>OY728133.1:961324372-971324372 GCA_963277665.1 Viscum album | reverse complement strand
CATAAAATGAACTGTGTGGGTTTTGATTCATATTGTCACATGATATATAGGACTCATTTTAGAGTTCCAATCAAATTTCCAAGACACCAACTACCTCCAAGAAATATTATAAACTCGAGAGACCCAAAACATGCCTATAAACAAGAGAATAATAAATAAATAAGAGAAAAATAGAGGAACTATAATGAAAATAGTTATTATATTAAAAAACATAGTTTTGATAATGTGACTGCCAATTTGGTAACCAATATCAATTGGATATTCTGATAGATTCACAAATACATTATATACAATTATTATGGTCATAGAGTATACAAAAATTCTCCACAAAAATGTTTGATGATCGCAACCTCCCATCCCCTTTACTAATTAGAGTTCTAATTTATCATTAGGTTTAAAACCCCAAATGAACACTTACCAATTCAGATTGGAAATTTTCCTAATTATTGATTTTGTAATTATTCATTTTTTTGTCATAGTCAAATTGGATAAATTGTAAATTATAATTCAACCAAACTCAACCCCAAAAAAATTCACATAGAGAGAAACCTTCATATTTTTTCAGAAATAAACATGTTAAAATGCATGTGAATCCTTTAATATTGTTATCTGTTTCATGAGAAAAATATGATATATTTCCTTGTTTCCAAGTGGGATATATTGTTCCATGATTTCCAAGAAAAAAAATGGCGAATTAGATGTCGAATATATTATATACATAGAAACATTAATAAAAAAGGGGACTTCTTATAAGGACTTGTCCTTGAATATTACATACAATAGAGTTTTTATGTTATGAAATAATTATCTTATATTTTATGATCTTTTATGGTTTACTGTTTTAAAAAATTTGGAGAAACATTTTATATATTACATTCATTCATTACAAGTGGAATCTTAAACATTGATTCCATTTTTAAATAAAAACAAAGGACATTAAAATAAAACATACATTCTTTAATGAAAAATCTTCAAAACATTCATCTGGGATTCTTATTTTATATTAACCATCCTAAAACCTTGAAAAAATTATTTTCAAACATGGGGTGACGAGAAAAAAATCAGTAAGGTATATAATAGGAAATAAGTAAGCCACTAGTCCATGATAATTATAATCACATGTAATCATTTTCACAATGACATCGTTCTCACCCTTATGAATTACACACACATTATTCAATAAAATACTTTTTTAAAGCGTGATATTTTCATAATACATAGTAAGTATATATAAACCATGTAGGTAAATTGGGGAATCATTTCTGATCATATATAATTATGATTTTAACCCTTTTGTCCATAATTAGATTTGATACCCTCATGACTACCATAAAACAACATTTCATGATAAACATAAATGTAACCATCATTGTTTCCCTTGGAATGAAAATCCAGATCAAATTCAAACATACAAAATGTGTTGAATGGATATCAATGATCCACGCATATATATATTATAATATAATTACCCATCATCATAATCAATTCCCATGAACTAGTACATAATCCTAAAATATGAATACATGCATCGTGAAATAAATTCCTTTAAGAGAAGAACATATTTTAAAAGAATATTGTTCACATAAAAGGGAAATATTTTCTATTAATATATCAACATAAACATGTAACGGAGGATTTAAAACATTATGGCGTCATAGATGTTGTTAAATACGATTATGAAGTAAGTGTTAAAAACATAATTTTTTTTAATTTTATAAAACGAAACAATAAAGAAATTTTTTTTTTAATCAAAGTCTCTTACATTATGTTAAAATAAGATCTTCAAATGAACCAAAGGTCCTAGATAATCAAATTATATGTATTAAGAACTTTATTAAGAACCTCTTCCATATTTATTTTTTTCACTGTAATTTGATTAAGATAATTTATGTCTATCTTTATGACTTTTAAATACCATTTTGTCTATCCTGGGAGCATTTATTTCACAGTTTCATGGTTGGTTATCTTGAGAATATTTATTGTGAAATACAAATGTTACTCCAAATAGAACATTACATCGTATTGATTCACCTATATGAGTTTAATTAGTCCCATAAATAATTTTTCTATATAAAAAGAGGATTATTCAATTCATAATACTATGATGATGTGAAAAAAAGGATGGATTTTTGAAATTCCATTAGGAATATTGAATTTCATAACATGAATTATTCTTCAGTAATTATTCATAGATAGAAGAATGATGTGAAGAGGAGGAAAAAGAATAAAATAATTAAACAATGGAAATTTAAGGAATTTACCTATTGTATATCTCCAGCTTCGGGACCCCTATCTTAACACACTTTTATTTTTATGGTATGTCTCTTATAAATTTTACATATTCCTTACCTTATGTTGCAATCAATAAAAGTATTAAACCACATTATACTATTAAATATTAATATAAATATTGTAATAGTAATTTAATAATTAGGAATTGTAATTTGACCACTAGAATAATAACCACACATATGAATGTATTTATAATATATAGGTAACTTAAAAATGAAAATATAATATATTTATATCAAGGAATATGAGAAATAAATGTTTTAAAAATTACAAATTAATTATTGGTATTTTTGTGAAACAATGATGTTTGTTTAAAATTTTATAATTTATATAAAATTTATTGAAAATTTATTTTCAGAAAATATAATCATAAATTAATCTTTTATTTATCTTATAACTATAGCATAATCTTTTGAATCCCAATTTAATTTTTAAAAAATGACATAAAAACAGTTATAATTTTAATGAATGCAATTATTTAATAAGTGATGATTTTAATTAAAAATTAACTATCTCATAATTATAAACTTATTTTCATAAACCTGAATACCTATTTTATATCTACAGGTTAAGAAATTATTTATGAGAAAATATTGGATTTATTTTGAAATATTAGTTTTTTTGAAAAGTGAAATATGGTTATTTATTGTATTTATCATTTTTGGGAAAATACTTCTATTTTTTATTAATGGATTAAGAAAAGATCCATTAAATCTAAAAAACATGAGCTATATACTTTACATGGTCCTAATAATTGATATAATTTATATTCATGAGAAAAAATACTAAAACTAATTAATAAAATAATCAAAAACACCACTCTCATCCCCCAATAAATACCACCTTCAACACCTTTTATAATAACACCATATAATATTGGTATCTTAAAAATGATATTCCCAATTACCACACAAAGACTACTCCCCACCTTATGGTAATTTTTTCCTCACCAAAGACAATTTCTTACTGCATTAAGAAGGTTCTCAGTGAGATGTTATTCAAGAGAAAAATACTCCACCATTACCTTTTTAAATACATCATTTACTCTATTAGTAATTTAAAAAACTATCCAAATTATAATTATAATTAAATTATTAAAAAAATAATATAATTTTATTAAGATAGTTGAAAAACATGCATCAAATCTATTAGCTTCTCCTTTTATTTTAAAAAATAAAACAGCGTTTGTGATTTGTTGATTCCCCGCTTTCATGGATGATGAATTTTCATTTTCCATTACCAACTGAATGAATTGTAAAAAAATATTATTATTGTCAAATATGATATTTATTATAAATATTATAACTTATATCATGTTCTGGATCTAATACATGAACATAATATTGAATAAATTAACACAAGTATGTGACAGTCATAATAACTGCCAAAACAAATTAGGACATTTTCATCATCATTTTATACATTGAATCATGTATATACCATATAAAACATGATATATGATACCAATTAGAATTTTTTATGTTCATTAATCATAAATAATTTCACATCTAGAGATATTTTTCTCATTTTGAAAAAAAAAGAAGGTATTTATACATATGGGAACCGAACATAAAACCATTAAATTAATTCACCTTGAACAACAAAATTAAACATTATAACTCATTATAATGGAAATAAATGAACATAATAAAATAATAATTAATTATTTTTTTTATATTTTCTGAATTAAGTAATTAATTAATATAATCATATTATCTGGTATATTATGCACATGTTTTGAATGCATTTATACATATGGTAAGGTTTTCTTATGTAAATTTTATTTTTGTGTGAGATGCCTTATACAAAACTTATTAATTGTTTGTGGTGTATTTATAAATCACTTTGAAATATAATATAATTAATTTCATAATCATCATGGAATTTAATCATTCATTGATTGAACATTATTTTTATGGGGAATACTGTTCAATTGATTACAATGTGGTAAGGAAATTTTTAACCCAATTACAATTTTTTGGGTTAATCTTCATCCTAATTAATTATTCCATCATATCATTACTTGTTAAATGAATTATATTTATATTATTATTTATTAATTTTCATTATTTTGAATGTACATATTTAATTATTTTGATTAATTATCAATTCCATGATATGATATTTGAGAGTGACTTTTCATTAAAATCAACCTTGGTGTCACTCTTTAAAAAGTTGAAAATGATTTATTTTTAAAAAGTCTTCAATAATATAGGATTTTTTCACTTTCATGTAAAATTTATTTTTGTAGCATTATTCTCAAAAATAAATATTTATTTTTGATATAAAGTTTTTCTCTTATAATTACATCAGTTTTCAATAATTACTGATTTCTGAGTTAAAATGATTTGTTTCCTCAAAAAAAGTTTTGTGATAATATTAATGTTTCCATGTTGACATACTTTATTGAATAATCAAAGATATTGAGTTTTATCTCTTATGATACCATTTACCATTGAATAATTTATGATCAGTTTTATTAGAGATGCAACATTTTTACATAATTAACTATATTTCTCTGCATTTTTTTTATTATTATGATTATTGAATAAGTGATGCAATTTAATTTTATATTAAACTTATAATATTATTGTTTTTGTTTATTATATTTCACCCCTTTCATATAATGAATGAAATAGAAATTTTACGTGAGGGGAAAATCCCACAATATCAACTAGATTTATTAATAGGTCTCCGTAGAAAAAATAGTATTGGTATTGGCTGATGTATTAAACGAGTATGTATGGTGACCTAGATAAATCCAAGATGGTATGTTTCTAATATTCCACATTACACATTACATCATTATAAGATTACATATTTGTATCCATGTAATTATTTGAGTAGTATAATATTTATAGATAATATTTATCTTTTCAATGATTATTTATATTGTAAACTTTTTTCGTCTTTAATTCAGAAAATATTATTCCCAAGATTATATTTTAATGCAATATTTTTTTTATTCAATTTTTCTTGTATTTTATATTTAATTATGATAGAATCCTCTATATGCTTACAATTACATTGTATCTGAGCTCACCCTTTTCATATATTTTAATTTTTCCAACTATTCTAATATATATATTAAGATTAAAAAGTATGGATATTCTTTGATGATAGGGATGTCTTCAAAGGATTTATGACGTTTTATTCCATTTTACATTGTAATGTAAAACATTTATTTGTATCTAATTCCTTAATTCTATTGATCTATTCAGACCTTGGGATGTGATTTCTTGTATACAATATTAATTTAATTATTTTAGGCACTAGATCTGGACTAATGAGGTTGGGGTATTTATCGAAGATATCAGATAATGTTTTTTAGAAACATTTAATGGTATAATTAGAAAAATTTTCATTATTGAAATACAGCTATATAAATTACTCTTATAATATTTGTAATGTCACTAAGCTTATTAATATTATATGTTGTATTCATGATTTTTTTTGATTCACTAGTTTTAAAATTTCATTATCTAATTTATTTTATGCCATTGTTTAGAAATCCAGCCTTGCAGAACTAATTGAAAACATAACAACACACATATTCCATGTTGGGATTTAACTTCTATTTAGGATAATTATGTTTGATATATATATTCAAATAAATAAACTTTTATTATCTATACTTGGAAAACTAACTCTGGTTATAAGCAATATACTTTCTCCCATAAAGATTCCTCTTACTAAATATAGTGTAACAATGTCAGGCCACTTCATGTGACAATAACTACAGTCATTCAATGGGGCAACGAACCCAGTTGTCTTTGAGTAAGGGATAAGTTTATTATTAAAGATATTTATTGCATTGGGATGTAATTAAAGAGGGAAGGTCATAATAGATGTTTTTTTCTCTTAAGCGATATCAATCAATGATGGTCGTTAATTTCAAAAATGAAAGAGGAGGAAGAAATTAAAAATATATACTTGAAGGATTCTATAGAAATTTTTATTGAAAAATATTTCCCTAATAGATAATAAACAAATATGACGTTAAAATTCTTGAAACTATGATGGAAATACTAGAAATGTTTTTCTATGAATGAATAATAAATGACATGGTTAAAGAGGAATTCTACAGACTAGATACATAATCCATGGAGCAATATTGACTATTATTTCGTGGAATTAATCCAATTATATGAAGGGAACTAGTATACCAAAAAATTTCATCACAAGTGTATATAGTATTATGTGAAATCAAGATAGAGAATGTATTATTCCTCAAATATGAATTTTAAGGGAATAATGATATGTAGAGTGTAGTTGAGAAGTCTGGAAAAGGAAATAATGAAAAAGGTAAGAATAGAAGAATATAATTTACAACATGAAAAAAAATGTAGTATGAAATATTATGGAACATTCAATTTGTGAATGGTATTTTATAAAAAGTGCGGAGAAAATTTTCATGAAGATTTTGATTTAATTTTCATTAATGTAGTTGGAAATGTACAATGATTTAGATATTAGGAGATGGTACACCATGCTCAATATTGTCCTAGAAATCTTGGAAACATCCCTTAGACAACTCTAGGTGAACAATGACTTGATTTTTCAGTCAAATAGTAGAGGTTAAAGTATTTAATTATGTGTTGAAATGTGTAATAATCATATCCTAAAATATATATAATGATTTATTTGATTTTATATCATCACATTATTTTACATCGTCCCATTTTTTTAATATAATTAGATATTTCCAATTCAACATAACATGGTAAATTTATTCAAAACTCCAATTATAGAACTTATTAAAAAATTGTGTTAATAAGTTCCTATTATAACATAGAAATGTTCTATAACTTATGATTTTATTATCATAACTATGGAGGATTTTCATATAATACATGGTATCGATTGGATTAAAAAATATAATGAAAAATTTATTTAAAAGAGAATGAAATTATTATTCATGATGATGATATGGAATTTCATATCATTTGAGAGAAGAAATCATCATTTTAGTTATATCTAGATCCAACTCCAGTATATCTTCTAAATGATATTCTTATAGAAGAAGAGCATATAATACCTACTGATGAGAAATTTGAGCTTAAAATTGAATATGTATCGATTATACATGAATAAATCGATGTATTTCTAGAGGTATAAGGTTGATTTCATTTAGAATGGCTTGTTTAGTTTTCTACTGATTTCATCATTGATTAATTAACTATATCAAGGACTCTCTATAAAATGTCCATGGTGTAGATTGTTGAGGTATGGAAACAACTAGATTAATTTCGTGGTAAGAGATATATACACCCTCGTGTTTCACCTTGGGGTGCTCTCGTTCTTTTCATTAAGATGAAATATTGTTCCATGAGGGTGTGAATTGACTATATGAGGATCAATGCTATTATAAAAAAGAACATGTATACTATACCGCACATTAATTCCATATTTTACCATCTTCATGGAGATCAATATTTTTCAAAGGTTAATGTTGATTATGGATATAATCAAGGGAATGTAATGAAGGATTATATTCCAAAGACTACATTTTGAATAAGGTATAGAAATTTCGAGTTTACAGTAATTCCATTTAGATAGTATAATGCACCCTTGATTTTTATGGATCAAATCAGTAGTTTATTCAAGTAATATTTTGAAAATTATATTATGGTGTTAATTTAGGACATATTTCTGAACTAATAAAAAAGGAAAAATTAACCAAATGATTATTGTTTTAGAGACTCTTAAAAGAGAAGGGTTATATGATAAGTTTTGCAGATGTTAATTATAACTGCAAACAGATTCTTTTATTATCCATATTTGTCTTTATGGTTGGAATCTCTGTTTTTCCTATAAAGAAATACATTGACCATTAATAGAATATACTAATGAACATAATCGATGTACATAGTTTCATAGGTTTATCATGTTTCTATTGGTGTTTCATTCAGTAGTTTTCTCGATTAGCTTACATGTTATCCAAAATTACTCATAAAGGGGATATTTTTTTTTGTATATATGAATTTTAATAATACATTAATAAAAAAAAGATGTTATTAATAAATTACTTGATCTTTGATCTACCATAGGGAAGTGGCTGATTAATGATTTAATGTAATTCAACTAAGGGAGAGAATTCGTGTTTCCTTTCGCAGGATGATAGTGTTTTCCTATTCATCAATGTAGTTATAAACTCCAAAAAAAACTAATCAACTTATGATATTGGTTATGTAACTAAAATATTTTATTTAAGGAAATGTTGATTCCATCTATATTCTAAATGATGAAAGATATATATATATATAATAATATTAAATATATCTTCTCACATAAAAAATTCAACATGTAGTAAAGTTGATGGCAGACGCTAGTCAAAGATTATAATTTTCTTAAAACACTACCACCCATGGTAGGAAAATTTGGTATTAGATTCATTGACAATGAAAGTTCATGGTGTTCTAATAAAATGAGGATTCACATGGATTCTGTGTAAATTGATCTAGTAAATATGGATATATGAATCTCATGGAAGTTTCACCATCACAACTTTATTAAATGTCTTCCAAGCAATATTTATTAGAAAAGATAAAATTTTCGTTATGTGATTTTTTAAATTTTATATTTAAAATTAACAATATGGATGTTGGAATATTTCAAGAGATCATATTAGATGATAGAATTATTAAATTTATAAAGATTCTTTTGGTTCCATCATCTGGTGATCTAAAACATGAATTATTTGATGACGACCATTACTAAAATTTCTATACACAAACTGGTATAACTATGATGTATATAGATTTTACAGAACCTTTATTGGAGTGATAATATAAAGTAGGATATTACTTTTCATTTATCAATTTGATTCAATATGTGTAACTGTTGATCAAAATTCCAAATCCAATAATTTCTTCACTACAATAAATAAATTTATATTGGATAACTTAAAATGACTCTATATTAATTAAGTTATAAAAATTCATGTTGAAGCTATTTCAATTGTTTCTAATAATGATCCATGATTTACATGAAAATTCAAAATGATTCATTAGAAGGATCCTAGTAATTGGAATCATTTGAGAAATTTTTATCACCCAAAAATAGATGAGTAGTCTGAAAATACTACTCAAAAATTGGAATACATGATGAGATCATTATCACCCGACATAAAAGGTATACATGATCAAAATTTACCTTTTTTATAATTATACTATAACAATAGTTTCCATTACTGAATTCAAATGACATCATATATGAATCATTATATAGACTGGGACTTCATACTCAATCTTGTTGGGAATTATTTTTTAAAGAATCATGTTAGACCATAACATCTGACGAAAACAAGAGCGACGTTAATGACTATTCAATCCTATATAAAACAAACTGAAAGTAAGAAAACAGTATATGACAAAAACGAGAGGAATGATTTTTTTTCGAGTTGGAGATGACATTTTATTGAAGGTATCACTACATAATGGTTTTATATGATTTGGAATCATTTCAAAAATAATTCCCAGGTACATTAAACCATTTTAAATTCAAGATAGAATCAGAGTTGTTCCTTATTATTAGAAAATTCAACAGAAACATTCTAATGTACCTAATGTGTTCAATGTATATTTATTAAGGAAGTACATTCTAGTTTGAACAAATGTTCGTAATTTTAATGAAATATAACTAAAACTTGATTTAAGTTTCTATGAAGTGCCCATCTAGATTTTGGACAAAAGAGAATACCTCTTTGAGAATCAAACGAATTGTTTGGTAAATTTATGTGGCATAAATAATAAAAGTTAAGAGGCAACATGTGAACCCAAGGGAATTAAGATAAAGATATTCCAAAATATTTTTGTGATGTGACATTCATGATATTTCAAGGAAGAAATTTTTTAATGTTGGGATAATGAAGCACACTATGATTTTTATAGGAATCTATTAAATCTAACATCTTTGATTACTTATATTTCACACAAAACCTTGTTTAAAACCATGATATTATATTAAATATCAACATAATTATTAGAATAGTAATTTTACCATTAGGAAGACAATCTTACCATTAGAATTATAAAGACACATATGAAGGTTTGAAAAAAAAATTAGGAATCTTATGAAAGAAAATATAAAATATTTATTCCATGGAATATGTAAATAAATATTTTAAAAATGAAAAATTGTTTATTTCTATTTATTTGAAATGTAGTTATTTATATAAAAATTTATAACTTTCATAATGAATTTGTAGAAAATTAAATTTCATAAAATAAAATCATAAATTAATATTTTTAGGTATTATAATTATTAGAATCTATAATGAAAGCATAATTATTTTTTCATAGTTTCATAAAATCAGTTCTAGTTTTAATATCGAAATTTTTCGATATAACACTGATTTTAATAAAAAAATAAAAAAAATTATTATGTCTAGGAAAATATTTAAATTATTCAAAATCTATCTTTGATAGTAACATGTTGAAATAATGGTTACATTTATTTATTTTTTGATTTCTCTAAAATAATTGATTTTTTTGTGAATAAGAAAATACAAAAATTATTTAGTATTTGACATTTCATGACAAAAACATGAATTTTTGAGCCATTGAATATACAAGTACCTATTAGTTCAGCATAAAATATTACTTTCTGATTAATTGTTCACAATAATCATAAATAATAATATAATAGAGTAAAAATAATAAACTAATGACTAAAATAATCAAAACACCCCTCTCCCCCTAAAATACCATCCTTCACCACCTCTTATCCTCAAACAATCTATGATTTGAACATGCTAGTATTCCTCCCAAACACTCTATAAAACATATTAGACAAAAAATATTTTTTATAGTCCCCCAAAAATAACATATACAAGTTACTTAAGGAGGTTCTCTATGAGATGTTATTCAACAAGTAAAATCCCCCCGGTTTATGTTTTTTAACTATTTATAACTTTTTTATAATTATTTAATACAAAATCCAAATTGACATTAAAAAAATAGTGTCATACATTTACTTGAATTTTAATCTTCTAATGGAATATATATCAGCAATTCTATTCCCCTGTCATTTTATTTTGAAAATGATACCATCATCTGTGATGTATCGATTCACCGCATTCATGGACCATGAGTTCTCATATTCCATTACCTCCATCATGGATGGTCAGAAACCATTATTACTATAATATCAAATTTCAATATATTTTTTGTATATTATATCATTATATGGAACTAATAGAGAAACATAATATTGAATAAAATGATATATGATCTTGATGGTTGAAAAACCTTCTAAACTAATTAAGACATTTCATCAATATTTTACCTAATGAGTCATTATCATACAACTTAACCAAGTGATATATGGGAAAATATAAATTTATAAGTGTTAGTTAATGAAAAGTAATTTTAAATTTATAGATCTATTAAATTTTGATTGAAACATTAATATTTATACACAATAAACCAACTATAAGACCATGAAACAAACTCTCCCAGAACCACAAAATTAATCATTATAAAACCAAAAAATGATAATAAATAAATAGAATAAAAATATAATATATAAAATATATGTTTAATAGGATCTAAATTATGTAATTAATAAATATTATAATATTATCTTGGACATTATGTACTTTTGAACGATGCATTCATACACAAGGTAAGGGTTTTATCACATCACATTCATTAACTTTGAGATATACATTATTGACCAAAAATTTATTGTGTGTGTTGTATGTTTAAAGAACATTAGATTATCATATCATTAATCTTATAATATTCACGAAATTATATGTTTTAGTTGATGATCATTATTTTTTTGAGGCATACAGTTCAACTGATTATAATGTGTCAAGGGAATTCTTAACCAAATTTCTATTTTTTGGTTAGCCTTCTACTTCATTGATTATTTATTCCATTGATTTTTTATGAAATTAAATAGTATTATTTTTTTATTATGGGGATTCATAGTGAAAACACATATTCTATAGGTTTTTTAAATCCTCACATCAACGATGTGGTATTTGGTTGCGACATATCATAAAAATCCTCTTTACTGTCTCATTTTATAATTTCTAAAAATAATTTTTTTCATAAACATATGATGACATGAGAGGATTTTATAACATTAAATAATGTTTAATTATTTAATAATACTTTTAATTATTACATGGTAATTTTCTTAAAAAAATATCTTTTATAATTTCAAATATTTCTAAAAATAAAAAATATCAATGTTAAAAATTGTAAATCTCGGAAGAATTTTTCAATTATCTTATTAATGTATCTATGTCATCATAATTTGTTATAATCAAATATTTATTTATTTTTATCCCTTATAATACCATTTTCAATTGAATAATTTATAGTTAGATTGATTGGGGTGTACTAATTTGAAACCATCCATCATATTTCTATGTATGTTTTATGATTATATTTATTAAATGAGAAAATCATTTGAATTTCAAATGCTATTTTTAATAAGAATGTTTATGTTGAAATTTTTTATTTCCTTTCATATGTAGAATTAATTATACTTAGTAATTGATGGGAGGGCCCCACTATAGTCCCTCGATGCATCAATAGGTCTCATGATAAAAAATAGTATTGGTATTGGATGATGTCCTCCCCGATTATGTTTGGCGTCTTTATGGAATCCTTGATGGTATGTGTATTATGTCATGCATTATGAATTCCGTCAATATGATATTTATTATTAATAATCCATTTCATTAAGAGACTATTAAAAAATCCTTTGTTTAGTTTTATTCACAAGTGGTTGGTTATATAGAAATATTTAATCAGCTATTATTCTTATGATATTATGGTCAAGATTATATTTTAATGGATTATATTTTTACTAATTACCCTTGATTTATTTTTATAATTTATAATAACATCTGATGTCTGCTTACACTGCCTGAGAATATTATCTCAATCATTTGTTATGTTTTATTTTTCCCTAGGATTTCATGATGTATATTATGATTGATATTCATGGATAATTTTGTAGAGTATGGAAATTTCCAAAGATATTAAAATTTTGTATTTTAATAGAATATTTAATGTAAAAATTATGTTTGTATCTAGTTTTCATAATCCATGAATGTATTTTTTCCTTTGGGATTCATTCACTTGTACATAATACAAATGTAATAAAGTAAGCCATTGAATATCGGCTATTGGGGTTGTGGTGTTTATAGCTTATGGAAATTGATATTAGTGTTTTTGTGACACCAAAACATCTAGAATATGGATAAGAGAGTTATAAGATTTATTCTTAGAGTATAGTCAAGAAATAAGGCCCACGGTGAGGAAATTATGTGATAGAATGGGTGTCATAATTTAATTTAGGTGAGGGGGACTTATGGAGTTTTGTAAAATATAACAATATAGTAAGGTTATTCCTTGGTAAAAGAAATCCAAACATTCTATAAAGGAGAGAGGATAATTTTTAAAAAAAAATATTATCCAATTTCTCTATATTTATTATTTCTATGATTTTAAAATTATTAAATAAATTTTATATTCTTTAAATCTCATTTTTTTCAAATTTGAAATTATTCATTACAATTCTGTTTGAAATATTAAAAAAAGGCTAAATTTAAAACCAAATTTTTTTTATATTTGAATCATGTTTCATTTATCTATAAAATTCAGGTATTAGTTTAATTAGGAAAAATTTTATTTATTTAATTTTTTAATACAATTTATTTTATTTATCTAATAATTTCTACTTCATGGTGTAAGCCTTTATGCTCTATATTTATTATCTAAAAATTAAAAATTAATTTCTATGGGGAACATAAATCATTTAATATTACAAATAATATAACTCCCCGACCACAGAAGACCAGATTCTGTGCATTATTACGTATCATTGGCATGATTACAAAATATCAAGTCTTGAAAGACCGATTAGTTTAGTAGCTTTGGATGTACTATATACATTAATAAGGTTTACATTACAACATAAAATGGAAAAATACTACATCATTGTTTCCATAGACAACACTGAGATCCCGTAGACTGTCCCCGTAGGTATGTCGTAATATACATCTTCACATCCTGGGAAAAATAAAACATAGAAAGCAGTGAGCTCAGATTCTCAGTAAGGATAAAAATAATGTGGACACTTTTATAATAATCATAATCATTTAAGGAAATGTATAAAACTAAAAAAATACTTTTCAACATCAACATTATCATAATGTGGAAAATATAAATCAATTAATTAAATGTAATTACTCATATGGATATTCTACTAGTCGAATAAAAACATGCAATATTAATAGCCACATTCATAATGATGGAATGCATAATTCCAGACTTTTATAACCACAATGTCACAGACTTGTGCCAAGACATCAAATAATATATTTTCAAGACCTTGTAATAAGAGACTAGTTTTTCTCATGAGACCTACCGATGCATCGAGAAGCTATAGCGGGCTCCACCCGTCACTTACTAAGTCCAATACATTCCTCGTATGAAAATTTTTAAACATAACATAAACATGCGTATAAAAACTAGAATACAAAATCTCAAAACATTATCCATAAACCAAGAATGGTGTAAATATAACAAATCCATAGTAAGACATATCACCAAACCTTCAATACAATATTTATGTTTTGTATCATAACAAATAAACTTAAAAAAAGTTTAAAATCCATCAAATGATGTTGACATTAATGAAATAAAAACCTTTTTTAGAGAATATCACATTCTATTTTGAAATCATTTAAGAGTCACATAATTATAAAGAAAACATTTATTTATAAAATATTCTAACAATATTTTAAGGAAAGCTTCAACATTGTTATAATGGTTGAAAATAGTCGCACCCACTGTATAAGTTAAAAAAAATTATTACCTTAATTTTGTCGAAAAGGTCATAAAGTACCTTGTTTGGAAAACGATAGAAAGATTCCATTCAAACCATTATATAAAAAGTCATAAAAGGGTATAAATTACCTTACCCATAGTCTAGTAAATAGTAAAAATGTTTTGGAATACATTTTAAAGAAAAATGGATGTGGATGATAAAGAGGTCCTTGTAGATAATTACATATAAACAACATCAGATAATAAAGAGATTGTAGAATTAACTTTACCTTGTAGTTATCCTCGGTCGAGGGTATGTTAACCACCTATATAATGGGTAAATAATTGTTATTAAATTATACAAGAATCATATAAATTAATATGATATCATATATGATCTTTTAGCATTTCTTTGTTAATAATATCATGGTATTATAATCGATTCAGGTGTTAATCGATTCATTTTACTTTATATGATTTTTTTATGTAAGTAATGTTTTTTATGGATAGGATGTATATTATTCATATTCAGAATGATATTATGTCTTTAAAAATCATTTTTAATGATCTAATGAAAATTTGTCTATAATGGGTATGATGGGGAATGAATCTCATCGCTTTCGTGGAGACTGTAATCCGTACGTATGCACGAGCGACAATATCATTATTTTGATATTAAAATAATATATAAATGTATGTTATATCATATATACAGAATCATTATCACATTATATTTTTTATTTACATCAATTATACTTCATTATTACACACATGAAAATAATAATGTATTGAATAACAACTACACCACGACGTGGAGACAGTAAGCCGTACGCACACATGTACGGTGACATGTCATTCAAAGGATGGATATAATATTGAATATGGTTGTACCATATTTATAATAACATCATAGTATATAGAAGATACTGTATTTATTATTTTATAATTGAATCAACAAAAAAGAAGACGTGGGAGAAGAAAAGAACTTGAACGATGTAATGAAATATTTACCCTTTATTCAGGTTCTTCCTTTTGAGTTGATCAAAAGGGCTATGTAGGATGTCTTTCTGACTAAAGGACAGACTCTAGGATGAAGGTAGAACATTTGAAAGGATATTTGGTTGGGTTTTTTTGAGCCAAATGGCTTTGAAGGTGTGAATTTGAGAGAAGGGGGAGTTCCCTTTTATAAGAGGGGTGAGGGGCACCTTAGGAAATGATTGAAATGTTATTTTATAATAAAATCATTTTCGGTTTCCAATGGCTCTCAAACTAATTATTTCAAGTATAAGGTGGGGATGGGTCAAAAACCTCTCAACCAATAGCTTTTAGACTGGTTTGGGTCAATATATTAACCATATCTTCTAGATTTAACTCTTTGTTCATTAGTTTGACATTTACCATGTCTCTTTGTATTTTTATATTATTTGGTTAATAACCATAATATAAACAACCAAGAGAACCTCAAGTGGTTACTTAATGACATATATAATATCATTTAAGACCTTTTACTTAACCCTATATTTTTAAGAATACAATATCAATTAATAATATAATATTTGTTTTTAAAACTCCTTTATGTCAATTTTGACTCCATTTTCTATTTTGTTTTTGTTAAATTTTTAATAGCATTATTACATCAAAAAAACCATTTAATCAATCCTAACATGTCACATTAACCTAGAAAATTCGTGGATCACATAAAAAAATTCAAATTATATTTATTTTAACATCAATAAAACCATCTATTTGATTCTTTAATTAACAAGGAAAATAATGCATCATCATTGTGTCATAAATAAATTTAAATTTTCAACTTCTAAATTTTGTAAATAAAATATGATTATTTATCAAATTGTTTTATCTTTCTAATTAATATTTGTAGTTGAAGATATAACATATATAACTCTATGTAATTTTTTTTACTAAATGATATATGCTTATGTCCTTTTTGTATTTACTTTAACTTAATTAATATAAAGTGTCATTAACAGTTACAAGGGGATCAATGGGGACCCCAAATCGAACCAACGAAACCCATGGTCGTACATGTAATATCCA
Source organism: Viscum album (assembly GCA_963277665.1). Lineage (NCBI taxonomy): Eukaryota > Viridiplantae > Streptophyta > Magnoliopsida > Santalales > Viscaceae > Viscum > Viscum album. The sequence continues at coordinate 971,307,228 of OY728133.1, read as the reverse complement.
AAAGGGTTAGAACATGTGTTAGGGTAATTTAATATTATTATAATATTATTTTTTACCCATACATACCAGATTTACCATTTAACCATGGTAAATAAAATATTTACCAATGTAATTATTCAAAATGACTAAAAATTAAATTTACCTATTTACAAAATTTGGAAATTGTGATTCTAAATATGGAATCCATTTTTATAAGTTCAAGATAAATAAGTGGCAGGAACTAATTTAAAATTAATCCACGTTGTCAAAAACAAATAGCTTGTTTTTAAAAAATAATAACTATCAAAAGATTGACATTTTCTTATGTCCAGTTTAACTTTAAAATTATATCCAATGACAAAAATTGGATTAAATGGTAAAAATATAATCTATTTATACTTCAAAACCATTAAAATGTATAATTAAACACTATATTATTTTTTTAATAAAAAAAATTCAGTTAAAAATAGTATTTTTCACTATTCACCGTAACATTAAATTTATCAGAAAAACACCAAAAAGTTATTGAAACTAAATTATTATGTCCCATTTCTAATGAAGAAGTTTATTTTTTCAAATTTAATATATAAATGTTTAAAATATTTGATTTAAAGAGGGTTCACCATTAAAATACGATAAAATAACATTTTTTGAAAAATACTTCCTTTATTTGAAAAATTGAATTTGTTCATTCATTATGTCTAAGAAACTCATAATATTGATTCTAAAATTATAAGGATTATATAAAGTTAAAAATTCAGTTAGTACTTTTCATAACTGCTTTTGAATGGCTAGTTATTTAGGTCGTGGTGCGCTTGAACTCGGCGTTGCCTGTAGTTCATGTTATTGAATTACTTTGAAGAAATAACATACTTTGAAATCGTGGGGTGTCACATTCTTCCCTCATTCAATAAATTGTATCCTAACAATTTGAAATTGTTCTTCGAAAATAAATGTTTTAAAATCAAAAAATACCATTGTGGAATACCCACATCCGAAATTGCTTTTATATATTTTAGTCTTAATAAGAAGGAAAAGGAAATGAAAAAGTCACCACCAAAATATGATCTCGATTAGGAGAACATTGCTGGTAATTAGAAAATAATATTTGGAGGTAAAACATAAATATTTATAGGGAGTGATTGAGGTCATCAATCACAAAGAAGGGTATAACTAAGGGCCTCAAAACCATCGATCAACGATGATTTAAAATATCATCAGTTCAACAAAACACAACGTATTATGATAATGCAATTTTGGTTTTAAGATATCTTTCTTAAAGTTGAAAAATTTATTTATTCATAGAATAAGAGGGTATATATATATATATACTTGATAAGTAGAGTTTCATCCTTCAACTAATTCCAACCACAAACTCATCTTTCATTCCAAAAGATTTATAATATATATCCTATTTATCCTAATCGAAAAGGGGTCAAAAAATAATGATTTTATAATTCACCTATCAGACCCTTGAAAAATAGAAACTACATTATACAATCCAGGGACTTCACATAGTCCAGTGGTACACGATAAATCCAAATTTCACTATGGTTGTGTGTTTGATTCCAACAACTTTGTCTGACACGATGGGTTGTCACACAGTCTGCGAGTTGTCCTTTTTATAAAAATCCAAAAATAACACTAACAATAGTTTCCAATTTCAAACATAATCTATTCCAACATTTATCCATATCCAAAATACATATATCAAAACTCACAGTCCAAAATTAATAAGGAAGTTAAACACAATGAAGATTATTTTTTTTCCACGTAATAACATGTGAACACCTTCATCGTGTATTATTTTAAAACATCGTAACACCCTGTATTACCATTAAAACTTATTGATTACATTCATGCTCGCTTATCCATTATATAATAATGGATATAGACCTTATATACAAATTTTTTGAATATTCCAACAATAATAAAATAAAAAAACTATTAATCAGTTCCAAGGATGTCAAGAATATCCAATATTATTTTTCCAAGTCAACCATCTCTTATTCCAAAATCACTACCTCATTATCAGGACCATATTAAGGATTACCTTTCCTTAATCCATGTATTTTCCAAAATGTGTAGTTTACTATTATGTCACTTTTCTTAGAACCATATAATCTGAAATCCTCAATAAAATAGTATTGCAATACAATCTTTATTTATCTCCATAATTCATATAACCAGTATATTTTTGATACAACACTCAAATGAAATAAATCTATAATAACTACATAAGAACATTAGTCATTCCTATTTATCTGAGGTAGTATCATGAAATGATTATTATCCAATAGCATCATTTTCAGTATACTTTGATGAATGGAACAATGATTCAAATAGTATCCCAACCCCTTGCAGATGAATCATTTAACTTTTGAGACGTTTTTATAACCCTTGAAATAATATACTTGGTGTCCTTTTTCTCCACACTTATAACAAACTCCCATTCCTTTCATGCATTTACCAATTTTATTCTTTCCATAGTTATCACAGATGAGAAAATCCTTATTTTCCATCTTCCTTTTATCTGTCTTTCTCTCTACCAACCTTTCCATCTCATTCTTCCCATCAAATCCATACGACTCAATGAATTCTTTACGTATCTTAATAACACATGATAAACATTCTTCATATCTTGAGAATACATGGGTGAATATTTCCTTTCTAAATGTTGGCTTCATACCGCAAAAGATATGATCCTTGTTATTCTATGGATCATACGTACTACTGGAATTCACATTCCTTCTTCTGGGTGACATTTTTATACAATGGCATACAGTAGGTTAGTTTGTGAAACGCAACGAATAATTCGAAAGTTGTAAAATACCTAACGTAAATTGAACAGTTTATGGATATAATCAATAATCATAAAAATATTTTCATTAAGGAGGTATATACTCATAAATCCTTCAAAATGTTTTGTAACGAAAATGAGAATTATCCTAAGCATATCCCCTGAGAGTGTCGTAACCTAGTGTGCAGCAAGGCCTGTTGTTGTGCACCAGTTTCTGTTCGAGTCTAGCTCAAAGCGGTGTTTTTGGGTTTTACCTCTAGGTACATCTGTGCCAGAGCCGCCTCTACCTACTCGTATCTAGACAGGCATGTATTTATTGGAAAACTCACAAAATATCTACAATACCAAAACTATAGGAAGTTCTTATATACTAATCCTCAAAGTATATCTTAGGGATATGTGCTCTAATCATAGTTTATCTAAATCTATCATCCATGGTTTGTACTAAACTTCCATTGATACCAACTGTAACACCCCAACCCCAGAAGCTGAGAGTCAGTGCATTATTACATTTGATTGGCATAATCACAAAAGATAAAGTCTCGAATAACCGAGTAGTTTATTAGTATTGTAAGTACTAGATACATTCATAAGGTTTACATTACAACATAAAATGGAAAACTACCACAACATTGTTTCCATAGACAACACTGAGATCCCATAGACTATCCTTTCATGTCAGTCATAATATATATTTTCACATCTTGGAAAAATTATAACATAGAAAGGGGTGAGCTCAGATGCTCAGTAAGGATAACAATAATAAGAATTTTTTTAAAATAGGAATAAATATTTAATGAAATGTATGAAACTAAAACAAAATCATTTTCAACATAAAATTCATCGTAATATGAAGAATATTAAACAAAATAATTCCATTTACTTACTAACATCGATTTCCCACTTTTTGAATAATCACATGCAATATCAATAGCCACTTTCATAATGATGGAATTCATAATGCCAGACTTTCATAACCACATGGTCGAGGCCTCGTGCCATGACTAGAAATTAGATTTTGTCAATGCCTTGTTCCAGGACACTAGTTTGTCTAATGTGACCAACTAATGCACCGAGGAGTTATAGTGGGCTCCACCCATCACTTACTAAGTCCAATTCATTCCTCATATGAAAAGGTTTAAACATAACAAAAACATTCGTATTAAAACTAGAATACAAAATGTCAATACATTATCCATAATCCATGAATAGAGTAAAAATAAAACATCCATAGTCAATAATATTTCAAAACCTTCAATTCAATATGGATGTTTTGTATCATAATAAAGAAACTTCTAAAAAGATTAAAATCCATCAAAGGATGTTGACATAGATGAAATCATAACCTTTTTTAGAGAATGTCTCTTTTTATTTTGAAATCATTTACGTGTCTCATAATTATAATGAAAACTTTTAATTTTGAAAATATTCTTAAAAGGTTTTAAGGTAAGCTTCTATGATGTTATCATGGCAGAAAATAGCCGCACCAGCTGTATATGTTAAAAAACATTCTTACCTTTATTTTGTCGAAACGGTCATAAAGTAACTTGTTTGGAAAATGAAAGAATGATTCCATTCAAACCATTTTATAAGAATCCAAACAAGGGTATACATTAAATTAACCCATAATCATGTATAGAGTAAAATTGTTTTGGAAGACATTTTTAAGAAACATGTATGTGGATGATAAATAGGTCCATGTAGATAATTACGTATTAACAAACTTAGATAATGAAGAGATTGTATAATTAACCCTTACCTTATAATTTTCCTTAGTCGAGGGTAGGTTAACCTCATTTATATAGGTTAAATAATTATTATTAAATTATACAAGAATATTACACATTAATATGAATCACATATGATCTTTTAACATTTCTTTGTTAATAATATCTTAGTATTGTCATCGTTTTAAGTGATAACTGATTCGTTTCCCTTTATATGCATTGTTATGTAAGTAATGTTCGTTATTTATAGGATGTATACTATTAATATTCAGAATGATATTATGTCTTTAAAAATTATTTTTAATCATCTATTGAAAATTAGTCTTGAATGGATTTGATGGGGAAGGAATCTCATCGCGTTCACGGAGACGGTAATCTGTACGTACGCACGAGTGACACTATCATTATTTTCATATTAAAATAATATATAATTGGATGTTATATCATATATACAGAATAATTATCATGTCATATTTATTATTTACGTCAATTTTACATAATTATTATACCCATCCAAATAATAATGTATTGAATAAAAACTACACCACGACGTGGAGACGGTAAGCCGTACGCACGCCAGTATTATGGCATGTCATTAAAAGGATAGATAGAATAATGAATATGGTTTTACCATATTTATAATAATATAATATTATATAGAAGATACTGTAGTTATTATTTTAGAATGGATACACCAAATAAATAAGAAGTGGAAGAAGAAAAGAACATGAAAGAGGTGATTAAATATTTACCTCGTTTTCGGGTTCTTCCTATTAATATGATCAAAAGGGCTCCATAGGTTGGATTACTGACTAAAGGAAGGCCTATATCATGAAGGGAGGAAACTTGAGTGGATATTTCGTAAGTGTTTGGCTGATAAAAAAGGTTTTGAAAGTGTTAATTTGAGATAAAGGGGAGTGCCCTTTTATAAGAGGGGTGAGAGGCACCTTAGGAAGAGATTGAAATATGATTTTATAATGAAATAATTTTCGGTTTCTAATGGTTCACAAATGATTTATTTTGAGTATAAGCTGGGTATGGGTCGAAAACCACTGAAACATTAGGTTTTAGATAGGTTTGGTTCACTATATTAACCTTATCTTTTAGATTTAACTCCTAGTTAATTAGTTTGACATTTACCATGTATCTATGTAATTTTATTTTATGGTTAATAAATTTAATATAAACATCCAATAGAACCTCAAGTGGTGAATTAATTACATATATAATATTATTTAATACATTTGGAGGAACCTTATATTTTTAGGAATAGAATATCAATTAATAATATAATATTTGTTTTAAAAACACTTTTATGTCAATTTTGACACAATTTTCTATTTTTTTGTTAAATTTCAAACAGCATTATTACATTGAAAAATAATAATTTAATCAATTATTACATTTCAAATTAACCTATAAAATTAGTATATGGAATAAAAACATTCAAATTATATTTTTTTTTACATCTATAATACCATTTATTTGATTCTTTCATTAATAAGAAAAATATTTCATCATCATTGTTTCATAAATAAATTTAATTATTCAATTTATAAAAATTATAAATAAAACACCATCATGTATGATATCATTTTAAATTTCTAATTGATATTTATAGTTTAATAGATAATATGTATAACCCTATGTAATTGTTTTTTACTAAAAGATATATGCTTTTGCCATTTTTTATTTACATTAACTTAATTAATATAAGGTGTCATTATCACTTACAAGTGGCTCAACGGGGTCCCACAATTGACCCAAGTATTCCCATGGTTGGACATGTATCAACCAATAGGGTTAGAACATGTGTTATGGAAATTTAATATTATTATTTTATTATTTTTTACCCTTATTTATCAGATTTAACCTTTAACCATGGTAAATAAAATATTTACCAAAGAAATTATTCAAAATGTATAAAAATAAAAGTTACCTATTTAAACAATTTGTACCTCCTAATTATAAATATGGAATCCATTTTTATAAATTCAAAATTCAGATGTCGGAAAAATTAATTTAAAATTAATTCTCGTTGTAAAAAAAATCATGTTTTTAAGAAAAAATAACTATGAAAATATTGCACTTGATTTTATTCAGTTTAAATTTGAAAATAAATCCATTTAACAAAATTAGATTAAATGGAAAAAATATAATCTATTTCTACATCCGAATCATAAAAATTTATTATTCAACACTATAAATTATTTTGATTGAAAAATATGATTTCAGTTAAAATATAGTATTTTTAACAATTCAGCCAAATATGAAAGTTATCTGAAAAACACCAGAAATTTATTGAAACTAAGTTCTTATGTCCCAATTCTAAAGAATACGTTTATTTTTTCATATTTAATATAAAAAAGTTTCAAATATTTTATTTAAAGACGGTTCATGATTAAAAGGCTGTAAAATTTCATTTTTTTTAAAAATACTTCATTTATTTGAAAAAAATGAATTTGTTCTATCATTATGATAATTAAACTCACTATATGGATTGTAACATTATAAAGATTATATAATGTTAAAAATTTAGCTAATACTATTCATAACTGCTTTTGAACGGCTAGTTTGGTACGTCGTGGTGTGCTTGAACTCAGTGTTACGTGTAGTGAATGTTATTGTATTACTTTGAAGAAATAATTTACTATGAAATCATGGGGTGTATCATTCTTCCCTCCTTCAATAAATTTCATCCTCTCAATTTGAAATTGTTTTTCGAAAATAAAACCTCAAAAATAGAAAAATACATTTCTGAAAAACCCACATAGGAATTTGGGTTAATAAAATATAGTCTTAATAAAAGGGAAAGGGAAATGAAAATGTCACCAATAAATTATGATCTCCATTAGGAGATCATTTTTGGAAATTAGAGAAACATATTTGGAGAAAAAACTTATATATTTATAGGGAGTGATTGGGGTCAGAAATTACAAACAAGGGTAAAATTGAGGGCCCTAAAGCCATCGATCTATGATGATTTAAAATATCATCAGTTAAACAAAACAGAAGGTATTAGGATAACACATTTTTGGTTTTAAGAACTCTCCCCTAATGTTTAATAAATAATTTATTCATTGAATAAGAGGTAATATATATTTATTTATTTATATATACTTGACAAGTAGAGTTTCATCCTTCAACTAATTCCTACAACAAACTCATATTTCACTCAAAAAGATTTCAAAAATATATTCTATTAATCCTAATCATATAGGGTTATGAAAATAATGAATTAATAATTAACCAATAAGACCCTTAAAAATATACTACATTATACAATCCAGGGACTTTACATGGTCCAGTGGTAGACGATAAATCCCAATTGCACTATGGTTGTGGGTTCTATTCCCCTAACTGTTTCGGACGCAAAGGGTTGTCACACGGTCTGTGTGTTATCCTTTTTATAACAATCCAAAAATAACCTTAACAATAGTATCCAATTTCAATGTCATAGTTGAAAATTTATAAAGAAGTTAATCAAAATAAAGATTTATTTATCCATGTAATAACATGTGAACGCCTTCATCGTGTATTGTTTTATAACATTGAAAACACCCAGAATTACCATAAAACCTTATTGATTACATTCATGCTCACTTATCCTTTATATAAGACTAGATATATTCCTTATGTCCCAAAATTTTGAATATTCCAACAATGAAGAAATAAAAAAACTATTAATTAGTTCCAAGGAAGTCAAGAATATCCAATATAATTTATCCAAATCAACCATCTCTTATTTCAAAATCATTTCCTCATTATCAGGACCATATTAAGGATTACCATTCCTTTAACCATGTATTTTCCAAAAGCGTAGCTTACTATTAAAGAAATTTTCATAGAACCATATAATCTCAAATCCTCAATAAAATAGTATAGTAGTACAATCCTTATTTATCTATATAATTCATATAACCATTATATTGTTGATACAACACTAAAATGAAATAATTCTATTATAACAACATAAGAACACTAGTTATTACACTTCATCTGAGGTAGTATCAGGAATTTATTATTATCCAATTGCATCATTTATTGTATACACTGATGATTGGGACATTGATTCACATTGTGTCACAATGCCTTCCATATTAAGCATTTTACATTTGAATCTTTTTTCTTACCCTTGAAATCAAATACTTGGTGTTTTTTTTCCACATTTATAACAAACTCTCATTCCTTTCAAGCATTTACCAATGTGATTCTTTCCACAGTTATCACATATGGGAAAATACTTGTTTTCCCTATTCCCTTTATCCATCTTTCTCTCTTCCATCCTATTATTCTCTTTCATCCCTTCAATGCCACATGACTCAGATAATTCATTACTTATCTTATTAACACATGATACAATTTCTTCATATGTTGATAATAGATGGAAAACTATTTCCCTTCTAAATTTTTGCTTCATATCGTGATAAATATGATCCTTCTTACACTTTGGATCATACGTATTGTGGGATTTCACGTTCATTCTACTGGGCGCCATCTATATACAATGGCATACACTAGGTCAGTTTATGAATTGCAATGAATAATTCCAAATTTGTAAAAAAACCTAACGTATATTGGATAGATTATGTATATAATCCATAATAATAATAAATTTTTTTGGAGGTATATAATAATAATTCCTTCATAATGATTTTTAAATAAAATTATAATTATCCTACGCATATCCACCGGGAGTGTCATATCCAAAAGTGCCGCAAGGGTTGTGGTCGTGCACCAGTTCCTATTCAAGACTAACTCAATGCGGTGTTTTCGGGTTTTAATCATAGGTACATCTGTGCCAGATCTTCCATTACCTACTCATATATAGACATGGATATATTTCATGGAAAAGTCACAAAATCACTACAATACAAAAATTTTAGGAGGTTCTTCTATACCAATCCTCAAAGTCTATCTTAATGTTATGTGCTCTAATTATAGTTTTCCTAAATCTAGTTTCCAAGGTTTGTACTAAACTTCATATAATACCAACTACATTGCCCCGACCCCAGAAGCCCAGAGTCTGCGTATTATTACGTTTTATTGGCATGATCACAAAAGATCGAGTCTCAAATGACTGATTAGTTTAGTATCCTTTAAAGTACTAGATGCAATCATAATGTTTACGTTATATCATAAAATGGAAAACTACTACAACATCGTTTCCAAAGATAGTACTATGATCCCATAGAGTATCCTTTTAGGTCAGTCATAATATACTTTTTTGCATCCTAGTAAAAATAAAACATAGAAAGGGGTGAGATCAGATGCTTAGTAAGGATAACAATAAATAGGAAAATTTTATAAATAAGCATAAACATTTAAGGAAATGTATAAAACTAAAAAAATAATTTTCCGCATAAACTTCTTCATAATATGGAAAATATAAATCAAAATAATTCCATTTACATAATCCCATGGATATTTTACTGGTCAAATAATCACATGAAATATCAATATCCACTTTTACAATGATGGAATGCATAATGGTAGAATTTCCTAACCACATAGTCAAGGCCTTGTGACAAGACTAAAAATACAATTTTGTCAAGGAGATATTGCGGGATCCAACCAGCACTAACTATGTCCAATGAATTCCTCATATGAAAAGGTTTAAACATAACTTAAACATTCATATTAAAACTATCATATAAAATGTCAATACATTTTCAATAAACCATGAATGGTGTAAAAATAACACATCCACAGCAAAATATATCACAAAACCTTCTATACAATATGAACATTTTTTATCATAACAAATCTACTTCAAATAAGCTTAAAATCCATCAAAGGATGCTGCCATAGATTAAATCAAATCCTTTTTATAGAATATCTCTTTCTATTTTGAAATCATTTTAAAGTCACATCATTATAATGAAAAAATTTATTTTGAAAATATTCTTATAATCTTTTATGGAAATCTTCAACGTTGTTATAATGGTGGAAAATAGCCACACCCGTCGTATAAGTCAAAAAACATTCTCACCTAAATTTTGTCAAAAAGGTCACAAAGTACCATGTTTGGAAAACGATAAAATGATTCCTTTAAAATCATTTTATAAAAAGCCAAACAAGGGTATAATTTACATTAACCCATAATCTAGTAAATATTAAAAATGTTTTGGATTAAATTTTTAAGAAACATGGATGTGGATGATAAAGTTCTCCTAGTGGATAATTACATATAAACTACCTCGGATAATTAAGAGATTGTAGAATTAACCCTTAACTTCTACTTTTCCTTCGTCGAGGGTAGGTTAACCTCATGTATAATGGTGATATAATTTTTATTAAATTATACAAAACTCATATACATTAATATGATATCATATATGATCTTTTAACATTGCTTTGTTAATAATAACTTAGTATTATTGTCATTTCAGGTGTTAACTGATTGGTTTTCCTTTATATGAATTGTTACATATGTAATGTTTGTTATGGATATTATGTATATTATTCATATTCATAATGATATTATGTCTTTAAAAATTACATTTTAATCATCTAATGAAAATTAGTTTTTAATGGATATGATGGGGAATGAATCTCATCACGTTCCTGGTAATGGTAATCTGTATATACACACGAGCGACAATATCATTCTTTTGATATTAAAATAATATATAATTTGATGGTATATAATATATACATAATCATTATCATGTTATATTTACTATTTACATCAATTATACATCATTATTATACCCATCCAAATAATAATGTATTGAATAACAACTACACCACGACGTTTAGACAGTAAGCCGTACGCAAACACGTATACTGACTTTTCATTCAAAGAATGGATCTAATAATGAATATGGTTTTACCATATTTATAATAAAATCACAGTATATAGACGATACTGGAGTTATTATTTTATAATGGAAACAATAAATAAATAATAAGTGGAAGTAGAAAAGAACATGAAAAAGGTGATGAAATATTTACCTCTACTTCGGATTCTTATTTTTTATTTGATCAAAAGGGCTCCATAGGTTGGCATTATGACTAATGGAAATCCTCTAAAATGAAGGGAGGACAGTTTAGAGGATATTTGGGTAGGGTTTTTTCAATCAAAATGGCTTTGAAGGTGTGAATTTGAGAGAAGGGGGAGTTCTCTTTTATAAGATGGGTGAGGGGCACCATAGGAAAAGATTGAATTATTATATTATAACAAAATCATTTTCTATTTATAATGGCACCCAAATGATTTATTTCGAGGCTAAGGTGGGGATGGGTCGAAAACCACTCACCCAATAGGTTTTAGATAGGTTTGGGTAACTATATTAACCTTATCATCTAGATTTAACTCTTAGTTAATTAGTTTGACATTTACCATGTCTCATTGTATTTTTATATAATATGGTTAATAAACATAATATAAACATCCAATAAAACCTCAAGTGGTTCATCAATGACATATATAGTAATATTTATACCTTTGGTCAAACCCCATATTTTTAGAAATAGAATATCAATTAATAATATAATATTTTTTTTAAAAACTCTTTTATGTCAATTTTGACACTATTTGCAATTATGTTTTGGTAAAATTTCTAATAGTATTATTAATGAGAATAATATAGAGACCCAAAGCTTGATGTACATATATATTACATTACTTTTGTGGAATACATAATACAAAAAAAAACAGATACACAAGGACCGTAACAGTTTAGTGTCTTTGGAAACTTGGAACGTAATTTTCTAATCGTGGTGAAAGATCTTCAACATCTCCCATAAAAATATTCCACTTTTTGTTTCCTTACCTAAAACCTTTCATTTAATCTTGGGGGAAAATAAAACATAAAAAGGGTGAGCTAAAATTCTCAGTAAGGGTAAGCATGGATAAAATAAAACATACCATACACATTTGAACCTAAAAACATGAACATAATGTTTAAACATCAAAATCTTGAGCAACGACTTAATACATGGAAGTACATATGGAATAGATCATAATGGAACATAAATAATGATAACATAGAATGGGAATAAAACATGTAATTGTGGAATCAATTAAGCATATGTAATGATTTCCATAGTAGCCAAGGCATTGCTGCCAAGACCATCTTAGTGGACAATGTCTCATTCTGAATCGAGTTCACTCCTCGTTTCAGTCCTGTAACACTGGACCAGATTAACTTACCGTTCTAGACATGTCTATCTCATGAGATATAAAATATTTACCCAATTAACTATAGGTAGATATAGGTCCCACCCATCTCATAATTAAATCATTCTTACTTGTGCCACAAAATAAACATACATCATTCATAAAAAACCCAATAAATAAAATGGGTTTCATAAACATCAACCCATCATCACAAAATCCATATAAAAGAAATGGATATCATTTCATAATAAGAAAAGTGAAACCATGTAAATCATAGAGACATTATACATGAAACATACACATAGGAAATAATGTTATCTTAGATGAAAAATGGTTTTTGATAAAACACTTGAAATGAATTCTTGAGGAAAATATCATTTCTTCTTCAAAATAATTTTCTTTTCACAAAATGTCATGCGATTTTAAAAGAATAGGATTTTTTTTAAAATATTCATTAAATATTTTGGAGGAATCTTCATGAAAATAAGGATTTATAAAACTGAAAAATCATTTCAGGTCGTATACGTTAAAAAAACATTCTTCTCGTACTTTTGTCGGAAAAGTCAAAAAGTAACTCGTAACGTAAACTAAAGAAATAATCCTTACATACAATGTAGTAAAAGTAAAAAAATGGGTAAAAAGGAATTTAAACATACATTAATACACTTTTATAAAACATGGACATGGATGATAGCAATAACCCCAGTAAATACTTACGAATAAGCAATCTCGGATAAAAATGAGATTTGCAAAATTATCCGTTACCTTAGGTCTGATATGCATCGTACGTATCCGAACCACATGTAATATGATTTAAATAATGGCAGTTACTTATTATAGAATCATATTCATTGTTATGATATCATATATGGTTCACTTATGACTTTATATTACCCATTCTTTTGTAAATTCCATGTTAAATAGCGTTTTGGGTAAAATCGTTTCATTTGTTGTCCGTGTTTTGACTTGTAATTATTCATATGATTACTTAGATCATGATTAATTAAATACAAAATATAAAACATTTTTTTATATAATATATATTCAGAATATAAATATATAAAATATATCGATAAATGGAATGAAATACACCATTCATGGAGACGGTAGGCCATACGTACGCATGAACGTTGTTTTCGTTTCCTCATTGAATTGAATAGAATTAATTGGATGACATACATATATATATTCATAAATCCAGTATCATTATTATTTCATATATTTCGTGATCACTTATTATATATACTTTATAATCATTTATGAATGGTTAATCATTGGGAATGAATCTCATCGCATCGTGGAGATGGTATTCCGTACGTACGCATGAGCAGTGATATTGTTCCCGTGATCGTGGAATTTTATTGGAGTGTATGTATACTATTACAGAATCAATATCACTTTAAAATAATCATATATAGTTATTATTTACAACATTATACCCATCCATGTAAGGTGGTGGTGCAAAATAGATTACACCACGACGTGGAGACGGTATTCCGTACGTACGCACGCGAGGTGATTTCGTTTTCCGTAGGATGGATAGATGGTGAAATAGGGTTGTTTAATACTTATAATAACATATCAGTGTATGAGTGATACTGATGTTATTAGTTTATAATGAAACAACCTAAGAAGAATAAGTGGAAGAAGAAATAAAGGTGAAAGAATCGGTAATGGACATTGCCTCTTCTTTGAAGCGCCTCATTGAGACCTCCTCTTAGGGCACTAAAATTGGTCTTTGAATAAGACCAGGACCTCTAGGATGTTTCTAGGGAAGTGGAGAAGAGAATTTGGAAGGGTTTGGATGAGCTTGAAGGCTCAAAGTGGTGTGAGGAAGAGAGGGAGGAGGTTCCCTTTTATAAAGGAGGAGAGGGGCACCTTTGGAAAACTATATATTATTATTTTATTATAAAGTCATATTCGGTTTTAAATAGCTCCGAATTGATTTATTTCAAAGCTAAGGCGGGTATAGGTAGAAATCCTCTCATCCAATAGAATTTGGACAAGTTTAGTTTACTATTTTAAGCTTATCATTTAGTTTTAACTTTAAGTTAGATAATTTTACTTTTACCGTGTCTTTTTGTGTTCTTACACTATAAGGTTAATAAACTTACTATAACATGTCAAAAGAACCCCGAGTTGTTTATTATTAATATATATAACCTTATCTAAGTCATTTTTCCAAACCTTAGATTTTTAAGAATAAAATAACAGTTAATAATATAATATTATTTTTAACAACTATTTTATGTCAATTTTGACACTATTTAGTAATTGATTTTTTAGAAAATCATAATAGAATTATTAGTTCAAAAAAAGTTTCTTAAATCAATACTAACATGTCATATTAACCTATAAAATTAGTGGAATTCATAAAAAGTCTCAAATTACATTTATTTGGATATTTATAACATCAATTATGTCAATATTTCATTAATAAGATAATTACTGCATCATCGTTGTGTCATAAATAAATTAAATTATTTAATGTCTAAAAATTACAAATAAAATATCATTATCTAGGAAATATTTTTATATTTCTAATGAATATTTATAGTCGAATTTATCTTATGTATAACCCTATAGTAAAAATGATTTACTTATTACGCTTTCATTTTAACTATTTTAACCCTTATTTAAATAAATTAATAATAAATGTCCTAATCTAATCCAGGTGGGCCTAAATGGTCATATTTTATTCCTAAGGTTGTTTTTGATCGAATTACACTTATCCAATAGAATTAGGACATGTGTTAGGGAAATAATAATATCATTTTTACCCTTACTTACCATATTTACTTTTATCCGTGGTAAAAAAAGTAAAAAGTTACTATTCACCAGAAATTATTTTCATCTCATTGAACCACATTTTACTTGCTAACATCAACCGTGTCTCTCAGATTTTTTAAATTCCACTCACAGAAGCGGTAAAATTATGTTTTATGAATAATTCATTTTTTTACTACCACTTAGTGGTTTCACTATTCATCAAAAAATGAAAGTTTCCAGAAAAATACTAAAAAATTAGGCCTAAACTATATTTGATATTATGAACTAAAAAATGATGTCTATTTTACCAAATTAAAAACATATCAGTTGCATTATTTAATTTAAAAATTAATTCTCATCGTCAAAACAAATAGCGTGTTCTTAAGAGATAATAACTATTAAAAGATTGACACTTGTTTATGTTTGGTTTAAATGTGAAATTACATCCAATGACCAACATTGTATTAAATTAAAAATATATTCTAAATATACTTTAAAACCACTCAAATTAATAATTTATCACTATTAATTATTTCAATTTAAAAGGTTATTTTTAATTAAAATTAATAATTTTCACTATTCATCAGAAAATGAATGTTATCCAAAAAGTACCAAAATTTCTACCCAAATCTAATTTCGATATTCCAAATCCAAAAATAAAGCCCATTTTGAAAAATAAAATTTACAAAATTTCAAATAGTGGTTATTACTATTTATAACGCCTAGTTTTAATAATATTTTAATAGCATATCGTTGTTTAGTGAAACTCGGTATTGCGTACTACATACGCTATCGAGGAAGGTCGCGATTGCGTGTAATGCAAGGAATGTCAAGGATGCATGTTGTGCAAGCTCCTTTTGGTGTAGCGTACAACACAAGACATTAATGAAATTAAAAGAATATTTTTCATAAAATCTCGGGGTGTTACATTCTACCCCCCTTAAAATGAATTTCGCCCTCGAAATTCGTCGGGGTTATAAATTGTTTACTACTCGAAAGTTTGTTTAATAGAAACCCACATCGTAAAAAGGAATACCAAAACTTGGCTTTAAAAACTAAATTATGAAATGTAACGGTTACCCAAATTAACTCATCACTGGGTTTCCACGTAGGATAACATAAGTGAAAATATCGATATGGAAGAAAAATCTTTCCATCAAGTTCTGAGGGAGAGTGGTAGAGAACATGGATATGAAAAATCCATCAATCACAAAGCCATATATTTATGATTATCTAAGGTACCATCTGATTCATCGGATATAAGAGCACTAGGACACCATTTTTGGTTTTTAGGATCATTTCTCTAGTGTTGAAGAATTTTCGAATCAAAAGAAATGCTTACTTGATTTTTGTACAATCTCACCGTTGTTCGTGCATTGAACAATTTCCACTTCATCTCTTAAAGAAATAAATTTGAATTTTCCATTCATGATGTGTTAGCAGATCATGTGATAGAATGGTGGGTCATTCCATCTGTCTCAAACAAAAGGTTAGAAAAGTTATCAAAAAATACATAAGTCCATCTATAGTGAGATTAATCATATATGGTTCCTAAAATGGACTTATACTTCTTATATCATACTTCTTAATATAATAAAACTAGTTTCTACTAAACAGGTACTTCATGTAGGCCAGTGGTAGGCAATAAAGGCCAGTCGCACTTCGGTTGTGGGTTCGATTCCCACAGCCTTGTCCGACGCAATGGGATGTCGCCCATCCTACAGGTTGTCCTTTTTCTAAAACTACATTACTATAAAATACCATCAATAATATCAAAAAAACTTCTATCCTTAAACAATACTAAATTATGTCCAACATAATCCATTCCAATCTTTAGGCTTATCCATAATACTATAGTCCACTCTCATAATATAGTTAAAACGATTACCAGAGATTTAATACCATCATTGATCCCCATATATCATAAAATATGTCTTGTTGGTCACATTCCAAACATTATAAGGCCTTAATCATGTATTCTATTGAAAAAAAATGAATACCCATTGAACCTTAGTGATAGCATAAATGCAGTTAAAAGTTAACACTTTCCACATACCAAATTCCTCAAAATTCTCTATACTCAAACCATGATATCACTTAGTCCTTATATCAATCATGAGCTCATGAATACAATCAAACATCTAATTATCTTCTTATTCCTTCATTATGCGCATATCATCTACTTTACAGAAAATATCTGAATAACCTTCCATGGTTACTGGTACCATTCAACATATACATTCAAATACTTTTAGGAAAAACAATAGTGTAATAATCCTTAGATGATTCCTTATTCCATAGTACCATTAACTATACAACATAACTCTCGATAAACATACAATCATTCCACTACCTTCTAAAACAACTGAATGAGCTTCAACACTTCTTTCAGCTCATATATCATTTGTAGTCTCCTCATAATCGTCCACATAAATACTACCCATATGACCATGCAGATTCTCCTCATGAGATTTTCCATTAGGGCATTGGTTTTCATAATGCATGTACATTCCACATTTAAAACATCTAATCATTGTTGATGTCGTAGCAATACCATTATCCTTGTCCATGGTGTTAACTGAACCTTTTCCTTTGCACTTAATGGCTTTGTGTCCTTCTTTTCCACACCCAAAGCATCTTCCAGTTCCTTTGAAACAATCTCCCTGATGCCTCTTCCCACATGATTTACATGAGGGAAATTGAACTTTCTTTCCTCTATGATCATCATGAAACTCCATCATTCTCTTATTAACCGAGTCAGGAAACTTACCAAATTTGAGATTATTGATCATATAATGAGATTGATGATTAGGCATAATAATGATGTTTGGACTTCCAGATCCCGTTTCATTTGGTTTCTCATGAAGAATATCATTCCATTGTCTGTCATATCCTCCATTATCATGAATCTTCCTGTTTCCAGCCATTTTCTAAAACCCAAAAAGAATACTGTGATAGGAAAAAATCATGCTAGGGAAAACAACATAGTAAAGTGGGAGTTCCCTCAATATCTAACATCATAGGTTAAATTATAAGATCGTTACCGTAGTACTAGGAATGCATCCTATACGTATACTTATCCTTAGGGACATCCCTAGACATAACTTTGAAATATCTCTAGGGATCTCACTAACGTTTTCACATCCTAGTTTCCAAAGGTTGACTAAACCTTTCCTCTGATACCAACTGTAGAGACCTGGAGCTTGACGAACATAGATGTTACATTACTTTTGCGAAATACATAATACAAAAAAAACAGACACACAAGGACCATAATAGTTTAGTGTCTTTGGAAGCTTGGAACGTAATCTTCTAATCCTGGTGAAAGATCTTCAACATCTCCCATAAAAATCTTCCACTTTTTGTTTCCTTACCTAAAACCTTTATTTTAATCCTGGGGGAAAATAAAACATAAAAACGGTGATCTCAAATGCTCAGTAAGGGTAAGCATGGATAAAATAAAACATACCATACACATTTGAACCTAAAAACATGAACATAATGTTTAAACATCAAAATCTTGAGAAACGACTTAAAACATGGAAGTACATAAGGCATAGTTCATAATGGAACATAAATAATGACAACATAGCATGGGAATAAAACATGTAATTGTGGAATCAATTAAGCACCTATAATGATTTCCATAGTAGCCAAGTCATTGCTGTCAAGACCATCTTAGTGGACAAAGTCCCATTCTGAATCGTGTTCACTCCTCGTTTCAGTCCAATAACACTGAACCGGATTAACTTACCATTCCAGCCATGTCTATCTCATGAGATATAAAATATTTACCCAATTCATTGTAGGGAGATATAGGTCCCACCCATCTCATAATGAAATCATTCTTACTTGTGCCACAAAATAAACATACATCATTCATAAAAACTCAATAAATAAAATGGGTTTCCTAAACAGCATCCCATCATCACATAATCCATATAAAAGAAATGGATATCATTTCATAATAAGAAAAGTGAAACCATGTAAATCATAGAGATATTATACTTGAAACATACACATATGAAATAATGTTATCTTATATGAAAAATGGTTTTTGATAAAACACATGAAATGAATTCTTGAGGAAAATATCCTTTCTTCTTCAAAATCATTTTCTTTTCACAAAATGACATGCGATTTTAAAAGAATCCGATTTTGTTTAAAATAGTCATGAAATTTTTTGGAGTAAGCTTCATGAAGATAAGGCTTTATAAAACCGTAAAAATCATTTCATGTCGTATACATTAAAAAAACATTCTTCTCATACTTTTGTCAAAAAAGTCAAAAAGTACCTCATAACGTAAACTAAAGAAAGATTCCTTACATACCATGTAGTAAAAGTCAAAAATGGGTAAAAAGGACTTTAAAAATACATGAATACACTTTTATAAAACATAGAAATGGATGATAGCAATAACCCCAGTAAATACTTACGAATAAACAATCTCGGATAAAAATGAGATTTGCAAAATTATCCCTTACCTTAGGTCTGATATGCTTCGTACGTATCCGAAACTCCTGTAATATGATTTAAATAATGTCATTGACTTATTACAGAATCATATTCATTGTTATGATATCATATGTGGTTCACTTATGACTTTATATTACCCATTCTTTTGTAAATTCCAAGTTAAAGAGCATTTTGGGTAAAATCGTTTCATTTGTCGTTCGTGTTTTGACTTGTAATTATTCATATGATTACATAGATCATGATTAATTAATTAAATAATATAAAACATTATTTGTGTATAATATATATTCAGAATATACATATATATAATATATCGATAAATGGAACGAAATACACCGTTCATGGAGACGGTAGGCCGTACGTACGCATGAAAGTTGTTTTCGTTTCCTCATTGAATTGAATGGAATTAATTGGATGACATACATATATATATATAAATAAATCCAATATCATTATTATGTCATATATTTCATGATTACTTATTATATATACTTTATAATCATTTATGAATGGTTAATCATTGAGAATGAAACTCGTCGAGTCGTGGAGACGGTATTCCGTATGTACGCACGAGCGATGATATCATTCCCATGATCATGGAATTTTATTGGAGTGTATGTATACTATTACAGAATCAATATAACTTTAAAATAATCATATATAGTTATTATTTACAACATTATTCCCATCCATGTATGGTGGTGGTGGAAAATAGATTACACCACGGCGTGGAGACGGTATTCCGTACGTACGCACGCGCGGTGATTTCAATTTCCATAGGATGGATAGATGGTGAAATAGGGTTGTTTCATACTTATAATAACATATAAGTGTATGAGTGATACTGATTTTATTACTTCATAATGAAACAACTTAAGAAGTAGAAGTGGAAGAAGAAATAAAGGTGAAAGAATCGGTAACGGACATTACCTCTTCTTTGAAGCGCCTCTTTGAGACCTCCTCTTAGGGCACTAAAATTGGTCTTTGAAGAAGACCAGGACCTCTAGGATGTTTCTAGTGAAGTGGAGAAGAGAATTTGTCAGGGTTTGGACGAGCTTTAAGGCTCAAAGTGGTGTGAAGAAGAGAGGGAGGAGGTTCACTTTTATAAAGGAGGAGAGGGGCACCTTTGGAAAACTAAATATTATTATTTTATTATAAAGTCAAATTCGGTTTTAAATAGCTCCAAATTGATTTATTTCAAAGATAAGGTGGGGATGCGTTGAAATCGACTCTTCCTATAGAATTTGGATAAGTTTAGTTTACTATTTTAACCTTATAATTTAGTTTTAACATTAAGTTAGATAATTTTACATTTACTGTGTCTTTTTGTGTTCTTACACTATAAGGTTAATAAAATTACTATAACAATCCAAACTAACCCCAAGTTGTTATTATTAATATATATAACCTTATCTAAGTCATTTGGACGAACCTTAGATTTTTAGGAATAAAATAACAATTAATAATATAATATTTGTTTTAATCACTATTTTATGTCAATTTTGACACTATTTAGTAATTGATTTTTGTGAAAATCATAACAGAATGATTAGTTAGAAAAAAGTTACTTAAATTAATACTAACATGCCATATTAACCTATAAAATTAGTTTAATTCATAAAAAGTCTCAAATGACATTTATTTGGGTATTTATAACATCAATTTTGTCAATATTTCATTAATAAGATAATTACTGCATCATCGTTGTGTCATAAATATATTAAATTATTTAATGTCTAAAAATTACAAATAAAATATCATTATGTAGTAAATATTTTTATCTTTCTAATTAATATTTATAGTCGAATTTATCATATGTATAACCCTATATTACAAATGATATACTTATTAAACGTTTATTTTAACTATTTTAACCCTTCTTTAAATAAATTAATAATAAATTTCCTAATCTAATCAAGGTGGGCCTAAATGGTAATATTTTATTCATAAGGTTTTTTTTTGGTCTAATTAAACTTATCCAATAGAATTAGGACATGTTTTATGGTAATAATAATATCATTTTTACCCTTAATTACACTATTTACTTTTAACAGTGATAAAAAAAGTAAAAAGTTACATTTCACCAAAAATTATTTTTAATCTCATTGAACGACATTTTACATACTGACATCAACCGTGTCTCTCGGATTTTTGAAATTCCACTCACAAAAGCGGTAAAATTAAGTTATATTAAAAATTCATTTTTTTAACTATTACTTAGTGGTTTCACTATTCATCAAAAAATGAAAGATTCCAGAAAAATACCAAAAATTAGGCCTAAGCTATATTTGATATTATGAACTCAAAAATGAGGTCTATTTTACCAAATTCAAAACATATCAGTTGCATTAATTAATTTGAAAATTAATTCCCGTCGTCAAAACAAATAGCGTGTTCTTAAGAGATAATAACTATCTAAAGATTGACACTTGTTTATGTCTGGTTAAATGTGAAATTACATCCAATGACCAAAATTGTATTAAATTGTAAAAATATATTCTAAATATGCTTTAAAATCACTCAAATTAAAAATTTATCACTATTAATTATTTGGATTAAAAAGGTTGTTTTTAATTAAAATTTAGTAATTTTCACTATTCATCAGAAAATGAAAGTTATCCGAAAAGTACCAAAATTTCAACCTAATCTAATTTCGATATTCAAAATACAAAAATGAAGTCCATTTTGAAAAATAAAATTTAAAAAATTTCAAAAAGTGGTTATTACTATTCATAACGGCTAGTTTTAATAATATTTTAATAGCATATCGTTGTTTATTGAAACTCGGTATTGCGTACTACAGACGCTATCGAGGAAGGTCGCGATTGCGTGTAATGCAAGGCAAGTCAAGGATGCGTGTTGTGCAAGCTCCTTTTGGTGTAGTGTACAACACAACACATTAATGAAATTAAAAGAATATTTTTCATAAAATCTCGTGGTGTTACAAATAAAATTAATTTAATCAATATTAACATGTCACATTAACCTAAATATTTTGTGGATGGCATCAAAATTTTTAAATTATATTTATTTTAACATCTATAATTCCATTAGTTTGATTTTTTTCATTAATAAGGAAAATACTGCATCATCATTGTGTCATAAATAAATTTAATTATTAAATGTCTAAAAATTATAAATAAAATACCATTATTTAGTAAATTGTTTTATCTTTCTAATTAATATTTATTGTCTAAGAGATAACATATATAACTCCATGTAATATTTGGTTTACTAAAAGATATATGCTTATGTTATTTTGGTAATTACTTTAACTTAATTAATATAAAGTGTCATTATCACTTTCAAGTGGCTTTATGGGGTCCCAAAATCATCCAAAGAATTCCCATGGTCAGACATGTATTAGAAAATAGTGTTTTAATACGTTTTAGTGTAATTTAATATTATTATAATATATTTTTTTACCCATATTTACCAGATTTACCAGTTAACCATGGTAAATAAAATATTTACCAAAGTAATTATTCAAAATGTCTAAAAATAAAAGTTACCTAGTTACACAATCTGGACCTCTTAATTCTAAATATCAAATATATTTTTCTACAAATTCAAAATACATAAGTGGAAGAAATTAATTTAAAATTAATTCCGGTTGTCAAAACAAAAAAGTGGTTTTTATGAAATAATAACTATCAATAGATTGACAATTGCTTATGTGCAATTTAAATGTGAAATTATGCCCAATGACCTACATTGTATTAAATAGTAAAAATATAATCTATTTATACTTCCAATCCATTTAAATTTATAATTTAATAATATAAATTATTTTGATTAATAAATTTGGTTTCAATTCAAATGTAGTATTTTTACTATTCACCCAAATATGAAAGTTATCAAAAAAACACCAAAAATTTATTGAAAGTAAATTCTTATGTCCCTATTATGAAGAAGAAGTTTATTTTGTAAAATTAAATATAAAAAAGTTTCAAATATTTTTTTAATGAGGGTTCTCCATTAAAAGGCGATAAAATTACATTTTTTAATAATACTTCCATTATTTGAAAAAAATGGATTTGTTATTTAATAATGTCTAAGAAACTCAAAATATGGATTCTAAAATTATAAGGATTATATAAAGTTTAAAATTCAATAAATACAATTCATTACCCCTTTTGAATGACTAGTTTGGTATGTCATTGTGCGCTTGAACTATGTGTTGCGTGTAGTGCAAGTTATTGAATAACTTTGAAGAAATAACATAGTATGATATCAAGGGGTGTTAGATTCTTCCTTCCTTCCATAAATTGAGTCCTCTAAATTTGAAATTGTTCATTGAAAATATAAGTTAGAATATAGAAAAAAACCTTTGTAGAAAACCCACTTCGAAAACTAGGTTAAAAAACATAGTCTTAATAAGAGGGAAAGGAAAAATGAAAAAGTCACAAACCAAATTATGATCTCGATTAAGAGAACATTGATGGAAATTAGAGAAAAACATTTTTATGGAAAACTTAAATATCTATAGCGAGTGATTGTGGTCATCAATCACAAATAAGTGTACAATTGATGGCCTGAAATCCATCGATCTATGATGATTTAAAATATCATCAGTTCAACATGTCATGACCCGTCCTAGTGGGGCCCAAGCCGAAAATCCCCAAGCCCACCTCCAATAGGCCAGGGGCTGGTTACTAGCACCGAGTAGGCATGCTACTAACATGGGAGGCATTTCCTATAAACTTGTACACATGCACACACATATCCAAGCCCACAAAGCTGAAACGTAAAAAATACTAAAAATGGAAATGCATGCATACACTAATAAACTCAACCAATAGAGTACGAAAAGAAGTAAAGTACAGAAAGTGTAAAACCATGGGCCAAAAGAACAATCCCATCAAAAGAAAGTCTGTAATAAAGTCCAACCTATAAGGAAAGGTACTGGGACTGAAATTTGTAGCCATAGGAACACACCTCGGCCCGCCTGATCTCACTGAGCACCGTCTGGATCTGGTACCTAGAATCCTGTCAAAGGCTTGCTCGTCTGCACAAGACATGACACGTGCGGGCAATGCCCATGCAGGGGTGAGTATATAAATACCCAGTAGGACACCCCGAAACCACAAAGAAAATACAACAAGGGAAAATACCAAAAAAAAGATACAGTCATCTCTACTCAGTATATGTATGCCGAACATATAACAAGAATATCCAGATATACTCATACACGATCGACTACCGTGAAACTACCACTAAGAACCAGCTTGAAGACCCCACTAAGCATGCAATTGGGATAACACACTCCTAGGTCTGAAGAGAGAGATAAGAAGTACTCGTTCAGGGAGAACACACTCCATAGGTACCTCGAGAACATGATGCTTAGATAAGGATCATAGCCATGTCATGGGGCGATACCGACAAATCAGTGTGAGCTAATCTGTTATGAAGAGGTTCGGCGCCTGAGTAAAGTTCATCACGTCGATACCGAGAACTCTACCTAGGGTTCCAGGAATGAATAGGGTATCCGGATCTAAGTCTCATAAAAGGGATCCCAAAAACTCTATTCAGGATGTTATGCGGATGGGATCATACTATTGTATAAAAGATATGATACCAGAACCTTAAAGGGATAACCAAGGGCACGAACCCTAAGATCAAGTCCAAGTCACAGAATACAAGTGGCTCAATCCATGAAGAAAAGGTAACATGGAGTGTAGTATGGTTACACGTTATTTTCCTTGACCTCGGGTACTGCCCATGTAAACGGCCCGTGTCATTTGTTCAATCTCTGTAAAAATAAACTACACGGCGTGTAGAAAAGGTACACGCCGTGCTACTTGACCCCGGGTACTTCCCGTGTATTTTGCCCGTGTCATTCGGCTTGTTGGATTGAAAGAAACTACACGGCGTGTAGAAGAATCACAAGCCATGTCCAAGCACCTGGGCTAACTCCGTGTACGCTGGCCATGTGCCTGTACACGGTCTCTGCCCGTGTCAGTGTCGTATGTCTGTGTACCAGTACACGGGGTATCCCGTGTATCTGGCCGGAAATGGCCGGGGAGGGGTATACACGGTGTGTCCTTGGCCATGTACCATGCCCATGTCCGTGCACTCCTGGAGTACATGCCATGTAATCCCGTCAACTAACACACGCTGTGTAGCCCA
The DNA here is from genome assembly GCA_963277665.1 of Viscum album. Taxonomy (NCBI): domain Eukaryota; kingdom Viridiplantae; phylum Streptophyta; class Magnoliopsida; order Santalales; family Viscaceae; genus Viscum; species Viscum album. The sequence goes on along the minus strand of OY728133.1, from coordinate 971,281,222 downwards.
TACTACACAGCGTGTAGTCGGAAAATTTCTAGAATTTCGTCTTCTTCCTTGCTCTTCGGCCGATCTTACGGATCCACGATCTCTCGTCTGTTCGTCCCGATACTCCAGGGATTGGTTCGGTTCATCATACAGACACCGCGAAAGGTGTTTTCGGCCTTTAAAACGGATCATAAACCTCGAACGATACATCCTAACAAAATGCCCAAATAATCATAACTCTCGATCGGCTCCGAATCGTCCGCTGATATCGCCGTCGCACCTCCGTGACACCACTCCGGGGTTGGATCCATAGTTTGGGATCGTTGCGTCATAGAACATATGTGCAATGATCCGTCGTTCATCGCCCCATGAAGCATGAAAATAATGCTGCGAAGAAAGTGAGAATTTGAGGAATAAGTACACAACAAAATAGAGAGGGAAGAACCTCGATAGATGTTCTTGTCGATCTTGGTCCATCACCATTAAGAGGTTGAACGAAACCAAAACAATTTCAAGAATCAAATCCCCACGATTCCTGCAAAATCCCATCCCTCAAGAAAGATCAATCACCAGGATAATCTGTTGGTGGATTAGTCCACGTTCATCATGGAAATAAAAATCGGGGAAGAAAATCACAAACAAACATCCTAACTGGATTCCGCGGCGTTCGTTGGCAATGATCTGGTCGCCGCGTCGTCGTTACCGGTGAAAATCATCAAGAACATCATCGTCACATCGGGAGGTCTTCTCCAGAGCCTCCGGAGGAAATCAGGGTTAGGGGGATTGTAACCTTGACCCTCCCTGTGAAATCTCTATTTAAAAGAATAAAAGATTTTGATGCAACAAGGATTTAAATAAAATATTTTAGTTAAATATTTTATTACGGATACGCCCAAAAGCCAGATTTCACCACCGACCTGTGCCGGCCGAAGTTAGGCCTCGCCTAAGGTAAAATCGCTACTCGGAATGCAACATTGCCCTTGGATTTTTGATCCGAGCACCCGTTTAGGAGTTATTCCATTTTTTCAGGATAAGTGCACGCACGCGTAATTTAATTTGTAAGTTAAATTCAAAAATTTGTTCTGGGCTCACCGTGCCTCCGAACATCACACCGTCTCAGAGCCTGGTATCGAATTAATTCCCACATAATATTAAAATAATATATGGAAAAATTCGGGACATTACATCACACCCACCTTAGAGCTTTTACGTCCCTGAGAAGCCAAAACAAAGGCTACTCAAAAAGACGTGGGTATTGCATGTGGATCTGATCCACCCACTCCCACGTGCTCTCCTGGAGATTCCCGTGCTACCACTGGACATGCAAAAAGGGAATAGCTCTCCCACAATGGATCTTCTCTTACGCGAAGAGGCACCCCAAGCTCTCTACTGAACTCTGCTCTCGTATGGCTTGGAATTGGGCCGACATGATGAGTCAATCATTAATCACCCAGATGGCATCATGTCCCCTAGACGTACGTGGTAAACCCATCACGAAGTCCATGGATATCTCATCCCACTTACACTCTGACACCTCAAGCGGCAGATTCAAACCTGTCGGCACCTGGTGCTCAGCCTTTACTTGCTGATAAGTAAGGCACCGAGAGACAAACTCTTCCACAACCTTCTTCATTACTGGCCCCCAAAACTGAAGTCAGAGGTCCGGATACATCTTTGCAACTCCTGGATGCACTCCAAAGGAGATGTATGGAACTCCCTCAGAACCTCCTCCTGCAACGTCGTTGGTACTACCGTGTGCCCTCTGAAAAGAACAGCGTGCTCCTCACCTTCTGAATATCCATCAGCAGCATCACTTGTGGATATCTGAGCACGTAGAGTATCATAGCTAGTATCCTCATGTTTTGAATACCTAACTTGTTGTAGGAGTGGAGGGGTAACAACAATCGATTGAAGGTATGCTCCATCATCTCCATCCATGAAGGATAACTATAAGGAGGCGAACTGCCTCGTCGTCTCATCCAGCAACTACGAACTGGATTTCCTACTGAGATAATCTTCCACTACGTTCTCCTTCCCAGGAGTATAAACGATCTCAAAGTCGTAATCCTTGAGGAACTCAAGCCATCGCCTCTGTCTCAAATTGCGATCCTTCTGAGAAAAGTTTTATCTGATACTCTTGTGATTAGAGTAGATGGTAAACTGCTTGCCCATCAGGTAGTGTCCCCACATCTTCAACACGAAGACTACCGCTGCCAACTCAAGATCATGGGTCGCGTATTTCTGCTCATGTGGCCTCAACTGATGTGAGCCATAGGCAATCACCACTTGCCTCTACATCAGGGAACAACCAATCCTTGTTACTGATGCATCACAGAACACTACGTACTTGACATCCTCCTCCAGTAATCTCAAGATCGGGGTGCTCATCACACTCTGTCTAAACTACTGGAAATCCTACTGGCATCTCTCGGTCCATAGGAAAGGTTGTCCCTTTCGGGTCAAAGTTGTCATGGGTGCTGCAATCCTGGAGAAATAAAGGATGAATCTCCAATAGTAGCCTGCCAACCCAATGAAACTACGCACCTCTTTCACGCTCCAGGGGGTCTCCCATGCTAACACTGCCTCCACCATGGCTGGGTCCATTGCTACACCATCTGCCAAGATGATGTGTCCCAGAAATTGGACCTCCTGTAACCATAACTAACACTTTGAGAGTTTCCCATACAACTTGTTCTCTTAGAGTGTGTCCAGAACCATCCTTAGGTGTCTCTCATGCTCCTCCTTGGACGCAGAGTACACAATGATATCATTGATGAAGACAACTACGAACTGGTCTAGGTAGGGCTGAATGATCCGGTTGATAAGTCCCATGAACACTGTCGGGGCGTTCATAATGCCGAAGGGCATCACCAAGTACTCATAGTGACCGTAGCGACATCTGGAAGCTGTATTCGGTATATCCTCATCCCGTACTTGCAACTGGTGATAGCCTTATCGTACATCAACCTTCTAGAACCATCGTGACCCTCTTAACTGGTCAATGAAGTCATCGATCCTCGGTAGTGGATACCGGTTCTTCACAATCACCTGACTCATGCACCGGTAATCCAAACATAGCCTCAAGCTCCTGTCCGCCTTCTTGGAGAACAGTACTGGGGCTGCCCAGGGTGAAGCACTAGGTCTCACAAAACCCTTCTTCTACATGTCGTCCACCTACACCCTCAGCTCACGAAGCTCTGCAGGAGGCATCCGATATGCTGATGCTGGTATTGGTGTCTTCCCAGTTTTTAACTCAATGCATAAATCTATCTCTCGACAAGAAGGTGGCCTGGGGACATCCTCGGGAATGATGTCCTCGTACTCAGCCACTACTGCTAGAAACTGGAAACTGGTAACATCTGTCACGCCGAGGGCTAGGCTAGCCAACTGATGTGAAATAAGTTGTGCCCTCCTATGCACGAGTCTATCATGTGCTTCCCGGGTCTCTCTTTCATCGACAAAAGGGAACCTCATTCCATCACTACGGACACACCGCACCCTTCTCCTAAAACAGTCGATCTGGGCATGAACTGTGGATAGCAAATCCATACCAAGAATTACATCGTAAGGCCTCGACGCTACCACCAAGAGGTTCCAACTGAAACTCTCACCTCCAAGGGTCAGGTCACATTGTCTACAGAGGTGTGTGATCTCTGAATCTTCTCTAGTCAGTGTTTCTAAGTATAAGGGTCAAGTCAACGACTCAACTGGAATCCCATGGTATCGAACAAGATAAGCATCCAGAAAGGAATGACTGGAACCTGTGTCTATCAATATTACAGCCAAAGTAGAAAAGAAATATATAGTACCTATAATCATTCCGGGAGTACCTGGGTTATAAGCCTCTGCCGCCGGCAGGTGTCCCTTCCTCTATCCACCAGCTCCCTGAGCCTGGGGTGGACCTCTTGGGGGTGGTGGTGGTAAAAGATCAAAACATCGACCACCTCCAGCTGCTCTCCCAGCTCCCCTACCACATCCGTCGCCCCGCGGATCTGTCTGCTCCACACGTTGCCTCTGCCTCGGTGGTCCATCCACTAATCCCGTGTCAGTAGTACGGCGGGTCGGACAATCCGGAGCGAGATGTCCCCTACCATCACATGAGTAGCATTGCCTCTCTCGAGGCTGGCTGGATGCACCCTAAGAACCTTGTATGGCAGATCCCCTATCCTGGGATCTCTTTTGTAGGCAGTCTCTGCTCTGCCAAGAAGCTCTCGACCACCAGAGCCCGCTCGAGCACCCCAGAATAAGTAGGAATTCTCATAGGGATGATGATAGCTCAGATATCTCTACGCAAGCCCCACTCAACAGTCTGAGCTCTGAAGTATTGATCTTTAACCATATCTATCGAGTACCACAAGAGGTCGGTAAACCTCGATGAATAGTCAGCCACTATCATGGTTCCCTGCTGAAACTGAAGAAGCTCCTGTATGCGAACTTTTCTCAGGTTAACCGGTGAAAACTCCTCTCTGAAGAGACGCTCTAACTCCGACCATGCATGTGTCGCCTCTTCGTGGGTCTGTATAACCAAACTCAACCATCGTCCTGCCAAGCCATGTAGATGGCTCACTGCTAGGATCACTATATGGTCTGCTAGTGTCCTGACCAAATGGAAGACTCTGGACACCGCCTCAAGCCAGTCCTCTGTTGCCTGAGGGTCAGGCACACCTCGAAACCGGAGGGGTCTCTGTCTCTAAAACTCATGGAGTGCGCTCAGACTGCGCTCCTCCTCCTCTGGCCTAAAAACTGCTCCATAGGATGTGGGATAACTGGAAAACCACCATGTGGTAAAACAGGGGGATCTGGTCCCTGTATCGAGGCTTCATCGCTGGGGGGGGGGGTCATCCTCTTGATCGAGCTGCTGGATCCTAGTGGGTGCGCGTCGCGGAGGCATCCTGTTAAAGAAACAAGATGTATCTCAGTCAGTGAGTATATCTAGAGAGCTGACTCAAAAACGACATGAAAACCACAACCCATTCTTATATGATGCATGTACCATTACTTTTTTCCCACAACTAGTGTTCTCATGTTCTGAGTTGAAAAGCAGGTGATCAATGTCCTAGTGTATGGATACGTCGGCTGCCCGCACCAACACTGGGGTCCCGGGCCTGAAAGCCGAACTCAAAACACCTAACACTGCTTCCCCAAACCATCTCACAGACTCTCAGTCCTAAGGTAGAACTGACCACCTCTAATACCACTCTGTCACGACCCGTCCCAATGGGGCCCTATCCATAACTCCTCAATCCCACCTCCAATAGGCGAGGGGCTGGTGACTAGCACCGAGTAGGCATGCTACTAACATGGGAGGAATTTCGTATAAACTTATACACATGCACACACATATCCAAGCCCACAACGCTGAAAAGTAAAAATTACTAAAAATAGAAATGCATGCATAAACTAAAAATCTCAACCAACTGAGTACGAAGGAAGTAAACAACAAGTGTCAAACCCTAGGCCAAAAGTACCAGCCCACCAAAAGAAAATCTGTAACAATGTCCAACCAGTAAGGAAAGGTATTGGTACTGCAATCTGTAGCCGTAGGAACACACCTCGGCCCGCCTGATCTCACTGAGCACCGTCTGGTCCTGGTCATCCTAGAATCATGTCAAAGGCCCGCTCATCTACACAAGACACGACACGACACGTGAGGGCAATGTCTGTGCATGCTTGAGTATAACAATACCCAATAAGACACCCAGAAACCACACTGGACATACAATAAGGGAAAATACCACAAAGAAATATACATTCATCTCTACATAGTATATTTCTACCGAACATATAACAAGAATATCCAGATATACTCATACACGATCGACTACCGCGAAACTACCACTAAGTACCAGCTCGAATATCCCACTAAGCACGCAACCGGGAGAACACACTCCTAGGTCTGAAGAGAGAGATTATAATTACTCGTTCCAGAAGAACACACTCCACAAGTACCTTGAGAACATGATGCTCAGATGAGGATCACATACAAGTCATGGGGTGATTCCGGCAACTCAGTCTGAGCTAATCTGCTAAGGAGAGGATCGGCGCCCGAGTAAAGTTGGTCACCTCGATACCAAGAACTCTACCTAGGGTTCCAGGAATGAATAAAAGATCCGGCTCTAAGTCTCATAAAGGGGATTCCAATAACTCTATTCAAGAAGTTCTGCTGAAGGGATCATACTCATGTATAAAAGAAATGATACCAAAACCATCAGGGGATAACCAAGGGCACGAACTCTAAGGAATAGTCCAAGTCACAGAAGATAAGTGGCTCAAACCATGAATAAAAGGTTACACATGGTGTAGTATGGTTACACGCCGCGTTCCTTGTCCCCGGGTACTGCCCGTGTAAATGGAATGTGTCATTCGTTCAAGACATGTAAAACCAAACTACACGGCGTGTAGAAAAGGTACACGTCGTGTTCCTTGACCCCGGGTACTGCTCGTGTAGCCGGCCCGTGTCATTCGGCTATTCAGATGGATAGAAACTACATGGAATGTAGAAGAATCACACGCCATGTCCGAGCACCTAGGCTCGCTCCGTGTACGCTCGCCATGTGCCCGTACACGGTCTCTACCCGTGTCTGTGTCACCTGCCTGTGTACCAGTACACGGGGTATCCCATGTATCTGGCCGGGTCTGGCCGGGGAGGGGTATACACAGTGTGTCCTTGTCCGTGAACCCTACCCATGTCAGTGTACTCCCAGAGTACACTCCATGTAATCCCGCCGACGAACACAGACCGTGTAGCCCATACAACACGGCGTGTAGTCGAGAAATTTCCAGAATGTCGTCTTCTTCCTCGCGCTTCGGCAGATCTTCCGGATGCATGATCTCTCATCCATTCGTCCCGATACTCCATGGATTGGTACGGTTAATCATACGGACACCGTGACGTGTGTTTTAGGCTTTTAAAACTGATCATAAACCTCGAACGATCCATCAGAAGAAAAAATCCCGAAAACTCATAACTCTTAATCCGCTCCGAATCGTTTGCCGATATCTCCATCGCACCTCCATGACACCGCTCCGAGGATGGATCCAGAGTATGGGATCGTTGCATCACAGAATGGATGAGCAATGATCCTTCATTCATTTCCCCGCGAAGAACACGAAGAATGTAGCAAAAATGTGAGAATTTGGGGAATAAGAACACAATAAAATCGAGAGGGATGAACCTCGATCGATGTTAATGTTGATCTTGGTCTGTCACCATTAGGAGGTTGAATGAAACCAAAACAATTTCAACAATCAAATCCCCACAATTCCCACAAAATCCCATCCCACAAGAATGATCGATCCGTGGGATAATCTGTTCATGGATTAGTCAGTGTTCATCGTGGAAATCAAAAATGGGAATGAAAATCCAAACAAACATCATACCTGGATTCCGCGGCGTTCATTGGCAATGATTTGGTATCCGCGTCGTCGTTGCTGGTGAAAATCGTCAAGAACGTCATCGCCGCGTCGGGAGGTCTTCTCAGAGCCTCCAGAGGAAATCAGGGTTAGGGGGATTGTAACCCTAACCCTCCCGGCGAAATCTCTATTTAAAAGAATAAAATATTTCATTCCAACAAGGATTTAAATAAATTATTTTAATTAAATATTTTATTACGGTTATTCCCAAAAGCCAGATTTCACCGCCGACCTGCGCCAGCCGAAGTTAGGCCTTGCCTAAGGTAAAATCACTGCTCTAAACACCACGGTGCCCTCAAATTTCATATCTGAGCACCCGTTCAAGAGTTGTTCCACTTTTTTAGGAAAACCGCACGCACACGTTATTTAATTATTAAATTAAATTCAGGCCTTTGTTCCGGGCTCATCGGGCCTTGGAACTTCATGTCGTCTCAGAGCTTGGCCTTGAATTAATTCCCATATAATATTAAAATAATACATAGAAAAATCCGAGACATTACACAACAAATCATAAGGTATTAGGAAAACACATTTTTGATTTTAATATAACTTCCCTAAAGTTTAAGAATTAATTTATTCATAGAATAAGTGGTAATATATATATACACTTTACCAGTAGAGTTTCATTATTGAATTAATTCATACCACAAAATAATCTTTCACTCCACAAGATTTCAAAAATATATTCTATATATCCTAATCGTATAGGTATCCAAAAGTAATGAATTTATAATTCAACTATCATAACCATTAAAAGATGAAACTACATTATACAATCCTGGGACTGTACATAGTATAGTGGTAGGTGATAAATCCCAATAACACTATTGTTCTGGGTTCGATTCCCATAGCTTTGTCTGATGCGAAGAGTTGTCACACGGTCGGCATCTTGTCCTTTTTATAACAATCCAAAAATAACCATAACAATAGTAACCAATTTCAAACATAATCCATTCCATTATTTAGACTTATCCAAGATACATCTATCCAAACTCACAGAACAAAATTTATAAGGATGCTAAACACAGTGAAGATCCTTTTTTCCACGTAATAACATGTGGACACCTTCATCGTGTATTATTTTAAAACATGGTATCACCCTGAATTACCATAAAACATTGTTGATTACATTAATGATCCCTTATCCTTTATATAATACTGGATATATTCCTTATATCCAAAATTTTTTAATATTCCAATAATGATGAAATAAACAAACTATTAATCAGTTCCATGGAAGTAAGGAATATCCAATATAATTTATCCAAATCCACCATCTCTTATTCCAAAATCTCTACCACATTATCAGGACCATATTAAGGATTACCTTTCCTTGAACCATGTATTTTTCAAAAAGTGTTGCTTACTATAATGTCACCTTTCATAAAACCATATAATCTCAAATCCTTAATAAAATAGTACTGAAGTACAATCCTTATTTATACCCATAATTCATAAAACTAGAATATTGTCGATACAACCCTCAAATGAAATAATTCTATAATAACAGCATAAGAACACTAGTCTTTCCTCTTCATCTGAGGTAGTATCATAACTAGATTATTATCCAGTAGCATCATTTTTGTATACTATGATGACTGGGACATTGATTGGAATAGTTTCCCAACACCTTGTAGATGAAGCATTTTACATTTGAAACTTTTTTTATTACACTTTCAATCACATACTTGGTGTTTTTTTATCCAAACATATAAAAACTCCCATTACCTTCAAGCATTTACCAAGGAGATTCTTTTTACAGTTATCACATGTGGGAAAATCTTTCTTTTCCCTCTTCCCTTTTTCCATCTTTCTCTCTTCCATTCTTTTCTTCCCTTTCTTCCCTTTAAGGCCATAGGACTCAGATAATTATTTACTTGTATTATTAACAGATGATACTATTTCTTCATATGTTGAGAATAAATTGGAGACTATATCCCGTATAAATTTTTTATTAATACCATTAAAGATATGAAAATTCATACCACTCGGATCATACGTATTGTTGGAGTTCACATTCCATATACTAGGTGCCATTAATATACAATGTCATACACTAGGTCAGTTTAGGAACAACAATGAATAATTCCAAACATGTAAAATACCTAACGTAAACTGAACAGTTTATGGATATAATCCATAATCATAAAAATATATTCTTTGAGGAGGTATATACTCGTAAGTAAATTATAATTATTTGTAAAGAAAATGAGAACTATCTTAAGAATATCCCCAAGAGTGTTGTAACCAAGAGTGCAGCAAATCCCGTTGTCGTGCACTAGTTCTTGTTCGAGTCTAGCTCGAATCAGTCTTTTCAGGTATTACCCCTAGGTACATCAGTTCCAGAGCCACCTATACATGCTCATATCTAGATAGGGATGTATTTCATGGAAAACTCAAAAAATATAGACAACACCAAAATTATAGGAAGTTATTCTATATTAATCCTCAATGTCAATCATAGGGCTATGTGCCCTTATCCAAGTTTATCTAAATATTGTTTCCAATGTTTGTACTAAACATACTTTGATACCAAATGTAACACCCTGACCCTAGAATCCCAGATTAAGTGCATTATTATGTATCATTGGAATGATAAAAAATAACAAGTCTCAAAATACTGGTTAGTTTAGTAGCATTTGAAGTACTAGATACATTCATAAGGTTTACATTACATCATAAAATGGAAAACTACAACAAAATTGTTTCCATAGACAACACTGAGATCCCATAGTCGGTCCCTACAGGTTAGTCATAATAATTTTCTTCGCATCCTGGAAATAATAGAACATAGAAAGGGGTTAGCTCAGATGCTAAGTAAGGATAACAAAAAAGTGGAAACTTTCATAAATAAGCATAAACATTAAAGGAAATGTATAAAACAAAAACAAAAGCCTTTTCAACATAAACTTCGTCATAATATATCAAATATAAATCTAAATAATTCCATTTACATACTCACATGGATATTCTACTAGTCGAATAATCACATGTAATATCAATGGACACTTTCTTTATGATGGAATGAATAATTCAAGACTTTAATAACCACATAGTCGAGGCCTTGTGCCATGAATAAAAATAATATTTTGTCAAGGCCCTGTGCCAAGACATTAGTTTGTCTCCCGAGACCTATCAAAGCATTGATGAGCTATAGCGGGCTCCACCCATCACTTACTAATTCTAATGCATTCCTCATATGAAAAGGTCTAAACATAACATAATCATTCGTATTAAATATCGAATATGAAATTCCAATACTGTATCCATAAACCATGAATGGTGTAATAATAACATATCCATAGTAAAACATATCATAAAACCTTCAATACAATATTGTACATTTGTATCAAAATAAATCAACTTCAAATAAGTTTAAATTCAATCAAAGGATATTGACATAGATGAAATCAAAACCTTTTTAGAGAATATCACTTTCTATTTTGAAATAATTTAAGAGTCACATAATTATAAAGAGAACATTTATTTTTAAAATATTCTTATATTATTGTAAGAGAATCATCGACGTTGTTATAATGGCAAAAAATAGCATCACCCTTCGTATAAGTTAAAAAAACATTCTTACCTAATTTTTTTTTTGAAAAGGTAATAAAGTACCATCTTTGGAAAATGACAGAAAGTTTCCTTTCAAACAATTTTATAAAAATTCAAACAAGGGTATAAATTACCTTAACACATAGTCTAGTAAATAGTAAAAAAAATTTGGAATAAATTTTTAAGAAACATCATTGTGGATGATAAATAGGTCCTAGTAGATAATTTCATATAAAGAACCTCAGATAATGAAGAGATCATAGAATTAGCCCTTACCTTATAATTTTAATTGATCGAGGATTGGTAAATTTCCTGTCTAATGGTGAAATAATTATTATAAAATTATTCTCGAATCATATACATTAATATGATATCATATATGATCTTTTAAACATTTCATTGTTAATAACATCTTAGTATTATAATCGTTTCAGTTGTTAACTGATTCATTTTCCTTCATATTCTTTGTTACTCAAGTAATTTTTGTTATGGATAGGATGTATGTTATTAATATTAATAATTATATTAATTCTTTAAATGTTATTTTTAATCATCTAATGAAAATTATTCTTGAATGGATACGATGGGGAATGAATATCAACGCGTTCGTGGATACAGTAATCCATACATACGCATGAGCGAAAATATCATTTTTTGATATTAAAATAATATATAATTTGATGTTATATCATATATAACATATCATTATAATGTTTTATTATTTATTTACATCAATTATACATCATTATTATACCCATCCAAATAATAATGTATTGAATAACAACTACACAACGACATGGAGATTGTAAGCTGTACGCACGCACGTATGGTGACATGTCATTATATAGATGGATAAAATAATGGATATGGTTGTACCATATTTATAATAACATCATAGTATATATAATATAATAGAGTTATTATTTTAGAATGGAAACAATAAAGAAATAAGAAGTTCTAGAAGAAAAGAACTTGACAGAGGTGATGAAATATTTACCTCTTCTTCGGGTTCTTCCTTTTGATTTGATCAAAAGGGATCCATAGGTTGGGTTTATGAATAAAGGAAGGAATCTAGGATTAAGGGAGGATAGTATAGAGGATATTTGGGTAGAATATTGTCGTGATAAATTTCTTTTAATGTGTGAATTTGAGAGAATGGGGAGTTCTTTTTTATAAGAATGGTGAGGGAACCTAAGGAAAAGGTTGAAATATTATTTTATAATAAAATCATTTTCATTTTCTATTATCTCCAAAATGAATTATTTCAAGTTTAAGGTGGTTTTTTGTTGAAAAACACTCAACCGATAGGTTTTAGACTGGTTTGGGTCACTATATTAACCGTATCTTCTTGATTTTACTATTAGTTAATTTGTTTGATATTTAGGATGTCTCTTTGTATTTTTATATTATATGGTTAATAAACAAAATATAAACATCCAAGATAACCTCAAGTTGTTCATTATTTTCGAATATAATATTATTTAATACCTTTGGCCGGTCCTTATATTTTTAGGATTATAATATCAATTAATAATATAATATTTGTTTTAAAAACTATTTTATGTCAATTTTGACACTATTTTCTATTTTGTTTTTGTTAAATTTTTAACAGCATTATTACATCGAAAAAAATTTATTTAATCAAACATAAAATGTCACATTATCCTATAAAATTCATTTATGTCATCAAAACATTAAAATTTATTTATTTTAACATTTATAATACCATTTATTTGATTATTTCATTAATAAAAAAACAACTTCATCATCATTGTGTCATAAATAAATTTAATTATTCAAGGTTTTGAAATTACAAATAAAATAAAATTATGTAAGAAATCATTTTATTTTTCTAATTAATATTTATAGTTGAAGAGATAACATATATAACTCTATGTAAATTATGTTTTACTAAAAGATATATGCTTATGTCATTTCTGTATTTACTTTAACTTAATTAATATAAAGTGTCATTATCACTTAAAAGTGGCTCCATGGGGTCCCAAAATCATCGCAAGGATGTCCATGGTCAGACAAGTATCATCCAATAGGGTTAGAACACGTGATAGGGTATTTTAATATTATTTTAATATAATTTTTTACCCTTATTTACTGGATTTAACCTTTAACCATGGTAAATAAAATATTTACCAATGTAATTATTCAAAATGTATAAAAATAAATTTTACCTATTTATACAATTTTGACCTCATGATTCGAAATATGGAATCCATTTTTCTAAATTTAAAATTCAAACGTGGCAGGAATAAATTTAAAATTAATTCTTGTTGTCAAAACAAAAAGCATGTTTTTAAGAAATAATAACTATCAAAAGAATGACATTTTCTTATTCCAGTTTAAATGTGAAATTATATCCAATGACAAAAATTTGTTCAAATGGAAAAAATATAATCTATTTATACTTCCTATCCATTAAAATTTATAATTTATCATTATAAATTATTTTTATTACAAAAGTAGTTTTTTGTTAAAATATAGTATTTTTCCCTATTTACCCAGAAATGAAAGTTATCATAAAAACACCAAACATTTATTGAAACTAAATTCTTATGTTCTGATTATAACATAAAATTAATTTTGTAAAATTTAATATTTAAAAGTTTCAAATATTTTATTTAAAAAGGGTTGTCCATTAAAAAGTCGAAAAACGCATTTATGGAAAAATACTTCCTTTATTTGAAAAAAAATAAATTTGTTCATTTATTATCTCAAAGAAACTTACAATATGGATTCTAAAACTATAAATAATATATAATGTTCCAAATTCATTTAATACTATTCATAACCTCTTTTTACAGGCTAGTTTGGTAAGTCGTGGTGCGCTTGAACTCGGTGTTGCGTGTTGTGCAAGTTATTGAATTAATTTGAATAAATAACTTACTATGAAATTTTAGGGTGTTACAATTACTATTTATTGGTGAGAATGTATTTTGGAATACCATATATTAAAAATTAGATACTAATTAAAAACCATAGTGCTAACAGATTGACATTCCTTATAATTAAATTAGATAGGGATATAATGCCGGCCGAGTGGATCCTAAATGGCCAAAATTAGACCCATGGATTATAATTGTAAAAATGTACTCATCTACTAATATTTATTCTCATTTTTGAGTCATTTTACGCATCCTATATTTCTAATTAAAAAAATTTTATTTCTTTTTCTTCTACTTTCCCTAGAACTGTGTTAGTGTTACATAAGTATTAAATTTAATTATTTTATACATAAAATGTTACAAAATTGATATCATAAAAACAAATTTATTAGGCTAATGAGAATATTTTAAATTTTTTTTATTTTTATTTATTCATATAAATGTCAAGGAAACATATTTAAAATGTTAATATTAATTTTGTTTTCTTTCCCTAGAAATGAATAATAATTTATATAAGATTCATATTATATAATTATATAATTATAATGTATTTAGTCAAAATAATATTGTATACGTAATAATTAATAATACATCTCAAAAGTAATTTTCAGCATTCCAATATTATATATAATGTACCAATTTTGACATCCAACATTGTGGAGGCACTCCATCAACATTGAAAAAGTTTATTATATTAATCATGAATTTGATTATAATTTACTTATTTTGAATTATTATTATAAAATATTTCTTTTATAATATCATAATTTACTCATTCCATATACTAAAAAATTATATAATAACTATTTCACGATGTCATCACAAAAGATTTAGTATTATATAATGAATTGTATTGGTTACAATTCACGAAAAATATAAATTCTTCATGAAAAGTTTAAAAATTAAATCATCGATAATTTTGACATGATGAATTCAAAAATGCAATTATTTTTTCTAAAATTCAAAATTGTCTAATTTTTTAAATAATATTTTAAATATGGCCAAATTAGTTTGGTAATATAATTTTATATTCGATTTTATAAATTAGTTATAATATTTGTAATGAATATAAAAATTTAATTCAATAACACTAATAAATATTTAAAAAATTATTAAATCACTACCTAGGATGTACCATTCTCCCACCATTGTTAATTTAATCATCATTATTTATTCACTTATTAAAAAATGGGGATTCCTTTCACTGATAAAATTTTGTTCTCCCGTGATTCATCTTCAAACATGGGGTTTCTACACAAAATTACAACATGTTGAATTACTTTGTTTCACAATAAATTATCTATATGATCAAGAATATGAATTGTATTTTCTTAATATTAATGGTTATGTTCCATCTAAACTACCTTAGGTATCAAAATTGGTGATAATTCTAACAAATACATTTATATCATCGAATCATGAATAACATTGTGTGCTTAGGATAATGTCAGAGACACGGATACTAGAAATAAAATTAGTCTAAATTTCCCCATGATATTATATTTCCAAATGAAACTTTAACTTAACATTATCTTCTTACCAAAAATCATTATAATTTTCCATTTAGATATTTTAAGAAAACCTTCATCACCATCCATTATAGAAATGTATTTCCTCATGTTATTCAGAAAACTTTTCTGGTTACTATGTGCCTTCCTAATATATTGTTGAATATGTTTAACATTTTCATCTACAGAGACAACCAGTTATAGTCCCATAAACATCATTTCACCCATATGAACATAAAATTATGGAGTTTGACACCAATTTCTATACAATTCATTAAAATATTCCATCTCTATACTGGAATGAGAAAAGTTATTTTTTAAAACTCAACTAAAAGAAGATGTTGATCCAGACATCTTTAGTAATACGTTGAACATTTAGGTTGCATGCCTTCCAAAGTCTTAATTGTTTTTTCGAACTATCTATCAAACTGAGCATAATTTTTTGTGGTAATTTTAATTCAGTTACGAATGACTTCTAAAGTCCATTACAAATGTTTTATATGAACCAACGATCATAGTCAGATAGAATGGATTGAGATAATATATGTACCATGAAAATAACTTATGATACATTTGAGAATGTGGATATAATTTCATAATATCTCCAATATGAATTAAATTTGTGGATTCAGTTTTTCGATCAAAAATAACACAAATAACATTGATTCCTTGGGATTTCATTGATTGTCTCAGCACAAAATGAATTGAAATAGTTTACAATTTTAATTCAAGAATTGGAAATTGTTAAATCAACAACATCATTAATTTTTGTAATTGTTTAATGTGTTGAATAGTCAATCATTTCATGGAGTATTTATAAATATTTCCGTTCATTCCAACCCACTAGTAATACTCTCAAAGATCTCTAAACATCATAGGGATTCTATGATAGATAGAAGATGGAGATATTGGCACATCACTTAACAAGAAGTTTCTACAACTAGGAATCCCAAGGTATAAATAATCGACTTCCAAATATGAATACACATTCATTGTCATCATTAAATTTAGATAACATAACCTTATTCACCATTTATATCTTTTTCGCTAACTCACAATCTTATTTCCAAGCCTGATAAATTTTTTATGACAATGAATGTTATACTATCCCCAAAAACCAAATTGAGGAATATCATGAACCCAAAGTAACCAACCATAAATTAATCAACTAATTAATCAATAAGAATTGTTCTATATGTAAAATGATTAATGAATCGTCATTTTTTCTAATAAAAGAATTTCTCACATTGTTTTTGAATTTATTGGATGGGAATTTATCATGCTATCATAATACATTATCAGTTCCATCTATTGACTCTGCCTCATGTCCAATTTCATCAATGTGAAAATAAATTTTAATCTTTTATGATCAGATTATGTTTCACACTTGAATCGATATAAAATATTCATGTAAATACTTAATGGAAAAAATTATTGTAGCTAATTTCAAATCATGGGATGGAAAATTTTCCTCATATAATTTCATTTTTCAAGAATCATATTAAATTACATGATCATTCTATTTCCAAATAAAACTCTTTCACTTCAAAGAAGAATCAATATATATGAAAAAAGAACCATTTATCAAGGAAAATTCTAAAACTAAATATATCCCTAATATTAATTTGTATTCCATAAAAATCCATCACAATATTTTATCTCGATAATTTTCAATCCATTTCATGATTACATATGTATGTATTGGCCATTATTCAACCTATTTTGTTTGGGGTGGATCAACTATTATGATATCTTAAATGACGATATTCCCATGGGAATAAATATTTTTTAACCAAAATAATAATTTATAAATTTTTAGAATAAATTATTTTTATTAAGGGTTTTCAAAAAAATGCATAGATGTCATTATTCTTATCATTTTTTATAAAACCAAAATAGAATAAACAATAAAATTTCACAAAAATTTCCAAATACTCATGGAATATTATTTTAATAAGATAAATTTATGAAAATAGTAATTTCTCAAAAAAATCGCATTACTATAAACTAATAATTCCTATAGCTTATAAAATTTATTATTTTTGGAATGTCATCCAAATTCACCTTCAACTGATGGTAGACTAATCTCATGTCAATCTAGGAAAAAAACTATTCTCCCTAAATATGATAAAAATTCAATGATATGAGGAATATAATACATATTCATAATAGTAATGGATATTAAGGGAGAGCGGATGAGCCCGTAAGGGGTGTCGCAGCGCTAGGGTTACTCTCCCGTTGCCTCCTCCCTATCTCGTCCTGGCCAGGCTCCGTTATTCATCCTTTTGTCATCCATTCCTGATGGAAGATCCCTTGGTTCAGTCGCTTTGGCAGTGTGCTTGATTTTCCATCATCCTTGCTCGATTCCACTATATGTATAGGGTTCTACGACAGTGCAGTTGTCCAGAGAATGAGTCCTAGATTCTGTGGGTTGAAGGAGCTGCTTCATCCTCGAATGCGTGCAATGGTTGGTTGGGCGTGTTCTATGCGAGAGTTCGGGATGGTGGTGAGGGGATCTGGATAGTCCTTTGAAGCTGGGTTCTTCTTCGGTTTTTTGGGTCGAGTTCTTCTGTTTTATGTTTCTTGATTCTTTTTGCACTGGGGTTTTGTTTTAGAGTAGGTTTTTATTTGGGGAATTTTTCTCTCTTCGGATTGGGGTTTTGGTTTGTTTTTTTTGTTTTTCGACTGTTGTTTTTGATCTAGATCACTGATGGTGAAGGGACGACGGACAAAGGTAAATCTCAATGGATTTCTTGTTGATGTGGATAAGGATGTTTGATTTTCGTAAAACTATGGTTTGAGACGTCGCAGATCATGAGTTTTGGTGGTTTGTGGCACAATATGTTGACAGTGGTTGTTTTATGTTTTGATTTTGTTTCTCCGGTGGGATGTGATGATGATGGTGGTCTGTCATTTTCCCGGCGTGTCTCGTTGTCGATTCGGTGATCGTGAGGCGGGTGATGTCTTGGATCCTCGGTGATGATGGAGGGGTTCACGCCGTTGATGAATGATGAATTCTTGTTGGTGATGTTGATGGGTTCGATGGCTGGGTGCGTATTGAGGGCATGAGAAGCTAGAGGGTGCATTGAATAGTGTCCGGATTGATGGTGTGCGGATCGAGGGCAGCTATCTGGTTTTCTTTATTTTGAAATTTGAAATGTGAATTTGAACTAGATGTTGCGATGTGGTCTTTTGATGTAGTGATGTTTTGTAATGGGTATCGTTAACCCTTAAACCGTCCTTGAGAAAAAAATAAAAAAAAATTGATTAGCATAATAGTATTTTATTAAAAATCTCCATAATTAATGTAAAGTATCATGGGACCATATTTCTTTTTAGAAAACAAAAAAGGGACACTCTATATTGCTGTACTAGGAAGAATAAATCCTTTATAAGGAAATATGTAAAACTAACATTTTCATTCATAGAAGTTCCAGTTTAGAAATTTTGTAAGGGTGTTTTGGAATTGTATTAGCATCTTGAGGTAACTCAATAGTAAATTTCATATCTTGATTAGGTATAACAGCGGGAATCTCATCAGGTAAAACATTTACGTATTCATTTCACTCTAGAATTACATTAATATAAATAGTTCCCTTATTTTATAAAATATTCACATGATAACATTCATTTACATATATTTATAGTTTCATATCATAATGATGTGTTATCAATGGTATGATTTCATTCCTGAATAAAAACTGAAAAACTTTTAAAAAAGGAACTTCCTTTTCTCTCTAATCTATCTTAGCTTAGTAAACAATAATCCAATCCATACTATGTAAAACATCAAACCCTAATAGGGGAAACCAAATTTTTTATTATCTCACAATATATAAAAAAATAGAAATATTTTTATAATTCAGGTTTTCTTTATTATTTACTCCTTATGGTGTTACCATTAGTTTTGGTTCCATTAAATGAGGTAAAATATACAATTTACTAGAAATGATTTCATAAATATAGGAATGCGTAGCCAAACATATCAAATAATAAATTGAAATAATTTATGTAAAATAATAATGTCCCTAATATATCTTCATTGATTTCACTAACATATATTGAAATAATGGAAAATGAAATCAGGAGACATTTCAACTTATAGTCCAACTACTTCCCATCAACCAAATCCCTCCTTGGGATGTTATGTAAAAAATGCACCATCTCACCATATTTAAAAGACATTATAGTTTTCTTTTCCTAATTTAAAATCACAACACTTTTTTATTTTCATTTTAATCATGTACCTTATGTCCTATCATACCATATCAAAATCACTTCCTAGATTTTTAACGAATTCCCTTGTGTTCATTTTAGAACACTCTCCAAATAATAGAAATTGTATTTTCTACCCTTCAGAATAATTTTATGAACTCTTACCAATTTGTTGCCAGCTGGAATTTTTATTATTATTAGAGTAAAGGTATATATTATAATTATAAATATCCATTTCTATCCTCTCACTACGTTGAACAATATTTTCTTAACTTCTAATCTTATGGGATGTTAATTCCATTAGATATCATTGATTCAATTTTCATCCAGAAAATTGATTTTACTAAAAAGATATGTAATAAGTATTGGTTAATACCATTTCAATTGAGTGAATATTTCTTCACACATGACCACTAAATATTGACCCATTTTTTTAATTCCATTATTTTATATTACATCATAATTAAAACCACTGTAGGAAAATATTTTTCACTGAAATGATACATAAATTCATTCCATTCCATGGCATTAATCTCTTCTCAATCCCTGATATTCATTACCACTGACCACCACTACCCAAATTCAACTTAATAATAAAGAAAAAAATAGAAATTTTTTTAATTGTAATACCCATGACATATAATATGATTTCAAGGTATTAAATCCACCTTTCAACTTGAACTTTTTCAGAAGATCCAATGAATGCAGGAGGGTGTTTCCTCATAAAATATTTCACTATCATCATGATCCTTTGTGGTAGGTCTGGATGTACCCTTTCACTAATTCCCAACTATTTATATCATATGTCAACTTATACATTTATAACATAATCTAATCAGTTAAAATTCCCAACATTCCATGTTGTATATTTAGAAGGATATCATCATCTCCATTCCTTCCTAATTTAGCTTCCCTATTACATCTACAGAAGGTAGTTTAATAATAAATAATTTAGTCAAAGAAACATGGTAATCTTTAATTTCTACATTGATTTAATATTAAAATATATTGAAAATAATTTATGTGTATTCTATTGACATTATCCTAACCAATAAATTTTTTTAAACCATCCTACGATACCAACAATAATGACCCATACTAAAAAATTAAAAAATATAGAATTTTTTAATCTAAAAATCATTCCCTGGAATTTTAAGGTGTTTTTAGGTTTCGATACATTTAAAATTAGGAAAAACTCTTACATTGTATATCCATATAGTATTCCTAGACACTTAATCCCATTATCTATTTTTTCATAAGACAAAAAACTATAAAATAAAATTTGATTTATTTTCATGAATAATCTTAATAATAATCATATTTTAATATAATTTAATCATACACATACGTAACACCTATAATTTTTTTTAAATATGAAAAGAGCATAAAAATATTAATGAGGGACATCACAATGATGAATGAAATAGTTGGTCTATAAATATTAATAAGCACATTAAGACATTTTCACAATGATATACTTATTACACTTTTTCATAATTTGTACATTCCTCTCCATGAATTTTCCTGTAACGAATAATTCAATTGGAATAATAAAATATAATAGTTGATTATATGATTACTATAAAAATATGATATTATTTTAAAACACCTCATGCTATTGAAAACCACTAGATGGGATGTAGATCATATTAATTTTCCACCATGGAATCCATGGCCATAATTCCCCAACATACATTGTCAACATATCCAAAACTCTAGTACATGTTTGTGAAATTCATATTCTACGAGTTCCACCTCAGTGTATCCATTTGATCATTGGAGGTAGCTTACGAAATCATCAATATGATGATTCTCCAAATGATTTCATTCCCATCATAGGTTTTAGAATAGGTGGCAGCCCTAAATTCAAAATTCAATCTCATTGTGATATTATAACTATAAAAAAAATATCACATGTTTCCCTACCATAGGGTGGTGGATGATGATGATCACAATGTCAACTAAACCTCATTGAATCATCCCATGAGGGATCCTACATATCGCAATAATCCTAATCGACATATGACACCAATTCCAAGGGGAGTTGTAGAGGTTGCCATGCCAACCCCAACCATTCAAACCATGAAATCCAACTAGAGTGCATTCCTAGGATATTTAAAAGATGGATGTAGATATTTATTCCATATACCTACTACATAAAATTTATATGAGGTCCATTAATTTATATTGTTAGTGGACAAGAATCAATCTGAGAAAATCAATAGCTAGAAATATTAGACTACATACCCGCTAAATATGTTGATATTGGAATCTCAGGTAGAACCCTATCACGAATTGATTGGGGTAATTGTTATATATAATATCATCCATAATATCAGTAATGACCCAAAAAATCATATTATGGGAAAAACCCCACAAAATGATAAAATGGGAACCATTCTACTAGACAAAACATCGAGCACTAACCCATCAAACAATATACTTCATTGAAGAAGAGAACCATCCCACCTATATATCAATCAAAATAATATCTACCAAATTTATGGACATTAAATCTAATATAGATGAGTCAAATAAAAAATTATAATTTAAAACTTCAAAGACACCTGAGATAGAAAATGTTAGCACACCTTGTACAACTGACACTGGAAAGGATGTGAAAAGATTACATTTCATGCATCTAAAAAAGGCGCTTCCCACCAAATTAATGTGTCGATGTGAATTATTGATGGATAATAAACAAAATGATAATGGTACATTTATTATGTGGGGACTATAATATGACTCACATTATAATACACACACCTACCATTAAATGTATAAAGGGTTATGTATTCACTCCTTTCAACCATACCCATATGGATGACAAATTAATTGATGTAGAATAGTAGATCTCACTACTCAAATAAATGAATGAGCCTTATTCAACAATATTTGTATGAATAAACATGATATATATTCCATGGAATAATGTAATAGATCTTTCCGGGAATGTTCCACCTTGTAGTGATGTGACCAACCCACATTATTGGGGGAATTTGTTTATTTATCATCCCCTCATTGGTTGAAATACAGAGATTAATGCATCTCATCTCATCCCATAGGAATGTGGGAATTTTCATATTCCCATGATCCGTAAACCACATGGATGGGTTAATTTTCATATTTGATAACCCTTATTAGAGTTAATCTAGTAACCATCCAACCATAGTGGTTTCCAAAAATACCCATGGAGAATTGTGTTCCTCCGATCATTGGGATGTGACTATTTCATCCATATCCCCCACTGCCTTATCTTCTTCCCCAAAACCATTTTGGATTTGGGATCCAGATCTCTGTCTACAAACATAACATTGTTCTCATCCCAATATAGGTATATCTGACACACAGAGGTAGTAGTGTGGATAACCATATCATGAATCTAGATAGGGATCAGTATATTCATTATAAAAAATAAATTTATCATGGTACAATGTCTATGACACGTAATATTATTTGAACAAACCCCCAATAATTAGGATGTTGAATGTGGGGGAGTTAACAATCAATGTTAATCACCTCCCTTTCCACAAAAATTTTACATATAAAATAGAGAGTTTCATAATATTTGAATACCAGCTTTATAAGTTGATAGATGAGGCGATGTTGGAATAAAACACACCTAAATCACCACTGTAGTCAATTAATCACATTGAATAAGACACAAATGTTTTAAAAAAATCATCATCCTTATATATCCCATTTATAGAAGACCATATATTATTTCTAGAATAAATAAGATATATTCCTTTAATATTGATAATATAACCACACACATCACATTTTTAGAATAACATTACCTTGTTGAGGTGAGAAGTTCCAAGAGACCCATGGTGGAAGTAATGAATTACCACCTCAATTGTTGTATTTATCATCATTTCAAAGGTTATATAATTAAAAATGATTTTTCATTAATTATATTGATATACAACCATGTAGACGATTATTAGTATGATTAATATGATCTTGAAACTCAAGGAACATCCATAGGAATCACTGAGCTCTATAAAAAAAGTTCCCCACCTTTTATTAGGATGTGGAATTAGAATTTCCCACTCAAATGGATTTAAACTAAAAAATATAATCCTAGTATAATGATATTAAACTACATAAAAATGTATGCATCCAATTATACTAAATAGTATGACAACATCCTAGTAATATGATGTTAAAATGCATGAAAAATCCTTATTGAATTATATGAAACTACATAGAACACATCATGGTAAAAGGAAACTAAATAGGATAACCTCCCAATCTCTGGGAGATATGTTTATAATTAGTTGTAATTTATAATGGATAGAAATATAGCACAATAGTGTATTATCACAGTACCAACAATATCAGAAAACATCAAATGCCTTTCAGCCACATAGCGAGGGAGTTAGAAAATAAGCCATCTTACCAGACACTCAAATATAGGCATTAAGTAGATCATAACAAATGAACAATGATATAGTTTAGAGATAGAAGGCATGTATCCCCACATCAATCAAAAAATATCACCTTCATAATTCTCTGACAACCAGTGAGATGGCTCATATACTTTCATGCTCAAACCACGTCTATTGTTATATATGGGAAAAAGTATGGGGATTGAACATATAATAATTTTTTTGCCAAAATCACAACATAATATTCAATTGAATGATGTTTATCGGAGTTAAAACAAATTTTCACTTCAATATGGGGAATAAAAAAACACATCCAATCAATTTGGAGCGGACATGCATATAACCATATGCATATACTTTTGATGTCCCAATATCTTTTGAAAATGACAAAGCAGATCCACCACTATATACTAGTGATGATGTAGGGAAAATAAAAAATTACAATCCATGCAGCCCGATCATCTTACCAATTTGACATGAATATGGGTTATATCTCAAGAAAACACAACATATATCTCACATATTGTAGAATTATTGACATTTTTGATAAAGGAAGAGGTACATGACTGAAATCATACCCTGTTCTGATTGGAGTTTGTTAAATTATAATGGTAATAAAGTCTGGATAGAGAGAAAATATTGTGGAAAACTCCTAGGGAAAATAATATTCAACTAGATTGGGATGATACCCCCACTCTAATCTTGTATTCTCATGATAGATTGGTAATTACCTAAAGGTAGAATCAATCCCTTCTAGTAGAGTTAATAAAAATATTTTATCAGCTTATTGTACTATGATAACATCACTGATACAACTAAATAATAACTACACCAACAACCTTTATATGCCATATAAGAGGAGTTTCATACCCGTCCTCTCATTCTAACCATAAAATAGAATATAAAAATTGGGAGTTAAAATATAAACATTGTTCATACCACTTCTTCAATAGATATTGGAATAAGTACTATGAAGAAAACACATACATAGGATAACAGTCACACACAAAATATAGAGTTACATTGAAATATTCCAAAATACTCTATGTAGTGGGATCGTATCCACAAAACCCTAGATGATTTCATTATATTATAGAAACTGTAATGTAGTAAGATAACATGCATCCTATACCATGAACTTTAGCTAAGAAAATATTAGAAATAGTGTAGAATTATGAGCACAAGACTACTCTATACAATGACTGAGTCTTTGAGGCTGAAAACCCATATGTACGCCAAATATAGGGTCCAAAGACACATCAATTGAAGTAAAATGTAATAACAACATCTATAGTCCTCTTAATGGAAGTGTAGAAATAGATTACAATAACTTTATTCCAAACATTCACATTGGATAATTTCCCCACGGGAATATAGCACATGGGAAATGGAATCATCCCCCTTTCTAGAATAATTCATCTAGAAATGTTCTCTAAACATTTGGTTTATCCATATATAGGTCCACCAATAATTATCTGCAGTATGACACTACGATTATCAAGAATCCTAGAGAAGAAACCCCTATGTTTTGAGTAGGTGGACTCATATAACCCAGATGAACAAGGGATCAACATGGATAAATGGAGCGGTTTTAATAGAAACAACCTCTCAACTTTTATTTGGACCATTGATATATCTAAATTTGAGATCCTAGAGGACCTATATTGGGATTTGATACCTTATATATGACCAAATATGTTAGTTAATCACTAATATTTGAAGGCTATACACATCCCATATTAACGATATGATGGTCACCTCGAAATAACAAATAAAATATATTTTCAGTTGGACATGACAAAGATTTCTATTGACCATGACTGTGGATTGGACGACCATAACAAATTCCTATAGAATGTATGCTTCCACAACATAATATGACTGTGATGAATAATTTCCAAAGGCCCTTTATATTTTCATATCAATGGATAGTGTGTGTACGGATAACATCACTATTCCATATCCTCAAGATAGAAAATCCCCCTATATGCAGAATCCTAAAAATTCATATCTATAGTAAACAATTACTAGATTTTGTAATATGTAGGCCAGTTTGTAAAAAATGGTACTATTCTACATTTGGAGAATTATAAAATTCTATGAATATGGATAGGGAGCCACAAATATACTTCTAAGATAGGACTCTCATACAATATAGAATGCATTTCAAACCTTAAATATAATGTATATGATTACTAATCATCTCCTTGTTGTAAGTGAATCCCATCATAAGTAGCCATTAAAAATATCGTATACATGAATTGGATTGTGCCATACCAGGTGATTCATAATTGCAGCTACTTGGGATGTCATCCATATAAGAACCTATCCCATAAAGATGGTGGGAATTGTTACCAATACCACCACACCATGGTTCTTCATTCCTTAAGAGGCTCATGAAGAAAATAGTAGTGTCTCCAAACCATCCAAACCCCGTATGGTTGGGGGAATTTTGTTTCATAGTCACCACCCCATGAATTATTGGATCCTTCATAACATGATCATATTGTGCGAACAATGAATCCAAATCAACCCTAGACTATAGGGATGAGTGAAAAATGGTCCTATATAAGTCTAGATCTACATCCAGATTCATGAAAACTTCATTATTTTTTTGATCAGTGATGTTATATCATTGCTAGTTCACTGTATAAGAGTCGGATCTATGTCGTACAATTAAATAACCACATCCCTATTTGTTTTTCAGTTCTATTGATGGTAACATACTTAATAAATAAAAGTGGAGATATTTATATTATCCTTGAATGTGAAGTGGATCCTAGATAAAAAATATTAGGACCATCAATAATATAATGTAGATAAATTATCGCCTCTATTTGAATGGGTCAGGCTTTCCAATGGAATTTTCCCTTTAATAAGTACATGTTAATTGATTCTTGCTATCACGTGATATGTAGTGAGAGCCAGATCATAAATCCTATGAACAACCCAATATCAAATGGAATAAATAGCACATCTTGGAAAATGGGATTGACCTTGAGAGGAAATATTCAATGGAAAATCTACAGGTGACTTTATTCATGTTATCACATGATTAGTTTTGGCACCTAGACTATGAATCCTAGACCCGACAAAAAATATAATATAAGGCCCCAGCCTTAAAAATTACTTAATCTCGAGTTATTTTAAGAAAAAACATTGAGGATATTTTCAGGTTTAGAGTTTTAGTGAATTATATCATAAATCATGGATTACATTCAACATTTAAACAAGAGTGGTTACATAAAAGACAATATAAACTTTTCACATCAAAGGATACATATTTAAAAAAAACATGGATTCTTTATTGACACTTCCACGACACTATAATCATATCATGTACCTTTCCATTAACCTGTGAAAATCAATTCAAAAAACATGGGATGAACATAAAAAAGATCAGTAAGGGATAAAAAAATACGGAAATAAATCCTTAGCCCATGTATATATAAGAATCATTGAAATCATACATTACTCATAAAACATAATCACTTTAACATACCTCGTGAAATTATAAGATTTATGAATAACTCATAGAAAACATAAGACATAATGGTAACTTTAGGAATTCATAACATTCTTACGTTGGGATTAACCCTCATGGTTACGTTTGGAATACCCATCACAATATATTCCCTAAATATTTTCAGAGAAACCTTAACGTTTAAATCCTTCGCATTACCCAATTCATTGGATAGCTATCATGGGCTCACCCACCCTTATTTTATCATGGAACCACCTGTCTTCATAAAAAATTACCAATAACCATAACATTATCATATCACATAAAACATGCATAACTAAACCATAACATTTCCACATTTCAATCACAAGATATCAAAAAAACATTTATATAATCAAAACATTATCAAAACCATTTTCAATACCAAAATAAATGAAAAGTAAAACATGGTATTTATTTTTCATTTAAAAAAAAGTTATGGCTTGTAGAGGAAGCCGAAACTCCAATAATGGTCACGTCGGCGGAGAAGTCGTCGCCGAATACGTAAGACAAAAAAATCCCTTTTGTCATTTAGTAAAACACTTCATATAAAAAGATTCCTTTTGAATAAAATTAAAATTCAAAAGGCTTTATACACCATATAAAAGAATTTTGTGTATAAAACAAAATATGCCTCAATAAAAGGAGATTGAGATGAAGTCCCTTACCTCATGTCCGACTTGACTCGATAATTCTTAAATCTCCTCAATAATAAACTAGAGTTAATTTATGCTTGATTAAGAACCTTTTTAAAGTTAATTACTCCTTTTATATCACGTATTACCATGTTATTAACATTATGTAATTATTTATGTTAATAACGGTTGTTTTATCGATCCTTGGTACTTGGGCCAAAAATAAACTTTTTATAATTTCAAGTTGTTCATGTGGTAAAATTTCCATTATATGCATAATTATATTCATGAGGTAGATGTCATATATATCATATATATCCAGTATATAGATGCATTTATAATATTACATAATATTTAGAGGTAAGAAATGAAATGCACCCTTCATGGAGACGGTAAGTTGTACATACGCATGAACGCTACTTTCATTTCTATTTCATATTTAATGGAATAAAATCATAATGATAGAAAAGAATATTATAATTCAGGTATACTGTTATATATAATATCATTAACTCCATCCTTTATATTTCCCCCATATTTCATTAACGATTCAAATCACATTGAAGGGGCAGTAGTCCACACTTCCTAAAACGAAATTATCGCGTTTACCCATAATGGAAACCATAAAGGTGTTCCATAAATGAAAAATACCGAATCATAAAGAAAAACATAAAAATAATATATATCATATATAAATAGTGTGACATCGTAATGTCCACCATGAATGGTGTTCAAAGAATATTGAACAATCATCGTTTCATGAGGAAGTAATTCACCACTCACAAAAACATTATGTTCTTTAACCATTAGACGGAGGTGTGTGTAAGTGTAAATCAAATACTTCTCATAAAAACATCCTAGTATATTTAATATACTAGTGTTGTTACAAAATTGAGGAATAAAAAGTGTTTATAGGGTTTGGAAAGAAAAATAAAACAAAAGAAAATAAGAGAAGACATTACCTTTAAATCGGGAAACTCCCCTTGGTTTGAACCAAAAGGGTTTCTCAAAGAGCTTTCTCCATAAGGTAAGGATTCTAGGATGATGAGAGAGATATGGATAGATATAATGAGAAAAGTGTTTCTGAGCCAATGGAATGAGAGGTGTGTGTAAGGGCGTAGAGGTGAGGGCATTTTATACGGGGGAGGATGGGCACTCATGGAATGTCATGAAATGTTACTTTATTATAAAATTATTTTCAGATTATAAAGGTCCAAAAAAGATATATTTCGAGGATAAGCTGATAAGGGTTCTAAATACGCCAATACAAAAGGTTTTTGGAAAGTTTATGTCATATATTTTACATTATCTTTTCATTTTATTTAAATATTTCATTAATGAGGTAATCACTACATCATCATGGTGTCATAAATAAATTTATTTATTTAATATCTAAAAATTATTAAAAAATAGCATGATGTAGGAAATATTTTTTTCTTTAAAATGGCTATTTATAGTCTATGGTATCATTTATTTAGAAAAAATTAAAATTTCTTTAATTAGGTGTTACGTACTTTTGTTATATTTTCCTTTCTTTAAATATAAAATTATAAATTGTCACTATCACACAAAAGTGATTTCATGGGAGCCCTAAGTTGGCACAAGGGATTCCACGGTCATACATGACATAACCAGTAGAATTAGGACACATGTTGGGGCTATTTTTTATTATTATGTTATTATTTTATTACCCTTAACTACCCGATTACTAATTAATCACGATAATTAAAGATAATAACCGTCGTTACTATTAATAATGTCCAAAAACAAGTGTATTAATTACATAATTTAGATCTTATGATTGAAAATATGTAATCCATTTAACCAAATTCCGAACACAGAAATTGCAGTTATTAATTTAAAAATAATTCGTGTTGTCAAAAAAATCACAGGTTATTTAGAAACAATATCTATCAAAAGTTTGACACTAGTTTATGCCCAATTCCAAAGTTAAATTAATTAAAATGACCACAATTGTATTAAATTGTAGAAATAAATTATAATTACAATTTAAAATCAATTAAATAAAAAATTTATCCAAATAATTAAATAGGATGAAAAAGCAGTTTTGAAGTAAAATGTAGTATTTTTCACTATTGATTAAAAATGAACATTTTCAGAAAAATACCAAAAAATTATCCAAAGTAAATTACAATGTCCCAATTCAAAATAATAATTTCATTTTGACAAATAGAGCTTATAAAATTTTCAATGTTTGATTTAAAATAGGAATAGCTATAAAAAACCATAATTCTTTACTTACTTGGGTTGTTACATCCTTCTCCCCTTTAGAAAATTGAGTCCCCACAATTTATTTTCTTATCAAATAAGTGGGGGTATTTATCCCTCATTGCATTTTCAGATTCCCATGTTGCCTCTTCAATCATGTGGTTTCCCCAGAAAAACATTACATGTTGAATCACCTTATTTTGCAACACATTCTTCTTATAGCCAATAATCTGGACCGGTTGTTCCTAATAAGATAGGATCACTTCCAACTGAACTTCCTCTGGAGTCAAAACATGAGATTGATCAGGATTGTACTTCCGTAACATTGAAACATGAAAAATATTGTGTACCTGAGATAAAATCTCAGGTAAAGCCACTCGGTATGCAACTGATCTTACTCTCTCCAAAATTTCTTATGGTCCAATGGACCTTGGACTCAGCTTTCCTTAACAAATCACATCAGACTTTTCCAAGGTGAAACTTTGAGTAAGACATGATCACCTACCTCAAAAGAGAGATCATTCCTCCTGTTGTCTGTATAAATTTTCTACCTGCTCTGAGCTGTTCTCATGTGTTTCTGTATCAGCTGAACTTTTTCTGCCAACTCTTCTACCAATTCTGGTCCCATCATCATCACTTCATCCCAAAAAGCTGGAGTTCGACACCACTACCCAAATAAATCCTCAAATGGTGCTATTGCTATTTTGGAAAGAAAACTGTTATTATATGAAAACTCAACCAAAGAATGAAGTGGGTCCCAACTTCCCTGATAATCTTTTGAACAAGCACGTAGCATATCCTCCAATGTCTGAATTTTTCGTTCTAACTGCCCAACTAATTGAGAATGAAAAGCTATACTAACATTTAAATTAGTACCCAACGACTTCTAAAGTATTTTCCAAAATCTATAAGTAAACCTGGGATCACGATCAGATACAATGGAGAGAGGAACTCCATGTAACCTGACTATCTCTTTAAGATACAAACGAGAAAGTCGATCTAGGGTGAAAGTATCTCGTATAGTAAGGAAATGAGCAGATTTAGTCAAGCGATCAAAAATAACCCATATTTCATTATTAACTCGAGGTGTCTTCAGCAATCCCACAACGAAGTCCATGGATATATTCTCAAATTTCAACTATGGAACTGGTAATGGTTGACACATCCCTTTCGAAAACTGCCTCTTTGCTTTAACCTGTTGACTTGTCAAACACTTCACAGTGAATTAAGAAATATCTCTTTTCATTCCATCACACCTGTAATACTCCTGAAGATCTTTATACATCTTAGTACTGCCAGGATGACCTGAAAACGGAGAACTATGAGCTTCACATAATAACTCTCTCTTAAAATTTGAATCATAAGGCACACACAATATCTTGCCAAATCTAAAAACATAATCATTATCAATGTTGAATTCAGGAAACTTACCCTTCTGAACCAGCTCTACCTTTTTCTGCAACTCAATGTCTTGCTTCCAAAATTTATTAATTCTGTATATTAGAGAAGATTACAATGATACCTGAAATAAAACAGAAGAACATCTTGCACCAAAAACATCTATGCCAAAGTTCATCAAATGCTTAACCAAAGGATCACATTCCAAATCGTAACATGGTTAATGAAGCATTACATTTTCAACTCAATGCATCTGCCACTTTATTTTCTTTTCTTGGGTGGTAGTGAATCATGAAATCATAATCTTTAATTAATTCTAGCCATCTCCTCTCTCTCTTGTTCAATTATTTCTGAGTGAATATAAACTTTAAATTTTTTTGATCAGTATAAATTTCACACTTTACACCATACAAATGATGCCTCCAAATTTTTAAAGTGAAAACAACATCAGCTAATTCCAAATCATGTGTAGGGTAATTTATCTCATGAGTTTTCAACTGATGTGAAGCACATGAAATTACCTGATCATTCTGCATTAGGACGCAACCATGTCTTTTTCAATGAAGCATCACTGTAGATAACAAACTCTCCATTCCTAGAAGGTAGTGGAAAAACTGGATCATTCACCAATCTTCTTTTCAATTCCTGAAAACAATCATCACATTCTTTTTTCCAGATGAACATATCACCTTTTCGAGTTAACATAGTCATTGGACTAGATAACCGTGAGTTTTTTTTAACAAACCATCGGTAATAGCCTGTCAAACCAAGAAAACTATGAATATTAGTTAAATGTGTGGGTCTTGTCCATTATTAAACAACCTTTGTATTTTCAGGATCAACAGTTATTCCATCTTTAAAAACAATGTTACCAAGGAAAGAAATTTGTTGCAACCAAAAATCACAGTTGCCGAATTTCCCATACAATTTATTTTCTTTTAAGGTTTTCAAAATAACCCCTATATGACATTATTTCTCCTCTTCAATTTTAGAAATCACCAAAATATCATCAATGAAAAAAACTACAAACATATCCAAGAACTCATGGAAAAATCTATTCATAAGGTCCATGAATACAGTTGGTGCATTGGTTATCCCAAAAGGCATAACTACAAGTTCATAATGGCCATATCTTGTACGAAACGCGGTCTTCGGAATGTCTGCTTCCATTACCTTCAACTGATGGTACTCTGATCTCAAGTCAATCGTTGAAAAATAATGAGCTCCCTAGAGCTTATCAAACAAATCATCGATATGAGGCAAAGGATATTTGTTCATAACAGTGATGTTATTAAAGGCTATATAATCAATGCAAAGTCTCATTGAACCATATTTTTTTAACAAATAAGATAGGATCACCCCATGGTGATGTGCTAGGACGAATGAATCCTTTCTCTAATAAAATTTTCAATTTCTCCTTCAACACTAAAAATTTAATTTGAGCCATTCGATAAGGGGATTTTGAAATTGGCTTAGCATCAGGAACTAAGTCAACAGTAAATTCAACTTCCCGATCTAGTATTATTCTAGGAAACTCATCAAGAAAAACATCAGGATACTCATTTACCACTGGCACATCCTTAATCTAAATGGTTCCTTTGTTTTCAACAATATGTGCATGGTATCATTCATTTACATCTTTTACAAGATTCTTAGCCTATTGATATGTTATCAACAGTAAGAGTTCATTATTTTAAACAAACTAAACGTCTTTCTGAAAAGAAACTTCTTTATCTCTACAATCAATCTGAGCATGGTAAATAGAGATCCAATCCATCCACAAGATAACATAAAACTCTACTAGAAGTAAAACAATAAGGTTTGCAAGTAGGTTCTTTCCACGGATAAGGAAATGAAGATTATTAAAAACTCTTTTTTCCTCAACATTTCCCCCAGGTGTTTTTTCCACTAGTTCATGAGTAATTATTTGAGATGTAATTCCCTATTTACTAGTTGATTTTTCAAGGATGATAGAATGTGTAGACCTTGAATCGAACAAAACATTGAATAATCTAAAAAAACAAACAAAGTACCTAATACCACTTCATTTGATGGCCCAACATCTTCTGAAGTAGTTGAAAAGGATTTAACCACACCTTTATTCTTGTAGTCTGACTTCTTCCCATCATTTGAGCACTTTGTCAAACACTCGTTTGCATAATGACCCATCTCATTGCAATTGAAACATTTCACTAACTGTAAATCAAATTTGGTCTTACTATCACCCTGATCTTTTCTAGTGCTATCAAGATCCTTATGTCCCATCTTACCACATCAGTAGCACTTTCTAGAATTAAAAAGACATTCCCCTGCATGCTCTTTACCACATTTATCACAAATTGAAAACATCGTTTTCTTACCATCAGACCTTTTTCAAGGATTATTCCCTTTCTCTTGCCACCACAATCTCTTCTTATGTTGGTTGTTATAGAACACTTGATCATCAGCAGACTCCATTTCCACCATCTCAGCATATCGAACAAGCTTTTCATAACCTTTTAAATCACGAGAAGCTAATGCCATTTCATATTTTGGAATTTCTCCTGAGTAAAAATGAATGATTTTACTATCACGGAGTCAGATAAAATTTGGATTATACCTTGACAATCTAGTGAAATTTTCTTCATAAGAAGCCACTGAGTCATCCTCTTGCTTCAATTCCAACAATTGTTTTCCCATCCTATGTCAAATAGTCGTAGGAAAATATTTCTCAAGAAACATACCCTTGAATTCATCCCAGTCTATAGCATAAATCTCATCAGCATCCCTGCTATTTTTAACCATGAACCACCACTGATCTGCTTCACCCGCCAAATGGTAAATAGAAAGACTATCCTTTTGATTGTCTGAGCAATCCATGACATCAAAAATCTTCTCCAGTGCATTAATACACCATTCAGCTAGCACAGGGCCAGATGATCCTTTGAATGATGGGGGATGTTTCCCAATGAAATGTTCCACCACAAACATGTTCCTCTGCGGTTGATCTGGCTGATCTCATGTAGGGATACCACTGCCATTTATCACTTGAGTCAACTTCGCCATTACTGCAACAAACTATTCAGTTCCAATTCCAACCATCTCAAGATGCTTAATTGGAAGGTCATTTCCTTCTATAAGCCTTCCTAGCACTGGTTCCCTATTTCCTCTGCGGAAAACCATTATGATCAAACATGTGTTAGATGAATCAACATGGTAATCTTCCAATTCTATATCAATTCAACTTGACCATAAAAAAGTATTTTTGGATAACCATTTAATAGAATTTTAACTCATAAAGTTATCTAAACCGACCAATGATACCAAATATAAGGCCCCACCCTTAAACATTAGTTAATGTTGAGTTATTTCAAGAATACACATTGAGGATCTTTTCAGGTTCAGAGATTTATATAATTAGATCATAAATCATGCATTACATTCCACATTTAATCAAGGTGGTTAAATCGAACACAATATTCACTTTTCCCATCAATGGAAACATATTTTAAATAAAACATGGATTCTTTCTTGACACTTCCATGACACTATCGTCACATCATGTACCTTTCCCTTAACCTGTGAAAAACATTTCAAAAAACATGGGATGAGCATAAAAATTTTCAGTAAGGGATATAAAAATACGAAAAGAAAACCATAGCCCATGTATACATAAGAGTCATTGAAATCATACTTTACTCATAAAACAAAATCACATTAACATACCTCATGAAATCATAAGATTTATGAATAACTCATGGAAAACAGAAGACATAAAGGTAACTTGAGGCATTCATAACATTCTTATGTAGGGAGTAACCCTCATGGTTATGTTTGGAATACCCATCACAGTATATTCCAAAAATTTCTCCGGAGAAACCTTAGGGAATAAATCCTTTGTGTTACCCAATTAATTGGAGAGCTATCATGGTCTCACCCGCCATTATTTTATCACAGAACCACCCATCTTTATAAACAATTCCCAAGAACCATAACATAATCGTATCACATAAAACATGCATAAAAGAAACATAACATTTACACATTTCAATCACAAGATATCAAAAACACATTGATATAATCAAAAAATTATGAAAACCATTTTCAATACAAAAATAATATAAAAGTAAAACATTGTATTTATTTTTCATTTTTAAAAAAGTTATGGCTTTTAGAGGAAGCCGA
This sequence comes from Viscum album, assembly GCA_963277665.1. Taxonomy (NCBI): domain Eukaryota; kingdom Viridiplantae; phylum Streptophyta; class Magnoliopsida; order Santalales; family Viscaceae; genus Viscum; species Viscum album. The sequence continues at coordinate 971,245,330 of OY728133.1, read as the reverse complement.
AACTCAAATAATGGTCACGGCAGCAGAGAAGACATTGTTGCCACATACATAAGACAAAAACATTCCCTTTTTTCGTTTCGTAAAACGCTTCATATAAAAAGATTTTTTTGAATAAAAGTAAAAGTAAAAGGGTTTTATACACAGTATAAATGAATGTTGTGTATAAAACAAAATATGCCTCAATAAAATGATATTGAGATGAAGTCCCTTACCTGGTGTCCGACATGACTCGATCGTTCTTTAATCTCCTGAATAATAAACTAGAGTTTATTTCTACTTTCTTAATAACCTTTTTGACGTTCATTATTCTTTTTATATCACTTATTACCATGTTATGAACATCATGTAATTATTTATGTTAATAACGATCGTTTTGTCGATCTTTGGTACTTGAGACAAAAATAAACTTCTTACAATTACAAGTTGTTCATGTGGTAAAATATCTATTATATACAGAATTATATTCATGAGGTACATATGATATATATAATATATATCCAGTATATACATGAATTTATAATATTACATAACATTAAGAGGTAATAAATGAAATGCACCGTTCATGGAGACAATAAGTCGTACGTACGCATGAACGCTACTTTCATTTCAATTTCGTATTTAAAGGAATGAAATCATAATGATATAAAAATATATAATAAATCTAGTATAATATAATATATAATATCATTAAATCAATCCTTTATATGTCCCACATATGCAACTAAAAATTCAAATCACATTGAGGTGGCGGTAGTCCGCACTTCCTAAAATGAAATTATCGCGTTTACCCATAATGGAAACCATAAATGTAATCCATAAATGAAAAATAAAGAATCATAGGGAAATCATAAACATACTATATATCATATATAAATATAGTGACATCTTATGACAACCATTAAAGGTGTTAAAAGAAGATTGAACAATCAACGTTTTGTGAGGCAGTAATTCGCCACTCCGAGAAACAGTATGTTCATTAAACATTAGACGGAGGTGTGTGTAAGTTTAAATCAAATAAATCTCATAAAAATATCATAGTATATTTAATACACTGGTGTTGTTACAAAAGAGAGGAATAAAAACAGTTTAGGGGGTTTGGGAAGCAAAATAAAACAATAGAACATAAGAGAAGACGTTACCTTTAAATCGGTTAACTCCCCTTGGTATGAACCAAAGGGGTTTCTTGAAGTGCTTTCTGCCTATAGTAAGGAATCTAAGATGAAGAGAGGGATGTGGAGAGATATAATGACCTGAGTATTTACGATAAAATGGCATGATAGGTGTGGGTAAGGGGGTAGAGGTGGGGGCCTTTTATAAGTGGGAGGAGGGGCACTCTTGGAATGTCATGAAATGTAACTTTATTATAAAATGAGTTTCAGATTTTAAAGGTTCCACAATGATATATATCAGAGATAAGTTTATACGGGTTCGAAATACACCCATCCAATAGGTTTTTTGCGAGTTTAATTTATAGATTTTATGTTATCTTTTCATTTTATTTAAATCGTTCATTAACGAGGTAATCAATACATCATCATAGTGTCATAAATAATTTTTTTTAATGTGTAAAAGTTATAAAAAAAACTATTATGTAGGAAATATTTTTATCTTTACAATTAATATTTATAGTCCAAGAGAAAATTTATTTAGAAAAAATTAAAATTGTTTTACTTAAGTGTTACGTACTTTTATTATATTTTCCTTTCGTTAAAAATAAAATGATAAAATGTCACTATCACACAAAAGTGATTCCATGGGATCCCAATGTTGCCACAAGCCATCCCATGGTCGGCCATGAAATAACCAATATCATTAGAACACATGTTGGGGTAATTTTATATTATTATGATTTTATTTTATTACCCTTAACTACTCGATTACTAATTAATCATGATAATTATATATAATTACCGTCATTACTATTCATAATGTCCAAAAACAAAAGAGTCTCAATTACATAATTTGTACCTTCTGATTCCAAATATGGAATCCATTTTAACATATTCCAAACACAGAAATTGTTGTAATTAATTTAAAAATAATTCCTATTTTCGAAACAAATAGCCGGTTTTTAGTAACAATATCTATCAAATGTTTGAAAATTGTTTATGCCCAATTCCAAAGTGAAATTAATTACAATGACAAAAATTGGATTAAATGGTAAAAATATATTCTAATTAAACTTTAAAACGAATTAAAAGGATAATATATCCATATAATTAAATTAGATGAAAAAGATGTTTTGAAGTAAAATGCATTATTTTTCACTATTCATTAAAAAAATGAACATTGTCATAATAATACACGAAATTATCCAAAGTAAATTTCAATGTCCCAATTCTAAACAATAAGTTTATTTTGAAAAATAGAGATTATAAAATTTTCAAAAGTTTTATTTAGAAAAGGTTTTCCATCAAAAGGTGGTAAAATGATCTTTTAAAAATATTAGAGTATTCTATGCTTAAGATTGGATTTATTCTCATTTTAAGCCTCTAAAACACTATCTAATTTATAAATATACATAGCTATGAAAATACATAATTCTTTAATTAATTGGGATGTTATATATAAAATGGGAAAAAATACCACCTTTTTACTTATTAGTTTGACCTATTCTGGTAATTTTTTTAATAACTAAATGTTGCTTGATTTCTATTATCATAGGACTTAAAAAGACACCATAATCTTGAATCATCGGTCCAACCACCATAAACATGAAAAATGAACCATTCTTATATATGGGTTGGACCTTATCAGGGAATCATCATTTTATGAATTATGTATATCATTAATAATATTATCATAGGATATTTAGTTATTACCAAATCCTGAATCATATGCCCAACCCAAATACAAAATGTAAAACATTTCACCTACCTATAAATAGCTCAACCATATGCATACTATTTTCCTTTCAAGAAATATATTTTTTCTTGTTTACAGTTATCATGTTATTAATAGTGATTCCCATTTCCTAAATATTTTTCTTAGCAATAATATGATAAAATTAACTGTCCGCACATATAACACAACCAATTCAGAGAATTTTACAATTTCTCACTACAAGTACCATGACTCCAAAAATAACAGGATGTATAATAACACTTGGATACTCAATTATAATCATAGACATGAGTTAATGACACTCCCTATCCATTATATCATGACAGTAAGATCATTATATAATCTTCAATAAACATTAACATATCAATAGCCCCACACATTCCATATCAGGTACCCTTATTCACCTTAATAAACTGTTAAATTATCCCTGAATCTCATGCTGAGCATGGATAATGTTACTTAGGGAACACAATAAGGTATTCAAAATGATGTGGTGCATATTTTTCGTAGATATAAAATTATATCATAGTCGCAAGACTGTAAAATATATGACCACATCCTAGTGCAATGATGTTAAAATACACGACCATGTCATTGTCAAAAGATGTTAAAAATCATTAAAAATCCATATTAACATGATTCTAAAAAACACAAATACATACAAGTATTATGATGTTAATCTAAATGACATGAGGTATTCTAGCTAAGCAAATCGTCCCCTTGATGATTATGTATTCAATAATTTCATGTTTAATCCCATCACCCATTAAATTGTATCCAAACAATTTGGCGTAAGATTTATGGTACTCGAACTCTTATTTAATATTATTTTCAGCACGAAACAAATTCATAGCATTGATATCTATGTTAATTCCATCAAAATCTTTTATCCAATATCCTTATGTTTAAATTCTAGGGATCTTTAACTTCTCTTCACATTGTTCACTGTGAAATAAAACTGGTATAAAGGGATGATTTTTAAAGGGTCAGCAATTGGTTAAGGTAATTAATAACCCAATGCTTCATAGCATGATCATAGTGGTTGTTTTGCGACTAGAAGATATCCAACCCACCAAAATCAAAGATTTGTTGTTTTTACAGTGTGGAATATGGTCCACCTCCATGTCTAATGGTTGAACTATACCAACTAATAATCATCATCAATTGAATCATATTTTCATGATTTATTATATACAGTTTCCATTACATAATTATTCATGATGATTCAGATACCCTAGACATTTCATATCTATGCATAATACATATTTTCAATGAGATATTATGACATCACATTATTATACCCATTTCTATGGATATAGGTATCCCGTATGAAGTCCTAACATCCTTCAGCTTCAAAATACCATTGGGAACCTGCCTTTAACACAATAGAAACATCATTTCCCCTATTTTTGAATAAATTAAAAGATACCTTATGTTCCTATTATCTTGGTATATCATGGACCTTGTGATTTCATTCTTCTAGATCTCCGTTGTATCATATTGGTGATAGGGAAGAACAATCATGAAGGAACCACTATATGACACACTATTGAATAAAAAACACCTAAGATTTTATTCCTAGGGAATGTGTTAGGTCATAAAGGGACCCCTCTTGGATTGATTTATTGAATAACTCAATGCCTAATAGATTTTTCCAAGTGGATTTACTAGTCCCTTTATAGATGGTTCCATTATAACCATGTATTAGTTATCTAATGACACATTTTTAATCGAATAGATCATCAAAAAATCATCATTGATATAAGAATTTAAAGTTTTCTTCTCCCATTTTCCCAAATCCAATGATATTTAAATCATATCTCAATGTTTTATGCCCATATATTATAATTTCGGGCTACATGGTACTAAATTTCATAGATTTTATATCAAAACTACGTGTGGATTTCTTCTAGTGCCCAACAGATATATAGTGATTCCTAGGTTTGTAATCTTGTGTCTACATATAATGGAATGATAAATATACTTCCCCATTAATGATTTTAATATATTTTGCGTGATAATATAAGAACAACATATGGATTGGTTCCCTCAATATAAGATATTTAGTGATTCATGAATTCTCCCTTTTATGTAACACCCCACAACATTACAATTTTTATTGAAATATATTTACATGTTTTTCTTAGTATTATATATACACAAAACCTTGTTTATTAGAAACTATACACAACATTGATTTAAATTGTGTTACATGCAACACCCAGATTTACCGAATGACAATATATTATTAAAATATTAATATTAAATAAATTATGATATAAAATATCCATTAAGTTGGATGTTATGAATTTTATTAACTAAAATATAAAAATATATTGTCTAATTCATTCGATAAAATTTATTAGCAATGAATATAGGAACCAAATTAATATTAAATAAATGTTTTTATAAAGAAATATTTTTAGTCTCACAAAGTCGTTTTATTGTAATATATTAATGTAATTTCTTTTAGTGATAAATATAAATGAAAAAAATATGTTATATATTCAATAATATTTTATTATATTCATCTAAAACATTTGATAGTAATATGATAAGATCTAAAAAATATTATAAAGAAAAACCTATATGTTTATAAAAGATTTTTTACTACCTTTTAATTTAAAACATATTTTAAATCAAAATTTTCAAACTTTTATATAAATTATTTCAAATAAATTACTTATTCATCTATATTATAATATTCAAAAATTACATTGATTTAATTTTAGGTATTGTACTGATACATTTTATATCAGGATGAATTGTGGGAAATAGTAAATTTAAATTATAAACTACATTGTTTCGTTGAATTAATTTAAAATCTAAAATATTTCATTTAATAGTTTTATAGTAAAAATAGATTATTTTGTATCATTTAATAGAAATTATTTTGTTGGATTAAATTTCAAATTGAATATTATGTTATAATTTTTTAATCTATTTCTTGTTTTCAACAGTAAATTCATTTTAGCACCTCATCAATGGGATTACTTTTATATATATTTCTAAGATTTCTTTGTTTTTTTATTGAAAAAATAATTCTATATTTTGAATTAGTAGGTAAAAATTATTTAAAAAGGATTCTTTTATTTTTTGGTAATATGAATTGTAAAATTAGTAATATTATTATTAAAACAGTTAATGGAAAATCATGTAATTAAGGGTAAAAAAATATAATAAATTTTAGAAAATTTCCCAAAATCTTGTTATAATATAATTTGATAAGTGTGTATAGAATAAAATAATCCTTGGGATAAGAATATAACCTTTGGAATCCATTTTTATGAGACTATGTATTTGTTTATGTTATATTCCAGGAAAACTCAATTTTTTAAAACTATTATTTTTATGAAGATATATAATTTAATTATTCTATTATATGAATGATATATATTACTATTAATAGTATTTTGAAATGAAACATTTATACCTATATCATGGTAATTTATTTATAATTTTTATGAATGAAATACTTAAATAAAATTGCGACACAAGGAAGATACAATAATTAATTAATTAAAGGATGAATTTAATAATTGATATCAAAAATATTATAATAAATAAATCACAAGAGAGTTAATTTCATTAACAAATATTATTTATGGATATGACAATTTAGCAATATTTCATATGTATTGGTTAAAGTTTTCAAATTTTTGGATTTCTGTATAAGAAAAAATAATGATTAGTTTCAAAATTGACATTATTCACATTTTAAAATAAATATTATTTAATTAAATGATACAAAATACATAAATATAAAAAATTCAGCCAGTTAAATGGGATATGTGAAACAAATATCATTAATGACTCATTCAATGGTCATCTATCATTTTATAGCAACTATATTAACCGTTGTTGTAAAAATACATAATATTACAATAAGAGTTAAATGGGTTTAATAAGGGATAACTAAAACAGATAATGTTTATAAAATAATTAAAACTCTTTAAAAAATTATTGGATGAATAGTATCTGACAATTATAAAATTATGATATAATTGATGATTTTAATGGACACTTTTCCATGATAATAACATATATATTAATTACATCAATGATAGTTAACAAAATGATAGTCTCTATTTATTTAATCGCATTTTTTCCACATATATGAAAAATATAGATATCGAAACATGAAATTTTCTAGGATCTACTAATGTTAATAATTTTATTATAATTTTTTTAATTTTTAGAAATTATTTTTTTACCTCATAAGGTTATTCAATGCTGAATCAATAGTTTTTTAAATAATATTAAAATAAAATAATTGTTTTTAAAATCATTAATCTTTCTTTATGTGGGTTTATTTAATATTTATCATCAACTTCATAGATCTATTGGGCATTTTATATATTTTTGAAATCATTGTAATATAATTACCACTTTTTCGTTAGTTATTTGAAGTCCAATTAAATGAATATTATCAAATATGACAATAATGTTATTTAATTGAATTAATATATTTTTATTTTATTTAAAAATAAAAAAAATTATAAATAATTATAAATGGGAAAATATATGGTCGAAATGTCTTAAAATATTCACTTATATTCCCATTGGAGGTATTTAAATCTAGAATATCCTTATTTTATTTTAATATTTTCAAAGTTTCTAAAAGGTCCCCTCACATAAATTATAAAAGGGAACCTCCTCTATCACATCCTATCACCAGACTAAGCCATCAATATCAACCACACCCTACACAAATAAGATCCAAAATTCCCTTACTTCATCTTTGAATCCTCTATTTGGGCATAAAGCTATCCTAGGAATCCCTTTTGTGAAAAATAAAAGGAGTAACCCAATGAAGATGTAACATCTATCCTCAAACTCCTTAGTTTGATTTTCATTCTCCCCTACCTCAATAGTCCATGTTAGATGATTATTTAACAAAATATATATCCTAAATATACTAAGGTTTTTTATTGTAATTTTATATATAAAATTTTACAATATTTTATTGAATGACATACAAACATACTGTTTGTGTGAATGATGAACTACAACGTCATGAAATTATGATTGATCATTTTTTCTTTTCCACCTATAATGGTTGAGAATTTGGGAAGAAACACATGTTATGTACGTTATATAATATATTTATTATTTCATTACAATTTTATAATTCTTTTATACCACAAGTAGAGACCCGTAGCCTGACGTACATGGACATTACATTACTTTTGCGGAATACTTAGTACATAACAAAAACACACACACAAGGATCGTAATAGTTTAGTGTCTTTGGAAACTCGGAACGTAAACTTCTAATTGTGGTGGAAGATCTTCAACATCTCCCATAAAGATCTTCCTTTTTATACCTAAAACCTTTCTTTATATCCTGGGGAAAAGAAAACATAAAAGGGTGAGCTCAAATGCTCAGTAAGGGTAAACAAAGGAAATATCAATCACATAATTTTCATAAGAACATAACATTTTTTGGAAATCTTAACCTGCAAAAGAGAGCATAATTTCATAACATGGGATAAATCATAGTAGTGAAATTAAATCATAACTTAAAACATTACTCATTGTGGCATACACACATAATCATAGAGAATCATTTCTTGTTAGTCAAGACTCATTGCCAAGACTATCTTAGTGGACAAAGTCCCTTTCTGAATCGAGTAATCCTCGTTTCAGTCCTGTTTCACTGAACCGGTATAACCTACCATTCCAGCCATGTCTATCTCATGAGATATAAAATCTTTACCCAATGCATTGGAGGGAGATATAGGTCCCACCAATCTCTTAATGAATCCTTTCTTATGTGTGCCACAAAATCATAAATCATACATTATTGCATAACCCATGTAATAAAAATGGGATTCTTAAACAACATGACATCATAAAACCATTCATATAAGATAAAGGAATTCATAAACATAATTCCATCACAACATAGTCAAATCAATGTAAAAATATGGATAGAAACAGAACCCTTTATTATCTTAGATGGAAAATAATTTTGATAAAACACTTGAAATGAATTCTTGAGGAAAATATCCTTTCTTCTTCAAAATCAATTTCTTTTCACAAAACATCATACAATTTTAAAAGAAAGAGATTTTATTTAAAATAGTCATGAAATATTTTGGAGGAAGGTTCATGAAAATAAGGCTTTATAAAACCGTAAAAATCCATTCGTTCCGTATAAGTTAAAAAAAACATTCTTCGTACTTTTGTCGGAAAAGTCAAAAAGTACCTCGTACGGAAAAACGACAAAAGATTCCTTTCATATTCTTTAATAAAAACTCACCGAAGAGTAAAATTGGAGTTAAACTATTGTAAGTTGATGGAAACAATATTACATATTGAAGGAACATGGATGTGGATGATAAAATACACCCCAGTAAATACTTACGAATAAACAATCTCGGATAAAAATGAAATTGTGATATTTCCCTTACCTTAGGTCCGACTTGCTTTGTAAGTGTCCGAACCTCCTGTATAATGATTTAAATCATGTTATTGACTTATTACAGAATCATATTCATTGTTATGATATCATATATGGTTCACTTATGACATTATATTACCCGTTCTTTTGTAAACTCCATGTTAAAGAAGCGTTTTGGGTAAAATCGTTTCATTTATCGTAGGTGTTTTGACTTGTTGTTCTTGACATCATTATTACTTATATCATGATTTACTTACATCCAGAATATAAAATATGATTTATATATCATATATATTCAGTATATATATATATATAATAGGTAGATAAATAAAATGAAAAACACCGTTCATGGAGACGGTAGTCCGTACGTACGCATGAACGCTGTTTTCCTTTCCTTATTGTCTTGAAATGGAAGTAAGTAGATGACATACATATGTATATATATAAATAAATCCAGTATCTTTATAATGTCATATATTTCATTATTATTTCTTATATATACATTATAATCATTCTTAAATGGTTAACATGGAGAATGAATCTCATCGCGTCGTGGAGACGGTAGTCCGTACGTACGCACGAGCGATGATATCATTTCTATAAATATTGAGTTGAATTGGAGTGGATTATACAATATATCAGAATCAATATGATGTTGTAATAACTATGTATAGTTATTCTTTACACCATTATACCCATCCATGTAAGGTGGTGGTGGAAAATAGATTACACCACGGCGTGGAGACGGTATTCCGTACGTACGCACGCGCTGTGATTTCTTTTTCCGTAGGATGGATAGATGGTGAAATAGGTTTGTTTCATACTTATAATAACATATAAGTATATGATTGATACTGATGTTATTACTTCATAATTAAACAACCTAAGAAGAAGAAGTGGAAGAAGAAATAAAGATGAAAGAATTGGTAACGGTAATTACCTCTTCTTTGAAGCGCCTCTTTGAGACCTCTTCTTAGGGCACTAAAATTGGTCTTTGAGGAAGACCAGAACCTCTAGGATGTTGCTAGGGAAGTGGAGAAGAGATTTTGGCAGGGGTTTGCCGAGCTTGAGTGCTCAAATTGGTGTGAGGAGGAGGGGGAGGAGGTGTCCTTTTATAGGGGAGGAGAGGGGCACCTTAGGAATTCTTAAAAATATTAATTTATAATAAATCTAACCCCACTTAAAAACCTCCAAAAATGAATCATATTCGAAGATTAGATGAGATAGGGTTGTAATCTCATCAACCAATCAAATTTAGACATGTTTGGATATTATTTTAAACCTTATCAATTAGATTTAACTCTAAGTTAAATAATTTAACTTTTACCGTGTCTTTTTGTTTTCTTTCACTATATGGTTAATAAACTTACTATAACATGCCAAAAGAACCCCAAATTGTTTATTATTAATATATATATCCTTATCTAAGTCATTTGGACGAACCTTAGATTTTTAGGAATAAAATAACAATTAGTAATATAATATTTGATTTAAAAACTATTTTGTGTCAATTTTGACACTATTTGATATATGATTTTTTTGAAAGTCATAACAGAATTAAATGTTCGAACCAAGTTGATTAAATCAACAATAATATATCATAGTAACCTAGAAAATTAGTGGAATTCATAAAAAATCTCAAATTACATTTATTTTGGTGCTTATAACATCAATTATGTCAATATTTCATTAAAAAGATAATTACTGCATCATCGTTGTGTCATAAATAAATTAAATTATTTGATGTCTAAAAATTACAAATAAAATACCATCATGTAGGAAATCGTTTTAGCTTTCTAATGAATATTTATAGTCTAATTTATCTTATGTATAACCCCATATTAAAAATGATTTACTTATTAAACTTTTATTTTAACTATTTTAACACTTCTTTAAATAAATTAATAATAAATGTCCTAATCTAATCCAAGTGGGCCTAAATGGTCATATTTTATTCCTAAGTTTGTTTTTGGTCGAATTACACTTGTCCAATAGAATTAGGACATGTTTTAGGGTAATAGTAATATCATATTTACCCTTAGTTACCCAATTTACTATTAACCGCGGTAAAAAAAGTAAAAAGTTACTATTCACCAAAAAAATTATTTTCATCTTATGGAACCACATTTTAGTCCTTGATATTAACCGTGTCTCTCGGATTTTCGAAATTCCATTCACAGAAGCGGTAAAATTAAGTTTTATGCAAAATTCAGTTTTTAACCTACCACTTAGTGGTTTCACTATTCATCAAAAATTGATGTTTTTCAGAACAATGCCAAAATTTCATCCCAAGCTATATTTCATATTCCGAATTCAAAAATGAAGTCTATTTTACCAAATTCATTACATAAAAGTTGCATTAATTAATTTTATAATTAAATCCCGCTGTTAAAACAAATAGCGTGTTTTTAAGAAACAATATCTATCAAAAGATTGACACTTGTTTATGTCTAGTTTAAATGTGAAATTACGTCCAATGACCAACATTGTATTAAATTGTAAAAATATATTCTAAATATACTTTAAAACCACTCAAATTAATGATTTATCACTATTAATTATTTCGATTAAAAAAAGTTGTTTTTAATTATAATTTAGTAATTTTCACTATTCATCAGAATATGAAAGTTATCCGAAAAGTACCAAAATTTCACCTTAGGCTAAATTCGATACTCCGAATCCAAAAATAAAGTTCATTTTGAAAAATAAGATTTACTGGATTTCAAAAAGTGGTTATTACTATTCATAACGGCTAGTTTTAATAATATTTTTATAGTATATCGTTGTTTAATGAAACTCGGTATTGCGTACTACACACGCTATCGAGGAAGGTCGCGATTGAGTGTAATGCAAGGCAAGTCAAGGATGTGTGTTGTGGAAGCTCCTTTTGGTGTAGCGTACAACACAAGAATTAAAAAGAATATTTCTTTATAAAATATTGGGCGGTTACATTCTACCCCCCTTAAAATGAATTTCGCCCTCGAAATTCGTCGGGATTATAAATGGTTTACTATTCGAAAGTTTCTTTGATAGAAACCCACATCGTAGAAAAAATTCCAAAACTTATCTTTAAAAACAAAAGTATGAAACGTAACGGTTACCCAAATAAACTAATCACTGGGTTTCCACATAGGTGAAAATATGGATATGGAAGAGAAATCTAACAATCATGTTTTGATGGAGAGTGGTAGAGAACATGGCTATGGAAAAGCTAGCAATCACAAAGCCATAAATTTGTGACGATCTAAGGTACCATCCGATTCATCAAATATAAGATCACTAGGACCACATTTTTGGTTTTCAAAATCATTTCCCTAAAGTTAAAGAATTTGAATTAGAATAAATACTTACTTTATTTTGGTACAATCTCACTGTTGTTCGTGCCTTTAACAATTTCCACTTCATCTCTTAAATAAATGAAGTTGAATTTGTTATTCGTGAAGTGTTAGCAGATCATGTGATAGAATGGCGGGTCATTCCATCTGTCTCAAACAAAAGGTTAGAAAAATTTATATACATAAGTCGATCTATAGTGGGATTAATCATATATGGTTCCTAAAATGGGCTTATACTTCATATATCATACTGCTTAATATGATAAAACTAGTTTCTACTAAACAGGGACTTCCTGTAGGTCAGTGGTAGGTGATAAAGGCCAGTCGCACTTCGGTTGTGGGTTCGATTCCTACAGCCTTGTCCGAAGCGATGGGCTGTCGCCCGTCCTGCAGGTTGTCCTTTTTCTAAAACTACGTTACTATAACATCCCATCAATAATATCGAAAATCTTCTATCCTTAAACAATACTAACTTATGTCCAACATAATCCAGTCTAATCTTTAGGCTTATACATAATACTGCAGTCCACTTTCATAATATAGTGACAACGATTACCAGAGATTTAATACTGTCGTTGATCCCCACATATCATAAGATATGTCTTGTTGGTCACATTCCAAACACTCAAAGTCCTTAATCGTGTAATCTCTTGAATACCTTAGTGAAAAAAGTTAACACTTTCCACATACCAAAATCCTCAAAATTCTATATACTCAAACCATGATATCACTTAGTCCTTATATTAATCATGAGCTCATGAATACTATTAGACATTTCATTTTCTCGTCTTCATTATGCGCATATCATCTTATTTACAAAAATATCTCAATCACTTTGAATACCACATCAATAAATATTGCAATACGCAATGATTATTTTGGAATCCCATTACATAAACACTTAATCATTCCACCACATCGTTGTCATATTCAACATTGCCAATAGTGATCGCATGTGATTTCCCTTTGTCCTTTGCCTTCAGTGGTTGCTCATGTTGATCATCACTAACCCTTGGATTAGGGCAATTATTAGCATAATGCCCCATTTCCTTGCACTTGAAGCATTGAAGTGTTGGCGGTGCGTTCTCTGCAGTGTTTGCTTTATTCACATCATTAGAAACCCTTTTTCCATTACTTCGACACTCAGCTGCTCGATGACCTTCTTTTCCACACTTAAAACATTTTCTAGTCCCTTTAAGACAATCTCCACCATGCTTCTTTCCACACTTTGTGCATAAGGAAACATTCATCTTCTTTTCACCATTATTCTGAGATTTCTCCTTGAACTCCATCTTTCGTTTCTTGTCAAAACCATGAGATGGATATGTAACACCAACTTCCATTTCTACCTTGATAGCACAACGCACAATTTCTTCTTAGCTACTGAAGTCTCTTATAGCTAATGCCCTTCGAAGACTTGGTTTTAAGCCACTGAAAAATCGATCAACTTTACTTTCAGGTTGGATGATAATTCCAGAAGCATACCTTGCAAGTCTTGTAAAATTTGCTTCATAGGTACCAACAGATTCATCGTCCCTTTGCTTCAGTTCAAGAAACTCTTTCTCCATCTTTGTTCGAAGAATACGAGGGAAGTACTTATTGAAAAATAAGTTCTTGAACTCGTCCCATTCCATAGACTCAATTTCATCCCTTTGCCTTGTATTCTTAATAAGATTCCACCATTGATCAGCATCTCCTTCCAAACGATACACTGCTAGGATGACTTTATCATGTTCAGAACTTTGAAGAACTGAAAATATCTTTTCAGTAGTACTAATCCATTGTTCAGCAACTAATGGATCAGTAGACCCACTAAAAGAAGGTGGACGCTGCCTCATGAAGGATTCAAAAGAATTTTGCTCCTTACTTTGCTCATTTGGAAGTCCTGCATGATTCATAGCTTGAGAAAGTTGTGTGAGCATGGCTACAAGATTTTTCATTCCAACTCCTATATCGTTTGGTTGCTCAGGGGTACAATCATTGCATTGCCCATCACATTCCGCATTAACACGGTTCCTTCGGGTTCCAGCCATCGTCTAAAACCCCAAAAGCATTATGTGAGAGGCAAAAATCATGCTAGGGAAAACAACATAATAAAGGGTTAGTACCCTCAATATCTAACATCTTAGGTTAAATTCGAAGATCGTTAGCGCAATTCTAGGACTATAACCTATACGTATACTTAACCTTAGAGACATACCTAGACATACCTTAGAAATATCTCTAGGGATCTCACTAACGTTTTCGCATCCTAGTTTCCAAAGGTTGACTAAACCTTTCCTCTGATACCAACTGTAGAGACCCGTAGCCTGACATACATGGACATTACATTACTTTTGCGGAATACTTAGTACATAACAAAAACACACACACAAGGATCGTAATAGTTTAGTGTCTTTGGAAACTCGGAACGTAAACTTCTAATTGTGGTGGAAGATCTTCAACATCTCCCATAAAGATATTCCTTTTTATACCTAAAACCTTTCTTTATATCCTGGGGAAAAGAAAACATAAAAGGGTGAGCTCAAATGCTCAGTAAGGGTAAACAAAGGAAATATCAATCACATAATTTTCATAAGAACATAACATTTTTTGGAAATCTTAACCTGCAAAAGAGAGCATAATTTCATAACATGGGATAAATCATAGTAGTGAAATGAAATCATAACTTAAAACATTACTCATTGTGGCATACACACATAATCATAGAGAATCATTTCTTGTTAGTCAAGACTCATTGCCAAGACTATCTTAGTCGACAAAGTCCCTTTCTGAATCGAGTAATCCTCGTTTCAGTCCTGTTTCACTGAACCGGTATAACCTACCATTCCAGCCATGTCTATCTCATGAGATATAAAATCTTTACCCAATGCATTGGAGGGAGATATAGGTCCCACCCATCTCTTAATGAATCCTTTCTTATGTGTGCCACAAAATCCTAAATCATACATTATTGCATAACCCATGTAATAAAAATGGGATTCTTAAACAACATGACATCATAAAACCATTCATATAAGATAAAGGAATTCATAAACATAATTCCATCACAACATAGTCAAATCAATGTAAAAATATGGATAGAAACAGAACCCTTTATTATCTTAGATGGAAAATAATTTTGATAAAACACTTGAAATGAATTCTTGAGGAAAATATCCTTTCTTCTTCAAAATCAATTTCTTTTCACAAAACATCATACAATTTTAAAAGAAAGAGATTTTATTAAAAATAGTAATGAAATATTTTGGAGGAAGGTTCATGAAAATAAGGCTTTATAAAACCGTAAAAATCCGTTCGTGCCGTATAAGTTAAAAAAACATTCTTCGTACTTTTGTCGGAAAAGTCAAAAAGTACCTCGTACGGAAAAACGACAAACGATTCCTTTCATATTCTTTAATAAAAACTCACCGAAGAGTAAAATTGGATTTAAACTATTGTAAGTTGATGGAAACAATATTACATATTGAAGGAACATGGATGTGGATGATAAAATACACCCCAGTAAATACTTACGAATAAACAATCTCGGATAAAAATGAGATTGTGATATTTCCCTTACCTTAGGTCCGACTTGCTTTGTAAGTGTCCGAACCTCCTGTATAATGATTTAAATCATGTTATTGACTTATTACAGAATCATATTCATTGTTATGATATCATATATGGTTCACTTATGACATTATATTACCCGTTCTTTTGTAAACTCCATGTTAAAGAAGCGTTTTGGGTAAAATCGTTTCATTTATCGTAGGTGTTTTGACTTGTTGTTCTTGACATCATTATTACTTATATCATGATTTACTTACTTCCAGAATATAAAATATGATTTATATATCATATATATTCAGTATATATATATATAATAGGTAGATAAATAAAATGAAAAACACCGTTCATGGAGACGGTAGTCCGTACGTACGCATGAACGATGTTTTCCTTTCCTTATTGTCTTGAAATGGAAGTAAGTAGATGACATACATATGTATATATATAAATAAATCCAGTATCTTTATAATGTCATATATTTCATTATTATTTCTTATATATACATTATAATCATTCTTAAATGGTTAACATGGAGAATGAATCTCATCGCGTCGTGGAGACGGTAGTCCGTACGTACGCACGAGCGATGATATCATTTCTATAAATATTGAGTTTAATTGGAGTGGATTATACAATATATCAGAATCAATATGATGTTGTAATAACTATGTATAGTTATTCTTTACACCATTATACCCATCCATGTAAGGTTATGGTGGAAAATAGATTACACCACGGCGTGGAGACGGTATTCCGTACGTACGCACGCGCGGTGATTTCTTTTTCCGTAGGATGGATAGATGGTGAAATAGGGTTGTTTCATACTTATAATAACATATCAGTATATGAGTTATACTGATGTTATTACTTCATAATGAAACAACCTAAGAAGAAGAAGTGGAAGAAGAAATAAAGATGAAAGAATTGGTAACGGTAATTACCTCTTCTTTGAAGCGCCTCTTTGAGACCTCTTCTTAGGGCACTAGAATTGGTCTTTGAGGAAGACCAGAACCTCTAGGATGTTTCTAGGGAAGTGGAGAAGAGATTTTGGCAGGGGTTGGCCGAGCTTGAGTGCTCAAATTGGTGTGAGGAGGAGGGGGAGGAGGTGTCCTTTTATAGGGGAGGAGAGGGGCACCTTAGGAATTCTTAAAAATATTAATTTATAATAAATCTAACCCCACTTAGAAACCTCCAAAAATGAATCATATTCGAAGATTAGATGAGATAGGGTTGTAATCTCATCAACCAATCAAATTTAGACATGTTTGGATATTATTTTAAACCTTATCAATTAGATTTAACTCTAAGTTAAATAATTTAACTTTTACCGTGTCTTTTTGTTTTATTTCACTATATGGTTAATAAACTTACTATAACATGCCAAACGAACCCCAAATTGTTTATTATTAATATATATATCCTTATCTAAGTCATTTGGCCGAACCTTAGATTTTTAGGAATAAAATAACAATTAGTAATATAATATTTGATTTAAAAACTATTTTGTGTCAATTTTGACACTATTTGATATATGATTTTTTTGAAAGTCATAACAGAATTAAATGTTCGAAACAAGTTGATTAAATCAACATTAATATATCATAGTAACCTAGAAAATTAGTGGAATTCATAAAAAATCTCAAATTACATTTATTTTGGTGCTTATAACATCAATTATGTCAATATTTCATTAAAAAGATAATTACTGCATCATCGTTGTGTCATAAATAAATTAAATTATTTGATGTCTAAAAATTGCAAATAAAATACCATCATGTAGGAAATATTTTTAGCTTTCTAATGAATATTTATAGTCTAATTTATCTTACGTATAACCCCATATTAAAAATGATTTACTTATTAAACTTTGATTTTAACTATTTTAACCCTTCTTTAAATAAATTAATAATAAATGTCCTAATCTAATCCAAGTGGGCCTAAATGGTCATATTTTATTCCTAAGTTTGTTTTTGGTCGAATTACACTTGTCCAATAGAATTAGGACATGTGTTAGGGTAATAGTAATATCATATTTACCCTTAGTTAACCTATTTACTATTAACCGCGGTAAAAAAAGTAAAAAGTTACTATTCACCAAAAAATTATTTTCATCTTATTGAACCACATTTTAGTCCTTGATATTAACCGTGTCTCTCGGATTTTCGAAATTCCATTCACAGAAGCGGTAAAATTAAGTTTTATGCAAAATTCAGTTTTTAACCTACCACTTAGTGGTTTCACTATTCATCAAAAATTGAAGTTTTTCAGAACAATGCCAAAATTTCATCCCAAGCTATATTTCATATTCCAAATTCAAAAATGAAGTCTATTTTACCAAATTCATAACATAAAAGTTGCATTAATTAATTTTATAATTAAATCCCGCTGTTAAAACAAATAGCGTGTTTTTAAGAAACAATATCTATCAAAAGATTGACACTTGTTTATGTCTAGTTTAAATGTGAAATTACGTCCAATGACCAACATTGTATTAAATTGTAAAAATATATTCTAAATATACTTTAAAACCACTCAAATTAATGATTTATCACTATTAATTATTTCGATTAAAAAAAGTTGTTTTTAATTATAATTTAGTAATTTTCACTATTCATCAGAATATGAAAGTTATCCGAAAAGTACCAAAATTTCACCTTAGGCTAAATTCGATACTCCGAATCCAAAAATAAAGTTCATTTTGAAAAATAAGATTTACTGGATTTCAAAAAGTGGTTATTACTATTCATAACGACTAGTTTTAATACAATTTTTATAGCATATCGTTGTTTAGTGAAACTCGGTATTGCGTACTACACACGCTATCGAGGAAGGTCGCGATTGAGTGTAATGCAAGGCAAGTCAAGGATATGTGTTGTGCAAGCTCCTTTTGGTGTAGCGTACAACACAAGAATTAAAAAGAATATTTCTTTATAAAATATTGGGCTGTTACACCACATTCCCTTATTCTTTCCTTTTTGTATAAATACGATAACATTGTAAGTGAATCTTTGGACAACCTTCTCTTCAAAGCGACGTGATTCGTTCACACTAAACATAAATTGTATAAATGATAGTTATAATAATAATATGGTAAATATATGACATATATATGATACCGGAATTATTATATACATATATATAATTTTCTTTTCATTCATTTAAATTGGGAAATAAATGACTGTTACCCATTCATGTGTACGTATAACATACTATCTCTATGTATGGTGCATTTCATTTCTTATCACAAATTTTATGGATTATTATAAATACAAATATAAAAAATATATTTAATATATAAATCATCATTTATATTATGTATATTATGAATATTTGATATAATTAATAAGGAAAAAAATATCATGTTAAATCTTACTCCAGAAACTAGGAAATTAACACATAAAATAAGGAAAATAATGAAATAATGTTAAAAAAAAGTAAGAAGATATTATAAGATGATCATATATGATATCATAAATAATTATATAGTAATGTAATAAGTTATTAACACTTTTAAAACCATTATACCTGTTTTTCAATTACAATCACTCAAAGGGAAGCATGTGGTATGCGATTTCGTCTCAAGTAACATTCTATTGAGTCTTTTTCATTGTTATGCACAAATTCCCCTAAAAATGGATTATACTTACCATTTTATAATATAATATCACGACTAAATAATAAACTATATAACATTTTTACATCTGCTGTATACTTTGACAGTTATCTAATTATCTTGGGAAATATTGATAAATCCATAGTCTTTATTAAATATGGTTATTTGATATTAAATATTATCTACATAAATTATTCAATATTAGGATTTTTTGGATATGAAATGATTGGTGGGTATTATAATTTATATATCCCATCTATTCATAAACATGTTCTATTTAGAAAAATAATTTTCCATAATTAAATTGGTCTCTTTTTGTGGTTTTAAACCATGTTTTGAATGGTCTTGACAGTGTTGGTTTTAATGTGACATAGAAATGAAGTACAGTAATTATTAATTTCTTGCATAGGTACATCAATTAAAATTATTATAATCCATGAATTTTTAATATGATACAATATATGGAGTCAATTAAATATTTTTTATTAATTAAATGGAATAAGATTCAGTTATTTACTATTATATATTGATTATGCATTATGTAGTTTTTTCAATTTCATGTGTTATCCATTATTCTCTATTAAAATGTCGTTTACTCTCATTAATACTTTATTAATTCATATTAATACACCATTACTGACCATTTCATCACACCCTTTTTATTTTTCATTTCCTTAGGTTATGAAGAGGAATCCTTTGAATGAGTTTAAAGGATGATTTGTTTCTATTGTTGTTATGATTTAATTTTTTTTCTAAATGTATAGTGGGTATCACTTATCTAATTTGGAATTCCATAAATGATAAAATAATCAGTCCTTCGATATTTGTTTCCTTGTAACCATGTTAATGTACTAAAATAACACATAAACTCTAGACTTCCTTGGTTATGTCATCAGTGTTAGAATTAGAGGATGTTTTGTAATAGCATAAGAAACTGGTTTTTAAATACATAGATTTCGGAACACAGCCATATGATAGACATTGAGTATAATTATAGAATATGATCCTTGAATTTTAGAAAGGTATATATTATGTAGGTATTCCTAATAATAAATCCATATCTAGATACTATAAGTTGATATGGTTCTGGAAAATATGTACCAAGAATTTAAAAATCTTATAAGTTGTGTTGTTCCTAACAAGACATAACAAGATACAGGACAACATGAATTGATATGCCCCTAATTTTAGACAATTATGGGGTATTATTAGGATAATTTACATTTTCATTACAAACCATTTTTATCGATTTAAATGTATATATTTCCCCCAAGAAACCATATTTATTATTATGAGATTTATTATGGAAACAATTTTCAATATCTGATTATTATTTCAGATGTTTTTGAATTATACAATATATTTTATAAGGATTTTATATATTATATTATATTATATTTATTTAGTTATAAATTATTCCTTCTATATTTAATGAAAACATCTAGATTTCACATGATCAAATGAATATGAAGGATTAAATATATTATCGACTTAAACCATAATTTCAATGGGAAATATTCTTTCTATTATTATCAATTTATGAGGAAATAATATAATTTACTAGTGCATTCTATAAGCCCGATGGATTTTAATGGATGTATGAGAATAAGGGGATGGTCGAGAAAATGGAAAAAAGTGAATAAGGAAAATAATTACTTCCCAAAGTGAGGTAATTTAGGAAAGAAAAACACTAGTACATGTTTAAAAGGAATGGGTGTTTGATACCATTGTTCGAAGAAAGGCCACCCCTATTGTGATGTAAAGTGTCATAAAAAGTTGTTAAATGTACAATGCTTCAACTTCATGAAGATATAGAAATATTAAAATCAATTTACCAATAATAAAAAAATACCCCATATGAGGCTAATGGATACTTCTCATGTTACGCTAATACGAAGTAAGAACTGGGATGATTAATGTTACATTTCATGGATTATGAAATTTTAATATTTTATCAGTGATGTACTGGTAATATTAATTATGTAATATATGCTAATTTTATTACAGTATTTTTTCAAGAAGTATTTCAGACAATATGTTGAATTACACCAACAAAATTAATTTTGTAGAAAGTATAAATTTTGGAAAAAAAGTAGTTGAGGAAAAGATAACGCGTCAAATGGTTATAATCTTAATTCAATGATTGGTTTGGATAACATAAATTGGGAAAGTGATGAATACATTGTACCATAGAATTGATTTATTAAAAAAGTGGTTTATGATATCATTAATGGAGTTTAAAATAATATTGAATTTATGAAATATATCCAATTACAAGTGTCTTACACAATGAATATGGAAGAATGAATGTTCCAAATAAAGTACTGTAATAATTCATGTCATTACTATATTTCAGGATAATACATGATGAATGTGAACATTTATTTTTTATGTGATCATTAATGAGATACATTATGTTGATTAAAGGGTACTGATAGGTTTATTTTATAAATTCATCAACCTTCATTCAAAAATTGTTGGATCATATACATTTGGAAAATTTGACAATTTTTTAAATGGTTTATGTCGATAATTTAATTAGTATTTTTGGGTAATATATTACATCTCCAAAAGATGCACCCAATTCTAGTAGAAGATGTAGGATTAGTTCAAGGAACGATCATTGGAAAATATTTGGTTTATAGAACTCTATTTATATATATATATATATTCATATAGGGTTAATGAAATACTCAACTCAAAGAAAAGTGTTTTGAAACAAAAAATGTTGTTCTATAATCATTATTTGAAATGTTATCAATGGGATTTATTCACACCTTTAGTTTAAAGTTTTTTGGTAAACAATATTCTCTTAATCATGTCATTTATCACTCTCCATCAAAACAGGATTGTTAGATTTTAATTCCTTGTATTTTTTTTCAATAAATATTTCATATTCAATAGCCTGTATTTTCTTGATAAGTTCCATCTATTAATGAATTGTTTAAAATAATAAATTTTAATTCAGGGCAACATTTTTCATTGAAACAATTTATCATGTTAAATTATATTATTGTATGTTTTGATATTATAAATAAATTAATTTTTTTAGTTAATCTAGTGTATGTCATTGGAATAAATTATACATTGAATTTGTATATAAAAATGATTCAATATTTTGTTTCTTTTACATTGAACTCATTTTCTCACCCTTTCAATGATATTAATTTTAAATACATCTCTGAAATATATGTGTTTTGAGTTTTGGAAAATGGATTAAATATTTTGGATTAGTGGTTTAAGACTATGTATATTGGTTTCCTTTTTGGGAATGTGTATTGTAAGTTTCATAATATTTTAATTACTTTTATTAAGGGTACATAAAGTAATAAACGGTAAAAAATAATATTATAACTAATAGAAAACTATCCCAGAACTTGTAACAATGAATGTGGATGTCAATGTATAGACTAAAAGAATCTCTTGCATGAGATTATAAACTTTTTAAGGAACATGGATGAGATTATAGAATTTATTATGCCATATTACAACAAAAGCCAATTTTTCCATACTTTTGTTTTCCTAAAAAGGATTATATTAAATATGGGTTTATATAAAGGATAATTTAAATTATAAATAATATTTAAAACTCCATAATTATTACCTACATCTTTATAATTTATTTTAAAAATTTAGGAAAAAAATAATTATTCTAAATGATGAAAAATGATGATTTAATAATTGATTAATTAATTAGAGAATCAAAAAAATGTTATTAGAAACATGAAAATAAAACAAACCTGAGATGGATAATGTTATCCCTTAATTTTATTGATTAATTTTACATGTTTTTAATGTTTTATAATTATCTTTTTCTAATTTATCTTGTTTTCTTGGATATTTTATAATAAAAAATAAAGAATAATGGAAAAATTGATGATATTTATATTTATTAATAGGAAATATTTTTAATTGATATAAAATTTCTAATAATATAAAATTCATAAAAATAATTTGGATAAGTCTCAAAATGTCTCCATTGACTCACTAATTGGTTGTTTTTAATTTTATAGTAATTATATTAACTATTACTGTACAAAATACAAGATATGATGGTAAGAGTTAAATGGGATAATGAAAGAACAAAACAAAATGATAATCAAATAAAAAAATTAAAAAATCCAAAAACATATTCACTGAATACTGTTCTACCATTATGAATTTAGGATATAATTGGGGTTTTTTAATGGAATAATTTTAATAAAAATAACATTTATATTAGTAATGTCCAAGATATTTTAAAAAATGTCACTCTATTTGTATTAGATATATTTTATTTGTCTTGATAGAAACAAAGTTCAGATAGTAAAAAAAGATTTTGATCCTAATTGATTTAGTATTATTATAGTTATTATTTTGAATTTTAATAAATAATATAATTTTCTTAAATACTAACTCAGTGGGATAACATTATTTATTTAATAAAGAAAAAAATAAAATAAATTATTTTAAAATTATTTCCCTTGATAAATTTTGGATTAGTTAACATTTATAATTAATTATATATATATATATATGATATATTATAAAAGTTTGAAAGAATTATATTAAAATTCACACATTGTATTTTTTTATTAGATTTCAAATTAAATGAATTAAATTAAATTTGATAACAACGATATTTCATTGAATTAATGTATTATTAAATTATTTAAAAATAACATAAATGTTAAATAATCATAAATGAGGAATCCTACGGTCTAAAATAGAATATAATATTCATTTATAGGAAATTTTAAGGACATTGAATATATAATATCATAATTTTATTTTAATAGTTTTTGAGTTGCAAAAATATCCCCAAACATTATTTATAAAATGGAATCTCCTCTATCACTTATTAAAAACACATTTATACATCTATCTTGACCAAAACTTACAAAAGTAAGCTCCCAAATCCCATATATTCAACTTCTAATACTCCCTTTGGGATGGAATCCATCCACAAAGCCCCTTTATTACAATCCAAAAGTAGTAACCTAAAAGAGAGGTAATATCATTCCTCAAACTGTTTCGTTTATTTCCATTGAATACCCACTACAATATCTTAATTCCATGTTCATATAAAAACTTTATCCTAAATAATATAATTTTTTGTTACAATATGGTTTAGAGTAATGATTACATACAATTGTATCTAATATGTGATGATCATACTATTTAAATGTATCGCGAACTACCTCCACATGAAATGATTATTGTTAGTTTTAACAATATGACCATTCATTGATAAGAACATTGATAGGACCACTATTTATATATGTTATATATTATATTAATTAATTAATAATTATTATATAATTATTTTGTATCACAGACCATTATGATTTACTTTTTTATAAATATGATTACATCATTTATCGAAGTGTGGACAACCACGTCCTAAATGCGACTTAATTCAATCATGCTATACATAAAATTTATAAATAATGGTTCTAATAATCATATGATACATATATGAAATAAAATTATAATTTAATTATAATATAAATATATATCATATAATTTTAATTATTTTAATAGAAAAATCAAGGTAGTGTTCATGCCAACATATGGCTTATCATCTCCATGAATAATGAATTTCATTTCATATCTGCATGTTTTATAGATTATTATAAATACACACACATATATATATATATATTATAATATTTAAATATTTTTTTCACATTATATAGACAAAAAACCATGATTTAATGAACTTCAACAAAAAAAAATAATTCAAAACATACTCGATAAATTAGTCAATTAACAAACTAAATAGTGAAAATAATGAAAAAATTGTTAATAAAAGGGTGATAAGATATTAATTCATCATCATATGTGATATCATACATATTAATATAATTATATATTAATTTAGAAACTCTCTTAAAACCATTATACAAGATGTTAAGGTATGATCCCTAAATGGAAACAGAAGGTAATGGATTTCTTCTCAATTTACATTCGGTTTAGCTTTATTTGTTATTATCCACCAATTCAAATCAACATGGAGTATATATCACCCATTAACAAACTGATTCACTCATTAAACATATTACATTTGTACATATGTTTAATACTTTGATACTTATTTTATTATTTGGGGAAATATTGATTAATTCAAATTCATTAGACTATACAGTAATTTGAAAATGTTTATTTTTTATTTCAATTATTAGATATAATGATTTTTGTATATTGGTAATGGAATCTGTTGCATATAATTAATATATCCCCATGATGAATTTAATTCATTTCATGAGGCAACTAAGTTTTCCAAGTTAAATGGGGTTCTATATGTTTCTTTAAACCATCCTGTGAAATCTCAGGATGGTATAGGTTATCGTGTAACTCGGAAATTGCAGCAATTAAATAATCATTTTCGTCTTTGGTATTAATGTAATTATTGTTATTATCAATGATTTTTTCATAATGAGAAATATATTGATGACATTTATTCTATGTTTAATCATTAAATGGATTTTTTTTAAGTTATTTACCTTTCCATAATGATTTCACCTTATCTGGTTATTTGAATGAAATGTGTTTCCAATTATTTAACAAGACATGATGATTTACTATCATAAATTCACTAATGATTATGCATTACTTACAATTATTGATAATTTTATCTCACCCTTAATATCTTTTATTTCCAATAATTATCATGAGAAAACTATTGAATGATTTATAAGGTTGACCAGTTTTTACTTTTTTATGATTTTTTTCTTTTCCCACTATATAATGAGTATCACATATAAAATGTAAAATTATCAAATGACTAAAATGATACATACTTTTGGATTTTATTCCATGTAATCATTCTAATCTAATAAAATAATGCACCTAATCAAGAATCCTAGTGTCGAGGAAATAAATTTTTGGTTTATACGTGAATCATCAGCACTCCCAACTTTGTCCCTTGATGAGAACCACATTTTTATTAAGATTACCACTCATGATGATGTGATAATAATCCAAGATATTTTTTATCATGAACTCTTATATGGATAAAATAAATAGCATATTGTCTGTCATCTCTCATGCTTACCATGAGTCATTTTATAATAGGGGACTGGTGAAACAACTCCGAATAGTGTAATCGAGGGGTGTTCTATAGAAAAACAAAGAACCACATACTAGTTACATAAAATTAAACTACTTTACAACTTCTTTTTCCATTAGTGTCAATTTACATTAGAAATGGAGTTATGATTGAATATATCATCCCCTTTTAATTTTTTTCCTACAAAAGAATCACATGTTTTTCTATTTTACTCGAAATGATTTCAATTCATGAAAGAGTAACATTTCGGGGGAACCACTAGGATTTGATGGGTAATAACACAATGATTATGACCTATTTCATAGGGGATGTTTTGGCCTTAGAGGAGATTCCCCCAATAATCTAGGAGTAGTTGTCCTCACTACATGGGGTATAGTCACCACATCATGTACCCATTGGTATCCCCATCCAATTAACTCTGATATTATAGGATTTTTATTTTCACATCATGTAACCCAAATATTCATTAAAATTTAGATACAAATGATATTACACACAGTTTCATTTTACCCATTTTCATTGTAATATTATGATTTTTTATTCTTTTACACCACTATACTAGGGTATGCATCTACAATGAAAACACAATTTCGTTGAGTTATCTATTACCCTTAGTGATATTCCCTAATATAATAACATTAAACTAAAAAACAATTTCCTTGTCACGTGACAATAAAATGTAAGAAATATTCATATTTTAACAATAGTAAACTACATGACATATTGTCTATCCTGTAAGACATTAAATTTAGTTGAATGTGCCTTCCTTTCCTTAAATCTATTAAAATAATAAATTTTACATCTCAATATAACAATAATATATACAAATAATATTTTTCTACAAAAATTTGTTGATCCACACGGGGGCCCCTTAGTCATCTATGTTTACAAGTCTTAGAATGTAAAGAGGAAAAATTGTTACTTTCCTTTAAATGATTTAGATATATGAAGGAAGTAATTTCATATATGAACAAAATATGGAACGATTCTCATTACTATTAATATATGTAGGGAAACCATGGCCCTTTTCTCTAGACCTTTCCCTTAATTTTGAAAATATAACCTCATGTGGTTCCTCCCATGGTACACTAAAATTGGAAACTCCACTAAGACAACCCTTTTGATGAGGGATGTCCGTACTTCTCATCTGCATGGTGGAGGATGAATGTAAAGAATGAATCATCAATCCACCCAAATTCCTTTATATGTGTTAGTAATATGTTGATAATCATCTCTTTTAAGAAATACTCCTACCTTGATTTATGGCCTATCCGGATCTGTAGTGACGCCCAAGTATATTTACATGTTCCCACCCTTAGGTCCACCATTATTATAACCTTCATATTGGTTTGATCATCATTGAATGATATCAACCATGGTTGGTATTAAAACCACAAAAACTCCTCCACTAGTGAATGCCTCTTAAAAAATGATATATCTTCGAATCGAGGGTAGCATTGAAAATGAGAGACTATGACCAAAAATGATGGCGGATTCCCTTTATTTTCACAGGAAACACACCCCTCTTCCTATCATATTAGTTATATATAAATTGAGGTATCTACAAAAAAGGTTTAACTATGGAATTATTCCTACCCTACAAAGTGAATAGGAATACCCAAGGAAATATATCCAATGATTTTTTATATTCCCATATGATCATATCCACATTCCAAGACATTAAAATTATTAAGGATGAATATGTAATATAGAATATCTTGACCAATTTTTAAATATGATATATTTATTTTTGACTTATGTATAACTTAAATCATTTCAAGAAGTGATACAACACATGGATACAAACAACTAATCTCGTTTTTGTATAAATGGGACCTCCAAAATATAAATACCCACAATATGTTAACATTTCCTTTTAAGTATTTATTGCACATTTTACAACATTTCCTATGTTCTTAACACATGATTTAAACTACCTGAAAGTCATCATTATTTCCAAAAATTAAATTATAGGAAAGATAAATCCCCACTTTAGGACAGGAAACATTGTAAAAGAACATCCAGTGTATGGGGTTCTGCTATATTTCTCAGTACCCAAATTTTGAAACAAAATATCTTCTCATTAGTGACTCATATCACTGAAATCCATACATGACCATTGGAATGAAGAAAATATATCTTTGTTGGACCATGTATGATATATATGTAATGAAGGGCCTTAATCCAGTCAATTAGGGTCATCTTTGCCGTGTTGGAAGGTCTGTTTTTTCTTTTGATCCCTAAAATCATTGTAGTGGAGCTCGTCATAAGAGAGTGATTCATGATCATAATGAAAATGATTGTATTATACCATTACTCATGATTTAATAACCAAAATCAATGATTTAAATCATCATATTCCACCATTAATAATGTTGTTTGTGTACTTTGGGCATTGGAAATCTTAATTAGGATTCTTTTTAACACTTCCCCAATGTCAGGTTCACATGAATTGTGATGTCAAACCATATTCACTCTGGTTAATGTTGTATGACCTTATCCAATATCCTTAGTTGGTTCATATCACAGATACCTAATAATACTAAAAAATGATATATAAAACAAGTCAGTAGGACAACCCACAAAGGGTTGTCAGAGTGAGAGACTAGTATCATTTCAATAAAATCACCATTGAAGGAGTTTAGAAAAAAATATAGGAGTAAATAAAAAATGTACACATCATTTTTTCATATCTTATATTCCTATTAAAACCTCATCTATTCTCATTATGAAGACTATTCCAAAAAATGACATGGGAATGATCCATTTAATCTCATCACGAGGTTTACATGGATAATAAGATGAGGAATACATTTAGGGTTCCCAAAACCATCTTGAATGTTATGTTTTCCACATATAACATTCATGTATTTGAAGTATGATATGAAACTCACAAATTCCATGAGATGATTCCATTCTCTAGGAACCTCATATTGTCTACTTATTTCACTAAGTTCTTTAATACATTGTATTGGTAATAGTGACTCACTACATTAATGGGGAACCACTTGTATTAGAATTTTAATGAAATAGAAACTATGAGATTGTGTGAAATGGGGTATTTTGTTCATAGGAATAGTACACCTTAATTCCAAGAGTTTTTATCCTTCCTGTGTGTAAAAATGGTTTCCATAAATACTAGTGGTCAACCTATATGAATTATCCCCCATTTATATGTTTAATTAAATAGTTATATTCCACGCATTTCAATCCTCATACCCATACTATTCATGTGGATTTGACATCCATGATGTTTTTCCACCATGTATTTTACCCATTATAGAACGATGAACGTGGGACACTATTATTATACTATTTGATGGACCTCATCATGTGACATAAAAATAGATTATTAAGGGCCTTATCATAAAAAGATAATTAATAAATACACCCAGAGTGTCTAAGAATTGTTTGAGCTAGAATATCATAATTTACATCAATTGATGAAATGATATAGAAGATCTGAAACTATAGTAAAAGATATTCTGAGGTATAGGAACATAAAACACAAAAAAATACTCTGAAATTGAATCCAAAGACTAAAGGAACAGATTTTCCAATCTAAAACACCATTATTTTAAAAAATAGAGAGTGTACACTAGATGACCTTAAATTATTGTTATATTGGGTCCATGATCGATGATAATAAACTACAGTAATAGTTGGGTATATACGACCCCGAAAAAATTGAATTTCATACAATGCTTTGGAAGCAAAAAATAAATGATTTGTATACAGGTAAAATGGTGAGTATCTACTAACTTATAACAAACACTGTGTGATCCAATAAAAATTGAGAGATCATGTAATGGAAAAACAAAAAAACATTTCAACCTGATAACCCAAAAGTGTACATGGCTAAGATTGATGTCCAACCCCACCTGGATTTATACATATAATGATTTGTAAAAAAATAGGGATGGAAACCTGAGATTAAATAATTATGGGGATGATTATATATCCCAAAATAATTAACATATTCTTTCTAGGTCTATTAAAAATTTAAAAAATTAGAGTGAACCTCCATTCCTTAGTACCTATCTAAGGGTAACTTGTCTTATAATTACATAAAACTACTTGAGACCTGGTCCATCGTATAGAACCTTAAATTAAATTTAGTGGAAAACTCTATATGGTCATATGTGTGGAACACGAGACTTATCCATGGAACATTTACACTATAACATGGGCTTCTACCCATGATTTCATCATAATGTGATGACATCACCTTCCCTAAATATGGATAAGATATACATTGATTATTTTGTCATATGGAATTTCATTAATTTACATATGTTCCATATGAATTATTTTTATCTTCAAATGGGTATTACATATCATGAATACATATTTTTATATATCAGAATTTGTTTTATTGATATTAAAATTGATATAATATAATCTAGATGGCTCAATTAAAATGGGTGTATTATAGATTTAAAAATCATTATTTTGAAATTGTATAAAATAAATCAACTCAAGAAACTCATTATGTAATAATGATCAGATTCAGACATGGCCCTCATTATGATTACCAGTTTACCGTAATCTGGATGATTTCGATATACCTGTGTAAATTAAATATAATAATAATGAATATGATTAGATTGTAATCAATATTAATATGATTATATGAGATTAAAATAGTAGTAATCACATTAGATTGTAATAAAATATGGTTAATCTATATGATTTATATGAATACATTCTAAAAAAAATAAAGACAAGAAATGGTAGTAATCATGTATTTATGAAAGAGTGTTTTTTTTCAAAATAAATGTAGTTGAAAAATCCATAAGTGTATCTTTTGACTATACATGTATGACTAGATTCCATTCCATTCGGATTGATAGAATCACATAGGTTCATTATATTGGATCATTTCACAAATACATGGTGGTTCTGAATTTCCCTCAGTAAACACACTCTCAAAATAGAATTTCATAGGATTAAATATAAAATCCAATTGGGAGATGAAGTATATTGAAAAATGATATTAGTTTTTGATAGAATCAAATTAATTTCATTATGAATTAATTTCATTTAAACTGGGGGATTTATTTCACCCATATTTGTGTAACAAGAACATTACTATCTATGATTTGAAATATGAGATGCCAATGAAAAAAATAGTAATATACTTTTCAGGAAGGGCATGGAAATGGAATATTTGAGGAAGAATGCGTTTTTTTATGGTTTTCATTATAAGGGAAATTTTCTTTTACATATAATAATAATATATGTATTTTGGAGATTCCCTTAACCATTGAATTGGAATTTCAATAAAACTAGTTGGATTACTCAACTACTACACTTTAGGGAATCTTCCCAGTCATGGGATGTATCCAGCACATCCTTCAATCATAGAGGATGTGTACGAGAAAGAGTAGTTCATACTATGGTCTCACATGGAACATGCATGTCATTCTTATGTAGGCCAAAAAATGTAATTCAACGACCAATAAGGGTGTTGGTGCATATGTGATATAGACATCGAACCATGATTAATTCTTGATAGGAGGATGAAATTATGATTCTTAATATGCTTATCCGGTCTGTGCATCATTTTGCTGTCTGATTTGGATTTACTGAGGTTTTTATCCTTCACATTAAAACAAATATATATAACAGATATCATCTGATCCAATTAACCACATTGATTTGATTATCTATAATAATTATCATTAACCTGCAATCTTTTATCCCTCCAACCAACAACAGTTGTTCTAACACGAGATTCCAAATATTCACTCAACTCTTTGACACCAACAACGACAGCCACCAGCACCAATAGAAAATAAGGACCTCAAACATCCATAAGGTATGCATGAAACATAATTTTTGATGCATTTAATGCTTCAAATAACTAGTCTGTTTAATAAATTTAAGAAGCCATGTTATTTAATATGGATTATTTGACCAAAAAAATACACATGAAGGAAAAAATAAGTTTTCAAGTTCGTAGTATTCATGTTTTCTCTACCCCATATGAATTACTAAATAAAAAACATTTATGAGAACATGAATGTAGTGTATTGAAGAACATATCTTCAGCATTAAACTAATTATACAATAAAGGTATGATATTATGAGATGTATCAAGTATCACATGATCGGTGGATAAAGATCACAAAAACCCACACTAACATCATGTGGATTCAAAAAATAGTTTACTTTTCTTTTGTGATAGGATTCATTTATGTAAAACATCCTTATTATGAATCCACATGTTATCATCCAACACTTATTCGAGGATACAAGAAACTATCATGTGAATTCATGGAAGATATCACAAAAATCCACCAATGGACATCAAGTGTCTATTTAATGAAATATTTGGGATTGAACATTCAAATCCATTATGTGATCTCATTTATGTCATGTTACATTGATTTTGTCAAGAATCCAACCACCTCATGTAAGTGCACACGACACATTCACCAATATAATAGGATGATATGTATTGATGGATTTGTTCATATAATGTAATTATCCCTTTTAGTATACATTCATGATAGGAGAGGGAGAGTGAGAAATATAACTGTGTAGGAGTGGAGAGAGGAGAATAGGGCGATATTTCAACTAAATATATACTTCAGGTAATCTCGAGATACTAACATGAGAACCCCTTACAAGATTACTTAGAGGTTATGTGATCAAATGATGATATTAAAATTGTTCAAAAACTCTATATGACATTATATTGAGTGGTTAATAAATTAATATTTGTTATTAAACACTAAGACTCCTTTATGCCACTCTTCAATGATCACCTAATCACATAAAATATTTTCAATTGAACACCCAATGACATGAAACATCTAAATGCATGTGATCCTCTGGAATTTCTCTCATCAAGAAATGAAAACCCTAGGATGTCTACCCTCAACATGTACCCTCAAGAATGAAATCCTCCTAATAGGAAAATTGATACCAATGTGGTCATGGAATGATCAACTAGGAAATGAAACCCCAACAGTAATACATTCTCTCTTGGTCATTTTCAACATATTAAACATGTTCATGTGACCCCATCATGTGACTCTATTAAGATCAAATGATCACATAAATCCTCACCAATCTACAGGTGTAGTCATACAACCCTATACATTCCATCCATGATCACATGAATGGCCATGTACATGTCAACATTGTTCATGAAAAAGACATTGTACATGTGTGATTTAATCTTGTGAAGCACCATGACCATATTTTAATTGATCACTTGAAGGGATATGAACATGATAACTTCAAGCAGGTGATCAACATGGGACATGTAAGGGAGAAACCCATAGACATATATTACATGTCATCCAGACACCATAGAACAAGTCTAGTAGAAACCGTAGACATGTAAGGATGACAACATGATCCATGTTATCATTATAAACCATACACCCTTAGACATGTCTACATTTTCAGGAAGAAACCATGGAATATTTTAGGAAGTCACCTAATACATGTCATGTAGAAAACCAAGAACTTGTCAAACAAGTCTAGTAGACACAGCTGAATATACAGAATGTAAAACCTTTGTCATTAACCATTATCAAAGTACCCCCATTATAATTGGATTGTTCTTAATCAGTTAGGTTAAAAAACTCATGAAACTCTATTCTTGACACACTCTCTAAAGTGTATCCATGTTATACCAAACATGTTTTAGGGAACTTTTTTTAGCCATTACCTCTTATTACACACCATATGATAGAGAATGAATATATAACATTAGCATCCATCCATTTAAAGGTACCTAAAATTTATAAAACCCATATATAATAACACTCCCATTGAGGGTGATTACCTATATCAACCCAGCTGTTGGCTTTAAATCCAATAAATTATAATAAACCTGACATCAATACATACAGGATAAATTAGATTCTTTCATAACGTCTAAGATCTTATGGTCATCAAAACTGGTTTTACTCCCTCCATATCCAATATACTCCATGATCATGGGATCAAAATTTGTTTTGATTATATCATCCTTATTTATAAATATGTGGGTATGAAATTAGTCTGTACGTATGATCCTTTTATGTATAATCCATTACCATTCCCTAAATTCCCTCAAACCCATTAGTGAGATATGGATGAACAGAACTACCAGGAATTTGATTCCCATAAAAAATAGGATATATATGATTCCTTCCTAAGGCTCAATCTGTATACCATATTCTCTATGAGTTCTTTAATAATACACATCTTTGTAAAACTTTACTCTCTAGTCCGCATCAAAATTTTCTATCATGTGTCATGACAAATATTATTATATCTCTTTTATCACACACCCTATAATACTCAAATGGTCTTAGATACCTATGAACATTGTACAATTACCATAATGGTTATTCCCCCAATTTGGGTCTTTTATTGGTTTTTAATCATGTTCACATCTCATTTAAACTCAAATGATAAAATTCTTGATGAGGTAGTTCATGGAAGCCATTCATTCATGAGTCCCCTCAAGGCCTATGTTACTACATCATTTTTCATTTAATATACCTATTACATGAACTATGTAGAGAATAATTGAATTCATTATATTACATGTGGAAAACCTCATAATGGTTTTATACTTATAAAAAATTTTATAATTACCTCATATACATCCTTTCCATATAACATTAACTTGAATGGTATAATCCAATCATATGAACATAAAAATTTATGAACAAACTATATAGGTTTATATTTTTATTCTTATAAAATGTATAGGGTTACTCCTAGAGGTTCAATCCCATATGAAAGACACAAATTACCTCCCTAGAAGACAATAAACTATATAGGGCCCACAAATGGCAATATATTAGTTCTTCATAAATAGTGAAGAGAATAGAAAAGAACCATTAATGCACACAATAATTATCAGAAGAAATATTTTATTGATCAATTCATTTACATATCGGTAAGTAGTTACATATCAGGGCTTGAAAATGATTAAATAACATATCATAAATATACAAGTGTGTCTTGGAGTAGGGAAATAATTATTCCTAAAAGGATGTGATATTATTGAACACGCATCCTCTAAACTAATTTGATTTTGTAAATATCATTGGGTTTAAATCATCAAATGATCAATTTTCTTTTGGAAGAAGAACCATTTCATAATAAAAATGTGTGAACCATTGGGTGTTTACATTATAGACAATACGAAAATATAGAAACAAATGATTATTCATCCACTCTCAACCACCCACAATTGAGCATCACGTGAGACCTAAATATATATCAATAAATAAGGACATGATCAATTATTGTATACATTTCTTTACAGTGTAGAAATAATTTCGAAGGATTCCAAATTGGAGACTATTCATTATAAAGGAACATGACCCCTTTCATTAAGAGAATCAATTACCATGGACTAAATGATCAAACTGATATTCATTATATATGATCTCTATTTTGTTTCCTATAAACATATTGGAATTGATGTGTGTATACTCATACTTATTTGTCGAATAAACCATCTAGAATCTGATGGTTAAATTTACATCATACATATGTGGGTTTTATGATTTCCAAGATACATTATGTTATCTTACACAATAATAATTGTTTTTTACTGACTTTGTATTACTGAAATTAGTTGTTTCAAGAATTAGAGTGATGGGAAACTATTTCTTATATAAGAGTGGGTGAGATAACCCATAGGATTCGAATTATTTTAGTAAAAAGTTTTCATAATTCCATTATTCCCTGATATACAATTTATTAAAGACAATATTTATTGACAAATAATATATGATGGAATATACACGTAATCGGTAGAAGTGGAAGTAGAAAATATTATCTTTCAATAGAACCACTTATTTTATCTTAATATTAATATATTATTAAAATTATTCCCAATGTTTTAGATGAATAAGATTGATATTTTTTAATTATTGAGTTTTTCGACCATGTTATTAAACTATAAAAAGGGGATTCTAGGTTATTTCCCTTTGATTGTGACCTGCAGAAGCATTATTAGTAGATATTTGTTCCTGACCTTGAGCCATATCATATGCAGTGTCCATGTCTTTATTATTCAAGTTGACTCATATTTTCTATAATTAAATAATTATGAAAGAGAGTGTTTAATTGTAAAAACCATATTCATTTCCATAGATTGGATTCTTTGAGGTCTTGATATATATCAATGAACTCTTAAAATCTATTTGGAAACCTCTGGGAGATAAGAGTTTACACTAGATCATTGAAATAATTCATCATTAACATTCAAGAAAACATGTATTGGGGAAGATGGACATTGGGGGAATACATAAATTCATTCCATAGGGGGATAAAACTATCGACATATTCTTTTCAATTATGCTTTCAAATGCAGTGGTTTTTGATACACATCATATATTGGGTGTACCTATGATGGTAGAGTAACAGACGATGTGATACTCCACCCTGGTCACGAATTCTGGTGAATGATTGTTACACCAGACAACATTAGGGCCTTATGATTCTAGAGAATGAATTATTGGTTTTCTACCTCATACCACTCTGGGATTATGAAGATCTAGCCATACTAAGAATAAAAATAGGAAATGTGTTTCTCTGGGTCCCTAATGATTTTGATGGAGGAAATCATTTAGTTTCTATTTTTGGGTGGTGGTTAATTATTTCTAAAAGAATTATTGGTAATACTTCTATTTGGTTTACACCATGTATCACTATGTCTCTATGTTGCTGAGGTGAGTAGTGACATAACTAATCGAAACATCCTAGGGGTATAAACATTTGTCTACCCTTTCATTATTTGGTTTTCCCATGAATAAAAGAATAAATGGTATAATAAATGGTTGTTATATTGAACCATAATAGATAGAAAAATATATAATATTGGTTTGTGTCATGGGGGAGAATATCCAACACCATTGGTCCTTGTAGAATGAGAATAACAACCTAAAAAAGACTCAGTTAACATATAGAGAAAAATGAATTTTAAGAATTCGGAGGGTTCATTATAATATGGCCTTGATGATCCTATTTGTTATAATGGCATCAATGTAGGATATCATGACTATGTATCCTATAACCTTCAGTATTTTTTGTTTTACTTCTTCTTCCCCACCTTGTGGATAATTTCTTTGAAGCATCTTTATACATTGATGCTTGTGACCCTAAAGATATTGAATAGAAACATTTATAAATTATTCTACATCACATTAATTAATGGATTTAGGATCACATGATTATTCATATATTCTTTGTCCATTATTAATGTGTGGGAATGTGATACCTAAGAGTGGTGTATCATCTAGAATTATAATTCAGACTTTCTATCTTTACTGAGGATTCAAAATTTCAATGGGTGGGATGACCAGTCATAGTTGGTCTTATATTTAAGATCATACATATTTAACAGTCTATTTATTTCTCACATCAACTCCATAGGAATATTGATGATTAAAAATACACCATGGATTTTGAAAATGATGGAGCATGGATGGAGTTATTTGATATGACAATAAGAGGAATCTATCTTCTCCATTATAGTGGACTACCAATAATGTGTCGTGATATAGCCAAAACCTGATTTCAAAATGTATATATTTCACAATAATGATTCAATTCATAATTATATGTACCTCAACACATAACCACATGATTCTCTGGTGGTTCCCATATATATCAAGACACAATGACATGATAATTCCAAAAATGTCAACCTTTTAGAAATATTGTTCAAAGGATTGAAGGTTCTTGGAGATTCGCAGAATTTTTTAAATATGGAATATATATATTGTTAAATTACACCCACATATTAAACTAAAGGTTTTCTATGTGATATTAAAAAATAAACTATTGGATAGAAAAAATACGTTCCATGGTTTTCTTTATCAATATTTGTATTTGGTCTGTGGAAATGATATCCCATATGATTTTTTCGTCCCACTTTTTTTACATGGGTAACATTCTCATATTCAACCATGAGTCCATATGAGATAGATGCGAATATATAAAAGGAATATACCCATATAAACTATTCTATTAGTTTACCGATAAGGGAGATTTCATATGAGATATCCACCCATGGGAAGATTAGATATCCCTCATAGTATATTAAAGATTCATATCAAGTCCATGTATGATAACAAAACTAATATGTCTTAATGGTGATATAGTTCATCGAGTGATAATGGACTGATGAATAATGTTCCACAATAGATAGATCCAACCTGTAAACATGGAAATATCATATTACCTTTATAGATATGGATTGTAATGGTACTTATGGTCTTAAGGATAGATAAATTTAATTCCATTGTAATAAATCTTTGACAAAATCTGTATATTGTTATTTATAGATAATCCTATGACATTGTGAACCATAAAATATGGAATGGATATAATACTCTAATGTACCTCATCCCTGATACTACTGGTTTAGGTAGTAATTATTCAACATTATCATATAAAATATCTGATTCTAAGTGTTCTGAGGTCAAGTGGATGTATATTTATTTTCATTACCAATGGTGATGAAGTTAGTGATCCTCAAGTATCAAATTCTATGAGTCGTAGGATATTCACCCATATGCATTGCTTTTTGTGCCCCATGAATGACATTTCTTATAGCTGGTTTCCCATATTCCATGTGGAGTAAATTCTAGTTGGTATACATCTTCATCATGAGGAGGACCTCCATGATGGTTGGTGATAGAGAAATATGTCGCGAGAGTGAACATATAATTTCTAATGGGGGTTATGTTATCAATATCAAGTTGGGAAATAACAATCATTTTGTGGTGGAGATGATATTAAGGTATGTATCATTATCAGTTTGAACCAAAACTATTTTTGGGTTGGAATTTGATTAGTTTTATTTGGTGTCCATCCATAGTAATGGGCATAATATTGTCTGAAAAAAGGTAGGAAGTGTTGGAATCTTGATGACATGTTCATCTTCTAATGGGCCTACCTACTATTGTGGTTAATTTAGGGTGGTTGAAGCTCTCCTATGAATATATTTAGTTGTTTCTAGTGATGGTGAAACCTGAATTTCCATAAATCCTTAGCAAAGTGTAATGATAACTCTACACATTCTAGTTAAATAATTCCATAATGGGTTGCAATGGTAATGGAAAGGGGATTTCCCCTGGTGTAATCCCTTTTAGGGGATACTTAAATGTAGTGCCACAACATACATCTATTCCAATGTTGTATCACTGGTGATAATGACTCCCTACAACTAATATATTTAGAAAATAATGTTTATAAATGTCACCTATATATTCTATTATAGAAAAAATTTACTGAGGTGTCCCAAGAGAACAAAACCATGATGTGTTCACCATTCCAATTCAGTGAAACCCAATTCTAATAACATTTTCATTTTCAAAGGAGAATTAATTCACTTGGAGTTTAATGTTATTTTTTATAGAAAATTATTTATATAATTCAATCATGAGTTTGTGTCTTGTATGTACATAATACTTCAATAACATATATTTTCTTTAAAAATGTGAGGGGCCTACCTCGAAAATTGTTAATGGTGTTGAATTATTTAATGTATTGAGAAGATGGGATTATTTTCCACTCTTACCTAGATTAATACATAGAAAAAATTTCATAGTTAATATCTCCATGTTGGATTTAATACATGATTAAGAACAGCACATCCATCATCAATTTAATGTTGAAATTGATTAATTACATCACTAGCTTCCATAGTATGGTGAAAAAAAGTTATTTGAGAAGAGTTTCTCTGAACTTCTGTAGACATTTTCTGGTGGGTTCAGTATATGAAAATATATTCATTAGGATACACCAATAGAGAATCCTATGTTCATCAAAAATGGAGTATTAGGAATAACACCAAATATATTCTATATTCTTATCATGTGTAAATACATATTCTTTACATGGGGATTCCTAAGAACATTTACAAGTGTAACATTATATCAAAAATTAAAAATAAAACTTAGGATCCTAGCATGATGCATTCCATGATAATCACATAAGGAAAATTTGGATCATAAACTATGGAATCCATGGCTCTTCCGATAAGGATTCCCTAAACTCATCATTAAAGGAATAAATCATAGGCTCATATCCAAATGATGGAACATAATGATCACATGCTCATCACATAGGATTCTTATAGAAGTCGAATAATTTTTATCAAGTTTATCACGTGATGTATCCATTTATTACCATATAATGATAATAAAATTTTAACTTTACCTATTGAATGAATGAATTTATCCTATAATCATAAAATGAATTCTTATTCTAATCATGAATGGTATCTTATTATGAACACTGAATTGACCATAATATCCCCATGTTGGGATAGGATTTTTATTTCCATAATGGTTCGGGAAATGACTCATAACCAATTACCATCTGTTCTGGTGATAATAGACTAGTTTATGGTTTAATGATTGTTGGGTACACTTTCACAGCTGCTCATAAAATATGGGTTAGAAACATATTAATTTTTTTGTGCAGATGAATCCTTAGGGAGTTATCACATACGGTTGGAATAATATTTGACATATAATGAAGGACTACCGATACATTAATTCTTGAAAATGATTTTTTAAAATATTTTCTAGAGTTTAGGTATTCTATTGTAAATTTATTCATCATATGATATCCCACCTTTTAAGGGAATATATAATTGTAGATATGTAAATATTGATCCTCAACGAGCTATAAAACATTTCATACACCGGAATATGAATTGAAACCTATGTTGTTTGAGGTGTATAGATTATGGTCATGTGATAGTACTATTATATTTATATTAAAATCATAGAGAAAAAAATATTATGGAAAGGGAGGATGAAAAATAAGAGATGGTGTGGGGATTGTTTTTTCTCTTTCTAGGTGACATGAGTTATCTCATTCTCAATACATGTTGAATCACATGATAATCAAATAGGGAATCCTAAGGTCATCACACTGGGCATAGAATATTATTTATATATGTAATATAGTATTTTGGAATCATTCATTGAATATTTTTCTGTTGTTATAGTAATAAAAATGATTGATATAGGGGGGCCTAAATTTATCATGTCCCAATGAGATATCAAACAATTTTTAAAAAGTAGGATTCTAGGACTAGGATATAAATGGAGTGTACACCTAATTGAAGTACTAGAGAACAACATAAAATCCAAGAAAACATGAGTGTAGATTAGACAAATTTTTTTAGAACAAATATCCCATGTGAGAAATAAGAATATATTATTCAAATACTACGCTAGTTTAGAATGATAATCAGCTGATTTTCTTGAAACCTAAGAATAAAAATTTAAGGGACTTCCTATCCAATTCATAGTATTGAACCATTTTGGATAAGGGTCCATTCCAACAGTTTCAGAATTTATTTTCTCATGATTAATCATTGAGTATTACATAAGAGGTTCATGGGATCCCAACATTCGTATGACTATGTATCCTGAAAGGAGTCAGCAAATGGAAGCACTCATTATGAGTTTTATGTATCACGGGTGAAGAGCTTGATTATAGTATCATGAGATGTTTATCTCAATAAAAAATCTTTCTTATATATATATTTGGTATGAGTTTTGTGAATTTTTATGTTTTAGGATGTATTGAATTTCATAATTCATATTCATCTAGAATAAACACTGGTCTTCATGGTTAGATGTTTTGAAAAATTAATCACAATAAAATTCCAATACTTTGAAGGAATCATGCATTGTAATTTATGTAATATAATCTTATATTGGAATAAATTTTCACTTTTTGTTATTTGATTTTATGAAATCCATTATTACGTGAGCAGAGAGCATTGTCCTAAAAATCTAATCAATGATTACATAAAATACTGAGTTGGTTGGGTATTTGTAAGATTTCACCTCTTAAGGGGAAATATTTGTTCTAAAATATTATTTCTCAATGTTCCCTAATTTTCATTGAATTATGGACCACAATCATTAAAATGTCACTCATTTGTTTAAGGAAGCATTGTGTTTCACCTCCGGAAATGGTTATTTTAACTATGAGATACACCAGTTTTTGGACATCCCTATACAATTCCACCTGTCAGATGTCTTTCATATGTTTAACATAAAAATTTCATTTTTTTTATATGTATTTTTGATGACCCATACCCTCACGGTCCATCCCTTTTCCAATTTCCAGATCCTAAGGGTGACGTCTCTGTTGTAGGACGTCATATCAGTGTGAGACCGATCGGCGTGTGACCGATCGGCGAGTGACCGATCCGGGTGTGACCGATTGGCGTGCGACCAATCAGCGTGAGACCAATTGGCGTGCTACCGATTGTCGAGCAACCGATCAGAGTTTGACCGATCACTGTGACAGAACGGTGCGACAGATCAACGTGACCTATCGGTGCGACTGATCAGTGCGACCGATCGGTGTCACCAGCCTTGTCGGGTTGCTCTTCTATAGTTTTTCCTATAACTCCTGTTTTAGGCCTTTTTAACACTTTTCAAGTGGTTCAAAGCCATTTAATTCCCATTATTAATACCCAAAAATCCCTAAGAACCTCTCCAAT
The DNA here is from genome assembly GCA_963277665.1 of Viscum album. NCBI lineage: Eukaryota > Viridiplantae > Streptophyta > Magnoliopsida > Santalales > Viscaceae > Viscum > Viscum album. The sequence goes on along the minus strand of OY728133.1, from coordinate 971,202,025 downwards.
GGGGGATATTAAATAACAATTAATCCAGTCATGTGTAACCACCCAACTGCATGGGGAACCACAATCTGAATTTAAAGCCATTCAAATCCCCGTGTCCCATAACAGTGAGATCTTATCTATATATCCCATGGGAATTGCTTCTTCCTTCTTCTTCCTCTTGGCTGGATTTCTTTTCTTCATAGTGTGTTTCGAGTTCCCCTTTCCGAGACTTGTGGTGCGCCTGTGCTAGAGTCATTATGCTCGGCCTTGGAGTTCCCAACATCCCTCCCCTACAAGTCGTGCTTTTCCCAATGTTTGGTGCATGGAGAGGAACTTCTATCATTGATCAATCAGGTAGTTCTTTCCTTCTTCTCTCCTTACTATGCATCATGTGTGGTGGGTATGCATTTTTTGTGTGGGGAATGATGAAACCAAACATAAAGAAGATAATAGACAGACCATAAATAATGGAGGGGGTGTGATCGATGTTCTGGTGTACTCTTTTATGTTGATATGTGTTGTGAACTATATGGGCTTGTTCTCACTAAAAATAATAGCTGTTGGATGTCTCTCCTTGCCCAAATAAACCCTTATCATTTGTGATGACTAAATAACTATAACATAGAAATTGGTTAGTCACCTAATCTCAGTTGGATTAAATGGATGTTCAGTAAAACAAGAATCCCTGTGTGTCCACCTCGGTTAACAAATTGAACGAAGAACCTAATGAATTAAGTTATTGAACCTGGAAGTTTACTACTCTATTTGGTAGTAGGTGTGTTTTTCTACTTGGTTATTATGGAAAGGTGTGGACGGGGATGGGATCCTCTGTTGTGGTACGGTTGTTTGGTGTGATTCTGAAGTTGTGAGGTTGCTCTGCTGTGACACGAACTCGCGTGGGATCCTCTATTGTTGGGAAATTTTTGGTTCCTGGTTTTGAGGACATGGGGCTGTGTCTCAGGGTTTTCTTTGTTTCCAGTACTTTGAGGGATCTCATTAATCCCTTTTTTTTGTTGTAACTTTACAAGAGAAACGGGTGTGAATGCTTAAATTGTTATTTGGTTGTTTCTCTTATATGGCTTGTGGTTGTGCCTATTAGTTTCCCAGTACTGTTGTTTTCATCTAACTGGGATCACTTGAATATGAAAACGAGAGTGGTTTAAATGGTGAAATGGTTTTGTGGACGAGTTGTGACTTGGCCACGAGTGTGGTTCTTTTCTTATGAATAAATTGTAACAAGAGTGTTTGTTCTTGGGTTTTGGAGCCCTAGGTTGGGATGAGTGATGTTGCCTATACATATATTGTATTTATTATGTTTCCTACTCACGCCCCACCCAATTTGAGCACTTATTATTGAACACCCCGTTTCATGGGGAGGGTATTTTTCCCAACACTCCTATGAGTGGCTGGTTATTAGCTCATTTCTACTCCCTTTCCTGAATATCCGAATCCTCTTTAGGTAGGCTGGGATGGCTTGAAGTCCATTATTAGCAGAAGAATCTTTGTGCGGGGTAGTTGTGGTGGTTGGCCCAGTTGTTTTCTGGAAGGTTGTTTCCCAAGTGTCTTCGGGATGAGGCCCAGGTGTCTTCGGGCGTGGCAGTAGTTGTTCTGACCCAGGTGTTTGCGGGTGTGGTTATGTGTGGCGGTTGTGGCCTAGGTGTCCGTGGGCGGGATGTGCGGTTGTGGCCGAGGTGTGTGTGGGCGGGGTGTGGCAGTGGGACTGCAGTAAGAATTGAGGGATTGGTTGGATGCGTAGGTAGTCTTCAATAACCAAAGAGAATGTGGCATGGGGTACCCAAATATCGATGTTCTATTACTATACTTTACTTGTCTTGCATTATTTGGGGAGTGTGCCATGGTGAGGCTTTGGGTGGAAAGTTTTCCTTGCTAGGTGCTTTGGTTTCTCCTTTCTCCCAAGGCATTAGAATTCTTCCCCACTTGTGCACGAGAACTTTTGGTTTTTCCTATTTTGTATACTTTTATGCTCACCCTACATATATAAAACCTCTTTCAGGTTTCCAGGAGGACCTCATGGATCGTGCGGGTCTGTACTAGCTCAGACCTTGGGGCAGTTTCTGTTGTCGTTTTCCTTCTTCTTGGTACTTTACCAATGGAGTTTTTGTGGCTTGAATCATTTACTGTTGAACATGCATATGGGATTAGGTTACTTTTGGATTTACCTTTACTTTCAGCTTTGGTATTTTTTGGGTCGCTATCTTATCTCTCGATCCTATAAAAATAAAAATGGTAATGCCTTCCATTTTTTGAGAGATTCTATACCCTTAGTGATGTGCGCCACTCCTGTATCTATTGAAGGCGGGTTTTAGGGGTAATTATCTCTCTTTCAACTTAAAGAAGTAAGGGTCTGGAAATCTACTGTCCCTTCCCTCCTTTTGGTGAAGGCGGGTCATGACAGAATGGTATTAGAGGAGGTTGAGAGATAGGATGGATTCTGAAGATATGCACAATGAGAATTGTATGGGGGTAGTAGGGAAACAATGTTGGGTGACCTTGGTGCGTGAATTAGGCCAGGGAAGACCGGCTAGGACATGATATTTTAGGGCCCCCTGTGATCCGATGCAGGAACTCTGGACCTACCGAACAATAAAGTGAGGCTACACTAATTTTAGGGTAGAGACCCTAGGAAAAGTACATACATCATAATTACTTGTGTTCTTATGATTCATCGGTGTCTTGTGAATTCCAAAATAAATGAATAAGTCTAATAAAATTTAAGAACAACATTCGTCACTACTCAGGCTTTGGAATTTCTTATTTACCTTGCAATTATGGAACCTCGGAGGTGACCACGACTAGTGTGGGCGATCGAGGCCCAAGAGGTTGACTTGGTCGATCAGCAGAGGACCGACCGAGAGGAGGAGGATGATCAATGGTAGAATATGCTTCGAGCCTTTCAGCGACAGACACTTGGGGAGTATGAGGGCATCGTCTTAGACGCGGATATGGAGAGCTGGCTAGAAAAGATGGTGATAGCCTTTAGCTTTATGTGGGGGAGAGGAGGGAGGCCGATGTCACGTGGGCAGACTTATAGAAAGAGTTTCAGGTGGAATTCCTCTCTTCCAAGATGAAGGCTGAGAAGAGGCAGGAGCTATTCTCCCTATAGTAGGGGAGTATGTCAGTGAGAGAGTTGGGAATCAAGTTCAAGGACTTCCTTCTCTTCACTCCAGACCTCATTCCGGATGAGGAGTCTCCGGTTAGACATTTAGAGGAGGCACTATGACCTTATCATATGTACGATGTAAATCCCTTCACCCTACTCACATACATAGAGATAGAGAAGAAGGATGAAGTGGTGTAGAGGATGCAGACGCTGGGAGATGTGTCACGTGAGGGGATCCAGTTGGGCTTGTCAAAGGGGAAGGCTGTCAGCAGCAGGCCTCCAGCATCAGGATACTCTAGGTTTCGACCAGGAGGGAGTAGGCCTCAACAGTTCCAGTTTTGACCATCCCGCCCTCACCCTTTTCATTCGGGCCTTGGTACGATATTCTTCATCTGTGGAATCCATGGGAAACATTAGAATTACTGTCCGGATAGAGTATTGTATGGTGGGGGTGGGAAGGTCCAGCACCCACCTCAGCAGTAGCTGGGGAAGCGGGCTCCCACTTCACCAAGGGATGATGTTTCAAGAAGAGGCTAACCTCAGGGCGCTCCTTAGGGACCTCGGACTGGGCATGGATGGGGAGGTGGCCGACAGCCGAGAGGCAGAGGAGGTGGGCGTGGGTAGTTTCACGCCGTGGAGGCAGCAGTTCTAGTAGGGCCAGAGGCCGTTCGAGGTACGATCAGATTGTTTAGTACCCTTTAATAATCCTTATTCAATACAGGATCGTCACACTCCTTTGTTACACTTAGTATCGCCCATGCTCTGGGTTTAGACGCTGAGAGACCTCCAGTGCCCCTGGTGCAGAGAACACTAGTCGGAGGTCAGAATGAATTGTTGTACGTTTTTTGAGGATTTATACTGATGGTTGGGCCACATCAGTCAGTCAGGGATCTTCAAATGTTGTTGATACAACCATAAGATGTCATCCTAGGCATTTACTGGTTGTTCTCTGTATGTTCCGTCATTTAATGCTTCTGAGGAAGGGTTGTGTTTTCAGACATGGGTGGCCGATGGGTGACTTTCATCAGTGAGCGGAATTTCTAGGGGAGCAACAAGCGAGGGGAACCCCACTTCTCCTTGTTAGATGACCTATAAATGGATTTTGTGGATGTAGAGATGGTGGAAGTTCCCGGGGTCTTTAGTGAGTTTTTTGATGTCTTCCCTGAGGAGGTGACGACTCTACCCACTCGACGTGAAATCGAGTTTGGGATAGACATGCAACCTGGTGCTCATCCAATTTCTATGACTCCCTATCAGATGGAACCTTCGAAGCTACGAGAGTTGCAAATTCAGATTGACAATCTGATGAAGAAGGGTTTTTTCTCACCAAGTGTGCCGCCATGGGGTGCCCCAGTCTTATTCTCCAAGAAGGCAGATGGTGGTCTCAGGCAGTGCATAGACTATCAGAGACTGAACTAGGTAATGGTCAAGAACCGTTACCCCCACCCGATGATAGACAATCTCTTTGACGAGCTGAAGGGAGATGGCTGGTTCTCTATGATTAACCTATGGACAGGATACCACCAGCTGAGGGTGAGAAGGGTGACATCTCAAAGACTGCCTTCAGGTGCAGATATGGGCACATCGAGTTTGTAGTCATCTCGTTTGGTGACACTAACACTCTAACAGTGTTCTGGGGATCATGAACACTATCTTCCGGGAATATTTAGACCAGTTCGTAGTCGTGTTTATTGATCAAATCTTTATTTACTCAAGACCAGAGGAAGATCATGCTGAGCACTTGAGAACGGTTTTAGAGGTCCCCCGACGACACCAACTCTATGGGATGTTGTCCAAGTGCAAGTTCTGGATGCGAGAAGTTCACCTTATTGGGTATGTGGTGTCTGAGCAGGGGATAGCAGTGGACCCATCTAAGGTCAAGGTAGTTGTTTCGTGGGCAGTACCCAAGAATGTGGTAGAGGTTTGTAGTTTCGTCGGGCTGGCAGGTTATTACGGGATATTTTTGCCCAACTTCTCCCGAGTTGCATCACCTTTTACAGCTTTGACAAAGAAGGATCAAGCTTTTTTATGGGATGGGCAGTGTGAGGCAGCCTTCAGCCATCTCAAGAAGATGTTTTTTTGTGCCCTAGTGATGAGGTTTCCAGAAGAAGGGGCAACGTATGAGGTGTTCTGTGATTCTTCAGAGCAAGGCCTCAGATGTGTGTTGATGCAGCGGCAAGGGGTGGTCTCCTATGGGTCTAGTCAGTTATGTCCCCATGATCATTACTATTCCACCCATGATCTGGAGTTTGAGGCAGTCGTGTTCGCACTAATGTTATGGCGGCACTACCTTGTCGGGGAGCGTTTCATGGTCTTCACCGATCACAAGAGCATGAAGTATGTCTTCTCCCAGCGGGACCTGATCTTATGGAAGCGAAGGTGGATGTAATTTCTTCATGAATACAACTTCGATATTTCCTACACCTTAGGAAAGGGGAATGTGGTGGCTGATTCATTGAGTAGGAATTCACGGAAGGAAGCGGTTCGAGAGTTGCCAGATGCTTGGAAGGCAATAGAGGAGTTGGCTTCCTTACACCTGGATTCAAGGGTGGAAGGTGGAAGAGGTTTACTATATCAGTTGACTGTTTATTATTCTCTACTGCGGTAGGTGGAGGAGTCTCAGTGGGGTGACTCAGAAAGAGAAGTGGTGTGTGTCCAGGTTATCCAAGGTGATGCTCCGGAAGGGTGGATAGAGGATGGTCAGAATCGGGTTCTTTTCTGAGGAAATTTGTTTGTTCCAAAGGAGATGCATGAGAGAGTTATTAGTGAGTTCCCAAACTCACCCCTAGAGGTGCACCTAGGAGTTTCCAAGATGTACTAGGGACTGAGGAGATAGTTTTGGTGGCCCAGGGAGAAACGGGTAGTATAAGAGTTCGTAGCAATGTCCCTAGTGTGTCAGCAGGTGTGGGATGAACATCGTGTTCCAGGTGGATTGTTGCAACCTTTACACATTCCCAAGTGGAAGTGGGATGAAATCTAAATGGATTTCATCACAGGGCTACCCAGGGTTCAAAGAGGATGCTATGCTATCTAGGTAGTGGTGGAACAGTTGAAAAAATCAACTCACTTTCTGGAGATCATGGAGTCGGGAGCAGTAGGTGCCTTATCACAGAACTATGTGGATGAGGTGGTACGGTTACATGGAGTTCCCATGTCCATAATCATGGATAGGGATGCACGGTTTACCTAATGAGTCTGGAGGGGCTTGCAACATGCTTTGTCACCATACTAAGACTTAGCACTGCCTTCAACCCCCAGACAGATGGACAGACAGAGTGCACTGTCCAGACCTTGGAAGATATGTTGTGAGCATCCATTCTGGACTTTGGGGGATTGTTGGTGCGACACCTGCCTCAGGTAGAGTTCACCTACAATAACAGGTACCTCCTTAAAATTCTTACGGCTCCATTCGATGCCTTTTACGGGAGGCCCTGTCACTCTCTCGTGTGCTAGACAGAAGTCGGAGAGGCAGGCCTCCTTGGCCCGGAGGAGGTGCAGAGCACGACGGAGAAGGTGCAACTTATACAAGAGAGGATAAAGGCATCTCAGGACCGGAATAAGTCATATGCTAATGATAGGAGGGGACCCTCAGAGTTTGAGGTTGGGGACCACGTGTTCTTGAGGGTCTCCCCTCAGCGTGGGCTGCAGAGGTTCGGTAGGGGATGTAAGATTTCTCCTAGGTTCGCCGGACCCTTCGGGGTGTTGCAGCGGGTCGACAAGGTGGCCTACCGGCTTTCATTTCCACCACAACTACAAAGGGTGAACGGTGTCTTCCATGTGTCCCAGTTTTGTCGGTATCTGCACGATGACTCACACGTCCTTGACTGGAGAGAGCTAGATATCAAGGATGATGCAACGTTCGTGGAGCGACCAGTGATGATCGAGGATCATAAGGAGAAGGTGCCCATTGGATCTACCATTCCTCAGGTTTTTGTGTTGTAGAGGCATGGTGGGATTGAGGAATGCAACTGGAAATAAGAGATGAGGATGTGTGCCCAGTACCCAAAGCTGTTTTGACTGGTTTTGTTGGTTGTACTCGGTTGTCATGGAACACTTTACCTTGTTAACTATTGAATGTATGGTTTTCCTTATTCTCTAGATGCGTGTGAAAAATCCTAACTACGGGGAGGGGAGAACCCTATCCCCAATCAAGAATCATTAAGGTGGATGCGATTAAATGCGTGCAGGCATGTCAGTGCCCCCCAAAGCGTATAGTATCTTGACATGGAGGAAGAAAATCACTAACCCGTACGACTAGACAGCTTGAACCTTAAATGTTGCATGGCTGCTTAAGGAGGGAGGGTGTTCCCATGTGTCAGAGAGGTTCACTACTGATAGGTATCTTCCGAGGTGGTTGTTTGGACCCCCCCCCCTTCTTTCTTCAGGTCTGGTTCTAAATTATCGAGGGTGAGAATGATTTGAGAGGTATCTAATGTGATGACCCAGACCCTCACGGTCCATCACTTTTCCAATTTCCAGATCCTAAGGGTGACGTCTTTGTGGTAGGATGTCATTTCGGTGTGTGACCGATCGACGTTCGACCAATCAGCGCGACCGAACGGTTCGATAGATTGGCACAACCGAACGGGGCAACCGATCGGCGTGACCGATCTGTGTCACCCATCGTTGTCGGGTTCCACTTCTACAGTTTTTCCCATAACGCCTCTTTTGGGACATTTCAACTATTTTCAAGTGGTTCAAAGCCATTTAAATACCATAATTAATACCCAAAAAACCTGAGAAACCTCCCCAATGGGGGATCTTAAATAACAATTAATCCGGTCATATGTAACAACCCAACAGCATTGGGAACCATAATCTGAATTTAAATTCGTTCAAATCCCTATATCCCGTAACAATGTGATCTTATCTATATATCGCATGATAATTTCTTCTTCCTTATTCTTCATCTTGGATGGCTTCCTTTTTCTTCTTAGTTCGTTTGGAGATCCCCTTTCTAAGACTTGTGGTGTGTCTGTGCTGGAGTATTTCTGCTCGTCCTTGTAGTGTCCGACATCCCTCCCCTACAAGTCGTGCTTTTCACTATTCTGGGCATATGGAGAAGAACATGGATATTTGATCAATCAGATAGGGGTTTCCTTTGTCTCTCTATACTATGCATCATGTGGGTGGGGGGTTATGCTTTTTTTTCTGTGGGGATTGACAAAAACAAACTTAGCGAAGATAATAAACGGACCATAAAAAATAGATGGGGTGTGATCGATGTTCCGTTGTACTCTTTTATGTTGATATGTGTTGTAAACTGTATGGGCTTGTGTTTAAAGAAAATCATAGACATTGGAGGACATTCCATTACCTAATCAGCCCTTGTCTTTTGTGATGAATAAATAACTATAACATGGAAATTGGTTAGTCACCTAAAGTCAGTTGGTTTAAATGGATGTTCATCAAAACAAGAATCCCTATCTAACCACCCCAGTTAAAAAACAAAAAGAAGAACCTAATGAATGATGTGCTTGGACCTAGATGTTTCCCACTCTGTTTGGAAGTAGCTGTGTTGTTATGCTTGGTGCTTATGGGAAGGTGTGGACGGGGATGGGATCCTCTGTTGTGGTACGGTTTTTGGGTGTAATTCTGAAGATGTGTGGTTGCTCTGATATGACACGAACTCAGGTGGGATCCTCTGTTGTTGAAAAATAGTTGGTTCCTGGTTTTGGGGACAAGGGAATGTGTCTCGGGGTTTGCTTTGTTTCCAATACTTTGAGGGATCTCACTAATCCCCTTTTTGATGTTGTAACTTTACAAGATAACAGGGTGTGAATGCTTAAATTGTTGTTTGGTTGTTTCTCTTCTCTTGTTTGTGGTTATTCCTATTAGTTCCCCAGTAGTGTAGTTATCATCCAGCTGGGAACACTTGAACATGAAAACAAGAATTGAATAAATGGGGAATTGGTTTTGGGGATGATTTATGACTTGGCCGCGAGTGTGGGGCTTTTCTTATGAATAAATAGCAACGAGGGTGGTTGTGCTTAGGTTTTGGAGCCCCTAGGTTGGGATGAGTGCATTTTACCTATACATATATTGTATTTCATATGTTTCCTATTTGTGCCCCACCCAAGTTGAGCACTTAGTTCTGAATACCCCATTTCATGGGGAGGGTGTTTTTCCCAACAATCCTATGAGTGGTTGGTTATTAGCTCTTTTCTTCTCCCTTTCCCGAATAGCCCAAGACTCTTCGATAAGGCTGTGATGGCCTTTAATCTATTGTTAGCCCAAGAATCTTCGGGAAGGGTAGTTGTGATGGTTGGCCAAGGTGTTTGCGGGCAGGTTATTTCCCAAGTATCTTCAGGATTAGGCCCATGTGTCTTCAGTCGTGGCAGTAGTTGTTCTGACCTAGGTGTTTGTAGGTGTGGTTATGCATGGCAGTTGTGGACTAAGTGTCTGTGGGTGCGATGTGTGGTTGTGGCCTAGGTGTTTGTGGGCAGGCTGTGGCAGTGGGACTGCGGTAAGAATGGTGGGATTGGTTCGATGCGTAGGATGTCTTCAATAACCAGTGGGAAAGTGGTGTGGGGTAACTGAATATCAATGTACTATTACTATACTTTACTTGTCATTTGTTATTTGGGGAGTGTGCCTTGGTGAGGCTTGGGAAGATAGTTTTCCTTGCTAGGTGCTTTGGTTTCTCCTTTCTCGCAGGGCATTAGAATTCTTCCCCACTTATGCACGACATCTTTTTGTTTTCCCTACTGGGTATAATTGTATGCTCACCCTACGTATATAAAATTCTTTCAAGTTTCCCGGAGGACCTCCGGGATCGTTTGGGACCGTACTATCTCAGACCTTGGGGCAGTTTCTCTTGTTTTTTACCTTTTTCTTGGTACTTTACCATTGTTTTTTGTGTCTTGTATCATTTACTGTTGAACATGAATATGGGAATGGGTTTCTTTTTTTACTTTAACTTTACTTTCATCTTTGGTATTGTTGGGGTCGCTATCTTATCTCTCAATCCTATAATAATAAAAAGGGTAATTCCTTCAATTTTTTGTGAGAATATATACCCTTGGTGCTGGTCACCACTCTGGGACCTATTGAAAGTAGTTTTCAGGGGTCATTATATCTTATTCAACTTAAAAAAGGAAGGTCCCGGAAATCTATTGTCCCTTCCCTCCTTTTGGTGAAGGAGGGTCATGACAGTATACCCCTTTAGCCTCTGTGTTTTGTGAAATGTATTCCCTTGAAATGATAATTCCCCTAAATATAATCTTTTTAGTATTAGGTGTTTTTATTTGGTAGAATGTTTATAGATCACTCTAAAAAAATGGGATGTTATTTTTGATTAAAAACCCTTTCATATCATTTTTCAATATTAACATGTATATCCCATTAGATTTAGTTTTTTTGGAATGATGAATTCCTAAAATAGTTTTACTACTAGCATAATTGTTTTCCTACTAGATATGCCAATTTTATTTAAAAGAAACACGTAGTACTACATGAAAAATGCGTAAATAATAGTGTAATTTGAAGTGTATACTCGATGCACATTTTTCAATTTTTATACGTATCCTAAATTTATATTATAAGAGCCATAATTTGAATGTAAATTATATATAGAAAATTTTATTCCATTTATTAACATTTTTTAGACACTTATTACTTTTATTGGCCACTACAGTCATGAAAAAACCCATTAAAGACTCTTCCATTTATTTGAATGGGAATTAGAGTGCTAATATTAAATATATCGGTATAAATAAATTTTCATGTGATAAGTATCAGAGATATAATTAATGAAAAACATAATTCATACCCTAATAAATAATATAATAATAAAATAATTCAAATCCAAATACTAAATAACTAATAATGGATATAGTCCCTTACTATATTATCGAATATCAAAATAACAGCATATCCACTAATGAATATTCCATATAAAATACATATAGAAACATTAAAAACTAATTGAAAAATATTGTTGCTTGAGGTATATTGAAATATCCAATATCTCTAACTTCTAGTTAACTCTATGATCATCTAAAATTTTTTCCTCTAACAACATCACCATATCAATCATTAATATATATAAAAATGTTATATTTTTGTGAGTATAAAAATAAAATTAATATATTCCCCCATGAAATAGAAAACAATGTCAATATAAATAGGTCATAGAAATGGGATGGGAAATGAAAGAAAACATAAAAAATACAATGAACAATAATATATGAAACCAATCATGCAAACCACAATCCCATTAATAATATTATATATATATGTATTTGTATTTCTATGTATTTATATTTCTATGTATTTATTTATGTGTATAAAATATACAAACCAAAATATATAAACATATGTAGTTTTCCACAATATAACATCCATTGATTCATTATAATAAGTCAAAATGGCCAATTTCCAACATTAATCCCATAATCCCAAATAATATGACAATCAAATCATTATGTCATCTTCATTACTGCATCATTTGATTTATAATATCATAGTATTTTGGATGTATTATTCATTGGAAAACCACTAAATTTTCAATATAATGATGATGAGTATTAGAATCATAGATAACCAATGAATACAACATATAATATATTTGCAATAAACATTTTATATTTAATGTGATTACAAAAAATAATATATTATATTTTTATTTGTATATTTATATAACCTTTATAAAAAACACTTAAAATATTCCAAAATATATTCTGTTAGTTATCATTTTCTCACATTACAAAAAAACTCATATGACTAACTTGAGTGTTGTTTCTTTCGACTTTGGATACTCATTACCGAATTTCCACAAGTATGAGACAATTCTAATTTACTGATTTATGACCATTCATTATTACCACCATGGAATGATTCTAAAATTTTATATAAAAACCATGACAAAATTGTTATGTGTACCAATAATAACACATCACCGACATGGATCAATGTTATCCTAGTGCATAAATTAATTCAATATTAGTAATTTTTCTATAGTAGTTTCCACCTCTATAAATTAATATAATAATAATAAAAAAATGAGGTGATGTATGCTAAAAATCATAACTAAATACCAAATATAATAGAGGATATTTCAAACCCACTATTATATGTTTAAATACACTAATCCTAATCCTAACACTATATTTCCCTAATAGTAACTCCCTTAGCACAACACCTGACATTATCTCACTCTCTCACTCTTTGCACACCATGATGAAAGTATATTATACACCATTTATATGATCCATGATGAACCACATCTTCCTTCATCTAAAATCTATCTACCCTCTCCCCTCTCACCTGCACTGGCCTTATGTTTTGTTTGTCACTCTTGGGATTCTTCCTCATCATTGAAGCCTACATGATGTTGACACACCTTATCTTGTTGCAGTAACCGACTCTTTATCCTAACCTAATATCTAGTATGTATTTTAAATCATTAATTTTATTATTCAAAAGAAATTTATATTATGTTTATCATTTTTTTTAAATTTTTTTATTTATATATAGTTAAATGATTAGTCTTCTAAATTTTATGTTAAATTATTTTACAATGATGGTCGTAATATTTTTTTATTTTTTGTATTTCTTATCATTCTAGCTTATTATTTTTATCAAACTATAAATAATTCCTATATTATTTTATCAATTAAATTATATATCAATTATTTATAGATTAATATTTTAGGAGGTTATTATTAATAATATTTTAAATTAGTTACTATTAAATATTTATAATCATTAATTATCATAATTTTTATGTTTTTTATTTTATTATCATTTTATTTAATAATTTTCATGTTCATGACATATAACAATATAAAATTATTATAACATTATATAAATAAATAAATGATAAATTGTATTTTCATTATATTTATATATAAATTTTCATACCGTAACATCAATTTCTATTTAGGATCACAAATTATGTAATTATATTTAAAATTATGCACTATTATTGAAATAAATTAAAATAAAATCTAATTTATTAATTGAACCATTTAATGTAAATTTATTTATTTTTCAAACAATATATTTACGTTTGATATCGGTTTTGATTACATTCTCTATTTTAAAGTAATGTTTATGATCACTATTTGTTTATTTATCTTAGTGTCACAAGAAAAAATTATATATTATTTTGTTGTTGAATTAAAAGATGAATATTGTGTTATTATAAAAATAAATTTTATAGATATGTATGGGATGGGTGATGATGATGGAGTATTATTTCATAACATTTGAACACTTCAATTACAAAACAATCAACAATATTTCCCTTAAAATAAATAATTTGTAAAATTAATATGTTAAATTTGAAATCAATATTTACTTTTATCAATGGTGATAAATAAAATTTAGGAAAATGAAGATTAAGATAATTGATCTTATACATTTTTAATTCCATTATATTATATTTTTTTAACAATTAATATTTTTGTTTAGAATATACAATTGATTCACTAATTATTTTACATATATTATCTAAGATGTTTCTAATATATATTTAATAGATATAGCAGTTTTATATATAAATTCATTATTTAAAAGGGTATTATATTTCCAAAAATATATTTTTTTCAAATTTATTTTAATTTGTGAATGTAATAATATTGTTAATATATTTTTTTGTTGACTTAATATGTTCTAAGACATTTAAAATATATTATTAGTTTTATTAAATAATGGGAAATTACATATTTTCTATATTCTAGCTGATGATGGGGATTTTTATTATATAGTTTTCCAGTCTTAGAGATCATCTTTAAATGAATCTTTAAAACCTAGTCCATTGTAATTTTAATTGAAATAAATGATCCAACATTCTTATATATGTAAATTTTATTATTTATTATATTTTTATCTAGATTTTTGGGTTTTATAATAAAAATAACAAGAATGATTGATTTTGGAAATGTAATTAAATACTGATAACTTTTATACATAATAGAATACAATTAACTATTTTATTAGGACCATTTTCTCACATATAAAAAGACAAGAGATAGGATAGTTATTTTTTAGTAGGATTGTTTTTATGTAATTAGTTTTTTGTTACATATATGATAAAATTTATTTTTTTACCATTTATAATTTTTTTCATATTAAATTACCTATTATTATTTATATAAGTGTTTTGTTGATATTAAATAAATGATTTATCAATTTCAGAATAATTATTTCTCATTTCAGGATAATTTTTTTCGAAAATAATGATATTTGATACATGGTATGTTATTAAATGCATTTTTAGTAAATATTTATGATAATAAAAATGGAGTTAAGATTAATGAGACATAACACATATTAAATAGTAGTCTAGAAGGTTTATAGTTTCTTTTGGTGTTTGTAAAGCATTATAATGGATTATAATGTTGGTATTGTCTATAATGATATTATTTTTTCTAAAAATTATATGCCTAATTTTTTATTATAAGAGTGTGTTTTACACTATATCACATGTGACAGGGATGAATAAAGTTACATAGGTGGTCAACGGAGGTAGTGGAGTGATAGACGTAATGGGAGAGGTAAAAATAAGGTTAATCTTTTATATTTCATTATATGTGAAGGTGTGATGGTATTTTAATTATAAATTATTATTTGAGGGATGGATAATAATTTCATTTTATGTGATGAAAAAAGTTTTTTATATATTAGTGTTTAATATAGTTGTAATATTAATTGTTTTAAATTTATATTTGATTAAATTGTAGTTAGATCCTTTTTTCATTCCAACAATTTTTTATTTTTATGGTTGTTTAGAATACCCGATGCTAAAATATATATCTAACATGTTTTTTTATTTTTCATTTGATATTTTTTAAATTAATGTTTTTGAAATAGAATATATTGGTTATTGTAAATTTCCAATATTAGGATATAGGGAGTTAATAAATGAATTATTAAATGATGGAAAATTAGAGAAAAGGATAGTTTCTTAAAACATAGAAAAATTAAATA
The DNA here is from genome assembly GCA_963277665.1 of Viscum album. Classification (NCBI taxonomy): domain Eukaryota; kingdom Viridiplantae; phylum Streptophyta; class Magnoliopsida; order Santalales; family Viscaceae; genus Viscum; species Viscum album. Next base: position 971,186,991 of record OY728133.1, on the reverse strand, counting down.
ATCCACCATGAATATACTTTTTACAATGATATAAATTATCTTTTACTAAACAACCGTTAAATATAGTTTCAATGGTTAAAACCACCACAAATCTTGACAAAAGCACTTTTATTCATTATTCTTCCTGAAGTGTATTTCATTATTCATTCCATCCAATTATAATAAAATAACATAATAAAATATATTGGAGATTATAGAAAAAAAATTTACTTTAAACAATTACATAATATCAATCCAACATTGAAAATTACTGAAGAATAACGATAATTCTAGGAATGGTTATCATGTTATAACAGAATGGTACCCATTTATAAAATTATTGATATCATTTACCATCATTAATATTTATTTAACGCATTCATTTAGATACTCCATATGAAACAACACTATGAAATATGAGACACATTCATGAAAATCATTGAATTAGTATATTATAATGAATTTTATGAATTCACAATATTCCTATCCACTTATTATATTAATCATATAATCCCATGAAATTACACTTATAAATTCACACTAAATATAATAACTAATTTATAAATCTATAATATCAATTAATATTTATTTTTATAATAAAAAAATAATTCAATTAAAATATAAAGAAATATTAATATTTTATTTTAACTTCAACATGTCCTATAACATTTCATAACATTCTAATTTATTATATTTTAAAAATGGGATATAAAAGAACACATATTTCTTAAAAATTAAATTTAATAAAGATAATAAATATTTATTCTTTATTGTAATGAAATTTTATAGTATTCAAATTATTATAAAAATTATATTATTGAATAAATATTCTACTGAATTACGAGAACCATTACAAAATATCTTTTATTTAAATTTCATGATGTCAGGTAAATATATATATTCAAAATCATCCCATCACAATATAAAACAAAAATTTATATTTTACAATAAATAATCCTCTTTAGATAGAGGGATTACAATTGAAACTAAAAGATACAAAAAGACGGGTACCAAAATGATAATACCACACTCCCCTAACATATAGTGGTCATTCCCCATGTAGACTCATTCCGTTACAACTAAAAATAATATACATACCTCTTATTAAATTTAACCATTTAAATATATTCTTTGATAGTTTTATTTTAAATTATCAAGGAAGATATAGATTAATGAACAATATTTGTAAAGTACCTGAACTATAACTCCCAGTTCTCGTGCTAAATCCTAAAATTTACATTTTTGGCTTTGATAATGATAATTGTTACCCAATTATATCCAAAAATAAATATATAAATTTATGAATAATATATGTGTAGTGCATGATCTATATCAAAATGTATGGGTTCTAAAATAGAAAATTTATATCTCCGGCTTTGATAAAGATAATTGTTACACAATATTATCCATTTAAATATTATAAAATGAATAGTATATATTGGATCACAAACATACTCGAGGATTTTTATGTTTATAATTTTAAATATCTAGGTTATAACACTTACATAAAAATCCCATATATTACAAATTGGAAACTTTTACATAATATCCATGTTTTCATAATAAATTTTCAGAAAGATGCATATTTTATTTTCATAAAACATCATCACATTTTTCATCGTGACCTCATCAATGTCCCAACACGTCTAGTTAAATAATTTTGAAATTCAAGATGATTAATTTTTTAATGGGATATATAAATAATTAAAAAAACTGTTAGTCTATTTATGCTTATAGAAATGATCATTTAAAAATTAGGGTTCAATGTTAATATTTTATTACACATGAAATGAACATATCTACCTAAATGATTTCATGGAACATTTCATATGAAATATTAAAGGAAAAAAATAATACTCATAGAAATTTCCTTGCAGTGTAATAAAAATCATGAATTATTTTTATATTTTTATAATTTTCTCCCATAGGAATAATAATATATTTTCATTAAAAATATGATTATTTATTTAATTTTTAAAATCATAATATTTCCGTAAAATAATTTAAGGAATATATAAATCATATATGTAACTTGAGGTAGAATTTTCATATCACAAATACAAATTGGTTAACCTTCATGGGTACACCTATAATAAACTTAATGATATTATAAATAATAACTATAAAAGATAAAAATCAAATGAACATCAAGATAAATTCCCAAAATCATTTTGCTGAAACAAAATCAGATAACACCACACTATTAACCAGTTTATTGGAGGGATATTATGGGCCCGATATCCCTATTTTTAAAATATTACCACCCATCATCACAAAAATATACGAATAACCATAATAGAATACATAAATTATTTCATCATATAAATATTCATTCCACTCATAGAAAATAAAATTTCCATACTAATATACTACTTTCCATTAAAACTAATAAGGAAAAATAAATTTCTCATAAAAAATGGAATGAGGGTATTTTATTTATACAGAATTTGAAGAATATAAAAGATGCAAAACATCACATAACAGTTAAATTAGAGAGGAAATTCATTTTAAACATATACGTTAAAATATAACATTCTATTTTTGGTTTCTAAGGTAAGTAAAAACATTCTATAAAAATATTCCTTTTGAAAACCATTTAGTGAATGAAAAGGAGACATAAAATTTCATTTATAATATTTTATGTCAATAAAAATATATCCATAAAATAATTTTTAAATGATAGGACCTGGATGAAATAAATATTTTTAAGGGAAATATTAAATGAGGATATTTTAAAAGAAATTACATTAACATGTGTTTAACTAATGCCATAGGTTTATTATCTTACAAAATAATAAAAATATGTTAGTAATTTAAATTATTGTGAACATTTTTAAAACTCAATATTCTGTTTATTTTTACAATTACCATTGTAACATATTGATGCTGACCACTTGATCTAAGAGATAGTGTCACATGACCTCACGTGTCCATCCCCATATGAAAGAGGATCTCGACTAGTAGTGAGGGTCTAAGTCTTTCTGTGGGGGGTCTATAAACATAGTATCTTGTCATTGTGTCGATAATAATAATAATAATAATTAAAAATTAGAGTAAATGTTGAAATTTATTATATGTCATATATATGTAAGAATATGTCCCAAAGTGGTAATCCTGTCCAGATTATAAGATGAAGGAAAATACTAAACAAGTAATTATTTGGGGTAATATATTGTCTATCTCTTTCAGATATAGCTCCATGATCCACCACTCAAGTGGCCACCAAAGGCCCCTTTCCCTTCAGTGGATTTATTTTCATGAATTTATCAAAATATAGATGCCCGAGTGGGTAGTGGGTACAAAATTTAGTTGGATACAACCAATTCATAGGTAAAAAAGCTAACAATAAATATATCATCAGATATTGTGGTATAATTCAATGCTGAATAATCATACATGTTTCAATTCCTCTTGTTCTAGGAATTTTTCCACGAACCCCAACCTCATCGTAGTTTTCTCATTGTTTGTATCAATATCCATAACTCAAGTACCACCAGCATGGTCTGTTAGATCACCCCATCCTTATGGTTCTTCCTATAAGAATTTCATAAATAGAAATAGTTATATCCAAGGAATTCATATCCATTTAATACCTAGGAGCCATGTATATTAGAAGCCATAACATGTATCTTCTAGCAATCCACTATGAATCCCCCTCTACAGTAGTAGTCACATATTCCATTAAATTCATTACAACTATATCATGATAGGTTAATAGACACAAGACTACATGACTTCCACCCTAAATGCCCCACCATTGTATATAAATATATACATGTTGGACACTATGATTTCCACCTGATAGGGGTATCGAGACCCACCTTTAACAATGTTAGGACCGCTTCAGGGTGGGTAACCTCTTACACCCAACCTCAAGGATCCTCGTGAATTTTTGTGTACCTTTCTTGTAGTCAATATGCATTCCCCTCTATAGGGGTATAAAATACGTCCATTAATAATGTCCAGACCATGTTTGGTTGGGTAGCCTCATAAACCCAACCTTGAGACTCCATGGATACAAGGACACCCACACCATGATCAAAGTAATTATAATCACACATAAACAAATTCACCCATGTCTACTCACGAACCCACATGAATCTCAAAACAATGAGGGTTATTCAAACCTAAAAATATATCATGATAACATAATAAACATACAATGAAAATATAGTTAAGTATTAACCTACCTATGTGTTTTCAATGTTAGTGATATCTTTATTCGAATTTATCTTTACTAAAACTGTGTATCAGCAATAATGAAGAATATGTTCAGATTCCATATATTCCTGAAATAAAAAACATTTATGTTATTCCAAAATAAGTAAAATAAAATGTGTGACAATTCAATCTTTTTCTTTAATAATTTCTGAATTATCTTTCTTGGAAAATTCATCTGCTCGTAGTTTTATTCTCATGAATAAGTATCTTTTGACAATTTATCATAATTTATTAATTCAAAGTTATCTCTTTATTTTTTTCATTATGTATAATTTTAAAATTACAGATAGATATTTTATCAGTAAATATATTTTATAATTATATTTTGATAATTAAACATAATTTATCATTTTGTAATTATCTTTTGATAATTTCTCTTAAATTATCCTTTTATAATTATCAATTGATAATTTCTCATATATTATAAATTTATAATTATCATTTCATAATATCATTCAAATAATCATTTGATTATTTTCTATTTTTATATATTTATAGTTACTTTACTATAAATTATCCTTTGATAATTTGGTGTAATTATCCTTTGATAATTATTGAAAAGTGAATATCAATAATAATTTTTATTAACCACTGATAATTTAATATATTATCCTCTAATAATTCGATACGATTATCCTTTTATAATTATATTTTTTTAATTTAATGAAATTTTAATCATAAAATTATATATGAATATCCTTTTTAATTATGAAATGATCATATTTTGATAGTTTTTTATGTTATACCTCATAATTCAATAAAATTATATTAAGTTAATTATTTAAAATTCATAATATAATATTTCATAAAACAAATTTGATACTCTAATTAAGAACTATAATTTGATAATCTAATAATTTTACATGAAAATACTATTTTTATCATTTAATTTAATATTAACTATTTTTTCAAATTTTGTGAAGGAATCAAAAAATGAAAAAAAAGTAAAGAAATAAAACATTTTTTATCCCACACGTGGAAAATGAATAAATATGAAGGGAGTTGAGAGTAATATCTATAATGAATAAAACCATTAGAGTTTCATGACCTTAGGAAAGTTCATCCAGTGTTAAGCTAACTTTATTTGATCTTCTATTCTGAAGATGAATTGATTTAGGTATTTAATAAACCCATTTCTCATCTTTAATTGACTATTCCAAATACATAAATTTATTTCCACAATTTAAATATAATATAATACAAATATTGATTATGGAATTGTGAGATTATTCATGTAATGGTGTTTTTATGATTAAATTGGTGAAACAATCATGAAATTGTGGTATTTATTCAATTCCAGGCAGTGGTGGAGTTTTTGTAGGTGGGGATTCATGAAGAAGATAAGAATTGTAGGTAAAATATATGAAAATGAGTTTTTTCCTTATTAAAATAATATAAATTTTTACCCAAATTGTAAAAAAAGATAATTTTACGGGATGACTGACCAAACTCCCAATGTGTATGAATTTTATGCACAACCTAGGGTATTAAATCATTACATACATAACGATTGTCTCATATTTCTCTTAAGACTCACCTTCTGAGAGATATTATTTGTTTATTTTTATTATAAAAATTTAATGATAAGATAATTAAATTTGAGATGGTATTTATTTTTATAAATGTGGCCAAAAACCCAACACACATTAAATTTATACCCCACCTAGGTCAAACATCGTATTCCAAAGCAAACTATGGCCTCGTGTTTCATATACGATGAGCCGATTGATAGATAATGAATTAGTTTCTCAAAATTATATTGTGTAAAGGTTAAATAACTTATCCAGCTTTGTAATATGATTATACTTCTAAAAGATACAAATTTTATACCCGAAAAAGGGTAAACAAAGATTCATCGGCCTAATAGTGGTCTTAGATTTCCCATACGACATCCCATTTGGGTGATAATCAAGAAGGTCTTGTAAATCGAAAACATATAACATGATATATTTAATATTTTAATTTGGTCCTCTCTGAGGCTTTATAGGATTCATACTCTCACAATAAATCATTTCCTGAAAGAAATATTATTCCATTGAATATTAGAAGATGCTAACTTGGTTTTAATGATACACAATTCATTTAAAAAACTTATAAGTGACTATTATTGAAAAAAAATTAATTTTCACATAACTATTAATATAAATTATTAAGAATATTGTTTTTACTATCATAATAAAATAACTACGTTACAATTCCACCACTCTATCAACTCATCGTACCAGAAATATGTATATTGTTGGGTATGTACCTCACAATATGTGACACCAAAACATGTTTTTCATACCTCGGTATGGATTAATGGGGTTTAGACGATACACTACGGAACCAATATACTATATGAACATAAAGGGAAAACCAAATATGGTTTTATCTACCCCATCTTCTTATATGTCATTTCCCTAATCGAGGATTCAATCACAAGAAAACATAATCTCCCATAGTATACTAAGAGGATCTAATCATATGGTAGTAATATGATCATCATCTTCCCTAAGTGGTGATCATACTCTTTATAATGATATGAACTCTTATCAAGGCCTCTTGAACCAAACTGGGTCAACAAACACTAACTCAGCTACCTCATAAAAACAAACATTGATCGACATGGTCTCTCATAAAGAGCCTTGTAATGTTCCATAATAAATTATGTCTGGTACGTTTAACATTAAGAGAACTCATTCAAGTCTAGGAAATCATTACACCCTCCATTTATTTCTATCAGTCAATCTTGATGGAGATCCTCTAATATGAATATAGTATACTCATACTATCTATTTGTATGGTGATGGTACGCCATGCACGATCCCCACTGAGTCCATAGGGATCTCTATAATCCTTTTCAAAATCCCAATATTCAACATTCATCACTATATGAAACAATTCTAACGGGTACTCGATAAACGTGTATAACCACTACAACATAGATCATTCTGCGATATTCAATTGAGTGAATCACTATGATTGGTAAGAAGTGTGTAGAATTCATTAAGAGATCAAAAATCACTAAGAATACATCATGACTCCTCAGTTTCTTGAGTAACCCCCTCAAATATTTCAGTATGACGTCCTTCCACTTTTATATAGGTATTAGGATTGGCTTTAAGAATTTTACAGGATGCTTGAGCTCAACCTTCATCATATGAAAGATAATGAATCATGTAGAAAAACAAATAATGCTTAGATTTACCCTTATCCACTCAAATTTCTTCATTAATTCACAATACATCATGTACTCAACATTATAGGTTGCCCGTATAATGTTATGGTAATACCTCATCACCTCCACTATGATGGATACAGAGAGTATTCCTCTCCCGTGTACCACTATTACATTATCATTGTTTATCGAAAATCAGTTTATAAATCCACGTCGATCTTCTATCTCTCTCATCACAACACACCATAGGTCAAACTTCTGATAAGTATTCACCTGATCCCTATGCAATGATGTGACCAATAAAGGGGATAAAGTTATAAAACACTAGTCCTCTATCTAATTCTTCTTCCAATTATCTAATAATCTCACCTAGAATCACTACTCTAATGGATTCCTTTCCATGAGCTAATATTCCCTCTATCTCTTATGGATTACAGCATCTTCAAAAATGTTACCTTATCATGATTAAAACATCATATAAATTTCAAATGTATAAAAATAATTAAACCAAGAAATACATCTCCTATTCCATTAATTATATTTGTATTTCTAATTAAGTATTTCATGGAATGCACAGATAAAAAATCAATTTCCAAATAAAAAAGTCTCTAGAATATCAAAGCATAAACTACATATTCCACCACCAAGTCATCAAATTGTACCTTTAGATCCATCATTATAGTTGGTGGAATAAGATATGTCGGTATCAAAGTGTTTTTACACCCAAGAGGAGATTTATCTCAGGAAGACTTATCTATACATTATATCATATACTATTTAAAATATGTGTAGGAATTACAACTTCATACTCCGCATCATAAGGGCCTATGATTTCCAAGATGGATGAAGAATTATGGAGTTGAAGGAATTTAAAATTTGACCATAGTGATGAACTGTCATTACTAAGAAAACTGATAAAAAAATTAATTTTTGTAAATGGCCCCAATACATAAAACATATAGTAGGTGTAATAAAAATATCAACTACATTCCCCTAAATTTCTAGTAGTAGCATTGAAACTATATCCCTTATGAAATTATTCCATATTTCTTCCAATTTAATAAAATAATAATATCTAGAGAAAATATATTCTCAATGAACATAATAAAAGAAACACATTCACTGTTATAAACCCTAATCATTTTATGGTATCTCACAATGTTTGTCTTAAACGACCTTTGAGATCAAAAAAATGTCCACCAAATTGAAAACCCTTAACCATAGGTATACCCTTTTTTCATTAACCCATTTTTCAACACTACACATTAGTAACATTCATCACTTATATATACGAATGAAACACTATTCTAACTTCACTATGTCATTAAAATAAATATTTATATCAACATCAAGATGCACAGATACATTACTCAATTTTTGAATCAATCCCTAATAGATAGTACAAATCAATGAATTTAATGAAGAACAAATATACAGTGAAACAACTATTGTATTCATGGAATGTAAAGCTATGTCCATATTCATGATACATAATCAAAAAAATAATCAATCGCATATTAATATATTTTTTCACCAAATATTTGTTTAATCTATATTAATATCTAATCATTAATTTTTCACTTTTTAGATACTCGAATGTCTAGATGAATTTGCGGGCCAAACACAAACATAATTAATATTCTTAAGTCTGAATAAACCTCCATAATAAACAAAATTTTCTGAAAACAATACTTGAGAAAAACCAGGTTAGTGAATTCTGATTCTCTGATTTCATTTTTTTACATTCTGACCCGAACTACTGGGTTTAAGATAGAGTTCTACATGACCTCCTGTCCCCCCCCCCCATATGCTAGAGGTTTCTGACTAAATGTGAGTGTCTAAGTATTTATATGGGTAAATTATAACCACATTATAAAGTATTATGATCAAAAATAAACAATAAATAAAATAATATACAATTATAGTAAATAGAAAAACTAAATAATTAACCTAAATATAACAATAAATCCCAATGTGGTATGTCTATAAAGAATATGAGTTTCTAGAAAACACAAGACTTGAAATAAATAAAAATATCATATATACTCTGGTTTCTATCTTATTATACTATGTCTCTATTCTCCACGACTCTAAAATGCATTAAAGGACCCCTTTCTTATAGTGTATGTCTAGTTTTAAAATCTACAACCACAACTAAATTCTTGAGTTGGGTGTGAGTACCAGAATCAGTATTGCACAACCAATTCATACATACAGTAAGTGAAACATATATATTATCATGTATATCATGAAATAATAAAATTCAGAATAAAAATACATGTTATGAGTCATTAGGTGTTGAAAAATGTGCCAAAATCCACATTCTGACTTGTTTTAGCTCATTACCGATAATAATGTCCAGAACCCACGTACACCCATCATGGTCCAATAGCTCACCTCACACTTCTGGTGGTTTCTATTGGAATGCTTAATGCACCATCAAGTATAGTAAAGGACTTATTATCCTTTTAATAACCCACCTCCAAAGTATATAGGAATCCTAGACTTCTATATTTTAGGAAGCCTCTATGTTTTCCCCTTTACTCGGGCTTCCATGTCCTCCACTATGGATGGTAAGACAATGCCAGGATGGGTAACTAGTCACACAAACACATAAATACCACCAACATAGTTCCACCAATGTATCTCTATGTCCTCGGCTATTGACTATGATTTCCCCTCAATAAGGATAACAATCCCCACCATTAAGGATGTTAGGAATACATCAGGTTGGGTAACCTCATCTACCCAAACTCAAGGATCCACATCCTTTTCATAGTGTTTTAAATCTATACACCCCTATTTCTCCTCTACAAGGGTAGCTACACAATTATTTATGGATTTCATGACTGTGTCATGATGAGTAGTAATTAAATCCCAACCTCAATGCTCCAACTATATATCTTAGTTACTGAAACATATGACACAGGATATGAATCACACAAACTAAACATGTCATTGAATTGAATTATAAGCCTCACCATAATAAATTTCATGATAATCATGGATAATCAAATACTCCCAAGACTACACACACATACACATGCATCTAAGAACAAGAATGGGTTAGTCCAACATAACATCCCATCATGGTAATATCATAAATATAAAATTCCAATAATGCTAAGGTACCTCATTCCTCAAATTCTTCATTGATAATGAAAAATTCAATAAAAGGTGTTCTCCCCTGAACAACATTCGCACACTAACTAGAAAAATGAACTCTCACCAAGCATTCCAAAATCCAATCCCTCTATTATATTTTAAAAAATAATAAACTATGCCATGTGATTATTCATTCTCTCTCTTGAATAATTTATAAATTATCATTCCAATCCAATGAATATTCTTAGTATATTCTTATAAATAAAAAATTTATTTAGAAAATTTAATAAAATAAAATCATCTTAAAAAACATACACTAACAGTAATGTTCTTTTCAAATGATTTCATGATTTTTGGTTTATTGGTAAAAAATTACATAGGTGGGATGGTTATGGTCAATGAGGTAATGATTATAATTACCCAATGTTTTTAAGGGAAATTCCCTTCTTATAAATATTCCATAAAATCACATAATAATTAACTACTAAGTGATAAGTGACGTTTAAACATTAGTTCTCCACTTCTGTGTTTGGAATTTCGAAAATCTGGCATACACGGTTTTGTTCAAGATGTTTTTTGGAGTTTAATAAATAAAATAATTTTTGGTGAATAGTAACCTACCCTAATGAGTATCAACATACCCTTATGAATAGTGATATAACCTAATGAATAGTAACCTTGCTTATGGTGGTATAAAAATAATATTCATGTTGGAAGTTCGATATACCTATAGTTTAGAATGAGTTAATGAATGCTTTAAAACTGGTTTTGATAATTAATTATTATAATCATATTTGGAAAAATATATTTGAAAAATGGACTTCATTTTTTGGATTCTACACGTGGAAAAATGGTTGGGGTAAATTTTTCGGATTATTCTGAAATAATCGAATTTTTGATGAATAGTGAAATACCGTAAATTACAAAAATATGCTAAATAAGATAATTATAGAGTCATGTGTGATGTTCTACTAATTTAAGCCCACTCGGTTCTGGATTAATTTATAAAATTAATATACTTGGTCATGAAAAACTCACTATTCCTTTTCTTGTGGGGAAATTATAAACTAATGAATTTTATATAAAGGAAACCCCTCTCTCCTCCACTATAAATACCCTCTCTCTTTACCTCTTTTCCTCAAACATCTCAAGCATTGTTCCTAGCCAAATTTATACCCAAATACCCTCCCAAGCTCATTCCCCAGGTCCAAGGCTTTCTGACCTTTCCAAAATACCAAAACCAAAGCCCATAAGAGGAGTCTCAAAGAGAGAAGATAAAAGGGTAATAACCCTCTTTTGTTTTCACGTGTTTTGTTTTCATTTTCTTCTTTCCTTATACCCTCTTCCCCATCCCTTATCCAAAAGGAATGAATTCTCCAGAATCTCATATATTCTAGATTCTATTCATGTTTATGTAAAATTTCAAGCATCATACTTCTCCTCCTCTCCATCACATTGTAGAATTAAACAACTTCCGTGATGGGTCAATTTACCGACATCATAGATAATGAGTTTTCAAATTCTATTATCATTTTGATTCTGTTAATGAAAAAATTTAATTTATGGTTGAACCAGATTATTATATATGTTATATGTCCTATTTAAGGTTCTTTAATCCTCATACATTCATGATATAAAACAATAATACAAAACAAGTCAATTATGGGGAAAATCGTTAAAATTAATTCAAGTGTTTATCATTAATGTTTAATGTAAAGGTTCCCATTCACTCTATTTAACCAAATGAATTTTGTAACCATGAATGCTTCTGGATGTCCACTAATGTTATAACTTCAATTCTGGACAACCACTTTCATCTTACAATTTATTTGAACATAAATACAATTGAACCGATCATTAAAACAAATGAAACAAACGGACCGAAACAATGAAATTGAACCTCATAATCAACCAAGATGGGTATAAATGAACTTAAAAAGGTTATACTAAATATTTTACATTTAGATATGTTTATGGAACTATTTATTAATAAACCTAATTTAGCTATTCAGGTCATTAATATTAAGTGGAGAACACCAACGGGCCTAAGGTAAGGTATCCTCTCAATTTCACTCTTATTCAATATTGTTCTGAATGTTAAGACATTTTGTCTGTAATTATTAATTATGGGGTATGATTTTTTACCTCCACCATAATGCCCCCTTTATTTATAAGTGATGATAATTCCCTTTACACTCTCACTAATCCCCCTCATGTACTTCTGATACCATGTGGATAATCCGTTAAAAAAAATTCTAGTCGAACCTCTTTTATTCCTTTGGGTTGTCTTATCTACCTTTCTACCAAAATGATGTTATCTTATATTTTCTTGTGCATAATATAAATGTTGTGTACATGTTCCAAGTCTATTTATCAAGACTATTTCATCACATTATTTCGGGGATATACATGATTTTAAGTGATTCTCCCCTCATTACATCCCGATAAGTGAACCCGTTTTAAGGGAACTTCCTGAATTCATTACTATTATCAAGTGTACTCTATATTAAGTTTTAATTCACATTTGTCCTTATAAAATCAGTCTATTTGTTATGAAATACCTCTTGGTTAAATTCTGGTTTTATAATAAATATTATCCCACTTTTCATTTTAAGAGATATTCAATGTTCTTTTAAACCGCACTAAAAGTTTTTGACTCAATGATTCCTAAAAACTATTTTTACATGTTATCACTTCAGTTTGTTATCTATTTCCATTATTTATGCCTTTATACGTTATTAATGTCTATTTATGAATTAATTCTTTTATTTCGTGGACACTTGTATGTTACGCCCCTTTTTATTATGCTTCATGACGTGATTGTGTTTTCATTTGTTTCCGTGGTTACTCTTATGTTTATGTATGATTGAGGTTCTTTATGTGGAAACCATATACATGAATAAGATTAGATGGGTGTGCCCAGAGAGTGCTCCAATGCATTGGGTAAAGTTAATGTCTCCTGAGAATATTATGGGCAAATGGTCTGGGCGGTAAGCCTTGGCTTGTGCTACTATGGGAAACGAGATTGGCGAAGCCTTGACTCGTACTAAAGTCTTGTTTAAAGTTTCTGCCACCTCTCTATGAAACTATTCTTATATAAACTCATGCTTATATGATACCATTATTCTTTTATCACATTTTTTATGATCCCATGTTTATATGTTATGATTCCATATGTTCCATGCTTTCAATATCATTATGTCAAGCCTCCTAACTCATGTTCTTAATGTTTATTCTTATGTTCCTTCCCTTACTGGGAATTTTATCTCATCCCTTTGTTCATGTGTTCCCCAAGGCACCGTATGTAGATTTAAGGGCTCAAAGGAAGATAGGAGCTCATTATGAAGACTAAATAAAGATGTTTTTTTCTTAGCCCATGTTTTATGTTATATGTACCTAGTCTTCTAAGACACTAGACTTAGAGATCCTTGGCTTGTACTCTAATGATGAATTATGTTTAAAATCATGAAATTTTATGTGTAAAAGGCTAGGGTCACTATAATAATTCCCTCAAATCCAAAATTATTATCAAAAAATTAATTATCATTGTTACACATTAATTATAATTATAAAACCAATCCTGAAATATTGTAATGAAATATGAAATATTCTACATTCATGGAGATGGTATTATGTATATATGCGTGAGTAATGTTTCCATTTGTTCAACGATCATTATTGAAATAAGTTTATAATTATTTTAACATCAACATTTTATCAAAATATTATATGTAATATATTATTTATTTAAGAAAACAAATACAAATCTTTCATGTGGTGTAGTGATGAATAATGAGTAACATTGCGTTATAGAGGTGGTTGTCCACACATATTGATATATGACATTTCAATTTTTTATTGAATAAAATTTTAAAAATATAGTTTTTATATGGTCATTCATTAAAAATATATTTTTTAGGAATATCATATATATAAAATATATCGATAATTATAAATTGTTTTGATATTTTTAGATAGAAATAAACTATATATGTTCAGGATCCAAATTTTTTTTGTCCACACAGATGATGGATTTCATTACCATTTTTGGGAGGTTGGATATGGATAACATAATTCCCTAAAATTAATATCCCAAATAATGTGGTCATCCTATTACCTTGATAATGATACAATGGATTTCACAATGGATAATCGGTCTCTTTAGTTGTATTGGATAACTAGATACATATATGACTCTGATATTACATTAAAAATATGAAATACATAGCATATATAAATGTTCTTTCATTATATATATTATTCCTAATATCCATCTTCATATATTTTGGAAAATATATCCAATAAAATGATGAGATAAGATTCTCTATAATGGATACATACACAGGAATCTATCATGAGTAAAAAAGGAATAAATAATATGGAATATTTAATAACTAGAAATTCATTTCATTTAATTAACAAAATGAGAAACAATTTCTCCATATATAATATCAATGCCATAATATAATGGAAAATAATAATCAAATTGTTAGTGGGGGTAAATTCATAATATTGGATTCCATGATCTCAAAATTTAAATATTTATACTGTTGATTCCTTTTTACTTGATAGTTTAAAACTATGGGTAAAACCTCATTGGGTAATATATTTTTAATTGTTATCATTTGAAATTTCAATATATCTAATGGACATATAATTCCTTACAGCACATATCACTTCTTGTCTAAATCATTATCTATTTATTGAATGTGCTATTTAATAAATTAACAATATTCATCATTAAAAAATATACATATTTGATTAAATCCTAAGGATTTATTAATAACTCTCCAGAAAATCCATAACTTTCAAATTGTAATACCAAATTTAGAAAATAGATATGACATAAGAACTATTCATATCCATGATTGGTTAGATATTGTTGGCTATAAAAATTTTAATATCCAATGAAAAAAATTAAGTTATTGTTTCAATGGATTGTATCATTACAATATATCCCAATGGAGAATAAATAAAATATAGGGATGATTTTAGTGATGAATTGAAAATCAATTCAAATATCATTATTACACTCTTGAGGAAAATATCCAATCCATTTTTTATATCACCTTTTAAAAAAATACATGTTTTAATGTAATACATTTTATTTCAAAATTACCATTAAATTATTTAAAGGAAGATTCTAAAAATCATATCCATTAATGTGGGAATATCTAAAAAATCAATATAATCTAAATAAAATTCCAGAAATTTTTTTTCAAAACAATTACAATGTAATACATTAGAAAAGAATAATAATATTTCATTCAATTAATTTTTGTAAAATGTAAAACATTATTAAAAAAGACTTTTGTTAAATCATTGTAGAAGTGTAAAAACATTATTGATAACATTTTTGAAAAAAATTGATATGTAAGAAAAGAATATATAATAAAAAGAGAACTACGATATTTTTTAGTTTCAACAATTCTTTTCATTATTCATGTTCCAATGAGATTATAATATGGAAGAAAATAATGAGAATATTTATGAGATAAAACATTAAAATAACATTAATAATTATTAATAAATATATATATATGGAAATAGTATAAAAATATTAATATATAGACTTGTTTTTATAGATTCATAAAAAATATAATTTAATCTATGATATCTATTACAATCAATTTATGACATATTATTAATTGTTTTTAGTAATATTTTTTAATTATCATTATTTCATGTGTTAGATGAATTGTTTCTCATGTATCCATTAGTTTGGTAGTATCAATTATTGATTATTTTTCATGGTTCCATCATCCTTATAATATTATTCTTTTTTTAAATATATTATAAATTTAATATTTAGATATTTAGAGTCACCTACAAAATATAGAGATAAAAAATAATAATTACACCCTCCATGGAGAAGGTAGGACATACATATACATGAATTATGTATTCACTTTTAGAAGGATGGACAGAGAAAAAGATAGAAAATTATTGAAATTGATATAATAGTTATTATATATTTTAAACAATAAATATTAAAACCCATTATTATTATGATAAAATTTTAATAGAAATAAAATATAATAACATCTCTTCATTAAGGATGTAGTCCACACACACACACAGGGCGATGTTATCATTTTCCAATGGTTTGGAATGTTAGAAGGTAGATATCCAATAACCATTAGACAAGAATAATTATTTTATAAAAATTAAATATAAACATTAAACCCATAATAATTCCCATTCATACAATTTGGTGATGCAATATAATTTATATTACTATGTGCATAGGGTAAGTCGTGCAATCTCAGAAGTGGAACAATCACTTAACATTTGATGTGAATTATGTTGGAAGATGATTCTTTTATAATCATGGTAATATTCAACTATATTTATAGTGCTTAATCTTCCATTTTATGATATAAATTTTTCAAATTAAAAGATGTAGAGGAATAAGTACAAAAACGTGATCTATTAAGGTTGTTAACTACTATTTCGAACAACTACGTCGTATCTCCACCTATGGACACTAGAGTTAGTATTTTGTGGATACCAAACCCACAATGTTGTGTCTATGGTAGTTTAGAAGAGATTTATTCATGTATTTTCTATCAAAAATTCTCTTTTTTTGTGAAAAAGTGAGGGAGTAGGTCTCTTTTGTTATTGAGGTGAGGGGTACTTTTGGTATTTCACAAAAATGTAAAATATAATAAGTCAATTATTGGCAAAAAAAATTACAAATTAATGTAAAATAAAATAAAATGTGTATAATTTTGAAATAGAATCATGAAATATAATTTATTTAAGAATTTTCCCATTTTAATCCTTATATTTTTTATTTTCCCCTTCATTAAACATTTTTACCTTAATAGTGGTAACCACAATTAAAATCTCAGATGGTAAACATGTTTTCTATTAATGGTAAAGTGATACATAATCATAATATTTATGATTTGACAAACCATATTCCATTAATATAGAAGAGTATAATATTTAAATTAATTGGTATTAATTTAATAAAATTGTATATTGACCAAATACTTTTAATGTCTTGTTTGAAAATATTCATTTAATTTAGAATTATTTATACGAAGAAAAATATAGAATCAAATATATATTTTTAAAACTCTATAATACATCCCATAGATATATAAAATAATTCCGAAACATTAAATAATTGAAATTATATAATTTTTAAAATGTTTAAAAATATATTTTATTATTATGATAAATAAATAAATATTATATAAGCGTTGCAAAAGAAGTGATGGTAATTATTATTTTTAGAAAAACTAAAAAATAATTCAATAAGTAAAATAATATTATCAATTGAAAAATTGACATTTAACTTAGACCATATATTTATTATTTCCCTATGAGGACACATAATAGATATTTAAACCCTTGTGAGATACATTTTTTAACATTTATTGCTTTAATATCACATGGGTCATTTTCAGGGACTAGTTTATATTAAATAACTATATTTAGATCATATGGTGGTTAGGGTATTATTTTATTCCTCCCATAATAGTTCATATGTATAATTATGGCCTTATTTCTATGTTTTATCTTCTCTATTCTGAATTTTTCATTCATCGAGGGGGTAAATCTTACCATAATTACTATTCATAATTCATAGAAATAATAGGGTCCTCTTTATGAATTTTGAA
Organism: Viscum album; assembly: GCA_963277665.1. Classification (NCBI taxonomy): domain Eukaryota; kingdom Viridiplantae; phylum Streptophyta; class Magnoliopsida; order Santalales; family Viscaceae; genus Viscum; species Viscum album. The sequence continues at coordinate 971,168,895 of OY728133.1, read as the reverse complement.
CCACATGATCTAAAATTTGGAATAATTTTTATAGAATTAAATCCACCATATTATTATAATTTTATATTAAAATATGTTCATGAAATGCAATGAAAACAATTGTTCATAAATTATATAGATCTATTATAAATTCAGTTTAAGAGTAAATGTTTTGAAAACAATCTATATAATAAAATTGATTCCAAAAAACCAATTCAGTTATGCCTAATAGAATATAATTATTTTTTGAAGCTATCTAGTTAGGATCTAAGCATTACTGAGAGGGGGGTGAATCTGTGATATATCTTCCTTTCATTTTTCTTTTATTTTGAAAAAACTTTTACCTCTTGTTAAATACTTTTTTCCTTGCTGAATAAAAATCAAACACACATCCATATGAACACAATATATTACAATTATCACTACTCAGTAACAGTATCTACGTCCTTGGTAAGGTTTGAATGGAATCCCGAAACATAAACACTGCATGAAAACAATCATTTTATGTGAAATAGAAAGTGTAGTATGTTCCCTAACACTTTTGTATCACTACGAAAACAATCCTATAGTGTATGTCATTTTATTGGACATAACAATGTAATTAAATGTTACGGTGCTTTTTAATCCATTTCTAAAAATTTGACCATTCAAAACAATTATTCTATTTCTTACACATAAGTTGGAAAGAACCTTTAGGAATTTCTAATGACACATAATATAATACCCCGGTATTATTTTGATTCTCTATGAAAGTTATGTTCACATAAACAGGGTATTCAAAACCACTTTTTTAAAGGGTACTTTCTAAAGCTCCCCTAGTGAAGCTCCTAACCTTCATGAACCAAACTACCTTCTTGATGATTACTGAGTCAATATAAGATATACCATCATCATGAATCACACATTAATCAAGATAAATGGAATCAATGAAGACTTTAGAGGTTTTTTGTGTTACTCATGCTCATATAGAAATCCCACCTAATAGAGATCTTCAACCTTCATGAAATTAGAGAAACAATATATTTAATATGTTTACATCTATAAAAATGATGTTCATTCACTGCATATTTATAGGCCCTCCCATTTTAGTTGCTCTACCACCTCCAGTTAATTTTTCAGATCACTCAAAAACAACATCATGATACTCCACCTTTCGTGAATCTCTATTGATATGTTTCATTGTTAGGGATATGATCATCAAATGATCCCACACTCGCAATTATCCACTTCTTGTAATAAATAAGTTTAATGTCACCATTCTCAATGCTCGACATCCTCTAAAATTGTATCATATCATTTGCAAAACCCATGCCTTTACCATTTTTATGTAGTTTCATCCTAGGGAAAAAAAACTTTTGTGATGCTCCACTTATAGTAGTATCATTTTTTGGATTCTTTCTGTCAAATCGTTTCCAACTTCGTGAACCACTCATCACGAATCCTTATCTTCTTGAAATTTATGCATTTTCAATATTTTTGTAGGCAGAATAATAGTCACCTAATAATACATTTCAATTTAATAAAATCAGAAAATGATTGGAATCACCTTTTCACCACCATTAATACAAAAGTCCAGTATCAAAAGTTCTCTATAAAATTATTGAATTTGGTGAAATACAACTAGAAAATCCTCGTCAGTTTTACAATATAAATTATTGTAACTTCTATATCATCTAGAAATATATTTCTATCTAAATAAAATTTGAATCGTTCAGAAATGTGAATATGATTTTCTGATTATGTATATTACTCCAATCATCAACTTATACAATTTGAACTGACTTAATTTCTTCTCAATCATCATTGATAATAAATGAAAAAACCCAAAAATGATACTCTTCACTATCAGTTTGGTCCAAACTTTTTTTAATATTAATTTTTTTTAAATAAATTAGAACATTTCAAATTTTTGAAAAAATACCATTCTAAATTATAAAATTTATTTATCACTATTCATTATAAAGTAAATATTTTCATTAAAATACAAAAAATCACCCTAAGGTTGTTTTTATATGGTTATTTAATAAATTTTATTATTATTATAATATATAGGGTATAAATATTACTTAATTTAATTAAAATATTAATGAAAAAAATTAGAATCACATTATGAAGAAAACAAATTTATGACACATAAAATAACATAAAGGAAAATTGAGTTTCTATTTATTCATAATTAATAAATATTTATTTATTTATTGGGTACTATATACATATATTTCATAATTTAGTTAATTTTATACAAACCAATAAATTTAATGGATAGGTTATAATAGGAATATTTATATTTGGGGGTTAATTTAAGCTAAATGTTGTATAGTGTATACGATGTCGTAAATATATTTTTTTAATGAAAGTTCGTAATATTCTACTCTATACAAAAAATGTATCCCTGAAATTTTACATTATATTAGTATTCAAGAATACCTAATTTGAAAATACATTCATGTAAAACCCCTATCATAAAAATGGTTAATAAAAGATCTTCTAAAAAATAAATAAAGCGAAAATATGAAGCTCATCACAAAACTAGGTTTACAAATATGATAAAATTTAAGGGAAATGAAATGATCAATATAAAAGGAAAAAATAGCACCCAAATATATATAGAGACTTATAGAGAATATTCCCTTGAGAATGTTAACCATCAAAAAATAAAAATATCTTATGGGTTGAAATACAATTGATTTATTAGTAATAGATGTAATAAAATAGAACATTTATTTCATAGTAATTATAATAATTTATGGGGATTATATTACAATCCCTATAATACACATGTGAGAATTAACATACATCATTTATTTCCACATAATATGTATAAACTCATCTATATGTTGTTGTTTGATCTATTTTAATATTACCTCTTACTTTTGGAGGTGGATGTTCAAGATAAATTATCCATTCCTGAACTACCTTTAAGGGATCATAAGCTATTATATCAACCTCTAAAAATTTTGAAAACCCGAAATGGATAAAAATTATTATTCAAATTGATAAAAATGATATAATCTCAAAAAATTCTATATCATGTTTAATTTAATCCATTCATTAAGTTGTTTTACTTACGACCCATATAAAATCACACTGACCATCTACGAAACAAAACAATTTAATAAACATTTATCCTTAGAAAACATAACGAATTCATACATTCACATTATATTTATGTTAATACATTTATCACTAAATACCAAATACATTTATATGTATTCTATATACTCCACATGTAATCAAATACAATAAAATCCATAATAAATTAACTTTTCATCAGGGCAATTACCATTTTCTTGGTTACTAATATTATAATATTAACTTTATAAATTATAATATTCTATTTATCCCAACCAAAAAATTATAAAATCTACATTATGAAAATAATATCGATTATTTTTTCATTGTTTATATATTCTCTAGAAATATCACATTCCCACAAAATCGTATTTCTTAGTTATCAAAACCATTCATCAAATGGATTCAAATCATTAAGAAACCTAATGTACAGAAATACATATATATTTATTTATTCTTATAATTATAATATAATTAATGAAATACTTTTATGTAATTATTAAATCAAAATACACAAAAAAATTTAATCATTCATGTTTGGATGTAGTAATATGATAAGCTTGGATATCTCTATGGGCTTCTTATAAGGTACATTCCAATAACTCTTTGGGAATTTGTTTTAATAATGTCCCGTATCATCACAATTTTAGAACTATTTCATATGGTAATCCTTAATTTCATTATAGCCATTATCAAAATGACCCATATCTTCACACATGTAATAGTATCGCATACCCTTCATGAATTTTCCATGATGTTTCTGTACAAAAATTTCATATGATGGGAAATGTTTATTTTTATCCATATTTATTATTCATTTTCATTTTTCATGGTGCATAGTCGTCCTTTTATTCTCATGATTAGCATTGAATATATATGATCTATAAACATCCTTATCAATATTAATGGAAGTTGATACTACATCATCATACAACTAATACCTCATGAGAAATAAGTTCACATTAGATACTCAGCATAATCCCTTCAAAAAAATTGTCAATCATGATTTCGATAGTTTTATAAAAATTATAATTCATGCCTATATAATAATTTAATTTTTTCCTCGTAGAATTATAAACAATTCTTCTCCCTTATTCTTTAAAGTGAGTAAATTGCTCTAATGTTTTTCAGTCTGTTCTGAAAGGAATTATTTCTCCAAAAGAATCACTTTAAATTATTTACCTCTTATAATTTATATTTCCTCATACTCTTTTTTTCTTAATAAATTACCACCACTATTAAAAAACATTTAAAAAAAATAAACCACCAAAATAACCTTTTATGTTTCATTACATCTTAAAGATCAGAGTATCTATTTATGATATTAAATCAATTTCTTAACTACCAATAAATTTTTAGATTCATGAAATAAGATGCATTTGTCCCATAACGATATCCATGATTAGATAATCAAGTTCTATAAGAATAAGTTATACTATTTGGGTAAGGTTATTTTTCATAACAATAATCATGTTTCATAATTTTGTCATGATCTACCCAGTTTCAAAATTATGTGTATTTTTTTCTTAGCAGGGAGATCCCAAAATTATACATGGGTGTTGATTCCACTTCATACATTAATAATCATCAATTAATTATAGAACATGTTATGTTATATCATAATTATAATTAATATTTAGTCACAAAATAAAAATCCCTCTATTGGTAATAGTTATCTGAAACTATAATATCATTTTTTTAATTCTCATGCTAGCTCTATTTAATTAAAATATAGTACCCATGGTTTTAATAAACATTCTATTATACACAATTTAATTATCCATACCCAAGTAGTCTTGTGTGAGTGGATACATTATTACATTATCATATATAAAAGAGATATCACCATTTTGTATCAATCTATTTACTAGTCTTAGAGGACTACATACATGAATGATTACCGTGTTATATTTGAAATATAAAATTCCTATCAAAAAAAAGTTCTTGTATGTCAAATATTATTCTTAATATCTATCATTATATCCTTGGTAAAAGAATGAAAATAAAATGGTGAGCCAGGATTCCTATTAAAACAATCATATAGTGGAAGATAAAAATGTGAAAAATATAAAAAAAAATAGAACAATTTATAATTACAAGAAAATGATATTTTACCAATTTTCTGAGTAGAATATGACTCGATGTATAGCGTCAATGTAGTAATATCCTAGTTATTAATAAATTAATTATCAATGATTGAAATAATTAATATTGCACTCCATTATATCTAAATTATTAATATCTATACAATGAAGGACTTGTTTCATGACAGTTTAAACCTATTGGAAAATCCAATTTAATGATAGATTATAGATTTCACTCATGTGACCAAACTATGAATCGAGGGTCTATATAAATCAAGGTCCCACCCATGACAGCATGTCCAATGGGTTACTTAAATATTTAATAATTAAATTAATTCTTAAATAATATTACTTGTAGAAAATTACTTTATAAATTACATTAAATTTATTTATCAATATTTCCATGGTAAATAACGTACCTTCAATGTAAAATAACTTCTATAGAAATGATTAAAATTATATGAAACAATCATATCAATGATACAATGAATATAGATACTTATGATAATTTTCAAATGACACAATGAAAATTAAGTTAATTTTTCAAATAAGAGTATCATTACAATACATCTAGTGGTGAATTTGTAAAATATTTGTTTTTATTAATTTATGATCATAAATACCATTAACTTTCCCATAACATTTTCTAGAAGAAAATAAGCATCCCATTTTTTGTAATTTATTAATATTAATAATGTACAATGTTATAATGTAATTTTTAATAAATAACCCTGAAGCATGTTGTGTAATCATAGAATCAGTGATTTGTCATATCTATTTGAAAATATGGTAATTCAATATATGTTAAAAAACATTCCTTCCATAATTTTTTTGGAAAAGTGATTAAGTGTCTCGTTTGTAAAAGAAGAAAAATATTACATTCATACAATTTTTTAAAAATTTAAACATGAATAAATGTATCTTTTTATAAATTATTATTGAAGTGTAAAAAAATTTATTTTTATTTCAAAAATATGGATAAAAATAAAAAAAATATTCAATAAAAAGAGAAATTAGATCCTTTTATCGATTAAAAATTTCTTATCCATATTCATGTTCCAATGTGTGGAATAGATGGTAGAAATAATAGAAACTATTTGACAGAGTATACATTAATTTAAATTTAATATAATTAATAAATATATTTACATTTAAAATATATCAGTGATGATGAATAGAAATCATATATAAATTAGCAGGTTCTCAATACCAAATATATCTTAATAGAGTGGGAATTGATATGAAATCCAATACCGTAGGTCTGATTTGTCATGTATGTTCAATAAAATAATATTTAAAAAAATAATATATATTATAGATAAAAAAGAAAGGTTTTAAAATATATAACATTATATATGATAAATTTATAAGATTGTTTCCAATTTATGTTATTAATAATTTATTATTATCATTATTTAGGGTGTTAACTACTATGTTTTTCAAGAATATTTTGATTTTTTAGTCTCAATACATAAATCATTATCATTGTTCCATCAACTGTAACATGTTATTTAGTATTTAAATATCTAATATACTAAATATATATATTTATAGACATTCATACAATATTGATACATAAAAATTAATTACACCATTCATGGACACGATAAGTTGTACTTACATAATAAGGTAGTAGAAACCTTTAGATGAAATATATGTAAGAGTAGTAAATAATTATTCACCTTGATAGAATAATATTCATATATTTTTAATTATATATATTCATCAAATCAATAATGAATGTATTATATGTAAAATAAGAATGAATAATAAATCACATCTCTTTATGGTATTGGTTTTCAACAAATATGGACGTGCAATATTATCATTTTATAAAAAATTGGCATGTCAGAAGTTCAATATGATATTATAATTATAAAATTATCATTATCTTATAAAGATCATATATAATCATTACACCAATCAAATTTCACATTAATATTTATTGGTGATGAAAATTTAATTTTATCTATATGTGGAAACATTAGGTTATAGAAACACATAAATGGTACATTCACTTCCCATTTAATGAGAGAGTGATTAGATAATAGAGATTTCATAATAAGTAAAACATTTATGTATATATAGGATACATATGGTACCATATAAGGATAAAGACCTTATAATTAAAAGAGGTAGAGTACGAAGTAAAAAATTAAGTGATCTCTAAAGGTGATCAAATCTTTTTTGAAGAACTAGTTTGGATGTCATCATACGAAAAATATAGTTAGTCTTTTGATTAAAATTAAAACATTATAATGAGGCTATGGAATATTATAAAGAATTATTTAGGGTATAGACAATAAATAAGGTTCAATGTTTTATAAATATTTGAGGTAGGATGTGCTTTATTATAATTGAGTTGAGGGGTTCTTTTAGAATCTCGTAAAATTAAAATATAATTAAACTATTCTTGATCACAATTATTCCAATAGATCATTAATTATAATATAGAGATTTAGGGTTGAAATAATATGATACAATTAAATAACTATGTGTTTCGATATCAAATCAAACTTACTATTTTTATTATGCACCTGGTTTATCATTTTTCCTTTAAGAGAGGTAACCACTATTTTAAAATCTGTGGTTAAAAATGATATAATAAATTGATAAGAGAATCATAAATGGCATCTGGATGTTTTTAGACCATATTAAATTTACATTAATAAATATAATATTTTTAGTAATTTTAATTTATTTTATAAAATATCAATTTCAATAGATAATGTTGATTTTAATTTTGAAACAATTAAATTATATTTTAATTAAGTATATCAAGACAAATGGGGGATTGAAATATAATGATTTAAAATGATTATAATATTTTATATAGATCATTTATATTAATGGGGAAAATTATATCATTCAAATTTTATCACTTTTATTATTTTATATAAATTAATTTTTTTCATATTTTCAGTTAATTAAATAAATATTATATTTGTGTTTCAAAAAGTTGTAATGAAATTATGCATTTTTTTAATTATAATTAATTTTATTTCATTAGAATTATATTATTAATCTCAATATTGAAATTTATTTTGTATAATATGTTTCTTCTTTCCATTATCATTACAAATTAAAGATATTTAAATCCTATAGAGTGACATTTTGTAACATTTATTGCCTTTAATATTATAAGTGTTTTTATGGAAAATTGTTCATTATAGAGGTATATTTTGAGCATAAGGGGAAAACGGTCTAATTATATTCTTTCGATGAAGACTAATAAGAAATTTATGGCCTTGTAACATGGTTTTATCTAAGAATAGCATGAGTTTCCCTTCATTTAAGTGATATACTATATAAAAGTTACTATTTATAATTCCTAAAATTAAAAGGGACCTATTTACCGAATTTTAACCTCCTAATTAAAAATATTGATGCTATTTTAATCAAATTAAATCTATTTAAATAGTGGAAATTAATTTTCATATAATTTCCGCAAACACACTGAATATAGATTTTTAGAAAAATACACTATTTCATAAAAATTTATTTATTTTTGTATAAAAAATTTATTATTTAAAATATAAATTATAAAATTGATTATTAAGAGAATAATATGAATATTAATTATATAATAGATTTTAATTTACTTAAAAATGTTACACCATGAAATTGATTTTTGTGAATGCTTTGAAGAAAATTAATGTTTTAAATAATAATTAATATTCTTCATTATTCAATGAAAAATCAATCATTTAAGAAAGATATGAAAACATCAGCCTAAAATAATTATGGAATTATTATTTAATAGATTATATGAATTTTTTAAATAAAATAAATTGATGTTTCTGAAATAAATTTAATATTTAATAACAAAAATAAACAAAAATGTTTTTTTATAAAAAACAAAAATACGAACGAGAAAATATCTTCACTGAAACATGGGTAATTATTTCATAACTATTAATAGATAAATTTGAATATATTATATCATTTATAATTATATATTATACTTTCTTTAATAGTATTCATACCCCAAAATTTTATGACAACGATTTAATGATCATATTTAAATAATAATATATTCGGGTTGTATTATATTGGCTGTTGTGAGTTTGAAACACTCTTAAACAGGGTGTTATTTAAAAATCCGGGTGTGTTAAATATTTAGATTGTTTTATTAAAATAATATAATATCAATATATGTTAGATAATGAGGATATTATATCATCATGGTTATTGAAGATTTATAAGAGGTGGAAGAGGAAATAAATCAGAAACACTTGGTTAATAATGATACTTCTTCTTCCGACTACCTCTTAATGTGGACACCAAAATATCGAGTAAGATCGTTGTCTTATATAAAACGGATGTAGGTGTTTATAGAGGTATTTATGTAATGTATTTGGGTATTTAATGGATAAACTAAATGTGTCACAAATTATTATGAAATGATAATAAGATGTTCCCTTTTATAATAGAGGGGATTGGTTCTCATTGAATTTTATAAAATACTATATTAAAAAAATTAATTTTGAAGATAAAATTGATAAAAATTTAAAATATTAAATTAGGTTATGTTTATTAGTTTATATAATCTCGGAAAATAAAATTTTTTCAACTCAAAAACACATTTTTTCTTATCGGTTTCTTTTATGCTTTTGTTAACCATTTTTACAATTATAGTGATATTAATGTTTTTTACTATTAATATGTTAAAATATTTAATATAAAAGGATAGAATGTTGATAAATGATATATTTTTAATTTAAAAAACCACTTAAACTCACATAGAAAACTATAATATTATTTTTAATTTGAATCAATTTAATATAAATTTATTTATTATAAAATACTATTAATTACAATCTTGTAACTATTCATCTTATTCAAATTTTAAAAAAAACAATAAAATAACAGAATTCATTTAAAATGACCAAAAAAATATTATATATTTCATTTAAAGCTATGAATTCAATGTAAATAATGAAGTCATATTATATTATTTTTATATTCATTAAAATAATTATATTTAATTTTTTAATGTATGCACAAGTACAGTGTTAGTGTTTCATAAGAGGAAATGATAATTATATCATCAATAAAATTTAAAGACAAAATATAATGAAAAATATAAACATTTATCCTTCAAATTAATATTTTTAACCAAAAATATCAAATTTCTATCCATATTTTATAAATTTAGATTGTATAAGACTATGAGAATGAAAATGATGCCTTTTTTAATATAAAACACATTAAAGGGTAAAAATACTACCCAAATGGAAAAAGGTACATGTAATAATATTTTGAGATATTATGGTTGATATATAATTATAAAATTAAATTATAGAAATTTTTATGCTGAACTATTAGTCCTTATTAATTTATTATATACATTAGTAACATAGTTTATGCTTTACCATGGTAATATAAATTACTAAAGATACTATTAATAATTTACCAATATATAAGGGTCCTATTAAGAAAACTTGGACACCCGGATTATAAATATGTAATTAATTTTTCATGAATTAATTTCTAGAAGTGGAAGAAATTACTAATAATATAAATTCCTAAAATGCATGTAAAAGCAGTTTTTTGAAGGAAAAAAGTGTTCTTACACCCCAAAATGATCTTATAGAAAAATCATGATTAAGCATGATAAAAATGATTTAAATTTGTTTGTATGAAATTAAATAAAAATTATTCTACATTAATATAATATTCAATGTATAATAATATTTTTAAATGAAAATATAATATAATTTTTTACAATAATTTCTATTTTCCACTATTCATTGAAAATTCAATGTTATTCCATAAACAAATTCCCAAAATAAAATTCTTGTATTCTGAATTAAAAAATTATATAATTTTAATAAAATCAGATTTATAAATGTTCCATAAACAAATTTTAATTATTTTCACATACAATTAATAATTGGTTTTAAGGGAAAACATAATTTGTGAAGTAAAAAATGGATTTCCTAAAAATTAAGGGCTTATCTCTGAATAATTAATCAATAAATTTATATTGAGTTAGAGTATTTTAGGTAAATAGTAATTTATTTTAGTTTAACATATCCCACAAATTTAATGACTTTGTCATAACGGTCATAAAATTAATATTTTTCATTCATTTGTGATAATTATTATGTATCTTGACAGCTATTGAGCATTATATTTCTATTAAAATATGATGATATTACATTATCCCACCATTTATTTGTTGTGTGTTCAAAATTTGAAATTTTTCTTGATAATTAGTTTATTTAAATTTAAAAACCCCATTTTTTAAAACCCATATCATTAAACTATCCATTTAAAATTAATCATAAAAAGTGGAAAAGAGAAATATAAATTTTGTAAATAATAAATCATAAATTGGTTTCTATGTCAGAAAACATTAGTGGTAAGTGAAAATGTAGTCATGTAAGAGAAATCTAACAGATATGGAACGAAAAAAAATATATATATAATATGGTGAGGAGAAAATTAATAGCAAAAAAATTTGTAATTTGTGGTAGGTGAAGAGTCCATCGATTCATTTTAAATAATGGTAATAATATATAAATTTTTTCATGATCAATTTTCCCCATGTTTTGGAATATATTTACAAACCCAGGAAAATTCCAAAGTAATTATACATTCTTGATAAGTATTATTTCATGATTTCATTATTTTCCCTAATAATTTCAATATTTTTCTTCAAAATGATGTATTTTAAAGATTATTTTTTAATTAATTAATAACTATAATTATTTATAATGTATCACATCATTCAAAAAAATAAATAATATTTTATTCCTCATATATCAAAAAATTAATGATAATGTTCATGGTTACCACAAGGTATGATAATTGTCTAAATAAATTAACCTTTATATTAAGAGATAATACATTAACCACCAAAATAAAAAATTAATACCCCAAAAATAATAAAATATTAGAATTATTTGATCACTTACTAATCAATGATAAATTTAACATTTTTCCCTAAATAATATTAATAACTCTTATGTTCATAGAAAAATAATTTATATTCATTTTTTCACACAATCTCTAGTATATTATAATATTTATATAAATAAATAACCCTCTGTACCAATTAATATTATAAACCTTGGCATTAAGAAATTTTTGAACATTAATGGTTATATCCTTAATTTCATATCAAATCCCAAAAAGTGAAATTCAATTTTTATGAAATTATTTTAATCAAATAATCATGAAACATGACTTCAGTCACATGGTTATCCATATAATAAAAAATAAGTTTCCTAACAATAATAACCCACAACTACCACAATAAAAAGCATCATTTAAACCTAATATGTTTAGAAAAAATAATACTTAAGTTCAATAAATTCAAAAAACATATTCAAAAAAGAATAATACATGTTAATATTAAGGGTATTGTATACCTCATCCTATTAAAACGTCTCCAAAAATATCATAAATCACATCCAAATGAAATCACATAAAAACTCATAAGGGTGTTTAAGAAATTAATATTTTGATATACCTAAAACATATAAATCCATGATGGTATCCAAAACTATTAAAACAATCTCAAATTAAAATACCATAATGTATAAGATAATATAAAGCCATATCTGATACAAAATGTAGAAGCCCCAATCCGATACTACCAGGTTTGTTTCTAAAAACAAAAACATTAAATTTATGAATTTGGTACCAATAATTATAACTCAATTTATTCCATCAAAAATATAAAACATTAAAATTATATAATGGATCGTGTTCATAAACATGTATCATATAGGTTATGAATTTTATAGAGTCAGTTTATTACAATTACCTAACGAATCCATGGATTAAAATGTAGACTCTTCTATTAAGTATATATGTTTTCTCATAATGAAAAACTGTAAAAAGAAACAAGTTTTCATTCATGATAGATCATCAAAATTTTCATCGTGATCACATAATTTTCCTTTCTAATCCTATTTTTTAAAAATATGTTATAAAGAAAAAATGATATTAAGGGACAAAAAAATGGCCAAATGAAACATTTGGTCCATAGATACATATAGAAGCATGATTTTTTCAAAACAATATATGGGTTCAAAGTGATAATTGTGTCCACCAAAAGATGAAAATAAATTCGAAATGATTATTATTTTACATAAAAAAATTTGAAAATAAAAATAAAAATATTTTTTTTCATTTCAATCATCAAAATATAATAATTTTTATAGAAATATTTTCCCAAACACTTTAAAAGGTAAAATATATTTAGGTTTGATAATAATCTCATATCATACCTTTCTTCAATCATAATATTACACTAAAAATATAAATTATGAATATATAAATCACATTGGTTTGGATAGATATAATTTTCATATCAATATTATAAATGTTATAACATTCATGCCTAGACATAGAATAACCATCACCTTTTCATATAGAATAAAATTTGTGGTAACAAATAGAATAACCCTTACATTAAGTTCTCTTAATATCTTAGGTATACATAACCAATTAACATCATGAAATAGGAAAAGAATTGGTGGGATATAATAGTCACAAACAACCTCCACTTATAAAGAACCACACATCCTAAAAAATAGTTATCAATAAAAATTGTTGAATACACAATTCATTGCATCATAAAAAAATTCTTTCCTATTGAGGGGAATGTATTTTTGGATATTTATATAAATACATCATTTAAACCCCATTATATAAATATAAATTTTTTAAAAAAAAGTATAAGGATTTATCTTTGAAGAAAAATTTCAAGATTATAAAGGATTACAAACATAAAATAATGTTTAAAATAGAACATTTTATTTACACTTATTTAAAATGTATTAAAATTTTTATGTGTCACTATATATTAAAAAAGAAAATTATTTTTTCCCTTCATAGAATAGTTAAAATATATATATATATATATTAAATTTTAAAAAAATTTGTGTGCATTCAATGAGGCATAAAATATATTTTATAATTATTTATGTCATGGTATATTCATGATTTAAAAAAAATTGAAATAGAATAAGAAGGTTGTTTTAAGGAAAAATATAACTGAACTTTTTTAAATGAACATCCCTAACCAAGAGTCCAATATTTCATCTATGTTCCTTACCATCCAAAATAATAAAATTTTGTATTGTATGTTATTTCTGATGAGAATTTTTCGGTTTACTTATCAAATTTATTTTATCTATTTCTATGTTATGTATATTTGCATAATAAGTTGTGTTTACATCATATTTTTTTGATGATATGAGGTTTTAATTCTAAAATGGCTTTAGTGTGTTGAATATGATGAAATAATACATAATTATGTCATATCAATAATAAATATGAAGAAATAATTATAATTTTTATACATAAATTATAATTAAAAATATAGTCAAGAATGATTGTGTTGGGTTCTAAAAATTCTTCATTCTATAAGGATGGACATCCTACATTTTGGAAATGGGTAAAATAATAAAACCAACGAATATTTTGAAAAAAATAATCATTGTATGGGACAACTGAAAGGAAGAGTTTTCTCCACGATCTAAAAAATTTATGTGGAGAACTGATCTACAAGGAGTTCTTCCACTCTATGAGGCATCATATGAATGAAAACTACATAGGAAATGAAAACATGTTATTTTGGAAGTCTGACAATGATTTGCACCCCTAAGGATGACCAAACCCCACAATTGCTGATTTTTTTAGGTGATGGAGGGCTTTGTTTTCCCTATGAATAAAATAGTTTGTGGGCTTAGGGGTTCTTCATAGGCTCCCACTAACAAAGGTACCACAACCAACCATGATTGGCCAACATTGTTATTGGTTTACTTGATCCTCTATAAATAAATTAGAGGATTAGATTATGGGAGGACAAATGAAAAATATCTGGGAAGGTGCTAGCGATACAATCCTACAAAAAAAATATATTTTCCATAGACACAACTAAAATCCATTATGAATGACCCATTTAGAAATTTAAAATAAACCATCCCATGCACCATATGTGGAAGACCATCCATATAAGATTCCATGATGAGGAATTGATTTTTTGTGACATGATGATTTATTTTATTATACCATGAATATATAATTAACATCACATATAGAGACTTTATGGAAAACCCATTATGGATAATTCTTCAATGATGTATCTTCCCGGACAATGATTCATAAATGTCACGTTGTGGGAAACACTTCTCAAAAGATCCATTGTGGGAAAAACTTCATGGACCACTCTTCAAAGATGACTCTTCATTGATGACTCTTCGTAGAAGACTCCCAATGGATGATCCTCTGTAGATGACCCCTTTTCAGAATCATTTTTCTAATGGCCCTTCCTGGAAAATGCATTCATACCATCCCTGTGATCCCATTTCAAAAAATTATTATGCTCACTGTTCTATACCATGAGGGATGCACTATCTCACCCTCAATCAATTTTAGTGTTGGGTTTTTGTATAATCCCTATAGGCCCTTTAATTAACTACCACCACTGACAATTTTGAAAAATATAAAATCACCCCAATGAAATTTTTGGGTCAGATCAAATATGTATTCGGTAGAGCTATTAATGGTCCCCAATATTTATCCCTTAAATCAATAGTTAAAATCATTCCTCATGCAACTCCTAGAACCCCATCACATGAATACTATATAATGTTTATCCCTAAGGGTATTTCAATGCATAAGTACCAAAAAAAATCTATGTATCTTTCTCTTATTTTTCATAACAACATTATTTTATCCTTTACAAATATCGTCCCTAAAACCTATCATTAATATTTTCTACAGTAGTCTTCACTACATCACATTGAACTATAGTATACCTTATATGACATAAATATGATTCCTCCCATTAAAAAATTATTCCTTGTCTACTAAGATTATTTTCCCCATGTAATAATCATTAGAAAACTATCAATCTACTGAATGAGCATCCCTAATGGAGTAATCCCAATGTCATTTTTGGGGGAGGAGGACCTCTTATTACTCTTTTCCCCAACCAGTGGTGTAGCTAGATAGATCAATAGATGTGATTGTCATAGTTACCCAAATGAAATTGAATATGGGAACACTCAAATCCCTCTCCCACTACCTTTGAGATTAAACTAGTCGCCATCAATAGAAAGATGGAATCATGAGATTTTCAAATCCACTACTTCAATTTTTTTCTCAAAATTATTAAGTCTCTAGTGGGATTAGTGGATTGTGGTGATCATTAAATCTAGATTTTATCTATACATGGTTGTAATCTATTGATTTAATCCCCAACCACTCTTCACATGGGAGAATATACAGTATAATCACCAACTATAACCACTAATTTGGGACTGAACTATAGTGTAAGCCCTGAAAACATGGAACAACCTTCAAATTACTCTATTCTCAATGAATAAAACATCCACGAATCTTGTAAGTGTAATACATGATCGTGTACCCTCAAATGGACCCCATATAAGTTGTAATACTCAACTTCCAAAAATATGTGTGATTTGATTCCCATCACTATAGATACATAGGAACCTCCCACCCCCCCCCCCCCCCCCCGATCTTAAAAACTATCAATTAAATATACCCTTATGATCATTGGGACACATTACATATAGGGTAACATCCATGATCCAGACAACATATCTTACAGGTCCCATGGACTACCTCGATGTATGTCTAACACCATCCTTTTCAAGGAACATTCTCTAGACATAATTTTGCATGTCAATAATATAGATGGATGTGTCCTTATCACAGATCCTTAAAAGGTGATATTCCAATATTTTTTGTAACCGAACATTGTGGTTACTAATTTCATTCATGTGTATATGTAGTAATCACATTACATGGGTTATATCCAAAATACAAAATTTCTTCCATCCCTATGGATGATATAAGCCTCCATAGTGCCTCACCATGTGGATTAAAACCAGTGCCGTCGTAATAAATGACCAACAAATATTTGTTGCCTCCATAAAATGGTACCATTTATTGTTAACCTAGGATATATATATAAATAACCCCATCACTAGTGAACCTCAGATCCATTAGATGATTTTAAATCCATGTCTTTTTCACAATCCATTGTTATCTCATGTTGATTCACATATACATTATTTGTAATGAAAAAAGCATTCACAATCATATCTAAACTCCATAATAGACTCCTAGAATAGGTAATAGATCCTTCAAAATGGTTTGATGAACTCATGATCTGATCCAATTAACCAATGTGAGTTCCTACGTTTCCCTCGCTATGTTTTCTAAATGAACACCTGCCTTTGGTAAACAAGCCCATGAGTGTTCACGGATACGAGACACATTGGGAGTTTCCCAATCCAAGAATTAAACTTTTTTGAGATAATTTGTAGGTTTTATACCAGATTTAAGTGATTTCACAAAATTAATCCCCATGTAATCAAAATTAATTAATAAAAATGATATTTCTTTGGAAATAAATTGTAAAATGGAATATAATATAATCATAGCGACGGTATGTCATACGTACGCATGAGTAATGTTTCCCTTTCTTAATGATCATTGTAAAGAAGTTAATTATTATCTTATATTTAAAAAAATTTCATAATATAATAAATAATATTTTATATGTTTATGTCTATGTAAATATATCATTAATATTATGTGGTGAAAAAACGAATCACATTACATCATGGGGGAGGAAATCCATAGATAGACATTAACGATGATATCATTTTTAGTGAATGTATGTGTAATAAAATATTAGATTTATTACCTTAAAATTTTGATTCATATTTCATTAATATCATATATATAGAAAAAATAAATCATTATAATTACACTTGAGAGGCAGATATGGAAAACAAATTACATCAGTTTGCGATGAGGTGGTATGCCATACACATGAACAGTGGATTCCATTACATTTAATGGATGTCAAAGGGCATATAAGGATATTTTTTATTACTTAAAAATAATTAAATATAACTACATTATATATACTTATATTTTTATTTTGTCTTTGTTAAGGAATATATTAACGATGTCGGATAGGAAATAAAATAATAATGATTTGTTAAAATGACACATCTTCTTCCGAATACTTCATTTCTAGACACAGATATCTCTCATAGGATGGTTTAAATATCATAACATGGTCACTAGTATATTTATTTATATTTATGTATATGTTTTTTTATTTTTTTGTGAAAACATTGTTCTTGATGTTTTATGAAATGTGATGAATATGTGCCATATTATAAGAGCGGTGGGGGACACCAGGAATTTTTTAAAATATAAGATTAATAAACATTAATTTTCATTTAAAAATGAATACAGAAAATTATATTATATTATAGTATAGCAATGAGTCTAGATCATCTCATACTATTATAATTTCACATACTTAGACAACATTTTTCATTATTTTTTTAAACCTTTGTTAACTCTTTAAATTTAAGGTGATATTAATGTTTTTACCCATAAGGGGTTAATATAGTTAATATAAAAGCAAGAGAGGAACATAAATGAACAATATTTTATATCATAAACCATTTACCATAAAAAAATTTTATTCAATTTTTAAATATTTTAAATTCCTATAATAAATTATTATTTATTATATTATTAATTTTATGTAAATTTGAGAACTATCCAATGCATTTGACTTTTAAAACTACATGGAAAATTTATAATTAGAATAAATTTAGTTAAATCCTTTAAATATACATTTCTTACTGATAAAATCTATGTAACAATAATATCACTCAAATATTATTATTATTATAATTTTTAAAATACATTTATTGATGTTTTTTACAACTTGATTATGAATAGTGTAAGTGTTTCATAACCACTAAGGGTATACAGTTAATCTATAAAAAATCTAAATAAATGATGGAAAAATTATATATCTTTAAAATTAATATATATAAATCAACATATAACTTTTTTAATCCTTATGGGAAAAAATTATATATAATAAAACAAAGATAATGACATTTTGGAAATTCTATTATATAAATTAATATAGAGGGTAAATAACAAGGCCAACATGTTAAAAATGAAATATATTAATCTTTTGGGAGATTGGAGATGATATATACCCCTAAAAATTCATCTCAATTTTTAGGGTCATTATTTCTGCCTTATCAATTTATTATTAACAATATTTACATTATTCTACCTTTATCCAGATAACAAAAATTACTAAGAGTAATTATTCATAATATCCAAAAATAGATTAGACCAATACAAATAATATAGAAACCCTGATTCAAAATATAGAATCTATTTTTTATGAATATATGTATATAAGTGGAAGAAATTAAATGAAATATATATTAGATAAATGTAATGAGTATTTTGTTTGAGAAAATGGCTATTTAAGAAATAAAATTTATTCTTAACAAAACTGGGTATAATGATAAGTAATAATAAATTAATTGTATTATATCTTATTAAGTAATAAATTGGATTTTTTGAGGCAATATATAAAATAATAATGATCATTTGGAATGAAAATAATATAATAGTTTTTCAATATTAGTGTTTTCCCCATTCACTGAAAAACCATTCATTAAAAAAATAACAAAACTTTACGCAAATCAAATTTGAAATGATTATTTAAAAATTGATATTTTTTATCTGAAAATATTGATATTTTTTCTTTAAATTAATCTTTATTATAGACTCACATAATTAATAAAAATGATTCATGATGAAAACATTTTTTGACGAATAAAATTATGTTTAGAAGAATTTAGTGCTTATTAACTAATAATAAATAAATAAATTTATAATGAGTTAGATATTTATATGTATTTCATTAATGAGATAATTTTCTTCATACCCATTGTAGAGACCCATAGATTGATGTACATATACATTACATTACTTTTTTGGAATACTTAATACATGACAAAAACAGACGCCCAAAGACCGTATTAGTTTAGTGTCTTTGGAAACTCAGAACATAATCATCTAATCATGGTGAAAGATCATAAAAATATCACATAATGATCTTCCACTTTTGTTTTCATACCTGAAACATTTATTTATATCCTGGGGAAACAAAAATATAAAAAGAGGGAGCTCAAATGCTCAGTAAGGGTAAACATGGAGAACCTAAAACAATCCATAAACATTTGAATGTAAGAACATGAATATAAAACATCAAAATCATGAGTAATAACATAAATCATAGCCGTGCAAAAGGAATAGATCCTAAAGGAACATTTATCATGAAAAAATAGCATGGGAATAAAACATGTAATTTTTTCAACCATTAAGCACATGATATGATTTTCATAGTAGCCAAGGCATTTCTACCAAGACCATCATAGTGGACAATGTCCATTACTGAACCGGGTTTACTTGTCGTTCCATCCATGTATTACTGAACCAAATTTACTTGTCATTATATCCATATCTATGTCATGATATATAAATCATTAACCAATGCATTGTATGGAGATATAGGTCCCACCTATATCATATTAAAATGATTCATACATGTGACACAAAACAATCATAAATCATACATCATTACCCAATGAATAAAATGGGTTTCATAAACATCATCCCATCGTGACATAAACCATATAAAACAAATGGATATCATTTCATCACAATAAAATCAAACCATGTAAATAATAGATAAATTATACTTAAAACATAAACATGTTAAATAATGTCATCATAGATGGAAAATAGTTTTGATAAAACACTTGAAATGAATTCTTGAATAAAATTTCCATTCTTCTTCAAAATAATTAACTTTTATAAAAATTCCCTGAAATATTAAAATTAAAGTACTTGGATGAAAATAATAATTAAAATTTTTAGAGTAAGCTTTATTAAAATAAGTCGTAATGAAACCGTAAAAATCCATTCACGCCGTATACGTTAAAAAACATTCGTCTCATACTTTGGCCGAAAAAGTCAAATAGTACATAGTTTGGTAAACAAAAGAATGATTCCCTACATACCATGTAGTAAAATTAAAAAATGATTAATAAGAGACTTTAAACATACATTAAAAAATTTATATAAAACATGTACATTGATGATAAATATAACCCCAATAATTATTTACGAATAAACAATCTCGGATTAGAATGAGATTGGAATAATTATTCATTACCATAGGTCCAATTTCATCCGTACATGTCTGAAAATCCTTTATAGTGGGTTTAAACATATTATTAACTTTTAAAACAACCATAATAATATTTATGATATCATATATGATTCACTTACGACATTATATTACCCGTTCATTTGTCAATTCAATGTTAATGCATCGTTTTGGGTAAAATCATTTCATTTTTCATACGTGTTTAAACATGTAATTAGTCATATGATTACATAGATCATGATTACATACATAAAAAATGTAAAACATTATTTATATATAATATATATTCATAATATAAATATATATAATAGTTCAATAAATGGTACGAAATACACCGTTCATGGAGACAGTAGACCGTACGTACGCATGAACGCTCTTTTCGTTTCCTTATTAAATTTAATTGAAGTAAATGAAATATATATATACATAAATCTAGTAGCATTATTATCTCCTATGTTTCATTATTACTTAGTATATATACTTTATAATCATTCTTGAATGGTTAACATGGAGAATTAATGTCATCGGATCTTGGAGACGATAATCCATACGTGCGCATAAGGGATGATATTATTAAAATAATTATTGAATGGAATTGGAGTGGATGAAATAATATCTCATTATTAGAATCATTTAATAATAAAAATATATAGATATTATTACCACCATTATACCCATCCAAGTAAAGCGGTGGAGGAAAATCATATTACACGACGGCGTGGAGACAGTATTCTGTATACACGCACAAGCGCTTTATTTTGTTTTCTGTAGCATGGATAGAAGGTGAAATGGAGTTGTTTCATATTTATAATATTATATCAAAATATTAGTGATACATATTTTGTTACTTTCTATTGAAACTACTAAAGTAAAAAAAGATTAAGAAGAAAGAAACTTGAAAATATTCGGTAAATGATATTACCTCTTCTTCGACACGCCTCTTCTAAACCTCCTATTAAAGGGCCTAGAGTTGGTCTTTTGAGAAGACAAGAACCTAAAAAATGATATTAAGGGAGTTTAGAAGAGTAATGTTTAGGTTTTTTTCTATGCTTGAAGGATCAAAATGTTGTGAGGATGAGAGGGAGGAGGTTCCATTTTATAAGAGAGGAGCGGGTCAATTTTGGAACCCTCTAAAATATTAATTTATAATAAACCCAAACCCATATAAAAACTTCCAAAGTGACTGAAATTAGGATATTAGATAATATAGGGTTTTAATCGCATCAACAAATTAAATTTATGGATGTTTTTATTTTATTTTAAACCTTAGCATTTTGATTTTTCATTATTTAATCTATTTAATTTTATTTGTGAGAACAATGTTATAAATTTTATATGGTTCTAAATACGTACTTATCTGTTGTTAATTATACATAATATGATAATTTATGACATGTTAGATCACATAAATTATTATTTGTAATTTATAAACATTTTTGTGATTTTTAAACAATTTAATAATACAAAATACCAATAGTGTCAATTTTGACTCAATTCCATTATTTGAATTTAAATAAAATCCACATTGAATATATTTTTGAAATAAAACTATTTAATAAATTAATAACAAGTCATATTCATCTAGAAAATTCTTGGAACAGATTAATTAGTTCATATAATATTTATTGTTATACTTTTAAAATCATTTATTTGATATTTCTCTTAGTAAAATAATTAATAAAACATTTTTGTATAATTATTAAATATACTTATTTATTGTATAAAAATTAAAAATAAAATAGTATGATGAAGATAAATATAATAGTTTCATAAGAATACTTTTAGTCAAATTTATTTTCTAAAACAACCAACTTTTAAATTTTTATCTTTATTAAAGTATGAAGGTGAAAAATTTGACATCATTTAAAATAAAATAATTTCAATGTCCATATCTATTTTATAAGGCTCCAAATGGTGCCTAATTCGTCCCTTGGTTTCATAGGGTATCGATATACTATACCAATAATGTTTTTTCATGTTTCTGGTCCTTTTCAGGGGTATTGTTATTGTAATAAAAACAATATTATTGATTTTTTTACTAAATAAATAATTTCAGCATCGTTAATGTATAAGATATTAAGGTAATTAAATATATCTTAAAAATTACAAATAAATTACCATAACAAATAAAAATATTTTTTATTTAAAATTTTAATAATTACAATTGAATTGATATTCAATATAACCTTATATTAAAAATACTTTAATTATTAAAGTTTGATTGAGACATATTTCAGCTTCTATAAAATAAAATAAATTAAAGGTCTTAATCGCATCCATGTAGGTTTCAATGGATTCCATTATGACCCAAATATGCCTTAAGACGAAATATAAGCATCCAATTATATTAATACAAGTGTTAGGGTAATTTTATAATATTATATTTACCATTAATTACAACATTTATCTTTAATTATGGTAAATAAAATTTACCATAGTTATTATTCTTAGTGCCCAGAAATAAAAAGGAGCCTATTAACAAACTTTAGAGATACTAATTCCAAATATGGAATCCTTTTTTCCAAATTCAAATCACAGATGTTGAAGAATTTAATTTAAAATTTATCTTATTGTTAAGAAAATGTGTTTTAAAAGTTAAAACATTGCAGAAGATTGAAATGATTTTTCCTATAAATTAAATGTAAAATCGATTCAACTGAAATAAATTATATTAAATGGTAAAAATATATTCTATTTTTACTTTAAAAATATTCAATATTAAAATTTATACATATAAATTATTAAGATGAAAGAAGTTGTTTTTAATTAAAATATATCATGTTTTTATTATTCATTAAAATATGAAAGTTATCCGAATATTATGAAAATTTTATCCAAAGTAAATTTTTATATCCTGATTCCAAAGAAGAATTTTATTTTGTAAAATATGACTTATAAACATGTAAAAAATATATTTAAAGTGGGTGCGCCATCAAAAGGGGACAAAACTGCATTTTTTAAAAATACTTATTTTACCCGAAACATTTATTTTGTTCTCATAACATGTTATAAAAAATGTGTAAGATGAATAATAATGTTATAAAATTCAAATTGTAGTCAATACTATTCATAACAGCTAGTTCATAATAATATTATAACTATATATCGTTGTTTAGTGAAACTCGGTATTGCATACTACACACGCTATCGAGGAAAGCCGCGATTGCGTGTAATGAAAGCCATATCAGGGATACGTGTAGTGCATTATTTTTTTGGTGTTGCGTATAAAATAATCAAAACTTATTTAATTTATACATTAAACAAAATCTATACCTAATGCTGCGTAGAATAATTTCCACAAAACAAACTCAAAATTTTGTGTAACACATGCCAAGAATAGTGTTGCGTATACTGCAAGTTAATATGGTGTTGTGTATAGTACACGAAAATCATGGTGTAGTGTACAATAGAATAAGACAAATAAATTAAAAAAATATATATCTCATAAAATCTTGGGGTGTTACATTCTACCCCCCTTAAAATGAATTTCTCCCTTATAATTCGTCGGGGTTATAAATCGTTTACTACTTGAAAGTTTCATTAATAAAAACCCACATAATAAAAAGGAATACAAAAACTAAATTTTAAAAATAGAATTATGAAACATAATGGTTACCCAAATTATCTCATCATTGGGTTTCCACATAGGAGAACATATGTGGTAATATGTATATGGAAGAGAAATATAACCATCAACTTCTGATGAAGAGTGGTAGAGGACATGGCTATGAAAAAGCCAACAATCACAAATCCATAAATTTCTGATGATCTATTGTACCATCTGATTCATCATATATGAGGGAACTAGGACAAAATTGTTGGTTTTCAAGACCATTCCCCAAATGCTGAAGAATTTTTGAATTAAAATAAATACTTTCTTTACTTTGTTACAATCTTACCGTTGCTCATGCCTTGAACAATTTCCACTTAATCTATTAAATAAATGTAGTTGAATTTGTCTTTCGTGAAGTGTTAGAAGATCATGCGATATAATGATATGTCATTCCATTTTTCTCTAACATAAGGTTAGAAAATGTTATATTCATAAGTCTATCAATAGTGTGATTAATCGTATATGGTTCCAAAAATGGTCTTACACTTCATCTATCATCCTGCTTAATAAAATAAAACAAGTTTCTACTAACTAGGTACATCATGTGGGCCAGTGGTAGATGATAAAGGCATGTCACACTTTGTTTGTGGGTTCGATTCCTGTAGCCTTTTCCACCACGATGGGTTGTCGCCCATTCGGCAGGTTGCCCCTTTTCTTAAACTATACTATTATAACATTCCAGAAATAAAATCGAAAAAATGCTCTAGCCTTAAAAAATACTATCTTATGTACAACGTAATCCATTCCAACCTTAAGACTTATCCAAAAAATTTCATTCCAAACTCATAGTACAAAGAGAACGGTTACTAAAAAGGTCATATAACAACCACATTAATACCATCATTTATACCTCATATATCACAAGATATATCTTGTTGGTCACATTCCAAACATGTGATTACCTTAATTATGTATTCTCTGGAAACAAGAGTTACCATATAACCTCAGTAAAGACATGAATCCTTTCAAAACATAACTCTTTCCCCATATCAAAATCCCCAAAATACTATATACTCAAACCATTATATCACTTTTTCTTTATATCAATCATGAGATCATTAATAATATCCAAAATATTATTTCCTTTTTATCACTTCATTATGTGGATATTGTCTTCTTTCTAAAAATATCTGAATAAACATTCATGGTTACAAGTACCATTCAACATATACTTTTAAATACTCAAGGAAAATCAATAGTTTAACAATCCTTGGATGTTTCTTTATTCTATAGACCCATTAAATTACCTATAAAACATTACTACTGATAAACATAAAATCATTCCACTCCCTTCTTAAACCATTGACTGAGCTTCATGATTTTATTCCCCAACACTTATTTCATATCATATATCATTTTTCGTCTCCTCACCATCATCATCATAAATACTACACATACGACCATGATTATTATCTTCATGAGACATTCCCTTAGGGAATTGGTTTGCATAATTCTCATACGTTCCAAATTTAAAACATCTAAATGTTGTTGATGTCATAGGAATACCATTATCCTTGTCTATAGTGTTAACTGAAGCCTTTCCATTGCAATTACTAGCTTTATGTCCTTCATTACCACCCCTAAAGCATCTTCCAGTTCTATTGAAACATTCTCCTTGATGTCTCTTCCCAGATGATTGACATGAAGAAAATTGTACTTTATTTCATCTATGATCATTATGAAACTCCATCCCTCTCTCTAAATAACTGAGTCAGGAAACTTACCAAAGCTGAGATTATTGATTATATTATGAGATTTATGATTTGGAATAATAACGATGTTTCTCTTTCCAAATCCCATTTCATTTTCATTATCAGGGAGGATATCTTTCCATTTTCCATCATATTCTACATTAACATGAATCATCCGGTTTCCAGCCATATTCTAAAACCCAAAAAAATAATGTGAGAGGAAAAAATCATGCTAGGAAAAAAACATAATCAAGGGGAGTAGATTCAATCAATAACATCAAAGGTTTACTCCTAGGTTATTCATGATCTTTATCATAATTCTAGGACTGTAAACTATACTTATACTTAACCTTAGGGACATCCCTGGACATACCTTAGAAATATCTATAGGTATCTCACTAAAGTTTTTGGATCCTAGTTTCCAAAGGTTAACTAATCCTTCACTCGAATACCAACTGTAGAGATCGATAGATTGACGTACATAGACATTAAATTACTTTGCCGTAATACTTAATAATGACACAAAACAGATGCCCAAAGACTGTATTAGTTTAGTGTCTTTTGGAACTCAGAACATAATCTTCTAATCATAGTGAAAGATCTTCAAAATCTCCCATAAAGATCTTCCCTTTTTTTCTTACCAAAAACCAGTATTTATATCTTGGGGAAAAGAAATCATAAAAAGGGCGAGCTCAAATGCTCAGTAAGGGTAAACATGGAGAACCTAAAACAATCCATAAAAATTTTAATTTATGAACATTAAACATCAAAATCATGGGTATTAACATAAATCATGGATGTTTATAAGGAATAGATCATAAAGGAACATTAACCATGATAAAATAGCATGGGAATAAGTCATGTAATTTTGGCAACCATTAAGGACATTATATTATTTCCTTAGTAGCCAAGGCATTGCTGTCAATACATCATAGTGGACAAATTCCATTATAGAACCGAGTTTACTTTTCATTCCAGCCCTGTGTTACTGATCTAGATTTAATTGTCATTTCAGCCATGTCTATATCATGAGATATAAATCTTTACCCAATTCATTGGAGGAAGATATAGGTTCCAACCATCACAAATTAAAATCATTCTTATGTGTGCCGCAAAACAATCATAAATCATTCATCATAACCCAATAAATAAATTGGAATTCATAAACATCATCCCATCATGACATAATCCAAATAAAACAAATGGATATCATTTAATCATAATAAAAATAAAACCATGGAAATAATAGAGACATTATACTTGAAACATAAACATGCTAAATAATGTCATCTTAGATGGAAAATAGTTTTGATGAAACACATGAAATAAATTCATGAGGAAAATTTCCTTCCTTCTTCAAAATCATTTTCTTTTCTCAAAATGCCTTGAAATTTTGAATGAAAACAATTTTGCTGAAAATAATCATGAAATATTTTAGAGGAATCTTCGTTGAAATAAGTCTTTGTGAAACTGTAAAAATCCATTCACACCGTATAGGTTAAAAAAATTCTTCTTGTACTTTGGTCAGGAAAGTCAAAAAGTACATAGTATGGAAAACAAAATAAAGATTCCTTAATACCATATAGTTAAAGTCAAAAACTGGTAAATAGAGTCTTTAAACATACATGAAAACATTTTTATAAAACATGTACATGGATGATAAATATAACCCCAGTAATTATAATGAATAAACAATCTCAGATAAGAATGAGATTAGAATAATTATCTCTTACCTTAGGTCCAATTTCTTAAGTACATGTCTGAAACTCCAGTATATTTGGTTTAAACATATAATTAAATTGTAACAAAACCATAATAATATTTATTATATCATATATGATTCACTTATGACTTTATATTACCCGTTCATTTGTCATTTCCATGTTAATGCATCATTTTGGGTTAAATCATTTCATTTATCGTACGTGTTTTGACTTGTAATTATTCATCTGATTACATAGATCATTATTGGTTAATTCCAGAATGTAAAACATGATTTATATATAATATATATTCATAATATAAATATATATAATAGATTGATAAATGGAAGGAAATACATCGTTCATGGAGACGATAGACCGTACATACGCATGAAAGTTGTTTTCGTTTCTTTATAAAATTGAATGGAAGTAAATGATATATATACATAAATATAGTAGAATTATTATTTCATATGTTTCCTAATTACTTATCATATGTACTTTATAATCATTCTTGAATGGTTAACATGTAGAATGAATCTCATCGCATTGTGGAGACTATAATCTGTACGTACGCACGAGCGATGATATCGTTCCCATAATTATTGAATGGAATTGAAGTGGATGATATAATATATCATAATTATAATAATGATATAATAATCATATATAGTTATTATTCCACCATTATACCAATCCAAGTAAGGTGGTGGAGGAAAATCAGATTAAACCACGGCGTGGAGACGGTATTCCGTACATACGCACACGCGGTGATTTCGTTATCCGTATGATGGATAAAAAGTGAAATGGGGTTGTTTCATATTTATAATATAATATCAGTTTATTAGTGATACTTATTGTATTACTTTATAATGAAACAACTAATGAAGAGGATGTTGAAGATGAAAAAACATGAAATAATCGGTAAAGGATTTTACCTCTTCTTGGATGCGCCACTTCTAAACCTCCTCTTAAGGGACTATAGTTGGTCATTTGAGAATCCCAAAACCTCTATAATGTTACTAGGGGAGTTGAGAAGAGTAATTGGTAGGGGTTGGATGATCTTTAAGGCTCAAATTTTTTTGAGGAGGAGAGAGAGGAGGTTCTTTTTTATAAGAGATGAGAGGAGCACTTTTGGAAACCTTAAAATATTATTTTATAATAAACCAAAAACACACCTAAAAACATACAAACTAACTCAAAGTAGGACATTAGATAATATAGGGTGGTAATAACATCATCCAATTAAAATTATACTTGTATATATTATATTTTAAACCATATTGTTTTGATTTATCCTTATTCAATCTATTTAATTATATTTGTGGTAATAATTTTATAAATTTTATATGGTTATAAATACATACTTATGGGTTGTTAATTATACATAATTTGATACTTTATGACATGTTAGATCATATAAATTTTAATTTGTAATTTTTAAATATTTTTTGGATTTTTAAGCAATTTAAAATACAAAATATTAATAGTGTCAATTTGGACTAAATTTATTTATTTGAAATTAAATAAACTCCAAAGAGAATATATTTCAAAAAAATATTTAATAGATTACAAAAAAGTCATATTCATCTATAAAATTCGTGGAGCACATTAGTTAGTTTATATAATATTTATTTTAATACTATTAAAATCATTTATTAAATTTTTCTCTTACCAAAATATTTAATACAACATTTTTGTATAATTATTTAATATACTTATTTGTTGTATAAAAATAAAGATAAAAAAATATGATGGAGATAAATATAATATATTTCATAAGAATAATTTTAGGTTAATTTATCTTCTAAACTAACCATATTTATAAATTTTATCTTTATGAAAGTATGAAGTTGACAACTTTGACATCATTTAAAATAAAACAATATTAATGTTCTAATCTGATTCATAAGGCTCCAAATGGACCATAATTCGACCCTTGGATGATTAGGGTATATATATACTCTCCCAATAAGGTTTTTTCAAGTTTATTGTCATTTTTATGGGTTTTATTATTGTAATAAAAACTATATTATTGATTTTTTTACTAAATAAATAATTTCGGCATCATTAAAGTACAAGCTATTAAAGTAATTAAATATCCATTAAAAATTAAAAATAAATTACCATTAAAAATTAAAACATATTAGATTTAAAATGATTATTTATAATTGAATTTATATTCTGTATAACTTTATAATAAAAATACTTTAATTATTATTGTTTGAGTGAGACAAATTATACTTTTTTTAAAATAAAATAAATTAATGGTCTTAATCACATTTAAGTGGGTTCAATGGGATTAAATTTCGACCGAAATAAGACTTAGGAAGAAATATAATCATCAAATTATGTTATGGAAGTGGTTAGTGTAATTTTATAATATTATATTTACCCTTAATTACTCAATTTACCGTTAACTAAGGTAAATAAAATTTACCGTAGTTACTATTAATAGTAACCAAAATTAAAAAGTAGCATATTAAAATTATTTATAGATACTAATTCCAAAAATGGAATCCATTTTTTCAAATTCTAATCACAAAATTTGACTTAATTAATTTAAAATTAATCCTATTGTTAAGAAAACGAGTTTTAAAAGTTAAAACATTGCAGAAGATTGAAATGATTTTACCTATGAATTCAATGTAAAATCAATGAAAATGACATAAATTATATTAAATGGTAAAAATATATTCTATTTATACTTTAAAACCATTCAATATTATAATTTAACCATGTAAATTATTACGATGAAAATTTTTGATTTTAATAAAAATATAGTTTGTTTTTACAATTCATTAAAAAAAATGAAAGCTAGCAAAATAATATGAAAAATTTATCCAAATTACATTTTTATATCATGATTCCAAAAAAGAATTTTATTTTTTCAAATTGAACATATAAAAAATTAAAAAAATATATTTAATGTGGGTGTTCCATCAAAAGGCAGAAAACCTGGATTTTTTGAAAAATACTTATTTTTTCCCGAAAAATTTATTTTGTTCTCATACCATGTCATAGAAAATGTGTAAGATGAATAATAATGTTATAAAATTCAAAATGTAGTTAATATTATTCATAACTACTAGTTCATAATAATATTATAACAATATATCTTTGTTTATTGAAACCCGGTATTGCGTACTACACACGCTATCGAGGAAGGTCGCAATTGCATGAAATGCAAGCCAAGTCAGGGTTGCGTGTTGTGAAAGCTCTCTTTGGTGTTGTGTATAACATAATCAAAACGTAATTCATTTATACATTAAATAAAATCTATACGTAATGTTGCGAAGAATAATTTCCACAAAACAAACGTGAAATTGTGTGTAACACGAGCCAAGAATAGTGTTGTGTATACTACAAGATAAAATGGTGATTCAAATAGTAAAAGCTAATCTTGGTGTAGT
The DNA here is from genome assembly GCA_963277665.1 of Viscum album. Classification (NCBI taxonomy): domain Eukaryota; kingdom Viridiplantae; phylum Streptophyta; class Magnoliopsida; order Santalales; family Viscaceae; genus Viscum; species Viscum album. The sequence goes on along the minus strand of OY728133.1, from coordinate 971,137,277 downwards.
GTAACATATAAGACATCAAAGAAATTAAAAAATATATATCTCATTAAATCACGGGGTGTTACACCCATTAATTTAACGAGAATGTTATAACGGTGATATAAAAAAAATGTAGTTTTTCGTTGATGCTCGGTTTTTCCTATCTTGTATGCTATTGAAAAATGAAATTATGTTAAAATTTTAGGGTATTTAAGTATTATGAAAACCATGATCATGATTTTGATGCTATATTTTTTTCATATATGATATAGAGGCATTACCTTTATAGTGAAATATGTGAAATATGTATAAATCATTGATGATCAAAATGCATATTTTCATATAAATATGTCAAAATTAAGAAAATAATTGGATAGAAATATCAATGTATTTTGATTAATATAGATACAAAAACAATGAGAATGAATATAAGATGGATAGTGTAGTTGGAGATTTTCTTAGTGGTAAGAACCCCTTAATTCTACATTAAATATGGGGGTTCAAAACCCATTTCTAAGAGGTACTGTAGTAGTACTATAGCATACTGTAGTAGCGGCGGAACTATAGCAATGACATGAACTATAGCTACGGTACAGTAACGTAGCAGCGACGGGTAATGTGCAGTACTGTAGTAGCGCGGTACTGTATTAGTACTATTTACAAAATGGACTTTGGACCAAAAAAATGTGCCTATGGGCCATGTAATGGGATAAAATTCCCACTGGGCCTTCAGGCTATGTAACGGGTCTCCCTCCATCCTATTAAAGAGGTCTTTGCTTTGCTTTAATAATAAATGAGGCTTCATCCCAAACTTTTAAAAAATTAAGGTGGATAGTGTGTTGAGTAGTAAGGATCAAACTATTCTGATGAAAAGAAGGATTAAAAAAGATACTATATTTATAGAATCAGATATATTGGATATGGTAATAATTAATAATGGGGAAACATCACATCTATTCAAATTTTTTTCAAATTATACATATTATAGAAAAAATTTCATACCATATTAATAAGAATGTTGAAAATAAAACCAAAGTTGTGAATGTAGGGTGGTTATGAGAATTCATCTACGAAGATTGTATATTGAGATTTTTAAAGGGGTTGTGTGGTCAATCCATTCCAACTCTAAAAATTGTATTATTATATGAATCACCTTGACAAAACTACACTATTATCCTAATTAACGTAAAAAGTTGTTTAAATTTAATAAAAAAAATTTGTTGGGATAATTTTATTTTTAAAATTATAGACTTTGTATCAATATTATTGGTTTCTTAAAAGGTGAGTACTAAGACAAAACCAATTATATGAGTCATGTATCCTCTATATATTCTTGTATGATATGGGATGATATTATAATATAATTTTCCACTGGATTTATAAATAATCATAAAATGAATGATTCCAGATGGTTTATTGTTGAGATAATTTAAAAAACCACACATTTTCCCCAATAAGGCATCCTCTACTATTTAAGTGCCACATACAACTCTATGTTAATTAATTTTTAAGTCATTGTGATAGAAAAATTTCAATTTTATTAGATTGTAAAATTATGTTTATACTAATATTTCAAAAAATGTTATTAGACTGATATCAACCACATGATACATAGGAATACTACTAATTATTCTCAAAAGGATGGATAGTCCAAAATTTCTATTCAAAACATAAATGACATGTTGACTTTATGTTCAAAATAATTCCAAGGTATATGTGACGAATATTTAAATTTTCTGGAATTCACTTATAATATTAGATTTTATTCATGAATTCATGTTGAACGATATGAAGCCTTGTACTGGAAAATATTTCATACAACATTAGATTTCGTTGAATTACTCGGTAGGATTTTTTAGGCTTTTAAAATATTGAGGAGCCAATAATAAACATGCATACAATTCATAATGATACAAATGAATATGAAAGTAAATATTTATGTATATTACTATATTGGGGATTGATAATGTCACGACCCATCCAGGGACCCGTGCCGTTATTACCCTAAAAATGCCTTCCATAGGCCTGTGGATGGTGACTAGCACCAACGGTGTAAATATCTAAGCTGGGAAGGCATTGCCTTTATAAAAAATAAGTACACACAAACATAGTACAAGCTGGAAGCAAAACACTAAGTCAAACTGTGTAGAAAGATGTGCTGGAAAGTAAAAGGGGGCTGAAAATACAAGCCCAACTGTAAAGTACAAGGAAACAGAATGTAAAAATTCTAGAAAAAGGGAAAACATCTCCTGGATCGTCCACCAGGAAATCATACATCAAGGGTAGGTACAGAAAGCCTCCACAGCACTCCATGTATGTCTATCTCCTCCGAGTACTGTCATGCCATGTGGTCCACCTCTGGGTACTGTCCAGTCTTGATCCACTCAGCCTCAGTTAGCACTGTCTATCATCTACAATAAAAACAATGACGTACGGGCATAGCCCATGCAGGGGTGAGTATAGTGATACTCATTTGGGACCCCGGGACACTCTAGGTCTCACAAAATCCAACAAGGATAATACACGAAGTATGAATTCAACAGATAACCTTACTTAGGTATATTCCCATACAAATACCTACGTTATCAAGTGATTCATCTCAAGCATTAGGTAAACACAAAAGTTACTGACTTAGCTCAACCTGGATTTTTATTCATAATATTGAAACCACGACTACTGGAGAACTCCTCCCTTATTGAGTATAGTGGGCCAATCGTGACACAAAGGCACTTTCTACTAACCTTGGACTGCTGAGGTACTCCTCCTGTCGAGTACTGAGGGTCTTCTGAGCCACCAAGGCGCTCCCCTAGGTGGGTATGCCGCCAGAACCATGTGTTCCCCCTAATAGCCTATAAAGGTACTCATCCTGTCGTGTACCACGGGTCTACTGCCACAACCAAGTGCTCCATTGTTGTGGGTCTGCTGCCACAACCAGGCGCTCTGCACTGGGCTAGTCGAATCACTCAAAGTCGAATCAGTCAGTAGTCGTCAGGTCTTAGCCAGCTACTAGGTCTCCTTACTCCACTTGTTCGTCTTCGGGAGGGTTCTCTCCACAAGCTACAGGTCGATACTCCAACTGTCATGAAGTCCCATGTAGAATTATCTCAAAGGTCCACCTCGTCATAGGGATCTCAAAGCAATAGACGGTGCTTCAATCGGACGCCCGGTCTGTGAGTTATAATCTCTTTAGTCCAGGGGGTCTGGTTGGATTCGTGTATGATCCTACCTGACCGTATCTCAACATTACCCCGATCTCTAGAGGGGTATACTCAAAAGGACCGTCGTGCTCCTAGGAAACCAGTGATGTTGACGGTTCGTCAAACAGTCGTCCAGTGCCAATGATATGGCCAACGAAGTAATGGTTCAGTAGTGGGCCCGGGTCTAGTATGACCCGGTCGGACCGACCCAGCCCGACCCAGTCTGGGCCGAACTGATCTGGGTTTACCCAGTCCAACCTATTGGGTCTATCCTGTCCCATTGGGTGGTCTAGATTATTAGGTTTGGTCAGGCCCGTTGGGCCCGGCCCCGTAGGCCGCGAGGGAAGTTCAGTATGGGCTTAGGGACGGTTCATCCAGGAGCATCGCGAGGGTGCAGCCTGACACAACTCGTCTAGGAGGGTGCAGCCGGGCCAGTTCGGCCAGGTAACAATGAGGGGAGCCAGTATGTTGGGTCGGCCAGAAGGCCGCAAGGGAGTCGGTTCGTTGGAGGCGCACGGGGCACGCGCGGAGGCCGACAGGCGGCCGGGTAGCGGCTCGGCCAGGTGGGGCGTAGCCAGTAGGGGTGCGACCATGTGGGGAGTAGCCAACTGTGGCGTGGATAGGTAGAGCGCAGATAGGCAGGTGCCTAGGCGGCCAGTTCGAACACAGCCAGGCGGGCGGCAGTGTTGGCCAGGGCACGCGGTAGGCACGAGGTTCGGCCGGGGAAGCCAGCGATGGTGCGGGTCGGGGTAGCTCGGTCGATTCGCTAACATACAGTGTGACGAGGGTGGCTTAGACGGAAGACCGCGTTTCGGCCCAGATCACCAGATCCTCATGGGGGAGGCACAGTTCGTGGATGTTGTGGGTAGCATGGCCCTTGTCATCGTCTCCTTATTTGTTCTGTCGCCGCATCGCCATGCCTAAGAAACATTACAAAGATATCGATGGAGGGAGTTGGGCCATGTTAGTTTGGCCCACTCCCTCCACGTTTAGGTGTGATAGCATTTGATTTATCAAAAGAGTGCGATGAACATAAATTATTTTCAATAATAATTATAGATTCCTTTCAGAAAATGATGTGAAAAAGAAAAGGAATATTACTCAATGTAAACCCCCTACCTTTGTTTTTCATTCGTTGTTCATTGATGGAGTCATGGAAATTAGATGAAGAGAATTTTATTTCGTCGCATCTACCACACACATCCAAACCCGAGCTACATTCACTATGGAAGACGCTCCACAATGGTAGGTGTCTGGGGAAGAAGTCGAAGAAGGATCGTCTCTGGTGTTCTTCGTTGGAAGAACGCATTCTTCATTATTCATTGGGAGAATTCTAATCCTCCCAAGCTCTCCTCTTTCCCAACATCCACCAAAATTCCAAGTGAAATACTATTAGATTGAGTTATCTAATATTTCATTGGCATGAAAATTCAATAAAATAATTAAATCAATTGGCTACCCCGAATTAATTCACGACAGTCGGCATGAATTAATTAGGGGAGATTGGCTCAATTTAATTAAAGGATGGTTATGAGACTCTGCCACATAAATTAGGGAGAGTTGAGAGGTTTTACACTCTTCCATCAATAGGGGTTAATCCCTCGTGTGGTCCCTACAATGTAACCTCTCACGGAAGGTTTTTTTCTAGCGGTCCCCACGCCGTTACCTCTCGCAAGAGGTTATGTTCGGTTGGGCCCCACAACCATAACCTCTCAAGGGAGGTTAAAGTGTGGTGGTCCCCCCTCAAACATCCAAGAGTAGGTTTCAACTACCAGTCACCCACATGGAGGCTCAAATAAAATAATGTGTAGATCACTTTATTTGATATTTTTTTATGAAAACTAAAATACTATATTTTATTCTCAACCAACTGTCGTCGAGATTAATGTCTCCTTAATCGAATATCGACGTTGCGAGTTCAATGGTGTCCTCATATTTCAATTCCAAGCGCCGGTTCGAAAGTTATACAATCCCTCTCATATGTTTAATTAGTGTACCCGTACAAAACTTCGAAAATTGATTCCTAGCACACCATGCCTCAGAATCATGCACCGTCAAAATTCGCAGACTTGGAAAATTCCAATGTATTAAAAAAATTCCTTGGGATTTCCATGTCTTAACATTCTCCCCACCTTAGTGATTTACGTCCACGTAAGCTACATCTCGAACTATAGAAACAAGTGGGGTACAGAGCATGCATCTAAGTTTCCAGCTCCCATGTGCTCTTCTGGAGGATCATGTGTTGCTAGTGTACATGAACCAGTTGTATCGACTGCCCACGTAGGACCTCCAGTTCTCGATCATCAGTCTCCACGGGAACCTCCGTGAAATTCTCCCCATCATCGATGTCCATCTCTCCATCGTCGATGATGTGAGAAGGGCCATGCACATATCTCCTAAACTAAGATACGTGGAAAATGTCATGAACCCAGTGTAACTTAGGTGGAAGAGCTATGCGGTAAGCCACCTCGCCCACTCTGCCGAGCACCTGGAAAGGTCTGGTGAATCTTGGAGATAACTTGCTCCCTCGACCAAATCTACGTAGACCTTGTCGCGGTGAGACCCACAGAAAGACGTGGTCACCGTCCTTGAACTCCACAGGTCTCCATTTCTTATCAGCATATGACTTATTCCTACTTTTTTCAGTCTTCATCCGCTCCTGGATGATCTTCACCATCCCCATGGTAGCTCGTACCATCACTAGTGCCACAAGTGCTGACTCCCCAGCGTCAGTCCAGCACAAGGGTGATCAGAAAGGTCTCTCGTATAACGCCTCGAATGGTGCCATCCTTATGGTGGAGTGATATATGTTCTTGTAGGAAAAAGTCACCTAAGGTAAGTTATCCTACTATTTACGACCGAAGTTGAGGTCACAACCACATAGCATGTCCTCGAGGGTATGAATGGTCCGCCCAGTATGACCATCCGTCTGAGGGTGGAAGGCAATGATCAGATGATTCTGCATCCTGAAAGCCTCCTGGAACCCCTTCTATACGCATGAAGTAAAATGTGCACCATAAACATAGAAAATAGAATAAGGTACTCCATGTATCTGCACAATCTGCTGCACATAGAGGGGTCCAAAACTCTCTACTGAACACTTCTCTCTAATCTGTAGGAAGTGGGCCTACTTGGGGAGTTGGTCAACGATCACCCAAATAGAGTCATGACCCATGTATATACATGAAAGAACCATGATTTAGTCCATGTATATTCCATCCCACTTCCACTCTGGGACCACTAAAGATTGTACCAAGCCTGCTGGTACCGGGTCCTCAACCTTTAGTTTCTGACAAATGAGGCACCGAGAGACAAACTCTGCAACTGCCTTTTTCATTCCTAGCCACCAGTGTTGTCACTGAAGGTTCTGGTACATCTTCGCCACACCTTAATTTATCGCTAAAGAGGATGTGTGGAACTCCCTCAACACTTCTTCCTAAAGTGACATCGACATCATAGTAGGTCCTCTGAAGAGGATGACGTGCTACCCACATTCAGAAAATCCATAAGGTGCCTTCTCTATTGATATCTGAGCTTGTCGTGTCACATATTCAGTGTCCCCATGTTGTGCCTCTATCACTCGCTGAATAACTATGGGAGTGACTATAAGGGATTGAAGGAAAGCTGCTCTATCTCTATCCACAAAGGATATCTACAAAGCGGTCAACTACTTCGTCGCTTTTCCTAGTAGTTGTATACCAGTTCTCCTACTGAGTGAATCTGCAACCACATTCCCTTTCCAATGAGAATAGACTCTCCCGAAGTCATATTCCTGGAGGAACTCATCCCAACGATGATGTATCCAGTTCAGGTCCTTCTAAGTGAATATATAGTTATGAATCTTGTGATCAAAGTACACGATAAAACCTTCACCCCTTAGATAGTGACACCACATCTTCAAGTCGAAGACCATTACTACTAACTCTAGTTCAAGGGTAGAGTAGATCAACTCATGCTATCTTAGCTGCTGAGAACCATACGTGATCACTGCTCGCTCCTGCATCATGAAACACCCAAGTCCAGACTATGATGTGTTGTAGTAGACTACGTACCCGACACCTTCCTCTAGAAGTGTTGGAATCTCTCCAACCACACGAAGGGTTTCTCCTTTTTCGTCAAGGATGATAGTGGTGTTGCAACTCTGGAGAAGTCTGGGATGAACCTCAGGTAGAAACCAGCCAAACCCAAAAAACTATGTACCTCCATCACACTCTTGGTTGGCTCCGAAGAATGTATCGCCTTTATCCTCACTAGATCCACTGTAACACCAGCATTTGAGATGACATGTCCCAGAAAGTGAACCTCTCGGATCCAGAACTTGCTTATTGGGAGCTTACCATATAGATGGTGCTTTTGGAGTGTGTCTAGTACTACCTGGAAATGGTAGGCAAGCTCCTCCTCAGTAGTCGAGTAGATCAGAATGTCGTCGATGAAGACTACAACCAAGCGATCAAGATAAGACTGGAAAATCACGTTAATGAGTCTCATGAAAACTACTAGAGTGTTGGTAATGCCGAAATGCATAACCAAGAACTCATAGTGGTCGTACTGACATCTAAAAGCCGTCTTCTGCACATCCTTGTCTCGAACTATGAGCTGGTGATAGCATGATATGAGGTCTATCTTTGAGAACCACCATTCTCCTTTCAGCTGATCAAAGAGTTTCTCAATCCTCGTGTGTGGGTACTTTTTCTTCACAGTCACCTGGTTCATGAGACGATAGTTGGCACAAAGCCTCATGATTCCATCCACCTACTTGGCGGCTGCCCCGGGAGAAACAATGGGCCAGATTAATCACTTCCCATGTATGTCCTCTATTTGTACCCATAGCTCGCGAAGCTCCATGGGATCCATATGACACCCTAGTATAGATATTAGTGTCGTCCCGAGGGTACATGTTAATGTGAAATCCAGCTCTCTTTGAGGAGGTAGACCTAGAACATCGTCAGAGAAAACATCCATGTACTGGTCCACCACTACAAGATAACTTGGACTCTTTACATTGATTGCTCAGAGGGTTGGGAAGACCAACTCATGAGTGATCGGCTGCACCCTCCTCCATGTAAGTCTGGCAGGTGTTGTAAAATCTCCCTTCTCACCAGTGAAGGTGAACCTGGTCCCATCCGTGTGGACACACCTCACTATGCGACTAATACAGTCAATATTAGCATGGAATGTAGATAACCAGTCCATACCCATGATGACTTTGCAAGACCTCGACGCCGCAACTAAGAGATATTGGACGAAGATCTCTCCTCCTAAAGTATACTCACACTATCAGAACCAATGTGTAATCATTGAGTCTACTCGCATAGAAGTTTCTAGCTGTAATGATCTAGCCAAAGGCTCCATCGGAATCTTCGAGCTCCGAACGAGGGCAAGGTCAATGGAAGAGTAACTGACACATGTGTCTATAAGAACTATAGAAAAGGTGGAGTAGAGACAACTCATACGATGAATCATCTCTGGAGGGTCGTGATCATAATCCTCAGCTACTTGGAGCTGAGCTCTCCCATGTCCACCTGCTCCATGCGGTCGGGGTGGACCTCCTGGTCGTGGTACCGATAAGACCTCGAAATTTTTCCACCTCCAGCTACACGACCATCTCCTCTACCACATCCTTCTACTCCCTACGGACTACCTCGATTGAATATTTTTCTTGGGCTGGGCATCCTTCGACCGTCTGCTAATCATCTGAACGGAAGGTCAGATAGTCATGAGCCATGTGACCGTTCCTGCCCCATGTGTAACACTTACCGCTCTTGGTATGTCTTGCTCTGTCTCAACGCTAGGTGCCCCACACAACAGTTCTCGAGTCATGCAGTCCACTACCTGTAGGTTTTCTCTTCTTGGATCTCTGCGACATCTGTCTCCTGCCAGCTGCAGAAGACTCCACTACATGTCGAATTGTGGTGGGTATCATTGCTGGAGACAGCTCACCAAAGAAACTCTTCACTAAGAGGTCTTTATCCAACATCCCTTCCTACATCGGTATACTGAGATAGATCATCGAAGCCCTGATCTCTCACATGATTCCCTGCTCGAAGGTCTGGGCCCTGAAGAATAGGTCTCGTCTCATATTAGTGGAGTACCGCGAGAGGTCTGTGAACCTCGCTGAATACTGAGCTACAGTCATGGTGCCCTACTACAGATGATGTAGCTCCTATATACCCACTGCACGGAGAGTGTCTATGACAAACTCCGCCTGAAATCGTATCCCAATGTCTGGCTAGAGTATTGTCGCCTCGCCTTTCACCTGGAGCATCAGCCTCCACAATCTACCTACTGCTGCCTGAAAAAGACTCACGACAAGGATTACCCAGAAGTCGGCTGGTGTCCCTACTAGTATGAAGACACTCACCACAGCCTCCTGCTAATCCTCAGCTGTCTATGGGTTTGTCTCTCCCCTGAACCCGGGTGGCCTCTAGAATTGGAATTCATGTTGTGTGTTCCAGTTGTGTGCATCATCTGCTGTAGGGGATGGTGGCATCAGTGGCCCAATAGGAAGTGGTACCATTGGTGCCTCTGCTGAAAAATTTCCCTGCCCTAAGGCCTCATAGCTTGGTGGTCTATCGGCATGTACAACTCAAGGTGCTCTATCTGGTTGTCCACGTGGAGGCATCCTGAAAGAAACAGATGTGACATGGTCAAAAGACTATACCTAGTGAGCTGACCTAGATGATCTGACTTAAAGAACACTTTTTAAAACACACTTGTCATCAGTGTCTTCTAGCACTAAGTCGAAATCAGAATTTTGGGTCCCAGTGTATGGATACATCGGCCGGAGCACCAAAATTAGACTCCCTGAACTGAAAACCACACTTGGTACTGTTAACAATATTGCTTCATAGAAAAGAATCATCATAGTCCCATGTTCAATGGTAGAACCGACTCCTTTGATAAAAATTTGTCACGACCCGTCCTTGGGACCCATGTCGTGACTACCCCAAGCCTGCCTTCCATAGTCCTGGGGCGGGCGACTAGCACCAAAGGTGTAAATCTCTATACTGGGAAGGCATTTCTTTTATAAACTATAATCACACAAAAATATATTACAATATGGAAGAAAAAAACTAAGTAAAACATTGTACAACATAGTGATGTAAAGTAAAAGGGGGCCAGAAATACAATCTCAACTGTAATGTACAAGGAAAAATATAGTACAAGTACTGGAGAAAGGGAAAATATCTCATGGATCATAAACCAGGAAGTCCTACATGACGGGTATGTAGAGAAAGACTCCACAGCACTCCACGTCCATCTGTCTCCTCCGTGTACTGTCATGCTGTGTGGTCCACCTCTGGGTACTGTCCAGTCCTGATCCACTCTATCTTGGTCAGAGTTGTCCTTCATCTGTAACCAACACAATGAGGTGTGGGCATAGCCCGTGATGGTGTGAGTATACCGATACTCATTAGGGACCCATATACCCTCAAGGTCTCACAAAATCCACTATGTTTAATCCACAAATTATGAATTCAACAGATAACCTTACATAGTTATATGCTCGTACATATACCTAAGATATCAAGTAATCTATCTCAATCATGAGGTAAACACAAGGGTTACTAACTTAGGTCTACCATGATATTTATTCACAATATCGCAACAAAAGCTGACGGAGAACTCCTTCTCTGTTGAGTACAGTGGGCCTGCCGCAACACCAAGGTGCTTCCCACTATCCTTGGACTGGTGAGGTACTCCTCCTGTCAAGTATTGTTTGTTTGCTGCCACAACCAGGCGCTCCCCCTAATAGCCTGTAGAGGTACTCCTCCTATCGAGTACTACGGGTCTGCTGCCACAATCAGGCGCTTCTCTACCGTGCATCCGCTGCCACAACCAGGATCTCTCCACTGGGCTACTAGAATAACCTCGAGTTGAATTGGTCAACAGTCGTTAGGTCTTAGCCAGCTACTAGGTATCCGTTCTCTGCCCGCACGTCTCTAGAAGGGTCCGCTCCATGAGATACATGTTGGTACTCCAAATGTCATGAATTCCCACGTAGAAGTATCTCAATGGTCTGCCTCGTCATATGGGTCTCAACGCAATAGATGGCACATCAATCAGACTCCTGGTGTGTGAGTTATAATCTTTTTAGTCTCGGGGGCATGGTTGGATTAATATACGATCCAACCTCTCTGTATCTCAACATTACGCCAAGCACTACTGAGGTATACTCCATGGGACCATCATGCTCCTAGATAACCTATGCCGCTGACAGTTCATCAAACGGTCTTCTGGTGCCAAAGATATGGCCAATGATGTAATGGGTCAGTGGTGGGCTTGGGTATGGTTCGACCCAGTCTGGGTCGACCCGGACAGCCTGTTAGGTTTGGCCCCTCCAGTTGGGCCCAGCCTATTAGGCCGCGATGGTAGTTCGGCCCGGAGCATCGAGACAGTGCGGCCCACTGCGGCTCAGCCCGGAGTGCGCGGCTTGGCCGGTTTGTCCAGGGCACCATGAGGGTGAACGGGACGCCTAATCGGCCAGGAGGCCGCAAGGGAGCTAGTTCTCATGAGGTGCACGGGGTGAACGCAGAGGCCGACAGGTGGCCGGTTCGCGGGGTCATGTGCGGAGGCCAGTAGGGCGGCCAGTTCGGGGTGGTGTGCGCGGAGGCCGGCAGGGTGGCCGGGAAGTGGTTCGGCCAGGCGGGGTGTGGCCAGGAAGGGCGCAGCTAGGCAGGGCACGACCAGACGGAACGCAGCCAGGAGGGGCGTAGCCAAGTGGAGCGCGGACAGGCGTGCGGCCAGGCGGCCAGTTCAGGTGTGGCCAAGCTGGCTGTTGGGTTGGCCAGGGCGTGTAGGAGACGCTGGGTTTGGCGGTGGAAGCCAGCAACGATGCAGGCTAGGGAGCGCGTCCGATTCTCCGGTGGATGGCGCGACCAGGGCAGATCGGCTGGAGGGACGTGGTTCAGCACGGATCACTGGAACGTCGCGGGGGTGGCGTGGTTCACAGAGGCCACGGGTAGCGCGTCCATTGTCTTGGTCGCCTTCGTTGTTCTGTTTCCTCATCTCCATGCTGAAGAAACAACACAAAGTGATTAGCAGAGGGAGTCGTGCCATGTTAGTTTGCCCTCACCCTCCATGTATAGGGGTGATAGAAATTGGTTCATCAAAGGAGTATGATGAATATCAATTATTTTCAATACTTTACATCGATTCCTTTCAAAAGAAGATGATAAAGAGAAAAGGAATATTACTCAATGTAAACCCCATTCCTTTGTTTGTTTTTCATCGTTCGTTCACGGAGTCACAGAAAGTAGATGAAGTGAATCATCATTCGTCGCATCTGCCACATGCTTCCAAACCCAAGCTACGTCGGCTGTGGAAGACGCTCCACATTGGTAGGTGTCTGAGGAAGAATTTGATGAAGGATTGTTTCCGGAGTTCTTTGCTGGAAGAACACATTCATCGTTATTCGATGGGAGAATTATAATCCTCCCAAGTTCTCATCCGTCAAAATATCCACCCAAATTCCACGTGTAAAAATATTAGATTGAGTTATATAATATTTCATTGGCACTGAAATTAAAAAAGAAGAATTAAATAAATTGGCTCCCCCTAATTAATTCACAAAAGTTGGCATTAATTAATTAGGGGAGATTGGAATAATTGAATTAATGGAAGATCATGAGATGCTCCCTTATTAATGAGGGATGTTTGAGAGGTTTTACTCTCTTCCATCAATGGGGGGGTTAATCCCTCGTAAATTCCCTACGACGTAACCTCTCGTGGGAGGTTATGTTTGGGTGGGACCCACCACCATAACCTCTCTTGAGAGGTTATAGTGTGGTGTTCCCACCACCAACTTCCAATAGGAGGTTTCAACTACCAGTCACCCACATGTTTGCTCAAATAAAATAACGTGTAGCTCACTTTATTCATTTTTTTATGAAAACCCAAAAACTAACTTTTATTCTCAACTAACTGTTGTCATGTTAAAATCCCCCATTAGTCAATACCATCATTGTGAGCTCAACGGTGCCCTCATATTTCAATTCCAAGCACCAGTTCAAAAGTTATAAAATCCCGCTCCTACGTTTACTGAGCGTACCCGTACAAAACTTTAGAAATTTATTACGGGCACACCGGGCCTTGAAATCATGCGTCGTCAAATTCACAGACTCGGAAAATTCCCATGTATTAAAAAAAATTCCATGGGATTTATAGGTCATTACTCATAATTTCAGGTTGGGGATGATGTTTTCTTGAGTATATATCCGTGCATGTTTCACAGATGATTTCTAAATATTTGGAAACCGAGTCATATTAAAATTGGATACTTTAAAATTTAGGAAAGAATTAGAGTTCTATATTTGATTTTGGTAATTCTAGTTAGCCTCTCTAAATTTCATGATGTGTTCCATATATATTATTGAGGTAGTAGATTATAGAACCGACACATCTAACCACCTGTAAGAATATTATTTTTAATATTGATATATCTTATTATGATTATCCTATATATATTCTTATCAAAATAGAAAAATTATTGTGAGATCGAATAAATAAAATTGTTAAGGGACTTTGAAGAAATCATAAAATGTATGATTAAATATGGGAATTCAAATGATATTGATGAATATTTCAGAAAATATATTCATGAGGAATTCCAGTAGGAATATTTAGGAAGAAAATTTTTAAGGAGGGGGAATTTAGAAACTATGAATACATTATATTAATAATATTTTTATTTCTAAATAAACAATTTTGTAATTCACATATATGTATTCATGTTTTAGAATATAAAATTAATTACAAAATTCTATAACTATTGATTGAATAAATTAATATAAATTTTAAAAACATAATGTAATAATTTTAGTATGTAAATTTATTTTTTTTAACAATAGATTTTTTGTTTAATAGAAAAAAATAAAAAAAATTACAAAAAAACCATCAATTTTATTAAATTATAATGATAAAAAAATAAATTTATTATTTTTAACCCTTATTTATATATTTTTTTATTAAAAATGTAATATATTTCATATGAAAAATAAAATGTTGAATATATAAATAGTTTTTCCACATTTTAAAAATTGGTCTTTTATTCTTATTAAATTAAAAATTAATTTTATTTATTCAATCATTTTCATGATTTTTCAAGGTTATATGAATATTTAGGTTTTCTTCAAATCATTGTATTATTTTACTAAACATAATCTAAATAATTTTGGAATAAGATATATTATACATTATTTTTTTGTGATGTCATAGTTATGCCTAGAACATATACTTTTTCAAAATGGGGTCTCTTGTGTTCTACAGAAAGATAATAAAATTAATTTTTTACATTATATAGAAATTGTATATTGTAAAATTGATTCAACCATTAGAAATAAAATAATTAATTTTATTTAACAAATTAAAATTAATTTTCATTCATAAGTAATTTTAACCATAGTAAATATTTATCACTTTAAATTATGGTAAAATGAGTAAAATGGGTTAAAATAATTGTATAGTGCATTAATATAATAAAAAATGCCTTTATAATAAGAATTTCTTTTCGTATTTAGACCTTAAAATTTTCATATTTAATGATATGATATGTTTTATTGGTTTTACATGTGAGTGAAAAATATAATATAACAAAATTATAAGTACATATAAGTTTTCCCCTACCTCACATGTAAAAGAGAAACCCCTATCCGTTATTATGCACAATACATGAGACATTTAACTGAACCAATTACAACCATTTTTTTTAATAAATCCTACCCCATGTAGTGGATATCCTTGTTCCACCACAATCCCACTTCAAAAGTGATAAGGGTTGTTTCTAAATGATGTATCTAAAAAAAGATGAAAATTATTTTAGTGAGATTTATCATGCTATTTTATTCTTGAACCTATTATAATTTTTTAATTAACATAAAAATTATTACATAAGATCAACATACTATATTTATTTTATATTAATTGTACATCCATATTATATATATGCTTTTTATCCTATAGAAAATGAAAACATTGGCCATGCGTATTTATGAGCTAATGTATCCACATTGTGGAGTTTTTAGTTTTCAATAATCAATTATCATGGATGGATTTAATTAAAGAATTAATTAATTTATATGATATTTATGAAATATTTGTTTCCATTCAATATAATACATCCTTTATCTTTATACCATTCTTTCAACTGGGATATTATAATGTAATTCATAGGTGTATATAGACTACCATCTCATTGAAGTGATATGATTAAAATTTATTTTACCACCATGCATGGATCATTCCAAAAATTTATACAATGAATAGAAATCATATTTATGGAATTATTAAAATTCATGAGGTGAGGTAAAAATTTCAAATCTTCCTCTTCTATGAACATTAAAACAATGTAATTGACAGAGAAACATTATGATGTTAATGTAAGAATGATCATTTCAATGAATGGATAAAAATTTGTTAAAAAATCACCAAGAGTAATGAAATATAAGGGAATTATAATATTAATAGATTATATAAAAAGCTAAATTCATTATGTACTTGGACAAAACATTTTCATCTAAACAAAAACCGAATGTAATGGATTTCTCTAAAAAAATTATTTTAATTCATGATTGATAATGGTCACATTTTTATAAAAAAAAATAGATGATTGTAATCATTTAAAAACAATATTTTTTAATTTTCAAATTAGGATTGGGTTTTATATGATTATTTTCTATTTTTCAATTTTTGGATCATTATTTAGTAATTCATGTATATATAAGTGAGTTTCCATTAAAAATAATATGTTAATTGTGCTCCATTTTTTTATTTCATATCAGTGGTTTTTAACTATTAAAGTATATTACTTTTTATAATATAATGATTATTTGAAGCCATTTTACATCATATTTGGCTTTATATATTGTTTTTAAAATGAAATATTTTTACCATCTTCCAAAGATGGAAATTTATAAATTTATACACAAATATAAAACGAATATTTATTTTAATTATTACCAAAATAATGGAATTTCAAAACATCAAAATTGTAATATACATTGAATATTTATTCAAATGTAAAATGTTTATTTTAAATGATTTTTTTATCAATTTTAATTGAATATTTAACTCATAAATAATACAAATGGGGTATTATTTTCTTAATATAATCAAAATAATATTTAAAAAGATATATAAATTCATTGAAACACAATGTTACAAGGTCATTAATTTAATTATTTTTCTTCTTTTTTTATTTATGATAGGGATTTCATCAAAACAATCATTTTTTATTAATTTCTAATCTTCTTCCACACATCTATATTTTTTTCATGTACTCAGATTTCTAATCATTAAAATCCATATCATCCACTATTATTTCATTAGACAGTTTTCCCCCTTAAATGCCCATATGATATCTACAATGGAGTTAGTGCATCATTTTCACCACTTTTTTTTATCAACTATATTCCACTTAGGAATATGTTATTATTTGAGGTATTTATAATAAATGTATTGTTATATTGAGAGATGTAGCATTCCATATTTTCATTCAATATGTATAATTGATTATTGTTTTAAATAAATTATGAATTATATTAGAACAGTCAATATTTAATTAATGAATTGGATGATAATGTTATTATTGAGTCCTTGTTTTAGATATCTCTTCCATACATCAATAGGTATACTGACTCAATTTAATATGAATACATACCATATTATGTATCATTCAGTATTATTAAATTGGTAAATGGATAAATGTTATTACAAAGTAAAAATAGTACATCATTCCTCTTCAGTGTCCTATCTGATTTGAACTCCATATTTATAGAGAATTGGGATTGATTTGATATATGGATGGATAACATACTGGGAAGCATCCTAGGTTGTGGGTGAGTAATGAAAATGCAAAATGATAGACCATTTTAATTCTTTTTGGGACCATAATTGTTCTAATGTCATTCTCAACCAACTGGGTGGAGCAACAGGATAAAGAATATGTTTTTTGGGATAATGGGGTACCTATGGGGATTAGTTGTTAATTAATTATTAAATGCAAAACCAATTTGGATGTTTAATGAAATAACCTGGGTTGAGATGTAGAGCCAACACTGAGGAAATTCTGATCTATATGGGGGGAATGAAACAACCTATAATGTGAAAGGGTTAAAAGGGAAAACGTTTCTATGATTTTTAAAAAGGTAAACAATTTTTTAGGAGCATTCATTCATATAAATTTATAGTTATTGTGTTTTTTCATGGGCTACTGATAAGGGCGGGTGACCATATATTTTGATTCCCACAGTTTGTGTTATCGAAGAAAAAGGGTGTTGAAAAACATACACTGGACTATAGGTATATTCCTTAGTTCGATAAATTTTATGGGAATGAGGGTGGGACCCAGGTTGGGGAAACGTGTATGTGGGGTGACTAGGGGGCCTTTGGGGCCCACCGGTTACACATGGACATATTTATTACACATAAACATATATTATGATTGTTTTACACTTGGATATTATTATAATATTGATGATATATTGGTCATGGAATTGATGGTAACATCCTAAATATATAGAATTGTGTATTTCCATTAATGAGAATTTTTATTCCAATATCATTGTGATTTATATGTCAATATTATAGATGGGTATTCATTGAAGATATATTTTTAATTCAATGGAATGTTTTTTGATTATCCAAACTAACATAATTATTATTCCATATATAGTATTGATATCATACACTATATATATCCATTACTAGGAATCAATGATCTCTTAATAACTGTTTTTATTAAAACCATTCTAGAAAAAGTATAGAATGAATGATTTTAATGATATATTAATTATATTTATTCCATATTGAAAATTCATGTATCTTAATGATATTTAATAAAGTAAACATAGAATTTTGGTTACTGGGGTTAAGGTTATTACAAATCATAATGTTCCGTTTTGAAAATTTAAAAATTGATGTTGGTTTTGAATTTTTTCTGAATGTATTGGAAGGTCAATTTTTTTTTGAATATGGACACATTGGGTTTTAGGTATTTTTGAATGGGAATTCTTTTATTATGAATTGTTTTCTAAAAGAATTATTATTTATTTTTAATAGATTTTGAGGATAGGATGATAATTAGGGTTGCTGAATGAATAGTTTTCTTTTCATTTTATTTTTAGAAGATGATTATTTTTGTAATGAAATAGATGGGTTGTGTAATAATTGATTTGGGTTGAATTTTTGTTTAATTTAATTAATTTAGGATCCATTTAGTTATTATGGATGTGTTTTTAATGTATATTTTCCATGGGAGAGTTTATTATAATCTAAAATTTTATTTTTTATGGTTATATGTCTATTAGGTTTTCACATGGAATCACAAATTTTATCTCCATATTACGCATAGAATATTATTATAAAATTTACATATTTAGAGTTGTTTTGTTGATGCTTTTATGATAATAGTAAATTTAATATGTTATTTATTATTGATTATACCATCTGTAATAGGAATCACAAACCATTACCTGATGCATTACAACCTGTGAAGCTGATGAATGACGGATATCTTGTTAAAATGTATGAATTACCATATGAGGGATTTTTTTATTGTTTCAGGTCTTACGGTGCTTCTAATCATGGATTAGGCCATGTTCCTTTTGGTACAATGATCATGTATGGGTTACCCATTCACCCTAACTAAAAATGTAACTACACATAAATAAATAAGAATTTTTGGATTTGGGATTTTGAAAAAATATAACTAACATTGCCTAGACATTTGAAAAAAAATTCTATTATGGGTTTTTAAAGAATTTAGTTATTTATAAATATTGGTTTAATTCTATTTTATAAATTTAATAATTTAAGAAGATATATATCATTTAATGACACTATATTAATGTTATATTGAATTTTAAATCTTAATAAATCCATTATTGGACCTTACTCAATAAACTATGAGTAAAAACATAATGTAAACATGTTAATCATGATAAAAAAACAATAAAAATTATAAAATCAACATAAGAACATGTGTCGCACCCACGATTTCAAAATTTATTTGCTTTATTAATTTTCTTTGCGCTAGTTAGTTCGGGTCGAAACCCGACTTTAGATTTCGAGTTTATTGTGTTTTGACTAGTTTGCGTCCAACGCAACGCGACCGATGCTGCGTGGCCTCACCTGGGTCGTCGCGCGGCCCCGCCCGTTTCACCGCACGCCCTGCTTGTTGGATAATTAATTAAATGAAATGGACCAGTATAATAAAACAATAATATTAATGGTGTTAAGAATATAATTTGTCTTGTGTCGTAATTAATATTCCTCTTAATAATAATAATAATGATAACAATAATAATAAAACTAATAAGGATTAATAGTTTGTTTTAATGATAACAATAAATATATTATAAATTGAGGTGTTATTATTATTATTAATAATACTAAATTTAGGTTTTATTTCCTTTTTATTTTATTTTATTTTAATTGCTTTTTATTTTAATTTCTTTTTATTTTATTTGTTTACTTATTTATTTATTTATTATTATTATTATTATTTTTTCTTTCTTTTCTCCTTTTCTTTTCTTTCCTCCCTCCGTTTTTTTTTTCTCTCCTCACAAATCCTGTCAGATCCCCTTCTCCCCCTCAATTGTCTCGCGCGGCTCACCCCCCCTGTAACCCTACTGTCGCGCCGCCCCCTCCATAACCGACACCTCCTCCGGCACCGCTCACGTCCAGCGCCCCACACCCCCCTGGCGACCTTGCTCCGCCGTCCCGGCTCTCCTCGCGCCGCCTCGCGCCGCCTCGCGCCGCCTCGCGCCGCCCCTCGAAACCCCTCCGCGCGACCTGTTCGGCTGAGCCCCGGTTAACTCCCTCCTTTCGACACACCGAACCAGCCGCGCCTCCCGCATTCCCCTCCTTATTTCCGACCTCCTCGCTTGCACCGTCCCCCTAACCTGCTGTCCTCCTCCTTGCCCAACCAAACCCCTGCCGAACCCCTCCTATTAGGTGAGTTTTATTTTTTTTATGATATGTTCATTTTCCAGCGGGTATGATGTTTTTTTTATGGTTTGATATTGATTATTGTTGGTTCGATTTATTGATTAGGGTTCGCATTTGAGTTGTTGAGTTGCCGGTGAGAGTCTCATGTGGTTTGGGGTCCAATTTGTGCTAAATTTGGTCTGAATTTAATTCTTCTGTCGATATTTTGTTCTTTAGGTTCTTTTTCTGAGTTCGTTGTGGTGCTTTTGGTGTGCATTTGTAGTCGCGTACCTTTTTTTCTGAAGTCACTACACACAGGTAGGTGGTTCCATGCCTTTGCATCATCTAGATAACTTAATTTGTTTGTTTAGTTAAACTTGATAAGTTCTATGATTTAATTGCATGGTGCTATCTTTGTTTATAATGCTTTGCCATGCTTGTTTGATAAAAAAAAAATTGGATTTCCGAAATGGTATGCTTTTGTGTTTTATATGTGTTGTTGTATAAATGAATGGGTGTGTTTTATAAGTTGCATGGAATGCGGTTTAAAAATTGTTTGACATGCGTGCGTGGTAAAAATTGCACTCTCTTTAGAAATGGTTTTGTTTTTGTTTATTTATTTATTTCGACCTTGTTGTGGTAAATTTTTAAAGTGTCTAATTAATTGTGCAAATGGTGTGAATGAGGTTTTAGAGAAGTTGAGTGTTTAATTGATTTTTAAAATGTTCTTTTCATGGAAAGATTTGGGTGTTTTGAAGTGAGGTTTTATGGTATACATGTGATATGTTTTGTAAACTAAGCGATTGTTCATTTGAGTGGTATTTGGGATTCCAAACAAGGTTGAAAGGTTCTGAAGGTTGTTTGGTAGTGTGAGAGGTGTTTTTAAGTCGCTTTAGGTGTTTGTTTATTTAATTAGACATTTTTTAAAGTATTTGAATCACTTTTGGTGTGTTTGCCTTGTCCTGCACTTGTGAAATTAAAATGAATTTTTTTTTATAATGGAAAACAAGTTTTGATATGGTCACCTCATGTATCAAGTATTAAAGTGACGCCTCTATATATAACCAAGTGGTCTTTGGTGTAAAGTCTTCTTGGGTTTTCTTGAAACAATTTCATTAATAGTTCAAATGGTTCTTTGGTACATTTTTATGATGTGAAAATGGTATTTTGAAGGAGTTGAATACGCATTCATTTTTAAAGTGGTGTATTTTTTATAAAATGAGACATGTCCTTTGTGTGCGTGTCTTTGAAATAGTGTTTTGGTATGAAAGTGGTGACTTTTTGTGTAATGTCAAGCTTGGTTTGTGAAATGTGAAAGTGGTGAATTATGTGAATGTGAAACTTGATTGAGCACAAGGGAAACCCTGGGTATCTAGGTGGGTAGACTAGAACTTGTGTGCTAGTGAGCCGGATGGGTATCGTCCCTGTTTCACTTAGCTGGATTGACGATTGCAACACTAACTAAACATATGATATCTGAGGGTCGTGGCCTTCTAAGCCACGTGTTCTGAGGGTCGTGGCCTTCTAAGCCACGTTTTCTGAGGGTCGTGGCCTTCTAAGCCACGTTTCACCGAGACACGAGGCTTCTAGGGTCCCACTCGAGCTAGATGATCCTTAGGGGTTTTACCTACAGTGCTCTACCATCTGTGGCATGGTGCCTTCCATCGGCATATGGAGGACCATGCGGGTTAGCGTGGGTGTGTGTATGGGTGTGTGAGTGTGTGTGTGTGTGTGTGTGTGTGTGTGTGTGTGTGTTCCCATATTAAACTTTTCCCTTCCTCTCAAAAATTATATTTGTGAAATGCATTCCTTTTAGTGTTTTCCTTTAGCATTTGGCTTGTAAACTTTTTCTTTAAAACCATCTTGAAAGTATAATTTTGAATAAACACATTAATTTGTCTTTTTGATGTTGTGGCATGGAGCCTTTTTATTGGGTGACATCCTATTGGGCTTTTGGCTCACACCCTACATACACCTTTGGGTGTATGTAGACTTTGTTTCTTGTGAATTCCAGGTTGTGACTGTGTGCTCAGTGATGGTGGTTCAGGTTGCAGCTGGTCTTCTCATATAGAATGGTGTTGATGTGGTATCACTTCTTCCGAGAGGTTGAGTTTGAGTTTTAGTTTCTGCTATCGTCTTTTCCTTTTAGTTATTGCTTCAAGTTGTAGACTTTAAACTTGTTCATAGTTTAAAGGCACGTTTTGTTGTCTGTTTCTAATTTCAGCTTATCTATCTGGTTAGTTGGTTTTTCTATCTTGTATTTCGGGTGAAACCGTTCCCATCTGTTAAACTTGATACCCGGGCACTTGTGCCAGCCCGTGGGGATTGGGAACGCCCTTCGGGTCTTGCCGCGGACCGGGTCGGGCGCCGGGTCGGATGGCGACCCGGCCTGGTTCGTGACAAAATGGTATCAGAGGGCAAGGTTTGCTCTCTTGGGTCGTTTTCTTTTGGGGTAGAGTCACAGTAGACTTGAGTTAAATTTGTCGGGACTCGACGTCCTGACTACGAGTAAGGTGCCTGGCCAGCACACCTCGTGGCGGGACTCGAGTTACCAAAGTATGTTGAGGTTTGTCTGAGTTTTTAGTTCTTGCGGTTAATCTTGTCTATGGGAAATGAAAAAGGGGTAAGGTCAGTGGTCCCAGTGAGCTCGTAGGGTCTGGCAAGCCATGTGGAGCCGGGGACGCTGTCCTAGAATGCCCTCCGTTGCAGTGGCATGACTGGCGTATGGCCGCCAACCATACGTTCCAGTCACCCTCTGACACAAGTTTTCCCTTGCATCATTTCTCATCTCTTTGTTTTGGATTCGTGAGAATTTGGTTTTTAGGTAAATATGTTTGGGTCTTGGAAAATGTTTTCAAATGAAAGGCTTTAAAAATAAAATGACGCGAAAGGTTTGGAAAGTGTGGGTTAGATGTTTTGGTTTTGAAAAAAAAAATGGAATGGTTTGTTTTTGACCCTTGGTGTTCTCGTGGGAAACCACATGCATGAGTGTATATGGAAAAAAATGGTTAATGGCACGAGCGGATGAGTGCTCTGATGGATATGAGGTGGGTGCCAGTGCGGCACGAGAACATGCATGTGCGAGGCCCATGAGACACCATTGGTGTTTGTGCAACCCACTGGCTTTTCTTATTTTTAAAATGTCTTGTTAAAGAAAATGTTTGGTGTTTTAGTAAACGGTGTTTGTGTGGCGTGTCCTTGTGTTTTTGAGATGTTGAATGCGTGGCGTTTTGAACTGAGTATTATTTCTGGATGGTTTATGTCCCGAGTTTGAGTTCTTATTTGTAAGTTGGTATGTAAGCGTGTGGTTAGTAAATTCCTTTGAAGAGTACATCGGGTAGCCCTTGCAGTGGTTTCCCCTGCACGGTTGGTGTTTTCTTGTTGTATGTATTGACCGTTGGACCAGTTTGGTTGGGTCCATAGTTTCCTTTCTTGACTAGTGTATGCCCCCCTATAAAGCGTTGACATGTGATTGAAGTAAAACTACGGGGAATTCCCCGTTGGCCGGCACTCCAATAGATTGAAGGACTCTCTTTTTGAATTCTAGTATTGAACCCATCTCTCCTTAAAACTAAGTAGATCCTCTCGCAGCGGGATGACAGATGTGAGGGGAGTTGAACAAAGTTTTGGTTTCTTTGAGTTGCCTGAGTCGTCGAGTATGAAATTTGACGTCGTTATGTTTGACGGTAGCCCCTAGAAACGGCGAAAGAAATTCCAGTGGGGAAGGGTGAAGGCGTTTGAGAGGTGTCAGTGCTTATCGATGTTTTGAATGGTTGGTAGTGTTTACATTAGCCGCAAGGGTCATGTTCGGTGACGTCTTGCAGCGTGAGACCCCCTTGATAATCAACAGTGGTTTGGAAGCAACCCTAAGTCGTCGGTGTAGCCTATCATTCTAAATGACCTCTGATCTTTGGTTTGTCTTGTTTAAGGAAGAGGTTTACGTTAGGCCACTAGTGTGTCAGACCCAGTCACATGAGGATGCTACGGTCAATTGCAGGAATCATGTGTTGTTTAAGACCTAGTTTGAAGTCCTTCTCCGTATAATGTTCCTCTCAACAGTAATGGTCATGTTCGGTGACGATTTGCGGTGTCGTGTTCTCATCCAGTGTGACAAAGGGTGATGCGCATGCACCATTGCAGCTCTTATGTTGGTTAATGTTTTGTGTATGATCAGTTGGATGTCATGGTGTGTTGTGTCTGATGGTGTATCCTCAGGTGCAATAGGATTTCGTGTGACACCAAAAAGGAGAAGCTCCGTTCGGGAGTTTTCCATGCCTGACTACGAGGCAGAAGATGCTTCAAACATCAGGGCTCCAGCCATAGGCCTCGGAGTGAAGCTGGCGCGTAGTCAGGAACCCCAGGATTGTATGAGACCCCAGTGTTATCTCTGTCGTCGGTAATAAAGGTGAAGGCAATTTAAAGTTGTTTTCTGTGGTTCCAATCCGAACGACCCGATTGGGTGCGTGAGGCTCCGTGTGGCTATAAGGTGGCGCAGTCGTCTCATTATCTTATGGTCTTGAGGGTTGCGTTCCATCAAAGGTAATCGTTTTTAGTTGTCCCTATGGGATGTGTTGGGTAAGTTGGTATCAAATTGGAATGGAACTCATCTAGGGATGTGAAGATGTTGGTTCGTCTTGGGTTGTGGGTTTGACACCCGGTAGTTGGGCCCGACCCTCCCCGCCCCTTGTGGTGGGGTGCCTAGCCCCCGTCGAGAAATTTATAAAGTTTTGTATCTGCTATCAGTTCTAATGGTGGGGTGTTTGGTCACCATTGTGAAGTTTTTCAAAGTTCTATGCATTTTGTTAGTTCTAATGGTGGGGAGTCCTCATGGACCTCCCCATGTTGGTTTTCTAGTCTCGCCTTTGGCGTTGGCAGGTTCTTAATGGTGGGGAGACCCACATTGGGTCTCGCACGAATGTCTCTAGGATGAATCAGTGCTGGACTTCTCTTTAATGGCGGGGAGTCCGCTCGGACCTCCCCCTGTCGGTTGTCCACTCTCTTTTCGAGCATCAGTGACTTCTTAATGGTGGGGAGCCCCTTGAGCTTCCCCATGTTGATCTATAGCTTCTGTTTTCAAAGATGGTTTGTCGATAAGTGATAGGAGTGTTCCGAGGACATGGTTTGACCTCTTTTTTTCAAATTAGCCAAGTGGTGTGGTTTCGGTTTCAGAGTGCTTGAGGTGTTTTGGCGTGTGAAGTTAGCTCTTGTGGGTTCAAGAGTTTGTTTTCTAAAACAATCGGCTGGAGGCGTTCTAGCTTTTTGGGGCGGGCGACACATATCGGAGAGTCTTTTTATGCATTTCTTGATATTGTCTTTAAGTCACTTTCTCTGAGCACGATGTTTCTCTCTCTCTTTTGTTGATGTTTGTGGGGGTCCTATTTGATCCTTAGTGGGGTGCCGTTTCCTGCTTTGGGTCTCATCCATAGTTGCGGCTTTCCGGGGGCGGAAAGCTTTATGGTGGGGAGAATTGTCGCACCCACGATTTCAAAATTTATTTGCTTTATTAATTTTCTTTGCGCTAGTTAGTTCGGGTCGAAACCCGACTTTAGATTTCGAGTTTATTGTGTTTTGACTAGTTTGCGTCCAACGCAACGCGACTGATGCTGCGTGGCCTCACCTGGGTCGTCGCGCGGCCCCGCCCGTTTCACCGCACGCCCTGCTTGTTGGATAATTAATTAAATGAAATGGACCAGTATAATAAAACAATAATATTAATGGTGTTAAGAATATAATTTGTCTTGTGTCGTTATTAATATTCCTCTTAATAATAATAATAATAGTAATAATAATAATGATAACAATAATAATAAAACTAATAAGGATTAATAGTTTGTTTTAATGATAACAATAAATATATTATAAATTGAGGTGTTATTATTATTATTAATAATACTAAATTTAGGTTTTATTTCCTTTTTATTTTATTTTATTTTAATTGCTTTTTATTTTAATTTCTTTTTATTTTATTTGTTTACTTATTTATTTATTTATTATTATTATTATTTTTATTTCTTTCTTTTCTCCTTTTCTTTTCTTTCCTCCCTCCGTTTTTTTTCTCTCCTCACAAATCCCGTCAGATCCCCTTCTCCCCCTCAATTGTCTCGCGCGGCTCACCCCCCTGTAACCCTACTGTCGTGCCGCCCCCTCCATAACCGACACCTCCTCCGGCACCGCTCACGTCCAGCGCCCCACACCCCCCTGGCGACCTTGCTCCGCCGTCCCGGCTCTCCTCGCGCCGCCTCGCGCCGCCCCTCGAAACCCCTCCGCGCGACCTGTTCGGCTGAGCCCCGGTTAACTCCCTCCTTTCGACACACCGAACCAGCCGGGCCTCCCGCATTCCCCTCCTTATTTCCGACCTCCTCGCTTGCACCGTCCCCCTAACCTGCTGTCCTCCTCCTTGCCCAGCCGAACCCCTGCCGAACCCCTCCTATTAGGTGAGTTTTATTTTATTTTTATGATATGTTCATTTTCCAGCGGGTATGATGTTTTTTTTATGGTTTGATATTGATTATTGTTGGTTCGATTTATTGATTAGGGTTCGCATTTGAGTTGTTGAGTTGCCGGTGAGAGTCTCATGTGGTTTGGGGTCCAATTTGTGCTAAATTTGGTCTGAATTTAATTCTTCTGTCGATATTTTGTTCTTTAGGTTCTTTTTCTGAGTTCGTTGTGGTGCTTTTGGTGTGCATTTGGAGTCGCGTACCTTTTTTTCTGAAGTCACTACACACAGGTAGGTGGTTCCATGCCTTTGCATCATCTAGATAACTTAATTTGTTTGTTTAGTTAAACTTGATAAGTTCTATGATTTAATTGCATGGTGCTATATTTGTTTATAATGCTTTGCCATGCTTGTTTGATAAAAAAAAATTGGATTTCCAAAATGGTATGCTTTTGTGTTTTATATGTGTTGTTGTATAAATGAATGGGTGTGCTTTATAAGTTGCACGGAATGCGGTTTAAAAATTGTTTGACATGCGTGCGTGGTAAAAATTGCACTCTCTTTAGAAATGGTTTTGTTTTTGTTTATTTATTTATTCCGACCTTGTTGTGGTAAATTTTTAAAGTGTCTAGTTAATTGTGCAAATGGTGTGAATGAGGTTTTAGAGAAGTTGAGTGTTTAATTGATTTTTAAAATGTTCTTTTCATGGAAAGATTTGGGTGTTTTGAAGTGAGGTTTTATGGTATACATGTGATATGTTTTGTAAACTAAGCGATTGGTCATTTGAGTGGTATTTGGGATTCCAAACAAGGTTGAAAGGTTCTGAAGGTTGTTTGGTAGTGTGAGAGGTGTTTTTAAGTCGCTTTAGGTGTTTGTTTATTTAATTAGACATTTTTCAAAGTATTTGAATCACTTTTGGTAGGTTTGCCTTGTCCTGCACTTGTGAAATTAAAATGAATTTTTTTTTATAATGGAAAACAAGTTTTGATATGGTCACCTCATGTATCAAGTATTAAAGTGACGCCTCTATATAGAACCAAGTGGTCTTTGGTGTAAAGTCTTCTTGGGTTTTCTTGAAACAATTTCATTAATAGTTCAAATGGTTCTTTGGTACATTTTTATGATGTGAAAATGGTATTTTGAAGGAGTTGAATACGCATTCATTTTTAAAGTGGTGTATTTTTTATAAAATGAGACATGTCCTTTGTGTGCGTGTCTTTGAAATAGTGTTTTGGTATGAAAGTGGTGACTTTTTGTGTAATGTCAAGCTTGGTTTGTGAAATGTGAAAGTGGTGAATTATGTGAATGTGAAACTTGATTGAGCACAAGGGAAACCCTGGGTATCTAGGTGGGCAGACTAGAACTAGTGTGCTAGTGAGCCGGATGGGTATCGTCCCTGTTTCACTTAGCTGGATTGACGATTGCAACACTAACTAAACATATGATATCTGAGGGTCGTGGCCTTCTAAGCCACGTGTTCTGAGGGTCGTGGCCTTCTAAGCCACGTTTTCTGAGGGTCGTGGCCTTCTAAGCCACGTTTCACCGAGACACGAGGTTTCTAGGGTCCCACTCGAGCTAGATGATCCTTAGGGGTTTTACCTACAGTGCTCTACCATCTGTGGCATGGTGCCTTCCATCGGCATATGGAGGACCATGCAGGTTAGCGTGGGTGTGTGTATGGGTGTGTGAGTGTGTGTGTGTGTGTGTGTGTGTGTGTGTGTGTGTGTGTGTGTTCCCATATTAAACTTTTCCCTTCCTCTCAAAAATTATATTTGTGAAATGCATTCCTTTTAGTGTTTTCCTTTAGCATTTGGCTTGTAAACGTTTTCTTTAAAACCATCTTGAAAGTATAATTTTGAATAAACACATTAATTTGTCTTTTTGATGTTGTGGCATGGAGCCTTTTTATTGGGTGACGTCCTATTGGGCTTTTGGCTCACACCCTATATACACCTTTGGGTGTATGTAGACTTTGTTTCTTGTGAATTCCAGGTTGTGACTGTGTGCTCAGTGATGGTGGTTCAGGTTGCAGCTGGTCTTCTCATGCAGAATGGTGTTGATGTGGTCTCACTTCTTCCGAGAGGTTGAGTTTGAGTTTTAGTTTCTGCTGTCGTCTTTTCTTTTTAGTTATTGCTTCAAGTTGTAGACTTTAAACTTGTTCATAGTTTAAAGGCACGTTTTGTTGTCTGTTTCTAATTTCAGCTTATCTATCTGGTTAGTTGGTTTTTCTATCTTGTATTTCGGGTGAAACCGTTCCCATCTGTTAAACTTGATACCCGGGCACTTGTGCCAGCCCGTGGGGATTGGGAACGCCCTTCGGGTCTTTCCGCGGACCGGGTCGGGCGCCGGGTCGGATGGCGACCCGGCCTGGTTCGTGACAACATGAATGTGTCAAATAAACATATAATATAATAAAAAAATTATAATGTGTTGAAATTTATATATTAAAAATGATCATTTTCATGTACACAAAATAAAGTACCAAAACAAACTTTTTAAAAGATGTTGAATTACCATTTTTAAGAAAACAAATAATGAATTAGAACCTCTATATTAGTTCTTATAAAATACCATTTTGAATATTTAACTTTATTTATATAAATATTATCTATTAAAACCCATTTTATATTCTCATGTTCAAATTTCTCAACCGATGAAGAATGTATGGGATGTATTTGTAGGGTATAGTTTCAATAATTTTTTTCAACTATCAGTAGACATATGCCGCCTACTAATGATTGTTTCAATAAAATATGAATTTTAATTCACACTCACATATACAAAAAAGTATGTGAAATTAACTAAAGGTTTTTTACAGTGTTTGACTCTTTCATGAATGAGATAATCCATTACATGGTTGGTTAGTCTCCCTAATAGAGGATTATTTATTAAACATACAAATAAATTCATATTACATGTATAGGAATAGAACTCAAATGTCTCATTTTATGGTCACACTGTATTATTTATCATAAATTTTTAATACAATTTAATAGAATGAGAGTGATACTGATGAATTTGTAGATTTTGTTTTTACAGTCCCAACAGATGATGATCAACCTCTAAAATCCATCATGAATATAAAATAACTACTTCAAGACATTATATTGATTGCAATGAAGATATTATTCTTCATATTAAATATCAAAAATCATTCACTTGTATCTTAAACTCAGAAAACACATGATTATGACTTCATAACATCACGATTTATTCTCTCTTGTTTTTTCAATATTTCAATTTTATTATTTGAAACATTTTATTCTATATCATATGTACCATCTATTTTTCTGTATCACTTGTATTTTCTTTTTCTATATTATTAAAGGTATATTAATTTTATTGAACATACAATATTAATTATTATTAAAAACTAAAAACAAATTCACTTATTATCATTATATTTTATCCATCTAAAACACTTTATTTAAATGAAAAAATATAAAACCTATTTGTTCATCACGTTTAATAGGTTATAATTATAATTGTATTTCAGTAATTATAAATATCACACAAAATTATATCAAAAAAAATTCAATGTGGATATCATCACCATATTGGTATACAAATGTATAGCTATGTAGTTTTTCTTATCACATCATTAGATTATGACATAAATGTAGTCCTTAAGAATGACAAAACTCAATTGAACATCACCAAGCTCAATAATTTTTTTTACTTCATCAAAAATAAAAACTCACCATAAAATTGTTGAGACTTTAAAAACAAACTATCACTGAACCAAATAAATATTTTTTATCAATTTTTTTATGTGAATTCCAAAATATAATTTTCACATTATTATTTCATAATTGATATACAATTATTCTTTCAATAAAAACATATTAATTAATTATTTAATTTTTCAATTTTCCAAAATTAAATACATCATTTAAATATGTTAAATTAATACCATTTTTTTGTTCTCTCATAAATCATCATGGATCCTAATTTAAATTTTATGATTTAACTTAAATATATAAGATACTAGATTTCGTGTTTTCACTTGTACAAAATCACTCAACTCAAATGAAAAATGATTTTTTCATAATGGAAATATCACATTTTAAAACCTCATATATATTGTACAAATATATTCAGTATATGAAAATTATCTTACAGACAACAAAATTATTTTACTGGTATCTTAATCATCTTACATAACACAATTATCAAATGTATAGATTATATTTCATACAGGCAAGTGAAATTTCATATTCATGGATTTATTTTATTATGTGTGTTACAATAATTAATTCATGGGGGATGGATATGTTTTTTTATCCCCAATAAATAATCTACATAGATTAATATTCATCATCCAATAATAGAATTGTATAACAAAAATACACTACTGAAACTCTAAAATTCAGATCAATGATCTGAATGCATCATAAAATCATTCATCACATATTCAAAAAAAGACTTCTACTGGATTCATGTATTCTCGATAAATTTGTATATAATATTAAACCAAAAATAACACCATTGGAACTTCAATCACCCCATATTGGATTTGTTAGAAATAGCACACAATTATTAATTTAATTCATCATGTTATAATCATATTTTTTTCAAACTCCCCAAATATCTTGAGAATCATCTTACCATAGACATACTCATTTAAGTAGTTTCTTGAAAAAAATTACTAGAAAAGTTAATGATTTTTTGAGATTTACACCCCTTAGAGAAAATATATATTTTTTCCATGTGAATTAAATGAACTCCACATAAATATCAATAATATTATATCACCCCTAGAATACACATTAAGAAAAATCTCCATTTAAAATTATCCACATATTCATCTTTATATATTAGTTACCACATTTCCTCTTTTTATGACTTGTATCCCTCCAGTAGAAAGAGTTATTTCACTATTTCATCCATTTTTTAACACAATCGACATTCTTTTAGGGAAACATTCTACATCACTTCAATTGATATGAGAGATATTAATGTGGTGTTTTAAACTAATTCAATTCAAATTTTATCTTAGAATATTTTTTTAAGATAACTAAAATAATAATCTCCCTACAATTAAATTGAATCTTGATATCTCTATAAACAATACTTTAATTTATGAAATGTTACATGATATACTTTTTATTGGATATAGAATACTACAAATGGGTCTTTAAAATAATTATCA
Organism: Viscum album; assembly: GCA_963277665.1. Lineage (NCBI taxonomy): Eukaryota > Viridiplantae > Streptophyta > Magnoliopsida > Santalales > Viscaceae > Viscum > Viscum album. The sequence goes on along the minus strand of OY728133.1, from coordinate 971,105,590 downwards.
TAGTCTGATTATCACTAAATATCTTTATTTTCCTCTAAGTATCAACTTAATAATCTGTTCGATACACAATTATAGATAATACCTTTGGGGAAGAATGAATGATATTTATATACACATTTTCGTATATGTTAGTTAAACAACTCGACACTAGAAGCCCGAAGCTGGTTCATTATTTTAATAAATTTTCATATGAACAAGTAATATGCATCCAGAAGGATCAAGAAGTTTTTTAGTTTTGGAAACAAGATATATACATAGGTTCAACGTTGAACTTGAAAAGAAAAACAACATATATATTTTCTTGTAATTGTATATAACTACAAGTATATCCACTTTGGTAATTAATAATAAACTTCTTAAATTCTTGAAAAATTGAAACATAATAAAGGGGTGAGGTCAAATTCTTACAAAGGGTATGAAATACAAAAAGAGATATCATAACCATAATCATCATTCACAGTGAATAACTTAAAAAAAAATTCCTTTAAAAAAATGCACAAATTATGGAAGGAATAAGATATGAATAAATAAAACCACAATAAAACATAATCATGTGTATTCCATTAGTCATATTACCAAATGAACTAAAAATTACAAGACTCATAATGAGGGAATTCATAATGTGTGACATCCTAACCACACCATCAAGTCCTCGTGCAAAACCAAAAATATACATTTTGTTACGGCCTAGTGTCAGACCATGGTTTGTATCATGGGACCTACTAATGCACCGAGGGGATATAGCGGGACCCAACCAACACATACTAAGTCCAATGAATTCATCATATGAATGAGGATCAACATAATCAACTTAAATATTCACATTTAAACTATTATATAAAAAGTTAAAAACATCCCCGAATCATTAAAAATAAACACAAACCATTCAAAATAATATGGTTTATCGTTTGAGGATACCATATACACAGATAATATAATAATAAACAATTAAATAAAACATGGGGGATTTTATCATTGGACAAAAAATTCAATGAAGTAAAAGATTAAACAAATGAGGTTGACATAGATAAAGATACATTCAAATGAGACCAATGATAAATCCTCGAGGAAATAATCATTAAACATTATAATGTGTATAATACCACCACCAAAAATTATAATCATAATCCCTAAAAATATCATGATAATAAGTAGACTCATGATATGATATATCAATGGGAATTACATATACCACATGAATGTAATAATTGGTTAAAAAGGATTATATCTCATTAAAGATAAAGTGATATGAGACAAATTATTTTCACTATGGAATAAAGAGTTCTATAAGAAAATCATTTGTATTAGTCATTAAATCATATTGGAAACATGTATATCCCATAAAATAATCGGGTATTTTAATCCAATTATATTTGTGGCTAAAAAATTTCTTACTGAGGTAAAATCATTTAAAAACTTTTTTAAAGAAGCTTTAGAAATAAAAAATTTTAGTACAGTTTAAGGAAAATATTAAAAGATTTTAAAGCACAAAAGAATGTCCAATTTTATAAAACCATAAATGAACTAAAATCTATTTATGATGTTAATATTGTGATTTTAAAGATAAATATTGATTAATATATATTAATATAAATTATAGTAAGAATTAGAAAAGTTCCTTGAATCAGGCTTGCATTTCAGGACATTTTTTTCCGATGATTATTTTAATACATGTAACTTCTCATTAAATAATGAAGGATTATGATTGGTGAATATATATATAACATTTACATATAATTTATAATCACTAAATTTTAATATTTAATAAATTATTTTGGGTTAGTAGAGAATATTATAAACGTGAATGAAAATGATGGATCGGGTAGAAAATACTTACAAATTTGTAATCAATTGAATCGTATGGCCAAAAATTAATAATCATCAAATGATAAATTGAATATCATGAAAAAAATAGAGTTATGATATGAAACATCTATTGATACACTAATTACACCACACACAAGTAATAGTATTGAATTGAAATATCTCACAAAAAATGGATGTGAGAAGAAGAAACCCTTAACTTATGTCTAAATGTGTTGTCCGAATGATTTTATTGACCTGAATAATGAAATATAGGTTCGTTAAATAATAATTCCATAACCTCCTATTCACGAATTGATTTTCTATAACCTTTTTAAATTCATTTATGGACTTTTTAATGGGTTAAGAGGATCAATTTCATTGTTTGGTTCTATTTTTTTCATGATGGGTATACTAAGATACATGAACAAAGAATCACTTAAAATTAGGATGGTTTTCCAGAAATTAATATATATATTATTAATGGAAAATAATAAGTTTACATGGTTTTTAATTTCAATTTTCTAGTTGAAGTGAAGATGAATCATTATATATATCATTTAATGATAACTGTCTGGGTTAATTAGCGGGTTTTGAATACAAAGAACTCATTTTTCATTATAAGTGAAAATGATGTGTACAAATAGATTCCAGTAACATATTTGAGAAAAAATACATATTTTATATTCTAGTTCAACCAAATAATTCTCATATGAAAATAATTGGAGGTGGTAATAGAAATTGAAAACCCTTCCTCCTTGAATGTGATAAATTAACAAATCAGAAATGGTGTTTCCATTTCGTGTATAAAAGAAGGGAAAAAAGAGATGATGATGGAATATTCTATTATCCTAATAAAAAGAATGTAAATATATTGTACTATAGTTTTCATGAATAATCATATAATTGGTCTAGATAAGGTATTAGTGAAAAAGTATTTAAAATAAAAGAAGAATAAATCTTACCTCTTGAATATTTCTTTTTTGAATCTACCTTATGGCTTTTGGAACTGATTTTTTTATGAGACCAGAAGCAGAATAATGTGTCAAGGGAGGAGGAGGATGGAATTTGGTAGTTTTTGGATGAACAATAAGTCCTATGGTTTTGAAATTTGTAATGTAATGTAGCTCTTTTAATATGTGAGGTGTGGGGTAACTAAGAATCAAAAATATTATTAAAATATAATAAATATATTATAGGGTTAAGACTCAAGAAATGCCTAAAACTGATGGGGATTAAATTCACAAAGTAATATTATACTTTTTGAACCTATTCAATAATTTTGGAATATTTAAATAATTTAATAATATATTTTATTCACTAAAAACAATTTATTCATGATAAAAACGATTAATATCTATGATTTTAAACAGATAAAAACAAAGTTTAAAAATCAACTAAAATGATAAATTATATTATAGAAATTTCATATTAATCTAGGGAAATTTTGAATCCTCTTAAAATGTAAAATTATTTTTATTTTATTATTTTTTATATTATTAATTAATTTATTCATTAATTAAATTAATATAGCATCATCATTGTGAAAGCCATTGTCGAATTTATATGATGTCAAAAAATTAAAAATAAAATTATATTAGAAATATTATTTTAATAGAGTTAAAAAGACTATTCTTGATTGAATAGAACCTATATAAAATCATATATAATAATATTATTTAATGAAAAACTATAATGTGACAACTTGATTTCATTTTGAAATATTAATATTATAAAGTAATTAAAGTGATCCAAGTGGTCCAAAATGTCTTAAATTAGAATAAAAACATTATCATATTTTAAAAGTCTTTATATAAAATGTTTTATCCCAAATATGTGACATTTAATAATTCTTATATTTTTAATTAAAATCATTTTCTGTAAATTTCTTATGTTTCCACGGGTGATGCATTTTATTTACATAATCATTAATGTTAATTATTTCATATATATATAATTAAAAATAAAATACTATCATAATGATAAATTAATTCGGCTCAGAATAATATAATGATTTATTTCATTATTTTTATTCACTCTTATAAAAAACCAGACATCTTCTTAAATTTGTTATTTGGTCATTTCATTCCCTAGATAAGCATTACAGAGACATTTGGATAATACTCATGTTATATAACATAAAAATTAGAACATAAAAATAAATTCTATTAATAATACATAATAATTAATAAATATTTCATGAATGTAATTTTTTGCACACATTTATTTTATATAAATTACCAAATTTGACGTTCTCAGCACTGCTCAGGCACTACGCTGACAATGAAAATGTTTTTTATACTTATCATAAAAAAAATATCTTTCATGTTCCAAATTATTCTTCTACAATATAAAAATAATTAATATAATTATTTAGTTATTAAATAGTTTAAATAAATTTTTAAATCATACTAATTTTATGACAATGTCATGAGAAATGCCGTATTTTATAAAAAACTATATTTTTTATGGTTCATCAAAAATTATACTATTTCATAAAAATACAAAAATTTCCTACAAACCATTTTTCAACGTTTAGAATTCAAAAAGGATCTCCATTTTAGTAAAATAATTTTTTAAATATGAGAAACTTAAATTTTAACTAAAATCGTTAGTTTCTAGAAAAATACTAATTTTAATACAACAACTGATTTTATGATGCTTCAAAAAATTAACTAGGGTCTCATAAAATTGTCTTGTAATCATAGGAAAACAATATATTGAATCATGAATAAATTATATGAAAATTAATTATCTTTTTAATAAATCGTTTAATTATAAAATTGTAATTCATTATTTATTGGTATAAAAAATAACAACACATTATAATTAACTCATTATATATTCATTCTCTTTTATATGGTTCCTAGACTCTATTTTTACATACATTGGTGAGGTTAATATTTAAAAAGGTACATTACTATTCATAAGGACCATGTACTATTCATAATCGTACAAATACACTTCATATTACTATTCATAAGGTTATATTACTATTCACAAGGGTCAGGTTACTATTCATAAGGGTGAATTACTTTTCATAATGGTCAAGTTACTATTCATGTTACTATTAATAAAGGTATATTATTATTCAAAAACATTATGTTTGTTCTATCAGGCTCAAAAAATCACCTTGAATGCTACTGTGTATCTCAGATTATCCATATTCAAATAACAAAAGTGGAAAAATTATGTTTATGGGCTCAGTTATAATAATGATTTACTTTGTAGAGACAATGTGTCTTGTGAATTCAATTTTTTTAAAAAAATCTTTACAGTGGTACATTATCCACCCCTTACAAAAATTTCGCCCTCAAAATTTGGAAAATGAGTTTCGAGGGCTAATAGTTGATAATTGAAAATTCCCTTTTTAGAAACCCACATATGGTTAAAATATCATATCAATAAGAGGGAAAGGGAAATGCATCGACACTAAAAAAACTAAGCATTGTAATTGGATTACATGGTCAGGTAAGAATAAACAAAACATCATGTTATGATTAATGTGATAAAGAATATGCTCAGATGGAAGATCATTACCAAAAAACCATAAACTATAGTTATAAAAAAATTGATAATATGACAATATTATTTTTTAAGACACATTTCCTAAATTTCAAGAATTATTCATGTCTATAATTTTATAAATATAAATTTCAATTTAATAAAAATATTCCTATTCTTTGGTTGTACCTTGAACTACCTATCCATCATCACTTACTATAGGTTTCAACATGTGGTGACATTAAAATCTAAATCCTCAAACAATGATCAACTTAAACCATTTAATAAATGGTTTACCTTTCCAAAGGATCACGATCCAACACCTAATAATAAGTTCCAAATCCATCCTTTCATGATCCATATACACATGGTCTTTAGAAAACCACATTTTATAGGACTTAATTATCTATCCTACTCATGGAATTTGGTCCTTATATTCCTTTAATCAACATGAAGTAGCCATAAATTTTCTCATTCCAAACATGTGATTATCTTCATCATGTGTCCTCTTGAAATATGGTAATAACTAAAATTTCCATAATTTCTTATTCAAATTAATCATTCATCCTTACACATGAAATTTGATATATTTCTTATATCCAAAAATATGGTAAACTTCATCAATGATAGAATAAACCACTTGTTGATAGGACAATATTCATTTTTAGAGTTAGTTAGTGCTTATGAAAATCAATCATTTCTTCATCATTATCTTAATCATCATGACTAAATTTATGGATGTATTTCACTCAAACATATTCATTCCCAATTTATTAACATTATAATGAGTCACTTATCCCTCGAAAAAATCATCATTAGACCTCAAATACTTAATGAAATAGTCTTGTAGTATAATCCTCATATATTCATAAATCTTATAAATGGTACATTAGTGATAAAAAATTCAAATGACATGATTCTTAATGTTGAATATTAATCACCACACTTCTTCTAGGGTGGTATCATTATTTTATCATTATCTAGTAATAGCATTTGGGGAATATTCATTTGAGGCTTGGGACATTGATTCATATAGTGTCCCATCTCCATGCAGTTGAACCAATATAAATAAGAAACCTTTTTCTTATCGTTACAATCACAAAATTGGTTTCCATTTTCTCCACACCTATAACAAACACTCATTACCTTAAATAATTTACCAGGGTTACTCATTCCAAAGTCATAACATGTGGGGAAAATCATCATTCCCATTCTTCCAACTATCATTATTTTTCTCTACCGTCCTCTTCTTCATTTTCCTCCCGTTAAAGCCATTTGTTTCCAGAGAATTATTTACATACCTTGTTAACACATAATATTATTTCCTTATATTATGAGGAAACATAAGAGAATATCTTCCTTTTGAATGATGTCTTAAGACCATGAGATATATGACCCTTCTTATTATTTTCATCACATACATTATTTGTATTCTTATTCATTCTGCTACGCACATTTTCAGATCAATTCCATATTTTATGTTAGCTCATAATACTATAAATTTTCTTTAACTCTAAATGTTATATATAACGTATAATAAATTTATGCATAATAATTCATTAAAACATATACATTGGTTATTTTGGAAGAATAAATACATCATAATTGTATTTAAGAAAACAAATGTGAATTATCCTATGAATATCCTCAAGAGTGTCAAACCAGGTACACAGTAAGGCTCATTTTCATATATCATGTTACCCCAGGTCATGCTCGAAACACATTGTATGATTTGTTACTCCAAGGTAGATACTTTCCAAACCCACGTCCACTAGTTGTATTCTGGAATAGTTGTATTTTCTATAATGTTTCACATAATCTATTCCTTACCGAAATTTGAGGACATTTTTGTATTTTTATCCTCAATTCAATCTTAGGGTTTTATTCCCTATTCAATATTTTCTAAATCTGGTTTCCTTTTTTTATACTAATCTTTATTTGATACCAACTATAACGCCCTGACCACTGAAGCCCGGAGTCAGTGTGTTATTTTAATACATGGGAATATAAACAAGGAATATAAAACCCTAAAGGGTAGAGTAGTTTATTAGTTTTGGAAACAATAAAAATACATTGAATCAACATTACTACTTGAAATGAAATACAATATATTTTTATTAAAGGTATTTTCCACAACTATAAGATTGTCCCTCCAGGTCATTACTAATAAGCTTCTTCATGTCCTGAGAAAATGAAATATAATAAATTTGTGATCTCAAATTCTTGTTAAGGGTAATCAATATAGTAGAATATATTATACACACAAAAATTAGTCGTGATGAATAAAAAATCACATTCCATTTAAAAAATAGCATACTCCCATTATGCAAGGAATAAGAGATGTATAAATAATTCCATGATAAAGCATAATCATGTGTATTATACTTATAGAATAACCTTATATAGTATCAATTACTAGTTTCATAAAGGTGGAATGGATAATGTGGGACAACATAACGACACCATCAAGGCGTCATGCGAAGAACATAAATATACATTTTTCAAGGCCTCATTCCTATAACATTTTTTGTCTCATGAGACCTACCGATGCACCAATGAGATATAGTGGGCCACTCCCTACAAATACTATGTACAATGAATTCTTTTTATTAATGGAGATCAACATTAAAAACATACATATTCATATAGAATATAAAATATGATATATAAATAACTTTCCCCAATCATTAAACATAAACACTAACCATTCAGAGTAATATTTTGTATGGTTCAAGATAGCACATCCATTGTAAAACTAATCATAAAACATTCAATAAAACCGGGTGCATGATATCATTGGAGAAAAACCAAAATGAATAATACGATTAAAAAATGGATGTTTGAATATATGAAGATACTATTTAATTAGAACAATGAAAAATCTTTTAAGAAACTATATTTAAACAATTGAAAGTGTGCCATACCAACTTGAAAAATTCAAATATTAATACCATTTAATATCATTAGAATAAGTACTATCTTTATATGAAATAAAAAATGTCAGTAAATTCACTACAGGAATGAAATAAGTGGTGAACAAGGCATTTATCTCATTAAAGTTAACATGAAACGAGAAAATTCCTTTTTTACTTTGGAAAGATGAGTTCTTTTAGAAAATCATTTTTATTTTTCATGAAATAATATTGTAAACATGTATATCCCAAAAAATAAAAGGGATGTTCATTTAAATTATACATGAGGTGAAAATTATGTATTATTGAGGTGAAATCATTTAAAAAAGTTTTTCACAATGCTTTAAAAATAAAACATTTTTATGCGGTTTAAGGAAAATAGTAAAACATTTTAGAGTGAAAAGGCAAGTTTGCTTTCATAAAACTCTAAATTAATTAAAACAACCATTTCATGTTAAATTTTTTGATTTAATAAATTTAAATATGTCTTAATCCTAATTATATATTGAACGTTGAGTTATGTAATAATTGGAATGTTCCTTGAGTTAGACATGCATTTTTGTATAATTTTATTAAAATATTATTTTTATACATGTAACTACCCATAAAATAAAGAAGGATTCTGATTGGTAATGATATATATAACATTAAAATAGATTTTATGAGGATTAATTAGGAATAAATAAAAGTTCTTTTGGAGTCAGTAGAGAATAAGAACAACCTGAATGAAAGTGGATTTTCGATTTGAAAATAAAAAAAAATTGTAATCAATTGAATCGTATGTCAAAAAATTAATAATCATAAAATAATACATTTAATATCATAAAAAAATAGATTCATTTTATGAAACATAAATGGGTAATATACATACACCATACACATGTAGTAGTAGTGAATATAGAATATCTCCCAAAAATGTATGTGAGAAGAAGAAACCCTTACCTAAGTTTGAAGGTATTGTCCACAAGATATAAATGACCAGAATAATAAAATAAAGGTTCATTAATTAATAATTAATGAACCTACTCTTCGTGTAATTTTTTTATTATAAGCCTATTATGTTCATTCTTGTACTTTTTGAGGGGTTAGGATATTTATTTTCATTTTTCAGTTTAATTTTTTTCCTGATGGGAATATTTATATTCATGAAAGAAGAATCATGTTTAATGAGGAAGGATGTCCATAAATGAGTTTACATATTATTATTGAACATCTAAATGGTAAAATGGTTATAAATTTTTTATGGTTACATGGAGTGAAGATTAATCATTATATAAATTATTTAATGATAATTGTTTGGGTTAATTTGTAGTTTTTGAATACAACAATCTCATTTTTCTTTATCATTCAAAACCGTGTGAAAAAATGTTTCAAGACCCATATATGAAAGAAAGTACATGTATTAAATTTCCTTTCAACCATAATAATGGTTCCATGAAAAAAAATGTATATGGTAATATAAATTGAAAACCTGTCGTCTTTGGATATGATAAATTAACATATCTCAGGTGGTGTTTTCATATCTACTATAAACCAAGTGGAAATAAGATATGATGATGGAAGATTCCAGGATCATAAAAAAATAAATTACATGTATGATAATTTGGATTTAATGAATAATTGGATAATATGTAGGGATAAGGTATAAATGAAAAAATATTTAAAAGAGAAGAAGAAGAAATCATACCTCTTGAATATTTCTCATTTGAACCCACATTAAAGCAATTGGAATTGGCCTTTTTGTTATACCAGAAGCAGAAGAATGTGTCAAGAGATGTGGAAGATGGATGTTGGTAGAGGTTTTCCAACCCAAAAGTCTTATGGTTATGAAATTTGTTATGTAAGAAACCTGTTTTTATATGTGAGGTGAGTTGTAACATATGATTCACCAAAATTATAAATATATAATAAATTTATTACAGAGTTTAATACTCAAAAAAAGGCATAAAACATAATGGGGATTTCATTATCGATGTAATATTATCATATTTTTTCTTATTAAATTATTTTGGAATTTTAAAATATTTTAATAAAATATTTTATTCCTGGAAATCTATTTATTGAATATAAAAACTATTCATATCTGTGACATTAAACTCATAAAAACAATGTATAATAATTGAATGAAATTTTATATTATATCATTGAAATGTCATAGTCATCTAGGTAACCTATGAATTATCTTAGAAAGATAAAATTATTATTTTTATTAATTTAATATCATTCATTTGATTTATTCATCAATTCAATTAATAATGCATCATCATTGAGGAATCCATTATAGTATTTATTTGATGTCTAAGAGTTATATAAAATCCCAAGAGAAATATAATTTTCAAATATTTTAAAATACAAATTTTTTGAATAAAAAAATTGGAAAATATCATATAAAAATATTATTAAATTAAAAACTACAATGTGACAACCTGATTTCTTTTTGAAATAAAATTTCATAAAAGAATTAAAGTAATTCATTTGGGTAAAAAATGAATCAAATTCTAATAAAAAAATTATAATATTCTAAAATTGTTATATAAAATATTTTTTTCCAAAAATATTGTTCATTTAGTTATTATTATAATTTAAATAAGTAACATTTTATTTATTTTCCTTATTCTTACATGAGCTTTGCATCGACTTTGTATAAAAATTAATGATACATAGTTATTATATAAAAACATAAAATAAATGCAATCATAAAGAAAATTTAATTATGTTCAAAATAATATTATGAATTTATTCATTATGTATATTCACTCTTATACAAAAGAAGACATATTCTTTGATTTGTTATTTTGTATTTTCTTTCCCTACACTAGTATTGCACATAAATTTGTATAATTCTAATATTATATAAAATTAAAAATTCAAATTAAATATAATAGAGACAAATAATACAAATTAATTAATAAATATTAAATTAATTTAATTTTTACCACTCACTTATAATATATAAATTACTATTTTTTATTTTTCAACATTGAGCATTCACTATCATCGACATTGACAATGATTTTTATACTTATCATAAAAAATTATACTTTTAATCTTAAAAATTAATTATTTAAAAAATTCCAATTGTAATATAATTATTTATTTATTAAAAATTTTAGATAAATTTTATATCATAATAATTTCATGATGATGTTATAAAAAATGACATTTTCTATAAAAACTGTATTTTTTTACTGTTCAACAGGAATTTATCTATTTCATAAAAATAAAAAAAAATTCATCCATCCCCTTTTATGACATGTATAATACAAAAAAAATGCTCCATTTTATTAAAATAATATTCAATATACGAGGAATTTAATTTTTAATTAAAATCTTCATTTACTCGAAAAAACCCAATTTTAATATTATAACAGATTTTATGACACATCGAAACATTAACTAGGGACTCATAAAATTATCATATAATCCTAGGAAAAAAATTTAATTCATGATTATTTTTCCAGAAATTTAAATTTCTTTTAAATATATCTATTCATTATAAAATTGTTTTTCTTTATTTATTGCTCATTAAAATACCAACAATTAATTATTAAATTTTAAAATATTCAATCTCATTTATATGGTACCTAAACACATTTTTTACATAAATTTTTGAGGTTACTATATATTAGGGTACATTACTATTCATAAGGTTCAAGTACTATTCATAAAGCTACATTACTATTCTAGTACTATTCATCAATGTATATTACTATTCATAAGTGTCATGTTACTATTCATACATGTGCATTTCTATTCATAAAGGTCAAGTTAATATTCATAAGGGTATATTCCTATTTATGTTACTATTCATAAGGGTACATTACTATTCATGTTTCTATTCATATGGGTGCATTCATATTCAACAAAAATTATTTTTTCTCTATCAGACTCCAAAAATCACCCTCAACGCAATTGTGTATGACAGTTTTTCAAAATTGAAATAAAAACAGTGAAAAAATTATATTTATTGGCTCGGTTATTTGAAAATGATGTTTTGTATAGAATTAGTGATTTATGCATACAATATAAAATTTATTTTCAAATCCTTTGTTTTTTATATTAAGAGTTACAAAATTTTGATTTTTATTATATAAGAACACACAACCCTCACCAGTGTAGAAAGTTACACCTAATGTGGATCTTGTATAAGTATTATTACCTTCCAAATCTATATATATAAATCAATGAGTGTATAAATATTTAATGCATCTATATCATAGTTTATATTTTAATGTCACCTAAACATATCTCCAATTACCCTTTCATATAAGAATATCATATTCCCTTTTGTCACTAGGAATTGTAGAATAATTTGTCACTGTATAGACTATATTAACTACTTATATAATAGAATACTACAAGAAATCAATAAATCAATATAATAAATTTTGATCAACTATATAGAGATTATTATTATTAAATAGTTATTTTTTGGATAGAAATTTTTGTTGTATCTTATCTTCACAATTTTATTCTAAACTAATATAATTAGTTTATACCGTATTTTTTATGGGATAAAATGATATAATAAGATTTTTGATCAACCTAAATACATGAATTTATACAAATTATTATAATAGAAACATATCAACCTTATTTTTTATTTACTCTTCAAAATCATCATTATGATAAACACAATCATTAGGTATAATTAAATCATCAAAATACACTAGGGAAAGTAGTGGACTGATAGAAAACCCCATTATCAAAATATTATTATAAGATTTTAAAAAAAACAAAATTACATCAATAAAAAACAATTTTTTACTAAATAGATCTAGCATCCAACATTATGAAAAAAAAATATTTTATTAATTTACACACAAAGACCTTGTAAACATCCAGAATAAAACCTTAGGGTTTCATAATGAATAATTATTTCAAAATACCATTATTCAAAAAATAATGATTTCAACTCTATTAGATGATCATTATGTTTTTTCTGTACAGTAACACCAAAACAATTATCAAATTTTTTTCATGATAATGAATTAGTGTTTTTGTTAAATAACATACCATACATTTTCATGTATCCTACACAGAAATTCATTTCATTGTTCCTTATCACCTCGCCTTTCTCACTATTTTTTAGGGAAACCAAACATATTCCATTATAATTTTAATCTTTGGTCCATTGAACATACACACATGTGGAGCTCAATTAGATTTGTTTTAGATCATAATTCATGGAATGACCCCAATATTTATGCCCATTATCATCAAATAATGTTTTATGTTCCTTGTGTGATATAAGAGTTGTATGGTTTTCAATAGTTAGTACTTTTTTAGTATTTATGGATGCCTCAATGTTAGAAAATATAATTTTAGTATCAATATTATTTTCAAACATTTGATTTCATAACCCTTGCATAATTGTAGTCTCATCATTAGAATTCCAATTCGAATCAATATTACGTACCATCTTTGCAAATCCTCCTAGTTCTAGATTTTTTTTTCAAAATTATTCATTATTCCAAATTTTTTTCACTCACCATCATCCAAAAACATCTAAAAATATATTCATATTTTTAATTATGTTATGATCAAAACATTCAACATTTTTTTAGCCTTATGTTTCAATACTTATATCCATTTTAACCATATATATATCCCATTATGACCGTTTTATGAGACTTCACGTCAATCATTTCATGTATCCTTCATTTGAAAATTGTCATTATGGGAAACCCAATGTGTTTGAAGAACATAAAAGATGGATTATTCTAATAAAAAATCTTATATAGTGAATAATGTATCCCATGTATTAATGTAATTCTAATCTGAATTTGTACAATAACACACACATCCTTTTTCGAGATATATTTAATGGATTTTTTTATCAATAGTAATTAATATTCCAATAACAATATTTTTGCTATTAATATTTTTACAAACAAAGTTCTATTGGGGATTATACAATGTTTTTAATATAGGATTGATTCCATTTTTGGAATGATATATTTCAAACTAATTACATGTAAATTTTATTAAATTAGTATATCATGATTTAATATGGAATAATCCATAATATTTTTAACATGTATCATAAAAATATTAAAATTAATATTGTCTTTTAAATTTTTTATTAATTAAAATCAAATTTTTCATTCATGTATATTTATCAATGAATTTAGTGAAACATAAATAAAATTTTATATTCCCTTTCCTCATGAAGGAACATAAATAAATTTTAAGGATTTCCAATGGTTATCTTGAATGAATTTTATCATTCATTTGAAAATTATATGTTATCCTTAATTTCTAAACTGATTAAAAAATTAGTACTCCATGATTTAATATGTGGAATATATCTCATAGAATCATGTTTTTGATGATTTATTAGGATTAATTTTCCAATAAAACCATTCCTCATATGCTATAGCGTTCTCTCCCCTTTTTTACTCAAATAAAACAATTAGTTGAATCCCTAATTATACTTGGATTACCATTCATTCTATTTCCCTAAAAAATTAGCCTTCCATCATTTATTATTTTGATAAAACATATTTAATATTTAAATACAACCCATTCCATTTAATATTGTTCTCAATAACAGTCATCAAAATGTATTTCATCATATATATATATAACATCATATTATTTAATATTTGGACCTCAAACATTAATAAATATAGTATCTAATATATTTATAGAATAATAAAAATGAATTTTTATTACACATCCTTCAAATTTCCAATATTTTACGTAATCATAATATCACATGTATTTTTTTAAGAGAAAAAAAACTACCTAGAACACATGAATATGTTTTTTTATTTTAATAGTATACTTTTTCCTAGTTCATTACATTTCTTGTTTCCTTGGTTAGAGGTGTTTGGGGGTGGGGTGGGGGGTATGGGAGAATTGGTGGAGGATGGATCAACACAATGATGCTACAAGATATACATGTCATGTAAATATTGTACATATAATATTCAACTTACAATTTGGAAGGAATGTCTTTAACCTTATTGTGGTTATTCATTTTTGTTGATAGGTTATTGTTGAGAATTAAATTGAAGGATAAATATAATCTTAAAGTCATAAATTTATTGTACTTTCATCTTTAATAGGTCATTTCCACAGGCTGTAGGAGGGTCACACGAAATGTAACTTGGTTACACAATTTTTAATGGACTCTAGGTGCATACCATGTTATGGCTTGACGCTATGAACTGTTACATAATTTGGTGAGTGTTTTCACATCATCAGTTATTTAATGAATTTGTTTTTATTTGGAGCATTGGGTTTTTTGGAGTTTATGGACAATTAAATATTTCATTATTTATAATAAGGTTACATGTCATGTAGTACCACAATTGTTGTTTAAAAATAAGTTGTACATCTAAAATCTCTCTTCCGGTTCCTCTCCAGTTTATATACTCTTGACCTAAGGCCTTCACAAGGATATAATAGAGCCATTTGACCCTTTAGGGTCCATTTTTGGGCATTCGATCATCGTTTGTTGGCGGTGTAAATTCCCGGTTATGAATTCTCAATTTTTCATCATCTCTTTTACTTTATCCTCCTAGGTTTTTAATATTTCATCCAGAAATTAATGTGTATACACTCCATATTACTATATCTAATTTCTAGGTTTAATTTCTATGTCTTATACTATTTCTTTCTCATTAATAGGTTTCATTGCGGGCATTGTACTTTGGTAAAATTTTGGTGATTCTGTTATAATTGGCCAATTTTCTTATCCTTAAATTGATAAAATCAGTTCTATTATTGATTTAAAATTAATTGATTTTAATTTATCTCAGTTGGATTTCATTAAAACTAAATTCTATTATATTTGGTTTTTTTAAATGGTTTTGGATAATTTTTTATGAAACACCCAAATTTTGATGAGTTGGGGTTTGTATAAAAATTGATGGAAATGGTTTCAAATGAATATAATAATTTTAATTATGGAAAAATAATTGATGGAATTTGAGAAATTTTAAAAAATTGTCTAAAATGTTTTGATAGAGGCCTAGGTATTTAATATTGTTAAAAAAGAATTTTTTTTCTTCAAACATATTATTGTATTGAATGAAAAATTGGCATTTAAATGGAAGGATGGGATTTAATTGTTTTTATGGAGTGTTAAAATAAATTTCCCATCATAGATTGAATAAGAGAAAATAAAATCTTTAGTTACTCTGTACATCAGTTGAACACACTCTAATGTTATTAAACATTCCTAAACATAAACGAATATGGTCACATCCTTGATGGGATTGTGACGAGTACCCTTTGGCTACTGTTATAGGGATGTGTGTATATTTTAAATCACATAAAGATTGCAGAGTCCCATTGAATGGAACCTGCATACCTATTCAATAGATGAACATGTTTCACACTTTTTTTATATTTTAGATATAAATATATTCCAACATTATTAAACATCCTTAAATTCCTTATAAATTTTAAAAAACTATTTTATATAAAATGTTTTATTTAAGTAATTAGATATATTACATTACTTGTAAAGCCTTTGAATAATATTTTTTCCATCATTTGAACTGAATATCTTGGTTTTCTTCCATATGTTTTAAAATTAATAATCTATTTATTTTTAAATTGGAAGAATTATTTTGCTTAATACATTATTTAATTCGGTTATGGAATCCTTGGTTACATCCTACTATGATTATTAGATCAAACCTTACTTCTTCCTTTGAATGTTTTTAGATTATCTCCCTCCATGTTCGAGCAAGTGGAAAGGATCTCTTAGAGGTTGATCCATCTGGTGAATCATGTATTTTGTGAGTTGTTTCATTATAGACATGGGATGTTTTCCTTTTTTTGGTACATGGATTTTATTACTTTGGGATTGTTTATGTCTTGTTAAATTCGGTTAAAATACTCCATGTGGAGTTAGTTTTTGTTATTAATATTGTCTTAGTTATTTTACATCTTCATTGTATATTGAAAAATTATTCCCACAATTTGTTTATATGATGCCAGGTTCTAGTAACCATCTCATGGGGATCTAGAATTCCCATTGGGCTATGATAGAGCTAGCTTGATTATAAAGATACCAAATTACCAAGGCTAGTTCTTGTCAAAGTGGAATCAGAGGAGGTTGTTGAGTATTATGTCCAAGTTAGTATGCACTTGTGGAATCTTGTCATGAAAGAGGAGATTGTTTTGATTCAGTACCCTGACAACTATCACTACAACGAATATTAGGTCACGATGGGTGGTTGGGGAGATTCTCTTTAATACTTGTTCTTTTGTTTTTGTTCTTTTGATTCGGATAGAGTGAACTCTAAATATAGTTTTTTTTAATATTGGGATTAATTTCCCTTTTCAGTCATTTTTAGGGTAAAATATGATGTATTCCATTTAATTTCACGACTTTTTTAGGATCATGAATCTCATAAAATTTTGTTAATCGTGTCTAGGAGGATGATGATTCAAAACCACAGAATATTAATCCTTTAGTGGACTCAAATTTAATTGTAGTGATTGGGTGCACTATCCATGATATGGTACAGGGACCACCTCCAGTTCTGTTTTAGGCTCTAGTCATGGAACATGAGAAGGATGTTTTCAAATTTAGTTATTAAGATTTCCATCTTCAGAAGACACCATTTTTCAAAGGCTTCACTGATCCTAAAAATGATGAAGAGTGGTTGGGCATGATAAAATGTTTGTTTGAGTTCGTTGAGACACCAAATGAGATCAATAGGATGTGTTCCACCATTGTGCTATAGGGAACAAGAATGAGATGGTGGGACATGATGGTGATAAAAAATAAACATAAGGTCTTAGAGTAGAAGGAATTAATGGTCGTTTTTATGACCAGTTCTATCATGAGTTTGTGTTATTGGCTAAGGCATTAGATTTTTTCACGACTAATCAGGTAGATAGAACCATGAATATGTATTCAAATATATTTTTAAAACTCATGGATTTTTTGGATGAGATTATATATAACTAGAGGATTATGTCTCAAATGTTCGAATATGGATTTCTATTAGATATCTTTTATCTGGTTTCTTTATTGAATCAACCCACTTATGTCGATTTTAAGGATAGAGAGAAGATGGTTGAGTTGGACCTAGAAGGAATTTTAGGGATGGTGGGGGTATTTTCTCTCCTAATGGTAATATGAGTTCCTTCAATAGAATGTGAATGATTAATGATTCTTGTGGGAGTTCTTGATGAGAGGGTATTTCAGACCACCTAAAACACTAGGAGGATGTCCGTTGATTTGATATCAGCGTGGAAATCCAATAAATTTTATGGGGATTTTGAATTAAGCACTATGAACTGTGGCATCTATGGATGTTCAGGGCACGTAATGAGATTATTACATATCTTTTTGACTTTTCATAGAGGACATTATGGTCATCTTCTCTTAAAACTGTGGGAAAATCAAATTTTTCATGTATAAAATGGTTCTATCTAATGTAATCTAGAATGATGCTACATAATGTAGTGGGAGAGTGTTCAGAGGAAGTGGACATGGGTCCAACGATAGTGAAAGTTGCCATTAATATGGCTTCATCGTTTGTTAATTCTCTATTGGATACTATTCAATATCATTAATTTATTTCAACACATATTTTTTATCTGATTAATCTTATAACCTATATTTTGTCTTGTTCCATGGTTATAAATACACCCCTTGATTTAAAGAGGTAGTGGGGTCTCCATAGTCTTACTCGTGTCATCTCTCTATCATATTGCGTGTTTAATCAGAGTGTTCCATTACTCATCATTAAACCTCTAGATTTTATTTTTGGAATAGATTTTTTCATTTACAATAATGTCTATATTTATTGTTATCATGGACATGTCTACCATACTACACCCAGTGTTGTCTCCTGGGCCAATCAAGTAGAATGGGACCCAAGATCGAGTAGTGTTTAACAATATTAACTAGATTTCGGGAAGGTAATATCAGTTTTCTATTTTGATCTATAGAAGGGGTTACTGATTAGTGATCTCCATCTACTTTTCATGGAGTTTTTTGACTTGTTTTATTTTGATTTTTTGGGTTTCCCTTATGTAAGGAGTTTAATTCTTCCATTAAAATAATTCATGGTACTGAACAAGATAATACCCCACTTACTACATGGATCCAAATGAAATAAAAGACCCAGTTTCCTAGTTGGATGATCATCATGATAATGGATTTATATTCCTACATGTGTCTCTATGAGAGGCATCAATTTACGTCCCTAACAAGGCTAATTGTTTTATTATTTTATGTGATGATTATTCAAATCTCAATCTAGTTATGGTGATTAAATAATAGTAGTTTCCTTGTATATAGGATATATTTTATTAGTTGAAAGTGGATAAGTGGTATTCAATGTTCTACCATCTATCTAGTGACAATTAGTTGGGATAAAAAATTTGACATTCAGAAAACTATCTTTTAATGTGTGTAAAACAAGTATGAGTACCTTGTTATGCCTTTTGGTCTAACAAATTCTAATATATTTTTCATGGATTTTATGTACATGATTTTCCATTATTATCTAGTTATCTTTTTGGTAGTCTCTGTGGGTGTTTTCCTCATTTACTATAGGCCTGAATAAGATCTTACACATCATCTAAGAATAGTTTTGAGTCTGCTGATAAATCACTAAATATATTTAAAGCTATCGATGTGTGATTTTGAGATTTAGGAATTCAAATTCAAGGTAAACATGGTTTCAGAACAAAGAATATCATTTGATCGTAAGAAGTTGAAGGTTGATATAACATATTAAGGACCAATAAATGTCTTCTTGATTTGAAGCCTCATTGATTTAGTTGGATATAATCACTGGTGCATCAGGGACATCTCAAAGATGGATTCTCTGATGACATCACTAACTCAGAATGGAATGATTTTAGTATGAAATGATAATTGTGTTATTAATTTTATTTATATGGAGTTTCTATTGACTATGGACCTTTTTTTCTATTTTATAGTTTGGGAAGCTATATTGGGTCATTTGTGATGCATCAGATTTAGGCTTATGTTGTGTTATTATGCGTGTTAATCATTTTTATTGCTTATGTATATGATCATATATGGAATTATGAGAAACAAAATCCTACCCAAGACATTTATCTTGAAACAATAATTCATACTCTCAAGTGTTTCAACATTTCCATTATGGATAAATAATTATTGTGTTTTCATACCATAAGTTCTTGAGTTATAGCATCTCTAAAAAATATTGGAATATCCACCATAAGAGTTTGGTGGAGTACAAGAAATCTTTCATCATTAAAATCATTTATACCTTAAGGAAAGTAAATTTCATTGAATATTCAATGAGTTTGAATATTTTGACAAAGGAAGTAAAAGATTATTCAAATGATTGAAATTTGATTTCTCTTATTGGTTATTTTCATGTTAGAGTTCTGGAGATAGGGGATGATGTTTCTTTTTTCCATTATACAGTTGAACTCCTCTCTTCACAAGAAGATTTTTTAGTATCGATAGCTTGATGATGAATTTTTTGGTATTATATAATCTCTTAATGATGGGGATGTTATTTTCTATTGGTCATTCTCTAAAGATGGTGTTATATGTTTTTCAGAATAACCTTGTTATTTCATTAGTGGAAATTATTGATTTAATGGGAGACTTTCATAATTACTATTGGGTTGTTAACTAAGGAACCCAAAATATGTATAATAAATCATGGTTAAAATTTTGGGGACTAGGTACTAGAAGGGGTATTGATGGGTTTGTTTCTCATTTTTATACCTACAAAGAGGTGAATAGAGAGCATGAGAAACCATTGTGGTTACATCAGCCGCTTCCAGTCACTATATAGACGTTCGATGAGATCTCTACGTAATTTTTGGTTGGATTTCCTCATACCAAATGAAGGAATAATGTAATATGTGATGTGATGAATAGGATGAAAAAGTCATCTCACATTATACACATTCATGATACAAAAAAAGTGATGGATTTAAAAAATATCTACATGAAATAGATTGTTAATTTTCACGGAGTTCATTCTATTATAGTCTCTTATTGGCAAACTCTATTTTGGTCTCTCTATAAGAGAGGCATTTTTGAGGTATTGGGATCTATGGTATGTTTGATCATAACCTATTATATGTACTTGGATGACAATATAGAGATAGTTATATTGGTTCTTGAGGATTTCCATTGTGCTTTTATTCATGAAATTAGCGGGGATTGGGATTGTCCGTTAACGAGTTTGAGCATTATTAAAAACATAGGAACCAATTTGTAATCAGAATGGTTTTTTTGATGACATTTATGCACAATAATGTAAATCTCTATTCTGTTGGACAGAGATTGGTGAAATTTAATTGGGTAGACCATGTTTGATGAAAGATTCCACAAAAAGATTCATTTAATTTATCAAAGAAAATTAGTGGCACAGTCCAAATAGAAGTCTTATTTTTTATCATCTCTATAAACCCTTGGATTTCTCTATAGTTTAGAAGGTTTTATTGAATGTTTCACCTTGGATGGTTCATCAATGACTGGGAAGGAAAGGGAAGCATTCTTCTCTTCTTTTGGACCGTTTCAGTTTGTTGATAAAGTGGGAATGAAGAAACCCATTTAGCACTTCCTCCACGGATAACATCAATAAATAACACGTTCCATGTATCATTGCCAAGAAAGTATATATCTTTTCCATTTTATAGTTTAATCAAGGATTACCTTAATATTGAACCTAATTTATCTTGGACTGAGCAACTAGTCTGTATAGTTGATTATAATTCCATAGTACTTCATGGTAGGATGATACCTATGGTTCATCTGCAATGGTAGTGTGGTTTTCATAATCATTCGAAATGGGAATTTTTGGCACAAATTAGAGAGTAGTGGACTCATTTTTTGGTATTGGAAGCTATTTATTGGATTGAGGGGGACATAATGTTTATATGGTGGGATGGATGTAATATCTCGTCACTAATCTAACTTTTACCTCATTTACCTGGTCATATTTTTTCATTTTCGTTGACTTCAGAAGGTTGATAATGAATTTAGATGATACCTGTAATGATGAATCCATATATTTATTGGACTTTCACTTTAGATCGGTTATTTCTATATACTGCAAGAGGGTTACACTTGGTGTAACCCTATTGCACAGCATGTAATGGTCCCTAGGTTCATACCACAAGATGGGTTCACACTGTAATGGATTCATGGAATGGTGATTAGTTACATGTATTGAGTTATTTAATGATTTTTTTTAATTTGGACCAATGGGTTTTTTTATTGGTTATGGAAATTAGCTATTTCACGGAATCTAATAAGGTTACACATTAGGTAACACCATGACTACTGTTTTAAAATATCTAGTATGGTTTATCTATCTTTTGGTTCCCCAATATCCTCATTGCTCTCGATCGAATTCCTTCCCCTCATGATCATGTAGCCTTATGTGTCATCTCGGTTCTTTTTCTATATGTTCAATCATTATTAGATTGGAGGTGTGAATTTATGTGTAAGTGTTCTCCATTTTTCTTCACAAATTTCCCTTTCTCTTATTATATGCTTATATGGTCATCCTAACATTTATTGATATATGATCTATGTTTCATGATATGATTTATAGTTTGAGTTTTGAGGCCTTCTTTACCTTTTCCCCATTCACGTGTTTCATTTCG
Source organism: Viscum album (assembly GCA_963277665.1). Lineage (NCBI taxonomy): Eukaryota > Viridiplantae > Streptophyta > Magnoliopsida > Santalales > Viscaceae > Viscum > Viscum album. The sequence goes on along the minus strand of OY728133.1, from coordinate 971,082,764 downwards.
GTCATTATGTTTTTGAAATAATGTAGGTGATTCTGTTCTGATTGGAAAAACTGAATATGATTATTTGGATTTATTTATTTCAAGTGTTCATTTAAATTTAACTGCTTGAATCTTATTTCAAATGGTTTTTATTAAAACCAAATTCCTTCTAATTGAAAGGATTGAAATGGTTTTGGAAATAATTTGGTGATAAATATCAAATATGGTGAATGAAGGTGTGTTAGAAAATGGGTGTAAATATTTGCAATTAAATTGGTTAATTTTAATTATTGAAATATAATTTATATAATTTGTTGAATTTTAAAAAGTAATTAATTTTTTTGATGAAAACCTAGTGGTTTTATCATGTTCATAAGGAATTTTTTGATTAAAACCTATATGGGTTTTGATTGGAGAATTATAATTTAAATAGAATATTGTTATATAATTTTATTTTAATTAATATAGAATTAATTTACAATAATTTATTGTGTAAGATCACATGCATGACTTTGGTAGTTCTTATGTTATTTGGACACAATCTGACTATACAATGTTCTAAAACCTAAATGCATCTAGTCATACCCCTAATGGGATGGTGAGAAGTCGCATATTTCCAGTTTCTTAGGGGAATGTGTATACACATAATTCAATGACCATATTATGAGTGGATAGTCTCATAGACTATATCCTATGTACCTATTTATTAGATGACCATGTTGGACACTTGGTTTATATTTTATATATTAATATATTCCATCATTGTTAAACAACATTACATGCCTTCTAAATTTATATAGGTTGTTTTTTATAAAATGAATTATTTAATCCATTTTTTAGAAATATTCCATCACTTTTAATGCCTCTTCATAAATTATTATCCATTATTTGAATTTTATATCTTTATTTGTTTAATTATGATTTAAAAATAAAAACATTTTAAAAAAATGAATGAATTCCTTTAGTTAATTTTTTCTGGGTGCCTATTGTAGAATCCCTGATGAGAACCTACTGAATTTTTTTATCAGATCCTACTTATACCTTTAGGTGTTTGTAGATTATCTCCATCCATACTGGAGAAAGAGTAATGGGTCACCTGGTTGTGGATCCAACTGTTTAACCACGGATTTTGTGAGTGGTGTCCTCAGTGACGTGGGATGTATTCATCTATTATTGTATATGGTTATTAGTACATTGTGCATTCTTTTTTGCTTGTTGAATACTGGTACATTACTCTCAGTGGTGTTTATTTTGTTTTTTACTCTATTTTACTTCTTTTACTTCCACATTGTGAGAAGAAAAATTATTCCCACATTCAGTTTATATGATGTCAGGTACTATCCATCGACCTGTGGGGATTGACAATGCTATTCAAGATATATAAGTACAGGATGAGATATCGGGTTATTAGGGTACCTAGGATGGTTTTTGAAAGTACATGAAATGAAATAGTTGATCTTTCCATGTGTAGTTGACTCCTTCACATCTTGATCAAATATAAGGGGTATCCCTTAAAAATGGAAAATGTCATGTTATTAGAATTCATAATGTTTAATCAATTATTGACTTAAATACATCAACACGATGAGATTTTTTGAGAAATTTGTAATTTTATAAAACCCTAGGATTTCAAACTATGTAAGGGTTACATGGCATGTAACAAATATAATCAATGTGATTTTAATAAACCTTATAGCCATATTTTCTTATATTCAGCCACTCCCTCTCTCGCTCGTTTTGGTAATACCCAACACGCCTCTAGGAGAGCATAAATCCCTCATTTATCTTTATTTTATCTACTACTTCAATTGGTACACCATTTTTTATTTGAGAAAAGTCCTACTCCCTTTTATGGGTGGTTCATATGCTTTTTATTTATCATGAAATAGCTATGGTAGTTTAATTTTGGTTTGGGTTGTATTTTGGGTTATGTTTTAATGGTTGATGGGTGTGGTGTAGGATGATCTATTGGTTCTTATAGTGTGGTTTTCATTTATCAGTGTTTTTATTTTCCCTTTGGTGATATGTATTTAATAGAAGGTTTTTGAGGTAGGGAATCCCCTATTTCTTGTTATTCTGTATTATATAACAGGTTTGTGGTTTTTTATCTATGGTTCATCGTTGAGCTATCTTAATAAAATATAAATAATTTATTAAATGTAAAATGAAGGGTAAAGTAGATTGATTCACATATTTCTATAGATTTTTTAATATGGTGATATTGTGATTATATCAGCTTAATGCCCAACTAATAATTATGGCCAATGGGGACATAGTTTTTTCTAAATGATATGTGATGTCACTTCTATGACTATTGGTATTATTGTGATATAACCCTAAAATTGAAACAACATAAGTACTTATATTTGGATAATTTAAATTTTCCCAATCATATATATTTTATCATAAATCCCCTAAAATAATGTAGAACGTTATAAAATACCCATTGTAAATTTATAAAAATGATCATGGTGTGTTTTGATGTGTGGTTGTGCTTGTGGGGAGGAGATGAGTGGTTGGCGAATGAGGTGATGATGGTTTTTTGAACACAAAATTGTTATGGGGAAGTGGTTTTTGTTTGTCAGTGATATTATAGCAATGAGGAGGACATTATTTGGATGTGATTTTCGTGCAGTGATGTGGTTGATGTTTGGATTTGATCATAGGTAAGATATGTGGTTATTTGGACATGCGTATAGAGAATCAATTTTTTTGATGTTTGGCCATACTTTTGGGATTGTGAGTATGTTTTTGGGCCAAACATCTAGTGTTTAGGGTGGTCGTATGGTGGTAATGTTGAGCTACATGTGGTTTGTGGTTGTTGTGTGCTATTTCCATGGGTAATGATAAGATAATTAATTGTTTAATGATAATTTAAATGGAATGGGTTTGTTTCATAAATGTTATGGAAATTGATAATGAAGAAGTAAAATAATGTGCTGGATAATTTTATGTAGTTTGCATTTTGGATGATGTATTCTGTATTGTGTGTTGTTTTTCATTTTGAGGTGGAAATGAAATTGGTGATGTAGTGAGTTGATTAGTGTTTGGTTGTGAACCTATTGGTTGGTCTTGTGAGTGTCTATATATATAGAATTGTTTAAATATTTTTATATCTATAAGATGGATTAGTACCCTCTCTCTCCAGATTTATCTTGTAGTAAATTTAGATGTGGAACATGTTGTGATGGAGTATGGTATGTTAGTTCATTATATATAGGTATCGATATCATATGTGTTTTCGTGTGAGATGTGATGGGATATGTGTTTTTGAGAGGGGCATGTCTATGCAAAGGGGTAGTGAACCTTGTGTTTTTGGGTGAGATCTGATATGACCATTCTTGTAAGGTAGTTTTTTGTTGCGGAAGACTATGTTAAGAAGAGGGAACTAGGTGGATTTCTTATATGTTTAGGATACCCTACAACTCTACTAATATAAATGGTTTTGATTGATGGACATGGTTTTTACATGAGCTATGTTATGTGGTCATGGTTGTGGGGTCTTAAGGCCATGTGTATGTGGGAGTGATGTGATGTGATCTTTCTTTATGGGAGGTGTGGAATAAAAAGAAATGGGAGTTCGAAAACATATGAAATTGTGGTGTGATAATAGCATACCAACCAGCATGTGGTGTGAGGTAGCCTTCTCGATATGATTCCTTTTATATTGTAATACTTGTCCTACATAATTTTTTGAGTATTCCTTAAGGTGGTTGGGATAGATATTTGATTCATTTAGGTTCTATTGGTTCATCTTTTTTCTCATAGGTTTTTTTTCACTCTCACATGTGCATGAGGGTCTTCAGCTTTCTTATTGAGAATAATTGTATTCTCACACAATGCATATAATATATTTTTTAGGTTTCTTATATATTTATATGAACAATTATAGACATTAATGTTTTCATCCAGGGATAGATATCATGTAAACATTTTAGATTTTATTTTTGGGTATTTAATTTAGAGAATATTATTTTTATCAATTATTCTATACATGAATTATTTGGATGGTTTGGATTATTTTTATATTACATCATGGTGATTATAATGAACTATAAATCTAATCTCCTAAAAGATATTAATATATAGTCTAGAACCTCTCATTTCATCCAATTTTTATATTCTCGGCATTATTCTTTGAACCGGCGCATACAAACTATATGACTCAGTGGGCTTAATCACTCTCCCCTGATTTTAGTATCTTTGGATGTATGGGGTCATGACAGAGGGGTGTAAAAAGTAATTTATCATAGATATGATGGAGTTTGGAGTTATAAATTGTTGGTATTGTAGGGTTTGGTAAGTAAATAGTTCTTATTGACTTTTCCATGTGACATAGGTCAAGGTTACTGACAATGAAACTGGATTTTAGGGCCCCCTACATCCTGCACACAAACACTGATCTTTTTGAATGACCAAGTGAGGTGGACCATTTTTATGGTTGATACCTGGGAGTTGTACATAAATCATGATGACTTGTGTATTTTTTCAATTGGGTTGTTTTGGGAATGTTATAACTTATATTTTGGATAAAAATGAATATAAATAAAATTTCATTCCACCAGGATTAAGAAGTTATTGTTTTTACTTCATATATGAATCTAAATAATTTTATGTGTCTTTCTTATGAAGTTAAGGTTCTATAGGCTAGTCTAGTTGATAATATAAGAGATGACCCGGTATAATTGGATGATCTGTGAAAGTCAGCATTCGATGATTTACAATGGAATTTGTTTGAAATGTTTGAGGGTAATGTTTCAGATGTTTATGTATAGAGAGGGCTTGAAGAACTCAATATTTCATTAAATTTCACCAAGACCCTAGTAGGATTGTTTGATCTTTGGGATATTAGTCAGATGTAGGGAGATACACTACACTGGTGGATGGTATATATGGGGAATTAGAAGTAAGAAGATGTATTGTTGGATAACATATATAAATTGATTAGGAGGAATTTATTTTCATCATTATGAAGTCAGTGAAGAGGAAATAGTTCCTTTCAATTCAGTTGGGGAGTCTGTTAGTTAGAGTATCTGGAATCAAGTGAAAGAAACATATATGTTTTTCCTAGATTATTTTTTAGATGAGATGTCTCATGTGATATGTCTTGAGGAGGAACTCTATCATTCTATATTGTACACAGTTACTCCTCTTAGATTCTTTATGTATTTTGTGGTTCATAATATGTCAGAGGTGATCAATAGGATTCACCTATGATGAGGTTTACCACAATTGGGGAAATAGTAGGTCTCCTTGGAGATAATAGCTGTTATTTGAAGGTATCAAGTACTTGGACCATCCCTGTTTTGAAAAGCGGGGAGTCGGCCATAGTAGATTCAATTGTTTCCTTATGGGGCCTGTGGTATTCAATCTTTATTTGGGGGTTGTGTTCCTATTATTTTTTATTTTAGGGCTTATGTAACTCAAAATATAATGTTCCTAGTGGTTCCCTAGGATAATTTTGGTGGAGTTGGATAGGTTCATCAAGAATCATAGTAGCAGTGTTCACTGAGACCATTCCAGCAGTAGGGAAAATATGATTATATTCTGTCGACTGGATATGGAGCTGGTAGAGTTCAACCTCATGATGATAATTCTATTTGTTGAACTCACTATGAGTATGTTTTTAGATGTGTTCATCATAATTGAGGTAGAGGATCTGTGTGTAGCCAGTTGAATGCATTGGATGATGTCATACCATAGGAGATACAAATAGTCAAATGTATGATCAGTTTGTTTAGACCTCTGGATTGTGTCTTATTTAATTAAATTAATTCAAAATCCATTGTTTCACCTAATAAAGACCGTGATTTTGGATTATATGTGGATATTATTCATGTTCCATTGTCTTTTACTATTCGATTCAGATGCTAGAATATCTTGTATGATGTGTTATTGGGATCTGGATTAAGGATGATGCACATCAATCTGATAGGGATCTTTTAATGCCTCATATTTTTCCATATGATGCAATTGGAGGAATCAACTAGTTTTATTACATATGTGTATTAATTGAATAATTATATAGAAGAGTCTTCGTTTTAGATATGGATGGATATCCTATAGTTTTCATTGTTGAGAAGGGTTTTCAGGTGAAAATCGGGATGTAGAGCCACATAATTATTTGATTTCAAAGCATTCTATAGAATCCATAGATTATGAAATAGTATGGGTACCGAATGTTGTTGGGATATTTATGGATACATTACCCATAGAGATAGTAATTCTACCTCATCGAATTGTTGTTGAGTTTTGGATAGACATGTTGTGAGGTGCTTCTCTAATATCAAGGGATCCTTATCAGATTGAACATTCTAAGTTTTAGAAGATTCTGTTTCATATAGATGATCATATCCAGTATGATTATATCCATCAGAGTGTGTCCATGTGGGTTTCTTAAATGTTGTTATCCGATAAGGTGTATTGTAGTATATGGTTCTACATAGAATACATGATTTTTAATTAGGTGAATGTCATGAACCAGTAGACAGTTCTAAAGGAAGGTTATTTTATCGACTGGATGAGGGGAGATTTGGTAGTCTATAATCGATTAGAAATATTGATATCACCTATTGAGGGTGAGCGAGGGTAATATACTGAATATTTTTCCTTACATGTAGGTAAGTGAACATCAATTTTGTGGTCATTTCTTCTGGAGTTATGAACAAACCAGTCGAGTTTATGGGGATTATGTACTCCATGTTCTAAGAGATCTAATCCCAGTTCTTCATTATATCCCTCAATTATATATTGATCTACTCGAAGTTACGGGTGGATCATGTTGATAATCCCAGACATATCTTGTAGTCTTCTCAGCACAACCAGCTCTATGGAAATTTGTAAAAGTGTATGTATTGGAAATTATATGTGAATTTCCTTAAGCATGTGGTGTCTCATCGAGGTGGGGATATGGACCCATCAATGTCAAAGGATGTTATTTCTTGAGTATAACATAAGAACATGGTAATGTTTTATATTTACCTTGTTCTTGGGGGTTATTATCAAATGTTTCTGCCTGATAAATTTCAATTTTCAACCCCATTAACAACATTAACATGAAAATATTATAATGTTTTGTGGAATTAATAATTCTAGGTATCATTTTTTAACCAAAGGGGAAGTGGTTATGTGACCATGTGCATAAATTTCCTATAGAGGGACTGTTGTTTGAGGTGTTTTTAGATGAGTACCATTTTAATGTAGGATATGTGTTGATGAAGAAGAGGTAATTGAAATATAATGGGTCTTGGAAGACACTTCCCTAGGAGACGAAAAATTCTACCAATGAACTGATAATGAATCGGTTGTGTTTGTCTTGATTTTGTGGTAAAATTACCTAATTGTGGAGCTATTTTTTGTCTTCACTGATCATATGTCATGATTAATATCTTCTCTTAGCATTATCTAACAGTTTTAATGAATATGTGGATGGTGTTTCATTAGGAATATGATTTTGAGATCTCTTAAACCTCGGGAAAATGAAATTTTTAGGATGATGATTTGAGCAAGAATTAGGGAAAATATGTTTTTCAGGAGTATTGTGATGCATGGAGTGTAAGGGAGGACTTGGTTTCCTTTTTTTTTTGATTAAATGATGGATGGTGGTAGATGATATTTTTTCCAGATGATTGTGTATAATTACATGATGCAAAATTTGTAGGGGCCTCAATGGGGAGAATCATAGATATAGGTGATACATATAACAACCCTTATCATTATTACATAATCTTACAAGATTTACAACATAAACATGAATTTAAGACAACTCCATGGATCAAGAGGTCGAGTATCTTTGGAAATTATAAGTGTTACAAAGAAACATGCAACAAAAAAACATAAAATAAAACATTTTTATTGAAATGTTATATTACATGAACACAATATTCCATCATAATTAGCATTGTGTGGGATAAAATGATGACATAAATAAGAAAATGGTGAGTTATAAATGCCACTACGGGAGTAAGAACGACATATCATGTAGAATAAAATACATTTTAGGCAATATAAATATCAATGGATCATAAGATAAACATCAACATAAATTCATGTTATAGTATAACTATTATAACAGGGGAATGTGGAAACAACATATAACATGGTATTATCCTGAGACAGGGCTTATGGAACATTTATTTTCATGAGTAAACCCTCATTTCACATGAATTAACATGAGTAAACCATAATTTCATAAGAATTATCATGAGTAAACCGTCACTGCACATGTATTAGCATGATTAAACCCTCACTACACATGAATTAACATGATTAAACCCCCATTTAACATAGATAATAATGATTAAACCCCCATTGAACTTGTCTTATCATGATACTAATCCTTACCCAATGCATTTTTGTGCTATTAGGTGGCACCCTTCAAAAACATTTCATTTCATGCATTAGTGTGCCACATGGATCCAATAACATGGAATCATTCTACATAAAAAGTTATTCAACGATTAAGGAATGAGGAATACATACATGTTAGTACTATTCAATAATTATATGAGAATAATGTTTAATACCCTTGATAGAGATATGGCTCTCGTATTCACTACACGATGATTTTGGATTGTAAAATCATGGTGCAATCTCGTCAGTATAACATCGTCATATTCAAATTCAAACGTTGGGTAGATGAGATGGAATAAGGGCTCTCGTAATTTATACACGAACTAGATAGTTAGGGGATCATGTAACATAATATAGCAAGATATTAAATGGAATACATACAGATAACATGGTAGAAATAATTGAATGGAAATATGAAGGGAGAAACCCCTTACGAAATTTCAGCATTATAATATATGTAAATAGAAGGAATTAATGAGAGAGATAGTGGTATGTCGTCATTAAAACATAAGGAGGAAAGTATGGGGAATGTCCAATATCATACCCCACCATTATTAATTGAAAATAAAAGGGTACTTCAGCATGAATAATCGTGGATAAAGAAAATATATAAAGGAATCCCTTACGAAAATTCACCATTGTAATGGGTGAACATAAGGGTTCATACGAGAAATAAATTAGAGTGAAAGGGCATATCATCAATTACAAATAAACTGGGCTATAAGTAGGATATTAAATAACATATACAAACCTAATAATAAATGATATTAAATGAAATTCCCTGAAATGAATGCATGATAAAAGAGGTGTCTGGAAGGTCCCTTATAGAACTTCGTCAAAGTGACAGCTGTGGTTAATGGATCATAGGGTGGATTGATGAGAGTGAAAGGAAGGTATTATCATCTATAAATAAAATGGACAGTACTTTTTCCATTAAACATTATATCCCAATATATAAATTTACATCATAAGAAGCATAATGTAAAAGAGTATCGTGAATGGAAATGAGAAGAGAAAAATCACTTTCAGAAACTAGGTATGGTAACAGCGTAGGTAAGGATGAAAATGAGGGAGGATACATGATCAATCATAAAAATAAAATCAAATTTATAATAACGTAATTATTATAAAATAATTACATTATCATCATTGGAAATTAAAAGAAATACTTTCCAATAAGATTCTTTAACTTGAAAGGAGGAGAAGAAAGTGAGGATCCCTTACATTGATGTGTGATACAAAAGGTTTGGGAGAGTCTTGGGGAAACATTATTGGTGGATTAGGGAACCATTGGAGGATTATAGTGAGAGTAGGTCATATTTTCTTTGAGTTCCAAATTGTTTGAGTGTATATTAAGGGGAGATTGGATGGGTTTATATAGGAAAGGTGGGAGAATTCTTTATTATTTATGTTTTGGACACTACACATTAAACTATTCAAATGCAGAAACTAAGCAATGGGTTTTCCCATTTTTTCTTCCAATGGGTAGTGGTATAAAATATTTTATAATTCCAATTGATGAAGATATTAAAATATTTGTCTTTTTTATGTGGAGGTGAGTCACACTCTCATGGAGATCATTTTATAATGTGAATTTTTTATATGTCTTGGACGTTCTACTAAGAAATTATAAAATTAATAAAAAAAATATAACATAGAAATATATTAAAGGAATAATATATATTTTCCAAATATAAATTTTATACTATTTTATTACATTACATTTGGGTTATTATAATGTCATAAAACACAATAAATATTTATACGATATTTAATATTAAACTAAAAATTTGATTGTCTCAGAAAATAAAGAAAAATTCACCATTGGGAAACATCAACATCCTAATTTTGAAAATAATATTCATTTTATAAAAATAATTTTCTAAATATGTGAATTATCAATTATAAAATAAAAACTGTAATTTATTGAAAATAGAGAGGTTTTTACAAAAATAGTTTCCAAACCTTAGTAAATTTTTACATTTGACTTCATAAAAATTATATGATAATTTATATTTATTTAAAATAATATCATAATAATATTTTATTAATATAATAGTTTTTCTAAAAAATTATTAATTCATCAAAATTAATTCTTTAATTTAAAATAAAATTACATTTTTATCATACGAAAATATAATTCTTATCAAACTGAATACATAATCATTTATATAGTAAAAAAAATAACGAATAAATATAATAATCACTTATAATTAAATTGGATGTTATTATAATATTATTTTGATAACAATATTAATTAAACCTCAATTTAATATAATAATTTATATATTTATAAAAAGTAACATTTTTCACAAAAAATCAATTTAACTAATTCATTGTATTTTTAAGAAAATTTATTCTCATAACATAATTAATGGAATAATAATTTTAATTATAAAAGGGATTACACATTAAGTAAATAATTCCTTGTTACATAACCCCTTATAAGAACAACATCAGACCAATGGGAAAGGTGTGATATGGTGACAGACTCTTGGGGTGGCTCAGATAATATTGCCCAGATGGTAATCTCTATTTAATTCAACTTCTCCTATTATAAATTCTGTTCAAGATAAATGTGATGAAGTTTAGCATGAGATTATTCCAGAGTGAATCCCATTTTTAATACCTTCTTTATGATCTCTGATAAATGAGCTTCATATGGGCAGAGTCTACTAGATGAGGCTATCACCTCCTTTGTCTGTGTTGAAATGATTAGTTACAACTTTATATTTTTACTAGTCAGGTGGTCACTATTCTACAGCTATATTAACAACATTAATGATACTTAACGGTCTTTTAAATCAAATTGGATAAAATATTAAACTCCATGTGTGTTTCTATATATATAGGAAATTTAATTAAATAAATGAAAGGGAAGTTTATTCATGAATATTCAGGTTATTACAACCTTCTCCCTTAATAAATTTAGTCTAGGAAATTTTATTTTTCATATAAAAAATAGTTGAGTGTATCTTTGCCTCATCACATCCTCTGGTTCCCACATTTCTTCTTCATACTTTTTGTTTCTCCATCACACTTTGATGAGGGGAATTGAATTATTTTGTAGAACATTTCCCTATGATATAAGATCTTCACCAGCATTTCCTCATATGAAAGGTCATTCCATAACAGTACCACCTCAAAATTTAGTACATGTGATGGGTCAGGTAGATACATCCTCAAGATTCATACAAGGAATACATTGTATACTTGAGATAGGTTTGGTGGGAGTTCTTGTTGATATTCAACTACTCCACTGCGATCGATGATCTCAAAAGGAACGATGTACCTTTGATAATTCATTCCATTCTTCCCAAATCTAATAACTCTCTTCCATGGAGACATGTAGTGGAATAGCATGTCTCCAACATCAAACTATAGTTCATGTTGATGATTATCATCATAGATAATTTTTCGACTCTGAAAAGAATTGATGTGTCAATGAATAGTCTTAAACATCTCCACTATTTCTACGACCATTTCAGAACCGAAGATTTTTCACACCCCAAATTCATCCCAACATGTCAATGTTTTACACCTGTCCCTATAATGGGCTTTATAAGGATCCATTTGGAAGCATGTGTGGAAACTGTTATTCTATGAGAAATCAATGAGGGGAATTCGTTGATCCAATCATCCTTTGATGTACATTAAACATCAATTCGTCATGTCCTCAAGTGTTTGGATAGTCAGATCATATTTTCCATAAGTATGACGATAATAATGTGTACTGATGTTCAGCTCAGTATTCAGAGCATGTAGGATAATCTTCTACAACATTGAGATGAATCGTGGATTTTGATCAGATTCGATCAAAAGTGGTACATCATGTAGACTTACCACTTCTTTGATGTATATCTGTGTGAGTTGATCCAATGATAAATCCTCTCTAATGGACCTAAATTTTGTAGTCTTTGTATAAACATCCACAACAACCCAAATAGCATTTTTTTTCTTTTAGATTCTTTCGGATGTCTGGTGACAAATTCCATGGTGATTTTCTCCCATTTCCATGTTGGTATGGGTAAACTTTTCATCATCCTCTTGTACTTCTGCCTCCCATCCCTCACTTAATGACATACCAGGCACTTTTATGTATAGTTTGTCATATCATTATTCATGTTTTCCCACCAATAATGATCTCAAAGATCTCAATACATCATTATGCTTCCTGGGTGAATAGAGAAATTCTAACTATGTGTATCATCCAAAAATTTCATTTATTAACTCTGGATTTTATGGAACACATATTCATGTCCCAAATATAACAATTCCATCTTCATTAAAATTGAACACTAAAGATTTCCCTCTTCTGATATTTTCTGCATTCTTCTGAATTCCCACATCATTTTATTGAGCATTCATTAACCATTCCAAAAGAGATGGTTGGGAAATCATTTCTGATAGAATTGACGATGGGCACTTATTTTTGATTCCCATGTCTATCTTCATAAAATATAAGAAAATTGGATCCTTTTCAATTGTCATCAATAATCGAATCATTAGGCCCTTTCTACTTAGAGCATCCACCACTGTGTTCTCATTCCCATGGTGGTAATGGATTGTGCATTCATACTCTTTTATCTGCAATAACCATCTTCATTGGCACATGTTCATCTTCTTATGTGTGAACATATACTTGAGACTTTCATGATATGTATATATTTCACACTTCTCCAAAAAGAGATAATGCTACCTGATTTTTAACACAAATATCAAGGTCACCAACTCTAGTTCATGTGTAGGATAGTTTTGCTCATGAATTTTCAACTGACATGAGACATATGTAATGACCTTGTCTTTATTCCTCAAATTCCTTCAAATTGGATACTTATAAATGTTTCAATAAGAAATTTCCCACAAACATCAACATGTGATAAAACACACATATATATATATATATATATGTTTTTTTCTAAATATTTAATATCTGTTCTTCTAGGGACTTAGTGTTTTTAGAAATCATAAAAGACAAAATAATTGTACATGAATTGAAATACATTACGACATACAAAAAACTGATTATTTTTTACCTAAAATTAATTAATAATTATCCATATTAGCATAGGAATTCATATTCTCCCTTGATCGTGGAGATTGTATATTCTCGTCATTCTTCTCAGCCCTTTTGATAGAGCATTGTCTTGGGTAATGCCTAAAATCCCCACATTTATGGCATAGAACTGTGTAAGATGCCTTATATGGATCTTTTCTCCATCTATCACATTATCCATTCTATCATGGCAATTGGAAACGTTTTTCCCTTACTTTATGCATATAAAACACATCCTAACCCCTTTGTGCCATTTCCCTTGGTTCCTCTTTCCACACTTCTTCCATGAAGTAAATTGGGTCTTCTTCCCCTTATCAACATTAGCAGATGGAAAATCATGAGATTTCATCTTCTTATTTATTTATTTCCTTAGGAATTCATCATTTTGATGATTGTTAATCGTGATTTTTTATAGCTAGATTGGAATAATCACAATATATCCTTCTTGAGCACCCTTTTGATAGTGAATCTCACTAGTAAATTCATCACATTTCCCTTCAAATCAGTTGCTAGCCATATTCCAAATCTTACTAGCCATTGGAAACAAAAAAACAAAAATTAGGGATTATTATCTAAAAAAGATTAAAGCATAAAGGGGAATATAATGACATTAAAAGGATAACTTAAAAATTGCATTTATATCCTTACCTTAGAAATTTATAGGCTTCAATCTATGTTATCCATGATATATCTCCTAACATATATTCTTATAGGCTTTTATCTCCCTTAATAATCCTTCGTTCTACGAATATGAATTTTCCAAATAATATCCCCCTGACCTTTTGTAAAAAGACTGCAGGAAGACACATTATCGTGAATGAGTTCCCTTTCGAGTCTAAGTAAAAATAGTGTTATCAATTATTTACACATAGATACATCTGTGCCAGAGCCACCTCTTATTTTTGTATCCCGAAAGGGATATATTTATTTGTTAAACCACTCACTCTTTACTCCCAAAAATTTATGGATATTTATCTTATACTTAGTCTTATACGTAAGGATTTCACTAGGGTTTTCTAATCCAAATCCCAAAAATAACTAATCCTCCCTTTGATACCAACTATAACAATCATTCTCTTTATTAAAAATTTAAACATGATGTATTACATAAACATCCACATAAGACAACTCTGATGACCAAGAGGTCTAGTTTATTGGGAAAGTAGTAGCATTACATAACAACTTAAAACATAGAATAGTTCATCTTTATTGAAATATTCTTTTACATGACCACAGAATTCTTTTGTATGTAGAATTTCATTGGATAACATAAGGATTTACCTAATAAAAGGATGAGATATAAATCCCAGAATGAGAGTAAACAAGTCATAACATGAAGAATACAATACATGTTATGCAATATGCATATCAATAGTGAATAAGAGAATCATCAACATAAAGGCATGATATAACATTATTATCATAACATGGGAATGTGGAAACAACATATAACATGGTATTAGCATAATCAAAGGCTCATAGAACATTTATTAGCATGAGTAAACCCTCATTGAACATGGATTAGAATGATTAAACCCTCATTGCACATGAATTAGAATGATTAAACCCACATTTTACATGTATTAGTATGATTACAACTTCATTGAACATGGCGTATCATGATACAAAACAATACCCAATGTAGTGGAGCGCTATTAGGTTCCTCTCTTCATAAGCATTTCATTTCTTTCATAAGTGTGCCACATAAATCATATAACATGGAATCATTCAACGTCATAAGTTATTTCATGATTAATTAATGTTAAATACATAAATGTTAGTATAATTAATTAATTATAATCTTATAAAGGTGAATAACTATGATAGATAAATGTATATGATATTCAATACCATATTATTTAAGCTTGTAAAATCACGGTGCAATTTCGGTAGCATAACGTCGTCATATTGAAATCATAAGTTGGAAGGATTAGAGAGAATGGGGTATCTCATAATTTATACCTTAAATAAACAGTGAGGGGATCATGGAACATAATATCACAACGTATGAAATGTAATTTACATGCCTAATATGGGGAAAATACTTTAATATAAATTATAAGAGATAAATCCCACACAGAATTTCGGCATGGCAACAGGTGTACACAGAATGCATTAATTGGAGAGAAAGTGGTATATCATCATTTAGACATAATGAGTAAAGTAATGAGAAGGAGATAAAACATACCCCGTCATTTTTAATTGAAAATATAAGGGTATAAGAACATGAAAACATCTAGATAAAAATGAAAAAGGAATGAATCCCTTACAAAAATTGGGCACGGTAACAGGTGCACATAATGGTTCAAAAGAGGAATAAATGAGAGTGAAAGTGGATATCATCAGTTATACCTCTAATGTTATGTAATTATCATAAATAATAACATTTCCTAATATAATAATGAACGATATTAAAATAAATATCATGAAAGTAATGCTAGATAAAAGAAGAGTGTGGAAGATCCCTTATGGAATTTCGGCATAGTAACTGGTGTGCTTAAAGGATCATATGGTGGAATGATGAGAGTGGAAGGAAAATAATATCATATCTAAATAAAACATAATGTATGGTGGTATTGGAACTTCTTAATCCAACATATAATTATGGAACATATGAAGCATAATGTAAAAGGGTTTCCTGAATGGAAATGAAAAGAGTGAAATCCCTTATGTAAATTTGGTATTGTAACATCTTATGTAAGTGTAAAAATAAGGTAGTATAAATTATTACCAACCCAGATAAAATAAAATGGATAGTAATGGAATGAATCAAAAATATTGTAATTATAAATATTATAAATTAAAAGAACTACTTTCAAATAATATGCTTGATTTTGGAAGGATGATAGAAAAGTGAGGATCCCTTACATGGATGTATGATACTAAAGGATTGAGAGAGTCTTGAGATAGGATTCATGGCGGATAAGAGTGCCACTAAAAGATTATAGAGAGGGGAGGGTTGATTTTGGTTGATATTAAAATGGTTTTAGTGAAGGGGAATGGGAGATTGGATGAGTTTAGAAATTAAAGGTGGGGAATTCATTATAATTTAGGTTTTGGACACTGCAAATTATAATAATCAAAACCACAATCCATACCATAGTTTTTTCGAATGGTTTATAAAAAAGAGGAGTGGTATAAAATATTTTATAAGGCCCAAGGGATAACATATAAAAATATTAGGCTTTCTTATGTGGATGTGGGTCATACTCTAAAGGATATCATTTAAAAATATTAAAATATCTTATTAGATTTGGAGGGTCCACTCTGGAATTATTAAATTAATCAAAAAAATTAAAAATCTCTTTATCTTAAAGATAAAAGATATATAGGCCTAACAATACTTTTATAGTATTTCATTACAAAACTATAACGTTTTTATGATTTTATAGAACACATTATTTATTTATAGAGTATTTAATTTTTAATAAAAAATTTAATTGTCTCATATAATTATGAAAATTTCACCATTGGATAATTTTGGCATTCTAATTCCAAAAATAATATTAGCATTATATAAATTATTTCATATAAATATGAATTTTTTCTTTTAAATTAAAAACCATTATTTATTGAAAAATTCCATGTTTTGACAAAAAAAAGATTCCAAACCCAAATAAAAGTTACATTTGACTTAATAAAAAATTTAAGATCATTTATATTTAAAAAATTAGATTATAATAATATTTTATTAAAATATTATTTATTCTACAAATTACATAAATCAAGAAAATAAATTCATTAATAAAAAATAAAATTTTAATTTTATCATATGAAAATATAATACTTGTCAAACTGAATTTATAATCATATATAGAGTAAAAAAATAAAAAATAAATATAATCATTAATTATAATTAAATATAGTGTTCTTATAATACAATTATAATATAAATATTGATGAATCCTCGGTTTAATATAATAATTTTTATATTTCTAACATTACCATTTTACCCAATAAATCAATTTATCTAATTCATTATATATTTATGAAAAAAAATCTCATGGAAGAATTGATGGAATAAGAATTTTATTTATAAAAGTAAATACACAATAATTAACTAATTTCATATTGAATAACCCCTTATAACATCTGTATAAGACCAAAGGGTAATGTGTGAGATAGTGATTGACTCTTAGAGCGGCTCAGATAACATCACTTGGGTGGTCATATCTATTTACATGAACTTATATAGTAATTGGTTCCGTTTGAGCATAACATGTTGAATATTTTCTTGTTCTTGGTCATGAGTGAATCATATTGACACGGACTCCTTTCCGAGCTCTGAAAAATGAGCTTCATATTGCCCGAGTCTACTGGATGAGGCTATCACCTCCTTTGTCATTGTTGGAACGATTTTTTTAAAACCATGTATTTGTACTAGTCATGTGATCCTTGTTCAATAGATATATTATCAATGCTAATGATGCATAATGGTTATTTAAATTCAATTGGATAAAATAAAAAAATTGGATGTGTTTTCTATATTCGTAATAGAATTAATTAAATAAAAATGGAATTATATTCATTAATGTTCTTGTCTTTACAATAAGTTTTCATGTTGGAAATTGTGCCGCTCTAGATGGATGATCATAAGATAGTATAAATTAATATATGATTCAAGGGAGATTATTTTTACTAGTAGTGATGTCTGGTATATTTCCTCATGGGTTCTATATATCACCTTTTCCAATACACCAAATGTTTTATAAGATGATCCATGGTTTGGGGATGAAGTTTTGGCGTCTTGAGATTAAATGGGTGGTGATGATGTTTGTTGATGTGTTCTTGGTTTTCAAATAGTTATAGGATTCTAATCTCATTCATGGTAGTTTCTTGAAGCCATTGGACATTCTCATGTTGTAATAGGATGATCTGTCCATGGGATTTATCATAGGGTTACCCAGATATTAGGGTTTATTTAATACTCTCTTGGTGATCATGGAATGGTTGATGAAATCGAAAACTACATAGTTGTCAAGGTATCATGTCTTATATATGATTTTTATACGAAGTATGTTGATGATATGGAATGGTTTCAAGTAGTTATGTGGAAAAGTTTCTCATATTAGCACACACATTTTACATAGAGAGTTTGGAGGGCCATGAATCGTTATTTTGGCACTCAATTTCGCCTCATAACTACTTTCCACATTAAGACTGATGGGAAGACATATCAGAAAATCTAGACAGTAGAATAAATTTTGTGGGTTCCAAAAATACTTGGTTTTCAATTAAATTCTAATGGATCATGCATTACGGGTGACATGGGAGGTGGAAGAGTGGTTCACAATCAACGATGGGTTTTCCCCCACTTTCATGGAACACTATGGTGATGGATGTGCTCTTCAGGAGGAAGCTAATGTAGTCCTCACAGGGCTAAATCTATGAAAACAAAATAATATATCTCTCTCTGAAGGGGAAAAAGACACAAGAATTATACATGATTCCTTGCATTTCAATGTTTCCCACCCAATGGTCTTTTATCTAGCTAGGCAATGCAAACAAATCAACAATAGTCAGCCTTGTGTCAGCCACACCTGGAGAGAGGGGAACAGTGATGCAGAGAACCTCACCTCTATCACAACCATGGGCTCATCTATCACTTGTCATCCCCTCCTATCTCCCTCAAGCATGAGTGGGTTAATATTATTCATGAGGACTCACTCAACCTCAGCTATTTTAGACACCCCTAATTTGGGGCCCTATTATGTTCCAACCACCTTGTATTATGTACTTTATCCTTTGAATTAATATATAATGATATGATGATGATGTATTGGGCTTTGGTGAATATTTTTTTATACAACACTTTAGTTATATTATTGTTCAAAAATATATCCCACTCTTCCAATAAAAATTGTCTATATGAGGATTTCTAGAAGAGACCATGATATTATTCATTATATGGGATAGACATTTGGGATGAAGAAATTCCTGGACCTTATGTGGTAAAAATCAAATAAGGAATGTTCAATTTTTTCATTAAAGGTTAATTGCAGCGCTGAAGGAATGGTAGTATAATGTTGATGAATGGAGGAGTCCATTAGAGTATGTAGTTAGGGTATTTGTGTTCTATATGGTTCTCCCTAGATATGGGAAATGGATGTTTGGAAGGTGGAGTAATCTTTCACTGAGGTTTCATTGGACCATTAAGGTGTTCTAGATAGTTAGATAGGTGTTGTATTAGTTGTTGTTTCTACCCTAATCGGAGACGATTAATAATGTTTTCCACATCTCTTAGATACATCAGTATCTTGATAATTACTCCCATTTCATTGTATGGGTAGAGTTGGATAATGAAGATGACATGACTTTTGTGGTTTGGGTAATACAGATAGAACATCTCCAAGATAAGTATCTATGTGGATTAACCATTCCATTGGATCATGTTTTCTGGAGTCATGACATCTTGGATTAGAGTAAATGGGAATTAAAGAGGCACATGTATGTCTAGTACCCAAAGATATTTTGAGTTTTTAATTTCCCTTTCTTTATTGTGATGAAATTTTCAGATCTTCTTTTATGATATGAGTTGTATTGCCTAATTTTTGATGTTTTATTTTTGATAAATTTATGAAATTAGAAAAGAAGAAGACCTGATTCCTAATCCAGATGCATGAAATAAGGTGTGTTTGAACCTATTTTGACTAGTACGTGCCACCTAGGTAAGATAGTATCTTGAAATAGAGGATTTAATTCTATGATTCACGTTTATGGGGTAGTTTGATCAGATGATTATGACGATTTTAGGTTTGGGTTGTGTGGAGGTTGAGATGATTGTGTTGTGGTTAGGTTTTGCGAGAGAAGGTGCATTGTTGATGTGTTCTGGTGAGGATGCGTGTGAGATTTTTTTGGTAATACAGTTTGGAGAATTTGGTTGGTGTTAGAATTTGAGGTATGATGAGATCCTATAGAGATATCATGGGGGAGGTAGTTTTGAACCCTTTCATTTTGGGATTGGTTTTGGAATATTGAGGGAAATAATTAATTGAGAGGGATGTAATATAAATTTTTTTTTCCCTGGACTCCTTGTTTTCCTATTTCGAGGGATAGAAATGTTCTTTCGAGGATTTGAGAGATTTTTTGGGGTTGGAGCTTCAACAGATCTGCTTCAATAAATTCAAACCAAGTTAATGAAGTACATGATGTGTAATGGTTTTTGACAGATTTGTAATCTAAATGGTTGTAATTAACCACTAAATCTCATTGGATTGTGAGTACAACATGTCATTACTTGTCCTTAGGAAAAATCCCAAAGATGATAAAGGCTAGAAATAAATGCCAAATGGTTTCAAATAAATATTTGGGGAATATTTCCATTTAATAATAAAACCATTATCTAACAATAATAACCAAAAAATATTAAATAAGGCGTGAATAATATAAAAAAACTTATCTTCATTATTCATATCAAAACCACTCTAAATAGTGCACCAAATTTAGACCAAAAAATTATCAATGTAAATAGTAGAAAAACAACTAAATACTATAAGAATACCATAATAATCTATGATCCTGTTGATCCATGATCCATTAAAACTAAATATCCTAGGTATCATGAAGTTGTGGTAAAAACATGGGATACATTACTATTACCCAAGTCATGGAAGTTAGAATCCGCAAAAGCACCAAATTTCTAAAGCAAGGGTGAGTAAAATACTCATTAGGATTTCCCCAATTACATACCTACTAATTCCACTAGGATAAGATATTTAATAACATTTATATTAAATAGTTTATATATATCAATTTCCCAAAACATTTTTTAACTAAATAAAAAAAGGTTCCAAAACCATTTGTAACCAAAATTAAATAGTTTCGATTGAAACCAATTTTCAAGTATGTTATTTTAATTGATAATTATGTAATGAAATATTTAAATACACTTCTCAATAATCCATTGGTATACCCAAACCATTGAGCATGTTTGTGGTACCAACCATGCATGCTTAGTTATGACAGTTCCCTACGAATGAGTGGTTTCTTATCTATCTACCAAGTCATCAAATAGAAATTATATCTTGGGTTCCATTGGAAAATTGGAACTGAGAATAAGTTCATATTTCAACAAATCCCCGGAAATGCAATATGATGTCACACACCAATATTTCCCAGGATCATACAAAAAACACCTTTTCAAAAAGACACACTTATTATTGAAAACAAAATTACCAACAAAATTAATTTAAAGCCAAAAATTTTCAAGAAAAATCCCTTTTTATTGAATATCCAATACCGAAAAAACCCATTTATATATTCCATAATATCAAAAAAAATTATTACCATTTTAAATTCAAGAAACTAAAAATATTGCACAATAATTCACTGAGATTACATAATTCCACAAAAATGATAAATCATTACTAAAGAAGATTAATTTCCTGCATTGATAAATGATTTGAAAATAAATTTCATTAAATATAATCAATTACAAAGTAATCCAACAAATTATAGGGAGAGGAGATGATATTGATGTCGCCTACCTCGATGGTCTTTTGTAAAACTAACAATGGACGAAGAACACTCTAGAAACCCGGTTTATTCTCTATAAAAAATCCTTATATCTACTATATAATCACAAAAAAGACCCAATATACTCATATTTGGAATCCAAAATCTCATATGAAACCATAAAAGGATTATATATGAGAAAAAATTAATAGGATAATTATATCTATGTAGATCAATTGAAATGTGACGATAATGAAGAAGAACATCACTTACCATGAGAATAAGAATTGATAACACCATGGGAGGGCTCTAGAATGGATACTAAATGCTTGGAAGAGGATACAAAACTATAAATTGGGAGTTAAATCAAATTAAGACCATTTAGGAGAAATCTCAGTCAAGTATAATAAAAAACAATTAACATCCTAATAATAGGATCTTACTTTTTCCCTCTACATGATTTTTCTGCACAGGTAGACAGACTGTGCGTTAACCATGCTTTAGATAATTTTTTAAGGGATAAATTCACATGGCCTACAATAATGGTATATCTAAATATATGCATATCATTCCAAGGATACTATCCATAATTTTTAGCATAGAATGGTTATTACTAGACTTAACGCACAGTTTGGACATACCATAAGTAGCTTATGAGCATCTACATTTGCCCTGAAAACATATTTAAAGTCAACCAACTCTTCAATAACTCTCCCTTACAGATTATAACCATAAAAAGAATCAAATATGGGTTACATAATAGAAACCAATGGTGGAAAATTATTCCCACCATTGGTCATTCCATCATCAAAAAGGAGAACAACAACGTTACCCATAAAGACTTCAATCCATTAATATTTAACATCATTCTCATGTTCCCAATTCTCCTCCTAGATCTGACCATGATTCCATAAAACCCATAGTATACCGATTCCCTTTCCATGAAATGGTTTTTCTTTACTTTCCATAATTTGTATCGGGATATGTACCAATTAAGCATCTGAATCTAGGTCAACATGATATCATCTGATCACACTGTTAGGATAAGGATGATACTTTTTTCAACTGATGTACGTGGAACACATTATGCATTAAATTGACCCGAGGTGGTATTATCATCCAATATGTGGCCTCTCCAACACATTCTAGTTTATCTAATGAACTAATATATTGAGGATAAAACATTCCCTACTTTCCAAGACAACTATGTCCAAGCCTTGGAGATATTATTAATAATACATGATCACACAACTTGAAAGACAATGGTCTTTGACGACAATCCAAATACAATTTTGACGACTCTAATCCGTCTCCATTATATTTCTGATCAAATGAATATTCTCCATCTTTTCTTTGAAAAGGATCATCCCAACTATTGATGTCTCACATGTTTCCACCAAACAAAGTGGATAATTAAAAGGATACCCATATAATTCTTCAAACAGAATGATATGTTTCGATGCCTGATAGCTATTATTATATGAGAAATCCACTAAAGTCACATTCTCCTCCAATGATCCAAAAAAATTTCTGTAGACCAAATAATTTCTTCCAATATCTGTGTCATCTATTCAGATTGCCCATCCATTTATGGATGATATATAGTACTCATGGTCAAATGAGTCCCAAGGACTTTCTATAAGGATTGTTATAAATGATATGCGAACCTCGGATCAATTTATGACCTGATAAAAAAATATATTCCATGTAACTTACCCACTTCATGTATCTTGATTTTAGATAGATCCTCCACCATATTATTTTCATGAATAGGAATGAAATGTGCCGACTGTCTTATCTGATCCACTATCAACGATTTAGAATACTGTTTTTGAACCATTCAAGAGAGACCCATAAAAACCATAGCTATATATTCCCATTTCCTCATTGTATTCAGTAATGACTACAATATACTCACTGGTCTCTTGTTCTATTTTTTAACCTTCTCATAAGTAAAGCACCGCTAGTCGAACTCAACAACCTTTATTTTCATGCTTCTCCACAAAAACTATGCCTTCAATTCCCTATACATCTTCTATATTCCTAGATGTTCATCCCATATCGAATAGTTTTATGAATGAAGATGTTATTCTTAACAAGCTATTGGTGTAGCCATCTGATCAATGATACACAACACTGAACACCCATCATGTTTCAATCCTTCAATGTTCTCACCAAAATTGAGTTTTTAACTCATAACTAATTATTAAGCATTAGATTTTGGTGATCTTTAGCCATATTTACTAAATCTGGAACCACAGAAACTGAAAGAAAAAACTCTACAACATCACCTCAATCATCACAATCCTGATGTGTATCGGCTAGGAATGACATAAACTACCACTCATATGAATCAACTTTTCCCAAATAATCATATGAGATTATACATAATGAATCTTTGACTGTATTTCCTTTAACAAGCATGTACATAAATTAAGATTCAAATATATAGTGATAATCCTTCCATCTCATTTTCCTCACATTCAAATCATGTTGTGAGAAAATGTGCTTCACGTTTTTTGGTCCATGAACAGAGTAATTTTGTCAAAAATATTGACACCAAGTCTTTAAAGCTTGGACAACTATAGTTAAATCCATATCATGTGTTTTGAAATTCTTCTCATTCATTCTCAACTACCACGGTAAATAAGAAACCACATGGTCTCCTTTCATGAGAGCACATACCAAAAGAGATCTCGAAGGATCACAATACAAAACATAACCCTATAATGATTCTGGAAAAATCTAGATAGTTGTTGATATAAGAAGAAATTTTATCTCATAGATAAAATTCTAACATTCATCAGTCCATTTGAAGGGTTCTTTCTTTTTCTTCAAAGCTTTTATATGTGAGGAATGTCATTAGAAGTCATGAAAAAATCATCAGTAGTGGCATGAAAGACCAGAAAAACATCATACATGAAAGAAATTTTTTTTATTTTCCACAAGAAAACAACTTCTGTCTTTTTAGGATCAAATGAATCCTTTTTTTATGATACCACATGTCCATTAATTCATACCTATTATGTCCAAAAATCACACTTAGATAATTTTTCATAGAAATGACGATCTCTCAAAAATCAAAAAAAAATTCCAAGTGTTTCTTAGCTAAATCCCATGTGCATGAATACACCGAGATTTCATCCACAAACACCACATTAGAAGAATCCAGATATCAATGAAATATATGATTTACGAAATCTATTAGGACCACTAGTGATTTTTTTATACTAAAAGTCATTACTAATAATTAGTACTGTCCATATAGACTTCTGAAGGCTATCTTAAAAATATATTCCTTTAAAACTCATAATTTTTGATATCTTGATCGCATGTATATTTTTGAGAACCACAAGGCTCCCCTCAAATGATTTAATAGTTCATCAATGCATGTATGTGGATACCTATTCTCAATCATAACATGGTTAATTTTATGATAATCAACACACAACCAAAGAGATCAATCTTTTTTCATCATGAACAAGACATGCGCTACCCATAGAGTTTCTTTTCCAAATGAATCCATTTCTTTTAATCTCATCCAATTTAAATTCGAGTGCCCTAAAACTTCTTTGTTCCATCCTATAAGATGGAAGGGAAATAGGATTGGTCCCTGGATGGGGATAATTCATAAACTCCACATCCCTTATAAGTGGTAACTGAAAGAAGTTATGAGGAGTGAAATCGATAAATAAATCCATGACTACTAAAAATATGATATCCTAAATTTATTCCCTTGATGCAAAATTCAATGCATCCAACTAATGATATATTCTACCCACTTCTGGTTCCAAAAATCTCATTGCACCTTCCTTCACGAACCATTCTCCATTACAGATATGCTCAATGCTTTCATCAGTCATGTTACTAATAGTGCTTATATAGTAGTCGATATAATCCTTAAATGATTTCAACCAATCAATACCTCTGATTATAGCATAGGAATCTGTCTCCAACACTAAGAAGATACACTTCATTTACGCTCCATCAAATGTTATAGAACAATATCTTCTCACGATGGCTCGACATTCTCTTTTACTGAGAGTGGTTTGAAGTATTATCATAGGGGGAATCATCTCATGTTTTATTCATATTATGTTAATAACACAATAAAAAATTAATAAATGTGATTCAACAGTATCAAAAAACA
The DNA here is from genome assembly GCA_963277665.1 of Viscum album. Taxonomy (NCBI): domain Eukaryota; kingdom Viridiplantae; phylum Streptophyta; class Magnoliopsida; order Santalales; family Viscaceae; genus Viscum; species Viscum album. The sequence continues at coordinate 971,056,773 of OY728133.1, read as the reverse complement.
CTTTCATAAGAGTAGAATTAAATAACATCATACCTCTCAGTGTATATGGTGCAACCTAATCATCAAAAATCATCTTCTCTATTATATACAATTACTTAACCGGTGAACAATACAATTTATTCCCCTACTATGATTTCCCTTACTGAGGATTCGTGAAATTCCAAGAATCACCATTGACAGTTGTGCTCTATTGATTAGCCAGCTTCTACTATCCTCACCTTATCAAATCATACGATGCTTGAGACACCTCAGAAGTGTCTCGAGGGGCTGACCATAGATCATTGTGATAAAATCACTTAAGATATACCCTCTTCTTGTAATTATGGCATTCTCTTGGAGGTTCTATTCACTCCTGCTTCTTGTGGTCAAAGGAAGCACGTTGGTAGAATCTCTCATGACTCATTGGCCATGGAGGAAGATTTAATGATCCATATGTCTAATTCTGATTCTAACTCCCACCCTAGTAATTGGGTTTCCTCTTTCACATGCTTTTAATATTGTAGTTTCCTCCATTTATTGTAGGGATTATCATACTTCCTCACACCATACCTCCTGAGATGCCCCGCTTAGCCACCCCCGCTTTATTCACTATATCTTTATAATCTATAATAATGTGAACCACAATCATTGATCGAATTTATTGCCTTATCCATGATTCGAAGATTCATTCCTTCAAGGATTCACATGCTAGAAAATATGGTGCGAAGAGAACTAAATGCATTAATTTATCCTCATATTTTATGATAGAGGGAATCTCATACTTCATATTTAGAAATTCTATCATCCTTTGGGTACTAAATGAATTAGGATTAAATTTACTTTTAATAATGTCCCCAAAATCCTCCCATGTACGGTCTTAGTCCTCTTCAGAATGCAGAACATGTTTCCATAACCATAATTTATGATCCTCAAGCATGTACATCAATAGCATGAAATTATGCTCAGATGGTGTGCCAAAGAATTATATGATATTATTCATCCCGTTAAGCCACACCTCTGCCTTTTTTAGTATAGACTCACCCCAAAATAAGGGATGATTATACTTCATGTATTGAATGGAATGATCTACATGTCTTGGCTCAGCCATCGTATTCCCTGTATCCACATCTTAAAATTCATGGACGATACATTGAACCATCTCCTGGTTCACCTGTGGTCCAGGTGCAACCATGTTATCTGTAGCTTCTTCTAGCTAGTTTCTACAATGTCAAACGGGTGGTACATTCTAAACAATAGTAGACATGGACTGTCTCAATCCCTAGAAACTAATTAAATTATCATTTCAAATTATATCACATCAACTTTCACATAATATTTTTCCAAAAACAACCATTTCCAAATTTAGTTTTTTTAAATCCACTTTTCATTTTTGAAAGTCAAAAAATTTCCATAATACATCTTTTATTCTATTTTCAAAATCATTAAATTGAAAGAATATTCATAATTTTTAAAAATTTAAACTTTTCACAAAATCATATATATTTTATTCAAATGATGTATTAAATACTAGTGATAATTCATTCCTCCCTATTTTATGTGATGCTCATATAATTGTCTATACCCATGTGAAAAAGATTATAGAATCCTATAAGTGTCTCAAAAACACTTATGTACCCATCTCTCAAGAAAAATTATGTTATCCTAAAAAGCTTCCGTACATATTTTTATTCTCTACATTTCATGTCATGATGATCCTACTCCTTTTTTAGATCACATCCCACATAATAGACAAGAACATATACAACTCCAATACCAAGAAACTAAAAAAATACTTGTTAGGAATGGGCCAAACAAGTTTATACCATTTGAAAGGACCCCTGATTCTCATTGGCTTGAGAGTACAATAAGTCATTACATAGCCTTTAGCGACATCCCCAATATACCAATGGCTATAAATAAATTCAAAGGGTTTCAAATTAATGTGGTGGATGGTTTACTCTTTAAGAATAAAACCACTATCTCACAACAATAACAAAACTACTACTAAATGATGCATGAATTAGAGAAAGACAACAAAAATACATTATTCATATCATAACCACTTTGAATAGTGAATCAAAGGATGAACAAACAAGTAAAAAATTATTGATAAATAACTAAAGACTAAAAGAAGACAATATAACTATAGGCTCTCATAGCTCTATCCTCGGTGATAACCAAACAGCCCATATATCATTAAGTGGTGCTAAAAACATGTATTACATGTCCTTTTCCACTATCATGGATGATAACATCTACAAAAGGACAAAAGATCCAATGCAAGGCTATGTGTGAAACTCAGTAGGGTTTTTCTAATGACCACCCTACTCATTCTACTTGGATTGAATAGTTATAATTTTTTTTAATAAAACATTTTAGAAAAAAAATACAAAATTAGTTTTAAACAAAATATAAAGATGTTACAAAATAATTTGTAACCAGATTTAAATTGCTGCAATTGAAACCATTTTTCAATCATGTTATTTTTTCAGAAAAATATAATAAAAATTAAAAACATTTATCAATATTCTTTTGACATACCCAAACCATTCCACATATCCATGCTATCAACCATGCATGCTCCATTATGACAGTTCCCTACTAATGAGAAGATTCCCATCAATCTACCATGTCATCACAAGGTAATTTTATCCCATGTATCATTTTTCCCCTGTAACTCAGCACAAGGTCATATTTAATTGAAGCCTTATAAATGCAATACGAACTCACAAACCAATATGACCAAGGATCCTGCCAAAAACCACTTTTTAATAAATAACATCATTTATTGAAAACCTATTTTCCATTAAAACCATTTCGAATCCAACCAATTTCAATAAAATTAACTTTTTAATTGAAAACACAAATCATAAAAATAATTTAGATATTCCGGAAAATCCACAATTTAAAATAACCATTTTAAATTACAGAACTAAAACAATTTACACATCAATTTAGTGAGAATAGAAAATTCCATAGAAATAATAAATCATCAATAAAGAAGTATTATTAACATAATTAAACCTAGAATTAACAATCAATTTCATTAAATTTAATCTATTTTAAAATAATCCAATCAATTCTAGAATGTTGAGAAGAGAGTGGATCCACATGTCTCAATGGTTTTCATGAAAACTGACAATAGACGAAGAATGATCTAACAACCAGGTTGATTCTCCACAAAACAACATTATATCCCTTATCTTATCACAACAAAAACCAAATCACATCATATGTGGAATCCACCATCATACATATACCCATAAAATTCATAGATTGTATATATAAATATATGTGGATAAGTAGATCTAAATAATCTTGATGAGAACGAATAAGAACATCACTTACCATGGGAATCGGGATTGAAAACGCTATGGTAGGGATCCTTAACAATTACTAAATTATTTGTAGAGGAGCACCAACATTCAATGTAGATAAATCTAGAATTAGATACATTTTGGTGAAAAATGATCAAGTTGAAGAAAAAATGAGTAAGATACTAAAAAATGGATCTTACATTTTCACTGTGCATGGTTAGTCTGCACAATTAGACAAACCATACGCTAACCATGCATTATCTACTAATATTATGGGGAATATCACCTGGCCTCCATACATGGACTCTCTAACTATTCACACACCGTGATGAGGCTATAGTATATAATTTGTAACATAGAATAGAAACTACTAGCCTTACAACATGGTTTAGAAACATCATGTGTAGCCCATGTGCATCTTCTTTAGCCCGAAAACTTATTTAAAATTTATCCATCCCTATCATCCTTCAACCTTACACTTTTTAACCATATACATCATCATGTAAGAATTACATACTAGAAACCGAGGGTACTTCATTGGTTTACATATTTAACACAACTATGGGGTAGATGTGAAAATTGAACATGTTAGCTGGTTCCCTCCATTGATTTAGACAATTCAATATGGCCTTCAATAGAATATTCAAAATCCTCCTAAAATATATTCATTTCATTTTTAGCCTTAATAAACATAGAATATATATTTGAAAATTAAAATTCCTTAAAACAAAATTAATCTTAAAGATATGTAATAAGTTTAAATTTTTTTATTTTATTTCATCTAGGTTTTTTTGATCTTATTAACTATAGATTCTCATTTATTTCAAAAATAATTCATATATTCAGTCAGATAGATGTTTTATTTTACTATAATTTTCATTTCCTTCATGGTCATGGTATCTTCTTAAGATAGTCTGCATGATCTTGCTTCATCATTTCTTCCATCTCAATTGGTTATGTATAATATTCACCAATCATTGAAGTATCAAATACTTTTTCAACATGAGCCATGAAATGGGTTAATTTCACTCTGTATTCTCCTTAATATTTACATATAGATTATTGAATAGCTCCTCCTTCAATTTTGATCATATTTCATCTCATACATCGTGAAAATATATTCTTATTCTTCTCGCATTGGATGAATATTTTAAACATCTAACCTATCAATTTTTTTAAGGTTTCTCATGCTCATTTTATTAAAAATTAGTTCTCTTCTTATTATGAAAGTTAATAAATAATATTCCCAATTATATTTAATTTGTACTATCTATGTGGAAAATTTCAATATTTCATTCTCTTTACATTCATGATTGCCTTTGAAATAAGATAAATGAATATTGAAATTCTCTATAATAATCTACTTTATTATATTGAAATTGATCTTCATTGCCAATATCTTCATGTATTTGAAAATTTATCATTTCTTTAAAGGCCATTTCTTCATTAACATTTGACTGTAAGGGTGGATGTTTTTCTATCATACAATATATTATAATATTTTGAACCGTATCATGTTTTCGGGCTTATCAATCTTCAAAAGATGAGATTATGGGGATGAGAATGTACAAAATGAGTGTAACAAATGGTTTTTTTAGTGTAATAATTTTCAATAATCTCAACTAATCATGATATACTTCATCAAATTGCATCCCACAATACAAATATTCTTCAATGTTCTTTTCTATGGCCAAATTATTATAATTAGGTAATGTTTTATAAATATTTAATCTGACCTCTTCGACTTTAACATTTCCTTCTTATATAATTTTGGGTTTATCCTAGATTTAATTGTTATATTGATCGAAAATAAATTTTTATAGACATTTACTAATTACGACAATATAGTAAGATTTCATGCACTTCCATCAACCCTGATAATTGTTTTATCTACATATATAATTATATAACTCACTCAATTTTTGGAAAATCAATAACAAAAAAATTCTCATATCATCAATCCAAGAGGTCAATGATATGAAAACATAATTTTCACCCAAATATGATAAATATTACATAATATATTTTCACATCCATACAATTAATGAAATTCCTGTTTTCCATGTTAATTATATGAATGGATTATACAGAGGTATGTATTCTCTGATATAATTTTGGATTAGATTATAGAACTGATAAGGGGGGATGTATCCAAGGAATTATTTTTTTAAAATTGATTTCACTTTATTTTTAACTCTAAAACACAATGATGTTTTATATAATAAAATATGATTCATTTACCTCAGTCATATATAAAATATAGTAAGATAAATGAAAACCTAATTTTTTACAAGGATCATCATTTCCCTAGAAGGATTAATCATTTCCACGGTTGGTTAGACTCCCCAAACATGGATTTTAAAAAATAATAATGTTGATTTCATATTACATGTATGAGTATACCATCATAATATCCCATTATATAGTCAAACTATATTGTATATCTGTATAGTGTAAATATAATGTAATTGAAGTCAAATGTTAGTTATAAGTTTGAATTCATGATTGATAAAATAACAGTATATAAATATATTACTCCAACGTCTATCAAAAATATTAAATAACATCTTACTTACTTCATGTAGTGTATTATAAATATTTAATTCATAGTAATAAATCATGCATATGATTTGATGATGTCTAATTCTCAAAAAAAAATTACGAACTTCAAATAATCATTCTTAAGAATCCCTTATTCTATCAATATTTCGGTGATTTTTTCAATACACCCTTCTATATTATATACATCATTGGTCAGTAAATATCATGTGTATGTACATTTTTTTATATTTATAAAAATATTTTATTTTGAAAAATATTATATTTAACCTCCCCAACACCTCTAAAGTGATTTTTTGAAAACTATTGAATCTATATCATTGAATCTATTATGGTAAATAGAAAAATAGTTAACTATTTTCCCCAAAAAAACAAAAGGATTGTTATTTAATATAATACTTGAGTAAACCTGAAATTTCTATGAAACCATAAAAAAATATTCCCAACAATGATATTGTATTTACATTGAGTTTTTATAGCCCCATGTATATTTCATCATCTCAAACAATTGTCTCCAAACATCATTGTAGTCAAAATTAGAGTTAACAGTCAATCAAACCTCAAAAGGCCAACCAAGATCTATTTTCAAATCTATAAACACAATAAATCAATTAAAAAAATCTCATATATTCAAAACAAACTCACCTTGAATCACTAAAATATTTTTCAAAAACAATTGGTGTACCATACCAGATAACTTCATCTAGTTATCATTCTAAATATATATATAAGCTCTTCACACTCTCATAATTAATTCTATTATAAGTATTTATTTTAACATTATTTGAAAAACCACAAAGATATGTCTTGTGATAAAAAAAATTTGTGTTCTATAATGTAACGCCATGAATGATATTTTCATTATAATTTTTTCACCATTGAATAAAAAATATTTGATATCCTGGATTCATGTGTTTATAATAATAAAACCCTAGAAATATTATTTTTTATAAGGGAAACTATCATATTGTAAGTAATCACACACCATTCGAAAATATATTTTACAATGATCTATTATCATAAACCACCAAAATTATCTAACATGTACGTTAATCATATTACATGATATAATTCTTCTATATTTGTATTAAATTTATTATATTGGGATGAAATATCCCATGAATTGATAAACCATCTTACACGGGTCCACAAGTTTCAAACATGGTGACTAGAATAATTGTTCTAAAGACTATAATATTATTTACATAAAAAATATTCAATCTATAAAACATAAATTATTGGACATCAAAAAGACTCATAGAAAATCTACAATTGATCGTATATCATATCAAAATAAATATTCACATCATTAATGGACAGCTTATCAAATTAAAATTATTATCAGTTATGGATTTAATGAAATGAAAACAAAATATAATATTGTTTTGAATCCATTTTCAATGGGTCTGTTTTCATGGAATTTTTCTCATTGAAATGCAGTCACCCGATGGATATAAAACAAATGATGATTCATGAACATTCTTTCAAAAGTTCAAATTCATTGGGAAAAATTGATAGTGATAAATAAGAAATCAAATTCGTTGAATGAATGTGAGATTGGAAATATCACCCCATTTTGAGGGGAATTATTTAATACTCAGGGAATCCTTTATATATTTTATTTAATTCATGTTCATAAATCCTTTATTAGATTACAAATATACATGACATTTCACCCAAAGGTTAGTAATCAATCATCAGTGTGTTTTAAAATAATAATCAACTATATGTATCCGATATTCTACATTAATGAAACTATTTATAAATGAATTTTACTTTTCTAATTTGCATAATGGGTGATCCAGATTTTAGTATCATCCAAGAAGAAATAATAATTTTGATATTTGGATTCAGCCCCATAAATTGGATTCCAATGCATCATTGTGAAAGGAATATGAAACCACATATTTTGTGATGCTTAGTAAGAAAAATCATACCTTTTAAGGAAATGATACAAATCCCTATCCATTATGATTTATTGCATATCGAAAGGATGTATAGCTAAAAGGTTCCCAATCAAGGCTCGTATGGGACTTATTCTAAATATATATTAGGAAAATCGGGAGAATATTCCACCTAAAATTTATGATACCCAAATCAGTATATATACAACTGAATATTATGGTTAATTTGGGGTGCTGGGTTGGAACACCAGGGAGGATTCCTACATATCCCCTTTGGAAAAGAATCAAAGAACAAGTAGTTTACATTGGTGGTGCCTAAACCTAAGGAGGATTCAAATTGTGATTCATTAGGAATATATCCCTTTGATGTTTGTAAATATATTATTTTTTGGAATACACTATGTATGAGTCCCATAAAGGGTTATATTAATTTGTGGAAGCCATGATCTTTAGTATCCTCTAATACCATGTGAGTTATGATTTCTGTGAGAAACAAGGGGAAGTGGAATATACAAACAACCATGAAATATCATTCCATCCTCTAGTGGATGACACCAAGGATACTACAGAGAGGAAGTGGGGTGAAGTTCATGTCCCATCACTTTTAATAGTAACATGGAGTCAGGAAATACAGACCCATAGGGGAAATCCATCATGGTAGACAAGTTCTTCATCATCAAGGGATTCCCATCACCATTTGAATGATTGATCAAGTTGAAATTTTGGTGTGTAATTATTCTTAATCGAAAATATATGAGGGATTTATCGAAGTCCATTATATGATTCCTTGAAAGGGGGCACATTTAGGGATTAATTTTATTAAAAAAAAGAATGAATCATGGGAATGGTCATTAGGATAGTTCTTGTAGGGTCTACTGTAGTGTAAAATATAAACTAGAGTATAAAAATAATATTAGGAATGAGGACACCAAAATATGTCTCATTATACCATGATATTTTCTATGAATGATGATTCTCCTTATATGTTTCATATTTGTACTCATCTTTGAATTAATTATATGTATCATATTTATATAAAAATTTTCATTCCTTCAAGATATTATATTTCAACATAGTTTTGGTATCCATTCTCAAAATAAATTTTAATGCAGGTTTAGGTTCCATCGTCATAGAAATCTTCTATGTGGGATAATGGATAACAAGGAGTTCATCTGCTTATGGATCAAGGAATTGTTACCAAAATTTAATTTTGTTGTATGAGTATTTTTGGTTGATTTCCAATTCACACATAGCATAATGTTATATTATTACCTACTAAAATATGATTTCTCTTGCACCTATTCTCTATTTTTCTTATTATCCCTCCATGCTCACCCTGTGAGGTTTTTAGAGACGCATGGAAGTAACCACATTCTAGTTTCACCAAATGTTGATGTTGACTAGATGGATTCATTGATTTTTTTAGCACAAAAATGATTTCATAATCCACAATTTATGTTTCACTTGTATAATTAAAAAGATGAAATCATGGGTTGCAACCAAATTTTCATTTTTATGGCTATAAAAAACATCATGGGATGAAAAGTATTTTTCATTTTTGAGGTACCATTCAAAGAGGAAATCCTTATAGTTATAATGATATGTAAAGAAGAGCCCCTCGGATAGCGAGATTGATTGGTGTTACTGATCCATCATTTGTGACACCACACCATATAATAATTCAAACCTCTTTTTTGTTGGATTATTCTACCATTAGAAAATTAATGGAAGTGTTTTTGTATTTAATGCTTAGTTTTTTTGGACTAAATATTATAACATTTGGAATAGGTTCTGATCATGAAAATAAAAATTTGATTCATATAAATAATATCATCTCATTTTAATCTATTTTTATGATTCACGTGGACCTATAATAGATCCCATTACCATTAAAATTGTTCTTGGAATCATTTTTCAATTACCAATCCTAGATTGTGTGAGCTGACTCTTTGTTGACTATCCGTCTATCTTTCCCCTCATATTGTTCTCTATATGTAGACCTATTTTCTATGTAATCAAATGACATATCCGACAAATGGTTTTGTAGCTCAAAGATTCTTATATAGTGATAGAGTAATCCGATGGTTTTTTTATGATACTCGGACCGATCGAATTCTTGGTTGCCCACTTATATTTCTATGTGGTTTTAATCTAACTTGTCCTTGATATCTTTTTAAGAAACATACCATCCCAAAAATTACTTATTTTTATGAATAAAATAATATGGATGGAATCCTAAAAATCTCTTTCCACCGATTAAATGACGAGGAATTACATGGCTTATATAGTTCATTATAATTCAATATTCATCATCGATCTATACCATCAATATCCAGAAGAACATATGTGTGTTGGTATTTTATGATAGTCGATCCCAGACAAGCTACCTCTATATTGATTATTGTCTCGATCAGATGTTCCAATTCTGACAATGCATCACAGAAATTAACATTCCACATGGATAATTAGGTTTAGAAACACTCCCAATGAAAACACATCATCCAAAGGGAAATTCATTTGATAATACTACACTATAGGTATTCATATGAATTACACTCATTTTTCACTATAAAAAATTATTTGATAACCAGAGTCATATTTCCATTACTATGAAACATCTGAACAATGAACAAATAAAATGAGCAATTTGGGTGGTCATTAAAATAGAACCTTCATCATGGGGGATCATTTGGTCTAGATTGGGGGTATAAATTTTTGGAATGTTAGAGTTGATATAGAATGTCATCCCTGCTGTAGAAAAACTAGTTCTATTGGTCGGCTTCCTTGCCATATTTCATGGAGGTTATTTTCTTCTGGTGTGAGAATCTGAAAATTTATCGGGATCAAAATAATTTTGGCGGTGTCCTAGTCGGACATAGGAATGCATGTTAATCTTTCACTACCCAGGATGGAAATGATATATCATTTTCTATGATTTATAATAAAGAGGAAGTCTGAATACTAGCTAGTAGCCCCAATTCAAGTCATGTGGGGCTAGATAGAATCCCACATAGGAGGAAATGAATTTATCTTCAACCAAAGGATATTGGACACTCGATTCCATCCTTATATAAATGTGTATGTGTGGTAATCCAATTACCCGAAATGATAATGGCACAAAGAACCTGCTCAACTACAATGATCATTTCCCTTATTCATCATATGCCACACCCATGGGTTCCTTGTCAAATGATGCATATTAAAACCACACCAAAAGGGGGTAAATAACCTCATTGATTGAGTGTGTCTCTATTTACATAATTGATGGATTGCTAATATAGATTGTGTATTCACCATATATAAGTATCCTTCAAATTCACTTTTATTTTAAGTGGTTCTTTTCATCCATCGATGGTGAAATAAGGGAATAATATTTAATTGTGGCTCAAAAAATATGAATAGCGTTCACCCAGGATGAAACATGGTGCCTGATTGATCCCTACCTTTTTAAGGATTCCATATTTTACTCACCAAGAAATATATGAAATCATTGATTAGAACATATTTTAATAGAAAACTAGAAAAATTAGTTCATATTGTTAAATGCCAATCATTACCTGATCTTGAGGGGGATCAAAGGCAGGCAACTGATGCTTCTCGAAATGGGATGAATAAGATGAAATATCTAGTTTTTTAATCCCCCATAAAAATTTTGAGACCATAACTATTCATTCCCCTAGGATAGTGGTTCGGACATCCCATCATGGGTGCCAGAGAATAGTGCCCCAAGCCAGTTGTCCACATTCTCTCAAGCGTGTCTCCCAGTATTCCAGAGGGTACCAACTAGTAACATGGGTCTTGTATGTCAGTCTTTGGGATAATATACCCTATTATTTCAGAATAAAACACCTTTGGAAGAAATCAATAACAACCATGTGTGGAAGCGTATAAATAAAGAGAACAATACCACAGAATATGATAGTCAAAACCAGGAAAAGACAATACTAAACTGTAAAGTAAAACATTCTATGAAAATGAAAGTGTCATGTGTCTACCATTCAACTAAAAGTAAGGACACAACAACTCTGAAGCAGGTCCCGAACCATGTCTAGTTCCCTCTCCCATGTTTCAATCTCAAAAAGAAACCAATCTTAGGGCCCTACCCTTATTCTGTCCAGCAACAACAATGTCTACTCGGGTGTTGATCAGATGGTCCAAATAGGCTGTGAGTAAAACTCATTAGGTATCCACCAACAATGTCTAAAATGAGTTCAGTCAAAAGATAGGTAATGCAGTTCTATGAATAAAAATATACAATACATAGTTAATCAACTATCACATTGTCATATAATATTTAATAATTACATTTTGACCAATTTCAATTCATGTTTTCTATTTTAATCATCATTCAACATTATTAATCATTTGGTGTTAGTCTTCATTCCTAGAACCGAAAATATATTTAAGTGTATATCTCCATACCTATCACTCTATACCTCATTCTTTGTAGGTCATCAGGAACAAAACCCCATAATATTAATCGATTTAGGTCTTCATTCCTAGAACCCCATTATATCATGATTGGAAAACTATTATGGAGGAATTCTAGTCTCATTTACCCTCATCTAATCAGACAAGAACAACATTTCTAGCACCACCAAAATATCTTCTATTTAATCATTCATTAACTCAATAGAATTCTCCACATCATTTTATTTGTAATACAATGATAAATTAAACTCTTCAAAGGCCATTAGTTAAGTGAAAAATTTACTATTCACATAACCCATTAATTAATTCATCGATTAATTTATCAATCAACACAATTCTCATTCCATAATTATTTCTTCAAAATTAATTATCCATGTCAAGTATCAAATTGTCAAAATTAATTCTCACAATTATTTATCTTTGATCAACATCATGCCATGTAATTAAATCATAAAATAAATTATTTTTCGTAACAATCAATACACATAATTAATTGTCACAATTAATTATCTTTAGTAAACATCATGGCACATAATTAATTCTCACAATTAATTATCTTACATAGCCAAACATAATTTCTTAATCAATTCCCCCTAATTAATTATCACAACGCAGCCAATAAAATATATCAATTACAAAATATCAACCCATAAAAAATATACAAAATATGTAATAGGAAAACTGCCACTTCATTTGATCCATGATTAAATTGTCAATTAATCACCAAGGCAAGCACATGTCAATTCCACATTCTTAATTACTCAAATTTTGGTAAATTAATTATCATGGGATTCTAGAAAATCATAAAATCACACTAACATATCAAAATCATGAATATAGGATTTCAATTTAAACCACCTACCTCAATTTATTGATGGATGTTAGCTCAATGGAAATCCTGAAATTCTATGTGAAAAAACATCCTCGATCCATCTTTGAATCTAAATCCCTCTACCATAATTAATATCAAATACATCAAGATCTTGAAAATCTAGATATAGATACACAATACTAGATTTATATCTCATCTAATAGGAATAACTGACTGAAAATGGAGGATATATTCCATGTATAAATCAAGGAACAGTAGAGGAATTAATTGGATAGGGAAACGAGATGAAATCCACTTAATGGGAAGAGGAAAAATCTTCAATCTGGGATTTTCATCTCGAAGAACGGTGTCTGAATCACCTTTAAATCCCTCCAGACGGCACTGAAAACACCTAGATTTTGTCATGCATGAGACATGGTCAAAATATGGGAGTCCTGAGGGTTCAGGTGGTTTTATAAATGACTATCAGGTAATTAATCCTGTGCACATAGTTTTCTGGGCAGGGGATCACGATTAGGCCAAACCGTACGCCAACTATGCAGTCTCCCACTACCTACATGACTCGATGGCGCACAATTAGAAAAACTGTGAAAAAACCATGAACATCCCCTTGTGATTCCAAGTTCCTTAAATATATCACCCATACACAACTCAATACATACACCATCCCAAAGTTACTAAATAACAACAAACAGTACCTAAAAACACACATGAGATGACTCTAGAAAATGTCGGGATCTTACAATGTCCTCACCATGTAATAGACCATCCTCAAGTTGCACTGCTGAACATCTCTACCATTCCGAGAAGTAAAATATTTGGTCATTGATCCCTCATGACTGATCCCCATATCCATGTTTCTTTATGGACACTTCCATGTTCCCATAACACATGAAATAATGACACGATCTTTCCCCATAACACTTTCTCACTTTGAAGTAGCACACGTATCAGATGCTCCTAAAATGATGCATATATCTTGAGATCGACCTCTTCCAAATCAATCACATGAGAATGGTTGGATTGATACCTCTACAACTCTTATACATGGAAAAAATCATGCATTGAACTGATTATCTATGGATGTTCAAATCTGTATTCCACTGGCAAGATTTTCTCCATCACCTCAAACGGTTCTACAATCTAGGACGCTAAAATTACATACCTCTATATCATGTGGTGACCCAATCCATTAGTCTCCTGTAAAAATACAATATCATCCTCCGTGAACACTATGGGTTGTCTCTGTCTACTAATGTTAGAATTGTTCCTACTCTCAGCCACAAACATACTTTTCTGAATCAACTGTACAAGCTATGATGCCTATTAAATGTGACTCAGTCCCAACAACTTTGACTCACCTGCCTCTAACCAACAAATTGATGATCTTCAAGGTCCACCCTAAAGATTCTCATACGGTTCCATCTGTATAGTTTCCGGATAAATTTTTTTATAGGAGAATCCCCTTAAAGCCAAGTGCTCCTTCCAAGAACCACCAATGTCAACCACAGATGCTCAGAAAATATCCTCTAACAGTTGTAGGGTATGCTTAGACTTCCAATTTTTCTATGGTTGTAATGACATACTTAACAATACCTGTGTACCTTGTGCCTTGTGTAATCACTACCAGAAGATTTAAATAAATCATGAATTGTGATCTGAAACTTTAGTTTGTTTCCACCCATGAAACAAACTATTTCTCTCATGTACAGTGCTCCCAACTACTCTACTATAATGGTTTCCCTAACAGGTAATACAAGTTATACCTTAGTTAGATTATCCACAAAGACACATATAGAATAACTATTCTTATTATTCTATGGAATTCATTCCACAAAATCCAAAGTCACATCATCCCACTTCCATTCTGTAATAGGTAACGATTTCAATAGGCATCTAGGTCGTTAATTCTCTTCCTTCACTTGGTTGTAGGTGAAAAATCCTGTTACAGACTCTGCTCTCTACTTTTTCATGCATGCCCACCAAAATCATCATCATAGGTCAGGATACATTTTTGTCACCCCATGATATACATCCCACCATGATGCATGAAATTCTCACATGAATTCCTCAAACATACTCGTAGAAACAACAACATGATTTTTCACATTGATGATCTCGTGAACATCTATTACCCAATAAGAATGTGTCTACCCACCTTAAAGTATTTCAATCATGGTTAAACACTCCAGATCCTCATACTTCATATCCCTGATCTGTATCACGAGTGTAGAATCCACTACTACAAAATCTAGAGTCATCCTCTCTTGAATATATTGATATAAAACTTACTTTTCCCTTAGTAAAGTCATCATCTTCCTCTCTGCACTCGAATCATGTAACAACTGAGCCTTAGTTTTCTTTCTCAAGAGATTAGCCACTCGATTTTCCTTCACAGGTATATCTTCCCATTCATAATCAAAGGACTGCCTATATTCTACCCATCTTTAATGTCGATGATTCAAGTCACGTTTTGAAATGATATATATCATTATTTTGTGATTCATCAAAACTATAAGCTTTTCACTCAAAAGATAGTGTTTCCAATACTTAAGAGTATAAAACAATACATCTAACTCATGGTCATGTGTAGGGTAATTTCATCCAAGTCTCCCCAGTTGTCGAGACCCATAAAAAATGACTCGATCCCATTGCATCAACATTACTCCGAGTACAATTATAGAAACGTCACAATACACCATGTACTCCTCACCTGACTTCTGTAATATCAAAATTGGGGTCAATGTCAAGCGCATCATCAACTCCTGGAAAACAATCTTTCATGATCAGGTCTTATCAACCTTTATCCCATTATTTTTCAAACCTGAATGTAGTGCTACTAACCTAGAAAATCCTAGATGAACCTCCTGTAATAACCATATAATCCCAAAAATAATAAGATTACAAAAACATTCTTGTGTTGCTCCAAAGAAATCACTTCCTGCACATTCTTTGGGTCCACTTTCACACCTTATTCCGAGACAATATTCCACAAAACTTATACCATGTGATTCCAAATATGACATTTAGATAGCATATCATATAACTGATTCTTTCTCAGTTTCACAAAGACAATGACAAGAGGTTTGACATGATCTTCATGAGTATTAATGTACAACTAGATGTCGTCCAAGAACACCACCCCAAACGTATGTAGGTATAGATAAATGATCATATTCATTAAGGCCATAAATAATGGTGTGACATTTTTCAACCTAAACGGAAATACAAAATATTCATAAAGGCCATTCCAGGTCCTAAAAGAAATTATTGGTATATCAGAGGTCCAAACACTCACATTATGATTCACTAATCTCATATAGATATTTGTGATAAAAAAACCCCCTTCAGATAGTCAAACAGATCATTGATATGCAGAGGAGGATATCAGTTATTCATGGTCATTTTATTCAACTTCTGTTAATCTACACACAAGCGTAAAATATCTTTGGCCTTCTTTGTAATCAAAATAGGTGATCCCTAAGGCAAAGTACGTGGAATGATAAACCATTTATCATACAACTCCTCAAACTATGTTTTGAGATCATTATGTTCAGTCGGTGTCATTCTATAAGGTGAAATAGATACCAGCTCAGCCCCCGACATGATCTCAATAGTGAATTCCACATTTCTCTGTGGTGGAAACCCTAAAATGTATTTTTTAAATAAATCCTTAAATAGTTCTTCTACTTGTGGATGGATGTCATTCCTATCACTCAGATCACCAAAAAAAGACTACAAACATGGGTTGTGAGATCTCCTATTTGTTGAGTAATTGGACCAGATCAGCCTACATGGATATCCCATCCCCCCTAATGAACAAACTGGTCACCCTCGGGTTATAAAAAGGTCACTCTCCTTTTGTAAAAATCTATGTGGGGTTAGTAAGAGACTAACCAATCCATACCCATAATTAGGTCGACGTCTGTTTTGTCAAGGACAGTGATATCTTAAATTAAATGATACTATCTGATCTCTAGTGAACATACATTTCTTGAATAGATATCCCTATACTGTGTTCTGAAAAGTGTATAGATATTAATCAACCTACTAATTAACTCCTCCTCCATGACCAAAAAATTAACATGATTTTCAGATATAATGGAATGAGTGGCACTAGTATCAAACAAGGCACTAGCTAAAGTTGAAGAAACTAGATTAGTGCCTCACACTATGGATGGACCAGCCTCATTCTCCACAAGTGTAGGCCACACTGCATGTAACTATCCTTCCCCTCATCCTAGTGGTGTCGTTTGACTACCATCAATAGCGCCACACCGCTGATACAGGCACTCATACCCTAAATCACCACGTCCAATCTCTTTCCCACCACTACCTATAGAACTCCATCTGTCAGACCTATGTGGTGTAGAATACCCCCTTCCCACACTCGGACTCTGGGAAGCTACTCCCTCAGCTCTAGCTTACTACAACATCCTATAGAGCTTTTTTAGGTGTCTCATCTTTCCAAAAAACAAAAACTATATACGTGGTCAAGGAAAATGTGTATAAAAGTGCCCCTACCCACTGAACTGGTGGAGAAGCACAAGAGTAAGATCTGGGGAAAATATTCCTCTTGATTGTCCACCATGTTTTCCACTATCCTTAATAAGATTCTCATAATGGTGATTCCTACTCTTGGATGGCACACTCTATGATCATCCAGTTATAGCTACCAGTCCAATAATGGAACCCACTACTAGGTTTCCCTCTAAAATGAGATCATGATTAACCAATTCTAAGAATATCTTCTGCCTAAAGATATTCACATGGGACTGAATTTCACACATAAGTCTTCCATGAAGGATTTTTACTGATGAAACCTCGTCTTCCACCAAATATGAAGAAAAAAACTATAAATCTATGAAAATTATCATACTCCATTATGGATATTCTTCCTTGGGTCAGATGCATAAAATCTGAATCATTCTCTTTCTCAGCGTCTCTGGATAGAAGTGTTCAAAGAACTTCTCTACAAAGTACTTCTATAGCATATCATCATCCACTTTAGATCATACCTGAATGTCCCACATGATCCTTACTGAACGTCATAGCATATAAGTGTCCAAATTTACCCTCCTCCCATATGAAGTCTCCAAATGGTAATGTATTGACTCTATTGATTAAATCCATAATTTCACTCTCTAAGGTCCACCATCTCCAGTAAATGTAGGAGGGTGCTCCAGCTAAAACACCCATGTCAACTCTAACATTCATTTCCGATCCTGCCCTGTGTCTCCCACCATGAACTACCTGAAACAACAAATTTCTCTTGCATCTACTCACCTTGTTCCTTAGCATTCACTAATGGTTCCTCAAGCTCCATATCTGGAAGTTAATTTCGGACCATACCCCTCAGTATCTTCCTTAACATGTTTGTTGGAGGCATATCTCTTCAAGACAAACACATGTCTTACGTATCATAGATCTACCATATAAAATTTACGTAATAGTAGAAACTAACACAACAAGTTTCAACATTTCCTTTCCCCTTTTTCTCACCACATAGTCAATAATCAGGATTTATTACTACCCTTAATCATCCCACACCTAGTTCATTGTTCAAAATGGTATATGAATTATCATTAATTGATCCAACCATTAATTATTCACATTATCTCAAATTATTTAACTGAACAAATTATTAATTAATCATACTCATTTCATTAATTAAGGTTCTCATTAGACATCCATTTATTCTTATTTTTAATCATTACTTCAATCCCTTTACAATGAAAAATAGTTCAAGTTTGAAAACTTACCCACAACCAATTTTCCCATGAGTTCCTAGAATGATGAATGTCACAACAACCCTTAGTGACTAAATTGATGCTTGAAGACTCAACTATCTTTCCTCTTTAGGGCCTGTAACAAAATTCAACAATTTTCACAAAATAATATCACATCACACTTCAAGTGTATAACCCATTCTGAAATAATATCCAATAGTAACAAAAAAGGACAATCACAACAACCCCACCATGAGTTACCCGATTTTCCCATGTACATGGATTTGAAACTCCAACACACTAGCTCATTACCATGCCTTGACACTTCCTAGTGTCATATATACCTTTCCAAAAATATTACGAAAACAAAAGTAGAGAGAAAAGAAAACCCCTCTAATACAACATTGTGACATCATGACCTAGGAGCCACTGAATGGTGCCCTGAGCCAGTTGTCCACATGCCCTCAAGTATGCCTCCCCAAATTCCAGAGGGGGATGACTTGTAGAGAGGGTCTTATATGTCATTATTTGGGAGACTATACCCTCTTTGATCGAAATAAAATAGAGATGAATGGAAACAACAGTATCCAAGGGAAAAAGTGTGTAAATTTCTTGAATAAAACCATGAAATATAATATTCGAAAATAGAAATATACAATACTCAACTAAAAGTTAAGAAATGATATGATAATTTAAGTGTCATGTGTATATAATAAAAATAAAATTTAAGACATAATAACTCCCATGTAGGTCCTGAACCTTGTTTGGTTCCCTCTCCCGTGATTCAATCCCAAATAGAAACATATATGAGGGCCATAACCTTACCATATCCTTTATAAAAATTGTCTGGTCAGCTTCTAATATGATGTCCCAAATAGGGTGTGATTAAAACATGGTAGGCCACCACCAACGGTGTCAAAAAACAAGTTCAATCAAAATACAATGCATGCAGTTATTTGAAACAATGAATAAAATGCATAATTAAATAGGTATCACATTGTTATTCAATCATTAATCATCACATTCGGCCTAGTTTCACTTCATGTTTCCCATTTGAATCATCATTCATTATTATTTATAATATGGTGTAGGTAATCATGCATATAACCACAAATATAATTAAGTGTAGTTCGCCATACTTAACACTCTATATCTCATTCGGTGTAGGCCATCATGCATAGCACCACATAATCACATTCAGTGCATGTTGACTTGCCTAGAACACCATAATCTCAAGATTGGATAACTATTAGGGTTGAATGCCATGTCCATTTCCCAACTTCTTATCCATC
This sequence comes from Viscum album, assembly GCA_963277665.1. NCBI lineage: Eukaryota > Viridiplantae > Streptophyta > Magnoliopsida > Santalales > Viscaceae > Viscum > Viscum album. Next base: position 971,036,730 of record OY728133.1, on the reverse strand, counting down.
TAGAATGTCATTTCTTGCACCAAAAAAATCTCAAACATTTAATATTTCATTAATTATTCAAAATTATGCACATCATTCCATTATTAATATAATGATTAGTTAAATAGTTAGAAGGCCATTAGTTAACTCAACAATTGATTAACCACATTTCCCATTAATTAATTCATCAATTAATTAACTAGTTATCATAATTCTCAATCCATAAAAAATCATTCCCAATTAATTATCCATATCAAATCTCAACATGTCAAAATTAATTCTCACAATTAATTATCATTGATAAACACAATGGAACATAATTATCTTTTTTTCTCAATATCATGGAATGTGATTAATTATAAAAATTAATTGTCATTGGTCAACAAAATGGAACATAATTAATTCTCATAATTAATTATCTTACACAACTGAAAATCATTTAATAATTAATTCCCCCAGTTAATTATCTTTAACCATCCAATTCAATATCTCTATTTCAATATTTCAACCCATAAATATCACTAAAATATATATTTAGTTCCCCCTTGTTTTTCCCGTGATCAATTATCAATTAATCACTAAGGCAAACAAAACACGATTCCTCATTCCATTATAAACAAAATTAGAAAAATTAATTATCAAGTGAATCTATAAAATCATAAAATCACATTCATATATAAAAATCTCAACAATGGGATATCGATTTGGAATACCTACATTGGATTATTGATAGATGTTAGCAAAACAGAAATCCACCAAATTCAAGCAGAACAACATCTTCGATCAATATTCAGATCTAAATCCATAAACCAAAATTAAGATCAAAGGAATCTAGATTATTCAAATCTAGATCTAGATCCAAAATTCATGAACTAGATCTCATATCATAGTTTTAGATATATGAAATTGGTGTATATCATCCATTAAAATAACAAGGAAAGTTATAGGAATGAATGTATGAAGCAACATGATGGAATCCACTTACTATGAATAGAGTGGATCTTCAATTCGGGCTTCCCATATTGATTAACACTGTTCAGATAACATTGTAATACCTCTATAAGGCTTTGGGAACAGCTGGAAGTTTTCAATCCCAAACTAAGACAAAACATTGGAGTCTTGGGGGGGGGGTTCTGGTTGTTATAAAAATGATTTCTGGATAATAAATCATGTGCTCATGGTTTCGTGGGAAAGGGCGCATTGTTAGGCCAAACCATGTGCCAAACGTGCAGTATTCCACTGCCCGCATGTCTAGATGGCACACAGTTATGAAAACTGTGACCCAACCATGCCAACCTCAACTGTTTTCAAGGTAATATTGTGCATAGTTTGGCCAAACCATGTGAAAACCATGCCAAACCCTTTCTTCCAAATTTCCTTCAAAAATACACCCAACAAAACCACAGGTCATACACTAACCCAAAGGAACTTAATAACAAAAAAATCACCCAAAAACATGCCTAATATGACTCAAAAAATGTTCAGGATCTTACGGTTTCACTTTTCATAAAATCATGTAACATTCCACCTTGAGTATGCCTTTCCTATATCCTAGAGACAGTGGGTTGAATGGATGAATTAAACACCCAATATTTATATATGACACATTTAATTGTCTAAAGAGGTTTCATTATGAATATATGTCTATATAAATTAACTAAAAAATTATTCTTATGATAAGAATCCTGAGGTGGGGGTTTAATATTGAAGATCATGAAAACTGTATCCTTTCACTATGTGATATAAATATATTTTACAAGATTATAATTGAAATAAAGAGGCTTAATGATCGTAAATGTGAATAGGAGAAAATACATAATTTTTTAAGGTAGATGTTTCCATCCCAACTACTAAAACTCGGATTTCATAAATTCATTATTTTTCCAAAATAGGTCTTGAGAAGATTTTAGGTACATGGGATACCATTACAGATGAGATTCCAAGGAATCATGGGTGGGGTTTGGAACTTGCCACATATCTGTGAAAGGAAAATTTGACCCATTCCACTCCACTTACTATATAAATCCTGGATGATGGAAAATAATTGGATGCTTGACGGTATAGTGAATCCTATTATGAAATTTTAGGAGTGCACTCGGTCGATGAATAATATCTTTTCATATTTGGGCTCATCACCGCTCTAGAATGATTTAATTTTTGAGAGAACCCTACCTAAGTGGGAATATTTTTCTATGAGATGGAAAATTGTATACATTCATTTAATGAAATTATGAACTAGTTCAATCATGTTATAGTTATAGTGGAATCCATGGATAAAGAAGAAAAATAAAATGATGATTTAATTTTATTCATTGCATTAATTCTGTTTCGTATTCATTTCATGATCTTGAATCCATTTTTATTTACCATATATGAGGCTAGGGATAGTCTGTCATCCATACCTTCCTCAGTATATACTTAATGGGGTACCATTATAGGTGTGAACATAACTTTTGGAGATGGAGATGCTGATTAAATCTCTCTCAATGAATTTGAGTACATGCATGTCGTTCAAGACGATCTTGTAGGATAATTCTATCCATCATACATGATCGTATTTTATCTTGAAGACTACATAAATGTAACATTATGAAGATTCATCATGATGGAAATATAACAATTCATATTTGGTCTAGAATAATTGGTTTTTGTTTCATCTTATTACTTATCCATCATGTTGTGCACATTCATGTGCTGATTAATTAACTCAAACACATGTTCTGAGGTGTTTAGTAAACTAATAGAAATTTATTGCGCAAGGTACAGTATCTATTTTATCTTTAAAGATAGATTTGATAAATTGTGGTGTACCAAGAATCGATGGAGAACCAATAATAACTGATTATTTTGTGTTGGTTCAGAGCCACATGGGTTTAACCCATCCTTTTTAAATAACCACTTCCATATTCATAGTGGACCCTTTATGGGTTGATGTTCCTATATGGGATAGCGAACTTTCTCATTCAGAAGGCACAATTATGGGGGAGGAAATGACATGGGACCAAGGAGTGTTGGACCCAACATTCACTCCCATTTTACTAACCATAATTTTTCTAGGCTCTATATCTATCAGTGGACTTATAAGGACCACTAGTTTAACAAAACATGCACATAAATCATGGTAATCTAAAAAAAATTGGAATCCATCTTGAAAATAAAGAAGGCATGATCTATTCTTCCAGTTATTTTGAATCTGGTGGTCAAAGATTCTATAATTGGGAATATTTATTGTATTGTATCCAAAAATCTAACTATGACTTACCTATCTATATTTAGGCATTGAATTGTTCAATAAAATGAATCAATAAATACTGCACCATGCCCATGTGATTGCAAATGGTACATTGAATTCTGAACTCATTGAAGATGTAATGGATTTTGTTGATTTAGTGAAAAATAAACTATTGATGTTATTGGTTTGGAACCCTTTCATGTTTCACTTGTTCCTGAATACATTCCATCAATAAAAATTTATTTTGAAGAAGATCAAAAGACTCTAGAAAATCACAATTTTCCTTACAGACTATAAATAATGACATCTAGAAGATGATTTATCATACACCCTAAAATTCATGTTAATAAAACTACCCTAATTACTTTTCTTTTCATTTTCTTGGGTATGGGGATTTAATTATTATACCATAAATGACATTTTTTAAAAAGTGATTGCTAATTTTGAGATTTCATGTGCACTTTAGTTTCATATTTCATTCGTGGAGTCCATGGCCCATCATGTTATAGCCAAGAATATCCTTATCATTTTAGCCTCTAATTATAATGGGTGTCTAGGAGGAGACGATGTGATTATGTTAAGAATATTAACTTATTGGAATGGGTTCATTACTAGTTGTATTGACAAAAAAATAAATGGACAACATTTTGGAGATAGTAGATGAAGGGAAATGTCTTAAGGAATAAATTGAGACGGAAGGAACAAATGTTGGTGAGAGGTTAGGGGAATTTTGAGTTGAGATTGAGAAGGATATTACTACATCGTCCAATCAATTCCAGGCAGTATAAGAGTTTGAATATGTGATGATTCGATTTAATTAAACTTCATAACGGGAATTGTAACTACAATATTATACTCATATGATGAGATTTTGAGTTGTGTATGTTCCTCATTAGAATCCATAAAATGAATAAATGAAAACATGTTCACCCTTAAGAAACTAACCTTTGTCATAACATGTATTTCAAACCAATCCAAACATTCAATGTTTTGAATGATAGAATCTAATAGAAACATAATTTTTTTATCACTATATTTCAATCCTGATCATAATCAAGGAGAGACATGTTGAAACATTCCCTCAAATATCATTACTCATGTCCATATATAATCATATATACAATTAGTATAAAACTAGAGTCATCTTATTTAGATTAAATAACATGTTATTATCCAATATTTTACATATTTAGAAGACCCAACATGCATTGTTTCAACTCTTTAAAGGGTTATATGGAGAACCCTAAAAATTGATTTCATTTTATTTACCTCCCTAAACTTCCCCTAATTCAAATATAGTGCAGACATAGAAGGAATGAATTAAATTTTTTCTAGGTTTCCCATTGATGGGGTTCATCATAGTGAGTATGATATCTCTTTACATAGTATGTGTAATGTATTTAAAGAAAGACTAATTCAATTATTATTTTAGGTTGAACATGCATTACCATGGGTTATGGAAGGATTATAAGAACCAGGATTACTAGCTATGAATGTCACAACTTTATTCAGGCCAATAATGTATACTTTTCTACCAATATTATTTGATTTTAGAATTTTAAGAATGATGTGGGAAAAAAATTTGAGGAATGGCAACATATAATTATTGAATGAGAAGTTTCAATATGATGTGCTAGAGGCATACATAGATAGAAGGGTTGTCTCATGGAGAATAATGTGAATTTTATTGATAGTTTATTTTCTGTGTGTGGATAGTGGATATAAAACATGTGGATAATCAATTCATAGTCAAAATAATAGTGAACTCTAGAATCTTACATTCCATTACTGACGGATAAAAATGGCCTATAGAGATTTATATTTCCCTAATCATAGAGTTTGGATTATGGAAGAAAAATTACATATTTTGGAATTAGTATCTCATATCAAAATTTCCAATGAATATTGATAAATATTTACCTACAAAGACCTATTGTATACACTATAAAGGGGGATTTTTTAAATCATATATAGACCTAAGACATAGGATCCATGAATTACTATGTATAGAATCAAAATGATAATCAAACAAGAATTTGTTCACGAGTAGATGTGTAGTTACATAACAATAATAAATATAATGGTTATATTTAGGTGAGGTCCATAAGAATGAAATATTTTATATCATGTAAGAGACATATTCCATATATATTGATGTCATGTGACAAAAATGTCTTGCGTTCCTTTTAAGATATTGTATAATAAACCATGATAACAATGGAATGGAATGATACTCCTTGATCATGATAGAAATATCATACCAAAAATAAAAATCCTACCTAAGATATGATTAGTGAAGGTAAAAAGGATTTGAAATGGTTTTTTTCACTACACAATGGCTATTAAATGTAAAGATTTAATCAATTTTATCTTTTAGTGGCTAGACCGAGATATAGGATCCAGAAATGAATATGTGCCTCATGGGAATGAGAATCAAGAAGCACATAATTTTGAGAAACCACGATTTTTAATGTCATATGGAATGTCCGATGGTGTATTTTATTTTTATGCTATACAGATCTGATCAAACATCATGGAAAAAATGAGTGATAAAAGGCTTAATAGGCCAAGATGTTCATCTGTGCCACATATGTGAATAGAGATAAAAAACCCATGATATTTGCGATTCTGAAATCAAGATAAATAATATAGGACTAGAATAAATGGATTTACTATTGACAAATTGGTAAAACCGGATTCCAGAATTATTTTTCAATGGATTACGAAGATAAATGATTTCTCGCACAAGAACATATGTGCCTCTAGTTGACAATCCCTTTTTTGGTAGACTTATGCTTATAAAAACTGGGGAACATCAATACATTGTAAGATAATGATTTCCTTTGGAATTGGAAATCCAATTACCATTGGATATGTAAATTTTATGGAGATCCAAAATTTACCATGATATGGAGTATGATATGTCAAAGGAATGTTTCTGAGAAGATAATAATCATTTAGAATTGAATTTGTCATGGATTGATAAGACCCCAACATACATATGGATCATTTATAGTGAAGGCTATTTTTTTATAAACTATAGTTGGGACATGAAAATGGATCTAGTTTCTTCTAAATATCCTATGTGGATTGGAAACAAGACAAAATTATTTTTTAAATAAGCCAAGGTAGATTAATGATGCTGAAAATGGGGGAATCCTATCTAGATATGTAATGAACAAGAATTTTTAAACGTTATTTTGTTCATAAATAAATATTTGTTACATATTTTATAATTTCATACACATAAAAAATAACGATAATTTATTAACATTATATCTCTATAAAAATGATCATTAAATTAGTCTACTATAATACAAATTGAAATTCAAAACATTATAAGTAGAAAAAAATATAAAATATAATAGCTAAAATGGGAATGTATAGATTTCTCCAATATTATAGAATGATTGACCCCACTACAAATTCAATTGAAATGAATCAAACCAATATTAAACTGATAAAAATATTAATAAATTAAAATATACCTTATAGAGAAATTTTAATAATTTTTTTTTTTGAATAAATGAAATGGTGTTTATATGGTATTAATGAAAATGTGATCATTGGGATTCGACAATTGTACGAAAATTCGTTATTGTCACCACTTGAGAATATGGCCATGGTAAACTATACCACTGATCAATAATTTTTTAATTATTATAGTGGATAGAAGTAGTATTGATAATGTGTAATTGGAAAAGAATAGATAATTGATGGCCTCCACAAATGGATTCATTCCATTTAAATCCCATTTGTATGAATTTGGGAGGGACGTAGAATCGCTAGGCTTCCCCCTTGACCAAGACAAATATAAGATTAAAAAAATGAATCTTGACTTAATCTCCAAAGGGAGATGTTCGTGTTTGTAGATGTTACCACTCAGTTGATGTTAGCAACGCCACCACATGAAACTACAACCATCCCACACCTTACCCTTATTGAATATGCGGATGTAATAAGGGGTTATGTGTCCTGTCCATAGTTACATAATGAATAAATTTATTTGTATGAATAAAATTATTATATTTTCAATAATTCATAATAATTATTTTTCATTATAAATTTTTTTTAATTGATATATATGTGATAAATTGATTTCAGGATGAAAATAAAACATAACTATATTTTTCAAGAATCAATATATTATTTTAGATTAAAATCATATATTATTAATTGTAATTTTTTAAAATAAATATTATTTTAAATCATAGTTATTTAAATAATAAATTGAAAAACAATATTATAATGGAATTGTGAATTTTTTATAAGTGTAACAGATTTTGATATTCCTTAAAAAATTATTTATTTTAATAAATAATGAATTTTATATTTAAACGATTAAATTATCATAATTTTTTAATTACTATATAAAATTAAATAGAATTTTTGAAATCATTATGTCAAAAAAAAATTAGGGTGAATATTTTAGAATTTTTAAAAGTACAATATTTTTTCATTTATAGTAAAAACTAGTGTTTTTTGGTTTTCGGAATAGTTTATTATATCTTATTTATTTCATAATGATGTAATAATTTATTAACCATAATTAGTGACGTAATATATGTTATTTTTAATAATCATGTATTTTATTATATTTTAATCTATTTCCAGACATGTAAGTTACCTTCCAAAGTGTAAAATTAAAACATTGGTTTTTCAAAACATTACATTGTTGAAACATTAGTTTTTCCCTACCAAATTAAGTTATAATGAGACATCTTCAGCTTTGGTGGAATAAAATACATAACATTTTTTCCAAATGACAAAAAACATGATCATAAACCATGTTTATGATAATCATTTTTCATTTTTAAAAAACTAGTTTTTAAAGACATATACTTTTAAAATATTAATCATATCCTACACATTTTCTATAAATTTTACCCATTTTACGACTCCCAATCCATCCCAATCTATACAACATGATGTTGTGGTGATTATTCTTCCATAAGTGTCTCCCAAGGTTTCTGCATTCCCCCACGGTTACATTCTCATTTTTTATGAACAACTTCTCAATTTAATATTATTGTCCTTATTATCAATTCAATTCTGGAACCAAATTATGTATATGTCATCATGATTTTATTTTTACTCTGTTTTGTTAATATTTTTTTCATAACAATAATTTAAAATAATGTTTTAACGATGGTATCCCCTTGTTTCTTCACATTTTTTTCATTTTCGGAAGTCACGTTTTATTCTTGTCAGAGTGCTCAATTTACTACTCTAAATTTATTTCTTCCCCTTATGAATTTGTTTTCCTTATGGGGATAACCAAATATAATACTATTCCATGTTCATCCACACATCTATAAATATTATTTATTATAATTATAATTTTAAATATAATATATCTATATTCACTTCTTGTGGGATAATGACATAAGTATCATGTATTTAAGAACTTCTTTACGACATGATTTTGATAAGAACCCTGTTATCTATTCTCCATGGGTTTTTAATGAAATGATTCCTTAAACTCTATTTAGATCACATTAATTATGACATATAATGTGTTATCCAGGATATTTATCTACTTATTTGGGTAAATTGTTCAATATCAATGGATGAAAAATACTACGATACCTTAGTGAATAAGCTAGGTAATTTTTATTTATTATACCGATATGAAAAACTTTGGTCATATTCCTATGAATGTAACATTTAAATGTTGTAGCCATAATTACATGTTAGGATTCATGTTTTAATTATTATGATATTCATCTTTCCCATGACTTATCATTATGCCTCATGTTCTTATTGATATGTCCCAATATCATAGGCTAAAATTTCCACTATCATATTCCCTTTTTGGGACTCATTCCCACCCCATTCATTTGATGTATTTCCCAATGTTATAAGATGTTATAAATGTAATATAGGTTTAACTGATGAAGTTATATTTCATGTTGATTTTTAAAAAAAAATTATGTTTTCATGTATTTGAACCTTATTTATGAGAAATTAAAAAAAATATCCTCTATTTTTTAAATGTAATGAAAATTTTTCATCATGAAAATGAGGTATTAAAAATATGGTATCAAATGATTTTTTATATATTTATGTTAATTTGGACTTGGAAAAATGATGAATAACTTTGGATATAGGACTGCCTATCAGATATCATCCTTTTATTTTTGTTAGTTTTACGTAAGTGGTTTCCAAACAAAAATATCCCCTTCATGGTAGTACAATTGGATGTGGAACAATTATATATGTACCTAGGGTTAATTCCAATAAACACCATTTTGATCTAAACATGAGTGGTAAATGCTTCACGACAACAATCCTTGACGCATACCTCATTTGACACTCATGGGTGTTATGTTTGGTTAATAACAAGATTTTATGAATATTTATGAAGGATATATATAATATTTAATTGTTATTATATGAGATTAATAACATATTTAATCAAGATATATTATTATATATATTACATTTAGAATTAAATGATTTATAAAAGTATCATGTTTTTCATTAAGGATATATTCTTTTATAAAAAATTGAAATGAATTTTGGAAGAACCACACAAATGATGACTACAATAGACGATGCACTAATGACGTTATAAAAGAAGATGGAATAGAAAAGATTATAAGGATAATGAGTAAACTAACTCATGTTATGAACAAAAAACATGAATCATGTCAGGCGATTGGATTCACCATAAATGGAACAGCTTTCTATTGAGTCCTTCATGTTTCAACGACCACCTTCTTTTAGTGTATATAATTTTATATTGATTTATTAAAATTAGATACTATATATTGAAAAAATAAATTATGTAATACATTGATTTGAGAAAGATAATGTAACCATAGAATTATACATCTTACAATATTAATAATTTTAGTTTTGGATAGTGATTAAAAACATGTAGCCAATAAGATTGATTGATTCTATGGAGTGCGTAGAGTTCAGGGGAATATTTTTCAATAAATAATTCAATCATTCGAGGTGAACATAAATAAGAAAGTAATTAAATAAAATTAAATTAAAGGAAATTTAATTAGTGTTTTTATATGATATGAAATTTAAAATAGATTTTGGATACACCTATAGCTTTTTCTTTAACCTAATTGGAATATTTATAGATTCTTCGGTAGATTGAGACCCATTTGCAATGGAATGTAGAAAATTGAGACTATAAAATCTATGAGAAGATATTAAACGTTATATGGATGTTTAATTGTAGAATGGTGATTTCAAATATTCATATAATAATAATGAAAAGAAGAGTGAAATTGAACCAAAAATAGTGATGAAAATTTCTGACAGAAGAGGAGGAAAGAATGTTCACCTTCCCACATGTAAAAACTTTAGGAAGAAGAATTTGGGGAACACACACTTAGCAGTTTAATGTTTTAAAATTGTATATGAGATATACATATAGAGTGAAAATATCATTTTTAGGTTAATCCTCAACTTCGTAACTATAACGAAAAAGGTAAGATGGTGTAGGACTATCCAGAAGATCAATGCTTCCAGTGTAGAGAGCTTCAGATCTTTTACAATCATTGCTTAAATCATATGATAATGGAGTGTAACCACCATCAACCTCTAGACAGTCAAGGGAAGAAAATTCAAGAATTTCTATTATGAATAGTAAAGTACAGGCTTTAAATGATGTTGTTTAAGGTACTCTAATTATTCTCTCAATGCTACCGTGTAAATTTTATAATATTGTTCTAAATATTCCATTGGTTCATCCATGTTTCCAAAGAATATAGAATCCCTCCCAAAACTCCTAGAAGTAGTGTCTTTAGTCATGTATCATTGTGGAATTATCTGAGAATCATCTATATATAGAAACATTAGTATTGTATTTGGTGAATATAAAATCATAAAAAAATATAGTAGTCACTACCAGAGTGGAATTTGACACAATAATTGGGATGTACTAGCTCTCAATGTATAATTAAAATACATACTATATGAGAAAAGAAATTCAACCAGTCCTGAGAATAGAACATATATTCATTTTCAGAGGTGATATTTCTTGACATGAGATTTTATTAGATGCACCTCCATATCCATTTTGAGATGGTTAGTGACGAGGTAGAATAAAATGAAATTATAAAGATAGGAAACATTATATTCAAATAGGAATACATTGATGAACTTCTTAAAGAGTTAGTTGGAAATACTTCAAAAGGAGATGTAGTGTTCTCTGTTGAACTCATACTTGGATCCACACCGATATCAAATTCCCAACATCAGAAGGAAAATATTGATATATAAGAATTAATGAAACAATATATAGATCTTATGGACAAGGTATCTATCAAATAATGTGTGTCTCATTGGGGATAACCTAATATCATTATGAAAAGGATTGATCAATGAGACTTTGCATTGATTACAATGACCGTTATAGGATCATAGTGAAGACCATGTTCCCTAATACAAGGGTTGATGATTTATTTGAATTGATTCGTGGGTCTTAATTCTTCTACAAATTTGACATATGATCTAGATTTCATCAATTGAGGGCGACGATAGAATATATTTCAAATACTATGTTCTTAATAACATACCATCATTATGAGTTTGTTGTTATTCTATTTATCTTGACTAACACTCAAAATATATTTATAAATTTTAGGAATGGAGGCTTTAAGGTCTACATTAACAAATTCAGGGTAGTTATTATTAATGATAATATGATTCTTTCAAAAATTAAAGAGGATAATTAGGATCATATAAGGGTTATAATAAAAAATATGATGAAGGGGGATATTTTTGGAATGTTTATCAAATGTGAATTCGGGTTATAATATGATTCATTTTTTGTGAACACTCTATGAAATGAGGGAATCTCAGTTATCCCTATAAATATATGATATAGAGGATTGGCCTTATCCTACAATTGTAAATGTGATTCATGGTTTACTTAGTTTATTAGGATATTATTGGAGGAATGTGAAAAAATATCATGAAATTCCAATCCACACAACATGTTAACTAGAAAATGGGATATATTCATCTAGATCAAAGATTATGAAGAAATCATCCAAGATGTGAATATAGGATTGGTTACTATAATCTTGTAAACTCTACCCTCAATCTGAGAAGTTCTCATTATTTATAGTGATTCATATTAATAGGGATTGGGTGTATCATCATGAAAATTGACAAAATTATTTCTTATTAATCTCAACTGTTAATGCCTCATGATCATAATTATCATAAACATGACATAGATATAGTTGAAATTATTTTTTTCCATGAACCTGTGGATGCAATATCATTATGTGGAAAAATATGATATATACAAAGACCACCATTGTTAGAAGTGTATTTTTACGAAAAAGGAATTTAGCATGGTAAAAAGGTGATGGTTGGAACCACATAAATATTATTATAGTTCAATTCATTATCATCATCAACTAGAAATAATGTTAATGTTGCATTAATTATGAAGCTCCAAGTTGTGCTGAATTGATGGGGATTCATGGAGATCCTTCGATCATGGACCTAGCAAAATTAAACATGGGAATCATATGGTAATGGAAAAAAACATTTCTACCCTAAATTATATATCAATCATCATTACAAGATATGATATAGATAGATGAAACAGAAGATCTGTTGTTAAAAGAGAAAATAAATGCAATGAAAAATATTAAGTTTCTTGTGTTAAATACTAATTAATGTGGTGTGATTAAATTTTATAGAAATATATGTGTCCCATATGTCTCATAGATAATGATGGAGGTAATTGATGATGATCATAACTCAATTTTCATGATACATAATAGATGCACTAAAATATATAGGACAATCATCATCAAAATTTGTTGGATAATATGAAATGGGAAATTTATAACTACAACACAATGTGATTGGTGTGTCAACAAGTTAATGTTTAGAATGAAAATACAATATAGGTACTGAAACCAATACATATACCATCATATATATAAGATAATATCACTATAGACTTCATCACTAGTCTCGGATGAACATCCTTAGAATGAAATGTGATATGAGTTATAATGCATTGAATCAATTAGAATGACCATTTAATCACTATTCAGGAATATTTACCTCTTGACAATAATGCCATGATATGCATAATGGAACTAGTGAGGTTGCATTAGGTTCCATTTTATACCAATTCTGATCATGATCCATGGTTCACATCATAATTCTAGATAAGTACCCACCATGATCTGAATACATAAATGAATTTCAGAATAGCCTATAACAAATAAACTAATTTACAATATGAATAGACTATTTATAAACATGAGGATATGCTGAGAACATGCTCATTGAAAGTAAACTATTATGATAATAACACATCTAATTAGTTGACTTATCATACAAAAAAAGATTCCACTATAGTATTAAAATGAAATTTCATGAATCTATTTATAGGAAGAAATGTTGAACTCTTACATCTTTGGATGATATTGGAAATGGAAAGCTAATTAAGACTGATATTGCGCAGGAGATGACATATAAAGTTCATTACAACCTTCATAAAATAAAGGATTCATTGAGTTAGCCAAAGATCTATGATGACATCCTTTGAAGGGACTTGGTTTTCTATGTTAGTGATAAAAACCCTTCTAATATCACCAAGTAATAGAGTCAGGCATTTTGAGAATAAGGGGAACCCTTTCCCTTGGTACATTGTAACATTTTAAACCCCTAGTCAAATGGGAGTAGTGTAATATCGGAAATAACATCCACTAAATTGTCCTCACATTCATGATGTTTCCATATATTTCTACTAAAGAATTAATTACTTGATCGCTAAAATGTACTAAATCTTGAGGAGGTTAAATTGGTTCATGAGATCTCATATATAAAGCTGTATATGGAGATCTTGGACCATAGAGATAAGGTTTAATGCAACCGTAATATCCACATAGTCAAATTGTTGTGGAGGAACCATAAATAAGAAGATGGGAAATGGGAACTAATGTAGTAATATGATAGAATTACCCTCATATTTTCTTAAACGAGAAAAATATTTGAAAATTAATGGATGAAATTTCATAAATGAGGATAAATTAAACAAATATTTTTTTAAAGATGTTTTCTTCATGAATAAATGTGTTTTAAATATTATATAATTTTATACACATAAAAAATAAGTAGAATACTAAAAAATTGATTTCTCTTTAATGATAACCATTACCTTATTCGGTTATTAAACAAATTAAAATTTAATACATTACAATAGGACATAACATATAAAATATAACATACAATTAGGGAATGTATTGATCACCCAAATATGATAGAATAAACACCCATTAATATTTTGATATAAATGAATAAAAATATTTTTAAAGTAATCAACATTTTAAGAAATAAAATATTATCTAAAGGAGTTATTAAAGTGAATTTTTGAGTGTACGAATGAAGTTTTATTTATATGAGGTATAGGGAATTGTCTCAGTTGGTATTTGTCCCTTATATGTATGATATTAAATATGACCATTTGTAAATATGACCATAAAAACTATACCTTGGTTGATAATTTTGAAATTAATATTAATTATTCTATGAAGTAATTAATATAGATAATTGATACTGAAAAAAGAACCGATGAACTCAACCAGTAGATTTTTTCCAATTGAAAACTATTTTACAAAACATGGGTGGGAGATAGTATTCCTGGGGATAACACTTTACTAATACCAAGATTTTTTTGAACAAGTAAATCATTATTAAAATCACATGTGGGATAATATAAAGTTTTTATATATTACAACTCATTCAATGTTAGCTAAGAATACCATGATACATCTACCATCACACACCATACCCTTAGGGTGAATATAGGTGTAATAAGGCGATATATGTACAAACCATAGATACATTAATTTTGAGTCCTTTTGGATGAATAAAACATTTATTCAATCAATTCGACTTTATAATAGTTTTTCTTAATAATATATATTTTTAATTATGATAAATTGGAGAATTTGAGTTTTCGATATGAATAAAAGATAATTTTTCTAGATTATATATACAATTTGATAATAAATTAAAATATTATTGATAGTATTTTGATTAATGATATATGATTTGAATAAATTATTTAAATAATAAATGATAAAATTATTTTATAATTTCTCAATAAACTGTTTATAATTTTAGAAATTTGACTATACCTAAAAAACTACAATTTTATAACAAAACTGATTTTAATATTTTAATGTTTAAATTAATATTTTTATAGAGATACTAAAAAAATGAGAATCATTTTTTAAATAACCACATTATAATTACGTTAAGATGAATTTTTAAGAGTTTTCGAATATACTTTATTTTTTCGTAAATAGTAAGAAAAATTATTTTATGTTTTTTGTATATTTTATGACTTCATATTTAGGTCATAATAATTTTATAATTAATTAATTGTTTAAAAATACTAATAATATATTACCTTATTAATATCAATTAATTTAATATATATTAATCAATCTCCAAGCATATAAGTTGCATCCCAAAGTCTAAAATAGAAACATTAATTTTAAAAAACATTGATTTGTTGAAACATGGTATTTACCTTACAATGGGTTTAATAAAAATCTTCTTTGGTTCAGGTGGATTAAAATATTTTTTTTTCCAAATTTCCAAAACACTGATAAAATCCTTTGGTTTAAAAATTGGTTTTTCATTTTCCACAACCTAGATTTCAATGAACAATATTTCGAAATTATTAATCCAATCCTCAATTTTTTCTATAAATACCAACCCATTTCACCTCTCCATTTCTCTCAAAATACATCCTCTATGATTTTATACTGATATTTCCTCCCATGTATTCCCCACAAGGTGACATAAATCACCCAAGGATCCATCCTCTTGTTTTAGGAATAACTAATCAGTATCTAGAAATTATCCTTCCATTCTCAAAAATTCTAGAAATTATTTTGTATATGTATTCTAAATGTTATTCTTACAATATTTATTACCCTTTAGATCATAAAAATTCATTTAAATTATGTTAATACTATTTATTTTACACATTTATTTACAAATTAGAAACCCACAAACCCTTTTTGTGGGATAAAAATAACATCATTATCTTGTAATTACTCACCTTTGTATGGTGTGATTTTGATTAGAAACTATATAATTATTTAATCTCCACTAGTCATTAATGAAATTATTTATTATAAAATATTGGGCTCACATTAAGTAATACATATTTAGGGTGCTCCCTAAATACTCTCCAATATATTGGGTAAAGATTATAATATCTAGATATGACATGATTTACAATACCTTGGTGAATAAAGTTGGTAATTTCCATCTATGACACATTGGTGATATTACAATAATTGTATCATTTAATTGTTTTATCCAAATTTCCATGTTATTATTCAAGTTCTAATTATTATGATATTTATCTCGCTCATTCATTATCGCTTGACCTTATGTTCGTATAGATATTTGTCAAGATCAAATGGTAAATGATTCCCTTTCTTATTCCATTATAGGGCCTCATGATCACCCATTTTATATGATGTATTCCCCTAGGATATAAGATATAGTAAATTATACTTATGGTGATCCCAAGAACATTTAATTCAAGATGGATTGGGAATAATATTTATGTTCTCAGGTATTATGTACCTCATTACAAAGTAACTAATCGAAAAATTTATTATATTTTTTTCCATGTATATATAAACATATTTAATAAATAGGTGGTATTCCATAGGAGGGGATATCATGGAATCACCCAACTGTCTTGAGGCATTCTATGTTTACGGGATGGGGTTAGGATATTGTTTATCATCATCTGCAGAGGATGTTTTCATTTGTTCCTTGCGTTCTTGGTCTCAAGATGCATCCCCAGTTTAACCTAAGGAAATTCTATAATATATAATCACATATATTTGACCATTTGTTTGTGAAATATATTTAATAGGGATAAGGTTTCATGAAATGTGTGATGAAAACACATGAAAAAAGGGCCACTGGGGCCCATTTCTAAAAAAATCCCAAGACATATTAAATAATGGTCACCATCATGATGTTGATTGAAAAGAACATCATGATGAGGAGATGATAAAAATATACACAATATAAGGGACTCGAGTGTTTCCACATGTTCAATAAGTATGTGAATCATTCCATACATAGTTTGGAATAACAATATAGTATAAGACTAATGATTAGGGTGGTGTCCTCTCTAATGGGGACATTGAAATATCTCTCTTTTGTGGCCTGAGATATCCCATGTTTATTACATAGGTAAAATATTATAGTCTAATTCTGTGTCATGAGGAGGTTTATAAGGAATTTTGAAATAATTTATAATGCACATTTACAATGATAAATAATGTCATGGGATCAGGATAAGTTTCATCTTAAAAAAATTGTATCAAAAACCTCGTGCTTGTGGGTGTTGTGATAAGTTATTCATCAATAATGATCGAACAATAATATCTATTGGAGTATAATTTTTTATGATATTAAGTATCACCAAATTTATCTCTAATATTTTTTGGTTTGTTTTTTTGTTTTTATCAGAGTCATGATTACTGAAACCATATCTCCCTTACGGAATGGCTGGAAGAAAAAAATTGTTGAACACCTGGGAAATGTAGTTACCCTGTAATTACAATGATACATGCTAGAGAATTTATTCTCATCCAATTATTTCTATTCATCTTTAAACATTTTTCAGTACTCAATATATATATATCAACTTGAAGATTGAAAATTGATTTGATGGAATGTATTCTTAAGTGGGAATGACCACCTCTTCCATATATACCAATGAGTATGGGGTTTTATGTGTAGCGGTGCATGTTATTGGTTGGTATGACCAAAAGGAATACCTGATATATTCATGATAATGATATTTATTCTAATCAATCATCACTGGGTGTATATTTAATATGGTCTTGTTGAAGGCCTCTATTAATTTTTTAGCTCTTAAATGATAGCAAGAATAACTATTATATATTATGTTATACTCTAGATATAGGATTAACAAGTCATCATAGAAAATATGGTTCCATTTTCCATATGTATCATATGTGGGATTCCATACATAGTGATGATATTTTCAATAACAAAGATGATATGGTCCTATTAATTCTTCGAGGGTTAAAACATCATCCCACTTGGAGAAAATGTATGTTGTAGTGAATATATACTTATACTGCTTGTCAAGGGTAGAATGATATGGTCCCAAATTGTCAATTCATAATATGAAAAATGGCTAGCAGAAATTGGTCATGGGTATAAAATCTAAAGGTAGACAGATGAAGTCAGTTTTTACCAGGTGGGAATGGCACTTTTTGGAGGATTATGTGAAATCATGAATCATTTTTGGGAAAATAGTACCCCAACCCTCATAATTTGATGAGAAGGAATTAAACCTAATAGGTACATATGTAAGGATCAAAATTATTCATCATTAATGATAGGAGAAGTCTATTTTATATCAATTCATCATTGAATGACCCCTTCTGGGAACTACTTGTAAATAACCTTTTAATGATTTCTTCCATCATAATGAAAAAAGGTAATTTATTTCCATTGTATTTTCTCTTCACCACCCTATCTCATGGGATTAATTTATTATCAATGCATTCCATAATGGGTGTCTTGAAAATTTTCATATTACCCTATGGTTCTGGATGGAATTTATCTCGTCGATGTCCTCTATATTTCCTTGAATTAAAAGCCCCAACATTCAACAATTTGCAATATTGATGATAATATTTTCAACATCTGGTTCTTCTAAAGCTATTGATACATTTTCTCTGGGAAACCTATGGGGAACTTTCTGGGATTTATATGTGATCCAATGTTGGATATGAGGTTAATTCATCTATCAGTCCTCGAACATAGTCAAGAAAGGAGATATACTTTTATTTTCTCAATGAATACCCACTATTGAGCAGCAAAAGTATTAATTGTAAATCACCCATTATAATAAATTGATTTAATAGAACATGAAGTGAATGATCTATCCTCATGATTGGGGATATATATTTACATTCATTGTTCATGCACCTACATGATATTAGTAATGATTTTGGTAGGAATATAATTTCTGGATAAATGAAAAACAATCCAAAAAACAACATTGCGGAGCGTGGGGTCTTATATCATATTCCATGACTGGCATATATATGCACCTTTAAAACACATCTCACATTCTCTATGAACCTATTGAATAGGTAAGATTCATTAAATGGGTAATTCAAAATAAAATGATATCATTTATGTCGAGAGATTTCCTATAAGGAAGAATTCCAACTCTTGGCCTCTAACCACATTCTATGTAAAATACTAAATATTTGACTTTTTTACGATGACATCACGTTGTGATGGATTCTCATCCAATATAGGATGACTGATAATTTATTATTGTGTGTTACAATATGAGACCAAATAGACCTCAAGATGTTTTTGGTAATACATTATCTTTAATAAAACAAATAATAGTTCCATACTGATACTCTCAATATATAAATGATGAGTCTCAATATCAAAAATGGTAAAAATGAGGTAATAAATTTTTTTTCCTTATGTAATTTTTGTTTGTGATAAGGTGAACTAGTGAACCATACAGTGTTGGAACATTAAAATGATTGGTCTTCCTTCATCATGATGCATCATCACTAGAGGGATAAAAAGTTATTTCTTGAGACTGTGGAATTCATCTTGATAGTCTTCAATAAAAAGATATGTAACACGCATTTCATCAACCTAATGATGGGAAAAAAATTCCCTTATGGTTAGCTATAAATAATTGAATGTAGGTCAAGTTTCCTTAAATTCTTATAAACTATTTGAGGTTTTTAATTGGTTACATGTAGAGTATAAAATTTGCCTTTTTTGAGTTGACATTGATTTCACTATAGAGTACCATGAGGTCATGAAATTCCCATCAGGTAAAGAAAATTACAAATTTAAATGGGTATATGTTTCTCTATGTTATCACAATTTATCAAAGATGGTTTCAAGGTCATCATACCATTTTCATATTTTTTGATATTATACAACAATATCTTTCACATAGAATTTTACAATATTTCTAATAAAGGGATTGATGATGAAATTCATGGAACACTAGTACATAGGTCCAGAACACCTTAAAAAATGTACATAACCCTATAAAATACAATCCTTAACGTTATTAAAATATTTAACATCCTCATCTTTAGAGGACATTCGAATTTTGATGTATCCTAAAAACAAATTCATGAAGGGAAAGAATTGATACCAATATCTCAAATCAATAAGATGTTATGTAATCTGAATTGAGATGTATTCTGTCATAAAATATCAATTGACATGTCTAAAGATGATAAAAGATACCATTTTACAATTAATAATCATGACGGTAATATACTGGATATCCATTTTGGAAGTTGGACCTCATGAAGGATGTTGTCCCTAATGATCGTTTGAACATTAGCTTTAATTTTGTGAACACGAGTTAGACGTGTGCTATTGAATAATTGCTTATATCCTTGTAGTTAATTAGATATCACAAGTTTTATAACCACTATATTTTTTTATGTAACCCTTTATTAATTATTTTTATGTATGTATGTTATATGGGTGATGTTTGGGAGAGTTTTGAGAACTTTTGGGGTGTTATAGGTGCATTCCTATAAGTGAAAATTTGGTACACTGTGTAAGATCCTGACCTTTTATGGATTTGTCTTAGGAAATTTTTTAGGTACTTTCAATTTTTTTAAGTTCCCCTGTTTAGAGTTATGACTTGGGTGCATTCTTTGGGTGTTTTAAGATGATATTTTATAAAATGGGTCTATACACGGTTGGCACATGGTTAGGGTATACTGTGCACCCAGCGTAGCTAACATTTCGAACCCCAGCAGAGTGGTTTGAATGGCGGGTTCATGGTTTGAAAAACCATACACCCAATACTAGTAAAGAACGAAACCCTATACTAGGAGGTCGACATAGTTGGCATACAATTTCACCTAACCATCAACCTCTGCATAAGAAACTGAGCACGTGGTTTTTATTTATCCCTAAAAATGGTTTTAAAACCTGAAAACCCCTCAAACACATCTTATTCATCTTTGGATCTAGACATGATGATTTTGGTTGATCCCAACGTTTTTATGAGGGGTTCCAAGGTTGTCTGACCTCTTTTCATTGAGATTGAAATCCAAAATTGATGATCTCCCATCTCTCGTATGTGGATTTCATCTTGATGCTTCTCTCATTCATTCTTCTTTATTTACATTATCTTTCCAATGAAGCTATCCTCTGTTTCCTTGGATCTAATCAAATGTGGTGAGATAAACATCATATATTTTTGATATATATCTATATTTATGACATCATGTTGTGTATGATCTTGATTTATGTTTAGGGGTTTAAATCTGTAACTTTAGTGAACATTGTTGTGCAACTCAGATTTTGGGAATTTACTATGAGAAAACATCCATAAACAAAACAAGGTTGGTTGTCTAAATATTATTCCTGTAGTTATTTATTTGATATTTATAAGAAAGATTATATAATTTCTATCATCCATTAGAGATCTATTTTATTGAATTTTCATTATTTGAATGACAAATTGAGTTATCAATGGTTTCTGAAAATAGGTGTTTAATTGGGGAATTAATAAGACCATTATGGGGATTCTCTGTTAGGTAATTAATTTGGGGAAAATTATTATAATAAGTAGGGTTTTTATTCTAGACTATTAATTTGGGGATTAATTATTTTATATTAAAATTGATATGTTGAAATATTTAATTATCTTTTAATTATGAGCCAATAATAACATGATCTAGATAATTAATTGTGGGATTAATTGTCTAATATCCATACTAGAATGAGATAATTAATTCTAAAAATTAATTTCAGAATATGAATTGTTATATTTAATAATTAATAAATGTATTAATTAATGGTTATCAGAACATAGATAATTATTTAGTTGACTAACGGAATTGGTTTTTTTAACTAATTGTTGAATAAGTAATGGGATTGGGATGGATAATTAATTTGTAAATTAATTAGTTGATGAAGAAATAAAACATGTACACTCCTAATTGATACATACAAATGGTAACATGGTCATCATATTTATGAGAAAATATAATGTGAACATGTGAATTCTAAACTTAGAAGTATACATTGTAATATGGTAATTTTACTTATGAGTAAATAGAATGTGAACATGGTATTTCTATTTAAGAATAAGCATTGTTACATGGTCACTGTACTTATGGTGGTGATATTGGAAACTATGGAAATGTAGCTTATAAATGTGAAATTGAATTATGGATATAATGGAACTCTGAGTTATTTTCTCACACAAGAATATTCGAACTCTATCATGTGTTGAATTAGGTACTTAGATATCATCACACCATTTAACACGTCAATCATTGAAAAGAAATAGGTATTATGATATGATATTAACTAGGGGACACTTTGGGATCCAATATGATATGAGGTTAGTATTGATGTAAGAGCATCCATTGGAATGATGGAGTTAATGTTGATAGATAAGAATAAATGATAATGTAATAACTAGTTATATACGAATTGTAGTTATTTCATATAGAACTGCATACACTATCATTTTAATGTAATTGTTTTAGACACCATTGGTGGTGGCCAACTGAGTTGTAATCACACCCTATTCGGGCGACCTGATTGGTACCCAAAATGATTATATTGTTATAGAACTGGATAAGGGAAAAGGCAAGGGGATAAGTTAATGATAGGGGATGGATCTTAGAGGAGGGTACCAGACATCATTCGGAACCCACTAATAGAGTCTTGGTATCATTATTTTCAATTTTATTATAGACACGTAACACTTATGTAGGCATAGAATGTTTTCAATTTTAGTTGAGTGTTTTTTCCTTATTTGTTTCTCTTGTAGAAATTGTATATTTCTAGTTATATATATGATTCCATGTTTGTTTATTTCTTTCTGATGGTGTTTTACTCTGAAAATGATTTATAGTATTCTCATTACTGACTTACCAGGCCCATTCTATTATTCGTTAGCCTCTAGTGTATGGGGAGGCACACTTGAGGTCATGTGGAAAAAGGGATTGGGGACCCAATGTGTGATACCCAGTCATGAGATTACAAATTGGTATCAAAGGTCATGTTTTCATTCTTATTCTTTTGGCATAAACTTTTGTTAATGGAAGTTGGGAGACTAGGTGAAGTCAAGACATGGTAATGAGCTCATGATTCGGAGTTCCAATACCATGTATGGGGGGAAAACCAAGTACTCTTGGTGGGATTATTGATATTACTATTCTATTTTATATTTGAATATTATTTCCCCTTGGGTGATGTACTGGTAGTGTGATGTGAATATTGTTTCTGAGAAATATAGTATATTGATTAGTGGCCAATAATGGAGCAAGAGTTGATTCTGCATGCGCCATTATAGGCACACAAGGTTATTGGTACATGCATCATTTTTTCACACATGGGAGAAATGGTTTTGTGTAGGTTGTTAAATAAGAATAATTTTCCTTGTTTTTTACATTTAAATGAAAAATTATGCCTAAATTGAATTGAGTTAGATTTTGAAATGATTAAAAATGATAATATTTGGGTATCTAAATGAGAAACCTTATTATGTGAATGTGTTTACCTTGTAAATGAAAACCTAGGTGTAGGATGGTAAAGGGTATGAATAGTGCCTCAGTGATGACCATGTGGCAAGGTGGGGGAACAAAATTTATCTATTTATTTCTTCATAAATAATTTTTATTTGGTTGTGTTAGGAGACATGAGACATGTGTTTGGCCTTGTATAAAGTATTCCTTCACTATTCTTGTTGAGGGGATGACTGTGGGGAATTCTTAGGAATGATTTACTAGTTATGGTACATGAGGCACTGATCGTGCCAGCTGAAGATGAAGGGGAGATGTTTCAATAAAAATTTCATGGATTTATGAAATTAACGGAAAGGGAACCAGGGTGAGTTGTGAAGAGCAAGTATGAGTTGACTAAGGACTTTTAGTTTCATCTCCCTTTGACTTTTACTAGGTAGGGTGGACTTAAGGGTGCTGAATTCTTGGATGCCTCCATAGAGACAATTCTTGAGCGTTTAGATACTCTGGTTGAGAGGAGGGTCATGTTGGCTGCTTATATGCTATGGCAATCAATGAATCATTGGTGGGACATTCAGGTGCGAACTAGATATTTTGATGGTATTTCATAAACGGACTTCTACAGTAGGGTTCCTAGAACACTTTTATCTAGAGATGCCGAGACAAGAGAAATTTGTTGAGTACATGCATCAGAAATAGGGGATCATGTTAGTGTTGGAATATGATAGATTACACATAGATCTGAAATTATTTTCTCCAATGTTAGTAGAAGATGAGTAAACTACAAAGAAATTTTTTTAGGATGTGATTAAGTTTGAGATTATATGCTAGGTGATTATCTTCAGGCTAATGAAATTTATGGAAGTGTTGGAATGTGCTCTTATTTTTGAAGGGAACCTTAGGAACAACTCTAGGGTTGGACATATAGGCAAAACTGTATTATTAAAAGGTGAGAGTTCTGAGATCATGAAGCCTAAATATGAAAACATTAACCAAGGTAGTTGGAAGTAGAGTAGGAAAAATGGAGGGTCGGTTGGATAGGACCTTACTGGGGTGATATGTCATCAGTGTGGTTGGTCAGGACACTATGTCAAACATTTTTCCTGAACCCCTATAGAATTTCAATCATGCATAAAGATGGGACATCTACATAAATTATGCATGTCACAATGACAAACTGGTTCTAAAAGATCAACCGAGAATAGTTAGAGTATGGGTATAGTATCTTCTACACCAAACCATCCATGCGGTTAGAGTTCAATTATCCAATGTGGTAGAGGTATTAGATGTGGTTCTTTTTGGATAGTGCTCCATCATAAAAAATGTTTAAATACATAGTGAAGTTAGAAAACATTATAGTGTATTTGGGAAACATTTTTACTTGTAGTACAACCAACACTTATGGATAACGAGGCTGGACCATTGATATTAAGAGGTAAAATTCTAGTAGATTCTACATTATCTAGTGACTTGTCTGATATAGGTCCCTTTCATTCCATTATATACATAATTTTTGTATGGTTTGACCATGATTGTGGTGTTTATGATAAGGGTAATGAATTTAGATACACTATTGGGAGTATGGTATAGATATATATATATATATATATAAGGGATGTTCACCATAGATTGGGTAATATATTTTTATATGATATCTTTATGTTTTTGAAAGGTTGATCTCCGACTAAATTATGGTTATGGAATGGATAGTTACAAACTGATCCCACATCAACTATTACCATAGGAGAGTGACCATTATCTCCCCTTTGGTGGACTAGTATATTCATCGTGAAGAGTAAAATATTTAGTTTGGTAGAGCATGTCCAATTACTCAGCATCTAAGAGAACTCACATCTCTTGTTTTAAGTCAATTGTTTGATGTCGGGGGTGTTTGGAATGATTTCCATTCACGAGTAGTGGAACTATTTCAGGATGTCTTTCCTAAAGACATCTTTGGGCTACCAACATAAAGAGATGTGGATTTCACAACATAGATGATGATGGTGGGTCAGACTAGTACCTATTCATCTATACAGAGTGGCATTGACTATTATTCAAGAGCTTAAAACTAATTCAGTGGAGTTTGAGGATACAATAATTATCCGTACAAGAACATTGTGGTGGGGATCAAAAATTTTATTTTAAAATTCTGATGATATAATTGTAATGCCCTGACCCTAGTTACCCAGATTCGGTGCATTATTACATATCATTTTCATGATCAGAAGATATCAAGTTCCAAAAGTAAGATTAGATTAGTTTCCTTTGAAGTTTAAGATACATACATTAGTTTTAAATTAAATCATGAAAGTATGAAAAACGACATTATAAATCCTTTGAACACACTCATATTCCTTATCCTATTATTTTAGGTTAATCATGATATACTTCTTCACATCGTAGGAAAAATTAAACAATGAAAGAGGTGAGCTCAGATGCTCAGTAAAGATAAAAATATATTGAAAACTCTTATAAATAAGCATAAACATTTAAGGCAGTGTATAAGACTAAAACACATATCTTTTAATATTAATCTTTAGCATAATAAGGAAAATAAAAATCAAATAATTCCATTTACTTATTCACATGGATATTATACTAGTCTAATAATTGCATGTAATATTAATAGCTAATTTCATAATGATAGAATGCGTAATGTTAGACATCATAACAACATAGTCCTGGCCTCATGCCAATACTACCAAATATGGTTTTTTCAAGGCCTTGTTTCAAGAAACTAGTTTTCTCATGAGACCTATTGATGCATCGAGGAGAAATAGAATGCTCCACCCGTCACTTACTAAGTCTAATGCATTCCTCATATGAAAAGTTTGAATCATAACATAAACATTCTTATTAAAACTATCATATGAAATGTCAATATTTAAACCACAAACCATGGATGGTATAAAAATTGAACATACACAGTCAATAATAAGTAATTCAATAAAATATGAAAGATTGTATTATAATAAATCAACCACAATCAAGAATAATGAAGGATATTTAAATAGATTAAAATAATTTGTAAAACTATTTGAGAGAAATATCACCCTTTTTTAAAAGCATTTAAAAGTCCCACTATTTATCAAGAAGTTGTTAAATATAGATTTTCGAATCAAAGTGTCCCAAACCACATAGAAATTTTAAAAAGGGATTTTAATTTTAAAACATATATTCCCATATAAATAAATCCTTAAAATATTTTTTAAAACATGGACATTAATAAATACTTAGAAGAATAATTCTTTAATATGATATTTTAGTCAAATACATCCTGACCAAATGAATGACACTTGAATAAAAATAATTGTGGAATATCATTAATCAATACATTGTAATATGATGAGAATAAATGGATTCATGATATAATATGTCAAATGATAGTATACACACAATATAAATGTGAATTGGCACATAACAACAAAAAGGTCTCAATGGAATGTAAATTGAGATAAAATCCCTTATAAAGACCATATCCTTAGGTTAAGGATAAATCAATGAAAAAATTATTTGTAAAAAATATAAATGAACTCAATATGATTGGAAATTCTGTGTAAATAAATTAGAGGACATTCACACATATTCTTGTCAAAACAACACCAATGAATTGGATGTTTAATTTCATGAATTGAAATTGTGTTAAAATTACTCTTATCAAGTTCTTATCTATGAATTGAGAATTTATCAATGGAGTGATTATGTGAATCAAAAGAATATCAAGACAAATGGGAGTTGAAATTACTACATACATAAATAAATTGTGATTTCACAGATAATCTTGGAGTTATATAATCAATGATGATTGCATAAAACCCAATGAGTGGAAATTGAAATTTGAAATTCCCTTTCTAATTTGGAAACATACGAAACATACACCCTGTGAAAGAAGGATCATAAAATGATGATGAAAATACCGATAAATTAATGTATTTTACCCAAATAATACAATCAATGGTAGTAAATATGCTTCAATAAAAGTAATATTAGAAAATAAAACATGATTCTCAGGGCATAAAAAGTAAGATGGAAACCCCTTACAACATTGTAATAAATCGATTAATATGACCAAAAGTTGGTAACCACCAAATTAATCACAATATTCCAGAAATATAAAGAGAATAATGATAATATATATCAAATGGAAGTACAAAATACACCATATTCAATAAATAAGTGGCGAACAATGGAAATCCAAGGGAATTAAAAGTGAGATAAGAAACCCCTTACCGTGTTCTTTTCTTCAGTTGAGTGTACGGTAACCTCCTGTATAATAGTTAAATAATTGTTATTAAATTATTCAAGAACCAAATACATAAATATGATATGATATATGATATTATAATATTCCACTATTATTAATATTTTTGTAGTATCATTGTTTCAGGTGTTAACTGATTCGTTTTCTAGTATATGTTAAGTAATGTAAGTAATGTTTGTTATGCATATGATATATTTGATTAATATACATAATTATATTTAGTTCTTAAAAATTATTTTTAATCATAAAAAGAAAATTTACATAGAATGTTTATAATGGATAATTAATCTCATAGCATTTGTGGAGACGGTAATCTGTATGTACGCATGAGTGACAATGTCATTCAATTGAAAGTGAAACCGTATATAATTGGATGTTATATCATATATAACGATTCTTTATCATGTTATATTTATTATTTATAGAAATTATACATCACTATTATACCCACCCAAATAACGAAGTGTTGAATAAAAACTACACCACAACATGCATACGGTAAGCCGTACGTACACACGTATGGTGACTCTCTCATTCATAGGATGAGTAGAATAATTTATTTGGTTGTACCATATTTATAATAACATCACAGTATGTATAAGTTAATGGGGTTTTTATTTTGGTATGTAAAAAATAAAATAATGTGGAAATGTAAGTAGAAGATAACTTTGAATGAGGTCATGCAATTATTACCTCTTCTTCGGGTGATTCATTTTGATTTGATCAAATGTGAACAATTGGTTGACTTTATGATCAATATAAAGCCTCTAAGATGATGTTAGGGTAGTTGGGAGGATATTTGAGTAGGGTTTGGCCGAACCAAATTGCGTTGGAGGTGTTAAATTAGCAGAAGGAGAGGTGCCCTTTTATTAGAGAGGTGAGGGTCACTTTTGGAAAACCATGAAATTTATGTTATTATAAATTATTTTTCGGTTTTTAATGGATCCGAATGGATTTATTTATAAGCTACGGTAGGTATGGGTCTAAAAAATCTCATAAAATAGGTTTTATACATGTTTAGGTCACCATATTAACCTTATCTTTTAGATTTAACTCTTAGTTAAATAGTTTGACATTTACCATGTCTCCTTGTATTTTTATATTATATGGTTAGTAAACTTACTATAAACTTCCATGAGAACCCCATATGGTTCATTATTAACATATATATCATTATATAAATTTTTTAGCATATCCTTATGTTTTTATTTCTATTATATATTTTAATAAAATAGTATTTATTTTAAAAATACAATTTTCTCAATTTTGACACTCTTTAGTATTTGGTTTTTGTTAAAGTCATATCAACATGATTACTTCAAAAAAATCATAAAATGAACCATATCATATCATATTAATCTAGAAAGTTCTTGTAAATCATCACATGTCTCAATTTACATTTATTTTAATATTTATTATATCAAATATTTTAATCTATCATTAATAAGGTAATTACTTGTCATCATTATGTAATAAAAAAATTAAATTATTTAAAGTATAAAAATTATAAATAAAATATCATGATGTAGAAAATATATTTAGATTTATAATTAATATATATAGTCGAATTTATCTTTTTTATAAATCAATATAAAAAATGGTTTAGTTTTTAAACATTGAATTTTACACTTTTATCTTTTCTTTAGATAATAATTAATGTAATAATCTAATCTATGTGGATCAAAATGATCATATTTTATTCCTAAGGTTAATTTCAGAAGAAATACACTTATCCCGTAGAATTAGGACATGTTTTAGGGTAATTATAATATCATCTTTACCATTTATTACCCTATTTTCATTTAACAGTGGAAAATAAAATTCTAAAGTCACTATTCACCAAAAATTATTTTAATCTTATTGAACTAAATTGTACTTACTGATTTAAACTATGTATCTCATATTTTTGAAATTTAAATCACAGAAGCGATAAAATTACGTTTTATACGAATTTTTTAATGTGCCAAGAAGGTGGGTAAAAGACGATAAAATGTTTAATAAAATTTTATACATCTAATTTTTTTATAAAATAACTCCAATGAATTACATTAAACATATATAGGTGTTACATATCTATTTCTACATAAATTAAATTTAAATATAATAAATAATTATTTAAAAAATCGGTTTTAAACAACAATTAAGTGTTTTTCACTATTCATCAAAATTTTAATGTTTTCATAAAAATAGATAAATTTCACCCTAAACTAATTTTGATATTTCAAATTCAAAAAAAGATATCTTTTTTACAAATTTCAAAACATATATGTTTCAATAATTAATTCAAAATTAATTCCCATTGTCAAACCATAAAAAGGGTTTTTTAAAATGTAAAAACTATCAAAAGATTGATATGTGTTTCTGTCCAATTTAAATATGAAATTACTTATAATGACATTCATTGTATAAAATTTTAAAAATATCATCAAATTATACATCAAAACCATTTAAATTTATAATTTAACACTATAAATTAATTTTATTAAAAAAATTGGTTTCAATTACAATTTATAATTTTTTCAGTATTCACCGAAATATGAATGTAATTAAAAAAACTAAAAAATATATGAAAACAAAATCTTTAAGTATCTATTATAAAGAAGAAGTTTATTCTGACAAATTTAATATATAAATGTGTCAAATATTGGACTTAAAAGGGTTCTCCATTAGAAGGCGGTAAACTTTCATTTTTTGAAAAAAACATCCTTTATCTAAAAAATTGAATTTGTTCTTATATAATGTCTAAGAAATACTTACTATGGATGTTCGAATTATATGGAGTATATAAAATCCAAATGAAATTAATATTATTCATAACCTCTTTTTGAATGGCTAGTTTGGTAGGTCGTGGTGCACTTGAACTCGGTGTGGTGTGTAGCACAAGCTGTTGAATTACATTAAAGAAAATTACTTACTATGAAATCTTGTGGTGTTTCATTCTTTGTCCATTTTGGAAATTTAGTCCTTTAAATTTTAAAATTATACTTGGGAACATCATTGGATGTCCCATATAAAAAATAGTTTCAATAAAACTATCACTTTAAAATAAAGAAAGAGAAGTTAAAAGGTCACCCGAGATAACCCATACTAGGATTCCTTGTAGGAAAAAAAGTATATAGAAGATAAATAAAGGGCCATGTTCTTATGAAGAGTGATAGAAAACAAGATCATGAGTATGTAAACAATATGAAAATCACAAACTTGTGATGGGTTAAACTATCATTAGTTTCCTAGTATGAAAATTAGACGGATGCCATTTTTTGTTTTAAGTTCCATTTCATAAAGTAGAGGAATTTATTTATGAGATTGAATAATAACATAAAATGATATACTAACTTTTCTAGAAAACTTTCATCCTTTAATAAATTTCTTCATCCAAATCATATTTTCTCCAAAATTATGAGTATTCAAGATGACTTGGTCACACCTAAAATGCTAATACCAACTTCTAGATAATCACATAATATTCAAAAGATGAACTATATATTTCCCTTATATTTAGACATTAACCAAAAACAAAATGGTTTTTAGAAGATTAGATGATCCCAAATAAGTATAAACCGTTATAGAAATAATGACTACTCTTAATGGAAAAAATTAAACAAAAATACCAATTGTTAAACAAAAACATTTCTAAAACAATTCTTTAAAATTCTAAAAAAAATCCAAACTATGTTTGAATCCCAAAATCCAGAAGGATTTGACCACATAGTCCTCCACAATAAGTCCTAAAATTTATCTGAAAATTACATTGACTACTCTTAAAGTAACATACTTAAATGCAATAAACCTAATTACATTTTTTCTATGATAGTTTATTCATTTCCATAAATAACCCAAAAGAGAAAATGTCTCCCAAAATACATTTATTACGTAATCACCAAATCATTTTCATATAATAAAGATAAAACATATGTTCTCAAAATCAACATATTATTTATCCATAAAATAATTTAACTAAAAATAATTAGTCATACTAACATGGGACTTCAAATAGTCAACTGGTAGGCGAAAAATCCCATCCACACGTTGTTTGTGGGTTCGATTTCCCCAATTTTGTTCAATGCGAAGAGTAGCCACATAGTCTGTGTGTTCCTTTTTTAAAACAAAAATAATTTTATAACATCCCCATGAATGAGATAAATTCTTACAAAAAAATGTTACATATTTTAACCACAAATTTTATCTCTTACCTTTCATTTTCTTCCCAAAATGTAATAAACACTAATTGACTCAGATTCAAGGATCATATAGACCCAAATGTTTCTTTATAACTATATCCAAAAAAATATAGTTCTACGTCAAATAACATTTTCACATAATAAAATTGAAAGGTAACACATACAAGTGAAAATTATTCCAAATTAATTTCATGAAAAAAGATAATTAATAATATTAAACATTTCTCCATCCATTTAATTCCACATTGGTTATTCCTTAACCTAGATGTTGTCCTATAGACTAGGAAAATGACTCGGGTAATTCCTTGGCCCTCTACATTTATGACATATTACTATTAATATGTCCTTAGGATAATTTTTATTTTCATCCATAGTACTTTTCATTTTTCCTTGACAATTATTTTCATTATGTCCCTCTTTCCCACACATAATGCATTTCTTTGTTCTATTAAGACACTTTATTTGGTGTCTCCATCCACATTTCCTGCATGATGGAAAATGACAGTTCTTTTCACTATGGACTCTACTACTAGAGTTCTTATAATTCCATGCCTTTCTCTTCTTTGTTGAGTTTGGGTGTTTGTTAAAGTATATATTGTTGATCATATTTTTGTAAAATTGTTTCTTCATAAACACAATAACTTTTAAGCCAATTAACATTATATTTTTTTGCACTTTTCCACCACCGTTCCGACATTTAACACCATGTTCAGTGTTTCTATGACATTCTAGGCATGCAGATATTGACTAAAACTAGAAAGCAGAATGTGAGTAACAACAGTCATTAAATCATTTAGATAATTTCATAACCCCTTAGTTTCAATCCAAAACTCCTTAAGAATAACCAAGGTTATTTAATCTCATCTTATATTAAAATTATTCAAATCAATTTGTAAATAATATGTGAATTATCGTAAGAATATCCCCCTGGGAGTGTTGTAACCATGATTTCATCAAGGCCCATTGTCATGTACTAGGATATCCCGGGTCAAGCCCAAAACTCCTTGTCAGAGTTTTAACTCCTAGTTACGTATGTGCGAGAGCGGGCTCTACCTGCTCGTATCCAAAAAAGGATGTATTTTTTGGAAAAACCCCATAATATTTACATTACCATAATTTTTTGATGTTCTTTTATACCAATCCTCAAAGTCTATCTTAGGGTAACGTTCTCTAATCAGAGTTTATCTACACCTAGTTTCCATGGTTTGTAATAAACTTCCTTTTATACAAACTGTAATGCCCCAAACCTAGTTACCTAGAGTCAGTACATTATTACATATCATTAGCATGATCACAAGAGATCATGTCTTGAAAGGCTGATCAGTTTAGTATCCATGGAAGTAATGTATACATACATATGTTTTACATTATATCATGAAATAAAAAAACAACATTATGTCCCCATTGAACACAATCATATCCCCTGTCCTTTTCCTATAGGTTAATCATGTTATACTTCTTCAAATTCATTGAATAATAAATCATAGAAATGGGTGATCTCAGATTCTTGTTAAAGATAAAAATATAGAGGAAAATTTTATAAATAAGAATAAACATTTAAGATAATGTATAAAACTAAATCCCAAGACATCAAAACTGAAACTACAGTACAATATGGAAAATATTATTCAAATAATTCCATTTAATTATTCACATGGATATTTTACTAGTCTAATAATACCATGTAATATTAATAGCTAATTTCATAGCGATGGAATGCTTATTGTCGGACATCATATCAACATAGTCAAGGCCTCGTGTCAAGACAAAAAAATATGATTTTGTCACAGCCTTCTGCCAAGACACTAGTTGGTCTAATGAGACCTAATGATGCAACTAAGAGATATAGTGGGATTCACCCATAATATACTATGTCCAATTCATTCCTCATATGAAATGGTTGAAACATAACATAAACATTCGTATTAAAACTTGCAAATGAAATGTCAATATTTTAACCATAAACCATGAATGGTATAAAAATAGCACATACATAGTCAAGTATAAATAATTCAATACAATATGGAAAATAATATTATAATAAATCATCCTAAATAAATAATAATGAAGGATATTGAAACAGATTAAAATAATTAGTAATTCCTTTTGAGAGAAGTATCACGCTTATTTAAAATATCTAAAAGTCTCATTATTTTTCATGAAGATGTTAAAAATAGATTTTCGAATCAAAGTGTCCAATACCACATTGAAATATTCAATGGAATTTTAATTTTAAAACATTCATGTCTATATAAAAATTTCTTAAATAAATTTTTTAAAACATGGCCATTAATGAGAATGATTTAGAAGAATAAATCTTTAAAATGATATTTTAGTCAAAGAGATCCCAACCAAATGAGAGACACTTGAATAAAAATAATTGAGTAATAACATTAATCATAACACTGTAATATCATGAGAATAAACGTATTCATGATATAATATGTCAAAGGATAGTATACACCCCATATAAATGTGAATTAGTGCATAACAACAAAGAGGTCTCAATTGAATGTAAATTGAGATAAAATCCACTATAAAGTCAGTATCCTTAGGTTAAGGATAAATAAATTACATAAATATGTGTGAAAAATATAAAGACACTCAATATGATTTTATATTCAGTGTAAATTTATCATAGGAATTTCACACATATTTTTGTAAAAACAACACAAATGACTTGGATGTTTAACTCAATAAATAGAAATTATTTTAAAATTACTCTTATCAAGTTCATATTGATGACTTCAGAATTTATCAATGGAGTTATTATGTGTATCAAAAGAATATCAAGACAAAGGGGAGTTTAAATTACTAGATAAGAAAATAAATATTGATTTCACACATCATCTTGGAGTAAAATAATCAATGAATTTTGCGTAACACCCAATGAGTGGAAATTGAAATTTGAAATTCCCTTAATGATTAGATAACATACGAAACATTCACCCCATGAAATAAGGATTGTAAAATTATGATATAAATAATCATAAATTAAGGTATATTACACAAGGAATATAATCATGGTATGTACATACACCACACATAAGTTAATAGTGTAAAATATAGCATTAATCTCAGGGGAATAAAAATGGAGTTGAAACCCCCTTACCACGTTGTAGTCAAACAAGTATTATTACCAAAAGATAATAACCACAAAATGAATCACTAAATACCATGAATATAAACAGAATAATGATAATATATATCAAATGGAAGTACACAATACACCATATTCAATATATAAGTGGCGAACAATGGAAATCTGACAGAATTAAAATTGAGATAAGAAACCCCTTACCTTTTACTTTTCCATAGTCAAGGGTCTGTTAACCTCCTGTATAATAGTTAAATAATAATAATTAAAGTATAAAAGAACCAGACACATCAATATGATACCATATATGATAATCTAATATTTCTTTGTTAATAATATTTTTGTAGTGTCATTGTTTGGGGTGTTCAGTGATTCCTTTTCATGTATATGTATTTTTTATAAGTCATGTTTGTTATGGAAAAGACGTATTTGATTAATATCCATAAATATATTTACTTCTTGGAAATTATTTTTAATAAAAAATTAAAATTATCCTTGAATGGTTATGATGGGGAATGAATCTCAATGTGTTCATGGAGACGGTAATCCGTATCTACGCACTAGCGACAATATCATTGAATTGAAGGTGAAATAATATATAATTGGTTGTTATATCATATAGAAAGAATAATTAACATGTCATATTTATTATTTAAATCAATTATATTTCATTATTATACCCACCCAAATAATGAAGTGTTGAATAACAACTACATCATGACGTGGAGACGGTAAGCCGTACATACACACGTTTGGTTACTTTGTCATTGATAGGATGGATAGAATAATGAATATGGTTGTACCATATTTATAATAACATCACAGTATGTTGAAGATATTGGAGTCATTATTTTGAAATGGAAAAAACATAGAATGAAGAAGTGGAAGAAGAAGATAACTATGAAACAGGTGATGAAATTACTACCTCATCTTCGGGTGCTTCCTTTTGATTTGATCAAAAGGGCTTCTTTGGTTGAAATTCGGATAAAATTATGGACAATAGGATAAATTGACGGTATTTTGGAGGATATTTGGGCAGTGTTTGGCCCAGAAAAATGGCTTTGGAGTTGCTAAATTAAGAGAAGGGGAAGTTCCCTTTTATAAGAGTGGTAATGGACACTTTACAAAAAGCATGAAATATTATTTTATTATAAATTTATTCTCGGTTTCTAATGGTTAAAAATGGATTTATTTTGATTCTAAGGTGGTTATGGGTCGAAAAAATCTCATAAAATAGTTTTTTATAGGTTTAGGTCATCATATTAACCTTATCTTTTATATTTAACTCATAGTTAAATAGTTTGGCATTTTCCATGTCTCCTTGTAATTTATATTTTATGCTTAATAAACATATTATAAACTGCCAAGAGAACCCAAAAAGGTTCCTTAATAACATATCTAACATTATATATTTCCTTTGGCTGAACTGTAAATTTTTACAATGATTAATTAATTTAATATAATAGTATTTGTTTTAAAAACTCCATTATGTCAATTTTGACACTATTTAGTATTTGATTATTGTTAAATTCATATTAATATGATTACATAAATCAAAATTCGCAACATCAACCCTAAAATGACATATTAAACTATTAAATTATTTTAATGCATCAAAAGTCTCAATTTACATAATTTAAATATTTATAATATCAATTATTTTATTCTATCATTAATTAGAAAATTACTACATCATCATTATTTCATAAATAAATTTAATGATTTAATTTATAAAAATTATAAATAAAATATCATGATGTATTTAATATTTTTCAATTTTTAATGAATATTTATAGTCTAATTTATCTTATTTATAACCTGATATTAAAATTTTTTTAGTTACTAAACATTAAATTGTAAACTTTTAACTATTATTTAAATAATAATAAATTCCATAATCTTATCAAAGTGGATCAAAAGGATAATATATTATTAATATAGATAATTTTGGTCGAAATATACTTATAAAATAGAATTATGACACGTGTTAGTGTAATTATAATATAATTTTTATCATTAATTACCCTATTTACTTTGAACTATGGTAATGAAAATTCAAAAGTTACCATTCATCAAAAATTAATTTCAATTTATTGAACTAAATATTACTTACTGATGTCGATATTGCCTCTTGAATTTTTAAAATTCAAATTACACAAGCGGTAAAATTACGTTTTATGCAAATTTGCAAACGTGCCTAAAAGGTGGGTAAAAGACTGTAAAAAGTTAAATAAAATTTAAAAATATAATTTTATTATTAAAGGAATCTAATGAATTAAATTGAACCTATATAGGTATTATTTATCTATTTGGATTTAAAATAAATTTAAATAAAATAAACAATTATTTAAAAAAATGTTGGTTTTAAACAATAACGTAGTGTTTTTCACTACTCATCAAAATCTGAATGTTTTATGAAAAATATCAAAAATTCACTCTATGAAAACTTTGATATTACGAATTAAAATTTTGATTCTATTTTAACAAATTCAAACCATACAAGTTTATTTTATTAATTCAATACTAATTCCCAATGTCAAAACCATAAAGTAGGTTTTTTAAAAAGTAAAAACTATCAAATGATTGCCATGTCTTCATGTCCAATTGAAATATAAAATTACATATAATGACCAAAATTGTATTAAATGATAAAAATATAATATAATTATACTTCAAAACCATTAAAATGTATAATTTAACACTATAAATTATTTTTATTAAGAAAGTATTTTTAAATTAAAATTTAGTATTTTATAACTATTCACCAAAATATGAAAGTTTTTAGAAAAACAAAAAAAAATTTATCAATACTCAAATTTTATGTCTCTATTCTAATGAAGAAGATCATTTTGTCAAATTGAATATATACAAGTGTCAAATATTGGATTTGAAAAGGGTTCTCCATTTAAAGGTAGTAAAATTGAAATTTTTTAAAAATAATTCCTTTATCTAAAAAATTGAATTTGTTCTTATATAATGCCTATTAAATGCATAATATGGATGTTAAGATTATATGAAGTTTTAAAATTTAAAATTTAGTTAATACTATTCATATCCACTTTTTGAACGGCTAGTTTGGTATGTTTTGGTGCGCTCAAACTCAGTGTTGTATTTAGTGTAAGCTGTTAAATTATTTTAAAGAATATAACATTCAATGAAATAATGGGGTGTTACAAGAATATTACGCTTAAATGTCAATTATAGTGATTAAAAAAATGACTGTGATGAACTAATATCCTCTTCAGTTTATCGATGATCTATTTGACCAAAAGAAGGTATCTTTGGTGTTCATAAAATTGATTTGAGATCAGGGTGTCATAAGTTATGAGTATATACCACTGATATACTGAGGAATAAATTTATATGTTGGTATAGAATTTATGAGTTTTTTAATTCCATTTGGGTTTAAAGATTCACCAGTAGTTTTTTCTCTTGATAATCAGGGTTTTTCATCCATATTAGGATCATTTCATAGTGGTATTTGTGGATGAAATCTGGTTTTACACAAAGAGTCATGATGATCATGACAAACATCATCAAATTGTCATTGGTGCTCTGAGAGAGAATAAATTATATGCCAATATATAGAAGTGTCATTTTAGGATTGACCAAGTACACTTATTGGGGCACATCATCTTGGAGGATGGTGTGTCAGTGGACCTAGAGGGGGTTCTGGTAGGGGTTTCTTAGGATTATCCCATGAATGTTTTGACTTTGGAAGCTTTCTGGGATTGGGTAGATATTACTAGATATTCATCCAAGACATTTCTTATTTGTAACCACCTATATTGTGCTTGACCAAAAAGGGAGAAAAGATTTAATGGTAAGAGGTTTGTGATAGATATTTTCATATTTTAAGAAGCACTTATCATTGACACCAATTTTGATCCTACCAGAGTTGGGTGAAGAGTTTATGGTGTATTGTGATTCTTCTGGGTTCAGACATGAAGTTGTGATGATGCATGGATATCGAGTTGTGGTATATGAATCATAGATGTTGAATCCTCATAAACATAATTACCCTATGAAAGACCTCGTATTTTAAGTAGTGGTTTATGATCTTATGTGTTGGAGACAATATCATTTGGGAGAAAAGTTTACAGTATTTACATATCACTGAAGATTGAAGTATCTATTTTCACACCATGATTTGTATCTTCGATATTAGGGATCTGTGGAGTATATCTAGTATTTTGATTTTGAACTAGAATATATGCCTCAGAATAGAAATAGCGTATTTGATGCCTTGAACATGAAAAAACACACACATATGGTTCTTGAGTCAGGTGTCGAGTTGATGATTATGACCTTACTGGCTGAAATTCTTGAGGTGGTATAGGATAGTCAAGAAAAGATGACTTTGGTTTCAGTTGTAGTGGATTATATTCTTTTCAGACAGATTAAAGATATATAATATGAGGATCTATAGTTCTTAGTCTGAAGAGAAATCATTGTAGGGTGGGGAGAAATTATGGGACGATTTTATAGATTAAGATGCGATCATCTATGGGAAAAATGTAGTTGTCATTCCTACAATCATGTGAGAGGAGCTCTTTGGTGAATTTCATGCCTCAAAGTGGGTGATTCATCTCAGATTATCTAAAATATACTATGTCATATGGTGATAGTTTTGTGTCTAGGAATCAAAAAAATGAGATATTAGGGTTTGTGATAAGATGTTTCACCTATGAGTTGGTTAAGGCTGTGCATGAACAACTAGGATGATTACTAAAACTGCTGCCTATTTTGGAACAGAAGTGACATGACGTGACAATATATTTTGTTGTGGGTATCCTAAATATTAATGGGAATAAGGACACTATTTGAGTTATTGAAGATCGACTGACGATGTTAGCACATTCACTACCTATAAGGGAAACAATTATAAAAGAACAGCTGGGAGAACTATATGTTCGAGAAATATTCCATCTACATGGACTTCCATGGAAAATGTTTCCTAATTATTATTCATAATATACCTAACACTTTTTTTAGGGCTTGTAGAAAGATCTTGGCACACATTTATTTTTGTGTAAGTATTTCCACCCATAGATAGAGGGGTAGTCTGAACATACTATACAGATGCATGTGGATATTCTACATGCATGTGTTCTTAACTTAAGTAGATCTAGATTAAATAACATTTCTATAATGGAGTTTTAATATTACAATAGTTATTAAAAAAACTATACATATAGAACCATATTAGGCTCTTTATGGTATGCCATGATGATCACCTCTTTGATAGACTGATGTTGGTGAGTCAAAGTTGTTTAAACTGAGTCTCATGTTGGATTCATTAGAGTAGGTACAATTGATTTATAAAAATATGGATATGTAATAGATTAGATAGAATTTTTATGATTATATATGGGGATAACCCATATAGTTTATAATGGGTTTTCATGTTTTACTTTGGGTGTCACATAGGTTAGGTCACTACAGGATATGGTGGTAGGGAATGTTAGCACCCAGGTTTGTTGGACCCTTTGAGATTGTAGAGGGAATAGGGTCGGTGGGATACTAATTGGTTCTTATATAGAGATACTATTATATGAATGATGTTTTCTATGTATCACAACATCCAAAGTATCACCCCAGACCTTCTCATGTTACTAATGTAGATGATGTTGAACTTGAGATAGATGTGTCCTTTCAGAAGCATCTGATTGGTGTGTTGGATCACAGTGTGGAGGTGTTGCATAGAAAGAACATGCTTATAGTTCATTCATTATGGGAACATGGATGTGTGCATGTAGTAACATGGGAAATATAAGTCGATATGAGGGATAAAGTCCCCAATAATTTTGGTCAAGAATCATATAAAGGACTGGTAGTGTAGCTCGAGGATGAACTATTATAAGGTTGGGATATTTTAAGATCCTAACCATTTAAGTAGTTATATCGGTTGAAATTTCATGTACTTTTCATCATTATTATATATCATTTTTTGGATGTATATCTTAGTGTGCGACCTTCGACAGTGATGTCCACACCATTGGTGCATGGTTTCACCTAACCATGCGCATGTTCACAGGAAACCATAAGCATGGTATTTATTTATCTGAAATTTGGTTTTAAAATCCCCCAAACCTCTAAAACACCTCTTATTAAACCTTTTCTTGGGACGTGACATGTTTGGGTGTTCCTAGAGCATTTTTAATGGCTTCCATATCCATTTAGAAATCATTCATGGAGATCGAAATCTCGAATTGAAGATCTTCTCTTATCCGGGTAAATGGACTTCTCCTCATGCATCCCACATTCATTATTCTATCATTTAATGATCTTTTCATGGAATATATCGACTATTTATTTGGATCTAAAAAATTTGGGAAATTGAGATATAGGGTTGTGGATCTAGATATAGATTAATGAGATCTTGATGTCTTTGATCTTTATTTTGGTTTTGGGATTTAAATCCCGAACCTTAATTTACATCGTTGTGCTTCTCAGATTTTGGGAATTTCTATTGAGAAAATGTCTATCAACAAATCGAGGTAGGTGGTTTAAATATAATTTCCATAGTCATGTATTTGACACATATATTCAAGATTTTCAAATTTTTAACATCCTTTAGAAATTTATTTTCTGGAATCGGTATTATTATATTGGCAAATTGATTTATTGAACCATTGGTGAAATATGTGATCAAATGGGGAATTAATTATTATACTAAGAGGTTAACCTATTAGATAATTATTAGGGAAAATGTATTATAATATGTAGGGTTTGTAAAATAGATAATTAATAGGGGGAGTAACTATGAGATATTAAAATTTCCAAGTTGAAACAATTAATTATGGATTCTTTACGTGCATTTGATAATATGATTTAGATAATTAATTATTTGATTAATTATGAAAAGATAAGAATAAAATGATATAATTAATTATACAAAGTTAATTATGGAATATGAATTTTTATATTGATTTATAAATATATAGATTAATTTTTTGTTGGAATCACTTAGTAAATAGTTGGGTTGTGTAATGGAATATATGTGACTTATTGTTGAATTAGTAATGGGATTCAGGTGGATAATTAATTATGTGATGACGAAAGTGAAAACGGTAATTTTAAATTAAGAAGTACCAATGGAAACATGGTCATCATACTTATCTGTATAAGGAATGGGAACATGGTCATTCTAAACTGAGTAGTATACATGAGGACATGGTCATTATAATTTTGAGTAAAGTTAATGGGAATATGTCCATTCTATAGAGGAGTAAGCATGGTAACATGGTAATCATAATTATGATTGTGATATTTGTAACCTAGGAAATGTTTCTTCTATATTTGATATTAATGAATGGAAAAATGGAACTCCATTTTGTGGCCTTAGAAGAGAATATTTGAACTCCTACATCAGTCTAATCAGGTATAAAGATATCATCTAACTATTGAACATAACATCCATTGGTAAGAAGAAAATATTATGATATAATATTAGCTTGGGAACAATTTGGGATCTAGTACATGATGAAGTAACTATTAAGGTACGTGTATCCTTGAGAACCTTGAAGTAGATGTATTAGGATTAGAATAAATTATAATGTATCAACTATATATTTCTAGAATGTGATTATTTCTTGTAGAACTACATACAATATAATTTTTCTATAATTGTTTTAGACACTGTTGGTGGTGTACTACTGAGTTTTACTCACACCCTATTCAGGCTGATTGATAGGTACTCAAATATAATATTCTGTTACTGGACTGGATATGGAAAAAATTCCAAGGATTAGTGGATGATTGGGGATGGATCTTGGAGGAGGGAACTAGAAATGATTCAGATCTTACTTAGGGAGCCTTAGTGTTTTATTATCAGTATCATTATAGAATCACCACACATATATTATCATATCATGTTTTCCCTT
Source organism: Viscum album (assembly GCA_963277665.1). Taxonomy (NCBI): domain Eukaryota; kingdom Viridiplantae; phylum Streptophyta; class Magnoliopsida; order Santalales; family Viscaceae; genus Viscum; species Viscum album. Next base: position 970,993,518 of record OY728133.1, on the reverse strand, counting down.
TCTAGTTGAATATTTTTTTACCATTTGGATATCTTGTGACATGAGTATTTTTTGGTTATATATATGCTTATGAGTTTGTTTATTTATTTGGACTGGTGTTTTACTATATTAAATGAGGGTATTGTCTTCCCATGACTAACATACTATACCTTCTCTACTAGTCAACAACCTCTTGTGGACATTGAGATGCTTTTGAGGTCATTTGGAGATCCGGATTTGGTTACCATATCATTTCACCTATTTCGGGATATTACACACATGTTAGGATAATCATGGAATAGATTTATGAAACCATGAACAATGGACTAGGGGCGAAAGGGATGGCACATGTGCAACACATGGTTTTTCTAAACTATGCAGAATTCTTGGAAAACTATGAAACATTAGATATTGGACATTGTAATGTCTTGCATGTTGTTTTGAAACCATGGGAGCCAACTATGTGATGATCATCATTTATATAGTGGTTGGTGAATGATTAGAACATGGTTTGACTAACCATGTGACTAATTGTGAATATTTTAAAAGAGTGATCCTAAAAGTGTGTATCCAACATAATTTTTTTTGATTAAATCCTTATTTTTTCATTTTATATAACCCGGACAAGATATTATCTCTTCCCAAAGGTTAGATAAGCTTCTACCATTTATTCAAATTTTATAATTTGGATCTTCTTGGTTATTTAATGACGTATTCTGGCGGTATGACATCGTTCTTATTAGATCTCGAGAGTTTTCATAGACCAACTTCTCCATCTTTATCGATTTTGTAGATTTAAATCATATATTCTTAGAGCTATGTAATTTTAATGAAAAATATGATTAAATTTGTCTTTCTTCATTATAGGGGAATATATCAATGGATGGTTTTTAGATATTTAACACAATTTTGTTAGCGTTTTCCATGTCATTCAATGTTTTCACAATAAAACATGAGGTTTGTGGATACACTATCAACTCCTCTATTTCAAATATGACGGAAAAATTTAATGTTAATTATTAATATTGAAATTTTTCTCTATCTACTATTAAATGATTGATAAAAATTATATTGAGTAGTGATTTTAGGAAATTGGGAAATTTTTGGTTTGGTTGGAAAGATATTTTGGAAACATGATTTTAAAATGATTATTTTAAAATTATTTTGGGTTTTTCGTCATGGAGAAATAGTTTTTAATAAATTTTTTTCTTTTTTGAAATATTAATAAGAAATTTTTTTTTGGAATGTGTTATAATGTTTGTGTGTTGTGTGTTAAAATGAATCCATACGGATAAGGGCATGAAGTCACCCAATCCCAAGGTTGGGATTGATATAGGAGTGATGTACCCTAATCAAATTGGTTCACTATGTGAAATATCAGTGAAAGGATTACTCAATAAGAGCAATTATAGGGAATTCCATGTTTCATGAATTTTTGAATGTATGGTTTTTTAGAACAAATTGGGTTAGTCTAATATAAAACATGTAATGAAATTTTAGAACATTGTTGGTTTCCTTCCTTACGAAATTGTGGTTGTCCTTAAATTTTATTTATTGGATTTTCTTATTTTTTGATATGAACTGTTTTAGAAAATTTTATATAAAATATTTTATATAGATGTTCTAAATTGTTTTATCCTCGTTGTGTGATAAAGGAATTGATTTATTGATATCGTATTGAGTTTTAGTACTCCTCCATTCTTTGGTACTTTTGTGCTTTTTTGGATTCTATTTATTAAGTCATGGGAAAAGATAATGTAACACACATCTCTAATTGTAATTCATGATACATGTCCAATTATAGAGTTATATCCGAGAGCATGTTTGAAGTATTGATTTTTTGATCGAGTTATTTATTTTTATAGTCATTTATTCAGTACCATGATGTTGTACTCCACCGTTGTGGATTTTTGGTTTTTGATGGATTTTGAAAAATGAAATGTTGAGTTTTAATTCATTGTTATCATCCATTATATAGTGGTTTATTTGGTTGTCGAATGTTTTGTTAGACATTATATTTTCAATAGGGAAAATAATCCTTACATCTATTGAAACGATATTATTTATTTCTAGCCTTGGTTGTCTGGGGGATGGCTCATAATGAGAAATAACATTCCACTGCCTTGTCAATTCAATGATATGTGGAGGTATATTCAAAGTGCTATCAACTTGGTCCATCCATTTTTCATTAAAAATATTTCTTCAATATGGTATTGGTTGTTGGCCTTTGAGTTGATTTTTTTGTCTATTCATTGAGTTGGGATTAAAAAATTGAGTAGGATTTCCAGGTCATGAAATGTGTAGCAGAAATATACATAGCCAATAATTTTATTGTAAACATCATGTTATCATTGAGTAGGGTAAATTAGTGTTTTGGAGAAACTTATAGGATTCAAAATGTCATTACCATGGGATAAAACAATGAGAAGAGCATTGCATGAATTAGAGTAATGAATTCCCAAATAGTGTACATATTTTAATTTCAGTAATTATTTATGACTCTGTGAAAATATTTTGAGTTTTTAAAATTATAAATTTGTTTTCAAAAGAAATAGAAATAAAAATAGTCTCATTTTTTTATTTTGAAAAAGGTGATATTTTCAATAGAATGTATTGAATTTTCAAGGATAGTTGAACAGTGTAAATGTTCATTTTGGAAAGCAATGTTATGGAAATATGTTGTGAAATAATTTTAAATGCATAATCATTAGTTAAGAGAGTGTGGAACTTCATGTTTGTTGTGTTTCTAGAAAATGAAACCTAGTAGGTGTTGTATAAACCAATGGGATGATGCTACTGGAAATGTGGTGTACCGGATCCACATGTGAACAATAGTGGGTACATAGTATTATTAAATAATTTCAAGCTATGGATAGAGTTAGTAGAAAGGATGTGTCTTGGAATGTGGATCCTTATATCCAATTATAAAATAAGTATCCACCTATTTTTGGTGGTTTTCAGAACATGAAAAAGAGTAGTTGGGGATGAATCGAATAAATCATATCATTGATTACATCTGCACACTTGTACACCCTAATGTAAATATGGAGACATAAATATTGGAACTACTTGCACACTAGTGGGGGGATTTATTTTTTTCCCAAAAGTTTGTCCACAAACATGAAAGGTTAGATTTTGAGGAATTGTTTAACAATAAAATTCTATCATCACAAATTAAAAATTCAATGAATGATATCTTTCTTTATTTTGAAGAAGGAAAAAAATTCATTGAGAATGTGGATATATTCATGAATTTAGTGTGCTTTGAACCTGGTGTTTCTTCAAGTCCATCATTGATGACTTGAATATTTGAATCAGGAATGAGATATGTAATTATGTTAATGATTAATCTAATATATATTATGGTTTATAACAAGAAGTTCTATATAGTGATGGTATCTGAAAGGGATATCCCAATAGCTATGGGAGGAGGAATTATGTTGATACCCATAGGATACTATGGGAAATCTAATACACGTATATAGAAGAAGAGGAACACCTATTTATAAGGTAGGAAAATTGATCAAAATCAAATGGTTGCATCATTATAGCTTTATCCAAGACCCAAGAGTAAAGATGGATGTTTTGAATATGGTTTTCTTGACCATATAAAGAGAGTGAGTATGAGAAAACCTATATAATGGAACAACTTAAATCATATGGGGAATATGTAGTTCTATTTTCATAGTTCCTTGAGGTCCAATGCGCAAGAAACTTCATAGGTTTCACATTCATTGTATGCTTTGACATGGTTATGAATGAAAAATACATCCCCTCATTAGAATTGAGCTAGCCATTGTGATTCTGGGAATACCATGGCTTCTCGGGTAGTGCAATCTCAACCAAAAAAAGAAATGTGCTGAGGTGAATAAAGTATATTGAGTTGAAATGGTTATTGTGGATGATAATCGCAGAATATATAAAGTACCATCTATGATTCTTTTTAATTCATTCCTTATGCCAGTCTTGTTTGATATTGGAGGATCAAATTGCTTTATTGCTGCTCATGTTATTGATTCATTTATCTTAAAATTTGAGATGATACATTCTATGATTAAACATAAATATCATATTGGTCAATGAGATTGTCAACCCTTTATTTGTAGATCATGTTCTATAATTGTTTATGGGGCCCAGATAAGATGATATTTTTCAATGCTAGGGATGGATGTATTTGATATAATCTTGGGAATGGATTGGGTCATAGTGTACAAGGCACACAACGACTATTATACCAAAAAGGCCAATTTCACAACCAAAAATGACATTAAGAAACAATTTATAGGAGACCAGAGTGTAAAGACAGGTGAAATGAGTTTGTTGGAACCAGTATATGGGATGATATCATAATAATTAGTAGTTTTTTCTTTGGAATCGATAAATGTGGTCGATAAGAACATTTTTCCTGTAGTGGTTGATAATTTTAACGATTAATTTCTGGAAAATATCTTATAGTTTCCACCTATGAGAGAATAGAATTTTATGCTTTCTTACCTCCAGGGGACCAATCCCATCAACCATCCTTCTTATCAGATGACACCAATATAATTAAGGGAGATGAATGTGTAGTTTGACGATCTGGAATAAAATGGTTTCTTTCTATCTAGAATGTCACTGTGGGTATCACTGGTCATGTTTTTTTTTTAAATTGAGTATGGAAATCTTCGATTATGTATGGTTTATTTAAATCTTAACCATGTTACAATAATGAACATTTGTCCACTTCCACACATTTATGATCTATTAAATAAATTACAAAGATCTCAGTGGTTATATAAAATTGAAATCTTTTCATGACATCAATAATTGAGAGTTCAGAAGGTGGAAATTTAAATAAAACATTTAGAAGTATATATGGCCATTATGAATATGTAGTAACGTTGTCCGGTCATATGAATTGATCATCTGTATTTATGTAATTGAAGAATCAAATATTTCTGTGATATCTGGATTAATTTGTGATGATGTTGGGGGAAGATAGATTTTTTAATTCAATGATGAGGTTCGAGCATGAGAAACACTAGGAGAAAATGTTGGAAAAATTATGGATAGTTTATTTATTCTAAATTATCAAATTGTGATTTTTGATTACAAGAGGTAAATTTTATTTGCCATGTAATTTCAGGAAGTGTTGATTCTTTAGATCAAGAAAATATCAAGGATGTGATATCTTAGAATCTAATGAATCATGTCTTTCGGATACTTGTTATTCATGGATTGGATGATTATTATAGATTATTAGTGCATTATTGTTTATAGCAACTTTTCTATATGACATCTCTGACAAAGATAATGTTCCATTACAATGGGACTAGGAATGAAATAATTCTTATTAATAGTTTAATGTTTACCTTAAATCAGAAAAAATTGTTTTTTATGGAATTTGGATAAGTGTAAGTGGTGTATGAAGAGTCGTTGAGATTAGAGTTGGGGTGTGTTCTCATACACGTAGATCATGTTGTTTCTTATGAAAAAAGGCAGTTAAAATTTAATGAGAAAAACTTCCAAACAAACGATATAGACTTAGATTTTTATGTTCATGATTTGAAAACATTATGTCACTATATATTTCGTGAGAAATTTTCTATTTTCATTTATCATAAAATCATGAAGAATATTTTATCACAGTAAGACCAGAACCTGAGACAAAGAAGATGAATGTAGTATCTTCATATGTCTGACATTGTTGTGATGTATACATCGGGAAATGGAAATATGGTGGAAGATACACTGTCATGAAATTATTATTATTAATTTGAACAAGAATCTTTAGATGAGTGGCATTTGATGTATGTCTTTTCTGACATGCACAAAGAATGTGATGATTTAGGTGATTTTTCAGTTTTCCTTCTAGATTCCATGGTTCATGATTTGGTGATAATATTTAAAGATGAATAGACCTATGATGTATAATGTGTGGTTATGTGGCCAAAAATCAATTTTAAGGAGAGAATTGGGGGTTCGATGCTTAATGGGGGTTCATTTTGGTTGGTCACAAATCAAATGGATGATCAAATGGATTGTTATGAACAACATATTCCTAATTACCACCATTCAAGATGGGTTGTTCATCCTGGAATAAAGAAGATATATAAGGCATTGAATGTATATTTATGGTGGAGTGATATGAAAAGGAAGATGGATATGTTTGTTTAAAAATATCAATCATGTTTATAGGTTATGAAATAACATCAGTGACTTATAGGTGTGTTTCATTATTTACATACTTTAATGTGGAAATGGGTGCATATATCTATTAATTTTTAAAAAGACCTGCGAAGAATGGTTCGGATACAAGCTTATATATGGGTGATAGTGGATCATCTCCCAAATTTGACACATGTTATCCCTATTAATTAAATTAATATTGTGGAGAACTTGTCAAAAATCAATTTCTGAGAAGTGGTAAGGAGACATGCAATACCAGTTTCAGTAGTTTCAGATTAAGATCCAAGGTTAACATCTCATATATAGAAATCCTTATGGAATTCCAATGGGACTCAATTGAAATTGAGTATGACACATCATACATACAATGATGGGAAATCTAAACGACTGATACATTCTATTGAAGATAGGTTTTATGCTTATGTAATGGATTTTTTTGGCTTGATGTAAGATCATGTTCCCTTATTTAAGTTATCAAATAACAATAGTTATCAGTACATAATATAAATGCATTAGTTTGAAACATTGTATGGGAATCCTTGGCATTCTCCAAAATTTTGGTTGTAAACAAGTGAGACATCACTAGTTGGGATGAGATTTTTCCAATATACAATCAATATGATTCAATGGAACAAGAAATAGATGGACATTAATCAATGTCAACAGTAATTGTGTGTGGATCATCATCGACAACCATTATCATTCAACGTGAGTTATCATTTGTTCTTGAGATATATCCACGGATTAGATATTATCATTTTTTTATGTAGTGAAAAATATATCCTAGTAAAATATACCCTATTGAGTTATTTGAAAGTTTTGGTGAGGTGGCATATCACTTGGAATTTCCAACATCGTTTAGTGTAGTGCATAGTGTGTTTCATGTAAATCAGTTAACGAACTATCAACATGATCCAAATCATGTGATTTGGTGGGATCATGTTGAACTAGAACCAAATTCACCCTTGGTATAAATCCCGGTGCATATTTTTGATAGGCAAGAGAAATTATTTACCGAAAAAAGCATCAGTCTAGTATGGGTTAAGTGGAAACATGGTTCAATTATAGGAAAACATGTAAAATGGGAGAAATAAATTAAATGGAAATTTCCAAAACACTATCATTATGATTTTGGTTTTTCTATAATTTTTGAATGGAAAGACCAATGGTGGGGAGGATATAATAGCACAAGCTTCATGTAAGTAATAATATCATTATGATTTTTATGTATATAATGTATATGGGTGAGGTTTGGAAGATTATTGAGAACATTTATGGAATTTTGGGAATTTTTAAAGGTTCATGGTTAGTGTAAAATTTTGGAAAATCATGGAATAACATACGGGAAACCATTTAGAATGGATCATGGGTTAAAGGGAAGGCACGCATGCATCATATAATTTTCCCAATCCATGTAGAATCCCAGAAAAACTATGAAACATGAGATAGTGGGATTTTGAATAGCATGCTCATATTATAGAAACCATGTGGGAAAACTTCATGAATCTCGTACATAAGATAGTGGTTGGTTCATGGTTAGTTCTCGGTTTTACTAACATTGTGACCAACCATTCAAGTGTTAAAGGTGATACCAAAAAATTTTAAATGACACATGTTTTAATCTCACAATCTCTCATTTTGACTCATATACTTACATAACTCGACATTATTAATTCCCAAATTCCAAGTAAGCTTCTCCGATCAATCTAGAGGCATTAAAAAGAATAATTTTGTTTATTGGAAGCTAGATTATTTGACAAGCCTTCATTCATATTATCTGGGGATTGTTTTTCTTAGATCATATTCTCTATATCTTCCAGTATGTTAAATATAAATCTTATTTTCATAAATTAAAAATATTTGACACCAAATAATATTATATTTTTTTTGGTTTATTATATTTATGAGATATAAGGTATGTCTGTAGATATTTATCATGGTTTTATTTTTATTTTTTGATTTGTTATTTATTTTCTCCATAAAACACTATGTAAGTGACTCCACTATTGAATCCAAAAATTAGAACTAGATAGAGATATTTCAAATTCATGGGTATGCATGAAATGGATATCTTTTCCACTATTAAATGTTTGATAAATACCATTGTGATATATTATTTTTGGAAATTGGTATGTTTTGTGTTTTGTTGGAAGGAGGTTTTGGTGACATGATTTTGAAAAGACGATTTAAAAATGATTATTGGATTTTCATCATGTAAAAATATTTTAAAATAAACATTTCCTTTATTGAAATGGTTTTTTTATGTCATTGGTTTGCATGGGTACTGATTGTTGTGTCGAAGGTGTTCTTTAACATTGGGATGGAGAAGGGAATGATCTTACACCATCTAATATTTGTGATAGATATGGGTATGAAGTAACTCTAACAAAGTAGTTCACTAAGTGACATCATAGTGAAAGGATGAATCACTACTTGTGAGTATATGGTTGTCCATGATTCATAAATGGTTGATTCTGTGGTTGTGTGAAATAGAACAGGGGATGCCAAAATAGATCTTATATTTTGGATTCAGAACATTGTAGGTGTATTTCTATGTAAATTATGGATATCTTGAGACAATAGTTTTATTGGTTCCTATTTTTATGTTGATATAAATTGGTTTATATATTGTTTTACATTAATTTTTATATAAATTTTATAACATGTTCTATCCTAGTGGTGTGAGTAGGGGATTACTTTTGAGAAAATCCACAGGGTTTTTGTACTCACCCCATATTTTGAAAATTGGTGCATTTGCAATTTTTGTTTATCCAGTAATGGGAAAAGGTAAAGTATCAATCATATTTACAAAAAATTCATGATACATTAGAGTTTATGGAGTTGGATAATGGAGAATTTTTGGATGTTGGAGTTTTTGTTGGATTATTTGAGTTTTATAGTCCTTCATTTTGAACTTTGATGTTGAAATCTACCACTATAGATTGGTGGGTTCAGTTTGATTTTAATAAATGAAATTTTCAGTTTTATTTAATAATTATCATGAATCATATGGTGGTTTATTTTTAATTTAACGAATGGATGTTCATTTTATATTCAAAGGGAAAATAATCCCCACATGTATTTAATCACTTCAATATTCATTTCCACCCCTCAGCATCATAGGGATGTCTCTTAAGGGCAAAAAACATCAACTAGCTTCATGATCCAATAAGAAGTGGTGGGATGTTACTAAATGGTGAGTTTCCACATTAGGGTTTCTGCCCATTATTTAGGTTTATTTCATGGGGAACACATCAAAACACTACTTTAAAAAGGAGGTATATAACTATTGTTCTTCGTCATTCGTGGATACACTAATCAACATAGGATGTGGGTCCTCCATTAAAACATGGTTTATTTCCCACAGATCACCAATAGAGGTAGAGACCCCATCCTCAAATGATAGAGGTTCAGAAAAATGTTCCCCCTCCTCTTGTTCGAATTATTTATCCCATTATTCCTCTTATTCTTCATCTTATCTCATAGCTGGAGCATGTAATCGAATGAAATCTTCATTGTGATGTTGAGAGTCAATTTTTTCTATATAGATGATGATGTATCTCCCACCAACTGAACATATTTCATGGTGCATATTTGAATATCAAAATAGGGGAGGAAGGGTTGAAAAGGACTATCCTTGTTCCTTCCAAATATTCAACTACTAAAAAAAGGGCCAATGACCATTTCCATAGCTCATTCATTATAACTAATATCATGGATGTTATTGAATAAGAATCCAAATTCAAACTAATATGTTTCAACTTGATGATCGGTAACACACAATCAACATTTATATGTTTTAAGGGGTGGATGAAATCAATTATATACCATTTAGGGTAGTGAACCATTTTAATCCATTATCCATGATCTTTTTTTCCTACCTAAAATAGAATCTTGTATTAATTTAATGTATCTCCGAAGATTCGTACTACGCCTTATCAGTGTGAAACGTCCAAATATTTAAATTAATGTAGTATTTAAGGAATTGATGATACAATAAGGGTATTATTTATGGTTTATGATGACATGTCCTTCCATAAAAACAATTAAGGTTGTATCATTCCAAATAAATAGTTATTATGAGTGAGATAGTAGGATTACAAACTGATCCCTGATCATGATTTTACACAAGGTTTTTTCCTCACCTTTTACATAAACCTATAGCATCATATTAGATGGAATTATGTAAGTCTTACCATATCCAAACTAACAAAGTGTTGATACAATAATGTTATTAACTCATTATCCATTTTCAATGAAATCCTATTCGACATGGATACCATTTTTCCACCCATACATGTACAATGGATTGATGTAAACATGTACAATGGTAAATTATATTTCATTAAAAAGGATATATCCTATGAAATTATATTTTATTGATCTATAATTGATATATATTGTCATAAAAAAGTTACTTTCAAACTCATGGTGGCTAAAAAATCCTATTGGAGTGATTCTCTAAGTTATTTTGATAAATCCAAGGTGCCAGAATTGACAACATGGCCAGAACCTTGGATAATTTCATCATGATTTCATACTTATAGGATAAAGTACTATTCTTTTAGTTTTTATGATTCCCTTTCATAGGAACATTAAAATATTCAGTATGGACTTAGGTGTATTTTACCTTGAAACAAGAGTTGATGTTTCCCATATTCATGGCTGGTTATGATGAACAAGTTTGTGTGCTTATAGAGGGTGATCATAAAATTGTACCCCCTCTAATCAATATTCTAGAGTAACTAGATAATGGAATATTTTTTAATATATATGGGGTATTTCCATACTCCTATTATATTTTTTTAAGAGATATTCCTCAGGTTTCCATAGCACTGGTAGTCTGAGTAGGGCATTGGCTTGAATTGTTGTTTCCTCTGTGACCACATCTTCCCCTAAACCATTGCCTGTAGCAGCCACATCCTCTATTTCTCCAATCAGGTGTGTGGAAATCACATTCCCAAACATATATTTCATTATAGAAGGTAATTTATTAAATTAAAGTTAATAATTTAAGTAATGATTAATTCCTCATTAATTTAGGATTCTATCTGGCCTACCAATTATTGTGGGACCTTTTGGCAGGGTGGCACCCACAGTTTCAAAATTAATGAGAGATTCAAAGCCAACATTTTCCTGATTATAAGTTCATATTTCTAAATTTTATCCCTATCCTTCTAGTTATATCATTTCGTAAAGGAAATTATTTCATTGGACTGTAGTACTATTCGATTCTGTCTTTCCACCACATATATGGTTGGGGGAAATGCTCACTGAATCAACTATTTTAATAGGAAATTATGTGTTTTTTTATTTCCTTTAGATTCATACAATCTAAAAAATCTAATGTTCATGTTCTTTTGACTTCATTCCACTGAACATATCTATCAGTAATAGTATCAGAAACATACGCTATTTTTTCATGTGGTTTCTCCAACTTTACATTTCAATAGTCTAATTTTTTATAGTCAGTCATTGAAAAAAAATCATTCGTGATTGACCTTGGACATTATCTAGTAAAAGGGGGAAGAATTTGTCTCTTCATATAGACAATCATGGTCTAGTCCATTGGGATCTGCAGAGAGAGTACATCATTTTCTACATATTCCATAAATTAGCCAGATAATTTAACACATTTGAATGAAATAACATTGTCATATCACACCTTTAATTGATTTTTCCAAGGTACCATATACTCATCCTAGAGAGGAAGGTGTTATTGTTTTTTATTAGGTGGAGTTTTCTGAACTGGTGTAGATTCTGGAGTTGGTGTTTCTTTAGAGGATGGATAATGTTTGACAAATGCAACTATTCTTTTTCTATTATCTTCACCAATGGTTTAAGGAATCATTTGATATGTGAGATTAGTATTATATATGGAATGTTACATTCATTGAAAAATTATTAAGAGATCCCAAAACAAAACTATTTTTATTTCCGGGATGGGTGGTGTTTGCAACTCCTCATAAAAGTACTGTATATAGAGAGAAATAAAGTCTTCATACAGAAGATGTAGGTTTAGGGAATAATTCCACCCCCTTTCACAAGAATATGAAATTTTAGAATCTCTATTTCTCTAAATTTTTGCAGTTTGAGAGATTATGAATCATTATATTTTTTAGCGTTGAGAATAATTGAAAGATAATAAGAGAAAGGTGTTTTAGCATTCTCTTATTGACTAATATGGAAAATGGTTTACCATACGAATGAGTACCGATATAAAGTATTAATAAGGAATCATTATTTTACTAATTTTTTTGGGTAGGGGTTCCCATAATAGAATTACAATGGAATAGAAAATGTTTTAGAGACTTATTTAGGTCCCCTAGTCTATAGAATTCTTGAGACACATGGATCATGAAATTTTTCAATGGAGCGATCACACTCACCCATTTTTGGTTTGGATTATGTCTTGGCCATACTGGTTCATACCATTCCTCCATAGATTCCAATTAATTCTAATATGATTCAATGTTCTCAATAACCCTAGATTAACATTTGGTTTGATATGATCTTAAACAGTGGTTGTAATATATATTGTTTAATTTTCTAGGTCGTCCAACATATATGGTTAGCAATCAACATGAGAGGTCTTTTGCAGTTTAACATGAATCAGATCTAGTTTCATCCCCAATTGATGGAATTATTGTTATCCATCAATGGATGGGTCTTGGTATACAATTTACTAAGAATAGGTTTGAGAATTTTTTTTCTCAACTCTTATTAGAATCATGAGACCCTCTGGATGAGGGGTATGAGATGGGAGGGTGAGAAAAGTTTTTTTTGATGAACATTCCCAACATGAATATTTTTATAGGAAATTTTGGTATTTAACTTCCTAAACTCCTTTAATTGTATATCATATCATGAAATTATTTAGTCCAATGTTATTAATTTGAATCCTCCTGAAAAAGTTTTGATGTAGCTAGATCATTATCCTTTTATGTGACAAAAAATTTACATTCTGTAGGATTTGAACATTCACCATAGGCCCTTGTATTGAAGAGATTGTGATTCTTTTTGTGAAAAAATTACTCATTTTGCCATAGTGTGGACTAAAATACGAATGGAAAACCATCTTAATTCATCTATATAATGTAATCGTCCTCAACAGATCCATCAAGAGTGACAACCATGAAATTAACCAACTCATAATGCATTACAGCTATTTTATTGGTTTTAGAATGATAGGAGGGTTTTATTGTTTCCATTACTAGACCAATTCATTTCTATTAGGGATCCTTTTTGTGGTTTTTGGATAAGAGTGACTCCAAGGGAACTTCCACATAACTTTTTTATACATTTATCTTCTATGGTAAGTGGGTCACGACATCGGAAAAACTACAAGAAAAAATTTATTATTATTCCTCCAAAAGGTGATGACTAATTTTAGTTAAAGATGAGTTTGAGGTAAAAATTACCCAATCCTTATTGCTAAAGTTTTCCCCCATTATTTTTTTCATTTCACTATCCATATTTGTCATCTTTGAATGGGGCCTTTGTTATGAAAATAATCCAAATGATAATGGTTGGGGATGATACCATATTATAGTGGCTAATGGTACTATCACTACAAAAATTTACGTTTAGAATCTATATTTGTTTAGGATATTGGTGAAATTCATCATCTAAACATGAAACAACTAATTCTAAGGGAATTATTCGTACTCAATGATTGGATTCCCTTAAGTGATAATCTTTATTATCTTTTTATGCTTCTAGTTAGAGGAGTTTTTTCTTATCCTTATCACTTTTGGCCTAAATGCATGTATACTTTTGAACAAATATAATTATATTTCCTATGTGGGGATATCCCTTTATATCCTCCTTTTAGCAATGAGATTAACAGATGTTATCATTGTTAGTTTTTCTGACCAAGGCATGAAGTTAAATAGAGTATTCCTTGTTTAGATCATCCCCAGATATGACTACCTGGAGTGAATTAGAAGATTAGATGCCATAATTTAGTAAATGAAATGATGAATTTTAGTAGAATATATTTTGGTTTCTTCCACGATCATGGTATCCTTGTCGTTATAAGGGATTTCAAGTAAATTTTATGATGAATCTATCCTAATAAATTATCATGGTATGCATACATATTGTATAGAAAGAACAACACTCTCAGGTGGAAAAGAGCTATCTAAAGAATCATATTCATTTATTTTTTTCACCCTTATAACAGTACCTCTGTAAGGTTTAATCAAGGAATGGATGAGGTCTAAAACATGATTTGTGTATTATTCATGTTTATTTGTATCTGGATATGTATTTTTTTTGTTTATCTAGTAGAGATTCATCCAATTGATCTAGAAATTTTTGGAACATACATTTTTATTATGTATCGTTTAGAAGGAATAGTAGGTATCTCATTGTAATATTAATAGTCTAGAGGGGGTTCATAGGATGATAATTTCCTCATAGAAATATTAAATTGATAAAGAATAATTTCTATGATTGATAGGTTATCACGAATAACTAACCCCATCATTCCATCCATCATAGAATGTGAGGGGTATCTAAAATTTTATCATGTAAGGAAATAAATTGTTTTATTAATAATACGTCTTTGAGAAGGGATATTATAATTATTATCAGGGTATGAGCTTCCATGATTTATCATACTTTTCTAACAAGTAATTTATTTATTGTAATCATTATGGAGAGTACCAACACAAGTTCTAGTAGGAGTTCTGCGAAGAGACTTCACGATAGCTAATTCCAAATATGTATTTAGGTAATGGATATGAATTATCTCTAGATACTATTGATGGATGTTTTATGGGATTATGAAATCCAGCCTCTAAAACATTAGGGTTGTCATTCTACATTGAAAATTGTAACTACCTTGGGTGGGATTCATTTTTCCATGCTCTCCCATGGGATGAAATAACTTTTTGTTTTGATTGGAAATTCACATTAATGGATTGGTTTTGTTGGACTATATTATTTCAATAAAAGTATATTGGTGAGTTTCTTATATTTTAGTAGGGAATAATTCCTTCCTTGGTGTGGGTCATAAACATTTATGGTGATCCCTACTTTGGAACTGGGATGTTCACCCAATCGAGTTTTTCATTTATCATGGAATGTCAATAAGTAATCTCTGGGACATATTCATAGATTTATGTCTACTAATGTGGGACCCTTTCATTGTGCAGGTG
Organism: Viscum album; assembly: GCA_963277665.1. Taxonomy (NCBI): domain Eukaryota; kingdom Viridiplantae; phylum Streptophyta; class Magnoliopsida; order Santalales; family Viscaceae; genus Viscum; species Viscum album. The sequence goes on along the minus strand of OY728133.1, from coordinate 970,978,207 downwards.
AGTTACCCTCCATGAGGTTGCCAGGTCATGTTTCTAACTCTTAGATATTTCCATTGAAATGATTAGGCATTTTATATATTAAAGGATATGGTCAGGAATTGATATTTTACTATCAATTATTGCTTGGATATGTTGGGAAACATCATTATCGAGAAAAGAAAAATATACCCTTTCCATTATTGGAGATGTCATACGTGTATTCTTCTAGTGTATAGCCATAATAAACCATCTATGGATTCAAATTTCTACTGTATTTGTCTTGATGGCTCAATATTCAAGATCAGTGAGTTTCATATACTCAATGTATTCAACTATGTTTGACTAGATGGATTTTTATTCTTGATAATGTATTTAAAAATTCTTATAATCTACCAATTTATTTGAATATGGTGATTGATATACAGGATATTGGATTCTTTTTTTTCATTTTTTTAATACCGAATTTTTCTAGCAGTCTTGATATGCATAATTATGGATTCGAATATATATTCATATTGTCACAATATTTGACTGGTGGGATTGATATGCCATAGTGTTTATTATATCATACTCATTTTTTTTCACCATAGGTGACTAATTTTATTGATATACATGATAATGGACTTTCATCTACTTGTATACATTCTTTGTATTTGAATATAGGGTTTTATATACATGAGTAGATATTTTCATATGTGCATTGGTTATAGAAATATTTGATTATAGGGATTCATTAGTAAGAACAAAAATGTTCTCATTTCCATGTTTTTTACTTTAACCCTCTATATGAATCCTTGGGGGCCTAGGATCAGAAGGCTGGGATTAGACCCCTAGATTGGTGTCCTCTTAATGATAGGGACGCAATGACGAATGAGATTATAGGCGGTAATTGCTGGAAGGATCCCTTGGGAAGGTCATTTGTGTCAACGATACAAAGTTGTTAGGAGCACTTGATGAACCACACAATGGTATGTGTGGAACCCATTTCTATATTCATGGGAGAGGCACTTAACGTAGGTTGAGAAAGATGTTGTTGACGTTGACTTATGGGCCACAATACATTGCGGAAATTATGGTCGGTGTGGACTCATGAACTGGGGGGCCAGTCATGTATCCTCAAGAGTTAGGAGAGTAGAATTGTGGTGGTTCTAAAGAAATAATGTATTTGACTCCTATAAATGATTGATCAGGTTTGTTTATAACATCCATTAATTGGGTGATGATCTATCTCACAAAAATTTCCATGGAATATGTCTGCTAAAACATGTGATACACCATTTGTATTGAAAGAAATTCTCATGAAAGTTCCACTGTGATTTGAAAAACAAAAACAAGAAAACCCTATCAATGAAGATTCTTAGTAAAAAATCATTATATTGATAGATAATTTGGGATTCAAGTTTTTCCATCATTGATTTTACAAGAGCATTAAGGGGGCCTAACATTAGGGAGACACAATCATCTTTGTTAAAGATTATCATCTATTTCACTATTTTCTTATGTCCATTTTCATTGTATTAGTTTCCAATAGAGGTTTTTTTGTAGAAATAGAAACAACCAGTAGATCTCATATATGTGATTAATCATGGAAATTATTTCCAATATATGGTGTTCATTGGTGAGCTTAAAAATGAATCATAATAACTCACATTGTTTGAGAGGATGGGTGTAGAGCTCATCAAAAATATAGGGCAGGATTATTTCATACTCCATGACTATATTAAATACTTAATTTAAGACATATTAATTAATCCTTTAATAAATCCATAATATATATAAATTATCACCATTGTGTTAATAACGAATTGTTAGCATGTACTAAATTTAAGATCAACTATGTATATTTGAGGTTCTTTATTAAGGGAACTATAATTTGTTGATTATAATGTTTTAACCAACATTGTGCATCAGTCTAGAATATACTATCATCCATGAAGATTGCAATTGTTTTAATGTTGAGATAAATTATTTTAAATATGCTTCATATGTATCCTTGTGTAATGAATCAAAACCCAGGTATTTTGGTGCCACATAATGGGACACATCATACAATTTATGGTCATGTGAAAAATATAAAACAATGTAGTTCAATGTCATGTGGTAAGGAAATATAGGTGGGAGCATCCTATTAATGGATGGTGTGTGACTTACACTAAAGTGTCCAGAGAAACACAAGGGGAATAGGCCTCCTGGGATAGATGTTACACTACAACTAATAATTTCATAAATTATTAGGTTAATTTGGAGGTCTAGGTTTAACCATTAATTGAGCTTCCTATGTATCACATTTTGATGGGAATCAAATCCAATATTGTTTGAATTGTTGGGGCATACACATATAAAGGTGGTTCATGGTTTCATAATCTGGAATGTCCCCCTTAATGGGTTTCATGACATGGTTTTAAGGCTTGCAACTAGTTGGATGTTTATCGATGGGCGTTTGATTGTGTGGATGTCATGATTTTTATTAAACTCTATGCCCACATGAGTCATGCACAGTGTAAGAAATTAGTTGAAGTACAATACATGATTAACCATGAATCTTATTTCATCTTCTAGTTGATGTGGTCCAAGCTTCAAGAGAATGAGCAATGGGGGTCCTGTGCCCATATCCTGTCTCTTTTTTAATAACCAGGAACTAGGGAATATGTTTCCATATAGGGGAGACATCAAGAATGATTACGTGATTACTGAAAGAGTGAGGCCCATCCCTATGGGAATAAATGATCAAGAGGACATGCTGGTATGTATAGTTATCTGATCATAAATACCTAGGGGATTTATAAGAGGACATTATCTAATACATCTCAACGGGGACTTGTTTAGGTATTATTACTTCATATAAAAGAGTTTGATAGAGAAGGCCCTCAGGACAGTTTGTAGAGGGGTTAATATAGGTCCAAACAATACACTAGAGGAAATAAATGAGATTGAGAAAGAATTACACCCAAAAATGTCTCATTACATATAGAATTTTTCTTGTAGGATGGGGATCCGTCTACATAGAAAAAAAACGTGGTTACAAGTTTCTTTCGTTTAGAATTTTTTCAATTTAGGTTCAGGTTTCTTCTTCATAGCATATTACTTTGTTGGCTAGGGTTCCTTCTACGTAGAATTTTTCTATGTGGGATCATCTTCATTCAAGGTACTTTATTTCTATGTGGATTTATGACCCACATGTAGGTCATCAGTCTATGGTTCTCAAAATGGTTCCTAGAATGGATTTTACATATGTGATTGGTCGAGTGATCTTCCATTAAATGGTAGTGTTATGAAATAAGTTTACATGGTGAAAATATATTTCTCTCACAGTATTTATCTATTTTATCTTCTCCCAACCGTCACTAGATATGAGGTTTTTATAGAGGCATATATGTAAATATAATTTAGCATAGACGATCATCCATGTCGACCCTATGGATTCATCATTTGTTGGCGCTAAAAAAGGATATATCATGCCGCAAATTATTTTTCTGTTCAATGAGCTAGAAAATGACATCACTGGCTACAAATATATTTTCATTTTCATGGATTGTAATGAATTTCACTAGAAGTAAACGATTTTTCATTTGTGGGGAACCATGTTGGGAGACAGTACCCAAAGTGATAAGGACATGTGGAAAAGTTCCTTTCAAATATTTATATGTCTTTATAGAACCAAGAACCCCATTCTATCTTTGTTCTCATTAATAGTTTTCCACTAGTTTTTTTAGTATGAATCATCAATTACTAAAATCATGAGATACTTTTAAAATTCAATGTCATGTTGTCCAAACCCAAAAAATTACATTGAAACATTCTTATTAAAATCCTATTAATTGTTTTAGTAAACATGTACATTCAAAATATCTACTTTAGCCAATTAATAAAAACATTAAAAATAATTTTCATTTTTTAATTATCATAATTTAATAATATAACATATAATATAATATTTTTGTACCTTCGATTTATTTATTTATTTATATTAACATATTATTATTATTAATCTCAAAAGGATGAACATGAATCAAAAATTGATGAATTTTAATTATATGGAAAAAGAGTTTGAGTTTGGTATAAGAGAGATAATAATGTATGTGAAATACCATAGAAATAAGAAATCTAAAATAATTTTTTTTATTACATTATTGTAATTAAATAAAAATATTAATAGATAGGTTTGAGAAGTATGTGGTCACTCATTGAATATATCGATGTTATAAATGATAAGATAACACCAGGAAGATTTGAAATTATTTTGTGACTAAAATGACACTAGTTTTTATAGATTGTATTATATTATAAAATACACAAATGATTATTGAAATTTTGTTTCGAAATTGTTAACAACACACAAAAAAATTACCTTTTTTATTTCCCAAAGCAACTTTTATTTTTCAAGAGAAATAAAATTTAAAATATTATATTGGATATACATCAGTTCTGATTTTAAGTAATTTTAATGCTGGAAATATATAGCACAACACTAGATTTATGAAACCTACAATTCTCCTTATTGTTCTTTTAGTACAAAATAATTATATTATTGGTCAAAAAAATGATTCCAAATGAATGTTATTTTCAATGGGTATGATATTTTATGTAATTAAATATTTTACGAATAAAGATAAATTATTTAAGATGTAATGTGAACAACTTAAAAAATTACCTGTTTGTGTTTCATATTAAGAAAATAAAAGAGATCCATGTAATTTTAAAAAGTTTAGGGAAACATACAATCATTTCATGGTTAATAATTACAATTAAATGTAAGTAGACTGAAATAAAAAAGACAATAAATGTAGATCTATGAATCTTTGATGAGAAACACAGTCCCCCAAAAAACCCTCATATTTGAAAGATAATGGAAAATTATCATCATAAATATTTTAATGATTCAAGGAAACTATATTTCACTATATATATATAGAATATCATTTTTATATAAATTACAATTGAATGTATATTTCTAGGTATGTTGGGAAAATATAAATTGCCAGTGTGGATATTAAAAAAGTGAATGGAAAATATGTTTTCTATTCAATTATTGTCTTAATAAAACCTATTAATGAAATTTATATATTCCTAAAATAATTTATAAATGTTTGTTAATTCATATGTGATTTAGCTGTTATGTTGTATGGATAATATTTAAATGAATAGTTAATGTTGAAATCCATGTTTTTTGAAATGAAAAATGATTTCCACTGATAAATTTCCATTGAAATGGTGTTAAATATATGACAAGGTGTCTAATTTTATATGAAATTAGAAACTCAGGTTGAAAAAATCAATACAGTATGTTTTTTGAGAACATCATCAAATTTTAGCACGATGAAATAAATTAAAATCTCATACAACATGACTCAAAGATAATAAAAACCAAGATGAAGATATTCTCCATTTATTGGTGATGAATTGAATGAGAATTATTATTTTTATCATTATATTTTGAAAAAATATTTAATAATACTTATTAATAATGGTTTTAAAGAGAGAAAAAAATTTTAATATAAACAAATCTGAATTATTTTTATGGAATAAAAATTATTTATGACCAGATTGTGGAAAAATTAATATGATATAGTAGTGGGAATATTACTAAGATAAAAAACCATAAAATTAGTAGAATTAAAGATATTATATACATGATATATATATATATATATATATATATTTGGATATAGGAAAATTAAGATCTAGTTAAGGTTGATGCATGGGATTTTCTACCTCTAGTTGCATTCAATCATTCCAAGAAATATATATTTTAGTTTTTCAACTTCATTGATGGAGAAAGGCTTATATGGGTATGTAGAAAATATCAATAATATCAGATCTAGGTATAATTTTATGTTATTAGGATTACAATGAAATGATTTTTTTTTTATTTAATAGTTAATATTTCTGGCTTTATATAGTAGTCTACCAGAAAATTTATGACACTCATTAATGAATATTTTGTTATTTTTATATGTTGCACTGTAGCGGTGGAGGAATTATAGCCGCAATTGTAGTGGCGGTGGTACTGTAGCAAGTATTATAGGAGCCCAATTACTGTAGTAGTACCATTCACTTAGGGGCTCTTTGGGCCCTAAATATGGGCTTTGAGGCCTTGTATTCAGGCAATGTGGCCTTGGGCCTTCGGGCTATGTTCTGGGTCTCCCTCTACCCTGCCTAAAGTGGTCTTTGCTTTAAATAATAAAATAAGGCTTTTCCCCAACCTTTAAAAAAATTTCATGACAATGATAAAAAATTGTGAAAATAAACTTTTTTATCATATCATGTGAAATAATGATATTATTCTTAACATATTTATTTAATTTAATTGTTCCCTTGTTATTTTACATGGATATAGAGAAAAGAATATGTTGTCTTGTATATTAAATATTTATATACACGTTGAATGATATATGAAAGTATTAAATTTTATTAAAAAAAGATATGAAAAATATTATTTTATTACATAGTGATATATTATTAAATGAGATATTTAGTTCTATACTAAATACCTATTCATGGTAGATAGAATTGTTGTAAAAAATGATAGTGACTGCCTTATGAGTGAAGGAAAATTTTTAAGAGATATAATTACAATTACTATTACTGAGCGGGAATAATATCACTATTATATTTTATATATGATTATATAGTATTATAGTTTAGTTGGATTATACAGACACCAAAAGTTTGGTGGGGTGAATTAGGGATGATCAAATTTAACCCATTAAATAAAACTTTATTTTTATCTTTCTTAGTTTGATAAAATTAATATCAATGTATATGATTCATGTATGTATAATATTCATCCCTACATCATTATATATTATTTAATGTCAATTATGAAAAGAAATAATATACCACATAGAATTCTATATAGTTCGCCCTCAGTCGGAATTCCTACAACATGTGTGTGGAGTTTTATCCTAAACTCATAGTTCATCCCACACAAAAGTTATATCATGTTTTTTTATACAGACACCCATCAGTATTCAATATTCTCTAGATAATAGAATAGTTAATTGACTATAACTATTTCAAAAAAATTAATCACATTATCGTTATCTATTGTATGCATCTGTTAAAGAAACTTCATAACCCTCAATTTTCTTAATTGGGTCACAAAACTCTAGTGTCCCAACTCAGCTTCATCAAAAAGTTATGATTGACCCTTCATAAATATACAAAAAACATATTGTTTTTTCATAACAAATCAACACAAGGGAATAATTATATAATTTTTAAGACACCTTAATTCTCTCCAATCTTCATATTCTTCTGTACAACTCCCTAAAAACTTATATAAATAAAGTCTATCTAAATTTTATGCATTTTCATTGTTAATGTAGACCTAAAATTTTTAATAAATTATTTTACTTCTACAACTCCAAAAATCAAGGAAATATTTTTATCACCATCAATTAATTTTAGAATTAAAAAAATTCAAGAAAAATATATATATAATTTGATGAAAACATTATATTAATTGTTTTTGACATCACACAAAAAAAGTTCTTCAAATGATTTACAGTGAACATTATTTGGTAGAGTTAATCCAAATAAACTTCTTCTCACAAATATCAAAATGTCCAAAATATTCATGGATACACTAATAATTATTATCTATTGTATACAATCTAATCAAAGTATGAACTTATGATTTTCTCTATCTAGTATATTTTACAATGGTCTAAATTTTCCAAGGAAAATTATATTAGAATCTGGTACATTGTAGATCCATTATTTATAATGTAGTATAATATATAATAGATTCTATAAATTATCCTTCCTCTAAAATTATCTTTAATTAAAAAAATTTATTGATGACTGTTCCAAAGTATCTCACCTGAGATACTCAATATTTCTTTATCATTACACAATTCAAAAATAACATCCTATTACTATTTTCATGTAGTCCTAATCAACCCTTTTAATTAATTCTTTTCTTGGGATTCAATTGGGGTTTCATTGGGTGGATATATGAAAATTTTGAATGTTTCTAGGCTATTCTATGGTTGAAATATAAATTCTACAAAAAAAATTTCTCTTAGGGAAAACCAAGAAAAACATAAAAGTTGGGTTTTTTATAGCTTATTCATTTTTTCACTAACCCCGTTCTCACTTTAGAGAAATCAGGATGACCATTTAAAATAGGTTTATGACTAGGGTGCACATTTTGGCATAATAGTGTGGTCCAACCAGACTATGGTTTCGTGTGGATTATAATTAATCATAAAATTGTTTTAAAATACCCAAAAACCCACATTTTTTAAAAAAAAATATTTATTACCACTCAATGATTTATTCTTCCAGGGGATCCCACGTGATCAAATTTTCTCCCTCGTAATACACTTGGATGTGGATCAAAACATGGAATATAATGGATGATCATTTACTGGTTACATTCTCTATTCTTCTTTCCCTCTCATGCCCTATCTCTATTATCCTACTTATGGTTTGTAGATCACATTTTTTTGGAGGATATGACACCCTCTATTTTGTGAAATTAAACATAGTTAAAATTTTGGGAATCCTATTATGTTTTTCATCATTGGTGAATCCCAATTATGGTTTAGAGTTTCATGATCTATATATTCTGGTCAGTATTTTTGTTACAACGAAAATTTTTTCCTAATTGTAAATTTTTCTTTAAATTTAGTTCCATAATTTAAATGAAATTTATTTTTTTAATTTAAATATCCTTTATTTTTATTATTAAAACCCCATTTCCATTGAAGTAGTTTTTTTTAAAATTTGGGTGGTCATGAAATTTAGAAAACACCAAATTCCATTAATTTGGTGCATTTTTTAGGAAATATTTATTTTAAACTGTGGAAATGGGTTTGATGGAACATTTTGAAAAAACCATATTCCATTAAACTATTGGTTTATTGTTAAATACCAAAATTTTATTTTACAGTTGGTTTTATTATGAAATTGATTGAAATTTTTGAGACCATAGATTATTGAATTTTGATTATGATAGTAAATTATGAAATACAATTTAAGAGTTTATTTAATATTATTTTATGAGAAAAATGAATCAAATGTTTTTTATTTAAACAAATAGTTTTTATATTCAAAAAGGAATGTTTTTTATTAAAAGTTTTTTTGGTATTTAAATGGAACGTGGCAAATTTAAAAAGTAGAATTAGATAAACTGTATTTTCAACAATTTGTTAATTTAAATTTTCCATAATTGTATTGTATTAGAAAAAATGATATCCTAGGAATTTAGTGACTAATTAGGTTGAATAATGATAGGTTTTGAATTCCCTAACACCAGATAGAAACCATACAACCCGAACATGAACATTATTTAGATCGTCGAATTCCCCAGTGGGATGTAGTTGATTCCACTCCTACAAGTTCAAAGGGATGTTTGTACACATTGAAGATATCATCATATGGGTGTGTGAGGTTTCCTTGGCCAAGAACAATCATTCCTTTTCTTAAGATGACCATGTTTCCTACGGGTTTAAATTTGAGATATAAATGTCCGCAAATGTTAATAAACTATTTTTAAATGTTGATGAATTTATATAAAATATTTATTTATTCAACTATTATATAAATATTTACATAAATTGAAATGTTCTTATTTTTATTAAAAGAATTTACATCATTTTAAATGTAAATAATTAATTGATTTAATTATGATATTTAAATTCCAAAAATTGTTGTTCTAAATTTAACTCTATCTTTTTTTAATTAAATTTTTGAATATATTGTGGAATCCTTTGTGGGGACCTACGGGAATTTTTATCTCACACCCTATATGTCCCTTCAAGTGTTTTTAGATTATCTCCATCTAGGATTGTGAAATGATAAAGGACCACATAGAGGTGGTTCTGGCTATTGATTCGTGGACTTGGTGAGTAACATCTAGATTGATATGGGCAGTTTTTCCTATTTTCTGGTCCTTTTCTATGGTACATCAGGTTGTTCTACCTATTTTTCATCTAGTACACTTCTAACTGTGGATATTATTTTTTATGAATACAAATTATTTATTGTTACTTCATTAATTAATGTGCAAAAATCATTTAGACATTCATTTTGTATGATTATGGGTGTTAGTCGCCAACTCATGGGGATTGGGATTACCCTTCGGCCTTGTCAGTGCCAAATCAATTATCGGGATACAAAAATACTCAAGATGCTTCATGACAAAGTTGTATCATAACTCCATGTTGAGATTCTTATCATGAATTCAGTATTCATCATGAAATCATGTTGGGAATTACCAGGTAGTGTCAATTGAGTGTGTGTCCATCTCTTAGTCTTTTCCCTATTTTGATCTGAATAGGTGAAATCCAAATCTTGTATGTCATTCTGTTGATATTAATTTATATTATTACGTTGCTTGAGTGATAAAATGAGGTCTTATTTTTTTTATGTTGATGTTGTGAAGCTTAATGCCCACTAGAAGAAATGATTATTGGATCTAGGATGAAGCTATTACTGAACCATTCTGTGTGAATCCATAAATTTAATTGAGGTATTGTGCACAATATATATGCTCTAGGACATGAACCACCATCATTTATCATTCAGGTTCCATCTATGGACCCTCATAGGGATTTCCTCATCATTTTTACTCAATAAATACTTCCCCAAATACCAACATCATTCAAAGGTTCAAAATATCATCAAGAGTTTATAGAAAGGTTGTCTATAATGGATTCTTTATTTCAGTTATTGGAGATACCCAATGTGATCAATGTAAAGTAGGCTAGCTTCACACAAGAAGGATCAATATAAAGATGGGGGGACATGATTTTGATAGTGGAGAAACATGATGAACTAGACTAGAATCTCTTGAAGGTTCCTTTTACTAAACAATTATAATCAGAGTCAATATTTTTGTCTAATGACACTATGTTTTAAACAAATATCTAGATTGAAAAGATAGTTGAGGAGTATGAAAACTATTTTCATGAGATTTTCATGTTTTTGTGTGGTATTTTATCAATAGATAATATGAAGAATTGATGGTTTGTTTTAGGACATTGATAATAAATTCACAAATAGTTTTTCTTTTCAAAGATTCATTCTTATACTATTGATGAAGATTGAGCACCGATGGTCTAAAATGGAAAATGAATTACATGATAGGGTCATTAAGAGTTTCTTTGTCTCCCAGTGGTATTGTGGGTTCTTATAAAATAAAGAAGATCACTGATGATTCACATGGTTGATCTCGATATCATTGACATTCTGGACATCCTTAAATTTCTGTAATATTCCTATTTATTTTATACTAGTGTGGGAAGCGATGGAATTAAATGAGGGTATGCACTATAGAACCAATGGTATATGGTTATTACATATTCTCTCTTCATTTTCATAACTTCATCCATAACTATTCCACTACACATAGTGGAACATGATCATTAGCTCATTCAAAAACATTTTGGAAAAAAAATTCTTCCAAGATAATGGGGTTCAATCGAATGGATTCCTAAATGAAGATTCAGCACCCAATGGAAGAGTCTCCTAAGAAAGAAGATAAGGGTCTAATGACTATAAGAGGAACTATCAACATAGATTCATCATTAGGTACTTATTTATTTGACACTGGTGAATCTCATTCATCCACATCAAAAAGTATAATTAATATTCATAACATTTGTATGGATTTTTTCTCTTGTAGATTGGTTATTATTAAATCCATTTATACGAAGATAGATTAGGGTCTCCATAGCCCCTATTTTGATTTCCCCGTATTATATGTTGATCTTTCTTATATTTTAATAGTCATCAACATGAAATATATTATTGACAGAAACCGAATGGATTTGATCAATTATAATAAATGGCAAATTGAATTTCATATTCGACATGTCTTTTTTTCCTCAACCAGTGGTACATGTCGTGTCATTCAGGGAGAATGGGACTCATGGTCGAGTAGGGACATAATGTCTTATCTGGAGTTGGGGAATGCAATATAAATGTTTTATTTTGATTAGGTATGGGAATATATGAGAAGAAATCTACCTCCAGTTTTCAATGAGTTTTTTGATGAATCCCCATATCAATTTGATGGTTTTATAATTATATGGGAAATGGAGTTTTATATTGATATAGTTTATAGTAATCAACTAGTTTTTATTACCCATTACTACTAGGATCAATCCGAATTGAATTAGTTAATGTATGTGATGGAAGACATTTTATATGAAGGACTTGTTTTCCCAAGTGTGTCAACTTGGAAAACAATGATTTTCTTTTCTAAGAAAGATGATTGTTCTATTCATTTTTTTGTTTATTATCAAAAAAAATCCAGTTATGATAATGAAAAAGTATGTGGTTACATGGATTGATTATATGTTTGATCATTTGGATGGGGTTATTCGGTTCCCAAAGAATGGAAATCGATCTGGATACCATCAGGTGAGGATTTCAAAGTATGGCATCCACAAAACCACCATTCAGAGTAGGTATGACCATAATTGTAATGACCCAAACATTGAATAATTGAAATTCATATTGATCTAATTCAATTTATTATTATGTGAAATGGTTATGTTACATATTCCCTTTTTTGGTTTTATGATTTTGGTTTTAAAAAAACATAAATAATTGAGATTGTTGGTAATGTAGTCGTTGAACAGTTATCACGTGAATATTATAAATATAGGGATTTAACATATCCAATTTACTAAGACAAAGGAAGTGATGTCCTCATCAAATATACTTTTCCCATAAAAACCCCATTTTTCAGAGCTCCTAAGGGAGGTGGCATCGTTGGACTTCTATCTTGACCAATCCCAAACCGAGCATTAACACGTTATGCTCGAGAAAAACCGCCTATGAGTGAAGTGGCAGGTGACAGAGATTACCGCCCGAGTGATTTTATCCGATCCACCCCAAGAGTCTGTCACCATCACAAACCTTACACTTTGGTCCTATGAGGGTGCTATAATGGGTTACGTAACAAGAACTTAGAACAATGATTTTGTGAATTTTTTGTGTATAATAATGATTATACATTAATTTAATTATTGTTACTTTGTAAATAGTTTTTAAAGCACAAATATTATTTCAAGTTAATTTTAAACAAAGGAATGTATTTTTATGAAATAAAGAATTTTTGAAATAAATATTATTTAAATAAAATATTATTATTATTAAAATACTTTTTATTAAGTATTAATGATGGTATAATTTTTATTAATACAATTCTAATTTTTATTAATGTTTAAAATTTGTTTTTGCCCAAACCCATTAATTTATGATAAATGTCGGCTATTATTTTAAAAAAGAAAATTCACATATTTAGAAACATATTTGGAAAAATTTATATTATTTTTGGAATCATGATGTAGAAATTATCCAACAGTGAATTTTTTATTATTTTCTTAGACAATCAATTTATTGGGTAAAAATTAAATATTGTTTAAAAATATAATGTGTTTCATGACATCATAATGTCCCAATATTAATGTAATAAATACTATAAATAGTATGTTCATCGGATTTTTTTTCTTCTATTAAAATAATGTGAGATTAGGATAGTTTGATTTATTTTAAAAAGCCTTACTGGACCCTCTAAGACTTATAAAACGTTTTAGATTTATAAATTAGATTCCATTAGAGTGTGACTCACCTTCACATAAGCAACCCTATTATTTTAAAAATCTATTTCATTGTCCTTATAAAATATTTATTTCCAATCCCTTTTGGAAAAAAATTGAAAAAACCAATGGTTGGTTTTTGTTTTGATTTTTTTAATGAGTGGTGTCCAAAATCTGAATAATAAAGATTTCCCTCTCCATTTCTATATAATCCCACCCAATCTCCCAATTCATCTTCACACAATGACTTTGGAGTACAACAAACCCATTCCATCCTCTCTCTGTAATCCTACCAAGTCTCCCCAAGATCCCAAGAAGTCTCTCTGAAGCTTGTCCCAATCCTTTGGGATCCACTTCAAAGTAAGGGATTTTTTCTGTTCTCATTTTATCCCAGTTACTTAATATGATTATTCGATATTATTTTCAATTATAAATGATGGGGCGTCATTTTGAACCGCCACAATGTTTTCCTATTTATGTTTGAATCATGAGAGACAAATTTCCCTCTCATCAATTCCTTCCATGTATACCTGTTACCATGCCGAAATTTGGTATGGAATTTATCTCCCCTCATTTACATTCAAGAAATTATTTTGAACTATGAATCTAAATTCCATTACATATGTTGGAAAATGTATCTATATGATCCCTTAATTTCCCTATCATGTACATATTATTATACACCCCATTATATATCATCAACCATTTTTATGAAGTCTTATGTCACGCTATTATGCTGTTGAAATTGAACAATAATTTTCCAAGCCAAGATAATTATGCAGTGAATACCATTCCCATTTCTCAATCAAGGGAATTCACCTTTATGCATATTTACTTATTTATGGAATAGTTTAATTTTATGAATTCAAAACTACTTTATTATGGAATAAATTATGATGTTTAATGAAACCAAGTTGTATGATCTTGTGGCACACTTATGCAAAAAAATGAAATGTTTATGTAAGGTTCACCCTAATAGCACTCCAGTGCATTGGGTAAGGATTAGAATCATGATTAGTCAAGTGAAATGAGGATTTAATCATGATAATTCAAGGGAAATGAGTATTTACTCATGTTATTTCTTGTTCAATTAGGGTTTACTCATGCCCCAGTTGGAATGAGCATTGGATCATGATATTTACTTGTTAAGTATTGTTGCCACATTTAAATGTTATGATAATAATGTTATATCATGCCTTTATGTTCATGTTTATTTTATGATCCATTTATATTCCTATTTCCTAACATGTATTGTATTCTTCATTTTATTCTATTTTTACTCTCATACTAGGCTTTGTAGATCACCCTTTTCTTGTGCATGTCCTCAGGTTATCCCTTACAAAGGTAAGTTCAAGGTAATTTAGAGGTCATGTAAAGGAAATTTCCAATATGATGTTTTGATTTAGGTTTTAATTTGTTTTTTAATTTTCCTAAGCCCCAAATACACTAGTCCTCACAATCTTCTATGTTGTATCATGTGAATGTTTTATGTAATAATTTATGTTCTGTGTGTAATAAAAAGCAGGGTTTTTATAGTTGGTATCAGAGGATAGGATTAGTTATTTTTTGGATTTTGATTAGAAAAACCGTGTGAATGCCATTGGGATAAGACAATGTATAATAAGAACATCGCAAAATTTTTGTGAGTATTGATTAATTGTTATATCAAGAAAATACATCCATGTCTGGATACGAGTATGTAGATATGAATCTGGAATAGATGTACCTCGGAGTAAAATCTCTGAAAAGTTGTTTCAAGATTTACCTGGGTTATCCTAGAGTACAAAAATGGGCCTTGATGAACCATTGATTATGAAACTCCCAGAAGATATGATTTAGTAAATTCAAAAGCTTAGTATGGACCATTATTAAGGTATTAAAAATATCTAATAAGAATATATGTTGGGAATTAGATCATGGTTAACATAGATTGAATCTTACAGATTCATAAGTTAAGGAAATAAAAGTTATTTAAAAGTCATCCATTTTTTCCTTGGATTACCTTTAATATGTTACCTCAAAAATTCCTTTTATTCCCACCAGTAGTTTTTAATTAGAGGAAATAGGATAATAACTAATGTAAATATCAATGTAATGATTGTTCTAATGAGATACCTAGTCTGATGGGAGCAGGAATCACGAACATTGTCATGACAATAAATCAAAATACTCATTATTTTAATAGAAACATGGGTCAATATTAATTTTCAACCCCCCTCCCCCCACTAAGAAAGAACATTTCGTCATCGAGTGTTTCAAGGTACAAAGGCATACGACATTTAATGGATCATTTGATCCCTCAATTGTCGAACAATTGATCAACTCCATTGAAAAGATCTTTATTTACCCTTCAATCTTACAAACAATATAAAGTTATTCTATCTATTTGTCATTTGGAGGATGAAGCCGATCAATGGTGGACATTGATCAAATATATGAAGCATAAAGAGTAGATCGAGGCATTTTAATGGAAGGATTTTTGGAAGATGTTAATTGATAAATATTTCCTGTGAACCCTCCTACTAATGATGGAAAGGGACTTTCATGCCCTCAAGAAAAAAGATGATGAATCCATCAGATCATATGAGGAAATATCCAAAATTATTTCATGATATGCCTCTGTCATTGTCATTACCCCTGAATGCATGGTTGACAGCTTCTTTGGTGGGATGAAACCTATCCTACGGAATTCCCTAGCAATCCGTGATTTCGACAGCTATGAGGAAATTAACTGATGTGCCCACAAGGTTGAAATGGAGATCGGATAATATTAGGGGTATCATGAGGATTATAAGCCTATGTTGGACTTCAAATCTACCTGTTCGTTGGTTAAATCCAATGGTGATAAGAAAATATAGCACCCCAATTGCCAAATTTGTGGAAAGAAGCACCCAAGAAATTTACTTAAGGGGATGAGGAAATGATTTATGTGTGGAAGAGAAGGGAAACTAGCTCTTGACAGCCTACACAAAAACCCTATGGTTGTGAAAGGGGAGAGGAATGCTCCGTTCAAATCTCAATGAATTACTCATCACATCAACTCAAAGGAACTAGGGATCCATGAAAATTAGTGCCCTAAGCCATGGGATTTTGGAGGCAACCAACAACCTCCAAGGTAGAAAGGGTGAGATTTTTCCATCACTAGCACCGAAGTGAACCCTGGAAAATATGTGCTGATAGGTAAGCTATTTAGCCATTCAAAAATACAAAATATACTTTTTGATTCTAGTTCTACATGTTATTTTATATCCCAAGTGGTTAGTAGAACAATACCAAACCCACAAAAAATCAAAGAAGTAAAGATGTAGGTGAGTATGGAAAATGGGGAAATCATTGCATCTAATGAATATAACTCGTCCCCATTAAAAATTAGTTGATTAAACCTCCTGAAGAACCTAATCATACACCCTTTTGTGGAATTTGAGGAAATTCATAGCATGGATTAGATTTCCCTATATAGTGCCAACAAAAATATTTGTGAGAGGGAAATCACTCTATATAGGGAGAATCAACCCCTTATTCTATATAATTTCATGTAGGAACATGAATCATTTTTAGCACCAACATCACAAGCGTGGATCTTACTGCCCTATGAGGATGTGTACCTGGATTAGAAAATTCAGTCCAAGGAAGAAATCATCCTTGAAGACATGTCTATTATTAGGGAATTTGATGAAGTGTTTCCTACAAAATTATGTGGCCTTACTCCTAGAAGAAATTTTGAATTATTAATTTAATGTATACTTGTGGCATTGAAAATATCCATGACTCTGTATAGAATGGATGTTTTGGAGCTTGAGGAGCTATAGAAATAACTACAGGATAATCTGGATAAATTGTTTATGCGCCCAAGTGCTTCACCATGGGGTACACCAGTCCAATTCATCAAGAAGAAGGATGGGAAAATGTGCCTTCGCATTGATTGTTGTGAGCTCAACAAAATCATGATAATGAATAAGTATCCTCTCCCATGAATTGATGACTTATTCGATCAGCTGCATGGATCACAATACTTATCCAAGGGGGTTTTTTTGTTGGGATATTATCAAGTAATGGTGAAGAAGGAAGATATCCCCAAGACTTCATTTTGTACATGATACTTTTACTATGAATTCATAGTAATGCCTATCAGACTCACTAATTCTCTAGAAATCTTCATGGACTTGATTAATTCAGTCTTCAGAGATAACCTCAAAAAAAATTTGTAGACTTTATAGATGATATTGTAATGTAATCCAAGACCAAGGTGAATCCTTAGGAGCATCTAAGAATTGAACTATAAACCCTGTAGAAGGAGGTGTTCTATGAAAAGCATAGAAATTTGGAGTTCTGGTTGAAGGTGGTCTCATTCTTGGGTCATATCATCACAAGAAATGAGATATTTGTGGATCCCTCCATGATAGCTGCAATTGAGGGATGGTCGGTGCCAACATTGTTAATAGATATCTCTATCTTCTTGGGGTTCAGTGTATATTATGGCCAATTTTTGAGAAATTTCTCATGATTTTCCAACCCTCTTACCATGAAAACTCGAAAGGATATAAAGTTTTCTTGGAGTGATGAATTTGAAATGAGTTTCGAGGAGATAAAAAATAGGCTTATCACTGTGCCCGTTCTCACATTTCCCACAAGTGGAGAACTTTTTGTTGTATTTAGTGATGATTCAAAGAAGTTCATGGGTTGTGTATTGATTCAGAATGAAAAAGTGATAGCCTACGGCTCAAGACAGCTGAAACTCCACGAGCAAAACTATGCCACACATGATCTGAAGATGGCAGCTATGAACTTTGCGTTGAAAATCTGGTGGAATTATCTCTACAGGGAGAAGTGTGAGTTATATACTAATCACAAGAGCCTCCAATATATATTCAAAAAAAAATTAATATGCACCAATGAAGATGGATAGAACTCATCAATTATTATGAATACTCATTCCACTACCATCTTGTTAATGCATAGAAGGGGGAAGATGATCTACGTAGAATGGATCCTGCATCTTTATCAATGATGAGATTTGAAAAGGATCTAATATTCTTTGATTTTTAGAGGACGGACATGAGAAACATTAATGGAGGAACATCATCGATTCTTTCTCAAATGATTTCACAACCTTCCCTCACTGAGAAAGTAATGGATGCTCAAGGAAAGGATGTGAAAATTCTGAAAAGGGTGGAAGCTATCAAAAATGGGAAATCCTAAAAGTCCGTGGTTGACAAGGATGGAATTGTGAGATTTAGGTCATAATCATTTATACCATCTGATCCATAGATAAAGAATGATATTCTGAATGATGCGTATAGATCAACATTCTCTATTCTCATGAGGAGCAGAGAGATGTATTGAGATCTCTGAGAATACTTTTTGAGGAACAATATGAAAAAGGATATTTCTAAAGATTCATACAAGTGCTCAGAATGTTATCAAGTGAATGATGAGTGGAAAAATTCTACTGGGATGATGCAACCACTACCCACACCAATATAGAAGTGGGACAACATTACCATGGACTTTGTCTCT
The DNA here is from genome assembly GCA_963277665.1 of Viscum album. Classification (NCBI taxonomy): domain Eukaryota; kingdom Viridiplantae; phylum Streptophyta; class Magnoliopsida; order Santalales; family Viscaceae; genus Viscum; species Viscum album. The sequence continues at coordinate 970,959,152 of OY728133.1, read as the reverse complement.
TGACTTCTATAGACATCTAGAGGAAATAATTGTATATGGGTCATTTTAGATCGCCTTACGAAGACTACTGACATTATCGTGATTTGAGAGGACATATCATTGATCAACATGCATGGATTTCTATCATAAAAGTTGTAAGACTGAATTCAGTACCATTATCTATTTTATTCGATCATGATCCTAGATTCACCTCGATGTTATGGAAAAGTATCAAACATAAAATAAGAACTAACCTAAACTTCATTACGGTCTATCACCATAAAACAGATAGCCAATATGAGCGAAATATATAAGCACTAGAAGATATATTAAGATAATGTTCTGTAGACTTCAATTGATGATGGGACCAACATCTTCCACTGGTTGAATTATCCAAAAATAAAAGTATCTACTCGAGAATCTATATGGCACCATATGAAGCCCATTATGGGAAAATTTCAATTACACTAGCGTGTTGGGAAGAAGTAAGTGAGAATAAGATGCTAGGACCTGAAATGGTCGAAGAAATGGTGGAGATGGTGAAAACCATTCAGCATCATATCAAGGCAACCCATTTTTGATAGAAGAGTTATGCAAGATAACCATCGATGATGCATTGAGTTCAAAGTTGGAGACATGGTATTTCTACGCATATCTCCATCGAAGATAGTCATGAGTTTTGGAAGGAAAGGGAAGTAAAATCCTATGTACATAGGCCCCTTCTAGATTCTTGATCATGTTGGGGTTGTGTCCTATCAACTATCACATCCACCTACCATGTCGAAACTACATGATGTATTTCATGTATCCCTTTTAAGGAAGTACATACCAGAACCTTCACATGTACTCTCTTTAGAGGTAGTACAGTTAGAGAATGATCATTCTTATGAGGAGAAACTATTGAAGATCTTAGATCATAGAGAAAGAGTTCAATTAATTAAGAAAATTCCCCTCATCAAGGTGTCATGGAACAACAAAAAGTATGAAGAGGCAACGTGTGAATCAAAGGAAGTGATGAAATAAAGTTACCTGCATATGTTTTAGTGCGGGAAATGAAATTTTCAATTGTGAAATTTCTTAAGGGGGTAGATTATAACGACCCAAAATATTAATAATGGAAATTCCTATTGATCTAATTAAATATATTATTTTGTAAAATGGTTATATAACATATTCACTTCTTTGGTTTTTTTATTTTGGCTTTTTAAAATACTATTAAGAATTCTGACCATGGCTAATATTGTCGTTGAATAGCGATCATGGGATTTGTATAAATATAGGGCTTTAACAAATCCAATTTACACAGTCAAGGGAAGGGATGACCTCATCAAAGAGACTTTCCTCATACAAAGACCATTTGTTAGAGCTTATAAAGGGGGTACTGCCCTTGGGATTCCCTCAATCCCAAGCCCAAGCTGATCATCCATACATTAAGCATGATATGAACCGCCTACGAGAGATTTGGATGTTGATATAGATTACCACCCAAGAGATGTTATCCGAGCCACCAAAAGAGTCTCTCACAATCGCACACCTTACCCTTCAGTCCAATGTGGATGTTATAAGGGGTGTGTTACAAGACCATATCACTATGATTATGTTCATTATTTTTTTATATAATAAATAATAGACATTAATTTTATTATTGTCACTTTGTAATTGTTTTTAAATCAATAATAACATTTTTAGTTAATATTCATCTAAGGAATCTATTTTAATTAATTAATGGATTTATGAATAAAATAATATTTTAATAAAATATTAATATTTTTAAATTACTTATTATTAATTATTATTGATCTTATAATTTTTATGAATATAATTGTAATTTTTATTAGGGTTTGAAATCGGTTTTTGTTAAAACCCATGAATTTTAGATAAATGTCTGTTATTATATTAAAAGTTAAAATTTGCATATTTAGAAAATAATTTCGATAAAATTAATATTTTTTTAATGAGAATGTCAAAATTATCTAATGGTGAATATTTCATAAATTTATGACACAGATGAATTTTTGGGTAAAAATTAAATATTGTTTAAATATATAATGTGTTATATGAAATCAGAATGACTCAATTGTGTTGTAATAAAATATTATAAAAATAATGTTCAGTTAATATATTTTTTAACAATAATATAATTTCATTTTAGGTTTGTATTATTTATTTTACAAAGCATTTGTTGACACTCTATGAATTATAAAACATTCTAGATTTTTAAATTGATTTCCTTGAGAGTTGGACTCATATCCACATAAGAAACCCTATTATTTTAATATTTTATACCATTTTCCTTAGAAAATTATTTTTCCACTCTCCTTTGGAAAAATAAATGGGCAAAAACCATGGTCTGGTTTGTGGTTTTGATAAATATATTGTGTGGTGTCCAAATCCTAAGTAATAAAGAATTCCCTCTACTTTCAAATATAAACCCACCCAAGCTCACAATTTATCTTCACTAAAATCCTTTGTAGTTCCTCTGGATTGTTCCATCCTCTCTCTAAAATAATCCCAAGGAGCCCCAAGATCTGAAAAAGCTACTCTCAATCCTCTCCCAATCCATTGGGATCATACTTCCATGTTAGGGATTCCATATTTTCTAATATATTACATGTTTTTTAATATGGTTATAACCTTTTTTATTATTATAAACGTTGGGGTATGATTCCGCACCTCCCCTATAATTTCCTATTTATGTTTCAATTATGATAGACATGTTTCTCTCTCAATGATTCCATCCATGTATACCTGTTACCATGGCGAAATTCGATGAGGGATTTCCCTCTCATCATTTACATTCAAGAAAATCATTTAAATTATGAATCTAAATTCCATTACATATGTTGGGATAGGTATATATATGACCCCCTTACATTCTAGTTAATGTACATATGATGAGGCACCACTTTCTCTCTCTTCAACCATATTTGTGAAGTCTTTTTTCACACTGTTATCTTACCAAAATTGCACCTGAATTTTTCGGGCCATCATCATTTTATAGTGAATAACATGCCCATTTCTCTATCTAGGGTATTCAACATTATGCACATTTACTTATTGATGGAATAGTTTCATGTATGAATTCCACATTACTTTATCTTTGAATAAATTATTATGTTTAATTAGCCAATGTTGTATGATCTTGTGGCACACTTATGCATGAAATGAAATGTTTAAGAAGGTTGCACCCTTGTAGCACTTCAATGAATTGGGTAAAGATAGGTATCATGACATGTCATGTGAAATAATGATTTAATAATACTAATTCAAGATAAATATGGATTTACTCATGCTAATTCATGTGCAATGATGGTTTTTCATTCTTCATTTGGGATGAGACATGGCTCATGCTAATTTCATGTTAAGTTTTGTTTCCGCATTTCCATGTTATGATAATCATGCTATATCCAGACATTATATTAATGTTTATTTATGATCCATCGATATGCCTATTGTGTAACATGTATTTTATTGTTCATGTTATTAAATTATTACTCCCTTATTGGGCGTTATAGCTCATCCTTTTCTTAGGCATGTCCTCAGGTTATCTCATCCATTACTATATTGGAGAGAATGTAGTGGTCATCTAAAGGAAATTTTCAATAATATGTTGTGTTTTATGTTTTAAGTTGTTATGTAATTTTCCTAATCCCCAAAGAAACTGGACCACACGATCTATTTTTTTTATGATGTGAATGTTTTTTATAATAATTTATATTAGGTGTGTAATAAAATGTTGGGTTGTTATAATTACAACCACCTGTTTTTTCTATTTTGAATAACCAAAATCCGTAACATTTTTTTGGAACAAATGAAAATTATTTTACATAAGTATTCTGATAACCTTTTGGCAGTCAATGGGGATAACATATTACATTTCTTTGTGTCCGAGGAGGATCATGTGTGTCATATTAGAGCTGTTCAAGAATTGTTGACAAATTACCAAATTTATTTCAAGCTTTTATAATGTGATTTCTAGATCTATGAAGTGATCTTCTTGGGGTATGTGGTATTGTAAAATAGTATTTCATTTTATCATTAAAATTTGGAAAAACATTTGACATCAGAAAAATTATGAAATGTGTTTTTAATTTAGAGATTTTTGGGCATTGTTGATTTTTATCACCGGTTTGTAATAGAATTCTCAATGTTGTCTTCTCCGTTGACAGGTCTATCATGAAGGGAGTAAATATTTCTTTGGATGGAAAACATAAGTTTACCTTATTGATATGGAGTTTCTTTGGATTTCAAATCTGGTGATGACTATTCAACTGGTCAAGCATGGATATGTGGTCTTCTATGATTAATCAAGTTTAGGATTGGGATATATTCTAATTCAGGGAGATCAAATTTTCACTTTTGGATCACATCAACTTTGGCCACATTGGTAAATTTATCGTACCCATGACCATGAACATTCAATAATGATGCTCATGATTATGATTTGGGGGAATTACCCAAATATAAAATGGTTTTCTATGTTTTCATACAGCATTATATTGAGTTATACCTTTTATAAAAAATATTTCAATAAATACTAGAGGAATCAATTGGAATAATTTTAGTATATTGATTTCAAACACTTCATTTAACACGGGGAATGGGAATTCCATAACAAATATTTTTAGAAAAAATATTATTACCAAAGTATTGAACGAATCATCAGAACTGTGGATCAGGATGGATCTCATCACCCAATTACATAATGGAGTCAAAAAATCAAGGGATGATGTTTCTTTTTCTTGTATTTCGTTTAAATCCACTTTTCTAAAATTTATTCTTTTGTATCAGTAGCTTTATGATGAGTTCGGTAGCATTAGAGACACCATGTATGGTGGGGAGACTATGTCTGACTAGTAATTATCCACCAATGGAATTACATGCTATCGGAATCACATTGTTGTGCCATTAGTAGTAAAGAAAAATGGGATGGGGAATTTCTATAATTAACAGTGATCTCCTACACCAATAAAACAAAATGATGTTCCAGAAAATATGGAATAAAAATTTGGTTTCTATGTTTGAGGCGAGGCATTTCTAATTTTGTTTGTCATTTTTAAACATGGAAACAGTTCCTAGAAAAGTACCATAAAGCATTAGGTTTGTTTCATCCACTTTTAGTACTGATAGAAATGTTTGATGAGATGTCTATGGATATTTTTTGGGTTTATGTGTACCCAAATAAAGAAGAATGTGATATGGTTTGTGATCGAGAGTCAGGTGAAGTCGACTCACTTTTTACTCATTCATGATACAACCAAAGTATTGTAATTGTGAAATATATTTGTGAAAGTGAACATTAGTTTTCACAAATATACATTTTACATAGATTCTAATAGATATCTTTAGTTTAATTATCTCCTATGGAGATGTCTTCATGAAAAAAATATGGGATATCATGTCAGTTTGAGTGAATCATACCATCCATAGTCAGATAACAAAATTTAAAAAGTTCTAATGATTCATGAGGACATGTATCAATATTTTTTTATTGATTTTCATTGTATTCTAATGATCATAAGGGGCTGGGTGATTTTTCAAATAATAATACAAACGATTCTATGATCTGAAAGGCTTCTTTTCAGGCACTTTATTTCTGAAATTTCATATCTCTATTATGATAGACGAAGAATGGTGAAACATGTGTTGTTGGATCATGCTTGGTCCAAATGAAAACAAAAATGATTTAGTTTTTACATTAGATAATGTTAATGTAAAGAAGAAAATATATATTGTATACTGATTTCTATTGTGGACAGTTGGAATTTACAGTTGGTTACCATGTGTTCTTTAATTCTTTCCCTCAGTTTGGATATTCACAGCAGGGGGTGAATTTTAATCTTGATCCAAATTTTCTGGGAACCATTTTATTTATTATGATGGTGGGTAATGTTGGGTAGCATTTTTTACTTCCACTACATATTATTTCAAAACATAATGTGTTTCATGTATCATTCATCCAAATGTATCTATCTAATAGATCTCACGTTCAGAGTTGGAGTGATCTTTAGGATGAACATAATTTATCCGTGGAAGAACGTGTAGTATGGATAGTTGATTAGAAATAAAAGTTGCTTAATAGGGGAATGATACCTTTTGATTATGTTCTATGGAATAATGGATCTAATATTCATGATACATGGGAGGGGGAGGAACTGATTATAGAGAATTGGCCTAATCATTTTTGGAATGGATGATTTTTTATTGTCTTTCTTTGTAAAAAACGTTTCTATGGTGGGGAGGTTGTGAAATCTTGCTAAAATTATTTTTATTCAAAAAACCCTTCTTTTAATAATTACTTGGTTTGGTTTCACTTGGGGTTTCATCTGGTGTATTTTTCAAAAATTTGGAAGTTTATGGGCTACAAATATTCTGACGCACAGCTTTCCCAAACCTTGTTTCTTGTGTGGGAAAATAGTACAGTCCTAGAACACGGGGTGTTTCATGGCATGAAAACTATTTGAAAAAATGCATGTGTGATTCCAATAAATTTTGAAACACATTCAAAATAGTATTATTGCCCGGGAATAGAGTTTAGCCTAACTATGTGGCCCTTTCTAGCTAATTGTGAAGATAAATTTTAATTAATACGAAAATTGTTTTTAAATACAAGAATCACAAATTTTTTCACCCAACGGGACTATATAAGAAATTGATGAATTTTTTTTCCTGGGAACTACCTATATCATTTTTGGTTCCTAAGAACCCTCCATGATGTGGATCTAAACATGGATAAGGTTTTTTGATCTACTATCAGTTTGTTTCATCTTCTCGATCACATTCTCTCACTGTCTCAATTTTCTGCCTTTAGGTTTGCAAATATTTGATCTTTATTGGGGGATATAAAACCCCCCATTTTGGGATTTTGAATATTAGTTTAACACTTGGAATCAATTTTCATTTTTCATTATTGGATATTCCAAATCAGGGTTCTGTTTTTGAGATCTAGCGATTCTAATTGGTTATTTAACTATGATGATCAATTTTTATTGTCCCTAAATATTTGTTTTAATTTAAAGTTCATAAGGTAAATTAAATTTCATTTTGTAAATGAAATGGATTTAAATTGTTTGAAAAAAATTAACTCCATTGAAAATTCTTTTTTGGAAATTGGTTTTGTAATGAAATTGGAAAAACCCCAAATTCTATTGAATTGGGGTATGGTATGAAATTGTTCGAATTCTTTGAAAATTTTAATTGTTGAATTTTAATTTTGAAAGTGAATTTTGAAATATAATTTTTAAATTTATATAAAATTAATTAATAGAGAATATGATGAATTTTAATTTAAAATGTTATAAAAATTAAATTTTTGTTTATTGTATTGTACTAGAGAATAATCAATCCTAGGTAGTTAATGAGTTGTTAATAACAAGCATGCCGGGATGGGAATTCCCTCACACTAGATTGACACCTGATAACTCTATATTGAACATTATTTATCACATATAATTCCCCAGATGGATCCTAATGAGTCCTCTTTTTCTAGTTCTAAGGGACATGGGTACACACTTTGGTTATTATCAAATTAGTTCATGATGATCTGATAACATGGAACTAATATTCTTTTTGGACGATGACAATATTACTCAATAGTTAATATTTGAGATATAAATTTTTGATAATGATTATAAACTTTTTTACATGCCTTGTGAATTTATATTAAATAATTTAAATAACGTATTTAATTAAGCCAATATTTCGGAAATACTTCCATCAATATAAATGTGATTATTTTTTTAAATGTATTACCATAATTTTAAATTAAAATAATAAATTATTTTAAATATTCTGTTGAAAAGAATAACCTATTTATTTTAAATGAAAATATCTCTTTGGTTAATTAAATGTTTGCATCTATTATTGAATTCTTTGTGAGACCCAACTATTCATTTTAGCTCACACCTTACGTATCTGGTCAGATGTTTTTAGATTATCTCCTTCTAGGTTTGATGAGGTGTAAATCATCACATAGAGGTGGTTGTATCTGTTGGTCCACAGAGTGAGTGAGTTGAATCCATTCAAACATGGGGTGTATTCCCAGTAATCTGGTATATTTATATAGTACTTTCAGTTGTTATACATATTTTAATTTCGGTACACTTCTCCATATTCATATTATTTGTTATGCATGATGATTTTTATTCATTACATAAGAAAAGAGTGTGGAGAAAATCATTCCCACAATCAATTTATATGATTCTAGGTGATGGTCACCAATCCATGGGGATTAGGAATGCCCTTTGTGCCATGTAATCGGGTGAATCAGTTATTGAGTTATGATGGTACCCAGGATGGTTCGTGACATATCAAACTCACATTCAAATATTATGTGTACTCACAACAACAATTGTTTATATTTACTATTTCATTCTTCATTTTCAGTAACTTATTCTCGCAGTGTTTTTAACATATCACTCTAGAAGATAAATTACATGCCCACTATATATCCTAGAAGTTTTATTACCTATGAAAATTTACATGATTTTGTGAAATATATTTTTTGAGTAGGTAACCTATTATATTCCTTACACAAGATCTAAAAAATCATATATTCTTTACTATAATGTGTCCACATTTTATTCTCAAACATCCAATATCCTAATTTTTTTCATGTATTTACATATGATAACTTTGAATTGTATGATTATATAACAAATGATATTATAGTTTGTATCTCAACATGTTTGATGTGACCTCAACTTCCACTTACCTTTCATATAAAATTAATAAAATATTTATATTTCCCTGATCCTACCCCCAATTTACACCACACATCATTTGAATGTTGTATATGATGATCATTAGATAACTACATAATTTAGTACCATATTATAAAATATTCACCTAAAAATATGATGTGCACTAAATATTGTAATCAAAATTTATCATTATCATGACACAATATGTGATGCATCGTATTATATTAATATTATTCCATCGGAACATCATTTATTAGCTTTATCATTTGGAAAAGTAAACCCACCCATGTATCCTCTATATCAAGAGAATTATCATCTATAACATTTAAATTTTTTGCATATTCATGTTTCTCCATATTACACTATCTATTTCATTCTTAGAAAATATCATTTTCTCCCAATATTGGCTTCTCCAGTCTTCCAATGCTGATCTCATATTATGGAAGACACATATATTTTTCTTCTCTTTTCAACATCACATTAATATTGAATCAAATATTCTTTTGATATTCTTATATCATGGATCTATTGAACACATTAAAAAAATATTCAAAAAATCATCATCGGGGAAGTAATTATCCAGGAATCCTCTCTCGATCAACGATGATATATTTTACCATTTTTATTCATAATCATATCACATAAAATAATTAAGGATCATGTGAATATTGAAAAACCAAATTCATTTGATGGAAAATTTTCACAGTAACTAAGAAATTTTATATCAGGTTTCATAAGGTGAATAAATTCCCCATAGATTACTCATATATTCTTATATCTTATTTATATCAATATTTTAGTTACATAATTCTTTGTATCATCACCTTATTTTTTTTAGGATGATTAGTATAACAAATCATCTGATTTTTTATTTGTATATCTCCACATTTGATTAACTTATTCAACTAAATATTTATTGTACACTTTTTCGGTATCCTGCCCAACTAGTCAATAAATAATAGAGGTTTAGTAAAAACATTGTAATTTTTTCTGTATTACTAGGGAAATAAGTACATCATGACATGTATCCTTTATTTATCATCAATATTCGGTCCACATTACTCCATTTAAGGGTGTTACTCCATTTAATAATTTTATCCATTCAACTTATGTAATTATTAATCTATTACAATCAAAACACACATAAAAACATAATTTTACTTCATATTATGCATTTGATTTTTCATAATCCATTAACAAGAAATAAAATACTCAATCTTCATCATTTTATTAGAAAATCAATCCCTCCCATTGTATTTGTTATCAATACCAACTTATAATTGATTTTAATGATCTTTCTCTTACTCGTATTGAAATTAAAACTGAAGTAATCTATATGAGGAAAAAAATTTCTTTCCCTTAATGAAATAATTTTAAATCCCCATTTTTTATATCTTCGGTTGAGGGAGGATATTACTTAAAAAATTATTATTTTCCCATTTTATTTTAATAAATTTACATACAAACATTTATTTATTAGTGGATAATAACAGACATTTTCCTAAAGAGATTGGATATGGATCAACTAAATCTAACACTATAGAACCCATTTCAAGTTTAGAAAGAAATACTAATTAACATCGACATTATATTTATCCATAAAATTTACCAGGTGATGAATAATTTTATTAAATAATTGTGGTAACATCATTATATTTTTATTAAAAATACTTTCCAAAATCTAAATCAACAAAAATATAAAAAACATTGAGTCATTAAATAACAATTTCCCCCAATTGTAAGTGCATTTTTTATCCACAAGTAAATTTTCCACAATTAAATTTAAATATCATTAATCATATAATAATTTTATTTTTTACAAAACAAACCTGATAGATTATTTTGTTTTTCAATTCATCTGGTTTTATGTATATAGAACTTCATCATCATAATTTATTGATTCATCCCCTTGGTACAATAACTCTCTTAATTGTTAACATGTAAAATCATAAATATTTATCTATTTGGAATTTGAAAATATTATTTAAATGGATCATATATCTAGATACACCAGTATCAATTTTAGGAAAAAAAGTTTCATCCAAAACGTCAATCTTACATAACATATACTTATAAGATATTGGAATGAAAGAACGAATAAGGTGGAATTTTATTCCTCGTTATCCAATGTGAAAATTTTAATAATATATCCTAACTTATAAACTCCATTTAAATTTTTCATCATTTTTTCATATCATCGTCATTTTATTTTAAAATGTCTATCTATATGGTTAGAATGTAATAAATCATTATATACTCTATAAATTTATTTTCTGATTATTTAATACATGTACAAAAATTGTGAAAACGTCATTATTTTATTCATTACCCAAAATCCATGCCACATCTAATTGTTTTGGATGTATAACCATGATCACATTCAATGTAGGTTCATTGTTATGATGATATTTATTTATGAGAAATTTTATATATCCTATTCATTCTAATATTTTCATCATTTTACCTTCCAAAATATCTTACCAAAAAAATCCACCCAAGCATTGTTTATGAGTATGGGTGGAAAAGTTACATCATCCATACAACATCATTTCCATTGCTAAGTTACCCTTTTATGGTAACATCTTATGAGATTCATCATATTCCATAGATATTGCATACACCATTCTAATGTTCTTGTGTATTTATCATATTGATTCACATTATATTATTATTGTTTTCCACAACATTAATATTCATGGCATAGCGTGATTATTCAATTAATGTCCCGCTACATAAATAATATAAAATCTTTTACTTTAATTAGTAATGTTATGTTGTTTTTAATGTGGGTTTACCATTATTTTTAATTTCCATTTCATTAGTCTACAATGTAGGATTATAATAAAGCTTTCATTTAATATCCATCATCATTAATGGACTCATTTTATTAGTTTCACATGGGTGATTCATGGTAGATGTAACCATTTAATCTTCATTATAATAACTACATATTCACCCAGGACTAGAGAATTTTTTTATATATTCAAATAGATTTTGTGAAAATAGATTTTCATTCTTATATTCAATTTGGTTTTAATTCCCTAAATTTCACTTAGATTGTATTTGTTTCCCTTTAAATATAAAAATTATTCATTTTTATATAATTATGATATATTGAATCTAGTTTATCCCTTAAGGTCATCAATTTCTATAAAACCATAAAAATAAAAATATTATGTTTCTTCTTTGTTGAGTGTTATTAATGGTTTTGGGTTCTTCTGCAAGAATATAATTGTTACTAATAATGGGAGAAATCTTCACCAAATCCTATATTCACCATAATTAATGTGGGGTGATTCCCCACATATTTCTTCAAACATATTTATCTAGAAAAACAACCTAAACTATTGAATGTATTAGAATTACTGCATATAAATTCTTCTAAATATGGGGTTACATTCTTTTAAAAACTAAATTAATAACTCATTTTCTGATTCATTCAAATTTTCATATCAAATTCACTGAGTCCTCCAATAGGTAGGACATAGTTTTTTATCAATGGATGTTAATAATGTGTATTATTCATTTGAAGATTATACATGATTAGTGTCATTATTTATCAGTATTACATTCATCCCAACAAACATTAATGTTGTATTTTTCTTCGTATATTTGAAATACTACACATTTTCTTTATGTTTTACTATTATATTGTATTAATTTTAAAAATGAAACTTACACATCTATTTTAAGGAATTACCGTATTCCATAACTAAATATTCATTGATATCTTATTTTTGGTTATTAATATCAATTATTACTTTTGATTTTCCTATAAAGAATAGAATGATTCTCGAATACATTATTTAGTCATGTCATTCTCATAAAGACAAATTCTCAATTGTTCTTCAACTATGGAAAATATATCACTGTAAAGTAGAATATGTTGTTCTTGTAATTAAATTGGATCAATGAGAAATTGTCAATTTCATTAATTATTGGTTAATTATTCCCCGATCATAAAGTATTTTTATTCAACCATTAATTTTCCATCATATAATCAAATATTAAATTAACATTAAAAAATGGAAAAAATCAATAGGTAAATACTCCATTGAAGCATTGATTTTAGAATAAATTTACTCATTCGTTTAAAAATAATAATCCTCTTTAAAAAAAGATTAATATGTTTATGGAAATATAATTGTAACTATTTTTTCAATCATCCTTTAACTAACAATATCATTAGATAGTGTTGGATTCTCTTTTTAAAAATTTTATTGAATTAAATTACACTAATTTTGAGAATTTTTCTTGGTCTAATATTTCAATGTTTATGGATGAAAAAAAATTATTCTTATAAAATAATAAATTTATCTACCTCAAAATTTGCCTAACATTCTAATTTTTAGAAAGAAGAATTAACTATAATTTAAATATCTCCTTTAAAGAATTATTTTATAAGCATCCAATAATATAAACATCATGTAACCTAATTAAGAATTAATGTTAATATATTTTTCAATCCAATTGGAGAAATCCTATTATATTATTCCACTATAGAGGCCTAGTGGATCATGTAGTCACACATAGATTATGGGTTAGGATGTGAATTGAGGTTGACCAAATCATTACCAATTAGATCAAATTATATTCTTTATATATTTTATGTTGATTGAATTTCAATCATCTATTATTATTTATAAATAATTATGCATCCTTTATAATTTATTTCTTATGTGATTATGTAACCAAAAGAAATTAAATGAATTTATAATATTTTATAATGTTTGATTATTCTTTGAGACTATACTAATTTTTGTTCCAAGTCCTATTAATACAGGGAATTTCAAGTAATAAAATTATTTTCAATTAAACATCGTATGAGATGTTATTATACTAAAACCACAATGCATCACATATTTGTAGACTCACGAAATAATATTATACTTCTTACATTAATACATTATGATTTCCTAAAAAGATTAATAAATATTTGAAATTATATTCTTATTTAGATGAACTCACATGACTTTTTTCCCTTATCTTGTATTGGTAAGATAACTATGAATCTATCAATATTCATATTTTTCTCACCTAAAAATATTTTCCTTTCCCTGATTTCTGAAAAATAATTTTTATATCTTATAAAATTGTATTTGAAGATGTTTTTTAGTATTCTCAAATGATAACCCAACTGAATCATTCTTTAAATCCTATGATAGATACATCCTCTCAACTATTCATTTTCACTATGGGAAAAATAGCCTTTTACGACGGGCTGTTGGCGACCAGATTAATTCTCGTCTAAAATAGTCTATCCTAGAGGTTATTTGCGATGGGGGAATCAACCCGTCTCAAATAAAAAGTTATTTGCCACTGGATTTGGGGTTGTGTCACAAAAAGTAAAGCACAGTTTGATGTGGGATTCATGCCATAGCACGAGATGGTTATTTGCGATAGAGGGATTCTCCCATCCAAAATAGTGCATCGACTGGAGGGGTATTTGTGATGAGACCAGTCACAAATACCGAGGGCGGTAAATAGGTTATTATCACGGTATGTTGTCCCATCGCAAATAGTGTGTCGGCAGGATACTTTTTGTTACGGGTGACATCGCAAATACCCTTTTAACCACCAACTGTAAATAATGTGGCTGAAAGCATTTGCGACGGGACCTGTTGCAAAAAGTACTATTTACGATGGGAATCCCGTCACGAATTGTCCCGTCGCAACTAATCAAACCTATATATACCCTCCTTCTGTTTCTCTTTCTCTTCCCCTAAATTCTCACTTCATCTCTCTCTCTAAACTCTATATTTAGAGTGAAAATTTCTCTAAGATGGTTTTTTTACGAAGAAGTTTTTAATTCGTCTTCGTCAATTGGAGATCAAGTTTTAAGGTATTTTTATTTTATTTTATTTTTTATTTTTTTATTTTTTTATGTTCATTTTTATTATTGTTTATTATTTGTAATTAAATTAGATTTAGATTGTTTTGTTATTAGTATTTCTGTGTAATAATAAATTTGAAATTATTAGTACTAATTATTAATAATTATTAATAATTAATAATTATTAACGAAAATTAGTATTCTATATAGATAATAAGGGATAATTAGTAATTAGTAGTAGTAAATTGTAGTTATTAAGAGCAATTGACACTAATTAGTAATAGTTATGGGTAATTAGTAATAGTTACGGATAATTAGTAATATTTACGGGTAATTAGTAATATTTACTGGTAATTAGTAATAATTAGTGGTAATTAGTAATAATTAGGTGTAATTAGTAATAATTAGGGTTAATTAGTAATAATTAGTAATAATTAGTAATAATTAGTAATAATTATGGATAATAAGTAACAATTATGGGTAATTAGTAATAATTAGGGGTAATTAGTAATAATTAAGACTAAATAGTAAATATTTGGACTAAATAGTAACAAATAGTAAAAATTAATAAATAGGAATAATTAGTAATAATAAGAAATAATTTGTAATAATTAAGAATAAATAGTAATAAATATTAATAATTAGTAATAAACGGGAATAATTAGGAATAATTAGGAATAATTAGTAATAATAAGGAATAATTAGTAATAATTAGGCATAATTAGTATTAATTAGGAATAATAAGTAATATTTTGGAATAATTAGTTATAATTAGGAATAATTAGTAATTATTATGTATAATTAGTAATAATTAGGAATAATTAGTTATAATTACGAATAATTAGTAATAAATATAAATAATTAAGAATAAATTGGAATAATTAGGAATAATTTGTAATAAATAATAACAATTTGGAATAACTAAAGATAAATAGGAATAATTAGTAAGAAATAATAATAATTAGTAATAAATAGGAATAATTAGTAATAATTAGTAATAATCAGTAATTATAAGTAATAATTATTACTAATTAGAACTAAATAGTAATAATTAGTAATAAATATTTATAAATAGTAATAAATATTAATATATAGAAATAAATCATGATAAATAGTAATAATTAATTATAATGGGTAATAATTAGTAATAATTTGTTATAATTGTGTAATGATTATAAATAATTAGTAATATTTAGTAATAATTAGTAATAATTATTAATAATTAGCAATAATTAGTCATAATTTGTAATAATTAATAATAATCAGTAATAATTATAATAATCAGCAATAATCAGTAATAATTAGTAATAATTAATAATAAAAAGTAATAAATATTAATAAATAATAATAAATAGTAATCAATAGTAATCAATAGAAATAAATAGTAATAAATAGTAAAAAATAGTAATAATTTTGTAATAATTTTTTATAATTTGTAATAATTTTAATAATTTTTAATAATTTGTAATAATTTATAATAATTTGTAATAATTTATAAAAAATTGTAGTAAATTGTAATAATTTCTAATAATTTGTAATAATTTGTAATAAATTGTAATAAATTGTAATAATTTTTAATAATTTTTAATAATTATTAATAATTTTTAATAATTTCTAATAATTTGTAATAATTTTTAATAATTTTTAATAATTTTTAATAAATTGTAATAATTTGTAATAAACTATAATAAACTGTAATAAACTGTAATAAATTGTAATAAGTTGTAATAAATTGTAATAAACCATAATAAACTGTAATAAACCGTAATAAACTCTAATAAACTGTAATAAACTGTAATATGTTCTAATAAATTGAAATAAAATGTAATAATGAGTAATAATTAGTAATAATTTGTAATAATTTGAAATAATTTGTAATAATTAATAATAATTTGTAATAATTAATTGTAATTTGTTATAATTTGTAATAATTCCTAATAATTAGTAATAGTTTGTAAAAATTTGTAATAATTTGTAAAAATTTGTAAAAATTAATAAAAACTTGAAATAATTTGTAATAATTTGTAATTAATTGTTTTAATTTGAAATAATTTATAGTAATTTGTAATATTTTATAATATTTTGTAAAAAACTGTAATAATTATTAATAATTAGTAATAATTAGTAATAATTTTTACTAGTAATTTGTAATAAATATTAATAAATAGTAATTAATAGTAATTAATTGTAACAAATTGTAACAAATTGTAATAAATTTTAATAATGTCTAATAATTAGTAATAATTTGTTATAATTTGTATTAATTAGTAATATTTAGTGATAAATTTGTAATAAATTTATAATAATTTTTAATAATTTTGTAATAATTTGTAATAATTTGTAATAACTTGTAATAATTTGTAATAATTTTTAATAATGTGTAATAATTTGTAATAAATTGTAATAATTCATATTAAATTGTAATAAATTGTATTAAATTGTAATAAATTATAATAAATTGTAATAAATTTTAATATGTTGTAATAAATTGTAATAAATTTTAATGATTTGTAATGATTTTTTATAATTTGTAATAATGTGTAATAACTTGTAATAATTTTTAATAATTTTTAATAATTTTTAATAATTTGTTATAATTTTTAATAATTTTTAATAATTTTTAATAATTTGTAATTTATTAATAATAAATTGTAATAAATTGTAATAAATTATTTCACCCATAATAATGGTAATTATTAAGAAGTAGTGGTAATTATTAAACTTTTTTTCAAACTGTGTTTTTATAATTTAAAATTCATCAAAAATAGTAATGATGTTATATTATGTAGAAATATATGGAACAAGGAAGTCGATGACAATCATTATTAGATGATCACACTTGGATAAATTTTCATTGAAATCCAAAAGATTCTAGTTTAAATACTATATATACTGAGGGTGTTAAATAATTCTTATCATCTGCATCATCAAAACCAGAATATGTTTCAGAAGGCACTATAAAGCATCCTTGTAAAAAAATGTTCTTTGAGAACGTTTGACACATTTGACAAGGATGGGGGACATCTCTTGTGGTTCGGTTTTCAACTAGATTATGTTTTTTGGTATCACCACGTTGAACGCAGTTCCAGAAAAGATACTAATAACTACATTCCGGATCCATCTCTGTTTCAAAACATATTACATGATGTTACAAGTCCATTTGTTCAAAAAACTGAAACTCAAGATGACATTGATTTAACTTCTGAATTGGCACCATCCAAATTTTATGAGTTGTTGAGGAATGCTGAGGATACATTATATCCAGGTTAAAAGATATGAAAATTAAAAGCGGTTAAAAAATTTATGGCTATTAAATCAAATAATGCAATGTCAAATTATTGTTTTAATCAGATACATTATTTGGTTAAAACACTGTTACCTGAAAGAAATGTGTGGCCTGCAAATTACTTAGAGATAAAGGGGATGGTTCATAATCTAGGCCTTAGTTATTATAATATTCATGCATGCCCTAATGATTTCATCATATATTCTTGTGAAAATGAGTCATTGGATAGTTGTCCCCCATGTAGACAATCAAGGTATAAAGAAGCTCAACCATGGAACTCTGGATCGATTCCAGCAAAACAGTTGAGATATTTTCCCCACGCACCTAGGTTGTAGCATTTATTTATGTCACAAAAGACATCACCAATGATTTCATGGAACAAAACCAAGATTTCAACAGATAAAAACATGAATCATATATATGATGGTGATTCATTGAAACATTTTAATCTTTTGCATCTGTCTTCTGCTTTAGAAAACTGAAACGTGTGATTGGGTCTTTCTACTCACGATTTGTGTCGGTTTTGTTCTTATGGTAGTCAGTATTCATGTTGGTCTGTCTTTATCATTCCATACAATTTACCTCCATGGATGTTGATGAAGTATCCCTATATCATTTTTACCTTATTAATCTTAGGACATCCGAAAAATAATAATGATGTTAATTTGAGACCATCGATTGATGAGTTAAATGCATTGTGGAGTAATGGTGTTAGTACATATGATTTTTCTGGGCAACAAAATTTTATATGAAATGCTGCATTGATGTGGATGATTAGTAACTTTCCATTAAATGGAATGTTATCTGGATGGAGTACACTTGGTCCAAAATCATGTTCTTACACTATGATTGAAAAAAATTCCATTATTCTTGTCATTGGAAAAAACCTTTCTATTTTGACTGTCATCGCAGATACCTTCCAACAGATCATCATTTTCGGAGGAATAAATCCCAATTTAGGAAAGGTACAGTGGAAATGGATGAACCCCCAAAAAATATCCTAGGTATATAGATAAAATAAGTTATATTTTCATTACCTCCCATCACATTTGGGCAAACATTAAACTAATAGAAAATTAATGGCTTTGGGAAAGAACATAATTGGATAAAACAAAGAATTTTTTTCCATATTATATATTGGTCAAATTTATTAGTACTCCACATGATAGATGTCATGAATATTGATAAGAACTATTTTGATAATTTACTTCATACAATTTTGGATACACCAGGTAAGACCAATGATACTATATAAGAAAGATTAGATCTTTCACAAATTTGTAGGTGACTAGAATTTGATCTATTTGAAAATGTCAGATCACTATGCTTAATGAATGAAAAAAGAAGCTTATACACTATCCAAAGAGAGATTCTTATTATTTTTTAGGTGGATTTTAGGTTTGAGATTCCAGATGTGTAGCGTCCCGGACCCGGGTGCCACGCAACGGGTGCCCCGAGCCCGGTTCGCCACGTGACCTTAAGCGCATTTACCCAAATGCCAGAGGCTGCCGACTAGCAGCAAGGGCCCAGGTCTGATAGTGGGGAAACAATTCCCTCATTTGTCAAAGTGTAGCGTAGCAGAATACAGAATAAACATACAACGACAGTGGAAGCAGTAAACATACACAACTGAAATAACTACAGCAGTGGATATAACCAACAGTATATAAGTGATGATGCTACATGTTTCATGTTTTAAGAAACAGCAAGAACATGTTATACATCAATACAGTACAATGAAATACAGAGTACAGCAAAACAAGAAAAATAGCTGGCAGTGGCATCGCGAGCCTAGGCTCAGTCCCATGCCCTCCTACTCCACGGCAACAGTCAAGTACTTGTATAGGGACTCTTTCCCCTATCTACACCTGCAACAACGTAATCTGTTTGGGTCGAAAAGTGTGACCCAAATAGGGTGTGAGAAATATATCTCAGTAGGCACTCACCAAAGGCCCGTGCCCAACTGCGTGTAATCATGCAACAATAGTGTGCAATAGTAAAATGCAATAAAGTAAGCAGTACTAAACAGTAACTAACTTAACAATTAAATTGCCATTTTATTATTCATTTAATTTA
Source organism: Viscum album (assembly GCA_963277665.1). Lineage (NCBI taxonomy): Eukaryota > Viridiplantae > Streptophyta > Magnoliopsida > Santalales > Viscaceae > Viscum > Viscum album. The sequence goes on along the minus strand of OY728133.1, from coordinate 970,939,276 downwards.
TTTAATTTAGTATCGTTCTGTGCTCAACAGCACCACGCCCTCAGGTCAACCAGTATCTCGCCCTCAGGCTAATATAATGAACCACGCCCTCATGCTATACAGAATCTCTTCCTCAGGCATTGTAACAGAATTCTCGCCCTCAGGCATACGAAAGGTTTCCCTCATGCAGAATAATGACAGCCCTCAGGGTAATACAGTCTCGCCCTCGGGCTAATATAGTCACGCCCTTAGGCTAATATAGTCACGCCCTCAGGCTAATATGGGTAACCGGGCCATGCCCAATAGGTAAACAAGCAGTAACAAGCAATTCCTCTCAAGGCAATTCTACCATTACTACTTTAAAGGCATACCCTCATGTATCCTGGCCAAATGGCTAAACAGTGAAACACACCCTGGGGGTGGTTCCGGATCAAAACAACGATCCCAACCATCATTTTATTATCAAAATTAAATTCCTAATCAATTCTAGGTATTAAATATAGCAATGGCCTCATCCACAGGACACCCCAACATGTGTTCATGGCACAAAAACTCACAAAACACATAGTAGTTGGAAAACTAAACACCAAGACACCTACCTTATACTTCAAAGAGCGTTATAACCAAACGCCGACTCCAGAAACGCCCATGAACGGCGTAGATCTGACAAAGAACAAAAACCAAACAAACATAAATAACTTACGTTAGGAGAAGAATTGGAAAAACGGTCCCAGGAGAAGAGAGGGCTTACCCGTGCAGTTCCAACGAGATCGTCTGAAGCCGATTCGGATTCCAGACGAATTCCCAGTGTATCTTCAAAGATATTGCCTCCTCCTTTGGCTCAAACATGGCTCAAGTGCCTCCTCTACCAAATGAGGAGGCTACTGGCTTTTTTAAGCCAAAAAAACAAAGTACACAGCGTGTGCTTCTGAGTACACGGCGTGTACTTCTTTAATTTAATTGTTCATTTGGCGGCACCGCCACACTGTTCAACCGTCGACCTGAGTACACGGCATGTACTCTGGAGTACACAGTGTGTACTGTCGCCCAACTATCGGCTGCTCCACCGCCTTACTGTTTAAGCCTGCCGACTAACTACACGGCATGTACGGTACCACTACACGGCATGTAGTCTGTTCCTACACCCCTCGTCGCAGACATGGCTACACGCCCCATTTACTCATCCCAACACGGCCAAAAGTACACGGCGTGTGGATAATTTACACTGCGTGTAGTTTCGAAATTTAGGATTTTTACTCATTTTCCATATTTTCTCAAAAACACTTAAGAAAAAGGAAAAGAAGAAGCTTGTAGCACTAAAATAAGAACCGGGTTCTTATAAACTTCCCCCTTATAGAAATTCATCCCTGAATACCCCTTCCAAGGGCGACAACGATAAAGCTCAGAACAGCTCTGGCCACTGAGCACGTACGTCGGCCTCCCACTCTCAGGTCTCGTCCTGCACTCAGCCATGCTGACATAGCACCCGTACGAGAGGAACTGACTGGCCTCAGAGAACCTTTGTGCTCCTGTCAACGATACGGATCAGATGCTCCTCAAAATACACATCATGATGAAGCTCAATCTCCTATGGCTGAAAGGTGTGAGATGGGTCTGAGTGGTAGCGACGCAACTGAGACATGTGGAAGACGTCGTGCATGGCTCGGTACTACTGCGGTAACTGCAACCAATAGGCAACCAGCCCGACTCTCTCCCGAATCTCGAATGGCCCCACATAGCTCGTTGAAAGCTTACCCTATCTCCTGATCCATTTGTGTCCCAGCCTCGGTGAAACACGCAAGAAAACCTGATCCCCGACCACAAACTCCAAAGGTCTTCTGTGGCGATCAGCATAAGACCTCTGACGATACTGCGAGGTAGCCATCCACTTCTGAATCAACTGGACCTGCTCAGATGTCTCCTGCACGAGCTATGGCCCCAGTAAAGCTGCCTCACCTGCCTCTAACCAGCACAAAGGTGATTGGCATGGCCTACCATATAAAGCCTCATATGGTTCCATCTCAATAGTCGCCTGAAAACTATTTTTATAGGAAAACTCGACTAAGGGTATATGCTTCTCCCCAGAGCCCCGAAAGTATAGGACGCATGCGCGCAGCATGTCCTCTAGCACCTATATCGTCCGCTCTGACAGGCCATTTGTCTAAGGGTGGTATGTTGTGCTCAGAAGCAGCTGTGTACCCAGTGCCCTCTAAAAACTCTTCCAAAAACGAGACATAAAGCAGGAATCCCAATTTGAAAAGATAGAACGAGGGACCCCATGAAGACGTACGATCTCTCGGATATACAGCCTTCCGAGCTCATCCACACTAAAGGTCTCCTTGATCGGCAAGAAGTGAGCCACCTTCATGAGTCAGTCTACAACAACCCACACGGCATCATTGCCTCGAGGTGACCTCGGCAATCCCGTCACGAAATCCATCGTGACATCATCCCATTTCCACTCTGGAATGGGCAACTGTTGTAACAGCTCAGCTGGTCTCTGATGCTCTGCCTTCACCTGCTGACAGGTGGAACACCTCCTAACAAAACCAGTTATCTCTCCCTTCATACCCGGCCACCAGTACTGATGCCTCAAGTCACGATACATCTTGGTAACCCTAGGATGAACTTCCCAAGCTGAAGCATGAAACTCCTGCATCATCTCCTCATGTATATCCCCTGGAACCCATACACGTCCATGGAAGCGCAAAACCTCATCATCTCCTATCGTCCAATAGGGATTAGGGTCCTCACTTTCCACCAACTCCCATAGAACTAAGCCTTCTGAATCTGATAGTTGTCTCATCCTCACTCTGTCCAGGAGGGTTGAAGTCACAGCTATCGATGAAAGATAATTCTGCCCCTGACTCTCATGATCCTCCAGATGCATCTTAGAGAACAAAGCCATAAGCTTCCACTCACCACTGGCATCCTGCACTGCCTGTATCTGAGCCTTTCTGCTCAGTGCATCAGCTACTGCATTACCTTTACCAGGTTTATAGGCAAGCTCAAAATCGAAGGACTGTAGGTACTCGACCCACCTTCTCTTCCTCAGATTCAGTTCACGCTGAGTAAATATTCACTTGAGGCTTTTGTGGTCGGTGATAACCACAAAATGCTCTCCCACCAGATAGTGTCTCTAACAGCGCAACGCATGCACAACTGCAGCCAACATGAGATCATGCGTCGGGTAATTCCTCTCATGTGGCCTCAACTGCCGAGACCCGTACGCCACAACTCGGTCGCCCTTCATCAAAATGGCTCCCAACCCAATCCCTAATGAATCAAAATAAACTATATATCTCTTCCCCTGCTCTGGGAGTATCAAGATCGGTGCTGATGTCAGCCTTCCCTTCAGGTCCTGAAAATCTATCTCGCAAGCTTCTGACCAAACGAAATTCACACCCTTCTTAGTCAGACCTGTCAACGGTGCTGCTAAGCGGGAGAAGTACTGTATGAAGCGTCTTTAGTAACCATCCATCCCTAAGAAACATCGTATCTCAAACACGTTCTTAGGCTGCTCCCAAGAAACTACTGCTCTCACCTTCTCTGGGTCTACTGCAACTCCTGCCTCTAAAATGATATGACCCAGGAAGTGAATCTGGTCCATCCAAAAGTGGCACTTCGAGAGCTTAGCATATAGTCGATGCTCTCTCAGTGTACTCAATACGATCTCAATATGGGTGGCATGGTCATGTCGAGTGTGAGAGTACACCAAGATGTCGTCCATGAATACTACCACAAATGAATCAAGATACGGATGGAACACATGATTCATCAGAGCCATGAAAGCTTCTGGCGCGTTCGTCAGTCCGAACGGCATAACCAAGTACTCATATAGACGATACCTACTCTTGAAATCCATGAGAGTTATATCAGATGGTCGAACACGCAGCTGATGATATCTCGATCGCAAGTCAATCTTAGAGAACACCAGTGACCCACAAAGCTGATCAAACAGATCATCTATCCTCGGCAAGGGATATCAGTTCTTAACCGTCAACTTGTTTAGCTTCCGATAATCCACACAAAGTCTGAGGGTATTGTCTGTCTTATTCGCAAAAAGGACCGGAGAACCCCAAGGAGAAGTATTGGGTCAAATAAATCCCTTTTTTTGTAACTCCTCTAACGGCCTCTTGAGCTCCTGCAACTCAGGCATGGTCGTCCTATAAGGAGGAATGGACACCGGTGCCACTCCTGGCACTAGCTCAACAGAGAAATCCACCTCACGCACCGGAGGTAGACCTGAAAAGTCGTCCAGGAAGACATCCCTGAAACGAACAAAAACTGGAGGGAAATCCGTCTGACAAGTCCACTGGTCATCCAGATATAAACTCGCAATCTGGGTTGTGACTCCACCTCGCCCATGATGCTCTGGTCCAGCTCGACTCGCCTGAACTTCCCATTCTCTCTTGTATAGAAACTCTCCTCCCTCTGGTGACATGAAATGCACCCTACGATGATAGCAGTCTACAAAGGCTCGAAAGGGAACCAACCAGTCCATTTCGAGAATGACGTCATAGCTCGTCATCTCCAAGACATGGAGGTCCCAAAAGAAATGACACCCACCAAACTCAAGGGGTCACTCCTTGTACTGACGCACACCAACCGTCCTAGTCCCAAACGGAGTGTCTAGCCTCAAGATATCAGAAGAAATAGACACACCGAGCCCAAGGATCTCCACAATGGGTACAGATATGAAACTATGTGTAGCACCCGTATCAAAAAGCACCGAAGATAAAACAGAAGCTACTAGAATAGTACCTTTGACTGTAGAAGTTCTGGGATCCTGCTCCTACTAGGTCGGTTGCACTGCATAATCCTGCCCAGTGTCGCGGCCCTACGACACAGCCTGGCTACCCTGAGTTGTCCCGCCCTACTACCTCTGAGATTGTGGTGTCTGGCTACCACGACCATGACCGCCATCTCTGCATGCACGCCCTGACATATTCCAATTCCCAGACTGTTAATAAGTCACTGGTCCTGCTCCTGCACACGAATTCTGCATAGAACCCCTCTCACTAGCCACCTGTGGTAACTCCCTACAAAAGCGTTGTAGATGACCCATCTTTCTGCAAGCTCGGCAATCAACTGGGTCTCGGGGACACTGCGGTCTCTTGTGACTTTCTCTGCCACACTGGTAGCACCTGACCGGACCACCTAAAGAAGCTTCATGTCATGTACTACTGCTCTGAGAGATGTCCGTCTGTATATTCCTCTTGCTAGCAGAAATAGTACCAGTAACTGGTGCTAAACCGCCTTGGCCCACACAACTAGCTTCCCGTAGATTCCTCTCAGAAATCAGCACCTGGTTTATAATAGCGTGTACAGTAGGCAACCTTAAATCGTTTACCAGTGCTTGAATGTCATACCAAAGACCATCCTCAAAACGTCTGGCTCTCAACGTCTCGTCACCCACCATCACGGGTGCAAAGAGCTGAAGTTCTGTAAAACGAGCAGAATAGTCCATCACTAATATACCACCATGCTGAAGATTCATGAACTCCTGAGCTCTATCTACCCTCAGCGTCTCGGGAAAGAAGAAGTCATAGAATACTGCCTAGAAATATTCCCACATCATGTCCCTGTGATGCTCTGACTGGGTGGTAACATCCCACCACCCCTTGGCGGAATCATGCAGCATGTAAGTCACGAGCATGACCCTCCCCCTTGGAGGCATCTCAAGATTCTATAAAATAGTCTACATCGATCCCAACCAAGACTCCGCATCCTGTGGTCCTCCATCCCCTGAAAATGTAGGAGGATGCTGCTATTGAAAGATACATGTCAGCTCGGCCATAGATGTGGAAGCCTTCGGTGCTCCCTGGAAGGTCTACATGAACCGCATAAAGCCTTCACGGAACTGCGCCTCCGGGCCAGTGTCTGGTATAGCAGCTGACGCCGCATCTCCCTCCGCTGGAGGATCAATTGGTAGCCCATGCCCCACCATCTCTGGAGTATTATCGCCGCCGCTGTCCTGGAGAACAACTCACGGTCGTCTAGGCGGCATGACACTACAAGGTCAAAAGCACGCCTTAGGTTCAATATTATTAAGACTGAAAGTGAAGGAAGCACAAAGGAACAAGAGGAAGAAAGAATCTCAAAATTTTCAAAACAAGACTACACGGCGTGTACTTGACTTCCCTTCCCCTGTTTGGGTCCTTCAACATGGCTAAGCCACACGGCTTCCGTTCAACAAAACTACACGGCGTGTATAATATCTACACGGCGTGTACGGTATTATTTTCCAACTGCTCGTGTCGTCTGTGACACGGAAGAATACTCGGCTTTACTCCACATATTGTGTTACACCCGCACAGGGCGTGAACACCATCCCTCTTCCCAGCCACACGGCTAACTCCACACGTTCTGTCCTCGGACAAGACTACATGGCGTGTACACTGACTACACGGCATGTTCCGGGAGAGGTGACACTGGTCTGTGTTGTTAGTTACATGGCCGAGTCCCCAGGTCACACTACACGGCGTGTTCATCATTGACACGGCATGCTGTACAGGATTTTACCAACCCACGTTGTTAGTAACATGGCCGAACTCCGGGTCACACTCCACGGCATGTACAAAAACTACAGGACGTGTTTCACCCAAGCCTTTCCTTACCCCGTGTCGCTGCCCACACGTTTTGTGACACTGAGAGAGACTACACGGCGTTTATTCAGGGTACACGGCGTGTACTCAAAAAGTTCATTTTTCTTCCCGAACAGAAGAACACACACGGCGTGTATGAGGTCCTACACGGTGTGTATTCTGGGTTTTCCAGACAGTATGCCTCAGAAACATCCCCAGAACCCATAAAATACTAAAAACCAACACCTAAGTGTCAAATTTTGATCCGTGAGGGCCCATACTCCCCACGAATCAATGTTTGACATATCATATGTGTTATAACCCATAAACCATCAATGATCCACCAAATTCCAGTCAATGGGGGCCCATACTCCCCAAAAACCAAAGTTTGGCGTCCATTCTATAAAAAATCTCAAACAAACATACCATATCACAAGGCAGGTATTTATCGAGCAGCTATCACAACAACATGCTTTATTAGCACAAAAACTATCACAACAACATGAAAATTCTAATGCACCTAGATGACATGGAAACTATTCATGGCATGTGATATCTAGCATGTGCATATATGATTCATGAGACAAAATACCCTCATCTCATCGGGTTGAAACAAAATAGAACCCACATATAAAATATAAATAGCACAATCCAAGTGTGTCATCCAACGGTGAAAACATATCAACCGTAAAATTGCAAAATCAAAATAATGCAAAATACGAGGTAGACTGGCTTTTCCATGGACACGGGTTAGCTACGCCCGGGAACAACTTATTACCAAATATCGTTCCTTCCTATCCCTGACTACAGCTCCAAATAGTAAGTCCAAGAAAATAAACTCCTCTGATACCACTTTGTAACGCCCCAGACCCGGGTGCCCCGCAACGGGTGCCGCGAGCCCGGTTCGCCACGTAACTTCAAGCGCATTTCCCCAAACGCCAGAGGCTACCGACTAGCAGTGAGGGCCCAGGTCTGATAGTGGGGAAACTATGATCTCATTTTTCAAAGTGTAGCATAGCGGAATACAGAATAAACATACAACGACAGCGGAAGCAGTAAACATACACAACTGAAATAACTACAGCAGTGGATATAACCAACAGTATATATGTGATGATGCTACATGTTACAAGTACTAAGAAACAGCCAGAACATGTTATACATCAATACATTACAACGAAATATAGAGTATAGAAAAACAAGAAAAACAGATGGCAGCGACATCACGAGCCTAGGTTCGGTCCCATGCCCTTCTACTCCATGGAAACAATCAAGTACCAGTATAGGGACTCTTGCCCCTATCTACACCTGCAGCAATGTAATCTGTTTGGGCCTAAAAAGGTGACCCAAACAGGGTGTGAGAAATATATCTCAGTAGGCACCCACCAAAGGCTCGTGCTCAACTGCGTGTAAGCGTGCAAAAACAGTGTGTAATAGTAAATTGCAACAAAGTAAGCAATACTAAACAGTAACTAACTTAACAATTAAATTTCCATTTTATTATTCATTTAATTTATTTAATTTAGTATCATTCTGTGCTCAACAGCACCACACCCTCAGGCCAACTAGTATCTCACCCTCAGGATAATATAATGAACCACGCCCTCAGGCTATATAGAATCTCTCCCTCAGGCATTGTAATAGAATTCTCACCCTCAGGTATACGAAAGGTTTCCCTCAGGTGGAATAACGACATCCCTTGGGCAAATACAGTCATGCCCTCAGGCTAATATAGTCACGCCCTCAGGCTAATATAGTCACGCCCTCAGGCTAATATAGGTAACCGGGCCAGGACCAATAGGTAAACAAGCAGTAACAAGAAATTCCTCTCAAGGAAATTATATAATTACTACTTTAAAGTCATACCCTTGGGTATCCTGGACAAACGGTTAAACAGTGAAACACACCCTGGGGGTGGTTCTGGATCCAAACAACGATCCCAACCAGCATTTTATTATCAAAATTAAATACCTAATCAATTCCAGGTATTAAATATATCAACGGCCTCAGCCACACGACACCCCAACATGGGTTCGTGGAACAAAAACACACAGAACACACAGTAGTTGGAAAACTAAACACCAAGCCACCTACCTTATACGTCAATGAGCGTTATACCATAACGCGGACTCCAGAAACACCCAAGAACGGCGTAGATCTGACGAAGAACAAAAACCAAACAAACGTAAATAACTTATCTTAGGAGAACAATTGGCAAGAACGGTCCTAGGAGAGGAGAGGGCCTACCCTTGCAGTTCCAACGAGATCGTCCGAAGCCGATTCGGATTCCAGATGAACGCCTGGTGGATCTTCAAAGATCATGCGTCATCCTTTGGCTCCAAAATGGCCCAAGTGCCTCCTCTGCCAAATGAGGAGGCTACTGCCTATTTTAAGCTGAAAAAACAAAGTATATGGAATGTACTTCTGAGTACACGGCGTGTACTTCTTTCATTTAACTGTTCATTTGGTGGAACTGCCACACTGTTCACCCGTCGACCTGAGTACCCGGCATGTACTCCGGAGTACACGGCGTGTACTGTCGCCCAGCTGTCGGCTGCTCCACCGCCTTACTGTTTAAGCATGTAGACTGACTACATGGCATGTATGGTACCACTACACAGCGTGTAGTCGGTTCCTACACCCCTCGTCGCTGGGATGGCTACACGCCCCGTGTACTCATCCCAACACGGCCAAAAGTACACGGCGTGTGGATAAAGTACACGGCGTGTAGTTTCAAAATTTATGATTTTTCCTCATTTTTAATATTTTCTCAAAAACACTTAAGGAAAAGAAAAAGAAGAAGCCCATACCTCTAAAATATGATTTGGGTTCTTACAACATCGCCATGTATCCAATTTGGAAAGATGTGTCATGACTTTTTATATTACTGGAATAAAAAGACATGATTTTTATGTTATAATGGAATGAATTTTTCCATTTGGATTCGTGTGTTTGTTGAATTCTATGATTTGGGACTAGATAATAGATATATCATATTTTTTCAAGACATTGGTGCACTGACAATAGACTACGATGCGTTAAGAAAACTGGAAGAAGATTACGTTGTAAATATATGTAAACTGGAAAAAATCATTCTGTTGGCTTTCATTGACTCAATAAAACATCTAATATTATATTTTCCACATGATTATAACTGTGGAGATCCAATACAGTTTCGATGGATATACCCATTCGAGAGATGCATGTAGAAATTGAAGAAAAATGTACGTAACAAAGCAACGATTGAAGGCTCAAATGGTGAAGCTAATTTTCAAGAGGAAATTAATTTTTTTCTTCTACCATTATTTTGAATTTGAATAACCCTAAAAAAACAACCACATGGGATAGAACGAGGGTAATTTTAATGATGAATTGGATAATAAATTATCAATGCTTAATCAGCCAAATATTGGCTTCAGTGGAGTTCATGAATGATGGATTTCAGGCGATGAATATCATAGAGCTCATACATATGTTCTTCTCAACTATGAAAAAATGACATCATTTGTACTGTGAGTGCATCAATCACTTATTATATAATTTATTTTACAGTATGTAAACATATTTTATATGAATTTTATATGATAATCATATGCGAAAATAACTTCCACAAATTGCAGCAGTTTATCTTGAAGAATGCAGAAATTTTTTTTATCTATGGTTTCAAATACCAGAAACATAAATTATTTATGGTTTAAAATAAATTCCGTTTATTATTTATTTTACTAATAAATGTTTTTAAAAAAATTAGGTGTCTCAACATGCAGATAAAATTGATAATCTATTGTGTATATAGAGTAACCCACCATCCATAATTGTTAAATCTTATATTGCATATGTGCTGAATGGTTTTCAATTTCATACAAGTGCATATGGGGAATAAAAAAATGAACAGTGTAGTTTGTTTGAGAGGATCGCATCACAGAAAACTGATGTTTCCTTTTAAGTAATTCTGGATTAAATTATTGAGCTGTGTTATCTAGGAAATAATTACATTACGATGTTTAAATTTTAGATGTTGGATACTGAGAGAGGCTTGTGTGTTCATCCAACTCATGGAATAGTCAATATTAAATATAAAAGTTTTCCTGTAGAAAATGAAACATTTTTACTGGCTTAACAGGAACATAAAATTTATTATGCAAAGTACTATTCTAAATCAAGAGACTAGAGTGATTGGTGGAGCGTAATAAAATGAAATCACGAGAAAATCAGTTTACTCAAATTGAATATGGTTCTATTGAAGTTAAATGAATCGAAATTTTTCATGAGTCTTCTCAAAATCCATCCTCTTCATAAGAAGACGTGAATATAGATGATAAAACCCCACAATTATGGATCGATGGTGATGAAGATGTTAATGATGTTACAAATTAATTTGAAATGACAATACATGATGAAACATAAACGCATGGGGATATAGATTACGCCGAGGAGGAATATGAAAATATTTACATCATCAGATATGAAGATGATGATAAAGATGAACATTGACACAGTTAAATACCGGTTATAATCATAATTGATATATATCTATATATAATAGTTATTTCCATCTATCTGCTAAAAATTCTAATTTTTTGTTTCAGATGGACCCAGATCTATTTCGCGAGTTGTAGGAGGCTGATCTACCTTTGGAGGAGGGGGATTTTGGATCATCGGACCCTCTGTCTAATGGCAGCTTAGGGGGTATGCAGAGGGGGTGCAAACTTGCATGACTGAAGATTCCTGACCCAATCCACGAGCAAAATTCATGTCTTGAATTTGATCCACGCTCATGGAAGTATGGAAACCTGTATATTTTAGTTAAATTTCATTAATTTATTTATATATATACTAATTGTTTGATTATTTATTTCTTTTTCAATGTTTTGTACATGTAGCTATTGGACAGGGGAGCACTATCTTGCATAATTATTTTTCTCAGCCATGGATCACATGGGAACATATTCCCATTGATATGCGGCTCAGCATGTTAAATCATTGGTTGGTACGTAAATAAATAATATTTATTTTGAAATTTATTTTCTTAAAACATTGATATTATAAATTATTTGTGGGGTTTATGGTATCCCAATGATGATAGCATGCGTGACGCTATCCACGCGACATGGTAGGTGCCTATGCATGACTGTTTCCCTCAGATTTTTCTCACATTTAGAAGGATGACCATTATGAATGTAAGAGTAAAATAATTTGATGAGTCATGAAGATCCCACCGACTAGAGTACATTTCATCTCACGTTTGGGATGTTTTATGTTTACATTGGATGGGTGGTGGATTTCAAAGGATATACTCAGTGTGTCGGCAGATACAGGGGAGACAAGAGGTGACACATTGAGCTAGTAGCCATCCATTCAGTACATATAGACAATATCTGGTAAGTATCTTTCATAAATATTATATATAACTTTAAATATTAATAGTTTATTTTATTTCTTTATAGGTAGTTGAGCATCCCGATATTACAGAGTTCGACGTTTATCAGAGGATGTACAGAGATCCAACAATTGGAGAGATTAGTGGTGATCTCTAGCATTAGATTATGGTTAGTATTATTTATTTCAGTTTGACAATTAATTGGATATAATATTTTCACAATTTTAAATTAAAATTCGAATTGAAGGAGGCATATGAGGTCACAACCTCTCAGACACAGGCAGAGAGTCAGGATGAGATGACTAATCAGACATGTTCCCACCATATCGATGAGGTGACACAGATGTGGGCGACTCAGTATGGCTTTGAGAAGGGCCGAGAAGTTGGTCTCGGCTCTTATTTGACTCATGGTACTTATTATGGTACTTCTATGATGTCGCCATCCTGGTTGAGATGAGCTCGTGGAGAGGCATCATCTTCTGCCTTAAAGTATCAGGAGATGTTGTGAACTCAGACTCAGCTAATAGTGTATTTACAAAAGCAGCATGAAGAGATGCGTCAGCAGTAGCAGCCACAACTGCTGCATGAGGAGGATATGTGTCGATGGTATCAGCAACAACAACAACAACAACACGAGCAGATGGACTATATTCGTCGTCTGACTCATAATTTAAAGATGGAGATTTTCTATCATCTCCTACAGCTCCTCCACCTCCTCAAGAAGACTCCCCCAATGAAATATTTTAAAGTTAAATTCATTTGAATTCATGATTTTTTGTAATATGAACTATTTATAGTTTCACTCATTTAAAATGGTGTGAATATTGAATAATTTATTTATTTTTAATATTTTATTATTTATTATTAGTATTATATTTTTTAGTATTTTTTATGTTAATAATAATAATAATAATATTTTATATTATTTTTATATTTTTATGTTAAATATTGATAATTTTAATAAATTTTTTTATTTATTATTTTAATAATATTAATATTAATTTTTCATTAATCATAATTTTATTAAATATATTTTTTTTGTAAAATATTTTTCAATGTTTGTTTATTTTACTAATAATAATAATAATATTTGATGATTTTTTAATATATTTTTGTGAATATTTTGAATTTTAATATATTTTAATTTTATTTTATAATTTTAATAATATTAATATTAGTTTTTCATTAATCATAATTTTATTAAATATATTTTTTTCATTGTTTAGTATTTCCGACGGGACCTTTTGCGATGGGTGCCCGTCGCAAATAGTTTAAATATATATTTTCAAAAAACGTATTTGTGACGGGACGAAGGGCCCCTCACAAAAGGTTTTTATATATATTCTATATAATCGGAGACTTATTTGCGATGCGGTAGTTCCCCATCCCAAATACTATCTATGATGGGCTAGTTCCCCGTCGCAAATTCTATTTGTGATGGGGCCATCACAAAATATTTATTTATATATAATTTATATAATTGGATACATTTTTGTGATAGTAAAATTTCCTGTCCCAAATACCATTTTTTTTTGACCGGCCCATCGCAAAAAAATAGTCCTTCCAATGAAATTTTTTACTACGGGCTATTTGCGATGGGACCCCATCGCTAAAGCTTATTTGCGATGGGTTCTCGTCGCAAATAGCCCGTTGCAAATACCTCTAATTCCAGTAGTTTTTATACTACATTAATATCAATAATTATTCAAGTAAACAATAACATACACTATATTAACTTAGTATTTTTAATGGTTTAAAATTCCAAATAATTTTACTTATATTAAAATCATCGAACACTGAGAATATATTTTTTATGAGTAAAATAAATCTTCTAAACACTCATAATCATTTTTGACATTACATAATGTAGAATCAACTCTTATTTCTATAAGAGCCTCCAAAATCTAATATAAGCCACAAAATTTTTATGGTAAAGGTTAAACATTGAACATAGAGCTAAGATCCTTCATAATGTATTATCATCCCATTAATAGAAGGCATTTTAACTATGTCATATTCAATATTTTTCAGCAGAATTAAACAAGAAAAAGCTTTTACTAACAATTATCAATGTATCCCTATTCATCATAAATACATTTATAGTATTGGTTGACTTTATTAAAAAAACATAATAATTCACAGACATATGATTATATATATATATATATATGCTATATTTTTTAGTGAACTCAATTATCCAATCCCCATTGTTTATTGTCCCAAAAAATTCCCTATTATATATTTAACATCTGCTATTTTGTCCTCTAAAAATATAAACATTTACTTTAACTCATAAGATCTACAAAAATAAATATCATCTTCCAAATATTGTTCCTAAGTCTCCCATATAAAATAAAAAATGTTTAAATGTATTAATAATCATATTAGACACACATATATAACATTTACATCCTCTCACATCATTTTTTTTATAATTTCATCGTTTCATGATTCATAGGATTCATATTCTTGTATCAAGTTCATCACATATCATTTTACATGATAACTTAAATGACCTTGATATATTTTGGGTGATTTTTCCAATGGATAGTCTCCATTATATGATTTTGTTTGTAATTCTGGTTTCAAAACTCTTCTATTTTATAGGCTTTCTCAGAAACATGTTGTAGAGTTATTGAACACATGAATGTGTATTACATTAATAAGACATTCAGTTACCTTACGAGCATCATTTATATATAGGATAATTCAATTTTGTTCTTGTATATCACACACGGATTTTTCATTTATGTATCACAAGTTATTTCCTGTAACCTCAACTTCATTTTTTGTTTCTCACGCTATGACATAGTTTTTCTTGGTGTGGAGTTACAATCCTCAAATACCACTACACAATATATTCCGATTATTGAAGTAATTCTTGTGAATACTAAATCATATTATTAATATGTATCAATTGGTACCCTATACATTTAATCTATACTATTTTACATTTTGATTCTATTATTGTATCATCTGATTGAGAATTTTATCTAGCATTATTCATTCAGAATTAAATCATTTAGATTCATCATATGAAAATATAAAATCACCAATGTTTTCTTTTTTTCAGTGAATTTCCATCTACAATGTTCTACATCCATTGATTCTTATTATTTACTTACATTCAACCATTTGTTTCATTATTATAAAATTATCATGTTACCCATTACTATTAATATTTATCTTCTATTAATATTTAACATTTATTTACAACATTATCTCAGGGATTTCACATGCATTACCCTCAATGTTATATCATTGTTATTTAAATATTCAAACATTTCTTCATACTATATTCATTAGTCATATATTTCATTAAACTCATTCTACATAACATTCTTGAACTCTTATCTAGGGTGATAATTATTTTTAAAATTACTCTTCTTCGATGAATATATATTGCACTATTTTTAACCTTAATATTATCACTCAACATGATTCAGGATCCAATAAATCATTCCATATCCTCATTATCTAATTATTTCATTTTATAATTATATACTCAAACCTTATATTTGGTTTTACCAGGTGAATAAATTCTCTAGGTATTCTTCGCCAATGTTGCATTGAAATTAAATATTTTTAGTTATTGACTTAAATTTATAAACTAATTCTATATTTATATAAGGATTAATAAAATCATTCATATTATTTTTAATATTCTAGAGGTCCAAATTTTGGGTATTTAATCGAAATAATATATCCTTGAATGTGCTTCTACATTCATCAATACTTGTCCTTAAATTAATGATTCTCACTTCAAATATTCTGAAAATTATTTATGGATTCTTAGATATACAATTATTTTTAATTATTCCAACTAAATTCATCATAATAAATCATTAAAATTTCATTAATCACCTGGTATTTTTAAATGTGATGGTATTTTTCTTTTAAATCATGTTGTTTAAAAGAATTTAATGCATAACCACCAATTGAAAAAATTATTTTACGTTAACTTAATCATTTATTTTTCCACAATCAATTGACAATAATTAATATACATAATCTACATCACCATCCAATGGGTGTATCAGTGGTTTCAGGATATATAGAAACATAAAAATTAAATTTTAGGTATATGGATACATTAATGGATTAAAGATATGTACAAAATATATATAATAAAATTTCTCTATGATAAATTTTAAGATTTTATCTTTAAGTAGTATCTAGAATAATTAAATTAAAAAGTAACAAAGATGGATTGATATTGGAAAAATTATAACATAATTTTCTTACTAAACACATAACTATGAGTCTAATGAAGAGGATATAACATTATTATAATCTTCAAACCTTCAAATATTAATATATTAGAGAATATATAAAACTATATAATAAAAAAATTTATACTTCCCCTATTTATATTTTTCCCTATAAAAATATATTCTTAAATTTACACCAATAATTCAATAAAATCTCTTTTCCTTCATCTAATAATTTTCAACATAGCTGAATTATTATCCCTTCTACAGTTCATACACAAACATATATTTAAAGAAAAACATTTTAAAATGTAGGAAGGTTATAAATATCTTAGTAAGAGAGTTAATAATAATAGAAACACATTAGTCTTGTGGTAATAATGGAAACACATAAACAAGTTTACCTAATTCAATGTATGATTTGAGTGTTAGAAATAAATCACATTTATATGAGAAAAAAAATTATCTTTTCCCAAATAAAATCATTCAAATCCATACAAATATTTTGAAAAAATAGGTATGTAACGTAGAAAATATTTAAAACCCATGCAAATGATTTCTAAAAAATAAACTATTCATTTTTGAAATATCAGACACCTTATTCTTAAAATAAAAAATTATATATTATAACAATTCATAATAATAGTAAAATAGTGCATGCACCTTGGGAAATTATATCTGTTAATGAGGATCACTCAATTTACATTCATAATATAAAATCTTGTATTTGGTATATTACAATAAACATTTCTATAAATAATAATCCTAAAAAATGGATAATATGAATATATCCTATGACCATCAATCATAATTTATATTTTACATGAACAATACAAGCCAATAAAGATATGTCTTTAAAAATTTCCATCATAATAATCTTTTCAACATTTAAACAAAAACACTTTAAATCAACTCAAAAAATAAGGATAAATTTCATTTAGTTTTAATAAAGAATTACTTGATTAAAGGGTAGATAAATTTCGTTTAAGACCAATATGAAATTTTATAGGAATCTTGTAAATTAATAAAAACAATAATTTTGGGTAATGGTGGTCTTGTTTTAAATTAAAAAATATTCTTTCTCACATATATATATATATATTCAATGGTACCCATAATGAAAATGATTGGAAGATTATAGTATCAACATAATTTAAATTAATTAAAAAAATTATTAAACAAATATTCAAATATAAATAAAAAAATTATTTAATGTTCTTAATAGTTTATAAACTATTGTAAATAATTATAATAGTCACTTTAAAGAATTTTTAATGAGTATGGAAGAAAAGACCCTTACCTATATTACTATCTTGTTTCATATTGTATATAACTTCACAATAATAAAAATATATAAATTATTTATAATCATAATAACCCATTTTATGTTCATTCCTAATCAATTATTTCTTTTGTTTATTTTTTCAATGTTTAATTTAATTAATAAAAAATTATTAATTAAATGTCATATTAATTGAGGTTAATAAATCCATGGAAACATCAGTGTTATGTGACATGGTCAAAGTGGTTATGGTTCATTCCTCTATATAATATTAAAAACGATCTAATAATTTATTTTAAATTATATTTTTTAATCCATGCATTAATTTTGGTTAGTAAAAATGGAATACATCATTTCATGAAGTTGTTAAACCACATGTAAAAATGAGCAGCATTTTTAGATATATAATAAATTAAAAAAAATAGTATATAAAGGTTTATCTTTCTAGGATCACAATAAGACTATATATATGTTAAATATTTCAAAATCCATCCTCAATATAATCCCTCTGAAACTATAATGTAAAATAAACTACATCACTTCATGGAGGTAATATTATATAAAAATGCATGAAAGATATTTACATTTCCCATGGGATGGAGGGGATATTGGAAATAATTTTATTATTAATATCAAATAATTTCAATATATAAAAGTTAATTTTTTCATATTTTTTATTGGTTAGAATATATTTAATTTATATATAAAAGTAAATAATCTAGAATGAATTCTGTAAACAAATAAAAATTTTCATTGGGTATCTTATTTTGGACGAAACAGTAAGCCATCTAGGATTGGTACTATGTTGAGAACATGGCTTCTTTGATCTGAGGAGGGTAGAATATGATTGTTTTTTATATCTTATAATGGATAGTGTGATTAATGTGTATATACAATTTATTGGTCAAGGGTACAATTTTTAAACGAGATTAATGGAGTGATTAGAAATATTAAGGAATTTAAATATAATAAATGAATTTATAATAGAAAGGGAATAAAATTTGATAAAATATCAATGTTATGTTAATTAATGGTATATTTACACTCATTTTATCATTATTGGGAACGTTTTAGAGATATTTCATTCCTTATCTCATAGTCTAACTCCCACTCTTTATAGTTTTAACCTTTATCATAGTTACAATGTTATACCATAGTAACTATGGAATATGGATAAAAAAGAAATTGATATAATTGAGAAATTTAAAATTTATGAATCAAGATTTTATATAAATATTGTAATATTCAATTTTAAGAATTGGTAAAAAACACTTTTAATATATATTGAATAAATTAAATTAACAAATGTGGTTGGAAAATTAAAATTTAAGCATAAAAATGATTTTATGTGAAAAATTATGAATAATGCTGAATCCCATGAAATTAATTGGATTATGTTTCACGACCCCTTCCCCACAATGTGTACCCCTCCTAGGCCAGCAATGTAGGAAGGGAGATAATGACACCCGAGTCCCGCCTCAAGTAGGCCCCAGGTTGGTGACTAGCACCGAGGGTATAGTAAAGAGACAAATGGGAGGCATTACCCTCTAAGAGAATGCATGTGGAAGGGAAAGAAACAATAGAAATCAACCAACTACAACTCATAACTAAAATATAAAATAAACCCATGAACATATATAAAATGCCATGAAAAATTACAACAACTAAAAGGGGAAACTACAAGTACCCCAAAAAAAGTAAAACAGCAGCAATCAGTAGCCCGAACAGCTCCTGCAACCACAAGATAGTAGTAACCAGCCTGATCTCCAACCTGCTCCAAGTGACCTGAAAACAGTATATATATACGTAGGCTTAGTATAACAGTATACTCAGAAGGATCATCCTTAATGCCTCTCGTGAAAAAGTAAAGAAAGCATGCTAAATAACAGTGAACAACAATGAAACTAACTCGTCACCTAACAGGTATGCTATGTTACGAACCTCGCCATGGCTACTCTCACCAAGTAACGCATACAAGAATATAGTATATAGTAAATAATATCAAGGGTACCCCTCTACTACTTCTCCACTGGTTTTCCACTTTTCCCCAATGACATACGTCTTGTGCATCTCTCTCTAAAGGCTTGCCCTTATAAACATGGGCTAAGCACCACAATCTGCACCACGTGCACCACAAAGGCTTGCCCGCAGACACCTTGGCGAAGCACCACACCATCCTCACAACCAAAAGTAACTAGGTAGATTATGGGATCCACCACAGCCTGCATAACGTGTATCATACGCCGAGTATTATACCTCAATTCATTACACACCATACACAACGTAAGGATCTTCAAGAGATCACAACCTATACACGTTACACCTATAGTATCCCACAGGATACTGCATCAAGAATATATGTGTGGAAATAACCACAAGCCATTACAGCCCTCTACATACATATGTGGAAAAAACTAATTGTTCTGCCAACAACAATAGTATCTACCAAGAGAAGAGAGCGGGGTCAAAGGGGGTAGTCATCCATTCACCCTCCCATCAGAATGTTGGGGAAAACACCCCCCCCCCCAGGGCTCAGAATCCATGGGGTGTCAGTTTCCCTTAGTGACAGGGTGGAGTAGAGTATAGAAACCCAAAAGGTATAGAATATATATAACTCACAACCACACTATGGGCATAACCTAGTCTTAGCCTCAACTACAGCTAACATCTCTCGAAGTCCAGGCTGCTATTTCTAAGACTAGGTATCCTATAAGAACAGAACCAATTATAGAACTTCTTTAGGTTACTTCATTCCCTTTTTCATCAATTCCACTGTACGTTAATTAAATATTCCATCATTAATTATCTATAAACAACCCGCATTAACTTTCTTGGCATGACATTAAAATTTTAATGTACCTTTAAAGTTTCAATATCACCATTAAATTTCAGCATCTCCATCCTAGTGGATTATCACCATTTAATAAAACTTTCATTTCAGAATTACATTCCCATATTAGCAGGAATTCTAGAAAAGCATCCTATTCTACTAATCACTAGGGGGATCAACAAGGTGAGTAGATATAATACCTGTCGAGGCTTTGCTGCATATATCAAGAGTGTAGGCCCATTATCCATCAAGAGGCTCAACACGGAAAGAACATGGCATACCCCATGCATCTTCGCCTCCTTCGGAAGAAGGGTAAGAAAGACCAGCTGCCTGGAGCAGTAGGGTAAAGTAAATCAGATAAGCAAACAAATCACCAAGCATCCAACAACCACATCCATCCCATTCCATCATCCCTGGTGTCCTCCCCAACACCCACATGCATAAACTAATGCATCTTTCCACTCTATGTGTCATCCGCTTCCACAACCACAAGGCCTAACTGCCTCCACATATCACAACACCCCTCCAGGGTCACATCACAACACCCCTCCAGGGTCACAGCACAGCACAAGCAGCCAAAAAACAAACATCACAACAAATTGGGCACTTGGCCTTTTAATAAGGCATCTAGCCTTCATACAACAATCACCGATAGATTTCAGTTTTACCAACCAACTAAGTTAATCACATACATCTACATCAATTTGATTTACATAAGTTTGGAACAACATCCACAACAACAACAACAATATTCATTTACATGCCTCTATATCTTTATCCAATTAATTATCAATTAATTATAGCTTTATGTTCTTTATCAATTTCATCAACGGAAACATGATAACAAGCAAGGCATATATATCACGCTATCTAGAAAATCAAGAGGCGAACCATTATCACGGTACAAAAAAACTACATACGATCACCAATTCATTTAATCCAGTTCAAGTATTTAATTAGCTCAACTCTATTGTGATCCAATGGAATAAATCATGCTAACTCTATGATTGCATATAAACAATTAGAGAATCCACGAATCCCCTACCTCAAAGGTTTTCGAGGGAAACCACAACGGTCGATGAGCACCAAAGAAACCGGGTCAATTCTCCATGAATCCTCCTTAGATCTCCTATCCTAACACAACCAAGAACAAAGCTCATCATAAATGGCATCCAAACACTTAGATCTACCCATAACTGGCATAGATCGAAGATCCCGAGAGAAATGTAGGAGTAGATCTAGGTAGATCTAAGAAACCAAACAAAAACGATCAGTTATCTCGTGAAACTGGCTTCGATCCGTGAAGAGAAGCCTCTGAATCTCCTCCAAAACTCTTGGGAGAGGTTCTTATACCTTCAAGGAACGGTAATCTCGATTTATGTCCTATTAGGGGCTTAAACGAGAGGATTCGTTGAAAAACAAGTTAGATCCACAATTTGAGGATCTAACTTTAAGTTCCCGCATAGTTAGTCCGCATGGTTTAACAAACTGTGTGCTAACTGTGCTTTAGAATCTACCTTGACAATCACTCCTCGCACGGTTAGTCCACATGGTTAGGAAAACCATGCGCTAACCGTGCGTTATCCACTTCCATCAAGACCATCCTGGCATGGTTTTGCCGAACGGTTTAGGAAAACTTTGCGCCAATCGTGTGAAAGCTATTACCCTTTAACATTCCTCAAAAGTCCACCCAAACGCACCCCCAAGTCACCTTGACATCTCGGAACACCTCTTGTACCACATTTTCACAAAGGAATAGACCGGAGAGGTCCAGGCTATTACATCAGATACCACTCAAAACATTCTCGTCCTCGGGAATCCAAACCCCACCTAAAGAGAAAACGAAACAGGGTCTGAACAACCACCCACTGAGATACTTCTCAAAAGAGAGAAATCCACCAATGCAACTAAGGATGTTATCTCATAAACTTGAATGTCTCATAACCATGTAAGGAATCATCATTACATGAAAGTGTTAAACATTAAACAACTTTAGGTACTGAGCTTGTATCTGTGACTCACGTTCCCATGTACTCTTCTACATGCCACCATGTCGCCACAAGACACGAACTAAGGGAATGGTATGTCCACGCTACACCTTCTCCTTGCGGTCTTAGATCTCTACAGGTCACTCCTCAAAGGAGGAAACATCATCGACATCAATCTCTCCCCAAGAGATGAAGTGAGAGTTGTAATGAAGATAGAGACATAGTTGTGATACATGGAAAGAATAATGTATTCGACTCCTCTAAGGGGGAAGTGCTACTCGATACGCCACAACTCCAACATGATCTAACACATCGAATGGTCTAACAAAGCAGGGAGAAAGCTTACTCCCGTGACCAAACCTTCACTTCCCACGACGGGGAGTCACCTTCAGAAACACATGATCCCCAACATTAAACTCTAAGGTTCTCCTTCTTTGATCGCCATAGGATTTATGATGATCTTGCGCTGCCTTCATCCTCTCATGAATCAGCTAAACCATCTCTATTGTATTATTCACTAGTTCTGGTCTGAGAATTGCTGACTCTCTGACCCCAGTCTAGCACAGTGGAGAACGGAAAGGCCACCCATACAAGGCATAAAACGGCGCCATACTGATGGTGGAGTGAAAACTATTATTGTAAGCGAATTCCACCAAGGGTAAGTTCCTCGTCCATGAACATCCAAAATCAAGAACACAAGAGCGAAACATGTCTTCATGAGACTAGATGGTCCGCTCTGTCTAACCATCCGTTTGAGGTTGAAAAGCAGTGCTAAGGCATAGATGAGAACCGAAATAATGTTGGACACCCCTCCACACCCTAGAGGTAAAACGAGGATCTTGATCAGATATGATTGTCCTAGGGACTCCATGAAGTCTCACCACCTCCTCCGGATACTGCCTCTATAAAACATCCACTGATCTCAACTCCTTGATTTCTATGAAGTGGGATGATTCTGTTAAATGATCCACTACCACCCAAATAGCATCATGTCCTCCCGGAGTGTGAGGTAAACCTGTAAAAAATTCCGTTTAGATGTCCTCCCACATCCATTGAGGAATCTCTAATGGCTGGAGAAGGCCACTAGGACCATGGTGTTCAGCCTTCACCTTCCGACAGACTAAACATCGAGAAACAAACTCCACATCCACACGCTTCAGCCCAGGCCAACAAAACTGACTCCTCAAGGATCTGTACATCTTCATCACGCTAGGATGTACTGCTATGTGAGAACTATGGAACTATCTAGGAACCGTATCGCGCATCGCCAAGGGAACAAAAAGCCTTCCATGATACAACACTATGTGTTGTTCATCCTCCGACCAACCATCAGGGGCCTCACCACAAACAAATCAGTCTCTCTAGACCTCCACCTCAAGATCACCCAACAGGGACTCTTCCACCCTCTACATCAGGGATGACTGCACCATTATCTGGAAAAGACAACATATACCCCCAACTTCTCGCATGTCAAGATGCAAAGCTGACTGTTCCTGCATTACTCTCTAGGAATCACCGGATTCACACACAGCATCACTACGTGACCTTTGGCTCAGCGCATCAGCTACGATATTCCCCTTTCCAGGTGTATACGATATTTCAAAGTCGTATTCCTGTAGAAACTCCATCCACCGACACTGCCAAAAGTTCATGTCACACTAGGAGAAAACATACCTCAAACTCTTATGATCAGTGAAAACCACAAAGTATTCACCAATGAGGTAATTTCTCCACAACTTCAGAGAAAACACCACAGATGCCAACTCAAGATCATGGGTGGAATAGTTCCATTCATGGGGACACAACTGCCAAGACCCATAAGATACAACTAACCTCTGCTGCATGAGGACACAGCCTATCCCCAGATGTAAAGAATTACAGAAAACTCCAAACTGAACTCCCTTAGCTGGAAGACAAAGGAATGGAGCACTTTATAACTTAATGAACATCTGATGTCGACGAAGAACTCCCAAAATGTCTAGTAGATGCTCTTCATGGTCCTATTCAGATGTGTAGTACATAAGGATGTCGTTGATGAAAACTACCACGAACTTGACCAGGAACTCATGGAACACAACATTTATTAAACCCATGAACACAGCTGGAGAATTATTCACGCCAAACGGCATTACAACGAACTCATAATGCCCATGAGGAAAACAGAAAGTAGTCTTCGGGATATCCTCATCATTCAAACACATCTGATGATATCCTAACCGTAAGACGATCTTTGAGAACCAACTTGTGCCCTTCATTTGATTGAAAAAATCATCAATCCATGGAAGATGATAGTGGTTCTTTATTGTCACATTTTTTAAGCGATGATAATCGACACTCAACTGTAAACTGACATCAGCATTCTTCATGAACAAAACTAGTGCACCCCAAGGTGACACACTTGGCCGAACAAAACAAAACTACAACATACCATCAATCTGTATATGTAGCTATCGTAACTTAGAAGGGGCCATCCTATATGGAGACATAGAGATAGGAGACTCTCCTGGCTATAGCTCAATCCCAAACTCGATCTCTCGTCGAGGGGGTAATGCTACAACCTCTTCTGGAAAAACATTAGGGTGCTCCTCTACGACCCTTGGAAACGAAAACTGCTGAACCTCTGAAGAACCCAGTATCTACTCAGCCATCATGGAGGATAAGGATGGAATGCGCCTATGGCCCATCCGAGGATCTCGCTCACCAACAAACCCCACCTGCTCTCCATCGGCACCAAGGAAAATTACCTTCTTCCTGAAGCAATCCAAAATAGCCTACACTGAATACAAAAAATCCAAGCTGAGGATAACATCATATGGTTGTATCCGTAAACATAGGAAATCTCCCCAAGAGCGGTGTTTCCCCAACACTAGCTCACAGTCTCTACATACTTCAAACTAGTCAGCTCGACCTCCAACTGGCGAGTCAACTCCAAGGGCACTAGAAGCATGTCTACCTCATGTCCCAAGGCATTGACGAGGGTAGGTGATATGAAGGAGTGTGTCACTTCTGAATCAAACAAGGCATACACCATGGTAGAAAAAAGGCCAAGGGTACCTCAAAAAACATCTGGCTCGTCTGGGGCTGGCAATGCTAGAGCATGAAGCTGACTACGACCTCCTTCATTGCCTCTCTGACCCTGATGAAACCACCACCACGGTCGTGCTCTACTCTCTAACGACGGGGGCATCATGGGTTTGTCCTCTCCTAGCCCCATCTACCCTCTACTGATCAAAATTTGGTGCAACATTCTGTTGTTGCCTCAGCTGGAACTGCCTCAATGGAGGAACTTGGAGTAGAGCGCTCGGTGTACGATGACCGCTCTGAAAGGTCAGGAACTCCCACTGCAGATTACCAGGACCACCACAAGAAAAAATAGCACATGATCCCTTGGCATAGTCCTGAGAGTTGCTGCCTCCAGAGAAACGAGATGTGAAGGGCTGGGACCTACACCAGGCTGAACGGAAACTCTTCTGTCCTGAAAACCAGGAACCCCGGACCACAGCCTTGCTTCATGAGGAATCATGCTTATTCCCCTCTCGTGATGATCCGGTCCTGGACAAAGTCCTCTTACTATCCTCTATTGTTTCCAATACCTCAAGATATGTGTTTCACATAAATGGGGTGACCTGGCGTTGGATCTCTGGATGCAAAGCCCCCTCGAAATGCCTCGCCCCGGCCTCCTCATCTGGTAAAAGGTCTGAATAATATCGTAAAAGGTTCTTGAAATGGATTCCAAACTCTCAAACACTAGAGATCCCCTTTTTAAGGGTAAGAAGCTCCCGGTGACTACATGCCTTTGTAGTCGAGGAAAGGATCTCGACTCTGAACTTGTCTTGGAACTCCTCCCATGAGATTGATGACTCCTCATGATCCCCGAGGAATAACAACCACCATTGCCTCGCTTCTCCATACAGAATCGTCACAACCATGGACACCCAGTGATCCATCCGAGCACAGATCGAACTTAACCCTATCTCAACCTCCTCCAACCAGTCTTCTGTGACCGCATCTGAAATGGATCCCTCATACTTCTGTAGACTCTGGCGCTGAAACTCTCGGAGTGTCTTCCTCCAAGTGTCGTCGTCGTCAACCTCTACCTTGCGGCGACCTGATGGAACAGCCTGTTGGACATCTTCTACACAAACCTGATGAGGACGTCGACATGGATCCATACCTGTAAAATAAAAAACCGTTATAGCTTCGAGGCCTGGATTATGGAAGACTCAACATTAATTAATTAATTGTTTTCTTTCATTTGTTTTAGGTTAACCTATCTCAAGCTCTACCCATTCAAACAAAGGCACAAAGAAGAATGATGCATGATCCTTTCCTAGGTCTCTACCCTGCATCCAGTATCACCCTATTTAGTAGCCATTGTAAACTTAAAGGTTCGTACATCAGATCATAGGGGGGCCTAAACACCTATGTCTCATCCGGTCTCCAGTGTTAACCTCACTTGTTATACATGAATGACATCGTTACCCTACCAACCCATGCAACCTCACCTGTGCCTAACTCCAAACTCCATCCTATCCCTCAACCTGGCTCTGATACCACTCTGTCATGACCCCCTCCTCACAAAGTGTACCCCTCATGGACTGAAAATGTGAGAAGGGAGATAATGACCCCCGAGTCCCGCCTCCAGTAGGCCCCGGGTTGGCGACTAGCACAGAGGGTATAGTAAACACACAAATGGGAGGCATTACCCTCCAAGGGAACGCATGCAGAAGAGAGATATAAGATAGACACCAACCAACTCCAACTCAGAACAGAAATATAAATGAAACTCATGTACATATAAGAAATTCCATGCAAAATTACAACAACTAAAAGGGGAAACTATAGATCCCCAAATGAAAGTAAAACAGCAATGATCACAAGCTCAATCAGCTCCTGCAACCACAAGCTGGTAGTCACCAGCCTGATCTCCAACCTCCTCCAAGTGACCTGAAACACATTATATATATACATTGGGTGAGTATAACAGTATACTCAGTAGGATCCTCCCCGAAGCCTCTCGTGCAAAAGTAATGAAATCATGCTAAAGCACAGTGAACAACAGTGAAACTAACTCGTCACCTAACAGGTATACTATGTTCCCAACCTCACTATGGATACTCTCATCATGTAACACATAAAAGAATATAATATTTAGTAATGAATATCAGGGGTACCCCGCTACTACTTCCCCACTGTTTTTCCGCTTTTCCCCGACGACATAGGTCTTGTGCGTCTCTCTCCAAATGCTTGCCCGTATAAACTTGGGATAAGCTCCACAATCTGCACCACGTGCACCACAAAGGCTTTCCCGCAGACTTTTGGGAAAAGCACCACACTATCCTCATAACCAAAATTAACCAGGTATATTCTGGGAGCCACCACAGCCCACATAACATGTATCATGCGTCGAGTATTGTACCTCAAGCCATTACATCCCATACACCGAGTAAGGATCCTCAAGACATCACATCCTATACACGTTACACCTATAGTAGTCCATAAGATACTACATCCAGAATATATGTGTGGAGATAACCACCATCCATTATAGCCCTCTACACACATATATGGGGAAAACTAACTGTTGTGCCAATGACACTAGTATCTACCAAGAGAAGAGGGTGGGGTCAAAGGGGGTATTCATCCATTCACCCTCCCATCGGAATGTTGGGGAAAACACCCCTTGGGGCTCAGAATCCTCGGGGTGTCAGTTGCCCTTATTGACAGGGTAGAGTAGCGTATAGAAACAAAAAAAGTACAGAATATATATAACTCACAACCACACTATGGGCATAACCTAGTCTTTTCCTCAACTGCAGCTATTGTCTCTCGGACTCCGGGCTGCTATTTCTAAGACTAGGTATCCTATAAGCTCACAACCAATTAAAGAACTTCATTAGGTTACTTCATTCCCTCTTTCATCAATTCAACTGTACGTTAATTAATTCTTCCATCATTAATTAACCATGAACAACCCACATTAACTTTCTTGGTGTCACATTCAAAATTTAATATTCCTTTAAAGTGACAACATCTCCATTAAATTCCAGCATCTCTATCCCCTTGGATTATCACCATTTAATCAATTTTTCATTTCAGATTTACTTTCCCATATTCCTATGCATTCTATAAAAGCATCCTATGGTACTAAACACAAGGGGGGTCAACACGGTGAGTAGATATACTACCCGTCGAGTCTTTGCCGCCTATACCAAGAGCGTAGGACCATTCTCCCTCGAGATGCTAAACACGGAAAGCAAGTGGCATAACCCGCGCGTCTTCGCCTCCTTCGGACGAAGGGTAAGAAAAAATAGCTGCCTGGAGCAGTGGGAAAAAATAAAGCAGATAAACAACCAAAAAATTAACCAAGCATCCAACAACCACATCCATCCCATTCCATCATCCATGGTGTCCTCCCCGACACCCACATGCATAAACCGATGCATCTCTCCACTCTAAGCGTCATCTAATGCCTAAACACCTCGGCCTCCCTGCCTCCACACATCACAACACCCCTCTAGGGTCACATCACAACACAAGATATCACAACAACCCTCCAGGGTCACAACACAGCACATGCAGTAGGAAAACAAACATCACAACAAATTGGGCTCTTGGCCCTTTAGTAAGGCATCCAACCTTCAAACAAAAATCACCAATAGATTTCAGGTTTATCAACCAACTAATTTAATCACGTACATCGACATCTATTTTCTTAACATCAATTTGGAACGACATCCACAACAACAACAACCAGATTCATTTACAGGCATCATTATCATTAGCCAATTAATTATCAATTAATTCCAGCTTTACCTTCTTTATCAATTTCATCAAGGGTAACATGCTAACAAGAAAGTAATATATATCACGCTATCTAGAAAATAAAAAGGCGAACCATTATCATGGTACAAAGCAACAACATACGATCACCAATTCTTTTAATCTGGTTCAAGTATTTAATTAGGTCAATTCAATTGTGATCCAAAGGACTAAATCATGCTAACTCTATGATTGCACATAAACAATTAGAGAATCCACGAATCCCCTACCACAAAGGTTTTTGAGGGAACCCACAATGGTCGATGAGAACCCAGGAAACTGGGTCGATTCTCCACGAATCTTCCTTAGATCTACTCTCCTAACACAACCAAGACCAAAGCTCATCATAAACGACTTCCACACACTTAGATCTACCCATAATGGACATAAATATAAGATCCGGAGAGAAAAGGAGTAGTATATCTAGGTAGATCTAAGAAACTAAACAAAAAGGATCACTTACCTTGAGAAACCAGCTTCGATTCGCGAAGAGAAGCCTCCGGATCGCCTCCAAAACGCTTGGTAGAGGTTTTTCTACCTCCAAGGAAAGGTAATCCTTAGTTATGGCTGATTAAGGGCATAAACGAGGTGATTAAAGTTAAAACGAGTTAGATCCACAATTTTAGGATCTAACTTTAAGTTCCCGCATGGTTAGTCTGCACGGTTTAACAAACCGTGTGCTAACGGTGCGTTAGCTTCTGCCTCGATAATCACTCCTCGCACGGTTAGTCCACACGATTGTGCAGATCGTGTGCTAACTGTGCGTTAGAAACTGCCCTCAAGACCCTCCTTGCACAGTTTGGCCACACGGTTTTGGCAAACCGTGCGCCAATCGTGCGAAAGCTATTACCCTTTAACATTCTTCAAAAGTCCACCCAAACGCACCCCTAAGACACCTTGACTTCCCGGAACACCTCTAGTACCACATTTTCACAATGGAATGGACCATAGAGGTTCGAGCCATTATATTATGGATAATCAAATGAGTCTTATTTGAATGTATAATAAAAAAATAAAACTATTCATGTCAAAATATTATTAAATGAGAGGAACCAAAATGAATTTAATTTGAATAGTAACATTATACAGATTCCCAAATGTCAAAGATGGATTTTAGGTTCATAATTTAATTTATAAGCAAAGAGTATTAGTTACTAATAAGATATTTATTCAATAAAATAGTTTATGTACTTTTAATTAGTTTTTATATAATTATAAAGTCAAAAATGGCATTATTTTTATGATCTATGGATTCACTATTCCCTGAGAAAAAAATTTATTTAGAAAACAATTTATCTGAAGATAATTTCGAGATGATTATGTCAAAATTGAATTATATTTAATAAGTTTTAGATTATAATATTATAATATTTTAAATTGAAATATTATCTTTAAATTCATGGAAAACAACTTAGTTAAATAAACCAATTATTTGTAGTTGAAAATTTATATTATTTTTTTATTTAACTATTATGAATATGAATACCAAATAAGAATACTTATAAATAAAAATATTTATTTATTTCATGGATTACATAATATATCTCATTCTCTCCTAATAATGGTATATCATCATCTTTTATTAATTAAATATTTGATGATATTTTTCCACCATTATTTTTTAGATTCCTTTATTTTATCATTGATCATGAGATTCATTAATAAAATATTAACTAAATGGGTTATCCTATTCCAAAATAAATAATATCTATGATCTAAAATCATAATTGGATTCTCATCCGAATAAATGTTCTTATATAAATATATTAAATAATATCTTAAAACATGATATGCATCATGTATATATATCATTAACAATGAAAAATGAAACACATCATGTAACCAATATAAAATCATAGGTAATTATTCTTGATAAGAAACTAAAACAATTTTATAGAGTATTTTATAATGACCAATATAACAAGGGAAAAAATTCATTCATGAAAAAACTATTCCTATGGATACTTTAATAAAATCATTATTTCCTACCTCAAATGAATGATCTTTCCTCCCAATAACTAAGTAACATATCAGGATTCTATATATTTCCCTAATATTATACTGGTTTGTATTTACCTTTTAAAATATATATTATCAATATTTTCATCCCAAGATTGATTTTCACTTAGTCATAATGAGATAAAGTTTTACCATATTCTTATGAAGATTCCTCAAATAACTCTACTTTTACACACGAATTAAAATTTGTAAAATACAAAAATTCACCTATTGAAAAAATGTGATCATAAAATCCCTAAAAATCTAATTGTAAAGAATAAATAATATATTAAAATTTATTAATTATTCACTCTCACATTCCATAAGATTATAGAAGAAAATATTTTACAGTTTTTAGTTCAATGCCCATGGAATTATGAATTCCATTCGTAAAATTATGTATAATTTTGTGATCGTGATCAAATAAAACATTATTAGGGACTCCATGTGACATTCCAAAATCATTATGATAATTTCCAGTAATATGATTTAATGAATTAATATCTCTAATAGGAATAAAATGAATATATTTATTCAATATTTCAAAAAAATCCCAAATAAAATTATTACATTGCGATGTATTTCAGAATCCTAGTATGAAGTCAGAAAATGTATTCTTGTCTTTACATGCCTGAATCAAAAATTTAGGAAGCATCACATTTGGTTCATTTCATTTAGAAAAACATATTTTCTAATTAATAATATCATGGGACAATAAAAAATAAATTTCAGGATTTCATCCCCCCAATACCAGTATCAATGTCCCAAATAAATCTAAGTGTTATCAAGATAATTATAAAGAAGAGATTTATGATTCTAAAACCATAATTATATTTTAAACTAAATAGATAATTCATTACAAATATCATTTCCCCACATTATAACAAAATATTATTCTTTTTTAATTCCATGTGTTCTTTCATTTTTGACAAATTCTATCTATTCAATCATTTAATGTTCTTCCTATTGATCATTATCAATTCCAAAAAGTATTACGCTGACAACTATACCAAATTATAAAAACATTATATAAAAAAATCATCCATTTAATCATTCATTTACTCATTAATGAAGGGATACTAATATAAATATGACATAGTTAATTGAGAAGTATCATATGGAATCAAGTCATAAAACACATCATTTTCTTTACCGATATAATGTGAAATCATATAATCATAATCCTTTATTACATTGACGCATCTACTAAGATTCATTTTTAGATGTTTTTGAGGTAATATATTCATTAATATTTTATGATAATTATATATTTCATATTCTTACACAGCTAAATGATTCCGCCATATTTTTAGGGGATATGATACCATAACATGTCAATGACAGGCGTACAATGATTTTTTACATGGGGTTTCAATTTAATTTATTTATATGAAATTGCCAAATCATTTTCCATAAAAAAAATAAGGACCTTAAATAAATAATCCTTATATTCTAAATCTTCCAAATTTTTAATTGAAATGGTAAAAATAAAAAAAAATATTATTTTAAATTCCCAGATTCATTCTTCATGTTCTTTTGTACATATGAATATAAATTGTATTATTTAAGAATGGTTAGGGAATTAAATATCAATGAAATTATTTTAAAAACCCATCAATGGTATCCTGATAATATATGGAAACCTAATATCCTAGAGACATTTTTATTCATTTTCCACTTGTCCATGTGTTTTATTTTAATAGGCTCAATAGTTATTCCATATTATGTAGAAATATTCTGAATGAAAGAATAATACTATTATAATAATTCACATTTTAAATTTTTTTTGTTAAAATTATTATCTTTTATGTCCTTCAAAACTATACATAGTTTTTTATCATGTTCCTCAAAAATTGTAGAATGAAATAGAATATTATCAATGATAACAACCACTTACATAGACAAATATAGATAGAGAAATCTATTTAAAATATCAATAAATAATGTAGGTGATTTGTAAACCTAAAATTTATAAACAGAAACTCATCATATCAATAAAATGTATAAAACACCATACTTGTAATTTATTACACCCTTACACTCAAATGATAAGACATGGATATGTGGTCAATCATAAAATAACATAGCAACTAAGAGATGATCAAACAAGTCTTAAATTTGATAAAACAAATACATCTTCACAAACCATTATTATTGATTTATTTATAAATAATAAAATTCCCCATATAAAAATAATAATTTTCAACAACCATTATAATAGAAAAATAAGGTGAAGTTGTAAGGCAGATGAAACAATTATAAATATAATCATGGAAATTCAATTTTATCTCTAACTGTCACATATATATTTTTGACAAGGGGTTATTGAATTTATAGTATCATCATATATTATTTAAATAATAAAATCCAACAATAAAATGTGGATAAAATAGAAAAATATTGATAAAATACATCATTATATATTTACCTCAGTGGAATCACTAATTTGATCAATTTCCATATTTTCAATAAAACATATAATAAACTATTCACTAATAAAATTAATCATTTTAAGATTAGTTATATATTATCATTTTTTTTGATGTAATCATTATTTAAAAATCAATATTATGTCTGAAAAATAATTATCAATTATTTTTTTCTATAATTTGTTCATATCTTTAAAAAAATGTGATTCCATATCCTAAATAACGTCAAAAAAATATATGTGTGAAAAAAATTTACTTATAAGAAAAACTATTCCATTAAGGATAATGGGATGGTTCTAGTAATTCTATATTTCATTAATACATCCAATTATTGTTATTGATAATTTTTTTTCATTATTTCAATGGGTAATATTGCAAATTGAATGGAAAATTTATCAGAAATAAATGATAGCATGTACCCCAAATTGGATAATCAATTGACATCCCCTTATCCTACTATCTTATGATTTCAATCCATTAATACTTTCTTATTAAAAATAGAAATATACATAACCATATAATTGAAATGAAAATATTTTACCTATAGTTCATTATTATTGTTATAATTATTTCTAATACACTATTTAATGTAGTCATGATCTAATTGTTTGAGCATATATTAGAATTTACACTTTCGTAGTCCAATTAACTATTCCGTAAAACATCTTTTGTAATATTTTATATATATTGGAGGATAAACTCTATATTTCATTATCAATTTATTTCCCATTCTTTCCACCATGTCCAATCATTAATCATGATTCCAATATGTATATATGTTCTAATAGGTTCCAAATCAACTTCCTCAGCACATATAGTAACATCTTCGATGTTTTTAAATTATTGAGAGGATAATGATTTTCTTGAACATAGTTTCAGACCACAATGAAATCTACCAATTTTAAACTCAAATATAGAATGGAATCCAAGGAAGAAATTTCTATTATAATGAATTTTTATTAATAATGGAAAATATTCCCCCTTTCTTTTGTATCGATTCTAAAAATTTCTTTTCAATTCCTAGTTGATTAGGATTAGCTAAATATTTATCATGAAAAATATCATCAAAATATATCCACATCATGGTATGAATTATGTTTCATTACTTTTTATTAATAATTTAATTCCACCACTAGATTCACATTCAATATTTTAAATTAATGGTATTAAATTTTTATTTGAATACTATAAAGAAACAAAAAATATATATTTTACAAAGAATTGAACTTTCCATCGTCTACTAGTGGATATAATGATCCAAAAAATATAGAATGGTTAATTTAAAGGATGTTCTCACTTATAATCATATTCTTATATTTATAATTCAGTATATCGTAGTCATTATATCCTGAATTTATTTTCTATTTTAATTGGGATCAAATAAACACAATCAACTTATCTCTGACTAGAATGATTTTGTATTTTAGATTCGTAAGGGTGTTTTCCTACTAACTCCTTCATACCCAAACCAAAATATTTCATATTTCGTAAACTATTTATAATATTCATGGGAAATTTGAATCTATAAATAAATCAGTAAAATAAATATTTTTATAAGATAAAAATTTAATATAAAATCATAATAGTGTCTTTTAATATCATCCTAAGCATAAAGTTGAATAAACATTTAAATGATTGAATTTATAAAAACCCTATATTAGAAAACCAATATTTATGTGTTTAGTAGAAATTATTTCATGTTATTCTATTACAACGGCCTTTTATATTTACATTTTTTTAATTTTGAAATCATTTATATATCAATGTTTACATTTCAATATAGTGTCGATTTTATTCTATGAAAAACATTCTTATATTTACACCACTTTTTTACTTTGGCTCCTTTTTATTAATTTTATTGAAACTCTATAGTGAAATGAATGATATTACTATAGTGTACACACATTCATAAAAAATATAAAAATCTTTTGAAAACATCATAAGATGAAAAAAATATCTTTTATATATAGAGAGATTAAACAAACCCCTTAGTCCGGTGAAAATAAAGGATCCCCATATAAGTATTTAAATTTTTAACAGTAAACCTTCAGAGCATTGAGTAAATTATATTTAATATTAAAAAATATAATTTTTTCAAACAATACCATTTAAACCAATATTATTTATAGTCAAAACACTAATTCTATCTTGGAAAAACACAAGAACCTAGAAAAAATAATATTATTGAATAATAATGATTCACTTTTAAAATAACAAACAAAATGTTCTTGAAATAAAATTATTTACATTAAATCTATTACCTAGAATAGAAAAATCAATCATGAATCATTGAAAATTATATTCATCCCTAATGTTCAGTCGGGTTTCATCCATAATGGAATAACTCATACTCATAATTCTTCAATAACTATTTCTCTGTTGAATAAATAATACCCAATTTGTTATTGGGATATGTCATATTCCCACCCCAAATCATATCCAATATAGAATATTAATTAGATAGTAATAAAATAATAAAATTTTCATTTTCCTATCATAATAATCATTTGAACCAATAGTTAAAATAACATTAATTTTCTATACAAAGGTAACCCTCATTTAAAAAAATATATTTATATAGAAATGGGAATATGGTTTTCAGTAAATAAATAATAGAATATATAGAATAATATCTGTAAATAATAATCATTATGGTGGAATGAAGTGGTCATGTTGTAGTAAATATTAAAAAACATTTTTTTCACACTTATATAAACAATAAAATTGACCTTTATAGAAACTATTTTATAGAATCGTTTTTATTTTTTTAAAATATGGAAAATTAATTTTAAAATTATATTTTATATATAGGAAAATTATTATTTTTATATATAATATCAATGTAATAATTATAATTGAATGTGCGAAATCATTTGAATAAGGGGTTTAAATAAAAAAAATTACAGTGCATACTGTATTTATTTATACATCCCCTAAACCATGATTACAAAAATTATATATATTATTTACCATATTTAGAAATATTTTAATATAAATTTCTTTAATATAAACATTTATTTTATATCATATATTACCGTATTATTTTTAGATAAATAATTAGTAATGATTACGTTGATTGTTTTGAGTTTATTGGGTCCAAAACATATTTGGTGTGTCGAATGTAGTTAAAGTGGTAACAGATACATCATATCTAGTTTGATAATCATTTAATAAATTTCATATTTTTATAATAAATATATTTTTAAAATAATACATTTATTTTGGTCAATAAAAATAAAATTCGTCATTTCTAAGAGGAGGTAGATCGCGCCTACACATTATAAGGACCCAGCCTTAAAACATTCCATATTCATAAATTAAGTTAATAATTCACATTGAGGATCATTTCAGGTATAGTGATTTAGAGAATTATATAATAACTATTACATAACAACTTGAATATTACATGTACACACATCTACCTGGTTTCCATTTTTTCCCAGAATAAAAATTCATGAAAAAAAGAGTCATGTCTAGTTCCATGTTTTAAACAGCATGACTTTTACTGGATCCCATCCATGACCCTATTACACTTTATGTCCTGTGAAAAACATTTCAAAAACATGGGATGAGCATAAAAAGCTCAGTAAGGGATACAGAATAAGGGAAAACTGTTAGTTTTTCAAAATAATAAGTAAACCATGAATACATATTCATAAGTAATACTTTTCACCTTTATGATGTAGTAAATACTCTTCAATTAATGAGAGATCATTTCTTACCCTTTTGTAACATAAATATTACCATAAAACCCGTATATATAACACATAACATATAAAGGTAACTCGGGACATAAAGATACTTAAATGTGATAACCATATGGTCGACTCCAACACATATCACTAAATTAAATACCCATACAGCCGACTTCTTTACCCAATACAGTGGAGGTTAAAACATAAATAGTCACCGTGGTTCATCACGACACCACCTGTCATTTAGTTTATCACTTAACCACCCGTCAAATGTCCATGTACCATTATAAAATCATAACACATAAAAATATATAAATGAAAGATAACATTT
The DNA here is from genome assembly GCA_963277665.1 of Viscum album. Lineage (NCBI taxonomy): Eukaryota > Viridiplantae > Streptophyta > Magnoliopsida > Santalales > Viscaceae > Viscum > Viscum album. Next base: position 970,901,744 of record OY728133.1, on the reverse strand, counting down.
CCACATTTCTATCACAACATATCATTTAAACATGATGAAATAAAAAAATTCCCCTATCAATACCATTTTCAATACCAAAATATGTAATAGAGTATATGGAATTTATTTTCCATTTAAAAAACAGTGCGGCTTTTAAAGGAATCCAAAGATCAAATAATACTCATAGCAGCGGAATGGTCATAAACACAGCTTACATTAAATGAAACATTACTTTTTGTTGTTTTGTAAAATACTTCCTAGAAAATTATTCCCTTTTAATGAAATGAAAATTCAAGGTGTTTATACAGCGAATAAAAGAATCTAGTATATTAAAACAAAATATGCCTCAATGAAAGGAGATTGGGATGAAGTCCCTTAACTCGTGACCGACTTGACCAGTTCATTATTTAATATCTTGAATAATAAACTAAAGTTAATTTCTACTTTATTAAGAACATTTTTCAAGATTATCACTTATTACCATGTTAAAAACATAATGTAATAATTTATGTTAATAATTGTTGTTTTTTTGATACATGGTACATGAGTCAAAAATGGACTTCTTTTAAATACAAGTTGTTCATGTGGTCAAAAGTTCATTATATCCATTATGATATTCATGATTTAGATATTATATATGTAATATATATCTAGTATATAATTTTATTTATAATTTTATATAACAATTGGAGATAAGAAATGAAATGCATCATCCTTGGAGACGGAAAGCCGTCTCTACGCATGAACGCTACTTCCATTTCTATTTCATTTTGTAATGGAATGTATAATTAATGATAAATATGTATATTATAATTCCAGTATAAAATCAAATATAATTTCATTAACTCTACCCTTCATATGTTCCATATAAGGCAGGAATGAGTCATATCACTTTGAGGGGGCGCTATTCCGCACTTCCTCAAATTAGATTATCGTATTTACCCACTACGGAAACCATAATGGTATTCTATAAATGAAAAATACAAAATCATAGAAACAATATTTCTTTTCCAATTAGATTAAGGTGTGTGTAAGTGTACTTCAATTAATTCCCAAAAAAACACATATTATATTTAGTATGCTTGTTTTGTTATAAAATAATGAAATAGAAAGAGTTTAGGGGGTTGGAGAGGTAAAATAAATCAAAAAATAAAAAATAATTTAAGAGAAATTGTTACCTTTTATTCGGGTAACTCCCTTTGGTTTTAACCAAAATGAATTCTTGTACTGCCTTATGCCTAAGTTCAGTCTTCTAGGAGGAGGATAGGGATGTAGGGAGCTGTAAAGACCCATAAATTCCAAGGAATTTTTTTTAAATTTTCTTTGGAATTTTACAAGAACGTAGTTTCTGACGGCGCCTGATTCCGAGGCCCGGTGTGCCCGGAATCAATTTCTGAAGTTTGGTTCGGGTACGTTCAGTGAACGGACGAGCGGGTTTTTCTAACTTTTGAACCAGTGCTCGGAATCAAATTCTGAGGGCACCGATGGAATCGCAGCGCCGGTAATTGCATAGAAACGCCTCTTCTGGAGTTGCGTTTGCTCGGGTGTGGTTTTAAATTTTTAGGCTTAAAGTTAAGAAATAAAATAATTTTGCGACAACTTTATTTTATTTCACTTAAGCCACTTAGAAGCCACTTGAAGCCACTTAAAAGCGGCTTAATCTGAGTTGAATCGAATAGGGTACTATCCAGAAATATCCTACCCTCTTGGTAGGATATTTGTGAGGTGGGCCCCGCACGAGCCCCGCCGTTTCTTTCCTCTAAGTAACACACCCGCGAAAACCCGTATTTATGAAAGTCAACTGACGTGTTTTCTTAAATTCTTAACAGACCATTTATTTGGGTGGTTTTTTTTCGTAAATTAAATGAGATGTTTCTTTCGTTGAATTAATTCTACGAATTAATGGTTCGTTTCTTATCTTTTGAAATTCAAATGTTTAGTTGTGTAAATAAAATAAGGCTTAAGCTTATTTTATTTTGGGTTGGTCTCCTTTGCCACCTTGAGAGATTTTGAGAAGCTCTCTCCATCTTCTTCAACCTTGACGAAGAACACTTAAGCTCCGACGAAGAACGCCGCTTCTCTTCTTCGTAGCCGGTGTGTTTCCGAAGATCGACGACGCCGCTTCTTCGATCTTCTTTCCGTGTCAACGAAAGGAGACGCCGTTTCGTCCTCAGACTATCTCCGTCAGCTTACGAAGCTTCTCCAGCGACGTACCTCTTCGGACGCACCTCGACGTCAACAGAAACGACGTTCGATTTCCGCGACGCCCGACCTCCGCGACGCTAGTCTTCCGCGGCTTGATTGGCGTGCTCCGCACTTGAATCCGAGGTAGGGGATTGTTGATATTTTATTTATTTATTTTCCATTCTTGATTCTAGAATGTCGAACTTTGAGGATAAAGGATTAAATGTTTTTGTCTAACGAGAGGGGGGCCCGGACCGCACCAACACGGTCGAACCCCCCTCCTATGTTCATAATTGTTTCCTTGCGGATGGAACAGGATGGCGTGGTGCCGTCGCACCACATGGGAATCGCACATCAATTATTGCGCGGTGCCGTCGCGCCGCGCCGTGGAAAGAAATCCAAGAACGCGACGTCGTTGCGTCGCGTCGAAGAAAGTCAAAGGTGGCGCGGCCGGAGCGGGGTCGCGGCGGAGGGAAGCGATGCCGTCGCATCGCGCCGGACGGCATAGGCCGCGGCGGAGCAAGATGACCGGCGGCCGGCACCGGGCCGCCGGTGTCAGCGAAGGAAGGACCGGCCGTCGCCGGTCCTTGCTGGCGAAACCGGCCGGCCAGTGCGGGGCCGGCCGGACAGTGGAGACCGGGTGAATTAATTTCCCCCGACCGGGTCTCAAAAGCGGCCCCAATTAAGGTCCGCGGTTCTCAAAGGAGTGGGGGGGGCTTAGCCCCCTGCGCGCGGCACCCGAACGGCGCCCAGGCCGCACCGTTGTGCCGGTCCGTGCCGCCGCGCCGGACCGCGACGCCGCGCCGGACCGCTCCACCGGCCGGGCCGGGTTTTCTGAGCCGGGCCGGGTCGGCGGGCCGGGTCGCCGCCCGGGGCGGGTTGACCCGGTTCGGCCGACCCAGGGGGGGTCGGCCCGGGCCCAAACCCCCAGTTTCGGACCACTTTCGGTCAAATGCTCATATCTTGGTCTACAGGCCTCCAAACGACTCGCCGTCAGCGGCAACGCGATCCTTGGATCGAGACGGTTGTTTCGGTATACTATACTCATGGTGCACCTTCCTTTTCGGGAGCCTACGTGGTTAAAACTCCATAGTTAAGCGTGCTTGGCCTAGAGTAGTGATCAAGATGGGTGACCTCCTGGGAAGTTTCTCAGGGTGGGTGTGAGACGGAAAGGCCAATAAATAACAGATCGGGCGTCCGATTGACGCGCCGTCTGTTTCGTTGAATTCCTCTAAGTGAGGCGGATCTTTTGGCTTACTCCGCTCGAGGTTTGGATGCCGACGGAGTGCGGTCGGGTTGGATCGCACCAAAATCCAACCGGGCCCCAGGAACGAAAAAGCCAATAACTCTCAGACCGGGCGTCTGATTGACGCTCCGTCTGTTGCGTTGAGTTCCTGTTGATGATACGGAACTTTTGGCATCCTTCGCCGAGATTTGGATGCATTTGGATAGTGGTCGGGTTGGATCGCACCGAAATCCAACCGGGCCCCTGGAACGGAAAAGCTGATATCTTTCTGACAGAACGTTCGTTTGACGAACCGTCAGTGGCGTTGGTGATCTCATTGAGAAACGGTCCCTATGAATATACCCTATGATTGTTCGGGGTATAGTTGAGTTACGGCCGGATTGGTTCGCACACGAAACCAACCGGGCCCGTGGGACGAAAAGGCTAATAACTCACAGACCGGGCATCCGATTGACGCACTGTCTGTTGCGTTGAGACCCCTATGACGAGGTGGTCCTTTGAGATACTTTTTTGCGGGACTTTGTGATACTTGGAGTATCGACCAGTAGCTCGTGGAGCGGACCCTCCCGGAGACGAGCGTGCGGAGTACGGAGACCGTGTAGCCGGCTGAGACCTGACGACTGCTTGACCGACTCGACTTGGAGTGAGTCGACTAGCCCAGTGGACGGAGTGCCCGGTATTTGGCGACAGACCCACGGCGGACGGAGCACCCGGTAGTTGGCCGCAAACCCGCGGTACTCGACAGGAGGATTACCTCTGTAGGCTATTAGTGGGAGCGCCCGGTATTTGGCGACAGACCCTCAGTGGACAGAGCGCCCGGTAGTTGGCCGCAAACCCGCAGTACTCGACAGGAGGAGTACCTCAGCAGTCTTAGGTTAGTGAGCAGTACCTCGTAGTCGTGACAAGACCACTGTACACTCTAGAGACGGAGCTCTTCAGCAGTTACGGTTTCGATAATGAAAATCATGGTTTCAGCTGAGACTTTTGACCTTTGTGTTCACCTCATGATTGAGATGGGTCACTTGATAACTTAGGTATATGTATGGGCATATACCTGGGTAGTGGTTATCCGTTGATTTCACAATCCTTGTGTTTCCTCATGATTGAGATGGGTTACTTGATAACTTAGGTATATGTATGGGCATATATCTAAGTAGAGGTTATCTGTTGAGATATTCTTGTGGTTATATTTGTTGGTTTAGTGAGACCTTGAGGGTCTCGGGGTCCCTACTGAGTATCGTTATACTCACCCCTGCACGGGGTATGCCCGCACCTCGTTGTGTTGGTTGCAGACGACGGGCAGTGCTGACGGAGGTCGAGTGTTCGAGGACTGGACGGTACCCGGAGGTGGACTACACGACGAGTCGGTACCCAGAGGTGGACTACACGACGAGTCGGTACCCGGAGGTGGACTACACGACGAGTCTGTACCCGGAGGTGGACTACGCGACGAGACGACTCACATAGGAGGTTGACGGACGAGAGCGTGGAGGAGGCTATCTGTACCTACCCTTCAGGTAGGATCCGAGGTGGACGACGAGGAGTTGCGCTATCTGTACCTACCCTTCAGGTAGGACCCGAGGAGGACGACCCAGGAGCTACTTCCCTCTTCCAGCTGTTTGTCTTTTTTCTGTTGTACCTTGTTCACTTGTAGTTGTAATTTCTTTTGGGTTTGTATTCTGGCCCATTTACTTTTCAGTTTTTCTTTTGTACTTAGTGTTTTGTTTCCGCTTGTACTCGGTGGTGCTTGTTTTCTTTTATAAAGGTAATGCCTTCCCAGTTATCAGGATTTTACGCCTTTGGTGCTAGTCGCCAGCCCCTTGCCTATGGAAGGCGGGCTTGGGGTAGTCACGGCACGGGCCCCGAGGACTGGTCGTGACAAATTGGTATCAGAGGAGTTCGGTTCTACCGCAGAATTTATAACTCTGATGTTTCCTTCTGTGAAGCAATAGTGTTAAGAGTACCGAGTGTGGTTTTCAGTTCAGGGAGTCTAGTGTTGGTGCGGGCGGCCGACGTATCCATACACCAGGACCCTGACAACTGGTTTCCGACTTTGTGCACGAAAACACTGATTGCATGTGTGTTTTCCAGAAGTTTTATTTAAATGTCATCTCAAACCAGGTCAGGTCACCAGGTATAATCTTTTGACCGTGTCACGTTGTTTCTTTCAGGATTCCTCCCCGTGGAAGACCAGCTAGAGCCCCGAGAGTGGTACGTACTGACAGCCCGCCGAGCGATGAGGCCTCAGTACAGGGCCCTATCCCAGTTGAGGCACCAGCGGAGGCACCAGCGGTACTACTACCCATTGGGCCACCGATGCCACCAGCCCCAGCAGCATAGGATGCACGTCGCTTGAGCGCACTACATGAGTTCCAGAGCCAGAGGCCACCCAGGTTCCAGGGAGGGACGGACCCGCGGGCGGCTGAGGATTGGCTGGAGGTTGTGGTGAGAGTCTTTAGGCTAGTGGGGACGCCTACAGATTTCATGGTGATCCTAGCTGCCAGCCTTCTTCAGGCAGCAGCAGGCAGATGGTGGAGCCTGATGCTTCAGATGCATGATGAGGCGACACTTCTATCGGCAGACTTCGAGAGCCTGTTCCGGGAAGAGTTTGTACCAGCCACCCTTCGAGTGGTGCGTATACAGGAGCTACTTCAGCTGCGGCAGGGCAGCATGTCAGTGGCGCAGTACTCAGCGAGATTCACAGACCTCTCTCACTACTCCACAGATATGGTACGAGACCCGTTCTTCAGGGCCCGAACCTTCTAGCAGGGGCTCAGGCGAGAGATTAGAGCTTCTGTTGTTTCTCACAGCTTTCCGACGCAGACAGGGGTGTTGGAGAGAGCCCTCTTAGTGGAGAGTTTCCTTACTGAGCAGTCTCCAGCAGCAGGACCCACCACTAGCCAGCTTGCGGCAGAGTCTTCTGCAGCAGGCAGTAGACAGATGACACAGAGGTCCAAGAGGACCAGACCTACCGGTGGCCGACTGCACGACTCAGGTTCTGTTGTGCGGGGAAACCGGGGTGGAGTCAGAGCCAGACGTGCCGAGAGTGGACAGTGTTACTCCTGCAGCGGAATTGGTCACATGGCACGTGATTGTCTGACCCGCCATGCAGATGACCAGCAGTTAAATGAAGAACCTCCAAGGAAAAGGCAGAGGTTCGATCAGGGCGGACCGCAAGGAGCATGCGGCCATGGAAGAGGAGCTGGACGTGCAGCTGGAGGTGGACGACGCTTCGGGATGTTCCCACCACCACCAGGAGGCCCACCCCGACCGTAGGGGACAGGAGGACATGGGAGAGCTCAGCTTCAGGCAGCTGAGGCCTATGGTCATGGAGCTCCAAGAGCAGGTGGACAGGAGAGGAACTAGTGGATACGTCCTTTGTACTTCTAGTTCCATGATGCTTTTGTATTCGTGTCTTTGTACTATGATCTGCAATAATAAAAATACACTTATCTTTGTTTGCTTTCCTGTCCTTTTTGTTTGGTTGATACTGATTGGTCCCGGTTAAACTGTTGACTTGACCCTCACTTTTGAGATTCCTACTGGAGGAGACCCAGTGACCTCACATGATGCCGGCAGTGTGACTCGACCCTTGGAGGCGAGAGTGACAGTTGGATCTCTTAGTAGTTGTGTCGAGGCCTTACGACGTCATCCATGGCATGAATGCATCATTTATGTCGGGATTGACTGTATTAGGCAACGAATGTGGTTCATCTAGGGGATGAGACCAGATTTCTCTTATCGACAAAGAAGAAATCATAGAAGCTCTTGTGAGACTAATGGAGGTGCAGTTCATCCAGGAGCGGATGAAGACTGCACAGTGCAGTAAGAAACAAGGAACTGGTGCCAGTCTTAGAGACTCGGGCGTGTTAGATGTTTCAAGAAGAGGTAGATTTAAATAGAGATGAGTCTGCGAAGCGGCAGATGTGGAGGCAGAGCTAGGAGAGCAGCATGAGGTGGTGTACATCTTAACATGCTACAACCACCCGCCTTAGTTATTCCCGCCAGGCTCAGGGAGCTGGAGGGTGGAGGAAGAGTGCGGTTGAATGTGGTCAAGGAGTGTGACCCAGTGGCTCTAGAAATGATTCAAAGGACAGTCTGTGTCCACTACCAGCTGTTGTAGTAACAGACGTCGATATGAATCATTCCTTGCTTTCACAAATCTTGTTCTAGACCTAGAGTTTCCGGTAAGCCGTGGACTTGACCCTCATGTCTGGAGATACCTTGGGAGGAGACTCGATAATCACACTTACGCCGACGGTGTGGTCAGACCCTCGAGGCGAGAGTTCTGGTTGGAATCTCTTGGTGGAAGCGTCGAGGCCTTATGACGTTAGTTTGAGTATGGAATGGGCAATAACTGTTTATACTCAAATTGATGGTTTTAGGCAAACGTCGGGATGGGTTTTCCTTGGTCGGCGGAAAAGGAAACCCCAGGCAGTGCAGGGTAACTCTTGCGCAGGAGGGTGCGACCGATCACTCTTGAGTCAGTCAACCTTACCCTCGTAGCAGCAGTCGTTTTGAGTTTCAGTTCTAATAGAAATGGAGACCTCTGGAGTTCGAGGATGACGACCACGTCTTCCTACGGGTCTCACCTCGACAAGGTTTACGGAGATGTGGTCAGGGAGCCAAGTTATCTCCGAGGTTCAACGAACCTTTCTAGGTCCTCAGCTGGGTAGGCGAGGTGGTTTACCACTAGGCCCATCCACTTCAGTTGCACTAGGTGCACGACGTTTTCCATGTATCCCAACTGGGGAGATACGTGCTCGACCCCTTCGCATATCATCGACCATGAGGAGCTGGACGGTGGCGATGAGTGTCTTCTACGGAGGTTCATGTGGGGATCGAGGATCGATAGGAGCAGATCCTAGGAGGACGGTCGATTCCTCTTGTGCACTTTCTTTGGCAGCGTGGGAACCTCCAGGTAAGCACATGAGAGCGGAAGGCTCAGATGCGTGCTCAGTACCGCTTTGTTTCCCTAAGTTTGTGGTGATGCTTTACGGGGACGTAAAGCCCTGTGGTGGGAGTAATGTAAAGACCCGTAAATTCCAAGGAATTTTTTTTAATTTTCTTTGGAATTTTACAAGAACGCAGTTTCTGACGACGCCTGATTCTGAGGCCCAATGTTCCCGGAATCAATTTTCGAAGTTTGGCTCGAGTACATTCAGTGAACGGACGAGCGGATTTTTCTAACTTTTGAACCGGTGCTCGGAATCGAATTCTAAGGGCACCGATGGAATCGCAGCGCCGGTAATTGCTTAGAAACGCCTCTTCCGGAGTTGCGTTTGCTCGGGTGTGGTTTTAAATTTTCAGGCTTAAAGTTAAGAAATAAAATAATTTTGCGACAACTTTATTTTATTTCACTTAAGCCACTTGGAAGCCACTTGAAGCCACTTAAAAGCGGCTTAATCTGAGTTGAATCGGATAGGGTACTATCCAGAAATATCCTACCCTCTTGGTAGGATATTTGTGAGGTGGGGCCTGCACGAGCCCCGCCGTTTCTTTCCGCTAAGTAACACACCCGTGAAAACCCGTCTTTATGAAAGTCAACTGACGCGTTTTCTTAAATTCTTAACAGACCATTTATTTGGGCGGTATTTTTTCGTAAATTAAATGAGTTGTTTCTTTCGTTGAATTAATTCTACGAATTAATTGTTCGTTTCTTATCTTTTGAAATTCAAATGTTTAGTTGTGTAAATAAAATAAGGCTTCAGCTTATTTTATTTTGGGTTGGTCTCCTTTGCCACCTTGAGAGATTTTGAGAAGCTCTCTCCATCTTCTTCAACCTTGACGAAGAACACAAAGAACACTTAAGCTCCGACGAAGAACGCTGCTTCTCTTCTTCGTAGCCGGTGTGTTTCCGAAGATCAACGACGCCGCTTCTTCGATCTTCTTCCCGTGTCAACGAAAGAAGACGTCGTTTCCTCCTCGGACTATCTCTGTCAGCTTACGAAGCTTCTCCAGCGACGTACCTCTTCGGACGCACCTCGACGTCAACGGAAACAACGTTCGATTTCCACGACGCCCGACCTCCGCGACGCTAGTCTTCCGCGGCTTGATTGGCGTGCTCCGCACTTGAATCCGAGTTAGGGGATTGTTGATATTTTATTTATTTATTTTCCATTCTTGATTCTAGAATGTCAAACTTCGAGGATAAAGGATTAAATGTTATTGTCTAACGAGAGGGGGGCCCGGACCGCACCAACACGGTCAAACCCCCCTCCTATGTTCATAATTGTTTCCTTGCGGATGGAACGGGATGGCGTGGTGCTGTCGCACCACGCGGGAATCGCACGACAATTATTGTGCGGCGCCGTCGCGCCGCGCCGTGGAAAGAAATCCAAGAACGCGACGTCGTCGCGTCGCGTCGAAGAAAGTCAAAGGCGTCGCGGCCGGAGCGGGGCCGCGGCGGAGGGAAGTGATGTCGTCGCATCGCGCTGGACGGCATAGGCCGCGGCCGGTTCCGGGCTGCGGCGGAGCAAGATTACCGGCAGCCGGCACCAGGCCACCGGTGTCAGCGAAGGAAGGACCGGCCGTCGCCGGTCCTTGCTGGCGAAACCGGCCGGCCAGTGCGGGCCGGCCGGACAGTGGAGACTGGGGGAATTAATTTCCCCAGGCCGGGTCTCAAAAGAGGCCCCAATTAAGGGGTAGCGGTTCTCAAAGGAGGGGGGGGGGGGCTTTGCCCCACGCGCGCGGCACCCGAACGGCGCCCAGGCCGCGCCGCCGTGCCGGGTTTTCCGAGCCGGGCCGGGTCGTCGGGCCGGGTCGCCGCCCGGGGCGGGTCGACCTGGTTCGGCCGACCCAGGAGGGGGGGGGGGGGGTCGGGCCGGGTCGGCCCGGGCCCAGACCCCCAGTTTCGGACCACTTTCGGTCAAATGCCCGTATCTTGGGCTACGGGCCTCCAAACGACTCGCCGTCAGCGGCAACGCGATCCTTGGATCAAGACGGTCATTTCGGTATACTATACTCATGGTGCACCTTCCTTTTCGGAAGTCTACGTGGTTAAAACTCCATAGTTAAGCGTGCTTGGCCTAGAGTAGTGATCAGGATGGGTGACCTCCTGGGAAGTTTCTCAGGGTGGGTGTGAGACGGAAAGGCCAATAAATAAGAGACCGGGTGTCCGATTGACGCGCCGTCTGTTTCGTTGAATTCCTTTAAGTGGGATGGATCTTTTGGCTTACTCCGCTCGAGGTTTGGATGCCGACGGAGTGTGGTCGGGTTGGATTGCACCGAAATCCAACCGGGCCCCTGGAACGAAAAGGCCAATAACTCTCAGACCGGGCGTCCGATTGACGCGCCTTCTGTTGCGTTGAGTTCCTGTTGATGATACGGAACTTTTGGCATCCTTCGCCGAGATTTGGATGCAGTTGGATAGTGGTCGGGTTCGATCGCACTGAAATCCAACCGGGCCCCTGGAACGGAAAAGCTGATACCTTTCTGACAGAACGTTCGTTTGACGAACCGTCAGCGGCATTGGTGATCTCGTTGAGAAACGGTCCCTATGAGTATACCCTATGAGTGTTCGGGGTATAGTTGAGTTACAGTCGGATTGGTTCGCACACGAAACCAACCGGGCCCCTGGGACGAAAAGGCTAATAACTCAAAGACCGGGCGTCCGATTGACGCGCCGTCTATTGCGTTGAGACCCCTATGACGAGGTGGTCCTTTGAGATACTTATTTGAGGGAATTTGTGATACTTGGAGTATCGACCAGTATCTCGTGGAGCGGACCCTCCCGGAGACGAGCGTGCGGAGTACGGAGACCGTGTAGCCGGCTGAGACCTGACGACTGCTTGACCGACTCGACTTGGAGTGAGTTGACTAGCCCAATGGACGGAGCGCCCGGTATTTGGCGACAGACCCACGGAGGACGGAGCGCTCGGTAGTTGGCCGCAAACCCGCGGTACTCGACTGGAGGAGTACCTCTGTAGGCTATTAGTGGGAGCGCCCGATATTTGGCAACAGACCCTCAGCGGACGGAGAACCCGGTAGTTGGCCGCAAACCTGCAGTACTCGACAGGAGGAGTACCTCAGCAGTCTTAGGTTAGTCAGCAGTACCTCGAAGTCGTGACAGGACCACTGTACACTCTAGAGACGGAGCTCTTCAGCAGTTACAAATTCGATAATGAAAATCCTGGTTTCAGCTGAGACTTTTGACCTTTGTGTTTACCTCATGATTGAGATGGGTCACTTGATAACTTATGTATATGTATGGGCATATACCTGGGTAGTGGTTATCCGTTGATTTCACAATCCTTGTGTTTCCTCATGATTGAGATGGGTTACTTGATAACTTAGGTATATGTATGGGCATATATCTAAGTAGAGGTTATCTGTTGAGATCTTCTTGTGGTTATCCTTGTTGGTTTAGTGAGACCTTGAGGGTCTCGGGGTCCCTACTGAGTATCGTTATACTCACCCCTGCACGGGCTATGCTCGCACCTCGTTGTGTTGGTTGCAGACGACGGGCAGTGCTGATGGAGGCCGAGTGTTCGAGGACTGGACGGTACCCGGAGGTGGACTACACGACGAGTCGGTACCCGGAGGTGGACTACACGACGAGTCGGTACCCGGAGGTGGACTACACGACGAGTCCGTACCCGGAGGTGGACTACGCGACGAGACGACTCGCAGAGGAGGTTGACGGACGAGAGCATGGAGGAGGCTATCTGTACCTACCCTTTAGGTAGGATCCGAGGTGGACGACCAGGAGCTGCGCTATCTGTACCTACCCTTCAGGTAGGACCCAAGGAGGACGACCCAGGAGCTGCTTCCCTCTTCTAGCTGTTTGTCTTTTTGCTGTTGTACCTTGTTCAGTTGTAGTTGTAATTTCTTTTGGGTTTGTATTCTGGCCCATTTACTTTTCAGTTTTTCTTTTGTACTTAGTGTTTTGTTTCTGCTTGTACTCTGTGGTGCTTGTTTTCATTTATAAAGGCAATGTCTTCCCAGTTATCAGGATTTTATGCCTTTGGTGCTAGTCTCCAGCCCCTTTCTTATGGAAGGCGGGCTTGGGGTAGTCACGGCACGGGCCCCGAGGACGGGTCGTGACAGGAGCTTAATTTTATAGAGGCTGGATGATCCAGAGGGGCTTGAAATATGTGAGGAATGAGATAGATTTATGGGATTTATATAAGGGAGAGGAGGTCACTCTATAAAAGTGTGAAATTATTATTTTATTATATAATGATTTTCGGTTTCTAATGGTCCAAAACTAATTATTGTAGAAGATAAGATGACTCATGGTCGAAATAAAAGCATAAAATAATAATTGGATAGGTTTTGGATGTTATTTTAATCCTTATAATCTTATTTGTTAAAGTTATTTATTAATGAGGTAAACACTACACCATTAATATATCATAAATAATTTAATTCATTTGATGTATAAAAATTATAAAAAAAATTCCATCATGTAGGAAAACTTTTTATCTTTCCAAATAATATTTATAGTTGAATTGATATCTTAAATAACCTGATGTAAAAATTAATTTACTAAAATATATTTGTTTATGTCATTTTTCCTTTTCTTTATGTTAATTAAAATAGAGTGTCATTATCACTCTTAAGTGGTTGTATGGGGTCCAAAAATTAACCCATGGATGACCATGTTTGGTCATGACTCATCCAATAAGGTTAGAACAAGTGTAAATGTAATTTTGTACTATTATGATATTCATTTTATCTTGAAATGCCCTATTTACATTTAACCACACAAAATAAAATCCAAAAGTTACTATTTATCAAAAAATAATAATTTTATTGAAACAAAATTTACTTAATAATAACAACCATGTATGTCTAATTTTCTAAATTCAATTCACAGAACGAGTAAAAATTTATTTAAAATAAAATGTCATCTTTTTAACTACTACTTAGTGTTTTCACTATTCATCAAAAATTGAAGTTTATCAGAAAAATCCCAAAAATTCAGACTAAGATAAATTTGATATTATAATTTCCAAAATGATTTATATTTTACCAATTCAAAATCATAAATTTTTGATTAATTAATTTAAAATTAATTTTTGTTGTGAAAACAAAAGCTGTGTTTTTATGAAATATTAACTATCAAAAGATTGACACTTGTTTATGTCTAATTTCAAGGTGAAATTATTTCCAATGGCCAAAATTGGATTGAATGTTAAAAATATATTCTAATTACACTTTAAAACAAATAATATTAAATTTCAGTTTTGAATTCAAATACAGTATTTTTCACTATTCATTAAAAAATGAATTTTATCAGAGAAATACCAAAAATTTACCCAATGTAAATTTTGTTATCCTAATTCTAAAGAAGAATTTTATTTTGTAAAATAGAACATATAAAAGTGTCCAAACTAGGTTTGAATATTTTTCTCCATTAAAAGGTAGTAAATCAACCTTTTAAAGTAAATTATGCTTGAAATTAGATTAATTCACATTTTAAGCCTCTAACTTTTATTGGATAAATGTAAAAACATTTAACAAACCTTTATAATAATATTTTAGTTAGTTATATTTATTCCTGCCTTTAAAATGGATAGGTGTTAACTACCATTTAAAATAATATTTTATTATTATTATTTATTATGACTCAGCATTGTGTGTAACATTGGACTTCCATGAAACATGTTGTTGCGTATCGGGTATGCCATCGAACATAGCATCCACATTAATGAAAAATTAATATTTAATTCTCAAAAATTTATAAATATAAAAATTTTATTTTCTTTATTTACCAGGGATGTTACATCCTTCCCACCTTTTTTGAATTGTGTCCTCGCAATTTTAAAATTGGGCTCATAATCTTCATTGACAACCCCACATCAGAAAAATATTAAATAAAACGACCACTTTAAAATAAAGGAATAGAATTACAAAGGTTACCCGAGACAAAATATACTAGGATTCCATGAAAATGTGTATATGGTGGTGAAAAAACCCATCATTTTCTAACGGAGAGTGATAGAAAACATGATTTGGAGAAAGTTAACCAATAAAAAATCATAAACTTCTTATGGGTTTAATGATATTTGATTTCCCAGTAGGAAAAGTTAATAGATGACCTTTTTGTTTTAAGTTACTTTTCATAATGTTGTGGAATGTGTTTATGAGCATAACTAAAAACATAATAAAACACACTTACTAGTCATGTAGGCTTTCATCTTTTACTAAATTTATACCACAAACTCATCATTTCTCCAAATGATGAGTATCCAAGATGACTTGTTATCATTGAAAGATATATAATCAACTTCTAGAGAATCAAATAATCTAATAAATATAAACTATACATTTCCCCTATCTTTAGAATATACCCAAAACTAAAATGGTTAGTATAAGATCAGATAATCCACAAAAATAAGAAAATTTTACACTAAGAAAACCTACTCATAATCTTCAAAATTTGTCAAACAATACCCAATTTTCAAAAAATACCATTCAATAAAAAATTGTCCACAAAATTCATTAAATTAATCTAATATAAGATAGAAACCCAAATCTCAGAAGGATTTATTCACATAGACTTCCAAGATAAATCTTAACATTTATCTCCAAATAAATCTGACTACTCTTAAAGTCTCATACTAAAGTGTAATTTATCAAATCACATATTCTCTATGATTGGTTATTAACTTCTATAAATCCTAGAAGTCACCTTATGCCCACAAAAAAACATAGATTCGTCCAAAATAATATTTCAAACATTACTCAAAAAATTAAATCCCATACTATTTTATTTTCCTTAAGAACATAACGCTCTCAAAAGAGAGAATGTCTTCCAAAATAACATTATTTACTTAATCACAAAATCATTTCCCAATATTAAGGATCCCATTTGATAAAACATTAAATCCCAAATAAACTTATTCTGGACTCATAAAATCATTATCTAAAAAGAATTAGTTATAGTAACCAGGGACTTCACGTAGTCCAACAGTTGGCAATAAATCCCAATCGAACATTGGTTGCGGGTGTGATTCTCGCAACTTTGTCTGACGTGACATGTTTTCACACAGTCTACATGTTTTCATTTTTAAAAAACAATACAATTTCATAACATTCCAAAAATAAAGAGAGACAAATTCCGTAAAAATAACCATAACATATTTTATCCTCCATGGTTATCTAATACAATTCATTTATCACCCCAAATTATAATAACCATTTATCAATTATAAAATAACTATGACTCTTTCTAATATCCTAACAATTTTGGTAATTCCACTTATGCTTGAAGAACACCCTAACCTCTAAATTTATCTAAAATATCCTTTATTACAAACTATAAGGATATGGCTTTAAAACATTGAATATTCTTGAATTATGATAATTATTAACAATGAAGATCTTTTCAAGTTTTGAGCTTTGGAGAATAAGGTCATAACTATTACATAATAACATGAATATTACATGTAGACACATCTACCCAATTTCCATTTTTTCACAAAATAAAAATTCTTGAAAAAATGAGTCTTTTCTAGTTCCATGTTTTAGACAGCATGATTTTTCATTGATCCTATCCATGACCATATTCCACATTATGTCATGTGAAAATAATTTCAAAAACTTGGTAGGAGCATAAAAAGCTCAGTAAGGGATACACAAATAATGAAAAATATTAGTCTTTCAAAACAATATGTAAAACGTGAATACTTTCTAATTAGTAATACTTTTTACCTTTATGAAGTAGTAAATACTCATCACTTAATAAAAGATCATTGCTAACCCTATTGTAACCAAAATATTACAATAAAACCCATATAAAGAACACATAACATATAAAGGTAACTAGGGAAATAAACATACTTAAATGGAATAACCATACGGTCGACTTCCACACATATCACAAAATGAAATCTGCAAATAAACCGACTTTTATAACCAATAGATGGGATGTTCTAACGTAACCACCCATCCTAGTTTATCACGGCACCACCCGTCATGTGGTTTATCACATAACCACCCATAAAATGTCCACGTACCATTATAATATCATAACACATAAAAAAAATTTAACGATAGATAAAATTTACACATTTCAATCACAATATATCATTTAAAAATAATGAAATAAAAAATATCCATTATCAATCCCATTTTAAATACCAAAATATTAAAAAGAGTATATGTAATTTATTTTCCTTTTATAAACATTACAGCTTGTTAAGGAAGCCAAAGATCAAATAATACATGTGGTGGTGGAAATATAGTTGTCACCACATACATTAAAAGAAACATTCCTTTTTTTCATTTAGTATAAGGATTCATATGAAATGATTCCCATTGAATGAAATAAAAAATCAAAGGTTTTTATACAGTGTATAAAAGAATGTCTTGTACTAAAAGAAAATATGCCTCAATAAAAGGAGATTGAGACAAAGTCCCTTACCTCGTGTCCGATATTACCCATTTATTCTTTAATATCCGGAATAATAAGCTAAATTTAATTTATACTTGGTTAAGAACCTCTTTCCTATTTATCAATTATTACCCCGTAATAATAATTATGTAATCATTTAAGTTTATAATTGTCATTTTGTTGATATTTGATAGTTGAGTCAAAAATAGACATCTCATAATTACAAGTTGTTCATATGGTCAAAATTTCATTATATCCAGAATGATATTCATGATTTAGATATCATATATATCATATGTATTCAATATATACTTGTATTTATAATAGTACCTAACAATTGGAGATAAGAAATTAAATGCACCGTTCATGGAGACGGTAAGTCATACGTGCGCATAAACGCTACTTCCATTTCGATTTCGTATTATAATGGAATGAAAAATTAATGATACATAAGTATATTATAATTATATTATAATATATTATATAATTTCATTAACTGTACCCTTTATACATTCCACATAAGGCATGAACGAGTCATATCACTTTGAGGGGGCGGTAGTTCGCACTTCCTCAAATGAGATTATCGTATTTACCCACTATAGAAACCATAATGGTATTATATAAATGAAAAATACAAAACAATATAACCAATATAAATATAATATATATCATATATAAAAATACTTCCATCATAATGGCCACCATTAGAGGTGGTTGGAGATATTTGAACAATCACCATTTCGTGAGGCAGTAGTTCACCGTCCACAAAACCATTATGTTCTTTTCCCTTTAGATGGAGGTGCGTGTAAGTGTATTTAGAATCGTTAAGATAGAAACAACCAATTATATTTTTGATACCGGTTTTGTTTTAATATATAAAAATAAAAAGATTATCGGGGGTTGGAGAAGTAAAATAAAACAAAATAAAACAAATTAATTTAAGATAACTTATTACCTTTAATTCTGGTAACTCCCTTTGGTTTTTACCAAAAGGACTTCATCATGTGACTTATGCCTATGTTAATGATTCTAGGTGGAGTAGAGGGATTTATTGAGCTTAATTCGGTAGAGAATGGTTGAGTTAAGGGGCTTGAGAATGGTTGAGTTAAGGGGCTTGAGAAGTGTGTGGAATGGGTTAGAGGTGAGGGCTTTTTATAAGGGGGGCTCTTTAGGAAAGTGTGAAATTATTATTTCATTATATAATGATTTTTGGATTCTAAAGGTCCAAAACTAATTAACATCAATGATATGATGACTCATGGTAGAAATAAAATCATGCAATTAGAATTAGACAGGTTTTGGATATTATTTTAATCTTTATTATCTTATTTATTTAAATCATTTATTAATGAGGTAAACACTGCATCATTATTGTGTAATAAATAATTTAAATAATTTAATGTATAAAAATTTTATAATATATTCAATAATGTCAGAAATATTTTTATTTTTCCAAATAATATCTATAGTCTAAATGATAAATTATATAACCCTATGCAAAAATTGATTTACTAAAAGATATTTGTTTTTGTCATTTTTGTCTTTACTTTAAGTTAATTAAAATAAAGTTTCATTATCCCTCTTAAGTGGATCCATGGGGTCAAAAATTTTACCCATGGATGACCATGTTTGGAAATGTCTCTTCCGATAAGGTTATTACAGGTGTTAAGGCAATTGTTTATTATTATGATATTCTTTATTACCTTGAATAACATTATTTACCTTTAACTGCGGTTAATATAAGTCAAAATTTACTATTCACCAATCAAATATTTTCATTTTATTGAACCAAATTATACTTAATAATAAAAAACATGTTTTTCAGTTTTTCAAAATTCATTTCATGGAAGTGGTAATATTTCATTTAAATGAAAAATCCACCTTTTTAACTACTACTCAGTGCTTTCAATATTCATAAAAAAATTGATGTTTTTTCAGAAAAATACCAAAACATCAGACTAAGATATATTTGATCTTATAAATTCACCAATGGTGCCTATTTTACCAATTTCAGAACATAAAAGTTGGATTACTTAATTTAAAATGAATTCCCTTTGACAAAACAAAAGGCATGTTTTTACGAAATATTAACTATCAAAAGACTGACACTTGTTTATGTCAAATTTCAAAGTGAATGTAATTCCAATGACCAAAATTGGATTAAATTGAAAAAATATATTCTTCTTAAACTTTAAGAACAATTTAAAAGATAATAAAACCATATAAATATATTATATTATAAGGTTATATTGAATTAAAATACAACATATTTGCCTATTCATTAAAATATGAATTTTATCAGAAAACTTTCAAATATTTACCAATAGTAAATTTTGATGTCCCAATTCAAAATAATAATTTTATTTTGTCAAATAGAACATAAAAAAGTGAAAAAAAAACTAGATTAAAAGAGAGTTCGTCCTTGAAAGGTGGTAAATCAACCTTTTAAAGTAAATTATGCATAAAATTATTTTCATTCACATTTTAAGCCTCTAAAATTTATTTGATAAATGTACAAAAATTTAACAAACAAGTATATTCATATTGTAGTTAGTTATATTTATTACCTCCTTTAAAACAGCAAGGCGTTAACTTTCATTTAAAATAATATTACATTATTATTTTTCTACATTACCCAGCATTGCTTGTAACATTAAACTTCATCAAAACTCGTTGTTGTGTATCAGGTACGCCATCAAAAATAGAATCCCCATGAAGGGAAAATTAATATTAAATTTTAAAAAATTAATAAATATGAAAATGTTATATTCTTTATTTACCAGTGATGTTAGACACATGATAGATCATTTCAATTTTTTAATGTATAAAAAAGAGGTCATGTATGTAATATTTAAAAATTTTATCATCATAATAATCATATAAATATTTAATTTAATAATTAAATTCATCATTATAACTATTCATGTGATGTGGTAATGAAAAACTAATACATCTCATTGTGGAGATAGTAGTCTGCAAGTACACTGAAGTGATATTTTCATTTCCCATATAATGGAAAATAGATAGAATATTAATTTTTTAATTAATATAATAAATAAATATATCGTAAATATACTTGTATAATTATATTTTGATTGGAATCATAGATATTAATAATTTAAAAGAAAAAATAGACCTTAAATATTTCATTTAATACTTATATATCTTCATAAGATGTCATCCAATTGCTTACACCTTATGCCTTATTAGTTGGGATTTTTAGTCAGATAAGAACCTATATCACCTTTGAAATATTGAAGTAGATGTATATGAGGAGACCATTATATAACTAGGAGGTAAAATTAGTTTGAATATATAAATAAATGAGGCTTCCTTTTATAAGTGAGGGGATTTGAATTGTTAAAAAAATTAATAATTTTAAATTAAAATAAATTTCCTTCCAATATAAACTAGAATTTATTTAGTAGTTTTTTAAACACGGGTTATCGTAGGGAAAAAATAAACCAATGAAATAAATTTTAATATAATTGTTAGGTATTTTGTAAGCCTTATCTTTTATTATAACGCATATTTTAACACTATTAACATGTTCTATGATTTAATGCTTTTAATATGGTAACTATTAATTACAACATAAAATGAAATTGAAATAATTATCAGACATGGACAATATTATAGGGGTACCATAACCTCATTTTTAGTTGGAAAAATTTTGTATATGGGGAGGTGCACTTGGGTTCATGTGGCAAACTAGCTCAGGGAATCGTTCTGTATCCCTCAGGCCGAACCATTATATCTGTATGGTGCTTGGGATGGTCATTGGGGATGAACATAATATCAAAAATGTGGATATAAAATTTCAAAAGAAATATTGTTATACTGTTTCTATGATATAATTCACATAGGTGTGTAAATAAGTGATAGAGGATATTCCCTTTTATAAATGAGGTCACTTGTACTTTGGGAATTTCTCAAAATATTAAATTATAATAAATCCATTATGAAGAAAAAATCCACTAAATTTCTAGGAAACATATGTTAAGGTAGGATATGGATTTAACACCTTAATTTAATATAATATAGATATGTTTTCGTGTCATTTTAAACCTTTTAATTTTCAATAACCAATAGTTAATAAATATCAATTTTTACTTCTAGAAAAACATTTCCAATAATAAATGGTTGTAGTTTTTAATAATGAGGTAATAATTTTTTTATAAATGTCCGAGATAGAAAATTATAGACCATATCATATCTAACTTATCTTATATAATGATTTTTATGGTTTATAAAAATTATAATAGAACATTATTATTATAAGATATCCTTATTACTAATTTTGATACTAATTATTTAACATTAATTGAATAGAATATTAAAAAATTTAATTAGAATACAATCATTAAGAAAAATTCATATCAACCTATAATATTTATTGAGAACTATTACATCCTCAAATTATATCACATTATATATCCTCAAGATCATTTACTTGATTTTTCAATTAATTGATGAAATTTTATTTTGGCGTTGGGTCAGAATTTAAGGTAGTTATATAATACCAAATAATTATAAAAATATTTCTATAATGAAAATAATTTGAAAATTCAAAAACATAGTAAAAATAATAATTCTAAAAAAATCCTTATGTGAAAACCGTTGTATATATAAACTAAGAAAGTGGTATTCTATATCATTTTATTGATTTAAATAATATATAAGACATTTTCAGAGAAAAGTGACTATCAATGAACTATATTTCAAGATGAATTTGTTGTTGGTCGAATTCACATCATCAAATAAAATTTTTTATGAAAACTTTTGGATTTATAACATGGTTTTAATCATATTTTCATCAGATTTACCCTTTACATATGTGATAAAAATTTCAACATTTATAATTTAAATTAGATAAAAATATAAGAGGAATATTTAACACATTTTATTATTAAAATTATTTTTATCTAATAAATTTTATAAAATTAACTATTTTTTTTATTAATTTAATTTAAAATTAATTAGGAAATATGCTATCAACTCAAATTTTTAGAAAAATACAATTTTATTTAAAAAACATAGTTTAATCAAATACCATTCATATTAAAATTTTAAAATATTATCAGATTTTGGTAATGAATATATAATACATAAATTTAATTAAAATACATCATAACTTCTTATTAATATTTTTATTAAGACAAAAAAATTATTACACATAAAAATATCTTTTCTAAAAAAATCTATTTTACATTTACGAATAGTTTACATCGGAAGATAAATATTTTCAGAAAATCCCGAAAAACTTCCCTACGATAACTACGATATTATTATTTATATATTATATCTAATTTTATCAAATGAATTTATAAAATGATAAAAATATTAATTATAGTATTTTATAAAAAAGAAATAAAAATGTTTTTTAATGGAATGTCATTTTTAAGTGAAATATATCATGGAAAAAAATGAATAATTCATTCTGAAAAATTTATCCATAAATTTATATTTTGTTAGTATATTATTATATATATAATAGTTTTTTAATTATTTTCATACCACACAATTTAATTACAAGGATATAAGAAAATTTAATTAATATATCTTGCTTTATCTTAAATAAGTGTTTCATATTACACATCTTATCAATGAACTAAAATTAATTAAATAGCTAATTTTATAACGCATAATGTTATTAAATTATCCACACAATTAATATAATACAAACCCACAAGTTTAATATGTTATCATTAATTAAATGTTTGATATTTGAGAATTTTTTTTGTTGAAAACCAGCATAGTAAAAATGGTCAATTAAAAATCCCTAAACTGAGGGAAAAGAAAAAATGGAGGTCACCAAAAAATAAAATTTAAAAGTAAGATTAAATAAGTGGTAATTGAAAAATATATATATGGAAAAAAACTAAAACACAATTAACAATATATAATGATATAGAACATTATAAGGTGAACATTGACAACAAAAAAATAAAAAAGTAATTTGTGGTTAAAGGACATTCAATTCATAAAAAATTTAATGTTATTGGAAATAACATTTTTCATAATATTTTTTTCTATATTTGAGTATTTACATTACCCTATACTCTTGGAAAAAGGAAAAATCCTTACATGACATGTATAACTTCATATGTTAATCAATTTCCACCATAATCTATTATGATACACTAAACGATAACTTTTATAGATGAATGGTTTATCCCTAAAGAACTAAAATAATAATATTTAAGATAAAAATGTATATTAAGATATTCCACTTGACGGAACCTAGAACATCATAATAGGGTATGGGTAAATCTAGATTTCATATTTTTCTTTTAAAATAACTGATCATGTTCCCATGTTGGAATGATCATGTTAACTCTGTATGATGGAGATATTTAATGATAAAAAATTCATATTCTTGAAGAAAGCATAACACTTGTAATTGGTTCACCATGAAGTGATATGTCCAAGGAGCATACACCAACTATGTTTCATTCATTCCAAAGTCAACTAATATTCAGTAGTTTTCGAATAAAGATTTTTGGTCATAGTCACCCTCTATTAGGCACACATACATTACAATACCATAATGATTTCCCACAGCGTCCCTGAAATCACTTCAATCAACTCCCCCAAGCTCACTGTTTTGAGAGAAGTGTAACTTAGTTTATCAAAATTAAGAATTCTTTGGTCACCACCCTAACCATGTCAGAGATCGAGCCGAAACCACCCCAAACCCGCCTTCATAGGCTAGGGGTGGTGAAAAGTTCTAAAGGCACAACAACTCATGGATTCCATTTCAAATGTACATGTACACACACTTGTGAGGCCATATTGATGCAATAGTTTATAAAGGAGAATAAAAATCTGTAACCTACTATAAAAGAAAATAAACATGCATGGAAAACTAATAGTATAAGCACAGTAGATTAAACTGAAAGGGAAAAAGGGGGAAATACACACCCAACTGAAAAGAGACCTCGCCTGGAAAAAAAAATTAGAATTAAAACTCTGAAAGATTCCCTTCTCATGATGAACACCACACGCGGTTCAAGCTCACATAATATTGAGATCCTCTGAAGTCACGAACAGCTTGTTCTCCATTTACATAAGTCACAATATGTGTGGGAAAATACCATGAAAGGGTGAGTATAAACATACCTAGTAGGAAATCTTGAAGTGAAGGGGGTATAATAAGAATTATAAGAAAAAATGGTAATACAGTAGGGAGAAAAAATTAATGTGAAACAGTTCATCTCAACCCAATAATAAATTAGATGTAAACTCATAAAAAATAGAATCCAAAATCTATGGGATTATGATCTTCTCATAGAATAATCACAAATTAAATTAGGAAAGTGTACTAATAAAACCATGATAAGATATATATTCAACAAACGTGATATACCCTGTACATCTTCACCTCCCTTGGAATAAGAGTAAGAAGACCTGAGGAGTTGGTGGTGTAAGAATATACAAAAAAATATATGCTTAGTCAAGAAAACCGAACAAGGGTGTAAGGGCATATCCATTCCATGACTCATCCAAAAATGAATATCTAATAGTCCCATGAGTAATCACCACAGTTTACCAACATCCTTCAAATCTACACTGAACAATGAGTCAAAGGGGTTAAAATCACCTCACTGTGATACTACCTTCACTGGCTTGTAATGATTCTCTCGAACAATTTTAGTTAGCGTTGTCAGGATGCATCTTAGTGGGGATAGATCCACTATTCCTTGTGAGTCAAAGGTGACGTAAAATTAAGCCTTGACACTAATATGATTCTTGAAAGAGTAAACCCAATGTAAAGGATACACAACCTAGTGTTTTATGGGGATTCAACCCAATGGTATCTGATACAGGATCCACACCCAATTCAATTGGTCATTCCACTCTTATTACCATTATAGAGGACCCACACCCTAATATGTTAGGGTGATTTCAATTTATTTAATCAAGGATTCATTCCCTAGTGAATTTGGGGGAATCTAATTGGTGGTATAAAGGATCCACACCCATTACGATGGGGGATTCCACTCTCATTTTCATCGTAGAGGACCCACACCATATTTCTTTATGGTGGGTTCCACTCTATTTAATTGAGGACACATGCCCTAGTGCATCATGGGGACTCTACCCAGAGGGATCTGATAGATCCTCTCATCGTTTAAGTAATAGAACTATGCCTAAGGATGTGTCATGATCAAAACAACTTGCATCGTAGGTCGCAGGGCTGAACTAATGTCACCATTGCGTCATACGTGAAAAAAATAAGTAGGATATGTTAAACACTTATCCAAAATAGACAACTAGAGGAATGAATGATTTCAATCTCAACAAGTCTGAACATAGCTTGATCAGGTTTTGATCTCAACCATGAATTATCTTAAAACACAACAAAAGGATCCCTCAAATATAATCTTGTTATGCTTCTATATTTAATATTATCATGAATAAGGCCTCACATGTCCAACGGGACACACAGTTGTAATATGCAGGAGAAAACATGCAAGTTAAAGTATTCGCATTCCTCGAATGGACTTCTGAGTCAAAAGAAATATAATTTTAGTGATTATTCTTATAAGGCATCCCATGGGTCCCACACCTCTGCCCCTAATTATAATGGGTTGTTTTTTTCATTGTAATCCCCCAAGAAAAATGTGCGAGATGAACTACATGATCGTCCAAATCCGGTTCCCATAGGAAAATACATAATTTTACTACAACACATGCGATCATGAACCCATGGGACCTACACATCCACATTAAATTAAATGGTCACATGTGGTCTGGAAATTTTTTCATAGATAACAGGGTCACAACGACTTCCATGGTGCATTAAACAGACCTCATGTATATAAGGTACGTCTCAAACTAGTTTTACGAATAATTATAAATAAATTATTATTACTAAACAAAGGAGTTTCATGCATCCAAAAATTGAGACTAGGAATTCAAAGTCCATAACTGGTATAAAATTTTTGCCTCGATGAGTGGGATGTGTGGTCTTAGAAGGAACGTCAAACAGACACACAGATTGCAAGATACTAGCATTTTATTAATTTTTAGGAAAAACTTGGGTGACCCAGTCTAGATCGCCAGCCAGTGGCCTAGAAAAGGATTTGGAATAGAGCTCCACATTTTATTGACCAACTAACCACCCTGTCCTCTAGACCCTGCACTGACACGGACCTATAATTTGCGGGACTCAGTACCCTTGGTCGCCAACCGACATTGACCACTGCGCCTTCCCTGGTGCTCTGCCACACTTCTGGTCCACTGCTGTTTGACATCCCTTGCCAGATGCATTACCCAACTCTGGTACACACCTATCCATATGCTCTAGCTTCTACGTAGGATTCCCATGGTCTACCTCTACTCTGACTTCCACTAGTCACCGCCACCACCTCAACACACTGCCTCCACCGATCCAGTCCACTTGTCATTTGCCACCCTTGTCGAAGCCGCACTGTAGCCACCATCTGTAGACCACTGGGACCTCTCCAATGGTCCAAAAATTACAAAAAAATTATATTTTATGAATTTCTGGTTCATAAAATCAACAATCCGGCCTCCCCTCAGAGTTTCATTTAATAATTGAAGCATCAGAGACTTAAATAGAATAACGATGAAGAATGCGGAAAAATTGGGAAATTGAATGTGGATCGGGCGATGTCCATGTTTGTTTTTCCATGAACTCAAATATAAAATAATATGATTTATGAAAAAAAGAGATAATAAACCATGAATATTCATTTTCGGTGAAAAAAACAAAGTAGGAGCCGTCCGTGAGGAACTCGGCATTGACGATCAGCAGTGGATCAATACGTTGCAGTCCATTGAAGATTCACTGAAATTTTTCATGGGGGAGAGGGATATTCTTCTTTATTGAAGAATAAATTAGTTGTTTACCCCTATTAAAATATCATAGATTTTTATTTATATGTAATGACAGCATTTTCGAGTTTCATATGAACTAACCCGCAAATGGGCGTAGAATCTTAACGTCACATGCCCCATCATTTTATGTCGCACCAAGGAAAAGACGTACTTCTGAACTCAATAGTGGCCTCAGATTTTCAATATGATTCCCTATTTGGATGTTATTATCTTTGGCGTTAGTGTAAAACAATTATGTTTATTATTTTTAATTATAATTTTACCTCTTCATTATTTTCATCTCCTATAAGAAAAAACTAGGAAAAAACACATGGTACTAAACTTGTATATGGATTCCCCACTCCCAAGAACTCTCATGCATGTTCCCATGCTACCATAGAAGACGAAACATGGGGACGGACCATCCACGCAAGTTCTACTTCTTCCGATCCTAAATCTCCCCTTGGTGCTCTATAAAATTAGTTACATCCTCAATGTCTAGCCCTCCCTAGTCGATGATGTGTGTACTATCTTGCACATATCATCTTAGTTGTGACACAAGGAAGACATCATAAACCTGATCAAGCTATGGGGGTAGGTCCAGGAGGTAAGAAAACTCAAAAACCCTTCACATGATCTTGAATGTCCCAATCATCATTAGGGAAACCTTTCCTCTTTGGTCGATGCTTCACATCCTACGTCGTTGGGAGGCAATAATGAAGACATGGTCTCCCTACTCAAACAATAATGGCATAAGACAGTGGTGTGTGTATGATTTTTACCTTATTTGGGATTTCTGTATCCATTCACGAATGACTGCCACCTTCTCCATCATTTTACGCATCAGCTCTGGTCCCATGAGGGATGACTCCCCAATCTACATCCTGCACATTGGTGACCATAATGGCCCCTGTACAGGGTCTCAAAAGGCAGAATGATGATAATAGAGTGGTAAATGTTATTTTAAGTGAAATATACAAAATTTTGGTGACCTTCCCAGCTCCAACCAAAATCTAGAATGCATTACTTCAACATATCCTTCATCCCTTGGATAGTGAACTCGGTCTACCCTTCAGTATGGGGGTGGAAAGTTCTACTCATCGGTAGCTGAGTCCCAAAGTCCTCCTATCAGACTCTCCAAAACTGTGATGTAAACCACACATCATGAGCAGTGACTATCATTGTGGGAAACCCATGAAGGTAGAAAATCACCCAATATACAACTTCCCCATCCCCCCTCATTGAAATCTACTCCCGGATAGTGAGGAAGTGCGTCGACATGGTCTTTCGATCCATTATCACCTAAATAGAGTCATGGCCCTACAATGTGCAGGGAAGCTCGTTGATGAAGTCCATGGATATACTATCAAACTTCCACTAGAGGATATCCAGGATCTACAATAGACTTATTGTAACATGATTCTCAACCATCTCTTAATGACATGTAAGGAACCCTTATAAGAACTCAGCTATACTTCATCTCATTCCAGACCACCAAAACTACTGCTGGAGATCCTTGTATATCTTTCCAAAACCAATATGTACAACATAGTGGGATGTGTGGAACACTTGCATCACTACCTCCAAAATCACAACTAGAATCATTGTTCCACTAGAACAAAATCTCATGATTCTTTCCTTCGGAAAAACTCTTAGGTACATTTCCTGTAGAGATCTGTTCACACAGAACCTCATAATTGATATCTCCCAAATGTGGCTCTCTCAAAATCACAAGGTGTAGAGGAGTTTGCACCATCGATTGTGGGAAAATAGTACCCTCCTACTCCACCAGGGTCAGCTATATAGAAGGTAACTATTCTAAATCCTCCCATACAATGGAATAATGTGACTTATTAATAAGGGAATCTGCTACAAAATTTTCCTTCCACAGAGTGAATACTATCTCAAATTCATAGACTTGCAGAAACTCTTACTAACGTCGCTACATCAGATTTGGGTCTCTCCTTGTGAAAATGAACCTAAGGCTCTGGTGGTCTGAGTTTTCCACAAATGCTCTCCCATGAGGAAGTGTCTCAAAATCCTAAGGGAGAAGAATATAACTTTGAGCTCCAAGTCATGAGTCGCATAATTCTGATAAGGGGTCTCTACTGTAAAGAAAACATGAATCCTATAAAAAATCATATAATTTTAAAACATTGGTAAACATTATTTCACATATTCATAGTATAATATTAGAAAACATCTTTGAAGCACCATTTGAAAACATGTATATTGAATAAATAGTCTTTTCAATTGAGGATATCAAAGAAGATGAATTTCCATAAAAACGTTATTTGGTCTCAATGAGTACATATGTTGAAGAAAGTAAATATTTAAATATTTTTATAAAAACAAATAACAATAGTATAGTAAAATATTTATGTTTTATGATATATATATCATACAATTTCATCATCATAGGAATATTCGTAGTCCATCCTGATTATCAATGAGACTATTACTTAAAACCCATTACCACTGTGAAAACATGTGAATCATAAATCCCATGAATGTAGTATCATTATATGGCTATGAAAATAAAAAAAAATATTAATCAAAATTATCATAATATATATATGTGGGTCTTATAAAAACCACAACAAAGAAAAATTTGATTTATGAAGCACATGGATCATAGAAACAAAATTATTATGAAATCAACTTAGCGTAGCTCTGACATACTTCATACATGTTGGAATAACCGTTACTATAAATTTATACTTATTGTACATATATTACATATGATTAGTCATATATATCATACCATATTTGCTTTACTTATTACCTTTTATATCTAGTTTTTAAAAATTCTTGATTTAAATCAATGTTATGAGTGATATCATCTTCGTTTTTCAAGTATTCTTTGGATTGTTAATTTTGGTAAATTTATTTTGATCATTTTTAAATTAAAAAAATTCATTACAAAAATATCACATATCTATTATATACTTACATATTGTTATTCATAAAAGTATAAATAGAAAAATTAACTACACCATTCATAGAGACAGTTGGTTATACATATGAAATAATGATGAATCTATTTTTTAATGGTGGATCCAAAAAAGGTAAATACTAAATCAAATTAATACATTAATTATTATATAATATATATAATATATTTTTATAATGTATAACTTTATTATCATCCATGTAAAATATAATTGTAAATCAAATGAAATCGCTTAATGGATATGGTGGTCCATATGCACACATGATCGTTACTATCATTTTCAACGGTTTGGAAGGTACACAATATATGTTATATTATAATTATAAAACTATAATTATTTCACAAATATCATATATAACCATTAAAACCATAATAATATTCATCCATAAAATATGGTGTTGAAAAAATTAATTGCAACGCAATATGGAAACAGTAAGTGGAACATACGCAGGAGCGGTACCTTAACATGTCATTTGACATGAAATATGTTCTATAATGGTTTTTTATTATCCTAATAACATTTTAGAATATTTATAATACCTAATTAATTATTTTATGACAAATATTATACATTTAAATATGGTAAATAAGAGTAGAATAGAATGAGATCTGTTAAGGGGATTACATCTTCATTGAAATGAATAAATTAATTATATTATAATTGGTGTATGGATAGACTATTGGAAAGATAAAATTATCCATAACATGTCTAGGTATTTTTATAATAGAAATATATAGTTTTTTATCTAAAATGTTCAACATGGTGTAAATTAATAGTGATGAGGTTAATTTTTATATTTAAGGTTGGTTTTGATTTTGTAATTTATGACAAGATTAAATTATTAGAAATTCATTTTCATAAAGAATAATATTAAAGAGAAAAAATTTCTATTTAAATATATTTTATTCTTTTAATCCATTAAAAAAATTCAGTAATATTTTGTGTAATTTTAATCAATATCATTTTGATTAAGCCATAGTAAACTAAATATAATATTGGTTATGGGAACAACATCTTTTATAATAAATGGTAATAAATTTTTAAATATAAGGTCTAAATTTCCCCATAAACATTCTATTTATGTGATTTTCAATAATATCGTAATAATGTTTTCATATTTCTATATTTTTATGATATTTAAATTATTTACTATGATATTTGACTAATAAAATATCATTATTTTAATTTTTTACTATTAATTTAATTTTATAGAACACTGATAAATAATTTTTTTATTAATATATTATATCTTAAGATAACATTAGTATATTATGTCCGACTATGAAATTCATGTGAAACTTTTAATTAATAAAATTATATCACTTTTATTATATTCAAATTTAGTTAATATATTTTCAGATTTGTTGAATGATTATTTGTTTTCCATAATGTAATAATTTAAGGAAATTATATAATACCTAAAAATTAAAAATAAAATAACATTTAGAATATGATATCATTATATACAAATGAACTTTTAATATTCATTCATAACTAGTTTATGTCCCTATGTGAACACATGATGATATTTAAAAGTAGAAGAGATACATTTTCTAATTTTTTCTGATTTAAAAAATATATTAGTCATTTTAATAGGATTTTATCCATTAAAAACTCAATTTATAGTGAAATGTGATAAGGGAAAAATTAAATTCATTTAATTATAATTATTATCAATAGTTATGAATCTATCAATTTTTCTAAACATATATTAACTTGATTTACACTTTAACATGGGATAAATTTTACCATAGTTAGTATTCACTGGTTAAAAAATTGTGGGTGATGATATACCAATTCAGAGAATCATAGTTACCAATAATGAATAGAACTTATATAATTCAATAAATATAATTATCAGAATGTAATTTTGAAATAAGTGCAAAAAAAGTGATGAAAACCACATTATAATAAAATAAAATTTAGTCAAAAAATAGTTTATTCTTATCACATGAATAAAAATATATTAAATTAATTTTAAGGATTTTTTATTTTTTATATGTGGAAATAATTAAAGTATTTCAACAATAGTGATTAATTTAATTTGTTAGGACAAAAAAATCCTACTTTTAAAAATAGTTTTTTAGAAAAAAATTATTATTATATATAATAGGGTTTCTACAAAAAACATTATATTCAATATAATGAAAATAATTGGTTTATAATAATATATGAGATATAATTTTTTTATATAATATAAATATATAAAGTCACATTTAAAATTCTTGAAGAAAATTAGTTTTCAACAAAAATATTATGCATTTACACTCTTCACTAGATTATCAATATATTCCAAAAAATCTAGAATATTACCCAAATAAAATTATGATATGATTATTTAAAAAATTATTTAATATTTATTTATTAAAAATTTTGAATTATTATGAAATTTAATATAATATTATCTCACAAAAAAAGAGATAATTTTTATTTGATGAAAATTATTTTTTAAAGCACAATATGACATTCTAAAATCTAAGTGACCATTTCCATGGAATTTTTCAATAAGTTTATATTTAGAAGCCCCAATTTATATATCTCATTAATTATTTAATCATATTCCTACATGAAAATTTTGTGGCTAGGATATATAAAAATATTTTAATAATATATCGTGATTTATATAAAATAAGCTAGATGTGTAATATGATATATCAACAAAGTTAAACTTATTAAATAATGGAATTTTATAAAATATTTTGGGGATAAATTCTATCCTAGTAATAATTTTCATCATCATAAATTAAACTTGTTATTGGAAATCAAATTTATAATATTTGTAATGTTCATTTTCCAAACAACACTTCGTAAAAGTTGTTAATAAAACATCCCTAAAAAGAGAGAATGGGATGTATTATTGACACAATAAAACTAAACATACACATAATAATAAATTCGTGGAAATAGAAAACATTTACCTATATTAGATAACCAACACCTAAGTAATAATAGATAGTGATAGTGATCATGATTAGGATAATGTAAAAAACCACAAAACCAAGAGTCAATGAGGTGTTAAAATACCCTCATTTGTTGAAAATTGAAGGATATATGATAATATATTTGCCTTATATGTCATTTCATAGAATTTAGAGATCTCTTTACCACTTAAACTATGAACATAATGAAATATAATTACAATACTAGGCAAATTTCTGCATTTAAATAATTTACATCATAATCAATGTTATTACTCCAAATGATGTGTATTTGAGATGAATTTTTATCCACAGAGAACTATTACCAATATCAAATGGATTAAAAAAGTATATCAACATATTCCTAATATCTTTTGGAATTGAAATAAAATAGATTTTTAGATAATGTTAATGCTAGAAAAAAAAAATCTCCTTGTGATGAAATACAACATTAATATCCAAAACCATAATTACCTAAATAACCTTCCAAAATAATCCTTCCTGTACAATAAAATATTAATCCCAAGATATATTTCTAACTATACCCAATGAAATATCTCTTACATATCATTAATCGCCTTGTTAAATTAATAAATTATCTTATAACTTAGTGAACATAACTAAAATACCGTAAAAAAATTTAGATACTTACTTCTAAGGTAATAATTAACATGAAACTAAATACCTATGAAAAATATCACAATATTAATGAATAAATTTTCAAATTTAAATATTATCATTATTCTACAATCCAATATTCTATAATTTTATTTTTAGAACATAATATATTAAAGTAATTGGGAATTTAAATCTCAATATAAATTCAAAATACCATCACTTTATACATTAAAAGGGAGTGTTAATGACTTAAAAATTTTGATCAACCATAATCCCATAAAACAATAATGTTATCTATATCATTTAATTTAAGTATCCATTAAATAATATGTGCTTCAAAATATAACACAATCCTAATTCATTAAACTAATTTACAACTATTTTATTCTTTATATAAATCCAAAAAATCAAAATTCTTCCTCAAAGATGACCAAAATTAATTTTTTTTAAATCAAAAACGAATTTCAAGGATATAAATTCTATCAATATCAATCATCACTCAATATAATCTATACATTATTAATTTGACCTCGGGTAGACATTAAGATTTATCCGTGCCTTAATCATGTGTTCTCTAAAAATATCATATTACAAGTAAATAATTTTTCTTTTTGAGTATTACAGTTAAAAATAAGTTTTACAATCATTTAAGAAAAACTAATAAAGAAATATCAAAAGAATATTAATGATTTTTTAGTATAATTTCAATATTATAAATCTTATACAACATAATTTGTGAATCCAAATGCATAAGAACATCAATTATCTCACATTATTCATAAACCATTAAATCTGAATTATCATCATACTCACCAACAGTTATTTTAATTAATATTTAATATTAAATATAGATTAAGATAAAAAATATTAAATTCAATCATGATTCCAATTTTTATATAATAAAATTCAAAAATAGCACATACCTTGTAGACATCAATTATAGTATCGTCTTTATCATATATATTACTTGTACAACCTTTTTTATTCATTTTCTGATCATTCACCTTGGCAAACTAATTTCTAAAATTCACATAATTTATATATTTCAAAACCCCCAACATTGAGGATATCATTTGGATTCTATTATTTTCATCCATTGCATTATCCACAGATTTCATTTTTCCTTAAGTAACATTCTGTGTCACAATATTTTCCCAAAAAAATATATCATAGTTCCTACGATATATTAATTTTATTTAATATTTCATTATTATAGTAAAATTTGTAGAAGAATCTTATTTTATTTGTAGTCTATACGAATATGATCATTCACATATTATGAAAGTCAAGAAACTCACCGAATTGGATACTATTAATAATATAACAATGAAATGGATTATTAATATCATAAAATTCAACATTCCATATATTATTCTTATTGGTTATCATAGGGATATTCATTCATTTTAACTTCACATTCAACATTAACTCAATTCCATCAGGTTGTGTTAATTGAAAAACCCATAAAATAATTTTCTTAGCGACAACAACCATAGTGGGAAACAACATAATCATGAAAAAACATTTAATGGATGTATTAATCACAACACCTTATTTTTTGAAACCTTATGTATAACATAGTACATTAATGATCCTTACAAAAACAATCTAATTATATCCGATAAATTGACCTATCAGTAAGGTTCCTACTAATGTTTTCTTAAACAACTTCAAAATAAATAGTAAACCTTTCTACGATAACATTAATAGTAATAAAAAAATTTCATACATAGATATAACATATTACCATTTTAATATTAATATCATAAAATAACAATATATTCTAGAACCATATAATAATATGTCTTTTAGAAACATGGAAATATAAATAGATTGTTTATAAAGTTCTTATATACACTCCCCCAATGATCTTCATTACATTTTTCATTTATAGATGTCTCATACACAATAATTTTCTTCATTTAATATAGAAATTAAATATAATAATGGGGGAGAAAATATTTTTTGGTAAGGATAAATAAGATAGATATCAGTGATTACTTGATAAAGACATGAACATGCGGGTACGAGAAGAAGTTTTTATCATTAGAAAATCATTCCTTCTATATAATAAATCATAATATTGAGTAATAAAATAAATCATGGTAGCTCCTAAAAACTAAATCATAAATTATTCATTAAAATTATAATTTATATAATAACATTAGTAGAATAAAAGTGTTTTTGGCATTTTAATTATCATAAAAAAGAATATCCTTAGTTGTAATAACTCATATATTAGACTATCATAGTGGAATGTGTTCACCCTCTATACCAAAATATTTTTCAATATTTCACACATGAATTGACTCCAAAATACTCTATTAATATTTTTAATTTTTATTCCAAAAAATAACCTAGTTTCGTCCACTAATAAAATTATGTATTTTCATGTTAATATTTCCTGATAAATTTTTCATATTTAGGGGATAATTTATTTGATTCAGTATTCTAGTGTTGTTATGAAAAAATATGGCTAAAGTATTTATATCCAACATTTTAAAACATAATTTATCGTTTGGTAACCTAAACATTGGAATAAAAAGTCTAAATTATAAACCATGTTCTTTTGAAAAATTATACATTTAAAACCCTTTAATGGAAGAGACCATAAGTTGAGAAGAAAGCCTAATTTTTAGGTAAAAACATATGTTTCATTAACATTATTTTTAATCAAAAATATGTGTATAAATTTAATTTTTATATTTTTATCTATGTGAAGAAATCATAAGATTTAATTTCTCAACAATGGAGTATTTAATTCATCATATTTCCATCATTTTCTAGAAGTCTCAGTAAAATAAAATATATAATTAAAGAAGTTTTAAGAAAAATTAAAAGGTTTGTAGTCAAAAAGATTAAATACTTAATATATCTAATAGAAGTTATAACTCTAATAAAAAGGGTATAATCCAATTTATTGTTATTTTTCTGGCCATACTCTTGGATATATTAAACTAAAATAATGGTAATAATCTCATGTTAAATATTAAGTGTGATTTTTTTTACATATGATTATGATATATTTTTTAATAAATAATAAATGATGAATGAAAATTTCATAATTTCCTAGTTATTATAAAGGAGATATATTTTTATGATATACATGATTCTTTCATTTTTTTTCTGTAAACTGATAATTAAATATTAATGCTAATTTATTAATGATACTATTTTTATTGAAGAACATTTGAAACCATGACCTATTCAATGACTTCCCTTCTTACAGAAATTAATATTTTCAGAAGGAGATCCATTTTATATATATTTTTACCATGATTAATAATAATATTTTATTTTCTCAATCAAACATATTATATATGATTTATTGGAGTATCAAATGATAGGATTAAGTTAGGGTGGAGTGTCATATTGTTGGACTAAGATGTGTATATTTTTCGTTCCCAATAAACTATCCATAAGGCCTAGTGATATTCATATTATAATGGTATCAACAACAAGTAATATGTTGTTATAGTATTTTCATAAGATGACATATCTATTGAAAAGCATCAAACTCATAGAAGAGAGTGTTGGTGGGGTTGACTAGGGGATCTTTGTGCACTGAACCATTCTAAAAATTATTCATTAATATTCAGGATTTCCATTATGCATTTGTATTAATGTACAGAATTATATATAAATATACTTATAAATAAAGAATAATGAAAAGTGTTTTAACATTTCATGATTATTGGAATGACGTAGTTCACCACGGATTGTGTATCTTTGTACTATGTTTACCCAATAGTTTATGTAAAAAGAGTTATTTTTTTAAAAAGGATAAAATATATCAGTCTAAAGTAAAAGAAATATGCAAATATTGAAATCAATGATACAAATAAATTAATGTGTGTCAATGATTTGATATAATTAATTTAATTGTGATAATTTTGGATTCTAGAAAGCTCTAATCACTATCTATTTGGAAAAGTTAACATTGAATAATTCTTTGATTATTGACAATCAATATGATATCCATGAAAAGAATGAATCATGGGATTTCACCATAGAATATGAGGATGGTATCAATTCAAAATCAATGAACATTATTATATTTCAAATTGGTTAACATGAATTAAATAATTTATCTCAATGTCAAAATAGCAAAGATATTTAGAAAAAAATTTATTGTTTCCAATGAAGGAACTGAAAATGTAATGAAATTGATGTACACTATTAAAAATATTAAAAAATATAAATAAATATTATATGGTGGGGAGAGAAATCATCCAAATGAGTGGAAGATTTAATAAAATAGTCAATGGTTTTGCTTCCACAAGAACATGAATTTCACAATCATATCATGCATTAAAAGAACTTAGAGCCTTACCTTCTATGTGTAATAGAATATAAATTACTATACAACGACCAGAAGTTGTAAAAATATTGACATTGAAATAATTTATGTGAAATCTATTTATATATACAGAATAAATCCATGCTGAATGTGAATATTATAAAATGATAAAAATAGAAAACACTTCCATTATGGATACTTCCTAAAAGAATTCAATAAAATCAAAAAAATATGATATATTCTAAAATGACTGAAATTGCTCATATTATTAAATAGAAATGGATGAACTAGATTGATTAATCTAAAACATTTATTGGATAAAGATAAACATCCAAGAGAATTTCCATAAAGAATAATGAGTATCTAAAAAAGTATGATGATATGAAAGTAATAATTTTCTTAATATTTTACCTTATTTTCCATAGTTGAATGATTAAAATTGAATTATAATGTAGAATTAATAGAATAAATGAATAATAAATTATTATGATAATAAAATTTACAAGAAATAAAAAAAGACTACTTGGAGTACATATAAAGGCCATAGTAGTTCTTTTAAATTTCACTCAGAGAAGGAGACCGAAAATATCAATGAAAATAATTTATTTATGGATAAGGAATTAATTGAGTTACAACCATATTATTATTCATCTAACTATTAAATAATATATTAAGAAATTACTTAATACTAACTTATTGATAAAATATGTAAATAATTATTAAAAAATGAATAAATCGCAAAAGAATATTCATAATTCTATGTAATGTGAAATAGATTCCTTTTTAAATCAACTTCATGTTTTTTAATTTTTTTAACAATTCATCATCAAACTATTATTATCATGAAAAAAAAATTATAATAAGACATAGAGTCAATCAATTGTGTTACTATAATATTAAATAGAGAAGAAGAATCATTAAATCAGATTTTTGGAAAAAAGATTATAAAAATTAGAAAAATATTGAACATTAAGCAATTATGAAAAAATAAAATTAAATAGAAATTATAGTCTACCTATATTTAAAATTAACAGCATATCAGGTTTCTATTGTTTTTATTTTTTAATTAAGGTACATTTCTACAATTTATTCGGCTTATGAAATCCTCATATTAGTGTAATTAAAAAGTATTTATATTCGAAATAAATATTTTAAACATGTTTTAATAATATTGGTATAATTAAAAAAATGTGTTTCCCTACATATTTTCATGCGGACATTAATAGACCAAATATATTATATGTAAAAAACAAATTATTGTTTAAATTATTTGTAGGTGATTGTTCACAAGAACAAAAATGTTTTATCATATATGGATAGTGGATGATTAAGGAAAATGAGTAAAGGATCTTCCATTTTTTATACATTTGAAAAATTATATGTAGGGTTTTTTTCCTTAAGAGATAATGAAAAATGGAAAATAGTTAGAGTTGGATAATTTGGAGATGAAAAATAAATTTCGATCAACAATATATTATATATTCAATTATTGTCGCACAATGATATTTATCTCTCAACTCTATGATGATTAATTTTACTAATTTTTTATTTTAACTTATTCTATTTATTAATGATAAATTAATTAAATTTATACCACCCAAAAGTAAAAAATTTATACCTTATATCATAGTTCCATGTTTAAACAATATGGGATTTATTTAAATGATATAAAAAACAAATCTTAGATCTAACCTATGAGTTTGTGACACTGAAATATATTTAATATATATATATCCTATCAAAGACACACTTAGTTTTACATTTTTGTATTCTTAAATTTTATAATTTTATATTATGGGATGCATTTTAAATTAGAAGTCAACAAAAGTAATTTCTTCAAATGTATTACCAACTTTGATGCATCTAAACTACTAAAACTTATCCAAATTTATTTTTTGGTCAATCTAGAGTAGAATATTTAGACGAACACTATTTTTTATATTTGATGAAATTGCATGATTTAGATGTGTTCAATTTTATAACCATTAAATTGATTTTTTTGGTCAATTTTTTGAATGTTTCTAAAAATGGAAAATATTATTAATTTTTTTCAATATTAATTGGTAATTATAAAGAGTTTTAGAAACAATATTTTAATTATTTTCTACTATAACTTTTTATTAAAAATAATCTATACCCCAATAACACATCATAAAAATGGAATAAAAAAAGAAGAAATAGAACTATTCATGAAACCGAAAGAATTAAGTTAAATTAATATAGTCCTCTAACATACATTTGGAATGAAACTTCAAATAATAATTTCAATATAATTAATGGCATTTTACAAGATATATTCCTAAAATTCGCATGATAAAATATGGAAAAATCGAAAACCAAATAATAGAAACATTAATGTGTTTGAATGAATGTATTATATATTGAATACTATGGAAAACCATGGTATTTTTTCCAGATACTGATGAAAGTATCATTCTAGGATATTATAGTACCTTCAATGATTATTGAATTTATAAAAATGGGATAAATATTTTATAATGTAGTTCATACACTGATTGATGAATTTGACCCTTTTTATCTCATGAAAAATAGATTAGATGATGTAGATTATTTAGTAGAAAAAATGAATCATGAATCACCTAAAAATAATTATGAAAATAACTTAGATTAAATTCATACTTTTTATATGAAAATGAAACTAATGAACCGTAGTATATCATACCAAGATAACCTAGAACACTAGCATACCATGCATTTTAAACAATAATTGGAAACCTAAATATAACAACATGAATGAGAAGTAATTAATGAATCTTACCCAAATTTTCTACCTAAAAACATCAATTCGACCTATAATAAATAGAGGAAAAATTAGAAGATTAATGATAGTGAATATCAATGGAAGAATAAACTAACTTTTTTGAAATAAAATTTTTTGGTATTTTGTTTATATACCATCTAAACATCAATTAATACAAAAAAATATATTTTTAGAAAAATAAAATGATAAATGAATAATTAATAGAAATATAGTTGGGTTACTTGCTAATAGATATTATTAGGAAGTATGAATAGATATTGATGAAAAATTTGGAACTTTTTAATGATTAGAAGCTGTTATAATCCATCTATCTTATGCATCCCATATGAATTTTAAAATAAATTATGTAAAAGATAAATAATAATTAATAAATAAATATTTAATAGATAATGTATATATTAGACAACCAAAATGTCTTGAACATCCACATCTAACAAATTCGTTATTCAAAATAATTAAATCCTTTTAGTTACTTAATCAATACCCCAGTGATTAATCTATATGATTGTGTTTTTTTATATAGAAAAATGGATTTTCTGTTAAGTTATAAGATATTAATGTAATCATAATTCCTTATATATTATTAGTGTATATTAATGTATATTATGTCATTTTTGTTTCAAAATATAAAAAAATATTTTTTTTTTAAATCAATTGCAAAAGGAATTTGAAATGAGTATTCTATGTAAAATAAAAATTTTATCGGTTAATTAATATATCAACAGGATTTCAGATATGTTTCAATTACATGAAAAATATATAATTTATTTATGGTAAAACATTAGACATTAATGTATTAACACTTAGTTAAATCACTTCCGTAACAATATAAATTTTTTTTTGGTTGAAGCGAGAAAATAACTGCAAAACAGTTATATGGAATTGTAATTAGATTTTTAAAATATAATACTAAGAGTAAACTATATATTTTTCTTTATGATTTCTCATTTTTTAAATATCAATAAAATACAAAATATCTCATCTAACTTCCATTAAAATAATTTATAGATATAAAAGTAATAGTTTTTAATAATTAAACAACCGAAAATTGTAAACTTTTAATTAAATATAATTTTTAGATACTTATTTTGGAGGTTTTATATTAGATTTAAAATGTACAATAGTAACCAATCACTATTTAGGGATGTCCATATATTCAGGGTCAAGTAAAAAAACCTCCAGATTTCCTATCAATTACTGAGGCAGAATATATATCTTCTAGCTGTTTCTATGAACAATGGTTGTTTGTTAAACCAAAACTACTAGACATTAGACATAATTTTAATAACATTACTATATAATGTGGCAATACATGTTCAATTAAAATATCAAAAAACAATTTAATTCACTCTAGGACTAATAATATTGATATAAAGAATCATTTTAAATGGGATCATGTTATAAAAGATAAATATATTTATAATTTTTAAATAATTAATATCAACATGTTGATAATTTTATTAAACCACTTATCACTTCTACTTATTAATTTACAAATATTGAGTTTTCTATATATAATTGAAAATAAATTTTTTCTTATTATTTTATTTAGGTTTGTAGTAAATTTATTTTTACTTATGTATCATATTTTTAGTTTGTAAATATATATTTTTATTATTTTTGAAAATAAGAATTTTCATAATAATGATAAATAATTTTTACATTGAGTATTTTGTTTGAGTCACCAAACTGACTTCACTAAAATTTAGAAAAAACTCTCTTACTCTATAACTATTAACCTCAGTCAAATAAACTTTCAACTTCCATAGCACTAATTTTTTTATTGAAATCCCAAATTCCAAACCTAAAACCTTCAAAAATTCATTGTTTAAATAGCACAAGAGTAAAGATGAAGGTGTACTAAGGTAATCATAGTGTTAATATAATAGAATAAATTTTTGAAATGTTATCCAGTTGAATATTGTTAATTTAGTATGATTATTTAAGATAAATCTTATGGGGATGATGGTTCTAGAATTTCTAGTTTTAAAATCACTTTCAAAGAAAAATATTGACCATGTGTTCAACCAGAAATGAAAAAAAAGTATATCAAAAAATGACCGGTTTAGATTTCGTGAAAACGAGGATTTCATCATTCGAATGGTAGATTATATTGAATATTCCATTTTTTAGTGGAGAAAACATTTTTTTAGGTTACCCCAGGATGGGGTGTTTTAGTTTAATCTAAGATATAGTAGAGATAAGAAAATCGTAAATATAAATTTATTAGGACTTTTTATTTTAGAAAAAATTATTTCTCAAATGAGGTTTATAAAAGAACTTAAACAAGACATAAAGGTTCTTGTAATATTCATTCAGTCATCAATACATCTAAATTTTTTTGATATATGGAAAATTTTCTATTCAGATACATATATAGTTTTCCTGATGATGTGTTCAATTATATTCAATTATAATAGATATATCTTATTATATATAAATCATTTATATCATAAAGAGGTGATGATTTATCCATATCTATATGGAAGTATTTTTTTTATCCTTTTGTACAAAAAATATCATGATTTTTGATAGGTAGGTAATAATTAATTTTCATCATAGGAATATTCATAAATCTTGAGATTTGAGAAATTCATGTTATGTGGGAGTACAATAAAAAGAAATACACTACCTTTCTATGTTTATGACCATTATAAATATGGTTATAATGATCATGGGGAGCATGAAAATTTTAAATCATCTATTTTAGTATGTATTCTTGATGAATGACTTAATAAATCCAAGATGGAGAAAAGTTTTAAAACAACAAGATGAATACAGAGTTGTGATGTCTCAGATCTGGATGTTGAAAGAAGTGTTCATCGTTATCTTGATTAAAAATATAAAGAATAAAACAATGAGGCCCTTATCACAAGGCTTATAAAAAGAGAATAAACAGAAGTAGAAGATCAAAGTTAATGAAATAGATGATTATGATAAAAAATGGTGGGTATCAACTACTCTGGTGAAAAATTAATCCAAAAATATATATGAATAATAACATCATGAAGAATAAAATTTTTAGTTGAAAATTAAGATTTCTGTTACTAAGGAATGATTAAAGGATTTATAATTTTCAGCCATTCCAAATGAATAATTAGAATTAGTTCAAATTCAACATCAAAATATCTAATAATAATGTATTTCTATATGATTATATTTTTCCTTTCAAAGAGGGATGGCTTATTTTGTTTGGAAAATGAAATGAGACTATGTCTTGAGGACATATTTTGTGTAAATAATGAAATACATCAAATGTCAATATTAATTGATGAGGATACAATACAGTCAAACCATAGTGTCAAATTATTTACAAAAAATGCCTCCTTATTTAATAAAAATATTTTGGTCTATTACTATTGTTTTTGTAAATTATATGATCAACATAATAATTTTTAGTGTGATAGATCACCTCTTGATATTTTTAATGAATAATGTAAAATATATTAAAAGGAAATTAAAATCATATGAAAAAATGAATTGGATATCATCCCATTCGATTATGTGTGATTCTTTTAATACTAGTTCATCCAGAATAAAATTTTCATGAGTTTGTGAAAGTTAATTTGGTTGAATGTTTTGAAATTGGTTCAAGATTTGAATATTTTATTGAAATAGTGGGATGATATTTTTAATCATAATTTTAGTGGATCTATTGTAGATCTAAAGGATGTTCATTAGGTTGTTTGTGATTTTAAGGATTCATACACCTTACATGAACCAGAACCCTCACCCTTTTTATGTCCGTCAATGTAACGATTGTCATCTAGATGAATATTATAATAAAAAAACATTTACATAAAATATTTTGTATGATATATTATAAATATTTTTTTATCTATTTATACTTCCAGAAGAAAGAACATTTGTGTCTTTCAATTTCATAACATTCATTAATTGTAATTTTCTACACTCAATGTGTTATAAACCATTTTCTATTATATTTTTCTAATATCACAAAGTGGAGAATAAAATTGGGTAAACACAGCATTCTTAAAAATTATGTAATT
The DNA here is from genome assembly GCA_963277665.1 of Viscum album. Classification (NCBI taxonomy): domain Eukaryota; kingdom Viridiplantae; phylum Streptophyta; class Magnoliopsida; order Santalales; family Viscaceae; genus Viscum; species Viscum album. The sequence continues at coordinate 970,857,565 of OY728133.1, read as the reverse complement.
AGGGAAAACGAGTATTTAAATATTTATAATCCATGTTTTTTTAATTATAAATTTTTATATTCCATTATATATATTTTTTAAATCTTGTATTATAAAACATTAAATGAATATATGATTACTTTTATATTTATTTCAATAGATTACATCATTTTTGTTTACATTACCAATAATTTCTATAAATTATCTTATAGAGAGAAGGGGGATATTTAGGGAATTTATTATCTCAAAGATACTAAATGATTTTTATTGATTTTTATGATTTGAAATTCCCTTGATGGTTTTACTAATGAAATTTCATTATGTATTTTTCAAGACTTCTTTTGATGAGAAATTTCACTTCTTTATTGTTTATATTATTTTATAATAAATTAGGGACAAATTTAAAAGAAATATGGAAAAAAAATTCATACCATACATTTTTAAGCGGAACATATCATTTGAAATTCCAAAATTTTAAATAAAAAAAGATTATAAACCCAATGGTTTTGGAATATTATTAATCAACAATCCAATTATTGGAATAATCCCTGTTATTGGAATAAAGCTTATATTTTATGAAAAATAATTTGCCTCATTTATCATACTTTTTTTTCAATCATATGTTTTTAACCATAATTTTGATGTCATTTTCTATGAAAAAAACCCTTAATTTTAATTATTTCACCATAAAGTATTAAATTCCTGATATTTTTGTTGTTTTAAAAAAAATTCATTCCAGAATTAAATATATTTTTAATTCGCTTTTGTGTCATATTAAATGCCTCTTACTAAAAATATCACAAAATTCCAATTTATATGGGAATCTATGACTCTCATTGAATGATTTTAATTAAATTGATCATGAATTGTTAGGTGATATTCATGGATATATTTAACCAAAATGAAGACATGTCTCTCTTTTTATATACTAACTGTAATTTCAATTTTATTAGTTGTGTGATATTAATTTTGAATAAAACACTATTTATGAAAAAAGAAAGAGATATTATTGATTTTTTTAAGGGTATAAATATATACGACATACATGTTTTAGTATTATAATGTTTAAATTTATGATTAATTGTTATTACTTCTATTTTCATGTTGATATCTGTATTGACCATCACCTGAAACCACTATCTAATAAAAACCATTCCTTTATTAATAATTTAACCCTTGATGGTAAATATCAATTTTCTATCATATTTTTCTTAGACTATGAACAAGAATCTTTTTCCATAATAAAATAATTCTCATAGGATTTATTGGATTAATAGCTCCGCTGAAAAAGTTGTGGTGGATTATCAGCTTAACAAAAAAACCAGTGGATATTTTCTCAGCCCTATAACAGGACAAGATTGAAATATGAAATACTTACTAAAAAAGTGTCAAATTCATGTACTTCGTTTTTACGGTCATGTGATTAGAGGAAAAAACTAGTGAATCGTCATGTTCGTTAAAGGGAGTGTAGTTGAAGTAGATTAGGGAATATTTTTTCCCCAAACCAGTATAAATATTTACTTTTTCTTCTTCTCTACTTCACCACTTCCAAGAATTCTTAAATAATAGAATTATATATACCAGTAATAATAAATTAGAATGATAAAAGATTGATTCATTCGAGATTGGTGAAATGAGACAGTCCACCACCCTTCTTGTGTATCTGTGTATTATTCTAACCATAAAAAGTATCACTCTAATGACTATCATAGTATACAAATTCAATTTATTTATCGTCTTCACTTTCCATTATAGTTCTATTTTTCACATGACACATCAATATTTACATAATACATTAGATGGATATAATGGCCTCACCAATTATATAAATTACATTATACATTTTTCGGGCTTAACATCATAGTGAAATCATCATATAAGAATCTAGGAAAATAAATAAGGTTAAAAACATTTAATCATAGAAAAGCCCATTAAACAAGAAATGAGTTTTTAAAATATCTCATTATATCATCATAGTGAAACACATAGAAAAGATAAACGATTCATAAAAATTAGGTTATAAAATTTATAAAACATCTAGAGAATATAAAATTATAGTATCCTTATTTTATATCCAAAAATAATAACAATTTAAAAAATATTTATGAGAACTTTATGAAATGAAATACCATTAAGATATAATTAAAACAATCTTGAGAAAAATCACATATCCATTTTGAAATACAATATTTAAAAATATAAAAAAAATTAAATAAAATATCTTATTTGAAAATTTTATGAGAACATTGAAAGGAATCATTAATTCAACAAATTTTCATGCTGATAGAAATATTTTTTTGGTGTTAATGTTAAAAAAATTCCTTCCATAATTTTTTCATAAAATTCTCAAAGAACCATGTTCCAAAAATACAACAATATTATTTCATTAAAAAAATTAAAATAGTAAATAATTGGTAAAAATAAATATAAATAATGTTATTATAATATTACATAGAATATTTAAAATTCTTTTAGAGAGAATTGACTTGGAATTAAAAGGTTATTGGAGAGAATAAAGGTATGAAATTGATTTTCCCTGAAAACAACTATCTTATCTCTTAAGTATATTCGTTGAGGAAAATAAGACGAAAATATGTATTTTTAAAATTATTAATTGTTGGATAAAAATATTCAAATTATTAGTGAGGGACGGATCATAATTTATAATTATCAGTGTCATTGCCTTTATAAATCATTATAAACATGGATATTGTGACATAAAAACCCTTACTAGTTCTGTAACTTTTCTATCATAAATACCATGACTTTTTTTTCTATATTGATATTAAAAAATATATAACTTTCATATAAGTAAAAAAACAATGAATTTATCATCATTATAAGCACATTAAAAAAATAAACCAGAGGGTAGAAGGCATGTGTCCCAAAGAAATAAAAGTGCGATTAATATCCCTTACCTTTATTTCCAATTTATTTATTACACATTAAAATATCATATTTCTAAAAGATATATTTATTATAGATATATTATAAATTAATAAATATATATATAAAAATATGTATATCATTCCATATTTTATATTTTTATAACCTTTTATCACCTAATTATCGATGATTCATTATTTAAATTAGTGTTCTATGCGATATTCAATTCATTTTTAATGTATGTTTTGGTTTAATAGTTTTGGTCCATATATACTAATGATGGTTACCTAATCCTAAGAATTTTAATCATGAAATAACTATATTTTATATTCATTGTATACATGATTTGAACCATTCAAAAATTTTGAAATAGAAAAATGAGCTACACAATTCCTGAAGACGGTTGGCCATTTGCAAAAATTAATGGTGTTTTAATTTTTCAAAGGGTGCAAAAAAGAGTGCTAATTGATAAATATCTTTTTATATGTCATTATTATATCATATATATAATATATTTTCTTGAAATCCATCATTATATCCATATATTTAACAAAAAATGACCAAATATTTATTTCGCTTCGTGGATACGGTACATCTCGTGTATGCACGACTGATTTTCTCATTTTCCAATGGCTTGGATTGTTTTTTGGTAGATGTGTTATTATAATTTAAAAAGTATAATTATTTCATAAATATAATATATAAATATAAAAATCATCAATATATCCATCCATAAAATATGATGATGAAAAAATGAATAGTATCACTTTATGGATATGGTAAGCCATACAAACATAAGAGTGATACATTTACTTCACAGTTACTGGTAAAAAGGGTTTATAATGGTTTGTTGATACTCATAATAAAATTTAAGAATAATAGGGAACTTATGTTATTATTTAATAATATGTTCCAAATAATTATATGAGTTAATGTAGACTATAAAATAAAGTGATCAGTTATAGCGATTACTTCTTATTTGTGATTACTTCTTTAGATATTCTCTAAAGTACTCTAGGGATGGTATTTTGGGAAGAGAAAATCTAATATAATTTGGATACTATGGTTTTGAAATGAAATTTTTAATGCTTGGATTTTATTTAAAGATAATTTTTGTTTAATTATTGGAGGGAGGAGGTTTCCTTTTATAATTGAGGTTAGGGGTACTTTGGAGTTTTCCCTCAAAATATTTATTTATGATAAATTCAATCTCAATAAAACATTTATCGAAATTTCCTGGGACTAAAATATATTGTAGGAAAATAATTTAATTCCTTCAGGAAACTAATTTTATCCATGTTATAGTTTCATATAAAACTTTATAATTTGGATTAACCCATAGTTAATGATTTTTTTTATTTTTTACATCGAGAAAAATTTTCAAATAAAAAAATGTTGTAATTATTACATATATGGTGAAAATTGACTCTTAAATGGAAATTTTGTGGCATTTTCAAGAATATCAAAATGATTTTTTATTATTTAAATGTTTTAGGTTTTTAATTTAATTTCATGGAATATAATATTGATAAAATATCATTATTGACGATTTTGACACAATTCAAAACATTTCACATAAAATACATGAAAAAATACTTAATTAAAACGTATTATTTAAAAAAACTACAATATGTCATATAAACCTATAAAATTATTGTATGTCAATAAAATTATCATATTATATAACATGTCATATTTTCGATGTCATTTTTTTTTTTATGTGAATAAATATTGTTTTGGAATTCTATAAGAATTTAATGTAATTATATATTACATATAAGCTAAAAATAAATTAGCATCATGAATATAATTTCATTATAATTAGGAACAGGTAACATATTGCTTGATGTCTATTTTTCCCTGGCTGTTAACACATAAATATTTTTAGAAGTAATAGTGTGACATTTTTTAATTTATGTTGACTTAAATAATATATAATTCATTAGACAGGTATCCATTAAAAACACAATTTTAGAAATAATTTGTTAACGGTATAATTAAATTCATTAATTTATTATTGAAAATAAATATTATTTCCTTATTAGAATGTTTTATTAGATGATTTTCACAATTTACAATTTATAGAGGATATACATTTTACAAATGTTACTATTCATTTTGGTCAAATATAAAATGTTTCCTATTGTCAAAATATAAACCACCAGATTCAAAATATAGAATATAATTTTTCAGATTCAATAAATTTTTGTGGAATTAAATAATTTTTAATGAAGCATGAAAAACATGATGAAAATTGATTTTCTTGAAAAATACTTTTTTTATAATAATTTATTTTTTATTATTATCAAATTCTTAGAGATATATTAAATGAATGATAAGTAATATTATTTATTATATAATTTCATAATTAGATTCAAATATTCCACCAATATTATTTAATTCATTTAATCATGGCATTATCAAAATTTTCAAATAAATTCAATTTTCCTGGAAAAAATTTTAATATAATGTATAAAAAATATTTTATAGAAAATTCAAAAAATATATTGAATATAATTAAAATAATTGGATAAAAAAATATTATATATAATTATAATTTATAACTATTTTTAAAAAAAATGGAACATTCAACATTCATGACATAATGAAATTAATCTTAATAAATGAATAATTATTTTTCATTATTCCCTTAACAATCCATCTTAATAGAAAAATCACAAAAAATCATTATAATATATTTTTTATATGATGATTTAAAAAATTCTGTTAGTATTATGATATAATTTTTTTAATACGTCAATATTTAAATATAATATTTTCTCAAAATGAGCATTACAACTCTTTCTGATGGTAATCTATTTTTAAGTATAATGAAATATTGGTAAAAATCAAAAAAAAATTGTAACAATTATCCAGTACTTTAATATTATGTATTTGAATTTATATATACATTGAATTATATTATACTATTAAAACCATACATTTTAATTTCAAGGTTATATTATTATATTTTAATAATATATCATGTTTCGTTTAAACTTAGTGATGCATTGATCACAATATTTTGAAAATTCTAATATAATTAAAGAGAAATATTTTTTAAAATCATATTATTTAACAATATTTGTTATAAAATATGGTTTCATAAACATTCATTCAAGTTTTATATTGTGATAATGTAAGAAAAGTGTCATTATTTTTCAAAATCTGTATTATTCACTGTTAAAAAATCATATACTTTTGAAAAATACAAAAAAAAATTATTATGATGATTTTAAATTGATGTCATTTTATAAGATGATATTATTATATATTTCGAATCATTAAATTAATAAATATTAATTTATTATAAAACTATGTAATAAATGGAAAAATTAGTTTAAATAAAAAAAATCATTTTTTTGATTTAAATTATATATATATATCAATATATAATTAATATGAATCCCTAATATGAAAGAATAATTTGAAATTTTGATTTATTTATCATGCTTCCTAGGTTATTATAGAAATTGTATAGGTATTGTTTTGTAATGGTTGTATAGTTAGTTATTATACATTATATACTATGTAATAGGATGAATGTAGTGTAATGTATAAGAGTGTAGTTAGTTGATTTTTAATGGAGATGTATATTTTCTCTACATAGCATAGAAATGAAATTTATTAAAATATTTCAAATATTATAATTATAAAAAATATGATATTTTTATTATACCACAGGGAATGTGTAGATTTTTTGGTATGAGAAATGTTGATAAAATCAGTGTAGTTAAAACATGTAATGGATCAGACCCTCCTAGTCCATTAGATTGCCAGATTCTAGTGTTTCGGTGTATTGGACATCGTCGGTGAGTCATGAATTCATCAATGGCAGTGGCATGGTGTCTCCCTTATGTAACCTATCGATGTCGCACCCAAACGGTGCCCTAGAGGGGTGTCTGGGTTCTTTCCCCAATTTTTCCTATAATACCTTTTTAATCATTAATACTTTTTTAAAGAGGTTTATGGATGTTTTTAATCCCATAAATGGTATCATAAATAATCTAAGAGTGGGGAGACCTTTAATTTACCAAAACGTGCGGCTTTTTATCGATATGACCCCCTTGTTGGGTTTTTAGTTTCATACACGTTACGTTTTTCTCTATTTAAAGTTGATTTATAAACTCACATCTATTATCTCCACTACCATAGTGGATAATTATTAAATCTTAATTAATTATAACGTGTGCAACCACCTAACCACGTGGTTTGACCATGATACTCTTTTTGAGCACATCAAGATTTCGCATCCCGTAACTCTATGATTTGGCCATTTATCAAACTGAGATCTTCTTATTCATGGGGCTCTTTATTTACCATTGTGTTTGTTTTGTGCCTCTTCAGGAGACAAGTAGTGCATGGATTAAATCCCCTGGGTTTAGTTAATTGTGGATTTAACTATTGCATGGCCCCAACTCTTGGTGAAATTAGAAAATTTTAATCCTTTATCATCCATGTTTGAGGTTTTCAATCATCTTTCATCATTGTGCATCATGTGTGGAAGGTATAATTATGTTCCCTTGGCACGTATATGAATCCAACATTAACAATAATAATAAAAAGACTTTTAAGTAATTTAGGGGTGGGATTGGTGATGATGAATTATGTTTTATCCATTTATTTTTATGTTGTGAATTGTATGGGATTTTTTCTACATAAAATGGTGGTCAGTGTAGTACTTTCTTGTGCACTAATAAATCTCTATTTTCTATGTAATCTTGTGATTGAATGACTATGACATTGAATCAGGTTAATCACATAATGTTGGTCGATTAAATGGGTGCTCGGTTAGTAAGAATCCTTGTGTAATCATCCCGGTTAACCAAAAAGAAGGAAGCAACCAAATGAATGGTGTTGGATAAATTTTAAAATTCACTTTCTCTATTCTGGTGAAATTCACGGTTGTTCTACTTAATTTTGTTTAGGTGGAATGGTTGGGAATAGACGCTTTGGTTGAGAGATTTTTGGATTATGAATATGGGGCTGTGTGGAGATAGTTGTAAATGTTCTTGACCTAGTATGTTGGGGTTTGTTTAGGTTACAGTACATTGAGGGATCTCACGGATCCCTTTTAATGTCGTTACTTACAAGAGAACCGGGTTGGAATGCTTAAACGTTTTCTGGTTGTTTTCTTTCATATGTTGTGTTGGCTTGTGGTAATGCATGTTAGTTTCCTTGTAGTGAACGGATATTTAAATGTAATCATTTGAACATGAAAATGAGAACGACTACATAGGGGGAACTATTTTCCAGTAATAGGTTGTTCTCAATTAGTGTTTGTTGTATACTTTTGCATGTAGGGATAACAAAAATAGTGGTTGTGTATGGGATTGTTTTTGGTTTTCGGTCACTTAGGTTGGGATGAGTTCTTGATTGTAAATATTTATAATATTTAGTTCTTTTGTTTCTTATATGCACCCCAACCATGTTTATCACTTCATGCCAACCCCCCCCCCTCCCCCCCCAGTTCAGGTGGGAGGGCATTTTTCTCAACATTCCATTGAGTCGTCGGTTATTAGCTCTTTTATGATCCCTCTCCTATGTATCCAAAGACTCTTTGGGTAGGCTATAATGAAATGAGGTTCATTATTGACCAAGACTCATTGGGAATGGTGTGTTGTAGTGGTTAGCCGAGGTGTGTGAGCATAGGATTGTTTCCCATTTTTTCATCAGGATGAGGCCTTAGTGTCTTCGGTCATAGTAGTGGTTGTTCTATAATAAGTTTCTTCGGGTGTGGCAGTGGTCGGTTTGTCCCAGGTTTATGCGGGTGTGGTGTTTTGTGGTAATGGTGGCCTTGGTGTCTATCGATGGGATAGACATGCGATTGGGATATCCGATATTGTTTTTGGTGGTGGTGGTAGTGGGACTATAGTGGAACTATGAGGGAGGTCTGATGTATAGGATGTCCAAAATATCATGTGGGAAAGTGTTGTGGGGTACCCAAATATCGATGTGTTATTACAATTACTTTAACTAACATGTGTTTTATGGGGAGTGTACCTTAGTGAGGCTAGGTGGATAGTTTCTTTGCTTTGTGTATTGATTATCTATATTTCTCATGGGCCATTAAAATGTCTACGACCTATGCAAGACAAAATTTGGTATTTCTTACTTAGTGTACCTGTATACTCACCCTACGTATATAAATATACTTTTAGATTTCTAGGATGGCTTTGAGGACTGTGTTAGATAGTACTTGCTCAGGAGTTAGTTTACATTTATTCTTTTCATTGATTTTGGTACATTTCTTTATAGTTTTTCGTTTAATTTGTATCACATTATTTTGAACATGCATGTGGAAAAAGGGTTTTTGGGTTTACTTTTACTATCTCTATTTGAAGTTGTTTGGGATTTACCATATTATTTCATAATCTTGTTCTACAAAAGAGAAATTCCTTCCATATTACATGAGATTCTATAATCTTGGATCTAGTCACCACTTTGGGGACTATTAAAGGTGGGAATCAAGGGTGTTTATCTCCCCTTCAACATGAAGAAGGAAGGTTCTTGCAGTTTTCTATCCCTTCCCTCATAATAGAGAATGTGGATCATTACATAATTGAATCAGAAGTGTTGGTTTAGAGATATTATGGAGTTCAGGGTTAGGAAAAGTGAATATTTTAGGGGATGATAAGGAAATAGTGCAAGGAATATTGGCGCATGAAATAGGCCATGGAAGACCCGCTAGGAAATTGGATTTTAGGGCCCCTGTGATCTAATGCCAAGACATTGGACCGACTAAATGACCAAGTGGGGTTATACTAATTGTAGGGTAGATACCCTAGGAATGGTACATGCATCTTAATGACTTGTGTTCCTGTGTGCATTGGTTGTTTTGTGAAGTTAAAATAACTAAAAAGGTGGAACATAATTTTAATGTGATCTTCTACACTACAAAGGCTTTGGAATTATTTTTTTATCCTTTGCGCTATGGCACTCGGATGACATCCATGTGTAGTACACGTAGTCAAGGCCTAGTTGGTTGATTTATTCGATAATAAAAGTATCAACTAAGAGAAAGAGCATGACAAGTGGCTGAAAACTCTATGTTACTTACAACGACAGACCCTTGAGATGTATGAGGACAATGTTTCTGAGATGGATAAAGAGGTTTGGAATAAAGATATGGTGATCACCTTTACCTTGATCCATTCTTTGAGGGAGTACTAGGTTTTGTAGGAAGCGAGTCAGATGAGGGGTGTAGAACATCATTGGAGGATGCTCTACCTCAGGGAGAGCATGGAGAGTCAGGCTTTTTGGGCTAACATTGAGAAGGAATTAATGGAGGAATTCATTTCTTCCACAATGAAGGATGAGAGGAGGTAAGATTTTCTCTCCCTCCGATAGGGGAGTATGTTGGTGACGGTAATGGGTATCACATTCATGGATCTCTTGTTATTTTCCCCCAACCACTCTCTGGAGGAGGAGTGTCGGGAAAGACATTTATAGGGGCACTATGACCTTCTCCTCAGTATGTTGTTACTCCCTTCACTCTATCAACGTACAGTAGGTTCAAAAAAAGTTGATCTAGTAGAGACGATTCACACATTGGGAGGTGTTCCGTGAGAGGGGAACTAGTTGATCTTGTCAAATGGAAAGGTTGTTACCAACATACCTCTAGCATCTGGTCCTTCTAGGTTTCAGTCGTCAGGAAGCAGGCCTCAACATTTCCAGTTCTGATTGCCCGATCCTCACCATTTCTCCACGGGGCGGGACCGAGGTTCAATACATGTGGAATCCATGAGAATCTTAAAAATCATTGCCATTCCCTTTTGTATTATAGTGGAGGCAATCATGTTTAGGGCCCACCTCAACAGTAGTAGTTTCCAACCTGTCCTTTTCAGTAGCAGCAGTAGGGGTAGTGAGCTCCTGCTCCACTGAGGGTAGATGGTGCTGGACGAGGCTGAACTTAAGGAACTCTTTAGGGACCTCGACCATGGTGTGGTCGAGGAGGCAGCCAATAGCCAAGGGGCAGCGAAGCTGGGCATTGGCAGTTGCACGCCATAGAGGTGGCAGTTACAGCAGGACCATAGGTCATTCGAGGTATGATTAGATTGTTTAGCACTCTTCCATGTTCATTTGTTGATAAGGGTTCTTTACACTTCATTGTTTCACACAGTCTATCTCATTCCTTGGTTCGTTACCTAGAGAGACTTCCCATTCCCCTGGTTTTGAGTATGCCAGTTAGAGGTCACATCTGCCTATTTGAGGTTTTTCGATGATATAGACTAATATTGGGGCCACATCAATATAGTGGGGATTTTCATCTATTACAAATCCAACTGTACAATGTCATCTTAGGCATCGAATATATATTTTACAGCAACATTGTTATTTACTTCTTCCAGAGAAGGGACATATTCTTAGAAATGGGCGTCTAGCGTGTAGCATTCATGGGCGTGCGGGGTTTCCAGGAGGGTAGTCGATGAGTGGATCCCCTTCATTCCTTGTTGGCTGAGTTATCAGTTGAGTCAGCATATTCCCAGATGGTGGTACTTCTAGGTATTTTCAGTGAGTTCGTAGAAATGTTCCCCAAATAGTTTGTGACTCTACCCCCACAATGTGATGTTGAGTTTAGGATAGACTAACAACTCAATGTTCGTCCGATTCTGAGGGCTCCTTATCGAATGGAACGTTCTATATTGCAGGAGTTGTGGATTCAATTTGACAACCTAATGAAGAAGGTTTTTATATGACCAAGGGCATCTCTATGGGGTTCTCAAGCCTTTTTTCGCAAATAAGGTAGATGCTGGTCTCAAGCTGTGCATAGACTATCAAAGACTAAATCAGCCAATGGTCAAGAACTGTTTCCCTTTACCAAGAATCGACGACCTTTTTTACCAATTGAAGGAGGAAGGTAGGTTATCAATGATCTAACTACAGTATGGATATAAAAAGTTGAGTGTGAGTGAGGGTGATATCTTGTAGACTACTTTCATATGCAGATATAGGCACTTCGAGTTTATGGTCATGTCATTTGGTGTAACAAATGCACTAGTTGTGTTCACAGGGATCATGATCTCCAATTTCCATGAGTATCTGGGCCAGTTTGTGATTGTGTTCATCAACGACATCCTGATATAGTTGAGAATAGAGGGGGATCATTCCTAGAATGTAAGGAATGTTTTGGAGGTCCTATGACACCACCATCTCTATGGGAAATTATCTATGTGAAAATCCTAGACACAATAGGTTCGCATCATTTGAAAAATGGTGTCTCAACAAGAAAAATATATGGACCCATCGATGGTTGAAGTGGTTGGTTCTTGTGCATAACCCAAGAATGTGGAAGAGGTTCATTGTTTCCTAGGACTGGTTAGTTATTATAGATGGTTTGTAAATGAAATCTCTCAAGTCGTAGAACCTTTAACGACCTTGTCCTGAAAACACCAGACTTTTGTATTGAGTTAGAAGTGCCTGACAACTTTTAGTTATCTTAAATGGAATCTAGTCGGTGTCCCAGTGCGAAGGTTTCCTGGTGAAGGGATAAATTTAGAAGTGTTCTGTGATGCTTATGGTCTAGACATAGGGTGTTTTCATATGCAGAAACATAACGTGATATCTTATGGGTCTGGGAAATTATGCTCCCACGAATGTAACTATGCCATCCATGACCTGTATCTTGTAGAAGTTGTGTCCGTACTAATGTTGGGTAGGCATTACCTAATTGGAGAACACTTTTTAGTCTTCACATATCATATAATCCTGAGGTATATCATTTCTCAGTGAGACCCGAACATGCAACAAAGATGGTTGATGGAGTTTTGTTAGGATTACAACTTTGAGATATCCTACAGCTCAGCAAAGGTAAATGTTGTGGATGATTCATTGAGAAAGAATTCATAGAAGGAATTGTTTTGGGAGTTAGTAGATTCTTGGAAATCAATGGAGGAGTTACATGTTTTACATCTAGGCATGAGACTGGACGATGGTATAGGACATCTGTTTCAGATAACAATACATTCTTCTTTGGTATAATAGTTGGAGGTGTCTTGGTGGAGAGACTTTGATGATGAAGGTATACATGATCGTGTTATCCAAGGTGATGATATGGATGCATGACCAGAGGATAGTAAGAATCAGATGATATTTCATGGAAAATTGTTTTTTCCGGAGTCAATGCACGAGGAATTTATCGGTGCCTTCCATAGCTCACCCATAGAGGTACATCCAAGAGTCAATCATATGTATTGTAGATTGAGAGGTCAGTTTTGGTTTCCTAGAGTGATGCAGACAATGGCAGAGTTTATGGAAAAGTGCCTCGTGTGTTAGTAAGACTGTGTTCCAAGAAGACTGTTGCTTCCATTATACATTCTGGAGTGGAAGTGGGATGATGTATTAGTGGATTTCATTATTGGAATACTCAGGGTTGAGTGAGGTTATGATGAAATATGGGTAGTGGTTGACTGGTTGACAAAGTTGGAACATTTATTACCAGTTAATGAGTCGACCACATCGATGTTCCAGGAGCGAGCTCCTCGACGTTGGATTTGGTTTTTCAGTTTTCTTCCTCATGATATCAGTGAAGTGTTTCTCATGGTGGTGTTGTGCTGATATTTCGTGATTTTCGATGAGGTGAGATCAATCTATTTCGGTGGCTCGTTTTCTTCTGGTTTGCTGGGAGATAATGACGGCTTGTTGCGGTGTTTTACGGTGGATTCGATGGACTCTGATGTCTCTGACGACTGGTGTGGTTTCTAGAAGGCGACGATAATGTCGGTATTAGGAAGGAATTGATGGCAGTGGTGACTCATGGTGAGTCATGTTGATGACATGACCTTTGATGTTGGTGAAATGATTTTGGCTGATTCGGGTGATCTTGGAATGCATTCTACTCGATTCCATGTTTGCATTTAATTTTGAATTTTGAATGGGAATTCTATGTATTTGGTTCCCGTCTGTAGGTTACCTCTCACCCTGAAATCAGATTTTGAAAATCAAATAAAAATATATTTTCTGTCAGAATGAGTCGAGCATAATGTATTACTTAGCACTTATGTATCTGGGTGAAGTTGTGCAGATGCACAGAGTTCCCAGAACAATTGTTTTGGATCTAGATACATAGTTTACTTCACAAGTATGAAGGTATTTTAGTGTTCTTGTGGCACACATATTTTCTTTAGAACTTAATTTCACCCTAATATAGATGGTAAGATTGATAAGACTATCCATACATTGGAGGATGTGATGTGTGCATGGGTTCTAGACATCGAAAGATAATGGGTATGACACTAACCACTAGTATTTTTTCCAACAATAATAGCTATCACTCAACCATTAGCATGGTGCCATTTGAATCCATGTATGGGATATTGTGTCATTCACCCTTGTGTGGGACATAGGTTGGGAGGTAGGTGTTCTTGGCCCCGAGGTGGTGAAAAGCATGATAGGAAAGGTTCAACTTGTACGTGAGAGGATGAAGATGACTTAGGGAAAGAAAAAGTTTTGTTCTGATCATAATAGGAGACCCATAGAATTTTTGGATGGAGATAATGCCTTCTAGAAGTATTCCCCTTGATGTGGGTAGTGGAGGATTGCAAAGTGGTGTAAGCTTTCTCCCAGGTTCATCAACCCCTTTGAGTTGTTGGGGAGAGTTTGTGAGGTGGCGTATTATCTAGTGTTACCAATGCTGCTAGAGGGTATCCACAACGTCTTCAATGTATCTCAACTCTGTCAATATATACATGATGAATCCCATGTCCTCAGTTGGGGAGAGTTGGATATCAAAGACGACGCAATGTTGGTGAAGCGACCAGTGAGAATCAAGGATCATAAGGAAAATGTGCTTCGTAGAAAGACCATTCCCTTGGTTCATTTGTTGTGGAGGCATGGTGGCCTTGATGATAATACCTAGGAATGAGAGACACTGATGTGTTCCTACTACCGAAAGTTATTCTATGTTTTGATCTTATGTTTCCTTTGTGCTTTTCTGTGATGTAATGCTTGGCCTTTTTGCTATAAGATGTGTTTTTCCCTTGTTATCTGAATATTTGAGAAATGTCCTGACCATGGTGATAGGAGGACCTGATCCCTAATCAAGATGCATTAATGTGGTTTGGATTAGACCCATGAAGGTGATTATTTACTGCCCAATGTGGATAATATCTTGACATGGTGTAAGGTAAACATTAATCCATATTTCTGGACAGTGTGACATTGTGTTTGTGTGGTTACATAATGTTCATCTCTTATTCTGAAGATAGATGTAAGAGAGGTGCCCCTAGATGTTGAGGTTTTATTCTAGATTTCGAAAAAATCTATAGTGGTTGTCCCGGAGAGGTATATTATGATGGGATTGTTCGGAATCCTTTCATTTCTTCGAGTTTACCGTTGAATTATCAAGGGAGAGAATAGTTTGAGAGGTATATGATGTAATAAACATGACACTCTTGGTCTATTACATTACCAAATTGATGTGGTTGGGGTGTCCTGGACACCATCGGGTACTCAATAAGGCATCGATGTTGGTTGAAAAAGGTTGTCTTCATGTCTTCTAATAGTTCCCTTGATCAGCGCCACCCAAACGATGCCACTGAGGGTTGTCGGGGATATATCCACAATTTTTCTCTTTACGACGTTGTAAGATCTAATACATCTTTTAAAGTGGTTTAAAGTTGTTTACTCCAATAAGTGGTATCTTAAATTCCCTAAGAGTGTGGAGACCCTTGATTTACCCAAAATTGTGGCTTTTATCCATCTCACACCATTCATGGATATATAGTTTCACACATATTACATGTTTTCTCCATTTAATGTTTATTTATCAACTCACTGCCATTATCTCTACCATAACTAAGGATAATTATTAAATCACATTTAATTATAGTGTGTGCAACTTCCCAGCTATGTGGTTTTACCATGATCATCTTTTTATACACATCAAGATTGACCAACCGGTAACTCTAGTATTGTTCCATTTATACTAATGAGATCTTCTCCTTCATGGGTCTCTTATATTCCTTGGTGCGCTAGGATTCCCTCTTCTAGAGAAGAGTTGTCACTGTGTGGGAGACAATGAATTTGGTTCTATGTGGAGTTTCTTATCACATAACCCCAGCACTGGGTGCAAGGAGAATGCTTCGATCCTTGATCATCCAAGTAGGATTTTTTCCTTCATGTCTCTTTACAATGAATCATGTGGGATGTGTGTAATGATCTTCACCAAAGATTTAGGTGAAGCCAACCCTACAAGAGATAATAAATGGAAATTTATGGAGTGAAGGGGTGGGAAAGTTGATAATGATTAATGTGTTATACCTTTGTTTTTATGTTGTGAATGATATGTGCTTATGTCCACTGAAAATCATGGTAGTTGAAAGGTTGTTGGCCTTTGAATATTGGGCTAGTTGGAGATGGTGGTAAATGTTTTGGACCCAGTATTTTGGGGCTTGGTTTTTGTTTCAGTACTTTTAGGGATCTCACAGATCCCCTTTTAAGTTGTTACTTACAAGAGAACCAGGTGAAAATGCTTAAAAGATTTCTTGGATAATTTCTTTCAGATGTTTTTTTGATTGGGGTTATGCATGTTAGTTTCCTGTAATTGATGGAATGTTTAAATGAAAACATTTTAACATGATAATGAGAATAGGTAAAAAGGGGGAACAGTTTTCCCAGAATGGGTTGTGCTCTAGTTATGGATGTTATATACTTGTGTGAGTAGGGATAACAATATGTTTGGTTTTGAACGGGATAGTTGTGGGTATTGGGACCCTCAAGCTTGGATAAGAACTTGATAACCTAGATGTATAATATTTTTTTCCAGTGTTTTTTATTATCACCCCAACAATGTCGAGCACTTCCTTCCAAACACCCCGATTTCATGGGGGAGGGAATTCTTTCCAACATTCCTATGAGTGGATGGTTATTAGCTCCTTTTTCCTCCCGCTACTAGGTATCCCAAGACTCTTTATGTGGGCTATGATTGCCTAAGGTTATTTATGTCCCAAGACACCTTAGGCAGGGTGTGATGTGGTGGTTTTCTCGGGTGTGTACATGCATGTTTTTCCCATGTTTCATTAGGATGAGACCGATGTGTCCTCGAGAGAGGTAGTGGTTATTATAGACAAGGTGTCTTTAGGTGTGGCGATGGTTTTTGTTTCGTAAGTGTATGCGGGTGTGGTTTTTTTGTGGTTGTGGTGGCCTAGGTGTGTGCAGGCGGAATAGATGTGTGGTTGGGATGACCCATATGGTTGTTTTTGGGTGGGGACAGTGGGACTGAAGTTGAAAATGTGGGGGGAGCTATTATGTGTAGGATGTCCCAAATAACCAGTTAGAATGTGGTGTAGGGTTCCCAAATATTGATTTTTTTTATTACTATCACATTACCTAACTTATGTTATTTGGGGGGTGTTCCTTGATGAGGCTGGGTGGATATTTTCCATGCAAGATGTTTTGGTTATCACTATTTCTCACGGGGCATTAGAATGTCTCCAACAGTGCACAAGAGCAATTTGTTTTCCCTACTGAGTATACCTATATACTAACCCAACGTATTTAAAACTACATTCAGGTTTACTAGAGGACATCGAGGACTATGTTGGACCAATGTAGTTTGGGCATTGGGATTGTTTAATTACATCTTTTCATTCCTTTTGGTACTTTTCATCAGTTTTTTTTGGGTACCTTGTATAACTTTATGATGAACATGTATATGGAAGAGGGGGTTATGGATTTACTTTTACATTCTGTATTTGGTGTTGTTTGGGATTTACCATCTTATCTTCTGATCATTTTCTTAAAAATGGTAATGACTTCTATATTACATGAGATCTTATACCCTAGGTTCTAGTCGCCAATCTGGGGCCTGATAAAGGTGGGAATCGTCGGTCATTATATCTCCATCAATATGAGGAAGGAATGGTCAAGTAGTTTTATGTCCCTTCAGTCATCTTGGAGAAGTAGGGTCGTTAAAAAAAACTGATGAATTCAAATTCATGAAATTTACTTTTAGTTAATTAACAATACAAAAATTAATTATTTATAATGTAATCAGATGTAGTAAACTTATTTTAATCCATAGAACCTTCAATTTTTAAGTTGTTAATTTCTTACTAAAACACATATAATGATAAATTTTTTTCATATGCTTATAATTTTAGAAAATATATTTGCCAATGTTAATGGGGTATTATAAGATAAACGGATAAAAATTAGGGGAACTGGATATATTATTGGGGGAAACCCCATTCATCCTTCAACTATGAACAATAGTTTAGTGAAAATGACAACTAAGTGCGATTAGTTTTTTTAAAATCTGTATCTTAAAAATATTCTTTGATAATTTCTATATTTATGAAATATAATATAATTTTTAACTACTTGCATTGAAAATTTCTCCCATAGGAATTGATGCATCTAATCGTAAAGAAAATTTTAGATTTTTTTTCTAAGAATAAATAGGATGTATAGATTAATATATTTCTAGAGTATTATTAAATATCATTTCCCATTTTGAGTGTTATTTTGTGTAGAGTTAATTTCAAAATTTCGTACAAAAATTTCCCACATTAAACAATTTTAAATAATACAATGTTATAATGAGAAACTAAATATTCTATGAAAAGAAATCCAATCATATGTCATATGGTCTAAAAGACCACTATCTAAGAAACATCCCCGGAAATTACATAATAATATGTATTCATATATATTAATATTTATGAATAAGATAAAAATTTTATGTTAAATGGGATGCTTTTTCTGATAGCATATGTAACACACAACAAGGGGTGTCTGTGAAATCTGAAATAGCACACAAGATTGAGCTATATCGGAAAATAATACATCATTAATATTATTATATTAAATGGTAGTTAATATATTGCTTTTATTTTCGAGAAAATTAATGAAACTAACTATATTATGTTTACACTTGTTTGTTAAATGTTTTTTTCATTCATCAAATATATTTTAGAGGCTTAAAATGATAATAAATCCAATTTAAAGCATAAAATACTAAAATATTTTTAAAAGGTACATTTTCCACATTTTGATGGACAACCATAATTAAATCTTGTCATTTTCAATTTTATTTTTCCAATATTAAAAAAAATCCTTAGTTGTAATAGAGACATAAAGCATTAATTTTTTATGAATTTTTGTATTTTTCTGATTAAATTCATATTTTGGTGAATAGTGAAAAGACAACATTTTTAATTCAAAAATGATTATCATTTAATTTATTTGTATTTTTGAATTATAATTTTAATTGGTTATAAATTATATTCAGATTATGTATTTATCATTTAATCCAATGTTTGTCATTTGATTTAATTTCACATTGAGATTTTATATAAGAACCTGTTAATCTTTTGATGGTTTTTACCTTTTAAAAACATGTTTTCTCAATCAGAAAATGGGATAAATTATTAACTTTAATATTAACACTTATTTGAATTGAATTTTTAAAAACTAACTTTTTTTAAATCAATATAAAAAGTTTGTTTAATAGGGTCAAAATATTTTTCAGTGAATAGTAACAATAGTATTTTTTTACCACAGTTAAAGGTTAAGTTAGAGAAATAAAGGTAACAATAATATGATAATAATATTAATCTATCCTAAAACATGTTATAATATTATTGGATGAGTTACTTCAAGGCAAGATAACATTTGGTATGAAAATTTGGAATTTTGGAAGCCACTTGGGTGTAAACATGACATTTATAACATTTAATTTAATGTAAAGGGAAATATGCCATATACATGTATCATCTTAAGAAAACAAATTTGACATGGGGTAATATAAGGTATATATTTGACTATTGATATTAATTTCAAACGTAAAACTATTACCTATTCAAAGGTTATTTATTTATAATTTTAAGGAATTAAGTAATTAAATTTAATTATGACATAATGATGATGTAATAATAGATTGATTAATGGAATAATCAAATAATTTATATTAATATTATTAAAATAAATATAATTTCAAATATATTAAGCCATACAAAACTTTTATAGTCTAATATACCATTTTAGGACTTTGTTAATTTTTTGTTGAAATAACAAAGTAGTTATGATATTTTAAAAAATTCATAAAATGAATAGTGTAAAATTTGACATATTTCATATTTAGAAATATAAAATATTTAAATATATGATATAAAATTACTAAAAATATAAAATCCGGACAAATGGTTATGATATTTCTACAAATTCCATTAAAGAATCGTTCCTAGGTCTTTTAGAATGACTTGTCTGTTATTTTAACCTCAATGTGCAAATTACTTAATAAATGGTATGTGTTAAAAGGTGTTAAAACAAAAAAATAATGATGAAAAAAATATTGAAAGTTGTCTAATATTTTTAATATTATTTTTATTCGACCCAAAATCATTTAATCTTATAAATACATGAGTTTGGGACCATTAGGAAGAGAAATTTAATTTATATTAATTTAATATTTTAAATGTATCCAAGCATAAACCTCCATACTCCTATAAAAAGGTATCAACTGTTCTCTAATACTCTCATTTCAAGAACCTTTTGGTTTGGCCAATATCTATCCAAAAACCAATCCTAGAATCACTCCCCACATTCTTGAGTACTGATTTTAGAAAGACTACCCTGCTTAGATGTGTTACGATATTCATCAATGGTGATCAACCGAGGAAGATGTATCATTTTATTTATATATTTATATTTTATTTCCTCTTCCACTTAAATAAAATATACATCATCAATGATAAAATAATAAATCCATTATCCTCAATATAATTTTATTTTATTATGTTAACATCAGCACCTAAATCCATTTCCACTTCCATTAAATGGGAAATGAATTAATCGTTCATGTGTACGTGTGAACTATAATCTCCCCAAACCAATCTAAATTGTTTTTAATAACCGTATCTCATGACTAGTTATAATAATGAAATTAATTTCCATATTTTATAATCACGACATATTAATCCTTATATAATTATAATATATCAATTACATTATTATATTCTATGAGCAATAAAATGATAATGGCATTCATGTGTATGTGTGAACTGTCACCTTCTTGAATGGATATGACTCGTTTCTATTCATTTATAAAATTATTATATTTATATATGTGCATATTTAATTGATTAATATGATATTAATGATTTTATAGTAATTCTAGAATGATAAAATAATACAAATCTTCATACCATAACGAATAATGAAAAATGGAAACGGTTACCCATGTGTTTGTAAGACTCATCATCTCCCGGATTATAACCTATCTAATTTCTCAATTAATGATATAATATATGTATAAATAAGATAATAATATCATGAATTTTATTTTTGAGATCATGGGCTTATGACCACATGTACTATTGACATCAATCAATGTTTATTTTCGACTCAAGTACTGAATATCGACTGAACATCCTATATGAACATAAATATTTATGCATGTTTTATATCATGGTAAAAAGTGATAGAAAAGAATAGTAATATTGAAAAATGGTCTCAATCAAGTATAAATATACATAAATTAATTATTTAGGAATATAATTATTTTACTTGATGAGTTAGAATTAAGGTAAGTGACTTCATCTCAATGTCCTTTCAATGAAGCATATCTTAGAGTTATGAAGAATTATTATCCTATAAGGTGAATTTACAACCCTTTTGACAAGTCATATCATGAATTAAAAAAATTTCATGACATTTAATGTTATTCATTGATGACTTTTATTCATGTGTTTCTATATTTGTAAGAATATATTTAATTAAAATATCATTTAAATTGTTTTAAATATATATTTTTATAAATTATTCCATTTCAAGTACATGTTTTCAAAATACTATTTATAAATTTATTTATATGGACATCAATGTTTTAATATTTTAATTTTATTCAAATTTTTCAATGTGGCATGCGACACTTTGTTTCAAATTTATCTTTATTAAATGTATTTAATTCTTTTGGAAATGGATTTAATATTTCAAAATCATGAATTTATTTCTTGTGATTTCAAATGAAATTTTAAGAGTGAAATGATGAAAATTGAAATATTTTATGTGTTATGATTATATAATTGTTCTTGGACATTTTATGGGTGGCTATGTTATAAAACAGAGATAGGTAATTATGTGGTAATCCAATGGAGGGTAGTTCCATGATAATCCCAGTACATGTGGTTACATTACATCCTCCAATTAATTGGGTATAAAAATTAGTCATATGGTAATTCCATTCAGTGTTAAGTGTTATATTCGATTGTATGGTTATTCCATTTATGTATGATAATGTCACAAGGTATCTTTGTATGTTATATGTGATTTCTATAGGTTTTAAGGTAATCCTTTTGTTACAAAAACAAAAAATAATGAGATTATATTCACTGAAGAATATTTTCTACTTATTAAAGTTGAAAATTATTACATTATGATAATTTATTCATGGATTACATGTTTTCTCAAGACTGACAATTTTTCATCATTGTGTTTCCCTTAATGAGATTTCTATTCTCATCCCATGTTTGAAATATTTTTCATAGGTATTGATGAAAAATATATTCAAGGATCGGATAATGTAAAAGTTATATTGTTTAATCAATAAATAAAAACATTTTTACTTTTCAAATTTCATTTTTCATGAAAAAATTGTATAGTGAGTCTAAGTGTCTATATTGAAACATTTGAGTTATTATGTATGTGTTATGGCCAAATTCTCAAAATTTATAAACATGAACAAATATCCAATGTGAAATAAAGTCAATATATTGACTTAAATGAAGATTATGTATTGTTTAAGGATGAATCCTTATAGTCGGCATGAGATGTTAATTTAAAAGATTATAGAGTTTTTGGTGCGATTTAATCACATGTTACATGTGATATATAACCACAATGGTTAGCATAAAAAAAGATTTATAGTTATTTAAGATAAATTGATTTACACTGAGAATCCATGAAAAAGGATATAATATATTTTATCTTCATTATAAGTTGGTATGTGGGGATTTAATTTATATAGTCACAATATCCTTTTTGGTTTTTGTAAATGGCTGGATTGAGCTAGCACTATAGTAACAGCCGATGTGAAGGAAAATGTGGTGGTTCTATGAATAAGCTACTGATTGAAATGGGTGCTACTATGTGAACTTTTATTGTTTTTCTAAACCAAATATTAGGATTCATGATTATCCAAATTATTCATAGGTATTTTTCTTATGCATTATATATGAGAGAAATGAATCCATATGGAATTTCATGTAATGACCACAAATGTAGCCATATTCCTCAACATATTTGTCATGAATGTAGAATGAAACACCTAAAAAATGTTTCAAAGGGATAGAAAGGAGTTATATATGTGGTAAAAATATTCATAAAATTTTAACCATCCATGGAAAAAGGATGTGTTCTATTGACACGAAGAAATGTAAAGAAATTATTTTCGAGTTATAAATTGCATGTTTAAATGTGGGGATTATGGTCATTATGTGAATCAATGTCCTATGAAAGGGTTCAAGTATGAGATCTGGAGGACTATAAAAAAATATGTTTATCAATACCTAATTCCATTCCATTTAAAGATGAGGAAAATGAAAATGACATATGAATGGTATGAATAATTTCATGTCTCATGTTTTGAAATTTTTAATCCTATGACATGATTCTAGTTTTTATTTGGATGAAATGAATTATAACTAATATGATTAGAAAGCAATGTCAAATAATCATGAAGAATGATTAATGATAAAAAAGTATATATAGAGAGGATTCAATAGTTATGTTAGATTGTAGTATGGTGAAATATTTAAAAGAAGTAATTCTCTTTTGATGATGGGATTCCTTTGGAAGAAATTTTCCATTATGAGTAACCTAGATGTTTTTTATGTGAAAATTTTACTCAAGGAAGAATTATCCTCTATTTTATCAACATAACTATAAAAAACCTTCAGGATTTATAGGATCCATGATTTTTAGGTAATTATTTGATATTACATTTTGGGATTCAAAATTAAAGGCATGGGATAAAATATGAGATTAAGATATGTTATTGTTATTTGTTAGGATTTTATCTGATTTTTCGAATGCTATAAGAATTATATTTTTTTAGAAAAATGGAAAACCCATAGGATGTTTGGAAACCTATCACATCAGACATGGTTTTGATAATCGAACCCATAACCGATGTGTGATAAGGATTTATCACCTACCACTATCCAATGTCTAGTCCTTTGTTTATAAGACTATTTCTTCATAGTTAACTGTGTTTATGGAATAACAATATGTTGATTTTTGGAAATTATGTTTTATCAAATTTATATCCCTAGTATTGTAAAATGGATTGATGGATTAAGTGATAAATTTTGTTTTGAAATATGTTAACTATTTTTTTAAACATTATATGATTAAGATAATTAAAATACATTGAGATTTTATTTGAGGAGTAATGGTAAAATATTATTTTGAAAGAATCTATGATTTTATTTTGGATTTATGGAGAGTTTGTTTTTTTAAATAAATTATTAACCTATCTTGGACAATATGTGATTAGTGAGAGGTTCTGGGGTCATAGTAGAAGCCGGTAGGTCAGGGATTTTAAAATTTTCATCAGTGGGATGACAATACTTGTCATCACAGAATATCTGTGCCCAATAAAGGTCAGTGGATTTCACATATATTATTCGAGGCACAAAAAAAATGAAAATTTACATGTTTCAAATATAATGTTGTGGTAAAATTAAACTCTTTTATGGTGGTCATTTCTTGAAGGATCCAAATAATTAACCCTCTAGAATGTCTTCACACATTTCAAAATCATACGAGAGCATCAATTGTCAAATTCTGGGTGATTTTACGGTGATCCGACAACACATTCGATGTCCCGAAGATCATCACATCGAGATACATTTGATGTTGAAGAGAGATCTGGATATGAGCTTCTTAGATCAATATATTATCTCTCTAGAGAGTGAGAGAAGAGAGAGGCTCTCAAATTTCATTCCATGAATGTGAATTAATAGTGATTAGTCACACATGTGAGAGAGCCTCCTCTTATATTTATAGTGGTGTTGATAAATACCTGGTAGGGTTCCCCAATCCCCATTTTTTTCAACATCAATTAATAAAATTTTATGACAAACTAAACTGCGCCAATATTATTTATTATTTTATCACATAATTATAATATATATAAAATATTTTACAATATAAAAACCAATCTGTTTAACTCAACTCATTATCCCACATCATATTAAACAAACCATGAATATTAAAATAATATTCATTCAATTTATATTTACTTGTATTTATTAAAATTGTAAATATATTAAATAAATTAAATTCCAATTATTCATAAATTTTACAATAATGAATTTATTTAATTATTTTGGTGATTTATACTTTGGATAACACTCCATCCTCATGGAAGGGCCCACCATGTTCATATACCAATTCTACTGAATAGGGAGGAATCATGAATACATTTATGTATGTGACCCTCTAGGCCCTTATCTCGATAGCATTGAATAAAATCCATAGACCAAGAGTGGATTCTAAGAACCCATCATGGCTCCTAAAGATATATGGATAGCCATAGCAACAACTACCAACCTATGAACCGTGAAGGTGTACTATAATATCTTTTTCCTTAAATATATCATAATCCAGGATGCACACTTGTGGCATCATCCTTTTAATTTTTTATTATTTGTGGATCTATCCAGAGATATTTAACATTGTACTGATTTGGCCAAAGACTTATGAAGGAAGAACAACCTTGATCAACTAGGACTGAGATATATATCTTCCTAAACATGGAATCAACAAATCCTTTCTCGATCACTCAACCAATGTCATACAACCAATGTCCCACCAAACACAAGATACCTCACAACGATTTCAATACCATGGTTTTTTCCATTAATCAATGTAAAAAATCAAATGGTATTCCCTGTTAATGGCCTCATGTCAGGAGACCAATACACATGTCTATAGAGATGAAAAACCAATGACACCCAAAACATTTGGACTTCATATTGGAGGGTATGTTCTCATGATCTCACTATTAAAGATCACTATGTGGGAATTTAATGATAATAAGTCTCAATGCTTAGGAGACCTCAGCACCTGATAGTCAAACATCTATTGTTTCTAGTAGGTAAGATGTATCTAGACCATAGAACATATATTTAAGATTAATTTCATAGTATCTTGAGGTTGTCATTATATCCTGGGATCTTCTATAAAATCTCAACACAACAATTAATCTTTGGACATTACCATTATAATTATGTTTTCATTAAAGTATACAATATAAATGTAATATGAAATCATTTATAAATAACTGTACACATGAGATGGTAATCAAAAGTACTGCACAGTTGGGTCTCGGGAACCCACTATTTCTACACTCCCACATGAACTAGAGCCCACATGATAACCAATGTTGTCATCTACTCACATGATAATGTTCATCATTCTATTGAGAAATGGCTTTAACTACTGGGCCTTCCACGTTTTCACCGTGTAGCATATCTATTATATGCAACCTCATCTCCTTGATTAAAACTTCTCATGATTATATATCCCCGAGTATATCAGTTATTTTACATTTTCATAAATTTACAATATTGGCTAGTAAGAATATCATAATTTACATTTTGATAATTCTTTTCTAACTAGGTTCAAATCAAAGAACTAGAGAAAATCGTTGCATTTAACTACTTGTTATCAGCATTAAATTCATTCAATGTACTTGGTATTTATAGGTATGACTACCACTAGCTATTATCTACTTGAATCTCTCATTGCCTTAGCCTTACAATGATATTAGATCAATTTGATCTAAGAATTACTAGTTTTTGTCTCACAAAAACTAGAATACATTTTTCTCCATATAGAAGGAACATATAATGTTTACTTGCCAAAGAACAAGATAATAGTTTTGAATTCATCACTTGTAGTGCTCCTGGATATAAATGATATGGTCCAACAATAAATAATATAATGGAAATATCAATTATATTACATATCATGGAATATGTGATTGATCCATTTCTAAAGCACGTGGAACTCAACTCATAACATTAATCTCCTCCCATGATCTGAACATGTTAACCTGGAGAGATTAATCGATTTTACATAGGAAACAATTCATCTCTTGAACTGTTCCAAGTTTATTTTTTCAATATATTGTCACGTTTTGTAGGATTGAGAAGATCCAATAAACCATGAGATCTACATTGATAGATCCAGTTCCCTAGAACTTAGGTTTCCACTTTATGTAAATAATTAGATAATTACTTTAAACATTATCTTATCTAACTATAATATCAAGATCTGTTTTCCCTATGATTCTGAACATATTTCTATTGGAAAACATTGGTTCTCCAACATTCCTTTGGTAAAAAAATATTAATTTGAAATTAATACACTGAAGACTTATTTCTTACTTTTATCCAGAAATAGATTTCAGTAACATGAAACATTCATCGTCATTCGATTGCATCATCATCTTATTCTGGTTGCATCTTTTAGACACCTCCAACAAATGATGATCAAGACATACAATGACCAATTTAATGATCTTATAAGATTATCTATGACAGGTGAAATTATATTTTATATAGGCATACCAACTTGGTATAACCAATAATGATTTATCAATACCATGTTTGTACCATCCATGTATCATCTCATATGAATACCCACCACAGTATTCAATTTATAATCACCTATTGAATTTGATACATGGTATCCATTAATTGAATTTTAGTTTATCTTTCAATTTTTAACTCATTTCTTTATATTTCTTAATTGTAATAATTATTATTCTCAGTGAATAATATATTACCAGATGCGGTGAACATAAAATCATCATCATGGTTTCATTCTTCCTACACAATATGTGTCACTGGATCATTCTTATTCCACATATACTTTTAAAATGTGATCCCATGCCTACTATTTTTTCATTTTGAGCATTGACTAAATTGAAGTCAATATTTATCTCACTATCTATAATTGTTATGTGCACCGTTATATAAATTTAGTGTAATACTTTACTATAACTTATTTATCTTAGGGATTTATGTAATATCCTATACTCTTTTTAGGATATTTACTTAGTTGCACCATGCGTTTATCTTCATGCATGTTTTTTATATCTTAACAAACTCATTGCATCCAAACACATGTTCTATAATATAATGGGTTTTCAACATACTAAGATTCGTATGATATCCCTTTGTCATTTTATTTTGCATATAGTTTATGGGTTTACACCGTTATTTAAAAATCACATCCTGAAATATGATGCATGTTAAAATCGGTTGAAACAATGATGCAACTTACATCATCGCTTTAATGTATAAAATTTGTGTTTAGGAATTTCTCGATGCTAATTTTTTATTATCAATGTAAACATGTAAGACATTATCATTGATCCACCTTATGAACATCAATATTTTGATGTAGATATGGTAACATGCGTTTAGTAATTACTCCATTCGACATTATTATGATCGATGAATGTTTGGTCAAGATTTTCTTCAGAATGCCAATCTGAAGAAATTCATATCTTCTGACCAAACATATACATCACCCTTAATTTCTGTAAAAACTAATGGAATCATATGAAGTATCATTACCTATATCATTATATTGGAATAGTTTACACTCCCTTGTTGAATTAATCCTTGACGATTTGTGGGATACATTTATCTCTAAAGGTTTCTTTATCTAAATAAAGTATGGAAATAATACCAAAGGTGTTTATCTGTGCTAAGCCTAAAATCCATAATGGGTATATTGTTAACATCGACATTGAGTTTTACTTGATAAATAACTATATTTCCACAACTTGGTAGGTGTAACATTTTATATTCGTCATCTATTGCCTTTGATTCAAGTATGAGTGACATATTTTTTGAGTGTATTAAAACAAAAAACCTTCATTACAAAACATTGAATAATGGCTCATCATGTCCAAAATGGAACTTGAGATAAATGATTTGGTTATAGTCAAAGACTTGTTGAATATGAATCAATCACGTGGGAACAAAAATATATGTGTTTATCATAGCTGACTTAATAATCTCCCTTTCTCAGCTGCTTGGATAAGAAACCTTACTCCTAGTAATTTTTCTCAACTTACATGGTTACTGTATTTAAATATATATGTGTGAAAATAATGTTTTATTTAATACCCATGAAGTTTATTAGAAACATTAATTTATATTGATGAATATTCCTAAACAAGAA
The DNA here is from genome assembly GCA_963277665.1 of Viscum album. Classification (NCBI taxonomy): domain Eukaryota; kingdom Viridiplantae; phylum Streptophyta; class Magnoliopsida; order Santalales; family Viscaceae; genus Viscum; species Viscum album. The sequence goes on along the minus strand of OY728133.1, from coordinate 970,828,495 downwards.
GTGGGTACATTTTTCTAGTATTTTAGTTCATTAAATTATTAAAGATCCTTTAATTTAATTTAATTATGTACGATACAAATAACCTCTTGCTAAATAACCAACCACTTTTCATTGAAGGAATTGATGAAGGTTCCTTTGGTGTAACTTCAAATTGGCCCTTTCACCTGTCTTTTAATTTTTCTCCGTAATAAAAAAGTTGGTGCTCTCTTTAATATTCATATTACTTGAAGAATATTACATTAATGGTAATAAAGCGCTTACTCTATACCGTTATTTTGTATTCTAAAATGAAACTAGAGTAATTAGGTGTAATAATGAGATGGAATGAAAGATCACAGTATTCCTTTTATGTTTACATAAATCCAGTGTAATCATCACACTTAAAACATGCTTAGATTGATCCTTGGAAACATCATGGATATGATACTACAAGTAACATAATCTATCTCATGATGTAGTGACGGTGACTAACATCAGACATTCATGATATAATTTTTATAGAACCATAATATTCCTGATTAATGATCCTCATGTAAGTAGTTTTACACCCTCGTTTAATTAGGTGGATGAACAGTTTGGGACAAAGAACCTTGAATTTTCGATATAGTAGTAATGTGCACGAGCGCCAATACAACACTTTTGAAATTTATTCGTAGTTTACAGATTAACATTCTCTATTATTTATTGCACTTTTATTATGGTACTAGTTTCCATTATCTGAAAATAAACCTTATAAGATTAGTACATTTTATGTGGATTAAAAAAATGAAACATTACTGATTAATTTAATTAATAAATGTATCCCACTAATTTATTGAATTTTTGGGACCCTCTGTACTAGAATAGGAATACTCTAGATTATTCTAGTGGCAAGGATACCTGAACCACCCATATTTTATACAAGATATGGCTACACCACTACTTGGAGTGTTCAACGTAGTCTTTTGGCTGGCCAACCGCATTAACTCATAGTTCCTTGATCTGTTGAGTGAAGTACCAACTTCAATAATCATTTCTTGATTTACACATTGGTTGCCTCTAAAATTACAAAAAGAAAGATATGGATATTTATTTTCTGCAATTTTAGTTAGGTCGACAAACCATCCTAATAAGAACTCCTCGGTTGTAAGATAAACCCTCAACTATGGAATTATAGGCACCACAAACACCTAGTTTTGTTAAAACATGAATGATGGAAGGCTGTAATTACTTAATATTATATTAATGGTTTTTTGTTTTTCTCATGATGAATGTTATCCATTTCATTTAAACAAGGTCATCTCTGTTGTCATACTCACCACTGAACATTAATAGAAAAACATAAGCCTGTTCTTTATGCATTTGATTATTTAGTATGTTATGTATTTTATAACTATTGTAAAATTCAAAAAATAATAAAAAACACATAATGGTAAACTAATACCTGACAGGTGTTGAGCATCTAAACAACCTAAGGGAATCGTACCATAGTAAAAGCTTGAGTCTTGATGTAGCCCACCCTTTCATGTATGTCTGCTTCGCATCTGATGTATCACCTTTTCTTGGCATGGTCCACGTCACGTATTGGAGTGTCGCCTCGTCTGAACTATGTCCACATCACGTCTTGCATTGTCTACGTCATTCTCCGTATTAGTCCGAAGTACAAAATTACACGCATGTAGGTGAGGGGAACTCATGTAAAATTTGAAAATATGTATATTGTGTGTGTATTCCCTCATAAGTTTTAAATGAAAAATAAAGAGGATGTGAAGACAATCTATTTAATTAATTAAAATCGTTGCACGAAGTTAAATTAATAAATTTTTAAGTGCATCGTACAAGGGTGGGTGCTCTAAACTAGAATGTGGGTAAATAATGTGGGTAAAAATTAAAATGCATTAAATAGGTATGAAGGTTATGAATTAAATTCAATGAATTAAATAATTAAATTAATTATAGGTCAGCTAATTAATTTAAATTTAATGCCAAAATTAAATTAATTTTTTTATTTATTTTCATTAAAAAATTAAATTAATTACTATCATCGAGTAATAAAAAAATAACCAAATTTAATTTTTATTAATTTAATTTAGGTAGTAAAATTAAATTAATTAAGTTAATTATTTTTGACTAATTTAAGTGACCGGCCTCTGAAACATCACTGTAGGGCCTGTGCAGGTCGGGCCAACACTGCGTAGGACTCTACCAGGTTGTGCAAGAACCAAATTGGGCTGGACCGATCTACCCAAATCAGTTCCGGGTTGGGAAGGTCCACCCAGATAGGTTCGGGGGCAAAATGCTCGGCATAAAAATATTGCGGATAAAAGTGTACCTCGAGGAAGGTGACCTCGGTGGGGAGGGGGGGCCAGGCGTCGACGGTCTGGCCAAAGCAGGGTAGTCCACTGTGGGGTTCCAGTGGCTATGAGGTGGACGATAGGTGAGGGGGTTCAGGGTGCTGGCTCCACGAGGGGAATGGTCGGCGACAACCTGCAGAGGCCGGGCGGCACGCCGTGGAGGGTGGACTGCTAGAGGTAGCAGACGGCCGGGTCACCAGTGTGCTGGGGAGAGGACGGACCAGGGGTCACCAGCCTGGGGTGCTTCTTTGTAGGGTGTGTCAGCGTAGATATGGGAAGTTGCGCTATTTGTGGTGGGGTGCAACGTCCGGGGAGGAGCTCGTAAGGGAGTCGGTGATCGGGAGGAGGCTAAACGCGGGTGGGAGGATATGACGCCCGGTCACTTGTCAGAGTATGGCTGTTGAAGTGTGATGGGATGCTGCAAACAAGGCCAAAAGAGACCAAGAAAAACAGGGTGCTGGCCATGGGGGGCTTGAGTGTGGGTACGTAGGAACAACGGGTGAGGGCGGGGACATTTTCCTAGTGCGACGCTCAGGCGGGAGGTGCAGCGCAGCGTGCCAGGGTGGTGCGGCCAGCCACGGGAGCAGGGCGGTGCATCCAGGGAAGGTGGCCGGCGGGGATCCCCTACTGCGTGGCAGCTACGAGGGTGGGGCCCTTAGGGTAGCATCGAGAAAGATAAATGGGGTCCAGTGTAGACCCCGTCAAATTTTATTATTTTTATTTTATTTTTTTTCGTTGCTTGAACCACAAAGCCAGCCCCCACCCCATTTTGTGGGTATATTTTAAATTAAATTCAATTATCCCTCCCCCTTCATATACTTGTGTCTTTTCCACAACAAATTTATCCTTCTAAATGCTATTCAAATAGAATTCAATTTTAATAATAATATAATTATTATAATAAAATAATAATTTATTATTATTATTATTATTATATAATAATAATAATATAATTATAATAATACAATTATTATGAATATTATTAAATTATAAAATTTATATTATTTCATATAATATTAATCTTATTCGATGAACAATATAAACATTATCGATCCTTCGGAATTAATAAAATTTAATACCCTCTATCAAACCATGAATTTGATCCAATCTAAAAATTTAAAATGGCCCAAAAATGGTCATTCAAGATCGGATCGACACATTGTTTGAATCGATGAGACCGTTTTTGAACTTTCTACTTAATTGTAATGAAAATTTAATTTTGTATGTTTATAAAATATACAAAATTCTTCTGATACAACTGAGAGGTTATGAGGCCCACAATAGAAGCGAGTTGGCCTGGGATTTTAAAATTTTCATCAGCGGGATGACGGAACTTGTCATCGTTGATGATCTGGGCCCCGGAAAGGTCTAAGGATCTCATGTAAATTACAAGGATCACAAAATAAAAATGAAAAGGTACCCATTTCAATTCAGAAGTTGTGGTCAAATACAACTCATCGATGGAGATCATTGCTTGAAGGATCCCAATAAATACCATATGGATCATCCAAACGTGCTTCAAAAACTAGCGGGACTGTTGATCGTCAAATTTGGGGTACTATCGCAGAGATCAGAAGATGCATTCGACGTCATGAAGATCACCTCATCGAGATTCCTTGGATGCTGAAGAGAGATCTTGATCCCAGTTTCTTTGATCGAGAGCTTCTCTCTCTAGAGAGTGGGAGGAGAGAGGGTTTATCAACATTCATTCCATGAAATTGAATTAATTGTAATTATCCACACATGTGATAGAGCCTCCTCTTATATTTATAGTGGAGTTGGTAAATACTCAGTAGTGTTCCCCGGCCCCCATTTATTTCAACGTCCGCTAAATAAATAATTTTCACGAACTAAACCACACAAATATTATTTATTATTTTATCACATAATTTTAATATATATAAAATATATTACGCGATAAAAAACAATCCATTTAACTTAACTCACTATCCCTCTTTATTTTAAATGAACTATGAATATTAAAATTATATTCGATCGATTATTATTTTCTCATATTTACTAAACTTGTAAATTCATTAAAAAATTCAATCCCAATTATTCATAACATGAATAATAATTAATTTATTTAATTCATTGGCTAATCAATTCTTTTGACATCACTCAGACCATGTGGTCGGGCCGACCATTTTTATATACCTATTCAATTGAATATGGTGGATTTTTGAATATGTTGTTGTATGTGACCCTCTAGACCTTTATCTTTGTTGCAATGAATAAAATCCACAGACCAATAGTGAAGTCTAGCAACCCATCATGTCCCACTAAATAGATAATGATTATAACAGACATGACTAACAAACTATGAACAATGATAGTGTACTATAATCTATTAGTCATTAAATATTTCATAATGCTGGACGCACACTTGTGTCATCGTCATTTTCTTTCCTTATTATTTGTGGATCTATCCAAATGCATTTACCTTTGAACTGCTTTGGCTAAATTCATATGAAGGCAACACCATCCTGATCTACCAGGCCAGAGATATGCGACTTCTTAAATATGAAAGCGAAAAATACATTCTTGAACATTCAACCAATGTCATACCACCAATGATGCACCCAACACGTGATACCTCGCCATGATTTCAATACCATGGTTTCTACCTTGCATCAGCGTACACAATCAAATGGAATACATTGGTAATGGTCTCATATCAGGAGACGAATACACATGTTCGTTGATAGGAATGACCAATAACACCCAAAACATATGGTGTTCTTATTGGAGGGTTTGTGCTCATGATCTCACTCCAAGAGATCTTCCAGTGTGAACATCATGGGAGGAAGTCTAAATGATTATGAGCCCCCAGCACCTGATAGTCAAAAATCTATTGTGTCAAGTTAGTAAAATGTTTCTAGACCATAGAACATATATTGAATATTAATTTCATTGTATCTAGAGGATCTTATTATATCCTAGGATCTGGTATAACCTCTCGACAAGACAATTAGTCATTGGAAATTACAATTATAATAATGGACGCATAAAATTATACACTATAACGGTAAGATGACATCATGTATAACTAGCTGTACAAATGATATGGTAAACAAAATTACTATGTAGGTGGGTCTAGGGAACCCACTATATCAACTATTAGGTTAATTAATTTGTGTTATAAGTCAATAATAGTGGTTGATTTTGTTTGGAGATAAATGTTACAATTTATCATGGAAGAATATGTGATCAAATGAAACATAATTTTGGCCATCAATCTTAGTTTGGATTATTTTGACGAGTTTTAAGGATATTTTTTTGTTGAATGTTCTATTACTATTGAATTTTGGAGATGAAATGTAGATTATCATTATAAAAAGGGTTATTCTTTTTGGGAATTAACTTCTCATGTATTGACCATTTTGGTTTTGGTTCATGTTTAATGATAGGAGAAATATATATATATATATATATATATATTTGGAATAGGGACATAAAAATTATATATGATTGAAATTTTGGTTTTTTTTGATAAATTACATATTTTAGTGAATAGTGAGAAATACATCATTTTAGTTCGAAACTGCATTTTCATCTAATTTATTTTTATAGATAGATTATCATATTAATTAGTTTTAAAGTATAATTTGATTATTTTTGTAGCATTTACTCTTATTTTGGTAGTTTTAAGTAAATTCACATTGAAAATTAATATAAACACATGTCAATCTTTTGATTGTTTTAACTTTTTAAAAAATCCATTTTCTCATTCCGACAACATGATTAATTTTTAAATTTACTTTTTCTACTTTTATGAATTAAATTTTCAAATATTAACATACATGGGTTTAATCAGTATAAAAAATTTAGTTTAATGTGATCAAAATAATATTTGATGAATTGTAACATTACTATTTTATTTATCACAATTAAAGGGTAAATGTGGTAAATAAGGGTAAAATTAATATTATAATAACATAAAACTTCACTATAACATGTAATAATCTTATTATATTAGTTATTGATGACCAAGAAAACCCATGGGATGAAAATTTGTCCTTTGGATGCCGCTTTAGTGTGATTATAACATTTATAACTTTTAATTTAATGATTGGGAAAATATGCCACAAACATGTGTCTTCTTACTAGAAAAATCATAATGCGGGTTTATATAGATTATCTATTTTACAAAAAATAGTAGTTATAAATCTATAAATATTACCTATATCATGTTTCTTTATTTAAAATTTTTCATAATTAATTAATTAATTTTAATTATGATACAATGATGATCCAATAATATATTAATTAATAGAAGAATCAAATAAATTATATAAATAAAATTAAAATAAATATAATTTGAATATTTAATACTAAACATGAATTTTATTGAGGAATATTACATTTTATTATTGACATAATCTATTTATTTCGATTTTGTCATGTTGTTATGATATTTTAAAAAATCATCTAATGGGTAGTTCTAAAAATAAAAACATTTATATTTCTAAATATTAAAAAATTAATTAAATGATATAAAATACCTAAAAATATTATATTTAGATAAATAGATAAGATGCATCTGAAAATTCAATTAATTAGTCGTCCATTGGTTTTTTGGAATGATTTTGTAATTATTTTACAACTCTAACTGTAAATTACAAGACAGAATGGTAAGAGTTAAATGGGGATAAAACTAAATTATAGGTGCTAAAGAAATATATAAAATGTGTTTAATATTTATTAAATGTTTCTTATTCAACCAACCATTATCATATATTATCAATAAACTAGTTTGGGACCATTTGGGAAAAAATAAATTTATATTAATTTATTATTTGAACAATATACAAGGGTGCCTATCAAATATCCTATAAAAGGTACCCACTCATCTCTAATACTCACATTTCAAGAACCATTTAGTTTCTTGAATATCTACTCAAATTCATTCTTATATTCCATCCCCACAATCTGGATTCCAAATTTTAGGCATCACACCATCCTCAGATGTGTTAAGTTGTTCATCAAAGGTGATCAATCAATGTATATGTATCATTTCCATTAAGTATTGATAATTTAATTCTTCTTCCCCATCCTCCAAATATCCTTCAACCAAGTTGAAATAATAAATCTAGTATCCCTGGTATAATATGATGTTATTATATTAATATTATCTCTTAAATAAATCTGCAATTCCATTAAATTGGAAACTAATTAATCTTTTGTGCATACGTGTGAACTATCATCTCCACGAACCGATCTAATTCGTTTCCATAACATTCCCTCATGAATTGCTATTATAATGGAATTAATGTTAATATTTTATATTTAGGAAATATTAATCATTTTATAATAATAATATAACAATTATATTCTTACTTTTCATGTGCATAATAATGATAATGTTGTTTGTGCGTACATGTGAACTATCACCTCTATGAAGCGATGTGGCTCATTTTTATTCATTACAAAAATTTGATGACCTATATAAGTATATTAAATTTATTAATATGACATTAATAATTTTATGATCATTATTGGAATATAAAATAATACTTAACTACTTCCATATTGATTAATGAAAAATGATTATATGAAAATATGGAGAATTGACATCAAACCAAGTTCATTTTCGACTCAGATACGAAATATCAACTAAACATATGATGTGAACAAAAAATATTTTGTTTGTTTTATAACACTGTATTGAGTGAAAAAAATGAATAATTAAAATTAAAAACTTTCTCAAGAATGTATAAATTAACCAAAAATTATTATTTATGAATGTAATGATTGTATGTGATGAGTTAGACTCATGTTAAGAGACTACTTCTCAATATCCTTTCATTGAGTCATGTCTTGATGTTCTGCTCCATTATTATCCTATAGTGTCTCTATAAAACAATTTTATACATTATATCTAAATTACTATATTCTCATGATATTAAATGTTTTATTTAATTTTATTTTGTAATTAATTTTATTCATGTGAATCTCTAGTTGAAAATGAATCCTTAACAAATAAATCATTTTAAAAATAGTTAAAGTTTTATTCTTCTAAATGATTATATATGATGTCCATTTTTCCAAAATAGTATTTATGAATTTATATATATGTACATAAATGTTTTAAAATGGAAATTTCATTCAAATGTTTCAAAGTGATATGGGAAACATTGATTGAAAAGTATCATTATTTAATGTTTTAAATGGTTTTGGAAATGGATTTAACACTTAAATATCATGAAATGATTTATTGGTAATGAAAACGATATTTTATGAGTGAAATGTTTAAAATTGATATCTTTTGTGAGTTATTATTATATAATGGCATTTGGACATTGGATGAGTGGTTACGTGATAAACCAATTATTGGTGGTTATATGAAAAACCAAAGACAGATGTTTCTGTGATAAACTATGGATGGGTGGTTACTATATAACCTCCAACGCATTGGGTATAATGGTCGATCATTTGGATATTCAATTTAGTGATATGTATGGAATTTAGTTGTCTAGTTATTCCATTAAAGTGTGATTATGTACCATGTAATCTATATATGTTATATGTGATTTCAATTTGTTTTAAGGTAATCTTTTGATTACAAAAAGGGTAATAAATGAGATTATATTTAGTGAATATCATTTAATTCTTAATAAATTTTAAAATTATTACATTATGATAATATATTAAGGGTCTATTTTTATTTCAAGAAATTATTTTATTCTTCATTGTCTATCCTATTCTTATAATATTATGCCTATACAATGTTTTAAATGTTATCCAATAGTTTTGAAGATGAATTAAGTCATGGATTGAATCAATGAAATATTATGATGGATAAAAATGAAATACCACCATATTTATTTTTAAAAGTCTGTGTTTTATGAAAAAATGGATAGTGAGTAGATGTGCCTACTTTATAATATTTGAGTTTTTATATATGAGTTATGGCCTAATATCTAAATCTATAAACATGAAAATACCATCAATGATAAATAAAGTCAAATTATATACATAACCAAAAATTATTTAATATTTAGGGTTGGGGCCTTATAGTTTGTATCAGAGGTCAGTTTAGATAACCATATAGGTTAGGGTGTTATTTAATCATATGTTATAAGTTATATATAACCACAATGGTTAGAATAATAGAAAGATTCATAGTTATTTTAGATGCATATAATTTCTCTTATATGACATGAATAAGGTTACCATATTGTTTATCTTCCATAGAAGTTGGTATATGAAGATATTATTTAAATACTCACACTAAATTTTTTTGTTTTAGTAATAGACTGGATCCAGCATGCAGTAAGGTAATAGTGGATGGGAAGGATAATTTTGTGGTTCTCTGAATATTCAGCTAAATGAAAGGGAGTTGTGATGATAACTATTGTGGTTATCCTAAACCAACTATCCTGATTTATGATTATCCATGTGAATCAAAGTGATTTTTCAATGCATCATATATGAGAGAGGTGAACCCCTATAAAAGATCACATAATTATTATAAAGGTAAACATATTCATCAACATATATGCCAATAATTTGAATAGAAACACCTAGAACAACTTTACAAAAGTAAGATTAGGCCTTATAGATGTGGAAACGAAGGTCATAATGAAATAACCTTCCATGGAAAAAGAAATCGTTCAGTTGACACAATGAAAGGAAAAGTTGTTTTTTCTGAGTTGTAAATTGACTGTTTTAAATGTATGGATTATGGTAATTATGTGAATCAACGTCCTATAAATAATATTCTATAATGGGATCATGGGGACCATTAAAATATATGTTTATCAATATGTAACTCCATTTCAATTGATTATGGGGGAATTGAAGATGACATATGAATGGTAATGATTATTTATTGACTCATGTTTTGACATTTTTGAATCTCATGACATGATTCAAGGTAATTTGTAAGATAAAACTATTAATTATTAAGATGGAAAATAATTGTAAAAAAACCATGAATAACACTTAACGAGAAAAAATACTACATATAAATGATTCACGAGTTATTCTATACTGAATGATGATAAAATATTAAAATGTATAAATTCCCTTTTGATGATGGGATTACTTGGGATGACTTTTTCTAGTATGTGTATCCCCGATGATTTTAAGGTGAAAATTTTACTCAAGGAAGAATTATGTTTTCTTTTATAATAATATTTAAAAAGAAACTTATGTATTTATATTATCCATTATATAGAGGTAATTATGGGATATTACATTTTTCTGCAAAATGAAATTCATGGGATAAACTATGAAATTAAAATATTTCATTTTTTAGTATTTTAACTCATTTTAAGAATGTTATATGAATTATATAGTCTTAGAAAAACATAAACCCCACATGAAGTGTGAAAACCCATCACGCCAGATATGGTTGCATGAATCAAACCCACAACCAAAGTGTGATAAGGCATTATCACCTACCAATTGCCTATGGATCATCCCCTGTTAGTAATACTATTTATTCAATGTTAACTGAGTTAATGGAATAAAAATAAGCATAGTTTGGGTGTTTTGGTTTTATCAAATGTATATCCTTTGTATTTGGAAAATGATTTGGGGGATCATGTGATAAATGTTTTTTAAATACGTTCAATATTTTGGGAACATTATATGATTAAAATGAATACAAAACTAGTGGTTTTAATAGAGTATTAATGGTTGAATTTTTTTAAGTAATCTATTATTTTATTATTTGATTATTGATTTTTTTTTTATTTACCGAAATGATTAACACATCTTGGAGAATATGTGTATAGGTTAATTACTTAGTGGTATGAGACATTAAGAGTGGTTGATGTAGTTTGGACATAAATGTTAAAATTTTTCCTATAAGGTTATGTTATCAAAACATTCTGAATTTTGGATTAAAATAATATTTTTCATTATTTCAAATAATTTGAAGGATTTTTACTTGTTAAATGGTCTATAACTATTTAATTTTGTATACTAAAAGTAGTGTATCTTCATAAAATGGGTTTTCCTTTTTGGAAAATTACTTCTCTAACATTAACCATTTTGATTTTGGTTAATGCCTAATTATAGGAGAAATATATTGATTATATTTTTTGGATTATATTATTATCTATAAGTTGATTATAGTGCTTCAATAGTGACAATGTCAACTTGAATACTCATCGTTTGGTGAAAAGACGAGTTTGTAGTGGAAATTGAATGAAGGATGAAACACAACTTGTCATATAAATAAATTTAATTATGATCATAGTATAGGTATTAATATAATGATTAAAATAATTTAAAGGTTATTTATTTAATTACATTTTACACTGAATTTTATCAATATACATTTACCCATCATATATTTTTGTAATTGTGATGGTTAACATTCTATGATCATGTTTCTATCACTCTCTATCAGTATATACGAGTTATTTTTCCTTCCATATCTGTGTTTTATAACATGGAACCTTATTTGACCATTGTAATTAACTATCTTACATTTTATTTGGAGGGTTTTTTGACTCTTTTTCCAATTTTGGATTTCAATGACGTTACCGTGCCCAATTTTAAAATTTCTAGGACACAATTTCCAATAGGGGAAGGATGTAACATTTTAGGTAATGAAAATTTAAGTCTTTTCATATTAACTAATATTTACGAATAAGATAATAATTTTATTTTAATAGGGATTCTTTGGTTGAGAGCATACTCGTCACGCAATAATGGGTTTCTCCAATATCTTATGTTGCACACAAGACTGAGTTATACCAAAATATAATACAATATTAAAATTATTATATTAAAGGTAATTAATGCCTAATAGTGGTTTTGGTGTAAATGAACAAAAAAAAATATTTTTTTTAAACATGTTTGTTAAATATTTTTACATGAATTAAAAAAAATTAGTGGTTTAAAAAGATAATAAATCCAATTGTAAGGATAAAATACTCTAATATTATTAAAAGGTTGTGTTAATTTATTTTGTCAGAGAACCCTTTTAAAATCATTTTTTTTTCAGTTTAGTATGTTTTATTTGAAAATATAATATTCTTATTTCTAATAGGGACATAAATAATTTAATTTGGTTGAAGTTTTTGTATTTTTCATATAAAATTCATTTTTTTTGTGAATAGTGAAAAATTATGCATTTTATTTCAAAAATGGATTATTTTATAATGTATTTTTATTTTTATATTATAATTTTAATTTTTTTAATATTTTTATATAATTGGTTTATCATTTAATCAGATATTGGTCATTTTAGGTAATTTCACGTTGGAATTTTATAAAAACACTTGTCATTCATTTGATGGTTTTTAATTTTTAAAAACCCATTTACTCATTCAGACAATGATATTAATTTTTAAATTTAATTATTCCTATTTTATTTGAATTTTCAAAAACTATAATAAATGGTTTTAATTATTATTGAAAATTTAGTTTAATATGATCAAAAAAATTCAAAATAGTAACTTTTGTATTTTATTTTCCACAGTTAATGGTTAAATGAGGTCAATAAGGGTAAAAGTGTAATAATATGAAACTACCCTATCACATTTCATAATATTATTGGATGAGTTATAGTGGTCCAATAAAACCCTTGGGAAAATATTTGGCCTTTGGAAGCCCCTTGGGTATGATTATGACATTATAACATTTAATTTAAAGTAAAGAAAAATATTTCTTAAACATGTATCTTCTTACTAAAACAATTTTAATATGGGGTAATATAAGTTATATATTGGACTGTAAACATTCATTATAAATGAAAAAATATTACCTACATCATGGTTATTTATTTATAATTTTTAGAAATTATCAAATTTAATTTAATTTTTACACAATTATGTTGCAATAATAGATTTGTTCAAGGAGGATTCAAATTGATATTTTAATAATATTGAAGTAAATATAATTTGAAATTTTAGATGACATAAATAAATTTTTTAGATGACTATGACATTTTAGGACTATGTTAATGTATATTATTTGATGGAATCCAATTTTTATTATATTTTCAAAAATGTCATCTAATGAATAGTGTCAAAATTAACATAATACATATTTAAAAATATGTAATATTTAATTAAATTATATAAAATTACATAAAATATTAAATTCATAAAAATGGTTTTTATATTTCTAATAATTTCATTAATAAATCGTTTATTACACTTTTGGTATGATTTGGTAATTATTTGAACACTCTAAATGTAAATTACATGATAATATTATAATAGTAAAAAGGGGTTAAAACAAAACGATAATCATTAAAAAAATATTACAACATGACTGATTTTTATTAAATGATGGAAATTCAATCCATTATCATCTTATATATTATAAATAAATGATTTTGGGAGCATTTGGAACCAAAAATGAATTTATATTAATTTAATATTTTATGAGTATCCAAGGTTGACTATCCCCTCTCCAATAAATAGGCACCCAATCTTATATATCACTTGTATTACAATATATATTTGTTTCAGCCAATATATACACAAACACCTTACTATAATCACTCCTCACATTCTTGAGATATTACATTAGATAGAACACCCTCTTTTAAAGTGTAAAGGTGTTCTTCAAAGGTGATCTACATAGGAAGACGTATAATTTTCATTATGTATTTATATTTTATTTCTTCATCCACTTCCATAAATTTTCCTTAAAAACGGTGAAATAATAATTCCAATATTCACATTATACTAAGATTTTATTATGTTAATTTCATCGTATAAATCCATCTCTACATCTGTTAAATGGTAAAGTAATTAATCATCTATCTGTATGTGTGAACTTTCACCTCCATGAAAAAATCAATTTTCTTCAATAACCATCTCTCATTTCTCATTAAAAACCAAAAAAAAGTTCATATTTGATAATAAGGAAGTTTCTATCATTATATGTTAATTATATATCAATTACGTTCTCTCTTTCATTGCACATAAAAAAGAATATTTTATTCGTGAATCTGTGTGAACATTCTCCTCCATGAAGAAATTGACTCATTATTTTTAATTACACAAATTTTGTGATATATATAAGTATATTTAGTTTATTAATATGATATTAATGATGTTAATATCATTATAATAATATAAAATATTTCCTAGCATATATCCGTAATGATAAAAGAAAAATGGAAAACGTTACTCAAGGATATCTACGGTTTTCTGTCTCCATGAAAATGAAATTGTTAAAATTTCATTTAAATGTATAATTTATGTAGAAATATGATAATAATTTGATCAATTCTATCATGTAGATGATGGAATTATGACCACATCGACAAGTGACATCAATCTATGTTAATTTTCGACTCAAGTACCGAATATTGACAGAACGTCTGATATAAACATAAATAATTTTGTAAGATTTATAACATGGTAATAAGTGATAAAAAAGAATAATAAACCTGAAAATGGTTCTCCAGAAAAATTAAATTTACATAATATTATAATTCAAGATTATATTAATTGTACGTGATGAGTCAGACTCATGGTAATAGTCTTCGTCTCAATCTCCATTCATTAAAGAATATCTTGATTTTATGCACCATTATTATCCTATAAAGTTTATATACATACGTTTTGTCACGTAATATAATTAATTAGTTTACTATCATTATATTTAATCTTTTATTTCATTTTCTTCTTTAATGATATCTATTTATGTGTTTCTCTAGTGGTAACAGACTCTTTAACTTAAACATCATTTTAAAATGTTTTAAATATTTATTCTTCTAAAACCTTATTTTTAATTTTTATGTTTCCAAAATTATATTTATGAATATATTTATATGGACATGAATGTTTTAAAATGATAATTTATTTTAAAAGATTCAATGTGGCATGATCTCTTTGATTCAAAAGTCATTTTATTAAATTCTTTAAATATTCATGGAAATGTATTGAATATTTCAATATCATGAAATGATTTCGTGTGATTGAATAAGAAATATTATGAGTAAATGTTGAAAATTGGATTTTTTGTGTGTTATGATTATAAAATGGTACTAGTACATTTGACTGGTGGTTATATGATAAACCAATGATGGGTGGTTACCTAATAAACTGAAGAAGGCTGGTTCCATATTAAACCACGGATGGGTGGTTACATTATAACCTCTAGTGCATTGGGTATGTAAGTCAGCCATATGGAAATTCCATTTATTTGTATAAGTGAAATTCAACCATATGGTTATTAAATTTATGAATGATTACATCCCAAGTTGTCATTATATGTTATATGTTATTTGTATGGTTTTTAAGGTATTATTATGATACCTAATGGGTAATCAATGTTCTTATATTCAGTGAAGTGTATTTACTACTTGTTAAAGGTGAAAAGTATTACTTTATGATAAATTATTCGTGGATTACTGGTTTTCACAAGAATATCTTGTTTCCATCACTATGTACCCCTTACTAATCATTTTATTGTCATCACACGTTTGAAATGTCCTTCACTGGTTTAAATAATGAATAGAGTTAAGGATATTATCAAGGATTATTTATGATGTTTAAACATGAAATGAAAGCATGTTTTTTTAAAAATTTCTTCTTTATTTAAAAAATAGATAGTCATTAAAAGTTTCTACTTTGTAATATTTTAGTTGTTATGTATGATTAATAAACGAATTCTCAAAAGCTCAAAACATTAAAAAATCTGCAATGTTTTTTTAAAGGTTGGGGCCGAAGCCTCAATTTATTATTTGAAAGCAAAGACCTCTTTAGACTAGGTAGAGGGAGACCCATTACATAGCCCGAAGGCCCAAAGCCAAGTGGCCTGAATACAAGGCTTGAAAGCCCATTTTTTTTGGCCCAAAGGACCCCTTGGTGAACAGTACTGCTACAGTACCCGCACTGCTACAGTGCCTGCTACAGTATCGCCACCGCTACAGTATCTGCTACAGTCCCTCCACCGCTACAGTGCTACCGCTGCTACAGTTTCGCCGCTGCAACAGTACCTGCTACAGTACTGCTATAGTACCTGGGAAATTCACCCCTACCCGGATTCGATCCTGGGTCTTTTGGATGCCAAGCAGGAGCCTGTACCACTAGGGTACAGGCTCGTTGGCTTAAAAAATCTGCAATGTGAAATAATGTCAAATTATTGACATAACTCATGATTATGTAATGTTTATAATTGGTGTATTATAATATAATGAGATAAAAATTATGTTTTTTATTCAGTTTTATATGGTGATATGAAAATGATACTATTTTTCAACATGTTTCCACTTAGTAATCTGAATGAAGTGATTATGAGGTCAGATCCATCAATAAGGATTTACATGTTATAGATTTTTTTGTATATTATTAAGTGATGAAATGTTTAAAATTACATAGACACCATATCATTACTAATGTGTATCATAATTCAAATACATAAATATGATGAAGAAAAATTTAATGATATGTTATCTTTTAAAGGTAAGAAACTATTGGTGTTCCATAAGTGAATCAACATTATTTGAATTATCCAAGAAATGATTTTTCACTAATATATTAAAAGATGTATATATTTGTATCCCTTTGATTAAAATAGAACATTATTTTTTTAAATGTACAGAGTATTCCACTATAGTGTTCATTTTATAGATTCCTATAAAATAAATTAAGTATATTGTTATATGGAACAAGTATGATTCATTATTGATTAGTTATTGATACAATTACATTACACTATATAATAATCATTATAATGAGGTTATTATTGTTGTGACACAATCCTGATTATCTTTGGTTAGCATGGAATGTTTCTAGATATTGATCTTGAACATTTGGTAACCTCACCTAAATCCATGTTGAAATACACCGATTTGTTCACACATTTAGTGTATTAATAATCTCATAAAATTATTCCACATCTGGAAATGTTGAATGTATAGGATCAATAAAGGTTGTTTACTATTTAGCTTATAAGTGAGTTGATTATTATTTAAAAATTAATTCATGGGTTGTTCATTATAATATATACAAAATAATTTCATAAATATTAAAAATATATTTTTATTTATATTAATATTTATTAATGAATATTTGATTAATTTTGGGGTTGGTTGATGGATAGAATTTTTGTCCAGATGAAAATGATATATTTGACTTATTTACATTTATATATATATTGGAATATTAATTTTATAATTTATATTTAAATAACTATAATTCAAGAAATTCTATATAATATAATAAAAGTAAAAATATAATAATTTTATTGGGAATTTACAAAGAAATAACTATTATATAATGTGTCTCTATAAAATTACTTTTAATGGCTTGGACCTCCCTGGCCTATTCCACTATTGAAACATGGTGTTTAAGTTGTTTTGGGAGGTCCGGGTGACTCATTTCGAGAGTTTTCAAAATATTTTTTTTTTCCAACAGTAGCTTGTTTCACTGGTGGGTCTAGATCAGTGACTCACAACGTTGACTTGTGATGGTAGGTCACCGAATGGTGAATTATGAATGTTATCTCATCATACTATTGCTCACCGAATGGTGAATCACCTGTTATAGCTCACCAAATGATGACTAACCGAATGGTGACTCACCAAGTAGTTTATAAAACGATCACTCATATAACGTTCATTCATCAAACTATGATTCATCCAATGATTACTCGTCCAATAGTGAGTCATCCAATGGTGAATCCTCCAATAGTGATTCGTTCAATGGTGACTCATGCAACGTTCATTCCCCCAATTGGGACTCGACAAATGACGATTCATTAAATAGGGACTTTTCCATAGTTGAGTCATCCAATTGTGACTCGTCCAATATTGATTCATCTAGCAGTGACTCATCTAATAGTGACTCATCCACAATGACTCATCCAGTGGTGATTTATGTACAGTGTTTCTAGTTTCTTATAGTATCATCCCTCTGATGTTTTCATTGATTTTAAACACATTAAAATACTTATTTTAAGGGTTTTAATACTTCTTCATATCCCAAAGTGCCTATATTATTATTCCTAAGGGTTTATGTTCCTTACTTAGTCAAAACACATCGTCTTGATAGGATCTACATTTAATGTAATATCTAAATTGTATCTAAATTTTTGATCTGTTGATATTTTCAAAAGTTTGAGAAACCATCTGCCCATGTTCTCCCTTATTATTTTTCCATGGAAGATGATGTATAGAGTTATTTATCCTATAAGAGTCTTGTGACTGAACTACAATCATTGGATCGTGTTCCTCTTAGATGTTTCATACTACATGCACAACCTCCATTTTGGAGAAAATAGTAAGTGTCAATCCATCATCAATACAAGGTATTTTTTACCTATATTCATATGGGTTCCTAGATATGTTTCCTCAACTTTATCCATACCATGTGATGGAATGTGATCATGATGTTTCTAATGGATATATATTTTTCTTTGGTTTGTGTAGTGATGTATCGGCATCCTCAGGTGGATGCAGTCATTGCGGGAGTGGTGATTGTGATCAGTTGTGTTGGATATTCTCATGATATGTTTATGTGAAAAATTTTGAGGTAGGGGATTCACTAATTATCTTTATATTTACATGAAATGGTATATTTTTAATTACTCGGCCCTTTATATCATAATGAAATTGAAAAAACAAATATTTGAATTGTATTTAATTATTGGTATCAATTGCGTAGTGATGTTGTTAACTCTTGATTTGATATATAGTGTGATATATATGCATTACATGTTTATCATGTAATTATTTATTGAAATTGGATATAAATGTAAATCAAATATTAATTGTAAATTGATTGGATAAATGACTAAAGATGAATTTTAATGAATTTTGTTTTTATGTGTTTGTTTTGATGATAATATAATGGATGCAGTTATGCATGTTTAATTGAAATAGTTAATTCATGGTTTAATAAGACCCAATTTTTCAATAACATTCTAATTCATCAAAGATTTTTTACTTACCTTCCTTCTTGTAATGCAAGTGTACCTTATGTTTTGGAGTTGTGACAGCTTTTTGTGCATCAAGGATGAATGCCTTTCTTGGGGGCTAAGAGACACTTGCTATGTTTGTTTCCTACTACTTATGATATGACGTGACCCTTGGATAGATGATCCTAGATGACTTATGTGGTATGTGGGGATGGTTAGACCAGTTTATGTGGTATATGTTAATTCTTAGAGGGAAACAATGAATTGGTTTATCCAAATAGGTGTTATGGAGGACACCAGGGATTGAGGAATGGGTTGAAGATGGTCTTACTTGTTAATATAGAAGTTGTATGCTTGTTGAACCATATGTTATTTTATGTTTTTTGCAATCCCCACTAATGGAAGTAGATGGTTTCTTTTACCCTCCTTCCAAGAGCGTAAAATACATGTGGGGTATTCCACATGATTTCTATGTTTAGTTTATTGATTATGGATGAGTCAATGCTCCTACTATAAGTGGAAAAGACTTGATAGGTAGGTCATATACTCTCCGTGTTGTTCCCCTTGTGTTTGGTTCCGTATAATTTTTTCATAGAATACCAGTAAATGTAGAAATATAGACATGGTAACATTATTAATAAATAAATAATTGTTTAACCCATGGGGTTGGATCTTGCTGGGACGCAATGCTGAGGTTATAATTCTAAGAAGTCATGGACTTAGTTTTTGTATTCCATGAGGGCAAGGCTCTTTGTTGAAATTATAATGTAATTAAATGTGAAAAATTACTATGGATAAATAGATTTTATAGAATTAACTAACATAACGTAAAATTTATTGAAAATGGATTATGTAAGTTTTGAATCTCTTTAAAATTGTTGTGTTCGTATAGGATATCTAGTCTTTGCAGGGGTATCAAGGAGTCCAAGGTATGTGAGCTATAGTTGAGTCTGAGAATACATTTTTCTTATAGTGTGGTTGTGAGATATATTATATCATATACATGTTTTTTTTCTATGTTATACATTACCATATTAGTTAGGTCCACTAACACCCCTATGATTTTGGACCCTGGGGGTGTTTTCCCAAAAATCATTGTGGGAGGATGGATGGCTGACAACCCAATTTGATCATGCACCATTCTCTTGGTAGATACTTGTGATAGGTGGAATAGTGTTTAGTTCTCCCTATATATTTTTCTGGATGGATTTAATGTCGTGTGGTTATTTCAAAAAGATATATTCTGGATATATTTTTCTAAGGACTACTATAGGTGTAATGTGAATTATATGTGACAGTTTGAGGATTCTTACTCGATGTATGGGTTGTGATGGCTTGAGGTATAATAGCTGATGTATGATACACATTATATGAGCTACGGTGGATCCTAGAAACTACATTGTTATTATTTTCGATGTGTACGTGGTGGTTATGTTGTATGAGGTTCATGTTTGGGTGATTCTCTCAGGTGTGCTTGGACTAGCCATTTAGAGAGAGATGCTCATGACATGAGAAATTGGAAAAATGTGTCAAAACCAGTGGGTATGTAGTAGCGGGGCACCCCTAATTGTATTTATATTATTATATAATCTTGTGTGTGATACATTGTGAGAGTATCCATGGTTAGGCTGGGAATATAGTAGACCTATTTAGGTGATGAAATAATTTGACTTTTTGTTCAATGCGCTTTAATGTGCTTTCTTTACTATTTCATGAGAGGATCTAGGGAGGATCCTACTAAGTATACTATTATACTCCACCTATATTATATAAATAGTTTTTCCTGTAAATAGGAGATGGTTGGTGATTATGATGGTTAATAATATCTTGGGGTTTTAGAAAGGTTTTTGTGCTTCATGGTCGGTTTCGTTTTACTTTTTTTGGTACTTACAGTTTTCCCTATCAGTTTTAGGGGTTCTTGAAAGAAATTATAGATGTGAAATGAATATTTATTTTATACTATAGCATGATTAGTAGTTATTTGGTTTTTTCATATCTTTATCTTTTTCATGTGTTCACTTAGTGATTAGTTCCTTTCATCTTTGTGTTTAGCATACCATCAATTCTAGTATCTAACCATGGACTACTAGAGGTTGGAATTAGGTATCCCTGTCTCTCTTCTCCTGTTGCCTGCTTTGGAGGGGTACACCTTATGCGGAGGGGTTTTTGATAGAGTGGAATTAGAGGTCCAAATGAGGTATAGAATGGAGTTTGGAGTTAGGTACATGTGGGGCCCCATTTGTTTGTAGGGAAATGTAGTTAGATATGTTTAGAAAGTATTTTCAACAAAGGAGATAGGGTGAGACATTGGTAATTAAGGCCCCCTATGATCTCACGCACATACATTCAAGCATTAGTGGATACTAAATGTTGTGAAACATGTTGCATTGTAGTGACATAGGAAAGGATCGTGCTACATTAATACACATGTTGGGGTTTGAATGGGTAGACTGTGGGATAAGATAACCTAAAATGAATAAAAACTATTATTTAATGTTATAGTCTTCCATGTTATAGGTTTATAATATTTAACAATTTTTCCTATTTTCATGTAAGGCCCGAGGTTGATTCCATTTACAATTTCACTCAAAATATTTCTAGAAGGTTACGACAGCATATCACCATATAGTAGAGGTCGAAAAGGTAGAAAATTGAGTATGAATCTTTGAGAATTTTAGTTGTGTTGTCTGAATATGTAGAGATTATCCATTTTAGATGTAGTCATGGAATATTAGATGGATGATGTTGAGATGTCTTTTTGTTTTCTCCCTTATTGGAAGGATAACTATGTATCATTGGATTTGATGAAGCTTTGTTGTGATGTTAGGTAGTGGGGGTTCTTTTTCCTAAGGGATCTTGAGGAGTTTTCCATATCATAAGAGATTTTTCGAGACCAGTTCTGAGATGAATTTATTTCTTCGATCGTAAAGGTGGGAAGTCACTAGGAGCTTATTATCCATCAACATGGGTGCTCTATTGTACAAGAGTTCATGA
Source organism: Viscum album (assembly GCA_963277665.1). Taxonomy (NCBI): domain Eukaryota; kingdom Viridiplantae; phylum Streptophyta; class Magnoliopsida; order Santalales; family Viscaceae; genus Viscum; species Viscum album. Next base: position 970,806,326 of record OY728133.1, on the reverse strand, counting down.
TATGTTTTAGTAACAATCTATAATATGCTTCGGATCTACTTCCATATGAGGAGTTCAGGGATAGTCATTTCAAGGGGGCTTTTCTTCAAGAGATTCCTCTCCAGGTCACCCCTTTTATGCTAAAAACGTATCTCAAGGTGTTGGAAAGTGTGGAGGTTATCAAAAGGATGTTATCAATAATCATATAATCTTGATACGGGAGTATTCAGGATTCCTCATGAAGTAGATTAATGGTCTGGAATTCCTTTTTTTCTAGGAAGAAGAGTTTTCCATCCACAGGGTTAAGTCCCATCATATAATGCATCATTTATCTAGGGGATGAAAAAATTAGGACTATGCTAAGGGATTGGGATCATGTTGTTCATGTAGAGGCAGAAGTCATCAGCAGTGTGAGTTCCCAACCATTTTGAGTAGTATGTATGTGCCAGGTGTTTCACTCCAGGTTCATCTATTGAGGTAGTTCCTATTGAGGAACCAGTAGTCGGTTTAACCAGTTATGGATTACTATATTTTAGATGGGGTGTGCATAGGATAGCCCTGGTATGCTCCCCATCATTATAGATCCGACCAGGTCCCTGGTGGTGATCTTCAGCAAGGTTTGAGAGGCCATAGAGTAGGTCATGGTCAGCTTCATGTGTTTGCATTTCCAGCACCATGGAAGCCAAACGTTGTTCGAGGTACCCATTACATTTTTTCTACATGGTTTAATTCCCTTAATGATTAAAGAGTGTCACACTACTTAATTTCACCTACCCATGACGAGGCCCTCAGACCTGAGGTGGAGAGGCCTCTAGTTACCTAGTCACTAACTACACCACATGGATGTTGATCTTACTTGTTGGAATTATGTATAGATTGTGTCCCAGTACTAGGTCATCACCACTCATGGGTATATTTCCTATGTTTAAAAATACAACCATATAAAGGCATACCTAGAAGGTAATGTTTGTATTTGGTATAGGATATCGTGGAATGCTTCTGGAGCCATGTGTTATTCTTCAATGATGATGGAGAGCCGATAGTTTATGTTGGAGAGAGAGTCCCTTGGATGGGTTAGAGGCATGTTCCATCATTATTATTCCTGATTTATAAGATATTGTTGAGTTCAATGAAGGATTAACAGAATCCATTTCCATTGGTCATGGAAGTGTATACTTAGGTATTTCGTGTAGATTTTGTAGTTTCATACCCTCGACGATAGATCATGTTCAGAATCAAGCTAAAACTATGTTTGTATCATATCTCGATGTCTCTGTATAGGATGGTTCCTTTAAAGTTTTTAGATATGTGAATAAAACTCAACGGTCTATTATGGCGTGATTTCATTTGGCCAAGCATTTCACCATGGGGTTCACTAGTGTTTCTCATGAAGAATCCTGATGGCAGTTTTTTTTGTAGGTTGATTATTAGTCTTTTAACCATGTGACAATGCATAACTGTTATCCTCTTACTAGGATTGAAGATTTATTTTATCAACTGATCGGTGAATGTTGGTTAGATAATATCTATTTATAGTTTGGATATCATTAGATGCATGAGATGGATGAGGATATCCCGAATACTAGTTTATGTTTCCATCATTGGAATTAAGAGTTTGTTGTGATGTTGTTTAGTGTCATCAAAGCTCCATATGTGTTCATTGGGTTTGGTAATGCAGTGTTCAGTGAGTTCTTAGATAAATTTTTAGTGGTATTCATCAGAAAAATCCTTTTGTACTCCACGTCTGAGGAGGATCAAGCAAGTACTATACTTGTTATTTTGGGAGTTCCTAGCCATGATAAGTAGTTTGGGTAGTTAACAATGTGGGAGAATTTGGCTCGAGTAGTCTATATCACAGGGAATGTTATATCCCAATAGGGAGTAGTTATGGTTCTATCAAAGATAAAATTTGCGTGTCTTGGGAATCCCCCAAGAAAATAGTAGTGGTAAGAAGTTTACTTTTCCTCTCAATATATTACTGGATATTCATAAATAATTACTCTTAGGCTATGAATCCACTAATAGGGATGACTAGAATAGATCTGACATTTGTCTGGACTCGTCAGTATTAAAGAAGATTTAAAATATCTGATGTAGAAGTTCTTCAGTTCTTTAGTTCATGTTCATCCAACAGAAGGAGTTTAATTTTATGTTTTCTATGAAGCTTGTCATCTGGGATTAGGATGTGTTCTAATGCACTAGATATTTTTCATTTCATATGTGTCTCAAAAATTACATCCCCATGAATGAAACTTTTCCACCCATGATCATGAGTAAGAAGCAGTGGTGCTTCTCTAAGGTTGTGGAGTAATTGATTCATTCAATATAATTTCATGGCCATCACCAATCATAAGATCCTGAGATAAATTTTCTACTATCGTGACATGAGCTTGTGACATCATCAGTTGGTGGAGTTTTTACCAGATTACAGCTTCAAAATTTCTTATACTCTCAGAAATGGGAATGTTGAAGCTATTGCACTGTGAAGGAAGCCATGTAGTGAAACAGTGCATGAATCTGGTGATTCTTGGATAGTGAAATGAAGAACATTCATCTTTAAATGAGGATATAGAAGAAGTTTGGGGAAGTGGTTTTATTTTTTTATGACAATGCATGCATATCTGGTGTAGTAGGTCAAAGAGTCCCAGTTGGGGTATCTTTAGGTGGAGTTCTGGAGAAACTGATTTGTTTGTGACAGGGCCCTTGATGTTTGTTCTATGGATGAGGAGTTCTAGGTGATGTTTTAGGGATGTTTTTTCATTTGGCATCACATGAGATTGTTCTTGTAGAGTTTCATAGTTCAACCATAGAATTACATCCTAACGGGACAAAAAATGTAAATAAACTAGAGTTGGATGTTTTTGTGGCTTGGGTTGAAGCATTTAATTGCAGAGTTTCTATCTTAATGTTCGTTCTTCCAGAAGATGAATGTCAAGAACCGAGTTCCCAATGATTTTTTCCAGCCATTTGATGTTCCTCAGAGGAAGTGGGAAGATTCAGTGATGGAATTAGTTACCATTTTACATCAATATTTGGTATTCTATAATGATATATGTGTCATAGTAGATCATTTGATGAAATAATCCCACTTCATAGAAATCAAGGAGTCATTCTTAGTGGAGGATTTATCTAGGAAATATCTGGAGTAAGTGGTGATGCTCTATAAAGTCTTGAGGGTGATCATTACCTATCGTGATCATAATTATAACTCTATGGTGTGGTGTTTTCTCTAAAATTCCTTTTCTCTTCAACTATTCCTTAGAAATGGTTTTCATTTGCAGATGGATGGTTAGGACGAATTAAACATAAAGACTCTTGAAGCCAGGTTTCACTCTTGTGTCCTGGATTTCGAAGGTTCATGGATGAGGAACAAGCCCTTCATAGAGTTATAAGACCACAATAATTTCCACTACACCATCGTTATGGAATCATTTGATGCATTGTATGCCTGGCCATGTTGTTATCCATTTTAATGGACTTGGGTCGAGGAGTCAGCAATTCTCTGGTAGGAACTATTACATAATATAATAGAAATGGTTTAGGTTATTCATGAGAGGATGAAGGCAGCACAAGATCATCTGATGTCCTATTCTAATCATATAAGGATACATCTAGAGATTGATGTTGGGGATAACATGTATTTCATAGTGAATCTACATAATGGGTAGTGATGTTTTGGTTGTGTGTGTAGTTTTTCTCTTCATTTTATTGGTCCTTTTTAAATGTTTACCCATGATGGTGCCCTTCCCAATCTAGTAGCACTTCCCCCATAAGTGTCACAGCTCTCATATTAATTTCATGATTAATCTCACATCATCAAAATGGGAGATATCCACATTGATGATGACGTGTCCTTTATGGAGTGACCTATAGAGATCAAGAACCACTAGGAGAAGGTGTTTCATGGTCATGTCATCCCCTAGGTTCATGTGTTGTGTAATCTTAGTTTTGTGGGGGAGATTACATGGGAATGTGAGTAAGAAATATGTTCATTGTAACCCCTAGATATTTTATGTATATCTCTAATCATGTAACATTGTTCGTTTGGTGGAAGTACACCCTTTCCATTAATGAGATTACTATCTCTTGTTTCTTATTGTGGCCTACTCTCTTTTTAGAGGTATCTCCTCCGAGATAGTGTTTAGGTGACGGTTTCATTTGTCACATGGTTTCATGTTTCAGATTTATGATGGAGTTGAGCTAAAGTGGGGGAAATGGAATTGAGAGGGTACTTGAATGGTGTTTGTTCGAACCCCATTTTCTATTTCCAATATAGGTTGTTTTTGGATTCTCTTGGGTGAGAATAGTTTCAGAGGTATCGGTTGTAATGGCCCAAACCTATCCAATCCATTATTTTGACCAAATCTTCTGCCTAAGGTGTTCATGGAGGTCAAGGTGGCCCATTTCATGATTTCTCCAAATTTCCTATCTTCCAATGGTAGCTCATTTCACCGTTGGGTCCGGAGTGGTGAATCACAATGCTGACTTGTGATGGTATATCACTGAACGATGTATCACAAATGGTGTCTCACTAAATGGTAACTCACTAAATGGTTGCTATAAGGCCCCAGCCTTAAACCTTACTTAATCTTGAGTTATTACAAGATTAATCATTGAGGATCTTTTCAGGCTTAGAGTTTTAGAGAATTAGATCATGAAACTTGCATTACATTCCACATTTAAACAAAGTGGTTACATAAAAGACAGTATTCATTCTTCCCATCAATGGAAACATATTTAAAATAAAACATGGATTCTTTCTTGACACATCCTTGACACTATCATCACATCATGTACCCTTCCCTTGACCTCTGAAAAACATTTCAAAAACTTGGGATGAGCATAAAAAGCTCAGTAAGGGATATAAAAATATGGAAAGGAAACATGAGTACATGTATACATAAGAATGAAATCATACTTTACCCATAAAACATAGGCATATCAAATCATGAATAAATCATAGAAATCATAAGACATAAAAGGTAACTTGAGGCATTCATAACATTCTTACGTAGGGAGTAACCCTCTTGGTTACGTTTTGGAATACCCATCATAGTATATTCCCTAAATCTCTTCGGAGAAACCTCAATGTTTCACTCCTTCGCGTTACCCAATGCATTGGAGAGCTATATCGGGCTCACCCACCCTTAGTTTATCACGGAACCACCCGTTTTCATAACAATTCCCACGAACCATAACATAAACGTATCACATAAAACATGCATAAAAGAAACATAACATTTCCACATGTCAATCACAATATAACATTTTAGTATATTGAAATAATGAATCCGTTCAAAAAGAAACCATTTCCAAAACCATTTAAAACATTTAATAAACAGATTTTTGAATCAAAGTGTCCCATACCACCTTGAATATTTTAACATTTTAAACCATTAATATCCATACGAATAAATCCTTAAAACCATTTTGAAAACATGGATATTAATAAGAACAAATCATTAAAACATTTAAAGCGATATTTTGGTTAAAGGGTTTTTACCAAAATTAGAGACACTTGAATACAATAATTGAGGAATAACATTTAATCAGAACTTTATAATATCATGAGAATAAATGGATTCATGATATAATATTCCAAAGGACAGTATATACACCATATAAGAGTTAATTGGGGCATAACAACAATGAAGTCTCAATAGAGATGTAAAATGTGATGAAATCCCTTATAAAGAAGGTATCCTTAAATTAAGGATAAATAAATCTCAAAATTATGTGTGACAAATATAAATACACCCAATATAATTGGATATTAAGTTTAAAACAATAAAAGGTCATTCACACATATTAAAATGATGACATATTCAATAACTACATGTTGAACCCAAAGAAATCGAAATTGGGCTAAAAAGTTCCCTTGGTAAAATTCGACAGCCTAACGGCGTCACTTCAAAAATTCAGAAAATGAGTTGATGAGAGATAAAAAGGGAATCTTATCACTTGGACATAAAATTTACATAAATAAGGATATAGAAGAACATATCCCAACATAATATTATGTTAATTAAAAGACATAACAAACAAAGTCTTTTAAAATGAGGAGGGTGAAAGGTTCCATTACCGACTTGTGTAACTTTCGAAAAGTACACCCCATTGAAGAAGTTTCATAAAATGAATATCTAAATACCTATAAATGGAATTATATTACAAAAGGAGTGTAATAATGTGCAGTACATAAACCACTCAAATGAAATTGTGGAAAATGTAGCATAAATCTCACAGGAATAAAAGTGAGATGAAAAATCCCTTACGAAAACTCGGCAGCCTAACAGCGCCACTTAAAACTTCCAAAATGGATTGATGAGAGGAAATATGGTCTCTCATCATATGAACATAATAAGTACATTGGGATTAATATAAAATAACATCCCAATCATAAGAAATATGAGCTTCAAAGGAATGACATAAAAGAGTGTACTTAAAAAGAAAGAGAGGTGTAGGATCCCTTACCTCAGGTCCGACATGACTCGATCGTTCTTTAACATCCTGAATAATAAACTTGAGTTAATTTATACTTTATTATTAACCTTCTTAAAGTTCATTATTCCTTTTATATCACTTATTTCAATGTTATAAACATTATGTAATCATTTAAGTTAATAATGTTTGTTTTTTCAATATTTGGTTCTTTAGTCAAAAATGGACTTATTACAATTACATGTTGTTTGTGTGGTCAATGGTTCATTATATCCAGAATTATATTCAATATTTGGATATCATATATATCATATATATCCAGAATATACATGTATTTATAATATTACATAATCATTTAGAGGTAAGAAATGAAATGCACCGTTCATAGAGACGGTAAGCCGTACGTACGCATGAACGCTACATTCATTTCTATCTCATACTTTAATGGAAAGAAACAATAATGATATAGAGGTATATTATAATTCCAGTATAACATAATATATAATAACTTTAAATCCATCCTTTATACGTCCCACGTATGGCATTAACGAATCAAATCACTTTGAGGGGGCGATAGTCCACACTTTCTAAAATGAAATTATCGTGTTTACCTACAATGGAAACCATAAAATTATGAAACAAATGAAAATAAATAAGCTTAAGTAAAACATAAACATATTATATATCATATATAAATATATTTTCATCTAAATGTCCACCTTTGAAGGTGTTATATGAGTGTTGAACAATCATCGTTTCGGGAGGCAGAATTTCGCCATCCACGGAAACCGTATGTTCTTTAACCATTTTATGTAGTTGTGTGAGAGTGTAGCTCAAATAAATCTTATAACAACATACTAGTATATTTAAGATACTGTTGTTGTTACAAAATAAGTAAATAAAAATAGTTTAGGGGGTTGGAGAAGCAAAATAAAACAAATGAACATGAGAGAATGAATTACCTTTAAAAGTGTAAATCCTTTTGATTTGAGCCTAAAGGCTTCCATTGAAAAAATTCTGCACAAAGGGAATCCTCTAGGATGAGGAGAGGGATGTGGAGAGAGTAAATGGGCAGGGTATGTCCGAGCCAAAGTCTTGAGGAGTGTGTGAAATGAGGTAGAGGTGGGGGCCTTTTATAAGAGGAGAGGAGGGGCACTTTTGGAAATCATGAAACTATTATTTTATTTTCAAAAGTGTTTCAAATTTTTAAGGTCCCAGATTGATATATTTCGAAGATAAGATGATAAGGCTTCGAAATATTCCCATCCAATAGTTTTTGGACAAGTGTAGGTCTTAGATTTTATATTATTGTTTCATTTTATTTAAACTGTTCATTAATGAGGTCATCGTTTCATCATCATGATGTCATAATTAAATTAATTTATTTAATATCTGAAAATTATAAAAAAACTACTATGATGTAAGAAATCTCTTTATCTTTATAATGAATATTTATAGTCAAAATATTTACTTGTTTAACCCCACTTAAAAATTGTTTTAGTAAAACAACTCATGTTTGTGTCAATTTAATTTTAACATTAAATAAATATATATTAATGTCATTTTCCAACCAAAGAGGTTCCATGGGGTCCCCAAGTTGACCCATGGGTTGTCTTGGTCGGTCATGACTCATCCAATAGGGGTAGGACAAGTGTTATGGTGTTTTCATATTTTTATAATATCATTTTTACCTTAAATTACACTAATTACCTCTAATCGCGAATAATGAAAAACAGTTACTATTCACCAAAAAATTATTTTCATCCCATTGAACCACATTTTACATAATAATAACAACCATGTATGTCGGATTTTCAAAATTCAATACACATTAGTGGTAAACTTTCATTTAACTGAAAAATCAGTTTGCTTGATTACCACTTAGTGGTTTCACTATTCATCAAAAATTGGAGTTTTTCAGAAAATTACCAAAAATTCAACCTAAGTTATATTTGATATTCCGAATTAAAAAATGATGTCTATTTTATAAAATTCATAACATATAAGTCACATTAATTAATTTAATAAATAATTCCCGCTGTCAGATCAAATAGCGTGTTTTTATGAAACAATAAGTATCAAAAGATTGACACTGGTTTAAGTCTGATTTCAAAGTGAAATTAATTCCAACGACCACTATTGGATTCAAAGGTAAAAATATATTCTAATTTTAATTTAAAACCAATTCAAAATATAGTCTAATCATATAAATAAATTAGATTAAAAAGAGGTTTTGAATTAAAATACAACATTTTACACTATTCATTTAAAAAAATGAACTTTATCGGAAAGATACCAAAAATTTACACAAAGTAAATTTTGATGTCCCAATTCTTAAGAAGCGTTTTATTTGGTCCAATTGAATGTATAAGAGTGAAAAAAACTATATTTAATGATGGTTCTCCATCAAAAGGCGATAAGTGACCCTTTAGTGAAAACCTGGGCATATACGCCTAAAATTGAATTCTTTCCATATTTTTAGCCTTTATCTTTTATTGGATAAATGTAAAAACATTTAAAAACATTTATAATCATATTCTAGTTATTTCTATCCATTCCCGCCAATACAACAGCTACATGTTAACTACCATTTAAAATAATATTATTTTATTATTAGAGTGCAACGTAAGATTCCCAAGAAACTCGTTGTTGCGTGTTGGGTACGCCATCGAGCATAGCGTCCCCTTTAAAGTCATATTAATATTTTATTCACAAATATGGATAAATATAAAAATTTCATATTCTTTATTTACCTGGGGTGTTACATCCTTCCCCCCTTTTAGGAATTGCGTCCTCGCAATTTTAAAATTGGGCTCAGAAACATCATTGAAAATCCCACATCAAAACAAGAGTTAATAAAACAATCACTTTAAAAGAAAGAAAGAGGAGTACAAATGTCACCCAAGTTAACCCATACTAGGATTACATTTAAGAAAACATGGACATGGAAGAAAAAACAAAGGGTCATGTTCTGAGAGAGATTGATAGTAAACATGTCTAGGAGAAAGTTAACCATAAAAAAATCACAAACTTGTGATGGGTTAAACGGTATTCGATTCCCCTGTAGGAAAATTTAATAAACAACATTTTTGTTTTACTTTACTTTTTGTTGGGGAATTTATTCATAAGAAAACATAATCACTTATCATGTGGACTTTCATATTTTATTAGATTCCTTGCACAAACTCATATTTTCCCCAAACGACGAGTATTTAAGAAGACTTGTTCGCATTAACAGTACTATAATCAAATTCTTGAGAATCACCTAATCCAAAAAAGAGAACTATACATTTCCCATGTCTTTAGACCTTAACAAAAACTAAAAAAAATGTTATTATGAGATCAGATAATACCCAAAAAGGATAATCCTTAAAAAAACAAATCAATTCTTAATCTCCAAAATTTATCAAAAAATACCCAAAGTTCAACAAAGACCATTCAATAATCTATTTGTCCATAAAATTCTTCAATGTAAACCAATCTAAGATAGAAACCCAAATATTTGAAGGATTTAGTCACATAGTCTTCCAAGGTACAAATTAACTCTTATCTCCAAATAACATCAGTTACTCTTAATGTCTCATATTGAAAAGTAATTAACCTAATCACATGTCCTCCATGATAGGTTAATAATTTCCATAGATAACCCAAAATCAACTTACTATTAATTCATAGAATCATCTAACTAAAAAGAATCATTCAAACTTACCAGGGACCTCACGTAGTACAGTGGTAGGCGATAAATACCAGTTGCACTTTTTTTGTGGGTTCGATTCCCGCAACTTTGTCCGATGCGACAGGTTGTCACACGGTCTGCATGTTGTCCTTTTTATAAAACTCCAAAAATAACCCTAACATGTTTTAACCTCAATAGTTTCCTTATACCTTTAATTTTCATCCAAATTCATTATGATCTCAACACCTTAATTATTGATGTCTTATTTCACCACTATAAGATAAAATAAAACGATTCCCAAAATGAATAACATCATACCTTGATCATGGTTTCCACTAGGTTTCATCGTCATCTTGCTCACATAGGTAGAAGTCCCATGCATTACAACAATGATTTAGAGATCCTTCAAAATCATTTTCTTCTTCCATCAAAATACACCTTGTGCAACATGGGTCATATGGGTGTTCACAGAAAAACAGTTTTGGAAAATAATCATGTATGACATATAATTCCAAAACATATGATAAAACATGATTTCTAAAAAATAGTCGGACCGAAATTGAGTTGAATCTTTCTATCATTGGTCCTTTTAAAATACCATAAGTATGTGATGTGAGACTATATTTTAAAAGAAAATATAAATAGGTTGCGCAAGGGTCTCCTTCCTCAGCACCATTTTTTAAATCATAATATGCTTCAAATTCTTGTGATAAGGTAAAATATTTGAAAATACCTTGATAATATTTACCTCTCTTGAAAACATGAGAATATTGTGAAAATAGTATTTTTCTAAAAACAACCCATGATCCACGATGATAATGAGGTATAGCGGAGGTGTTTGATATCTCAAACAAATTCTTGCAAGTGAGTTGTATGCTAGAAAAAGTTTCACAATCATCCGAAGATGACTTTGCAATAATTATTGCAAGCATGTCATCAGGAAGAGATAGGAATGTCGTTTGAGATCCTCCTCCTTCCATTCGTAACCGACTTTATTTGACCTGAAAAAAAAGTTTTAAAACAAGTATTTAACTGAAATAATAGTTATAGGGACTAATCATGTGCCTCACAAAAACTCCTAATCCCTAAAGTTGTCTAAACCGACCTTTGATACCAACTATAAGGCCCCAGCCTTAATCCTTACTTAATTTTGAGTTATTAAAAGATTACACATTGAGGATCTTTTCAGGTTTAGAGTTTTAGAGAATTAGATCATGAAACATGCATTACATTCCACATTTAAACAAAGTGGTTACATAAAAGACAGTATTCATTCTTCCCATCAACGGAAACATATTTAAAATAAAACATGGATTCTTTATTGACACATCCTTGACACTATCATCACATCATGTACCCTTCCATTGACCTGTGAAAAACATTTCAGAAACTTGGGATGAGCATAAAAAGCTCAGTAAGGGATATAAAAATATGGAAAGGAAACATGAGTACATGTATACATAAGAATGAAATCATACTTTACCCATAAAACATATTCATATCAAATCATGAATAAATCATAGAAATCATAAGACATAAATGGTAACTTGAGGCATTCATAACATTCTTACATAGGGAGTAACCCTCTTGGTTACGTTTTGGAATACCCATCACAGTATATTCCCTAATTCTCTTCAGAGAAACCTCAATGTTTCACTCCTTCGCGTTACCCAATGCATTGGAGAGCTATATCGGGCTCACCCGCCCTTAGTTTATCACGGAACCACCCGTTTTCATAACAATTCCCAAGAACCATAACATAAACGTATCACATAAAACATTCATAAAGGAAACATAACATTTCCACATGTCAATCACAATATAACATTTTAGTATATTGAAATAATGAATCCGTTCAAAAAGAAACCATTTCCAAAACCATTTAAAACATTTAATAAGGAGATTTTTGAATCAAAGTGTCCCATACCACCATGAAGATTTTTAACATTTTAAACCATTAATATCCATACGAATAAATCCTTAAAACCATTTTTAAAACATGGATATTAATAAGAAAAAATCATTAAAACATTTAAAGCGATATTTTGGTTAAAGGGTTTTTATCAAAATTAGAGACACTTGAATAAAATAATTGAGGAATAACATTTAATTAGAACATTATAATATAATGAGAATAAATGGATTCATGATATAATACTCCAAAGGACAGTATATACACCATATAAGAGTGAATTGGTGCATAACAACAATGAAGTCTCAATAGAGATGTAAAATGTGATGAAATCCCTTATAAAGAGGGTATCCTTAAATTAAGGATAAATCAATCTCAAAATTATGTGTGAGAAATATAAATACACCCAATATAATTGGATATTAGTATAAAACAATAAAATGTCATTCAAAAATATTCAATGGATGACATATTCAATAACTACATGTTGAACCCAAAGAAATCAAAATTGGGTTAAAAAGTTCCCTTGGTAAAATTTGACAGCCTAACGGCGTCACTTCAAAAATTCAAAAAATGAGTTGATGAGAGATAAAAAGGGAATATTATCACTTGGACATAAAATTTACATCAATCAGGATATAGAAGAACATATCCCAACATAATAGTATGTTAATTAAAAGACATAACAAATGATGTCTTTTAAAATGAGGAGGGTGAAAGGTTCCATTACCGACTTGGGTAACTTTCGAAAAGTACACCCCATTGAAGAAGTGTCATAAAATGAATATGTAAATACCCATAAATAGAATTATATTACAAAAGGAGTGTAATAATGGGAAGTACATAAACCACTCAAATGAAATTGTGGCAAATGTAGCATAAATCTCACATGAATAAAAGTGAGATGAAAAATCCCTTACGAAAACTCGACAGACTAACGGCGCCACTTAAAACTTACAAAAAGGATTTATGAGAGGAAATAGGGTCTCTAATCATATGAACATAATAAGTACATTTGTATTAATATAAAATAACATCCCAATCATAAGAAAGATGAGCTTAAAAAGAATGACATAAAAGAGTGTACTTAAAAAGAAAGAGAGGTGTAGGATCCCTTACCTCAGGTCCGACTTGACTCGATCGTTCTTTAACGTCCTGAGTAATAAACTTGAGTTAATTTATACTTTCTTATGAACCTTATTAAATATCATTATTCCTTTTATATCACTTATTTCAATGTTATAAACATTATGTACTCATTTAAGTTAATAATGTTTGTTTTTTCAATATTTGGTTCTTTAGTCGAAAATGGACTTCTTACAATTACATGTTGTTTGTGTGGTCAAAGGTTCATTATATCTAGAATGATATTCATGATTTGGATATCATATATATCATATATATCTAGCATATACATTTATTTATAATATTACATAATCATTTAGAGGTAAGAAATGAAATGCACCGTTCATGGAGATGGTAAGCCGTACGAACACATGAACGCTACTTTCATTTCAATCTCATACTTTAATGGAAAGAAACAATAATGATATAGAGGTATATTATAATTCCATTATAACATCATATATAATAACTTTAAATCCACCCTTTATACGTCCTACATATGGCATTAACGAATCAAATCACTTTGAGGGGGCGGTAGTCCGCACTTCCTAAAATGAAATTATCGTGTTTACCCACAATGGAAACCATAAAGGTATGAAACAAATGAAAATACAGAAGCTTAAGTAAAACATAAAAATATTATATATCATATATAAATATATTTTCATCTAAATGGACACCTTTGAAGGTGTTATATGAGTGTTGAACAATCATCGTTTCGGGAGGCAGAATTTCGCCATCCACGGAAACCGTATGTTCTTTAACAATTTTACGTAGTTGTGTGAGAGTGTAGCTCGAATAAATCTTCTAAAAAAATCCTAGTATATTTAAGATACTGTTGTTTTTACAAAAGAAGTAAATAAAAAGAGTTTAGGGGGTTGGAGAAGCAAAATAAAACAAATGAACATGAGAGAATGAATTACCTTTAAAAGTGTAACTCCTTTTGATTTGAGCCTAAAGGCTTCATTTGAAAGGATTATGCACAAAGGGAATCCTCTAAGATGAGGAGAGGGATGTGTATAGAGTAAATGGGCAGGGTATGTCTGAGCCAAAGGCTTGAGGAGTGTGTGAAATGAGGTAGAGGTGGGGGCCTTTTATAAGAGGAGAGGAGGGGCACTTTTGGAAATCATGAAACTATTTTTTTATTTTCAAAAGTGTTTAGAATTTATAAGGTCCCACATTGATATATTTTGAATATAAGATGATAAGGCTTCGAAATATTCCCATCCAATAGTTTTTGGACAGGTGTAGGTCTTAGATTTTATATTATCGTTTCATTTTATTTAAAGTGTTCATTAATGAGGTCATCGTTTCATCATCATGATGTCAAAATTAAATTAATTTATTTAATATCTAAAAATTATAAAAAAATACTATGATGTAGGAAATATTTTTATATTTCTAATGAATATTTATAGTCAAAATTTGGACTTGTGTAACCCCACTTAAAAACTTTTTTAGTAAAACAACTCATGTTTGTGTCAATTTAATTTTAACATTAAATAAATATATATTAATGTCATTTTCCAACCAAAGTGGCTCCATGGGGTCCCCAAGTTGATCCATGGGTTGTCTTGGTTGTCCATGACTCATAAAATAGGGGTAGGACAAGTGTCATGGTGTTTTCATATTTTTATAATATAATTTTTACCTTAAATTACACTAATTACCTCTAATCGCGATTAATGAAAAAAGTTACTATTCACCAAAAAATTATTTTCATCCCATTGAACCAAATTTTACATACTAATGACAACCATGTATGTCGGATTTTCAAAATTCAATACACATTAGTGGTAAACGTTCATTTAACTGAAAAATCAGTTTACTTGATTACCACTTAGTGGTTTCACTATTCATCAAAAATTGGAGTTTTTTAGAAAATTACCAAAAATTCAACCTAAGCTATATTTGATATTCTGAATTCAAAAATGATGTATATTTTATAAAATTCAAAACATATAAGTCACATTAATTAATTTAATAATTAATTCCCGCTGTCAGATCAAATAGCGTGTTTTTATGAAACAATAAGTATCAAAAGATTGACACTGGTTTAAGTCTAATTTCAAAGTGAAATTAATTGCAACGACCACTATTGGATTTAACGTTAAAAATATATTATAATTTCACTTTAAAAACAATTCAAATGATAATCTAATCATATAAATAAATTAGATTAAAAAGAGGTTTTGAATTAAAATACAACATTTTACACTATTCATTTAAAAAAAATGAACTTTATCGGAAAGATACCAACAATTTACACAAAGTAAATTTTGATGTCCCAATTCTTAAGAAGAGTTTTATTTGGTCCAATTAAATGTATAAGAGTGAACAAAACTATATTTAATGACGGTTCGCCATCAAAAGGCGATAAGTGACCCTTTAGTGAAAACCAGGGCATATACACCTAAAATTGAATTCTTTCCATATTTTTAGCCTTTATCTTTTATTGGATAAATGTAAAAACATTTAAAAACATTTATAATCATATTTTAGTTATTTCTATCCATTCTCGCCAATACAACGGCTACATGTTAACTACCATTTAAAATAATATTATTTTATTATTAGAGTGCAACGTAAGATTCCCAAGAAACTCGTTGTTGCGTGTTGGGTACGCCATCAAGCATAGCGTCCCCTTTAAATTCATATTAATATTTTATTCACAAATATGGATAAATATAAAAATTTCATATTATTTATTTACCTGGGGTGTTATAGTTGCTCTTCTACTAGTGAGACATCCATTGGTGAGTCATCCAATGGTGACTCGCCCAATAGTGAATCCAACAATGTGGACTCATCTAATAGTGAGTCATCCAACGATGACTTGACCAATGTTGAGTCATCCAATGGTGACGCATCTAACAGTGAGTCATCTAGTGGTGAATCATACAATAGTAAGTCATCCAACAGTGATGCATCCAATAGAGATTCATCCAATGGTGACCCCATCGAATGGTGATTTATCCAACGGCGACTCATAAAATGTTGACTAATCCAATGGTGAGTCATTCACATTGTTTCTTGTTTCCTACAGTTCCTCCACTTTTACATTATCCTTGACGTAAAATGAATTAAATGGATAATTTAATGGGATTTATGGAAAATATATAGCCCATAAACCCTATTTATATTTTCATAAGGTTCTGGGTTCCTTAATTGGTCAAAAATCATGATCTGGCCCTAATCCTCAATTAATGGAAAATCTAAACCATATCTAAATCTTTGCTCTATTATGATTTTCAAAAATCCAAATTACCTTTCTCCCTTTTTCTTCGTTATTTTTTTCCTTGGTATAGGACACCAAAATAACATTTCCCCATAATATTTATGCATTCAAAATTAAATCCTTGGATCATGTTACCCTTGGATTATTTTCTGCGACATGTGGTCCCCCCTATTTTGGTACAACAAGGAAAAGCTGATCTGTCATCAATATAATGTATTTTCTTCCTTTGTTATTAGGGTTTCCTTTATATTTTTTCTCCCATTTCTCCTAGAAATGTGATAATATGTTTTCTTGATGTTTCTGATGGAGTTGTATCATTTTTTGGTTGGTGTGTTGGTGTCGCGTCATCCTTAATTGGATGCAATAATTATAGGAGAGGTGAACATGATCTCTTGTGATGGATGTTCTTCTGTTGAAAACATCCGAAACGTTTTGAGGTAGGTGAATCACTAATTATCTATATTTTTATAAAAAAAATCAACATTATCTTGATTAATCCCTTTGGATCACAATTAAATTGAAATAATAAATATTTGAACTGGATTAAATAATTATTATCAATTTCATAGTGATTTTAGGCCTCTTGATTTCCTAGATAGTGTGATATTTGTGCATTACCTTTTTATCAAGTTGTTATTGATGAAAATTGGAAAGGATTGTAAATCAGGGATTAATTTAAATGTTATTGGATAATGTATTAAAGATTCATGTTAATGAATCCACATGTTATTTTTGTAATTTGATGATAATTAAATGTATAAAGTTATGAGTTTTTTACTCAATATGTTAATTCAATGTGGAATAAGAACCGAGTGTGTGATAAATATTTAATGCCCTATGAACAATGATTTAACTAGATACTTATAAAGTCCATGCATTTTTTTTGTTTTAGAGTCACGATAGATCATTTTGTATGAATTTTCAATGCCTTTTTTAGTGATAAGAGCACATTTCTATGATTGTTTGCTACTACATGTGATAAAACACGAGTCGTGGATGAATTTTCATGGATGGATGTTGTGGTATGTATAGTCAGGAGGCCTAGTATTTGTGGAAGAAGCTGACTCATAGATCGGATAGACACGTCTGTTTATGAATATGGGTGTTTAGGAGGATACCATAGATATGGGAACATGATGAATTTGGCATTATGCATTGTTATAAAAGTTAGATTCTGGATGAATTTGATGTTTTTTTTTCTGTTTTACATTCCCCATGGATTGAGTAAAATGTATTCATTTACCTTCTTTCCAAGATAGTCATAGGCAATCAGGGTTTTCCATATGCTTTCTTTGTTTAACTATGTGAGTATGGATGGTTCTACAAACCTGGTATATGCAGTGAAGATTTGACAGGTAGTTCATATACTCACCATGGTGGGACCATTGTGTTTAATATATTGGAATGATTTCAAATAATAATAAGAAATATGGAAATATTGAAGTGTTAATGTTGTTAATATATGAATAATTCTTATAACCCTAAGGATGAAGATTTTTGGGATTTTAATGCAAAGGATATAATTCAGAGATGTCTGGACTCAATTTTGGGATGTCTATATGGCATGGATCACTAATGGAATTATAATTTATTTAACATGGAAAATGATGATGGATAATTAATGGTTAAAGAATTAATTAACATAAATTAATATTTATGTAAAATATATAATGAATCTTAATGAATCTATTTTAAATTATTCAGTTTTTATAGGATATTTAGTTTTAGTATTGGTAGCTTGGAGTCCGAGAGATATGAGATGTACTTGAGTCTAAGACTAGGTTATTCCCATAATGGGGTTGTGAGATGTATGATATCATATACTTAATGTGTCTCTATATGCAACTCCACCCCATTGGTTATGGACATTGACACATTATGTATTCTAATCCATGGGGGTGTTTTCGAAACATTCATATGGGAGGATGGATGAATGAATAACCCATTTGACACCACTCTCTTCTTATGGTAGTTATGTGTGATTTTATGTATGATGGTTAGTTTTCTATATATATTTCTGTAGAGGGCTGTAATGTATTGTCATTATTTCACACAGATATATTCTGGATATAGTTTCCTAAGGACAACTATAGGTATAACGTGAATTGGTTGTCATGGATTGTGGATCCTTATATGGTGATTGTGTTGTGATGGAATTCAGATTTATACCTGATGTATGATAAACATTATGTGAGTTTCAGTGGCTCATTGAAACTATATGGTTACTTTTGGATAAGTTGATGTGGTGGTTGTGTTGAATGAGGGTCGTGTTTTGGTGCTTCGCACACGAGTCCTCTTGCTAGCCTTTTAGAGTGAGATGATCAGGACATACAACAATAGGGTAAAGTAGCAAACTGGTGGAGAAGTGGGAGCAGGGTACCCATGATTTAATATATTATATTGTATAATATTGTAAGCAATACTGGGTGAGTGTATCCATAGTCATGTTGGGAATTTAGTATAACTTTTTTTTGATGATTTAGTTTCACTTTTATTTCAATATGCTTTATCATACTTTCTTTCAAATTTTCATGATAAGATCTAAGAATTATCATGTTGAGTATACTGTTGTAGCCACTATTCGTTATATAAATTGGTTTTCAAGTCAGTTGGAGCCGATATGAGATTTGGATGGTTTCTAGTAGATTGGGGATTGCTGTAGTTATTCCGAAAACGTGATCTCTTCCAATATATTTTATTTTTATATCTCTAGTTTTTTTTTCACTTTTTTTAGTTCTTTCATGAATAAAATTTATGCACATGATATTTATTTTACATTATAGTCTGAGGAGGAGTTGGTTGGTGTTTGTCTTATCTCTCTACTTCGCATGTGTTATATTAAGGGGTAATGCATCCCATCTATGTGTTTACCATACCCTCTATATAGTCACCATCCTAGGTCTTATTTGCGGTGTGACTCAGGGGTAACTATCTCTATTTTCCAATTGTCGGCCTAGGAGGGGTACATCATGTTGGGAGGGAGTCATGAAATTACTAATTTTTAAAATTTTTAATATAATCATATATATATATATATTTATTATTTAAAATATTTAATTTTTCATACAAAAAGGGTTCATCAAATTATAATTCAACAAAATAACAAGGGATATTATCTCAATAATTCTCCCAAAAATGGAAAATTATCCTCCTTCTCCCTCCCAAGATTCAGTGAATTTTTTGTTTTGATCAACGGTGAAAAATACATGAAACATGTTTCTTTAGTTAGGACACCATAAATACCATTGATAATGTTTTGGGATTCAAATAAAATGTATGAATATAATTAGAGGGATATAATTTGAAATATTTTTAGTAAGGATGATACTATGAATGATTTCAATGAATTGATCAATAATGAGAATAAATATTAAGTCAATTTAATTAATGTTATAAATTAATTACAAATTAAATGAATATATGATCCCCTCTTACTCATGACCAATTAATTATCCATTGTGTTCCATATGATTTTATACTAGATTTGATTATTATTCTCCATGTTTTTAAGATTTTATCATCCGAAACTGAAGGAAAACATAATTTTCTACTAACCCTGACTTTTTCAATATGCATGGAATTATCATGTGGTATTAGAGAAATTGGATTTTAATATATAAATACATACTATGTAGATGATCTATTTTAGATTTTTTAATGGTATTTAATTTACATAATTTTATTATTTTATACAATAAAAGAGAAAATTCATTTTTTTCAAATCCACGTAAAAAATAACATACCAATCACTTATCAATCATGGTTGATGATCTCATAGGATGGTACTCAGAATGTTGACTACTAGAAATTGATAAAAACATGTAAAAGAATATTACATCACATATACCCTTTCTCAACCTCAAAAGGGATATCCCTGACAATCATGACATGTCATGTGTGGGTCAGTTTGTGGTGTAATTTCCGAACCCATATTTACCATGTGTTTGAAAATTCCTTGATATTGTGCACAAAATCTATAACTACTGTACAAACCATGACTGAATACATGGTTTCAGAACCATGTAAATTACAAAAAAATGTGGTCACAATAAACAATTTTATTACACGCCATGTATTTAATGCTATATATGTTAAAAAATATAATAAATTTAACTCTATTTAGTAAGTTGTTAATTATGTGTAACATATTTCAATCCATGAATGATACATGTTGTGTCCATATATGCCCATTGTTGGTGGAATTAATAAATCACATGTTATGTATAGTGAATAATATATTGGAGAACATAGAACAACTCAAGAAATTTATACACTGAGATAATAATACTATGCCAGTTAACCTTTAGGATAATCCCTTTAAATGTATATTTATTCATAGTATGTATTAGGATATACATTATTTATGTCATGGGTTTTTCATATGATGTTCACACTTAGCGATTTTCAGCAAGTAGTGTGAGTTAAGTTCTTCAATTGTTATTTTCCATGGAATTTTTAATATCATGATGTGTTTGGTAGATGTAAATTACATTTAGTTCATCTGAATCTTTGTGGTACACTTTTCACACAATCATGGAATTTTATGAGTCTATACATTCATTTCAATTTAAATAACACGAACAATGTTTTGGCATGTTGTATATATTCCAAATGTATGTAGGCATGAATATAAGGGTGACAATACAACATATTGAGTAACTATATACCATGAATTATAGAATTCTAAAAACATGTATCATATGAAATAGAAGGCTTACCATAGTGACACCTCTAGTGCATGTTTTTTATATTAAATTAGGGACTAAATGTTATAAGATAAAGAGGGTATACACCCTGTTATGGATTTCTACACATCATGTACTAACAATTTGATCTTTTCATTAAATTATTTAATTTATATAATATTACATAATAATTAAATCTACATTAGTTTTTATAGAGGTAATTGAAATTATAAAATTCTTTAATGATAAATATGGTTAATTTTTTGATTTTTTAATTTTAATATATTCAATAATGTAACTAAATGATTTCTAGTAAATATATATTGTATTTCATATATTTTATGTAAAATAATGAGTTTTAATATATTTTTTATTTTATCTATTTTTAATTAAATTATTTTTTTGGGGGTTTAGTGAATTTTTTTTATTAAATTAAGTATGGTGATATATGAATCATAACATCCTACATTATTATGTACATTCCTGTATGTCTATAGATTATTATATATTACCCTAAAACGATATTTTCTTTCATTTTTAGTTATTAATCATATTTAATTGATGGGTCTCATAGGGAGAGTGGTTGAAAATAGACCAATTCTGAGGTGAAACATATATTATAGATAAATAAGTTAATGAATGAATATGAAAAAATAATACAAATATAAATTGAAGAAGTTTTTATTCTATGTAAAATGATAGTTATCCTTTCACATGATAAAAAAATAGTAATAATGTTCTCATTATCATATCAGATATTTATTTTATATAGTCTTTTCATGGTTGTTTATTAATTTTTGTGATAAATATATATTTTATGACTTAATAAATTAAATAAAATTAAATAAAAACATATTAATGATACGACAAAATAAATAAAGTTATTATAAGTAAATTTAGTAATATGATCTGGTTAAATGTGTATTTAATGTTCCCATAATTTTAACAATTATATAATGGATACAATAATTGTTATTAACGTATAAGAGAAAAAGATATATCATAGTGACTATTATATAAAAAATTGATCACCATTACATGATTATGAAGGAAACCATTAATTAATGTATTTTTTCAGCCCATTATGAAAATTTAATTTATTTAGGAGTTCTATTGGATTATTTGGGTTGAAAGAAACAATAAAGAGTTAATGCAGTTGGAATGACTACATAAAAAACAACATTGAAAAGTATGATACATCCTCCTTATAGGATATTCAAAGGGGAGTATTGATCTGTGATACTAGAATATCCATAAAATAAGATATTATGAATCCAATATTGTTTTCTAGTTATTCTACATAAATAATGGGAGAGTAATAAAAATAATTTATTATATCATACATTGTTATCCAGATAATGTTTTAAAATTCTTTTAATTTTTTTAATGGAAAATTATTTTGCTGTAACATTATCCCAATGATCTATTTTGGCGAAATAAAATCACATGACCGTCACTAACTTCCTGGAGTGTTACTATGAACTTACACATATTAATACACAGAGAATATTTGTTTTAAATTCTTGAGACCCTAAATCTGAATCAGCTATCTTAGGAGGCTTGCGAGGAGGATCAATTTTTCTTAAAAAAATTGATGAAACATTATATTTACAATCCATACTATTATATATTATTAATAATTATATATATCATTATTAAAAGACATAAATTCATAGAAAATATTGTTTCATTTTTTATCCTTATTGTGAGAATGACGGGCAATTGGTAAATATGATATCTACATCCCATTATACATGTAATCATGTAGAATATACACTATTTGGATTTCTTTAAATTATGATGATTTTAATCATTTATAGTTTATCAATTATAGTTTTCAAGTAACTTGGGGAATTTTAAACAGTCCTTATGATCACCTATTATCACCATATCATCTCTTATTTTAACATAATGTCTAATAAAAAAATAATACAAATATTCCTATTATATGAGAACCAAATTTCAATGAATATAAGGACATAAATCATGAAAAAAATTCCATACATACGTTACAAAAGGAAAAAAGATAAAGGTAAAAATACATAATATTAAATCCATGTCTATCAAACATTGATAACATTTTTCCAATACATTAAATAATAATAGACTGACTAAGAAGCATGAGACAATGTGATTTTCTTATGGAATGGATCCCCACTAGAAAACTACTAGTTCCTTAATGAATAAGAAGGATGACACATCCAGTGAATTAAATATCATATGTAAACTCTTCGTGTCATCAAATTAGATAATTCATAAGGCTATTGGGTATAATATTTTTTTGTACGTATGAAAAATATTTAGTTTAGAATATTATCATAGGTGAGGTGTATCTTAGAGAAACCAACAGATCATGAATAGTTGTTCTCTCTATTAGAGAATATATAGAGTAATAATTTTTTATAATAATCAATAATATGGGTCCTGTATAAAAAATAAACATTATTTCTATGTTTAATTTTTACCAAGATTGATTTATTTGGATATTTATAAATAAGATATGCTACATTTACTGTGATAACATATGATATTGGTTGACCTATTTCAATAAAAGACAATATGTATTTTTATATGAAAAACTATTTTTGGAAATTTATTAAAAAAATTGATAATTCATATCACTCATAATTATGGTAGCACCGAGTTTTTCATTTAACTTATAATTATTTGAAAAATATATATCTAAATGGATATTAAAATTCATTTGAACTAAACCCCTTATTTTAAATCATTTTTATCGTGTAAAATAACAAATACTTATTTAGTGTAAAGGGAAAATGTTTTGTATATTTTGGAATTATTTCATACAGATGTATGAGGAACTATTCTTGTAGAATATATAGGTGGATACCCATACTTTATTAAATATTCTAATTTTTTTAGATATAGTTATTTCTACATAAATATGTATAAGTATATTTATATTGACAAATTTAGGCATTACTAAAATGAAGTGAGATCATTTTGGACCTAGTTCACTCATATTTATATGAACCCTATATGTCATAAGGCCTCAAGTGTGTATCCTTGTATGCCATAGGTTTTCAGCTAGCATCATGTTTCCATGTTCATAAATTGGGGAGAATATAGCCTCATACTTAGAGTGTAATTAAGGTATAATAAATGAAGAAATATCAAAAGAAAAATTCTAACTTATAGAGGATTATATATCATCATTATAAAATAAATAGCCATCAAAAGTGATATCTGGTGGCATAAAAAAGGATGACATGTCATGTGTCCAAATAATACCCAACTATATGACCTTTAATTGCACACATATATATAAATTTACACTAAAATTTCCAAATATAAAAAATATTAACTCTAGATGACATCATGGCCCATAGCTCAGACCTATATTATCCAGATCCCATGTTATAATAAATGAAGCACAAGGGGATGGGTGCTTTCTCTTGTCCCTACCAACATACATGATTTCATTATGAGTACCAATCAATTACCTAGAAAGTGTTTGAGATATACACAATAATCCACCACCATTTATGTCTCCAAAAATTTAGTATGTTAACATAAATAATGTAGTGTGCATGTATAATAATCACCAGTGATATATAATGAAAAAAGTAAAAAAAAAATTCAAACCAAGCTCTTCATGGGATTCTAGTATGACCTACCTACTTAAGCCTATTCTGTAGATGTTTCTACACCCATTGCATCATATATATTTTTGAACATGTGAAATAATCAAATGAATATATAGACATGTTATGTCATGGAATCTAGGCCTAGTGGAAATGATTCCACATAATATTTCAATATGTATTGTGTCCAAGATATATAAACACGACATCATAATATTGATAACATAATGAAATGATCTGAGGTGATACCAAGGAATTCACCTCTCAGGTGAAAAACCATCTTTCAGTAATAGCTCGTACATTATCTCCAACATGGTCTCAATATAATATAAGGTGTACACCCAATGAATTCAATTGTGAATGTACCAAACTGGGTAATGAGATATCATTCATAGTAAATAATAGGATAATAATTATTGGGACTAATGGGGTGAATCTATGGATAATCATGTCTTAATAATTCAAGATGATTATAAAGAGTGTATATATGGCATTAAAATATCTGGACGATAAATTACAAAATACATTATACTAAATTGTTGAATAAATTTAAAATACACATACAAAATTCCATGGTATTTAACTCCCATGGAAAAAAGAACAATGAATCAGATTGGCATAGAATTAGATCTATTTTAATTCCTATGGGAATCTAATGTAGTATCCATTATGACCACTCCTATAAGAGTATAATGTTTCAAAAAAATTTAGTAAGAATACGGATGTAAATTGTAACATTTTCAATTTAATAACTAATCGAATTTTATATATCCATTTAATTCATAACATTAGTATTCAATTATTCATGAAAATGTATATGGGTGGAATGGTACAAATTCCCATGTTCAAATCATCAAAAATTATAATTTCAATTTAAATATTTAATTATTATTTATCAATGATTTTTATGTATCCTAGCGATGATAAAGAAATATATTTTCATTCAATTCAATTATTATTTTCCCACATAAATTTTGTACCAAACCAACCAATAATTGTTTGATTTATAATCTATAATGGGTAAGAAGGCATAAGATGGACCCACTGAAAGGGGTATCACTTGTTGAGGTTGAAAATCTCCAAAATAATTTAGAGTATAAAAAACTATTTAGGATCAATTCATGAAAAAAAAATTAAGGAAGATTAATTTCAGGGGAAATTCATGGTGAAATCGACATGTAGAACAATGGTAAAAAATGTAAAACAGCAAGGAATTGTGGGAAAAGTCATATTCCACCCAGCATAAGATTGTGGGGGAACACTAAATTATAATCAAAATTTAGTTTTTTCAATATTTTTATAAAAAATAAACATAATATAATTCATTGATAATTGGGAATAATAGGTCGAAAAAAAATATCATCAATGATAGATAGATTGAAAAATTATGGAAGGTAACATATTATGCTCTTTGTGGTGGAAATCAAACACGGCTGATGAAACTAGAAACAGAGTCTATATTAAGGGATTTATTTAAAGAATAGAAAGAGGAGAGGATATAAACCTTAGGAACATAGAATGCTAAAAATAATGGATAATGAAAAAAAGGTTTATCCCTTTAAAGAGGAAAGTGTAAAAAATGAAATCCATCCCACTTTTTGAGATTTTTATGGATGGGCCACACATTTCACCAAACCATGTGCAAGTCCTACACAAGTAATGTAGAGACCCAAAGCCTGAAGTACATGGACATTACATTACTTTTGTGGAATACATTGTACATAACAAAAAATGACAACCATGGACAGTAATGTTTTAGTGTCTTTGGAAACATGGAACATAATCTACTAATCATGTTGAAAGATCTTCAACATCTACCATAAAGATCTTTCCCTTTTGTTTTCTTACCTAAAAACATTATTTATATCCTAGGGAAGAGAAAACATAAAAAGGGTGAGCTCAAATGCTCCGTAAGGGTAATCATTGAGAAAATAAAACAAACGATATACATTTGAACTTATATACATGAACATTGAGTTTAAACATAAAAATATTGAGAAATGACATAAAACATGGCAGTACGTAAGGAATAGATCATAAAGGAACATTAATATTGATAAAATAGCATGGGAATAAAACATTTAATTGTGGAAAACCATTAAGCACATGATATTATTTCCATAGTATCCAAGGCATTGCTACCAAGACCAATATAGTGGACAATAGTCCTTTATTGAACCGGGTTTACTTGCCGTTCAAGCCCTGTATTACTAAACAAGATTTTACTTGCTGTTCCAGCCATGTATATCTCAAGAGAAATAAATCTATACCAAATGTATTGGATGGAGATATAGGTCCCACCTTTCTCATAATGAAATCATTCTTTCGTGTGCCACAAAATAAACATAAATCATTCAACATAACCCAAACCATAAAATTGGTTTCATAAACATCATCCCATTGTGACATAATCCATATAAAAGAAATGGATATCATTTCATCCTAATAAAAATAAAACCATGTAAATAATAGATACATTATACTTGAATCATAAATATTCTATATAATGTCATCTTAGACGGAAAATATTTTTGACAAAACACTTGAGATGAATTTTTGAGGAAAATATCCTTTCTTCTTCAAAATCATTTTATTTTCACAAAATGCCACGCAATATTAAAATAAATGGATTTTATTGAAACTAATAAGGAAATCTTTTGGAGTAAGATTCATGAATAAAAGGCATTATGATACCATAGGAATCCATTCATGTCGTATAGGTTATAAAAACATTCTCCTCGTACTTTTACCGGAAAAAGTCAAAAAGTACCTCATATGGTAAACAAAAGAAATATTCCTTCCCTAACACAAATTAAAATTCAACGAGGGGAACAATTGAAATTAATAATATATGGAATAATATTAAACACTTTATGAAAAACATTTTATGTGCATGAGTGAAAAATATAACCCCAGTAAATACATACATATAAGAAATCTCGGATAAAAATGAGATTGCAAAATTATCCCTTACCTTTGGTCCAATTTATTACATACGTGACAAAAACTCCAGTACAGTAGGTTTAAACATATTATTAACTTGTAATAGAAACATAATAATATTTATGATTTCATATATGATTCACTTACGACTTTAAATTACCCGTTCATTTGTTAATTCCATGTTAAATTAGTGTTTAGGGTAAACTCGTTTCATGTATCATCCTTGTTTTGAATTGTAATTATTCATATGATTACTTAGATCATGATTAATTACTTCCAGAATGTAAAAAATGATTTATATATCATATATATTCAGTATATATATATATATATAATAGATAGATAAATGAAATGAAACACACCGTTCATAGAGATGGTAGGTCGTACATATGCAGGAATGTTGTTTTCCTTTCTTATTGACTTGAATGGAAGTAAGTATATGACATATATATATATATAAATCAAGTAGAATTATTATGTCATATATATCATTATTATTCATTATATATACTTTATAATCATTCTTGAATGGTTAATATGTAGAATGAATCTCATCGCGTCGTGGAGACGGTAATCCGTACATACGCACGAGCGATGATATCGTTCCAATAATTATTGAATGGAATTGGAGTGTATGATATAATATCTCAGAATCATTATAATGTTATAATAACCATATATATTTATTCATTACACCATTATACCCATCCAAGTAATTTGGTGGTAGAAAAACATATTACACCACGGCGTGGAGATGGTGTTCTGTATGTATGCACGCGTGGTGATTTCATTTTCCGTAGGATGGATAGAAGGTGAAATGGGGTTATTTCATATTTATAATAACATATCAGTATATTATTTATACATATGTCATTAATTTATAATGAAAAAACTAAAGAATAGTAAGTATGAAAATAATTAAACTTGAATGAATCGGTATAAGAGATTACCTCTTCTTCAACGTGCCTCCTCTTAACATCCTCTTAGGGCACTAAAGTTGGTCCTTAAAGAAGACCAGGACCTCTAGTAGGTTTCTATGGAAGTGGAGAAGTGAAATGGGTAGGGTTTGTCTGAGCTTGAAGTCTCAAATTTGTGTGAAGATGAGATGGAGTAGGTTCTCTTTTATAATAGGGGTGAAGGGCACCTTAGGAAAAACGTAAAATATTAATTTATAATAAATAATATTCGGTTTATAATTGCTCCAAAGTGACTTATTTCAAATATAGAGTGGGTATGGGTCAATATCCTCTCATAAAACGTTTAGGTTACCATTTTAACCTAATCATTAATATTTAACTATAAGTTAAAAAAATTCAACTTTTACCGTGTCTTCTTCTATTCTTAAACTATATGGTTAATAAAATTACTATAAACTGCCAATCAGACCACAAATGGTTCATTAATGTCATATATATTATTATTTAAGTCTTTCGGAAAAACCTTAGGTTTTTAGGAATAAAATATCAATTAATAATGTAATATTTGTTTAAAATAATCTTTTATATCAGTTTTGACACTATTTGGTATTTTGTTTTTTATAAATTCACAAAATTTACATCGAAAACAATTCATAGAACCAACCTTAATATGTTATATTTACCATGAAAATTATTTTAATTCATAAAAAGTCTCAAATTACATTTATTTGAGTATTTATAATATCAATTATTTTAATATTTCTTAATTAGTTAATTACTGCATCACCATTATGTCATAAAAAAATTAAATTATTTAATATCTAAAAATTATAAATAAAATACCATTATGTAGGAAATCTTTTTATCTTTCTATTGAATATTTATAGTCGAATTTATCTTATGTATAACCCTATATTAAACTTTGATTTTAATTATTTTAACTCTTCTTTAAATAAAATAACAATAAATGTCCTAATCTAATCCAAGTGGACTTAAAGTGCAATATTTTATTACTAAGATTGTTTTTGGTCTAATTAAACTTATCCAATATAATTAGGACATGTTTTAGGGTAATAATAATATAATTTTTACCCTTAATTTCCCTATTTAATTTTAACCGTGGTAAATAAAAGTAAAAAGTTACTATTTATCAAAAATTATTTTTATCTTATTGAACCACATTTTACTCCTTGATATTAACCGTGTCTCTAGGATTTATAAAATTCCACTCACAGAAGCGGTCAAATTATGTTTTATGTAAATTTTTAAATTCTCCTAGGAGGTGGGTAAAAAACGGTGAAAAGTTCAATAATTTTTTTTTATATCTAAATTTATTTTAAAATGAGTATAATGAATTATATTGAACTTGTATGGGTATTATGTATCAATTTTAACCTAAAATAAATAAAATAAATCATTATTTAAATTAAAAGTTGGTTTTAAACTATAATTTAGTGTTTTCACTATTCATCAGAAATTGAATGTTTTCAGAAAAATTCCAAAAATTCACCCTAGGATAATTTCGATATTCCAAATCCAAAAATGAATTACATTATTAAAGATAAAATTTATAAAATTTCAAAAAGTTTGTTTTACTATTCATAATGTATAGTTTATATAATATTTTAATAACATATCATTGTTTAGTGAAACTCTGTATTGGGTACAACACAAGCTATCGAGGAAGGTTTCCCTTACGTGTAACAAAATCCTAGAATAGTGTTGTGTATACTACAGGATAATATGGTGTTGCTTATAGTTCAAGATAACTTTGGTGTGGTGTAAAAAAAAGAAATCAAAGAAATTAAAAAGAATAAATCTCATAAAATCTCGGGGTGTTACATTCTACCACCCTTAAACTTAATTTCACCCTCGAAATTTGTTGGGGTTATAAATTGTTTTTTTACATGAAAGTTTCATTCATAGAATCCCACATCATAGAAAGGAATACTAAAAATTAATTTTAAAATCTTATGTATGAATCTTAATGGTTACCCAAATTAACTCATCATTGGGTTTCCATATAGAAGAACAAATGTGAAAATATGGATATGGAAGGGAAATCTAACCATCATGTTCAGATGGAAAGGTATAGAGAATATGGTTATGAAAAATCAAAAAATCAAAAAGCCATAAATTTTTGATGATCTAAGGTACCATCTTGGAAAAAGTTTTTGGATTTCAAAATCATTTCCCTAATGATGAAAAAAATGGAATTAGAAGAAATATTTAATTGATTTTGGTACAATCTCACCATTGTTTATTCCGTGAAAAATTTCCACTTCATCTCTTAAAGAAATAAAGTTGAATTTTTCATTTTAGAAGTGTTTGTAGATCATGCAATAGAATGATATTTCATTCCATATGTCTCAAACATAAGGTTAGAAAAAGTTATATACATAAATCCATATATGGTGAGATTAATCGTATATTGTTCAAAAAATAGACTTATACTTCATCTATCATCCTGCTTTATAAAATAAAACCAGTTTCTATTAACCATGGACTTCCTGTAGGCCAGTGGTGGGTGATAAATTCCTGTCACACTTCGGTTGAGGGTTCGATCCCCGCAGCCTTGTCTGACGTGATAGGTGGTCTCCTATCCTACAGGTTGTCCTTTTTCCAAAACTACACTATTATAAAATTCCATTAATAATATCGAAAAATGTTATAGCCTTAAACAATACTATCTTATTTCCAAAATAATCCATTCCAATTTGTAGGCTTTTCCAAAATACATCTGTCCAATCTCATAGTATAGAAATAACGACTACTTCTAAGGTCACATAAAAAGCACAAGAATACTATCATTTATCTCCCATATATCATAAGATTTTTCTTGTTGATCGCATTCCAAACATGTGAATATCTTAATCATGAATTATATTTAAACATGAATTACCATAGAACCTTAGTGAAAACATGAATGCTGTCAAAAGATAACTCTTTTCACATACAAAAATCCCAAAATTTCGATATCCTCAAACGATGATATAACTTTTTCCATATATCAGTAATGATCTCATGAATACTATCATACATATTATTTTCTCCTTATCTATTTATTTTGTGCATATCATCTACTTTCAAAAAATATCTAAATAACCATTCATCGTTACCGGTACCATTCAACATATACTTTCAAATACTTTAGAAAAAATAATAGTGTAAAAATCTTTAGATGTGTCTTTATTCCATAGTACCATTACCTATACAACATAACTCTTGATAAACATAAATCATTCAACTACCTTCTTAAACCATTGACTGAGATTCAACAATTCCTTCATCTCACATATCATTTTTCATCTCTTCATCATCATCAATATAAATACAACCCATACGACCATGATGATTCTTTTCTTTAGACTTTCCCTTAGGGCATTGGTTTTCATAATTCCCATGCATTCCACATTTAAAACATTTAACCGTTGTTGATGTCTTAGAAATAACATTATCCTTGTCCATGGTGCAAACTAAACCTTTTCCTTTGAAATTACTGGGTTTGTGTTCTTCTTTTTCACACCCAAATCATCTTCCAATTCCTTTGAAACATTCTCCTAGATGCCTCTTCCCACGTGATTTACATGAGGGGAATTGAAATTCTTTCCTCTATGATCATCATGAAACTTTATCTTTCTCTTATTAGCTGAGTCAGGATACATACCAAAGTTGAGATTATTGATCATACAATGATATTGATGATTAGGCATAATAACAATGTTTGGACTTCCAAATTCTTTTTCATTTGGTTTCTTATGAAGAATATCATTCCATTGTCTATCATATCCTCCATTATCATGAATCTTCCCATTTCTAGCCATTTTCTAAAACCAAAAAAGAATAGTGTGAGAGGAAAAAATCATTCTTGGAAAAAAACATAATAAAGGGGAGTACTTTCAATATACAACATCTTAGGTTTAATTCTAAGATCGTAACTGTAATTCTAGGACTAAAACCTATACGTATATTTAACCTTAGAGACATCCCTAGACATACATTAGAAATATATCTAGGGATTTCACTAAAGATTTCACAACCTAGTTTCCAAAGGTTATCTAAACCTTTTCTAGGATACCAACTGTAGAGACCCATAGCATGATGTACATGGATATTAAATTACTTCTGCAGAATACTTGTACATAAAAAAAATAACACCCAAGGACCATAATAGTTTAGTGTCTTTGGAAACTTGGAACATAATTTTCTAATCATGGTGAAAGATCTTTAACATCTCACATAAAGATCATTCCATTTTTTTTCTTACCTAAAACCATTCATTATATCCTGGGAAAGATAAAACATAAAAAGGGTAAGATCAAATGCTCATTAAGTGTAAGCATAAGAAAATAAAACAAACCATATACATTTGAACTTAAAAACATGAACATAATGTTTAAATATCAAAATCATGATCAATGACATAAAACATAGAAGTACGTATGGTATAGATTCTAAACGAATATTAATCATGATAAAATAGTATGGGAATAAAACATGTAATTGTGGAAAACCATTAAGCACATGATATGATTTCCATATCAGCCAAGGCATTACATCCAAGACCATCATAGAGGACAATAGTCCATTACTGAACAATGTTTACTTGCCATTCCAGCATTGTATTACCGGACTGAATTTTACTGGGCATTCTAGACATATCTATCTCATGAGATATAAATCTTTACCCAATGAATTGGAGGGAGATATAGGTCCCACCTATCTCATAATGAAATCATTCTTTCGTGTGCCACAAAATAAACAAAAATCATTCATCATAACCCAACGAATAAAATGGGTTTCATAAACATCATCCCATCGTGACATAATCCATATAAATCAAATGGATATCATTTCATCATAATAAAAATAAAACCATTTAAATAATAGAGACATTATACTTGAATCAAAAACATTATATATAATGCCATCTTATATGGAAAATAGTTTTGACAAAACACTTGAGATGAATTCTTGATGAAAATATCCTTTCTTCTTAAAAATCTTTTTTTTCACAAAATTCCATGCAATTTTAATAGAAATGGATTTTATTGAGAATAATAATGAAATATTGTAGAGTATAGTTCATGAATAAAAGGTGTTATGAAACCATAAAAATATATTCATTCCATATAAGTTAAAAAACATTATCCTCGTACTTTTTTAGAAAAAAGACAAAATGTACCTCGTACGGTAAACAAAAGAAAGATTCCTTCCATAACACAAAGTAAAAGTAAAAGAGGAGTAAACGTTCCATTAAACATACATTGAAAAATATTAAACACTTTATGAAAAAAATTATGGGAATGGATGAAAAATATAACCCAAGTAAATACTTACGTATAAACAATCTCGGATAAAAATGAGATTGCAAAATTATCACTTACCTTAGGTCCAATTTCTTCCATACATGTACGAAACTCCACTATAGTGTGTTTAAACATATTATTAACATGTAAAAGGACCAAAATAATATTTATTATGTCATATATTATTCCCATACAACTTTATATTACCCGTTCATTTTTCAATTCTATGTTAAAGCAGCGTTTTGGAAAAATCGTTATATTTATCGTCCATGTTTTGACTTGTAATTATTCATATGATTACTTAGATCATGATTACTAACTTCCAGAATGTAAAACAAGATTTATATATTGTATATATTCAGTATATATATATATATTATAGATAGATAAATAAAATGAAACACACCATTCATGAACACGGTAGGCCGTACGTACGCATGAACGTTGTTTTCCCTTCCTTGTTGACTTGAATAGAAGTAAGTAGATGAAATATATATATATATATATATATATAAATATATATAAATCCAGTAGCATTATTATGTCATATATATCATTATTATTCATTTTTTATACTCTATAATAATTCTTGAATGATTAATATGGATAATGAATCTCACCGCGTCGTGGAGACGTTAATCCGTACATACGCACGACCGATGATATCACTCCCATAATTATTGAATGGAATTGAAGTGGATGATATAATATCTAAGAGTCATTATGATTTTATAATAACCATATATAGTTATTCTATACACCATTATACCCATACAAGTAAGGTGGTTGTGGAAAAACATATTACACCACGACATGGAGACGGTATTCCGTACGTACGCAAGCACAGTGATTTCATTTTCCGTAGGATGGATAGAAGGTGAAATGGGGTAGTTTAATATTTATAATAAAATATCAGTATATTAGTTATACTGATATCAATACATTGTAATGAAATAATTAAATAGGAGGTTGTAGAAAAATAAAGAAACATTAAAGAATTGGTAGAAGTGATTAACTCTTCTTCGACGCGCCTCCTCTCAACCTCCTCCTAGGTTACTAAATATGGTCTTTGAAGAATACAAAGACCACTAGAATATTTATATGTAAGTGGATAAGTGAAATGGGAAGGGTTTTATTGATCTTGAAGGCTAAAATTTGTGTGAATAGGATAGGGAGGAGGTTCCCTTTTATAAGAGGGGTGATGGGTACCTTAGAAAAAACTTAAAATATTATTTTATAATAAATTCCTATTCAGTTTATAATGGCTCCAAAGTAATTTATTTCAAATATAGGGTGGGTATGGGTCGAAATACTCTAAAAAAATAAGTTTTAGACAAGTTTAGGTTACCATTTTAACCTTATCATTTATATTTAACTCTAAGTTAAAAAATTCATCTTTTACCATGTCTTCTTGTATTATTACACTATATGGTTACTAAACATACTATAAACTACTAATCGAACCCCAAATGGTTCATTAATATCATATATATTATTATATATGTCTCTTTTCTGAATGTTAGATTTTTAGGAATATAATATCAATTAATAATATAACATTGTTTTTAAAAACGCTTTTATGTCAATATTGAAACTATTTGGTATTTTGTTTTTTCTAAATTCATAAAACAATATTATTTCGAAAAAAATTCATCTAACTAACCCTAATATTAAATATTATCTTTTTAAATCAGTGAAATTCATAAAAAGTGTCAAATTATATTTATTTGGGTATTTATAATATCAATTATTTTAATATTTCTTTAATTAGGTAATTATTGCATCACCGTTGTGTAATAAAAAATTAAATTATTTAATGTCTAAAAATTATAAATAAAATACCATTATGTAGGAAATATTTTTAGATTTATAATGAAAATTTATAGTGGAATTTATTTTCTATATAACCCTATATTAAAAATGTTTTAGTTATTAAACTTTGATTTTAACTATTTTAACTCTTCTTTAAATAAAATAATAATAAATGTCATAATATAATACAAGTGGACGTAAAGGGTAATATTTTATTCCTAAGGTTTGTTTTGGTATAATTGCACTTATCCAATAGAATTGGGACATGTTTTAGGGTAAAAATAATATGATTTTTATCCTTAATTAACCTATTTACTTTTAACCGTGGTAAATAAAAGTAAAATGTTACTATTCACTAAAATTTATTTTTAACTTATTGAACCACATTTTACGTATTGATATTAACCGTGTCTCTCAGATCTTTGAAATTACACTCACATAAGCGGTAAAATTATGTTTAATGTAAATTTGCAAATTCTCCTAGGAGGTGGGGAAAAGACGGTGAAAAGTTCAATAAAATTATTATATATCTAAAATTATTTTAAAATGACTCAAATGAATTAAATTGAACTTATATAGGTATAATTTATCCATTTAGACTTAAAATAAATAAAATAAATTATTATTTAAATAAAAATTTGGTTTTAAACTATAACTCAGTATTTTTCACTATTCATCTAAAATTGAAATTTTTCAGAAAAATACCAAAAATTCACCCTAGGCTATTTTTGATATTAAGAATCCAAAAATGAAGTCCATTTTTCAAGATAAAATTTATAAAATTTCCAAAAGTGGGTATTACTATTCATAACGGGTAGTTTATATAATATTTTAATAACATATTGTTGTTTAGTGAAACTCGGTATTGAGTACAACGCAAGCTATCGAGGAAGGTTTCACTTGCGTGTAATGAAAGACAAGAATAGTGCAATGTTTACTACAAGCTAATATGGTGTTGTATATAGCGCAAGATAATCATGGTGTAACATACAACAAAAGACATCAACAAAATTAAAAAGAATAATTTTCATAAAATCTCGGGGTGTTACAAGTTAGATTCCATGGTTAGTAGAATCACAAAATTAGAGAAAATATTTGTCTAACAGTGATCTATTGATTTTATCTCTTTTTATAATTCATATAGATACCCCAGATGGTTTTTCAAAACTGTGTAGGGTGAATGACCTTCTTTGGGAAAGTCGTTCACCTTGCATTTTTCCTCGTTACATGTTTTTCTGGGCTTTGAAAATGCCATAGATAATCATGAGACATTTATTATTCCATATTACACATTTATAAGGATAAAATGAGGGATTTAAATACAATTTAAAGGATAAATACATTGTAATAAATCATAGGTTGTTACAACATCTCCTTATTATGAAAACTCATTCCCAATTTGGTCTTTTGAAAGTGGTAAGGCATTATCTAATAATAATTATGGCCAATGTGGACAAATATTAGACTCTCACTCCAAATTATATTTCTAATATATGTCATGCTACCAAAAAACCCATAGTGTAATGACTAACCTACCTAAGAATTCCTTTATACTCCAGTGCATAATATAGATAAGATTCCCCTCAAAAGGATGCATCTACATAGAACTCAGAATCATCTGGTAGAATGGCATGAGTCAAGTGTGAATTATAATGGTG
Organism: Viscum album; assembly: GCA_963277665.1. Classification (NCBI taxonomy): domain Eukaryota; kingdom Viridiplantae; phylum Streptophyta; class Magnoliopsida; order Santalales; family Viscaceae; genus Viscum; species Viscum album. Next base: position 970,769,029 of record OY728133.1, on the reverse strand, counting down.
AAAGTATGAATCATGGAAGATGTTTTACATATACTAGTTACATTAAGGTAACTACCACATATAGGCTACAAAATATTACATATCGACAACCTCAAATGGTTTGACTAAGTGAGTTGATAAAATCACATTATATATAAACCATTGATCACTACTAAAAATACGGCTTTTATCAGTGCTAAAAATGGCCTTTAATAGTGCTAGAAAAGTGCTGTAAATGCCGACGAAGATAATGGGGGGTCTCCGATATCAGCTCTAAAAAAAGCACTGATAAAGACCCCTTTTATCAGCGCTTTCTTTAGCACTGATTAAACTAAAAAAATTAAAAAAAATTTAAAAAAATACTGCCAATATTATGGGGGTATTTTTACAGTGCTTGAGCCCCCCTTTATCAGCTCTTTTTTGCTCCTCCAGCGCCCACACGCACTGCCTACACCCTATATTAGCGCTAGCCCTCTAAATCTCCCTTGCGCGTGGGTCCCTACCTCCACCTGGATTTGATCTCAAGACCTCCTCCCTGCCCACCTAAAGCCTTTACCACTCCCCTATATTGATTTGTTCTCTTATTTATGATATATCTTTTTATTTTTATATATATTTAGATATATTTATTCATATAGTAATATATATTTATATTAATATATATATATATATATATTTATAGTTATATTAATATATATATATATATATATATATATTTATAGTTATATTAATATATATATATAGTTATATTAATATATATACTTATATATATAGTTATATATATATAGTTATATATATATAGTTATATATATATAGTTATATTAATATATAGGTATATAAATATTCATATAATGGTATTTTAAATAAAATGGATATTAGTTATTATTTATATAATGATAATATAATTTATATGTAAATATGTTTAATTATTTATTTAAAAAATTAAATTTTTAGGTGTGAATATATAAAAAATATGTACATATAGTTATATATTTGATTACAAATAGCAGTACATTATAAAAAACAATACAATTTTAGATACACAATATCAATATGAATGTTATACCTTAGAATAAATTTAGTCGCCACCAAAAAAATCCAATAATACCCCCTTAAACGAGGCTAAAAAATTAAAAAAATGTCAAAAAATCAGGGTACCCCGACTAAAAACTCAGTTTTGGGGGCCTTCTAGGCCTTTTTTGCCTCTAAATAAACTTCAATGGGCTTCATTAGTCATAGTGACGTAGATCTAATCACAGGTTTTGATTTGATGTGTGGTATAACTGAAACGGACACTCGGATCAAAAGTTATGGCCGTTTGAAGTTCGAGTTGTGTTTTCAAAATATTTTGGAACTTTTTTTAATTATTTTTATCTTTTTTGTCTTCAATTTGTTATTAAATGACTATTACTCAATAATAATTTGAAAATTATTTATTAAAAATAATTTTGTAATGTTTTTATATTCCATTTTCACTAAATATCTTATATATTAAGTATATTAAGTGTAACTATATATTTATACTTATCTAAAATATATTTAAAAATTATATATTATATTTATATCAATATAAATATATTTATATATTTATATATTAATATATTATTTTTAATTAATTTTTTTAAGTCGAACCCTTTATCAGCTCTTTTTTTTAAAAGCACTGATAAAGGTCCCCCCTATCAGTGCTATTAAAAAAGAACTGATAACGGGGGTCCCTATATCAGTGCTAAAGAAATGCTGATAAAGGGGGTACCTTTATCAGTGCTAAAAAAAGCACTGATAAAGGGGTACTTTTATCAGAGATTTTTTTCACTGATAAAGTTACCCTTTATCAGCACTTTTTTAGCAGTGATTAAGGTAACCCCTTTATCAGCGCTTTTTTGTTATCACTGATAAAGGGGTGGCGCTAGCCTTGCCTAGTTTTGGGGTAGTGGATGTACCAGTCTTGTCAGGGCATGGAAGAAAAATCAATCTAGAAACTCAAACTCTATAGGACATCTATGATGTTATATGTAGTATCTTTTTCATATAATGATTAAAATCCATACACATCCTAATTATTTGAACCTCCCATATACTTATTTCATGATATTACATACAAGTTGTTCATCCTCCCCTACCTCTAAATAGAATATAGTTGATCAACACGTCCAATAATATGTTTGGACTGCCCAAAATTCCTTGGGGGTATGATGTGCTCAGATGTAATAATGTACCAAAAACACAATGAAACCCTTTATATAACTTATTATTAAAAGAATAATCCATATCTCAAATCACAGTATGTTGGACTTCGTTGTGTTTGATAATATCTCAAATATAGAGCCTTCTACAGTCACCTAGTAAAAAAAATCCTTGATAGGTATTAAGTGAGAGATCATTGTGATCCTGAAGATGATCAACCATACTACACCATTTATTGGAGGTGTTATCCGTAATTATGTCCTAGTTACAATGGTGAATTTATCCAAATTCAACAAAAAATTGGGAATATATGTATATTCCAACAGGTCACTAGTGTTCCACCATCAACTACTAAAAGGAATAACACATACAAACTGATCCATCTATCTCACTTTTCATACCAGTCCACCAGTATTAGTGACATAGGTCATTATAATTATATTTATTCCCAGGTTATACCACCCATTTAGATGAATGATTCTCATTCCACATTTCCATTTTTTAGGATAAAAAACACATCAATGAATGAATAATACCTCATACTCATTAATGATCATGACTAATGGCATGTCGGCATTTGAATCATTTTCCTTTAGTAATAATTCCTTGGGATCCAACAACTTCCTCATATTAAATATATACAGATTTTAAGAGGATGTTGCTAGACCTATAAGGGTAAGATTCATGTTATTTTTATGTACATGTAAATTCATCTGCGAGAATATATCCACAATCTTCTATACACTATTATTCTTTTACACCACCTATGCCTAAGGCATTTGTCTTATGGAGTCCTCTACAAAATTACAATTTCTATGAATAGTTACAATATTATAGTCAACTAACTATAGGAATTAAACCAACCACGTTTATCATTTTTTTCTATATTGCCATATAAGTATATAATTGAGGATTATGTGGTCCTTGAACAATAAATCCTACAATATAAACAAATAATTTCTCTAAAACATAGGTATTGATCTACAACATCAAGCTTAAGATCATGTTTCAGGTTATTACTCTCATGTGTCATCATCAAAAGATACCAACATTTCAGGGATTGATTTTACTACATGATAACATATCATATCCTGATCACAAATGCATCATAATACAAAATGTATAACTTTCCCATATAAACAAGAATCAGGTTTAGAGATAACGTTATTCTACATTACGTCTCAAAAAAGCCTATATATTAGGATTCTTACCACTTGAATTCCATATCCTTCTTCTTTAATTTGTAATAGGTGCTTGTAGAAATGAATACTAAATGATAATGAACATTTAATACTAATATAACCATAAGAAACATTAAATTCCAACAACATTATTAGGGAACACCTAGGAAACTACAACACTCACCTTCTCTAGTCAGTTGATACTCAAACCTATGAGATTATGTCACCCAAATGTAAACATCTTCAATCAAAACTGAAATTTTTGAAGAGTAGAAAATAAATTGGGTTATATTAGTCTATTCACAATGATTTCAAGATGTATAGTGTGGTCATGTTGAGTGATATAATACACTAAGATATTTTCCATGAAGTCTTCCAAAAATGAATCTAGATATGGGAGAAAAAACACTTTCATAGATGGAATGAAAATAGTTTCCTTGTTCATCATGCTGGAAAACATAATCAGATACACATAAAGATAATATCTACTATGAGATGTTGTATGTGGTTTGTTTGAATTTGTAACTCAGATCTGATGATACACTGACTGCAGAATAATTTTAAAGAAATAACTCACTCTTATGAGTAGGTAAAGGTTCTCATTTCGATGAGGTACTGGATACTAATTTATTACAATAAGATAATTAAACTAACTCTTATGTATGGAATTAAAGAGTATTTAATAATCCATTGTGAATAAAAGGATAGCATAACATGTAGGTGAGTTACTAGGTTGTATAAATCCCTTATCTTCTATGTTATCCAGTTTCCTTTTATGCCCTAGCAACACTGAAGTAGCCATCATGTATGGAGGAATTGATACTAGTGATACACCTATCACTATATTGATAGAGAAATCCACCACTATCTCAGGAGGTGTCCTAGAAAATTCATTGCGTAACACATTCCTACATTGATCAAATACAAGTGTAAAATCATCATGATGTATTCCCTAAAACTCCATATAAGATCCAACAAACTGGGATGTCACTACACCCATCCCATGATCATTTAATACTATTATATTTTTCTAGACATCCCATCTACCCTTTGGAATATGTATATCTCTATATGGTAATGTAATCAATACCATATTTTGATTTTATTCCACATATGTGTGATAGGGGACCAACTAGTCCAACCTATGAATGAAATCAAATATTTCCATATGAAGGATGAATAGGTCCGATAATAAATGTTTGATTCCCACCACAATAAGGAATACCATATGCTGGTTCACACTCTTTCATCAAATTCCAAATAGATTGACAGTTTTCAGCAAGACACAAACGGTACATAATCTCAAGGTCATGGATTTATATAGTAGAAGCAGAGGTAAAATAACGTGAAGAAAATGTTTCAAAAAACGGATAATCTCATGTATATGATAGTATGATTATACCTCTAACTGTATAATTATTAACATACTTCTCCTCATATAAACAGTGAACTCCATAGAACTGGCCTAATTCATGGCCCTGATATGCAATCTAACATTCTTAGGTAGGTCATCTGAGTTGGCACTACATATCCTGAGTCTAGGATCCTTGACCCTATCTACCACCATGGCCTGTACAACCAATGTTAGTACAACTTCAAGCCATAAATGGTGCTATTGATCCTACATTACTACAAAAAGCTAGGGCAAGTCACATTGCATTGTGAATAGATGGAATGTTTGATAAAACCCTCTAATGATAACGTATTCCTCTGTAAGCAATGAATTAACTACATCTTGGGTGAACCACAGATTAATGGGACAACGTATATCACACTAACGACATATAAAACTATTACCAGTTTTGATTCTATAGCTTCCAATTCTCTATTGACAAACCTCATGATGATGCATAATATTACTTTTCAAACTATACTCCACCCAAAAGACTCAATTACGATGCATTATTATTTTGTTTTCCATCAAATTATGCTCATTAATAATGTATTCATTCACAATTCTTAATAAAATAGTGAAACTGAAATAATTTATTTGAGATCTTATGGGATATCCAAGCCCATAATCAATTTACCTATGTGTTTAAGGATCATAATAAATAGATGAAGTTTAAAAACATTAAATATTATTAAATAGAGCTAAAAAAGATTTAATTTTTGGGGATCCATTCCAAGGATACAAGAACACCCTTGCTCAATTTTCACTCATCACCTCCAAAAAATAGATATAGAATGTTTCTTGAAAATATTTCTAGGCCATATAATGATGTCTGTTTAACTTAGTAATAACATCCAACCAAATCATGGTAGAACAATGAATCATATTAGAAGTGAGATTGTTCCCCATCTATGGTGGCATATCCAGGTGATCAATTATAGAAAACATGTACTCGGGCAATGTCTTAGTGGACTGTGGAATACCATCCCCCAAAAACATGGTTTATTGAAACTATTGAAACACTCATGTGATATATTACATAATTGGTTCATGCCTCATAGATCCTTTAAATTTTTTCATAAAAAATTGATATCCTTTTCAATACTAGAATTCAGTTGCAATTTATTTTATAAATAAAGGTTCCACATGTGTCACTACTTGCGGGTAAGGTACCACCACTCTAGGTATAGAGTCATATCCACCTTCCTAGTGCACAACATGAGGATTTCATGGTATAATTTATATACAAAAGGAAAAAACAATTCAAATAATATTTTATATGATAACATTTTAGATAAAATAATATTATTGGTAAAATACTTCCAATATAAAAATGGAAAAACTTTTACTTCTTTTAAATCCATGGTATCAAGTTGTATAATATCAGGATGAATCACAAGAGATTCTACCTACTACCCAAATAAATGGTATGTAATGGGTCCATCTCTCTATTTTATACCATGATTCTGCTATACTGTGTGAAAATATTATGTTATAGACGAAAACACCCCTTATGTTACAATTGTCATAAATATTTAACTGAGACAATTTCTGTTAAATTTTGAAGAAAATCTATTAAATAATTAATTAAATATATTGATATGTATATATATTAATATCAAGGATCTATTTTTTTCATTTATATCCAAGTTAAAATGTACTAAGTTTTAAATTTTTTAAAATGGTTATATATTTAACTAAATCATGGATTTTTTTAGAGTTAAATTTAATGGATCGCCATTAAAAATTTATCAAGGCTCGCATTCTATTTAAAATGAAAACATTAAAAACAATAATTGTAAAAAAATAATGTTTCATCTCTTGTGACCAATGGTTCATGGATCAAACTCAATATAATTTTTTATCTTTGGTTCCATTGTCACAATATATGGGAAAACAATATTTAGGTTGAAGAGACACATTAATTTTTAAAATTTATTAGCACTAAATGAATATTTTCCATAAACTCAATTAAAACTATCAAGGAACACAAAATTTTAAATTTTAAGGAACTATATAAGAAAACAAGTAATGGAAAAATTCATAACACACTAATCCTCACATGATAATATTGATTCATGTGACACTACCTCCTTTGCATACTAAGCTACGTTTAAATATATATTCCAAAATAATAATGAAATTCACAATCCATGTGCATAACCTAGTGGTTATACCATTGTAATTATAATAGGAATAATCCAGAACATAAAATCTTCTCCCATGAAATTTGGAATTTCACATGTAACATGGGTTAACTTCTCCGAGCCATAGCCTCATTACCAAATTATGACACATCATTGTCTTATATCTTCAAAGACAAACATTAATAAGAAATGAAAATAAAAATATGATTCTTATTTGTAATTTTATAGACCATGTGCATTCATATGTTACTATACCTAGTGATTCATATGGTCTAATGCATGCCTCCCCAAGCCCCAAATCCTTTTATGCACACGAATACAAAAATTATTTCCCTTATTGATGGTGATCCAATGAGATAGACGACACTCGAATCAGAAGATTGAGGGATGAATGGGTTGAAATCCATAGAAGAGGTTATTTGAGCTCTCATAGGTGCATAGACCTATAGAAATAATGGAGGAATATAAAAGGGTTATCCCCATTATAGAAGATGTGGTAAAAAGGAAATCATTCCAATTTTTTAAGAGGCACACTATTTTCCCACTCGGTTGGCCAAACCATGTACAGACCGTACACAAACTATATTAAATGGAATGCTTCCTCAAAAGAACTATGACGATATTTTTTATATAAATGATATCATCATGCACTCCCCTAGGTTGATCCCAACACCAATCCCATACAGTTTGGAAAAATTGTTCCTACTATGCTGCATGGTTTTGGTAAATAGTTATACTAGTGTTTTCCCCCATAACTCAGAGCATCAGGCTCTGAAAATGACTCAGATGGTTCTGAGACCTTCCTTGGACCACATGTTCAATTTATATGTATAAAAAATACTATTTAAGGTATTATTAAAATGATCCATATATTGAATGAAAACACGAGTTGTCAAAAAATTGGTGAATTAACATTGAATAATGATAAAGAAAACACACTTGATCCATGATTGGAAAAAAATCATAACATAGAGTAAATCTAATTTATATGGTTTTTTTAAGTTACTATAACAATAAACTGCTCTTTATACACCATTGTAAAATGGTGGCAGTGAAAGGAGGAACCATGCCTATTTTAACATGGTTAGGCCAATAATGATTCATGAAAGCCATCCACTATCCTTTGGGGACACAAATTATAGATTAAAAAAATACTAATCCATATTACAAATAAAGAAGAAAACAAAAAAAAATATGAGTTGATGTTTGAGAATAAATTGTTATTAACCCACATACATGTGTATAGATGAAATTTTTTTATTACATATATTTATTGAGAAAACATTCAACATGAGTTACAATGTGTATCCTTATAATATACTAATAAAAAATTGGTGGATATTATCCATATGAATTCATATTAAAAATGGAAACAGTGAAAATTAAGTACTTGTTCATTGAGAGGGATCAAATTTTAAAAAAAGGTAATTATTGAAAGATAGATATTGAAATGATTTTATATTTGGATTTAAAAGAGGTACTATAGAAAAAAACCTATATTTTTTTGTACAAATTATTTTATAGAGACACAAATACCCCTTTGGACAATGATGGAGCCTAGGGAACCTGAGAAATATGGTTTCCAAGTATGTTTGTAAGGTGAACCATTTTTATTTACTAAAATTATAAATATCTACTAAAATGAAGTAATAAATAGGTCATATGTTTAAAATTGGATTGAATAGATGAATTTAGATATGTTTCCTGTGTAATAGAGAAAATTATATGTTGTCACAGATCCATCAGTTGATATAAGTCATCTTGGGTTCAAATAGAAATTCCTGATTTTTCAAGACCTATATGGTAATATTTATTCTTATAAATCACAATTGGTTTCTATGGAGTTTGGTAAGTCTCTATATATATATTGGAAGGTTACATTTTAAATAGTGTATATATTAAAATTCAGAAAAATTTACATATCATTACAACTTACATTGATTATCAGATTTTAAAAATTTATTTTAGATTGAATTTATTTAATTAATGCATTTGGGAATCTACATAAATGAAAATGTTTCCATAAACCCATGAATAGGGAAAAATTATTAGTAAGATCTATAACTCATATGTTATACGATCTACCAAACATGTCATACGATTAGTATTAATATTTTTAATTCGTTGATGTTGGGGGAATATAACAATCCAACCTTGGTGATCCATAATAAAAGGATTTAAATACTATCCTAAATTAACTATGGTGTAGAACTGATTTTTCATGATTTTTAATGTATATGAGTAACTTGTTATTATAGGATATATACATTCAATATTCAAGAATGATCATAATTATATCAAATTGAAATCTAGATATTTTTTATCCAAAATGGAGGTTCTTTGAGAAGGTACATTTCCAATTATCCATTAGTATGTGATTATAAAAAAGTGTTTGAGTATAATACAACCCTTAATATAAAAAATAAAATGTTTGTATATAAAAGTTCATAATGGAGATTTATATAATGCATATATGTTATGATGGTACCAAACATAATTATGTTAAAACTACTAGATTGGTCCTTTCAAGGAACATTTGGTCAAATTAGTATATAATGAATGTAATGACCTGGATTTTTCAATGTAATTTTTTTAAAATTATATGGGAATTTTAGGAGTCCGCAAAATTTGACGGTGCGTGATTCCATGGCCTGGTTTTCCCAGAATGAATTTTTCAACATTATTTTCAGGTATGTCATACAAACCCAATAGTGGTGTTTTGTAACTTTTGAACCGGTGCTCAGATTTTAAATCTGGGGACACAGTTGAACTCACAATGCCAGTATTTTCTTTAGAAGACTTTCACCTTGACCACGGTTCGTCAAAGGTTAAAGTTGGTTTTTGTTTTATATGTGTAAATAAAAATCAAATAATGACCAACTATTTATTTTATTTTTAACCTCCCAATAGAATTCTTTGAGGTGGGACCACCTGAACTAAAGAACCACCATTTTGAAATAAATGGTGGGGACCAACTGCCCCCCTTAAAATCCCTCTTTAATAATGGATTTTAATCTTAGTTTCCTCCTAATGGATTCTTCCACCCAAATATAATTAATGTAAAACTTTAATTAAATTAAAAACTATTCTTTTAAATTGGCACCACACCCCTCGCGGGAAATTATTTTGGGAAAAGGGGGAGAGATATTTTGGCGAACAATCTCCAACAAAGAACTTGGTCCAATGAAGAATGAGAAACCGATCCCGAGCTCGGATCGGAAGCACCTTGTGGAAGCAAAGAATGCAACGTTCTTCACGACTTTGTATACTTACTCGCACCTCTTCCGTAGGAACCTTCAAGGTAGGGAATGTTATTCTGAATACCTTTACCATGTTCTTGACATCCTTCTTGAATTAAGAACATCTACATCGCTTGCAACTTCTCGAATAAGGAGGGTGCGGGCTAAGTAAACATGGCCTAACCACTATACAAATCTTGGTGGTTTTTGTTGGGTTATTCGCAATGAAGGAGGACAAAAACCGGTGCCCGGGATTGGCAATGGTGGGACTCAGGAGTGGCAGCTGGCACCATGATCGGTGGCAAAGACGGTGACGGCACAACCGTCCTGCTTGAGAAGAGCCGCGACCCGTCGGTCATGGCAGATCACGGGTGGCGGCCGGTGGTGGCCGGCCGCGCAAAGGGGTGGCGTTGTGTGACCACGCTGCTTGGTGGAGAAGAGAAATGGCCTAGTTCCATAGTGGGGAGGTGATGTGTGGATGGATCGATTTCGGCCGAAGGGGATCGCGGGGTGTGCGACCGCACCGCTCGAAGGAGAGGCTAGCCATCCGTCTAGCTAGGGCCGCTCAGTTGATGCCACCCAGCGGATGTCGCACCACAGACCACCACATTGCGGATCCCCGCACCTCGAGTCGCACCTCGGGAAAACGCATCGCGGGCCGCCACACCGCGGACCGCCCCACCGACGTTAGGGGTTGGACCGGTAGGCCAAGCTGGACCCAGCGGGCCAGGTCTGATCCCGCAGGCCGGGTCTAACCCAGAGCCAAACCCGGGCAGGATGGGTCGGCTTGGTTCAGTCTGGCCATGTCATACCAGACCCGGACCAACATCAACCATTTTTGTTCTTTCAGAAATATCCTGAGCTATGGGTGTCGGTTTGACGAACCATTTGTGGCGCCCAAAACCTTGGATCGATACAGTCCTTTTGGTATACCCCACTTGTTTTTTGGATAATGTTGGGGTATGACCGGGTGGGATCGGTCACGAATCCAACTGGGCCCTCATGACTAAAAGGCCAATAACTTACACATCGGGAGTCCTATTGACACACCATCTATTACTTTGTGACCCCATTTACATGGTGGTCAGTTAGGATAATTCTTCATGGGACTTCATGGAAGTTGGAGAATCGATATACGACTTGAGGAGAGGACCCTCCTAGAATCATGCAATCTTAGTGCGGGAACCATGTAACTGGCTATAAATGTGAAAAAAACATTATGTGAGTACGTGCTTTTGGATCCTTTGTGGGTCTATGCTTCGGGATCCTACATGAGTCTGTGTTCAAGAGTCTCATTTGGATCCACTCTAAGAATCCATTAGGGACAACTATAGGATCTGACGTGGTTCTTCTATACAAGGATCCTACGTGGGTCTTCTACTTTAGGATACTTTGTTGGTCTGATGATTTAGGATCCTACATGGGTCTGCCACATAACGGAGTAATATTAGTTAGTAATTCCATCTAATCATATTTAATATTTTACATATGTTATACCTGGTTTGGGATGAGTCTTTACCTTTGTGGTAATCTTCTGTGTGGTGTACCAATGTTGTACATACCTTCGTGGTGATACCTTTGTGGTATTATTCTTTGTGGTGTTACCTTTGGGAACTTACCTTTGTGGTGTTACATTTTTGATAATTACATTTTTAGTTTTACCTTTTTGGTACCTACCTTTGTTGTGTTACCTTCGTGGTAATATTTCCTTCATGAAACAGTTATTCTTTGGATAATTATTTGAGTCTTGGGTTTCCTTATGAATGAGATGGTTATACTTGATAGCATAGTTGTTTTTATGGGAATATACATAAGTTTTATTGACAGTTTTTTACATGCTATTGGTTTATCCTTTGTGTAATTTTTGAGACCTTTTGGGGTCATGGGGTCCCTATAGAGCATCTTTATACTCACCACTGCATGGGATACGCCCGCACCTTGTTGTGTTTGGTGAAGATGACGGACAACGATGATTGAGGACATGGGTGCCAGGACTGGTGGCAGATCAATGGTAGACCATAGACGAGGCATACTATAGAGATGACTGTTCGGGAGATGCACCTACCCTTAAGGTAGGATTCATAGAAGGTGTGAACTGGAGCTATTCAGTTTAATTGTGAGCTTGGATGTGTTAGTTTATAGGTTATTTTGGTAATACATTCTTGGTTTTAGGTAATATTCCTTTCGGTGCTAGTTGCATGCCCTTGGCCTATAGAAGGCGGGCTTGGGGTAGTCACGAAACTGGTCCTAAGGGACGGGTTGTGAAAAATTAGTATCAGAGGAGTCAGTTCTACCATAGAACATTTGTCTCTGATCTATTTTAACATAAATAGTGTTAAATGTAGTGATAGTGGTTATTAGTTTTGGGAATCCATGGTTGGAGCGAAGTTAGACGTATCCATACACCAGGACCCTGACATCTAATTTTTGGCTCAGTGTATGAAAACACTGATTTTGTTTGTGTTTAGAAGTGTTATCTTGGTTAACTCTTTGAGTTAGCTCACCAGGTATAACTTATTCACAGTGGGACATCTGTTTCTTTTCAGGATGCCTCCATGCAGATAACATGCTAGGGTTCCGGGTATAATACGTGATGATTTCCCACCGAGCGATGTGGCCTCGGTGTAGAGCCCTTTATCAGTAGGGGAACTAGAAGAGGCAATAGAAGTACCATTAACCGTTGGGCCACCAATGCCACTAGCCCCAGTAGAAGAGGGTGCATGCCTATTGAGTATGTTGGATGAGTTCCAGCACCAGATTCCACCCTGGTTCACGGGGGAGATCGACCCGCAGGCAGTTGAGGATTGGATGGAGGTCGAGGTGAGAGACTTCCGATGGGTAGGGACACCAGCTGATCTCATGGTAATCCTTTCCGCCGGTCTTCTACATGCAACAGTAGGAATATGATGGATTTTGATGCTCTAGGTACAATATTAGGTGACACTTCTCTACACAGACATCGAGAGCCTGTTTCAGGGAGAGTTTGTCCCAGTGACCATTCATGCAGTGTGCATTTAGGAGATTCTTCATCTATAGCAGGGTGACATGACTGTGGCTCAGTACTCAATGGGGTTCACCGATCTCTCACGCTACTCTACTAATATGGTGAAGGACCCTTTATTTAGGTCTTGGACATTCAAGTAGGGACTCAGGCGAGAGATTAGGACATTGATGATTTCTCTCAGCAACCTGACATAGGAAGGGGTGTTAGAGAGATCCCTCTTACTAGAGAGTTTTCTTGATGAGAAGTCACCTACAATGAGACCCACCATCGGGCGTCATGTAGTGGAGTCTTATGCAGCTTGCAGCTGACAGATGACACAGTGGTTTAATAGGACCAGAACTACAGGTGGATGACTGTAGGATTCAGGTTTGGTTGTGCAGGGCACCGAAGATAGAGCCAGTCAAGCAAGGAGGATGTAGTGTTACACATGATGCGGGTAGGGTCATATGGATCTTTATTTTCCGACCAGCGGTACGGATGATCATCAGATGGTTGGAGGACCACTCTGGTAGAGAAATATGTTTGACTGAGGAGGTACGCAGGGAGTAGGTTCACGTAGAAGAGGAGATGGCCGTTTAGCAGGCGGTGGTCAATGATTTGAGATGTTACCACCACCACCACCAGGTGGTTCACCCCAACCACAGGGACCAGGTAGACAAGGGCGATTTCAGATCCATGCAGTTGAGACCTATGACCATGGCGCTCCTGAGATTATACGACGTATGATCTGTGTCTATTCCACCTTATCTGCATTACTTATAGACACAGGTTCCAGTCATTCACTTATTTCCACAACCCTCATTCGGAGTATGGAGATTCTGACTGAGTCATCAACTCGATCCATAAGGCTAGAGACTACTACCAGAGCAGATTCGATGATTACGCACTGGTTCCGACAGTGTGAGCTTACTCTATGGGGAAATAGTTTCAGATGGGATCTCCTAGTAGAGGCATCGAGGAAGTACAACATCATCTTAGGTTTGGACTGGTTATCTACAGTCCATGCTCATATTGACTGTATTAGGCGAAAAATTTGGTTTACCCACACCAATGGGACAAGGTTTTCCGTCACCAGAAAGAAGGGTGCCTTTGCAGCATAGGACATGCTTACTTGGAGGAGAGTGCAACTGATCACTCATCAGTTGTCTAGCATTAACCTTAGAGTGGTTGATGTGTAGAGTCCTAACTATCCAGTAGTGGTGGACCAGTACATGGATTTATTCCTAGATGATGTTACGGTTCTACCTCTTTGTATAAGGGTGGACTTTTGCATGGACTTGTACCCCTGGACGACACCAATATTAACACCAGCGTATTGGATGCCTCCCGCGGAGCTTCCTGAGATGAGGGTATAGCTGGAGGAATTACAAGTGAAGGGGTTCATTCAACCCAGTGTTTCTCCTTAGGCAACCCTAATTTTGTTCGCAAAGAAGGTGGATGGGAGCGTGAGACTTTGTGTTGACTATCAGCACCTGAACCAGTTGACCGTGAAGAACAAGTACCCACTCCCAAGGATTGATTAACTTTTTGATCAGCTAATGGAAGCACAATGTTTCTCGAAGATAGAAATATGGTTAGGCTATCACCTTCTCAAATTACAAGATGTGTTTGTGCAGAAGAAAAAATTCAGATGTTGGTATGGCCATTATGAGTTTTTGGTCGGGCCATTTGGTGTGACCAACGCTCTAGCACTGTTCATGTGACTAATGAACTGGATCTTCTTGAAAAACCTGAATATCTTTGTAGTAGTCTTCATTGATGACATTTTGATCTAATCATCAACCAAGGAGAACCATGCCTATCATTTGAAGATAGTTCTAGAGACACTCCGAGATAACCATCTTTATGGTAAGCTCTCAATGTGCCAATTCTGGATCTGAGAGGTTCACCTTCTAGAACATGTCACCTCAGAGGCTGGAGTTGCGGAGGATCCAACAAAGAATGAGGTGGTACATTCTTGGGAGCCATCCCAGAGTGTTATGGAGGTACAGAGATTCCTGAGTTTGGTTGGATACTATGGGAGATTTGTACTAGATTTCTCCAGAGTTACAATACCTTTATCAGCATTCACGAATAAGGGGAACATATTGTGTGGTCGGAGAAATGCCAGCAGAGTGTTCAGGAGCTGAGGTAGAGGATGACTAGTGCCCCATCTTGAGGCTTCCAGAGTAGGGAGTTGGGTACTAAGACTACTACGATGTATCAGGGACTAGGCTCAGATGTGTCCTGATGCAATAGTGAGCAGTGATCACGTATGGCTATTGATAGCTGAGACAACATTAGCAGAAGCACACTACCCATGACCTAGTGTTACTAGTAGTGATATTCTCCTTGAATATGTGGCAACACTATCTTATGGGAGAATATTATACAGTCTATTCTAATTAAAGGAGACATAGGTATATCTTCTCTCCGAAAGAACCTGAGATAGCGATGTTGACATGATTTTTTCCAGGAAAATGGGTTTGAGATAGTCTATACTCTTGGGAATGGGAATGTCATAGCTAATGCATTCAGCAAGAAATCTGGTATACATCTTCGAGGTGAAGAAAAGAAGTAGTTGGCCGCTTTGTAGATATCCTTTTTGGATCGAGATGGAGAAGATTATCTTCTATCTCTTACAGTCACTCCCTCTCTTCATTTGAGAGTTTAAGAGGCACAACGAGGGGACACTAACTACGAGTCCCAACATGCTCAGATATCTACAGAACAAGCACTTGATGGATTTTCTAAAGGCGGGGAGCACGTCATCCTTTTCAGAGGATGTAAAATTGTAACAGTGTCGCTTATGGAGACTTGTAGAGGGACTTCAACAATTTCACTCTAGCGGTGCATAAACGATTTGAAAAGATGAACCAGAACCTCATTCAATAGCACTGGTGGCTAGGAATGATGAAAGAAGTAGTAGAGTTTGTCTCTGGGTTCATCATTTTTCATTAAGTGAAGGCAGAGCATCAGGTACCATCATGAATAGTTCATCCTTTAAAGGTCCCAGAGTGGAAGTGGGATGGGATATCCATGGATTTCATGATAATAAATCCACGTACATCCAGGGTTCATGATTCTATCTGGGTGATCGTCGACCGACCCACCATGTCAGCCCACTTCCGACCTATCTGAGAGTAGGGTTCAGTAGAATGCATGAGAGGCCTCTATATGAAGGAGATAGTCTGCCTACAACGAGTACCCTCTATGATTTTCTCCTATCATGATACATGTTTCACATCCTGGATATGGAAGGGGTTGTAGAAGGCTTTCAAGATGTAGCTTTATTTGAGCACCGTCTTCCATCCTTAGATGGATGGCTAGACTTAGTGGACCATTCAGACCCTCGAGGACATGTTGCGTGCTTGCGTCCTCAACATCAGCTGGATTTAGGAGGATCACTTTCCTAGTAGTATTTTTCATACAACAAAAAATAAAACTCCACCATTGGGAAGACACCATTAGAGGCTCTATCTGGCCAACCATGCAGATCGCCTTTGTGCTGGACAGGCCTAGGGGAGTCAACACTTGTGGGACCAGAGATGGTACGAGCTACCACATAGAAGGTGCAGATCATCCAGGAGTGGACGAAGTCTCCACAGAGCAGGCATAATTCTTATATCAACAAAAGACAAAGACCTATGGAGATCAAGGATGGAGACCATGTCTTTCTATGGGTCTCACCTCGATGAGGTTTTCAGAGATTTGGCTAGGCGAAAAGTTATCTTCGAGATTAACTGGACCCTTTCAGGTGCTTAGCAGAGTTTTTGAGGTGGATTACTGCTTATCTCTACCACCTCAATTGCACTGGGTTTAAAACATCATTCACATTTCGTAGCTGATTAGATACGTTGACGACCCTTTACACATCATCAACCATGGAGAGCTAGATATCAATCATTGGAAGACATTTATGGAGTTTCCAGTTGAGATTGAGGATCGAAAATAGTGGGTCATTTGTGGGAAGTGGATATCTTGATGCGCATTCACTGGTAGCAATTGAACATCTTGGAGAACACACTAGAGCGAGAGGCTCAGATCTGTGCTCAGTACCCCCACTTGTTTTCCTTTGTTTGATTTATGGCTTATGGGGATGAAAATCCATGAGGTGGGGAGAATGTAAAAACCCAAATTTTTCCATGTATGTTTTTTAATTATATGGGAATTTTATGAGTACGTGAAAATTGACAGCGTGTGATTCCGAGTCCCTGTGTGCCCTGAATGAATTTTTGAACATTATTTTTAGGTACATCTAGTGAACACAATATCAGTGTTTTGTAACTTTTGATCTAGTAATGAAAATTTAAATCTGAGGACACCATTTAACTCGTACTGTTGATATTCTCTTATGGAGACTTTTACCTCAACCAAATTTTTTCGATGGTGAATGTCAGTTTTCGTGTTTTTCGTGGAAATAAATATTAAAGAATGAAAAACTTTTTATTTTATTTTTAACCTGCCAATTTAACTCTTGGATTTGGGGACCACATGAACTAGAAAACCCCCATTTTGAAATAAATGGTGAGGACCACCCGACCACCCATAGACTCCCTCCTTAATGAGATAGATGACTCTTAGTTTCCTCCAAATTGATTGTGCCACCCTAACTTAATTAATGTACAACATTAATTAAATTAAACTCTATGTTTTTAAATTTGTTCCACACCTCAAGTGGAAAAAATGTTTGGGATACGGAGAGGATAGCATTGGGAGAACACTCTCCAACTATGAAATTACTCCAACAAAGAACGAGGAACTGACCTCAAGCCCGATTCAGATGTGCCTTGCTGATGCAACGAATGCTGACGTTCTTCACAACTTCGTCTTATTCCTCGCACCTCCTCCTTCACAACCATCATGTTTGTGAATGTTATATTGAATACCTTTAACATGTTCATGAAATCCTTCTTGAATTAAGAATGTATACGCTGATTGATACAACTCTAACGTGGAGGGTGCGGGGAAAAAAAAAACAGGGCACACCCATGCCACAAATCTTTGTGGGTTTTGTTGCATTCTTCATGATGGAGGAGGATGGCGACCAGTGCCGATGATGGGAACTGGTGGGACTCAGGTGTGGCGGACAAAACCATGACCGGTCATGAAGACCACAACATCGCAACCATAGTTCCAGAGAAGAGTTGGGACCCGTTAGCTTTTGCGAATCATGGGCCTCGATCGGTGGTGGCTGGCCATGCTAAGGAGAAAAGGAATGCAACTGCACCGCCCGATGGAGAAGAGCTGTTTCCTTTTTCCGTAACACCGAGGCGAGGCACGACCTCCTTGACACTGGACATTGGGGATGGTGCGGCGCGTGACCACATCGTTTGGTGGGGAGGCTATCCACCTAGCCATCTGTGGCTATTCAGTGGATGCCGCCCAATGGACGCCACACTGCGGGCTTCCCAATAGGCCTTGCCGCAACTGGGGGCCGGGCCGAGCTGGTGGGCAGTGCCGAGCCAGTGTGTCGGGCTGGACCCAGTGGGCCTGGCTAGACCCAGCGGTCCGGGTTGGATCCCATTGGTCGAGACCGAACCCAGGGCCCAACCCTAGTCGGGCCGACCCGGTCTGACGGGACCCCGGATCAACATCAACCATTTTCGTTCTTTCGGACATATCGTGAGCTACATGTGTCTATTTGGAAAACCGTTTATGGCCCCAGAAACCTTGGATCAAGATGGTCCTTTTGCTATACCCCACATGAGTTTGGGATAAAATTGGGGTACAACCGGGTTGGATCGAACACGAATTTAACTGGGCCGTTAGGACTAAAATGCCAATAACATGTAGAGTTGGCGTCTTATATATGCACCGTCTGTTGCATTGAGACCCCTTTTACGTGGAGTTCCATTGGGATAATTCTTTGTTGGAATTTGTGGTAGTTGGTGTATCGACCTATTGCTTGAGGAGAATACCCTCCCAAAATCAAATGAGCTTAGTGCGGGAACCCTGTAGGTGGTTGTAACATGAGAAAACGATCATATGTGGGTCTGTGTATTTTGATCCTTTGTGGGTCTGTCTTTGGGATCCTATTTGAATCTGTGTTCTAGAGTCTCACTTGGATCTTCTCTAGGAATCCACGTGAGACTACTCTAGGATCCTACGTGGTTCTTCTATACTAGGATCCTATGTGGGTCTGCTGTACTATGATATTTTATGGGTCTGTTGATTTAGGATCCTACGTGGGTCTTCCATATAACAGAGTATGATGAATCAGTAGTTACATCTAATCATCTTTACAAACACAACTATGTTATACCTAATGTGAGGTGATTCTTTACCTTTGTGGAAATATTTTATGTGGCATACCTATGTGGTACATACCTTCGTGGTGATACCTTTGTGGCATTCTTCTATGTGGCATTACCTATGTGTTACTTACCATTGTGGTTTTACCTTCTTCTTTTTGTGTACATTTTTGTTACCTACCTCTTTGGTGTTACCTTCATGGTAATCTTTCCTTCTTGGAACAGTTTTACTTTAGCTAAATATTTGATCCTTGAGTTTCCTCATGAATTATATGGGTATACATGATAACATAGATGTATGTATGGGGATATACATAAGTAACATTGACAGTTGTTTACATGTTTGTGGGTTTTCCTTTGTGTATTTTTTCAGACCTTAGAGGGTCTCAGGGTCCATATTGAGTATCTTTATACTCACCCCTTCCCGGGATACACCTGAACATTGTTGTATTTGGTGTAGATGAGGGACATTGCTAACAGAGGACGATGGTACCGGGACTAGAGGTAGCTCAGAGGTAGACCTTAGACGAGGCGTACTACAGAGAAGACCGTGCGAGAGATGTACCTACCCTTCAGGTAGGATCCTTAGAGTGTGTGCATATGATCTGTTTAGTTTACTTGTACTTTCTAGTATTCTCATACTTTCCAGTTGGGCTTTTATTCTGGTGCCTTTTACCTACTGTACACACTTCTTTTACTTTACAATTTACATGTGTTCGTATATTTTTGTGTGCATGGTTGTGTGAGTTTACAGGTTATAAAGGAAATGACTTCCTGGTGTTAGGGAATATGCCTTTTAGTGCTATTCGCCAGCCCCTGGCATATGGAAAGTGGGCTAGGGGTAGTCACGACATGGGCCTGAGGAACGGTTATTGAAAAATTGGTATAAGAGGAGTCATTTATACCATAGAACATTGGACTATGATCCTTTTTAACAGAAATAGTGTTATGTTTAGTTAGTTTGGTTATCAGTTTATTGAATCCAATGTTGGTGTGACATCCAATGTATCCATACACCACGACCCTAACTTTTGATTTCTAGATCTGTGCATGAAAACATTGATTTTGTGTGTGTTTAGAAGAGTTACCTTTATGATCTATTTGAGTCAGCTCATCGGGTATAACTTATTGATTGTGGAAAACCTTTTTCTTTTCAAGATTCCTCCATGCAGACAACTATCTAGGGTTCTGGGTATAGTATGTGATGATACCCTATATAGTGAAGAGGCCTTGGTGCATGGCCCTTTATCAGTAGGTCTCTAGCAGTACCATTACCCATTGGGCCACCGATGCCACTAGCACTGGCACCAGAAGCAGAGGGTGAACGCCTCTTTAGGATGTTGAATGTGTTCCAGAACCACAGGCCACCAAGGGTGAGGGGTGTTGGGGAGGAGAGTGATGGCAAGAGGGGGGGGGGGTGAATTGCCTTTTAAAAAATAATTAACAATTTAAAACAAAGTTAAAGGTGCAGCGGAAATAAAAGAGGCAAGACACCAAACTTGATAACGGAGTTCGGCTTAAACCAAAGCCTACGTCTCCGCTCCCAACTCAACCGTTGAGAGATTTACTACCGCTTGCTTTTTAATGGTTTTAGCAAGAAACCCACTAGACTTTAAGGTAGTCTAGAACCTATTACAGCTTTCTTTTAATGGTTGATCAAGAACCCACTAGCCTTCTTACAGGTGAAGGATAGCTCACCTATGACTCAAGCCTTTTAAAGGGAAGGCTTGACTAACCTCTTTACACCTTGAAGGTGGTGTGAAAACCCAAACAAAAGGAAGATGAGAGAAAGAGGGGTTTGTAGGCACAAACCCAAATTGATGCTCAAAAAGATAAATAAGAAAAACCGTAAGAGGAGAAGCCTTGGGCGCCAAAGGATTGATGAAGTTGATGAAGAGCGCTCCCATGCTTCTTTGATGGTGCTCCTTGGATGTGGAAGTGGGTTGGGGCAATTGAGGTTCCTTGAAGGAATCCGCCGGAGGTTTTCCAAATGATAAAAAATGTGTCCATTGGCTTCCGTTGGATTGGTTATTGTTCCACACACATTCCAGGGCTTCCTAGTCCTTTATTTGTAGAGGGGGAACCCTCATATGGACGTTCGGGGTCTTCGGAGCCGTTGGAAAAGTCTTCGGAGCCGTTGGAAGCAGGCTGGTCAAAGCCCAACGGCTAGTTTGACTGGCTCCACTGGCTGACCGGTGCTTGGCCACCGGTCGGCCGGTGTATTGAAAAATGGAGAGGCCTTCTGCCCAGGCACCACCGGCTGGCCGGTGAGGAGGCCACCGGTTGGCCGGTGGTGAGACAGTAGGTGTCCCTTCTATCTGGGTTCCACCGGCTGGCCGGTGATGGGACACCGGTTGGCCGGTGGTCTGGACAGAGGGGATGCCTTCTGTCAAGATTCCACCGGCTGGCCAGTGGTCATCCACCGGTTGGCCGGTGGACTGAAATCAGTTCACTTTTGCCTTCTGGCTTTCTTGGCCCAATTCCTTGGCAACCTGAAATCATACATATCATCTAAAAACACTTAAAACAAGATTAGATAAATAAGAGAGTGATTGTGATCATGAAAATTAAACCACGAGGGGTACGAGAGGTACAACAATCTCCCCCTATTTTGATGATCACAATCACCAAAACAATCAATGTAAAAGACTGAAATGAAAGGCATGCTTTAAAGGATAAATTGAAAAGTAAATCAAAGCATGAGAGAAATATTTCTCCCCCAATCAACCAAGAATTTCTCCCCTTTTGTGATTATAAAAATAGCACGGGGCATAAAACTTGATTGAGGGAAAGGATTGAAAAACAAGATAGAGATTTTAAACCAATTGAAATTTTTGAAATTTGAATTGAAAGTTTTGAATTGAAAGTTTTGAAAGAATGTTCTGAATTGAAAGTTTTGAAATTGAAAGTTTTGAAAGAATGTTTTGAATTGAAAGTTTTGAAAATAAAGCAAAAAGGCTTAAACGATCCTAACTCCCCCTAAATAAAAACAACAAATCACTGGGGAGACGATTTTAGAACCGAGACAAATTTTGGTCCGGTGAGACTCGCTAAAAGGGATTTTTCAATACAAACTTGTCTAGTGGCGGGTCTTCTCCTATGAAATTCATCATTAAAGGAAATGGTTTTGGGCCTTCCATACCGGGCATTTTTGCAATCGCACTCATAAATTAAGTGCCCGAGTTTTTTACAATAGTTGCAAAATTTATATTGGGAGCTCCCCCTTACAAAAATAGTAGGAGCATGAGAAGAGGAAGCTTGCTTGGAATAGCCAAGCCCTTGGGTGGTTCTCGATACGCATTGGGAACCAAGGAGCTTCGAAAGGTTATGTTCACCTTCGGTGAACTTAGCTAGGGATTTCATTTAAATCCTTGATTGTTGATTCCATAGAATCAACATCGGGAAGGTTTTGGATCTTGAGGGACAACTCCTCTTTTTCTTTGAGAAGTTGTTCCTTTTCGGAAGAAAGTTTTTTGAAATTCTTTTTTAAAGCAATAAATTTGGAAGAAAGTTCATGAAATCCTTCCTCCAATTGATCTCTAGCATGTTGGAGATCCTCGTAAGATAAATGATTGAATGAATTTGAAGAACTAGAGGATGAGGAGTCGGAAGAGGATACCTCATGAAATGCCATTAGGCATTTTTTACCGTTGTCACTTGAGGAGGAGGAGGAGGAGGATGTGGAGCTATCACTCCATGTGGCCTTGAATGCCTTCTTCGTTTCCTTTTGCTTGGCCTTTTTCTTGTTGAGTGGACAATCGGGCTTGTAATGGCCTTTCTTGCCACACCCATAACATGTTACCTTGGGCTCTGATTTTTCGTTGGGTTGAGCCTTGCGGAATTTCTTCTTCTTGTGCTTCTTTATGAATTTGTGCATTTTGCGGGCAAGGTTCTCGATTTCTGAATCGCCGCTTGAAGAGGAAGACGATGAGGAGGAGGAGCTTTCTTCTTTTTGAACTTTGAAGGCGATGTTCTTTGGAGTTTTGATGAGATTGCCTTCCTTTTTAGCTTGCCTCCTCATGGTGATCTCGTAGGTCATGAGGGATCCGATGAGCTCTTCGACCGGCATGTTCTTGATGTCTTTTGCTTCTTGGATTGCCGTGACTTTCGGTGCCCATGTGCTTGGTAAGATCCAAAGGATCTTCTTGACCATCGTTTCTGCAGAAACATCATCTCCAAGAGATTTTCTTCCATTGCAAACGTCAGTAAAACGAGTAAACACATCAGTAATTGATTCGTGTAGGTGCATGGTGAAGCTTTCAAAATCATGGAGATACATGTCCAATAGAGTATCCTTAACTTTGTTGGTCCCCTCATGGGTAACCTCCAAAAGTTTCCAGATTTCATGAGATGAAGTGCATGTGAAAACTCGATTGAATTCATTACGATCAAGGCCGCAATGAAGAGCGTTCATGGCTTTGCCATCAAGCTCGAAATTTTTAATATCGGCTTGAGTCCATTTGGATTCATCAGGAGAAGAGAGAGAGTACCCATGCATGACAATTCTATAAATAGGATAACCTATACTTCTAAGAAAATTAGTCATGCGGGTTTTCCAATAGGTATAGTCGGTTCCATCAATGAAATGAGCACGACCCAATGAATAACCTTCGGGGGCGAAAGAAGATGAAGCCATCACAATGGATCTTGAATTTGAAACCGATTAAGGTATTACTCAAATTTTTCCTCTGATACCAATTGTTGGGGAGGAGAGTGATGGCAAGAGGGGGTGGGGGGTGAATTGCCTTTTAAAAAATAATTAACAATTTAAAACAATGTTAAAGGTGCAGCGGAAATAAAAGAGGCAAGACACAAAACTTGATAACGGAGTTCGGCTTAAACCAAAGACTACATCTCCGCTCCCAACTCAACTGTTGAGAGATTTACTACCGCTTGCTTTTTAATGGTTTTAGCAAGAAACCCACTAGACCTTAAGGTAGTCTAGAACCTATTACAGCTTGCTTTTAATGGTTGAGAAAGAACCCACTAGCCTTCTTACAGGTGAAGGCTAGCTCACCTATGACTCAAGCCTTTTAAAGGGAAGGCTTGACTAACCTCTTCACACCTTGAAGGTGGTGTGAAAACCCAAACAAAAGGAAGATGAGAGAAAGAGGGGTTTGCAGACACAAACCCAAATTGATGCTCAAAAAGATAAATAAGAAAAACCGTAAGAGGAGAAGCCTTGGGCGCCAAAGGATTGATGAAGTTGATGAAGAGAACTCCCAAGCTTCTTTGATGGTGCTCCTTGGATGTGGAAGTGGGTTGAAGCAATTGAGGTTCCTTTAAGGAATCCGCCGGAGGTTTTCCAAATGATGAAAAATGTGTCCGTTGGCTTCTGTTGGCTTCCGTTGGCTTGGTTATTGTTCCACACACGTTCCGGGGCTTCCTAGTCCTTTATTTACAGAGGCGGAACCCTCATATGGCCGTTCGGGGTCTTCGGAGCCATTGGAAAAGTCTTCGGAGCCGTTGGGAGCAGGCTGGTCAAAGCCCAATGGCTAGTTTGACTGGCTCCACCGGCTGACCGGTGCTTGGCCACCGGTTGGCCGGTGTATTGGAAAATGGAGAGGCCTTCTGCCCAGGCACCACCGGCTGGCCGGTGAGGAGGCCACCAGTTGGCCGGTGGTGAGACAGTAGGTGTCCCTTCTGTCTGGGTTCCACTGGCTGGCCGGTGATGGGACACCGGTTGGCCAGTGGTCTGGATAGAGGGGATGCCTTCTGTCAAGATTCCACCGGCTGGCCGGTGGTCATCCACCGGTTGGCCGGTGGACTGAAATCAGTCCAATTTTGCCTTCTGGCTTTCTTGGCCCAATTCCTTGGCAACCTGAAATCATGACTATCATCCAAAACACTTAAAACAAGATTAGATAAATAAGAGAGTGATTGTGATCATGAAAATTAAACCACGAGGGGTACGAGAGGTACAACAAGGGGGATACAGACCCGCAGGCAGCTGAGTATTGGTCAGAGGCAGTAGTGAGAGTCTTCCAATTGGTAGGGACACCAGCTGGTCTCCTGGGGATCCTTACCGTCAGTCTTCTATAAGATGAAATAGGCAGATGATGGATCTTGATGCTCCAGGTTCATGACAGGGTGACAGTTCTCTGGGTAGAAATTGAGAACCTTTTTCGGCCAGTGTTTGTCTCAGAAACCCTTGGTGCAGTGCGCATTCATGAATTTATTCATCTTTTATAGGGGTAGGATGATTGTGGCTCAATATACATCGAGGTTCACCAAACTCTCACTCTAATCTACTGATATGGGACATTACCCATTCTTCAGGGCCCGGACCTTTTACCAGTGACTCCAGCAAGAGATCAGGGCTCAATGATTTCTCTCAGCATCCCGACATAGGAGGGGTTATTAGAAGGAGCCCTCGTAGTGGAGTGTTTTCTTGCTAAGTAGTCAACAATAGAGAGATCTACCACCGAGAATCACGTAGCGGACTCTTCTCCAGCTGGTAGCAGACAGATGTCATAGAGGTCAAAGAGGACCAGACCTACAGGTGGACAACTAGAATATATAGGGTCGGTTTTGTGGTGCACCAGAGACAGAGTCAGTCATGCGAGAATATGGTAGTGTTACACATGTGTCGGGCAGGGTCACATGACTCATGACTATCCGATCCACCATACAGATGATTAGAAGATGGCCCAAGGACCACCTAGGCAGAGATAGAGTTTCAACCGAGGTGGTCCGTAGGGTGCAGTCGGATGTGGAAGAGGAGCTAGCCGTGCAGCTAGTGGTGGGTGGCGAATCAAGATGCTACCGCCACCACCTCCAGGTGGTCTAACCCGACCATAGGGAGTAGGTGGAAATAGTTGATCTCATCTCCAGGTAGCTGAGGCCTACAACCATGGCGTTCCAGAGATGATACGAGGTACAATATTTGTCTATTCCACCTTAGCTACAGTACTTATAGTCACAGGTTCCAGTCATTCTTTTATTTCCACGACTGTCATTCAGAGGTCAAAAATTCCGATGGAGTCGTTGGATCAATCCTTACATATAGAGTGTTCTACGAGATCCGATTAGATGATTACTCACAGGTTCCGATAGTGTGAGATTACTCTAGAGGGCGAGAGATTCTGTTGGGATCTCCAAGTAGAGGCATCGAGGGATTTACAGGTTATATTGGGTGTGGACTGGTTATCTATTATCCATGCACATATTGAATATAATAGGCAAAAAGTATAGAGTGTTCGCACCGATGGGACTAGGTTTACCTTCACTGGTGGTAAGAGAGCCTTTACAACACGTGATGGACTTACCCGGAGAAGAGTGTGGCCTATCACGCATCAGTTGGCTAGCCTTACACTCAAAGAAGTTGATGTGGAGAGTCAGAGCTATCCTGTAGTGGTGGACCAATATGTGGATGTATTCCTAGAGGAAGTTACAGGTCTACCGCATCATAGATAGGTGGACTTTAAGACTGAATTGTTCCCTCAGACGACACCAATATCTACACCAGCGTTTCAGATGGCTCCCGCGGAGCTTTGTGAGCTACAGGTACCGATGGATGACATATAGGTGAAGGGATTGCTCCAACCCAGTGTTTCTCCTTGGGCGGACCTGATTTTGTTTTCCAAGAAGGCGGATGGGAACTTGAGACATTGTGTTAAACTAGGTGAGTGTGAAGAACATGTACCCACTCCCTAGGATTGATGACCTCTTTGATTAGTTGAACGAAGCACAACGGTTCTCGAAGATGGACCTTAGGTCAGACAATCACCAGGTCAGTGTACAAGATGAGGATATTCAGAAGACCACTATCAGATGTTGGTTCAACCATTATGATTTTTTGGTCATGCCATTTGGAGTGACCAACTCTCCAGTAATGTTCATGGGACTCATGAATAGGATCATCCTGCCATAGCCAGATCAATTTTAGTAGTCATTAATGATGACATTTTGATCTACTCATCTACCGAGGAGGAGAATGCCTATCAATTGCAGATAGTTCTGGACACACTCCGAGAGCACCATCTTTATGGTAAGCTATCGAAGTGCCAGTCATAGATCCAAGTGGTTCAATTTATGGGATATGGAATCATAGAGGATGGAGTTGCGGTTGATCCAGTGATGATTGAGGAGGTACATGCTTGGGCGCCACCTAAGATTGTGAATGAGGTATGATGTTTCCAGGGATTGTCCGGATACTACCGGTGATTTGTTCTAGATTTCACTGGAGTTACATCACCTTTATCAATGTTTGTGAAGAAGGGGAAACCCTTCGTGTGGTTGGAGAAATGCTAGCAGAGTATTCATGAGCTGAGAAAGAGGATGACTAGTGCTACTATCTTGAGGCTTCCGAAGGAGGGTGTTGGTTAAGTAGTCTAATGTGAAACATCAGGGATTGAGCTCAGATGTGTCCTGATGTAGGAGCGAGCAGTGATTTCATATGGATCTAGACAGATGAGATAGCATTAGAAGAACTACGGTATCCATGACCTGGAGTTAATAGTAGGGGTCATCGCCTTGAAGATGTGGTGACACTATCTTATGGAAAAACATTTTACATTCTACTCTGATCAGAAGAGTCTCTGGTATATCTTCTCTTAGAAGGACCTGACCCTAAGACAATGTCATTAGCTTGAGTTCCTCTAGGACTATGACTTAGATATAGTATATAATCCAGGGAAGGGGAACTTCATAGCTGATTCTCTCAGTAGGAGATTTGGTATACAATTTTTAGGTAAAGCGACATAGTAGCTGGAAGCTTTGCAGATATCTTTTCTAGATAGAGATGGAGAAGCTTATCTTCAGTCTCTTATAGTCAGTCCCCCACTTCTTCAAGTAATCCATTGATATTTTTTCGGTGATATTTAAATAGAAAATTATTTCAAGCATTGGAATCTTTGAAAACTAATTTTAAAAACACATGTTAAATGGGGTTTTACATGTTCTGAGAAATTTTATTTTCTAATTAAGAAAATAATTTCATGTATGTATTTTTAAAATATTTTGGGATGGGATTTAGAAATTTTGGTCCATTTAAAGTGTTATAATAAAACAACACTTGTAAAATGAATGTTATGTGATTTTATGGAGAGTGAACACAAAAGTATTAACCTAAATTTGTTCCATATGTGTTATGCCTTGAGGCATTATGGTTTTTATACAGTCGGTCATGTATCATCAATGAACCACCCAAAAAGTATCATTTTCAATGGAGAAATCACAACGATGTTTTGAAAGATATTATTTTTTAGAAAATTATTATAATGTAAAATATATATTCATTGATTCCAATTTTTTGGTAAACCAAATTTTATGATTACACATTTATTTAATGAATTTTTTAAATAGTTTTATAAATGATTTCATACCCCCTTTCTATGTATAATTAATTCTCAATATAAGATTTAAATTTCATTCTTTTGGTATAGTAGAGATTATGATGGCATTTTTTCAATTATTGAATTAGTTTATGCAATGTACTTTTGTTGTTTAATTTTATTATTGTAATTATATGAGAAAAGTATGATATTTTTATAATCCTCCAAAACATAAACTTGTAAATGTTCCTCAAATTGTAAATGCTATGTGTATTTTTATTTATATTTTTTAAAAATTTATATATAAATAGTATTTTAAGAACTGAGTATGGATGAACATGCAAGGGGTCTCATAATCCCCATCATAGAAATGTTCTAGATATCTTTGGATATTGGATTTTTCTGTCTAAGGGATAGACTATTAGAGTGTAACAATACTAGTTTTTTATAATCTTGAATATAGAAGTTCCAAATTTTATGGATTCTGATAAACGAATTGTGAGAACTCAATTATTTTAATGAGTGAATAATGTGACATCATATAAATTATATTAAATTAATAAATGAAATATATTTTATAAAATCCATTTTCATGAAATATATTTTATAAAAACTATGTGACTTCATTTAATCAAAAAGAAATTTTTTATTTTTTATTTCCATTATTTTCAAAAAAAATAATTTTTTATTACATGATAAATAAAAATAATTAAATGAGATATTAAAATTAATATATTATTATAAATTTTATCCTATAAATTATTTAATTAAATATAATAATATTTATATTAATAAAAATACATAAATAAAATATATATTTTTTAAAAACGAGATTACAATTATTTTCAATGTAGTACATAATTATGAATTTTTTAATAATTAAGTTTAGAATTTTATTTAGAAAAACTATAAATTCAATTTTTATAAAAGTAATTAAATTTGAATACGATTTAATTTAAAAATATTATATATTTATTATCTAATTTGAAATGAATATTCATATAATTATTAAAAAGAAAATGTATTTGTATTTTGGTAAAATAAAATTAATATTTATTATTGTTATTATTATTTTGAAATATGAATTATATATTTATAATGATAAGGATAATTATAATTATAAAAAAAATAAAAAAATAACATGATAAAAATATACAGAATAAACAGAAAACAAGAAAATTGGATTAAAAACGGGGGTTTCGGAAATCAATTGGTGAAAAGGCGAATAGAGCTTAACAAGTCTGAAATCTATGGGAGCTTCATCCTTAGGAGGTTCATAATTGAGGTCTTCATGATAGATGAGTTCTCCTTTGGGATGCGTTGAAGCTATGTGACCACTGGGAGATGACTTTGATTGAGGGGGAGTTGAGTTGAATGGAGCCACGATGTGGGTTTGAACGATGCTGAATGTGATCAGCTAACAATTAAGAAGGTCTCTGAACTCTATTTCAATTATGGTTTCAACCAACGATGAAGGATTTCAAAAGGTCATTCATTATCAATGGAATTTCAATCGTTCTATATCTAACAGTTTCAAATTTTCTCCATCATAATTTTGGGTTGGTGTTTTCTTTTTTTGGGGTCCTAATTTCTTCCAATTAACCGTGGTAGCATCTATTTCTTCTTCTCCATCTTCGGTCTGTTAACATGTTTTTTATTGCATCAATTTTATTCTTCCTTATTAACTTTATGAACAGTTTTCTCTATTTTTTTAAATTATTTTATGATTTTAATGCTATGAATAGAAGTAGTTATCATTTTTTAGAGATATTCAAATTCATTTTTCCTTGAAGAAATTTAATTTTTTTGTTTTATGGTGGCTTTACAATGTTATATGCATATTCTTTGTCAACATGCCTTTTTAAGATAACAGGTGTTGCTATTTTTTCAATGTGAAAAATATAATATGGTCCTCTATTTTTTCATTTGTGTATAATATATATATATACAATTCAATAATTCTAATTAAAAAACATTAACCATTCACTAAAAGTTTTTTTTTTCATTTTTTATAACGCCAAATAATAGTGGTAAAGGATATATAAGACTTATTTTCACTATGAAAATAAGAATGGTAAAACAAGTTCTCAGTCTGTTAGGATCGGCTTCATGTCTGATGTTGGAAGATTATTTTATAGTCCAGAAAATATAGAATGGATTATGCAATGATGATTTTCAGATTTTCGTCCTTAGTTATTTTACTAAAATCAATAATGGACATGTTTATGAATTTAATTCCATGTTAATTCTACTACAAGTATTTGATTTTTTTTTATCTCTTAAATTATGTTTTAATGTGAATATATATTTTTTAAAAGGATGTTTATTTTATAAAGAATATCCTTGTTTTGAAAATTAAATTCAATTATAGTTTTTAGTTAGTAATTAGTCTATTTTTAATTAATATTATTATGGAAGAATAGTTTCAAATCTATTTTCATGAATGTGATTATATATTTTATATATGATGCACTCATTTTTAAAGATTCTAATTTATAAAGAATCTATTTTTAAATTTATGAAGGGTAATATTATTTTTCAAATATATAGGTATATATTACGTTAAATTTAATTATGTATTACTATACTTTTAAATATTTTAAGCTTTTGCATACATATATTCTAAGATTTAAAATTTCAAGTATATATATATATATAATTTTGGCCATCATTATATATTTTCAAATTGATAGGTAATTTATTTGAAATAATGATATAACCCAAATTAATATTCAACAATGAAGAATTGATATTTTATAAATCATTCACTTTTAATTTTGTTAATGACATGTGATTTTTCATTCAAAATTGTAAATTAATGTAATATTATCATTTCTTAAAATTGAATCATGGATGTAAAATTATTTATATATATATATATGTTGACATATTTATCAATTATTCATGATTTTAATGCAAAATAAAATCATATATGAATATGGAATATAGTTCACACCAATAACCTGTATATTACTTTATTTGAAATTTACTCACAGATGAAATGTAGGATATAAAATTATTCTTTTATTTTATTGATGTTTATCATTCCAACCTATTAATCCATGTGATTATAAATTTACATTTGTTTTTCTTTATATAATGAATTTATACATTCATTTATTAAATGTATCATATATGCAAGTAATCCATCAATACTTTTATTTATGATTTATGAATAAGAGAATTATTTCAAGAAAGGGATTATATAAAAAAAAGTTTTTGAAACACTTCATAAAATGTTGATGAAATGATATTGGAATGTTTATTTTTTTTAAAATTACTTTATGTATGTATTTTTGAAATCTTTTGGGTTAGTATTGATAAATTCAAGTCCATTGAACATTTTTTAAATTTCTGGAACTAGATTAATGAATGTTATGTTATGGGGAGAGAACCCATAGGTCTTAAGTAAACATTATTCCATATGAGTTAGACTAGAGTCCATAGGGATTATAATATGGTCTTCCAAGTATCATAAATATCCAAACAAATATTTTTTATCACTGGAGAAATCCCAACGATCTTTTCAATGACATTTATTTTGAGATATTAATGTTCTTCTAAAATATATATACATAGATTCCAATGTTTAGGAAAATGTAATTTATATATATACATTTATTCCAAGAAAATGTTTTAAATGTTTAATTAATGTTTTTAAACTTCCTTAATGGACATCATAAATAGTTTATATATGTTTAAAATTATTTTTATACAAGTTTAGAATTGTTTCCGAAGGCATTAGATTCAATTAAAGAGTTAGAACATATGGTTCCCTTTGGTTATTTTATTTAATTATTCTACAGATATGAAATAAATTTAATGTTTGAAAAATCCTAAAAAAAATAAAATATAAATTTTTCTATAATTTTATGTTCTATGTATGTTTTTATTTAACGTTTATTATAAATAAATTACACACATTATAATAAGCAACACATCTCGAATCGTGGGCTCAGGGTATTGTGTTATATGTATTAGATGATATTAATATCTGATTTTTTTTCATAGTATTATGATCATTAATAATATAAATTATAAGTTATCTAATTATAATAATTTTGAAAACCATTATGGAATATGATAATGAAAATATAATATATGATTAATGCATTATAAGCGATAACAAATTCTTTAAATATTTAAAGATGGGTTTGTTTCTTCTATGTTTATGGAAGAAGATATATATTATCATTTGATTGATGTTGAACATTATATTTAAATACATGAATATGTTTCTTCATAGAAGAATTCATTTTAGAGATTCAGTGGAAATAAATCAATCATATAGATTAATGATATATGAATGGAACTTTCTTAAGGATTTTTTATGTCTATGAGATTATATTAAACAATATTTATTTATAATATGTAATTTATATTTTGATATTAACTTCTTTTTCTCTGGTTTCATTAATTCATTGTTACATACTCATATTGGACTATATTCAATTTCACATAATAATAATGCAAGCACATCCTAGGAGGTACATACAATGTGTATCTGAAATAGTAGTGGGATTCTTTTTGAATTTTATATTATGAATAAATATAACTCTCATCATTTAGAATCAAAATTATTCAGGTTATTTTGTTTTCAGTTATTCAATTTTTAGATTCTAGTATTTAGAGTATATGTGAGTTAAAAATTGAATAAATACTTATTTTCATTTGAGTGAATATAATACCTCACAATTATATTAATGAATAATATAATGATATTAATTATTCAATTAAATATATATCATATAATTCTTGATTAATATCATGGAGGATTTATTAGAGGGTTTAAGAGCCAAATAATTATGATTTATTTATTTAATTTCATTTTGGAAATATTTATTTATTTATTTATTAAACATATTTAAGCATTTGTGGGAGGGTTCATGTCATGGAATATAATAATTGAAATATAATTATTATTTGAAATGTAATTTATATAGAATAAAAAATTATAATAAATAACTCTATAAAATTAATATTTATTTTACCCTAACAATATAATTCGATATATATAAATTGGCATACACTATGAATAATACTAAAAAATCCATATAAAATTTCTCTAAAATAACTTGAGAGAACATATCAATAAGTTTCTCAAGAATCATTTATCATCCTAACAATTCATAATTAGGGGATAATTTCTTATTCTTATCAATTATGGTAAAATCAAGGCACTTGGTTCCTCTATGATGGAACCAAAAATACAAGTGAAGTTTTATGAGAATCACGGTGAAAGTGTGGATATTATTATAGGGATATTAGTTTAGAATTTCCATCAGAATTGTGAAACAATGACTGTTCCCACCAAAATAATATAAATCCTATATTATTATCAATTATAAGTGATTTTTTTAAGATACTGAATTTCAATATAATATGAGAATATCCTCTTTTAGATTTATTTTGAGTTCTGTTGTAATTTTAATTATTATTTATCTATTTAATTTGATGATTCATCACCATGATATTAATACTTCATTGAACGAAATATATGAAAATCATTATTAGAGACTATATAAATTTATTTTGGTATATCATGTATGCTTTAAAATAATATGTTGTTGATGTTGAACATTAGGCAATATTGTAGAATGAGAGAGTGAGTAGAAGAGATACAATTAAAAAAATATTGTAGTCATGATAACAATGTGTTGATAATAATATTATGGTGATAAATAAAAATCAAATTTATTGTTTATATGAAAGGCATGTGATCATCCTTTTACCCAAACTAAGCCATCATATTCATAATTATAATGATAATATTGATGGATCTAGGTACATAAAGGTACTATTAGACCAAGGTAATGAAGCTATGATAAGGGAACCATATTGTGATGATCAAGCTACTAGGGACATTCCAGGTTTCCTGGTCTTGGAAGACAAGAATACTCAACCAAAATTTACGATATGTGTTCTTAATAAGTCTAGAGATAAGAATTTGTATGTGAATTAATCAAGATATAGGGAACATGAATATAAAACAAAGACTCTCAACTTTCAGGACAAGATTTCGAACCTTCATATCTCTTTGAACATCCTTGAGAGGTGGAAATATGTCACAGATGATGACAAAGGGAATGAGAGAAATCTTCCTAATGTGTTGAGCTATCTAATTACACATTAAAATACATTGACACCCATGGGAAGAAAAATATGGTCGACAATGTGGGTTTAATCTCTGTAAACCCAAAACGACATCTGAGGAAGGACTACTCCACTTTTCCATGGAAAATATCTAGAAGTTCTTCTTCAAATGTTCCACAATAGGTTAATCCTCACATCCTAAAAATCTGTAATCAAAGAACCTCTCAATCTAGCATGGAAACAACAGAAAATTATCATTATGTATCTGACTTATCTAGTTATGAATGGTAAACTATCTATTGGTAGATATAGGCATGATGTCATCCCCACATGCTTTTCATTTGTACCTTTTCATTCTAGTAATAAATAGTTAGAATCCTTTACTTCTAAATGGTTTTTTTTCTAGTATAAAAAATTTACCAAGTATATTAAACTTATATAATTTGATGAATTATTAAAAAGTAATGTTCAACTTCCAAACATATATTTATGATACAATTTAATAATTATTAAATTATATGTGTCATGATGGAGTGTGAAACATTCATTAATACAATAAATGAACTAAATTTGTCTTTAAATCGTAATTTTTAAAACATGAGATAATTTGGGTTTAGATGAGGAGTGTCCCAAATGGACTAAATCACACACTAATATAGGAGTAATGGGAATGTATGTGTGCTTCACTCTTAGCTAAAAATTCCAAGAATTAATTATATTTTTTCTTTCATCATATATTTGTTTCCAACACACTTTGACATAAAGAGGATTTCATTGTATAAAACAAATAATTTAGGTGTATAACAAAGATAAAACCTTAGTTGCATTCATTTTACTTAAACTCTTATGATATTCTTCAAACAGGAATGATGAATACAGATGTAGGTACATATTTTATTATATATGGTACTCCATAATTTAATGATTCATCTATTCAAATATATTTATTTTTCATGTATCTAAACATCAAAGGAAAGGGAATGGGATTTAGAAAAAATATATTTTATGTCATTATTTTATGAAACTACATCAAATCCCAACTATGGAATCGATGCATCCCATGTACTTATATTATTTAAATCAATTTTTTTTTGTAACTATACATCTTAATTAGGATTCCTATAGTAAAAAATATGACATGATGAAATATTTAGTGGATTCTATATAATGACATATGATATAGAATATGAAATGATAGAAATGATATGAATAATAGTTTTAGATATGTGGAAATGTATAGCACCAACATATTATAAACTATGATTTCCATATAATTATTTCATATAAACATTTCATTGAATCACTAAAGATATATTGATTTATAGCATAAAGCATTATATAACTCAAGACGAGTGATAATAAAATTATCGACAATATAATACAATTACCTATCATATTATAAAACATGGCTATTTAACATAAATTAAGGCTGATATTAAGAGAATCCCTAGCTATCAATCATAGACTAAGACATTACATGCATCAAATTATATGAAATATAGGATATTTTTTGTGTTGGACATAATCATCAAATTTGGATCACTAAAGAATGTTACTTTTTCATTATATTCACTTATGTATTGAATTATTTATTTATTAATTTTTTCAAAAATAACTATGAAAAGGTAATTGAAGGATATTTAAAATTTATAAGGTGTTAATAAATAAATTAAGTATAAAATATTTATAAAAAATTAATAAGAGTTTCTGAAAAATTTATTATCAAATATTACTTTATTCTAAATTAATAAATACCATTTATAAAAAAAATTCCTATCCCTGTTATTTTTAAAACATATTTATTTAACAATCTGAAAATGTAATTTAATTTTTTTAAAAATATGGAATAATTTATAGTTTATATTTATTTTGAAATGGTTCAAATTTTATTTTATTTTTTTAAATTAAAAGAGGTCCTTAGATGAGATATTTTTTAAACCTCATCAAAGAAGTTTTTTTGTATGATTTTACCAATATTTAATTAATTTGAAGAAAATTATTACTGGATTACATACATATTTTATAAAACATAACTGACATTAATTATTTTTATAATTTATAAATATATATTACATTAATAATGGAAATTAAATGATAATGAATAAAAATATTGAGTTATTATTGTGAAATTAATAAAAATTAATATTCAATATTATGGAATGTCTATAACTATTGATAAAAAAAGTATATAGTTTTTCTAATTAGCTATATTAATGAATTTATGAAAATTAATGATATCATGTTTAAATATTTGAAATGTTCAGTTAAATAAATTTCAATTCATTATTTTTTAATTAGTATAAAGTATTTTTATTTGGTGAGTAAATTTCATTTATTGATTTATATGATAAACAAATACATTTAAATTATTAAATGACATAATAAATGCTATAAATGTTTTTATATGATATATTTTTAATATATATTGACATCGATTTGATGTTTATTTCAGTATCATTAATATGATTATTGGATATAGTTTATTCAAATAATTTTTGTGATTTATGATGAATTGGTTTCTTTATTGAGTAATGTATTCAATTTTATAGGTTCATTGGGCCGGAAATTCCGTAGTATTAAAATCTTGGGCCTTATTCCTAATAGATGGGGGTTTTCTGTCCTTACATTTGGGATTATTCCTCTGATCATTTTCAATCTCATATAATTATAATCAATTACATAATGAGTTGTTATAACATATTTATGATATTCATCTTAATATATGTGACTATATTTGGATTCATTTTTTTTGAAATTAAGATAAACTTTTGGATGTTTAGATATTTAAACATCAATATGTATAGGTATATTGGCTTTGTGGTAAAATAATATTCAAAAACTAAATCATTAAATTAATTCATATATAATGGGAAAAAAATTTCAGAAAAATATAACATTAAATCCTATTTTAAATAAAATGTATATTATTGCATCAAAATGAATAGTTTTCAAGACCATAATAATCAAATTAGTTAGGTAAATCCAAATTTAGGCGCATATGGATAATACTTTTAGATATAGTAATGTAATAAGTGAACATGGATTATCTAAATTGGTAGTTCATGCTGAAGTTGTGGTCCCAAATATTTTCTTATGTAAATATGATCTTGGAATTTTATATAGATTTCACTTGATGATGAACCCAAATAAGATTAGGTTTCTAGAGGAATAGTTATTGGTTTATGCCCTTGATGGATGTAGAAATCCATTTTTTCTCAAATCTAATGATTTATAAGGGATATTATTGATATTATTCCCTATTTATATGTTATCTGATGGGATAATGGCTAAATTGGTGCATATCTTATTAAAATATTGATCTTGTCCCATTAATATATATAATTTATATAAAACTATAAATTATTATAGTGGGATCATAATGAATAAAATTCATTATTTAGTGGTAATACATTTTTATACTAATTTGATAAATGTGAGAATTATAGAATAATAACATCAACAAACATAATATTGTGAATAATACTTATGAATGGAAAGCATGTTATAAGAAATTATTCTCCTTGATAATATAAAAAAATTTCTTAAGCATAAGTATAAGTACCATGTTTTATAACAATTTCTTCCTAAGTAACCATGTGTTGAAGTTGTTAAATGGTTGATTCTAGACACATAATTTATGCATTAAATTATTAACTTTGAATTTTGATGGAATTAAAAAATATATTATAGTAATGTATTATTTTCTCCAATGATAATCACAGAATGATTTGGTATTCTATGGAAATGATTAGACCTGGAGGTTTCTTATGGATTTTATGGTTATTAAATTCATTATATTGTCACCTATGGGAATATTTTTACAAGTTATACGAGTCAAAGATAATTTTACATTATAATCTAAATTTTGAATAATAATTTATCTATATATGTGATCATTGGGTTTTAGTGCTATTTAAATATTCAAATAAGATAATATTTCAAACCAGGAGAAGAAAAGTTTGTTTTAGAGTCCATAAATTTCTTTATATATCCAAACAATGCCATTGAAACATGTGTGGGTATTCAAGAAGAATGATTCATTACTCTACAGGTCAGAAATGTTCAATGTGACTAAAGGGGATTCTAAAACTCAATGGATTATTCATCGTTGGAAAAGGTGTATATAAATAAATCCTTTTCATAAAAAATGTATATGATATTTATTGTATATTTTAATAGTATTTTAAAGATGAATAAGATTAAAATTAATGAATAATAATTAGATTTGGTATTTTTAGTTAAAATTGTGTAGCAAGGAGTTATTTAATAAGTGTTTATTTTTATAAAGGGGTAAATCATATTGAAATGGATCATAAATGGATTTATTTTGGGATCATCTCATTTAAAATTTATCATAATAAAAAATTCATCAACAAATAGTTAGTGTGAAAAAATATATGAATAATTTTATACACATAAAATAAGACTCGTATTATTTTAAGACTTTAGGAGATGGATAAATGATAATAATTATTTACATGATACAATGTTTTATCCTGATTTTTATTAAATTAGGAGGGAGAATGCTTGCAAAAACCATCAATGGTATATTTTGATTAATAAAATTATATTTATATAATAATTCTCAATACCCATTTTAGACTACATGTTATATTGAATGAATTATTTATTTGATAAATATTGATTTTAAGTGAAAATACATATTATTCCCTATAATTATGTAGTTTATGTATCTTAAAAGTGTATTGTAAAGATTTTGTATTATTTATTATGGTTGTTTCTGTATGTTTTAAATTATACATTCAAAATATCAATATATAATATGCTACACTTGTGAAAAAATAATTTTGTCTCATAAGAACAAAAAACTGTTTTTTTAATAATGAAGATAAACTAAAATGTAACATATTTCATATTATGAGAAACAGAATATCAATATAATTAAATAATATTTTCAATCAATATAAATAATGTATTTCACTAGATATGTTAGATTATTTTATGGTATGGTTGTAAATATGAATTTGGGGAGTTAAATTTAGTTACATCATTAAAAATTAATATTAATTTAAAATATAGGAGTTTTGGATGTACTATTATGTAATAATGTAAATTGTTACCATAAGTAATAAATCATTTCAAGGGAATGGTTACATGAAAATTGTTTTAATTAATATGTTGTTATGAACAAAATGATTTCAATGTAAACAATATGAGTGGACATTAATACATTTTTGTTATGAAGTTAATGAGTGTGAATATGATTTATGAGTTTAACATTAAGATATGGTTCCAAAATTACCTCATTATTGAAAAATTATTTATAATTTATTTTACTCACCAGAATGTTTTGTGGATGGGTTTTAAATGATTGTCGCGAAGAGATTTGAAAGAAATCACATAAAAATGTAACGAATTAAAAAATAATTGATAGTGTAGAAACCATATGAATAATCATTCAATTTATCATATAATTCATAGTAGACAACTTATTATGGATGGTTATGTTATGTATTTTGAAAAACAATTTAATAATATAAAAATTATCATATGAAAGAAAATCTATAATATTTCACTCATTCACATAAACATTATATATGTATTTTTTGATATAAATTTATTTAAATGTAATTATAATTGACCTCTATAGGTATGTATTTAATTTACCCCCAATAAATTCACTTCATTGAATATTATAGGTAATGATTTTGTTTTTTGGTTTTTATTGTATTTTACTTGATGATATACAGAATATGTTCATGAAGAAAACTGTGTATTTGTGCAGTTGAATACCTTCTATGTATACCTTATGGATTGGAAACAAAAAAAATATTTATAATATGATTGTATTTATTATATTGGATCCTCAATTACTAACATTTATATATAAAAATACCCTCAGATAATTTATACATTGATTCATTTCTTATATATTCCATTAAGGCATAATTAATAAGGGGAGGTTGGGTTTGTTGATGATCATGTATTTCATTGGATATCAATATATAATGACTTTTTTTTTCTTAGATGAAGAGTATAAAATATGGGACATTAATTTATATACACTATGGATTTTATACCCAGACACTGATAATATATATGATGTTTTTATCATTTCATATCTGTGGCATGTGATGTGACCATTTGTAAAGCTGAATGAAATGTGATGTACTCATAAACCATTTACATTACACCGAGAGATACGGTAATTTATGAGTCATATAAATGAAATTGAAATAATCTATATCCTATATATAAATGTTTTACGATAGAAACATAATATATTAGAATTTATTAAATCGTGAGAATAAAATCACAGATATTGCTTTAGAATTATATTTGATTGATGAAGATCACATTATATGTATTTTTATCTTCATTAGAATTGAAGAAATTATAGAGGTGTTTAATTTCACAATTAAATAGATATGATATTTCATCTCTGTTTATATATATATAATGGTATATGTGTTCATACTATTTGGTTTAGTAAATGAGGATTGAATTTGAGTTACAATTCTATAAATATGTTTTGAGCTAATCAAAAAAAGAGTTAGATATGTACAAAAATGATATTAAATATTTTTTATTACAAATTTTTTTGGTGTATTCTATAAATATTTATTTGGAATATATACAAAAGTTTTCCACATAATATTTCAAAAAATATCATATGATACATGTCGAAATTATATAATGTTGTTTGGGATTTAGTTCCAGTAGGATACTAATATAGATATATTTCTAAAAGTCATTTTAATGAGATGAATATTGGTAATATTAATTTTTTATGATGGATATGTTTTAATGAATTCATGAAATATGGTTTCATGTAACTGATTATTTCTAATATATGTAATAGTGGAATCTATATTGAAAAGATATTGATTGAAAAATTATTTGGGATGATTACCATATCACGATACATGAAAATAAAAATATATTCCACTACCTTTACATGAATAATATATTAATATTATTTTCTAAAGGATGAAATATGTATATGGAAGGCCGAATGAATCAGATATATCTTCGAGGAAAAGGATCGAATAGTTAATGTGATTCATGGAGAGGGGGTGTTGGGAGGGGTGAATCAGTGTAGATTTCTTTTTAAAAAACCAATATTTAATTTTTATTATTCTATATTGATATCAAATAGAAATATTTTACATATTATAAATATTAGCCACACAATTATTTTATAGTGGCTCTCATCCATTAAGTTTAATATATCTTCAATTTGATTAGTTTCTATCACACTAAACCAATGCTATGTTAGACCAAAGAAAACATTATTAATTTATAAGAGGTGGTGGTGATTTAATATTTGAAAAAAAGATACAATTTTTCTTCCAACCCATATGTTTTTTGGGAATCAAATTATTAAAATACAAAAATTTTCTTCATGTTTCTACTGAAATAATAAATAAATGGAATAGAATTATAAAAATCAATATTATTTTTCCATAAGATAAAAAAATGTTTAATAGTAATTTA
This sequence comes from Viscum album, assembly GCA_963277665.1. Classification (NCBI taxonomy): domain Eukaryota; kingdom Viridiplantae; phylum Streptophyta; class Magnoliopsida; order Santalales; family Viscaceae; genus Viscum; species Viscum album. Next base: position 970,726,843 of record OY728133.1, on the reverse strand, counting down.
TACACTAAATTTATAAATTTTAACTAATTAAAAATTTAAAAAAACATTAGAGTCTTATAAAGACAACACAGAATGTATTAGTTAAACACAAAGTACTCCATTAGTAGAGATATTACAAACAAAATTCAATAAAAAAGTCTTATATTGATCTATATATTGAATCCATAGTATTTAATACATAAACCATATCATAAGGATTTAGTAAATTCAAATGCTCTATGATAGACTACAACGTTATCCCGAAATGCCCTCGAATTAAACCTACTAGTACATATAGTGTTCAATACCTAAAAAATCCCCCTTATATGGCTGATACATTTGGGATCATACTGGATAAGTAAATCCTCTATCTCTAAATCCTATAAATCCATCGACCACGTTAAATAAATAAAAAAATTAAAACATAAATTTTTAGATATTTATAATAAATCCTCAAAATCTGTATTAATTAGTATAAAAAGAGAATGAAAGAATAAAAAACAAAAATATACTAACTCAATATATTGCTGAATACATCACAAAATTATAATATTTTTCGATTTGTCAATTTTTTTAATCATTATTATATGTATTTTTGTTGTGAATCTATTTATAAACAACATTGCAACACAAGTAAAAAAATCATCTTTCAACAATCATGGATTATAGTATTATGAGGACCCATCCTTAAAATTTTCATATTCTAGTTGTTTTAAACACGAATTATAATTATTAGAAAGAAGAATACCTTTGGGATAATTCTTTTAGACAATTAGTAAAAAATATAATCATTAAACTCAAAAATTATATGTGGAAACATATACATAGTTTCCATTTTTTTCATAATAATTTATTTAGTATAAAATAGGTTCTATCTTAATGAAAAATCATTTCAATTTTCCCCTTGATATATTCCTTGTCTTTATTCCCTCATAAAACTATAAAAACAAATTTTAAAACATGGTATGTGGAAAAAAATTTGTAAGGTATAAATGATAGGAAACTAATAGCCCAATGAGAATCCACAAAAAAATTCATAAATACATTCATTTTCCACCCAAGAAAGAATAATCCTTTCAATAGGATCATTATAATACCTTTTGTAAATAAATTTATTTTAATGAAAAATAATTAGAAATAATATTAAATTCATGTCAATTAGAAGAGATATTATCATCACAAAACTCTTACTAGACCATTACAAAACCCTTACAAATTTTAATAACTATAAGAATAACATCCAATAAAATTCTCCAGAGTAAAAAAATTGTTCCCAATTCATTATAGATATTTATGGGTGCACCCTTATTATAAGATAATATGGGCTCTCCTAGTGATATCTCTATGAAAAAATTGTTACTAATTTCTTAGGAACATATAATGATTAAAACCCTTGAAAATTAATTTGAACAAAAAAGAAAAACAGTTACGGGTAACAGAATATTCTTTTGTTGTAAAAGTAACAATTAAAAAAATAAGGCAGTATAAAATTGAAACCATTTTCTTCAAAAATAATTGTGTAAATTTTATAAAGGAAAAAATAAATAATTAAAATTGAATGAAATGATGAAATTATATTTAGGCCATATATATGAAAATAATTTTTTTTAATCATCGTAAAAAAGAAACATAAAATTATATTTTTTATTGAATTTCCGTAGAAATATCATATAATTGAAGAAATAATTATAATTTTTTTTATATGTATCTTCTATTAATAAATATAAAATTGAAACTAAAATATATGTTAATATAATTTCATAACATAAATAACTTTATCATGATATAATAAATGAAGTATAAGGTTAACCAAATGAATAAGAAATTTGGTTAAGAATTTTCTTACCTTAGGTTATACTTCCTTAAAGTGTGTTTTATCAATGGGTATAATGGTGTAATAAAATATATAAATTTCTTATATAATAATATATATTTTTTGAACACCATATATAATATTTCTATATTATCACTCAACATTTTTATTAATAATATTTTGTAATATCCATTATTTTTGGTCTGTAAGTTTCATGGTTTCAGGTTTTGTTAATTATGGATTTTATTCCCAAAGTGAAATAATACTCTATCGTTGGGATTATATAGTACTTGTTTTCTTAAATAATTTTAAAATTTTCCCTATATTATTGTAATGTTCAAAATGAGGATGATTAATTCGGTAAAACGTTATTGTCCATTGTTTAGTTTATTTTGGAAATATTTTTTCAACTATTGAGAATTAGTTTTATTTTATTTAATAACAAATATATATATTAGATATAGAAAATTGAATAAGTTGTAATATAATTTTTTAAATTTTATTTTACCAATATAATATTTTTATTTCTATCTTTTTGGTTTTTAGTGTAAATTAAAAAAACATGTTCCATGGAAGCTATTAACCGCCAATATTTGGACATATGTTTTGTTTCATTGAAAAACAAGATACAATAAAAATGATCAATAGATGAATTTAAATTATGAATATGAAATTATAGTATACACATGATAATAGACCTATTTTTACATGATGTAATATATATGTGTGTATATGGAAGAAAATGAAAAAAATAGGTAAGGTTGATTATGGAATTTACCTCTTGAATATTACCTATATGTATGAGCCATTTAAAAGCATGAATTTTTTTTGGGATGAGTACCTCTGTAATTTATTTATGGTTTAGGATAATATAAATTTATATATTATTGTTAGAATAGGATTCTCAAGGTGGTTAAAATATATTATGTTAGGGGATTCCTTTTATAATTCAGTCTAGTGGCACTTTATAAATTTCTTCAAATAATAATATATAATAATGTGGTTCTTGGGGAAAAGAATTAAGAAAACTTATAAGTAATTTTGGATGAAATTTTTATCCATATATTAGCCCAATTGGTATTATTTTATATTTTTATGTTTTTTAAATAATTTAACAAAAATATAATATTCCTGGAATATCATTACTATAAGATTTATTGCTATTCATCTTTATGACATTAAAAATTCCAAAAAAGAATTTAATTTCAACAAATTATATTATTGTATCCTATTAATTTTTAATTATATATATAATTTTTGGAACACAATTAATATATAAAGTCATCTTTATTTTAATATTTTCAATATTAATTTTTTTTTTCATTAATTTAATAATTAATTCATCGTCGTTGTGTAATCCATAATGCTGAACATATATTACTTAAAATTACAAAATATATTACTATGATTACTATAAATTATTTATCATTAAAAATACCATTTTTTGTTGAACGATTATTCTCAAAAACCATATATAAAAAATATTATACTTGAAAAAAACTATAGTGTGAACAATTAAATTTTTTTAATAACATTATATAGTGGAATTTTGTTATTTGAAGTGGATCTAGAAGGATATAAATTAGACCCATGGATGATTATTCGCTAAAAATATTTATCCAATATGATTTAGTCAAATTTCAGGGTAATATAATTCCCTTTATAATATTAATATAAAACATTGTGTTGATTTTTCTTCTACTTTCATAATAACCACATCAATGTTTCATAATCATTAAGGTAATTCTTTCATTTATAAAAATAGAAAATAAATTAATATAATTTAAATAAATTATTTATATTGACTATAATATTTTAAATTGGATAATTATATATATTTACTCGTATCCATGTCAAGATAACTAATTTAATTTGTTAATTTAACTTATCTTTCATTATTTAAGTATTGCTCAATAATTTGTATATAGTTCTACATATATAACAAAAAAATATGAAACATAATTAAACATCAAAATTAATAAATAATATTTAATAGATAGTTTTTCAAATGATTATTTTTCTCTCAATTATTATCTATGAATATAGAATTTTTCTTTTCCAACACCGGACAACCACTACTTCAGCACTGAAAATGATTTTAATTTTGATCCAAAAATAAATTACAATTTACATGTTATGTATATATTATTTAAATTATTTAAATTATACTATTATATTTTTTAATAATATATTCTTAATATATTTTTATGTCATGATTTTGTCATGATGATATCAAAAAAGATACTATATTTAATAAAAAATAGGTTTTTTAATTTTTACAAAATGTATTACTTTTTTAAAATATATACAAACCTAATATAAATTTAAAATTATGAATTAAAAATAGAATTTTTTTAATAAATATTTTATAGTTTGAAAAAATTAACCTTATAATAAATTATATTAATAAACTAATTTCATTTTTTTAGTAATTAATTAAAATAATTATAATTAATTTAACAATTAAAATATTGAATACTATTAAATATTGAAAAAATATTCTAATATTAAATAGGTTGTTACATTATCTTTACCTATTGGAAATTATTTCCACAATTTTTTATTTTATTATTAATCAAATTGGGAGACCTTTACCTCAATGTAATTTATGATTCTTATGATGCTTTTCCAATGATATAGTTTCTCCAAAAAAACCATAACATATAGTATCAACATTGTTTACAATAGATTCTTTCAATGATCAGAAATATGAATAGGATATTTCTTATTTGAAGGTTTTTTCCAATGAATCTACCTCATGTCTCTAAAAATGAGATGAATCCCCCACATATATTCATAACATAAAAATGTGAAAACCTTATGTACCTATGATATAATTAATGGAAAGAATACTTAGTTGGAAAATGGTCCAACAATATCAAGGATTCCATATGTTAAAATGAACCATGGAATTATAATTCCCTACATTGAAAAATTCAGAACACATTTCTATGGAGATATTTTGAAAAAACATGATCAAATTTCTTGAATAAATGTTCTTTAATCTTGTTTTCTACATAAATATTGTATCATATTTAATATTTCCTTATCTATTTATGAAAATTTTTAAAAAAATTTCACTTTTTCTACCAAATATGGTCCCATTAACTTTTTTCAACCCCATCATCCCAAAATGATGGAGTTCGACACCATTTTTCATATAATTACACAAAAGGATCTATATGAATACTTGAATGAAAACTATTATTATAAGAAAACTAAAATATAGAAATATGTTAATCCCAACTTCCCTATTAATCTATTAATCCCTCATGAAGCATTTCCTACAAGGACAGAATATTTCATTCTAATTATCTGTCAGACTAAGGATGTAAGGATGAACTAAAATTTAATACAATTCACAATGACATATAAAGGACCTTCCACAAATTTTAGGTGAACCTAATACCAAGGTCAAACACAATATAGCGGGTAACTCTATATAACATTTCAATATTCTTAATATACAATTGAAAATATTTACCTAATGATATTGTCACTAAAATGAGAAGTAAATTTAAGGATTTAGATAGCTGATCAATAATAACCGAATTTACATTATTATATAAGGATAACTTTGGAAGTTACAACATGAAATCCATTGATATATTTTTAAACTTCCACTCTTGCACTGGAATGGTATAAATCATCTCCTTCAGAAAAGTATTTTATGCTTCAGACATCTGATAGGTAAAAATGTGATCATAAAATTCAAAATATATATATGCATCCCATCACATAGGTAATATTCTTGATGTTATATGTACATCTTTGGGCTTATAGAATGAAGAGAAAATGGAGAACTATGAGCTTCATATAAGAAATCCTTCAAATGAGTATCATAAAGAACACTTAATATATTTCAGAATCTCAAAACACCTTCCTCATCAATATTAAAATCATGAAACATAACATTCATAATTGTTGATACCATTTCGGTAAAATCATAATCCCCTTTCTAATATTTCCTAATTATATCCAAAAATTTCGACAATAATGAAACCTAAATCAGGAGATTGGAGATTCCCACTTCTTCAAATTCGAGGCCAAAATTCATGAAATCATTATTGAAAGGATAATATTATAAAGGTAACAATGTTAATATGGAGTTATATTTATGAGTCAAAGCATCAACCACATTTTTTTCAATTACAGGATGATAATGAATCATTCAGTCATATTCCATCATCAATTATTCCAATCTTATTCATCTATAGTTTAAATTATTCTGAGATAATGTATACATAAAACATTTGTTCTTAGTCAAAATTACACAATTAACTCTATAAAAATTATGCCTTATAATTTTTAAATAAAAAACAATAGAAACTATTTTTAGATCATGTGTAGTGTAATATTACTATTGACATCTCAAATGACATTAAGTATTATCAATTAATAGATCATTACACATTAATAATAATTCATGAACCCATAATGAATCCTAAAAATATTTTAACAATTAATAATAGGTGGAAGGTAAGGTTAAAAATGGAATTATTACCAATCATCACTTCAGTTATTAAGAATGAAACATAAAATTATATTATAGATATGAACTTTACAACTTCTCATGCTAACATATTTAGTGTCTTAGAAAAATGATTGAATTTAAAAAAACATTCCATAGTAACCTTCCAATCTATGAAAAATATAAATCATTGTTACTTTTTTTTGTATTTAACATTCTTCAAAATCTTTAGATTTAGAATGGTCAACAATAATCCCACCATTTGAAATAATATGCTGAAAAAAAGAAATATTTTGTAACAATAAATGAAAATATATTTTTTTTTATATATTCTCTTTTCATTAAGGATTTGAAGTACAATCATTATATTTTCTTCATGACCATCATAACTTTTTTAAGAAAATAAATTGATTAATTACAAACTCATATTTATCATGTATTGTATGAAAGGTAGTCATTAGAATATATACATCTTTTATACACTAGTGATGGTACCCTAACATGAGATCTTTACTTGTAAGGTACTAAGCTCCATGGATATAATTAAACAAATCATCGATGTGGAGATAGAAACTTATTCTTAAAACTTTATTTATACAAATATCTATATACCATATGTAGTCTCTTAATAGTAATTTTTTTTAATAAAACAAAATAGGGACCCCCATTATAAAGTTAAAGGTCCACTTAAATCATTATCAAGAAACTCATCTAACTAATTTTTCAATTCTTGATGTTATAAATATGAAATTCGGTATGGGGGTTTTGAAATAGGATCTTCATTAGTGACAAAATGAATTGTAAAATCAACCTAAAAATCTAGAATAAAACATGGAAAATAATTAGTATAAACCTCATTTTATTTTTCAACAACATGTATATCACTTATCTGAATAAATACATTCATATCAATAACATGTACTAAGTATCATTTACTACCAATTCTAATTAGAAAAATTTACATTATGGAAGGTTATTAATGTTATGAAATAATCAAACATTAAATTAATATCATTTTAATATATCTTATAATTATAAACTAAAATCTAATCCATACCCAAAATAAAATTAATCTCAAATATGGGTTTTTCAACAATAATTTTAGGAATATAATTTTAATCAATAAAAATAGTAGGAATCATATAAATCAGGGTTTCTAAATTAAAACCATCAGGAGTTCTCAAAAAATTATATTATATATTTATGATTTGATATTCCTTATATACTTGAAAATTTATTAGAAATGAATGAATATGAAGATCAATAATCAAACATGGAATTTTCTTAATTTGAATAAACATGTAACTTACCTATCAATAATTCAATTGACAACCCATCATCAATTTTATTAGTATAAATGGACTTTTATACCCCTTTCTGATAAAATAGTGATGATTTCATTATTGTGGATGTATCATCACACACTTGTTACCATAATGACGCATCTCATTTCTTCTAAATCACCTCACTATGGGAAGGATATTGGTTACCAACATATTTTTTTGTTCATGATTTATTTCATTATAGTGACAAACCCTATAACCAAGATGACCAAACTAATAATACATTCTTAAACTCTTAATAAACTATCTAGTGTTATTATTAGCAATATTATCAAAATATGGAATTTGATTTTCATACCTCCAAATTCATTTACGAATTCTTCACCATCCAACCGAACAACTACTTACCTTAGTCATCATGAGGCACATACATTTTAGAAAACTCTTTCTCAATTTTTATATCATAACAAACTAGTTTCACATTGATTTTAAATTATAATCGCACTAATGAGATTTTTATAATTTGTTTCAACCCTAATTAAAATAAATTTATTTTATTATATATGTCCCAAAAAATATCGAGTATGGGATAGGATAGTCTTATGAAATTTTCATCATACACTACCACATAATCATCATCTTTCTTAGTCAGTTCAACGAAAAACTCCACCATTATGAGTCAAACTGTCTTATAAAAATAATATTTCTTAAAAGGACTCTTAAAATCATCCCATTCCAGAAAATAATTTTCATATTTATCAATGTTATTTTTAACTATATAAAACCCCTAATCAACTTCAGCTCAAAAAATGATAATTAGATAGGGTAACCTTTTTCAATATTGAGCATCCCATGGAAGAAAATAAATTTTTTAGAGTGTTAATACATTATTAATCTACTAAATGATCTAAGATTCCATTGAATGCTTGAGAATATTGCCTAATACAATGCTTCACTCCAGAAATATTCTGTTGATATTTATCTAAATTTTCAATAGCATGTATACCACCAACATTTATATCATTATTCAATTGATTAGGGAAAATAATAATTTTTTCCTTGAAATCAAACTATCTCTAGATACAAACTTGGAAGGATGTTTTTATATGATGTATTCCCAATGAAGATCCATGTCCCCTCTACCAAAAACCATTCTGAACACACATATCGTAGATGAAGAAACATGGAAATATTCAAATTGTCTAACTTTTCAATAAATTAAAAATAATTTACGCGCACTCTATTAACATTATCCTAACATATTAATATATCTAAACTATAATATGATACCAACTATATCGAACCATCATTAAACATTACATATTCCTGTGTTTTTATAGTAGAATTAACATTAGTATAATCTAGAGGATCTATTAGGTAAAGTTTTATATAAAATAAGGTGTAACTCATTCAAGTTAAACACAATCATTAAATGTGGACACATATACATATTATCAATTTTTTTTCATGGAACAAATGAAATTAAAAAAACACATGTTCAATCATTATAAAAAAATGTTTAATATTTTTCAATTGATATAATCTTTTTCTATATTCCCATTAAATTATGGGAAAAAAATTTAAAACAAGGAATCAGGAAAGTTTTTTAGTAATGGGTATAATAAAATCAAATTGTTAGTCAAATGGAGACCCATCAGAACATTTTCTTAAAATAATAAAAAATTCCCTTAAAATGGAATAATATTCTCAATATGACCAATTTCTTGCCTTTTTGAAATTAAATTATTTCCATGAAGACTCAGTAAAATGAATATAAAAATCATTTTGGTCTATTGGGAAATTATCATCATAGAAACCATGAAGAAAAATAACAAAAACAATACCAAATAAGAATCTCATACAACCTACATCAATTATAATTTGCAGAGAAGAAAATCATTAACCTTGAAATAGAGCACTTTCTAGTAGCAACCATCCTATAACATATAATAGGATCACCGATTAATATTTCTTTGAACCAATTATAAAAAATTACCAAGGATAACTTCATCTATAACACCCTAGATAACTATTTTAAACGCTTGTAAAAAAACTTTTGGATAAAAAAAATACTATTTTTATATAAAATTAACTTTTTAAATCTAAATTCAACTTACATAAATATGGGAAAAAAATTATTTGAAAATAATTGTAAAAACATGTAATGGAGACATTAAATATTTATTGAATCATTAGGGTGTAAAATTATATTCATGTTATATATGTTAAAAAAATTAATTTGAAAATTGTAAAAATAATCTTCAAAATAAGTTTTTTTATCTGAAATTCTCTTTAAATACCATATCATTGATATGATCATTAAAAAAAGGAAATTAATTAGATATATAAAATTTATACACATTGTAAAAGGGAAAATACAAAATAATATAATCAAAATGCATTACACACATAATCACAACATGGCATAATCAATGAATAAAAATGTTAACCCATAGAAAAGAAAATTGGTTATACAATTCACATTCCATAGGTTTCTCTACATTTAAACATGTTCCAACCTAATGTAAAATTGATTTAATAATGATAAAAATTAATAACATAAATATATTTATATTTATAGAACCATATATGGTATTTTTATAAAATCATTTTAACCCTTTATTTATAATATTTTGCTTTTTCATTGTTTCAGTTGCATTCCATTTATAGTTTCACAGTCAATTCATTATGTATTATCTTACAAAATATTAATTATACATAAGAAGTGAAATTATATTGAATTAATTCATTTATATAATTTTATTTGGTTCCATATAGTATTTTCATTTTTGACATGTGGATGATTTATTTGATAATATATTAATGACCACTGTTTAGATTATTTTTGAGATTGTTTTATTTACCTCTTGAATTTGTTTCATCTTGATTAATATCATGTATATATATTAGGTAAAGAACATGGAATATGTTATAGTATATTTAATAAAATCTCATGTAACCATAATAATATTTTTATTACATTTTTTATGGTTGTAATATAAGAAAATTCATTATCCAAAAAAATGGTTAACAACCGTAATTTAGAAAATGGTTTTGTTTTATTTAAAAAATTGATATGAGAACAAGGATAGATAGAATATATTAAATTAAAAATAAAATATTCCATTACATAATTGATACTGGACTTACTAATCCTAGATGGATGAATGAGTTGAGGATAAGGTAATAAAATAAATTAAATTAAGAGTGGTGGATTAAGGAAGCTATCTCTGGAATATCAAATCCTTGTAGATTCCATTATGTGACATAAAATTTTTATTTTTTGAGACCATCACATCTATAATGTGTATAGTTTTTATATCTTGATAATTTTTTAGAGTATGGTCGATCTAGAATGCTCATAGCTGTACAATGAAAAAATGGAAGGGTTTCTTGTTTATAATTGAGGTGAGGTGCACTTTAAGAAACTGAAATAATATTTTAATATAATAAGGTTTTTATAGAGAATGAAACTTAAAAATGGGCTTAGAATCATATTTCATGACATTTATAGGACTTTATTATCCTATATATTCTATTTTAGATTTTTTATGGCTAAATATTTTAATAAAATGATTTATTCATGAGATGTCATTAATGTAAAATTTACCAATATTCATTACTATGACAATAAAAACATCGAAAAAAGGAGTAATATATGAAACATATATTTTATAACTCAATTGAAATGTAATAATTATATTTATAATTCTTTAATGACAATTAATAAATCATATTATATTTATTTTTATATTTTTAATATCATTTTTTTAATTTTCCTTTATTTTTATACATATTCCATCATTAAGGATTATGATTTTATGTAAATTATCACATTCCTAAAAATTAAAATTATATTATCATGATTAATATAAATCTTTTACACATAAAAATAATATTTATTGTCAATCATCTCATCAGGAAAACCATATACTAAAAATGTTATACTAATTTAAAACAATTGTGTGAATAGTTCAACTTTTTAAAAAAATACAACAAGTGATTTAATGTAAAAAATGTGGATCCAAAATGACCTAAATTAGAAATTTAGATGATTTTTTTAAATCTACTCATAAAAAATGATTTATTAAAATTTCTATGTCATTTTTCTAGATCTTAGAATTTTAACTAAAATCATTATATTTATTTTACTTATTCTTTTAAAAGAACTTCATCAGATTTTCATAAGGAATAATGGTAATTATTTTATGTTTAAAATTTAAAAAATATTTAGAGATAAAATAAATTAAATCGATTAAATAAATCTTTTATATTATTTTAATATATATATTTACTCATATCAATGTCGTAACAACTTATTTAATTTTTAAATTTAGTTTTTCCTGACTTGTTCAATCATTGCACAATCATTTATAAATGATTATTGTAATGGTACACTAAATTAAGTACTATCACTAAAAATAATTTTTAGTATATAATATTTAATAAAAAGGTCTTGAAATTAATATTTCACTCTAAATAATAATTTATAAGGTAAAAATTTTACTTTTCCAATGTTGTGCATGCCCTAAATTGACAATGAAAATGATTTTCATATTTATCAGGAAATGAAAATTAATTTATATGTTTCGAATAATGTTGGAAAAAAATTATATTACAGTATAATAATTTATTATTTCTATATTTTTAATAATTTTCTATATAATAATTTTGTCTTAATAATAAAAAAAATATACAGTATCTTGAAAAGAAAATATATTTACAATTTACATGAAAATTGATTTTACTCTAAAAATTAAAAAATAAATAATCATATGATAATTTTTACTTGATGAGTTCAAAAATTATATTCCATTTTTAATAATAAATTATATAATTTTGAAATTGATATATTAAATATAATCATATAACAAATTAGTTTAATAAAACTATTTTTTGGGTTTAAGAATTACATAACAAATCTATATGAATTTAACTATTTAATTAATGAATAATGATGAATATGAAAACAAATTTTTCTATTATTACATGGTTTATTAGAGATATAATAGATTCTACAAAATATTTATTATCTTAGGATTATATTAGCATATTTCATTATCTATCGACGAGTGTCATAAAATCTTTTATAATTCATTGGAATCTAACAGATGTAGTATGGAATGAATGTTATGATTACCAGATATTCATAGACCTCATTGAGTTCATCAAAAAATTAGTTACCAAAGTTTTAATTTTTATTAATTCAATAAAAAAATTAAATTAATTTTTTACGAGGATTACATAAGATTTATTGTGATTTAGAAGATAATGAAAAAAAGTGATCAATTATCATTAAAATTCACCTCATCATAGAAATCACAAAAATATAAGGGATATTTAAATTTTTATATGAAATACAATAAAAAAATGATTTATAATTATAGTAACATTTCAATATTAATTTCTATACCATTTTTAAAAAAAATTAGGAATAATGTTTTTCTACAAAAAAAGAAATATTTTATGATTGGAACATTGATATACCTCCACATTTTTACAATTAAATTTTTTCTAAGTCCACCATGAAATTTCAAATCAAAATAAATTTATTATCAAATAATGAACATAAAATATTGAAAAATAAGTTGAATAAATAAAATAAAATCATTAATTATTAATGTAGTTCTATCAATAATTTTACAACTGTATTTTAAAATTTCATTTGATACAACTTCAACTCTTAAAATATTCAATTATTCTATTTAACCTATTTGATATAATAAAATGTTTCAACATCAATTTCATTAAAATTGTACTTTTCTATATAATAAGTTTCTCTTATGATGTTATTCTATGTTGAACTTCATATTCTTCACCAATAATTTGGATCATATTACTAATTATCCAAAAAAATAAGATAATTTTTTATATTATTTACCATTTAACATCTCATTATACTTAATATAAAAAAGATATTTCTTCACTGTGATCAGATGGCATGACATTTTTTGATGAATAAACTACAAGCTTCATAGATGTCCATTCAGTCTCCTTCTAATAAAATCTTATATTGATTCATCCTCTAAAATCCATTTTGACATAGTATATATAATTTAAAAAAATATAAAATTTTGTTTGATTGAAATAAGTCAGATAGATTTCCTAGTATGGGTATTTCATATAAATCCATCCAAAAACTAATAATTTTTCTTATTATCAATCCAAAATTATATCAGTCGAAATTTACATCTAAAATAATTTTCTTTTAAAAAATTTTAGAAATTAATTTTATAGAGACATTATAGATACGTATCTATTATCATTTGATAAATTCAAATATTGAATTTAATTTTCAAATAAATGATTAATGTCTTTAGAGATATTACCTTCCATGATTCTTAAATGTCTCCCCGGTTGAAAAAAACTGATGGAATTGAATGGTATTAATTAATTTTATAGTCATATTATATATACATATCTATTATCATTTGATAAATTCAAATACTCCAATAAAATTTCAAATAAATAATTAATGTCTTTAGAGATATTACCTTCCATGAGTCTTAAATGGCTCCCCAGTTGATAATAACTAATGGAATGGAATGGTATGAATTAATTTTATAGCCATATTATATATACATATCTATTATAATTTGATAATTTCAAATACTCCAATAAATTTTCAAATAAATGATTAATGTCTATAAATATATTACCTTACATGAGTCTTAAACATCTCCCCCATTGACATAAAATGATTGAATGGTTTGAAAAATTATTCATCCATATATTTATAGAATATAAATCTCCCAAACAAATTCATACAATAACAACAGATAAACTTACTCTTTTAAGTATGGTTCATTTAAATATTTTATAAAGATATTTTATTAATCATAGATGTGAAAATTTAGGCCTCTAGGAGTCATGTGTAAGGATAAAGGATATGATATATAAATTCTAGGAAAATAAAAATGAAAAATTGATGAAAATAAAATATCATCCCCTTAAATCATAGATTATTTTATTGTAATATTATTTTTCTAACAATAATTTAACATATGATCATATTAGATTTATCATTTAAAAATTCTATTTAATTTATTCAAATATATATGAATTTAATTATTTTGAAATTTTTTAGATATATTATAGTTTATATTTAAAATGATAGGAATTATATATCCATATTATGAGTGATTCCAACGAAAATGGTATGTGACGTCTATATTCTTTTCACATGAGTAATGAGTTGGGTTACTATAAAAAAAGTAATAAAACTATTATTATCAAAATGGATTGGATTTAGAGTGAAATTAAAATAAATATAATTGATTGTGATTTCTACCATCAAATATGAGCTCATTGTCACCAAGCCACAACATATTCTGCTTTAGTATTTGAGGGTGATTTAAAATAATTATTCATAGACAATGAAACTAAATATACACAAAGGAAATGACATGTTTTAGAAGTAAACCATATATATAATCAAATACTACTATTTTCTTCATCTAACATAATTTTATGATCTAATTTATTTCAAAAATAAGAAAAAATCCATTTTATATTTTTCTATAAGGTAATATAAAATACTTTTTATAATTGTTATATTTTATTTCAATGGATTTTTCAAATCATACATACATTAATAGTGGTAACATATTTTTTATTCATGTTTAATTAATTTATAGTCATGTTATGATAATATTCTATTGTAAGATCTCATGTATTTATAAAATATTTTTTTTCTAATTATTCGTATTTTGGATATAAATAGTTATTCATAAAATAAATAACTTATTATATGTTTATTTTTTAAAAATTAAATTTCAATATTATGTAATTTTAATATAAAAAAATAATATAATTTTTAAATTCATCGTATTGAAATTATCATTATATGATTTTTTTTGAGAATTAATTGAAATGTTTATATTTTTTTATTAGAAAAAACTATGCATTTTATTTAAAAATAATTTTTCATATAATTTATTTATAATGTAATATTATAATTTTAATTGATTTTATGAGTTTATTAAATCATGGTTTTTATTATTTATTCAAATTAATGTAATTAGAATCAATTTCACATTGAAATTAGTTATAAAAACATTATGAACATTTTAATGTTTTTTACAGTAAAAATTAATTTTCTCTATCGGTCAACAAGATAAATTTTTAATTAAATCTATCTAATTATATTAATTTAATTTTCAATAATCTAAATACATAATTTAAATTAATATTAAATTTGTTTTCTAACATGAATAAGATATTTTTTTTAATAGTAACTTTATTGTTTTACCTCAATTATGGGTAAATAAGGTAATTTAGGGTTACAAAAATAATATAGGTTTTATAAAAATTTATTAACACTTTATTAATACTATTTTATGATTATGGATTGACCAAAGGCGTTAATTGGTCTATTTTGGGAAACATTTGAGCCATTATGAGGATTTTAATGCATTTTTAGTTTTTTATTCAATGAAAAGCTTATATAACAGAATTAACTAATTTTCTATATTATAGATATAAGTAAATATACACATTTAACAAATATAAGGGATTACAATGAACCTAATTAATTGTTTTCATGATGATAATTTAATTTTAGTTTTTATATACGAAATAATTAACATTAATTAACATGCAACACAAATGCAGTGTTTCAGCAAGAAGAATAAAAATAACCAAAATGTTTTTATTAAAATTATAATAATTATTAATTTTTTTTTTGCATAAAACATTCTATATATGAAATTTACGTCCATTAACATTTTATAATAATAATTGGGGACATTTTGGACCCATAAGGATCACTTTAGAGCCATTATATTACATTATTTAAAAGAAAAGAAACTAATTCACACTATAATATTCAATTAGTATACTATATTATATAAGGTTTTCCGAAATTGTCTTTCAAAAAAGTATAGTATCTTGAAATATAATAAACATATAGAATCCAATAAATTTTATTTGTAAATTTAGGCAATGAATAAATATCCTAATGGCTTGGACAATTATGATATAGTAATTGTTTGATTAATGAATAAATCAATTTATTGATATTAAAAATATTAAAATATTTATAATTTTATATTTATAATTTTATATTTATAATTAAATTAATTATTTTTATAGGTAAATATAATGTATATATTATATAATAAAAAAGTTATTTATAATTGGAAACTTTGATTGATGTGTTTAATATAATGATTTTGAATTGTTTTAAATTTTAAAAAAAAATTGTGGCTCCATGAATATTATATAATATTAAATTATTTGAAAACCACAAAATTATTGAAAATTTCAAAAAAAAAAATTTAAGAATCCATCTAAAATACAGTCCCATATATTTTTTGGTTTTTTTCAAAGTCTTAATCTATATTAAAATTATTATATAATAATAACTTGAGGAATTCCTATGTTACCCCTCACATTTATTATAAAAGAATAACCCCCCATAAAATAATTACATAACCTAAAGTCATATTTTTCAGATAAAATCCCAAAAATTCCCTCCTTATCCTCAATTTCCACATTGTTGAGCTCCTGATCTCATAAAAATACCACATTCAAGAGACTTGATAAGGTTCTCAAGTAGAAATTATAATGAAGTATGGTTCCCTTCTTTAATCCTTCTCCAATTATACCTATGCCCCACCCCACATTGCATGATTCATGAATAATGACATATCACATATATGTAAAGTAGTTTTGATGTATTTATGTTATACTAATCATAAAATCTATCAACATATCTATAATTTCATAAATAACAAAATCATCGACTGTGGTGTGTTAATTCACAACCTTCATTGATGACAATTTTTTCATTCCTTTTTCCGAAATCATGTTAATGTTATATTTACATGTAAATTTTTAAAACAAACTATATATATATGTGTTATAACTTAAAAAATTATTATTTTAATTTTCACAATGAATACCATCAATAAATCAACCATGAAAACAATGAAAAGACCACATCCGAAACAATGAAAATAACAAAACATTAATAATAAATGGGTGGAAACTATTATAAGAAGATGATATAAGGTATTATAAACATGAGTATAGATAAATAATATCCTAATTATACTATTAGAATGTTATATTGGAGGATTGAAGACATTTAACAGAAGTCAAACTTGAGGTTTGGAGCCTTCCTTTTAAACCCCATCTTAAATGTCGTTCTTATGAAATTTAATATTATTATTCTTTCTATGTATGGAATGATCAGTTTCTCTAAATTTCATGATTCAATTTTAATATTTTTTTTCATAATATTATTTGATAGTTATTTTTTAGAATATTATTTAATAATTAAGTTCGTGTTTTTTATATTTTAAAAGTGACTTGTTTTATGAGAAAAGGGTATTCTAAAAATTGATATGTGTTTAGCTGAGGGGTTGAAATGAGTTATCAAATTTTTTATTCATGATATGTTCCTCAGAATTTATTTATTTTTGGTTTATTCCACTATAGATCATGATATGTTGGAATGACCCCCATTATTTCTCAAGATATGTTGGGATGATCCCATTATAGCTCCAGATATGATAGGTGATCCCCATTATAATTCTCTAATGCATTGGGTAATCAAGGGAGAGAAGTTAAAAAAAAGTTTATTACATGTGTAAGGATTAAATTAAGAGTGATATAGTAAATATTGAGCAAGGAAACTGCATGATTATTCTACACATATTAATAAGTTCTTATGTATTGGGTTTTATTGGTTTTTATGTTATCACTTGACCAGTGATTTCTTTCTTTATATCCAAATATGATAATTTCATGCTCATCTAAAAGTTAAAAAAATGATTTTTAAATTTTATAATAATTTTTAAGAAAAAGTATGAATCCCTGATGAATTTTATGATTATTTTTATGAAGAAGTAGAAATACTTTTTCATTTTAAATATTTTTATTTTTAAAAAAAATGGGTATTGAGTTGAATTATGTACACTGTAATTTTTGATTGGTTATGAAATAGTTATGGCCTAGTTATCTAAAACTCTATTCCTAAAAATATAATTAATTTGTAATAGTGTATGTTCTTGAGTAAAATTTAATATTTTAAATGTTATAATGTTGGGTCCTTATAGTGGGTATCAATTGATGATTTAGATTACATTAGGGTTGAAGATGTTGTTAATAGAATCTAATTAATAATTATTTCATTATTGTTGATTTGAAATTATATATCATAATAATATTAACATGTTTTTTCATCTAATATATTTTTTATTTATAATTGTTTTCCATAAAATAATAAAGGAAGCTGAATTACAAAGGAACGGTGAAATATATATCCTTCCAAATCAGCAGGTTGGAATTCTAGGAATTATAACCGAGCAGTTTTCGACTATAATGGCTCAGTTGAATCATGAGATAAATAGTTGTGGTATCCATTAATTAAATGAACCTAATATTCCATGAATAAACATTAATTTTGAGGAGAATTTTATAAGAACACATCACCCTACATTTTATTAAACCATAGAACCATTGATAGATAAAGGATGTGTCAATGGTATATAAAATATATTTCAATTCATGGGATGTTCAGAATTACAAAAGTTAATAACAACCATTTATCATTGTGAAGGTGAATCCTATAAACTATGTTATTTTGTTAATAATATTATATAAATCGATGATATTTACAATCTCAAATAATATTATATTAACAGTGTTTTTTTTTAAAATATTTTCCAAAAAATGATCAACACAGAATGGAGAAACAATTATTTGAAGTAAAGTAGAATGATGATGATGATATTTTGGTAGCATATGAATACAATTTCATACGATAATGTAGGTATGAAAATTATTTTACTTGAGACATTTATAGAATAATTAATATATTTTATACTTGTTTGAAACCATATTTATGAAGAGGGCTGACTTTACTATAGTGTAAATATTATGATAAACATGTTCATTGTGATGAAAAATTTGATATAAAGTGTTTTGAATTGTATGTTCCTCGGGATGAAATGAATAAGAAGAAGTTAGTTTGGAGTGATTTGGGGAACAATTCATCAAAAAAATCTTGAGGTTAAATAATCAATTTCCCTTATTATGAAATGTACAGAAAAAAGAAAGCAAGATAATGTATTTTAAACTCTAGTAAATGATATTGTTGTTGATGTTTTGGTTATTAAATAGTAAAATTAATTTATTTTTGAAAAAATTAAGAATTAATAGATCTAAGAGGATGAGTTTCAAAAAAATATCTAATTGGATGAAAAGGTTATGATTACAGAGTTTAACATAGATAAAGATTCTATTTTAAGGTATTTGATGAGATTATGTGTTCCTTAGCATTCTCATCTGAAGATATCTTTGTTATGTGAATCTCATAGTTCACTATTTTCAGTAAAACCATGATGTAATAAGATATATAGTGATAATTGGGAGTAATACTAAAGGGATTTATTAAAGGGAGATATTTCAAATTTAATAATTAAGTGTCTTACATTTCAACAGGTTAAAGTATAGATATAGTCTCCAAATGGGATACTTTATCCTTTTCCAGTACAAATGTTAAAATGGTAAAATATATCTATGGAATTTGTGGTGGGAATATTGACTTAATATGAAGGTAACAACCCAATATAAGATACTGTTGATCATTTGATAAATTTGATCATTTATTTTGTTTTCAAGATACTCTTCCTTTAGATCAAAATTCATGACTATACCCTTAAGATATGACAAGGTCAAAATTAGTGCCTCTCTCCATTTTATTAGATCATTATCCCAGGATAACATCTAAATTCTGAAAAATTATTAGATGTATTTAGGAACCTAATTAAAATATAGTACATATTTTCTTCTATAATCAGATGGTAAATCATAATGAATTGTTCATACATTAGAGGACATGCTATGAGATTTTTCAATTCTTTACTAGGGAATTTATGATAAAAATAATTATTTAGTTCTGTTTTCATAAAATAATAGTTTTCATTCTAGTATATATTTTTATATGTTGGGGAATTATATGGAATTTGGTAAATAAATATATCATTTTGGGATGAAATATGGGAAAGGAAGTTGACGGGACCAAAAATAGTAGAGGAAATGGCTGAAAAAGTTGAGACGATTAAAGGAAACATTAGGGTATCAATGAGCAGGCTGAAAATTTATACATATAATAGGAGGAAAGATATTTAATTTTTGGTATGTGATCATGGTTTAATTAAAATATTTCCTTGAAAATTTTTAATTCTTTTTTGTCAAAAAAATTAATATAATGTGCATGGTTCATTGGACCATTCAGAATATTGGATTATTTTGTACCATTTGCCTATGAAGTAGTTTACCTCTGATTTTTTCTATGGTACACAATGTATTTCATGTTTCGATGTAAATAAAGTATGTACCAGATTCATCTAATGTTTTCTACCCACAAGTAGTATATTTGAATGATAACCATTCCTACAAAGTGAAATCTATTTATATTTTTTTATCATAGATAACACATTTTGCAAAATAAGGTAATTCAACAATTTTTGGTTTTGTGGAAAAACCAAATTTTAGAAGAAGTAACATGGGAAACTAAAAATACTATAAGGGGACGTATCCTCATATATTTATATGTAAATTTTTTTGAGGATGATATTTCAAAAAAGGTGGTAGATTATAACAATCCAGATATTTATATAATTTTTTTAATTATTAATATTTATGATTCAAATAACATATCATAAAATAAATAATTCATTATTGGATTATTTACTTAAAATATAAATTTTAAAATTATAGAAATTTAATTGGAGAAAAATTATTTAGTTTTTTAAATCACTTTGTTGCAATTATCTTTTGGTTATTATTTGAGAATTTACTAATTAAATTTATTATTTAATGAATTGAAAAAACACTATATTTTATTTCAAAACTAATATTTCATATAAATTATTTATAAATATAAATTATTCATTTCATTTTTTTATAGTAAAATTAAATCATGTTATTATCTTTTAATCAAATTTATATCATTTTAATCAATTTCACGTTGAAATTGGATATAAAACATTATTCACATTTGAAGTTTTTTTAGTTTAAAAATGAATTTTCTAAATATTTCAGTGAGATAAACTTTATAATTAAATGTATAAAATATTTTCAATTTTTTTAAAGTTTATAAAAACTATTTCAATTAATATGAAATATTTTGTCTAATATGAATTAATAAATATTTAGTGAATAATAACTTTAGTTTTCTTACAGCAATTAAATGTAAATCGGAAACGTAACTATTAAAATAAAATTATATGTATTCTAAATTTATCATAACACGTATCCTATATTATTTTATTACTTTTTATTCAACAAAGGTAATCCACATGTCTATATTTTGAAAGATTTGTGCCACTTAGGTGATTTTAATGCATTTATAGTATTTTATTGAATGAAAATCCAATTTAACATATTAAAGAATTTTCATTATAATTGATATATGTAAATACAAATAATGAACAACTCTAAGTTATTATTTTGAAAGTAATTTATATATTTTATTGATGTTAATACATTTTTAATTTTTAGTCATGATATAATTATCATTAATGAGTGTGAAATGATGATGGACTTCTTGTGCAAGCATAATAAAAATAAATAAAATGTTTTTTAAATTATAAGAATTTTTAAATGACAAAAAATTCAGCTCAAAAATTTTATATATTTAACTGTAGACCATTATAATGTTTCTATTCTAATTGGGGGAATTTTTTACCTACAACAATCACATTAGTCCATTAATATTATTTTATTATGAAGAAATGCAACTTGTTCACACTATAATATTCAATTATTATTATATTTTTCATATTTGTTTACAAATTATTTTATCCATAGAATAATAGTATATGGAAATAAGATTAAATTATCTCTTATATGATATTATATTTAACATATTTATACAATAAATCATTAAATTTAGGAATGGAAAATTTATGATGTATTAATTATTTGATTATTGAATAAATTTATTTAATGATAATAAAAATAATAAAATAAAATTTATTTGATATTTATAAGTCAATTCACGGATTATAAAGTTTAATATAGTATTTATGAGTTATAATAAAAAAGTTAATTCTATTTGGAAACTTTTTTTTAGGTGTTTAAATTCATTATTGTGAATTGATTTTAATTTTACAATATTATTGTGCCACAAATAAAATTATTTATTATTTTATTTAAAAATTTTAAAAAAAGTATTGCAAAAAGTACCAAACAAATGAGATTCCATCTAAAATTTAATCCCCTTTTTAAGAATTTCTATAAGACTTAATCCATTTGAAAATTATTATATTTTATTAATTTTATTATTTCATATCTTACCCCTCATCTCAATTATAAGAGGAGGCTCCCCTTTCAGAAATATTCATCACCTCAAGTCATCATGTTCTTTAACCCTCTAAAAATTCCATCCTTATCACCAATTTCTACATTCTTTAACTCTTTATTTCATACAAATGTCAGTTCCATGATCCTTGAAAAGGTTATGAAGGAAGAATTTTTGAAAAGTAAGGTTCTTTTTTCATCACTTTTTAATTATTTTCCACTTATCCCTTATCCCTAACCCTAATCCAACGGTTCATGAAAGCCTGAGTATCACATATATAATATTGTATCAATTTAATTATGTTATATTCATCATAAAATCTCTCATAATCTAATTTATTTCATAAATAATTAAATTATCAATTGTGGTGTGTTAGTTCACCCTCATCATGGACTATGATATTTCATTTCCCATTTCCTGAAAAAATGGAAATGTTAAATTCCCTTGTAGATTTTTGAAATAAACATAATATATTTATAATTATGATCTTTTATTTTATTATTTAATTTTTTACAGGGAATTAAATTAATAAAAAGGCATTATAATCCATGAAAGGAACGAACCCAAAGCAATGAATATAACAAAACTTTGTTAACAAATCGGTGGAAAATATTATAAGTAGATAATGTAAGGAATTGTAATCTTTAATTTAGTTATGTAGTATATTATTAACACCATTAAAACAATTATATAAGAGGATTGAACATATTTAAATGATATCTAACCTAAGGTAAGGGATATTCCTTTTAAAACACTTTTTAAATGTCTTTTTTTATGAAATTTAGAAAGAATATATTTTACCACAAGATCAGTTTTTTCTATATTTGTTAATTTTATATTACTATTAATTTTCAACTATATGATTTTGTAGTTATTTTTTATGGATATTATTTCATTATTATGTGCAAGATTTTGAAGTTTTAAAAGTGTTATTTCTTAGAAGAAAAGGTATTTTGAACATCTCAATGTGTTTTGTTGAACTATTGAGCTGAGTTATCAAGTGTTCTTTTCATGATATGTTAGTTGGATTTTTTTTATATTGATTCAATCCCATTATATCTAAGGATATGATGTTTTGTGCCCCATTATTTCTCAATATATGGTGGGTTTTTCCCATTGTAGCTCAAGATATGATGGGTGAGCCCCATTTTAGATCTCCAAAGCATTGGGTACTCTAGAGATAGATTTAGAATGAAGGGTTATTACATGAGTGGGAGTAAATATAAGAGTGATATGGTAAATATTTCCCAAAAACACTTCATGATGATTTTATGAATGTTAATGTGTTTTTAAATAATGGGTTTTTTTAGTTTTTATGTTATCACTTAACTAATTATTTCATTCGTCATATCTCTCACTCATATTTTTGTTCTCATATCATCTATTAAAAATATTTTTAATAGAATATAAGGATTGTAAAGATAACTGTTGAAGGTTAAATAAATGATATGAATAATTTTATTGAGAAAAAGAAATAATTTTTCATTTTAAAGAATTTTATTTTGTGGAAAAATCGATAGAAAGTAGAAGTGTCTACTTTTCAATTTTTGTGTTGTTATGTAATAGTTATGGCATAATTCTTTAAATCAACAATCCTAAAAAGATTAAAAATGTAAAATAATGTCTTTTCCTGACTAAAATTCATAATTATGAAATTAATTAAGGCAAGGTCCTGATAAAGTATGGTTTAGATAGCATTAGGGGTTTGGATGATGTTAATAGAATACAATAAATGATTTTTTCATTTTGGTTGATTTGAAATAAAATGAAACTATATGGTTACCATGTTTCTTCATATATGATATTCCAATTTATATTGGTTTTCCAAAAAAGATACAAATAATCAAATGTTCAAACGTACCAAAACATGATATCATTCAGAATCTATAGCCCAAAATGGTGGGAATTGGAACTTAGTAGTGTTTTATAGTAATTGTTTAGTTGAGTCATGAGATGACCATTTTTGGAAACCATTATAGAGAGTTAACTGATATTCCATTATGAAACATGTATTTTGTAGATCATTTAATAAGGAAACATCCTCCTTCATTTAGTGGAAGCAATGATGAAATGATAAAATAAGGGTGGATTAATGCTTAGGAATGAGATTTGATGACATGTGATATTCGGAATGTAAAAATGTAAAACTATAAATTTATCATTTCAATGATGATTTTTATCAATGGAGTTCTTTATTTATGAATAAGACAGAAAAAAATTATTGTTAAAAATCTAGATTGAGATGACTTTAAGAGTCTTTTTCAAAAAAATTGTTTTCCAAAAACTGTTTGATTCAGAATGGAGATGTAATTCATGGAACTGAAAAATAATGATGATGATTCTCCAGTAGTATATGTATACAATTACAGAAGACTACATGGTAATTATAATAGTTTACTCAATAATTTGATAATAATGTTAGTAGATTTTATTTTGGTCTGAAACCATTTTTGTAAATAAAATTGTTTTCACTAGAGTTCAAAAGTTTTGGAAAACTTGTTCATTGTGAAAAGGATGTTGATATGGAAATTAATAACACATATGGGCCTCTTGATGACCATAATGGGATGTGGTTACATTTTAGGATTTGGGGATGAGTTCATAAAAAAAAATAGAGGAATGAAAAACAATTTCCCTTCATATGAAAAGTGTGGTAAAAAATCTTGGATAATGTCTTGTAAAAGATGAGAAATATTACTAATGTGGATGGTTTGGGAACATGTCACAAGAGTGAATGTAAGACTTTTAGAAAAATAACGATAATTCTATGGGGATATTCTTTAACTATAATCAATTGGTTCATTTTTCTAATATGTGTTTGAAGATAGTCACTCTGTTATGAAATTAGAAATACTGCTAGTTGATGGTTATGAAAAAATTATTTTCAACTACATTAATAGATGATGAGATGTCAAATTATTTTTTATCTAGAAAATTTATTGTTTTTACAATTTTTTAAAATGTTTTGTTTGATTAAGGGTCTAAACATTCATTCATTTTGTATAAATTTTCTGTTAAATTAGAAATACCACCTCAGGAAAGGAATTCAGAAATAATGGTAAAAACTCCTATAATAAATCTTATGGAAAATTAAATTATAAAAATCTTCCATTATTTATCTATGGAAAGTGTTTTACAAAAATCATACATTTATTGACTCTAGTAGTGTTTGATGTTTTCCTATGTATGGGCAATAATTCATTTTATCATTATAAGATAAATTCTAGAGAAAAAGATATTTTTTCAGAATGAGTTTCAAAATTTTTACCAGAATTCAACCATACCTTTGATAAAATATTAGTAATATAAGATACAATAAAAAGATACAAATAAATGTTATTATTAAATCATTTTTGAATACAATGGAACCGTTTAGATTGATGATGTAACCGTGGTAAATGAGTATCATGATTTATTTTTGGATTATTTTGTAGGTGTTATTCTAGATCAAGTGGTTGAGTTTTCAACTGAATTATTTCTTAATTCTATGAAATTTTATAAAACCCCTTATAAATGGATTAAATATAACTTTTAGAGTTGAAAATATAGATGTAGGTATTATTTGGTAAAGGATTTATTCGACCAGCACTTCACCATGAGGTGCTACTATATTTTTTTTAATGAAAGATGGTTCAATTAGTCTTTTAAATGATTATAGAGCATTAAATAAAATCACTATTAAAATAAAATATAATTTTCTTCATATAAATTATTTTTTTGATCTGATCTTGGGAGCATAATAGTTTACGAAGGTTGGCCAATGTTTGGGGTACCATTAGTTGAATTTAAATGAACCAGACATCCAGAATACTGTTTTCTTTACATGATATCATCATTATGAATTTTTTGTTATTCCATTTGAGTTACCTAATGCACATATTGTATTCAGTGATCAAATGAATATAATATTTATTTATTTATTAGATATTATTTTTGTTGTCTTTTTTAATGTCATTTTGATTGATAATAAGAGTAATGAGGATCATGATAAAAATCTAAGGGTTGTTTTAAACCCCTTAAATGAAATGAAATTTTATGGAAAATTCACGAAATGTGAATTTTTTTGGAAACCAATATCTTTCCTTGGTCGCATTGTTCCTATTAATGTTATATCTATATACAATGGTAAAACAAAATTTTTTGAAGAATTGTTGTGAAAAAAAATATAACGGAGATTCAAAGCTTTCATGGTGTGGATGGATATTTGTAGTGTTTTGTTGAAAACATTGAATGATTATCTATCCTAAGTACTATGTTATATAAAAAACGAGTTAAATTCAGCTGGACAAAATAATTTGATGAATTATTTTTGGAATTGAAATGATGATTGGTGAATGATATAGTTTTGACCCTACCAACCATATATGGTGAATTGGTCATCTACAATGATGATTCTTTTTAAGGGACATGGTTGTGTTATTATGTATAATGATCGAGTAATTTCTTATGATTCATGTGAGTTCAAACCTCATGATTTAAATTACCGTAAAGATGATTTGGAATAAGCTACTATTTTTTACATTAAAAATTTTATAGAATCATTTTTATCGTGTAAAATGTGAAAAATATAGAGACCATTAATGTTTTATGTATATGTTTACTCATAAGTAATTTAACATAAGATCCGAGAATATATTGGGAAGTAATGCAATATTATGATTTGATGGTTCATTATCATCATGGAAAATCAAATAGATTGGTCAATACATTGAGTAGGAAATATAAAGCTATGTCAAAAATGATATGTTTGAAACATGACCCCATTGTGAATGATTTGAAAAAAATTTGAATTGTAGTTATTGGTGTAGATAATACCAATTTTTTGTTTTATTTTTCAGTTTAGTAATATTGGTTAGACAGAATTTGGCATGCTCTGAATGAAGAATGTGAGTTTCATGAAAAGGTTGATTAGGTTAAAAAGGGTATGTTTCTGGAGTTTAAAAATGATACGGATTGTGTTTTGATGTTTGGGAAGAGATTTTGTGTTCCTCGTGATTCTCAGAAAAAGAATAAATTTTTATGTCAAGCTCATAGTTCTCATTTTTCAATACATCCTAGTAGCACTATGATGTACTTGGATATTCGAGAGTATTACATGTAATGAGCTATATTTTCAATGTCCATTCCATTTTAAAAATATAGTTCTTCTCATGTTCTTGGGGGTTATATTGTTTTGTTTTGGGAGGTTGCCAAAAATCTATTTTCACTAAATGGTTTCACAAAAATGGTGGCACTGTGATAGAGACCCACCGAGATGGTGTCACCATAACTGAGGCACACCGAAACGGTGGCGCCGTAACGGTGGCACACTAACATGGTGGCATTATGAAATAGTGTCACCATGATAGTGGCACACCAAAATGGTGAAACCGCAACTGAGGTACAACAAAAAAACAGTGGCATCATGATGGTGATGCACGAAACGGTGCCTCACCCTATGTCAATTTTACAGTCTTTTCCCAGATTTTAAACTGTTTCTCCTGTTTTATGTTTCCACTGAAATAAATTGCCTTCAATTACTTATTTTAATATATTTAATGATTATTTGAACCCCATAACTCCTACATTAATTTTCCTAAGTCATGGGATGCCATTACTTGGTCAAATAACGTGGTTTAATGATATCCTCATATAATGGAAAATCCAACATATCTTAAACGACTTCTTGATTAAATCATATAATGGGAAGACAGATCTTCCTCCCTTATTCTTCATTATTGTTTCTTGAGGAAAGACGATCAAACCATTCCTTCTATCATATAGTAGTTGTGTGATCAATATTTCCTCCTTGGATTGGATCCCCATGAATTTCTTTCTACTACATGCACATCCCTTATTTTTTTCAAAAAATCAGTATCTATCAGTCATGGATATAAGGTAAAATCTACTATTATTATTTTAGGTTCCTATACATCATTTTCTCTATTATATGTTATTTCATGTGATATCTATATTTTTGAACGATTTTTCTTGGGTGTTGGTTGGTGTGGTGGCATCTCTCCATACTGGAGTGGATGCAGTCCTACATGAGAGGTGATTTTGATATATTGTGTCATACTGTTCTTGTGTAAAGAGCATCAGATACGTTTTGAAGTTGGGGATTCATGGCTTCTCTATAATTTTATGTGAAACTATTTAGTTATATTTTCTTATCCCGCAATATCATAATAGAATTGACATAATAGAAATATGAATTTTATAAATAAATTGGTATAAATCATATTTTGTTGTATTTTTTTTTCTTGATAGGGTGATATCTATACATTCCTTTTCTATCATGTCATTGTTGACAAAAATTGGTAAAATACATAAACTAGGATTGTTTTAAATTATTTTTTGAAGATAAAGAGGCATGTAAATGAATATAGTTGTTGATATAGTAAAAATGATTAATTAATTTGTGATAGCTATGATAGATTTATATTTAGGTATCCCATAGTTCGAACATAAAAATAATAAATTAGTCAATTCATGAAGTATTAAATAAATAGTTGATTGATAAATGATAATGCTTGGTAGGGTTTTCAGTTACCCGATTTCTTTTAAGGATGGTCACCTTGTAGTTTGGAGATATGAATGCTAATTATGTATGAAGATTGGATGCCCAGTTTAAGTGGAAAATCTAGTTGATATGATGTTTGATTTCTTAATTTTTGTGTTGTGATGTGAGCCTGGATGAATATTTTGAAATGTGGGGGATGGAGTCCCATTGGTTTTGGAAGTAGTTGACACCTAGAGTGGATGGATGCATTAGTTTATGCATGTGGTTGTTAGGGAGGACACCAGAACTGATGAAATGGATTGGATGTGAATAAGTGGATGATTACTGAATCTTGTCAATTGTTTTAATGTTTTATCTTCCCCAAAACAAAAGGCAGTTTTTCTTTCTTACCCTCCTTCTAGAAGGGGAAAAGCAGCATGGGGTATGCCACGTGATTTATTTGATTAGCATCCGGATGGATTATGGGTTTACACACTTGTTATAGGTGGAAAAGACTTGACGAGTAGTTCATCTACACAGTGTGTTATGCCCTTAATGTTTGGTAGCTTGGATTTTTTTCCATGATTTCCTAGGAATATGGTAAAATAATAATGATGTTAATAATGGATTTAATAAATGATGTTAACCCATGGGGTTGGAGCTTTCTAGGATTCAATGCTAAGGTAATATTTCTAAGAAGTTGTGGAATTGGTTTTGTTATTCCTATAGGTCTTGAAATATTTTTGTGATTCTAATGATATTTAATGTGGAATTAATAATAGA
Organism: Viscum album; assembly: GCA_963277665.1. Lineage (NCBI taxonomy): Eukaryota > Viridiplantae > Streptophyta > Magnoliopsida > Santalales > Viscaceae > Viscum > Viscum album. Next base: position 970,696,717 of record OY728133.1, on the reverse strand, counting down.
TACTTAATCGTTAATGAGTTAATTAGTGTAATGTGCAACTTATAAAAATGGATAAATTAATCTAATGGAGCTCATTAAATGGTTTTGTTGTTATTGTATATATAGACTTTGTAGTGGCAGCTGGGAGTATGATTGAAATTAGCTGCAGTTGATTCTAAGACTTAGTTATGCCAATAGTGTCACTGTGAACAATATTAAATCATGTACTTTTTGTGTTTCTATACACTGATCTACCTATCAGTTTGGGAAACTAACACCCTCGGGATTCTGTGCCTTATAGGGGTGTTTTCTGCAACATTCTGGTGATAGAATGGATGGATAACTACCCCCATGGGCCTCACTCTATTCACTTGGTAGTTACTTGTGTTGGTAGGAACCGTGGTTAGGTTTTTCCCATATATGTTTGTAGTGGGATGTAGTGGGTTTTGTTTATCCACACACATATTTTTGATATAGTTTCCTATGAAAAAATCTCAGTGTAACATGTAATGTCATGAGTATCCTTACTTCGTGTATGGGATATAATGTATTGAGGTTTAATAAACGACATGTGATACACATTATGTGAGCAGTGGTGGATCCCAGAAACTACCTGGTTACTTTGGTTACATGGACATGGTTGTTGTACTACACGAGGTTCATGTTATGGTTCTTCAGCCAGGTTTCTGCATGCATGCCATTTTGCGGAGGGATTCTTAGGAAATGCGATGTATTGGATAATAGAAAAACTAGTGGGGATGTGGTAGTAGGGTACCCTTGATATTATTTTAATATAATATTCTCTTGTATGTGATACATGGTGAGACTATACATGGTGAGGCTAGGAACATAGTATATATATTTAGGTGATATTTTAGTCTCACTTATTATTCATTGTTCTTTAACATGATTTGTTTACTATTTAATGAGATGCTCTGGGGAGGACCCCACTGAGTATACTATTATAATCACACTACATATATCCAAACATTTTCTCAGGTCACTTGGAGCCGGTTAGAGATTAGGCTTGTTACTACAAGCTTGGGGCTGTAGGAGTTGTTCGGGCTTCATAGTCCCTATCATTATTACTTTCTTTTTGTACATTTAGAATTCTATTTTAGTTGTAGTGGTTCTAGAATGACATTACATATGTGTAGTTGGGTTTTCATTTATACTGTAGTCATAGTTAGAATTTTTTGGTGTCGGTTTTATCTCTCTCTTTCGCATGTGTTCACTAATAGGGTAATTACATACATTTTTGTGTTTATTATGCCCTTAGTGCTAGTCGCTATCCTAGGGCCTACTCAAGGTGTGCCTTGGGGGTCACTATCTCCCTTCTCTTATTGATGGCCTAGGAGGGCTACACCTTGTTGGGAGGGGTTGTGAAAAAATAGTAATTAGTGGTCTAGTTGATGGGTTGGATGGAGTTTGGTGTTAGGCATATGCGAGGTTTCATGGGATAGTAGGGAAATGATGTCATTTATGATTATCAAGTGATTTAAGAACTGGATACCAGATAATACATAGGTTCTTAGGGATATCTGTGATATGATTCATGGAATATTAAGATAAAAGTGTCTACTAAATTTGTTGATACATGTCGAAGGGTAGATACCTAGGAAAGTATCATGGATCAAACATTTTTGTTCTTATGCTAGAATGGGAAGACCAAAGTATATGTTATTCTTAAATGAATAAAATAAAACAATTAATTAATTAATGTTTAGTCTAACATATTCCTGGTTCAGTATCTCTAACAGCTTTTTATTTTGAAGTTATGGCTCCTGGTAAACATCCTTATCAGGTTCATGTAGAAGATGTCTAGAAGTTTGTGCTAGCAGATCTTCATAGGGTATAGGTTGATTAAGAGGACATGTTGAGGAGGATACTATAAGAGTTTCAATGCCAGAGTATACAAAAGTATGAGGGATCTGTTTTAGATATAGTCAAGGAAGAATTCTTGGAGGAGGTGGAGATAACATTCAGATTGATCCATGAATTGATTAATAAATGAGTTTCTTAGTATTTGATAATGCTCCGTGGGGGCAGTGAGGCACTGGTGGGTCCTGTTCCTTGGGGATCACAAGGATAAAATGATGTAATGGGAGGAGTACAAAAACATGTTCATAATCAAGTTTCATTCTTCAACTAAGAATGCATCCAATATACAAGAACTACATACCCTTCAATAATAATTCTCTACTGTGTCAGCGATTCTGATCCATTTTAGGAACCATATATGTTATTATTCGGGCTTGTTTCTAGATGTGGAGGCCAGGGTGATCCATTTAGAGGAGGTTTTGCATTGAGAGATCCAGCTCTAGGTCACCCTCTTTTTTTTAAAGACATAACTCGAGATGCTGGAAAGGCTAGTGGTCATTGATGGGACGTTATCCAGAACCGGCTTTTCAAGATAGGGGTGTCTTCATGATTACTCCCAAAATTTAGTTGCTGTCCAGGGATCTTGGTTTTTAGGGAAGAAGAGTTTATGGTTGGCTGTGGGTAGGTCCTAGCCATTATCATCTCTTTTCTCTGTGGGTAGAAACTATGAGGAACATGACAAGGGATTAAAAACTTGTTTTTCGTGTGGAGGATGAGGTCATCAGCTATAAGGCCCCGGCCTTAAACCTTACTTAATATTGAATTAAATGAATAATTCACATTGAGGATCTTTTCAGGTTTAGAGTTTTAGAGAATTAGGACATAACTATTAAATATCAAAAGATTAAAAAGTAATCACTACTACTAAATTTCCATAAAATAAAAACTCTTAAAAAGAAACATGTCTAGTTCCATATATTAGATAGCATGACTTTCCCTTGATCCCATCCTTGACCCTATTCCACATTAAGTCTGTGAAAAACATTTCAAAAAAACTTGGGGTGAGCATAAAAATCTCAGAAAGGGATACATAAAGAATGAAAACTGTTAGTTTTTCAAAACAACAAGTAAACCATGTATACTTTATCAAAGTAATACCTTTCACCTTTATAACATAGTAAAAACTCTTCACTGAATAAAATATCATTACTTACCCTTTTATAACCAAAAGATTACCATAAAACCCATATAAAGAAAACATAAAATATAAAGGTAACTTGGGATATAAACATACTTAAATGGAATAACCATACGGTTGACTTCCACACATACTTAACGGAATAGCCATACGGCTGACTTCCATACCCAATGCATTGGAAGTTATAACGTAACCACCCATCCTGGTATTCACGACACCACCCGTCATATGGTTTATCACGTAACCACCCGTAAAATGTCCAAGTACCATCATTATACATAAAATATTGAAAATATAAACATTTAAATAACAACATTTCATTTTCAATCACAATAAGTAATTCCAAGATATTTAATTAAGAAATCCATTTTCAGAAACCATTTAAAATAGATTTTTGAATCAAAGTGTCCCATACCACTTTGAAGATTTTATTGGAATTACAATTTTAAAACATTAATGTCTATATAAATAAATACTGAAAACCATTTTTGAAAACATGGACATTAAAGATAAAGATTTAGAATAATGAATCTTTAAAACATTTAAAACGATATTTTTTTAAATAGTTTTTAACAAAATGAGAGACTCTTGAATAATAATAATTGCGGAATAAAATTTAATCCGAACTTTATAATATCATGAGGATAAATGGATTCATGATATAAGATGTCAAAGGACAGTATACACACCATATAAGAGTGAATTGGTGCATAACAACAATGAACTCTCAATTGAAATGTAAATTGAGATGAAATCCATTATAAAGATGGTATCCTTAAATTAAGGATAAATCTATCAAATAATTATGTGTGAGAAATATAAATACACACAATATGAGTGGATATTAAGTGTGAAACAATCAGAGGTCATTCACACATATTCATAGGATGACATGTTCAAGAAGCACAAGTTGAACCCAAAGAAATCGAAATTGGGTTAAGACGTTCATTTGTAAAAATTCGACAGCCTAACGGCGTCACTTCAAAATTCAGAAAATTAGTCGATGAGAGAGTGAATTGTATCTCATCACATGGACATAAACATTACATCAATAAAGATATAGAAGAACATATCCCAACATAATAAGATATAATTTAAAAGACATAACAAAAGAAGTCTTTTAAAAAGAGGAGGGTGAAAGTTTCCCTTACCGAGTTGGGTAACTTTGGAAACATACACCCCATAGAAGAAGAGTCATACAATGAAGATGTAAATACCCATAAATGATATTATACTACACAAAGTGTATAATAATGGTCAGTATATACACCACACAAAGGAAATAGTGGCAAACATAGCATAAATGTCACAGGATTAAATGTGAGATGAAAAATCCCTTACGAAAACTCGGCAGCCTAACGGCGCCACTCAAACCTTCCAAAATGGATTGATGAGAGAAAATAGGGTCTCTCACCATATGAAAATAAAAAGTACAGTAGGGTTAATATCAAATAACATCCCAATCATAAGAAATATGAGCTTAAAAGGAATGACATAAAAGAGTGTACTTAAAAAGAAAGAGAGGGGTAGGATCCCTTACCTCGGGTCCGACTTGAATCGATCGTTCTTTAATCTCCTGAATAATAAACTTGAGTTAATTTAAACTTACTTAAGAACCTTTTTCAAGTTAATTATTCCTTTTATATAACTTATTACTATGTTATAAACATTATGTAATCATTTAAGTTAATAATGTTTGTTTTGTCGATATTTGGTTCTTAAGTCGAAAGTGCACTTTTTACAATTACATGTTGTTCGTGTGGTCAAAGGTTCATTATATCCAGAATGATATTCATGATTTGGATATCATATATATCATATATATCCAGAATATAAATATATTTATAATATTACATAATCATTTATAGGTATGAAAGGAAATGCACCGTTCAGGGAGACGGTAAGCTGTACGCACGCATGAACGCTACTTTCATTTCTATGTCATATTAATGGAATTAAAACTAAATGAGAGGTATGTATATTTTAATTCCAGAATTATATTAATCATTTATATGTAACATAAGTCATATATAATAACTTTAAATCCATCCTTTATACATCCCACATATGGCATTAACGAATCAAATCACTTTGAGGGGGCAGTAGTCCGCACTTCCTAAAATGAAATTATCGTGTTTACCCACAATGGAAACCATAAAGGTTTGCCACAAAAGAAAAATACATAAGATTAAGTAAAACATAAACATATTATATATCATATATAAATATAGTGACATCTTAATGGCCACCTTTGAAGGTGTTATATGAGTGTTGAACAATCATCATTTCTTGAGGCAGAACTTCTCCATCCACAGAAACAGTATGTTCTTTAACCATTAGATGTTGTTGTGTGTATGTTTATCTCGAATAATTCTTATAAAAACATCCTAGTATATTGAAGATACTTGATTTGTTACAAAAGAAATGAATAAAAAGAGTTTAGGGGGTTGGAGAAGCAAAATAAAACAAAAGGACTCAAGTGAAGACATTACCTTAAAATCGGGTAACTCCCGTTGGTTTGAGCTCAAAGGCTTCCTTGGGAAGACTTCTACCCAAAGTGAGGCTTCAAGGAGTTAGAGACGGATGTGGAGATACAAAATGGGCAGGGGTTGGCTGAGCCAAAGGCTTTGGAAGGGTGGGTAAATAGGTAGAGGTGGGGGCCTTTTATAAGAGAAGAGGAGGGGCACTCTTGGAAAGTAAAGAAATGTTACTTTATTTTAGAATGTGTTTCGGATTTTAATGGTCCCAAATTGATGTGTTTCGAGGATAAGGTGATAAGGGTTAGAAATACACCCATCCAATAGGTTTTGGACATGTGTAGGTCTTAGATTTTACATTAGATTTCCATTTTATTTAAATCCTTTATTAATGAGGTAATCACTGCATCATCATGATGTCATAAATAATTTAATATATTTAATGTCTAAAAATAAAAAAAAATCATGATGTATGAAATCTTTTTAGATTTATAATTAATATTTATAGTAAAAAATCTGAATTGTATAACCCCATGTAACAATTGTTTTAGTAAAACATCTCCTGTTTGTGTCATTTTTACTTTAATATTAAATAAAAAGTTATTTATGTCATTTCCCAACCAAAGTGGCTCCATGGGGTCCCCAATTTGACCCATGGTTTTTCTTGGTCGTCCAAGACTCCTCCCATGAGGGTAGGACATGTTTCTAGGTCATTTAATTTTATTAAAACATTATTCTTACCTTAAACTACACTAATTACCTCTAATCGCGATTAAAAACTTAATAAGTTACTATTCACCAAAAATTATTTTAATCCAATTGAACCACATTTTAATTCTTAATGACAACCATGTATGTCGGATTTTTTAAATTCAAAACACAAAGATGGCAGAATTTCATTTTAACGGAAAATCAGTTTTTTATAAGTACCACTTAGTGGTTTCACTATTCATCAAAAATTTAAATTTTTTAGAAAATTACCAAAAATATACCCTAAGCTATATTTGATACTCTGAATTCAAAAATGATGTCTATTTTACAAAATTATAAACATATAAGTTGCATTAATTAATTTAATAATTAATTCCCGCTGTCAGAGAAAATAGCGTGTTTTTATGAAATAATTAGTATCAAAAGATTGACACTAGTTTAAGTCCAATTTCAAAGTGAAATTAATTCCAATGACCACTATTGGATTAAATGGTAAAAATATATTCTAATTTTACTTTAAAAACAATTCAAAAGATAATCTAATAATATAAATAAATCAGATTAAAAATAGGTTTTGAATTAAAATACAACATTTTTCACTATTCATTAAAAAATGAACTTTATCAAAAAGATACAAAAAATTTACACAAAGTAAATTTTGATGTCTTTATTCTAAAGAAGAATTTTATTTTTTCAAATATAACACTTAAAATTGTCAAAAAGTGGATTTAAAAAAGTTTCACCATCAAAGGGCGGTTAATCGACCTCTCAAAGAATATTAGAATGTTTACGCTTAAAATTGAAATCATTCACATTTTTAATCCACTAAAATTTATTATAAAAAGTAAAAATATTTGACAAACATATATAATAATTTTTTAGTTAGTTCTGTTCATTCCCTCCATTACAACGGCTAGGTGTTAACTACCATTTAAAATAATATTATTTTATTATTATAGTGCAACGTAAGATTTCAAAGGAACCCGTTGTTGCGTATTGGGTAAGCCATCAAGCATAGTGTTCCCTTTAAATTAATATTAACATTTTATTCACAAATAGGGATAAATATAAAAATGTCATATTCTTTATTTACCTGGGGTGTTACATCCTTCCCCCTTCTGGAAATTGTGTCCTCACAATTTTAAAATTGGGATTGGAAACATCCTTGAAAGTCCAACATCGGAACAAGAGTCGGAAAAACAATCACTTTAAAATAAATAAAGAGAAGTATAGAGGTCACCCGAGTTAACCCATACTAGGATTCCATGTAGGAAAACATGGACATGGAGGAGAAAACATAGGGTCATGTTTTGATGGAGAGTGATAGAAAACATGTTTAGGAGAAAGTTAACCATAAGAAAATCACAAACTTGTGATGGGTTAAGTGGTATTCGATTCCCCAGTATGAAAAGTTAACAGACAACATTTTTGGTTTTTAAGTTACTCTTCATTGAGGAATTTATTTTTTTTGCTTAACTAAATCAAAATGAAACATACTTACTTGTCACGTAGACTTTCAACTTTTACAAGATTCCTTAATCAAACTCATATTTTCTCCAAAAGATGAGTATTTAGGAGGACATGTTCGCATTAAGAGTACTATAATCAACTTCTTTAGAATCACCTAATCCACAAAAGAGAACTATATAATTCCCATGTCTTTAGACTTTAACCAAAACCAAAACCAAAAAGGTTAGTACAAGATCAAATAATCCAGAAAAAGATAACCCTTTATAAAAAGTAAGTCTATTCTTAATCTCCAAAATTTGTCCAAAAAAACCCAAAGTTCAATGAAGACCATAAGTAAACCAAAATAATATTGAAACCCAAATATTTAAAGGATTTAATCACATAGTCTTCCAAGTTAAATCGTATCATTTATCTCCAAATAACATCATTTTCTCTTAAAGTCTCGTATTGAAAAGTAATTAACCTAATCACATATCCCCCATGATAGGTTAATAATTTCCTTAGATAACCCAAAATCAACTTTCTATTAATTCATAAAATCATATAACTATAAAATAAGTAGTAAAACTAACCAGGGGCTTCACGTAGTCCAGTGGTAGGCGATAAATACCAGTTGCACTTTGGTTGTGGGTTCGATTCCCGCAGCTTTGTCCGACGCGACAGGTTGCCACACAGTCTGCGTGTTGTCCTTTTTCCAAAACTATAAAATTCTTAAAACATTACTCAACAATGAGATAAAATCTTAAAAAATAACCATTGCATAATTTAACCTCAATTTTATCTCAGGCCTTTCACTTTCCATCATATCATATAGCAACCCATAATTACCTCAAAAGTAAGGATCATATAAACCCAAATGGTTCTTTATAACTATGTCCACCAAGGAACAGATAACTATTCCTTGAATAAAATTTTCATATATCAGTCATCAGGGTTACACATACTATAAAAAGTCTTCTAATGTAACCCCCTCATCAAAAGAGACTTAATACTCTTAAGAATTTCACCATAACTCTTGAAGCCCTTATATGTTTTGTTCTTACTCATTCAACATTCTTCTTGATCCATTAGTTATGTATTCCACCTTATTTCTTAATAAATAATTACTATAGACCGAATATCATCCTTATTTATAAATATCAATCCATAGATGCTTCATTATTTAAGGATATGAAAAATAAATCATACCGTGAATCCAGATACCGTGATCTTCAGGATGTTCTCTTTCTCTTCTGGCATGTTGTCATACTTTCAAAAAATAAAGTTCAATCCACTTCTGTAATTTCAATTTTCAATAGAATTAGAAAAGTTGAGATCTTGAAATCATATGAAAAAGATACCATGACCCATAAAATTGTTTTAGAAAAGAGTAGGTGTTGGATAGCGCAAACAATTTCTTGCAGGTGATTTGAATACTCAAGAAGCTATCAAAATCATTCGAACAGGCTTTTCCCATAATGGGGATGATCAAATCATCAGGGAGGGATAAGAATGTTGTGCAAGATATCTTTCCTTCCATCTTAACAATTGATCCATAATCTGTCGAAAAGAATCAATATGTTAACATGATACGAAAAAAAATTATAATAATAAAAAAAGAATCCTTTATAGATAACATAAAAACATTTTTATTACTCTAATACATCAACCTCCTTATATCTCCATTGTTCAGGTTTTTTTATCAAATAGACATATTTTACCATAACCCTCCAGATGTTTCCACATATTAATATCCCTCTTTGTTATATGGGATCCTTTACCTACACCCAGATAACACCCTAACCTCTAAAGTTATCTAAACCGACCTTTGATACCAACTATAAGGCCCCAGCCTTAAACCTTACTTAATATTGAATTAAATGAATAATTCACATTGAGGTTCCATTCAGTTTTAGAGTTTTAGAGAATTAGGACATAACTATTACATCTCAAAATATTACAAAGTAGTCTCTTCTACTAAATTTCCATAAAATAAAAACTCTTAAAAATAAACATTTCTAGTTCCATGTATTAGATAGCATGACTTTCCCTTAATCCAATCATTGACCCTATTCCATAAAAAGTCCTCTGAAAAACATTTCAAAAAAACTTGTGGTGAGCATAAAAAGATCAGCAAGGGATACATAAAGAATGAAAACTGTTAGTTTTTCAAAACAACAAGTAAACAATGTATACTTTATCAAAGTAATACCTTTCACCTTTAGGACATAGTAAAAACTCTTCACTGAATAAAATATCATTACTTACCCTTTTGTAACAAAAAAATTACCATAAAACCCATATAAAGAAAACATAAAATATAAAGGTAACTTGGTACATAAACATACTTAAATGGAATAACCATACGGTCGACTTCCACACATAATTAATGGAATAGCCATACGGTTGACTTCCATACCCAATGCATTGGAGGTTATAACGTAACCACCCGTCCTGGTATTCATGGCACCACCCGTCATATGGTTTATCACATAACCACCCGTAAAATGTCCAAGTACCATCATTACACATAAAATATTGAAAATATAAACATTTCAATAACAAAATTTCATTTTCAATCACAATAAGTAATTCCAAGATATTGAATTAAGCAATCCATTTTCAAAAACCATTTAAAAGAGATTTTTGAATCAAAGTGTCCCATACCACTTCGATGATTTTATTGGAATTATAATTTTAAAAAATTAATTTCCATATAAATAAATACTGAAAAACATTTTGAAAACATGGACATTAAAAATAATGTTTTAGAATAAGGAATCTTTAAAAATTTAAAACGATATTTTTTTAAAGAGTTTTTAACCAAATGAGAGACTCTTGAATACAAATAATTGTTGAATAACAATTAATCAGAACTTTATAATATCATGAGGATAAAGGGATTCATGATATAATATGTCAAAGGACAGTATACACACCATATAAGAGTGAATTGGTGCATAACAACAATGAAGTCTCAATGGAAATGTAAATTGAGATGAAATCCATTATAAAGATGGTATCCTTAAATTAAGCATAAATCTATCAAATAATTATGTGTGAGAAATATAAATACACCCAATATGAGTGGATATTAAGTGTAAAACAATCATAGGTCATTCACACATATTCATAGGATGAAATGTTCAAGAAGCACAAGTTGAACCCAAAGAAATTGAAATTGGGTTAAGACGTTCATTTGTAAAAATTCGACAGCCTAACGGCGTCACTACAAAATTCAGAAAATTAGTCGATGAGAGAGTGAATGGTATCTCATAACATGGACATAAACTTTACATCAATAAGGATATATAATAACATATCCCAACATAATAAGATGTAAATTAAAAGAAATAACAAATGAAGTCTTTTAAAAAGAGGAGGTTGAAAGGTCCCCTTACCGAGTTGGGTAACTTTTGAAACGTACACCCCATAGAAGAAGGGTCATACAATGAAGATTTAAATAAACATAAATGATATTATACTACAAAAAGTGTATAATAATTGTCAGTACATCCACCAATTAAAGGAAATAGTGGCAAATGTAGCATAAATGTCACGGGAATAAAAGTGAGATGAAAAATCCCTTACGAAAACTCGGCAGCCTAACGGCGCCACTCAAACCTTCCAAAATGGATTGATGAGAGAAAACAGGGTATCTCACCATATGAAAATAAAAAGTACAGTAGGGTTAATATAAAATAACATCCCAATCATAAGAAAGATGAGCTTAAAAGGAATGACATAAAAGAGTGTACTTAAAAAGAAAGAGAGGGGTAGGATCCCTTACCTCGGGTCCGACTTGACTCGATCATTCTGTAATCTCATGAATAATAAACTTGAGTTAATTTCAACTTCCTTAAGAACCTTTTTCAAGTTCATTATTCCTTTTATATCACTTATTACTATGTTATAAACATTATGTAATCATTTAAGTTAATAATGTTTGTTTTGTCGATATTTCGTTCTTAAGTCGAAAGTGGACTTTTTACAATTACATGTTGTTCGTGTGGTCAAAGGTTCATTATATACAGAATGATATTCATGATTTGGATATCATATATATAATATATATACAGATTATACATGTATTTATAATATTACATAATCATTTAGAGGTAAGAAATGAAATGAACCGTTCATGGAGACGGTAAGCCGTACGTACGCATGAACGCTACTTTCATTTCTATGTTATATTAATAGAATTAAAACTAAATGAGAGTTATGTATATTTTAATTAAATAATTATATTAATCATTTATATGTAACATAAATCATATGTAATAAGTTTAAATCCATCCTTTATACATCCCACATATGGCATTAACGAATCAAATCACTTTGAGGGGGCGGTAGTCTGCACTTCCTAAAATGAAATTATCATGTTTACAAACAATGTAAACCATAAAGGTATGCCAAAAAAGAAAAATACAGAAGATTAAGTAAAACATAAACATATTATATGTCATATATAAATATAGTGACATCTTAATGGACACCTTTGAAGGTGTTATATGAGTGTTGAACAATCATCGTTTCGTGAGGCAGAAATTCGTCATCCACGGAAACATTATGTTCTTTAACCATTAGATGTTGGTTTGTGTAAGTGTAGCTCGAATACTTCTTATAAAAACATCCTAGTATATTGAAGATACTGGAGTTGTTACAAAAGAAATGAATAAAAAGAGTATAGGTGGTTGGAGAAGCAAAATAAAACAAAAGGACTCAAGTGAAGACATCACCTTAAAATCGGGTAACTCCCTTTGGATTGAGCTCAAAGGCTTCCATGGGAAGACTTATGCCCAAAGTGAGGCTTAAAGTAGTAAGATAGATATGTGGAGATAAAAAATGGGTAGGGGTTGGCTGAGCCAAAGGCTTTGGAAGTGTGGGTAAAGAGGTATAGGTGGGGGCCTTTTATAAGAGGAGAGGAGGGGCACTCTTGGAATGTAAAGAAATTTTACTTTATTTTAGAATTAGTTTCAGATTTTAATGGTCCAAAATTGATGCGTTTCGAGGATAAGGTGATAAGGGTTCTAAATCCACCCATCCAATAGGTTTTGGACATGTGTAGGTCTTAAATTTTAAATTATCTTTCCATTTTATTTAAATCCTTTATTAATGAGGTAATCGATGTATCATCATAATGTCATAAATAATTTAATATATTTATTGTCTAAGAATTATAAAAAAATATCATGATGTAGGAAATATTTTTATATTTCTAATGAATATTTATAGTCAAAAATATGAATTTTATAACCCCATGTAACAATTGTTTTATTAAAACATCTCATGTTTGTGTCATTTTTACTTTAACATTATATAAAAAGTTATTTATGCCATTTCCCAACCAAAGTTGCTCCATGGGGTCCCCAAGTTGACCCATGGTTTGTCTTAGTCGGACCTGAATCATCCAATGATGGTATGACATGTGTCTAGGTCATTTCATTTTATTAAAACATTATTCTTACCTTAAACTACACTAATTACCTCTAATCGCGATTAAACACTTAATAAGTTACTACTCACCAAAAATTTATTTTAATCCCATTGAACCAAATTTTACTTCTTAATGACAACCATGTATGTCGGATTTTTGAAATTCAAAACACAAAGATGGAAAAATTTTATTTAAACGGAAAATCAGTTTTTTATAAGTACCACTTAGTGGTTTCACTATTAATCAAAAACTGAAGTTTTTTAGAAAATTAACAAAAATTCACCCTAAGCTATATTTGATATTCCGAATTCAAAAATTATGTCTATTTTACAAAATTCAAAACATATATGTTTCATTAATTAATTTAATAATTAATTCCTATTGTCAGAGAAAATATCGTGTTTTTATGAAATAATAAGTATCAAAAGATTAACACTAGTTTAAGTCCAATTTCAAAGTGAAATTAATTCCAATGAACACTATTGGATTAAATGGTAAAAATATATTCTAATTTTACTTTAAAAACAATTAAAAAGATAATCTAATAATATAAATAAATTAGATTAAAAAGAAGTTTTCAATTAAATTACAACAATTTTCACTATTCATTAAAAAATGAACTTTATCGAAAAGATACAAAAAATTTACACAAAGTAAATTTTGATGTCTCGATTCTAAAGAAGAATTTTATTTTGTCAAATATAACACATAAAATTGTCAAAAAGTGGATTTAAAAGTGGTTCTCCATCAAAGGGCGGTTAATCGACCTTCTAAAGAATATTAGAATGTTTACGCTTAAAATTGAATTCATTCACATTTTTAATCCTCTAACATTTATTGTAAAAAGTAAAAATATTTGAAAAAAATATATAATCATTTTGTAGTTAGTTTTGTTCATTTCCTCTATTGTAATGGCGAGGCATTAACTACCATTTAAAATAATATTATTTTATTATTATAGTGCAATGTAAGATTTCAAAGGAACCCATTATTGCGTATTGGGTAAGCCATCAAGCATAGTGTTCCCTTTAAATTAATATTAAAATTTTATTCACAAATAGGGATAAATATAAAAATGTCATATTCATTGTTTACCTAGGGGGTTACATTAGCAGTGAGAGTGATTGAACATTCATATCAGTCAGTAGGCTCCAAGTGTTCCATGACATGTTCATCCATTGAGGCAGTTCTAGCCAAGGAAGTTGTAGTTGGTTTCACCAGCACAAGATAAGTAGAGAGAAGATGTGACAGTTAGAGGAAAACCCCAGGTTGATCCTCATCCTCCTAGCATAGAGGGAGTCCATGGTGGTGGTTTTCATCATTGTTATAGAGGTCGGGGCAGAAGTTGTGGTAACCTTCATGATTTAGCGTTTCCATTTCTAGGTGAGCCAGATGACATTTGAGGTACCCTTTGCTTGTTTTCTGCTTTGGTGTATGCCTTGTATTATTCATGAGTGATGCACTACTTTATATCACCTACCCTTTTCCATTACATGGTACATGAGGTATAGAGTATTCCCCTTCCCTTTCCATTTACTACACCAATTGGAGGTCGAACTGACTTGTTTGGAGAATGTAGAGACTATTTTTTAGGGTTGGGGAAGCACTGCTCTTGGGGAGATATCCTATTTTTACAAATACAACCACATCATGTCATCATCAGCATGGTTTGGTGGTAATAATTTCAGGATGTCATGGATTTTTTCATGAGGGAAGTTCTATTATTAAATGATTGTAGATAGGCAATGATGTTTTTTGTCAAATGAGACAATCAAATGGGTCAGAGGCATGTTCTATCCTTGTCATCCCAGAAGGCTGAGCTGCTGGTGAGTTCTACAGAGGATCAATAGTTGCCGATTCCCAGGGTCGTAGAAGAGTAAAATGATGTATTTTTAGAAGAGATTGTACCATTAATCTCTCGATGGGAGATCAATTTTTGGATATAAATATATCCAGAACCGCCTCCAATATCTATAAATCCATATAGGATGGCCCCTTGTGAGTTAGGGGAGCTGTGTTTATAGCTTGATAGTCTGTTACAGTGTGGTTTTATTCACCTATGTGTGTCACTATGGTGTTCACTTGTTTGGTTCATAAAGAAGGTTGTGGGAAGTTTATGGTAGGTTATTGATTATCATCGCTTAAAAAATGTGAATATGAATAATCACTATCCACTTCTGCGGATTGATGATTTATTCAATCAACTGAAGGGTGCCAGTTGGTTCTTGAAGATTGAATTATGGTTAGGATATCATCAATTGTGTGTGAAGGATGAGGGTATCCGGAAGACATATTTTAGTTGTCCTTATGGGAAATATGAGTTCGTTGTAATGTTGTTTGGTCTGATGAATGCTCTAGATGTGTTCATGGGGTTGATGAAGAATGTGTAATGTGAGATCCTGGATATGTTTGTGGTGGTTTTCATCGATGAAATCTTTCTATACTTCCTATGTCTAGAGGATAATTAAGAGCATATTCCCACCATTTTAGGAATTCTTCGTCAATAATAACATTTTGGGAAATTGTTGAAGTCTAATTTTATGGCATTTATAAGTTCCTTTCTTGGGGCATTTTGTGTCCCAATAGGGTGCAATTATGGATCTATCAAAAATAGATTATGTTTTTTTGGTAGACCCTATGAAAGTTGAAGATGTGTGATGTTTCCTTAGTCTTGCAGGCTACTATAGGTGGTTCATAGATAATTTCTCTTAGGTTGAAAACCCCCTGACAACATTGACCCAGAAGGATTTGGCATTCGTTTGTATTGATCAGTGTCAATCAGATTTTGAGTATCCGACACAGAACATGGAATGTTCTCTAGTTCATTGACTTCATCAGAGGGATTTTAGTAGGATTTTTTCTATGATGTTTGAAATCCAGGGTTAGGCCATGTTTTGATGCAGTAGAGATCATTCATTTTTTGGTTCTCAGAAGTTGTGTCCCCATGAACGTAACGATGCCACCCATGATATTGAGTTAGTAGATGTGTAGTTTTCAATGATGTTGTGGAGACATTACCTCATTGGAGATCAGTTTGTGGTTTTCACAGATCATAAGATCCTATGGTATGTTTTTTCCAACATTACTTGAACATGTGGTAGTGTAAAAGTATGGAGTTCTAACAGGAATACGACATTGAAATATCGTATAAACCAAGAAAGGGGACCTTTTTAGATGATTCACTGAGTAGGAAGTCATGTTGGGATGCAATGCGTGAATCTAGTGATTCCTGGAGAATAAGGTAAGATCTTTCATCATTACTTATCTATATGGGAGAAGCATGGGTAGGAGGTTTCCTTTTTTAGATGAAGGGGCTATAATCTATACTACAGCAAGTGGAAGAGCCCCAGTTGGGGGATCTAGAGGTGGAGGTCTAGAGAGAATGGGTTATTTGTGGTGAGTCCACTAATGGATGGTCTGAGGATGAACAACATCGTGTGCTGTATCATGGAAGGTTTTTCGTTCCATTGGAGATGCATGAAATGGTTCTCAGAGGGTTCCATAGATCAACTTTAGCTGGTAATAATGGTATGAAAATGTTGTACCGAGCCTTGGGTAGTTATTTTTGGTTTTCTAGGATGAAGTGTTATTGTTGAGGAGTTTGTGTCTCAATGTTTTGGTCTCCCAGAAGGTGAAGGTCGAGCACTATGTTCCCAATGGTTTTCCCCATCTGTTAGATGTTCCTCAATGGAAGTTTGAGGAAATCTACATTAACTTTGTTACTTGTTTACCTTGAGATCAGGGAGGCACTGACGTTTTGATGGTTGTAGTTGATCATTTTGAAAAATATTCCCACTTCATAGTAGTGAAGGAGTCGAGATTAGTGGATGTTCTATCAAGGTATTATCTGAAAGAGGTTGTGAGAAATGATGGAGTCCCGAGGAAGATCATTTCCTATTGAGATCATCATTTTACCTCTATGGTGTGGACAATTATTTAGTAAGCATTTGGTTCTTAGTAATTCCATAGTACTTATTTTCTTCCACAGATAGATGGTCAGACCAAGGGGACCATCCAGACACTTTATGACATGTTGTGATCTTGTGTCCTAGATTTTGTAGGTTCATGGATGAAGCACTAACCCTTGTTATAGTTCGCTTATAACAATATTTTTCACTCCAACATTGATATGCTTCCATTTTAATCCTAGTATATTTTTCCATGATGTTCTTCATTGTGCTGGACTGGGGTTGGAGATTCAGTAATTCTATGACTGAAACTGGTATAGGACATGACAGATATAGTCCAAATGATTCATGAGAGGATTCAGGCAGTGCAGGAGTGTCATATGTCCTATGCCGGCCAAAGGAGGAGACCTTTTGAGTTTGATGTGGGGGATAACATGTTTCTGAAGGTGGATCCCCTTCAAGGGAAGTGAGGGTTTGGTCATGGAAGTAATATATCTCTCCTTGTTTTTCGGACCTTAGATGTGTTTAAACATGTTGGATCCATGGAATATCATGTAGCATTTCATTTGAAGATGAGCTAGATACATGATGTTTTTCTTGTGTAACAACTCATTTATTATCTTCATGATGACTCTCATGTCATCGATTGGGGTGAGATCGATGTTGATAGTGATTCATCATTTGAGGAGCCTCATGTAAAGATCCAGCACCACAAGGAAATGGAATTGTTCCAGCATGTTATTCCCTTGGTTCATATCTTGTGGTGGCACGATGGCATGGAGGAGAGTACTTGGGACCGTGTGTCGAAAATACATGCTTAGTACCTAGATTTGATTGATGTTTAACTATTTTTTGTAATGATTCTTGTATTTTGGTTTTATATCTTTTGTGTTTATGATATGGCTTTATTTTGTTTCTTTGTGTGGGTTTCTCTCTTTGATAGGTATCTTAAAGGGTGGTTGTTCAGAACCGTTTTTTTGGTTCCTATCTAAGTTGCTTTTTTATTCTCGAGGATGAGATTTTTTTTGATTTATCTAATGTAATTAAACAAATTTTCTCTGTCCAGTCCATTATGAAAATATAGTGATTGTGGTGTTTTTGGGGGTCATAGTGGTTTGTTTCTGGAGGTTTCTAAAAATCTAGTTTCACCAAAAATGGGGTCATAGTTACTATAGCACACTGAGTGGGTGGCACCGTGATAGAAGCACATATAGATAATGAAACAGTTAAGGAGGCACACAGAAATGGAGGCCCTGTAATGGTTCCACAACAAAATTGTGGCACACCATAATGGTGGAACCACAACAGGGCCCACCTAAATGAAGACACCATGACAGAGGCACACCAAAATGGTGAAACAATGTAACGGTGCCCCCGTGATGATGGAACTATGATGGTGGTAGCCCAAAACAGTTCCATTGTGATGTAGTAACACCGAAACGGTGGCACCGTGAGGGTGTCACACCAATCGGTGCCTCACCCTTTGTCAAATTATTAGTTTTTTCAATATTTTATACAGTTTATTCTATTTGAAATATCCATTGATGTAAAATGAATCATTTTATAAGGTATTTATGGATATTTCCAAGCCCATAACTCCTATATTATAATTCCTACGACACGAAATTCCTTTTCTTGGTCAAACCACATTATTTAATGCAATCTTATTTTAATGGAAAATCCAATGTATTTTAAACCACTTAAAAGTTACATATTTTAAAGGGATGATATATCATCCTCCCTTGTTCCTCGTTATTATTTCTTCGTGTGAGATGATCAAACAATTACATCCTTCCAGTAAGAGTAATGCGATCAAACATTCCACCATATATTGGATCCCTTGGATGGTCTTCCTACAACAAGAGCACCCCCTGTTTTGGTGAAACCAAGCAGTATCAATATGTCATCTATATAAGTGAAGATCTATCATCGTTCTTCTTGTTTCCTCCCCTTATGTTTCTCCTTACAATGTTATGTAATGTGATATCCATGTTCCTAATGAATTTATATTTGGTTTTGGCTAGTGCGGTGATGTATCGAATTTCTCAGGTGGATGCACTCATTCATGAGAGGTGACCATGATCAGATATTTAGGATTGTTCTCATGCAAAGAGCATCAGAAACCTTTTGAAGCAGGTGATTCATGGATTATCTATTATTTTTCAAGCAATTGTAGTTTTATCATGTTTTATCACACATGATGGAAATGGAATTAACATAATAAATATTTGATCCAGATAAATAAATTAGTATCGATAGTATGTTATTGCCTCTTGTTTTCCTAGATAGTGTGATATCTATGATTTCCTTGTTTAGTATTTCATTCTTCATATAAATTGGTAATGAATGTAAATTGGGAGTAATTGTTATTAATTTTTTAAGATAAAGAGTCATGTAAATGAATCTAGTTGTTGATAGAGTAAGGATGTTTAATTAATTTTTTATAACTATGATTTCTTACTATTTAGGTTTCCCATAGTTGAAACATAAAAAAATTAAATACTGTATTTCATGATGGATTAAAGAACCAGATATTTTATAAAAGATAATTACTTATATGGTTCTAAGTTACCCACTTTCTTGTAAGGCTAAGATCCTTGTGCTTTGGAGCTGTGAGTGCTCAATAAGTATGAAAGATGGATTCATTGTTTAAGTTCCAAGAGATCAGTTGGTATGATGTTTGTTTTCTCACTGCTTGTGTTTTGATGGGAGCTTATGTGACTATTCTGATATGAGGGGGTAGGGAGTCACATTGGTTGTGGCAATAGATTACTCATAGAGTAGAAATATACATCATTTTGTGCATGTGGGTGTCGAGGAGGACACCAAAGATGATGAAATTGGATGGATATTAGTAATTGGATGAATGATGAATCTTGTCAGTTGTTTATGTTCATTATATTCCCCACTACTCAAGGCATGTAGTCATGCTGACCCTGTATCCAAAAGGGGAAATGATGCATGGGGTATGCCATGTTCTTTCCGTGTTTAGATTTCTGAGGGAGGATGTGTCTACAGTCTTACTATAGGTGAAAAAGGCTCAATGAGTAGTTCATCTAACCATTTTGTTGATCCACTTGTGTTTGATTGATTTTTATGTTTCTCTAGAACTCCGAGGAATATGGGAAATTAATAATGTTATTAATAATTTATTGAATAAATGATATTAACCCATGGGGTAGGAGTTTTTAAGGATGCAATGATGAGGAAATATTTATGAGATGTTTTGGACTTGGATTGGTTATTCATGGGGGGGGATGAAACTTTGGTGTGATGATAATGAAATTTAATACGGAGTCAAAATTAGTTAATTAATGGTAAAAAAATTAATTAATGTAAAGTGAAACAGATAAAAAGGGATTAAGTAATGTAATGTATATATTTAAATTGTTGTGTGATTATTGGATATCTAGTCTTAGTAGTTAAAGCCAGGAGTCTGAGAGACGTAGCTGCAGTTGAGTCTAAGACTATGTTAGGCCCAAAGTGTTGTGGTTAGATATATTATATCATGTAATTTTTCTATTTTTATAAGATACATATCCCTGTCCATTAGGGATACTGAAACCCTTGGGATTCTGAGCCCTGTGGGGGTGTTTTTCACAACATTTCCGTGGGAGGAGAGTTGGATGACTACACCCATTGGCCCCACTCTCTTATCATGGTAGTTATTTGTACTGGTAGGAACATTAGATAGTTTTTTTCCTATATATTTCTGTATAGGGTAGTTGTGTATTGTGGTTATTCACATGCATATATTCTGGATATAGTTTCCTTTCGACTACTATAGGTGTTCCATGTATAGGTTGTGATGGCATAGAGATCCTTACTCAGTGTATGGGATATAATGTATTGTGGTTTAAAACCAGACGTTTGATTCACGTTATGTGAGCTTTGGTGGCTCCTATAAACTACCTAGTTATTTTGTTACATGTATGGGGTGGTTGTACATCACAAGGTGCATGTTGTGGTGTTTCACCCATGTTTCGGTAGGCATGAATTTTTTGAGAGAGATACATAGCACGTGAGATGTTGGGGAAATGTAGAAAAACAGTGGGGATGTGGTAGCAGGGTACCCTTGATATTTATTATTATATTATATAATATTTAATGTGATACTCGATTAGATTATCCATGGTGAGGTTGGGAATATAGTATACCCAGTTAGGTGAAGACTTAATATTACTTGTTGTTCACTATGCTTTAACATTCGTTCTTTACAGTTTCACAAGAGGCTCTGGGGTGGATCCTAATAATTATATTTCTATACTCACCCTGTAAATATCTAATTTTTTTAGGATACTTAGAGAATGTTGGAGATCAGGATGGTTAATTCTAGCTTGGGGTTGTAGGAGTTGTTTGGTATTTGTGGTCTCTACAGTTTTTACATAATTTTGGTACTTGGAGTTTTGTTTGAGTTGTCATATTTCATGCATGAAATTACATATGAGTACATGGGTTTTCTTTTATATTGTAGTCTGAGTTATAGTTTGTTGGTTTCTTTCTTATCTCCCTCTTTTGTATGTGTTCTCTTCTAGTGTAATTACTACCATTTTTGAGTTTATAATACCCTCGGTGCTATTCCCCAACTCGGAGCCTACTAGAGGTATGATTCGGGGGTTCATTATCTCCCTCCTCACATTGATGAACCTGGAGGGGTTCTCCATGTGGAGAGGTTTGTGAAATTACTGGTGGGATAGAATGAAGAGACTTTCCGCAAATTTTACCATAAAATGTTTGACATGACACAGTTTAAAATATAGTGGTAGTTACCGTAGGAAATTAGTCATACCTTTCTAGTACTGGATTGGAAATAAGAAAATATATCGACAAACATTATGGTGGGACTACCAAAAGAATCTCAAGGTAATAATAGAATCTAGGTTATTGATCATCATTTGACAAAATCTGCTCATTTTCATCCTACTTGAGATACTCTATCATTAGATCAACATTCCTGATTATACCTTAATGATATTTTTAGGTTACATGTTATGCCTCTCTTCATTGTATCATATTGTGATAACGGGTTCACTTTTATCTTTTGTTAGGTCTTTTGAATTCATTAGGAAAAAATCCTTTTTTTTCAATAAATCATTTCATCACTAATCATATATGTAGTCAGAACAAACAGTTCAGACATTGGAGGACTTTATATGAGATTTTTTAATGAAATACTAGGGAATTTTGGATTCATATATTTCTTAATTTGAGTTATCTTATAATAAAAGATTTCATTACAGTATACAGATGGAACCATATAAGGAATTATAATGAATTAGGGGGAAAACTCCAATATTTTGGCATAAATTCATGGAAAGGACGTTGATAGGACCATAATTAGTAGAGGAAATGGACGAAAAATTTCAAATAATTTTGCGACATATGATAACATCATTTATTTGGCATAAAAGTAATGTAGATAACAAGATGAAAGACATTTCAATTGAGATTGGTGAAAATGTTTTCCTTAAAATACATCCTTGGAAAAGTGTTATGTGTTTTGGTAAAAAATAACATTTATCCTAGAATCCATTAGACCATTAGAAATGTTGGGGAAAGATGGACTAGTTGCCTACTGTGTAGTTTTACCTCCGAATTTATCTCAGGTACACTATGTTTTTGATGTCTCAATGTTAAGAAAGTATGTCCTTGATACATATCATTCTTTTAGCCCATAAGTAGTTCAGCTGGAAGATAACCTCTCTTGTGTTGAGAAACCTATTCAGATTCTTCTTCGTAGAGATCAAGTTTTTCATAACAAGGTAATTCACCTTGTTACGGATTTTTGGAGAAACTATATGGTAGAAGAAGAAACAAGGAAATATAAAAAAGATATGAGGAAAACGTATCCTCACTTGTTTATGAGTAAATAATAATTTCAATGATTCA
Organism: Viscum album; assembly: GCA_963277665.1. Classification (NCBI taxonomy): domain Eukaryota; kingdom Viridiplantae; phylum Streptophyta; class Magnoliopsida; order Santalales; family Viscaceae; genus Viscum; species Viscum album. Next base: position 970,673,845 of record OY728133.1, on the reverse strand, counting down.
ATTTAAAAAAGGGTGGGAGAATATAACAACTCATGTATTTATATACTATTTATTATTATAATTATTAGTATTTTGATTTAAATAGTAATTCATAATATAAATAATTTATTTTATGGTTATTTGTTTAAAACATTAATTTTTAAATTATATAAATTTAATTTGAGGAAATAATTTTTATTTTCAAATTGATCACGTTGAAATTATCTTCCTATTAATTTTTAAGAGTTTTCAAAAAAACATAATTTTTAATAAATATTAAAAAATCAGTGTAATTTATTCAAAAACAACAATTTATTAAAATATATATTAAAAAATATATATTATTATTTTAAATTGATTTATGTTATAATTAAATCACATTTTTATCAGTTAGTCTAATTTAGGTCATTGAAATATATTTTACATTGAAATTGAATATAAAAACATTTCAAAATTTTGAACATTTTTACTTTAAAAACTCGTTTTCTCGATCCATCAATGAGATAAATTTTAAATTAAATATAAATAATTGTGTTAATTGAAATTTGAAAATTGGACATACTTGGTTGTAGTTCATATGAAATTTGGGGTCTTATAGGAATGAAATAATTTTTAGTTTATATTAACTTTAGTTTTTTTATTGTGGTTAAGGATAAGTCAATTAATTATGTTTTAAAACAATATTATATATATTATAAATTTATCTTAACATTTTTCCTAATGTCATTTTATGATTATTTTAGACCAAATGAATCGATGTAATGATTTTATGACATCTTTGAGCCACCTGGATGATTTTAATTCATTTAGAGTATTTTATTCAATGAAAACCCATTTCAATAAATTATCAAAATTATTCATTGTCATGGATATAAGTAAATATAAACATTTAACAAATATATTGATTATTTAAAAGCTAATTAGTTTTGATTCATGATGGAAAATTATTTTAAATATATATATATATATATATTAATTAACATTAATTCATTTTTAACAATGATGAAGTGCTTTTCTAGGCATAAGAAAAATAAATATTTTTCTTTAAAAAAATATAAGAATTATTAAATTACCCAAATTTTGGAAGAAATTTTTTTATATAAGTAATTAAAAACCATTATCAAGTTTCTAATCTAATTTTTGACAATTTGAACCTACAAGGACCACATTAGTCCCTTTAGATAAATTTATTAAAAAGAAAGGCAACTTCATCACACTATAATTTTAAATTTTAATAATATATTTAAATTATGTTTTATAGATGTTTTTTTGAAAAATATTTTCGTTTGGAAATTTAATACATTTATATTTTCTTGAAATTATATATTTATATTTTTTGCAACAAATAATTACCTTAATGTTTTGAACAATTATAATGGAGGGATTATTTGATTAATGAATAAATCTATTTATTGTTATTAAAAATAATAAATTAAAATAATTATATATTTAGAAGTCAATTCACTATTTTTATTTGAAAATATAACACGTATAATATATAAAAATAAATTTAATTCAAAATTGAAACTTTTTGTCATGTGTTTAAAGACATGATTTTGAATAGTTTTTAATTTGAGAAAATGGTTTTTCATGTATAAAATATTTTATTATATTATATAAAAATTAAAAAAATTAGTGAAATGCCCAAAAATGATGATATTTCAACGAAAACATAATCCCATTTTTTTCATGCCTTTTTTGATGTCTTAAACTTTAAAAAAATTACTAGAGTATAATAACTTGAGTTATTCCTATGTTATCCCCCACGTCAATTATAAAAGGAGGCTCCAACATTCATAAATTATCATCACCTCAAGACATATTTTCTTCTTAAATCATTCAAATTTCATCCTGATCATCCATTTTCACATTATTGAGCTCATGGTCTCACAACAATTCCACTTACAAGAGCATTGAGGAGGTTCTAAATCAGTAATTTTCAAAAAATATTGGTTGATTTTTCATCTCTTTTTAATTACTTTTCACCTATTATTTATCCTCAACCATCATCCAATGTATCATGAGAACTCTAGTATCAAATATATATTTAAGTTTTTTTTGTTTTTACAGTATATTTTAAAAAAGTTCTCATCTTATCCTTTATTTAATAAATAATAAAATTGTCCTCTATGGTGCATTAATTCACCACATTCGTGGATGATGATTTTTTGTTTACCTTTTTCCAAAATAATGAAAAGGTTAAATTCACATGTAAATATTTAAAATGTCTTATATATATATTTCCAATTATAGTTTGTTATATCACGTTTTACAATGAATACCATTAATAAAACTACCTTGTAAACCATGAAATAAACACACTTGAAACAATTAAAATAACAAAATCTTGTTAATAAATGATAGAAAAATGGTATAACAAGATAATGTAAGGTATCATAAAGATTATTTTATTTATTTAATATATTTATAATACCATTTAAACCATTATATAGTATTATTTAACACATTTGAGGGATATATAACATGATATAAGGGACTTTCCTTTTAATACAATTTTCAAATGTATTTCTTATAAAATTCAAAATGATTGTTATTTTTTATATGGTGTGAGAGGTTACATCTGATTTAATGATTCTATTTTATTTTTATTATTCCATTTTATGTTTTAATATTTATTTATGAGTAATATTATTTCATTAATATATTCATAATTTATTTTATTTTAAGAGTAATTTATTTTACGAAACATGGTATTTTTAAAATCTAAATTTGTTTTTCTCAATTGTTGAAATTATTTATCATGTGTTTTATTTATGATATGTTATATTGAAATTTTTTATGTTTGTTTTATCCCATTATATCTCAAAATATTATGGGTTGATCCCAATTATTGATCAATATATATTTGGTTGAGCTTATTATAACTCAACATATGACAGGTGAGCCCCATTATATCTCTCTAATGCATCATGTGCTCTAGAGATAGAAGTTGACTGAATGGTTATTACAACTTTAACGGTAAATATAAGAGTGATATGTAATAATATGTATCAATGAAACATCATGATGAATACATGCATGTGAATAAGTTTTTTTGTAGTTATTTTTATTGGTTTTTTTATCACAGGCTAATAATTTATTTTTTTATATCCATTACTCAGATTTTTGAAATCATCTTGTGTTTTAAAACTAATTTCAATGGGTTTTAAGGATGTAAAATAGATAGTTTAAAGTCAAGATGAGTATAATGAATATTTTTATCATTAAAAATAAATCTAGTTAAATTTTAAATGATTTTATTTTAGAGAAAAAATGAGATTGAATAGAAGTGTCTACTTTATAATTTTTTAGTTTTTATGTGATAGTTATGGAATAATTATATAAATCTATAAACCTAAAAGGATTCTCAATGTGTAATAAAGTATTTTTTTAGACAAAATTTAAATATTATGAAATGTTTTATGAATGGAACTTATTTCTATATTGTTTCTAATTTACCATTTTATTTCTATAATCTATACCATGTTTGGCATAACATGATGTCTGAGTACATGTATATGGTAGATTTTAAAATTTCCAAAAATTGATAAATAATATATATATATATATATATATATATATATATTTCTTATGACATTCCATTCTAGTTGTTTATAAATTTTTGAATATCAGTTAAAAAATTTCACCCATTATACTCATTTTAATTATGTTCAAAAAAATATTTATGAAAATAATTTTTTTTAATAAAAAATAATTTTATAAGCATAAACGTCTAAAAAAATTGTGTATTTAAATATTTTATTTATAAATTTTGGGGATTCAACACCTTCGTTTCAATTAATTCTTTTTAAAATATCATGTAACTCAAACATATCATGCACTTGTGGAATTATTATGTCAATAGAGAGTATTAATTGGTATAAACAATTAATTTATGGGTTTCAGATTTTTGAAATATGATGTTCTAAAATATAAAATTTTTAGATAAAATATTCATTAGGAATATAACTTTTAAAATTTATTCTATATATATTAAAATTTAGATGTTCTATAATGATATGTAATATTTTGATGTATTAAAATTTTTCAAATATCGAAATGGTTTTACCATAATGGATGCATTATTTTGTATAATAATTTATAGAAACATGTGTTTATTTAAATATAATGGCAGTTCAATTTCCATCATAATTGTTTCTAAAAACAAATTTATATATTGATACCTGAAAATTTATAGTTCATTTATCAAAAGTAAAAAATTGATTCTAATAAATTAGATTGAGATCTTATTTCCTATCTCTAATTGATGCTTCATAACCTATGAAAGCATCAAAAAAATTTCTTCTAAATTATTATAAAAGGACTGATGTTCAAATTAATATTTTATGCAACATCCTATTTTTGTCAATTAACTTATATGAAAAATAATATTATTTATATGATGATTCTTTATGATTTAATTTTTTGGATAAATTGTAATGTTGATCATTAAATTAAAAATAAATATAATTCATAGATATTTTTTGAAAATATTAAAAATTTGAAGCTCTATCATCTTATGAATATAATATGAATAGTTGTTAATTAATTTCCAATAAACCCAAAGTAGTGCTTTCAAAAATATCTTCTAAATGATTCATATCTAGAGGATATACAAAAAATAAATAAATAATATTCATTTAACTTTACCCACAAATAATTATTAAAAATCACTAGTTATTTTATTAAAAATATTTATTTTCTAGTAGTATAATTTTTTAAATTATGTTATTATACATAAGATCAAATTTGTAGAGTTTATATTCAGTATTCAAGAATTATATTTCACATCAAAGATATATAATACAAGATTGATTTGATATTCTCTATGTAAAAAACACATAAACAGTTATAATAAATAATGTTCTTTGTAGAAATCAATTTAGAATGTTGAAAGAATTATTCAAAACCATAGTCCAATCATTTATTCCAATCATATAATCCCATAGTTAATTTTATGTAATTTTTTAAATAATTATATTTCATTCTTAAACTAAAATATTATGTTTTGGTGTCTGGGGTTTCAATAATTAAGAGTAATAACATTCATCATAATTTTTTTTCAAAATCAATGTAAAAAAACTCACCACCATGAATTTACTAGATAATAATAATATGTATTGTTTTTACATTTTATATAGAGGAATGAAATCCCTAAAATCATTATGAGATAGAAATTTTCATGTGATAAATTAATCCCAAGAAAATATACTATAATCATCAAATATGATATAGACTGACTATTTACACCCAATACATATAGTCAGTGTATGACCAAATTAAACCACATGCACTAACTGTAATGATTTGGAAGTTACGACTTCACATTTATATTTAAATCTGTACATATTTTTATTTTTATATTAATAATGATTAAAAAATTGGGTTTAATTAAACAAGTGTTTTGATTGATCCTGATCACTTCTCTTTCTAGACATATTTTATTATGTATTAATGTTATAATGACTTATTCTTTTATTCCATAACCATGAACATTACATAGATTATGTCAAGGTTTTTAAATTCGAATTACATAATTCAATTATTTAATGAGTGTAGAAATAATCATTTTCACTGGTAGATATAATTAAATCACCTTCTAAACATTGAACAATACAATTTACATTCATAAAGTTGAAAATCATACAGTACTAGTATATTTTACTATGGATAATAAAGTTATTCATTTGAAAAAACAATTAATATATTTTAAATTTATTTTTTTAAGAAAACAAACATCAACAATTATGAATATTTGATCGTTTTCATTTTTTACAAAAGTGACTAATAATACATTCAAATTTTTAGAATTTTATAAGTTCAATGTTCCTCAAATAATTTTATTAGATAGCCATAGACCATTTACCATTTTTTCTTTTAATTTATCATAAAAATGTTTCATAAAAAAAGAAAAAACTCAGTTCATGGTACAAAATCATTAATGATCATAGATATATTAGGATATAAAATTTTATAAACACACATCTTCTCAAGTAATATATATTGAATATATACACATTAATGAAAACAAAATTGGAAACAAAAAATATTATTCATTGTATAAATAGAAATATTTTCCACTAAACACCTCATTCATGTATGTTTTAAAACCAAGGAAATTTATATGTAAATTAATAAGATAAAAAATGGGGGGGTTTGGTACTAATACCAACAATATTATATGATCTAGAAAATATAAAATTTTAATTCATTTCACCAAATTTTTTTGTGCCATAGGTAAATTTATAAAATTAGTAATTTAGACTAAAAACATTATATTTAAGGTGAATAACCATGTTACAATTATTTGGTTTCAGATCAACATAGTTTATAATTGATTTTTTTATTTTAGCTAATTTAGTTTAATGATTTTTTTCTAGTAGTTGAATTTAAAATTATTTTATATTATATAATATTAGTTTCATCATAAAAATATATTATTATTTTTAAAATTTGAATTCTAATTAAGAATAACATTAAAATTTTCCCATATCATTAAAATTAGTTAAATACACCTCATCATTTTCAAATAATGTAACATATTCAATTTAAATGGATCATAATATTTATCATCTAATAATGTTGAATAATCATCCTCAGTGGTAAAATTATGTTTTGAATCATTTGATAAAATTTTTATGCATAAAATAGATACCTAATCCAGGAATCCTTTTTTATAATTAGGGATATCTATATAAAATTTAATGATTTTCTTTATTTTAATTTACATTATTATTTAAGGAAACATTCAAATAAATATGACCATCCATATCACCCATGGTGTCTGTAGAGTTACATAATTTCATTTATTTACACTTATATTATTTTATGAGTTCTATCATTCTTTTTAATGTGTAGAATATTATTTTTAATTATACATGTTTTCTAATGTACATAAACAATAACATTATATGTCTTCTTATTATGGTTTATACCATCATTTGTTTCAGATGATAATACCGTAATTTTTTATTACTGTGATTATTTTTTCATCCTCTTTGCTGGATTTGAATGTTCATTTTCACAATAATTTAAACTAAATAATTCCAACTGCTTATATTTTAATTTTAATAAATAATTTTTAGAAAAATAAATACATGATTTTAATGTTCATATAATATAATTACTATAAGTTGAAGAAAAGGTTTCTCTATTCCACGACATTCAATTCTTACTATCTCTCTTTTATTTTATTTTATAATGCATAGGTATACTAATCATGTCCTATATAAATATATTTGTAAAGTTTTTGGTGTCATTTATGTACTTCCTCTATGATTACAACATGTTTAAAATTATTTCAATAAATTTTTTTATAATTTGATATTTGGATAACTTTATTATAATGAAATATTTTGAACTACTTACAATATTCCAAAAAAATTATTCATTTATGTTAGTATTTCCTAAGGAAAAATACCATAGGATTGATAGTCAATTATTACCAAACATCATCATGTTTAAAAATCCATGTATGTTCTAAAATTTTTAATTTATTTATTCATTTAAATTTTTTCCCATTTCACGTGATGATAACTGATTATAAATGATCTTAGTCATAGAATGAATAAATGTTTTATGAAATGTATGACTTAATTAATTTTCAATTTTTTCCTCGAGGTAAATACTAAAAATTTATTTGTCATATGAATGTAACTCCCAACCATCCTAATATAGAAGTTGATTCCATAGATAATGATATAAGTCATTATATGATCATTAAAGTAATTATTGACATATTAATTTAAAATTGTTTTTGTATTAAATTTTTAAATTTTTAGGTCTTATTGGAATGAAATACATTGAAAAATAAATCTTCCTCTACCACCTTAGTTAGTGTAGGAAACTGAGAAAACATTCTAGTTAACTAATTTAAAATCAAAAAGAAAATAACAATAAATTATAGAATCAATTTGATAAAAAATATAATATGAAGGATAAATGACTATTATCTGTGGGGGTGAATTATAGTTTAAAAACATACATAGATGTTTCATTCAGCCCTCATTTTCTAGGTGATCCATAGTTTAAAAATATTTATCCATTCAATGTGAATATTTTGAAACATAAACTACATGAATCACCCATAAATAAAATATTTTTAAGATGTTTATAAAAATCATACAATAGTAATATATGAAGTGAAATCAAAAAAATTTAATCATTGTAATTTTAGAAACAATTACAACAAATTTGTATAATTAATATATTTAATAATTTATCATGATAAATTTCCTATTAAAGGAAATATTTAGACACACATTAAATCATATGTGTTTGGTGGATATATAGATCATATCAAAGTTATCAACGAAATTAAACCTATATTATTGTAACCATGATTTTACACCCAATAAGAATGCCTTTCTTAATATCCCAATAATCACTAAAAATATTCATATGATTGTATATAGTTTTTTACCCCTGAAAACTCTATCTTACAATACAATAAATTCTTCAATAATGTAGTATCTACAAATCCCCTATGTTCTAATAAAATGAATCCTTATATCATATGAGATAAATAAAATAAAAAACATTGGTTATTCAATAAGATATTTACAAGAAATCAGTAAAATAAATAATTCGTTTTAAACATTGGGAAAGATTGAAATAAAAAGTAAATCATGTCAATAATAAAATAATAACATTAGTATATCATATGATTTATCATTTTATCAAATTTGTTTCCCATTTTTTAATGGTTGAGGTCATATAATTATTTAGAAATATTTTTATAAAAACCATCAATAGTAATATTCCAAAAATCGATAATCTAGTTTTAAATGCCTAAAGAATAACCTTTTAATATTATAATGATCTTACCATGTTTTGTTACCTATAAATATTTTTTATAAGGACCTCTATCATGATCTTTTATAGATTTTTTTCAATGGATTTTTAGATTATTTAATTTTTATTAACAATGTTGAGTTTTTTGGTATTTCACATACCATAAATTCATACTTCATAGTCCACAAAACTAAAACACTAATGATGATAATACATAGTTATATATTTTGTGTTAATATTTATTAAATAATGAAAAAAACCAAGTCATTTACTCAAATAATATTCCTTTCAATGAATTATTCCCACGAGTAAATGATTGGCCTTTTAAATTATATAGGACACTACCACCATCCACTGAAGTATAAATACTCACATACTGAAAAGAAAAAACAATATATCTCTAAATAATTATTTTAAAAGGGGTTAATCAGAACTAATATACTCAACAACACATGATTTTCATATTTTTCTCATAAAAATCATCCATTTGGTTTTTAGTTTTTTATATTTTTTCAAAACAAGGTTTGTTGATTCTTGAGAAACTAATAAATGTATCATCCTTTCGTTCAAATATATTCCCCAAACCATATGAATATAATCTCAAACATTCTCATCAATTCAATTATCATTAGGTTTCATCCTATATAAATGATTACCAATATTCTCTGTGATATTCAAGAATTTCTGAGTGATTCATTAGTATATATAATGAATCTAAATAATTTTAATTATATGATGACATGTAGCGAGTATGATGTAATGGTGGATCCATATTATTTATCCCCATGTTATCAACTACATCATACTTCTAATATATATAAATCATAAATAATGACATAATTTTAATTATTTCATTGAAGTAGTATAATTTTTAATCATTATATTAATTTAATATTTATCCCTAATATTCAATAAAAATATCTCATTAATTTTTAAACCCTTAATTTAAAAACTAATCATTATACATGTTGATTCCATGCTTTCTCTTATCCTTATGATCACAACTATATCCTTATACTCTACACTAATTCATTATGTTATTAGTTTTTACACTTTATCAAATAACCTAATACTTTCGGATAATTACTAACATTAACATGAACATTTCATATTTTTAAAAACATCATGTGTGGACTTAGAGTGTGCACTTCATCATCTGGTAATCTTTATAGGCTAAATATAATTTTTCAAACATATCATATATATATTTAAAAAAATATTATTTAACAATCACCCATCAAAATCCAATTTAATCACCTTTATTCACTAGAGTTGACTCTTATGTTGTTATAAAATGATTCTTTTGCAGCTCTAGAATGTATATTATTTATTACAAAATATATAATTCAAATCCAATTCACCTCAACTAGAGGCCTTCATAAATAACCAATATCTAAGTGAATTTTTTTACAATACATACTACTAATTGAGAAATTTTTTCATGAGATTACAATTAGTAATAAAAATCATTATATGATCATTATAATCAATGTAACAAATGATCACACACACCTCATAGAAAATATTTCATGAAACATATGATTATAACAACCAATGACTATAAAACTATTAAACATTATTGAAAATAAACAGAACAACATCCCCATGTGGGTTACTCAATCCATGATTATATTTTTATTTATTATTAATCATTTAAATACTTCTTATTTATAAGAAACCGAAATAGAACCACTAATTATTCTTAGTTGAAGTATCCAAAAATTGTAAAATATAATTCAACATTACCTATTTTAGTTTTCGAAAAATTAAGGATTAGACATCAAATATTATCAAAAATTTATGGAAATAAAAATAACTAGTTCAATATGATTACTAAATGAGTAAAATTTTTAATATCTTTAATAATGTTCTATATCACACATCTTTTTAAACACCTAAAAAATTCCTAATCCATAATAATAACATTTTCCCCATATATAAAAAATCTATAAAAAATAAACATGATATAATAATTGATGACATTCATTGATTTTCCGACCATTGTATTTATAATATGGTTACACACTCTTTTCCTTCTATAACCTATAAAATTACAAAATTTTGAGTCTTTTTTGATAAATAAAAAATATTTTCCATTGTTGGAATTAATTCCATATCTAGTGAACCATCATCCAACATTTCCATCTATAGTTATTTAAACTATTTCATCATTTATATAGATAATTATTTACAAATATTATCCTAATCAAAATAATATAATATTTCATCAATATATGAAATTAAAATTAGTTATGTGGTGTAGATATTCGAAATGAATATTTTTTTCATCCATTCCCTTTCAAAGATCCATACTTGTCAAATATCAATAGAACATTATGTAACAAGATAACAAATCATTTTTTTCTCAATATGGAATATTATTTTATTAAAAAAATTTAATAATTAATATCAATTTGGAATCCCAAAAAATTATCAACACAAAAAATCATATCGACTACACTATTTAAATATATTGAGATTAAATGGGTCTATAAAAATTAAAATCTACTCTAAGAAAAAATTTCTATTATGATTCTAATTTTAAAAAGGATGACTACTCTAGAGAATTTATGATGAAAATCAATACCTTTGATTTGGAATTTCCCATACCTACTATCTAGACCTTTGTTCATGTAACATATTTATTATAATTTATATTTTTCATGGAATTTTTTTACTCCAATAATATTCTTTTCTATAGGTCTTGGAATATGTTCCCATGTGTAATTATTTATAATTTTATCTAGACCATCATTAATAAATTGGATCCACTAATTTTGTTTATAATATTCCTCAATATTTATGGGTTCTATATTGAAAAGTTTGTTTATGTGACTAATTCCTATAACTATTGCTTTTGATTCAACAACTATATTTTGATCACCAATTATATTTTTAGTTTCTAAATTATTTCACTTCCTTGAACCTACATATATAAGATTCTATTTTACACTATCATAAATTATATATGGATAATATATAAAATATTCCTCTGTTTATATGGATTATCCTAGTATGTCAACATATATATAGTTAATAACATCATCCTCACATTGTATTATAATAAAATATTAAACATATTCATTTGTTTCATACATTATAACATCAACACATTCATAAAACTTTAATAAACTATTTTTGTGACATCTATAAAAAGTTCATTTAGTGTATACACATGTAATATCTAATCATAATCATTATCATCAAACATTCATTCAATTTTTCCCTTTATTTTCATTAACTATGATTAGTTGAACACATAAAAGTTCGTTACACTTTTATTCTTTATCATGCACAATTCAAAAGGTGATATGATAGAGTTTATCCTAAATAAGAATATATTTTGAATAATAGAAATTATAGTAATGGTATATTTATAGAACAAACCTAGTCCACCACTAAAATGGGTACCTAATCCAACCAATAAAATACCTAGAGGAAATTCAAAATTTCCATGGGATGTATATTATATCTAGGAATCAATAGAGAATATAAATGCAAATTATTTAACACATAATATATAATGAACAGATAACATCTAATCACAGAACATTATTTGAAAAAACATATCTATTAAATAATCTCTAAATGATAAAAAAGTTTTTATATAAAACTAAAATGGATAAAAATTACATCAAAGGAGGACCAAACAAGAGTATACCTATAGAAAAGTAAACTCATAACCAAAACCCGACATATCAGTGTGACCATAGGTCACTCTCATCCCAACCATCCCATTAATATTTATCCCTCTATATTAAGGTTTGATGATTTCACCAACAACTGTAATGAATCCATGATAACAATATACACCAGATGGAGTGTGAAGGGTGTATGTGAAAAAAATAACAATATGATCCCAACACGGTGTCATGTAAAAAAATGTTACATACAAATTGAAAATCATCTAGAAAATACATTTTATATACCGTTTTGTATGAAATCTAATAACATTACACATAATATCCATAGCATTTCAATATTATGTATCCTTAATAAAATAAATTACATTGAAAATTTTTCATTAAATTCATGAATTCCATGAAAAACACTATTTTCCCTATTAATAAATATATCTTAAAATATCATTCCAAGATTCTTTAACAAATACAATTGTACTACATTAACAAAAAAATATGTGACTAGTATCAAAAAAAATGTGTATAAAAATGAATGGAAGTAACCAAATAGCGACACACATTTATGAAAATGTGGAAATCAAACTAAGTGATTTAAAATACACAATGTCAATAAAGAAAGAAAGGGTTTGTATCTTTCGCTCCAGGATTTCACTAATATGTGAAATTCTTACAATTTACCATTCATGGGACGACCTGTTGGATTATGTTGTGACTAAACATAATCAATCCAAACTGCATACATATGGAACTCATAAAGGGATAAAATATATGATTATAACTCATAATATAGGGGCCACATGTATTTTGGAACTATTTAGGGAAATACAATTATAGATTCCACATAGTAAAATTTTTTCCCCATCATTATGATAAAGGTGGTGGTGAGTACACAATTGATAAAGGTGTTAACCAAAAACGAAAACTCAAGTTCAACTAAACTATATCAAATTAATTTTAAACATTAAATCAATCACCATATCTTTTTATACATTAAACACCACTTGAAATGGGATTAAATCATAATGGGGTGGGAATAAAGATGGTATCACACAGTCACACCATATGAATATTATAAAAAATCAACATCCAGGGATTCAAAAAAATGACGCAGAATTACGACCCTAATTCCTAATTGATTGATTATTAATTTCAAATAATACTTTAATAAAAAACATAGTGAGGAATTTTATTAAAAAAATTTGAATCATATTTCAAATTAATTTTTTCAAAAACATTTTAGAAATTTTTATAAAGTTGAAACTCACAGTTTTTCAAAATATCATAGGGTCCACAATTTCTCTATTAATTTTGTCTCAAGACCCAATAGGGGTTAAATACCATTAATATGGCCATTATAATTTTAAAAAATATTTTAATTTTTTTTTGACAATTTTACTTTCATTTATAATCTAAAATTCAATTCCAGACCTATATTCCATTATATAATTCCTCTAAAATATTAAATCACATTCTATAAATAACAATTTCCTTATCTTATAAATTAATGAATATAAAAACCTCAATAAAATTAAACATGTCAATTTCATGACAATAACAAAAACACAAACATGGGCGCCATTGTAATTCGGTCTAATTACATCTCCATTAGTGAAATGTTCTCAATGAATCCTCAATGAATCCCAAAAAGTCAATAACAATGAAACAAACAATTTAAAACTATATTGGACAACGATACACCCAATTTATCTCTTATAAGGGTTTATATAAGAAATGGTATTATATGAAATTAGGGAAGGATGAAAATTAATGATGTAGGAAGAGAAGTGAAGGGATTTACGATGAAAAATTGGAAGGAAAAAACAGAGATGGATTGTTGATCCAATTGAGTAGGTTGGATAGGGTATTATTTATATTGGAAATTGGGGGGGGAAGGATTTAGTTGAACCAAAATGAGGGATACGGGACCATAAATATTAGCAAATTGTGTTTAGGTGGAATATAAGTTTTACAAAATTTATAACTAGGAAAATTGTTCTCAGTTGGATGCATTGTTTTTCTAATTATTCTCTAACCATTCATTTCACCCACGTGTAAAAAATGGGCTACACAGTTCCCTCAAGAGTGGAACACATTTATAAAATACAAATTAATACCATTAAAATACACATAGTCATGGATATATACTCATATCCACGTTTATTCATAATAATTCATTAAAACATTAATACAGAGTAAGCATTCCAAATATAATAAAAATCAGTCTCAAACTCCCAAATAAAAAAGAAAACTGAAGGAAATACAATATAACAAAATATAATATAATATAAAATCTAGTTGTTACATGGTGGTATCACAATAATCACACAAAAATAATTTTATTCCTTTGAATGTCTATAAAAAAGTTTTATACAATTTAAAATGGACAATGGGTACCATAATGTGTAATGATATTGGGAGGGGAAACTATTCAGATAATATTTTAATGTAGATGGACCTGATTTAAATTAAACCACTCTAAAGAATAGAAAAACTCTATAAATCCATGAAATATTTCCATGTATATCACATCCATCAATGAGATACAAAATATCCTAGAATGGTGGAGTCCAATTACGGATTTCATAATTATATACACTTCTTCTAAATGGGGAGAAGAGGGGAAACACACTAATAGATAACAAAATACATGAGAAAACACCTCTATAATTTCCTAATAAGGGATAATATTCGACCATCAAAAAGATTAAAAATGTAATGAAATCTAACCCTAATATAAATAGAAATCAGTGAAAAAAGAATATCCCTATGTTAAAACCGTCACCAAGATCAAAAAACATAAAAAAAAAATCAAAGAATGAAAAAACAAACCATATCCAATAAGGGTGTAGACCTGAGACGCAATGGTATAATTGGAAAATTATGTCTTCATACTAGGATTACATCTCATGTTGAACTTAATGAAATGAAAATATGACTCATAAATGATCGACCACCCAATCGAAACAACAATTCTTATCACCCTGTAACCAACCCAAGTTCTTCACTACTCTATCATCAATTATCCTTCCTAAATACATATATGAAAATTAATTTATCCTATAAAGACACATCTTAATCTTTGATTCAAACAAAGAACACAATAATTACGCTTCCAAAATGAGTAATTTTTATAGTCTCAGCACATTCTAGATAAAATTATAAAATATAAAACCACAAAATTTCCACAACAATAACATCCTTATCTTACATACAAAATTAAAAAATTTCTGAAAGTTTCTAAGGTAGTTAAACTTATAGGAAATCGTTTATATTTAAATTAAGAGGATATAAAATATCTAGGTGCTCCAAAATAAAATCTTATAAGATTATTCGAATTTATCTCTAAAAAAGATAGACCAAATATATTACCTACTCTCCCAGTATGGGAACCAAAACATTCAATTCCTCACCCAATGAAAAAACTTTATTGACTTCTACTGGTACATCTAGATTAAAATATATAGATTGGTATTTCCATGAATCATAATTACAAGAATGAAATTGATATAATAATATCTTAAAGAAGATACAATACTTGTCATTAAATAGAATAAATGAAACTAAATATTTATACCAACCATGTAAATTTTCTTAAAATAGATAAACAACGAATTATATTGAGGAATTTTATAGAGTTATGAGATAATTTAAGACTCCCAAATATCTCTTTTTCATCTACTTTTCCTCATTAGTAACTTGGTAACCATAGGGAATGGGTGGATAATGAGTCGGAAAGGATTGGATGGGGTCTAAGTGCAATGAGGATTTCACATCCACCCCACAATTCTAAGTATTGGTAAAGATGTAATATTATTAAATCACATGTAAATATTGACTGTATCTTTCTAGATGATTGATCCAATGAAATTATTTTCCACTTCTGATCAAAGAACCTATAGGATGGATATTATCAACATATAACAAATAAATGTCAATAACTTCTTATTATAATGATCAAATCATACCAATACATAATAAATGACGACAACTCAAAAATTAAACACACTAAAGACAGAACATATAAAATTTTAGTTTTTCTATTTAAAATTAACCATTTTGAATACCCAATTGAAAGATGAATTTCAAAAATATAATCCATGAATCCATGTGATGTGAATAAACAATATTCCACAAATTAAACAAACATAAAACATATAACTCTTTCCAAAGAATCATATATATTATTATACCATGAAACTCATTCCATATTACAAAAAACAAATAAACAAATCCCCTTTTATATTGAAAATAATGTTCAAATATTCATTTAGAAAAAAATACACCCAAGCCATTATAAATAAATATTCTTAAAATATATCATATGGTTAAAATCATATCCACAAAACAAGTACATTTCCAATTTCCTTACTATAACATCACATTCCATTAAAAAATATATTAAACCCTCTCTGAACCAAACACATCCAAATATTTTCAAAACAAAAAAAATTCATTTTTGTACCAAAAATAAGTAAAAACAATATTGAAAAAACAATACAATTAATCATAAAAATTTAACCAACCCCCATTTTTTCATTTCAATTCTAAATAAACCACCACTAGTCTGCATCATAGTAACTGTAATCACCATTATGACCATATTAGAAATAAATAATGTAAAAAAATTATAGAGTATAAATAATATAGTATGTTGGTTGGTCATATGGGTGGTAAAACTGTGAACCAACAATGTGATATATAATATGATTATCTTACATATATTCTAAATTTTTATTACTTGGTTTACCCAACTATCCATAATAACAATTCCACTAATTATATGACACTATATTTACTTATAAAATTAAAATTAACGAATTAAATAAATGAAATACTAATTAGGGATTTAAATATCTTTAAAATTATCAAAATTATTGAATTATTATAGAAAATTACCTCAATATTAATTCTCAAATCCAAAATTCTCATATAATATATAGGTTCAATGCCATATTGAGTTATCCAAGCCCATTTCCACACACATCACCAAAGTCCTTATAATGATCATAGTGTGTATAATTCACAGATCTACCCTATTTAGTAATAGGGGATCAAATACCATTCTTTCATTGACAAACCATAGCCTTCCCTTAATCACGCACCAAAGCCGGTCTATAAAAAACTCTATGCATATTCTAGGTAAACATAGGGGAGAAACCTATTATTGTGAATCAAAAAAGGATACATGTATAAATATTTCTTACCATGACATTTTAAAAAAATCAACTAATCATATTGCATAGATAGAATAGATAGAACTTCCCTATAAACTGAACAGTTAATTAAATGGAATAATTTGTATTGAAAAAAATGTAACCCAAAATCCAATCTATGATGAAGATATATAAGAATACAAATATCAAGAAAATTATTGAAACAAACCTAACATATCTATGTGACCCTCATTCATTGACTAAATTATAACAAAATATCCGTATAATAATTATCACCCTATATTATTTACACGTGATTCATCAAGATTTTTTTATGAATCCATGAAAAATTCTCACCCCAAATACAATATGTAAGGTCAGTGGGAAACCAAGCCTAGAATGATACCAAAAATGAGTTTTTAAAATTCATCACAATTGAAAATACCTTTATAATAGTTTTAAAAAATTATTGAAAATAGGTTTTCCAAACATAAGTACATGGAATCTAATAATATTCCTTAAAAAATGACTAAATTTTCAATTTTATTTTTAAAAAAAGGACAATCACATTGTAATAATATTATTATATTTACTCAAACCATGATAAATATACATTTTAACATTTAAAAAATTGATTCATAATTGTTTTTTAATTATTATTTACAAAACCTACTCACACTACATGAAAAACATATCAACAAATGGTATAATTTTCCACAAAATATATGTTTATGAGAATTAATGGAGAAATATTTTTGTTCCATAGAACTCATGAAAATATTGGATTTAAAGAACATATAATGAGTAACCCTTAGTTAATGATACAATCTAAGGGAAAATATTCATGGGATATTAACTTGTTCATAAAGAGAGATAGTTTAGGACATCACCAAACACAAACTAACCTACCAACATATGTTGCATCTTAACACAATCCACCCAATTAGACTTTATGAAGCACTAATTGTGTGTTCAACACAGCCTAACATATTAAAAACATGTGAGTACACATGTATAAATGAAATTTCATGGAAATTATATATATAGACCTCACACAAAGAAATCAAAGCTACCAGGACTAAGGAAAAGGTTATGGTGAGGGAAAAATCCATATAATTGTCAAAAAAATGAGAAACCACTAGCCAGACATAAAATTTATTTACAATAATAAACCCCTTTACGTATAAAACTTATTATTGGCATACATAAAAAACATACCATAATGGAAACTAATCATTTCCAATGGGTAAAAAGTGGGTTTCATGCACTGATACCTTTCTAAAGTTACACAATAGTGCCAACTGGGTCCTTAATAATATAGAAAAGAATATCAAATATAAAATTGTAATGGTTTGAGGATTCATTAAAAACAATAATTCATAATTTAAATTTCCTATAGTTTCCATATAAAAGCATTTTTAAATTATATGAAATTATTTTGAGAATACACGCTTTAACAGCACTTGATTTGGTCGTTCGGTGAGAGAAAATAGAATTCTGTACCTTTTTCTGAGTTCACTTTTGTAAATTTGAGACCATGTTTTCGTATCTTTTTAACTAGTTGTTGGATCAAAAATTTTATGGAACTGTTGAACTTAGAATGCCGAGATTCTCTTTGAATGGATATGACTTCGATTGGAAAGGGTTGGATGGAAAAGTTATTTTTTGTACTCTTTGAAAATAATAAAATAGCTTTAAAATTAAATTTTGATTCTCTTCTCAAACATTGAGTAGAGGACATCATCGCTGTAGAGCGGAGATGAGCTGATGATGAGGAGCATTAAAGGAATCTCCTTAATGGTTTGTTACGATGTAGTGTAATGACGTAACGTCACATCATAAGCAAAATGTTTTGATGTATTCCTTATTTAATTAGATAACGTGTTTGAGAGTGGGAATTAAACTATAGGAAATTCTCTAACAAACCTCTATTATGTTGCCTCTCAATATAGAAATGAAGAATTCCAATGGAATGTCGTTCACATTGACGTATCTCAAAGAATGAAGATGAAAAGTGAAAATTGTTGTCGGCCTCTTGAACCCTCGAGGACAAAATGATTTAGTTGCAAACATTAAACCAAGGTATGGGTTATGCTTTCTTTGTGATTGATGTTCTTTCACTATTATTCATTCTAAAGCATATAACTTGGATCAACACATGTGATGGTTGATATGAGGATCTTTTTTTCATGTTGGAGGGTTGTTAAATTCGAGGACTAGAATGGCTAGTTACATTCATGAGTTTAAATCCCAATCCTCCCTTATATTATACACCTTTAACACGGATGGTAAAGGATGACACAAACAAGTCCCGAATCCATCTTCATTGCATGTTCTTGTGCATTATTCATGAAAAAAATTCTTAAAATGGTGCCAAGGTGAGTTCGAGGCTATCATAGTGATGGTGGTTGCCCTACGCAACCATAGGTGTAGACAATTCGACAAACAGACCACATCAGAAACTATGGTGGCCCACTGACGCAAGCACCTACACGCCGACGAAAACCATAGGTAGAGGGAGGCAGTGCGCCTATCACTGTGCCACAACGGTGTGAAGTGTGGCACTGACCACTGCTTCGTGGAGGGGTGGCCCGTGTCCGGACTGCTCAGGTGTGCTGGAGGCACGTGGTCCATCGACCCCGTGTGGGTGGAACAGCTAGCCTCCTGCCTGTTCTTCTGGAATAAACGGACGTGGTAGAGCCATGTTTGGCTGGACCGAGATGGTCCCTTATGAGGCCTGACCACAAGGAGAGATGAATCTAGCTAGCACCACTAGTCGATGAACCAGATATAGTTTATCCATGTCTAGGTTAAATAAGTCGGGCTACCACCGCGGAAATGGTTATTGTTAGCGGGCTAGACTCACCCCGTTAGGATGGGCTAGACCTACGACCCAATGGAACTAACCTAGGCCTGTCGAAGCTTGGGTCAGATTGGTGAACCCTGGTCTGGTCAGGTCGGCATGTCCTTGACCATCCCCTTTTTGATAAAACGTAAATAACATGTTGATTGAGCTTTTGATTGACATGTTGTATACGCCCCAAGAACCCTTGCAATTAGGAGGTCATTTTGAGATACTCTACGTGATTTTTGATGGCCGTTGGACTATGGTTGTGTTTAATTGGACTCAAATCCAGCTAGACCCTTTTTACAAAAATGCCAATATCATACAGACCGATTGTCTATTCAATGCACTATCTATTGCATTGGGACCCTTACAAAGGGATGGTACTTTAGTTTAATCTATGTGTGACTCTAAGGAGTTTGATGTACGACTATGGCATTAGAGGAAGATTCTTTTTGAATCAAGTTTTCTATGTGTAGGAATTTAATGGCTGGTTGTGATGTGAAGAATGTAGAGAGACCCTTCATGAATCAGCATGAGAGTGTCCTTTCATGGATCAGCAGTTGCATGACCCGATGTGTATCATCCACAGAGCAACCCGTCGTGGATCCACAATAGTGAAAACCTGCATGGATCAACATGATAGAAACACTTCGTGGTTCAGCATGAGAGCTACCCATTTTTTATCATCATTAGAGAGACCCTTTTGGATCAATAGGATAGTGACCCTTCGTGGATTAGCAGTATAGCGACCCTTCCTAGATAAGTAGTATATCCTCTCAATAGAATAAGGTGATTTATATTTACGAATAATCATATTTAGTTCTATACATATGTTATACCTGGTGTGAGTAGTGTCTATTTCATTATTCTTTACATTGAGATATTACTTTGTTGTATTTTTCTTTTTTGGATTTCTGTGAGATCTGATTGGGTCTTGAGGACCCAAATTACCATTCTTATACTCACCCCTAAATGATATTCACTTGCACCAATTCTTCCTTCTGTTGACGACGTACATCTTTGACTGGGACGTTGGGGAGTCCATGATATGTGGTTCTTGGAGATGAACCGATAGATGTGGTGTTCTGGTGTGACATCTGATATTGAGTTTTACCTACCCTTTAGTTACGATCCTTAGAATATGACCTGTGGATATTGTACTTATATTGATGTACATTCCTTTTAGTTGGTCTTGTATTCTGGCCCCATTAATTTCAGTTTACACCTTTTACACTCAATGGTGGTAGTTGGTGGTGGTTGTACTAACATCATTCATTTTTGGTTTGCTTGATACAATATTCCTTGTCTTTGTGTGTATAATATTAAAGTCACATCCTTCCCTTTTTGGGATATGAATTATAGTGGTAGTCAGTAGCCTCTGGCTTATAGAAGGTGGGCTTGGGGTAGTCATGCCATAGGTTCTGGGGAATGAATCATGGTAATGTGGTATTATAGGGGTTAGTTCTACCACAATAACTAAGAGTATGTATTTTCAATGAGGGAAATAGTGTTAGGTGTTTTGAGTTCGGTATTCAATCCAGGGAGTCCAGTGTTGGTGGGTGGACAATGTATTCATACACTAGGACCCTAAATTCTGTTTTCCGACTCGGTACATGAAAACACTAGTTTCATGTGTTTTAGAAATGTTTTTGACTTCATCTCGTTTAATTCACCTCAGAAGGTTTAACTTATTGATCGTGGTGCATCTATTTGCATATTTAATACCTCCATGAAGATAGCCAGGCTGGATTCCAATTAGGGATCACAAAAATGACCCACCAAGTGAGGAGGTGTCGGTGCAGGGACCACATGCAGAGGTAGCACCTTTGGGTGGTGTACCAACACCACCACCACCTGTACAGCAGCAGTTGCTACCAGCCCCACTAGGGGACAGTGTAGACCAATTGAGCATGTTGCATAAATTCCATAGAAATAGGAATCCCAGATTGGAAGGCGAGATAGAACCTCAGGCAGTTGAGGATTGGATAGAGGCAGTTATGTTGGTTTGTCACCTGGTGGAGACACCTACAGACTATATGGTGATCCTTGCCGCATACCATTTTTAGGGGAAAAATGGGAAATAGTGAAGCTTGACACTCTAGACCCACAAGGAGATGATCCTTTCCTTGGTGGACTTTGAGAGCCTCTTCAAGGAGGAGTTCATAGCAGCGACACTACACTCAGTGCCATTTCAAGAGATACTGCGCCGAGACCAGGGTATCCTGACTATGAACTAGTACTCAATGTGGTTTACCGACCACTCCCGCTACACCGCTGACATGGTATGAGACCCACTGATCAAGGCCCAGACCATTGATCAGAGACTCCAATAAATGTTTAGGGTGTCTATGATTTCACATAGCATCCTGAAGCATGATGGAGTGCTAGAGAGAGCTCTACCAGTGGAGGGCATCCCAACTGAGCAAACACCAACGACGAGAGCCAATGTTAGATGACGAGTGGCTGGGTCAGCTAAAATAGGTAGTAGTTAGATGACGTAGAGGCCCAAATGGGCCAGACCATCCCGAGGAAACCCCCATGACAGAGGTTTGGAGGTTCGGAGATTGCGAGGTAGAGGAGGTTATATAAGGTCCAATGTTTGTAAATCCTATAGAGGACAAGGCACATAGCTTGCAAGTGTCCATCCCCTTGTACAGATGACTAGCCGATGGTCAGGGGACTGCTGAAGTAGAGAGAATGATTCAAAAGAGGAGTTCTATAGGGTGGAATACATTGTAAGGGGTAGGCCATGTGGAAGGCAGTAAACGATGGTTTGCAGTACTACCACCGCCACCCTCAGGTTGTCCACCACAGGCTCAGGGAGCCAGCGGGCAGGGGAGATGCCATCTTCAGGAAATGGAGGACTACATCCATGGTTCTCAATAGATAATTAGAGGAAAAATCTATGTCTAATCCACCTTGGAGGAAATTATTATTGACACAAGTTCCAGTCACTACTTCCATTCCATGGACCTAGTTAAAGGTTCAATGATTCTAGTGGAGTCGGTGGCTTAATCCTTATGATTAGAGACTTTTACTGGAAGGGAATATATGATGATTCACTGGATGAGGCAGTTTAAACTTACTATAGAAGAAGAGAGATTTAGTTGCGATCTCTTAGTAGAAGCATTGAGGCCTTACGATGTAATCTTGGGTATGGACAATTACTCTACAGTCCATGCTCTGATTGACTGTTTTAGTCACAAAGTGTGGTGTTTCCTTTAGAATGAGACCATATTTTCCATCACTGGTGGTAAGGGAACCTATGCATCATAGTATGGTCTTTCCTAAAGGAGGTTGCGGTTGATCACTCACCGGATGGCTAACCTCACCCTAGTGGTGGTGGATGTTAGGAGTCCAATATTTTCATTAGTTGTGGATGAGTATGATGATGTCTTTCCTGAGGATGTTTTGGGACTACCTCCCCATAGGGTGGTAGACTAATACATCAACATATACCCCATAATGACACCTATATCCACAAATATATATAGTATGGCTCTCACGGGGCTCGTGGAGCTAAGATTACATTTGAAGGACATACAGAGAAACGAGTTTGTAAGACCTGGTGTTTCTCCATAGGCAACCCTGGTGTTGTTTTACAAGAATGAATATGGGAGATTGTGACTATGTGTGGAATTCTAGTGCCTAAACACAGTGAACATGACAGATAGGTATTCACTACTGAGTATTGGTGACCTCTTCGATCAGCTAAAGGAAGAGATGTGGTTCTCGAAGATCAACCTCAGATCAGGCTATCATTAGATTTAGGTATGGGATGAATACAGTATGAATATATCCTTCACGAGATGGTATGGCCACTACGAGATCTTAGTGATTCCCTTCATTGTGATTAATTCCCCATTAGTGTTCAGGGGACACATGAATAGTATCTTCCATCTTTTCACCGATTTTTTGTGGTGGTATTAATTGATGATGTCTTGGTGAACTCAGAGTCAAAGGAGGAGAATACTACACACCTGCATATATTCTTGGATATACTCAGAGATATATATATTTATGGAAAGTTCTCAATGTTCCAATTACGAATACATGAGGTCCACTTTCAATTACATGTCATCTCGGAGGCTGGAGTTGTTGTGGATCCAATAATGGTTAAGGCAACGCTTTCCTGAAAACCACCCTTTAGTGTTACTGAGGTGCAGAGTTTCCTAGTGTTGGATTGGTACTATCGGAGGTCCGTGCCTTACATCTCCAGAGTAGCAGCACTTGTGACATCTTTGAAAAAGAAAGGAAAACCCTTTTTGTGGAGAGATAAATTCCAGAAGAACTTCCAACTACTGAAGTAGAGCTTGACCAACACACCCATATTGATATTACAAGAGGAGGGAATCAATTACGTTGTATAATATGATTCATCAGGTCTTGTACTAGGTTCTGTCGTAATATCGGAGTGTTTAGTGATCGCATACATCTCATGGATGTCGAGGTAGCATGAGAAGAGTAACGTGACTCATGAGCTAGAGTTAGTAGAATTTGTCTTTTCCCTAATGATGTGGTGGCACTACCTGATTGGAGAACAATTTAACATATACTACGACCACAATAGTCTCATATATAAATATATTCTCACAGATGGTCTAGAACCTGAGACTGTGGTGATATTTATGGTTCATTCAGGACATTGTCTTTGAGATAGTATACAATCCTGGGATGGGAAACGTGGTGGAAGATAAACTCAGTAGATGGTCTGGTTTACAGTTTTTGGGTGAGGAGATGGGCTAGCTTGTCACAATGCAGATATCCTTCCTAGATGATGATGGAGTAGATTACCTTTAGTATATTCCTATCCCTCCTTTACTCATTTAATTTGATTTGGAGGCATAATATCTAGATGTTGAATAAGAGGTCGGAGATGCTCAGTTATTGTTATGACAAGAACCTGATGTGTTTTTGATTAGTGCAAAGCACACCATACTTTTTAGAGGACGTATCATGGTACTAGTGGCAGTATCGGAGGAGTTGTTGATATAGTACTATACATACCTTTTGGGGATACATTATGATGTATCAAAGATGTACCAGGACCTCTGAAGATATTACTGGCGGCCAGGGATGGAGAAGGTGGTGGCAGAGTTTGTTCCATGATGTATTACTTGTTAGCAAGTGAAGGCCGAGAATTAGGTCCCAACATGATTGACATAGCCTCTTGAGGTACCGAAGCATAATTGGTTTGGTATCTCTATTGGAATTGTGACAGGGTTACCCTGCACATCCAGGGGCCAGGACTCAATCTGGGTGATCGTGGACCAACTCGCCATGCCTGCTCACTTCCTACACATCCTTGAGTAGGGATTTAAAGAGGGATTAGGACGCCTCTACATCCAATATATAGATTTAATTCATAGAGTTCCTTTGACAATCATCTCAGACAGTTATGTATACATTACATCCCGATTTTAGGATGGGTTTCAAGAGGTGTTCGGGACTCAACTACGCTTGGTAAAAACATTCCCCCCCAGACGGATGGAAAACAGGGCGGACCATAATCACCCTAGAGGAACTGAGTTGTGCTTGTGTCCAAGATTTTGTTCATAGTTGGTAGTTCCACCATAAATTGGTGGAGTTGACTGAAAACAATAGATATAACTCCACCATTGGCATGGCACCATTTGTGGCCTTGTAGGAGTGGCCATGTAGATCACCTCTATGATGGATAGACCCAGAGGATTCATTACACATAGGTCTAGAGTTGGTACGGGGTACAACTGAGAAGGTGGAGATCAACTAGGAGCAGATGAGGATAGCACATAGTAGACATAATGTTTTATACTGAAAAGAGATGGAGACTCTTGGAATTTAAGGAGGGAGACCATGTTTTTCATCTGGTCTCAACCCTACGGGGATTTACAAGATTTGGCCAGGCCACCAAGCTATCTCTGATGTTCATCAAACCTTTTCAGATCCTCATCAGAGTTGGAGAGGTGGAATACCACGCATATCTTCCCCCAAAAATGCACTGGTTCCATGATTTTTTCCATGTGTCGCAGTTGAGGAGGTAAGTGCATGATCTATCACATGTCATTGACCAGGGTGAGTAGCAAATTAATGATGGGGAGATGTTTTCAGTGTTCCCGATGGATATAGAGGATAAACAAGAACATGTCCTTCAGGGATATTCGATTCCCCTAGTGCGTGTTCTGGGGCTACATGGGAATCTAAAAGATAACACATTGGAGTGGGGGCTCAGATTCATCCTCAGTACCCCTTTTGTTTATGTAGCCTTGTTTTGGATTTCAAGGACATAAATTCCTATGGTTGGAAGAATATAATGTCCCAGAATTTCTATTTAATTTTTTTAATTATATGGAATTATTTCATGACCTCATGCTTTGACGAAATGTGATTCCGAGGCACGGTGAGCCCAAAACCTAATTCTAAACCTTTTTTGTGTTCATTAAAGTAAAGATGGGAAAATGTTTTTCTAACTTTTGAACTAGTGTTCAGATCGAAAAACGGTGGGTATTGGTGAACTCATAATGTCATGATTCACCTAGAAATGACCTAACCTCAACTTGCAAGGGTCATATGGAAAATTTATTTTTCATAAATTTTGGAAATTAATAAAATAACATTAAAATATTATTTTATTTATTTTCTCAAGCTTTGTGAAGAGGATGGTGCAGCTGTAGTGCGTAGATGAGGAATCTTCGAGGAACATTATAGGAATCCCATTAATGGCTCATTAAGTTGCATAATAATAGCTATGTTGTTTCAAAAATGAAATAATGTAATGATGTAACGTCGCAACATAATAGAAATGTTGTGAAGTGTTTCCTTTTTTGTAGCTAACTTGTTAGAGAGCATGAATTAAACTATAGGCAATTATCTCATGAACCATTAACAAGTTTCCTCTCTAATGAAGAATAGAGAATGTCAGTGGATCATGCTAAACTTTTACATACCCCAATGAACAATGATGGGAAGAGAAAAATGGTGTCGACCTCTTAAGCACTGGAGGATGGAACACTTTAGTAGCGAACATCAAACTGAGGTAGGGGTTATGCTATCTTTTTTATTATTGTTCATTCCACGATATTCATTCTAATGGAATGAACACTTTTTAACCCATGAACTGGTTAATCTATGGGTCATGTGTTCTTTTTGGAGGGTTGTTTAATTCGAGGACTTGAATGAAGGGGTAGATTCATATGGTGAATTCCAAATCCTCCCATTTACTATAAACCTCTAAAGTGGAGGGCGCGGCCTGAAAACAACAAGATATGATTCCCTCTACCTTGCATTTTCTGGTGCATTCTTCATGGGAGAAATTCTCAAAATAGTTTCAAGGTGTGCTCAATTCATTCTTAGTGAATGTGGAATCCCTATGAACTCGTTGGCATAGATAGTTCGAGAAATGGTCAACTGTAGAAACTCTGGTGGATGGAAGAAGCAACCACCATCCCACGGGAGCCGGCGTCCTGCGGTAGCCCTCGGAGGCGTCCGGTGGTGGCCCATGATGGCGAAAGCAGGTGGATGGAGAGGTTGTTCCCATCATCACGTAGCGACGACATGAATTGTGATACTAATTGGCGCTATTTGGTGGAGTATCCTGTGTCAATGTAACACCCCGAGATTTTATGAAAAATAATCTTTTTAATTTAATTAATGTCTTGTGTTGTACACTACACAAAAAGGAGCTTTCACAACACTCATACCTGACTTGTCTTTCATTACATTCAATAAAGACCTTCCTCGATAGCGTGTGTGGTACACAATACCGAATTTCACTAAACGAGATATTATTAGAATATTATTATGAAATAGCCGTTATGAATAGTAATAACCACTTTTGAAATTTTATTAATTTTATCTCTAAAAATGTACTTCATTTTTGGATTCGTAATATTGAAATTATCTTAGGGTGAAATTTGGTACTTTTTTGATAACTTTCATATTCTGAGGAATAGTGAAAAGTACTAAATTTTAATTAATTTTTTTTTAATCGAAATAATTAATAGTAATAAATTATTAATTTTAGTGGTTCTAAAGTATATCTAGAATATTTTTTTACCATTTAATACAATGTTGGTCATTGGATGTAATTTCACATTTAAACCAGACATAAACAACTGTCAATCTTTTGATAGTTATTATCTCTTAAAAACACGCTATTTGTTTTGATGACGGGAATTACTTTTTAAATTAATTAATGCAACTGATATGTTTTGAATTTGGTAAAATAGACATCATTTTTGAATTCATAATATCAAATATATATTAGGCCTAATTTTTGGTATTTTTTTGGAAACTTTCATTTTTTGATGAATAGTGAAACCACTAAGTGGTAGTTAAAAAAATGAATTTTTCATAAAACGTAATTTTACCGCTTCTATTAGTGGAATTTTTAAAATCATAGAGACACGGTTAATATCAAGGACTAAAATGTGGTTCAATTATATGAAAATATTGTTTGGTGAATAGTAACTTTTTACTTTTATTTACCACGGTTAGAAGTAAATATGATAATTAAGGGTAAAAATGATATTATTATTACCCTAACACATATCCTAATTCTATTGGATAAGTTTAATTTGACCAAAAACAACCTTAGGAATAAAATATTACCATTAGTCCCACTTGGATTAGATTAGGACATTTAATAATAATTTATTTGAAGAAGGGTTAAAATAGTTAAAATCAAAGTTTAATAAGTAAATCATATTTAATATTGGGTTATACATATGATAAATTCGACTTTAGATATTAATTAGAAATATAAAACGATCTTCTACATAATGGTAGTTTATTTATAATTTTTAGACATTAATTAATGTAATTTATTTATGACACAAAGATGATGCAGTAATTATCTTATTAATGAAATATTGACATAATTGATGTTAGAAATACGCAAATAAATGTAATTTGAAACTTTTTATGAATTACACTAATTTTTTAGGTTACTATGACATGTTATTATTGATTTAGTTAACTTTTTTTGAACTAATCACTCTGTTATGATTCTCACAAAAATCAATTATCAAATAGTGTCAAAATTGACCTAAAATAGTTTTTAAAACAAATATTCTATTATTAATTGTTATTTTATTTCTAAAAATCTACGGTTCAGCCAAATGACATATATAAGGTTATATATATTAATAATAAAAAACTTGGGGTTCATTTGGCTTGTTATAGTAAGTTTATTAACCTTATAGTGTAAGAAAACAAGAAGACATGGTAAAAGTAAAATTATTTAACTTAAGGTTAAATCTAAATGATAAGGAAAAAATAGAAACCTAAACTTGTCTAAATTCTATTGGAAGGGAGGATTTATACCCATCCCCACCTTATCATAGAAATATCTCAATTTGGAGCTATCAAAAACCGAATATGACTTTATAATAAAATAATATTTCTAGTTTTTTCAAAGGTGCCCCTCTCCTCCCTTATAAAAGGGCACCTCCTCCCTCTCTTCCTCACACCCCTTTGAGCCTTAAATCTCGGCCAAAACCCAAAAAATTCTCTTATCCACTTCCCTAGAAACATCCTAGAGGTTCTGGTCTTATTAAAAGTCCAATTTTAGTTCCCTAAGAGGAGGTCTCAAAGAGGCGCTTCAAAGAAGAGGTAATGTCCGTTACCGATTCTTTCAACATTATTTCTTCTTCCACATCTTCTTATTTAGTTGTTTCATTATGAAGTAATAACATCAGTATAACTCATATACTTATATGTTATTATAAGTATTAAACAACCCTATTTCACCATCTATCCATCCTACGGGAAACGAAATCACCACACATACGTACATACGGAATACCGTCTTCACGCCGTGGTGAAATCTGTTTTTTCCACCAACACCTTACATGGATGGGTATAATGGTGTAAAGAATAACTATATATTGTCATTATAACATATTACTGATTCTGATATATTATACCATCCACTCCAATTCTATTCAATAATTATGGGAACGATATCATCACTTGTGCGTACGTACAGACTACCGTCTCCACGACGCGATGAGATTCATTCTCCATGTTAACAATACATGAATGATCATAAAGTTTATATAATGAATAATAATGAAATATATGAAATAATAATGCTACTGGATTTATGTATATATATATATATGTATTCCATCTATTTAGTTTCATTCAATTCAATAAGGAAATGAAAACAGCATTCATGGGTACGTACAGCCTACCATCTCCATGAACGGTGTATTTCATTCCTTTTATCGATCTATAATATATATATATGTATATGAGGAATATATATTATATATAAATAATTTTTTACATTATTTAATTATGTAAATAAG
The DNA here is from genome assembly GCA_963277665.1 of Viscum album. Classification (NCBI taxonomy): domain Eukaryota; kingdom Viridiplantae; phylum Streptophyta; class Magnoliopsida; order Santalales; family Viscaceae; genus Viscum; species Viscum album. The sequence goes on along the minus strand of OY728133.1, from coordinate 970,643,139 downwards.
GATATTAGTAATAATATCAAGAATGACAAGTCGAAAAACAAACGATAAATGATATGATTTTACCCAAAACACTACTTTGACATGGAATTTACAAAAGAACGAGTAATATAAATTCATAAGTGAAACATATATGATATAATAACAATGAATATGATTCTTTAATAAGTCAATGAAATTATTTAAATCATTATACAGGAGGTTCGGATGTGTACGAAGCATATCCGACCTAAGGTAAGGGATAATTTTGCAAATCTTATTTTTATCTGAGATTGCTTATTCATAAGTATTTAGTGGGGTTATTTCTATAATCCATCTCCATGTTTTATAAATGTGTATTCATGTATGTTTAAAGTCATTTTAACCCATTTTTACTTTTACCCCATGGTATGGAAGGAATATTTCTTTTATTTACCCTACAAGGTACTTTTTGACTTTTCCGTCAAAAGTACGAGAATAATGTTTTTTTTAACGTATACGGCATGGAAGGATTTTTACAGTTTTATTAAGCCTTATTTTCATGAGTCTTCCCCCAATATATTTCATGAATATTTTAAACAAAATCTTTTTATTTTAATATTTCAGGACGTTTTGTGAAAAGAAATTTATTTTGAAGAAGGATATTATCCTCAAGAATTCATTTCAAGTGTTTTATCAAAACCATTTTCCATTTAAGATGAAATTATTTCATATGTTTATGTTTAAAGTATAATGTCTCTTTGATTTACATGGTTTCACTTTTATTATTATGAAATGTTATCCATTTATTTTATATGGATTATGTGATGATGGGATTATGTTTATGAAACCCTTTTTATTCGTTGGGTTATTATGAATGAAGTATGTTTATTTTGTGGCACAAGAAAGAATGATTTCATTATGAGGTGGGTGGGACCTATATCTCCCTTCAATGCATTGGGTATAGATTTTATATCTCATGAGATAGACATAGACTAAACGGTATGTTAATCCGGTTCAGTGTTACAGGACTAAAACGAAGAGCGAACTCGATTTAGAAAGGGACTTTGTCCATTAAGATGGTCTTGGAAGCAATTCCTTGGATAATATGGAAATAATAACATGTTCTGATTGGTTTCCACAATTACATGTTTTATTCCCTTTATATTTTATCATGGTTGACGTTCCATTATGATATATGCCTTATGTACTTCCACAATTTATGTATTTGCTCAAGATTTTGATGTTAAAATTTAATGTTCAAGTTTTTACTTTCAAATATTTATATATTATTTTATGTTCTCTATGTTTTCCCTTATTGAGCATCTGAGCTCACCCTTTTTATGTTTTATTTTCCCCAAGAAATAAAGAAAGGTTTTTAGTAAGGAAACAAAAAAGGGGAAGATATTTATGGGAAAAGTTGAAGATCTTTCACCACGAATAGAATATTAAATTCCGAGTTTTCAAAGACACTAAACTATTACGGTACTTTTGTGTATGTGTTTGTTATGAATTAAGTATTCTGCAAAAGTAATGTAATTTCCATGTACGTCAGGCTTCGAGTCCCTACAATTGGTATCAGAGGAAAGGTTTAGTCAACCTTGGGAAACTAGGATGTGAGAACTTTAGTGAGATCCATAGATATATTTCTAAGGTATGTCTTGGGATGTCCATAAGGTTAAGTATAAGTTTAGGTTATAGTCCTAGAATTATGGTAACAATATTATATTAAACCTAAGATGTTAGATATTAAAGTTACTCCCCATTTATTATCATTTTTCCCCTCACACTGTTCTTTTTGGGTTTTAGAAAATGGTTGGAAACAAGATGATTCACGATAATAGAGGATATGATGGACAATGGAATGATATTCTTCATGAGAAACCAAATGAAATGGGATTTGGAAGTCCAAACATCATTATTATTCCAAATCATCAATCTCATAATATGATCATTAAACTCAAATTTGGTAAGTTTCCTGACTCGGCTAATAAGAGAAATATGGAGTTTCATAATGATTATAGAGGAAAGAAAGTTCAATTTTCCCTATGTAAATCATGTGGGAAGAGGCATCAAGGAGAATGTTTCAATGGAACTGGAAGATGCTTTGGGTGTGAAAAATAATGACATAAAGATAGTAAGTGAAAAGGAAAAGGTTCACTTAACACCATGGATGAGGATAATGGTATTGCTACGACATCAACAATGGTTAAATGTTTTAAATGTGGAATGTACTGGCATTATGCAAACCAATTACCTAAGGGAAAGTCTCTTGAAGAGAATCAGTATGGTTGTATGGGTAGTATTAATGTTGATGATGATGAAGAGACTACAAATGAGATGTGAGATGAAAGAATTGTTGAACCTCGGTCATTGGTTTAAGAAGGTAGTGGAATGATTACTTGTTTATCAAGTGTAATGTTGAATAAGTAATCTCATGGTACTATGGAATAAAGATACATCTAAGGATTATTACACTTTTGTCTTTCCTTATGTTTTGAAAGTGTATGATGAATGGTACCAGTAACCATGAAAGGTTATTCAGATATTTTTGGAATGTAGATGATATGCACATAATGAAGGGATAAAGAGAAAATTAAATGTTTGATAGTATTCATGAGGACATGACTGATATAAGGAGAAGGTTATATCATGGTTTAAGTATATAGAATTTTTGGATTTTGGTATGTGGAAAGAGTTAACTTTTGATAGAATTCATGTTTTCACTAAGGTTTAATGGGTATTCGTTTTTCAAGAAAATACATGATTAAGGTATTCACATGATTGGAATGTGACCAACAAGATATATGGAGGACAAATTATTTTTGGTTGATGACATTTCAAGTAATCATTTTCTTTATACTATGATCTTGTACTGAATTATTTTAGGTAAAGATTGGAATGGATTATGTTGGACATAAGTTAGTATTGCTTAAGTATAGAATTTTTTTTCGATATTATTGATGGGATGTAATAGTAATGTAGTTTTAGAAAAAGGACAACCTGTAGGATGGGCGATAGCCCATTGCGTCGGACAAGGATGTGAGAATCGAACCCACAACTGAAGTGAAACTCGCCTTTATCGCCTACCACTGGCCTACAATAAGTCCCTGTTTAGTAGAAAATATTTTTATTATATTAAGCAGTATGATATATGAAGTATAAGTCCATTTTAGGAACCATATATGATTAATCTCACTATAGATCGACTTATGTATATTTAATAACTTTTGCTAACCTTTTGTTTGAGACAGATGGAATGACCCGTCATTCTATCACATGATCTACTAACACTTCACGAATAACAAATTAGACTTCATTTCTTTAAGAGATAAAGTGGAAATTGTTGAAGGCACGAACAACAGTGAGATTGTACCAAAATAAAGTAAGTATTTATTCTAATTCAAATTATTCAACTTTAGGGAAATGATCTTAAAAACCAAAAATGTTGTCCTAGTGCTCTTATATCCGATGAATCAGATGGTACCCTAGATCATCACAAATTTATGGCTTTGTGATTGTTGGATTTTTCATAGCCATGTTCTCTACCACTCTCCATCAGAACTTAATGGTTAGATTTTTCTTCCATATCCATATTTACACCTATGTTCTCCTACGTGAAAACCCATTGATGAGTTAATTTGGGAAACTGCTACATTTCATACTTTAGTTTTTAAAGCCACGTTTTGGTATTCCTTTTTACGATGTGGGTTTATATTAAATAAACTTTCAAGTAGTAAACCATTTATAACCTTGACGAATTTCGAGGGCGAAATTCATTTTATGGGGGGTAGAATGTAACACCGTGAGATTTTATTAAAAATATTCTTTTTAATTTCATTAATGTCCTGTGTTGTACGCTACATCAAAAGGATCTTGCACAACACGAATCCCTGACTTGGATTGCATTACACACAATAAAGACCTTCCTCGATAGCGTGTGTAGTACGCAATACCGAGTTTCACTAAACAAGATATTATTATAATATCATTATAAACTAGCTATTATGAATAGTAATACCCACTTTTTGAAATTTTATAAATTTTATCTTTCAAAATGGACTTTATTTTTGGATTCGGAATATCGAAATTAGCTTAGGGTAAATTTTTGGTACTTTTCAGATAACTTTCATATTCTGATGAATAGTGAAAATTACTAAATTTTAATTAAATTTTTTTAATCGAAATAATTAATAGTGATAAATTATTAATTTAAGTGGTTTTAAAGTATATTTAGAATATTGTTTTACCATTTAATACGATGTTGGTCATTGGATGTAATTTCGCATTTAAACCAGACATAAACAAGTGTCAACCTTTTGATAATTATTATCTCTCAAAAACACGCTATTTATTTTGACGACGGGAATTAATTTTTAAATTAATTAATTAAAATGATATGTTTTTAATTTGGTAAAATAGACATCATTTTTGAATTCATAATATCAAATACAGATTAAGCCTAATTTTTGGTATTTTTTTGGAAACATTCATTTTTTGATGAATAGTGAAACCACTAAGTGGTAGTTAAAAATCTGAATATTCATAAAACTTAATCTTACCTCTTCTGTGAGTTAAATTTCAGAAATTAGAGAGATACGGTTAATATCAAGGAAAAAATGTGGTTCAATGAGATGAAAATATTTTTTGATGAATTGTAACTTTTTACTTTTATTTACCACGGTTAAAAGTAAATAGGATAATTAAGGGTACAAATGTTATTATTATTACCCTAACACATGTCCTAATTCTATTGGATAAGTGTAATTAGACAAAAAAAAACCTTAGAAATAAAATATGACCATTTAGTCCCACATGGATTAGATTGGGACTTTTAATAATAATTTATTTAAAGAAGGGTTTAAATAGTTAAAATCAATGTTTAATAAGTTAATAATTTTTAATATAGGGTTATACATAAGATAAATTAGACTATAAATATTCATTAGAAAGCTAAAAATATTTCCTACATAATGTTAGTTTATTTATAATATTTAGACATTAAATAACTTAATTTATTTATGACACAAAGATGATGGATTCATTATCCTATTAATGATATATTGACATAATTGATGTTATAAATACCCAAATAAACGTAATTTGAGAATTTTTATGAATTAAACTAATTTTAAAGGTTAATATGACATTAATTATTAATTTAGTTAACTTTTTTCGAACTAATAATTCTGTTATAATTTTCACAAAAATCAACTTCCAAATAGTGTCAAAATTGACATAAAATAGTTTTTAAAACAAATATTATATTATTAATTGTTATTTTATTCTCAAAAATCTATGGTTCGGTAAAATGACTAATATAAAGTTATATATATTAATAATAAACAATTTGGGGTTCGTTTGGCTTTTTATAGTAAGTTTACTACCCATATAATGTAGAAAACAAGAAGACACGGTAAAAGTAAAATTATTTAACTTAAGGTTAAATCTAAATGATAAGGATAAAATAGAAACCTAAACTTGTCTAAATTCTATTGGATGAGACTATTTCGACCCATACCCACCTTAGATTCTAAATAACTCAATTTGGAGCTATTAAAAACCGAATATGACTTTATAATAAAATAATATTTTTAGTTTTTCCAAAGGTGCCCCTCTCCTCCCTTATAAAAGGGAACCTCCTCCCTCTCTTCCTCACACCACTTTGAGCCTTCACGCTCGTCCAAACCATGCCCAATTCTCTTATCCACTTCCCTAGAAACATCCTAGTGGTTCTTTTCTTCTTCAAAGACTAATTTTAGATCCCTATGATGAGGTCTCAAAGAGGCGTTTCAAAGAAGAGGTAATGTCCGTTACTGATTCTTTCAATTTCATTTCTTCTTCCACTTATTCTTCTTTAGTTGTTTAATTATGAAGTAATAAAATCAGTATAACTCATATACTTATATGATATTATAAGTATGAAAAAACCCTATTTCACCATCTATCCATCCTACGGAAATTGAAATCACCATGCATGCGTACGTACGGAATATTGTCTCCACGTCGTGGTGAAATCTGTTTTTCCACCAACACCTTACATGGATGGGTATAATGGTGTAAAGAATAACTATATATGGTTATTATAACATCATACTGATTTTGATATATTATACCATACACTCCAATTCTATTCAATAATTATGGAAATGATATCATCGTTCGTGCGTACGTACGGACTACCGTCTCCACAACGCGACAAGATTCATTCTCCATGTTAACCATACATGAATGATCATAAAGATTATAAAATGAATAATAATTAAATATATGAAATAATAATGCTAATGGATTAATGTATATATATGTATGTTATCTATTTAGTTTCATTCAATTCAGTAAGGAAACAAAAATAGTGTTCATGCGTATGTACGGCCTACCGTCTCCATGAACGATGTATTTCATTCTTTTTATCGAAATATAATATATATATATATATATGTATATGATGAATATATATTATATATAAATCATGATTTACATTATGTAATTATGTAAATCAGGATATAAGTAATAATATCAAGAATGACAAGTCGAAACACATACGATAAATGATATGATTTTACCCAAAACGCTACTTTAACATGGAATTTACAAAATAACGGGTAATATAAAGTCATAAGTGAAACATATATGATATAATAACATTGAATATGATTCTTCAATAAGTAAATGACATTATTTAAATCATTATACAAGAGTTTTGGATACGTACGAAGCATATCGGACCTAAGGTAAGGGATTATTTTGGAAATCTCATTTTTATCCAAGATTGCTTATTCGTAAGTATTTACTGGGGTTATTGCTATCATCCATGTCCATGTTTTATAAAAGTGTATTCATGTATGTTTAAAGTCCTTTTTACCCATTTTGACTTTTACCCCATGGTACGGAAGGAATCTTTCTTTTATTTACCCTACAAGGTACTTTTTGACTTTTCTGACAAAAGTACGAGAATAATGTTCTTTTAACGTATACAACATGGAAGGATTTTTACAGTTTTCTTAAGCCTTATTTTCATGAATCATCCCAGAAAATATTTCATGACTATTTTAAACAAAATATTTTTCTTTTAAAATTTCATGACGTTTTGTGAAAAGAAATTGATTTTGAAGAAGAAAGGTTATTATCCTCAAGAATTCATTTCAAGTGTTTTATCAAAACCATTTTCCATTTAAGATGAAATTATTTCATATGTGTATGATTCAAGTATAATGTCTCTATGATTTAAGTGGTTTCACATTTATTATTATTAAATGATATCCATTTCTTTTATATGGATTATGTTATGATGGGGTTATGTTTATGAAACCTATTTTATTCGTTGGGTTATTATGAATGAAGTATATTTATTTTGTGGAACAAGTAAGAATAATTTCATTATGATATGGGTGGGACCTATATCTCCCTCCAATGCATTGGTTAAAGATTTTATATCTTATGAGATAGACATGGCCGGAACAGTAAGTTAATCTGGTTCAGTGTTACAAGACTGAAACGAGGAGTGAACTCAATTCAGAAAGGGACTTTGTCCACTAAGATGGTCTTGGAAGCAATGTCTTGGCTACTATGGAAATAATAACATGTTCTGAATGGTATCCATAATTACATGTTTTGTTTACATTATATTTTATCATTGTTGATGTTCCATTATGATACATTCCTTACATACTTCCACAATTTATCTCTTTGCTCAAGATTTTGATGTTTAAATTTCATGTTCAAGTTTTTACTTTCAAATGTTTATAGATTGTTTTATGTTCTCTATGTTTTCCATTACTGAGCATTTTATCTCACCCTTTTTATGTTTTATTTTCCCCAAGAAATAATGAAAGGTTTTAGGTAAGGAAAAAAAGGGGAAGATCTTTATGGGAAATGTTGAAGAACTTTCCCCACGATTAGAAGATTAAATTCCGAGTTTCCAAAGACACTAAAATATTACGGTCCTTGTGTGTCTGTCTTTGTTATGTATTATGTATTCCCCAAAAGTAATGTAATGTTCATGTACGTCAGGCTTCGAGTCTCTACAGTTGGTATCAGAGGAAAGGTTTAGTCAACCTTTGGAAACTAGGATGCGAGAACTTTAGTGAGATCCCTAGAGATATTTCTAAGGTATGTCTAGGAATGTCCCTAAGGTTAAGTATAGGTATAGGTTACTGTCTTAGAATTGTGGTAACAATATTAGATTAAACCTAAGAAGTTAGATATTGAAGTTACTCCCCCTTTATTATGATTTTTCCTTTAACACTATTCTTTTTGGGTTTTAGAAAATGGCTGGAAACAAGATGATTCACGATAATGGAGGATATGATGGACAATGGAATGATATTCTTCATGAGAAACCAAATGAAATGGGATTTGGAAGTCCAAACATAATTATTATGCCAAATCAGTAATCTCATAATATGATCAATAAACTCAAATTTGGTAAAATTCCTGACTCGGCTAATAAGAGAAAGATGGAGTTTCATAATGATCATAGAGGAAACAAAGTTCAATTTCCCCTATGTAAATCATCTGGGAAGAGGCATCAAAGGGAATGTTTAAAAGGAACTATAAGATTCTTTGGGTGTGGAAAAGAAGGACATAAAGCCAGTAAGTGGAAAGGAAAAGGTTCAGTTAACACCATGGATTAGGATAATGGTATTGCTACGACATCAAAAATGGTTAAATGTTTTAAATGTGGAATGTACGGGCATTATGAAAACCAATGCCCTAAGGGAAAGTCTCATGAAGAGAATCAGTATGGTCATATGGGTAGTATTTATGTTGATAATTATGAAGATACTACAAATGATATGTGAGATGAAAGAATTGTTGAAGCTCGGTCAATGGTTTAAGCAGGTAGTGCAATGATTACATGTTTATCATTTGTAATGTTGTATAAGTAATCTCATGGTATCATGGAATAAGGAGACATCTAAGGATTGTTACACTGTTGTCTTTACTTATGTTTTGAAAGTGTATGATGAATGGTACCAGTAACAATGAAAGTTTATTCAGATATTTTTGGAAATTATATGATATGCGGATAATGAAGGGAAAAGGAGAAAATTAAATGTTTGATAGTATTCATGAGATCATGACTGATATAAAGAGAAGGTTATATCATGGTTTGAGTATATAGAATTTTTGGATTTTGGTATGTGGAAATAGTAAACTTTTGATAGCATTCATGTTTTCACTAAGGTTTAATGGGTATTAATTTTTTAAGAGAATACATGATTAAGGTATTAACATTATTGGAATGTGACCAACAAGATATATGGGGGTTAAATGATGGTTGGTTGAAGACATTTCAAGTAATTGTTTTCTTTATACTATGAGCTTGGACCGCAGTATTTTAGATAAAGATTGGAATGGATTATGTTGCACATATGTTAGTATTGTTTATGGATAGAATTTTTTTTGATATTATTGATGGGATGTTATAGTAATGTAGTTTTAGAAAAAGGACATCCTATAGGACGGGAAATAGCCCATTGCGTCAGACAAGGCTGTCAGAATCGAACCCAAAACCGAAGTGCGACTGGCCTTTATCGCCTACCACTGGCCTAAAGGAAGTCCCTGTTTATTAGAAACTAGATTTATTTTATTAATCAGTATTATTTATGAAGTATAAGTCCATTTTAGGAACCATATATGATTAATCTCACTATAGATCAACTTATTTATATTTAATAATTTTTGCTAACCTTTTGTTTGAGACAGATGGAATGACCCATCATTCTATCACATGATCTGCTAACACTTCATGAATAACAAATACAACTTCATTTCTTTAAGAGATGAAGTGGAAATTGTTCAAGGCACGAACAACAGTGAGATTGTACCAAAATAAAGTAAGTATTTATTCTAATTCAAATTCTTCATCTTTAGGGAAATGATCTTGAAAACCAAAAGTGTTGTCCTAGTACTCTTATATCCGATGAATCAGATGGTACCCTAGATCATCACAAATTTATGGCTTTGTGATTGTTGGATTTTTTATATCCATGTTCTCTACCACTCTCCATCAGAACCTGATGGTTAGATTTTTCTTCCATATCCATATTTACACCTATGTTCTTCTATGTGAAAACCCAGTGATGAGTTAATTTGGGTAACCGTTACGTTTCATATTTTAGTTTTTAAAGCCAAGTTTTGGTATTCCTTTTTACGATGTGGGTTTTTATTAAAGAAACTTTCGAGTAGTAAACCACTTATAACCCCGACGAATTTCGAGGGTGAAATTCATTTTAAAGGGGGTAGAATGTAACACCCCGAGATTTTATGAAAAATATTCCTTTTAATTTAATTAATGTCTTGTGTTTTACGCTACACCAAAAGGAGCTTGCACAACATGCATCCCAGACTTGGTTTGCATTACACACAATAAAGACCATCCTCAATAGCGTGTGTAGTACGCAATACCGAGTTTCACTAAACGAGATTTTATTATAATATTATTATGAACTAGCCGTTATGAATAGTAATAACCACTTTTTGAAATGTTATAAATTTTTTATTTCAAAATGGACTTCATTTTTGGATTTGGAATATCGAAATTACCTTAGGGTGAAATTTTGGTACTTTTCGGATAACTTTCATATTCTGATGAATAGTGAAAATTACTAAATTTTAATTAAAAACAATTTTTTTAATCGAAATAATTAATAGAGATAAATTATTAATTTGAGTGGTTTTAAATTATATTTAGAATATGTTTTTACCATTTAATACAATTTTGGTCATTGGATGTAATTTCACATTTAAACCAGACATAAACAAGTGCCAATCTTTTGATAGTTATTATCTCTTAAAAACACGCTATTTGTTTTGACGACGGGAATTAATTTTTTAATTAATTAATGCAACTGATATGATTTGAATTTGGTAAAATATACATCATTTTTGAATTCATAATATCATATATATCTTAGGCCTAATTTTTGGTATTTTTCTGGAAACTTTCATTTTTGGATGAATAGTGAAACCACTAAGTGGTAGTTAAAAAAACAGAATTTTTCATAAAACATAATCTTACCGATTCTGTGAGTTGAATTTCGAAAATCCGAGAGACATGGTTAATATCAAGGACTAAAATTTGGTTCAATGAGATGAAAATATTTTTTTGGTGAATAGTAAATTTTTACTTTTATTTACCACGGTTAAAAGTAAATAGGAAAATTAAGGTTACAAATGATATTATTATTACCCTAAAACATGTCCTAATTCTATTGGATAATTGTAATTCGACCAAAAACAATCTTAGGATTAAAATATGACCATTTAGGCTCACTTTGATTAGATTAGGACATTTAATAATAATTTATTTAAAGAAGGGTTAAAATAATTAAAATCAAAGATTAATAAGTAAATCATTTTTAATATAGGGTTATACATAAGATAAATTCGACTATAAATATTAATTATAAAGCTAAAAAGATTTCCTACATAATAATAGTTTATTTATAATTTATAGACATTAAATAATTTAATTTATTTATGACACAATGATGGTGTAGTAATTATCTTATTAATGAAATATTGACATAATTGATGTTATAAATACCCAAATAAATGTAATTTGAGACTTTTTATGAATTACACTAATTTTATAGGTTAATATGGCATGTTATTATTTATTTAAGCAACTTTTTAGAACTAATAATTCTGTTATAAGTTTCACAAAAATCAATTACCAAATAGTGTCAAAATTGAAAAAATAGTTTTTAAAACAAATATTATATTATTAATTGTTATTTTATTCCTAAAAATATATTGGTTCGGAAAAATGACTTATATAAGGATATATATATATTAATAATTAACAACTTGGGTTTCGTTTGGCTTATTATAGTACGTTTATTAACATTATATTGTTAGAAAACAAGAAGACACGGTAAAAGTAAAATTATTTAACTTGAGGTTAAATCTAAATGATAAGGTTAAAATAGAAACCTAAACCTGTCTAAATTCTACTGGATGAGAGGATTTCGACCCATACCCACCTTATCTTCGAAATAACTCAATTTGGAGCTATTAAAAACCGAATATGAGTTTATAATAAAATAATATTTTTAGTTTTTCCAAAGGTGCCCCTCTCCTCCCTTATAAAAGGGAACCTCCTCCCTCTCTTCCTCACACCACTTTGATCCTTCACACTCGTCCAACCCCTGAAAAATTATCTTCTCCACTTACCTAGAAACATCTTAAAGGTTATGATCTTCTTAAAAGACCAATTTTAGTGCCCTAAAAGGATGTCTCAAAAAGGCGCTTCAAAGAAGAGGTAATGTCTGTTACCGATTCTTTCAACTGTATTTCTTCTTCCACTTCTTCTTCTTTAGTTGTTTCATTATGAAGTAATAACATCAGTATAACTCATATACTTAAATGTTATTATAATTATGAAACAAACCTATTTCACCATCTATCCATCCTACGGAAAATGAAATCACCATTCATGCGTACGTACGGAATAGCGTCTCCACGCCGTGGTGAAATCTGTTTTTCCACCAACACGTTACATGGATTGGTATAATGTTGTAAAGAATAACTATATATGGTTATTATAACATCATACTGATTATGATATATTATACCACCCACTCCAATTCTATTCAATAATTATGATAATGATATTTTCGCTCGTGCGTACGTACAGACTACCGTCTCCACGACGCGATGAGAGTCATTCTCCATGTTAACCATACATGAATGATCATAAAGTTTATATAATGAATAAAAATGAAATATATGAAATAATAATTCTACTGTATTTATGTATATATATATATATTTATGTCATCTATTTATTTTAATTCAATTCAATAAGGAAACGAAAACAGCGTTCATGCGTACGTACGGCCTACGGTCTCCATGAACGGTGTATTTCATTCCTTTTATCGATCTATAATATATATATGTATATGGTGAATATATATTATATATAAATAATGTTTTAAATTATTGAATTATTTAAATAAGTATATAAGTAATAATATCAAGAACGATAAGTCGAAACACATATGATAAATGATATGATTTTACCCAAAACGCTGCTTTAACATGGAATTTACAAAAGAACGGGTAATATAAAGTCATAAGTGAAACATATATGATATCATAACAATGTATATTATTATTTAATAAGTAAATGACATTATTTTAATCATTATAACGGGGGTTTGGATACGTACGAAGCATATCAGACCTAAGGTAAGGGGTAATTTTGCAAATCTCATTTTTATCCGAGATTGCTTATTCGTAAGTATTTACTGGGGTTATTTCTATCTTCCATGTCCATGTTTTATAAAAGTGTATTAATGTATTTTTAAATTCCTTTTTACCCATTTTGACTTTTACCCCATGGTATGGAAGGAATCTTTCATTTATTTACCCTACAAGGTACTTTTTTACTTTTCCGACAAAAGTACGAGAAGAATGTTTTTTTAACGTATACGACATGGAAGGATTTTTACGGTTTTCTTAAGCCTTATTTTCATGAATCTTACTCAAAATCTTTTCATGAATATTTTAAACAAAATATTTTTCTTTTAAAATTTCATGACGTTTTGTGAAAAGAAATTGATTTTGAAGAAGAAAGGATATTATCCTCAAGAATTCATTTCAAGTGTTTTATCAAAACCATTTTCTATTTAAGATTACATTATTTCATATGCGTATGTTTCAAGTATAATGTATCTATGATTTATATGGTTTCACTTTTTTATTATGAAATGACATCCATTTCTTTTATATGGATTATGAGATGATGGGATTATGTTTATGAAACCCAATTTATTAATGAATGAAGTATGTTTATTTTGTGGCACAAGTAAAATTATTTCATTATGAGATGGGTGGGACCTATATCTCCCTCCAATGCATTGGGTAGAGATTTCATATCTCATGAGATAGACATGGACGGAATGGTAAGTTATTCTGGTTCAGTGTTACAGGACTCAGTGTTATAGGACTGAAACAAGGAGTGAACTCGATTCAGAAAGGGACTTTGTCCACTAAGATGGTCTTGCACACAATGCCTTGGCTAATATGGAAATCATAACATGTGCTGAATAGTTAACAAAATTACATGTTTTATTCCCATTATATTTTATCATGGATGACGTTCCATTATGATATATGCCTTACGTACTTCAACGATTTATGTCTTTTCTCAAGAATTTGATGTTTAAATTTCATGTTCAAGTTTTTACTTTTAAATGTTTATAGATTGTTTTATATTCTCTATGTTTTCACTTACTGAGAATTTGAGATCACCCTTTTTATGTTTTATTTTCCCCAGGAAATAAAGAATGGTTTTAGGTAAGGGAACAAAAAATAGGAAGATCTTTATGGGAAAAGTTGAAGATCTTTCAACACGATTAGAAGATTAAATTCTGAGTTTCCAAAGACACTAATATATTATGGTCCTTGTGTGTCTATGTTTGTTATGTATTAAATATTCTGCAAAAGTAATGTAATTTCAATGTACATCAGGCTTCGAGTCTCTACAGTTGGTTTCAGAGGAAAGGTTTAGTCAACCTTTGGAAACTAGGATGCGAGAACTTTTGTGAGATCCCTAGAGATATTTCTAAGGTATGTCTAGGGATGTCCCTAAGGTTAAATATAAGTATAGGTTATAGTCCTATAATTATGGTAACTATATTAGATTAAACCTTAGATTTTAGATATTGAATTTACTCCCCCTTTATTATGATTTTTGCCTCTCACACTATTCTTTTTGGGTTTTAGAAAATGGCTAGAAACAAGATGATTCATGATAATGGAGGATATGATGGACAATGGAATGATATTCTTCATGGGCATCCAAATGAAATGGGATTTGGAAGTCCAAACTTCATTATTATTCCAAATCAGCAATCTCATGATATGATCAATAAACTCAAATTTGGTAAGTTTCCTGACTTGGCTAATAAGAGAATGATGGAGTTTCATAATGATTATAGAGGAATGAAAGTTAAATTTCCCCTATGTAAATCACGTGGGTAGAGGCATCAAGGAGAATGTTTCAAAGGAACTAGAAGATTCTTTGGGTGTGGAAAAGAAGGAAATAAATCCAGTAAGTGCAAAGGAAAAGGTTCAGTTAACACCATGGATGAGGATAATGGTATTTCTACGACATCAACAATGGTTAAATGTTTTAAATGTGGAATGTATGGGCATTATGAAAACCAGTTCCCTAATGGAAAGTATCATGAAGAGAATCAGTATGGTCATATGGGTAGTATTTATATTGATGATGATGAAGAGACTACAAATAATATGTGAGATGAAAGAATTGTTGAAGCTCGGACAATGGTTTAGGAAGGTAGTGTAATGATTACATGTTTATCAAGTGTAATGTTGTATAAGTAATCTCATGGTACTGTGGAATAAAGAGACATCTATGGATTGTTAAACTGTTGTCTTTCCTTATGTTTTGATAGTTTATGATGAATGGTACTAGTAACCATGAAAGGATATTCAGATATTTTTGGAAAGTAGATGATATGCGCATAATGAAGGGATTAGGAGAAAATTAAATGTTTGATAGTATTCATGATCTCATGACAGATATAAGGAGAAGTTTATATAATTGTTTGAGTATATAGAATTTTTGGATTTTGGTATGTGGAAAAGAGTTAAAATTTGATAGCATTCAAGTTTTCACTAAGGATTAATGGGTATTCATTTTTCAAGAGAATACATGATTAAGGTATTCACATGATTGGAATGTGACCAACAAGATATATGGGTGATAAATGATGGTTGGGTGATGACATTTCATGTAATCGTTTTCTTTATAATATGAGCTTGGACCGAAGTATTTTAGATAAAGATTGGAATGGATTATGTTGGACATAAGTTAGTATTGTTTAAGGATATAAATTTTTTTGATATTATTAATGGGATGCTATAGTAATGTAGTTTTAGAAAAAGGACAACCTGTAGGACGGGCGATAGCCCATCACGTCGGACAAGGCTGTGGGAATCGAACCCACAACCGAAGTGCGACTGGAATCTATCGCCTACCACTGGCCTACAAGAAGTCCATTTTTAGTAGAAACTAGTTTTATTATATTAATCAGTATCATATATGAAGTATAAGTCCATTTTAGGAACCATATATGAGTAATCTCAATATAGATCGACTTATGTATATTTAATAACTTTTTCTAACCTTTTGTTTGAGACAGATGGAATGACCCTTATTCTATAGCATGATCTTCTAACACTTCACAAATAACAAATTCCACTTAATTTCTTTAAGAGATGAAGTTGAAATTGTTCAAGGCACGAATAACAGTGAGATTGTACCAAAATAAAGTAATTATTTATTCTAATTAAAATTCTTCAACTTTAGGGAAATGATCTTAAAAACCAAAAATGTTGTGCTAGTGATCTTATATCCGATGAATCAGATGGTACCCTAGATCATCACAAATTTATATCTTTGTGATTGTTAGCTTTTTCATAGACATGTTCTCTACCACTCTCCATCAGAACTTGATGGTTAGATTTTTCTTCCATATCCATATTTACACCTATGTTCTCCTACGTGAAAATCTAGTGATGAGTTAATTTGGGTAACCATTACGTTTCATAAATTAGTTTTTAAATCCAAGTTCTGATATTCTTTTTTGCGATGTGGGTTTCAATTAAATAAACCTTCAAGTAGTAAACCATTTATAACCCTGACGAATTTTGAGGGCGAAATTCATTTTAAGGGGGGTAGAATGTAACACCCTGAGATTTTATGAAAAATATTTTTTTTTAATTTCATTAATTTCTTGTGTTTTACGCTACACCAAAATTATCTTGCACAACACACATCTCTGACATGGCTTGCATTACACACAATAAAGACATTCCTTGATAGCGTGTGTAGTACGCAATACCGAGTTTCACTAAACGAGATATTATTATAATATTATTATGAACTAGCTGTTATTAATAGTAATACCCACTTTTTGAAATGTTATAAATTTTATCATTCAAAATGGACTTTATTTTTGGATTCGGAATATTGAAATTAGCTTAGGGTGAAATTTTGGTACTTTTCGGATAACTTTCATATTCTGATGAATAGTTAAAATTACTAAATTTTTATTAAAAACAATTTTTCTAATCGAAATAATTAATAGTGATAAATTATTCATTTGATTGGTTTTAAAGTATATTTAGAATATTTTTTTACCATTTAATACAATGTGGGTCAATGGATGTAATTTCACATTTAAACCAGACATAAACAAGTGTCAATCATTTGATAGTTATTATCTCTTAAAAACACGCTATTTGTTTTGACGATGAGAATTAATTTTTAAATTAATTAACGAAACTAATATGTTTTTAATTAGGTAAAATAGACATCATTTTTTAATTCATAATATCAAATATAGCTTAGTCCTAATCTTTGGTATTTTTCTGCAAACTTTCATTTTTTGATGAATAGTGAAACCACTAAGTGGTAGTTAAAAAACTGAATTTCTCATAAAACATAATCTTACTGCTTCTCTGAGTGGAATTTCAAAAATCCGAGAGACACGATTAATATCAAGGACTAAAATTTGGTTCAATGAGATGAAAATATTTTTTTGTGAATAGTAACTCTTTACTTTTATTTACCACGGTTAAAAGTAAATAGGATAATTAAGGGTACAAATTATATTATTATTACCCTAACACATGTCTTAATTCTATTTGATAAGTGTAATTCTACCAAAAAAAACCTTAGGAATAAAATATGACCATTTAGGCCCACTTGGATTAGATTAGGACATTTAATAATAATTTATTTAAAGAAGGGTTAAAATAGTTAAAATCAAAGTTTAATTAGTAAATCATTTTTAATATACGGTAATACATAAGATAAATTCAACTATAAATATTCATTATAAATATAAAAGTATTTCCTACATAATGGTAGTTTATTTATAGTTTTTAGACATTAAATAATTTAATTTATTTATGACACAATGATGATCCAGTAATTATCTTATTAATGAAATATTGACATAATTGATGTTATAAATACCCAAATAAATGTAATTTGAGACTTTTTATGAATTAAAATAATTTTCTAGGTTAATATGACATGTTATTATTGATTTATTTAACTTTTTTAGAACTAATCATTATGTTATAATTTTCCGAAAAATCAATTACCAAATAGTGTCAAAATTGACATAAAATAGTTTTTTTGACAAATATTATATTATTAATTTTTATTTTATTTTTAAAAATCTAAGGATCAGAAAAATGACTTATATAAGGTTATATATATTAATAATAAACAACTTGGGGTTATTTTGGCTTGTTATAGTATGTTTATTAACCTTATAGTGTTAGAAAACAAGAAGACGCGGTAAAAGTAAAATTATTTAACTTAAGGTTAAATCTAAATGATAAGGTTAAAATAGAAACCTAAACATTTCTAAATTCTATTTTATGAGAGTATTTAGACTCATCCCCACCTTAGTTTCTAAATAACTCAATTTTGAGCTATTAAAAACCGAGTATGACATTATAATAAAATAATATTTTTGGTTTTTCCAAAGGTTCCCCTCTTCTCCCTTATAAAAGGGAACCTACTCCCTCTCTTCCTCACACCACTTTGAGCCTTCAAGATCGGCCAAACCCTGCCAAATTCTCTTCTCCACTTCCATATAAACATCCTAGAGGTTATGGTCTTCATCAAATACCAATTTTAGTGCCCTAAGTGGAGGTCTCAAAGAGGCGCTTCAAAGAAGAGGTAATGTCCGTTACCGATTCTTTCAACTTTATTTATTCTTCCACTTCTTCTTCTTTAGTTTTTTCATTATGAAGTAATAAAATAAATATAAATAATATACTTATATGTCATTATAAGTATTAAAAAACCCTATTTCACCATCTATCTATCCTACGGAAAACAAAATCACCACGCGTGCGTACGTACGGAATACCGTCTCTACGCCGTGGTGAAATTTGTTTTTCCTCCAACACCTTACATGGATGGGTATAATGGTGTAAAGAATAACTATATATGGTTATTATAACATCATACTGATTCTGATATATTATACCATCCACTCCAATTATATTCAATAATTCTGGGAACGATATCATCGCTCGTGCATACGTACGGACTACCGTCTCCACGACCCGATGAGATTCATTCTCCATGTTAACCATACATGAATGATCATAAAGTTTATATAATGAATAATAATGAAATATATGAAATAATAATTCTACTGGATTTATGTATATATATATTTATGTCATCTATTTAGTTTCATTCAATTCAATAAGGAAACGAAAACAACGTTCATGCGTACGTACGGCCTACCATCTCCATGAACGGTGTATTTCATTCCTTTTAACGATCTATAATATATATATGTATATGATGAATATATATTATATATAAATCATTTTTTATAGTATGGAAATATGTAAATCAGGATATAAGTAATAATATCAAGAACGACAAGTCGAAACACATACGATAAATGATATGATTTTACCCAAAACGCTGCTTTAACATGGAATTTATAAAAGAACAGGTAATATAAAGACATAAGTGCATCATATATGATATCATAACAATGAATATAATTCTGTAATAAGTAAATTACATTATTTAAATCATTATACAGGAGGTTCGAATACGTAGGAATCATATCGGACCTAAGGTAAGTGATAATTTTGCAAATCTCATTTTTATCCGAGATTGCTTATTCGTAAGTATTTACTGGGGTTATTGCTATCATCCATGTCCATGTTTTATAAAAGTGTATTAATGTATGTTTAAATTAATTTTACCCATGTTTACTTTTACCCCATGGTATGGATGGAATATTTCTTTTATTTACCCTACAAGGTAATTTTTGTCTTTTCCGACAAAAGTACGAGAAGAATGTTTTTTTAACGTATAAGGAATTAAAGGATTTTTACGGTTTTATTAAGCCTTATTTTCATGAATCTTTTTATAAAAGATTTCATGACTATTTTAAACAAAATCTTTTTCTTTTAAAATTTCATGACGTTTTGTGAAAAGAAATTCATTTTGAAGAAGAAAGGATATCATCCTCAAGAATTCATTTCAAGTGTTTTATCAAAACCATTTTCCATTTAAGATGAAATAATTTCATATTTGTATGTTTCAA
Organism: Viscum album; assembly: GCA_963277665.1. Lineage (NCBI taxonomy): Eukaryota > Viridiplantae > Streptophyta > Magnoliopsida > Santalales > Viscaceae > Viscum > Viscum album. Next base: position 970,623,043 of record OY728133.1, on the reverse strand, counting down.
GTATAATGTCTCTATGATTTACATGGTTTCACTTTTCTTATTATGAAATGATATCCATTTATTTTACATGGATTATGTGATGATAGGATTATGTTTATGAAACCCATTTTATTCGTTGGGTTATTATGAATGAAGTATGTTTATTTTCTGGCACAAGTAAGAATGATTTCATTATGAGATGGGTGGGACCTATATCTCCCTCCAATGCATTGAGTAAAGATTTTATATCTCATGAGATAGACATGGATGGAATGATAAGTTAATCTGGTTCAGTGTTACAGGACTAAAACGAGGAGTGAACTCGATTCGGAAAGGGACTTTTTCCACTAAGATGGTTTTGGCAGCAATGCCTTGGCTACTATGGAAATCATAACATTTGCTGAATGGTTTCCACAATTACATGTTTTATTCCTGTTATATTTTATCATGGTTGATGTTACATTATGATATATGCCTTACTTACTTCCATGATTTATGGCTTTGCTCAAGATTTGGATGTTTAAATTTCATGTTCAAGTTTTTACTTTCAAATGTTTATAGATTTTTTTATGTTCTCTATGTTTTCCCTTACTGAGCATTTGAGCTCACCCTTTTTATGTTTTATTTTTCCTAGGAAATAAAGAAAGGTTTTAGGTAAGGAAACAAAAAGGGAAGATCTTTATGGGAAAAGTTGAAGATCTTTCACCACGATTAGAAGATTAAATTCCGAATTTCCAAAGACACTAAACTATTACGGTCCTTGTGTGTCTATGTTTTTTATGTATTAAGTATTCCACAAAAGTAATGTAATGTCCATGTATGTAATGATTTGGGTCTCTACAGTCAAGGCTTCTCGGGTGAGTTGGAGGCACATGGTCTGTCGACCACATGCAGTAGGAACAGTTGGATGCCAGCCAATCGTGCTGGACAAAACGGGGGCTAAATAGCCACATAATATTATATCGAGTCGGTCCACCATGCAGACCATCCAGAAGAATATGAGGCTCCAACTGGAACCTCTATAAGATGGATCTAACAAGTCTGAGTGGCTTCTAGGGAAGAGAAGTTTCCCCGCCTTAGCAGATCTGGTTTCTATATCCCGGCAAGACCTGCCCCGCCAGGCCGAACCTGGGGCCCAACGGGCCTATGACGTAATTTAACAAAACAAGGATTGGGTAGTACTAGGTCTGGTGGGTGGACCGGGTTGTTTCGATGGACCCTAGTCTGTGTCGGGTCGGGTCGGTCCTTTTCGGTCGGCCAGTAATCAGACCCCACTGACCCCTTTTATGAAAAATTTCAATAACATGTTGACCACGCATCTGATTGACATGTTGTCTACAGAAAAGGACTCTTGCAACGATGCGGTCCTTCTAAGATAAACTACATGTGTTTTGGAGGATGTTGGAATATATCCATGATGGATTGGACTCAATTCCAATCAGGCCCTTTTTTAAAAATCCCTAAATATTACAGACCGGGCGTCTATTCGATGTGTCGCCTATTATGTTGGTACCCTTACGATGGGACGATCCTTTTGGTTTCTCCATATGGGACTTCAGGGAATTTGTGGTAAAACCGATGGCCTAAGGATTAGATCCTCCAAGAATCAAGAATTACTAGTACGGGAATCCATTGGCTGGTTATGGGATGAATAATACATAGAAACCCTTTGTGGATCAGTATAAGAGTGGCCCTTCTTCGATTAGAAGTCACGCGACCCCACGTGGATCAGCCACAAAATAACCTATATTGGATCATTAATAGAGGACCCTTCACGGATCATCATGTGAGAGACCCTTCATGGATCATCATGAGGGAGACCCTTTGTGGATAAACATGGGATCAAACCTTCACGTATCATCCATAGAGCGACCCTTCATGGATAAGAAGTAGAGAAACCCTTAATGGATCATCATCAGAACCTCACAGCATAATAACATGATCTTGCTTTACAACTAATCATCTATACATTTTTATATCATTTATAACTAGTGTGAACTGTGTATTTTTCTTTGTTCTTTCTGATGAGATCTGGCCTTGTGGTATTCTTCCTTTGGATATTTATGTGTGACCTGAGTTGGTCTAAGGGTCTCCATTGTGTATTGTAATACTCACCTGTGCACAGGCTTCACTGGAAACAAATTTTCACTCGGTAGATGATCGAAAGATTTTAATGGGACTTTGGAGAGCTAGGGCAAGACGGTTCTAAGAGGTGGATTGATAGATGTGGTGTGTTGTAGTGACATCCGATAGTGAGTGGTGCCTACACTTCATGTAGGATCCTTGTTCAACATCATCCGGATCATGTACTTATTTTTCTATCCTTTCCTATATGTTAGGATTGTATTCTGGCCCCTTTACATTTTATTTACACCATTTACTCTAATTGGTGGTACTTGGTGGTGGTTCTACTAATTTTTTCCCTATTTGGTTTTCTTGGTGTAGTTTTCCCTATAGGTGTTTGTACAGGATTAAAGGAAATACCTTCACATTTTTTGATATGCCTTTTCGGTTCTAGTCACCAGCCCATGGCCTAATAAAGGAGGGTGCAGGTTAGTCACGAAACATGCCCCATGGGACGGTTCATGATAATAATAATACGTTGTTATGTAATATATTAAATTAATTTAATTTTTTTGAACATATTTATTGACCATAATTGGAAATTTAATTTAAATACTCATCACATATTAATTGAAAATAAAAAATGGACAAAAATATCAATTAAATAAATTCATTTCACAACCAAAATGGGGTTAAATACCGTTTAGATCAAAAATTTAGTTTCACAAAAACAATTTAAATGTTCTACTAAAACCTCAAATTTCATGTATAATTTGAAATGAAATTGGATACATTTATTTTAAGATATATTTTACGCAAAACAATTATAAAAATTATTCCTACAATCACATATCATAATATTATCAAAATTAAGGAATTGTGGTTCATTTTAAACTTAAAAACATGTTAAATGAAGGAGGAACTGAAAAATAACTCTTTCATTCAATTATTAATGAAAAAACAATCATCATATTATATAAATATTTATATAAAATTGGTCATGAAATCCAAATAGATTCCTAACAAACAAAAACAAAAAATTTAATGTATCTTGAATCTGATATCATAAAAAATATCTAATAGTTTTCTAAGATGAAGTGAAACAAGAATGATAAGATCAATAAGGAAAGGAAGTAACTTGGAACTGAATTTATGGGATTTACAATAATAAATTCATAAAAAAGGATTAGAGGATCCCATATCTAATGAAATATGAATGGGATATTTTTTTATGAATTGATGGGTGTTAGTCTAGGCTAAAATGAATGATAAGGGGTACGAAAATCATGTTAAGAGGCTACAATATGAATAAGAATTATATAAAATATAATATTGGAGTAGAATACAGGATCTATTAATCTATGAATATTAATTTTAGGTTACCTCATAAAGAAATAGGCCACACAAAACCATAAATATTACCACATCATTTTAAAAGTCATTCTGAAAAAATATAAATCAACAATATCATGGTTAATGATCAAAGGACTCAATTTCTACATGGTTACTCTTAATTGTGTGGAAAACTATTCACATCATTGAAACCATCTAGAATATTGATTTTTTTGTATTGAAAATCCAAAATAAAAATCACTAATACTCATCCAAATTGTTTATAACATTTAGAAATAGAAAATAAATCCAATAGTAACATAACATGTGTTATAACCTATATCCATTTAGACCTTGAAATATCCTATTCAACATGAATTATTTTGATACATGGAACATATTATTATTTTTTTCTTTTAGAAACAATAGTCCTTGGACTGGGCAATGGATCACTTATCCCTTTTTTCCATGTTTTTATTATTTCACTATTCGGTGTAAATATTAAAAAATTTATTATGGAAAATCATAAAATAATATATGAAATAATTTACACTTCTAGGGGAATTTATTTTTATTGGCATATACACATTAGTATGTGTAAGATATTATAGTTTATTTATTTAAATATTAACTCATATGTGGGGTTTTCACACCATTTTTTATTTTATGTATGTCTTGACAATTTTCACAATATATTTCATAAATATAAGATTGTTTCCACATTTTCCTTTATAAATAACTTCCTCATATTTTTCATGGATGATGTAATATTTTGTGTTAATTGTTTTTCTTATCTTCCAAAATATATATTATGGTCTTAATATTTCTTTCCCAATTGGAACATGTAACATTGAGTTCTTAATAACATATAGATAACAACTCCATATTTTAGTTACATTATAATGAAAATGTTTTTCTTGAAAATCACATCATTTAAATAATCAATGATTTATGGCTTGCTAAAACGTCTCTTCTATTTACCATTAAAATTTTGAACAATATTAAGAGTGATGTGGTTATTACAATGTTACGAAATAAAAAAATGATTTATCTTTCAGTGGGATTTGTTAACAAATGTAAAATATAAAACATTATATTTATTAATACTATTAGGTTTGTTTTGATCACTTGTTACATGAATAGAATTACCACTATGGATAATCAATGAATCAGCATCTTTTCCCTAATTAAATCCAAATATTACAACATGACTTTTTTAATGGAAATTTATATTCCTTATGAATTTATAAAATTTATTTAATTTTACATTATAAAATTAAACACAATAATTTGATATATATATATATATATATATCCATCCTGAACACCATATTTATGTGTTTTTTTTCAATCATCCAAAGTTGTAACTCATCTAAATATTCGATTCTAGGTCTTAATACCTAAAATTGTTTTACACAAACTACTACGAATGTCCCCCCTTGATGTATGATCATTCCATAGACCTAGAATATATATTATTTTGAAAATTCAATGATTTATGTCGTTGAATACCAAAACACCACTAATATTTCTGAAACATTATTCATTGATAGAAATTTATTTTCTTTATAAATATATATGACTAATAATTAAAGGAATTTTTTTGATTGGATTTAACTAAACATAATTTTGTAATCCTTATCCATATATTTGGTTTATCCGTTTAAATTTTCTCACAAAATCAACAATAAATATGCGAGAATTTTTTAAATTTTTATCATATTTTTTTAAATGAAATGATGTTTTCTAAATACAATTTGATTATTAAATTGCTATTAGATGATATATCAATATTGTTTTTCAATTCATGTTTACTAACATAATCAAAATAATTTTTTAATTTATAATGATTTTAACATTGACATCGACCTTAAATATTTATATTAAAGATGTCTTTCTCTTATTGTTTAACCTTTTCAATAAAAAATTTTTCCTCTAGTTTATCAACTTTATTATCCCCAAAGATAAAAGTTTGGATAACTTAATCAAGGTTATTCTTCTTCTTTAGATTATAATGATTCATTTTTTTTATTTCTTCAGAAATATTTTATTCGTCAGTTTCAAATATTTTAGATCTATGCAGTTTTATAAACATTTGAATCTCATTTATAAATATTATAATTACATTAAGTAAAATCTTAAACTCAATCCTCATTATATATCATTAAAATATTCACCCACTTTAGTATAATAATTATTCTTCACCTATTATTCATCATATGATGAATCACTCGTATCTATTTTGTTGGCTATGATATCTTTTTGTAAGGCATTAATATGTTTTTTTATCATCAATACACTCATAAATATTTAAAACCATTAATCAATAGAAAAAAACCTCATTCTGTTCAATTTTTGAGTGATTTAATTCCTTTATTTAAACTAATATTAAATTAAATGTCATGATAAAAAATTGTAGAACAAAAAACAACAAATTTCTCATATATATATATATATATATTCATTTATAATAATAATGGGATAGTTTGTACAAAAATGTCCCACTTTTATGTAGTTTGATCATTTAAATGGTATTTTTTTTCACAGCACACTATTTTATTGACATTCCTCTATACATGATAGAGGTGTCTCATCATACGAACAAAATCATGATAATATAAAAACTGATAGTTTAATATTTTAATAATCATATTAATTGTAATTTTATCTAGAATATTCATTCTTTTTATATTTGTATTTTTATTACCGAAAATTATATAAATATTACCTGTATATGTTTATTTTTATTTGGTATTGTGCATTTTTTTCTCGGTAATTTCCTTTAAATATACACATATATTTCATATAATTATTGGTTATCATTACTGGATTAACATTTTCCATTTCTAGAGATATCTATATTCTTATAAATATTTTTAATTTTGATCTTCCTGTTATTTTGTACTTACTATGTGAATAATTTATTCAAATAGTATTAATTATCTTCATATAATTATTTAAAAATCAAATACATTAGTGTATCATACTTGTTCAGATAATTTACCATAATAATTTCAATGTAATCATCTTTTCTCATGAGTATGGGATTCTTTTATAGTAACTTAATTGTTGTAACATAGATGAACAATGTATATTGAGAAGTACATGAAAATGAAATTAATTTTTATTAACTCAAAATGAGTCCATATAATAAACATAAATATATTCATTATCACATATCAGAAAATAGAAATCTCTTGAAGAAATTTTATTTTTTATATGGATTAATGGAAGTTACATTAATCTTTTCATGAAAAAAATTATCATATTATCCAATCCAATTACAACCACCATATAAAAAAATGTGAAAATAAAAATCAAATTGTTCCCATATTGTATAACTATGAATAAAAATTATAGATAAAAAATAAATTAGCATCCCCTTAAGGATTCAATATATTGATTATAAAACTTCATAATAAATCAATATTAAACAACTATTACATGAGATGTATCATGAGGGAGGCTTCCACATTCATTTATAAAGGGAATTAATTTCATGAGCACTTAATTCATATTTTATATCACTTATGTCAACGGGTGTAATGCTTCGGATAAACTAGGAGGGACGATTAGAATTCCCTTTCATGTGACGATATGGGTTTTGTTCAGTAAATCCATGGTTGTGAATCCATGTAATATGAAGTTATTTATACATTCAACCTCACATATGAGGTGATGACATGAAATTATTAGAATAATAATTATATCAATATATAAAAATTAGAAATACCTCATTGATAACTTTAGATGTGTGATTTATTCATATTTTACTCTTATGATCTTATTTAAATGTTAATGATGAAGGTTTATTATGTTGTGACTTTAATAGTGGAAGATACAAATTTTGTAAGGGATCATCAATTCTAGTTTAATGAATGTTCATATATAAATGAACTAATATATTTGTTTTTGTTTTCTATTATCTTCAATTAAATCTATTAGGTTTTATAATACCCCATTGATTCACTTTCTTTAGTATTGTAACTCCCCTCAGATGATATTATTATTTAATTTAATTATTGTAATAATAAAATTTTCTACTAAATATGAATAACACAAGTACTGATACATTTATTTTAATAAAATTATAAATGGTTAAATATATTGTGATTTTTATATATTATATCCTACTAATTTTCGTTTTCCAATTTTATATTTTTCAATATCAAATGTGATATTTTGTGCTACAAATGATCACCAAAAGGTCACATGATTGTATGGATTAACATTGATCATGAGTAAAGTGTTAAGTTACATACATCCCTAGAAGATATTCATATTCATAATTTAATCTACCAATCATCATGCGTCAATTCCTTCATGAAAATCTCGTGTTTGAGGTGTTTTGGCAGATCAAGGTGAATCATTCCATCGCATTTAAAAATTTCATCATTTTAAATGTTTTCCAATCCTCACTTTCTAATAGTTCACCTTGCGGCGATGTCACCCTTGTGGCATCCCCATTGGTGGTGTCTCCCTATTTATTAATTTCTTGTGGTAGCTCACCTTGGGTGTCACTGACTGGGCATAGTTTACATGAGAAGTTTCTTGCTAGAGGTGTCTCATACTGGTAACTGGTCTCCCCGTAGAGCCTCATCCAATGGTTCCTATACAATGTAGACTCATTGAATGATACCTCTTCAAACAGTGGCTCAATTAATAGTTCCCCACCAAATAGTGACTCACTGGTTGGTGCCTTGCCGAATGGGGGCTCACCAAATGTTGCCTCAGAAATGGTTAATAACTGAAAGGTGTCTCCCCAAATGGTGACTCACTAAATGGTGACTCACAGAATGGTTCTTCATTTAGTGGTGCCTCATTTATTAGTGTCTTGTCCAATGGAATCTCTTCCAATGATTCATCACCCGATGGTGTCTTGTGAAAAGTCTTTCTTGTTCCAGTTTTCCCCGAATGATGTCTCCATTGGAATAAAATGACATTAATGCAATATTTGAATGGATTTGAGGCCAATTCAATGACCATATCTTATTACAAATTCTTAATGTTTCTGAGGTCTTTTACACAGTCGGAAAGCTTTATCTTGAATAGGTCCTTCTATAATAGAAAATCAATAACATATCTAAACAGATCCTCTATTTAAATATTTCACAGACCAAGATACCCTTCACCCATGTTCTTCTTTCTTATTTTCCCTTGGAACAATAATCATAGAGTTCTTCATTATGTATGTGTCATATGATCTAGATTTGGATTCTGGATCATGTTCTTGTGTAGTTTTCTTGATGCATATGTGCGTCCTTGTCTTGCTGCAATCAGTAAGTGCATATCACCTCTTCTTCCAAGTAAAATTCCCTTCATATCTCGCAATTGTGAATCATACAGTGTGGTTTTATGGAATTATTATACTTGGGAAGATGGTTAAATTCTAATTAATAATGACAATTTAATCTTCATAGGATTATTATGTGAGGGGCTGGGGAAATGTGATGAATTTTCTTGTTATTTGTTGTTCCCTTTTGTTATTTTGATCGGTATAGGATCACTACCAACTAAATATCATTTTTTAGGGGGTCCATATTTGTGAAACTATGATTACTTGATAATTATTATTGTTGGAATTTTTTAATGACTATTTGTGTGAAATCGATTAAATGGATGTCCAAGGATCTTATGGCATCTGTGATCATACCATTATTTTAAGAATTAGAATTTGAATAATAGACCAATTGTTAAAAGTTATTATGGTGTTTTGATGTTGTGATCTATGGATTTCTATGGGTTTTTTGTTTTGGAAGAGGATTTTTTTGGTTATACAATGGGTTTGTGATGGGTGTGGTGTGATTGTGCAGCAGGGCTACTGAGAATGTTTATAATGAGATGTGTTGATGGTAGCGTGTAACATCCCATGTAAATAAATAATATGATATTTTCATATATATTAGTATTTGTAAATTATATATTAATTTTATATTAAATGGGATGTTTTTCTCTATGGCATACCAAACACACAACAGTGGGTTTCTCAGAAATCTTATGCGGCACACAAGGCTGAGACATATAGAGAATAATATAACAATATAATATTATTATTTTAAATGGTAGTTAACACCAAGAAGTTCTATTGGTGGTAATGAACAGAACTAACCATATTATTATTAAACATGTTTTTTAAATGTTTTTACATTTATCTAATAAAATTTAGATGCATAAAATGAGAATGAATCCAATTTTATTCATAAATATTGGAATATTTTTAAAAGGTAGATTTATTTCCTTTTGATGGAGAACCTAATTTAAAAGTTGTTGATTCTACTTTTATAAGTTTTATTTTAAAAAATAAACATATTTTTTAGAATCAGGACATCAGAATTTACATTGGGTTAATTTTTGGTGTTTCTCTGATAAAGTTCATTTTTAATGAATAGTGAAAAAACTGCATTTTAGGTCAAACATGTCTTTTCTTTAGATGTATTTTTATGGTTAGATTATTATTTTTAATTGGTTTTAATGTTTAATTATATTATATTTTAACCATTTAATCCAATGTTGGTCATTGTATGTATTTTTACTTTTTAATTAAACATTAAAACATACTAATCATTGGATAGTTATTATTTTTCTTAAAAACACGCTTTTTAGTATTGACAATGGGAATTAATTTTAAATAAATATCTGAAAATTATATGTTTTGAATACGGATAAATGTATTCCATATTTGGAATTAATAGGTCCAAATTGTTTAAATAGGTAAAATTTATTTTTAGGCAACAAGAATAGAAACTTCATTAAATATTTTATTTACCATTGTTAAAGGGTAAATCTAGTAAATAAAGGTAACAAGTAATATTATAATAACATTTTATTACCCTAACCCATGTAAAAATCATATTGGATGAGATATATCATACAATGGGCATTTTTGGGTCGATTTTAGGACCCAATGGTGCCACTTGTGTGTGAAAATTAAATTTCAATACTTTTAATATAATGTTAAGGAAAATATTATCTAAACAGGTATCTTTTGGTAAAACAATTATATGGGGTTATATAGGATATCATTTCAAATATAAATAGTCATTATAAATATAAAAAGATTTCGGTAGTTGTTTTATTTTATTTATAATTTTTAGAGAATATATAAATAAATTTAATTACGACACAATGATGATGCAGTGATTGATTAATTAATAAAGGATTCCAAAAAAAGATGCTATAAATGTTAAAATAAATTTAATTTGGTTATTATGATGTCATCCAAAATTTTGTTAGATGATAGTTTCATGTTATCATTATATTAATGATTTTTTTAGAATCAATCAAGTAATTATGGATTTTATAAAAAGTCATGATATTTATACTGTCAAAATCGACATATTTCATATTTTAAAATATAAAATAGTTTATTAAATTCAATAAACATACAAAAAAATAAAACATTAGGCCACATAGTTATCATAAGTGTAAAAAAATTATTGACACTTTGATATGATATTTTCATGTTTTGGAAACTATTTTGATTCTGAATGTGTTATATGTTTGATAAAATTATAAGAGTAAAAAATGGTTAAATAGAAAAGATAAGGATTAAAAAATTTCCAAAACTCGTATAATTCATATTGGATACTTTTATTTCGAAATAAATTCATCTTATTTTTCATCAAAGTGAATTTGGAATCATTTATAATCTAAATTTAGAATATAATAAAATTATAATTCAAGATATTCTTTTAGTGCCCCTCTTCCCTATTATAAAAGGGTAGCACCTATATCAATTACCTATACCTCTCAAGCCCCCTTGGATCATTCATCCTCTGCCCAAATAATCTCCCAAAGTCCCTATGTTCCTCCTATAATCTATATGATAGACATAACGCAATTTAAGAAATCAATTTGGCTCAAATAAAAGGGAGTTCCATGTTTTAAGTGGTAGAATCTTCTCTAAAATTACATTCCATTAATCTACTTCTTCACTCCCTATTCTATTATTTTTCATTGATTATATAAAAATAAGATTATCCTTAATATACTAGGTTTTTTTTATAATGATTCAAAATATTCTTACACACACCTCCATCTAATTGATTTAGAAAATATTGTTTCTGTGGACGGCAAACTACTGCCTCATGCAATGATGATTGTTCGATTTCCCATACGAACACTTATAGAGGCCATTATAATGGAATTGTATTTATATATGATATATATTTTTTTATATTATCTCTATGATTCTGTAATTTTAATTTACAACATTTCTACATTATTTTCATGTTGTATAAATATGATAATTTCATTTGAGGAAGTGCAGAATTCCGCCCCCTCAATGTGATATTACTCATTCATCCATATACAAAACCTATAAAGGAAGGAGTTAATGATATTTTTCTATATATATAAAATATGATATTATAATATAATTATAATATAAATATGTGTCATTTATTTTTAATTCCATTTAATAGAAAATAGAAATGAAAGTAGCATTCATGTGTATGTACGGCTTACTGTCTCCCTGAATGGTGCGTTTCATTTCTTATATCCAAACGATATAGACTATTATAAATACATAAAAACTGGATATATAAGATATATATATGATATTTAAATCAGGAACATCATTCTAGAGATAATGTAATTTTGACCTCATGAACAACATGTAATTATAACATGTACATTTTTTACTCAACTACCGAATAACGAAAAAACAACAGATATAAACATGAATAATTATATGTTTGTTATAAAAAATGTGATAAGTGGTATAAAACGATTAATAAAATTGTAAAATGTTCTAAATCAAGTTGAAATTATCTTAAATTTATTATTTAAGGAATTGAAGAACGAACGAGTCATGTCGGAAATTAGGTAAGGGACTTAGTCTCAATCTCCATTCATTGAGGAATATATTAATAATATACACCTCAATATTTTACACATTGTATAATAAGCACCATTGAATTTTACTTTCATTCAAAGTGAATATTTTATATATTAATTTTTTTACTAAATGAAAAAATGAATGTTTTTAATGTTAGCGGGAAAAATGACTTATCTACCGCTTTAACAGTTATTTGGCTTCCACTATAAGCCTTAATGATTTTAAAAGGAAATGAAATCTATAATTCCCTGTTAGAGTGTTTTTGTATTGAAAATGGTTTTTGAAATGGATTTATTATTTCAATATTTTGATATTATTTCTTGTGATTTCTAATGAAATGTTATGATTGAAATGTTGATATTTTAAATATTTTATGTGTGATGATTATATAATTGTACTTGGAAATTTGATGGGTGGTTAAGTGACAAACCAAATGATGGGTGGTTCTGTGATAAACCAAGGATGGGTGGTTACGTTATTACTTCCAATGAATTGGGGATAGAAGTTGTCTGTGTTGATATCTTATTTGTAAGAATGATTATTGGAAGTGGACTTTATGGTTATTACATTTAAGTATGATTATGTCCGAAGTTTACCATTTTTATTCTATATGTTGCTTTCTAGGGGTTTTATGGTAATCTTTTGGTTACAAAATAAGGGTAAGAATCGAGCTTATAATCAGTGAATTGTTTTTACTTTTCCTTTCAGATAAAATTATTACATTATGATGAAGTATTCATTATTTATATATTGTTTTGAAATATAACATTTTTCCTTCTTTGTGTATCCCTTACTAAGATTTTTATGCTCATCCCGAGTTTTTGATATTTTTCTACATGACATATTGTGGAATAGGGTCAAGAATGGGATCAATGAAAATTCATGTCATTTAAAACATGTAAATAATCATGTTTTTAAGAGTTTTTAATTTATGTATACTTAATAGAAGTGTCTACATATAATATTAAAGTTGCTATATATATGTTATGACCTAATTAGCAAAATGACTAAACATGAAAATATCCTCAATGTGAATTATTAACTAAATTCAAGATTATGTAATGTTTAAGGATGGGGCCTTATAGTTTGTATCATAGGTCAGTTTAGATATTTTTATGATTTAGAATTTTGTTTGTAGGATGTCCATAAATTATTTTACCATTTTGGTATGGTTTAAATGATATAGAATTTTTATGGTTCCCTTGACACTTCACTTAATATATTTATGTGTTTAGAATAGTTTTCCATAGAGGAGACATGGAAACTATGATTGAACAAAATCAAGGGGATAAAATCCTTCCAAATCATCATCCTGAGATGGTCGGAATCAGAACTGAATAGTTAGTTGCAGTGATGGAACAGTTGACTCAGGAAATAAATGGTGGTGGTATCCATGCACAAGATCATTCAGATCAACCATGAAAAAACATGTCAATAGTGGATCATTTCATTTTGCAACATACCCCTTCATTTAGTGGAACATCTAACCCTTTTCAAGATGAAGGGTGGATCAAAGCACTGTAAAATATTTTCAATGCCAGGGGTTGTATAGACAATCATAAGGTTAGTCTTGTGGTTTATCTTTTTGAAGGAGAATCATATTATTGGTGGTCGGTGGTTAAAAATTTTAGGGATACTGGGGAAATTTATGCTCTTTCTTGGGATGAATTAAAAGGTATTTTTCTTTGGAAATATTTACCAAAGGAGGTTTGACATAGGATAGAAAACAATTCACAGAATTGAGTTTGGAGGATTACATAGTGGTTTCTTATGAAGAAATGTTCACTCAGCTGTCCTGGAATGCTCCAAATTTCTGTCAAGATCTTGATAGTAAGATAAATCGATTTTACTCAAGACTAAAGACTCAATATATAAGATAATTAGTTCTCATTAATTCAAAAGAAATGAGAAATTTTTCATATGTTTTGAGAAGGTACAAATGAAATTTTCTAATGATTAGGTTTTTCAAGAGATTAAGCAAAAGAAGAGGTCCAGTTGGTAGGAGAATGTAAATAATTCATCAATGATTCCTATAAGTATGAAAATTAAATTTTCATCATGTTATAAGTGTGGTAAAAAGAATCCTAGAGAATTCCCCTCAATATCTATAAATTGATTCTATTGGGGTAGGACTGGACATATTTCTCGTAACTATAATGAAGATGGTCAAGCTGGCAGTGAAAAGCCAGCAGTAAGATGTTTTAGTTCCAATTAGTTTACACATTATGCCATTGTGTGTCCAAATATTATCACCTAGTGTGGAAACCAGACAGATCAAAAGAATAAGGGTGGGGATAAATCTTTTTCTTCTACTACGGTTGATGTGGGACCATCAAATGATGTTGTTTCAGGTGCATTATTTATATTTTCAGATTATGCCCATGTGTTGTTTGATAAAGGATCTACACATTCTTTCATTTATGGTTAATTTTTCTAGTAAATTCGGAATTCCATCTCAAGATATAAATTAAGAACATATGGTAAACCTACATGGGGGAAATTTCAATACCAAAAGAAATTATAATAATCTTCTTATCCTTATTTGTGGAATGAATTTAACTACAACCCTTGTTTTTTTCTCTAGTAGAGTATGATGTTATTTTGGGAAGGTATTTTCTTTCTCTTTACCATTATAACATTGAATTAAGTCATAAAGTGGTTTACTTTTAGAAATTAATTATGTTTGTGTACAAGAATTATCCCTTATCTATGATAACATATCATAAAGCTAAGATACTAGTGGAATTTGGAAATCAATTTTACCTTACAAATATTGTTGAAAACAAAGGAAATTTTTAGATTAGTGATGTGCTAGTAGTAAATGAGTATCTTGATGTTTGTCATGATGAGTTTCCTAGTATTATTCCTTATCACGAAGTTATATTTACTATTTACTTAGTTCCTGATGCTAAACCAATTTCAAAACCCCTTTATCGAATGGATCAAATCAAACATTTAGTGTTAAAGAGACAAACCCAAGAGGTTGTTATATAAATGTTTTATTTGACCTAGCACATCACCAAGGGGTTCTCCAGTCTTGTTTGTTAAAAATAAATATGGTTCAATGAGTCTTTTCAATTATTATAGAGCATTGAATAATATCACTATTAATAACAAGTATCGTTTTCCTTATATCGATGATTTGTTTGATCAGCTCTAGGGAGCTCAGTATTTTTTAAAGTTTGACTTGAGGTTGGGGTACCATCTATGGAATATAAAGGAAGAATATGTTTTGAAGACCACATTTCATACTATATATGGACATTATGAATTTGTAGTTATGACTTTTGGGTTAACCAATGAACATACTGTATTCATTTATTTTATGAATAGAATTTTCAGTGAGTTATTGAATATGTTTGTGGTTGTGTTTATTGATGAAATTTTGGTATATTCCAAATGTAAATAGAAAAATTTAAGTCATTTAAGTGTTGACTTGGAAAACATAAATTAAAATAAATTGATTGGGAAATTCATCAAGTGTGAGTTTTGGTTACAAAAAATTATATTCCTTGGTCACATTGTTTCAAAAAATGATATAATTGTTGATTCTTATAAAACAGAAGTTGTTGAAAAATGTACAAGACCTAAAAATATAATTGAGATTTGTAGTTTTCATGTTTTGTAAGGATATTACTGAAGGTTTTTTTGAAATTTTTGAATGATTTTCTAGCCCTCTAAATAAGTTAACTTGAAACGTTTTATGTTTATCTAGAAAAAAATAATGTAATGATTGTTTTAAGGATTTGAAAATTTGATTAGTGAATGCTCCAATATTGTAATTACCCTCTTGAAATGGTGAGTTCATTATCTACAATGATTCTTCATTGATAGAGATTAGTTGTGTCCTAATGCAGAATGATCAGGTAATTTCTTAAGCTTATATCAGTTGAATCCTCATGAGTTAAATTAGCCTACACATGATTAAGAATTAGATACTATTGTTTTTGAATAGAAAAATTGGAGGTATCATTTGTGTGGTAAAAAATGTGAAATATGTACTGATCACTACTGTTTGAAGTATATATTCAATCAGAAAGAATTATACATGACATAGAAGAGATGGTTAGAAATAATCAAGGATTATATTTTCATGATCTATTACAATCAAGGAAAGATAAAAAAATGGTGGATGCTTTTAACTGAAATAGAAATGCTACATTAACCATGCTACATTTCAAACAAGATCCTTTGATTAACGATTTGATGAACTTTGTAATAGAAGTTGTAAGGGTAAGAAATTAATCTATTTTATTTCAGGTGGGAGTGAAATCGTCTATAGTAGACACAATAAAACTAGAACAGAAATATGACAACAAGTTGTATAGAAAGGTACAGTTGGTTCAGAATATAAATTTACCTAAATTTAACATTGATTAAGATTGTGTTTTGAGGTTTAGAATGTGATTATGTGTGCCTTGTGATTCACAATTAATGAATGAGTAGTTATGTGAAGATCAAATTTCTCTATTTTCTATTCATCCTGGATATTCTAATATGTACAGAGATATTAGTGAGTATTACGGGTGGGATGGAATGAAAAGATATGTTGCATACTTTATTGTGATGTGTTTGACTTGAAAAAAGGTTAAAGTAGAGTGACAATTACCGAAAGGGATGCTTCAGCCTTTAACGATGCCAATGTGGAAATGGGAATTGTATCCATTAACATTGTTATGGGATTTTAAAACACATATTGAGATAATAATTCAATCTGGGTTACTATTGATCGATTGACTAAATCTACACATTTTATTCCTATTCAAGATACTCTATCTCTATATCACCTTTATCGATTGTATATTAATGAGATAGTCAGGTTACATGGATTTCACCTCTACACTTTATCTGATTCTGATCCTAGGATCACTTATTACTTTTGGAAGGGCCTTCAAAATTCATTGGCTACTGAATTAAATTCCAGTATAGATTTCCATTCTCAATCAGATGGGTAGACATAACAAAAAATTCCGACATTGGAAGATATGTTATGTGCTTATTCAATAGATTACCATGGAATTTGGGACCAAATTAATTCTTTGGTTGAGTTTTCTTATAATAATAGTTTTCATTCTAGTATACAAATGGATCTATTTGAGGAATTATATAGAAAGCGGTGTCGAACTATAGATTTTTGGGATGATATAGGTGAATGAATGTTGATGGGGAAAGAATTTGTAGAAGAGATGGCAGAAAATGGTCAGTTGATTCAGATGCACATGGGTATATCACAGAGCAAGAATAAAATTTTTGCAGATAACTGGAGGAAGGATCATATTTTTGAGGTAAGTGATCATGAATTTATCAAAGTTTCTAATTAGAAAACTGTGATGCATTTTGGTAATATGGGATAGTTGAGTCTGAGTTTCATTAGAACTTTATAACTCCTAGAGAAGGTTGGATCAGCTGCCTACATAGTGGCTTTACCTCCAATTTTATCCTAGTTCCACATTGTTTTTCATGATACAATGTTGAGGAATTATATGTCGGATCCATCTATTGTTTTGAGTCTAGAGAAAGTTCAGTTAGAATTGAATCAATCTTATAAGGTACAACCAGTCCATATTCTTGACTGAAGAGAGCAAGTGTTATAAAATAAAGTAATTAATCGGGTAACGATTTTGTGGAAATACCATATGGATGAAGAGGAAACATAGTAATCTGATAATGTTATGAGGGATAAATACCCCCACACATATTTGATAACATAATAAATTTGCGAGGATGCTATTTCCAAAATGGGGAAGGATGTAACATCCAGGTAAATAAAGAATATGAAATTTTCATAATTATTAATATTTGTGAATTAAATATTAATTTTACTTTAAATGGGATACTATGTTCTATGGTTTACCTAACACAGCTTAATGGGTTTCTCCCAAATCTTTTGTTGCACACAAGGATGAGTAATATAGAGAAAAATAATAATAATATAATATTATTATTTTAAATGGTAGTTAATGCCAAGAAATTATAATGGTAGGAATGAACAAAAATAACCATATTATGATTAAACATATTTTTCAAATGTTTTTACAATTATCCAATAAAATTTAGAGGCTAAAAATGAGAATGAATCCAATTTTTTTCATAAATACTCAAATGTTTTTATAATGTAGTTTTAACACCTTTTAACGAAAACCCAATTTTAAATATATTGTTTGTCACTGTTATATGTTCTAGTTGAAAAAATTAAATTCTTATTTAGAAGTGGGACGTCAAAATTTACATTGGGTAAATTTAAATTATTTTTCTACTAAAGTTCATTTTTAATGAATATTGAAAAATACTGTATTTTTAGTGAAAATTTCCTTTTCATATGATGTATTTATATGGTTAGATTGTCATTTTAATTTGTTATAAAGTTTACATAGATTATAAATTTACCATTTAATTAAATTATGGTCATTGGAAGTAGTTTAACTTTTATAATAAGTCATAAATACCTGTCAATATTTGGATATAATTATTTCTTAAAAAGATGCTTTTTGGTTTTGACAAAGGGAATTAATTTTAAATTAATTTATGCAACTTATGTGTTTTCAATTTGTAAAATAGAATACATATTTGTAATCATAAGGTCCAAATTGTTTATATAGGTATCTTTTATTTTTATTCATTCTGAATTGTAATTTCAATAATATTTTATTTACCATGGTAAAGGGAGAGATCTTGTAAATAAGGGTAAAAAATAATATTATAATAATTTCAAATTACACTAAAACGTCTTAAAATCCTATTTGATGAGATATATATAAGACTATGGGCATCCATGGGTTGATTTTAGGACCTAATGGTGCCACTTGTGTGCGAAAATGATATTGAATTAGTTTTAATTTAATGTAAAGGAAAATATAACCTAATCATGTATCTTTTAGAAAAACAATATTTATATGGGTTATATAAGTTATCATTTTGACTATAAATATTCCTTATAAATTTAAAAAGATTTAATAAATCATGATATTTTATTTATAAATTTCATAAATTAGAAAAATAAATTTAATTATGACACAATGATGATGTTGTGATTACTTCATTAATAATGGATTCAAATTAATGTCATTATAAATGTTAGAATAAATGAAATTTATTTACATTGATGTCATACATGAATTTTTTTGGATGATAGTTACATGTTATATTTGTATTTATTTTCAAATCAACCATGTTGTTATGGATTTTGGAAAATGTCCTGATCGAATAGTGTCAAAATTTACATAATTCATATTTTTAAATATAAAATATTTTAATAAATATTATAAATTCAAAATAATCTAAGATTCGTTAAAATAGTAATCGTAGGTATAAAATTTTATTATTAACTCTTTAATTGTATATTTTTCATTTATTGGTAATTATTTGGATTCTCAAATTGTAAAATGCTTGATAAAATTGTAAGAGTAAAAAATGGTTACATAAATAATAAAAGGAATAAATAATATCCAAATCATGTCTAATTCTTATTGGATTATTTTATTTATACATATATTCATCTTATCTTCGAACTTACAGACTTTGGACTCATTTATAATCAAAATATAGTTTACAATAATATAATAATTTGAGATATTCCTTATATTCCCCTTCTCCCTCTAATAAAAGGGCACCAGCTATAACCCTTACTCACAACTCTCCAGCCCCCTTTTCTCATCCAAACACTTCCCAAATATGATAAAAATATTTCTCTATTCCTCTTAGAATCCTTACATTAGGCATACAAAAATTAAAGAAACCCTTTTTCCTTAGATCAAAGGGAGTTCCAAGTTTTAAGAAGTAACATCTTCTCTAAAATTCAATTCCATTATTATACTTCTTCAATCCTTATTATATTATTTTTAATTGATTACAGAAAAAACCAGTATACTCAATATACTAGTTTTTTGTTATTATAATTATTTAAACTACAATTACACACCTCTATCTAATTGATTTAGAACACACTGTTTCTATGGATGACAAACTACTACTTCACAAAACGTAGATGGTTTGATTTACCATAGAAACTCTTCTAGTGGCCATTATGATGTAACATTATTTATATATGATGTATACTAGGTTTATATTGTCTCTATTATTTTGTAATTATTATTTACAACATTCCTTTTTTCATGTAGTATAAATATGATAATTTTATTTGAGTAAGTGTGGACTACCTTCCCCCAAAAGTGACATAACTTGTTCATGCCATACATGGAACATATAAAGGATGTTTTCAATGAACTTATGTAAGATATATAAAATATTATATTATAATATAATTATAATATACTTATGTATCATTATGTTTTCATACCTTTAAATATGAAACAGAAATTGAAGTTGCGTTCATGCGTACGTACGGCTTACAGTCTCCATTAACAGTGCATTTCATTTCTTATCTACAAATGATATGGAATATTATAATTAAATATACACTATATATATATGATATATATATATGATATTTAAATCATGAATATCGTTCTGCAGATAATGTACTTTTGACTTTTTTGACAAATTAAAATTATAACAAGTCCATTTTTTACTCAATTACTGAACATAGACATACCAACCAACATAAATATGAATAATTATATGATTGTTTTATAAATTTGATAATTGGTATAGAAGTAATAATAATCTATAATTTTTTTTTCAATAATGTAGAAATTGACTTATGTTTATTTTTTCGTAAAGTAAATAATGAAGAAGTCAAGTCAGACATGAGGTAAGGGACTTGCTCTAAATCTCCTTTCACTGAGGCAAATTTGGATAATATACAACTACTTACTTTAATTGGTTTATAATAAATCCCTTTAAATTTTACTTTCCTTCAAAGGGAATATTTTATCTATTAAGCATTTCAGTAACTTATAGAAGGAATGTTCTTAACGATTTCGGCTACAATGACCTCTCTTCCCTCGTAATCTTTATTTGGCTTCCCCTATAAGACATAATGTTTTTAAAATAATAGAAATACCTTATTCTCTTTTGGGTGTTTCTGTATTTAAAATGGTTTTAAAATAGATTTATTATTTAAATATATTGAATTTATTTATTGTGATTTCAGATGAAATTTTATGATTGAAATGTTGATATTTAAAATCTTTTTTTTGTGATGATTATATAATGGTACATGGACATTTGACAGGTGGTTACATGATAAACTAAATGATGGGTGGTTCTATGATAAACCAAGTATGGGTGGTTATGTTATAACTTCCATTGCACTTGGTATGAATATTGGTTGAATGAATATTCCATTTGTAAGAATGATTTGTGGATGTCAACCGTTTGGTTATTCCATTTATGTATGATTATGTACCAAGTTTACCTTTATATGCTATATGTTTCTTTATATTTTCTTTATGGTAATATTTTTGTTACAAAATAATTATAAGCAATGAGCTTAAAATCAGTGATTTTTTTTGGTACTTCATTATGGTGAAAAGTATTAGATTTTGAGGAAGTATTCATGGTTTACATATTGTTTTTAAAGATAAATGTTTTCCTTATTCATTTAATACTTACTAATCTTTTAATGATCATCCCCTATTTTGGAAATGTTTTTCACAAGACTTAATGTGTAATTGGTTTAAGGATGGGATCATGTAAAAGTCATGTTGTTTAAAACATAGAACTAAACATGTTTTTTAAGCATTTTTGTTTATGAATACTTTGTAGAAGTGTCTAAAAGTAATATTCAAGTTGTTATATATACGGTATTACCTAATACTCTAATGATCTAAACATGAAAAGATCCTAAAATAGAATTATTAACTTCAATCAATATTTTGCAATTTTTAAGGTTGGGGCCTTATTGTGAAACTATGAGTTGGGAGTTTGATCATCTAAGAGAATGGATTGGGAAGAATGACATTGAATAATGATGATAGTAGTGGTTGGAATGGGTTATTTAACATTAATAACTAGTGGAAGGATTGACACGAAGTCTCTAGATTAGTCTATATTTTTTTCATGAACAAGTGTTAAATGGAACTGGAATATGATGCTGTTTAATTTAACATGGTTATTCTTCCACTATGTGACTTTTCATGTGATGCTTGTGGTTCGTTGTGATTAGTAGTTTTCCAAGTAGTGTTGGAATACATGAATGCTTAATAATTTTGAGATAACACGATTTGGTTTGGTTAATTGTATGGATTTTGTTAATGGAAAGATAAATGATGGGTTTCACAGTTAACTATAGTTAAATCTAAAAAATAAAATGAATGGGTGTTAATTGAAGAAGCTTTGTGAAGCCATATAAATTTATCAACATTCTAAGTAAAAAAAATTCTACTAATTAATTTTCATAGAGGTAGTTGGAAAGATGGGTTTTAGTGATTTTTCTAGTTCTTAGTGTGAATACCATAGGGTAGGCTTGATTTCATGATACTATAAATACATAAACTATATGTTCTTTTGTTTTTATATGAACAACACCCAGGATGAGAAATATGTTCCGAAAACCCCCATTATCCTGGGGTAGGGTTTCTTTCCCTATCATCTTGGTGGTGGGATTATTGGCGAGCCACCCACTCTTCCATTCCCCCTCTTCCAGGTAGTGGAAGCCTCAGATTCTTTTGGTATGTTGTGGTTTGCAAGGTGCAGGTGTATTCAAGTGATTTTTCATACTAGGTTCCATTCGGATGAGTTGATTTTTGGTTTCCAATGTTTCTTTAGGATTAGTTGATTTTTTATATCTTAGTCTTTAAGATGATATGTTCTGTTGTATGTGTCCCAACTATCTACGGGTTGGATGTGATGTAGTATGTGGACCAAGTGTCTATAGGTGGGATTTGATATGGTATGTAGCATTGGTGTATGTGGGTGGGATATGATGTGGCTCATGGACTAGTTGATGAGATGAGGTGTGGTTATGGGGCCCTGGTTTGTGAGGGTGTTTTGGATATGGTTCTTTCAGAAGGGGTCGCAGTGTGTGGTCATTTTCCATTAGGCATAACCAGCTAGAATAATGGGAGGTTTTTTTGGTACCCAAAATTATTGATGTGCTAAATATATATAAAATTATTCGAATTTCATTATTTAGAGAGTGTTTCTTGGTGAGGACTAGAATGGTCACTATACCCATTATGTGCTGTTTGGTTCTAGTATTGTTTCAAAGGGGCATTAGTAAGCTCTTTTTAAATTGTGGACAAGAGAATTGTGTTTTTCTTACTCGGTATACATGTATTCTCACCATACATATATAAAAATATTTTGAGGATTCTTGGAGAATTATGTGGACTGTATTAGGCATTACTAGATCATGCATTGAGACTGTTGATGATTCACAGATTTATCTTGCTTTTGGTAAATACATTGGTGTTTTTAATTTTACTTGTAATAGTTTTATTTTAAAACATGCATGTGGTGTTGTTTTTGGTTTTTCATTATATATATATATATATCAATGTGTGGATGTGTATGTTCTTGTCATTGAGTTGTTTTTGGATGAACCATATTATCATTAGTTCATGATTTCCAAAAAAGATAAATGCCTCCCATTTTTTGGAGATTCGATAACATTTCTCTTAGTCCCCACCCCATGTCCTACTGGAGAAATTCTCAGGGGGGGGGGGGGGTCATTATCTCTATTTATTCATTTTCATCCCAATAGGGTTATTTTTGAAGTGAGGGGGTTATGATAGAATGATATTTGATGTGATGGTTGAGATTTTGGATAAAGTATGGAGTTCGTTAGAGTGAGGATTTCATGGGTTGGTAGAACAATAATTTTAGGTGATATTGGTGAAATACATATGCTAGGGATAACCGACTAGGACAAGAGATTTTTTCCCTCCATAATCTGATGCATGTACAATAATCTGACCAAACATCCATGTGAGGCTACACCGATTTCAGTGTAGAGATCCCAGGAATGGTACACACATCATAATGACATGTGTTTTTATGTGAATTGGGTGTTTTGGGAAGTTGGGAATAGATGATAATAAATGAGATAAAATGAGATAAAATCTATATTAAATAAAATTCCATTGTATTCGAGAATCGAAATTCCATGATTACCTTTCATCTATGACACCCAGTCATGGTTTATGTATGGCTTGGGCATTTAATGATTTCTGGTGGATCTAGTTGATTGGTGGAGGGTTTATATAGTGGATGAGGACAACCAATTGTATAAAACATTATTTACATTCCCATGGAAGGATTTTGGAATGTATAAGGGCTATGTTTTGGACATGGTGATAGAGTGCTAACTCTAGCAGAATGAGATAACCTTCAGCTTGATTTAGGCCTTGATAGAGTACAAGGTTCCATTGGAGGTTAGTGAGATGCGAGGTGCTTTGTGTTAGTGGTGGAAATTGTACCTATGGGAGTGGAAGGAGTCTTATGTTAGGTGAGATGATTTTGACAATGATTTCTGGGAAGGATTTAATTCATCGACAATGAATGTTGAGAATAGGTAGGAGACAGTATCTCCCCATTGGGGGAGAATGTCAGTATGAGAGATGGGGATCAAGTTTAAGGATTTCTCCTATTTTTCCCAGATCTCTTTCAAGACGAGGAGTCTCATGAAAGACATCTAGTGTTGGTGCTCTGTCATTCGATCCAATACACGATTACTCCATTTATATTTCCAACATAGTGTATTGTCAGGAAAAATATGTAGGTGATCGAGCAGATGCACTCATGAAAAGGATTACTGTGAGAGGGGATCCAATAGGATTCATAGAGAGGTAGGGAATCTAGTGGTAGATCTATAGCTCTTGGAACATCACGGTATTGAACCCTTTATACTACTAAAAATATTTCCTTTATCAGCGCTGTAAAAGTGCATTAACAATGCTTAAAAGCACTGTTAATCGAGGTGAAGATAAAGGGGGGTCTCTTTTATCAGTGATCCAAAAATAACTGATAATGGAACCTTTTATCAGAGCTAAAAAAGTGCTGATAAAAGTGGTCCTTTAAGACTTATTTATTTAGTGCTGATAAAAAAGGAACCTTATCAGCACTTTTAAAAAGCGCTGATAAAATTCAAAAAAATAAAAGAATTATATATTGCAGGGGAGGGACTTTTAAAAGCTATGGACCCCTTATCAGTGCTAGGTGGACCCCCTACCTCACACTATTTTGCGCACTTCCCTTCCCGCAGATCCCCCACACGCAGGCACCTCCTTGCTTCCACCCGAACTCGAAATCGAGACCTCCCCCTTGCACGCCTGCACCTTTTCCACTAAGCCATTTCATTTCTTTCTCTATTTAATGACATATCTATTTATTTATATATATATAGTTATATTTATTTGAATATTAAAATAGATTCATATTAATATATATATTTATTTATATTAATACATATATAATTATTCATGTATTAATTTAGATTCATATTAATATAAATATATTTTGTAATATTAATACATATATATATTTATTCATATATTAATATATATATATATATATTCATTCGTATGTTAATATATATTTATTTATATATATATATATTTATTTATATTTAGTTATAATTTTTTATCCATATATTTATTTGTATATTAGTATGTATTTATAAAATTAGTTTAAAATATGTTTTTAAAATATGTTTTCCATGTGTGTTTATAATTAAATAAATAATTACTTATATACATATATTTAACACACACACACACAAAGACACACACACACTCACAAATATATATATTTACGAATAAATACACATACATATATATATGTGTGTGTGTGTGTGTGTGTGTGTGTTTGTGTGTGTGTATTTGAAAAGCCATAAGAAGTTTAAAACACCCATAAATTATAATCCAAAATCCCATTTCAACTCCACTACCAGTTAAATCGAATAAAATCAAACAATATTTGATATGATATGTGTTATAGGCCTAATGGACATCCGGATCAGATGTCATACATGTTTTAATGTTAACAAATTGGTTATCCCGACTAAAAACTCAGTTTTGGAGGTCTTCTGGCATTTTTTTGGCATCGCAAAATTAGGCCGAAGGTTCCCCTAGATTAGTAGCATGTAGAGCTCATCAGAAGCTTAGATTAGATATGATTTAGAGATCAAACGGACACCTGGAAAAATGTTATAGCCGTTTTAAGTTTGAGTTACATTTTCAACTTATTTTAGATCTTTTATTGATTTTTTTTGTGTCTTAAAATTTTTATAAAGTGATTATTAATCGATGATAATTAGAAAATTATTAATTAAAAATATTTCGTAAATTATTTTAATACCATTTTCACTAAATTTGTTATATATTAAATTTATCAGATTATTTATAATTATCTAAAACATATTTAAAAAATATATATTATATTTATATCAATACAAATATACTAATATAGAAATATTTTTTCATGGTTTTTTTGAAACATAAAACTTATTAGAACTTGGAAAAAGCACTGATAAAGACCACCATTATCAATGATACTAAAAAAATCACTGATAAATGGGTCTCCTTTAACTGCGCTAG
This sequence comes from Viscum album, assembly GCA_963277665.1. Lineage (NCBI taxonomy): Eukaryota > Viridiplantae > Streptophyta > Magnoliopsida > Santalales > Viscaceae > Viscum > Viscum album. Next base: position 970,596,391 of record OY728133.1, on the reverse strand, counting down.
AAAAGGCGCTGATAAAGTGGGGCCTTTATCAGCACTAGAAAAACTGTTGATAATGGGTCTCTTTTAAAAATGCTTTTTAGCGCAGTTTAAAGTCGCCCTTTATCAGCACTTTTTTGTAGTGCTGATAAAGCCCCACCCCCCTTTATCCGTACTTTGTTTTAGAGCTGATAATGGGTGGCGCTGCTGAAACCCTGTTTTTTGGTAGTGGTATGTCTTATAGGGACCTTGACCTGTGTGTGGTTATTGAGGAAGTCATTAGTTGAGGTGAATAAGATTTGGTCATGGTTAGTTTCACACATAAAAAGTAGTTTTTCATGCATGAGTATATATTGTTATAGGTATAATCAATTTTTTTAGTACCCTTTCTTGTTCTTTGTTTGATTTGGGAGCTTCACCTTTATTTGTTTCACCCAATCTAGCAAATGTTCTTGGAAAAAACATAGTGAGTGCCTTCTTGCTCCCATGGTGTTATGTATGCTGGATATAGGATTTACAAGTTTTTATGATGTGTGGGGGGGATGTAGACTGATGATAGGAACATATCCATTTCATGGGGTATTTTCATTTTATAGATTCATATATATGAGTTCATTATTGGCATAAAATTGTTTTATTCCATACGTTCTATTATCCAATGATTCTGGACGAGAGTTTTGTTTTCATATATAGATGGACATCATGTGGTTGTCATTGGAGTGAAAGGTTTTTAGGTGGGAAATCGGCATGTGTAGCCCCTTATTTTCGTGTTGGTTGAGCATTCCGTATAATTAATGGATGTTGATATGATATATGTTCACAATTTCATTGGGGAAATCCTTAATGTTTTCATGGAAAATGTTTTGATTCTACCCTTAGAAATTAATTTGAGTATAATAGAGAATTATATCCCATTTCTTCTCTAATTTTGATCAATCTTTATCAGATGGAACCTTTGGAGCTTCAGGAGTTAAGGATTCATATTGATGATCTGATGCAGAAGGGGTTCATCTGGCCCAATGTTTCGCCATGTGGTTCCCGAGTGATGTTCTCAATGAAATAGGATGGTATTATAAGGATGTGAATACACTACAATATATTGAATATTGTGGTTGTCATGAACAATTACTCCCTTCCATGTATATAATATCATTTTTACTAGATGATAGGGGAAATTTAGATTTCTAAGATAGATCTAATGTCTGGATAACCCCAGTTGAGGTAGATGGAGGGAGATTTCCCAATAAATGCTTTCAAATTTATGTATGGTCACTTTTATTTCATGGTCTTGGTGTTTGGTGTTACAAACACACTAGTCATGTCCATGGGACTTATGGACCCCATCTTTCATGGGTTCCTGGAATTTATCATCATCATATTCATCAATGGTATATTGATATTCTTGAATTCATATTAAGAAAAATTCAAGCATCTCAAGACTATCTTACAGGTTCCTTGATTCCTTCGAATCTAGGAATGTTTTTCCAAGTGTATGTTCTAGACATGATAGGTGCAATTCCTCGGGCATGTGTTGTCATTATAGGGCATGGAAGTGGACCCATCGAAGGTTGAAATAGATTTTTTTCTTGGATAAAACCCCAGAATGTGGTAAAAGATTTTTGATTTTTTTGTCTCACATACTTTTATCAGAGGGTTTTACCTAATTTTTCTCAATTTACAACTTATTTTACATCCCTAACTAGGATGGAACATGATTTTGTGTAGAGTGTGTAGCTCTAATAAATGTTCACATATCTAATGGAGATGTTTGTTAGTTCTCAAGTGCTACAGTTTGAATTACGGGGTGATATTTTGTTTATTTTTTCATAATTATCTTATGGTTTTTGAATATGTGCTGAAACAGTAATGAGGAGTAATATCTTATGGGTGTAGGAATTTATGTCCCCATGAACGTAACTATGCCACCCACAAACTGGAGTTTCCAGCAGTAGTGTTCGTTCTAAAGTTGTGGTTTCATTACCTCATCTTGAATATCATTTGGGAATTTAAAAAACATAATAGATTGAGGTATAACTTTTTTCAATTATATATAAATATATGATAGTGTGTGTGAATGATGTTTCTTTTGGATTATGACTTTGAGATCTCATATACCTTTGGAATAGAGAATGCCGTGTTTGATGGTTTCAGTAGGAATTCACAAGAGGAGGTAGTTCAGGAGTCTATGAATTCTTGGTGAGAGATGGTTGGGTTGGAAACCTCGCATTAAGATGTAAAATTTGAAGGAGGTAGTAGGAGTTTGTTTCATATTATGGTGTAGTATTATCTAAGGTAGGAGGTACATGAGTATGAGTAGGGAGACATAGAGGAAGAGGTGATTCATGATCAGGTTGGCCATGGTGAAGCTCCAGAGGGATGGTTGGATTATAGAAGGAAATATATATTGTTTCGAGGACTGATATTTATTCCATTAGAGATTCATGTTGGAGTCATTTTTTAGTTTTATAGATCATCATTTTTGTTGCATGCAGATGTTTTTAAGATGTATTGTGGATTATGGCCATAGTTTTTCTAGCCTGTGATGAAATTCGTAGGGGTAGAGTTTGTGGAAAAGTGCTTAATTTTTTCAGTAGGTGTAGGCAAAGCACCATTTTACTAATGGGTGTTTATAGCCGTTGAATGTACCCTAGTTGATGTTGGTCGACATTTCAATGGATTTTGTCAGAGGGTTACACAGATCTCTGGGAGGGTATGATGTTTTCTGGGTGATAGTGGATCAGTTGAAAAAATATTCTCATTTCTTAGCGATCAAGGAGTTGGGCTTAGGGGATGCATTGAAAAAGATATATATGGATGAGTTACTGTGGTTTCAAGGATGTATGATATCCATTAGCTCATATCAGGAGGTACATTTTACCTCATGACTCTGGATGGAATTGCATCAAGTTTTTGGAACCCAGTTATGCCTCACCATTGCAGTGCGCCCCTAGACAAATGGAAGATATAGTGGACTATCCAGGCCTTGGAGGATATGTTACGGGGATGAATCACAGACTTATGTGGATCATGGGTACAACATCTTCCCTTTTAGGAGTTCACATATAATATTAGATAGCACTCTTCCATTAGCATGGCCCCATTTGAGTCATCATATGGAAATTCGCTTCATTCTACATTGTGTTTGACGCGAGTAGGGGAGGAAGCTGTACATGGCCTTCATGTGGTGCAGGTAATGACCGAGATGACACATCATGTTAGAGAAAAGATTAATGTAGCACAAGAAAAAAAAAGTCTTATGACAACTTTAGGAGGAGGACCTTAGAGTTCAATGTTGTGGAACTTGTGTTCTCGAAGGTCTACCATTAATGTGGGAAATAGTGGTTTGGAAGAGGGTGTAAACAATATCCCAAGATTTTTGGACCCTTTGAGGTGTAAGGGTCAGTATGTGAGATTTCATACTAGTTGGAATTTCCACCATAGTTAGAAATTATCCACAACATATTCTATGTCTATTAGATCATCCATATATACATGATAACTCCCATGTCAATGAAAGGTAAGTGATTGACCTCAAGGATGACACAATTTTTGTGGAGTGGCCAGTGAGGATCTAGGATCATCAACAGAAGTTGTTTCATGGATGAAACATTTTGTTAGTTCATCTGTTGTGAAGGTATGCTGGCAAGGAAAAGAGTACTTGGGAGCGAGAGATTTATATATGTTCCCAGCACCTAGAGCGGTTTTATGTTGTACTATGTTCTATATAGATTTATGTTGTAATTCCCAAACATTAATTTATATCAGATTAGTTGTTCTCCCTTGGTAGTTTATGTGCTGAGTGTTGTGTGATAATGTCATGAAATATTGAAAGTTGAGGACCAGATTCCTAATCAAGATTCATTATTTATGAAGTGATTAAACCTATGAGGTTGAGATAGTGCTTCATTGAGCGAATAGTATCTTGACATGGATAACAAAATTCCTAGGTCCTTATAATAAAAAACTGTGGTTGTTTTGTTTGTGTGGTGTGTCATGTGGTCATTTTGGTTTACAGAAATCAGTGGATGTGTTCTTGGATGATGAGGCGTACACTCCATCTTTCAAACAACATTGGGTGGATTATCATTCAACATTAATGTTTTTGGTTGTTAGCAGTGTTTCATGTGTAGCACTTTGGGTAAAAGGGATTTTTGCGACGGGCCTGTTGTAAATTGAAAAAATCACATCGGAAAAGGTCCGTCCAAGAGGTTATTTGCGATGGAGTTAACGACCCGTCGCAAATAACAAACTACTTGCGATGGGATTTCGTCTCCCGTTGCAAATAGTTTGGAGCGGATAGCGCGCCAAACTGCGCGAAAGTTATTTGCGGTTGTGAGATCCCACTGTCGCAAATAACTAGCGGCGGTTTATAGATTTTTGCAACGAGATGTCGTCCCATCACAAAAGGTGTGTTGACAGGGACTATTTGCGACGGGTCCCGTCGTAAATACCTTTTTAACCACTGACAGTAATTAATGGTGGCTTAGGTATTTACGACGGGTCCCGTCGCAAAAATGATACTATTTGCGACCGGATACCCGTCGCAAATACTTTCGTCGCAAATAATCTTACCTATATATACCCTCCTCCGTTTTCCTCTCATTCCTCTCAAATTTTAGATCCTGTTTCTCTCTAAACTCATATTTTAGGGAGAGAATTTTTCAATTTTAATTTATTTTTTCACGAAGAAGTTGTGAAGCCGTCTATATCAATAGAAAATGAGTCTTAAATGTATTTTTGTTTTTTAATTTATTATTTATTTCATATTTTTATGTTAATTTTTTTATGGTAGATTAGTTGTAATTAAATTAAATTTAAATTGTTTTTCTATTAGTATTTATTTCTACTAATAAATTGAAATTTTTAGTATTAATTTTTAATAAATAGTGGTAATTATTAATTACTAAAGATAATTAGTAATGTATATAATAAATTTGTAGTAATTAGTAATAATTGGTAATAAATATCAATAAATAGTAATAAATAGGAATAATTAGGATTAATTTGGAATAATTAGTAATAATTAGGAATAATGAGTAATAATTAGGAATAACTAGTAATAATTAGGAATAATTAGGAATAAATATTAATAATTAGTAGTAATTAAGAATAATTAGGAATAATTAGCAATAATTAGTAATAATTAGCATTAATTAGTAATAAATATCAATAAATATCAATAATTATAATAATTTGTAATAAATTGTAATAATTAGTATTAAATTGTAATAATTAATAATTATTACATATAATTACTAATAATTACTAATAAATACTAATAATTAGAAATAAATACTAATAATTAGGAACAATTAGCAATAATTCGAAATAATTATCAATAATTAGAAATAATTAGCAATAATTCGAAATAAATAGCAATAATTAGTAATACTTAGCAATAATTAGTAATAAATAGCAATAATTAGTAATAAATAGCAATAAAAAGTAATATATAGAAATAATTAGGAATAAATAACAATAATATTCAATAATTAGTAATAAATAACAATAATTAGTAATAAATAGAAATAAATAGTAAAAAATATGAATAATTAGCAAAAAATAGGAATAATTAATAATAATAAGGACTAATTAATAATAAGGAATAATTAACAATAATTAGTAATAAATATTAATAGTTTGTAATAAATTATAATAATTAGTAATAAATTGCAATAATTAGTAATAAATACTAATAATTACTAATAATTACTAATAAATACTAATAATTAGCAATAATTACCAATAAGTAGGAATATTTAGAAATATTTAGCAATAATTTGCAATAATTAAGAGTGATTAGGAATAATTAGTTATAATTAGTAATAATTAGCAATAATTAGTAATAAAATGAAATAATTGGTAATAAATAGAAATAAATATTAATAAATAGGAATAATTAGTAATAATTATGAATAATTAGTAATAATTAAGAATAATTATGAATAATTAGGAATAAATACTTATAAATAGAAATTCTAACTAATAATTAGTAATAATTAGCAATAATTTGGAATAATTACTAATAATTAAGAATAATTTGAAATAATTTGTAATAATTTGCAATAATTTGTAATAATTAGCAATAATTAGTAATAATTATTAGTAATTAGCAGTAATAAATAATAATTAGTAATAAATTGTAATAATTAGTCATAAATTGTAATAATAAGTAATAAATGGTAATAATTACTAATAAATACAAAAAAATAGTAATAACTACTAATAAATACTAAAAATTAGCAATAAATACTAATAATTTCCAACAAATAGAAATAATTATGAATAATTAAAAATAATTAGCAATAATTAGAAATAATTAGAAATAAATAGAAATAATTAGTAATAATTAGTAATAATTAGAAATAATTAGAAATAAATATCAATAATTAGTAATAATTAGTTAGGAAAAGTTAGAAAGAACTTGTAATAAAATTGTATAAATTCCAAGAACCTGGCACAATTTCCAGTGGATTGACGACACTCCTTTTGCTCGATGATTTTTCACCTTTCAACCCTCACCGTCTCAAAACAATATGAATAATGTGCTGCTACATAGGCATATTCAATCTCGTATACACGAGATTGGATATACATTAGTAGGATCATATTTTTTATAATGTTTTTTGGTAGTGACAGTTGGAAGAAGATGATTAATCGACAAAAGGGGGCTCTTTTGTCCGATGGCTCATTTACTTGCATCTTTATCACATTGAAATCACAATGAATAATCTTGTCAGAGATACATATATTCATTCTCGTGAATTTGAGAATGAATATGCGTATCAATGACCAGAGTGTTCATTGTGATTTCAGTGCGAGAACGATGTATGTAAATGAGACGTAAGTCAAAAGAGCAGTCATCAATCCACTGGAAATTGTGTCGCCTTTAATTAATGGTAATTATTAAGAAGTAGTAGTAATTATTCATCTTATTTTTTCAGATAGTGTTTTTATATTTTCAAATTATTCAAAAAAAAATTGATGATTTTATATTTTGTAGAAAAATATGGAACATGGAAGTCGACATCAGTCATTATTAGATGATCGCACTTGGATGAATCAGTGCAAAAATACAAATGGTTCTAGTTTAAATCTTGTATATATTGAGGGTGTTGAACCTTTCTTAGAATTTGCATCAACAAAACCAGAATAGGTTTCAGAAGTCATAATTATGTGTCCTTGTAAAAAATGTGCTCTGAGAACGTTTGACACATTGGAAATGGTTGGGGGACATCTCTTGCGGTTTGGTTTTCAACCAGATAATGTTTCTTGGTATCAACATGGTGAATGCAGTTCTAGAGAAGATATTAATAAATTGATTCTGGATGCATCATAGTTCAAAAATTTAGTACATGATGTTGCAGGTCTATCTGTTCAAAAAACTCAAACTCACGATGATATTGATTTAACTCCTGAGTTGTCACTATCTGAATTTTATGAGTTGTGGAGGTCTATTGAGGATGCATTATATCTTATTTGCAAGAAAAGAAAATTAGTAGCGGTTGAAAATTTTATGGCTATTAAATCACATAATGCAATGTCAAACAATTTTTTTGATCAAGTATTTTTTTGGTTAAAACACTTTTACCTGAATGAAATTGGTTGCCTGCAAATTACTAAGAGAGAAAGAGGTTGGTTCATAATCTAGGACATAGTTATATGAAGATTCATGCATGTGAAAATGATTGCATCATATATTCTGGTGAAAATGATTCGTTGGATAGTTTTACAACATGTGGAAAATCGAGGTATAAAGAAGCTCAACTAGGGATGTCTAGATCGATTTCTATAAAACTGATGAGATATTTCCCCCTTACATCTAGAATGCAACGTTTATTTATGTCTCATAACACAGCGTCAATGATGTCATGGCACAAAACCAATATTTCAACTGGTAAAATCTTAAATCATCCATCTGATGGTGATCACTAGTGTCAGATTGTGGTTAGTCTTATTTTGTTTTCAGTTGGACAATTAACTACATAAAATATTTACACAATTTTATTTTCATATTGGAATTGAAGTAGTCAAATGAGGCTGCGACTTCTCAGACACAGGCTGAGGTTCTGTATGAGGCGACTGATCAGACCAGTTCCCACCATTTCGACAAGGTGGCATGGATGAAGGCGACTCAGTATGGCTTTAGGAAGGGCTGAGTAGTTGGTATAGGCTCTCATGTGACTCCTGGTACTTATTATGGTACTGTTGTGATGTCGGGGTCCAACTCAAGAGGAGCTCATGGAGATGCTGCGTCTTTTGGCTCACAGTATCAAGAGTAGTTCCGAGCTCAGAATGACCTTATAGAGAGTTTGCAGAAGCAGAAAGAAGAGATGTGTCAGGAGCAGCAGCAGCAGCAGCTGCTGCTGCTGCAAGAGTAGAGGCGTCGATGGCAGCAGCAGCAGAAACAACATGAGGAGGAGATGCATCGATGGAAACTGCAGCATCATGAGCATATGGAGTATATGTGTCGTCTGACTCGTTGTTTAGGGATGAAGTTTCCTCCACCAGCTCCTTCAGCTCCTCCACCTCCTCCAGAAGATGACCCCCAGTGATTTTTTTATGTAAAAAACATTTGAATATAATTTTTTGTAATATGAACTATTTATAGTTTCTTTATTTTATATCGGTGAGACTATTACATAATTTAATTTTTAACATTTTTTTATTTGTTTTTGTGAATATTGAGAATTTTAAGAATTTTAATATTTTTATTATTTTAATAATATTAATATTAATGTTTCATTAATCATAATTTTATTGAATATATTTTTTCAGTATTATATTTTTTTAATATTTGATTATTTTAATAATTATAATTTTATTATTATTATTTTATGATTTTTTGTAAATTTTTTTTTGTGAATATTAATATTTCTTGTTTTTTTATTATTTTAATAACATTAAAATTAATTTTTCAATAATCATAATTATATTTTATGAATTTTTTTATATTTGATTTGTGAATATAGAGAATTTTAATATTTTTTATTTTTTTAATTATTTTAATAAAATTAAAATTAATTTTCCAACGATCAAAATAATATTTTCTGTTTTTTTATGATTTTTTTGTGAATATTAAAATTTTTAATTTTTTTTAATTTTTTTAATAATATCAAAATTAATTTTTCAATAATCCTAATTGTTTAGAATTTATTTTTTTTAAAATTTATTTATTATTTTCGACGAGATCTGTTCTTATGGGATCCCGTTGCAAATAGTCTAAATAATTTTTTCTTAAAAAAGGTATTTGTGAGGGGATTACGGACCCATCACAAATACTATTTATGACTGGCCCATCACAAATAGTCTAAAAAATATTTTCAAAAAGCATTTGGGATGGGATTACGGGCCCATGGCAAAAAGCTATTTGCGACGGGCTCGTCAGAAAAGAGATTATATATATATATATATATATTATATAATCAGAGAGTTATTTGCGAAGGCCTTTTCTTCAATGGGATATTTTTCATGGGTCCCCATCGCAAAATCGTATTTGAGACAGGATCCCATCGCAAATAACCCGTCACAAATACCTTGAATTCTAGTAGTGTAGGAAGCCCATTTATTGGTATCTTGTGGGGTGGTTTTCAGACCCCTATTTCTTCTTGGCTTGGTTTTTAATTATAAAGGGAAAGATAAGTTTGAAAGGCATATGATGTAATATCCTAGACCACTTTAGTCTATTCCATTATGAGAATATAGTGTTTGAGGTCTTCTAGGTGATCAAGGACACTCTCTCCAAGACATTGAAAAAATATCTTTGTTTTTTGTGTTTTCCAATGGTACCACACTATTGGAGTCACCAGGTGCTAGTGTCACACTTACAGCATCACCACTGGTGGTGTCACCCTAGCGGTCACTCTCTAGAGGTAGCTCATATTGGCTATCACTTGTTTGCGGTGTCCACCCATGGTAGTCACTCACCCAGTGGTGACTCATCCAATGATGCCTCATCTAGTGATGCCTCATCCAATGATGCATTGCTAAATGGTGAATCCATTATTATTTCCCCATTGAATTGTGGATCACCAAATGGTGCCACAAAAAATGGTGACTGACCAAATGGTATCACGTTAAATAGTGCCTCCCCAAATTATGACTCACCGAACAGTGTCTCAATGAATGATGAATCCCCGAACAGTGAAATGTTGAATGGTGCCTCATAGAGCAGTGTGTCTTCCAGTACTGTCTTGTCTAATGGATTCTCTTCCAATAATGCATCACCTAATAGTGTCTCGTAAAAAATGTTTCCAATTCTATTGTTTCCACTTCTGAAGTCGGCTTTGATATAAAATGAATTTAGTTCCATATTTAAAAGGATTTGAATCCAATTAAAATTTTAAAAATATTATTTTATATTCCTAAGTGTCCAAGGGTTTTTATTTGGTCAAAACACATTATCATTAATAGTTCATCCTTTAATGGAAAATGAGAAATATATAAAACTTTTGCACTATTTAGATATTTCCTAGGCCAAGATACCTTTATCATAGGTTCTTCCTTATTGTCTTACCTCGATAGTAGAAACCCGTTGTTATTCTTGCCATATGAGTCATGTGATTGGGTTGTGGCTTCTGGATCATGTTCCCTTATAGTTTCCCTACAACAAATGTGAGCCACGGTCTTTGTGCAATAAGGAAAATCATATCACATATTCTTCCAATAGGGTTTCCTTCTTCTTTCACAATTGTGTATCATGTATGGTGGGTGTATGAATGTGTTTCCCTTATGATTATGGTTGAATACAATTAATAAGCACAATTGAATCTTCATAGGATTAATAAACAAGGGTCTCGTGGAAATTGATGCATATTATTGTTGTTGGTCATTCTCTTTTTGATAGTTTGATCTATATCGTGTAAGTACAGACTGAAAATCTTAGTCGTTGGGGGTCCTTATTCTTGCAACAATGATGGAATATGAATTCTTGTTGTTGTTTTTTATTGATTGAATACATATATTAATTCTACTAGACAAATTTATTTATTTAGTTTAATAGATGTCCCCGGATCTTTTGGCTTCTGTGATCACACCATCAATTGATGAATTGGAATATGAAAAATTGACACTTCGGTTAAAATAAATTATGTTTTTTATGATTGTTATGTGTGGTTTTATGTTGGTTTTTTGTGTGGGGATGTGGATGGATATTATCATACTATGTGGTTGTTATGGGTGTGGTGTTGTTTTGTAACCTCTGAAAATGGTTGTAATGATAAGTGTTATTGGGTGCAACTATGAATTGGCGAGTTTTCTCTGATGGGACGAATGATTTGGAAGGATGACATTGAATAATGATTATGTTAGTGGTTGTTATGGGTAATTCTACATTAATAACATGAAAAAGGCTTCATCCCAAATATGGGGATCTGTAACACCCCAACCCCTATCACCCAGAGTTGGTGCATTATTAGATAACATTGGAATGATATAAGGAATCATGTCCCAAAATACCGATCAGTTTAGTAACCTTGTAAATACTAGATAGATTCATATTATTTACAATACATCATGAAATAAAAAATTAACTAATTTTTTTCCCTTTTTAACACACTTATATCCATAGCCTATACCTGCAGGTCAACCATGAAATACTTCTTCACATCCTGGAAAAAATAAAACCTAGAAAGTGGGGAGCTTAGATACTTAGTAAGGATAACAGTATAGAGGAAACTTTCATAAATAAGCATAAACATTTAAGGTAGTGTGTAGGACAAAAAAAATCTTTTTAAACACAAAAGTCAGCATAATATAGCGAAGATAAAATCATATAATGCCATTTACATATTCACGTGGATATTCTACTAGTCGAATAATCACATGAAATATCAATAGACACTTTCATAATGATAGAATGCATAATTCCATACATCCTAACCACATAGTCCATGCCTTGTGCCTAGAACACAAATATGATTTTTTAAGGCCTCATGCCAAGATACTAGTTTTTCTCATGTGACCTACCAATGCATCTAGGATCTATAGCGGGCTCCACTCGTCACATACTAAGTCCAATGCATTCCTCATGTGAAAAGGATTAAACATAACATAAAATTTTGTATTAAAACTATCATACGAAATGTCAATAGTTTATCCATAAACCATGAATGGTGTAAAAATAACACATCCATAGTAAAACATATTACAAAACTATCAATACAATATGGCGGATTTTTATCATAATAAATCAACTTCAAACAAGTTTAAAATCCATCAATGGATGTTGATATAGATGAAAATGATTTGTAAAACTCTTTGAGATAAGTATCATTTTTTCATGAAAACACTTAAAATTCAAATAATTTTCTAAAGGAAGACATTTAAAGACACATTTTAATCAACGATTTCCATACCACTTTGAATCCTTTGACTGTAATTATAATTTTAAAAACATTCACATCCATATAAATAAATCATTAAAAACCATTTAGAAAACATGGATATTAATGAGAATGATTTAGTAGAAAAAATATTTAAAACATTTAAAATAATGATATAGTTAAAGTGTCCCTTCCATAAAACCTTAAAATATTCATTTTGAATATATTTTTATGAAACACTGTTGTGGATGATAAAGGGGTCTCAGTAGATACTCATGTAAAAAAACCTCAAATAATAATGAGATTGTGAAATTATCCCTAACCTTGTACTTTTCGACAGTAGAAAAATTGTTATCATCATGTATAATAGTTAAAACATTTTTATTAAATTATAAAAGAACTATATACATAAATATGATATCATATATGATCCTCTAATATATCATTCTTAATAATATTTTCGTAGTGTCATCGTTTCAGGTGTTAACTGATTCGTTTTACATTATATTCATGGTTACGTAAGACATATTAGTTATGGATTGGATATATTTGATTCATATATTGAATGATATTATGTTCTTGAAAATTATTTTTATTCATCAAAATAAAATTATTCTGGAATGTTTATAATAGGGAAATGGATCTCATCGCGTTCATGGAGACAGTAATCTGTTCGTACGCACGAGCGACAAGTATATTGATCGAGGAATATTATGTAATTGGATTTTATATCATATATACAGCATCATTAAAATGATATATTTATTATTTTCATTAGTTATAGTCAATATTATACCCATCCAAATAATGATGTGTTTGAATAACGAACTACACCACGATGTGGAGATGGTAAGACGTACGTTCACACGTATGGTGACTTGGTCATTCATATGATGGATACAATAATGAATATGGTTGTACCATTTCTATAATAACATCATAGTATAGATAATATAATGTATTTATTATTATATAATAAAAACAACAATGAAATAGAAAGTGGAAGAAGAATAGAACTTAAAGGAGGTGATGAAATATTTACCTCTTCTTCGGGTTCATCAATTTGATTTGATCAAAAGGGCTACATATGATGACTTCCTAACCAAAGGAAGGCCACTATGATGATGGGAGGAATGTTGGGAGGATATTTAGGTCGGGGTAGGATGATCCAAAAGGCATTGGAGGTGTGAAATTAAGAGATGGGGAATTTCCCTTTTATAAAATAGATGACAGTCACATTAGGCAAAGTGTGAAGTATTATTTTATAATAAAATTATTTTCGATTTCAAATGGATCCAAAATGAATTATTTTGAGGCTAAGTTGGAGATGGTTTGAAAAATCTAAACGAATAGGTTTTATAATTGTTTAGGTGATCATATTAACATTATCTTTTAGATTTAACTCTTAGTTAAATAGTTTCACATATACCTTATCTCTTGTTATTTTTATATTATATGGTTAATAATCTTATTATAAAAATCCACGTGAACCCCTTGAGGTTAATTGTAAATATATATAACTTTATATATGTCCTTTGGCCGATCCTTAGATTTTTTGGAATATTATATCAATGAATAATATAGTATTTGTTTAAAAAAACTTAATTATGTCAATTTTGATAGTATTTAGAACTGGATAATTTTGAAAGCCATAAAAACAATATCACTTCGAATAAAATTTATTTAACAAACCCTAACATGATATATTAACATATAAAAGTAGTAAAATTCATCAGAAGACTTAATTTATATTTATTTGGATATTTATAATATCAATAATTTTAATATTTCATTAATAAGGTAATTGTAGCATTATCATTGTGTCATAAATAAATTAAATTATTTAATGTCTAAAAATTATAAATAAATTATCATTATGTAAGAAATCTATTTAGATTTAAATCTAATATTTATAGTCTAATTAATATCTTGTCTAAGCCTATATTAAAAATGGTTTTGTTACTAAACATTGAATTTAACTCTTTTATGTAACACCCCAAGATTTCGTAGTGTGTTATTTGTTTATAATAATTCAATAACTTGCACTGCACGCAACACCGAGTTCAAGCACACCATGACTTACCCAACAATCTGTTAAAAAGAGTTTATGAATAGTATTAACTAAATTCTAAACATTATATAATCCTTATAATTTTATAATCCATATTATGAGTTTCTTAGTCATAATGTAAGAACAAATTCATTTTCAGTATTGCACATTTACAAACTTTTAATAGTGAACCCTTTTTAAATATAATATTTTAAAATTTTATATATTCAATTTTACTAAATAAATTTATTTTTAGAATGGAGACATCAAAAATTTACAATGAAACATCCCAAGCTTCCACGGTACGCTTTCCTTTGAATAATACAGTAGCGTGTGTTGTACGCAACTTCGAGTTCTAACACACATCACAACCAATCAAACATGCCATTATGAATAGTAATACCTACTTTTTGAAATTTTATAAATTTTATCTCTCAAAATGGACTTAAGTTTTGTATTCGGAGTATTGAATTTAGCCTAAGGTGAAATTTTGGAAGTTTTCGGATAACATTTATATTTTGATGAATATTGAAAATTACTAAATTTTAATTAAAAACAACTTTTTTTAATCAAAATAATATATATTGATAAATTATGAATTTGAGTGGTTTTAAAGTATATTTAGAATATATTTTTACCATTTAATACAATGTTGGTCATTGTACATAATTGCACAGTTAAACAGGATATAAACAAGTTTCAATCTTTTGATAGTTATTATCTCTTAAAAACACGCTATTTGTTTGGACGATGGGAATTAATTTTTAAATTAATTAATGAAACTGATATGTTTTGAATTTGGTAAAATATACATCATTTTTGAATTCATAATATCAAATATATCTTAGGCCTAATTTTTGGTATTTTTCTGAAAACATTCATTTTTTGATGAATAGTGAAACCACTAAGTGGTATTTAAGAAATTGAATTTTTCATAAAACTAAATTTTACTACTTCTGTGAGTGGAATTTCAAAAATCCTAGAGACACGGTAAACATCAAGGAGTAAAATGTGGTTCAATGAGATGAAAATAATTTTTGGTGAATAGTAACTTTTTACTTTTATTTACCTCGGTTTAAAGTAAATAGGGTAATTAAGGGTAAGAATGATATTAATATTACCCTAACACATGTCCTAATTCTATTAGAAAAGTGTATCTCGACCAAAAACAACTTTAGGAGTAAAATATTATCATTTAGGTCCACTTTTATTAGATTAGGACATTTATTATAATTTAATTAAAAGAAGAGTTAAAAGAGTTAAAATCAAAGTTTATTTACTAAAACATTTTTAATATAGGGTTATACATAAGATAAATTAGATTGTAAATATTAATTAGAAATATAAAAATATTTCCTACATAATGATATTTTATTTATAATTTTTAGAAATTAAATAATTTAATTTATTTATGACACAATGATGATGCAGTAATTACCATAATAGTGGAGAATTAAAATAATTGATATTATAAATACCCAAATAAATATAATTACAAACTTTTTATGAATTAAACTAATTTAATAGGTTAATATGACATGTTATGATTGATTTAATTAACTTGTTTCGAAGTAATCATTCTGTTAGGATTTTCACAAAAATCACTTTTCCAAATAGTGTCAAAATTGAAAAAAATAGTTTTTAAAACAAATATTATATTATTAATTGATATTAAATTCCTAAAAATATAAGGTTCGGCCAAGAGACTTATATAATGACAGTTATATCATTAATTCACCACTTTGGGGTCTCTTGGAGGTATATAGTATGTTTATTAACTATATAATATAAAAATACAATGTGACATGGTAAGTGTAAAAATAATTAACTAAGAGTTAAAACTAAAAGATAAGGTTAATATAATGAATCAAAACTGTATAAATTATATTGGTTGAGTGGTTTTCGACCCATCCCAACCTTAAACTTTAAATAATCCTCTTTTTAGTCATTATAAACTGAATATGAATTTATTAAAAAATAATATTTCTATCTTTTCCAAAGGTGCCTGTCACCCCTCTTATAAAAGGGCACCCCCCCTTCTCATTAATTCACACCTTCAAATCCATTTGGCTCGGCCAAACTTCCCTCAATTCATTCTAGAGGTCTCCCTTTAGTCAGAAATCCAACCTAAGGATCCCTTTTGATCAAATCAAAAGGAAGAACCCAAAGAAGATGTAATGATTTCACCACCCCTTTTCAAGTTTCTTTCTTCTTCCACTTCCTCTATTATTGTTATTACCATTCTAAAATAATAACTCCAGTATATTATATATACTTTGATGTTATTATAAACATGGTACAACCATATTTCAGTATTATATCCATCTTTTGAATGACATTTCACCATACGTGCGTACGTACGGCTTACCGTCTCCACATCGTGGTGTAATTGTTATTCAAAACATTATTATTTAGACGGTTATAATAATGATGTGTAATTGATGTAAATAATAAATATACCATGATAATGATTCTGTATATATGATATACCATATAATTAAATTTTATTTTAATATCAAAAGATTGATATTGTCGCTCGTGCGTACGTACGCACTACCATCTCCACGAACGCGATGAGATTCATACTCCATTGTATCCATTCAAGTCCAATTTTCATTTGAAGATTAATAATAATGATTAAGGACTTAATATCAATCTAGATATGAATAAGATACAATCTATCTATAAAAAACATGTATTACATAACAAAACATATAAAAGAAAATGAGTAAGTTAACACCCGAAACAACGATAATTCTAAGATATTATTTACAAAGCTATGTTAAAAGATCATATATGATATCATATTAATGAATATTATTTTTTTTATAATTTAATAAAAATTATTTCACCATTATACTGGAGGTTAACCTACCCCCAACAATGTAAATGTACATGGTAAGAGTTTATTTCACAATCTCTTCATTATCCGAGGTTGTTTATACATAATAATTTACTGGGATCACTTTATCATCCACATCCATGTTTCTTAAATTTTTTTTTCAAAATAGTATTACTATTTTACAGAATATGGGTTAAAATAATTTATACCCTTATTTGAATTTTTAGAAAAAGTTCATAAAGGAAAGTTTCTGTCGTTTTCCAAACAAGGTCTTTTTTAACCTTTTCAACAGAATTAAGGTAAGAATGTCTTTTTTAACTTATACGGCGAGTGCGGATATTTTCTACCGTTATAAAATCATTGATGCTTCCCTTACAATATTACAAGAATATTTTCAAAGTAAGTTTTTTCTTTTGTAATTATGTGACTTTTCAATGATTTTTTTAAAAAAAAATTTCTCTCAAACAGTATTGATTTCATCTATGTCAACATATTTTAATGGATTTTACGCTTATTTGATGTTGATTTATTATGAAATAAAACTTCCATATTGTATTGAAGGTTTTGTGATATGTTTGACTGTGGATGTGTTATTTTTATACCATTCATGGTTTATGGTGAAATTATTGAAATTTCATATACTAGTTAGAATATGAATGTTTATGTTATGTTTAAACCTGTTCATATGAGGAATTCATTGGACTTAATAAGGGACGGGTGGAGCCTGCTATAGATCCTCGATGCATCGATAGGTCTAATGAGACAAACTAGTGTCTTGGCACAAGGCCTTGGCAAAATCTTATTTGTAGTCTTGGCACGAGGCCTTGGATATGTGGTTATGATAGTATGGAATTATGCATTCCATCATTATGAAAGTGGTTATTGATATTTCATGTGATTATTCTATTAGTAGAATATCCATGTGAATATGTAAATGGAATTATTTCATTTTATTTTTGCCATACTATGTTGAAGTTCAAGTTTAAAAGGCGTTTGTTTTAGTTATACATTGCCTTAAAAGTTTATTCTTATTTATGAAAGTTTATGCTATATTGTTATCCTTCCTGGCCATTTGAGCTCACCCCTTTTCTATGTTTTATTTTTCCCAGGATGTGAAAAAGTAATTTATGAATGACCTGCAGGGATAGTATGAGGGGATGAGAGTGTGGACTATGGATACTATATTGTTGTAGTTTTCATTTTATGATGTAATGTAAACTTTATTAACTTATCTAGTTATTCCAAGTCTACTAAACTAATCGGTTTTTAGAGACTTGATCTTTCTTGTGATCATGCCAATGTTATGTGATAATGCACCGACTCTGGGTAACTGGGGTCAGGGCGTTACATTTAACTCTTTTTTAAATAAAATAATAATAAATATCCTAATCAAATCCAAGTGGACCAAATAGGTTCATATTATATTACTAAGGTTTTTAATTGTGGAATTATACATATAAAATAGAATTAGGACATGTGTTAGGTTAATTATGATATTAGTTTTTACAGTTAATTACCCTATTTACTTTTAATCGTGGTAAATAGAAGTCAAAAATTTCTATTCACCAAAAATTATTTCCTTCTTATTGAACCACATTCTACTAACTGATATCAACCGCGTCTCTCGGATTTTAAAAATTAATCCTACATAAGCAGTAAAAGTATGTCTTATGCAAATTTACAAATGCCCTATAAGGTGGTAAAAAGAAGGTAAAAAGGTCGATAAAATTTTATATATCCAAACATATTATAAAATGACTCCAATTAATGAAAATGAACGTATATATGTATTATGTATCTATTTTTACATAATGAAATTAAATAAAATAACTAATTATTTAAATAGAAATTCAGTTTTAGAAAATAACGCAGTGATTTTCACTATTCATCAAAATTTGAATTTTTCAGAAAAATAGCAAAAAAAATCCCTATAATAATTTATATATTCTTAATTCAAAAATGAATTAAATTTTAAAAAATAAAATTTATACAATTTCAAAAAGTGGGAATTACTATTCATAACGGCTAGTTGGTTTGGTCGTGGTGTGTTAAAACTCTAAGTTGCATACAACGCAAGCTACTAAATTATTCAAAAGGAAACGTACCGTGGAAGCATGGGGTGTTACATTCTTCCCACCTTCAAATAATTTCATCCATGAAAATTCTAGATTACTACTGCATATAATGATTTGGTAGGTTCTTCATCATAAGTTTCTCTGGTTCCCATGTTGCATCTTCCATCTTGTGTTTTCTCTACAGAAATTTTACTAGATGAGTCTTCCGGTCTCCCAACACTTGTTCTATAGTATCAAGAATCATGAGAGGCTCTTCACAACAATACAGATCAAGTTCCATTTCAATTTCCTCATAGGCGAGTACATGCGTTGGGTCAGACATGTATTTTCTCAATAGTGATATGTGGAATTTTTTTTGAACTTTTTAGAGACTTGGGGGAATTTCCAAAAGGTAAGCTACAACCCCAATTCATTCTAGAAATTCAAAAGGTCTGATGTACCTGGGACTTAATTTACCCTTCTCACCTAATTGTATAACTCCATTCAATAGAGATACCTTCAACCAAACATGATCTCCTACTTGAAATTCCAAATCCTTACTTTAGTTATAGGCATATCTCTTCTGCTTACTTTTAGATTCCCTGATGTGGTTATGGATAACATTTTTCTTTTCCATCATTTCCTCAATAAGTTCTGGGCCTATGAGCTTTCTGTCTCCAACATCATCCTAACAAGTTGGTGTGCAACATCTCTTGTCATATAATGCTTCATATGGTGCCATATGAATACTTGAATGTAATCTATTTTTATTAGAAATTTCTACCAGAGGTGAATATTGATCAATCATACCTTCAATACCATGTGAGAATGATCTCAACATACCTTCTATGTTTTGAAAATTCTATTCTGATTGTCCATCGATTTTAGAGTTTTAGGCAGTGCTGAAATGAAGATCAGTATATATGGCACTCTGAAGACTTTCCTAGAATATTCATGTAATATGGGGATCAAGATCAGAAATAAAAAAGGGGTACTCAATGATATCTTACTACTTCATTAAAAAAAATTATTACTAAACATTCAAGTTGTAAATCATCTCTTATAGAGAAAAAATCTGCTGACTTGGTATGACAATCAATAATAACCCATATTGCAACAATCCAACTTTCAGTATTTAGTAGACCCAAGAAAAATCCCATTGTAATATCATCACATTTCCTCTCAAGTATGGGAAGAGGATACAATAATCCTCTTGGATGTTGTCTTACAGAATGGACTTGTTGGAAAACCATACACCTTAACACAAAATCAATAATATCTCTCTTCATATTGTCCCACCAAAAATGTTCTTTAAAATCTATGTACATCAAAGTGCCACCAGGGTGTATAGGGAAATTAGAGCTATGAGCATCATCTAAAAATTCCCTTTTTAGATCAGGTATATAGGGAACACAATGTCTCTTCCCAAATTTCAAAATCCCATCTTCATATACGAAGTCGATCAATCTCCCATAGTTCACATTTGTAATTTGTTTTCGAAACTCCTCATCATCAGCATGAGAACATTTTATCCTTCCTAGTAAAGACGATTTGGAAACCATTTGAAAAAGTATAGATGTTTCACCTTCGATGATTATTCCCATATCCATTTTTATTAAATCCATGAATATATAATACCTTTCAACTCTCATCTTGTTCCAAAATCCATGACCCTTTCTACTCAAAGCATCTTCCACCTTATTTTCCTTCCCTAGGTGGTAGTTTATTGTGAAATCATAGTCCTTGAGTTTTTCAAGCCATATAAATTGCTTAATGTAGAGGTTTTTCTGTGATAAAATATACATCAAACTCTTGTGATCGGTATAAATCTCTAATTTTTTACCCTAGAGATAGTGTCTCCATATATTCAATGAAATGATTACAGCTGCTAACTCAATATCATGAGTGGTATAGTTTAGTTCATGTGTTTTTAGCTGTCGTGATGAATAATAAAAAACTCTATCATTCTTCATAAGGACAAAACTGAGTCCTTTCATTGAAGAATCACTATAAATAAAAAACCCATCATTCCTCGATGTTAGAGTCAAGATAGTAGCATTAACTAATCTTTTGTTTAGTTCTTCAAAACATTCTTTGCTAAAAGAAAATTTAAGGAAATTTATCCCCTTTGCATGTGATCGTGGTTAATGGGTTAGACAATCAGGATTTTTTTTTGACGAAATATCAATAATAACCTGATAAACCAATTAAATTGCATACCTCAATTATAATCATTGGTGCTGGCCATTATTGGATTGCCACTGTCTTAGAAGGATTAATATAGATTCCATCCTTAGAGAAAATATGGCCTGGAAAAGAAATCTATTGAATCCAGAATTCACATTTACAAAAATTCCCAAATATTTCATTTCATCTCAGAGTTCATAGGATAATGTGCTAGTTATTTTCATGATCTTTATAGATTTTGGAGTATACCAAGATATCATCAATAAATATCACTACAAATTCATCAAGATATTCAATTAAAATTATATTTATTAGATCAATGAATACATAGGGTGCATTAATCAATCCAAAAGGCATTACTGTAAACTCATAATGCCCGCACATGGTTTGAAATGCTATTTTCAGAATGTCTACCTTCTTTCACACATAACTGATTATATCCAGATCTAAGGTCAATATTTGAAAAATATTGATCTCTATGAAGTTGGTCGTAAAAATCATCAATGCGGGGCAGGGGATACTTTTTCTTTATAGTTATAGCACTGATATACCTATAGTCAATGCACAACCTCATAGATCTTTCTTTCTTCTTTTAAAAACGGACAGGACCTCCCCATAAAGAAACACTATGGAGAATAAATCTCTCATTACTCAATTCCTCTAGTTGATTATTTAGTTACACGAATTCCACATTGGAAATTCTATAAGGGGTCTTCGATATGGGCCATGAACCAGGAATTAAATCAATAGAAAAATCAATTTCTCATTCTAGATGATGTCCATGTATATCCTATGGAGACATATGAACATATTCTGGCATAATATATACGTCCTCTATTCGAACATTATTTTTCTCACCCATAGTTATTAAATTCTCTTCCTCCCAATAATTGAATTTAGTAGAGCTACTGTGTGTGGATCTAGATAAGAATCATGTGGTGATGTTTCTATTATAATTATATAGTACTCTTTATCATCATAGAAAATTGTATCCTCATTAAACTTACAATAAATTTTCACATCATTGTGTGAAATCCAATCCATTACAATGATTATATGAAATTAAATCATGGGTATGATGATGAGATCAATAGAAAAATAAAATTTATATGACCTAATGGGAATAGATTCACAAGACATTGTTGTAATGATACTTCCCTTAAGAGTTTTGACTGACAACTCCCATGTTAATTCAAATTGAAAATAAATAATTTTCCTAGCAAACTAGGAAGATATGAAACAATGTGATGATCCAGAATCAAATAAATCATTGGAAAAACTTGATGAAACCCTTAAATTACCTTCCACCCCATATTTTGGAGCTTCAACCTCAGTAGTAGTGATCGCATAAGCATGGCCTTGCTCCCTTGGCCTTTTGGGAGTATGTTTCCATGGTGCTCATGAAATTTATTGGCAGAATGCCCCTTTTATCTAAAATTTTAGCATTCAACAATGACATCCTCTATCTACCCCTTGCAATGACGAGCTTCGTTTCCTTTTTCACCTCACTTGTAACAAACATCCATTCCCTTCAGGCAAGTACTTGGCCGTTTCTTCCAAAATTTACCACTGGATGGATAATCAACTTTTCCATTCTTCCCCTTATTTCAATTTCCAGAGTGATCAGCAGATCTATTCTTCTCCTACTTTGCTTTGAAGTTATAATACATAATTTTTTTTTTCTGTATTGATAGCCTATGAGAAGATATTTTCATATGATAAGTAGGATTATGAGAAATGCTTGTCGTAAAATGGTTTTAACCCATCAATAAATCAATCATTATAACTCTTTGGTTACATATAGAATATTTAGCATTCCTTTCTATCCTTTTAAAGTTAGCCTCATATTTTACGACATTCGCATCCTCCTTTTATCTCAGACTTAAAAATTTCTTTTTTACATCTGCTTAATGGTCAATAAGAAAATATTTTTCTAATGAAATCTCTTTTAAATCCATCTATTCCATATTTTATACTTCATCATCTTCATTTGTGTATTGAAAAAATGACCACCATTGATCTGCATCTCCTGTGAGGCGATAAACTGCCATGAGAATTGTTTCCCGTTTTCTACTCCTCAAATCGTAAAATATTTTTCTGAGGAACTTATCCATTTATCAACTACAAATGGATTTTTAGTCCAATTTAATGTTGGGGGTTTATTCCCCATGAATCATTCTAACATTGATCCTACACATTTTGGATTAGGGTGCTCCATACGGGTAGGGTTATTATTCATAACCAGAGTGAGTTGTCCCAGTATGGTGACAAGATGATCAGAACCAGTTGCTTCAATATCTCCACTATAATTATCTTGAATATGAGGGAAATCCTTTCATTTATTATGTGCGTTGATATGGTTTCCATTCCTTCCACTAGGAATCATTTCTATATAATGTTATACACTATATTATTTTATGAATTGCAATATATAATTTCAAACTTGTGAAACACTTAACATAAATTGAATAGTTTATGGATATAATCCATAATCATAAAGATGTTTTCTTTGAGAATGTATATACTCATAAACCATTCATAATGGTTTAAAAATAAAATGATAATTATCCTAAGCATATCCCCCAGGAGTTTCATAACCAAGAGTGCAGCAAGAGCTGTTGTCGTTCACCAGTTCCCATTCGAGTCTAGCTCAAAGAGGTGTTTTTGGTTTTTATACCTAGGTACATATGTGCCAGTGACGTCCCTACCTGATCGTTTCCAGATAGGGATTTATTTCATGGAAAAATCAAAAAATCTATACAATACCAAAATTCAAGAAAGTTCTTCTATACTAATCCTCAAACTCTATATTAGGGTAATATTATCTAATTAGTGTTTTTCTAAATCTAGCTTCCATGGTTTGTTCTAAACTTTCACTGATACCAATTGTAATACCCCAACCCCAGTTACCCAGTGTCAATGCATTATTACATAACATTGGAATGATAAAAGGAATCATGTTCTGAATGACTGATCTGTTTAGTGGCCTTGGACGTACTAGATACATTCATAATTTTTACATTACATCATGAAATAAAAACATCAACAACATTTTCCCCCTTTTAAACACACTAATATCCTTATCATATCCATGTAGGTCAACCATAAAATACTTTTTCAAATCCTGGTAAAAATAAGACATAGAAAGGGGTGAGCTCAGATGCTCAATATGGATAAAAATATAGTAGAAACATTCATAAGTAAGCATAAAAATTTATGGAAATTTATAAGACAAAAACAGAAGCCTTTTAAAAATAAATGTCTGCATAATATTGGAAAAGAAAAAATCAAATAATTCCATTTACTTATTTACTTGGATATTATACTAGTCGAATACTCACATGAAATATCAATAGCCATATTCATAATGATGGAATGCATAATGCAGCCTTCATAACCATTAAGACAAGTCGTGGTGCCAATACTAAAAATACGATATTGTAAAGGCCTTGTGCCGAGACACTAGTTTGCCTCATTATTCCTATCGATGCATTGAGTAGCTATAGCGATCTCCAGATATTACTTACTAATTCCATTGCATTCATTACATGAAAAGGTTTAAAGATAACATAAAAATTCATATTAATAATAGAATAATAAATTTAAATAGTTTATCCATAAACCATGAATGGTGTAAAAATAACACATCCACAGTCAAACATATCACAAAACCTTCAATACAATATGGATTATTTGTAGTGTAATAAATCAACATTAAACAAGTTTAAAATCTGTTAAAGGATGTTGACATAGATGAAAATGACTTATAAAACTCTTTGAGAGAAGTATTGATTTTTCATGAAAACATATAAATGTCACACAATTTGGAATAAAATATATTTATTGACATTTTTTAATAAACTTTTCCCATTCCACTTTGAAAATTTTGAAAGGAATTATCATTTTAAAAACATTCATGTCCATATAAATAAATCCTTGAAAACCATTTTAAAAACATGGACATTAATGAGAACGATTTAGATGAATAAATATTTAAACCATTTAAAATGATGATATAGTTAAATAGTCCCTTCCATAAATCCTTATAATATTCTTTTTGAAAGTATTTTTATGAAACATGGATGTGGATGATAAAGAAGTCCCAGTAGATACTCTCGTAAAAACAACCTCGAATAATAAATAGATAGTGAAATTAACCCTTACCTTGTACTTTTCCATAGTTGATGGTATGTTAACCTCATGTATAATAGTTAGAAATTGTTATTAAATTATACACGAACCATATGCATAAATATTATTTCATATATTATCCTATAATATTGCTTTGTTAATAAAAGTTTAGTAGTATCATCGTTTCAGTTGTTAACTAATTTGTTTTCTTTTATATGCTGGGTTACATAAGCCATGTTTGATTTAGATTGGATTTATTTTATTCATATCCAAAATTATATGAAGCTCTTAAACATTATTTTTAATTATCAAATATTAATTATTATTTAATTGTTACGATAGGGAAATGAATATCATCGCGTTCGTGGAGAAGGTAATCCTTACGTACGCACGAGCGACAATTATACTGATGGCAGAATAATATGTAATTATATTTTATATCATATATAAAGAATCATTAACATGTTATATTTATTATTTTAATTAGTTGTATTTATTATTATACCCATGAAAATAATAAAGTGTTTGAATAACAAACCACACCAGGACGTGCAGACAGTAAGCCGTACATACGCACGTATGGTGACTTTTCATTCATATGATGGATAGAATAATGAATATGGTTGTACCATTTTTATAATAACATCACATTATATATAATATAATGGATTTATTATTTTAGAAAGAAAATAATAAAGAAAGAGGATGTGTAAGATGAAATGAACTTAAAAGAGGTGATGAAATATTTACCTCTTCTTTAGGTTCATCTTTTTTATTTGATCAAAAGGGATCCATCAGATGGATTTATGACCAAAATAAGTCCTCTAGGACGAATGGTATGATGTTGCAGGATATTTGGGAAGGTTTTGGTTGAGAAAAAATTATTTGGAGGTGAGAAATTATGAGAAGGGGAAGTTCCCTTTTATAAGAGAGGTGAGGGTCACATTAAAAAAAGCATGAAATATTATTTTATAATAAAATCATTTTCTGTTTCTAATTGATCATAAATTAATTAACTCCAGTAAAGGAGTGGATGAGTCTATAACCTTTCAACTAATTGGTTTTAGACAGGTTTAGGTCATCATATTAACCTTATAGTTTACATTTATCTGTTAGTTATATAGTTTCCCATTTACCTTGTCTCTTTGTATTTTTATATTATATGGTTAATAAAAATACAATAACAAGTCATGAGAACCCCATGTGGTTCATTAGTAATATGTATAACCATATCTAAGTACTTTGGCCGAACAATATATTTTTAAAAATATTATATCAATTAATAATATTGTATTTGTTTTAAAAAACCCAATTATGTTAATTTTGACACTATTTAGTATTTGATTTTTTTAAAAGCCATAAAAACTATATAATTTAGAATAAAATTTATTTAACAAACCCAAACATATCATAATAACTTATAAAATTAGTATCATTAATCATAAGTCTTAATTAACATTTATTTGGATATTTATAATATAAATTATTTTAATATTTCATTAATAAGATAATTACTGCTTAATAATTGTGTGATAAATAAATTAAATTATTTAATGTCTAAATACAATTAATAAATTACCATTATGTAGGAAGTAATTTTAGATTTCTAATTAATATTTATAGTCGAATTTATATTGTGCATAAACCAATATTAAAAATGGATTAGTTGTTAAACACTGAATTTAACTCATTTAACTCTCCTTATAATAAAAAATTAATAAATGTTTTCATCTAATCCATGTCATCAAAATGTGGTCATATTATATTCCTATTGTTTTTTTGGTCTAATAATACTTATCCAATATAATTTGGACATGTTTTAGGGTAATTATGATAACATTTTTTACCCTTAATTACCATATTTACTTATAACCGTGGTAAATAAAAGTCAAATATTATGGTTCAAAAAAATTAGTCTCATCTTATTGAACCACATTTTACATATTTTTCTCAACTATGTATCTTGGATTTTTTAAATTCAACTCACAAAAGAGGTAAAATTATGTTCTATGCAAATTTGGAAATGCTCCTAGGATTTGGGTAAAAGATGGTAAAAGGTTCGATAAAATTTTATAAATATATAATTATTATAAAATTACTCCAATTAATTACATTGAATATATATCAGTATTATGTATCTATTTTGACCTAAAATAAATTAAATTAAAAAAACTAATTATTTAAAAAGAAAGTTGATTTTAACCAATAACGCTGTATTTTTCAATATTAATAAAAAATTGTATGTTTTTAGGAAAATACAAAAAAATCATCCTAATATAATTTCGACATTAAAAATTTAAAAATGAAGTCCATTTTCAAAAATTAAATTTATTAAATTTTAAAAAGTTGATATTACTATTCATAACAGATTAGTTATTAGTCGCGGTGTGTCAAAACTCCATGTTGCGTACAACGCAAGCGACTACATTATTCAAAGGTAAACATACCGTGGAAGTTGGGGTGTTACAGGATCAATATATTTTATTTCATGAACAATTGATAAATGGAGAAAAAATATGAAATGTGTTTCCCTCTATGTGAATTTTCATGTGCAAGTTGTTGTGATTTGTGATTATAGTCCTTGAGTTGTGATGGAATACATGTATTTTGATTAATGTGGGGATCACATGAGTTAGTTTGGATAATGGTAAGTAGTTTGCTAATGGAAAAATAAATGATGGGTTTCCTGGTTTTCAAGGGTTTAAGATAATTATTGAAATGAATGGTCGTTAAGATACTCATCTTTATAAATCCCCTATCAGTTATCAACTTATTAAGTGTACATATCTAATAAAAACAAATGCATATAGAGGTAGTAGAAATGTTGGTGTGTTGGGTGTTGGCTATTTCTTTTTGAGAATCGCATATATTGGGATTCAATGTTTGATTCTATATATACATACGCTATATGATATAGTGATTTCTATAATAACCCCCCCCCCCCCTATATGAAAACTATGTTACAAACACCTACATTTTCAAGGGGAGGGTGTCATTGGATTACATCCCTATGGTTGGATGAATGGATGGGATACTTCTCCTCCCTGATCCCTCTTCCAAGTGGTGGGACAACAATATTATTCATACAGGTTGTGGATTGTGAGGCCCAGGTGTGAGCATGTGTGTTTTGTTTTCCCTGGTGTCTTCAGGATGAGGTGATTTGTTCATTCCCACTTTCCTTTAATATGTTATTAGTTTTGATTTGCCAATAAAATACGGGTGAGATGTGATGTGTTATGTGGACCGATATCTGAAGTCGGGATGTGATGTGGTATGCGGCACGAGTGTCAAAAGGTGAGATGTGATGTGGTATGTGGCCTAGGTGTTTGTGGGAGGGATATGATACAACTATTAGCCTAGCTGGTTGTATGTGGTGTGGTTTTGCGGCCTTGGTGTGTGAAACAAGGTTGTGAAATGGTTCTTTTAGAATAAGATGGAGAATGGGGATTGTTAACGTTAGGCTATAGTAGGTAGACCTGTGTGAAGTAGTGCGGGATACGAAAAAACATCTATGTTGTTACTATATTAGATTAATTGACTTGTATTATTTGGTGAGAGTGACTTGGAAAGGATTGGGATTGTTAGTATACCTTTTATGTTCTTTTTGGTACTATTATTATCTCAGATGGAATTTTGTGATCCCTTTCACATGTGCATGAGTGACTTTGGATTTTCCGACTGAGTATACTTGTATGATCACCCTATGTATATAAATCTATTTTCAAATTTCTAGGAGGATTACGTGGACTATACTGGGTGTTACAATATCATTATCTTTGATAGTTTTTGAATCGATACATTATATAGCTTTTGAAACTTTTGAGTTTTTTTTTAAATTGTAAATGTTTTATTTTTAAACATAGTTGTGAGATGGATTTGGGGTTTTTATTATATATATTTTTTTTGGAGTTATTTTTGGATAAACCATCATACCTCCTGATCTTTTTTTTCTAAAAGATAAATGTCTCCCATTTTATTATGGGAATGTATATCCTTGTTGTTAGTTTTCACCTCGGTGCCTAAAGGGGGAGGGAGTTTGGGGTCAATATCTCGCTTTCATAATTTCTAGAATAGTATGGGCATCTTTCGAGGGAGGTTGGCATGAAACATAGGGATAAAAATTCTATTTCAGTCAATATAATATGGTATGTTCTTTTTAGTTAGTTTATATGATTTTTTTTACATTTTCTAAAAATGGTCAAAATATACTCTTGTTAAAATAGGCATTCATATATAAGAGAATTAAAAAGACATGTTAAAAATATTCTAATGGGTCCACTAATATATCAAAAGGTATTTCAAAAAATCCCTTTACCCAACCAATTATTCTTACATGTTTATTCCCATTATAATTTCATTATATACAATATTTTAGTAATACAATATAGTTTACATTGAATATTAAGAAAAAATTAATGTAGAGGTCATTACTGACATGATTTTTCATTTTAATAATAAAAAAAATTTGTAATCCCTAAAAATTTGGGTTTCTCGATTGAGAATTTATACATGATGTAAATTTTTATAATTATATTATTGATTAAATAATCTATAAAAAATTATATATTTATAATATTAATATTTTTTATAGGCAGATATACAACTCCAATAAATGGGGAAGACCATGTGGAGAAAATATGGATTCATTTGTTATATGTTCAAATTTATACAAAAATATATATAGACAAATATGAAATTGTAGAAATACCACATATGTTAAATGCATTATCTGGATAGAACGCAACTAATGATAATATATTTATAATACTAGTAATGTTTGAGAAATCCTATAATCATTATTCATGTATAATATATTTTTATCGTTTTCAACTACTAATTACATTTTTTTGTTGGATTCTCTCGATAGTCCAAGAGATAAATTTAGATACACAAAAGAAAAATATTATGGATGAAATTCATGAAATTAGAAAAAATTGACAACAAAAATTTACCATTATGTAATTGAAATATACTAAATTCAATATTTTAAAAATATAATAAAAATATATGTCATATATTTTGTTTAAAAATAGTATTTTTTATTGAAGTTATGTGGTTATTTATCTCCAAACCCATCGTATTAGGGGAGAAATTCTCAATAATCTTATAATTTAATTATTTAATTAGAAAATTATGATGGAATATATACTAGGATTTCACTCCCAATTCATATATAAAAAAATTATTTATTATCCTCTATCTTAATTCAATTATAGAACAAATAATTTTTTTATTATATATAAGTTAATATGAATGATTTAAAATTACATCCAAAAATACGTACCCTGAATAATAATGTTTAAATGTAAAAATTATTCATATAATATAATTATAAATTATTTTTTATCTATATTTTCCATGTACCATTGGTAATGTTGACCATCCACATACCAATTGAATGAAATATATGTTTTTTAGAATGACTGGGAAAAATACAATGTGTAATTTTTTTACACAATGAATAGGTTCTTACATAATAATGTTATAATATTATCTTCATTTACATCATGAGTATGAGTTTTATCATCTTCTTATTTAATTAATTATCATATCAATTTATTTTTTAATTATTATGACTACCCCCAAACATGGCCATCTCATTAATATAACAACATACATATATTTAATTATAGTACATTATGAATATGTTTTAGGTTTTTATTTTTAAGGAATTAGGAAGAAGAATTATCTTACACAAACATGTAATTTTCAATCCATTAGAATTTTTTCTCACTATACATTCAACTATTGAATTATAAAATTATTTAATTTTTCCACAAAATCCCCAGACACGATACTCTTCTATAAACTTCTTAGCTATTACATTTTTCATAACCAATTTAAAAATAAAAATATGAAATGGTGGGATGAGATGTTGTGTAAGGTGAATCATTAATGTTATCAATAAAAAAATCATAATTGATCATATTATGAGAATATGGGTGTAATAAAGATACCTAAAAAAATTTGATATAATAAAACCTATATCATAATATGTGATTCATTAAAAATAACATTTAATAACATATAAAATAGGTAAAAGTGTTTGTAAACATTAGTTAATAAACATGATCCATGATATCATAATACTTTTATAAGGGTAAGATTACATATTTAGCATTACCATAATCATTTGGCATCATCATATCATAATTTTTACCAAAAATTCACACAATATTATTTGTGACCATATCCAAAAATGTTCAACATTTATATTATTGAAATATCAGATATGTATAAGGCATTATTTTTCAAAATATCAAAGGAGTTTAAACAATTAGTTTTTGAGCATATACAAGAAGCCCCATCCTAATTTTTTAATTGTAACAATCTATATTTTGGATCATATGATTATCTGAATGTTTTTGAAATTTTATGATTACTGAATGGGTTATTTTCAATGAAGTCCCCAGAATGAGATTCAAAATCATTGAATAGACCTAAGTGGTGTCTTTTGGCTTTGGTGATGGTCCATTAAGTTTCCCATTTTACTTGAGGCGTTTTGGGAGAAATTAGCCAAAAAAACCTAGTTTTAAATGACTAAAGAGGGTGTACGGTGTGGATGAAATTGTATAGACCACTATAGGATAATGTCGGGCTCATTTCAGTTGATCATCGATGTTTCACATGGGCAGCACATAGTTTATGTTTTGTGGTAGTACCACGACATTGTTCATCACACAATCTGTGCACAGAAAGTCTAACTTCGCAAGACAAACTATGTGAGGGTTGTTTCATTAATATGGTGTGCCACATGGTTTGCACATGGTTTTCCAAACTGTGTAGATGAAACCATTCAGTGTGCATGTTTTAATGAATTTTTATAAATTAAATAAATATAAAAATAAAAGAAAATAAAAAAACTCACCCCTACTCCATTGTGAATTGTGAGGCACCCCTCCCCATTAGATCCCCCAACCTCATGCGGAACCCCCCTTGACAAGACCTCATTTCGTGATGAAATCCAGCAGATTTCTTGAGGGTTTTCACTCAAATTTCCAAGTTAAGACTCTATCATCCTTCCTACTCCCTTTATCATCCATTTTCTTCCCTCTTTTAACCTAGAAAAGATAGTCCAAAATCCTAGTTTTTGGGTTCAACAGATTCGTAGGTTTTATTTTGTCCTTGGGTTGTGTGAATAGTCTCTTGGGACTATTGGGTTCGTCTTCGGGGAACTATCGTTGATGGCAAGGTGTTTTGGGTTGTTTCATTTCACCTCCACTATATGTGGCTATGTTTTCATCCCCCATATGGTTTTCACCTTTTAAATTATTTTCATTAATTGTTTTATAGCTCGTAGTAATTATTTTCTAGTGCGTTGGAATATTTAGAGTTGTTTCTAGTCCCCATATCTATGGTGAGTCACCTCTGTATACATAGGTAAGTATATATGTGGGTATGTGTGTGTTCCCCTGTTATGTGTATATTCATCAATGTTAGTGAATATTAATGTATGTGGGTAGGTGTGCCTATGTATATATACATATAATTCTTACACGGCTGAGTGGAGTCAAGTATATGCATATGGAAATATGTGTAAGGATCCACTTGCATAAGTTTAAGGCCATGTAGATGTGTTCATATGGTCTAGGTGTCCTTATATGTATGTGAGGGTGAATATTCTATGTGGGGTAGTGGAATCTCCATGTTACAATGCTTCAAAAGACTAAATATTTTGTCTGGTACCACCCAGAGTCTGGGTCCCTTTCAATTACCCTTAATTTTTCAAATTCATTAATTATATTCCATATAGGGTGGTTATTAGATCAAATTAATGAATTATGGGTTCCAAGATTGAATTATTTGTTTTATTGTGTTAATGAAATTAATAAAATTTATAAAATAGACAATTTATTATTTAAAAACAAAGACGTGTTTCTGGAAGAAAACCCATCGAACAGATGTGCACTGCCTACAAGGCAAAAATGTTTCCAAAGACTACTATGCTTACCTACCTTAATTCCTTGGCGTGTCTTCATGCTTGAGATTATAATTGTTAAATGGAATGTTATTATTCTTGGACCTTTTATGTTTCATTTTCCCGTGTAGGAACATTCCTTGTAGCCTTCACACAATTTATTATAAATGACCCCTGAAAAAATAGTTTCTATGTATCAATGATTTAAATGTAATGGTAATGGTGAGTGGAATGGTTAAAATCATCATCATCATCATGTTTATTTAT
The DNA here is from genome assembly GCA_963277665.1 of Viscum album. Taxonomy (NCBI): domain Eukaryota; kingdom Viridiplantae; phylum Streptophyta; class Magnoliopsida; order Santalales; family Viscaceae; genus Viscum; species Viscum album. Next base: position 970,562,643 of record OY728133.1, on the reverse strand, counting down.
AAATTTGAATGCCACACCCCAGGAGGGGTTAGAACAATGGAAATAGAGCATCAAAAAGGGCTAAAGAAATGCAACCCTAGAGCATCCCAAAGCATAATGGAGGCCCATTTAGGGGGAAGTGTCCCAAGGTTAGAAAAACACCTGAAGGAGTTGACGAGGGGAGCCTATGAAGCAAGATAATCAGCTGCTCTATTGCCCTCACGCCAAATGTGGGAGATCTCTCGACCGCTGCCAATCAATCTCTTAATCATTCTAATGTGATACAGGATCGACCACGGGATGGAGCAAGTTCCCAGGAGATCCATGTGGAGAATTTGGGAATCTGTATCCAATGCTGCTATGTCGATGTTGACCCTACTGCATTTCTCAAGGCCATCATGCATAGCAAGAGCTTCATCTTGGAGGGAAGAGCCACTCCCGAAGAAAGCTGAAAATGTAATGATCACCGAGCTGAGGGAATCCAAGACCAGACCGCCACCTAGCATTACACCCAAAGCACACAAACCATCTGTATTCAATTTCATCCCCCTTCTGGGTGGAAGCCACCTGATCCAGTGGCTGGAGAGAGAGATGGCAGAGGAAGGAGAGCTCTGACAAGGGCCCAGAACAACACGAAAAGTGGGGGCGAAGTCCCAGTTGGGAATGAGGCGAGAAAAGTCATAGAAAGTTATACTTATCAGGAATCTCGTTGCACCACGCCACCTCTCCCCATTTCACAAAGCCAGCTGAGCCATGCGACAGATTGTAATACTCTTTAACAGAAAAAACACCAGACGAAGTTCCAGTGAAAACACAAACATCGGGAGAATCAGAAAGGTTGATGAGGTCGAAAACCTTCCACTGAGTCCTGTACAAAACCATTTGAATCAATGTCGGATGGTTGCAAGCTTGACAGAAGGTCAACTCCGGAGTGGGGAAACTCAGAAATCCTACCTTAACTCTGACCCAGTTGCTGAACCAGAAACTTATCTCACCCTTGCCGACAATCCAGCGGGAATAACCGCATCGTGGATATCCTGTTCGTCCGGAATGGGTTCAAGAGCCGCATTAACCTCCACTGTCACAAGTCTTGAAATCGTGTCGAAAAGAGCTGCATGGCCAGAAGGGAAACCAGCATGCAAGCGAGGATGCTTCCCCGCAAGAATATCTTTAAAGAACTCGGCATCCATACCACCCACCGTGTCTCGGTCGTTTGAGAAGGACCGGTCTTCCAGGAGAATGTTGGGTCTCACAATATTCCGTCTTACTTTGATACACGATTGAAAAAACTCGGTGTTTCTGTCCCCTTCCTTTAACCATTGAATTCTAGATTCCTCTCGGGCCAACCGTTCCGGCTCCAGGAGCTTCTCCGCCAAAGCTCCCTTATTTTGAGTTAGCGAATTAAATAGATCCTCGTCCCAGCTTTCCTCTAGACTCACTTCCATTTGTTCCACGTCCGCGATCAAACCATCCAGGTCCATGAAGCGAAGGGTAAGTTGCCGGTGCAAAGCTTGACAAGCTTGACGGTGGGTAAGGTTCTGAAAAGGATCGACGACTGAAGAAGATCCTACCAGAGGAACTCCCTAGCAGCAGCATCACACTTGGCATACACAAAAGTGAACCAGAAGTTGTGAACACCTGCGGTGATTTCGGCCGTAAGATACTGGTCCGAGGCGTCCACCCGAGCAACTGAAATGCTTTACATTCAAAAGACCCAAACCAGATGGTTTGGAGGATCAGCGACCACATAGTGAGATAACATGATCTTGCGCGAAAAGAGTTCTATCTTCGAAGCGTGATGTTTAGGCTCAAGGATTTCCACAAGTGAGACATTGTAGTGTTTAAGATCATGGGAATGGAAGTCAATAATAGCTTGGGCTCCCAAACCACGAGCACTCCAGATGATAAAGGTCGTCATTTATGGAGGAGAAGGAGAGGGGTGTCCGCTGCCACTGAGGATAAGCTGTTGGGAACGCTTGCAGAAAGCAGACGCTTGGACTGTGACCGGGTGAGCATTCTGGAGGAAGGTGGACTGGAGAGGGCCGGGAAACCAGGGGAGACACTGGCCCCCCACAAGGGACCAGGACGGGCCATCAAAGCTGGGGACGAAGGGGTGGGAGGATGATCCTTCCCTAGGTTGGAGGGAGAGGGAGGAAGATCAGCCCAGGAGGGGAGGGGTTCCTTGTACACCACCAAGGATTTACAAGAATTAGAAGCTGCGCCCGGAGGGATAAGAGAAAGGGGACGACTCAGCGGAAGGGAAAGGGGGGAAACGGGGACACGGCCCTGCAGGGAGGACCGGGGGAGGACCAGGACCTACGCTGAGGAATGAGTTCGAGGCCGAAAGGAAGAAAGGGGGGAGAGATAGAAGAGGAGCCAGCGGAGGGATAAAAGGGGCTGCCGATAGAAACGACCCATCAGGAAGGGCTGAGGGAAGTCCCAGAGGGGCCGCTGATGAGGGGCGGGAGGGAGGGTCTGAGTGTGGGGGCCACTCCCAATCAAGGGGAGAAATTCAACGGATGAATAGTTGTCGGCAACCAACTCACCTGTACAGTTGACGCGCAACACAACCCGTTGAAGCAGCAATCGTGGACAACAGCAGCCGGCGGCTGATGATTTTCAAGGGTTGATGAACAACCCAAAAACCAACCTTGACCATGCTTTGCTTCATCTTTTTAAACGGGATTGAATCCCATGGTTTGTAATGATGGATGTGTATCCTCCGACGATTTTATCCGGAGAGAAATAGAACGGCCCCTCTCTTCTCCCGTGGACGTAGGCATCACTGCCGAACCACGTAAATTCTTTGTGTTATCCGTTTTTCATTCTCGTTTGTGTGTTTTTCTTCGCCACGAATTACCGCTGCCCCAACAAAGTGGTATCAAAGGCTTCGGGTTCGAAACAGCGGAGCAGCAGCGACATTTTCCGGCGACCGGAAAATTGAAGGTGGTCGGAAAATTTTTTCGATCCCAGATCTGTGAAGAGCAAGGAGAGACGATTCCAACGGCGCAAACAGCGTCGAAAACGGAGCTGAAACGAAGGAGATAGGCTCGGTCAAACCTTGGTCAAACCCTCGGTTGCTACAGTACCCCCGTGCCGGAGAAGACAGTACTATTCACGCCGCCGGCCATTTTCCGGCTACTTTCCGGCGACATTCCGGACACTGCTCCGGCCAGCCACGTCAGCGCCACGTCAGAGATTAATCCAGACCATAGAATCTGTTTTGGCTATAACTCGCGCAATCGGAGTCCGTTTTCAGTGATCCAAGAGTCGATTCCAGGTATTTCGACCGTTCCGGACACATCTGTACGGTTAGATTTTCGAAATTCACACTCCATCAATGGACGAAAATACCGGTAATATGATTAAACTTACTGCGTTTAATTATGCCATCTGGAAACCGAAAATGGAGGATCTTTTGTATATTAAAGATTTGTGGAAGCCTATTGTGGAAACCACTAAGCCCGTTGCAGCGCAAGCGGAGGAATCTTCAACAAGCGGTAAACCCGATGAGAAGACGACAACCGGTACCCCGCCCGTTGATGCAGAGTGGGTCGTACTCAACAGGAAGTGTGCTGCCCAAATCAGACAGTGGATCGACAAGAGCATCTTCCAAAATTTTGCCAACGAACATGATGCTTCTGTTCTTTGGAAAAAATTGGAAAAGATGTATGCGAGGACAACCGCGCAGAATAAAGCAAACCTGATACGTCGTTTTGTGAACTTAAAATACAAAGACGGGACCAACGTTTCAGAGCACATGAGCGAGTTCCAAGGTACCGTCGATCAATTGAATTCTATGAAAATGATGATTGATGATGAACTGCAGGCACTTTTGATGTTGAGTTCTTTACCAAAGACGTGGGACACAGTAGTTGTGTCGGTTAGCAATTCTACTCCAGATGGAACACTCACCGTGGAGATGGTGAAAGACAGAATGTTGAATGAAGAATCTCGAAGGAAAGATAAGGGGCATACACCAGAATCAGAGGCTTTTGTCACTGAAAGACAAGGGAAGAAGAAGTGGCAGGGAAGAAACAGAGGAAGAGAACCCCGTGACCAAAGTCTGCAAAGGAGGAAGCGATCGAAATCTCGATCGAGATATGACATGAAGTGTCATCACTGTGGCAAGCCCGGACACTTCATCCGGGAGTGTAGAAAGTTGAAGGCAGAGCAGAGGAATCAGGATGGTAAGACCCAAAATAACGATGCTGCTGTTGTTAACGAAGAGATTGTTATTGTTCAGGAAGACAATCAGGTTAGTCTTGCCAGTCAAGACTCGACATGGGTGATCGATTCCGGTGCCTCCTATCATGTCACTGCCAGAAGAGATTTCTTCTCATCTTACACTTTAGGGAGTTTTGGAAATGTGAAGATGGGAAATGATGGTGCATCCAGAATTATTGGTATTGGTAATATTTTTCTGGAAACTAATGTTGGATACAGGTTACTGTTGAAGGATGTGAGGCACGTTCCTGATATTCGCCTCAATCTGATATCCACTGGGATGCTTGACGATGATGGATATGTCAGTTCCTTCGGTGATGGGAAATGGAAGCTTACCAAAGGTAACATGGTAATTGCTAAAGGAAAGAAAGATACTTCTCTTTATCTCACAGATGCCAGACCGTGTGGAGGAGAAGTCAATACAGCCAGAAAAGACGTTCCTGCAGATGTTTGGCACAGGCGGCTTGGTCATTTGAGCGAGAGGGGAATCAGAATTCTCTCCAGGAAGGATCTCTTTCCAGGAATAAGAGGTACACATTTGGATACTTGTGTTGATTGCATCATGGGAAAACAACACATGGTATCATTTCATGGTTATATACCGTCCAGAAAAGAAAATGTTTTAGATTTGATTCACACTGATGTCTGCATGATGAGCACTAAGTCGATGGGTGGTGCTATTTATTTTGTTACCTTCATAGATGATCATTCCAGAAAAGTCTGGGCCTTTGCTTTGAAAACTAAAGATCAAGTGTAGGATGTTTTCAAGTAGTTTCATGTGAAGGTGGAAAGAGAAACATGAAGACGGTTAAAGTGTGTGCGAGCAGACAATGGAGGAGAATATCGTGGTCCTTTTGAAGAGTACTGCAAGAGTTTTGGCATCAGGCTAGAAAAAACAGTACCAAAGACGCCTCAACATAACAGTCTTGCTGAGAGGATGAATAGAACAATTTGCGAGAGAGTCAGATGTATGCTCTCAAATGCAAAGCTGCCAAACACCTTTTGGGGGGAGGCAATGATGACCGCAGTTGATCTTATCAACCTTTCTCCATCAGTTCCACTAAACTACGACGTTCCAGAGAGTGTCTGGACAGGTAAAGATGTTTCATATAAACACTTGAGAGTATTTGGCTGCAGGACATTTGTTCACATCCCGAAAGATGAGCGGGCAAAGCTGGATGGAAAAGGGAAGCAATGTATCTTTTTGGGATACGGTCATGAAGATTTTGGATACCGACTCTGGGATCCTATCAGCAGGAGGATCATCAGAAGTCGAGATGTGGTGTTTCTTGAGAATCAGACGATTGAAGATTTTGAGAAGCCAGAAAATGCAGAGAAATCGCAGTCTGAGGAAATTCCAGTCAGTCTGGAACCAGTCCCACCACCATCAGTACCAGCTAATACGAGAGAGATACGCGACACTGATGATACATCACTACCAGGTAATATGTCTCCATCTGCTGATATGCCTTCATCATATGATATTCTAGAACAGATTCCCCCCGAAGCGCAGTTGAGGAGATCCACCAGAGAACGACAACCGAGTCGTAGATACTCACCACATGAGTATGTGATGCTCACTGACGGGGGAGAACCCGAGAGTTATGATGATGCGATCAAGAGTCAGCAGAAGATGGAATGAAAAAAGGCCATGCAAGAGGAGATGAGATCCTTGCACAAGAACCGTACATTTGATTTGGTACAGTTACCACAAGGAAAGAAGGCACTCAAGAACAAGTGGGTGTATAGAGTCAAAGGAGAAGATGGCAGCTCACAGCCGCGCTACAGAGCCAGAATGGTTGTGAAGGGATTCGGCCAGAAAAAAGGTATTGACATTGATGAAATTTTTTCTCCTGTGGTTAAAATGTCTTCTATCAGAGTTGTTCTTGGATTGGCGGCCAGTTTGAACCTGGAGGTTCAACAACTGGATGTAAAGACAGCGTTCTTACATGGTGATCTCGATGAGGAGATATACATGGAGCAGCCAGAGGGATTTCAGGTGAAAGGGAAAGAAAACCTGGTATGCAAGCTTAAGAAAAGTTTATATGGTCTAAAACAGGCACCGAGGCAGTGGTATAGAAAATTCGATTCATTCATGGAGACAAATGAGTACAAGAGGACTACGGCTGATCACTGTGTTTTTATCAAACAATTTGCTGAGGGTGATTTTATTATCTTATTGCTTTATGTTGATGATATGCTGATTATTGACAGAGATATCACCAAGATTGACAGGCTGAAGAAGGAGTTGAACAAGTCTTTTGAAATGAAGGACTTGGGAGACGCTACTCATATTCTTGGTATGACGATTGCTCGTGACAGGAGGAATCACAAGATTTGGCTATCTCAGGAGCGGTACATTGAGAAGGTTCTTGAAAGATTCAACATGGGAAAGGCGAAACCAGTTAGCACTCCACTTGCGAGTCATTTCAGACTCACGAAAAGTCAGAGTCCATCAACTGAGAAGGAGAAAGAAGAAATGGAAACGATTCCTTATCAGTCAGCAGTTGGGAGTCTTATGTATGCCATGGTGTGCACCAGACCGGATATTGCTCACGCTGTTGGCGTTGTGAGAAGATTCTTATCAGATCCAGGAAAGGAGAATTGGACAACAGTCAAATGGATATTGAGGTATCTCCGAGGTACATCTAGTCATTGTTTATATTTTGGAAGTGATAAACCTGTTTTGGAAGGATACACAGATGCAGATATGGCTGGAGATGTGGACACAAGGAAATCCATATCTGGATACCTGATATCATTTGCAGGGGGAGCAGTCTCATGGAAATCACGACTTGAGAAGTGTGTTGCCTTATCCACCACAGAAGCAGAATATATCGCAGTCACTGAGGGCTGCAAGGAGATGCTGTGGATGAAGAAGTTTTTACAGGAGTTGGGACAAAGTCAGGAGAATTATATTCTCTACTGTGATAGTCAGAGCGCTATTCATCTCAGCAAGAACCCTACATTTCATTCCAGGTCCAAACACATCGACGTACGATATCACTGGATTCGTAATGTGCTGGAAGAAAGATTGTTGAAAGTTGAGATAATCCACACCAATGATAATGGGGCAGACATGTTGACGAAGGTTCTACCGAAAGAGAAGTTGGACGCCTGCAACGAGACTACAGGTCTAATTTCTACCCCAAATTGGTCGTAAGGGGGAGATTTGTGGGGGCCACTCCCAATCAAGGGGAGAAATTCAACGGATGAATAGTTGTCGGCAACCAACTCACCTGTACCGTTGACGCGCAACACCCCGTTGAAGCAACAATCATGGACGACAGCAGCCGGCGGCAGATGATTTTCAAGGGTTGATGAACAACCCAAAAACCAACCTTGACCATTCTTTGCTTCATCTTTTCAAACGGGATTGAATCCCATGGTTTGTAATGATGGATGTGTATCCTCCGACGATTTTATCCGGAGAGAAATAGAACGGCCCCTCTCTTCTCCCGTGGACGTAGGCATCACTGCCGAACCACGTAAATTCTTTGTGTTATCCGTTTTTCATTCTCGTTTGTGTGTTTTTCTTCGCCACGAATTACCGCTGCCCCAACACTGAGACATGGGGAAAGGAAGACGAGGGCCCTGACGCCAGAACAGAAGCACCACGACCCTCCTGGGGCAAGACCGAAGAAGGGATTCCTCCACCTGATGATGAGCTCGCACGTGAAGACTGGGAGCCATACCTTTTGCAAGACTGAGTCGAGTGACCTTGAAGCTAGCAGTTGGTGCAGAACAATGCCCGAGACACCGGAATAATCTTCTGCCACCAAGAGAAGCTCGGACCCAGTCGGAGTAAAACGCGCTCCGGCAGAGGAGACGAGAGATCCACATCCACACTGTTCTTGGACTCCGATGCATCAAGCATCTTGCAAGACCTCTCGTCCGCACACAAGAATCCGCCCACCGAACGACCAATTGCGCGCAGGAGAGCAACGTTATGAAAGGGAAGAGGAAGGCCCGGAAGGATGAGCCAAACCGCCGCAAGAGGGGAATCACGCCCTGAATACACCTCCACCGACCACCTGAAAAGGTTGAAATGCCTTGAGCTTCTCAATCTTGCCGGAGACGACCACACTTTCACCAAATCTGCCCTGGAAGAAGGGACGACGCAGAAGGCTCTGCGGTTCAGAACCGAAGCCCTTGGAGAGGACGCTAGACCCCAAGAATCAACCAGCCTCTGAAAAAAAGGAAGCGGGGGTCTGTCCTGGCTGAAGCGCGCTACCAGGGTCCATTGAAGGAGCTTAGAGGAAGCCGAAAGTTTAATGTGATCAATATGATATGGCTAATTACATGCTTCACAAGCCCTTGCCTCTTGTAATGATTTTATTGTGATCAATATGATAAAGTTTTCATTGAAGTGAATAAGGTAGTTCTCCTTCATTATATATGTCAATGTGGTTACTTACATGTAATGTGATATATGGAAATTTGAAATGAATAAGAGGTATTTCCTTATTATTTTTGTTATAATTATACTAGTTATAAATGATTATGGCTGGGATGGAACTTAGCCCATTCTAGTTATTAATGATTATAGATGGGAGTTAGTTTACCCCATGCATGTTATGTTTGCTTATTGGTGAGAGGTAGTTTTTTCCCATTATATATATATATATATATATATTTATGTTACTGGTAGGAGGAATTATAACCTCATGATACTTATGATTTCATTATATAAAATTTTTGCATTAAAATTGACTTAGGTATCGTGGTATATTGTTTGTGGTAGTATGTGGGAGCTCCATTCAAATTGGACAATGGTGGTATATCCCGGTCCACCGTAGAACTTATTTTCAATGCAAGAATTCCAAGTGGCGATGGTCTCTTAGTATTTGGTTAGAGGATAATTATGAGTGTTCCCCCTTGAACATGGATGGTGGAGGTATATCCCGATCCACCCTAACATAAATCTAATGCATGGAGTCCAAGATACAAAGGGATGATAGACATGGGTTAGGGGCAGACCATGAGAGGTCCCTTGAAATTGGATGATAGAGGTATGTTCCCATCCAACCCATTTTATATGTATATATTTATATAATAAAAATATATAATTAATTTGAATATACATGTATATAAATTTACATTATCATACTCTTATTTTGGTAATTATTTGAAGATGTTATAGCCATCTGGTGTCCCTTAGGAATCAGTATTGGTGTTATTCATTTATGAAGTTCTATTGATTAAATTATCTTAAACATGAACACTATATAAATTATAAAACACTGGATTGGGTTGGAACCATGGGTTCCAGACTATTGAGATTTCATCTCACACACTTCTCATGTACCTTTGGTACCAGATCAAATCCTGGTATTTGTCGGATCAATGTTGATTGTTGTGATTTATTGTACTTAGAGTTTGGAGCACAGGACCGAGCAGGATCTCGAGATGCTCAAGGAGATCACCCGTTGGGCATTTTAGTCATTCCATTTTTGTTTTATTGAATACTATGTTTTACTATTTTCTACTTTAGATATGTATCATTACCATTTCATGCATATATATATTGTATACACCAACAATATAATATTTTGTTCAGTAATATATGAATATTTCCTCTGCGTCTCTTTCATTGCTATATGATTTTTCCTCTATCGATTGTTATTTATCATGTTATATAACTATGCATCACTAATTAGTTGACTCTAGTGCATGGGAAGAGGTGCTTGAGGCTATGTGACCCACCGGTGAGGCTTCCAGTTTGATGGTAATCTATGTTGGGTTGTTACAGTGTTGTATCATATCCAATTACTCATTTACCTTTCAATTTTTGGTTTCTATACAATATAATAAGATATGTGATGATTCTTGGTTAATAGTTGTTCTTGGGATAAATCACCCCACATATGGGAAATCGCTATGTAGACAAGGCTGTGATTTCTATTCATGCTTTTCAATATTAAAATTGATATGAATTCACCTTGAGTGGCTAGAGTTTTCCACTACATAATTATTTATTGAATTTATGAAATTTCACCCCTAGTACTGTATGGAAAAAAGGTTTTATTATATGAATCATACTTGGATAATTGGAAATAGACATTCCATACACAGTGCCATGCAATTTAGTTTCATTTTTATGTTCTATTAAGGTGATATTGTTCCTTTAGTATTTTTCCATGATTTTTTTTCATTTATAAATCCTTTGTTGATAATATATCATGTTGGTGTGTTACTGATTATGGAAATTCATAGTTTTGGTTAACATGTTATTAGTTTCATGGGATGAAAAACATATGTGTTGTGAATAAACAGGAACAACTTTTTTATTTTAAGGTGTATGGGAACCTTAAAACTTGTAAATGGTTACCTGTATATTCATGAAATTTTGAGAGTGATATATACATAAATTTTAATGGAATATGATAAAATTTAAAGGATTTTATGTTAAAAATCTAGAGTTAAACGATTTTGACTAAAGGGGGAGAAATGGAAAACTGTAAGGTGTATGGGGCATTAGAGTATGGCAGGTGGCCACCCATATGATTGGACGATTGTATTCTATCAGGATAAATTCAAAAAATGTAATATTTTCAAAAAAATATCGCCAAATTTAAACCATGATGTGTATGGGTGCTACATGAATTGGGAAATAGAAACACATACAAAATTTAATGGTATGATTTATATTTAAATCAAATTAGATGTTATAATCTATTTAGTTTTAGTTTTGAAATCAAATGGTTAATTTGTAAAATGTAAAACCCGACAAATGTAAATCAGTTTGGGTATGTTATTGTATATTTCTCCATATGGGTGTTTGAACAATAATGTTTTATCTTCTTTTGGGTTTCCTTTTGATGATCCCATTTTGGCATAAAAGGGACACTTTTATGTCACTTTTTTTGATAAAATATAATTTTTTGGGAAAATTTATATTAATTTCTGAACATCATGAAATGTAAAAGGATTTATGTAGGGAGTTTTATTAAACATTAATGTTATTTTTTTAGTTCCTATATGAAAAAAGGTGTAGTGTTCATTAGCTTTAAAATAGATACATGATGTTATTTAAATCATTAAATATATAATGGTTAAATGATATTAAATGTAAAATTGTCATTGAAATGGAACCTATAGTGGTTTCTTCAATTTAAAACCCACGTTTAAGGGGTAGTTCGGGTTCCCATTGACTTTCTTTGCAGTAAAATATTAAGCAATGTGTTGATGATTGGATTTTGGTCCTATAGACCTTTTTAGGGCATGACCAAATGCTTGGGTTGATGATTTTTATTCGTTAGTGATATTCATGGTAGGTAGAACCCATAGAGATTTTATGTCATGAATATGAAATGTGATTTCTAATATTTAGTGTCATTCGGTGATATGTTACCTAGTTTGAAGTTTAGTTTCCAATGACACCCTTGTTAGAATGATTTTTCATGGTACTTTTTAACTTATTACTATGTTTTGATGTTGTGATCATTTCTCGGAGGAGTGTCACATGTTGGGATAAGGAGTATTTGACCTCATGTTCTTTTGAGAGACTAGTCTTATTTTCTTACATTTTGGAGACTCCAAATGAAGAGAGGGTCATGTCGTATCGGGTAACTGTGGCCTTCCAATCATAAGGGACAATACATAAAATGATTTTTTTGGAATTCTTGATCATTTCCCAATGCCTTTGTGGTTTTCAAGTTTTATTTATGTGCTAGTGATTTCACAGAAGCACCACGAAGATGAGGTTTTCATTATATGCAACCTTTGAGAAACAATGATTTATTTGGACAGTCTTACATGGAAAATTAGGAATAATTGAATTTCTTTTGGATGTAATATACGGTAAATAGTTGTAATGACACATCAATAGGTGAACATGATATCCTTCTTTAAAGTCCACTAGTGGTTGTTTGAATGTCTTATTTCCCAGTGTTTGGGTTTCTTTAACTATAATCCACTAAAATCATCTTAGTGTACTGTTCTATGTGATGAGCATCTACACTGTCTTTTCATCTCTCTCAATGCACTAAGCTATCATCATACTTACACCACAAAAACACATTAATGTATTCGGGATTTATTGGGTGTTTATCTTACATTATTACAAGATTGATGTGTGGTTTCCCTTGTATATTGGTCTTGAACATCACTGATAGTTGGGTATGAGCTTCTGTGAACCCCATTATGGTGAATGTTATATTCCTTGGGAGAGGGAATCATGGTTCATCTTATAAATCCTCTACCATCTAATCTTGGAATCTTATTGAATGGTCGGCTATAGAGGCTATACTATTTTTTCCCCTTGTTCAATAAGTTGGTTAACGATATACTTTTTATATAAGGTCTCCTAGTGGTGATGACTGATGTTTGTTCTAGTTGGTGTTCTTCATGAACAATTGTATTTACATGGTATTTGATGTCCCTTAGGAGTGATTGTTTTAACCATTTTGGGTATCACACGAGAAGCATCATAAAAAATCATAAGGTTGTGCTTCGAATGAGAATTGCAATGGTGGTTTAATAGTAGTTTTTAATAGGATTATTTAACATTAATTCCTATGATGAGAAGTACCAACATCTATTTTTCTTAGTGTAACAATGGTATGATCATGTATTTGGTATAATGGGCTTGGGTAAAAGACATCATGGTTTTTCGATTGGAAAATGATAATTGGATTGAGTTTTAATTGCTAATGTTCCATTTGTCTTTGAAATGATTATGGTTGCATTGAATGTTTTGGAAAACAACGTTACATCTAGAATGATTCTTCATGACCCCTGTTGATATGGTGAGGTGTTTATTATTACCAAATGCTTCTTGGGGATTTGAATTTATAATATATGAAGGTTGCAAGGATTAAGGTTTTAAACTGAAAAAAAAATCAAAAGGATTTTGATCATTTTCAATTACTAAAATGGTCATTTTCAATATGAAGAAATTGAACAAGATTCCAAAGGTTATAACACAACTAATTAATGGTTTTAGACATGGGTTAAGATTTGTTCTATTTACTAAGTGGATTGAAGATTTTAGAGAGTGTAAGACCCAAAACACCTATATTTGAATGTCAGTATAAGCCTTACGTTTTCTCTAAAACTGTATGGCATAATGCCAAAAACCAAGTAGCTCATTTTAGGTGGACAATGACAATTCTCATGTGTGGGGCATAGATTTCCAAACCTTGATCTTACCCTGCACAATTGATGTTTTGATTTAGTAACTCAAAACTATTCATCACAAGTCTTACACACCGTTAGTCTAACCATGGAGGACAAACTATGCTTGGGTAGTTTCATAAACAAGGGATTCCTTATGATTGGCGCACAATTTTCCCAAGGGGTTCCTCAAACTATGTATTTTGCTAATTTTATTGAAATTATTAGAATTAAAATAATTTAAAAATTAAAGTAAACACTCAAAAATCTGCCCAACTACCCTATTACACGCAACACACCCCTCCCCTATAGAGCACTTTAGCCTCACGCATACCCCCCCTCGGTCGAACCTCTTAGCATGATGAAAATAATTGAATATCTTGAGGTTTCTCGCTCAATACTCTAGGGTAATCCTCCTTCCTCCATCATATTCCCTTGCACATCCATTTTTCATCACTTTCCGCAGTGATGATGTTTGGACGAAACCATATGGTATGAGGATAATGGATTCTTTGGTTTTCTTAAGTCCTAGGGTTGTACGAATGGTCTCTCAGGGCCATCGGGTTCATGTTACGACAACCACCATCAAAGGAGATGATTTTTGGGATGTTTTATTTTACCGCCACCATCCAAGGTGAGTTTTTATTCCTCCCACATGGTTTCAAATCAACTAAATTAATGTTTATAGCTGTTTTAAGGTTTTTAGAAAATTTTGTGTGGTGCATTGTACTATTCTATGTGGGTTTGAGTCACAGAATTTAAGAAATTTTATATGCGTATATATTAGTAATTATATATATATATATGCTGGTTTCCATTGAATGTTTATATTCAACCATGGAATTGAATAATAATTTTTTGGGCCTAGGTGTGCCAATATGTGTTTATATATATATATATATGAAATAAATATGTTGGTTGGTGGAGACTAATATATTTATATAAGCATACAAGTAAGGATCACTGAACATATGTTCATGTAAATTTAGATGTTTTCATAGGGGATAAGTGTCTTTATATGTACTTTAAGGTCTATATACATAGTTGGGTAGTAGAAACTTTTAGTCAGAATGTTCTAAGAGCCATAATATTCATTCTGATCCCACTATGATGTAGGGTCCCTTTCCATACCCATTAATTTTTTAATCAATTAATTAAATTGCTTATCTCATAGTTGTTTGATCTAACTAATATAGTATAGATTCCTATTATAAATTATTTCTTTGGAATGGATGACGAAATGCATAAAAGGAAGAATTGATTTTTAAATAAAAAAGTAAAATTCTTTGTAATAAAACAAAAATAATGGAGGTGTGGTGCCTCCAAGTGAATAATACAGTGATTTAATATTATTATTACCATTTTTAATGCCTTGGTGTGTGTTTATGCACGATATTATAATTTCTCAATGGTATTTTATGTTTCATTTCCCATTAATGGTGCTTTTTACCTAGTAGGAACATGCCATATAGCATTAACACCACTTATTACACAAAGAGATTGGAAAGTAGTATATATATTAAAATGAGTTAAATGAAATGGTAAATGTGAGTGGAATGGTTAGAATAATGATGTAATGCTTGTATCATCCCTTAAGGGTATCATACCTAAACCAATTGAAACTTGTACCTTAGAAATAATTTTTCAATGTTTCGTAAAATTGAGTAAGAATGACCCTATGTAGGTTGACCAATACCAATTGTAATGTCTTGAATAAACGGATTAGACATAAGGTGTTATTTGAAATATGCTAAATGGTTTTTATGAAATGGATTCCATGAAAATAGAAATAGAATATGGATTATTAAAACCATGAGAGGCTCTTGTATCATGTAATCAATTTAATGTGATCAATATGTTAATTATTTTATTGAAGTACCTAAAATGGTTATCCTTACATATAAATATAAATGTGATTATTTATAGGTAATTTGGTATATGATTATTTGAAATACAGAAGAGGTAATTCCTTATGCTTTATGGTATAATTAGGCTAGTTATGATTGATTATGGGTGGGAGGTAGTTACCCAATTCCAGTTATGAATGATTATGGATGGATAGAACTTTACCCCATGATAGTTATGAATGATTATTTGTGGGAGGTAGTTTTACCCCTTCTATATATATATATGTATACATTATGGGTCAGAGGAATGCATACCCCATTCCACTTATGATTTCAATATATAAAATGATTGAATTCCAAGATACTAAGGGATTATGGTATTAGGTTAGGGGAGGGTTGTGAGAGCTCCCTTAGAATTCGATGGTGGTGGTATATCTCGATTCAACATAGAACATATTTTGAATTCATGAATGCAAAGAGACTATGTGATCTTGGTTTTCCATTAGGGAAAAAATGTGAGAGTTCCCCTAGAAGTTTGATGGAATATGTATGTCATGATCCACCCCAATACCAATCTAATGCAGGGAGGCTAAGAGACTAAGGGATCTTAGACCTAGGTTATGGGGTGACCATGATATCTCCCTTAGAATTAGATGGTGGAGGTATGTCCGGATCCACCCCAATTTATATCAATATATATATATATACATATTCTACTTATATATATATATATATATATAACGTTGACATGATCTGATTCTTATTCGACCAATGAGATGAATATTTTATAGTCATCAGATGTCCCTTAGGAATCTGGGCTTCTGATATTCATTTATGTTGTTCTGTTTTAAATTTTTTATATTCTTAAATGCTACATAATTTATATTACCCTAGATTTTCCTTGACACCATGGGTTCCATCCTACTAATATTTCATCTCACACCCTTCTTGCGTACTTTTGGTATCTGAGTAGAACCGTGTATTTGTAGGATCTAGGTTTATTGTTGTGATTTCTTCTACATTGAGTTAGGAGAAATGGACCGAGATGGAGTTCAGGATGTTCGAGGAGATCAACCAAAGGGATTTTATGTGTCTCATTTTTTATTTACTGTATTGAAAATCATGTTGTATAGTGTAATTCTTTAGATATGTCTCATTACCAGGTCCTTCTTACATATATTGTATAACTGGCGTTGTCTACTTTTTTCAGTTATATAGGAATCATTTTTCACCTACTCTATCAGTGATATTTATTTATTCCACTAGTGATTGTTATTTACTCACTTATAAAAATTTTCATCTATAATAAGAAGGTATAGTATCCCTACAATTTTTTCTTGAGAACCTATCTTCTAGTCGGTAGCCTTTGGTATACGGGAAGATATGCTTGAGGCCATTTGACCAACTGGTCCATCTACCACTTTGATGGTAAACTGAGTTGGGATTTTACTCTAATCATATCAATGCAGGATGATTATAAATTATATTATGAGTTATCAAAAATTTCCCAATTCCGTTGTGAGTGATATATGACCACACCCACTATCATAAATATATAATAGTGTTACTTGAAATTATTTGAGTAATAAAATTTTATTGAACCAATGTGAATAAAATAAATTTAATATTCCTTTCAATTGAATTCACATAAAGAAATAATTTTCAAATACATTAACCATCATATCGCAATAAAATTGTGGATAATAAATGGGTTTCTAATGATATTAAGTAATTATATATATAGATACTATCCAATCAATATAATAAAGAATATAATGTTTACACCATATTGATTAATAATATTTTTTTGCATTAATAATTTACATAATACATAAATGCACTACATCATGGGGAATAACCATAAATTAATTGAAATCAAAATAGAAAATTAATTTTAGAAAGGAATTGGAAGAAAATTTATTATTATATGATGGAGATGAATATGAAAGAAAAAGGACGTGATCAATAATTTGACTTATATAAATTTCACATTTCTCATTTTTTCAAATTTATATAATTAATCAATTTTGTATTTAAGGAATGATTATATAACAATGGTAGTATCTTTCATTGAATAGAATCATGAAATTAACACTTTTTACCTAAAATCCAATTTAAATTAGACTGAAATATTAATAATAAAACAACTATATTTTACAATATCTTAAACATGGAAAAAAAGACTCAGAAATTATGTTAATTATTCTCCTTTGAAAATATACTAAAAGATGAAACATTTCATTTGTTTATATTTATAGTGTATGGGATGAATTCAAAAATAAAATTTTAAAAGTTCATTTACAAAAAAACATTATAGGGGAAAATTTTGAAATATAAAAAAACATTAATTTCGAAAAAATATAAAACATTGTGCCTCATAAAATTTATAATGTGGTTTTACGTAATATTTTATGTGATAGATATGAAATATATCCATGAATTATAAACCTTTTCATTTTTTATCCAATTACTGAAATCCCAAGTCATAAATATGATAATAATATTTCTATATAATTTTATTAAGGAAAATGAATTAGATGGAATGAACTAATCAATAATTATCTTCCCAAAAAGATATGAAATCATTATAATGAATAAATTTATAGACATAGAAGAAATTTATAATTTTAACGAATGTGTGTAATTGAATACATATTTATAACTAAATTTTGAAAAAATATTATCAAATATGTGATTATTTATACTAATACGTAATTTATATAGAGAACTAAATGAAAAAATATAAAAAAGTGGAATGTGAATCTCAAATATTTCATGAATGGTATATTAATGTAATAATGTCTAGGATCCGAAGTATCATCAATTGAGTTGTTGAAACTATTATGACATGAACAAACATTGAATAAAAACCTTCTGAGAAAATATTACTTCCAATAAAACATTAAATACCATTAATAATGAGTGAATAATTATTTATAATACTAAATGGGTGATATTTTTACCATTACAAATAAAAAAATTTGTATAATAAAGAATATGTCATAATGGGTTAAAATTTGAGACAATAATACTTTTAAAAAATAATCATATGAATTGATGGAAATGTAATGAAATAACATATTATGTCACTTTAACCATAATTAATTTCCTAAATATGGAAAAATGATTCCATTAGTCAGTATTAATTCCATATAATGGAAATAATAGTGAACAATATCAAACAATTTTCATCTAAATTAAAATTATATAATTAAACCCTTACCATTAATTCATGATTATTTAATCAAACTCTAACATCACATATAACAAAAATAACAATAATACCCGACAATTTTAGTTAAAAATTTATTAAAAATCATCTTATTAAAAGACAATATAGTTTCATTTAATAATTATATTAAATTTTTGTGATCAATTTTCTATATTAGTTGACAAAAATCATAATCACTTTTTGACTAGTTTCATAATAGCGATGTCATTTTTAATTATTAACCTAAACATCATCATTCTCAGATCATAAAAGATAAAAAAAATTGATTTTTTATTACAATTTTAAAGTTACTATTTAATTATATTGGGGTTTCTTTTATTATCCTTTAAGATGAAATCATTTATTATCATATTTCAACAATTTTTAATGAACAATCATTGGTAACCTAATAAACAAATTTTACATTAGTCATTCCATTAATGAAAAAAATAAAATCATTATTTACTTTTTCATATCATATATTCTATGTAATTTTGTTATCATATCCATTAATTATATAATTTTATTCCATGATTTATGTTGTTTATTATACTGAACCCAACATGTTTATATAGAAAATTATAGACAATAATGAATATGAAAATGGTGTATTTTGGAATAATAACATTTTTACTGAATCAAAATGAAAATATTTTGATACATTTAAATTAATGAATATAATTTTATGATAATTAAAAAATAAAAAAGAATCTATATATAAAATAAAATATGTTTCTTCATGGAGGAAATAGTTTGCACAACTCATGATTAATATTTTTATATCTTAATGAATTAGAGGGAGTGAAGGTGGAATATAAATTTTCACTTAATTATGATTATTATATTATATAAGTAATGATTTTTATTAAATATAAATTTTATAACATGTGATAAGATGTGGTGGAAGGAACTAGAGATATCACTTTGTGGAGTCTGATGTCCGCACAACTCATGAATGATAGTTTCATTCTTACATAATAGTAAAGGAGAAATAATGCTAAAATTTATTATAATAGAATAATAAAATTACATATAAATATAATATTAATTATAATATATTGTAAATATAATATTTTATTTGTAATTTAATAATTGAATGAAATGATTTTTTCGAAAAGAATTTGACCCCACTTAGAAATTATGCTTTTTCTTTGATGATTCCTTATAAATGGAGGTATTAAAAAAAATATTGTAATAATAGAATAACAGATGAGGATTGGGCTTAAAATGGATGGATAATAAATTTTTTAAGATCCAAGCCTTCTATAGAGTCATCTCGAGACCATTTACATGTACTATTTTTGTTTTAATTTCTTTTTTGGTGTTGTGGCTTGTGGTTTGTTTGGGTGAGGTTTTATGAAAAATTATTGAACTGGGGGATATGTAGGGTTTGTTCACTGTTTGAAAAAACATGTTCTTAAACCCAGGTAACCGTACGAGCCGATACAAAGAGGCCTACAAGATTGGAACATGTTTTACCGTAACCGTGCGACAAACCCAACGAAACAGTTCAGGTGTTATTTTATTATCCGAAAATTAGTTTTGAAATCACACTATCCCCCAAGTCCCTTCTATTTCAACCTTGGATTAGTATTGATGAATAATAAGTGATCATATATCCTTCTAGAGGGTTTCCAAGTTTATTTTATACGGTTCTTTGTGTTCAAAATCAAGGATTGATGATCTTTTATCTTCCCGATTGGTATATTTCATCCCATTGCTTCTTCCATTCTTATGTCTAACATTCATTGATCTTTTCACGGGGGATCTCCAATGATTCCATGGATCTAAAACTATTAGTAGATATCTAGATCATGGATTTTAGTTCTATATCTATATTTTCATGATCTTAATGATTTGGATTTTTCAGTTTAGAAATTTAGATCCGGAACTTGATCGACATCATTGTGCTGGTCGAATTTTGGGTATTTTTTGTCAGACTAACATTCATCAGAAAACTGAGGTATGTTATCTAAATCTAACTCCCATATTCATGGATTTGATATGTGTATGTGAGATTAATGAATTTCTATCATCCATTATAAATTGATTTCATAAATTGTGATAATTGGTAATGTGATTTAACTTGTTGATTATTTAAAGATATATATGATTAATTGATTACATAATCATGTAAGTAAGAAGCTGCCCAGATAGATAATTTATTTGGGAAATTTTTTTATGAAATGATATATTTATTTGAGATGTTGAATTGGTTTTGTTTGAGATAATTAATTGGTTAACTAATTATGAGTAAAATTTTTACGCTATGTTGAGATAATTAATTGTTAAATTAATTATGACATGATTAGATTTGGACTGGAAAATTCATTGTGATGAATTAATAAGTGGATATGATTTTTTTGATTGATTAATTAATTGATAAATTACTTAATGTGTTTTGTACTATGTTAATTATTAAGTTGACTAGTGGGTATTGATATATGTAATTAATTATTGTATTAGTAAGGAAATTATGTGATTAATTCTTGTGAATTAATTATTGATTTAAATGATTTAGATTTTGGGTGCTAGAGATAGTATACTAAATAGATTGAGAAGTTGAGACATGAACATGGTGTTCCACTAAAATTTCTAACCAAGCACCTGTGTTGTGGTGTGACAAAACTATAGATCTACACAAAATATGTTGATGGTTGTTAGATATGGTAATCTAAACTGAATGATATTTGGGGTTCTTGATGTGGTTTTCCAGACAAAATTAATGTCAATAATGAATTATTTTTAAAATGGTAGACATGAATTGGAACCAGGACTAATGTGGGGATTAAATAATAAATTAAAATCAGATGGCTATTTAATTATGAACATCATTTACTGATTTATAGAATTGTGTACGATTTCTTTTGACATAAATTGTTTTAGACACCATTGGAAGTGGCCATCTGAGACAAACTCACACCCTACTCGGGCTGCCTGATTGGCACCCGGGAAGACAATTCTATTACTGGATTGGATAAGGGCAAGTACCTAGGATATATTATTGTTTGGGAATGGAGCATGTGTGAGGGAACCAGATGATGTTAAGGACCCAAATTGGAGTATTTGTGTCATCAATTTTAGTTTTATTATAGACACATGAAACTTTCATTGTCATTGGATGGTTTCCCATTATAGTTGAGTATTGTATTTCCTCTTTTATCTATCATGTGACTTGGTTTTTTTCTGGTTATTTATGTTCTTATAAACTTCATTATTGTCTTTTACATCCAATAGTGTTTTATTAGGATAAACTAGAGTATAGTACCCTCATGACAGACTAAACTGACCCTTGATACTAGTTGACACCCTCTAGCATAAAAGGAGGTTTGCTTGAAGGAATGTGACCAACTAGCTTGGGGAACCGTTTAGTGGAACCCGAGTCGCGATGTAACAATTTTATATCAAAGGAAGGTTTTATTTACATTATTCTTCATTTGTATTACTATATTGGGAATGTTATATTACATAGTAGGAATAGTCGGTGCTTGGTAATGAGCTCGTTTATGGGAGTTTCAATACCCTGTATGTGGGAAAATTCTGATACTCTGGGTTGGAATGTTGTGATCATTGTTTGTTGTTATAGTTTAATAATATTTCACAGTGGATGACACACTTTTGGTGGGATTTGATATTTGTTTTTCCAATTGTTGATCATTTATTCATATGCTAATGAGTCATGAGAGTTGATTCTGCATTCATCATTCTAAGAACTCAGAGTTATTTTTCCATGAATCATTTTAAGAACTCACATGAAAATGTGTTATAGATAAGTTGCTGAACATGAACTATTTTTCCATGTTGTGTTATTGAAATAATGATGATAAACCAGAATGTATGGTTTTCTAATGAGAATCCCGAACAATGAGATGGTTTTGATTAATTAATTGATGAATTAATTAATATCAAAGGATGTTATTAATTAATTTTTCCAATTAATTAATTAGAAAGTGAGTACCATTTTATACCAAGATATAGGATTTGGATAGTTAATTGAAGGGTTAGAAACTAGGTATTTACTAACTGTCAATAAAGGGGAGAGGGAATGTTGATACATGTCATGATTCTTTCTCCTCTAAGATAAATTTTATACGCTAGCATTTTGAGACCTAAGACATGTGTTTGGATTTATAGAGATATGCCTCCATGGTTCTTGTTGAGATTGATAAGAAGTGTATGGCTCAAAATGAACTTACAAACATGGAACATTATGCATCAGTAGTGATGGAAGAGTTGGTTTGGGAGCATTTCCAAGGGAAAATTTCTCATTTCATTCAATTAATTTAGAGAGTCATGGGGAGGGTTCAGAAAAGCATGTCTGATATGACAAGGGAGTTTTAGCAACAGTTCCCTCAGACCATTACAAGAGAGGGTGGTCCTGAATGAGCTATATTCTGGATTGATTCCATTGAGATGATATATAACCATTTGGAGAATCTTGTTGAGAAGAGGGTCAAGTTAGATGTTTATATGCTATGGGGGTCTGTGATGCTCTGCTAGAGCATTCAGGTACAATTTTTATAGACTGATTATATGTAATAGAAGGAAATTCAGGAGCAGTTCTTGGATCACTTCTATTGAGAGTCACTAGGGAATGATAAGGTTTTAGTGTTTACGCATCTGACCAAGGTAAGCATGTTCATAATGTATTATACTAATCATTTCATAGATTTATATAGTTTTTCTCAATTTTTGGTAGATGAATAGGGTTCCTAGGAAAAAAAATTCATCATAGGCTTAGATGTGAAATTAATTTCCATGTGAATATATTTTGGTTGAAGATGTTATCCAATGTGGTGAATCAAGTGCTCATTTTGGAGGGAAACCTGAATAAGGCTTCTAGTATTAGATAGGATGGTGTCATTGGATGATCAAGGGGAGTGACTTTTGAGATCATGAAGCACCATTATGAGGACATTAGTCAGGACAGTGGAAGGAAATATCGACATTCCAGAAGAATAGGAGCACATGATCCTACTCATGTGATTTTCCACCAATGCGGTAGGTCCAGACACCATCTCACACGTTGTCCTTGACCACTTTTAGAGTGTCGGTTTTGTGGCAAGATGTGGTTCCAACAAGAGTTCTGTAGGAATTAGTGAAAAGAAAGCATTGAGGGAGAAGGTTCCAAGATTCATTATGTTGGTAGGGTGTCTTTAACAAATTATAGGTCTAGTAGATAGAGTTATACTGGAAAAGATGGTAGAGGCATTGTATGTGGTGCATTAGGGTACGAGCACCCGAATCAGTTGAGTGGTTTTGCACAGGGGAGTCAGATGAAACCATAAGGATGAGGGGGATGACAGTTATATACATTGTAGACTACAGTTGTGTAAAGTAAGTTTGGGCCATTGACAGTGAGTGGTACTATTCTAGTAGTATTTACTATATCTAGTACCTTTTTTGATATTGGTGCATCTCATTCCGTTATATTTGAAAATCTTGTTAATGGTTGGATCCTGGAAGTGGGGTCTGTAATACACCATTGGGAATGCAATCTAGATATATCAATTTATGGTAGTGATGTTCACTAGGGATTGATGAGTATTGTAATCTTTGGGATCTCTATGTCCTTGATAAGACATGTTTCGACTTGATTATGGGTATGGACTAGTTATTCACATACCAAGAAGACATTGATTAATACCTCATGAGAGTTTCATTTTTTTCTCCAAAGGGTGACCATTTTGTTCATCTTGGATAGTGGGATATATAAGAGAGTCGAGCTAGGCCAATTACTTAGAAATTGGGGGATCTCATAGCCCATGTTCCTAGTATTTTGTTGGATGATGACGGTGGTATGCAAGAAATCCTTGCACTAGTTGTTTATAAGTTCCAAACTATCTTTCCCAATGAATTTTATGGGTTTCCACCTTATAGAGTTGTGATCTAAATATTGATCTTAGGCCAAGGCTGAGGTGGTGTCTATTCAACCTTACCGAATTGCCCTGATTGATCATTAAGAGATCTAGACACAGTTGGGGGAGTTAGATGATATAGGTTTTATACATCCAAGTATGTCACCTTAGGGATCACCAGTCTTGTTTTCAAATAACGTCGACTCAGGTTTATACTTGTGTGTCGATTACTAAATGATGAATAAAATATCTGTGAAGAACTGATACCCTCTTCCACGTATCAATGATTTGTTTGACCAGCTGAAGGGGACTTGTGTGTTCCCAAAGAACAATTAGAAATTAGGGTATCCTCCTATGAGTGTTTGGACTCCTAATATACCGATAACGTCTTTCTGGAGTAGGTTTGGAATTTATGAGTTTTTCATAATTCCATTGGGGTTGAAAAACACTCTAGCTTTGTTTATGTACTTGATGAACATGATCATTCTTCTTTATCTGGATTAGTTTTTGGTGGTGTTCGTGGAAGAAATCATGTTATACAATATGACTCATGATGATCATGACCAACATCTTGATGTCATCCTGAGTACACTGAAAGAACATCAGTTATACACCAACCAATCTTTGTTTCAGTTTTGGATTGACAGAGATCAATTTTTGGGGAACATCATCTCAGGAGAAGGTGTGGAAGTGGAGATAGATAAAGTTTATGAAGTAATTTCTTCAAAGAAAATGATGAATATTTTTGATATAATAATCTTTTGGGGATTCTATGGACATTACGTGAGCTTTGTCTAGGTATTTTTCTGATTGGATGCACTGCTTTTAGGATTTACAAATAAAGTTGTAAATTATGAATAGATGTAAGAATAAAAGAATACCTTCCAATAGTTAATGATGTGCTTGACACTGGCACCAATCATGATATTTCCTGAGAAATATGAGGAGTAAAAAGTTTATTGTGATTCATCTAAGATTAGAATCAGAACTGTATTGATGCAGGGGGATCCAGTCACTACTTTATGGACTCGGCAGTTGTGGTTGCTTGAATGAAATTACCCCACACATGACCTCATGTTGAAAGTGGTTGTTTATGCTCTTAAATGTTGCTGACACTATCATTTGGGTGAAAATATTATAGTTTTTATAAATCACAAAACCATGAATTATCTCATTTAATAACATGACATGAATCTTTGGCAGTGAAGCCGGGTTTAATATATGCAATATTTTGATTTTGAACTAGAATATACAACCCGAAAGGGGAATATTAGGGAATATTTGTTGATAAAAAAACTCAGACACATTTGGGACATTAGTTGAGTGCGGAGTGGAAGATGTTGACTTTGATGGAAGAAATGCGTGAGGTGGTTCATGAGAGTTAGGTGAAGATGAAACTTTTTTTAGCTGTAGTAGAGTCTATGCTCTTGAGGAAGATATGGGATATAGAGTATGAGGATCTGGAGAGTTTATCTTTATGATAAAGCCTTGATAGTGGGGAGACACCTACATGTTTGATGATAGATGAAGACGAGTTCATCAATGTGAAAAATCAGGTTATTGTGCCTATGGGTATGCGAGCAGAACTCAAGAAAGAATTACATACCCAAAGTGGGAAATACATCCTGGGGTGAAAAACTATATCTTGATATCTGATTATTGTCTTGGTGTCCATTCATGAAAAATTATATATTAGGGTTTGTAACAAGGTGTTTCATGAGGAAGTCGGTGAAAAAAGAGAATCAACAACCAGTAGGTATATTGTAGTGATTGCATAACCTAGAATGGAAGTTGGAAGACGTAACTATGGATTCTGTGGTAGGCCATTCATGGAAACCGAGGAAGAATGTTGTTATTTGGGACATTGTGGATCGAATGAAGATGGAAAAAAACAAATAGTATATAAGGGAACCATTTATAATTGAATAGTGTGGAGAGGTGTATGTTCAAGAGATAGTTCATTTTCATGAAGTGCAACAGACAATAGTTTCAGATCATGATTCACGCAAGACATTACACTTTTGGTTGGGCTTACAGAAAGATCTTGGAACACAGGTTTTGTTGAGCATGGTTTCCCACCCACAGATAGATGGGTTGTCAGAGCATACCATATAGTTGTTAGAGAATATGCTATGGGAATGTGTGATTGGATTTGGGGGACCATGGGATAAGAACTTCACTTTATTAGTGTTCTCATATAGCAATAGTAATTATGAAACTATACAAATTCACCATATAATGAACATTATGGTAGACCACGTAGGTCACCACTACTCTGGATAAGGGTGAGTGAGTCAAACTTATTGAGACTGAGTCTCGTACATGAGAAGTCTGAGCTGGTGAAGTTGATTCGAAAAAATATGGCCACGACTCAGAGTAGACAGAAGACATATACTGACAGAGAGAGACAACCCCAAGAGATTACAAAGGATTATTGTGTATTCCTTTGGGTTTCACCAAGTGTGGGTTACTATAACTTTCAAAAGTAGTGTGATTTGGTTCCTAGGTTTAAAGTACCATTTGAGGTATTGGAGAGAATCAGGCCATTGCCATACTGGTTATCCCTTCCACAAAAAATCATCACTATGAATGATTTTTTCATTATGTCACAACTACGGTGCTATCACCCTAATCATTATCATGAGATATATGTGGATGAAGTTGACCTTGTGATTAATTCATCCTTTAGGGAGCATCAAATTTTTATACTGGATTTAGTGTTAATGTGTTGTGGGGAATTACTATGCCTATAGTTCATGTGTTATCGAAACATGGACATGTCCAAGAGGAAACATGTGAATGGGAAGAATATTTTAGGGCTCAATGGCCCAATATTTTTGGTTCAAAATCTTAGTTATGTTTAGAAGTGTTTCTCAAATATGAGTTGTTATAATGTGGGGATATTATAAGAAATTGACCTTCTATGCAGTCATCTCGGGACCATTTACATTGAATTTATTATATCCATATAGATTTGTTTTGGAGTTTTGGATTGTGGTGAGTTTGGCTGATATTTTAAGAAAACATAATGGATAGGGGGTTGTGCATGGTATCCGTATGGTTTGAAAAACATACGCCTAATCCCAAGTAAATTTTTGAACCTGGACTGAGTGGACCACATGGTTGGTGCATGGTTTATTGTAACTATGTCTCCTGCCCAATGAATCACGCACGTGGGTTGTTATTATATGATAATTTGGGTTATAAATTACCCAAACCCTGAAAATCCATTTATTTAGTCCTGGTCTCGAGTATGTCAAATTATAGGTGATTCTAAATCCTCCTAAAGGGATTCCATGGTGATTGGAACATCGTTCTTCATGATATAAATCCCAGATTGAAGATCTACTCACTTCACGATAATTGGATTTCATCATCATAATTCTTACATTATATCATCTATTTATATTTGATCTTTTCATGGGATATATCAATTGTTTCCATGGATCTAAACCTTTGGGTAGAGATAATATCTAGGATTGTGGATCTGGAACTAGATTTCTGCGATCTTGATTCTTTTGATCAATGATTTTTTGTTTAGGGATTTAGATCTGTAGCTTGATTGATGTTGTTGTGATGCTAAGATTTTGGGGATTTATATTGGGAAAACATTCATTAAAAACTGAGTTATGTGGTCTAAATTGAACTCCCATAGTAGTGGATTTGATATGTGTATGTGATATTGAAAAATTTCTAGCATAACTTTGTAATTTATTTCCTAAATTGGGATAATTAGGAATATGATTTCAAATGATGATTCATTGGAGATATCAGTGACTAATTTATGATATAATCATGGATGTAACGGGATACCCAAATAAATAATGTTTTTGGAGAATTGGTTAATGATTTGAGATATTGAAATTGGGAATTATAATTTGTTATTTTTGAGACAAATAGTTGGGGAATTAATTATGAATTTTTTTGGCTATGTTGAGAAAATTAATTATCAAATTAATTATGACAAGTTGAGATTTGGAGTGGATAATTAATTGTGAAGAATTAATTATGGAATATTATTTGTGTTGATTTATTAATTAATTGATGAATTAATTAATGGGTTGTGTATATAATTAATTTTTGAGTTAACTAATGGTATTTGATATGTGTAACTAATTGTTGAATTAGCAAGGGAATGATGTCATTAATTCATGTGAATTAATGAATGATTTAATCGATTGAGAATGTGGGTACTAGACAAAGTATTCTAGATAGATTGAGTATTTGGGACATGGACATGGCATTCCTCTACAATAGTAAACCTTGAACACGTGATGTGGGGCTTTAGATAATGTAATCTGTACTAAAAGTGATGGGGGTTGTTAGACATGGTGATATACCCCTAATGAGATTTGGGGTGTTTCACATGGCGTTCAACACTAAACGAATGAAAATAATGAATTATGATTTAAATGGGAGAAAAGAAATGAAACTGGGTAGAATATGATTATTAAAGAAAAAATGAAAATGTGATAACAATTTAATTATTCACTGAATTTTGTGATTCATATAATTTTATACACTTTATTTTGACTCGACTTGTTTTAGAAAGTATTGGTGGGGGCATACTGAGTTATACTCACACCCTACTCAGGCTGCCTGATCAGTACTCGATGAGCTTTGTTATTTTAAGAAAGGATAAATGTAAGTACTCGGGATAGATAGCTGTTTGGTAATATATAATGGGTGAGGGAACCACACATGGTTCGAGATCCACTTTTGATTTGTTGTGTCTTTACAGTAAGTTTCATTGTTGACACGTGACACTTGAATTATCATATCATTGTTTCCCTTTTTATTTGGGTATTTTATTTCCTATTTTGACTATCATGTGACTTGAAATCATTCTGGTTATTTGAATGCTTCCATATTTCTTTATTGTTTTTTTTATTTTTTTGGTTTTTTATTTTGATAAAAGAGGGTATAATCTCCCCTTGACTGACTTAGAAGACCCTCACAACAAGTCGACACCCTCTAGCGTACGGGGAGGAACGCTTGAGGGAATGTGACCAATTAGATTGGGTCATCATTTATTGGCTCCTAGGTTGAAACATTAAAAATATAGTTTTAGGAATGTAATTAATATAATATGTGGAATTTAATGTGTGCTGAGAGTATCCATTTATAACTGATGACGATGGATTTTCATTAAATATTTCAATATAAAATCTTGAGAGAACATGATTCACCAGTCTAGTTGATCTAAAAACATGAAATAATGTATTGATTGAATATAGAATGTTGATCTTATATCATTAATCTAATTAGAAATATGGTTTTTACATGATTCGTGACCTCCAACCAATGATTTAATACATTAACTATTATAGATTTTACTTTGGTAAATTATTTTTCGTATATAATTTACATTTAATGTATAAAAATAGAATGGTACAAATTAAAATATATGGACCTATGTATTAAAAATATGAATTTTATTTTACCATATGTTTTTTATGTTTAAGAAAAATTAACATTACCATTCGAACATTTAAATTGTGAAACCCTATTTTTATTAAAAATGTAATTTCTAAATATAAAATTTTCGTGTCTATAAAATTATAATTTTTTTTATTTCTTGATGAAAACTAATTTTTCATAAAAAACTATATATTTGTTTCATTAAAATTAGGAAATAATATAATTTAAAAAAAGAATATTTTTTCAAAATAAAAGAAAAAAAGTTTTTCTTTTATTAAAAATTATAGTTTTGTTCAAAAAAATGTTAAAACATGTGTTTTAGAAATAAATATTTATATAAAAACATTTATATGTTTAATCCATAAAAACAGATTTTATCAATTAAATGGTTTTATAAATGTCTCAGTCTGTATCACATAATGGAAAATTCATAAAAGTATAGTTTTTATAAAAACTATATTTTCACTAAATAATAAATTATTTTAGAAAACATTTTGAAATTTATCATAAGAAAATATTGAAATTTTGAATATAAAAATGAATTCTATATTATAAATACCATATTTTAATGACCGGTAATTTAATATTGATTTAATATTAAAAATTTACAGTGAAATTTGATTCAAATTAATTTTATATGGTTAGAAATTTTGTATTTAATCATTATCATATTTCTTATCAATTACTAATAAAATTAAAATAAATTTATTATTAATATAAAAATATATAACATATTTAATTTATTTAATAAAATAAAATAATATATTAATATGGAAAAAATAAATTTTCATGAATAAGATAACTCAGTAAAATTTTTAGCAAAACTATTAAACAAATTTTATTTTATATTAAATGTTAAAATGGAAAACTCTATATCTTAGTATGTAATCCTAGTTTCTTTACCTTGTTATATAGTGAATGTAAAGGAGGTGATTCGTCTAGAATATATTTCTTAAAAATTTAAACTTTCTATAATTTTCCTCATATGATATTTCTATCATACTATATTTATTTGAGGATAACATGGTCTTATTCTAGTGATAACTCTAATAAATCATCCACATTTACAAGATGATGTAATTTATCATTATAAGGGAGATAATACAGACATGATAGAATTTATTTCCATTGTATATTTCATAATATGGTTACATTATTTTATACCTTTTAATTTTATGAATATTTTTCTTATAGTAAAATTTTATTTTATCATATCCTAGTTTAGTAGTTTCTTATTCCGTATAAAATAGGATACTATCATTATAATAATTTTAGGAAAATAAAAATTTATATTTGTATTCATTTAATTCCTCTCCCTTAAATTATTTTCATCCTCAAAATTTCAATTAATACCCTCATTAGAATTTAAGGGTATCCATGAATCAATATTTTATTTCTAATGCGATATCATCCTCAATGTCCATGGTTTTATTAGTGAGCTCATATTTTCCATCATAATATTTTTATAAGAATAGGTGTTTTTCTTTTATGATTAATGGAAAATACCACAACACAATGGGATTATATTTTAATGGGGAGTTTATTATCATCTATTTATTAATCAGTGAATTTGGGTTTACTTTTATATTTTATTTTCATATATTTTCATTTTATATTTTCTAATGTGAAAATCCGGAAATATTAGACATAGAAATTTTCCAAAATAAAGGTTTATAGTATTATATATGAAATACAAAACTATAAATATCAACTAGATTTTATTTATATACTTGTGACACAATAATCATGTAACTAATTTTATTATTAACAATTCACCTTTAATAAAAAAATCTATGAGATTTTTTTCCATCGATAAATAAACTAAGTACAAATTATTTGGTTTAATGAGTTAAAAATTAAATACTCATAGTTTCTAAGTGGAAATTATGTTTTCCATACTTTAAAATATATTCTCAACTCACATCCATGGTTTTTCTTTCATTGGAAATCACAATTTCCAGAGGTTTCTACAACATATCATTCCTTTTGGAAAATTTATTAATAAATTATCATGATTAATGTCCATGTATCCCACATTTAATATAGTGATGTATTAGTTATCAATAATGATGAAGTCATTTTTAATTTAGTAATTTTCATAGAGATATTTACCTTTTTTATAAAATTAGATCTTTTATTACAAAATGTTATACACTTAAACCATAACAACATTCATTTTTTTAATTTCCCTAGCTTATTATTACCACATTTATAACAATGAATTTTCCTAAAAATCATTCCACCGTTATCGACATAAAAAAAATTATTGGAAATTATATCAATATTTTATTTACTATGTTAGGAAAAATCAAATAATTTTTTTTATTAATGATGAATCTTGAGTTCTAGTTTTAAAAAATCACATGTTTTTTCACTCCATATATTATCACAATAGATTCTTCATGACATCAATAACTAATTATCGAAGGAATTTTTTTTAACATGGTTCATTTGGGTTTCATAAAATACTATAACCCAAGGTGCCTAATGTGAGTAATGGATAATTAACTTTATAATAGAATTATTATGAATGATCACATGAAAAATCAACCTTGGAATTCATTACTCTTGAAACCATAAAATTATCTATCAGGTCAATCTTAATCACTCTTAGGTAATTACAGGTTACATTATGTTGGGTGATTTTATAATTCATATAATAATTCAATGAAATTATATGTCATTCATACTGTATTGTAAATTGAGTGTTATTAACCAATATATCTCCCCTCGGAGTGTCCGGACAAGTTTGTAATTAAGCCTCATTTTCATGCACTATGTGATAATTGAGTTAATAACCAACACCAGCCCTTTTCTGCATTTTGGGATTCTATATTCAATTATATTTGTCACCCAACATGATCTATTATTTGTTATTAGCTCTATGTGAATCATCAATAGATAATATATCAAATTATAGTATCTATAAAAGGATTTTATTTCTATAAAAACTACACAATCACTAGTAATCCATAATATCAAGATATTATCATACATATATAAATATCATGAGTTCTCTTAGTAATTTTCACTTATAAAAATTACTAAAAATATTAAATATTACTATAAATAACATAAATGGTTATTTATACATTTTAAATTATGATCAACCTTAACTTATTTTCATATAACATACTAATTTATAATGTCATAAAAACACTACTATAACACAAACTATGACACCTAGTGGATTGGTATATGTAATGTACATAACAAAAAACAAAAACATTCATTTCAATAAATCACTAATACCTTTCTTTGTTGTAATTTTAGTGAATAATGAAATAAATAAACTGAGAAAACTCATGTCTTTTTTAACCAAATGGATTTTTTCCAATATATTATAAACATCTTATGTATAAAAAATTAGCAATATATTCCAAAACATAACCACATAATATACTATTCTAAGACCATAATTCCCCTAATTTGCAATATAACCAGGGAAAATGGATATATATGAAATGTGTGAGCTCAAATGATTAGTACAGTTAAATATAAGAGATAATAATCAAAGATCATAAGTTATTATAATACGAAAATATTAGTATAATAATTTTATATAGGAAAGTCAAACCAAATTAATCGTAGATCTTCAAACATGAGTCTTATATTATGACGTGGAAAAATATAAGAAACAAATCAAAGAGTGTAGAAACAATAGTCAATTAATATAATCCATCAGAGTGTTTTATGATAGAAATAATAAGTATGACATTATGCCATTACATTAAAAAAATTATAATCATATTGAAAAATTATCCATGAATTCACAGACTTCTGGTTTTGATCTTATACAGTAATAATGAACCATTATTTTTTTATAATATCCAAGAAGGATCACGCTTTTGTTTTTATGCATATCAAATAAGGATCACCCAAATACTGTGATCATGTACAATATGGGTAATATAGAACTAATCCATGAAATATAATTCATTAACAAATTCATTGGTTGAAGATATAGAAACAAAAAAGTTTTAAAGAACAAATTTCAGTTCATGTATAAATTATTCGATTCATCTAATCATAATAAACCGTGCAATGGTTTTTTGATAACCATTTCATAAAGATTCAAAATATGAATTTTTTAAATCCTTCGTTAAATAGAATATGGAATAACCAAGGAAAATAAATGGGATTCCAAAATAATTTATTAATATTTTAGGGAAATACAATTCAATCACGTTAAAAAAGCATATGGTATTTAAAGAATGTATATAAAACACATACGATCATGAAAATAATTTTCTACCTAGATCGATGCATGAAATCATGGTGAATACAATTAATTTGAATTTAAAATGGTTATTCAAATAAGAAATTCATTGGACGAAAAATAATTGACACACTATATATATTACTAGGAAAGGAAAACGTATTACTAGAAAACATTACTTCTATAAACTAAAATTATCTATTTTTCGAAATAATATGTATAGAACCAATTGATTATATTAAAAAATTTAAAATAATGTAATAATTTTACATTGGAAAGCATAATAAGATTTACATTTTCCAAAAAATACGATAAAATAGAAGCACAAAATAATGATAGAATAATATAATTTTAAAAATAGAAAAAACATTGGAAATATTATTCAAAAAAAGTGAAATTTTTTCCTCTAAAATCATTTAATAAAATGTTTATTTTAATTTTTTTATAAATAAATACCATGATCAAAACTCAACACTTTTGGAAATTAATTATGGAAATGTTTTGATGGAAAATATTGAGTTATTTTAAAACATTATTTTTTATGAAATATCCAATAATAAATTATGGAAAAAGACATAATGGGTTTATAGATAAATCATATAGTGGTAGATAATAAATATATCCTTGATACCTAAAACCCTTTAATATTTTATAATAGCATTACTAAATACCCACATCATTAATAAGGAAATAAAATCCCCCTTTGATTTTATTACTGAAAGGTAATGGGATAAAATTAATGAATCCATATTTTAGTTCCGAAAAATTGAGGAAAACATTGGTATGGTGGAAAATATATATATGTAATATGTGATTCATTTGAAACATGTGAGTAATTCTATAAAATTAAATAACAAAATTAAAAAAAAATCAGCATACAAGTTTTTATTGATGATGAGAAGTAATTTACCTTGAGAACTTATGAAAAAACCATATAAAATTGTTGATTGAAAATATTATAAATTGGATTAATTTTATATCCATATAAACAATTATATAAACCAATCTATCAAAAAATTAATTCAATTAATCTATTATGAAATTATACACATTCAAATGAATAACCCATTGAATGAAATTATATCAAATAAATCATTCCATTTCATGAGTAATGTGAGAATCAGGATACAAAATACTAATGAATATGTAAATAAATCATTCAAAATGAATCATTTTTTATTATAAAATATTTATCAAATGGTAAAAATTATAGATAAAAAGACCAAAAAAATAATATCATTTTAATCAAAGAATGTGTAATGAAAAAAAGATTATTTAACTTCAAACACCATGACTATCATAAATATGAAAAAATAAATTAATTATTAATTATTCAGTCCATAAAAATTTATTGATTGTTTTTAATATCAATAATGTCTCATGAATATGAAAATGAGAAAAAAACTTTTAACATGAAATCCATCATAGTTTATCACACTAAAACATCCATTATAACAAACAAAATAATATTAATCAACAAATTCTGGAAACATTTCTATAAACATAATACAAGGGACCAACCACAAAACATTATATAATCATGATTTAAAATCACAATGTCATTTTCATGCATTCTTGAGGATCATATTTTGTTTGGTGATTTGGATTATTTGGTCAAAAATATTACATAATATACCCATATATCACAAAGTTGAATCACACACCTAGAATCAATTTATCTAGTATAATGTAATTTTTAAATGATACATGTTTTCTTATCATGACATATATTCCTTATTTTCAATTTGGTTAATCATTTACTCTACATTTCATTAAATGTTTTTTAATAACTAATCAAAATATTTTGGTAATGAAATAAATACAAATTAAAATAGAAATTTTTCCGCATTTAGAATTAATGATATCATAAGAGATATAATTCCATTGAAAAAATTTAATATTTTCCCAAATAATAATATTGAAAATCAAGAAGATATCATTCTTACATTTTTATTTTTCAATAAAATATTAAAAAGATAATATATAAGAAATTTTTTTCCTCATATATGATAAAATTTTATGGAATATAAAATGAATTTTTTTTGATATACTCAAACAAAACATACCTTATATAAATTACACTAATGTTTTAAATATGTAATGGAGGATACCAATTCTGTTGAGTCCATCAGGATAAAATATACTCATTCTTTCAATAGGTACATTAGTCCACCAGTCAATGTGAAATGGATTAGTTCAATTTGAAATATATTTTCTATTACTCAGTTATTTTTACATGAGAATTTCATTCTGTAAACTTATTTTTATGAATGTGTATATTATTAGTGGTTTCATATTTTCAAGAACACAATGGGAAACCCATACATTGAAGTAATTGAGTTGTATGAATTTAAATGCTTATTTCACCTCATGTATTTTTATATTATTTCTCATTGAAAAATAATGAAATAATTCCTTCAGATACATAAGAAATGATGGTTAATTTTTTGTTATCATAACTAAATTATAAGAATACATGTGATATATGAATATAATATTATCATATAACCTATAATTAATGTAGCTCGTTTATTTATGTTTCATAAAATAATGTATCAATATAGAATTATATTTATTATCCATTAGTACATAAGGAATAATTTTATGATGTCATCTCATGGTCGTGATTTATATTTGAGTTACCCATAAATCCCATGGTTTTGATACGAAAAGAAAAAAAGAGTTAAATTCAAATTCTAAATAACATATAGTGAATAATATGGGCCTTCATTTTTTGGATCTCTGGGAGGAAAATGGGGTAAATATTATTAAGGTAACTAGTAACTAATTCATGTGTTTAAATGAGTTTAATATTGATATAAAATGTTTATGTGATGAGAATAAGTTATGTAATGGAGATAATTGAATGAAATATCCAAGTAAAGAACTTCCCACACTCCAATTATTTAAATACACAGGGTATAGGATTAATGGTCTCCAATCCCCAAATCCAAAGGGTAATAATGATGAACAATTTCAACAACCTCATAATACTAAAGATTGAGAGAATATTTTGATTTATCATTACTTATGAAGAGGGGTGTGATAATACTGTGATGAATGGTACACATACCATACACTCTAAAAATATTAATATCATATTTGTTTCATCATCGTCCAATTCTTTTATATCTAAATAATTTTATAAACATATTACAGTACCTCCTGAAAAATTATATTTTGAAAAAGTGGTACAAACTCCTAATGGTATGATGATCACATCCCGAATATATGATTCTTCTCCCATCGATGTTTGGGGGAAAGAGACAAATGAATATATTATCAATATTCCTCTATTACAAATAAATTATATTTTTGACTTGGATAAGATTTCCTTAACTAATTTCCACATAATTTTTTAGAAATAGATGATAAGTTTCATAATATAATGCAATCTATGATCACATATATATGAGAAAATAAATTTAACTAATCATTCAAATAATATCCACAAAATTGATCATTATTTCTATTCAAAATAGGAATTTATCATAGATGGCTTGGATGAAAAATAGAATAGAGACATACTAATTGTTTAGTAATATTTTTAGGAAGAGTTATACTATCTTCAATTGAATTTTGATAATAAGATTCTAATATAAATCAAACCTACTGGTAAAATTATTTCCAAGGATATATACAATAAAGAAAATATTATGATATTGTAGTTGAATAAGAAAACCTAGGAGAATATTGAAAATGGATTAATTTGGAAATGTGTTCCACCTTATGGTTTTCATATAATATTTGATCATATGAAAGATGCATTAAAAAACTATGAATCAATGATTAGGAACATAAAAATATCAATAACGAGAAAAAGAATCTTGTACCATATGTTTATGACGTTTTTGATCAAATATGTTTTCCTAAATACTTCTCCGAGATCAAAATTATAAACATAAATTATAAATTTATAGTCTAAAGGATGATATATTGAAGAAAACATTCAACAAAAATTTATGGACACTATGAATTTATATCGACTTCATTGGGTCTTAATAGTTCCCCTATTGTCTTGAAGGATTAAATAAATATACCAATTAGATATTACATTGATCAATTATTGGGTGTCTTTATAGAAAATACTTTTATTTTATCACATAGAATGAAAGAAATGAGTATTATTTGATAATTTCAAAGAGGATCCTAGAGAAGGGAATTTTTTTATTGATAATTAACAATTTTTGAATCATTTTAATGAAAATATTCATTATTGGGACATATAATATCATGTGATGGGATATTAGAAGACCCTTCAATTAAATAGGTAATTGAACAATACACCCAACCTTCAACTGTGATTAATGAATAGTTTTTTTGTTTTTATATATATAATAAATGATTTGTTTATTATTATTAAAGGAAACATAATCCCCACATTAATGTTTGCATAGAAGGTATGCAACATTCATTTGATTGAGGAATGTGAGGATTGATATCAAGAATAGAGTAAATGCTAGTCAGTTAACCTATGATAAAAATATCATGTAGTATATAAATTTTTTTAATCTAGTTGTGCATCAATTAAATGAATGAGATTTATCCTTATGTATAAAGTTATTTTAATAGATTATTATTCTTAAAAATGATTAGGCCAAGAGAAAAGTTACCCAACTCATAATTTGGATATATATATTGATTAATTTGTCATTAAAGATATGGAGGAATTATCACAATAGAGGGTGGTGCGACATATATACTAAGAATAAATGATTAAAGTATATTTTCACCCAAAAATATATGAAGATGTGGAAGATATATTTGTTGGAGCTGATTAATGATTATGACTCCTCAATAAATTTCCATCTAGGGAATCTGAAGAAGGTAGAATATTCTAGGTGTCAGAAGGATAGTGTTATCTTATATTTGATTTGGATCAGAAAATATCCAAGTTTAATTGACTTGACATGGATGGATATGAAAATATTAACTAGGCTAAATAATATATTACTCACATTAATATCCAGTCATGTATACAAGTAATGATTAATGTGTCATGGATATAATATATAGTGTTATAAAAGAGTGTGAGAAATGTTCCTGAGGTTAATATTTTTTGGAATGGAATTATATGTTTCTAGAACTGTGTACATGTCCATTTAGTAATAGATTTGTAGAAGGATAAAATGGATAAAGCTCATAGTTTTTCATTCTCTATTAATCAGGGAGGTATGAAGATGAATAGTTATTAGAAAGAATATTTTTGGGTTTATGGAATGAATATAGATATTGTACAGTATGATTCTCAGTGCCTAGTATCTCATGAATTTAATGCTATGAGAAAGAATTTGAAGGGGTTTTCCTAACCATTACATATACAAAAATGGAAGTGGTAAAAGACCAACATGGTTTTCATCATTGGATACTGAAAACATCTAAATCAAACAATGCTATATGGGTTATAGTCAATATCCTTACAAAGTCAAAAAATTTAATTTTTATCCAAGGGTGTTTCTCTCTTGATCAACAAAGAAATTTTTACATTAATTTATTGGTATGATTTCATAGTGTGTCAATATAAATATCATTTTTTTGTATTAGTGGTGCACCATATTGTTTTGAATAAGTGTAATGCCCTGACCTAGGTACCACATGTTGGTGCACCATTCTAGTTCACTACATAACGTTTGTAATTTTTCCTTGTACTTGAGAGTCATTCAACAGAGAAATATGGTAAAATATATGACATGGAAAAACTGTAACCTATTTTTAAAATCAAAACAACAATATATAAAAATAATAATGTAAAAAATAACAATAACAATAACCAGAATACTAATAGTATCAAATGATGACTAAAATAAGAATACAATATCCAAACCAAATAGTAGATATGTCCTTGAATATACTTGTAAGTTTTCAATATGTAAAAACCCAAAATAAATAGACTCTAAAAAACCCCAATTGGGTCACGACTCCATTTCTGGTTCCCTCAGCCAAGCTCCATTCAAATTCATTCATCTAAAATTGGGATAATACCCTTGTTATCTCCACTAAACATAAAGTTTATGTGGGTATTAATCAGGTGGAATGTTTAGTTATTTAGTATGTCTCATTAGGCCACCACCAATGACATTTAAAATAATATACATTCTATAAAATTCTATATAGTTGTATAAAAAATCTGGTAAAAGTATTTATTGTTATCAAATTTGATTATTCTTTAATTAACCACTTAAATCACATAGCCTATCAATGACACATGAAGTATAAGTAACTAATTATACACCTACCAAAGCATGAACCATGTCACATCTCATGGATTTAAATTATAATTTCAATTAAAGTTCTCATTATGAAATGGGGGATAAGAGTGGTAGTCGGGCTCCCCATGGGTTTTTGGAGTAGAAATTCCATTACCACAAATTAGGGATCACATATATATTCATAAATATATTATGGAATTATAGTGGATGGATTTAACCCCAAGGGTATTTGGAGTAGTCGTCTATATCCAACAACTCAATTAATCTATATGGTCATAGCACATTGGTGGCTGAAAATTTCATTATTTCGCATTATCAAACAATTTTATGTCGCAATTAAATACATGAAGTATATTGGCACACCACATGGGCTGATACACTTTTCACAATTCCATTAAGAACCCTTTTACAAATTATCATTATTCAAAATGTCATATCCTCGTGAGTTATCATTTTCAAAATGAAAATTCCAACAAATAGACATTATCAAAACAATTACCACATCCAATTTCAAATTTCCCAAGATCAACACATTTAATTATCACATGTACATTCAATTAATCAATTCAATATATCATGTAATTTCTAAGAACGACATCTATGATTTAACAATTATATACAGATAGTTTCAAGAAACAATGTGATATTTGATAAATATATCATCTAACTCATGATCATTGATGAATTCTCACTTGGCCACAACCATCAAGTGAATGAAAAAAGATTAATTCAGTGATAGAAAAAGGTATCTAGGTCTAAAAAATAGAATAATGATCAACCCCCATACCCAAAATATTCAAAAGGATCCACTTTTTATAAAAAGATATAATAATAGAACGAAACCAATAATAACATCTTACCCTGAATCAAACACCAATATGAATTGAACAATGATAAATAAATCTCTCTAATTCAAATGAGAGTATCCATTTAGTTAATAGAAGGACGGTTTCCGGAAGGAATTAATTCAAATTATCTACATGGTAACTTTTAATTTGTTCCTCAATGAATCACATTCTTGTGATTCCATTTCACATCATGTAAATTTTTAAATTTATTACACTAAAACTATACTCATCGGTTTATTTAATACAATTAAAAATATTACATGACATCTTATAGTATTATTCAATGCATAAATTTTATATAGATTGGTTTTTATCGAAAAAAAATCATACATAGAATATCCAACCAACTATAAATCCTTCCAAACAAAAATCTAAAACCCCACTAACCTTGAAAAATAGAGAAAATTAAAACATGAACTTACCAAAAAAATAAAGGAGTCATTCCATCAACTCCCCATATAACATCACATACTTGATATGTATTCCCAATCATCTATAAAATTTTGAGGTAAATTTTTTCGGCCATAGAGCCATCATATCGTCTTACATATCGAATATTTTCTCCCAAAAACGATCATGTTGACACAGTAGTCATATTATTAGAATTGTATTACTATGAAACCCATTATCAGTATTATACATAACATGTATCATATGATCCTAAAAGAACACACCAGTCTCAAGCTCTTGATGACCAATATCATTCAAATGAGGGGTT
This sequence comes from Viscum album, assembly GCA_963277665.1. Taxonomy (NCBI): domain Eukaryota; kingdom Viridiplantae; phylum Streptophyta; class Magnoliopsida; order Santalales; family Viscaceae; genus Viscum; species Viscum album. The sequence goes on along the minus strand of OY728133.1, from coordinate 970,520,989 downwards.
TTAGGGTGGTACTATTGATGATGTGACACATGAAAACAGTCATTCTAAGAATTGTACCTTTACAGAAGATCCATTTATTATTCCAACAGACTAATTCTCTTGCTATTATTGTATTTTTCTACAAAATTGAGCACAAAATTGTAATTCATCCGAAGAGTACAGTGACATAATCAATGCAACAACAAAAGGAATACATGTTCTTATAATGTAATCTCAAGGGGTCATAAATTACTATCTACATATGACTTATATATAATTTGTTCATTAACCATAAGTTTCAGAATAAGAAAATCCTTCTCTGATTTCTATTTCATAAGACATAGCTACAACAACAATGAATCCACTACCTCCATCTTGCATAGAAGTGATTTGTATACCCTACCACAAAAAAAATAATATGGTTCCATCTTAATATTGTCAACATAAATATTGTTTTAGGATAACATTATAACTTCTAGGTGACTCTCATATGTCCCACCAATGTCTAGAAGGTCCACATGTTTCATATTCTATAATTATAAGATTGTACATTCTAACTTCCTTTTTGTATGCGGGTGAAAATTCATACTCATAAATACATTAATACCATGTTACTTATATAATCATTTCCCTAAATGTGATGTGAAATGGGAGTCATAGTCTGAAACTACACTCTGATACACCCCATATAGAATGATTTGATCACAAATATATAACCTTAAAAAATAATCTATTGATATGTTCTATCGAATATGTAAGAAATTCTCTACATTCAGCATTTGATCAAAATCCACACAAATAGTTCCATTTATCTGAGTCTTCTTCATGATACCTAGCACATTATATATGGTAATTACAACTCACTTCCATTATGGAATGGGAAATGAGTGTACAAAACCATCAGTTCATTAATATTTTGTCTTCACCAATTGATAGGTATAATATCATGTCATGAACCATATAATAATCTTTTTCATGTCCAAACTCTCATACTGTTGATATTGGTTATAGTCCATTTTGGTAAAACTGAGAGGCACCTCAAATTTGAGGAATGAAAATCAGGATTCAGCTTCACCCACATAATATTTTGGACAATGTATCATTTACTGGAAATGATTATCAAATCTTTATCTATAGAATAATATGAATGATGATTCTCACCATCATCGATTTCCATCAAATATATTCACTCTGAATCCTCATACTTATTCTCCATAATCCTATGTAAAAGTGTTAAATTCAATGAAATTGATATGATGGTCATATATTACTAGCCTCCCAAAACTACAAAATTATTATCATTATGAAAAGCGATCATCATCTACTCAGTACTATACTTATGAACTTATTGAGTGTGATTTTTCCTTCGTAAGGATTCTGCAACCATGTTTCCCATCATTAGTGTATATAACACTAAAAATTAAATGAATCCATATAATCAACCCATATATATTGCAATATATTAAAATATAATTGTGAAAATATATAATTTATTCTCATTCAATCATTATACAGTGTAAAATTTTCACACACTTGATAATATTTCCAACACATCAAAGCGTACACCTCAACAACTAAATCGTGTTTGTGAATAGGGTAGTTCTGTTCATCTGGCCTCAAATAATTTGAGGTAAATTTCACAATTTGATTTCTCTATATCCAAAACTTCCCCCATCCCTATTTCATATGTGATAGAAAAAAATTTGTACTCCTCACCAGGATCAGGTAGGATCAAAATTTCAATAGTTTTCATGAGCTACTTTCACTCCTAGAAATAATTATTACTTTTTCAAGACCATAAAAAACTAATTACATTATTTTTTATATCTGATGGTGGTTCATCGAAGAGGGGAATATCATGAAAGAACCTCTCATAATAACTTTCCAATCCAAGAAAGTAGAGGAGATGAAAAAAATTTATTTATCCCATGAAACAACTATATACACCTTCTCTAGTTTAACTAACACACCTTCCTCTGAGATGATATGACCCGTGAAACATACATGATCTATCTAGAATTGAATCATATATGTCTTGGAATATTGACAATTCTATCTCAGTTTAATGAAGATGATGTTAAGAAGTAGAGAATTATCATTAATTTTCATAGAGTACATGGAGATTCCATCCACAATTAATCCCACAAACTCATATAGTTATGGGAGGTTTATTCAGTTCATGACCCACATAAACATAAGTGGGAAATTTTTCATTCATAAATTCATCATGAAAATTTCATAAATAATGACAGGCACTCATAAAAAAAATGCAATATCATGCATAGATTCTAAAAAAATATACCTCTGATTGATTATGGTCTAGCCTCACTAGCCAAAAGTGTAGGATGAACTACAAGAAACTACCAAAACCCTGTTCCCTATGTTGTTGAATGAGTCCCATGAACTGCAGAACATTTCTAATAAGATCACAAATTCTTAAAAGTACCATTTTATATGCCTCTACCTCTATGGCCAGTGTAACTCAATGTACTACCTTTGTATAAGGTAAAAAATCACCATAAATAACTATGATTCTTCCTAGTACCTTTATTTTTTCCCATAAGTTTTGGTTTCATGAAATACCACTATATGTTACTCATATTTCTAAAATCATGACACTAAAATAGTTTATTGGGAGTCTTTCTATGAATTTTTTCAAACCTATGACATTAGTGGATGTATATATAGTTATAGGAATGATTAACATATCCATCTACCTATCCAACATGTTTTCAATATCCCTATATGAAATTTCAAAATAGATTATTCATAATCTCAAAAGATTTATCACTAGTCATCTAAAAGATACCAACCTCCTTCCACTAGAATCCCCCTTCTAGTTCCTCATAGATTAGAGAAACTGATTCAAAACATCTGAAAACATCTTTATGTATAACATGTTATTCAAGGACCAAATATCATATTTAGTACCATGTTTAAATTGTTTCACGATAATAGCCTCATCCCCATTCAACAAAGAAGTAAATCATTGTAAATATATAAACCATCATTCATAAGAAATCATAGACTTTCTCCCATGAGTTTCCCACATGAACGCTACAACCCTCTCTTTATAGAGCTTTTCATGGTAAATGTTCCCCCAAGAGCTTCTACTAAACATACTTCCACTTCTTATTATCCATATATCCATAATGATTCTATATAAACCATAAATAATTCTCTTGACCACATAAAATATAATTATCTAGTTTGACTCACTTGTTATCATATGTATTTATGTTTTCAAGGTTCTTCGGGATAGAATAAATCATGAAAAATAACTGCCCCAGGTTCACCATAATTAGTGAATGTCAGAGGGTGTTGTAACAATAACTCTTATGTCATGACTGACATTTTCATCACAACCCTACCTGGGTCTCCTTCCATAAACATTATAAACCAAGAAATTTTCAACGAAAAATACCCTCTTCATTACTCACATAGAACTATCAAATCCTCTGGTTCTGGTAGTAGAGGATCATTTCCAACCATTACCTCCTATAGTCATACCAACAAGCATAGTCATGGAGGAATATCTCTAAAATTAAAATCACTCGTCCTATTACCCATTACACAACATTTTCAGAACTAACATGAGGGGTTAATGTAAAAAAATAAAAATCCATTCCCATAGACTCCACCACATGGTCGAAACTGAGGCAGTATCACTAACTTCAACCATTCCCCACATATGTCATGGATCCCATAATGTAAAGATTTCCATAAATCATGATTCAAATTAAGAAACCATTTTTTCTCTTTTATTTACCATGTCTAGAATCATTTAAAAATATACATTATACTATTTGCAACTTTTTTCATTTTAAATAGAACCGAAATAAAATAAGTCTTTATTTAATAACTCACCCAAAACAAATCCATGTGCATGCCTAAAATAATGAATGTATACACAACTCAGGTTCTATACTGGTCCATGATGATACAATCTCAGAAAAATAGTAAAATCACCCAAAATGCGCATAACTAAAGGAAAAATAACATTGAAAAATAACATCAAAAACCCAATAACATCCATCCCACCATGGGTACATGAGTTTTTATGAATACATGTGTTTTCTACTCCCATCAATGATCTCATATCTAAGGATTTAATATTCTAATATCTTCTCCACATTACCCAAATATTAATAAGATGGAAAATAAAATAAAAACAACCATTACATATTATTTTTAACATCCCGACCCGAGTTCCAGATGCTGGTTCCACAAGATGGTTTTCAATATGACTTCATCCGTGACTCCACATATAGTAGTTGTATACAACTAGCAGTGAGGGTCAAATATAAAACATTGTGATCATATTCCCAATTTATCAACTAAGAAAAATCAGTATAATTAAATAAATTATCACATTGATAATAAAAATAACAAGAATAATACAGTTATCGGATGATAGACAAAAGAGAAATACAATAGCCAAAACAAAACAATAGACATGTCAATACATATACATGTTATGTGGAAATATAAAAAATTTAAAATAAATACAAGTTGAAGACTCCAAAATGTGTCCCAATTCCATGTATTTTATCATCATTATTAATTTATCCCAACTCAGCAATCTAACATATGGCTCTTTCCCATATCCTATCTTGTAAACATATAGTTAAGTCATGTATTGATCAAGAATCCTATGTAAGGTGTGAGTAAATCATAGTAGGCCACCACCAATGACCTTTGAATAAATTCATGTATATTTTAGTTTATGAATATGTATAATGAATAAATTTAAATAAATTAACAACCCATGATATTTTATTATTCATTAATAACAACATAATTCACATAGGTTTATGACGTCAAATATTTCATAGATACCCGATTCGGACCATTATAGAGTCTAAACCATATCAAATCTTATGGATTTAATTTTAAATTTATATTACATTTAACATTTAATAAATGTGGGGCCTTTTATTGTAGTGGGGAAACACAAGGGTATTTGGAGCATCAATACCTATCCCATACCTCAATGATTAAAAATAATTTATCTAATATTTTGGTGGGCTAGAGTGACAGTATACCACCTTGTTGGTTTTTTGAGAAAATTTTCTTGTACCAAAAATCATTTTAATCATATCATCACAACCCAAATGTAAATTTCACTTAAAAAATTTTCACATATCAAACAATTATAAGTCACGATTCAATTCAATAAAAATATTGGCAGACCTATGGTGGGGTTACACATCTAACAACTCCCTTATTAACACATTTAAATATTATTGTTACTCTTATTTTCATATCACCAAGATTCATTTATTACATAATCAAAATTCAAAACAAATTTCATTATACCAACATTTAACAGTTTCAAATTATATATCACTGTGTTAAACCCATTTCATTATCACATGGAAATTTAATTCACTAATTAAATTTAGAGTGTAATTTCTATATGTGGCATTTTTAATTTCATAATTATATACACAAATTTCCAATAATTACATTGGGAATTGAATAATAGACCCCCTAACTCATTATCATTGATGAATTTCTGGCCAACACGAATCCTAAATTGATGTATAATGGATTGATTGAAAACAGAAGAATATATCTAGTTCTGAATCCTAGGATCAAGATCATGGACCAAATCTATATCAGTCAAACGGTTATAAAACTTCATCAAAAGATTGTGGAACAGAAGGAAACTAACAAAAAATTACATGGATTTAAAAACCCATATGAATTGGTCAGAAATTAATAAATCACTATAAATAAACATAGATTTTCCCATGGGTTGAGGGAAGAAAGAACATAACACTGAATGAAAACAAAATGAGCCACACACCACCTTTTAATTTTCTTCTCACAGAATTACCCAAATTTTAATTACATTATAAGTATTTTAATTTTTTTAATGGTATGTGTTATAAAAACAAAATATTTTAGTTGATGTTATCCAATTTAAAACATTCGACGATACTTAATAGTGACTACATTGAGTGTATATTTTCTAATGACTATTTCACAACCCAAAAAACGATATACATAAAATATATGCCCAACTCCAAAGCATTAGAAACCAAAATCAAACTATCTCCAATACTAGGAAAAAATAGATAACTAAAAATAATTATATTAGCCAATTATTAGAAAAGAAAATATTAGATAAGGATAGAGGCATAAAACCACACATAATGCAGCTCAAAGATAAAACAATATTATAATTGAAGTTGTAATAATGATGTAGTGTTCAATGATTGTGATAATGTATTCTTGTGAAAATATAATTAAAATTGGGGTATGTGATTTGGAAAGAAGGGAAATCTAAACCCTTTGTATATCAGTCCATTTAAAATTTCTGATAGTGTTGGGATGTTATCTTATTGATAAGTACTTCTACGAAATATCAATCAAGGCCAGGATTTGTTCCATATACATCTCCCAATGATGTATATATATGCTCCTTCACATGTACTAGTCTCATTGTTTAATCCATTATAGAAACATCATTCTTATGATGAAAACCCAGTATTGATTAATGATTATAGAGATAAATCACTAAATAATAAGACCAATCACATGGTCAATGTTTTTTGGTGAAACCACCAAATTTGGAAGCTACAAATGAGGATGAAAATGTAATGAAGAATAAGTGTCTTCATAATTTTGTACCAATGTGATGAAACATTATTATAAGGGTTAGAATGTAAATAAATAAGATTTTATTAATTTTTTTTAACAAATAAATTAATTTTTTTTAATATCTTGAATTACAAAAATCAACGAGTTTAAAGGAATGATAATATACTTTAATATATTAGTATCATGTAAATTTTGGATTTAATGGTTTCAATAGTAATATATAAATTATAAAAAATAAATGAGCATAAAAATTATAAATTGAATTTTTTAGTAATCAACTCATTTCAATTACAAACATTTTTTATATCAAAATTGGTTTAAAAAAACTGATATTCCTAAAATATATTTTTAACAAATTTATAAATATAGATAAATTATTTTAATGAAATGTAATATAAATTAAATGATAATTTTTTAAAAAATTCAAAAATATATTTCTAGCCATATGATAAGAATAAATATTGTTTTGTGCATTAAATTAATTTTTTTCCTATAAACCAGTTTTAAAAAATTATCTTCACATACATTAAAATTAATTTATTCCATTTATGGGAATTGAATTTTCAATGATATTATATATATAAATATATATTTTTAAGGATAATTTTTTTGGAATAAGTCATTTTTATGTCAATGTGATTGTACGCATGGTAAAATTTCTCACATATGCAATAAGTAGATCAGTTTATTCAAGATTAAGATAAATAAGAATTATATAATTTCTTATGCAATTACATATTGTCTAAATGGAATTAAACCCATATTACCTTTGATAAAAAATTATTTTTTTTAATTGAACCATTTTCAAGAAAATTTCTTATATATTATTTAAACACAATAATGATACAAATTGCACCTCTCTCAGATTTAAAAATCATTTATGTGTTCACATAATAAAAAAACTACGTATGAATGAATTTTAATTATAATTTTATTCATAATGAAATAATATTAATGATTTTAATTAATTACTAATTTTAAGGTATTATATATTTATCAAAAAATATTATTCATTGAAACTTTTTAATTTTTTTAAATAATTTAAAAATAAACTAAGTGATTTAAAATATATAAAAACTAATATTTTATTTATATTATATTTTTTCTTGACTTTTATATGTGAGTATGACATATTAGTGGTCTGTTAATTGATTATGTTTGAATTTCGACATTGTTATTATATATTTTAAATGATTTTGAATTGATAAGGTAAAAATTTATTATAACACAATTAGATTTTTAAAAATATTTCTTTTAAAATATTTTTTTGATACCCTCTATTAGACGCAACAATGAGTTTCAACGAATAAATGTACACTATTAAAATATTATTATTTAAGGTGATAATTATAAACTAGTTATTAATTTACAGTGTGCGAATATAATTAATTATATTATGAAATGTATATAAAAATCATAGTAAATATAAATTTATTGATATTATCTAAGTAAATAAACATGAAATTTTTATTAATAAAGATTTATGACTTTAGAATATCTCTTCCTTAAAAATGATTTTATTAATTCATATGAAAATATTATATATAACTTCACTAGATATTTATATATTTTATTTATAAAAAATAATATAAAATTTAAAATCATAATTTTGTATTTATATTTGGGTAATGTTTTAGATATATAAAAAAATATCGAATTAACAATGTATAATGATAAAGATTTATTTTTATTGAAAACTGTATTTCCCTTTCAACCATTTGTAATGTTCAATTATATATTAAAAACTTCTCTATGTTATATTTTTTATATGATAATATTAATAATCCAATTATATTCATTTTAATTAATTTTATAATTATTTTTTTTTATAAAATAATATATATAAAATAGAAATGTTTAAAGAGAACTATATTCTTCAACGAAGAGGGTCTCGTCGCGTTTTTTACACTTTTATGAACTTTTTTACCACATATGGTTATTTATTTGGATAAAATTGATTTAATTTTTAAAAATTTATGTTTCAAACATGCTAAATACTCCCATTTTATTTATAATAATAATGAATTGCAAAAATGGTAAAATATTTTACCTTAGTAAAGGGTAAACTAGGTTAATAAAAGTTAAAACTAAGTAATGAGGAAAATATCTTCCTATAAAATTCCTATTAGATGAATTTAGATCAACACTAATATAATTTTTTTATAAATTTACATATTTAATGGGAACTAGTCCATGAAAAAGACCCTTATTATATTTAATGAAAGTCATGTTATAAAATGACACTCTTTTAATATTAAATATAAATTATGTGTCTAGATAGGGAAGAATAATGATATGAATGAAAATAAATTCCCATTTCACTTAATAAAACTATTTTCATGATATAAATTTATATCTATTTTGTAAAAAATATTTTGTTACCTTAAATTCTTAATAAATGATGAAATAATATTTTCATCACAAATATAAAAACAAAATAAATTATATTATGAATGTTTCAACTAATATATTTTGAAATATGTACTATCTACAATGAATTATATATATATATATGAAATTATAGAGGGATAATTATATAATTAAATTCTAATTTTCACTTTTTTATTTATTTAATGATAAATTAAATTAATAGATTCAAAATTTACATTAATGATATTCTATAAAAATAATAACTTAATATATTAATTAAAAAAAATCTATTCTTATATCATGTAAAATTAATATGATTAAATATATCTTATATGGTCCATTTTGGAGTACCTTTTCAATTTATAGTAACATTATATACACAATGTGATTAAAATAGTTGTTTATGTTGTTATTGTAAAATAAATAACAAAAAGGTTAATGGATGATATAATGACTAAAATGATATAAAAACATTATTAAATTTCATTTCATGATTTTATATAAACATTATAAACTTATCCTCTTCATTCATGAACATTTGGAGTCATTTTACTCTAGAATTGGCCTACATTATTTTATTTTCTATGAAATTACAAAAGAACCCCTCAAATCAATTGTAAATGGGAAGCTCCACAATCAGTTCTCCACCCACAAGTGATCCATAAAACTCAGACACATTCTATCAACTCCTTTTATAAACATCCTTAGGATATTTCTAGGTGTTCTAGTGCTATTGAAATTCAATTATTAAATTCCTTATTTAAAGAGATCTCTCAATGAAGAGGTAATCATCTAACCTGAATTATTTAAATTAATTTCATCTTCAGGTTATTATAAATATATGTTATTTATCATACAATGATATCTTTGGTAACCTAAAAATAATTAAATGTTATATTTTTTTTATTAAAAGACAATTGTACACCCTTTTTCTCATCAATTGAAATGTGAAAGTGTCACTATTTTTAATGTGAGGCTTAATAATCTCCATATTGTGATGAAATTCAATTACCATCATTATATTTTTTCAGATGGATATTATAAAGGCATAAATGTTTATATATGATACTTATTACATTATAACAGTTATTTAATTAATATATAATTTCAAAATTTTTACCTTTATTTTTTTGAAAACAATAACTTCATTCATTCATACCTATAGACTACCACCTCTATAAAGCACTGTGACATGTTCTAAATATATATATTAAAAGGAAATTAATTATGAATAATTTTATTAATATTATATATATAAATATGAATTATTATTTACCATTATTCCATTCATTCAATTTTTAAATGAAAATATTTTCCATTCATTTGTACGACATACCCTTTCCAGGAAGGGTATAATACAATTTTTTATGTATACATTTTATGAATGATTTAAAATATGTATATAATGAATATATACTATTTTAACCATGATTAAAATTCTTGAAATTATATAACCATAATCCCATTATAAGGACCATGTGTTCCAAATAAAAACATGCTTGGGAAAAGAGGTAGTTATCACCCAGAATAATGATTTTTATATAAAGTTATTAATAATCATGTGATTATATGTCAAATATAAATCATAAATTATATTATAGTTATGAAATTTTTATTTAATATATGTATAATATATTTATATTTCTAATAATAGTGTTTTGAATATGAATAATGAAGTGGAGAATTTAGGTAAGCGGTTTACATCACATACTAATCAATATATGGAATTATTCATGTTTATGTAACTATTGGAATAAATATTTTGGTCATTTTATTCCATATCAATGGTTTCTAAAATTGGTTTCATAAATATTTAATTTATTTTACATTGTATTTTTTATTCATTTTTTCAATTTTTTTTAAAATGTTTTAAATAGAATCCATTTATAGTTTCTTATATGAGTCATAATTTTAATTAGTGAAATGTTTATTTTTATCATAAAAATAATGAATATATTTTCCAACTATCATATCTAATACTTTATTTTTAATCCATTAAAATTTATATGTCTATTTCATATAATAATATTAATTTTATAAGTATGAAAATATTTAGGAAATGAAGTAATTTCAAATTGGAAATGTTATTTTCTACAATAAATTTCCACTTCATCCATCCAAATCCTTTTCCATCTAAGATGATATCATTTGATGTTACATACAAATTACATTTTATATGCTCCAAGAATACCATTTTTACTCTTTATTTTGAATGTTTATGTTTACAATGAAATAATTTTTATTAATTCCATTCCTGTTCACATGGGTTATACATTGAAGAAATATTTATGAAACTAATTTGTTTTAACAAAATCTATGATGATGAATTTTTATGATCTTTTTGAAAAAAAATGTATATGATTGACCTTTTTTTATGGTTGTGAGATATATATCCCTCTAATTTAATTTTTAAATATTGATAAATCATGAGGTAAATATTTTGTATGAGAATTATATTTTCATGTTCACAATTTAATGTGTGGACCATGTTTACATGTCTATAGGTTTATTCAGATAAATCTATTTAATTTTCACTGTATCATCTTTGGAAAAGGATTTCATATTCATAGTCTCTTGTGTAGACCTATTTTCATGTACATATGTTTATTAAATGGTGTAATTTCTTATCCTTAACATAATAAGTGATCATTATTCTTATCAGGTTTATCTTATTTGATCATAAAAATATTCAATATTTACCCATAATTATAATTATTTCTCATGGTTTCTTATATTTATTTTTGATATATTATGAATAATTGATTTTGTTAAGTTATTTATAGGAATGGTTTTAGTTTTGAATATCATAGTGATAGGAAATATTGATCATTTTATGAAACTGTGGTTTTTGGGTCCATGTTTCAAAAGGCAGTAGACCTATTTGTTTATGGAATGGATCAAAAACATTATTTCATATATTTTAATTTAATATATATGTTTTTAAAGTATGAGTTACTATATTTTTTCATAGTAGTATGGTTTATTTGTACTTTGGAAAATAGTATGAGAAACCAATTATAAAAACCCTAGGGATTGTTCTACACACATGAAAACAACCTAAATGTTTTGATCAATGATGAACTTGGTTAAATCAATGGTTTAATAGATTCAAAAGAATGTGTCATAATTTAAAAATACAAAAAATTATGTTTCATTATTTTAATAAATTTTACACTGTGATTATCACTAATGAAACATTGTTTTCGGTTATTATTCAATAGAGTGAACCTAATGTAATTGTGTGACGAATGAATAAGAATGCCAATGCAATTTCCATCATCTTGAGAAATTTAATAGATTAAGATCATGGATTCAATATCTTAAGACCATTATCAATAAACTATCTCATGATATTAGTGGTAAGATAGATCATGTTAAAAATTTGTGTCACGACTTGTCCCTCAAGACCTGTGGTGTGACTACCCCAAACCTACCTTCCATAGGCCAGGGTTTGAAGACTTGTACTACAATGGCATATCCCTAAAATGGTAAGGCATTTCCTTTAAACAAGAAAACACACAGACCCGATACACAACAATAGAAAACCACGTTGGATAACTGCTGAATTTATATAGAGTGAACTGAAGCATAATGGGCCAGTATAGAAACTAATATAAATGAAAGTACAAATAAAGGGGAAAAACAACCCCTGAGATTGACCACCAAGGATCCAACCTAAATGTTAGGTACAACTTTTCATTACCGCTCTCCGAGTAAACTGGTCGACTTTGTACACCATATAGTCCTGGCTTCCTAATCACATTCAAGGTTACTCGTTGTCTGCACAACACCCAACAAGGTGTGGTGGATCCATGTGTGGGGGTGAGTATAAAAATACCCAGTAGGGACCCAAAGAAACTCAATGTTCTCATAGAATTTCACAAAGGAAAAACCACAAAGCATGATCTAAAAAACAATGCACAATTAAAAGACATATCACCACAATTATTCAATTAAAGAACATGAATAAATATGACTAGTAATAATGTTATATAATCTTATTCGATCGAGAGGATTCTTTCTTCTAGAATGCACAAGGACACTAGGTGTTGACCAACAATGGATCGCTAGGTGGTAACCCATAGAGGATTACTAGGTGCTGACCCATGGAGGATCACTAGCTACTGACCCATTAAGGACTACTAAGTGCTGGCCCAGAGAGGTTCACTAGGTGCTGACACATAGAGGATCACTAACCCTTGACCCTCAAAGGGTCATTAAGTGCTAACCCATAGAGGATCACTACCTGTTGACCAATAGAGGATTGCTAGGTGCTTTATCACGTCATTGTTAGCCACTGGATTCCTGCACATAGAATGCTTGATTTTGGGAGGATCTGGTCCTCAAGCCATATGTCATACCACAGAATACATGATTTCTGATGAAGAAGTAACTCGAAACACTCATATGTCATAAGGGTTCCAATGCAATGGATGGCACATCAATCAGATGCCCGGTCTGTATGTTATAATCATTTTAGTACCGAGGGCCCGGTTGGATTCTGGTTTGATCTAGCCAAGCCATACACCAATTTTTTTTCCTAAAACGCAATTGTATTATCTCAAAAGGACCTCCTTATCCAAATGATTCCATCACCATAGATGGTTCGTCAAATGGAAATTTGGTTTAAAAGATACGACCCTTTAAATGAAAACTAGGTCAAAAGGGTAATGGTCTATCCCGACCCTGTTAGACCGACCCGACCTTGCCCGATGGGCCCAACCCGAACTGGCTTCGCCCAGCCCAGTTCAGTTGTCCCCGGTCTGGGTTTCCGGGTTGATGGAATGGCCTGACCCACCAAGTGGGGCGCGACACACCGGGCCGAAGAACCATCTTGGCCCACTTATTGGGCGAGGTCCGCCTCCTCGAACGGACGTCCCATTTGATCTCTTCAATTAGCGGCTCTAGGATAGCATTTCTCTTCATAAATGGTAAGCATGGATATGTTAATAAGTGGGAACTGCAGGTGTGGGTCTGCCCTCTTCCACCGCTCGAAGCCATTGCACCTCATCCCTGGCATGCTGCAGCGGTGCGATTCCCGCCATCAACATAGGTATCAAAGTTCATCCACCCCATACGGCCGTAGTGCCTTCAACTGCCACCTTCCTCTCACGACCTATGGCAGCCAGCTCCAGCAGCCGGTCACCAGAGCAATTGCACCGACGATGCTTCCGCTGACCACCGGTAAAGCTTCGATGGTTCGATTTTCTTCCCTTATGTACCTAAGATCCTCCGGCGATGTTACCTATACTTTGTGGCCCTCGTTCTTGCCTTCATGTCATATTTCTGGGTCACCCATGAATAGCCTATCAAACCAAGATTGGTATATGGTCTGGTCCTTATTCGGTTCGGCTCGTGCCCTATGTGTTAGGATTATAACCTGTGGAAAATAATTCAATAATCAACAAAATATTAGATTAACAAAAAAACCCATACATTGAATTCGTTGGAAGATACTGTGGATGAGGAAAAAGGGTCTGCATTTGAAGGTGTTCATCATCGTTCATTGATATCCAGATCGTATCCTCAATGGCATCGTCGAATATCTGTTCATCGTTGGAGGAAGGCATCTCCATAACTTCATCATGAGTCCTCTTGTGGGTTCTAAAATCCCACACTAACGATTTGATTAAACATATGGAAAGATAACCCCCATGTTGTTTCATTAATATGATTCATTAATGAATCCTGATTAATGAACCTATTATACCACAAGTGTTATGGTTACACAATGATATGTTAATGTTATTTTAAAGACCTACATTTAATTCCCGATGTTACACTGTGGTCCCACCATCCACCACTAAACTATTACAGAAAGGATAAAATAATATATTTAGTTATTTTATTATTTTCCAAAAATTCAAAAAAAGTAAATTTTTTGTCTGACCCATGACGGTCGATGTTTTGATTTTCCTCAGAAAATCATGTTGCAGAGAATCCAACGATGGACTTAGATTTTTTAATCTGAGCACCAGTTCGAAAGATTGAATTCCTCACTGGCATGTTTACTAATCATACCTTAAAAACGTTCCAAATTCCATTTGGGGTCTTCGGGCCTCAGACTCACATGTCTTCATTCTTCACTGACTTTCAATATTTATATATAATAAAAAAAATTAACAAAAAATTTCCTCGTCAATACATTCTCCCTTAAAAAGGATTTACTAACCTGAAAGACAAAAATAACTACGAAAATAAATGTGGGTACTGATCACGAATCTATTCCTCCCTCTCCCACATTCACTCCTAGAGGTTCCTGTACTGCCACCAAACTCACACAAGAGGGATCGACCATCCATGAAGGACCAACTCCTGTCCATACTCTATATACACTATGAACTCTGCAAATTTCACCACATCGTCAATTTTCAGCTCTCCCCAATCGCTAACATGTGATGGATTATGAACGTACCACCACTGTTGCAACACATGGAGAAAATATGCATATGATGCATCTATGGGTGAAGATATAGGTTGTATGCCACCTCACTAACTCTACTAAGAACATTGAATGTTCTGATAAATCTCAAAGATAAGATGCCACCTTAGTCAAATATCCATAATCCTCATCGGGATGAGACCAATATAAAGACATGGTCTCCCTCCTCGAACTCTATGTATCCTTTTCTCCTATCATCATAAGAATTATGGAATCATTATGAAGTCATCATACCCTCCAGGATGATCTGTACCTTTTAAATGTTAGAATATACCATCTCTGGACCCATAAGTGTTGACTCCCCTAGGTTTGTCCAGCATAGAGGTGATGTGCAGGGTCACCCGTAGAAGGCCTCATACAGTGTCATGCTAATGTTGGAGTGATAAATATTTTTTTTGAGAACTCCACCATTGGATGGTGGTCCTCCTATCTATGGCCAAAATCGAGGGGGTAAGAACAAAGCATGTCCTCAAGTGTATGTATGGTCTGCTCCATCTGACCAACTGTCTATGGCGGTGCTCAAGCGTAGCTGAGTCCCTAATGCCTCTTGAAATCCCTTCTACAACTGAGATGTAAAAAAGATCCCCACAGTCTAAAAAAATCATCGATGGAACGCCAGTAAGTAGTATAATATCTTCTCTATATAGGCATCACAATCCCACTATTGATGCCTACTCTTACATGGGTACAATGTGGGATGACTTTCGTTTGTTGGTCAGTGATCACCCTGATGGAATAAGGGCCCCTAGATTTATGTGATAGTCTTGTTACAAAGTCAATGCAGATACCATCCCACATCCATTATGGTACATCTTCTGGTTGTGATAAACCATCTAGAACCTGAATCTTGGCCTTCACTTGCTGACATGTGAGGCATCATGAATACCACTCTTCAATTGCTTTCTTCATCCCTGGAAACCAGTACTGACACTAGAGGTCCTGGTACATCATCTCCACACATGGATTTACCACCAAAGGGGATGTGTGGAACTCTCTTAACACCTCATCTCGTAGTGTCACTAGTACCATGGTGCATCATTTGAAAATGATAACATGCTACCCATCTCCAGAAAATCATTCAGGAGTCTATCCTGAGGATATCTGAACTATTTTGGCCTCACAGTCAACGCCCCAATGTTCTTCCTTCCTAACTTGCTGAAGGAGTGGGGGAGTGGCTGTCATAGACTCTGGTAAGAAGCTTCATTACTATCCATAAAGGATATATGAAACTTTGCGAGCTGCTCTGTCACCACAATCAGCAACATTAAAACATAACTTCTTCTGAGTGCATCCTAAACTATGTTCCCCTTCCAAAGAGTGTAGATAATCCCAATGTCTTATTAATGGGGGAACACTATCCATCAACGATGTCCCAGGTTTAGCTCTTTCTGGGAGAAAATATACATTAAAACCTTGTGGTTGGAGTAGAGATTAAACAATTGACCCATCAAGTATTGTAGACACATCATCAAGGAAAAGACTACTACAACTACCTCTAGGTAATGGGTAGAGTAGTTATTCTTGTATTTCCTCAACATACGCGAGCCGTAGGTGATCAATGCTTGATTATTTATCATCACACAACATATTATGGTCCTTGATTCATCGTAGGGGACTACATATCCAATGGTGTCTTTTAGTTTCCTCCAGATGAGGGCATTCGTCAGTCTCTGCATCTACTCCTGGAAACTCTTCTGTCATATCTCTGTCTGCAAGAAAGGCTGCCACTTCTTTGTCAAAGCTGAAATGGGTGCTGCTACACTAGAAATATCTATTAAGAATCTCCATTGGTATAAAAAAACCCTAGGGAACTCCACACCTCGATCACACTCTTGGATGGCTTCCACGAAAGAACTGCCTCTATTTATTGGATCCAGTGCATCTTCAGCCTCTGAGATAACGTGTCCCAAAAAGTGGATCTCTTGTAACCAGAACTGGCACTTCGATAGCATTCCATTAAGATTGTTCTCTTGGAGTCTATCTAGAACTATCTGTAGATGTGTATCATGATCCTCCTTTGACATCGGGTAAATCAAGATGTTGTCAATGAAAACAACTATTAAGCAACCGAGGTAAGGCTGGAAGATCCTATTCATGAATCACATGAACACTACTAGATCATTTTTCATGTTTAAAGGCATCACCAAAAAACATAGTGGAAATACTAGTATCTGAAGGATATCCTCACAATGTCCTCATCCTATACCATGATATGAGGATATCCTGATCTACAGTCTATCATCAAAAACCACCATGATCCTTTCGTCTTGTCAAATAGATCATCTATACTCGGTAGAGGATAGTTTTTCTTCATGATCACCTGATTTAGAAGACGGTAGTCATTGAATAGCCTCAAACATCCATATTCCTTCTTGGTGAACAAAATCGGGGCTGCACATGGAGATACACTCGGTCTTACAAACCCCTTTTTTGACAAGTCCTATAAACATTCCTTCAACAAACAAAGCCTTATGAGAGCCATATGATATACTATTTAGATATTAGAGTCGATCTAGGGTACATGCTGATGTAAAATTCTACCTCTCTATAAAGAGGTACTCCCAAAGCATCACCAGAAAATACATCAGCATTATGGTCCACCACAGTAAGATATGCCAAACTCCTCTTGTCCACTACACTGTGGGTGAGGCAATCTAACTGGTCAGTGATTAGATTTACCCTCATCCAAGAAATTCTACCAATTCCTACTAAGGATTCCTTTTTACAGTTGTATAAAAACATAGTCCCATCTTCATAGACACACCACGCTTTGTTCCTCAAAAAATTGATCTGATCATGGACTTTGGATAGACAGTCCATACCCAAGATGAATTCATAAGGCCAAGACACTGCTACTAGGATATCCCAGCTGAATCCCTCGACTCTAAGAGTAAGATCACAATGCTATCACTGATGCATAATCATCAAATACTCACCCATAAAAGTATCTAATAGTAGAGATCGAGTCGAAGACTCCATCATAATCTCCGACCTCGGAATGTGACCCATGGACATGAAAGAGTGAATAGAACCTGTGCCAATAATAACTTTTTGTATGGTGGAGTAGACACAGATTATACCTCGAATCATCTCTGGAGCATCATGTTAATAGGCCATAGTTGCCTAAAGCTGAGGTTGTCTCTGTTCACCTACTCCATGGGGTCATGGTGGATGACCAAGAGGTGGTGGCAGTAGTACATCGAATCTTCCCCTGCAGCCTGCTACACGACATGCTCCTCTTCCACATCTACCACCCTTCAGAACTCCTTGCTCAAACCTTTGTTTCTAACTTGGAGGTCCATCAAACTTTTGTTGATCATCAATGAGGAGAGTCAGATAGTAGTGATCTATGTGCCCATATACTCTGCAATACTAACAAATTCTATTACTCAGATGACCTCCTCGGCTTCGGGAGCTCCACAACTCTGACAATACGTCTGGGGGTCACCCTCTGGAAAATTTGTCCTATTTGGGCCTCTTTGTCATCTACCTACTTCCTGATATAGATGAATGGATTGCATGACATCCGATGATAACTATCGTTGTCGGTTCCTGTAGAGCACGGATGCCCTCAACTAATAGTGATATATCTAGCACTACAACCTACATTGGGATGTTGAGCGATATCATTGACACTATGATCTCCCATCAGAGACCTTGCTCAAAGTCCTGGTCCATAAATAATGGTTCTCATTCCATGTTAGTGGAGTATTGATAGAGGTCAGTGAATCTCACAGAGTACTAGGCCATAGTCAAACTGCTCTGCTCTAAGTACAGTAGCTCTTAAATACACACTGAGCATAAATTCGCTGTTACAAACATTTCCGTAAAGAGTCTCTTAAAGTCCAACCATGGGAGTGTTTCCTCCTTGTCTGTCTAGAGCTTCAGGCTCAACCATATCCCTATTGTTATCTAGAAGAGTCTTGTAGCTAGAATCACTATCTGGTCTGCTAGTGTCTCAACCAAGTAGAAAACTCATGCCACATCCTCGAGCCAGTCCTCAGTTGCTAGGGGATCTGTCTCACCTCAAAAGCTCGAAGGGATCTATCAATAAAACTTGTGGAGAGAAATTAGTCGGTATCCAATATCTACTAGTAGAGATAGTAGAAACTATTTACCTACATTTAGTGGAACCACTAGTACACCACCCGAAGGTACCATCACCAAAAGAGGGACCTACCGTGAAGCCTCATCGCTTGGCGGGCCGTTATCACAAAGTCTCTCTGGAATCTTGGCCCGTTGTCCACGCAACAGAATTCTGTAAAGAAACACTTGATCTATGATCAATAAGATATACATGGTGAGTAGTCTCAAAAATATCAAAAGTAAAACAACATTTTTAGAAAACAATGAAATTGTTTTTTCATGTACCGAGATGGAAATCAGAATTTAGGGTCCCGATGTATGGATACATTGGTCACGTCACCAACACTAGACTCCCCAAACTAAATCCCGAAATTAATACACTAAACAATTTTGTTTCATTGAAAACATAGACTCTTAGTTATTTTGGTAAAACTGAACAACGTATGATACCACATTGTCAGGACCCGTCCTTCGGTCCTCATGGCGTGACTACCCCAAACCCGCCATCTATAGGCCATGGGTTTCTGACTGGCACCAGAAAGAAATATCCCTAAAATGGTAATGGCATTGCCTTTAAACCTGCAAACACACAGACACGGTACACAACTATAGAAAACCACTTAGTATAACTACTGAATGTAAATTGTGTGAACTGATATAGAATAGGATAGTATACTAACCCAACTAAATGAAAGTACAAATAAAAGTTAAAAAATTCTCTTGTGATCATTCACCAAGGATCCTACCTAAAGGAAATGTACAACTCATCACTACGGCTCTCTGCGTCAGTCATTCACCTTCATACAAAATCTAGTCTTGGATCCAAAATCTCAGTCAATTCTGCTCGTTGTCTACACAAGACACAACATGGTGTGGATGATGCCCATGTAGGGTTGAGGATAACAATACCATGTAAAAACCATGAGACCCCAAAAACTCCCCCAAAATTCCACAAATTAAAATACACAAATTATGATCTCTATCACAAATCACAAGTAAAAGAAAGGTCACACAAGGTATACAACTTAAAAAACATGAATAAATATGATTAGTCATAAATCAAGATCATCTTATTTTGTCAAGAGTATTTTTCAACTAGACCGCACAATGTCTATAGGCGTTGAACCACAAAGGTTCTCTAGGTGCTGACCCATAGAGGATCGCTAGGAGCTAACCCATGGATGATCACTAGGTGCGGACCCATATAGGATCACTAATAGCTGATCAACATAGGGTCACTAGGTTATGACCCTCAGAGGCTTGCTAATCACGAACCCATAGTGGATCGCTACGTTCTGACACACAAAGGATCACAAAATGTTGACCCACAGAGGATCTCTAGGTGCTTCATGACGTCACAAACAGTTTGCTGGATTCCCGCACAAAGCATTCTTGATTCTAGGAGATCTAATCCTCAATCCATCGGACGTACCTCAACTACCATGAATTCCCTCGAGGAAGTAACCTAAAGAACCACCATGTCATAAGGTTTCCAACACAACATATGGTGCACCAATAAAATGCACAGTCTGTGTGTTATAGGAATTATAGTACCGAGGACCTAGATGGATTCAGGTTCAATCCATCATGGGCATACTAAAGCATTCTCAAATACCTATGTCGAGTATGTTGAAGGTACCACCTAATCTTAAGGATTCCAGTGCCACATACGGTTTATGAAACATATATCTAGTTTAGAAGATATGGACCTTTTAAGAGAAACTAGTCAAATTAGGGTCTAGGTCTGGCCTGACCTGGCCCGGTGGTCCCGGTTCAGTCATACTGGGTCCAGCCCGGGTCATTAGGCAGTGGGATTGGCCTGTTGGCTTCTAGACCGGCCTTGACTTCCCGACGGGTGTAGCCCGCCTGGCTGCGGAACTAGCTCGGCCCGCTGGCTAATCGCGACCCACCAGCTGGGCATGACACACCAGTTGGGAATGGTCTACCACCCTGAATGGATGACCAATTAGGACTCTTCAATCAGCATCGCCAGGTTGGTGCCTCTCCACCTGACCGGTCCACGGTGACAGGTCAACAAGAGAGACTTATGGGAATGGGTCTGCCCTTCACCACCACTCAGTGCTGTGGCGCATCCACCATAGTGTGTCACCCATTGTCAACGTAGCTGGAAAAGGCCATCCACCCTTGTCCTTTGGGGCGCCTTTGATTGTCACAATCCTCTTGCTGCCGGCGGGAGCCGACTGTTGGTGCCAGTCACCTCTGTCGGTGGTCGGTGAAATTGCCCCGATGGTTCTTCCACATGCCATCGATGAAGCTCCGGTGGTCCTATTTTAATCCTTTCTATGCCTACGGGCCTCCTGAGATTCCACCTAAATTGTATGGCCCTCAGTTTATCCTTGTCATCGTATTTCTCGGTCTCCCATGAAGAACAAATAAAACCAAGATCGGTCGAGGGTTCGAGCCTTGTTCAGTTCGTCCCACTCCCTCCGTGTTAGCGTTATAACATGGGAAGGAATTCAGTAATAAAAAATTATTATTTTAGAAACAGAACCCCTACCGTGAACTCGTTAGAAATTCTACAGATGAAGAAGAAGGGTACTCATTTGAAGTTGTTCATTGGAATTCGTCGATCTCCGTATCGAATCCCCAATGGCGTTGTCAAATCACCTTTCTTCGTTGGAGGAAGACGTCACCAGAACATAGTTAAGAGGCCCTATGTGGGTTCATAAAACCAACATCAATGATTTTATTAAACAAAAGGAACTATAATACCCACATTGGTTCATTAATATGATTCTTTAACGATTCCTAATTAATGAACCTATTAAACAACATGCGTTGCAGTTACACAAAGAGAGGTTAAAGTTATTTAAAAAACCCTAATTCAAATCCCAATGTTACACTAAGTTCCCTCCATTCATCACTGAACTGTTGGTAAAAGAATATAATAACTTATTTAATTATTGTATTATTTTCCAAAAATTTCTGAAAAAAACATTTTTGTCCAACACTTTTCAGTTGGTGTTAAGCCTCACCTAAGTGAATCCCATCACAAAGAATTCAACAGTGCCCTCATATTTTTTTATCCGATCAATGGTTCAAAATATATAATTCTCCGCTGGCATGTTTACTGAACGTACCTTAAAATATGATCAAAATTCTGTTTTGGGGTCTCTGGGCCTCTCAATCATGTGTCGTCAATTTTCAATGACATGTAATAATTCCATATAATTAAAAAAATGACATAATTTCCATGTGTTTGCAATTGGAATATAATAATTAGGTAGAAACATGATATTGAAGTATTTATATGACAATAACCACTATAATTTTATAGGTAATCTAATCCATTGGTTGCTGAGAAATGGATTATTAGAATAAAATATTGCTTCCCAATATTATGTTCTAAGACCAATAAAATACATTCCTATATGTATATATCATTTTGAAAGTGTAGAATCTCAATGGTCGAATAATATTAATTATATAAGGAATAAATAAGAAATTGGATACATAGAAGGAGATGATTTTAAAAGATTAGTTTTCAGTATGTTGTTCTCTCATATTCTATTTATAAAAAATGGATAACAAATTCATTGATCTTTAGTAGAAGGATTATCAATACATTGGAACATATGAGGAGAATATTACAAGGTATTCAATATATGATTCAGGTTTAAAAACGAGCGATGAAATAAAAATTGATAGATTCTTACATGGTTTAAAATAACTCTATTGAAAAGTTATAGATATAAAGGGACATTTAGAAGCATTAAAGTTTTTTTTTTGTGTATTGAATGTGTAAATGGAAGACAAAAACCTTCATCGCTTTAGAGATTAGGAATGGATGATGGATCATTAAGGAAACTCTAGTGTTATGTCAAATGAAGCGAAGAAAATGAAAATAACTCCAACATTCAAAAAACGTTAGAAGTAGAATAAAGGTGAATTCTATAGAGTAACAAGATAATAATTGACTTGTGGGAAGCCTAGAAATAATGTAAAACAATATCAGAGTTATTTAAAGAGGGAACTAAAATAAATTAATAGAGAGAGAAGAAAAATTCACCTTTCAGATACATGTGATTTAATGGAAAGTGTTTTATCACTTTGTGAATAAATTCTCTAATCCAAGGGATGATGAAGATAATAATATATAACAACATTTGATATCAATAGAAAATATAGATTTTATAAAATAATAATAGTTTATGTTTATAATGACATTCAAGTCATGTGTATACTCTAATATATAGTATGAGATCCCACATTTACATTTGTATGAATAATCCTTTTGATAATCATATATTTTAGTAAAACATGATGTGATTCTAGGAATTGATTATCTTTTCCTACATAGATTCCATATATAGTTCTTGTATAAATAAATTTATATTTTTAATTTTTTGAATCAACCTATGATCATCTAGTAATGAAATAATGAACCCAAAACTATAATAGAATTATTTTTATCTAAAATAAGGGAATATTAAATGATTATGTTGTGAATTATCTGTTAAATAATTATGTTATTTAATTATGTACTTTTTGAAAAATGATTAGTACAAAATTGATAATATATGATAAAGGTATATGTATTTTTGTTTGCGACATATGATTAATAAATTTTTTATGTTGATTAGTGGATGATATCAGATAAAATAATTTTTGGGTATTCAATGTGATTGATAATATTTTTGAGTATTTTTAAGGTTACCAACTTGTGGAATGGATTAAGATGAAATTTGGTTGTTATGTTTTGAGATTAAGGGCTTCTATATCAAAATCTATACAATAGATTTTGGTTTTGGTAAATATTTAGATGATGTATGAATGACTTATGGATATAAGGGTTCATTAAATTTTCTTTAGGAATGAATGAAATTCATCTCGAATATCAATTTTGTATAGTGTGAGATGATGTGGAAGAATATGGATACAAATCCAAATATGAAATTTTTTTATAACATGGAAATAAATTGATAATGATTATTTTATCTTAGGATTAAGATTCATAGTGAAATAATCTCTAAAATTTAGGAAATTGACCATGAAAAAAAATTACATGATTACCCAAACTACGTAGCCATGGAAAGATCCAAGGATCAAAAATTTATTAAATAAAATTAATGGCGCAAGAGAAGTAGGGGGAAGATAATAAATGTAGAAAAAACACAACAAAAAATAAGATACACACACAACATAAAACACATAGATATACTTTTGTTAGACAAACCATGGTATTGAGATACCCCATGAGAAGCTAGATAACGACCTCGCCTCCACTTCATTGCCAATTATGGCACCTTATCACCTGAGATATATTATCCTCTTGACATACCGACCTCCTCTTGGCCACCCTATGCAATTTTCTGCACAATAGAAACACGTTCAGCCTCCTCATGAAGAGCAGTTCCTTCATGGGTACCCTCCTAGGTAGTGAGCTCACCCACTCCTCTTCACATGCTGTAACAAAGATACTCATGTAATGTCACCACATGAGGTGCATATCTGTCATGTTTACCCTTTTAGGAAGCGGTCTATCCAAGGGGGTTACCCCTATACATATTACAACATGCAGAATCTTCTAGAAAATCACATCATGAGATTCAGAGTCCTCATGAGGGCCCTCCTGGTCAAACTGTGCAGACAACTCTAGCACACCCTCCTCTTTTGTAAGATGCAAATCTTGGCCACATGAGACCTTCATTAAAACACAATATAGACGAATGGATTTTCCATAAAATACATTTACTGAGTCCTATAGAGCATCAGTCTTGGAATCATCCTCATGAGAGGGTTGAAAAGTCCCCTGAATTACCAGTAGAACAAAAGCCCCATCTTAAGTATTCACATTTAGTAGATGCTCCTTTGATAGAATAATAGATTTAGAACTAGAAAATAGGGCAGTGTTTTTCTGGTTATGAAATATTTTATGATCAATATTAACGAGATGAAAAAGATCAAAATCAGTAGTGTTAATAGAGTCTAACATAGGAAAAAATTATTGTAATTATATCATGCCCCAACTAGGTCACAGAAGTAGTAACAACATCAACTCTTAGGCAAACAGTTTTATCATCAACTAGTGAGAGGGGTAGTGACCTTGTCTTGAAAATCCCAAAAACCATCATAACCATTATGTTCCATATAGATAGAAATAACCCCCTACGAAATCCCATATAGAGTAGTAGATTCAATCTGAACATCATCAACAGATTTAGCTTTTGGCTCCTCAACACAACTATCTACCTTAATCAAACAACCCTTATCAATCCATATAGGCAAAAGGGACCTAGAAATGTTAGGCTACAATACATTAAATACATCAACATAAAAATAAAATCCCATCTACATTTTTTTGAGATGAACGCACCACAATGTGATTCATTTACAAATTGAATTCATCTTGGATGACGACCTCACACATAGAGTTATCCTCTTCTTTTTCTCAAGCCACATTAGCCAATTATTTATTTTTCCCAACAATATAAACCCCCAGCTCATCATGAAGAAACAACCTTGTAGTTTATCAACCCACCACCATCATACACAACATTCAAATGCTGTGACATAATAAGATAAAAAAAATTAATATCCCCTTAGCACTAGTGGGATCCTCTTCCATAATTCCTTTTTGAGTGCCTCAGCAAATGAAGACCTTCTAACCACATTTATATCATTATTCTTGAAGGATTTCATATTCCATACATGACCATGCCTGTATTGTTTCCAATTTTAATGTTCGTATGAATGCACTAAAGACTTACAATGGGAACATGGATGATTACTCCAGCACTTCTCAAAAGAATGACCTTTGTAATAAAAAGTTTCATACAACTCGATGAATCATTCAAAATAAATAGACAACTCAGTATTAAAATCACCTGCGATAATGAAGAAAAGATTCAATCTGGTCATGTGCAAGTTCAACCCCAACAAAAACATGAGAGAAATTACCAAACCCAGATCACATAGTTTTCATATAAAAAATGATCGAAGAACCTGTAGTAGAAGCAACCACAAAAAATTATAAGATTCCAAACAAAATCACATGAGACCCTCTATTGTAATCAAAATATGAATGGATGATCTCCATAGCGAAAAAGGATTAGACATGAGTTCCTATTAATGCAATACAATAGAACTAGGCTTCAAATTACACTAGAAAAAATACCCAAACACAATTTAAGGATTGAATTCAGGAAAAAACAATCTAAAACACACATTTTCCAAGAATTATAAGGCATGAGTAACTAAAACCGCAATAATGAATAAGTTTATACATAGCTTCCTCAACTGTTAATGGGAATTCCCTATAAGATCCCAAAGTCCATTCAAGCCACAAAAACCATCATTCCCCAATGAGGTCTTTAAGAATCCAAGGACATTCCTCCACTAGAGAAATATATACATTCTTTTTAATCTACTGATTATGTGAATCTTGATGAAAATAAGAGATGAAATGATCCCAAGAAGCATGATTAACCTGACCATGCATCTTAGAGTTTCCTTATTACCTTTTTAATTAATATAAGAGAATATGATGAAACCCAACCATCCCTGGCCACCATCAAAAGGGAAATTAAGTCATCCCTAGGATAAAAATAAAACTCTAGTTGAACTACTATGGATTGATTCAATGCCAAGCCACCGAAAATTTCCAATGTATCATCAGACGAGAGCACTACATTTTCCAACATTTACCTGATTTGTTTTCTTACCAAAAAATCAATTTCCTTTTATCCCTTTTCCCCAAATGGCCCGAAGGCCTTCTTTTTTATTTTATTATGGATGATCCACCTTTTAATGGGATAAATGAGAACCCTTATATAACCTGTAGGCCCATGGAAGATTGCTGAAGACGACCCAAAGTTCAATACCTGACCGGAAGTCCCAAAGGGATATAATGTATGTTAAATGACCAGTATGCTAAACCCACTAGAACTGCCCCGTCCCAGCTTCTTCTTACCATGTTCTATATCACTCTCTATAATATTTGGGGAATTTGGATTTTCTACTATATTCATTTTTTACACCCTAATTCTATTTGTTTATAAGGATATCATATTATCTCTTATTATATCTCACCTTTCTACCCCTCTCTCATTATTTCAAGAAGAATATTTATTAACCCTTTTACGATGTGGGGTTTTAGGAAATTATATGAAATATATTAATTCGTTGAATTTAATGAAGAAGATAAAATTTGAAGGGAACAATTTATAAAGGGGGGTGTAACAGAGAGATCATTTAGATTATATTTTTTTAAATAATTTTTTTTCATTGATATATTAAGTTACGTGAAATGTCATGTTTTAAGGAATTTTGATAGTATATAAATATTATTATTGATGTTGACCATTATAAAATAGCTATAAATTTAAAATGTATTAACTTAATTAAATAATATATGAAATATATCTAAATTTCATATACAATATAAATTTAGTGATAAATACATAGAAAATAATCCATGAAATTTGAGTAATATTTTGTTATTCATAAAAAATATATAATAAAAAAATTTGTTTTATTTGTTTTTTATGAAAATTTATTTTCAATAATTTTAGAATAAATTTGAAAATTATTCAATAAAATTAAATTAAATTTTGAAATCATAATATGAAAATTATCATATTGTGAGGTTTTTGTATTTTTCTAAATTAAATATTTATATTATATTGGATAGTAATAAATATAGTTTTTTTATTGAAAACTATATTTTTATTTCAAATATTTTCCAATTTTAACTTTATTTCAAAATAGTTTGAATATAAAATTCTTCCTAATACATTAATATTAATAAAAATAGGTGAATTTTCAATAATTTTAAAATGTTATTTGTGACAAAAAAAGTTTTTATTCTAAAATAGAAGTTTCAGAAAAAAAAATTCTCTAAATGCTTTTTCTATCGCTTTTTGGACACATATTTTAAAATTTATTTATTTAAATTTAAGGACATTAATTTGATAAAATGGAAATAATATTTTGAATTATGATGTTATAAATTTCTTTATATGTCAATTTATTTAAAGGAATTATTATCAATAACTGTGGTAAAACATATAACCTCAATTAAGGGTAAATCGAGTAAATCTAGGATTAAACTAAGTGAGAAGGAATTTTTTTATTTATAATTATTATATAATTATAATTATACCAAAATAGTCAAATGATAAAAAATTTAAATTTTTAAATTAACAAATTCCATTAAATTGACCATTATAGTATTTAATTTAATGAACATTACAAAATGTCACATGCCTAGTTTTAAATATATAATATTGTTCTACATAAGGAATATGAATGATATGAAATAAATTAAATTTTAATTACTTAATTAATGATTACATTTTTATGAAAAAAATTTATTTATTTATTTATATACATTTTTACGTTCAATTTTTATGCAATGTAGATATAAAAATATTTTCATTAGTAGAAAAATAATATAAAATATTTTAGAAATAATAAAAATTATATGTTTTTGTAAAAATTAATGTATAAAATATAACTTATGCTAGTATATGAAATTTATGGGAGGTTTTATAGTATAAAATTAACATTTTCCAATTTTATTTTTACATTTTATGTCAAATTAATTAAATCGTAGAGAAATTGTCAATTATGGTATTATATATATAATATTTTATTAAATTATCTAAAATTTATAATAATAATATCACTGAAGCATATAGTGTAATATGGTTGAAAAAATCATACATGTCCTATTTATTAGCCCCTTTACTATTAATAGTGACATTATTTACTATTTTTTATTAAAATAGTGTTTATCGATGTTAAGGTAAAAAATTATTTACAAAGAGGTTAATAAAAATATAAGTATTAAAATGATACAAAATAATTTTTAAATTTCATTTTTTAAGGTTATTTAAAACCTATCACCTTTTTTTAAATTCATGATCATTCGAATGCCTTTTTTTGTTTAATAGTAATTTAAATTTAATTTTTTAGGAAATTCCGAAATGGCCCCTCACCTCAATTGCAAATGTTCAAATCCCACCTCACATTATTATAATACATTAATCCATATATATAGAAAAATATAAAATTAATCTTCTAAAATAATCTTTCAAAATTTTAGGTTCTTATCACATATGTAAACTATTCTTTCGATATATAATGAAAGAAGTCTCCCAAATAAGTGGTAATAACCTTACCAGGTATGTGTCAATTTATTCCATCTTCTATTTCACAAATATCAATGGTATTTGTCATAATATGGTAAAATAATAATCCTAAATTTACTATATTTTTATTATTATTATAAATAAACCATTATACACCCTTTATCCTTTCAAATGAGATGTGATTACATTTCTCATCTATACGTACAACTTATTATCTATACATAGAGATAAGATTAATTTATTCTCGTTAACATGTATTAATGGGCGTTATGATCAAATTAATTTTTATTTAAGATAAATTGGACTTAATTAATCTTATATAATTATAATTTAACATTTAACATTTTTCCCTCCAAAACATTCGAATTGATAAATTTGATCGTGTGTACGTGTTGACTATCACATCCATTAAATAATGTTATTCATTTTTCATATATATTTTATGATTTTTATAATGACTATGGCTTAGATTAATATATGTGATATATATAATATAATATTGATACAATAATATTTTATTAGTATTTACATTTATTTAATTCTATCTATTGAATATTGGAAACAATGTTTATTCCTATGTACGACCCATAGTCTCTCTGAATGGTACTATTAATATTTCTGTCTATAACTTCAATTAATTATTATAAATATTTATATAATAAATTATATGATATTTATCTCATGATTAAAATTTTCTAAAAAAAATACCATAATCGATGTATATGGACCGAGACTACATAAAAATCATGTTGGGGAAATGAAGTGTTAATCACGTAAATCAATGATTGTAATAACAATTAATTAATTAAGGGGTAATAATATGTCACAAATAATTAATAAAACTCATGATATATATGAATTTTATTTTATAATATATTGATTATAAATTTATATATATTGTAATGTATTTTTTTACATTAATAACAAAAGGTTATACTTGAGGTATGTAATTTATTTCACAATCTAATAAATAGTCAAGATTTGTTTTATTAATATTCTATTTGGTAGAATTATATTACCATTCTATTAAATATCTTGGGTTTCTATAAATATTTTGAATCATATTATTTGAATAAAAAAAATATATTGAAAATTATTTTTTTCCAAATATAACTTTTTTTTACAAAAGGTATTTGTATAAACATTTTTTCTCTTTTCATGCAAGGGAAAATTTTACATTGTTAAATTAATTTTATTTATATGGAATAAATTTCTTTTACAACCATAATGAATAATATTTTCATTGAGGTGTTCATTAAAATATTTTAGGATTGTTTTGAATTTTATTTTTCATTTATAAGTGGACATAATTTTATGAAAAAATGTGATTTATAAATGGAAATGTTATTTTCATAATCAATTATTCACAATGATTTTCGAAATCATTTTTCATCTAATAACTAATTCATTAATATTATTTACAATTTACTATTTATATGGTCTAAATATACCACTATTATTCATTCTTAAGATGGCTTTTGTTTATAATCTAATTATGTGGATGAAACATATTCCCTTTTATACAGGTTTTACATCGATTAAATGTTTATTAAATCTATTTCATTTAATGAGATCTGTGATGATAAATGTTTTATGATATTATGGAAAACACATATATTATTTCAATTATATGAATTATTGAAACTATATATCCCTCTATTTAATTGGATTATTATTGAGAATTTGGGATATAAATATCTTATGCATGAACATTATATTCATGCTCACAATTTAGTAAATAGAACTAGTTATAATGTCTATATTTTTACTTACAGACCTAGATTTAATTCCACATGATCATGTGTGGATATGGATTTCATATTCATAAGATCATGGATAGACCCGATTTCATGTTCATGAGTTCATTCAAAAGCATGATATCATGTACTTATCTTAATGAGTGAAACAATTCATATATATAAATGTTCAATATGACATTTTTTTAATGCTTATGTGAAAATTAAATGCTTTATTCCATTGATATAATTTTATAGATAATGTTCATTGGTATTTATTAATCATTTCTTATGAAATTACATGATTTATTGCATGACTGAATAATATAATCTTTGATATGAAGTGTATTTATTTTAAATTTAATGCTCTTCTCATCACACCCCTATTATAATGTTATGGTTATATGATCATTGAAATCTAACATGATTAACTATACTATGAATCTGATCTCGCCTATTTTTATGATATTGTTCCCTAGGTTATGAATAATAGTAATACACATGACATGTCTTTGAAGGGTTCTAGTTATGGATAACTCAGTGGGAAATTATATAGATCATTTGTAGACATGTTTGTTTTTTCATTTTTCCAAATTCACTAGTCCAGTTATTCTATCGACGTGTTTGAAATATTATTTCACTTATATGATTGTAATATCTATGTTATAAAAGTATGGGATTATATATTGTTAATAATAAAATTTTATCAATATAATATTATATTAAGTTACTAAAAAACAAAAAATATTTAAATAATACATAGTAAAAATGATATTGTAAATATTATCATAACATATCCATTTATGGGATAATAATCACATTACACATAAAAAATATGAAATTTAATATTAAGAAATTAGTTATCATAGTTAAAAATAAAATTGGATAAGTAATTGTTAATCAAAATATAATGGTATAAAATTTAAAAAGTCATTTCAAAATTATATTAGTTTTCTATATAAAAACCATATCATACCATAGATTAGAATTTTTATCCATCAGGAAGCAGTACAACTAGGAATGAATTTATTATAATTTAATATTGTATGGAATTCTAAAAGCTCCTCTCCCTCAATTATAAAAGGGAACCACTTATATCACTTATTTGCACCAAATTAATCATTATAGGTCAAAAAATCTATAAAAATATTTATTATAAACACTTATAGATATAATATATATCCTTTTGTATTTCTAAATAAACCATAGACCCTATTATAGGAGATGTAAAGGATCTGTTTCAAAGAACATGTAGTCTCCAAAACCAATAACATTCTTTTCTACTCTAATTTACATCCTCTAAAAAATATAATTTATCATAAAATAATAAATTAGGTAAAATAAAATTTTAAAAATTATTTGTATGATTATTCAAAAATATTTATATTTCCACTTTCATATGAACTGTGAAATGAATGTATCACTCACGAATATGCAAGGATTAACATATCCACATATCAATACAATTCATTTATCATGAAAAATTTTTATGGATAAATTTAATGATTATATAATATATTTATTAAATAATTATACCATTTTAATAAGAATATAATATCTATATACTTATCATAAAATCATTTGGGAAATGATAATGTTTATCACACATACAAGAGAACTATGGAATCCATAGAGAAATGAGATTTATTTTTTCATTTATATTTTTCTTGTACGAGGATGAGGATTAATTTCATGAATTAATATGAAATATATGAAAAACGAGGATACTATAAAAATTATATAATGTTATTATTACCATCCTCTCATATATAAGAATGTAAAACAACATTCATCCAAACATGTAACCCACCATATCTATAAATGATGTAATTTTCTTTTTACGTATCTCTAAAATTTATGATTTACTCTAAATATATATAAATAATATATATATATATAATTTATAATATTATCAGTATTTTGGAAAAAAATATATTTTAACAAGGACTGGAACCATTGTGTTGAAGGGCTAATGATTAATGAAAGAATTACCACCTATAAATATTGATTTTAATAAGAAATTTTTGATTAATAGGGGAATGTAATTTTATAATGGAATAATAGATGATATGATATTATTTAAATGAATCAATAATATAATTATAATTAATTTACATATATTTTAAATGGAGATAGAGTGATTTTAAAGACAATATAACTCAATGTAATGGTTTTATGTTTTAATATCATTTTTTAAAAACATATTATGATGATGTTTTTCTAATTAAATGTTATTATAAACATTTCAAGATACTCATGAATTATATTTTACTCTAGTCAATTATTTAATATAATTATTTTCTTTACTTTTTCATCACCTTATTTTTTTAATAATATGAAACTATATTTTTATGGTGAATCATTTTTATTTCCCTCTTTGGCTGAAAACCCTTTTTCTAGCATATAAATTATTTTTAAAAATTCATAAATTACTTTATAATTATAATAATATTTATTTTATTAATTTCACCCTATTTTTAACAGTTTAAATTTTTGTTTGATACTAATATTATTTTCATTTTCTAAATAAGGGAATTTTTGACTTTTCAAACAATTTATTGGATATAATTATTTTAACATGTATGGAATGAATTATTATTTCCACCACCATGAATGATATTTTATTTGGAACATAAATTATATGATTATATGGTTAGTTTAGAGTAAAATTATTTTTGAAATATTTTCATCGATTTTTATATGTTAATTCTAGATGAAGAGTTTATTTTTTTGAAGAATGATTTAATGTTCATTTAAAGTAATTTATATTAAAATATGAAAACATACCTTGAATTAAATAATGATTTATTGGGGATATTATCCAAGAATACTATCCTTGTTATTTATCATAATTTATTTTTAATATCAATAAATAATGTTTATGGACTTTGATTATTTTCATTATGTTATGATGGGGTGAAATGATGAATTGTTTATGACAAAAATTTCTTTTAATATGTTCTAAAATGATGAATAATATTTCATCATCTAGTATATATTTTTAGGATTTTCATTATGTGATATGTGGGATTTATATCTTCCTCCAATTAAATAGATAAATATTAATATATCATGACATATAAATAACATGAATGGGAGATTAAACCAAGTGTGGTAAAGGAAATTGTTCATTATAAGAGTATTGGGAGTGAACCTTGACATATATGATGGTTTGTGGAGTGAAACTATTCAACTATTATATGATTTTGAAATCTCCATTACTAATATAAAAATGATATTTTCTTCTTATGTGATTCCACAAATTAATGTCTTATGTTGAGGTTGAATTTTTCATTTTCTATGGTTCTATTATGATTCATATTATATGAGAATCCATGATTTATGGCCTAAAAGTGATAATGATACTTGGAATAATTATTATGGGATTCATATTTTACAAGCAAAATCTTATTCCTATGTACTAATGTTATGTTTATAGGATCATTGATACCTCCCTTCCATACCCATATTCAGAATCATATATCACTCTATCATTATGTTTCATCTCCCAAGGTGATAAAGAATGCTATTATGTATGATGTATATATTAATGTTTCTTGTTTTTGATAAAATAATGGGTTGATTATGTAGATATTTTACGAACTAGTAATTTTTGTTTCCATGTTTCTTAGGGTAAGAGACCTAGACTGTGTTTGGTGTGGATCTAAATGTTAGGTAATGAATATTACTATATTAATACGGAATATAATTGTATGAAATTGGTGTTCCTATATTGGAATTTTCATCGTGGTACCATCCTACCTCATATTCAATAACTTTTTTTGTGGAATTGCATTATGAATGGACATAGGTTAGATAATGAAAAATGGAAATCTCCAACTTCGATATCATTTCATCTTAACCACAGGTAAAATATGTCGATGATATTCTATTAATAATATGATAAACATAAAAAATGTCTAATTCATTTATATGAAGCCAAAGGTAAGGAAAAATCATAAAATATTACATATTAGGGTTTCTTCATACTATAAATTAGTTTCATTCATTCGAAATAATCTTTTATGTTTTGGGTTTTAGAGAATTATGTCATAACTAGTATATTCAAATCATAATTTCTGCATTATAGACACATATACTATTTATATTTCCCCTTAAATATAAATAATTTAATTTGAATCATGATTTAGTTCATGAATAATACTCTTGACATTATCCCTGAATTCTTATATTCCCTTACCAATAATTTAATAACCTAGAAAACAATTTATAAATGTTAAAAATTAAAAAAATATCATTAAGGTAGATGAAAAGAATAATTATCTATGCCTTGTGAGAATCATGGAAACCCTTGAAATTTTTACATTTATATTAATGTTCATTGAGAAATTATATCATTTCAACATTAAAAATAGTCACACTTTTTTCTCAGCATAAAAAATTAAAACCCGGAGAAGGAATATAAAACCCATTTAAGAAAATTAAAGTGGTAAATTCAAATCATGTTTCAGAAATATAGGGAACCCATTTAAATCCACTGTATAAAAATCTTTAAGTACTCCCTCATTATCTCTTTTTATGGAAAGTTAAAATACCCAGTACATTGGAGAACTATATTGTTGCACCCACCATGTATGATTACCAGTCTCACCAATCATATATGTTGTATTAAGATGATCCACTAATAATAAGTTATAATGGGGATCAACCCATCATATAAGGTGTTTTGGGATAACCCTTTTCTCATATATATTTCAATGTATTATCTCTTGAATAATAATTTTATTATTTCAACTATTTATTATATAACCATTGAAAACTCTTATGAACCAATATGAATAACATTTTTGGATATCTAAATAACAATTCCATTTAAATACCAATTTTCAACAACCTAATAAATAGAAAAAATGAAATATAATAGATAATTGATTAATTTATGATATATTTTAATGCAATCAAAAAACAAAATGATGGTTCTATATGTAGAAAAACATTATTCAATCAGATATAATAAATTGAACATTTCATTTTACCTTTTTGACAAAAAATTCTAAATAAAACAGAAAAATGATTATTTTAGAAAAAATGGAATGAATGTAATATATTATTGACTCATAAATAATTATAATAATATAGAAATATATTTTTATGAACATGTAAATGTAAGATATTGACATTTAATATTTTTCACTAGGACATTTAAAATGAAATTTTATATTAATGTGTTCTTTAAATAGAGTATGACTAATTAAGAATGTTATTTATAATATAGAATAATAGAGATATTAATTATTTTATTAATTAAAAATATTTTTAATTTTCATTATTCCTTTTATTTTATTTAATTGTCTTTTATATATAATTAGATAACCATTTATGTTTACATAATATATTTAGAATATATTAGACTTTTTTTTAAAAAGGTCATCAGTCGGTTGAATATGGTGAAAGGGAAAATTATGAAATTATTTATTGAATAATAATAATAAAATAATTATATTTTTTATACATTAATAATTCAACAAAACCTATCCCTGAATGAGACTT
The DNA here is from genome assembly GCA_963277665.1 of Viscum album. NCBI lineage: Eukaryota > Viridiplantae > Streptophyta > Magnoliopsida > Santalales > Viscaceae > Viscum > Viscum album. Next base: position 970,484,141 of record OY728133.1, on the reverse strand, counting down.
AAGAAAAAATGAACTATATTACAAACATCGAGATAGTAGGCCATACGTATGCATGAGTAACACTAAATTTCAAAAAAATATTTTAGAAAGAAGTATAGTATTATTTTTATATTAATAATTATATTTATTTAATAAAAAACATTATAAATATAAATAATATTATATACATCATCCATTTTATTTGTTGATGATAAAGGAATTTCATCAGTTAGTAGAGGTTGTTGTCCACACATACACACAAATGAAATTATCATTTTTTAGTGAATGGAAAGGGAAAAATGTTTTTAATATCTATGTAATGAAAAGAATCCAAGATATCATTGATATATATAGAAAAATAAATCATTATAACAGTCCATGACATGTGTTGGAGTAAAAATGATTGCATCAGTTCGTCAGATGGTAGTCCGTTATAAAAACAAATGATTGATTCCATTCCCAATTGATATAGGTTGGAGATAGATATAGGTTATTATAGTAAAATAAAAAAATTAATGTTTATGGTAGATACTTATGGTATTATATAATTATGGTAACTAATTTTTGTATGATTTGGAGTAAGGAAAAAACAAAAACACTTGGTAATGAGTGATACATGTTGTTTGTATATCATCAGATGGTTTAAACCAAATTCTATCATAGTATGGTTATTGATAGAATCAATGCCTAAATGATACACATATGGATGTAAAAAGAGTTTTTTCTGGGATCGATAAGCATCTAGAAAATTTTTTTATGGGTAAAAGAAAATAAAAGGTTCTATTTTATAAGAGAGGGAGGTGATCTACCAAAATTTTATAATGTTTTAAATTAATATAAATTAATATTAATTTTAAATGAATATAAATTTATATGATTTAAATATAATATTTGATTGTGTAAAAATTATTTCATCTAATAAAATTTGGAAAATTTTTATATTAGGAGGTTAGAGATATCTATTTTTGTACACATATTCCACCTTTTTGAATATTATCATGTTACTAATGTTTTTACTCTATACGGGTTAATATTGTTATTATAAAAATTATGTTTTATCCTAAATGGTCCATGGTTTATATTTTCTACCACAATGTAATAAGTTTTCAATGTATTTTATTTTAATAATTTTAAAAAATTTAATAAAATATTATTTAACATAACAAATCATTAATAAATTTTTTAACTCTAGTCATTAATTTTGACATTAAAAACAACATGAAATTGATGTAATTATAATATAATCATTTAAAACATAATAGAAATGTTATTTTTTATCACCATAATTCATGTAACATATATAGTCTAATAAATTTGATTATTCATAATGATTTAAATTTAAATTAAATTATTTTTCTATTAATTGAAAAACAATTAACATTGTTTATTAAAAATTATGGTAAATTGTTCATTACTAAAAAAATGCTTGATAAAAGGTAATTTTTCTTCAAAAACAACATTTTAAATAAAAATAGTCATTGTATACAAATATTTAAATAATATTGAGATAATAAAGCAAATAAAATGGATTATTTATTTAATTATATAAAATAAAATAGTGATTACCAATTCGGAAAAATCAAAATAAATGTTCTTCTATTCAAAGGATTGATGATTTTAGATTAAATATAATTATCCAAAAAAATTACGGCATGTCTTATGGTCAATTTTTAATCATTATTATATTATTTTTACCATTAATTTACATTTTTTCCATTATAATAGAAACAAATATTTACTTCTACTGAAATTCATAATAACTAAAAAAATATTGTATTATTTTCCAAATTTCGTCCTGATAATTCCAGATATGGAATATTTTTTTTAAATTCAAAACATTTATGTATGATAATTTAATTTAGTAATAAACCTACAATATGAAATAGAATTTCTTTTAGAAACATTCCTTAATGTATAAAATTTTTAGGCAATATTAAATTATAAAATTATTTAAAAATGCCATAATTATATTATTTTAAATAATAAAGAACTAATTTAAATTTAAAAATAACATAAAATAGAATTTTACATTGTATATACTCAAAAATAATATGAAATTTTGAAGAAAAATAAATATTTTCACTAATTTATGAAAAATAAATATTGTATAAAAATTCTCCAAAAGACATTATAAGATAATAATTATATGATTAATTAAAAAATGAAAATAATTTTATAAAAATTTTATTCTATAATTTTTAATTTAATATTTTTAATAAAACCATAGATGAATATATATAAGTAAACCTATTTCCTTAATGATTTTTAAATTACATAATATTTTTATAAGGAATTTATGTATCTTATTAAAGAATATTAAATAAAATTATTCTCTCACTATAGAGGTTTTAGTTGTATATATCACTGCTTCCAACTATATGAGTCATTAATGATAAAATAAAATTCATTTTCTTTAGAGATGGAAGTATGTAAATACATAATAATAATGTTTTCTTATTCAATTTCATGGATAAGTAGATGAAAAATGGTTATATAATAAAAAAAATATTATTTTATTTTTTGATTGAGATATATTATATTTTAGTGAAATGGATTATATAGTATTTTTAGTTGTAAAATGATAAATAAAAAACCACTTATTATGAATTATACCGCTTTTCTGACCTAAATTCTTAGATTTATACTAATATCTTTCATATAATGGTATTATGATTAAAATAAGAACTATAAGAACATCAGTTGGGATTATGAACTGTTAGTAGTGTATTTATTGTTTTATATAATGGGATTATAGAGTGGGAAGATGAGAGGAAATTTTTTGTCATTTGATAAGTGATATGGAGAGTATAACTATATGTTTTAAAAAGATGAAAATATATTAATGTGTTACATAATCTAAACGAATAAAAAACCACCCATTCATAAAAAAATATATAAAAAAGTTTATAGATAGGACTATAAAATAGGATTTGTAATATGTTTAGGATATTTTATGTATTTTAATATATATTTTATCTCATTTAATCCATTTTAACTATTTTCATAGTAATTGAATTTTTTTACCATTGTCTATATTCATAACAACCAAAAATTAAGGTGGCAGTATTACTAAATATATACAGTATGAATAAAAATATATATTAAATTTTATATATTTTATTTTCTAGAATTTTTATAAACTAATATAAATATTACAATACGTACACTGATGGAAATATTTTTCAATAAAATTGGAATTGGGGTGTAAAAAATATTGAAAAAAATTGTATCAATGATTCCAATGTCATTGATTTTAATATTAAAAAACAAGGATAGTAATTTTATGAACCAATGGAAATTTTTATTTTACATTTATGTATATGAAAATAAAATAACATCTGTATAAAAATCTATATTTTCTACTATTTCCTAAAAGAATTATTTTTTATAAAATTCCAAAAAATTAATAACAGATAATGTTGACTACATAATATAAAAAATATTTCAATTAATTAATTAAAATTGAGTAATTTATGTATACAAAACTGTTTAATTCCTGTAATTGAATTTTTAATGAATAATCAAAATTGACTGGAAAATTATATAATAATAAAATACTGAATATAACTCTATAAAATTAAATTAATGATTATTGATTAAGAATGAAATTGATTTATTATTAATATTATCTACTTTTTAACCATTAATAAATTTTAATCATCATTTATAATTATTTTGTAGACGTAAAGAATCTATTTATTATCCTTTTTCAATATTATGTTTTAGTAATAATGATTATTTTGAATTTGTTAATTTGTATTAATGGTATATTATATTATTTTCCCCCTGTAATACTTCAAAGATAAAAAAATTATTTTAAATAATTATTTTAATAATTTATAATGTTATAATTTCATTCAATTGGAGATTTGGTTATGATCCCCTCACATGGAATCAATGATGTGCATTTTTGTGTGATTTTGGAGGATGGAACATTGGGTCGTTTATAAATTATATTATCATTACAATTATCATAATAGAAAATAATAATTTATTAATATAATAATTTTTAAAACATATTTTATTAAAATTTGTACTCATAATCAGGCATGATATTATATTATAACATAGATCTAGTGGTTGATTGGTCTAACCCGACCATAAACATAACATAATTAACAAATGATTATAATTACTTTAGTGTTTAATTTTTTCATAATAATATTATTAAAAAATAATTATGATATGATATGTATTTTATATGTTATTAAATTAATTATTAATATATTTTATCAATTAATAATAATGCTAGATGAAAAATTGGATACATTACTTCCAATGTTTGATAGTCCATAGAATACACATCTAACTTTTTACTTTAATGTATACTAATAGAGAGAAAATAGGATAATAATATAATCTTGATAATAATTATAATATTTGAAATTTCATATTTCTTCCAAAATTTAAAAATTAACTTTAGTAGAGACATAAGGTCATAAAAAATGAATATATTGCATCGTGGAGGTGGTAATCTGTACAACAAATGATCAAGATTTTCTTTTTATTATTTGATAAAATAGTTGAGTTATTTAATAGTTATTAAATTCATATAATAAAATTAATTTTACGAAAAATATGTATTGAATTATATAAAAATGATAAAATAATATTTATAATTTAAGGAATAGATTAAATGATTTTTAGGAGAATACGTGCTCATGTTGTTTAAATAGGATTTCCCTTGAATGAATCCACGTATATGGATGAATTAATTCAATATCTTGTGGCCAATATCACATGGAGAAGTAACATTATTATATATTAATTATAATGAGAGGGGTTTCATTGTGGTACCAAATTCATGGACTGTAATTGAATATGTCGTGAGAGACGCCACTCATAAGAGGTGTGAATGACAGTTTGATAAATATTCCAACTTAATTTAATTAGTGGATGTGTTTCAGATGTAATGTGACAATAAAAGTAGGAAATAAAGAAGTATATGATGATATAAGGTCTATAATATATGCAATAAAAAATTATAATAATGTTTTATACTTCTTTCAAGTCATTTACCCGTTTCATTATTGCATTTACTACTTTAGATTTTACCATAGTAAATAGTATTTAACAATGTAAATTTTATTTTATAAAAAAAAATTAATTGTTACATAATATTAAATACTGATTCATAATATGAAAAATATTTTATTATATATATTTTTTTTGTGAAATAATCATTAATTTTTGCATTTCCACATATTCCATGTAAAAACATATTTTTAGAAAAATGGTATCTTCATATATAAAATTAAGGTGAAATATAAAATTTGTAATGAATATTATTTTGAAGATATTAAATAATATATATATATATATAAATAAAGAATATTTATGTTTATTTAAAATAAATCTGAAAACCAATTTAACAAAAATAATATTTTACTAAAAGAAAATACGAAAAGAGATTTTTTTACAAAATATTATCGTTTTTTATAAAATTATAAAAGAATGTTAAATAAGTTTATCAAAACATATATATTTTATCCAAAAAACTTTTTTATGAAAAAAATTGTCATTCTCATATAAATATATATTCATAAAATGTATAGTTTTAAGGGATTTGTTTTTGTAAAGAAATAAAATATTTTATAAAATTATTAAAACTTTATCTGATGTTTATACAAACATAGTGAATCTGAAAATGAAAACCCAATTATTTATTTAAAATTATAAAATTTCACAATTTATTATTCAATAAAATTTTAAAATAAAATGAAAACTATTTTAAAGGAAAATAATATTTGTTTTAAAAAATATATTAACTTCTCATATTCTTATTTACATAAAAATATTAAAAACATTATTTATAATATATTACTAATACTAAAAGAACATATTATATTTAGTTTATTTAAATAAAGTGAATAATATAAAATTTTATAATTATATATTAATTTTTTCTAATGAACTCATGAGTTTTATCAATGCATTAGTAAATAAATATTAATTTTATATAAAATACACCATGAAAAAAGTGTAAAATACATATAATAAATAGTATAGTAAATTAAAAATTGCTTAATTATTTCATCGTAAAATATTGATATATATATTTACAAGATATCCACAAAGAATCTAAGAATAATATTTATTCTTGTGGTAGTCTAGGGTGGTGACTCCATTATCATAGATATTGTGGAGATATTTGGGAGATTTAATTTCCCTCAAATATATTTTTTTCTCATACCATTGTTTTTTCTATATTTTTTAGGGATTATTATAAGAAAAACCCAATATAATTTATGTACATACCATGAATTTATAAATTACCATCATTAGTATAATTATTCTACATGATGACATTTCATTCCATAATAGATTTTTCAAAATTTTACTTTTTTTATTCACCCTAACTTATCATTAATATTATAGTAGTTTAATCATATTCTAAAGAAGCATGGTTTTAGTTGAGTTCTGTGTCTCCAATATAATAGGATATTAACATAGTTTTTAATTTATAAAATTACATAGTGTAATATCAGGTTATTACATTTATGGAGATACATTAGAATTGAAATGTTTCCGTCTTATTATTGTTAATATATATTATATTGATTATTTAAATAAAAAAGGACTATATTATAATGCTATATATGTGATATTGGGACCCCACATTATTTTAAAATATGTCCAGTTTCATTAGTATGTCTCATTATACAATACTATGGTTATATTAGGGGAGAAGTATATCCTTGAATTAAAATGGGATGAATAAATTAGAAAATGTATCTAGGGGTTCTTCTACCATAAAAAATTCTAGTAAAATTGGATGGTAAATTTCACAGATCAATTATTTGGACATATATTTTATTTGGAATTCACTATTGGTATGTTATATCAAAATTTTAACAAAAAAAAACAGGTAGTAAAAATATAAATATTTTGATGACCATGAATTTTACTTAGATAGATATGATTAAAATTAAATACATAAAATAAAATATTGAAGTGTATTTGATTGATGGGAATATTATTTTTCATATATTAGGTTTGATTTAATATTATTGAATAATAAATAGGGAATAATATTTTAATATTTAAATTAATAAATCAATTTAATAGGTTATAAATGTAAATTAAACATAAAAATACATTTTGGATCAAAACAGGAATCAAATAATCCATAATATGAAAACTTGCTCCAATTTATTGGATTTGTTTATGTAATTATCCATTATTCCATTGTGATGTGTTTGGATATCACAACCCATCCAGGGAAACCCCTTATTTTAACACCAATGATGTATTTTGACCTCGATCATGGGAAAATATGGAGCCCATTAGGATTGATGCGTGTTCATGACATAAAATATATTGCATTATGCCTGATTTTGTTAGATTCCATAAATATATTTTGGAGGTTTTTCTCCAATAAATTGAATATGTCTATTTTATACCATTGATGTATAGTCTATAAAGACATAAAATTTTCATATATTTTATGAAAATCATTTTAAGATAAATAACATAATAGTGATAACATCTAGGATCCAATGGTTTATTAGCTTTGGAGGCTTACGCTAATAATTTAAATTTATATAATAAAACCAAATCAATATTTGAATCTTATACCTTTATCCTCATAATAAATCTCATACTCTCCATGGAAAATTTAATTATGTGAAAATATACATCATTGAATGTGATGTGATGAAATATTAGTATGGGGAGGAATATCATTAGAGGAATCTGGAACAAATATAAATATTACATGGGTGAGGATAATAAACAACATAATATCACATGAAAAATATAATTATTGTCATGACCCGTCCCCCAGAACCCATGCTGTGACTACCCCAGGCCTGCCTTCCATAGGCTAGGGGCTGGCGACAAGCACCAAAGGCGTAATCCCAAAAACTGGGAAGGAATCACCTTTATAACCTGTAACACATAGACAAGGAAGCACAAATATGGACAAAACACCAAGTAAAATATATAAAAAATGAGTTCTGAACGAAAAAGAGGCCAGAATACAACCCAACTAGAAAATAAAAGTACAATTGAAATGAAATACAACTAAAGACAAAGAAAAGACAACTACTTGATCATCCTCCGAGGTTCCTACCTGATGTGTAGGTATAGATCACCTCCTCCCCAATCCATGTCTATTCGTCTCCTCCGTGTACTGACATGTCATAGGGTCCACCTCCGGGTACCGTCCAGTCTTGGTAATCTTAGCCTCGATCAACGTTGACCGTTGTCTGCATCCAATACAACGAGATGTGGGCATAGCCCGCACATGGATGAGTACAACGATACAGAGCAGGGACCCCGAGACCCTCAATGTCTCACAAAATCCAACAAGGATAAAACACAAAGTATGAAATCAATATATAAACCCAATTAGGTATATACCCATACATATACCTATGTTAACAAATAATTCATCTCAATCATGAGTTAAACACAAAATTTACTGAATCAACTCAACCAGGATTTTATACACATTATCAAAACCATGGCCGCTGGAGAACTCCTACTCTGTCAAGTACAGTGGGAATTCCATGACACCAAGGCAATTCCCACGAACCGTGGACTGCGGTGGTACTCTTCTTGTCGAGTACTGTGTGTGTGATTCATTCCCACGATGCTCCCCACCGTGGGTCTCCCGCCACAACCAGGTGCTCCCCTTAATAGCCTGTATAGGTACTTCTCCTATTGAGTACCACATATCATCCACGACAACCAGGCCCTCCTCCACCATGGGTCTTCCACGACACCAAGGTGCTCCCCACTGGGCTGGTCATGTCACTCTGAGTCAATCGGAAAACAGTCATCAAGTCTCAACCAGCTACTTGGTCTCCGCACTCTATCTGCTCGTATCATGAAGGATCCATTCCATGAGCTACTGATAGATAATTAAACTAACATGAAGTCCCACTAAGAAGTATCTCAAAGGTCTTCCACATCATATGGGTCTCAACGTAACAAACATTGTGTCAATGAGACACCCACTCTGTGAGTTATTAGGCTTTTAGTCCTATGGGCCCAATTGGATTCATGCACGATCCAACCTGAACGTATCTCAACTACACACCAAACTCTATTGGGGTATACTCAAAGGGACCATCATGCTCCAAGATTAACAGGACCGTTGACGGCTCGTCAAATGGACGACCGGTGCTAACGATATGGCTAAAAGAAAGTAAATGGGTCATAGTGGGCCCGAGTCTAATCCAACCAGGATAGACCAACCTGGCCTGACACAGTATGGGCCGACCTGGTTCAGGTCGACTAGACTTAACCCATTGGGCCTGGCCTAGCCCATTGGGCGGGGCAACATGTTAGGATCGGCCTCGCCCACTCGGCACACCCTGTAGGCCATGAGAGCGCGGACCGGTCGCGAGGGCGTAGACTGGTTGCGAGTTGGTGTGAGGGTGGTTCGGATCAGAGGGTGCCTCGAGGAGTCCTTCTCGAGTGTCTCGGACCTAGACCGGGGTGGTGCATCTGGGGACGAGATGTTAGCTCATCGGTTTCAGTCGGCGGCGGCGCAGGGTGCACGGGGTGCACAGATGGTGGAGTTGCGGGGCGCGCAGAGGCCAACGACATGGTTCAGCCAGTGACTGCATGGGGCGTGTGGGGCATGCAAAGGCTGAGAGGTGTGAGCGGCCGGGAGGGGGCCGCAGTTCCTCCTGGGTTGGCAGAGCTGATGCGGCCGGTGGACGGGTTGGTCGGGTCCAGTTCAGTCGGCGGAGGGCGCTGCCAGGGCGGCACGGCCGGGGTGCCGCGAGGCTGTAGACTGTTCAGGTGGGGCACGACACAGCTCGTGCCAGTTTAGCTGGTGGATGGAAGGGCCGGAGGGTGGGATGGGTCGCGGAGGCCTCAGGGAGCACACCCGTTGACTTCATTGCATTCATCGTCTCGTCACCTCATTTCCATTACGAAGAACATCACAAACAAGAACGGAGGAGGGGTCCATCCATGTTGGTTTGGCCCGAACCCTCTGCGTTTAGGGTGGTGGAAAGTAGTTCAATCATTCTTTAATTTCAATGAATTACAGAGAAGAAGATATAAGAAAATAATGCTGTGAACACCCCACATCTTCCTGCAATGAAAATTCCCAACTTGGAAGGAAAATCTTCCACAATGATTCTTTGTTTTATAATGGAAGAATGAAAGGAAAAATATCGTAATCAAATAAAACGCCTAACTTTATTCATTGATCATCGATGTCGGCACATGAAGGTGGACTTTGATTCGTTGTAGACGAACATGTCCTATGTCGATGGAGGATCCAAGGATAGAAGCTGAAGTCGAGGTCGAGGTAGACGTTCTTCGTCGGTTGGGGCGTTCTTCGTCAGTGGAATACGTTTTTCATTGGGAGCATTCTCCCATTCTCTCTCTTCTCCGCACATTCATCCAAAATGAGAATGCCAAGCCTAAATAATAGATTATGTTATCTTTTATTTTGAAGGAAAAAATACTAAACTCCAATTTATTAAGGTGGGTGGCACAATTAAATGTTAGAGGGGTTGGTACATTTAATTGGCATGTGCGTTGGAACAATTAATTAGGTAGAGGAGTTCAAGAGGCTCCCCATCATTAATGAGGGGATTTGAGAGGTTTTCCACCATTTAAAAAAATGGGGGTTTAGTCTCGGGTTGTCTCCACACCGTAACCTCTTGTGGGAGGTTAGGTTTGGGTGGGCCCACCATCATAACCTTTCATGGGAGGTTATAGTCAGGTGGTCCCCACACATTAAATCCCAGAAGGAGGTTTACTTCTGGCGGACCCCACCTCTAACTTCCACATGGTGTTTTTATCCAACATATAAAAATAATTCTACACATATTTATTTTTATTTTATTCATTCTCTAAAAACCCAAAAACTAAATTTTATTCTCGACCCACTGTCGTGGAGGTGAAATTCTTCTTAAGCGAATACTGGTGCTATGAGTTCAACGGTTCCCTCATATTTCAATCTCGAGCACCATTTCAAAAGTTATAAAAACCCTCTCTTTTATTTAATGAACGTACCTGAGAAAATCTTCAGAAATTTATTCCGGGCACACCCGGCCTTTGAATCACACGCCGTCAAATTTTGTGGACTCTAAAAATTACTATTCATTTTTAAAAAATTAACATGAAAATTACGGGTCTTTAATTCTCCCCACCTTAGGCTTTATGTCCCCCTTATCCACAACTGAAACTATGAGAAAAAGTTGGGGTAATGAGTACGAATCTGAGCCTCCTACTCCCATGTGATCTCCTGGAGGTTCTTGTGCTGCCAGCGAATGAACAGCAGAGGTATCGACCATCCACGAAGGACCCTCTTCTGTCGAACCTCAATCTCTACTAGAACCTCCATAAAAGTCTCCCCATCGTCGGCATCCAGCTCTCCATGGTTGAAGATGTGAGAAGGGTCATGCACATATCTCCTCAGCTGGGATATGTGGATGAAGTCGTTCTCCCGGTGCAACTGAGGTGGATGAGCTAAGCGGTATTCCACCTCGCCTAATATATTGAGGACATGAAAAGGTACGATAAATCTCGTAGATAACTCTCCGCCTCAGCCAAATCTATGCAATCCTCATCGAGGTGAGAACCATAGAAAGACGTAATCGCTATCCTTGAACTATAGAGGTCTCTGTCTCTTGTCAGAATACGAATTCTACCTTCTCTGTGTAGTCTTCATCTGCTCCTGGATGACCTGCACCTTCTCTGGGGTAGCTCGTACCATATCAGGTCCCAGGAGTGTAGACTCCCTTGGGTCAGTCCAGCAAAGAGGTGATCTGCAAGGTCACCCATAAAACACCTAGAATGGTGACATACCAATGCTGGATTGATAGATGTTGTTGTATTAGAACTCCCCCAAAGGTATGTGATCCTCCCAGCTGTGACTATAGTCGAGGACATAAGCACGCAACATGTCATCTATGGTCTGAATAGTCTGCTCAGTCTAGCCATCTGTCTGAGGATGAAAGGCAGTGCTCAAACAAAGATGTTCCCCGAATGATTCCTGCAACCCCTTCCATATACATGAAATAAAGTATATGTCATGATCATAGAAAATTGTAGAATGTACACTATGTAGCTGCATAATCTACTATAGATAGAGCCATCCCAAGATCTCTTCTGAACCCTACTCTCTGATCACTAGGAAGTGGGCTAACTTGGTTAGTCGGTCAATGATCACACAAATTGAGTCGTGATCCCTTGATGCACATTCAAGTCATATCATAAAGTCTATGGATATCCCATCCCACATCCACTATGAGACCTCTAAAAGCTGAACCAGGCCTTCTGGTACCTGGTGCTCCACTTTCACTTGCTGAAAAGTGAGGTACCAAGAGACAAACTCTACAACTGCCTTCTTCATTCCCGGCCACCAGTACTATCGTCCGAGGTCTTGGTACATCTTTGCCACTCTTGTTTGTACCTCTAGATGTGATTTGTGGAACTCCCTCAAAACTTCCTCCTAAAGTGACACTGATACCATGGTACGTCCTTTAAGAGGATTATGTGGTCCCCACCTTTAGAAAACCCAACATGTGCCTGCCCAATTGATATCTGAGAACATCGTGTCTCACAGTCCGTGTCCCCATGTTGTGCCTCCCTGACTCACTAATAAAGTAGGGGAGTGAATGTAAGAGACTAAAGAAAGGATGATCCATCTCTATCAACAAAGGATATCTACCAAGAAGCCATCTCCTTTGTCACCTCCCCTAGCAGCTATATTCCAGATCTCCTACTAAGTGAATCTGCAACAATGTTCCCCATCCTAAGAGTATAGACTATCTCGAAGTGAAAGTCATGGGGGAACTCAAGACAACATCACTATCTCAGGTTCAGTTCCTTCTGAGAGAAGATATACCTGAGACTCTTATGATTACTGTACATGATAAAACATTCACCCATCAGATAGTGTCGCAACATCATCAATGCGAAGACCAATACTGCTTACTCGAGGTCATGGGTATCATAGTCCAGCTCATTCTATCTCAGCTAACGAGAGCCATATGCGATCACTACTCACTCCTTCATCATGACACATCCGAGTCTGATCCTTGATGTGTCACAGTAGACTACGTAACCTACACCTTCCTCTGAAGCCTCAAGATGGGGCACTAGTCAGCCACTACCTCAGCTCTTTAAAGAACTTCTGTCATCTCTTCGACCACAAAAATGGTTTCCCCTTATTCGTCAAGGCTGATAGTGGTGCTTCATCTCTGGAGAAGTCTGTCATAAACCTCCGGCAGTATCTAGCCAAACCCAGGAAACTTCGTACCTCTTCCACACTCTTGGGTGGCTCCCAAGCATTTACCGCCTCAATATTTTCTGGATCTACTAAAACTCCATCCTCTATTATGACATGTCCCAATAAGAACACCTCTCAGATCCATAACTGGAACATTGAGAGCTTACGAAAAATAAGGTTCTCTCAGAGTCTTACCAGTACTATCCGTAAGTATTAGGCATGCTCCTCCTCAGTATTCGAGTAGATCTGAATGTCGTCGATGAAGTCTATGACAAAGAGATCTAGGTATATTTGAATGATCCTGTTCCTGACTCCCATGAACACTATGGGAGCATTGGTTATGCCGAATGGCATAACCAATAACTCGTAGTTGATGTACTAACATCTAAAGGTCATCTTATGCACATCCTCATCTCAAACTCTAAGCTAGTGATAGCCTTATCTGAAGTCTATCTTCGAGAACCACCATGATCCCTTCAACTGATCAAATTGGTTTCCAATACTAAAGAGTGGGTACTTGTTCTTTACGGTCACCTTGTTCAGGTGCGATAGTCAACACAAAGCCTCAAGCTCCCATCTGCCTTTTTGGCGGACTGAATGGGGATTCCTAGGGAGAAACACTGGACTAGATGTATCCCTTCCCCTGCAAGTCCTCAATCTGTATCCAAAACTCGAGAAGCTCTGTGGGAGCCATCTGATACCTTGGAGTAGATATCGGTTTCATCTTGGGGTAAAATTCAATGTAAAAGTATACCTCCTTGCGAATGGGTAGACCTTGAACATCATCAGGGAAGACTTCCGCGTACTGGTCCACCACTCCAGGATAGCTTAGACTATACACATCAACTACTCTGAGGGTAAGTGTAGACAAATGATGAGTTATCGACTGCACTCTCCTCTAGGAAAGTCCATCCTATGCTTCAAAGGCTCCTTTATCATCTGTGAATGTAAATCTAATCCCATCCGTGTGGACACACATCACATTTCTACTAATACATTCAATATGGGCATGGACTATAGATAACCAGTCCCTTCCAAAGATGACGTCGTAAGGCCTCGACACCGCTACTAAGAGATCTCAGCCGAAGCACTTTCCTCTTAGAGTAAGCTTACAATACCGGCACCATTGCATAATTGTCGAGTCTTATCCAGTATGAGTCTCTAACTGTAAAGATTGAGCCAACTACTCCGTTAGAATCTCCAAGATCCTAATGAGGTAGTGGAAATGGAAGATTGACTACCACCTGTGACTATAAGAACTAAAACTATGGTGGAATAGACAGAGATGGTACCTAGTATCATCTCAGGGGAACCGTGATGGTAGGTCTCATCTCCCTAGAGCAATTCTCTCCCATATCCACTTGCTCCCTATGGTTGGGGTGGACCTCCTGGTGGTGGTGGTGGTACCACCTCGAATCGTCATCCACCACTAGCTATACAACCAAATCTTCTTCCACATCCATCTGCTCCCTACGGTCTACCTCGATCGAATCCCGGTCTCTATCTGGGAGGTCCTTTGACCGTCTACGGATCTTCCAAACAACAGGTCAGATAGTCACGAGCCTTGTGACCCTGCCAGCCATAAGTGATACACTACCCACTCTTGGCATGTATGTCTCTGGTCTAAGTTCCACACACAACCGATCCTATGTGATGTGGTTGTACACCTGTATGTCTAGTTCTCTTGGACCTCTGTGACATCTTTCTGCTGCCAGCTACAGAATACACTGCTATATGTCGACTGGTGGTGGATCTTGCTACTGGAGACTTCTCAGTAAGGAAACTCTCCACTATGAGGGATCTCTCTAACACCCTTTCCTGCATCAGGATGCTGATTATGATCAATAAAGCTTTGATATCCCACCTGAGTCCTTGGTCGAATGTTCGGGCCCTGAAGAATGGGTCTTGTACCATATCCGGGGAGTAGTGTGAGAGGTTTGTAATCCTCATTGAGTATTGAGCTACAGTCAGGCTGCCCTACTGCAGATGAAGTAGCTCTTGTATCCGCACTGCGCGAAGAGTTGTTGGGACAAACTCTGCCCCAAAACAGACTCTTAAAGTCTACCCAGAGAAGCGTCATCTCATCATGGATATAGAGCATCAAGATCCACCATCTTCCCACTTCATCCTGTTGAAGGATGACAAAAAGTATCACCATGAGGTCTGCTGGTGTCCCTACCAGTCAGAAAACTCTCACCACAGCTTTCAGCCAATCCTCAGCTACCTGTGGGTCCATCTCTCCCCTAAACCTGGGTGGCCACTGCCGTAGGAACTCATACACCACACGCAAGTTCCATAAATCATCTGATAATGGGGCTAGTTTCATCAGTGGCCCAACATAGAGTGGTACCGCTGGTGCCTCCACTTGAAAAGGGCCATCCACCAAGGCCTCATCGCATAGTGGGCTATCTGTGCATACAACTCTCAGGACTCTCACTAGTTGTCTGCGGGGAGGCATCCTGAAAGAAACAGATGTGGCATGGTCAAAATATTATACATGGTGTGCTGACCTAGTTGAGTTGAGTTTAAAAAACACTGAAAACACACAGACAATCAGTGTTTTTGTGCACTGAGTCAGAAATCAGATGTTAGGGTCCTGGTGTATGGATACGTCGGCCGCCGCACCAACACTGGACTCCCTGAACTGAAAAACACACTCATTACACTTAACACTTTTTCTTCATAGAAATAAAATATCATGTTCCTACGTTCTACGGTAGAACCGACCCCTTTGATACCAATTTTTCCTGACCCGTCCCCCGGGGCCCGTGCCGTGACTACCCCAAACCCACCTTCCATAGGCCAGTGGTTGGAAACTAGCACCAAAGGTGTAATTCCCTAAAACTGGGAAGGCATTTCCTTTATAACCTATAACACACACACAAGAAAGCACACAGCTGGACGAAACACCAAGTAATCTATTTAACAAAAGTGTGCTGAAAGAAAGTTGGGGCAAGAATACAATCCCAACAGGAAAGTACACGTACAATAGAAATGCAATAAAACTGAATAGAAAGAAAATAAAGCAACTAGATCGTTCTCCGAGGTTCCTACCTGAAGGGTCGGTACATATTTCCTCCTCAACACTCCATGTATGTCCGTCTCCTCCATGTACCGACACACCGTATGGTCCACCTCCAGGTATCATCCAATCCTGGTACTCTCAACCTCAGTATGCACTATCCGTCGTCTACATCCAACACAACGAGGTGCGGTCATATACCGTGCAGGGGTGAGTACATAAATACTCAGTAGGGACCTCGATACCCTCAAGGAGTCACAAAATCCAACATGGATAAACAAAAATGTACGAAATAAACATATAACCCCCCATAGGTATATGCACATACATATACCTATGTTAATAAGTAATCCCTATCCATCATGTGGAAAACACAGAAGTTACTGACTTAGCCCAAACATAATTTTATTCACATTATCGAAACCGTGGATACTGGAGAACTCCTCCTCTGTCGAGTATTGTGGTCTTGCCACGACACCAAGATGCTTCCCACTAACCTTGGACTGCTGAGGTACTCCTCCTGTTGAGTACCGTGGGTCTGCTGCGTCACTAAGGCACTACCCACTGTGGGTCTACCGCCACAACAAGGCACTCACCTTAATAACCTGCATAGGTACTCCTCTTGTTGAGTACCGCAGGTCTGCATCCACAACCATGGGATTCTCTGCCGTGGATATTCTGAGACACCAAGGAGGTCCCCACTAGGCTAATCGAGTCACTCTGAGTCAATCTGTCAACAGTCGTCAAGTCTCAGCCAGCTACTAGGTCTCCACACTCTGCCTGCTCATCTCTAGAAGGATCTGATTAACTAGCTACTATTTGATACTCCCACTAACACGATGTCTCACGAAGATGTATCTCAACGGTCCTCCATGTCATAGGGGTCCCAACGTAACAGAGGGCACACAAATCGGATGCCCGGTCTGTGAGTTATTATCCTTTTAGTCCTGGGGGCCCGGTTGGATTTGTGCACGATCCAAACTGACCGTATCTCAACAATGCAAAAAACTCTTGTGGGGTATACACATATGGATAGTCATTCTCCACGATTAATATGGACATTGATGGTTCATCAAAAAAATGCCCGATGTCAACGATATGGCTAAAAGAAAGTAAAGTGGTAGTAGTTGGCCCTGATCTGATCTGACATGGTAGGACATCCCGACCTGACTTAGTCTGGGCCGACCCAGTTCGAGGCATTCCATCTTGACCCATTGGTTAGTCCAGACCATTGGGAAGGCCAGCCCGTTAGGTTCGGTTGGGACCGAGATGTTGGCTCGGTCAGTTCGGCCGATGGCAGTGCGGGGCGTGCGGGGGGAGCTAACGTGGGAGGTGTGGAGCATGCCGGGCACACTGAGGCTGGCATCCTGGTTCAGCTAGTGATGGTGTGGGGCACATGGTGTGCTGGTGGCACATCGGGCCCATGGAAGCTTAGTGGTATAGGCGGCCGGGATGGCACCACGTGTCGGCCCGTGGCGATAGAGTCGGTTAAGGCGACATATGGGGTGGTCGGGGCATGGTCGACATGTTCGATAGGCGGAGGGCGAGGCCTGGACGTCGCGGTCGGGGTGCCGCAAGGCTGTAGCCATTTCGGTCAGGGCACAACACAAATCGGTCCGGTTCAGACCGCGGGCGGCGCGAGTGGTGGAGGGCGCAGGTAGCGCGGCCGTTGCCTTCGTCGCATTCATTATTTTGTTACCTCATAACCATTCTATAGAACATCACAAACAAGAACATCAAAGGGGTCAGACCATGTTGGTTTAGCCTGCACCATCCACGTTTAGGGTGGTAGCAAGAAGTTCAATCTCTCTTGATTTTCAAAGAATTATCAAGAAGAATATAGTAGAAGAAAAGTCTATCAACACTTCACATCTTCATGCAAAAACAATTCTTAACCCAAAAGGAAAATCATCCACAATTATTCTCTATTTTAGAAGGGAATAATTAAAGGAAAAATATCATAATCAAACAAAAACACAACATTTTTTCGTTGATCATCGACGTTGGCATGAGAACGCAGACGTCGATTTGTTGTAGACGAACACATCGTATGTCGAAGAAGGATACGAGGAATGAAGTTGAAGTCGAAGTTGGGGTCAACCTTCTTTGTCGGTTAGAGAATTCTTCGTTGGTGGAATACATTCTTCTTTGGGGGATTTCTCCCAAGTTCTCTCCCCTCCCCAATTTCCACCTAAAATAGAATGCTAAGCCAAAATAATAGATTATGTTAACTATTATTTTGTTGGCAAGAATTCGAAAATCCAATTGATTAAGGTGGGAGACACAATTAAATGATAGTGGGGTTGGCACATTTAATTGGCATGTGCGTTGGCACAATTTATTGTGTAGAGGTGTTCAAGAGGCTCCCCATCATTAATGAGGGAAGTTGAAGGGTTTTAAATAATTAAAAGGGGGGGGGGGGGGTTTAGTCATGGGTGGTCCCCACACCATAACCTCTCATGGGAGGTTAGGATCGGGGGGGGGGGGGGCACCACCATAAACTCTCATGGGGGGTTATGGTCGGGTGGTCCCCACACTTCAACGCCTACAAGGAGGTTTAGTTCTGGTGGACCCCACCTCCAACTTCCACACGGAGGTTTTAACCAACAAATAAAAATAAAGGTTCAAAACTTTATTTTTATCTTAATCATTCACTAAAAACCCAAATACTAGATTTTATTCTTGACCCACTACCATTGAGGTGAAAGTCTTTCTAATAGAATATTGGCGCTGTGAGTATAACGGTGCCCTCAGATTTCATTTCTGAGTACTGTTTCAAAAGTTATAAAAAACCACTCGTATGTTTAATGAACGTACCCAAAATTTTTTTTAGAAATTGATTCCCGACACATCGGGTCTCAGAATCACACACCATCAAATTTCACGGACTCGTAAAATTCCCATTTATTTGAAAAACATTACATGTAAATTCCAGGTCATTACAACTATCATTGTTATCAGTGGATAATTTGAATACTTCATTGAGTGTTCAATATACATAATACTGAAAAATCATAAAATTGAGGTCAAATTCCACATATTGTTGGGAACAATTCCAACATCATATTTAAACAAATTTATTTCCATATATCATAACATCATAATTAGGTAAATATATATCAAAATGTTCAGTCATAATATTAATAATATAATGAATTATATAACATTATCCAATGAAACAAAGAATTCTATTACTATGGGACCACAATTTAAAAGATTCATTTACCTCAATTATTCATTCTACATGGAATGATAATATATAACAATCATATGAATGAAATAAACCAATGGAATTGAATGGGATTGATAAATGTTTCAAATATAATACATTATAAGAAATTGTTTAGTGATCGTAAAATAATAAATAGAATCATGTTTTTTCAGAAATGTTCATTATCCATTCAATAAGAAACAAGACAATTATTTAAAAGGGGAGGTTTTTGAAAAATAAATTTAGTTTCAAAAATCATTTTAATTGTCAAGGAAATAATTTTGACAATATAAAAACAACTATATCGCAATAATTAAAATGGAAATAATTATGTAAAGAAATTTTAATTAAATTATAGGAATATCCATAATGAGGATAATATCAAAGTAAATATAATGAAAAATAGAGGGGGTTGGGTTTGATAATCCCCTAAACATAGATATATTTTATTTCATCACATTTCCACATCGTATAATAAAATGAATTTATTTATACATGGAACCACAAGTAAAATATGTTAATTTTTTCACAATTGATAAATTATTATTAATTTATTATAAACTCACTCATTCTAAAATTGTCATAAATAATACATTAGTATATTGATATAGATTATAAATCTCTCAAATATCTCACAATCCAGGGAATGTATTATTTACTTTCAAATAAATTATCAATATATAAATATTATTTTATTACCCTTGTTAAAATTTTACCATTATCGTCACACAATATATATTTCGTAGAAATATCAAATGTTATTATCATATTCATAACCTAGTTATTTGAAACACATGAAATGGGGGAGCTCAAATTCAAATTAATGGAATGATATATCATAATGTATTATATCACAATCTTGAATGAGAATATAATGAATATATATATCATTATAAAATATAAAAATACCATGGATCATAATCATAAAACCTTATGTATTGATATAATATCCTTAAATTATCAATAAGTAATAATAAAAGTCATGACATTACCAAAAATACATATCAATTACATAAACATGTGATCTTGATGAAAAAGTGAATAATTATTTAAAAAATGAATAATCAAAAAAAATAATGGAATAACATTATAACCCACAAGAGAATTTTAAAAATTAATAAACAATGGGTATTTATAGTATTGTGAAAAAAATATTTCTCAAGTTAAATTTCTAGGCACAAAATATATTCCGACTTTATGTTGTGAACAAACAAACATCCCACGATTCATATTGTTAATAAGAAATTCATATATATTATATTGTAAACATAAGATATTTCAATTCGTCTAATTATGAGGAAACAAAATACCCACCCATAATATTGTGATAAAAACCCATTATTAATATTGTGAATCAATAAAATTCCAACACATCATGTTGTGAACTTCAATGATGTATATTCTTAATTTTCATTTCCATAAAAAGAAAAAATATTTAACCAATGATTTGGTACATTATATATTACCCCACCCATCACCATTCTTATATATTTGTGTTATAAGAACGTGGAACATTAATTATCTCATAAATTTCATATAGAATAAGAATAGACTCCTTAAAATGTTAAAAACATCAAGAAACATTAACTTATTAAATCATATAATATCAAAAATCTCATCATATAAATTAAATTAAATCATAATAAAATATAAATCATAATCCAAAAAAACATCATGGATGATAATACATTTATTATAATCAAATTTAATAATTATATACTTTTCAATAAATACTTTTTAACATTGATGTAATAATTAATTTAAAAAATATATTTATGAAGGGAAAGAGGTGGCTTGTGAAACCATATTTCCACAAAATAGCCCAAAAATTAAAATATGGGTTTAAAATGGTGAGTTAAAATTACAATAAATAATTTTAATATTAAAATAACCTTAAATATGAATACATTAAAATTAAATAATCATTTCATAAAGGGTATGTAAAAATAAAATAAAAACTCTTACAATTAATAATAACATATATATTTGAGGCATTGAAAATATATTGTTTTAAAAAAAGGGAGGTGAAAACTGATTGAAAATATATTATAAAAAAATCATCGTTAATAAATAAACATTAAATGAAATAATAGTTTAAAAAACTAATGGAAAAAATCATAATAATTTAGTTTTAATAAGATTCATTAATAATTTGATGATGAGTAATACATAATGATTTCGAATATTTAGGAAAAGATACATTGAAATTTTGTAATTTTTAATATAATCATTAATAATGGGTACCTAAAAAAACCTATTGATATGTTCCAAAAGTTATATTAAAATACATGGAAAAAATTTCTATTAAAAAATAGTCAATACTGATGGAAACATGAAATAGACATAGTCTTATTAAATTGCTATGTGAAAATTCATTAAATCTGTTTTATTTTAAATTGAATCTATAATAATGGAATCCCAAAAAATACATAATTAAATCTAAAAAGAAAATATCAAAAAATATTGAGAATCAATTCATTATAAAAGAATAATAAATTATAGAAAATTTATAAGAATATATAAAAAACAAAATTTGGAGTGGATTATGAAACATTATATATTAACTGGTAAAACAATTTCAATAGTTTTAGATAAGATTTTATAAAACCAATATTATTAAAGTGATTTTAAAATTAGAAAATATTATTATGTAAATATGATTTATATTTTCACATAGATATACAATGCATATGATAGTGATAGATTCTTTATAATGAAATATTATTCAAATTCCACAAATGAATTATCATATTTGAGGGATAAATTTTATTTCTAGGATGTTAGAATTAAATATTTAGGGATTTTGTAACAATTTGATAAAAAAAATTGAATGAGAATGAACAATAAAATCGAGATAAAAAAACTAAGATTAAATAAATAAATCATGATATAAAATTCATATAGGTTGTATGAAATAACAAAATTTAATATAAGTGTGTAATACATGCATTTTCACATTGAAAAGAAAATTATTTATAATTCAATTACATTATTTCATTTCTAGGTTCATTAAAATATAACCACCTATAAGACAAACATAGAATATTTAATATCCAAATTCATAACATCTCTCATAAATATTATAAATTTATAAACCATACTATAAATAATAACATGAATATATTTATTTGATATAACATATTATAATAATTAGATGATAATAACATTAACTAATTTTTATGAGATTAATAATTTATATATCATTACAAATCATTTGATACCATGTTAATTATTGATATATTACTTTGGAATCTATAACATAGAACTTATTTTTATTTTGAATTTTTTTCTTTCATTCCATTAGTGTTTTGGTTACACTATGTGAAAATTAGATAGATAATGAATTATTTTTGAAATATTAGAAAATTAAAATGTTTAGTTAATATATCATTGAATAATAAATCAAATATTTAATGAAAATTAATGTGATAATTTTTTTAATAATTAATAATAATAAAATTTTTCATGTTCTAAAAGTTGACAGTAATCATATTTAAATTCATTGTTCATGCAAGTGGTCAAACTGACCCATATCTAATCTCAATTTAACTCAGTTTTCTAGTATGGTTAAGGAGAATTTTTTCTTACATAATATCATTATAATATATGAATATTGATAATAATATTGTTTTTTGATTTTGGATCATATTTGAATATTTTTAGATAATGTATGATGATATTTTTGAAAAATGAAAAATGTTTCATCTTAGTGGTGCTAATTAGTATATACACATGATTAGAATTTTTTTTAATTGATTATAAGGGTGAAAAGGGATTTTAAATTTTATTTTAATAGACACAATTATATTATATATATTCTATTTATGCATAATTTTCACTACTAATCACATTTGTAAAATCTCTAAATGAAAATTAAACAATATTGCAACATAGAGGTGGTCATCCCCAAAACATGTTAATGATGTAATTTTTTTTCTAATTAGAAGTTAATGAAAATTTATTTTTTAACAAATTAATATTAAAAAAATAAATACAATATTTATACTCATTTCTAAATTTCAATATGGTGATACATTATTTAGAAGAGAAATATTATGAATAAAAGAATATGATTTGGTTAATACATATATTGGATACATGAGTTTTTTCATGGAAGTTTCTTTGAAATTTAAGATTATTTGTTAATAATTAATCACAAGGGGATTATATTTTTGGTATATGTTTATAGGTATAGTATAAGTGCAGTGGTTTAAGGAGGAATTTGAGGTTTAACTGTTTATTTGAAATGTAGGAAGTGATAACCTGATATAAAATTAAAAAGTGTAATTTATGAAATAGTAATCCATTTTCTATAATTCTATGACACTATTTAGGTTTTATACAACAAAAATGAGACAAAATTTATTTTTGGTTTATATAACATCAAACCTCATATAAATGAATAATTTTAAATCATTTTGTAAATATTTTTTTTTTTAATTTGTCAAAACTATTTTCATTTTTTTTTACTTTTTACCACTGTGACTATTTCTTTTCAAAGTAATTAATTTTTTTATAAATTAAATTGAAAATTAACATATTAATAAATGTTAACTTTATATTTTAATATATATAATATTTTTATGATATTTAATCTCATAATGTGTAAAAAGTTTATATTTAATGAATTACACATAATCACATTAGTTTTATTTAAGGAATTGGTGTTATGCTTCTGTAAATTTATATATATGTTAGAATTATAATTATTACACATTTTAGTGATGTAAATTGATTCATTATTAATAATATTATGGTTATGATAAATTTATGTAAAAAAATAACTGAATAATTACTATAAAATAATACATCAAACTATTATATTTTTCTAATAATATTGTATCTATATTTTATTTTATGATAATTATTTACTTATATATATAATTAATAAAATTAAAAAAATATTATTAAACTATATGTTTACTACTTAGTAAATTATAAATTTATTATTATATTCATATATAATGGTTTTGATAATTAGATGGTTGGAAATGTCTTTGGAAGTTATCATTCGACCGTTGATCGTTTACAGTTCAAAGAGGGTGTAAGAGAAGTAATAAATATAAAAACATCACGGATATAATCTTTATAGTAGTTTCACATAATTAATATAAATTTAACACCCTACTAAATTAATATTATAAGAAATGGGTTTGAAAAGAATAATGGAAATGAGGAATATTATGGTATAATAAGAGAAAAAAATGAAGAAATCATATTGTCCTATCATTGTTTAATTTCTCTATATAAACCAACTACATGAATTACTAATTTTTTTTACTATAGAATTACCCTAATAATTTTTTTTGTATAACACTAGATGATTTTAGTATGTCATTGTATTTGGTAAGTGCAATTGTTTTAGTTTTCCTTGGGGAGTGATATGAAAATTTAAACATGTGGAAATGGGTGTTTTAGGGACAGAATACATAAAAATAAGAATTTCCAATGTAATGCATGTAATAGATAAATTTTTAACATTTTAATATATATTTTAAAACAAATAAAATTATTTTTTACATTTATGAAACATTATTGTTATAATTTAATTAATTAATCAAAAGGAAATAATAAAAACATATAAATATTTACTTAAAGGGATAAGAAATATATTTAGACTATAGAAAATTCATTTATTTTCAAAAATTTATTTTCATTGATTATAATAAATATTAAGTATGATTTTGTTAGATTCTAATGATATATAACTGATTAGTGCATTATTACAACATGAATGATTTCATCTAAATAATAGTCATTAAGAAGAAATAATATTTTCTGTAACTCATAAAAAAATGATGAATTTAAAAAATAATTGAACAAATAAAGAACATTAAATTTCAGAATTCAGATTGGGAAAAAAATTATATATTATTAATAATAAATTTATTTGATCGGTTAGTTTAATATCTCAAAAAATTATTATGACTTTTATAAAATACATTAAAATATTGTTATTAAAGTCATTCTTACAATTTCTTTTAGTTGTTAGTATGTGTATATTGTTTATGGAATTATCATATTTATATTTTTTAAAATTTATCTTGATGAATAAAATTTATATTATATTTAATTTTTTGAGTCAATATTTATATTCTCTTTGAAATATTATTATTCATAATGTTCGGGATACTATTTCTAATAGTCCTTTAACTATTAAAATTGTCACATTACTTCTTATTAATTCCTATTAATTAATCCATTAATTATTCAGCACAATTAATCCCAAGGTTAATAATATAATTTTATAAATTTTCATTAGTTTACTAATAATTTTTTCTTTTTCGTAATTATGTTTGATAGGGAAACATTTTTAGAGGACTGCGATGATCTTAATTTTCCCATTATTATTTTCTTATTATTTCCCCCCAATAATATTTGAAATATTGATTGTTTTCGTTATTGAATAATGAAAATATCTTCATTATAGATATAATTTTTCATAAATTTTTCTATGTGATGATTTTAAATAGTATTATACTTTATAATTTGATATAACAATTATATACAAAAATTATAATTTACAATCAATGTTTCATTACATTCTTCCCTTCATTAGAAAATTCTTTGCATAAATTCACTATAATAATCTCAATTGATTATATATTTTGGTGGTTCTTTTTCATCCTTTTATATATTTCCTATGTTGCCTCATCATATTTATTTTTAGAACACAATAGGATATAATTTTTGTTGTAGAGAACTTTTTTTATATGGTGTACAGTCTCCACTAGCTTCTATTGACATATGAGTTCAATCTCTAGTTTTATCTCATGTATATTGAATTAATTTTATGGACACGTTACATGCTTTATTTGGAGAGATTGACAGAATAGATTGTGTACTTGGGAATGTTTTGGTTGATGTGTTAGTTGATAAAACCCTACACCTATCTGGATAAAGGATTTCAAATTGTCCTATATACAATTGTAAAACCATTACATTCATTTTAGGCTTCAAAACCACCTTATGTGGTGATATTAAATGGATAAAATTTCACAACACTTCAAAATTCTTGGTCATATGGATTTTTTTTCACTATAGCTCATCTACTATGTTGGAAAATCGTTAATATAGTTTTGGATGGATTAATCCGTATTTAGTCATTTCGTTCACAATATATATTCAATGTTTCTTTTTTCATGAAACTAAATCATAACATATAGGATATATATATCAATTATCATATAGGGATTCATATGGATCCATTATAATAATTGAGTGATAGATATTGTTATATGATAACTAAATTAATGTGAGATATCGATCCAATCCTATTTAAAATTTCATTGCTTATGCACTCAAAAAGTTCGGGAGTGTATAAATTTTTTCTAGGCCAATAGTTTTTGGGTTATAGGATGTAATGAACTAGCCTTATACATTACATATTCTTCTATTTTTGTTTTCACAGTTTCATTTTCATTCATTCCCAAGGATCATTATTATTTTGACTATTAGATATTCAGATCATAAATCATATATATAAAACAAAAATAATAATAGGAGGACCGTTATAATTAGTATCATTTTTCCTCAATATAATATTTCATTAAAAAGTAATTCTATTTTATGAAAGAAAACAATAATTTCTGTAACTAAAACTATAATAACATTTCAAATCATCGTTAAGAACATTTATTATAAATATAAAAATATAAGAAAAAATTATCAGTCAAGGAAATTAAATAAAAATAATGAAAACTATTTTATCATTTAAAAATTTAAAACAAATAAAATTAAAAAAAACATCACATTGTTTTTTTATGATATTAAATAAATTATTTCTACATGAAAAACATTCACATTTAGTTCAAAGGAAAAATTAAAACACATATTACGAAAATAGAAATATATTTTAGGTGACATAGAGAATAATTTATCTAAGAATTTTTAATCCCATTATATATATAACTGGATCCCAGTAAAATCCGTAAGATAATCCATGTTGTTTAACACCGTCTTTCAAGTCGTTGAAGACATAAAATTTTACACAATGAATTATAGATCTATAATAGAGATCAACCATTGAATAATCTATATCATAGTCAAATTTCTATCATATTTAATTTTTAATTACTATAAAATGAATCACACATTTTAGGAATTCATATTAAAATAATAAATCCTTTGTAAAAATCATATGAAATGAAATATAAATAATTTTTATATAATGAAATAACAATTCATTTTTAACAAAAATTTCATAACAAAAAATACTTATATGGAAGAGGAATATTGTTATTTTATTTAAAACATGAAGTATTATAATGTAATCCATGAATGAAATAAAAGGTATAGTTATATAGAAATTCATTATCATTGTATATGTTAAAATTAAACATCCCTTTCTTCCTTGGGAAAATAGGGCCCAAAAAAACATTAAAGGGATTAATTTTCAACATCATTGAAATAAATTAAAAATAGAAATGAAATTTACTTTTTAATTATATTATTTAAATAAAATTTCATTAATAATATATTTCTAATAAAATGGACATAAAAAATCATTTTCAATAGATTCATTAAAAGGCGGGTTTTAAATGAGAGTCCTTTAAATAAATCCATAAAAGAATCACTTTTTAAAAAAATTTTAGTGAAAAAAATGATTGAAAATGACCTTTATAATCCATTAAACCATATATTTTTTTTGAAAAATTTATACGAACATGGATGTAGAATTAGAGTTGGATGATGAACTCTAAAAGATGATTTTTAAAACAAAACCCATTTTTAGGAATCTGACTTATCACTTACATTATTTAACATCATGAGTTATAAAAATAAGTTAATTATATACTTTATTACTATATTGGTCTATATTTATGATTTTTTTTTCAATTTTATAATCAATTATCTTAAAATTTGCATTTAGGTGATATTTAACTCAATTGTCTAAAATGACTTTGATAGGTAAAAAATGTTCAATAGTATCCTTATTCCATTGTATATATAATTTTAATAACCTTTTAAAAATAAATTTCATATGTCAGTGAAACTTTTAAATCATAACAAGGATGATTATTATGAAAAATTAACTACAATAAAATCATGATGACTGCAATCCGTATGTACTCATGAAAAACATTTCAATTTTTCAACGTTCATTACAAAAAAGGTATATATTATATTATCATTATATAATTACCATTAAATAATAAATAACATATTACATCATTAAAATATACATTTATATAACTTTCATGTGGTTTGGTGACGAAAATAATCACACTACTTTGTGTATGTGGTAATCCAAAGGTATGCATGAACACCATTTTGACATTTCAATGTTTTTTAATGAATCAAATTAATGGATATATTATGTTCATAGAAGAAAAAATATGTAATAAATATCATATAAAGAAATAAATAAATATATATATTAAATTCAACATTAAAACTGACATTGATGGGAGGAGATGGAAAACGATTTACATCAGTTTACAAGGTCGTACTCCACCATACAAGCGTACTAGAGTTATGTTTCTCATTTGATTAAAGAAGATATGGATATTGGTCATACCACTAACATTAAAAAATATTTTTGTAAGGAATAAATTGGTGTTATTATTTCATCATGGTCAAATAATAATTGATGATGTTTGAAAAATCAGACAATACAAAAACACGATGTCATGAACTACACATTTTTCATACAATATCCTATGATTTTCAAAAAAATGAATTACTAGTATAGTTTTATGATCAGGAAAATGAATCAGGTACATGGTTAGGGACATGAATATGTGATTTTTGGAGTTCATAGTTAAATAAAAATTACTTTTGTTTATAATGAAAACAGTAGTGGATAATCCCTTTTTAAGAGAGGGGGGGGGGCATTTTTGGAATTTCCTAAATTATCGAATTATTATATATTAATTTTCTCATTCAAATGGAATAAAAATTTAAATATTAAAATTTATAAATTGTATTAGTTTTAATCCTTAAAACCATTAATAATTTATAAATCTAGGTGATTTTATCTCTATTATCATTTTCGTTAACACAAGGTAACACTTTTTGTCAATTACCATAATATTGATGATTTTACTATTTAAAATTTATTAAAGTTAATATAAAACAAAAAAACAACAACATAGAAATGGGTCCAAGAAAACTTTCCTACCATATAACATTTAAATGGGAATGTATTATATTTTTATTTATTTTAAAACATTTAATAAATCTTTATTTATTAAAATTATACATTAATATATATTTTGACATTTTTCATTTAATATGACTTCTTGAAAATCAATAAATAGAATTTCTTAGAATATATTACATTCAAACCCCCAATATATTATATAATTGTTTAGAAAATATTTATTAGGATAATATAAATCACTCATATATTAGTATTTGTGATATTTTTAATATAATATTTTATTTTCTCTTATTATTTAATAAATGAAACGTTAATCTTTTATAATATTTTATGGTCAATATTTTATCAACAAAAAAGTAGGGAAAATTTAACAGAAAAAATTATTTTTATTTCAGATAACAATTAAAAATTGAATATAAAGAATTTTTACCTCTAAGTTAATAAATAAAATTTAACAAAAAAAATATAGTAAAATATTTTATTTTTCATTAAATAAAATATTTTAATTTTTATAAAAATTACCATATTGAATTTATGTGTATTATACTCAATGATTAATTTAATATGGATCAAATATATTCGTAATATAAAAGTTTAACAAGATTTTGGGTAGCATTTTAGTTCTTCTTAGACTATGTTCCCAATATTAATCCATTATACCTTTAATGGGATACTAGATATTTACAATAGTAATTATTCATAATTAAAAAATATAAAAGTGAACAATTTATAAATTTTAGATAACTAATTGTAAAAATAGAATCCATTTTTCAAGATTCAAAAAATAACTGTGGGAGAATTTAATTTCTAATTAAACATGATAAATGTGTCTAACAACATTTTCTAGGAAAAATCCATTTATATATAAATATATTTTTATACAAAATTAATGTATAAAATCAATTATAAAGAACATAATTAGATTTTAACGATTAAAAATGATATATTAATAAATTAAAAAAATTAAAAATATCATTTATAAATAGTTAAAATGAAATACTCTTTTCGATAAGAATTAGTAATTTTCCCTATTTATTGAAAAATCCATGTTTTTTGGAAAATCTAAAAATGTTACTGTAGGAAATATTTGATATAATAATTTTAAAAATGATATAATAATTATAAGATAAATTTTTTCAAAGTTCATGTTATTAAAAATGTCATTTTATGCTAAAAGGAATGAAGTCCCTTTTTCGATGAAAACATATTCTTGAAGAATAAATCGATGTAATAAATTAGAGTGATTACAAAATATATATTAATCAATAAATATATATTTATTATTTCCAATATACATATAAATATATATATATCCTAAATTATTTTATCTTATTCATACTATTCAATTTAATGGGTATGTAATAGGAATTATCGTTAAATAATAATAATTTGTTTTATTTTTGGAATTATATTTATTTATTGTATATGTTATTGACCATTATATTCATTTTAAATTTTATATGTGTTAGATACTCCCACTTTTAATTTATTACTTCCTTATAATAAAATTATATTCTCGTTAATAAAAGGAATGATATTTGATAATTCATTCCATGAAAGCTTACATTTTAAAAATTCTCCATAAAACGTTCACACACAATGAGGGAATGAGAAATATGAGGGTCATCTGGAATAACACATAAATATGTTTCCCAAATTGGATGAAATTAGTGGGAATTTAAATTATGGATACGGAAGACATTTTTTTTAAACAATTAATGATGGAGAGTGGAAGGAATAATTGATCTCATTAAATTGTATGCTCATGGGAGTTCAATGTCTACACAAACATAAACATAAGGGCTATGAGAAAGACCACTTATTTATCAAAATTAAATGTTATATGATAAACGTTTTAATGAATCTCTTGATATTTTTGAGAAATTCCATTATAATCTAGACTAAACCAAATAAAAATATACATACATGAAATTTAGAGTTTCATCCATCAATAAATATCTTCCAAAATCTCATATTTTTCTTGAAATGAAGAATATTCAAGATTAATTTTCCTTCTTTGAAGCACTGAATTCCATATTTAATGGATCATATAATACATGAAAAGTTAAAAATCTATTCCTTATATCTGTAAACATTAAGGAATTCCATAATAATTATAATGATCGTAGATAATTATGAAAATGAATAAACCTTGATATATTGATATAATAATGTTATCACCAATATTAGACATTATAATGGATGGTTCAATATATATAATTCCATAAATAAATATCCATAAAATTATTTATAATATTCATGAGAAGTAATAAATCAATACTATTAGGATGATCATACCAAATATTATTTTAACAATTTTATCTATGTAACATCATTCAATGTTCATTTATCATAAAAAAATTCATAAGATAAAGTCATATAATCTCTATTATATTCTAATAATTTCCACAAATATGACCTGAATCATGATAAAGGTACATTAAAATAGCAACTAAAAAAATATTATTTATACTTTATGTATCTAATTAAATAAAATTATATCAAAATATATTTCCATTTATCTAAATCATACATATATCCCAAAATTGTTAAATTATTCTGAAATAGCATAAATCACATAATAACATAATTACCAACTCAATTGTAAATCCCATGGTTGTCTATACTAAAATATATATGTTCCCAAGCTCAACATAATCTTTACATATATATTCATTTACAAAATTTCATACTAATTAGGACATAATTTAGGCCATATGAAGGTTTTGACACTTTTTAACATTATGTTTTTAGTCAAGTCCCTAGAACCATACCATATGTGACAG
Organism: Viscum album; assembly: GCA_963277665.1. Classification (NCBI taxonomy): domain Eukaryota; kingdom Viridiplantae; phylum Streptophyta; class Magnoliopsida; order Santalales; family Viscaceae; genus Viscum; species Viscum album. The sequence continues at coordinate 970,451,831 of OY728133.1, read as the reverse complement.
GTTTTCTATTTTTTGAAAATTATATTTAAATAATTCGAATAAAATTCCTAAAAACATGATGAACATATTAAAAAATTTCATTAAAAAATATATTTTGAACATCCATAGATTAATACGCATCTCATAAAATAATCATAATTTTCAATCATTTCAATAACATCATGTACATATTTTCTCAAAGTATTATTTATACCATTGTCATATGTCCTAAATATCTATCTCTAAAAACTAAATTTTTTCTATATATTAATTTCCAATTTTGATTATTCCATCTAGCATTTAATTCATTGTTTATAAAACCAAATTTACAATAGAATGGTTCATGATTATCATAATATTTAATATTTATTAATATTATTGGTAAACAAGTCCTTAATTTAACTATATTCATAAAAAATTGACTATGGGTTTTCATATAATTTATTAATATTTTATTCTATAAATAAAACATCTGAAAATGTCCATATGATTTTTCATTTACAAATTTATCATGTTTCACACTATGAATATTATAAACAATACAATAATTAAATATCAATATCATGGACTTCTTTTATTCATTTAATATATCAATTATATTCAAGCTTAAGATGCATTTATCTAAATAAACAATAGTTTAGTCCTTAGTAGTATATCAATTAGTGAATGTGATGCGTGAGTTGAAAATTTAAAATCAAATGAAATTAATACCATGATAGATATAAATTTTTTAAAAAATAAATGTGGTGGGATACATTAAATGTTTTCATAGAGGTGTTTTGGATGTTCAAAAAGAAACCATGTTTATTAGAAAAATCTATTTTAATGGCTGTAATGAATAAATAATTTGTTATATATATAAAGGTTGTGTGATATTATTTTATATTCAACTTTATAAATTGTTTTCGAGCTATATAAAATAACATCATTAAAACATAAATGTAATTATTTCATTCAAAAAAATTGCTTTTGTAATGACAATAGCCATTTAAATCGTATAATAATTAAACCATAAAATCCCAATAAAATAACATTAATAATGTAAATATTGAATAATTTTTTAATCTATAAATTTATCTCATATTTTTAATCTTACATTCCCAAAAAATGTAATAAAAATCTTTTGAAACAATCCTTCAAATTAGTCATTAGGATTACACATTCCTTAATCCTATAAAATGTCTTCAAAAATATAATTAAACACATTAACATCACAAAACATGAAACATAAAAATAATTTTATAATCCCTTGAACTTAAGATAACCCATTATATTATAGACTCAGGATTGTATATATAACTCTTACTATTACCTCAGAATAAAACATCCTAATCACTAAAGATTTATAAACCAGGGTCTGATTCCAACTCTTTGGTCACAACCATTATAATTTTATTAGCATTATTCTTTTGTAATTGATTTTATTTGATACAATATGAGAATTATGGTTTAATGTTTAAGATAATATGTTCATATCTCTTACAAAACAAACCCTTATAATACGTAGTGGACACTTTTACTCACTATCTACTTTTTTCAGTAATATTTATATTCTTATTAATGAAATAATACATTTGATAAAGATAACATACATATCCATATCTCCTACATTATCAAATGTTCGAATAATATATATGAACAATGAAAATCATTTAAAAAAATTTTAGGATAAAAAATTCATTTTATTGGAAATATGAGAAATAAAAAGATCCAAGTTAGTCCATTTTAAGTCATGAAAAAATTTAGAATTCCTACCATTATCACATTATACATTAAAAATATGAAATAATTCATTTCAAAAAGAAAAAAACATTTTTTACCAATTAATACGCCAAAAAATGTTTCCATAAAATATAAATCTAATTTAAGGAACTTAGAGAATCATATTGAAAAGTTTTTTTAATTTCGTGTTCAAAATAGTTGGATCATATGAATTCTAAGGGGAAACCATGCAGTATACTCCATCATTCATTAGATTCAAAAATAATAATAATTTTAACCAATAAATAAATAGATAAAATGGGTTTACATAAAATATAAAATGTAAAAATATCAGATATTCCTTTTTTATAATTCCCATGTACGTATCCTGAATAAAAATTTATTTTTTTACCATTTTAATTATGAATCATTTGAAATAAACTTCTGAACCCATATGAAAACACTTTCGGATATTGAAATAACTTTTCTTTTTCAAAAACACAATTTATGAAATAAAATAACCAAATTATGATTAATATTTAATTTTATTGTGGAAATTAATAATTCTAGTAATGGAATAAAAAAAATAATCGTTACGGTGGTGAGAATTTTTTTTTCTTTGACTATGTTTAAATATAACATTCATTTGTTCATTATTAAATAATTTTTAAAAATTACTTATAAATTTTGGGTTTTCAAACAATTTATTTATTTTAAAAAGTGAATCAAAATTTCATTTATAATTATTTAATGTCATTATAAACTGATTAATCAGTTTTTAAAATTAATATAGTCATGACAAAAATTATTTTAATGGAAAAATTAAAAGATAATTTTTTAAGATATTTCCTTATTTTAACCCATAAATGTTTAAATTTTTTTATAACACCTTAAATACAACTAAATATTTAAAAAATGACACTTATATTTAGTTTATGGATAATTACCAATTTTCATGAAACAATTATGAGAATAAAAGAATAGAAGAAAAATAGATTGAGGGGAATATTTAAATATGGATTCTCAAAAAAAATCTCTTACTTTGAGGTTGACCCATCATGTAGAATATTTATTTTCATAAATACTAAAATTAGGTTAATTACTTAAATTATTTAAATCCTTTTTCATTTTTATTATTCCTTTTAAATGTTATGATCAATTACATAATCAATTAAGTTTGAATAAGATGTCTCGAAGATATTCAACCCATGTCCAACATGACATTAGTGGGTTGAATATAATCAATGAGGTCACTATTTAATAATAATGAGAATAATAATAATGGAATAATTACACTATTATACATCACATACTCTTTTAAAACTATCCTGCAAATAATTTTATAAAAAATTAACTACACTATAGTCATTGACATGGTAAGTCGCACGTACGAATGAGTAGCGTTTCAATTTTATAATGATCATTTTGAAAAAAAGTAAGTAATATTTTATCCATAAATAATGATCCCTAAAAAATCTACCACATTATTTCCTTTCATTGTACTTATATATATCATCCATTTATCATGGTTATGATAACAAATCACAACTCTTCCTAGAGGCAGTAATTAACAAGTATGTATAGACAATGATATCATTTCCTTATAAAAAGGAAATCCAAGCATGTAAGTGAAATATTATATTTTATAATGATAAATATATAATCAATATCATATGTATATATATTAATTATCAATAATTTTATCTATCAAGGAGATAAAGTGATTGAAAATGAATTACATTTGTTCGTGAGGTAGTAGTCCATCATACACATAAATGATGTGTTTTTCTCATTTTATAGAAGTGGAGATGTATATCGGTTATTAAATGAACTAAATTATATATTTTTATTTTTAATACACTATTTTATTTATATATTCATGTTTTAATAAGATTTTATGATATTTGGGAATAACTGTACCAAAATGAGTTTTTATGAATTTTACCTATTATCCAAAAAACCTCTTATGATTTACAAAAAATGACTTCCAAGGTTTATTTTCTAATTAAACCATGTCCTATAATACATGGTGAGGGATTTTTAGAGGTAATTTGGGTATATATAATAAATAAAAAGGTTTTTAATGTTTGATGAAAATTTTTTCATATGTGTTATTTTATAAGAGATTAGAGGGTGACTCTTCAAATTTCATAAATTATTAAATTTATATAAATAAACAGTCATATTTAGAAGAATAAAAAATGTTTAAAATATAATATTAGAATATTAAAAGTTTATGTAATCTAATCCAATAAAAATTTGTGCATTTCTAGGTTATTTCTTCACCGTTATCGTTTTTATCCCCTCTTCACCATTTTAGATAATTACACTGATATTAATGTTCTTAATATTTATGGATTAATAAAAATAATATAAAAGTAAATATATTCCATAAAATAATCACGGTTCATATTATAAAATATATATCCTTTACATGGTAGAATATATAGTTTTTAGTAATTATAAATAATTTAAGAAAAAAAATTTCATTATAAAATGTCAATAGTGTAATCTATGACATTACCTATCTAATTTCACTTTAAAACAAAATAAAAATATTTAACTAGATTAAAATTATTAGAAAAATTAATCATATGTTTTAAATATATATATATATATTATGTGATGTTTTAAATCACTCAAATTCTATTACATTTAGAAAAATTAAATTCATTTTTTTAATATATATATTAATTGAATAAATAGGTTATTAGTGTTCCATAATCATTTAAAGTTATTATATCAGTTGTAAAAAATATAAATATATTAACATGTCAAAAATTGTTATTTAGATTTTAAATTTTAAATTATAATAAATTATACATTATGTTTATCTTTATGTAAAAAAATTACTCACAAAAACAAAACGAGTTTCATTTTTAACTTCTCCTAAGATGTGGTATTATAATGGTCATAATATTGTCTATATGAAAAACTCATATACATGAAATTTTTACCAATATTAATACAATATAATTAAAATAATATTATTTGATGTGTCTGGGCTACTCTACATCCTAATTCAAATTATTTATACCTTTTATTAACTTGTTTTAACTTTCCCATGATAAAAAATATTTTATGTTGTTAATATAAATAATGAAAAAAATAAAATGGGTTATAGTTAATACATTTATAAACCCTATTTTGAAATGTAGAATCAATATTTAACTATTCAAATCATATAATTTGAAGAATATAAATAACAATTATAAAAGAAAAAAGATTAAAAAATACGTTTTTATAAAAATGGATTTTTAAGTATACAAGTTTTTAAACAAAAATAAAATATAAAAGTCATAAAAAAATCAATGAAAATTATTCATAATATGAAAAATGGTATATTAAAGAAATTAAAACTCACTCTATATATATTTTTCTAAATTTTAAATAATTTAATAATATTTTTTTAATATTTTTTTTTATTTTCAATATCAAATAAAAATTAAATATTTTCAGGTAAATAATTATAATTTCAGTGTAAAATAATATATATATATATGATGATTTAAAAAATGATATAATTTTTGTCAAAATTAGTTCTATTAGTTAAAAATATTAATAATAATATTTTCTCTAGGAAAGCAATAAAATATATTTTTGTATAAACCGTATTTTTGAAGAATAAGAAAATTTTACTGAAATTAGTGTGATTATTTAAAAATAATTTATTAATGAAATTATATTTATTAAGGCCATTGAAACTATTTTAGTACTTATTTTATCCGATTATTAATAGGGAATTTAATTAAATGGTTATAACGACAATATTTATATAAATATATTTCATTATCATTTGTAATTAGTGTTGTGTGTCATATACTTTATCGAAAATAATATTATATACAAAAAAATAATTCATAAAATTGGGTATAATGAATTTAAATGTTCTATTTAGATCATCTGGATGAGTTCTTTAGATTTTATAGGTGAACTATTGATGATGACCATATACTATTTAATGTGGCGCCACATCATATGACCACCCCCATCTTTATTACCAGTTAATTAATGATTTTTTTCATAAATGATCACATAGTATAGACAATAATATCTATAAGACTACACTATTTGGGAAATTAAGAACACTAAATAATATAAAACATGGGGATACATCAACATTTTTGAAAACATTAATAACATGCCCATAATATTCCATCATTCTTAAAACAACATTGGATAACATGTGAAATTATATAAGAAAATAGATTTTCTATATGTCTAATAAAGAAATAAAGAAATAATTAAATGATGATTGTATTACATGTTAAAAAATATTAATTCCCATGGGACATAAAATTGGATATAATCATAAAAAATAAGAAATAAAGGCATGATATAGAATGAAAAAATAATGGGAATATGGGAATGTGGAAACAAAATTAAACATGAAATCATAATCATTTGTATAGGATTACCACCAGGAAATCATTACATGGTGGAAAATGACCAGTCTTGTAATAGTTTCACTCCATATTTCTATACATGATTCCTTGAGTGACTAAAACATAACCCAAAGTTACAGGGTTTTATATAAATTCGGGCGCACCTACCACTTTAATATCATGAAGATGAATTAATAGTCCACACATATCATTCAACAAAGTGTCATATTTCATCAGATTTATTTCCATATTTGTGGATTATGGAAAAAATACATAGAATATTCAAATAAATTATGTTTATGTAATATTAGGTGATTAAAAATTAGTACAATTTTTACATGTATACATTTTACAGTTTTCTGGTATGGAAACCATCAGTTACATTTTTAAAATATATAAACAATACTTATTTATTTATAGAATGGTTCAATGAGAGATAAAGTGGATTATAATCCCATGGAAGTATAAAGGAAAATATGTGGGATTTTTAAAACCTAATTAAAATTTTAAATTTTGGAATTAATATTAATATAAAATGGAGGGTTGTTAAATAAAAACATGGAATGGAAAATTGAATGATATGTTTAGTATCATGACATGGGTACATAATGAATCATGCGAGGGGTTAGTGATATTAAAATGAGTCACTCATCACAAACACATAATGACAGAAATAATAGGGATACATAAAAGTGTATACCATTAAGAGAAATTGGAATACACATTCCATTACATTAATAAGGTGTTTGATTAAAGATGATAAAGATAATTATAAGAAGGTGTTTGATTATAATTCAAATAACGGGGTCATGGACTTTCAATATTGTTTTATAGATAACATAATCATTAGCCAATCAATATGTAATCTTTATTTGTGCACCTATCATATAAGCTATATCAAGAAAATATGTGAGCTATAATTGGGATCAACCCTTAATAAATTTTTTTGAAGGAAGTTATCATGAATAATAACTTTAATTTTTTTTAAAAAATGTGTTCACATCACTTTAAAATATCAAAATTATATATTATTTTAAATTCCAATTTATAAAACAAAAATCACCTAGGATAATGGAAGGATATCATTACATTATGAAAAAAATGAAATCATATAAGGGAATCCAAAAATAAAATAATTTTTAGAGTTAAAGGAATTTCATTATCACCATATATGTTAAAATATTACATAGCATTAAAAACTGATTTAACACTAGGAGAAGAAATCAGTTCCTTGAAAATATCCTTAAAAAATATTATCCATTTAGATAAAGAACTGGGATGATATCAATTGAAAATATTATCAACGAGGCATAAGTAACATCAATGGTTATTAGTGTTGTTGAATGAAAAAACCATTAAAAGATCAATAATAATTTTGTTAAGGTAGATATCATATTCAATATAAATACAAAATTTCAGAAACTAAATATTTACAAAAGTTGTTAAAATTTTTTTCCCATGAAAATAGCTATTGAATCATAAAAAGTATTACTTAGACTAAATAAAAGTGATGAAAATGGGAAAATCCACACATGTCATAGTATTGAAAGATGAATTTTATTTTCCAGGATTATGTTACTGTAGCCAAAATTTACCCAATAAGAAAACTGTAAAAAAATTTACTTTTACAAAATCATAAAAAAATTATAAATACCTTATAAAGTATATTTAGGAAATGATAGTTTTTATTATAATATTTTTAGATACTATATTTAAAAAATGGATCTGGAAGAAAAAAATTTCCAATTTAAAAGAATACAAAAATTTAATATCCCCTATTAATGACTTTCTTTATTTTTCTTTACTAAATAAGGGAGTAAATGTAAATTTGACATGTAAAAAAATTTATTTATATATTGGAAGAAAGGATATGTGGTTAAAGAAAAGAAAATATTTTATTTTCCCTAAAAACACCCCAGAGCATTAAAAATCATGAAAAATGATATTCCCAATTAAATCTACTACCACATTACTAACACATCAATTAGAATCCAATAAAATAATAATTTCAAAAAAGAAATGAATATAATCAAAATAAAGAGATTCAAGATATATTATATTATTATGGTTATATACTAGATGATTTTCACAAATCAATTTTTATTTTTAAAAAAATTAAAATATGAGAGGATGGATTGGGTCATAAAAGCACAAATTCCCTAATTCCATGAAAATAAAATAAAATTATTTTCCCCTAATATAGTTTAAAATATAAACATATCTAGCATTTAAATGGAATTTTAGTTGAATAATTATTATAAAAAACATATTATTTAATTGACAATTAATTAATGATGTTTTTGTTCCTAACATGTTTAAATGTAAAAAAATGTCTAAAATCATAATATATAAATGTATAGACAAATTCAAACATAATCCTAGAATAAAATAATTATTGAATAATATTTATAACACAATCCATATATTGGGATTAAATTATCCATTTACCACATGCGGGAGTCCTTTATATCAAAAATTGGGCTTTCAAGCTTTGTATTTAGACCACATGGCCTTAGGCCATCAGGCTATGTAATTGGTCTCCCTCTACGCACACTAAGTAGGTCATTGCTTTAATAATAAATTGAGCCTTCAACCTCAACTTTTTTTAAAAAAAAATTATGTATGATTGTTTCACGATATCAAATTTAATTGGGGTAATATATACACCATATAAAATAAATTAGGTGCACAATATTTCAATGTCCCTCAGTGAAGGGATACTATGGCAAAATCCCATACCTCAAGTCTAGAAACTCTATCTACATCCTTTATCTCCTCTTATTTGGACATATTATGTTGTAGAAATCCTAAATACCATAAAGGAATTTATTATTAAATTATTGTAGATTTATTAATGTGTGAATTGAGGTAATTAATGTTTTTGTTTAGAGGACATTTGACCAAAATGCTTCTTTATGTGTAAATAAAAGATAAAAAGAGATACACTTCTATTGGAGGGGAGGGATATCTTTGTATTTTAACAAAATACTATATAATTATAAATTAATTTTTAATATCTAAATGCTAAAAATATATTTATTTCAATGTTATGTTGAGTATGTATTTAAATAATATAATAAAATTAATATAAGACTCATTTTGACAATGTTTTAACCCTTATCTCTTTGTTATAACAATTATTTAACCACATTCACACTTATTAGGACACCACAATTTTTGAATTATTGAGTGTCATGATTGTTACTATAAATATATAAAATGAAAATAAATGGATTGTGGTGTATATAATCAACAATATTATAATCACATGGATGAATAAATGAGTATTAGGAATTATATATCCCAAGAAAAAATATTTTTATTGATAAAAATCAATAATGTAAATATTTAATACTAAACATTACTATAAATTTAAGAAAACCATGAAAATAATTAAAATTTTAAAAAATATTTTATTAAATCATTAACCAATAATATTAATGTAATAAATTTAGGGATTAGGTTAATTTTATCAAATTATATTACTTTTAATACTTTTAATCACATTTATTTTACATTTACATTAATTTAATAATAATTGCATCAGTTTTTTATGTATTTTATGAAATCATTATAGAACTAAATATTATGAATAAATTGCCCGGATGCAGATAAATAATTTATATTTTAAATTAAAAGTCAGGACATAACATATCTTGAGTCAATCCCCATATTAAAAATATTATTATTTTGGAAAACAATAGTATTCCATTTGTTACTTTTTTTACAGATAATATTATAATGTTCATAATATCAAAAAAACTAGAAAGGGGAATATAATTGAATAATGTATGTATATGGAAACTATTATGTCTTACCAAAATATTAAGGAATGTTTTTGTGTCATTTTAGAGATTTTTCGTATAATCATTATCTATTGATTACCAGATTTTCCATTCACCATGGTAATGAAAATTACAATTCCCACTATTCATAAGGACTAAAAATAAAAAGGATATGTTTTTAAAATTTTATACCCCCTAATTCAATATATTAAATCTATTCTTAGAACATAAAAACCTATAATTTGTATATTTTATATTAAAATTAAATTGTAAATTGTGATGAAAATTATTTTTTTCAAACAAAACTCATTTTCATAAATTAAAATATTTAACTCAATTTTCAATTATAAAATTAATTAAAAACCATAATTGTATTATTTTAGATCACTTTAATGTTATTATTTTTTAAAATTTATTCAAAATATACATTGAATTTATAAATAATCAGAAAAAATTCCTTAAAATGACAATTTTTTTCTATTCTTTAAAAAAATGTTTTTATAAAAATAAAAACAAATAAACATTAGAAAATTTTGATATTGTGATATAAAAAATGATTTTCATTTTATAAAATAAAATTTATATCTATATAAAAATAATAATTGTAATATTTCTTTTCAAATGATATAAAAATAAATTTCAGATAAAACACATTTATGAATAATAAAATGACTACTAAAATATTAGTACTTATATCTAGGGAATTAATAATTAAATTTTTTTATTTCAAGACCCCCTCCCCATATAGTGTACCCATCCTAGGCTATAAATGAGAGAGAATATATAATAACACTAGAGTTCTTCCTCTAGTAGGCCTCGGGTGGGAGACTAACACAAAGGGTATAATAAACATACATAGGGGAGGTATTACCATAAAATCAAACAAATGATAATGAGGGAGATAATTTAGAAACTAACCAATTCCACCTCAAGAATAATATAGAAATTAGACACCTGGTTTTCATATGTAATATGAAGATAAACTACTACAACAGAATGGAAAATTTCATGTACAAAATGAATGGAAAAAATACAATGAATAAGAAGCCCAGATTTCTCCTATTAAATCCCAAGATAGTTTTAACCAGTATAATCCCCATCCTTCTTAACGAAACATAAAAATAGTATATATATATATATATACTTGTAGGGTGATTATAATAGTATACTCGGTAGTATTTTCCATGGACCATCTCATGTAAAGGGTAATGATATCATGCTAAAGAACATAGAACACCAATTGAAACTAAATCATCACCTAAATTGTAATACTAAGTTCCCAGTTTCCCAATGGAAACTATAATAAAGTATCTCATATAATATAATAAAATAAATAAATAATATCAACAGTACCCCACTACCACTTCCCTATTGGTTTTATAATCTAACCTAACATCTCGCATCCCAATCATCTCGGTCAAAAAATTATATCCCATATAACCCTTGGTTAATCACCATAACCTGCACCTCATGAAATAAATTACCATGTCCAAAAAAACATAATTAACATAGTCATTTCTGAGAGACACCAAAAATTACATAACATGAATCATGTATAGTGTGTTATACCTCAAGCCATCACAAATTGTACACTAGGTACATAACATCAAGCCATTAAAGCCTATAAATGCTATACCTATTGTTTACCTTAAGAAGCTATATCCATAATATATGTGTTCTAAATGAAAAAAATCAATTTTATCCCACTACTCAAATATAATTGGAAAACTAACCATTGTGCACATTATCCCAAGTTACTATAAGATAAGATAGTATGGCCAATGGGTGTAGTCAACAATCTATCCTCCCACCATGATTTTGTGGTAAACACCACCCCCATGAATTAGAATCCCCAATATATATGTTTCCCCATATAGCATGGTGGAGTACCATATATAAACACAAATGGTAAATTATATAATATTTTTGAAAACTACTCTACGATCATTTCCTGGTCTTAGACTCTGCTGTACCTAACGTCTTCTACAAACATAGATGCCACTACTAAGACCAGATATCCTATAATCACACTACCAATTATGGAAGTACATTCAGACACATTATCCCTTTTCAGCAGTTTAAATTTTTATTAATTAATTATTTATCCTTTAATTAACCATTGTCAATTTCCACATTAATTTTATTATCAATTCAATAATGATCTATGCCCTACAGGTACAAGAAAACTCAGTACATGAGTTCATATAATTATAACATTATCATTTAATCTTAGAAATCTATAATCCAATTTATAAACATCTATTCATTTATTTACAACATTACTTTTCCATATTATGATGTATTCTAGGAGAAAACGAATGTGCTACCAAACACGAGGGGCTTAACATGGTGAGTAGGTGAACTACCCATCGAGAATTATCTACCTATATCAAGATCATAGACTCATCTAACCTCTTCATGATAAAAATAATAATCATGTGGCATAACTCGCATTTCATCGCCTCTCTTGTAAGTTGAGTAACCAAAACCATCAACCTCAAGTAGTAGGGAATGTAATGTATAAAAACAACAACTTTGTTGATAGCCTATAATTTGATTCAATAAAGCATCCATCATTCATATATCTAATGACCTAAGGCTATCATACATGGAAATTACATTTCATTTATGGAATACTAAATACATTACAAAAATATACTCAGAATGAAAGTATTAGTTTAGTGTATTTGGATACTTGGAATATAATATTATAACCTTGTGAAAGATCTTCCACATTTCCATAATTATCTTCCCCTTTTGATTTGCTACCTAAAACCATTCATTATATCCCGGGGAAAAAAGAAAACATAAAAATGGAGATAACAAATGCTAAGTATTGGTAAAAATGGATAAAATTAAACAAATCATAAACAAAAAAATATAAAAACATGAACATAATGTTTAAATATGAAAATCCAGAGTCATGAAATAAATATTGGCAGCACATAAGGCACTGATCACAATTCAATATTAACATTGATAAAATTGCATTGACGTAAAACATGGAATTGTGGAAAAAATTAAAGAACAAGATATAATTTACAAAGTATCCTAGAATTTATAACAAGACCATTATAGTGGACAATTTCTATTACTAAACAGGGATTAAGTGTTGTTACATCCATGTATTGCACAACCAGATTTACTTGTCATTCTAGTACTGCATTACTAAACTAGATTTTTTTTTCTAGTCATATCTATCTCATGAGATATAAATCTCTATCCAATTCATTGGTGGTAGAAATTATTCCATCCAATATCATTATGAAATCATTCTTACATGTTCCAAAAATACATAAATTATTTACCACAACATAACTCATGAAATATAATGGGGTTTTATCATCATTCTACCATAATCCATATAAATAAATGGATTTCATAAAACTAATTCCCTCAAAAAACAAAATAAAATTAAATTAATAATAGGGATACAAAAAAACCTTATTTTATAATATATAGAAAATATTTTGGAAAAAACACTTTAACTTAATTTTTGAGGAAAATATCATTTCATATTCAAAAACATTTTCTTTTCTAAAAATTATACACAATTTTAAAATAAAATTATTTATTTAAAAATTAACATGAAACCACGTAGAAGATTCATCATGTAAATATGGTGTTATAAATACGTAAAATTACATTCATGTCGTATAAGTTAAAAAACATTCTTCTCATACTCTTTCCAGGAAAGTCAAATAGTTCCTTGTATGGAAAAAGAAAGAATTATTTCTTCTATATAATTTAATAAAAATTCACAAATGGGTAAAATTAAATTTAAAAAATATTAGTATAATTTATAAAATATAACATATTTTGGAAAAATTGATGTCAATGATAAATACACCCCAATAAATAATTACATATAAATAATCTCTAATAAAAATGAGATTGCAAAATTATCCCTTACCTTAGGTCTGATATGCTTTGTACGTGTCTAAACCTCATTTGTTGTGGATATAAAAATATTATTAACTTGTAACATACCCATAATAATATTTATTTTTTCATATTTGATTCACGATTGACTTTATATTACCCACTTATTTAACAATTCCATATTAATGAAACGTTTATGGTAAAAATAATTTTATTTATCATACTTGTTTTATGTTTTCATTCAATATATTATTATGTAGATCATGATTTAATTAATTACAGAATGTTAAACATTAATTATATATCATAAGTATTCTATATATAAATATATGTAATAGATAGATAAATGAAATGGAAGACAATGTTCACGAAGACGGTATGTCATTCGTAATGAATGAACGTTGTTTCCCATTACTTATTGAGCTGAATGGACGAGATTAAATGAAATATTTATATACATAAATGAAATTGAATTATTATGTCATATATTTCATTCTTATTTATTATATTTAATTTAAAATCATTCTTGAAGGGTTAACATGCTGAATGAATATCATCACGTTGTAGAGACGGTAGTCCATACGTACACACGAGCGATGATATCATTTAATATAATATTTCATTAATAAGGCAATCTTTCAATCATCATGGTGTCATAAATAAATTCATTTTTTATGACTAAAAATTATAAATAAAATACCATGATATAGGTAATAGTTTAATATTTCTGATGAATATTTATAGTCGAAGAGATCATTTATATAAACCAAAATAAACTTCTTTTATAAAAAAGATACATGTTTCTGTTCTATATACGTGTAAATTAAATTAATTATTATAATAGGTCATTATAATACCCCATGTGGCTCCATGGGGTCCCAAAATCGACCTAAGGATGCTCATGGTCAACCAGATCTCATCAAATTGGATTATGATACTTTTTAAGTAGTTTTATATTATTTTAATATTATTTGTTTTCCCAATTTACCTTATTTACCATTTTACCATTTTTAATAATAATAATAATTACTAGATTTACAATTCATAATTTCCCAAAAAATGTACTAATTTACCCAATTTGGACCTTTTGATTCCAAATATGGAATCTGTAACAACCCGAGATTTTAGAAGATATTTTTTTTAATTTCATTAATATCTTCTGTTTTACGCTACACCAAAGTAATCTTTCTCTGTACGAAACACTGTATTAGATTGCAATATACACAACCCTAATCCTAGATCATGTTGCACACAATTTCATGTTCGTTTGATAGAAGTTATTTTACGCAACATTGAGTGTATATATATATATTCAATGTATAAATGAATTATGGTTGGATTCTATTAAACAGAACAAAAAATGAATCTTACAGTACATGCAACCCTGACTTGGCTTTCATTACACGCAATCACGACCTTCCACGATAGCGTGTGTTGTACGCAATACTGAGTTTCACTAAACAACGGCATGTTATTAAAATATTATATAAACTAGCCGTTATGAATAGTAATACCCACTTTTTGAAATTTTATAAATTTTATCATTCAAAATGGACTCCATTTTTGGATTCGGAATATCGAAATTAGCCTAGGGTAAATTTTCGGTATTTTTCTAAAAACATTCAATTTTTAATGAATAGTGAATACACTATGTGACTATTTAAAAACCGATTTTTTATTTAAATACTATTTATTTTATTTAAATTTATATTAGGTCAAAATTGATATATAATACTTATATAAGTTCAAGGTAATTCATTGGAGTCATTTTATAATAATTTTAGATATAATAAAATTTTATTGAACATTTAACCGTCTTTTACCCACCTCCTAGGAGAATTTGAAAATTTACATAAAACATAATTTTACCGCTTCTGTGAGTTATATTTATAAAATTAAAGAGACACGATTAATATAAAGGAGTAAAATGTGGTTCAATAATATAAAAATATTTTTCGGTGAATAGTAACTTTTTACATTTATTTAACACGGTTTAAAGTAAATAGGGTAATTAAGGGTAAAAATTATATTATTATTACCCTAAAACATGTCTTAATTCTATTGAATAAATTTAATTCAACCAAAAAAAATCTTAGGAATAAAATATTACCCTTTTGGTCCACATGGATTAGATTAGGACAATTATTATTATTTTACTTAAAAAGTGTTAAAATAGTTAAAATCAATGATTAGTAACTAAAAACATTTTTAATGTAGAGTTATACATAAGAGAAATTATACTATAAATATTCATTAGAAATATAAAAATATTTTATACATAATGATATTTTATTTATAATTTTTCGACATTAAATAATTTAAAATATTAATGACACAATGATGACGTAGTAATTACCTTATTTTTGTAATATTAACATAATTGATATTATAAATACCCAAATAAATGTAATTTGAGACTTTTTATAAATTAAACTAATTTTATAGGTTAATATGACATGTTAATATTGATTAAATTAAAATTTTTCGAACTAATCATGTTGTTATAATTTTCAAAAAAATCAATTACCAAATAGTGTCAAAATTGACATAAAATAGTTTTTAAAAAAAATATTATATTGTTAATTGTTATTATATTCCTAAAAATATAAGGATCGTCCAAATTACTTAAATAAGGTTATATATATTAATAATGAACCACTTGGGGTTCTTTTGTCTGGTTATTGTAATTTTATTAACCATATAGTGTAAGAAAAGAAGAAGACACGGTAAAAGTTAAATTATTTATCTTAGAGATATATCTAAATGATAAGGATAAAACAGTAACCTAAAATTGTCTAAAACCTATTGGTTGAGAGGATTTTGACCCATCCCCTCTTTATCTTTGAAATAAATCAATTTGGAGTGATTATAAATTGAATATAACTTTATTATAAAATAATATTTTATGTTTTTCCTAAGGTGCCCCTCTCCTCCTTATAAAAAGGGCTCCCCTTTCCTCTTCTGTTCATGTCATTTTGAGCATTGAATCTCGGCCAAACCCTTCCAATTAATCTTCTAAATATCTATATTTATATCATAGTGGTTCTGGTATTCTAAAAAGACCAACTCTAGTGCCCTAAAAGGAATTTTAAAGGAGGTGCATCGAGGAAGAGGTAATCTCTTCTACTGACTCATTCAAGTTTCATTCTTCATCTACATCCAATTATTTAGTTTTTTCATTATAATGTAATAAAATAAGTATTAAATATATAATAATATGTTATTATAAATATTAAAAAACTCTATTTCACCTTCTATCCATCCTACGAAAAATCAAATCACCGCGCATGCGTACGTACGGAATACCGTCTCCATGCCGTGATGTAATCAGTTTTTCCACCACCACCATACTTGGATGGGTATAATGGTTTAAATAATTACATTATATGATTAATATAACATCATATTGATTCTAATATATTATATCATCCAATCCAATTACATTCAATAAACATGGGAACGATATCATCGCTCGTGCATATGTACGGATTACCGTCTCCACGACACAATGAGATTAATTTTCCATGTTAAAAATTCAAGAATGATTATAAATTATATATAAAAAGTAATCATGAAATATATGAGATAATAATTCTACTGGATTTATGCATATATATATATGTATGTATTTCATCTACTTAATTCCATTCAATTCAATAAGGAAACGAAAACAGCATTCATGCGTACGTACGACCTACCGTCTCCATGAACGGTGTATTTCATTCCATTTATAGATCTATTATATATATATATATATTCTGAATATATATTATATATAAATAATGTTTTATATTCTTAAATTAAGTAATCATTATATAAGTAATTATATTAACAATTACAAGTCAAAACACAGACAATAAATGAAACGATTTTACACAAAATACTGCTTTAACATGGAATTGACAAATGAACAGAAAATATAAAGTCATGAGTGAATCATATATGATATCATAAATATTATTATGGTTCTGTTACAAGTTAATAATATGTTTAAACCCACCATAAAAGAGTCTGGGACCCATATGGGTGAAATTGGTCATAAGGTAAGGGATAACTTTTCCAATCTCGCTCTTATCTGAGATGATTTATTCATAAGTATTTACTGAGGTTTTTGTTATCATCTATGTCCCTATTTTATAAAAATGTTTTAATGTATGTTTATGGCCTTTTTAAGCATTTTTTAATTTCACCACATGTTATGAAAGAAATCATACTTTTGTTTACCACACGAGGAACTTTTTGACTTTTCCGACAAAAGTACGAGGAGAATGTTATTTTTAACTTATAAAGCATGAATGGATATTTACGGTTTTAGAACACCTTATTTTCAAGAAGCTGACTCTACAATATTTCATGTCTCTTTTCAAAAAAATCATTTTCTTTTAAAATTTCTTGGCATTTTGTGAAAATAAAATGATTTTAAAGAAGAAAGGATATTTACTCAATAATTCATTTCAATTGTTTTATCAAAGCCATTTTATATATAAGATGACATTTTTTTATATGTGTATGTTTCAAGTATAATTTCTCTATTATTTACATGGTTTTATTCTTATTATGATGAAATTATATCCATTTTTTTATATGGATTATGTTATGATGGGATGATGTTTACGAAACCCATTGTTTTCATTGGGTTATGATGAATGATTTATGTTTAATTTGTGGCACAAGTAATAATGATATCATTATGAGATGGGTGGGACCTTTATCTCCCTCCAATGAATTGGGTAACGATTTATATCTCATGAAATGGACATGGATGGAATGGTAAGTTAATACGGTTCAGTGATACATGACTGGAACGAGGAGTGAACTCGATTCAGAAAGGGACGTTGTCCACTAATATGGTCTTGGATGTAATGCATTGGCTTCTATGGAAATAATATGTTGTTCTTAATTCTTTTCCACAATTAAATGTTTTATTCCCATGCTATTTTATCATGATTGATTTTCCTTTATGACCTTTTCCTTACGTACTGCAAATAATTATTTCACAACTCATGATTTTGATGTGTAAACATTATGTTCTTGTTTTGAAGTTCAAATGTATATGGTTTGTTTTATTTTATTCATGCTTACCCTTATTGAGAATTTGAGCTCAACCTTTATATGTTTCCATTTCCCCAGGGTATAATGGAAGTTTTATGTAAGACAAAAAAGGGAATATCTTTATGGGAGTTGTTGAAGATCTTTCACCAATATTAGTAGATTATATTCTGAGTTTCCTAAGATAGTAAACTGTTACGATCCTTTGGTGTCTGTTTTTGTTATGTATTAGGTATTCTGCAAAATTAATGTAATGTCCATCTACGTCATGCTTTGGGTCTCTACAGTTGGTATCAGTGGAAAGGTTTAGTTTACCTTTGGAAACTAGGATTCGAAAACTTTAGTGAGATCCCTAGAGATATTTCTAAGGTATGTCTAAGGATGTCGCTAAGTTAAAGTATAAGTATAGAATATAGTCCTAGAATTATGGTAACAATCTTAGAATTAACCATAGGATGTTATATATTGAAGGTACTCCACCTTTATTATGTTATTTTCCCTAGCATGATTTTTCCTCTCACACTATTCTTTTTGGGTTTTAGACGATGGATAAAACCCGAAGGAATCGTTTTGATCAATTTAATGGACAATGCAATGATTGTAATCCTAAACAAACCAATGTTATGGGAGATGTAGTGAAAAATCTTATTTCTATAATTACAAAAGCAATGAATCATTCTAGACTTCCAAATGAGTAGAGAAGGGAACAATTTTCTATTGAGTCCTTCATGAGGAAACGTCCACCTTGTTTCAATGGGTATTTTGATCCACTTGTTGCTGAACAATGGATCAGTACCGTTGAAAATATATTTTCTATACTTCACTATTTGGAACATGAAAAATTCATTCTTTCTATTTATCGTTTAGAAGGTGAATCAGATCAATGGTGGACTCTATTTAAGAATACGAGGCCACAAGATGAAATTGAATCCATTGAATGAGATGAGTTCAAGAACATATTTTTCAATAAGTACTTCCCTCATATTCTTCGAACAAGTATGGAAAATGATTTGCTTGAGCTTAAGAAAAAGGATGATGAATCTATTGGTATATATGAATCAAATTTTACAGGGCATCCAAGGTAAGCATCTGGATTTATCACCCAACAAGAATGTAAAGTTGATAGATTCCTCAATGGCTTAAAACTAAGTCTTCGAAGGGAATTAGAAATAAGAGACTTCGGTATTTATGAATAAATTGTGCATTGTGCTATCATGGTAGAAATTGACATTGGAGTTACATATCCATATGAGGGTCTTGACATGAAACGAATGTTGGATTTCAAAGAGAAATCTCATAATAATGATGAAAAGAAGATGAATGTTTCTTTATGCTCAAAGTGTGGAAAGAAACATGGTGGAGATTGTCTAAAGGGACTAGAAAATGGTTTAAGTGTAGAAAATAAGGTCATCGAGAAGCTAGGTGTCGAAGTAATGGAAAAAGGGTTCCTAATGATGTGAATAAAGAAAAGACTACAGAGAACGCACCACCAACACTTCAATGCTTCAAGTGCAAGGAAATGGGGAATTATGCTAATCAATTCTCTAATCCAAGGGTTAATGATGTTCAACGTGAGAAACCTCTTAAGACAAAGGATAAAGGGAAGTCACATGAGATCACTATTTGTGATGTTGAGTATGATAATGATGTTTTGTAATTATTAAATGTTTATGTAATGGGATTTCAAAATAGTATCATGGAATCTCATTTATGGCATTGGGGAATTTTGGAATATTTATGTATTGGTTTTCAATAATTATATGGTACCGGTAACCATGAAAAGTGATTGAAATTTTTTTAGAAACAAGACGATATGTGCATAATGAAGTGATAAAGAAAAAAAAATGAAATGAGCTCATGACTGATATAAGGACAAAGACTTATCATGGTTTGAGTATATAGAAATTTTGGATTTTGGTATGTGGATAGTGTTAAATTTTGATAGCATTCATGTTTTCACTAAGGCTCAATGGGTATTCATCCTTCAAGAGAATACATGATTAAGGTATTCACATGTTTGTAAATTGACCAACAAGATATATCGTATGACATATGGGGGATAAATGATGGTATTCACATGCTCGACAGATGACATTTCTAACAATTGTTTTTTTATAATATGAGCTTGGACAGAAGTATTTTTCATAATCCTAAAGATTGTAATGGATTATGTTGGACATAAGTCAGTATTGTTTATGTCTTGAAAGTTTTTTTCGATATAATTTATAGAATGTTATAATAATTTAGTTTTAGAAGAAGGACAACCTACAGGACGGGAGACAACCCGTCGCGTCGGACAAGGCTGTGGGAATCGAACCCACAACCGAAGTGCGACTGGCCTTTATCGCCTACCACTGGCCTACAGGAAGTCCCTGATTATTTGAAACAAGTTTTATTATATTAAGCGGTATGATATATAATGTATAAGTCCATTTTAGGAACCATATATGATTAATCTCACTATAGATGGACTTATTTATATTTAATGACTTTTTCCATTCTTTTATTTGAGACAGATGGAGTGACCTATCATTCTAACGCATTATCTGCTAACACTTCACGGAAGACATATTCAACTTCATTTCTTTAAGAGAAGAAGTGGAAATTGTTCAAGGCACAAACAACATTAATATTGTACCAAAATCAAGTATGTATTTCTTTTAATTCAAAAATTCTTCAACATTTTGGAAATGTTATTGAAAACCAAAAATGTTTTCCTAATGCCCTCATATCTAATGAATCAGATGGTACCTTAGATCATCACAAATTTATGGCTTTGTGATTGTTGGCTTTTTCATATCCATGTCATCAACCACTCTTCATCAGAAATTAATTGTTAGATTTCACTTCCATGTCCATATTTTCACTTATGTTCTCCTATGTGGAAACCCGGGGATAAGTTAATTTTGGTAACCGTTACGTTTCATACATTAGTTTTTCAAATTAAGCTTTAGTATTACTTTTTACGATGTGGGTTTCTATGAATGATACTTTCAATTAGTAAACGATTTATAACCCCGACGAATTTTGAGGGCGAAATTCATTTTAAGGGCAGTAGAATGTAACACCCCGAGATTTTATAAGATATATTCTTTTTAATTTATTTCATATCTTCTATTTTACGCTACACTAAGATTATCTTAAGCTATACGCAACACTGTATTAGCTTGCAGTACACACGACCCTAATCTTGGATCGTGTTACAAACAATTTCATGTTTGTTTGATAGAAGTTATTTTATACAACATTGAGTGTATATATATATATATTCAATGTACAATTGAAATATGATTGGATTCTATTATACGTAACAACAAATGAATCTTTCACTACACGCAACCCTCACTTGGCTTTCATTACACGCAATCGCGACCTTCCACGATAGCGTGTGTTCTACGCAATACTGAGATTCACTAAACAATTATATATTATTAAAATATTATATAAACTAGTTGTTATGAATAGTATTACCGACTTTCTGAAATTTAATAAATTTTATCTTTCAAAATAGACTTCATATTTGGATTTGGAATATCAAAATTAGCCTAAGGTGAATTTTTGGTATTTTTCTAAAAACTTTCAATTTTTGATGAATAGTTAAAACAATGGGTTACTATTTAAAACCGATTTTTATTTAAATAATTATTTATTTTATATAAATTTTTTTGACAAAATTGATACATAATACCTATATAAGTTCAATATACTTCATTGGAGTCATTTTATAATAATTTTATATATATAAAAATTTTATTGAACTTTTCACCATCTTCTACCCACCTCCTAGGAGAATTTGAAAAATTACATAAAACATACTTTTACCGCATCTGTGATTGGAATTTCGAAAATACGAGAAACACAATTAATATCAAGGAGTGAAATGTGGTTTAAAAAGATAAAAATAATTTTTGGTGAATAGTATCTTTTTAATTTTATTTACCACGGTTAAAAGTAAATTGGGTAATTAAGGGTAAGAATGATATTATTATTACCCTAACACATGTCCTAATTATATTGGATACAAGTAATTAGACCAAAAACAGTCATAGGAATAAAATATTACCATTTAGGTCCACTTGGATTAGATTAGGACACTTATTATTAGTTTATTTAAAGAAGTGTTAAAATAGTTAAAATCAATGTTTAATAACAAAAAACATTTTTAATATAGGGTCTTCCATAAGATAAATTCGACTATAAATATTAATTAGAAAGATAATAATATTTTCTACAGAATGGTATTTTATTTATAATTTTTAGACATTAAATAATATAATTTATTTATGACACAATGATGATGTAGTAATTACCTTATTTATGAAATATTATCATAATTGATATTATCAATACCCAAATTAATGTAATTTGAGACTTTTAATGAATTCAACTAATTTTATAGGTTAATATGACATGTTAGTATTGATTAAATTAAATTTCTTTGAACTAATAATGTTTTTATTATTTTTTAAAAAATAAATTACCAAATGGTTTCAAAATTGACATAAAATTATTTCAAAACAAATATTTTATTATTAAATTTTATTTTATTTCTAAAAATATAAGGTTCGGCCAGATGACTTAGATACTATTATATATATTAATAATGAACCACTTGGGGTTCGTTTGGCTTGTTATCGTAAATTTATTAACCATATAGTATAAGACAACAAGACGACACAGTAAAAGTTAAATTATTTATCTTAGAGTTATATCTAAATTATATGGTTAAAATAGTAACCTAAACTTGTCTAAAACCTATTGGTTTAGAGGATTTCAACCCATACACACTTTATATTTGAAATAAATCAATTTGGAACTATTATATATTGAATATGAATTTATTATAAATAAAATATTTTACGTTTTTCATATGGTGGCCCTCTCCTCCCTTATAAAAAGGGCACCCCTTCCCTCTTCTCTTCACGTCATTTTGAGTCTTGAAGCTTGGCCAACCCCTTCCAATTCCTCTTATAAACCTCTATAGTTATATCATAGAGGTTCTGGGCTTCTAAAAAGACCAACTCTAGTGCCCTAATAGGAAGTTAAAAGGAGTTGCATCGAGGAAGAGGTAATCTCTTCTACCGACTCTTTCAAGTTTCTTTCTTATTATACTTCCTCTTCTTTAGTTTTTTCAGTTTAAAGTAATAACATCAGTATTAATTATATAATTATATGTTATTATAAATATGAAACAACCCTATTTCACCTTCTATCCATCCTACGGAAAATTAAACCACCGCACGTGCGTACGTACGGAATAGCGTCTCCACGCCGTGGTGTAATAAGTTTTTCCACCACCACCATACTTGGATGGGTATAATGATGAAAAGAATAACAATATATGATTAATATAACATAATACTGATTCTAATATATTATATCATCCACTCCAATTACATTCAATAAATATCGTAATGATATCATCACTAGTGCGTACGTACGGATTACTGTCTCCACGACACAATGAGATTCATTTTCCATGTTAACAATTCAAGAATGATTATAAAGTATATATAATAAGTAATAATGAAATAT
Organism: Viscum album; assembly: GCA_963277665.1. Lineage (NCBI taxonomy): Eukaryota > Viridiplantae > Streptophyta > Magnoliopsida > Santalales > Viscaceae > Viscum > Viscum album. Next base: position 970,427,515 of record OY728133.1, on the reverse strand, counting down.
ATGACATAATAATGATACTGTATTTATTTATATATATATATTTATGTCATATACTTAATTCCATTCAATTCAATATGGAAACAAAAAACAACGTTCATGCGTACGTACGACCTACCATCTCCATGAACGGTGTATTTCATTCCATTTATCGATATATTATTTATATGTATATTCTGAATATATATTATATATAAATCATGTTTTATATTCTTAAATTAAGTAATCATGATCTAAGTAATCATATTAATAATTACAATTCAAAACATGGACGAAAAATGAAATGATTTTACCCAAAAAACTGCTTTAACATGGAATTGACAAATAAACGAATAATATAAAGTCGTAAGTGACTCATATATGATATCATAAATATTATAATGGTTCTTTTACAAGTTAATAATATGTTTAAACCAACTATAAAATATTATCAGACTCATACGGAAGAAATTGGACATAAGGTAATGGATAACTTTTCCAATCTCACTCTTATCCGAGATTGTGTATTCGTAACTATTTACTTTGGTTTTTGTTATCATCCATGTCCCTGTTTTCTAAAAATATTTTCATGTATTTTTAATGCCCTTTTTACCCATTTTTTAATTTCTCCACATGTTATGAAAGAAATCTTAATTTTGTTTACCACATGAGGACCTTTTTCACTTTCCGATAAAAGAACTAGGAGAATGTTATTTTTAACTTATACAGAATGAATGGATTTTTATGCTTTTATAGGGCCTTATTTGAAATAATAATACTCTAGAAGATTTCATAAATATTTTCAAAAAAATATGTTTCTTTTAAAATTTCATGGCGTTTTGTGAAGAGAAAATGATTTTGAAGAAGAAAGGATATTTTCCTCAAGAATTCATTTCAAGTGTTTTATCAAAACTATTTTCTATCTAGGATGACTTTATTTCATATGTGTATGTTTAATGTATAATGCCTCTATTATTTAAATGATTTGATTCTTATTATGGATGAAATGATATCCATTTTTTTATATGGATTATGTTATGATGGGATGATGTTTATGAAACAAATTTTATTTTTTGGGTTATGATGAATGATTTATGTTTAATTTGTGGCACACGTAATAATGATTTCATTATGAGATGGGTGGGACCTATATCTCCCTTCAATGAATTGGATATGATTTATATCTAATGATAAAGAAATGACTAGAAAGGTAAGTTAATCTGGTTCAATGATACTAGACTGGAACCGGGAGTGTACTCGATTCAAAAAGTGAATTTGTCCACTAAGATGGTCTTGGCAGCAATGCCTTGGCTACTATGGAAATCATATCATGTGCTTAATGATTTTCCACAATTAAATTTTGTATTCTCATGTTATTTTATCATGATTGATGTTCCTTTATGACCTATGCCTTACGTACTTCCAAGAATTATTTCACAACTCAATATTTTGATGTGTAAACATTATGTTCATGTTTTGAAGTTCAAATGTATATGGTTTGTTTTATTTTTTCCATGCTTACCCTTACTGATCATTTGAGCTCACCCTTTATATGTTTTATTTTTCCCAGGGTATGAGGAATGGTTTTAGGTAGGAAAAAAGGGATGATCTTTCTGTGAGATGTTAAAGATAATTCAACAAGATTAGAAGATTATATTCCAAGTTTCTTAAGACACTAAAATATTATTATACTTTGGTTCCTGTTTTTGTTATGTATTAGGTATTCTGAAAAATTAATGTAATGTCCATGTACATCAAGATTTGGGTCTCTACAGAATCTATTTTTATAACATCAAATAATAGAATTGGAACAAATTAATTTCTATTGTCAAAACCCTAAAGTATGTTTTTAATATATAAAAACTATCAAAATATAGTCATGTGTTTATTTATTATGTTTAATTTATAATAATTTGTGAATGGTTATTGTGCAGAATGAATATCATCGCGTCGTGGAGACGGTAGTCCATACATACGCACGATATATGATATAATTAACTTAATAGATAAATTGTATAATATTTAATGGTATATTAATTATAAAGAATAAGTATTATGTTATATTAATTATTTAAATCCATTATACGTATCATTATACACATCAAAAGTAATTATGTTTGAATATAAAATTACAACATGGGTTGGAGACGGTATGTCGGTACGTACGCACACATAGTGATATTATTATTCGTAGCATGGATGAAGTCAAATATAATGTTGAAACATAATTATAATAACATCTCAAAATGTATAATATACTACATTTTATAGTTTTTTAATGAACCAACCAAATAAAGAGAATAAAAATACAAAATGAATTTAGAAAGAGGTGATAAATCAATTACCATTTTTTTGAGTATATCCTTTGGATTTGCACAAAAGGTATCAATATGATTGATTTATGCCTAAACTGTGGTCTCCAGAGAAATGGTTGTATTTTGGGGGGATATTTGGGTAGGTTTTTTCTGATCCAATAACCTTTGGTGGTGTGAATAAAGGAGAAGGAAGGGTTCCCTTTTATAAAAAAGGTTAGGGGCACTTTAGGAAAGTCGTTAAATATTAATTTATTATAAATTGAATTTCAGTTTATAATTGTCCCAAAATCATTTATATATAATATAAGATGATGATGGGTCGAAATAATCTTATCCAATAGGTTTTACACAAGTTTAGGTCACAACCTCAACCTTATATTTTAGCTTTAACCCATAGTTACAAACATTAACTCTTACCATGTGTTCATGTATTTTCATAATATATGGTTTCTATAGTTACTATAAAATTCCATTAATACCACAAGGGGATTATTAATATTATTTTTACAATTATATAATCTATTTATCAAAATAATATAAATTTAAGACAATTATATAATTTAAAAAATTATTATTTGTTTTTAAAATTACTTTATGTCAAATTTGACACTATTTAGAAATTTATTTTTGAAAATATAATAAAAAGTTGATTCATTATAACCAAATGAATTAAATAATCCCTCACATGTCAATTTATTCCACAAAATTCATTAATGTCATCAAAAAATTAAAATTGAATTTATTTTAATATTTATAATATCTTTTATTAGAATATTTCATTAATAAGGTAATCACAACATCATCAATTTGTCATAAAAAAATTTATTTATTTTTTGTCAAAAAATAATAAATAAAACCCGATGATGTAGGAAAGAATTTTATATTTCAAAATAATACTTATAGTTAATGATATTATTTATATAATCAGAAAATTGACTTGTTTTAGTAAAAATATACATGATTACATTATATTTCCCATTACATTAAATTAATTATTATAAAATGTCATTTTCACACTCATGTGGCTCCATGGGGTGCTAAAATCGACCCAAGGATGCTCATGGTCAGACATATCTTTTATAATTGAATTAAGAAACTTGTTATGGTAGTTTTATATTATTATAATATTATTTTTTACCCTTATTTACTATATTTACCCTTTAACAATGTTAAATAAAAATAATAATTGATGTTACTATATAGAATATCCAAAAATAAAATCTACTTATTTAAAAAATTTGGTCTTTTTGATTCCAAATATGGAATCCATTTTTATAAATTAAAAAACAGAATTGGAAGAAATTAATTTAAAATTAATTCCGGTTTTCAAAACAATATAGATAGTTTTTAAGATGTAAAAACTTTCAAAATATTGACATATGTTTATATCCATTTTAATTGTGAAATTTCCTCGAATGATATAAATTTGGTTAAATTATAAAAACATGATCCAATTAAACTTTAAAACCAATTAATGATATAATCTTACTATATAAATAAATTAGGCGAAAATGTTGTTTGGAATTAAAGTGCACTATTTTTTCACTATTCATTAAAATTTGAATTTTATCATAAAAATACCAAAAATTAAACAGAATGAAATTTTTATGTCCCTCTTCCAAAGAATAAGTTCATTTTTTCATATAGTTTTTATAAAAGTATTAAACACTATATTTAAAATTGGTGTTCCATCAAAATGCGGCAAAACTACATTTTACTGAAAAATACTTCTTTCCCCCCAAAAAATAATATGTAGTTATATAATAGATAAAAAATACATAAGCTATGTTATATAAAATTTAAAATATGGTCAATAATATTCTGGATATTTTTTTATATCCTATTAAAAAATATAATATTTTAATTATATATCTTTGATTATTAAAACTCATTATTGCATACAATTGTAGTTATCGAGGAATGTCTCTCTTGCATGTAATTCCTGCCAAGTTACTACTGCCTATAGTGAAAGTATGATTTGACATTATGTGTAACATAATACCAGCATAGTTCTTTTATATATTGAACAAAATTTATACTCAGTTTTGTGTTTATCATACACCAACTCAGTGTTCCATGTAACATATGAGAAGTTATTATTGTGTTAATGGAATGTTTGACTTGGGGAATGGCTAGATATAAATAAAAATTTTAATTTGTTTGAAAAAAATGGACCATAAAGACTCTAGGTGTTACATTATATCCCCCTTAAAATGAATTCCCCCCTTGAAATTTTCTCAGGTAATAAAAGTTTTACTAATTGAAAGTTTCGTTCATGGAAACTGAAATCGTAAAAAGGAGTACTAAAACATAATTTTAAAAATTAAAGCTAGAAACATAACAATTACCCAATGCAACTAATCATTGGGTTTCCATGTTGGATAACATAGGTGGGATGCGAAAACATGCATATGGAAGAAAAATCTAACAATTATGTTCTAATGGATAGTCACAGTGAACATGTTTTTGGAGAATGTTAATAACCAGATAGCTATAAATCTGAGATGTGTAAAGGGACCATCTGATTCATTAGATAAGATAGAACCAAGATAAGAATTTTTCGTTTCATGAATCTTTCACAAAATTTTATGTGTTCTGCATGAGAATAAATACTTACTTGATTTTGGTACTATCTAACCATAGTTTGTGCCTTGAAAAATTTCAACATTAGCTCTTATTGAAAGAAATGGAGTTGAATTTTTCATTCATGATGTTCTAGCTTATTATGTTATAGAATTATTTGTTATTCCATCTGTCTAAACAAAAAGGTTAGAAGAGGTAATAAAATATGCATAAGTCCAGCTATATTGAGACAATACATTAATCAATCAAAATTTAAACTAGAATATAACTTCTACTATCAATAATTTGATAACATTATAATCCTTCCAAAGAATGAAAAAATAAAACGTTAGGAAGATGTAAACTTAATCAGCATAATATTTATACCCCATACCTCATAAGATAGTTCTCGGTTTTCACATTCCAATCATCTGAATACCTGAATAATTTATTCTCTTGAAACATGATAATAACATGAATTACTTTATGAAATTACCAATAACATGAATTCTACAAAAATTAACTCTTTCCAAACACAAATATAACAAAAAATTATATATACTCAAATCATGATATCTCTTTTTTCTTATATCAGTCATGAGATGATTAATACTATCATATATCTTCTTTTCTCTATGTACTTTCATTATAAACAAATCAGGATCTTTACAAAAATATTTCAATACCTTTTCATGGATACAAGTTCCATGGAAATCCAAAATAGACCAATATATAGATATTCAAATATTCCATAATACTATAAAAGTGATTCTACAACACTATTTTGGAATCCCATTACATAAACACTTAGTTATTCTACCACTTCATTGTCAAAATAAACATCACCAATTGTGATCACATGTGATTTTCCTTTGTCATTAGCCTTAGCATGTTTGTAATGACATTAATCATCCATAACCCTTGGATTAGAGAATTGGTTAGAATAATAACCAATTTCATTTAACATGTGTCATTGAATTGTGGGTGGTGTATTCTCTATAGCCTTTTCTCTATTCACATCATTATAAAAAAATGTCCTATTACATCAGCACTCAACTTCTCAAGGACATTATTTTCCACATTAATAGCATTTTCTTGATCCATTAATCCAATATCCACCATACGTCTTTACACACTTTGAGCATAAGGAAACATTCATCGTCTTTTAAACATTGTTTTGATATTTTCCCTTGACCTCCATATTTTGTTTCTTATCAAACCCATGAGATTGATATATAACACAAAATTCCATTTCTAGCATGATAGAATAACTCATAATATCATCATAGATAATAATGTCTCTTATAGTTAATTTCCTTTGAAGACTTGGTTTTAAGCCTCTAAAGATTTGATCAACTTTACATTCATGTTTGATGATTATTCCAGAATCATACCTTGCATGTCTTGTAAAAATTTTCCTCATATGTACCAACATATTCATTATCCATTTGTATTAGATCAAATAACCCATTTTCCATATCTTTTCTAAGAATATGAGGAAATTTCTCATTTAAAAATAAATTCATGAACTCATCCCATTCCATGGATTCAATATCATCTTGTTGCCTTGTATTCATTATTAGAGTCCAGCACTGGTCAACTTCTCCTTCTAAAATATATAAGATGACTTTTTATGTTATATATAATTAAAAATGTGGTTATTAATATTCATAATTTCTAGTTTATATCATAATAACAAAATAATATTTTAATAATATTTCATTGTTTAGTGAAACTCGGTATTGCGTACAATGCATGTTATCGAGGAATGCCTCTATTGTGCATAATTCATGCCCAGTCAATGTTGCCTATAGTGAAATCATCCTTTGTCATTTTGTGTAACATAATCCAAATATATTACTTTTATACATTGAGAAATTTTTTTTCTCAGTGTTGTATGTATCAAACACTATCTAAGTGTTTCATGTAACATACGACCTGTCGGTTTAGTGTGAAAGGAATTATTGACTTAGTGAAATTTTAGATATAAATGATTTTTTTTGAAAAAACAGTCCATTAAAAGTTTGGGTGTTATAATATACCCCTTTAAAATAAATTTCTCCCTTGAAATTTTTCAGTGTTATAAATGGTTTACTACTTTTTAGTTTCAATCGTGGAAACATACATTATAAAAAGGAATAGAAAAGCATCATTTTAAAATTGAAAGTTAGAAAAATAACTGTTAAAGAAAGTAACTCATCACTTGATTGCCGCATAGTAGAACATAGGTGGGATGTGAAAACATGGATCTGGAAGAAAAATATAACCATCATGTTCATATGGATAGTTATAGAGAACAAGGATTTGGATAAAGTTAATAACTAGAATGTAATAAATCCGTGGTTATTAAAGGTACCATCTGATTCATTAGATAAGAAGACACTAAGATATGATTTTTGGTTTTCATGATCATTTCACTAAATGTTATGTGTTTTTCGTGAGAATAAATACTTACTTGATTTTCGTACAATATCACTATTGTTTGTTCCTTGAAAAATTTACAAATTATCTATTATTTAATTAAATGGATTTTAATTTTTCAGTCATGATGTTCTAGATGATCATGTTATAGAATGATACGTCATTCCATCAATCACAACAAAAATGTTATAATAGGTAATCAAATGTACATAAGCCCACCGATAGTGAGATTATACATTAATCTAACGAAATTCAACCAGTATATAACTTATACTATCCATAAGAGGGTAACATTACAATCCTTCCAAAAACTGAAAAAATAAAATATTAAGAAGAGGTGAACTAAATCAACATAACATTTATCCCCCACATCTCATAAGGTAGTTATTGGTTGTTGCATTCCAAACATGTGAATACCAAAGTCAACTATTATCATGAATTATGATAATGACTTGAATTAACATAGGACCTTAATAAAAACATGCATTCTATCAAAATTAACACTTTCCACACAAAAAAAAAAAACATTCAATATATTAAAACCATGATATCACTTTTCCCTTATATCAATCCTGAGGTCATTAAAACTATAAAATATCCCCTTAAATATTTGTCTCTTCATTATGGGCATATTATGTACTTTATTAAAATATTTCAATCACTTTTCAGGGTTATAGGTTCAATGTAAAACCACAATGTACCAATACATAGATATTAAAATATTCCATAAAAATATAAAAGATATTCTACAACCATATTTTGGAATCCAATTACATAAACACGTAGTCATTCTACCACTTCATTTTCATACTCAACATCGCAAATAGTGATCTCATGGGATTATCATTTTTCATTGGGCCTTATGAGTTTTTTTATGTCTATAATCGTCCTTAACCCTTGGATTAGGGAATTGGTCAACATAATGACCCATTTTCGTGAACATATATCATTGATTTTTGGGTGGTATGTTCTCTATAACATTTTCTCTATTCCCATCATTAGAATAATTTTCCTAAATACTCTGTCACTCAACTACCCAATGACCATACTTTCCACACATAAAACATTTTCTAGTTTCATTAAGACAATATCAACCATGCTTCTTCCCACACATTGAGCATAAGGAAACATTGATCTTCTTTTAACCATTTTTTGAGATTTTCCCTTTACCGCCATCTTTTGTATCTTATCAAATCAATGAGATTTATATGTAAAACCGACTTCAATTTTTTACACTGATTGCATAACATACAATCTCATTATATCTAATAAATTCTCTAATATCTAATTCCCTTCATTCACATGGTTTTAAGCCACTGAGGAATCTATCAACATTACATTCTTGTTTGATGATAAATCCAAAATCATACTTCGTATGTCTTGTAAAATATGCCTTATATGTAAAAACATATTCATAAACCTTTTACATAAGCTCAAGGAATTCCTTTTCCATATTTGTTTGATGAATATGAGGAATTTACTTATCAAAAAATATATTCTTGAACTCGTCCCATTCCATGGATTCAATTTCATCTTTCTTCCATATATTCATGATTAGAGTCCACCACGAGGCTGCTTCACATTCTAAATGATAAAAAGACAAAATGATTTTTTCATGTTATGAAAACTGAATTATGGGACATATATATTCAATGTTAATGATCCATTATTCAGAAAAAATTAAATCAGAAGACCAACTATAAGAATATGGATGTTTCCTCAGGACAGACTCAACAAAATGTTGTTCCCTTATCTGCTTATTTGGATATCTAGAATTATTCATTGCTTGTATCAGTATAGAAATAAGACTTTTCATTATATATCCCATAAAATTTAGTTTCTCAGGAGGAAAATAATGGTATTTCATAGTGTATTGATGATTGACATAGTTTCTATGGTTCCACGTATTTTCTAAAACCCAAAAATGAATATTGTGGGAGGAAAAAATAATTCATGGAAAGAAATATAATCATGGGGGAGTAATTTCAATATCTAATATATTAGTTTTAATACTAGGATATTCATGATCATTATCATAATTCTAATACTATATCATATAGTTAGACATACCCCTAGGGGAATCCTTAGATATAACATAGAAATATCTTTAGGGACCTCACAAAAGTTTTCACATCCTAGGTTCCAAAGGTTAACTAATGTTTTACTTCGATACCAACTCTAAAGACCCAATCATGATATATATGGAAATTAAATTTATTTGGTGGAATAAATAATAAATTAAAAAAATAGACTCCCAAATACCGTATAAATTTATTGTTTGGGGAATCTCAGAACAAATTCTTTTCTCTTGCTGAGAGCCCATCAACATCTCCCATAAAGATATTCCATATTTGTTTTCCTACATAAAACCATTATTTATATAATGTGAAAAATGTGAAAAGGATGAGATAAAATTCTCAGTATGGGTATACATGAAGAACATAAAAAAATATATGAATGTAAAAACATGAACCTAAATTTTGAATATCAAAATTGTGAGTAATGAAATAATTCTTTGGAGTTCGTAAGGCATAAATCCTAAATGAACACGAACCATGGTAAAATAACATTGATATAAAACATTTTATTTTGAACATAAAATAATTCCATATAATAATTTCCATAGTATCCAAGGCATTTCTTCCAAGACAATCATAGTTGATAAAGTCCATTATTGAACTAGGTTTACCTAATATTCCAACCATATATTAGTAAACCAGATTAACTAGTCTTTCTAGCCCTATATTACAGAACTGGATTTACTATCCATTCTAGTCATCTCAATCCCATGAGATATAAATATTCACCCAATTTATTAGAGGGATATATATGCACCACCCATCTCATAATGAAATCATTATGACAAGTTCCCCCAAAACATAAATCATTCTTCATAGAATTACCTATGAAATAAATTGGGGTTGTTAAACATTATTCCATTATAATAAAAATAAAAATGGATTTCCTAAAAATAGTTCCCTTTGAAACACAGTCAAATAAATGTAAGAATATGGATATAAACGTAACCCTATGTCAAATATGGTGTAAAATAATTTTCGTAAAAGACATGAACTTTATGTTAGAGGAAAATATCCAATCTTCTTCCATTTTTTTCCTTTCTCAAAATACCGTAAAATTTTAAATGAAAATAATTTAGATTTAAATAAATATTAAATATTATAAAGAAGGATTTGTGGAAATTATGAATTATGAATATTTTAAAATCCATTCATTCCATATAAGTTAAAGAATGCATTCTTCTCATACTCATTCCAGAAATGTCAAAATGTACCTCGTATAGAACATGAAAGAAAGATTTAATTCATTCCATTAAATAAAAAATCACTAATGGGTAGAATTGACTTAAATAAATATTTTAATAATATAAATATTATAATATATTTTGAAAACATGGATGTGGGTAATAAATATAGAATATTAAATACTTACATGTAAACAATCTCAGAAAATAATGAGATTGCGAAATTATCCCATAGCTTAGGTTTGAATTCTTTTGTATGTGTTTGAAACTCTTTTATATTTTTTTTAAACATAGTATTAACTATTAATATAACCATAATAATATTTATGGTATCATATATAATTTACTTATAACTTCATATTACCTGTTTTTTATCAATTCCATTGTTAAAGCAACGTTTAGGGTAAAAATCGTTCTCTTTATCATACATGTTTTCACCCAATATTCATGACCTTATTCCACTGATCGTGATTTATCTAAATAAATTATTTAAAAATGATTTATATATCATATATATTTATTATATAAATATAAATAATAGACAGATAAATGGAATGGAATACAACATTCATGGAGATGGTAGGTTTTAGGTACAGCTGAACGTAGTTTCTGTTTCCTTAATGAAATAAATGGAAGTAAATAAATGACATAAATATATATATATATATACATAAATTTAGTAGCATTATTATTTTATATATTTCATTATTATATATTATATATACTATTTAATCATTTTTGAACAGTTAACATGGTGAATACATCTCATCATGTCATGGAAGTGGTAGGTCATACGTACACACGAGCGACAATATCATTCACTTAATGGTTAAATGTTTTTGAATTGGATTTTATATGAATTTTAAATAAATAATATCATGTTATATTTATTATTTATGTCATTTATATTCATCATTATACCCATCAAAATAATATATACATGAAAAATAGTTTACACAAAGGCAAGGAGACAGTAAGTCATACATACTAAGGCATGGAGATATTGTTTATCATAGGATGGGTAAATGGAAGAATATGGTTATACCATACTAAAAAATACCTCTAAATATATATTATATTATTTATTTATTATGTTAGTGTGGTAAAAACTTTTTAATATGATGTAGAAGAATAAAATAATTTCGAATTATGTTATAAAACAATTACCTATTTGTGTGTATCTTCTTTTTATTTTCACAACATATCTCTATAGGATAACTTTTTGACCAAAGTGTGTCCTATAGGATTATTTCAGGGAATTGGGAGGTGTTTTGGGTAGATTTTGTCCGAAACAAATGTGTTTGTAGGTGTTAATAAAATAGAATGAAAAGTACCCTTTTATAGGAGAGGTGAGGGGCACATTAGGAATGTTCTAAAGTATTAGTTTATTATAAATTAATTTTAGGTTTCTAATGGAAAATTTGAGATTTATTTATACTAAAATACGATTATAGGTATAAATAATCTCAAAAAATAGGATTTAGGAAATTTTATGTCAAAAAAATAACCTTATATTTTAATGTTAAACCTTAGATAAAAACATTATCTTTTACCATGAATCCTTCTATTTTTATAATATATGGATTCTATTGTTACTATAAAATGAAAAAAAACAAAAATGGATCATAAAATAAATTCTAAAATTTTTATAAGTCATTTGGCAGAATATTATATTTTTATGATTTTTATATCATTTAATAAAATAGTTTTTTTAAAACACATTTATGTCAATTTTGAAACTATATAGTAATTTATTTTTTTTGAAGTCATTGAAACTAGATTACATAGGAAAAAAATCCATTAACTCATTCCTCACATGTCAATTTCATCCAAAACAATCATTTATGGCCTCAAAATGTTTAAATAAAATTTATTTTAATATTTATATTATCATTTATTTGAATATTTCATTAATACGATAATCACTACATCATAATTGTGTCATAAATAAATTTATTTATATAATTTATAAAAATTATGAATAAAATACCATGATTTTGGAAATATTATTTCATTTCTACTGAATATTTACCTACAATGATATCATTTATATAAAACAAAATAAATTTTTTAGTAAAAAGCTACATGTTTATGTTACATTTCCCTTTACATTAAATTAATTAATATAAAAGGTTATTGTCTTACTCAAGTAGCTCCATGGGGTCCTAAAATTGAGCCACAGATTCTCATGGTCATCCATATCTCATCTATTGTTAATAGTGAATCTATTTTGATACTCTTTTATTATTATATTATTTTTTACCCTTATTTATCTAATTTAACTTTTATCCATGGAAAATAAAAATAATTAATGAAGTTACTATTCATAACATCCAAAAATAAAAGGTACCTATTTGAATAAATTGGATAGTCGGACTCAAAATATGGAATCCATTTTTCTGTATTCAAAACCCATAATTGGATGAAATTAATTTAAAATTAATTCTTGTTGTCAAAATGAGAAAGTGGGATTTTAAGAAATAAAATCTATTAAATGATTGACAAGTGTTAATATCAAATTTAAATGTGAAATTACATTCATTGAACAAAATTGTATTAAATTAAAATACATAATCTAATTAAACTTTAAAACCAATTAAAAATTTAATCTAACTATACAAATAATTTTGCTGAAAATGTTGTTTTGCATTAAAATGTAGTACTTTTCACTATTAATTAAAATATGAATTTTATAATAAAAATACTAAAAAATCAATATTGGTAAATTTTTATGTCCCTAATATAATGAAAATTTTTATTTTTCCAAATATAATATATAAAAGAGTTAAAAACTAGATTTAAAATGATTGCACCATCAAAAGGTGTCAAAATTGCATTTTTTTATAAATACATCTTTTAGGCGAAAAATAGAATTTTTCTTATATCATGTCAAGAAAATACAAAAGATGTATGTCAATTTTATATAAAATTCCCAATTTGGTTAATAATATTCATAATGGCTAGTTTATATCCAATTAAATAATAATATTCTAATAATATAACTTTGTTTAGTGAAACACTGTATTGCGTACATGAAAAGTTGTCAGGATGGTATCTTTTGTGTGTAACATAAGCCATGTCAATGTTTCATTTAGTGGAAGCTTTATTTTTTATTCATTAAAAAAATCCAATCATAGTTCATTTATATATTTAAAATAATTTATACATAGTTTTGTGTGTCTCATAAGCCAACTCAATGTTGCCTTTAACAGATGAAAATTTTGTATAGTGTAAAATGAATGTTTGACATAGATAATTTCTATATACAAATGAAAATATTAATTTATTCGAAAAAAATTCCATTGGAACTATGGATGTTACATTTTGGTTTGTTAACAAAAGTGGATGGAAATTTCGTAACAAATAATGCATCGTTGAATGATAATATGCGTAATCCCCTTTCAAGTCATGTAATTCAAAGGGTTTGATTTTTTCAAAAAACAACACATCACATCTTTTCATCATTTTATTTTTCAAACCCTGATATGTTACACGATGTGAAACCCTCTTTAACATCATATATTTTTCATGATTTGAAATCCTCTTTACAACCATCTTATAACATCCAAACTAATCTAGTCTTCCTTCAAGCCTACTCCAAAAATGTGAAGCATCGGAAACATGCAATGTCTTGATCCAAGGAAATCTAGAACCTTAAAATATATACCTCTCAAAAATTTATTTTCCTTGAGGATCCAAAACCGAAAAAGATAGGAAACAGAAAATGGGGGATGGATATAACCACACTACGAGATACCACTCAATGTTCTCACTATAATAGGAGCCCAACCACCACATTAAGGAACAATGAAAAACCACAAAACAACAACAACCAACTCATAAACACTCCCCCTTGGAATATACCTCGAAAAATAGTGAAATGCAAAATTAGAAATGTTACAACCCAATGTTTTTCAATGTATATTCCTTTCATATGTCATAATCATATAAAATTACATCATAATGAACAATTAAGTTATATGTGCCTTCAAACATAATTTTTTCACTTCTGAGATTTGAATTTAGAAAATATTACATACATGGTTGCGATCAATATTTTATTTGAAGTCCAATAAGAAAAAATCAATTTTGGGGGAATTCTAACTGACCCTTATAAATTGTAACACACCCTTATGAATAGTTATATATCATAATGAACAGTAACCGTAGCTATGATAGTATTAAAATAATATTCAGGTGAAAGTATAATGTACCTATATTTTAGAATAATTAAATGAATTTGTTAAATATACATTATTAAAAAAATTGTGGTTTGAATTAAATATTAAATTAATCATATTTTGAAAATTATTTTAGAAAAACAGACTTCATTTTTGGATTCTACATGTCGATATATGGTTCTGGTGAATTTTTGGAATTTTTCTAAAATACTTGAATTTTTTAAGAAAAGTAAAATTCCACAATTTGAGATAAATGATTTCTAATGTATTTGTCAAGTATTTGATTAGGATATATTAATGTAGCCCTATTGGGTTGAAATCACATGCATTTATTACTATTAATGGTAATAGAAAACATAATATTTCTTGTCTTGTGAAAATTTAATAATAAATTAATGATTATAATATTATGAAACCCCTCCTCTTCTCTACTGTAAAATTCCCCCTCACCCCATCTTCTCTTCCCTAATCTCAGGCATTGTTCCGTGCCAATATTTTTTTCAAATATCTCCCTAATATCTTACCCCACGTCCAACACCCCTTGCCTCTTAAAAAATACCAAAACCTCTCTTTTTAAGAGGTTCTCAAAGGAGATAAACTGAAGAGGTAAATACCTCTTTCAAATTATTTTATTTCTTTTGTGTTCTTTTCATTTATTATTTCTTTCCTCGCCACCCTTCACCCAAAAGTTATGGTAACTCTAGTAACAAACATGTATTGTAATTTTTTTTTCAAATTTTATATTTCATTATCATATATTCTTTCCCCATCTTTTATTTTATAGAAATTAAAATACCGTTTCATATATTTAAATTATCTCATTCAAGGACAACAATTTATCAATGTCGTTTGTCATATATAATTCTGGTCATGACACCATTTGTGTTAAGATTTAACAAAATTATTTTATATTTAATATATCATATTTATGTTTCAGTAATCCTTTTGTAACGATTTTATTACATTATAAAGAAAAACATGTTCATTACACTCAAACCCACTGATTAACCAAATCTATTATCACTATGATTTTATATAATAACTCATCTTAAATCACAATAAATGAATGAATTTTTAAAACTATATAATTTAATTTATATCTCTAAAAACATAAAATATCATTCATGAAAACCTCTTTCATCTAAAATGTTTATCTGATCATGAATATAAGGGAACAGATATTTAAAAACCATGTAAGCAACCGGAACCGAACAAGGAAATTGAACATTGAAACCAATAAAAATTTTATTGTATAAAAATAAAAAGATTATAACAAATATTTTACATGTATAATTTCATCTGGACTTTGTAATTAATAAGTCTAATTTGTTTATTCAAATTATTAATAACAATTGGAGAACACCACCATATTTTTGGTAAGTGATCCTCTACATTTCACTCTTAATCGAGATGTCCTCTATGCTATGTCATTTTATGTGTAATACATGATGATGGGGTAGGATTATTCACCACCCATACTTCCCTCATGATGTATATGTTATTATAAAAGCATTTTCTCTCTCATCATGCTCTCTTAGGTACACAAGACACTACGTCGATAAACGGTAACGAATTCTACCTGAACCTTCTGTATTCTTTTGGGTTGCCATATCATTCATTATATCAAAATAGAGTTCTCTTATTTGTTTACGTACATATTATAAATGATTGGTTTTAGAAAATTCATTTATGAATACCCTTTAATCACTCTTTTTTGGTGATATACATGTTTTTAAAAGATCCCCTCCTTAGAACATTCCTATAATAAAAGCTGTTTGAAGGGAACTTCTTGAATTTTTTCCCAATTTCAAGTGTACTCTATTATCATTTTAATCCACCATTTTTTTACTATATAATTAATTTTATTGTAAAAAAATTATTGGTTAAATTATGGTTTTAAATAGAATATTTTTTTATTTTCTATTTTAAAGGTTCTATAGCATTTTCATTATAACCACACAGAAAGGATTTAATGCTGATGTTTCTCAAATAAATTTCATATATGTTGTACCTTCAGTTCGAAATCACATACCATGTTATATTCCTGTTTTACCTTATGAATGTCAATTTATGTTATAATGCCATTTATTTCATGAACACAGTCATGATACTCCCATTAATAATACTTTATGTCATGATTGTGGTACCCAATTCTTTCCATGTGTACCCTTATATTTATGTATGGTTGATTATGTATGATTATTTATGTGGCAAGAAAATTCATTGATATATTGATATGGGTGTGCCTATATAGGACTCTAATGAATTGGGTAATGTTATGTCTAATGATATTGGATGTGAAATGGGATTGGCAGTTAGCCTTGACCCGTACTAAAATGGGAATCAGGATTGGTGATTAGCCTTGACCCATACTGAAATAGGAAATGGGATTGGAAGTTAGCCTTGAGCCATAATAAATAACTATTTTATGACTGTTCCACATTTATATGATTCCATGTTTATTTTCTCCTATGCTTATATGATATGATTTCATATGTTCCATGCATTGGATATCATTATGGAATTCCTCCTAAATCATGTTCTTAAGATGTATTCATTTGTTCTTTACCTTAGTGCGATTTTTACCTCACCCCATTGTTATTGTGTTTACTAGGGTACCCTATAAAGATATAAGGGTCAAAGGAAGTTATGATCTATTTATGGAGATTAAAGAATGATTTTTTAATCCCCATGTTTTATGATTTATGTACCTAGTCTTCTAATACACTATACATTACGATCCCTGGATGGTACTCTAATGTATAATTATTCTTAAAATAATGTATGATTATGTGTAAAACTATGGGTTCAATATAATAAATAAGCCAAATCCATCAGACAACCTAAAAATTTCTACTACCACAAATTGACCAGTGTTATAGGAGAAGAGATTAACATCAATCAGCTCAGGGTAATGATTATATATCTACGACTCATGTTCCCCGGTACTCTCCTCCTTGCTATCATGCTACCACAACAGAAAAATGCATGAGATATAATTCAAATGAAACACATTCTATTTGCATTCATGAATCTCTATAGGCCACACCTTAAAATTCAAAACATCGTAAACATCAAAATAATCCAAATTAAATACGCATGATATGTGATGAAGTTAAATATGGAGCTACGACACATTAAAATCATTGTGTATTCATCATATCTGTGGGGGAAGAACTATCTAAAAAGACAAAACACCAAAATGATCCATCTCCTTGAATAGACCATTAAAATAGGGATAAATCTTACTCCCAATGCCAAATCTTCTCTTCCGCCGATGAGGAGAACTATCAATATGCCATGATCCCGAACATCGGTCTCTAAAGATATCCTCCTATGATCAGAATAGGATTTCGAACTATCCAGCACTACTTTCATCCTCTCATGTATCTCCTGAACCGTCACTGTCATATTCTATATTATTTGTAACCCTAGAAATTCTTACTCTTTGACCCCAAACTCTCACAATAGTGAATGGTATGGTTGGCCATACAAGTCATCAAATGGTTCTATACCAATGGTGGAGTGAAAACCATTATTATAAGTAAACTCTACCAAGGGTTGTTTTATCATCCATAAACCTCAAAATTCCATGAAAGAAGATTGAAACATGTCTTCAATAGTCTTCAGGGTACACTCTATCTAACCATAAATATTTGGATGAAAATATATGCTATGGAATAACTGAGATCTAAAGAATTCCATAGACCTCTCCACACCATGGAGGTAAAATGAGGGCATATATCAGAAATGATAGTCCTCAATAATATGTGGAGTCTCAATACCCCCTCTATAAACTACATCGAAAAAGCATCCATATATACGACTGAATGATCAATATAATGTTGGTTTATTTTTTAAACATTCCACTAACACCCATATAGAATAATAATGTCCCAAAGATCGAGGTTAGCTAGTAAAAAAGTCCATTGATCTATTGTACCATTTTCATTAAAGAATGTATTAAAGGTAGGTCAAACATCTGAGAACACAGTGATCTACCTTCACATTATAAAAGAAAAAAAATGTAGTCAGAAAATCCACAACTACATGAACAAACTCGTGACATAATAACTACCCTCTCATATCTCAATACATATTTGTCAAACCAGGATGTACAAATAATTATGAACTACGGAAGTCTTTGAGAACCATCTCACACATCACAAAAGTAATGGAAATCCTTCCCTAGAACATCAACTTTTATTTTTCATCCATAGAACAACCATTGGTGGGCTCACAAAAAAAACTCAATCTCTCCAGACCGCCGACTCGTGATCCCCCAAATGGGACTCTCCCGCCTGGTAAAAAAGAGGTTATTGTAGCAGCAACTAATAAATACAACATCTTCCCCCATAATATTCATAAAATACTACGAATATATCAAGCACTGATCAGACCACATGAATGCCTGATCATTTCTTCTCAACGTTTCTAGAGGAGTTGCACCCCAAGAGAAATTGGCTATTAACCTCCTATAATTAACTTCAATTCCAAGGAAACATCACACCTCTTACACTATCAAAGTCGTTTCCAATGATGCAAGTAATTCTATATTCAAAAGATCCACATCTACCCTATACTAGGAAACAACATTCCCTAATTAACGATGTTCTAGAGATCCAAAAACACACTTATAAAACATCCCAAATAGCTGATCATGAAGAAGAACTCCGAAAAAAGCATACAAATTATCTACATTATCTTCCTAAGATTTCGATTACACAAGGATTTCATCGATGAAAACCAGCATTAACATATCCTTAAACTCATGGAACACAATGATCAATAACCCCATCAAATTAGCTACATCATTCCTCACGTAGAATGACATTAGAAAAATATATTAATTCCTGTGACAACAATAAAAAAGATCCTTTCGGATATCAATATCCTATACATGTATATGATGATGTCCTGATGGAAAATCAGTCCTCAAGAACCATCTTGCACAATCCAATTTGTGGAATAAATCACCAGTCCATAGAAGATGAAAGAATTTCATCACTGTCAGTAACTTCATGTGATGATAATCAATACCCAATCACAATCTAGGATCATCTTTAATCACAAACAGAACTAGTGATCCCCATGTTGACAGACATGACAAGGTAAAAAAAAACCACATCAGACCATCGATATGTGTACACATATCATTCAACTCATAAGTAACTATCTTATATGAAGACACCAATATTGGAGGAACTCTTAACTATATTTTGATCCTGAACTCGGTCTCTTTTCGAGTGGTTAACACTACGACCACCTTTGGAGTGGAATCAGGGTACTCAAATATGACCCTGGGAAACACCAACTCCTAATCCTCCATCAAATTCTGTATCAGCTTATCCATAAAGGATGATAATGACATAACATTCCTCAGACACATCTGAGGGTCTCCCTCTCCATAAAACACTTTTGGCTCTCCATCAGCATCAAAGAACACTGCATAACATTGGATTAAATACATGATACCATGTATCATATACAACAAATACATGCTTACGTTGTGGTCATATGGTTGTATCCGTAAACATTGAAATCCTCCCAAATATTGTCACTTTTATTGCACAATCTCATAGTCTCTGCATATTTAAAACAAGTTTTCTCGACCTCCCACTGGCATAATCAATGTCAAGGGAATTAAATGTTTCTCTACATAGTGATCCAAAGAATAGAAAAAAGAATTTAATTTTAAGGAGTGCATTTTCCTCAGGATCAATCAAGACTTGTACCCATGTAAAATAAAAATAGGGTACCTCAAATGATGTCTATCTCATATATAGATAAAAAATACAAAGCATTAAATAGACAAGGGAATACACTATGGACTCTCTAACCCTGCTGATGACCACTTCCATGATAGCACTCAAGTCCAGAATGATCCAATACAAGTGTAACCTGCTCCAACTACCTCAGATAGAACTACATCAATGGAGGGAACTGTAGCGGGATAAGTGGAACACACTGACTTCTCAGAAGGGCCAGTGAACTCTCTCAGTGGATAAAGTCAGTCTCCAAAATAAAGACATGTGTCTGATCCCATAGAATGTGCATGAGAACTCCTCCTGCATTGAATCGTGACATAGTGGGTGAGGACCTACCAATAAATCATTAGAATATCTTTTTTCCTAATAATAGGGAACCATTGACAACATATCGACATCATGAGGAAACCTGATGACTCAAAAATAGTGATAATACAATTCTAGTTAAATTTAAATCAATGACTTATTCCTTAACCATCTCCTCAAGATACATCTTTAGAATAAATGGTACATCCAAGAGGTGAATCATTATTTGCAAATCCTATTAAAAATGTCTCTCCCAAGGCTCCTCATATGGAAATAGTTATAAATAATATAACCAAAAGATCCTAAAATAGATCATAAAATCTCACAAAATGTATCTCCCCTACTGATGGGTAAACTGTAACTATATATTGGCCTTCTTTATGGTCAAAGAATATAATCCATATCTGAATTGGTCTCAAAACACCTCTAATTAGACTGCTAAATCCTTGCGATATTTGAGGAAGATGAACCACCACATTCATACTACCCCAAATATCATTGTCACAACCAATGATAACCAGTGCTCCTACTAAGCATGGATCAAAATGAAGTTTATATAAAAATCCACCAACCAGTCTACATGATAGCATTGGGAATAGTTCACACGTCACTTTGTAGACTCTGGTGCTGAATCACTCAAAGTTTCCTCTTTCATGTTTTGTTATCATGAACCTCCCCTCTATTGTGGTCTACTAGATCTACCTTTTAAATATCATCTATGCGAACCTGTAGAGGATATCAACCAAGATCTATATATGAAAAATAGAAAACAATTAGAGATATTAAACTAGTAATATGAAATATGTTAACTTTAATTTTCTATTTATTTTATTCATTTTATGTTACCTTATCCCATGGTATAACTAGTAAAACATGGGTTCAATGAATAATGATTCATAATCCATCCCTAGGCCTCTACCCTAAAACTAGTATAAAATCATTTAGTATCCACTTTAAACATAATGGTATTTATATCAAATAACAGGGGGCCCTAAATACCCATTTCTTCGCGAGTCTCCCATGTTTATATCACTTGATATAAATAGATGACAAATTTTATTTCAAACATATGAACCCTAAATCATTATTAACTCCAAACTATATCATATCCCTCAACCATTCTCTGATAAAACCATATCATAACCCCCTCCCCTTAAGGTTTACACCTCATGGGATCGCAATAGAAGAAGAGAGATAGTGACACCCAAGTCTCTCCTCCAGTTTTCAATGAGTTGTAAACTATGACTGAGGGTATAGTAAACACCCAGATGAGAGGCATTACCCACTATGAAATCACATTCTAAGTAATGAGTTATTAAAAACACCAAAAACATATTTCTTAGACTAAAATATAATGGAATATCTAAGGGGTACATATCTAATGTCTTGAAAAAACTACTACAACTGAATGAGAAAATGAGCATACCAAAATAAAGGTAAAGACAATAGTGACCATGATGTAAAAAAATCTCATCTTGAACCCGAGGCTTGTAGTAACCTTCGTGATATCCAAACTTCACCCACTGACCTAAAAATAGTTTATATACACTTAGGGTGTAATGACCCATAAAATTAATGGGAAATTTTTTCTTAATTTTCTTTGAGATTTTACAAGAATGTTGTTTCAGACGGAACATGATTCCGAGGCCCGGTGTGCCCGGAATTTCTATCCGATGTTTTGCTCAGGTACGTTCAGTGAATGAATGAGTGTGAATTTCTAACTTTTGAACCGGTGCTCAGAATCGAATTCCGAGGGCATCGATGGAACCGTATCACCAGTAATTGCTTAGGAACGCCTTTTCTAGAGTTGTGTTTGCTCGTTATGAATTGTTTAAATTTGTGGATTAAGTGTTAGTGAAATAAAATTTTCGTTAAGAATTTTATTTCCCTTTCCATGAGTTAGAACCTAAGTGTAGGAGTTAGGGTGGGACCTACTATTTGTTAGTGTTTCTTGAATGGATTAAAGGTGAGGTGGGGCCCACATGAGCCCCCACCTTTTCAAATCCCTTAACTCCCTAACTCCTTTTAACCCCCACTTAAGTGGTGTAACTATTATAACTTTTTAACTACCCATTAATTGGGTGACTTTACCTCTCCTCTCATTAAGTATGCCAACACCCAATTCAATTATTTAATTTAAGTGTTGAATTTTTGAATTGTGGCTTAAGTTAATAAAATAAGGGTGAGCCTTATTTTATTTTGGTTGGATGTTGTGTGTGGACAATTGAGGAGAGAGATCTTCATCATCATCACAGAGAACACTAAGACTTCGACGAAGAACGTCGTCACCGTAAGAAGAGATCGACGTGCCGTCCCTTCTCCTCTTCACAGCCGGTGTGTTTCCGAAGATCGACGATGCACCCTCTTTCGATCTTCTTCCCGTGTCAACGAAAAGGGGATTCCACTTCCTCCTCGGGCGTTCTCCGTCAACTTACGGAGCTTCACCTCGTGATGTCTTTTTCCACGGCAAACCCCCGTTCTAGCTACGCTCAAGTAGGGGTTATTTAATTATTTTCGTTCGTAAATTCTACTTTGTTGTCCTTCGTGAATTTACGACCAATTTCTATCGATTAATGAGAGGGGGCCAGACCGCACAAACACAACCGACCCTCCTCCAATTTGAATGTTGTTTCTAATATGGTTGGGACGGAATGGTGTGGTGCCGTCACATCACGTGGGATTGTACGGTAAGTAATGCGCGGCGCCATCGCACCGCGCCGTGAAGTTGAACAAGGATGTGACGCTGTCGCGCCACGTCGAAGAAAACCGAAGACACCGTTAATGGAGCGGGGCCGCGACGGAGGGGCACAGAGCCGTCACACCGCGCTGGATGAACCAGGACGCTGCCGGTTCCGGGCCGCAGTGGAGCAGGGTGACCTGCGGCTAGTTCCGGGACACCGGTGTCGGCGAAGGAGGAAGGACCAGCCATCGCTGGTCCTTGTTGGCAGAACCGGCCGGCCGGTGCGGGCTGACCGGACAAAAGTGAAAACCGGGGGAATTAATTCCCCCGGCCAGCCAAGCAAGCGGCCCCATTAATGGGGCCGAAGTACATGGAAACTGGTGGGCAGCGTGCCCCCCCCCCCGCGAGATGGAACGGCTCGGCCGCTTGGCCGAGCCAGCCGGCGCCAGCGCGCCAGGTCGCCGGCCGGGCCGATCCGCGACGGGCCGGGCTGACCCGGACCCGGGTCGGGTCGACCCGATTCGAGCCGACTGGGGTGTCTCGGGCCGGGTTGGTCCGGGCCCGAAACCCCCGTTTTCGGACCGTCTTCAGTCTTTTGCACATAACATGGGCTACGGACCTCCGATCGACGCACCGTCAGTTGCGTAGAAATCCTTGAATCGAGACGGTCGTTTCGGTTTATCGCACATAAGGTTTCTGAATACTCTGTGTATGGCCAGGTTGGTTCGTACACGAAACCAACCGGGCCCTCGGAGCGGAAGCACTCATATCATAAGCTCCGGACGTCCGATTGACGTGCCGTCAACTTTGTTAGATTTCTCTAAGTGAGAAGGATCTTTTGTCTTAATCCGCCCAAGGTTTGGACCCAAGTGGAGTACGGTCGGCTTGGTTTTGCCTTAAAAATCAACTGGGCCCCTGGAACGAAAAAACCAATAACTCCCAGACCGGGCGTCCGATTGACGCGCCGTCTATGACGTTGAGTTCCTTTTGTTGATACAGAACTTTTAGATACATTAAATCTGAACTATGTGTCAGTTGATGTATCAGCCTCTCGGCTCATGGAGTGGACCCTCCCGAATGAGCTTGCTATATGCGGGAACCCTAGAGCTGGCTGCGACTGCGACTGCGACTGTGACGATGACAACAGTACAGAAATCGTCAGTGGATTCGACGGCGACGACTATAGCACTCAGTGATCCTATGTGGATCAGTGCTACTGATCATGTGTGGGTCTGATCTTCTATGGGCCAGCGCTCATCGGTTCTGTGTGAGCTAGCGCCTACCGATCCTGTGTGGGTCAGCGCTCAGCGGTTCTGTGTGAGCCAGCGCCTACAGATCCTGTGTGGGTCCGATCCTGTGTGGGTCTTTGCGGGGGATAGTTACCTATTGATCCTTTGTGGGTCAGATCCTAAGTGGGTCATTGCGGGGGTTAGTACCTAATGATCCTTTGTGGGTCCAATGACTTAGATGAACCAGTGGATATATCTGACCATCTCTATCATCATACGAAGATGTATACCTGTGTGACCTGAATCCTGTTTTGCTTTCCTTTGTGGATTGTGTTGTGCTATCCTGTGTGGATTTACGTTTTTCTTTCCTGTGTGGACTGGGTTGTACTTGGGGTCGGATGTTGGAGCCGAACAAGAATTGATGACTTAGGTATATGTATGGGCATATACCTAAGCTGTGTCGGATGTTACTTCGTGATTGTATCTTTCCTTTGTGGATTATCCTTTGTGGATTCTGGGAGACCTTCGGGGCTCTCGGGGTCCCTACTGAGTAGCTTATACTCACCCCTGCACAGGATATGCCCGCACTACATTGTGTTGGTTGCAGATGACGGACAATGCTGATCGTGGTTGAGGCTTGCGGAGCAGGACGGTACCTAGAGGTGGACCACCGGGTGAGACGTACTCAGAGCGGATGGCTGGACCCGAGGAGCTGTGGAGGCTATCTGTACCCACCCTTCATGTGGCATTTCAATTGGATGGCTCGACGTTGCGGCTTTACTTTTCAGTTGTTGTTTTCCCTTTCGAGTTGTACTTTACATTCAGTTTGGGTTTGTATTCTGACCCACTTACTTTTCCGCACTTACTGTTGTAGTCAGTTTTCACTTAGTGTTTACTTCTTCTTCTTCTTGCTTACTCTGTGGTGCTTGTTTACTTTAAAAAGGAAATGCCTTCCCTTTTTACTGGGATTTACGCCTTGGTGCTAGTCGCCAACTCCTGGCCTATGGAAGGCGGGCTTGGGGTAGTCACGACATGGGCCGCGAGGACAGGTCGTGACATAGGGTGAGTATAACAGCATACTCAGTATGATTCTCTACAATGCATCTCATGAAAAATTTATCGAAATCATGCTGAAGAATAGTAAACAAAAAGGTGAAACTAACCTATCATCTAAATATGTATATTAATTTCCTATTCCAACCATTGATACCCTATCCATATATCTCATACAAGGGATTCTATTATAAAAAATAATATTAAGTTTACCAAACAAAAGCTTCCCCAATTGTTTGTTGATCTTATCTAATGTCACACATCATGAGTATCTCTCTCTAAAAAGGATAGCCCACAGACATGTTGGGTAAGAATCATAGAATGCACCTCATGAAACACACCACCACGTCCATGTGAACAAAAGAATCTATGTAGTTTCTAGGAGTCACCACATCATCTATAACATTTATCATACATCATGTATTATACCTCAATCCATCAAATCCCATACACCGAGTATGGATCCTCAACCTATCAAAAACTATACATGTTATAGATATAATAGTCCTTATGAAACTACATCCTAAATAATTTTGTGGGAAATAACATCAAGCCATTACAGTCAATTATAAATATATATTGGAAAAAATAGACTCCATTCATACTTTTACATTTAATTACGAAGAGACAAGAGTGGATCCAAATAGAGTAGTTATACATCGATCATCTAACAAGGATTTTGGGGAAAACACCCCCTAGGGCTCAAAACTCAAGGGTTTTAGTTTCCTAATAAAGACTGTGGAGTAGCGTATATAAGAATACAAACAGATTATAGAGCTACATCATGTTAAATTATCCATTTTCCTTAGTTTCACAATAGGTTGATTAATTAATTCACCGTTAATTAACCATTTATATTTTTGGTCATTTCATTTGACTAACATTTCAACAATGATATATTTCCAATAGGAATAATCAAACTAACTCCATAACTTCTCAAAATTAAAACATCATCATTGAATCACAATAAGATATGAAAACATGGGATAAAAATTTATTCATTTATTAATTATATTATTTTCCATGTTACCTGGTACTCTAGGAAAACATTCTTAGATAACATGAACATGGGGATAAACATGGTGAATAGGGGAACTGCCCATCGACTCTTAACCATCTATAACAGGAGTGTAGACTCATCAAACATTTTCAAGATAATCATGGAAATCATGTGTGATACCACAAAAATATTCTCATCTAATTGAAGTATAATAACAAAAACCATCTACATCATGTAGTCAGAGTAGATAGTAGAAATAAAGAAACATGAATGTTTGATATGAAAATGATTCCAAAAATTATCTAGATTTCATACCAATCGGTAAAAATTTCTCCAACCCATTATGCCTCCTCATGCGTCCTCCCTAAAACATACAAGAATATATAAAATCATGTTGCCACACTATGCATCAATTATTACCACAAAAATCCAGCCTATATGCCCATCTAACACAAAAGGCTGTCATGCTCATCCATCATAGGCTCACAACACATCCGGGCCTGCTCGCCACACATACCACAATAGTCCTTCCAGATCTTCCATCCCAAGCACACAAAACATCACCAGTACCAAGAAACAAACATAATAACCATCCACATGGACCAAAATCAAGGTATTTATCCTTATCACACAATGAGATCCCATGACACTAAATCACAATGAACTCATCCTCTTCATTTAACTATAATTATTAGGCCCAATAAAGACACTATATTTTGTCACACAACTTGTTCTTTTTCCATCTTGAAATAACCAATTCATTATTAAGAGGTTGAAACAATGGGAAAACTAGGAAACATGATAAAATAAGCTATCCGAAATTAATTAGACATCTAAATTAACATACCTTTGATTCTTTTATCAGCAATAATCATTATGATTTGTGTTCATTAACCAATTAAATTAAACAAGAAAACTTACATCAATTTTACTAACATAAAATTAAAATAAAAACAGAATTAATTAAACTTGTCTCTTTACAATTAATCTAGTGAATTATAAATTAATTTTGTCATTATGTTCTTTACCAATTTCCACCGCGAACAATATGAAAATCTAGATGAGGAATATATATCAAACTATATGTCCAAAAATTTGTCAAACCACTATCATATTTCAAATTAGAAACATTTATGTGTGATCGATTCCAATTATTTGATATTGTTCAAATAATTATTAAGTTAATTTCATTACAATCCAAGGAAATAAATCACTCTAACACTAAAATTGGACATAACTAAATAGAGATGAAATGAATACCCTACATCAATAAGTCATCATCATTCTTTATACAAGAACAAACCAAGAAACACATATATGATCACTCCTCCCACGAAAACTATATCCATATGTGGATGCCGCAGAACAACCACATATGCAGCAACCAAAAGAAATCCCATTAGAACCAAATGTAATAAAATATCATATAAAAGAGATAAAATATGGGATGAAAGAAGATAAAACTAGAAGAAACCACTAGATTATAAAGAAAAAATGCACCTTATATCACTATGAATAACCACATATCAAAGAAAGAAGCAAGTAATCAGCCCTAGATAAAGGGATCCCCAAAATGTTAAAGTGCGGGTCTCCAGGTCTCTTGTATTCTAGATACATCCTCTTTGGCCATATTTTTTTACAATGTGTGATGCTAGAAATATTTAGAAACATAAAAAATTGTGGAATTAAATAATGTGTAATACATGTTTTCATCTTTCAATTCTTAGGGTTCAATATACAAAAAAAATGCATCGCCTCTCCACTATATTTTATTTCTCAAACCATGATATGTTACTCAATTTCAAAACCTCATTCATGTTATTTAACATTTTATAATATGAAATCCTCCTTGCATCTAGTTTCTAACAACTGAACTCCTCCGTCCCTCTTCCGGAAACCTCAATCCTAATAAAAATTAAAAGGGTAAATCAACGGGGTTCTATTCTCCTACAGTACTGATTAGAATCATTTTATAAATTTCAGAAAATAGTTTATAATATTCATGCATGGAAATTTAAAATCCAGAATATAATTGTATCATTTATATTACAATATATCACAGTTCAATTATAATTAGTATTACATGTCTTACATATTATCAAAAATAAATTCATTAATTTAAAATGTTATGATATTACATTCTCCCCCTTTAAGAATTTTTGACATATCAATTTTTAACCCCTTCATTGTAAACAATGGATGGTATTTTATATTTCCTTTTTTTAAACCCATCAAAGTTAAAAGGATTAATAAAAAATCCATATGAAATGAGTGAAAGGGAAGTGAAAAAGTTCTTATGAAATAGACCAAAATCATTTTCAAAATATGAGAATGTTTTTGTGAATCCATATAGGCTAGTAAGAGAAAATTAACATCCATTTACCCATATAGATTAAAAATGGACACATTCTAAAAATGTTACCCAATATAAGAACATAAATCTACAATGGGATAAAATACCGTTGAATTTTCAATAATAAAATTAAATGGATAATTTTTTTATTTCAAACCCTTATTAAAAGTGATTAGAAATTTTATTATTGTATATACTACGAAAACATGGAATTATAATTACTTGAATATTATAATATCATCCATTATACACTTTCCACCAAAATATATTAATTTTAACTAAATGTTGGGTATTTTAGATGAATTTTTTATTCATGATGCACTTCCATCAGATCATATTATTCCCAAAAAAGAATAACAAGTAACACATACAATAATTAGATATTAAATAATAACATAATTTTTATACTATTACTAGATAATTATAAAATATAATATGCCTTGATATGAAGATATATGAAATTAATCATAATAATTCAATTGTAATACAGACAGTTCAAACTAAATAAATCAATAAATAACCATCATTAGAATTCATTAATATGTTTATGACAATGATGGAACCCCAAATATCGAAATATATTGAATACACATTCTTTTATGATAAATTAAATAATTAACCTTAAATGATATTAGTCACACATAAAGTCATGCAGCAAAAAGATACATTCCCTAATAATATAATATCCAAAAATCCCTATAATGGCCCATTATAAACATATATGATTCTAATGTACATTATAACTTTGAATCCCAAAATAATACATCATGGTTTACCTATGGGTGTCATATACTTCAACATAATAAAAAAATCCATAAAATATTTTTTCCTCCTAAAATTATATCATTTATTACTTCAATATGGATGTTTAAAACATTGACCATATGTTCAATCTTAAAATTATATACTAATGACAGTATCCATAACATTTAAGATGATCTCAAATGAAGGAACTGAAATCACCGAATTTATCAAAACTCAGTTGTGATACCAACTATAACAACTATGAAAATTCAAAACCAAATCCAGTGCTACAAATATAAATTTTATTTTTTTAGTTTTTGTTTTGATAAATGTGTATATATTATTTTCCAACCCATAAATATAAAATAAAAATGAAATATATGATCACTTACATACAAAAGTAATGTTTTTTTGATATAGTGTTCTTGAGAATTAGTCATAACTCTTTACCCTTTGAATTGATATTCAAATGGTTCATAATGATCAACCTCAAAACACACTATACCCTTGTTTTCATATTCCATATTTGGTATAATTATTTCTAAAAAACATTATTTACATATGAAACATTTCTAGACCCAAATCAGTTAAAATAATTCTTTATATTATATGGAATAAGAAACATGAGTAGGGTGATATTAGTTTCCCCGAAACGGCCAGGATAAGAATTTATAATTGAACATAATCTGTTAGATTTATTTGAGCAAAAGTACCTAATGAGTAAATCATATTTCATGAGAAAAACATATGATAATTAATTAGTATCAATTCATGGATCATAAATTCTTTAATATTTATTTACACTAGGATATGTTTCATAAGAATCAATACTATTGGAAAATATGATGTTAAACAGGATCAAATGGAAATTTTATAAACCATACAAAGAAGTAAGAAAAAATGTTTGTACCTTGGTACATGATCAAAATATAAAACATATGTAACCCATATAATTAGAATAACAGTATATATAAATTCAAATATAATTATCTTAAAAACCTAATTACAAACAAATGCATTGGAGGAATATATGGGTTCACCCATCATATATTCTATATTGGGCTCAAATGTGATCTATAATGGGGATCAAACCATCATAAAAATTATCCAAGGAATCTATAATAGAAACAATGAAAAAATAATTTAAACTAGTGTGAAAAGAACATTTACATATCAATATACCATTTTATTTAAAAAACCCATCTCCAAAACATAAATCACCTTGAAAGAGAAAAACATTCTTTTTATTGTAAAAATGATATAATATATTTGAATATATTTATAAACTTTTTGATACTTTTATGAAAATGTTTTTCCCCATATACATTAAAATATATCATTATATTCACATCATTTAGAACAATATAAAAAATTGTTTTAAAAGAAAATTAATAGGAAAAAATCATAATACTTATATTGAAAGAATAATTATGGTATCAATATGAAATATACTATGTAGATAATAAGTAACATCGATGGTTTTATAATTTTAAAATGGTAATACCATTAGAATTCTATAAATATATTCTTCATGAAAATAACTATTTACATTGAAAATAAATTTTAAAAAACTAAAATTAAATGAATATTGTGAAATAAATTCTTTCTAATTAAAAATGGGAATTATAAAGTAAAACTAAAATGAAAAAAATTTCATTATGGAGGAAAATTTTTTATATCCTAAACATTTAAAATAAAAAATCTAATAAAAAAAGTTGTAAAATGAGTAAAAATGATCTTTTTTTTATGAAATTCGATTTTTCAATCATTTTTAATTACGTAAAATTATGATGAAAAATAGATTTAGGAGGTAATTTATCTATAAAAATGATTTTTTTTTAAATTTTTTTCGAAGACAGGGATATGGAATAGAAAGATTCTAGATGTAAACGAAGATATATGATCAACATCATTTATAAATGAATTTCTCGATGCTTCGTTAATCAATAAGGGAGGAAAGGAAAATTAAACATTCGAAAAACATTCATTAAAAGTGGATACTAAAATATATTTCAATAGAAAAAAATTATATTTTATGATTTCCCCCACTAATTGTTGATCAAATGCAAAACATAAAAGAAAATATATTCTTATAAACATTTATTTTCACTTTTTTTACACTAAATCCATAATCCCATAAAGGAATAACATAAAATGAATCATTAGTTATAATGAATATAATGTTTTTATGACATATTATATCAAAATGGATGAATATACACCTCATAGGAGAATATTGTTGGACATCATAAACGTATGTCCCATGGAATGGAAATTTAGGAAAAATAACCCATATAATTATCATATCATTGAATAAATAAATAATCAATGAAATGATTCTATGTAAAAACTAAAAATACATGATTTTTTTAAAAAAATAGAATAATTAATGTTAGAGATTATTTCATGAATAATCATGAAATAAAAAATCATTGAATAAGAGTTATAACCAATAAATAATATATTATGTAATGAATCCTTTTACAAATTGGTAACATTCAAGTAGAACCATCTTCGATAAATTATTTAGTATCGCATCATAAAATATCATTATGTATTTAGGATTCATGATATCAAATATAAAAGTGGAATTATATACACTATATAAAACTAATTAGATCCATAACTATAAAATATGCTTCAATGAATGGAAATTAGGATGAAATCTCTTCCCTTGTGTATAGAAATTTCATCTATGTCCTTTAACCACTCTTCTTTTGACAACAAACTTTTCTTAACACCTTGATACCAAATAGGATTGTTTTTCACATAAAAATTCCTCTTTAATGTGGGGATGTATGTTAAGGTGGTACACAGGTAGATAACTGTAGGACAATTTGTTATATATGTGTGAGTAATTATATGAAGAGATTCCTTTTTATAAGAGAGGGGAAGTGTGATATATAAATATCTCAGAACATTAAATTAAAATAAATTAAGTTTCAATTACAAAAGGATCCATGCTAATTTTTTTTACTTCAGGATGACTGTGTGTTGAAATAATAACATCCAATATAAATTATAAAAGTATTGGTCTTTTTCTAATTATTATTTTGTTTAAACAACTTGTTATCCCCTACCACACATATCACGACTGCACTGAATTTTTTATCATTGATGATAAGGGTAGTTTTTATAAATAGAAAAGTGTAGATGAATGGACAATAGTTATATTATAAACTATATCTTAACATCTTGTAATAATATAAGTTTTTATAATAATTTTATATAAATTAACAAAATTTTATTTTTTATAAATTATCATTATTGTTAATTTTAGAAAAGATGGATTAATTTTAATTTAATATCACCATGAAATCAAATTAAATTCAAGTCTGTTATTTTATTACATATTTATATTATAATATTAAAAAATAAATTTCATTTATCACATTACTTATTAAAAATGAATTTACATTTATCATTTGTAATATTATTTATTTGAATTTTTCATTAAATGAATAACTTTACTATCAAAATTGTGTACAAATTTTAGATATTTATATATTAACTCGTGCATCCTTGCACGAGTCAGCTAGCCAAGTGGTCATGCGATAGTTAAAGCATATCATCACGATGAAGTTGCTAGGGAGGAGCAGATCATGTAGTCTTGATCTGGGTTGTCATATTTCATGGTTTTATTTTTTTGTAATGTTTGAATCTTGTGGTTTCTCAATTTTTCCTCAAAATTGTTTTGATAATAAAAAAGTAAATTTTCATTCATAACATATAATATATTCTATTTATCCACATAATAAAATTATTATTGTTTTTAAAAACCACAACATGCCATTTTTCAGATTTCAGTACATTAAATATCAAAACTTTTATAATCACATGCCAATAGAAATAAAATAAATTTAACTGAATCATAGATAGTTATGGATTAAATGAAATCATCCAATATTATTTATGTAATTTTTGGGATCATTTTATAATACCTATCAAATAAGTTTACACTATAATTAACTGATTTACAATTATAAGGGTGACAAAAATACTATGGATTCTATTAATATTGAATAAAAATAAAATGCTCTCATTTAATGTTATGGAACCAGTGATTCCAAATATTCAATCCAATTTTTAAAATTCAAATAATATATGTCATAGAAGTTAAATTTTAATTAAATTTACAAAACATGACTGCCGATGCGAACCAAATGAGAATAAAAACTCTATAAAGGAAGAAATAACTGATGAATGGGTACAACACATGATCTATATGTTTTCATGCAGAGCCCCTTTGATATTCCTCATGGATCATGTAAAGGCATAAAAGACCCATGATGTTCTAGTACATGATTTCTGTTGATTTCCTATAAGAAATGTGAGCTATCAATTGGTGGGCACCTGACATTCATCCAAAACCCTCATATAATAAAGGGTAAAAATATTGATAATGATGAGACCTTATAGAGTTGTTTCTATTAATTAAATGTACTCGTATAATTAAATACAGAATACAGAGACTTGGAGACATGTTTGTCTTAAAATGAATGAGCCTACTAACATGTAACCATCATCATGGGAATAGTTTTATACATGTCTAGTAAATTTTTTGCTCCAATATTTGTTCTATAGAAAAGAAAAGGGTTTGCCTTTGACAAAGCTTGTGCCTCACCAAACTAAGTAAATTAATGAAATAGTACTAGATGGAAAAGGAGGAAGACTCTTGTAAAATTATGATATCAAATTGTTTACGAAAAATGGGTCATATTCCACGAGAAGTCAATATTTATCCGGAATGTCTCCCTTCATGACCTGGAATTACCTCATGAGACACCATGATATGTCTTCATGATCTTATGTGAGCCCTCTATATATGCAAAATTTTCATTATGGAAGACCCCATAAAATACAACTTCAATAACGTGATAGCCTTTCTACTGGAACCCTGATCAAAGCATGACTCATATATATGTCAGCATGACATTATCAAAATTCCATAAAAATCCCTCATAGTTTGTTAAAATACAATTGATTTGTCCATGAACAATGAAAATGGAAAATGTGGAACATTATCAGGGTCATTAGTCATCATGTGGAACCCCAAATGATTCATGTAAAGATCTTGTAAAATGCGTGACCCCAAATAACATCACAGAATCCTTCTAAAATTCCTGATATGTGTGTCTCACAGGGACGTGTATAACTATGGCATCGAGTCATATAAATCCATACCATATGAATAAAAATGAATCCACATTCCATGGCACATGGGAGAATGAGAAACGACCAATTAGATAGATCAAAAAAACTATATTAAAAGTTTAATGTGAGGTAATATTTGGGGAACAACCAAAGGGATCGTGAGGAATGTATAAGAAAATCATTTGGTCAATTGAGATATTGCTAATGGAATCTCGTGTGTTAAATAGATTATGAAAAAGATATATTGTATGTTAGACACCTCGTAAGAAACAAAAAATATAAGATATAAAAACAAAAACATGAGGAACATATGCAATAATGGATGGAATAGGGAATAAATTATGGGAACCCTATGCAATGAGAATATATTTTGTTCCTTGGGTGCTTTACATGACTCATTCAGATTATGTAACAGCACTTGGACATGTCACTCAAGTCATGTGATGCTCCCACTATATACAACTTGGTTTTTTCGATGTCCCATGGAAATGTTAAATAATGTCGTATCACACACTATGTGCATACCACAAATTTCATTCAAAGTCCACTAGGATTGCGAAAAAAATCAAGCGATGTCCTCCAGTCATGTCCCCTAAGTTATGATTTGACACGTGAATAGGTCTTCTAAGTCTCGTTATGGAATCAAGACATGTCACCCTAGATAATGAGATATCCGAGATACATGTTATCATAGATCATGTGATGTTCTACATATAGACCATCCACGATATTTTCAGGTCCATTAAAAAATTGATCCAACACATGTGTTACCTCCACAGAACTATCGACCTAGGTCATGCAACATCCTCAAGGCAAGCCATCCCGACTGTGTGGCACCCCCTGTCATGTATTCCTTAAGATTGAAATTTCCTATCAATAACTCATCCTTGATCCTAAATTGTTACTCAGAAATTTCATTCTTGTTGTGTTACTTCCTCCAAAAAAAATCTAACATGTTATGTGATTGTCTTTAGGTTTCTCTGCAAAGAAACTAGTGCAATTAAAAATATCCTCAAGCACGTATGGTAGACAATCCTTAAATTTTAAGAAGAAAATCAGGCTATGAATTACATACTTCCATTGATATGATAACCTTATATAATGGATATGTAAAGGAAACCTCATCATGTAAACCCCAATCAAAACAACTACATGAATAATGATTCCTTCAATAACATGGATACATAGGATTCCATCATAAGGGAAGAGATTAAATTGGAACCCAAATCTATGTGAACATAA
The DNA here is from genome assembly GCA_963277665.1 of Viscum album. NCBI lineage: Eukaryota > Viridiplantae > Streptophyta > Magnoliopsida > Santalales > Viscaceae > Viscum > Viscum album. The sequence continues at coordinate 970,391,269 of OY728133.1, read as the reverse complement.
TTATATCTTTGATACTCCATCCATTTTGATGAAATCTCTCTAAATTGGGTCATCAATATAAATCATCCACCTATATATTAAAAGTTAAAGATCAATGTGTAAGCCTATATTAATCTAAATAATGAAAACCTTGATGTCATCCACAATTAGGATATATTTGATACCTTTCTTAAGGCCTGATCTCCATATCAAACCTTCAATGGACTACAAAAGTTCATAAGACCCACATATATATGTAGTGAGATTAACTACAATTTATTTCGTGATTCTCACACTGAGCTTGGATTAATTTTTCTTAGGGATTCACCATGACCATATCATTTTTGTAAAAAATCTCTATTAGTTGGGAATCATTATTGTTCATTCCCTAATAAGTGGAACCATATGTCTTCCCCTATATAAGGGAATATACCTTGTGGAATATCCTAAGGGTGTGACTGAACTATCATGGCTCTGATTAATTCAATAATCAAGATACATAAGAATCCTCCCTGAGGATGAATATCTATAGGCGATACTTATGTGCCCCTAAACATGTCAATTCCTCATGATTTTAAATTGCCTAGGTGTAACGAATTATTTGGGTTTTGACTCTTGTAGTATGTTGGATACATAAGATTCAACATAAAGGTACAACCCCATCCTTAGAATTTTAATAACTTCATTGGATGAATGAAAATCCTAGAGTACATGATGGTATGGATTCAATATATAAGAAGTTACCCATTAATGGGGAATGAAATGAAAAAAATGAAACATATATATTATATCATTAATATACCCTACCCCACCCCATCTACATATGAAATAATTCAACCTATGATCATTCTTTTTGGGTAAATGGTTCTATATGAGTAGTTAGAAGATAATCGTGATCATATTTTAATTCATTAATATATTCATGAAGCATGAATCCCACTAAATGGTTCAGTAAGACAAATGTCTGATCCTATTGGATAATGTGGGTCTGTAAATACCATTGAATATAAAAATCAAAAAACATAATGCCCTTTGAGGGTATGTTTGTGATAATTAATGTATATGGAAATAATAGGGAGATTCTATGTAATTTAAAAAAATACTATTTGTCACTACATGAATTATTTTAGAGACGCTGAACCCCAAAAATAGAACCATCAGACCACATTTTCCCCACTATGAAAATAGTCGTTTCTTAAAAATCAATATAGGTAACCCTAACTTGAATATCTAAAATAATAATAAAAATTGGTTATAAATCATCAATTAATATTTAATTACATATCCTATGTAATTAAAAATGTTGAAAGTGATGTGAATCAATCAAATGAAAAAACATAGTTAACCAAATATTTCTGAGGTTCTCATTAGGTATGTCTATCCATGTTGTGACCAGTTGATACTAGTAGAATTACCATAACATGAATTATAATGGAATGTTGTGTAAGTAATGAATATCTAAGTTAGCATGTATCAATCATATTTTGATGAACTAATTGACGATGTTGTTGTTTGTTTTCATTATGATAGTATATAATTCACTAAAAACAACACTTACATGATATAATGTCTTTATCAAGCGACCATTATGGAAAATCATATATGTTTGCAACCCCTATGGGTTGCAGAACAAACTCACTTTCCTGACACCTTTTGTATCAGTTGGGGAATTTAATGGTCAAATAATAACATTAATATGTTATGATCCCAACATTTGAGTGGTTACATAATGGTATCAAAATATTGATACTGATGAGTCTATATCATCCAAATTATTTTGTACTAATTCTTCTGGTTCTCATTTCCTCCAACATCAATTTCAAAATTTTATCAACGGAGGGAAAAATAACCTCATTCAGTATATAATTAAGGTGAATAAATGAATCAAATATGGACCCCTTCAGGTTGAGGGGTCTCTAAGGAGGTATCCTATCAAACAACATCACCAGTGCCATCGTTCCGATTCCATTCAGTTTCTTGCTAACGATAAAAATATAAAATATACCTCTTATGACACCCAATCATGAGAAACAAGAATGTATATTCGGTCTTGGAAAAATCTAGATAACTAGGAGTTGGATCATATCTATTCTCCCATAGAAAAATCCAACTATCATATTCTGAAAGTGGCCTGTGAGTAGTATTATACCTCATCTCTATTAGAACAAGTCTATGGGAATATTACTATAGTAATCATGGGGATTCACATAGTCCTACACTGATGTATGATAAACATAGGCACATTCTAATTTCCTAATGATGAATAAAATGTGTTCATATTCCTACATCAATAAAATATATATTGCAGGATATATTGGAGAAATAACATGGGAAATAATATATTCATGTGAACAATTTGAGTAAATTTTATGGTGTATTATAAGTAGCTAAAGATCTCCGCTAGACTTATATTAAAATTGTTAAATATACAGGGAAATGAATATATTCCTATCCCTATATCTAGGGCTGCACAAAACTATGACCATTATTAACAACTAGTTTCTCTATAGAAAACAGTCATTATTAATCTTGTCTTGTAGGATTTTCATAATAATTCAGTAAAAGATAAGGTACTAGACCAGGCTGATATTCCTATCCTAACCAAGTAACACTAAGTGACAGGGAGAGTCGTCGATGGGATATGGGAACAATAATGTAGAATAAGAATAGAGGAAATCTTTGAAGGCTTAGGATCTGGCTTATCCCCCTTCTGAATGGGGAAGAGAAAGAGGGTGTGGCACACACCTCATGAAAATATAATATTACTATTGAAAATTGATAACTACATAATCTAATGAATTGGTGTGGGGAACATATCTCTATTATGACAGAGTTCCACCATGTAAGAGTGGAAAGAGACTGGGTTCAACCTCATATTCTTATTAGTGAAGCTTTATGGAACAATCCAATATCTCATTGAATCTAGGATCATATTAATACATCATCAAATGAATTACGGTACCAACAACCTTCAATGGCCATAAATGAGGAGGCTCATATCCCTTCTTCCATTCTAGTTGTCCAAAATTATATTGAGATATGGTATACAAATTTATACCCGGCTCATTTCATATACCAATGGGGGATAAAAAATTGAGAGAGAAACTTTCCTCAGGAAAATCAAGTATTCCTTTTGAAAAAGTCTAGTTACTTTCATCAATATATCAATATTGAGATCATATCCCTATTATGAATAAGCTCACCATGAAACAGAAGACATACCTTCAAATGACCTGATATTCCAATCAAATAATCTCAATAGAAAAATCCATAATAATTTCTTTCATAGCCTAATACTCCCATAGAACTAGAAGGATATCAATATATTTCCTTAGTTTCAATACAACATGATCATATCCCTTAAAATACCCAAATACAAGTTTTTATATTATAAAATTTATAGAAAATGTGGATAACACACCTAATATGATCGATTCTAGAAACCTTGAGGTTTTTCAAGAAATATTTTTAAAATCACAATGGTTCCCTACCTATTCTACCAAATAATAAGGTGATATTTACCATTATAGTTCTCCTCGTGGAAGTATTGATATGGGATGCATAGACTATACTCCTGACATACAATGTGGTCAACCACTTAAAAGTGATATCTACCTCATACAAGGAATCCTTCAATTGGATAGAAACATCATTATAATGTGGTTCTTGAAACACATACTCCTTCATATGGAGTGTCTATATAATCCTCATTTTCAAACGCACCTAGTGTCCCGTCAATATTAAACAACACTCCACTCTTGTTAGAAAGAAACACTAAGATGAAAATTGGTGGTCTAACCAAACAGAGGCTTGTATGTCTGATGAAGAGGAAGTATGCATTGAAATATAGAGATATTTATCCATAAACAACATCACCACCTATTTCAGTCCCCTTTCTACATATTACTATGAGAACCTATAGGATATAGAGAAGGGGTTCAAGCGATATCAATTCAAATATATATGGAAACCTCATCTGCAAATAAAGGCTAGAAACCTTCAACATTAAGTATATGAGGGTCACCATCAAACCATCGTGATTATATTATTTTAATTAGAACTAGATTTTATCTTCATATCATGGGACACAAAATTATAAAGTCAAATCATAAATATACAGAATGTGTTCCAAAATATTATAAAAAATATTTGATAAATAATCACTAAAGATTCATCATGAATATGTAATCAAGGATAGGGAATGTATAGAGAGTTACACATTTTTCTCCCCTAGAATAGAATAAATCCCTTCATATAGTGCCCTAATAATGTTATATACTTCTGCAATGTCTAAGGAAAAGGTAACATGCAAGGTAGTATGTCACATAAAAATAATTCCACCAACATCAAATTTTATAAGACATTATGAATATAGGGTTATGATAAAACCTAATCATTGAATTAAGACACTAGAAAAAATGGAAAATTTCAGTCCTGGATATAGAAGATACGATCAACCATATTACACACCATGTATAATTAGTCCCATCATGGGATACCATTTTTTCTAGCTCATTCCTGAGTACAACTTATCCAAATTGAATAGTTTACAATTAGAGCTTCCATAACAGCCATCCTAGAGTAATCCAAGAACACCCAACTAGAGGAATATTAACAACCACCTGCTCACCACATATTATCAATACATGGGAGGATCCTTGAAATATTTTAATAAATAATAAAAAAAACCCAACCCATTATTCTATATAATTTTTTATCTCAATCACTATTATTTGTTTCATTATCCCAAGAGAGGGTCCTGGGGAAATTGATAAAGGTTCTATATTAACCCCGAAACATTGGTATGATGAAATTTACATCTCTCTTTCAATTTTTTGAATTATAAAATCATTGAATAGAATCATTTAATACTAAAAAACTATAAAAAACATTTCCAATAATTCCCCCAATTCAGATTGAACCCATAGGGGTCGGACAATTTCATCATCCTAATCAGCATATAGGGAATCATACATCACTAGTTTAGGAGAAAAACACCAATGGTTGACATCATGTCCATTCCACTAACTATAAGACAAATCACTAATATTAATGCCTTCATAAAACCGGACTGGGAACTCCCCCATGGTCACCACTCGCAAACTATATGGGAGGAACATACGAGGAAGGTAATCAAACTTTTTTAGGGTTATAAGCCAAAATGGTCCAATTAACCATGGTTCAAAAAATGACCCTAAAGAATGGGGATGATATCTTCATATTTCATTAAGATTAATTGGGGAACTACCATTTCCAAATACACCTCTATAAATGATGTCACACTAAAGAAAAGAAATAATATGGATCATATTGGAGACATAGTGGGATGTAATATGGAAAATATACCATGAGTGGAGGATCTGGATGCACCCTTTATGGATATACATACCCAGAAGCATTGGATAATCCCAAAGATCACACACCATTGAATATTAAGTTTCTAAATCAATTATGGAACACATACAAGGATAAATGGAAAGGTGTAGATACATCAAAATAACTACCCTGAAGAGATGGAATCTTTTTCATAGGGTAATAGATTAAATAATATAACATGAGATTTAAAATATCAGATAACTCAATGAGTATCCATTATGGTGAAACATTCCCACTTTTTATCATTTCCTATCATATGTAAATATCCATCCTCCCACACATCTTAAATGAGATGATCTGTTGAAAAGAGAGGATTCTAAATATCATATCAAAATAATAACTATGACTTCTGTCTATATAAATAAGGAGTTCAAAAATTCTCATCTCTTCACACCATTTTATAGATATCATCTCCATAAACAATGATATCATTCTATATTCACTCAAATTCGTATTTATCAAGAGATGAAAAAATGGCCACCACATTTAGCCCCACCAACTTTTTATAGGTGAGATATAGATCAGATATAATAAATCACTAATTTCTAAATTCCTTCCAGTCCATGACTACTCGAATAGATTCCATGTAAGGGTTTTTTTTACCTGGGATGATTGAGAATAATCCAAATCTAGAATGGTTGGAGGTCACTTCTCCCCCAAAAAATTTTGTATATCTAACCTTGTCTACCTTTTAATGCAATGAAAGACCTGGAAAAACATCCCACACATCTCACATCACAATGCAGTCTTATAATGGCCCATATATATCACTAAGTGTTGACCACGATGAGTTGTTTTATAAATACTATAATAATCCATGACTTTAATTGGTACCTCCATCTTTTAGAAGGATCATTTTTAGGATGGGATAATCTTGAATAGTAATTAATTTAAAATTTCATATCAATATCGATAAAAATGAAAATTTCGAATATGTTTAAATAGAAAAAATACAAAAATGATAGGGTGTGTGAATTCATATACATATTGATGTTTTTATCAAAATACACTAGTATACCTCTCTTATAGGAGAAATTACATGAAATATAAGGTAAAATGTATCAAGATGAGAAAAATACACCTATAATCCTATTGATATATCTTGTTGGATACTATGAGTTTACTGAAATGGAACAATGTATGGATGATTCCATTTTGAATATTAAATCTATATCCCTACAAATGGCCGCATCAAAGGGGAAAATTCATGGCAAGGAATAAACTATTATTTTTACCCTCAATCTTACAGTAGTCCCCATTTTAGAACATAAGAACTTCAGAACCACCCTTCACCTCCTATCAAACAACAATATCAACAAAATATCCCTCATTCAGAACATAAAGAGATATGGGATTCCATGTACTTGAGGAAATGATTAAGAAATAATCCTTTTTTTAAATGTAATACTTCCTGGTTATTTCAATGAAACCACGAAAAATAACCACAAAAAATCTTCCACAACCCTAGAATCCCAATGAAGTCAACTTCACTAATCATCATGAATATTTTCCATTCCATCAAAGGTAGTTTAAAAACGTTTTAAATTGATTCATATTGAAATAAATCTTACAAATAATGGATGATTTAATAAAATTTATGTTTTATAACTCATGGGAATAGGTTTCCTCTATACCCATGTCTATGTTTGATGAAGAAGGTGAATGGAAAAAAATTTCTAGGCATGTAAATAATTTCAACAATTGGATGCCAAAGATGGTTGTTTTCCAATATCATTCCACCCAGAGAGAAAAACATCATAGACCCATAATGATCTCGTCCCATAAATTAGAAAATTAAATCTGTTTCAAGGAGTTGGATGTGATTATTGGATATAAAAAGACATGCTATTGAAATATCCATATTCAGCTCTGACACATGCTCTGATTATTGATGGTTTCCTCCCTACAACATCCAAATCACAGGCACAAACCCATGAAACAGAACCCTAATTGGATTAAAAGAACATATTTTTAAATGTTAAAAAAATAAACATGTAATACCACTTATATAATGATTAATATTTCTATATTTATGAGTTCCCCATTCATTAATGGGGAATTGGAGGCCACCTATATAGGAACCAAATATAGAGGGAACAATGTATACATGGTCGGACATAACATGTCAGTCAAATCCACATAGAGGAAATAAAAGAACTTAAGAATCCTAGGTAAGAACTTAAGAATTACCATAAGATACATCGAGGTCTCCCAGCACCCTCCAGTGGTTTTCAGCACCGAGTCATCTTACATGACCAACTAGAGGGGTGAGATTGAATAATCAACCCCAAAAATGAGGAAGGTTAGAGTGTCCTATGACACAAGCCTCAGATTCTCCCTAAACATCAATTTAATCACCATTTATAGAAACCCAATATTTCCATGATCCTAGGCCATATATTAAATAGAATCCACACCATGGAAAGGGAAAACCAGTAGAATAGATTTACCATATTTTCAAACAATAAGTTATTGTCCATAATAATCTATCAATCCTAGATTTCCTCCATATATAAAGAGATCCAAATGTGCATATTTTTGAAAACATTGAGATCCTTAACGAATTGGATAATGAATTTAGAATATCCATGGTTTATGGAGTGTAGAATATTCTATTTGAATTCCATATAGCCGTTTCTTTTATACACCATGATTATGAATAGGTTATCAAATGAAACATTTGACCCCTATATGTTCTAGGATGACCAGAAAATATTGATATCAAAATATATTTTATTGAATATTAATCCAAGATCAACCTCATTCTAATTTATACACTTTGACATTTGTGATATATTAAGGGAGATTTATCTCCAACAAATCTAAAGATTTAATTATATCATAATCGTGATCGAAGACATCATGGTATATTCTAAGTAAAAGATTTGATTTGGGATCTCTAATTGAATTATAATTGAATGGTTTTACTATAATAAACCACATATTATATTCTAATTGGATGGACTTATCTATACTACCATGTATCTATTCCTTCTTCATTTCTTTAGTATTTTAGATATACCGTCAATGAGATGGTTATCATACTACATTGTGATAGTGACACCTCTGATTTTTTAAAATGAACATATATTTAAAGAAGAATCATTAAATAATAATTTATTCAAAAAATTATGGATCAATATATATAGGCTTCAACCACCTATGGCATGGAAAAACACATGAAAATCCATGGATTATGCTCAACGGTGACTAGGTTCAACCCATAAATATTATCGAGGTAATATACATGATCCCAGATATTCATTCCCATTATGTACCCAGTGATATTGAAAAAAAAAATCAACTATTTATACTCTCTTTAATTATATTGGTAGAAAGGGTTGACATTGTCATTCATCATGTCATATCCCATCTATCTAGTAACCAAGTTTACCTATATTTCCAACTTTTTCAAAAAATTGAATTCCTGTATGAAAAAATGTTGGGAAAATATGATAACCTTAGAAAATCCCATGCTAAATTTTATAAAGGAGTCTCCAAAACCATTAATAAACATAGTATGGTAAATAGAGGAACATAATTTGACCCATGATATCTACTGAATAGTTCCTCCTTTCCTCTCAAGGATTGAGAGATGTATATTTAATATAAAAAAAATGCATATGTATTTTTGTATAATTATATAAAAATGTACAGAATGAATTTAAATGAGGCTAAAAACCATCTCAGCAAACTCAATAACCATAAATGTTTCATGTTTTTACCATGGAGGATTCAGCCATCTAATTCCTCAAATATAGTATCGTAAGTTGAAAAATTGATCAAATAAAACATAGTCCATGAAGTGAAATTCCCAAAATAGATCTCCAAAATCATACGTAACAATAATATAAATGGGAATATTATGGTTTTCATCAATATTAGATACCTTAATTGATACTTCACAAAGAATGACATCCCATTATTGATCACAAAACTCATGATCAAAAAAACTACTAGATTACAATACATTTCATTCAGGGATGGGAACTCGAGGTACAATCAAATAATAATGGCCTTTGAATATGAGGAACCCACTTCTATAATATAACAAAATGGGATATTTTTATATAAGTTCATTCACTTTGGATTAAATGAATCTCACACTACTAGTAAAAATGAAAAGGATCAGAATTTTAAACCCATCATTGGAAGAATAACTGAATGTTATTTTGATGGTGTGGTTGTCAAATCTTGATAGAGATATTATCACGTCACATATAATTTTATTTTATTTGGAATGTTTCTCCATTACAATGATAATATGAAAAAAATTAAATTATCATTATTATTATCATCATGGATGTTCCTTGGATTTCTAGTAAGCCACTATGGCATTGAGGTCAACCATGAAAAGACCCGTACAATCCTAGTAATGACACCCCCTCTAAATCTAAAATAGTGAATGGGGATCAAAGGCCACCTTTCCTACCTTTTATTTTTTTTCCTAACATGGATGAAAATATCTCCCTCTATCAAGAAAATGAAGAATGGAATCACATATATAAGGGATGATGAATTCCAAGAATCCTATGAGACTATTAGGACATATATACTCTCAAAACCATTCCTGATACTATTGGTGGAAGGAGAGGCACTAATATTATATGTTTATTCCATGGAATTATTACATGGAACTCTCATCCCACACGAAAAATGGTGGAAGTTATGAGAAAAATATATATCATGTTAGCCAAATGATACAAGGAACTAAGACCCAATATTCTGATGTTGAGAAAAACTATCGTCCACTAATATTTTTAGTGGAAATGAAAAGGATTTACATACTAATCCAATACTTCCAATCTGTCTCTCGTATTGAACCACTAAAATATATACATGGTTTCCCTATGTTGAATGAGATTTTGGCTTGATGGGTGGTTGTTTTACAACATTACAATTTTTTTGGGTCACCAAATTCAGTGAAAGGTTATTCACTAAATTATTACCTATTGGAACATATCAAAGTAGAATGTACACCAGTGGGAACTACAATTCTACATTTTGAGGTTTTCTATACCCCAGAAAATCCATATAAATGCGACATTTTTTTCTTTTTCCCTCCCAAAATTATATGAATAAGAGGCTAAAAAACATGAAACTCAATTAGGTGGCCTTTGGGATTGTATTATCTCTCCATTCAAAGTAAATTTTCCTTACCCTTTCACACAATCTGAAATAATCCTGATTAATGATAAAAACTTTTGTTCCCTTATCATTATATTGGAACTAGCGATACAACTAAAAATAGCCAATCTAAACATCAAAGGGGTATGGAGATGGTGATGATGCATATTAATGGATAATATTAAATCAAGAAGGTCAAAATGTCCCCTTATATTGGATATGTTAGATAAATAAGGGATTTGTTCCCTTTTGAACCGAAATTTTATCATGGTCCCTAATCATATAATAAGACATGGAGTAAATAAATATGGTCAACACCACCCTATAGCATGATGAGATGATAACCCCCACTAGATCGATGGATCCCATATTTGGTTATCCCGAAAAATGGACACTCCCAACTGACTTATCTGAAAGGGACCCTATTCTACTTCAAATATGGAAATTCACCATGTGGTATGGTCAAGATGAGAAAAAAATATCTTATATATGAATTGCTTCAACCAAAGCCTAATCAGATGCATTGTAAAAAAATTAGAATCATATAGTAATGGAAGATGACGTTAAGGGATCCAGTAGAGCTCATCAATCTGGGATTGGGAACTCCTTCCAAATTTTTAGGTTGTGTTTCTACTTGAAAATAATGAAATAATACTATTTTGAATTCAGTAAGAAATTTCATTCATACCATATTCCTTCAAATTTTACCCATCAACCCCCAGAATTTCTACATACAACAAGACATTAATTGCCATATTACACGAGGGGGATGTATGATGGGTAGTCTATATCTTCAACCATAGATACATAGTTTAAGGTCATAAAAATTTATACCAATATTTTTACAAATGGGATAGGAAAATACCCCTTATGAATATCAAGAAAAAGAATGTCATCATGTTCTTCGGTTCCCACATAATCCCCATGTTATAATTCTGTAACATGATTATTACGGACAAAAACATAAGCATCTAATTTAAATTGATGAATAAAATATATTAAGAGTAAAATATTATATCCAAAAATTAAGATTCTTATAATGAAGTGGAATTATGACTTATTTTGGCCTTTAATAAGTATCATTTTTAATATACTCTAGAAGACGGTGACGAAGTACAAGATTTTCTTGTTGGAAATGATTCTCCGAGATTTATGGTCCTACTATACACCCACCCATATTTCTAAAAATGAAAATTATCATTCATTAGTGTATATAACTGAGCCAGTGTTAGCTATAGATTTCATGTTTCCCACACACTGACTATCTATCAATAGAAACTGTAAGATGACGATAAATTTGATTTTTTTTAATAAATTTGAGAATATTGATGAGAAAATTATTTGTACCTTGCACATCAATAATGTTCATCGGAATCTTATTTCACATGTCATAAATAAAAATTCTCGACTTCGTTCATGGTATTTAATCATAGAACCATAATGACACCAACCAAGATTCTTAGAACCACAAACCAAAATTTTAATGGAATAATATCAATCATATGGTATATCATAATGAATCTAACCAATTTTCCATGATTTATGGGGAATTTGTTACACTAAAACCAATGTGAGGTTTCATTAGAAGTACGTTTTTCAGATTCCATCAATAATTTCTTATCCTAGTAGTATGACATTTAACTAAAAAAAATACATATTAGCATAAATATTTTAAACTAAAAAAAATAATCCTCAAAAAATTATTTAAATTTTATAGTTCCCCATCATTCCCTTTATTCCACATCGAGTGACCCTATTCCTCAACGGATGTTGTTAAACTGAATGATTGATCTCCTCGTTGCATGACCGTAAACTACATGGTTTCTAATAAATCAGTGATTTCCTCCATTATAGGATTTGTAGTGATACTTGGAACTCAATTCTCGGCCCTTCCACAATATTATTCTACTATCATATAAAATTACATTTGTCTTTATCAAATGTTGTTATACCACATAACTAATGTCCTTGTTGTGTGACAGTAAGAAACATGGGGTTTCCATAACTATACACAATATTCATTATTATTAAAATGAGATATATAGGGATACCTATATCTTATATCATGAAAGATCCCACACATAAATAAAACTCAAGTGTCTTTTCCTTAACAACATTTCTATAGTGAGAGGAACTCTTTCTATTCATTTTATCGCATAACTATAATTTTTAATGTGAGTATAAGAATATTAGTGATTGATTTAGTATTTGATCAAGACATTCTAACATGTGACCTTTTTATAATGGTCATGGAAACATTTCAATGAACGATACACTACAACTCCTCAATTCATGATGTTAAACTACATGGTTAATGTATATTACATGATATAAAACTGCACATTCCTAGGGGCCTCATATGAGCAAACAATTATCTATGCTGTTTCCTTTGAAAAAACTTCCAATGATTAAATACATGTGTATAATTTTATATTATAACATAATATATATTGATTTTTGAGTCTCATATCTCGAGTCCAGCTACAAAAGTCATTGTAAAAAATTCCCCCTACATCTTGGTTAGACATACGTAGAGCATTACCCATTTAAGAAATATGTGTGGTATGATTCATAACATTACAAGATACATGGTGCCACCCATACCTACATTCATGGACCTAGTAGAAAATTAAAATATTCTGTTATGGAGCCTAAATCCTTGCTTCATAGTGTTAAAATATAATTTTTCTCTATAACTACTTTTGTATTGATTCCAATCATCACATGATACGTAGTGAAGCTTGGATCTCTAATTGTTGGGTCTAGCCATGATACGTAAAATATACTTCCATCCTTATGTATCGGTCATACCTATACATGGAACTTTTTGAGAAATCAGTTGGGTTTGATTCATCTTATCCTAGGATCCATAGTAATAACCAAAACCTGATCATGGGTACAACTACAACCTATGAATTGATAACAATCATCCACTAACTATATATGAGGATGAAAGATACAGCAAATTTTCTAGCACCATGCCACGTAACTACAACAGTAAAAAATCATATTAATCTTTTCAAGAATTATATGGGCAACACAAGATCATTTTTCATCTGCACGAGTAATATATATTTATGGTAGGATTAAAAATGTGATATATCTACAAAATAGAGGGTTAAACATACAGATTCCCACCAATAAGAATTTTCATGGACAACATATTTCCCCTACATATAAATTTACAAGAATATTGAATGTTTACTCAAAGAACACCTTGATCAATATTTCATATTGGTTCCGATGTACTTAATATAAGACGTGGAGATGTAATGAAATGAATGCCCATATAGCGTGACGTTAAAATGTAAAGAAAATGCCAATGATCAATGGTATTAAAACTGTATGAAAAATGTGTCCCTACCACATTATGTTTAAAGGTGAAGAATGTCAACCATCATCATCCTTTATTGATGTACTACATGATCCATAACCTATTCAACAATAGAAATTGGTTCTTATTTTATCACATAATCCCATCAATCTATAAATGAATCTTCATTTCTTATATTCCTTAATTATCTAAAAACCATTCATGAACCTTAGATGGAAAAAAATACCACCTATTTTGTCTTGATATTGATAAATAAGGGTATAGATCAACCATACAAAGGAATATTTTCCCAATATGTTGGGATTTCTGATCCACGTGACCCTGATGTCATCATCGGGGAATGCAACACTTGTGAGTGTTCTGGTCATTCACTAGTGTGACTATCCAATGTCACTACCCCGGACCTGATAACATTGATGCATGCTTTAAAAAATCATCTAATTATCATAAGGATTTTTGAGTACTCTCGACCATGTGTGTCTAAATTAGGCACTTTTGTAAAATTATCCACCTTTTATTCTAGGTCTCATTAAATCCATAAACTAATTTCACTTTCCTAAACAATGAATGACCGTGGATTCTATCCTCATGTGGTCTAATTCACATAATCCTTAACTACGAGTTAAAGAGACATGAATATTTTCAATATGAAAACTCTAAATTTGTGGCCTATGAAGAAGTAATGCCTCCTCTACCTAAACACTTCATATCCAGATTTTAGGAAAAATGTAGTTCATAAATGAATAAGGAATAAATCCCATAGTGTCCATATTTTATCCCTAGTAAAACACATGATTTTATATTTAGGCCACTTGTACAAAAAAGTGTTATATTAATGATTTGTTCCACATCCTTTCAAAACATACGATTTCTATGCGATGTGAAAAAACTATTATTGTCATCAAACCCTTCATGAATATTTCATATTTAATAATACACTCATGTCATTAATATTTATGAAAAGGGAACTAAATTACTTAGTTGATAATATTTTATTATATCCCTATGGACCTTAATATTCTTTTCTCATGGATATTCCCATGATAGACTGGAAATAGGTATTGGCTCATCTGAATAGATCCTTGGACCCTAGGAAAGTAACTTTTAGAATCATGATTTATTTTCAGACCTTCTTGAACAATATAGTCTCCCATTATTACCATTGGTTGACCTATATAGACCAGTTCCCACCTAATGATTACCTAGAAATATATAGATAATGATTTATAATAATTGTGACCAGACTATTCAAAAGGATTCAATATCCTATATGTTACATCACCAAGTATTGTACCTTTTCCCATAGAAAGATTTATTCTCTCCATATCAAAACCTTATTATGTCACATACCAAATGACTCGAAACTACATGGAATATGGAAAATTCCTCCAAAAAGCTAAATTCCCATAGGTTTTTCTTGACCCTAAATGTATTTCTTATCCTCCATACACAACTTTGTCATCCAATTGATTGATTATTTAGATGCCATTCATGGCCCTTGGAAAAGTGTGGGGTTCATATCTACATTTCAATTCATGTAATCAATATGGACTCATTAATATTGGATTTGAAATACCAAAAAGAGACCTATCATATTTATGAGAATGGAAATCTAATTCATGTGAGACATATTGATGCCATAGAGGAACTCTGAAAGATATTGTGTTTTGGGATTCCTTGGTATGCTTATCCAATTCCATGATTCACCGATTCAAGCTCTTGGACACATGATTTATAAAATGAATAATAAAATTATCCTATTGGATTCAATATTCATAAATTTTTTATAACAATCAATTATACTCACATAAATAATCCATGACCCATGAAAAATAGGGGAGACACACTTTTTTACAAATTCTGCCAAACAATAAGGGATTTTAAACTATAATGAAAAGGAACCTCCACCTTGTAGGAAGGGAACTCCAATCCTCGTGAGAATGAAGACACCGCAGAATAAATCAGAACCTTAGAGTGTTTTGGGTAATCTCTAGGATATCTAACCAGTATTTTATCTCCATAAAATCAAGTCCTCACATCATGACATTAAACTTCTTTTCAATTCATGGGATATTTTAGAAGACCCTAAACTATAACCAAACATTATTATAGATAAATAACCATATAATATAGAAATAAAAGGTATGATCTATGAGACCATATACTACAACAATATAAGGCCAGTTCTAGAAGATGCTAAACTAAAATAATAGATGGACCAAGCTAAAATACCCTAAATCAAAGTAACATATGGGTCAAGCTAAAAGACCCTAAAACAATAGAAACATAAGGTCTAAAATAGAAAACATAATCTAGAGAAGAACATTTATTTAGTTTACAAGAATGGAATGAGCCCCAAAATCTATTTGTGTAAAAACATGTAATGTAGTGGCCTATGAAAAAGAATATTACATGTCCTAAAATCATTCCTCTGTAGTAATAATATGAAAACAATTAGTGATATATTATTAAAAAGATACTAATAATTAATGGAACATAAGAATATCTTAGAAAAATCACACTATGGTAACTAAGTCCACTGAAATATAAAAATATATAAAAATATCCCTCTGAGACTTATATTCAGCCAATGGTTTCATTTATTTAATAAGGTAATCCCATTATCCAAATAGATGACACACTAAAATTAAATCACACTTTTATTGTAATTCATGAGCCATTTTCAATAAAATTATATTATAGTTTAGAAATTTCAATCCAAGAATTTATGTATACTTAATATTATATGATTAATTGGTACCATTATTGATCTATGTATAATTATGTGAATGAAATCTCATGTATATCATTAATGAAGGAAAATTGGACAAAAACAAAAAATGATCAGAATATCGATTCAGTGATAGAATAAAAATGGGTAATCTTCACATTTTATAGTCTCTAAAATAATTTCATAAAAGTGAAAACAATTGATAATAAAAATACAATTAGATTTGATCAGATAAATTCTCTTAATTAGTATGAGTCTTTTGAGAATAATATATTGAGCACAAATTTTCTTACCACTCTGATTTTCCTTCTATTTCTCAAGGGTGAAGAGTGTCGAAAAGAGTAGAAAGCTCCATAACTATTTTTTCGTAGTACCTAATGATGGGATTATTCTAGAATATTATACATTGAGTAGGATATAATCACTTCATGTATCACTATATGTACAATAATGTTGACCATTTTGGTGTGATTCTTAGATATTAGTGGATGACTATATTCAACTCCTTCAAAACATTCCTTTGTAGCTCACCTCGAGGAGTCCCTTAGTTGAGATCATGAAAGCACCTCTCAATAGTAGACATATCTATCTATTCTAGGTTGATTTATCTCTTGATTTAATATAATTGCTAATAGTCAAATCTTACCACCCCTAAATCAAGAATTAGATGAGGAAGATGTTCAACATGACCAAAAATTGTTTCCATGGGATTCTTAGTGATCAAAAAATGGATATGATGCAAGATTACCTTACGGAATTTCTATTACATTAAAACTACTAGAGTTGGAACATTATAAGAGGCCAAAATTGAATATGTAGATGAATTGTAAAGTGAAAAAGATTCCAGATATACCCTTCTCTATAAAGATTCATCTTTAGTGTCCTGGATTTTAGTACAAGATTCGTCGGAAAAAATTTCATCACTAATGGGATGGTATTTTCTAGGATGTGGATGGTTCCTCGAAGGAATTCCCAAATCCCAAATCAGCTTCTTTATTTCTTTATAAAAATTAATCGACGAAGAACATGATTAATCCTCTTGAAGGACCAGTATATTCTGTATACAACCCAGGTTGGATTCTACACATGTATAAATGTAATAATTTGACCCAAATACATGGGTTCCAAAATATGGAATTATATTCTATGTTTTTTCACCCATATTTACAATATAACACAAATTTAGTGGATAATCCATGGATGCCAAAATCCCCATTCCACAACCGAGGGGTGGGAATAAACACTTTGGATTTAGTCAAATTTGTGATAAAACTATTAATAGTGATATGAATTAGAAATAACCCTCTCAACAATAAAAGGAACAAGAACTTTATCTCGAAGAGAAAATTTATGTTTGCATTTATCAAGAGAATCTTCACCCTTTTCAACAAGTTGGAGGGCCACTCTAGGATAAGGCATGAAATTGAAATGATTTGAACAAAGAAACAAGAAACCGACATGGTCAGGACATAATAACATTTCTTCAATGTAATAAAAATTTTGTATGCTAGGTAAGAATGATTCATCTAGGATCCTGGTAGTCATGTGGATCTTATAATAGTTGAAATGTTCCCCTATAATGCTACAAAAACTGAAAAGGACCAAAAATCATATAAATTGTGGTTTCACTATCAGATATTGACAAAGAGATTCAAGAGGCATGAAAGACTTCCTAAGACTATATTAAATAGACTCATCTGTTACAGTTGATATTTCGTTACTAGTGTTCTAACTCAAATTACAGATCTTGAATATCAATCCAATAAAAATTAATAATTCATGAACATGGAAGGGAAACCCTCTAGCCTATTTATTAAGGTAATCACTCGCCTCACTTGGTTAAACTATGTGGTATTTTATCCATCTTCCAATGTTTCATAATATGAACTTGTTTGTTAATGAACCTAATTTGAAGGAAACCATTGATTGTGTATAATGGTCATCCAATCTTTGCAACGTCAAAGATTAATGTAGATACTTTATTTAAATGAGATTAAATGGAATATATTCATCTCTTTCCTGAAATAATCTTTCACAGTGTTGAGAATATCCAATTTAAAAATAACTATTTGTGATAGTTCATACCCGAAATCATCATTAAATAGGTAGTCATCATAAATTTCTATATGGGTGGGTGGGGGGGGGGGGGTCCCACAAAGTGACAATATATCCCAAAATATGATTTTTAATTCTCCATGAGATTATTGGAATGAATTAGAATCTAAGTACTAAATCCCAATAAATTATATTATATGGTCTAAATGAATTTTCTAGGATGAACTAAGTGACCCATACTACATTATAATTATGGATTTAATATAGGTGGTCAAAAAAATACTAACTAGCTCTGTCTAGTAAAAAATGGCCATGCACATTTATCAAAACAGTTTCCACCATGTCAAATCTACCATTACGCTATCTAATTTCTGCATAAATAATTCATAGAAGTGGAAAATGTTCTCAAAAATAATTATGAAATTGGATGATTTGTGAATACAGAACCATCTAGTTTCAATGCATAGTATTCCATCATATTGGACAACACTATTGAACATGTAAGAAAACGTTTTCCATAATTAAAAACTTCTTTCTGAATAGAATCAAAAGAAGTTGAAACCCATAAATATATTTGATTATATCTAGGATATAGAATGGAAATGTCATATAATGTACTAAATACGTACAGGATAAATTGCTGTGTTATATGATAGATTTGAAGTTTGGATTAGAAAATCCTTTTCAAAACATCATTCCCAGAATTCACACAATATCAAGGGTTAGAGTTATGGTTCCATACAATCATGGACCTCTATCTAGTTGATCTGGAAGATTCTTGGGAGTTATAATCAATCGGAAGAAAGGTATTTGGAAAATGTAGGGAAAATGAAAAAAATTATCCTCAAGACTGATTAATACACCCAAAAACATCATGCAAATCAAATGATCAATAAGTGGAGTCATGGATATAAATATTACCCAAGAATTTTCTGACCCTTATAGATCTTTTCAAACACAAAATCTGATGGGAATCTGGTGATTGAATTCCCCTTCATAGGACTCATGATCATGTGACCCCAACATGGTCATTGGAACCACATAATAGTAATGAAATCATTTAATTTAGTTGGTGGATCTTGTAAGAACTACATTATTAAGTTATAATCAAGGATAAATCAATTAAGTATTGCAGAAATTTGGTTTATTAAAGAAATTTAAAAGAATAAATAGGTCTTGTGAATTGATCCCATGGAATAGTTCTCACCAAAATGTCTTGCAGATTGGTCTCAGCATGAGTTCTCACAAGAAGCTCATGCATATGGATCTCACATCAGTATAAGTACACAAGATAAATGGAGTGGTGTAGTAGTTGGTGAAGGAAAATCCCTCTATTCCCCTATTTATAGTGAACTACCTGGGATTCCAATATTCAACCAACTGACCAAACAAACATCTAGAATCCGATTGGGATAAATCCCTATAACTCAGGTGTGCATTTACATTTATCATAACTAATCCATTATTCCCACACACGTCCTTCCCAATTAGGGTATGTTTTTGTCTCTTTCCAAATATGAAAAATAAAATCTATAATGGATTTAGTACCTGAAGAATGGGTATCATTTTCTTCACATAAAAATGAATAGAAGGTGGCCAAAACAAGAACATCATGTAACCTTCAAAAAGACACGTGATCACAAGGCCTTCGTAAGGTCATGTGAATGGGCCATGTAAACACATTATTTTCTAGATATCATGGTGAGGCTATTGGACATGCGTCCTAGTTCATGCGATCGATTCCAAGACACTTGGCAATCATGCGGTGGATGGCATTCAAGTTATTTTTAGTCACGTGACATGTCAACCACTGTGATCTTGATGATCATATAAAACCCTCATAAAATAATTGGTCAAAATATAAAGAGGGTGGAGATTTTATATAGTAGTTGTTATTCATAAGACACCATAATATATTTCAAAATACGCCATAAAACCATTTGAACATTCCTACCTTATAACATAAGATCCCACTAACATGTTAGATTCATCATGAAAAGCATTACAGACTTGTCCAATTGATTCTCCACCCCCGATTGGCTCTATAGACAAGGGAAAGTGTTTTTAAATTATAATTCTTGTACATCACTATAATACCCATTATTTGTCTTTTTAAAATTCACATATAATGAGTGTTATTGTTTTTAGAAACACTCACACAACATCATGAGATACCCATACCATAAAAACATAAAATGAAATAATTGTGGGAATAAGGGGAGTTTCTTATGGAGTGAGGATACATTAGACATTATGTGAAAGGGTTCACATGATTATGTTGGTCACTATTGATCTGAAACACTAACGTGATGATCCATCGTGATCTCATGAGACCCATATATATTTTTACATGATCTTATGGAAGACCCTTGGAATTTCATCTTCAATCATTAGAAATCCTTCCCATAGACATATTTATCTCAAAAAGAACCATTGACATGTTGTACTAAATTTTTGGATATTCCATGATTTGTAAACATCATCAAATACCCTTTGATAGACATAGGCCCTATAAAAATTAATATGTCGGAATATTCTAGTAGTCATTGATCATCAGGGGGTTCTATGGATGACCCATCATTGGATCTCGCAATGTGCACTAGACAAAATCCCCCGAACGAATCCTTAAAAAATATGCAAGATACACACTGCAAAGGGAATCATATAACGAAGGGGGAAAGGCCTATAAATCCACCCCCTAAGAATGAAAAATTAGTTTTCAATTCATCACACAAGGGATTATGAGAATGGAATACATAGAGGATCTAGTCACCCGATAATATTGGCTTTCCTTTAGATAGAATATAGTGAACAAACTAAGGGATCAGAATTCATACATAGGAACTTCACATGATCACTTGAGACCATGTGAAAAAATTATAACGTGTATATTAGAATAGGTAAATGATATCTTACATGTTTTTTGGGTCACAAAGAACCTTAAAAATAACCAAACAGTGGATAAACAAGAGGAATTAGTGAAATAAAGGCTAGAATAAATAGTAATGGATTGGAAAATAATGAAAATGAAATGTACCATGATCTTCAAGAATTTTACATGACTCCTACAGATCATGTGACAAAACTACTACATGTTGTTCAAATCATGAGATTCTACCCTCACATAGTATTTGGATCATCTGATATACATTTTATATGTCAAATAATGATGTACGATTCAACCGGGGCTTACCAACCAAATATTGTGATGTATTATGGAATTTTTTGTCAAATCATGTGATGTCCTCTAAACATGTCACCCATGATATGTGGCGCCTCCAATATAGGCTATCTTAGTTTCACAATGATGTAAAAACATATCATCCTGGATAATTTAAATTACTCCAAAAAATGATTATAGGTATCATGTGATGACATCCAGACATAACACCCTTGATCAAGAGAAATACTCCAAACAAGTAAGCCATCTTGGTCCATGTGACATCACCAACCCATGTAAGCTAAATAATGTGTCTCTCTCCAAACATGTTATCCTTGGACATGAAATTTCCTCCAGACATATCACCTTTGATCCTGGAATAGTCGTTGAACATGTCATTCAGGTTATGAGATATCCTTTGTAAAATTCAATAAGATCATGTAATTTTCTTTAGGTAATACCTCTTAGAATCTAGTTCATGTTCATACATCCTCATTCATGCCAGGTAGAAAATCAAGCCATTTGAAGAAGACGTAGTGGTCCATACTAAAACTTTCTGATTGTTCTATAAGGGAGACCTTAGTGTTTAATCCTTGAACAGCTGAACTATTAGAACTATGACTCCTTCAATGACCCAGATATTCATGAATCATTCATATCAACCTATCTCAAATGGTAATCCACCATGGTGTTAGACTGACTATGTATCCAATATTCCAGACATCAAGAACCAATATTTCATAATGGTTTGATCATTATTCCACATCTAATAACGGATTGAATAGTCATACTTAGTTTATATGCCCCTATCAAAATGGACTAGGAGAACATTGATTCATACCACAAAAATGTTATGTTGTATTCCATTCTTAAGGAATTTTATCCATATCAAATATCCAACGGGATTCCCTAACACATATCTCCAACATCCATATGATGTGAGAATGATTACATTCTATCACTTGTATATCATTTTGATCCTGAATCATGTGGTATTAGTGACACATAATGATAATATCATTTTTATCATGATTCTCCATTAGATTGGGAATATATATGTTTAAATACCCACTCAGTGGCATGAGATTCCTATCTACAGACAATGGCATCCACCTTGGATAATGCCCCAAGGGTATGACTGAACCATGATTAATTATATTCCTTCCATATCCTTGATAAATAAGACTACTCCATAAGGGTTGAGATCAATAACATAAGTATATATTCCTCCCATATATGTATTTTCCCTGTGAAATTAAAAATAATAGGTGTGAATAAGTATATGGGTTTTGATTATAGTTATAAACACGATACGTACGACTCTACATTGAAGATCAATATCATCCTCAGAATTTTAATCACAAACATAAATGAACAAAAAATTCCATTGTTACATTTTTATGGATTCAATATATATGTATCTAGACATTAATTGTGAAATGGATAAATAAAATAATATATATACATTTGGACTCATTAATAGATCCACACCCCCTCTATAAATGAATGGGTTCAATATTAAAACATTTTATTAGGGTAACAGGTCCTATAAAAGGATTATGAAGATATTCACAAACATATCGTACATGTATAAGAGTTTAAAATAATGGGAAACAATTATCCCCTAAAGGATATCATGAGTTGAACTACTATTCTCTCGACCAATGTGAGTCCCTGTGCACCTTTGACCTTGAACCCCAATTGACTGCATGGATTTGGAAAGAAGGTCTATACTCAGTTATGGATATGGGAACCATTGGGGGGTTTCAATGGAATATAAACATAAATTATGGAACAAGCATGAATTATTGTACATTCATAAGAAACCCACATTCAATCCTTTATTCCATTTTCTCTAGGCCATTCTTGTAGTTCTATCTAATGAAACAATGATGAAAATAGTTTTCTAGAAAAATTTCATATCAATAATAAAACTATTATATAAAAAATTAAATTAAAAAATTAAATTTAAAAAATATTTTTAATAACTTTTGTCAAAAGTAAATAAATATATTTTCACATTAATCTGATTTAGAAGTTCATTTTTAAAATAATTCAATTTTAAAAATGTTTTAAAATAAAAAGTAGTATTTTTCTGTATTCTTATATAAAAATCACTTCATAACTTAATAAAAGATATAACCTGGTTGTAGAGACCCAAAGCTTAATGTACATGGACATTACATTAATTTTTCGGAATGCTTAGTACATAACAAAAACACACACACAAGGACCGTAATAGTTTAGTGTCTTTGGAAACTCGGAATATAATCTTCTAATCGTGGTGAAATATCTTCAACATCTCCCATAAAGATCTTCCTTTTTTTACCTAAAACATTTCTTTATATCCTGGGGAAAAGAAAACATTAAAGGGTGAGCTCAAATGATCAGTAAGGGTAAACAAAAGAAATATCAATCACATCATATTCATAAGAACATAACATTTTGGAAATCTTAATCCCGCTAAAGAGATCATAATATCATAACATGGGAAAAATCACAGTAGTGAAATGTAATCCCAATAATCATAACATAAAACATGAAACTTTGGGGAGTACACACATAATCATATTGAATCATTTCTTATTAGTAAAGACTCATTTACAAGACTATCTTAGTGTACAAAGTCCATTTCTGAACTGAGTTTATTCCTCGTTTCATTCCTGCTTCACTGAACCGGTTTAACCTGCCGTTCCAGCCATGTCTATCTCTGGAGATATAAAATCTTTACCCAATGCATTAGAGGGAGATATAGGTCCCACACATCTCATAATGAAACCATTCTAATGTGTGACATAAAATCATAAATCATACATCATTGCATAACCCATGTAATAAAAATGAGATTCTTAAACAACATGAAATCATAAAAAAATTCATATAAGATAAAGGAATTCATTAAAATTATTCCATCACAACATAATAAAATAAATGTAATAATTGGGATAGAAACATAACCCTTAATTATCTTAGACGGAAAATAATTTTGATAAAACGCTTGAACTCCATTCTTGAGGAAAATATCCTTTCTTCTTCAAAAACACTTTTCCTTTGATACCATGTCATAAAATTATAAACTAAAAGAAGTTGATTAAAAATAAACTAGAAAACTTGTAAATTAAGCTTCTTGGAAATAATGTTTTAAAAATCTATTCATGCCGTATAAGATAAAAAAACATTCTTCTCGTACTTTTGTCGGAAAAGTCAAAAAGTACCTCGTACGAAAAATGAAAAAAGATTCCTTTCATATCTTTTAATAAAAACTCACCAAAGAGTAAAATTGGATTTAAAAAATTGTAGGTGGATGGAAACAATATTAAGTATTTAGGAAACATGGATTTGGATGATAAAATACACCCCAGTAAATACCAAAGTATAAATAATCTCGGATAAAAATGAGATTGTGATATTTTCCCTTACCTTAAGTCCGATTTCCTTCATAAGTGTCCGAACCTCCTGTATAATGATTTAAATAATGTCATTTCCTTATTACATAATCATATTCATTGTTATGATATCATATATGGTTCACTTATGACTTTATATTACCCGTTCTTTTGTAAATTTCATTTTAAAGAGCGTTTTGGGTAAAATTGTTTCATTTGTCGTCCGTGTTTTGATTTGTAATTATTCATATGATTAATTAGATCATGATTACTTAATTCCAGAATATAAAACATGATTTATATATAATATATATTCAGAATCTAAATATATATAGTAAATCAGTAAATGGAAAGAAATACACCGTTCATGGAGACGGTAGGCCGTACGTATGCATGAACGCTGTTTTCGTTTCCTTATTGAGTTGAATGGAATTAAGTAGATGACATACATATATATACACATAAATCCAGTATCATTATTATGTCATATATTTATGGATTATTTATTATAAATACTTTATAATCATTCATGAATGGTTAACATGGAGAATGAATCTCATCGCGTCATGGGGACGGTAGTCCGTACGTACGCACGAGCGATGATATCGTTCTCATGATCGTGGGACTGTATTGGAGTGTATGTATACTATTTCAGAATCAATATCACTTTAAAATAATTATATAAAGTTATTATTTACACCATTATACCCATTTAAGTAAGGTGTTGGTGGAAAATAGATTACACCACGGCGTGGAGACGGTATTCCGTACGTACGCAAGCGCGGTGATTTCATTTTCCATAGGATGGATAGATGGTGAAATAGGGTTGTTTCATACTTATAGTAACATATCAGTATATTAGTGATACTTATGTTATTACTTCATGATGAAACAACTAAGGAAGAAGAAGTGGAAGAAGAAATAAAGATGAAAGAATCGGTAACGGGCATTACCTCTTCTTTGAAGCGCTTCTTTGAGACCTCCTTTTAGGGAACTAAAATTGGTATTTGAAGAAGAAAAGGACCTCTATGATTTCTCAAGGGAAGTGGAGAGAAGCAATTGGCAGGGTTTGGCCGAGATTGAAGGCTCAAAGTGGTGTGAGGAAGAGAGAGAGGAGGTGCCCTTTTATAAGGGAGGAGAGGGGCTCCTTTGGAAAACTAAAAATATTATTTTATTATAAAGTCATATTCGGTTTTAAATAGCTCCAAATCGATTTATTTCGAATCTAAGGTGGGAATGGGTCGAAATAATCTCATAAAATATAATTTAGACAAGTTTAGGTTCCTATTTTAACCTTATCATTTAGATTTAACATTAAGTTAAATAATTTTACATTTACCGTGTCTTCTTGTGTTCTTACACTATAAGGTTAATAAACTTACTATAACAAGCCAAACGAACCCCAAGTTGTTTATTATTAATATATATAACCTTATCTAAGTCATTTGGCCGATCCTCATATTTTTAAGAATAAAATAACAATTAATAATATAATATTTGTTTTAAAATCTATTTTATGTCAATTTTGACACTATTTGGTAATTTATTTTTGCGAAAATTATAACAGAATTATTAGTTCGAAAAAAGATAATTAAATCAATAATAACATGTCATATTAACCTATAAAATTATTGGAATTCATAAAAAGTGTCAAATTACATTTATTTGGGTATTTATAACATCAATTATGTCAATATTTCATTAATAAGATAATTACTGCATCATCTTTGTGTCATAAATAAATTAAATTATTTAATGTCTAAAAATTACAAATAAAATATCATTATGTATGTAATCTTTTTAGATTTCTAATAAATTTTTATAGTCTAATTTATCTTATGTATAACCCTATATTACAAATGATTTACTTATTAAACATTGATTTTAACTATTTTAACCCTTTTTAAATAAATTAATAATAAAAGTCCCAATCAAATCCAAGTGGGTCTAAATGGTAATATTTTATTCCTAAGGTTGTTTTTGGTCGAATTACACTTATCCAATATAATTAGGACATGTGTTATGGTAATAATAATATTATTTTTACCCTTAATTACCCTATTTACTTTTAACCGTGGTAAAAAAAAAGTAAAAAGTTACTATTCACCAAAAATTATTTTCATCTCATTGAACCACATTTTACTTACTGACATCAACCGTGTCTCTTGTATTTTTGAAATTCCACTCACAGAATCGGTAAAATTAAGTTTTATGAATAATTCTTTTTTTTAACTACAACTTAGTGGTTTCACTATTCATCCAAAAATGAAAGTTTCCAGAAAAATACCAAAAATTAGGCCTAAGATAAATTTGATATTATGAACTCAAAAATGATGTCTATTTTACCAAATTAAAAACATATCAGTTGCATTAATTAATTTAAAAATTAATTCCCGTCGTCAAAACAAATAGCGTGTTCTTAAGAGATAATAACTATCAAAAGATTTACACTTGTTTATGTCTGGTTTAAATGTGAAATTACATCCAATGACAAAAATTGTATTAAATTGTAAAAATATATTCTAAATATACTTCAAAACCACTAAAATTAATAATTTATCACTATTAAATATTTCGATTAAAAAGGTTGTTTTTAATTAAAATTTAGTAATTTTCACTATTCATCAGAAAATGAAAGTTATCTGAAAATTACCAAAATTTCACCCTAAGCTAATTTCGATATTCCAAATCCAAAAATGAAGTCCATTTTAAAAAATAAAATTTACAAAATTTCAAAAAGCGGTTATTACTATTCATAACGGCTAGTTTTAATAATATTTTAATAGCATATTGTTGTTTAGAGAAACTCTGTATTACGTACTACACACGCTATCGAGGAAGGTCGTGATTGTGTGTAATGCAAGGCAAGTCAAGGATCCGTGTTGTGCAATCTCCTTTTGGTGTAGCGTAAAACACAAGACATTAATGAAATTAAAAAGAATATTTTTCATAAAATCTCGGGGTGTTACATTCAACCCCCCTTAAAATGAATGTCTCCCTCGAACTTTTTTGGGGTTATAAATGGTTTACTATTCGAAAATTTCTTAGATAGAAACCCACATCATAAAAAGGAATACCAAAAACAATCTTTAAAAACAAAATTATTAAATGTAATGGTGACACAAATAAACTAATCACTGGGTTTCCACATAGGTGAAAATATGGATATGGAAGAGAAATATAACCATCATGTTCTGATGGAGAGTGGTAGAGGACATGGCTATGGAAAAGCCAGCAATCACAAAGCCATAAATTTGTGACAATCTAAGGTACCATCTGATTCATCAGATATAAGAGCACTAGGAAAACATTTTTTGTTTTCAAGATCGTTTCCCTAAAGTTGATGAAATTGGAATTAGAAGAAATACTTTCATGATTTCGGTATAGTCTCACCATTGGTCGTTCATTGGACAATTTACACTTCATCTCTTAAACAAATGAAGTTGAATTTTTCATTCGTGATGTGTTAGCAGATCATGTGATAGAATGATGGGTCATTCCATCTGTCTCAAACAAAAGGTTAGAAAAGTAATCAAAAAATACATAAGTCCATCTATAGTGAGATTAATCATATATGGTTCCTAAAATGGAATTATACTTCATATATAATACTGCTTAATATAATAAAACTAGTTTCTACTAAACAGGGACTTCCTGTAGGCCAGTGGTAGGCGATAAAGGCCAGTCGCACTTCGGTTGTGGGTTCGATTCCCACGACCTTATCAGACGCGATGAGCTGTCGCCCGTCCGGCAGGTTTTCTTTTTTCTAAAACTATATTACTATAACATTCCATCAATAATATCAAAAAAACTTCTATCCTTAAACAATACTAACTTATGTCCAACATAATCCATTCTAATCTTTAGGCTTATCCATAATACTGTTGTCCACTCTCATAATATAGTGAAAACGATTATGAGAGATTTAATACCATCATTGATCCCCATATATCATAAGATATGTCTTGTTGGTCACATTCTAAACATTCAAAGGCCTTAATCATGTATTCTCTTGAATACCCATTGAACCTTAGTGAAGACATGAATGCAGTTAAAAGTTAACACTTTCCACATACCAAAATCCTCAAAATTCTATATACTCAAACCATGATATCACTTAGTCCTTATATCAATCATGAGCTCATGAATACTATCAAATATTTCATTTTCCCGTTTTCCCTTCATTATGTGCATATCATCTTTTTTCCAAAAATATCTCAATCACTTTCCAGGGTTACCGGTACCATAAAATTATTGAAAACCACAATAGACCAATACATAAATATTCCAATATTCAACGATACTATATACAAAATTATTTTGGAATCCCATTACATAAACACTTAATAGTTCCACCACATCGTTGTCATATTCAACATCGCCAATGGTGATCACATGTGACTTCCCTTTTTCCTTTTCCTTAAGTGGTTGCTCATGTCGATCATCACTAACCCTTGGATTAGGGCATTTATTAGCATAATACCCCATTTCCATGCACTTGAAGCATTGAAGTGTAGTAGGTTCATTCAGTGTATCCCTTCCTTTGTTTGAATCATAAGACATCTTCTTCCCATAATTGCGGCATTCAAATGCCCGATGACCTTCCTTTCCACATTTGAAGCATTTACTTGTCCCTTTAAGACAATCTCCACCATGCTTCTTTCCACACTTTGAGCATAAGGAAACATTCATCTTCTTTTCACCATTATTCTGAGATTTCTCCTTGAAATCCATATTTTGTTTCTTGTCAAAACTATAAGATGGATAAGTAACACCAAAATCCATTTCTACCTTGATAGCACAACACACAATTTCTTCATTGCTACTGAAGTCTCTTATAGCTAATTCCCTTCGAAGATTTGGTTTTAATCCATTGAAGAATCAATCAACTTTACTTTCATGTTGGATGATAAATCTAGATTCATACCATGCAAGCCTTGTATAATTCGCTTCGTATATACCAACAGATTCATCATCATTTGTCTTTAGTTCAAGAAAATCCTTCTCCATTGTTGTTCGATGAATATGAGGGAAGTAATTATTGAAAAATAAGTTCTTGAACTCGTCCCATTCCATGGACTCAATTTCATCTCTTTGCCTTGTATTCTTGATAAGATTCCACCATTGACCAGCTTCACCTTCCAAGCGATATACTGCTAAGATGACTTTATCATGTTCAGAACATTGATGAACTGAAAATATCTTTTCAGTGGTACTGATCCATTGTTCAGAAACAAGTGGATCAGAAGACCCACTGAAAGAAGGTGGACGTTGCCTCATGAAGGACTAAATAGAATATTGTTCCCTTCTATGCTCATTTGGAAGTCCAGAATGATTCATAGATTGTGTAAGTATAGAAATAAGATTTTGCACTCCATCTCCCATAACATTTTTTTGTTCAGGAGGACAATCATTGCATTGTCAATTTCATTGATCAACATAGTTCTTTTGGGTTCCATCCATTGTCTAAAACCCAAAAAGAATTGTGTGAGAGGAAAAAATCATGCAAGGGAAAACAACATAATAAAGGGGGAGTACCATCAATATCTAACATCTTAGGTTTAATTCTAAGATCGTTAGCGCAATTCTAGGACTATAACATATACTTATACTTAACCTTAGGGACATCCCTAGACATACCTTAGAAATATCTCTAGGGATCTCACTAAAGTTCTCGTATCCTAGTTTCCAAAGGTTGACTAAACCTTTCCTCTCATACCAACTGTAGAGACCCGAAGCTTAATGTACATGGAAATTACATTACTTTTGCGGAATACTTAGTACATAACAAAAACACACACACAAGGACCGTAATAGTTTAGTGTCTTTGGAAACTCGAAATATAATCTTCTAATCGTGGTGAAAGATCTTCAACATCTCCCATAAAGATATTCCTTTTTTTACCTAAAACCTATCTTTATATCCTGGGGAAAAGAAAACATAAAAGGGTGAGCTCAAATGCTCAGTAAGGGTAAACAAAAGAAATATCAATCACATCATATTCATAAGAACATAACATTTTGGAAATCTAAATCCTGCAAAAGAGATCATAATATCATAACATGGGATAAATCATAGTAGTGAAATGTAATCCCAATAATCATAACTTAAAACATGAAACTTTTTGGCGTACACACATAATCATAGAGAATCATTTCTTATTAGTCAATACTCATTGCCAAGACTATCTTAGTGGACAAAGTCCATTTCTGAACCGAGTTCATTCCTCGTTTCAGTCCTGCTTCACTGAACCGGTTTAACCTGCCGTTCCAGCCATGTCTATATCATTGGATATAAAATCTTTACCCCATTAATTGGAGGGATATATTTGTCCCACCCATCTCATAATGAAACCATTCTTATGTGTGGCACAAAATCAAAAATCATACATCATTGCATTACCCATGTAATAAAAATGGGATTCTTAAACAACATGACATCAAAAAAAAATTCATATAAGATAAAATAATTCATAAAAATAATTCCATCACAACATAATAAAATCAATGTAATAATAGGGATAGAAATATAACCCTTAATTATCTTGGATGGAAAATAATTTTGATAAAACGCTTGAACTCTATTCTTGAGGAAAATATCCTTTCTTCTTCAAAAACACTTTTCCTTTCATAAAATTTCATACAATTATAAAATAAAAGAAGTTGATTTAAAATAAACTTGAAAAATTGTAAAGGAAGATTCTTGGAAATAATGTTTTAAAAATCCATTCATGCCGTATAAGTTAAAAAACATTCTTCTCGTACTTTTGTTGGAAAAGTCAAAAAGTACCTCGTACGAAAAACGACAAAAGATTCCTTTCATTTCTTTTACTAAAAACTCACCGAAGGGTAAAATTGGATTTAAAAAATTTTAGGTGGATGGAAACAATATTACATATTGAGGAAACATGGATGTGGATGATAAAATACACCCTAGTAAATACCAAAGTTTAAAAATCTCAGATAAAAATGAGATTGTGATATTTTCCCTTACCTTTGGTCCGATTTGCTTAGTAAGTGTCTGAACCTCCAGTATAATGATTTAAATAATGTAATTGACTTATTCCATAATCACAATGATTGTTATGATATCATATATGGTTCACTTATGACTTTATATTACCCGTTCTTTTGTAAATTCAATGTTAAAGAGCGTTTTGGGTAAAATTGTTGAATTTGTCGTCCGTGTTTTGACTTGTAATTATTTATATGATTAAGTATATCATGATTAATTAATTCCAAAATATAAAACATGATTTATATATAATATATATACATAATATACATATATATAATAAATATGTAAATGGAAAGAAATACACCATTCATGGAGACGGTAGGCCGTACGTACGCATGAATGCTGTTTTCGTTTCCTTAATGAGTTGAATGGAATTAAGTAGATGAAATACATATATATAAACATAAATCCAGTATCATTATTATGTAATATATTTCATGATTACTTATTATATATACTTTATAATCATTCACGAATGTTTAACGTGGAGAATGAATCTCATCGCATCGTTGAGACGGTAGTCCGTACGTACGCACGAGCGATGATATCGTTCTCATGATCGTGGGACTGTATTGGAGTGTATGTATACTATTTCAGAATCAATATCACTTTAAAATAATCATATATCGTTATTATTTATACCATTATACCCATCCAAGTAAGGTGGTGGTGGAAAATAGATTACACCATGGCGTGGAGACGGTATTCCGTACATACGCACACGCGGTGATTTCATTTTCCGTAGGATGGATAGATGGTGAAATAGGGTTGTTTAATACTCATAATAAAATATATGTATATGAGTGAAACTGATGTTATTACTTCATGTTGAAACAACTAAATAAGAAGAAGTGGAAGAAGAAATAAAGATGAAAGAATGGGTAACAGACATTACCTCTTCTTTGAAGCGCTTCTTTGAGACCTCCTTTTAGGGCACTAAAATTAGTCTTTGAAGAAGACCAAGACCACTAGGATGTCTCAAAGGAAGTGGAGAGAAGAAATTGGCAGGGGTTGTCTAAGATTGAAGGCTCAAAGTGGTGTGAGGAAGAGAGGGAAGAGGTTCCCTTTTATAAGGGAGGAGAGGGGCTCCTTTGGAAAACTAAAAATATTATTTTTTTTATAAAGTCATATTCTGTTTTAAATAGCTCCAAATTGATTTATTTTGAATATAAGGTAGGGATGGGTCGCAATAATCTCATCCAATAGAATTTAGACAAGTTTAGGTTCCTATTTTAACCTTATCATTTAGATTTAACATTAAGTTAAATAATTTTACTTTTATCGTGCCTTCTTGTGTTCTTACACTATAAGGTTAATAAACTTTCTATAACAAGTCAAACGAACCCCAAGTTTCTTATTATTAATATATATAACCTTATATAAGTCATTTGGCCGAACCTTAGATTTTTAGGAATAAAATAACAATTAATAATATAATATTTGTTTTAAAAACAATTTTATGTCAATTTTGACACTATTTGGTAAATTATTTTTGTGAACATCATAACAGAATGAGTAGTTCAAAAAAGTTAATTAAATCAATACTAACATGGAATATTAACATAGAAAATTAGTGTAATTCATAAAAAGTATCAAATTACATTTATTTGGGTATTTATAACATCAATTATGTCAATATTTCATTAATAAGATAATTACTGCATCATCTTTGTGTCATAAATAAATTAAATTATTTTATGTCTAAAAATTAAAAATAAAATATCATTATGTAGGAAATATTTTTAGAATTCTAATTAGTATTTATAGTCTAATTTATCTTATGTATAACCCTATATTACAAATGATTTACTTATTAAACATTGATTTTAACTATTTTAACCCTTCTTTAAATAAATTAATAATAAATGTCCCAATCTAATCCAAGTGAGCCTAAATGGTCATATTTTATTCCTAAGGTTGTTTTTGGTCGAATTAAACTTATTCAAAAGAATTAGCACATGTGTTAGGGTAATAATAATATCCTTTTTACCCTTAATTACCCTATTTACTTTTAACCGTGGTTAAAAAAGTAAAAAGTTACTATTCACCAAAAATTATTTTCATCTCATTGAACCACATTTTACATACTGAAATCAACCGGGTCTCTCATATTTTTGAAATTCCACTCACAGAAGAGGTAAAATTATGTTTTATGAAAAATTCGTATTTTTTAACTACCACTTAGTGGTTTCACTATTCATCAAAAAATGAAAGTTTGCCGAAAAATACCAAAAATTAGGCCTAAGCTATATTTGATATTATGAACTCAAAAATGATGTCTATTTTAGAAAATTCAAAACATATCAGTTGCATTAATTAATTTAAAAACTAATTCCCGTCGTCAAAACAAATAGCGTGTTCTTAAGAGATAATAACTATCAAAAGATTGAAACTTGTTTATGTCTGGTTTAAATGTGAAATTACATCCAATGACCAACATTGTATGAAATTGTAAAAATATATTCTAAATATACTTTAAAACCACTCAAATTAATAATTTATCACTATTAATTATTTCGATTAAAAAGGTTGTTTTTAATTAAAATTTAGTAATTTTCACTATTCATCAGAAAATGATATTTATCCGAAAAGTACCAAAATTTCACCCTAAGCTAATTTCGATATTCCGAATCCAAAAATGAAGTCCATTTTGAAAAATAAAATTTACAAAATTTCAAAAAGTGGTTATTACTATTCATAACGGCTAGTTTTAATTATATTTTAACAGCATATCGTTGTTTAGTGAAACTCGGTATTGCGTACTACACACGCTATCAAGGATGGTCGTGATTGCGTGTAATGCAAGGAAAGTCAAGGATGCATGTTGTGTAAGATCCTTTTGGTGTAGCATACAACACAAGACATTAATGAAATTAAAAAGAATATTTTTCATAAAATCTCGGGGTGTTACACTGATGATAATTTTTATATCATCAATTGAAAAATAAATTTCATTTAATGAAATAAAATTTCAATAAAATATAAATATTAATAATAAAAATTTTTGTTAAAAATCACAGAAATCAATTTTGAATAAAATAAATTTTTGACAATCAAATATTATTTAGAATTATGTTCTAATTTCATAATAATTAATTAATAAATCGTCATTGATTAGATTATATATATATCCAAAATTATTTAATTCGATTCATACCCTTTAATTTTATGGTTATGATATAACAATCACTTATGATATTGATATTTATTGGTTTGTTTAGTCACAAATTTCATTTCATAGACATTATTAAAAAAATTCCATATCATAAAATATAATTATATTTCATATAATATTCCAAATAAAACATGTTATGCTAAGATTTACCTTATAAAAAAGGTAACAAAATATAAAAAAAGTAACATGAAACCCTGAGTCACTTACTCCTTGTAGAATATTGAATTAAGAGGTTAATAAAAGAAAATGGGGAAAATAAGAGAAATAAATGATTTTTCCTTGAAGAATAACACATTAAATAATAAATATTACAATAAAATTTTAATGGTATATTATCGAATGATGGGAGTAATTACTAGTAATCATGATAGTGAAATGAGAGGAAAGGAGTACCCCAAGAGTATAATTCAAGATGAGTATTAAGGTAATTATATCAATTATATGAATATTACAGACAAATAATCACCATAGGATATACTACTATCACAAAGATTAATGGAAGAATGACCCCAAGGAAATAAAACATAAGTAATATACAAAAAATATTTCACCATCACTATATTGGAACTGATATTTTCCATTGCACTGTGATATGCTACTTGACATAGTAATCCCAATGACGGTATTATGGCCTAATATTTAAATCAATATTCTTCTTTAATAAATAATATGTAAAATAATGTGTTTCACATAATATTAAAAAATTAAATAAAAAACCTTGATATAGTTACCACTTTAAATATGACCATTAAAAACAAAATAATTATATTATCTCATATAAATGTTAATAACGATATTGAAGTTCAATAATTGATGTAGGAAAAATACATTAAAATTGTATAATTTTTATTTGTTAATATTTATTAGATAATATCATAAGTTAGGAATATTACACTAGGAGTTTTACTGGAAGAATACAAAGAATATCTCAAGCAATTTTAAGTTGGAGAAAACATATATAATGGAAGTTAATGATTGTGATGATTTCCCAAAAATTAATACTAGATGTACGAAAACATATAAAATTACCTAAATATCATTTGATTATTACACCTAATTGACATATCATAATAGTACATGTAACTAGACTTAAGTATTATTTCACATTATAATAAAATATTTATATATATTAACATGCAATGTATTTTTATTCTATTCGAAAAGAAATGTTTTTTAAATTAAATATAGGGATAAAAATGTAATATCATGAAAATGAAATTTCACTCCAATGAAAAACAATTATGATTATTTAATAATAATGAGGTTTGTTTTTTTGAATAATAACCTAATACTAGATTAATGTTAAATTTATAAGAATTAGAATAACTAATATATCAAGAAATTTACTAGAAAAACTAATTTTCACAGCAGTGTACATTATTAAATAATTTTTTTATAAAATTTATTATTATTAATAGAGATATTTATTTTCATTTTTGAAATATGAATATAAAATTTCACTAAGAGTGAATATTTATGTTTTTCATAAATTGTCGTTTTTTAGATTCAATACAGTTTTTGCCAAAAGAATAATTTTTATGATCTGAACTATTTATAAATGTATCCAATTTTTTTTAAAAATATATTATGAAATTAATTATGTTTTTATGAAATTAAAATATATGTTTTATCATATAATTTTAGATTATAAATAAAATGTTCATCATTTTTTGAAATAAATTAAAATGATTGTGTAATAGAAACGAGCTTTCGTATTTTCATTAAATCATGTACTATCTAGGTGGGATTCATTTTAAGCATTAAATGAAGGTCATGTAACTTTTATTGGTTAGATAATAATCAAAATTACCTCATGAAAATTTATAGTTTAATTATATATGGATTATTCATTAATTTTAATATTAAAAAAACACATTTTCTAAAAACATTTTTACATGATATGGGTGGTAATCTTAAAAATAAATTTTTTAAAACATAAATTATATATGAGAAAGTATTTTTAAATATGATATCATACGGTTCAAAGAATTTATAATAATCAATAATATATTTTTCTAAAACATATAAACATGGTTTTCTAATTAATTTCCAAAGTAAATGCAACTTATGATAAATAATGAAAATGCAGAAATCAACCCTTCAGAGTCAATGTTTTCTAAATGATATCTATATGATGTGTGTCTTTATATAAAGAACATTATCCTCAATTTTCTTTTATTTTGGAGACATCATACATTTAATTTTGACATGAGATTATGGAAAATTAAATGGTATCTTCCAAAACAACCATTACATTCACATATAAAAAAGAAATACATCCACCACATAATGACTCACATTTCCAAGTAATTTATCATTTAAACTCTACTAAATTTCTCTGAATTTAATGATTCCGAATTTATTTAAATATTTATGAAACCTTTAGTTTATTAAGGTCCTTTATTTTCATATACTTTTCAATGAGAAACAATAGGCTTCACACATGAGTATTACTTATTTTAACTATTTTATTTTCTATAACCCTGCCTAAATATTATATTTCATTATTAGTATCACTAAATAAGTATTTGTAGTATACTATAATGTAATTTTATTAATTTTACATCAATTTTACTTTATGTTCCACCCTTTCAGAGGGACCAAAACAATAACCACGTGTATGTGTGCACTATAACCTTCACTGTGATGTCTTGTTCCTTTTCATCAACTCCATTGATAGATGGTATTTAGAATATATTTTATTGTTAAATATATTATATATTTCTATATAAAAATTATGAATAAATTTTATCATATATTTTCAATACATACACAAAATTCTAAATGATATCATTCATTGTGTGTTTGTGCTGACTACCTCCTCCCCGAATGATGATTTGTTTAATAATTTTCCATCTTGGATGTTTATAAGAATGTATTTATGAATCA
This sequence comes from Viscum album, assembly GCA_963277665.1. Taxonomy (NCBI): domain Eukaryota; kingdom Viridiplantae; phylum Streptophyta; class Magnoliopsida; order Santalales; family Viscaceae; genus Viscum; species Viscum album. Next base: position 970,353,040 of record OY728133.1, on the reverse strand, counting down.
TCTATGTAAAATCACACATTATTATGCCTCTAAATATTTCATATTATCATTAGATAAATATAATCCCACACTCATGAAAATATTATAGTACATTACCGATTGAGTCTATTTTTCCACCTATTCAATAATGATATAACGATTATGTCCTAAATTGAAATGGGAAGTAATATAATAGTAAAATAATTTTATAATAGGATATTTATCCTACATTGATTGTTCTATATTTTTTTAAGGAAATATTTTATGTTTATTAATATATAAAATTTCAATCTATAAACACATAAAAATCTATATCATCTTGATAATCATTTTCACAAGACCTCTTCATGACTTCCACCTAATGAAAATTAAATTAAAAATAAATTTAAAATTAATAATTATAATATCTGAAATGATCTTGGAATTATGAAATTGAAACCACTAAGTGATAATTGATCCAATATTCATGAAGTTTTTATAAAACAAAAAATTAAAAATTATAGCACACAAAAATGAAGATAAAATATAATTAGTAAATATATTTTATTATATAGTTATAAAATAATTATAAAAAGAAATATACCCTTATGTTAATATTTTGAGATTTGTTGTTTTTATAATTTTTTTCATTACATAGTATACTAATTCATGTTTCACTAAGCTGGGATGCAAGGTAAGGGTTTTCTTTTATAGATTCTACCCTTTAAAGAATGTTTTTTATTATGTACCTAATAACATTAATGTTGTTAATATACAACCCATTTGAGATAATATATCAAAAATTGAACTTATTCATGTTATTTTAATTTCAATATAATGATATCTCCATTTTTAGTGTTTTTGAGTTAAATGATTCCCAAATTGTAAATGGTTTTCATGACAGAAATCTTATCAATGGATTAGCATCCCTTATCTTTTAGTGCTATCATTTAAGATTTATCCATTCAAATCGACAAGGATGTTCTATTTTATTTATAATTTCTTCTTGTGAAATAAAGTATCATTACAATGTCATTTTAATTAATGAATCTATGTTCACTAGTGGAAACTGATTTTTTTCTATAATAATCCTTTTATAAAAATTAATTAAATTTAAAACATTGTATTATTTATTATTTTAATTATGTCATTTGTGAAAAATTATTATTAAAAAATTAAAAATGCTGTTATATTTTGTGAAATTTTATTCATCCTTTATACATTAAATTTTTGACATATTTTTTTATTCAAATCAAGGTCACATTATTTTAATTTGATTTGAATCAAGGCAATAAATATTTTCCTTTCCTTATTAAATTTTTTATAAATATACTCAAAAATAACATATTTTTATGAATACAATAAGGGAAAAATTAAATAATACCTATTTCAAGATATCCATTCCATTTCCAAATGATACTTCCCCAATATAGATATATTTCATGTTTCTTAATATATATTTTTTCCTCATAGGATAAATTTTTTGTTCTATTTTTATTATCATAAAATTTATATTATGATTTTATTTTATTTCTCTAAGAACCACATTTTATTTACATGGTTTTTATCCAAATTTAATGACTTCCATTTTTTTAATTTTTTAATCCCTTTTTACTTATATAGGTTACTTTTACTGTGAAAAGTCAATTATTTCTTTGTGGAACTCATAATTATTTATTATTGATTTATGGGGTCCTATATTGCCTTAAAATATACTAGTTAATATTTTATATTTCATGATACAAGTATTTGGGTGAACATTTAGATTCTTGTAATCATGATCATTTGTGTTCTGTCTCACAAAAATATTTTTCCTATGATAATTTTTTACTATAGTTAATGTGTGTTATTCCACATGATCTTATGGTATCCTGATTCATGGTCTATTTAAAATGATTATAACTTATATTATTGATATCCAGTTTCCACATTTCTATTCGGTGGAATCACATTCGAATTCAATGTAACTTACAGCTCACTCATGATATAGGTTTATCAGTCAAAATGTTATGATATTTTTATTATGCCCATTACTATGAAATAATCCCTGATGAAATGTTTATAAACCCTTAGTAAGATTCTAAATTCACACCATTCATATTTTTTAATTAAATTTCTTACTAGGATTATACTTTTTAATTAGATTTTTAGAATATTGAATAATATGTTTACTTTAAATATAAATGATGTTATGTTTTTTAAACAATAATTTTTAGGTTATATCCTAACAAAAATTACATATTAGTCAATTGGATATTATTATTTATGAAATTAATTTTCTTAAGTCATGAAATGGATGTAAAATAAAGTCTGGGTTATCATGGGTTAATATATGTCATGTTAAAATGTTCAGTTTACCCTTACCATGGAGTGGTGATGGATATTTTGAACACCATGATTCAATGCCTCTCTAAATCCACCACTATGTCCGGACCACACACCATATTAACATTTTGATCTATGTTAATAACTCCCTTAAAAAATACTTCATTATTCATGGAATATATATATCCGAAAATCCTAAACACCATAAAATTGAGGATAAAAGTGATAAATGGATAAAAATAATAATAAAATAATATAATATGACAATATGTTGTTAGGGTGTGACAAGGGATCATCCACATAATAATCCATAACCTTGAGTGGCTAGTTTGGCTCAATGAGAATGTTTTCAATATGAAATTAAAATATAATTTCCAAAATAATTTCACATAATAATAAATAATAGAAAATAATTTAATTGCATCATACATTTTGATAAAATCAATAATTTATTATAGAATGTTAGGAATAAATTTCAAAATAATTAGACAAGTGGTTTGAACACTATATAATAATTTTGGTTTTTTAGATTAATTTTATTATTTTTTTCTATCACAACCCCACACAATTAAAAAACTTCTTCATTAGAAATAGATACAAGATTGCCCATAAATACCACCTCTAACATGAAATGAGTTGTGGACTAATACAAATGTTGTGTATAACAAATATGGGAGGAATTACACTCTTAATTTCATTGAGAATGTAACTAATCTTCCAAAAATGCTATTTTTTGAAATATTATGATTACCAAGTCCAAAATATAAATATATAAGACATAACTCAATTTCTATAGGTATAGTTAGAATTATCTTCAAATCATTACTCTATCTACACAAACAGATGCATAATCATTCTCCCATAAGACATAAAAAAAGTAAATTTATGATGTCTGGCAATGGGATGAGAACATATAAGTTACATGTATGATTAAAATTCAAAAAATATCAAAATTCATGTAAAATTAATTGTAGATGAGAAAATTACTAAGAGAAACTATTTAAATATATCTAAAAATAAGGGAATGATTATATTTCTAATCATAGTCCAATGAGTTTTATTTTATATAATTAACAATAGTAATCATGAGATTTTCCCTTTTTTTAGAAAAAAAACTCTTGGGAGATATAAATGAATTTAAATTCCTATAATATAATCCATTAATAACATTCCCTACAAAAATTTAAATTTTCCCATATAACGAATCCATCAAAAATACAATGAAATATCGTTGATATATTTATATTATAAAAAAGGTCATAGAAAAATTATATTCTTCTATTCATTAACTAATAGTCCCTTATATCTAAATCTATTCCTGCTAAAGATAAATCATCCCCATCTAACTAAGAATATATGAATTAAAAACAAATCATATAAAATACCATATAAGAAAAATTATTTAATAAATATGAGTGGATAATTAAATATAATCATCCACTCACTATAAAGTAAACAAAGACCACTATTTCTATATCCTCCACTTTTTATAAATCTCCAATAAAAAATTTATTGGTAGTATAACCCTTAAGCTAACACATTTTGTTATAGTAATCCCCCAAACCACCTGATTGAAATAGTGGGTAACAAAAATATCAATCCACCCATTTTAAAAACCTCACATGCATAGAAAAACAACATTTAATAACATTGAATCATGGTAATAAAACCCAAACTAAATCACCATCACTATATAAAATAAATATCACCCCAATGAAATATTAATAAAAAAAATTTAATACTTCCATCAAACCATTTTTCCAATGGATTCATCACATTACTTAAACGTTCTATTCAATCCACCCCATTATAAATTATTTATTTCATTATGAAAGAATTGTTATTAAATCAACATATTCAATTATTTATTCCATAACCTAGTTTTAATTAATTAATCATATCTTCAAGATACAACATCATTAATATTATCTATGCATAAAATGTGATTTCATATAAAATTATTTTAGTTGATACAATTTTTAATTCATTTATTACTATTACATTTCATCCCATAGTATTTAAAAAAAATACTCCAAAATAAACATACCACTCTAAATAAAATGAACATATTATACACATATCCATAGCATATACCCATTTTAATTAACTACTTTTAACATTATGGATTTATCCAACTCTAATATTAATAAAACAAGATACTAATTCATAGTATGTAATCTCACATAATACACATACAGATCCTTGTATGTGATAAGATCACTCTACTCATCTTCAAAATTTGACTTTGTAGAGACAAACTAAAAATGAACACTTGGAAAAATTTTCTAAATGACCACCATATTCTAACTAATACAATCAAGGATTATAGAATCATCCAAAGTAATGTCAGGAAATGAAAGGTTTCCACCTGCACCGAAATGATTAAAATTTATAATCCCCTTCTACCCTATTTATTAAGACAAATAGTATAAGTCATATCATGATTGATAATAATGATCTAATAATTCTAATCCAAAAACATTCATAGAATCCAAACCTTGAAAATAGATAATAAGGAAAAATGAAAATGATCACTCTTAGAGAAATCCCTACCTATAAGAAAAAAAAGATATTATTTAAATAAATCATCATTATTATATCTATGTTACCACTATTTTTGATAATTTCATTTCCATGTCTCTCCCCATATTATATAATCTATTTATATTTTAAAATGATATTCCTCATTCCCATATACTATATATATTTCCTATATATCTATTCATTGAAATAAAATTATATTCACGATGAACATTTCTAATCACATCAAACATTTAACAAGTAAGTGGATATCTAAATGGATCACATTTTCTCAATGAATATATATCTTTTTCATCATATTATTTCAAATAACATAAAAATGGGTATATAAATCCATATAATAATAGGTTATAAAAAATTTAGAAACCTGAAGAGATTATTATCTGAATTACATGAAGTTAATTATATAAAATATTTCACAAGTATATCAATAAAATGAAAATTTTGAATTCAAATATCATTCTGTTACTATGGACCAAACCAAAACCCCCAATCCTAATAGAATATAATGTTATATGGAAGTAAGGAAATCATTAAATAACCCCTTTACCTAGATAAAAAAATCATTTATCCCAATAGATTAATTTGAAAGTGATAGTCATAAAGAAATAGAATCTCTTACCATAGAATAACTAATCTCCATTAAGAAAATGAGAGAGTTAGATAGTGATGAAATATGTAAAAATTAACCCCCTCCAAAAAAACCAAAAAATCTCCACTGCGTTATGAAGTTTGATGATAATGTGTCATATATAACGTAATCTCATGTTTGGTTAGATAATTAATTATTGAAGTATTAAAAAATTTCATGTCCAATCATGTTCGTTGGTGTAGGTTTCAATTCTGGAGATTGTGGGATAAATGAAGAATTAATGAATATGGTATACCATTTGAATTATAAGGATTATTGTCTAATAATTTAATTGATTAATCATAAAATTTAAGGGTTCTAGATTCAATAAGGATAACTTATATGGTTTCTTATCATATCATGAATCATGTAATTTAAATATTGATAAGAAGGCTAAGAAATACCATTTTAATGAATCCATTCAATTAACCATTTATAAAACTATATATTATAAACATTTATTCCAAAATATCATTCATAAATATACAAGAAGACAACCATCATCATGAAATAAAACATATTCCACTATAACCATGCCCCAAAATATATTCCATAGTTATCGAATAATGAATAAGTAAGACCAACGAAAATTGATGAAAAGGATACCTTAGATAAAAATAAGATGAATAACATGAATCAATAATTCTATTATCCGTAAATGGATGAATAAACACTTTATATAATGAGTTATAGTATGTAAGATCTATTTGACATAAATGAAAATGGTTGATCATAGAAGAGTTGTTTTACACAATTGTTTTGGAAATTCCATTTAACCTAACATTAGAGAAGATACATTCAAAATGGGTTAATGGATTAAATCAAAGAGAGAACCAATATATATATATATATATATTGTAACATCCCAGGTAATTAAAGAATAAAGAATTTTCATATTTATTAATATTTATTAATTAAATATTAATTTTAATTAAAATGGGTTTCTACGTTCGATAGCATACTCGATACGCAACGATGAGTTTCTTTGAAAACTTACGTTGCACACAAGTAATAAAATAATATTATTTTAAATGTTAGTTAACAAGTAGCCATTGTACTGGCGGGAATGGATATAAATAACTAAAATATGATTATATATGTTTTTATATGTTTTTACATTTACCCAATAAAGGATAAAGGCATAAAATACGGAAAGAATTCAATTTTAGGCATTTATACCCTAATTTTCACTAAGGGTTCACTTATCACCTTTTGACGGTGAACCGTCATTAAATATAGTTTTGATCAATCTTATAAATTATATTGGACCAAATATAACACTTCTTTAGAATCGGGACATCCAAATTTACTTTGTGTAAATTTTTGGTATCTTTCCGATAAAGTTCATTTTTTAATGAATAATGTAAAATGTTGTATTTTAATTCAAAACCACTTTTTAATCTAATTTATTTATATGATTATCTTGCCATTTGAATTGGTTTTAAAGTGAAATTAGAAAATATTTTTACTATTAAATCCAATAGTGGTCGTTGGAATTAATTTCACTTTGAAATCAGACTTAAACTAGGGTCAATCTTTTGATACTTATTGTTTCATAAAAACACGCTATTTGCTCTGACAGCGGGAATTAATTATTAAATTAATTAATGCAACTTATATGTTGTGAATTTTGTAAAATGGAATTCATTTTTGAATTCAGAATATCAAATATAGCTTAGGGTGAATTTTTGGTATTTTTTTGAAAAACTTCAATTTTTGATGAATAGTGAAACCACTAAGTGGTACTTATAAAAACTGATTTTTTGTTTAAATGAAATTTTACCACTTCTGTGTTTTGAATTTCAAAAATCCGACATACATGGTTTTCATTAAGAAGTAAAATGTGGTTCAATGGGATAAAAATATTTTTTTGGTGAATAGTATTAAGTTTTTAATCGCGATTAGAGGTAATTAGTGCAATTTAAGGAAAAAATGATATTATAATAAAATGAAAATACCTTGAAAAATGTCCTACCCTTATTTTATGTGTCATGACCGACCAAGACAAGCCATGGGTCAAATTGGGGACCCCATAGCGCCACTTTGGTTGGGAAATGACATAAATAACTTTTTATTTAATGTTAAAGTAAAAATGACACACACAAGAAATGTTTTACTAAAACAATTTTTACATGGGGTTATAAAAGTCATATTTTTGACTATAAATAGTCATTGGAAAGCTAAATCGATTCCCTACATCATAGTATTTTTTTATAATTTTTAGTCATTAAATAAATTAATTTATTTATGACATCATAATGATGCAGTGATGACCTCATTATTTAACGATTTAAATAAAATGGAAAGATAATTTAATATCTAAGAACTAAACATGTCCAAAACCTATTGGATGAGTGGATTTAGAACCTTTATCACCTTATCCTCAAATTATATCAATGTGGGACCTTTTTAATCTTAAAATCATTTTAAAATAAAGTAACTTATCTTTACTTTCCAAGAGTGCCCCTCCTCTCCTCTTATAAAAGGCCCCCACCTCTACCTCTTTTCCCACACTCCCAAAGAATTTGGCTAGGCCAAAACCTTCCCATTGTGTGTCTCCACTTCCCTCTCTTACTCCTTGAAGCCTCACTTTGGGCATAAGACTTCCCAAGGAAGCCCTTGAGCTCAAACCAACGGGAGTTACCCGATTTTAAGGTAAAGTCTTCACTTGAGTCCGTTTGTTTTATTTTTCTTCTCCAACCCCCTAAACCCTTTCTATTCATTTATTTTGTAACAACTACAGTATCTAAAATATACTAGGATGTTGTTATAAGAAGGATTATAGCTACACTTACACACACCTACATCTAATGGTTAACGAACATACTGTTTCCGTGGATGGTGAATTTATGCCTCCCGAAACGATGATTGTTCAACATTCTTTTAACACCTTAAAATTTGGCCATTAAGATGTCACTATATTTATATATGATATATAATATGTTTATTCTTCCCTTAATATTCTGTATTTTTTCATTTTGGGCATACCTTTATGGTTTCCATGATGGGTAAACACGATATCTTCATTTAAGGAAGTGCGGACTACCGCCCCCTCAAAGTGATGTGATTCGTTAATTCCATATGTGGGACGTATAAAGGATGGATTTAAAGTTATTATATATTATGTTATAATGTAATTATAATATACCTCTATATCATTATTATTTCTTTCCATTAAATTATGAGATATAAATGAAAGTAGCGTTCATGCGTACGTACGGCTTACCGTCTCCATGAACGGTACATTTCATTTCTTATCCCCAAATGTAATGTACTATTAAAAGTACATTTATATAATGTATATATATAATGAATGATATATCTAAATGATGAATATAATTATGTAATTAAAATATACGTACCTATCATTTATTTTTAATAATATGACAATGAAATGAAAGTAGCGTTCATGCGTACGTACGACTTACCGTCTCCATGAATGGTGCATTTCATTTCTTACATCTAAATGATTATGTAATATTATAAATACATGTATATGCTGGATATATTTGATATATGATATCCAAATCAGGAATGTCATTCTGGTTATAGAGAACCTTTGACCACATGAATAACATGTAATTGTAAGAAGTCCACTTTCGACTTAAGAACCAAATATTGACAAGACAATCATTATCAAATTAAATGATTACATAATGTTTATAACATGATAATAAGTGATATAAAAGTAATAATTAACATGAATAAGGATCTTAATCAAGTAGAAATTATCTCAAGTTTATTATTCCGGACATTAAAGAACGATCAAGTCAAGTCAGACCCGAGGTAAGGGACTTCGTCTCAATCTCCTTTCATTGAGGAATATTTCGTTTTATACACAAGTTTCATTTATACGGTGTATAAACCATTTTACTTTTACTTTTATACAAAAGGAATCTTTTTCTATGAAGCGTTTTACAAAATGACAAAAAAGAATGTTTCTTTTAACGTACGCGGTGAAAACGACCTTTTCCGCCGCCGCGAGTATTATTGGGTCTTTGGCTTCCTGAACAAGCCGTAATGTTTTTTTTAAAATGAAATAAATACCATATACTCTTTTATGTATTTTCATATTGAAAATGGTTTTTATAATGTATTTTTTATGTCAATATATTTATGTGATATATTGTGAACAAAGTGTGGAAATGTTTTCTTTCCATTATATTTGTTTTATGTCTTATGATTTTATAATGGTACTTGGAAATTTGACAGGTGGTTACGTGATTAACCATATGACGGGTGGTGCTGTGAATACCAGGACGGGTGGTTACGTTATAACCTCCAATGCATTGGGTATGGAAGTCGGCCGTATGGCTATTCTATTATGTATGTTTGGAAATTGGCCGTATGGCTATTCCATTAAGTGATGTGTGTGGAAGTCGATCGTATAGTTCTTCCACTTAAGTATTTTTATGACCCAAGTTACCTTTATATATGGTATGTGTTCTTTATATGGGTTTTATGGTAATCCTTTGGTTTCAAAAAGGTAAGTAATGATACTTTATTCAGTGAAGAGTTTTTACTACTTTATGAAGGTGAAGGTATTACTTTGATAGAGTATACATGGTTTACTTGATGTTTGAAAAACTAACAGTTTTCATTCTTTGTGTATCCCTTACTGAGCTTTTTATGCTCACCCCATGTTTTTTTTGAAATGTTTTTCACAGGACTTAATGTAGAATAAGGTCAAGGATTGGATCAAGGGAATGTCATGCTATATAAAACATGGAACTATACATGTTTCTTTTTAAGATTTTTTTTATTATGGAAACTTAGTAGAAGTGACTACTTTGTAATATTTTGAGATGTAATAGTTATGTTCTAATTCTCTAAAACTCTAAACCTGAAAAGATCCTCAATGTGAATTATTCATTTAATTCAATATTAAGTAAGGTTTAAGGCCGGGGCCTTATAGTTGGTATCAGAGGTCGGTTTAGACAACTTTAGGAGTTAGAAATGTGTTAAATTATAATATGATTGAAATGATATAGCATTTACAGATTATCATGTTGCTTCGCCTAAGATATTTCTATGATCAGAATGGTTTTCCATAGAGGAAATATAGCAACTTTCCTAGGAAGGCATACAGAGTATAATGGACTTTCGAATCAGTAACCGGAGATGGTCAAAATCATAATTGAGCTGTTTACTACAGTAATGGATCAGTTGAATCAGGTGATAAATGGTGGTTGTGTTTATTGATGATATTTTGTTGTTTTCTAAAAGTAAAGAGGAGCATGAAAGTCTTTTAAGGGTTATCTTGAAAACCATAAAAGAAAAGAAACAATATGGAAAATTCAGCAAGTGGGAGTTTTGGTTACAACAAATTTCTTTCCTGTGTCACATTTTTTCAAAAGATGGCATAACTGTTGATCCTACTAAAACAAAAGTTGTTGAAGAATGGCCAAGACCCACAAATGTAACCGAGATCCATAGTTTTCTTGGTTTGGCAGGTTACTACCGACGGTTTGTTGAAAATTTTTCATGGTTATCTAGTCCAATGACTAAGCTAACTCGGAAGGGTGTTAAGTTTATCTGGACAAAAGAATGTGATGATTCTTTTCAGGAATTGAAAAGAAGATTGGTGAATACTCCAGTTTTGGCACTACCTTCCAGGAATGGTGAGTTTGTTATATACAGTGATGCTTCATTGAAAGGACTTGGTTGCGTCCTAATTCAGAATGATCAGGTAATTGCTTATGCTTCACGAAAGTTGAAAACTCATGAGGAAAATTACCCTACATGATTTGGAATTAGCTGCTATTGTCTTTGCTTTAAAAATTTAGAGGCATCATTTGTATGGAGCATAGTGTGAAATATATACTGATCACAAAATTTTAAAGTATATATTCACTCAGAAAGAATTGAACATGAGATAGAGGAGATGGCTGGAATTAATCAAGGATTATGATTGTACAATTCATTACCATCCGGGAAAAGAAAATAAAGTGGCTGATTTTTTGAGTCGAAAAAGCAATGCTTCATTAGCAATGTTGTGTTTGGAACATGATCCGTTGGTTAAAGATTTGATGAACTTTGGCATAGAATTTGTTGGTACAGGATGTTCTTCTGTTTTGTTTCAGGTATCAGTGAGATCTTCTCTATCAGACAGAATCAAGCAAGCCCAGAAGCGAGACAGTGAGTTGCAGAAAAAGGTAGAGCTGGTTCAGAAAGGTAAGTTGCCTAAATTCAACATTGATAATGATTGTGTTTTGAGGTTTGGGAAGAGATTATGTGTGCCTTGTGATTCACTGTTGAAGAATGATTTGTTATGTGAGGCTCATAGTTCCCCGTTTTCAGTTCATCCTGGCAGTACTAAGATGTACAGAGATCTGCAGGAGTATTACTGGTGGGATGGAATGAAAAGAGATATTGCTGATTTTACTCTGAAGTGTCTGACTTCTCAGCAGGTTAAAGCAGAGCGACAGTTACCAAAAGGGATGATCTAGCATTTTCCAGTGCCAGAGTGGAAATGGTAGAATATATCCATGGACTTTTTTGTGTGATTACCAAAGACATATCGAGGTAATAATGCAATCTGGGTTATTGTTGATCGCTTGACTAAATATGCTCATTTCCTTACTATACGAGATACTTTTTCCCTAGATCAACTTTCCCGTTTGTATCTTAAAGAGATAGTCAGGTTACATGGAGTTCCTCTATCCATTGTATCTGATCGCGATCCCAGGTTCACTTATAACTTTTGGAAAGGCCTTCAGAAGTCTTTGGGTACTGAATTAAATTTTAGTACAGCTTTTCATCCTCAATCAGATGGGCAGTCAGAACGAACAATTCAGACATTGGAGGATATGCTACGAGCTTGATCTATGGATTATTAGGGAAGTTGGGACCAACATATTTCTTTGGTTGAATTTTCTTATAATAACAGTTTTCATTCCAGTATACAGATGGCACCATTTGAGGCATTATATGGGAAGCAGTGTCGAACTCCAGCATTTTGGGATGAAGTGGGTGAAAGGAAGCTGATGGGACCAGAATTGGTAGAAGTGATGGCAGAAAAAGTTCAGTTGATTCAGAATCACATGAGAACAGCTCAGAGCAGGCAGAAGAGTTATGCGGATAACCAGAGGAAGGATATATCTTTCGAGGTAGGTGATCATGTTTTTCTCAAGTTTTCTCCTTGGAAAATTGTGATGAGATTTGGTAAGAAAGGAAAGCTGAGTCCAAGGTTTATTGGACCATATGAAATTCTGGAGAAAGTTGGATCAGTTGCTTACCGAGTGGCTTTACCTCCGATTTTATCTCAGGTACACAATGTTTTTCATGTTTCGATGTTGAGGAAGTATATGCCAGATCCATCTAATGTTTTGAGTCCAGAGGTAGTTCAGCTGGAGGAGAACCTATCTTATGAAGAACAACCAGTCCGGATTCTTGACCACATGGAGTAGGTGTTACGGAATAAGGTGATTCATCAGGTAAAGGTTTTGTGGAAATACCACATGATGGAAGATGCAACATGGGAATCTGAAAATTCTATGAGGGATAAATACTCCCACTTATTTTGATAAGTGAATAAAATTGCGAGGACGCAATTCCAAAAAGGGGGGAAGGATGTAACATCCCAGGTAATTAAAGAATAAATAATTTTCATATTTATTAACATTTACGAATTAAATATTAATTTTAATTAAAAGGGGTTTCTACGTTCGAAAGCGTACTCGATACGCAACGATGAGTTTCTTTGAAAACTTATGTTGCACACAAGTAATAAAATAATATTATTTTAAATGTTAGTTAACAAGTAGCCGTTGTACTGGTGGGAATGGATAGAAATAACTAAAATATGATTATATATTTTTTTAAATGTTTTTACATTTACCCAATAAAGGATAAAGGCGTAAAATACAGAAAGAATTCAATTTTAGGCATTTATACCCTAATTTTCACTAAGGAATCACTTATCACCTTTTGATGGAGAACCGTCATTAAATATAGTTTTGATCAATATTATAAATTCTATTGGACCAAATATAACTCTTCTTTAGAATTGGGACATCAAAATTTACTTTGTGTAAATTTTTGGTATCTTTCCGATAAAGTTCATTTTTTAATGAATAGTGTAAAATGTTGTATTTTAATTCCAAACCTCTTTTTAATATAATTTATTTATATGATTAGATTATTATTTGAATTGGTTTTTAAGTGAAATTAGAAAATATTTTTACTATTAAATCTAATAGTGGTCATTGTAATTAATTTCACTTTGAAATCGGACTTAAACTAGTGTCAATCTTTTGATACTTATTGTTTCATAAAAACACGATATTTGCTCTGATAGCGGGAATAAATTATTAAATTAATTAATGAAACTTATATGTTGTGAATTTTGTAAAATGGACTTCATTTTTGAATTCAAAATATCAAATATTGATTAGGGTGAATTTTTGGTATTTTTTTGAAAAACTTCAATTTTTGATGAATAGTGAAACCACTAAGTGGTACTTATAAAAACTGATTTTTCATTTAAATGAAAATTTACCACTTCTGTGTTTTGAATTACAAAAATCAGATATACATGGTTGTCATTAATAAGTAAAATGTGGTTCAATGGGATAAAAATATTTTTTTGGTGAATAGTAACTTATTAAATTTTTAATCGTGATTAGTGGTAATTAGTGCAATTTAAGGAAAAAATGATATTATAATAAAATGAAAATACCTTGACACATGTCCTACCCTTATTTTATGTGTCAAGGACGACGAAGACAAGCCATGGGTCAACTTGGGGACCCCATGGAGCCACTTTCGTTGGGAAATGACATAAATAACGTTTTATTTAATGTTAAAGTAAAAATGACACACACATGAAATGTTTTACTAAAACAATTTTTAAATGGGGTTATACAAGTCATATTTTTGACTATAAATAGTCATTGAAAATATAAAAAGATTTCATACATCATAGTATTTTTTTTTATAATTTTTAGACATTAAATAAATTGAATTATTTATGACATCATGATGATGCAGCAATGACCTCATTATTTAACGATTTAAATAAAATGGAAAGATAATGTAATATCTAAGACCTACACATGTCCAAAACCTATTGGATGAGTGGATTTCGATCCATTATCACCTTATCCTCAAATTATATCAATGTGGGACCTTTTGAATCTGAAACACTTTTTAAAATAAAGTAACTTATCTTTATTTTCCAAGAGTGCCCCTCCTCTCCTCTTATAAAAGGCCCCCACCTCTACCTCTTTTCCCACACTCCCAAAGCATTTGTCTCAGCCAACCCCTGCCCATTTTGTCTCTCCACTTCCCTCTATTACTCGTTGAAGCCTCAATTTGGGCAGAAGACATCCCAAGGAAGCCTTTGAGCTCAAACCAAAGGGAGTTACCCGATTTTAAGGTAAAGTCTTCACTTGAGTCCGTTTGTTTTATTTTGATTCTCCAACCCCCTAAACCCTTTTTATTCATTTCTTTTGTAACAACTCCAGTATCTTAAATATACTAGGATGTTTTTATAATAAGGATTCGAGCTACACTTACACACACCTACATCTAATGGTTAACGAACATACTGTTTCCGTGGATGGTGAATTTATTCCTCCCGAAACGATGATTGTTCAACATTCTTTTAACACCTTCAAAGGTGGACATTAAGATGTCACTATATTTATATATGATATATAATATGTTTAGGTTTTCCTTAAGATTCTGTATTTTTTTTCATTCTGGGCATACCTTTATGGTTTCCATGATGGGTAAACACGATATCTTCATTTAAGGAAGTGCGGACTACCGCCCCCTCAAAGTGATGTGATTCGTTAATGCCATATGTGGTACATATAAAGGATGGATTTAAAGTTATTATATATGATGTTAAAATGGAATTATAATATACCTCTATATCATTATTATTTCGTTCCATTAAATTATGAGATAGAAATGAAAGTAGCGTCCATGCGTACGTACGACTTACCGTCTCCATGAAGGGTACATTACATTTCTTATCCCCAAATGTAATGTACTATTAAAAGTACATGTATATAATGGATATATATAATGAATGATATATGTAAATGATGAATATAATTATGGAATTAAAATATACGTACCTCTCATTTATTTTTAATAATATGAAAAAGAAATGAAAGTAGCGTTCATGCGTACGTACGGCTTACCATCTCCATGAACGGTGCATTTCTTTTCTTACCTCTAAATGATTATGTAATATTATAAATACATGTATATGCTGGATATATATGATATATGATATCCAAATCTTTAATGTCATTCTGGATATAGATAACCTTTGACCACACGAACAACTTGTAATTGTAAGAAGTCCACTTTCGACTTAAGAAGCAAATATTGACAAAACAAACATTATCAATTTAAATGATTACATAATGTTTATAACATGACAATAAATGATATAAAAGTAATAATGAACATGAATAAGTTTCTTAAGCAAGTAGAAATTAACTCAAGTTTATTATTCAGGACATTAAAGAACGATCGAGTCAAGTCGGACCCGAGGTAAGGGACTTCGTCTCAATCTCATTTCATTGAGGCATATTTCGTTTTATACACAACTTTCTTTTATACGGTGTATAAACCCCTTTGACGTTTACTTTTATACAAAAGGAATCTTTTTCTACGAAGCATTTTACAAAATGACAAAAAATAATGTTTCTTTTAACATACGCGGTGACAACGACCTTTTCCACCGCCGCGAGTATTATTTGGTCTTTGGCTTCCTGAACAAGCCGTAATGTTTTTTTTTAAAATGAAAAAAATACCATATACTCTTTTAGGTATTTTCGTTTTGAAAATGGTTTTTATAATTGATTTGTTATGTCAATATATTTATGTGATATATTGTGAACAAAGTGTGGTAATGTTTTCTTTCCATTATATTTGTTTTATGTCTAATGATTTTATAATAGTACTTAGACATTTGATGGGTGGTTACGTGATTAACCATATGACGAGTGGTGCCGTGAATACCAGGACGGGTGGTTACATTATAACCTCCAATGGATTGGGTATGGAAGTCGGCCGCATGGCTATTCAATTAAGTATGTATGGAAATTGGCCGTATGGCTATTCCATTAAGTGATATGTGTGGAAGTCGACCGTATGGTTATTCCACTTAAGTATGTTTATGTCCCAAGTTACCTTTATATATGTTATGTGTTCTTTATATGGGTTTTATGGTAGTCCTTTGGTTACAAAAAGGTAAGTAATGATACATTATTCAGTGAAGAGTTTTTACTACTTCATGAAGGTGAAGGTATTACTTTGATAGAGTATACATGGTTTACTTGATGTTTGAAAAACTAACAGTTTTCATTCTTTGTGTATCCCTTACTGAGATTTTTATGCTCACCCCAAGTTTTTTTGAAATGTTTTTCACAGGACTTAATGTGGAATAAAGTCAAGGATGGGATCAAGGGAATGTCATTCTATATAAAACATGGAACTAGACATGTTTCTTTTTAAGATTTTTTTTATTATGGAAACTTAGTATAAGTGAATACTTTGTAATCTTTTGAGATGTAATAGTTATGTTCTAATTCTCCAAAACTCTAAACCTGAAAAGATCCTCAATGTGAATTATTCATTTAATTCAATATTAAGTATGGTTTAAGGCCGGGACCTTATATATATAATAATGGATAACCACATTAATTAGTGTTAATATTTAAAATATATAACATTTTTAGTGGACATCACCACAAGAACTACCATATCCTAGTGAAATTCCCTTTACATATTTTATGAAATATAGATAAAAACAAAATATTGGGAAACATTATATACTTTTCAAAATGAACAAGAACACTTATTAAACTCATTTAACACATCCCCAAAAATTCATCTAACATGAAATTTTTGACATCCCCTTTTATAAATAGTAAATCTACAAGAAACCACACACAAGGTGTGGACCACCATGGAATGAATCTTCTCTTATAATTTTACAGAATTTAATATTTCCAATAATTTTTTTACGAAATGAGTGTTTGATATCTTATGTATACTAGGAACAAATATATCCCTAATATACTTCAACAACTATATAAAAATAGGGTTTTCACTTCATCATATGTTACCATGGAAAGTGTTTTAGATTTTATTAATATAATAATCAACTCTAATAGTAAATAAGATCTAAAATTTTCATCATCTTCTAAAATTCATAGAAATTTTTTTTGAAGGATTTAAAGGAACACAAAACATAATCAAATTCTACTCAAACAATTCTCATCATCCACAATTAAGGCAAAACAAGGAAACAATATCACTAATAGTGGAATTTTGTGAACCAAATCATTTATATTAATTTAAACACTATTGATTTTCACCCTAAGAATAAATGAACAAAAAATATATGTAATTAAAACATAATATCCTTGGCGAAATTATTCTAAAAATAGTAAATTTGGAAAAATATCACTACATTCTAAATTATGAGGAACAAATTATAAAAGTCCATTCTCCAAGAATTCTTTATAATCCTATCTTTCACTTCTTGATGAATATAGTTATATTTTCAATAACAACATAAAATAAAACAATAACAAGAAAAATAATGATTTAAAGTAAATTTAAAGAGGATTACAACCAAATAAAACAAAACATTTCATAAATGAATCTAAAATAAATTAGACCACCATGAATCCATTATTATTCAATTTACATGAAATTTATAATCTATGTAATATTAATTATTATGATTAATATATTAACTTTTAAATTTTAATTCATGTTTTTAATCTAGAATATTAACCTAATTTCCCAAATAAATTTATAAATTATTAAATTTATTTAATTATTATCCTAATATCTTAATAATTAATTTCTAAACAAACTATATTGATGCTTCTTCAAAACATTACTTCATTAAAAAGTCCCAAACAAACCTATACTATTTTAAATAAAATATGAGTCCTATAGAAAATGATAAAATGATTCCTTCCATACATATGTATTGAATATAAATTAAAATATGGAATTACCTTATGAAATAGTTGAATTACATATAATAATATATATAAATACAAGTAATTATTATAGAAATTTAGGATAATTACAATAGACAGAAAAGATTATATGATATTTTCCGCTATTATATGCAACATTTCAATTGAATTTTTAAGTGAAGTGGCTCAAACTCATATAAAACAAGAAACCACAAAAAATACCTATAAGAGAAAAAATATATGGAGTATTAGTGTGATAGAATAATCATTTTACATAAATTTTAATTACAATTGAAAAGTATCATATTCAATGTAGAAATAAAAATGAAACTTGTACCTTCACTCCTAACATCAATGAATGATGTTTCACATCATGTACAACATAAAAACATCATAATCACTAATTGTAGAATATTATTCATATTTGAATCTATTTTTGTACCAATATTTTGACTATTCATTAAAAATATATGATTTAGGTGTTTTTTTCATTGTTAGATGTTAGTAACATTAAATGTTTTGGATAACATTAACAATTGTGAATAAAATACTTTTTATTTGATTCAAAGATAATCAGAAGAATTATTTTTATGTTTGGATAGTGATTTTGTTTAATTGTTTTAAATATCTATATATTTATTTCATGAAATTTAAATGTGTTGGTTTTGAGAGTGGAATCCATGATAATTATGTTTCCAGTCATTTGCCATTGGCCTGTAGTTATAATATTGGGATTACATATATTTTCATATATCCCATCATGAATAATATTCATAAAATGAACTAATATTTAATAATGAAAATATAATAATTTATTTTTTATTGAAACACATTAATGTTAAAAACAATTATGAATGTATACATTTTTTCATTTTGGTTGTCGAACTGACTTGAAGAAGAACATATTATAAAAATAAATGAATAAGTGTATCCTTAAATAATAATAATCAAATTCCATCAAAAGAATAGTTAACATAAAGGAACATAATTACAATGATAATGTTATTTCAATAGATTTTTGAAGTGATAATAATTGAAAAATATGTCAAATAACTAGGTACTCTGATGAATTCTCTCCTTCTCAAATCTTATTCCATCAAAATAAGAGAAATTGGATTCCATCGGGGGTTTGGAGGATCCCTAATGTATACTAAGGATTTAGGATATTATCAATGGTTGTGGATTCTCGAGAAAACCATGGTAAATTATATTTCATAATATCTGTAGTATGATTCCTTTTATAGATGGGTTTTTATAATGTCACAAAGTACACATTATTTCATCTGTAATGTTATCATTTTTAAATAAATTTTCTTATTAAAAGTGGAATGTAATGGATATGGGTCCTGAAATGCATAATCAAAATAATTAAATTATGTTTATACAAGTAATTTTTATTTAATACATTGTTAATTCATTTTTCGTAATTTTACCATTACTATGGAAACAAAATTTTTGCCTCAGTAACTTATGATTATGTTAAAAAAGAAATTGAACTTCTAACCAGACACTTCATGGGGATTAAAAATCTGAAAAACATTTATTATAACATAACAACTATATAAGATACGTTAAACTCTTAACTGTGAACATAATATATATTGAATATATATATATAATTTAATAGATAATTTGGATTTTTTAACAAAAAATATTTCATAGTATTATTTCATTGATGTAAAAAATATAAATGTAACATTGTTATACATTGATTAATTAAATTATATTCATCATTTAATATTCATAGAAAACAATTAATTAAGACAAATATACTCAATAATTAAGAAAAAAGTTCATGAAAATATCACTTTTGCATATTAATTTATTATATTTTTATTAATAAATAATTAAAAATCCATGATTGAATGGTTATTTAGATTTTAATATATATATATATATATATATAAATTTAATTATATTACCTTTTCATTATAAGAAAAATCATTGAACAGAATAAATCACATAAAATATAATAAAAACAATGTTTTCCAATTAAAATGTTTTTTCTCCATGAATAATTAAACCATGATTCCATATATTACTATAAAATTTCATGAATTTTACTAAGTCATTATGATGGAAAATTGACAATATTATTATCAAATAAAAAAATCATAGTGCTTTAGGTTCACACACTCATGGAGGGTGTAGATGATGGAGGCCCAATGCATCACCTTCAGATTGAACATAAAGTCATCTGTTAAAGACCCTACACCACTATAAATAATCAAAAAATCATCAAACTTACCTTTGTTGGAATGTGCATCAGTCGAAAAGTTTCATTCCCTACATGTATAAACAACATGTGTGATCTGTCCAAGAAGAAACTTGTACCTCCGGATGAAATAAACCAACTTCCCAGGCAGACTCCTCATCCCCTGGATAAACCCCACAAAAAATACAGATTCTAACTCGACATCATCAATCTAAAATATATAGATGCCGAAAAGAAGAAGAACAAAAAAAAAAGATACCTTTCTTCCAAAAAGATTGAACTCCCTATTCTATAGATACCACTAAAGTAAAATAGATATTTACCCCTACTTTCCTGAACTAAACATCCCCTTTCATCAAGCCTCAATTTCACGAACTATCCAAATTTAGTTTTAGGTCAATTCTCAAAGGCTTACACATGACCGATGTCTCCATCCATGCACTGCGATTAGCTGGTTGGATGCCAGATATAGGAATAAATCCCCTACAAATAAAAGAAGAGATCCCACC
The DNA here is from genome assembly GCA_963277665.1 of Viscum album. Lineage (NCBI taxonomy): Eukaryota > Viridiplantae > Streptophyta > Magnoliopsida > Santalales > Viscaceae > Viscum > Viscum album. Next base: position 970,331,899 of record OY728133.1, on the reverse strand, counting down.
TTTGATGATTGTTCCCATTTAATCCAGAAGTATCTTATTCTGACATACAGATATGTAAACTAGAAAATACATAGTGTATGGATTTTTTTTCCTTTCCTCCCACATTGACCACTGTATCAATGAAATTACCAACATCCTAGATTTTAGCTCAATTTACTATTCTTTTCCCCTCTGAAGCAATGCCTTGAAAAGGTCCTTCTTGGATTCATTGTGTTCCGTTATTCCCAATCCAAGACTCATAGTGTTCCATAGACTCATAGACCATTCAAGATTAATGAAATTATGCATAGTGGTTTCTTATTGAGTATAGGATAAACACATACATCTTGAAGCTAGGGACACCCATTTCCTATGGATATTGTCATTGTAAACCGTATTTTATTATTTTATTATTTCGGGTATTTCTAAGTCCCACATCAGAATACTCCGATATGCATTCTATTTCTCAATCTATAAATGTAGGCCTCCTCCTCACCTTTAGGTAATGAGATTTCCTATTTTACAAGGTATGAGAGGGAAACAACTTTCCCCCCCACCAGTGTGGAATTTTGTTTATTTTCCCTCCTATGATTTATTCCTACAGCACCTCTCCCTGCATCACTCCCCCATTCAGAAGCACAAATATCCTCACAGCAGCCTATTATATGAATTACCATCGATGGTAGGCCCGCCTCCTTTTTTGTGCGCTCCCTCCAGCACTCTCCTGGATTCACACCTCCGTACCCTTCTCTGACTGCCGGACCAATGAATCATCGTGACACTTGTCCATCCTCCAACAGCTCCTTCCCTACCTACCGCCCTTTACCTCTCCCGCACCTACTGGCTTCAGCATTTCTAGGTAACCATCCTCCCGTCCAACTTCTGATGTGGCTTCTGTTCTTCTCCCATGACACCCCTCCCAATAATCATAATGATGTGTCCCACTCTTAGATTCTCTCTCGCATCATCATGTCTAGCCCATCCTCCCGCCTACTATTCCTAGTTCCCTGCTCATCCCCTCCACATCTATCCATGCCGACACTGAGCATGACCTCCTGCGGTTATCCTGACACATGGAACCCACATCATCTAGGAGCACTCCACCCTCCCTCCCGATGCGACCACATCACTGATTCCAACAACTATCTCAAGCCTAGGCCTTGCTATCTCAAATTCCTCTTGCACCGACCTAATTCCTCCCCTAGAACCTACCAGTTCTTTCATCGGATTTCGGAGCTACCAACCCATACTGATTCCTGGATACACCTAGCACCGCCGTCTTGTGGCCTCTCATCATGGAATACCCCTCTCCATGGCACAATACTGAACCTGTCATCTTCTACATATGTTCCTGTCCACCATGGATGCCTATTCTGCTCTGCTCCAGATGATAACATCCTCCACCGGCCTCTTAGAAGAGCGGATCGACTCCACCAACTTCTCCATCTAGGGTAAGTCTATGTTGATGTCCCAGATCAGATTGGAACTTGACTCAAACCAAGTGGATCCTCCACCGGAATCCACCGATCCCAAATATTGTCAGGGGAATCCTACTGACAACAAGATCTATTCCTTGATAGTAAATTCAATGGATCAGTAATTAAAATATATCATCTAAACTACGAATATATTTGAGGATCTCTGGGATTCTTTGAACATCATGTATTCTGAGACCAACAATTTGCCTCGGTACTTCGATGTTCTTTAGTAATTATGACATACAAAAAATCAGTAAAAGTTCTTCACAAAATATTTCATCGAATGAAATGGTCTTCATGATGTGTTTCATGAGTTGTGGCCCATTACCCAGACACCGAAGAATGCTGAGACCCAGAGGGACCAACACTACTTCTTCAATCTTCTCAATGGCATGACTCATGAGTATGCCAAAACCAATTTCAAGATGTTTTCTAGCCCTACTACATCGGAGATACCAAATGTGTATCATCGCCTGGGAAAGTCCAAATGGGATCTTCCCCCACCCACCCCCATCATCAATCACTCTTCTCTCATCAGTTGTGGTGGTGGATGCTCCTTGGGCACTTGTGGATGTGGTCGTGTGGAGGGTCATCCTTGTCCCATCTATCAGCACTATGGAATGATCGGCCACCTCATCAATCGTTATCGGGTTCTTCATGGAAACCATTCTCAGTAACCGCAATTGGGTCAGATGGAAGTCTAGGAAGCTTCATAATCTATTTATGCTCTTCCACCATCTCTGGACCTTTCTATGTTGGACCTCTGGATATTTATAATTCTCAACCCCCAACAGGACCTGGTCCGTCTCTGGATTCTCTAGCCCACTCTGCTGGTTCTGCTACCTTTGTTAACCATCACTCCCCTGCCTAGATTCTAGAATTAGGTGCCTCCATCTACATCACCGGGGATGCTTGTATGTTGACCTCTTATTTTCCTTATTTCAGTTACTCATCCATCACCGTCGTTTATGGCTCCACTTTCTCTATTGTGGGCCATGGTGCATGCTCCTAGTCTTCATCAATTCACCTTCCCTCTGTGGCACAAGTGACCTGCAATCCATTTAATAATCATTCCATTAGTAATCTTATAATTGATTACAACGATGATTCAATATTTACATACTCTTCCATTGCCTCTAAGGAATGGACTACAAACTGGGAACTTCTTAGAGGCCAAATTCTAGATTTGGTCTACATGTTCGATGGACCGACAAACATCGCCTGCACATATGTCACTCCTCGAGCATTGGATATTCATACCTAGTTGGGAAATCAACCTAAATCTACCATTAATCAGATTTATCCATATTTTAGTCAACATATTTCTTTTCATTGTGAGTATTTATAATTTGTAAAACAACAATGCATTTCATACATTATTTGGGTGGATACAAGGGCCTCAAAACCATTTAACAGGGTTCATTCAGACATGTGCGTCCCTATACCATCTCGATTCATTTGGGGTATAAATATTATATTTCATTCATTGATTATTTGTTGCGAATTACTTTGGTATACCTATTTCGAGAATGCTTCGAAGTGTTTTCCACATTCCAGACAGTTTACAATAAAATTCGTAACCAATTTTCCATCTCTGTAAAATGCCTCCTCTCGGAAAAAGGGTGTGAATATATCTCCACTCCCTTTCATTTGTTCCTCCAAGAGAAAGACATCATTCCACAGACATCTGGTCCTAATACCCCCCAAAATAATGGAGTTGTTGAGTGGAATCACAGACCTATTCTAGAGACTACTCGTGCCATCCTCTTCCAACGACATGTGCATATGCTCTTGTAGGGAGATACAATTGACACTACTACATACCTTTTAAATGGCCTTACTTCTTCTATCTTTTAGGGTGAGACTCTATTCTAGGCTATGTTCTCCTCTCTCCCTCCTCACTCCCTTCCACTTCATGTATTATGATTCTTCTATTATGTGTGTGACACTCATCCCAGCATCTCCAAACACTCTACCAAATTCCTTAGGAGAATATTCTTTGGATTTTCAAGCACTCATCACAGATATAATTGCTTCTCACTGGACCAACAGAGTTATTTCATCTCTTAAAACATATCATTTTTTGAGAGATCATCATCCTCACTTCACTCTCCTCATCTTGACTCTTCCATTGATGATTGTCTTCCTCTAAAAATACAATTTCCTCTAGCTTCTCCCCCTATTGATACCCATTTTGTTAGAGACTACTCTTATCATCCATCAGCTGTATCCCTACTCCCAGCCAATGACACCGTCATCCCCTCTTTTTCTAATGATCCTTCCCCGACACCAGATGAATTTACCATCACACTCTGGAAATGTACTCTCTCTGGTTAGGAGACTCCTCAATTTATATATTCATACAAGGGTATGTCATCTCTAGAGATGGTATCTATTCCCCACATAGTTGGTGATGCAAAATCTCACCTTGGGTGGCCAGCATCAATGCAAGATTATTTGTAGGATCTGGAAGGAAACTATATGTGGGACCTTGTCCCCCTTCCGATGGGAAAATAAGAATATGGTAGAAAATGGATTTAAAAAGTAAGGATTAATCCAGATGGCACAGTCCCTCGATTCAGATCCCACCTTTTGGTCATGGGCTTCACACAATATTATGGTGTTGAATATTTTGATACATACTATCCAGCTTCCAAGGTGGCCTCCATTCTATTTTCCATCTCTCTGGCTTACTATAATCATTGGCCTCTTCATCAACTAGGTGTCAAGAATGCCTTCCTCTATGATTTTATTGAGGAAGAGGGTTATCTGCTGCATCCTCCCAGATATTGTTCCTCTAGTGTTGAATCCCAATCCCTTGGACTAGGATGCCCTATTTACAGTCTCAAATAGCCTCCCAGTGCTTGGTTTTGCTGCTTCATCACCACTGCCACTGACATTAGGGATCTCTCACAGCATGAAGGACAACACTGTGTTCTATAGGAAAACATTCACCGACTACTTCTTATTGATCGTTTATGTAGATGATATCATCGTCACCGAGAAGGAATATGAGGGAATGACCCACCTCAAGGGACATCATCACCATCCCTTCCACAATATGGATTTAATACCTCTTAAATACTTCCTAGGAATCAAGGTCTCCTTTTATCTGGGCACCATCTTCATCTACCAAAGGAGATATGCATTGAATATTCTGAAGTATGATGGGATAACACATGCCACTGCTATTGACACTTCTCAAGATCATAAAGAATAATCTCTCTATGACTCCTCATAACCGTATTGACAGCCAGAGAGGTACCGTCACTAGTGGGAAAACACAATTATCTCAAAATGAATCATCCAGGAATTGCATGTGTTATTGGAAAAGTGACCCAATTCATGGAGCATCTGACCACCTATCAGTGGGATTTTTTCCTCCACATCACTAACTACATCAAGGGAGATCATTACCATGGTCATCTATACTACTACCATGATCATATGAATATTTAGGCCTTTTGTGATGATTACTATGTTTGTTGCCTTGCTACCCAGAAATCTACATCTGGATTTTCTGTGCTCTTGGAAGTAAACCCCATATCATGGCGGAGAAAAAAATAGACTATAGTATCCTGATCCAGTGTGGATTCTGAGTACCATGCCCAGGACACCATCACCATGGAGAAAATTTTCTTTGACATCTCCTCAAGGAGCTTGGCTTTCCTCTACGGACTTCATCTCACATCTATTGTAACAACCTGGCCAACACCAAGATTGTTTCAAATCCCATATTCCATAAATACACAAACCGTATTGATTTATAATGAAACATTCCTCTCCACCACCTAGTGCCCAATCATATTAGCTTTATCCACATCCCAATGATGAACTATCTTACTAACATCTTCATCAAAGGCCTCTCTAGGCCTTGTCTAGCCTTGCTCAGTTCCTAGCTGGGCATCCATAGCATCTTCAACCTAGCTTGAGGGGGATTGTGACTAGTCTTGCATAATATCATATTTAATTTTTTTGGTAATGTTGTTCCATGCCGGGGATGTCCATCATGAGGGGGAGTTTTAAAACCTATTTTATAATTTTATTATTTTGGGTATTTCTACGTCCCACAATGGAATTATCCTATATTTATTATGTTTTCTCAATCTATAAAAGTAGTCCTCCTACTCACATTTGCGTAAGGAGATCTCCTCTTTCACACTTATCAGTGGGAAGCACTGAGTATCACATCCTATAAAAAAGAAAATTCATCTTACTTGGGATCTCATTTCACCACAATATAGAAGCCCAAGCATCTAATCCTCTTCTATTATGCACCAGATTCCTGCAATCAATAACATTGAAGCTCCAAGATTCTATAATAGAAAAAATGAATCTATCTGCTTCATCAACCAAGAAAATTTTTCATAAATAGTCCACTTATCATGGTTTAAGAAATCTAGGATTTAATTCGGGGAATTATAGGACACTTTTTTAACATCTTGGTTCCAGGATCCACCGAAAGGTGCCCCATAACCAGTTGGTCACTTGGTCGCATGTTCATTTCCAAAAATTTCAGAGGCTTCCAACTAGTTTCTAGGGACAATGGTGTGATAGGTGGAAAAGTATACATTTATTTGAAGAGTAACATTGTAGAATTGTAATCAGATAAATATAGAGGAAGTAGTAATAATTACATGAAATAATAAATAGCATGAGACTGCAAGTAGATAGAAACTGGAGCACATATATAAGTGATGTCTGACACATATGTATAGGAAACTATCCAAACAAGTCACAATTCTAGAAAACAGTACCAAACCAAAGTACAAATGAAAAAAAGTAAATAACTCCAACAGCTTCGAAAACCCCATTATAGTCCCACTCTCCCCAGCACCATAGCATTTAAGTACCTAAAGTTGAAGGGTTCTTTACCATATCTATACCTACAACAATATAATCCGTTTGGGACCAAAAACATGACCCAAATAGGGTGTTAGATTAATCCCAGTAGGCAACCCCCCCAATGATATGTGACTAACTGTGAGTTAATATATATGGCGGACAATAACAACAATAAAGAAATAAACATTGATGTACTAAAATTTAAATAGACCTATAGATTCAGTTACATTCATTTATATTCATTAATTATTCAACCAAGCGAAAAAAAACCATCCCTCTGGGTTGTTGTAACTTCTTATCCCGTCTGGTTCAACAAAACAATATCAAGTTACCATCAGGGTAATATCACATTGACTAACCCCTCTGGTTCAACTTATAAAACGATATAACGACCTCTTGGGCATGTCACATAGTCTAACCCTATTGTTCTAATGCAAACAAAGACTCTCTGAGGAAGCCATTTACGTCAATTCCTTCCATAGTCATTTAATGATAACCAATGACTCTTTGAAGAAGATATCACTGTCAATTACACATATAGTCCCTTAAGAATAAACTATAGACTCTATGAGGAAGCACTCAATGTTAATTCCTCATGTGGTTTTTTCAAGATCTATATAGACTCTGAGAGAGAACTCAACGTCAAACCCCCCAATGGTCTCACAGCATGAGAAGTATAACAGACACTCAGGAGAAGCCCTCAAAGTCAATTCCCCCTATGGTCTCACTACACCAGGTTCCCAAAGACCTGTTTAAGAAGTTGTACACAAAAAATAATCATTAGCCAATGTAAACCTAAAATTACAACATGGATAAATGGCTACAAGGCATTCCACAACATAAAATAATATCACATCATCCTAACAATACTATTCATGGAAAGGAAGCGACCTAATATGAAAAGCTAAATCAAATGGTCAAGATCAAATCAATAACAGGAAAACACCTCCATAACATGGAAAGATAACCCTATTTACAAACAAGATACCTCACTCAAGAAAACAAGCATAGCGGCTTCATCATGGTTAACATCCCAAAACACTCAATACCCCAATCTAGGGTATTGGGAACTTTTGTAAATAATATTCAATGACTAACTATTGAATGGAACAAAACACCTTCCTTGCCATTGTACGATCTATATACTCTTCCTTTGGCCCTCAAATCCTCCTATAACATGGTAGATCTACAAACACGTCTAAAACATTCAGCCAATGATATCTTGGGAGAGAGGAGAAATCAAGAGATGAGTCTCTATAAGAAGGAGGAACTCACCGTGGTGATTCCAACGAAATTGATGAAAATTGATTTGGAGCATAGACGGTCGGTCAGGGGATCCTAAAATATTAACACCCTACGGCTTTCCCTGGTTGAGATGAGTTGACAAGAAGGCGTTTCTTCCAATAAGAGGTGACCCTGGTCCTATTTAACAAATAAATATAAAAGTATACAGTGTGTCTTTTAAAATCACACGGCATGTATATGCATTTACCAAGACCCTCTTTAAGAGGTGTCTAGGGAACCCCCCCATCACCCCCCAATACCATGTAATCTTATGGTACATGGACAATACACCGTCACCCATGGAAACAGGGTACACATTTTGTTCTACTATGTACATGGCATGTACTCCTTAAATTTTTATATTCGTACCATTTTCTCAAAACCCAAAATAAATAGGATCTATACCTAAAAGGAAGATGCTGGTTCATTAAAACATACCACCTTAATGAAATTCCTCCCCGAATTTTTCAATAAAGGAGGTAAAGAAGAAGAATCCTCAAACAGACCCAGCCACTACGATCACAAATTAGTCTCTCTTTCCCAAGTCCCGTCCTTTACTCACCCATGTTGCCATATCAGCCATACCAGAGGAACATACCAGCCATAGAAAAAAATCATTCTTGAATCAAAATAACGGATATGAGTCTACTTGAATGAGGAATCCACCACCAATTCAACCTCCTCAGGTTGAAAAACATGGTACATGTCAATAAGTACTTCATGTAGATGAGAAATTGTGAAAGATGTCGTGCATATCCCAGTACCTCTGAGGTAACTGAAACCAATGGGCAACCATCCCGACTCTCTTCAAAAATCTCAAATGATCGTACATATCTCGACGACATCTTTCCCTATCTCGTAACCCCCCTGTGTCCCAACCATGGTGTGACATGTAGAAAACCTGATCTCTGAACGCGATCTCTAGAGTATGTCTCTATTTATCATCAAAAGACTTCTTTCTTAAATGTGCAGTACTCATCCTCTTCTGAATCAAGTCCACCTGCTTTCTGGTCTCCTATATAGGATGAGGTCCCATCATAGATTCCTCTCCTACCTCATGTAATCATAAGGGTGATCGACAAGGCTGATAGTAAAAATCCTCATAAGGTTCCATCAAAATAGTTTTTTGAAAACTATTATTTTAGGAAAACTCCTCTATAGGTGTGTGCTTCTTCTGGGAACCTCTAAAATATAGGATACATGCTCGAAACATGTCCACTATCACCTGAATCGTACGCTCATACATTACATGTATCAGTGGATGGTAAGTTGTTCTCAGAAGTACCTATGTACCCACAGACATTTAAAGTCCTTAATAGACCCGATATGTAAAATGGGTGTCCCTATCTAAAATTATGGAGTGAGGAACACCTTGTAAACGTATAATATCTCAGATGTAAAACCTTCCCATATCATCAAAAGAAAATATATCCTTGATCGGTAAGAAGTGTGCTAGATTCGTGTGTCTATCAACAACAACCCAAGATGCATTATTCCCTTGAGGAAAACTCTGAAATCCTATCACAATGTCCATGGTGAAATCATTCCACTACCACTCGAGAATGGGTAATTGCTACAAATTCCCTACTAGTCACAGATGCTCCACCTGCACCTCATGATAGGTGGAACACCTCATGGAAAACGAAAAAAAACTCTCTTAATACCATTCCACCACCACGGATAGTGTAGATCTCAAAAACATTTGGTGAACCTAGGATGAACTATCCAAAATGAAGAATAAAAGTCTCGCATCAGCTCCTAACTTATGTCTTCTAACACCCATATGTGCTAATTAAAATGAAAGATCTCATCCTCACCTACTACCCATCGTGTAATAGGGTCCCCTCCAGACACACTCTCCCATAGAACTAGGCCTTCAAAATTTGTAGTTGCATCATTCACACTCGATCAAGTATAGTGGAGGTAACAACTACAGATGAAAGAAACATCTACCCCTTTCTGTCATTAACTTCCAAATGTATCTCAAAGAATAGAGCCATAAGCTTCCACTGTCTCTGGGCATCCTGAAATGCCTATTCTTGAATCCTTCTGCTCAATGAATCAGCTACTGCATTGCCCTTCCTAGGTATGGATGCAGATCCCTCGATGGAAGGATCATAAATACGCGATTGTTTAATTATTTGGGTTTGAAATGAAGCTGAAGTGTCTTGGAGAACAAGGTGGTGGTCCGCATCCAACAGGCCACGAGGAAGGAAGGGCAGCGTGCGTCTGCGCCACCAGTTGATGAGGAGGTCGTGGCTATTCTTCCATGGTAGGGAAAGGCAGTGTTTGGAAACCAGCTGGCCGCGTTGTGGAGCGGCGGTGTGCATCTGCACCACTGGTGGAGAAGTAGGATGAGGTGAAGGACAATTGGCGGTCGACCATCTGGCCGACCGTGGTGGAGCAGTGCCCTGAGACTGTGCCGTCGAGAGGAAGACCGGTCGGCCTTCCGACCGGTCGCACCAGACCGGGCGGGACCCATCCGACGGGTCCCATATTCCACATAGTCGAACAGTGTGATGGACCATTCAAGAGAAACTAGAAGGGGGCTCCCCCCTTCAGTGCCAGCTAGGGCGGACCACACTCCCCAATGGGTTGCGCCCCCGGGCCGCACAATACGGGTCACGCCACTGGGTCGAGCAGCCCCATTCATGGGCCGAGCCAGAGCATGACACAACAGTCCAGACCCACCATATCCTAGGAAAACCCAGATGGACCCAAATCGGGCCAGGTCGACCCGAACCATTTTGGTTCGGCCCATGTCGGGTCTCTCCAATAGTGTCGGACCAGACCCAGGACCATCAAGGCCCAGTTACGCCTTTGTGGTGATAAATTGCAGACTAGCATCCATTTGACGAACCGTCTACGACACAAGAATCCTTGGATCTAGACAGACCTATTTAAATACTACACATTAGTTTTGGATAAATTTGGAGTACGGTCGGGTTCGATCGAACCCCTAATCCTACTGGGCCCTCGAAGTAGAAACACTAATTACTTACAGACCAGGCGCCCGATTTACTCGACGTATCTTGTGTTGGGTCCCTTTTGACATGATGGAGATTTTGTGATAATTTTTCATTGATCTTAAGGGAGGTTGAGGTATGACCTATGTCTTGGGGAGTGGTTCTCCCAATCGCGATATGTACTGAACCCTACAACTACCTATGATCTAACGACTGCTACTACTACGACTCAAAGTGACTCGACAGGCCTAGTGGGGAGTTACTCTGTGTGATACGGGATCCCCATAGTGGGGATCGCCACTGTTTGACGCGTCAAACCCATGATATCTGACAGGAGGATTACCTCAGAAGGACACAGGGGGAGCTCCTCTGTTTGATGTGGCAGATCCACGGTGTAGAGCGCCTCTGTGTGACACGACAGACCCACGATACTCGATAGAAAGAGTACTTCAACTATACAAGGTTAGTGGGAAGTGACTCTGTTTGACGCAGAAAGCCCACTGTACTCAATTGAAGAAGAGTTCTCTATTAGCCGAGGTGTTCAACATTGTCACTAGGTCTGTTACTTGATTACTTCCATGAGAATAAATCTTTGTGTAATCTATCTTTATTTTGTTATTGTGATTGTGGTTATTCTATGTGATACATCAATATCACGGTGTTTCTATTGAGGTATACTTACCACATGTATGTGATGAGAATAGCTTGATAACTTAGGTATATGTACTGGAATAAAACTAAGTAACTTTGGGATCTTGATTATGGTCTTTCCTTTGTGGATCTCTAGGATACCTACAGGGTGTCAGGGTCCCTACTGAGTGTCGTTATACTCACCCCTGTATGGGCTACATCTACACCTTGATTTTTTGGTGTAGACGAAAGACAACTCCAACTAAGGATGAGGGTTCCAGGACTAGAGGTAGGTCAGAGGAGGACTTCAGACGAGGCATACTGCAGATATAACCGTACGAGATATGTACCTACTCTTCAGGTAGAATCCTTGGCGGGCATCTATAGGAGCCATTTTCTGTTTTACATGTACTTTTCAGTTTATTGGTACATTATAGTTGGAATTTTATTCTGGCCCCTTTTTACTTTATGTACAAACCTTTTTTACCATATAGTTTTACATTGTGTTTGTATCCTCCTTTGTTCTTAGTTTTGTGAGTTCACAGGTTATAAAGGAAATGCCTTCCCTTTTTAGGGAATATGACTTTCGGTGCTAGTTTCCTCCCTTTGGCCTATGGAAGGCGGGCTTGGGGAATTCAAGGCACGGGCCCTAAGGGTCGGGTCGTGACAAAGTGGTATCAGAGGAGTTTAGTTCTACTGAAGAACGAGGACTCTGGATTTTTCTATGTGGAGAACTAATGTTGAGTGTTTTGAGTATGGTTTTCAGTTCGGGGAGTCCAGTGTTGGTGTAGCAGCCGGCATATCCATACACCAGGACCCTGAAATCTGATTTCTGACTCAGTGCATGAAAAAATGGTTGCATTTGTGTTTTTGAAAAGTTTTCATTGTGTTTTCATTGGAGTCATCTCACCAGTTATCAACATAATTACCATAGTGCACCTATTGTTTTTAGGATGCCTCTAGGAAGACAACCACCCTTGTTTCCAGTTGGATTACATGATGAAAATCCACCGAGTGGCGTGGATTTGATGCAGGCCCCCTTACAGAAATTGTACCACCAGGTGGTGAACCAATATCACCAGTACTTGTTGGGAAGACGATGCCACTATCCCCAGCGGCAAAGGATGAATGCTTCTTGAGAACGTTTCCCGACATCCAGCACCAGAGGCCACCGAGGTTCTGAGGTGAGATAGATCAACAGGCAGGTGAGGATTGGCTGGAGGCTGTGGTTTGAGTCTTTCGACTTGTAGGGACACCGACTGATCTCATTGTGACCCATTCTGCCAGCCTTCTTCAGGCAGCAGTGGGCAGATGGTGGAGCATAATGATCAATGTTCACAATGTGGTCAATCTCATCTGGGCTTAATTCAAGATAATTTTCAGAGAAATGTTCCTCCCAGCAGCACTAAACTCAGTGCGTATACAGGAGATTCTCCACTTGCATTAGGGTAACATGATTATTTCTCAGTATTTAGCGAGGTTTACCGACCTCTATTGCTACTCCGCAAACATGGTGTGGGACCCTTTCATCAGGGTCCAGACTATTGAGCATGGGTGTAGATGGGAGATTAGAGCTTCGATGGATTCTCTCAGCTTCCCAACACAGGAGGGTTTGTTAGGGAGATCACTTTTAGTGGAATGTTTTGTTACAGAGTAGTCCCCAACAGCGAGACCTAGCACTAGATGACACACTGGTGAGTCATCGGCAGCTGGAAGCTGACAAATGATGCAGAGGTCTAAGAGGACAAGACCTGCATGCGAATGACTGAGAGATACAGGGTTGTTGATGCACTTCTCTTGAGGCAGAGTAAGACAGGAGAGAGACAACCATTGTTACACGTGCGCTGGGTAGGGTCACGTGGCTCGCGACTGCCAGACCCACCATACCGACAATTAGCAGATAGTCAAGGGACAACCGAGGAAGAGATAGAGGTTTGATCGAGGTAGTCCCCAGGATGGAGTCAGACGTGTCAGAGGAGCATTCCATGTAGCAGGAAGTGGGTGACATTTTGAGGTTTTACCCCCAACACCACACGGAGGTCCTCCCCCGACCACATGGAGCAGGTGGACAGAGACGAGTTCATATCCTAGCATCGGAGTCCTACGATCATGGCACTAAGTAGATGTTATGATATAAGATCTATGTCTACTCAACCTAAGTTGTATTACTTATAGACACATGTTTTAGTCATTATTTTATTTCCATATCCCTCTTTCAAATCTCCGAGATTCTGATGGAGTTGTTAGATCGATCCTTATGGCTAGAGACTCCAATGAGAACATATTCAATGATTACGCACTAGTGTCCGCATTGAGATCTTACTCTAAGAGGCGAGATCATTGGCTGGGATCTTCTAGTATTAATGTCGATGCCTTACGATGTCATCTTTGGTGTGGACTGGTTATCCAAATTCAATGCTCAAATATACTGTATTAGGTGTAAACTGTGGTGTGGTAGCACAGATGAGACCAAGGGTTTCATCATCGATGATAAGGTAAAATTTGCAGAACAGGATGGACCTACAGAGAGGAGGGTGAAACCTATCACACATCAGTTTGACAACCTTACCCTTAGAGAAATTGATGTTTCAAGTCAGAGCTATCCTGTAGTGGTAGACAAGTATGCTAATGATTTACTTGATGATGTTTCAGGTCTACCACCTTGCAGAGAGGTGGACATTTACATCGACTTGTACCCCAGGATAGAACTAATATCCTCTCCAGCAAATTGGATGGATCCCAGGGATCATCAAGAGCTACGAGTACAGATGGAGAACTTGAAAAGTAAGGGGTTCATTTGGCCTAGTCTTTTCCCTTGGGAAGCACTGATTTTATTCTCCAAGAAGGCGGATGGGAGATTGAGACTCTGTGTGGACTACCGACTCCTGAACTAGGTGACGATGAAGAACAATTAACCACTTCAGAGGATTAATGATATCTCTTATCTGAAGAAGGGAGAACGATGGTTTTCGAAGATCGACCTCAGATCAGGCTCTCACCTGCTCAGGGTACGAGGCAAGGATGTGCAGAAAAGGGCCTTTAGATTTCGGTATTGCCACTTTGAGTTCTTGGATATTCCTTTCGGCATGACTAATGCCTAAAAATTGTTCATGGGAATCATGAACAGGATCTTCCAGCAATACCTCAATCGCATTTTGGAAGTCTTCATCGATGACATTCTATTATTCTCATCGATGGAGTATGATCATGTGTATCATTATCAAGAAGTTTTGGAAACACTAAGAGAGCACCAGTTTTATGGTAAGATCCCGAAGTGCCAGTTTTGGATATGAGAGGTCCACTTTCTAGGAAATGTCATCTCGGAGGATGGAGTTACGGTGTATCCAGAAATTATTGAGGCTATACTTTCTTGGGAGCCACCCAGGAGCGTGAGAGAGGTGAAGAGTTTCTTGGGCTTGGCCAGTTACTACCATAGGATTGCTCCTAACTTTTCTAGATTTCCATCACCCTTATCAGAGTTTATGAGGAAGGGGAAGCCCTTCATGTGGTCCGAAAGATGCCAGTGGAGTTTCCAAAAGATGAGGAAGAGACTAATGAGTTCCCCCAACTTGAGGCTACCGAAGGAAGCTGTTGTGTATGTCGTCTACTGTGACTCATCATTGACTGGTCATGGATGTGTCCCGATGTAGGAGCAAGAAGTGATCATGAATGGTTATCAGTATCTGAGACAAAATTAGAAGAACAACGCTATCAATGACCTGTAGTTGGTAGTAGTAGTCTTTTCGTTGAAGGTGTTGCAACATTTTTTTATTGATGAATGTTTTACAGTATACTCTGATCAAAATAGTTTTAGGTATATCTTCTCCTAGAAGGAATTGAACCTGAGACAATGACATTGGCTTGAGTGCCTCCAACACTATGACTTTGAGATAGTCTATACTCCTGGGAATGGGAATGTAGTAGATGATGAACTCAGTGAGATATCTGGTATACAATTGCTGAGAGAGGCGATAGGGAATCTAGCCACCTTGCGGATATCTTAAGTGGATCGTGATAGGGAATATTATCTTTATTATCTTACAGTCACTCCCTCACCCCTTCAGCGAGTCAGGGAGGTGCAACTTGGGGTCGCAGACTGTGGGACTCGATGTGCTGAGATATCCACCAGACGTGAACCTGATGGATTTTCTGAAGGTGGGAGCACATTATCCTCTTCATTGGGAGTACTATGATACCAATATCATGTAGGGAGGATGTGTTGAGGGAGTACCATACGTTCCCTATGGTAGTATATCCAAGAGCAGCGAAGATGTATCAGGACCTCCGTCATCAACACTTGTGGCCGGGAATGAAGAAGGCAATCGCCGAGTTTCTCTCTCGATGCCTCACTCGTCAACAAATGAAGGCTGAGCAGCAGGTTCCCATAGGATTAGTTCAGCCATTATAGGTGCCACGGTGGAAGAGTGTTGGAATTTTCATGGACATCGTGATGTTACTTCCACCCAAATCCAGGAGTCATGATTCGATTTGGGTGACCATTGACCGAATCACCAAGTCGTCCCACTTCCTACCAATAAGAGAGCAGTGATCTGTAGCGGGCTTATGTTTCCTCTATATATAAGATATTTTACATCTTCATAGAGTTACATCTATTATTTTTTCTGATCTTGATGCATGGTTTACTTCCCGGCTGTGGATGTGGTTGTAGGAGGCGTTCGGGACACAGCTTCGATTGGCCATCACCTTCCATCCCCAGACAGATGTAGAGATCGAGCAGACCATTCGAACCCTCGAGGACATGCTATGTGAATCCGTCCATTATTTTGGACACAACATGGAGGATCACTTTCCCTATGTCGAGTTTGCTTACAACAACATCTATCACTCCACAATTGGAATAACACCATTCGAGTCGTTGTACAGGTGACCTTACAGATCCCCACTGTGCTGGACTGACCTATGGGAGTTCACAATCATTAAACCAGAGATGGTACATGCTACCATGGAATAGGTAAAGATCATCCAGGAGTATATTAAGATTGCACAGAGTAGGCATAAATCCTATTCTAACAATAGACAGAGACATCTGGAGTTCGAGGATAGAAACCATGTTTTTATACGGGTCTCACTTCGACGAGGTTTTCATAGATTTGGTCAGGTGGTATGTTTTCTTTGAGGTTCATCGGACCCTTTCAGGTCATCAGCATTGTTGACGAGGTGGATTACTTTATAGATCTTCCTCTTCAATTGTACCGAGTGCACGAAGTTTTCAACGTATCTCAGCTGAGGTAATACGTGCACGACCCATCTCACGTCATCGACCACGACGATATGGACATCGACGATGGGGCGACACATATAGAGGTTCCAATAGAGATTGAGGATTGACATAAGCGTGTCCTCTGTGAGGTTTTATATCTCTGGTGTGCATTCACTATAAGTATGAGAACCTTTAAGAGATCACTTGGGATCACGATGCTCAGATACGTGATCATTACACCAACTTGTATTCTTAGTTTGTGTTGTGGATTTCGGGGATGCAAAGACTTGATGTATAGAGAATGTAATGAAATGGATTTTAAATGTATTTTTTAAATATATGTGAATATTATGAGTCAGTGAAAATTGATAGCATGTGATTCCAAGGTTCGGAGTGCCCGGAATAAATTTCTGAACATTTGTTCGGGCATCTTCAATAAACGTTCGATCGGGTTTCTATAACATTTGATCTGTTTCTTAGGATTGAAATATGAGGACACCGTTTATCTTGCAATTCCGATATTCACTTAAGGATACCTTCACCTTGACCACAGTAGGTTGAGGGAGGATGTTATTTTTTCTGGTTTTTGTGGGAGAAGAAAAATAAAATAATTTACATTATATTTTTCTTTTTGAAACCTTCTTTTTGATTTATGGAGCTGGGGACCAACAGAGTTTGAAAACTCAGTTTTGAATTCGTGAGGTGGGGACCACCTGAACCCTTATATATTGTGGGGAAATCCCTTGGAATCCCCCCATTCAATTATGCCATTTAATTGAGAGAAATTAAATGTGCCAACATAACCAAATTAATTGTACCAACCATTTTAATTTGATAATCTTATTTTAATATATAGTCTCCCCATTTAATTGTTTGAAATTGTTTGGTAATAGAGAGTTGTGAGAACCTTGGAGAACCGATAAGAACATTCTTCCAACAATGAATGAGTAACCGACTCCGATCCCAGATCAGATGCGTTGAACACCGATGATCTTCATCGACTACATCTTCTTCCTCCTGCCACCACCAATGAATAATTGTTGTAGGGGTTTTTTTATATCTTCAAATTTATTCTATTTATTATTTATATCCTAAATTCACGAAGATTATGGAAAAATAAAATATTTAATCTTCCCGCACATAAGCTTTACTCCTCTATCTTTTTATTCTTCTAGCGTTCTTTTCGTGTGTTCTTCTCGCATTCTTCGTGTGTTCATTAATGCCATAACATGTGAACAAGGAATATGTTTGATGAAAAATATATGGAACATGAATTCTTGGATTGATATGGCCCATTTGATACACTCATATTTAGTTTTTTATAAGGTTTGAAAATGACCGGGTTGGATTAGACCTCGAATCCAACAGGGACCTCGGAGTGGAAACATAAATAACTTATAGACCTAGCTTCCAATTGACATGTCGCCTGTTGCGTTGGGTCAATTTTGAGGTGAAAATCATTTTGGGATACTTTTTAGTGGAAATTCATGGTGTTTTAGGTATAAACTATGGATTGGAGGGCGGTCATCACAAGTGCAATATGTACAAAACCATGCGACATGCTGATATCTGACGACTGCTATCCATTAAAACTAAAAGTGAATAGACATGCCTAGTGGGGAGCACCTTTGTGTGGCATGGCAGACCCACAGTGGGGAGCACCATTGTGGGATGCGACAGACCCACGATACTCGATTGGAGGAGTACCTTAGTAGTCCATGAGGGGGAGTGCCTCTATGTGACGCGGCATACCCATGGGGGGGAGTGCCTCTGTGTGATGTGGCAGACCCACGATACTCGACAGGAGGAGTACCTTAGTAGTACAAGATTAGTGGGAAGTCTCTTTGTGTGATGCAGCATTCCCACTGTACTCGATAGAGGATAATTTCTCCAGCATCCAAGGTTTTCGACATTTTAACTTGGTATGATACTTGTTACTACCCCTAGAATAAATCCTAGTGTGAGGTGTCTCTACATTGTGATTATGATTTAGATAATTTTATGTGATACATCACCTTCATGGTGTTATCATTGATGTATACTTTTCTCATGTATGTGATGAGTATAGATTGAATACTTAGGTATATGTATGGGAATATACCTATGTAGACTTGGGCTCTTGCTTATTGTCTTTCCATTGTGGGACTCTAGGAGACCTACATGGTCTCATGGTCCCTACTATGTATTGTTATAATCCCCCATGACTAGGATATGCCTGCACCTTGTTGTGTTTGGTGTAGATGAAGTACAACGCAGACTAAGGATGAGGGTACTAGGACTGGAGGTAGCTCGGAGGTGGACTTCCAACGAGGAAAACCACAGAGACGACCATTCGAGAGCTGTACCTATCCTTTAGGTAGGATCCTTGGAAGGTGTTCACAGGAGATGTTTTGAGTTTTACATGTACATTTCAGTTTAATTTTCCATTAATTATGGGCTTCTATTCTGACCCATTTTTTACTTTCTATACACATTATGTTTACTATATAGTTTTTTTGTGATGGAATCATGCTTTGTGCTTATTGGTGTGGTCTCACAAGTTATAAAGGAAATGTCATCCCATTTTTAGGTAATACACCTTTCAGTGAGAGTCACCAGCCCTTGGCCTATGAAAGGTGGGTTTGGGGTAGTCACGACACGGGCCCCGAGGGTCGGCTCATGACATTTCATATAATTAATGCTATAAAAAAACTCATTATTATGTGTAAATAGATATTAATTAAGTGTTCAATGTAATAAATCATATTGATAAATTGATGTCATTGAAAATAATGTAAATTTAAATGTATCAGGGTTCTATATATTAATCCATTCATAGAGTTGGATGTCATATATGCTATCAAATACAATGTTCATATTCCATAATTTATGGGTTTTACAAAAAATATTTCAGGCAATATTCAAAATTTAAAAAATTAAATAGATATCAATAAAATTGAAAATGAAATCATAATTATATTCCCCAATAAAACATAATATTGAACATAATGTCACATACCAAATATTTGAATAACTTGAACAGAAAAACCCTAATTAAAATATTATTTCAGCTAAAAAATAAATATCAGGTTATAAAATGTATTAAATAAATACAAACATGATTTATTCTCCATCATAAATGATATAAATCATAAAATAACATAAACATTTCAAGGTCACTAATACTATTCCAGAAAAAAATTTCTAGCAATATTTTATAATCATATAACACTTATTTTGTGTTATTGTCTACCAATAATGTATTTTAAAAATGTTTGATATTGCATTGAATTGCATTTCATGGTCATGTGTACCATTTATCCTATTCCCTAAATTCCTTAATTAAAATTTACTATTGTAAAATCGAACTCTATTTCATAATTGTTATCAATATAATCTAATTTATATGATACTATTAAAAAACATTTATCGAAAATATAATAACCATAATCATTATTATCATCTTTAATAATATATAATGATTGAAATTTGGAATAGTATTTTCATCAAATTTATATTCTCTTCATGCTGGTTTAGTTTCATTCCCTTGTACCCTGTATCATTATAATTGAAACACATAACATAGATTGTTTTTTACCATTGCATTTACATGCCTGATATTATTTCCCCTAATACTTGAGGAAATATCATATTCTCTTCAAACATGTACTAGGGTATTACATTCCCAAATTATCAGGATTGGGAAATCATTATTTCCCTTTATCCCATTATCGAAAATTCACTATTCTATCATATTAATCTCTTCCATCCCATCGAATCCATAATAATTTTAGGCTTGTTTAAATTTATTTATAGAACATGATAATATGACCCCATTTGATAATAATTTGTAGCATAATAGAAACCTTAGAATGATTATATTAATCCCATAAAACAAATGATCATTTTTATACTTCAGATTAAATTCATTTATATGATCAAAATTAACTCTACTAGGAACCATTTCTATAATGCCCCATCCCCAGATACCCAGATTCGGTGAATTATTTTAATACATTGGTATGATCACAAAAGATCAAGTCCTGAAGAACTGATCTACATTGCAGTCTTGGAAAATATATTACATATATGAGCATTACATTACATGATAAAATGAAAAACAAAAAACAAAATTGTCTCCATTGACCACAATCATATCCCTCAGATTATCCCCATAGGTCAGTCATAATATACTTTTTCACATCCTGAGAAAAATAAAACATAGAAAGAGATGAGCTCAGATGCTCAGAATGGATAAAAATATTTCAGAAACATTCATAAATATGCATAACATTTAAGGGAATGGATAATACAAAGAAATACTTTTAAAATTTAAATTCCTAATAATATGGCAAAGATACAATTAAATAATGACATTTACATATTCACATGGATATTAAACTCGTCAAATAATCACATGCAATAACTAATTTCATAATGCAGGAATGTATAGCACCAGAAATTAATTTCTATGTCAAGGCCATGAGCTAGGACCTATGAGCTAACTGTAGCCGAACCCAAACCCAGAGATCCTATGTAATCAGACATCATCCCGGAGAGCTTCTGTAACCCGACTCCAACCCGGAGACCCTCTATAACCAGAATACAACCTGGAGGGTCTACTGTAACCAGACCCCAACCCAGAGGGATTACTTTTACTGGTCCCCAATCCAAGAACATACTAGTCAAATACATTCATTATAAAAAAAGGTTTCAATATAACATTAACTTTCATACTAATACTAGCTTACAAAATGTCAATACTTTATCAATAAACCATGAATGGTATAAAAATAACCCATCCATATTCAAACATATTACAAAACATTAAATACAATATGGATGATTTGTATCATAATAAATCAAATACAAAAATGTTTAAATTCCATTAAATGAAGTTGATATAGATGAATATTATCAGTCAAATGCTTTGAGAGGAATACCCCTTTTTTATGAAATCAATTAAAATTCTCACAATTTATAAAGGTATTTATTTTTAATGGGGTTTTGAATCAATGTGTCCCACACCACATTGAAACTATTTAGACGAATTATCATTTCAAAACATTCATGTCCATATATATAAATCCTTGAAACTATTTTGAAAACGTGTACATTAATTAAAAGTGATTAAAAAGATAAATCATTAAAATATTTAAAATGATGATCTAGTTATATAGACCATCACATAAAACCTTAAAAGATTCAATTTGAAATAATTTTATAAAATATGGGTATCTATGAAAATTATTCCCCAGAACATACTTACACATGAACAATCTCGGATAATAATGAGATTGAGGAAATAAACCATACCTCGTTGTAATCAATCGAGTCGTGTGAACAATAGTCAATAACCACAACATGAATTACAGAATATAATTAATATAAAGAGAATCATGATAATATATATCATATGTCTTTACACAATACACTAAATGCAATAAATATGTTTTGATCAAGTGAAATCTAACGAAATCAAAAGTGAGATAAGAAACCACATACCACATGTCCGACTTGACTCACTCATATGTTCATTGTTCTTCCTAAATAATAAACATAAGTTAATTTCTACTTGAATAGGAATATTTTCAAGTTTATTATTTCGTTTATATCACTTATTACCTTGCTGTAATAATTAGTTAATTATTTGAGTTCATATTGGTCATTTTGTCGATGTTCAGAAGTTGAGTAAAAAATGAACTAGTTATAATTATAAATTGTCCATGTCGTAAAAAGTCCATTATCTATAGAATGATATTAATCATTTAGATTTCATATATATATATCATATATTTCCATTATATATATATGTGTGTTTATAATAGTATATAACATTTCGAGATAAGAAATGAAATGCACCGTTCATGGAGACGGTATGCCGTACGTACGCATGAACGCTACTTTCATTTATATTTTTTATTTTAATGGAATTAAAAAATAATGATACATATTTATATTATAATTCCAATATAATATAATATATAATATCTTTAACTCCATACATTATACATCCCACATAAGTCAATAATGAGTCATATCACTTTGAGGAGGCGATAGTCTGCACTTCTTTAAATGAAATTATCACATTTTACCCACAATAGAAACCATAAAGGTATGATATATATGGGAAATACAAAAGGAAAATATGAAAACATAAAAATAATATATATATCATATATAAATAAAATTACATCGTAATGGTCACCATGAGTGGCGGTAGGAGATAATCGAACGATCATCGTTTCGTGAGGCGTTAGTTTTCCAACCACAGAAACAATATGTTCTTCACCAATTAGATGGAGGTGTGTGTAAGTGTATTTAAAAATAATCTCATAAAAACATCATTGTATATTGATGATACTGGTGTTTTCATAAAATAATGTAATAAAAATATTTTATGGGGGTTAAATAAGTAAAATAAAACAAAATAAAAGAAAACAATTTAAGAGAAACTGTTACCTTTAATTTCGGTAACATCCTTTGGTTTGAGGAAAAATGATTTTTTGAAGTGACTTCTACCTAAGGTAAGGATTATAGGTGTATGGTATGGATCTTGAGAGCTTATTTGGCAGGGTATGGTTGAGGCAAGGTGGTACATGGGTTTTTGGATTGGGATAGAAGTGGTGTCATTTTATAAGGGTGAGGAGGGGTATTTAGGAAAGTGTGAAAATATTATTTTATAATATAGTGATATTCAGTTTATAAAGGTCCATAACTAAATAAAGTTGAAGATAAGATGACATATGGTCAAAATAAAATCATCCAATAATAATTAGGCTGGTTTTTGATATAGTTTTAATATTAATAATCTAAATTATTTAAAACATTTATTAATGAGTTAAATACAACATCATTATTGTGTCATATATAATTTAATATATATGATGTATATAAATTATAAAAAATACCATAATTTTTGAATTATTTTTATATTTTAAGTAAATATTAATAGTCGAAAAAATGACTTATATAAACCCATGTAAAAATTGATTTACTAAAAGATATTTGTTTTTTTCATTTTTACCATTACGTTAAGTGAATAAAAATAAAGTTTTATTATCATTAATATGTGGCTCCATGGGGTCCCAAAATCGACCCAAGGATGCCAATGGTCGGCCATGACTCATCCAACATGGTTAGGATAAGTGTTAAGGTAATTTCTTTTATTATAATATTCTTTTTACTTTGAATTACCCTATTTACCTTTAACCACGGTAAATAAGAGTGAAACGTTACTAATCACCAAATATTATTTTCAACATATTGAACCAAATTTTACTTAGTAAGGTTAACTGTATCTATTGGATTTTTTAAATTCAACTCACAGAAATAGTAAGATTATGATTTATGCAAATTTGCAAATTCTTCTTGGAGGTGGGTAAAAGACGGTAAAAAGTGAAATAAAAATTTTTATATATATAAACCTATTATAAAATGACTCCAATTAATTATATTGAACATATATAGGTATTATTTATCTACTTTAATATAAAATAAATATAAATAATATGAATAATTATTTAAATAAAAATTCTATTTTAACCTATAACTTAGTGTTTTTCACTATTCATCAAGAATTGAATGTTTTCAGAAAATTAAAATAACTTTACCCTAATCTATTTTTTATATTCTAAATTAGTATATTATTCCAATTTAACCAAATTAAAAACATAGAAGTTTATTTTATTAATTGAAAATTTATAACCATTGTCAAAAGCAAAAAGCCTGTTTTTAAGAAATAATAACTAACAAAAGATTGATATTTGTTTATATTAAATTTCAATGTGAAATTATATCCAGTGAATAAAATTGGATTAAATGGTGAAAATATAATCCATTTATATGTCAAAAACATTAAAATGTATAATTTAACACTACAAATTGTTTTGATTAATATAGTATTTATCAGTTAAAATATAGTATTTCTCACTATTAACCCAAATATAAAAGTTATCCAAAAAACACCATAAAATAATTGCAACTGAATTATTATGTCAAATTTCTAAAGAAGAAGTTTATTTCGTAAAATTGAATATATAAAAGTTTCAAATATTGGATTTAAAAAAGGTTCTCCATTAAAAGGCTGTAAAATTGCATTTAAAAAAAATAATTCATTAATGAAAAAATTAAATTTGTTTTTTAAATATGTTTAATAAACTCATTATATGGATTATAAAATTCTATAGATTATATAATGTTCAAATTTTAGTTAATACTATTCATAACCTCTTTTGAACGTCTAGTTTTGTAAGTCGTGGTGTACTTGAACACGGTGTTGAATGTAGTGCAAGTTATTGAATTACTTTGAACAAAATAACGTACTATGAAATCTTGGGGTGTTATATACATCCCTCTTTCAATAAATTTCATCCTCACAGTTTTAAATTGTTCTTCGAAAATAAGAGGTTGAAAATAGAAAATGCCTTTGTAGGAAATCCCACATAAGAATTTGGGTTAATAAAATTATTCCAAATAAGAGGAAAAGTGGAATGAAAAAGTCACCACCAAATTATGATATTAATTAGGAAAATATTGGTGGAAATCAGAGAGAGATAACTGGAGGAAATTCGTAAATATTTTTAGGGAGTGATTACGATAATCAGTCACAAACAAATGTTGAATTGAGGGCCTCAAAGCCATCAATCTATGATGATTTAAAATATCATCGGTTCAAAAAAAAATACGGTATTAGGAAAACATATTATTAGTTTTAAGATCCCATACATAATGTTTATGAATTAATTTCTTTGTAGAATAAGACAAGAAAAAAAATATATTTGACAAGTAGAGTTCCATACTTTAACTTATTTCCATCAAAAACTCATCATTCACTCTAAAAGTTAATAAAACAAAAAAATATATTTTATATATCCTATTCATATAGGGTTTCAAAAAAAAAGAATTTATAATTCATCTACCAACACTTTTAACAAAACTAAATTATTAAATCCAGGGAATATTGTGGTCCAATTGTAGGTCATACACCCTTGTCGCACTTCGGTTGTAGGTTTATGTCCGGAGGCCT
This sequence comes from Viscum album, assembly GCA_963277665.1. Lineage (NCBI taxonomy): Eukaryota > Viridiplantae > Streptophyta > Magnoliopsida > Santalales > Viscaceae > Viscum > Viscum album. The sequence goes on along the minus strand of OY728133.1, from coordinate 970,306,489 downwards.
TGCGAGACGCGACGGGTTTCCGCCCAACCACTGGGCTGTCCTTTTTATGGAAATCCATAAATATTCTAAAACTAGACTTATCCAAAATACTTATGTGAAATCTCACAGTAAAAAATTTATATGGAAGGTATACAAAATTAAGATCCTTTTTTCCACATAATAACATGTGAAAAACTTCATCATGTATTCATTTAAAACACTAAAACACCATGAATTACCATAAAAACTTATTGATTACAGTACTTCTCCCTTATTAATTATGGAATACTGGATATACTCCTTATATCCAAAAATGTTGTAAACTCCATCAATGATGGAATATAAAAATCATTAATTAGTTTAAGGTAGTAATGAATATCTAATATAATTTATCCAAGTCAACCATGTATTATTCAAAAATCACTACCATAGTATCAGAACAATATTATGATTTATCTTTCTCTCAACCATATATTTTCCAAAAAATTGACTTGCTATTGTGTCACTTTTCTTGGTTCTACACAATCTCAAGTCCTTAATGAAATAGTAATTCATATCAATCTTTATATACTCCTAAATTATTATAATAAGTACATCATTAATACAATACTCAAATGAAAAAATACTTTAATAACAATGTAAGAAATCTAACCATTTCACTTCATCCTCGGTATTTCATAACATTATTATTATCCAATAATAGCATTTTAGGTATACTCTGATGATTTGGACATTGATTTGCGTAGTGTCCCAACTCCTTATAGATGAAGCATCATACATTTGAAACTTTTTTCTTACCCTTTCAATCATGTTCTTGGTATCCTTTTTCTCCACACTTATAACAAACTCCCATTCCCTTCAAGTATTTACCGAGGTGATTCTTTCCACAGTTATCACATATGGGAAAATCTTTCTTTTCTCTCTTCCCTTTATCCATCTTTCTCTCTTACATCCTTTTCTTATCTTTATTCCCATCAAATCCATAGGACTAAAATAAATTTTTACCTATCTTATTAACATATGATACTATTTCTTCATATGTTGAGAATACATGGCAGACTACTTCTCTTCTAAATGTTGTCTTAATACCATTAAAGATATGATCCTTCTTACTCTTTGGATCATTTGTATTGCTGGAGTTCACATTCCTTCTACTGGGCACTATTTTGATAAAATGACATACACTAGGTCAGTTTATGAATAACAATGAATAATTCCAAAATTGTAAAATACCAAACATAAATTCAACAGTTTATGGATAAAATCCATAATCATAAAAATATTTTCATTGAGGAGGTATATAATCGTAAATCTTTCAAAATGATTTGTAATGAAACTGGTAATTATGTTAAGAATATCCGTTGGAGTGTCGTTACCAAGAGTGTAGTCAGTCCCATTATTAATCTCCATTTCCCATTATAGTCGAGCTCAAAGCGGTGTTTTCATGTTTTACGCATAGATACATATGTGCTAGAGCCACCTCTACCTACTCGTATCCATACAGGGATGAATTTTCTTGGAAAAATCAAAAAATAACTACATTACCAAAATTAAAGGAATATAATCTATACTAATCCACAAAGTCTATCTTAGGGTAATGTGCTCTAATTATATTTTGTCTAAATATAGTTTCAATGGTTATTGATAAACTACCTTTGATAACAACATTAACGCCCCAACCCCAGTTACCCATATTCGGTGAATTATTTAAATACATTGGCATAATCACAAAAGATCATGTCTTGAAGGACTAATCAGTTTAGCAGTCTTGGAAAATAGATTACATACATGGGCGTTACATTAAATCATAAAATGAAAAACAAAAAACAAAATTGTCTCTATTAACCTTAATCATATCCCTTAGATTATATCTACAGGTTAGTAATAATATACTTCTTCGCATCCTGGTAAAAATAAAACATAGAAAGGGGTGAGCTCAGATACTTAGTAAGGATTACAATATAGCGGAAACACTCATAAATAAGAACAAACATTTAAGGCAATGCATAATAGTAAAAAAACCCTTTTAAAACTAAACTTCAACATAATATGTAAATGATACAATTAAATAATTCTATTTAATTATTCACATGAACATTCTACTGGTCAAATAATGACATGAAATTTCTAATTTAATAATGAGGGAATGTATAGTACCAGACTTTAATTTTTGTGTCAAAGACTCATGACAGGACCAAAAGGCTAACTATAACCGGACCCAAACCCGGAGAGCCACTCTAACTGGACTCCATCTTGGAAAGCCTCTGTAACCGAAATCCATCCCCAAGAGCCTCTTTAACAGGACTCCAACTTGGAGGTTTTTCTATAACTGGACCACAACCCAGAGGGATTACTTTTACCAGTCCCCAACCCAGAACAAACTAGTCCAATACATTCATCATACGAAAAGGGTGAAATATAACATAAACATTCGTATTAAAACTAGCATACAAAATGTCAATACATTATACATAAACCATGAATGGTATAAAAATAACACATCCATAGTAAAAAATATCACAAAAAATTCAATACAATATAGAATATTTTTATCATAATATATCAACATCAAACATGTTTAAAATAAATTAAAGGATGTCGACATAGAAGAAAATGATGAGTAAAATGATTTGAGAGAAATACCCCCTTTTCATGGAATCTTTTAAATTTATCACAATTTATAAAGTTATTCATTTAAAAGGGGAATTTTAATCAAAGTATCCCATACCAAATTTAATCTTTAAAAAAGAATTATTATTTGCAAACAATCATGTTCATATAAATAAATCATTAAAATCATTTTGAAAACATGGACATTAATTAAAAGGGTTTAGAATGATAAATCATTCAAACATTTAAAATGATGATCTAGTTCAATAGACCCTCCCATAAAACCATAAAATATTACTTTTGAAATAATTTTTATTAAATATGGTTATCTATGAATAGTATGTCCCAGAAAATACATACACATGAATAATCATGGATAATAATGAGATTGAGGAAAGAACCCTTACCTCATTGTAATCAATCGAGTCGTATGAACAATAGTCAATAAACACCAAATTAATCAAAGAATATCATGAATATAAAGAGAATCATGATAATATATATGAAATGGCAATACAAAATACACCACATTTAATAAATAATTAGTAAATAATGGAAATATCACGGAATTAAAAGTGAGATAACAAACCCCTTACCATGTGTCCGACATTACTCGCTCGTATGTTCCTTGTTCTTCAGGAATAATATTATTAAGTTAATTTACAATTTATTAAGAATATTTCTAAGTTATATATTCCTTTTATATCACTTATTACCTCTCTATAACAATTACTTAATTATTTGAGTTCATATCTGACATTTTGATGATGTTCGGAACTGGAGTAAAAAATGAACTTGTAATAATTATAAATTGCCCATGTGGTCAAAATTCAATTATATATAGAATAATATTATTCATTTATATTTCATATATATCATATATTTACAGTATATATATATGTATTTATAAAAGTACATAACATTTGGAGATAAGAAATGAAATTCACTGTTCATGGAGATGGTAAGTCGTATATATACAAGAATGCTACTTTCATTTCTATTTTGTTTTTTTAACGGGAAATAAAAAATAATGATACATTGGTATATTATAATTACAGTATAATATCATATATAATATCATTAAATCCATACTTTATAAATCCCACATAGGTAATTAATGAGTCATATCACTTTGAGGTGGTGGTAGTCCACACTTCATCAAATTAAATTATCATGTTTTACCCATAATCGAACCCATAAAGGTATGATTTAATGGAAAATACAGAAGAAGATAAAAAAATTAACATAAGATATATAAAATTAAATAAATATAATGCAATCCTGATGGCTACCAGGACATGCGATAACAGAAAATCTAACAATCATCATTTTAATGAGGCGTTAGTTGCCAACCACAGAAGCAATATTTTTTTCTCCGATTTTATGGAGGTTTGTGTACGTGTAGTTCAAATAATAATCATAACAACATAATAGTATATTGAGGATATTGGTGTTTTCATAAAATAAAGGAATAAAAAGTGTTTAAGGTGGTTGGAGAAGTAAAACCAAACAAAATAAAAGAAAATATTTTAAGAGAAACTGTTACCTTTAATTTTCTGTAACTCTTTTTGTATTGAACCAAAGGGACATATTGAAGGTACTTATGCCTAAGGTAAGGCTTATAGGTGTAATATAAGGATATTGAGAGATTATTTGGTAATTTTTTGGATGAACCATGGGCCTTGAGATGTGTTTGGAATGGGTTAGAAGTGGTCTCCTTTTTTAAGGGGGGGGGGGAGAGGCTCTTTAGGAAAGTGTGAAAATATTATTTTATTATATAGATAGATTAGTTTTATAATAGTCCAAAACTAATTACTTTATAATATAAGATGAGTTATGGTTGAAATAAAATCATCCCACAAGAATTGGATAGGTTTTGGATATAGTTTTAATATTAATAATCTAATTTATTTAAATCATTTATTAATGAAGTAAATACTACATCATTATTGGATCATAAATAATTTAATTTATTTGATACATAGAAGTTATAAAAAAATACAATAAAATAGGAAATCATTTTTTCTTTACAATGAATATTTATAGTTGAAGAGATGACTTATATAACCCCATTTAAAAATTTATTTCCTAAAATATATTTGTTTTTGTCATATTTAACATTAATTTATGTTTATTAAAACAAATTGTCATTATCATTCATAAGTGTCTCTAGGGGGTCCCAAAATCGACCCAAGGATGCAAATTGACTTCCATGAATCATTAAATAAGGATAGGAAAAGTGTTAATGTAATTTTGTATTGTTATAATATTTTTTTACCTTGAATTACCCTATTTACCTTTAACCGCGGTAAATAAAAGTCACAAGTTACTATTCACCAAAAACTATTTTCAACATATTGAACAACATTTTACTTACTAAGGTTATACATGTGTCTTGTAATTTTGAAATTCCACTCATAGAAACTGTACAATTATGTTTTATGCAAATTTGAAAATTTTCCTAGGAGTTGGGTAAAAGATAGTAAACAGTTCAATAAAATTTTTATATAACTAAACATAATATAACATGAATATAATGATTTATATTGAACTATTAAAGGTATTATATATATATTTTGACCTAAAATAAATTTAAATAAAATAAATAATTATTTAAATAAAAAGTCGGTTTTAACCAATAACTTAGAGTTTTTCACTATTCATCAAAAATTTAATGTTTTCAGAAAAATAACAAAATTTCACCATATGCTAATTTTGATATTCTGATTTCAAAAACTAATTATATTTTACCAAATTCAGACTATAGAAGTTTAATTTATTAATTAAAATTAAATCCCTTTGTCAAAACCAAAAAGCATGTTTTTAAGAAATAATAACTAACAAAAGATTGATACTTGTTTATGTTCAATTTCAATGTGAAATTATTTACAATGAATAACATGGGATAAAATGGTAAAAATATAATCTATTTATACATCCAAACCATTGAAATTTATAATTTAACACTACTAATTATATTTATTAAAAAATTTGATTTCATTTAAAAAATAGTATCTTTCACTATTCACCCAAATGTGAAAGTTATCACAAAAACACCAAAAATTCACTAAAACTAAATTATGTAGTCCCAATTCTAAAGAAGAAGTTTATTTTTCCTAATTGAATATATAATATTTCCATGTATTGGATTTAAAAAAGTTTCTCCATTAAAAATAAGTAAAATTTCATTTTTTTAAAATACATCATTTATCTTAAAAAAAGGAATTTGTTTTTTCATTATGTCTAAGAAACTGATAATATGTATTATTAAATTATAATGATATGAATTACCCTTAATGAATCAGTGTGGATTCTTCCAATTTTAATTTCATTTATATTTCACAACGGTTCACCTATATGGATATCATCCACTCTTATGATGACTAAGACTCTAAAAAAGGATTAGAATAAAATTGTAATGGAATAAAACATTTATATATGGTTAGGTTTCATTATTCTCCAACTACCTTTTGTGATTGGTTAGACTACCCAATAAATGATTCTCCAATATAATCAAAACATGTTTCAGCATAAATCAATTTACTAGAATAGTGCAAAAATAATATTTCCAAATTCCCTTGAGAACAATGCTTTCACAATACCATGTTAAAAAATAATTGCAAAAAAACCCAAGTACGAATACTATTGAATATTGATGTGTTATGTAATGAATGATGAAGATCATTCTTCTAGTCCTTCATGAAAGATAAAATATTATATGCATATAATGAGTGTAACACCCCGAGATTTTATGAAAAATATTATTTTAATTTCATTAATGTCTTGTGTTGTATTCTACACCAAAATTACCTTGCGCTATACGCAACACCGTATTAGCTTGCAGTATACGCAACACTATTCTTGGACCATGTTACACACAATTTTGATAATAGTTATTCTACGCAACATTGAGTATATATATATATATATATATATTCAATGAATAAATGAAATATGGTTGGATTCTGTTATACGAAACAACGAATGATTCTTTCACAACACGCAACCCTGACTTGGCCTGCATTACACGCAATCGTGACCTTCCTCGATAGCGTGTGTTGTACGCAATACTGGGTTTTAATAAACAATGATATATTATTATAATATTGTCATGAACTAGCCGTTATGAATATTATTAACTAAAATTTGAATTTTATAATATTATTATTCATCTTACACATTTTCTAGAACATGGTATAAGAACAAAATAATTTTTTCGGGTAAAATAATTAATTTTCAAAAAATGCAGTTTTGCCGCCTTTTGATGGTGCACCAACTTTAAATCTAGTTTTTGACATGTTTATATGTTCAATTTGACCAAATAAAATTCTTCTTCTGAATCAAGATATAAAAATTTACATTAGATAAAGTTTTGATAACTTTCATATTTTAATGAATAGTAAAAACACGCTATATTTTAATTAAAAACAACTTGTTTTCATCATAATATCTTATGTGGTTAAATTATAATATTGAATGTTTTTAAAGTATAAATAGAATATATTTTTACCATTTAATATAATTTATGTCATTAGCATTGATTTTACCTTGAATTTGTAGGTTAAATCAATTCAATCTTTTGCAATGTTTTAAACAAAAACCTGTTTTCATTCGACAACGGGATTACTTTTAATTTAATTTCTGCAACTTCTGTGTATTAAATTTGAAAAAATGGATTACATATTTGGAATCAGTGGGTCCAAATTATGTTAATAGGCTACTTTTTTATTTTTGGGAATTATGAATAGTAACTACGGTAAATTTTATTTACCATAGTTAAAGGTAAATCAGGTAATTAAAGGGAAATATAATATTATAAAATTACCCTAACACAGGAAAAAATTCTATTTGATGGCTAAAATTAAACCCATATCAACTAAGGGTCGGATTAGATTCATTTTATGGACTTTTGACCATGAAAATAATTTAATTATTATTAAAACCAAAGAAAGTGACAACATGTCACTTTCTTAAATCTTATATGTATAATAATTTTATCTTAGTGATAAACATCATAAAACTTCGAACATGAATAGTCTCCAGAAAGATAACAAAATTATCTACATCATGAGAATTTATCTATAATTTTTTTGGGATTAAATAATTATCATTAATTGTGACACAATAGTGATGCAGAAATTATTTATCTAGTGAAAAATCAAGCATATAGTTTTTATTAAACTAATAGTGACCATAAAAGGCACAAAACCCTGACCACAACTTATTGGTCATGTAAAGTTAAACTATAATCATCCAATGGTCTAATATTTGACCATTTGGAGTCTTATACAAGAAATTATGACACTTATATTATTTTATTTTAAATGATGCCAAAGTTGTAACCTTCATAATTTAATAATTATAACAATTTAAATATTTTTATTTTAAGATGATAAATTCTAGTAATAGTATTATTGTGAAAGGTAATATATTTATCTTCATCATAAGATTTTAATTTAAATTTTTATGCAACAAATAAGTATATTAAATAATTATACAAAAATGAAGTAGTAATTATTTTATTAAGAGATAAACCAAATAAATGGTTTTAAAAATAAGAAAATAAATATTTTATGGACTATTTAATGTGATCCACTAATTTTGTAGATACATATGACATTTTATTAATATATTAAAGCTTTTATTTCGAACATATCTTCTGTATATATATTTTATTTAAATCAAATAAATGAATAGTGTCAAAATTGACACTATTGTTATTTTATAAAAATAACATATTATAAAATTGTTTAAAAATCACAAAAATATTTAAAAATTATAAATTTAAATTTATATGGTCTATAATGTTATAAATTAAACAATTATGGAAAATTCACAACAAATAAGTAATTATTTGTTATAATTTAAAATATAGAATTTTATTACCACAAATAAACTTAAAAAGATTAAATAAGGATAAATCAAAATGATAGGGTTTAAAATAAGAACCAAACATGTATAAATTTGATTGGTTGATGAGATTACAACCCTATCTCATCTAATATTTGAATATGAGTCATTTTTGGTGGGTTTTAAGTGGGGTTAGATTTATTATAAATTAATATATTTAAGAATTCCAAAGGTGCCCCTCTCCTCCCTTATAAAAGGGAACCTCCTCCCTCTCCTCCTCACACCAATTTGAGAATTCAAGCTCGGCCAAAACCTTAAAAAATCACTTCTCCACTTCCCTAGTATCATCCTAGAGGTCCTGGTCTTCTTAAAAGACCAATTTTAGTGCCCTAAAAGGAGGTCTCAAAGAAGCACTTCAAAGAAGAGGTAATATCCATTACCGATCCTTTCCAATTTATTTCTTCTTCAACTTATTCTTCTTTAGTTGTTTCATTATGAAGTAATAACATTAGTATCACTCATATACTGATATGTTATTATAAGTATGAAACAACCCTATTTAACCATCTATCCATCCTACGGAAAATGAAATCACCGAGCGTGCGTACGTACGGAATACCGTCTCCACACCGTGGTGTAATCTATTTTCCGCCACCACCTTAATAGGATGGGTATAATGGTGTAATGAGTAACTATATATGATTATTATAAATTTATAATGATACAGAAATAGTATACATACACTTCAACACAATTCCATTACCATGGGAACGATATCATCGCTCATGCGTACGTACAGACTACCGTCTCCACGACGCTATGAGATTCATTATCCATGTTAACCATTCCAGAATGATTATAAAGTATATATAATTAATAATAATGGAATATATGACATGTTAAATCTACTAGATTTATGTATATATATATATATGTCATCTACTTACTTCCATTCAAGAAAATAAGGAAATGAAAGCAGCGTTCATGCGTACGTACGGACTACCGTCTCCATGAACGGTGTGTTTCATTTCATTTATCTATCTATTATAAATATATATACTGAATATATATGATATATAAATCATACTTTATATTCTGGAAGTAATTAAATCATGATATAAGTAATAATAATGTCAAGAACAACAAGTCCAAACACCTACGATAAATGAAACGATTTTACCCAAAACGCTTCATTAACATGAATTTACAAAAGAACGGGTAATATAAAGTAGTGAGTGGACCATATATGATATAATAACAATGAATATGATTCTGGAATAAGTCAATAACATGATTTAAATCATTATACAGGAGGTTCGGACACGTACAAAGCAAGTCGGACCTAAGGTAAGGAAAATATCACAATCTCATTTTTATCCGAGATTGTTTATACCTTGGTATTTACTGGGGTGTATTTTATCATCCACATCCATGTTTCCTAAATATTTAATATTATTTCCATCCACCTAAATTTTTTTGAATCCAATTTTACCCTTCGGGGAATTTTTAGTAAAAGATAAGAAAGGAATCTTTTGTCATTTTTCGTACGAGGTACTTTTTGACTTTTCCGACATAAGTACGAAGAATGTTTTTTTAACTTATACGGTATGAATGGATTTTTAAAACATTATCTCCAAGAAGATTCCTTTTAAAGTTTTCAAGTTTATTTTTAATCAACTTCTTTTAGTTTAAAATTGTATGACATGTTAAGAAAGGAATAGTGTTTTTGAAAAAGAAAGGATATTTTCCTCAAGAATGGAGTTCAAATGTTTTATCAAAATTATTTTCCATCTAAGATAATAAAGGGTTCTGTTTCTATCCCTATTATTACATTGATTTGTGTATGTTGTTATGGAATTATATTTTTATGAATCCCTTTATCTTATATGAATTTTATTATGTTGTCATGTTGTTAAAGAATCCCATTTTTATTACATGGGTTATGCTATGATATATGGTTTATGATTTTCTGGCACACATAAGAATGGTATCATTAAGAGATGGGTGGGAACTATATCTCCCTCCAATACATTGGGTAAAGATTTTATATCTCATGAGATAGACATGGCTGGAATGGTAGGTTATACCGGTTTAGTGAAACAGGACTGAAACGAGGGTGACTTGGTTCAGAAAGGGACTTTGTCCACTAAGATAGTCTTGGAAATGAGTCTTGAGTAACAATAAATGTTTCTCTATGATTATGTGTGAATGCCACAAAGTTTCATGTTTTATGTTATGATTATTGAGATTTCATTTCACTATTATGATTTATCCCATGTTATGAAATTATGCTTTCTTTTACAGGTAAAGATTTCTAAAAGTTATGTTCTTATGAATATGATGTGAATGATATTTATTTTGTTTACCCTTACTGAGAATTTGAGATCACCCTTTTATGCTTTCTTTTCCCCAGGATATAAAGAAAGGTTTTAGGTAAGAAAAAAAGGGAAGATCTTTATGGGAGATGTTGAAGATCTTTCACCACGATTAGAAGATTATATTCCGAGTTTCCAAAGACACTAAACTATTACGGTCCTTGTGTGTGTGTTTTTGTAATGTACTAAGTATTCCGCAAAAGTAATGTAATGTCCATGTACGTCAAGATACGGGTCACTACAGTTTTTATCATAGGAAAGGTTTAGTCAACCTTTGGAAACTAGGATGTGAGAACATTAGTGAGACCCCTAGAGATATTTCTATGGTATGTCTAGGGATGTCTCTAAGGATAGGTATACGTATAGGATATAGTCCTAGAACTACGCAACGATCTTAGAATTTAACCTATGATGTTAGATATTGAAGGTACTCCCCCTTTATTATGTTGTTTTCCCCTAGCATGATTTTTTCCTCTCACACTATTCTTTTTGGGTTTTAGAAAATGGCTGGAAACAAGATGATTCACGATAATGGAGGATATGATGGACAATGGAATGATATTCTTCATAATGAAATGGGATTTGGAAGTCCAATCATCATTATTATGCCGAATCAACAATCTCATAATATGATCAATAAAGTAAAATTTGGTATGTTTCCTGACTCGGCTAATAAGAGAAAGACGGAGCTTCATGATGATCATAGAGGAAAGAAAGTTCAATTTCCCCTATGTAAATCATGTGGGAAGAGGCATCAAATAGAATGTTTCAAAGGAACTGGAAGATGATTTGGGTGTGGAAAAGAAGGATACAAAGCCATTAAGTGCAAAGGAAAAGGTTCAGTTTACACCAGGGATGAGGATAATGGTATTGCTACGACATCAACAATGGTTAAATGTTTTAAATGTGGAATGTATGGGCATTATGAAACCAATTCCCTAAGGTAAAGTCTCATGAAGACAATCAGTATGGTCGTATGGATAGTATTTATGTGGATGATGATGAAGTGACTACAAATGATATGTGAGATGAAAGAATTGTTGAAGCTCGGTCAATGGTTTAAGAATGTAGTGGAATGATTACATGTTTATCATGTGTAATAGTGTATAAGTAATCTCATGGTACTATGGAATAAAGAGACATCTAAGGATTGTTACACTGTTGTCTTTCCTTGAGTTTTGAAAGTGTATGATTAATGGTACCAGTATCCATTAAAGGATATTCATATATTTTTGGAATGTAGTTGATATGCGCATAATGAAGGGATAAGGAGAAAATTAAATGTTTGATATTATTCATGAGCTCATGACTGATATAAGGAGAAGGTTATATCAAGGTTTGAGTATATAGAATTTTTGGATTTTGGTATGTGGAAAGAGTTAACTTTTGACGGCATTCATGTTTTCACTAAGGTTCAATGGGTATTCATTCTTCAAGAGAATACATGATTAAGGTATTCACATGTTTGTAATTTGACCAACAAGATATATCTTATGATATATGGGGGATAAATTATGGCATTCACGTGATTGTTCTGTGACATTTCAAGTAATCATTTTCTTTATACTATGAGCTTGGAACGAAGTATTTTAGATAAGCCTAAAGATTAGAATGGATTATGTTGGACATAAGTTAGGATAAAACGTTTTTCGATATTATTGATGGGATGTTCTATTAATATAGCTTTAGAAAAAGGACAACCTGCAGGACGGGCGAGATCCCATCGCGTCGGACAAGGATGTAGGAATCGAACCCACAACTGAAGTGCGACTGGTTTTTATCGCCTACCACTCGCCTACAGGAAGTCTCTATTTAGTAGAAACTAGTTTTATTATATTAAGCAGTATGATATATGAAGTATAAGTCCATTTTAGGAACCATATGTGATTAATCTCAATATAGAATGACTTATGTATATTTAATAACTTTTTCTAACCTTTTGTTTGAGACAGATGGAATGATCTGTCATTCTATCACATGATCTACTTACACTTCACGAATAACAAATTCAACTTCATTTATTTAAGAGATGAAGTAGAAATTGTTCAAGGCACGAACAACAGTGAGATTGTAACAAAATAAAGTAAGTATTTATTCTAATTCAAATTCTTCAACTTTAGGGAAACGATCTTGAAAACCAAAAATGTTGTCCTAGTGCTCTTATATCTGATTAATCGGATGGTACCTTAGATCGTCACAAATTTATGGATTTGTGATTGTTGGCTTTTCCATAGCCATGTTCTCTACCACTCTCCATTAGAACATGATGGTTAGATTTTTCTTCCATATCCATATTTTCACCTATGTGGAAACCCAGTGATTAGTTTATTTGGGTAACCGTTACGTTTCATACTTTTTTTTAATGATTTGTTTTGGTATTCCTTTTTACGATGTGGGTTTCTATTAAAGAAACTTTCAAGTAGTAAACCATTTATAACCCTGAAGAATTTCGAGGGCGAAATTCATTTTAAGGGGGGTAGAATGTAACACCCCGAGATTTTATGAAAAATATTATTTTAATTTCATTAATGTCTTGTGTTTTATTCTACACCAAAATTACCTTGCGCTATATGCAACACCGTATTAGCTTGCAGTATACACAAAAGTATTCTTGGACCATGTTACACACAATTTTGATAATAGTTATTCTACGCAACATTGAGTATATATATATATATATATTCAATGTATAAATGAAATATGGTTGGATTCTATTATACGAAAAAATGAATGATTCTTTCACAACACGCAACCCTGACTTGGCTTGCATTACACGCAATCGCGACCTTCCTCGATATTGTGTGTTGTACGCAATACCGGGTTTTAATAAACAACGATATATTATTATAATATTGTCATGAACTAGCCGTTATGAATAGTATTAACTAAATTTTTAATTTTATAATATTATTATTCATATTACACATTTTCTAGAACATGGTATAAGAACAAAATAAATTTTTTGGGTAAAATAAGTAATTTTCAAAAAATGCAGTTTTGCCGCCTTTTGATGGCGCACCCACATTAAATCTAGTTTTTGACATTTATATATGTTAAATTTGACAAAATAAAATTCTTCTTTTGAATCAAGATATAAAAATTTACATTAGATAAAGTTTTGATAACTTTCATATTTTAATGAATAGTAAAAACACGCTATATTTTAATTAAAAACAACTTTTTTCATCATAATATCTTATGTGGTTAAATTATAATATTGAATGTTTTTAAAGTATAAATAGAATATATTTTTACCATTTAATATAATGTATGTCATTATCATTGATTTTACCTTGAATTTGTAGGTTAAATCAATTCAATCTTTTGCAATGTTTTAAACAAAAACCCGTTTTCATTCGACAACGGGATTAATTTTAATTTAATTTCTGAAACTTCTGTGTATTAAATTTGAAAAAATGGATTACATATTTGGAATCAGTGGGTCCAAATTATGTTAATAGGCTACTTTTTTATTTTTGGGAATTATGAATAGTAACTACGGTAAATTTTATTTACCATAGTTAAAGGTAAATCAGGTAATTAAAGGGAAATATAATATTATAAAATTACCCTAACACATGAAAAAATTCTATTTGATGTCTAAAATTAAACCCATATCAACTAAGGGTCGGATTAGATTCATTTTATGGACTTTTGACCATGAAAATAATTTAATTATTATTAAAACCAAAGAAAGTGACAACATGTCACTTACTTAAATCTTATATGTATAATAATTTTAACTTAGTGATAAACATCATAAAACATCGAACATGAATAGTCTCCAGAAATCTAACAAAATTATATACATCAGGAGAATTTATCTAGAATTTTTTTTGGGATTAAATAATTATCATTAATTGTGACACAATAGTGATGCAAAAATTATTTATCTAGTGAAAAATCAAGAATATAGTTTTTATTAAACTAATAGTGACCATAAAAGGCACAAAACCCTAACCAAAACTTATTGGTCATGTAAATTTAAACTATAATCATCCAATGGTATAATATTTGACCATTTGGAGTCTTATACAAGAAATTATGACACTTATATTATTTTATTTTAAATGATGCCAAAGTTGTCACCTTCATAATTTAATAATTATAACAATTTAAATATTCTGATTTAAAGATGATAAATTCGAGTAAAAGTATTATTGTGAAAGGTAATATATGTATCTTCATCATAAGATTTTAATTTAAATTTTTATGCAACAAATATGTATATTAAATAATTATACAAAAATGATGTAGTAATTATTTTATTAAGAGATAAACCAAATAAATGGTTTTAAAAATAATAAAATAAATATTTTATGGACTATTTAATGTGATCCACTAATTTTATAGATACATATGACATTTTATTAATATATTAAAGCTTTTAGTTCGAACATATCTTCTGTATATATATTTTATTTAAATTCAAATAAATAAATAGTGTCAAAATTGACACTATTGTTATTTTATAAAAATAACATATTATAAAATTGTTTAAAAATTACAAAAATATTTAAAAATTATAAATTTAAATTTATATGGTCTATAATATTATAAATTAAACAATTATGGAAAATTCATAACAAATAAGTAATTATTTGTTATAATTTAAAATTTATAATTTTATTACCACAAATAAACTTAAATAGATTAAATAAGGATATATCAAAATGATAGGGTTTAAAATAAGATCCAAACATGTCTAAATTTTACTGGTTGATGAGATTACAACCCTATCTCATCTAATATTCTAATATGAATCATTTTTGGAGGTTTTTAAGTGGGGTTAGATTTATTATAAATTAATATTTTTAAGAATTCCAAATGTGCCCCTCTCCTCCCTTATAAAAGGGCACCTCCTCCCTCTCCTCCTCACACCAATTTGAGCATTAAAGCTCGGCCAACCCCTGCCAAAATCTCTTATACACTTCCATAGTATCATCCTAGAGGTTCTGGTCTTCTTAAAAGACCAATTTTAGCGCCCTAAAAGGAGGTCTCAAAGAAGCACTTCAAAGAAGAGGTAATATCCATTACCGATCCTTTCCAATTTCTTTCTTCTTCAACTTCTTCTTATTTAGTTGATTCATTATGAAGTAATAACATCGATATCACTCATATACTGATATGTTATTATAATTATGAAACAACCCTATTTAACCATCTATCCATCCTACGGAAAATGAAATCACCGCGCGTGCGTACGTACAGAATACCGTCTCCACACCGTGGTGTAATCTATTTTCCGCCACCACCTTAATAGGATGGGTATAATGGTGTAATGATTAACTATATATGATTATTATTAAGTGATAATAATACTTAAATAGTATAAATACACTTCAACACAATTCCATGACCATGGGAACGATATCATCGCTCGTGCGTACGAACGGACTACCGTCTCCAAGACGCGATGAGATTGATTATCCATGTTAACCATTCCAAAATGATTATAAAGTATATATAATGAATAATAATGGAATATATGACATGGTAAATCTACTAGATTTATGTATATATATATATATGTCATCTACTTACATCCATTCAAGAAAATAAGGAAAGAAAAGAAGCGTTCATGCGTACATACGGACTACCGTCTCCATGAACGGTGTGTTTCATTTCATTTATCTATCTATTATATATATATATATATACTGAATATATATGATATATAAATCATAATTTATATTCTGGAAGTAATTAAATCATGATATAAGTAATAATAATGTCAAGAACAACAAGTCCAAACACCTACGATAAATGAAACGATTTTACCCAAAACGCTTCTTTAACATGAATTTACAAAAGAACGGGCAATATAAAGTAGTGAGTGGACCATATATGATATAATAACAATGAATATGATTCTGGAATAAGTCAATAAAATGATTTAAATAATTATACAGGAGGTTCGGACACGTACAAAGCAAGTCGGACCTAAGGTAAGGAAAATATCACAATCTCATTTTTATCCGAGATTGTTTATACTTTGGTATTTAATGGGTTGTATTTTATAATCCAAATCCATGTTTCATCAATATGTAATATTATTTACATCCACCTAAATTTTTTTAAATCCAATTTTACCCTTCGGTGAATTTTTAGTAAAAGATAAGAAAGGAATCTTTTGTCGTTTTTCGTACAAGGTACTTTTTGACTTTTCCGACAAAAGTACGAAGAATGTTTTTTTAACTTATAAGGTATGAATGGATTTTTAAAACATTATCTCCAAGAATATTACTTTTAAAGTTTTAAAGTTTATTTTTAATCAACTTCTTTTAGTTTAAAATTGTATGACATGTTAAGAAAGGAAAAGTGTTTTTGAAAAAGAAAGGATATTTTCCTCAAGAATGGAGTTCAAATGTTTTATCAAAATTATTTTCCATCTAAGATAATAAAGGGTTCTGTTTCTATCCCTATTATTACATTGATTTGTTTATGTTGTTATGGAATTATATTTTTATGAATCCCTTTATCTTATATGAATTTTATTATGATGTCATGTTGTTTAAGAATCCCATTTTTATTACATGGGTTATGCTATGATATATGGTTTATGATTTTGTGGCACACATAAGAATGGTATTATTATGAGATGGGTGGGACCTATATCTCTCTCTAATGCATTGGGTAAAGATTTTATATCTCATGAGATAGACATGGCTGGAATGGCAGGTTATACTGGTTCAGTGAAACAGGACTGAAACGAGGGTGACTCGGTTCAGAAAAGGAATTTGTCCACTAAGATAGTCTTGGAAATGAGTCTTTACTAACAAGAAATGATTCTATATGATTATGTGTGAATGCCAAAAAGTTTCATGTTTTATGTTATGATTATTGGGATTTCATTTCACTACTATGATTTATCCCATGTTATGAAATTATGCTTTCTTTTGCAGGTTAAGATTTCTAAAAGTTATGTTCTTAGGAATATGATGTGAATGATATTTATTTTGGTTACCCTTACTGATAATTTGAGCTCACCCTTTTATGTCTTCTTTTCCCCAAGATATAAAGAAAGGTTTTAGGTAAGAAAAAAAAGGGAAGATCTTTATGGGAGATGTTGAAGATCTTTCACCACGATTAGAAGATTATATTCCGTGTTTCCAAAGACACTAAACTATTACGGTCCTTGTGTGTGTGTTTTTGTAGTGTACTAAGTATTTCGCAAAAGTAATGTAATGTCCATGTACGTCAATATACGAGTCTCTACAATGAGAATAATTCCATGAAATATGTGATTCCTCATATATTATACATATTGAATTTTAAAATATTTGAAAAAAATTATTACTCCATGAACTAAATTATACATCCAAATATACTTCAACATATTGTATACCAGTATTGTTATTTCTCTATGATCAACAAATCTACTATGTTATTGATAAAAAATAATCCCAAGATTATCAAAATTAAACATCGATTCCACATATAACTATTCTTTTTAATTAAAAAAACATTACCTTAATTTTAATCATTTAACACTAGATATATGTCCTAATATTTATGAAAAAATATTCTGTAGATTTTTTTTGAAGTTATGTCACAATATAATTAACATCTAGCATACCAGTTGGATTTTGATCACTAGAGTCTTTAAATATCCCTTACTACACCTCATCTGTGAATCGCTATATGAAAAAAAAATATTATTCTCTTTTTAAAATTATAATTTTTTTTATCAAAGTACATATAATCCCAAATACATGAAATAATTAATGTATTCCCAAAGGATTCATTCTTCTAGACAACTTCATATACATTAACTATGAAACAAATATATCTACAAAGCACACTGAATCCACACAAAAAATTCATTTGTAAAAATTCATTTGTAATGAACTTTTATATGATGACCTTTATGCAAACTATATGGAAACGATAAAATTAGTATCACAATTATCAGAATCTCAAACTATGTGACATTATTCTTTATATAAGAATAATTATACATAAATCATCATCTCTATAAAATATCATCTTGAAGAAACATCATCCAAAAGAAACATCATCCACAAATGAAATCATTTTTGGATTGTCAATGTACTTCTATTAACCATGAATCCATGATCCAACTATTCTGAAAGAAATTATTCTCTCCATGTTACTTATCATCACAAATAATTTCATTACTTTTTTAAATCATCCTTTGATAAATTTATAAACTCCAATGAAACCTTGTATCATCCCACAAGGAATCCGAATTTATGGGTTCTCAGTTTAGAAAACCCTAAATCATGAGGTGCTCATCATTGAAGTAATAGCTCACAAGTGGAATAAAAGATCTCATGTGAGATCATACCATGTTAATTTGAATGGAGTGGTCAAATAATATTACTTATATTACTTATATCTTTTAATTGATGGGTGAATAATACATTTATAATATCATCCCACATCTTAACTGCATAGATTGAGGGTGATTTATATCACAAAACACACACTATATAACACTAGAAAATATCTTCCCATACCCTAGTAATGTACCATATATTTTCTCCTACATATGTGACGACCCACACAGTGGTGACTCCCCACCATTACACCTTATAGACAGGCCTGTATAGGCACTATTGCACCCACCCATACCCATGCAGTTTTGTTGGGATGGTTCCCTCAATTATGGTTGATCCTCTAGGGACCCACATGTGGTTGATGATGAGACTACTTTTGATGGAATTGGTTTTGATATATATTTAATTAATAATTCAAAAAAGATATACTAATGAAATAATATATAATAATCCTTATAATCTCATCAAAAAAATACATGAACCCATCTCAACTCATCAAGTTTATAACACAACAATTTGAAAATATTATACAGTTAGTAAAAAACACATATACTTAGTAACACATGTCTTAGAAATAGACGACCAAAACAATCAATCATTGCAATTGAAAAAATGAAGAAGAAAATTCCATGCAAGAAATCCAATTCAATATAATGATGAAATCTTAAATTGTGTTCTCCAATGCTATTAGGTGAATCTACAACAATTATCAAGGAGTAAATACTTCATCCATATCAAATATCTACTCCTCATGACACAAATTGACAAAAAAAAGTGTAACACTATGGTCTTACAATCTCCCTACTTGAATTATGTTTTCATTATCCCATCACATATATCCCTACATATATCCTAATAATAATAAATATTTGTGTTTCATTACTCCCACATAATTACAATCAAATTTAATTGGTATGTGGGGTCTCAATAAATCAGTTTTCATATTAAAAACCTATTCTCCAATTTACATAAATAAATATATCACATGATATTTGGAAAAGAATCATTAGATAGTCACCATTATGACTATGTGGGATATGAAAATTTAGAAAAAATGAATGACATTACCAAGGTAATCATAGTAATCATTAAAATATTTAGGGATGTGAAATCATTCAAAAAAACCATTAAGGAGATGCGAGATACTGAACACACATGAAAAACACATTAGAATGTTCATGTGAACATGAAATTCCTCTTTTATCAAATGTTTTATCAAACATGTAGCACAATAAGATAAATAAAAAATATAATGAGATTGGATTGTGATTTTCTTACTCAAAATCTCATAAAATATCCCCCTCATGATTTTCATCCATAATAATTTTTTAAGAATAAATTAAAATCCATGATGAATAATTGTTATCCTTCGACTCCTTACATTGTTAGTATAATTAAAATTAAATAACGTGAGAATAAAAATGTACAACCTAATAGTCTTAATGTATATGGGGAAGGATGAACATGATTTTTAGGCCTCAACTCAAAAATCCTATCCTTTGTAATTGGTTTGGCTAAAATATCAGCAACCAAATTTTTTTAGAAATGTATTCATTAATGATATTTTAACCGTCCTTTATTACATGGGTTATTTGATATATGATATCAACATTTTTTTATTAATGTTGTTCTAGATTTTTAAATAATCCAATAGTCATTTTATTATCACAGGAAATTTTTAGTGGTCTTTAACTATAAATTTTAAAAACTCCAAACTATACCTGCATCTAGATCTTTTTTTTGTACATGCATGTGTAGCTAAAACATATTCAATCAAGTTTATGCTCATAGTTTCTGAATTTTCCTTCTTTTTATACAAACACTCATAAAAATCGTCTAGAATTAAGGTTCTACCTAATGTTGATATAAATTATATATAGTCACCTACCTAATCAGTATCTTTAAACCCCAACAAATGCAATCTTACATTGTGTTTTTATAAAATCATATAGATTAGAGTTTCTTTCAAATATCTGAAAAATAATTTAGACACAAATATATGTGAAACTTTTCAGTCAATATGAATTCTAGAACATAGAGTCAGTACATAATTTATATTTTTCTTAAATTATTTTACAAAAATTTGAAATCATATGATTCTTTGAAAATATTTATGATTAACTATGTTTTTTATTCAATGAGTCCATACTTTATTTACAATGTAATTCAGTGTGGAAACATCCTTTTCACTTTTCATTCAAGAAAATTTCACCAACTCCTTACCAATATTTTACTGTGATATAAATATGGACATTGGTTTCATCAAATAATGATATCCTAGAAAAAATTTACATATAAGTGAGCATGGACATCTAAAAATTTCTTTTTATTGATCATAAAATTAATCCCAAAAACCTTCCCTATCACCAGAATATATTATGTAAGACAAAAATACAATTACAATAATAGTACCTTTATACAAATCTCTCTCATAAAAATTACTATCAAATTTTAATTTGGAAAACCACATAT
Source organism: Viscum album (assembly GCA_963277665.1). Taxonomy (NCBI): domain Eukaryota; kingdom Viridiplantae; phylum Streptophyta; class Magnoliopsida; order Santalales; family Viscaceae; genus Viscum; species Viscum album. Next base: position 970,284,900 of record OY728133.1, on the reverse strand, counting down.
CCTTCAAGAAAACCAGTAAATTTCGAATACTAGGCTCAAAGGATATGTTTGAAAGAATATATTTCTATTCTCTGCCTAAAAAACATTACACCATTAATTTCAAAATTGAAATTAACAATTTTTTCAATATAGAGATCCTCTTCAAGATTACTATTTTGAATTATAGATTTTATATCTATTTGAAAAACATTATAATGTTTGTGTTTGGAAACCACAATGATCATTCTAATGGTGTCTAGTATTTCCATTGGAGATTTTTTTTTAAAGAAATACCTTTTATTTGAGAGTATCAGTTGATAACAATTACGGGATTGTATCTTGAGTCTTCACCATTCTTGTTTATCTTATTTTTTAAAATACAATTATTAGTAATATAATATTTATTTTCTGGTCTCCAAAAAAATATCCCAAGTGGAGTTCTAGTAAAAATGACAAATATCCACATTACTAACCTGGATCTATTATTAATACTCAACTACTTCTACCAATTAATTAGGTTCAACATGGAAATTAATTGCATTTTGATTCCCACCTATCAGTATTTTTATTTTTGAGCAAGAGACTATTGATTTCCAATGATATTTTCTATCTCAACATGTTTATTTAATTTGTTTTACCTTTTTATCTCATTTTCAACATGTTTATCTTTATCAATAGTATGATAGCATTCAACATCCGTATTGTTAATCTGTTTATCCACAATTAAATTATTCTTCTCTTCCATCATCAAACAATTCTATACTGAATAATTTGAATCTTGATAAACTGTGATATCTAATTTTCTTGTTTATTTAATAATTTTAACATATCTATAAGAAATAATCTGATTAATTTGTATGTTCTATCATCTATATACTTTAATAATGTAATGGTATCTCATGAACACACTTTTTTCATTTTCTTTATATTTTCCATGATTCATATACCTGTTTTTTATAATTATAGTTCTTAAAAAAACATAATGTATCTAGAAGTTTGTTTTTTGTTATACTATAATTCATATGTTTCCTTTTGTGTTTCTATTAATAGTTTACAAATGTCCTATATTTGTGTAGAAATATATACAACTTCTCTCTAGAAATAAGTTCTTCCAATACCAACTATGTTTCTTATATTACATAAATTACTACATTTTTATAGTGAATAAAATATTTTTTACAAATAAAATTTTCAATGTTTGGAAGGATCCATTGAAAAAGAATCACATGTAAATTCATTACAATTATCTAATTTCACCTTTTTTATATAGATATATGTTTCTTTTTCATTGTTTCCATCTAAAATTTTTACCATTTTTCCTTTGACTTGTCCATCATGAAAATTAGATTTTTCATTTGAGAATAATGCTCAATAAATTCAGTGATGAAAATTTCACCTCTAGTAGTATTTTATGTCATTGGGTAACATAAATCAGCGTGAATATGATCAAGTGGATTAAATGAAAAAATTTCCACCCAATAATGTGAACATTGTACCAATTTACCCTTTTATAAGGTTTCAAATATATCATTCCTTTCTCACTTATCATTGGGAAAATCTCCCAAAATACCATTCTTCAAAATCCTAATTATGATCATTTATCTGAGATAGAAAATCAATTTATTCTAATGTTTTTTGTCCCTAGATCCCAAATGGTAATAATTTGTAGAATCGTCAATTTTAAAAATATTATCAGTGGCCCTTTTTCATTGATTGATTATTCTTCACATCATTGTAATTTTGATGATTCAAGAATCCTTTGTTTATAGTATCATGTGTTCATAATCAAAACATTGGGACACACTATGAAAATTATATTTCATCCAAACAAAAAATAACTCATTATTGATCTTTATAAATTCGGCTTCAATATCTTCTTTTTCAACAATATTCATTTTCATAGAACAACCATTTCCATAGTCACTTCTCATCCTTCCTAATTTTTAATGTTGATTAGAATTTTTTATTATCAAACATATGTAATGATCTTCCAAAATAAAGATTACATGAATGGTCTATTTCTTTTATCTTTCAAATAAATACCAGTAAAACATTATTTTTCTAAATTAATATTCTAGGCTCCGTAACATTTTATATTTTTGTATGTTTTTCCAGGGTGAATACTCATGAATAGTTCTTCAATATGACCCTTTTGTTAAAAAATTCCTTGGAATACTTCCAAACTATAAAATTATTTCAAAGTTGAATGATAAGATGATTTTATGATAACAACTTTCTATATTTAATGATTTCTACCATGTTATCTGAATATCTCCCCCTTGGATCATGTCTCATTTTTGGTAGGGACATGTATTAACATCATTAATAGTAATTTTTCCCAAACACTCCACAAAACTAGCTATTTATTTCGAATGATAATCTTCCCAAATGATAATAGCCATTCTATGGAGATTGTTATCATTTTCACCCCATAAACGATTATTAATGATTAAAAAATCTTCTTAGAGAATTTGAAGATAATTTCTCAACTTTCACAATGTTTCTTACATGTCCATAATAAATTTCTAGATATTTATTATTAGAAATTAAATATTTTATTTTATGATTCTTAGAGTGATAATAAACCTTATACTTCGAACCCATTTTTCATTAGTTTGTGATTATTATGATATGATCTCTATATCCTTACTGAAATATTATCTAATCCTTTTCAGGTTGTTTTATTCTTTATAAAATTTAGAATGAGCCATTAATTATTCTTATTCAATGAGATATAGTTTTTATTTATCATCAATTTATTCCCTTTCCATTTTAGTTAATTTCAATTTCTATATTTTGAATAATTTAATTTAGAGAGTCTCTTATTTTTTACATTTGTTTTTTCATTGGGTATATTATTATTTTTCAATGTTTTTGTTTTACCCTTCTTGAAATTTTAATTTTTTCCAATGCAATTTTTGAAGTTATTTTTTATGTTTTCATCTTGTTATGTCTGTTAAAATCTATAATATTTACATTATAAAGAATTAAACCCATTTTTAACATAATCCATAAGGTTAATTTCATCTTATTATTGAGTGATGTTCGTGTTTGTAGCTATATTTTTTTATCATTCAACATTTTTTATTATTTTTTTCATGTTCAAATCAAATGTAGTTATTAATTTTGATATCAGACTCCATTTTTTTGGGGCCTTTCATCATCTATCTCCACTTACATATACATATTATTAGAATATTTTATTGAAAAATATCCCTTTTTTTTAATTTGACTCACGTTGATGTAAATTTACTTTTAACTCTAAAAATTCCATTATATGACCTTTTTTATACAAGATCAACAATTCTGTTGAAATATTCACCTTCATTTTCATTATCATATTCACAATATTATAAAATTTAATTATCTCTGAATTAATGGATTCACATGGCATCAACTCCAATGTAATAAATTATATTCTCATTGAATAGTTTGATTTTATTACATTTATTAATCTATGAGTATGTTAGGTAATTGATCAAGAGTAATATCATCTCTTTCTTCCAATAATGATAAATTTTTTATCATGACCATCAGTAATGTTCATAATTTTTTATGATTACACAATCATCCATATTTTACTCATATCCCCTAATATTACTAAAAATTTCATTCACTGTAATGAATAGTCATTAAATTTTTATTCACTACTCTTCTTGATATATTATAATTTTATTCTCCAATTTTTTATTTCTGCCTTTTTGACATGAAATTTTCATTAACTTATTTCGTATTTATCAAAAATTTATTTAGGGATTTTGAGTCCCATAGGATTTGTCTGATTTTATATTAAGGAGACATAAAAATATAATTATTAGAATTTCTATCTACTTCCTGATTTTTCTTCTATCTAAATGGTCGAATGGCACCTTCAGCAATTTGTGGGAATACTACTATAACTGCAACGTCAAATTTATTTCCAATATATATAAGGTAAGGAAAAATTATTATTCCAATAATGATAGTTAACTCTATAGAAAGTATGAAAACCCTTAATGTATACAAAATTTAGATTATCTATATCTAATAACATAGGGAACATTGATCTCTAATACAATTTTTCTTGATCATGAGTATTTTTACCATTGAGAAGGGGGTTGAATCAATGGTTACTTTTACAAATATTTAGGTCTTTAATAATTAATTTGTTTTGAAATTTTGTGATCTGTTCCACTATAATGACAATTAATCCTCTCATAAATTAGTGAAATTAAATATCACGTGAATAAAATATTTTTACAATGTTTAGTATAATAATGGACTTACTCCATGAATTGATTGGTTAGACTCCCCAATCACATATTCTCCCCTATAATCACAAGTGATTACAACATACCTTTCATCAATATCGTTGTTTCTCAATATGCATTTCAGAGTCCCACAAGAACAATAGTTTCATATTTCTATGTTACAAAAATAATTAAGGAACATCACAAGTAAGGATAATTCTAAATTTTGACTAGTTCTACAATTACTAAAGATGATATTTATTTTTAGACTTTGTGATATATAAATTATTGTATTCTCACAATCTAAAAAATTCCACTCCGAATATTGTTCCTCAAATTATCTTCCTATTGGTTTCTTAATTATTTGAAAAATAAACTTCCTCAATAACTGATTTCTGCATCTAGATAAACTTTCGCATATTTACTATATTATTTTAATATAATTATGGTGAAAATATCATCTATGTGAGTGAAAAATAATCCTAAGAAGATTTTATGTATTAACAATCGTCACAAATTCTCATTATCCTATGTTTTCCTAAAAACAATTTTCCTGATTGTGAATTATTTACCATCAGAGAGAAAACCTTATATTAATAGGAAAATATTCAATATTTTTTTTGTGTAGTTATATCAGAAAAACATTCATATCTTGGGTGGTATTTTGAATTGGTTCATCTGCATCTGCAAAGCTTAGTGGTTACAACTCATCCATGAACCACTGTATGCATAACTCTTCTTCACCATTGAACCTAATACGTAGATAATTATCACATATCATTCCATCCTCAAAACATTAACTAATTAACTCAATATCAATGGCCACATATTTTGTAACCACATCATTTAAAGTCTCAACGATTCAACTTTGTTTGCAAATAACACTATATCTATGAAAAAAATCATCGAAGACACACTTCAATTTGAAGAAGCATTCATGAAATTCATGGAAACTTGGAAAACATCATCACCACAAGCTGAAGAACACATGTCATTTCCTGATGATTCATCCATTAACCAATGTCCATGATTCACTATAATGCCCCATCACAAGTTACCCAGAGATAGTACATTATTACATATCATAGGCATGATCACAAAGGATCAAATCCTGAAAGGCCGATCAGTTTTGTAGCTTTGGATGTACTATATACAAACATAATTTTTACATTACATTTTGAAATGAATAACAACATCATTGTGTATCCTTTGAAGACATTAGTATCCCTTAGAATATCCCTCCATTTCTGTAATAACATACTTCTTCGCATCCTGAGAAAAATAAATCATAAAAAGGGGTGAGCTTAGGTGCTCAGTAAGGATACCAATATAGCATAAACTTTCAGAAATAAGCATAAAAATTTAAGGCAATGTATATGAATAAAACAGAACCCTCTTAAACATAAACCATAGCATAATATGGAAAAGATAAATCTTATAATTCTATTTACATATTCACATGGATATTCTACTAATCGAAAAAATCAATTATAATATAAATATCCAATTTCATAATGATGTAATGCATAATGCCAGACATCATAACCACATAGTCAAGGCCTCATCCCTGGACTAAAAATCATATTTTTTTCAGGCCTTGTGCCAAGACACTAGTTTGTTTCATGAGACCTACCGATGCATCAATGATTATAACGGGATCTACTCGTCTTGTACTAAGTCCAATGCATTCATCATATAAAAATGATGAAACACAACGTAAAAATTCGTATTAAAACTATAATGAAAAGTATTAAAAATTTAAAAATAAACCATGAATGTTATAAAAATAACACATCCATAGTCTAAAATATCACCAAACCTTCAAAAAAATATTGAAGATAACATCATAATAAATAAACATCAAACAAGTGTATAATCCATCAAAGGATATTGACATAGATGAAATCAATACTATTTGAGAGAAATAGATCATATATGTTGAAATCATTTAAAAGAAATAAAATTATAAAAGAAGACTTTTATTTTGAAAATGTTCTTATAATTTTGTAAGGGAAACTTAGAAGGTGTAATAATGGAGAAAAATAGTTGCACCCTCTGTATTAGTTAAAAAACATTCTTTCTTTAATTTGTCGAAAAGGTCATAAATTACCTTATTTGGATAGCGATGAAAGGATTCCATTAAAATAATTTTATAAAACATCAGTCAAGGGTATAAATGAATCTAACCCATAGTCTAGTAAATAGTAGAAAAAAATTTCAAATACATTTTTAAGATACAAATATATGGATGATAATGAAGTCCCATTAGATACTTTCAAAAAAAAACCTCAGATAATAAAGAGATTATAAAATTAACCTTTAAATTGTATATTTCCATGGTTGAGGGTATGTTATCCTCATGTATAATAGTTAAATAATTGTTATTAAATTATTAAAGAACTACATAAATAAATATGATGTAATATATGATCTTATAATATTTCTTTGTTAATAATATTTTAATAGTATTATTGTTTCAGGTGTTAACCAATTTGTTTTCCTTTATATTTATTATTATGTAAGTCATGATTGATATGTATAGGATGTATTTGTTTCATATAAATAATGATATTATTTTTTTAAAAATTATTTTTAATCATAAAATGAAAATTATTCTGGAATGGATACGATGGGGAATGAATCTCATCGCCTTCATGGAGACAGTTTTCCTTACTATGCACGAGCAAAAACCCCATTCTATTGATGGTGAAATCATATATAATTAGGTAGTTTATCATATATATAGGATCATTAACATGTCATATTTATCATTTACATCAATTATACTGATTATTATACCCATCCCAATGATGAATTTGTAAATAGAAAATTACACCATAACGTGGAGACGGTAAGCCGTACGCTCGCATGTAAGGTGAATTTGTCATTCATATGATGGAAAGACTAATTAATATCATTTTACCTTATTTATAGTAACATAAATATATGTATATGGTACTAATGTTATTATTTTGGTATGGAATCTAAAAATAATTAGGATGTGGAAGAAGAAAAGAACATTTAATGAGGTTATGATATTATTACCTCTTCTTCTGCTTCATCATTTTGATTTGATCAAAAGGGAACAATAGGAAAGCTTTCTGATCAATGTATGGAATCTAGGTTGAATTTATTATAGTTGGGAAGTTATTTGAGTATGTTTTAGCTGATCCAAATGAATTTGGAGGTGTGATTTTGAGAGAAGGTGAACTACCCTTTTATAAGAGAGGTGAGGGTCACTTTAGAAAAAGCATGAAATATTAATTTATTGTACAATAATATTCGGTTTATATGGTCTTCAAAAGTATTTATTTCGAATATAAGGTGGGGTTTGGTCATATAACTTTCAACCAATAGGTTTTAAATTGGTTTAGGACACCATATTAACCTTATCTTTTAGATTTAACTCTTAGTTAAATTGTTTAACTTTACAATGCCTTCTTGAATTTTTATATTACATGGTTAATAAACATACTATAAAATTACAAGAGAACACTAAGTGGTTAATTAATGACATATATATAATTATGTAGGTCCTTTATCTGCACCATAATTTTTTTGAAATATTATATCATTTAATAATACACTTTTTTTAAAAAACTCATTAATATCAAATTTGACACTATTTAGTATTTTGTTTTTTGTGAATGTAAAAAAACGTATCACATAAAAAATCCCTTAAATCCATAATAACATGACCTATAATCCTATAAAATTATTAGAATGCATCATAAGTTTCAATTTACATTTTTTTTATATTTATAACATCAAATATTTTAATCAGTCATTAATAAGGTAATTACTACATCATCATTATGTCATAAATAAATTTAATTATTTAATGTCTCAAAATTAAAAATAAAATACCGTTATGTAGGAAATATTTTTATATTTATAATACATATTTATAATCTTATTTACCTTATGTATAACTCTTTATTAAAAATGTTTTAGTTATTAAAATTTGAATATATAACTTTTAGCACTTCTTTGAATAAAATATAATAAATATAAAAATATTATAAAACTAGATCAAGGAGGATAAAAATTTAAACTTATGTTTTATTTTTGTCGAACTAAATTATTCCAATAGAATTAGGATATGTGTTATGGTAATTATAATAGTATTTTTACCTTTAATTATCCTATATACTTATAACGATGGTAAATAAAATCCAAAAGTTATGATTCCCCAAAACTTATTTTCATCATATTGAACCAAATTTTACATAATAATGTAAATCATATCTCTCTGAAATTTTAAATTCATTTAATAGAAGTGGTAAAATTATGTTTTATGCTAATTTTCTAACGTGCCTAGAAGGTGGGTAAAATATGTTAAAAAGTTCAATAAAACTTTATACATATAATATTATTATAAAACAAATCCAATGAAATACATTGAACTAATATAACTATTATGAATCTACTTTGAATTAAAAAAAATTTAAATAAAATAAATATTTATTTAATGAAAATGTAGGTTTTAAAAAACAACCAATTGTTTTTTCACTATACATCAAAAAATGAACATTTTCAGAAAAATATAAAAAATCAACCCTAAGCTAATTTTGATATTCTGATTCAATAAATTTTTTCCATTTTGAAAAAAATAATTATAAAATTTGAAAAAGTTGGTTTTACTATTCATAATGGCTAGATTGATTTTTCGTGTTGTGCTAGAGCTCGATGTTGTGTACAACGTAATTTATTATATTATTCAAAGTGAAACGTACCATGGAAGCTTGAGTTATAAGATTCTTCCCTCATTCAAATAAATTCTTCCTCGAAATTTCTAGAATAAAACTGCATAAAACGATTCGTGTGGTTCATCATTATAAGTTCCTTGGTTTCCGTTGTCTCCTCTTCCATCGTATGGTTTCTCCATAGAACTTTTATGGGAAGAGTTGTCCTATTTCTCAACACTTGTTCATTGGGATCAAGAATATTGATAGGCTCTTTACAATAAGATAGACTGGGTTCCAGTTTTATTTCATAATAGGTGAGTACATTCGTTAGGGTAGGAATTTTTTTATCAACGGTGATACATGTAACACATAATGTACTTTGAATAGACATTGAGGAATTAGCAAATGGTAAGCCTAAACTCCATTTTATTCTATAATTTCGAAAGGTATGATGTATCTGGGACATAATTTACCCTACTTATCGAAATGTATAACAACATTCCATAGAGATAACTTCCTCAAAATATTATCTCCTACTTTAAATTCAAAATCATTTCTTCAGTTATCCTCAAAGATCTTTTTCCTACATTGAGCATCAATGATGTGGGTTTGGGTAATCTTCACCTTTTCCATTGTTACCTCAATAAGTTCTGGGCCTACGAGTTTTATTTCACCAACATTATCCGAACAAGTTGGAGTACAACATCTCTTTCCATATAACGCTTCATATTGTGACATCTAAATTCTTGAATGGAAGCTATTGTTATAAGATAATTTTACAAGAGGTATATATTGATCCCACATACCTTGAAAGTAAAGTGAGAAAGATCTCAACATGTCTTCTAAGGATTGAATATCCTGTATTGATTGTCCATCAGTTGAGGGGTATGCCGTGCTTAAACTATGTTTAGTATTAAGAGCCTTCAAAATAATTCTCTAGAATCATGACGTAAAATATGGATTACAATCAGAAAAAATCTATAGTGGTACTCCATGATTTCTTACAACTTCATTAATATATAATCTTTCTAAACATTCAAGTGGTAAATCTTATCTTATTGTAAAAAAATATAATAACTTGGCAAGACGATCTACAATGACCCATATTTCATCATTCCTTCTTGGAGTCTTTGGTAGCCCTATGACAAATTCCATCATAATATCATCACATTACTACTCAGGTATGGGAAGAGGTTGCATGAATCCTCTAGGATGTTTTCTTATAGCTTTCACATTTTGAAAAACCATACAATTTGACACATAATATGCAATCTCACTCTTCATGTTGTCCCAAAAAAAATGTTCCTTCAAATCCCTATAAATCATTGTGATACCGAGGTGTATAGAGAAATTATGGAAATGGGAATCATCCAATAATTCCCTTATAATATCAGGTATGTCAGGAACACAAACTCCCTTCCAAAATTTCAAAATTTCATATTCATATACGAAGTCAATCAATCTTGCATCATTAATTGCATTAATTTTCTTTTAAAAATCATCATCATCAGTTTGATAACTTTTTATCCTTTTATATAAAGATAGTTTTGAAATCATTTGAAAAAGTACTTATGTTTCACCATCCATGATTATTCCCATATCCATCATTAACAGACCCATGATCTTAGGATCCTTTTAATCTCTCATCTGGTTCAAAACTCTATGATCCTTTCTACTCAATGTATCTGCCACCTTGTTTTCCTTCCTCGTGTGTTACTGTATCGTGCGATCATAATCCTACAGTAGCTCATGCCATTTTATTTTCTTCATGTTGAGTTCTTTTTATGAGATAATACACTTCAAACTCTTTTGATCGGAATATATCTCACATTTTTCACCATAGAGATATGGTCTCCATTTCTTCAAAGAAAATATTACTGCTGTTAACTCAAGATCATGTGTGGGATAGTTATGTTCATGAATTTTTAGTTATCATGACATAGAGGCAATAACTCTATCATTCTACATAAAGAAAACTACCATGTCCTTTTGTTTAATCATCACTTTAAATAACAATCTCATCATTCCCCTGGGGTAGATTCATGATAGTAGAATTGAATAATTTCTCGTCAGTTAGTCAAAAAAGTCTTCACAATATTTTAACCGAACAAATATAACCCCTTTACACATGATATTTGTTAATGGGTTCTCAATTTGGAAAATATTCTTGAAGAAACACCTATAATAACCTACTAAACCAATAAAACTGTTTACCTCAGTTATACTTTTCGGTGCTGGACATTCATGTATTTCTTTGGCCATCGAAGGATTAACAGAGACGCCATCATTAGAGACTAGATGGCCATGACATGAATTTTCATGAAGCCATAATTCACACTTTCTAAACATCCCAAAAAATTCATTTCTTCTGAGGGTTTTCATAATAGTGGGCTTGTGATTTTAATGGTCTTAATAGAATTTTGAGTATTCCAAGATATCATCAATAAATAACACCAAAAATTTATGATGATATTCCTTTAAAACTCTATTCATTTGATAGATGAAAATAAAGGGTTCATTAGTCAGTCAAAAATCCATAACTATAAACTCATAATTCTCATACCTGGATTGAAATTCTGTTTTGGGAATGTCTTATTCCTTCACATACAAACTTATTATATCCTAATTGAAGGTCAACATTTGAAAAATATTTAGCTCCATGAATTTGATCTATTAAATCATCAATGTGATGTGGGGGATACTTGTTCTTTAATGTTATAACATTGATGTCCCTGTAATCAATGAACAACCTCATAGATCCATCATTCTTCTTAAAAAAAGAACAAGGGCTCCCCATAGAGATACAAAAGGGAGAATAAATTTTTTATTACTCAATTCCTCTAGTTGTTTATTTATTTCTACTAATTCTATACTGGTAATTCTACACAGGGTCTTCGATATGGGCCATGAACTAGGAATTAAATCAATGTAAAACTCAATTTTTCATTCTAGAGGATGTCTAGGAAAATATTTTGGAAACACATCAACATATCCTATTATAATAGGTACATATTGTATTTGAAAATTCCTTTCCACACCGATAGTTATTTCACTCTCTTCCTCCCCAATAATTAAATTTAGAAGAGCTACTCGGGGTGGATCTAGGTGAGAATTAGAGAGTGACGTTTCTACTCTAAAGATAAGGTACTCCTTATCATATTTGAAAATTGTAACCCCCTTTTTCATACATTACATTTTCGCATCATGGTCTGAAATCCAATCCATATCGAGGATTATATTAAATTACGTCATGTGTATGATGACGAGATACGCAGATAAAGTACGTTTATATGCCTTAGTGTGAACTGATTCACAAAACATTGACGCAATTATACTTCCCCTAGATGTTTTTACTAACATCTCCCTTGTTAAATCAAATTGTAAATATCATATTTTCGTAGAAAACTAAGAAGATATTAAACAATACAACGATAAAAAATCCAATAATTAATTTGATAAACTGGATGAAACCATTAAATTACCTGCCACCATGTTATTTGGATCTTCACACTCAGCAGTAGTGAATGCATAATCATGGCCATGCTCCATTAGCCTTTTCTGAGGTATGATTACTTGGTTTTTATGACATTTATTTGAAAAATTCCATATTTCTATATAGTTGTATTATTCAACATTTACAACCTCTTTCTTTCCCCTGCAATCATGAGTTTGGTGGCATTTTTCACCACACTGGTAAAAGAAACACATTCCCATTGGGCAAGTACTGAGGTGTTTCTTCCCAAATTTACTATTGGATGGAAATTCAACAATTCCCTTATTCCCCTTATTTCCATTTCCAGTGTTTTTTGCAGAACTCCTCTTCACCTTATTTTCTTAATAGTCATATGACTTAGAGAATTTTTTTCTATCTTGATATCACATGAGCCAATATCTTCATACGATGAGAAGGATTGTGAGACTAATGATCTATAGAGAAATTATTTTAACTCATCAATGAATTGGTCATCCTTACTCCTTGGGTTACGTATAAAATCTGCTTCATGTCTTACTAACCATGTAATATTAGTGTCATACATCGCGACATTCTCATCCTCGTTTTTCTTAAGACTTATAAATTGTCATTATATATCCGCTTGATGGTCATGAGGAATGTATATTTATAGGAAAATTTCCTTGAACTACCTCCATTACATATTTGATAGTTATTCATCCTCCTTTTTGTTTTTAATTAATAACCACCACTAATTTGTATCTCACATGTTGTGATAAGCTGCAATAACAACGTTTTCCTTTTTTGCTACTCCTCAATGCATGAAATATATTCTCTACGGAAAATATCCATTGCTCAGCTACAAATGGATTCTTATTCCCATTTAATGTTGGTTGTTTTTTATAATGAATCAGTATAACATTGATCCCCTGCATTGTGGATCAGGGTTCTCCATACGGGTAAGGTTATTATTCATAACCATAATGAGGTGTCCGAGTATAGAAATACGTTGTTCAGAAAGGTTCGAATAACAAGTTCCACTATAATTATATTGAGTAGGAGGGAAATACCTCCATAGATTACGGGCATTGATATGGTTTCCATTCCTTCCACTAGGTGACATTTCTAAAAAATTAAATTCATTATATTAGTTTATGAATCACAGTACATAATTCCAATCTAGTAAAATACCATACATAAATTGAACAGTTTATGCATATAATCCATAATCATAAAAAAATGTTTTCTTTGAAAGAGTATTTACTCATAAATCCTTCATAATGGTTTTTAATGAAAATGTGAAATATCCAAAGAATATCTCCCAGGAGTGTCATAACCAAGAGTGCAACAATGCCCATTATCGTGCAACCGGATACCCCAGTTCAAGCCCGAAATTAATTCATGGATTTTTCACTCTTATTTACATCTAAGCCAGAGCCACCTATACCTGCTCGTATCCAAAAATTGATGTATTTCTTGGAAATTAATCAAAATATCTACATTACAAAAATTCTAGGATGTTCATCTATACTAATCCACAATGTCTATCTTTGATAAATGATCTCTAATTAGAGGTTTTCAAAATATTGCTTCCAAGGATTATACTAAACATTCTATGATACCAAATGTAACTCCCTGAATGTAGTTACCCAGAGTCAATGAATTATTACATAAAATTGACATGATCAAAGGGATCAAATCCCAAAAGACCGATCAGTTTAGTAGCCATCGAAGTAATAGATAAAAACATAAGTCTTACATTATATTATGAAATGAAAAACCACATCATTGTGTCTCCTTTGAACACATTCATCTCTCTTAGACTACCCCTGTAGGTCAGTAATTATATACTTATTCGCATCCTGGAAAAAATATAACATAGAAAGGGGTGAGCTCAAGTTCTATGTAAGGATAACAATATAGAAAAAACTTTCATAAATAAGAATAATCATTTATGGAAATGTATAAGACTAAAACAAAAGACTTTTAAACCATAAATTCAGAATAATATGGAAAAGAAAAATCAAATACTGTCTTTTATAAATTCACATGGACATTCTACTAGTCGAATAATCACATGTAATATAAATAACCAGTTTCATAATCATATAATTCTTAATGTGGAACATCAAAACCACATAGTCAAGGCCTCGTGCCATGGCTACAAATAATATTTTTTCAATGCCTTGTGACAAGACAATAGTTTGTCTCATGATACCTACCAATGCTTCGAAGGGCTATAACGGGCTCCACCCGTCACTTACAAAGTCTAACACATTCCACATTTGAAAAATATTATACATAACATAAACATTCATATTAAAACTAGCATACGAAAAATTAATACCTTAAACATAAAACATGACTGATAAAAAAATAACACATCCCCAGTAAAAAATATCACAAAACCTTATATACAATATGGAATATTGTATCATAATAAATCAAATTCAAACAAGTTTCAATCCATTAAAGTATGTTGACATTGATGAAATAAATACTATTTGAGAGAAATATCTCTTTCTATTTTGAAATAATTTAAAAGATACATTATTATAAAAGAAAATTTTAAACTTGAAAATATTCTTATTAGCTTGTAATGGAAGCTTAGAAGGTGTTATAATTATGGAAAATAGCAGCATGCTCCATATAAGTATAAAACATTATTTAATTTGTCGAAAAGGTCATAAAGTACCTTGTTTGGATGGAGATGGAAAGATTACATTCAAAACATTTTATAAAAAGTAAAACAATGTCACAGATGAATTTAACCCATATTATAGTAAATAGTAAATATGTTTTGAAAAACATTTTTAAGAAACACGAATGTGGATGATAATGAAGTCCCAGAAGATAAATTCGTAAAAAACCCTCAGATAATAAAGATATTGTAAAATTAACCACTAGCTTATATAATTTCATGGTACATGATGTGTTAAAATCTTGTATTATAGTTAAATGATTGTTATAAAAATTATAAAATAACCACATATCTAAATCTGATATCATATATGATCTTCTAATATTTCTTTGTTAATAATATTTTAGTAGTATCACTGTTTCGGGTGTCAACTAATTCATTTTCCTTTATATGTTTTGTTTAGAAAGTTTTGTTTGATATAAATATGGTGTATTTGATTCATATCCATAATTATATAAAGTTCTTAATCATTATTTTTTATCATAAAAAGATTATTCTTCTTGAATGGTTACGATAGGGAATGAATCTCATCGTGTTCGTGGAGAGGGTAATCCGCACGTACACACGCGCGACAATACCATTCTATTGATGGTGAAATCGTATGTAATTGAATGGTATATCATATATATAGAATAATTAACATGTTATATTTATTATTTATATCAATTATACTCAATATTATAACAATTCAAAAGGTGTAGTGTTGAATAACAAACTACAACCCGACGTGGAGACGGTAAGCCGTACGTACGCACGTATGGTGAATTTTTCATTCATATGATTGATAGAATAATGAATATAGTTGTAACATATTTATAATAACAATAAATTATATATAAGGTACTTGATTTATTAATTTGGTTCATAAACAACAAATAAAGAGGAAGTGGAAGAAAAAAATAACTTTGAAAGAGGTGATGAAATTATTATCTCTTCTTCGGGTGTTTTCTTTTGATTGGATCAAAAGGGCTTTGTAGAATGGCATTATGATAAATTTAAGGCCTGTAGGATGAATTTAGGGTAGGTGGGAAGATATTTTAGCAGGTTTTGGAGGATCATAATGGATTTGGGGGTGTTTTTTTGAGAGAAGGGGAAGTAACCTTATATAAGTGAGGTGATGGTCACTTAATGAAAATCTTGATATATTAATTAATTATATGATCATATTCAGTTTATAGTGTATAAAAAAAGATTTATTTAGTGTATAAGGTGGGGTTGGGTCTAAAAACTCTCAACCAATAGGTTTTAGATAGGTTTAGATCACCATATTAACCTTATCTTTTAGATTTAATTCTTTGTTAAATTATTTAACTTTTAGACTGTCTTATTGTATTTCTGTATTACATGGTTAATAAACATCGAATAAAATTCCAAGAGGAACCAAAGTGGTTTATTCATGAAATATATATCATGATTTATGTTATTTTTTACAACCTTATATTTTTAGGAATATTATATCATTAAATAATATAGTATTTTTTTTTTAAAAACTCATTTATATCAATTTTGACACTATTTAGTTTTTGGTTTTTGTTAAAGTTAAAAAACATTATTACATCTAAAAATACATTAAATTAATCCTAACATGTTATATTAACCTAGTAAATTCTTGGAATTCATCAAAAGATTCAATTTACATTTTTTTTATATTTACAATATCAATTATTTTAATCGTTCAGTAATAAGGTAATTATTGCTTCATCATTCTGTCATAAATAATTTTAATTATGTAGTGTCTAAAAATTAAAAATAAAATATTATTATATATTAAATCTTTTTATATTACTTATTAATATTTATACTCGAATTTATCATATGTATATCCCTATATTAAAAAATATTTAGTTATTTGAATTTCAATTTAACACTTTTAATTATTCTTTAAATAAAATATAATAAATGTCCTAATCTTATTCAAGATGATCAAATGGGGACATATTTTATTCCTAATGCTGGTTTTGGTCTAAATACATTTAACCAATAGAATTAGTACATGTGTTAAGGGAATTATAATATCATTTTTTCATTTAATTACCCTATTTACTATTAACCGTGGTAAATATAAACATAAAAGATGCTATTTACCAAAAATTATTTTCATCCTAGTGAACCACATTTTTCATACTGATGTAAATAATGCCTCTTAGTTTTTTTAAATTAAATTCACAGTAGTGGTAAAATTATGTTTCACTAAAATTTGCTAACATGCCTAGAAGGTGGGTAAAAGACGATAAAAATTTCAATAAAATAAATAATTACTTAAATAAAATGTAGGCATTAAACTATAACACAATGTTTTGGAATATTCATCATAAATTGATTTTTTCTAGAAAAAAATCCCCTATAATTATTTTGATATTCCCAATCCAAAAATGATGACCATTGTGAAAAATAAAATTTATAATATTTCAAAATGATATAAGTACTATTCATAACGGCTAGTTTCATTGGTCGTGGTGTGCTAAAACTCGATATTGTATACAACGCAAGTTATTGTGTTTTAAAAAGAGAAACGTACTATGGATGCTTTTGGTGTTCCTTGAACAATTTTCTATGATGCACTATTTCATCAAACCATTATCAGGAATCAACATCATCCAGGTGGAACTTCATCTATAAATGATAATATTTGCACAAACTGGTTTTATATTTATTCACCGAAAACCCTAGTTCAACATCACGAGAGAGGTGTTCTTCTCATAAAATTGCACAAAATCCATAAAAATCATCAATTCATTGAGATATTTATATAAAAGTTTATAAACACCATTAAAACTTCAGTTCATCTCTCTTTGCATCTGAGTTTGGGGGTTTTCGTTTCGAAAACCCTCATAAATGTGGTCATCATCAAAAAAGGAGTAGTTTTTGGGAGGTGGAAAATATATATTGTGAGATCATTGGGGGTAAATTTTCATGTTTTGATCATATCAAATGACTTCCATTATTTTCTCCCTTTAATTGGTGGGTGAATATTACAAGTTTATAATAGTACCACATCAAAACAACATGAATTTTGGGTGAGGCATAATACCTAATTCACACTTCAAATAGGTCAATAATCTATTCCCCTATCCTCTTACATCCCCATTCTATGTCTCCTAAAATTATTATTCCCTTAATAGTGGATCCACCACTCCTCTGTACCCGATACATGGGTTCCAATGTTGGTTTGCATTCCACCATCCTTCCACTTGAAGTTGGTCAAGGTTGGTTCCCCCCGTCATGGTAAACCCTTTGGGGTCCCATATCTATTTGAGGTTTATCTAGATAACGATGGAATCATGTGGGATATATTTTTAATTATATATTCCATATAAAATATACATATTAATAACTATGTCAAAATCCATAGATTCTCATCAACAAAATCCAAGAAACCATATCAACAACTGAAACATAGAATTCAGCATTATTCACATCATTTACACCCAGCGAAAAAATGTTTCAGTAATAACAACTGTCTTATACATGAATGATCAATACAATCAATCATCACAATTAATAAGTGATATAAAAACTATCTAAACATTTCAACCAATGTCATGTGATGAATAGTTGTCAATGTGTGACCTCCATTGCAAATAGATTAATCCATAATAATTCATTGAGTTTCACAACATTGTCAATAAATTTTTTCATGGCATCAGCAGACATATTGAATAACATTGATGAAAAATTCATCTCTATATGTAAACAAGGTGAGGAAATGGGTGTCCTTTTATTAGTGGGGGTGATGGAATAAATGTAATATTTAATTTTATATAGTGATGTATATACTTTATCATGTAAAAGGCATAAAGAATAGGGCATTAGCTCCCATAAGAGTTGATGAGGTCTAAATATGTCCATTAAATTTTTGTGTGAAAAATGTTAGCTCATTTTAATAATTTTATTCCTACTTTATCACATTATAAAAAGGTTTTTACCTTAACGGTGGAAGTATATTTTTATAAATTTTAAGTGTAAAAATATTAAACAATTATTCTAAAATTATTAAATAGTACAACTAAAAGTGATTCCAAATATGGGATCAATTTTTTCAATGACATTTATCAAATGTGGGATAATTGTATTTATAATTAAACTAGTAGATGCATAGAAAATGAGCAATTCTAGAGAAAAAAATTAAAATGATTAAACAAATTATATATTTGAATTAAAATAATAATTGATTAAAAATGAAATATTAGATAAATATTTATATCAGTCAAAAAAATTAACATTAAAAATAATTTAATATATAATAAAAAATGAAAATAATAAAAAAAATTATGTTTTCAAAAAAAATTATAATTTCTAATATTCATCAATATAATTAATCCTTTTAGAAATTTTCCAAAACAACTCTACAATAATTCTTACATATAGATTTATAAAATGTAATTTATTTTTTCAAATAAATTTTATGAAATTAAATCATAATTAAATTTATATTATGTCTTAGAATGATGATTATACTTCTATTGAGAACAAAACAGTTTTTATGAAAATATTTCTTTTTCATTCAAATGGTCATTATTTTGTTAATAATAAATATATTAACATGTAAATTATTTTATATATATTTGGAAAATATATTTTATATAATTTTTTAATACTATTTGTACCTACCATCTTAACATCAATTTTTTAATGATCATGTTTAAATAATAATAAATTCATTGAGTATTTCATTTCACTTTTACTCTGTATTTCATGCATCAAAATATATCAAAAATATTGAATTTATTTTATAATAAATATATGATAATGACTAAAGGAGTCCCATTACATTCTAACAATGGTGTTTTTTTTAAATACACCATAGAAAATAATGTTTATCATTTAGAATCTTGAGATGATACAAGTGCCTTCTTGGAAAGAAGATTAAGGTAATCTTCTCAGATTGAGCTAGAGGTTATCATAATGGAACAATAATTGATAACATAAATGAGTATTCAAATATATCCCAACTCAATAATAATTATACTCTATAGTTTGATTTAGTTATTTAAATAATCAATTATACCATTAGTGACAATGTATGGTCAATGCATTGTCAGCAAACTCCTCCATTATCGCTTTTGGGTATAAAACTTTCAAACACCAAAATATAAACCTATCAGTGTCAAAAAACTCTTCCATTATCTATTTGGGAATTAAAATTTCATACAACAACATATAATCATAACTGAGTATCATATAACGAAAAATATGGGATTTCATATGAGTTTTGGTATTGAATTAAATTCTATTTACCAAACAAACATTTATGTCGAGAAATGTATTTCTCAGAATTATACACTTTAAATATTATCATCATGATGAACAAAGTGCATATTTATAGGTTAATAAAATGAAACTAATGGATATTACCTATATAATACATAAAATAAAAATATGATTATGTCAATTCATTTTTTATTTAATAAAAGGGAAAAAGGTAAATATGAAATATTAAAAAAAATTAATTCAATGAAATTGATGCTTTTGATTCATAAGAGTTACTATGGGAAATGTATCCATATGGGATAGTGATATATGAATATGTTCATTATATATAATTTATATGTATGTAAAATAGTTATGTTATCACAATAGTGTGTTTTGGATTTCTTGTCTTGGATTTATATAACACATTACAACAATTGAATTATGATCCTATATTATACACATAAATAGTATGTGGGATAGATATTATAGAATTGAAATAAGATATGCAATCATTGATAGAGTCATAATATCCAAATCATGTTTTTATTTTTATAGACTCCCATGCTAATGAATGACCCATTGGACGGAAAATTGGAATTCATAAAAAATTTGAAAAATGGATGGTAATGTATATACCTATAAATAAGGTATTTTAGTGAAGGATTTATGGGAAAATCATTGCACAAGCTATGAAGAATCCTTCTCACCTTTAGTGATGTGCCATTTATTCAAAAATAACCTTAAAATGAACCAATCCAGGATAATTAAAGATGAAAATTTTATTTCAAAAATACATTTATAAATGTGAAAATGGGGGTATAAATATATATGAATGTACAAAATAGACTGTTTTATGAAAAAGAATTCATATAATGTGTTCATGTTTCATATACCCATTTATGGGTTGAAAATCGTTATAGTCATTGAATTAACATATTAATGAGGCTATATGAAAATTTTGTACATGAAGAATTATTGTGATATATGTTTCAATAATAATGTTTATGATATTTTTATTTTTTCTAGTATGATATATTGTTTATGTTAAAAAAGGTTCAAATTTATACTCTGTTAAGAGATTTATAAATGATTACTTCTCTATAAATTATATAATTGAAGTGTCATACTGTCTAGTTATAAAAATATATCCAGATAGATCTATAAGGAATATTGGGTGAAATCAATGTACATATGATTTTAAGATACATAACTAGTAAAATATGAAAAAATTAATATGAGTGTTTTTCCAAGGACCTATGGAAATAATATCTATAAGAAAATGAGTTGAAAAACATATATAGATATTTATATAATTATTGGAATTCAATATTCTTATATATTGGGATATATCATGTATTTTTTTCTATGTAACACATTTTATATTCACTTTTCATTAAAAATTGTGGGAAAATTCTTAACTATTCAAATAATGATGCCTTGGGTAGATGTGAAAACTAACCTAAAGTTTATGAGGCTTAAAAAGGATGAGCTCCAACTGTATAGAGTATATGAAGAACAATGAGTGAGATGATACTCTGATAATGGGCTCCATAAAAATCAAAATTATTTGAAATCACATCCAGGCTATGTTTTCCTTAATATTGGGGAATTAAGCCAGAGAAGTTGAAAGTTACCTGAGGCCACAACATCTATAGTAAAATAAATAGATATGGTTAATTTTTATGTAGATAATGAATTATCCTAGATATATATTTTTATATTATACAATGGTGTAATTTCAAGTAATTCACACCATATTCTAGTTTATTTTGATAATAACATTGTAGTGTGATCTCCAAATATCCAAAGTCACACCAAATCAAATAACATATACTTATTTTCTCTCATCTTGTGAGGGATTTTACATAGAGATGTTAAGTATTAGTTGGAAGAGTATTTAAAAAGTATAACCTAGTAGATCTCCATACTCATTCTATATCAGAATTAAATCATGATTATCATTCATGAAATTACTGTTTGGGACTTGTTAGTAGCTAGATCCAGTGAATGTGGGTTCCCAAAAAACATAATATTTATGTAAATTTATTACCATTAAATGATTAAAATTTTAATGTACATATGTTTATCATACCATATTAGAGTTTATATATCATTATTCATTTTCTTTAGGGTAATTTCAATAGATTATGGGTCGTAAAAAAATGATATTGCATTTCCCATGATAAAAATAAAAACAATAGATACCATGAATGTAAACATATTGTTATATCATATCGTTTAGAAATGTCATATTTATAGGATGAAAATTATGTTCGTTAATCAGATGATGGGGTCTTATAAGTATTGATGCATCTTCTAAAAATGTAACACATATCGATCTATATTAGGATAGATCATGAGGACATACCCTCCAATAATAACACCATAATATTCATGTTACATTGGTTGTTCCTATTTTTGATCATGTCAATTCATCTCCTGGATTCATATCCTTGTCAATATATATCATTTTATTGATTATATTGATTCATTGAATAAACCATGACATTCAATATTTGGTGAGGTAGCTTTTGTAAGGTGTACATTTAGAGGTATTGAATTGCTTAAATGGTCAAGATAAATTTTCATCTTCCAAATTAAGGTAGTGATATCTAGGATTAAATTGATCATGATGGATGTAAATGTATAAAACCATTTACATGTTATAAAATGGAAGGCCAATCAATAAAATTAAAAAATAATAAATCAAGAAATGATGATGGTAAAAGTTTTGTGTCAATGTTCATGACATATAATGATTTAAAGAGATTATATTACACATTATGTGTTCATAGGGTGTTTTTATTTGATATAAATATTCCTTATCTATTTTGGGACTTTCTTTGCAAGCTATAATCCACTCATATTCTATTAATAATATTAATTTCTATTTATATAATATAATAAACCCTTACCCAAAATTTCATATTCATGTGTCATGCTGATTATGATGACAAATTGTAGTATTGGACATGGTGGGATCATCCACTGTTTCATATAGTGGTCCAAAATCTATCAATCACAATAGTATAAAGGAATTAATTATAATTTGATTATATAATAATGTGATGGAATTTTTTTATTAAATTTAGTTAAATGGTATAATGTTAATATAGGAAATAAAATTATTTTGAACGAAATATTATTTTAATATTCAAGATTTTCTATAATTATGGTCATTAAGAGTATATTTAAGGAAGTATTTTTATCATTTGATATATTTATTATAAATTTAAAGTAGGTTTCATTGTTTAAATTATGTTTATGGATATGATTGTTCTGTATATGGTGTAATTTTAGGATTATTTAGTTTTCGTTGGATATACAGGGTGCGGGGAACCAAACCACGTATTTCGATATCCAAAAAATATACAGAGAACTAATATCATTACAATGATTATTAATACATTTCAAATGTATATATTATCTCTCTATCCATATCCAAGAGAAAGGAAGTCTCCTTTTAATCACTTGACCAAAAAATTAATTCGATGATCAATGGTGTGGTGTTGTGGTGATCATCATGATGTTAAATTATTCTTTAATTCTTGATAATAGTGTAATGAGTTTAATGAATAGTGTTTGTGCAGCCACATGAATCCTAGGTAGAAAATATAGTGGAGTTCAACCAATGATATTCATGATTTTTTTGGAGATAAGTGAAAACACTGCATGATTTAATTCAGAAAAGGTAATCATTCATGATTATTTTATGTTCATAGAAATATTACCACGATATCCTTAGACATTATTGGGTCTCCAATCACTAGATATTATTATGTTTTATCACTTGATATATGAAAATGTTTAAAATTCCTATCACACCAACATCCACTGTGCACCCATTTCAGAGGTACTTCATGAGTAAAAATCATTTATCAGATGTGAAAAGGATATGTCCCCCTAAAATATGGAGTTAAAGGGGAATTTAACACATACATGGTGTTAAAGAGATTTATTTCATCTATTATAAAATTATTCATGGATGATGGATTTTTACAGCATGTTCAATTATATTTTGGAAACTCAAGTGTTTAGAAAATATTTGAAAATCATTCTTATTTTCCAATAATTGAGTTTTCATACTTCATCCCATATTTTCTTCATTTTTTTACATTCCTTGAAACAAACTAAAAATATATATTTTCAATTCTTAATAAATACTCCCAAAAAATTATATCTCCCTTAGGATAAGAGGTTTAAATTATAAATCCCAAAAAAATATAGTGATGTGAGATACTAGGTATGTGAAACTTCTCACCAAAAATATATTTTATATAAGATGAGTTACTTTCAATGTGATGAGGTGTTTAATGAAAATAAAATGATTCCCCTTTGTTGACAAAACATTATCATTCATGATCATTCGGTGATCGAATTCACTAGATATATAAAAAATACATCCTTTCATAAACTAACATGCATGAATATTCTTCTATGTGCACTGATTGACTACCCTATACACATCTATAATTATAAAATTTCATGAGTCCAAATGATACATTAACCAATCATTCATGAACTAGACATGGAGATTTTCCAACATTTTTCATTAATGGGAACAGATGGTTTTGAAGCCAATACATCTGGAAGGAGGTATATTGTAGAGAACATGTGAAATAAAGATATATGTTTACTGGTTTTTTACCATGGAAAAATCTATAAATTATTAACCAACAATAATAGGGATTATAGTATTTATTATAGAATGAAATATATGGGTTTCAGGAAAGGGATGATGATTCCATACAAAATTATGATCAAAATTCTAATGTTTATTGTTTATGGATATCTTCAGTTTTGTATAAGTAGAACAGTGATTATACTAGTCATTATGTCACGTGCCACACCCTGATCACATCCCACCCTCTAAATTTTTTCATCATGATTTTCAATAAGGATTCATCTGTGGAGACCAATCTATAATAGTATGAATGCATTTTCATGGATGATTTTGTGGATCACCTACACGGTTTTATCATATCATTTGACTTTTGATAAGGTAGAAACTACACTGATGAGTGGGAAATGGAATATGTGGTATTCCATATATTTTTTTTTGTATAATAGGATCTCAAAAGGGGTTGGCTATATGATGTCTTGTGCGATTACCATTTCCATGTCAGCAGTCAGCATGAAATACAATAACATTTTAGTAAGTGGTCACTGGAAACCAAATAATTTTACCTTTTAAAATTAGAAGTTGAAATCATCTTGTGAGAAATATAAAATAATGGTATGATTACCATCGTGGGGGAAGGTAAGATGAATTTATCCAAATATATAGATTCATAGAATACCAAGATCAAGTGTTTGTGTTGGAGATAATTTCATTGGTTGTAGCTAAAGAGGAAATGAAAATGTATTAGAACAAAAAAAATTGAAATAATTATTTATTTATTATTATATTTAATTATCTTGAGTAATAAAATCATATGAGGCCTTAATGTTTTCCAAGGGTGTTTTATGTGGGGATTGTGCCTCACAATAACAACTCTTAGAGGTGATGAAATTTCACTTCTGGGTGTATAACATGAAGGCCCATGATTGTGAGGCTATATGTGAAATGTTTTTTCGTAATGAATCATTGGGGTTTTGTTTCTAAATGTTCATGACCTATATTTTATGATGACGGTATGGATATTTTCATCAAATAAATTATATAAATGTGGAAAGAAAACAATATTTTTGGCCAGAGTGTAGGTGAATATCAAAAATATGTAGATGTATATAAACATATGGAAGACCCGCCCATATGTGTACAACATGATTCACATTATTTAAATTTATGTATCAAAAATCATTGGGGAATATGGAATACTATACTCTAACAACCCTCCCAACACTTACATGTGAACATATATATTGATTATCAACATGAGTCACCTTAATTCTTCTAGTGCATGTCAGGGTACGTTCAATTGTATTCCTATTGAATCAGTTCATTTTCTACTCATTACCACTCCATGTAGAGATAATTTGTGATGATATTCTAGGGATAAATGAGTATCATGTATAACTCCTCGATACCCATGGAAGTACTTTTGGAACATGTATATGGAGAAGTTGGATGAGATCCATACAATATTTAGTAGTTTTATACTCTGTTTTTCCCCAATGACATATGATAATGTTTTCCATTAATTTATAACATGAGAACCGCCCCATGTCCCTCAAAAAACTCTATTGTATGTCCTCAAATTTTGGAAGTTGTTATTTAATAGATATCGCACTAACTGATGGTACATTTAGGATGATACAAAACAATAAAATAATATAGGATAGTTCCTGAAAAATAAATGGTGAGAAATATAAAGACCAGAAATGATTCCAAATAGTGGATCTCATGAAAATGAGTTTATAATATCATGTGACAAGAGGATCACTCAATCTATTAAGATGTTTATTTATTGGGTACGAAGTTGTGAAAGATCCCAAGGTTCATACTCATTCATGCGGTGAAACACTTAGATGTGGCATAGTAGGAATCCTAAATCATCCATTGGATTGGCCCCATGAGAATGGTAAATTTAAATACTGGCACTAAGAGTGTGAAATATACTTCTATAAAAGCACATAAACCATGAAATGGATCTTACAGATGATCCATTTTTTCTCGACACCTTGGTTATTTTTGACACCATCCTATGGTATCATTCCCCCCTACATGTCATTATAGTGAGCTCATACGGATGAGTAAAATCCTCCCAATCTACACCATGTTAGTTCCAACTATAGAGATCCATTGATGGAGGACATATGACATATATAATATCTGGATAACTTTCTCTTCTCCTACATAATGGCTTAAATATTCAATGATATATGTGTTTGGATATTTTAGGCATTACCTCTGTAGTAGATCCCCAAGGGAGTGTATCGCTCGATTTCTTGTCTAGATAAGGGTCAATTAAAGTGTATTCTGATGTAAGAGATTCTTAATTGGACTCCACAATGTGAAAATTTTCTTTTATTGGTTAAAAAAATGACTTTTTTGTTGCAATATGAGACATCCCTTTTGGTTTCCTACCCAATGCAATGCCACAACCCTATTTTCTAAGTTCAATTGAATTATTTTATTACACTTTAATATAATCAAGGAAGTCATATCAAGAAGGAATGAATTATTTAGTTGATTTGGAAAACATGATACATACATAAGTTCAACATTACAACATGAAAGGAAATACAACCTATCACCTTCTTTGGAATCACACATAAACTCGAAGATATCATTAGAAGTCATTTATAATATATATCGTTAGAACCTAGGAAAAATAATACATATTAAATGTGGGAGATCAGACTCTCAGTAAGGGTATTTAATACAGGGAAATTTATCATGAAAATAAACATGATACATGGTGAACAACTAAACCACATTTATTTATAAATATACATGAGCTTATAATGGAAGGAATTAATGATGTTTAAATAATTCCACATAAATGATTGTAAGAGATTGAAACATATTCATTGATATTATAATAGTCAAATAATAACATGGTTTATCAATTATAAATACAATAATTAGGGAATGCATAATATCAGGCATCTAAAACATATTGTTAAGGATTTTTCCAAGACATTTGAATATACTATGGTAAAACTTCAGCTAAAACCCAATTATGTTTTGTATCATGATACCTATTAATGAATCAAAGGTCTATAAAGATCACCACCAATCACATTAAATTATTAATTACTTCCTCATATGATAGGGTCTAAACATAAACAACACTAACATATGAAATAACATTCCCCATTTTCTATATAAACACTAACCATTCAGAGTAGTATGGTTAATGTTATCAAGATAGAACATATTCACTAAAACTGATCAAAATACATATAACACAATATTTTAGATGGTATTATTTTTATATTTACCTTAATAAGATATTAAATTTAATATAGGTGTTTAAATATACAATATTACTCTAACAAAATAATTGAGAAATTTTAGAGAGAAATACAAATTTCCTTTCAAAAGAAGAGTCCCTTTGGAAAAATCATTACATAAAACCAGAGATTAAATGAGGTAATTTATTCAGGATAAATTAAGTGGTTTATAACCAATAATATTGAATTAAAATATATTATAGAGTTCACTTGAGAAAAGGAAGAAATATCATAAGTTCCCCTTAATAGAGCTTGTTTATCGGGAAGAATCGAGAGATATCATTAAAAAAAATTAAACACCCAATAAAATAAATATGTATTATGATTGGTAAAAATATTTAAAAAATTATAATGGTATATTTTAGGAGTAAAAAATATTTTTTAATAATTTATTTTTTATTAATATATACACTGATTAACCCAAAAGATATTAGAGGTTCACGTAAAAAACTATTATATTGTGTTTAAATGTGTTCTTCACATGAGCCTAATTTCCTGGATAATCCAAATAAATTGATTAATTATTTAATTCAGAAATTTAATTATATGTTATTTAATTTAGATAGTTTTATTAAGTTCATTTATGCCTTTTTGATGTGTTATAATATTGAAATTTATCTCTCATGAGCGTTTGTTTCCTTTGTTTTCAGGATAAGTTTAATTTTATATGACAATTTAAGTAAATGTGGAATGAATATAATTATATAGAATTAAATTTATATGATATTTATTAAAATAAATTATATTAAATTGTTATTGATATCATTTAGTAATATATTATAAGTTTGAATCATTAGATAAAATAGTAGTGATTTTGATTTAGATTATTGTGGCGAAATTTCGATCATCCCAAAACTGTTTTGTCATATGAATTCATATTATTTTTATATATAATAGTTCCATAACATTAAATAAGTTATAATAATTATTTTAAAATATATTTAAACCATAAAAATGGTTTCATGAAAAACGTTTTTGGATAAAAAAATGAACAAAATTTCATCATCAATGAAGGTTTTAAATTGGCACATCTCGAACGATGATTTTGTTTTCAATATAAATTAAAGAGAGTAAGAATATTGATTATCAATATTTTATTAACATAAAATAATTATTGTATATATATTATAATGTTGTTACCATGATAATTTAAATGGAGGATATGAGGATATAATATTAAAATAAATAACTGAAATGAAATTATAAGGAAAAAGGAAGAGGATTTTACCTCTTGTGTACAACTCCTTGGGAACCTCCGTAGGGGAAGTATTTTTAATCTTTGGAAATAAAAAGTTCTTGTATAAATGGTGAGAGACTAACTAAGAGTATTTTGGTAAATCATTCAGTATCTTCATGTCTTAGATGAGTTAAGAGAATAGGGGGTGATGGGAGGGTTTATAGTGAATGAAATGAGTGATTTTTGAATATCTTATTCATTATTTTATTATTATTTTCAAGAAAACATATAGTATTGATTCAAGGGGACCAAAATAGTAATAAGTTATTGTGAGTTAGAAAAATGTGTTCTTATATCATACATGATGTAAGGAATAGTGTATTTATCTTATAATGTATTTATATTGAAATTTACTTATTGATACAATTCATCAAAAATTTAAGTATTTCATAAAAATCTCCAAATTTGAACACAACATGGTTTTCACATGTTGAATTACAAAATGAACTCCATTTTATAAAAATAAATTCATAAATGGGTGAAATTTAATTACTATATAAATTCATTATTTACTTAACAAATACATATTTCTAATTGACAACAGATTTTATAATGTTTTCCAAAAATTACTGAGGTGTCCTAAAATTATAATAAAATCATAGGACAACAAAATATTTTTTTAATAATAAATTTAATGAAAATTAATTTCATATTATTTAAATTTATTAATATAATATTTTAATTTAAAATTTATTTTTATAAACAATTTCAGCACCTCATTATTAATTTTTAAAACTATTCACTATCATATATAGGGTTCCCAAGTTTTATTTATACATACATGGGTGAGTTTACTATTCATAATGGAAATATTACTATTCATAAGGTTACCTTACTATTCCAAATGGTGTAGTTACTCTTCACAATTTTTTTTTAAATTTATCAATAAGACTCTAAATATCTTATAGATTTTAACTGCGTATATTTGTTTTTTGAAATTTAAAACACAGAAAAAAAATTACATATAATGACTATGTTACAAATACCTCTTGTAAATAAAAATGTTTTTTTATGAGAGTCTATGTTGAATGAATTATATATTAAATTTATTTTTAATTCCATGGGGTGTTTAATTATTCATTTATTTAAAAATATTATTCTTATAAATTACTAGAATGTTACCTTATAAAAAAATTTGGGTAGTTACTCATCATAAAATCTTCTAGCTCCCATTTCGCCTCTTCAATTTCACGATTTTTCAAAAGTACCTTTACCAGTTGAGTCGTCTCATTCTTCAACACACGTTCCTTTGTCTCATAAATCTAGAAAGGCTCTTCAGGATAAGAAATGTCAGGTTTCAATTATATACCTTCATAAGTGAGGAAGTGCATTTGGTGAGGCATGTAATTTCTTAACATTGAGACATTTAAAACCTTGTGTACCTTAGAATGTTAATGTGTCATTGATAAATGATAATCCATGGCTCCAATTCTCTCTAGAATAATATAATGTTCAATGTACATTAGGATCAATTTCACGTTCTTTCAATATATTATAACACCATTCCATAGAGATAAATTCAAGAAAATGTGATCACCTACATGAAATTCCAAATCCTTATTTCAATTATTAGAAAACAACTTTTTCCTTCTTTATGTTACAAGGATGTGTGTTTCAAAAGTCATTACCTTTGTTGTTGTTTCCTCCACAAGCTATGGTCCTACAAGAATTCTCTCAACTACAACATCCTAACAGGTTGGTTTATGGCATCATTTTCCGTACAATGCTTCATATGGTTCCATTTTAAAAAATGAATAAAAACTATTATTTTTTAAAACATCAATAGAGGTAAATAATTATACCAGAAACCATGAAAGAAAAATGAGAATAACCTCTTCATATATTCTAATGTTTGGATCATCTTTTCTAACTGCCCATCGGTTTGATGGTGATAAGGATTACTCAATAAAAGTTAGGTATCTAATAAATTCTGAATACTATTCTTGAATTTCAAAGTAAACTGTGGACCACGATCATACACAATATAGAGAGGTTCAACTTGAATAAAAAAACATCATTAACATAGATCACAAAAAGGCGCTCCCACAAAAAATCATCTCTTATTGAAAGGAAATTTTCAGATTTAATAAGTCGATCGACCATTAACCATATTTTTTCATTCCTTTTTTGAGTTTTGTGTAATCCGGTGACAAAAACCATAGTGATTTCATCCCGTTTCCATGTAGAAATAGGAATTGGTTGAATAAATCTTCTAGGATGTTGTATTTCAGCTTTCACTTGTTAAAAAACTAAACATCTTGATAAAATACCATGAATTTCCCACTTCATGTTGTAACTCTATAAATGTTTCTTCAATTATCTCTAATATTATGTTCCTCAATGTTTTGTAGATAAATTCATGTTATGGGAATAATCCAATAACATTATTTTTATCTCAGTTATATAGGGATCACATAACTTCTTACCAAATTTCAAAATTCCATCCTCAAACACCATGTATTATGACTTCCTATCATAGATAACTTTACTTTTTATTGTAAGATTCTCATCATAAGACATTGAACATTCAATTATATCCAATAAATATGGTTGGAAAACCAATTCAACACATAGTGATGTTTCACCTTTATTAAAAATTCACATATCCATCCATGAAAAATTCATGTACATATGAACCTTATCAATTCTCATTTTGTGTAAAACTCCATAATACATCATTCTCAACGCATAAATTACCTTATTTTCTTTTCACGAGTGGTATTTTATGGAGAAACTAAAATACATTAGTGGAAAAATCGTCACACATGCCTCATATGGAGTTATTTCTATGTGAATAAATATTTCATACTCATCAGATCTCTATATATCTCACATATTTCTCCAGACAGATAGATTCTCCATAACATCAGAGAAAACATTATACCTTATATCTAAACATCAAGAGATGGATAATTATTTTCATGATTTTTTAACTAACTTTTTTAATAGGTAATAAATATATCATTATTCATATGGAAACATCCATGTAATTTCATTGATGCATCAATATCAACAACAGATCCACCATTCACTAATGTTAGACTCAAGATCAAATAATTCACTAATAACCTCTGAAATTCATTAAAATATTTTTCAGATTCATTTATGCATATGAACTCATTAACTTTATGAGTAGTTTTGTTTAATATGGTTGATAATCGAGAGAAGTTCAGAAAAAAATTCCTTGAATAACCTCCAAACATAATAAAACAACATACCTCAGTTATGTTCAGTAGAGTATGAAATTATTGAATGGAAATATTGTCTCTATAGGATCAACTGAGATTTCATCATTGGAGACAATATGTCAAAGATAAGATACTTATTGGACCCAAAATTAAGTCTTATTAAACGTCCCATATAATTCATTTATTTTGTGTATATTATAAGTAATGCACAATTTAGTTTTATGATCTTAATATATTTTTCATTATACCATGATATATCAATAAATATATCAAAAAAGTCATCTAGAAATTCCTTAAAAATATATTAATTTTATCCTTGAAAACTGACAGACCATTTTTCAGTCCAAATGGCATTAATGAAAACTCAAAATTCCCATAATTGGTTTGAAATGATGTCATTGGAATATCATACTTCCACAAATTCAAATAATGATTTCAAGATCAAAGGTAAATCCTTGAAAATATTGGGCTCCCTAATGTTGATCATATAAATCATCAATCCAAGGAATGTGTTACTTGTAATATTTTATAATAGCATTGATATCTCTATAGTCAATGTGAAACCTCATTGATCCATCATTCTTCTTGAAAAAAGTTAATATGGGATTTTTATGGAGAAACCCTAAGGAGGACAAATCCATTATCACTAAATACCTCTTGTTGTTTCTTTTGTTTTACTAATTCCACGGTGTCCATTCTATAAGATATCGTTTACGTAGGCCTTGCACTAGGAATTAAATCAGTAAAAAAATCTATTTCCCACTCAATATAATATATATGTAAATCCACTAAAAATAAAGCAGTGTATTCATTCAAAATAAGTACACCTTCAATTTGAATATTTCATTCTGCACCAATATATATTTTTTTATCTTCCACCCTAATAATATAATTCAAAAGAGCTATTGTGTCTTAATATTGATTACAATCAAATGACCATATTTATTATCTAAGTATAAGGGATTATAAATCATTATAAAAATGAAAACATTCTTTTCTAAAAATATATATTTTCCTCATAACTTTAAATCCAATTCATTCCATGAATTATATTAAATTGAATCATGTGTATAATTAAATTTCTAGATACTAAATCACATTTCTGTGTTGTAAGTGGGACTAATTGACAAATATTTTTTTAATAATAATTCACTTAGGATATTTGATTGAAAATTACTTTATTAAAAAAATGGAAAACGTTTAATTTCCATCAAATTTGGGAAGTTATAAATGAATTTGATTATCCAAAGTCAAATAAATAATTGTCTATGATTGAGGAAACAATTAATGTTCTTTCCACCACATTACTAGGAACATAAAATTCTGCATTTGTGATCTCATGACATTGTCATGGTTCACTTGTACTTCTCAGGGGAATGATTTATTTATTATAATGAAAATAATTTGTATAATTTCCCTTATATTTATCATTGTTGCAATGAACATTGGTGTCTTCTTTCATTCCCTTTAAATGACAATATTGGTGGGATCAATATCCAAATTTTCTATATAATAATTTTCCTTTAAAGAAGGCTCCATGGTGTTTATTCCGAAATTTTCACCTTTTCAAAAACTCCAATCTTTATTCTTACCTCATACATTCTTTCCTCCTCCAACCACTTATTCTCTCTCTTTCCATTACTGTCATAAGACATATAGAATTTCTTATCTCTCTTGATTTCATATGTAACTATAACTTCATATCATGAGAATTTTTTGAAATCTAATTCCTACAATATAAATTGTTTAAAACCATAATATAATCGAACAATATTTCTCTTTTGATTATTTATGTAGTCTCTGACATGCCTTGCTAACCATGTGAAGTTAGCTTCATTCTTTTAAACATTCTCATCCTTCTTTTTCGCAATGGTTCAAAAACATTATTTCTATATCTTATCATTTTTCATGAGAAAAATGTTTTTCTATAAATATTTCCTTAAAATATCTCCATTACATATTTTCAATATCTTCTTCCTCCATTTTGTTTTAAATCAATTAACACCATTGATCTGCATCTCTGGTTAGATGATAAATTGTCATGAAATCCTTCTCCCTTTCGTAACATATCAAAGAGAGAAATAAATTCTATAGGGAA
This sequence comes from Viscum album, assembly GCA_963277665.1. Classification (NCBI taxonomy): domain Eukaryota; kingdom Viridiplantae; phylum Streptophyta; class Magnoliopsida; order Santalales; family Viscaceae; genus Viscum; species Viscum album. The sequence goes on along the minus strand of OY728133.1, from coordinate 970,250,234 downwards.
CTTACCCACTACTTAGATACAAATGGGTTATTAGTCCAATTGTATGATGGAGGTTTTTATGCTTAAAGATGTCTAATATTGTACTTATAAGTTGTGGTTTTGGATGCTATATAAGGGTATGTTTATTATTCAAAACCTAAGTTAGTTTTCCTAATATATTTATAAGATTCTAATCACTAGTCAGAACCCCAATAATGGAGTCAATATCTTCCATTAGAGGGAAACCCCTAAATTGGTTACATGAATTAATTTAGTTCCCAATCCATCAGCTAGGTTTCATTTCTATGAAGTCAATTACACTAAATTTGGTTATGAGTCATAATTTATAATGTGGAACTAGTAAAACACATAACATAAATTTAAATTTTATACCTGTCTAATCAGATAACAATAACCATGATAAAATTAACTACATATTTATATTTAAAAACTTAATAATGTTTTATAAGGAAAAATTAAATTATATAGGAATATCCTTTAGTATTTTCACAAATATTTTACAATAAGGCCAGTTGTCGTGTACCATGTTACCCTTATTCAATCATGGAACACCTTGTAAGAGTTGTTACTCCTACAAACATCTATGTCAAAACCACATCCAATTGTAGTATCTAGAAATGAATGTATTTAAGATAAATATCACCATAATATACACCTTAACAAAATTCTAGGTTATTATTGTATTCTTAACCACAAAATATATCATTGTTTCTTGTTCCCTAATCTACGTTTTCTAAATATAGTTTTTAAGAATTCTATAAAACATCCAATAATAACAATTACAAGACCACAACCCATGTTTCCAGAAGTGGGTGAATTAGTTTTTTTACATTGGAATATAAAAAAGGAATTCATGTCCTAAATGAATGAGTAGTTTAGTTTCATTGTAAAAAAGATACATACATTAGTTCAACATTACATCGTGAATGGAAATAAAACATATCAACATCTTTTGAATGACATGTAAACTTGTAAATATTCTATTAAAGTCATTAATAAGATAATTCCTCACAACTTGGGGAAAATAAAATATAATAATAAGGTGAGCTCACATGCATATTATTGTTAAGTAATAAAAGGTATGTTTTCATGAAAATAAACACTAAACATAGTGAAAAACTAAAAAAATTTCCTTAAAAAAGATAATTGATCCTATAATGGAAGGAAATGAAATGAATAAATATAGTCATACGAATGATAATAAGATAATGAAATATAAAAAATGATATTCTAGTAGTCGAATAATCACATATTAAATCAATAACTAATATGATACTGATATAATTCATAATGCCAATATTTTGAAACATACTATCATGGCCTCGACCAAGACATCTGAATATTCTATGTTAAGGCTTCGTTAAAAAATGATTATATTTTTCCTCATTATAGATATTTATATTTAAAAAAGATATAGTGGGCACAACTGATAAATTTCTACTCCCAAATCATTCCTCATATGAAAGGGAAAAACATAAACAACATGAATATATGAAATATCATTCCACATTCCGATCACATAAACACCAACCATTCTACATTGTATGGTCAGCGGTATCAAGATAGTACTTCCACTTTCAATCTTATCATAAAAAATTTAATAACATAAGTTCAAAGATAAAAATTATATATTAACATCAACAATAATGGAATTAAATAAGGGTCCTGATATTGAGAAAATACTCTAATATAATCATCAATTTTTTAGAGAACATTGAAAAGAAGTGTTTTATTGGAAAAATATTTTCATACAACTAGAAATTATCTAAGGTAGTTTTTTTCATGATGAAATTAATGGTTTAAAAAAATGCATGTTTAATCATATTATATAGTGAGCGAGAAAGTATTTAAGAATTTTTGAATTTCCATGGAATCGTGTTGGTTTATCGGGAAGAAATGAGAATGACATTAAGAAATATTTTAACACCCGATAAAATAAAGAATGTTTTGATTGGTAATAATATATAAAAAATTGAAACACAATTTATGAGGATTAAATAAGAGTACTTATGAATTTAATTTTTATTAAGATTAAAAAATAGTAACAAAAATGGAAATGGAGGTTCAGGTAAAAACCACTATATATTGTCTGATTGTATTCTGCCTATGTGATTAACATCCGGGATAGTCAAATTGAAATAAATAATTATTTAATTTTGAACCTTATTTATATATTTTAATTTTTCATTATTTTATTAGAGTCATTTATGGCCTTTTGATGAGTTATAAGATACAAATTTATCTCTCATGGGTGTTCCTCTCCATGGTTCTCATGATTGATTTAATTGTATATGATAATGGATGTTCATGTGGAATAGGTATATGGTATTGATGAAAATAATTTATTGTAAATGGTTATACCTATAATGTTTTTACAATATGAGAATAAATCATTAGTTATAACATAATTTATTATCATTTAGATTAATTTGGAGATATTTCCATCATCACGAACTAGTTTTGTCATTTAAATTCTTATTATGTGTATATAAAGGTTTGAAGAAATTAATTTTATATAATACATATTTTATAGTCTATTTTAATATTAAAAATGGTTTCATAGTGATACTTGATGTAAAATTAATGAATGAATGATAGTTGTCTATGGAGCTTGTAATTCAGCACCTCCTTGATGCTAGGTTCATTTTTAAAACAAAACAGAGAGAGATTATGTAGATTGATGATAGATATTCTATTAATATAATATAAATATAGTTTATTGATGATACTAGAGTTTACAGGATCATATGGACATATGAATTATTGAGATAATAATAAAATAAGGACCATATTAGTAAATAAATGAAAAAAGAATATGATTTTACCCCTTGAGTAATCATCCATGAGAACCTCCTTAAGGGAAGGGGTGTTTTCCATTTTGGAAAAACCAAGAGATATTGGACACAGGGAGATACTATGAAGAGTATTTGGGTAGAACATTAATAATCATCAAGGCTTAGGGGAGTGAACAGAAGAGGGGGTGATGGGTGGTTTATATTTTGGGTGAGAGGAGTGATTTTTTTAATATCTTATTAATTATCTAATTATGTTGTTCAGAACAAGAAATAGAGTTGATTCTTTTGAAAAAAAATATTAATAAGTTCATGTAATTTCTAACCATGTGTTTTACATAGGTACTGATGCAAGGACTACTATATTTATCATTAAAATAATATATACCTTAAATTACCATTTTTTCTATTTACCAAATATTAAAGTATTTTAAAAAAATAAATAATATTGTCCCCAACCATTTTTCAACATATAGAATTCAATAAATAGAATCCTTTTTATAACAATAATACTCTATATATGTGATTTTTTTTAAAAAAAGTATTTACATGAAAAATAAATAATTCCACTTTAAAATTGATTTTATAATACTTTTAAAAAAATTTACTTAGGTCTCATAAATTCTTCTAAAAATCATAATACCAATTTTTTTTGGAATTTTTTTTATGAAAACGAATTTTATTTTATTTCAATTTATAAAATTTATGTCGTAATTAAATATGTTTTAATCAAAAAAATATTAACAATTAATTATTAATATTTTTAAAATTTCACCGTCATTTACAGGGTTCTGAAATATTATTTATACTTACATCGATGAGTTTAACATTAATATAGGTCATATTAGTATTCACGACGGTACATTAATATTTATAAGGGTCATGTTACTATTCATCAAAAAATGTATGTTTATCCTATCAAACTCTAAATATATTACTTATTGCAATATTTTATGTCCATTTTATGAAATTAAAATCAACATAACATAAAAAATTATATCTAACTACTGGGTTAGAACTATATATTATAAATAAAAAAGATATTATTTATAAGAATCTTAGTGATTCATGAAATATAAATTAAATTTATTTTTATAACCTTGGGTTGTTACACCCCATCCCATTCTATCATGCATTGTGATCAAGGATTTAAAAACATGGAGGGTGTCAAGACAGATATTTAAGAAAGGATGATCATATCCTTTTGCTCCAATTGGTTAGATAAAATTATATACAATACAATAGTCATAGGTTTCTATCCTTCTTCCATCGAGGTTGTTCATGAATTTAATGTGATAACTCAATGAACACATTGATTAGAGGGTAAATATTTTTCTTCACCTCCTTGATTTTTATTAGTTATATTATTGGTTGTATTGTACTAATTTATTTTCATCCATGTTATATAATAGATTTACCTCAACATAGGGAAACCATTAGTATACATTGATGATCCTATTTATGTAGATACTCTATCATTAGTGGAGCATATAAAGGGGACATCGGTGATGGAATTCCATATGAAGTCATCCATAGGCCCACACTATAAATGTATCATGGAATTAGCATTAAGGTGGATTCCTTAAAATAGAATGAATGATTTAATCTCGTTTACCTGTATATAATTTTCACTTATTTTACCATATATCATTTTTATTTATTAATTATGCCCTATATTTCAGTAATCATTCATAAAAATATAAATTTTCATTGTATTAGGAAACTAGCTACCAATGGATATACATGATCATAATTCTCCCACATATGTGACAATGAACACTAGATATGGTCCCATGATATTAGTGACTAACATGATTTTGAATGAAGAAAAACTGCATGTGGTTTCAAAACCTAAGAAGTATGCTATGAATTGTAGTGTGGGGTGATCCTTTTATGACAAGAATATTATTAATGCTTCACCATATAGGGTTAGTGATTGCAGTATGGAATCAACTGGTAAGAATTCCATGGGGTAGTAATGAATTTTATGTTGAGTTGATGTTGTAGTCCATGATGAAACTAAAATTATATCTCAATATATATTATGTAGAGCCTAATAGTGAACCAATATATAGGAGTTAGTATATATGATCATCTAGAAAATTGAATTTATCCATTGATTAAATATGTGTGAAACATCCATAATGATATATATGGACTTACCATAGTACATTCCTAATGATAAATAAATTGATAATCCTGGGAAATATGTGGATTCCGAGAACCTGGAAATCCCACATGGGGCATAGAATATTGTTTAAAATGATGAGATCCACATGCTATTAGATGTTTTATTAGGTCAGGTTGGGTGGCTCTAGCACCTATTGATAAAAATAGGGATTGATAGAGCATAATATCAGGAAATCCATTCCATATATTTATTTTTCATGGTGGAATAGATATTTTTGTAGAGAAAATAACATAGATTTTTTATGTGGGAGTCTTCCTTTGTTGGTGTCACCACTCTTTCAGTAGATGAGAATGACATAAACAACCATGGAGAGCTTGAGAATTAGTATCAGGTCAACCGTTCCACTATGGAGGAAATTTTAGACCACAAAGAGGGTCAAATAGTAGCATCGAAAATTTATCTATCACATAAAATGTCCCCAATAAGAAAAGAATGATTGAAACTATAAGATCAATGTTTGTATGTATGATGTATTCCCATATGAATAGGAACATAATGTTAAACTGGAAAGGGCATGTGTAAATGTGTAACGAAAAAGTAGAAGAAATATTTGATCAATCAATACATATTCCATAATCATACATACTATTATTTATGTTATAATATAGGGATGTATCCATCCATTGATGACACTCATTAATGTTCAATCATTTTCTTGATGAATTATATTATTTTATACTCTAGATAATGGATTTAATTTTATTCATGAATCTCTATAATATTAATGAGACTATAAAATATAACTATTTGAGAACATGTGAATCATGAATAGGGTGAGGTAAAAATGAAAATAGAATATTTCACATTAATGTGATAGTTTCATAATGGGGGTGACTTTTTGGGATCAGAACACATCATCATTCATTAGTGGGGAAATTATACAAGAGAACTAGGATGGTGGGATTAAAGGTGATTGACACCCATTAATAATTTAAAGGGTTGATGATTGTATAATAATAATTGTTTTATAATTACATATTATCATGGGAAAAAGATGATAGAAGGTAAACTATGACCTCTAAAACTTGTCTCGGTGAATAGAGGTTGGTGTGTTATGTATAACTATTTACCATTCATGAAACATGGTTTCTGAATGAATTCATCATAACATATGTCTTCTATACAAGTTCCTTTGATACATAATGATCGTATTTTTTCTATGCACCATTACCATAGGGGAGTATAGTTAGACATGAAATGTGGAATTCAAATTAAATCAAGCGGAACAGAGTTTATAGATGTAGGAGCGTGATTCAGAAGAATATTTCAAACACTCATAATGATATCCCAATGTTAAAGACTAATATCAATGGGATCATTCCAAAATGATAAAATGAATGCATGCTGTTGGAGAAAAAAATCACCAACCTAGAGAAAGCCATTGAGCAATGCATGATCATTTTCCAAAACTAGGTGAAGTGGGTCATAAAGTCATATAGATTATTCTCATACAACATTGACCAATGATTGTTCCTTTTAATTTCTCACATCAAGTATTGATTGGGATATTTAGTGTATGTTCACGAAGCATATACTAGAGGTTTATGAGATTTATGATCATATGGATTAGGCTCTCGGGAGGTGAGACTATTTTCTTAGTTAAATTAAATCTGTCTAGAATTGAAGGAACAAGTTGGATATAATACCATCTCACAAAACCTCACTAATTGGGAAATATTCATAATTAAAATAATGGTATAATTATGGTAATAACTATATAACTAGTACATGAGAATCAAGTTAAACATAACTATATTGGGTGACATAGTTGGGTAGCACCATCATGAGTGGTGTTCCACTCATTAGTGGTCATCTACATCAACCAGCTATAATTTTTATAATAATAAGAAGAAAATTTCAGTTTAATATATTTAAATAAGAAAATAGGATCCATTTATCAATGTAATACAATACAAAAAATAATTATGTAGATGGGATGAGGGATTGGAATTATTTTTTTCTGGAACTGATTTGTTTAGTTACAAAAAATATGTGTTTTCATAGGCCAAATTGAGAGTCCCATTAGGATTTCAGGATTTTTATTTTTTCCATTATATTTTCATATGTAATAAGTAATACATGCAGAGTGAAATAATGAATTTTTATTTTGATAATCTTTTTGGTATTGTAGCCTTGCATGAATTTGCTTACCCTAACAGGCGTATTTTAGGTATATGTCAGTCAGACAATAATTTTAAGTGGGAAAACTATTTAGAATGAATGATAATATAAACCTAGAATGAGTGGAGGGAGTTAGAGGTCCAAATACACACATATTTCCTTTTAGACAATTCAAACCCAATTTTATTTTCTAATTCTTTGGCCACCACCATTTGAGCTTCATACCACCACGGTGAGAAAACTTGTACTATAGTTTCATAATAGAATGAGAGGTCCCAAAAAAAGGAATGAGATATAAGGTATACTTCAATTACGAACATGATAAAAGGTATATGAATTTTTATTTATCCAACTAAAAATTGCATCATGGAACACATTTTTCTATTAAGTGGTGTGGCAGGTGATTAACACCAAAAGGTGAATCCTCTCGAGTGTGTAATGACATGTTTTGAATGTTTAATGTAATGATGATGGGAATACACCATGAAAATTATTACACTAAATTTTGGAAAAAATAAATTTTTATCTGGAAAACCACATATGAATTAGAACATAAATTTATCGCTTTCTCCAAGGGCTAGATGTATATAGTTTACAATTATAATTCATCAACTAAAAGTGGTAAGGCAACCTATTACTATGAAAAGATCATATTTTAATTGAGTTTAAATGTCATTGTATGTCCATGTAGGTGCTTTAGAAGAATATATTATATTTTGAAAATAGTGTTACACATTTTCGGGTCGTATTCACATATCATCACAACGATTTTATTATCATGATTCTAAAACAAATGAGGGATTATCCATGTTTATGGTTTTGGATCATGGTCCAACAAAATGATGTCATTGGGAATAAATATTATTTTATGAATGCATGTATGAAGCAAATTATAATGTATGGAAATTAGGTCCTTGTGATGAGAATGTATATATGAAATACGATACATGGAGTGTATGTCATGTTGTTAGGACAATCAGGAAGTCCTTCTTGATAAATTCTATGTTCTATAAATGTGTTGGGGGAGTATCCTAATATGAATCTTAAGCCCATGTATCATTTTCATTGTATGGATAACAAGGATAGGTTTTGAACCATTATATCCTCATGGGAGTAGATGATTTGGGAAAACATAATCCATATTAAGAGGTTCTTTGTGACACCAACATGCTAAATCAACATAAACTATTGTATGAATATGCCATTTTTATGGTGTCCAAAATCCACTAGAATATGGTGATTCATAAAGAAATTAAACTGTGTCATATGGGATGTGATGAAAAGTGGTGTATAATTATTGGGAGGGAATTTGTAGGAAAATATTTTTGAAACCAAGGATCCCTGAACATAGAATTTAAGAATGGGGAGATAAAATTCCAGATCAACCCTTGTAAATGTTAGATATATGAGAACTATCAATTTTCATAGTATGTCCTCTATGTCTTGTAAACTATACATGAGGTGAGACTATTTAAAAAATGCACATATACTACATGGGGTACTATTCTTACTAGAAGTGAAAATATGATCCAAATAAATGAACACTTCGTGATTGAAGAAATATATAAAGTCATATTCAAGTATATTTCAATACATCAAGGGGTTCATTAAGGAATTTCTTATAATATGTAATGAGAGTATTGAAGAGTGATAGTCTTACATTCCCTCAAATAGGGAATCCCTAAAATAGTTTTGTTGAATGGAAGGGATTAGGATGTACTATTCAAGCCTTTCTATATATCCAAAAAAATTGGAATCAAGCCAATTTTAATTCTAGATAATTAATTTGTTTTGACCGACTTGAAAATGGTTGGAAATATTAGGTTAATGATAGAATATAATTCAATTTAACATCACATGATGAGGATGTTATCAATTTATGTTAACATCCTTTTTTAAGGACATTAGAATCAAAGTTCAACATTAAACGGTGAGGATGAAGTGTACTGAAGTTTAATTTCATATGATAGTGATTTTCTCTATTATATTAACATTATTATTCAATGAAATTATAAATGTATACAGTAATTAATTTTTAAGTATTCTAGAATTGGTGGAATGTTTAATTCCCTACCCATCCTGGGTGACAATGTTGTAATCAACACTAGACAAGACCATTTTAATGCCATATGGTCAGTCACATTTAGGATCCATTTTTGGTGGATTTTTTCAATTTATCATAGTAATAATTAATGAAAATATCTTGTAATCATGAAAAAATAGTGGATAGGAATGTTTTTAACATCCTTTTTTACATAGTTCTAGTGACCTTCATTATTGGCAACCACATGAGTACTGCATTCAATGTGGGAATTCAATTTGGCCACGTGAAATGAATCTCTTTTGTTTGGGAAATTTTTATTTTAAAAAACCATCTAGACTAATTAGAGATAAACCATGATAGGTAGAAATACCATTGTTCCATTCACATGGGAGTAAATGTCACCTCAGTATAATTATATGTCATTTTAAGATAGGTCCAATGTGAAATAGAGTGCTTTTCATGACATATAGTTTATGTAAATCCAAATTTGATTTAATTATAGACATTCTATCATTTAACTCATCAATATTATGATTCACATATATACAATAGTGTGAGGTATTATTAAACTATATATTGAACGAGGAATATATCATTTCATCTTGATAGAACAAAAGTTATTGATTTTTTCTATGTTGGAAGTGTGAGATATCCTATATGAATGGTCATGTGGGACAAAAAAAAATCAATCATAGTCTTGGTCTTGACCTCGTTGATGGCAATGGATTATAAAAAATTTAGAAAATCATATAATAGTATTTATTATCATACATTATGGTTTTTTCATTGAAAAATTGGGGCCTATAACTAAATATCCCCATATAGAAATGTGTTAGGAGTACATAGTGGAATGGATATGATATGATGACTAAGGCATAATTATAGATTGGATCTGATATTAATGAAACATTATAGACAACTAAATGTAGTGATGATCCATTTTGGTCCATGTTTACACAAATATTTTGAATTGATGAGAGAGCTCCAATCCTGCTTCATGGGATTCACATGACCGAAACTAAATTCTTACATGACATTGGGAGCCCCTTTACTGTCAATTTAATGGTTTGTTATTCCATAACTAATAAATATATAGAGATTCTTTTCTAAGGTGTGGCCTTATATGATGGTAAAACTCAATGTTTCCCAATGGATACACTCATTTTGGTCTCAATATGATATAACATACTTGTTGGGTTCTTCTTCAGCCATTTAAGATTTTGAAATACCTGATTTTGAGGTTTTTATGAGATATTGGTTCTTCTAATGTTATTATTACATGAATGTGTTGAGATTAATGAATCTATAATAAAATATTACAAATAAAATCTAATATTGGGAAGGCTATTTTATGTTTGAGGCCATGATTATTAATGAATCTGGTGGAGAATTATTGGATATAAAAATATGGGTCACCTATAGCTGGTGAGGGAACTTGGTTGTTAGCTCAATACTTTTCTCATACATTGGGATATCCTCCTATTTTCGGTAAATTAAGACTCCATTGATATATTCAGTGACCATATATTATTATCATATTTTTCAAAAAAAAAAGATGCTTTACAACATAAGGTACAACATTTGACTTATGTAGAAAATCCTAATGATAACCCGATTGAGTTTGAGGTGGTTGATTCTTCTAACAGTTGGGCAAGAGAGTTTATTGAAAAATTTAATCTTCCATTATGGAGTGGATTGATCAATAAATATAATGGCATCATCTATGAATTTGATATCTAGATACACTTCGTTAGGATTAGATGGGAAACACAAAAATCTACCAGTTATTGACTATTAAATGCTTTGTGGGAATTATTCTTGATGTTTAATTGTTTGAGATTAACTAACCGCCACACCAGTAAATCACTTATCATTTGACAGTTGAGGATGTAATAAATTGGTTGATAGAGACAATAAATTTATATCATGATTTTATATGTACATAAGTAATTTATGGTACATGTAGACCATTAGTAGGAATATTTTTAGGATGGGAGAATATCTCATATCCATATCAAGAAAAAAGTTTACAAATGTATTATTGATTATTCTATTTGACTCTATTATTATTCTGAGATATGAGATCACCCTTGGATCTGGATGGGGGTCACATAAATATGATAGGCATCCCTAGGATGGGATGGATCAATATAAATAGATTTATATGATTATTTTTAATGTCCTAATGTGTTTTATGGTATTCATTATCCATATAATTAGCATTTTCATTTTCCATTGCATTGAAATTCATCTACATTTCTCAGCTAAATTTATTATGGAAGGTTGAATGTAATCTAGTTTACATAGGTGGACAGAAAACATTGGGTGATTATGATAATGATTAATATTTCATAAATCCATAATATTCTATTATTGAATTGCATTATCTATATACCTGATAAAAAATATTTTTGGCTTCCTTGAGGAAGAATCCAATGCACAATTTAGGGGATTCATCATCATGTGGTGGGAATATATGATGATCAGAACAGTAATTATATTCTTGATATGGCCCTATAGATGGAATGCATTTACCAAAAAATAAATCACATAGTATTCCAAAATATCATATATATTTCCTCGATAATTTGATGCATATAATGATGGAAAGTGGAAAAAATGTTAATAAAACTATATGTAATATCTCAGTAACAAATAGTTCATCGAGCTTCCACTAATGTGGTTTCTTCACTATACCTGGGGTCCATAATAACATGAATACTCATATATTAAAAATTTACTACATTAAATATCCTTGATGGTGATAGTCGCATTAATAAAAAATATACCCCTTGGAAAGGAAAATCATCATTCATGTACAAAAGTGTGAGGTGGAAATGTAATAGATAATTCATATCATTATTTTATTCATTTGGATAGGGGAGATGTTGGGAAACTACATGGTGTACCAGACATTCCAAAAAAATATTTATGTGATGAAATTTTCATCTTTAGCCTAAACCATGGATCCATTAGAAGAATTTATCATTATATTATTTTTTAACTAACTTTGTAAAATTTAGTGGCCAAGGTAGTGAAAGAATCATATATATTGATCAATATAATTTCTTTTTAGTTCTATTCAACCATGAAAAATTGATGCATTATGAAATTCAATAATATATATTGATCATTCGACGCCATGAAAATGATTAAAAGTATCATTCTTATATATTCCTCAATTCTGAATTCACTTGTGTCAATTAATCAAGAGTGTTGGAGAAACATTCATTATTGTGGAGATGTGAATCATCCAATTCCTTTTATTGTTTAGTTCAATGAGTATAAAAGAAAGGATATGACTACCCTAGAGATGTATATCATTTAGTGGTAACTTATCATACATTAGTAACGGTAGAATCCTTATTGAGGAGTACACATTCATACCTTTTATTGAACATTTTGGAGAAGGATTAAAATAACTATATCGTATTTGATGTGAAATGGTGAAATACACATTCAATTTCCAAACTATGGTTATGAGTTTTTTTCCATCGAGTCTAATTGGTTCATTATATGCAATGATAATGGTGTGGTTTAGAGATCATGGTTCGGACTACTGGGCATGAAAAGGGAGTATTTAATCCTTGTCTTAATGAGGATTAATGTGTATTTAAATACAAAAAGGAAATAACAATTACTTCTTCTCAAGGAAAATGATAAGTTCCCAAAGTTTGAGGTGTTTTCCCTCAGTTGATCATTATAATTGTGATGTCTTCAATCCTTTCCCATAGACCAATCAAGGAGGTTCTTAAGTCATTGATTTCAATGATGTGATCAACACCAAAAATCATGTTATGTCCACTATATATTTTTTAATAGATAAAATCCATTTGGGATGATTAATTAGAAATAAAGGGTTGAAAAATTTCCATACATCACCCATACTAAACCGTTAAGGGTGTATTCATGGAACTGATGACATAATGTGGGTAATGACACTTATAGATGATTATGGGGCCTCAATATAGCATAATTGTATGTAATGTCCTATGACATATCAATGTACAAATTGTTTTCCACTATATGATGAAATTATGTATCCCACTAGGTATAGTCTCCTAGATTATGATCACATTTTTAATATCACACTATCATTCAGTTGGATGACATCAAATATTGTTTAGTATGCTATAAAATGTATAGATTATATGATGGTATATGATTAATCTTAGAACATGTTTTAGTTAGGATGTAGTGGAGTTCCACACCATTTATGTATCGTGAGATAGAGTGAAATTGCATGTTCCCCTAAACAGAAGAATCATTATCCTACTAGATGAACTAGGTGATATGAGTGAATTATTTCTATTAAAAATAAACAATATGATAGGCCTACATGGATTACACCACACTCTAATGATGTAGAGGGACCCTTTGATAATCAATTTGATCCTTCTGTAATGCATTTTACAAGGGTATTGCGTCATGGATTTAAATTAATGATGGTATACTATAGTAGTGTTTCGTCACATTATATTTTGGTCAAAAAAATGATTTTGATGACGTTAAGGGTAGTACATTGTTATGAATCGTGGTAGGTATAGTTTTATGTTGTTTTATAGCCTTCCCAGTTCTTATCATTCTCAAATATTGGCTTGAAATCTTAGGAAATCAAATAGTTGGATATATTATGGAATTGAATCTATGTGTGTACACAATATTCATGTATATATATGTCTTTGAAAATAGAGACAACCCCATATGATCATTCGACATGAAATATTTCATAGGTATTCTTTAAAATGTTTCCTATGAGGACTGTTCTTACCAAGCCCAAAGGGACACCAATTTTTTAGTCATTTTATCATGAACCATCCTTTCTATATTAAAAACATGGTTTTTATTGTCTTATCTCCTTTCCTTCCAATGAAAGAATAAAAAAGATGTGACATGAAGTGAAAATGATGTACTAGAAAACATTTTTCAATAAAATGGTATACTAAAATAAAGGCATTTATATAAGTCATTTTTTCTTCCACTCGATTTATTATTCCATCAAAGGATTCATTCTTAGGCCATCTCCAAATTCATGGGGCATGAAATTATTAACACTGTAGATTGGCATAAGAACTATTCATGAATGATGAAATCCTTGGTGTTTTTGGGACTTATACTATAGAGATATCAAATGATTCAATATTTATTGTATTAATAGAGTTTGTATTGTAACCATGGTATGAACTTGTTTATTCCACTACGCATAAATAATGTTGTTCAATTGAGAAAATGAATTCAATGATATAAAGTCATAATACATGTATATTACTTTCTAAGAGATCCAATTTCACTCACCAATGTCCTTATCATCGCCACAAGGGGATGAACACACATATTTCACTTATTTTGGGACATTACCCAACTTTACCAGACCATGGAAAATCTAGTCCTAAAATAAATATTTATTAAGAATATAATATATTATTAAGTGACCAAGTATTATATTATATTGGAAATAGTTGGTGTGGTTTGTTAATCCACCCTCCTAGAGCCTCCTATTATCTTTAAGGTTCACAAAGTTGAAATCCATGGAATAGATAATGTAACTAAATACAATCTCATCAATGATGGATTATCCCTTTATATCGTATTCCTCAAGAGCAACCCAAATCATGTATATCAGACTTGGGATGGAGTAGAATTATCCCAAAGAGGATTCACTTGTGAGTCTTTTTTGGGTGGGTTCCATATTTAAATCTAGATGAAGGGCCATAGTTTTCCTAGTGAATGAAAACACTATTATTAGATGATTTCATAGGTTACCCTGAAGATGTAATGGGTATGGAAATATTTTGGTCCACATCAAGGATTATTCCAATTTATCACCCCTTTCATCAATTGCCAAAAATACTTTTGGATACCTCAAAAATATGGGTAAAAGATGAAAAATAGCTGAATAGTTTTCTATACACATCCCCATTAATTATTCCTATGAATGGATAACGTCAAGGGAATAGTTGGACACCTTCAATAGAGAAACCAATTCACTAAATATATAATCATTAATACTATTACAGTTACAGTGGATTTTGATGTTGGTTTTATGAACGTTATATGTGATATAGTTTAGTAACTACCTATTTAGATCCAAAAAACTGGTGATAGACATATGGTATAGTTGAATATAAAATAAAAATTAGGGTACCTCTATGATATGAGAAAAACTCTACTGTTTGGATTCTATATACTACTAAAATGTTCCAATAATTATGCTCATCAAGAGTAGATTCATGATATATAAATAATTATATCACTTGTACTATTGAACATAGTGAATCCTTGATTACATGTTTATATGTGTGGGAAGTGTTATACTATAATACCATACAAGAAAACACTTTAGGTTGGATAGAGTCATGTTGCATATATGAGGCCTTGATTGTTTTTGTGAAAGAATTTATCATATCATTTGGGAGAGGGTTGGTATTCTTATCTTCTCTGAGTCGGTAAATAACACTAGAATATAAACATTCATGGTTTTATGGTGGGAAATGATAATAGTTCAAAGGGATATGAACCTTATTATATGAAATATAAAATATATATTAGATAATCTAAACATCTCATTAGTAGACGTTTGAAGAAAGATGATTATATTTTTGGTGGGGGAATAGAAGGGTCCATTTGATTCTATTCACACATTGTATATTGTTCATAGACAATTGTTCCTATGTTCCTTTGATATCTATAAATATTTTATAAAAAGGAATCCATTATGTCATATGATTCATGGTCTACTAAGGGATCATATAAGACATCAGGCTTAGTGAACCCCAATCCTTTGTCAACATGTCAATATATGAGTGTCAGTACCATAGTCAGACATCCAAGACACAATGTGTATATCTATAGATGAGTGTGGCTTCCTATGAGGGGGTCTTGCTAGTGTTTTATTCAAATATGGTGTGGAAATCCTTCCATATTCTCCTTACCATCATCAAGGTTTCTCTGATAATTCATAATGTTGATCATGACAACAACCCCTTTATGGATTATAGAGTATGAAATTTTTTGTTAATTGAATGATCAACCTGTTAGAGATTATTTTATCATATATGGTTACTAACATAGTAAAAAATTTACCTCACCCATCACCTTATATATATATATGGGTAATCCTCTATATTAATTAGATGATACAAAATGAGGCACTCAATTAACATATATTGAAAAATATAGAGCTACTAATATTAGTTGGGTCACTGATTCACAAATTGTTTGGAAATTTCAAATTTTTGACGTATCTAATACATTTATAGTATATATTTTTATATTCATTGATAGTTCATAAAATGGTCTCAGAGTTGGAAAAAAATATCCCAATTGTTGTTTGGAATAATTTTGAGTGGTTTTAAATGAGATACATCAATATATTGATGATAGGGTGTACATAAAGATATAACATTAGTGTTAGTTAGTCATGGATAATAGTCTATATCAATATTGCCTCCACTTTATCCTTATTTGTAGGGTAATTATCCCCTTAATTTCCCTAATAACTTATCAACAGAGGTTGGTATATTGTATGAGGTAACAATATATACCAACCATACTGATAATTTTTTAATTGAGGATGAATTACATTATCCACCCAACTATAATTATGTAGTTTCCTATAGTGGTTTATCAGGGAAAATTACCATATTCATATTGGAAGGTTTATATTTATTATACTTCTAGTCAGTTAGGTTATCAATTTCCTGAAGATGTATGGGGTGATTACTAGTATTCATGGGTTCCATGACAAAACATGATGTCTTCCCTAAATCAATTGTGGTGGGAGAGAGGATGTTTTATTTTTGGTATAAGGTCAGGAAAAAAATAATTTATCATATTGGAAGCTATGACATCATCCATGTTTTGGAGGTTTTAAATGAATTTGGGGGCGTTATGTGTCTCTCACTCTGGGATGATCAACCTCATCTAAATGGATCCTTCAATAGTCTCTTATTCTATTGGGTGGTCCATTTTGCTTGAGTAGTGTATTGACATAGGATATAAATAATTTTCTTTCATAAAGAATTTCCCCATTCCCTAACAATCAAGGTGAAATAGGAAATCACTAATGTCGAGTCCTTAATATACCTAAGGATTTGTTCCATAAATATTATAGTCATTGTATTATGTACGACCCCTATAGATGATATTTATAAACATTAACATGATGGATATCCATAGACTAATAAGTCATCATACTTTGGATATCCTTTGTGTTTTTTTGTATTTACATATAGCATTCATATAGTGTAATTAATCTTCATGCGATAGACTCCCATGATTCTTCAAATTGGCACCCATGGTGGTGGGTAAACTCATCCGGGTTTGTGGAAATCATTGTCTCCTCCCCAAACTGACAATGATTTAATGCCATACATCAGTTAGAAAGGTGGATGGTTTGTTGATGGCTGTAGGAGCCACCAAGTATATTGAAAAATCCCACCATCATTAAAGGACTGACGAATTCATCCTTTAAAAGAACCACAAATTATTAATTACGGCTAGATAATGAAGGAGAAACTAGAAATCTTTCCCATTATGTGGGTTTTTTAGGTTTTTAACATCATTATGTTTTGGTATACCTCCTATGTAACCCCTATTTGGTTTTCACAGAATGGATGACCAGGGTTTCCCCTACCACCTCGATATAAACGAGGGAATTATTGGAGAATTATTAGAAGATACTCTGGAAATTCATTTTTGTGGTGATATAAAATATTTCCCATTGTGTCGACCCTATAGGTGGTGATGTTTGTATAATGATATATTTTATTTTTATAGGTAGGCCATGACACTATTTCAGAAACAAATTAATATAAACAGATTTTGAAAAAGGTGTTGATTCAACTATTTTAGATAATCACAGTTGGGGATATGGGTTGAGGGTGTGCATAATAAAATTTATTCCACAAAACAGATAAGAGATTGCTATATTTTTTTTTATTTGAGAAAAATCTCTAGTGTCTTCCTCACCCTTAATGACACACAATAATACTATTTTATAGAAAAAAACATAAAATTCATATACCTATTATAAAAAATTAACATTTTAATTTTTTAAAATTGAAAATATCTTTGGATCATGCACATTGATGAGTCATAATGTTTGGATATTTAAAAAGTTTTTATTAATTTTATACATGTTCAATTTATGTGATGAAAATTATTTTAATGATATGAAAATTGAATAAGAAAAGTTATAAAATTGATATCTCAGGCCCCTCTTCAAATATTGTTGGCATTTTGTAATACACTACATAAATACCCTCTATTTTTTGAAGATGGTCACCATAACATGATCAGTGAATTAGATTATATTTTTTAAAAAATACATAATAGTACAATGACCCTAATATTATAGTGTTTCCTTGTAACAACCTATGTCACCATATTTTTGAATATATTTATTAATTTTATTGTAATTAAAATTTATACACATGTATATATATATATATTAGTTTTTTCTGTGCACATTCATTACATTATTTCTAGAAACTATGTTGATGTCATATCCATTCAATTCTATAAGAAAAATATTTTGGGGTACATTATCATTGGACAACCTGTGTGAGTAACAATTAGAATTTTAATTTAATTTATATTTGTAACAAAAATTTATTAATATAAATGATTAGTTCATGATGAAGGGAGACCAATCTAGGTAACCCATGAAAGAAAATATTCTAGTACATGGGTTGTTTATAGTTTGGAGTAACCATTTTGAATAAATGGGAGAGCTATAAAAAATTATACAGAGCCACACCACAATGTTAGATCATTATTTTACAAACTATTTTGTAATAATTGAAGATTTATATCATTAATAAAATGATAAATTATAAATGTACACATCCTGAATTAAAATTGATATTCCCCCTTTTACCTCGCACTATTTTTCGGACCAAATTTTTTATATAGGAGATATATACTTACACCATACCTATATGTTATTCAATATCGTTAGTCTAAAATTCAATACATTACCTACATGATGATTTGTACTTTAATTCTTTTAACTTTTCATCATCCACTCTCCATTAGTTTCCCATGATGTTGGGAAATGAAGTGGATACCAGGATCTATTTTATTGTTTCTTTTGGGTTTATTCAAGGATGTTTTTATTCGTTTCAATGGCCTTAAAATGAACTCTTGAGGAATGTATAAGTATATTTCTTCATAAGAGAAAACATTTTCATTAATATTCATTGAAATTATGAGTATTTGTTTTAGTTTTTCCTTAAATCTTAATTTATTTTGAGGGATATTTTATTCCGAATGATTTATCTTATGGTATACCTATATATGATAGTGATTTATTATAATTTTTAGATGAATTTTTTCACTCATCATCAGGGATTAAAATAATATTTCATTGTTAAATAAATTAATTTTAGTTAGGATATATCAACTGAATTGTTTTAAATAAAATGTCAGGTAACATGTTTTAATCCAGATTTGATAATTATATAATTTGATTTTTTGGATCATTGATTAGTTTCGAATAGAAAATATATTGCATTCATATTGGGGTTTAAAATAAAAATTCATAAAAAATATAAGTGGAATCATATATATATTTGGTTTGTATTATTTATTTAATTAATTTAAAAATAAACTTAAAATGTAAATAATTGATTTTGAATTCAGATTCCCTTTTATGTTTGGTATATTTGAATTTTATTCAAATGATGTGGGTGTTTGGGATTTTATTCAGTCCCTTGTTGGATATTGAACTGTATTAGGGTATTAATTATTGTTTTTCTATGTATTATTTCCTAAGGGGTATATTATATATTTTATTTGTTGTGAACATAGTGATTGGGGAAATTTCTTTTTGGGAATTGTAATTGAGGTTTTATTTCATTATTATATTTTTATTTTATGTTTTTTTATTTTCTCACCTCATATTACATACTTCATACTGATTAATGGAGTCACTATGAGAGATGTAAAGGTTATGGGATCAATGGAAGCATTGTTGGGATGACACCCAACATTGATTTTTACAATGATCAATGATTATTTCAGGACCAATATGACAATGAACTCTGGTCACCATGGAATAGAATCAATGATTTAGATAATGAAGTAAGAGGTCTGAATCCTTTTGGGAGGATCATTGAAATACTTCTTATAATAAATTTATTTATTTCCATAATTAAAATAATACATGGATCATCGATATTTTATTCTTTTATGATGCTGATTATCTGGAATGACCCTTCCAGATTATCTTGTCTCACTTGAAAGGATACAAACTAGAATACCTCTAGTTGTGATCCACACATACTTCAATGGCCTCCAAACGAGAATTCTTGTTCTCTGAGTGCTATTGTAGAAAAATGAGTGTTTATTGTTGGTCATTCTTGATTGCTTGTTCTTTGTAATTGAATAACGTGTCTCATTCTTGAGAGGGGTGGTAAGATGATTTAAGAGAGAAATTGTTTAGCTCAACAATTCTCATTTCACTAGGTGTGTGGTTCGGTACATGGGACAATAGACGTTTGTGTCAATTTATTGACATGGGTCATCAGTTACAATCATTAATTGAGTAACAATAATTAAATACATTAATAACCTTATAGAAAACACATGACATTAATAATAATTCCACATCATTATTTTGGGTGCACCAACTTGCTCAAAACAGAATTACAAATAAAATTACACATCACAAAATAATAGAAACCTTATTTTAATTTCTTCCAACTAGTTCAATAATTTTTTATCATTATGAAAATAATTATTTCTCTATAATAATGGCCTTATTTCTATTGACACCGCATCCCTTTATTGAGTACTCGAATAAAAAATAAATAATTTATTCTCTTAAAAAAAGATTTTTATTGAAAAAATCATAAATAAATATTTATTAAATGTTCAATAATATAAATAAATATGTTTTACCCACAATCCAATAAATAAATATTTATTTAATTTATGAAATTATTTTTAGATGAATAACATTGTTCAATTTTTTTGACAGTACTATTTATTAATTAAATTGAAATAGAATTTAACTAAGACCATGAGAAACACATAGTGTGTGACCCTCTAGGATTCATTCTCATTGGAATTAGGCGGGCTTGCCTAAAGTCCACGATTATTGTCTAGAAACAGGTCAAGACAACCATGAGAATGAATATAAAGTCGTAATAATGACATCCATATATGAACACACATTGTGTAATATAATCTCTTTGTCGCAATATCTCACCAAGCATGTGTAATGATAGTGTCCTCAGACTTTCTTCTTGATATGTTGTTCTTTGACTACCTGAAATAAAATTTTCATCACACCATGGCCATAGAATTTCATGCAATGGTTCTATTTCAATCAAAGGGTCTAGATATCAACCTTAAAAAATGGAAGGGAAAAATCCTTCTGCAACTTATTCATTAATAATATGCCACTTGTGACGGACCCAAGGTACCATACATCCCGCAAACTGTCCTTGTGATGGTTTTCATCAGTAAATCAATGTGAACAAGTCACAACAAGTATTAATGATAATCTAAAAGTATAAGGATCATATCATGCACTCGCAGATATAAATATTTGATGAAAAAAAACATGCAGAAATCCCAATTGCGAGTCTTTTCTCATAATCTCCTATCTTTGAGATTACCAAGTGCCAACTTCATGAGAGTAAGTCACATATTCTTACGATTACTCAGGCATGAAGATCATCATTCTATTTGTCCCATCATAGTATGCCATTCAACCATAAAACTATATTTATGAATATTGTTGTAGCACTTCAAGGTTCTCATCATAGAAGGGATCTTCCATTACCATAAAAATAAATAAAATAATCTAATTCATTTTTACATCATAGTAATGAAGAACAATAAAAAATATGTAATAAGTTGTTTAATATTTAAATACATTATATATCGATGTAATAAAAGTACACCCGGTTGGTTTAAAGACACCAACTCTTACAAGTTGGTAGATATATCTTTCTTGGATAAAAAAGATAAACTAGTTACATTATGATTTTATAGGTAATATGGGGGTTCTACATTTGAGATTCTTTCTGAGGATATATTCATTTTCCTACTTAAGAATAAATTAATAAGAATGTATATGATTTTTAATTGACAACTAATAGGATCACATTATGATATGTTTTGAAATTTCCAATGATTACTTGATGATTTTACTTAGTAAATTTATTTCCACTGTATTCCCTAGAATAACATACACATATGACAAGAATCATTTTTATTTTATTTTACAATATGATATAGATCTATGGTGTTTTTTTGATACTCAGTATTATATTTTGTTTTATAAATATCATTATAATATTATTCTAAATAGTGTAATTATAGTGTTAATTAGAATATGGATTTAAAATGTTTATATTAACATAATAGAATTAGAGTGAAGAAATGGTTTTCATTTGACTATTATCATAAAAAAATAAACTTGAAAGGAAGTACATAAATGTTAATAAATGTGTTTCTAAATTTTACGTAACAATGTATAAAAATTTAAATTTTTATATTTTTTTCAAAGTAGAATAAATGGATTGTCTATTGAAAAGAGTAATTTTTGTTTTTATAATCATACTGGGATTAGCTTCTCTAACTTCCTATGTAATCTATTATATATATGCAACTCATGTGTATAAATTCCAGATTTATGGATTTAATCAAAAAATTTCATTATGTGAGTATGTAATCAGGATATTATTTAGATGTTGTGGGAGGAAAAGGGTGAGGAGATCATGGTTCTAATTGGTTTTCAATTTTCTATATGGTGATAAAAATGTCTTTTACTTAATGGAACATATCATGCCCAGTTTGTTTATGTTTTATTTATTTTTGTAATGATGAAATGATTTACTATGATTTCATTCCTATGTATCCATATTTATGTAGGATAAACTTATTGGATGTATTATTATGGATCCATTTATTGTTACATTATTTTGAAATAATTCACAATAGTTACATTCTAAAACCATGGAACTAGATTCTAGCTTTAGATGATCTTTAATTTACATTAATAATATCATATCTCATTTCATGTTCACTAAACAACTGTATCATTGGTTGGATAATGAAATATTAAACTGGATCACCCATCATGATATTTTATGTGTGTTTAGGTAGTATTGAAATTAGGATTTTCTTTTTAACTGGAGAGTTAAATAAAATGATAGTGTCATTAGATCGTTCTATAATTGATCCTTCTATTTCGATGGGTTTTGATGATTTGTGTTTTTAGTACATTTTTTAAAATAATTGATATTATTTAATATTTTTTTATAAACTATTCACCGATGAGTGTGTTGATGAATCGAAGGGACTCTATGATTTTCAATGGTGAAATTGATTAACAAACCATGGTTTCAGGGATAGACCACAAGGTTTGTAAAAAACTAAAGAGGACACATAAAATACAACTCTAGGTACTAATATTTATGCTTCATTGTAAAGATATGGTTAAGTAGAACATCTGACTAAATCACAAAAATTGAAATTTATTCTCTAAAATATTTTCCCTCCCATGTATTCAAAAAAAAATTCATTAGTTTCTAACAATATTAAGATGCAAATAATTTGTTCTTTTGAGTGAATTGATTTTATTTAATGTGGTTTGTTTGATAATTAATGAATCTTCATAGGTTATAATCCTTTATGGTTATTGTGTTTTTATTTTGAAAATTAGTTTTTGAAATGGAAAAATGAATTTTCGTGATATTTTTTATCAAAAAAATAAAATAAAAATTTTATGGAATTATATTTGTTAAAATATTCATTCTAAAAATAACCCAATGAATGAAATATTATTTCCCATTGTTTCTATGTGTATATATGAGAGCTAGAGATAACAGCTAGAAATAGGATTGATATTTATAGATGGAACATTCCCAAGATTATAATATATATATATATATGTTTTATTAGATCAGCTCAATTCAATTTGCAGTATTTCATATTTCTTATGGGATTGGATATGTCTTATTTGGTCAAGTGATTTTAAGTTTTTTTTATTTAGTCTATTGAACCACCTTTATTGTTTTACGTTGAGTAAAAATAAATGGGAAATAATGGGGTTTATTATGTTTTGAAATATCATGGTATACATTTGTAAAATATATATTTTATCATTTTGATGTTTCAATTTTTAATATAATTGGCATTTCTTGGTTTTTCCTTATTGGATGGAAATGAATTTTGGATTTTTACACAAGTCATTTTGGATTCTATGATTTGTATTTTTACTCTAGAATTTAGTAATATCATAATTTTTTTAGTACTTCTTTGGATTTGTTTTTCTTATTCTATTATATCAATATTTGAGATCAATTTCATATTATTTTTGAAAAGGTGATCATTTAGTTGATTCAATGTGAATAAAGACAAGTATTTAATTTCAAAAATTGAGAAATCTATGGGAGAATCATTATCATTGTATCTTGTGTTGGTTTCTGGTGTTTGATATCCTGTCAAATACAGTGATTATGTTGACCTAGGTCTAGTACACAATTTTTTCCCTATATTGGAGTGGTATTGAATATTCTTTTTTTATAGTTGAGTTTCATTTTTTTATATTACTTTGTTTTTAATTTTGAATGTTCATTTGTCCTAAAATTTTATATTTTTATTACCAGGTTAGTCATTATAATTGTTATTATTATTACAACTTGAGTTATGTTTTTTTCAATCACTTAGATACGTTCCCTCATTGTGAATATTTTTTCTAATTACATGATTATTAATATTTTTAAATAGTTAGGAGACATATTATCAGTTTTTCTCCTATTAGGCACATTCATTATAGTATTTTTATACTTTTATTATGGGTGACTTATGCTTCTTTCTAATTGATTGTTCTGTTTTGAGGTATTTAATGAGTGAAATAATTTTTACCTAGTTTCTCTCTTATTGTTTCACCGACAATATCACTACATTAAATAATGGTTAATTGGGGTTTGTTTTCATTTACATACTCATTTTATGGTGATTTTATGGGAGAATAATGTGTCATGTTTGGGATTTTGTTTCAGAATGTGTGATTGTAGATGTGAATATATTCCAAGCTTTTGGGTAAATTAAATTTTTTATGTTTTGAGAGAGATATATATATTTGTGTTTCTATTCCATGAATGGTTTGATCATGGGCATTAAATGGTTTTATGATACTGTGGGGATGAAATTCCAGTGTATTTCTAGTGGTTTATAGTTTTGGTAAAATTATTTTTAGTCAAACCATATGAGTAACACTTACCAAATTCTCTCTTAGTAAATATTGTACATTTTCAGTATGATCTTAAAGAGTAGATTATAGAATGGTATGAAATGTTGGTTAACCCTACCCTAAGGGATTTCTAGTAGATTTCTTTCACATATATATGAGTAACTATTGGATAAAAAATTACGAGTTATTTTTCGTTTAACTGATCCTCCTCTCATGGTTTGCACACAATTATCTAAAATTTGTGTTAACCATTCAATTTTTATATTAAACATGTTTAAATATTAACAATTTCCAATAAAAATTATTTTTTCCAATACTTGTACACCCATTTAAAAAAATTATTTAGGGCTCTTGGTAGGGAGAACCATCCTCACGTCCTCCTTGATCATAATTTTCTCACACCTCATTTTCAATTAGTTTTATAAATGTTAATCCCTCCTTTAATTCATCATTGTTCCTTAAATTTTATCAATTTTTATTTTAGTAACTACAAAATTATAGAGGTGACTCAAGTATATCTTATGATTCAAGGTAGATTAATCAAGGGGGTTTCTGTTTCTGGGTCATGAAAAAAGACTCATTGAGGCTTGGTTTAGTGTCTATAAATAATGAAGATGACTATGGGAATAATTTTCATTAAAAAATTTAGTTTTTTTGAATTAATTTAAATTTTCATGGAATATTACTCTTTATAGTTCTAAAAAAATCATCAATCATGTTTTGAATATGTATGGTAGCTAAAATTGACTAGATAAATGGTGTAATAGTTTTTTTCTCTTAGAATAATCTGTTATAATATTATTTAATGTGGTTCATGAAATATAAGGTATTTTGTTATTTTTATAAAATTTTATTTAAATAAAATTTTCTCTTTAAAATTATTGAACCCAATATGAGTACTGATGTAAAATGAAAAATTATATTTTCCACCTTTGGAGAGTGTTAACGAAAAGGAACATTAGTTTAATGTTTTTTTATAAATATATTTTGATTATTTTTTAGAAGTATAAAAATAAAAATATATTTTTGGATTTATAATGATTACGTAAAAAATGGAATATTAAATGGATATAAATGAATTTTTATTCAGATTAAATTTTCAATGTCATGTTTGTGACTTATGGATTGTTTTCTAAGTGCATGGTTTTTTGATACCCTCTATTCCACATGTTGAACTACAAACCCTAAGTTTTTTTATCAATATGGTATAGTTTATAGACATAGGTCAATGAATTATACTCTATATTATAATTATAGTAATTTGGGATGTTTCATTATAGGGAATTATAGTTTATGCAATATTTTTTACTTTTATTTTTATAATGACCCATTTTTCAAGTACATTACACCTTAAATCCATCCCTTATTATTGTGTAATTGAATTATTCTTTTATTATTTGATTAATCTCATTTCTTCTTCATGGTTTGATATTATTTTGGAGCACTTTAAGGGGGTGAAGGTTTGGAATACTATTAGGGGAATCCATGCAATTATCTAAACGAAAACCATGTCACAAGTTATAGAAGGACTATGGGTTTACCATTATTTTAGGACATTATTTGACATTCCTAATAAATAATATGACTTGGGATAGAAGGAATTACATTATATTTTCATAGACTTCCAAATTTGGTGGTCAAACAATTAGGGTCCAAGAAGACATGTTATGCAATTCTTGATTTTCACATGATTTGGTAAAACATCTAACTAAATCATACTTGTAGAATTTATTAATCCAAAAATTTACTTTTTATCTTGAAACCAAAGAAAATCCATTATTATTCATCCAATTCAGAGGGATCATGATCTGTGTGTCTCTTGTGAATATTATTAGCATCTCATCTATATAGATACAACAAGTCTATTAGATCTAATGTATTTGAATCATGTAGATTCGAACTAAGTGGGTTTTCATCCTCTATTTATTTTGTTTTCTAGATCACCCTTATTATTAATTGAAGAAATCATAAATATTGAATTGATGGAATGATGTATGAATTATAACGTGAAATACTATTTTTTCTCATTTACTTGTTTTGTAGGTGGCCATATATACAGTTTTAATATTTATTTAATATGAATATTGATAATATGTTGATTTGAGATCCAATTGGGTGTGTTTATTTTGTTCCAATATTAGGTCTCCATATCCATCTTGAACATTGATATCGAATCCCCTTATTTGATGATTTCAGTCTAATTCTAGGGATTCGTAGAATATACATAATAATTTTTTTAAGGGAATCGTTTAGTGATGTCTCTATTTGGAATATAACATTTGTTGTCATTTCACATAAAAAAGTAATTTTCATTCCATTTAGTGGAGTTTTATATTGTTGTTTCCATGAAAGTTACAACATGTCTGTTAATGTATATCGTATAGGACCCATGTTTGGTAACAATTAGAAGTGTGTATTATATGATTCTAATGCCTATTAATAATCATGTTTTTGTGTGTATTTAAATACAAATAAAAGGCTTGATATGGTATGTTTTTGAATATATGTGTTATTACCCATTTTGTGTGAATGTTTAGAGAATAATGGGTTTTTCATCTATTAGAAAATGATAGGTGGGACATCGTCGCTTGGTTATACCTTAAAGTGAGAAATATGTGTGGCATATGTCAATATAATTTATTGAAATTAAATCATGGTACGAGAATGAGTTCCTTGATTCCATATGTGATGGAATAATGGGACACGATGTACTTATATGCTGATCCCTAGCATATAAGTGTTCACATGGACTTATGTACTACCTCAGGGAAAATATGGGGATTTATGGTGTTTTGGATCAATAGAATACTCTTTCTTCATGTTGTTATTTATGAATATATTCTTCCCCATGTACAAAAATGATCAAAAAATCTATTATGACTATTTAAATAATGGATTTTATGTAGGTACAACTTGGGTTTGTTGTGTCTCGGTCAGAACAATATCATATTTAAAAAATTGGATGTTAATTTAATTTTTATGTACATATTATCTTGTTCTACACAACTTATGCATATTTAATTATGACAA
Source organism: Viscum album (assembly GCA_963277665.1). Classification (NCBI taxonomy): domain Eukaryota; kingdom Viridiplantae; phylum Streptophyta; class Magnoliopsida; order Santalales; family Viscaceae; genus Viscum; species Viscum album. The sequence goes on along the minus strand of OY728133.1, from coordinate 970,221,843 downwards.
GGTTATATTTCTTATTTCCTTCATAGTTTATAGTCACACCCTACATGTGAATCTTGATCCACATGTAAACTCAATTTTCGTGGATCTATGGAACGGAAAAGGATATATAAAATGGAGTTAATGACATGTATGTGGTTTTTTAGAGGTGGTACTAGGAATAACACTAGTGTAATATTAGAAGGTATTATTAATTTTTATTTTCACTAACTATAATCTTGTCTGACCTTGAACATCGGGGTTCCTTGAATATTTTATATTAATATACTGTTTAATAAATAAATATCATATTTGGTAGAATTGTTTTTATTATTATTTTTGTCCCTATTACATTATTACAATTTAATTGAGTTGTTCCTCATGTATATCTTATGATACTAAAGGTATATTGTACCAAAAAACTCATTTGGAGATCCACTTGGAATGGGTTAAATAATGTATATGGGTAGGTGTGTGTGTTTCCATGTGGTATTATAGTTTCATTTATGTGATTCTAGTCTGGGTGTCACAAAGTGGTATCAATTGGGTTATCATTTTCTTTCTTCTAGACTATGTTTGGGGAAAAAATATATGGAGTTAATGCTTGATATACATACACATGTTTCATTGTTACATTCATGTGGATGTACATATTATTATTTAATAAACCTAGTTTGTATGTCAACATATATTAAAGATTAATTGGGGGTGTCCTATGAGTTCTGTACTCACTTTCTACATAGGGATCTTGATGCATGTAGAGACATCATGATCACAGATTTAGGGAAGGGAAACATTAAATTGATAGGGAGTTAACGATAGGGTGATGTATATTCTGTAGTGTTATAGATTTAGGGAATACATTTTTATATTCTTGAATTATTTATTTTAGTATCAACTACATAAAATAAAATTTGAGCTATAACATTTGGAGTCATTATAAATTCTTATATTTTAGGAATCTAGAATACTATGGATATAATTTGTTATAGAATTTTTATTATTTATTAATATCCTACATTTTTATTTTTATTTCCTTTTTAGGACATGATTAAGATATAGATATTTAGGTCATAGGTTATAATCTCCCCACTGAACCATTAAGACCATCACCATAGGTCTTTAACCTCTTATATATCTCATGTGTCACATGACATAATTTGAAAATTAGGTCAAACATGACGATTTTGGTAGGGGAATTCAAAATTGATTCCAATGGAGGTTACCATTTTCAATATACTTGACATTGATAAGTGAAAGGTGGAATGTATTTAGGTTTTAAGGTATTCTTTAATGGGGTTTATGTACATGTCTGACCACCTCTTTCTATGCAGACAATTGTGTAACTCGTGGTGTGGCTGATATTATAATTTTGGCCCTATGGTTTCATAATTATCTTTAATATGCAGTTATGTTACCATTAATGGGATTTTGGTGCATTAATGAATTATGATCAAGAATATAGGATCACATTTATTATATACGTGTTTAATGTAATCCCTGGTATTTCATTTAATTAAATGTAATGATTTATGATTTTTTATTTTAATATATATCATTGATAAAAATTAATTTATTTGTACATGAGTATTGTAATTGTATATATATATTATAGTTATTAATATGTTGGTAATAATGGAAATTAATCATACTTGGGTTCTTCTTGGATGTTTATGCCGTTTTTTGTGTATCCTTCTATGTTAGCTTTTGTAGTAGAAATCCATTGAACATCCAAATGATTTTTTATGTTCACAACAAAATGGTTTGTTAAAAATTTATTAATATTATTTTTTTAAATATATTATAATCACTCTATGGTAAAATTTATTGGGACCTTTAGGTGATATAAACAAGAACACCCCCACTAGGGATGAAGAACCAATTAGAAAACGATATTTGCAAGAGGATTTACTTGAGCATGATCCTATATCTATAGTTGAGGTTCATGGAGTATAAAAAATCATGGATTCCTTCATTTATTACAATTTCATGTATAAGGGGTAAAATAGAAAATAATTTATTATTACAAGTTCTTTTTTCTTCATCATCCACACGTCTATCAAGGTAATAAGGTTCATCGGTATTCTATGCAATGGAATTACTATATTCGAGGTATATTTTATATGTCCAATAAAATATATGGAAAATGGGTAAATCAATAAATTATCATGTTTCATGACCCACCAAGAGGGTATGGTTTTTTATGTTCTATGATTAACGACATTTTGGCATTACAGGGGTAACCTTCGAGGAAAAGTTCATTGAAGATTTTTTCTTAGAAACACTATTATAGGATTAGGAATACATTATAGGGAATCCAAGGGTCTCTATATTAGTTATTTCCTATATGGATAATTTCATGGATTTTTTCCATTTTACTCATTCATAATAGTAAATTATATATACGGAAACAAAAATATAGTACCAGTCTCTAAGTATAGTTAAGGTGTTATTTCAATTGATTTTAGTGTACTATATATCTATAGGTGTTTTGAAGGGATTTGATAAAACAAATTGACTATTAAAGGACATGGTTGAGGATATTCTTTTGTATTTATTTATATCATATTAAAACCACCCTTGGAATATTATTGGTTCCTCATCTATTACTATAAATGGAATGTATTTGTTGTTGAAAAAAGGGGTTTAGTGTCAATCATATTGGTGAATGGTTCATTCAACAACCTCTATTGGTAGTGATGGATCTTAGTGAATTATTTTTTAATTAAATATGAATTATTTTAAAAATAATATTTGAAATTATAACATTTTCCTTAAAATATTCTTAATAAGGAATATTATGTACTTATATTTAAGAGAATCATGGTTCGTTTTATGTAGAGGTGAACGAAAAAATGGAATGTGGCTAAGGTATGTTATAAGGACCTAACTGTAAACCTTATATAATATTGATTTAAGTATATAATATGAACTTATTTCACATTCAAGATCATTTCATGTATATGGTTTTAGAGAATTAGGTCATCAATATTGCATTACTTCTCAAATATATCAAAGTATATACTTATAATCTATCCATTTCTCATAACAATGAAACTCCTTAAATAAAACAATAATTATTTTCTTGAAAAAAATATTCATTAATTATTTTTTTCTCTTATCCTTCCTGATACCATATGAAAAACATTTCCAAAAACCAAGGATGAGAATAAAAAGTTCAGTAAGGGTTATAACATAAAGAATGAAAAAATCAGTCCATGAATACATACAAATCAATGGAAACATACATTTCACTCATAATAAATAATCTCTTTATTACCCCTAATTATATAATAATATTTATGAATATCTCAAGGAAATAATAAATAATAAATGTAACTTGTGGAATCCTTAACATAGTTTCATTATATATTTCACAGCTATATAGGGAGTATCCTTCATTGTTACTTTTGGAATACCCATCGAAGTATATTCCATAAATCTCTGAGGAGAAACCAAAACTTTTACCTCTGTCATGTTAACGAATCCATTGAAGGGATATCATGGGCTCACCCACCCTCAGTTCATCATGGAACCACCCTCAAACATAATAAATTCCCAATATCCATAAAATAATCACTAAAACATAACATTTTCACATTTCCACTCAAAAGATATCATTTCAAGATATCTACATAATCCAACCAATTTAAGAAAAAAAAATTAAGTGTTTAAAAAGATTATTTTTGAATCAAAGTGTCTGATTACACATTGATTCCATTACATGGATTATCATTTGAAAACATTAATGTCCCTGTAAAGAAATTATTTATTCCATTTTAAAAAAATGGACATCTTATAGAATGATTTACAAGAATGAGTCTTTAAAACATCTAAATTGAAGTTTTAGTTGTCCCTTACCACTGGAGAAAATACAGGATTAAAAAGAATTAAGTAATAACATTGAAAAGAAACCTATAATATAGTTATAATAAAGATATTCATGATATAATACGTTAAATGGAATTATATGAACTATATAAATTTGAATTGTTGCATAACAACAAATAAGTTTCAATGTAATGTAAATTGAGATGAAATTCTTTACAAGGATTGTATCATGAGATTAGGGATAAAAATGACATAATTATTTGTGAAAAATATAAATTCAACAAATAAAAGTTGATATTATGTGTAAAATATATTTTTTCCATTGAAACATATTCTAGGAAAAATATAAACAATGACATGGATATTTAACTCAATGAATGGAGATTGAGTTATAATTCCCCTTACAGTGATCATATAAATGATGTAAGAATCAATTAGTGGGGTGATTATGTGTAAAAACAGTATATCCATGAAAATGGATGTGGAATTTACATCCTAAAAAAATAAATAGTGATTCGACATGAAATTGATGCATAATATAATCAACAAAGTATTTGTAAAACCTAATTAGTGTAAATTGCGGTTAGAAATTCCCTTACCTTGGGTCTAACTTGTCTCATTCATTCTTTATTTTGATCAATAATAATAATTGATTAATTTATACATTTATTATAAATTTTTTGATGTTTATTAGTCATTTTGTACTACTTATCATCATTTTATAACAATTACATATTTATTTGTGTTCATATTGGTCAATTTGTCGATATTCGTTACATAAGTCGAAAATGAACTTGTTTGATGTAAATTATCCACGTGGTAAAAATTACATCATATCTATAAAATTATTAATCATTTAAATAATTTATATATATCGTATATATGTATTTATAATATCCATAATATTTGGAGATAATAAATACAATTAACCATTCATGGAGATGGTAGGTCAGACATATGCATGTATAATACATTCATTTCTTTGTCATATTAAAGAAATGAAAACTAAATGATACATAGGTATGATATAATTAAAGTATAATATATCTTTTGTATATTTTACATATGTTCATTAACACCATCCTTTATATGATTCATGAATGGCATGAATGAGGAATATCACATTGAGGGGGAGGTAGTCCACACTTCCTCAATTGAAATTATTGTATTTACATATTATGGAAAGCATAAAGGTATGATATAATTTTTAAAAAATAATAATGAATAAAAAAATATAAATATTATATATATAATATGAAAATATATCCTCATCATTATGGACACCATGATAGGTGGTGAGAAAAAAATTGAATAATCATCATTTTATGAGGTAGCTGTTCACCATACACAGAAACAATATGTCTGTATACATTTGATAGAGGAATGTGTAAGAATAGATTCAATACATATAAAAAAATTACAAGTATATGGAGGATATTGTTTTTATTTCATGAAATTAATAAGAAGATAATAGGGTGTTAAAAATGAAAATAAAAGAAAGGAACTTTAGAGAAGTCCTTACCTCTAAATCGGGTAACATATTTTGATTTGAGCCAAAATAATTTCTCGTATTGCCTTATACCCAAGGTAAGGCCCCAATGAAGAATTAAGGGATGTATGTAGATTATTTGAAATAATTTGGGATGAGCCAAGGGGCTTTATATGTGTGAGTATATTTCTAGAGGGAGTGGCCTTTTATTAAAGGGAAGAGGGTCACTTTAGGAATGTCTGGAAATATTAATTTATTATAAATTCAATTTAGATTAAAAATTGTAAAAAAACACATTAAATTCTATGTTAAAATGATTTGGGTTTGATTACCCATATTTAAATAATTTCTAGACAATTTTTGAATATTTTGTGTCCTTGTATTTTCTGTTTAACCCTAATTTTTCTATTCTGAAACATACGATGTTGCCTTGTATTTTACAAATTGAGAGTTAATTTAAATTTCATATAATGAAAAATGATAAAAAATTAATTTAGGAAATATTTGGACTTATATTAAAAAATTTTACGAATTTTATATTTTTAGTAACTTACAATCATTTAATAAACTATTATATATTTTATGTTATGAAGTTTGCCAATTTTGGACAGTATTTGAACTTGAATTTATATAAAAGTTGATAACAACTTGTTTCCTAAAAAACATTAAATTATTCATAACATGTAATATTAACATAATTAATTCGTGGATGATAATAATTATGTCAAATAATATTTATTTTAATATTAATAATATCATTTATTTGAATCCTTTATTAATGAATCAATCAGTGAATCGTCATTGTTTAATAATTAAATTTATTTATATAATTTATAAAAATTATAAATAAGATTTAATGATTTAGGAAATATTTTTATCATTCTAATGGTAATCTATAATCGAATATATCACTTACATAACCCCATATAGAAATTATTTTCTTAAGAATTTACATGTTTATGTTCAATTTTTCATTTAAATTAATTAATATAACATGTCATTACCACTCCCATGATGCTCCAAAATGCCAAATGTTTTGCCTATAGGTGATAGTGGTGGGACATAACTTGTTAAATAGTATTATGACATGTTTTATGGTAGTTTTAGTTTTGTATAACATTATTTTTTACCCATATTTATCAGATTTAACCTTTAACCAAGGTAAATGAAAAAAATTTGCTGAAGTTATTATTCATAATGTCCCAAAATAAGAGGTACATATTTAAAAAATTTGAAAATTATGATTAAAAATATGCATCAAATTTTTCTAAATTAAAAACACATCATTGTAAGAAATTTTTTTAAAATTAATTCCCCTTGTCAAAACCAGAAAAATGAGCTTTTATGAAGTAAAATCTATCTAACGATTCACATGTGTTTATGTCCAGTTTCAATATGAAATTATTTCCAATTACCATAAATGGATTAAATGATTAAAATATATTCCATTTATAATTTAAAAAAATTAAAATTATTTTTTCACCATATCAATTATCACGATGGAAAAAAGTAGTTTTCAATTAACATTTATCGTATTTTTAGTATTCATCAAAACATGATAGTTATTAGAAAAATATAAAATATTTTTAAAAAGTAAATTTGGATAACCCACATATAATTATAAAGATTAATTCATCAAATAGAACATATAATGGGATCAAAAATATATTTAAAATGGTTTCACTGTCAAAAGGTTGTAAAACTGCATTTTTAGAAAAATAAATCTTTTTATTGGAAAAAATGATTTTGTTCATATATAATATATATATATATAACATATAAGATGAATTTGAAAAATAAAAATTTCATTGGAAAATACATAAATAGACATTTTATTTTATATACACAATTATTCTTTTTTTTAAATAGGTTTTCATAAAAACACATCCTTCATATTCAATTGATTTTTACTTCCATTTCTATTAAATTGGATAACCAGTGAATCATTATTTATACATGTGTCACTAGTATTTTCATATTTCAATTGATACTATTCAATCACATCATTCCAATTTCTAGGTTATAATTGTTACATTTAAGTAATTATATTTAGTTGTTCATTTAAGCACGATGTAGTGTATCAGGTATTCTATTGAACATTGGGATTATTTCATAATACTCAGAATGTTACATCATTCCCCCATTTTGGAAAGTGTTCCCTCACTATTTTAAAAAATTTAATGGTAAAAAAAATAAAAACCCCACAATGGAAAATTGTTTATTAAAACTACAACTTTAAAAGAAAGAAAAAAAAGTACAAAGGTAACCTAAGATAACACACACTAGGGTTCAATTTTGGAAAACATTGATATGGAAGAAAATCAATGTCTCAAGTTATTATGGAGAGAGATAAAAACCACGATTAGGAGAAATTTAACAACTATGAAACCATAAACATGTGATGGGTTAAACAGACTTTGATTTTCCATTATGAAATGTAAATGGAAAAAGTTATAGTTTTAATGTTATTTTTGTTATGTTGATGAATTTTTTTACAAGCTTTAATATGAACATGAGGAATCATACTTATCAAGTAGTGTTTTATCATATTATAAATATCTAAAAAAAACTTATATTTTATTCAAATGAGTAGTATTCATGATTACTTGGTAATACATAATGATCTAGAATATGCTTCTAAAGTATCACATAATCTACAAAAGATGAATCCAATATTTCCCTTTTCTTTAGGAATTAACCACAACCACAATGGTTATCATAAGATCAGATAATCCCTAAAAAGAGAAATCCTTTATAAAAATAAATATTAATCAGAATCTCCAAAATTCAACAAACAATACCCAATGTTCAAAAATGACCATTCAATAAAAATATTTTTCTTAAAATTCATCAAAATAATTCAAACTAAGATTGAAATCCAAAATTCCGAAAAATTTGCCAACATAGTCTTCCAAGGTAAATTTTTACATTTATCTCCAAATAAAATTGATCACTATTACTATCTCATATAGAAATGTAATTAAAATAATCACATATTTTTTATGATAGGTTAATAATTTCAATAAATAAACTAATTCACATAATTCAACTATTAAAATCATAGATTCATCTAATATATAATACAAAAATTACTCAATTAAAATACCATAGCATTCTATTTACATTAATCTAATAATGTTCTTAAAATTTTGAATGTATTCCAAAAGTCTGTTTATCACATAATCACAATATCATTTTCTAATACTAATGATATACAATAGATAATATATATTTCTCCAAAATCAACTTATTCTTAATCCATAAAATAAATCACCCAAAAGAATAATTCATACTAACCCAGGACATCACATAGGCTAGTGGTAGGTGATAAAGGCTTATCGCACTCCAGTTTTGGGTTTGATTCCCGTAGCCTTTTCCGACATTATAGGTTGTCACACTGTATGTGTGTCATCCATTTTGAAAAAATTTATAATTATTATAACATTAAAAAAACGAGATAAAATCCTAAAAAATAACCATAACATGATTTTTCCTCAATGGTTATTCTATAACATTCATTCTTCATTTCAAAAATTATAGGCCCATAACGACCTCAAAAATAAATTTCTCCAAAAATTCCATTAATTGCCTTGAAATTTCATAACATAAACCTCAAAAGGGTTTTATATTACATTTAATATATGATAATAAATATTAATATAAACCTATGATGATATCCCTAACTCTAAAGATCACATCATAATATCCAAAGTTGTCTAAATCCTTCTCTGATACCTACTATATGACACCATCCTTAAACCATACATAATATTTTGTTATGCCAATAATTTAACCTTATATAATAATGAAGATCTTTTCTAATTTATATTTATAGATAATTAGGCCATAAATATTAAATTACTCCTCAGAAATTACAATGTGAACACTTCTAATATATCCTATATTTTCACTATAATGAAACTTCTTAAATAAGACAAGATTTATTGTCATTATCCAAATCTTCTTGTATTCTTTCATTATCTTATCCTTCCTTATAGCCTGTGAGAAAAATTTCAAAAACATGATATGAGCTTACAAATATCAGTAAGAGTTATTAAATTTGTAATTACAATAGTATTCCATTAATACATTCAAATGTATTTAATCATACATTTCAGTCACAAAACATTAGCTATTTAATATACCTCTTGAAGTCATAAGATTTATGAATAAGTCATAGAAATCATAAATCATGATGGTAACATGTGGAATCCATAACATACATAAATTGATTCATTTATAACTACATATGGATTATCCTTCATGGTTATGTTTGGAATACCGACCACAATATATTCCCTAAATATCTTAGCAGAAACCATAACGTCTACCTTTGTCATGTTATCTGATGCATTGGAGAGCTATCACGGGCTCACCCACCCTTAGTTTTCATGGAACCACCCCTATACATAATTAAAGAAAACTAACCATAACATTATAATAAAACATAACATTTCAAAATTTTCATTCCCAAGATAACATTTCATGATATTAACATAATTAATACAATTTTAAAAAATATATTTAAAACATTTTAAAATAATATATTTTAATCAAAGTGCCCCATAAAACTGTGAATTATTTAATGGAATTAAAATTTTAAAATATTAATGTACCTATAAATAAATCATTCAAATCATTTTAAAAACATGGAAATAATTGAGAACTATTTATAAGAAAAATTATTTTATCCATATAAATTGATGTTTTAGTTAAAGAGTCCATTTATACTTGAGAAATTGCATTAATAATAATTATTAAATAATAAAATTAAAAAACCAATAATATAATCAAAATTTGTATATTAATGATATAATATGATCAATGTATACATATAAAAAATAAAAAGGTTAATTGGTTCATTACAACAAATAAGCCTCAATATAATGTTCATTGAGTTGAAATCCATTAAAAATATTGTATAATTTGATTAAAAATAATTATAGAAAATAATTATGTGGGACGAAGTAAAAATACACAAAATATATGTGTATATTATTTTTTATAAAATATAGTTCATTGACACATATTTGTGGAAAAACTAAACCAATGAAATTGATATTTAATTCAATTAAGGGAGATTATGTTATGGTTTCCCAAACACAGTTCATATAAATGACTAAATAATTTATCAATGGGGGGACTATGTGTAGAAACTGTAGATCCACATAATCGAAATTGTAAATTACTACCTAAATAAATAAATAATGATTCCACGTTATTTCTTTGAATAATATAGTCAATACGATATGGCTAAAACCTAATGAGTGTAAATTGGGTATAGAAGTTACCTTACCTTGTGTGTGACTAGTCTCATTCATTATTTATATTATTTAACAATTAATATATGTTAATTTATACTTTTATCAGAAAAATTATCAATTTTATTATTCATTTTATATTACCTATCATCATATTATAGTAATATTATAATTATTTATGTTTAAATTATTTGGATTGTCGATATTCGGTACATGAGTCGAAAATGAACTCATTTGATGTAAATTTTCCATGTGGTCAAAATTGCATAATCTCTAGAATATTATTTCAGATTTAAATGTAATATATGTCAATTAAATTTGTATTTATAATATCTATAACATTTAGATATATGAAATGAAATGTACCGTACATGGAGACGTTGGGTTGCACATACGCATTAACTCTACATTTTTTTATTTATCTTATTATATGATTGTAAAATAAATGATATATATCTATGTTATAATTATAGTATAATATATCTATAGTATATTTTACATGTTTTCACTAACTATATCTTTTATTGGTTTCATATATGTCATGAATATGTCATGTCACATTGAGGAGGCAGTAGTCTCTACTTCCTCAAATGAAATTATCGTATTTATACTTTAGGAAAGAATAAAGGAATGTTTTAAATAAAACATATAGATAAATATAGACAATATAAATAATATATATATTTAATATATAAATAATTTTCCATCATAATGGACACCATAATATGTGGTGGGAGAAAATTGTATAATCTTCATATTTTGAGTCTGTAGTTCACCATACACAGAAGCATTATGTTCATATATTTTAGATGGAGGTGTGTGTAAGTGTAGCCTGAATCCATCTCAAAACAAAATAATAATATATTTATGATATTAGTGTTTAATTTAATCAATGTATAAGAAATTCTTAGGGAGTGAAGAATTAAGTTAAAATAATGGAACTTGAGAGTATATGTTATCTCAAAAACGGGTAGCTTCTTTATATTTGAGCAAAAAGGCTTTCTTGAATTTCCTTCTACACATGGTAAGGCCTCAATGAAAAATTTAAAGATGTTCATGGATTATTTGAAAATATTATAGGTGAGATAAGGGGTCATATATGTTTGATTAATTTTCTAGAAGAGGTGGCCTTTTTTAAGAGGGAGGATGGGAACTTTAAGAATGTCTTAAAATATTAATTTATTATAAATTCATCTCAATTAAAAATTGTCAAAATGACATTTAATTATGCAATATAATAATTTTTGTTTTAATTCCAAACATGCAATAATTGTTAGTCTATTTTTTAATTTTTTCTATCCTTATCTTTTTTGTTTAACCCTTATTTTACTCTTATTAATATTACAATGATATCATTTTTTTTACAAAATTTTGGGGTAATATAATTTCAATTTCATGTAAAATGAGAAGAAAAATCATTTATGATATATTTGGAATTATAATAACCAATTTTCATAATCATATATTTTTATGAATTTACCATCATTTAATACAACAATTTATATTTTATGTTATGAATTATGTCAATTTTTGGATACTATTATTACTTGACTTTTAAAAATAAATTATAACAACCTTATTTAATCTAAAAAACATCGAATCATTCCTAACATATCATATTAACCTAGATAATTCTAGGATGACATTAATTATGTCAAATAATATTTATTTTAATATTTATAAAATCATTTATTTGAATCCTTTATTCGTGAAACTATCACTAAATCATCATTGTCTGATAAATAAAATTATTAATTTAATGTATAATAATTATAATTAAAATTTCATGATGAATAAATATTTTTATCTTTATAAGGAATTTATATAGTCAAATATATCACTTATATAACACGATAAAAAAATATTTCGATAACAAGATATAGGTTTATGTTATATTTCACTTTTAAAATATTTTTTACAACATTTCGTTATCCCCCCGAGGTGGCTAACGAATTCCAATGGCCCTAAATATAGATTCTCATGGTTGGAAATAACTATTTTAATAAGATTATGAAATGTTTTAGGGTATTTTTATTTTATTATAAAATTATTTTCTGACACTTATATACAAGATTTACCCTCTAACCATAGAAAATAAAAAAATTAGATAAGTTACTATTCATAATTTAAAAAAATAAACGATAACTATTTAAACCATTTAGGACTTATAATTCCAAAAATGTAATCCATTTTTCCTAATTCGTAGAATATAATTGACAGAAATTAAATTAAATATAATTCGCATTTTCAGAACCTGAAAAACGAGTTTTGACGAAGTAAAAACGATCAAATTATAGACATGTGTTTATGTCCAATTTCAATGCATAATTACTTTCAATGACAATAATTAGAGTCAATAAAAAAATCCATTTATAATTTAAAACCATTAAAAATTTTATTTAACCATTTAAATTATATTGATGGAATATTTTGTTTTCAATTAATATTTAGAATATTTGTACTATTCAGCAAAACATGATAGTTATCTATAAACAATCAAAAATTAATAAAAAGTAAATTTTGATTCAAAATTTCTAATGAATAAGTTTATATTTTAAAATAGATCATATAATTGTGTCCAAAAACAATTTTATAAAGATTAATTATTTAAAGATGTCAAAACTGCTTTTTTAGAAAAATAAATTTTTTATCAGAGAAATTAAATTTGTTCATATATCATAACTATAAAAACTATAATATTAATTTTAAACATATATTTTTAATTAGAAAAATTCATATCAAGTGACTTGATTTTATGAAAATAATTATTATCTTTTTAAAATAGATTTCCATAAAAACCCATCATTAATTATCAATTGGTTTTTATTTCTATTTCAAATAATTTTGGTGACTAATATATCAATATTTAATCATGTGTAAACAATATTTTAATAATTCAGTCGATACTATTCATTCAAGCCGGTCAATTGTTATGTTATTATGTTTACTTTTAAATTATTATATTTAGTTGTTCATTTATGCACAATGTAGTGAATCATTTATTCTATCGAACATTGTGTTTCTTGCATAAAACTTGAAATATTACATCATTACCCCATTTTAGAAATTGTGTACTAGAAATTTTAAAATTTGGCATGATAAATTCATTAAAAATAACACATTGGAAAAATAGTTAACAAAACCACCACATTAAAAGAATGAAAAAGATGTACAAAGGCCTCCCGATATAACACATACCTGGGTTCAATGTTGGAAAACATAGTTTTGGAAGAAAAACTTAGTGTGATGATCTGATAGAGTGTAATAGAAAACCATAAACATGCCTTGGGTTAAATGGACATTGATTTCCCATTAGGAAAAGTAAATGTTTTTTTGTTTTAATGGAATTTTCATAATGTTGGAGAATTTATTTACAAGATCAACTGAGAACATAAGGAAACATACTTACTTATCATGTAGTGTTTTGTCACTTTATAAATATCTACCCCAAAATCATATTTTCTCCAAAGAGTATTAATGATTACTTCGCCACACCCAATGCGCAAGAATCAAAATCTAGAGAATCAAATAATCCACAATAGAGGAATCATATATTTCCCTTTTCATCATACATTAACCAAAACCAAAATGGATAGTACAATATCTGATAATCCCCAAAAATAATAAACCTTATAAAATTAAATACAACACTTAATCTCCAAAATTCAATAAAACAATTCCAAATGTTCAACAAAGACGATTTATTAAACAAAATTCCTTTACATTATTCAAAATAATCCAAACTTAGATTGAAACACAGAATTCAGAAGAATCAGAAAAAAAATTATTCCAAGATTCGTTTTAAAATGTATCTCTAAATAAAATTGATCACTATTAAAGTCTCATACAGTAATGTAATTATACTAATCACATATTCATCATGATAGGTTAATAATTTCCATAAATAAAATAAATGCACATAATTCCAAAATTAAAATCATAGATTCATCCAAAAAAGAATTTAATCCATTACACCGCTATAATGTTATAGTGTTATATTAATCTGAATTGAATAATGTTCCTAAAACAGTGAACTTCTTACCCAATATCATTTATCATGTAATCCCTAAATCATTCTCCCAAACTAAGGATATACATTAGATACAATATATACCTCCTAAATCAACTATTTCATAATCCATAATATAATTTGCATAAAATTATTATGAAATACTAACCCGGGACTTCACATATGGTAGTGGTATGTGATAAAGGCCATTCACACTCTGTTTGTGAGTTCGACTCCCGTAGTCTTGTCTGACGTGCCAGCTTTCCACACGGTCTACGTACTATCCCTATTCAAATACCATATAATTATTATGAAATTAAAAAATGAGATAAAATCCTCAAAAATAACCATAACATGTTTTATCCGCAATGGTTATTCTATAACATTCCTTTTTTATCCCAAAAATTTCTGACCCATAAATACATCAAAAATAAATTAATCCAAATATAGTATTCATTTCCTTTAAATTTCATCACATAAGACTCAAAAAGGGGTTTCTGCAACATTGAATATTTGATAATAATTATAATTATAAACCCATGATGTTATCCCTAACTCTTAAAAAAAATCCCAATCTCTAACATTGTCTAAAACCTTCTCTGATACTGACAATAAGGAACTAACCTTAAACCTTATATAATATTGTGTTATGAAAATAATTTGACTTCATTTCATATTGATGATCTTGTAAGGTTTATAGTTTTAGAGAATTAGGCCATAACTATTACATTACATCTCAAAAAATACAAATTAGACACTTATAATCTATCATATTTTTTCACTATAATGAAACTCCTTAAATAAGACAAGAATTATTATCATTATATAAATATTCATGAAGTTTTACTTTCTCTTATCCTTCCTTATACCCTATGAAAGAATTTCAAAAACATGGTTTGGGAATAAATAACATAGTAAGAGTTATAAAATAAGTAAATAAACCATTAGTCCATGAATATATACAAATCAAAGAAAGCATACATTTCACTCATAAAACATAACCTATTTAATATACATCGTCAAATCATAAGACTTATGAATAACTTATAGAAGTAATAAATAATAAAGGTAACTTGAGGCAACCATATCTTACTTAAATTGTTTCATTCAAATCTACATAGGGAGTAAACATCATGGTTATGTTTGAAAAACTGACTATAGTATATTCCCCATCTATCATAGGAGAAACCATAATGTTTAACTCTATCATGTTACCCAATGCATTGGAGATCTATGACGGGCTCACCCACCTTGAAATGGTAATATAACCACCCATGTACATAATAAAATCCCACAAACAAAAAAATAATCCTAAAATAGAACATTTCTACATTTTCATTCGTAAGATATCATATCAGGATATTATCATAAACAATCCAATTTAAAAAAATACATTTAAATCATTATAAAAGAGAAATTTTGTATCAACGTTCACTATAAAAATTTTCATATTTTAAAGTAAGTAACATTTTTAAATATTAATGTCCCTATAAATAAATCCTTAATATCATTTTTATAACATGGACATTAGTGAAATTTTTTCAAAAGAATAAATATTTTCAAAATTTAAAATGATGTTTCAGTTTAAGAGTCCCTTACAACTTGAGAAAATACAAGAATGAAAATAAATAAATAATAACATTAAATTCCTTATAATATCAGGAGAATAAGGATATTTATGATAAAATATGTCAAAGGAATATATATGAAAAATAATAAAATTATTTTGTGCATAATAACAAATAAGCCTTAATGGAATGTAGATTGAGAAGAAATATATTACAATTATTGTATCATACCTTTAGTGATAACTAATTGACATAAATATGTGTAAAAAATATAAATACACAAAACATATATGGATATTATGTGTAAAAATATATTTTTCATTTACACATACTAATGGAAAAACAAAACCAATAGAATGTGTTTTTAAGTCATTAAAGGGAGATTGAGTTATGATTTCCCTTAGGAAGTTAATATAAATTAATTAATAATTATTCAATGGGATGACTATCTATAGAAATATAATATCAAAAAAATGTAATTTTATATTACAACATCAATAAATAAACAGTTTTACCATATAAAAGCTTCGCATATATATAATGAACAATGTCTGCATAAAACCTAATGAGTGTAAATTGATTTTAGAAATTCCATCCCCTTAACTATGAAAAGTCTCAATTATTGTTTATATTTATGAATAATAAAATTAAGATAATTTTTATTTTATTTTTAACATTTTTCATTTTAAGTATTCATTTTTTATTAGTTTTCATTATGTTATAATAATTAAATAATTATTTATTTTCATATCAATCGGTTTGTCGATTTTCGTTACATGAGTTGAAAATTAACTCATTTGATGTAAATTGTCATTGTGGATGAAATTCAATATTCTCTAGAATATTAATCTTGATTTAGATAACATATATATTAATTATATGGGTATTTATAATATCCATAAAATTTGGAGATAATTAATGAAATACAATCTTCATTGAAATGATAGGTCGTATGTACGCATGAATGCTACTTTCATGTCATTATCATGTTAAAGGAATGAAAAATAAATGATACATAGGTATGTAATAAATATAGTATAATATATATATATTATATATGTTAAATATTTTCATTAACCATCATTTATATGTTCCATGTCTTGCATGAACAAGTAATATTACTTTAAGGGGGAAACAATCCACACTTCCTCAAATGAAATTATCATATTTAGACATTCTGGAATGCATAAAGGTATGTTGTCAATAAAAAATATAAAAAAATAGAGAAAATATAAATATCATATATAAATTTTGTACCATAATAATGGCCACCATGATATGTGGTGGGAGAATGTTGAATAATAATCGTTTCATGAGGTTCTAGCTCACCGTACCTAGAAGCATTTTTTTGTATCCATTAGATGGAGGTGTGCGTAATTGTAGTATGAATCCTTCTAAAAAAAATTCCTATTCTATTTATATTATAGATATTTTATGTAATCATATAATATTATGATAATAGTATGTGAAGAATGAAAATAAATAAACGGAACTTTAGAGAAGACATAACCTAAAAATCGGGTTACTTCTATTATCCATATCATATTATTTGTTACTATAATTTACCCATGTTAACATTAAAAGTGGAAGATAAAAAATACCGAAGTTATGAATTTTTAATTTCCATAAAAATAAAAAGAGTTTATTTAATGAATTTATACACAATGATTCTAAATATATAATTAATTTTTTCAAATTCAATATATATAAAATTATGTAATTAATTTATAATTATTTCCCATTATCAAAGTAGAAAAATAGGTTTATTTAGAAGAAAAACCAATAAAAGGATTGACATAGGTTTAAATAAAATTTAAATGTAAAATTACTTCCAATGACTATCATTATATTAAATTATAAAAAAACATATAAATATAGATTAAAACCTATTCAAAAGATAATATATAAGTAAAAATAAATTATATCAAAAGTTTTTTATGAAATAATGTAATTTAATAACATTTCATTGGTAACTTATAATAGGTATTTCAGGAAATTAATTATATCAAAATAACATTAACTTGTCTGTAAAACAATCCAAACGTAGCATTGTATATAAAGGAAGCTAAACTGATGTTTCATATTGTGAGAGGTAATCATGGATTAATATAGAAGAAAAGACATAAAATAATATTTGAAAATCTATCAAATAAAATCATTGGGGTGTTACATTCTACATTCCATTAAATGAATTTCTCCCTCCATATTTGTAAGGGGTTATAAAAGTATTACTAAATGAAAGTTTCATTCATAGAAACCAACATCATAAAAAGGAATACTAAAATTTCTTTTTAAAAGGGCATTTAGAAACACAATGGTTAACCAATTTCCATCCATCCAAATAGAATTTTTATTAAAGAGATGAAAAGAATGACACAAAGTAAGCTACAGAGGTCTAATGTAATGCAGACCTAGGGCATCCCCTCTGATCAAATTAACACATTCTGCCTTCAAACGGTTAGTCTGAAAGATATGCACGTCTGTGGACCTGTGATCTTCCCTGGAATCCAAATAGTCCACGACCATGTTCCCCTCTCTCCATATGTGGGAGAGAGTGATGTTTTGACTAAGAATATCACGAAATTTCCTCACCACATACATAATGGACCAAGGTGTAGAGAGATTCTCTTTAAGGGAATTAAAGAGGATAATAGAGTCCAACTCCACTTCCGAAATAGCAACATCCTCCTGGATGCACAATGAAAGCCCTATGAAGAGAGTCCGGGACTCATCTTGGATTGCAGTTCCCCTACCCAGGAAACGAGAGAATTCCAGTTTCACATCACCCTTAGGATCTCTAACAACCCCCACCCTCCGGAGATCACCCATGCTGATCAAGATCTATCAGTATTGAGCTTATAGCATGTGACAGGGGGATCCCATTGAACCCACATCCCAGGGCCTCCCTCCTCATGAAGGTAAGGATCGGGATTGTGCGTCTCCATGAAAGGGAAGGGGGAGGACCTCTACCACTCCTTAATGAGCAAAGAAATATCGATGAGCAGGAAGCAGATGCGAGTAAATATGGCTCTGGTCAAGGGTCTTACACCTTTGTATCGGGCTTGGTTTTTGGCTTTCCAAATACACCAGCACCCCACATTAAAAGAGAAAGCACCCCACATTAAAAGATAACATAGTTTGGAATAAAAAACATACATATTTATGAAAAATATAACCATAAAATTCTAATGGAGATAAATAGAGAAAAATTTTATGATACTGATAAAAATCAGAAATCCTGAAAGCTATGAGGATTTAAATGACCATCTAATTAATCAGATATAATGGTACTAGAAATATATTTTTGGTTTCATGATCCTTTTCCTAACAGTGATAAAATTTTCATGTGATGAAATAATTACCTTATTTTGGAATAATAACATTGTAGTTCATTCCTTGAAATAATTTCAAATTCATCTATTATTCAAAAAATGTAGATTAATTAGTCATTCTTGAAGTGTTTTTTGATCATGTGATCCATAAATAGAATAATGGGTCATTCCATCTATTGCATTAAAAAGGTTATCACAAGTTATCAAATATTTATAAGTCCACCTATAGTGTAAAACAAAATTAATATAATAAACATGAACTATAATTCTACATATAAAATCCATAAATGTATTACATTACAAAACATCTAGAAATTGAATATAATAAAAATTAGAATGAGGTGAACTAATTCATCATAACATTTACCTTCCATATCTTATAGGGCAGTTCATGGTTTTTGAATTCCAAAAATCTGAATAATGTAATAATATATTCTCTAGGAATATAGTAATAATTTGTTTTACAATAAAACCTTAGTAAAAACATGCATTCTGTCAAAAAATTACTCTTAAAAAAATTCATGCGAATTATATATACTCAAAAAATGATGTCACATTGTCCTTTATCAGTCATGAGGTTTTTAATACTATCAAACATATCATAATCTCCCTAACAGATCAATATGAATAGATAATTTTTTTCCAAAATTTCTGAATAAATTTTCATGGATACCAGTTCCATTTAACATATAAATTCAGATACACGTTGAAAACCAAAATGGACCACTAAATATATATTTCATTATTCCATTATACCATAAAAGAGATTCTACAATAGTATTTTGGAATCATATTACATAAATACTCAATCATTCCACCACTTTTTAATCATACTCAACATCAATAATTGTGATATAATGTGATTTGACTTTTTTCATTGATCTTAGGAGGTTGTTTCTGGATATCATCATTAATAACCATTGAATTAAGGCATTGACTTTCATTTTGTCACCTAACCTTACACTTGTAACATGGAAGTGTGGATGGTGCATTCTCTGTATCCTTTTCTATAATAGCTACCTTTTTTTCTATTAAATTTGCACCTAACTACCCAATGAAATTATTATCCACACCTAAAATATTTTATAGTCCCTCTAAGACAATCTCCACCATAATTCTTTCCACACCTTTAGCATAAAAAACATTTCATCTTTTCGAAATTGTTTTACGATTTTCCCTTGAACTCCATATTATGTTTCTTGTCAAATTCGAGGGATAGATATGTAATAAAAACCTAAATTTCTATCTTTGATAGTCAAATGTAAAATATCTTCCTAGCTACTAAATTATCTTATAGATAACACCCTGTTATGACGTAGTTTTAATCCAAATAAGAATCAGTTAATATTTAATTTCAGGATGGATGATAATTCCAGAAGCATACCTTTCAAGTATTCTAAAATTTGAATCATATGAACCAATAGATTCATCATCCTTTGTCTTATGATCCAAATAAACCTATTCCATTTTAATTTGATGAATATGATGAATATAATTATTGAAAAATATGTTCTTAAATTTTCCCATTACATCGATTCAATTTTATATTTTTTCCTCATATTCTTGAATACAGTCCACAATTGGTTTTGATTCGCCTCAAAATGAAAATATAAAAATTGAATTATTTATTTTTCAAACTATGATGGATCAAAAATATCTTTTCAATGGTACTGATCTATTTTTTAGATATAAGTGTATCTGAAGTCCCACTGAAAGATGGAATTTGTAGCCTCAAGAAGGACTCAACATAACGATGTTCACTTATCTCCTCTTTAAGAAGTCCATAATGAATAATATATTATGTATGTATAGAAATATGATTTTTCATTGAATCTTCCATAAAATTTTTTTGTTCAGAAGGGTGATCGATGCATTACCCATTGAATTGATCATTAACATTGTTCCTTCTAGTTCTAACCATAGTCTAAAATAGAAATGAATAACATGAGAAGAAAAAATCATACTAGAAAATCAAAATATTAAAGGGGAAGTACTTTCAAAAACTAAAATATTATGTTTAGTTCTAGGATAACAATGATTATTACCAAAATTTTATAATTTTATCTTATAGATAGACTTATCCACAGGACATCCCTATACATACCATAGAAAAATATCTTGGAATTTCACTAAATAATTTTCATCCTAGTTTCTAAAGTTTGACTAAAAAATTATTATGATACCTACTATAAGTTCCCAAACATGACATAGACAATTATTTCATATTTTTACATGAATATTCAATACACTTTACAAATGAACTCTTGAGGACTATAATAGTTTTAGTGCCTTCGAAAACAAGGACTACATTATTCAATCTTGTAAATGTTCTTGAATATCTACCATAATGATCATTCCCTTTAGTACTCATACTCAAATAGTATCATTATAACATACGATTTGGAAATATAAGAAAGTGTGAGCATATATTCTTTGTATGTTTAAAACACAGGATTGTGGAAAACACATAAGCATAGAAAATCAATTACATATTAACCAAGGCTAATCGTCATGATCATCTTTGCAGACAAAGTACATTACTGAAACGAGTTCACTCCTCATTCCATCCCTGTATTACTGAATTGAAATTATTTCTCATTCCACCCATGTATATCTCATGATATATAAATATTTACCAAATTCATTTGATGGAGATATAGATCCCACCAATATCATAATGAAATAATTCTTATATGATCCATAGAAACATAAATTATTTATCATAGCATAACCCTAGGATCAAAATGGGGTTCTTAAACATCATTTTGGTAAAACATAATACACATAAAATCTCATTCCATAATTAACACAATAAAATAATATTAATAATAGGGACAATAACATAACCGTACATAAAGAGTGTCATCTTATATGGGAAATTTTTTTCTTAAAACTCTTAAAATTTATTCTTCTGAAAAATATCCTTTCATCTTCAAAATATATGTATTTTTTTAGAACTTTATGACATTATATATGAAAATAATTTATTTTAAAATAAATATGAAATTTTTTAATGTATTATTTATGGAAATAATTAATTATTTTGATGTAAAAATTTTATAATTTGGTATAATTTATAAAATATTCTCCTCATACATTTTCCTTAAATGCCCAAAAGTACCTCGTATAGAAAAAATATTCATTTCATACTATTTAAAAAAAATTCAACAAATGGTAAAATTAAAATTAAACAAATATATAATAATAGATATAATATAACACATTTGGGAAGAATGGTCATGGTTGATAAATATAATACAGTAAAAACATGTGTCTAAACAATCTCTGATTGTAATGAAATTACCAAATTTTTCCTTACCATAGGTATGATTTCCTTTATATGTATCCAAACCTCCTATATAATTATTTAAATATTTTAATTTACTAATTTCAGAATCATATTCCTTTTATATGTTATCATATATTATAATATCATAATTTAATTGTTAATAACATTGAATTTTTTCTTGTTATTCGGATATAAGCTTCTTTATGCTCTTGTGCATGTTTTGTCGAAAATGATATGGTTCTATTTGTTATATACTTTTCATATCATTAAAAAAATAAATTCACATAATAGATACCATATATATTCATTTTTAAATTTATATAATCTTTCATTATTGTATATCATGAATAATAAAACATATCTCATCGTGGAGATGGTTGGTCGTACGTATGCTCAAGCGACGATATCATTACTGCATTTCTTGAATGATATTGAATTGGATAGTTTATAATATTCATGAATTAAAATTATGTTTTAATAATTCATATATATTTTATATTTACATAATTATACCAATCCATGTCAGTTAGTGGGGTAAAACAGATTACACCACATCGTGGAGATGGTAAGACATACGTACTCCTATTGGATGATTTCATTTTTCATAGGATGGATAGAAGGTTTAATGTTGTGTTTCCATAGAAATAATAAAACCCATTTATATAATTTATACTAGTGTTATTATATTAAAATTAAAAAACATATGAAGTGAAAGTTAAATAAGAAATAATTTTGAAATAATCGGTAGTAGATATTACCTCTTCCTTGACGTGCTTACTCAAAATGTCTTTTTAAAGGCACAAGAGTTGGCCTCTTAATAAGTCCAGAATATATATAACTTGTCAATATAATTTGATAATGAAAAAGGGAATGGTGTGGCTGATCATGAAGTTTCAAATTGAAGTGAATATTTGAAGGAGGAGGTGCCCCTTAAAAATTTAGGTGAGGAGAACCCTTACAAATTTACAAAACAATAAATAAATAAAATTTAATTTTTTATTTCAAAATATTCCTAATAGAGATATGTAGAAGATAATATGAGGAAATTTATAAATTTTCTCATCCAATAACATTTAGACATGTATTTATTTTACTTTAAAAATTTTATTTTTTGCATTCACTTAATTATTCTCTTCTAATATTAATTGTAGTAAAAACATTAAAAACATGTATAGGTTATAAATTTTAATTATATGGGGTAAATATATAATAATTGGGCACTTAATGAACATGTAGAACATTTCGTAGTCACTTTTATATTTTAAAATATATTTCACATTTTTAAATAATTTAATAATATATTAGTTTAATGAAATATAAATAAGATCAATTTTTACACTATTTGATTCATTAATTATAATTAAATTTTATATAGACAGAAAAATTTGAACCAACCCATTTAATAGTCTCAAGACATATTATATTCACCTAGAAAAGTATTGAATAAACTAAATTATGTCATATAATATTTATTTTAATATTTTTTATCATTTATATGATATTTATCTTAATTAAATAATTATTATATCAATACTGTGTTAATATTTATGGTAATTATACAATCTATAAATATTACAAATAAATTAACATGATGTAGATAATAAAATTTAATTTATGGATACTACTTTTTTTTGGAGATTCATCAATTTTATCACTACATTAATATTTTTATACTTATAAGATATAAGAGAGTGACATGTTGTCACTTTCATTAGTTTAAATAATAATTACATTAGTTTCATGCACAAATGTCCATTATGAGAATCCATTTTGGTATCCAGGTTTTAAGGGTCAAATTTTATTCATCTAATTTGATTTTTAAAGGTGATAGGGTAATTTTATTATCCATATTATAATATTTTTTTACCATAGTTTACCTTATTTATCGTAAAATATGGAAAATAAAAATTACCAAAGTCAGTTTTCATCATTTATATAAAAATAAAATTGATCTACTTACAAAATTACAAATAATAATTCTAAATATGGAATAAATTTTTTTCCAAATTCAAAACAAAGAAATTGTTGAAAATAATTTAAAATTAATTCCCATTGTCAAAGAGAGAAAACACGTTTTTTCAAATGTAATACCCATCAAATAATTCACATTTGTTTATATCAAATTTAATGGTCAAATTTCTACAAATTAAAAAAATTGTATTAAATGATAAACATAATCTAAATATACTATAAAAAAAATTCAATAGATAATCTATCAATACAATTAAATTAGATCAAAAGGCAGTTTTGAATTAAAATGCAGTATTTTTTGTTAACCATTAAAGTAAGACTTTTCTTAGAAAAGTAAGAAAATTTCAAACAAAAATTAATGTTGGTTTACCCCATTACAAATATGAAGTTTATATAGTAAAATATAATTTGATAATATGTAAAAAATATTTTTAATGGGTTATACATCGAAAGGTAGTGAATCTATATTTTTTATGAAAAATAATAATTTTATTCAAAAAAAAATATAATTGGTTCTTATATCATGTGTAGAAAACATATATGATGGATTTTAAAAATTAAATTGACTATATTACAAAAAAAATCTATTAAAAAAACCCAGAAAATTTTATTTTACTGTTTTATAAAATAACCTTTTTCATTTAACTGCAAGAAAGCATTTCATTTTAATTAAAAACTGTTTTATTTTCATTTATAAATAAGTGTTCACGAAACAATTATGTTAATACATGTGTAAAAAAAATTCACAAATTAATTAATGATGTTAAATACTAATATTTTAACATCTTGGATATAAGGTAACAAAATAATATTTTTTTGGTTAACTTATACTTAGTCATGTGTGAAATGAATTATATCAAAATAACATGAACATGTGTGTAACACAATAAAAGAATAGTTTTTCTTATAACTAAAGATAAGTTGATGTTTCATATGGTCCAATTTTATCTTGGTGTAACTTACACCATAAGAAATAAAAAAACAAAAAAAAAACTCTATGTCATAAAATCCATAGGGTGTTACATTCTACCCACATTAAAATGAATTTTCCCTCGAAATTCGTTAGGGGTTATAAAAGGAATACTACTGAAATTTTCTTCCATAAAAACCTAATTCAATAAATATAATTCTAAAAAAAATTAAAATGGAAAATTAGAAACATAATATTCCCCCAATTTATCTCATCATAGGGTTTCCACAATGGAGGACATATGTGGGATGAAAGAACAAGGATGTGGAAGAAAAGTGTAACCAGTAAATTTTAAAAGAGATTGATAGAGATAAAATTTAAAATAAAGTTAACAATTAGAAAGACATTAATCTGTAATGATTTAAGGAACCATCTGATTAATCAAATATAAATTTACTAGGATTATATTTTTTGGTGCATGATCATTTTCAAAAATATGATGAATTTTTCCTGAGAAAAAATAATTACCTAATTTTAGTACAATATCACGGTTGGTTATTTATTAAAAAAAATTCACGTCATGTCATATTCAATGAATTGAAGTTGAATTTTTTATTCATGAAGTGCTAGAAGGTCGTCTGATCCATTAATTGAATGATGGGACATTTAATTTGTCTAATAAAAAATGTTGTCACAGGTTGTCAAATTTTTATAAGTCCACTGCTGTGAGATAAAAAATTAATATTAAAATTATTAAATGGGATTTAATCTATTATATATAGAAATGGATAACATTACAATCCATCGAAAAATAAAAAATATAAAACATTAGGAAGATGTGAACCACATTGATTTAGAATTTATCGACCATATCTCATATTGATGTTCTTGGTTATCACATTCCATGTTGGTGAATAAAAAAATAATGTATTCCTCTGAAGCATTGTAATAACATGAATTACCGAAGAACTATAGTGATAACATGCATATTGTAAAAAATTAACTATTACCAAAAATCCTAATAATTATATATACTATATTCATGATATAATATTATCCTAATATCATTCATGTGTTCATTAATACTATCAAACATCTCATAATTTCCTTAGCCCTTCCTTATGTAAATATGAAGTGTTTTCAAAAAATATATGAATAACATTTCATGATTACTAGTAGCATTCAACATATCCATTTAAATAAATGTGGAAAACCATAGTGGACCAATGCATAGAAATTTCATTATTCCATAATACCATGAATGGGATTATATTACCATATTCTAGAATCACATTACAAAAACACCCAATCATTCAACCACTTGATTTTCAAATTCAACATCGCTAATTATGATCACATGTGATTTGCCTTTCTCATTGGCCTTAAGAGGTTGTTGACATCAATTAAAATCAATAAATATTGGATTATGTCATTGATTATCACATTATCTCATTTTCTTTCACTTATAACATTGAATTGTGGCTGGTGCATTCTCTATATCCATTTATCTACTAGCTACCTTTTTACCATTAAATTGTAACTCAGCATCCATATGTCCTTATTTTTGACAGTTAAATCATTTTCTAATCCCTTTAAGACAATATCCAAAATGATTATTTCCCCGCATTGATCATAAGGAAGAACTCATATTCTATTGCCCACTATTTTAAGATTTTCCCTTGAATTCCATCTTTTGTTTCTTGTCAAAATCGAGTGACAGATATGAAATACTAAAATCCAATTCTAACTTGATATAACAATGCACAATATCTTGAGAGATACTAATGTATCTTATAGAAAACTCCAATCAAATACTTGGTTTTAAAACACTGAATAATCAATCTACTTTACTTTAAGGCTAGATGATAATGCCAAAATCATATTTTTCATGTCTTGTAAAATTTTACTCATATGTACCAATTGATTCATCATTATTTTTCATAATATAAAGGAAATCCTTTTCCATATTTGTTTGAAGAATATGGGGAATTTAGTTATTGAGAAATTAGTCATAAACTCCTCCCATTCCATAAATTCAATTTCACTATTTTTCCTCGTATTCTTGATTATAGTCGAGTACTTTTGTGCCTAGAATTTTAAATGATAAATAGGATAGATGATTATTTAATGTTTCAAACTGCAATTTATGGAAAATATCATTTCAATCGTACAAATCGACTTTTCAAAAACAAGTGTATCACAAGACCCACATAAAGAAGGGGGATTTTTCCTAAAAAGGACTGAAAATAATGTTATTCCCTTACCTCCTCACTTGGATGACAAGAATGATTCATAGATTTTGAAAGTATAGAGATAAATGTTTTTGTTCCATCTCTTATAACATTTGTTTTTTCAGGAGGAAAATCATTTCAGTTTCCATTGCATTTACCATGAACATGGTTCCTTTGAGTTCCATCCATTTTGTAAAATAGAGAAGAATAACGTGAGAGGAAAAAATAATACTAGAAAAATGAAATATTAAAGGTTTAGTACTTTAAATCCTTAACATATTAGGTTTAATCGATGATTAAGATCGATCATTACCAAAATTCACTGATTATAACCAATAGTTAGACTAATACTTAGGACATCCCTAGACATACTATTGAACAAATTATAGGGATCTTACAAAAGATTTCACATTCTAGATACCAAAGGTTCAAAAAAAATTGCCTATGTTAACAAATATAACGGCCAAAGAATGATGCACATGAATATTTCATATTTTCAGATGAATATTCATTACATTTTACAAATACATATCAAAAGACTATAATATTTTAGTGCCTTGGAAAACATGGAATACATTCATCTAACTTGTGAAAGTTATTCAATATATCATAAATATATTTCCCATTAGTTCTCATACATAAAATAATTCATTATAATCTGATAATTGGAACCATAAGAAATGGTTTTCATAGATGGTCGGTATGGGTAAAAAGACAATAGATTAAAATATATATGCAAAATCATGATAATAACATTTGTATATCAAAAATTTCAGTCTGAAAATAAATATTTGCAGTTTGATGTCATAAATCAAAAAATATCATTATCCTTAATAAAATAAAAACAGCATAAAACATGGGATTGTGAAAACACATATGTATAGAAAATCTTTTCTATATTATCCATGGCTTATTGCCAAGACCATCCTAGTGGACAAAGTCAATTACTGAGCCATGTTCACTCTCATTATCGCCCTATATTAATGAACTATATTTACATTCCAATCAATAAATTTCCATATAATAAGACATAAAGTATTACCCAATGAATTTTATGGAGATATAGGTTCTATCCATTTCATAATGATGTCATTTTAATGTGTGTTTCAGAACATAAATCATTTATCATAGCAAAACTGAAGAAACAAAATTGTTTTATTAAACATGATTACATAAAACCCTAATCCAAAAAATATATCATTCAGTCATTAAAAAGAATAAAAAAATAGTAATAATAGTTATATAAACATAATCTTATTTAATGATCATCATCTTAAATGGAAAATAAATTTGATAAAACAATTGAAATTAATTCGTGAGGAAAATATCCATTCTTCTTCAAAAAAAAAAATTATTTTCTCAATATGCTTAGAAATTTAAAAACAAAACAATTTATTTTAAAATAAAGATGAACTTTTTTAAATTAAGCTTCAAGGAAATTAGGTGTTATGATGACATAAATATCCGATCATGCCATATAATGTTAAAAATTCGTGTCATACTTTTTTTAGAAATTTCAAAACGTTATTCAAAATGAAAAATGATCAATTTCAAAATGGTTAATAATAATTAACTAAATTATTAAATTAATATTAAAAAAATTAGTGTAATTGAAATAATATTATATACTTAGGAATAAAATAAGTGGTTGAAAAATATATCCCAGTAAATACTTATGTATAAACAATCATGGATAATAATGAGATTGCAAAATTACCCCTTACCTTATGTGTGTTATTCATATATTTGTATCTGAACCACCTATTTAATTATTTAAATAATTTTTTTTAACTTCTTTATGAATAATATTCATTTATTATTTTATAATATATTATCATATTATAATCTATTTTTCTATAACAATTCATTGTCACTTATTATCTAGATATTAAATGATTTTTTTCTTACGTCATGTTTTGTCGAATATGATCGGGGTTTTCATTAATAGATAATAATTATATCCACTATAAATTATATTTACATAATATAAATCATATTTATTAGATATTTACATTTATATATTCAAGAATTAATGAATATCAAGTAGAATGAATCACATTTTAACGTGGATATGGTTGCCTGTATGTATGCACGAGAGATGATATAATTACTCTACTTTTAAATTGGTATTTAATTGGATGGTTTATAATATTTAATAATTAATATAGTCTTTAAATAAAGAATATATAGTTATTACTTAAAACATTATACCCATCCACATAAGGTGGTGGTGAAAAATATATAACACCAATGAGTGGAGACGATATGCCATACAGATGCACACATTGTGGTTTCATTTTCGTAAGATAGATAGATGGTGGGATATGGTTATTTCATAATTATAATGACATATTAGTATATAATTGATAATGTGTTATTAATTTATAATGAAAAAACATATTAAAATTAAATATAATAAGAATGTCGTTTGAAAAAATTGGTAGAATATATTACATCATTCTCAATGTGATTCCTCTAAATTGCCTCTTAACAGCTCAAGAGATGGTATTATAAGAAGAACAAAATCCCTATAATTTGACTAAGAAAGTTAATACCATAAAATTCTTATGGATTTCAAAGCATGAATACTCAAATTCAACTGAATAGGGGAGGGAGGAGGTTCCCTTTTATAATTAAGGTGACTGGAGCACTTGAATTTCTTTAAAATATTTACTTAATATAAATTAATAATTTTAATTCAAAAGTATCCAAATTGAAATATGTAAATTTAATTTAAGGATAGAAATAAATACCCTCTTAGAATATTTTTTGACATGCATTTATATTATTTTAAACTTATAATTTTTTTACCCTTATTTATTATCATTTAATTTTAATTATGGTAACAAAATTTAAAGTAAGAAGTTATAAATTTTAATTTATGGCCTTAATTTTCTATAATTAGAAACTTAATGATGATTTATACAAAATTATACATAATTTGTGATTTTAAAATGTTTTTATGACTTTAAAGTAATTTAATAATCAATTAGTTTTATAAAATATCAATTGTATAACTTTTAAAACTATTCATTTCATTAAATTTTAATGTAATTCATACTAAGATATAAATTTAAATCAAACCATTAAATAGACTTATATCATGTCATAATAACCTAAAAAATTTTTGGATGACATAAATTATTTCAGATAATATTTACATTATTATTAATACTATAATTTATTTGATATTTCTCATAATAAAACAATTACTATATCATTATTGTTTCCATATTTATGGTAATTATTTAATCTCTAAATATTATAAAAAATTTCCAATGAAGTATATATATTCATTATTTTTGGATACTAAATATGTCTGTAGTTTCATCAATTTCATCAACACATTAAATTTTTTTATACATGTTTGAGGTACAGGAGTGGAAAATTGTAACTTTCTTTTGGTTAAATAATAATTACATCACCTTCATTGGAAAGAGTCCACTAAATGAATAAATTTTTACCCTTTGGTGTTAGGGGTTCCCTTTTATTCATTTAATTGAATTTTTGTAGGTGTCAGAGTATTTTTATTATCCATACCATATTATTTATTACTCTATTTTACCTGATTTAACTATAACTATGTACTTTTTTTACCAAATATACTATTCATAATGTATAAAAAATTAATATATATATATATATATATTTCAAAAAGTTGGAGAAATTTATTCAAATATGGAATACATTTTTTCCATATCCAAATCATGTAAATTGTTGTAATTAATTTTAAAGCAATTCTCATTGTCAAATACAGAAAAAATGTTTTTATACGTAATCCCCATCAAAAGATTAGGATGTGTTTATATCATATTTCATGTGAAATTACTTCAAATGAATAAAATTTTATTAAATTATAAAAAAATCTAAATATTATTTAATAATAATTCAAAATATAATCTATTAATAAATTTAAATTGGAAGAATATGATTTTTAAAATTAAAATTTAGTATTTTTTAATATTAATTAAAGTATTAAATTTCTTTGAAAAATACCGCAAATTAAACCGAATTAAATTTGATGTCATGCGTCTAAAGAAAATTTTTATTTTATAAAAAAGAAATTATAAAATTGTACAAAACTATATTTAAAATTGGTCATCCATCAAAAGGTGGTAAAACTCTATTTTTTTTAAAAAATACAACTTTTATCCAAAAAATTGAATTTTATATTATTTCAATCATAGAAAACATATATGGTGAATTTTAAACATTAAATTAAATATATTACAAAGATATTTCATTAATAAAATCTAGAAATTGTTATTTCATCATTTTATAAACTCACGTATTTGAATTTAAATAGTTTTTTTATAAAAACATTTCTTTTTAATAGAAAAAATGTTTTATTTTCATTTTAAAAACTTGTTCATAAAATAATTAAGTTATTAAATTTGAATTTTTCCATAAATGTATTAATATTATTCATTCCCACAATATTAAATGCTTGGATATAAGGTAAAAAATAAATATTTAATTGTTCACATATACTCGGTCATATGTGAAATGAATTATATAAAACTAACATGAATGTGTGTATAGAAAAAACCAAAACATAGCGTTGCGTAAACCATAGGATAAGATGTTGTTTCATATTGTGACAACATATCTTAGTGTAACTTACAAAACAATACATCAGATAAATTAAAAAATCAATATCCCATAAAACTCATTTGGTGTTACAATTTTAGTTTAGACAAGGATGATATCCAAAAGACTGCATTCAAGTGCGGTATAGACACATGATGTTTGTGGTTATGTTATTAGCTTTGAAAAAATGAACTAGTAATGTTAATGGTGCATCTAAACTCTATATTTTGTGAGTTCCAGGTCTAGTTCGTTGTTGTGTTCATCGATGACATCCTAATCTTCTCAATGTTTGTGGAGGACCACAACAAGAATATAAGAACAACATTAGAGGTTCTTGGATTCCTATAGCTCTATGGTATGTTTTATAATTGTATGTTTTTTACAATACAGGTGCACATTCATGGACATGTGGTTTCTTAGCTATGGATAGAAGTTGACCCGTCGAAGGTCAAGGACGTTGTGTCACGTGTTTCTACCCACAATGGGAAGAATTCTTGTAGAATTATTGGACTTCGGGGCTATTAAAATATATTTTTACCCAATTTCTATCGAGTTGAGGCTCCTTGAAGGATATTTACAAAAAAGATGAAATATTATTGGTGGAATTCTATTCCCAATCACGGTTAGACAATCTAAAGGGTTTGTTGGCCAGTTATCTAGTTCTCTAATTACAATAGGAAGGGGTGATGTTTAAGGTTTTTTGTGATGCTTTCCATCTCAGAATAAGGTGTGTGCTAATGAAACAATATGTATTGATCTCTTCTCGGTCAAGGTATTTATTTCCCCATGAACCTATTTATGGAACCCATGATCTGGAGCTAGCGGTGATCATGTTCACGATGAATTTATGTCAACATTACCTCATCGGGGAGAAATTTCTGGACATTAATGATCTCATGAGATTGAGGAATATCGTTCGTTAGTGATATATAAATTTTTAATAGAATATGTGGATGATGATTATCTGGGATTACAACTTTGATATCTCTTATACATCAAAACAGGGAAATTATTTGGATGATGTCTTCAGTATGATGTTGAAGAAAGAGGTTGTTTGAGAATATGTGCTTGTGTGGAGGGTGATAGAGGAGTTAGATACCTTTCACATAGATGTTGGAATGGATACAAGAATGTGATGTTTATTTCCGATAATGGTTCAGCCATATCTATTTCCTAATGTGACGTTGTCCCACTAGGGACACTCGGTTGTGTAGGTGATGTTTGATCACATTGACTATGGTGATTCTATAGAGGGATTGTTAGAGGTTGGTCATAATTGGACATTATTCCATGATAATATGTTTTTTTAGTGGAGATGAATGAAGGTGTTCTCCGAGAGTTTAATAGATCACCCTTATAAGTACACCAGGAGTATCAAAGATACACCATGGCATGAAGGAATTGTTTTGGTGGATCGGGATGAAGCGACTAGTGGCAGAGTTTATAGAAAAGTGAATTGTGTTCTACCAGGTTAAGGAAATGAATCATGTTCCCAGTGGCTTGTTACCACTCCTAGTTAACCCTGAGTATAAGTGGTATGAAATATCAATGTTTTTTATCACAGGATTACTAAAGGCTCATGAATAATGAGATAAAATATAAGTAATAGTTGATCAGCTTATGAAATCAGCTCACTTCATAGAAATTAATGTGTCATGTGGATTAAATGCATTAGATCACAGCTATGTGGATGTTTTTATGTGGCTACATGGAGTTCCAAGATTCACTGACTTTTATCAAGATACATGTTTTACCTTGTGAGTTTGGAGGGGATTTTAGCGTGATTTTTGTACTCAGTTATTCCTCAAAACTACCTTCCATCCTCAGATAGATGGAAAGATAGAGAGGAACATCTAGTCATTGTCAGACATGAAGAATTCATGAATCTTGGATTTTTGTGGGTCTTTGGAGTGAAATCTTCCATTTATATAGTTTTATTAAAACAATATCCATCACTCTACCATTATCTTGTATCTATTTGAGGAATTAAATGAAAGATTATGTCATTCACATTTGAGCTAGGAAAAAGTTGGGGAAATGGTTTTTCTTAGTCTGTACATCTTGCATAGTAAGACAGAGCAGGTGTAGATTTTCCATGAGAGGATGAAGGCTGAATTGTACTGTAATAATTAATATACTAATCATAAAATTATTCCCTTGGATTAAGGGTGGAGTCCACCTGTTCTTGAATGTTTCTCCTCTCTGTGGGTAGGAATGTATTGGATAAGGGGAAAATCTTTCTCCAATGATCATCCGACCTTTAGAGGTGTTGGGGAGAGTAGGAAAGGTTGAATACATGCTGTAATTTTAACCATTGTGGGATATGTTTCATTACAACTTTCAAGTCTCCCAGTTTCACTGGTATCAACATGATGACTCATAAATCATTAACTAGGGACAATATGCTATAAATGATGATGTAACATTTTTTGAGCGGATAGTAGAGATCCCATATAATCATGAGAAGGTGAAACATGGAAGGACTATTCATATGGTTCATGTGTTTTTGAGGAATGGTTTCCATGAGGAGAGCACTAAGGAAAGAGATATGAAGATGCATGCCGATTACCTGAGAGATTTTTTGAGTTTTTCTTGCATGTTTTTCTTTGTGATGTAGTACATGAACCATGTTTTCTATGATATTTGATACTTCATTTTTTTTTCATAATTTTTTATGATTTCATGATCATGAGTATGGGAGGACCCAATTACTTATAAAGATGCATTAATAGAGATGTGATTGAACCCATGCAAGAGACTTAGTTTCATCCTGAGCAGATAATATCTTTACATAGAGGAAGAAGAAACATAATAGCTTTTTTCAGATAGTTTTTTATTATTTGGGGTATCTTGTAGATTCTTGGGTTTGTATATGGTGGAGAATTTGTTCTTATATTTTGAGGTTTTACTCCAGATTTTAAAAAAACAATGTAGTTTTTCCTTGAGAGGTATCTTATATGGTTGTTGTTTAGACCCCACTTTCTTCTCAGATTGGTTTTCATTTATAGAGGGTGAGAATGGTTTGAGTAAAATTTGAGTTAATGTCCCAGAAATCCCTGGCCTATTGTATTCTAAAATTCTACTGTTTAGTGTGTTCTAGGAAGAAATAATAGCTCATTTAAAGAGTTTTAACAAATTCCAATTTTGCAATCTATAGCTCAGCGACTATGACTCGGCATCGATAGATCACATTGGTATATCTCACAGATATCTTGCATGTGTGGAAAAATATTGGTGGATCTCTGTTGGTGGCTCAGAGTTCATGGATCAGCATCTGTAGGTTAGGTTTCATTAGGTTGGGTTTCAGCAGGTCGAGCATCAGTAGCTCACATCGGTGATTCGGGCATCTATGGGCAGTCTCGATGACTCACTATAATTGTGTGACATTAGTGAATTACTATATGTGGGTTTCATTGGAGACTCGATGTCAGTGAGTCACTATCAGTGACTCATGTCAGTGACACGCCTTAAAGTGATTCATTATCCAACTTTTCCAGATTTTCATGTTTCACACCTCTTATTTTTTATTTGGAATTAATCGATATTAATACCATGTTTTAAATATTATAAAGGTGTTTCAAATAATATTTAATATGTATTTAATATCATAATTCTCCTAGAACATTTATGTAGTAATACCGCATAATCTTGACCATGATATGACTATTAAGGATCTTGAAAATATTTCCTTCCATAGATATATGAGCTAGCTATTCAAAGAAAATATCTTCTCTTCCTAGTGTGTTTAAATTTTCTCTAGTTTCACCCATATCCATACATCCCCAAATATTCTTGTGGTTTGTATAGAATTCCGATCTAGTTTTCCCTTAGAGTCCTTCCTGCTTCTCGTGCACCCATATTTTTTCCGCATGGAGGAGTTGTTTGTTTATTTGTTGAGGGATGAATTTTTTCATCTTTCATTTAATTTTAAATCTTATATGGTCAAAAAACTCATTCCTATATTAGAATACATTTGAATACAAATTTAAATTAAGGGTATTGTGAATATGAATGAACCAAAAAAAAATAACATGTTTGGATACCTTCTTAATAAATAATGGGTAGAAAAGATGAAGATTATACTTATGTGTTTTATCGATTATCTGAAATACATGTCATGAATTGTGTTGGCTGTATTACCTCAGAATATTATGGACGTTGGTGGTCACTATGTGTGCAACGGACTCATAAAACATCGTTTATAATATTCTATTTAATGGCTATAATCATGAACAAATGATCAATAATGTATATCATGTTAATTAAATGGATGACTGTGGATAAATCATGTCTTGTGATAACCCTAGATTTATCAAAGTGAAACTA
Organism: Viscum album; assembly: GCA_963277665.1. Classification (NCBI taxonomy): domain Eukaryota; kingdom Viridiplantae; phylum Streptophyta; class Magnoliopsida; order Santalales; family Viscaceae; genus Viscum; species Viscum album. Next base: position 970,185,060 of record OY728133.1, on the reverse strand, counting down.
ATGAATGTGGGTTTCAATATTTTAATACACATAGTTGTTTAGTGTGGCTATATGATGTATACGATTCTGTTCATCCATGTGTTTCGTACTAGTCATGCAGTGTCGTCATGGGAGGTGTGATTGTGTATATATGGTTGTATGAGTTGTATAATGGAATCTCATATTGAGATATTGGTTGATTTTGGATTGGATGAACTTGTTGAACTGTAAGGTATGAATCATCATTGTTGTATGGTATTTGGGAATGATCTATTCATGTAGTTGGACTACATTCTTGGTGAGTTTTGATGTTTTCTTCGATATGGTATATTTGTGTAATAGGGATGTCAAGGATAGTTTGGGTGGGATAAATTTGAATGAATATGGTGTTACATAGTGTGGGAGTTTTTCCCGATGTTTTCAGAGAATTTGGTGTAGAGTGTGTGGGTTATGATGTAGCATGTGTGGTGTTGTGTTTTGTAGTCACCCATATTGGGAATAAATGAAGGAATATATAAATGACATATCTGAAAATATGTGATAATTGGTTAAATTAATTGGTAGGTTTTATGTATTCAGTCATTGGAAATATTCAGGTTTTTGCATTAGAAGTGGCACAAAGGGATTTTTTGGGATGGTTTTTTGTTTGGAAACCCCATAGGTTCTACATAGTGTTTTCTACTTATATATATATATATGTAATTTTTTTATTTATATATTTACACCACCCATTTTGAGAACCCCATCAAGAACACATACAATATTTTGGGATATGTTTTCCTTCCCCAACATTCTTTTGGGAGGATTGATGGATATTTATTGGAAATTCTATTCCCCCAATTCTAGGTATTAGAAGTGCTAGACTCTTTGGGGATGTTATAGTGTGGTTGTGAGGCCCAATTGTCTATGGGAGAGTTTTTCTATCTAGGTATCTTCGGGATGTGATATGATATAATTTTCGAAGTATATTTAGGATATGATTGTGGTTTAGTAGCCCAAGTGTCTGCAAGAAATATGTGATGTGGTTGTGGACCAAGTGTCTATTGGGGGATGTGGTATGTGGCCCAAGTGTGTGAGGGAAGTATTTGAATGTTTGTGTGTGGATGATCATGGAATCATCCGGAATTTTTTCATTAGGGATGAGCATTTATGTAGTAGTAATTGGTGTTGGGTACCTATTCATCGATGTTCATAAAATATTATTTTACTTAACATGGATAAATTAGTGAGCATTACATGGTGAGGTTGTTGTGGATTGAATAACATGTTTGGTGCTTTTTACTTCTAATGTTTTTTCACTAAAGGTAATTTGTATGCTTCTCCCAAATAATCTAGAGATACTTTGGATTTTCTTACTGAGTATACATGTTTTCTCACACTACATATATAAAAAAGTTGTATGGTTTGTAGAGAGATTACTTGTTTTGTGCATGACCATAATAGCTTTGTAAATCCGAATAGTTGTAGTGTTGATACATCGATTTGTCCTATTTGTGTTTCCTTTGCGGTTCTTCATCGAGATTTATATCAGTTTTACATTAGACATGAATGTGGGATGGATCATTGATTAATTTATAGGTATGTGTTGGAGTTGTCTTGAGATTGATACATCCTATCTCCCTACGATGGTTTCTATTAAAAGATTAATGAATTCTATTTTGGTGATACTTTTATACCCTTGGAGCCAGTATCCACTTTGGGTCTTACTAGAGGTGGGACTCTGGGGTCATTATATCTTTTATATCGTGAAGAATGATGGTCATGGAACTTTTCCATCCCTCCCCTTATCAGGACGAAGGAGGGTCGTGACATACGCATTCGTTATTAATCATTCCCACATCCAATGAAACGCCCACATCAATAATGATTTTTCCATTTTCTTGCGGGGAGTACCTTCCTCCACAAAAAATTACATTAATATGCACTGCTTACTTCATCAAATTCTTCTTTAATTATGATACTTGATTCCCATTTAATGAAAAAATATAACATGAAATGTTTTCTAAATATTTGTCTCTACCATGGCCAATATCATAAGAATCTATATAGAAATTAGGTACTCTATCATATTCGACAATTAAACAGATTTTAGCATCAAATTAGGAGAAAAATTATTATTAATTAAGGAAGAAATTATATATACTTTAACTAAGACCTGAGAATAATGAAAAAATTTTCCATCCACAAATTTTCTATTCATTTTTATTTGAATACGAATAGGAGAGAAAATGTCAACAACAATATTAGGATTCCACATGATGTAGTGATGACCAAAAATATTGATCAAAACATGAACAAATGTATTTATTAAGGATAAATAATCAAAATAATGGTCTCATTATAGAAAAAAATAATACCATGATTTTGTGTGATGGATCCAGTCCCCTAATCTCTTAATTTATTATTCTCTGATAGGAAAACAATGTCGAAGAAACCTCAATCCATCGTTATACATCACCAATCTAAAAAACCCCAAATAGAAGTTGTCTTACTGACTAAGTCATCAATATTAAAACGTTTTCCTCCATTAGGAAGAATGTGTAATGCAAGAATTGAATGGTCACATGGTTTGAATATATCATGAACAACCTATCTATTATCATCCACATGGGTAATATCACAGTTCTCAAAATTCATTCCAACTAGGCATTACACATATATAAGATTCCATCGACTAGAATCATTTTAAATATATTAATGAAACTTATTAAGATTTAATTTATCTTTAATTCAATATGAATAACAACCATCTACTATAGAGTGAGTCTTCACCACATCCTGAGACATGGATTTAGACGACATCACAACTGCAATCAATAGGAAAATCATGTTTTCCTTCTCACAAGGCATCTTAGCCTCAACTGTCATAGAATTCACCCATCGTTTGGACAGAGGAACCACTGGAGCTTGTTATTCCTCTATTTTATTAGATGTCAAAATATTTTATGTTACATCCCATAGATCTTTGATATAATTCACTATCACTTACCATCACATATTTCCATCAGTCAACCTTAGTTTTCAGCACCATATCACAACAAACAACATCACCCTCAACTGCCAACAATAAACCATCCTCCTCAAACTGTTGATGATAATTTATGGATTCCATCATCATTTTCATCTATGATCTAGTGATCTCATTTGGCACCATTTCTCCTAGTGGGTTTCGATTGACCTATATGGATCAATTCACCTCTATCCCCATATCCACCATCGTTATATTTTATATCAAGGGAATGGTTTTATCATACTTGTAATCATGGTTGAGAAAAAGAAGAAGAAGATTGTTTACATCGATTGGTTTCCCACTCCATGTCACCAATAGAATTTATTAAAAAATAAAGACTAACAGTACAAGCTTGAGGTGTAAAACACTTACAGCAGTTATAAATAGGGTTATTTATAAAGATATTTTTAGGTATATCTCTATGGATATCCCTAATGTGTCATGGTTTTAAAATATGGTGTCATGATTTCGAAATCCTATAATTAATTTTTCATGATTATGTGGTCTTCTCTTAAGATAATTGTTTCTCACACAATACTTTTTAGTGTTAGAAAATATGAGAACAGATGATAACAATGAATTTTCCACATATAGAATTAATGGATATTACACAAATTGATGTCCAATTTAGAGATCAAGTGAAGAGAATCAAGAATGATGTACGAGTATTGGTTATATTTTTAATGAAAATGTGATCTCAAACATGATGTGAAAGATATATATTTTTTCTAACAGCATTGTTTATATTAAATATAATAAGCATGATTATATTGAGGTTGAGGCAACATAATACATGATTCATATTTAACATTATTTGATAGTGGGTTTTATGGATTAAGTTGATGACGCCCTTATAATGGTATAATATTCTAGTTAAATGATTTTTGTGTATATATTTTATTATTCAGTGATTTTATCATATCAATCATGAAATATCTATGTATTTTATCTATATGTTTTTCATTAAGGAATGAAAAATTATATGTTAAATACTGATTAAGAAATGAAAATTTTACTTAATGTAAATTTGATATGACTAATTACGTGATTGTGACACTTAATGTTTTCATGACTTGGAGATGATTTTTTTTCTATTAGATATTGAGATGACTCCTTTCAAAAATTTATGTTGGATACTATCAATGGCCTCATCATTGATAATTGATTTTTTTTCAAATTGTGGATTGATCTATTTTGGACAGAGATTATTGAATTTTATGAATAAATCCAATTATTTTAGGAATCTGAAATAATTCATGGGATGAATACGTATATATTATAATTCTGGGTATTATCATATTTCAGGAGAAAATATGATAAAGGTTTTCACATGTTGAGATTGTGAAACCCAAAAGATAATTTATGATATCTATGGGATCAATGCTAAGACTATTATGAGGAATTTAGTGTCCTGCATTATAAATCTTTTAACATATTATTTTGAAATCATTTCAAGTAAAACAATTTATTAAAGGATTTAAGTTAAAATATAGAAGTGGTTGTAGATATATAAGGTATTATATCATCATATGAGGATTTATTCATTTTTGATAACTTGTACTCAACATTTTGTTGTGATGTCAAATATATATATGAAATGGCATATCATTATATTTATGGATTATATGATATTTTAATGCTTCAAGGACAAGTTATACTTCATTTCATGGAATTAGATATGAGGTGGAAGATGATCAAAAGACAACATAATATGAGAATATTCCAAATTATTTTAGTATATCATCTCATGAAAAGTATTACACATTATGAAAATGGATCATAAATTAAATTTTTTCCTTTTATCAACATTTTTATGTTATCAATTACCTTTTTTCAAGCCTCTATGGGTTAGTTCTTTATTATTATTAAATATTTCTTAAGCATGTTCTCTATATATATAAATGAAAACATGATAGTTAGAATTTCCATCCATGTCCTTGTTTCAATTACCACACATGTTCTCATATATAGAAACCAAATTATTTATAATATTGGTTTAATTTTTATGTATCTAACCTTCCATTTTTAAATAATGTTTTAGTATTCATTATTATGATTTGGGTTTCTATGAGTGAAAAATTCAACTAAAAAACAATTTATAACCTTTAAGAACTATGATGGAGAAATTAATTTTAATGGGGTATAATGTAACAACCACATATTTTTTGAATTATTATTATCATTGGAATTAATTTAATCTTTTGATATTTTTTATTTTATGAAACAATATATATAGATTTATTTATGAATGATCTAAGTGTGGAATATATTTTACACAACACCAAATAAATATTTTGATATATGATGCACTTATATTAAATTATAGAATATGAAACTCAATGTTTTTCTTGTATTACAAACAATACCAAGACCCTTTTATCTCATTTGTTACATGCAAGGTCATGTTTTATAGAACTAGAAGGTTATATTATTTTGTTATTAAAATATTATTATAGCAACCAACTAGACGTTATAATGAATGTTTTGATTATGATTTAAAATATTTGGAAACAATTGTTTACACATATATATAATAAATTAATCATTTGGATTTGAATTATAAAAAGTCAATGTAAAACTATTTGAATGCAAAAGAATAAATTTGTAGAAAAATATTTTCTACTATATCAAATTAATAAATATATATAAAAATTAAAAGAAATATCATTTTAATATTTTTCGATAAATTATATTGATTTGGTATTAAATATATATATATATTACTCATGGAATATATTTTATATGTATGTGATAATAATAAATTCATTTTTATGAATTAAAATATATATTTTTATAAAATTCAATTGAAATGGATTTTAATGGGGAATCCATTTTAAATATTAATTTTCACACTTCAATAATTTTTTTTGAAAAAAAAACAGAATTTTTAACGATAATTTCAAACTTTACATGAGATTATTTTTTTGTATTTTTATGGAAACTTCCATTTTTTGATGAATAGTGAAAGCACCGAATTATAATTCAATAAATTTTAATCATATTTATTAATTTAAATACATTAAGTTTATTTTGGTTTTAAAATGTAATTACATATATTTTAAATGAATTAATCCAATTTAGGTCATTGAAATAAATTTCAATTTTCAATTTCATATAAAAACATTTAAACAATGGACTATTTTTACATTAAAACCCCTCTTAATCGTCCACCTAGACAATTAAATTTAAAATAATTTCTTAATTTTTTATGAATATAATTAGGAAAAATGAATTCCATATTCATAATTAGATTAATTTATAATTTATGATAAGGTATTCTTATTTTATCACGAAAAAGATTACTAAAATTAAGTGAAATTATTTACAACAATTAAAAGGGAAAATTAATTAACAATAGTATAATCCTTAATCTAAAGGAACAGAATGATTGTGAAACTAATCTAGAATTCATTGTATAGCCATATATCAACTCTATCTACAGTTTTATCTAATTTTGACCATTATTTAATCCACATTAATTTAAAAAATTATGGTTGGAATACTATATTAAATGAATTACTAGAATATCACTCCTCCAGTATAAAATGGAACTGAACCCTCCCACTTATTGAAGCATCCAAAAACCATAGTCACATAAAAATTACAATATTATATCAAAATTTCCATTAATTAATCCTATAATAATTCCTCTGGTTAGAAGCACTTTGGTGTAAGCTAATAAGTGTTTACCAAAAAAGAGTTAACATCATTCCTCCAGCTCCTTTGTTTTATTTTCCTTATTCCCCAATATTATTATTACATATTTATATAATAAACATATTATATTAAAAATAGTAGGATTTTTTAATCTAATATATCTACCAACACTTAAACACACTTTCATCCAATGGGTAATGAACTTATAATTATTATTTACGGAGAAATACGTCCTCACAAATAGATGTGAATTTTTTCATTTACCATTTATCAATGTAGGAAATTATGGTGTAAACTATGTTTTTATATTATAATTTATATTAATGAATTATTTATTCATATATAATTATTAAATAAAAAAATAAATTCTGGAATTCAATTTTCTATAATACAATAACTTCATTCGGGGAAGTGTGGACTATCGCCTTCTTAAATAGATGTGATTCGATCATACGATACGTATAATATATTAAGGAAGAGTCTAGTAAAATTTGATGATATATGTACCATAAAAATTATAAAATAATTATTTTATATATGAAAATATATTTCATTTACATTAATTCATTAAATATGAAAAAAATAGAAAAAATGTACATGTGTATATACAGCCTACCGTCTCCATGAAAGTTGTATTCCATTTAATATTTCTATATTTTATAGATTATCAAAAACACATTTATTCTGAAAAAAAATAATAATTTATTTTGATTAAATTATTTAATAATGATTGATTAATGATTATCAAGAATGAGAGGCCAAAACATACAAGATAAACAAACTGATATTACCTAAAATGTAGCATTAACATAGAGCAATTAATAAACAGTTAACATAAGTCCACAGAAAATATTATTTTATATTATATATAATAAAATAGTTCATATATATTTTGATAATAAACCCATATTTATAATACCTGATTTTTAAATCTGTATAATGAAATTAAGTTCATAAGGTATGATAATTTAATATCACTATTTATATATTTCTGATACATGCCATATTCACCAGAATATTATTATTAGATAATATACTACCATATGATATTATATATCATAAATTTCATTTATTTAATTAAATTAAATTATTTAATTTATATCAATCATTCATTGGGATCATTATTAAATTTTACTTAAGTTTTAAGGTGTTTCTCCTCTAACCTCTATTTTTGTCAGACATAGGCCTAATTTACAAATCATCTATTTTTTGTGGTGTATATTCTAATCATGAATATATTTTATGATTAATATAATTATATATAAGATTATTTAAATTTCCAATTCAGGATCTCTCATTCATTGGAACTATGGATCAAAGGATTCCAAATCGATAAAATAATTTTGTCTCAATTTTCATTCATTGAGATTTGTTTAATTTTATGCACCGAGATTTTTCTATGGGGAATATATGTTTCACATTAATATGATATATCATGAATATAAATATTTTATGGAAATTTTAGGATTTAGGTAATTTTATCATCTCATTGAGGTTTTGAAAAATATTTAACAATGTGGAAACAATTTATTGCCACAATCTCATCATTTACAAGGATTGTTAAAGATTATGCTTCCAGTGATGAATGATTATGATATATATCTCAAAAAAACTCATAAATTTTCTTATACTATGGTTATCAGTTATGTAATCATGTATTAGTATGAATTTTTCACTCATTGTATAGAGACTGTCACTTTTAATACATTAAAATTAAATAACATTTCTTTAACACATAAAACATTAGAAATCCAAATGCATAATTTTTGTACAAGTATAGCGCGTTGGAAACAATTAAAACATAAACACATATAAAAATGTGTGATATATTATTTACACTAGGTTCTTATTGACTATAAAAATTATTATAGAAATCAAAGTTAATACATATGTTCATAATCTGGGGAAGGAAACATACAAATTCGTGAGCTCAGATGTGCAGTAAAGGTAATCAAGTGAGAAATGTGGGCATAATAATGAGATTAATGGTATGACAACTAGATGATGAATATATATGATCATACCATGAGTTGAAAGGATCATAATCATGAATCATGACATAAATATTGGTCATTTATAATAAAAGAATCATAAGGAAATAAATATCATAATCTATTAATGAATAACATATAAATGAAACACATAATTTTGGTAGACACATAAGTGTATATAATGATTTCCATAGTAGTCCTGGTATTTCATCTGAGACCATATTAGTAGATAATGTTTTTTTCTGAATCGGTCTCACACTGCATTACATACCAATATTTTTTAATTGAGTTCATTCACAATTCTACCCTTGTAATAATAAACCAAGATCATTTACGATTCAAAACCTATAATATATAATAATGTTCAATTCTCATTCCATCCTATTCAATCTCATGGGATTAAAATATTTATAAAATTCATTTAAGGGATATATAATTCCCACCCATATAATATGAAATTATACATAAATGTTCTATAATATTATAAATAATCATATCAAAAGCCATTCAATGAAATGGTTATGAAAAACAAGTAAACATATCATGACCTATAAAAATGATATAGGCTTCAAAATTATTTCATCAGAAGTATAAACCATGAAATAGAAACTTTTTTCATAAAAATATACCCCCTAATAAAATAAATGTGATTCATAATAACAATTACATATAGCATATACCACTCATATAAAGAATATTAATTGCGCCTATATAAAATTTACTAGAAGGGAATGAGTAACATTAACATATGTTAACACATATAGAAAATAATTCTTAAATAAAATTCAATATTTTTTTGAGTAAAATATCATTTCTTATAAAAAATTGTATTTATAAAACATAAAACCATTTGAAATTTATTTTAATAGAAAATAAAATGAATAATTATAAATAATACAGAAAATATTTTTGGAAATATCTTCCTTTGAAATAACATAAAAAATAATCAAAATATTTTAACAGAAATATCATTGAAAACTTATAAAAAATCCTGAAAATGTTTTGAACCCCATTTCATCGAAATTGCATTGATAACATATAAATAAGGATTTAAAACATTTTAAAAACAATTTTACTTGAAAAAATATAAAATAAGAATATGAAAATTTCTCAATAAATTATATAAATATTAATTTCAGAAAAAAATTATTAAAAATTAATTTTTTACAAATGAAAAGAAATCATTAACAAAATGATGATAGTTTAATCTGTACATGTCGTATGAGGTGAAAATATGATAACTTCGCACAATAAAATGGATAGAAAATTCAATTCATTAGAAAGGGACAACAATATTCCTTTTATGAAATTGGTAATAGAATATAAGGGTAAAAAATATAATTTAATTATTATAGTATAATGGTACATTATTCCTAGAACCCTTTTCAAATATCATAGATTTTTGTCTAGAGAGAGGGTAATGCCGAGCTTTCTTAAAAACACATTCTTAATTATCTTATGTACCAAATAGTATAAATTTGGTATTAATATATGAATATATCATGAATAAATAGAGGATATGAAATTACTGCAATCTTCCAAAGGGATGAGTTATATGATTTCATTAATTTAAGAATACAAATAATAAATCATGAAAAGTGATAAGTTTGTTTCAACAATATCTTATCACATGGTAACTTCATATCGTACAATCCAAGAATAACAAAAATAATAAAGAATAAATTATCATGAAAATATATTGATTCATAATATATCATGAAAAATGGAAATATTTATACCTCCAAACTAATATAGGTGCATAACAAGACATGAGTCTCAAATATAAAAAATTAAGACAAATATTTTTTACCGATTTTGTTATTTTTAATACTTATAACCCATGAAATAAATGTCTTATAATTGATATGTATATATTCATATATCTGACCATAATAACCATTTATTGCATCTAGGGGATGTATAAACACAACCCAAAATGAATGGGTGGTGAATAAGTCATGTCTCTCATGGAAACAATAAGTAAGGAGAAATTCTCTTACCTTGTGTCCTGACTCACGTTGTACTAATTCAATAAACCATTATAATATATATAAATTTATGGTAAATCATTTAATGAAATATATATTCAAATCGAACACCATATACTATATTATTATGACTTCATATAATCCCCTCTGTAAAAATTCATATGTTAATGTTTCATGTTGGCTATTATTAGATTTTTTCTTCCCTTGTGTCCTAATTTATTATTTCATTGGTCCTTATACATGTATCATGATTTTAGAATGTAAAACATGATATAAATATAATTTATTTGAAGTATATTTGTACTATAATAATATATAGAATATAGAAGTATAAAATGGAATACACCGTTCATGTAGACAGTAAGTCGTACAGATGAATGAATTTTGTTTCACTTTTTATTGTATAATTGATAGAATGAATGAAAAAACTATATGTATATATGTATATAATATCATTAAATTATCATTTTAATGTTATATATTTCATATTGGACCACTAATACCATCTTTACCACCTTTTATACACTTTTTGAACGAGGCACATTTCTTTGAGGTAAAATAGTCCTTATATAGTCAAATGGAAAAATCATACATACAGAAAATTGAGTGTAAAAATATGTGTGTATTAAAATAAATATAGAAGATTAATTCCATAATAAATATAATATATGACATATAAAAACAACGATTCCCACATGTAAGAACTTGAATCTTCTTTTCTGGTTTGGATCTTGTTTTTTGGTTGTTTTAGGAAAAATAAAGAAAAGAGGTTTTTCTATGTACACTTCATGTACATCTATGTGAATGCCTTGTATATAGAATGCTGTGTAAAGCCGTATACTGACTAGGTACTGAGGAGTACATTGATGTGTCGTGACCCAGAGGAAATGCTTATGTTGGGGCCGATTAAGTCTACTACATAGCCTGAAGTGTTAATAAACACACTGTGTAGTTTTTTTGATATATTATAGGGGGTTCATGTCTCATATCTGGAACACCTTCTTCTAGTCATGGTTTATACAAGAACCTGACAGAGTGACTATTGAACTCTGAGCCCCCGATTCTCTATCTGAGCACTGATAGAGACATTCTTAGGTGCGTTGGAACCCCCATTGAGTTATCAATACCATTTGATCATCTTTTTTTGATTCATCCTCTCTATTGAGTTGTTTATGTTTGGGTGGTTTCACTATTTTGTTGATCCATGCCAATCTATGCCTATTCAAGGGACAACGTTCAATTATATTGATCATACTATATCATGGTATGTGGTTTGTGGATATATTTTTTTGTCTTTGGATTATATATTCTAAAAGTGTCGCATCCCCATGTTATCGGTATTTATTGATTTAAAAATTTACCCATTATTACATGTTTTTGGTTTGATTGATAAATGGATGTTTCTTATGTGAAAGGTTATATACCTTGTCTATGGGACAACGAATGGGATTTTTTCTCTTGTTTTATTATTTGAAAATATTTTTAAATTAATTGTGATTTTTTATCCATGTAGTAGTTTCAGGTTACATGATCTGGTTTGATATATTATGTGCAATTGTTTTCCAATGGTCCATGTGAGCATTTTACTAGAAAGACTGAGGTAACTTATAGATTATTTTCATTGAAATGATATATGTGCTATTTCTTTTTACAATGAACTATGAGAGAATTGGTCTTCGTAGACTAAGGGGACATCGTGATAATTTACACAAGACCATGAGAGCCTTGGTGTAGAAAACTGCTCAAAGGGGTTAGACCATTAGAGAATTAATAGAATATTTTTATTTATTGAATTGATGTTATGTTATACCAGGGGTTTTACATTGAGATATTTTCTAGGGGGTCATTATTTATTAAATTTATGCTATGATAGTGAATCAGATAGACCATGAGAACTTTCCCAAAGGGTCGTCTGTGAATTCATGAATGATTGTGACAAGTCTTCCAATCCAAAGAAAAAGCCTGGATTTGGTCATACCTAATTTTATATATGGTCTTCTAAGACATCTGGGTTTTTACTTTATATGGGGGATGTAGATCATAGGAATGATATCATAGTAACATGATTCAACAAATGAATATTAAATGTTAAATTAAAGTAACTGAGAACTGTGGGATTTCTTACTTTTGAGTAATTTACTGATTATTGTTTCATTGTTTCATATTTTCATATATATATAATCACTAATAGTTAGGCACACATATTTTGGATTTTTCATACTTGGATTCATCTCACACTGTGTTTTGGTTATGCTTTGTACCCAAACAGATTATATTTATTTAGGTGTAGATAAAGGAAAGAACCCTTCTTCATCAAGTACGTAATAGTTGTTGGAGATGGAGATCATGGGACCAAATTGAGGCTTCTGATGCTTTTAGAGTTTACAAAACATTTAATTGTAATAAATTGTATTTTATTTCCAAAATTTTGACCTATTTTTGTTCATCTCCTACAAAAATATTACATTTATCATTTATCAATATATTTATCTAGTTGTTTTATTACTATCAGTCTTCCACTGTTTAATTCTATTTTAGGGTATTACTACATTGACAATTGATTTCTTCTTAACTCCACTATGTATAATATTTAAATGAGGGTATAGGTTACCCATTATCAGACCTTATCCCTCACCGCTAGTTTTCAGCCTCTTGCATTTCGTGAAATGCGCTTGAGTTCATATGACCAACTGGGCACATGGCACCCTAGGGTGGCACCCGGATACAAGACATTACAATGTGGAATCAATTGAGTTTTCTTTTCAGTATTTCATTAATGTTTGAAAACATTATAATGGGATTGGAAAGAAATAGATTTTGGTAATTAGCTATTCCCAAGTGTAGCTACCCCGTCTATTGGGAAAATCCAAATTACCTAGACTTGAATTTTAATATCTGGATTTTTAACAATTACTATTGATTGGATTTCACTGTTGGGTAACACACTTGTTTTGGGCTGTTATTATTGATATCATTGTGGTTCTATTTGGTTTCCACCTGTTGAGATGATGTTATCCCATCTGAAGAATCCTATAAACACTTGTTATAAATCCCATTCCATGAATTCATTCTATTTCATTTAAAAATTATTACATATTTTATTCTATTGTGATATATTTTGTTCTATATATGAATTTTTTTATAGTTTACTTGATAGAATACTTCTATTTAGATTGGTTATTGGTATATGTAAATATTTTTCAGATGGATGTCATTTTTTGGCCTCTAAGGTGTTATGGTCCACCCTAGATCATAATTTGGTGGATGATTTTGGAACATAAACTGAATTATGTTAAGATATTATTTGAATAAGGATTAATAAAATTAATTTGGGAGGGATTATGGGCTCTCACAGATTGTAACATTGTATTCCTAGTACAAATTTTTAGATTTTCAGTGTTCCATTGAAGTTTCATAGGCTTACGTTCGAAAAAAACCCTAAAACCTAGTGTGTGATGTAACGAACAAACTAAATATGTAATTATATTCTTGAAGAAGTGTATTTTATTTAGTACACAATGTGTACTACATGTATATGTTGTGTAGTGATTGACCATGTGACTGACTGTATAAGAAGAGGAATGGGGTTGGTAAACTCTTAGTATAAAACGGCGTGTTCTGGGAGAACATGTCGTGCTGTAATCAATAATGTATCTGTCTACGTGACTAACAAAATGGGTGGATAAAACATTGTTATACATGTTGTGACTATAGTGTTCAACGCATGTAGTGTTACACCAACAGAACCATATAGTTATAGTAATGTAGAAGTACCTGGGAAGGAGGTAATATTCTAGTACATGATGTGTATCATGTAAAACATGCAGTGTGTATAGGGTGTATCATGTCCCAGTTGACAGAGGTACACACCCATGTTATGTCTTAAGGGAACACTCCATATAGTGGTTATAGAAACTGTGTAACCCAATTTTAAAAAACATGAATTATTTACTTCCCCTACTCTGTTCTTGAAATTATGAGTTTCATTTTCGTTAATCTTGTACTAAGTTCTGTGCAGAACATGAAGATTCATTCCACAAAGAAGTCATCCAGTTGTACTCTAGGTACAGTGTGGTGATAAGACTCGTGAAATGGTAGATGAAGGACTACCAGAAGAACCTCCCACCATGCCTATAATGGCCCCCAATTGTTATACTGGATGCAGGTGCTGATGCATAGTTCCATAATGGATTTATGACGGTGGTGCAGACCTTTCAGGGAGCACCACATCCTTCCCAGACTAGGGCAGAGTTGACACGGTTGTTCCAGAATCTATATCCTCCCAGCTGTTTAGTTTATAAAGGTCCATAGTATTTGGAGTCATGGTTGTAGACCATGATTTCTATCTTTGATCATCTAGAGACACATCCTAAGAAGAGGGTGATGCTTGTGACTTACATACTACATGATTCAGCCAGGATATGGTGGGATGTTGTTTCACAGGAGGGACATCATTAGGTTATTTCATTGGAAGAGTTCTTAAGGACATTATATGGCTAATTTGACCCAGAGACTTTGAGGGCAGACTAGTCCTGCTATTTCATGTATTTGGAGCAGTGCACTCTTTTAGTAAAGGACAACTCTTCTTGTTATAAAGAGATTCAGTGCTTCACACCTATTCTAGGGGATGATGAGTTGTCACTCGCTATACGATTTGAGGATGGAATCCATTTTGAAATCCAATATATGGTAGATGGTTTTAGGCTGACTTCAGTGACTGCTATATTAAAATAGGCACCATATAAAAAGTTCAATCTGAGGTGGTCTGGAGTAGTGAGCCATGATTGTTTGGTATACAGGGCTAGTACTCCTACAACTGATATCATGCATCGCATAATGGAGACTTTACTTGGTTATTGAAGTAGTAGGGATGTATTATTCAGTAGCTAGGTTAGGTGCTACCAGTATGGGATAAGTGGGAACACGGGACCACGGTTCCCGTGAGACCTAGTTGAGTACTGATCTTGTGGAAATATGGGTCATCATCTGCTTTTTTGTAGGATATTATCACATGTAGGAAATGAGAGAGGATCTGTTATGAATTCTCATACAGGGGTGGGTCCACCACATCCTCTTCAGTTAGGGAACTCGATCTTGTTAGGACATTCAGGACGAGGAGGTGGTTGTGAGAATGGTATCTAGATTATAGATTTTTAGTGACAGTATCATGGATCAACAGACGGTATCTAGGTAGGGTCGTAGGGTTGCACAACATGTCTAACTTTTGTGGTGGAATAAGCCCAGCAACAGTAGGATTCTATACTATCTACAGTTAGAGGTATGATTATAGGGGCCTCAGTTTTAGCATATACTATTTTTGAATATGGGTTCTTCCTGTGCTTTTATATATGTTTCCTTTGTGGAGATACATGGGCTATGTATCTTTTCTTCTAATGATTTTATGACAGTATACCCTCTGTTGGAGATTAGAAGGTCCAGTGTATGTTAGTGTAAGAAGTTTCCTCTTTATGTTTGTGGGGATCACTTCATAATGGACCTATACGTATTATATATGAAATTATTCAATTTAATTCTTTGAATGGAATGGTTGGTATCCTTTTAGGATGATGATGAATTCTATCACTGCACGATGAGTTTCACATCTAAACAGTTAGGATCTTTTCTATGAAAGTGATAATGGGATATCTAGGAAAGTAGTGCAGTACCCAAGAATGATGGGTTGGGAGGAATTAGAACCTATATCTTTATTTTATATTTGGATCACCAATTGATGTCACATATAGACTTTCCTCTATTTTTGGGTCATTTTAGAAATGTCTTTAATGTTGATTTTTTATGTTTACCTCCATAGAGAGAGGTGGATTTCTCTATTGAGAATGTGGATGGAGCACCACCAGTATCCGTTGATCCTTATAGAATGGATACATATTAAAAATATGGGCTCAAGAAGCAGTTTGAGGAGTTTCATGCAAATGGTTTCATCCAACCCGGTACTTCTCCTTAGGGTTCTCCTATTGTTTTTGCGATGAATGGTGATGGTAAGATCAGAAATTTTGTAGATTACTATAAGCTGAACTAGTTGACAATCAAGACTCAAAATTACTTGATGATGATTGATGAAATACATGATCATATTTTGGGAGCCTGAGTATTTTTAATGATTTAATTGATATCTGGTTATCATTAGTTGTGTTTTAGACTATTAGATATACCTCTTAAAAACATTCAGAGAATGTGTGGTCTATATGAGTATGTGGGTATTTTTTTCGGTCTCATGAACACGCCAATTGTTTTCATGGAACTGATAAACCAAGTGTTCTATACTTTCATGTATTCTTTTGTTGTTGTCTTCACAGAGGACATCTTTTTGTACTCCCACACTTAACAAGACCATTCCATTTATCTCTAGATTGTGTTGATTACACTATAGGAGAATCAGTTATATATTAAGATGAAAAAATTCCACTTTGGATAGACTAGATTCATTTTTTGGGTCTTGTCATCTCAGATATAGAAGTATTTATTGACCAAGAGAAGGTGAGAGTAGTAGTTTCGTAGGAGTAGCTGAAGGACTTCGTTGACGTACAGTGTTTTCTAAGGCCTGCCGGTTACTAAAGATGCATTATTTAGGATTCTTCACACTTAAAAGTGCCATTGAAATGAATGGATAAGAAGGGAATGAAGTAATAATAGAAATATTCATGTGATTCAACCTTTCAGGATGTGAATGGAAGGATGACTTCATCACCGATACTAATTTTTCTAGAGCTGAGAAATAGTTACACTGTTTTCTATGATGCATTAAGTGTTTTCCTGGGAGCAGTGCATATTCTTGTGGTCTGGTTCATTGTGTATGTGTCTCAAATGCTGAGGCCACATTAAAGGAACTACCTGACAGATGATCTCGAGATAGCCTTAGTTGTGTATGTCTTGCACTATTGGAGACATTAATTATTCTCAGTGCACTTTTTGGTATACACTTCCAAAAATTCCTTAGTTATATCTTTACTTGGACTAATATAAATTTGATATAGTGAAGGTCGGTTGAGTACCTTCAGTCATTCGACTTTGAGATTTCGTACACACTTGGGAAAGGCCACACAGTGGATGATTCATTGAGTCGAAAGACACTATTACAGGTTGTTCAAGTGGCTAGTAGTGAGTAGAAGCTTATGGATTTATTCACTTGTATGCATTTAGAAGTTCATGAAAAATATGGGAAGATGTTTCTTTCATCTGTAGTTGTTACCTCTACTCTACATGACCGAGTTCTAATGAGGCACCTATTTTATTACATAGGCCTATTCTTACGAGGGAGTGTGTCCGGTGAGGACCCTACTCTTGGGTTAACAGTAGGTGAGGATGAGGTTTTTCAATTTCGTGGGAACCTATAGGTTTCAATAGACATATGAAAGGATCTGTTGTTAGATAATCATGCCTCAGAATGACAGCTCTTTATGGTGTTTCTATGATGTATCGAGATCTATATATTTAGTATTGATGGCCTGGCATGAAGAGGGATGTATCTAGTTTTTTATAAGATGTTCCACTTGTCAGCAGTTGATGGTAAATCATTAGTTATTATCAAGGATCTTACAGTAGTTACTCATTTCTGAGTGAAATTTTAGGGATGTTGTGAAGGACTTATGGACGGGTTTAACATGGTGACCTCAAAGAAATGATATTGCATGGGCTGTTGTTTACGGACTCACAAAGGCTCCACATTGCCTACTAATCAATGAAACCTCTAATGTTGTTGAGATTGGAAAGTTATAGACTTGAAGGATGGTAAATATTCATAGGGTTCCTCACTCTATCATTTCACACATGGATTCCTTGTTTACTTCTCGTGTCTTGTAGGTACTATAGAGGGATTTGGGAACACATATTCTTTTGAGTACAACATACCATCCCCAAACAAATGGATAGTATTAGCAGACAATTCAGTTTTTAGAGGACATGCTTTGATCATTCTTCTAGGACTTCGAGGCCTCTTGGGAGAGGTACTTACCCCTAGTGGAGTTTTCCAATAATATTAGTTTTCATGTAAGAATTCAGATGGCACATTATGAGGCTTTGTATGGTACGCCATACCAATTACCCCTATGATGGATAAAGGCTGGAGAGGTAGCTATGTTGGGACCTCGTCTTTTCTAGGAGACCACTAATCATGTAATGTTTATTCAAAAGATGATGGATATTTCACAATGTCACCAAAAATAATATGGTGATCGATGGAGATGACCTCTGGTGTTCGAGGTTAGAGATCAGATATTGATGCATGTCATACCGAGGCTGGGACACAGGAGGATTTTGAGACATGGGAATATTCCACTAAGATATGTCAGGTAATTTGAGGATTTGGAGAGAGTCAGGATAGTTTTATATTAGTTTCAGTTACCTCAATAGTATTGGTCTTTGCATGACATCTTTCATGTTTTTCAGCTTCGACGTTAATTTTTAGACCTCTCTCATTTTTTAGAACTTGAGGAGGTTGAGATGGAGGTGATGCATACATAAAGAAGAATCATTTTACGAATGTGGATCACATCCAAAAGGTTCACCATGTCTTGTTGGTTCCTCCAATATGGGTGCTAGGGAATCATGGCAGAGTGCAGGATGACACAAGGAAGAGGGAGGCCGATGGGTGATTGTAGTTGCCAGAGTTGTTTGCAGATTCTTTTTCATCACCCTTGGAAGGAAAATTTGTGGACAAATTTCTATAAGGGGAGTTGTTTTTAAGAACATAAATCTTTTTTTACGTGTGGGTCTTATTTTTGCATAATTTTGAAGAAAAAAGATGAATATAGGCTTTTCTATGTACATATCATGTACTTCCTGTACACACCACGTAACATGATTGTTGTATACATGCACGTACTTACCATTTAATATCTGAATACAAGGTCGTGTGGTGACCTGGATGACTCCCAAAAATCGGGGTCTAGTTGATGCTACTACACAGCATGTAGTTTTAGTGAAAAAATCGTGTAGTTTTCTTTTTATTTGATATATTAGAGGGAGTCATGACGCATATTTGTAAATACCTTCTTCTAGTACTAAGTCATACTTGAGCATGACTGAACAAATAACAAACTTCGAGCCCTCGATTATTTTTCTAAGATCTGATTGAGAAACCATCAAGTGCATTGGAACCACAAAATGGATTTCTCAATACCCCTAGAGACTCTCTTAAAGATTTATCATATCATGTGAAATATCAATGGATGAGTGTTTTTCCATAGTTTTATAGATCAACACAAATATAGGCTGATTCAAGGGCCGAAGTTCAAGTAAATCAAACATACGATATCGAGGTAAGAGGTTTTTTTCTTTATTTTTTTCATTTGGAATATATTTTTCAAGATATCCACATACCCACATTTCGGGTATTTCATGAATGGTAATTTAACACTTTTAATACATGTTATGGTTTGATTGATTGATAATGTGTTGTTTCTTATGCATAAGATTAGATACCTTGTGTCAAGGACAACCAATGGGTGAATTTCCCTTGTTTATTTATATAAAATGTTCGTGATATGCTTTTTGAATGTTTAGCCATGTAATATTTTCAGACTACAAGATATTATTTAGTATAATATGTGCATTGTTTGTCTAATGGACCGCGAGAGCCTTGTACCATGAAGACAGGAGGGACATCCAGATTAATTTCTTTGATATGACATGAGTGCTATTTATTTTTCCAATGGACCATTAGATCCTTGGACCAGGAAGACTGTGGGGGACTTCTAGATTATTTTCACAGGCCCGTGAGAGCCCTAGTGTAGAACATTGAACAAAGGTTTTAGACTCTGAGAGATTTTCTAGTGTGTGTTTATTTTTGGAATACATGCTTGGTAAGACCATGGGTTAGACCCTGAAATATTTCATATAGGGTCTTTATATAATTTATTGAGAACTTTAGGATTGTTATTTTTTAGTACTTCCTTGTTTATTGCTTCATTTTGGAATATTACTTTCTATATATGTTCACTAACAGTTTGGCATGGATCTTTTTGTTATTTCCTACTAGGATTCATCTCAGACACTTTTTGGGTCTGGCATTGGACCAAAACAGATTATCCGATTTCATGTATAGATAAGGGAAATTTTCCATCTTCATCAAGCACATGATTTTCGTTTGACCTGGAGTGCATGGGACCAACCTAAGGCTTGAAATTTTGATGACATTTAATAGATATTACCTTTTATTGGTTTTTATTGGATGTTTTCCATGAAACATATGATATGAATAATTTATCTATATATATTTGTAGTTATTTAATTACTATATGTCATGTGTTGTTTACATCTATTCTAGGGTTATACTACATTTACTATATTTTTATTTTTAATTATGCTATGTATACACTACCAATGAATGCATTGTTCCTCCATTATTCGACCATGACCCTCGATACTAGATGGAAATATTTTTCATTATGAGAAATTCCCTTGAGGTCTTATGACCAAATGGGCATAGGGAACCCTTGGGTGGAACCCAGATCCGGGACATTAGATAACATTATATCAATCATGGGAGGTGGTAATGGAGAAATAAATAGTCATTTTTCAGTGAGGTGGTAATTCACCGTACACATAAATAGTATGTTTGATAAAAATTTCATGGAGGTGTCTATAAGTGTAGGAAGAAAACATAGCCTAATAGTATCATAGTATATTGAAGATACTATATTTTTATAAAATAATTGATGAAAGGGAGTGGAGGGGTGGTGATGTAAAATAAAAAAGGGATCTTGAGTGAAGGTGTTACCCCTGAATCGGGTAACTAAATTTTCTTTGTCCATAAAGGGACCTTTTAAGAACTTATTCCCAAAGAGATGATTCATTATGGAAGTTAGTTAACATTGAAATGGTATTTGGTATATCTTGGACGAACCTATATTGGTTGAGAGGTGTGAATAAAAGGGATAGGTGGTGGATTTTTTTGGGATTGAGGAATGGCACTGTTGTAAATATTTGAAAAGAGAATTTCATTAATGTTTTTCATGTTTCATGTGGATAAAATAATGATACAATGTAATTGAAAGGGAGGATTGGGTATAACTATTGAAATAAAATGTATTTTTGAATATTTTATTGGTCATTTTGGACATTAAGGTTACAGTTTAGTCCCTTATTATGTCTAATTTAGCCTTAATCAATTAAATTATTATTAATAACTTTTACTAAACTTTTCGATAAAAAACTATGATATCCTAATCAGAAATTATATATTTTTATTATTAAAAATAAAGAATCAAATTTTCTAAATTTCAATCAAAGAAGTGGTAGAAATTAATATAAAATTAATCCCATATTCAGGTCGACAATGTGAGGATTTAATGTGAAAATGGTCAAATGTTTATTTAGTGACTTATTAGTAATTTAAATGTAAAATTTGTTATAATTAAATACATTTGGATAATTGATAAAAATATAATATTATTAAAATTTTAAACAAAAATAGAATATAGTTTAACCATAAAAATAAATTTCACCAAATGTAACGACCCGACTCTTTGGAAAAGGTATGAATCATTAGATTTGTTTTAAAATATTTACTTTAAGATTGTTTAATGTGTGTAACATCCAAAGGAAGGACTGGGGAGTGTCCGGGGTTGGTTTGGAGCATGGGTTTTTGGGGAATGGACTTGCAGACAGTGGTGCACATCCTGTGCACGGTCTTCGCATGGTTTGGGATAAACCGTGCGACTATAGATAGGGGGCACCTGCAGGGGTACACGGAAATGCGGACCAAGCCACATGGCGATGCAGCCTTTGTCTGATAGGTAGTGAGGTGCACACAGTTTGATAAACCGTGTTCCTAAACACTACGACCCTTCCCTGGGAAAAAATTATCATTTTACACTTAAATTCTATTTTACCCTAATCATCATCTTCTTCTCCATTCCCACAGACAGAACTTAGGGGAGCCCAATTTTGAGCACCAAAACCCTCTTCCCTCTCTTTTCATTGTGTATTATTCATCTGGGGACCATTATTCAATCCTTCGAAGTTGTTGAATCACCCTAAGTATGGATTACCTCACACACCCCGCTTCCCTCAATGAATCTTGCCTTCTGTCTTGTTATTTTGATGGAGGCTCATATGCCCTATTTCCAAGGCATTGGACTGGAACATAGATCTCATCCATCCAACTGCGATTCAAAGGTCGATATCAAGAGAGCCTATGTCTACATCCCTAAGGTAGGTGGTCACATGGTTTAACTTTTGGGTTCTCTCCTTTTTGAGTTATTTTCGTCGTGTCGTGGTTTGTTGTTCGCCAAACCCCTTGTTTGTAATGATAGCTTCATATTTATATGACCCATGTGGTGTAAGATTGATGAGTCTAACCTTGTTATGGTGTTTAGATGTGGTGTGGACCGGTCGTGATCAACCATAGGTGGTATGGCTTGGTATTTGGCCCTTTCTCACCTTTGGACCTTTGTGCTATGTCTTGAATGGGATTTTCCATGTTAGGCAAATGAGATGACTTGGTTAGAGGTTGGATAGGATGAGATAGCAAGAACCCCTTGAATGAATTGAAATATATCTTGCCTTGAGATGTGATTGTGTGATTTTATAAGATGTAATTTCTATGCTTTTTTAATGTAATATGATATATGATGTATTGCCTTATATATTGATATGTGAATGGTTATGCTTTACTATGTTGACATTCTTGTGATTACTTATGTGTGGGTGGGAGGCATTCTTACCCTATGCCAGATGAATCTTCGTGTGTGGATAGGAGGCATTTTTACCCCATTCCAGATGAATCTTTGTGTATGGGTGGGAGGCATTCTTACCCCATAACAGATGAATCTCCATTTGAGGGCATGATGCATTCTTACCCCATGCCTATATATATCCTTTATGGGTGGGAGGCATTCATCCCCATGCCACCTACAATGATTATGGAAGAGAGGCATGCTTACCTCGTGCTAGTGATAACCTATATATATGTACTTATACCCCTAGTGATTGTTCAGAATACCAGACATGAGCAGAAGTAGGTAGACCAGCCATGTGTCCTTCCGAAACCTGAGCAGGAGGGTTGTTTATTAATATGCTTTACATACAAGCAGTTTACCACACACTGTTTTATTTTTTGACAACCTATTTAGGTTTTATGTTGACCCCGTTGGTGGTGGCCTACTGAGACTTGTCTCACACCCTACTTGGGTGGCCACCATGGCACCCGTGTAGACATTACTACTGCAGGTACTAGTAGGGGAAAATTCCTAGATTCAGGTTGTTGATACATGTATGTTCTAGTTGGAGATCGAGAGAAGAGGACCGAGCATGGCTAGAGATTCTTGTAGACTACTTTTGTTCTTTGTTCTCTTTTTGTATTACATTATAGCATTATTTGCACCTATTTCTACTATATCAACATTAAATTCATCCATTTTGTATTAGTCAATGCCTATGTTTCTTTTTTATATCTATCACGGTTCTTCTTACTTCTCTTGTTTGGTTTATATGTTTCCCTTTTTCTCGTGTTTACCATTTTTTGTGCTTCCACTATTTTTATTACATTGCTGTTATACCGTTGTGTACTATTACATGGGGGTACATTCTTCCCAACTAACTTACCATTACACCCTCGCTACTAGTCTACAGCCCCTGGACTATTGGGAGATGAGCTAGGGGTCATGTTGCCAACCTGGATCGAGGATCGGGTTGAGAGGCAGCTTGGTCCGGGACATCACATAGTGGTATTAGAGGATTTATTTTTTTCTTTCTTTACTATTTGGTGACAGTATATGTGGAGACTAATAATTCTTATGGACTTAGCCATGAGTCATGCTAGGGCATCGTGAACCCATGTACGGGGTATGGAACAAGATTCCTATTTTATGTGGTTATTGATTCTGCTATTTTCTATTGATACAATTTTACCGTTGGGTGCTTCACATATTTATTTATGTTATTTAGATTTGTAATGATGGAATTTGGATTTCAGGGTTCGACCCGATGAAACGAGGGTTATGCATTAGAACATGCATCACGATAGGCACAATATGATTAGGCCATGAATCTTTCCATACCATGTTTTAATTTTCATCGAGCATTGCTTGTTTTTTATTTCCATGACATGTTAATATGTGTGCAGCTATGATAATCCATCTTGCAGGTTTTGAGTTATGTAATGATGTTGTTTTAGTGGGTTTCACTATTTTGTTCATAATGTGTATTGTCCCTTATGGATCAGAAAATGTCATTCCAACAAAACCAATTATTTTCTTAAAAGGAAATTTAAATACCTAATTAGAACAAGTAAATGAGGAATGACACCAAGTGTGTGTCATCTTTCATTTCATGAGGAGTATGGGCCCTTATAGGCTGGGGAATTCCATATCACAGGATTAAGTTAAATTTGAACTCTTACAGTTTTTACTAAGAATTACTATGGGTGTGGATAGGTGATTTAGAGGTAGGAAGGCTTAGTATATGTCCTATCATCTAGAGTTCAACCTTTAAATCAGTTGGTATCTTATTTTGGGATGTTCTTTTGGCATTGTAGCACTATTCCACCGAGTCTTCCTTGAGTCGCACGCGCTAAAGGCGGTGACGATTACGATCTTGAGGTGGTGGCCCCTAAGCCCCCAGTTTATATTCCTGTCATGGGTGCTGATTCCCAGTTCCTTGAGAGCTTCTTGGTTATGATGCAGTGTATGAAAGATGGAGTCGACCTTCCCAGAGTATGGAAGAGTTGACCCGCGAGTTTCAGTGACAGCATCCTCCTACCTTGATGGGAAAAGGGAGACCACTTTCTACGGAGTCCTGTTTGGAAGTTATTCTTACCATCTTTAAGAACCTTGAGACACCTCCAGAGAAGAGGGCCAATCTCACAACCTATTTGCTACATGGTTCAGCCAGGAGGTGGTAGGATGTCATCACATAATCGGGACAGCAGATAGATATGATCTGGACTGATTTCTAGACCATATTCTATGATTATTTCTTTCTCCAGACGTTGAGTGATGATAGAGCTAGGGAGTTTATGAATCTATAGCAAGGGACCATGACAGTCATGGAATATTAGTCCCGTTTCACTGAGTTACAGAGTTTTTCTCATACACAGGTTGATGATGATATCATGGCCGATAGGAGTTTTTATGATGTGATGTGTTATGCCATTCCGTCTCAGGTTAAGGTGTTTAGGATGACGACCATTTCAGAGATCATCAATCAGGCTTTGATCATAGAGAGGAATTTGAGAGAATCGGACAGTGTGAACCAGGGAGGTTGGGGACCTAAGGGTTCTAGTGGATCTGCTTCTAGGAAGAAGCAACATTTTTAGGACTCTCATGTTGTTAGTGGGGGTTAGACTTTTTTACGTGGTAATCTTATCTTTCACCAATGTGGGGTGCTAGGACATATGAAGAGGAAATGTACATGAAATCCAGTGGAGTATAGAGGTTGTGGTATGTTGGGTCATCTCCATCGTTTCTGCAGGAATTTTCCCCTAGGTCCTGGTGATCAGGGATCTGTACCTACTCCATGATCTGGTGCTGGATCGGTAGGATCACTTTAGTCAGGAAGCTAGAATACTGTTGGCCGATCATTTCATGGTAGCAGTCGAGGTATAGGTAATTAGGTGTATGAATCTCAACACCAGCAGGGCGGGTCTACTCAGAGTGGCCAGGCTGTGACTCAGGGCCATGGTACTATCCTGTTGAATTCAGTCGAGCCTATGCCACAGGAGCAGTACATTGGAACATCTACTGTATGAGGTACGATTCTGGTTACCTCTACATTAGTATCTGCTTTGTTTGACACATGTGATTCTCACTCTTTTATATCGGAGGTGGTTATTGGTAGTTTGGGCCTTGATGTTGAGTCATATCATGGCGTGATCACATTAGATAACCCATTAGGTGTCTATTCAGAGGGCGTTCGTCATAGTCAAAATTTGTCCCCTCGAGGTGGGAGGTTATCTTTTCGAGGGGAGCCTGTATGTTCTGGATATGACAGGTTTTGCTGTAATAATCGGGATGGACTAGTTAGTTACCTATAGAGCCTAGATTGACTTCTATCCTCAGATGGTGGCGTTTACATCACCAGAGGGTGACACATATATGCATAAGGGAGAATGGGATCTTAGTATAACACGATCAAAACTAGAACACTAGATCTCATGTGGTGTCATGACACAAGTTTCCCATCTTTATCTCGATGACCAAGGGTTAAAATCCTCTATTTATCCTCTGGTGGTGGAGCATTTCAGTGATGTATTTCCTGATGATTTCTCTAGTCTACCTTCCGTGCGAAAGGTGGAGTTTAATATTGAGCTTATACTAGGAGTAGCACCCGTGACCATTCATCCTTAAAGTATGTCACATAAAGAACTTATGGAGCACAAGAGTCAGTTGGAGGACCTGGAAGCAAAAGGCTTTATACATCCCAGTTCTTCTCCTTGAGGGTCACCAGTTCTCTTTTCCAAGAAGGCAGATGGTAACCTTCATCTATGTTTGGATTATCGTATGTTAAATCAGCTGACTATAAAGAATTGATATCCTTTACCTATGATTGATGACCTCCTAGATTAGATCTGAGGAGAAAAGGTGTTTTAAAAGAATGATTTGATGTCAGGCTATCACCAGGTGAATTTTAGGACTTTGGACATACCTCGCACGACGTTCAGGAGAAGGTATGGTCTCTATGAGTTCCTAGTCATGCATTTTCGGATTACGAATTCACCGTCAGTGTTTATGGATCTCATGAATATAATTTTTCATCCTTACCTAGATTCATTTGTGGTTGTATTTGTAGATGATATATTATTCTTTTCACGCTTGAGACACAACCATGAAAACCATCTTGATATCGTGTTGAATACACTAAGAGAGAATCAAATTTATTCTATGCTCAGTAAATTCCACTTTTGTATAGATAAGGTTAACTTCCTAGGTCACATTATTTCCCAGTCTGGAGTTTCAGTTGACCCTGAGAGGGTGAGTGATGTAATTTCATGGGAGCAGCCCAAGAAAGTCTTTTATATCATGATTTTATTGGGGATTGATCATTATTATAGGTGGTTCATTAAAGAATATTCATGCCTGGAAGCACTGCTTACATCTTTGACCAAAAAGGGTGTGAGCTTCGATTGTTCAGAACCTTGTGAAGTAGATTTTTAGGAAATAAAGGGTAGAATGACATCAGCAGTGATATTGATCTTTCTAGAGCCAGGCAGAGCTCATATAGTCTAATGTTACATGTCAGGTGTCGGGCTTGTAGCTATCTTGATGCATGATGAGCGAGTCGTTGCGTATGGTCCTCGTCAGTTAAAGGCTCATGATTGGAATTATCTGACAGACGACCTCGAGCTCGCAGCAGCTGTACATGCCTTACACTATTGGAGACACTATTTGTTGCGAAATCATTTTTTGGTATTCACAGACCATGAAAACCTCAAATATATCTTCACTGAACGTGATCTAAATCTCAGTTAAGGTAGGTGGGTCAAGTACCTGCAATCCTTTGACTTCAAACTAGCCTACACTCTTGGGAATGGTAATTCTGTAATCGATGCGCTGAATCAAAAAACCCAGTCACAGGTGGTTTGGGAATCTAATGAGGAGTGGAAGGTGATGGACCTATTTTTAGAGATTCACATTGAGTTTCAAGAGGGTCAGGGTCAAATGGTTCTCTCGGCCTTAATGGTGAAATCTACTCTTTTAGAACGGGTCAGGGATAGACGATTATCAGATCCGGAAGGCCATGTTCTATGATAAAGTGTCGCCAATGATGCATCTATAGATTGGACCGGGAATGAAGGTGATTCTTTATAGTTCTGTGGGCATGTATGGGTCCAAGAAGACATCAAAGAGAAGTTGATGAGGGATT
The DNA here is from genome assembly GCA_963277665.1 of Viscum album. Lineage (NCBI taxonomy): Eukaryota > Viridiplantae > Streptophyta > Magnoliopsida > Santalales > Viscaceae > Viscum > Viscum album. Next base: position 970,156,612 of record OY728133.1, on the reverse strand, counting down.
TCCATGCCTCAGTATGGGCAGTTCACCCAGGAATCACCAAAATGTATTGTTATTTGCGATGAAAATACCGATGGACTAGAATGAAGAGGGAGATAACCGGTTTTATCATTCTTTGTTGCACCTGTCTGCAGGTGAAAGCGGAACATTATCACCCGGTAGGGCTTTTGCAGCTGTTGTCCATTCCGGAGTGGAAATGGGACAATGTTTCTATGGACTTTATAACCAGATTACTCAGGTCTCCTCGTGGAAATGATGTAGTATGGGTTATCATCAACCGTATAATGAAGGTCTTGGATTTATTACCTGTGCGGGAGACCTTCACAGATGATTATATGGGAAGACTATATGTCAACAAAATAGCGGGCCTTCATGAAGCACCACGTTCTATTGTCTCGGACAGAGATCCTCATTTTACATCTCGTTTCTGGTAGGGTTTACCGAAGGCCTTGGGTACGCAGGTACTTTTGAGCCTGACCTATCACATGCAGACTGACATATAGACTGAGTGGACTATACAAGTACTAGAGGATATGTTACGTTCATGTGTTCTCAATTTTGGAGGTTCATGGGAGATACATATTCCTCTTGTCGAGTTCAGTTTTAACAAAAGCTTCCAGGATAACATTTTGATGGCTCCTTATGAAGCCTTATATGGTAGGCCTTCTAGATCACTTTTGTGTTCTCTTGAAGCAGGGGAGGAAGCTGTTCATGGACCATGTCTTGTGCAGGAGACTACAAAGGAGATACAGTTTATTAGGAAGTGTATGCATACAGCTCATTCTAGATAACATTCCTATGTAAACAAGCACCGAAAACCACTCGAGTTCGAGGATGGGAATAAGGTTTTCTTGAAGGTCTCACCCAGGTTGGGGCATAGACGTATACAGAAGTAGGGTATGCTTTCACCGTGGTTTGTAGGAGCCTTTGAGGCGATGAAGCGGATCGGACCAGTAGCTTACCAGCTTGCGCTTCCACAGAGATATCAGGCCATGCATGATGTTTTTCATGTATCTTAGCTACGCAATAATTTTCAGATCCGAATCATGTTTTCAGCCTGATGAGGTTGAAATAGATATGGATTCATCCTTTGAGGAGTATCCAATGCGAATTTTTGACCGGAGTGTAAAGTCACTCTGTGGCAGGTCTGTTACTCTTGTACAGGTGATATGGCAGCATGGCCGAGTGCAGGACGAGACCTAGGAGTGGGAGGCTGATGTACATTCTCAATGACCAGATCTTTTCGTTGAACACACCTCAGTACCCTCGGAATCCCAACTCGGGGAAATGTTTCTTTAATGAGGGGAGGTTGTAACAACCCGAATCTGTGGAAATGGTACGGATCGTTAGTTTTGTTTTCAAAGTGTTCCTTTAATCATGTTTAATGTGTGTAACATCTTAAGGAATGTCCGGGGAGTGTTCGGGGTTGGTTCGAAGCCTAGGGATTCGAGGAATGGACTTTCAGATAGTGGCCCACGACCTGTGCATTGTCTGTGCATGGTTTGGGATAAACCATGAGGCAGTAGACAGGGGGCACCTGCAGGGGCACATGACAATGCAGACCAGGCTGCACGACCATGTAGCCTTTGTCTGGGAGGCAGTGAGGTGTGCATGTTTTCCACACGGTTTGGTAAACCGTGCACCTAAACCGTGTGACCGTGTCATGGGAAAAAAATTACCATTTTTCCCTTAAATTCTATTTAAGCCTAATCATCATCTTCTTCTTCCTTCCCATGGACAGAATAGAGGGGATCCCTCTTTTGAGCTCCAAAACCATCCTCCCTTTCTTTTCTTGGTGGATTCTTCATCTGGAGAATGTTCTTCGATCCGTCGTAGGCTGTGGATCACCCTCAGTAAGGATTACCTCACACAACCCTCTTCCCTGGGTGAATCTTGTATTCCGTCATTTTATTTTTATGAAGGCTCATATGGATTTTTTCAGGTCGTTGGACTGGAATTCAGATCTCTTCTAACCAACTGTGAATATGAGGTTGATATCAAGTGATCCTACATCAACTACCCTAAGGTAGATGATTACATGGTTTCCATTTTGGGTTTTCGCCTTTCTGAGTTATTATCGTCATGTCATGGTTTGTCTTTTGCCAAACCCCTTTATTTGTAATGAATGCATCATATCTAAATGACCCGTGTGGTATGAGATTGAGGAATCGGACCTCGTTAGGGAGTTTAGATAAGGTGTGGATAGAGAGTGGTCAACCATATGTGGTATGCCTTGAGATTTGTCCCTTTATCACCTTCGGAACTTACTGATATCTCTTGAATGGGATTTTCCATGTTAGGCAAATGAGATGACTTGGTTAGAGGTTGGCTAGGATGAGATAGCCTGAACCCCTTGAATTAATTGATATGTAGATTGCCTTGAGATGTGATTATGTGATATTATAAGATGGTATTTCCATGCTCTGTTAATGTGATATGATATAAAATGTATTTCCTTATATATTGATATGTGAATGGTTATGATTTACTATATTGACATGATTGTGATAACCCATGTGTGGGCGAAAGGCATTCTTACCCCATGCTAGATGAATCTTCGTGTGTGGGTGGTAGCCATTCTTACCCCGTGCTTGATGAATCTTTGTGTATGGGCAGGAGGCATTCTTACCCCTTTCCAGATGAATCTCCATGTGAGGGCAGGAGGCATTCTTACCCTGTGCTTATATATATCCTTTATAGGTGGGATTCATTCTTCCCCACGCCAACAACAATGCCTATGGATGAAAGGCATTCTTACCACGTGCCAGTGAGAACCTATATCTATGTACATATACCCCTAGTTATTGTTCAAAATACAAGCCATGATCAAAAGAAGGTAGACCTGCCAGGTGTTCTTCCAGAACTTGAGAGAGAGGTTTCTTTATTACTTTTCTTTACTTACTTGCATTTTACCACACACTATTATATTTTGCGAACACCTATTTTGATTACACTTAGACCCCGTTGGTGGTGCCCTACTGAGACTTGTCTCACACCCTACCTGGGCGGCCTCCTTGTCACCCGTGTAGAATTTACTGATGCAGGTATTAGTAGGGGAAAAGGATCAGATTTAGGTTTTTGATACAAGTATGTTCTAGCTGTAGATCCAGAGCAGATGAACGAGCTTGGGTAGGGATTCTCGTGGACTACTTTTGTTCTTTGTTCTCTTTCTGTATTACTGTATAGAATGCTTGCCAGCTATTTCTACTATATCAGCATTCCATGCATCCATTTTGTATTAGACACTGCCTATGTGGATTTTGTATATCTATCAGGGTTCTTATTACTTCTGTTGTTTGGGTTGTATGTATCCCTTTTCTCATGTTTACCATTGGTTGTTCTTCCACTATATTTATTACTTTGCTGCTATACCGATGTGTACTCTGACATGGGGGTAATGTCTCCCCAACTGACTTACCATTACACCCCCGCTGCTAGTCGGCAGCCCCAGACCTATGGGGAGACGAGGCAGGGGTCATGTGGCCAACCGAGCTTGGGGCTCAGGTTTAGGGTCAACCTGGTCCGGGATGTCACACCAAAAACTGTTTTGAATTAGAATTCCTTATTTTAACTATTATTCAAACAAATTATTCTATTATAAATTACAAAAAATTCAATCAAAAAGAATTTTGAAATTATAAATAATGAAATTAATTTTTTTATAAAATTAAATTTATAAATTTTTCAAAAATAAATTTTATTATTTTTTATTGAATGACATTAAAAGTAGATCATTTGAGAAAATATTTTTTTTAAACATATAAATACATTATAAAAAATTATATAATTCATCATCAATTTGATTTAATTATATAAAAAAAGTATAAAGTGTTAAAGGTAGTAATCACTATTTATATAACTTTTTTCAATGTATAGATTATAATTATATAATTTAATAATTATAACAATAAAAGTACATTTCGTAGAAACTAATTGTTGTGTGTAATATATGTCAGGCCTATGATGAGTGATTCATACTTCATGTCAGTGAATTATTTTTTTTACGCCTAGTAAAAAACTCTCCTAAATGTTCCAAATACTCAATATATTTTTTTAGTGTGTTGTTCATGAATTACATGGTGTTGTGTATAATGCATGCCAATCATAGTTAAGTAATTTTTACTAAACTATTTTTTATGTTATGTGAAATTAAAAATATATCAATTGTAAAAAAAATTGAAAATTAATAATTCAAAAAATCATGGGGTGTTATATTCTACCCATATTAAAATGAATTTCACCATTGAAATTCATATGGGTTATTAATGGATTAATACATAAAAGTTTCATTTATTGAAACCCACAACGTAAAAATGAATACTAAATTATCAAAAAAAAGGGAATGTTAGAACCATAATAGTTACCCAATGTAATATATAACGAGGATTACATGAAGGATAAAATAGATTTGACAGAATACTGGACATGGAGGAAAAGTATAATTATATATAAAGAGTTATTAAGGTCATAAATCACAAATAAGTTAATGATAAATGAAATGTTTAAGGTCTTAATGTCATACATTTGTGATGATTTGTAAGGAAATCAGTTCAATAATAAAAAATTTATTTGGAAAATATTTTCTTATCAAAATATTATAATTGTGTAATTATTTTATTGTCTAACAATATAGAAAATATATATACGTGAACTATTTCTATGAAAAAATGTCATTCTCTTATTCTGTTTTTCACTATTTCTAATTCATCAATTTACACATTAAATAGATGTATTGAATTTTTTTTTGATTCACAAAGAAAATAATTAAACATCTAGTAGATATTAAGACCATTAAATGAATGAAAAGAATAACCATTTATAAATAATTATTCATAAAAAATCAATATGGTAAGTAAATTAAACTCTAAAGACAAAAAGTAACATTAATGTTTCACCATAAATAATTAACAAAGCGAAATAATTTTACATGAACAGGGAAATCTTGTAGGTCATTTGTAGGTGTTAAACCCTTATCATTATTATTTCATGGGTTCACGACCTCTAGCCTTGATAGAAATTTTTGGATGTCACATGAAATACATGGTGTCCATTTTTAACTCCAAAAAAAATACAATGTCCAAAAAATAATGGACATAGTCAAAATAAGGGTAGTAACAAAATAAAATTTTATATATGGTTTTCAATACAATATCAATACATAAATACCACCTATTTAGATTAACTCAAACTTTTCAGGAATTCATGATCACAAAACCCTTCTAAAAGATGAAAATCGAAAACATTAGAATGAAATTTAAGAAATCATCTTGATATTGAGTTCCCCATATATCATAAGGTAGCTATTGTTTGTCACATTCCAAACAAGTGAATACCCTAGTCATATATTCTCTTGAAACATTTTAATCACACGAGACACAATAGATACATCTTGAAAACATGCATGTTTTGTTTTTCTAGATAATAGGGGATATATTCCCTAAATACAAGATGTTGGTAAATTCATCCCTGGTAGCATAAATTACTTGTCATCAAGTCCTTAATTTTTTCCAATGTAATCCTTACCCACCAAATTTAATATTAATTTCCCATATCACAATATCCAAATAATTATCATAACATAAGGAACATATTAATGTTTATATTTCCCTAAATCACGGGTTTTCAATGGACATCACCTTGATATTATATTACTTTTTTATTCCATCAAAACCATTCAACTTGTTACAGTAAATTAATAGAGGAAAAAATTATATTAAAAATATGTATGTATTTCATCAATAATAATTATTGAATCCAAATACCAAAAAAATATTATCATTCCACTTAATCCTCAATCCAATTAATAGTCTACCTCATCCTATTACATCATACCTTTTTCCTTTCACATTTTTTATATAGTATTGTCATCATCCAAAATATAACCATTACTCATACCACCTTGTTAATACTCTTCAATATATTTCCTCTTGGGACGTTGTTTTGCATAATAACCATCTATTACACTATAAAAACACTTTACATTTGAAAATGTCATAGGGTGTTGAATATTCTCATACATTTTTTAACCAAACTTTTTATTTTTCACTTAAATTTAATTTCTTTGTGCCTATCATTTCCTTAGTCATAATGTTTTTTCATTCCTCTAAGGCATTGACATAGGTTATACATTCCATTTGATTGACCTGATGGAAAATTAATTTTTATTTCTCCATGAAAATTATTACCAGATCTCTCAGTGAACTACATCTTCCTCTTCCTTGGTGAGTTCAACATTTGGTTATATACCAGTTGTTAATCATGTTCTGTGAAAACTAATTAGGCATGGTCACAACATATTTCACTCTAATGATCATCTTACTTGACATTTCATCTATAAATTTTCCATCTCATTTGATGTTAATCTAGTTCCTTTCAGTTCCCATTATCAACTTAAACTATTAGAACAGTGTGAGAAATACTTCTCATTGTAGAAATCCACATAGTAATGAATGGAATTAAATAATAGATGTAAAAATCATAGAAGATTCCTTAATTTATGAAACCCAAGGTTTATCCCAGGTCATTCATATCCAAAAATTTCTAAATACATCATGATGGTTCAATAAGAGTTTTTTATTTACTAAATAATATCCTTAAAGAGATTCAAACCAGTTGTGAAGCATGTCCCATTATCACATACTAGATTACCCAATGTCATTATCAAATAATATTTTCAATGTTGTTACTCCTTTGTAAATGAGTTCCAGAGCCATATCCACTAGTAGTATACAACCATGGATTTATTTCTAGGACACCACTCACTCTATCTTTTACAAATATTCAAGGAAATTTTCCTATCCTTTTTCTTATCATTTAATTTATCTGTTTACATGTTTTAGGGTTATCACTTGGATTTTCACATCATAGCTTCCAAAGGATAAATAAACATTTATTATGATACAAACTACAGAGACCCTCAATTTTCTCACATTAACATTATATAATATTTTCAGATTTTTATAAATGTAACTCAAATATATCCCAAATGTTTATACTAGTATAATACCTTGGGAAACATGGAATCATAAACACTGATACTTAAGTGAGAAAAATTATCCTTCACATGATACTTCTTGAATAGAACCCTTCATATATGCATCAAACATAATACATATCTTCATAGAATGAGGAAGAAAACATAATAAGGGGTGATATTAGAATTTCAATAAGTGTAAATAATGTATACATATAAGAATAAATCAGGAGAATAATGTTATGAGAACAAGATAATAAAAATTGATGAATATACCCTACATATAGAAGTTTATAAACATGAATCATGACATAAATCATGTTAGTTTATAACCAAATAATATAATGGAAATGAATAACTAAAGACATGGAAGCATAATAGGGGAATAGAACATGAAATTGTGGATGAAAAAAATCATATACAATTATCTATATAATTGTCTTGACATTTCTTCTGACACAATCATAGTGGAAAACATCCATTTATGAATCGAGTTCACATCTTATTCCATCCCTATATTACTAAACCAAGTTCCCTCATTATTCAATCCCTGTAATTATAAACGAAGTTAATTTTCTACTCCATCCAGGTAATACAGAATTGAGTTCATTTCTTATCATATCCATTTCTATCTCATTAGATATAAATATTTACCCAATGTGTTGGAGGTAGATATATGTCCCTCTAATATCATAATTAAATGACACAAACACGTACTATAAATTCATAAACAACATATCATAACCCAAAAAATGAAATGGGTATCATGAATAGGAAAAAATATCATAAATTTTGGAAAACGAAATATGTTTCATAATAAATTTGTCAAATGAATAACCCATTAAATAGATATTGGATTCATAAACAAGTAACCAGTTAAAGACAAATGGGTTTACTAAATACCATGACATTAATCATAACACATTCATATACAGAATATTAATAGAAATATAAGATAATTACATAGAAGGGAATGAGTAACATCAATAGATGTCATCATAGATATAAAATACGTTTGAAATTTATTTCAAAAAATTTCTTGGGGAAAATATCCTTTATTATTTGAAAATGAGTATTGTTACAAAAAAACCATTTGAAAATAATTTCTTATAAAATACATTGAAAAATTTTAAAATATAATTAAAATCATTATGAAAACATTTATCCTTGAAAACATATAATACACTCTTAAAAATATTTTAGAAAACTTTTTCAATGAAAATACGATGAAATATTAAGAATAATTCCTTAAAATTTTCCTTGATCCTTTTTAATACAAATTATTTTACAGAAGAATTAAAATGTTTTGGAAACTATTTCTCTGAACATATATTGAAAACATATAAATAGTTACCTAAACCATTTTGAAATAAAATTTCAATGAGAAAATATAAGAGTCTAGAAAAAAATTTTGATCCATGATTCATTGAATATTACATTTAAATAAATTTTCATAAAAATTAACTTTTTACCAATGAAATGGAATCCTCAATCTAATAATAGTGGGTAAATCCATACATGGTGTATTAGGTAAAAAGAACAATCCTATTACATGGTAAAAATGTTTTAAAAATGACATGATCATAAAGTGAAAAGAAGATTCATTTGAAGTGATTGGTTAATGATAATATTGATTAATAATGTCAATTAAGGATTATTGGTGAATGGTACAATATTCTTAGAACAAATTTTAGATAAAAAATATTTATGAATGAAGCGTAGGTAATGATAGGATTTAAAAAAATTACATAAATATATTAGGAACCCAAAAATATAATGATGTTACTGATAAATGAATAGTTCATGAATTAACCTAGGATTATATTATACACGAATTCTCTTGATGGTTGGTTTATAAAATTTCATCAAATTAAGCATAAATAGAAACAATCTTGGAAAGAAAAGATATTGCTTTAATAAACCACTATCACTTGATAACATGTGATAATACTATCCATGTAATAAAAGTAAAATATATGAAGATTATAATATCATGAAAATATAGAGACTTGTGATATATCTTGTAAAATGGATGTATAAACATCTCAATAAAAATTAGGTGTTTAATAAAACATGAGTCACGAAGATAGAAAATTGAGACACAAATATTTTACCGATCTGATATCTTTTGAAACATAAATCCCATGAAATAAAGGAAAGAGAATAGATTTGTAAATAAACATATATTTAAATATAATATAAAAATATGTAATCCTTGTTTATTATGCACACCACACAAAATGAGTGGGTGGTGATTAAACTATTTACTTTACGGAAATAGAAAAGTGAGATGTAATCCACATTCTATATGTCCTGACTATATTCATACTCATTAAAAAAATATAATAAATATAAATTTATAATAAATATTTAAAATAGTAATAATATTATATATAATACCATATATGGTTTTATTATGATGTTATATTACCCTCTTGACATCCATCGTATGATAAGGATTCACTTCAGTTAATATCTACTTTGTTATTCACACATGTCTTAATTTGTTATATATGTTTTCCTTATACATATATAATGATTTCAAAAATTTAAAAATGATATAAATAATGTTTATATTTATTATATTTTTATTATAATATTATATATAATATAGAATTTTAAAATGGAATACATCATTTATTGAGACAGTAAGCCACACGTACCTTGGAACATTGTTTCCCTTTTCATTTCTGTATTGAAAGAACGAAACAAAATTATATATATATAATATCATTATAGTAGAATTACATATATATATATATCCTATAATATCATTATAGTAGAATTATATATAAATATATATATATCATATAATATCACTATATATATCCTTAAATACATTCCACGCAGAATGTGAGTGAATCACAGCACATTGAGGGGGTGGTAGTCCACACATCCTCAAAAAAAATTATCTTATTTTAAAAAAATAAATAGTAAAAAAATACATGTGTTGTAAAAGGAATAAAATAGATTAAATAAATAATAAATATTACACATTACATATATAAAAATATATTCAATCATAATTTCCACCATGATAGGTGGTAAAGAAGAAATTCACAATGATAGTTTATTGAGGCAGTGGTTTGTCGTACACATAAATCATATTTTAATTACCAATTAATGTAGGTATTTTAAGTGTATGTAAAAAACCTATCATAAAATAGTCCTATTATATTTAAGATAGTCATTTTTTTACACTAATTGAATAAAGATATGGGAGGGGGGAGACGAAAAATAAAATTATCGAGCTTGAGAGAAGGTGTTACCTCTTAATCATGTAACTCTATTTGGTAAGTGAAAAAAGGATTCCTTCAAAGACATTTTGACCAATGAAAGAATTAAAAGATGAAGGGAGGGATTTTTTAATATTTATTTGGAGGATATTTGTATAAACTATTTGGTTTTATTGGTTTTACAAATATGTAGTGGTGGAGATCTTCTTTGGGGAAGTAGGAGTGACAATCTTTTAAATATATGAAGAGAGAATTCCACCAACGTGTTTCTTGTTTCATGTGGATCCAATAATGATCCAATGTATTTAAAATTAAGGATAGGGTAAAAAAAATATCATTAAATGGACTTTGGAAAATTTATATGACTTTTTAGACCTTATGATTATGGATCAGTCCCTTATTAGGATTAATATTACCTTTGCTGATATAATTAATATTAATCAAATTCCCTAATATTTTTTGTCAAAAACTAATTTGAACATATTAAAAATTATAAATTATTATGGTTCTAAATATGGAATATATTTTTCCAGATACAAATAAAATATGTGGAAGAAATTAATTTAAAATTATTCTTACTTTGAAGTCCGCAATGCATGTTTTTAATGAAGAAATGATAAAATGGTTTCTAATTGTTTTAATTTCCAATATAAATTATAAATTTATACAATTACCATAATTGGATTAATTTATTAATATATAATTTATTTTAATTTTTTTCTACAATTAAAATACAAATTAAATATACAAATAAATTAGATTAAAATGTATTCTGAATTAAAATCCTATATTTTTCACTATTCACTGAAAAGATGATGTTTTAAAAAAAAACCGATATACTATCCCTTTGATACTTTTCAAATAATAAATTCAAAAATGAAGTTTATTTTATCAAATTAAATTTCTGTATGTGTCTAAAATTAATTTTATTATTTTTTTAAATGTATTTATCAATATTTATATTTATTTTTTCCAAGGCTAGATTATAATTATATTATTTAAATAATTATAACAGTAAAAAATGTTTTTTAGATACTCAATTTTACATGTAACATACGCCGAGTCATTATTCTATGATTTGTACGCGAATCTGGTGTCACATTATCACATATGAGATCCTTTTAAAAATTATTTTTCAATATTTATTTTGTTCATTCTTTTTTCATGAGTTTCCATCTGAAATATTGGAAGAAAATGGATGTATTGGGGGATAAATTCTATAAGCATGATATGAGAACGGTTGGCGCATGATTAGTAGTAATTGTGCACCAACCCTAGATGCCCCATAGTTCATGAAAAATACTAAAAAAGTCCACCATATAATCAATCATTAGGTCCTAGGAAACCATGAATTACTTTATTTAAATGGAATGATCCTCACAGTTACCGCAAAGTTTCTCAATCTGTGTGGAGACCATGCAGATCTAAAAGATAATTTAAATTTTTCCTCACTTTCTCTCTCCTTTCAGACTTAACTAAAAAACAATACATTTTCTTATATCCAATAGGATTTTTCTACCTATAAACCACCCTCCGACCCTCCTCCTCTCTACTATAATTAAATTTATTCTGTGATTGGTGTGGTTCCTCCAAAAATCATCAACTAAGATCTATTTCTCAACCTAATATCCCTCTATTCTAGCGTTTTCTATTTAATTTTGGGGTTTCCTCTTCTCCAATCCTAGGGTTTCGATTTTATGGTTCTTCCATGACAGTTATAGTCTGATCCATAGTTTTGTTTCTCGATCATCCTTTCTATTTTTCTCATTAAGGGTTGGCGAGAGTATTGCTCCAGGTTTTGTGGTTTCACAACAGATGGTATGTGGCCCCATGCTTAAATGTTTCTTCAAAAATTTATTTGGATATATTGAGTTATTTTTAATGTTTTTTAAATTATTAATGTTGTGAGAATATGTTTTTTATGTGTTTTGATGTGTAATTGATTTTCCAATGGGTTTTATATGATAAACTGGTAAATTCGTGAAGGATGAATTTCTTGTGTTCTTTTGAAATGATTTATAAATTATATAAATGTTTTAATAAATAATATAATTCTTGAAAACTAAACTATTGAATGGTTTTGGTGAAAATTATAGTGTAAAAGCGTTTTTTTATGAAATGGAGAATTTAAGGTGTGTGGGTCCATCTCTTTTTTGTGTAATATAAATGTCGTTACATGAATTTTGTTTGAAACTTTTATGAGCACACAATGGGAAAAAAATTTAGTTAAGAAGATTGACTAGGACTAGTGGGATAGTGATTCGAATGTGGACGTGGCCTGACATCACATAGAAAGATTTATGTTGACAACACTATGTAAACAATTTGATGGGTGGAGACCACTATACCTTTGTATGCTTCTCCTCCCTAGTGCCATGTGCCTGAAAAAATGGATTGAGTTAGTTTCTATAACACCTTACACCATGGTGCGGGGTTTTAGGTTCACATTAGCAATATAACATCTATAAGTCCTCTCCCAAGAATGGTGCTTCTTGATCATTTCATGCTCCACATTAACATATTGTTTCACATTTTAGATACTCCAAGATAATGGTGTTTTTAGTTTAACATACAATTCTATAAACCCATTTTTATTAAAAATTGTTTTCAATAAAAAAAATTGGCATCATTTTATTTATTCAAGCTTAAACATTTATTTGTAATTATACCATGAAGAGGATGTAATATTTTTGGGTGGAATTCTAGTTGTCTTTGGTTCACACCCTGCATACAGTTCTGTGTGTTATCAGACATTTTTATGTGTGATATAGGTAAGGGTAATGTCTTTAGTGATGTTGGATCATGATTATAGTGGGCTTCTTAGGTGGTGTTGTAGATATGGCTTGAGGAAATTCTTCAGTTCCTTGTGGAGGTTTTTGGATCTTGGTCTTTGGTTCCTTTTTTCTTTACCCCTCCTTTTAAATTTTATATAAACAATGTGAACCTAATTTTTAAACCATGTAAGGGGTTTTTTTGAAATTTTTTCCAACATTGTTGTTTTTTGTATTGTATATTTTTTTTGTGCACGTATATTCGGGTGAAATTCTCCCCAAATTCATTTACAGATGCATGTGAAATTTTTCTAGCATGTGAGGATTGGGAACGTCCCTCAGGCCATGTCGCAAACTAGGTCATGTACTATGCTGGATGGTGACCCATCTTGATTCATGATAACACAGTATTATATAATGGGGTTAATTTATTTGGTTTACTTTATTTGGGATTATTTTGGTTTGAAAAGAGCTAGAACTATCATGGATCAGAGTTCTAGTTTCGAGTAGGGTTCCTATCCAGAAAACCTCAGGATAGACAACAAGTCACTATGTAAGGTTGGGATTCATGGTATTTTTCAACTCCAGGTGGGACATGCAGGCTGTAGACTATTCATGGACACTGGGTGGGGGTGATGTGTTTTAGTGTAGGTGTTTCTTTATAATTATGGAATTATTTTTTCTATGATGTTTTTAAAATATTCTCATGATTTTAATAATGAAGATATTATAATGTGACATTCACCTCTTAAAGAAACATTCCTCCCCAAAAATTACCCCTGCAATATAGGGAAGGATCCAAAGAGATTTCTCCCTCAAAACATGATAAGAAGATGATAGAAGAAGTAGTTTGAGCTGTTCGGGCTCTAGGATAATGAGTTGGTCCTGCTCCTACTCTAATTAGGGAAGATAATACTGGCTTAGAAAAGGATAATTCCCAATAATCCATGAATAATTAGATTCTATCTTTCCATGGTATCTCGGAGCCTCGAGAACTGGAGTAATGGATTGAGATGATCAAGAGAAATTTCAAGCTTGTGGATACGCCCAAGGAGGCCTGAGGGAAATATGCCTCGTTTCTACTAGATGTCACCAACCAGAGGTGGTGGGACTCTATGATTTAGACTAGGAACCATGAGATTATGACCTATAAGGACTTTTAGTAAGCCCTTCAATAATAAATACATCCATAATGTTGTGGATTATTCTATCAATTGAGAGTTAATTAAATTATTATAGGAGGACCTAATGATTATAGAATATTAAAACTATTTCACTCTGTTGTTTCAGTATGCTCATCAGAATGTTTCCAATGAGTAGATAATGGCCAATAGATAGAGAATGGTTTTCGTCTATATATCAACTTGTTGGTATTCTTTTTCAAGATAATTACTTATTATGATTTTTCATATAGATAATTTATCAGTGAGATCGACCGCAAGGGTAGGTTAAGTGGATCTAGTGATAAGTTAGGAATTAGAAGTCGTAGTTCTTCCGAAAAAAGAGTAAACATGGTGATTAGGTAAATTGGGAGGTGGTGGATCAGTAAAAACATTATGAAACCCTCCTCTTAGTACATTGATGTGGGGTTAATGGTGGGCCACCATTTGGGAATATAGGTAACACATGATCATCTTGTTTGGTTTCTCCAAATATATGTCACTGGTGTGGTGCATTGGAGAACTTGAAGCATTTTTGCAGGACTAAAGTTTCTTATCCGGGTGGTAATGGATTAGTGTATTCCCGGGAAATGAAAGCTCCAGCATAACCATCCATGATGGTGGGGTCTTAGTTATGTGGTTGAGGTATAAGGACTGGTTCTTCTCAGGTGAGTGGTCATGGTCAGACCTAGAAATATACAATGAACCTTTAGGATGCAGAGCTGGATCTTATGGGATAGATTGTAGGTCCTTAAAATGTTCAAGGTACCATATTTATTTCATCCTCCCCAGTATATTTTCATTTTGATATTGGTGAATCTGTGTCCTTTTAATATCAATTCATCATTTGAACCGGTTAACATTTCCCGTCGATATTTTATATTTTGTGATGGAGTTGGAGACGCTGAAGGGGAAGAGGAATGATTAAGGCCTTAGGTGTATATATTGTGAACATTCTATGTTAGAGGTGGAAATGTAATGGGATTCCCTGGTCCATGATATGGACATTATGGATGTCATCTTTGTCATGGTCTAGTTAGTTCATTTCCAAGTGGAAATTGATTTTTACGGGCGGTGATCTATTTTTATGGAAACTGATGGATGTTCAATGGTTTTACTCAGGAATGGGATCCTCAGTCTGGTCAAGATACACCCCCACTCCTGGATATGGGTTCCTTTTATTTTCAATTATCATCACACGTGCTATAAGATGATGTAATTTCTCATGGGGTTGGGTTACCTCACATTGTTGATGGGTTACTACGGGTATTTTTGGATGAATTTTCATTCATAGCCATGAAGAGGTATGTAGAGGACATAATTGATTTTTCTCAAGGAACATTATTGATATCTCTTCCCCCATATCACATGGACCCCTCCAAATTCAGGGAATTAAGGAAACATATAGATGATTTTGAATCCAAATGGTTCATTCACATAAGATTCTCTACGTGGGCTGCTCTTGTTTTGTTCACATACAAGGTCGACGGATCTATCTGGTTGTGAATTGAATCTCGGATTCCCAATAAGGTAACCATCATGAAAACAATCCCCTTTCCCTGTATTTATTATTTATATGAACAAATGAAGGGGAAAAGTTGTTTTCAAATATTGACATGTGTTAGGGTTACCACTATGTTTGGTTGAAGGAGGAGAATATCCAAAATATGTAATTCCAATGAAGGTATGTCCATTTCAAGTATTTTTTCATGCCCTTCGAATTAGATAACGCTCAAGTGGTCTTTATGGAGCTCATGAATAGGATGTTCCACTAGTATCATTACTCCTTCGTGCTTGTATTTTTTAATGACACCCAAGTCTTTTACATATCTAAGGAGGAACTTGAGCGTCACCTATAGATTGTGAAGGGTAACTTTCGAGAACACAGTTATAATAAAAATCTCCCAATGAGAACTTTTTGGATCATTGGAGTTATGTTTCTAGGACATGTCATCTTGGAGTATGGTTTTTCAATGGACCCTGAGAAAATCATTGCATTTATGTTGTGGGAGATGCCAAAGAACCTATTTGTGGTAATGAGTTTTCTTAGCCTAGAATGGTATTAAATGTGATTTGATTGGGATTTCTCACATCCGGATTCTCCAATGACCACACTCACCTAGAAGGGGGTGAATATTGATTTGATCCAAGATCATCCAGAATCATTCAGGGTGATGAAGTGGTAGATGACTACCGTACATGTGTTGATCATTCTAGAGTCATAAAAGGGATGTTTGGTTTACTGTGACACATCATCTATGTGTCATAGTTATGTGATTATACAAGATGATCACATATTGATATATGGATCCCGCCAACACTAACCACATAAAAATAATTATCCCATGCATTACTTTGATTTAGTGGCGATGATTCATGATTTGAAGACATGGAGTCACTAATTCCTTGTGGAGAAGTTTGAGGTCTATTATGATCAAAAAATATTGGCCTCCATCTTCTCCCAGAAGGATCTGGATTGGAGGATGAATCACTAGATTGGATATATATAAGGGGTTGACATTGATATTGTGTATTCCCTAGGTTAGGGTAATGTGGTAGCTATTTCTGTGAGTAGGAATGTACTAGTATAGGCACAGAAGATGTCCAGTGATTACTGGACTATGATGGGGATATTTTAAAAAAATTGAAGTTGAATATATAGAGTACATTACATGAATTTGGATGGTAAGAATTCAGTTTATCTCAACTCTTCTGGAGCTAATACAGGGGGAGCAGTATGGTGATGTGTTTTTCTGGTGATCCTTGCAGTTTACTTATGGTGGTGAGACATCCTCTGATTTGATTTTTTCCTAATGAAACTCTATAATCCAAGGGTCTGTTTATAGTGTCATTAGCTATAAGTAAGGTGGTGATGTAGGATAACATCCTATATTAACAGGCCATTCAACCTAGTACACCCAATATGTTATATGATGTTCATTGATATTTCTGGTGGACAGGTATGAGGAGAGACATAGATGACATTGTATCTAGATGTTATACTTGTCTTCATATGAATGTAGAACATCAAAGGGTTTTTGTTTTTATCCAGCTGCTACCCATTCCTTACTATAATTGTGTTAAGGTTTTCTTTGTACCTAGTCATACACTTTGAGGGAAGATTTCATTTTGGGTTGTGATCAAACACTTGACTAAATCTGCACATTTCATTATGATCAGAGATACATCGAAGGTGGATGAGTTGGTTCACTTGTACATCGATGTGGTAGTTAAGCTACATGGTGTTTCATTAGAAATGATGTCTAAAAAGACCCTTTTTACCTCTTGAAACTAGTAGAGACTTCATAGGGCCCTGAGGTCACAGATTAAAATGATATGTCACACCATCCTCAATTGGATGGCCAAATGGTGTGGGATAATAATATGCTTAAATATATGCTCCATGCTTGTGTCTTGGAAATCGGGGGATCATGGGATATCCATTTAAAATTGGTTAAATTCTCTTATAATAACATCTACAAATCTTCTATTCAAATGTTACCCATTGAGGCTCTCTATAGTTTTCCTTGTCAGTCTCTACGATGTGTGGATGGGGTGCGTGCGACCACACTTTTGGGAGTGAATCATGTGCATGTGCGATGTGAGAAGGTCAAGACGGTCAAGTATTTTTGTTTTCAACTCATGTTCTCCACATGTCTTATGTATAATCGAGGCATTAGGATCCATACATTTCTATGGGAAAAAAGGTGTTCATATAAGTAGAAGCTGTTTGGGTCATCGTCTCATGAGAAGGCAGGGTAAGTTCACGCCAAGGTATGTAAGAAAATTTCAAATCACTAAGTCAATTGGAAGGGTGGAATATAGTCTAGCATTGAATTCTCAATTCACATTGATTCACAAATTGTTCCATGTTTCCCAAAAGAAGATGTATAACCTAGTCGTGTCACATTTTCTGAATTTGTAAGAGTTGGAGTTGGAGTCGGATATTTCAAGGTTAGAATAGAATGTGTGGATAATGGACTCCCAAGAGAAGGTGCTTCATGGGAAATATATCCCATTGTTACATGTCCTATGGAAGCATGGTAATTATATTTAGGTCATACTGGAATAGAATCCTATTATCATATAGAAGTACCCGTTTTGGTTTGTTCGTCCTTTTTTTGGTTTGACACTCTTCGAGCCGAATGTTTCCATTGTGGGGAGAATTGTCAAATCCGTGATCTATTTTTCATGTGTTTTTCTATTTTAATTTTTTTCTACATTTTTCCAGTGTTTTGATTATATATAATGGAATAAAATTACTTTTTTGGGGGGAAAATCAAACAACAACAATTTGATCATGGTTGGTGTACTTTTAGTAATAACCATGAACCACCCCTAGATGTTGAATTGTTGGAGGTAAATACTAACACACTACCAGCACATGATCTTGTGATAGGTCCAATAAAACCATATGACATTTTCTATTCAGGTAAAACGATATGCCTTGTTTCTGAATAGTTTCTGAAATTGTTCAAAGACCGTGCAGATATTCCTGCTCATTAAATGTTTTCCTTGCTTTCTCTCTTCCATCAGGTTATCCCCAAAACAACCACATTTCTCATCTCCCATGGTATTTCTCTCTCTAGTAATCTAATTCCAACCCTCCTCCTCTAATAGTTCTTCAAATATGAGCCTTAATTAGAATGGTTCCTCCTCTAATCCTCATGTATGTTCTCTTTCTCCTCCCAATCCCCCTATATTCTGTGATTTTCTCTCTTATTTTCAGTTCAACTATGTCTCCATCCCTAGTGTTGTGAATTAAGGGTTCTTACAAGACATTTATGGTTCGATCCATGTTTTAGGAATCAATAATGCTTCCTCATAATGTGATTATGGTGCAACTACATTTGTTCACTGAATTTTGGTGGATGTCCATAATTGTTTTCTGCTTCCATTATTAAACACATTTTTTAAAATTTATTTGGATGGATTGAGTTACAATGAATGTTTGATGAATTATGAAATTTTGGATAATGTTTTTTTGGTGATTTTGGATATGCAGTTTAATTTCAAATGGGTTCTATATTCTAAACAGCTAAATTCTTGAATGATATATTTGTGTTGTTCTTTTTAAATGATATATAAATTGTGTAAATGTTTTATTTAATTGTGATTGGTGTGTAAACTAAACTCATAAAAGTCTATGGAGAGTGTTATAGTGTAAAATAAGACTTTTTTATTAAATTTTTACTTTAATGTGTGGGGCCTTGTATGGATTATGTTATATAAAATTTGTTACATTCATTTTTTATGAAACTTGAATGACCAGTTAGTTGGAAACCATTGTAGATATGAGGGCGGAAAATGAATAATAGGCCAGCGATTTGAATGTTGATATGGTCCTACTTTAGTTATATGTTTTTATGTTGACAATACTAACTAAACATATTTATGGGGAAAGACCACTAGAATGATGGATTCTTCTCCTCCCTAGTGGCTTAGACACTACAATGTAGATTGTTGTGGTTCCTATAACACTTTAAACCAATATGCGAGGCTCTAGGGTCCCCCTAGATAGCTAAAACTCATTGGGATGCTCCCATGTTTGATTATCTTTTATCATCATGTGATAACTAGTGGTATATGGTGGGGCACATGAGTTAATACACGAAAATTGAATTTTTAGTTGAAATTTCATTAATTTAAAAGAATTTTTATTAATGTCTATTTCATTTAAATTATTTTGGAATCCTTTTTTATTAATGATTGAAAATGTATTTTCATTATAATGTTATGAGAAAGTAATATTTTTGGCTGGAATCGTATTGGGTTGTGACTCCAATTTGTCTTACACAATTTGATGTAAGAGGACTTCGTTAGGTTTGATAATGGTAAAGGTAATGTCTTTGGTATTGTGGATCAAGATACTAGTGAGATTATTGGGTGGTGATTTGGAGACAACTTGTTAGAGATTCTTCCATTGATTGTGGTGGTTCTTGGCACTTGTTCATTATTTTCATTTTTTATCCATCTTTTTAGTTTTTTAATAAAAATTTTAAACATAATTTTACAACCATTTAAGAGATTTTTTTGTTATGTTTTCTAGATTTGTTTTTATACTGTTCATTTTTTTGTGTTGGTATATTTGGGTGAAATGATTCCCACATCCTTATTCAGATACACGACAACATGTGCTAGCTCGTTGAGATCCAGAACACCCCTTGGGACTTGTTACGGACTGGGTCGGGAAAAGGGTTGGATGGACACCCATCTTGGTTCTTGACATTCATGAAATATACACCATGTAAAATGATAACCTCGATGATCCAATTCCTAAGATATCTATTATTTTGTTTCTATTCCATGATTAACTTTGTGTTTCATAAAAAAACAAGAATGGTCATTTAATATAAAATTAACTATTATCAAGGTTATGTGATATGAAAATTTTAAAAAAGGATAAATTAATTCAATTAAAATTATTTCACAAAATGGATGGGTGTTACAGTTTGGTAAATAATATAATTATGAAAACAGTTTTATGAAAATATGAATGTATTTTTCTTTATGGATGAACGAGTGTGTTCTTAAAAAACAATTTATTCAAAAAGAATATTTTATAAATTGTTTTAAAATTTTCATATATAGATGAAGGTAAACATTTACCCATCTACTAACTTTTCTAAAAAATATTTTTTAATGAATATTATTTTTATTTTCTGATCAATTTACTTTTAAAAACCTTTATTGTGAAAAATGGTTGTTCGGCATGTAAAAACATACACAGTTTCATTAGTGTATTTTCCATGAAGATATATTTTTATATTTATATGTTAATTTTTAATTAAAATTATTTACTAATATTACGTAAATATAATGAATTTAATGTGGATTTTAAAGAAAAAGGTTTTCAATGAAAAATGTTTTTTAAAAGATCAAGGTTTTAATAAGTTTTTTTCATTCTAGAAATGATAAACTACACAAGAAATGATTTAAAATAAATTCCAATTTTTTTTATTATAAAATTATTTAGAATTGATTTTACAAAAATAATTTTCATAGAAATTATATTTTTAGTACGAAACTTCTCATGTGATATTTAAAAAACTTCTCTATATAATATGACTTATTTTGTAATAGTTTATGATTTACTCGTGGTATGATTAAAGAATACCATTCATATTATTTCATTAATGGTTTATGTTTAAATGGAATGCTGATTATGATGCAAGTTTCTATTGTATAGGTTATATTGCATCAAAACCCATTTAATTGAATAGGTAGGAAATAGATGAACTAATTACAATACCTATATATTTTCCTTAGTTAATTAACTGATTTATTTTTGTGATACCAATGTCATTTCATGGGATGTTAAATGATGTTTATGAAACCCATATCATTTTATGGGTCATGATATGATGAATGTTTTATTATATTTTGGCACATTTATGCATCATCTTATTATATAATGATTTGGTCCCATATCAATATCCAATTATTGGGGTAAATTTTTTTATATCATGAGATAATGATTGGAAACAAGTTGAGAGTCTTGATCCAAAATAAGAAACATGCGTGTCATTATCTAATATGGAAAAAATGTGTGTCCTAGGCGACTATAATAAATATGTGTCTCCTGATTCACTATGGGAAATAATTTTCTCCTAATAGAAAAGTGAAATAAGGAGTGTCTTATTCTTCTATGTTAATGGTCTTGGTAGTTAACCATAACACATGAATTTTTTTATAATAGTTACAATGGTTCCACATTTATATGACACGATCTTATGGTTCATGATTTCTTTATGATGATTTTAACCCATATGATTCACATATTATGATTTTACAATATTTATTCCACATATAATTAATATGATCTTTTTTTAGGGAATTATATTAATATATTGTGCTTATTTTTCATACTATTTGTTTCATTTTATGTTTACATATTGCTTTTATTTACCCATAATTACAATTTTTTCTCACCACAAGCTTATGATTCTTATCACTAGATTATAAAAAAATATTTATATAGGAGTACTAAATCTTATGATCATTAGTGGATATATTAAATATCCTTCACCAAACTAAAATTATGTGTTCCATGTATCCAAATACACTAAACTATTAAGGTCCGAAAGTATATTTTTTGATGTTGTGATTAATATTCATATAAAATATAATAACCTAGATTGTCATGCCTATGATAATATAAATTGTGTTGTACAGGATTCTGCTAAGGATATGATAGATGAAATGAACAAAAAAAGTTCTTACCTAAATATTATATTAATGATTGGTGTTTTTGTAACACCCAAGAAGCCTCTAGTGATGATATATATATATATATATTCATTGGATCAATTTAATATCTGTATGGATGAAGGTAAATATATATGATTTGGCCTATGGGATTCTAGGACCCTTAGGATGTGATTGTTATTTACACACACATCATGGACTATCAATGGTTTTCTCACCACATTATTTGATTTTAAATTTTATATGAAGTGGAAAATTGGAAAATAATTAATGATTTCAGTGATGGAATCCTCTAAAAATTGAACCCCATATGGATTGACTAAGATATAGTATATGCTGTCAATTCCCTTGAATAATGAACTAGTAGTGTACCTTGGAGACTTATATCTCATTAGATCACATGTCTCAAATAGTTAAATCACCTTAACTACAATGTTTCACATGTATATGTAGAATATAATCTAGTGATGGATGCTTTTTCAAGGTGATTCAAAATGTATATGAGTGAAATTTTGTTATGTAGAACTCCTTTGTACTATGTACTTATGATAGATGTTGATATGTGGGTAGTTAATTAATCCAATAAATATTAAATCCCTTGTTATGCATTAATTTTATACATATATTTATTTTTAAAAACTGTAGGGATGACTTTTCTCAGACCCTATATCATCATGATTTATATTTTACAACTATATCATATAATGTATATATATATATATATCAATATATATTATTAAAAAAATATTCACTATTATAATCCATTTTTTATGGTCAAATTATAGCCCACTGGTTTTTAAAAAATATAGCGGGTACATTTATTTAAAAAAGGTTGACCATTTATGAATACCAAATTATAGATACATCTATCATAATTTTAACAAATAATAATCATCAATATAAAATCAATAAAATAATTTATAAATATAAACAATTCATTTTTTATTGCACTTATTTTCACAAACGAGGAAAGAATTTTCAATATAAATATTTTTTATTTTCAACAAATTGTGAATTATTGTTAAAAACTATATCAAACTCATTAATGTATCAAAAATTTCATAATAACATGATGTATAATTTATGATATTTCCATTGAATCATTGTCAATATGGAACTCAAATAAATATTCACAATTTTTTTAATGTATATTCGGTTATATACCCTGTAATATTTATGAAATTACATTTGTATTAATAATAATAGATTTAATATGTCTTGTATAAAAGTAAAAACCCTTCTATAATTATTTTAACATCCTCTTATAGTGACCCTAAATTCTATAATACAATAAATATCCCACCTTCTGAAAACCCTCCATTGGTTATTTTGGAAATGATGTTTTATTAAATGACACATAATTTGGAATTATAAAAAAATATCATCTTCTAGAATGAATTTTTACACCATTATACTATAAATTGAACACTTCATTCCAGTCATCACATGTCCTAATAAGAAATACTGGCCATACATAGGTGGTAAATAAAAATATATTAATTTCATTAATATTATTGTTAACCATAAACTTGAAAAAGATATTGAATACTGAATAAAAAATTAGTTAAATATTTATATAATTACTAATAGCATACCACATCCCAATATTTCTTTCTAATACCAAATAATATGGATTATACAAGTCGATATTAATGTTCAAAAATAATTCATACATTTAACATATCCATTCAATCATATTTCTTATTTTTCATAGTTAGTTTTATTAGAAGAATTTTTAATTTATTAATAACAATAATAAAAAAATATTTTGTATTCTTTTTAAAACATGGTTTCTATATATAAAAGAATAGTAATGGATATATCAAAAAATAAATTAAATTGTTATAATAAGAAGAAATTTCCATTTTCTAAATAACATCACAATCAATACCTATAGGATGAGGTTACTCTAACACATTTTATTTTCAGTTTTTCCCTTAAAAAATTATTATTAATTTATTGCAGTTAGGGATTTTGTTCCCCAATGAATGAATAATTTATTAATATTTGTCTCAAATTCTTTTTCTATGATTACAATGCATTATTTTTATCAGGAATAAAATCTATATCATTGTTAAATTTTTATTTAATCTGAAACACTATTGAATTTTCTAAAATAAAATTTAAATCTTTAAAATTCCATCATCTAAATAAGATGGTGATAATATAAATAAATACATGTAATGATCATTTTTATGTGTCACAATCCAACCATTTTCTACCCTAAAATGAGAAACCAAGCTAGCATATTAAATGTCTCAAGAGGTGTTTTCAATCCTCCTGCTTGAAAAAATGAAATATATAATCTAATAAATAAAATTTGGAATAATTTATCCTATGTAACAATTTGTATCACAATAATTAAAAAATAAATAATTAATCACAGGAAGTGGAAAAAATGAACCAAAAACCAGACATGCCTACATGTGACCTCATGAGTCCTCACTGACCATATAATCATGTTTATTCTAGGAGAGATCTAGAGCTAACAAAACATCTAATTGAAATATGGTTGTGTAGGAATGAGCACTATGATGCTGAATATTGATTCAAGAAACAAGAAAAATAATCTTTAAGAGAAAACCTATAGTCATGGTTTGAAATATTAATATATATACATATGTTTTCCATTAATATTAGAATAATTAAAAAAATTAATACTTTTAAAACTCATATACTTTTTTAGTTCCAAAATGGTTAATGAGGAATACAAGACATCCAAATAAAGAGTTGATAAGAAACAACTGGTGTTATGATAGGATATTTTACAAAAAAATCACAATAAATTTGTTCAATAAAAATGACAAAACAATAAAACAACAAAATGTTGAATTATTATAAAAGTAGTATCATGGGATCATATGATCTATAGAACAAATTTTGGGTCCGAGGAATAAATATCTAATAATCAATTTACATCACCACTATATACCAAAAAATATTGTGATCCTAACACTTCGAAAATCCATCAAGAGTTCCACACAGGGTCACATTTTATAATAATAATAGATCTATCTCATTTCTAGTATTTATAGTATAATACTAAACTAGAGTGTAACGTGTAACCTAGAATCCATTAAAACAATCCATGGATTTCAATCAAGTATTAGTGAAGGAATGTTTTTTCTAGATATAATGTATATATATATACAACAATTTCAATAAAAATTAATCCACTTTATCACAATATAAATAACTTGTATTAAAATCCCCTCTTTCTTTATAGGTCGTACCAAAAATAAATAATATAGATAAATATGAATATATCATAAAAAATTAATTTATCATATTTAATACATTTCATACAACTCAATTCTTGTTCTAATTTTGGACAATTTGGATTTAATTATAAAGGGTTTTCATTTTAGTGGAATATCAAAAATTGCCAACTGGAACTCATCGATTTAAAATGGAAGAAATATTCTTATGGAAATGTTTCACAAAGAATCCATGTCCCAAAAAACTTATTTTCACTCACACTTTATCTCAATGAACTTATTCCACTCACCCTAATATATTATGAACAAGTAGATAATATATATATGTGTGTGTGTGTTTGTGTGTGTCTTTGTATATGTGTGTAATGAACATTCAATCATCAAATGATTGAAATGTCTTCAAGGATTCGTTGATAATTAAGAAATGAAATTTAAAACATTATAAAAACCTGATGAAAGACCAAAACAACGTTGGCTATTTCCATTACATAAGGAATATATCCTTTGGAAAACCAATTATACATTTTTAATAATTTATATTGAAAAATGATGATGAAAACATGTAATTTTAGGGAAATCCCCTCTAAGATGTATTTTGAAATAGTTGAAATCATATGAGTAATGATTTTCAAGAATCACATCCAATTTATATAATATATAACATAATATATTATTTAAAATAAAAATTAAAATCAATAATTTTGGGATATTTTAAATATTAATTTCATAGAAATAGGATATCCTATATCTAAAATTATCAGCTTCAATAGGGGAAATTCAAATCCCCATAATATTGTTAAAAGGAAAAAAAACTAACCATGATTTACCCTAGAAAATAAAAAAACCATTTTTTAATAAACATAACATGAATTCTAGACCACTATAACCATAGACAAAGTTAATATAACATGAATTAGAATTAATAAAGAGAGGCCAAATATAAGATAATGTTACCATGAATAACCACCTAAAACCCTTCATGAAATCGTGACGATTCAACATTGAATAGAGAGGATATACTGATATAGGTGAGAGAGAATCCACTTATGGAAACATGAGACATTTGGGGTGGGTAAAGAATGATATTGGGTTAATATAAATACCATAAAATGGTTAAAATAAATTAGTATGTAATCTTGGAAACTATTCATGGTGTTTCCACACTATTTTTTAAATAGTTTTCCAATTTTACACCTTATGACTACACATATGGATCCTGGCACAATGGGTGGCCCCATGGTTTTGAAAAAAATCATATGACTATGTGATTTAGATATATACAAAATATAGAGGCTCTCTTAATTTTTATTGTATATTTTGGATGTTTGAAAACCATATACATGATACATGCATTTCATGCCAAAATAATCTATATTCCATTGGAAAAATATCATAAAGGGGAAATGAAATAAAAATAAAAATATAATATAAAATAATAGATTCATGTTGGGTAGAGGTGTGATAATTATCCCCACCATGACAACTTCTACAACAATAATTTCAAAATTGTTTGGTAGATCATGTAAAAAATAATTATAAACTACTACCAAAAGAGATATTCTTAAAATACATTTATTACAAAAAACACTCTTAATTTTAAAAAACATGAAACTATAAAATAAAAAATATGGAAAAATACGTCATACTCGATATTTGATATAGTATTAGAAGGACATATGAATCCATACAAAAACCTAAATTCATGGAAAAATATAACCCCTAAAATAAAAACAATCATATTAACTCATTATGGTCTATTAGGGATGTCATTGAGCTTGTGTCGTCTAGACAAGGGTCTATGATATAAAAAAACTACTTATGTTGTTGATAGGTATGGGAAATGATATTATATAATCATGAATGCAAGAATACTCAATTGTAATTAAACTCCTTTAATGGTGGCTTCCCACCATATATGGTATATATAAAAATACTTATTTTTAAGTCCAGAATGAATTAATGATTCCTAATGAGAAAAAAAATCAATAAATAAGAATTAATAGACAAAGAAACACCATCTTTTCATATTAACCAGATTCAAAATTTCCGGAAATTCAATTCCATTAAAACCATTATTATGTATTTATTCAAATAATTTTCATTTATATCTATAAAATAAGTATTCATTACTTCTAACAACCACGTCTACAAACATTAATCATAAATGATTCTTTAAAACAAGCTCACATAAGATCTAACTTTTATCTAGCTGATCTGGATGGTTATTTGAGGGGGTTTATCAATTTCTATAATTCTTATCAAATTATCTATGAAAAATCATTTCATGTGAAACAAAAATACATATGGGTATCATGTATTCTTTTATTATTTCCATAGATATTTATTACTCCCATAATTTTGGTCATGATTGAAAAACCAAAGAATATACCCAGATGATTTTTGAGATTAAAAAAATATGATGTTTATATAATACCTCAAAATTTTTCTAACACATCTTTATTTAATTTCAAATTATCTAGGAAATCACCACTAGTCTTATTGATAGGTGAGACATCCATAACTTTAAAATATATGACTAATTATGCTTCATCCAAAATATTTTAAGAAAACACATTCTCATAAGTGATAGGGTCGAGAGAATACACAGTTAGATGAAGTTATAATTGAAGGCCCCTTTTAATGGATTTATTATCAAGTAGTTTATATCTTAAAGGGTTTTATAGATACAATAGTAGCAATGATAAAATTATATCATACTGAAATTATGCTGAATTACCTTGTTCGAAATTGTAGAATTCTATCACCTTGGGAATTGTAAAATCCCAACCCAGGATACACATATAATGTTCCCCATTCTAGTGATTCAATGATCATAAAGAACACGTCCCCATATCAGAGAGGTTCCCAACTAGAATATATGGTGTAATGATGGTAATGTCGGGATACTATACCCTCACATCAGAGTGACACATTAAATATTATAATTAATTTTTCAGGAGAGGTATCAAATGAAATACAATTTCCTAATGGAAATAGAAAATATAACAATAGGCCCACTAACCCTATTTATCATATTTATATTAATAATAAATTATAATCATGAAATGGACGAAGTAATAAAAAGATGTCTCATTTTAATAAAATTGAGCCATAACTCTGAGTTATACATAACAATTCCATAACATTCTTATATGAAAAAATATTAAAGAGGGGACATGAATATAAAACATTATATAAATGACTTTAAAAGAATTATAAATATTAATCAACTAGTATCATGATAATATGTTCAATATTATGCTCCCATAGACTTTTCACTTTGAAAAATAAATCAACCATCTATAGTAGGGTTTTACCCCTTATACATTGCAACAAACATGTAATCTACTCATGTAATAAAGGAGGAATGAGTTGGGTGTTGGATAAAATCCCATTTAGGAATTTCCAATTAGTTCTATAAATAATATAATATATATAAATAGTTATTTATGTAATGGTATTTTGAATCCCAAATAATGGTGTCCAAATGAATACCACCCACCTTTGGTCCATACATGATAATTGGCTAGCAATACATACTTCAACATAAGTCACTATAATTGTTTGATTAGTATCCGTATATAAATATATATATTGAAATAATATATATATATAGTATAATTATATACTTTATACACCAATATGAACTAATTATGTGACTATGTAAGTATGCATACACATGGATTCTATGTTCTAGTTGGACATGTGGAAGAGGTCATATCCAAAAAATGTATAACATGTTATAGGCTCAAGAAAGAGTGAACACAATATATCTCATTATTAATGTGAGACATGATTATCATAACTCTAGATAGGTTTGTTGAGACATCATTACTAACACTCCAATTTAGGGAAATATGTATGGCCATAACCATCATGTAGATACTAGTATAATGGTGAGAGACACCATGCTCAAAAGTTGATGTAATGGAGAGTGAAATTTTTTTCTCAACAAGTCCCTTGATCATCATCCCAAAACCAATTTAAATTTAAAAAAGTAATGACAATAAAAAATTTCAGGGGTCACCTATAAAAAGTGTATAGTTATCAAATCCAACACAACTAAGGGAATTACCATCCATGTAATATAAATAGAAAATCATGAATAAATGGGTGTGTGTAACACCCCAGGTAAATAAAGAATATGACATAATTATATTTATCCATATTTGTGAATCAAATATTAATATTACTTTAAAGGTGATGCTATGCTCGATGGCGTACCCAATACGCAACAACGAGTTTCTTGGGAATCTTACGTTGTACTCTAATAATAAAATAATATTATTTTAAATGGTAGTTAACATGTAGCCGTTGTCTTGGTGGGAAT
Source organism: Viscum album (assembly GCA_963277665.1). NCBI lineage: Eukaryota > Viridiplantae > Streptophyta > Magnoliopsida > Santalales > Viscaceae > Viscum > Viscum album. The sequence continues at coordinate 970,126,719 of OY728133.1, read as the reverse complement.
GAATAGAAATAACTAAAATATGATTATATATGGTTTTTAAATGTTTTTACATTTATCCAAAGGCTTAAAATACGGAAAGAATTCAATTTTAGGCTTTTCTACCCTAATTTTCAGTAAAGGTTCACTTATCACCTTTTGATGGCGAACTTTCATTAAATATAGTTTTGATCACTCTTATACATTCTTTTGGACCAAATAAGACTCTTCTTTAGAATCGGGACATCAAATTTTAATTTGTGTAAATTTTTGGTATTTTTCCGATAAAGTTCATATTTTTTAATGAATAGTGTAAAATGATGTATTTTAATTCAAAACCTATTTTTAATCTAATTAATTTATATGATTAGATTATCATTTGAATTGGTTTTAAAGTGAAATTATAAAATATTTTTACCATCAAATCCAATATTGGTCGATGGAATTAATTTCACTTTGAAATCGGACTCAAACTAGTGTCAATCTTTTGATACTTATTGTTTCATAATAACACGCTATTTGCTCTGACAACGGCAATTAATTATTAAATTAATTAATGTGAGTTATATGTTTTTTATATTGTAAAATAGACTTCATTTTTGAATTCAGAATATCAAATATAGCTTAGGGTGATTTTTTGGTATTTTTCTGAAAAACTTCAATTTTTGATAAATAGTGAAACCACTAAGTGGTACTTATAAAAACTGATTTTTCGTTTAAATGAAATTTTACCACTTCTGTGTTTTGAATTTCAAAAATCCTACATAAATGGTTGTCATTAATAATTAAAATGTGGTTAAATGGGATTAATATAATTTTTTGGTGAATAGTAACTTATTAAGTTTTTAATCGCGATTAGAGGTAATTAGTGTAGTTTAAGGTAAAAATAATATTTTCATAATATTAAATGAACATGACACATGTCCTAACCTCATTTTATGTGTCATGGCCGACCCAGAAAAGCCATGGGTCAATTTGGGGACCCCATGGAGCCACATTGGTTGGAAAATGACATAAATACCTTTTTATTTAATGTTAAAGTAAAAATGACACACACATGAAATGTTTTACTAAAACAATTTTTAAATGGGGTTATACAAGTCAGATTTTTACTATAAATATTAATTGGAAACCTAAAAAGATTAACTAAATCATAATATTTTTTTTATAATTTTTAGACGTTAAATAAATTAAATTATTTATGACATCATGATGATGCAGCGATGACCTCATTATTTAACGATTTAAATAAAATGGGATGATAATGTAATATCTAAGACCTAAACATGTCCAAAACCTATTGGATGAGTGGATTTCAAACCCTTATCACCTTATCCTCGAAATAAATCAATGTGGGACCACTTAAATCCGAATACCATTTTAAAATAAAGTGATTTTTCTTTACTTTCCAAGAGTGCCCCTCCTCTCCTCTTATAAAAGGCCCCCACCTCTACCTCCTTACCCACACTCCCAAAGCCTTTGGCTCGGCCAAAACCTGCCCATTTTGGCTCTCCACATCCCTCTATTACTCATTGAATCCTCAATTTGTGCAGAAGTCTTCCCAAGGAAGCCTTTGAGCTCAAACCAAAGAGAGTTACCCGATTTTAAGGTAATGTCTTCACTTAAGTCCTTTTGTTTTATTTTGTCTCTCCAACACCCTAAACTCTTTTTATTAATTTCTTTTGTAACAACTCCAGTATCTTCAATATACTAGGATGTTGTTATAAGAATTATTAGAGCTATAATTTCACACACCTACATCTAATGGTTAAAGAACATACTGTTTCCGTGGATGGCGAATTTCTGCCTCACGAAACGATGATTGTTCAACACTCATATAACACCTTAAAAGGTGTCCATTAAGGTGTAACTATATTTATATATGATATATAATATGTTTATGTTTTACTTAAGCTTATGTATTTTTCATTTTTGGATTACCTTTATGGCTTCCATTATTGGTATACGCGATATCTTCATTTTAGGAAGTGCGGACTACCGCCCCCTCAAAGTGATGTGATTCGTTAATGCCATACGTGGGACGTATAAAGGATGGATTTAATGTTATTATATATGATGTTATACTGGAATTATAATATACTGCTATATCATTATTATTTATTTCCATTAAAGTATGAGATAGAAATGAAAGTAGCGTTCATGCGTACGTACGGCTTACCGTCTCCATTAACGGTGCATTTCATTTCTTATCCCCAAATGTAATGTACTATTAAAAGTACATGTATATAATGGATATATATAATTAATGATACATCCAAATGATTAATAAAATTATGGAATTAAAATATGCATACCTCTCATTTAGTTTTAGTTCCATTAACATGACAATGAAATGAAAGTAGCGTTCATGCGTACGTACGTCTTACCGTCTCCATGAACGGTGCATTTCATTTCTTACCTCTAAATGATTATGTAATATTATAAATACATATATATTCTGGATATATATGATATAAATTCTATCCAAATCAGGAATTTCATTCTGGATATAAAAAACCTTTGACCAGACGAACAACATGTAGTTGTAAGAAGTCCATTTTCGACTTAAGAACCAAATATCGTCAAAACAAACATTATTAACATAAATGGTTACATAATGTTTATAACATGGCAATAAGTGATTTAAAAGGAATAATGAACTTTAAAAAGGTTCTTAATCAAGTAGAAATTAACTCAAGTTTATTATTCAGGACGTTAAAGAACGATCGAGTCAAGTCAGACCCGAGGTAAGGGACTTTGTCTCAATCTCCTTTCATTGAGGCATATTTCGTTTTATACACAACTTTCTTTTGTAACGGTGTATAATCCCCTTTGACTTTTACTTTTATACAAATGGAATATTTTTCTATGAAGCATTTTACAAAGTGACAAAAAGTAATGTTTCTTTTAACGTACGCGGTGACAACGACCTTTTCCACCGCCGCGAGTATTGTTTGGTCTTTGGCTTCCTCAACAAGTCATAATGTTTTTAAAATAAAATAAATACCATATACTCTTTTATGTATTTTGGTATTGAAAATGGTTTTGATAAAGGATTCTATTATATCAATATATTTATGATATATTGTGACTGAAATGTGGAAATGTTATCATTCCTTTATATTGGTTTTATGTTTTATGATTTTATATTGGTACTTGGACATTTTAACGGGTGGTTACGTTATAAACCATATGACGGGTGGTGCTGTGAATACCAGGATGGGTGGTTATGTTATAACCTCCAATTCATTGGGTATGGAAGTCGGCCGTATGGCTATTCCATTAAGTATGTATGGAAATTGGCCGTATGGCTACTAAATTAAGTGATATGTGTGGGAGTTGACTGTATGGTTATTCCACTTAAGTATGTTTATGTCCTAAGTTACCTTTATATATGTTATGTGTTCTTTATATGGGTTTTATGGTAATACTTTGGTTACAGAAAGGTAAGTAATGATATTTTATTCAGTGAAGATTTTTTACTACATCATAAAGGTGAAAAGTATTACTTTGATAAAGTATATATGGTTTACTTTTTGTTTTGATAAACTAGCAGTTTTTATTCTTTGTGTATCCCTTAATGAGTTTTTATGATCATACCATGTTTTCGAAATGTTTTTCACAGGACTTAACATAGAATAGGGTCAAGGATGGGATCAAGGGAAAGTCATGCTACCTAAAACATGAAACTAGACATTTTTATTTTTAAGAGTTTTTATTTTATGGAAATTTAGTAGAAGAGACTACTTTGTAATCTTTTGAGATGTAATAGTTATGTCCTAATTCTCTAAAACTCTAACACTGAAAAGATCCTCAATGTGAATTATTCATTTAATTAAATTTTAAGTAAGGTTTAAAGCTGGGGCCTTATAGTTGGTATCAGAGGTCGGTTTAGAAAACATTAGAGGTTAGGGTATTCTTTAAGCATAAGTGACATTACCATAATGGTTAGGATTTCAGACAGAGTCCTAGTATTAGATAAAGTGAATGAGTAAGAATATCTTAGTGTTTATCTTCCTCATTAATACATGATGGTTTTGTTGTTATACACACACTGACCCTTTTTGGTTTTAGTAAATGGATGGATCTAGCATGAACCAAGGTAACGGTGGATGTGAAGGAAACTGTGACAGTTTTTTGAGCGAGAAACTGAATGATATGGGAGCTGTAATGAGAACTCTTGTGTTTATCCTCAACCAACTATTTGGAGTTATGATTGACCACCTAAATCGTGGTGATTTCTATAACGAATCATATATGTGAGAAACAAATCCCTACGGAACTATAGGTAATAATCATAAAGGTAAGTGTGTTAAAAAACCCATGTGTCAAAGATGTGGAAAGAAACACCTAGGAAAATATTTCAAAGGGACAGAAATATGCTATAGATGTGGAAATGAAGGTCATAAAGCAAGAACCTGCCGTGGAAAAAGGAATCATCCATTTGACTCGAGGAAAGGGAAAGAAGTTCTTTCTGAGGGATCAATTAAATGTTTTAAATGTGGTGTGCATGGTCATTATGCAAACACATGTCCCATGAAGAAGTTTCGTGAATGGGATCACCATGATCATACAAATACTCGTTTACCAATACCTAATGCCATTCCGATTGAGGATGAAGAAACCGACAATGACCAATAAAAGGTATGGATTATTTCTTAACTTTTGTTTTCTATTTTGGGATATTAGGATATGATTCATGATGTTTTTTGTCGGAAAGAGGTATTTCGGAATAAGTTGAAAAGGAATGGTTAATGGATCATCAAGAATGTTGAATGAGTAAGATGTCAACATATAAGGGCTTCAAGAGTTATGGTGAAATTATTAAGAGTATTAAGTGTCTTTTGATGATCGGGTACATTAGAAAACCTTTTATTGTATGTGTAACACTGATGTTTAATATATGAAAATTTTATTCAAGGAATAGTTATCTTTTCTTTTGTGGACATAGTTATAAAGAACCATATGGGTTTATATGATACTTACTTTTGAGGTAATTATGGGTTACTATATGTTATGATTGAAGTGAAAGGCATGAGATAAAATTGAGGTTAAATTATGTTATGATTATTTTTGAGGATTTTGGGGCATTATTTATGAATTATATAGTTTTGGAAAAAGGACAACACGCAGACCGTGTGACAACCCGTCGCGTCGGACAAAGCTGCGGCAATCGAACCCACAACCGAAGTGCGACTGGTATTTATCGCCTACCACTGGACTACGGGAAGTCCCTGGTTAGTTTGACTGATTCTTTTTAGTTATATGATTTTATAAATTAAGAGTTAGTTGATTTTGGGTTATTTATGAAAATTATTAACCTATCATGGAGGATATGTGATTAGGATAATTACTTTTCAATGCGAGACTTTAGGAGCAACTAATGTTGTTTGGAGATAAATGTTACGATTTAACTTGGAAGACCATGTGACAAAATCCTTCAAATTTTTGGGTTTCAATCTTAGATTGGTTTACTTTGAGGAATTTTATGGAAAATTTGTTTATTGGATGGTCCTCGTTGAACTTTGGTTTTTATTGGACAAATTTGGGAGATTAAGAATAGATTATCTTTCTAATGGGTTATCCTTTTCTGGATTATCAGATCTTGTACTAACTTTTTTTTGGTTTCTGTTTTGGTTTTGGTTAAGGTCTAAAGACATGGATAGTATATAGTTCTATTTTGTGGATTAGGTGATTATCAGGAAGTTGATTACAGTACTCTTACTGTGAACAAGTCTTCCTAAAAACTCGTCTTTTGGAGAAAATATGAGTTTGATTAAGGAATCTAGTAAAAGTTGAAAGTCTACGTGACAAGTTTGTATGTTTCACTATGATTTAGTTAAGATCAAGAAATAAATTCTTCAATGAAGAGTAACGTAAAACAAAAATGTTGTCTGTTAACTTTTCCTACTGGGGAATCGAATACCGTTTAACCCATCACAAGTTTGTGATTTTCTTGAGGTTAAATTTCTCCTAGACATGTTTACTATCACTCTCCATCAGAACATGACCCTTTTTTTTCTCCCCCATATCCATATTTTCATACTTGGAATCCTAGTATGGGTTAACTCGGGTGACCTCTATACTTATCTTTCTTTATTTTAAAGTGATTGTTTTACCGAATCTTGTTCCGATGTGGGATTTTCAAGGATGTTTCCAAGCCCAATTTTAAAAAAATTGTGAGGACGCAATTCCCAAAAGGGGGGAAGGATGTAACACCCCAGGTAAATAAAGAATATTGCATCTTTATATTTATCCATATTTTTGAATCAAATATTAATATTACTTTAAAGGGGATTCTATGCTCGATGGCGTACCCAATACGCAACAATGAGTTTCTTGGGAATCTTACGTTGCACTCTAATAATAAAATAATATTATTTTAAATGGTAGTTAACATGTAGCCATTGTATTGGTGGTAATGGATATAAATAACCAAAATATGATTATTTATGTTTTTTAAATGTTTTTACATTTATCCAAAGGCTTAAAATACAGAAAGAATTCAATTTTAGGCTTTTATACCCTAATTTTCACTAAAGGTTCACTTATCGCCTTTTGATGGCGAACTGTCATTAAATATTGTTTTGATCACTCTTATACATTCTTTTGGACCAAATAAAACTCTTCTTTAGAATTGGGACATCAAATTTTACTTTGTGTAAATTTTTGGTATTTTTCCGATAATGTTCATTTTTTTAATGAATAGTGTAAAATGTTGTATTTTAATTCAAAACCTCTTATTAATATAATTTATTTATACGATTATATTATCATTTGAATTGGATTTAAAGTGAAATTAGAAAATATTTTTACCATTAAATCCAATAGTGGTCGATGGAATTAATTTCACTTTGAAATCGGACTTAAACTAGTGTCAATTTTTTGATACTTATTGTTTCATAAAAACACGCTATTTTCTCTGACAGCGGGAATTAATTATTAAATTAATTAATGTGACTTATATGTTTTGAATTTTTTAAAATAGACTTCATTTTTGATTCGGAATATCAAATATAGCTTAGGGTGAATTTTTGGTATTTTTCTGAAAAACTACAATTTTTAATGAATAGTGAAACCACTAAGTGGTACTTATAAAAACTGATTTTTCGTTTAAATGAAATTTTACCACTTCTGTGTTTTGAATTTCAAAAATCCGACATACATGGTTGTAATTAAGAAGTAAAATGTGGTTCAATGGGATTAAAATATTTTTTTGGTAAATAGTAACTTATTAAGTTTTTAATCACGATTAGAGGTAATTAGTGTAGTTTAAGGTAAAAATAATATTTTAATAATATGTAATGAACTTGACATATGTCCTAACCTCATTTGATGTATCATGGCCGACCAAGACAATCCATGGGTCAACTTGGGGACCCCATGGAGACACATTGGTTGGAAAATGACAAAAATACCTTTTTATTTAATGTTAAAGTAAAAATGACACACACATGAGATGTTTTACTAAAAAAAATTTTACATGGGGTTATAAAAGTAATATTTTTGACTATAAATATTCATTGTAAATATAAAAATATTTAAGATATCATAATAATTTTTTTATAATTTTTAGACGATAAATAAATTAAATTATTTATGACATCATGATGATGCAGCGATGACCTCATTTTTTAACGATTTAAATAAAATGGGAAGATAATGTAATATCTAAGACCTACACATGTCAAAAACCTATTGGATGAGTGGATTTATAACCCTTATCATCTTATCCTCGAAATACATTAATTTGGGACCACTTAAATCCGAATACCATTTCAAAAGAATTTGACTTTTCTTTACTTTCCAAGAGTGCCCCTCCTCTCCTCTTATAAAAGGCCCCCACCTCTACCTCCTTACCCACACTCCCAAAGCCATTGGATCGGACAAACCCTGCCCATTTTGGCTCTCCACATCCCTCTATTACCCCTTGAATCCTCAATTTGGGCAGAAGTCTTCCCAAGGAAGCCTTTGAGCTCAAACCAAAGGGAGTTACCCGATTTTAAGGTAATGTCTTCACTTGAGTCCTTTTGTTTTATTTTGCCTCTCCAACCCCCTAAACACTTTTTATTAATTTGTTTTTTAACAACTACAGTATCTTCAATATACTAGGATGTTGTTATAAGAAGTATTCGAGCTACAATTACACACACCTACTTCTAATGGTTAAAGAACATACTGTTTCCGTGGATGGCGAATTTCTGCCTCACGAAACGATGATTGTTCAACACTCATATAACACCTTCAAAGGTGGACATTAAGGTGTCACTATATTTATATATGATATATAATATGTTTATGTTTTACTTAAGCTTATGTATTTTTCATTTGTGGCTTACCTTTATGGCTTCCATTATGGGTATACGCGATATCTTCATTTTAGGAAGTGCGGACTACCGCCCCCTCAAAGTGATGTGATTCGTTAATGCCATACGTGGGACGTATAAATGATGGATTTAATGTTATTATATATGATTTTATACTGTAATTATAATATACCTCTATATCATTATTATTTCTTTATATTAATTTATGAGATATAAATGAATGTAGCATTCATGCGTACGTACGGCTTACCGTCTCCATGAACGGTGCATTTCATTTCTTATCCCCAAATGTAATGTACTATTAAAAGTACATGTATATAATGGATATATATAATGAATGATACATCTAAATGATGAATATAATTCTGGAATTAAAATATACATACCTGTCATTTAGTTTTAATTCCATTAATATGACATAGAAATGAAAGTAGCGTTCATGCGTATGTATGGCTTACCGTCTCCATGAACGGTGCATTTCATTTCTTACCTCTAAATGGTTATTTAATATTATAAATACATGCATATTATGGAAATATATGATATACATGCTATCCCAATCAGGAATGTCATTCTGGATATAGAAAACCTTTGACCACACGAACAACATGTAGTTGTAAGAAGTCCATTTTCGACTTAAGAACCAAATATTGACAAAACAAACATTATTAACTTAAATGGTTACATAATGTTTATAACATGGAAATAAGTGATATAAAAGGAATAATTAACTTTAAAAAGGTTCTTAATCAAGTAGAAATTAACTCAAGTTTATTATTCAGGACGTTAAAGACTGATCGAGTCAAGTCGGACCCGAGGTAAGGGACTTCGTCTCAATCTCCTTTCATTGAGGCATATTTCGTTTTATACACAACATTCTTTTGTAATGGTGTATAAACCCCTTTGGATTTTAATTTTATACAAAAGGAATCTTTTTCTACGAAGCGTTTTAAAAAATGAAAAAAAGGAATGTTTCTTTTAATATACGCGGTGACAACGACCTTTTCCGCCGCCGTGAGTATTATTTGGTCTTTGGCTTCCTCAACAAGTCGTAATGTTTTTAAAATAAAATAAATACCATATACTCTTTTATGTATTTTGGTATTGAAAATGGTTTTGATAAAGGATTCTATTATGTCAATATATTTATGATATATTGTGATTGAAATGTAGAAATGTTATCATTCCGTTATATTTGTTTTATGTTTTATGATTTTATATTGGTACTTGGACATTTTAACGGGTGGTTACGTTATAAACCATATGAAGGGTGGTGCCGTGAATACCAGGATGGGTGGTTATGTTATAACCTCCAATTCATTGGGTATGGAAGTCGGCCGTATGGATATTCCATTAAGTATGTATGGAAATTGGCCGTATGGCTATTCCATTAAGTGATATTCCATTAAGTGATATGTGTGGGAGTCGACAGTATGGTTATTCCACTTAAGTATGTTTATGTACCAAGTTACCTTTATATATGTTATGTGTTCTTTATATGGGTTTTATGGTAATCCTTTGGTTACAAAAAGGTAAGTAATGATATTTTATTCAGTGAAGAGTTTTTACTACTTCATAAAGGTGAAAAGTATTACTTTGATAAAGTATACATGGTTTACTTTTTGTTTTGATAAACTAACATTTTTTATTCTTTGTGTATCCTTTACTGAGTCTTTATGCTCATCCCAAGTTTTTGAAATGTTTTTCACAGGACTTAGCATGGAATAGGGTCAAGGATGGGATCAAGGGAAAGTCATGCTACCTAAAACATGAAACTAGACATGTTTCTTTTTAAGAGTTTTTATTTTATGAAAATTTAGTAGAAGAGACTAATTTTTAATCTTTTGAGATGTAATAGTTATGTCCTAATTCTCTAAAACTCTAAACCTGAAAAGATCCTCAATGTGAATTATTCATTTAATTCAATTTTAAGTAAGGTTTAAGGATGGGGCCTTATAGTGTGACTACTCCACCCATTTGAATTTATGTTAAATAATCCATTTAGTTTAATTAAGTAGGGGAAACCAATTAAGGGTATTTATGAAAACATAGAATGTTTTCGGATCTAATGAACATTTAAATTAATGTGGGAAACTCCATTTCAAATACAATAAGAACACATAGGCTGTGGATGTATACTTGGAAAGATTAAAATAATTATATGTGTTTATTTGGAACACTCAAGGGGTGGATTTGATTGATCTCCACTTCCTTAAATCACATAAAACCATCCACGTTAGTATAAAAACATGAGTACAAATATTTATAAATAAATAAAACATTTTAATATGGTTTTTGGAAATGGTCATTATGAGGAACAATGGTGAATCTTTGAAAAAAACTTAGATTTTGTGGAAAACAACTATACATCATATCGTAGCGACGTAGATGAATCATCAACAAATATCAGCTTCATATTTGAAGTAGATAAGAATAAAAATGAAAAAATGGTCCAGTTCCCTGATAATACATCGAATAAGATCATACCAAAATATATAAAGAGGTATGAATAGAACCTTTGATATGATGAAAGATGAATTGATTACTTATGGAGATGAATCTAATGATTCTAAAAAACAGTAGTTTGATTTTGGGTGAGTCATTAAAAAAAGGTATATATTATGAAAGTGGAACACTATATGGTAAATAATAAGGGTGGAATTCTACTAGAAATTGCATAATTATTTAAGGGTTTTATTTAGTAAAAATATTTAAGGGAAAATTGGTAATTCACCCTCAAAAAATGGGTTCTAACATTTAGGCCACATTGTTGACCAAACTGTGTTCCGAGCATGCACGCCTCACTATGTATGGATGAAATATGTATGGTTCATTCACATGATTTTACATTATGTGGGAAAATTGAGTGACTCAAGTATTCTATAAGTAAAAACATTATTATTTCTTGTGCGCCTCATATCTCATGGTTGTAGAATGTTTTATATATTTCTTCTCCCCTCTAGAATTCCCCACACTGCTCATAAGAATCATTGGGGGTAGGTCACATGGTTTAATCTAATCATGTGGTGTTGTGTGATTCATTGAAATTTGGGGATTACGGCTCTGAATAATCCCAAAGTACCCTATTGATCTTTACAGCTCCAATAATTACCTTTATATTGTTCGAAATATAGAATTTAATCCAGAAAATGATACATTCCTTTATAAAATTTTGATCCATTACAACCCTTTCCCCCTCATTAAAGACATTAATCCCCAATTTTTCTTCTTATGTTATGGCTATATCATTAGATAAAATATCCATCCATAAAACATTAATATCTTTTTTTTGCTCCGAGATATTTCCCAATACTTCTTTGGGATTCTATTGTATGTGTACTAAAAGTTAATGACATACCTTGGAGTTTTTCATTCTCTAATCAAAAATAGATACAAGATATTACATAAAAGAATAATCCACCTCTTACTGATCCTCATCAGGATGGAATAAATGTAAATGAACATTATAATATAGATGATTCTGAGAAACATGAAAGACATAATAAATACACTTTTATCTTTAAATATGTTAAATATCATAATCCACAAGTAAAATTCATTTCAAAAACTAATGGGGTCCAACTAATCGAGGAAAATCATACCGTACCCTTGAATAAGTCGATGGATCAAACTATGTAAAATTAATAATAAAACATGACCCCCAAACTCGAACTCAAGAGGCTGTGGGAATTGGTTTTCAAATGAATGTCATGTAGATTAATCTGTCACCATGTACATTCTCATCAACAGATCCCACTCTAAAGTCTCATTCATAAGACATGGTATATGACAATATTCTTCACTACCTATAACTAAATCATAGGTGATCAATAAGGAAAACCATAAAAGGATTCTTAAGGATCCATAATGATGATATACTAAAATCCTTTTTTTATGGTAACTGAACATGTCGTAAGGGTTCTCCTAGGAAACACATAAGTCTGTACAAAGAGAATGTCATTTAACAAATGAATCACATTCTTTGTCTGTAAACTAGTGTGATGGTTTTAGGTTGTTCTCAAAAGAACCTATGTACATAAATCCTTCAAGAACACCATATAGAATAATGATGTGATGTGTGCATCCCTATATGATATAATAGAACATATAGATCCATGAATTTTTGTGACATACATAACATATATGTTCTCCAGCTAATCTACCAATATGGAATCTGAAATTTGAATGAATTGTTTAACCATAATCAAAAATAAACCAAAGACCGAAACTATTTATTCCAACAAGGTGATCATAATACAATATTTAAAATATATATTTTAATATCACCCATTTTCTATTGGGAATGGAAAATGATTATAATAGTATACTATGACAATGATATTATTCCTTCAACATTTGGAATGTGGATCACCATATGATAAAGATGGAAATATTCCATTTCATTTCTAGCCACCAATACGAGTAATATGCGTCTTGATACATCTTTGTGGTATTTTTATGTACATTAAAGTTTGGGTCATAAAACTCCCCCATCATTTCCTTTCTGATATCTTTGTAGACACGAAAATTCACATTGAAGCAATGGGTCTCATCATCATCCACTACACATCTTTTCATATAAATTGTCAACTGAGTTACATTACTATTGGATTACTCCCTTAGGATATGAAAGTATCATAATTCTCAGAAGATTTCTGTAAGAAGATGTCATATATAATGCTAAGAGGACAGTCTATCTGTGATATTTGATAACCTCAACATGCATATATTAAAATAAGACCACGAGATTCAATTATCTACTATACTCTTTAACCTCATCTGTTTGAGTCTTCCAGCACAATGAATCATGTACAACATTGAATTTTCTAAGGATATAGGAATTCACAAAATAAAAGTATTACAGGTTATCAAGCCATCTGTACTACCCATTATTCAAATAAAAATGTTTAAATATGTGTGGGGTTTTCTTTAGGTGAATAACTAAGAAATATCCATATAAATAATTTATCCAATAGTATAAATAACAAAATACACCCACAATCACATGGTATTTTATTGGGGAATTATTCTCATGATGTCTGAATTAACAGAACTCATACTCTAGGAAATACCCGAATAGCATCACAGATACTCCCATATTGATACCATTTGTGACATAGTAAATAATATAGGTCTTTCCTAGAGTTATGAAAATCTGTATCACTACTGAAGATAATCATCCCATCAACTTCTGAAATGCTACATCACAAGCTTATTAACATATAAATTTCAGACCCATAATATTTTTTAGGATGAGGGTCACTCATATGTGTGAGAAATCCTGAAAATAGAATCTGTAATATGAAAATAGGGACAATTATATTATCATGTGAGTGAAAATATTTTGTTTCACCCAAGAATCTACAACTGTCTCCTTATATTGGTGTACTAATATCCATAACTCTATAATGTTACAACAATGAAGAGAATATTGTTATTTCAAAAGTGTTATTATATTAGCTGAGTAAAAATGTGATGCTCTATCGATGTATTTATCATTATCTCATGATAATATGGTCACGTTGAGAGAGATTACGTTATGTGTTAATGCACAAAGAATACCATGTATGAATCTAAATATAAGTTAAAAACCAAACTCATTAGATTCATGAAAACTATACGTGAATTTGTGGGAATGATCAACATAACCAAGTACTTGTAAACACAAAAAAGGTCCAATATGATGCATAAGTTATGTCCGAATAATTAATATCCAGCTTTTATATCCCTACTTAAGATAAATAATTGAAAACAATAATTTTATTTGGAGATGATCAAAGATATTTATATTAATGGATGTGGATATATGTTCTTAACTTTAATCTTGTGCATAAATTGATAATACATAGAAAGCCTATGGGTACCATCCCCAACCATGGAACAAAAGATAGGTGAACCCTATGGGGAAGTGTTTGGGAATATAAATAACTCAGGCTCCATATCCATTAAATATTTGTTGAGATCTTGAACCTATAGAGCGAACATACAATAATGATGAATGATCACTAGTATAACTCTTATCACTAGATCAATGGTTAATTCTACATATCATCCTATATGTAGTACAGAAAAAAAGACATCCTAAATTTTATCCAATCTACGATGGAATACATAAGTTCATAATCATTCTACTTCCATGACAGGGCTAATTTTTTTAATACGCCCCACCCACTAATGATCTGGTCCAACTAGAGATGCATGAATATTACATTCTTTCATGGAAACTTGTTTACTACCATTTAGTGATATACATATCACCTTCTAGAGATAATATTAAATATGTGCTCGATATAAAACTATACAGTATAACCAAATAATTAAATTTAATCATATCCTTCAAAGGATGAAAATATAATAAAAATATATATATCTCCTCATCGTAGTGGAATAATTCTTACAATGGAATTTTCTCTCAAATTATATACCCAAATGATTATCATGTGTCATGAAACCACAAAACAACTTGATATTAAGGACTAAATTCAATATGATTGCCTCAAATATAGAGAATAATGATGTTCATGTGCCAATTTATGTAGAAACTGAAGTATAGGCTAATAAAATAGTACATTAAATAGTAGATGGTCTATTTTTATTCTCCTCCAATGTAGGCTACACCACATGTTACATTATTTTCCTCCAACCTTGAGTCACGACTTAACAATGCTAGGAAATCTCATTCTATTAGCAATGTCAATCTTGATTTTGGTTTCATCTACCTCAACGACCCCCTCGGCCTAATTGGTCAGTGGTATTACATCTAGATACATGGAATGATACTACCTACCAAAAAATGGAATATGGGGATGTTATATATAAAGACACTCTAGGAACTAGGGGAAATGTCTTAAAGAAGTGATGGATATGCCCCATTCGACCATAGCCACTATGATCAACTAGACCAGGTAAGCATTATAGTGTCTTATGTACCAATTTTCTACACTAGAGACAAATATAGAATATTTTTTTCCATGAATCATATCTTATGATACCCCCATGAGTAATATCAACATGATGTTTTCACTAACATGAAGAATAAATAAAAAATTAGTTACTAAACCAAACTGGATCCCACCATCAGCTTCTGTTATATTATGTTCATTAATGAGGGCCTAGTTATATATCTCATAAATTTTCTTCAACTAAAATACATTGAACTGTGATTAGAAGTAATATACGATCTAATTATCTAGTAAATGATGCTAATATTCATTGTTAATATATATATATTCATGTGATTTATTATTCATAAACACCATTTTAGATCATTTTACAATTTGAATATTATTTCATATTATAATTGTAATTCCTTCATAAAAATGAAATATTACATGGTACATTTATTAACATCATTTAAAGAACCCAATGATATTTATTTTATTTTAATATGTAATTTTCATGTTTCTAATTACATTGGTAACAATTCATACTTTTGGAGTATTTGAATATTCATATTTGAAGACCACCAAAGTTGGCCTTGAAAAAAAAATATTTTGTGTGCAGTGAACAGGATAACAGCCCAATAAAACTATTGAAGTGGACAATATCTAATCCAAATAATTATAAAAATTGAACTAAAGATAGAGTAAATAATGGGGAACATTTAACAGACATGTTTCCAAAGATAATTCTGATGTTTTAATGGAGTTACAGGTGGCCCAATTTTGAGATAATATTCTGATCCAGATTCTGCTGCCCAGACAAACAACCCACCATTTTACACAAATCTTGTAAACCAAAAACTCTCTTTGGAAGAAACATTATAGATGGCTAGTGGCCATCCTGAGCTTAATTTTATTTTTATATTTACCACTCTAATTATGACAACTATAAGCTCATTTAGGCGCTTATATTCAATAGGTGCAAGCGGGCTGCCACCTTGGGTCAGTAGTGGAATAGTCTAAGTTCCACATGATTTCCACCACCCTAAACCTACCCTAATCTAATGGGATTAATTTAACTATTGGAGGATCTAACCATTTCTCCCAAAATTACTATTTAAGTAATTTTTGTAGGAAGATTTATGTAACATTGGTGCTTTGTTTAATTGTTATGTTATGCTGCGAATATGTTGCCTTGAGTTTTTTATCTCATGAAAGTTGTTCAATTCACCTAAGTTTCTTAATAAAATATCGTCTTCAACTCTTATTTTATTCATATTCTTATCAATTTGATTAAATTGGTGCTCGGTGAAATTTTTTTTACACCAAACCTTGTGAAATTTCCACACATCGGTGGAGTGATTGCTTTCTTTTTATTGTTTTTTACTACTCCAATTATTCCTTAATGAGTCTACTTTCCACTTCTATTGATATGGTATAATAAATAGAGGGCTAACCCACTTATGGGCTGATCCAAGGGAGTATACATGTTGTGTTTTATATGTTATTTTTCACTTCATTAATTTCTAATCAATTTTTAATTGATAATTTTGTTTTTATATTTTAAACACTTTTTTCCTTGTTGAATTTATGGAACACACTTCAACTGCATATATAAACCATTACCATAAAGCGATCAAAACATTGATCCATCATGTGTATAGGGTATTAATAACAAATGGTGTAGGTATTAAACTATTAAGTGTTGATATTGTTTTATCTGTCTTAAATGATCCCATCTCAAATATAAGAAATTGAAGTAGATGAAAAAGAAATAAATCTAATGCACCCCATTTGATAACCTGTGATCATATCATTTTTTTAATTTTAATTCAGTAAATTATCTTATCATTCACATAAACCCATATAATATCAACCAATTTTTGCTACTTTACAGCCAAAAATAGTCTATATAATGTACGTGTATGTAGGTGTATTCTTAGGTATATGAGGATTCGAGAACCCAAGTTAAACTATAAGAGATTGCTTAACCATTAAATCTTGGGTAAATTTGGGAGACACCAAATTTGGGCGCCATTTTTGGATGAACCATGTAAGTCATATTAGACACTACCATTATTTTCTCACCCACATATCTTTTCACATCCCTGATTTCACTTCTATGGAAATTCCTTTTGAAAAAAATCCAAACATGGGGAACCTCTCCCAACTTTTAATACCCCACACTAATTGGGTTGTACAATTTCCTTCATATATTATATTTATGGGATAATAAACAAACTATTTAGGCATAATATCTAACTCCTATTCTCTATATAACAATCTTTCCTATAATTAGTTCATATCCCAATAAGGTCATTCTGATCACCCTACAATATAATTCCAAAAACGTAATTATCCACTTGGAATAGACCATCTGTCTCAACCCATTGCTCATCCTGATCCAAAATCATTTCTTCAGAAATTGTTTCATTAAATGGATATAATTAATTATGATGTTTCATCATTGAGATTACATCTACAAGGTATTAAAACAGTTTGGATCCCATTTCCACTAAGTTTGTCCATTCATCATCATTGATAGAACAATCTTGTTAAAAACCAAATTTTCATGAAAATGATAAATAAGTAACCTTTGAATATAAGAGAATTTAAGAACATGAATTAATTGCTTATATTACATTAAATTGGGGTGAAATTGATTCAATGAATTCATAAGAGAGAAATTTGACATCATGGATTGGTTTCCCCTATTATAACTCTATTGATTCTTTTTTAGAAACTATAATAACAAAAAAATTGGGTGAAATCAAAAAAATTGAGTCTATACCCATTCCTAACACTGGACATTTCAATTTAGTGGTTAAATATTCTACACAAAAGGAACCAATTTTTTTGAGAATTTTAGAAAATGAAACTGAGTTGGATTCAAAATCCCCACCTGTGTTTGAATGTCCAATCCAACATGAGAACATCATTATTATCCTTATTCGAATCTAATGTATACCTTCATAGGGTATAATATTGACCGTTCAATTGGAATTAATTCTTATCTTGAAAAAAAATGTTATAATGATAATTTATATTTTATTCAACCCCATAGAGGAAACTGAATCAACCATTTTTGATATTCCATGGATTTTCCAACTCATTTAAGTGTTTAAGATTGTACAAGAAACAAATTCTAAAAAATAATCAATATTAATAAATTATAAGGAGATAAATATGTGGTCCTTAAAATTTTGAATTTTTTTATTGTGTAAAATAGGGGGTTCATGTTGAGGTAATGGCGTTAAAAAAAAGCGTGGTATGGGAGGAAACCCTCGGTTTTCATGTTTCCAATCATTGTGAATCATTTTTATTTTTTAAAAAAGATTATTTAATCATTTAATATTTAAAAAAACATGACTATTGAAAAGTTGTTTTATTATTAGTATGGATGTGTATGAATGGGGAGCACTGTATTCATCTATGTCACACAGTGTGATCCCTGAGTATTAACATACCCAGAAATTAAAAAAAACAATGTATAATCAGTTTATTTTATTTTTATGGGTTTTTAGGTTAAAATAAAAATAAAAAAAAGATATAATAAATATTAAAAAAATAAAAGGATACGTCGTAGGTCATGGGGACACCCCGTCACAACTGGCGAAGCTATATGGACATGAACATGGGACCGAAGGGAGATAGGGGTGTGTGCTTACCACTAACCTATGGCTTATAGTGCTTCCTAATTCTATATAATTTTTTATATACTTATATTTAAATTTGGTTATTATATGAATAAATATATATATCAATAAATATTGTTTTTTTATTGTTTGTTTGTTTTTCTCTTTTTCGACTAGGGAACACTACAAGTGACATGGATATAAAAGGTCTAAATTAGAGAAGAAATAACATCAACTTCATCCCCCAGGTGATTTCATTCCCTGATCTTCATATTGAAAATACCTTTAAGAACTAGAGTCATCTAACTCTACCCCCTTATAATTTTTTTCCCTCAAACACTGAGGACAATATTTTTCTATGTTGGGGGTTAAATGAATAAAAAAATAAGTCTAAATAAACAATGTGTGGAAGGAAAAATTTCTTTGGCCTTGAATATTATAATAAACATTTCACACATTCAAACTGAATATATATTAATTTTCCATGCCCTGATTCTAATTTTAAGACATCTATAAATTAATCTGCATAGACTTTTGAAAGTGTGGTTGTCTAGTGTGAAATTTTATCCTTTATAATATCATCCAAATAGAAAAAAAGATATCACATTGCATGTCCTTTAGATAGTCGGGTATTGGTTTGAGTTCATGGGGTCACAAAATTAATAGTATTGGTTTGGTGATTATTTTGGTTTATATTTTTGTATTAAAGAAAAAACAAAAAAATAAATAAATTTTCATGTAGAGAAATCAAATGACCTAATTTGTGGCTTTGGGCACTTAGGGATCATGAGTTCAAAATTTTTTATCCCATAGATTGTAATTTTATCTTCGTTTGTGGTAATTTGACTTTGTTTTTGTGTGAGTAAAGTCGAGATAATGCCCGAGTATGTGGCTTCACATGGTAACCTATGTTCTTTGAGCCTTGGATTCGTCGACAAAGTCTCGCTTCATGGGTTTATTCTTTTGAGTGAAATTTCAATTACCATGGAAATATTGCAAAAAAATTTGAATACTTTTCTTAATATTGAAATGTGATTCCAGCTAGCACTACCTTCATTTCCCCCTTGAATAAAGATGAACCCCATGTCTATTAGGATACAAAACAAATCATCATACCTAATTGATATTTGATGAAATATGTAGATGAATTTGAACAATGGAATGGGATTCAGATTGAGATATTCTTTTGAAACTATCTTTTATTGAAAGATTTATATGGTTTTCATTGTTGTTTGATATAAGGGTTATGATGATCATGGTTTATTATAATTTTTTTGGGAATGGGAAATCAAATTTAACATTTTTTAGATATATTTTACTCGGGACATGAAAAACTCAAGTTGGGGGTGTATTATCCACAAAATGAGGATAATATTCATTCTTAATATATATAATATTCAAGTGATTTATTACTCATAAAAACAATTTTAGTGAATTTTACACTTCGAACAATATTTCATAATATAATTGTAATTCCATCTAAAAATTTACTCACTTAGCAATTATATAACGACATTGAGCCTCATATATAGTGGCATATGCAGATGCTCGAGGATAAAAGGCATGACCTCCATCCTTGACTCTTCCACATGTTGTCTTCCATACCCTAACAATATGGGTGGATTATTCTTCAGAAAATCCTGATTCAACTCCTTCATAGTTAGGGTATGTCACTAATGTCCTTTTATAGATTCATCATAAGAAAAAATCATTTTAAAAACATGGTACCAATTACCATATCTTGAACTTTATGTGGTTCCATAGTTTGAACTACTAGTCTAATTAATGGAATCTCATGCTTCCCTACATCTGGTGCATTATGGTAACCACCTTCAAGGAGGACTTCTCAAGGAATTCATCATAGAATGATTCTACATTTCCAAATTCAAAAATAATCATATAATTTAATAGTAAATAAAAAATAAATAACTGTAATAGTTAAATATCCTTTCTATTAATCGATCACATCTATATTACAGCTCAAAAGGCAACTATAGGTGATGAGGAATGATAATACATGGTCATAATAACATAATAAACACAACCAACTACCCACTATTAAGACCGTGTTCAAGTATTTATCATATATCAAATAGTAGGGGTAATGTTATATAGAGTTTGAATTGAAATCTATTGGGGAAAAACTCATTATAATTAAATTGGTCTTTAATTTAGAGGTATCCATTAAACATTAAAAATATATATGATACTTTAGGTTTGTAATCTCTATATAACTAATTTATATATCATGTTTATAACCTATAGGTCCAGAACCCCCAATTGTCTATAATAGTCAAAATATGTTTTCATTACAAATATGTACATGAAAACACTATTTATAATTATTAAATATTTTTAAATGATCTAATTATATTCTATATTCATGTAATGTCATCAAATTTTATTTATCGTAATCAGGTTCTACTATATGTGGCATTCATGTTCATGATGAAAGTAAACATCACCTAAAAGAATGCATGGAAAACAAAACCTGAAGTGCCTATAATTTGGAATGTAAAGAAAATCCAAATTTAAATAGATTGAAAGTAAACTAAATCTCTGTACAATACCAACAACAATAATAAAATCATAATACATGTGTGTCACCCAATGATGATGGTGTATAAATAACAATATGGTGAAAAATCAGAACAACTGTAACCCAAACTATTTAATATTGGGTTTTCTTGTATATGGGTTAGATGAACGAAAGAAACTGCTCATTAGAAATTATATTTCTCCCTATCCTCATGTCTAATACACAAAAAATAAGAATAAAGGAAAAAAAATTGATACCCCTTTGGAACATGCTGAACTGAGATCCACATTACTCGTTCCTCTAGCTAGTGGGTCACATTACCCCCGACACACCTCCTAATAGGTCATATGATGATGAATTGAAGTGAGGCTATAATGATGGAATAGTACTGTATCATACCAAAATATTTGAGTGAGAATTTTTATTATAATATATAAATATTTAGTATCATAATCATTTGAATAACCAATTTAGTAGTGGAAACTGATACAATAACAATTGTATCATTAACCTGCTATATCAGATGTATAAAAAAAGGAAATAATAATCCTGAAATAGATGAATTAATAAATAGTGATGTAGCTTTAATAAAAGGGATCCATAACTATTCATAATTTATAATGATTTCATGGTATTATTAAATACAAATGAGGGAAAATAAGAACATTCACATATAACATGATACACAAAAATATAAAAAATTCCCCAACACAACATCATCGACACCACAATCATATGCCCAAAAACCTTCACGAAATATAAATGCTATAAAATGAAAATTCAATCATTCATAGTGTGGAATTTCAATAATCTATCCCTATAGACATGTAATCAACTAAAATTAAAAAGGATTATTTAGTTGGGTGCGAGATTAAATCCCAATACACCACCACCAATGGTGTCCAAAATTAAGGTATGTAGTGTACATAGCTAAGCGTGTGAGGGTTTTATAAACAAAAAACAATGATTGAAAAAAATACAAGTTGGGCCATCTCCCTACAAGTCATCCGGCTATCATTACATGCTTCTTCATAGGCCACTATTAGAGTCTGATAAGATACCATACATATATATATATATAGATATATTATTGTTATATATTTTATAAACATATATGATCTATGTATGTGACAATGTAAGTATGAATATTCATGAATACATGGTGATGGATAAATTTAGGGGGAAAATCGGCGTTCGAAACAATTATAACAGACAATATGCTCATGCTAGGGTATGTCTCTGTATATCACTATTAATGTGAGATTTCATTATCCTCACATTAGATGGGTGGGGAGAGAATTCATGGTAGACACACACTGAATTGTTATGTGGAGATCCATTCCCATCATTCATAAATATGTATAATGGTGATTGATGGCATGTCCAACACCCGATATAAGGGTGATTGATACATAATGCTCAGAAAATATAGTAACCATCATTTTTCAACCCATGAAAACACGTTAATAATAATGATAATTAGAAACATATTGAATAATCTAAAATAAATTTATATTCATCATGACTAATACAACCAAAGGAATCACTATCAATATAAGATAAATATTAAATGACACATCACATTGTGTTACATTCCCACCAAATAACATTTATTTTAAAAAATCCATTTCATTTAATTTAATAATAAAAACTAGTTTAGTTCCAATCAGAAAACATAAAAGGTGTTCTTGTGTATTGAAAATTCATATTAAACTAGGAACCAAAATTTCTAATAAATTTAGAACACGAATAAAGTGTTTGACTACTTAATATGTTTTATATAAAGTGAGTAATTCATATGACACACACATGGGTTGCTATGATTGAGGGTGAAATTTATTAATTGTCTAAAAAAAATTCCCTGGCAGTTTGAAAAGAAGAATATAATTTTTTAGGAATGAAAAAAAATTTATGGTGAAGAATGAATATGAAAGAAAATATAGAACAATATATATTCTATGAAAAAATAATGAAATTTAGGGAAAATAGTTATACCACATTCCATAGGTCCATATATGACTCTCCATCCAATATCTTCTTCAGATTGGATGTAGATCAGTATGAAAAATGAATGGTCCAACACCCTAACAATTGGGATAATGAGCATGCTCATAAATAGTGAAAGCGATATTAAGTGAAACTAAGAGAGGAAGCATAAGTATTTGAATTATTACCATGATGAATCAAATTATTTTTGTGACACTATATTTGTAGTCAGTAGTTGGAGTAATCAAAATCCCTTTGAAAGTAAAAGGGAGAGCTCGATCGAGAATAGGAGGGGTTCAGGTATATTGGAAAAGTTATGAGGATAGAAGGGTTTATGGTTTTAAAAATCATTAATATAGAAAAGTGTAAATTCATCCCAAAAAATGGTGTCACATGATTAGGCCTAATGGTTGACCAAATCTTCTATCAATCAAGCATGATGCCCTATCTATAGTGGTCCCCCACAATGAACATGCACGTGGTTTTCTAAACCATATTCAAAATATATTGTTTTGATATGATAAAATTTATCTACATCTCACATGGGTTTAAACCTATTATTTCATTGTATTTGACAACTATACTGCCACCAACTATTCTATGAAATTCTCCACATGGTTAGTGGAAAATTTGTTAGCCCGGATCTATGGTTTATTTTAACTGGGCGGCCTAGTTTATTTCTTTAATATATAGGGTTCAATGATCTGAGCATTCCTAAGACTTCTTATTGATCTCCATAACTAAATTATGTACCAATAAAAGGAATAAAATAACGAATTCTCACAAATGAATAAATGGTTCATTCCTTGTAAAAATCCTGGTTTTTAATTGTATCCATATTTCATGGTACCAAATCTCTTATATGGTAGAGGTTTTAATTTTGTCCCATTGGTTTTTTTTTATAAATAATGTTCATATCAAACTAACTACATATGAAATCAAACATAATAGTCAAACATGTGAGATTAATTGGCAGGATAATCTTAATACAAATTATTATCTACTCAATACTTTGAAATGATTCCTCATCATTCTCTATCTCAAAATACCATGAAAAAATTAGATTTTGTCAAATAGTAATACTTATGGAAGAATTACTATTACAAATTAGATAAATGAGGACCACTATGCTCTATATTTTGAATAGATGACCAAAATGATTAATATGATACATGATTAAAAAAGGCAAAACGTGGAAGTGACACCCACAGATCCTCTTCAAGAGTACATATATATAAATGGGTGCAGATCCCGAAAATAGAAACATGAAACCTAATAAGAAAACATAATAAACCAAAAATAAATGTTCTAAATAAAAATAAACAATTAAAAATAGTGTTTTTTAAATAAATATATCAAAATCTTTTTGATTTAATGAGGGAATATGAAAATATTAAATGTAATCACCAAATATTACCAACTCACCAATCATTTTATAATATCTTATTGAATAATAATAAAATTTAATGATTTAGAGAACTACCAAATGGTATTCTCTAGGAACTAAAATATATACACATTCCCTTACTCACCTATGAATAGGTAAATAACCATAAGTATGGATTCATTTTCCATGCACATACATCCATATATAAGATTATTCACAATGAATACCAAAGGATGATTGAAAATATTGGGAAATAAATTTTAAAAATACACACTAAAATACCCCAAAAATATAAAATTAGATTACATACATTATCAAACCTTAAAATAGTTATAATTTAATTTATCTCAAAGTCCCATTAACATTTTATAATAAAATAAATATTTAAATTATCCAAATAACCTGGTGTTAAAATTTTATAATTTTTTTAATAAAATATTCGTTTAAAAATAATTATTATCAAACACAAAAAATATTCTAAAATGTGTAGAAATGATGGACAGTAGAACCCCAACACTTCAAAAGTAAACAATCCAAAATTTAATGAGTAAAAGATAATATATAATGTTTTTAATCATGGTTTTTCAGTGCATACATCAACCATGAGGGGGTTGGAAGAGATCAATTGAAACATCAACACAGTTTGTGCATTATTTTCTTGACCATTCATAGTTGGTTTCACCTTTTAAATCAATTAAAAATAAAATCCATGTCTTTGAGATTCTAAAGGAACAAAAAAAATTCTATACACCAATCAAAATGACTAAATTAATTACCAAAAAACCAAAAATGATACAACAACCAAAAATGATATTCAATATAAAAACGTCACATAAAACCCTAAAAATTCAACAATCCTTACAATTATGTGGTGATCAATCAAAAATGAGTTACAAAATATTGTAACAATGAAAAAATTAAATCCAAACAACCAATAAACAAAAAATAAAAAGTTTTAACCATAGAAATGATGCATTTTTTCCTAGGGTGAAATGAACCATGTTACTATGAATTAATTTTTTCATGAACCAAACTGTTTCGACACTAAACCAGGCACTAGACCCAATCATCTACATGGACTGCAAGGATTTCCGAATTCACATTGGATGAATATTAGTGTCGAAAATCAGCCATAAAAAATTTGGAATGAATTATCCCATATAATAAATGAAAACCCAAAAAATGAATAAATAAATAAAACACAAATTTGGATAAAATTACTCAAATAGACATACCTCAATGTGACCCCATGGGTCCCCACAAACAAAAAATCCAAATCACTCCATAAGTGATCAAAGGAAAAATGAACCATTAAATGAATAACAATAATATAGTCATGAGAACCATGATTATCCATAAATAATTTAGGAAGAGAAAACCTCTACTATACGTTTTCGTTAATGTGAAAACCATCTCATGCTATTTTGAAAAAAAAATTTAATTTCAATTTTTAACTTTTATTTAAAATCATTGAAATAGATTACGATTTTCAAATAATATTTTCCATTTCTTATTTCATAAATAATTTCCAATGAATTAAATACATACCAATAAAAATGTTTTGAAAAATAACTAGGCCTAGAAAAATGTATTGAGTAATAATTAATTGAAAAGAATACATTTTTTATAAGTATGATAAATAATTAATGTAAGGGAATGTAGTATACATATAAAATAGGTTTCATGATATCTCATGAGATGGTCAATAATTTTTTGATTAAGCCTCAAAAATAAAATTATAAATATCTTATGATAGTTGATATTAAAAAATATTACTTCCCTAACACTCGAAAACACCCTCATTTTTTCAACAGAGGTACACATACTAGATGAAAAATAAATATATCACCAAGAAAACTAGTTAGAGTATAAACAAATAATTTTTTTACATATTCACATATATATTCCTTCAAAATATGAATGGATTCCCATGATATAAAAAATATTAGTGATTTTTATAATAATATCATATTCTAACATATCATAAAATTCTCACAGAAACTAAAAAATATTTTCCCACCTCAAAATAACATTTTATGTAAAAACCCTAATTCCATTCCATGTAATAATTATAATATATATTACAATTATTGAACATTTATCATATGAAAATATAAATTTCACAAATTTCATTTAGTTCCAACCGTTCAATGAGAATCACAATTCAAGACCCATATTTTTCTTTAAGATTTGTTTTCAATATAGTGAAACTTCTACATGTTACAAATGAGAATCATTATTATAAAAAGGGAACACTTAACTTTTATAAAACCACTTCTAAATTCTATAACATACTATCACTAGACATCCCATATACAATATTTTTAATGGTTGGGGCCGAAGAATCATTTATTATTAAAGAAAAGAAAATACCTATTTAACTAGGTAGATGGAGACCCGTTACATTGCCGAAATTCCCAATGGTCATTTTGACCATTACATGGCTTGTAGAGGCAATTTTATAGCTGAAGGCCCATTCTGTGAATAATACTTCTACAGTACCCACCTGTTACAATACCTGCCACTGCTACAGTTCCCAAGGCCCATTTTCTGTGTGTATGTGTGTGTGTGTTTTTGTTTGTTTCTAAGACACAATAAAGTAGTAAAATATTAGAAAATATATTATGTATTCATAGAAAACTGAACAATTAAATAATACCATTTTTTAATAATTGGTTTATAGAAAACCCATTTGAGAATTTTCTCATTACATGGTAGGAATCATTTTGAGAAATAGTCAAACATGTTTGAGGATTTTCATCTTAAATTAACGATGAAAAAAGACATTCACATGAGAAAAACCACCATGGTGATTATTTGAAAAGTCTAAAAAATAAGAGGGAAACACATACATGATTAATACCATCTTCCTTAAAATATAAATATTATATATTAATGAATACACACTTTTATATCATTATGAAATTATATTTTACAATGAAAAGGCTTGTATATGGGTAATCCTGCCACAATAACTTGTTTCCAATAACAAGGGAAAATCAAATTCAATTAATGTTAGACCAATAATTCTATATGAACAATTTAGATACATATAAAATCCTAAAATTAATTTATAACTAATGAGACATTAAAACTAGACCACAAGATCTATATAATA
Organism: Viscum album; assembly: GCA_963277665.1. Taxonomy (NCBI): domain Eukaryota; kingdom Viridiplantae; phylum Streptophyta; class Magnoliopsida; order Santalales; family Viscaceae; genus Viscum; species Viscum album. The sequence continues at coordinate 970,098,870 of OY728133.1, read as the reverse complement.
AGAAACACCCCAGAAGAAATAGAATGAAGATCAAAATAAATAATGTAGGTTAATATTACCTTGACGAATTAACTCAAAACCATGATGAAATCCTAAATATTATTCATGAGTTATAGGGGATCAATGTGGTGGGGTGTTAGATAAGGAACATGATGTTGGGCGAGTGAAATGACATTGTAGATGTATGATTTGGTTTAAAAAAATTAGAAGGTACAATAGGGTAAACTCATCTCTTAGTGAACCTTGAATGTGACCAAGGATTCGATGCTTAATTTTTAAAATGGTGTTCCAACCATCCAACCCCTACTGAGAATCTATATATGGTTAGTGGAGATGCCACATGGTTTTCAAAACCATCCACTGACTAAACAATTTTGATATATAAAAAATAAATTGGCACTCACATGTTTTCTTCTTGATTTAGAAAACTGTAAACCTTAACTTTGAGACACGCACTGCATTCTAAAAAACTTAATATCCTTGGGGAAAAAATATTGTAAGAAGAAATATAATAAAAAAACAAATAAAATAATATATTAGGGTATGTCCATGATCTGAAATTTATAATTCTTACCGAGAATTTGTTTTATTGATGGATGATTTTATCAATCATTACTGATAAGAAAATTTTATAGTTGAGTATACAACTCATTGTGATTATCCTTCATATGAATTAGTAATAAATTATCCTCGGATATTGTAACTCACAGTGTTCCTTGGATAAGTGTATCACAAATCCATTAATCTTATTTTACAACCAAACTATGAGGGATATCAATTTTAATGACACCCAATACAATATTATCAATGTGAACCAAATATTAGTATAACACACATGAATTAATGATTGATGTTTTGAAATATTATTTCATTCGATTGAATAGAACACAATGTATTTTTAAAGGGGACTTTTTCAATCATACCAATTTAGAACATAGGTTCCCCTAAAAATTACTCCTAATTTTAGGGACATTATTTTGAAACATTACTAATTCCAATAAATCGTTATGTTCAACAGATATTTATATATAAACATTTACATAACTTATAAATTTTATTAAAGACACAAAATTTAATGATGAATATATTTATACATGTCCCAATGAATCTCATGCTTGATGAATCTGAAACAATAATTAAATTACTTGTAATAATATAATGTCAATAATCAAAAAATTCGTATATATAGTTTGAAAGGTATCAACCCCCCCCCAAATTTTATATCTATACTCTATGGTCTCATTCATATTATTATTACAACCCAACACCCCATTACCCATGTGTTATTACTCAATGGATACCTCAAATCTATAAAAATTATAGCATTTTTCATGACCCATCCCCAGGGCCCATGTCATGACATACCCCATTCCCACCTCTCGAAAGGCCTAAAAAAATATATTGAACAAAGTGTTGAGTACAAGTAAAGATGAAATTAATTTAGGCAAAATACAAACCCTACAAATGTTAATTGAAAAAATGAAGAGTACAAGTAATAATTGTGCACAAGGTGACTGCTGAGAACCCCACTTGATGGTAATATTAGTGTAGTTATATGAATATGTGGGAGAACACCCTTTATGGTTGATCCCACTAGCCCCTTCTAGTCATAGGACAACAAGCCCACCGTCGAAAAAAATTTCATATGCGCAAGACTCAACATGTGTAGGAAAAGCTAGTTAAGGGGTGAATAACATGGTACTCAGTAGTGGAATCTCATCCACTAAGAAGAAATACCACAGAGAAACCAAAAATAAAATCCAAAAAACATGTAAATATTACACCAGGTACATTCTAAAGTATATGATGTTGTTTCATCGACTATAGTGATGAATGCTTCGTACTGTTGAGGGACTCATTTGTGATAATTTATAGCTCGTTTTCTGGGAAACTCTGGATCCACACTCATGAGTTTTGTCTTCCGAGCCACTATAGATCCACTTGGATGAAGCTCCTCTACTAGGACACTAAGGATCCACATGGATCATGCTCGTCTTACAGGCCACTATGGGTCTACATGGCTACATCTCGCCTTGTAGGCCAATTAGAATCCAAACAACTACTACTCCTCTGTCGATCCACTAAGGATCCATTTGGATGTTGATCATTCCATCAGTCGTACCTCAACCACTATGAAGTCCTACATAGAATAACCCAAAGGACTACCTCATAATTTGGGTTCTAACCCAATAAACCACTTATTGAAAAGATGCTCGGTTTCCATGTTATAAGAATTTTAGTAATCATGGGCCGATTGTAACTGGGCCCGGTCTGACCTGGTCAGATAGACCAGACCAACCCAGAAAAGGGGCCCGACATACCCTGGTTTAATTAAACAAACTTGAAATATCTCTATTCGAGTATTGGTTGGTCCGATCTGCCTATCTAGTGGGCCAATCGAAATGGGCCTCGTTTGACTCTTTTGAGTTTGGGCGAGGGTCCAGCATGTTGGGTCACCCGGTGACACCGTCTCGTCTGGCCCACCAGTGCAGGTCGTTCCAGTGTTTTTCCCTGTCCTCCAACGGAGGACCAGTCTTGTCTACTTAGGAGTGGATGTGACTGTGAGTAGAGTCCGACACCATCTTTCCCACTGGTCATCCGTTGATATGTTAACCATCCGTAGTCAGTTCACCGCACCTCATCTGCGTGCGATGTCAAGGGCGCCGCATCGACTCAATTCCAGCCTCCGTCTCAAAGGCCATAGGCCCCTCCTACTAGGCCACGACCAAAGGAAATGAACTCCTCCACGTGGGACAACTTCTGGTGTGGCTCTCTTGGTCCCCACATCGCACCTCCATGGTATTCCTCTGTTCGACACACGTTCCTCCACAGAAGCACTGATAGGGTCTTTGGGAAACCCCCGTATGCACTCCGGTGGTCCATCTTCTATTCCGCATGCACCTATGGACTCCACGTTATGTCACCGTCCGTATGATGACCTCAATTATGCCTTGTCTTCTAGTTGAGAATTCATGCATGAATAACACACAAGCAGAGGAGTGTATGCCTTGTTTGTGTCGGCCCACACCCTCTGCCTTAGAAGATTAAAGATAAAGGGAGGCTTGGTGATTGGTTTTCTAAAAATCGAATGATTAATCTAAAATATATAAAATTCCACGAACGATATCCTATGATAAGAATACATGATCAATTGAATAACTTGTTTGTGAGTTAATCTTATTTCATCATTTAGAATAAGATAAAGGAAAATCATAAATCCAAAATCAATCCCCTTCCTTATTCATGCTTGTTTCCATATCACTTCGTCCTCTTTTTTTCAAGAGGTCGATGGGGTTCGTCGTTCTTAGATTTATGTCAGTGTCAATGACATCCTGTCTGTGTTCCTCATTGTTCATTTTGGAGGAAATCTATCATAGGTTTGTTAGTGAATCATCAAATTTTTTATCCTCGTTCAACCAATGCATCAATTATTTAAAAGAAAACACATCGCAACATTTCTGTTATGCTGCGATGTTACATCATAATGTTGTTTCATTAATGAAACAATGTCATTGTTTCAAGACATTGAAGTGTCATTACACTTTTTTTAATGACCCATTAATGATATCTATTAAGGTTCTTCTCTACTAAACCGTATAATTTTTGTGTCTCTTCTTGTCGTTGAGAAAATAAATAGAATAAATATTTAAGTTATTTTATTATTTTCTCAAAATGTCTGAAAATTAACATTTCTGTTCGGTCCATGCTGGATGACGTTAAGTCTTCTCTAGGTGAATCCTAGTGTGACTAGTTCAGTGGTGACCTTTTATTTTCTATCCAAGCATCCATTAAAAGGCTATCAAAACCCACTCGCATGTTTACAGAACACATCTACAAAAAGTTCAAAATTACTTCCTGGGAACACTTGGCCTCAAGATCATGTGTCATCAGAGCATGTGGTCTCAAATAATTCCATATAATAAAAACATTACCTTGAAATTTTGGGACATTACATTAAACCCACATTTGGAAAATACATCCAAAAAATCTGAAACAAAGGATAATCAAACTAATGGGGGGTACTAAGCATGAATATGACCTCCCCCTCCGATGTGCTCTCTTGAGGATTCCGCACTACCACCAAACGCACACCTATGGAATTAAATATCTGTGATGAACCCTCTCCTTTCAATCCTCTATCTCCACTAGGAACATTACAATTGTCACCCCATTGTCAATTTTCAGCTCTCCCCTGTCGATGATGTGAGATAGATCATGCACATACCACCTTAGATGCGACACATAAAAAACATCATGCACCCAATGAATATGTGGGGGGAGTTTTAGGATGCATGCCACCTCACCAAAATAGCTGATAATCTTTAAAGGTCTAATAATCCTAATATATAAATTTCCCTCTTCGACCAAATTACGACAATCCAGGTCAGGGTGTGACCTGAAGGAAAACATAGCCTCCCTCCTCAAACGCCTAGGGTCTCCGTCTACAGTCTGCATAAGAATTCTATGTACTCTGTGAAGTTCTCATCCACTTTTGGATGATATAGATCTTCTTGGTGGTATCCTATACCATCAATGGACATGTTGGTACACACTCCCCTATATCTGTCCACCATAGGGGTGATCTTCAAGGACACAAATACAAGGCTTAAAATGGTGTCAGGGCAATGGTGGAGTGATAAATTTTGTTTTAGGAAAAGTCCACCAGTGGAACGTGGTCCTCTCAACGAAGACCAAAATCGAGGATGCAAGAACGAAACATGTCCTCTAGGGTCTGTATGGAACGCACTGTCTGGTCATCCATCAGGGATGAAGAGTTGTTCTGAAGGAGATATGAGTCCATAATTCCCCCTATAATCTCTAACACAACTGAGATGTAATGTGGTCATTGTGGTCTGAGACGATTGTTGAAGGAACTCCATGGAGACACACTATGTTTTGGATGAAGAGGCATCCAAATACCTATACAAGAACCTATTACCTGATCAGTAGGGAGTGTTCCAACTTGGTGAGTCAGTCAATAATCACCCAGATATAATCATGGACTCTGGATGTAAATGGTAACCCCATTACAAATTCCATTGAGATATCATTCCATATCCACTCTAGTACCTCATGTGGATGAGCCAAGCCTACTTGAACCTGGATCCCATTATCCAATTACTAAAAAGTTAGGCATCATGAGATGAACTCGGTCACTTAATTCTTCATTATTTTCCACTAATAATGATGTTCAAGGTCCCAATACATCTTCTCCACTCCAAGATGTACATCTAGTGGAGATGTATAGAAATAACTCAACCCCTCCTCCCAGAATTCCACATATACTATACTATTTCCTTTGAAAAGAATGATATGCTCCCCACCAATCAAAAATCCATCAGGAGCATGTATTGAGGTTAACTGAGCATGTTAGGCCTCACATTCAACATCCACTCTCTTTTCCACCCTGATTCGTTGTATGAGTGTGGGAGTAATAGTCATAAAATTAATGTAAGAGACTTTATTATCATCAATGAAGGATATCTGTATCACAACTATCTACTCTATCGCCTAACTCAACAGATGAAAACTGGTCCTCCTACTAAGTTTTTTTCCACCACATTCCCCTTATTAGGAGTATAGACTATCTCAAAGTCATAGTCTTGGAGAAATTATATACATCATAGTTGTCTCAGGTTCAGGTCCTTCTAGAAGAAGATTTACCAGATATTGTTGTGGTCGAAGTAATGTGAAATCTATTCAACCATCAATTAGTGCCACCAAATCATCATGGAAATGACCATTGCTTCTAACTATGGGTCACAGTTCTTGTAGTACTTCTCATGTTTCATCAACTGCGGTGATATGCAGGTGATCACTCCTCGCTCCACCTTCAGGACACATCCCAGTATGGGCCCTAATTTGTTATATGAAACTATATACCCAACACCCTCCTTGGGTAGTGTCAATATGGGGGAACTATTCATTATCAACATCATATCTTGGGAACACTGTTGGAATACATCCATTGACATAAAGGAATTCCCCTTACAATTCAAAGATGAAATGGGTGATGCTACACGGGAAAATTAAAGCATAAACCTCTAGTAGTGCCCAGCCAACCCTAAAAACTCCCTACCTTAGTCATGCTTCTTGGTGGCTCATATTCTCTCACTGCAAATATCCTCTCTGGGTAAACTGCAACTAGAGCATCCATGATGACATGTCCCAAAATGTGGACCTCCCGTATCTAGAAATAGCATTTCGAGAGTTTACTTTAAATCTGGTGCTCTTGGAGTGTATCCAAGACTATATGCAGGTGTGTAGAATGCTCCTCCCCAGAAGATGAGTACACCAATATGACTTTAATAAATTCCACCACGAAACGATAGGGGAAAGAATGTAAGATATAGTTCATGAGTCCCATTAACATAGATGTGGAATTATTCACGGTGAAAGGCATCAACATGAACTCCTTGTGGCCATACTGACACATAAAGGTCATCTTCTATACATTCCCATCCCATACCTAAATCTTATGATAGCCTGATCTGAAATCTATCATGGAGAACCACCATTCTACCACCATTTGATCAAAGATGTGATCAAAACTCAACAGTGGATACTTGATCTTCATAGTAACCTGGTTCTGCTGTCGATAGTCCATGCATAACCTAAAAATCATGTATGCCTTCTTGGAAAACAATACTAGGTCTTCCCATTGTGAAATGTTGGGCCTAACAAAGTCCTTCTCTTGGAAGTCCTCCAACTATACCCTCAATTCATGATGCTCTGCAGTATATATTTCATTTGATCATGTGGATATTAGTGTCATTCTAGGTTATGGGTCAAACCACATGCTTCACTCTCAGTAGTGAGGTAAACATGGAACATCATCAAGGTTGACATCATTATACTCTAGTTTCACTAAGGAACATGAAAACTCATTAAATTCACTACAAATAGGGTCAAAAGAGCTGATAGAATATGAATTGGATACACCCTCCATTTTCAAAGCCCACCAAGAGCTGCAAGGATTTACCATCTATTGATAAAGGGAATGATGGATACATTTTTTCTAACGAACCACACCATTTTCTTAATACAGTAAATCCTATTATGAATGGTACTACTTCATACTAATAATGATGTTCTGAGGTCTCAACAATACTACCAATAGATCCCAACTGACAGTCTCACCTCCAAGAGATGGTTGAAACTATCAGCACCAATCTTTGCCCATTGGGTCTCCTCCAGTTGGAGTCTCTAAATGTGAGGTTCCATAAAACTTTCTTAATGTGAACCTATTAATATCACACAAGAAGAAGTTGTAATAAACGTAAATTAATAGTACAAGTTTCAATCAAAACTGAAGCTATATTAGAAAGACATGAATCGTACCTTGATTCATTTCTAGAGTGCAGGGGTCATAAGTATTGATAGTTTTCCATTTTCTACTCTCCTGTCCATGTTGCATGAATGATGGGACAATATCACACAAGATTTCCATTTTCATGAAAATAATAGAAGATCATAGGCTACTGGAATCTAGCATGTTCCCTACTATGAACCCTTTGGTTATGTGTCTTACATTATGAAGATGCATCCCATAGGCCATGCAGACCATGCATCTCAGGTGACCGTTAACTCAAATGCATGTGGCACACATTCGAACCATATGCATCACTACTAAGGGATAAAAGATCCATGAACTACTCGGTCTAGGAAGTTTTATCCACCTAAACCGCTAGAGGGGGTAAATATATTATATTAACGGGTGGTGGTAACACCGGTATACCACCCGATGGGGCCATCTCTATCACTGGACCCTGAAAGGACACCATCTTGCTAGGTGGATTGTCCACACGACTATTTATCAGGAACTGAGCTAGTAGTATGCATGGAGCCTCCTAAAATATATCAATATGTAATAAGGTCAATAGATTATACATGGTGAGATGACTCTTATACAAAATAACATAAATAGATTCTTATGCAACCAGGTTTTTCATGTTTAGAGCTGAAAAGTAGAATTCAGGGCCCCGGTGCCTGGATGCGTTTTTCACCGCACCAACACTGGACTCCCCAGATCTGAACATTGAACCAGTGACACTCAACAATATTCCTTAAAATAAAACAACAGAATCATGTATTTTTATGTATAATAGACCCACATTAAAAACACTTCGTCCGGACCCATCCCTCGGGGCTTGTGCCGCAACATACCCCAATCTGACCTCTTGATGGCACATAGGTTGGTGACTAGGGTTGACGAAATCAACCTAAAAGTGGGATGCATTTGTCTGAGTACCTGTATGCACATAAACATACAACAAAATCCCACAAAATGAAATGGGAAAACAAGTATAATAAATCAATTTTTTAGTACTAGTAAAACTAAAGATAAGGGGTTTATAATATAAGCCCAATAAAATAAAACTGAAAACTGAAGAGTAAAATTAATAACTAGGAAAACAGAGTTGTTGAGAACCCCACATGATGGTAAGAGTAGGGTAAATACTAGAAGCTATGGGAGTACTCTATGTCTTCATGACTCCACTAGGTGCCGCCTGGTCCCATGCCACTAATTACATCATCAAAACATCCATTATTTGTGCAAGACACAATACATGTGGGCGATGCCCCAGTAGGGGTAAGTCACACAGTACTCAGTAGGGTAACCCATTACACTAAGGATAAACACCACAAAGAAACCACAAAGAAAGGAATAAAAGAATGTAAATCTCAGAGTAGGTAAATTCTAAATCATAGAAAGAAATATCATTGGAAATAGAGATGAATGTTTCATACTATTATAGGAATCATCCCTAATGAATTGTTGCTCATCTTTTGGGCCACTAAGGATCCAAACAGCATCTGCTAATCTAATGAGATGTTCATGTGCTGAGCCACTAAATATTCAAACGAATGTTGCTCATCTATTGGGCCACTTAAGATCCACAAGATTACTACTTTTTTTCCATGCCCCTAAGGATCTTCATGGATTCTGCTCATCATTCGGGCCACTAAGGATCTACATGATGACTACACATCTTCCAGGCCTTGAAGGATACACACTGATGCTGCACGAGACATCAGTTAAACATCAATTACCACGAAGACCCACATAGCATAATCCAATGGACAGTCTCATCGTAAGGCATCCTACACAATAGACAATGCGTCAAATAGACGCCCAGTTTGCAAGTTATTAGTATTTTACTAATTAGGATCATCTTGCGTCTGGGCCCAGTTTGACCCGGTCGGACCGACCCAACCAACCAGGCTTAGGGGTCTAACATACCATGGTATAATTTTACTAACTCAAATTGGCCAGATTCGGGTCTGGGTTGGTCTGGCCTGCCCTGACCAGTGGGAACGGCCCAATGGGCCTTGCTGGACCCAACGTGGTTTGGAAGAGGGTCCAGCCTACTGGGTCACCCAGTGACCTGGTCTTGCCCGGCCTGCCCTGAAGGGTGAAGATATGGAACTGCGGCATATGTCTGGACATTGGGTGCCGGTCTAGCTCGCTGGTTCGGGGTCGGTCCCATTATTGTGGGGTCCAACCCACATATTTCTTTGTCCTCCAATACTGGACAAGTCTGGTACGTTTAGGTCGGGACACGGCTGAGAGCCGCGTCATGCCCCTCCTGCCCCATCGGTGGTCCATGGGGCCATTCTCTAGCCGCAGTCGGTTGACTGGGGATCCGCTACATGTAACATGGCATGATGCCACATCAGATCACCTCCATCCAAAAGCTCTGAGGTTGGAGACCCTTCCTACTATGCTGCTTCAAACAGCCACGACCCCCTCTGCATTGGACAGCCACCGATGCGGCCATCCGGGTAATAGTGGGGCACCGCCATGGTGCACCTCCCTTCGATGAAGCCACTAGCGTGCATCTATGGTCTTTGGCAGACCACGAGGTGTGATCTGGCGGTCCGTTCACCATAATTCATGCGGGAACAGTATCCAAGGGATTTTACCTTCCCTTTGATGGCCTCGATTTTGCCTTATCGTCCAATTGATAATACATGTACAAAGATCACACAAGATAAGGGGATCAGACCATGTTCTTTTCATCCCATTCCCTCCTCATTATATTTTTAAATACATGGGAGTATTGGTGATTGGTGTTCAATCAATCAATAGTTAAATCCTGAATAGTGAAAATACAAAGATAGACACCCTCCTGCCAGAACCCACGATCTGTGGATTAACATATTCATGGGATAATATGTGTTCATTTTTTGGAATAAGAAGGGTTAAAATCATAAATCCAAAATCTAAACCCTACCTCATTTAAGGTCTGTTTTCATGGAGCTTCATCCTTAACAGTTCTATTGGTTGATGGCATTCATTGTTCTTCATGGTACGTCGAAGTCAATGACATCCCACCAGTGTTCGTCATTCATCATTGGAAAAGAAATATATCAGAGATTCTTTAGAGAACCCTCGTAATTCTAATATTCGTTCCAATATTTTTTTAACTTTTAAAAAGAAAACATGTTGTAATGTTTGTGTTACAATGTGACGTCATGTTGTTATGCTATTAAATTTATGAATCTACATCGTTGTTACACTTCATTAAAGCATCGTTAAGTTGTGTGTTAATGATACATTAATGATTTCCATGAATGTGCCACTATTATGCTTCATCATTGCACCATAGAGTCATCTTGTCACCTCTTATTAGAGGGAAAATATATAAAATAATTTTTTATGTTTTTTTATTATTTATCATGAAAATTTTAAAAATTAACTTTTCAATTCGGCCATTGTCTGCAGTAGTTAATCCCTTTGAAGGAAAATCTTGGCGTTCTTAGTGTAACGCTGACCTTGGATTTTTGATCCGACCATCTGTTCAAAAGTTAGAAAAAACCCTCTCACATGTTTCCTCAACATACCTAAAAAAAGTTCAAAATTCTCCCTTGGGCTCACCGAGCCTTAGAATCATAGGCCTTCAAAGCGTGTGTTCTCAAAAAAATTTCATATAATTTAAAAATCATTACATGGAAATTCCAGGACATTAAATCAATAAATATTTATAAACTAAAAATAACCGTTATATTTTAGTTTATAACACATAAAAAACTCATATCATGGACGAAGAAAACTAAATCAATTATCATGCCTATATGTAACTCCTGAAATTAAATGATGTTAATTTAATGAGGTATTTTATTTACATTTTTATAAAATTATATATCAAAAATCATAATGTGAATGATTTATATCAATTAGTAAAATAAAAATAAATATTATATAAATATTAATTAAAATTATATACACTTAATAAATAAATAGTTAAAAACTAAATAGTTAGTAACTAGACATTAATAATTACAACTAAGCACATAATATATATTATCTATTAATTCATGATAATTTAAACGATGTTATACATTTAATAAAATATATATAAACCCTTAATAACTAATATTTTTGAAAAAAATTCATATAAATATATATATTTAATAAAATTATATTTATTTTTGACAAAAATATATTTATCTGTACAATCAATATGAAAATTTTAAAATCTATATATTCATAAAAAATTAAATCATTTTAAATTTCATTTGAGTAATGAAAATATTATTTAATCATTATAAACAATAAATATATGATATATTAAATATTATATAAAAATTTATTATATGAATCATTACTAATAATTTTTTATCCTTAAAATAATTTCTAAAAGAGGTGATTTTAAATAAAATTTTAAAATTTATAATTATATACAATTCAATGTTTAATATAATCAACATATCCTTGACCATATTTTTGAATTTATAAATACTACATAAATTTTCATCTAAATTTGATATAAACACTATATTCCAAAATTTAAATTCCATGTCATATATAATAAAAGTGTAACATTCTGAATCGTAATGTTAAATATGTAAGTTTTTTAAATGATTCAAAATATTAAATTTTTAAATAAATACAATTCATTTTTTATTAATTTACACACTTTATAACAATATGAAATATAATAAAAATCCATTTTATATAAATAGAAATAATATTATAAATTATTTAAATACATTCATAACTGGATAATGAAAATATCAAATATTTTCTATTTATCATATATTATGATAGACAATATATCTTATGTAATTTCATTGTAATAAAAATGAAATTGTTTATGTTTGGATGGGGGAATCCTATATATAAACCATTATTTTTTCAATCAAAATATAAAAAATGAAATATATATCATTGGTGATAAAAGGATATTTAATAGCTATTGTAGAAAGACACTATTACGACACATTATTGAAAATCATAATCTATGGTATAGAAAAAGTAATATAACATATCCCATGATAGGTCAAATAATTTGTTTCATGATTGTACAACTAAAGGATACATAGTAGTTTATAATATCATTAATAATTTTAATTGATATATTCAAAGAGTATGATGTCACATATCACATATAATGAATGTGGATAAAATCTATATATTATATTACAAAAACACAAAGAATATATTTTTTCACACATTAACATGGATCTTTTATGTCATTATATATCGATAGTTGATCAGATAGAATTTTTTTGATGAGAAAACACTCACATCAATAATGAAATCATACTTAATATCAACATGAACCTACCATATTACTATATTTCTCCATAATTGCCTTATGTTACTCTTATCAGTGAAAGAGTTCCACAATGGATACCAATAATTCTTCATAAAATAGTACATGGGTGTTCTACAGAATTTAAAAAATCCATACCTTTTCTATGATACTAAAATAAATATTTCTATATTCAAATTAAATATATTCATGAAACTAATGAAAATAAAACAAATTATAATTATATTTATGAAATTTAATGAAAACTAAACTTATTATAAATTTAATAAAAAGTATTCTTAAAAATATAGAAAATCTACTAATAGTCAATCACATGATTGAGGATGATAAAATAGAATATTCAAAATGAAATATTCCTTTGAATTTATAATTTTTTTTATAAATCATCGAACACATGGGAAAGACCCCTAATTTACCCATATAATGATTATACCTCTCAATGAAAATAATAAATAAAAAATGATAATTGGAAATGTATAATTATTAGATGATAAAAAATTTACAAATAACCACTTCTATGGCTATAATATTATATATATATGCCTCAAAATAACATCAAAACAAAATAAAAAATTCCCTTTCATTTATTCATAAATATTAATGTAATTCCTTATTATGAAACCCTTTCTAAACCCATGGTCTATTATATGGGAATTTCACACTTAGAATCATATATCAATTATCATGAATGCTTAACCATATTAAACATATTTATCAATGGGATCCATACATAGAATGTATTAAAACATTATAATTTATCCTTTATCTGTCAATTTATATAACAGTTTTTCATTAAAATATATTACAATTACATTTATATAATCTTTTCAAATGATATGATAAAACATTAGGATGTATTAATAGTGATATGATACCATGGTCAATAATAATTATTTACCACACCCTATAATGAATAACAAATTAATATAAATAATATTAACATAAATGTAAGATAATTTCCTAGTAAAGAATGAGTAACATCAATAGATGTCGTCATAGATAGAAAATAAGATTGAAATTTATTTCGAAACGAATTTTTTTGGGAAAATATCCAATATTATTTGAAAAGGATTTTCAATAAAAAAATGTATTTGAAAATATTTCTCTTATAAAATAAATTGAAAAATTATAAAAGTAATTGAAATCATTCTGAAAACCTTTATCCTTGAAAACATATAATACACGGTTAAAAATATCTTAAAAAACTTTTTCATTGAAAATACCATGAAATCTTATGAATAATTCTTGAAATTGTTTCTAGAACCATTAAAAAACATTTTAATGAAGCATTATAATTTTTTTGAAACTATTTCTTTCAACATATATTGAAAACATATAAATCTTGACATAAACCATTTTGAAATCAAATTTCAATGAAAAAATATAAAAGATTCAGGAACACATTTTGGAACCATGATTCATTGAATATTAAAATTAATGATATATTCATTAGAAATAACCTTTTACCTATGAAATGGAATCCTCAATGGAATGATGGCGGGTAAATCCGTACATTTTGTATAAGGTAAAAAGAAAAATCCAATTATATGGTAAAAATGTTTTAACAATGACACGTTCAAAAAGTGAAAAGGATATTGTTTTGAAGTTATGGGTAAATGATAAAATTGATTAATAATGTCTTTTAATTATAAAAGATGAGTGGTACAATATTATTAGAACACATTTTAGAGGAAAAACATTTCTGAATGAAGAGTGGGTAATGATAGGATTTTAAAAAACATTCATAAATATATTAGGAACCAAAAATTATAATAATGTTACTGAGAAATAAATATTTCATGAATTAACCTATGATAAGAATATTAATTTATGCTCTTGATTGCTGGTTTATAAAATTTCATCAAATAAAGTATAAAAAGAAAGAGTCTTAGAAAGTGATGAGATTGATTTAATAAAACATTATCACTTTGTAACTTGGGATCATACTATCTATGTAATAAAAGAAAATTATATGAAGATTTTAATGTCATGAAAATATGAAGATTTGTTATAAATCTTGTAAATTGTTTGTATAAAAATATCAATAAATATTTTGTGTATAATAAATTATGAGTCTCGAAGAAGGAAAATTGAGACAAAAATATTTTCTAGATTTGGTAACTTTTGAAACACAAATCCCATGAAATAAAGTAAATAGAATAGAAAAGTAAATAAAAATATATTTTAATATAATATAAAATTATTTAATACATAATCATTATAAACACCACACAAAATGAGTGGCTAGTGAGTAATGTATTAATGTTAAGGAAATATAAAAGTGAGATGAAATACACTTTCCATACGTCTTGACTGTCATCATACTCATTAAAAACACCTATATAATAAATATAAATTTATAATAAATATTTAACATAGACATATTATTATATATAATACCATATATGGTTTTATTACGATGTTATATTACCGTCTTGGCATCCATCATATGTTAAAGTTTCACTTTAGTTAATATCTTCTTTTTTATTCACACGTGTATTATTTTGTTAAATATTATTTCCTTGTACATATATAGTGATTCAAAAATGTTAAAAACTATATAAATAAAATTTATATTCTTAATATTTTTACTATAAAAATATATAGAATATAGAATTATGAAATGGAATACATTGTTTATGGAGAGTGTAACCCATGCGTAGATAAAAACATTGTTTTCATTTACATTTTTTGTATTGAAAGAATGAAACAAAATGAAATATATATATATAATATCATTATAGATGAACTATATGTATATATATATCATATAATATCTCTATATCCATCCATAAATACATTCCATGTAGTGTGTGAATGAATCACATCACTTTGAGGGGGTGGTAGTCCACACTTCCTCAAACAAAATTATCTTATTTACAAAACATATTGAGTAAAAAAGGCATGTGTTGTAAAAGGAATAAAATAGAATAAATAAATATTAAATATTAAATATCACAAAAATAAAAATATATTCCATCATAATTTCCATCATGGGATGTGGTAAAGAAAAAATGGACAATGATCATTCTGTGAGGCAGTGGTTCATCATACACATAAATCATATTTTAATTAACAACTAATGGAGGTGCTTGTAAGTGTAGGTAAAAATATTGTAATAAAATAATCCTTGTATATTTAAGATACTGATTTGTTTATA
The DNA here is from genome assembly GCA_963277665.1 of Viscum album. NCBI lineage: Eukaryota > Viridiplantae > Streptophyta > Magnoliopsida > Santalales > Viscaceae > Viscum > Viscum album. Next base: position 970,083,147 of record OY728133.1, on the reverse strand, counting down.
TAGGAATGGAATATCTATATGGGAGGGGTGGAGAATAAAAATAAAATAACGGCACTTGAGAGAAGGTGTTACCTTATAATCGTGTAACTCTATTTGGTATGTGGAAAAAGGCTTCCTTCAAAGCCATTCTGACCAATAGGAAGATTAAAATAGGAATGGAGGGATTTTATGGATCTTTATTGGGAATATATTTGGATAAACTATGTGGTTTTAGAGGTTTTACGAAGAGGTAGAGGCGTTGTCCTTCTTTAGGGAAGCACGATTGACAATCTCATAAATATGTGAATAGAGAATTCCACCAACATGTTTCATGTTGCATGTGAATCCAATAATGATCCAAATTATATAAATATAATCATATGGTAATCATAATTTCATTAAATAAACTTTAGACAATTAAATAGTAATTTTTAGACCTTATGATTATGGATTAGTCTCTTATTAATATTATTATAACCTTAATCGATATAGTTAATATTAATCACATTCCCTAATATTTCTTGTCAAAAAATAATTTGAACATATTATAAATTAGAAATTATTATGATTATAAATATAGAATATATTGTTTCCAGATACAAATAATATATATGCAATAAATTAATTTAATATTATTCCTGTATTGAAGTCCATGATGCCAGTTTTTAATGAAGAAATAATGAAATTTTTTCTAAGTGTTTTATTTCCAATGTTAATGGTAAATTTGTTTCAATTATCATAATTGGATTAATTTATTAATATATAATCTATTTAATTTTTTTTTCTACAGCTAATATATATATTAAAATTATAAATAAATTGGATGTAAATGTATTTTGAATTACAGTCCAGTATTTTTCACTATTCATCCAAAAAATGATGTTTTAAAAAATCCAAAATAATATCTTTATGATCCTTTAGAAATTATAAATTCAAAAATGATTTTTATTTAATCAGATTAAATTTCTGTATGTTTCTAAAATTAATTTTATTATTTTTATCATAAGTACATTAAAATTATATCATTTGAGAAAAGAGAATTTGTAAACTTATAAGGTCTTTCTAAAAATTTATATATTTCATCATCGATTTGTTTTATTTACATTAAAAATTTATAATTTGTTTGAAAATTATTTATCACTATTTATATTTTTTTTCAAAGGATAGATTATAATTATATCATATAAATAATTATGACAATAATAATATGTTTTTTAGAAACATAGTGTTACGTGTAACGTACGCAGAGTCATTATTGTGTGATTTGTATGTGAATTCAGTTTCAAATTATCACATATGTGATCCTTTTTAAAATTATTTTTCAATATTTATTTTTCTTTATCTTTTTCTATGATTATCTATATGAAATATTGGAAGAAAATGGACGTGTTGAGGGAAAACTTATATAAGAAAAATTTGAGAACGGTTGGCGCACAATTTGTAGTAACTGTGAACCACCCCTAGATGCCACATAGTTTGAGGAAAAAACTCACAAAGTCCTCGATATGTCCAAGCATTAGGTCCTTGGAAACCATGAATTTCTTTATTTGGACGGAACCATCCACAAAGTTACCACATAATTTCTCAAACTCTGTGGAGATAATGCAGATCTGGGAGATGATTAAAAAGTTTCTACTCTTTCTCTATCCTTTAAAATTTAACTAAAAAAGTAAACTATTTCTTAAATACTATAATATTTTTATCACTATTCACCTCCCTCCAACCCTCCTCCTCTATATTTTTATGAATTTTATATCATAATTGGCGCGGTTCCTCCTAAAATCATCAAGTACGATGTCTTTCTCCACCAAATCTCCCTCTATTATAGAGTTTTCTATTTTATTTTCATGGGCTCATCTTCTCCAACCGTAGTGTTTCAATTTTAGGGTTCTAACATAATGGTTATATTCTTATCCCTGGTTTTATGTATTGATATTCCTTGTTATTTTTCTCATTTAGGTGAGGTGAGAGTATAACACCAGGTTTTGTGGTTTCACCAAAAATTATAGGTGGTTCCATGATTAAATGTTTCTTCGTAAATTTATTTGGATATCTTGAGTTCATTTTTATGTTTTTGAAATTATTAATTTTTTGAAAATATGTGTTTTTATTAGTTTTGATGTGCAATTTATTTTCAAATGGGTTTTATATGCAATTGTCAAAAATTCGTGAAAGATGTATTTGTGGTGTGCTTTTGAAATTATTTACAAGTTATTTAAATGTTTTAATAAAGCGTGGAATTCAAGAAAACTAAACTATTTAATGGTTATGGTGTGAATTATAGGGTAAAATAATAATATTTTATAAAATGGATAATTTAATGTGTGTGGGTCCATCTCTTTCTTGTGTAATATAAATGTCATTAAATGAATTAGGTTTGAAACTTGTTTGAGAACACAATGGGAAAACAATTAACTAAGATGAGGAACTAAGACTACTGGGATAGTTATTAGGAAGTGGTTGTGGCCTCACATCACATAGTAGGATTGACGTTGACAACACTAAGAAAACATATTGATGGGTGGAGACCACTAGACATTTGTATGCTTCTCTTCTCAAGCACGTTGTGCCTGAAAACATGGATTGATATTGTTTCTATACCACCTTACACCAAGGTGGAGGGTTCTAGGGTCATATTAGCTATATAACATCTATAAGGCCTCTCCTATGTATGGTTTTCCTTGATCATCACATGCTCCTCATTAGCATATGGTTTCACTTTTGAGATACTCCATGATATAGGTGTTTTTAGTTTAACGTAAATTTCTTTATACAAATGTTTATTAAAAATTGATTTCATTAAAAAAATTTGGCATCATTTAATTTATTCAATCTTAAACATGTATTTTTCATTATAATATTAAAGTCATGGAATATTATTGGGTGGAATACTACATGGCATTGGATCACACACTACATACACTTTTGGGTGTTAAAAGAAATTATTGTGTTTGAGACTGGTAAGGGTAATGTAATTAGTGAAGGTGGATCGGGATTCTAGTGAGCTTCTTGGGCGGTGTTGTGGATATGGCTTGGGGAAGATTCTCCCATTCCATGTTGTGGTTCTTGGATCATGGTCTTTGGTTCCTTTTTTTTTCACCCCACCTTTTATATTTTATATAAAACTATTAAACCTAATTTTAATACCATGTAAGGACTTTTTTTGCTATGTTTTCCAACATTGTTTGTTTTTATATTGTATATTTTTTTGTGCTTGAATATTCGGGTGTAATTGTTCCCACATTATTTTACAAATACTCGTGAACCTTTTCTAGACCGTGAGGATTGGGAACACCCCTTAGGCCATGTCGCAAACTAGGTCAAGTAATATTTTGGATAGTGACCCATCTTGATTCATGACAACATGGTATTAGATAAAAAGGATTATCTAATTGGTTTATGTTTTTTGGGATTATTTTTTTTAAAAAAATAACTTGGACAGTCGATGATCATAGTTCCGGTTTTGAGTAGGGTTCCTTTCTAGCACACCTCATGATAGACAATAAGTCACTATGGGAGGTTGGGATGCTTGTTTGTCTTCACATCTAGGTGGGACATGCAGGGAGTAGACTATTCATGGACACTAGGTGGGGGTGATGTGTTTTAGTGTTGGTGTTTCTTTATAAAGTTGGAATTATTTTTTCAATGATGTTGTTAAAATATTCTTAATCTTTTTATAATGATTATTTTCTAATGTGATATTATCCTCTTATAGAAACATGCCTCCACAAAAAGTACCCCTATAATATACTGAAGGATTTAAAGAGAGTTCTCCCACTTAACTTGATCATTGGATGATAGATGCAGTAGTTTCAGCTGCTTGGACTCTAGGATAATGAGTAGGTCCTTCTCCTACTCTAATTAGGGAAGAAAATAATGGCTCTGAAAATATAATACCCAATATCCCATGAAGAATAAGACTCCCACATTACTTGGTTTCTTGGATCCTCATGAAGTGGGTTAATGTATTGAGAAGATCAAGAGAAATTTCGAGTTCATGGATACATCCAAGGATGTCCGGGTGAAATGTGCCTCTTTCCTATTAGAGGGCACCAACCACAGGGGGTGTGAATCTGTGATTTATATTGGGAAGCACAATCAATGACCTATAAGGACTTTAAGGAATCCCTTAAATAATAAATACTTCCATAATGTCGTTGAATAATATAGGTCTCAAGAGTTCTTATAATTTGTCTAGCAGGACCTGACGGTTATAGAATTTTCCAACTATTTCACTGAGTTGGTTCGGTATGCTTTTAATTTTTTTTCCAATGAGTAGATAAAGGAACAATAGTATGAGGCTGGTATTCGGCCAAAGATCAACTTGTAGGTATACTTTTTCATGATAATCACTTATTATAATTTGGTTTATTGAGAATGTATGGGTGAGATCGACCGCAAGGGCAGGTCAACTAGATCTAGTGCTATGTCAAGAATTGGAAGTTGTAGTTCTTCCAAAATAACAGTAAACATGGTGAGAAGGGTAATCAAGAAGTGGTGGATCAGGATAAACATCCATGAAACACTCCTCCTAGTACACTGTTGTGGGGATAATGGTGTGCCCCTGGTTTGTGAATATGGGGAACACATTATCATCTTGTTTGATTCTTCCAAATATCTGTTACCGGTGTGGTGCGTAGGGGAACTTGTAGCTTTTTTTCAGGGCTACATTTTCTTATCAGGGATTTACAGGATTAGTGGATTCTAGGGCTATGAATGCACAGGCGGAACCTTCCATAATGGTGGGGTCTCAGTTAAGTGGTTGAGGTAAAAGGACCAGATCTTCATCTGGAATGAATCACCTCGGGATAGATCCTCAGTTGAGTGGTCATGTTTGGACCTAGAAATATACCTTGAACCTTGAGGATGTGGAGCTTGATCATGTGGGAAAGACTCTAGGTCCCTAAAATTTTCAAGGTACCATTTTTATTTCATCCTCATATGTATATGTTCATTTTGATATTGTAGAATCCGCATCTTTTTTATATTTATTCATCTTGTGAACCTATTAAAATTTCACATCGATATTTTATCATTTGTGATGGAGTTGGTGATGTTGCTGGGAAGAGGAATGAGTAAGGCCTCATGTGTACATCATGTGAAAATTCTATGTTAGAGGTGGAAATGTATGGGGATTCCCTGGTCCTAGATATGAACATGATGGATGTGATCTTTTCCATGGACTAGATATTTCATTTCTAAGTCCACATTGATTTTTACTAGCGCTGATCCATTTTCATAGAAACTAATGGATGTACAAATGTGTTACTTAGAGAATGGGATACTCATTCAGGTCAAGATAGACCTACACTCTCGGAGATGGTCAGTATTTATATTCATTCATCATCTCATGTTCTATATGATGTTGTCAGTGCTCTTGGGGATGGGTTACCCCACATTGTTGATGGGTTCCTAGTGGTATTTTTTTGATGAATTTTCAATCGTAACCCCAGAGAGGTATGTGGAGTTCACAATTTAATTTTCTCAAGGAACACTATTGATATCTCTTCCCCCATATCGCATGGACCCTAGCAAATAGAAGGAATTAAGGATACATATAGAAGACTTTGAATTCAAATGGTTCATTCACCTAACATTCTTTATGTAGGCCTCTCTTGTTTTGTTCCCAAATAAGGTCGGTGGATCTATCTGGTTGTTCATTGAATCTCAAATTCCAAATAAGGAAACCATCATGAAAAAAGTTCCATTTTCCCTTAATTTATAGTTTATTTGGAAAAATGAAGGAGAAAATTGGTTTTCAAATATTGACATGCGTTATGGTTACCACTATGTTTGGTTGAAGGAGGCAGATATCCCAAAGATGGCATTCAAAAGAAGGTATGGCCGATCAAGTATTTTTTCATGGCCTTCGGATTGAATAATGCTTAAGAAGTCTTTATGGAGCTCCTGAACAGGATATTCCCCCAGTATCATGTCTTCTTCGTTCTGGTATTTTTTAATGACACCCTAGCAATTTCCATATATGAGGAGGAACTTGAGCATCACCTGTGGATTGCGATGGGTACCTTTCGAGATCAAAACCATTAACAAAATCTCCCAGTGAGAACTTTTTGGATCCTTGGAGTTATGTTTCTAGGCCATGTGATCTCAGAGTTTGGGGTTTCATTGGACCCTAAGAAAATCATTGCAGTTATGTTGCGGGAGGTGCCAAAGAACCTATTTCTGGTTATGATTTTTATTATCCTGGCATGGTATTAATTGTGATTTGATTGGGTTTTCACACATTTTACTTCACTTATGAATTCAATAACCTATAAGGGGGTGAATATTGAGTTGATCCTGGATCATCAAGAATCATTCAGGGTACTGATGTTGTAGATGACTACTGTACAAGTGTTGATCCTTCCAGAATCAGAAAAGGGATGTGTGGTTTAATATGATTCTTCAGCTATGGGTCATATGTGTGTGATTATATAAGATGATATCATAGTGACATATAGATCTTTCCATCTCTGACCACATAAAAAGAATAATCCCACTCATGACTTGGATTTAGTGGTAGTGATTCATGATTTGAAGACATGGAGTCACTACCTCCATGAGGAGATGTTTGAGATATATTATGATCATACAGTCTTTTCCTACATCTTCTCCCAAAAGGATTTGTATTGGAGGCAGCATCACATGATTGAATATATATAAGGGTTTGGCTTTGATATTGTTTATACATTTGTCTTGGGTAATGAGGTAGCTAATTCTGTGAGTATGAATGTACTAGTATAGGCAATGAATATGTCTAGAAATGAGTGGACTATGATGGGTATATTTTCAAAAATTCATGGGGAAGATATAGAGCACTATGCAAGAATTTTGCTGGTATACATGCAGTTGACCTAAAATCTTCTAGAGCTAATATAGTCGGAGAAGTATGGTGATGTGTTGTGCTGGTGATCCTAGCAGTTTATACTTGTCACCACGTGAATGTAGAACATCAAAGGTATACTAGTTTTCTATATCCCCTACCAATTATTACTTGGAATTATGATGTTATACTTGTCACCACGTGAATGTAGAACATCAAAGGTATACTAGTTTTCTATATCCCCTACCCATTATTACTTGGAATTATGATGAGGTTTCTATGTACATAGTCACACCCCTTGTGTGAAGAATTCATTTTTGGGTAGAGATCAACCACTTGACTAAATCATCCCATTTCATTATGATCAGAGACACATCAAAGGTGAATGAGATGAGTCACATGTACATGCAGGAGGTGGTCAGGCTTCTTGGTGTTTCATCAGCAATGGTGTCTGAGAAAGACCCTTTGTTACCTCTTGTTACTAGTAGAGACTTTATAGGGCCTTGGGGTCACAAATTAAAATGACATGGCATACCATCCTCAATTGGATGGCCAAATGGTGTGGGATAATAAGATCCTAAAAGACATGTTCTATGCTTGTGTGTTAGAAATCGGTGGTTCATGGGATATTTATTTAGAATTGGTTTAATTTTCATATAAAAACATCTACCAATACCCTATTCAAATGTTACCCTTTGAGGATCTCTATAGTTGGACTTATTAGTCTCTACTGTGTTTGGATGATGTGGGTGCGACCTCACTTTTAGGAGTGAGTCTAGGGAATGTGACATGTGAGAAGGTTAAGTTGATCATGTAGTTTTTTTAAACTCAAATTCTCTACATGTATTATATAGAATAGAGGAATTTGGATCAAGGCTCTCCTATGGGAAAACAAATGTTCTTATACATAGAAGCTTCCTGGGTCATCGTCTCATGGGAAAGCAGTGTATGTTCATGCCAAGGTATGCAAGACTATTCGAAATCATTGAGTTAATTGGAAAGGTTGAATATAGGATAACGTTGCCTTATCAAATCACATAGATTCACAAATTTTTCCATGTTTCCCTACTGAATATGTATAACCTAGTCTTGTCTCAATTATTGAAAATGTTTGAGTTAGAGTTGGATCCGGACATTTCAAAGTTGAAATAGAGAGTGTGGATTGTGGACTCGAAATAGAAGGTGCTTCATGGAAAATATATCCCATCTTTCCCTGACCTATGGAATCATGGTAATGATATGCATGTTTTTTGGAAATAGAATCCCTTGATCATATAGGAGTACCCATTTTGGTTTGCTTATCATGTTTTTCGTTTATCATTCACAGGTCCAAAAGGTTCCATGGCGGGGAAAATTTTCAAATCTGTGATCTCTTTTTCAGGTGTATTTCTTGTTTAATTATTTTCTATGTTTTTTCAGTGTTTTGATTTGATATAATCGAATAAATTGAATGTTTGGGGGGGGGGAATTCCACAATAATAATTTGAGCATGGTTGGTGTAACATTATTTGTATTCATGCACCACCACTAGATGCTGCATTTTAGGAGGTAAAAACTAACACACTACCTTTGCATGACCGTGTGGTAGGTCCCAAGAAAACCATACAACATTTTCTATTCAGAGATAACAGTCTGCCCAATTACCGAATAGTTTTCAAAATTGTTCAAAGACAATGCGGATCTGCCAGCTCATTAAATGATTCCTCACTTTCAATTTTCTATCAGGTTATCCACAAAACTACAACATTTCACATCTCCCATGGTATTTATCTCTCTAGTGAGCTCATTCCAACACTCCTCCACTAATAGTTCTTCGAATATGAGCCTTAATTGGCTTCGTTCTTCCTTAGATCCTCATGTATGTTATATTTCTCCTCCCTATCTCCAAATATTCTGTGATTTCTCTTTTATTTTAAGTTATTCCTTTTCTTCATCACTAGGGTTGTGATTTAATGGTTCTTAAATGACATTTATAGTTTGATCCCTTGTTTTAGGCATCAATATTCCTTCTTCTTGGTGTGACTAAGGTTCATCTAGAGTATTTTACTGGATTTTTTTGGATTTCCATAAATGTTATTTTCTTCCATTATTAAACACTTCTTGGAAAATTTACTTGGATGGATTGAGTTACATTGAATGTTTTATAAATTGTGAAATTTTTGAGAATGTGGTTTTTGAAGTGTTTGGATATGAAATTTATTTTCAAATGGGTTCTATATACTAACCCACTAAATTCATGAATGAATGATTTGTAGTGATATTTTGAAATGCTTTATAAATTGTGTAAATGTTTTATTAAATTGTGATTGGGGTGTGAACTGAACTCTTGAAAGGCTAATGAGTGTGTTGTAGAGTAAAATAAGACTTTGGTATTAAAAAGTGTTTTTAATGTGTCGGGCCTATATGGATTCTATTATATAAAATTTTTTACATTCATTTTTTATGAAACTTGAATGAGTAGTTAGTGAGAATCTTGGGTAGCAAGGAGCGTAGACTACGAATAGTGGTATAGTGATTTGAAAGTTTATATGTCCCAACTTTAGTTAGAAGTTTTTATGTTGACAATACTTACTAAAGATATTGATGGGTGGAGACCACAATAAAGATGGATTCTTCTCCTCCTTAGGGTCTCATGAAGTACAATGGGGATTGCTGTGGTTCCTATAAAAACATAAACCAATATGCGAGGCTCTAGGGTCCCTATAGCAAGCTAACTCCCATAGGGCCTCTCCCATGTTTGGTTCTCATTGAACATCATGTGATCACTAAAGGTATATGGTGGGGAACATGATTTAATCTATGATAATGGAGTTTTTAGTTTAAATTTCATTACATTAAAAGACATTTATTAAAATTTATTTTCATTAAATTTTATTGGAATACTTTTTTTATTCATGATTGAAAATGTATTTTTCACTATAATGTTATGAGAAAGGAATATTTTTGGGTGGAATTGTATTGGGTTATTGATAACACCCTTATTACACCTTATGATGTAAGAGGACATTGTTATGTTTGATACATGTAAGGGTAATGACATTGGTAATGTGGATCAAGATACTATTGAGATTATTGGGTGGTGATGTGGAGACAACTTGGGGGAGATTCCCCCAGTGATTGTGGTGGATCATTGAATTTGGTCTTTGTTTTCATTTTTTTCATCTTTTTAGTTTTTTTTATAAAACATGTAAACTTAATTTTGAAACCATTTAAGGGCTTGTTTGGTTATTTTTTCCAGATTTGTTTATTTTTTTATTATTCATTGTTTTGTGTTGGTATCTTTGGGTTAAATGATGCCCACATCCCTATATTGATACATGGGAACATGTGCTATCCCATGGAGATCTGGAACACCACTCAGGACATGTAGCAGACTAGGTCAAGAAAAGGCTTGTATGGACACCCATATTTTTCCTAACATGTACGAAACATACACCATGTTAAATAATAACTTCAGTGATCCATATTTCTAAGATAACATTTATTTTTTTTCTATTTCATGATTAACATTGAGCAATATAAAAAATAGACATGAATTGTAATTTAATAATAAAATAAATTATTATTAGGGTTACATGAAATTGAAAATGTCACAAAGTTTAAAATAATTGAATAAAAATTATTTCACAAAATCATGGGGTGTTACAATTTGGTAAATAAGATAATTAAGAAAACAGTTTTATGATAATAAAACTGAATTTCTTTTTTTGGCTAAAAGAATGTGTTCTTAAAAAAATATTTTTTCAAAATGGATATTTTATAAAATGTTCTAAATTTTCAAATATTGTTTAAGTTAAATGTTTACCCATTTTATAAGTGTTTTAAAAAATATATTTTAAGAAATATTATTTTCATTTTCTAATCAATTCACTTTTCAAAAAGAGTATGGTGAAAAATTGTTGTTCGGTATGTACGAACATACACAGTTTCATGACTTTATTTTCAATGAAGACTCATTTTTATATTTATAAGTTCATTCTTAATTAAAATTATTTACTAATATTAAAGAAATATAATGAATTATATTTGTTTTTCAAATAAATTGGGTTTCAAAGAAAATTGTTTTCAAAAAGTTTCAGCTTTTAGTAAGTATTTTTTCATACCACCAATGATATATTACTAAATAAATGTTTTAATTTAAATTTAAATGTTTTTTTATTAGAAATTTATTTTGAATTGGTTTTATAAAATTAATTTTCATAGAAATTATATTTTTTGTATGAAATGTTTCATGCTATATTTATAAATATTTCTCTATATAATATGACATATATTGTTACAGTTTATCATTTATTTGTGATATGATCTAACAATACCATTCATATTATTTCATTAATGGTTTATGTTTTGATGTAATGATGTTTATGATGCATTTTTCGATTGTATAGGATATATACATGAAAACCAATTTTATTTTTTTGGGTTACAAATGGATTAAATAATTACAATACCCATCAATTTTCCTTAGCTAATTATATGATTTATTTTTATGATACCAATTTCATTTCATGGAATGTGGTATGATGTTTATGAAACCAATATCAATTTATGGGTAATGATATGATGAACGTTTTATTATATTGTGGAACATGTATGCATGATCTTATTATATAATTATTAGGACCCATATCCCCATCCAATTAATGGGGTAATTGTTTATATATCGTGAGATAATGATGGGAAACAAGTTGATAATCTAAATCCAAAATGGAAAATTTGTGTGAATTATCTGTTATCGAAAAAATGTGTGTCCTAATCCATTATATTAAATAGTTGTATCCCGATTTACTATGGGAACGAGTTGTGTCATAATAAAAATGGGTAACAAGGCGTGTCTTATTCTTCTATGTGTATGGTCTTGGTAGTTGACCATAAGTCATTAATTTTTTTACAATAGTTATAATGGTTCCTCTTTTATATGACACGATATTATTGTTCATGACTAATTTATGATGACTTTTCACTCATATGATTTATATATTATTAATTTCCAATATTTATTCCACATATAATCATTATGATCTTTGTTTTTATGGGTATTATATAAATATTTAGTGTTTATGTTTCATTCTATTTAGTTCATTTTATGTTTACATATTGACTTTTTTTACCCATAAGAAAAGAAAAATCTCAACCCATGCTTATTATTACTATCCCTATATTATAAAAAAATGTTTTAAGTAGGATTACTAAATGATAAGATCTTTAATGGATATATTAAATATCTTACAACAAACTAAAATTATGTGTTCCAAGTATCAAAATACACTAAACTATTATGGCCCACATGTATATTTTTTATTATTGTGATTAATATTAATATAAAATATAATAACCATGAATGTTAATCCTATGAAACTATAAATTGTTTTATATAGGTTTTTGTTGAGTATATGATAAATGAAATGAAAAAAAAAGTTCTGACATGAATAATCTATTAATGATTGGTGTTTTAGTGACACCCATGAAGCCTCTTGTGATTATATATATATTCATCATATCCTGTTAATATATTTATGGATGAAGTTAAATATTTATGTTTCGGCCAATAGGATTCTAGGACCCTCAGGTTGTGATGGTGTTTTACACACACATCGTGGCCTATCAATGAGTTTTTCACCACATTATTAGATTTTAAATTGTATATGAAGTGCAAATTTGGACAATAATTTATGATAACAATGATGGAATCCTCTAAAAATATAACCCCATATGGATTGGATAAGATATATTATATTTTTTCAATTACCTTGAATAATGAACTTGAAATGTACCTTGGAGACTTATATCTCATTAGATCACAAGCCTCAAATAGTTAAATCGCCTTAACATAAATGTTTCACATGTATATGTAGAATAGAATATAGTGATGGATGATTTTTCGATGTCATCAGTAATTTAAATGAGTAAAAAAAATTTATTTATAACTCCTCTTTTAATACATAATTATGATAGATGTTGATATGTGGGTTTTTAATTACTCCAAAAAAATTTAACACCCTTGTAATGCTTGAATTTTCTGCAGATATTTAATTTAAAAAAATGTAGGGGTGACATTTCTCAGACCCAATATCATCATGCTATATATTTTACAACTATATAATATAAATTATTTATATTGAAGAATATATATTTTTAAAAAAACAATTCCTTAATATAATCCATTTTTGATGGTTAAATTATTGCCCATATGTTTTTAAAAAATATCTTGTGATCATTTATTTAAAAAAGGTTGAAAATTTATCAATATCAAATTCTAGATACTTCTGACATAATATTACCAAATCATAACCAACAATATTAAATTCAATAACTAATATATAAACAAGAACCATTTCTCTTTTATTACACTTATATTGACAAAGGGGAAAACATTTTAATTAAAAATATTTTTTATTTTCACCAAATAGTGAATTACTATGAAAAAATATATTAAACTCTTTAATGTATCCAAAATTTCATAATTACATGATTTATAAATTAGTATATTTCAATTTAATCATTTTCAATATTGAACTCCTATAAGTATTCAAAAGAATAATTTAATGTACATTAAATTATATACCCTTGAATATTTGTGTAATGACTTTTGTATTGTTAATAATAGATTTAAAATGCCTTATATAAAAGTATAAACCCTTCTTTAATTATTATAATTTCCTCTTACAATGTCCTACATTCCATAATAGATAAAATATCCCACCTTCTCAAAAACTTCCATTAGTTATTTTGGAAGTGATGTGTTATTAAATGACACAATATTTGGAATTACAAAAAAATATGTTCTTTTATTATGAATTTTTAACCCATTATACTACAAATTGAACTCTTCATGCTAGTCATCACATGTCGTAATAAATAAATTCTGACCATACATAGATGGTCAATAAAAATATATTAATTTCATTCATCATGTTGTCAAAAATATACTAGAAAAACATTTCGAATATAGTGTACAAAATTAATAAAATATTGAGATAATTCCTAATTGGATACCCCATCCCAATAATTTTTTCTAATACCCAATAATATTGATCATACAGTCGATATTGATGTTAAAAAATAATTGATACATATAATATTTCCATTCAATAATATTTCCTATTTTTCATAGATAGTTTTATACGTGGAATTTTTAGTTTATTAATAACCATAATAAACAAATATTTCTTATTCTTTTTAAAACATGGGTTCTATATATAGAAGAATAGTAGTGGATTCATCAAATAATTCATCAAATTGTTATAATTAGAAGAAATTCCCATTTTTTGAATGACATCAACATCAATATCTTTAGATGAGGTTACTCTTACACATTGGATTTTCAGTTTTTCATTTAAAACAATTATTATTCCTTTATTATAGTTTGGGGTTTTGTTCCCCAAAAAATGTATAATTTAGTAATATTTTCCTCAAATTAATTTTCTATGATCATAATGAATTTTCGTTATCAGTAATAAAATTTGTATAATTGTTTAATTTGGATATAATTTAAAGAACTATTTAATATTCTACATAATATAAATGAACTCATTAAAATTCTATCTTCTATATTAGATAGTGAATATATATATAAAAACAAGAAATGATTATTTTTATGCGTCATAATCCAACCATGGTCTACCCTAAAATGAAAAACCAAGCTAGCATATAAAAATTCCCGAGAGGTGTTTTCAGTCCTCCAAGGTGAAAAAATGCAATATATAATCTATTAAATAATATTTTTAATAATTTATCCTATGTAACAATTTATAACCCAATAATATAAAAATAATTAATTCATCATAGGTAGTGGAAAAAATGAGCAGACAACCAGACATTCCTCCATATGACATCACAAGTCCTCACCGACCATATAATCTTGATTTGTCTAGGAGAGATCAAGAGCTAATAAAACATAAAATTAAAATATGGTTGGGTAGGAATGAGAACCATGATTCTGAATATTTTTTCAAGAAACAAGAAAAATAATCTTTAAGAGAAACATATAATGATTTATTGAAATATATATATATATATATATATGTTTTTCCGTTAAAATCAATAGAAGTAAGAAAATTATAAATTTTAAATCAAATTTATTTTTTTATTTCCAAATTGGTTAATTAGGAATGTAAGACCTCTAAATGAAGATTTTATAAGAAACATCCGGTGTTATGATAAGGTATTTTACAAAAATTCACATTAATAAATTTTTTCTATAAAAATGATAAAACAATACAACAAAGGAATGATTAATTATTATAAAAGTGGTTTCCTAGTATCTTAGGATCTTTATAACAAAATTTGGGTTAGAGGCATAAAAATACAATAATCTATTGACCTTACTAATAGATACCAAAAAATATTGTGATCCAAACTCTTTGAAAATCCATAAAGAATTCCATTGAGGGTCACATTTCATAATAAGAACTGATCTATCTCATGGCCATTATTTATTGTATAATACTAAACTAGTGTGTAATGTGTAACCGAGTATCCATTAAAACAATCCATGGATTTATATCATGTACAAGTGGAGGGATGTTTTGTCAAGATATAATATATATACATATCCAACAATTTCAATAATAATTAATTCACATTCTCGCAATATAAATCACTTGTATTAAAATCTACACTTTTTCTTCTAGGGCGGACAAAAAATACACAATATAGATAAATATGAATATATCATAGACAATATAAATTTAACATATTTAATATATTTCTTACCAATAAATTCTTGTTCTCATTTATGAACATTTTTATTAAGTTATAAAGGGTTTTCATATCAGTGAAATATCAAAAATTGCCAACTTGGACTCATCGATTTAAAATGTAAATAGGTTTCTTTTTGAAAACAAAATTTTCCAAATGATTTCAAGTCTCAAAACCAATTTTCACTCACCCTTTACCTTAATGAACTCATTCCACTCAACATGAGATATTATGCACAAATAGAAAATATATATGTATATATTTATATATATTTACATGTGTGTGTGTGTCTTTGTATATGTGTGTAAGGAACATTCAATCATAAAATTATTGGAAATTCCTTCAAGGATTTGTTGAGAACCAAAAAATGAAATTAAAAACATTATGGAAACCTGATGAAAGACCAAAACAATATTGGATATTTCCACTTCATAAGGAATATTTCATTATTAAAACCAATAAGACATTTATAATAAGTTATAATGAAAAATTATGAAGAAAACAGTTAATATGAAGGGAATCCCATGTATGATGTTTTTTGAAATCATTGAAATCATATGAGTAATGATTTACTAGAAACACAACGAATTTTTATAATATATATTCATAATATATTAATTAAAACTATCTTCAAAATCATTAATCCTTTGATATTTTTCAAATTAATTTCATGGAAATTAGATATCATATATCTAAAATTATCAGCTTCAATAGAGGCGATTCAAATCCACATAATACTGTTCAGAAGGAAAATAACTAACCAAGATTTACCCTATAAAATAAAAACACCCATTTTTTAATAAACATAACATGAACCCTAGACCACTATAACCATAGTTAAAGTTAATATAACATGAATTATAACATAGAAAAAGAGGCCAAATATAAGATAATATTTCCTTGAATAATCACCTAAAATCCTTCCTGAAATCGAGAAGATTAACCATTGGAAATAGAGGATATAATGATAGAGGTGAGAGAGAATATCTTTATAGTAACATGAGACTATTGGGGTGGGTAAGAATGAAATTGGGTTAAAAAATTACCATAAAATGGTTAAAAAAATTATTATGAAAACTAGGAAACTATTAATTGTGTTGCCATGCTGTTTTCTAAATATTTTTCCAATTTTACACCCTATGACTACACATATGGATCCGGACACAATTGGTGGCCACATGGTTTAGAAAACAATGATATGACTGTGTGGTTTAGATATATCAAAATATAGAGGTTATCTAATTTTTTGTTGTATATTTTGGAAATATGTACACCTTAACCATGATACATGCATTTCAGGCCAAAAGGATCTAAATGCCATGGGAAAATATCATAAAGGGGAAAACAAATAAAAATAAAAAATATATAAAATAATAGAGTCTTATTGGGTCGAGGTGTGATAATTATCCCCATCATGACAGCTTCTACAACAAGAATTTCTAAAGTGGTTGGTAGATCAATTAAAAATTAATAATAAACTACTACCTAGATTGAAATTCTTAAAATACAAGGATTAAAACAACAACACTCACTTAATTTTTAAAAATAGAAACTATAAAATCCAAAATGTGGAATAATATTTCATAAACGATAATTGATATGTTTTTAGAAGGACATATGTATCCATACAAAAACCTCAAATCATGATAAAATATGACCCCTAACATAAAAACAATCAGATTAACTAGTTATGGTCTATTAGAGATGTCATAAATATTGTGTCATATAAACAATGGTCTAGGATATACAAAAAACTACTTCTATTGTTGATAGGTATTGGAAATAAGATTACATAATCAAGAATTTAGGAATATTCAATTCACATTGCACTACATCAATAGTAGATTCCAACCATATATGGTATATATTAAAATACTAATTTTTAGTCTACAATGATTTGATGATTCCAAATGAGAAAAAAATCAATTAATAACTATGAATAGAAGAATAAACACAAACATTTCATATTAACATGATTCAAAATTTCCTAAAATTTAGTTCCATTAAAACCATGATTATCAATTTATAAAAATAATGTTCATATATATACGATAAATAATAATTCATTACATCTAACAACCACATCATGAAATATTATCCATAAATGAACCATTAATACAAGATCACATAAGAACTACCTTTAACTAGTTGAGCTTGATGGTTATTTGAGGTTGTCTGTCTTTCCCTATTATTCTTACTAATAAATCTATTAAAACACATTTCAAGTGAAACAAATGGCCATGGAGGTGACATTTATTCAATTATTCATTCCATAGAGATTTATTGATCCCATAATTTTGGCCCTAATTACACAACCAAAGAATATATGTAGTTGATTCTTGAGATAAATTTTTTTTGATGTTTATATGACACATCCCAATAGGCCCGACAAATCTTTATTTAATTATAATTTAAATTGTAAATCACCACTACTCCAATTGATAGGTGAGACATCAATAAATTTTGAATCTATGACTAAATATGATTCATCCAAAATATTTTAAGAAAACACATTTTCCTAAGTTATTGGATCGAGAGAATACATAGTAAGATGAAGCTATTGTTGAAGGACCCTTTTAATGTATTGATTATCATGTACATCATCTCTTAAAATGTTTTAACGATACAATAGTATAAATGAAAATATCATAGTATAATGAAATTATGTTGAATTTCCTTGCTCGAAATCATAGAATTCTCTCTCCTTAGGAATTGTACCATCACAACACAGGATACACATAAAATTTTTCCCATTTCAGTGATTCAATGGCCCTCAAGAACACATACCCTTATTAGAGAGGTTACCTACTAGAATATATGGTGTAATGATGGTATAGTGGGGATACTATATCCTCACATCAGAGTGACACATCAAATATTATAAATAATTTTTCAGTAGAGGTGTTATATGAATAAATAATTTCCTAATGGAAATAGAAAATATAACAATAAGGCCACTAACCCTTTGTATGAAATTTATGTGAATAATAAATATTAATCAGGAAATGTATGATGTAATTAAATGAGGTGTAATTTTAGAAAAATTGATCCATAACTCTAAGCTATACATAACATTCCATAACATTCTGATAAAAAAATGTTAAAGAGGGGTCAGGAATATAAAACATGATATAAATGAATTTTAAAGAAGAATAAATATTAATCCACTAGAATCACAGTAATATGATTAGTATTATGCTTCCAAGCTCCTTTCTCTTTGAAAAATAAATCAAATATCTATAGTAGGGTTCTATCCCTTATCCATTACCATAAACATGTAATCAACTCATGTACTAAAGGAGGCCTGAGTTGGGTGTTGGATAAAATCCCATTCAGGAATGATTAATTAATTCTATAAATAATATATTATGTATACATAGATATTCATGTAATGGTATAGTGAATCCCAAATAATGGTGTCCAAATGAATACCATTTAGCTCTGGTCAATACATGACATTTGGTTCACAATACATAGTTCAACATAAGTCACTATAAGTGTTTGATTATTATCTATATATATATTTAAATAATATATATATATATATATATAGTTATATACTATATACACCAATATGAACTTATTATGTGATAATGTAAGTATGTATACTCATGTATTTTAGGTGCTGGTCGGACCCAGGGATGAGGTCATATCCATAAAAATTATACCAAGTCATAGGCTCAAGAAAGAGTGAAGAAATTATATCTCATGATTAATGTGAGACATCATTATCATCACTCTAGATAGGTGGGTTGAGTCATCATTCCCAATAACCAAAGAAGGGAAATATGGATGGCCATACCCATTATCCAGATACCAGTATAACTGTGAGAGACACCATGATCAATAGTCGGTGTAAGGGAGAATGAAAAATTGTTCTCAACAAGTTCCTTGATCATCATCCCATAAAGCAATTTAAATGGAAAAAATAAATGACAATGAAAAATTTTATGTCTCACCTATAATAAGTTTATTGTTATCAAATCCAATACAAAAAAGGGTATTACCATCCATGTAATATAAATTTACAATAATGAATCAATGGGTGTGACCTTTACACCCATTCGAATATATTATAAATAATTCATTTAGTTTCATTAATCAAGGAAAGCCAGTTTAGGGCGTTTACAAAAACATAGAAAGTGTTTTGATCTATTGAAAATTTATATTATATTGGGAGACTTCATTCAAATACAATAAGAACACATAGGTTGTGTATGTATATTGAAATGATTAAAATAAATATATGTGTTTATTTAGAACACCCAAGGGGTGGCTATGATTTATTTCAAAATCCTTAAATAACATAAAAGGGTCCACATTAGTAAAAAAACATGTGTATAAATATTTATAAATAAATAACATATATTATTATGACTGTTTGAAATGGACATTATGAGGCACAATAGTGAATCTTTGAAAATGACATAGATTTAATGGAAAACAACTAAACAACCAACCATATAGATGTAGATGAATCACCAACCAATATCAGCTTCAGATTTGATGTAGATAAGAATAAAAATGAAAAAAAGGTCCAGTTCCCTGGTAATATGTCGAATGAGATCATACCTAAATATATCAAGAGGTATAAATGTATCCTATGATATGATGAAATATTATTATATTAATTATGGAGATGAATATAATGATTCTAAATAAACTTTCGTTGGATTTTTAGTGATTCATTAATAAAGATGTATATTTTAGGGAAATGGAACACTCTATGTTGAAAAAGAGGGGTGTGATTCTTCTAGAAATGGGAGAATTATATAATGGTTTGAGTTTGTAAACATATTTAATGGAAAATTGGTAATTCACCCTCAAAAAACAGGGTTCACATTTCGGCCACATAGTTGACCAAACTGTGTTCCTAGCATGCACGTCTCACTATCTATAGAAGAAATATGTTTGGCTCATTCACATGATTTTACATCTTGTGGGAAAATTGAGTGACTCAAATATTATAAAAGGTAAAAACATCATGATTTCTTGTGCGCCTCATATCTCATGGTTGTAGAAAATTATGTATTTTTCTTCTCCCCTCTAAAATTCCCCACACTTCTCATAAAAATCATTGGGGATGCATCACTTGGTTTCATCTAACAGTGTGTTGTTGTGTGATTCAATAAAATTTAGTGATTAGAGCTCTGAATAATCCCCAAAGTCCCTATTGATCATTATTACTCCAATAATTACCTTTATATTGTTTAGGAAATGGAATTTAATCCATAAAATGATACATTCCTTAATAAAATTCTGATCCATTACAACCCTCGCTCGCTCATTAAAGACACTAATATCTAGTTTTCCTTCTTATGTTTTGGTTGTATCATTAGATAAAAAATCCATCCACAAATCTCGAATATTATTTTCCCGCTCCCAAGGATTTATCTATAATTGTTTGGGGTTCTATTGTACTTTTACTAAAAGTTAATGACCCACCTTGGAGTTTTTCAAGCTCTAATCAAAAATAGGTACTAGATAATACAAAAAGGAAGCATACATCTCAATTTGAACCTCATCGGGCTAGAATAAATGTGAATGATCTTTATAATATCGGTGAATTCGAGAAATATGAATGACATAATACATACAATGTTATCTTTAAATATGTTCAATATATTAATCCACTAGTCCAATTAATTTTGAAAACTGATAGGGACCAACTAAAGGAGGAAAAATCATATCGTACCCCTGAATATATTGATGGCACAAACTATGTGAAATTAATAATACAACATGATCCCCGACTACGAACTCAAGAGGTTGTTGGAATTAGTTGTCATATGAATGTTATGTAGACAAATCTGTCACCATGTAATTTCTCATCCACATATCCCACACTAATGTCTCATAGATAGGACAAGGTTGTCACGACCCGTCCTCGGGGCCTGTGCTGTGACTACCCCAAGCCCGCATTCCATAGGCCAGGGGCTGGCGACTAGCACCAAGGCGTAAATCCCGGTAAAGGGAAGGCATTTCCTTTGTAAAGTAAACAAGCACCATAGAGTAAGAAATCGGAAAAACGTAAGCACTAAGTAAAAACAACTGGTACAACAGTAAGTGCGGAAAAGTGAAGGGGGCCGGAAATACAAGCCCAACTGTAAAGTACAACTGAAAGGGGAAAAACAGCAACTGAAAGGAAAATCCGTAGTGTCGAGCCGTCCTCTGGAAGTCCCAACTAAAGGGTGAGTACAGATAGCCTTCACAGCTCCTTGGTCCGGCCGTCCACTCCGAGTACACCCCGCCTAGTGGTCCACCTCCAGGTACCGTCCTGCTCCGCAAGCCTCCACCACGATCAGCACTGTCTGTCGTCTACAACCAACACAACGTAGTGCGGGCATAGCCCATGTAGGGGTGAGTATAAGCTACTCAGTAGGGATCCTAAGACCCCCGAAAGTCCCCCAGAATCCACAAAGGATAAACCACGAAGGAAAGATACAATCACGAAGTAACAACCGACACTGCTTAGGTATATGACCATACATATATCTAAGTCATCAATTCTCGCTCGGCTCCAACATCCGAGCTCAAGTACAAACCAGTCCACACAGGAAAGAAAAACGTAAATCCACAAAGGATAGCACAACACAATCCAAAACGGAAAGTAAACGTAAATCCACATAGGATAGCACAACACAATCCCCAAAGGAAAGTAAAGGTAAATCCACAGAGGATAGCACAACACATTCCATAGAGGAAAGTAAAACAGTATTTAGCTCACACAGGTATACTTTTTCAAATGACGATAGAGATGATCACTGATCCATCTTATTTGTCGGACCCACAAAGTATCGATAGGTACTAACCCCCGAAATGACCCACAAAGGATCTGACCCACAAAGGATCGATATGTAACTAACCCCCGCAAAGACCCACATAGGATCGGGCCCACACAAGACCTATAGGCACTGGCCTACACAGGACTGCTGAGCGCTGACCCACACAGGATCGGACCCACATATGATCAGTAGCACTGACCCACAAAGGATCACTGAGTGTTGTAGTCGTTGCCGTCGAATCCACTGAGGATCTCGACACTGTCGTCATCATCACAGTAGCAGTCGTAGCCAGCTCTAGGGTTTCCCGCACACAGCAAGCTCGTTCGGGAAGGTCCGTTCCACGAGCTGAGAGGCTGATAAATCAACTGACACATAGTCCAGTGTTGATGTATCCAAATGTTCTGTATCGTCAATAGGAACTCAACGTCGCAGACGGCGCGTCAATCGGACGCCCGGTCTGAGATTTATTGGCTTTTTAGTCCCAGGGGCCCGGTTGGTCATTAAAGCAAAACCAACCCGACTGTACTCCACCAGCGTCCAAACCTTGGGCAGAGTATGCCACAATATTTGTCTCACTTAGAGGAAAATAACAAAGTCGACGGCATGTCAATCGGACATCCGAAGCTCAACATATGAGTGTTTTAGCTCCAAGGGCCCAGTTGGTTTCGTGTACGAACCAACATGGCCGAACCCAAAGTATTCTGAAACCATGAGTGCGATATACTGAAACGACCGTCTCGAACCAAGGATTGAATCACCGCTGACATTGCATCGTTCAGAGGCCCGTAGATCATGCTATGATCAAAAGACCGAAAAAGGGTCCGGAAATGGGGGGGTCTGGGCCCGGACCGACCCCCCTGGGTCGGCCCGAAATGGGGCCGACCCGACCTGACCCGACCCGGCCAGACCCGACCCGACCCGGCCCGACCCGGCCCAACCCAGCCCGGCCCGACCCGACCCGGCCCGGTCCGACCCTACCCGACCCGGCCCGACCCGACCCGACCCGGCCCGACCGGACCCGGCCCGGCCCGACCCGACCCGGCCTGGCCCGACCCGGCCCGGCCCGACCCGGCCCGGCCCGACCCGAGGTGCCCGGCCCGTCCCGGCCGGATTGACCCGGCCCGAACCGGAACGAGCGCGGCCCGGCTGCCAGAACCGGCTCGGCCGGTACGACCGAGCAGCGAGGGGCGTGCTTCCCCCGCGTGCGAACACCGCGGCCCCCGCGTGGGGATGCCCCTGGTCAGCAGGCGCGGCTTTTCCACATCCCGTGAGCGCCGGACCCGCGCGGCTGCGGGTCCGCTGGGGCTGCCGCTGCCGTGACTTCAGCCGCTGCGGCTATGTCCGGCGGCGCACCGGGGCGCCGCCGCCTCAGGCTGCCGGCCCCGCCGGTGGTTTCCGCGGGCCCCCGAAGTTTTTCCGGTGGTCCGATTCCACTCCCGTCTACGCCGTAGCTCCTCCCGGGTCCCGTTCTTCACTACGAAAACAACGAATCACCCATGTGGCATGTTTTGTAATCGCCAGCCAATCCGCGCATCAACGAAGAACTGTAGAGGGTTGTCGGGCCGTGTTTGTTTGGCCCCCACCCTCCGCGTTAGGTGATAACAATCGGAAGAATAAATTATCATATGGAAACGTAACAAGATACAATTTAATAAATTAAAAATTGCACCTGATCCAGGTTCTTTGTTTTAGGAGGAACATCCACAGAAATATAAATTATTTCACAAACAAACCCCTACCTTGAAATAGTCGTCGAGCGTGTATTCTTCGCAGAATTGATCATCATGGAAGGAGGCGATCGTCGCGTCGCGGAAGGGTATCGCGTCATCACGGAAGGGCATCACGTCATCGCGGAAGGGCGTCGCGCCGTCGTAGAAGGGCATCGCATCGACGAACTCTGAGGTTCAAGAACATTTAGATTTAATTATATTAATTAAATCCATGATGTTGTTATAACCCACAAAGAGATTTAAAAGAAGAATCTCGAAATCTCCTACCTCAAGCAGTAGGTGATCGGAGATCGTTGTGGGGAAGAACGTCTTGGAAGAAGCGTCGTCGATCTCCGAGGGTAACGGCGTTCTTCGCGTTCTTCGCGAAGGAGGATGAAGGCACAAAATTTCGGTCAAAAGCCTCTCAACGAGCAATCCTCAAGAAGTCGTGCATTGGTCTTATTTTATTATTACGTCAATAGATTGTAAATAGGTTAAAAAATATTAATTAATTCATAGAATTAATTTAATGAAGTTAACCGCCCAATTAATTGGTTCATTAAGAATTTAAGAAAACACGTTAGTTGACTTTCATAATAACGGTTTTTCGCTGGGGCGTTACTTAGCGGAAAAGAAAGGGTGGGGCTCGTGCAGGCCCCACCTCACAAATATCCTACCAAGGGGGTAGGATATTTTTGGGATAGCACCCTATTCGCATCAACTCAGCTTAAGCAGCTCTAAGTGGCTTTCAAGTGGCTTTAAGTGAAATAAAAATAAAGTTGTCGTACACTTTATTTTATTTCTTAACATAACCCCAAAAATTTAAAAACCACCTCCGAGCAAACACAACTCTGGAAGATCCATTTCTAAGCAAATACCGGCGCTGCAATTCCATCGGTGCCCTCGGAATTTGACTCCAAGCACTGGTTTAAAAGTTATAAAAACCCGCTCGTTCATTCACTGAACGTACCCGAGCCAAACTTCCGAAAATGATTCCGAGCACAACGGGCCTCGAAATCAGGTGTCGTCAGAAACTGCGTTCGTGTAAAAATCAAAAGAAAATTAAGAAAAAAAATTCCTAGAATTTTTCGGGTCTTTACATCACTCCCACCTCAGGGCTTTACGTCCCCGTAAAGATACATCATAAACTAGGGAAACAAAAGTGGGTATTGAGCACGCATCTGAGCCTCCCGCTCCCAAGTTCTCTCCTGGAGGTTCTCGTGCTGCCATCTGATGCGCACTAGAGGAATCGATCATCCATGGAGGACCCGCTCCTGTCGATCGTCGATCTCCACTGGGACCTCCGCAAAAGTCACCCCATCATCAATGTCTAGCTCCCCATGGTCAATGATGTGCGTCGGGTCGTGCACGTATCTCTTAGCTAGGATACGTGGAAGACGTTGTGCACCCGGTGCAACTGAGGTTGTAGAGCCAGGCGATAAGCCACCTCGCCAATCCTTCGGAGGACCTGGGATGGTCTGATGAAGCGTGGAGACAACTTGCTGCCTCAACCAATTCTCTGTAATCCACAACGAGGTGAGACACACAAGAAAATGTGGTCGCCATCCTCGAACTCTAGTGGCCTCCGCCTCCTATCAGCTTATGACTTCTGCCGGCTCTGAGCTATGCTCATCCTCTCCTGGATGACCTAGACCTTCTCTGTCATTGTCCGGACCATCTTTGGTCCCACAAGTGCTGACTCCCCAGGGTCTGTCCAGCACAAAGGGGATCTGCAAGGTCTGCCGTACAACGCCTCGTATGGTGCCATCCCGATGGTGGAGTGGTAGCTGTTGTTTTAAATGAACTCCACCAAGGGTAGGTGGTCCTCCCAGCTGCGACCAAAGACGAGGACAGAGGTGCGAAGCATGTCCTTGAGAGTCTGAATGGTCCTCTCCATCTAACCATCCGTCTGAGGGTGAATGGAGGTGCTCAAACGTAGCTGTGTCCTGAATGCCTCCTACAACCCCTTCCATAGCCGGGAAGTAAAGCGAGAATCTCGATCGGATATGATAGATGATGGAACACCGTGAAGCTGTATAATCTCTTGAACATAGAGACGCCCCAATATCTCCACTAAGTCCTGCTCTCTGATGGGTAAGAAGTGAGCCGACTTGGTGAGTCGGTCGACAATCACCCAGATGGAGTCGTGACCTCTGGAAGTGCGTGGATGTCCAGTCACGAAGACCATTGATACCTCGTCCCACTTCCACTCCGGGACCTCCAAGGGCTGTACCAAGCCTCCTGGTACCTGGTGCTCTGCCTTCACCTACTGGCAGGTGAGGCATCGAGAAATGAACTCTGCCACAGTCTTCTTCTTGCCTGGCCTCTAGTGTTGTCGTCTGAGATCCTGGTACATCTTCGACACTCCAGGATGTACCGCCAAAGGAGAAGTGTGAAACTCTCTCAGCACCTCCTCTCGTAAAGCAACTGGTAATAGGGTATGTCCTCTGAAAAGGATGTCGTGCTCTGCTCCAAGGGAGAAGCCATCAGGTGCCTGTCCTGAGGATAATTGCGCACGCCGCGTCTCACAGTCAGCGTCCCCACGCTGTGCCTCTCTGAACCACTGCAGTAGTGGAGGGGTGACTGTGAGAGACTGAAGGAAGGCTGCTCCATCTCTATCCACGAAGGATATCTGCAAGGCGGCTAGCTGCTCTGTCGCCTCCTCAAGTAGCTGAATGCCCATCCTCCTGCTGAGAGCATCGGCTACCACGTTCCCCTTCCCAGGAGTATTGACTATCTCAAAGTCATAGTCCTGGAGAAACTCGACCCATCGACACTATCTCAGGATCAGGTCCTTCTGAGAGAAGATGTACCTGACACTCTAATGGTCTGAAAAGACTGCAAAGCGCTCGCCCATCTGATAGTGTCGCCATGTCTTCAGAGCAAAGACCAGTGCTGCTAACTCTAGGTCATGGGTAGCATAGTTCTGCTCATGCGACCTCAACTGACGTGATCCATAGGCGATCACGGCCCGCTCCAACATCATGACATATCCGAGTCCGGTCCCTGATGCATCGTAGTAGACTACGTACCCTAATCCCTCCTCAGGAAACCTCAAGATAGGTGCACTGGTCAATCTCTGTCTCAGCTATTGGAAGCTCTGCTGACATCTGTCTGACCACACAAAGGCTTTCCTCATCTTTTTCAATGCTGAGAGTGGTGCCGCAACTCTGGAGAAGTTTAGCACAAATCTACGATAGTATCCAGCTAGTCCCAAGAAAATCCGCACCTCTATCACGCTCTTGGGTGGCTCCCAAGCTAGCATTGCCTCGATCTTCGTGGGATCCACCGCAACTCCCGCCTCAGTGATGACGTGTCCCAAGAAGTGGACCTCACGTATCCAGAACTGACACTTCGAGATATTTCCATAAAGATGGTGCTCTCGGAGTGTGTCTAGTACAACCCGCAAGTGATAGGCGTGCTCCTCCTCAGTCGTCGAGTAAATCAAAATGTCGTCGATGAAGACTATGACAAATCGATCGAGGTATGGATGAATGATCCTGTTCATGAGGCCCATGAACACTGCTGGAGAATTGGTTATGCCAAATGTAATAACCAAAAACTCATAGTGGCCATACCGACATCGGAAGGCTGTCTTCTGCACGTTCTCGTCTCGAACTCTGAGCTGATGATAGCCTGACCTGAGGTCTACTTTCGAGAACCACCGTGCTCCCTTGAGCTGATCGAAGAGGTCTTCAATCCTAGATAGCGGATACAATTTTCTCACTGTCACCTTGTTCAGGCGATGATAGTTGACACAAAGTCGCAAGCTCCCATCCGCCTTCTTGGTAAACAATATCGGGGAAGCCCAGGGTGAAACACTGGGTCAGATGAATCCCTTGCCCTGCAAGTCCTCCAACTATACCCGTAACTCTCGAAGCTCAGCGGGGGCCATCCGATATGCTGGAGTCGATATCGGGGCTATCCCGAGGTATAGGTCAATATGAAAGTCTACCTCTCTGCGAGGAGGTAGCCCTGGAACGTCATCGAGAAAGACGTCCACATACTGATCCACCACTGCAGGAAAACTAGGACTCTGCACATCAACTACTCCAAGGATGAGGCTAGCCAACTGATGAGTGATGGGCTGCCTTCTCCTCTATAGAAGTCCATCCGGTGCTGTGAAGGCTCACTTCTCACCGGTGAAGGTGAACCTCCTCCAGTCAGTGCATACACATCGCACCTTGCACATAAAACAGTCAATCTGTGAATGGACCATAGACAACCAATCCATGCCCAAGATGACGTTGTAAGGCCTCGACGCCACTACAAAAAGATCCCAGCCGAAGCTCTTATCTCCTAGAGTAATCTCACACTGCTGGCACCAGTGCGTAATCGTCGAGTCTGCTCCCGTAGGTGTTTCTAGCCGTATGTATCGAGCCAACGTCTCCCACCACCTGCCGCTCGGCCAGCTCCTCTGCCTCGTCCGCCTCCTCCCTGCGGACCGCCACGGTCGACCCTCTGCCTCTGCCTAGGCAGCCCCTCAACCATCTACTGCTCCTCGGCACGGTGGGTTGGGTAGTCACGAGCCATGTGACCCTATCCGCCGCATGTGTAGCACTACCTGCCTCTCGAAAGACTGGCTCCACGCTGTGTGCCCCGCACTGCTGAGCCAGTGTCTTGAGGTCGTCTTCCTGAGGGTCTGGACTTCCTGGAACCCTGATTCATCCGTCGACTGCCTGCTGCAGATGACTCTACTACGTGCTGCCCCGCGGTAGGTATCACCGCTGCATAAGTCTCAGTAAGAAAGCTCTCGATCAAAAGGGATCGCTCCATTACTCCTTCCTGGGTCGGGATGCTGAGGGAGATCAGCGATGCCCTGATCTCGTGTCTCAATCCCTGCTCGAAGGTCCGGGACCGGAAGAATGTGTCCCGTACCATGTCGGTCGAGTAGCGCGAGAGATCGGTAAATCTCGCCGAGTACTGGGAGACCGTCAAGCTGCCCTACCGCAGCTGAAGAAGCTCCTGGATGCACACCGCACAGAGGGTGGCTGGGATGAACTCCGAGCGGAAGAGGTCCTCAAAGTATGTCCAGAGAAGAGATGCCTCATCTTGCACCTGGAGCATCAAGCTCCACCATCGTCCCGCTGCTGCGTGCAGTAGGCTCACCGTGAGGATCACCATGAGGTCTGTTGGTGTCCTCACTAGCCAGAAAACTCGTACAACTTCTTCCAGCCAGTCCTCAGCTGCCTGGGGGTCCATCTCCCCGCGGAACCTGGGAGGTCGCTAGCGCTAGAACTCATGCAGTGCACTAAGGCGACGTGCATCGTCCGCGGATGGTGCTGGAAGCATCAGTGGCTCAGTGGGTAAAGGTACCTCCGGTGCCTCTGCTGTCAAAGGGGCCTTTACCGCGGCCTCGTCGCTCGGCGGACTGTCGTCACGTACGAATCTCTGAACCCTAGGTAGCTTCCGTCGTGGGGGCATCCTGAAAAGAAAACAGGTGTGCCACAGTCAGAACAGTATACCTGGTGAGCTGATACAAAGTAATCAAAAAGAAAACTTGAAACACACATGAAATCAATGTTTTCGTGCATTAAGTCAGAAATCAGAAGTCAGGGTCCTGGTGTACGGATACGTCAGCCGCCGCACCAACACTGGACTCCCTGGACTGATAACCACACCCAATAAGCTGAACATTATTGCTTCACATAGAAGAAAGATCAGAGTCTGTGGTAGAACCGACCACCTCTGATACCAATTTGTCACGACCCGTCCTCGGGGCCCATGCTGTGACTACCCCAAGACTGCCTTCCATAGCCAGGGGCTGGCGACTAGCACCAAGGCGTAAATCCTGGTAATGGGAAGGAATTTCCTTTGTAAAGTAAACAAGCACCACAGAGTAAGCAAGCAGAAAACGGTAAACACTAAGTAAAAACAACTGGTACAACAGTAAGTGCAGAAAAGTAAAGGGGCCGGAAATACAAGCCCAACTGTAAAGTACAACTGAAAGGGGAAAAACAGCAACTGAAAGGAAAAGCCATAGCGTCGATCCGTCCTCTGGAATTTCCACCTGAATGGTGAGTACAGATATCCTCCACAACTCCTTGGTCCGGACGTCTGCTCCGAGTACACCCCGCCCAGTTGTCCACCTCTAGGTACCGTCCTGCTCCGCAAGCCTCCACCACGATCAGCACTGTCCGTCGTCTGCAACCAACACAACGTAGTGCGGTCATAGACCGTGCAGGGGTGAGTATAAGCTACTCAGTAGGGACCCCGAGACCCCCGATGGTCTCCCAGAATCCACAAAGGATAATTCACGAAGGAAAGATACAATCACGAAGTAACAACCGACACTACTTAGGTATATGCCCATACATATACCTAAGTCATCAATTCTCGCTCGGCTCCAACATCCGTGCTCAAGTACAACCCAGTCCACACAGAAAAGCAAAATTTAAATCCACATAGGTTACCACAACACAATCAACAAAGGAAAGTAAACATAAATCCACACAGGATAGCACAACACAATCCACAAAGAAAGTAAACATAAATCCACACAGGATAGCACAACAAAATCCACACAGGAAAGTAAAACAGGATTCAGCTCACACAAGTATACTTCTTCAAATGACGATAGAAATGATCACTGATCCATCTAAGTCATCTGACCCACAAAGGATCAATATGTACTAACCCTCGAAATGACCCAGAAAGGATCTGACCCACAAAGGATCGATAGGTAACTAACCCCCGCAAATACCCACACAGGATCGGTCCCACACAGGACCTGTAGGCACTGGCCCACACATGACCGCTGAGTGCTGACCCACACAGGATCAGACCCACATAGGATCAGTAGCATTGACCCACAAAGGATCGCTGAGTGTTGTAGTTGTCGCTGTCTAATCCACTGAGGATCTTTGCGCAGTCGTCGTCGTCCCAGTAGCAGTCGCAGCCAGCTCTAGGGTTCCCACACACAGCAAGCTCATTCAGGAGGGTCCGCTCCATGAGCCGAGAGGCTGATACATCAACTAACACATAGTCCAGATTTGATGTATCCAAAAGTTCTGTATCGTCAACAGAAACTCAACGCTGCAGACAGCGCGTCAATCGGACGCCCGGTCTGAGTGTTATTGGTTTTTTCGTCACAGGGGCTCGGTTGGTCATTAAGGAAAAACCAACCCGACCGTCCTCTAGCTGCATCCAAACCTCCGGAAGAGTATGCCAAAAGATCCGTCTGACATAGAGGAAAACAACAATGTCTAAGGCATGTCAATCGGACATCCGAAGCTCAAGATATGAGCGTTTCCGCTCCAAGGGCCCGGTTGGTTTCGTGTACGAACCAACCCAGCCGAACCCAAAGTATTTCAAAACCTTGAGTGCAATATACCGAAACGACCGTCTCGATCCAAAGATCGCATCGCCACTGACGGCGCGTCGTTCGGAGGCCCGTTTCTCAATATATGAGCAAAAGACCGAAAAGAGTCCGGAAACCGGGGGTCTGGGCCCGGACCGACCTGGCCCGACCCGGGCACGCCCGGCCCGGCCAGAGCGGCCCGACCAGGCCCGGATGCGACCCGACCCGAACCGGCGTGGGCACGACCCGGCTTCCGGAACCGGCTCGACCGGTTACGTCCGAGCGGTGGGGGGCGTGCTGCCCCCGCGTGCGAACACAGCGGCCCCCAACGTGGGGCTGCCCTTGGACAGCGGGTGCGGCATTGTCGCGTCCCATGTGCGCCGGACCCACGCCGCTGTGTGTCCGTGGGTGCCGCCGTCGGCGCCGCCGGTGGTTTCCGCGGGCCAACGGAGTTGCTCCGGTGGTCCGATTCCACTCCCGTCTGCGCCGAAGCTCCTCCTGGGTCCCGTTATTCATTGTAGAAACAACGAATTACCCTTGCGGCATGCTTTGTCATCTCCCGCCAATCCGCGCATCAACGAAGAACTGCAGAGGGTTTTCGTGCGGTGTTTGTTTGGCCCACACCCTCCACGTTAGGTGATAACAATCGGAAGAATAAATTATCATATTCAAACGTAACAAGATACAATTTAATAAATTAAAAATTGCACTTGATCCAGGTTCTTTGTTTTAGGAGGAACATCCACGAAAATATAAATTACTTCACAAACAAACCCCTACCTCGCCGTAGTCGTAGAGCATGCGTTCTTCGCATAATTGATCGTCGTGGAAGGAGGTGATCGTCGCGTCGCGGAAGGGCGTCGCGTCGTCGCGGAAGGGCGTCGTGTCGACGAACTCCGAGGTTCAAGAACATGTAGATTTAATTATATTAATTAAATCCATGATGTTGTTATAACCCACAAAGATATTTAAAAAAAGAAACCCGAAATCTCCTACCTCAAGCAGTAGGTGATCGGAGATCGTTGCGGGGAAGAACGTCTCGGATGAAGCGTCGTCGATCTCTGAGGGTGACGGCGTTCTTCGCGTTCTTCACATTCTTCGCGAAGGAGGATGAAGGCACAAAATTTCTGTCAAAATCCTCTCAACGAGCAATCCTCAAGAAGTCGTGCGTTGGTCTTACTTTATTATTACGCCGACGGATTGTAAACATGTTAAGAAACGATTAAATTAATTCATAGAATTATTATAAAGAAGTTAACCACCCAATTAATTGGTGCGTTATGAATTTAAGAAAACGCGTCAGTTCACTTTCATAATGACGGGTTTTCACGGGGGCGTTACTTAGTGGAAAAGAAATGGTGGGGCTCGTGCGGGCCCCACCTCACAAATATCCTACCAAGGGGGTAGGATATTTTTGGGATAACAACCTATCCGAATCAACTCATCTTAAGCATCTTTAAGTGGCTTTCATGTGGCTTTAAGTGAAATAAAAATAAAGCTGTCGCACACTTTATTTTATTTCTTAACTTAACCCCAAAAATTTAAAAACCACACCCGAGCAAACGCAACTCTGGAAGAGGCGTTTCTAAGCAAATACCAGCACTGCGATTCCATCGGTGCCCTCGGAATTCGATTCCGAGCACCGGTTTAAAAGTTAGAAAAACCCGCTCGTTCGTTCACTGAATGTACCCGAGCCAAACTTCTGAAAATGATTCTGGGCACACCGGGCCTCAGAATCAGGTACCGTCAGAAACTGCATTCTTGTAAAAATCCAAAGAAAATTAAGAAAAAAATTTCCTTGATTTTTTCGGGTCTTTACAAAGGTATATAAAAATATTCTTCACCAACTAAAGTTAAATCATAGATGATCAATAAGGAACACTATTAAAGGATTCATAAGGAGCCATCAAGATGGTATACTAAAATAAATTTTTATAAGCTAACTCAAATAGTAGTATGATCTTATCCTAGGAAACACAGAATTCATGAAATCGTGCAAAGAGCATGTCATTTAACACATGAATCACATTCTATGTCTATACACTAGTTTGATGGTTTCAGGTTATTCTCAATAGAACCTATATACTGAAATCCTTCAAAAACCCCATTTAGAATCATGATGTGAAGTTTGCATCAATATCTGATATAATAGAACATATAGATTCTGAAATATGTATAACATCCCTAACATATATGCTCTCCAGCAAATCTACCTAGATGGACTCTTAAATTTGAATTAATTTTCCGACCATAATAAAATGGAAACCAAATACCCAGACTAATTTTTTCCCACAAGGTGATCATCATAAAATATTTAAATATCTAATGGAACACCACCCATTTCTAATTAGGAATGGACAATGGTTATAATATTCTACTAAGACACTGATATTATTCATTCACCATTTGGAAGGTGGATCACCATATGATAAAGTTGCAATATTCCATTTCATAACTGGCCAGCAATATGAGTAATGTATGTATTGATACATCTCTATGGTATATGGTTGTATGGTCAATGATGGGTCATAAAATTACCCCATCATTTCTTTTATGATATCTTTGTAGGAACAAAAATTCCTTTCAAAGTATAGGGTCTCATCATCATCCACTACACACCATTGAATATAATTAGTCAAGTGAGTTACATTACTGTAGGATTAATCCCTCAGGATAAGAATGTGTCCTAATTTTCACAAAATTCCTACAATAAGATGTCATATATAATTCTAAGAGGATATTCTAACCATGATCTTCATTATCCTCAACATGCATATATACAAATAAGACTATGTGATGCCATTTTCTACTATACTCTTTATCCCAATCTGTTTGAGTCTTCTGGCTCAATGAATCATGTACAACATTGACTTTTATATGGAGATATAAATCCTCAAAATAATAGTATTACAGGTACGCAACCCATTTATACTTCCCATGAATCAAATAAAAATGTGTAAATATGTTTTTGGGTAATTTTTGATATGTGATTACATAAAAAATCCATATAAATAATGTATCCAATAGTATAAAAAATTAAATACATCCTAAATAAAAATGTATTTTATTGGGGAATTATTCTCATGTTTCCTAAATTAACATAACTCATATTCTATGACATACCTGAAAAACATAAGATATACTCCCATCTCGATACGAGATATGACATTGTAATAAATAATGCTCTTACTAGATTTATGAAAATTTGTATCACTACAGAGGCTAATCATCCCTTAAACTTCTGAAATGCTACATCATAAGCTTCTTAAAATACAAATTTCAGAACCATCATATTTTTTCTTATAAGAGTCACTCATATGAGTGAAAAATCCTAAAAATAGAATCTGTAATAAAAAAATAGTTCCAATAAAATTATGATGTCAATCAAAATATTTGGATTCACCCAAGAATCTACAACTCTCTACTTATTTGGGTGTACTAATAATGATAACTCTATAATGTTACACCCATGAAGAGAATATTGTTGTTCCAAAAGTGGAATTAGATGAGCGGAGTAAAAACGTGATGCTCTTTTGGTGTATTTAGCATGATCTCATGATATCATGGTCATGTTGAGAGAGAATACAATAAGTGTTCATGCACAAATTCTACCATGTATGAATCTAAATACAAGTGGAAAACCCAATTCATTATATTCATGAAAAATGAACATGAATTCATGGGAATGATCAACATAACCAAGTACTTGTAAACACCAAAACTGGTCTAATATGATACATAACGTATGTCTGGAGAATTAATATTCACCATTGATTCCCCTATATAAGATAAATAATTGAAAGCGACAATTCTCTATGGAGATGATCAAAGAGTTTTTTATTAATGGATATGGATATATGTTTTTAACTGTAATCTAGTACAGAAATAGATAATCCATAGAAATCCTATGGTTACCCTCCCCAACCATGGAAGAAAAGATAGGTGAACCACATGGAGAAGTGTTTGGGAATATAAATAACTCATGATCCAAATCTATTAAATATTTGTTGAGATCTAGAACCTATAGAGGTAACATACTGTAAGGATGAATGATTACTACTATAACTCTTAACACTAGCTCAGTAGTAAATTCTACATATCATCCTAGAGGTAGTACATAAATAAAAGACTTCCTAAATTTTATCCACTATAAGAGGGAATACATTAGTTCATAATCATTGTTCTTCTATGACGAGGCTAATTTATTTCATACTACCCACCAACTAATGCTCCGGTCCAGATGGAGAAGCATGAATATTACATTATCACATGTGAATTTGTTTACTACCACTTGGTGATTTACAAATCAACTTCTAGGGATAGTAGTAAATATGTGCTCGATATGAAACTATCCAGTATAACCTAATAATTAAATTGAATCACATCCTTCCAAGGATTAATATATACCAATAGAATATAAATCTTCCCATCTTAGTGGAATAATTCAAAAAATGGTTAGTTCTCCCAGATTAGATACCAAAAGGGTTATCATTGGTCAACACACCACACAACAACTCAATATTGAGGACTAGATTCATAATGATTGCCTAAAATATTTAGAAATATGATGTTCTTGTGTCAATTGATGTAGAAACTAAAATATAGGCTAATAGAATATTACATTAAAGAGTAGATGGTCAACTGTTATTCTCCTCCAGAATAGGCTACACTACATGTTATTTTTTTTCCTGTGACCATGAGTAACAACATAACTATGCTGAGAAATCCCATTCTACTAGCAATGTCAGTATTTAGTTTGGTTTCATCTACCTCAGCATCCCCCGCAACATAAGCGGTTAGTGGTATTCCATTTGTATACATGGAATGATACTACCTACCCAACAATGGAATATTTGGTAGTTATATATCAACAGTTTCTGGGAACTAAGGGAAATGTCTTCATGAAGTGATGGTTATGCCACATCTCACCATATCCATTGTGTTCAACTAGACCAGGTAAGCATTGTGGTGTTCTATGTACCACATTGCCACACTAGAGACATCTAATGAAGATTTTTTTCCATGAAACCTATATTATGATACCCCCATGAATAATATCCAAATAATATTTTCACTAACTAGAAGAAACACTAAAGAATTATTTAATAAACCGGCCTGGATCCCACTATCAGATTTTTTTATATTATGTTCTTTAATGAGGGCCTAGTTGAATATCTCATAAATCATCTTCTACTAAAAAACAGTAAACTATGATTAGATTTAATATACCATCTTATTATCCACTAAAAGAGGATAATATTAATTGTTAATATATATAATATTCATGTGTATTATTATTCAAAAACACCATTTTAGATCATTTTACATTTTATTATTATTTCATATTATAATTGTAATTCCATGAAAAAAATTAAATTTTACGGGGTACATTTTTTAACCTAATTTAAAGTACCCAATGTTCTTTATTTTATTATCATATATAATTTTGATGTTTATAATTATACTGGAAACAATTCATAATTATGGAGTATTTGAAGATTCATATTGGAAGACCACCAATGTTGGCCTTGCACAAACAACATTTTGGGTGCAGTGAAATGGATAACAACCCAATAAAAATACTGTAGTGTCCAATATCCAAGCCAAATAATTATGAAAATTGAACTAAAGGTAGAGGAAATCATGGGGAAAATTTAATTCAATAGTGGTCAATGATAACTCTGAGGGATGAATGGATTTCCAGGCGTCCCATGTTTGAGATAAAAGTTTAGGCCAGATTCTGCCAACTAGAAAAAATGCACCCCATTTTACACATATCACGTAAACCAAGAATTATTTTGGGAATAAACATTACAGACGGTTAGTGGAAATCCTGAGATTCATTTTATTTTTATATGTCCCACTCTAATTCTTCCATCTAGAAGCTCATTTAGGCCCTTCTATTCAATGGATGCAATCAGGCTGCCACCTCGCTTCATGTGTGGAAAAGTCCACGTTCCACAAGATTTCCACCACCCTAAGCCTACCATAATCATGTGGGATGACTTTAACATTTGTAGGATTGATCTAATGCTCCCAAAATTCATATTTATTGAATTGGTGTTGGACAATTTATGGATCTTTGGTGCTTTGTTCAATTGTTATGTTAAGCTGTAAATTTGTTTCCTTGAGATTCTCTATCTCTTGAAAGATGTTCAATTCACCTTAGTTTCTTAATAAAATGTATTCTTATACTCTTATTTTATTCTTCTTTTTATCACATGGATAGCGTTGGTTCAATTTTTAAATTTATTCGCACCAAACCTTGTGAAATTATCACACAACAGTGGAGTGATTTCTTTTTTTTACTTCTCCAATTCTTCCCTAATGAGTCTACATTCTGCTTCCATTGAATCCATAGAATCAATGGATGGATAATCCACATATGGGTTGATCTAATAGAGTATCCAGGGGAAGGATTGTATATTATTTATAACTCAATTAATTTCTACTCACTTTTTTAATTGATAAATATTTTTGGATATTTAAAACACCTTCTTCATTTGTTGAATTTAACGCACACACATCAAGTGATAATACTAACATTAACCTTGATGTGATCAAAACATTGATCCTTCAAGTGTATAGGTGATTAATATTAAATATTGTAGGTATTTAACATGTATGTTATGATGTTGTTTGAACTTCTTAAATGAACCCATCTAAAATATAATAAATTGAAATAGATTAAAAAGGAATGAATATAATCCACCCCAAGTTATAACCTAAGACCAAATCATTATTTTAATTTGAATTCAGTTAAGTATCATAGAATTCAAAGAAACCCATATAATATCAACCCTTGTTGGCCACATCATATCCATAAACAGTGTATAGTATGTATTTGTCTCTAGGTGTCTTCATAGGTCTCTAAGGATTCGACAACCCATATCAAACTATAAGAGAATACTTGACCATAAAATCATGTGTAAATTTGGGTGACACCAAATTTTTGCGCCATTTACGGGGAACCATGTAGGTAATATTATAATATATCTTTATTTTCTCATCCCACATATCTTTTCTCATCCCTAATTTCACTCCAATGGAAATCCCTTTTGAAAAATACCATACATGGTGAACCTCTCCCTACTTTGAATACCCCACAACAAGCGTGTTGTACATTGATGATCCCAGATAATATTTATTGGGTAATCAAAAAACTATTGAGCCACATGTTTTTAGCTCATATGATCCAAATAATATTCCTTCATTTAATTAGTTCATATTCCAACAAGGCCAATATGAACATCCTCCAATAAAATTCCAAAACCGTAATTATCCTCATCGAATAGACAATATGTCTAAACCCATTTATCATCCTGATCCAGAACCATTTTTTAAGAAACTGTCTCAACAAATAGATATAATTACTTCTGATGTTTCATCATTTAGATTATAACTACAAAGTATTAAAACATTTTGGGAAACCATTTTCATTAAGGGTGTCCATTCATCATCGTTGATAGAATAATATTGTTAAAAACAAAATTCTCCTTAAAATGATAAAGAAGAATCCATTGAATATAAGAGACCTAAAGAACATGAAGTAAACTATTATTGTACTTTAAATAATGAGGAAATTGATTTCATTTATTCACAAGAGAGAAATTTGACATCGTGGATTGAGTGCCCCTATTATAAATCTATTGATGATTTTTTAGAAACAAAAATAACTATAACATTGGGATAAATCACGAAAACTGAGTCCATACCCATTCCTAAAACTAGAATTCTCAATTTGTTGGTTGAATCTTATACATAGAAGGAACCGAGTTTTCGAGAAATTTAGAAAATGAAACTGAGTTGGATTCAAAATCTACACCTGTGTTTGAATGTCCAATCAAACCCGAGACCAAAATTATTGTCCTTATTCCCCAATATTGTATACCTTCATAGGGTTTTATCATAACCTTTAAATTGTAATTCATTCTTCTCTTGAAACCAAAAACGTTGGAATGATCATTGATATCTAAGGATATACTACAGAAGAAACTGAATGAACCATTTCTGATATTCCTTGGATTTTCCCACTAACATTATAACATAGGTTTGTAAATGAATAAAATTTTTCAAATATAATCACAAATAATAAATTTTATGGGAGAAATAAATGGTCCTTAAAATTTTGAAATCTGTTATTGGGTAAGATAGGGGGTTAATGTCGAGCTAATGATGTTAAACCAAATAATTGTATGGGAGGAAACCTGTGGTATTCATGCTTCCAATCATTGTGAATCGTCTTTATTTTTAAAATACAATTAATGAATCATTTTTATATTTTAAAAAAATTATTGTGGACATGTTCTTCTATTATGAGTATGGATGGGTATGAATAGGGAGCATTGTATTCATATGTGTCACGCGGTATGATCCCTGAGTAATAACATACCTATAAATTTAAAAAAAGACAATGTATAATCAGTTTATTTTTTATTTTATGGGTTTTAGGTTATTTTAAAATTTAAAAATTATATAATAATTATTAAAAAAATAAAAGGATGCAGCAGAGGTCATGGGGAAACCCCATCAAAACCGGTGAAGTTATGGGGACTTTAATCTGGGACTGAAGGGAGATAAGGGTGTGCTCTTTCCACTGACCTATGGCTTATTGTGCATCCATATTCTATAATTTTTCTATATATTCATATATTTTACATTTTTTATTATATGATTAAATATATCTATAAATATAAATTGTTTTTTCTTATTTATTTTATTTTTTATTCTTCTACTAGGGTACTCTACAAGTGACATAGATATAAAAGGGAAAAATTAGAGAAGAAAGCACATCAACTTTAACCACAAGTTGACTTTATTCACTGATCCTCATATTGAAAATTCCTTTTAGAACTCATGTCATCAAACTCTACCCCCTTCTCATTTTTTATTTTTTATACACTGGGGAAAATGTTATTCTATGTTATGGGTGAATAGAATTAAAAAATAATAACTTATTTTTTGTGCATAAAAAATGTGTGGAATGAAACATTTATTTGACCATGAACATGATAATACACCTTGGACACTTGGAAATTGAATATCAAATATTTTTCATGCCCTGGTCATAATTTTAATCCATCTATAATTTAATGATCATTGATTTTGGATAGTGTGGTTGTCTAGTGTGAAATTTCATCATTTATATTTTCATCCAAATAAAAAAAAGAGACCACAATGCACATCCATGGGATATTGGGGTATTAGTTTGAGTTCATGGGGTCCCAAAAGTAAATAGTATAGTTTTAGTGAACATTTTAGTTTTAATTTGAGTATTAAATAAAAACCAAAAAAACAATAAATCTCTGTGTATAGCAATGAAATGACTTAATTTGTGGCTTTCGGCACTTGGGGATCGTGACTCCATAGTTTTCTAGCCCATAGTTAGTAATTTTTTCTCTATTTGTGTAAATTTTTCATTATTTTTGACTGAGAAAACTATAGATGATGCGTAAATATGTTTTCTTTACTTAGTTCCCTATGTTCTCTGATCCTTGGAGTCATAGGAAAAGTCTCACTATATGGGTTGACTCTTTTCAATGTAATTTCAAGAACCATGGAAATATTGTAAAAAAATTGAATACTGGTCTTAATATTGAAATGAGATTCTACCTACCACTTTGGTCATTTCCCCTAGAATAAAGATAAACCCCATGTCTATTAGGATACACAACACCTCTTCATACTTAATTGATATTGGATGAAATATGGAGATGAATTTGAACAATGGAATGGGCTTCGGATTGGGATATGCTTTTGAAACTATCTTGTATTAAAATATTTATATGGTTTTCATTGTTTTTTGATATAATGGTCTTTGGTGATCAATTTTTAATAAAATGTTTTTTGGAAAGGAAATTCTAATATAACATTTTCAGATATATTTTAATCGGGACTTTCAATACTCATGTTGGGGGTCATGATTAGCCACTGAATGTGGATAATATTCATTGTTAATATATATAATATTCCTATGATTTATTATTCATAAACACCATTTTAGTGAATTGTACAATTCAAACATTATTTCATATTATAATTGTATTTAATTCTAAAAATGTACGCACATTACATTTATCTAATGACATTGACTCTCATATATGCAGGCATATGAAAATGCTCAAGGATAAAATGCATCGCCTCCATCCACGACCCTTCCACATTTTTTCCTCCATACCCTAAAAATTTGGGTGGATTCTTCTTCTGAAAATCCAGATTCAACTCCTTCATAGTTGGGTTAGGTAACTAAAGTACTTTTATATATTCCACATAAGAAAAAAATCATTTTCAAAACATGGTAACAATTCCCATATCTTGAAATATATGTGGTTCAATAGTTGAAACTACTAGATTAATAAATGGAATCTCATGGTTCCCCACATCTGTTGTATGATGGTAACCACCTTCAAGGAGGACTACTCAAGGAATTCATCATCTAATGATTCTACATTTCAAATTTTAAAAATCATAAGAGAATTTAATTAACACTAAAAAATAGATAACTAGGATAGTTACAAATCCTTTTTATTAATCAATCAAATCTATATTACGGCTCAAAAGGGAACTAATTTGGCCTATCATTTAGAGGTAACCATTTAACATTTAAAATAATTATGATCATTTAGGTTGGTAATATTTGTATAAACTAATTTATATATCATGATCAAAACTATAAGGTCCAGAATCCCTAATATTCTCTAATTGTCAAACTATGTTTTCATTAATTATCTATGCCTAAAAACACTATTTATGATGATTTAATCATTTTAATTGATCCAATTAACTTCTACATTCATGTAATGTCATCAAAATTTATATATAATAATCAGGTTCCATTATATGTGGCATTCAAATTCTTGATGAATGTAAACATAGCCTAAAAGAATAAATGGTATACAAAACATGTAGCGCCTATAATTTGGAATTTAATGAAAATCAAAATTTAATTAGATTGAATTTATTTAAAATATCTATAAAATATCAACAATAATAATTACATCATAATACATGTGTGTGACCCAATGATGAAGGTGTATAAATCACAATACGGTGAAAAATCATAAAAATAGTAACCCATCCTATTTAATTTGGGGTTCCCTTGTATATGGGTTAGATGCATGGAAGAAAATAAAAGTTGGTCCATGTCCCTACAAGTCATGTGGCTAGCACAACCTGCTTCACCATAGGCCACTATTAGAGTCTGATCAAATAAAATACTTATATATATTTATATATATTATTGTTATATATTGTATAAACAAATATGAATTATTTATGTGACAATGTTAGTAGTAATATTCATGGATACATGGTGATGGCTAATGTAAAGGGGTAACTTGACGTCCAAAACTATTATAACAAAAAATATGTTCATGCTATGGTATGTCTCTGTATATCATGATTATTGTGAGATGTCATTATCATCACAATAGATGGGTGTGGAGAGAATTTTTGATAGACACTCAGTGAATGGTAATGTGTATTTCAATTCCCATGATCCATAAAAAAGTATAATGGTGATTTATGACATGTCCAACACCCAATTTAATGGTGAGAGATACCAAATTTTAAACAAATTATTGACCATAATTTTGCAACCAATAAGAATAGGTAAATAATAATGATAATTAGAAACATGTTGAATAAGGTAAAATAAACTTATATTCATCAAGACGAATTCAACAAATGGAATCACTATCAATGTAAGATAAATATTAAAGTATTCCCCACATGGTGTCACATTACCACAAATTAACATTTATTTTAAAAATCCATTTCATTTAATTAAACACTAAAAACTAATTTTGGGCCAATTGGAAAACATAAATGGTGTTATCGTGTATTGAACATTTATATTAAACTAGGAACCAAAATATATAATAAATTTTGAACACATATTATGTGTTTGAATACATAATAAGTTTAATATAATTTAATTAATTCATATGACACACCCATGGGTTTCTATGATTGAGGATGAAATTTAATAATTTTCTAGAAACATTCCATGGGAGTATAAAAATAAGTATATAATTAATTAGAAATGAAGAACACTTTTTATAGTGAAGCGTGAAAATGAATGGAAATTTAGAAAAATATATAATCTATGAAAAACAATGATATTTTGGGAAAATAGTTATACCATATTCCATAGGTCAATATACGACTCCCCATCCAATATCTTCTTCAGACTAGATATAGATCAGTAAGAAAAAAGAATAGTCCAACACCCTAAAAATTGAGAGAACAACCTTGCACAATAATAATGAATGAGATATGATGTGAAACTGTTATATGAAGAATATGTATTCGAATAATTACTATATGGAATAAAATTATTTAGGAAAAACTAGATTTTTAATTAGAATTGTGAGTTATCAAAATTCCTATGATAGGAAATGGGAGAGCTCGATGGAGAATAGGAGGGGATCATGTATGTTGGAAAAGGTATGAGGATAGAATGGTGTGTGGTTTTAAAAATCATTAATGTATTAAACTGGGAATTCATCCTAATAATTGGTGTCACATGATTAGGATTAATGGTTGATCAAATCTTATGCCAATCAAGAGTGATGCCCTATCTATAGTGGGATCCCACAATGTACAGGCACATGGTTTTCTAAACC
Source organism: Viscum album (assembly GCA_963277665.1). Taxonomy (NCBI): domain Eukaryota; kingdom Viridiplantae; phylum Streptophyta; class Magnoliopsida; order Santalales; family Viscaceae; genus Viscum; species Viscum album. The sequence goes on along the minus strand of OY728133.1, from coordinate 970,039,225 downwards.
ATGCTACAACTATGTTGTCTAGATTTGATAAAATTTATCTACATACCACATTGGAATAAACCAAATATGATATGGTTTTAGAAAACTATACTTCCACCAACACCCCTATGAAATGCCCTACAGGGTTAGTGGAAAACGTTTCAGCTAGGCTCCATGGTTTCTTCAGACTGGGCGGCATAGATTGTTTCTTTAATATTCTGGGTTCCATGATTTAAGAATTCCCGAGACTCCCTTTTGATATATGTAACTCCATTATATAGCATTAAAAGGACTAAAACAAAAAATATCCTCTTTAGAAGTTCATAGATATAAATGGGTGGACACTATGCTCTATATTTGGAATAGAAAACCAAAACGATTAATAAGATATTTGATTAAAAAGGAAAAATGTGGAAGAAACACCCAAATATCCTCTTTAGAAGTTCATAGATATAAATGGGTGAATATCCCCAAAATTAAAACATGAAACCTAATAGGAAAACATCATAAACCAAAACTAAATGTAATAAATAAAAATTGAAAATTGAAAATAGATTTTTTAAAACAAATATCAAAATTTATTTTGATTGAATGAGGTAATATGAAAATGTAAAATATAATAAAAAAATAGTACCCACTCAACAAATTTTTTATATTATCTTATTGAAAACACTATTGGAAATAAAAATAAAATTTAATGATTTAGTGAACTACCAATGGTATTCTATGAAAACAAAAATATATACACATTCTTTTACTCACCAATTAATAGGTCAATAAACATAAGTATGAATACAATTTCCATGCACATACATCTATATATATGATTTTTCACAACAAATAACAAAGGATGAATGAAAATATAGGGAAATAAATTTCCAAAATACACATTAAAATGCCTTAAATAAAATAAAACTAGACTACATCCATCAAAAAACCTTCACAAATTCCCATCTAATTTCTCCCAAATTATCATTAAAATCATCTAATAAATTAAATATCTAAAATATCCAAATAACCCAGTGTTTAAATTTTATAATTTTTTTATAGAATATTGGTTAAAAAAATTATTATCAAACCCAAAAAATATACTAAAATTATTTGAATGGATTTAATGTTGAACCAAAACACTCCAATAGTGAACAATCCGAAATTTAAATAGAAAAAGATAATATGGAATTTCATTCCTCATGGTTTTTTAGTGAATAAATCAACCATGAGGGGGATGACAGAGTTCAATAGAAACATCAACATAGTTTGGAAATAATATTCTTGACCATTATAGTCATTTTCACCATATAAATCAACTAAAAAAAATAAAATCCATGAGTTGAATATTCTAAAGGAAAACAATAAATTCTATAAACCAATAAAAATGACTAAGTTAAAGTCCAAAAAAATAAAATGATACAACAACCATAAATCATATTCAATATACAAACATCCCCTAAACCCATAACAATGCAACAATCCTTCCAAATATGTGTTGATTAATGAACAATGAGTGATTGACTATTGGTACTCTAAAAAAAATCAAAACAACCAATAAAATACAAATAAAAATTTCTAATCATAGGAATGATAGGTTTTTTCAAGGGTTAAATTAACCTAGCTACTATGATTCCATTTTTTCATGAACCAAATGGTTTCCACACTAAACTAGGCACTATATCAAGTCATCTTCAAGGCCTGAAAGGATTTATGAATCCACCAATGATGAATATTATTGTTGAAAATAAGATATAAAAACATTAGAATGACTTATCCCATATAAAATTTTACAATCCGAAAAAAATTTAATACATAAATAAAACACTACAGTAGATAAAGTTACTCAAATAGACATACCTCAATGTGACCCCATGGGTCCCCAAAAACCAAAAAAATAAAAATCACTACATAAGTTATCAAAAATAAATGAATTTATAAATTAATAACTATAATATAGTCATGGGAACCACAAATATGAAAAAGGAATTCCGGAAGAGAAACCCTCCACTATATCTTACCATTAATGTGAAAACTATCTTATGCTAGTTTGAAATAAAAATTTAATATCAATGTGTTTTACTTTTTTTAAAAACATTGAAATAGAATATGAAATTCGAAAAATATTTTCCATTTTTTATTTCATTAATAATTTCCAATTAATTAAATACATACCAATATTATTTTTATATAAAATAACTAGACCTTGGAAAATGGATTCATAAATAAATCATTGAAATGAATACATTTTTGATAAGTATGATAAATAATTAAAGTAAGGGAATATAGTATACATGTAAAATTGGTTTCATGGTATCCCATGAGACAGTCAGTAATGTTTTGATAGATACTTGAAGGTCAAGTAATAAATATCTTATAACAATTGATGTAAAAAAATATCACTTCTCTAATACTCCAAAACACACTCATTTTTTCAAAAAAGGTACATATACCAAATGATGAATAAGTATACCTCAGTGAGACTAGTTAGAGTATAAAATAATATTTTTTTCATATCCACATATATCTCCTTTAAAAATATGAATGTATTCCCATGATATAAAATATATAGTTGAGTTTTATAATGATATCATATTCTAACATATCAGAAAATTTTCACAACAAATTTATTTCCCACCTCAAATGATCATTTTACGTGAAAACCCAATTTCCCTTACATCTCATAATAATAATACATATTACACTTACTGGACATTAATAATAGAAAATAAAAATTTATCACATTTCATTAACTTCCCACCATTCAATGAGAATCCCAATTTAGGACCCATATTTTTCCTTAAGATCTATTTTCAATATTTTGAAATTTCTCCATGTTCCAAATGATAATAATTATTTTAAATAGAGAAGACATCTCATTAATAAAATCACTATTTCTAGATTTTATAATATACCTTAACCAGAAATCCAATATACAATTTATTTTAATGGTTGGGGCCGAAGCCTCCTTTATTATTAAATCAAAGAAAAGTCCTCTTTAACTGGGTAGATAAAGACCCGTTACAAAGACAAAATGCCATGTGGTCATTTATCCCATTACATCGCATGTAGGGGTAATTATTTAGCCCAAGGCCCATTCTTTGAATAGTACTACTACAGTACCCACCTGCTACAATCCCTACCACTGCTACAATGACCAAGTCCCATTCTGTGTGTATCTGTGTGTGTTTTTGTGTGTGGGTATATGATGCATTAAAGTAGTCAAATATTATAATAAATATAATTTATTCTTATAATAACGAACCATTTAATTTTTCCTTTTATAATAATAAGTTTATAGGAAACCCATTTGTGAATTTACACATTACATGGTAATAATCTTTTTGATAAATAGTCAAACATTTTTGAGGATTTTCATTTTAAAACAAGGATTAAAACATCCATTCACATGAGAAACTCCACCATGATTTATATTTGAAACATCTAAAAAATAAGGGTAAACACATACAAGACATAAAACCATATTCCATAAATTATAAATTGTAATTATTATTGAAAAAACACATTTAAATCATTAGGATATCATATTTTTCAATCTAAAGGCTTGTATATGGGGATGCCTTCCACAATAACTTGTTTCCATTAACAATGACAAATAAAATTCCTTAAATGTTAGACCAATGATGATAGATGAGCAATTAAGAGACCTATAAAATCCAAAAATTAATTTATAATTGACGAGACATTAAACCTAGACCACTAGATCCATATAATAAGAATACCCCATGAAGAAATATAATGAAGGTCATAATAAATAATATAGGGTAATATTACCAAGGGGAATCAACTAAAACCCTTGATGAAATCTTGAAGATTATTCATGGGATATATGGGATCAATGTTGAGGGGTGTTAGAGAAGGAACATGAGGTTGGATGAGTGAAATGACAAGGTATATATGTGATTTTTTTTGAAAAATTGATAAGGTAAAAAGGGTAAAATAATCTCTTAGTGAACCATGAATGTGTCCAAGGATTCGATGCATAGTTTTTTCAAATGGTTTTCCAACCATCAACACCCTTCTGGGACTCTAGAGAATGGTTGTAGGAGATTCCACATGGTTTTAAAAACCATATTCCGACTAATAAATTTGTATATATAAAAAATAAATTAGCACACAGATGATTTCCTCAGGGTTTCGAAAACACTAATCCTTAACTGTGAGACATGCACTACATTCCAATAAAATAAATATCCTTGTAGAAAAAGTATTGGATGAAAAAAATAAAATAATATAATATATTTGGGTATGTACAGGGTGTGAAATTTTGAATTCCTACTGATTATTAGTTTTATTGATGGATGATTTTATCAATCATTATGGATAAAAACTTTTATTGTTGAGTATACAAATCATTGTGATTATCCATCATATGAATTCCTGAAAAATTATTCCTCTGATATTTTAAATCACAATGTTCCTTTGATAAGGGTATCACAAATCCATTAATCTTATTTTACTACCAAACTATGAGGGATAACAATTTAAATGACACCGAATACAATATTATCAATGGGAAACATATATTAGTATAACACACCTGAATGAATAATTGTTGTTTTGAAATATTTTTTCATTCTATTGAATAGAACACAATATATTTTAAAAGGGGATTTTTTTAATCTTACTAATTTAGAAATCAGGATCCCCAAAAATTTACTCCTAAATTTGGAGACATTGTTTTGAATAATTATTAATTTCAATAAAAAGTTATGTTCAACTAGTATTTATATATAAACTATTACATAACAAAGAAAATTTATTAAAAAACAGAATTTTAATGATAAATATATTTATACATGTCCCAATGAATCTCATGCTTGTTGAATGTGAAACAACAATTAAATTACTTGATATAATATAATGTCAACAATATAAAAAAGCATATATATAATGTGACAGGTATCAACCCCGCCCCCCCAAATTTCATATCTATATTATATGATCTCATTCATATAAATATTATAACCCACCACCCCATTACACATGGGTTATTACTCAATGGATACCTCGATTTTATAAAAATTATAGCATTTGTCACGACCTGTCCACAAGGCCCATGTCGTTACATAACCCAAGACCACCTCTCGAAAGGTCTGTTGTTGGCGACTAGCATGAAAGGCATCAACCTGCAAGTGGGAGGGATTTTCTAGAGTACCTATAAAAACACACATGGCCAACCACATCCCACAAACTGAAAAGGGAAAAATGGTATACTTAAAAAAGTGTTGAGTACAAGTAAAACTGAAATTATGTTAGGAAAAATACAAACCCTACCAATGTAAATAAAAAAATGAAGAGTGCAAGTAATAGTTGTGAACCAGACGACTGCTGAGAAACACACCTGATGGTAATATTATTAGAGCTACTCGAATCTATGGGAGCTCACACTGTATGCTTGATCCCACTATCCCATGATAGTCCTAGGCCACCATGTCCAATGTCGAATTTTTTTTTGTCTGTGCAAGACTCAACATGTGCATGAAAAGATAGTGAAGGGGTGAATAACATAGCAATCAGTAGGGGACCACCGTCTTCTAAGAATAAACACCACAAAGAAACCAAAAATAAAATCCAAGAATCGAGGGAATCTCACACTAGGTACATTCAAATGTATAAGAAAAATTTTCATCGGCTATAGTGAGGAATGTTTCGCTCTATTGAGGGACTCATTTCAGATGAATTTTAGCTCTTTTTATTATAAACTAAAGATCCACACTACTATTTTTCGTCTACCGAGCCACTATGAATCCACATGGATGCAGCTCCTCTAAGAGGCCACTAAAGATCAATACAGCTCATTCCAGTCTTTTGGGCCACAATGGGTTCACATGGCTACATCTCATCTTCTAAGCTAATAAGGATCCACAAAACTACTACTCCTCTTTCGGGCAAATAAAGTTCCATGTTTTTGCTGATCGATCTATCATTCATACCTCAACTGCTATGTAGTCCCACATAAAATAACCCAAAGGACCGCCTCAGCATTTGGGTTCCAACTTAACAAACATTGTGTTGAATGGATGACAAGTTTTCATGTTATTATGAATTTAGTAATTAGGGGACGATTGTGACTGGGCCCAGTCAGACCTGGTCAGACCGACCAGAACAACACAGATAGGGGTCCCGACATACATTAGTTTAATTAAACTAAAGTGAAATGTATCTGTTTGAGTCTTGGTTGGTCCGATCTGGCCGGTCTAGTTGGACTTCCCCAATGGGCCTCACTAGACTTGGTTGAGTTTGGGGGAGGGTCCAGCATGTTGGGTTTCCCGGTGACAGTGTCTCATCCAGCCTGCCGGCGCAGGTCCTTCCAGAATCCTACCCTTTCCTCCAACAGATGATCGGACTTGTCCACTTTAGCTAGGACATGACTGAAATAAGCGTATGATACCACCTATCCCACAGGTCATCTATTGAGATGTTCCACAGCCGTGATTTGTTGACTGCCGATCCACCGTGTGTGATGCCATCCGGCACCATGTCGACTCGATTCCAGCAACCGACTCAAAGGCATAGGCCCCTTCTGCTCGGCTGTGACCAAAATACATAACCTCCTCCAAGTGGGATAGATGTCGATGTGGCTGTCTTGGTCACCATAGCACACATCCATGGTGTGCCTCCTTCCGGCACAGGTTTCGCCATTGACATGCTGAAGGGGTCTTTGGAAAACCACCATAAGCGCTCCGGTGGTCCATTCTCCATGCGTCCTGAACCTTTGGCCTCTAGGGGATGTCACCTTACCCATGATGGCCACGATTCTTCCTTTTCTTCTAGTTTAGAATTCATGCATGAATAACACAAAAGTAGAGGGTATCATGGCTTATTCGTGTCGACACGCACCCTCTACCACAGGTGATTAAAGACAAAGGGATGCTTAGTGATTGGTTTTATATCCATCAAAATATTAATCCAGAATAGAGAAAATTCCAAGAAAGATATCATACCACAAGAATGCATGATCTGTGGAGTAACCTGTTTGTTGGTTAATCTTGTTTCATCGTTTATAATAAGAACATGGAAAATCGTAAATCCCAAATCAAACCCCTTCATCAATGACGCTCTTTTCCATAGAACATCATCCTCTTGTGTCCAAGAGGTTGATGGGGTCCATCATTCATTGAGTTATTTTGAAGTGAATGATGTCTTTCTAGTGTTCCTCATTTTATATTTTGGAGGAAATCAGTCACTGGTTCTTCAGAGAAGCGTCAGATTTTTTATCCACGTTCAAACAATGCATCAACTATTAAAAATACAACATGTCGTAATGTTTCTGTTATGCTGTGATGCTGCATCGTTATGCTATTTAAATAATGAAACTATGTCATTATTTCACATCATAAAAGATTCATTACACATTTTTTTAATGATCCATTAATTAGCTCAATTAATGTTCCTCTCAACTGCACCATAGCATTGTTGTGTCACTTCTTGTCGCTGAGAAAGGAAATAAAACAACTTTTTACCTTGTTTTATTATTTTTCTCGAAATGTCTAAAAATTAAATTTTTTGTTCGTTCCTTGCTGGATGACATTATGTCTTCCCTAGGTGAATCCCAGTTTTCTTAGTTTAGTGGTGGCCTTTTATTTTCTATCCGATCAACCATCAAAATGTTCTCAAAAATCACTTTCATGTTTACGGAATGCATCTAAAAAACAAAATTTATTCCTAGGATCACCGGGCCTCAGAATCACGTGTCATCAGAGCATGTGGTCTCAAATAATTCCATATAATAAAAAAGTCACCTGGAAATTATGGGACATTACATTCACCACAATTTAAGGTGTTACATCCCCAAAATCCAAAACAAGGGCTATTAAAACAAATGGGGGATACTGAGCATGAATATGACCTCCACCTCCAATGTGATATCTTGAGGTTAATGCACTACCACCAAATTCGCACTAGTGGAATCAAACATCTTTGAAGGACCCTCTATTTTAAATCCTATATCTTCACCAGTATCTTTACAATTGTCTCCCCATTGTCAATGTCCATCTCTCCCCTGTTGTTGACATGAGATAGATCATACACATACCACCTTATCTGTGACACGTAAAAAACAAAATGCACCCAACTTATATGTGGGGGAAGAGGTAGAAGGTAAACCACCTCACCAACACTGTTGAGAATCTGGAGAGTTATGATGAACCTCTGAGATAACGTTCCCTCTTCGAAGAAATCACGACAGTCCTTGTCGGGGTGAGACCCGAAGGAAAAAATTCTCTCCCTCCTAAAACTCCAAGGGTCCCCATCTCTAGTATACATTACAATTCAACCTACTCTATGCAGTTCTCATCCACTATTGGATGATTTTCAACTTTTTGGTGGTATCCTATACCATCAATGGAATTATTCGTGCATACTCTCCTATGTCTATCCACCATAAGGTTGATCTTCAAAGCCACCCATATATGGCTTCAAATGGTTTCATGCCAATGGTGGATTGATAGTTTTTGTTTTATGAAAAGATTACCTGTGGTAAGTGGTCCTATAAAAAAAGACCGAAATCAATGATGCAATAAAGAAACATGTCCTCCAGGGTCTGTATAGTCTGTATAGTCTGCACTATCCGACCATCCATCTATTGATGAAGAGCTGTGCCCAAGCACTGCTGAGTCTTGAATGCACCCTATAATCTCTCCCACAACCGAAATGTAATGTGGTCATCGTGGTATGAGACGATCACTTAGGCACTCCATGGAGATACACTATGTTTTGGATGTTGTGGAATCCAAATATCTATATCAGAGCCTACTACTGGATTAGTAGGGAGTGTGTCGACTTAGTGAGTTGGTCAATAATCACTGAGATAGAATCATGGATTATAGATGTGTATGGTAACCCTATAACAAATTCCATTGAGATATCATCCCCTATCCACTCCAGAACCTCATGTGAATGAGCCAATCCTTTTAGAACCCGATGACCATCGTTCAATTACTGACAAGTGAGGCATCATGAGATGAACTCGGGCACTTCATTCTTCATTCATGGCCACCAATAATAATGTTTGAGGTCCCAATACATCATATTCACTCTAGGATGTAGAAATAATGGGGATTTACGAAAATACCTCAACACCTCTTCCCAGAACGCCACATATACTATATTGTTTCCTCTAAAAAGGATGATGTTCTCCCTACCTATAAAAAATCCATCAGGAGCATGTCTTGAGGATAAATGAGAAAATCGAGCATTATAGTCAACATCCACTCTAATTTCCACCCTAATTAGTTGTATGAGTGGGGGAGTAATAGTCATCGGCAGAAGGTAAGACACTCCATTTTCATCAATGAAGGATATCTGTATCGCAACTGTCTGCTTTATCGCCTAACTCAACATATGAAAACCGGTACTCCTACTAAGAATTTTTCCACCACATTACCCTTATTTGGAGTATATAATATCTCAATTTCATTCCCTTGGAGGATCCCTATAAATCATCATTGTCTCAGGTTCCAGTTTTTCTAGAATAAGATGTACCTGATACTGTTGTGGTCGATGTAAACTACAAATTGTTCACCAGTCAATTTGTTCCACCACATCATTATGGAAATGTCCATTACTGCTAAATTTGGGTCACAGTTTGTGTAGTTCATCTCATGATGCCTCAAATGCGGTGAGACAAAGGTGATCACTACTCACTCCTACTTCAGGACAGAACCCAGTATGGTTTTTGATGTGTTATAGAAGAAAACATAACCAATGCCCTCCTCAGGTAGTCTCAATATGAAGGCACTCGTCAGTCTCAACATGATCACTAGAAAACAATGTGAGAATCTCTCCATCAACATGATGGACTTCCCCTTCTATGTCAAAGATGAAAAGGGGGATGATACAATTGAAAATTCGACCACAAAACTACAGTAGTACCCATCCAACCCTAGAAAACTACATAGCTCAGTCATGTATCTAGGTGGATCATATTCTAGCTCTGCAACTATCCTCTCCCGATCCACTGCAACTAGAGATTCCTTGATTATGTGTCCCAAAATGTGGACATCTCGTACCCAGAAATATAATTTCAAGAGTTTACTATAAATCTACTTCTCTTAGAGTGTATCCGGAACTATCCATAGTTGTGTAGCATGGTCCTCCTCAGATGTTGAGTACACCAAGATGACATTAATAAATACCACCAGAAAACGATATAGGAAAAGATGTAAGATATTGTTCATGAGTCCCATGAACAAAAAAGAGGAATTGGTCATGCCAAAAGGCATCAATATGAACTCCTAAGGGCCATACAGACACCTAATGTCCGACTTCTGTACATCCTCATCCCATACCTAAAGATGATGATAGCCTTATCTGAAGTCTATCATAGTGAACCACCATGCTCACATCAGTTGATCAAAGAGGACATCAATCCTCAACAGTGGATTCTTGATCTTCATAGTCAAATGGTTCAGTAGCTAATAGTTTATGAATGACCTAAAACTCATGCTTACCTTCTTGGAAAACAATACTATGTCTTCAAATGGTGAAACTCTGGGCCTAACGAATCCCTTATTTTGGATTTCCTACAGCTATACCCTCAATTCATGATGCTCTGCATGATACATCTGATTTGATGGTGTCGATGTTAGTGTCATTCTTGGTTATGGATCAAACCTTATGTTTCACTCTCAATAGAGAGGTAAATGTGGAACATCATCAAGGATTCCATCATTATACTCTACTATCACTAAGGATCTTGTGAACCCATTACATTCACTACACATAGGGTCGAACTAGATGACTAAATAATAATTGGATACACCATCCATTTTTGATGTCCATTAAGAGATGCAAGGATTTAGCCTCAACCGATAAAGGGAAATATGGATGCATATCTACTAATGAACTACAACATTTTCCTAATATAGTAAATCCTATAATGAATGGTAATAATCCATACCAATAATGACTTCGTTAGGTATCAACACTACTATCAATAGATCACAACTGATAGTCTCGCCTCCAAGAGACGGTTCACACTTTCAACACCAATCTGCAGTCATTGGGTCTCCTCCAGTAAGCGTCTTTAAAAATGAGGTTCAGTCAAACAGTCTTAACATGAACCTATTGGTGTCAAACAAGAATAAGTATTAGGAAAAGTAAATAAATAGTATAATTTTCAATCATAAATGAACCAATATTAGAAAGACATGCATCATACCATGATTCATCCATAGAGTTCGGGGGTCATAAGCCATAATTGTCTTCAACTATCTCCTCTCCTACCCATGTTGAATGAATTGTGGGACATATCAGATGAGATGTCCCTTTCATGAAAATAATTGAAATCAAGTCCTACTGGAATCTATAATGTTCCATACTTTGAACCCTTTGGTTATGAATCATACACTGCGCACCTGCAACCCAGAGGCAATACTGACCGTGCATCTTGGGTGAACGTTACCTCAGAGGCATGTGGCACACATTCTAACCATATGATTCATTTCTAGGGTTAAAAGAGTCAAGCATGACTTGATATGGGAAGTTTCATCCACATGAACCCCTGAAATTGGTCATGTTATCACATCAATAGGGGGTGGTAACACAGTTATACCACCCGATGATACCATCACTAGTACTGGACCATGAAAGGATGCCTCATTTCTAGGTGGATTGTCCTCACGACAATGTATCAAGAATTGAGCTAGTAGTATTTCTTGATGCTCCCAAAATATATAAAGATGGAATACAGTCAATAGATTATACATGGTAAGATGACTGTTATAGAAAAGAACATAAATAGATTTTTATGCAACCAATTTTTTAATGTTTAGCATAGAAAATTAGAATTTAGGGTCCTGGTGCCAGTATATGTTTATCACGACACCAACACTAGACTCCCCAGATCTGAACGTCGAACCCGTGACACTGAACACTATTCCTAAAAATAAAACAACAGAATCCTAGTATTTGAGGTAGAATAGACCAACTTTAAAACCACTTTGTCCCGACCCATCCCTCGTGGCTCGTGCCATAACATACCCTAATCCAACCTCCTGATGGGACAAAAGTTGGTGACTAGCATCGAATTCATTAACCTGATTGTGGGAGGAATTTGTCTAAGTACCTCTACGTACATAAACAACCAACCACATCCCATAAATTGAAAGGGGAAAACAAGTATATTAAATCAATTGTTGAGTGCATGTAAAACTAAAAATAAGTGGTTCATAATAAAAAACCGTCAAAAGATAATTGAAAACTGAAGCATAAAATTAATAACTATGACAAGAGTGTTTTTGAGAACCCCACTTGATGGTAGGTGTACGGTAGCTACTAAAAGCTATGGGAGTATGCCCTATCTGCCCCATACCACTGGGTCCGGCCTGGACATATGCCACTAAATACATCATCAAAATGTACATCATATGCGCAAGATACAACATGTGTGGGTGAATCCCCTATAGGGGCGGGTCATACATTACTCAATAGGGGACCCCATTCCACTAAGGAGAAACACCACAATGAAACAATAAAGAAAGGACAAAAAGAATGTAAATCTCACCCCAGGTAAAATCTAGAGAATAGAAAGAACGATCATCAGCAGTAGTGATGAATTTTTCATACAGATAAGGGGATCATCCCTAATGAATTTTTCTCATCTTCCATGCCAATAAGGATACTCAGAAAAACTACTAATCTACGAGGATACTCATTTGTTGAGCCACTGAGGATCCACACGACTATTTCTCGTCTATTGGGAAACTTAATATTCACGAGCTTACTACTCATTTTCCAGGCCCATAAGGATCTGCATGAATTCTTCTCATTAGTCGGGCCACTAAGGAACAACAAGACCACTGCCCATCTTTTAGAGCATGAAGGATACACATAGATTCAGCATGATTCATCGGTCATACCTCTATTTCCACGATGTCCCACATAGAATAATCCAATGGATAGTCTCGTTGTAAGGGTTGCAACTCAAAAGACAAAGCGTCGAATGAACTCACAATTTTTATGTTATTAGTATTTTACTAATCAGGGTCATGTTGCATCTGGTCCCAGTTTGACCCAGTCAAACCGACTAGAAAAACAAGACTTAGGGGTCCCAAATACCTCGGTATAATTTGGCTAACTCGACTAGGCCCAATTTAGGTCTGGGTTGGTCTGGTCCACCCTGGAAAGTGGGAAAGGCCCAATGGGCCTTAATAAACTCGAAGTGGTTTGGACGAGGGTCAAGCCTGTTGGGTCACCTAGTGACCTGGTCTTTTCTAGCATGGCCTGATGGGTTCAGGCATGGCCTTGTGGCACAAGTCCAGATCCTGGGTGTCGGTCCAGATCACTGGTTCGGGTCAGTCCCATTAGTGTGGGGTCAATCCCACCTCTTTAATGGCCTTCCAATGGCAAATTGGTTCGGTCCATTCCTTCCAAGACATGAATTAGTGCCTCATATGACATGTCATGCCCCACAGGTGGTCCACAGTGCGATTTCCTAGCCTAAATCAGTTGACTAGGGTTCCTCCACATGAAACACTGAAGGGCGCAAAATTGGCTCACCGCCAGCCACCAGCTCAGAGGTTGGAAACCCATCCTACTATTCCGCGGCCAATGTCCATGACCTCCGCCGCATTGGACATCCACCGATGCGGTTGTCCAGTTAACAGGGGTGCACCTCCCTCTGGTGACACCACTAGCCCACCTCTAGGGACATTGGAGGACCATAAGACGTAATCCAGTTGTCCTTTCCCCATGTCGCCTTGTGCCAACATCAACCAAGGGATTTCACCTTCCCTGTGATGGCCTCCATTCTTCCTTGTCATCCACTTGAGAATTCGTGCAAAAAGAACACAAAAGATGAGGGGCTCAGACCATGTTTGTTTCAACTCATTTCATCCCCATTAGATGTTTATAGACAAGGTAGTATTGGGGAATGGTATTTTATCAATAAATAGATTAATCCTAAATATTGAAAATCCAAAGATAGAAACCCTCCCGCTAGATCCCACGATACATGGATTAACATCTACATGTGTTAATATGTGTTTGTAATTTTGAATAAGAAGGGGGAATTAATAAATCCAAAATCAAAAACCTACCTTGATTAAGGTTTTCTTCATAGATATTCATCATTAATGGTTCAAGAGGTTGATGGAATTCATTGTTCTTCGTGGTACGTCGAAGTCGATGACATCCCACCAGTGTTCGTCATTATTCATTAGGGAGTAAAGCTATCAGTGGTTCTTTATAGAATCCTCATAGTTTTATTCTTCATTCCACTTGATTGTCAACTATTAAAAAGAAAACTTGTCAAAAATTTTGTGTTACGATGTGATGTAATGTCGATACGCTATTTTATTTATGAAAGTACATCGCTGTTATGTGTCATTAAAGTGTAATTAAGTTGTGTGTTAAAAAGCCATTAATATTCTCCACTAATTTGCCACTTTGATGGCTCATCACTGAACTATAGCGTCTTCTTGTCGCCACTTATTGACGGGAAAAGAAATAAAATAACATTTTATGTTATTTTATTATTTCTCATCAAAATTTCAAAAATCAACTTCTCCATTCTGCCATTGTCGGAAAAAGTTAATCCCTTTCACGGAAAATACTGGTGTTATAAGTGTAACGGTGCCCTTGGATTTTCGATTCGACGATCATTACAAAATTTAGTAAGACCATCTTCCATGTTAACTAAACGTACCTAAAATAAGTTCAATATTAAATCATGGGCTCATCATGCCTTAGAATAATGGTTCGTTAGAGCATGTGGTCTTGAAAAAATTTCATATAATTTAAAAAACATTACATGGAAATTTCGGGACATTACATCAATAAATATTTATAAACTACAATTAACAATTAAATTTATGTTTATAACTCATAAGAAATATAACATCATGGTTGAAGAAAACTTAATATATTATCAAGCATAGATGTAACTACTAAAATTAATTGATGTTAATTTAATTAGGTATTTTATTTACATTTTTATAAAATTATATATCAAAATTCTAAATGTTAATGATTCATATAAATTAATAAAATAAAAATAAATATTATATAAATATTATATAAATTTATATACACTTAATAACAAAACACAAAATAACTAAACCATTAATAAGTATACATTGATGATAATAACTATGAACTTAATATATATTTTATATTATTTCATGATAATTTAAACGATGTTATAAATTTCATAAAAAATATATAAACACCTAATAACTAAAAATTTTGAAAAATAATTCACATATATATATATATATATATATTTAATAACATTATATTTTTTTTAATAAAAATATATTTATTTGTAAATTAAATATAAAAATACGGAAATCTATATATTTATAAAAAAATAAATCATTCTACATTTCATATGAATAATGAAAATATTATTTAATCATTATAGAAAATACATATATGATATATTTAATATTATATAAACATTTATCATATGAATCATTAAATATACTTTTGTATCCATTAAATAATTTCTAAAAGAATGGATTTTAATTAAATTTTAAAAATTTATATTTATAATCAATTCAATGCTTAATATAATCGAAATATCATTGAACATATTTTTGAATTTATATATACTAAATAAATTACCATATAAATTTGATATAAACACTATATACAAAAATTAAATTCCATGTCATATATAAAAAAATTGTAACATTTGGAATAATAATGTTAAATATGTAAATTGTTTAAATGTTAAGAAATATTTAATTTTTAATTAAAAACAATTCATTTTTTATTTACACACTTTATAATTTTTAGCAATATAATAAAAATTTCTTTATATAAATAATAATAATATTATTATAAATTAATTAAATACATTTATAACTATATAATTAAAATATAAAATACTTTCTATTTATCATATATTATGATAAAAAATATATCTTATGTAATTTCATTATCAAAATAATACAACTGTTTATGTTTGAATGTTGTGGTCCTATATATATACCATCATTTTTCCATTAAAAATATTATAAATGAAATATATCTCTATGGTGATAAAAGAAAATTTATTAACTATTTTAGATAGACACTATTACGACACAATATTGAATATCAAAATCTAAGGTATAGAAAAAAAATATAACATATCCCCAAATAGTTCAAATAATAGGTTATGTGATTGTACAACTAAAAGATACATAGTAGTTTACAATATTTTTAATCATTTTAATTGAAATATTCAATGAGTATGATGTCATATATAATAGATAATCTAAGTGTATAAAATATATATCTTATATTTCAAAAACAACACAAATTATGTCATTTTCTACACATTAATATGGATTTTTAAGTCATTAGATATCAAGATTTGATCAGATACCATTTTTGTAAAGAGAAAACAATCACATCAATAAGGAAATCATACATAAAAACCACATTAACCTACTATATTACTATATTTCACTATAATTGGCATATTTTATTCTTATTAGTGAATGAATTCCTCAATGGAAACCAATAATTCTTCATACAATAATTCTTGAGAGTTCTATTGAATTTCATAAATCTGTACCTTTTCTCTAATACTAATATCTGGGTTTCTATTATCAAATTAAACATTTTCATGAAGCTATTGAAAATATAACAAATTATATTAATATTTATGAAATTTAATGAAAAATAAACATACTATAAATTGAATAATACGTCTTCTCCAAAAATATAGACAAGCCACTAACAGTCAATCACATGATTGAGGATGATATAATGGAATATTCAAAATGAAATATTCTTTTGAAAGAATATAATTTTTTATAAATCAACGAACACATGGGAAGGACACATAATTGAACAATATAAGGATAATACCTCTCATTGAAAATAATGAATAAGAAATGAGAATTGGAAATGCATAATAATCAGATGATAATAAATGTACATATTACCACTTCTATTCCTAGAAAATTATATATATATACCTCAAAATAAAATCAAAATAATATTAGAAATCTCTTTATTTGATTCAAAAATATTAAAATAATCCATTTTTATGAAACCATTTTTAAACCCATGGTAATTTATATAGAAATTTCACACTCAGAATCATATATCAATTATCATGTATGCATAACCATATTAAACATAATAATAAATGGGATCCATATATTGAATGCATAATACCATTACATATTATCCTTTTACTATCATTATATATTATATTTTTTCATTAAAATATATTACAATTACATTTATATAAATATTTCATATTATATGATAAAAAATAAGGATGTATTAATAGTGATATGATACAATGATCTGTACTAATTATATACCAAACCCTGTAATGAAATCTTATTTAGAATCAGAGATATCATATACTATTATATCCATATATTTTTAGAAAAAATAAATAAAACTATATATTATATATAAATATTAATATAAGGAAAATTATGATCAAAAAAATCCAGGGTAACATAACTGAAATATAAATATGTCAAGTAAACACATTAAAAAAATAAATTTAACCAATGATTATATGATTATATTTTTTAAGAACCTATTTGTGATTATGAAATAATAATACATTATGGAATATTAATGAAGAAAATTAAGTTTCATTATTAATGTTAAACTGGAGATTCCCTTGGAGGATATTGAATATCCCATTTATTTTGGGGGGATGTTTATGAGTATTAATTATTGAACTAGTCCCTCGAAATGACAATAAAAAAATTAGAGCTATGATTTCATTTTAAATGACGTGTGATCAAAATAGAAATGATTTTAATCTAATGATTAGAGTACTCTCAAAAATAGTAAACTATATAATGGTGTTGTGTTTATATAACCTTAAAATCAGAGTCTTTATTTGACTTGAATCCATAGGAAGTTCATTAATAACTATTTTTTTAGTTTTCCACTTATATAAATTTAAAACATTCATATGGGTGATTTGGTTTTAAAATTTAGATGAGTTGTGTTAAAAATGGTTAATTTATTTCTAATTTTATCCATATCATGGTGTTAATGGACTTGTTTCATTGTGATGTGGATGTAATAAAAGAAGAATTTTATTCTTAACATAGATGCATTGCATTTATACATAATATTTTATTCCATAAATAATTTAGGGAGGATTTTAATTAATTATTTTATGGGAAATAATAATTCAAAATAATAAGGCATCACTAGGTGAAAATTTGTAAAACATTTTAAGTATTTTTTTTATATCATGCAACAATGACCATGTGAATTGTTTTTATAACTATTAATAAATATAAATTATTTTTGGACACATTTAATTAGATTCAATAAAATGAAGTTACTCTAATAGATAATGTAGTGATTAAAAATTGATTAATTTATTACATAATTGATGACCAACTATATGACTCTTTAGGTTGGGTGATATGAAAATAATAAGGGTTCATATATGATCTATGTTCTAGTAAAACATCTGGACATATGATTTTTAGAACAAACAATTTCCGAATTCCTTTCATTGCTTGTATTAACTAGAATTCATATGTCTCTCCCAGATACATTATGTATTGTTATTAATAATAACATTAGAACATGAAAAAAAGGATTAGAGACATTTTCCCAATGAATTAGGGACCTTATTGCATGATTCATTTAAAAAAATTATTTCTTGGGATATGTATTTCCATCTTCAATAAATATCATATCATCTCATAATTAAATCCATGATCTCATCATAATAAAATAGTGAGAAACAAATCATTATAATAAAAAAATCCACACTTCTATAAAATATAATGAAATAAAATTTTAAAAAAAATAAAGGCATTAATCACATCGTTGCAATATTTTTAATAAACTAAAAATTTATGATAAAAAATTTCAATTGTTAAAAGTAGGTAATTAAAACAATTATACATTATATTTAACATTTTTATAAATGGTGAAATTAGTTAATTGTTTCAAAAATTGTTTATTACTAACTGAAAATTTATCTATGAAAAAAAATTATATAAAAATATTTCTATTTATAAAACAAAAAATAGTAAAATATCCCAAAAATAATAATAATTCCATGTGAAATGATTTAAATAATAATATAATTATAATCCAAGAAAAGAAAAAGTCATATTTCTGAACCATTCATTTATATACAATTAATTTCATGTAAATTTATATACACATTATTTTACTATACAAAATAAATAAGCATTTAGCCTTCACATTACCTTCCATTATTCTCTATTAGTGATCTCTTTTGTCATAAATAATTATATTGTATATTATGCTAATAAAATTGATAGATATCCATGAAAATTAAATTTTAAAAAATACACATTCAATAATATATGATATCTATAATAACCTATACATTAGAAAAAAAACTAAAAAATACATTAAAAAATAAACAATGGATAAAAATATATAAACATTTTAATTTAATCAATTTAAATAAAAGTAAATTAATTTCATGGGATACCAAATCCAACAAATAACCATTATAAATATATCACTTATGTAACACCCCGAGATTTTATGAAAAATATTTTTTTAATTTCATTAATGTCTTGTGTTGTATGCTACACCAAAAGGAGCTTTCACAACATGCATCCTTGACTTGCCTTGCATTACACGCAATCACGACCTTCCTCGATAGCGTGTGTAGTACGCAATACCATGTTTCACTAAACAACTATATGCTATTAAAATATTATTAAAACTAGCTGTTATGAATAGTAATAACTACTTTTTGAAATTTTATAAATTTTATTTTTCAAAATGGACTTCATTTTTGGATTCAGAATATCGAAATTAGATTAGGGTGAAATTTTGGTACTTTTCGGATAACTATCATTTTCTGATGTATAGTGAAAATTACTAAATTTTAATTAAAAACATCCTTTTTAATCGAAATAATTAATAGTGATAAATTATTAATTTGAGTGGTTTTAAAGTATATTTAGAATATATTTTTACAATTTAATATAATGTTGGTCATTGGATGTAATTTCACATTTAAACCAGACATAAACAAGTGTCAATCTTTTGAAAGTTATTATCTCTTAAGAACACGCTATTTTTTTGACGATGGGAATTAATTTTTAAAATAATTAATGCATCTGATATGTTTTGAATTTGGTAAAATAGACATCATTTTTGAGTTCATAATATCAAATATAGCTTAGGCCTAATTTTTGGTATTTTTCTGGAAACATTCATTTTTTGATGAATAGTGAAACCACTAAGTGGTAGTTAAAAAAAATAATTTTTCATAAAACATAATTTTACCGCTTCTGTGAGTAGAATTTCAAAAATCCGAGAGACACGGTTGATGTCAGCAAGTAAAATGTGGTTCAATGAGATGAAAATATTTTTTGGTGAATAGTAACTTTTTACTTTTTTTTACCTCAGTTAAAAGTAAATAGGGCAATTAAGGGTAAAAATGATATTATTGTTACCCTAACACATGTCCTAATTCTATTGGATAAGTGCAATTCAACCAAAAACAACCTTAGGAATAAAATATGACCATTTAGTCCCACTTGGATTAGATTGGGACGTTTATTATTTTTTTATTTATAGAAGGGTTAAAATAGTTAAAATCAATGTTTAATAAGTAAATCATTTGTAATATAGGGTTATACATAATATAAATTAGACAATAAATATTCATTAGAAATATAAAAAGATTTCCTACATAATTATATTTTATTTATAATTTTTAGACATTAAATAATTTAATTTATTTATGACACAAAGATGATGCAATAATTATCTTATTAATGAAATATTGACATAATTGATGTTATAAATACAAAAATAAATGTAATTTGAGACTTTTTATGAATTCCACTAATTTTCTAGGTTTTTATGAAATTTTGGTATTGATTTAATTAACTTTTTTGAACTAATCATTCTGTTATGATTTTTACAAAAATAAATTTCCAAATAGTGTCAAAATTGACATAAAATAGGTTTTAAAACAAATATTATATTATTAATTGTTATTTTATTCCTAAAAATCTGAGGTTTGGCCAAATGACTTAGATAAGGTTATATATATTAATAATAAACATCTTTGGGTTCGTTTGGCTTGTTATAGTAAGTTTATTAACCTTATAGTCTAAGGACACAAGAAGACACAGTAAAAGTAAAATTATTTAACTTAATGTTAAATCTAAATGATAAAGTTAAAATAGTATCCTAAACTTTTCTAAATTCTATTGTATGAGAGGATTTCGACCCATCCCCACCTTAGCTTCGAAGTAAATCAATTTGGAGCTATTTAAAACCGAATATGGATTTATAATAAAATAATATTCTTAGATTTCCAAAGGAGCCCCTCTCATCCCTTATAAAAGGGCACCTCCTCCCTCTCTTCCTCACACCACTTTGAGCCTTCAAGATCAGCTAACCCCTGCCAATTTCTTCCCTCCACTTCTTTTGAGACATCCTAGAGGTCTTGGTATTCTTCAAAGACCAATTTTAGTGCCCTATAAAGGAGGTCTCAAAGAAGCTCTTCAAAGAAGAGGATGTTCAGACACTGACGAAGCAAATCAGACCTAAGGTAAGGGAAAATATCACAATCTCATTATTATCCAAGATTGTTTATATTTTGGTATTTACTGGGGTTTATTTTATCATCTACCTCCATGTTTCCTCAATATGTAATATTGTTTCTATCCACCTACAATTGTTTAAATCCAATTTTACCCTTCGGTGAGTTTTTAGTAAAAGATATGAAAAGAATCTATTGTCGTTTTTCGTACGAGGTACTTTTTGACTTTTCCGACAAATGTATGAGAAGATTGTTTTTTTTAAATTATGCAGCATGAATTGATTTTTAAAACATTATTTCCAAGAAGCTTCCTTTACAAGTATTCATGTTTATTTTTAATCAACTTCTTTTAGTTTATAATTGTATGACATGTTATGAAAGGAAAAGTGTTTTTGAAGAAGAAAGGATATTTTTTTCAAGAATGGAGTTCAAGCGGTTTGTCAAAATTATTTTACATCTAAGATAATTAAGGTTTCTATTTCTATCCCTATTATTAAATTGATTTTATTATGTTTTGATGGAATTATTTTTATGAATTCCTTTATCTTATATGAATTTTTTATGATGTCATGTTGTTTAAGAATCCAATTTTTATTACATGGGTTATGGAATGATGTATGATTTATGATTTTGTGGCACACATAAGAATGGTTTCATTATGATATTTGTGGGACCTATATCTCCCTCCAATGCATTGGGTAAAGATTTTATATCTCATGAGATAGACATGGCTTGAACGGCAGGTTAAACCGGTTCAGTGAAGAAGGACTGAAACGAGGAATAAACTCGGTTCAGAAATGGACTTTGTCCACTAAGATAGTCTTGGAAATGAGTCTTTACTAAGAAGAAATTATTCCCTATGATTATGTGTGTATGCCACAAAATTTCATGTTTTACATTATGATTATTGGGATTAAATTTCACTACTATGATTTATCCCATGTTATGATATTATGATCTCTTTTGCAGGATTAAGATTTCCAAAATGTTATGTTCTTATGAATATGATGTGATTGATATTCCTTTTGATTATCCTTACTGAGCATTTGAGCTCTACATTTTATGTTTTCTTTTCCCCAGGATATAAAGAAAGGGTTTTGGTAAAAAAGGAAGATCTTTATGGGAGATGTTGATGATCTTTCACCACGATAAGAAGATTATATTCTGAGTTTCCAAGGACACTAAACTATTACATTCCTTGTTTGTGTGTTTTTGTTATGTACTAAGTATTCTGCAAAAGTAATGTAATGTCCATGTACATTAATCTTTGGGTCTCTATAGTTGGTATTAGAGGAAAGGTTTAGTCAACCTTTGGAAACTAGTATGCGAGATCTTTAGTGAGATCCCTAGAGATATTTCTATGTTATGTCTAGGGATTTCCCTAAGCTTAAGTATAAGTATAGGTTATAGACCTAGAATTGCGCTAATGTTCTTAGAATTAAACCTAAGATGTTAGATATTTAAGGTACTCCCCCTTTATTATGTTGTTTTCCCTAGCATGATTTTTTCCTCTCACACTATTCATTTTGGGTTTTAGAAGATGACTGGAACCCGAAGGAACCGTGTTGATCAATGCAATGATTGTCCTCCGGAACAAACATATGTTATGGGAGATGGAGTGCAAAATCGTATTTCTATACTTACAAAATCTATGAATCATTCTGGACTTCCAAATGAGCAGATAAGGGAACAATATTCTATTGAGTCCTTCATGAGGCAACGCCCACCTTCTTTCAGTGGGTCTTCTGATCCACTTGTCTCTGAACAATGGATCAGTACCACAAAAAAGATATTTTCAGTTCTTCAATGTTCTGAACATGATAAAGTCATCTTAGCAGTATACCGTTTGGAAGGTGAAGCTTATCAATGGTAGAATCTTAGCAAGAATACAAGGCAATGAGATGAAATTGAGTCCATGGAATGGGACGAGTTCAAGAACTTATTTTTCAATAAGTACTTCCCTCATATTCTTAGAACAATGATGGAGGAGTTTCTTGAACTAAAGAAAAAGGATTGTGAATCTGTTGGTATATTCGAAGCGAATTTTACAAGGCATGCAAGGTATGCATCTGGATTTATCATCCAACTTGAAATTAATGTTGATCGATTCTTCTGTGGCTTAAAACCAAATATTTGAAAGGAATTAGCTATAAGAGACTTCAGTAGTTATGATGAAATTGTGCGTTGTGCTATCAAGGTAGAAATGGAAGTTGGTGTTACTTATCCATTTCATAGTTTTGACAAGAAATGAATGATGGAGTTCAAGGAGAAATCTCAGAATAATGGTGAAAAGAAGATGAATGTTTCCTTATGCTCAAAGTGTGGAAGGAAGCATGGTGGAGATTGTCTTAAAGGGACAAGTAAATGTTTCAAATGTGGAAAGGAAGGTCATCGGGCATTTGTATTCCGCAATGATGGGAAGAAGATGTCTAATGATGCAAACAAAGGAAGGGATACACAGAATGAACCTACTACACGTCAATGATTAAAGTGCAAGGAAATGGGTCATTTTGCTAATAAATGCCCTAATCCAAGGGTTAGTGATGATCGACATGAGCAACCACTTAAGGAAAAGGAAAAAGGGAAGTCACATGCGATCACCATTGGCGATGTTGAATATGAAAACGATGTGGTGGAATGATTAAGTGTTTATGTAAAGGGACTCCAAAATAATGTTGTATATAGTATCGTGGAATATTGGAATATTTATGTATTGGTCTATTGTGGTTTTCAATAATTTTATGGTACCGGTAACCATGGAAAGTGATTGAGATTTTTTTGGAAAAAAGATGATATGCGCATAATGAAGGGAAAATTAGAAAATGAAATATTTGATAGTATTCATGAGATCATGATTGATATAAGGACTAAGTGATATCATCGTTTGAGTATATTGAATTTTGAGGATTTTGGTATGTGGAAAGTGTTAACTTTTAACTGCATTCATGTTTTCAGTAATGTTCAATGGGTATTCAAGAGAATACATGATTAAGGCCTTTAAATGTTTGGAATGTGACCAAAAAGACATATCTTATGATATATGGGGATCAACGATGGTATTAAATATCTGGTAATCGATTTCACTATATTATGAGAGTGGACTGTAGTATTATGGATAAGCATAAAGATTGGAATGTATTATGTTGGAAATAAGTTACTATTGTTTAAGGATAGAAGTTTTTTCAATATTATTGATGGGATGTTATATAAATATAGTTTTAGAAAAAGGACAACCTGCAGGACGGGCGACAACCCATCGCGTTGGACAAGGCCGTGGGAATCGAACCCACAACCGAAGTGCGACTGGCCTTTATCGCCTACCACTAGCCTACAGGAAGTCCCTATTTAGTAGAAACTAGTTTTATTAAATTAAGAAGTATGATATATGATTTATATGTCCATTTTAGGAACCATATATGATTAATCTCACTATAGATGGACTTATGTATTTTTTTGATAACTTTTCTAACCTTTTGTTTGAGACAGATGGAATGACCCATCATTCTATCACATGATCTGATAACACATCACGAATGAAAAATTCAACTTCATTTCTTTAAGAGATGAAGTGGAAATTGTCCAAAGAACGACCAACAGCGAGACTATACCGAAATCACTAAAGTATTTCTTCTAATTCCAATTTCATCAACTTTAGGGAAACGATCTAGAAAACCAAAAATGTTGTCCTAGTGCTCTTATATCTGATGAATCAGATGGTACCTTAGATCGTCACAAATTTATGGCTTTGTGATTTCTGGCTTTTCCATAGCCATGTTCTCTAGCACTCTCAATCAGAACATGATGGTTAGATTTCTCTTCCATATCCAAATTTTCACCTATGTGGAAACCAAGGGATTAGTTTATTTGGGTAACCGTTACGTTTCATACTTTTGTTTTTAAAGAGTGCTTTTGGTATTACTTTTTATGATGTGGGTTTCTTTCAAAGAAACTTTCGAATAGTAAACCATTCATAACCCGACGAATTTTGAGGGCGAAATTCATTTTAAGGGGGGTAGAATGTAACACCCCGAGATTTTATGAAAAATATTCTTTTTAATTTCATTAATTTCTTGTTTTGTACGCTACACCAAAAGTATCTTGCACAACACACATCCATGACTTGCCTTGCATTACACGCAATCACGACCTTCCTGGATAGCGTGTGTAGTACATAATACCGAGTTTCACTAAACAACGATATGCTATTAAAATATTATTAAAACTAGCCGTTATGAATAGAAATAAACACTTTTTGAAATATGGTAAATTTTATTTTTCAAAATGGACTTCATTTTTGGATTATGAATATCGAAATTAGCTTAGGGTGAAATTTTGGTACTTTTCGGATAACTTTCATTTTATGATGAATAATGAAAATTACTAAATTTTAATTAAAAACAACCTTTTTAATAAAAATAATTAATAGTGGTAAATTATTAATTTGAGTGGTTTTATAGTATATTTAGAATATATTTTTACAATTTAATACAATGTTGTTCATTGGATGTAATTTCACATTTAAACCAGACATAAAAAAGTGTCAATCTTTTGATAGTTATTATCTCTTAAGAACACGCTATTTGTTTTGACGACGGGAATTAATTTTTAAATTAATTAATGCATCTGATATGTTTTGAATTTGGTAAAATAGACATCATTTTTGAGTTCATAATATCAAATATAGCTTAGCCCTAATTTTTGGTATTTTTCTGGAAACTTTCATTTTTTGATTAATAGTGAAACAACTAAGTGGTAGTTAAAAAAAGAATTTGTCATAAAACTTAATTTTACCGCTTCTGTGAGTGGAATTTCAAAAATCTGAGAGACATTGTTGATGTTAGTAAGTAAAATGTGGTTCAATAAGATGAAAATAATTTTTGGTGAATAGTAACTTTTTACTTTTTTTTACCACGGTTAAAAGTAAATAGGGTAATTAAGGCTAAAAATGATATTATTATTACCCTAACACATGTACTAATTCTATTGGATAAGTGTAATTCGACCAAAAACAACCTTAGGAATAAAATATGATCTTTTAGGCCCACTTGGATTAGATTGGGACATTTATTATTAATTTATTTAAAGAGGGGTTAAAATAGTTAAAATCAATGTTTAATAAGTAAATCATTTGTAATAAAGGGTTATTTAGAAGATAAATTAGACTATAAATATTCATTAGAAAGATAAAAAGATTTCCTACATAAGGATATTTTATTTGTAATTTTTAGACATTAAATAATTTATTTTATTTATGACACAAAAATGATGCAGTAATTATATTACTAATGAAATATTTACATAATTGATGTTATAAATACCCAAATAAATGTAATTTGAGACTTTTTATGAATTCCAATAATTTTATAGGTTAATATGACACCTTAGTATTGATTTAATTAATATTTTTCGAACTAATAATTCTGGTATGATTTTCAAAAAAATAAATTACCAATTAGTGTCAAAATTGAAATAAAATAGTTTTTTAAAAAAATATTATATTATTAATTGTTATTTTATTCGTAAAAATATAAGGTTCAGCAAAATGACTTAGATAAGCTTATATATATTAATAATAAGAAATTTGGGGTTCGTTTGACTTGTTATAATAAGTTTATTAACCTTATAGTGTAAGAACACAAGAAGACACGGTAAAAGTAAAATTATTTAACTTAATGTTAAATCTAAATGATAAGGTTAAAATAGGAACCTAAACTTATCTAAATTCTAGTGGATGAGAGGATTGCAACCCATAGCTTCCTTAGCTTCGAAATAAATCAATTTTGATCTATTTAAAAACGAATATGACTTTATAATAAAATAATATTTTTAGTTTTCCAAAGGATCCCCTCTCCTCCCTTATAAAAGGGCACCTCCTCCCTCTCTTCCTCACACAACATTGAGCCTTCAAGCTCGGCCAAACCCTAACAATTTCTTCTCTCCACTACACTTGAGACATCCTAGAGGTCCTTATCTTCTTAAAATACCAATTATTGTTCCCTAAAAGGAGGTCTCAAAGAAGCACTTCAAAGAAGAGGAGGTTCGGACACTTACGAAGCAAATCAGACCTAAGGTAAGGGAAAATATCACAATCTCATTTTTATCCGAGATTGTTTATACTTTTGTATTTAGTGGGGTGTATTTTATCATCCACATACATGTTTCTTCAATATGTAATATTGTTTCCATCCACCTACAATTATTTAAATCCAATTTTACACATCAGTGAGATTTTAGTAAAAGATGTGAAAGGAATCTTTTGTCATTTTTCGTATGAGGTTTTTTTTGACTTTTCCAACAAAAGTACGAGAAGAATGTTTTTTTGACTTATGCGGCATGAATGGATTTTTAAAACATTATTTCCAAGAGGCTTCCTTTATAAGTTTTCAAGTTTATTTTTAATCAACTTCTTTTAGTTTATAATTGTATGACATGTTATGAAAGGAAAAGTCTTTTTGAAGAAGAAAGGATATTTTCCTCAAGAATGGAGTTCAAGCCTTTTATCAAAATTATTTTCCATATAAGATAATTAAGGGTTCTTTTTCTATACCTATTATTACATTGATTTTATTATGTTGTGATGGAATTATTTTTATGAATTCCTTTATCTTATATGAATTTTTTTATGATGTCATGTTGTTTAAGAATCCCATTTTTATTACATGGGTTATGCAATGATGTATGATTTATGATTTTGTGGCACACATAATAATGGTTTAATTATGAGATGGGAGGGACCTATATCTCCCACCAATTCATTGAGTAAAGATATTATATCTTATGAGATAGACATGGCTGGAACGACAGGTTAAACCGTATCAGTGAAGCAGGACTGAAACGAGGAATGAACTCGGTTCAGAAATGGACTTTGTCCACTAAGATAGTCTTGGAAATGAGTCTTGACTAATAAGAAATGATTCTCTATGATTATGTGTGTACGCCAAAAAGTTTCATGTTTTATGTTATGATTATTGGGATTATATTTCACTACTATGATTTATCCCATGTTATGATATTATGATCTCTTTCTCCGGATTAAGATTTCCAAAATGTTATGTTCTTATGAATATGATGTGATTGATATCTCTTTTGTTTACCTTTACTGATAATTTGAGCTCACCCTTTTATGTTTTCTTTTCCCCAGGATATAAATAAAGGTTTTAGGTAAAAAAAAGAAAGTCCTTTATGGGAGATGTTGAATATTTTTCACCACTATTAGAAGATTATATTCCGAGTTTCCAAAGACACTAAACTATTACGGTCCTTGTGTGTGTGTTTTTGTTATGTAATAAGTATTCAGTAAAAGTAATGTAATGTCCATGTACATTAGGCTTCGGGTCTCTACAACTTAATAATGGAATTAACAATATTTTTTCAAATTTATAAATTAATGAAAAAACACAAAATATTTAATAAAAGTTTGTCATTATCTTAGGGGAAAACACATAAAAATACCAAATACATGAATAATGATGAATTAAAATATAAATATGTACATGGAATTATGTATTTGAAGGAATTCAATGAACTATGGATTTATGGAGGGAAGAAGGATTTTGTGTCCATAGAATATAAAGGAGAAACAATAAACTCACTTATTCTTTATGTCATGTGTTTTCTCTTAGTTTGATCATGAGGGTATATTCCATAAGTTATTTTAATTTCATTACAAATGTAACATATTCTTTCTTAATGATAATAATAATAACAATAATAATAAAAAATATATATAAGTCATAAAATAGTATTATTATTTTTATATGATAATATATGAGCATGATAACATAATACGATTATTAAAAATTATTAACCAAGGAACATGTTATATTAAATATATAAGGAAAAGCGGTTTTATAAAAAATTATAAGAGGGAAATTTATAGATCTCAATGAATAATATCGTCTCCTAGACATCTCATATATAGATATAACATATTTCTAGATTAATATTAAATAAATTACACAAACACATTCCTTTTGACCATATATTTTAATTTTATTAGCGACTTGGTACAAAATTTTATTATTTGGAGAATGATATAGATTTTAGTTAGAAAATATCTTCCATTATAGAAATCTTTTTAATAATTAAAAACTTAAAACCATTCTACATAACTTGGTGAATAGATCTACTGAATCGTGTGATCTCTGATGCTCAATATGGGTAATCAAGAGAGATATGTATTCATAATGTTAATAAAATGATATTAGGGAATGATCAAATTGATTGAAAACCATACCATGTATATTAGGGATCACAATATTGAGTCATGAAATAAATATTTTTATTTTATTTGAAAAGAATATTATGTAATAATGAAAATGATCCCTAAGATAATTACATTTGCGTAAGATTGATATATGTTAATCCACATGATCATAGATAATAATTTACATTGTAGTAAATGAACAATTTCATGGCTATCATAGTGGATTGGGATCCCTCACCAGTCTATCATTATATTCAAGGTTCACACCCAAAAAAATCATAATAGACAACGCCCCCAGGATAAATAGGTTCACTCACTATTATAGTCCAATCCATCACCTGATATATAAATCATTAACCAATTAATTGGAGGGTTATAGAGGGATCACCCATAACATTCTGAATATCAAACAATTCGATTCTACAAAATCCTAAAACATTCATTATACAATAACCCATGAAATGAAATGAGTTTTATAAAAATATAATAATATCATATCCTTTAGATAATATATTGTTTTCATAACCACTACATCATATCATAATAGGTAAACCTACACAAAATTAAGTTATTTTCATAAGATTATATAACTGTGTAACATGCTGATGAGAATCATGTTTTTATAAATGGCATTTCACCTTGATGAAAAATCCTTAAGAGAAAAAATAAGAATTATATACATGGATCATATCCTTAGTAATGAAAATTTTACATCATAAGACGTCATCATATATTTAAATTTATTTAGAAAAGACACGTGGCACGATTATTGAGGGAAAGAACATTTTCTTGTAAGTAAATTGTAATAAACTAAAAAATTTTAAAACTAAATTGAAAATATTTTTTTGAACCTGTACATAACAAATTATTATGGAAGATATAAAAAAGATTGAAAATGATGATTGGAAAAAATTCATTCAACATTGAAATAATATTTTAAAATATATGAAATTACTAAAATCCATTCCATAGAGGATAAAATTGAAAACTAATAAAGAAAGCTTTAAAATTAATTGAAGAAATTTTTTGAGAAAAATATAATTTCCACTTTCAAACACTATTCCCGACATAATATTTTTTGAAAATATTATTTATTTAAAATAACTTTAAAAAAAATATAATGTAATCTATAAAGTAGAAAATGGTCATGATGGAGGGAAAAGTATTTCATTATATACACTTTTACAATGAATCTTTTCATATTATCGTTAAGATCCAAATGAGCATTATCATTGATAATGATATGAATACTAATTTGAAAAAATATTGTAAAATGTAAAATATTGGAAAAATGACATAAATAAATAATAATTGTTATATTATAATTTTTTAGAAAACATTTTTAGGAAACATAGTTTTTAATGAAAATTAAATTTTCAACTAATGATATAAATATAATATATATTAATTAAAAACAACTCGGTCGAAATATTGAGTAAAAAATAGAAGGAAATTGTATAAATAATTTATTCTCATGAAATACTAAAAGGAAAACAAATTAAATGACTTTCATGCGAGTTATATAATATTATTTGATTATTAAAATCAAAATAATGAGTAATTCCATTAACTTAATAGATTTCACATTTAATCATTAACAAATTGGTAGAATTACATTATATGTTCTATAAATGAATGAAAATAAAAGAAATATAAAATCAAATGAGATTAAATAAATTAATAAAATTACATTTCAATGGTTTTGTATATGCACCTCGTAAAATAATCTAGTTCTGTATCATATTATATGTCCCAATTACAGAAAAATTGATAACAAAACCCATTACTGATTTAGTAGATTTGGAACTATAAACACAATGTAAGATAGATCACATAATTTATATATATACTAATACTTTTATGAATAAAAATAATATTATTAATTAATGGGATATATATACGCCAGATGAATGGAATATGTGGTGAATATGGAATTTTCCTCAATGAAGTAAAATGTTATTTGTAAATCCATTTATGATTTAGTATTATGTCCAATCGTAATCACTAATAAATAATAAAATAAAATGAAACATTAAATACCATTATATGCATTGTATTAATTACATAAAATTTAAAAGTGACTATATATTCCCAGAATAATGAGACCAGTGGTGAATTTTCACAAGTCTCCCAAAAATAAAAGAGAAAATAGAAATCCCTTACCTTATGTCTCCAATACCTTCATACATGTAAAAAACCTCATATATAATAAATATATGTTTATAATATATCTAATATATAAAAATATAAACACACACACAGATATATATATATATATATATATTATACCACATATTATTCAATTATGGATATTCATTACATGTTCCTTACCAAATTCTTATTAAAATAATATTTGGGTTAATATCTGGTTTTTATGTTGTGATTTTTTATTTTAGGTCAATTAAATTTTTGTGTTTATATTATCTCCATAATGGTAATAATTAATTAATTATATTAATTTATTAAATATTATTTTTTTAATGTCATAATTTACTGATCTTTTTAATAGATGAGGTAATTCATGATTATTAAGACAGGGCCATATATAAAAATGAGTCACACTTCCAATTTCTAAAAATCATTATAGAAAAGTTGTATGTAATATTATAAATATCAATACTGATCATAATATAATGAAGATAATTTTATTTATTTAAAATAACTATTAATATCAACCATGGGATGTTGTGATGAAAATCAAGAGCCAAATCTCTTTGAAAATGTGGTAGACCACACAGACACAAACAACGTTATAATCATTCAATGAGTAAACAACTATAAATGGAAATAATACATTTTATTTTAAGAGTTTTCAATATTTCATTAATATCCTTATTAATTAATTTATACCATGAATATTTGTTAAATATATATGTATTATCTTTAATTTAAGGATTAATAGAAAATTAATCACATTGCTTCACGAGGTGGGTTTCCCCCGTACACACGAGTGACATTACAATGTCTCCATCATAGTTTAATGTAAAAAATATATATTCTATATAATTAAAAAAATTGTATAATTATGTTATTAATTTCATATATAAATTTATATTCATCATAATATGAAATTCTGATAGGTTCTATTGTTAAAAATGAATGACATCAGTTCAAGAGGTAAAATTACACCATACAAATGAAGGATGATTTCATAAATATTTTATGCGAGTGGAGGTGGTTTTATTTCCATACCATAGAATAAACATATATTAATATATGGAAGGAATTGAGTATATTATATCATAAGTTTTTAATAATAATTAATGTAGTATATAGGGAATATAATAAGAAACACTCAATGAAGAATGTTGACTCTTCATCGAGTAACCACTTAAGGATTGTAGCAGAAAATTCCTACTTTTGATTTAGAAACAAAATAATAAAACTATTATTACAGGAGGGAAATATTAATATTAATTTATTAGGTATTTTATAAACCAAAATAGTTTCATTATATGAAGAGGAGGGGAGATATGGTGGCCTTTCATAAATTATTTGAGTGGCACACTTGTAGTTTTGGGAAAGAAAAAGGTGTTCCCACTTTTTTCATATGAAAAAGTGTCAAAAATGGATTAATATAGATCCTTAAAACTTTTCGGTTCTTAATATATCCTCCATGTCTATTGTATACATATTTCTATGTCATTTTAACAATTATCTTTTTTGTTTAACCCCCTATAAACATATTTTACCCTAACTCTAGAAATTAATTTTTACTATTTATATAATTAATATTTATTATAAATTAATTTTATCTAATTATATTGTATAAATTATTATGGTTCCTAAATATATATACTTGTTTAGAAATTCAATTCCTCAATCCTCAGAAAATTAATATGAAATTAATCCTAATGACATAATGGAAAATATGGTTTTCTGTTCAAATGTTTAAAATGTTTATATATCCAAACTAAATATGATAATTATTCCAATGAACTATATTATATTAATTTATGTATAATTTAATTAATATTTATTTTAAAAATATTTTTTTAGAAAATTTTAATTAAAAATTATTTATACTAAAATGATGTTTAAAATAATTACAAACTTTTTCACTATTCCTCGAAAAAGATATCTTTTTCAAAAAGTCATCCAAAACAATCCTAAGATATTTTTTCTATGATTAATTCAAAATTAATGTTTATTTTTTAAATTTAATTTTCTAAATATTGATATAATTAATATTAAAATAGGTGACCCATATGAGACAAAACAACTATTGTAGAGAAATAATCTTTTTAACTACAAAATTTGATTTATTATTATATCATATCTGAAAGACACATAAAATAGATTTTAACAATTTTATTAAATTTAAATTAGATAAATATTTTCAAAATAAATATTAATATTTTATCTTTTAAATTTATCGAAGTAATACATTTTTTGATTCATTAAAATAATAATATTTTATAAAAATATTTCCATTATTTTCAGGTATTTATTATTTTCATTTTTATTTAACTAGTCATAAAGTAATTCATATAATATAAATGTGTAAACAATATATTTTCCCAAATTTTTTAATCATATTCAAACCCTCCATTCCAATTTCATGGTGACAATTATCACGTAATCAAATTTTTTTAATATGAAAAAATTCATTTAAATTCTGTGTTGTCAATAATTCAAGATAAACTCCGTATTTCATGAAACTAATGATAAATTTTGTTTGTGTTTAATATGATATATCTAAAATATTATATTTATTTGAAAAAACATATCAGTGTATTACATTCTATCCCTTTCCATAATTATTTCACTCTTTGTAATTTTTCACTTTCGTGTGAACAACTGGGGATACTTTTTTCTAAAAATAACTTCAGGTTACCATGTATATCCCTCCATGTAGTTTTATTATCACAAGAAACTAACAATTAATGTGTTCTTGTTTTAATAACAATTTTTATTTTATCATGAATCGTTAAATTTTGTTCCATATAAAAAATCTCATGATTTAGCAGCATGACCTTTTAGTTTAGTACAAGTGATAGATTGGGTATGTACTCCCTCTAGAGAGATACATGGAACACATCTTCAACACGAGACAATATTAGTGAATTTTTCAAAAGATAAGTTAAAATCCCAATTTTATTATAAATTTTTATGGTATAAATATAATATTTTCATTCAAATATCAAATTTTAGATCATTCCCAAAATTAAAAAATAACCTTCTTTTTAAAATTTTTGATAACCATAAGGATCCATCTGAATGATCATGTGAGATATTTTATTTTAATAAAAAACAATATAGTGGATGATAGTTATCACAAACTCCACTAAAATATATATAATATGATCTCAAAAAATTCTCTAGGGTTTTAATGTTTCACATTTTGTGACCACCTATCATTGAATGATTTTAATTTCTAAGACACAACATTATATCATGAGGACGATAATGAATTTTCCCAAACATTGTGGTGGAACATAGATTATATTATGATAAAATTTATTATCATACACCATGCATCAGTACGAGTTCATTAATGTATATCCTAGAAATAAAATATGGCATGAAATATTATCTGATAATGATGATGCTCCATACCATTTTCTTGTTATCCCAAAACAACCCTGAAAACATTATTTCAATATGATGTTTTTAGGATTCAATCTACAAACACATGGTGATATTTTTCATATTACAATTCATTTATAATAATTATTTTATAGTCCTCTTAAACTATATTTTCATGACCATAACATTTTAAATTCCATATACAGAGTTGAATGCCCTAAATACATCCCCCTAATGTTTTATAATATAAAATACTCCATCATGTAGGCTATTATTATGTGCTCTTACTATCTATCCCTCCAGGTGTTGGTTGAATCCCTATAGACATTCCAGATCTTATAGGTTGTCACATAAAATTCCTATTACTATATCCCAAAATATTATTAATATAAGTTACATATTTTAATTACCAATATCAACTACACATTCTTTATAAGCTAAATAAAAATGGTCTCCAATACCTCTAGAATTTTCCCCAAAAAAGTAATACATTTTTCCATGAAAATATAAATTAAAACATATACTGAACTAATTTTTTGATTTTGATTAAATATCACCCATGATATCCTTAATCATTATATACTCTCATCACATAAATATTCATCTCGGGTGCCTATGAATTTGAAATTAAGATCATAATTAAAAATATAAGCCAACGATTAAATCTATAAATCTTATCTAAAAATTACATGGAGTGATATATTCATCCATATATAACAAAAAACATAGATGAAACATTGTTATTATAAACTACATACCACTAAAAATATATCGACAACATAATCCTTTAATCTAAATACAAATATACATCAATCATTCCACTTAAATGATTATCAAATAATATTTCCATCCTTAGCTTAGAATTTAATTCATAGGTCAATGATATGACTTTGTTAAATATTATGTTCCCAATTGATAAGTCATTGAACTATTTTAATATTTATCATACTCTGGACTTAATTTTCACAAATATAATATCCCATTCCATTTAAGATAATTGTATATGTTATTATTGCCACCATATTATTATATAGAAAGATGAATCATCTTTTTTCTATTCATTAACACAAGAACATGCATAAAAGTTCATATTCCTCATATTTAATGCTTTAGGAATCTCACTGAAAATCTTTTTGTTAATAATATATCATCATATATTCTTATGAATAATGAAAATATATATATCTATGTCTACCATCGAATTTTTTTACACATAATCTGATAATGTTCCAAAAAATTCAGGGTTAAAATGATTTGTTATGCTTTAAATACACTGTGTGAGAAATGGTAATCATAATGAAAAATCAAACCATCTGAAAAATCATTTACCTGATTTCTAAATCAATAAAAAATATTTTAATTAAATGAATTTTTTTTAAAAAATATAATTCATAAATTATCATAATAAATTTAAATTGTTTATGAAGTTTTGTTATATGTTCTAAATCATCCATATCATATCCCCCACAAGTGTGAAATGAGGTGTGAAACAAGGCTTATTTCCATGCACGAGGTAATGATGATGTGTAGGTAAATACACCCATTTCAAAGTTATTACCCATTGGTTCCTTTTTGGATGATCCACATCAGTATTTATTATCCAGACCAAGAATCAATTTCATGGAAACCACTCACCATATCCTTTAATAATATTTCAGTTAATTCCCTTATACATTGACTCACTATTATAGTTTACATATATTAATACCATGATATACCTTTCGAAGTATCATTAAGCCTCTCAATAATTATTTCTCAAACTTGTTCCCATAGTGAATAAACCATTTTATTTGATATCAGTTACAAAAAACCAATAATACCATATATAGATTTTATATATTTTCAGAAGAATATAATATAGATTACACAAAAAAAAAAGCTAGAAGACAATAATAGTTTAGGGTATCTGGAGACTAGGAACACAATATTCTAATTAAGAGGATGATATTCAACATCCCCTACTATGTTAATCCAAATTTGTACTCCTGAAAAACAGAACTTACTAAAAACCATTACCATAACACGGGGAATGGTATCATAAAAAATGGATAGGATAGATTATCGTTAATTTTAAAGAAGGGATATATATAAGAAGATCATGAATATTTGGGTATGATAAAAAAGAGTGATATTTGATAAACATACACATAATATCAATGATCATAATCCAAGGTCATGTAATAAGTTATTTTAGTTTGTATGAAAATAATCTTATTGAATCAAAGGACATGTGACATCAATGAATAAAATCAGATAAATATATAAAAGTGTGGGATATGCATAATCATAGAGAATAATTTCCATATTTTCCTAGGATCATTACTAATGAAACCCTCAGTGGAGAGGATTCAGCCCCTAAATCCTAATTGTAAAATATTTAGCCAATACATTGGACATATATTTATGTCCAAATAATTATATAAAATAAATCATATATATATGTGCACCAGAAGATCATAAAACCTTCATGATACCCTAACACATTTAATGGAATGATTTAAATAAACCCTTAATTTTATCTTACAATATTGAAAAGGGACATATTTCAGAACAATTTATTTATTTCATCATTGCATACCTATAAAAAACTAACTAGGTTTCCATATAAGTTTAACATAGAATAACCTACAAAATATAAACAGGTTCCCTAAATAACATTTCAACATAAACACAATCCATTTATGAGAAATAATAATAATCATGTACTTGGATAAAAATTATTGTAAAAAAAAGTTAAATTAAAAAATTCAATCTAAGATGAATATTAATTTTTAAAATACACTACGATCGACTGTAATGGATATTTTCATTACATTGAAAAAAATTATATAGATATATATATAAATTTATAAAATTTTAAACAAAAAAATTAATTTAAAATATTCTATGAGAAATATAATTATTGAAAAATTATTTTAAAACATTTACCAAGTATAATATCCTTTAAACTGTGAAAAATATTTCAAAAATGTATTCCATTATTAAAATAATTTCATTTGAATATAAACATAAATTCATATACATGACTATTCAGAAGTATTTTGATACATTTCAAGAGGAAAATATCTATTCCACATTTGAATAAAAAAATTTAAATCATAAAACAATTTTAAAATATTATCATTTTTAACTATACTTGAAAAAAAAATTAATCTTCAAAATGAATAATGGTCATTATTGTTGGAAATTAAATTCACATCTTACACCTTAAAATAAATTTTTATGCCACTTTTTGGAAAAAAATACACACCTAAATTTTTAGGAAAAAGACTTGATGATTAATATCAAAACATTATGTAAAAATTAAAACATGTGTAAAAAAGAATTTAACATATACTTGTAATAATACATAATCATTTTTTAAACATTTTTTAAGAATAATGTTTTGAAATAATAGCATGTTTTTGACTGAGGATATAAATAATGACTATTTTTTCAGAAATATTTGTTTGAATTCTATAGTATATAAAGGCATGAAATCAAAGGTAAAAATGTATTATAATTACATAATTAGGTGAGATGGAAAGTCATGAGTTTTTTTATATATAGATAATTATATTTTATCATTGAAATTATAATCATATGTAATCCCAATAAATGATAATATTGTTACAAAAAAAAATATCTAAGAAAATTTTCTTTATTTCTATCATCGTTCTAAAACTTGATTTTATTTCAAATTAGTCTTTATTTTACCCAATTTATTATTTCTGATTTTTTTTCCTCATGAAGTACTAAAATTAAAATAAACATAAAATAAAAAGAGAATAAATAAGTTCATGATATTATATTTTAATTTGGTGGTATACATACCAAATAATAGAAGATAGACGCATAATATAACATATATCAGAAGGAGGAAAACATGAGACAAAACTACCATACCGATTTTGTAACATTTGAGTAGTAAAACAAATGAAATATAGATCCAAAAATTTTCATTTTAATACCAATAATTTTTAGGATATTAATCCTAATTAATATGTTGTGAATATGTAATTTGACTCTTAGAAGTGAACAAGTGATTTATAAATCCCTTTCTTTTTTAGTAATCATTAAAAAGGAATGACCTAGAAAATAATTCCATCAAATGAAACTATAAATATCATTAAAATGATTATATTATTGATATAAATTTTCTATCGGTATGTATATAAACAAGTGATGAATTTTCATATGTCTCCTTGAAATAAAAAAGTGGCTTTAAATCCCTTACCTCATGTGTTAAATTCTGTCAAACATGTTCGAACTGAATCAAAATTAAATATAATTTAAATTTTCATTTATTATAAAACAATAGTTATATATATTATACCATATATGAGTTATTATGGAAAAGAATTACCAATTTATGTCACGACCCATCCTCGGGGCCCGTGCCGTGACTACCCCAAGCCCGACTTCCATTGTCCAGGGGCTGGCGACTAGCACAAAGGCGTAAATCCCAATAAAAAGGGAAGCCATTTACATTGTAAAGTAAACAAGAACCACAGAGTAAGAAAGAGGAAGAAGTAAACACTAAGTAAAAACTGGTACAACAGTAAGTGCGGAAAAGTAAAGGGGGCTAGAAATACAAGCCCATCTGTAAAGTAAAACTGAAAGGGAAAAAAATAGCAACTGAAAAGTAAAGCCGCAACGTCGAGACGTCCACTGGGAGTCCCACCTGAAGAGTGGGTACAGATATCCTCTAGTGCTTCTCGGGTCCAGCCGACCGCTCCGAGTACGTCCCACCCGGTGGACCACCTCCAGGTACCGTCCTGCTCCCCAAGCCTCCACCACGATCAGCGCTGCCGTCGTCTGCAACCAACACAATGTAGTGCGGGCATATCCCATGCAGGGGTGAGTATAAGCTACTCAGTAGGGACCCCGAGACCCCCGAAGGTCTCCCGGAATCCACAAAGGATAATCCACAAAGGAAAGATGCAATCACGAAGTAACATCCAACACTGCTTAGGTATATGCCCATACATATACCTAAGTCATCAATTCCCATTCGGCTCCAACATCCGAGCCCAAGTACAACCCAGTCCACATAGGAAAGCAAAACGTAAATCCACACAGGATAGCACAACACAATCCACAAAGTAAAGCAAAACGTCAATCCACATAGGATAGCTCAACACAATCCACAATGGAAAGAAAAACAGGATTCAGCTCACACAGGTATATTTTTTCGAATGACGATAGAGATGATCACTGATCCATCTAAGTCGTCGGAGCCACAATGGATCAATAGGTACTAACCCCCGCAATGACCCACAAAGGATCTGACCCACAAAGGATCGATAGGTAACTAACCCCCGAAAAGACCCACACAGGATCGGACCCACACATGATCTGTAGCACTGACCCACAAAGGATCACTGGGTGATGTAGTCGTCGTCGTCAAATCCACTGAGGATCTCTACACAGTCGTCGCCGTCACAGTAGCAGTCGCAACCAGCTCTAGGGTTCCCGCACACAGCAAGCTCATTCGGGAGGGTCCGCTCCACAAGCCGACAGGCTGATACATCAACTGACACATAGTCCAGAGTTGATGTATCCAAAAGTTCCGTATCGTCAGCAGGAACTCAATGTCGCAGACGGCGCGTCAATCAGATGCCGAGTCTGAGAGTTATTGGCCTTTTCATCCCAGAGGCCCGGTTGGGTTTTAAGGAAAAACCAACCCAATCGTACTCCACCTGCGTCCAATCCTCAGGCATAGTATGATAAAAGATCCTTCTCACTTAGAGGAAAACAACAAAGTCGACATCACATCAATCGGACATCTGAAGCTCAAGATATGAGTGTTTCTGCTCCGAGGGCCCGTTTTGTTTCGTGTACGAACCAACCCGACCGAACCCAATGTATTCCGAAACCATGAGTGTGATACACCGAAACGACCATCTCGATCCAAGGATCGCATATCCACTGACGGCGCGTCGTTCGGAGGACCGTAGCTCATGTTATGAGCAAAAGATAAAAAAGGGTCCGGAAACGGGGGGTCTGGGCCCGGACCGACCCGGCCCAACCCCCCTGGGTCGGCCGGAACCGGGTCGACCTGACCCAGGATCGGTTCAAACCCAGTTGGGCGCGACCCCGGCCTGGCGAGTCACCTCGGCTAGGCTCGGCCGAGCGGCGGAGCGAAGGAACCACGACCCCCATGC
Organism: Viscum album; assembly: GCA_963277665.1. Taxonomy (NCBI): domain Eukaryota; kingdom Viridiplantae; phylum Streptophyta; class Magnoliopsida; order Santalales; family Viscaceae; genus Viscum; species Viscum album. Next base: position 969,997,875 of record OY728133.1, on the reverse strand, counting down.
CGGGGCCGCTCCGCAGTTCCCAGACGCAGCATGAGCCGCGTCCCGCCTCTTGGTTCCGCGCATCCGCGTTTTCCATTGTCCCGGGATCTGATCTTCACTGCAAGGCCCTTAAATCTCCCTTGCGGCCTCGTTTGTCGTCGTCCGCCGTTCTGCACACCAACAAAAAACTGCGGAGGGTTGTCGGGCCATGTTTGTTTGTCCCGCACCATCCGCGTTAGGCGATAAAAAATGGGAATAAAAAAATTCAACACATGAAAAACCACAAGGCACAATTTTAATAATATTAAAATTGAACTTTGATCCGGGTTCTTTGTTTTTAGTTGAACAACCATGGGAATAAATATTGCTCTCAAATAAAACCCCTACCTCGTAGCTGTCGTCGGACGAGTGCGAGTACGTCGCGGAATTGACCGTCGTGGTAGGAGGTGATCGTCGCGTCGTGGAAGGGCGTCGCGTCGTCGCGGAAGGGAGTTGCGTCGACAATCTCAACGGATGATCGAAGATCTGTCGCGGAAGAAGGAACGTCGTGGGAGAAGAATTGTCGGTGTCCCGTCGTCGATCTCTGAGGGTGACGGCGTTCTTCGCTTTCTTCGTGTTCTTCACGTTCTTCGCGTTCTTCGCGTTCTTCGCGTTTTTTCGCGTTCTTCGCGAAGGAGGATGATGATCTTTAAAGATTCTCCAAATCCTCTCAATGAGTAATCCTCAAGAACACAAGCATTGGTCTTATTTTATTAACATGCCAACAAACGTAAAACAAACTAAGTAACGACACATTAATTCATAGAATTAATTTCAACGAATAAACCACCCAATTAATAGGACCGTTTAAGAGTTTAAGAAATGCCCTAGTTTACTTTCATTTAAGAGGGGGGTTGCGGGTGCGTTACTTAGGGGAAAAGAAACGGTGGGGCTCATGCGGGACCCACCTCACAAATATCCTACCAAGAGTGTAGGATATTTTGAATTGCACCCTATCCGCTTCAACTCAGTCTAAGTAGATTTAAGTGGATTTAAGCAGCTTTAATTGAAATAAAATAATGTTTATCGTACCACATTATTTTATTTCTTAACATAAAGACCAAAAATTAAAAACCACACCCGAGAAAACGCAACTCCGGAAGAGGCATTTCTAAGTAATTACCGGCGGTACGATTCCATCGGTGCCCTCAGAATTTGATTCCGAGCACCGGTTCAAAAGTTAGAAAAACCTGCTCGTTCGTTCACTGAACGTACCTGATCCAAACTTTGGAAAATGATTCCGGGCACACTGGGTCTCGGAATCAGGTGCCATCAGAAACTACGTTCTTGTAAAATTCCAACGAAAATGAAGAAAAAAAATTCCTTGAAATTTATGGGTCTTTACATCACTCCCACCTCAGGGCTTTATGTCCCCGTAAAGATACATCATAAGCTAGGGAAACAAATGTGGGTACTGAGCACGAATCTGAGCCTCCCGCTCCCAAGTTCTCTCCTGGAGGTTCCCGTGCTTCCATTTGATGCACAATAGAGGAATCGACCATCCACGTAGGACCCGCCCCTGTCAATCCGTGATCTCCACCGGGACCTCCGCAAAAGTTTCCCCATCATCAATGTCTAGCTTCCCATGGTCATTGATGTGCTTCGGGTCGTGCACGTATCTCCTCAGTTGAGATACATGGAAGATGTCATGCACCCGGTGCAACTGAGGTGGTAGAGCCAGGCGATAAGCCACCTCGCCAATCCTACTGAGGACCTGGAAGGGTCTGATGAAGCTTGTAGACAACTTGCTTCCTCAGCCAAATCTCTGTAATCCACGTCGAGGTGATACACGTAAGATGACATGGTCTCCATCCTCTAAATCTAGTGGCATCCGCCTCCTATCAGCATAAGACTTTTTCCGGCTCTAAGCTGTCCTCATCTGCTCCTGGATGACCTGGACCTTCTCTGTCATGGCCCGGACCATCTCTGGTCCCACAAGTGCTGACTCCCCAGGGTCTGTCCAGCACAATGGAGATCTTCAAGGTCTTCCATACAATGCCTCGTACGGTGCCATCCCAATGGTGGAGTGGTAGCTGTTGTTGTACGCGAACTCCACCAAGGGTAGGTGGTCCTCCCAGCTGTGACCAAAGTCAAGGACACATGCGCGGAGCATGTCCTCGAGTGTCTGAATGATCCTCTATGTCTGACCATTCGTCTGAGGGTGAAAGGCGGTGCTCAGACGTAGCTGCGTCCCGAACGCTTCCTACAACCCCTTCCAAAGCTGGGAAGTAAAGAGAGCATCTCGATCGGAGACGATTGATGATGGTACACCGTGAAGCCGTACAATCTCATGAACGTAGAGACGTCCCAAGCTCTCCACTGAGCCCTGCTCCCTGATGGGTAAGAAGTGAGCCGACTTGGTGAGTCGGTCGACAATCACCCAAATGGTTTCGTGACCTCTGGAAGTGCGTGGAAGTCCAGTCACAAATTCCATATATATCCCATCCCACATCAACTCTGGGACCTCCAAGGGCTGTACCAAGCCCACTGGTACCAGTTGCTCTGTCTTCACCTCCTAGCAGGTGAGGCATCGCAAAATAAACTCTGCCACAGCCTTCTTCATGCCCGGCCACCAGTGCTGTCATCTGAGGTCCTGGTACGTCTTCGCCACTCCAGGATGTACCGCCAAAGGAGAAGTGTGAAACTCTCTCAACACCTCCTCCTGTAAAGCAACCGATACCAAGGTACATCCTCTGAAAAGGATGTCGTGCTCTGCTCCAAAGGAGAAACCATCAGGTGACTGACCTGAGGATATCTGTGCACGCCACGTCTCACAGTCAGCGTCCCCAAGATGTGCCTCTCTGATCTGCTGCATTAGTGGAGGAGAGACTGTGAGGGACTGAAGGAAGGTTGCTCTATCTCTATCCACGAAGGATATCCGCAAAGCGTCTAGCTTCTCTGTCGCCTCCTCAAGTAGCTGAATTCCTGTCCAATTGCTGAGAGCATCGACTACCACGTTCCCCTTCCCAAGAGTATAGACTATCTCAAAGTCATAGTCATGGAGGAACTCGAGCCATCGCCGCTGTCTCAGGTTCTGGTCCTTCTGGGAGAAGATGTACCTGAGACTCTGATGTTCAGAAAAGAATGTAATGCACTCGCCCATCAGATAGTGTCGCCATGTATTCAGAGCGAAGACCACTACTGCTAACTCTAGGTCATGGGTAGCATAGTTCTGCTCATGCGGCCTCAACTGTCATGATCCATAGGCAATCACTGCCCGCTCCTGCATCAGGACACATTCGATTCCAGTCCCTGATGCATCGCAGTAGACTACGTACCCTACTCCCTCCTTAGGCAACCTCATGATAGGTGCGATGGTCAGTCTCTGTCTGAGCTCCTGAAAGATGTGCTTACATCTTTCTGACCACAAAAAGGGTTTATCCTTCTTCATAAGATCTTAGAGGGGTGCCGCAACTCTGGAGAAGTCTGGAAAAAATCTCCGATATTACCTAGCTAGTCCTAAGAATCTCCGCACATCCTTCACGCTCTTGGGTGGCTCCCAAGCTAGCACTGCCTCTATCTTCGCAGTATCCACTGCAACTCCCGCCTCAGAGATGGCGTGCCCCAAGTAGTGTACCTCGCTTATCCAGAACTGACACTTCAATAACATTCCATAAAGCTGGTGCTCTCGGAGTGTGTCCAGTACAACACGCAAGTGGTAGGCGTGCTCCTCCTCAGTCGTCGAGTATATCAAAATGTCGTCGATGAAGACCACGAAAAATCGATCGAGGTATGGATGAAAGATCATGTTCATGAGGACCATGAACATAGTTGGAGCGTTGGTTATGCCGAATGGCATAACCAAGAACTCATAGTGACCATACCGACATCTGAAGGCCGTCTTCTGCACATCCCAGTACCGAACTCTGAGCTAATGATAGCCTGACCTGAGGTCTATCTTCGAGAACCACCGTTCTCCCGTGAGCTTATCGAAGAGGTCATCAATCCTCGGTAGCGGATACTTGTTCCTCACCATCACCTGGTTCAGGCGACGATAGTCGACACAATGTCGCAAGCTCTTGTCCGCCTTCTTGGCGAACAATATCGGGGAAGCCCAGGGAGAAACACTGGGTCGGATGAATCCCTTGCCCTGCAAGTCCTCCAACTGTACTCGTAGCTCTCGAAGCTCAGCTGGGGCCATCCGATATGCTGGAGTCGATAACGGGGCTGTCCCGGGGTACATTTCAATATAAAAGTCTTCCTCTATGCGAGGATGTTTCCCTGGAACGTCGTCGGGGAAGATGTCTGCATACTGATCCACCACTGCAGGAAAACTAGGACTCCGCATGTCAACTTCTCCTAGGATGAGGCAAGCCAACTGATGAGTGATGGGATTTCCTCTCCTCTACAAAATTCCATCCTGTGCTGCAAAGGCTCCCTTTTCGCCTGTGAATGTGAACCTACTCCCGTCTGTGCGTACACATCGCACATTGCGCCTAATATAGTCAATATGTGCATGGACTGTAGATAACCAATCCATTCCAAAGATGATGTCGTAAGGCCTCGACGCCACTACAAGAAGAACCTAGCCAAAGCTCTCGCCTCCTAGAGTAAGATCACACTGACGGCACCAGTGCGTAATCGTCGAGTATGCTCCCGTAGGAGTCTCTAGTAGAAAGGATCGAGCCAACGGCTCTGTCGGAATCTCTGAGCTCCGAACAAGGGCAGAGGCTATGAAAGAGTGACTCACTCCTGTCTTTCTAAGAATGATAGCAAGGGTGTAATAGACACAGATAGTACCTTGAATCATCTCAGGTGCGCTGTGGTCGTAGGCCTCCGCTGCCTGGAGCTGTCCCTGTATCTGCCTGCCAGCTCCCTATGGTCGGGGTGGACCTCCTGGTGGTAGTGGTGGTAGAGCCTCAAAGCGTCTCCCACCACCTACTGCACGGCCATACCCTCTGCCTCGTCCGACTCCTCTCTACGGACCACCACGATCGACCCTCTACCTCTGCCTGGGTGGCCCCTCAACCATCTGCTGCTCCTCGGCACGGTGGGTCGTCCAGTCACAAGCCATGTGACACTGTCCGCTGCCTGTGTAGCACTGCCTGCCTCTTGAAAGACTGGCTCCACACTGTGTGCCCCGAACTGCTGAGCCAGTGTCCTGAGGCCGTCTATGTGAGGGTCTGTTCTGCCTAGACCCCTGAGTCATCTGTCGGCTGCCTGCTGCAGAAGACTCTGCTACCTGCCACCCTACGGTAGGTCTCGCTGCTGATGAAGTCTCAGCAAGGAAGCTCTCGATCAAAAGGGTTCGCTCCAGTACTCCTGCCTGAGTCGGAATGCTGAGGGAGATAAGTGATTCCCTGATATCTTTTCTCAATCCCTGCTCAAAGGTTCGGGCCTGGAGGAACGGGTCCCGTACAATGTCTGTCAAGTAGCGAGAGAGATCGGTAAATCTCGCCGAGTACTGGGGGACCGTCAAGCTGCCCTCTCGCAGCTGAAGAAGCTCCTAGATGCGCACCGCACTGAGGGTGGCCGGGATGAACTCTGAGCAGAAGAGGCCCTCAAAGTCTGTCCAGATAAGAGATGCCTCATCGTGCACCTGGAGCATCAAGCTCCACCATCGCCCCGCTGCTTCGTGTAGTAGGCTCGCTGCGAGGATCACCATGAGGTCTGCTGGTGTCCTCACTAACTGGAAAAGTCGCCCCACTGCCTCCGGCTAGTCCTCGGCTTCCTGGGGGTCCGTCTCCCCGCGGAACCTGGGCGGTCGCTAGCACTGGAACTAATGCAGTGCACTGAGGCGACGTGCATCGTCAGCGGCTGGTGCTTGAAGAATCGGTGGCTCGGCGGGTAGAGGTACTGCCGATGCCTCATCTGTCAAAGGGCCCTGCACCGAGGCCTCATCGCTCGGTGGTCTGTCGTCATGCTCAACTCTCGGAACCCTAGCTGGCTGCCATCGTGGGGCCATCCTGAAAAGAAATAGGTGTTCCACGGTCAGAACAGTATACCTGGTGAGCTGATACAAAGCAATCACAAAGAATACTTGTAACACACACGCAATCAATGTTTTCGTGCATTAAGTCTGAAATCAGAATTCAGGGTACTGGTGTACGGATACATCGGCCGCCGCACCAACGCTGGACTCCCTGGACTGATAACCACACCCAATACGATAAACACTATTGCTTCACATAGAAAAAGATTAGAGTCCCAAGTTCTGTGGTAGAACCGAACTCCTCTGGAACCAATTTGTCACGACCCATCCTCGGGGCCTATGCCGTGACTACCCCAAGCCCGCCTTCCATAGGCCAGGGGCTGGCGACTGGCACCAAGTAGTAAATCTAGGAAAAAAGGGAAGGCATTTCCTTTGTAAAGTACTCAAGCACCACAGAGTAAGCAAGCAGAAGAAGTAAACACTAAGTAAAAACTGGTACAACCGTAAGTGAAGAAAAGTAAAGGGGGCCGGAAATACAAGACCAATTATAAAGTACAACTGAAAGGGAAAAAATAGCAACTGAAAAGTAAAGCAACAACGTCGAGCCGTCAACTGGGAGTCCCACCTGAAGGGTGGGTACAGATAGCCTCCACTGCTCCTCGGGTCCAGCCGACCGCTCCGAGTATGTCCCACCCAGTGGACCACCTCCAGGTACCGTCCTGCTCCGCAAGCCTCCACCACGATCAGCGTTGTACGTCATCTACAACCAACACAACGTAGTGCGGGCATAGCCCGTGTAGGGGTGAGTATAAGCTACTCAGTAGGGACCCTGAGACCCCCAAAGGTCTCCCAGAATCCACAAAGGATAATCCACAATAGAAAGATACAATCACGAAGTAACATCCAACAGTGCTTAAGTATATGCCCATACATATACCTAAGTCATCAATTCCCGTTCGGCTCCAACATCCGAGCCCAAGTAAAACCCAGTCCATAGAAGAAAGCAAAATGTAAATCTACACAGTATAGCACAACACAATCCACAATGGAAAGAAAAACGTCAATCCACACAGGATAGCTCAACACAATCCACAAAGGAAAGAAAAACAGGATTCAACTCACACAGGTATACTTCTTCGAATGACGATAGTGATGATCACCGATCCATCTAAGTTGTCGGACCCACAAAGGATTGATAGGTACTAACCCCTGCAATGACCCACAAAGGATCTGACCCACAAAGGATCGATAGGTAACTAACCCCTGCAAATACCCACACAGTATCGGACCCACACAGGATCTGTAGGCGCTGGCCCACACAGGAACGCTGAGCGCTGACCCACACAGGATCAGACCCACACATGATCTATAGCACTGACCCACAAAGGATCGCTGAGTGATGTAGTCGTCGTCGTCAAATCCACTGAGGATCTCTGTACAGTCGTCGCCGTCACAGTAGCAGTCGCAGCCAGCTCTAGGGTTCCCGCACACAGCCAGCTCGTTCGGGAGGGTCCGCTCCACGAGCCGAGAGGATGATACATCAACTGACACATAGTCCAGATTTGATGTATCCAAAAGTTCCCTATTGTCAACAGGAACTCAACGTCGCAGACGGCGCGTCAATCGGACGCCCGGACTGAGAGTTATTGGCTTTTTTTCGTCCTAGGGGCCCGGTTGGGTTATAAGACAAAGCCAACCCGACCGTACTCCACCTGTGTCCAAACCTCAGGCGGAATATGCCAAAATATCCGTCTCACTTAGAGGAAAACAACAAAGTTGACGGCACGTCAATCGGACGTCCGAAACTCAAGATATGAGAGTTTCCGCTCCGAGGGCCCGGTTGGTTTCGTGTACGAACCAACCCGACTGAACACAAAGTATTCCGAAACTTTGAGTGTGATATACTGAAACAACCGTCATGATCCAAGGATCGCATTTCCACTGACGGAGCGTTGTTCGGAGGCCCGTAGCTCAAGTTATGAGCAAAACAGCAAAAAGGGTCCGGAAACGGGGGGTCTGGGCCCGGACCGACCCGGCCCAACCCCCCCTGGGTCGGCCCTAACCGGTTCGACCCGACCCATGTCTGGGTCGGACCCGGCCCGGCCTGGGCGCGACCCGGCCCGGCGTGTCACCTCGGCTCGGCTCGGCCGAACGGCCGAGCGAAGGAACCGCGGCCCCCGTGTGGGGGCTTCTCCGCGGTTCCTAGACGCTGCTTGAGCCGCGTCCCGCCTCGCGGTTCCGCACGGCTGCGAAACCGTGTCACCGCCGCGGCGAACCGGGCGCCGCCGCGCTAGTGCGGCGCCCTGGCGGATGCTTTCGCGGGTCACTGGGCGCGCTCCGGTGGTCCGTTTTCCGTGCGGTCTTCACCAGTCGTCCTCCCGGGATCCGATCTTCACTGCAAGGCCCTAAAATCACCCTTGCGGCCCCGTTTTCCATCGTCCGCCATTCCTCACACCAATGAAAAACTGCGGAGGGTTTTCGGGCAGTGTTTGTTTGGCCCGCAACCTCCGCGTTAGGTGATAACAAACGGTAATAAAAAATTCAACACATGAAAAACCACAAGGCACAATTTTAATAAAATGAAAATTGAACTTTGTTCCCGGTTTTTTGTTTTTAGTTGAACAAAAAGGGGAATAAATATTTCTCTCAAATAAAACCCCTATCTTGTAGCTGTCGTTGGATGAGTGTGAGTACATCATGGAATTGACCGTCGCGGAATGAGGTGATCGTTGCGTCGCGGAAGGGCGCCGCGTCATCGCGGAAGGGCGTTGCATCGATGATCTCAATGGATGATCGAAGATCTATCGCGGAAGAAGGAACTTCGTAGAAGAATGTCGCGGGAGAAGAATCCTCAGCGTCACGTCGTCGATCTCTGAGGGTGACGGCGTTCTTCACGTTCTTCGTGATCTTCTCGTTCTTCGCGTTCATCACGCTCTTCGCGTTCTTTGCATTCTTCGTGAAGGAGGATGAAGATCTTTAGAGATTCTCCAAATCCACTCAATGAGTAATCCTCAAGAAGACAAGCGTAGATCATATTTTATTAACATGCCAACAAACGTAAAACAAACTAAGTAAATACCCAATAATTCATAGAATTAATTTAAATGAATAAACCGCCCAATTAATAGGAGAGTTTAAGAGTTTAAGAAACGCCCCAGTTGACTTTCATTTAAGAGGGGGGTTGCGGGTGCGTTACTTAGGGGAAAAGAAACGGTGGGGCCCGTGCGGGCCCCACCTCACAAATATCCTACCAAGAGGGTAGGATATTTTGAATTGCACCCTATCCACTTCAACTCAGTCTAAGTAGCTTTAAGTGGCCTTAAGCGGCTTTAAGTGAAAAAAATAAAGTTTGTCGTACCACATTATTTTATTTCTTAACTTAAAGCCCAAAAATTAAAAACCACACCCTAGCAAACGCAACTCCGGAGAGGCGTTTCTAAGCAATTACCGGTGCTACGATTCAATCGGTGCCCTCCGAATTTGATTTTGAGCACTAGTTCAAAAGTTAGAAAAACCCGCTCATTCGTTCACTGAATGTACCCGAGCCAAACTTCAAAAAATGATTCTGGGCACACCGGGCCTTAGAATCAGGTGCCGTCAGAAACTGCGTTCTTGTAAAATTCCAAAGAAAATTAAGAAAAAAATTTTCTTGAAATTTACAGGTCTTTACAAATTATAACTAAGTTGTTGTTAATATCATGTTTCTGTTAATAACCCCCATTTTCTAAATGTTTTGATTTTTTATTTTCTATCCACTTCAATAAATCGTGGTAATATTACCTCCAATAATATAATAATGAAAAAAGTATCATAATAATATATAGTTTATAATTTAAATAGAAATCATGAAGGATGGGTTTGAGGAATGATGATTGTTATGATCATTAAGATGATTGGTCGTACATATGCATAAGTAATATTTCAATTTTTCAAAGGTCATAGGGAAAGAAGATAACTAATATTTTATAATATTTTAATAATAATAATATAATAAATAAAATATTAAATCATTAAATAAAAAAATCTAATCATCTATATGGCGTGGTAATTAAAATACAGAGCCACATTTCTCCCTGATGCAGGTATTCCACAACTACACGAATGATATTAATTTAGATAAGTGATTGAAAAATATAAGAAATATAATTATATATTATTTTTTAATAATGATATATTTTTCCTTAATGTCATAAATATTTCATTAATTTCACAAATATTCCTTAAAAATAACATTACTATCTTAAATGTAAATAATGTGTGAAAAATGAATCACATCATTTCTCAAGGATATAGTTCACCACAAGCATAAATGGTGTTATCATATCCCTTATAGAATGAAAAAAAGAATATATATATGATATAATGAGTACATAGGTATAATTAATTCATATATATCATATATTAACTTTATATCCGTCTTCAAACATAACGATGAGAGGTGGTATTGGGAAAATGACTATAATAGGTCCGTGAGGTGAAAATCCACTATTCAAAAGAATACGATTTTTAACCCATTTGTTAGAATAGGGGATTTTTAAGGTAATACCTTAAAAATAAAAAATCCATTTACATGTGTTATTGTAATTCCCCAACCCAAGATACCCAGAGTTGGTGCATTATTACATAACATTGGCATGATCACAAGAGATCATGTCTCGAAAGTTCAATTAGTTTAGTAGCCTTGAAGGTATATAATATATTCTTACATTTTACATTACATTATGAAATGGAAAAACTAAAACATTGTATCTCCTTGTCACACACAAATATCCCTTAGACTATTTCATAAGGTAACTCATAATAACTGTCTTTGAATCCTAGGAAAAATAAAACATAATAAAGGGGTGAGTTCAGATGCTCCGTAAGTATAACAATATTGAAGAAACTATCGTAAAAAAGCATAAATATTTAAGGAATACATTCTATTTATCATATATTACGATAAACAATATATCTTATGTAATTTCTTTATCAAAATAATACAATTATTTATGCTTGGATGTGGTGGTCCTACATATAAACATTATTGAGTATAAAAGAACATATCCCATTATTGAGTATACAATTGTTTTCCATTAAAAATATAATAAATTAAATATATATCTATGGTGATAAAAGAATATTTATTAACTATTTTAGAAAGACACTATTACGAAACATTATTGAATATCATAATCTTTGGTATAGGAAAAAAAATAACATATCCCTTGATAGTTCGAATAATAGGTTATGTGATTGTACAACTAAAGGATACATAGTAGTTTTTAATATATTTAATCAATTTATTTGAAATATTAATTGAGTATAATGTTACATATAATAGATAATATATGTGTATAAAATATATATCTTATATTACAAAAAAAACACAAATAATGTCATTTTCTACACATTAATATAGATTTTTTAAGTCATTAGTTATCATGATTTGATCAGATACCATTTTTGTGATGAGAAAACACTCACATCAATAAGGAAATCATACTTAACATCCACATTATCCTACCATAATACTATATTTAACTATAATTGGCATATTTTACTCTTATGAGTGAATGAGTTCTTTGATGGATACCAATAATTCTTTATACAATAATGCTTGAGAGTTCAATGGAATTTCAAAAATCTGTACCTTTTCTCTAATAATAATTATGGGGTTTCTATTATAAAATTAAACATATTCATGAAGCTAATGAAAATATAACAAATTATATTAATATTTCTGAAATTTAATGAAAACTAAACATATTATAAATTGAATAACACGTCTTCTCCAAAATATAGACAATCCACTAATAGTCAATCACATGATAGTGGATGATATAATGGAATATTCAAAATGAAATATTCCTTTTAATGTATATCATTTTTTTATAAATCACCGAACACATGGGAAGGACCCTTAATTTAACAATATAAAGATAGTACCTCTCAATGAAAATAATTAATAAAAAATGACAATTGGAAATGCATAATAATCAGATGATAATAAATGTGCATATTACCACTTCCATTATTAGAAAATTATATATATATACCTCAAAATAACATCAAAATAATATTAAAAATCTCATTATTTGATTCATAAATATTAAAATAATTCCTTTTTTTGAAACCATTTCTAAACCCATGGTAATTTATATGGACATTTCACACTCAGAATCATATATCAATTATCATGTATGAATAACCATATTAAACATAATATTAAATGGGATCTATATATTAAATGCATAAAACATTACATATTATCCTTTTACTATCACTATATATTATATTTTTCTGTTAAAATACATTACAATTACATTTATTTAAACATTTCATATGATATGATAAAAAATAAGGAAGTATTAATAGTGATAAAATACAATGATTAGTAGTAATTATATACCAAACCCTGTAATTAAATCATATTTAGCATCATATATATCATATACTATTATATCCTTATATTTTTAGAAAAAATAAATAAAACTATATATTATATATAAATTTTGATATAAGGAAAGGATTGATCAAAAAAATCCCAGGTAACACAATTGAAAAATAAATATGTCATAATAGACACATTAAAAAAATAAATTTAACCAATGATTATATGATTATATTTTTTAAGAACCTATTTGTGATTATGAAATCATAATACATTATGGAATATAAATGATGAAAATAAAATTTCATTATTAATGTTAAACTGGAGATTCGCTTGGAGGATATTGAATATACCATTTATTTTGGGGGATGTTTATGAGTATTAATTATTGAACTAGACCCTCGAAATGATAATAAACAAATTTGAGCTATGATTTCATTTTAAATGACGCGTGATCAAAATAGAATTGATTTTAAACTAATGATTACAGTACTATCAAATTTAGTAAACTATATAATGGTGTTGTGTTTATATAACCTTAAAATTTAAGTCTTTATTGGACTTGAATACACAGGAAGTTCATTAATAACAATTTTTTTTTGGATTCCCACTTATATTAATTTAAAACATTCAGATGGGTGATTTGGTTTCAAATTTTAGTTGAGTTGTGTTAAAAATGTATAATTTATTTCTAATTTTATCCATATCATGGTGTTAATGGACTTGTTTCATTGTGATGTGGATGTTATAAAAGAAGAATTTTATACTTAACATAGATGCATTGAATTTATACATAATATTTTATTCCAGAAATAATTTGAGGATTATTTTTATTAAATATTGTATGGGAAATACTAATTCAAAATAATAAGGCATCACTAGGTGAATATTTGAAATACATTTTACGTATTTTTTTATTTCAATCAATGATGAGAATGTGAATTGCTTTTATAACTATTAATAAAGATAAATAAATTTTGGACATATTTAATCAGATTAAATAAATTGAAGTTACTCTACTAGATAAGGCTGTGATTAAAAATTGATTAATTTATTAAATAATTGATGAGCAACTATATGACTGTTTAGGTTGGGTGATATGAGAATAAGAAGGGTTCATATATGATCTATGTTCTAATAAAACTTGTGGTCATATGAGTTTTAGATCAAACATTTTTTTGTTCCTTTCATTGATTTTATTAACTAGAATTTATATGTCTCTCCCATACCCATTACATATTGTTATTAACAATAACATTAGAAGACGAACAAAAGGATTTGACTCATTTTCCCAATTAATTTGGGACCTTATTGCAAGATTCATTTAAAAATATTATTTTTAGGACATGTATTTGCTTCTTTAATAAATATCATATCATATCATAATCAAATCCATGATCTCATTATAAAAAAATATTGAGGAAAAAATCATTATATTAAAAAAAATCCCCACTTCTATAAAATATAACGAAATAAAATTTTTATAAAAAATTGAAGGCATTAATCATATCGTTGAAATATTATTAATAAACTAAAAATTTATAATAAAAAAGTTCTTTTATTAAAATTTGGTAATTAAAACAATTTTACATAATATTTAACATTTTTATATATGGTGAAAGTAATTAATTATTTTAAAAATTGTTTATTAGTAACTGAAAATTTATTTATGAAAAAAATTTATATAAAAATATATCTATTTATAAAAAAATAATAAAAACCACAAAAAATAATAATAATTCCATGTGAAATGATTTAAATAATAATATAATTATAATCCATGAATAGAAAAATTCATATTTCTGAACCATACACTTATATACATCTAAATTCATGTAATTTTATATACACATTCTTTTCTTATACAAAAAAATTAAGCATTTAGCCTTGGCTTTATCTACCATTATTCTCCATTAGTTATCTCTTTAGTCATAAATATTAATATTTTATATTATGCTAATAAAATTGATCGATATCCATGAAAATTTAATTTTAATAAATACATATTCAATAATATATGATATTTAAAATAATCAAAACATTTGAAAAAAAACTGGAAAATACATTAAACAATTAAACAATGGATAAAAATATATAAACCTTTTATTTTAATCAATTTAAATAAATATAAATTAATTTCATGGGATACAAAATCCAATAAATAACCATTATAAATATATCACATAATAATGGAATTAACCGTATTTTTTCAAAATTATACATCAATGAAAAATAAAAAATATCCAATAAAATTTTGTCATTTTCTAATGGAAACACACATTGAAATACAAAATACATGAATAATGATGAATGAAAATATAAATAGGTACATTGAATTATTGATTTCAAGTAATTCCATGAACTATGAATTTATGGAGGGAAGAAGGATTTGGTGTCCATAGAATATGAAGGAGAAACAATAAATTCCCTTCTTCATTATGTCATGTGTTTTCTTTAGTTTGATCACGAGGGTATATTCCATAAGTTATTTTAATTTCATTCCATATGTAACATATTCTATCATAATGATAATAATAATAACAATAATAAAAAAAATATATATAAATCATAAAATATTATTTTTATTTTTATATGATAATATATGAGCGTGATAACATAATACGAATATTAAAAATAATTAACCAAGGAACATGTTAGTTTAAATATATAAGGAAAAGAGTTTTTATAAAAAATTAAAAGATTGAAATTTATAGATCTCAATGAATAATATCGTCTCACAGACATCTCATATATATATATATAAAATCATTCAATGTGAATATTAAATAAATAACACAAACACGTTACTTTTTAGAATATAGTTTAATTTTATTGGGGACTTGGTACAAAATATTATTATTTAAAGAATGATATATATCTCAGTGAGAAAATATATTTCATTATAGTACACTTTTTAATAATTAAATACATAAAACAATTATATATATCTTGGTGAATAGATCTACTGAAACGGGTGAGCTCTGATGTTCACTAAGGGTAATCAAGAGATATATGTATTCATAATTTTAATGAAATGATATTAGGGAATGATCATATTGATTTAAATCTTACCATGTATATTAGGGATCAAAATATTGAGTCATGAAATAAATATTTTCATTTTATTTGAAAAGAATATTATGTAATAATGAACATGATCCCTGATAGAATTAAATTTTCCTAAGAATTAAATTTTTTAATCCACATGATCATATATATTAATTACTATTGTAGTCAGTGCACAATTTCAGGGCTATCATAGTGGATTGGGTTACATCACCAGTCTATCATTATAGTCAAGGATCACACCAAAAATCATCATAATAGACAACATCCCCAGGATAAATTGATTCAACCACTATTACTATCCAATCTATCAACTGATATATAAATCATTAACCAATTAATTGGAGGTTGATATTGGTATCACACATAACATTCTGAATATCATACAGTTCTATTCCACAAAATCCTAAAAAATTCATCACAAAATAACACATGAAATGATATGTGTTTCATTAAAATATAATAATATAATATCCCTTAGAAAATATATTATTTTCATTAACACTATATAATCTTATAATATGGAAACCTACACAAAATTAAGTTATTTTCAAAAGATTATATAATGGTGTAATATGTAGATGAGAATCATGTTTTTATAAATAACATGTCATCTTGATGAAATATCAATTATAGAAATAATAAAAATTATATCCATGTATCATATCCTTAGTAATGAAAATGTTACATCATAGGACGTCATCATATATTTAATTTATTTGGAAAATACCCATGGGATGATTATTGAGGGAAAAAACATTTTCATGAATGTAAATTGTAATGAACTAAAAAATTATAATACTAACATGAAAATATTATTTTGAAATTATAAATAATAAATTATTATGGAAGACATCAAAATTATTGAAAATGATGATTGGAAAAAATTCATTCAATATTGAAATAAAATTTTAAAATATAAGAAATTATTAAAATCCATTCCATAGAGGATAACATTGAAAACTAATAAAGAAAACTTTAAAAATCATTGAAGACATTTTTTTAGAAAAATATAATTTCCACTATAAAACACTATTCCCGACATAATATTTTTTGAAAATATTATATAATTAAAATAAACTTAAAAAAAATATAATGTAATCTATAAAATAAATAATGGTCATAATGGAGGGAAACATATTTCATTTTATACCCTTTTACAATGAATCTTTTCATATTATCGTTAAGAGACAAATTAGCATTATCATTGATAATGATATGAATACTAATTTGAAAATAGATTGTAAAATGTAAAATATTGGAAAAATTACAAAAATAAATAATAATTATTATATTATAATATTTTAGAAAACATTTTTAGAAAAAATAGTTTTGGTTGAAAATTGAATTTTCAACTAAAGATATAAATATATTATATATTAATTAAAAACCACATGGTTGAAATATTGATTAAAAAAATAGAAGGAAATTGTAGAAATAATTTATTCTCATCAAATAATAAAAGGAAAACAAATTAAATGAATTTCATGAGTGTTATATAATATTATTTTATTGTTAAAATCAAAATAATGAGTAATTCCATTAAATAAATAGATTTAACATTTAATCTTTAAAACATTAGAAGAATTACATTATATATTCTATAAATGAATAAAAATAAAAGAAAAATAAAATCAAATGAGATTAAATAAATTAATGAAATTACATTTCAGTGGTTTTGTATATGCACCTCATAAAACAATCTAGTTCTATATAATATTATATGTCTCAATTATAGAAAAATTGATAACAAAACCCCTTACTGATTTTATAACGACCCATACTTTACATAAATTGTTATTATATCTGAATTGAAGAAAACTTATTACAACATATAACAAAACCAGGAAAGGACAATATAGGTACAGAGTCTTTAGAAACTGGGAAACAAAAAAAACTGGTTCATAAATCATCTACACTGTCTCCCTTTTATTTTATAATATCTAGAGTCCCTTTTGGAATATCTTACTTAATATCCTTCTTCCTGACCAGGGGAAAAGAAAACCTATTAAAGGGAGAGCTCAAATGCTCAGCAAGGGTAATAAAAAGAAATATCAATCACATCATATTCAGAAGAACATATCATTTTGGAAATCTTAACCAGCAAAGGAGATCATAATTTCATAACATGGGATAAATAATAGTAGTGAAATGTAATCCAAATAATCATAAAATAAAACATGAAACTTTGTGTCATACACACATAATCATAGAGATTCATTTCTTAGTAGTGAAGACTCATAGCCAAGACTTTCTTAGCGGACAAATTCCATTTCTCAACCGAGTTCACTCCTCGTTTCAGTCCTGTTTCACTGAACCTGTTTAACCTTCCGTTCCAGCCGTGTCTAACTCATGAGATATAAATCATTACCCAATTCATTGGAAGGAGATATAGGTCCCACTGATCTCATAATGAAACCATTCTTATGTGTTCCACAAAATCATAAATCATACATTATAGCATAACTCGTGTAATAAAAATGGGATTCTTAAAGATCGTGTCGTCATAACATAATCCATATAAGATAAAAGGTCTTCATAAAAATAATTTCATCATAACATAATCAAAAAAATTTATAAACAGGGATAGAAACAAAACCCTATATTATCTTAGATGGAAAATAATTTTGATAAAACACTTGAACTCCATTCTTGAGAAAAATATCCTTTCTACTTCAAAAACATTTTTCCTTTATTAAAATGTCTTATAATTTTAATCTAAAAGATGTTTATTAAAAATAAACTTGAAAAATTTTAAAGGAAGCTTCATGGAAATAATTTTCTAAACATCTATTCCGGCCGTATAAGTTAAAAAAATACATTCTTCTCGTACTTTGGCTGGAAAAGTCAAAAAGTACCTCGTACGAAAAACGACAAAAGATTCCTTTCATATATTTTACTAAAAACTCACCGAAGGGTAAAATTGGATTTAAAATTTTTTAGTAGGATAGAAATAATATTACATATTGAGGAATAATGGATGTGGATGATAAATATTCCCCAGTAAATTCTGAAGTATAAACAATCTCGGATAAAAATTAGATTGTGAGATTTTCCCTTACCTTAGGTCTGATTTTCATCGTTAGTGTATGAACCTCCTGTATAATGATTTATATATTGTTATTGACTTATTATAGAATCATAATTATTTTTATGATATCATATATGGTCATATTCTTAGCTTCTTTTTAATAATATTTCATTGCTACTTGTTATTCACGTGTTTATTACTTTTTGTTCTTATGCGTTTTTTGTCGAATAAATTATTATTTTTTTAGGTTATAGATACCTCATTTACAGAATGGTATTAGTTTACTACATATCATATTCATTCATTCAATTCATTTATATAATCATTATTCAATGAAGATCTTGTAGAACGAGTCGCATCACATCGTGGAGACGGTATTCCATACGTACGCACGAGCGATGATATCCTTCCCATGATCGTGGCATTGTATTGAAGTGTAAGAATACTATTTCAGAATCAATATCACTTCACAATAATCATTTAAAGTTATTATTTACACCATTATACCCATCCAAGTATGGTGGTGGTGGGAAATAGATTACACAACGGAATGGAGACAGTATTCCGTACGTACACACACACGGTGATTTCATTTTCCGTAGGATCGATAGATGGTGAAATTGGGGTGTTTCATAAATATAATAACATATCAGTATATGGGTGATACTGATGTTATTACTTCATAATGAAACAACTAAATAAGAAGAAGTAGAAGAAGAAATAAAGTTGAAAGAATCGGTAAGGGACATTACCTCTTCTTTGAAGCACCTCTTGTTAATCTTCTCTAAGGGAACTAAATATGGTCTTTGAAGAAGACCAAGACCTCTAGGATTTTTATAGGAATTTGGAGATGATTAATTGTCAGGGTTTGGCCGAGCATGAGGGATCAATGTGATGTGAGGAAGAGAGAGAGGAGGTGCCCTTTTATAAGGGAGGAGAGGGGCACCTTAGGAAAAACAAAAAATATTATTTTATTATAAAGTCATATTTGGTTTTTAATAGCTCCAAATTGATTTATTTAGAAGAAAAGGTGGTTTTGGGTCGAAATACTCTCATACAATAGAATTTAGACATGTTTAGGTTTCTATTTTAACCTTATCATTTAGATTTAACTTCATGTTATATAATTTAACTTTTATCATATCTTCATGGTTTCTTATACTATAAGGTTAATAAACATACTATAACAAGTAAAATGAACACAAAGTTGTTTATTATTAATATATGTAACCTTATCTAAGTAATTTTTCCCAATATGAGATTTTTAGGAATAAAATAACAATTAATAATATAATATTTGTTTTAAAAAAACTATTTTATGTCAATTTTGACACTATTTGGTTATTGATTTTTGTGAAAATCATAACAGAAATATTAGTTCGGAAAAAGATAATTAAATCAATAATAACATGTCATATTAACCTATAAAATTATTTTAATTCATAAAAAGTCTCAAATTACATTTATTTGGGTATCTATAACATAAATTATGTCAATATTTCATTAATAAGATAATTACTGCATCATCGTTGTGTCATAAATAAATTAAATTATTTAATTTGTATAAATTACAAATAAAATAAAATTATTTATGAAATCATTTTATATTTTTAATTAATATTTATAGTATAATTTATCTTATTTATACCCCTATCTTTAAAATGATTTAGTTATTAAACTTTGATTTTAACTATTTTAACCCTTCTTTAAATAAAATAATAATAAATGTCCAAATCTAATCCAAGTGGGCCTAAATGGTCATATTTTATTCCTAAGGTTGTTTTTGGTCGAATTACACTTAACCAATAGAATTAGGACATGTGTTAGGGTAATAATAATATCATTTTTACCCTTAATTACCCTATTTACTTTTAACCATGGTAAAAAAAGAAAAAAGTTACTATTCAAAAAAAAAAATTATTTTCATCCCATTGAACCACATTTTAGTCTGTGATATTAATCGTTTCTCTCGGATATTCGAAATTCCACTCACAGAAGTGGTAAAATTATGTTTTATGTGAATTTTCAAACTCTCCGAGGAGGTGGGTAAAAGACGGTGAAAAGTTCAATAAAATTTTTATATATCTAAAATTATTATAAAATGACCCCAATGAATTACTTTGAAATTATATAGGTATTATGTATCAATTTTTACCTAAAATAAATTTAATTAAAATAAATAATTATTTAAATAAATAAGTTGGTTTTTAAATAGTAACCCAGTGTTTTCACTATTCATAAAAAATTGAATGTTTTCAGAAAAATACCAAAATTTCACCCAAGGTTAATTTCAATATTCCGAATCAAAAAATGAAGTCCATTTTGAAAGATGAAATTTACAAAATTCTTAAAAGTGGGTATTACTATTCAAAACAGGAAATTTTAGTAATATTTTAATAGCATATCATTTTATTGTGAAACTCGGCACTGCGTACAACGCAAGCTATCGATGAAGGTCGCGATTGTGTGTAAAGAAAGACAAGCTAGTGTTGTGTGTAGTGAAATATTCCTTTTTTTATTTATATAACATAAAAACCAAATATTTCTCATAAAACTCTCGGGTGTCACATTCCACGCCCCTTAGAATGAATTTCGCCCTCGAAATTTTTCACTTTTTAACAAACAGATGAGGATACCTCTCCCTCGTCATATCCTCAAGATCCCATGTATCTTCTTATAATTGAAAGTTCCTCCATCGAACTTCCACCAAGTGAGTGGTCTTGTTCCATAGGACATTTTCTCTACGATCCTGAATCACTATCGGTTGTTTTTCATAAGAAAGATCTTACTGCAGCGGTACAACTTCTAAGCTGAGTACATATGAAGGATCAGGAATTTACATTATCATGAGAGATACATGGAACACATCGTGAACTTGAGAGAGATTCGGTGGAAGCACCAATCGGTAACCTACCTTCCCAACACAATCCAGTATTTTGAAAGGACTGATATACATAGGACTCAGCTTTACCTTCATTCCAAATCTCATTACTCTCTTCCAAGGAGATATTCGTAAGAACACTTTATCACTCATTTCAAACTCTAGGTATCTTCTTCGGTTGTTGGTATAACTTTTTTTTCAACTCTGAGATGCTCTTATGTGTTGTTGAAAAGATCAGACCATTTCTGCCATCTCATCAACAAGATCAGGTCCTAATAGATTTATTTCCCAAACTTCATCCGAGAAAGTTGGAGTCCTACATTTCATTCCATAGGGAGCTTCATAAAGAGATATCTGAATATAGGAGTAAAATATATTATTATAAAAAAATTCCACCAAAGGTAGGTGTTGATCCCAACCACCTTGGAAATCTATAGAGAAAGCTCTCAATATATCTTCTGGAGTTTGAATTGTCCTCTCAGACTAATCGTCTATCTGAGGATGATAAGAAGTGCTGAAACTCAACTCTGTATCCATAGAATGCTGATGACTTCACCAAAACATTGAGGTAAACCTTGGATCCTGATAAGATATAATAGAAAGTGGTACTCCATGAAATCTTCCCAATTCCTTAACATACATTCTGGCAAGCTAATATAGAAAGAAATATTCTTTAATAGCAATGAAGTATGCAGACTTTGTATGACGATCAACTATGACCCAGATAGCATTATTGACTTTGGATGTTTTAGGAAGTCCAATGACAAATTCCATAGTGATGTTTTCCCATTTCCATTCAGGTATGGGTAATGGTTGTATCATCCCCTTAGACTTCTGTCTCCTAGCTTTAACTTTGAGAAAAACCAAGCATCGAGAGACATATTCAGCAACATCTCATTTCATGCCATCCCACCAGAAGTACTCTTTCAGTTCCCTATACATCTTTGTGATTCCCGGATGAATAGAGAATGAATAACTATGAGCCTCATCCAACAGCTCCTTTTTTATTTCTGGGATGGGAGGAACACAAACCCGATTCCAGAACCTTATTATTCTATCACAATCATGGTTTAATTTAGGAATATTTCTCACCTTCTTTTGTAACTCTACTTCTTCTTTCTATGCCTCTTTAATCTTCACATGTATAGATGGTCGAACATTCATTTGAAAATGATACGATTTTTTCCTATCCATTATAATTCCAAGATCCATCCTTTGTAAATCCATAAATATTGGATCTTTTGTGATCCTCATCATGGAAAAGATTGAATGGTCTTGTCGACTTAATGCATATACCACCTTGTTTTCTTTCCTAGGGTGGTAAGGAATTGAGTAGTCATAATCCTTAATCAGATCCAACCATCTTCTTTGGCGCATATTCATCTCCTTTTGTGTGAAAATATACTTTAAACATTTATGATCAGAATAAATATCACACCTTTCTCCATAAATATAATGCCTCCAAATCATTAATGCAAAGATTACCACAGCTAACTCTAAATAATGAGTTGGGTAATTTTGCTCATGGATTTTCAACTGTCGTGAGGCATAAGCTATCACCATATCATTTTTCATGATAACACACCCCAATCCCTTCATAGATGCATCATTGTAGATCACAAACCTTTCTCCACTAAAAGGAAGTGTGAGTACAGGTGCACTGGATAAACTTCTTTTCAACTCCGTGAAATTCTCTTCACATTCCTCCGTCCACACGAACTTAACTTCTTTTCGAGTCATCCTGGTCAGTGGATTAGATAATCGTGAAATTATTTTCTCAAAACGTCGATAATATCCAGCCAAACCAAGAAAACTTCGGATCTCGGTTACTATTGTTGTTCTCGACCATCTTTTGATAACCTCTATTTTTTTGGTTCCACAGATATCCCCTCTTTTGAGATTATGTGACCCAAAAATGCAACATTTTCCAGCCAAAGTTCAAACTTGGTAAATTTTGCATAATGCTTATCCTTTATCTGGGTCTTCAATATAATTCTCAAGTGATCTTCATGTTCTTCCTTGCTATTTGAATAGACATGAATATCATCTATAAAGAATACACCAAACTGATCAAGATAGTCTCTAAAGACTATATTCATCAGATCCATGAAGATAGTAGAGGAATTAGTATGACCAAATGGCATCACTATAAATTCATAGTGTCCATACCTTGTACGGGAATCCATCTTTGGTATATCCTCCCTTTTCAACATTAATTGATGATACCCTGAACGAAGATCAATCATGGAATATTATTGAGCTCCGCGTAGTTGGTCAAATAAGTCATTGCACGGGAGAGGATATTTGTTCTCGATCGAGATCTTGTTAAGTTCTCAATAATCAATGCAGAGACTCATTGATCCATATTTCTTCTTAACAAATAGAACATGTTCTCCCCAAGGTGACACACTAGGGCATATGAATCCTTTAACAATATTCTCTTGGAGTTGCTTCTTCAATTCCTACAACTCAATTAGGTCCATTCTATAAGGTGTCTTTGAAATAGGCAAAGCACCCGGTACTAGTTCTATTGAAAACTCAACATCCTGGTTTGTTGGAATACCCCACAATTACTCTGGAAAGACATAATCAAACTCCCATAAAATGGGCATAATATTAATTTTGAGTTTCTCACCAACCATTTGAGATAAATAAACTTAATTTAGTGGAATCAAGACCCACAAGATGGATGAAATTTCTACTAGAAGGTTATGTTCATCCTTGCATCGATAGACGATCATAGATTGATCTGGAATATGTGATGTGACTTCCCTTCTTTTGAAATTGATATGAGATACATATAAAGAAAGCCAATCATTTTAAGAATCACATGAAATTCCACTATAGGAAGAATCACAAGATTTGCAGGAAGCACTCTCCCACAAACATCAATCAGAGAAGAATTCTAAACTTTTGATGTGACTGTTTTTCCATTAAGATTTGTCACAGCTAACTCAACATCTAATTGTTGAGGAAATATGATGATACCCTTTGAAAATTCTTCAAAATAAAATAGTGGGTGGATCCAGAATCAAATAAAACATTTTCTACTTTAGATTGAATAGAATGTATACCTTTCACCACTTCATTAGCATACTCGAAATCGTTGATAGAAATTGCATGTGAAACTCCTTTTTCATTAGCGTTATAAGTTTTTTTACATCGATCATCATCAACAACCCTTGGAATATGGAATTGTTTAGAATAATTAGCCATTTCCTTTCACTTGTAACATTGAAGTGTATAAGGTGCACTCTATGTAGCATTTTCTTTTTTCACATCAGAAGACTTCTTCATCCCATCGTTGTGGCATTCAAATGCCCGATGACCTTCCTTTCCACATTTGAAACATTTACTTGTCCCTTTAAGACAACTTCCTCCATGTTTCTTTGCACACTTTGAGCATAACGGAAAACTCATCTTCTTTTCAGTGTGCTCTTTATATTTTCCTTTGAATTCCATTTTCCTCTTCTTATCAAACCCATATGACCGATGGGTTACTCCAATCTCCATCTCAACCTTGAGAGCACATCGAACGATTTCCTCGTATCTAATGAAGTCCCTTATGGCTAACGCAAATCGAGGACTTGCTTTTAAGACAGTAAAGATTCGATAGATCATACTCTCAGGTTGGATGATAATACTAGAAGTGTACCTTGAAAGTCATGTAATATTTTCTTCATAGATACCAATAGATTCATCATCCTTTTGGATCAGTTCAAGAAACTCATTTTCCATCTTTGTTCAAAGAATTCGAGGGAAGTACTTATTGAAAAATTAGTTCTTGAACTCATCCCATTCCATGGACTCAATTTCATCTCTTTACCTCGTATTCTTGATAAGATTCCACCATTGATCAGCATCTCCTTCCAAAAGATACACTACTAAGATGAATTTATCATGATCAGAACATTGATGAACTGAAAATATCATTCCAGTAGTACTGATCCATTGTTCAGCAACTAATGGATTCGTAGACCCACTGAATGAAGGTGGATGCTACCTCATGAAGGATTCAACAAAATGTTGCTCCTTCATTTTCTCATTGGGAAGTCCTGCATGATTCATAGCTTGAGAAATTTTTGTGAGAAAGACTACAAGATTTTTCATTCCAGCTCCCATAACGTTTTGTTACTCAGGGGGATAATCATTGAATTTCCCATCGCTTTCCGCATTAACTCGGTTCCTTCAGTTTGCAGCCATTGTATAAAACCAAGAAGAATAGTGTGAGGAAAAATAATTATAATAGGAAAACCACATAATCAAGAATAAAATTTCACACGTAAGGTCTTATCATATGTTATTCATGTCCATTTTTAAAACACTATGATTGTGTTCTATGCATTGACTTATCCTTAGGGTTCTTACTAAGGCTTTCACATCCTAGTTTCCAAAGGATGACTACACCTTTACTCTGATACCAACTATAATGACCCATACTTTACATATATTGTTATTACTTTATAATTGAAGCACACTTATTACAACATATAACAAAACCAGGAAAGGATCGTATAGTTATAGAGTCTTTAGTAACTGGAAAACACAAAGAATGGGTTCACAAATCATCTACACTATCTCCCCTTTCTTTTATAATATCTAGAGTCCCTTTTTTCATATCATACATAATATCCTTTTTGATAACCTGGGGAAAAGAAAACATACAAAAGGGTGAGCTCAAATTCTCAGAAAGGATAAACAAAAGAAATATCAATCACATCACATTCATAAGAACATATCATTTTGGAAATCTTAACATGCAAAAGAGATCATAATTTCATAACATGGGGTAAATCATAGTAGTGAAATATAATCCCAATAATCATAAAATAAAACATGAATCTTTGTGGCATACACCCATTATCATAGAGAATCATTTCTTTGTAGTGAAGACTCATATCCAAGACTATCTTAGGAGACAAAGTCCAATTCTGAACCGAGTTCACTCCTAGTATCTGTCTTGTTTCACTGAACCGGTTTAACCTGCCATTCTAGCCATGTCTATCTCATGAGATATAAATAATTACCCAATTCATTGGAGGGAGATATAGGTCCCACTCATCTCAAAATGAAACCAGTCTTATGTGTTCCACAAAATCATAAATCATACATCATTGCATAACCCATGTAATAAAAATGGGATTCTTAAACATCGTGCCATCATAAAATAATCCATATAAGATAAAAGGACTTTATAAAAATAATTCCATCATAAAATAATCAAATCGATGTAAAAATAGGGATAGAAATAGAACCCTATATTATCTTAGATGGAAAATAATTTTGATAAAACACTTGAACTCCATTCTAGAGGAAAATATCCTTTCTACATCAAAAACATTTTTCATTTCTTAAAATGTCATATAATTTTAAACTAAAAGAAGTTGATTAAAAAAATGAAAATATTTAAAGGAATATTCATGGAAATAATGTTTTAAAAGTCCATTCCACCCATATAAGTTTAAAAAAATACATGATTCACGTACTTTGGCAGGAAAAGTCAAAAAGTACCTCGTACGAAAAATGACAAAATATTCCTATCATATATTTCACTAAAAACTCACCGAAGGGTAAAATATTATTTAAAAAATTTTATTAGGATTGAAATAATATTACATAATGAGGAAACATGGATTTGGATAATAAATATTCCCCAGTAAATTCTGAAGTATAAACAATCTCAGATAAAAATGAGATTGCGAAATTTTCCATTACCTTAGGTCCGATTTGCTTCATATGTTTCTGAACCTTTTGTATAATGATTTAAATAATGTCATTGACTTAATCCAGAATCATACTTATTTTTATGATATCATATATGGTAATATTCATAGCTACTTATTAGTAATATTTCATTTATACTTGTTATTCGGGCGTTTATTACTTTTTGTTCTTATGCGTGTTTTGTTGAATAAATTATTCTTCTTCTTTTTAGGTTATAGATACTTCATTGAAATAATGGTATTAGTATAATATATATCATATTCATTCATTCAATTCTTTTATATAATCATTATGCAATGAAGATGATGTAGAATGATTCGCATCACATCGCAGAGACGGTATTCCGTACATACGCACGAGAGATGATATCATTCCCATGATCGTGGAATTGTATTGGAGTGTATGTATACTATTTAAAAAACAATATTACTTTAAAATAATCATATATAGTTATTAACTACACCATTATACCCATCCAAGTAAGGTGGTGGTGGAAAATAGATTACACCGCGGCGGGGAAACAGTATTCCGTACGTACGCAGGCGTGGTGATTTCATTTTCCGTAGGATGGATATATGGTAAAATAGGGTTGGTTTATGCATATAATAACATATCAGTATATGGGTGATACTGATGTTATTACTTAATAATGAAAAAACTAAATAAGAATAAGTAGAATAATAAATAAAGTTGAAAAAATCGATAATGGACATTACCTCTTCTTTGAAGTGCCTCTTGTTAATCTCCTCTCAGGGCACTAAAGATAGTCTTTGAAGAATACCAGGATCTCTAAAATGTTTCTAGGAAAGTGTAAAGAAGAAATTTTCAGGGGTTGGCCTTGATTGAAGTCTCAAATTTTTGTAAGGAAGAGAGGGAGGAGGTGCCCTTTTATAAGGGAGGAGAGCGGCACCTTAAAAAAACTAAAAATTATATTTTATTAGAAAGTCATTTTTGGTTTTTAATAGCTCCAATTTGATTTATTTGGATTTTAAGGTGGGGATGGGTCGAAATACTCTCATCCAATAGAATTTTGAAATGTTTAGGTTTCTATTTTAACCTTATAATTTAGATTTAACTTCAAGTTAGATAATTTAACTTTTACAGTGTCTTCTTGTTTT
The DNA here is from genome assembly GCA_963277665.1 of Viscum album. Lineage (NCBI taxonomy): Eukaryota > Viridiplantae > Streptophyta > Magnoliopsida > Santalales > Viscaceae > Viscum > Viscum album. The sequence goes on along the minus strand of OY728133.1, from coordinate 969,969,792 downwards.
CTCACACTATAAGGTTAATAAACATACTATAACAAGCCAAAAAAACCCCAAGTTGTTTATTATTAATAAATATAACCTTATTTAAGTCATTTGGCCCAATATTAGGTTTGTAGGAATAAAATAACAAATAATAATAAAATATTTGTTTAAAAAAACTATTTTATGTCAATTTTGACACTATTTGGTAATTGATTTTTGTGAAATTCATAACATAAATCTTAGTTCAAAAAAAGTTAATTAAATAAATAATAACATGTCATATTAACCTAGAAAATTATTGGAATTCATAAAAAGTGTAAATTACATTTATTTGGGTATTTATAACATCCATTAGGTCAATATTTCATTAATAAGATAATTACTACATCATCATTGTGTCATAAATAAATTAACTTATTTAATGTCTAAAAAATAAAAATATAATACGATTATGTAGGAAATATTTTTAGATTTCTAAGGAATATTTATAGACGAATTTATCATATTAATTACCCTATATTAAAAATGATTTAGTTATTAATCTTTGATTTTTAGTATTTTAACCTTTCTTTAAATAAATTAATAATAAATGTTTTAATCTAATACCAGTGGGCCTAAATGGTCATATTTTATTCCTAAGGTTGTTTTTGGCCGAATTACACTTATCCAATTAAATTATGACATGTATTATGGTAATAATGATATCATTTTTACCCTTAATTACCCTATTTACTTTTAACCGTGGTAAAAAAGTAAACAATTACTAATGACCAAAAATTATTTTCATCTAATTGAACCAAATTTTAGTCCTTGATATTAATCGTGTCTCTCGTATTTTCAATATTCCACTCACAGATGTTGTAAAATTATGTTTTATGTGAATTTTCAAACTCTCCTAGGAGGTGGGTAAAGGACGATGAAAAGTTCAATAAATTTTTTATATATCTAAAATTATTATAAAATGACTCCAATTTATTAATTTGAACTTATATAGGTATTATGTATCAATTTTTACCGAAAATAAATTTAAATAAAATAAAAAATTATTTTAATCAAATGTCAGTTTTTAAATAGTAACCCAATGTTTTCAGTATTCATCAAAAATTGAATGTTTTCAGAAAAATAACAAAATTTCACCCTAGGCTAATTTTTATATTCAAAATCCAAAAATGAAGTAAATTTTGAATGATGGAATTTAAAAAAATCCAAAAAGTGGGTATTTATATTCATAAAATCTAGTTTTAATAATATTTTAATAGCATATTGTTGTTTAGTGGAACTCGGTACAGCGTACCGCACAAGCTATCGAGGAAGGTCGTGATTGAGTGTAAAGAAAGCCAAGATAGTGTTGTGTGTAGTGAATGATCCCTTTGATGATTAATGTAACATAAAAACAATATATTTATCATAAAAATCCCAGGTGTTAGAGATTTGGTAGATTTGGAACTATAATCCCAACGTAAGATAAATCATATAATGTATATATATGCAAATTATTTTATCAATAAAAATAATTATATTAATTAATGGGTTATATATACGCAACATGAATGGAATATGTGGTGAATATAGAATTTCTCTCAAAGAAGTAATGTTTTTTTAAAATCCATTTATGATTTAGTATTACTTCTAATCATAATCCCTAATAAATAATAAAATAAAAGGAAACATTAAATACCATTATATTTATTGTATAAATTACATAAAATTTAAAACTTACTATATACTCCAAGAATAATGAGACCAGTGGAGAATTTTCACAAGTCTCCCTAAAATAAAAAGAGAAACTAGAAATCCATTACATTATGCCCCCAATACATTCATACACGTTCAAACCACATATATAATAAATATATGTTTATAATATATCTAATATATAAAAATATAAACGCACACATAGATATATATATATATATATATATATATATTATACCACATATTATTCACTTATGGATATTCATTACATGTTCATTACAAAATTCTTATTAAAATAATATTTTGGTTAATATCTGGTTTTTATGTTGTGATTTTTTATTTTTGGTCCAATTAAATTTTTATGGTTATATTATCTCCATAATAGTAATAATGAATTAATTATATTATTTATTGATAAATTATTATTTTAATGTCACCATTTAATGATCTTTTTAAGAGATGAAGTAATTTATGATTACTAAGACGGGGCCATACATACGAATGAGTTACACATCCAATTTTTAAAAATCATTATATAAAAGTTGAATATAATTTTATATATATCCATACTGATCATAATATAATGAATATAATTTTATTGATTTAAATATAACTTATAAAATCAACCATGGGGTGTTGTGATGAAAATAGAGAGCCAAATCTCTTTGAGAATCGGTAGTCCACATAGACACAAATGACGTTATCATCATTCAATGAGTTACCAACTATGAATGGAAATGATATATTATATTCTAAGAATTTTAAATATTTCATTAAGATCCTTATTATTTAATTTATAGCATTAATATTAGTTAAATATACATGTATTATCTTTATTTAAGGAGTTATTGAAAATTAATCACATTGCTTCACGAGGTGGGTTTCCCCCACACACATGAGTGACATTATCATGTCTCCAACACAGTTTAATGTAAAAAATGTATATACTATATGATTAAACAAAATATATAATTATGTTTTTAATTTCATATATAAATTTATATTCATCATAATATCCAATTTTTATAGGTTCTATTGTTAAAAATGAATGACATCAGTTCAAGAGGTAAAATTACACCATATAAATGAAGGGTGATTTCATAAAAATGTTATGGGAGTGGAGATAGTTTTATTTCCATACCATAGAATAAACATATATTAGTATACGGAAGGAATTGAGTATATTATATCATCAGGTTTTAATAATAATTAATTTTTTATATGGAGAATATAATAAGAAACAATCAATGAAGAATGTTGACTCTTCATCAAGTAACCACTTAAGGATTGCAGCAAAACATTCCTACTTTTGATTTATAAATAGAATAAGAAAACTAGGATTAGAGGAGGGAAATATTAATATTAATTTTTTAGGTATTTTATAAACCAAAATAGTTTCATTATATGAAGAGGTGGGGAGATATGGTGGCCTTTCATAACTTATTTGAGCAGCACACTTGTAATTTTGGAAAAAAAAGGTGTTCCAACGTTTTTCAGATGAAAAAGTGTCAAAAATTGAGTAATATATATCCTTAGAACATTTTGGTTCTTCATATATCCTCCATGTATATTTTCTACATATTTCTATGTCATTTTAACAGTTATCTTTTTTGTTTACCCCCCTATAAATATATTTTACAGTAATTGTAGTAATTAATTTTTACTATTTATACAATTAATATTTATTAGAAATTAATTTTATCAAATTATATATTATAAATTATTAAGAATCCTAATTATATATACTTGTTTAAAACATCAATTTTTCATTGATGAGAAAATTAATTTGAAATTAATACTAATGACACAATGGAAAAGATGGTTTTTTGTTCAAATGTTCAAAAATATTATATATCCAAACTAAATATGATAATTATTCCAATGAAATATATTAGATTAATTTATATATAATTTAATTAATTTTTATTTTAAACCCATTTTTAAGAAATTTAAATTAAACATTATTAATACTAAAATGATGTATTAAATAAAAACAAGCATTTTCCCTATTCCTTGAAAAATTTATCTTTTTCAAAAAATCATGAAAAAAATCCTAAGATAATTTTTCTATGAATAATTATTAATTAATGTCTATTTTTTAAAATAATTTTTTTAAATTTTGATATAATTAATATTAAAATAGGTGACCCATATGAGACAAAACAACTATTGTAGAGATATAAACTTTTTAACTACAAAATTTGATTTATTTTTCTATCATCTCTTAAAGACACATAATATATATTTTAACAATTTTATTTAATTTAAATTAGATAAATCTTTTTCAAATAAATATTAATATTTTATCTTTTCAATTTATCAAAGTAATACATTTTGGGATTCATTAAAAATAATAATATTTTATAAAAATATTTCCATTATTTTCATGTATTTATTATTTTCATATTTATTTAACTAGTCAACAAGTAATTCATATATTATAAATGTGTAAACTATATATTTTACTTATATTTTTAATCATATTCAAATGATCCATTCCATTTTCATGGTGACAATTATCATGTAATCAAATTTTAATAATATGACAAAATTCATTTAAATAATGTGTTGTCAATAATTCAAGATAAACTCCATATTTCATGTAACTAATGATAAAAAATAGTGTTGGGTTTAATATGATATATCAAAAATATTATATTTATTTGAAATAAATAAAAAATATCAGTTTATAACATTATATCCCATCCTATAATTATTTCACTCTTTGTAATTTTTCACTTTCGTTTGAACAACTGGGGATACTTTTTTCTGGAAATAACTTCAGGTTACCATGTATATCCCTCCATATAGTTTTATTATCATAAGAAACTAAAAATTAATGTGTTCTTGTTTTGACAAAATTTTCTATTTTATCATAAATCATTAAATTTTGTTCCATATAAAAAACCTCATTATTTAGCAGCATGACCTCTTAGTTCAGTATAAGTGATAGGTTGGATATTTACTTCCTCAAGAGGGATACATGGAACACTTCTTGAACACGAGACAATATTAGTGAATTTTTTAAAAGATAAGCTAAAATCCCAATTTGATTATAAATTTTAATGGTATAAATATAATATTTTCATTCAAATATCTAATTTTAGATCATGCCCAAAATTTAAAAAATAACCTTCTTTGTAACATTTTTGAAAACCATACCTATTGTGGATTATATGTAACCTTTTATCCCATTTCATCAACTAGATCGTGTCCAAATTTCAATATCAATATAACATCATTACATTATGTTTGTTATATAAACTTATATCAATAATGTACATCATAAGGATCCATCTGAATGATCATGTGAGATTTTTTATTTTATTAAAAATCAATATTGTGGTTGTTGGTTATCACAACCACTACAAAAATATATATAATATGATCTCAAAAAATTCTCTAGGGTTTTAATTTTTCACATTTTGTGACCACCTATCATTGGATGATTTTAATTTCTAAGACACAACTCTATATCATGAGCTCAATAACGAATTCTCCCAAACATTGTGGTGGAACATAGATTCAGATACAATTTATTATCATACTCCATGCATCCGTACCAGTTCATTAATGTAAATCGAAGAAATAAAATCTAGAGTGAAATATTATCTGATAATGATGATGTGCCAGACCATTTTCTAGATATCCCAAAAAAAACCCCAAGAACATTATTTCATTATGATGTTTTGAGGATTCAATATAAAAACCCAAGGTGATATTTTTAATATTACAATTCAAGTATATATAATTGTTTTATAGTCCTCTTTATCTATATCTTCACGACCGTAACTTTTTATATTCCATATACGGAGATGCATACAATAAATATTTCCCCATATTGTTTTATAATTTAAAATAATCTTTCATGTAGTATATTAGTATGTGCTCTTACCATCTAACCCTCCGGTTGTTGGTTGAATCCATACAGACATTCCAGACCTTATAGGTTGTCACATAAAATTCCACTTACTATATCCCAAAACATTATTAATATAAGTTAAAAATTTTAATTACAAATATCAACTACACAATTTTTTATATGCTAAATAAAAATGTTCTCCAATACCTCAAGTATTATTCCCCAAAAAAAGTAATACATTATTCCTCGAAAAAATAAATTAAATCATATAATGAACTAATTTATTGATTTTGATTAAATATCACCCATGATATCCATAATCATTATATACACTCATCACATAAATATTCATCTCGGGTGCCTAAGAATTTGAAATTAAGATCATAATTAAATATATAACCGAATGAATAAATCTATAAATCTTATCTAAATATTACATGGTGACATATTTTCATCCATATATAACAAAAAACATAGATGAAACATTGTTATTATAAACTAAATACACCTAAAAATATACCGACAAAATAATACTTTAATCTAAATACAAATATACATCAATCATTCCACTTAAATGATTATCAAATAAGATGTACTTTCTTAGTGTAGAATTTAATTCAAAGGTCAATGAATTGATTTTGATAAATATTATCTTCCCCAAAGATAAGTCATGGAACTATATTAAAATTTATCACACTCTAGACTTAATTTTCACAAATAGAATATCCCATTCTATTTAAGATAATCTTATCTGTTATTATTGCCACCTTATTGTTATATAGAATGATGAATCATCTTTTTTATATTCATTAACACATGAACATACATAAAAGTTCATATTCCTCATATATAATTCTTTAGGAATCTCACTATAAATCGTATTGTTAATAATATACCATAATATATGATTATGAATAATGAAAAAATATATATCTATATCCACCATTCAATTTTTTTTACACATAATCTGATAATGTTCGAAAAAATTCACGGTTAAAATGATTTGTTATGCATTAATTACACTGTGTAAGAAATGGTAATCATAATGAATAAACAAACCATATGAAATATCATTTACATGATTTCTAGATCAATAAAAAATATTTTAATTAAATGAAAACTTTTTAAAAATCTAGTTCATAAATTATCATAATAAATTTAAATTGTTTGTTATGTGTTTTGAGACATCCAAATCATATCCCCAACAAGTGTGAAGTGAGGTGTTAAACAAGGCTTATTTCCATTAATGAGGTAATGATGAAGTGTAGATAAATACACCCATTTCAAAGTTATTACCCATTTGTTCCTTTTTGGATGATACACATCAGTATGTATTATCTAGACAGAGGAGCAATTTCATGGAAACCACTCAAAACCTCATTTAATAATATCTTAGTTCATTCCATATACATTGACTCACTATTATATTTTAAATATATTAACACCAAGACATACCTTTCAAAATATCATTATGCCTCTCAATAATTCATTCTCATACTTGTTCCCATGGAGAACGAAACATTTTATTTTATATTAATTACAACGATCCAGTAATATCATATATAGATGTTATATATTTTTAGAAGAATATTAAATACATTAAAAAAAATCTCGAAGACAATAATAGTTTAGGGTATATAGAGACTAGGAACTCAATATTATAATTAAAAGAATGATATTCAACATCCCCTATTATGTTAATCCAAATTAGTACTCTAGAAAAAACATACCTTACAAAAAACCATTACCATAACACGGGGAATGGTATAATAAAAAAGGGAGAGGATATATTATCATTAATTGTAAAGAAGGGATATATATAATAAGAACATGAATATTTGGGTATGATAGAAAATGAGTGATGTTTGATAGACATACACTTAATATCAATGATCATAATCCAAGGTCATGTAATAAGTTATTTCAGTTTTTATGAAAATAATCTTAATGAATCAAAGGTCATGTGACATCAACGAATAAAATCAGATAAATACATAAAATTTTGGGATATGTAGAATCATAGAGAATAATTTCCTTATTTTCTTAATCACATTACTAATGCAACCCCAGTGGAGAGGATTCATCCCCTAAATAATAATTGTAAACATTGTTCACTTTAAATACCATCATAGTAGATAAAATCAAAAACTAATCATGTAACGCCCCGACCCCAGTTACCCAGAGTCGGTGCATTATTACAAGAAATTGGCATGATCACAAGAATGATCAAATCTCGAAAGACCGATTAGTTTAGTAGCCTTGTAAACACTAGATATATTCATAAAGTATTACATTACATCATAAAAATAAAAAATAAAACAACATAGTCTCCATTGTCCACACTCTTATCCACTCATACTATCCCTGCAGGTCATTCATAATTTACTTCTTCATATCCTGGGAAAAATAAATCATAGTAAATGGGTGAGCTCAAATGCCCAGTAAGGATAAAAATATAGCGGAAACATTCATAAATAAGAATAAAATTTTAAGGCAATGTATAACTAAAACAAAAGCCTTTTTAAACTTGATCTTCAACATAGTATAGCAAAAATAAAATGAAATAGTTCCATTTACTTATTCACATGGATATTATACTAATCGAATAATCACATGCAATATCAATAACCACTTTCATAATGATGGAATGCATAATGCCAGACTATCATAACCATATAGCCAAGGGCTCTTGCCAAGACTAAAAATAATATTTTGTCAAGGCCTTGTTCCAAGACACTAGTTTGTCTCATGAGTCCTACCGATGTATCGAGGAGCTATAGCGGGTTCCACCTGTCACATATTAAGTCCAATGCATTCTCCTATGAAAAGGTTTAAACATAACATGAACATTCGTATTAAAACTACCATATGAAATGTAAATACTTCATCCATAAACCATGAATGGTATAAAAATAAGACATCCATAGTCAAACATATCACAAAACACTCAATACGATATAAAAGTTTTGTATCATAATAAATCAACTTCAAATAAGCGTAAAATCAATCAAAGGATGTTGACATAGATGAAATCAAAACTCTTTTTAGAGAATTATCTCTTTATATTTTGAAATCATTTAAGAGTAATATATCTATAAAATAAAACACTTTCTTTGAAAATATTATTATAATCTTTTAAGGGATGCTTCGACGATTTTATAACAGAGGAAAATAGCCGCACCCGCCGTATATGTTAAAAAACATTCTTACCTTAATTCTATCGAAAAGGATAAAAAGGACCTTTTTTAGAAAAAGATAGAAAGATTACTTTATAAACCACTTATAAAAGTCAACAAGGGTATAAATGAATTTATCCCATATTCTAGTAAATAGTAAAAATGTTTTGAAATACATTTTTAAGAAATATGGATGTGGATGATAAAGAAATCCCAGTATATTATTACGTATAAACAACCTCAGATAATGAAGAGATTGTGAATTAAACCCTCATCTTGTACTTTTCCTTGGTTGGGGTAGGTTAAAATCCTGAATAATGGTGAAATAATTGTTATTAAATTATTCAATAATCATATATATTAATATGATATCATATATGATCTTTTTACATTGCTTTGTTAATAATATTTTAGAATTATCATCGTTTCGGGTGTTAACTTACTCATTTTATTTTATATGTTTTGTTACATAATTCATTTCTGTCATGGATAGGTTGTATCTTATTCCTATATAGAATGATATAATGTCCTTAAACATTATTTTTATATCATAAAATGATAATTATACTTGAATGAAAAAAATGGAGAATGAATCTCATCGCATTCGTGGAGACTATAGTCCGTACGTACGCATGAGCAAAAATATCATTCTTTTGATATTAAAATAATATATAATTGGATGGTATATCATATATCAAGAATCATTATCATGCTATATTTATTATTTACATTAATCACTCATCATTATTATACCCATCAAAATAATAATTTATTGAATTACAATTACACCACGACGTGGAGACGGTAAGCCGTACGTACGCACGTATGGTGAAATGTTATTCAAATGATGGATAGAATAATGAATATGGTTGTAAAATATTTATAATAACATCACAGTATATATAAGATACTAGAGTTATTATTTTAGAATGGGAAAGAAATAAGAATTTGAATAAGAATGAAACTTGAAAGAGGGTGGTGAAAACATTACCTCTTCTTCGGGTTCTTCCTTTTGATTTGATCAAAAGGGATCCTTGGGATGGATTTATGACTAAAGGAAGGCCTATAGGATGAAGTTTGGGATGTTGAAGGAGTATTTGGGCAGAGTTTGGCCGATCCAAATGGATTTGAATGTGTAAATTAATGAGAAGGGGGAGTTCCCTTTTATAAGAGGGGTGAGGGGCACCTTTGGAAAAGTTGGAAATATTATCTTATAATAAACTCATATTCGGTTTCTAATTACTCCAAAGTGGATTATTTAAAGATTAATATGGGTATGGGTCGAAAACCACTCAACCAATAGAATTTATACTGGTTTGGGTCATTATATTAGCCTTATCGTTTAGTTTTAACTCTTAGTTAATTAGTTTGACACTTACCATGTCACTTTGTATTTTTATATTATATAGTTAATAAACTTATTATATACCTCCAAAAGTCCCCCCAAGTGGTCAATTAATGATAAAACTATCATGATATAAGTCTCTTGTCTGATCTTTAGATTTTTAGGAATTTAATATCAATTAATAATTTAATAATTGTTTTAATAACTCTTTTATGTCAATTTTGACACTATTCAATAAATGATTTTTGTAAAAATCACAACAGAAGGATTACTTTTAAAAAAGTTAATTCAATCAATATTAAAATGTAATATTAACCTAGAAATTTATTATAAATCGTAAAAACTCTCAAATTATATTTATTTTTGTATTTATAATATCAATTATTTTAATTTTTCACTATAATGGTAATTACTACATCATCATTAGGTCATAAATAAATTATATTATTTAATTTATAAGAATTATAAATAAAATACCATTATGTAGGAAATATCTTTATCATTATTATTAATATTTACAATCAACTTTATCTTATGTAGAACCCTATAGTAAAAATGTTTTAGTAAATAATCGTTGATTTTATCTCTTTTAACTCTTCTTTGAATTAAATAATAACAAATGTCCAAATCTAATCCATGTGGACATAAATGATAATATTTTATTCCTAAGGTTGTTTTTGGTCGAGATTCATTTGTCCAATTAAATTAGGACATGTGTTAGGGTAATATTAATATCATTTTTACCCTTAATTACATTATTTACTTTTAACTGTGGTAAATAAAAGTAAAAAGTTACTATTCACCAAAAATTATTTTCATCTCATTGAACAACATTTTATTCCTTGATATTAACCTTGTCTCTTGGATTTTCGAAATTCCACTCACAGAAGCGGTAAAATTATGTTTTATGAAAAATTCAGTTTTTTAACTACTACTTAGTGGTTTCACTATTCATCCAAAAAATGATGTTTTTCAGAAAAATACAAAAAATTCACCCTAGGATAATTTCGATATTCCGAATCAAAAAATGAAGTCCATTTTGAAAAATAAAATTTATAAATTTCAAAAAGTTGGTATTACTATTCATAACGGTTAGTTTGATTGGTTGTGGTTTGTTAGAAATCGATGTTGCGTACAACACACTCTATTTCATTATTCAAAGTGAAGCGTACCATAGAAGCTTGGGGTATTACATTATCCTCTCCTACAAATAATTTCATCCCCGAAATTTTTAGATTACTACCGCATGAAAAGAATCAGGTGGTTGTTCATCATAAGTTCATTGGGTTCCCACATTGCCTCATCCATCTTATGGTTTCTCCACAAGACAGTTACCAGACGAGTCATCCAGTTTCTCAGTACTTGTTCTCTTATATCAAGAATCTTGATGGGCTCGTTGAGATAAGACAGATCAGATTCGAGTTTTGATTCCTCATAGGTGAGTACACGCGTTGGTTCAGGCATGTATTTAATCAATAGTGATACGTGGAACACATCGTGAACTTTGGAGAGATTTGGCGGCATTTCCAAACGGTAAGCTACATCCCCAATTTGTTATAGAATTTCGAAAGATCCAATGTACCTGGGACTAATTTTACATTTCTTAACAAAACGTATGACTCCCTTCCATGGAGATAACTTCAGGAAAACATGATCGCCAACTTGAAATTCCAAATCCTTCCTTTGATTATCAACATAGCTCTTCTGCCTACTTTGAGCTTCATTGATTTGGTTTTGGATTACCATCACCTTTTCCATCGTTTCCTCCACCAGTTCTGGGCCTATATGTTTTCTTTCACCAACGTCATCCCATCAGGTTGGTGTGCGACATCTCTTTCTATATAACGCTTCATATGGTGCCATCTGAATACTCGAATGGAAGCTATTATTATAGGAAAATTCAACCAGAGGTAAATACTGATCCCACATACCCTGAAAGTCAAGTGAGTAGGATCTCAACATGTCATCTAAGGTTTGAATAGTTCTTTCTGATTGTCCATTTGTTTGAGGGTGGTAGGCAGTGCTCAAATAATGTTCAGTATCCAATTCTTTCTTGAGACGTTTCCAGAATCATAAAGTAAAAAGGGGATCACAATAAAAAACAATCGATATGGGTACTCCATGAAGTCTCACAACTTCATCAATATATAGTCTTGCTAGACATTCCAGTGGTTGATCTTCTCTTATAGCAAGAAAATGTGTTTACTTGGTAAGACGATCAATAATAACCCATATTTCAGTGTTCCTTCTAGGAGTCTTTGGTAGCCCTATGAAAAATTCCATCGTAATATTGTCCAATTTCCACTCCGGTATGGGAATAGCTTACAATACTCCACCAGGCTATTGCCTTCCAGATTTCACATGTTGACACACCATACATCTTGACAAAAAATCGGCAATCTCCCTCTTCTTGTTGTCCCACAAAAGATGTTCCTTCAAATATCTATACATTTTAGTGCTCCCAGGGTCTATAGAGAAATTGGAACTATGAGGATCATCCATCAATTCCCTTTTCAGATCAGGTATATCAGGAACACAATGCCTCTTCCTAAATTTCAAAATTCTTTCTTCATACACAATGTCTCTCAATCTCCCATCATTCACAGCTTTAATATTCTTTTGAAATTCATCATCATCGGTCTGAGAACTCTTAATACTTTCTATTAAATATGGTTTGGAAACCATTTGAAAAAGAACTGATGTTTCAACATACATGGTTATTCCTATGTCCATCTTCCCAAGATCCATAAAAATTGGATCCCTTTCAATTCTCATATTGTTCAAAACTCCATGGTCTTTTATTCTCAAAGAACCTTCCACCTTGTTTGCTTTCCCCGGGTGGTAGTGTGTCATACAATCATAATCCTTTAGTAATTCAAGCCATCTCCTTTGCCTCATGTTGATTTCTTTTTGTGAGAAAATATACTTCAAACTCTTGTGATCAGTATAAATCTCACATTTTTCACTATAGAGGTAGTGCCTCCATATATTCAAAGAAATGATCACAGCTACTAACTCAAGATCATGAGAAATATAGTTTTGTTCATGAATTTTCAACTGTCGTGATGCATAGGCAATAACCCTATCATTTGGCATAAGGACACAACCAAGTCCATTCTTCGATGCATCACTATAAATAATGAACCCATCATTCCCCGATGATAGAGTCAATATAGGAGCATTTAATAATCTTCTCTTCAGTTCTTCGAAACATTCTATACACTCTTTTGTCCAAAAAATTTATCCCCTTTATGTGTGAGCTTTGTTAATGGGTTTTCCAATCGGGAAAAATTCTAGAAGAAATGTCGATAATAACCTGCCAAACCAATAAAATTTCCTAGCTCAGTTATACTCGTAGGTGCTATCCATTCATGGATTGCCTTGGTCTTAGAAAGATCAACAGAGATTCCATCTTTAGAGACAATATGGCCAAGAAAAGAAATCTCTTGAAGCCAGAATTTACACAAGCTAAACTTCCCATATCATTCATGTCTTCTCAGAGTCTTCAGGATAAAGCACAAGTGATTTTCATGATCTTCATAGATTTTTGAGTATACCAAGATATCATCAATGAATACAACCACAAATTAATCAAGATATTCCTTGAAAACTCTATTCATCAGATCCATGAATACAGAGGGTACATTAGTCTATCCAAAAGGCATTACTGTAAACTCGTAATGCCCGTACCTGGTTTAAAATGATGTCTTCAGAATGTCTTCCTTCTTCACACACAACTGATGGTATCTAGATCGAAGGTCAATCTTTGAAAAGTATTGAGATCCATGCTGTTGGTCAAATAAATCATCAATTTGAGACTGTTTCATGAGGAAATAACCACCAACATTCAAGGAGAGTAAAAATCCAATAGTAGTAGAGAAATGGATAAATTCCTTAGAGAATATATTTCACGCTTTAGGGAGTCGTGTAATAGAAAACTTTTTCATGGAAATTTATCACATCACGGGAGATTACGATCAATTGTGGTCATTGATTCAAAACAAAAATGAAGATGGTGAAGTATCAAATATGAAATAGATAGATTTTAATGATCTTTTCTTAGAAAAAAAACATTCCTTGTGACCATCGAGATGATATAGAAAGACAATTTCTGAGTCTGTGGCAAAAAGATGATGAGATTGTCGTAAAGATTGAGGCTAACATTACAAGGTTATAAAGGCAAGCAGTATATTATATAGGTATCCCAAGAAGTAATATTGATCAATTTATTGACAGCTTAAAACCATTTCTTTGTCGAGCATTAGTCTCACAATCTATCTCATCATACGATGATATTGTCTCATATGAAATCAAGATAAAAAGAGAATTTTTTAAGTGTTCCGACATTAATGAAAAGAAAGAGATGAAGAGATCTTCTGAATACTCTGGAAATGAATATAAGGGTATAAAGGGAAATGTTGAATATCCATCCTGAATTAAATGTTGGAAGAAACACCCCAGTACTCGCCTGAAGGGAATGAGAGTCTATTACAAGTGTGGTAAAAAAGGCCACTAGGCTAATGATTGCATGGGGAAGAAATAGGATATCAATGATGAATGTTAAAATTTTATAGAAAGGGGGAACTATGCAAATGAATGTTCTAAGAGCCAAAGAAACATACCTCAGAAAAGGCCAAGAGATCATGTAGAAGCTTATGATATCACTAATGATGAGGTCAATGCTCCGAAAGACATGAATGCGTGTAATTTAATGGTTTTCTCAAGTTTAGAAAATGATTTATTTGATTCTAGATCATCACATTATTTCATATCTTCCTGGATTTCTATGAAAATTAGATATTTTCAATTTGACTTAACAATGGTGTTGTCAGTCAAAAAACATAAGGGAAGTATAATCGCAACAATGTTTTGTGATTCCGTTCCCATTAGGGTATATAAATGTTCTTTATCTGCTGATCTTATCATCATTATCATGAATAATTTTATATAATCATGGGTATGGATTGTCTTTCGAACCATGATGTTAAAATTTATTGTAATAACAAGGAGGTTACAATTTTCGTTGATGATAAAGAGTACCATATCTTTAGAGAAAAAATGTAAACACCTGATTCTTAGCTAGATCCACCCCCAGTAGCTCTACTAAATTCAATTATTGGGGAGGATGAGGATGAAACAATTATGGTAGAGGAAAAGAATGTTCGAATAGAGGATGCACCTTTTGTTCAAGAATGTGATGATGTGTTTCCAGAGGATTTACCTGGCCATCCTCCAGAATGAGAAAGTGATTTTTCCATTAATTTAATTACTAGTTCCAGCCCATATCAAATACCACTTATAGAATGGATACTGTGTTATTAGTGGATATAAACAAAAATAAAGAGTAACTGAGTAATAAAGGATTTATTCACCCTAGTGTTTCACCATGGTGAGCCCCTATCTTTTTTTAGATGAAAGATGGATCTATGAGGTAGTGCATTGACTACAGAAAGATCAATGATATAACAATAACGTACAAGTATCCCCTCTCTATCATTATTTATTTATTTGACCAACTTCATGGTGATCAATATTTTTCAAAGATTGACCTTCAAATATAGATATCATTAGTTGTGTGTGAAGAAGGAAGACGTACTGAAAACTGTATTTCAAACAAGGTATAGAAATTACAAGTTTACAGTAATGCCTTTTGGGATAACTAATTCACCCTATGTTTACATGGATCTAATGAAAAATGATTTATAAGAACATCTTGATGAATTTGTAGAGGTATTTATTGACGATATCCTGGTATAATCAAAAAGTAATTAAGATCATGAAAATCAATTGCACGCCATTCGAAAAACCCTCCGATTAAATAAATTATATGGGATGTTTAACATGTGTGAATTATGGCATCAATAGATTTATTTTTATTTCCATAATGACTATAAGGATGGAATATTTGTTGACCCATCAAAGAAAAAGGAAATATAATAATGGTCATCACTGACGAGTATAACTAAGGTACACTATTTTATTGGTCTAGCATATTATTACCGATGTTTCATCGAGAAATTTTTTCGTTTGGCTAACCTATTATCCATGCTCAGCCGTAACGGGGTAAAATTTGTTTGGAAAAAATATACTGAATAATGTTTAGAATAATTTAAGAGAATATTAGCTGATGTTTCTCCCTTGAATCTACCATCAGGGAAGGATATGATTGTTATTTATAGTGATTCTTCCAACAAAGGACATGGTTGTGTCCTTATACAGAATTATAATGTTATTGCAGATGCATCACAAAAAATAAAAATTAATGAGAAAAACTATCATACTTATGATCTTGAGTTAGAAGCAGTAATCTTCACTCTGAAGATATGGAGACACTATCTCTATGGTAAAAAATGTTAGATTTATACTGATCATAAGAGTTTTAAGTATATTTTCTCACAAAAATAACTCAACATGAGATAAAGATGATGGATTGAACTACTCAAAGATTATCATTGCACAATACACTACCACCCAAGGAATACAGATAAGGTGGTATATTCTTTGGGAAGAAAGAATCATGGAGTATTGAACAAGATGAGAGTAGAAAGGGATATTATTTTCGTGGATCTAGTGAATATGAATATGGGAATAATCATGGAAGATGAAACATTAATAATTTTTCAAATGATTTCTAAACCATATTTACTAAAAATGAAAAATATTTCTCATGATGATGATATGGATTTTACAAATAAGATTAAAGCTGTGAATGACGGGAGATTGAGTGACTTCATATATATAGATGGGGTTATGAAATTAGGGAAGAGACTTTTTATTCCTGATATACCTAGTCTAAAAAGGGAATTATTGGATGATGCTCACGGCTCCAATTTCACTATAAAATATTGTAGCACTAAGATTTATAGAGATTTAATAGAACATTTTTGGTGGGACAACATAAAGAAGGAGATTGCTGATTTGGTGTCAAGATTAATGGTCAGTCAACAAGTGAAAGCAGGATGGAAACAACCTGGAGGAGTCATTCATTCTCTTCACATACCTTAGTGGAAATGGGATAATATTACGATGGACATTGTCATGGGGCTACCAGAGACTCAAAGAAGTAATGATGCAATAAGGGGCATTGATGATCGTTTTACCATGTTAGCATATTTTGTTTTCTATAAAAGAAGATTTACCACATGAACGTCTAGCATGACTATATATTAATGATGTCATAAGGCTTCATGGAGTACCCTTATCGATTATTTCGGATAATGATCCCTATTTTACATCATGATTCTGGAAACGTCTTCCGATATCCCAAGATACTAAACTTCATTTGAAATCTTCCCACCACCATCAAACTGAGGGACAATCAGAAAAAACTATTCAATCCTTAGAAGTCATGTTGAGATCATACTCACATGACATTCAAGGTATGTGGGATCAATATTTAACTCTGGTATATTTTTCTATAACAATAGATTCTATTCATGTTTTCAGATGGTACCATATAATGAATTGTATGGAATGAGATGTCGTACACCAACTGGTTGGGATGATGTTGGTGAAAAAAACTCGTAGGCTGAGAACATGTTGAGAAAGCAATGTAAAAGGTGATCCTTATTCATTCTGACATAAAAACAGAACAAAGTAGGAAATAGATCTATGTCAATAACCGAAGGAAGGATTCAGAATTTCAAGTAGTAGACCATGTGTTCTTGAAGGTATCTCTATGGAAGGATGTTATACATTTCGGTAAGAAGGCTAAATTGATTCCCAGGTAAATCAGACCTTTCAAAATTCTAGAACGAATTTGAATTTTAGTTTATCATTTGGAAATTCCTCGAAGTATGTAAAAGTTTTTTCATGTGTTCCATGAATCACTATTGAAAAAATACATGCCTGAACCTACGCATTTACACTCCTATGAGGATATTGAATTGGAACCTGATCTGTCATATTGTGATGAGCCTATCAAAAATTTTGATAAAAGGGAACAAGTGTTGAGAATCCAGATGACTCATCTGGTAAAATTTCTATGGATAAACCATATGATGTAAGAGGCAACATGGGAACTCGAAGAAATTATGATGACGAACCACCTAAGTATTTATGTGCGGTAATATTCTTGAAATTTTGAGAATGAAATTTTTTGAAGGAGGGAATAATGTAACACCCCAAGCTTCTACGATACGTTTTCCTTTGAAGTATGCAATAGCTTGCATTGTATTCAAATTCAAGATTCAAAACACTATGACTAATCAAACAAGCCATTATGAATAGTAATACCCACTTTATAATTTTTTTTTAAATTTTAACATTCAAAATGGACTTCATTTTTGGATTTATAATATTGAAATTAGCGTAGGGTTAATTTTTGTTATTTTTCTGAAAACATTGAATTTTTTATGAGTAGTGAAAAAATATTGTGTTATTGGTTTAATATAACTTTTTATTTTAATGATTAAAAATTTAATTTAAATTTTTTTAGTTCAAAATATATACATAATATTTATATATATGATAAATGTAATTCATCGGAGTCATTTTATAACAAGTATAGATATATATAAAATGTTATCACACTATTTACCGTCTTTTACCCACCTCCTATGAGTAGTTGAAAATTTTTATAAAACAAAATTTACCACTTCTATGAGTTGAATTTTAAAAATCTGAGAGACACGATTGTCATCAGTAAGTAAAATGTGGTTCACTATCATGAAAATAATTTTTGGTGAATGGTAACTTTTTACTTTTATTTACCATAGATAAAAGTAAATAGGGTAATTAAGGGTAAAAATGATATCATAATTACCATAACACATGTCATAATTCTATTGGATAAGTATAATTCGACCAAAAACTACATTAGGAATCAAATATGATTCTCTTAGGTCTACATGGAATAGACTAAGACATTTATTATTTTTTTATTTAATGAATATTTAAAAGAGTTAAATTCCATTTTTAATAACTAATCCATTTTTAATATAGGGTTATACATAATATAAATTTGACTATAAATTTAAAATAGAAACATAAAACAATTTTTTATATAATTATATTTTATTTATAATTTTAATAAATTAAATAATATAATTTATTTATGACACTATGATGACATAGTAATTACCTTAATAATACAATATTAAAATAATTAATATTATAAATATTAAAATAAATGTAAATTGAGAATTTTGATGAATTATACTAATTTTCTATGTTAATATGACATGTTATGATTGAAAATATAAATTTAGTTCGATGTAATGTTGTTGTCTGGACATTATCAAAAATCATTTATTATATAATTTCAAAAATAACATAATTTAGTTCTTTTTAAAAATATAATATTATTTGTTGGTATTATATTCCTCAAAATCTAATGTTCAGTCAAAAGGCCTTAATAATATTATATATGTCATTAATGATTCTATAGGGGTTATCTTGGTAGTTTATAGTAATTTTATTAACTATATAATATAAAAATACAATGAGACATGGTAAATGTCAAAATATTAAACTAAGAGTTAAATCTAAACGATAAGTTTAATATGGGGACCCAAACCTATCTAATACCTATTGGTTGAGAGTTTTGTGACCCATTCACACCTTATCCATTAAATATTTCATTTTTGAGACATTATAAACTGAAAATTATTTTACTACAAAATAATATTTCAATCTTTTTCTAAAGAGATCCTCACCTCTCTTATAAAAGGGAA
Organism: Viscum album; assembly: GCA_963277665.1. Taxonomy (NCBI): domain Eukaryota; kingdom Viridiplantae; phylum Streptophyta; class Magnoliopsida; order Santalales; family Viscaceae; genus Viscum; species Viscum album. Next base: position 969,950,061 of record OY728133.1, on the reverse strand, counting down.
CCATTCCATCTCTCAAATTCACACAATCATATCCATTTGGCTTAGAAAAAACCTTCCCAAATACTCTCTAAACATTACTCCATTAATCATAGAGGATTTCCTTTAGTCAAAAATACATCCTAGGGATCATTTTTTATCAAATCAAAAGGAAGAACACGAAGAAGAGGTAAATATTTCATCACCTCTTTCATGTTCATTTGTTCTTCCAATTACTATTTCTTTTTTGTTTCCATTAAATAAAAATAAATCAAGTATATTATATATACTATGATGTTATTATAGAAAGGTTACAACCAAATTCTTTATCCAATCTATCTTATAAATGAAAAAGTCACAATATGTTCGTACATACAGATTATCGTCTCCAAGTTGTGGTGTAGTTTGTTATTCAAAAACTTATTCATTTGGATGAGTATAAGAATAAGAATAAATTATTTTAATTACAAATATAACATGATGATTATTCTGTATATATTATATACCATCTAGTTATATATGATTTTAATATCAAAAGAATGATATTGTCACATGCACGTACGTACGGATTACCGTCTCCAGAAATGCGATGAGATTCATTCCCCATAGTAATCATTCAAGAATAATTTTTCATTTATGATTAAAAATAATATTTATTAACATAATATAATTCTATATATGATTAAAATACATCTTATCCATAAAAAACATTTCTTATGTATCCACGCATATAAATGAAAATCAAACAGTTAACACTTGAAACGATAATACTACTGAAATATCATTAACAAAGAAATATTAGAAGATAATATATGATATAATATTAATGTTTATGTTTCTTGTATTATTACATAACAATTTTTTCACTATAATAAAGGAGGTTAACTTACTCCTGACCAAGGAAATGTACAAGGTAAGGGTTAATTTCATAATCTCATTATTATCCATGGTTGTTTTTACGTAAGTATCTACTGGGACCTCTTTATCATCCACATCCATGTTTCATAAAAATTTATTCTAAAATAGTTTTACTATTTACTAGAATATTAGATAAAGTCAATTACAACATTTCTTGACTTTATATGAAATAGTTTGAATGGAATCTTTCTTGCATGTTCCAAACAAGGTACCTTATGACTTTTTCGAAAAAAATTAGGTAATGATATATATTTAACTTATATTGCGGGTGTAGCTATTTTCCACCTTTATATGATCATTGAAGCTTCCCTTATAGGATTATAAGAATATTTTAAAAATAAATGTTTTATTTTATAAGAATATGAACTTTTAATAATTTCAAAATAGAAAGATATATTTCTCTAAAAAGTATTGATTTTATCTATGTCAACATCAATTGATGGATTTTATGCTTGTTTGAAGTTGATTTATTATGATAAAAAACTTCCATATTGTATTTATGGTTTTGTCATATGTATTACTATAGATGTGTTACTTTTATACCATTCAAGGTTTATAGATAATGTATTGATATTTCATATGATCGTTTTAATTCGAATGTTTATGTTATGTTTAAACCTTTTCATATGAATAATGCATTGAACATAGTAAGTGACTGTTATAGCATGCTATAGCTCCTCGATGCATCGGTAGGTCACATGAGACAAACTGCTGTCTTGGCACAAAGTGTTGACAAAATAATTTTGGTATTTTTGGCCCAAGGCTTTGATTATGTGGTTATGAGGTATGGAATTATGAATTTTATCATTATGAAAGTGGTTATTGATATTTCATGTGATTATTCAATTTGTAGAATATCCATGTGAATATGTAAATGGAATTATTTGATTTTAGCTTTGCCATATTTTTTTTGAAGATCGAGTTTAAAAGGAATTTATTTTAGTCTTATATTGCCTTAAATGTATATGCTTATTTATGAAATTTTCTACTATATTGTTATATTTACTGAGCATCTAAGATCACCCCTTTCTATGTTATATTTTTCACAGGATGTGAAAAATTATATTATGACTAACCTGTGGGATAGTATAAGGGATATGATTGTGGGCTATGGAGACTATGTTTTTGTAGTTTTTCATTTTATAATGAATGTAAAACTTATGAATGTATCTAGTATTTCCAAGGTTACTAAACTAATAAGTCTTTCGAGACTTGTTATTTTGTGATCATGACAATGTTATGTAATAACGCACCGACTTTGGGTAACTTGGGTTGGGACGTTACATATGATGATTCGTTAAAGTTGATTTTGGAATCCATCATTGTAATGATTGTTTAAAACAAACTTAGATCATTAAAAAAAATTTAAATACAACATTAATAATCTATGTTCATTTATAAAATAATATTGCAAAAAAGTTTCCAATAATGATTTGATCTAACTGAATGAACGGAAAATGAGTTAAAAACACACTTTTTTTTAAATTCTCTTGCTCAAAGAAAAATCCAATATATTTGTTAGAAATTTTGATATAAAAAAATCTATAAAAAAATTTAATGTATAATTTTTATTTAATACCTTACCATTCATTCATAAAATCAATATTTCTAAATTGTGTTTACTTTTTCTCATTAATGAATCAATTATGTGGGTATGGTTTATGCAACATCATCATGGTTTAATCAATATGGGAATTATTGTAATGTAACATATTTTTATTATAAATTAAATATTATTTTAAAATGATCATTGTATGACAAAAATGTGAGACATTTTGTTTCCATTCATGTGGTGAGATTTAAAATATACCCATAACTAGATTATTCATTATTCTAAAATATATGAATGAAAAAAGTAGATAATTATTTTAACATAATAATAATAATATAATAAATAGAATATTCATTCATTTAATATATCCTTACTAATATCATTTAATGAAAAAATTTAATAATGAATGATAACTCTTAGTCGGGGAGGATGTACACACTTATGCACGAGAATCATTACTAGTTTCTAATAGATTAGAGGTTATGAATATATAAATTATTTTACTATTTTAGAATAATAATTATATTATATGAAACATCCCTTTATTTTGTAATTTTTTTCTTTCAAATGTATTGTAACAATTAACAACTTTCATCACACAGAACACCAAAAAAATAAATTTTTAATTTTAGATAATATTTATAAAATTAAGAAAATTAATAGAGCCATTTTATTATCAGTAAAAAAATTAAATATCCACATTATGAAATATTTAATTGAAAAAAATTCAATCAAGTAGAGAAATTTTCATTCACGAATCACATTTTGTTCAAGATTTAAAATTTAGTAGAATCCATAAGGTTTCCTCAAGTCCAATCCCAATAAGAAATCTTAAAATTAGGGAATGGGAATATTTTGTTTTATTTTAATGATTAACAGCTTATTAAATATTTTTTTCAAATAAACTTTATTTCATTAATGTTTTTTTTACACAAAACATTGACTGAACCAACAGTGTTATGATATAGAAATTTTATTATTTAAAATGAATTTAAACTCATTGACATTGGATTGTAGGGTATTAACAATAGTAACTTAAATATTAAAATCATATGGTTATGTATGTATAAAATTATTTAATTTTTTATCCATTGATTAAAAATGAATTAAAATGATTTCGAAGAAAAATATATATATTCCATGGAATCTTGTTTTATGAATTCAATGTATTTTAATAAATTATATTAATTATAATTTTTGAATGAAAATAATGGAATTTATATTATATTTATATGATATAATGTATTAATCATTCAACCAAAATTCAATATTTCCATATGAAATTTATAGTTCCATTTCTAGGATTAAAATGTATTTTTTTCATATAATGTTGTCTTTTTACATTTAGTGAAATTAATTTAAAATTTATTTCTTCCATTTATATGTAAATTATTTTTTAAAAAATAATTTCATATTTCATGTTCAATTTACCAAAGATGGAAAATAATCCCTCAATTGTATTTGGTCATAATTAATTGTAAATGTGGTATAATTTATCACCCTAGTAAAGGGTAAATTGGGTTAAGATAGATAAAAAATAATTTTTATGGACATAATTACTCATACAATTTATTATTTGATGAGATTAATTAAACCATAAAAAATTTACACTCTATTTTTATTAGTTTAATGTAGGACCATCCAGGAAAATGACATATATATTTTTTAAATAAATGAATGATACAAAATGAAACTCTCTTTCAGGTATTAGATTTAATGAGTCAACATTAGTATAAACATATGTTACAAATGAATATACATGATTATTTTGTGACAAATAATATTAATTCATGATATAATTCTTTTCCTCTTATTTATTAAATATATTGTGACCATAATTGAATATGAAACACCAGTTCAAAATGACTCTATTTAAAAAAAATATAATAACTGATAAAAAAAATTTAAAAATGATATCATTTGAATGAGTAAATTATTACAAGGAAATATAATGAACTCCAGGACGGTGTATTTTTTTTTGAAATTATAATATTCTAAATTACATTTTTTATTTATGTATTAAATTTTAAATTAAATGAATTGTGATAAAATTAATAATAATGATATTTTATCGGATTAATATTTTATTAAATTATATAAAAACCATTATATTAATAAAATAATACATGGTATTTTTAATATAATAATAAATTTAATAAATATTCCATTTATTTTAGAATTGTGACCTTATAATATAGAATTATAACCTATTAAAATTATTAATGATGGTACCATAGTTAAAATTAAAATAAGGTAACTAAGGGTTAATCAAAATGTTAATTTTAAAAATTATACCAATATATGTATAAATTCTATTAGATTATGAGATTAATATCATATCCCTTATTAGTATTGAATAAATTTTCATTTGGAGGTATTTTTATAAATAATATGTTTACTCTAATTTAATCAATTAGTAAATTCCTCATGTTTCCCACACCTCAATTATAAACTGCTACCTTCTTATTCCCCTTGTCAAAGAATGTTGAGCCATATATATTTATAAACATATTCCTATAATTTTTATAATCTACCCATTATGAATTATTGCAGTGTTGGTACCAAAATTACCATCACTATAAATATTTTGAACAGATCGATCGGATATTATTCAAAGATGTGTTAATTTCACGAAACTATCACTATCTATTTACAATCTTCTTTACCTCCAACAAATATATGGTGTTCATAAAAAAAATCTTAACATTTTTACAATAAATATTATTAAATTATTATTTTTTATTATGGAAACACTATAATACAATATATTTCCCATTAAATATTAAGTAAATGTATATCACACTTGTCCATATGGTTTACCATGTCCAAAAAAATATATGATGTATTTTTCATCACCATCAATTATGTATGATTTTATTGATTGAATTAATATATATATAATATATTTTCGATATATTTATACTATTTAAATGATAATATCAAACCTACCAACTTACCAACAAATCCTTTGGGAAGTGATAACACTATTTTCTGTATGGTTGGACTACCACTTACATAATGCGATATAATTTGTTTTAAATTTTAATTTTTCATGGATGGAAATAAGGAAAATTTTATGATTATATACTATTTATAAAATTAAATAATTATTCTATACTGGAGAATTTTTTCTACTCTTTCATAGAGTCATTATAAAAATGTTAAAATCATTCAAAAAATTTTTAAAAACCTTCGTGTTCACATACAACCCACTATTTCACTAGAATGTATAATTGTTTTTCATGTATCATATTTTTATGAATTATATATATTGTTTATAATATTTTTACATCAAGATTTATATTCTATATATTATGGAACAATGATCAATGTCTATGGATCAGGACTGCTGAATTGAAACATACTAAAATAGACAATGTAATTATCACCCAGAACATTGATTTTAATAAAAAATACTTAATATGAATGTAAAAAATAACAAAAATAAAACATTAATGAAATGATATATAGGGATATTTTAATAATATAAAATTACAATAAATATAATATTTTTATAATGTATGATTTAATATGTTCATCGAATTAAGATATTTTGGCTATGTGTGTATCTAATAATCACAAAAATATGTTTGATTGTTCATGTTTTTGTCTATTATGAGGAATAATTCTATTCCTTATCAAATTTTTATAAAAAATTCAAAAAAAATCTTAAAATTGACATATAATTTTTTAATGTACTTTTTTCTTATTTTTTACTTTCCACACAGTGATTTGAAAAGAATATTCTTTTCAGTTTTACTAATAATGTTGTTTGTACCTTCTCAGAAAAAAATATAGACTGGTTGTTTTTAAATAACATATCTTGATTGAATTTTACATCCTTCATAACGAATGTTTCTTTCATTGTTTATTTAAATGTATCCATGTTAATTTTAAATGAAATTTTGTTCCTTTATAATTTAACAACTATTTTCAAAATAAATAATTTCAAAATAAAAATTTTATTTTCTACAAGAATAAATTAAAGTGGACTTTCAACCTAATTTACTATCTATGATGACGTTTTCATGTTAACAATGAATTAATATGTAAATAAATAAATGATAAAATCATTATTTCTTTCGTAATGATTTATGTTAATTTTGGTATGAATTTTAGGAATGTTGTTCCTTTTTTTATGTGTTATTTTGCGATGAAATGCCTTTGAAACCCATTTCATTTGATGGATTCAGAAATGATTGTTATTTTATGATCTTATGGAACAAATATATATAATTTTCATTATTTTATGGTTTTGGCCAATATCCCCCTCTAATTTATGGGGTAATGATTCAAATATCTTGAGATAAACAAATCTGGAATTGTTTGTGAAGCTAGTCCAAAAGGGACTACGAACATAATTATAGTCTATGAATATATCCATAACTACTATTACTATTTGGGGTTGAACATATCACACATTAATATCCCTATCAATGGGAAATTTATATTAATTAATACATATTCTATTTTAATGAGTATTCAAAAATTCCATGTCTTATACTAATGTTAGGCTCTATGTGATCATGTTTTCTTATTTCATTATGATTCATGTATTATAAATTCCACAATAATAGGATATCACCTAATATTATGATATTTTATATTCACAAAAATAATCAAAAGTTATACTCATGTTATCATACACTATTATCATGTTATTCTTATACAATTAGTGATATATTCCTTGTCTACCATTAATTAGCATTAATGATATCCATTTCTTATAATTCATTCCCCTTGGTTATGAATGAAGCTTTTATGTATGATATGTCTAATATGTGTGTTAGTTGTAAATAAATAAGTGGTAGATAATGTATTTATTTTATTTATTGTATATATATGTTTCAATAATTATAATGGAACTATTTTTATAATATTCTAGAATTGATATTTATGTTATTTAATGAATATTCATCCATTTAGATTTATAATCTATGAATGACAAGTGTTTTCCCTAATAGTCATTATCAAAAGAGGGTTTAGTTAATATTTGGAAACTAGGATGAGACAAATTCAATTACAACCCAAGGTATAAGCATATTTATATAGTAAATACTAATTTTTTTCTAAGGATCATGAATTATGTTTGTTAATACTATGGTGTTATAGAAGAAGGTGGAATGATTTAAATATTCTATATTGTATTTTTCTTGATTATAAGAATTCTAAATATGGTTATTGTTTCTTGCACTAGGAATATTGTTTTTATATAGTGGTTGGAACCTGGAGAAATCTTTTTATTGTTGAATGTGATATATAATAAAATGATTTTATTTATATGACACTGAATGTTATCAGAACTATGGTGATAAAAAAGATTTCAAATATCAAACAACATACATAATATATGAATAAATATGATATTTCAAATGAGAAAATGAGAGGACTAATTTATATTGAGTACTTCAAAAGGAAATTACCACCTTACATTATTTGGATAATTGAACAATTAGTTTAGTAGAACTAAATTACGATAAAAAATGTTATTTTCTATTTTCATGTTTTTGAATAAGAAGATGTAAATTTGTTTTTTTATTATTTGAATGTAATAATAAATTAGTGATGGAATCTTATAACTAAAATGAGGTAATGATAATATATTTAATCTCTTGAGTGGGACATGTTTAATGATTTATTTTACAACAAGTACATTCCAATTATTCATTATATGAAAATTGATAATTAATTCAATGAGTTTAAGGAAATTAATAATGAATGTAAGTGAACTTCTATGAAAATTTCACAAGGCATGTATGATACACTTTTTGTATTATCATCTAATATGAAATTAATTTTGATAGATTATTAGTGGCATAAAATAAATTCTCCAATGGGAATTTTCCATATAAGACATTAATAAATATGATGTTATTTTTCAATACCATATCAAATAGGATATAAACTATGGAGTTACATGTTATACTTATAATAAAAATATAAGAATAGAAAAATGTAATTAAATAAAAATTCTAAAAACCCCAAAGAAAATAAGATTAGATTTACGATATAATTTATGTGTGTAAGGAAATAAGAAAATGATTTTATAATGGGAACTGGTATGTGTTTCATGGGTAGAAAATAAATTCACCTGACAACAAAATGTCAATGTAATGTGAATAATTATGCTAATAATGAGAATACAGACACATATATATAGAATTAAAAACCCATATTTATTTTTTTTAAATGTATTATGTGTGGGAATTATGAAATATGGTTCAACAATTTGGTGGATAATACTGATTATCGATGTTAGAAACCTCTTAATTATTGATAAAAAGGAAACCCCCATGTGATCACCATTTGAGATGACAATAATGAAAATGATGTGGTGAAATGTAAACATTTCATCCAATCAGAAATATCTAATTTGTGATTTGATTCATTATCTTCATAACATTATATATAAAAAATATTTTCCCTTATATAAAAATAACACATTAATAATTTTTTATTACGTTATCAAAATTCCCAATAATGGTATGATGACCATATACCATGTGTTTGATTCTTTGTTACATGAAAATTTTTAGAATTAGTATTTGGAAAACCTTTTATTTATTCCTCTAGTTGAATTCGATATTCTTTTTCGCACTGAATGATTTATATAAATAAATATTACATATATTTCTAATTTTGGTAAATTATATTTACTATTCCAAACATTTTTTTGATCTTATAATAGTGTGATGATAGAAAATAACATATGATGGAAATAAAAACCATTATATGGGTCATTATTCATATTCAAAATCAGTATTTTTCTCAGATGGATGGGGAGACACTCAAAATCAATTATATTTTTATTTTAATGAGTTTACTAATGTATTTCACCTAACCGTGAAGTGTATTTTTCAGTAGAACTCATTCCATGTGTTTCACATATTTCAAAAACTACATATATGATGGACGTATTTGAGTTAAAAGAATTAATGAGGGTACTCTAATAGAGCCATGTTAATGGATTTATTTGGCCATGCGAATCACTTTAGGGTGAACCTATTCTATTTTTAGAATAATTAATGATCAACGCGACTGTGAATTTTTTTTGAGAATATAACAATATCAATATCAATAAATAGTATCATATATCTCGTATTGATGTATATTTTGATCAAATACAAGGATTTAAAATACTTTTCCATTATTGATTTTTTTTCTAGTTGTCATAAATTGTGTGTTAATAAGTTGGATATAACCATAATATTTTTTGAACTAAGTATGCAAATTTTGAACGTATAGTGACTCATTTTTTTATTACTAAATCTCCAGTAATTAGTTGGATTTAATTAATAGAGTGTTTAGAGACTACCATCATCATTTTATGGTAGTTTTTATAGTAGAAATTATTTTATATCTAGAGAGAATATTTTGACAATGAATATCACTTTAGTATTATACTATATACCCTTATTAATGAGATGTTTTCTTAAAAATATTCTGTGTTCAAATATTAGATTAAAAAAGTTTCAATCGGGGATTATATATTTTCAATTAAAATTATATAATAAAAACAATCAAAGAAATATGTTATTGTACATTGGATCAGAAAACCAATATGGTAGAGATATATATATTTCATGTTTTGGATTGATTTTATCGATGCTTCACACAATGTTTTTTATGGATATCAAATCCACTCAACATGTTATCTTATAAGAGAGCCATGTTCATATGTATAGATTATAATTATTAGTGATACATGAAATTCAAGAGAATCATAGTTGGATCACCATGGATTACACTAACCTATAATTGATAATTTTATATAATTTATATTGATACAAAAATTAATTTACATTGATGCTTATTCATGAATAACAATATACGTATAGATTATTCTTTAAGAAAATAGAATATCCATTTGAAAAAATTTCTGACTCATGAATTAGATTTAGCTTATAAAAATTTCATTTATTATATATAGGAATTATCTATATAGGGAATGGTGTGACATATATTCTTATCACGATGTATTAAGTATATCATTCACCCAAAATGATCCAAATATGTTGTTTAAAGGATTGTTGGAGCTGATTAGTGATTATGATTCAAAAATACATTAATACATTTGGAAAGAGAATAATTTAGAATATTTTTCAATTGAAATTCCCATTCAATAATTTTATTTATAAAAATATAAAAAATCTAATTTTTAGGAATATTTAAAGCATGTATATTTAAATGTAAGTGGATGGGATAAATATTATTTCAATCATGTGATACATTAGCAGTAAATTCATGTGATGAATAAATATGTGGAAGTAGAAGACATGGATATTTTAAATAAGGTGATAGATAATCCAATGTAAAACCTGAATTGTGAGTGAATAATATGTTTTAAAACCATGTATGTTTACTACCTATAAAAGACATGAATAAGGATCTACATGATGAAGCTAATATTTCATCATTATATATTCATCTTGGATGTTAATAGATGTATGGAGACAAAAAATATTATTCATGGTTGTATGGAATGCAGAGAGTTATTGCAGTGTATGTTTCATAGGGATCAAAAACATATAATGTTATGACTAAGTGATAAAAGTCAAGGGTATTGTTATAAACATTTTCCATATAAAAATGGAAATGGTAAAATATATCCATGGTTTTCATTTCTAGACTCTTTAGAACATCTTATTTGAAGAATTTAATATGGGTCGTAAATGATCACCTTAAAAAGATATAAAACATTATCTCCACTAAAACATATTATTATATTAATAAACATAATTGGTAACTCGTTTATTATTTAGTAAAGTGTCATGGTTTACCACTTTTAAATATATCTAGTTATGATCAAATGATTATCTAAATATTTTTGGAGAAGTTTCAATAGGATCTAGAAACGTAGTTATATTTCTTCACTTATAATCAATAATATATGGATGTGTAGGCAAAGAGGATGCTTCAAAACCTCTAGGGCATATTTAAAAATATCTTTATGGATTTCAATGTAAATGGGGATCGATGCTTCCTTTATTAAAATAATAATTTGATACTACCTTCTACACCAGCCTTGAAATGGATTCATATGAAACTATTTATGGTAGTATGTGTAGAAACATAAAATGGATGAATGATGTTTATGAAAGAATTCAATTGGGAATAGATCTTGATTAGAAAATGGTAAATAATCTAAATAAAATTTTATAGAACATATGAATATCCCAACACCAAGATAAATGTAATGAAGACAATAATAAGAAAATCTAGAGATTGATGTTGGTGTTAAGGTATTCAACCAAATATCTCCCTATAATATTTGTATTATATATAGAAGCAAGGGAAATAAAATTTATCAGAATATTATCCCTTTTGAAATTATTCATCTTTTCGATATTATTGATTTTTGAGTGGCATGTCCACCAAATATAACTAATGTTCATAATGTGTTTCATATATCTATAATGAGGAAACACATAACAAATATCTTACATGTAATGAACTAAAATAGTGTACGTCGATAAAATAATCATTTATTTAAGAGAAACCATTATAATTCAAGATCATATAGTGAAATTTATATAAAACAATTATACTAACATGGATAATCTTTTTTTGGAGAAACCACAAATTGATGGTTTCCTTGTGGGAATTTGACAATGAAATAGGGCATAAGAATATTAATTTTTTTATTATAGTGATCACATTTGAGGAAGAAATTAAATTTCAAGGGATATGATTTTACACAACGACTTTTTTGAAAAATATTTTTCAAATAAAATTAATTTCCTTGATATATTACATTATATGAAACAAATATTTTAAAAGAAAACATGATTTGATATTAAAATAGTATAATTTAAATTTGGTGTTGTCTCAAATATATTAGACTGCTAGGTTTGAATATTAATAAATATTTCAAGAAAAATATAGTTATATATATTTTTGAAATGAATTCATTTATAATATATTTATTATAGGATAAAAACACCTTTCGAAAAAAAATTGAGAAAAATATCAAAAAAAAGTTTCTAGGCACACAATTAATTTACCTAAATTAAAATAATTCATAATAGATAATTATTTTATTAAAAAAGTTATATTATATACATGATTAAATTTTGTAGACATTAAAAAAAATATTTTTTATAGGAATTGGATATGATGTAATCTAGTTTTATGCATAAAATATAATTTTATCTAAAATTTATTATTTGTGAAATTTTGTTAACATAAATTGAAAATAATTTCATCCACATATATTTATTGAATTATATAAAATTAAATAAATATTTAGAAAAAGGTGGTTTAAATTTTTTATATTGTATAATTTTATTATTAGTCAATATTAATAGTGGGCTTTGTAAAAATTTATCACACAAATAAATAGTATTTTAGGGTATTCTTTATTTTGAAAAATTTTAAGGCCATAGTCCTTCATACTAATTCATTATGATAAAAATAATTCTAAAAATAAAACCTTAGTCTCAAATTTCTCATGATTAGTAGAAGCATTACCCTGAAAATGACATATAAATTATTTAAATCAATGAATGATACAAAATTACTATCAATATGGGGTTGATAAATTTTCGGTGTCCAAAATGGGGAAAATTTAGTTTTGAATGAAAATAATTATTTATTTTGAGAATAAAAACATTATGTTAATTATATAAATTTATTTTCAATTTTTATATTATATAATGTCTTTAAGAGTTATGATTCATTGATTAAGTTTGAATCCATTTATCAAAAATATATAATCAATGGTTTTAAAAATATAATTGTGATATAATTGAATGATTTAATTTCACCAATTAAATTGTTAGATATATATGGTATATTATCGAGTTGTGAGATAATAAAATTCTATTTATTCCTTGGTGTTGATGTATTATATTTTAAATTATCTAAATAGTGTCAAAATTTTACAATAAGGATTTTCCATTAATTCATATAATATTAAATTATTTTTTAAAAAACATTACAATGATATTATTATATGGTTCAAATATTCATAAATTGTACATATGTAATATATTTAAAACATTATATTTGAGAACTACATCCTTTTTAATATTTAATACCTTATTAACATAATTATAATAAAAATGTGTTAACAAAGGGTTCATCAACATGATATGGTACGAAATTACACCAAAATATGTATAAATTTTACTGGAAGATGGTATTACAAGAAACTTCCACCATATCATCAAATATGATACCATTTTCAGGTATATTTCATGAAAAATAATTTATCATTATTATAACTTTTAAAAATTCTTAAAAGTGATCATCATTTCAATTATTTAAATAACCACTTACTTCACTTATTTAAAAAAAATATGGGCATTCTATCTATACTAAACTCTACACATTCCATTTTTCCACTTTTCCATAAACATTATATAGGTTCTTCTATTCTAAAATGAACAACCAGAGGGCTTGATTGGGGATATATAAAGGAGTTATTTTAATGTATAGGTAATCCACTTAACCAATCACATTATTTTTTATTCTTCCTTAGAAAAAGTAAATTTATAGTATTTATCCACTGATGATATGTTAATTTCCTCAATAATCATAATATTTATTATCATTATTAAAAAAATATTATTCCACTTTTTTCTCGTCAAATGGGAAATGAATGTATCACTCATTGTTATGTATGGATTACCATCCACATGTAACGATGTATGTCATTTTTCATCATAATATTTCATGGATTGGTATTATGTTGCTTATAATTATAATAGATTATAATTATGATATAATTATACTTATGAATTTATAATATCATATGAATCTATATACTATCAAATCCTTTGGGAACGATTAAAGCCCTTCGTGTCTTTTTTCCAACATCCACCACCATAATGTGAAGTTATTCGTTTTTAATTTTTTTACGCCGATAGTAATTAAAATTAATTTGATAAATAAATACGATAAGGATGAGAAAATAATTACTATTTAATTCTGAATTTTTAATTTCGATACATTTATTACTTTAGTCATGAAACATAAACAATGTTCCTGTATGTGTCCATCATACCACCCCCATGAGTGATGTCATTCATTATTGAATATATAATTGATATGAATGTTAAAAAAATTAGTATTTTTTTTATATGATAATAATTAAGTGACTAATATTATTTTAATTATGTTTCCACGATCAATGTATTAGTATAGGGATTGGAGAACCAAAACATGCCAAAAAAAGTAGTTATTAATAACAAATTATTAATAAATTGTTGATAATATTTCATAAATAAATCATCCATGATATGATAGATATAATATTTTTATGGAATACATTTATAATTACATCATATTTATGATGATTGTTTTTTGATCATTAATGAGTAATGATGATAGATGTGGTTAGTGTTCATCTCAAAATCACATCAATAATTTAGATTTTTTATGTTTATGCCTATAATTTGGACAATTAATATTATAAATAAATTTTTTCTAAAAAATTTTCAACATTTATTCATAATTTTTTAATTTTATAATATTACTTTTTTTATTTTTACAAAATAGTTGTAATAGAATCGTTTTTTTGTTTCTATAATGATGTAATATGTGGCTGTTTGGAAAAAATTATGAAGGGAATATTTTCTTAACTTATATGACATTAATTTTTTTCATCATATCATGAATATATTTTTTATTTATGATACCATTATATTTTTTTATAGTTATATTGAAATATAATTTTATCTTATATAATTTATATAGATTTTCAAAATCGAAATTCAACTAGAATGTTTATTTTACATAAGAATTAACCAATTTTATTTTTGTAAACTATTTTCCATTTTACATGACATTATTTGATATTACATGTTATTTTATATGGATAGAATCCAAGGATATAATCTTTATTTTTTGTATGGGAAGGTTTTGTTAATGACGGAATGATAATTATGAAACATGTACCTTTTCCGTTGTTTCTGTTATGATGAAATGTTTGTGGAACAAATTACATTTCATATATTCTGATATGAGGAATGGTTTATGATACTATGATACACATATATTTCATTTTTATTATGTGATGTTTAGGTCATATTTCTCACTACAATGATGTGTATTTATATTTATAACCCATGAGATTAAAAATTCTATAGTATGGAGTGAACCATCTTTTTTTTGGGAAAATATACACTATGACAGTCCTGGGTGTGAACCTTGTCTACTAAAAATTATTGGGGTTTTTCCCCATTATATAATGATAGAATTTTCAATATTTCTTAATTAATATCAATTTTTTTTTCAATTCATATGTATTTTCCACATTTCCTCATATTATGATAATTTGAATCTCTCATGGTCAGTGTCATTTTATTTCATTATGAGTCATGTAGTATAAACTACAATGATTTATTTAGTGACTCGAGATTATGATATATTATACCGATAAATTGGATATAAAATGTTATGATCATGTTTTCATACTATCCTCAAAAACTGATTTATAATCAATGTTTTCTCCATTTCATTCACTTATTGATCATTATATATGATCGCTTCTTATGTTTCTTTTCCCCAAGTTTTGATGTAAACTATTTCTTATAAAATTTCAAATAATGGATATATTTATAACGAAATAACATGGGACGTGCGGAAGGTGATTTATAAACCCTTAATTTATATTTCCATGTTTCCAATGGAATTAGATCAATATGATTCTCACATGGATTATTTATGTACTGAATATTCATCAATATATATGTAATATATATGTGTTAAATGTATGGGTTACTATAAATAATATTTCTATTAGATCTGTGTAAGTGGAATCACCACGAAGGACTACATTAAGAAAATTAATTTTTCATAGATCATATGTGATGTTCTTGTGGGAATCTATAAATTTAACTAAAAAAACATGTATGTATTAAAATAACAATATGTTAATTACATTTATTATACTCAATGCTAATTATGAGAGTTTTTTTGAAAATTTATTTTAAATTTTTAATTACATTAAAAATATAACATAGTCATTTTATTATTGAATTTTGGATTTTAAAATATTTTATTCTATAAAAATTAATTAATGAAAACAAATATATTATATCTAAGATATATTTTTGAGGTTAATAATTTATTAAAAAATATTACTAGTAATTCATAATAAATAAATTATAAGAACCTATAAAATTTGGAAGTGATATTTTCTAATAAAAATAATTTTCATTCTATTTCTATTTTTATTTTTAAAAGAAACATTTGGGTTTTTTATTTCACTAAATTAAGGTAAATAATTTATTTATAATAATCTATTATCACTGTATTAATTTTTTTCATTTTTCAAAAATAATTTATTTTTAAATAATTATTGATAAAATACTAATTCTGAAAATATTCAATTTCATGGAAGTATTATAAGAGAAAAAAAATAATTTTATTCAAAACATTATCCATTAAATAAATATATTTCTAAATAAAATAATCATATAAAGAAATTTTTTTATACGGCTAGTTTTTAGTAATTTGGGAGATGAAAAAATATTTTAACCATAAAACTGCATTATTTGCCTATGTTAAAAATTAATTTTCATGCCTTATAATAAATAAATATAAAAAATTTATTTTGTATTTTATTTCAAATTATTAATTTTTTTTATTATTTTCCATTTCATTTTATGGAAAATAAATTTTATTACTATAAATTAATTATCATTTCTACAATAATGAAAAAATTAGCATTTTCATAATTTTTTGGATAACATTGTATAATTAATAACTAATCATATAAATTATTCGATGCATATAAAATGACAATAATTTATTTTTTAGAAAATATAAATTGATATATTAACTCATTTAATTTTAATTTAATAGATAAAAACATTTTTCACTATTAATTTTAAAAATATCATTTTTCTGGAAAACATTATGTCTATATAGTAATCGACTTTATTTAAATTAGAAATTTTAGTTTTCATTAATTTTAATAGATTATATAGGCTAAGAATTTTTATCCATTAAAAAATAGTCTGTTAATAGGAATTTATCAACAATATTTTACCTACTATAAAATATATAACAATGGTAAAAAAATATTTAAATGTAAAAATAAAAAAATACTACCAAAATGTTTAAAATGTTTCGACTATTCATCAATGGTGGTTAAATGAACCAAAACCCTACCCACTAAATTATTGCGAATCTGTTGAGCCATTTACCCTTTAATAAGTCCATGTAATCATTGATATCCAATTTTTATTTAATAATATTTAATTTTCATTAAATTATTAAAGGATAAAATACCGAACATTTCAATTATTCACATATTCTTTTTTATTTGTCATGAGTATATACCCAATATAAAAATCATATATGTTCCTTTCACATCTTTAAGACCATTTTCTATATAGTATTTCTAAATACTATTAATTAGACTATGTCTATCAAGTGAATGTTAAAGCTTTCCAATTGAGTAGTAATTACACCCCAAATTATTCTTAATAGTCAGTATCTTACATAAATTTTCTGTTTAAGAAATTAGGATAATAAATTATTATTTATATGATGAAAGTATATTATATATTAGGAATATTACTTTTTACCTTCCTCTAAATCTATTTTAAAAATTAATATGTTTCAATATGTGTGTACGGACTAATGTGTACACAATTGTGTAGTTCTATTATTGATAATACCATTGTATAAGTAGTCCAATAGAGAGATTTAATTAAAAAATATATTAATTATACAAGTATAATTATTATAAAAATATTTTTTTATTCTCCCTACCATTCCATTAAAACTTAGAGAATCCTTTTTGTATATTTGGATATCCACCTCCATAGAAAAACATATCTTATGTTCACATTATCGCCTAAAATAGATGATTTAAATTCATATAAAAGTATTCACTACTAATATTTTTTAATAATTTTTTTTTAAATAGGTATGTAATATTAAATTTTATTTATTAATAATAATTTTTACTCATTAATTAAAAAAATCAAGGTTAAATTCCATAATTTGTGTCTATTTTCGTGTACTATGTAATAATTTATATTTTTTGTAATGGAATTATATTGGAATTAAAAATTTACAATTTGTATTATATGAATACATTTAAATTTTCTTTATAATAACTCATTTATAAGACAATATCATAGAAAATGACCAAAAAACATCATCTAACAGACAAGATAGAAAAATATATGGGAAAATAAAAAAATATTTTAATGAATTGAATTTAGTAAGTGAAATATAAATGAAAATGTATCCCAAAATTTTTTTAGTTGAATTTTTTTATTGTTTAGTATTATAAGAGTACGCGGAGAATAATTTAGTATCAGACGTAAGGGGTCTTACGAACTTACCACGTCAGTTTTGGGTTATATATTTACTTTCATTATCTCTGTTTTAATGATATTTTTCACATGTATTTTATATATAATGCTGATATATTATTATTATTATATATTTATATCTAAATTTGGATTGTTTTTAATGTGTAATTCATTTTTAGGTTTCGTCCTAAATTCCCTCGTTTTAGTAAACAATATTTAATAAAAGTATAATTTTTATATTTCATGTCATGTTCCACCACCATAAAATATATTATCCATGAATACAACCTAAGAAAAAAGTCATTATTTTATCTAAAACCATACTAGTTATATTTTGGTATAATGTAAAGTAATTATATATTCCCCTCCTTAAAATATATTTTCCCTATTTTAGAAATCATAAAATATAGTGCTCAATTTTTTCCTTCTCACAATTTTTTTGATTATTTGAACATAGTGTTCATGACTACTGTAAATTAATTAAATTATAACAGTTAAAAAATTATTAATTCCTTAATCTAATGGGAATACATATGATGTATATATTTGTTAGGAATTTTTCCATGACTATAAAACCCACTTCTCTACCATGGGTTATATCATGGTTTTTATTTATGTATGTTCTGTTTTCCACATACAGAATATATATATATATATATATAATTTTCATTATGTGATGGGTGGACCTTAAATTATATATCGCTAAAATTCATGCCTAATTATTTATATGTCAATAAATAATACTTATTTGGGAATGGGTTTTAATCCAAATCCACCATATCACTATATCCACTGTGTATATTGGAATATTGAGTGATCAAAATCCCAAATGAGACATTGTATACTATATTTTTGTGAATTAAGAGTGAATGTAATCCCCTTTGGACCCTATCCATTATGATAAAAAGTTTTTAATAGAAATTGTTTTTAACTTTTATTATTTTGTTCCTTTTGTTGTAAAAAAAAGATTCCCTAAAATTTTATATCATTTCACTATGACATTTTTCCATGAATTTGATCAATCTCATTATGATAT
This sequence comes from Viscum album, assembly GCA_963277665.1. Taxonomy (NCBI): domain Eukaryota; kingdom Viridiplantae; phylum Streptophyta; class Magnoliopsida; order Santalales; family Viscaceae; genus Viscum; species Viscum album. The sequence continues at coordinate 969,930,302 of OY728133.1, read as the reverse complement.
CATGTTATGAATCCAAAATTATATATTTTATATCCTTATTATGTTTTCATTTAAATTCCATTTATTTGTGTGTATAGCCATATCATTCTTATGTTTCTATTTCCTATGTTCTATATATGAGTAAAAATAATGAAAAATAAAGAAGGGATTCCAGTGTCACTCAATTATGAGAAAATGATCACAAGTATTGTAAACTAAATTGATCATATAACTAATGCAAGAAGAACATAAACCATCCATCCTTGGATTTTTATATTATATTTTAATATTATTTTCACATTATGTGGAATAAATTGGTTTATATAATGGGCCATCGTAATGTATATATAAATGAAAGTGCTAAAGGATTTGATTTTATCATTTGCCTCATGCGTACTGGTATAGTTTGTTATAACGGGTACCAATGAAGTGTTTTGTTATTCATATTGATTATTTAATATATTGGTATATATTAGGATAAGAAAAAATTATTGTTAATCATATTGATATGTATAGGATAATATACATAAATATTTGTGATGTTAGTGGTATTTTTTTCATCGAAATTACATCCCTATATTCATAATGGATGTTGGATGTGGTTTTGTAATAGATTAATGTATGTTTAATCATATATAAAAATCATCGTTGACTATCAATTAATTTTTCAATGGGTTTTTATTACAGGGTCAATGACTACACACGTCACAAAACACTCTCTATAGAAATTCTTTCGCCAATCTATTTCTCATCACGAGATATTATAATTGAATTATTAAATTCTGGAATTTAAGGAACATATATGGGTAAACTAAATATAAAATAATTAATAATATAAGAGTAATTTAGGATAAACATTATTATATTACGACAGTTTTACAGATTATGAAATTTTTTGGCTGAGATTTCATGAGATATTTTTTTTGGTAATAATCATTTGATATTTATTAATCACCTCACACAATAAACCATTTTGGTTTTAGTAATTTATGATTCCCAATAGAATGAATTTATGAATGGCCTTTATAGGAAATATTGTTATTTTCATAATTAGAAACATAATAATATAATTTCATGGTAGAGATTCCTTTTTACTATGAAAATCTATATATCATGAATTTTGATTAAAAATTATATCATACGTGATTTTAGAAAAAACAATGAATATTATAATGAATTTTGATATATTTATATATGGTTAATGTTATGAAGGAATAAAGATTCAATTTCTTATAGGATAATAATGTGGGAATAGTCACCAAGGAAATTGTCTCATGGTATTTGTAAGATTCTTATTATGTTAAAAAGATGTATTTACAGGTTATACATATGATATTGAAATAGATATATATTTTAAAATTATTTCTTGAGTTATTAATATATTTTTGATATCATTATTTAAATTTAGTTTGAATTGATAATTAAATTTTTATGACACAATATATAAAATGGATGGAGAATGTGACAACATGGGATTTCTGAATATATTTTTTTTAAAAATATATTATGTTATTAATAGGATTCCTCCATTTCAACACCATACTAAATAAAATGATTCATGGAAATTAAATTTTTAAATATTACAAATATAATATACATTTTAGATTAGAAGGTATAAAAGAAGATTTTTTTAACAAAATATATAATGAAATGTATTGATATTTTGTTGTTTAATTATTTAATATAAACATAACATTACTTAGCTTGTAAATGGGGAAACATAATTGAGGTTTACTCTAGAATAAAACCAATCCTAACTCTAAATTTGTTTTTGAATTAGATAAATTTTATACTGGAGATGATCAAGCCTTTAGATATTCATATGAGATCCTTCCATAAAGAATTGCTACCCACAACTAATAGTAGATAATATATTCTTCCAATATATTCTGTTGAGACATTATTGTAATTTATAACTAAAAATTTTGGTGAGATTAAAATTTTTGTATAAATGTAATATTTTATTTATCACAGGTAAGATATATGTTTGAATAATTGAGCGGTAAAACATACTTTGGGGGTGAAATTTGTGTGTACACAAATATCAAATCCCATACAATCTCATGACTTTTGAAAATTTTATTTAAGATTATCATTGATTTAGTAATGAAATAAATAATAGAATAATTTATAGGGATCATCCCCTTGAAGATAAATACTTCAATGGGGCTTCTTATAATTACGACACATTAAAAGTTAAAATTACATTATTGAAAATAACACGACAAATGGTATGACCTTCAACATAAATAATCTACTAGCACCATTCTATTACATGTTATTATCAATAAAAAAATTATAAAAAGAATTATAAAATATCAGTATATGGGTCTCCATATGGAAATATGATTATTATATCATTCACCTTTATCTTCCTTGTATGTCATTGTTATCTAGTTATTCAGGGATAATTTTTGTTGAAATTTTAGTTTATTGGGTCTATTATTCCTCCCATTCTAAAAAAAATATATATATATCAATAATATTAATTGAAACATTATATATTTCTCAAATTCAATCTACCCAAATATTGGAATTTAATTCTTTAGATCTCCATTCCAACCCATTATAGATACCCATCAAAAAAATGTTTCCAAATACTTATCATTTTGAAATCTTGTAAAATATGAAATATTTATTAGTTATTCTACAATTTTATTGTCTATGAATACTATTTTTTTTAAATCATATGACATTTCTGCATATTCATATTGACATCGAATCCCATTCAATTTAATAGAACACATAACTATACTCTAGTAAATGTGTACATTCAACCAAAATAATTACCATCTATTTGATCATGATGATTGATTAATGTTGACCATTAAACATGATTAATATAATATAAATATAATTTTTTGGAATACTTGAATCAAAATATATCTCTATTGATTTTAATCCCTAAAAATCATGATTCTGTATTCGTAGACTATTATGTAAATCATTTTCTAATCTCAGTGTAAAGTAATAATTTTATATTGAATAATTTAATCAGTATGTGAGATATATTATCATTTCAGAACCCAAAAACCATCATTGGATAAGATAATTTACTTCATTTAATTATATGAATATCTAAATTCTCTCAAAATACTGAATTTTTCTACATGTTCATAAGCCTCATATGATATAAATATGATTAAACAAATGCACTAAAAATACCTGCCATAATCCAAGTCATATTTCATTCCAAAAGTAAACTAATTTAATAAATATCAAACGCTTTATCATTAAAATACTAATCTTGTATTAAAAATAAATAAATATATATATATATAGTGTTATATAATGGAATAGAATATTTCATTTTTAATACATAAGTACACCATATAAATCTTTTTACAAAATAATATTAATGTTTCTGTATTGGGATTCTCGTAATTCTCATTCACCCAAGGACATCAACCATGATGTATCCAGAGTGCTCTCCATGTGCAAAAAAATGATATTGATTTATTAAATAATGAGGTCACTCTTCTTAAATTATGACTACTTCATAACATTATTACTACCATATCTATATACTGTACATAATATATATTAAAAAAAATAATTCAAAAATACTAAATATAATTCTTCTTAGTTCCATCACATGCCTATGCAATATTAGTTAAAAATGTTTTTTATATAAAATTAAATATCTCTAACAGAAAATGACATCACTAAAGTTTCTCTAATTAACCATTTTTTAAAAATACCACTAAATCATCCCCCACTTATTGATATAAAAAAGTGAGTGACTATTGGTTATCAACATGTTCTTCTTAAATAAAAATGAAATTATTACAAATAATTTTCTATTCTATAAGAGGTTTTTTATTGGAGACTCAAATGAGTTAATGAATCAAGCATCCACGTTTTAAATGAAACTACCCTAAACCAAAACCCTTATTCTTCATGATAAAAAAACATCTTCACAATGCAAAATAGACATCAAAACATTTCACATGTATGTATGAAAAGAATCACCCAAAAAAACATCTACACTGGAAAGATGAATGATAAATAGTAGATGACTCAAAAAATATGGAATAACTAAATTTTAGGTAATTAGTTTAATTAACATTTAAAAATTAGCTTCTATAACTATTCAGTTGTGATAGTCCTAGTATGAAAATCAACAACCTATTCTTTAGAGGGAGAACATTCAAATTTCATGATTCCCACTTCTACCATATACATAAGAAAATGGGAAAATATCATGATATTATGTTTTGTGGTTTGTTTATCTATGTTCCTAGATAGATGTATAGAAATATGATTGTCACATTCCATATTCATTTCATATGGAGATAAAACACTCATATCTATAAATTTCATTATCATCTATATCATATATCTAGCTTCATGTTGAAACAACATTTGAATCTAATATAGAGAGTAATTATACCATTTTATTTATTTATAAATTTTACGAAAAACATTTTTACAACAATGAAAATTACTCCACTTGATGTATGTTTCAGGTAATCAATTACTCTTAAAATGACTACATAAGTAATTCCCTTTAATTATTTCTCAACAATCATATTATAAATTCACCCCAATTATATGTGTCTAGATGAATCATCATATCCCAATTCCATTCAAATGTTTTGTTTCAGTTTGAATGGATTTACGTCAGATATAAAGGCAAGAACATAAACATTTTTATGTCATGAGGCTATCAAATAGATAATACAAACAATCATAAAATTTAATTATATATCAGGAATTAAATTCCTTTGATTATCTTTGATCTCCCCCATTACCACTGTAATTAATGTTGACACTCCTCTAGCCACATTCATGTAAATCCTCTTCAACATATGTATTGTATATTTTTTTATGAAACAAATTTATGCCATGTTTTATGAAATATTTTAATCCCCATGAAAATTCATATTTCTAATTGAATTGAAATTTTAATCAATAAATTTTAGTTCCTACATAATTCTTTACATAAAAATTAATAATTAAAATAAAATATTATATCATTAATATAAGTAATATTAAATAGTGATTGGTTTTTGGTATTGTTCATATACATATTAATGTCCACATATCCTTATTGAAAAATTTTTCCTTTTAAAAACTAATCATTATTAAAATACCAATATCCCCAGGCCTTCTATAGGACATAATAATATTTCTAATATAATATACCATTATTCTGTCTAAATCATGCACAAATCAATCAATATATTTATGCATAATTCCTCATATTTTCATTATTTAAAAATCTAAATTTATATCATTCTAAAATATCACAATATATATATATGAGTCATTTTTGGAATGGAAATTTTGACGGATTCAGGTCATGAAAATTGTCAAATTGTATCATCCACGTCAACCATTGAATTTGTGAGTATCCTTTGTATACTAAACTAGATTTTATTATAGTCACATCCACAATACGTCATTTTTTTTAAAAATCACCATGTTTATCCAATAAAATTATTATATGTGTTTCAATAAATTTAATGAACCCATTACTTCATTGATGTCCATATCCCTTAATTTCTATCAATTCTCTGTTTAGATATCAATTTTGGCCTAATGTGAATGCCCTATGAGTTCCTAGTGGTATCTAGGGAGTTTGGGTACAGTTAAAAGCATGGAAAATTAATTTATGTATATAAAGTTGGATGGTGCAGGGTTTTCATAAAACTAGCTGGACATGTCCAAGAAATTATATAAAAATGTGTGAGGATATAATATGGAACACCACAAGCTTCATGGTTTGGTGAAATGGTACGATTTGGGTTGCATATACAGCAATCATTTCAACAATTTTATAATTTTATTGTCTCACTATTTGGACAAGGTTAGTTAAACCATGATGAAAAACCATGTGGGATGACCTTCAATACATCTAACAATGCACGTTTAGATCATGATTTGTCCTGGAATATAGAAAAACCTGGATGTCAATTGATTTTTGTGAAATAAATAAAATATTTCTAATTAAATATATTTATATCCTATACCACTTATTCTCCATAAGTAGTACAAAAAAACCTTTTTGTGACCCATTTGGGTGAATAATATTGGAATTGAAGGATCTCATCTATCTAGTATCAGATTCTATCACAACTCATCTTATTGGATCATCACCAGTAAGATAAATAATTTTTTATATCAATAGTATGTCTTCTTTGGTATTTATGGTTCTATTTATGTGCAATATATTTTTCCCTATCATTATGTTATTAAGTTTTTCTTTTATATTTTCCCAATATGAGTCAAATTAAGAGTTGATATTGGTTGAACTATCCCATAAATACCTATATAATTTGGTATCATGAGTTTTTTAAATGTTAATGTTCTATATATATTCATTAAATTTCTCATTCAATTCAATAGTGGCTTCATGAAATTAATTTATATCATTGTGTTAAATGACTCTGTATAACCTATGTAATTAGAGAGGCATGCCAATTTCTGATTATGGGGTGAGAACCATAGAACCATAACCACCCCTTTTTGTGTTTTTTAATATAATTGACCATTGATATGGTATATGACATTGGATACATTTTTGGTGTGCTTATTTACCCATCTCATTGGGATATTAATTTTAAATCTAATTGCGAATATAATAGTTGAATTAAATTACGAATTTTTATATGAATTTAACTATATTATCAATTATTATTGAATGTATAAATAGTAGAGAATGAATTCAATGATTCATGGAACTTTATTTGTAATTGATTTTTAAACATGAAATTCTTTTAATAATGTTCATCCCATGGTAGTACATTAATGACTATACCTTCTTAAGATGGAAAATGAATTGGGTAACCTTATGAGGAGATATTCAATTATAATGCTCTTTGTGTTGACCTTGACATGGATTAAATGATGTTTATTAAATAATAGTTAATGACATTGAATAATTTTATTCGATGGGTGAGACATGGATTCAAATGATTAATGACATGGATAAAATCATATGGATTTGAAATATGATATTCTATACTAACACATGGAATCCATATATAGACATACACAGATTGATTCATAGGGGTTGACTCTTATATACCGAGTGTTACATTTAATTATATATGAATTAATAAGTATTAACTCAATGGAGAATTTGATTTATATTACATGGGTAATACATCCACATTCATAGAGGACTACTAATTATGGACTCCAATAGAGGGGATTTTTTCCAACACCTTTAATGGTATATGTGTTCTTTTGGGGATCATCATATATTGTCTTGTAGGGTGCAGGTTTATATTATACTTTGGGGAAAACATGTATTGGAAATTATAAATCTCATGTATGGGATCATGTTCTAAAATGAATATTGAACGAAATGAGTTACACGATGTGTCTACCATGATAAAAAACATGATTTTATTTCGTCATTATTATACTTTATAAATGGCCTTTTAAGGCATACATTGGTTATATTTTTCCATAGTGGATGTCATGCAAGACAACATGTCTCGAGACATATAAGTTAAATTGAATTTAACCATTCAATGGACAATTTTTTAAATGATATATTTGTATTTATTAGGTGTTTACATTCAAAAATTTCTTTACATGCTATATTTCTACATATACACTATTACTATTATATATTCACTAACTGGATGCCATATGATCTTGTCTGGTTTTTCCTATGATTATATCCCACATCCTTTGAAGGCTACAATTGATTCTAAAATAGACTATATGATATCTATAATCTTTAAGGGAAGGATACCTAATAATTTTTCTTGGTTTTTTCATAGGATATAGTAATAATGTGAACATGATGAGGATCATGAAGCTAGATGAGATACTTTTTCCCTTTTTTTACTATTGATGCATGTGTTATATTGTATTGGTATGTATATATTTTGGCTACTTTATAGAGACTCGTGTAATTTTTTTATAAAATATCTTCATTTTGGTAATGTAATCTATTATTTTCTTATCAATTCCTTGGTGTATCTAACCCTCATTATAAAATAAGCAATATTTCCACGAATAAAATTGATTTTTTAAGAATTTTCACCATTATAGTTGATTTCATTCAACTGTTTTGAGATGCACGTGAATTGTTGTGTTATTGTTAATTTTATTTAGTCTAGTATTTTGTTTCAACCAGATGATATGAGGGTATTCAATATCATTAATTAAGTTAGTAATTATATTGGAATCACATATTATACATTATGACAATAAAATTTAGGTTACATTAGTGGTTTCAGTCTATTATGATTGGTGTCATGATAGATATGCACGATGTTGTGATATGTATACATGAATTTGTCATGGTGTGAATTATGAGGATTCAATACATTGGTTCTTGAGGATATAAGACCATAGTGGATCATAATTTGATGAAACATTGTCTGAATCATTAAAAATTACATTTCATTCAAATGTTAAATGAATGAAATTGGAAATGAAATGGAAATGGAAATTTCTTATCAAAGTGAAAATGACCCTTAACCAACCATAGTTGTGGAATGAATTAGTATATATTACTTATATATATATTTATGTGATATTTTTGATTTCTGGACCTAGAACATTGAGTAAGAAAATGGGTATTTCCTTACATTGGTTGTCTTGTACCTAACATAATGAAATATATACACTTTTGAGCAGTAGAAAATGATAATAATTTTGAACTAAGGAAATTTTATTGAATTGTGGAGGCATACCACCCCGTATACATCTAGTCATATTCTCATAGGGTGGTGACGACCACACATCAGATGTGGTGGGCTTTGGGATAATAGGGAATCCTCTAGTAGTTCCAATTGTGGAACCAATAGTCTTATCCAACATAGGTTCTAAGGAACGGTTCCATGACTGGTTCATGTTCTTTATAAAGACTATCTATGGAGCACAACGATATAAATTGACTATGTTAGAGTTTATGTTTGAGTTATATCAGCGTTAATCGTCTATATTTTCATGGGATGGAGAAATCGAAACTATGGATTCGTTTCTATAGGCCTTGTAACCTATCTTAGAGAATCTAGAGTATCCTTTTGAGAGGAAGGAAAATCTAGGTATGAATATGATGTGTGATTCCACCACAAGATGGTGCGATGTTATTACTCAAATAGAATTTCATTGAGAGATATCGAGGTGGGATTTTCATAAATATTTATATAAATACATATATCTCAATACAATAGGGGTCGATAGATACTGAGTGTTCAGTCTTCTGGTGTATAGAGTGTTATAAATATTGAAATACTCATCATATTTTACTATGATACAACACATAACACCCATTCGTTTGGGTGGTAAGATATATAAAGAAATAATATTTGGGGATGGTCTTTGGATTGACATCTGATTTTTTGTGAATGTCTTTCGAATTACTACGACTTTTAGAATGGTGAATTTCAAACATATCACATAGCATAACCTAAGAGAGGATAAAGGTGCAACAAATGGAGTTTTGACATATATATATAGTACTTATTATAAAACTAATATGATCTTTCATCTGATAATTCCACATAGAAATATTATTATCTTGGCCACATAGGCATGTATCAAGATGAGGTGATACTAGTACTATATTCGTGGACTTACAAGTCATCGGTATTTGTGGGACCTAGTCGAGTGTCGATCCTGCGACAAGAAAGGTCATCTATAGTGGTTTTGTAAATCATTTCCACTAGAAGCTATTGAGGGAGGATCTGAAAAGACACCATGTTTATTAGTTGGATTAGTAGCTTTTCATTATGAATGGAGTTGGAATATAGATGGATAAATTTTTGAGGTGGTGGTTATGGTCATGGTAGTTAGACCCCTATTTTGCAGTTACACATGATTAGATATGCTCAGTGTGGCTATGAACTATCACAAATTTGTAGTTAATGATTGATATACATTGTGAATATAACCTATGATCGGAACCTCATACAATCTATATTCACTGTTACCCTAATAGTGTCCTCTACATTAGCTTGTAATTTTTTATATAGGATCTTCTCATTATTTTATATATGTGCCTTTTTGGGGAGCCTCGGGATCAGTGTTCAATCTTATCATGGTATTATGATACTAGATACTATTTTTGTTGATGAGAATAAAGGATTTATTTTAGTGTAGTGAGTTTCGACATGAGATTTGTATGCTTCACTTCCTTTAGGAACTACCTTTCAATGGAATTACGGGTCTTGAAATCCTTACTATGATGGAATTGTTGATCTTTTTTCATGCATTTGTTGATACCTATCATTCACAGGGGAGAATAACATCAGCATAAGGTTGAGATATTTTTAATAAGGGTTAATTGAATGTTCAAAATAGCCTATCTGGACTAGAGAATCATGGGCTGAGTGGGATGAAAACAATGATTTTGAGTTTATATGTTGATGAAAATGTAACATGTCAGGTATATTTCCCTATACTTCTTGAACATTTTCGGGATGTTTTTTCATTAAAAAAATACAGGATTACCTTCACTGAGAGAGGTGGATTTACAAATAATTATAGATCTATGAGTTTCATTTGTGTCCATTACATTATAGAAGGGCTAGAACTGATATTCCAGAGCTCAAGCTATAGATCGAGGATTAATAGGAAAGGTGTTTTATCTGAACAAGAACTACTCACTGGGGATAAAAAATCGTTTATTCAAAAATGAATGATTGAACACCAGGGATATTTGTTGATTACAAAATAATGAACTAGTTAACAGTTAGAAACTGATATCCTCTTAAATAGATAGATGAAATATTAAACTAGATATGAGGATATTGCGTTTTTTCGAAGATTGATTTGAGATATTCATATCATCATGTGCATTTTAGAACATTAGACATACCTCACACTACCTTCTATATTAGGCATGGTTTTTATGAGTATTTGGTTATGTTGAATGGTCTCAAAAATCCACCATTTTTCATAATAAGAATGATTACCAGAATCATCTATCCATATATATATATAGTTGTGTACATGGATTATATCTTGTTTAATTATCACAATCGATGTTGGCATGAAAAAATTATTGAAATCCTAATGAATACATTGATTGTAAATCTGTTACAATCTATGAATACATTTTTAAACATATTGATGGATCAAATCCTCTTCCTCGATTACATTATCTCAAATATAAGAGTATTAGTCAACCTAGAGAAGGTGAGAATTATAATGTCTTGGGTGTGGATGAATAAAGTATTCTAGATATAGAGTTTTTTGGGAAATCTATTTACGAAAAGTGTTTCATAGATGAATTTTTAATCATCAGAACACTAATTATAAGATTGATTATGAATTTTATTATGTTTTTAGGGTCATATTACTATGAGATAGATTTTAGAAATCTAAAATAATGATTATGATATGCAACGATATTTATTTTTTTAGAGAAGGGCCATAGATACTCTGTGCACTACGATGAATTGTGAATAAGTCTTTGAGAGATTTATATGTGGTGGGATATATACTTGGAATATGGGTGTCAGAAGATAAATCCACATAAGATAAATTACCCATTACACATATCATGTCATCTATAGTTTTTCATGCATTATGATGTATGAGACATTACTTAGAAGGATAGAATTTATTTTTTGTAAAGATACCCCAAATGGAACAACAACATATTTACATATTATGATCTGAATATGAAGTAGTGAAGGTGGGTTGAATACCTAAAATAATTTAAATATGAATTTCTAACATTCCTAGGAATGTAAATGTAGTGGTTGATCAATTGGGACGGAGGACACAAATAAAAATAGTTGAGAAAGCTTGTAGAAAGTGGATGCTCATTTATTTGATCTATGTGATGCACATAGATGTGATGGCCCGTTAGAGACATACCTATATATATTCCATAGCTATTATTAATACACTTTAGGATAAATTTATATATGGACGAAATAAAATTATAAGGGCCTAGTCCTAATGTATTGTGTATTAGCTGAGGACCATTTTCCTGGTTTGAACGTAGTGAATGAAGAAATTTTGTGGCATCAATGGAATGTAGTGGTCACTTTAGACACGTTTCAGGAGATAATGTGATACATTAATGCTTCATTTTGGCAAAGAAAACACCATACCTACCAAGATGTTTTGTAATATACATCACTAATACTAGTTGATGGGTATGAAAATATATGTATCAAATTTTGGTATTCAGGGTTCCATCTGTAAGTAGGTGAAGGAGTAACACAATTGACCATTCAAACACTTATAGTTGTTACCCACCACTATATAGAAATGAATTGATTTTAAGAATTATTTTTTGATAGGTTTACCGATGTGTCCATGAGATAATGATGTTTTTTTTAATTTATATTCTCAATATGTCTGGACATCCCTTTTCAATAAAGGATACCATCAATGTGGATGAGATAGGGTGGTATTATATCTATGGGATATTATATCATCATTGGTTTCCACATAATATCATTTCATGAAGTGATGCAAAATTTACATCTTATTTATAGGTGATCTACATGGTAAATTAGGTAAATATTTACATCTATACTGGACATACCTCCCACATAATTGTTTTTTGTCTAAGCACATGATTCTGGTTCTTGAGGATTGATACATGCATGCATACATGATTTTAGGGGATCATGGTAGTGGTATATTCCCTTGGTTGAATTCAACTTTGACATTGGAATTTATTCTATTATTAAGATGGTTCCATGTGAGGATTTTTATGGTAGGCTGTAATGATAAAAAAATTAGATAGAGGTAGAGGAGACATATTAACTTGGACATCATCTTTTTTAGGATATCAGTAACAGAAGAAGTTTATTCAGATGTGGAAAGATACTATAGAGTCTCTTCAAAAGTCATACTACTATCATAGTAGGTAACCTCTAAAGTTTATTGTTAGGTATTAGGCTTTCATACATCATAAATCATGGTCGGGACCCTGGAGAATCAAAATAAATAGTATGCATTCACCAGGGTATATCAGTTCATTTGTTTTTCTGGTTAGTGTTAGGAAAGATTCCTCTCAAATGCAGTTTACGTAGAGGTACCTGAACATTCCCAAAATCATCCATTTTTTTCAATTATGTCACTATAATTAAATCACATCTCATTCCATTTAGACCGAGGAGGTTGATTTACACAAAAATGCATCCTTTGGGGGGAATCCAATATGTATTGTGAATCATATAATGAATGATCTCTATGGCTGGTCGGTTACTTTTGTACAAGAGCTATTTAAGTATAGAAGAGTGAAGGAAGAGACCCATGAGCATGAGGATGATGTATGATTGAAATGTTATAAGTTGTTCATTGGTATTTATTTCACCCTTGAGAGAGAGATTCAGGGATGAATTTATTTAAGTGGGAGGTTTATTAGAAAATGGTTTTCATTTGAGTTAATGGTCCATTAATTTAACTAAATTTTATATTTATATATATAAATGTAGACTGATGTGAATTTTTTTTGGGTTCATATATTTATCATGGATGTTTGGGTATAGTTAAAAGTCCAAAAAAATTCATTTTTGGAAGAAAATGTCTTGAAACACTATTTTTTCTAACAATTCAGGCGTAGGCGACAAAGTTATGTAAAACCATGAAAGGTTGGATAGTGGGAGGCTATAAGACTTACAGTTAGGATAAACCATGGTATTTTTGTTTCACATCCTTACTTCCAAGTCTTCACATTTGATAGTGGAGTTTTTCAAAATTTTGCAAGGATAGTCAAATCGTGCAGGCAAACCATATGGGGTTCCCCTCTCTTATGAAAAATATACATAGTTTGACCACAGTTAGGACAATTGTGTGGTCAAACCATGAATCAAAAGTGTTTTTTGTAAGTTACTAACATTACCATTATTATTTATATTTCATTAATATTGATATCTTTATCCACACATTGGCCAAAAACCCCCTCATAAGAGCCTCCTTAGTGACAATTCAAGGTATTGAATGATATCCTCTATCTGGCCATATTCAAGAACCACTCCTATCATTAGATCCACATTAGTAAGATATCAACTCATTTATATCCAATACTCATTTGATTAATTATTGAATATAATATTTAGGTAAAAGATAATTTTAAATATTATTAGGTTCTTCTTATATTCATTAATTTTCTCTTAATTTGAGTCGAATCAAGAGATGATATACGATGACCTATCCACACAGACATCGAGTTTGTGGTCTCTTGCAATGTGTTAAAAGTCATAGGATTATATATTAGCATTGTTACACATGACCAATTCTCAGGTGATTATAGGAAATGAATTTATATCATTAGTTTAATTTGTATGTATATCCTATGTAATTAGGTATTACAGTTATTGTTTGATTATAGGTTGAGTTTTTTAGAACCAGAACCACCACTTTTGGTGTGTTTTATTATTAAAAGATCCTTCAATATGGTATATGAAATTGAAAAATATTTATGTCTTCAAAATTTCTATAATCATTATGATGTGGAATGTGATATGAATTCTGAATCTAATTGATGAATTGTATCCTGAATTGATTTGTGATTTGAATTATAGTACCAATTTTAAATGAGCCGATATTGAATAGGGAATAGATTTCTTTGACCCATGTAACATTCCATCAAATATCTTGTTTAGAATGAAATTATTGTAACAATGATTTTTCTATTTGTATACATCAATCATTGAACCTTCTATGATTGGAAATGACTAAAGTCACCTTTTTTGTTCTGATTGAATAACAATGTTTTTTACCTTGAAATAATTTAAATAAAATTGAATAAATGGGTTTGAATGATATTAAATGTTTTTAAACCTTGTGTGATAGATGGATTTAAATGACTAATGTCATCGATGGACTCATTTTTTCATTGAACATTCTAATGCATAGATGGCACATGGACTTTCTATATGTACTTCCATGGACGAACTCATTGGGGATAACTATTATATGTTGAGGGAAACATGGAATTATGAATAGATTTCTAAGGACAGACTCAATGGAAAATTTGATAGATATTATATGGAAGATACTTGGGCTTCCATAGTTGACATACATGGATGAACTCCAATGAAATGTATTTTATGATATACATAGAGTGATGCCAATGTTCTTTTGAGTGTCTCCATGTATTTGAATTTAGGTGTTAGTTTTTATTATACCCAGAGTGATACTGATATTGTAAATTCAGAGTTCTAGTGATGGGATCATAATTTAAAATGAATATTTAATTAAATGAATTACATAATGCATCTTCCAAGCCAAACCAAAAGATTTTATTTTACCATTTTATACATTTTGGATGACCATTTTAGGAATCCCATTTTTTTCCATTTTCAAGGGGATTTCGGGCTACTGGACTGGTTTCAAGGCATATAAATTCAATGGAATTTCTTATTTAAATTAACATGATTATAAATAAGAAGAAAAAAATTATATGATTTTTACTTTTAGAACATCCTTTACATGTTATATTTCTTCCTTCACTAATTTGATATGACTTACCCATTGGTGGTTTTCTACATTGATTTTGTCTCACATCCTATTCAAGATTTCTTAGGTACTCGAATAGACTACATTATTGCAGGTGTGTATAAGGGAAAGTGACATACTAGATGTTCTATTAGTCCCATGTTATGTTTGGGTATTTTTTTTTCATTAAATCACTATCCTGAATGAAATAAAGAATTTGATAATGATGATGTTTTGGTATATTATTGATAAAAATGTAACTCATGGTATTGATAAGAATCGGGCCCATGTTTTATATCATAATGAGAAGAAAATGATTGGGAATAGTATGGAAAATGATTATAATGGGGGTTTGGTATTGAAAAAATATTGTAATGAGGGTCTTTTATTGAAAAATATAACAATGAGGGTCTGGTAATAAAATAAATCATAATGTGGTTCTGGTATTGAAAAATATCATAATGAGGTTCTGTTATTGGAAAATATCATAATAGGGAATTGACCGAATACACTCTTAAATGGTAAGAATGAAGTAGTAGTTTTTATGGAGAATAAAATTCTCTATGGCTATGATGTTTTAATTATGATGATACTTTTCGGGTTTTTTATTTCATATAGATCTCGATTTTAAATGATAACATTGATAAACTCATGATGGAATAATGTTGGAGGGAAAGAGATGATTCCAATATGAAAAATATTGTATCTAGATTCATTATATCTAGGTGGAAGAGATAATGAAGTTATATTGATTATTTTTTAATACAATTAGATTCTAGGTAAATTAAAAAAAAGTGGTATTGATTTACTATTGCATTTTTTCCATCAACCACATACCTATGATTCAGCATCAGGATAATCATACACATATAGATTGAAAATGTGAAACTTCATGAAAATGTGGTATGGATTGAAAAGGGGGTATTGATTTAAATGGTTGTATTGATTGAAATAGTGTTCCTAATTTATTTTTTATTCTGGGTTTTCCATTGGATGATAAAAAAAATTCATACTCAAAATCGATCATATCAAGAAATGATCGTACACAGGCCAATTTAACTCATAATTATTGTACTTTTCATATTTAAATTCGGATTATTTATATGGTTGTGTGAATTAATGAAGAAAGATATAGGGGAACACTAATATAATATCAAATGTTATTTTCAAGTGCGTCATGATAATAAGGGATGAAGATGCTATATATTTTATGTGGGTTAAGTGTTGAGTGATGACAAGATATCGGTGAATGATTTTTCGAGAGGGTGATTCAAATAAATTTTTTTGATTCAAATCAATCTCATAAATTGTAATCGATATCATTAATTGAAATCAGACTGAACAATTGAAACCATACTATTATTGAAAATGATTTCTATAGAATAATAGGTATCAATTATAGATAATTTGACAAGAATCAAAAATAATTAAAGAATTGATAGTTGCTCAATTAATTTAAGATAAACTGAAAAGAGAGTTAATTTAGGTGAGAATTAGTGACTCTGGGATCCTATACCAAACATGTTTTGGGTCACATATAAAAATAAAAAAGTATGTTTTAATGGACAGACAATGATGTACTTCTTTTCGATGAAGAGAAAGAATCATTGAGTATCTATGGAGAAGATGAAGTCATATTACCAATCCTTTGTCGAAGAGGTTATGATGGAGAATCAAATTTGTATTTAGATGGTCATAATATCTTGTTGTATTAATCAGATTAATTAATTTTGTAATGGGATTTCAAAACTACGAAAAAGGGTTTTTTATTTGTTTGGATCGTACTCAGAAAAATTTGTAGCCTTTTTTATTAAAAAATCATAAAAATGAAAACTCATACTGAGTTAATTGTACTCAAGGATTAAAGTGGATCTAATTCATTACTATTTCAGAGATAAAGTGAATTGGACATGGAGAACTATACATGGAGGAATTAGACTAGGAAAATTGGACCCATCAAAATCAGAGTGAGTTTTATACAACAATGACTTCGAGGATCATAAATTTCTTATAGTTAATGAATTGAAGAGTTTTATTTCGATTGATTCTATTTATATAATTGAATAAAATCACGAGTAACATGAGTTGTTACATGAAAATTTTACTACTTTCATTGTGCTAAGTGGTTGCACGTTTACTTTTAGACTATCTTCAAAGTGATAAACAAGTGAAAGGGAATATCTAAATCTTTGTAATTCTAATATTTTTTTCAAGTGGATTTTATGGTATTAAATTTTATCAAACCCAAACCTAGGATATATATATTCGTATATAATATTTAACCTCAAAAATACCTTTTTTATATAAATTTGTTTTTGTTTTGTTTACTTAAAGGAAGTGAATGTTTAATCGTAGGTGAATGTTATTTCAATAGAAAGGACACATAAAAAATTTATCAATAATTCACCCACTTAACCTCTAAGAGATACCAATACAATATCTGGGCACATACATTTGGTATCAGATGTAGGTTGCCTTTTCCCATTAATTTCTGAATTACATAAAAAATATGTTGTGATGGATAATCTGAGTTGTGTTAATATTAATGTGATTCCAATATTAAATGACATAAATTATCATATCTGGATGAATTAATTTTTCCATATGTTAAGTCAATTTGTTATGATTTTCCAAAAAAAATTTACATATTGTTTCCCACCACATATTGAGAATGATCCTCTCAAAATGGCTGATAATGAAAATCATGAGGATGATGGAAGAGTCATAAATACTTTATTATAACCACTTTCAGAATATACAATTCTATGAGTAAAAAGAGTTTCCACTACAATAGGAATCTTGGATAAGTTGAAAAACATTTTAAATGAAATAAAAAAGTGATGACGGAAAAGCTACCCTTATAGAGATTGAATTATAAAGATCTCAAGATAGGTGAGCATTAATATGTTAACGACTTCATTACCAGAGTAAATGATATTTTCATCACTATTATATTTCATGGTGAAATGTTATAATATTATTTTATTATAGAAATTATCTTGATATTTCTTCATAACATGATTGATGCACAAGATTCTTCATTTGAAGATAGTGAACCAAAAAACAAGGTATCTGATTGATTTTCATAGTTATCTCATAACTTATGAAATAATCAGAGTCAATTATATTAAAGTAAAAACATTACATACAAATATTGTTCAATGGTGTCATGAAGTAAAATTCAATGAAGATCCTTGAAGAAGATGATGATGGAGATGAAGATTCAAAAAATGATGTTTGTAAAAGTCCTGACCCATTTTTATCCTTTTTTATAAAAATGTAAAAAGTGGTATAGGATGGTATAAATTGTAAAGATGAATTTTAAAGGTAATAAAGAAGAACACCGAGATCTTGGAAGACAATGGGAAAACAAGACAAATTATTTTGAAAATTGGAAGATAATAATTTATCCAAATAATAAAGTAATATATTTTTTCATATTTTATGGAAAGTGAATCCTTTAAAAATAATGCTTGAGAGAATATAAGTATTGAAATAGTCACTGAGGAATGTTCTTCTAGTAGTAAATGTAGCTTTTAGGAAGGGGAAGAAATTGACACTAAATCCAGAAATATCAGTTATGCATGGTATTGAAAATACATTCATTACAGTGGTGGATGATGAGGAAATAAAAATCAGCAGTTATAAAGAATAATAAAATCCACATGAATTCCATTTAAAATTAGAGTTGAAAGAATGTCTAAGGAAGTCAGAAGGCATAAAAATCAAACCAAGAAGTTGGTAGATGAATTTTCCTAAAAAATATTTTGCTAATGAGAATGTATGTCTAGTAATTGAGATTAATGAATTGAATAAATATCTTAAGGAATAGAATAATTGTAATGATCATCAATATGTTATGAAAAATGAAAAAGAACAAGATTTGAACATTTTGAACAGAAACTCTCAAAAGTTGAACTGAAAAAACAAGTTTCTAAAACTCTATCTTTGAGATTGGTGAAAGTCCTCAAAATGAGAAAGAAGATAATGTTCTATAAAAGCTACTGTAAAAGGTTGATCATAATAATGTAGTAGTTTGTTAAAAGTATAATTATTCTAATGTACTATATTTGGACAAAAGTAATACTTCTAAGAATTATAAGGTTTCAAATATACCATAATACAAAAACGTTTTGAAAAATCCTAGATCCAGAATGGTTTCAATTACTTATAAGTGCGGTAAGGATAGAAAAAGGAAGAAGAATCTGATTGATAAAAAGAATACTGGGGGATCATAAAATAATGATGATTATGTTTTTTATAAACATAATAAAAATTATAATCTAAATAGAATTTTGAGAGAAATATAATTCTTCTTTTTGTATTTATAGTATTGTGGGGGGTTTTAGACCCATAGAAAGTATGAGTTGGTTCAACAAACAAAATTTATATTATCCCATAGTTTATGAAAGGAAATTTTTAAGGGGGATTCAATATCCTCAGTGAATGAAATCAATGAAAGGTGGTTTGATGATAACTGAGTTGGTTGGAATACAGGTAGAAAATAGTTTTCAACCCCTAGAGACTATTTTTGAAATGTGTGAACAACCAAACCACCTTTCATAATTTTTTCTTTTTTTACTAGCATATAAATATTTTCCAAATAATTATTATAATCTAGATGTTTTTCAATTCATTATAAGCAGGTCTATTGTTTTTCAAAAGAACGAGTGATTAGTTTTCTAGCCAGAACATGTTGACACGATTAGGTAGTTAGAGAGAGAACAATATAAATTTAAAGAATAGTAGAAGAACCAGACATATGAATACATGACAAATTCAGCTACAAAATTTATCAAAAAATGGTAAATATAAATCAGAATGAAATTATATCAGAACAAGTTCAAATATCTTTACAGAGTAAAATCAATGAATAGAAAACATGGGAAAAACTAATTGTTACAAGGATGTTATTAAAGATGACAAAAAATCAAAAAACACATCAAAATATTGAAAAAATAAGAATAAATATATTAAAATTCATTAGAAGGATGAACAGATGGATGAATGCACATCCAATAAAAATGCAAAGATGAAGAAAAACACCGCACTAGGTGGAGAGTCTCAGTCTGATTATTGATTATAAAGAACAATATAGGTTTCTCCATATTACCAAAATCTTTGTGTACATGTACAAACCTATAGAGAATTGAAGGTGTGTAAATAATGAAGATGGAATATAATATTTTCTTACATTTTATTCAAAATAATGTAACAGGGATACAAAATGTTTTTTTATACACATTTTTTTATTATACACCTAAAATTTATGATCTGTTTGTTGTGGTGGATGTCGGTTACTTTTAACCTAAAAAATTGATCATGGTTTTCCCTTAGTCATGAGATTGATGGAAGCATGATGGAAATGTTATTACATGAATGATATGTTAAGAAGAACATTGATCATCTTGATTATACAATCCTGTTTTCTACATCAGGTTATCCCTTGTAGACTTGTAGTTTTTTATTTAATAGTTATTTGTTTTGAAAATCATTTGATACCGATGTTGAAGAAAAGTTCCAACCACTTGAAATGGTGATCATTTTCGAATAAGGGAGAGAAATATCTTGATAGACCCTTTGAATTTTATTTTCAATGTGGGGAGAGATAAGAGAATATAGTTAAACAAAAAAATAGGGGATGTAGGGAATAATACAACACAAGTCATTATTTTTAAGAGAATGAATTGTTTTATGTTGTTATTGATATAAAATACAAATGGAGAGATTTTTAGACACATGTTTTTTTGGATGTATTTGTTTTCAATTGATCAGTATCGTGAAATAATGAATGAATATTGAGAATTATGATTTTTGGATAGGTTATTTAAAATTTTTTGACCAATGCTATTGATAAGAATATGACTCAAGTTTTCCATCATAATGAGAAGATTTTGTTTGGGTCTGGTATTTTAAATGATCATAATGATGGTCTGGTATGGAAAAAAGATTGTAATGAGGGTCTGGTATTGAAAAATATCATAATAAGGGTCTGGTATGGAAAAAATCATAATAAGGGCCTGGTACTGAAAAATATCATAATGGGGGCCTTTTATGGGAAGGTTTTTAATGAGGAAATGATCAGATTCTCTCTTATAAATATTGAATGAAGTGTTTATTTATGGATAATCAGAGTATCTATGACTACAATGTATGAAATAAGTTGTTATTTTGATATAGAATCAGACTCACTATGAATATGATGTATTAAATGTTTTGATACATTGATGATTCACATTTCATTTATATCTTGATATTAATTGAGAACATGTTATGTAATCTTTAATGAAGAAAGGGGGAGTTAATGAGATGCTTCTAATATGAAATATATTATATCTAGATTTATCATATCCAGATGGTAGAAGAAAATAATGGATATTGATTTTTTCTCAAAATTATCAGATTCTGTGTGGATTTAAAAGAAGTGGTATCTATTTATTGTACGATTTTGTTTTCTGTCAACAAACAACCTAAAAATCATCATTTGTGTAATCATACCCAAATTTATTTAAAATGTGGCATTGACTGAAAAGGTGGTACATTTTTACAATAGAATCATAGTTTTCACTTGAACGACATAAAAAATTCTATAAATAGAAATGATTTTATATTGAAATGATCATACCCAGGACCATCAAACTCAGAATGATCCTACTCTACATATCCTAATCATGCTGAATTAAAAGGATATGTGAATTGGTGAAGGAAGAGATAGGTGAAAAATGATTAACATTCAAATGTTATTTTCAAATGTTTCAAAGGAAGTGGGTAAGTAGATTCATTATATTTATAGTGTGTCCATAGTTGTGTAATGGAAATATATTGTTGAATGATTTTTCATTGGGAAGTATAACATTCAAAAACAATATTTTGATTCAAATAGTTCTCAATAACAATAATTGGCCTCAGTAATTGAAATTAGTCCCAGTAATTGAAATAATACTAACATTCCAAATAGATTTCTGGGGAAGAATAAGTGATTATTATAGAAGTTTCTAGAATAATTGACACCATTTGAAAAAGACAAAATTTCCCCCTCATTTTATGAGAAATTTAAATAAGGTTGAATTTAGGTGAGTTGAAATTATTTTTGGAATCCCGCCAAAAGAGATTTCGTGTAACCTATAAAAGGAACATTGTTTGATGTACTTCATTAACGATGACTTATTATTCACCATAGTAGAGAGAGTCACTCCCTGTTTCTTGGGAGAATAATTAGTCCTCGTACTATTCATTTTTTGAAAAGGTTTTGATAGAGAAATAATTATTTATTGGGCTAATCATCATATCGTGGTGGATTCATCAGCTTTGGTATTTTAGTATTGAGATTTTCCAACTAAGGAAAAATGGTTTTTCATTCTTATTGATCAAAATTATATACTGTTGTGTCGTTTTGTGTTGATAATTTGGACTATGAAAGAATCATATTGAGTTTATCAAAATCAGGGATTTAAGTGGCACCAATTAATTTATATATAATTCATAAAGAGAATTGGACTGTTAGAATTGTACTTGAAGGAATTAGATAGGGAAAATATGACCCAAAAATAATACTGAGTTTTTTTGAACAATTTCCACGAGGTTGTTAGCTTTCTTCTTGGTAAGGAATTGAAGATTTGTATTTCAATTGAAAACATTTTTGGACGTGAAAATAAGAATATATAACATGAGTTGTTACATTAAAATTGGATTACAATATTTATGCTAAGATGGTGCACACACACATTTGGATTGTCTTGAAAGTGCACCAAAAGTGAAAGGGAATATCCTAACCATTGTAATTCATGGAATGTTTTCTATTGCGTTGTATAGTATTGGATTGTTCTAAACCATACCAAGGATGTAGCTATTCGTATCGAATTGTGAACCTTATAGATTCCTATGTTCATGTGGATGTGTGTTTTTTTTGTTTTTAGTTGGAAATTGAATATTTAATACGTTGTGATGGTTTTTCAATTGAATGGAATAATAAAAAAATATGTATCATGGATTCACCCCCTCCCCCTCTCAAGGATACAAATACATTGTCTAGGAACATACACATTCATTATTGTTGCATAAAAGTTTGGGAGCACATGATCGATCTTTTTTGCATGATGATATCTAGGAAATTTTTGTACATTAATACTTTTGATGAAATAATTTAAATTTATTATTATGTAAATATTTTGGGTTCATGGTAGAGAAATAAATCACTATCATTTTATGTGAGATTTATTTTGGTATTCTTATCCATTACTTCTGTATATCTATTATTTTATTTTTTTATTGATTCTTCTACTACTATGTTTTTGATAGTACACTGTTCTATCCCCTAGTGACAGGAAAAAAATCTCCCCACATAAACACATATTCCATAAATGCTAGTCAACAACCTCATTCATTTGTGGGGTGCACTTGAGGAAATGAGGTCAACCTGGTTCAGGGAACCTTTTAGTGGAATCCTGGTTAGGAACATTAGAGGGATAAAATAACCACATAAATTATATAAAAATTGATATATTTCTTCATTCATGGAGAGAGTGGACACTTTTAATAGTCTTGCCTATTAGTTTTCCATTGAATATCTTATTAAATACAAGTATGACCAGTTGCTATTATATTATTTCTTCTCTATAAACGTTGATTATGATCATTAATAATATTTTCATTATTAGTATGTTTTGTCAATATATTTATAATATAATTCATATCTACATATACATATTTATCACTATAAATATATAGAATATATATATTTGGATTATATATTTCTAATACATTGTTTAATATATTTAAAAGTTAAAACACCAAACATTTCACCCACAATGATAGTATGTTTTGTATTATTTTCAATCTAAAATTCTCTTGAATCATCTCTATAAAAAATACTTTTGGACATATTTTTATAACATAAAAATATTTTTCCATTTTATGTGTAGAAAACATATAGTTTTTCTTCTACCATATCATCAAATAGTCCTCCTAATCTACCCTTCCTCTTGATCAATCATGGTATTTCGAATACAGTAAAATGATTAAAATTTTCAATATTTTTTAAAAATTTAGATATGGCATCATATATATGTTTTTCAATTTAAAATATTGTTTTTAATTATTATTGTGGTCATATTAAACTATCATACAATAATATCTTCTTTTTTCATTATCTACTAGTATTGATATGGCCAGGTCAACTATGATCAAATTATTTCATTATGAAACTCTTTTTTTGGGATTATATGTAAAAGTAAATTCTTGAAAAGTTCAGTGATTGTTAATTTATTCAATGAATAGTTTATTAGAACATTAAATTAGATTAACATCCCATTAACTCTTAATAGAGATTCATGATGTATTTCACAAAAATTATATTTAAGCTATTGAATCTATCCAAATCCTATTAGTTTCAACACATGAACATAAGGAAGTTATCTATGTCAAGTCATTAGTAATTCTGAAGAAATACTCCTCTATGGTAATTAAATATTCTTAAATCTCCAAATATTTCAAAATGAATCAATTTCACAGGCTTAGAGTTTTTTAATATTTCCCATAATGATTTTCATTTACTATTATACATTTTCAACATGTGTTTGGAATATTTGTAGTCTCTAATTTTGATAAAAGATGATTTATTAAAGATTCTTTAGAAATTATTATATTCAAATTATTTTGACATTGTGACACAACAATTAGTGAAATAAATTATTTTAAACAAATTTTATCATGTAGAAACATCTTTTTATTTCATAATTAGATATAAAAAATCTTTGGGGTTTTAAACATCTTATAACCACAGTGAAATATTTCATTAATTATTCTATATATGTATCCTAAATATTTCAACAATTTCATAATCACACTGTTGTTATACAATAAAAATGCTTTTCCCCACAAATAGAACACTATCAAATGTAATTTTAATTTAATCAATTATTTCCATTATGATAAAATTGATTTTAAGAGAACTGTTATTACCAATGCCTCAACTCCCCCATCAATTTTGTAAACATTTTTTAATTTTTTTAATAATCTGTAATTTGAGATTAGAACAATGTATCCAAAACCACATTATTCCGCATATTATAACAATAAAAAATCCTCACGTATAATTATATGTTTTATTATTCATAATTATTATTGATAATTCTTTAAGAATTGATAATGACTCATATAATTTGGTATAAAATCCACAAACACATATGATGTATCTCCTTATAAATGACATCTACAATGAGGATCTTGTATCTAGTGATTGTTATTTATTACATAAACCTTATTTTCAAACTTTTTAAGTGTTAGTTTAGTTGAAAATTTTGATTCTAATCGTTGCTTCATTAATACATTCTTCTCAAACTAGTAAAATACATATGGTACCCAAACATATATTATATTTGAATGAATAGTCCATAACACTAGTATACCCCATAAATATATTATTCTAGTGATAATTCTTCTTGTGGATGGGTTATTATCGAACTATATTTTATTCTGATGTATGATTAGAGATATCATTTTCCACTTATGTTGTTCTTCCTAGAATATTGGTAACAGATGAATTCTAATTTTCTTAATTTCATTCATTCATAAGTTAAGCTGAACTGAGGAACTCTCTTGTTAATTCAATCATACCATATTATTATATCCAATGTGTTTTAATAATAGGAGTAATTTATATTTTTATAATAACCTCTATTGAAATTTCATTTTTATATTATGTATATTTATTGGTTTCTTAAATTGTTATATCATTCTTACTTAAATAACCTATTTCTTTAACAAATATATTACCTTGACATTATACTTTCATAGTATGATTCATCACTTCATCATTCTCTCTCTTGTGTGATTCATTTTCAATATAACCTATTACAATATTTGTGGTTATATCTTCAATGTTTTTTTCCTTCCATGAACTAACATGGTTCAACATCTCTATTTCCATGACAATATTTTCTTTTTCTACTAGATTCTACCTTTTCTAATATAACTCTTTTGTTAAGCCAAGTATTTTCTTCTCTCAACCTATCTAATTATTTTTACATAATTATTGACCTCGATTATCGAAGTATATATTTTTTCAGTTTATCTTTTCACTATTTCATATTCTTCAATGTAATAGGAATCATCTTCATATGGATTTTCCTTTTTTCTTCCTATGTAATGAGAACACTTTATGAATCATTTATTGGAGACTAATTATCCCAACATATTTCACTCTCAATCAACAACTTTCCTTTTGTAAAAAAGCATTTTAACTAAAATTAGTGAATCAATCTTCTTAAATTTTGATTGAGTTATTGAGAAATATCTAGTTTTTTTTAAAAAATCTTCAATATTATCATTTTATCTAACATATATCATTGGATAGTTAATTTAAAATTAAACAACCATTCTAAAAATAAAATGTGATTCTCCTGATATATACTTCATAGACTGGTGCTACAAAATTACAAATTACATACAAGTATCGAAACCAACAATAGAATAACATATATAACTATCCAATAATTACATAAAATGATGAAAATATTTTATTATGAACATTTCAAGGACATTTCAGTTTTATTGATATTTCTATAATTTTAAAAAAATAATAAATAATTAAATCTCATATTCATTGTATCAAAATTACATTTTTCCCATTATATTCTGTAATATATAATCCCTAATTTGTATTTAACATCTCCCAAGAATTCTTCTCCATATTTTATATTTTTAAACAAAACTCATTTTTTATAATTATTCATGACATTATGAATTTAATCATTAAAAATAAAGATCTCATATGCTCAGTATGGGATAAAATCAACTCATATTCAAAAAAACATAGAAAAAGAACACATTAAATTTTAAATATAAAAAATAATAATATTCTATTATATATTGATACTGTTAAAATTATATAACTGTTGAAAAAAATTAGGCTATTTTTAAAAATAATTAGTCTTCTTACATGGATGCAATTTATAATAATGTATTTGAAAATATGTTATGTAGAGCTTGTTCAAATAAACTATATTTATATGCAATATCCATAAATAAAATTTGATGAAAATTTTTCTCATTAGAACTATCAACGCATTGATGGAATCGATAATTTTAGGCCCACCAACCACTTTATAGGAACTAATTCAATCACTATAAGAGTTAATATGGTAATTCATATCATTATGTTAGGAACAGTCATGTAAATAACATCGCTAAAATTATAATGAAATATAAAAAAATTCAATACATATCTAACCTATGTTAGTCGTGATTAATCAATAATAATGTAAATAATTTTCTCCAATCAACAAATTTCATAAAATATCATAAATACTATATGGAAATATAGCTTATGGACTTGAAATACCTTTTGAGCATTCCAATAATAAACTATAATTTAAAAATAATATATGAAAAACTTACAATTTTACACATGAAATTTGATTTGATAACATGACAATAACCCATAAATAGGAAAAAGGATGGAGGTTAAACTATATATTGTAAAATTTCCAATAATAATACACATTTGAATAATAACATCAATAATTCTAGTAATTTCTCCATTATAATTAATTCACAAACTTTATATGAAAATATTATCCAATTAGAATTATATGAAATATGCTCATAAAACCATATATAGGAATGATTGTATAGATAATCTAATATAGTAATAACATGATAATAATATGTCAAATGAAAATGGATGACTATTTCAAAAGAATCCATCCATAGTGTAACAATGGAATCCTGGAAGGATGTTTTTACAAATTAAAATATTGATAGAAAAGAATTCATGAATTATTTCACCATAGAAGGGATATCGATTTGATGGTTTGGTATCATATGTTTATACAATAAAAATATAAAATCATATTTTATATTAAATAGTGAAATATTAACCATGTTATGGTGAATAAGATTAAAAATTAATTGTAAAAAATTAATAATCAAATAGTTTTCAGAAACACAAATTGATGTAAAAAATTATTTTACTTTTCACTCCCAAAACTGTTTTTTTAAACACACTAAAGAAAAAATCATTGAATACTATTAATTATTAATATTAATCATTAATAATGGCTCGTTATAAATGAATAATTTTTACCTTTTTTAAATTATGTGAGTAATACAAATCATGTGAAAGTGAAATTAATAACCCCTTTTAAAATCAAAAAATTACCAATGTTCCAAAACTCAATTTATAAAGGGTGTAAAAAAAATTATATCATTAAAAGATTAATTTTCCCATACATGATTAAAATTAATATGAAATAAAATACTATGTTTGTATAAAACAATATGGGATAAAATAATATCATGATAAAAATATAAATGAATTATATATTACATAACTAATCAATATCTATTACGTTAATGAAACTCCTTGAAACAAAATTATTTTCAAAATGGTGAATTATGTGTATAAATTTTAATTTTAATTAGAAACAAGGATACAAGAAATATAATATTGGTAGAATTTGACAAATTATTTTTGTCTAAGAATATGATTATAACTCAATGATCTAAAATTATGTTATTGAAAATACAAATACTAGGATAAAAATTGAGTAACAAAAATTTGATGAAAAGTTGTTAATTTTATAGAGATATTTATGTCAAAAAAATAGATGATAATGATACATGATTTTTTAGTGAATAATTCATTAAATGGAAAAAATGTTTCATTATGTGATATTACCCAATGGAATTAACGTTTCATATAAATAACCCATTCATATTTAGTATCATTCATTACAAAACCACATGAATGTGGTGGATGTTTTTAACATTAAATTCACCGATTAAAAGATATTTAAATTTATGTAATCTATAAAAGGTATTATATAAATCTAATAAACTAATAAAGGTTTAAAATACTAATTATGTATTAATGAGTCTCATTTGAGGCTAAAACTCTTATGTCTTATGAAAAATAATAACAAAAACTCCTAGGAAGAATGAGATCTTTATGTTAAGGATAAAATACTAGGAGAAAATATATATCATGATACTATATTTCCAATTTCTATTAAATTAATAATATTAATGAAATTATCATCAAAAAAGAAAATTTGTGTTAATAATGAAATCATTATATGAAACCCTCTTCATGTAACACATTGATTCTTCAAATACGCCTATAATACATATTAATAAATTTACATTTAATAGATAGAATATTAGTAACCATATAAATGCATGAAAAATATCATTTTTTCATTTGTTATCATATTAAATATATTTATCATATATATGATTCATATGTTTTTTTGAATGTTGAGTCAGTCTCATCTTATTTTAGGGATTTTAAAAATAAATGTTGATATTTTAATCACATGTTAAGTAAAAAATATAACCATTATAAAACCGAATTCGAATAATTCTTTTTTAACATATCATAACAGTAGTATTAAAGTTTCCATAATTATCCATGATATATTTTAAAAGAATTATTCAATTCGATGTTTTAATCGGGCAAAAAATGAACACATTATACCTCACAGAGTGAGTATTTTCAATGATGTGTGTAATAACACTATAGAAATAGAATAATTATATTATTCTTAATATTGTATATTAGTTAATAATAAGTTAACGTATTGGATTAATGATGAATATCAGTGTAAAATGGGAAATCATACATCATTGAGGTCGTAATTCGCACAATGCACAATTAATGTTTCCATTTTCCAAACATAAATATGGAAATAATGTATATGGTAATTTAAAATTTATTATTTAAACTTATATTATATATATAATATTTATTTAACAATTTCATTATTTAAACCTACATTGAATGATAATGTTTATTAATATAAGATTACACCTTTTTCATATAATGGTCTTCACAAAGCACTAATAGAGCATTATTTTATTACCAGATAAATAAGATTAAACAATTTTTATTTCATTTATATAATATTTTCTAATTATAATAATCATATTGATGTAATTTTTCTTATATTTAACATTTTTAGAGGATTATTAAATATGATTTTTTTTAAAAATTGTAATAATTAAATTGATGACTTGACATTCTATCACATATATTCATAGAGAAGAAGGAAATATGGTTTCATAAAATATAAAAGTGTTTAATAATGATAAAATATTCTACCTTATGTTTTCAGTTTCATTATCAAGTTAAATTAAATTGGGAAATGTCATAAAATATGTATATAAGGGATAAAATTTATATGTGAAGAAAATTTCTCTTTGGATATACAATTTATAGTTACATGATAACTATATAATCACATTTCTAAATATTATGTAATTTTAAACCCTTATTTTGAAAAAAAATTTTCTCATCTATGGTTTAATATATCGATTCTTAGGAGAATTTTTTCATATTTATGACTTTCCCCGGATGGAACATAGATAGAGAAAAACATGTAGTTAGACGCAACTATCCATGTTCCACATTTGGTGGCATAAGATGGTGGGCATGTTTCATGAAAACTACATGACCATAAATTGAAACCTTAAAGGCATGGATAGTATTAGTTTTAATGGCTTGACTTTAATTTTTTTATGACTATGGAAAAAAATATTCACCCATTTCAGAACCCTCGTGTTTGTATATGTTTATTTGGACCACTAGTATTAACCATGTGGTCTAATATAACAACCAGTGAAATTATTTTTCAATAACATGGACATTTTATTTGAAATCTTTAAATCCTTGTTTATGACCCTAGACACTTCCTATTAGACCATAATTAGTAATTTTTAGAAGCTATCAATGGATGATTTCCCCACTCTAAACCCTTTACTCATTGATCAATGTAATAGTGGATGAATTTGATATATATCTAGTAATTTAAATCAACATGAATTGTTATACCTCTACGTTATTAACTTCTCTTATTTTTTGAGTAATTAATCTTCATGTTGTTGATGGTTATTCAACCTACTTTTTTGGATTTTTATTCCATGTAATACCCTTTGATCTTCCTCATTTTCTTATTTTTGTTTTATGTTCCTATTTCATCTGATTAATTAATTTATTATTCTAATTAATTTAGGTAGATCTATTTGGGATTTCTATATACATGAAAACATAGATTTTCACGCCTGATATGAAATTTATTTTTAATTTATTATGTAAAAAATATTGGATATCATGTTCTTTAAATAGAACAGATATTTTAAATGAATCATTTTTCAAGGGATTTTGTTAGATATTTAAAATTTATGAAAAGATTTATTAAATTAGAATTGATTTATTTGAATGATTTGATGTTGATATTTTAGAAAAAGGATTTATTTGAATGGTTTTTTGAAAGACACAAAATTTATAAAATCCCATGATATTTTTAATTTTTAATTGAAAATTCGACACATGAAATTTGGAATGAAACTTTGATTGATGAAATAAATTAAAAACGAATGAATTTTAAATCTTTAATAAATTTAATTAACATGTGAGTTTGGATAGTTAGTGGGTTATTTAAATAATAATGGTTAGACTCTAGTTCCTTATAAATGGATTGATAATGAATAATCTGGATAAAAATACTTTGGTATATTTATATTTATAGGGTGTTAATTTATTATCAATATATGTATTTCTCTAAGGATGATCTACTACAATATAAGACATGTTGATTGAATGAGTAGTGAAATCATTATATAGGTAAAAACTAACATAAATCTCGTATTATGACCTGGTTCATTACATATACAGGATTATTACACGCTAATGATTAGATAATTAAGTTATTCATACATATATATTTTACTAAAAAAAATCATTTTATCGAGGTATTGGATACACATTATATCTCATTGATCATAACTTTTGTTTGAAAGATAAATGAGAAAATGATTTTTCATTCCTCTAAATTTTATAAAATTATCATAAATAAATGGTTTACATGTTATAGAAATTGTTTTGGAATATTTAGTAAAATAATATTGGGATTTCTTTCTCCCCTAGTACATTTTCCAACACGAATTTTTAGACTATGTTAAACTGAAACAATGTAATGAAAATTTCCACTAACATATGGATGGTGTGTCTGAATCATTAAACCTTTGGTGATGTCGATGACTATAAAATCTAAGGTATACTAATAACAAGGGTATTCTATAAATAATTGTAATGGATTTTGTGAATTGATCCATTGGATGATTAATATTTTTGGTTTTCAATTTCTCTTCTTATATTACATTTCTCCTTGAATATTGTACAACATACATAGTATGTATAGTTTTCTCTTCTGTTGTTCGATAATTTATTGTTCTTGTGGAAAACATATTACCTTTTACATCATGTGGATTCCATACTCTAGTAATAAAACAATGGGGATTTGGAATGCCACTCTACCTATATTTGTGATAAATCGGAAACCAGGGTACTGTGTTATGATGATTTATTCATTACTAAATACTAATAGAGTATGGTTGATAGTTTTACCTTGATGTTAATATTTATTTTTTATTTTCTAGGTATTTAGTGGTGGAATTAAGGATACTAGAAAAAATTTATCTATTAGTTCAAATGAATTTATCATGTAAAAAAATTTATATCACTCTATAGATTTAGGGAAATCAACTTTATGCGATAAGTTGAATTAATTATACGATTTTTGTAAACAATATATAATTATTTTGAAATACATTAATATTTATTTATATTTTAGGAAATTAATATTCTAGTATGAGTTGACTATGTTGATGATCTAGTTATACTTACTTATGTTTTTTTTTCATATGTAGGTTGTTTAGTAAAATTTCCCATTGTATAAATTTGATTATACCTAAGGAGGGAGTTGTTGATAAACACGAAAATCGATCCCTATAGTTGAGCATATTTTTATTAAGATTTTTTTTCTAGATATCCAATTGTAGGGATAGGCAGCTACAATAGTTCCCATATAAAAACATCTTGTAAAAAATTTATTTGAGGAAAATATAGATCATGTAACATGGTATTATTTTTATAAAAAACATGGTTTAATGGGTTCACATGTTTATTAAGTGTCATCGTATTAGTTAGAAGTAATTTATCATATATTCTAGTTCTTAAAAAAAATTGAATCAATAATGGTGAAATATGATAGCTTTTTGATTAAAGGACCAATAAATGATATGGGATATTTGATGAATAAAAAGAAGAGATCATAAGATTTAGAGGAAAAATACCAATAGAAACATATAAGATAAAAATTCCATATAGAGTTTGGGGTTTTATTTAATACTATATAGCTTATTATCCTTTTATAGAGATATAAAACTATAGCTGAACATGAAAATGATAGTGAATAAGATTTTTATTTTTTTCTATGAGTATTTAAAAACAGGAAGTTTTGGGATCAAATATTTGAGATTTTTATTCAATATTATATTATAGGAATGGTATTCATGTTAATGAAAATTTCTATTTTGGATGTGTTGGATAGTGAAATGATGGATGAGTTTGAACTGGATAAAAAATTAGGTTTCATAAAATTTCTTATAACTCATAATAAGTGTTCTAATAGTTGTTCTAAATTGAAAAGGTATCTTAGGGTGTCATATTATGGATCTAAATAGAAGGGCTCATCTTTACCATCCGTGGTTTCGATAAGAATACCTTTTATTATATTCTGATTTATTAATTTTGGGAATTCAAAGAGATTTATTACGAAGGCAACAAATATTTATAGTTCATAAAGTCAACCATCAAATAAATATTTGTTATGTAATATTTATTCTACTCTATAATGAAATGAGATAATCTACACATAAAATAAATATTCCCTAGTAGATAATTCAAAAACTACATGTATCCCTTCATAGGAATATATAATAAATAACCTCCTTGCACTGGAAGAATGTCTAGATGAATCTATTAGTGGTCCAGTTGTAGTGAGAGGTACCAACATTATAACATCATCTTTAGTGACTATATTATTTGATAATGGTGCATCTTATTATTTTTTATGAACATTAATTTTGAATCATCTAAACTAAACTATTAAGAATATTTCATATATTTTTGATATAACTATTCCCATCAGAACAATGAGAGAGAATTGTTTCCAATTTCTTTTATGTACATTATCTTTGTCAAATATCACAGTAACAAAGATGTTTCAATTTCTATATATAAAAAATTTCCAATTCCATCCCAATATAGATTGTATCATTTGAAATAAATCATAGGTTGAATATTATATTTAGTGGGACTCTTTTAGTGCCCTATATGGAGGGTGTTGTTATTTATAGTGATAATGTTACATGAGATAAATTATAGATATACATCCAGTGGTAATTCTGGGAAATGTGATATATAGGTGTTATTTAGATATAGAGTGGTAATAATGTGGTTTTTCTCTTCCTATAGTGTTAATTGAGTTTCACAAGATGTTTACATGTGAATTATTTAACCTTCCCCAAGTAATGGTTTTGGAGTTCACTATTGACATTGTTGTATGAACGAAACCTGTCACACTATATTCTATATATGATTTAACTAGATCAAATGTATTATTTAATCACTTAGTAAAATTATTTGTTAGATAAAGTCTTAATTCACCAGTGTGTGTTATCTTGGGATGTACCAATTTTGTTTAAAACTAATGGTGATGAGATACGTCATATGTGTCTTGATTACCAAAAAATCAATTGAGTTAAGGTAAATTATGAGAATATTTTTCCATATCATAGTGATTTCATTGACTTGTTGAATGGATAAAATTTATTATCGATTATTGGTCGTTGATATATTTATCACCAATTGGGAATAAAAAATAATGATATTTTGAAAAGATAATTATAGAGTATGTGTCATGATTACAAATAAATAATTTTTAATTTTTTTCCAAGAAATGTTGTAATGGTTTTTTGGGAACTAAATAATTGGAAATTTAATGAGTTCACAAATTCATTTAGTGTGGTGTTTTTTATGAACTTCATTTCACTCTAAAATTTAAGAGGATCAATTGAATAATCAGAGAGTAGTTGTGGATATATTTATTAAGCACGATAATTATGAATATATATTTAATTATAGTTTTCATATACATTATGTGATGTTCATGGGACACGATGTCATGGAAAATTTTGTTTTAGTCAGTCTAGAGAAGGTTATGTCTTATATGACATTGGAAGAACATTAAATGATTTTGAGAATATATTAATATGAGAAATAAAGAGGTATAATCACATATTTTTCAACTATTTATCAAATATTTGATCTCTAATGACCTCTCACACATATAAATGAAAACATTCATTGGGGGTTCAAAATTTCAATATTATTTTAAAAAGATAATGTGTATTGAATCATATGTGATTGTGTTTACTATTCTATATGCTAGAAAAAATAATTGTGGTCTTTTATATTGCATTTGTATCAGGTTTAGGTTCCATTTTCATCCATGGTGATCATTTTGTGTCCAATGTCTATTGGAAGATTATTACATATTTAAAAAAATATCCAAATCACAAACATTAACTCTATGTTTTGATTCATTCTTTATATAGTATTAAAAACTACACATTTAGAAATATATTTATCATTTATTTGTAAAACAAACATATTAATTATATATTATCTCAAAATCATTAGAATCTTCTATCATAGATGATGGGTGGTGTACCCTAAATCCTTCTATTTCAACTTTTCATATATCCTTTGTAATAGGATTGTCATTACTGGTGAATTGAGTAGGGAAATTTGTACCCATGTCATGAAATAATAATCAAATAATTGTAATATGATTGATCACCTTACATGAATCCATTTGGGATTTATGGAGGATGAGTATGACTTTTTATCAATAGTGTTTAGTTAAAATTAACGCCCATTTAGATGATTTTTATAGAATGATGATCATATTATGTGTTATATTCCATTTGTGACTCCATTTATATCTGGTAGACTATTAGTGTGTGATAATTTATTTATGGTAACCTATACATCTGGAGCAAGTATGTTGTATCATTTTTCCTGATAAAAGATGAAAAGGGGGATATTCATAATTCCCAGTGGGTGGTACACCATAAAATCATAATGATATACTAAGATATGGCTTAATGATTCATGTGTCCTCGTATGAGATGAGGTATCATTGATTTTTATTATCTGTTTAATAAATGTCAATAGGTCACAATCGAGTATCTAATGCCTTTGAGTTTACATCTACCCCTCCTAGTGTTTGAATGTATTTTGGATTATATTTGGATGCATTTTATGGGTAGGATCTATCATTTATATGTAATACTATGATATGGATTGTGATTTATCAACTAACCAAATCACCTCAATTCATACCAATTAAAGATGTTAACAAAGTTGAGTAATTGTGATTTTTTGTCAAAGGGATAGTTAGATTTCATTGAATTATATATTGTATGGTCTCTGATAGGATTCCATAAATAACTTCTCAATTTCAATGTGGACAATATGAGGTGTTGCAATCCTTATTTTGGTTTATCTTAATGTTTTATAGGAATTTATATGGAAAAGGTATGACTTATATAAATATTTAAATATATTCATTAGTATTTAATTCATGACTTTGGGGAGAATGACATATCCCCTTTGTAAATTTTGAGTTATGATTTAACAATAGTTACCAGGAAGTCAATAAAATCAAATAATTTGATACCTTGTATGGATGAACATTTAAATCTCCATTTAGTTGTATCATCTTCTATTAGACATATATTAGTTCAAGAGAAAATGCTATATATAATGATTATTTTTCAATAAATTTCGATATATCAATGTTTCTATAAATATTATAGAGATCATCATCAATTCCATGTATTATTTTCTATTACCGACCATCTACTACAATGAGATTCACCTATGATATTCCTCTAACGGATTGTAAAATAGGGAAATTAGGTACTTGGATAAATGGGATAGTGTGAAGTTATATTATTGATTTTTATGTTTACCAATGGTACTTCTCACCTATGTTGATGTAGATTCATAAACTATTGTACATATCATTTCTTTTAATGTATCATTTTTTAATATTTCATATATTGAAATAAGAATTCATTTTGGTGGAACAAAAATTATTCTAATACTGGGGAGTGAGTAAGAATTTTGTTACTTATAGAAATATTTTTTTATATGTCCATACCATTGGTTAATTTTCATTGGAAATATGGTTATGTTTCATAAGTGACATGGGTGTGTTTTGAACTGATGTAATAGATATTTCTACATATCAATGTCAAATTGGATTTTTAATAGGGTTTTAGTGATTGAAAATTTTCATGTTGGGAGTTTGTAATATCCCTATTCAGTCCTTCAGGTACTTCTAACACCTTGTTTATATAATCATTTAGTGTTCTTATTTATTGTTATTTTGGAATACATTTTCTGTAATTTTGTACATTTTAACGTTTTTTCATGTTTGGATCATGATTATGGAAGACATTTTAGTTTGTCATAGTAAATTCTATTTCCCATTTCATGGATATAGATTGTGGAACACACCTAGTAGAAATCATTTACCCTTCCCTCAGTAAAATGAAGACATAAAAAATGGGTTTATGTATCAAAATAGAACATTTTATCTAACCATTTAGAAAGAAATATGAAACAACTCAATAATCCTATTGACAAATTGTGTATAGGTTCATTTATATGACTAATCATGTGGCCCAAAAAAATCAAACTTCTTTATAGTACATTTAAAATTATAATTAAAATTAAAGAACCCCCTTTTATTAAATAAAAAATATCTCATTCAATATGGACTCAATCCTTTGTCTTTTGAGGCTCTCGATGTAGTATTTGAGTATCCCCTAATCCCATAACTCATGGATTAAAGTGTCTTTGGATTAAATTGGTCTATATCAAGTAAGTGATATATCCTTGATTTGTAACCCCCCATAATTCCAATATTATATCCATTTTTATTATCGATTAATTGTAAAGTTTTTAATAGATATAAAACATGATTTTATGTATTTTTTAATCTATGGATTTGTCATGAACCAACCCGGGTCGACCCTGAACCGGTCACCCGAGCCGGTCCGCGACATGGCCCGAGAGGCGTTCCCGATCCTCACGGGCTGGCGACAAGCACCAGGGCATCAGCAGAGGCTATGGGAACGATTTCGACCAAAATAAATAAATAAGACAGTGAAAATAATAAAGAGCAGCGCAGAAAATATAAACCAAATAAAGTGACTAAACAAGAATAAACAGAAAACAAACTAACCAAACACGACGTCCGAACAAGCTCCGTGCGACCTCGCGGGTCGCTCTCCGACTCAACGATCAAGCGTCGCCCTAGGCGAGCGCACTCAAACTATAGCCTGCACAAACACTAAAAACAGAAAAGAACTATAGGCGTGAGTATTAAAACTCAGTAGGCTAGCCCAATATCTATTCCCAATGCACTACCTTTAAAATAAAAGAAACATCATCTCAAGTTTGAACTACAACTTATAAAAGTATGTTTTTATAAATATTTTACTTAAAAACAAAGTACGAACCATTTCCCTTTTATAATTTCCAAATTCGGGTTTATTTCATTAGTGTCAGTGACATTTCAGGGAAAGGGAAAGTGATGTTTACATTTTTCAAATTTGTACAAGGGGATTAAACACTTTCATTTGAAAACAATTTTTAGAAACCTAATCAAAAGCAATTTACCATTTTCCAAGGAAAACAATACACCAGAATGCACAATGTAAAACACACAGCAAGGGCAATGTAGGTATAAATGTGAGCATCATAATCATTACTGCAAGATACAAAAGCTGAATAGACATGGGTGAACCTAAGAGATCGAGAATAAACCAGAAGACACCAATACATGAGAAATCATCATTATCGACATGTCACGATGAAATCAAAACGCACAATACGCTCGATCATCCACTCACGGGCAGGTCGAGGGCAAATCCCATAGCAATAAGCCCAATATATCCACCTACTATGGGCCACTAGTCAGTACCATAACCTACCAGTGCATCAATCGTTCATAGAATATTCTCTCAATATGCCAGATTCCCATGTCTCAAGTGTTTGAAAAATGGGTGAGCCAACTAATGCCAACCGAGCATCCAATCATATACATATATATATATATAAAGCACAACAGGCATCACCCGAGTCACTCCGTGCAACAACCTCATGCCTTTTACTACTCAAGTACCCAGGAGCCTCTAAGAGTGGCCTCCCAAACAATCAATTTCAACCAAGGCATGAGCGTCTCCCTAAGAGGGTTTTTATCAGAACATTTTTATCGCTTTCCATAAAGTGCCAAACGGGCATTTAATACATTTCACAAACAATACTCAAAGACAGGTACAACTTCTTTATGAGACAAAACTCAGTTTAAAACCGTTTGAAGAACCCCAAAACACTACGTCACAGGCTAACAATATTTTTATAAACCAAACCAAACCATTTTCTTTTTCCAGATAATCTTTAAGAGCCAACCGGGCAATTTGTCAAACGAACCAAAGTATTTGTTCATG
Source organism: Viscum album (assembly GCA_963277665.1). NCBI lineage: Eukaryota > Viridiplantae > Streptophyta > Magnoliopsida > Santalales > Viscaceae > Viscum > Viscum album. The sequence goes on along the minus strand of OY728133.1, from coordinate 969,890,519 downwards.
CTTCAAAAGAAATCATTTCTCATTAAACCAGAACTCTGTTTTACATTTTGTGAATTATGTTTAAAATCCAAACGGGCATTCTTTCATTATTGGGTGTCCGCTCGTCAAAAGGATGTTTCATGTGTCGTGTATAAAATAAACGGCTCCTTTTGACATTAAATAACCATTTAAAAATTAACCATCTTATATTAAAAATTAATTATCGTATATTATCTCATATTTATTACAATTAATAAAATGTTGATTTTGAACAATTAGGGTGCGCAAACAGCATGAAATAATATAACTCAAATTTTAAAAGCAGTGCAAAGGGAACCTACCTCAAAATCAAGCGCGTCGACACAACAACCTCGGATCCAAGGCACGATGACACGACGTGTGTCTGAAACCACGTGACAAAGTCTAACACTCTGAATAATCAATTTCAAGGACTCAGAAACATCCAAAAACTCATCAGAGCCTACGAAACCAAGCGTCAGGGAGAAATGCTCACCTCAAAACTGAAGCGCGATGATGACGGAACCTCAGAAACAAGGCGCAGCGATGGAGCTCACTCGGAAACGCCCTGCGCGGGCCCTCGAATAATAATCCTACCAAAAGAAACATAAATTGATAACCCTCTTCAGAGCAATGGCCAAAGCAGGAATAATAATGATAATGATAATAATAATAATAATAATAATAATTGTAATAATAATATCAATAATAATAATAATAATAATAATAATAATAATAAAATAATAACCATAATAATAACAACAAAATAATAATAATAATAATAATAATAATAATAAAATAACAATAACAATAATAATAATAATAAAAACACTAATAATAATAAAAGTAAAAATAATAATGACAACAACAAAATAATAAAAATAATAATTATAATAACAAGAATAAGAATAATAATGACATAATAATAATAATAATAACAATAAGAATATAATAATAATAATAATAATAATGTAAATAGTAATAATAATAATAATTCTAATAATAGTAACAACAAAATAATAATAATAATTATAACAAGAATAAAAGTAATAATGACAAAATAATGGTAATAATAATAATAATAATAATAATAATTACAACAATAACAACAATAATAATAATAATAGGAATAACAATAATAATAGTAATAATAACAACAATAAGAATAATAATGATAGTAAAAATAATAATAATAATAATAAGAATGATAGTAACAATAAAAAAATGAAATATATAAAAAAACAAACAAACTTGGAAGGGGGGGCTGGTGCGCAGGCTGGCTGGGGAGCAGCGACAAATCGAGCAGGGTAGGAGGCAGAGGACGGGGTGCGCCCGGTGCGTGATGGCCGAAGGCGGCAGGAGGGAAGGGATGATGCGGGCTAGAGGAGAGTGAGGCAGCGCTGCTGTGCGTAGGGAGAGGAGGCCGAGGCAGCGGACACCGGCTGGGTTGCTTGAACAGGGGTCGGGGCACCGTGCAGGGAGGCGTGGCTGGGTGAAGAGGAGGCCGGTGTTGCAAACGAGAGGGAGGGCACCGGGTGCTGCGGCTGCTGTTGCGGAAGGAGACAGGGAGTGCGGGAAGAGCGGCCTATGCCCGACAAGACCTGGGCAATCTCAGAGGTAACGGTGAGGGGGAAAAACTGGGGAAGGGGGCTGGGCACGGTGCAGGAGGAGCACTGGAGCGCAGGAGGAGGGGTGTAGTAGGTGGCGCAGGACAGGGAGGTGGAGGCCGGCGGCTCGCGCGGATCACTGTGTAAGCAGGCGGAGTGAGGGGGAGCCGAGATGAGGGAAAGAAATAGGAGATGGGGGAGCTCCGAAGGGGTGCGCAACAAGGCTGGGAGGGAGGCGGAGCTGATTGGTTGCGCTGGCGTAGAGGGAGAGCAGGCAGGTCAGGAGGCCGATCTGTTGACGGTGCACAGGAGGAGGGAACTAAGACACTGCAGAGAGAACAGGGAGGGATGCGCCGTGCAGGGTGGGCCGAGGGAGAGGCCGCTGCTGGTGGTGTACAGGGTGAGGGAAAGGAGAAGAAAGGGGAAGCATCACAGGTCGTGCGGGAGAAGGAGAAAGAAGAAAGGAGAGGGTGAAGGTGGCGGCGCGCGGGAGAAGTGGAGGAAGAGAAAAAGAAAAGAGGGAGAGGCGCTAGGGTTAGGGGAAAAGAAAAGAAAAGATAAAATAAAAATAAAATAAAATTAAATAAAAAAAACAAAAAAAAAATCATAATAATAATAATGAAGTTGAAAGTAAAACATAATATAAAAGTTATTATACAAAACTAATAAAACTTATGTAATAGATATTTGTGCCAAACTTTAATAATAATAACAAAAGTAACCACTAATAATAAAATAAAAATAATAAATTAATTTATATCATCTTTAATAATATTGAAATTAACGAAAGTCCACGCAAATGCATGGGCGAAGCCGCGCGGCGTCGTGCTCCGCCCACGCGTCCAACGCTGTCAAACCCAAATATGCGTTTTTTTATCGAAGACTCAAAAATCTGATCTGAGACTGATTGCAAACCAGAGAAAAATAATTCAAAACCAATGAAATCATAAAATAAAATAAAAGCACGGTTTGGGGTGCGACAATTCTCCCCACCATAACGCTTTCCGCCCCCGGAAAGCCACAACACCATCCATTAGGTCAATCAACACCTATGGATTCCACACAACACCATCCAACCTCTTAACCCAAGGACCTCACAACGACTACCAGTGGGACTGAACCTCTTTTCCCAAAGTAAATCACCAACAGAGGGAAGGCCTGAATGGGATCCCCACCATAAGAACTCGACTATCATTTGATAACGATTTAAGAGAAAACCCAAAGAGACTCATGGTGGGTCTCCCCACCATAAAGAACCGACCAACTAACGACCAAACGGGGAACCAGCTTAGACATGCATGAGACTTTACTCCAGCTATAAAGAGCACAACAAGGACCTTTAAACCACTTACTCACGTCCAAAAGTAATAGGAGTTGATCTGAAAAATTTACGCAAACCAAAACCCTTACCCCATGGGAGGGGAGGGTGGGCCCAAGGATCAAATCACTAAAACTACGACGTACGACTACTCACAACCCATCACTTTGGGATGGACACAAACCAGGGCCGCAATTGATTTACATCAGTGGCCCACGCAAAGTCACTGATCAGCAACTTACATCCAAAAGGCACAATTCCCGATGTTACACGAGGGATAAGTCCATCACGCACTTTGAGACACGAGAGAACTACAACGACAGAGAAACCAGAGCAACAACACCAAAACTATCTCACCACGACGATAGAGGCACGACTTTAACCGGACTCTTTAAAATTTTCCCCCAGGGTTCCTGACTACGCGCTGGCTTCACTCTGAGACCTTTTGGGTGGAGCTCTAATGGATGAAGCATCCTCTGCCTCGCAGTCAGGTTCTTGTAATCCCAACAAGAAACATATATCTTTTGATCTGACAGATTGAAAGAGAATATTTTAAAATTAAAAACACACCGGCATTGAAATCCGAGGTTCGTCAAAAGACCCAGGAAGTTCCCATACATTTCAAACCCAAAACACCATCAGTACAACTACAACAATAAAATATCCCTTAAACTGAAAGGAAAATTACACCAGAAACTTTGGACAAAGACCCAACAACACATTACCTCCGAGAACTTCCTCTGCGACGCTTTCTTGCAATGCCCCGAAAAAATCGTCGCAAGTGACCCAGACGTCCACACACCTGGCAGGGCTTCGGAGCACTTGGGCACGACGACTTCTTGTGACCCCACTTGCCACACTGATAACAGACAATAATCTCTCGTTCCGAAGAGGTTGATGAAAGATCAGGAGGCCTCTTGATTCCATGACCTGCTTCATTCACATTCATTTTCTTACTCATTTCCTTTCCAGAATCTTCACCACTGCTCATAGGGATCGAAAGAGGGAGAATTACTTCGAGCACTCCCGCCATCGCGACTTCGACATGAAAAGCTTGTCTTGCCACAGTGAAAAAATAAGTTAGGTTGGACTCTGACACCTTCAACTGTAGATCAGGGCGGAGACCCGCCTCGAAGCGTCGAGCCTTCACGGGGTCATTTGTGGCATACTCTGAATCATAAGGTACTAGCTCCACAAAGCGCTGGAAATATTCTAACACGGATCTGTCACCCTGCTGCAGGAAACACATCTCCATCCCCTTTCTCACCCTATCTTCCTCAGAGAAATATTGACGAATGAACGAGGCCTTGAAAAACTCCCAAGTAACCTCTTGACGGGGCTTGTTCCGAGACATTGACTTCCACCACACCCACGGTGAACCTTCAAGCATGAAGGTCGCAAACTTTACCTTCAATGACTCGGGCAGCTCAATGAGGTTAAAGTCCCTTTCAACCTTCCGCATTCACTCCTCTGCCACGGAGGGGTCTGCTTGACCATAGAAGAGAGGTGGATCGAGCTTCCGAAACTCAAGCATAAAATCCTTAGGTTGATCAACCGTACTACGATCACCCATCAAAGCTTCAAAGGGATAACCGCTGGACATGGAAAAGTCAAAAATCCAATCAAGGCCAACTCAACGAATGAAGAAAAACCTCAAAATCAAACACTGCAGAGGTGACAAGCTCGAAATCTGAGAAAACAAGTTATCATAACATCAAAACTTTTCTCATTGAAAACATCTTTAATTAAGAACAAGCTTAGTGGGTTAAACCTTCGCCATTGGTATTCTTTAGAGCCTCACTCACATGCATGTATCCGTGCCACCCAGGGCATCCATCCACCATACCAGAGATCCATACACATTTCCAACATACCAAAATGCATGTGAGTACTCATCGGAATACCAAGGCCAAAACAAAGCAACATTATTTTCCAAAAACAATTTATTCATACCACTTCTTTTAAAACAAACTACAAATTAGACATGTCATTTCAAACAACATTTTTTTTTTCAAAACCAACTTTTCTAATTCAAACCACTTTCAGAAATCAAGGGAAACACAAGAGAACTCAAACAGGGGACTAGTGTCAGTGGGTGACTTGACCATATGGTTGGCGGCCACATGCCAAACACGTCACTGACACAGAGACCCTTCTTGGACCATGCCCCCAGCTCCACATGGCTTGCCAGGCCATGCGGCTTAGGACTATTAGCCCAACTCCATTTGTCGTACCCCAATCGCAAAACAATTTTTTCCCATAAAAGAAAAACCCAATCAAACCAATTAAACTGGACTTCCCATGGAATCCTGAGGATCAGTATGGGAAAGAGTTCGCGACGCTCTTCTCGTACCTACCCGTCAAGTCCCGACAATCCTACTCCATCTACCTTGACATCCCAAATAACAAAGGGCGCTCTGAAAAGTGAGGTCGCTAAGAGATGACCTGCCTCTGATACCATTTTGTCACGAACCAACCCGGGTCGACCCTGAACCGGTCACCCGAGCCGATCCGCGACATGGCTCGAGAGGCGTTCCCGATCCTCACGGGCTGGCGACAAGCGCCAGGGCATCAACAGAGGCTATGGGAACGATTTAGCCCAAAATAAATAAATAAGACATAGAAAATAATACAGAGCAGCGCAGAAAAGATAAACCAAATAAAGTGACTAAACATGAATAAACAGAAAACAAACTAACCAAACACGACGTCCGAACAAGCTCCGTGCGACCTCGCGGGTCGCTCTCCGACTCAACGATCAAGCGTCGCCCTAGGCGATCGCACTCAAACAATATCCTACACAAAAACTAAAAACAGAAAATAACTATAGGCGTGAGTATTAAAACTCAGTAGGCTAGCCCGATATCTATTCCCAATGAACTACCTTTAATATAAAAGAAACATCATCTCAAGTTTGAACTACAATTTATAAAAGTATGTTTTTATAAATATTTTACTTAAAAACAAAGTACGAACCACTGCCCTTTTACCATTTCCAAATTCGGGTTTATTTCATTAGTGTCAGTGACATTTCAGGGAAAGGGAAAGTGATGTTTACATTTTTCAAATTTGTACAAGGGGATTAAACACTTTCATTTGAAAACAATTTTTAGAAACCTAATCAAAAGAAATTTACCATTTTCCAAGGAAAAAAATACACCAGAATGCACAATGTAAAACACACAGCAAGGGCAATGTAGGTATACATGTGAGCATCATAATCATTACTGCAAGATACAAAAGCTGAATAGACATGGGTGAACCTAAGAGATCGAGAATAAACCGGAAGACACCAATACATGAGAAATCATCCTTATCGACATGTCACGATGAAATCAAAACGCACAATACGCTCGACCATCCACTCACGGGCAGGTCGAGGGAAAATCCCATAGCAATAAACCCAATATATCCACCTACTATGGGCCACTGGTCAGTACCATAACCTACCAGTGCAGCAATCGTTCTTAGAATATTCTCTCAATATGCCAGATTCCCATGTCTCAAGTGTTTGAAAAAGGGGTGAGCCAACTAATGCCAACCGAGCATCCAATTATATACATATATATATATATATAAAGCACAACAGGCATCACCCGAGTCACTCCGTGGAACAACCTCATGCCTTTTACTACTCAAGTACCCGGGAGCCTCTAAGCGTGGCCTCTCAAACAATCAATTTCAACCAAGGCATGATAGTCTCCCAAAGAGGGTTTTTATGAAAACATTTTTATCGCTTTCCATAAAGTGCCAAACAGGCATTTAATACATTTCACAAACACTACTCAAAGACAGGTACAACTTCTTTATGAGACAAAATTCAGTTTAAAACCATTTGAAGAACCCCAAAACACTATGTCACATGCTAACAATATTTTTATAAACCAAACCAAACCATTTTCTTTTTCCAGATAATCTTTAAGAGACAACCGGGCAATTTCTCAAACGAACCAAAGTATTTGTTCATGCTTCAAAAGAAATCATTTCTCATTAAACCAGAACTCTGTTTTACATTTTTTGATTTATGTTTAAAAGCCAAATGGGCATTATTTCATTATTGGGTGTCCGCTCGTCAAAAGGATGTTTCATGTGTCGTGTATAAAATAAACGGCTCCTTTTGACATTAAATAACCATTTAAAAATTAACCATCTTATATTAAAAATTAATTATTGTATATTATCTCATATTTATTACAATTAATAAAATGTTGATTTTGAACAATTAGGGTGCGCAAACCGCATGAAATAATATAACTCAAATTTTAAAAGCAGTGCAAAGGGAACCTACCTCAAAATCAAGCGCGTCGACACACCAACCTCGGATCCAAGGCGCGATGACAAGACGTGTGTCTGAAACCACGTGACAAAGTCTAACACTCTGCATAATTAATTTCAACGACTCAGACACATCCAAATACTCATCAGAGCCTGCGAAACCAAGCGTCGGGGAGAAACTCTCACCTCAAAACTGAAGCGCGACGATGACGGAACCTCAGAAACAAGGAGCGGCGATGGAGCTCACTCGGAAACGCCCTGCGCGGGCCCTCTAATAATAATCCTACCAAAAGATACATAAATTCATAACCCTCTTCAGATCAAAGGCCAAAGCAGGAATAATAATGATAATGATAATAATAATAATAATAATAATAATTGTAATAATAATATCAATAATAATAATAATATTAATAATAATAATAATAATAATAATAAAATAATAACCATAATAATAACAACAAAATAATAATAATAATAATAATAATAATAATAAAATAAAAATAACAATAACAATAATAATAATAACACTAATAATAATAAAAGTAAAAATAATAATGACAACAACAAAATAATAAAAATAATAATTATAATAACAAGAATAAGAATAATAATGACATAATAATAATAATAACAATAAGAATATAATAAGAATAATAATAATAACAATAATAATGTAAATAGTAATAATAATAATAATGCTAATAATAGTAACAACAAAATAATAATAATAATTATAACAAGAATAAAAGTAATAATGACAAAATAATGGTAATAATAATAATAATAATAATAATTACAATAATAACAATAATAATAATAATAATAGGAATAACAATAATAATAGTAATAATAACAACAATAAGAATAATAATGATAGTAATAATAATAATAATAATAATAATAAGAACAATAGTAACAATAAAAAAATGAAATATATAAAAAAACAAACAAACCTGGAAGGGGGGGCTGGTGCGCAGGCTGGCTGGGGAGCAGCGACAAATCGAGTAGGGTAGGAGGCAGAGGACGGGGTGCGCCCGGTGCGTGATGGCCGAAGGCGGCAGGAGGGAAGGGATGATGCGGGCTAGAGGAGAGTGAGGCAGCGCTGCTGTGCGTAGGGAGAGGAGGCAGAGGCAGCAGACACCGGCTGGGTTGCTTGAACAGGGGTCGGGGCGCCGTGCAGGGAGGCGTGGCTGAGTGAAGAGGAGGTCGGTGTTGCAAACGAGAGAGAGGGCGCCGGGTGTTGCGGCTGCTGCTGCGGAAGGAGGCAGGGAGTGCGGGAAGAGCGGCCTATGCCCGGGAAGACCTGGGCAAGCTCAGAGGTAACGGTGAGGGGGAAAAACTGGGGAAGGGGGATGGGCACGGCGCAGGAGGAGCACTGGAGCGCAAGAGGAGGGGTGCAGTAGGTGGCGCTGGATAGGGAGGTGGAGGCCGGCGGCTCGCGCGGATCAATGCGTAAGCAGGCGGAGTGAGGGGGAGCTGAGATGAGGGAAAGAAATAGGAGATGCGGGAGCTCCGAAGGGGTGCGCAGCAAGGCTGGGAGGGAGGCGGAGCTGATTGGTTGCGCTGGCGGAGAGGGAGAGCAGGCAGGGCAGGAGGCCGATCTGTTGACGGTGCACAGGAGGAGGGAACTAAGACACTGCAGAGAGAACAGGGAGGGATGCGCCGTGCAGGGTGGGCCGAGGCAGAGGCCGCTGCTGGTGGTGTACAGGGTGAGGGAAAGGAGAAGAAAGGGGAAGCAGCACAGGTCGTGCGGGAGAAGGAGAAAGAAGAAAGGAGAGGGTGAGGGTGGCGGCGCGTGGGAGAAGTGGAGGAAGAGAAAAAGAAAAGAGGGAGAGGCGCTAGGGTTAGGGGAAAAGAAAAGATAAGATAAAATAAAAATAAAATAAAATTAAATAAAAAAAAACAAAATCATAATAATAATAATGAAGTTGAATGTAAAACATAATATAAAAGTTATTATACAAAACTAATAAAACTTATGTAATAGAAATTTGTGCCAAACTTTAATAATAATAACAAAAGTTACCACTAATAATAAAATAAAAATAATAAATTAATTTATATCATCTTTAATAATATTGAAATTAACGAAAGTCCACGCAAATGCATGGGCGAAGCCGCACGGCGTCGTGCTCCGCCCATGCGTCCAACGCTGTCAAACCCAAATATGTGTTTTTTTATCGAAGACTCAAAAATCTGATCTGAGACTGATCGAAAACCGGAGAAAAATAATTTAAAACCAATGAAATCATAAAAGAAAATAAAAGCACGGTTTGTGGTGCGACATGAATCTTCATAGAACACCAATAACATTATTTTTATGTTTTTTAATCTAGTTTGGGGTAACTGAATGATTGATCATGTGAATAATGGTAGGTGTTTCTATAATTCACCCCAATACACTCAGATCCTATAATAAAATTTATTATTTAAAATATATTTTCAGAAGTTTTTCTCTATTTCAATTAATTTTTATTTATTTTTAAAATAAATTAATAAGTGAAATAAAATAATCATGAAAATGTATTGATATTTATGATATTTTATTTAAAAAAAAGTTCTTGAAAGTAGAGTTTATAACAACGACTGATTCACTATTGATATTTAAAAAATGGATTATAAAGGAATGATTATTTTGACAGTCATGAATAGGATGAAAACTCATGATTTTATTAGAAATTGAAATGAAATGTTGAAACATGAAATTGTTCATTGAACTATTATTGATGAGTTGAATGTGAAAAGAACGATTTTCCCGTGATTGATTTACTAGATGCATATCTTATCCTAGGTTTTTAGTTGGTTATTGGAAAATTTTGGTAGGATATTCACAAAAAAGAAATAGACTAATAATGAAATCTATAACTAAACCAACTTTTTCACTATTTTCATGATGGGGTGATGGTTGGTTATCAACCCTAAACGCTAAGGAAATGTTCACACACAATGATCCATCAGGAATTATAGAGAACTATGAGTTTCATATTTCCATAAAATACCTTATCCCAAGGATTAAAATGTTGTTATTTTCATTCAATTAATTTTTACATACCTGTGAAAAAATATCAGAATTATTGAATATAGTATATTGAACTAAAAATATCCATTGGATGATGATTTTGATAAACATGTTATCTTCATTATTTAGAATCATATCTTCACTAAAAATGTGAAAATAATAATTCCATTGAAATGATTAAAATTGAATCTCATATTGCCAAAATTTTAATAGAGTTGTTTGTTGAAAATTTTAGGGAATCCTACAAAATTGTTTTTATCAACCCATAACCTTTACATTAAAAATTTATATATTATGTTATTTTTGGCCCAGTAAAATGGAATGAATCGCATGTAATTTGTGGGTTTAATTGATTCATTGGTAATTTGTTGATTTTGGTGGTAGGTAGATATGTGGGACACTTATTACAATGGGGTCATATAATTTTTCATAATGTATATTTTTCATATTTCTTTTGTATGATTCATTGTTTGGATTTTTTATCGCTCTAAATGGCATATATTTCACTTTGAGATGTTTTTTCGTACTAAATTTGTATTTTTTTTAACTACCAATGATCTATATTGTTTTTCTATTATCATTTAAAACCCAACCATTAAGAATTTATATTGATGAGATATTCTATTCTTCATCTTATATAGATCAGGAAAACTGAAATTTCTATGTTTTGGTTTGCATGGGTACCATTCTACTAGGGTGTGAGGCTCACTCGTGATAATAACATTACAAAATTCCTTATTAAATGAATCAAAAACATAGTAATAATTATGGTTGGGTGGAATTGTTTAGAGAAATCCACAAAACAGACATTCCACACATGTTTTTAAGTATGGTTCAACACATTAAACATATGTTATTAAAGATTAAAATTATGATTTTTATATAAGTAAGTATTTATTAACAATGAAATTTATAATTTTTATGATATTATATAAAACCATAAAATCACCCTCCATAATCCAGTTCTAAATACATTATCATTATATAAATATCTTTGATACCGATAAGCATTATCCAATATTATCAATGAAAAATAGACAACATGAAATAAAATTATAGGATAACTAATATATATAATAACCTTTTAGTTAATAGTTTAATAGAATTACGACAAACTATTAAATAAAAATATAAATATCATAATGTTTTCATTATCACTACGATAAAAATATGTTCTTTTTTCAAAATATTTATTCCTAATCTATTCTAAATCTCTTCGTACCTGAAACCATTCTACAAAAAATTGTATTAAATTAATTATTCATAACCCATGGAAGTGGAAAATGTTAGATGGGTGAGATCAAGTGCTATGATATCATAAAAATAAACATAAACTATATATTTTACTTAGTGAGTATAAGATGATAATAATAAAAGGATAAAATAATCAATTTTCAGGATAAAAATATAATATAATTCATACCCATAAAAATAAATATAATATATAAGGAAACATAAAAAATCATTTACAATAGATAATTTTCAGATTATTCAATAGTAATCAAACATGGGAATATAATCATTGAGAAAATTATACATTATAAATAAAAAAAATAATTGAAAAAAAATTACTAATAACATAATAATATCAATAATTATTCACTTAAATAGGATAATTACTACATTATCTTATTAATATTACACAATTTTTAAATAAATCATCTCATAGAAGTAACATATAATAATAAACATTTTCAATCAACTCAATTAATTGGAATGATATAATATACCAAAATATGATTAATATATAATGGAACCACATTTAATTATTCCCCACACATGTCTTCAAACTATATAATGGTGTGTGACAATAATTATCCCCTAAAGAATTTAAAATGAGTCCATGAAACGCTTAGAATTTTTATATCATTTGAATCAATATAGTTGACATGGATAACAAAAAAGGAATATTAACAATCATTATAAGATATTTATTTGTGATATTAAATATAAATTTTTGACATATACAACTTATAGAAAGATGTATGTTAATACTAAATGAGATTTCTATAAGAAATAATATAGAAAAAAAGATTCCTTGCAAATTTAGTATCATTGAAGGTACAATTTAATCAAAAAATTGTGTAATTTTGATAACAATAAATCCTGAAAATGTAATATAAAAATTAATAAATGTATAGTTCATTACAATGATAATTTTCTAACAACATAGTCAATAATGTATAAGTATAACTAATTGTATTGTAATTTACATAAGAAACCCTATACCTTGAGTCCAAACATTCTATATTGGAGCATCAAATAATAAATAATAAAACAACAATAATTATTATATTTATAAAGAACATTTTGAATGTTTATAATATTATCATTAGACATTTTATTTTATTTATTTTAATGGTTTATTTTCTTTTTATAATCTGGCCTGTCCACATCAAATGTCTTGAGGCTTTTCAGTTCATAATTTCAAATGACTTTGTTAATTGGTCACACTAATCGTGTTCATGATTTAGTCATATAGAAAATAATAATTATTTTATAAATAACAATTTAAAACATTAAATTATAATTTATATCCATACATAAATAGAAAACATTAATATCAAATCACATTGCTTCGTGGAACACTTAATCCACACAAACATATGAATAGATTTAACATTTTCAAGAAGATTGAAACGTTAGAAATTATAATTCACCCTATTATTGAATAATTATAATTATATAATTAGTTTTTTATAAAAAAAAAATCAATAATTATAAAAATTTAAGTGATGATGTAAAATGAATCACAACACTTGTTATTGGTGAACTTCCACACATATGTATGAATGTATTTTTTCATTCAATATTGGATATAATAGTAGATAAATGAGGATAATAAATTTAAATAATAAAATTTATGATTGTTTTAGGTTATAAAATTATTATATTATAATGGATAGAGATACATTTTTTAAGCCATTCGAATATATAAAAATAAATTTCTCAGTTTTTAAGATTATATCTAATTAGAAGAACCTCAATGGTATCTTCCTTCAAGGACCCCAATGATTGTATTTTATAGATGAAAACCTATATAAGTAATATATATCTTTTAAAAATATTTCTATAATGTTATAGTAGATCAAATTATCTTATGAACGGAGAGATAGAGAGAGTAGGTGGTATACGTATATAATAAAACAACGGGGCATGCAAGATGTTCAGGTGGTATTAATTTAATTTAATTTAATTTCCATGTTAATGTGAATCCAAAGATATATATTTTGAATAGATGAGGTCTATAAAAAAATCATCTCGTCCAATAATATGTATCCATTTCTATCTTATGTTTTGAACCCTATCACTTGATTTTAACCCCATAATTAACCCTTTCGATTATTACAATGATATTAATGTTTCTTAATAACATAGGTCAGGTAATTTACATTGAAATTACATGTGAACAATATATGGAAAAAATTGAAATATAATAAATTTTTTTTATAATTGAGAAATATAAAAATATTATTTATTTAAAATTTATCAATAAAATATTTTTTATTTAATGTAATGTTAAATTCATAGTGCATAGATCAGCGTGGGATTTTTGAGAGGCTTAAGGGGTGAATAAATAGTCATATTTACTTTTTAAAAGTTGTTTATTGTCAATTAATGTATTTTGTATGATTAATACCATGGTCTATATTTTTATGTGTTTCTCAGTACAGAAATTAAATAATTCAATAAATTTAATGGAACATGACATAATGAATTACAATGTTTTCTAAAAACTCCAACTAATTTTGTAATATCCCACGTAAATAATGAATAATAGATATTTTTATCTATGTCTTTTAATGATTAAGATAGTGTTTTAGAGGCTTAAAATGAAAATAAATCCAATCTTAAACATGGAATACACTAATATTTTTAAAATAATGTTTTGCTGCCTTTTGATGGAAAACCATTTTTAAATATATAATTTGACAATTTTATAAGATATATTTGTCAAAAAAACATATTCATTATGATTGGGACATTGAAATTTACATTGGATAAATTTTTGGTATTTTTCTGACAATGTTCATTTTTTAATGAATAGTGAAAAAATACTGCATTTTACATCAAAACTGCATTTTTATTTAATTTAATTATATGGATAGATTATCCTTTTAATTGGTATTAAATTTTAATATGAATATATTTTTACCATTTAATCCAATGGTGGTCAGTAGGATTAATTTCACTTTGGAAATGGTCATAAACTAATGCCAAACTTTTCATAGATATTGTTTCAAAAAAACCCGCTATTTATTTTGACAACGGGAATTATTTTTAAATCAATTATTGCAATTTATGTGTTTGGAATTTGGTAAAATGGATTACATATTTGGAATCATAAGTTCCATATTATTTAATTAAGACTCTTTTATTTTTGGACATTATGAATAGTAACGATGGTAATTATCTTTAATTATCTTGATTAATGAGTAATCAGGTAGTTAATGATAATAAAATGATATCATAATAATACAAAAATACCACAACATGTGTCCTGAGGCTAATTGTTTTCTCATGTCCGACCATGGGATGCCTTTTACAAGACATGGGGGCCCCATGTAATCACCTTTGTGAGAAAGAGACTTTTTATCTTATTATTTTTAAAAAATGTTAAATGTGACAAAGAATGTATCACATAAGTAAAATATTTTTAATTTTGTCTAAATAAATGATATTTTGGACTATAAATATCCATTATAAATATAAAAATATTTCCTAAATCATAGTATTTTTTTCATAATTTTTAGACTTTAAATAAATTAAATTATTTATGACATCATGAT
This sequence comes from Viscum album, assembly GCA_963277665.1. NCBI lineage: Eukaryota > Viridiplantae > Streptophyta > Magnoliopsida > Santalales > Viscaceae > Viscum > Viscum album. The sequence continues at coordinate 969,875,510 of OY728133.1, read as the reverse complement.
GATGCAACGATTACCTCATTAATAAAGGATTTAAATAAAATAAAATACTAATATAAAATCTATGACCTACACATGTCCAAAACCTATTGGATGGGTGGATTTCGAAACCTTATCACCTTTACCTCTCATTATATCAATGTGGGACCTTTTGAATCCGAAAATCATTTTCAAATAAAATAACATTTCTTTACTTTCCAAGAGTGCCCCTCCTCTCCTCTTATAAAATTCCCCCACCTCTACCTCCCTACCCATACTCCCAAATCCTTTGGCTCGTCCAAACCCTACCCATTTTGTCTCTACACTTCCCTCTATTACTCCTTAAAGACTCACATTGGGAAGAAGTCTTCCCAAGGAAGCCTTTGAGCTCAAACCAAAGGGAGTTACCCGATTTTAAGGTAATGTCTTCACTTGAGTCCTTTTGTTTTATTTTTCTTCTCCAACCCCCTAAACTCTTTTTATTCATTTATTTTGTAACAACTACAGTATCTTCAATATACTAGGATGTTTTTATAGAAGGATTCGAGCTACACTTACACACACCTACATCTAATGGTTAAAGGACATACTGTTTCCGTGGATGGTGAATTTATGCCTCCCGAAACGATGATTGTTCAACATTCATTTAACATATTCAAAGGTGGCCATTAAGATTTAACTATATTTATATATGATATATAATATGTTTATTTTTTCCTTAATCTTCTGTATTTTTCTTTTTGGTCATACCTTTATGGTTTCCATTATGGGTAAACGCAATATCTTCATTTAAGGAAGTGCGGACTACCGCCCCCTCAAAGTGATTTGATTAGTTAAATACCATATGTGGGACGTATAAAGGATGGAACTATGATATTATATATTATATTATACTTGAATTATAATATACCTTTTTATCATTATGATTCCATTCTATAAAATACGAAATAGAAATGAAAGTAGCGTTCATGCGTACGTACGACTTACCGTCTCCATGAACAGTGCATTTCATTTCTTACCTCTAAATGTTATTTAATATTATAAATGCATGCATGTAGTTGATATATATGATATATATGATATCTCAATCATGAATACCATTCTGGATATAATGGATACATGAACAACTTGTAATTATAAAGGGTTTATTTTTGACTCAAGTACTAATGATCGTTAAAACGACCGTTATTAACTTGAATAATTACATAGTGTTCATGACATGACAATAAGAGATATAAAAGGAATAATGAACTTGAAAAAGGTTCCTAAACAAGTAGAAATTAACTCAAGTTTATTATTCAAGAGATTAAAGAACGACCGAGTCAAGTCGGACCCGAGGTATGGGACTTCGTCTCAATCTCCTTTCATTGAGGAATATTTTGTTTTATACACAACCTTCTTTTATACGGAGTATAAACCGCTTTGACTTTTACGTTTATCCAAAAGGAATGTTTTTTATATGAAGCGTTTTAACAAACGACAAAAGGGAATGTTTTTTTCGTACGTATGCGGCGACAACGACTTCTCCACTACCGTGACCATTATTTGAGTTTCGGCTTCCTCTACAAGCTATACCTTTTTTTAAAAGAAAATTAAATACCATGTTTTACTTTTCTTTTATTTTGGTATTGAAAATTGTTTTCATAATGTTTTTACATCAATGTGTTGTATTGATATCTTGTGATTGAAAGGAGGAAATGTTATGTTTCCTTTATGCATGTTTTATGTGATACGATTATATTGAGATTCTTGGGCATTATTATGAAGACGGGTGGTTCCGTGAGAAACTAAGCACGCATGAGCCTGATATAGCTCTCCAATGCATTGGGTAATGTGAAGGAGTGAAACGTTAAGGTTTCTCCAAAGTGATTTAGGGAATATACTGTGATGGGTATTCCAAAAGTAACCAAGAGGGTTACTCCCTATGTAAGAATGTTAGGAATGCCTCAAGTTACCTTTATGTCTTATGATTTATATGATTTATTCATGATTTGATGAGGCATGTTAAAGTGCTTATGTTTTATGGGTAAAGTATGATTTCATTCTTATATATATATATATACCCATGTATCCTTTCCATATTTTTATATCACTTACTGTGCTTTTTATGCTCATCCCAAGTTTTTTGAAATGTTTTTCACAGGTCAAGGGAGAGGTACATGATATGATGATAGTGTCAAGGAAGTGCCAAGAAAAAACCATGTTTTATTTTAAATATGTTTCCATTAATGGGAATGACGTATACTATATTTATGTAACCACTTTGTTTATATGTGGAATGTAATTCAAGTTTTATGATCTAATTATCTAAAACTCTAAACCTGAAAAGATCCTCAATGTGTAATCTTGTAATAACACAAGATTAAGTACGGTTTAAGGCTAGGGCCTTATAGTTGGTATCAATGGTCGGTTTAGATAACTTTAGGAGTTAGAAATCTATAAAATTATTATCCAATTTTTTTATGGTCAAATTAAAGTGATATAGTATTTGAAGATTAACATGTTTCTTCATCTAAGACATGTTTGTTCGGAATGGTTTTCTGCAGAGGAAACATGGAAGCAGTGCTAGGAAGGCATGCAGAAGGAAATAACCTTACGAATCAGCATCCTGAGATGGTCAGAATTGGAACTAAACAGTTTGTTGCAGTAATGGCACAATTGACTCAAGAGATAAATAGCGGTGGTATCCATACACGAGATCAGCCAGATCAACCATAGAGGAACATGTCAGTGGTGGAACATTTCATGAGGCAACATCCCCCATCATTCAGAGGATCATCTGAACCTGTGCTAGATGAAGGGTGGATTAAAGCACTTGAGAAGATTTTTGATGTCATGGGGTGTTCAGACAATAAAAAAGGTCATTCTTGCTATTTACCGTTTGGAGGGTGAAGCAGATCAGTGGTGGTCGATGGTTAAAAATATCAGGGATGCTGATGAGATTGATGCTCTCGACTGGGATGAATTCAAAGGTATGTTTCTTGAAAAGTATTTTCCTAAGGCTATTCAACTTAGGATGGAAAAACAATTCTTGGAATTGAGGCCAGAGGAAGAACCAGTGGCTACCTATGAAGAAAGGTTCACTCGATTGGCAAGGTATGCTCTAAATTTTATCTGAGACCTTGATAGTAAAATCAATCGTTTTTACTCAAGATTAAAGCCATAATATCGAAGGGCATTAGCTTCTCGTGAGTTTAAAAGTTATGAAAAGCTTATTCGATGTGCTGAGAAGGTGGAAATGGAGTTTTCCGATGATCAAGTGTTCTATAACAACCACCAGAAGAAGAGACCAAGGTGGTAGTAGAAAGGGAAGAATTCTTCAAAAAAGTCTGATGGTATGAAATCTATGTTTCCAGTTTGTGATGAATGTGGCAAAAGGAACACTGGGGAATGTCTTATGAATTTTGGAAAGTGCTACCGATGTGGTAAGATGGGACATAAGGCTCGTGATTGCACTGAAAAAGATCAAGGTGAAGGTAAGACCAAATTTGATTTAGAGTTAGTGAAATGTTTTAAGTGCAATGAGATGGGTCACTATGAAAACGAGTGTTCGAAAAAGAGATTGAGTGATCAGAAGCAGTTAGACTACAACCAGAAAGGGGTGGTGAAATCCTTTGCAACTACTTCAGCAGATGTCGGGCCATCAAATGAAGTTGTATCAGGTACTTTGATTGTTTTTTCAGATTATTCCAGTGTGTTGTTTGATTCGGGGTCCACACATTCTTTCATCTCTGAAAACTTTTCTAGTAAATTGGGAATACCATCTCAAGAAATGACTCCTGAAATTGTGGTAAAAACACCTGGGGGAAATTTTGAGGAAAATAGAATTTATAAGAATCTTCCTATCCTTATCTGTGGAAAGAACCTACTTGCAATCCTTATTGTTCTACCTCTAGTAGAGTTTGATGTTATACTGGGTATGGATTGGCTCTCTATTTACAATGATAAGATTGACTGTAGAGCTAAAGAAATTTCTTTTCAAAAAGACTTTATGTTTGTGTACAATAATGAACCCTTACTGTTGATAACTTATCAAGAGGCCATGAAACTGGTAAAAGATGGAAATTAATGTTACCTTGCACACATCGTTGAAAATAAAGGAACTGTTCAGATTAATGATGTTCCAGTGGTAAATGAGTATCCTAATGTTTTTCCTGATGATTTTCCAGGAATAATACCAGATAGGGAAGTTGAGTTTACTATTGACTTAGTTCCTGATGCTAAGACAATTTCAAAACCCCCTTATCGAATGGCTCAAATTGAACTTTTAGAGTTGAAGGAGAAATTGCAAGATTTATTATAGAAAGGTTTCATTCGACCTAGCACATCACCATGGGTTGCTCATATTTTATTTGTTAAAAAGAAAGGTGGTTCAATGAGACTTTCCATTTTTTATATATCCTTGAATAACATCACTGTTAAGAAAAAATATCCTTTGCCTCATATTGATGATTTGTTTGATCAGATCCAGGGAGCTCAGTATTTTTCAAAGATTGACTTGAGATCGGGGTACCATCAGGTAAAGGTAAAGGAAGCAGATGTTCCGAAGACCGCGTTCCATACAAGATATGGCCATTATAAATTTGTAGTAATGCCTTTTGGGCTAACCAATGCACCTGCTATATTCATGGACTTAATGAATATAATTTTCCATGAGTTCTTGGATAAGTTTGTGTTGGTTTTAATTGATGATATTTTGGTGTTTTCTAAAAGTAAATAGGAGCATGAAAGACAATTAAGGGTTATCTTGCAAAACTTAAAAGAAAAGAAACTGTATGGAAAATTCAGAAAGTGTGAGTTTTGGTTGCAACAAATTTCTTTCCTTGGTCACATTGTTTCTAAAGATTGGATAACTATTGATCCTGCAAAAACAAAAGTTGTGGAAGACTGGCCACGGCCCACAAATGTAACTGAGATTCGTAGCTTCCTTGGTTTGGCAGGCTATTACTGATGGTTTGTTAGAAATTTTTCATGGTTATCAAGTCCAATGACTAAGCTAACTCGGAAGGGTGTTAAGTTTATCTAGACAAAAAAATGTGATGATTGTTTTCAGGAGTTGAAAAGAAGATTGGTGAATGCTCCAGTTTTGTCACTTCCTTCTAAGAATGGTGGGTTTGTTATCTACAGTGATGCTTAATTGAAAGGACTTGGTTGTGTCCTAATACAGAATGATCAGGTAATTTCTTATGCTTCACGACAGTTGAAAACTCATGAGGTAAATTACCCTACACATGATTTGGAATTAGCTGCTATTGTTTTTGCTTTAAAAATTTGGAGGCATCATTTGTATGGAGTAAAGTGTGAAATATATACTGATCACAAAAGTTTAAAGTATATATTCACGCAGAAAGAATTGAACATGAGACAAAGGAGATGGATATAATTAATCAAGGATTATGATTGTACAATTCATTACCATCCGAGAAAAGAAAATAAAGTGGCTGATGCTTTGAGTCGAAAAAGTAATGCTTCATTAGCAATGTTGCGTTTGGAATGGGATCCTTTGGTTAAGGATTTGATGAAATTTGGCATAGAAGTTGTTGGTGCAGGAAGTTATTCTGTTTAGTTTCAGGTATCAGTGAGATCATCTCTATCAGATAGAATCAAGCATGAACAGAAGCAAGACAGTGAGTTTTGTGTGCCTTGTGATTCACAGTTGAAGAGAGAGTTGTTATGTGAAGCTAATAGTTCTCTGTTTTCAGTTCATCCTGGCAGTACTAAGATGTACAGAGATCTGCGGGAGTGTTACTGGTGGGATGGAATGAAAAGATATATTGATGATTTTAATATGAAGTGTTTGACATGTCAACAGATTAAAGGAGAGCGGCAGTTACTGAAAGGGATTCTTCAGTCTTTACCAATGCCAGAATGGAAATGGGAAAATATCCATGGACTTTGTTGTGGGATTACCAATGACATCTCGAGGTAATAATGAAATATGGGTTATTGTTGATCGCTTGACTAAATCTGCTCATTTCCTTGCTATACGAGATACTTTTTCCCTAGATCAACTTTCTCATTTGTATCTTAAAGAGATAGTCAGTTTACATGGAGTTCCTCTCTCCATTGTATCTGACCGTGATCCCAGGTTCAATTCTAACTTTTGGAAAGGCCTTTAGAAGTCGTTGGGTACTGAATTAAATTTTAGTACATCATTTCATCCTCAATCAGATGGGAAGTCAGAATGAACAATTCAGACCTTGGAGGATATACTATGAGCTTGTTCGATGGATTATCAGGGAATTTGGGACCAACATCTTTCTTTGGTTGAATTTTCATATAATAATAGTTTTCATTCCAGTATACAGATGACACCATTTTAGGGGTTATATGGGAAGCGGGGTCGAACTCTAGCTTTCTGGGATGAAGTGGGTGAAAGGAAGTTAATGGGACCATAATTGGTAAAAGAGATGGCAGAAAAAGTTCAGCTGATTCAGAAACACATGAGAACAGCTCAGAGTAGGCAGAAGAGTTATTCAGACAACAGGAGGAAGGATCTAACTTTTGAGTTAGGTGATATTGTTTTTCTCAAAGTCTCATCATGGAAAAGTGTGATGCGATTTGGTATGAAAGGAAAGCTAAGTCCAATGTTTATTGGACCATATGAAATTCTGGAGAGAGTTGAATCAGTTTCATACCGGGTGGCTTTACCTCTGAGTTTATCTCAGGTACACAATGTTTTTCACGTTTTGATGTTGAGAAAGTATATGCTAGACCCATCTCATATTTTGAGTCCAGAGGTAGTTCAAATGGAAGAAAACCTATCTTATGAGGAAAAAATGGTCCAGATTCTTGACCATAAGGAGAAATTGTTATGGAATAAGGTGATTAATCAGGTAAAGGTTTTGTGGAAAAACCACATGATGGAAGAGGCAACATGGTAATCTGAAAATGCAATGAGGGATAAGTACCCCCATTTATTCGATATGTAAATAAATTGCGGGGACACAATTTTTTATAGGGGGAAGGATGTAACATCCCAAGTAAGTAATGAATAATAGATATTTTATCTATGTCTATTAATGATTAAGATAGTGTTTTAGAGGCATAAAATTAAAATAAATCCAATCTTAAGCATGGAATACACTAATATTTTTAAAAGATTGTTTTACTGCCTTTTGATGGAAAACCAATTTTACATATATCTTTTGACAATTTTATAAGTTATATTTGTCAAAAAAACATATTCATTATGATTGGGACATTGATATTTACATTGGATAAATTTTTGGTATTTTTCTGACAATGTTCATTTTTAATGAATAGTTAAAAAATACTGCATTTTACATCAAAACTGCTTTTTCATTTAATTTAATTATATGATTAGATTATCCTTTTAATTGGTATTAAAGTGTAATCTTAATATATTTTTACCATTTAATCAAATGGTGGTCATTAGTATTAATTTCACATTGGAATTGGTCACAAACTAATGCCAAACGTTTCATAGATATTGTTTCAAAAAAACCCGCTATTTGTTTTGACAACGAGAATTATTTTTAAATCAATTATTGCAATTTATGTTTTTGGAATTTGGTAAAATGGATTACATATTTTGAATCATAAGGTCCAAATTATGTAATTACGACTCTTTTATTTTTGGACATTATGAATAATAACGATGGTAATTATCTTTAATTATCATGATTAATGAGTAATCAGGTAGTTAAAGATAATAAAATGATATCATAATAATACAAAAATACCACAACATGTGTCCTAAGGATACTGGTTGTCTCATGGCAGACCATGGGATGCCTTGTGCCAATCTTGGGGGCCCCATGGAATCACTTTTGTGAGAAAGTGACTTTTTATCTTTTTATTTTTAAAGAATGTTAAATGTGACAAAGAATGTATCACCTAAGTAAAATATTTTTTATTTTGTCTACATAAATGATCATTTGGACTATAAATATTCATTAGAAAATAAAGATATTTCCTTCATCATAGTATTTTTTTCATAATTTTTAGAATTTAAATAAATCAAATTATTAATGACATCATGATAATACAGCGATTACCTCATTAATAAAGGATTTAAATAAAATGAAATGATAATGTAAAATATATGACCTAGACATGTCCAAAACCTATTGGATGGGTGGATTTATAACTCTTATCTCCTTAAAATCGAATTATATCAATGTGGGACCTTTTGAATTTGAAAATCATTTTCAAATAATGTATCATTTCATTACTTTCCATGAGTGCCCCTCCTCTCCTCTTATAAAAGGCCCCCACCTCTACCTCCTTACCCACACTCCCAAAGCCTTTGGCTCGACCAAACCCTTCCCATTTTCTCTCTACACTTCCCTCTATTACTCCATAAAGCCTCACATTAGGCATAAGTCTTCCCAAGGAAGACTTTGAGTTCAAACCAAAATGAGTTACCCGATTTTAAGGTAATGTCTTCACTTGAGTCCTTTTGTTTTATTTTGCTTCTCCAACCCCATAATATCTTTTTATTAATTTATTTTGTAACAAATACAGTATCATAAATATACTAGGATGTTTTTATAAGAATAATTCGAGCTACACTTACACACACCTACATCTAATGGTTAAAGGACATACTGTTTCCGTAGATTGTGAATTTATGCCTCCCAAAACGATGATTGTTCAACATTCTTTTAACTCCATTAAAGGTGGATATTAAGATGTAACTATATTTATATATGATATATAATATGTTTATGTTTTCCTTAAGCTTCTGTATTTTTCATTTTGGTCATACCTTTATGGTTTCCATTATGGATAAACGCGATATCTTCATTTAAGGAAGTGCAGACTACCGCCCCCTCAAAGTGATTTGATTCGTTAAATACCATATGTGGGACGTATAAAGGATGTAACTGTGATATTATATATGATATTATAATGTAATTATAATATACCTTAATATCATTATGATTCCATTCTATAAACTATGAAATAGAAATGAAAGTAGCGTTCATGCGCACCTACGGCTTACCGTCTCCATGAACAGTGCATTTCATTTCTTACCTCTAAATGTTATTTAATATTATAAATTCATGCATGTAATAGATATATTTGATATATATGATATCTATATCATGAATACCATTCAGTATATAATGTATACAAGAACAAATTGTAATTATAAAGGGTTTATTTTTGACTCAAGTACCAATGATCGTTAAAATGACCGTTGTTAACTTGAATAATTACATAGTGTTCATGACATGGAAATAAGTGATATAAAAGGAATAATAAAATTGAAAAAGGTTCTTAAACAAGTATAAATTAACTCAAGTTTATTATTCAGGAGATTAAATAACGACCGAGTCAAGTCGGACCCGAGGTACGGGACTTCGTCTCAATCTCCTTTTATTGAGGCATATTTTGTTTTATACACAACCTTCTTTTATACGGTGTATAAACCCCTTTGACTTTTACGTTTATCCAAAAGGAATATTTTTTATATGAAGGGTTTTACTAAATGAAAAATGGGAATGTTTTTGTCGTACGTATGTGGCGACAACAACTTCTCCACCTCCGTGACCATTATTTGAGTTTCGACATCCTCTACAAGCAATACCTTTTTTTAATAGAAAAATAAATACCATGTTTTTCATTTCTTTTATTTTGCTATTGAAAATGGTTTTTATAATATTTTTATATCAATGTGTTGTATTGATATCTTGTGATTGAAAGGTTGAAATGTTATGTTTTCTTTTATGCATGTTTTATGTGATACGATTATGTTGAGGATCTTGGGAAATATTATGAAGACGGGTGGTTCCGTGATAAACTAAGGGCGGGTGATCCCGATATAGCTCTTCAATGAATTGGGTAACATGAAGGAGTGAAACGTTAAGGTTTCTCCGAAGAGATTTAGGGAATATACTGTGATGGGTATTCCAAACCTAACCAAGAGGGTTACTCCCTACGTAAGAATGTTACGAATGCCTCAAGTTACCTTTATGTCTTATTATTTCTATGATTTATTCATGATTTGATGAGGTATGTTAAAGTGCATATGTTTTATGGGTAATGCATGATTTCATTCTTATGTATATAAGTACCCATGTTTCCTTTCCATATTTTTATATCCCTTACCGAGCTTTTTATGCTCATTCCAAGTTTTTTGAAATGTTTTTCAAAGGTCAAGGGAAAGGTACATGATATGATTATAGTGTCAAGGAAGTGTCAAGAAAGAATCCATGTTTTATATTAAATATGTTTCCATTGATGGGAATGAAGAATACTATCTTTATATAACCACTTTGTTTATATGTGGAATGTAATGCAAGTTTTATAATCTAATTCTCTAAAACTCTAAACCCGAAATGATCCTCAATGTGTAATCTTGTAATAACTCAAGATTAAGTAAGGTTTAAGGCTGGGGCCTTATAAATTTCATGTTGCATATCCCCCACACACCAACACTAATTGTCCTTAATAATATAAGAAATGAATAAACTAATGCAGTCAGAAACTAGTTATAAATTCCATTATTCATTACTAAATTTTATCCTCATTCTAAAACCCATCAATTTTATCTTCTTCATTAGTTGGTTATATCCCACACATATCTTCTTATAATCTTCCTATACAAAAACTAGTTATTATCCCTAGTCCCAAACCCTTGATCATTTTATATCTTTATCCACTATAGGATTATCTCTTTATCTTCTTATGTGATGATATTATATCACATATTATCTTTTACAATTCAAGAGAATTTAAATTATTATTTTCTAGTTTAAATATATCCTATAACATGTATATGATCATTTGTTTCATGAAAAGAAAATCTAGCTATGATTTTTCCATCTAATAAAGTCTCATCCTTGATAAATATTTTTAAATCATTTCTTAAAAAATATTCATAAATTTTTCATTTATGAAAAATTAATGTAAAATAAAAATATATTATAACATAGATATTAATTCTTTCATGGTGTTCTTATTCATAATCAGTCTAAATATGCCTCACAATATTCATAAAAATAATATTTGATATCTCAATCCTCATGTAAATAAAACACATTGCCTGATCCTCTTCAATTATTATAGAATACTTTTTTTAAACCCTTCCTTCACTTTAAAATCATAGGATCTCTATGTTTATTCTTTTATTCCATGTCTTCATGTATACATTGTTCATATAGTATATGTGAATATTCAATCCTTCTTGAATTACATCATATAAGATAATTTAAATTAGTGTATTTCAATATCACATTCCTCCTACACAAAATCTATGTATGGATAAGGAATATCATCTCCTATGATTCTAGAAAGATGGTGGGGCAACAATGTTTTATCTTTTACAAGATAATAATTGTCTGAAATACGGAAACTCAATTCCTGTACTTGACCTAGAATATTAGTCATGGGTTCTTCTTCTTCATGTGACAAGAAATGTATGCAATCTTGAAAATAAATTCCCTCAAAATACCTAGAAGTTACTTGTTTTATATTTTCCATTACATGAAGAGGTCAATGTGATGGTCTTTTTCATGATGTCTCTCAACACTCTCAATACGAAAAATTTTTTACCTCAAACTAGGGACTATTAATGTCTAAAACATCTCATCTCTTCACTTATATATTTTCATTCTAATAATCTATTAAAAACATTTCTAGGATATCATAATCTCACCAGTATTTTAAAATATCTACAATATTTTTAATACCACCAATTTTACTAATGTAGTACCTAAAATATCATAACATATATAGATATATACTTCATTCATCAACCAAAATACCGTTACAAATTAAAAATTGCTATAGAAACATTGCACTCATGTATTGGAATTTGTGAGATGATCTCAAACCCTTATATTTGAAATAGACTGTGTGAAATATCATAGAGAATTAGCTACAACATTCTATTCTCAAAATATAAACAAAGAGGTAAAAAATCATTAAATGAAATTGAATCATGATTCAATTTTAATATGTATAAGATTGGCTATGTTGTTCACTTCTGGTAATGGATCTATAAAATTTCTCATAGATTCAACTACAAAGATGTATAAGTGAAAATATATTTTTGAATCATCATTTATCATCCAATATATATTCACGAAACTAAATATATATGAATATAATAATTTGATCAAATATGTGAATTAATCATTCATTGTACAAATATAAAAAACTAATATTCATCATTCTCTAAGATGGTTTGGTGATTTTTGTTCATAAATTTGAATGAATTAATATTTTTTTAATAAGTATCTTACACTCAAAGGGATCATACTACTTTAATACAATCTAATCATGGATAAAAACTAAAACCATTATGATTGACTATAATTTTTTTGATAATGGAAGAAGAACCACAATCCATTAAACACTTGATAGAAGTAGGATGATAAATACCAAATAAAGTCAGAATATTTCAATGATTAATGCCATCAGATGTCTACACTTATTTGTGATTATTTTTCATGAAACATGAATAATGTAGTAACATCAACGTCCCATAGTGGTTCTCACATTTGGTAGAAAGTACCATTTATTTCAACTCTCACTTTATGAATTTCATTCCATGGTAATGGGGGATTGTCATCCATGGATAAAATTGTCAAAAATCATCGATGTAGCCAAGATGGCATTGTTGGTCCATTATCAAATATTCACAAAACATATTGATGAGAAAAAATTGTAACATAGGACCAAGTATCTACACTACTTTATTTTCTATAAATATCGACACACATCATCCATGTTTATATATGGTGATAAATATATCCACCTTATTTGTAATCAAATGAAATAATGATGTAGTGGAGCTTCTAATCTCATAATTTTTTTCAAAAACATTTTAATAGGACATTGAATATTTTTTACTGAACAATTACTTGGGAAGGATCATATCACATGGTTCTCGTATAAATGATACTTTACTAAATCAAATCTATGTAAAATGTTGAAATCCTAGTGTAGTATACAATAGATTCAGAATGAAGTTTGTTTATGATGTTCATAAACAACAATTCAAGAGAAATAATTCTCATATAGTCTCAAATATAATTTAAGGGGTTCCAAAAAATAATATTTTTATATAAAATGAAATTATTTTATCACATCAATAAACAAACTAGAATGTTTAGAAATTAATAATTAACTACTTGTTTTTATCAACGTGGCATCATCCATGTACTCAACTTAATTGTAATGATTAATATAATTTTCAATTAAAGATGATATTTGGATTTCCATGCCTAAAAATGTAATTTTTTAATTCTGTTTAAAAGTTCCACATTATCAATGTATTGAATATTTAATATATTTTTCCCAAGAATTCTCCTATATAAAAGGTACATAAACCTCCATAAATTTCCAATATGTTATTTCAATATAATAAATAGTATTAGTTAGTTAGGAGGAAACTATTGGTTTATCAAAAATAAAATTTTAACTAACAGGTTACTCTGAATTTTAACTTCTTCTTATTCTTTACATTAGATTAATAATTTGTTCTGCCTTCTTTTATGGTTTTTTGTGTGTTTGTGATTTTATTTCCACATTGGTTAACACTGCATAATGAAGGTCCCATCCTCCCAAATAATAGGTGCATTATGTCGATAATTCCATATCATCTAAATTATATATTCATGGGATTGTAAAATTATCATTCACCTTATTATTATAGGACGTGGGTTTTCAAACGTTTATTAGATAATTATTTTCAAGCCATAAATTATATATGACTTCTAATAAATATTAATGAACTCAATTGTCCATACAAGATTTATTTTTACCATTGGTTGTTCCTTTTAATTATCCACTTGTTTAGAAATGGATAGTTGGTCAGGCAAGAAAACTAAAAAAATTCTAAATCTTATTACACTATTTTAGAATATATCATAACTTATTTATCAATACAACATTATTAATCAATTGTAATCTATTGACATTTACATTTTTAGAGTTATGAAATGTTTATTGGAATTTATATTTCTAAAATATGTGACCTTATTTTCCACATCATCCACAAAAATCATTCAGGCATTAACAGTTTCTATGATTTATTAGTTTGATGAATCCATTTAAAATAATTTGATATAATCAATTATTCAATTCAAACCTTCGACTCATTCATAATTTCATGTTGTCAAATTTTGTAAAAGAATTTATAATATTTATGAACAAGCACTACACAACACTAGCAGTATCTTTTGATCACTAATATTATCTAATGATAAATGTTAATCTTAGTTGATTATTTTTCACCATTTTCAAAACATAAGGATGTTTCTTCTCAGAACGAATCATTTGGTCTCAAATAGAAATTTTTTACATTTTTAGGTTGTTTTATCATTTGTTCATTTGGTCCATAAATATTAATTCATTAATTTTGGTATATAACACATAAAATTAAAAAATGTAGATCCCAGTTAATATCACTTATACGAATGTCTTTTAAATAGGTCATTCTTCTAGATAGAATTCAAGGAATCTCCCATAATCTCTAACGATTTGAGGAATTCTTTTTTCATTTTTCTAACTCCCATTGAAAGGAAAAATTCATAAAAATTATAACTCACATAATTCGTCCACTTTCTCATTATCCATTTGTATTAGTTCTCTCACCATCTTATCAATTTTATCAAATATTAATTTGTTTTGATTAAATTCTTCAACAATGAAGGATTATTACTAGTATAGATCATCTTGTTTATCATTTTTTCAACATTTTCCATCCTTTATTACATAGAATCTACCTTCAGTTTATTTTTTATTAATCAATTAAGATGAATATCTTCCTTCAAGACACATTATTTTATTCTAAATCATTATCTTGTTAATTTATTTCTCAAACCTTGTTTATTCCTTTTTGAGATTCATATTGTTCAAAATAAAATCATCACAATTATATGTTAACATCCAATGTAGTTTAGTTATCGCATCAAATTCCTCAACATTTAATATTTTCTTATATTTATTTTCCTTTTCCATAATACACATGTCATTTATAGAATATATTCCATCATCAGAAACAAAACTTCTTTATGGAAATTAATCTATTTTTTGTCATCATATTTCACTTCATTGATTTAATCTTTTTTTAAGCTTCATCCATTTCATTTTCTGAGTCTTATTATCTTCTTCTTATGAGTACTTGATAATAATCTTTTTTCATTGGAAATTTAGAAGAAAAATTGATTCTTCATTGGAAATTCTAGTATATTTGTGGTTATTTCCAATCAATTATATAATCCCCCTTATCAAAATTTATCACTAATAATACCATCATCAGATTGAAGACCTTTTCAGAATATAAATCATTAAAATCACTTGGATGAATTTATTCATCAAATATATATTTTCATATATTAATGAAGTCAATGAAAATCATTAAAATTTTATTTTTCAATGGTGTATTTAATTTCATTTCATTTTCAATGATAATATTATGATATTTTTCTAGTGATTTATCTTCATGGTATTATAGTACAATTGATTTTAGATAAACATTCTACGAAAATTTTCCCCTTAGAAAATTCACAATCTCTGGTTTGTACATCTTTTCACCATATCCTATGATGCTACGAAAAATATCATTTACTCTTGTAAAATAGTATTAAATGAATTCAATATCACCCATGTTTATATCTATAAATTTTATTATCAATAATGATAACATATCTTCTTTGTCATTAATATTTATATCCCAATTGTTTCCCAGTTTATCATAGATATCCTTGGAATATTGGTGACCCATCACTCTTGTGTATATCAGTTATTATAAATAAATCAATATTAATTTATTAGAATTTTCACACCTATAAATTTTACTCATATCACTATTAGTAATGAGAAAAATATCATAACAAGGTGTGAATACCACATTAGTTTCTTTTATAATATGAACCACACGTGATAGGTGGTATGATGTAATATTATTTTTCTGACCACAATAATTTCTTGACATTGGAAATTGAAACACTGCTTTTTTATATTCATGTCTTTCAACCTAACTTGTATGTTGTTTGTTATAGAGGTTAATTTGGCTCTCATTCCACTTTTATTGCCCAGAATTATGTGATATACTGAGAGGTGTTAGTGGTAAATCAATGATCCCAATTTATATAAATAGATTTATTTTGAATTCATTTTATATGGATAATTAATACCACGATCCATCCTTTCTACGTCTCCTCAACTTAACTATAATAGTGATGTAAAAATTATTTCATAGAATAAAACGATTAATTTTTTTACAAATCCCTACTTCTTATCATGTTTGTTAGTACCCAAAACATAGATTAGACACTATAATAATATCATTGAGTACCATCACATAGAAACAAACATGTAATATACCATAGTATTCATTCCTCCAATTGAGCCATGTTACACCACACAATAATACAACTCATCTACTATAACATAACAATATTTTATGAAATATATTATCTCAATTCAATTTAAATACTTTAGAAATTTTTTTAAATACAATAAATTGTATCTAAACCATCACACACTAAACCATGTTTATCTTATGTTACACCCAAAATTGCGTCCTTTTGATAACTTTTGTTAAATGTAGGCCGACTCTTCCCGAATAATAATATAGTAATGATACTTCTATTTTATATGAAAGATATCATCTGGCCATAATATTAGAAGATGTGAATTTTACTAAATAAAACATTTCAAACATGATTATAATGTGTTTTATAATTAATCTATATGATTCTATTGGAAAAGAAAAAATATATTTTAATGCATAAAAAGATGTATAATTTTTTAAATGTAGTTTTATTTCCTTTTAATGGTGAAAATATTTTTATTGTAATTTATGACATTTTTATAAAATTTATATTAATAAATAAACATAATTTTTAAAATTGAAGCATCAAAGTTATTTTAGGATTGTTTTTTGGTATTTTTTGGTGAGGATTAAGTTTATGAAGAATACTGAAAAATATTTCATTTTCATTGAAAAACACATAATAATTTAAATAATTAATATTGATAAATTATATATTTTTTTAAATTCAATATTGATCAATAATATATCTATTAATCAAATATAGTACATTTTAATCATTTTTATATTTAACTTAATTATAATTACATAATGTGCTTCTGAATATTACAACTTTAAAAATCCCCTTCCTCACCACATCTATGTTATTAGCACAAAATTTCATCATTACCATCTCAATGAATGGGATTTTTAAGAACAAGTATAAAAGGTTACTATAATTATAATTTTTATATTCAAAAAATATCAACCTAGTTTTTTAACAAAAATATTTTTGAATGTAATTAAAATTAATTACAATGATTAAGTTAAAATAAAGAATAATAAGGGAAACATATTATAAGATATATCATAAAAATGACCTAGAAACTTGTCCAAAATTCATTGGATTCCCATGCTTAGACCTTATTCCTCTTGTTTAGAGTTATATGAGTTAGTGGGACACTTGTTCATTAATCTTACCCATATAATAATTTATGTAAATAAAAACATAAAAAATTACCTTCCACTCTTTTATTTCTAATAATGTTTTGGAGTATTAATTAATATTAATATTTTTAGCCTAAAAATATATTTTCCATGATAAATAAATTTCATTATAACGCTAAAGTAAATATTATTACTAAATAAAAAGTAAATAAATTAAATTCTTATCAATCGCTAACACATGTATTATTTAGTTAATTCCTAAATAAAATAAAGGATGCTAAAAAATTACAAGATATTTCAATTAAATGCATTATTATGTTCTATTTTTTGGTAAATTAATATGTGATATTACATAGATGTGAACATAATATATATGTCTCGACCCATACCTCTAAGGTCTAACCTTTCAATAACAAATGCTTGCCTCCAATATGCCAAGGGCTGGCGACCAACGCTGAGTAGGCATATCCCACCAATGGGAAAAATTAGACTCATGTACATATTCATAATAACTCATCTAGAAGACCACTTCATTTTGAAATGTATACCAACATAAACTATTCATGCTTATATCTATGATCCCACTAATGACTATAACACTAAAGTACTGAAAGTGGATTAATGGTACAAATACAAGTCCATCCAAAAACAATAAAATTTCTAAATAATACATGGGTGAGGACTATGTCAATAGTATGCTCCTAAGAAATAGACCTAGACCTTTCAAGCTCTTACAATGCCCCACCTTCTCTTTATCATCC
Source organism: Viscum album (assembly GCA_963277665.1). Taxonomy (NCBI): domain Eukaryota; kingdom Viridiplantae; phylum Streptophyta; class Magnoliopsida; order Santalales; family Viscaceae; genus Viscum; species Viscum album. Next base: position 969,857,369 of record OY728133.1, on the reverse strand, counting down.
CCTAACATCGTTAGAAGGATCTTTGTGAACATAATACATGACACGTTTGGGAAAATCACAATTATGTGTGAGTATAAAAATAATCATCCAGACATATTCAATACATTAAACATAAAAAACCAATCATATTATTAAAATTTATATTTAAAACAATTAATGCAAATATATAGAATGACATTCTAAGGAATGTTACCATGCCACATGGTGGTAATTAAAAACTGTTATCCATAGGATTCTCCTTGATGAAACATTCATTACAAGAATATCAAATCCCCATTCCATTATATCATTGAAGACACTTTATGAAGAGGTCATTATTTTCGTGCCCTGCACAAGAAAATGTCAATAGTCTAGGAAAACTATTATACACAGATAGGGGGACATTTACAGAACAACCAGGGAATACCACAAACCCAATTTGGATTAGCCCGCTAAAAAGGGATCTTATTATAATGATAACACAAACTATAATGATACATACTAGATGATGGATGATCAATTCCCATCTCAAGTAGTTTAGGTCAATTCAACAAACTCCAACTAGGGAATACTGCACGATAGTGGATTCCACTACTGTCTGATACTGGGATACCACAAATCTATCAAATAATTGACATCTATTGGGGATCATAATCTAGTGATATTGTTATAATTCCTCACTTTACACTTATCTAAAAGGGCCATGGGATCAGAAACAACTTATAATGGTCTGAACTATGAAAATTAAGAGCTATAAGAACTCTTGAAGGCAGAAGAAATTGTGTACCACTAGGTAGAATGAGTTTTCATTTATCCACATACCTACCTATGTAGAAGAGCCTCACATGGACTGTAGTATATAAATAATCACTTTGTAGATGAATTATATATAATTTAGAGACACATAGTATCCTAAACACGTCACATGACCATTTCCATGTACTCTACATGCGTACTTATATATAGGTACTCTATGTGTGTAATTCAACATAGGTATGCTCAAGTACACCCATCCAAGAAATTTATGTGTGATAGTATACACTGTTCCATCTAGCCCTGTTATTATACATGTTTCCATATACCCACTGATGTACATGCGATGTCAACCATGGGGGGCCACACACCGTGGAATAGGAATCACATGTTGTGTGATACTTATCTTCAGAAGAAACCCAAAGACATCATCCATGGGTCCAACACACCTTATTACTATGGTTTACACTATGATTATTTAATGATTTCCTATATTCTCTCCCTACTGTTTGGTGCCTCGTAGGATCCTCCACCCTTTCCAGACCATACAGATCAAGATTTAGGATGACCACTCAAAAATTGTTCTATTTAAAATAAGGCCATATTCTTCTCGGAAAATGTATCTACGTGTCATTCATAATTTAGAGTATAATAATGATGAAAACATGAAATTGGTTATCCAAAACATTATATTTTTTTCACTACGTCAGTTATCACACCACCATCGTGTTTTTCCATTCCTAGATACTCAATAACTGATCATCAAACCATTAAACTATTATTCAACAAATTGATACATCAGAATAAGTCAATCCCCATGAAAAATTTGGAAGACCTAAAATGAATAATGATCTAGGGGAGAAAATAGAAATATCAAATGAGAAGATCAAACCTTGATTGATGTTGATATGGATCTAAATTTTTTGTTGTGATAATAAAATTGAAAAAATAAATAATAAAGTTAAATCTCTAAAAATAAACACTCACTAAACCCACAACGAAATTAAAAATGATCCACCGATCAATCCATTGGTCGATTTACCTATTTTCATAATAAGAATCAATAAAATGAAAGGAAAAATGTTCTCAAAACAAACCTACCATTATTTATACTAATCAATGATAAATATGTATGATGATTCATTTCCACTAGAGAGATCCTTCAAATCCACATGCCATTAATAATTGATCCATGATAACATTTTCATTCACCTTAGTGATTTCCCCCAACGTTCTGTTCAATATCTCTCCAATGATTTTTAGGGTTAATCAGATAACCCTTCAGTGTCTCCATAATATTCTATTTAATGATACATCAATCACATTACTATTGAAAATGGAAAAAATAATATAAATAATTATTTTATTAATTTCTATCCCATGATGACTCTTCGTTAAATGACATATGATGACTACAGTATGTTCTCTGATAGGGTATGAACTAAAATTTAATCTCAATGGTGCCCTTATATTTCTTGACTTAGGCTATTATTTATTACTTATTCCGGTTTATTAGGAAAACAATTTGTGGGTGATAATAAATATATTTAACATATTTCAAAATTTTATTACTATAAATTTAAACTAGTATCTTAGTATATATAAGAACTTGGAATGGAAAATAATGTATATTATATAAAAAAATAATAATTGGAAAATATGATTTATTATTTTTTTACAACTTATTGAATTACATAATGAAAATTTAAAAAAAGGGATTCAAAATGAGATGTAGGTTTTGAGAGTGAATTTTTTCTCTCCCATTTCCATGTTCTATACTAAATATTTCCATGTAATAACATGACATGTCCAAAGGAAATCGATCAACCATAATTAATACTCTCATAATGATCCTTGTTCTCTACTGGATTCTCTATAAAGGAATCATTATCCTTGTTGTCGATATTATCACTTTTGATGACATGTGATGGGTTATTCACGTACCTCCTCAACTACCACATGTGGATGACATCATGTACCTTGTCCAACAAAAGAAATAGAGATAATTTGTGTGCCACCATTCAATCTATTCATTGTATCTAGAAGGGAAAAATTAATCATAGATATATCTTGACACTGTGGCCAAATCACCTCATTGAACAACCCAGTGTGACCTTCATGAACTCATGGTATCCTTATTCAAACATCTGATGTCTTCATCATTGGACAATAGAGATCATATTATGGATCATTTTATTATTCTTCCACAGTGGAATTACCTGAACCTCAATTTTATTATCCCAAAATAACTGTAGAACCAAGAGTTCAAATTATCATATATTAGTTCATCAATGTGGTGACCTATAGTTTCTACTGTGAATTTCAACAAATTTTACAATAGCTATGGTATAATGGATTATTTTATTGTACTCAAAATCCATCAGGGCTAGCTGATCCTCAAAAAAATAGCTGATTTTTTAACAATAATGATTGAAAAATGTCCTCTATGAATTGTATGGTCCACTCTGTCAAGATATCAGTATAGGGATGGAACAATTTTTTCAATAAGAACTGAGTCCCAAATAATTCATGTAATCCTCCTGATAACTATGATATTAAATGAGCATCACGAATAGAGAATATTGTCGAGCAAAATTTATGTATTCATATTAAATTCTCTGTGTAGAAGAATCCTATGATCTCTACTGAACTATTATTTTAGATAGATATGATGTTGGATAACAAGGAGAATTTTCTTATGCAAACCCCTATGGAATATTTTCTTCTGAACATACATTGTAATATCATCACTCTGTCTATGGTTATCACATACCACATTCACTCTGGAACCTGGAGGTGTTGAACTAAACCCATTAGAACATGGTCCTCATCATTTACAAAATAACATATAGGGCATCAAGGGAAAAAAATCTATAACTACATTCATCATGAATGACCACTAAAACTAACATCACAGATCATGGTATATCTTTTCACACTTGGATATACCGCCAAATGGGATGTATAAAACTCCAGCAATGCCTCCTCATTCTTTTTCAATGTTATCATCATCCATGCTTTCAAAATAATAACACTCTACCCACATTTTGAATACGAATTTTGAAATTTCCTAGTTCATATATGAGTATTTATGATCTCACAGTTAGCTATTATACCCTGAGCATCTCAATCATGCTACAGATGTGGTGCATTAACAACCATCAAATAATGATATGGAGCACTACCCCTATCCATGAATTGAGATTCTAATGGTGATAAATTCATGGATTCCTATGCCAATAATGTATTAAATTCTCTCCTATAAAGAGTGTCTGCCACCAGGTTTCCCTTTATAATAGAATAGAAAAAAAGAAATGTCATAGATCCTATATAACTCTATCCATAACCTGTTTCTCACATTATGATTATGGGTCTCATAAATTTACTCTAGTGGTATCAATTGGCATCGAAAATAATAAATAACCACCTTCCTATACCTCTGAAAATGGTAATGTTATGTCCCTAATGCATCACAATACACTATATAGTCAACAAACTCCATTTGAAATCCCCTGATGTTAGTGATCATCAACCTATAAATCAGCTCCTAAATGAATTATTTTAACATTTCCATCCACAAAATAAGAATGCAATTTAGATTTAGGGTTTCCTAATATGCCTCAAATCTATAAACATTGAGTAAAAACTATTGATACTACTGTTAAAACCAAATGAAACATCTCACTTTGATAACACTCTTGGGTGGATCCCATGAAAGAACCACTAAAACGTTTTATAAATACACTAGAACTTAATCCTCTAAGATGATGCATTATAAAATTCGGAAATGTTTACTCCAAAATATGAATCTTCTAGAAATTCAATTATAAAATGTTCTATTACTGTGTTCTCAGGACTATACATAATGGTCTCACATGATCCTCCATGTATTAATAATCAAATATATTTTAATTGATTAATACCATCAGTTGCATGTCTAAGAAGGTATTAGTGATCTGGTTCATGAGTCTCATTAAACGTTTTGTTAAATTCAACACCCCCAAAAACATCATCATGTACTCATTGAGACCATAGTGACCTATAAAGTCCATATTCTTTATATAATCATCCAATATGCACAACTTGTAATAGCCTATCCTGAGGTCAATCATTGAGAAAACGTACAACCATATAAAATGAAATAGGTTTTTGAACCTTTGTAGTGGATATATATTTTTCATAGTCACCAAATTCAAGCATCGATAATCCACAGATATCCTCATGAACCATTAGTACATCTTTGAAAAAAACAATGCGCCAGCCTATGAAGAAATGATCTATCCCATAAATTAGTTCCCTTTTAATACCTCCAATGAATATGTTATCTCTAAAATTTTTATTGGATACATTTTATATGATTGATAAGATATTGGTCTCATCCCATTATAAAAACTTATGAATATTTTTACGAAATAGTGTGGATGTGAACTTATTAGGTCATCCAGAAAGACATCATCATAGTCCACCATCATTATAAAAAAACATGTTGCCCAAATCATAAATTTCTCTCTGATTCATGCTAGTCAACTGATGAGTAATCAGATACACTCTCCAATGCCTGAGCACATCCTGTTCGACCAAGGGTTCATATTAACCCAAGAAGTAAAACATAAATATGTCACTATGGACACATCTCATACTCCAAATGTAATAGTCAATTTGGGACGGAAGGGGGATATCTAGTTTATACCTAATAATAATTCATAATCCCTAATTGTTGTAATAAATAGATCCCATAAAAATCTCTCCCATCCATGTTTCATATCACATTATCGACATAAGTGCGGAATCACTATGTCACCGCCTATCAACCTCTTTAACTAGTAGGGATGATCCATTGTCCAAATTCAATATCTATGACTCGAATCAAAAAAGTTATTAGGAAGGAATGGAAAACAATTATTCCATAAAAATCTAATGAATAAAAGAAACAGATTGTACCTCGAATCATCCCTTGAAAATTTAGATCAGAGGCCTCTATAGCCTACATCATAACTCAACCCTACCCACCAGATCCCAGAGCCCGAATTTGAATAACTAAAGGTAAGGGTGGTAACATATCGAACCTCCAACCACCTCCTTATTCCTTATCAACCACTATTCAAAATATATTACCCTATAAGAAACCCTACTCTTACCAATGTATCTCAGTGGTGGTCCCTCGACCATCTCATGATATTCTGTATGATGGTTCTTGAAGTCTTATGTCACATGGTCTTTTCTGTCTCAAGAGAAAAACTACTTATCCCTCGGTTAATTTGATCCTACCTAAGAGCCATGCACTACTGGTCCTGAGACTTGGGATCCCCTTATAATGATTTGGACACACTTGGATCCCAGTGACTTCAATAGTCTACCTACAAATTAGGTCTCGGATTTTGAGTTACCACATGTATCTTCAACCACTAGGGTATGCTTATCCATAAATCTCTCCATAGACAAGGATTTCTCATGAACACCAGCATAGGTGGAAAAGAAAAGTGATACCACTAACACCTATATGTCCATGTTCAATTCTTATAAAAAGTTTCTAGAATTGAAGAACATTCACCACACAATATCTATGTATTAAATCAATAGATCAATAAATCTAATTGTGTACTCTTCTATAATCATGTTTACCTGCTACAGTTGTAGAATATTCTGAATCTGCACTGACCAGAACATGTGTGGTTAAAACTCCACTTTGAAGATACAGTAATAATCTATCTATGAGAGAATTGTTTTTATCATGAGAGTGACTCACCAAGATCCACGATAACATAGAAGAGACTTGACAAAGACAATCAATGTGGAATTCCATTTGGTCTCTCATTATCTGTAAAAGGTGCAGAACACATGTGACTCCCACTATCCCACCTTCACCCACCTAGGGGAATTGATTAGCGCAGAACCATGGAGATCGCTTCCTCTGAAACACATTCAATTCAATCAACCTACATGATTACGCAATTACAATTTTCAGATGTATGTGATTCTAAATATGTTGTGGTATAGATTGTAAACCACATGGTGGTGCTATCTCTAGTACATGTACTTATACCTATTCCTAATCGGATGGTGGATCACTATCATTATCATGTATTGGAATCCTTTCTAGATATATATGTATATGAATCTTAAAAATAAAATATGATGTATCGTGGTAAATAGAATATATTGAAACAGTTGAATCAAGAATTATATAGAAAAATCAATAATTCATATATGATCCATGTTCCAAATATTTTTTACATAAAAATAGTTTTTTGGTTCCGTTTATGATGGTAGGTTATCAGAGTCCTGGTGTATATATACATCGGCCCCCACACCAACACTGGATTGCTTTCCAGAATGCCAAACTCAAAAGACGTAACATTTTTCCCAATCCTTTATCAACGACACCAGTCCTATGTAAGAACATAACATTCTAGGTCTGAACTATGACTACACCAATCCCGCCTCCAATAAGCCAGGGGAAGGTGAATAGTTCCATGTAGGCTTATCCAAAAAATTGGAGGAATTATCCAAATATTCTATTACACATAGAAACAGAAATCTCTAAATCCACAATATGATGAAATGAGAAAGATTCTAAAAAAAATCATTTATACCCTATTATCACACAATAGAATATGACAATAAATGGTTTAAATGTTGATGAACTTTCCAAATATAAGACCATAAAAAAATATAAAATTCAAACCTAGTATAAGGGAAATTACTTATTAAATAAAAATTTCCTCTTAAAAACACCTTGATCTGTCAAGCACTAACTATTATCCTCACACTCTATGTCCTCCTAGGACACTGTCAAATGGGCCATGGTGTGCATAAGAGATGACACATGAAGGAAAATCCCATGTAGGGGTAAGTATAATAATATACAGTTGGATACCATTAAAATAATAAACATAATTCAAAAAGTACAGTCAGCTAAATAAAATATATAATAATCTATATATAATAAAAACAAATAGATATTCTAAGGAAATACACCACACCACGATGTGGTCCTAAAAAATGGCCAACCATATGTTTTTTCAAGAAGCAACAATTATTTCAGGAGAATACACTACATGATCCATGTTAAAATTGTATATTTTCAACACTGAGGACTATATCATTTGGAACTACACAAGAAATATCATTGATCTTGGAAAACTCTAATACAACGGGTGGGGGACATGACTATAACCACCAGAGGACACCACAATCCCAATATAGATCAACTATCAATGTAGTGGATCATATGCCAATATTACCACAAACCATACAGATATGTACAAATTGATGATGATCAATTTCCCACTTATGAAATTCACACCAATTCAACAAACACTAACTAGGGAATAATTAATGATAGAGGATTGAACTCTAATCTCAAATTGAGACACCACAACTCAATCTAAGACACATCCTCTTGAGGTGATCACATTCTAAATATATGGATGTAATGACACGTTGTACCCTTTAAAAAAGGTAAAATTGAATGTACTAAACCTATACATGTCCAAACATAGAAAATTAAGAGCAACATGAACACTTCACAGATGAACATGGCATGTACTAGGGGGTACATGGAGTGTATAGGTATCACTATGTATACCCATGTGGAAGAACCTCACACTACATATAGTCATTGAATACACAGGGTTTATCAGAAATAGATGTTGTGTAAAGATATATTGTTTCAAAGCTATGTCACCAGGTGGTTTATAGGTTTGGTTGGTTTTTTCATTGATGTAGTACATGGCGTGCAGTTTCACGTGAAATTTACCTATGTACTGTTACGTGGGTAAGACCTTGTACACCAATCCAAGATGTGTCTATGTGGTAGTACATGGAATGCCTTCTATCCATGTACCCCAACTTTTGTACGTGTATCCACTAAGGTACACTTCATGTCAACTGGGGTGGTCTCCAATATATGTTACAAGGGTCACATGTTGTGTGATCCTTAACAGCAGTTGGAACCCTAAAACTATGTCTACGGGTCAAACATAATGTAATTATAGATTATAGTCTATATAGATCATGATTTTCCAAAATTTCTCTGCATCATCTGATGCCTCAGCAATGCCTTTACCCGTTTCAAATCATGTAGATTGAGGTTCATGCAGACCATTCCCACATTGATATATGGAAAACTGTGCTCGAATATTCTAATAAAATGAATCAACATGCTTTTCATCATTTTGTGCTGAAGAATGATGAAGAATGTGAATTTGGATATTCAGAAGCTCCAAATTTTCTTCCATTTCCATCATCACACCTATATCATGTATTGTCAACCATAGATCTATGATATTAGTTCGTTTCATAATTGAAAAATTTCACATTGTTCGATTGATTGGGATATGTTAAACCCTGGGCCAAACCCTGAACAGTCACTGTGAACAAAGAATCAGGGGAGAAAAGAATAATAATAAATTAGAAAAATGAACCATGATCGATGATTATGTCAATATTGATTCATTTCCATGAGAATAATACTTTTTGGAATCAATAATCCATTTTAAATATATAGAATACAAATCCAATTAAACATATATCCCAAATATGCAATATCCATTGATCAATCCATTGGATTAATGATCTATTTTAATCATTAGAATCATGAATGGGGAAATGAATCAATTTATACAATAGATCTACCTTTATTTGGATAAATCATTGATGTTGAATGATGTGTCATCTTTATGGTTGTTGAGATCCTTCGTATCTAGGGGTGTCTATCGAATATACATGATCTGATTATCGTTTGACTAAGAGAATTCCAACAAAATTCTCTCACTCAGCTCTCTATTTATTTTCATGAGTATGTGGCTAACCCATGTATTTCTCCACAACATTATATTTAAATACATTCTAATCACTATGTTGTTATAATTATAGTAAAATAATTTAATTACTTATTTTTTCATTTCAATTCCCATGATGAATCTTCTTTAAAATACCCACAACGAAAAAATTTATGCTGCGTCTAGGGTAAAAACCACATTTTTAATACAATAGTGACGTTGTATTTCTAATATTTGCCACTATTCATGTGTTATATTATATGTTTTGTATGGTTATACATTCATGTTTTTTAATATATTTAATAAATTTTAATCCCATATTTTGGGAACATAAGACATCATAATTGCACCTTACCTCATCTGTTGGTCATCAAAAGAATCTATATATCTTCCCAACATAATACATGGAAAATATTATACTCTATAAAATTTTATTGCCATCATTTTTATTTATTTTTGTAAAATATAAATTAAGGAAATAATATCTTAATTGACTTTAATTTCATTTAATAAAAAATGATATTTCATTAAATGATTTAATATTAAAAAAAATCATACCATATTCTAAGTCCAATATAACTTTAAATAAATAAAAAACATGGCATTTTAATGGATGAATTAAAATTCTATAATTATCATTTTGATCTATATATATTAAAAACAATGTTAGCATTGACCTGTTTAATGTATCATTATTAACCAATACATATTTTTGTGTCAAAATTAATTTCAAAAAATCATGGGATTTAAATTTTTTTAATTGTATAAAATATATTTAATTATATGGGTCTATATTTTATAATTAATCTCACTATAGTTTTGTCATGATGATTAAATTACTTCTGATTGAAAAATAGTTACTTATATAAAATCAAAAATGGTAAAAACAGTGAAGTATAATGACATGGAAAAAATGAAAAAAATACACCCCTTTTTGTTTATGTGTGTGATTAGAAACCATAAATAAAGTTTACTCGATTAATTTTTAAACTCAAAAGAACACAAGGTAATGATGTCCCCCCAATAGATATTACCATTTAGAATTTACAAGAATAATCACTTCTCCTCAACATTAAAATGAAATTTAATCATTCCTTTCATCACACATCTTAAGCCAACATGGATAATACCATAATCATGAAAAAACATTTATAATCCCTACCCAATAACTTGATCTCAAAATTTGGGATGATATCTTACCATGGAAGCCCTTCGGTGAAAACCAAATCTAGCTACCCAAAAATAGGTAAAATCGTCAACATGCTTTTCTGTTTTATTTATTTTTTTCATCCATTAAAATTTTATTATTACCTGATTATATAAAAAAATTTATTTCCTAAATAAAATACCGTGTGTTTATATTATTTTTTTAACTACACCTACAAAAATAGCCACAGAATGAGTAATGAAATTACTTTTCAGGTACAATGAAATACCGATTCGGGATATGATGTTGTTCGTTTTCACTTAACTACCTCTCATGATTGGGAATTATAATATGAAAATAATATTTATATGATATATATATATATATTATATATATATTTCATTTAAAATTATAGACCTATTATAAAACACATACCCATATGTGTTCAATTATATGTAAGTACGATAACATCATTTGTGGATTTGTGGACAACCACATCGACAATGTTATGTGATATGTTCTCCATGTAGGTGGGATGTATTAAATATGACATTAATTAAAAATATGTGAAATAAATAACATAAATATTATAATAATTACATGATTGAATTTTTTGAAAATTAACACATCAATTTCTTTATTACACTTTTCATACACTAAAACAGTTATAATGCAATTAATGATTGTGTAGACTTCTACCCCCTCAATGAGATGTGATTCATTTTACAAAAAAACAATTATATATATATATTTTAAAATGAATCAATTACATGTTATTTAAGGAATAATTTTATTTTGAAATGATATAATTTTACCTAAATTTTTTCCATAATGATCATTGAAAAATTGAAAGAATACTCGTGCTTACATACGACCTACTGTCATTATTATTATAATGTCGGTTAAGTTTCCATAAATATAATCCATGAATGGTTATAAAGGAATAATTTATGTATAAATATGATAATTATTTATTGATTTTTTTCTGTTAACTTTTAAATATTGAACCATTTGACCATGGTCAACCTACTAAAGTCAGTTTTGAAACATAAACCAAATGTGGTCAAAACATCTGACTTCTACATTATTGATTAAGTAATTATATATAACTGGTTTATGAGAAAAATAAGTGTAATAAAAATTTTTAATATGTTCATTATAAAATAGAAAGCATTCATAAGTTTATTATTCCTAAAATAGAGGACACGCATGACAAATGAGACTCTGCTAACGGATTCTTAACTCACTTTTACTTTCAAAAGGAATACATCATAATAAATAATTATTTCTTTTTTTTCTTGAGTTTTATCTACATGTCATTGTGAGAAACTATTTCATGAATAATTTTATATTCATTTTATTTATATTTTATTATTTCTTTGAGTTTATTGTTTTAATTATATATATGTAGTAATGGATAATTTTTCACAATTTTTCTACTTTTTATGGTTTGTTATGTTTTACAAATATATTATTTCATAAGGTGTATATAATTCATATTTTCAATGTTTTATCATGATTACAAATATTTATCATGATATTATATGTTTCATTTATTTATTACTCTATAACGGGGTATAGGATTTCAATGATTCTAAATCAAAAATTGATTTTTGTCACAATTTTCCTTCTTTGTGATGTTTTTTCGTGTTATAAAAATGTATTCTTTTATAAACATTATAAACTTCCACATAAAAATTTTATATAAAAAATATATTTCATATAATGATATCATCTGATTAATTTATTGGTATTCCATTTATTTGGTTAATGATTCAATTTTTTCAGAGTTGTATGAGAAGCGTTGAAATGATTAATTATTTTTTTATAGATTAATGTTTTAATGATATTTCAATGTAATAGATATTAATCAATTTCAATAATCTAACAAACCAGGTATTAATAGAATAATACATTTTAAATTATATTAATAAATATTAATAAATATTAATTTTATGTTAAAGAAGATGTTATTATCGATAGTGTACTCAACACACAACAAAGAGTTTCTCTGAAATCATATGATTCACACAACATTGTGTTATACTAAAAAATAATACCACAATATAATTACTAATTTAAATGGAAGTTACCACCACGAGATGGAATGGTGGGAATGAAATGTAACAACTAAATTATGAAATATGGTTTAGAAATTCTTAAATAATGATTCAATGTTTACCAATTTTTTTAGAAATGGAATAAAATCAATTGAATAGAAAATATTTTTTTTATTAAAATCATGTTTAGAAGATAATAATTGTGTATATAAAATAAACTCACTATTTATGGATTTTTATTTAATGAAAAATATGTGTTATACATTCAATATTATATTTAAAACTCAAAGTAAATTCTTTTTTGTAATGATATAAGAACAAATTCAATTTTCTTCCGGATAAAATGATTATTTTATAAAAATTATATTTTACTACCTTTTTGAAGGAAATCCCTATTTAAATATATGGAACTTTTGGTTTTGACAACGAGAATTAATTTTCAATTAATTTATGGAACTTTTGTTTTTTTAATTTGGATATATGGATATCAAATTTTGAATAAAGATGAACTATTTATTAGAATAGGTACATTTTATTTTAGTAAATTATGAAAAACAACTTCAGTAATAATTTTATTTACCATGGTTAAAGGGAAAATATAATAAATAGGGTATTAAATATTATTATAACAATATTAATCAACACAAACACAAGTAATAGTACTATTTTATGCAATATATATCCGAACATGGGCATCTTTGGGTCAATTTTGGGACCCCATGGATCCAATTGGATGTGGTAATGAAATATTATAAGAATTAATTTAAGGTAACGAAAAATGTTACATAAATATGAATTTTCTACTAAAACAATTTTTATGGGGTTTTATAAGTGATATTATAAGGCCCCATCCTTGAACATTACATAATCATGAATAAAATGAATAATTCACATTGTGGAACTTTTCAGGTTTATATTTTTAGATAATTAAGACATAAACATTTCATATCAACTTGAATATTACATGTTCACAATACTACTCAATATATATTTTTTAAAAAAATCATAAAAAGAAAAATGTGTAGTTTAATGTTTTAGACCGCATGACTTTTCCTTGATCTCATCCTTGACCATTATTAATCTTTAATTCATGTGGAAAAAATTTCCAAAACATGGGATGGGCATAAAAACTCAGTAAGGGATATTAAATTAGGAAAGAAAAAATTAGCCCATAAATAATTACAAATTAATTAATACAATACTTTTCAATCATAACATACATTAAAAATCATATGATTTATGAATAACACATGGAAAACTTAAATCATAATGGTAACTTATGGAATTCATAACACACATACATTGTAGCTATCACAGCTACATAAGGAGTTACACTTGGAATACCCATAACAGTATATTCTTTAAATCTTTCATGAGAAACATCACATTTACCTTCATCACATTACCCAATGCATTGGAGATCTATCTCGGGCTCACCCTCCCAATGTTTATTACGAAAAAACCCATATATGAAAAAAACTACCAATAAAAATAACATAATAATAACACATAACACAATTATAAAGGAATCATAATATTTCCACATTCCAATATATCAAATAAAGATATTGAAAAAAAACAATACTTTATCAAATCACTTTCAAATCCATTAAAAAAGTGATTTTTGAATTAAAGTGTCCCATACCACATTGAAGATTTTAAATGAATTATCATTTTAAAACATTATTGTCCATATAAATAAACCCTAATCCCCACTTTGAAAACATGGACATTAATGAGAAATATTTAGAAGAATAGATCTTTAAAACATTTAAAATGATATTTTAGTTAATGAGTTTTTTAATAAAAAGGGAGACGCTTGAATAAAAATAATTGAGGGATAAAATTTAATGAGAACATTATACTATCATGAGAATAAATTTATTCCTGATATAATATGTTAATAGACAATATATACACCATATAAGAGTGAATTGGAGGATAAAAATAATGAAGTCTCAGTGGAAATGTAAATTGAGATGAAATCCCTTTTAAAGATTGTATCCTTAAATTAAGGATAAATAAATCACATAATTATATGTAAAAAACATAAATACACCCAATATAAGTAATATTATTTGTAAGAAAATCATAGGTCATTAAAATATATTCATCGGACAACATATTCAATAAGTACAAGTTGAACCCAACGAATTGAAATTTGGTTAAAAAGTTCACTTGTAATAATTTGACAGCCTAACGACGTCGGGTTAAAAATTCAGAAAATGAGTTGATGAGAGAGAAAAAGGGTATCTCATCACATGGAAATAAAATTTACATAAATAAGGATATATAAAAACATAATCCAACATAAGAATATGTAAATTAAAAGACATAACAAAAATAAGTCTTTTAAATGAGGGCGGTGAAAGCATCCCTTACTGATTAGGTAACATACGAAAACATACACCGTATGAAAGAATGAAAATACATTTAAGATGTAAATACCCATAAATGAAAGTATATTACACAAATAGTACAATCATGGTCAATAAATACACCACAAAAATGAAATAGTGGAAAATATTGCATGAATCTCATAGGAATAAAAAGTAAGATGAAAACCCATACTATGTTGTAATCAATCGAGTCCTATGACCAAAAGCTAATATGCACCAAATAGGTCACATAATACCATGAATATAAAGAGAATCATGATAATATTTATTAAATATCAATACATAGTACAACACGTGCAATAAATAATTGGTGAACAATGGAAATCTCATGGAATTAAAAGTGAGATAAGAAATCCCTTACCTCGTGTCCGACTTGACCCGTTAATTTTTTAACGTCCTGAATAAGAAACAAATTTTAATTTATACTTGATTAAAAGACTTTTTCAGGTTTATTATTCAAATTTTATATCTTATTACCATGTTATAAACATTACATAGTCATTTATATTAATATCGGTCATTTTGTCAATATTTGGTACTTGATTAAAAAGATGAACACCTTATATTTACAAGTTGTTCATGTGGTAATATATCGATTATCTCCAGATTTATATTAATGATTTAGATATCATATATATCATATATATCATATATATCATATATATCAATTATATTCATGTATTTATAATATTACATAACATTTAGAGGTAAGAAATGAAATGCACTATTAATGGAGACGGTAAGTCGCACGTACGCATGAACGCTACATCCATTTATATTTATTAATTTAATGTAATTTAAACATAATGATACATTGTTATATTATTATTCTGGTATAATATCATATATAATATTATTAACTCTATCCTTTATACGTCCCACATAAGTCATTAATGAGTCATATCACTTTTAGGGGGTGGTAGTCCGTACATCCTCTAATGAGATTATCGTATTTACCCACTATGGAAACCATAAATAAATTCAATAAATGGAAGAAAAAGAAGAATTAATAAAACATAAACATAATATATATCATATATAAATAATGATAAAACATAATTTCCACAACGAGAGGTTGTAGAAGATAATTGAACAATCATCATTTCGTGAGGCGTTTGCTTTCCATCCACAAAATATAATGTTCATCCCGCATTAGATGGAGGTGTGTGTAATTTTAGTATGAATAATTATTATAAAAACATCCTAGTATATTTAGGATACACATTTTGATACAAACTAATAGAATAAAAAGAGTTTAGGGGTTGGATATTTAAAATAAATGAAAACAAGTTAAGAGAAACTGTTACCTTTAATTTGGGTAACTCCCATTGGTTTGAACCAAAATGACTCTTTAAATGCCTTCTTACTAAGGTAAGGCGTATAGGTGGAGGATAGGTAATTAGGGAGCTTAATTGGGTAGAGGTTGGATGAGCCAAAATGCTTTATAGGTGTGAGGAATTGGATAGAAGTGGCCTTCTTTTATAAGGGAGAGGAGGGGCTCTTTAGAAAAGTGTGGAATTTTTTTTATTATAAACTTATATTCAGATTAAAATTGTAGAAAAAACAATAAAGTCGATGATAAGATGACTAATAATTGAAATAAATTCATCAAATATAAATTGGAATGGTTTTGGATATTATTTTAGTATTTATAATTGTATTTATTTAAATCATTTATTAATGATGTAAATATTTCATCATTATTGTGTAATAAATAATTTAAATTATTAGAAGTCTAAAAATTATAAAAAAATTACCATTATGTAGGAAATAATTTTTTCTTTCCAATAAATATTTATATTAGAAAATATTCTTTATATGACACCATATAAAATTTATTTACGAAAGGATATTTGTTTATGTCATTTTTTCCTCTACTTTAAATTAATTAATCTAAAGTGTTAATATCAATCCCATGTGACTCTATGGGGTCCCAAAATCGATCAAAGGATGTACTTGGACGTCCATGACTCATAAAATACTGTTAAAACAAGTGATAATGGAATTTTGAATAATTATAATATTATTTTTAACTTTAATTACCCTATTTACCTTTAACCATAACAAGTAAAAGTCAAAATTTACTATTCACCAAAAATTATTTTCATCTTATTGAACTACATTGTACTTATGGATATTAACCGTGTCTCTCGGATTTTTGAAATTCAACTCACAAAACTGGTAAAATTAAATTTAAATGCAAATTTTAGTTTTTTTAACTACTACTATGTGGTTTCAATATTCATAAAAAATTGATGATTTTCTGAATAATACAAAAAACATAGCCAAAGCTATATTTGATATTCCAAATTCAAAAATAATTTATATTTTAACAAATTAAAAAAATAGAAGTTGAATTAGTTAATTTCAAATTAATTCCTATTGTTAGAATAAATAGCGTGTTTTTACGAAACAATAACTGTCAAAAGATTGACATTTGATTGTGTCAAATTTCAAAGTGAAATTAATTACAATGAACAACATATTAAATGGTAAAATATATTCTATTTATACATTAAAATCCATTAAAATTATAATATATCCAAATTAAAAAATTATATTAAAGGGTAGTTTTGAATTATAATACAACATGATTCACTTTTCATTAAAAATTGCATTTTATCAGAAAAATACCAAAATTTCAACCAATGTAAATTTTGATGTTTTGATTCTAAAGAAGAATTATATTTGGTCAAATAGAACATATAAAAGTTAAACAAAACTATATTTAAAGAGGATTCTCCATTAAAAGGTAGTAAATCAACCTTTTAATGTAAATTATGCTTAAAATTAGATTCATTCACATTTTAAGCCTCTAAATTTTATTGGATAAATGTAAATACATTTTACAAACATGTATTGTCATATTTTAGTTAGTTTTTTTAATTACTTACAATACAAAGACTAGGAGTTAACTTCCATTTAAAATAATAATATTGTATTATTAGTGTGCAACGTAAGATTTCAAGGAAACACGTTGTTACGTATCAAGAACACTATCGAACATAGCAACCCCTGTAAAGTAAAATTAATATTTAATTAAAAAATAATAATAAATATAAAAAAATTTCATATTCTCTATTTACCTAGGATTATACATCCTTCCCCACTTTTGGGAATTGTGTCCTCGTAATTTTAGAACTGGCCTAGGAATCTTCATTAAAAGTCCCACATCGGAAAAGAGTCAATAAAACAATCACATAAAAAGAATGAAAGAGAATTAAAAAGGTCACACGAGACAAAAAATACTAGGATTCCATGAAAATATGGATCTGGAGGAGAAAAAAAACTCTCAAGTTCTGATGGAGAGTGGTTGAAAGCATGATTAGGAGAATGTTAACCACCAGAAAATCACAATCTTGTGATGTGTTAAATGGTCATTGATTACCCAGTAGGAAAGGTAAACCAACAAAGTTTTTTATATGTTCCATTACATTATTTAGAGGATTTTATTTACTATATCGAATAATAATATAAGGAAACATACTTACTTTTCATATATACTTTCATACTTTACAAAATTTCTACAACAAACACATCTTTTCTCCATACGATGTGTATTCAAACTGACATGGTCACATTAAAATTTTTAGATTCAACTTATAAAGAATTATATAATCCAAAAAATATGAACTATATATTTCCCCAGTCATCATACATCAACCAAAATAGTACTCTTAGTACAAGATCAGATAATCCTTAAAAGGGATAATCTTCTTCAAAAAATTAAAACTACTCTCAATCTGCTAAATTTGTCTAAAAATACCCAAATTTCAACAAAGACAATTCAATAAAAAATGAATATAAATTCTTCAATTTAACCCAATGTATGATTGAAACCAAAAATTTTAAACAGATTTGATCACATAGTCTTCGACAAAAATCCAAAAATTTATCTCCAAAATCATCGATTACTCTTAAAGTCTCATACTGATGTGTAATGAACAAAATAACATATTCTCTATGATAAGTTATTTTTTTTATAGAAAACCCAAAATAAACTTATTCTTGATTCGAAAAATCTTATAACTAAAATGAATTAGTCATACTAACCAGGGACTTCACGTAGTCCAGTGGTAGGGAATAAAACCTAGTAGCACTTTGGTTGTGGATTCGAATCCTACAGATTTGTTCAACGCGATGGGTTGTCACTTGTTCTACGTGTTTTACTTTTTTAAATACTATATAATTTTATAAAATTCCCAAAAAATGGATAAATTCAATAAAAATAACCATAACATATTGCAACCACAATGGTTATCTAATAACTTTAATTTTGCACCCCAAAATTTATTAACATATAGTTTCCTCAAATTCAAATATCATATAGACCAAAATGGATTTTTTTAAAACTATATCTAAAAAATAAGTGTTAATTATTACTTGAATAATATTTTCATATATCAAACTTTAGGGTTACACTTACTATAAATTGTCTTCTAATATAATCCCATCATCAAAAGAGTCCTAATACTTTTTTGCATTTCACTATCCTAAAATCTATCATAACACTTGAAACCCTTATATGTTAACTTCTTACTCATTCAAAGTTCTTCATTAACCATTCCATTCCAACTTATTCTGAAATACATATTTCCAATCAACAAAAACATGAATCAAATCCTACGTTTTAATAATTTCAAAACAGATGTTATGAAAAAATCCATACCTTTCATTGGTCATTGTTAGTTTCTTCATCCTTAATTGGAATGGAATTATGTATTGGTAAACATATATTTGTATGATACTGGTTATCACATTACCGAAGCATATTCATAGGACATATATTTGTATAAGGACCATACACACCACATTTAAAACATTCAATTGATCCCTCAGAAAGAACTTTTTTCCCTTTACTAGATTCAACTGGATGCTTTCTTTTTCCATGGTAGGTTGTTGCTTTATGACCTTCATTCCAACATCTATAGCATCTTCCCGTACCTCTGAAGAATTTTCCAAGGTGCTTCTTTCCACATCATTGAAACTTATGTTTTTGAACATACTTACCTTTATGATTATTACATGAAATTCTATAGGGATTTTTTTCTCGCAAATAAAATGCCATATAAAAATCACCAAGGTTTAGGTTGATAATCTTGACTCCAGATTGTTGGTTGAGAATAACCATAAGATCTCTCATTGCAGCTCTCATGTCATTCAATTGCTCATTCATAAAACCATCACAATTTTCTTCACATCCACTATTACTTGGATTCCTACTAGATCCAGCCATATACTAAAACCAAAATGGTCCGTGTGATTATAGTAGTAAAATGACCATACAATATCTTATGATTAAAGTAAATACTAATATATATTTATTAATGTTATCTTAAACTCATTCAAATTATCTAAATTAACTAAGACTCTTTCTAAAATCCTAACCATTATGGTAATGTCACTTATGCATAAGAACACCCTAACCTCTAAAGTTATCAAAACTGACCTCTGGTACCAACTATAAGGACTTGACCTCGAACATTACATAATCCTGAATTAAATGAATAATTTAAATTGATGATCTTTTCAGGTTTAGAGTTTTAGAAAATTAGGACATAACTATTACATATAATCTTGAATATTCCATGTATACACTACTACTCAGTATCCATTTTTTAAAAAAAAAACTCATACAACGAAACATGTCTAGTTAAATGTTTCAGACAGCATGACTTTTCCTTGATCCCATCCTTGACCCTTATTCATCTTTATGTCATGTGGAAGAAATATCAAAAACATGGGATGAGAATAAAAACTCAGTAAGGGATATAAAATTAGGAAGGAAAAAATTAAACCATCAATAAATACAAACCAATGAGACCAATACTTTTCAATCATAACATACCTTACAAAATCATAAGATTTATGAATAAAACACAAAAAAATCAAAATGGTAACTTCTGAAATTCATAACATACTTACATTATAGATATCAAAACTACATAGGGAGTTACACTTGGAATACCCATCAGAGTATATTCCCTAAATCTCATAGGAGAAACATTACATTTACCTCTTTCTGGTTACCTAATGCATTAGAGATCTCTCTCAGGCTCACCCACCCTAGGTTTATCACGGAACGAACCGTATATGTAAACAATTCAAAATAACCATAAAATAATCATAACAAATAACACAATGTAAAGGAAATATAATATCTCCACATTATGATATATCAAATCAAGACATTTAAATACACAATGCTTTATCAAGTCACTTTCAAATCCATTAAAAAAGATTTTTTAATCAAAGTGTCCCATACCACTTTGAAGATTTTAAATTAATTATCACATGAAAACATTAGTTTACATTTAAATAATTCCTAAAACACATTTTTAAAACATGGACATTAATGAGAAATATTTTGAAGAATAAATCATTAAAAAATTTAAAATGATATTTTAGTTAAAGAGTTTTTTTTAAACAAAAATAGAGACGATTGAATACAAATAATTAAGGAATAAAATTTAATCATAACATTATAATATCATGATAATAAAAGGGTTTCATGATATAATATGTCAAAGTACATCATATACACTATATAAGAGTGAATTGGTGCAAAACAACAATGAAGTCTCAGTGGAAATGTAAATTGAGATAAAATCCCTTATAAAGATGGTATCCCTAAATTAAAGTTTAATCAATCAAATAATTATGTTTGAAAAATAAAAATAAATAAAATATAAGTGAATATTATGATTAAAACAATCATAGGATATTAACACATATTCATAATATTATATATTCAATAAGTACAAGTTGAACCCAAAGAATTGAAATTTGGTTAAATAGTTCCCTTGTAAAAATTTGACAGCCAAACAGAATCACGAAAAAAAGTCAAAAAATAAGTTGATGAGAGAGAATATGGTATCTCATCACATGGACCTAAAATTTGCATCGATAAGTTTATATAAGAACATATCCCAACATAAGAAGATGTAAATTAGAAGGCAACACAAAAAGAAGTCTTCTAAAAGAGGGCGGTGAAAGCTTCCCTTACTGATTTGGTAACATACAAAACATACAACATATGAAAGAAGGATCATACATTTAAAATGTAAATACCCATAAATGAAAGTATATTACACAAAGAGTACAATCATGGGAAATACATACACCACATAAAATGAAATAGTGGATAATATATAAATAAAAAGTGAGATGAAAACCCTTACTATATTGTAATCAATCGAGTCCTATGACCAAAAGCTAATATACACCAAATGGATCACATAATACCATGAATATAAAGGTAATAATGATAATATTTTTTAAATAGAAGTACACAGTTCACCATGTTCGATAAATAAGTTGTGAAAAATGGAAATATCACGGAATTAAAAGTGAGATAAGAAATCCCTTACCTCGTGTCCGACGTGACCCGTTCATTCATTAACATCCTGAATAATAAACTAAAGATAATTTTTACTTTCATAAAAACCTTTTTCATGTTTATTATTCCTTTTATATCCCTTATTAACATGTTATTAACATTACATAGTCATTTATGTTAATAACAGTCATTTTGTTGGTATTTGGTACTTGAGTAAAAAAAATGAAAACCTTATATTTACAAGTTGTTCTTGTGGTAAGATATCGATTATCTCCAGAATGATATTAATTATTTAGATATCATATTTATCATATATATCTAGTATATAAATGTATTTATAATAGTACATAACATTTAGAGGTGAGAAACGAAATGCACCGTTCATGGAGACGGTATGTCGTACGTACGCTTGAACGCTACTTCCATTTCTATTTTGTATTTTAATGGAATTAAAACATAATTTACCATAGTTATATTATTATTCCAGTATAATATCATATATAGTATTATTAACTCCATACTTTATACTTCCCAAATAATACATTAATGATTCATATCCCTTTGAGGGGGCTGTAGTATGCACTACTTCTAATGAGATTATCGTATTTACCCACTGTGGAAACCATTTGAAATTATATAAATGGAAAATACAGAAGCATAATGAAGACATAAACATAATATATATCATATATAAATATAGTTATATCATAATGGCCTCTATGAGAGGCGGTAGGAGATAATTGAACAATCACCATTTCGTGAGGCGTTTGGTTTCCATCCACAGAAAAATTATGTTAATCACCCATTAGATGGATGTGTGTGTAAATATAGATTGAATAATTTTCAAAAAAACAACATAGTATATTTTGGATACATTTGTTGTTACAAAATAAAGTAATAAAAATAGTTTAGCGGTTGGATAAGTAAAATAAAATAAAAGATGTTAAGAGAAACTGTTACCTTTATTTTGGGTAACTCCCTTTGGTTTGAACCAAAAGGACTATTGAAGTTTGTTCTACAAGAGGTAAGGATTATAGGAGTAGGATAGGGAATTAGGGAGCTCACTTGGGCAGATGTTGGATGCACCAAATGGTTTTTTAGGTGTGAGTAATTGGTTAGAAGTGGTCTCCTTTTATAAGGGAGATACATGCTCTTTAAGAAAGTGTGAAAACATTATTTTAATATAAACATACCATTGGTTTAAAAAGGTCCAAAACTAATTAATGTAGAATATTACATGACTCATATTCAAAATAAAATCATTCAATAGTAATTTTATAAGTCTTGGATATTAATTTAGTCTTTATAATTTTATTTATTTAAATCATTTATTAATGATGTAAATATTGCATCATTATTGTGTCATAGATAATTTAATTTATTCGATGTCTAAAAATTATAAGAAATTAACATGATGTAGTATATCTTATTATATTCTCAATGAATATTTATAGTCGAAAATATGACTTATATAACACCATATAAAAATTATTTACCAAAAGATATTTGTTTATGTCATTTTTGCCTTTACTTTAAATTAATTAATCTAAAGTGACAATATCACTCTCATGTGGCTCAATGCGGTCCCAAAATCTACCCAAGGATTCCCTTGGTCGGACATGAATCATCCAATAAGGTTAGGACATGTGTTAATGTAATTTTGAATAATTATAATATTCTTTTTACCTTGAATTAACCTATTTATCTTTTATCACGGTAAATGAAAATAAAAAGTTACTATTAAAAAAATTATTTTCTTCTTATTGAACCACATTTTCCTTGTTGATATTAACTATGCCTCTCAAAAATTTTAAATTAAACTCTCATAAGTTGTAACATGTCATTTAAATGAAAAATTATTGTTTTCTAACTACTACTAAGTGGTTTCACTATTCATCAAAAATTAATGTTTTTTTAGAAAAATACCAAAATCTAAGCCTAAGATTTATTTGATAGTCCGATTTCAAAAATGAAGTATATTTTTAAAAAAATCAAAACTATGTAGTTGAATTAATTAATTTAAAACTAATTTTAGTTTTTAGAACAAATAGCGTGTTTTTATGAAACAATAACTATCAAAATATTGATAGTTGTTTGTGTCCAATTTCAAAGTGAAATTAATTCCAATGGCCAGTATTGGATTAATTGTTAAAAAAATATATTATAATTATAATTTTAAACCATTTAAAATTATAATATATACATATAAATAAATTAGATTAAATGGTAGTCTTGAATTAAAATACAACATGTTTATCTTTTCATTAAAATTTGAATTTTATCAAAAAAAATACCAAAATTTCATCCACATTAAGTTTTGATATTCCCATTCTAAATAGAAATTTATTTGGTCAAATAGAGAATATAAAAGTGACCAAAACTATATTTAAATAGGGTTCTCTATTAAAAGGTGGTAAATCGACCTTTTAATGTAAATTATACGTAAAATTAGATTCATTCACATTTTAAGCCTATAAACGTTTTTGGGTAAATATAAATACATTTAACAAACATGTATAATTATATTGTTGTTAGTTTTTTTCATTCCCACCAATACAATAGAAATAAGTTAACTATAATTTAAAATAATAATATTATATTATTAGTGTGGAATGTAAGATTTCAAATAAACCTGTTATTGCGTATCAGGTATGCTCTTAAACAAAGCAACCCCTTTAATGTAAACATAATATTTAATTCAAAAATATTAAAAAATAAAAAAATGTCATGTTCTCTATTTAACTGGGTTGTTATAGAAATATTACAGTATAAATGCTAATTATAAATAAAACAAAATCCTATATAATTGAAATTTATTTTTAATTTTTAGACATCAAATAAATAAATATATTTATGACGCATTGATGAAGTTGTGACTACCTTGTTAATGAATGTTTTTAATAAATGAGATTATAGATAATAAAATAATGTTATTTTAAAACTTTTTATGCCATCCACCAATTTGAGGTTTGATTATTACTTTTTATAAGTAATTTAATTATGTTTTTTCAAAATAATCAAGTTGTTATGGTTTTTAAAAATTCCTGATATGAATAGTATAAAAATTTACAAAAATGGGTCCTTAAAAAAATATTATTTAATGAAATGATATAATAGTTATAAATATATAATATTTGTGTAAATTAATTTTATAACGTTTAAAAATTCATTAATTAACCACTTTAGGTTCAATTTTCAATTTATAGTAAATATATTAACCATATAGTATGAATATACATGAATATATGGTCAGAGTAAAATTAGTTATGTAAAGGTTAATTTTAAAAGATAAGGATATATTTTTGACCTAGAAATTTATAAACCATATTGGTTGAGTGGTTTTCCAATAAAAATATATTTGAAATAAAATACTTTTTGACCTTTTTGAAAAGATAATAATTTTATCATAAAATAATACTTTAAAATGTTCATATAGTGGCCCTCCCCCTCTTATAAAAGGGCATCACCACTACCCATTTTATAACACCACTTTAACCCCTTGTCTTGTCCAAAATGTCCAAAATTAGCTCCCAACATCTTTCTATTCCTCCATGAAGCCATAACATAGTCATAAGGCAATTAAAGAAAGCCTTTTGTATCAAATCAATGGGAGTTACATGTTTTTAGAGGTTGTGTCTTCCCTAATGTTCCTTTCCATTATTTTACATTATTACTCTATTTATTATCCTCATTCTATTTCATAAAATGACACTGGTATTCTCAATATCGTAGGATTTTTTATGAGATTTATTTTAACTACACTTACACAGACACCTCTATCGAATGGATATGAACAAACTATTTCTATGGACGGCTAACTATTTCCTCACAAAACGATGATAGTTCAATTTCCTCATACCACCTCTCATGGTGGCCATTATGATGGAACTGTATATATATATATATGATATATAATATATTCATATTATCTCTATTATTCTATATTTTATTTAAATCATACCATTATGATTTCTATAATGTATTATTATAATATTTTCAGTTGAGGAATTGTGGACTACAGCCCCCTCAAAGAGATATGACTCATTCATTCCTAAAATGGAACATATATAGGATAGAATTAATTAAATTATATATATCATATATATATTATGTTATTTTAATTAAATTATAATATACCTATATATCATTTAGATTTCTTTATTTTAAATATAAAAAATTGACAGTAGCGTTTATTAGTACTTGCGACTTACCATCTCAATGAAGGGTGCATTTCGTTTATTATCTCAAAATGTTATGGAATATAATATATATATATATATTGGTTATATATGATATTTAAATCATGATTAATATTCTGGATATATTTTATTTTTCTTCACATGGACATTTATTAATTATATCATTTTTATTTTTGACTCAAGTTCAAAATATCGTCAAAATGACCGATTTGACCTCAAATAATTATTTAATTTATAAAACATGATGATATGAAATGTAAAATTACTAATAAACATGAATAATGTTCTCATGATTTTATGAATTATCATATTTCTAATATTCATGAATATAAATAATGAATTAGACAAGTCGAAGTCAATGTAATGGACCCTTTTACCCTCCTATTTTTGTCAAAGGCATTTTTTTGTCTTTTAATGTCCATTTTATTATGTTGGGATACGTTATTATATGTACATAAAACTATGATTCTTATTTTCATATTATGAGATAACCTCTTCTATCTTAGAAACTCATTTTTAAAAATTTTGTGTGACATCATTTGGCCAAAGAATTTTCATGAGGGAATTTCTAAACGCAATTTCCACTCATTGGATTGTACACATTCTTCGTTGATTATATTATGCCAATATTATTTGTGGAATTACTATTTATTGATTAATTTTGGAATTTCCACTTAATTTTTTGTTGATATACTATTAAAACACATAATCTCTTAATTGATAAATTCATAAGTCATTTATATAAACTTTTTAAGGGAAATCATATATCAATCTCTATTTGTTGATTTAAATATCCATGTTAATGGTTTTTTTTCAAAGAATATGTGGGAATTACCTATTATTTTTTGACACATAATCTCAAATTATGTTGGCTATATTTATTTTTTTTACAAATAATTATGTCATTGATTTTTCTTTAATTTAATAATATGATCATTGTAAAGGAACATCTTATCCCAATTTCCATTCTATGTGCTAATCTTCAATTTCTTGAATATGTCATGATACGATTATGTGTGAAATTAATTTTTTATCTAATATTGTATTTATACATTCTTTATATTGTGTATATACTACCCTTTGACATATTATATCACGGATATTCTTATTCTCATGATATTATATGTTTTGTTTAATGTTATTCACTAATTATTTTTATTCATGTATTTTTTCCCATGGTAAGGGAAATGGCCTCAATATATTTTCCTTGATGCATATTTGTTTATATAAAATACCTTATTTTATAAATTTTATAATTATAACCATATTCGATTAATTTCATACCATGGTTTTCAAAAGGAATCATTTTTTTATGAAGCATTTTAATAATTGACAAAGGGAATGTTTTTTCATAACATACGTGGTGAAAAAACATTTCTATCACCATGAGAATTATATGATATTTGGTTACCATAACAATTCATAATGACTATAATTGAAAAAAAAACATGTACCATTTCCATGTATTATGGTATTCAAACTGGTTTTGAGAAAAATTGATTTTCACAATATCATGAAATGATATATTTTTATTATAATGTGGAAATACAATATTTAATTTATGAGTGTTTTATGTGTTATGATTATGTTATGGTTATTGGGATGTTTTTACGTATTCAGGAGGATTGGTGATAAACCGATGGTGGGTGAGCCCGAGATAGGTCTCCACAGCATTGGGAAATGTGATGAAGGTAAACATTATTTTTTCCCCTAAATGATTTAGGCATTATATTGTTGTTGATATTTGAAACGTAATACCTTACACACCTATGAAATATACTACGTACTAATGTTCTAGATTCTATAAGTTACAATTATTACTTATGATATCTAATCATTATTCATAATTCTTATGATTTCATGATTTATGTCAAATAGTGTATTTTTTTTGATTGAATTGTATGATTTCACTGATATGTATATATTCATGGACCAATATTTTATTTTCCAATTTTAGTTCCCTTACTATGATTTTTATTCTCCTCCCATGTTTTCAAATGTTTTTAATTTGGTATAAGTAGGTTTTAGAGAATGTAAGAACTCAAGAAAGTTCATATCTAGAATATAATGCTTATTTTATTTAAGGATATTATTGTTGTGAAAACAATTTGATAGAGTTGAAGTGTCTACTTCATAATATTTGAGATGTAATGTAATAGTTATGTCCTAATTATCTAAAACCCTAAACTGGGAAAGATCCTCCATTTCGAATTCATGAATTACTCAGTACTATGTAATTATTATGTTTGGGGCCTTACAATTGGTATAATAGGATTGTTTTAGACTAATTTGTAGAATATTATGTATTATTAAGGGTTAGGAATTTCATCATGGGTTTAAAATTTGAGAGAATATCATATGTTTAATATCTTAGAAACCCTTTTTTAGTATTTATGATATTATATATTATGGTTTTTAGTGGTATTTTTGAAGACATTCACCTTTGAAGAAATTATGGGTTATTAATTTTTGGTTTGAAAAATATGAGGAATGAGAAAACCATTGAATATGAAATATAGTTTGGTTATTTTTGATAATATTCTATCATTTTTTAAATAATAAAACAATAATACAATTTTTAAAAAATGAAAACATGAAGACTATGTGACAACCCATCGCATATGACAATGTTGTCGGACCCAAAATGACAATATGAGGGAGACAAGGGCACGTCCCTACCATTGGACTATATGACATCCCTATTTAATATGTATTATTATTTTAGTTACATGATATTATAGATCAAGAATAATTCATTTTTAGAACTTATTTTTTATCAAATTGATATATTTAATATAGAAAAATGATTTTTTGATTAAGTGATAAGGGTTACATTGGAAGAGATTTTCTATTTTGGGAATATTGTATGCCTAAGGAAAATAAAATAATATAGGATTTCACTAGTAGAGTAATGGTGGAATATTATTTTGAAAGAAATTATGTTTTTATTATGGATATATAGTGATTTGGGTTGTTTGTGGAAAATATTATCCTATCCTGGAAAATATTTGATTAGGTTAATTAATTTTTAGTATGAGACTTTAAGATAGTCAATGTTTTTGGAGATAAATGATAATATTTATCAAGGAAGAATATGGGTTAAAATTATTCTTTGTTTTGCGTTTCAATCTTAGTTTTGGTTATATTAATGAATTTCAAGGACAATTGTGTATTGAATTATCATTGGTTAAATTTTTGTATTTTTTTATTTTAGATATTTAGAGTAGTATTTAATTTTATAATGAATGATCCTTTTTTGGGATTATATGATCTTTTACTAACCATTTTTTTGTTACTAATTCAACAAATTATTAATATATAATTAATATTTTTTGTATTATGTGGGTCTCAAGAAGTTGATTCTTCGTGATTACTCATCGTTTGGAGAATGATATGACTTATAGGGGAAATTGATTAATGGATGAAACAATAATTTTCAAGAAAGTATATTTCATTTTTAATGTAGTATGTGTAGTATTAAAATTAATCATCATTATGAAAAAGGATCATGATGAAATAATATTATATTCTTTCTTTTATCAATAAATGTTTACCCAACCCATAATTTATGGTAATGTGGTGGTTAACTTTCCAAGATCAAATTCTCTATCACTCTCTATTATTCTATGGTTGTAATTTTTCCATTCATATCCGTTTTTGAAACACAGAATCCTATTATGTGTTATCTTGGGTGACCTCTTTAATTATTTTTATTTATTTTATGGTGATAGTTTTGTAAAAAAAATTTCTAGCATGGGACATTTAATGATGTTTCCGATCCAAATTTTAAAATTGTGAGGTCGAAATTAATAAAATATGGGTGGGATGAAACGAACCATGTATTTCAAGAATAATACATTTTTATTTTTATTAATACTTTTTAATAATATATTAATTTTACCTAAAAGGAGATTCATTTTTTGATAGCGTGCCTAACAAGCATGAATGGTTATTTATGAAATCGTACGATGCACAGAACATTGAGTTATAATGTAAAATAATAAAATAATATTTTAAATATTTTCAATGGTAGTTAACACCAAATCATTAGAATAGTGGGAATGATTATGATAAACAAAATTCTAAAATATGGTTACATATATTCAAATACTAATTCATTGGTTACCAAAATTATTATAAAGGGAAATAAAAATTAATTGGATATAAAGGATGTGTTTTTAGGAAAACCTATTTAAAAGAGAATAATTGTGTTCAAATATCATATAAGTATTTAAATATTTTTTTTAATGAAATATATATGTTATATAATCAATATGATGTTTTAAATTCATCTTATATTGTTTTCTATAAATTATATAAAAAAAATTCCATTTTTCCTATATTATTCTAAAAAATACAGTTTTACAGCTTTTAGATGGTGAAACTTTTTTAAATATAGAGTTTGTCACTAATATAAGCTATATTTGAAAAGAATAAAATTCATCTTTAGAATCATAAAATCACAATATTTTATGGAAGAAATTCTTTTATTTTTTAATAATGTTTTCTTTTTAAAATGAATAGTGAAAAATAACGCATTTTTAATTAAAAACTACATTTTCA
This sequence comes from Viscum album, assembly GCA_963277665.1. Classification (NCBI taxonomy): domain Eukaryota; kingdom Viridiplantae; phylum Streptophyta; class Magnoliopsida; order Santalales; family Viscaceae; genus Viscum; species Viscum album. Next base: position 969,826,147 of record OY728133.1, on the reverse strand, counting down.
TCTAAATTATTTTTATTTATTGATTTTACATATAATTGGATTGAATGATTAATTAGATTTTATTTTTATCATTTAACCCAATTTTCACTATTGTAAGTAATTTCACATTGAAATATGACAGAAATGCATGTCAATCTTTTAGATGTTTGTTTACTTCTTAAAAAACTCTTTTTGGTTTTGACAACGAGAATTAATTTTAAATAAATTTATGAAACATCTTTGATTTGAATTTATAGAAATAAATTACATATTGGTAATCATTAGGTCCAATTTGTGTGAATAATTACTTTTAATATTTGTACATTATGAATGATAACATCAATAATTATTTAATTTACTATGGTCGAATGGTAAATATGGTAAATAAGCGTAAAAAATAATATTCTAATAATATCAAACTACCCTAAAACCTATTATAAACATATTTTATGTTATATTTCCGACCATGGGCCTTATTGGGTCTATTTTAGGACCCCATAGAGAAACCTGGATGTCAAAATTACATTTTATAAGCTTTAATTTAATGTAATGGAAAATGAAAGATAAACCTTTATTTTTTACTAAACAATTTTTATATGGGGTTATATAAGTGATAAATACAACTATAAAGATTAATTATAAATATAACACTATTTTACACATCATTTTATTTTATTTTTAATTTTTAGACCACAAATAAATATATATATTTATGACACAATGAATATGTATTGTTTATTTTATTAATGAATGATTTTAATAAATCAGATTATAAATAATAAAATAAAATTATTTTCAAATATTTTATTCCATCCATGATTTTTATGGTTGATTATGAAATTTTAAATTTTAAATATTGATGTTTTGTTGAATGAATCAAGTTGTTTTTTATTTTTAAGAGGTCATGATATGAATAGTATAAAAATTAACATAAATGAGTTTTTATATCAAATATGATTTTATTAAATGAAATAATAGTCCTAAAAATATAATATTTTAATAAATAACATAGATAATTTCAAAAAACATTGTAACCAACAATTTTATATTCTATTGGGATTTTATTTTAACTATATTAACTATATAGTATGAAAATAAAAGGAGACAAGGTAAGAGTTATATTAATTAACTGAGTGTTAATGCTAAAAAATATGGTTATATTTGCGACCAATACTTGTCTAAAAACTCTTGGTTGAAAGGGTTTCAAACCAAAATAATATTATCATTGAAATAAATGTATTTGGGACCTTATGAAACCTAAATTAATTTTATAATAAAATAATACATAAAAAACATTTCGATGGTGCCCCTGCTCCCTATTATAAAATGGCATCACCCCTACAAATTTAGTTACAAATTTCAGGCCACTTTTTTGGTCCAAAATATTCCAAAAAAAGCATCGAAAAACAGTATATTCATCCTAGAATCCTTACTTTTGGAAGAATAAAATTCAAGAAAGCCTTTTGTCTCAAATCAATGTGAATTACATGTTTTAAGAGGCGACGTCTTCTCTAATGTTCCTTTCAATTATTTTACTTATTCAATCGCTATTATGTCCTTATTATTTCATAAAATAAGAAAAAAGTATCATAAATATACTTGGATGTTGTTATTAGAGTTATTTTAACTACACATTCACAAACAGCTCTTTATAATGGATATCAATAGATTATTTATGTCGATGATGAACTACTGCCTCTTGAACGATGATTAATAAATTTTCTCACTACAACCTCTCATGTTGGACAATATGATTGAACTATATTTATATATGATTTTTATTATATTTAACTTTTCTATAATATTATGTTATTTTATGTATGTAATAATTCATGCTTTCAATAATTTATAAATATGAAAATTTCATTTGAGGAGGTGTTGAATACTGCCCCCTCAAAGTTATATAACCCCTTCATTTCATACATGGAATGTATAATGGATGAATTTAATGAATATATGTACTATATATAAAATATTATATTATACTACTATTATAATTTACCTATGTGTCAATGTGTTTTTGTTATTTTAAATAAGGAAAATAAACAGATGTAGCATTCCTGTGTGCGTACGACTTACCATCTCCATGAATAGTGAATTTCATTTACTATCTCCAAATGTTATGGAATATTATAAATACACACAATCACACACACACACACACACACATATATATATATTCTGGATATATATAATATTTAAATCATGGATACTATTCTGGATATAATGAACTTTTTATGACTTGGACAATTTGTAATTATATCATGTTCATTTTCAACACAAGTACCATATATTCACAAAACGACTGATATAAACTAAAAAAATTATGTACATTTTATAACATAATGATAATTAGTATAAAATAAAGAAAAACATTGAAATATGATATGAATCAATTTTAAATTAAAATATTTTAATTCCTCTGGAATATAAAGAAAGAACGTGCAAAGTTGAACTAAAGGTAAGGGATCCTTTCACCCTCCATGTTTAGTAAAAGTCTTCGATCATGTTATGTCTTTTAATGTCCTTTTTATTATGTTGGTATATGTTTTTCTATATCCTTATTTCTGTAAATTTTACTTCCATAGGATTAGAGACCATTTTCTATCTCACAAAATCATTTTCTAAATTTTTTTGTGGCGCCTTTAGGCTACTGAATATTCGTAAGGGAATTTCAAAACTCAATTTACAGTCATTGGGTTTTACGCATACTTTGTTGAATATATTATGAAAATATTATGTGTGGAATCATTGATTATTTATTTTTTTATATTTACACTTTCCATTGTGTGAATATACTATTGTAATAAATAATCACCAAATTGATAAAATATTACGTCATTTATACAAACCTTGTAAGGGATATATTATCTTTATCTCAATTTATTGAGATAAATATCAAAATCCATGGTTGTTTTCCCTGAATATTTATTAATGACATCTTCTTTTTTAAAATTTTATATCCACTTTTTTTATTGTATTTATATTTAATACTCATAATTATTTCATTTATTTTTCATTAATTAAATGAAATGATTTTTGTAAAGGATCTTCTGAACCGATCTTACATTATTTGGGTTAATCTTATATTTCATGAATTAGTCGAGATAAGATTATGTGATAATTGAATTTTGATATCTCATATTGTATTTATAAATGCTTTATATGGTGTATATAAAACCCTTTGACATATTATATTCTGAATATTTTTATTCTCATGATATTATATTTTTTTATTTATAATTTTTATATTTTTTAATAATTTATTTTCTCATGTTGTAGGGGACATCATCTCATTATCCTTTCATTGAGTTATATTTTTTTATACATAACCTTCTTTAATACGATGTATAAATATATCATTTTTAAATTAATTTCATTTTATGGATTTCAAAAGGAATCATTTGTTTTACTAATTCATTTACTAAGTGATAAGGGAATGGTTCTTTTTAACATATTTGGTGACAATAACCATTCTGCCACCACGATTATTATTTAATATATGGATTACTTAAAAATCCATAATAATTTTTAATGGAAAATATATACCATATAACATTTTTACATATTTTTTATTGAAAATTGTTTTGATAAATCATTGATTATTTCAATATCTTGAAATGATATATTGTTACTGCAATTTAGAAATGTTATACTTCGTTTGTATTTTGTATGTGTTATGATTATGATATGGTTTATGGGAATTGTTTATGTATATGAGTGGTTCCATGATGAACCAAGGGAGGGTGAGACGGAGATATCTCTCAAATTCATTGGTTTATTTGATAGAGGTAAACGTTATTGTTTCTCTAAAGATATTTAGGGAATAAATATTTGTGTGCATTCCAAACGTAACTCCAAATGTAATTCTGAATGCTATAAGGAATGATTTTCATGGATTCCACAATTTACGGTTATGATTTTTGATATCTATGTGTTATTCATAAATATTTTGATTTCTTGAGGTGTTTTAAAAAGATTATGTTTTATTATTGAATAGTATAATTTCATTGATTTTTATGTATTTGTGGACTAAGAGTTTCTTTTCTAATATTATATCCCTTTCTGATCTTTTTATGTTGATACAATGTTTTTCAAATGTTTATCATAGTGTATATGGAAGGGTATGTTGAAGAAATAACTCAAGAACATTTATATCAAGAAAATGATTCTTATTTTATTTGAGGAGTTTTATTATTGTAATAAAATAGATATAGTAGAAGTATCTAATTTGTAATATTTGAGATGTAATGTAATATTTATAGCCTAATTCTCTAAAAATATAAATATGAAAATATTGAAAAGTTCAAATTCCGCACTTAACTCAAGACTATGTAATGTTTACTGTTGGGGCCTTACTAAAATCACATGTTGTTACATATCCTCTACTAGGGATATTTAATATTGAAAATATCCACTCTCTTTATTTAGATGGATTATGACTATTTCCAATAGATTATATTAAACCCACTTCTTTATCCTTGGTCAATCATGTTTTAAAAATATTTTTTTGGAACCCATTTTTTTCATGTGATAATCATGATTGAAAGATATTATTATTGAATGCATTTCCATCCATAGTTTAGTCATGTTCTACATATATTGTAACTGAAGATATTTTTTTTCCATGTGTTACTCACGTTTCAAAGAAATGTTTATTTAAACCATGTTTTTATATATATTAATCATGTTTCAATGATAATTTTATAGAACAAGATTAATTTCCAGGATATAAATATGTTTTAAAGTCATTTTTGTGGAATCAATTTCCATTAATTGTTTTAATAGTATTCTTAAAAGAAAAAATGTCATTTCAATAGTTTTCAAAAATTCAGAACATATAGATATCATAGTCATTGTATATGATGGGTGCACCCAGAAATAACTCAAATGCATTGGTTAATTATGATTTTTTTCTAATCTATTTTATTATAATATGTATGTATTTTTTATTCCATTTGTAAGGGTTCTATAAGAGTTAAATGACTTGAACTTTCAGGATACAAATTTTTTTATTTACATTATATGGGTTTATAATGTTTATATTGATCGATCTTTCTATCACATGGATCAATATTATTAATTTTGATGACTCGATCCTTTTTTCATATTTAATGGTCCAATTACTAATGGTTATGAGTTATTTTATGAATTTCTCATGAATTTTGAATATACCACTATACTGTAATGCTCTATAATTCTCATTGATGATATTTTATTTATAATTCTTATGTTTAACATTATACATAATTTGAGATCACCATTATTATGTTTCCATTTTACATGGTTTTAAAGAATGATGTTGAATAATTTATGTATTTTTATTATTTTACAAGGATGATGATGTTGTCCTTTTTTGAAATCCGAAAAGTTGAGTAAATGGAAGGAATTTAAATTTTATTAATTATGAGTCTATGTTGATATGATTTTTTTATCTAAGGGATTTTCATAATTCTATAAAACACTAAACCTAAATATTCCTCATGTTTCCAGATGATCTAAGTTATATATTTGATGTTGAAAGAATTAGATGCAAAAAAAATTAGGTCATCATTATCGACATCCAAGCCAGAAATGTGATTTTGTGGATTTTAGCATGATATTAGGGAGTCTAGGTCCATTGATGTTATAGTTAGTATCAATGGTCTCTTTATATAAATTTATAGATTATGATGTTTCTAATTTTTGTTATATTAAGAGGTATGGATACCAACATTGTTATATAATTTAATGTACGATCATATGGTCAATGTATTAGACAACCCAATGAGGTTTTATGTGATAAGATATTAGTGTGATATTTGGGGGTGTTTCTTTTTGCTATTGTAAACCTCAAGGATAAAAATTTTGTATTTATATTGAGTAATATGATTATATTTTTAATGAAGAAAAGAAACTGTTATAATTCATGGTGATAACAAATCTCCTCCAATATGGAAGTGGGGCATAAAACAATAACATAATGATAATAAGAGATTCATAAACTACCACTGGGATACATGATGATCAAGTTAGTATGAAATTTTCATACAGAAAATAATATGTTTATTTTGAAGGCATATGGGATTTTATTTTATAAATAATATATTATTTGTTTCTTTTAATAATATATTATCAAATATATATAATATTTGGGTTTTGAACGTAGTCCTGTAATATTTTATAGAAGATACGAATTATTATATATGGAATAATTTAGTAATATCAATAGGTATTACTAATAAATTTTTAGGATTAGTGTATCATTTGCATTATCAACAATGTTTTGGAATAATCTTACTATGTGATACCAATTTTGGATCTCCATAATTTATGAAGTCATGTGGAATATCGCGAGTGTCCCTTTTCTGTATATTTGTTGATTAAATTATGATTTTATTACATTATGAATTAAAAATTAATCTTTAATACTCATCAATTATAGAAAATTATCATATTTTTGATGAAATTGAGAATCGAATTAAATTAGCATCAACAAATATGTATATTTACATTTCCTTTTTCTGTTGGTCTATATGGTAAGAATAATTTTCCACTATTATAAATGGGCCATCACCCAAATATTTTATCCTAGTACAATCAATTTTGATAATAATATTTCCATTTTGACAAATACATATTTATATTTTTGAGTATGCTAACCTTCTATTGATAATTCAATTGTTTTTGATTAATGAAATCAACCACTCTCTATAATTATTTATGCTTTCCTATATTCCCACTTTTGTTTTCCCTATGTGGAATCTAAGTTATGTGTAACTTCTAGTGACATTATGTTTCCGAAAATCCTTTATTAGAATGATGTTTATTAACTCAATTTATTTGGTTGGGGTATATTATGGAATTATATAAATTTTAGTCATTTGATAACAATGAATAATTTCGATGGAGGAATTCATTTTTAGTGGGTCTAATTTAACATAATATTATTTTAGGAAATATATTATTTAGAATTAATATAAATTCCTTAATATATTCTAATAAACAATAGATTGTTTATCATGCATCACATGAAATAAAAATTAGATATTTTTTTCATCAAACATCAAGTCCCTTTACTAGTTCTGTCAAATAGAATGTTGAGTCATACAGAACAACAATATAAAAAAATATTATTATTTAATATGGAAATAATATCGTAGTCGTTATATTGGAATATGTGAGTATGAATTACTATATTCAATTAAATATTTTTTATAAAATGTTTTTTCCGTCATCCAATACAATTTAATTGATTAAAATAAGAATAAATTTATTTTTAAGAATAAATAGTTGATTATTTTTAAAATGTGGTTTTACAACCTTTTAAAGGAGAGCCTATTTTTAAATTTAATATTCTTCAAATTTAAATATTTATATTGAAAAATAAATTTTATTACTTAAATATTCACATCAAATTTTGGGTAGGGTTATTTTATGGTATTTTTCTGAGTTTTTTAATTTTATGATGAATAATGAAAAATACTGCATATTAGTTGAAAACTATTTTGTTAAAATAATTATTAGTTTAAAATTATATTTTAAATTTTTTAAATAAAAAATTATAAAAATAATTCATATATTTTTTAAAGTTATGTCAATTAAATAAATATTTATTTTAAATTAGAAATAATTTCTTACTAAAAATTTAGAAATTTTTATTTTAAAAGTTATTTTCATTACCACATCTATGGGATTAACATTAAATTTAATATTTTCAACAATAATGAATTGAAATTTTCACGAACCCCTCCCCACAATGTTTACCCCTCCTGGGCCTGCAATGCGAGAAGGGAGATAATGACCCCCGAGTCCCGCCTCTAGTAGGCCTCGGGTTGGTGACTAGCATCGAGGGTATAATAACACACAAATGGGTGGCATTACCTTCTAAGAGAACACATGCAGAAGAGAGAGATAGGATAGAAACCAACCAACTACAACTGGAATATAAATGAAACACAAGTACATATATGAAATTCCATGAAAAATTACTACAACTGAAAGGGGAAAACTACAAGTACCCAAAAAAAATAAACCTACAGCAACCACAAGCCCGAACAGCTCCGACAACTACAATCTTCTAGTAACCAGCCTGATCTCCAACCTGCTCCAAGTGACATGAAAGACATTTTATACATACATAGTGTGAGTATTAGAGTATAATCAATAGGATCCTCCTCGAAGCCTCTCCTGCAAAGGTAAAGAAATCATGCTAAAGTACAATGAACTACAATGAAACTAACTCACCACCGAAACAGGTATACTATGTTCCCAACCTCACCATGGCTACTCTCACCAAGTAATGCATACAAGAATATATCATATAGAAAAGGATATCAAGGGTACCCCGCTACTACTTCCCCAACGGTTTTCCTCTTTTACCTACCAACATATGTCCTGTGCATCTCTCTCCAAAGGCTTGCCGTATAAACTTGGGAAAAGCACCACAATCTACACCACGTGCACCAAAAAGGCTTGCACGCAGACACCTGGGCAAAGCACCACACCATCCTGACAACAAAAAGTAAACATCCATATTACGGGAGAGACCACAACCTGCATAATGTGTATCATATGTCGGGTATTCTACCTCACACAGTTACAGTCCATATGCCGAGTAAGGATCCTAAATCCATCAAAGACTTTACACGTCACACCTATAGTAGTCTATATGGTACTATATCCAGAATATATGTGTGTGAAATAGCCACAAGTTGTTATATCCCTCTACACACATACATGAGGAAACCTAACTGTTGTGCCAACGACACTAGTATCTACCAAGAGAAGAGAGCGGGGTCAAAGGTGGTAGTAAGACATTCACCCTCCCATTAGAATGTTGCGGAAAACTCCCCCAAGGCTCAGAATCCCCGGGGTGTCATTTTTCCTTACTAACAGGGTGGAGAAGCATATAGAAACACAAAAATTATAGAATATATATAACTCTCAACCACACTGTGGGCATAACATAGTCTTACTCTCAGCTACAGCTAACGTCTCTCGGAATTTGGGCTGCTATTTCAATGACTAGGTATCCTATAATCACACAAAAAATTAAAGATCATCATTAGGTTACTTCATTCCCTTTTTCATCAATTCCTCTTTACGTTAATTAATTATTTTCACATTAATTAACCATGAACACAACCACATTAAACTTCATTAGCATAACATTCAAAATCAATTTTTACTTTAAATATTCAACATCACCTTTAAATTCCAGCATCTCTATCCCCATGGATCATCACCATTTAATCAATATTTCATTACCGAAATTACTTTCCCTATTCCCAAGAATTCTAGAAAAGAAACCTATGTTACTAAACATAAGGGGTATAAACATGGTGAGTATATGTACTACCCGTCGAGTATTTTCCGCATATAGAAAGGGCGTAGAACCATCCTTCCTCGTGAAGCTAGACACGGAAATCACCTGGCATACCCCACACATCTTCTCCTCCTTCTGAAGAAGGGTATGTAAGACCAGCATCCTTGAGCAGTGGGGAAAAGTAAAGCAGACAAACATAAAAACAAACCGCCAACCATCCAACCATCTTATCCATCCAATACCATCATCCCTAGTGTCCTCCCCGACAACCCACATGTATAAACTGATGCATCTTGCCATTCTAGGCGTCATCTACTGCCACAACAACAAGGCCTCCCTTCATCCACATACCACAACACCCCTTCGGGGTAACATCACAACACAAGATATCACTACACCCTTCCCGTGTAACATCACAGCACAAAATATCACAACACCCCTCCAGGGTGACAACACAACACAAGATATCACAACACCCCTCTAGGGTCACAGCACAGCACAAGAAGTAGGAAAAAAAACATCACATCAAATGGGCTCTTGTCCCTTTAACAAGGCGTCTAGCCTTCATACAAAATGAAAACTCATGGCTCCTAACCACAAGGCACTCAGCCTTACAAGAAAGAGGGGAACTTAGAACCCTATCAGGAATTATCGTTTATCAAAAAAAAGTTCTTTAATACCTCTTGAATTAAAAAATTCAATTTTTAGGTTCCAATTCAAGGAAACCTATTCAGTAAACTATCACAATAGATTCAACATGCTTACTATGCCAATTTGATTAACATCAAATTCGAACAACTACAACAACATCAACAACCAGATTCATTTACATGCCTCATTATCATTATCCAATTAATTATCAATTAATTCCGGATTTATTTCATTATAAATTTCCATCATGAACGAAAAGCTGAAGAAAGAAAGCATAGATATCACTCTCTCTAGCAAAACATGCGGAAAACTGTTTTCGCAGTACAAAGCAACAACAACAAGGGATCAAACCAATTCCTTTAATCCAGTTCAGGTATTTAATTAGGTCAATTCCATTGTGATCCAAACGGCTAAATCATGATAGCTCTATGATTGCACATAAACAATTAGTGAAGCCACGAATCCCCTGCCTCAACAGTTTTCGAGGAAAACCACAATGGTCTATAACGCCCAAGAAACCGGGTCGATTTTCCAAAAATCCTCCTTAGGTATCCTCTCCTAACACAACAAAGACATAAGATTATCACAAACTTCAACCACACACATATATCAACCAATAATGGTCGTGGATCTAAGATCCCAAGAGAAAAGGAGGAGTAGATCTAGGTATATCTTTTAAACCGAACAAAAAGGATCACTTACCTCAGGAAACTGTCTTCGATTCACGAAGAGAATCCTGCAGATTGCCTCCAAAACGCTTTGGAGAGGTTATTCCACCTCCAAGGAAGGGTAATCCTGAGTTATGGCCAATTAGGGGATTAAATGAGGTGACTAAAGGCAAGACTAGTTAGATCCACAATTTTAGGATCTAATATTAAGTGCCTGCACGATTAGTCCGCACAGTTTAACAAACCGTGCGCTAACTATGCATTAGCTTCTACCTCAAAAAACACTCATCGCACTGTTAGTCCATATGGTTAGAAAAACTCTGCACTAATTGTGTGTTAGCCGCTGCCCTTAAGACCAGCCTTGCACGGTTTGGCCGCATAGTTTAGGCAAACCATGTGCCTCCCGTGTGAAGGCCATAACCCTTTAGATTTCCTAAAAAATTCACCAAAACGCACCACCAAGTCAACTTGACTTCCCAGAACACCTAAAATACTGCATTTCAACAATGTAATGGATCGGAGAGGTCTGGGCCATTACATTAGATACCTATCAAAACATTCTCATCCTCGAGAATCCAAAACACACCTAAAGAGAAAATGAAATAGGGTCTGAACAACCACCCACCAAGATAACTCTAAAAAGAGATAAATCCACCAAAGAAATGAAGAGAGCCATCTCATAAAATGACGGTTCCATAACAACATATGGAATCATCATTACATGAAAGGGTTAAACATTAAACCACTCTGGGTACTGAGCACGTATCTGTGACTCATGTTCCCATTTACTCTCCTGCAAGTCGCTGTGTCGCCACGAGACATGAACTAAAGGGATGGATCACCCGTGCAACACCTTCTCCTTGCGAACATGGATCTCCATAGGTCTCTCCTCAACGGTGGCATCATCATCAACATCTCACTCTCCCCAATCGATGATGTGGGAGTCGTCAAGAAGTTAACAACGTAGCTGTGATACATGGAAAACATCATGTATCTGACTCATCTGAGGGGGGAGTGCTACTCGTTATGCCACAACTCCAACATGATCTAACACCTCGAAAGGCACAAAAACCGGTGGGAAAGCATACTTCCACGACCAATCCTTCACTTCCCACGATGGGGAGTCGCCTTCAGAAACACATGATCCCCAACATTAAACTCCAAGGGTATCCTCCATTGATAAGAATATGATTTCTGACGATCTTGTGCTGTCTCCATCCTCTATCGAATCACCTGAACCATCTCTGTTGTATTCTGCACTAGTTCTAGTATGAGAATTGCTGACTCTCTAACCCCAGTCCAGCACAACGGAGAACAGGAAGGCTGACCATACAAGGCTTCAAACGGCACCATTCCGATGGTGGAGTGGAAACTATTATTGTAAGAAAACACCACCAAGTGTAAGTGCCTCATCAATGAACCTCAAAAGTCAAGAACACATGATCTTAACATGTCTTCGAGAGTCTAGATGGTTCGATCTGTCTGACCATCCGTTTGAGGATGAAAAGCCGTGATAAGGCATAGTTGAGAACCAGAAGCATGTTGGAGACCTCTCCACACCCTGGAGGTAAAACAAGTATCTTGATCCGAAATGATCAACCTAGGTACTCCATTATGTCTCACCACCTCCTCTAGATACTACCTCGACAAATATTCCACTGAGCTCGCCTCCTTGATTGCTATGAAGTGGGCCGATTTTGCTAAACGATCCACAACCACCCAAATAGCATCATTTCCTCCTGGAGCTCTAGGTAAACCTGTAACAAATTCCATTAAGATGTCCTCCCACTTCCACCGAGGAATCTCTAATGGATAGAGAAGACCACCAGGAACACGGTGTTTGGCCTTTACCTTCTGGTAGTCTAAACATCGAGACACAAACTCTGCAATCGCAAGCTTTAGCCCAGTCCAACAAAACTGACTCTTCAAAAATCGGTACATCATAGTCACACTAGGATGTACTGCTAAGGGTGAACTATGGAACTCTCATAGAATCATCTCACACATCACTAAAGGAACAAAAATCCTTCCATGATACAACACTCGGTGTTTTTCATCCTCCTACCAACCATTAGAAGCCTCACCACAAATAACTCTGTCTCTCCAAACATACACCTCTGGATCACCCAACAAGGACTCTTCCACCTTCTGCATCAGGGATGATTGCACTGTAATCTGGAAAAGACATCCTCTACCTCCAACCTTTTCATATCAAGATGCAAATCTGACAGTTCCTCCATTACTCTCCAGGAATCACCGGATTCCCGAACAGAATCACTACGTGACTTTCAGCTCATCACATCAGCTACAACATTCCCTTTCATAGGTGTATATGATATTACAAAGTCGTATTCCTACAAGAACTCCATCCACTGATTCTGTCGCAAGTTTAAGTCATGCTGGGAGAAAACATACCTCAAACTCTTATGATCAGTGAAAACCAAAAAGTGCTCACCAAATAGGTAATGTCTCCACAAATTCAGTGCAAAAACCACAACTGCCAACTCAAGATTATCGGTGGCAAAGTTGCATTCATGGGGATGCAACTGCTGAGACCCATTAGAAACAACTGACCTCTGCTGCATTAGAACACAGCCTTGCCCCAGATGTGATGCATCGCAGAAAACATCAAACTCAACTCCCTCAACTGGAAGAAAAAGAACAGGATCACTTACTAACTTCACTTTTAGATGCTTGAAACCTTACCGACACTGATCAGTCCATATGAATGGCTGATCCTTCTGGGTCAAAGATGTTATAGGAGTCACAACCCGTGAGAAATTGTCTACGAACCACCTATTGCAGCCTACGAGACCAAGGAAACTTCGCACCTCTGAAACTATCTTGGGGGATTCATAAGACACAACTACTTCTATCTTCGATGGATCTACTGCTACTCCCTGTTGGGACACACCATTCCACAAGAAACAGACTTCATGAGCCCAAAACTCACACTTCGAAAACTTCCCAATCAACTGATTTTGGTGAAGAACTCCCAAAACAGCTCGATGATGCTCTACATGCTCCTCTTCAGATGTGGAGTATGCAGGGATGTCGTCGATTAAAACCACCACAAACTTGTATAGGAACTCACAGAACACAACATTCATTAATCCCTTGAACACAGTTGGAGAATTCCTCAGGCTGAATGGTATTACAATGAACTCATAATTCCCATGATGACAATAGAAAGAAGTCTTAAGACTATCCTCATCCTTCACCCGCATCTGATGATATCATGACGGCAAGTCGATCTTTGAGAACCAAATTTTACCCTTCAGTTGATCGAATAAGTCATCAATCCACTTAAGAGGATATCGGATCTTTATTGTCACTTTTTTGAAGCGAAGATAATTGACACAGAACCGCAAACTACCGTCGACCTTCTTCACTAACAGGACTGGTTTACCCCACGGTGAAACACTTGGCAGAACAAAACCACACTCCTACAGACCATCAATCTTTATACCCAGCTCTCTTAACGCAGAATAGGCATTCCTTTACGGAGACATTGAGATAGGAGAAGCTGCTGGTTGTAGCTCGATCCCAAACTCAATCTCTCGTCATGGGGGTAATGCTACAACCTCTTCTGGAAAGATCTTAGGGTACTCCTCCATGAAACTTGGAATCTCCAACTGCTGAACCTCGGATGAACTTAGCATCATCTCGGACACCATGGATGATAAGGATGGAACCCATCTATAACCCATCTGAGGATCTCGCTCACCAGAAAACACCACCTACTCTCCAATGGAACTAAAGAAGATGACCTTTTTCCTGAATCAATCCACAATAGCCTACACTGAATACAACCAATCCATTCCTAGGATGATATCATATGGTTGTATTCATAAACAGAGGAAATCTCCCCAAGAGCGTTCTTGCCCCAACACTAGCTCACAGTCTCTACATACTTCAATCAAGTCAGCTCAACCTCCAACTGGCGTAGTCAACACCAAGGGCACTGGAACCACTATACCTCAAGACCCAAAGCATGGAACAGGGTAGGTGATATGAAGGGGTGTGTCACTCCTAAATTGAACAAGCCATACACCAAGGTAGAAAACATGAAAAAGCTACCTCGAATGACGTATGGCTCGTCTGGAGGTGGAAATTCTAGAGAATGAATCTGACCACGACCTCCTACACAGCCTCTCTAACCCTGATGATGACCACCACCATGGTCGCACTCTGATCTCCGAGGATGGGGAGTTTCATGGGGCTATCCTCTGCCTGCCCCATCTACCCACTGCTGATAAAAATCTGGTGCAACTGGATACTGCTTCCTCGGCGAAAACTACCTCAACCGAGGAACCTAGAGCAGAGTTCCTAGTGTAGGATGACTGCTCTGAAATTTCAGTCACCCCCGCTGCTGATGACCATGGCCACCACAAGAAAAAAAGTGTCTGGTCTCTTGGAATAGGCCTGAGAGTAGCTTCTTCTGGAGAAACGAGATGTGAAGGGCTGGGACCTACCACTAGCTGAACAGAAACTCTTCTGCCCAGATAATCGGGATCCCCATACCACATACTTGCTTCATGAGGGATCATGACGATCCCCTTCTCGTGACGATCCGGTCCTCACCAAAATCATCTCAACAACCTCCTCCCTCTCCAGCACATCAACATATGTCTTCATAATAAATGAGGTGACCTGGCACTGGATCTCTATAATAAAAGCCTCCTTGAAATTCCTCACCCTAGCCTCCTCATATGGTAACAGGTCTTAAGCATATCGTAGAAGGTTCCTGAAATGGATTCCAAACTATCGAACACTGGAGCTCCCCTATCGAAGGGTAAGAAGCTCCTGACGACTGGATTCCCTCGCTGTAGAAGAAAGAAACTCAACTCTGAACATGTCTCGGAACTCCTCCAATGAGATCGCTCACTCCTCACGATCCCTAATGAACAACAACCACCACTTCCTTCCTACTCCACAGAACATCGTCACAACCACATACACCCAGTTCTCCTTCCGAGCACCGATCGAACAAAAGCGTATCTGAACCTCCTCTAACCAGTTTTTTGTGGCTACATCTGAAACGGAGCCCTCATACTATTTCAGACTCTGGCGCTGAAACTCTTGGAGTGTCCTCCTCCAAGTGTCTTCGTCGTCAACCTCTACCCTGCGACGACATGCTGGAATAGCCTGCTGAACATCTTCTACGTAAACCTGACGAGGACGTCGACCTGGATCCATACATACAAAATAACTAACAATTAGAGCTCCTAATCTTGGAATATGGAAGGATCAACATTAATTAATTAATTTTTTAATTTTATTTATTTTATGTTAACCTATCCCAAGGTCTACCCATTAAAACTCAGGATCAAAGAACAATGATGCATGATCCTTTCCTAGGTCTCTACCCTGCAACCAGCATCAACCTGTTTAGTAACCATTGTAAACATAAAGGTCTGTGCATCAGATCATAGGGGGACCTAAACGCCTATGTCTCAGCCGATATCTAGTGTTTACCTCAATTTCTAAACATGAATGACATAGTTTCCCTACTAACCCATGAAACCTCAACTATGCCTAACTCCAATCTCCATCATATCCCTCATCCAGAACCTCTGGTACCACTCTGTCACGACCCCCTCCCCAAAAAGTGTAACCCTCCTGGGCCGACATTGTGAAAAGGGAGATAATGACCCCCGAGTCCTGCCTCCAGTAGGCCCCGGGTTGGCGACTAGCACTGAGGGTATAATAACACACAAATGAGAGGCATTACCCTCTATGAGAACACACGTGGAAGTGAAATATAAGATATACACCAACCGAATCCAACTGAAATATAAATGAAACCAAAGTACATATATGAAATTCCATGAAAGAAGTAATACAATTAAAAGTGGAAAACTAAAAGTACCCAAAAGAAAATAAAACAGCAGCAACCACAAGCCCGAATAACTCCTACAACCACAAGATAGCAGTAACCAGCCTGATCTCCAACCTTCTCCAAGTGACATGAAAAACAATTTATATTTAGGTAGGGTGAGTATAACAGTATACTTAGCAGGATCCTCCCCAAAGCCTCTCGTGAAAATGTAATGAATGAATTCTAAAGCACAATGAACTATAATGAAACTAACTCATAACCTAAACAGGTATACTATGTTCCCAACCTCACCATGGCTACTCTCACCAAGCAACGCATACAAGAATATATCATATAGAAAAGGATATCAAGGGTACCTCGCTACTACTTCCACACTGGTTATATGGTTTTCCCCAATGAAATACGTCATGTGCTTCTCTCTCCAAAGGCTTTCCCGTATAAACTTCGGCTAAGATCCACAATCTACACCTCGTGCACCACAAAGGCTTTCCCACAGACACCTGGGCGAAGCACCACACCTTCCTCACAACCAAAAGTAACCAGCTAGATTATGGGATCCACCACAGCCCGCATAACGTGTATCATACGTCAGGTATTGTAACTCAAGCCATTACAGCCCATACGCCGATTAAGGATTCTCAAGCCATCACAGACTATACATGTTACACCTATAGTAGTCCATAGGGTACTATATCCATAATATATGTGTTTCAAATAACCACAAGATGTTACGACCATCTACACACATACATGGGGAAAACTAACCGCTATGCCAATGGCATTAGTATCTACCAAGATAAGAGAGTAGGATCAAAGGGGGTAGTCATCCATTCACCCTCCCATCAGAATGTTGGGGAAAACTCCCCCCCAGGGCTCAGAATCCCCGGGATGTTAGTTTCCTTTTCTGACAGGGCAGAGTAGTGTATAGAAACACAAAAAGTACAGAATATATATAACTCACAACCACACTATAGGCATAACCTAGTCTTAGTCTTAGCTGCAGCTAACATCTCTCGGAATCTGGGCTGCTATTTCTATGACTAGGTATCCTATAAGCACCCAACCAATTAAAGAACTTCACTAAGTTACTTTATTCCCTTTTTCATCATTTCCAATTTACCTTAATTAATTCTTTGCACATTATTTAACCATGAACGCAACCACATTAAACATCATTGGCATCACATTCAAAATCAATTGTTTTTGTAATGATTTAAGATCACCTTTAAATTCCAGCATCTCCATCCCCGTGTATCATCACCGTTTAATCAATCTTTCATTATAGAAATTACTTTCCCATATTCCTAGGAATTCTAGAAAAGAAAACTATGCAACTAAACACAAGGGGGATCAACAGGGTGAGTAGATGTAATACCTGTTGAGTATTTTCCATATATAGTAAGTGTGTAGAACCATCCTCCCTCGAGAATCTAGACATGGAACGCACGTGGCATACCCCACACATCTTCACCTTCTTCGGAAGAAGGTAAATTAAGACAAGCTTCCTTGAGCAGTGGTGAAAATTAAAGCAGATAAACATCTAAACAAGCCACCAACCATCAAGCCCTCTAATCTATCCCATACCATCATCCCTGGTGTCCTCCTTGACACCCTCATGCATAAACCGTTGCATCTTGCCACTCAAGGCGTCATCTGCTACCCCAACCCCAAGGCCTCCCTGCCTCCACATACCACAACACCCCTCCAGGGTAACATCAGAGCAGAAGATATCACAACACCCCTCCATGGTAACATCACAACACAAGGCATGACAACACCCCTACAGGGTCTCAGCACAACACAAGATATCACAACACCCCTCCAGGGTTACAGCACATCAGAAGCTGCAGGAAAACAAACATCACATCAAATAGTCTCTTGGCCTTTTAATAAGGCATACATCCTTCATACAAAATGAGCACTCATGGCTCCAATCCACAAGGAATTCTGCCTTACAAGCAAGAGGGTAACTCAGAACCCTATCAGACATTATATTTTATCAACATCATGTTCTTTAATACCTCTTGATTTAATAGATCCAATTCATAGGTTCCAATTCTAGGAAACCTATTCAGTAAGATATCACAAAAGATTTTATAAGCTTACTATGCCAATTTGATTAACATCAAATTAGAACAACAACAACAACAGCAACAACCAAAATCATTTACATGCCTCATTATATATAGCCAATTGATTATCAATTAATTCCAGCTTTATGTTCTTTATCAATTTCCATCAAGAATGAACAACTGAAAAAATCAAGCATATATATCACCCTATCTAGAAAAACATGAGGCAAACTGTTATCATAGTACAAAGCAACAACAACAACGATCAAACCAATTCATTTAATCCAGTTCAAGTATTTAACTAAGTAAATTCAATTATGATTCAAAGGGATAAAACATGCTAACTCTATGATTTCACATAAACAATTTGAGAAGCCACGAATCCCCTACCTCAAAGGTATTCGAGGAAAACCACAACGTTCGATGAATGCCCAAGAAACCACATCGATTCTCTATGAATCCTCCTTAGATCTCCTCTCCTAAAACATCCAAGAATAAATCATATCAAAAACATCATCCACAGACTTAGATCTACCCATAACGGGCATAGATCTAAGATCCCGAGTGAAAAGGAAGAGTAGATCTATGTAGATCTAAGAAACCAAACAAAAAGGATCACTTACCTCGAGAAACCGGCTTCGATTCACGAATTGAAGCCTTCATATCGGCTCCAAAACTCTTGGAAGAGTTTATTGCACCTCCATGGAAGGGTAATCCCGAGTAATGGCTGATTAGGGGATTAAATGAGGTTATTCAAAGCAAAAAGAGTTAGATCCACAATTTTAGGATCTAACTTTAAGTGCCTGCATAGTTAGACCACACGGTTTAACAAACTGTGTGCTAACCGTGAATTAGCTTCTGCCTCAACAAACACTCATCACACGGTTAGTTCGCATAGTTAAATAAATTGTGCACTAATCGTGTGTTAGACGCTGCCCTCAAGACCATCCTTGCATGATTTGGCCGCGTGGATTAGGAAAACCGTGTGCCTCCCATGTGAAGTCCATAACCCCTTAGAATTCCTTAAAAGTCCACCCAAACGCACCCCTAAGTCACCGTGACTTCTCGGAACACCTCTAGTACCACATTTCTAAAAAGGAATGGATCAGAGAGGTCCAGGCCGTTACAAAAACTGTAAAATAGAATTAATAAGTTATAATTATTATAGTATTTATATTCTAATAATACATACTTGGTTTTTGAACAATATGATTAGTGAAATTTAATAAAATTAATTACATCAATTATGTTAAAATGGATCATAAAAATAGGATAATCCTTAATCATAAGGTCCATAATGACATAGAGAATTGCTAAAATTCCATGAAATACCAATATATAGATTATATATCTTATTCTTTCTAATTTAATGAGTTATTGGGACACATTTTCTTTAATTTGACCTACATAACATGTTAATTAAAGAAAGATCAAAGAAAATTACATTCCTTTCTTTTATATCCTATAATGATTTTGACTGTGGCAGAAGAAAAATAGATTCTCTTAAAAAAATTATTATTAAATTGAAATTATATTTAATTATAATAATTATTTAACTATAACTTTTAGAGTTGGATTATTTACATTTAATTCATAACAAACACTAATAGATTGATACTTTTGTTAATAATTAAATAAAATAAATGATTCTAAACTCATTAAAATGAAAATAAATGTAATTCATTATTTGGTGAAATTATTTTTTAGATTAACATTTAATTCTAAATATCGTTAGACACTATATATATCAATTTACTTAATTAAATGATTTTTTAAAATTTTATCTAAAAAAAATGTCAACATTGACATTTATGTCGTTTTACAATAAATGATATTTTTTTAAATTATTAAAATATAGAAAATAATAATATCCTATTGAAATTGACTTGAAAGTGTAAATAAATATTAAATATTTTGTATTGAAGGGTCAATTGATCTTTTTTAACAAACATATTTATCAATAGATGGTAAAAAAATGTTTGTCGAGTTTATCTTAATGTTGTGTTTTTAATTGTCAGATACACTTGTTTAAAAATTAATTTCCAAAACCCTTGGAAATTACATTTTATAAAATAGATATAATATTTATAATTATATGATTATATATTTTTTGAAAAAAATAATTAAATTTATTCTCAATTGTTAAATTATATAGGGCCCAAAACTAGTTACCTTTAGAAAAACTAAAATAATAAAAATATTGATTGATAATAACTACGGAAAAATTGATAAAAAAGATTCTAATTTTTTTTTTATTTTATTTCTAATAAGATATAATTCAAATTTTATAAATCATTTGTCCATTTTGGAAGTGCATGAGTTAAGAGTGATATCCAAATAGTTTTTTTCTTTTGGTATTTCAAAAATGGAACTCCTCTCCCACTATAAAAAGTAATTAAATCTTTTATTTCCTCACAAAAATCAAGAAAAATTGGATAATAAAAATCAAGGAAAACTAATTTCCCAAAAACCACAAAGTATATATTATACATCTTGGTTATAAATCCAACAAAAAAATCCCATTTTGTATAAATAATATGGAGTTACCTGAAAAAGAGATTACATTCTTCAAATGTGTATTTATATTTTATTTTTTTCTCCACCAATTAAATCACTATTAATAAATCCCAATATATTATCATAAGGATCCTAGATATACCAGTATATTAGTATGTTATGGTTTCTAAAAATGCCTATATAGGCATCCAACAAATTTGTAATGAAATTACTTTTATTGTATGACAAACTACCACATAAAAAAATAATGTCATTTGTTTATCCTTTACCAACTATCATGGCTGTGATGGGAAATATATTTCATTAAGATATATGTTATATTTATATTTTCATTATACATTATAAATTGGAATGTATGACATAACATTATGTGTTTAATTTGGTGTTTAAATGAAAACATCATTTCTGGATGTGTGGACGAACACTTCCACAACGTGATGAGATCCGATAAAAAATTACATGGAATGTATTGATGATAATTTTAATAATAAAATGGAACATAAATTAAATATATTTTATAATGATGATGTAATCACCATTCTGGAAATATAATATACCATATTATTTATTACCATATTCACACACTACAAAAGTTGTAACATTTTTTGTGGATGTCTCGACTACCACCTCATTGATTTGATGTATTTCTTTTAAAGAACATGAATTATGTATATAATTATATTGGAAAAACTATCATGGTATTTATGGTATAATTATGATTCCGGAAATATATAATTTTACATTCCTTCTTTTCTTGGTAATCATAGAAAAATGTGAACCTTACTAGTGCGTATGTATGACATGTGATATCCGTGATTGTACATTGGTTCATTTTCAGGACAATATTTTATGCTTATTTTTAAATACTATTTGATGTGTAAATATAATAATTATTTCATTATTATTATTCTTTATATGTTAATATAATGAACCCTTTGACCATAGTTAAGCAACTAAAGTCATTTTTGACACTTCAACCGAATATGGTCAAAACAATCGACATAGACATTGGCTATTAGAATATTTTATATAACATCATTATATGTGATGTAAATTTTCTAATAAACATGTAAATGGATATGAATAATTTATATAATTAATATAGGATTATTCATCAGGATGATATTGGAGAAGCATGAGAAATTTATTTGTGTAACTCATTAATATCTCATTTTTTCTTTCACGAGGAAAACATCATAGTCACCAATTATTTCATTTTTTGTGTATATACATCGATTTTTGATATATTATAATATCATTTAATTTATATTAATGGAATATAAATTTTACTCATTCATGGTGTTTACAGGTTCAATTTTACCAAAGTAGTAATTGAATGTTGTCACAATTTTCTTTATATGTAATGTTTATTTTGTTATACACATATCTTCTTTTAGAAGGTGTATATAAATCATATATACCATGTGATATAATGGTAATACTTATATTATATTATATTATATGTTTCATTTTTTATTACATGCTCATTTGGTTTATGATTTCAATGTTACTGAAGAAATAAAGGATTTTTTTAACAATTTTATGTCTTTGTGACATTTGTCATTTTATAAAACTATCTTATTTTATAAAGTATATATACATTAAAGATAACATCTTATTTACTAAATTTGATTATCCACATGAAAAGAAACATTTAATTTATTTTTATACCACTAATGTGGTTAATGATTAAAAAATTTCAATCTGTTTGGTATGCTTTGGAATGTTTATATATTATTTTCCTCATTAATTTTTTTTAATATTATAATAAAATTTACATTCATCAGTGTCAAAAACCATTATTCAAATTGTCCTCCTAATGAATATTTTTTCAAATCATCCTATCTGTTTGTATTAATGGATTAAAAATATTTCCATGATATTGTATTGAATCATTTATTTTTCAATGTTTATTCATTATCTATGAAGATTATTTGGGAACCAATTTCATATCCATGGGTTAATTATGATTCATTGAGATTATATTGGATCCCATTTCCCTTCATTGGATTAATCGTGTTGTAATGATATTTTTATGTAACCCATTATTATCCATGGGTTACTTATGTTTCAAAGTGATTATTATCTAACTCATTTCATTTCAATGGGTTAATCCTAGTTCAGTGATACTGTTATAGAACATGATTAATTTCAATAGGTCAACTATTTTTTAATGATATTTTTATTTAAAAAAATTTATTTCCATGTTTTATCCATATTTTAAATGGAATAATTTTAATTTAAAGGTGTTTGGATATATTGACATTTTATTCTGTTCTTAAACATTCTAAAATAAGGGTGTTCCCAGTTAACAATCCAATGCATTTGGTAATGATTATTTTCTATGGTGATTATTATTTTAATACATCCATATTGGTTACTGCAGTTTTAATTGTTCTATATTTTTTATATATATTTTCAACAAGATGATATTCCATGATACCAATTTTTTTTATATGTGATTATAATGTCTCCAATGATCGATATTATTGTCAAATGGCTCATGATTATTAATTTTGATTACACTTTCACATTCCATGTCTTCTTATTTTATAGTCTACTTATTAATGGGTATATGTTATTTGATAATTAGCTCTTATACATATATTATTTCATCTTGAACTCATCCACTCTTATTCTCATTGATGGAATTTAATTGCTAACCCTTATTTATACCCTTCTTGAGCATCTCATATCACCCATATTTGGTTTCATTTTCTAGATGTTTTATAGAAATATTTTGAACAATTTATGTCTACATAATACATGAAAAGGATGATGTTGATGACATATTGTGAATTAAAAATGCTAGGATAAATAGTATAAATTTACTTCTGATGATTATGATTCCATGTTGATATGAGTAGTTTTTGTAATAGTTTGTCCTAGTTATCTTAAAATATACACTAAAAATATACTCATGGTTGTACAAGTTCCATGTTTTTCAATTGATTTGTTGATGTTTTGAAGATATATTTTAGCCACAATTATCATCATCCAAGACAAAAATGAAATGTAATGTGTTTCATCACTTGATTCAGGGGTGTAAGTCCATAGTTGTTATAAATTCCTTCATTAGTTATACTATAAAACTATTTTCTTCTTCCCACATGTTCCCTCAAGTCTGTATCTTGATCAACTATATGATGATCTTGTGATATTCCTCAATGAGCATTATGGATTAAACTTAATCTTGTACAGTTCATGAGACTTTAATATTTATCTTTAACATATATATATATATATGTGTGTGTGTGTAAGATCACCTTTATACAATTTATTTTCATATTAAAACATACAATCAAGTTCTGATTCTTCCTTTAATGAAGTCATCACATTAATTAAATTAGTGAAGTTAGTGTACCCATAATCTTCAGTGTTAATTTATTAATAAATAATAATTTTATAGTATGAATAAATTGAAAACTAATATATTAATGTCTTTATAGTATTATTATCCAAAACCATTCTAAATACAGAACAAAAAAATTCTTGAAAATAATATTTTATTAAAATTCACCATTTATTTAATAAACAATGAAGGATATTCTTCAATAATTACTATTCATTCGTTTTAGAATAATGAATTCATTTTAGATTAACAATAAATTATTATGAATTCGTTTTTTAATGTTCATAGGTATAATATTAAAAAAAAGTATATGTGAATCCTCAATCATTCTCATGAATGACAGTATAAGAAAACAGTAATTTGTGTGTCACAAGACCACTTTACTCGTTTATAAAAACCATGAAGGGATCATAGATATCATCACATATTCTTAAAAAACCTAGATATCTCGTGGGGTATTATCCATCATATAACTATGATATTATTTACTAATATAAATTATTACTGTTATAGTATATAAATTGTAACTCATGGTGAATTTTTTATCATGAGACATGGATTTTATTCAATGATGGAACACCATTATTTTAAACAACATAAAAGATTACTTAAGGTGTCATATCTCTCTTATGAACCTGTCATATAGATTCTCTAAGTCATGATATATCTCTATATTTTTAATGATAATAAATATATTTCTTAAACTGACATATGTTAATATCATTATCACCTCAACATTTCTCCTTTAAATTATACATATTTTGAAAAACTCATTCAAATATCTCAAGGATTTCATATCTCAATATTATATTAATTTATCCAAAATGAACACACATATTTTTATTTATTTATGAGGTATTTCAGATAATGTAACATCAGTGTACCCTCACATCATTATTCAAATAAACTCTATGTATAGTTAAAATGGATAATTGATCATTTCCAACATAAATTTACGTATATGATATAATCTGTTATACCACATTCTTCCATGGAACGTTTCTATTTGAATAATAAAATAACTTGTGATATACAAAAATTTCGGTTCTAGCACACCACGACCAATCAAAAAAGCTGTTATGAATAATAATAACAACTTTATTATATTTTATAAATTTTATTTTTAAAAATGAAATTCATTTTAGGATTCTGAATATCAAAATTAGATTATGGTGAATTTTTTATATTTTTTTTGAAAACTTTCGTTTTTTATTAATAGGGAAAAACACTATGTTATTGTTTTAAAGTTACTTTTTATTTAAATAATTATTTATTTTTCTGAAATTTATTTTATGTCAAAATTTATATGTAATACCTGTATCAGTTAAATGTAATTCTGTTTAGTCATTTAATAATTAGATTAGATGTATAAATTTTTTTTTGAACTTTTTAACATATTCTTCCCACCTTCTAGGCACGATAGCAAATGTGAAAAAAAAACATAATTCTCTGGCTTCTGTGAATTTAATTTAAAAAATATCAGATACACAAATGACATCAGTATGTAAAATGTGGTTCAATAGGATAAAAATAATTTTATAATAGTAACTTTTGGATTTTATTTACCACTATAAAAAGTAAATATGGTAATCAAAGGAACAAATGATATTATAATTACCCTAGAACATGTCATAATTTTATTGGATAGGTGTATTCAACAAAAATCAATATTAGGAATAAAATATGATCCTCTTTCTTCCACATGGATTAGATTATTACATTCATTATATTTTATTTAAAGAAGAGTTAAAAGGATTAATTTCAAATTTTAAAAACAGAAAAAAATTCATATATCTTTATACTTATGATAAATTCATCTATAAATATTAATAAAAAATCTATAAATATTTCCTACATAATTTTATTTTAATTATAATTTTAAGACATTAAATAATTAATTTAATTAATGAAATAATGATGATGTAGTAATTACATTATTAATGAATGATTAAATTAATTGATTTTAAAAATATAAAAATAAATGAAAATTCATTCTTCTGCAACATTCTCATAATTTTATAGGTTTATATGACATTTTAGGATTGATATAATGTATGTTTTTTGAAGTAATATGTTTTTATGACTTTCACTAAAACCAAATTCTAAATAGTGTCAAAATTTTCATAAATGAGGTTTTAAAACAAATATTTATATTTAAATGATATAATATTCCTAAAATAATTCTTTTTAGTCAAAGGATGTACATAATGCTATATATGTAATTAGTTAACAACTTAGTGTTCTTCTGACATTTTATAGTATGTTTATTATCCATGTAATATATAAATACAAGAATACAATGTAAAAGTTAAGCTATTTATCTAAGATTTAATAATTTAAGATAAGGTTAATATGGTAAACATAACCTATCTAAAACCAATTGGTTGAGAGGTTTTGGACCCATCCCCTACTTATCCACGAAATAAATCCTTTTGGAGAAATTATAAACAGAATATGATTTTATAATAAATTAATATTTCCTGATTTTCCTAAAGTGACCCTCACCTCTCTTATAAAAGAGTACTTCCCTTGTCTCAAAATAAAACCTCTGAAGTCATTTGGCTCAGCCGACCCATTATAAAATATCTTCAAAACTACCCTCACATCAACATAATGTCCTTAAATTTTTAATAAATTCATCCTATGAATCCCTTTTGATCAAATCAAATCGAATCACTCAAAGAATAGATAATATTTTCATCTCCTCTTTCAAATATCATTTCATCTTCCACTTACTCGTTCATTTTTTTCCATAATAAAATAATAAATCCAGTACCTTATATATAATTTGATGTTATTATAAATATGGTACCACCATATCAATTATTATATCCATCATATTAATGACAAAGTTACTTTACGTGTGTAGGTATGGCTTACCATCTCCACATCATGAGGTTGTTTTTTATTCAAAACATTATCATTATGATGGGTGTAATAATGAGTATAATTGATGTAAATAATAAAAATAACATTTAAATTATTATGTATATATGATATAACATCAAATTACATATTATTTCTCCATCAATATAATTGTATTGTCGCTTGTGCGTATGTACGAATTACCGTCTCCCCGAACGTCTTGAGATTCATTCCCCCTCATAACCATTCATGAATAATTTTGATTTTATGATTAAAAATAATGCTTAAGAACATAATATCATTCTTGATATGAATCAAATAATTCCTATCCGAATAAAACATGACTTTTGTAAAAAAAACTTATAAAGGAAAACAAATCGGTTAACACCTGAAAAAATTATACTACTAACATATTATTAACAAAACAATATTAATAGATCATATATGATATCATATTAATGAATGTGATTATTTTATAACTTATTAACAATGATTTAACTATTATACAATAGTTTAATGTTCCCTCGATCACAGAAAATAAATAAGTATGATTTAATTTCACAATCTCTTTATTATGTATGTTTTTTTATACGTTAGTATCTACTGGACCCTCTTGATCATCCCCATCTCTGTTTCATAAAAATGTATTTCAAAACAATTTTAAAATTTCCTAAAATAAAATTTAGAGTCATCTATAACCGTTTATGAATTTTTATAAATTTTTTTCATTAGAATCATTCCATCATTTTGAAAACAAGGTACTTTAAGACCTTTTAGACAAATTAAGGTAAGAATGTATTTTAACTTATACGGCAGGTGCAACTATTTTCATTCATTATAAGCCCTTAGATTATTCTCATACTAGCTTATAATAATTTATTAAAATTAATGTTTTATTATATAATTATGTGTTATTTAAATGATTTCAAAATAGAAAGATATATTTCTCTCAAGTAGTTTGGATTTCATCTAGGTCAATACTCATTAATGGATTTTACACTTTTTTGAAGACTATTTATTATGTACAATCCTCCATATTGTATTGAATATTTTGTGATATGTTTGAATGTGGATGTGTTATTTTATACCATTCATGGTTTATGGTTAATGCATTAACATTTTGTATTCTAGTTTAAATAAGAATGTTAATGTTATGTTTTATCCTTTTCGTATGTGGAATTAAATGGACATTGTATGTGATGGGTGGAGCCCGCTATAGCTCCTTGAAGCGTTGGAATGTATAATGAGACAAACTAGTTTCTTGGAACAAGGACTTGAGAAAATAGTATTTGTATTCATGGAACGAGGAATTTACTATGTACATATTATGTCCAGAATTATGCATTCCATCATTATGAAATTATCTATTGATAATACATGTGATTATTCGACTAACTGAATATCAAGGTGAATAAGTAAATTGAATTATTTGATTTATCTTTTCCATATTATGCTAATTTTTAAGTTTAAAAGGCTTGTGTTTTAGTCATAAAAATTTCTTAAATTTTAATCTTATTTATTATAGTTTCCTCTATATTTTAATCCTTTATGAGCACCTGATATCACCCCTTTCTATGTTTTATTTATACCTGGATACAAAGAAGTATATTATGACTGGCCTATAAGGATAGTCTATGGTTGATGAATGTGTTCAAAGGAGACCAAATGTTGTTGTTTTTCATTTCACACTATAATGTAAAACATATGTTTTTATCTAGTAAATTTAATGATAGTAAACTAATTGGTCTTTCGAGATTTGATCCATGGTTATCAATCCAATGTTATCTAATAATGCACTGAATCTAGGAAACAAGGGTTGGGGCAATACAATTGGTATCAGCGTAAGTTTAGTACAAACCTTGGAAGAAATATTTATAAAAACATTGATTAGGGAACATTTAGCTATGATAGAATTTGAGGATTAGTATAGAAGAACATCCATGAATTTTAGTAATGTATAGATTTTGTGTATTTTCATTGAAATAAATCCCAATCTAGATACAAGATGTTAGTAGCGGCTCTAGCACAAATGTACATATGATTGTAAACACTACTAAGAGGTTTCAGTATTGACCCAGGATATCATGGCACATGAGAATGGGATTTCCACATTCTCTATTATGACACTCGTAGGGGATATGATTAGAAAAGATCACATTTTCATTACAAACCATTATGAAAGATTTATGAGTAAATACTTCTCAAAGAAAATATTTTTTTATAATTATGGATTATATATATAAACTATTTAATTTTTCTAAGGTACTTTACTTGTTTGGAATTATTTATTATTATTCTAAAACTAATATAGTGTCTTCCATTATTTCAAAATGGAGCTTAGTGGAAGGAATGGAAACTGTGTCAACGCACATAATCTATATTGGGAATTCCCTAAACTGAGGATAATTATAATGGATCAGGTGATAAAACTGATTCTGAACAACTATTTTCCATACTAGGTTTACTCACACCGGTTAGGTATAATTACATTACCCATATGGAGCACCCTTATCCACAACACGGTTGATCCATGATTTACAGCTTCTTGAGTCAACAACCACCAAAATTAAACGGGAAAACCAATCCATTTTTAGCTGATAAATGGATAAGTTCCTCAGAGAAAATATTTTGTTCTTTGGGGAGTAGAAAAAGGGAAAACATTTCATATATGTTTATCGCCTCAAGGGGGACGAAGATAAATGGTGCTCATTAGTTCAAAAAACAATGGAGGATGATGAAGTATCAAATATGGAATGCATGGAGTATAGAGATATTTTCATATAAAAATACATTCTTCGTGACCATAAAACAGATATGGAAAATAATTTCTATTCCTCAGGAAAAAGGAGGATAAGAATGTCGCAAAGTATCAGACTAACTATACATGATTAGAAACGCATGAAACAAATTATATACATAACCCAAAGAGTATGATTGATCTATTCTTTGATAGGTTAAAATTGTGTCTTCATCGAGCATTAGTTTCACAATCCTTCTCATTGTACGAATATTTTTTCTTAGGTGATATCGAGACAGAAAATGAATTCTCTAAGTTTTACGACATTAATTCAAAGAAGGAGAAGATGAGATATGATGAAAAATCTAGAAATGGATATAAGGGGAATAAAGAAAATTTTGAATTTCCAAAATTTAGTAAATGTAGGAATAAACACCCGTGTACTTTGCTAAATGGAATGGGAGTTTGTTACAAGTGTGGTAAAAAATGACACTAAGCTCGTGACTAAGAGGGAAATAAAGAGTATTTCAATGTTTAATGCTAAAATTTTAGATAAATGGGGAATTATTAAAATGAATGTCCTATGATCCAATAAAAACATACCTTAGAAAAGGACAAGGGAGAAAGTATGAGCTTATGTGATCACTGTTACTAAGGTTGATACTCAAAAAGATGTGGTGGCTGGTAATTGATTGTTTTCTTCAAGTTTATCTATTACTTTATTTGATTCTGGATCATCATATTATTTCATATCTTTCTAGTTTACTACGAAAATTATAAATTTACAATTTGATTTCACAATGGAGTTGTCTTTCAGAACACCCATGGGAATATTTGTTTTAAATTTGTTTTGTGAATTAGGTCCCATTATTGAATATCAACAAGGGTTATCTACTAATATCATAATCATACCCATCACTTAGTTTGATATAATCCTCGATATGGATTGGCATTCGGACCATGATGCAAAATTTTATTGTAAGAAGAAGAAGGTTAAAAATTTCGATGAAGATAAAGAATACCTTATCATTAGAGAAGAAATGTCTCCATCTTATTCTTATCCAGATCCACCCCCAGTAGCTCTAATAAATTCAATTATTGTGATGTAATAGAGTGAAATAATTATGGGTTAGTAAAGGGATGTTCAAATAGAGGATGTACCTTTTGTGAAAAAATATGTTGCTTTGTTTCCAGAGGAATTACCTATACATCCTCCAGAATAAGAAATTGACATTCCAATTGATTTATTTATTGGTTCAATTCCCATAACTGAGACCCCTCAATTAATGGCCATTGTGGAATTAGAGGACCTAAAAAACTAGAGTAATTAATTAATAAATGATTTATTCTCCTTACTGTTTATCCATGGGGATCCCATATTGCTTTTATCAAGAAGACAGATGGATATATGAAACTATGCATTAACTACAGTGAGATCAATGCTATAATAATAATGAATAAGTATCCCCTACATCTCATTGATGAATTATTTGTTCAAATTCATAGAGATCAATATTTTTCATAGTTTGAACTATGATCTGGATATCATCAGTTGTGTGTGATGAAAGAAGACATTCCAAAAACAGCATTTCGTACTAGGTACGGGCATTACGAGTTTACAGTAATGCCGTTGGACTGACTAATGCACCCCCTATTTTCATGGATCGAAGGAATATATTTTCAAGGAATATAATGATGAATTTGTAGTTGTATTAATTAATGATATCTTGGAATACTAAAAATGATATTAAGATCATGAAAATTACATACGCACTATTCTGAAATCATTAAGAATAAATGAATTATATGGGATATTTAGCAAGTGTGAATTCTGTCATCAGGAAGTTTTTTTTTCATGGCCATATTTTCTCTAATGATAGAATCTCTATAGATCATTCAAATTCCCAGGAAATACAAGAATGACCAGCACTAAAAATTATTACATTGGTATGATGTTTTATTTGTTTATAAGGTTTTTATCAGTGTTTCATCCATAATTTTGCTTGATTGGCTAACCCATTTACTAAGCTCCCACGTAAAGGGGTTAAATTTGTTCGCACAAAATAGTGTGAAGAATGTTTTGAAGATGTGAATATAAGAATAGTCAATGATCCTATATTGAAATTACCTCATGGTAATTATGGGATTGTTATTTATAGTGATGCTTCAACGATAGTACATGGTTGTGTCCTAATTCAGAATCATTGAGTTATTGCTTACGCATCATGACAACTATACATTATTGAAAAACACTATCCCACTAATGATATTTTGTTAGCATCTTTAATATTTGATTTTATGATATAGAGAAACTATATCTATGGTAAAAAATGAGATTTATATACTGATCTGAATATTTTGAAGTATATTTTATCATAGAAAGAACTCAACTAGAGGGAGCGACACTGGCTTGAACTACTTGAGGATTTTGATTTCAATATACACTACCACTCAGGGATGGAAAAAATGTGGTAGATGATTTGGGAAGAAAGGATTATAGAGATTTGAAAAAGATGATAGTTGAAATTGATCTTATGTTCATGGATCTAGTATAGATTTATATAGGAATAATCATCGAAGGGGAAACATCAATACCTTTTAAAATGGATTACAAACCATCTATAATAGAAATAATAATAGGTTCTCAGACTGATGATGAGAAGATTCAAAATAAAATTAATGTTGTGAATGATGGGGGATTGATTAACTTCATATATGAAGATGGAATTTTGAAATATTGGAAATGAAATTCTGTTCCAGACATACCCCATCTAAAAAGGGAATTATTGAATTACGCACATAGCTCTAATTTCTCTATACACTCTTGTAGCACTAAGTTTATAGATATTTGAAGGAACATTTTTGGTGAGACCACAATAAGATGGAGATTTCTTATTATGTGTAAATATGTATGGTTTTTCAACTGTTGAAGGTAGGGAGACAAAATATTATAGGATTCATTCAGTATCTTACCATACTTGAGTGGAAATGGGATGATATTATGATTGATTTTTCATGCGGCTACCAAAGTCTCCTATATGTAATGGTGCAATATGGGTAATTAGGGATCATCATACCATGTCATCACTTTTTCATGTTATAACAGAAGATTTACCACTTGAACATTTAGAAAGACTATATATTAATGAATTTGTAAGACTTTATGGAGTACCCCTGTCGATTTTCCCTAATCGTGATTCGTGTTTTACATCAATATTTTGGATATTTTTTTAGAAGGCCATGGATACTGAACATCTTTTGATCACTTTCTACCACCGACAAACTGACGAACAATCAGAACAGACTATTAAAACTATTTAATACATGTTGAGATAATTCTCACTTGACTTTCATGGTACGTGGGAATAATATTTACCTACGGTATAATTTTCTTATAACAATAGCATTATTTCAAATATTCTGATGGCACCATGTGAAGCATTATATGGAAGGAGATGTCACAAACCATCTTTTTTGGATGTTGTTGGTGACAAAAAAATTATATGCCCATATCTTGGTGAGGAAATAATGTAAAAGCTGACGATTATCCAAACCCACATTAATGAACCTCAAAGTAGGAAAAATATCTACTCCGATAACAGAAAGAAGGATTAAGAATTTTAAGTAAAAGATCAATATTTCTTGAAGCTATCCCCAGGGAATGGTGTTATATGATTCATTAAATATGGTAAATTATGTCCCAGGTACATCAGATCGTTCAAAATTCTATAACGAATTGGAGTTATAGCTTACCATTTGGAAATGCCTCTAAGTCTCTCCAAAGTTCATGATGTGTTCCATGTATAACTATTGAGAATATACATGATTGACCCAATGCAGGTACCATCCTTTGAAGAAATAAAAATGGAATGTGATCTGTCTTATTGTGAATAGCCTGTCAAGATTCATGTTATCCGGGAACAAGTGTTGAGATACTGGATGACTCATCTTGAAAAAGTTCTATGGAGAATCCATATAATGGAGGTGGCAATGTGGGAACCTAAGGATATTTTGATGATGAAACACCTGAAGATATGAATATAGTAGTATTCTAGGATTTTCTTGGATGAAATTATTTGAATGAGGGATGAATGTAACACCCCAAGCTTCCATGATACGTTTCTCTTTAAAAATATAATAACTTGCGATGCATGATACTTCAGGTTCTATCTCACCAAAACAAATCAAACTAGCCGTTATAAATATTATTACACACTTTTTGAAATTTTATAAATTTTTATTTTCCAGATAGGCTTCATTTTTTTGATTTATAATATCAATATTATTATGGGGTGATTTTTTTTATGAAAACATTCAATTTTCGATGAATTATGAAAACCATGTGTTATTGTTTAAATCCAACAATTTATTAATATAATTATTTATTTTATATTATTTTTTGAGTCAATATAGATACATAATTACTATATTAGTTCAATGTTATTCATTAGTGTCATTTTATAATAATATTAGATGTATAAAATTTTAATGAACATTTTAACGTCTTTTACAAACTTTTAGGCATGTTAGAAAATTTTCATAAAATGTAATTTTAACGATTTAGTGAATAGAATTTCAAAAATCTGTGAGACATTGTTAACATCAGTATGTAAAATCTGGTTCAATAGGATGAATTTTGTTTGGTGAATAATACCTTTTGGATTTTATTTACCATAATTAAAAGTAAATAGGGTAATTAAAGGTACAAATGATATTATATTTTCCCTAAAACATGTCCTAATTTATTTTGATAATTTCATATCTATACAAATCAACCATAGGAATAAAATATTATGCTATTTTATTAACATGGATTAGATTAGTACATTTATTATATTTTATTTAAAGAAGAGTTAGAAGTGTTAAATTCAACTTTTAAACATAAAAAAATTAATATAGGTTTATACATAAGATAAATTTTACTATAAATATGAATTATAAAGATAAATGATTTCCTACATAATATTATTTCATTTATAATTTTTAGACATTAAATAATTAAATTTATATATGACACAATCATGATGGAGTAATTACATTATTAAAGAAATTTTAAAATAATTTAAATTATAATTATAACAATAAATGTTAATTGAGACATATGATGAATTCTAGGAATTTTCTAGTTTAATATGACATGTTAGATTTTATTTAATGTTTTTTAATTTAAGTAATCATGTTTTTTTTGACTTTCACAAAAACCAAAAACTAAATAGTGTCAAAATTGCCATAGATTAGTTTAAAAAAATACAATATTATTAAATGATATAATATTCCTAAAATCTATGGTGCAGAAAAGGACAAAAATAATGATATATTTTTCATTAATTAACCACTTGGGGTTTTCATTTCATTTTATATTATGATTATTAACCATGTAGTATAAAAATTAAATAAGACATTGTAAAAGTTAAATTATTTAACTAAGTGTTAAATATAAAAGATAAGGTTACTATGGTGACATAAAACTGTATAAAACCTATTGGATGATAGTTTTTCAAACATGAACCACATTATCCTCGAAATAAATCCTATTTGAGTTATAATAAACAAAATATTAATGTATAATAAATTAATATTTCATGATTTATCATAAAGTGACCATCACCTCTCTTATAAATTTTCACTTCCCCTTCCCTCGAAATCACACATCCAAATCCATGTTTCCCATCCAACCCCTACTAAAATATCTTCCCTAATACCCTCAAATCATCCTAGATTACTTTCATTGATCAGAAATATATCCTAATGATCCCTTTTGATGAAATCATAAGGAATCACCAGAGGAAGATGTAATAATTTATCACCTCTTTCAAGGTTGTTTCCTTCTTCTACTTCCACATTCATTGTTGTCTCCATACCAAAATAATAACTCCAGTACCTTCTACAAACTATGATGTTATTATAAATATGGTAAAACCTTATTAATTACTCTATCCCTCCTATGAATAACAATGTCATCATATGTGTGTATGTAAGGCTCACTATCTCCACATCGTGGTGTAGTATGTTTTTCAACAACTCCTCATTTAGAAGGGTATAATAATGAGTATAATTGATGAAAATAATAATTTGTTACACGTTAATGGTTATGTATATATGATATTCCATCCAATTACATATGATTTCACCATCAATATAATGGCATTGTCACCCGTGTGTATGTACATATTATTGTGTCCATGAACGCAATGATATCCATTCCCCATCGTAACCATTAAAAAATAATTTTCATTTTATAATTAAATTAATCTTTAATAAATTAATATATTTATATATATGAATAAAATAAATTATATCCATATCAAAATTGACTTACATAACCAATCATATAAAGGAAAAAGAATCAGTTAACAAACAAAACAATGATACTACTAAAATATTATTAAAAAAGTAATATTATAAAATCCTATATGATTTTAGATTTATGAATGTCATTCTTGTATAATTTAATAACCATTAATTAACTATTATACAGAAGGTTAATGTACCCTTGAGTAAGGAAAATTACAAGGTAAGGGTTAATTTTACAATCTTTCTATTATCTAAGGTTGTTTATACAAAGTATCTACTGGGACCTCTTTACCATCCTCATACGTGTTTCTTAGAAATGTATTTCATAACATTTTTACTATTTCCTATAATATGTGTTGAAGTCATTTATAAATTTTTTTGAATTTTTGTAAAATGTTTTGAAATGAATCTTCCATCATTTTGCAAACAAGTTTCATTATGACCTTATCAAAAAATTATGGTAAGAATTTATTTTAACTAATACAGTGGGTGAGGCTATTTTCCACCGTCATAACACCTTCAAATATTCCCTTATGAGCTTATAAGAATATTTTTAGAATAATTGATTTATTTTATAATTATGTGAATTTTAAATGATTTCAAAATAGAAAGATATATTTCTCTCAAATAGATTTGATTTCATCTATGTCATCATCATTTTATTGATTTTACACTTGTTTGAAATTGATTTATTATGATACAATCTTCTATATTGTATTGAATGTTTTGTGATATGTTTGACTGTGGATGTGTGATTTTATACCATTCATAGTTTTTTGATAAAGTATTAACATATTGTAGGCTGGTTTTAATATTAATTTTAATGTTATGTTTCATCCTTTTCATATGAGGAATGCATTGGACGTAGTATGTTATTGGTGGATCCCGCTATAGCTCCCCGATGCATTGGTACATCTCATGATAAAACCTAGTGTCTTGGTAGACGACCTTGACAAAATATTACATGTAGTCTTGTAATGAGTCCTTGAAAAATGTTTATGGTGTCTGATATTATGAATTCCATCATTATAAAATTAGCAATTGATAATACATGTGATTATTAGACTAGTAGAATACCTATTTGAATGAGTAAATGACATTATTTGATTTACATTTTCCATATAATGCTGAAGATTATTTTTTAAAGTATTTTTTTTGTCATATGCATTTTTTTAAATGTTTATGATTATTTATGAACTTTTCCTATATATTGTTATCTTTACTGAGTACCTGATCTCACCCCTTTCTATGTTTTACTTTTCCTTGGATGAGAAGAAGAATATTATTAATGACTTGTAGGGACCATCTAAGGGAGACAAATGTGTTCAAAGGGGAATTTTTTTTTTGGTTTTCATTTCATAATATAATTTAAATCTTATATTTGTATCCATTAAATCCATTGATAATAAACTTGTCAGTCATTATGTATTTGATCCCATGTTATCATGCCAATGTTATGTAATAATGAATTGAATCGGGGTTACTAGGGTTGGGGTGTTACATAATCTCAAAACCCTTACATACCAATAGACAATATGAAAAAATTCAGAGCATTATCAGTTTGTTTTTATTATAAAATGGATATTTAGAAGATTATTTATAAATGAAGTGAAAAAATTCTAGGATTTAATTTACATACATAGAAAATCATTTATGTGGTTAATTTTGAAAAAAAGCTATGTATCATCTCTCATTGATTCGTCTTCATATTTTACATGCGAACCGACAATATTAAAAATAATTAATCATAATATATATATATATTAATGGAAAATAAAATGTGTAAATATTATACTTTTATTTGATTGGGGAATTAAAATTACTTTTTAATCATCCTATGAAATACATATCATCAAGCATTATCATGGCATGGTGATTTTTTTTACACATTTTAGTTCCTAAATCTGATGTTCACTGAGAATCCTAGACCCATTTGGATATCATGGATTCTGTGCATCATAGATCATTGAATATAAACATCCATTTTTTGATTATATGGTTACCATGGAATTATAATAGAGAATGAAATATGCTTCGTAGAACACTCAAGAATAAGATGGTGATAAGGATTGAATTAAGTGATCTTATGGCTTGGACTGATAGCATCTGTAATATAAACTTATATATGATTTTTTGGTCACATATGTGTAGTGTATAATATTTTGTTTCCCTCATATATTCGTATATATTGTAATTTTTTCATATTAATAAAACAACATCCATATGTAGTTAATGCCATAAAAATTGGGGGATCAACACCAACACTTAACAATCAAATAATTCCATGATAGGACCTTACTAGCAAGTACAAACTAGAATCCAATGTGTTCACATTGAATTTCACCCATTTGGGTACCTGGATAAACAAAACAAGAACTATTCCTTATGACACTCACCTAAACTACCAGAAGTATGTTTTTGTCAACCGTAATGCCCATAACAATAGTGGTTGGACATTGTTGCGATAATGGATTAGCTTGGTGGATTTTTTATTAAACCCAAAAAAATATTAATTTAAATTTAACAACAATAATATAATATCCTTCATCCATGTACTACCCTCATCCAGGGATTCAAAATTTTTATTCATCATTTTTCCTTAATGATTATAAACATAAAAAATACTTTTTTGAACATGTATTTGACATTAAATGATCATATCGACAAATCATAAATTTTTTTTGAATAAATTATCAATCAATAAATATATCTTTATCCTACAAGTCTACAATAATTCTTCAAAAGAACCATTTAATTAATAAACAGACACTAAATTATTGATTAAAAATTAATTATGGGCTCCATAAAAGTCTTTTTTGTCACAATTCAAATAATTCACATAAAAATATTTGTATTGTAATTTAGATTTAATATTATATTTTAAAACATCAATGATAAATAATATTTATCTTATAAAATCATTGAAAACCATAAATCCACTAAAAATGTTACTTTACATGTTTTTAATATAATTTACATGACCTTTCTATAGTTAAAGTAGCCATGTATCATAATTCAATATTCATTTGGGGTAAATATTTTATCCCTAAAAATTTAAAATTATTCAAAATAATAAATAAAATTATTTACTATTTATAACAGATAATTTAAATGAAACATATTATTAATTTATTTCCTTGATGAAATATAACAGTTATTATACTAATGATATAGAATATTTGTTTTTATTTTCATTTTAAAATTATATTAAGGTCAATAGGATTGAAAAATGGAACAAATATGCAATATAAAACAATATGTGAAGATTATGGATGAACTGAACTCATAAAATAGAAATACATCTGATGTTATATAATTTTAAAAGACTTATCAAATTATATGAATCTTAATTTATAGATTTTCCCTTTATAAGGTCAGTTTTATTTACCATGATGAAAATTTATAGTAATAAATAATAAACAGTTTTTAATGAAAATCCACTTTTATATATCAAAATGTAATCAAGCAAAAACTGCTATAATTTGTATTCCAATGGAATTAATTGGATTACTTGTAATCATGACAAGATAATTAAATTTTATAATTAATTAAAAAATATAACTTACATAAGATACATTAAACTAAATGATAGTTTTTTTTAAAAAATATTTTTTTTTTCACTATTAAATTAAAACCCATCCTTTTAGAAAATATTAAAAAATTATTTATTTTCATTTTGTATGTGGATTTTAAAAAAATTATACTTATTATGAGATAAATATTATTAAAATTCTTTCTATATTATTATTATATTCTTTGACATGAAGAAAAAAATACTTTTTCATGAAAAGTTATTTTTGAATAAATAATTGTTTTCACTTATAATTATGTACCTATTTCATATGAATTATTAAATAATTTTTTTCCAGTAAGGCCATTATTTAGATATTATAAAATGTAGTTGTTCTTTATTATACCCAAAGATAAATTGACTATTTTATACATGACATATCTGAAATAATAGTTTTTCATGTTTTGATCAACCCAAATATTGTTTTTTCATTTACAATATGAAAATTAGTATAATTTTAAAATCATTTTGTATTAAATTTATAACCACATAAATAAATAGGTTCATAAAATTTTGATCTCATGATTCTTCATTAAATGGATTAACATTTTCTAATATATTTATTAAAATTATACATTATGAAAATTGTTAAAAAACATCCTTTTTAAAAAAATGAATGGAAAATTTGAAGGTTATCCTGAATGAGAAATAACTAGATTTCTAAATAAGATACCGCTAATAATAAATTAAAATTTTGAAATTTTGGTGAAATTATTTGTCTATATAGTATTGGGTAGTGATACATAATGTAATAAATAAAAATTTAATACCCACAAAAACAAGAAAACATGATTGAGAAAAATGACTATATATTCAATAGTATTTTTTGCTAAAAAGATATACTTAAAAATTTATTATGGATTCATTTATTATCTACATTATGAAAATTTAAAAATATTTTTAATATTTTTTTAAAACTAAAAATCATAATTTCATCCATTAGTTTGGTGTTGTCATATTTTTTCACCTCTATTTCATCCAATATTCCAAGAGATGAGTATACATGATAAGTCATTCCTGTTTATAATGAATCAAATTCTAATATACCATAGGATGTTGACATGGAAAATAGATTAACATACTATATTTACAAAACCTAAAATGTTTAACATTGTGTAATATAATATAAAACCTGAATTAACATTAATTTGTTTAAATAATGGATTTTACTGATAAATTCCAAGAATAAAAAAATATATATTAATCCATATAAAAATTAAAATATTTATCAAATCACAGCAATAAACACTCCATTAATGTATGTTTTATCTATAGAGATTATTTAATACATTTGAACTTAAATAACCGAAAATATATTCTCATTATTCATAAATGATATTTCAAATTGTACCAAATATTTTCATATACATGAACCCAATAAAAAATTATATAATATCATTAATCAATAAAAAATTATATCACTTAATACATCAAATGTGGTGTGGGTTCCTTTGAAAATATAATAAAATATAACCTTATTAACCAATGATGTTATCAAGAATAATAAATTTAACCTTAAAAGGAAATAATTAAATATTAAATGTTATCTAAAACATGCTGTTATAAAAACTATATCATACTTAAACCCATATTCATGGATCTAGTGTTAAAAAAATTATCATTTTATTATTTTCAATAATCTCAATAAAGAGATAAAATTGTATCTTCCCAAAACATACAATATCCACAAAAATATTGGATCACTTATCTACCCATTCACCATTTATGTTTATAATTTTTTATAATTAATATAAACTCATATAAAAAAAACATACGTCTTCAAGTGATAATATTTCATACTATATCAGCATTTTAAAATGTCATAATAACTATTAAACATATCTATTAAAATTAACTATATATGATTCCATTATATAATCAATTCATCTGATATATTTCATTAGAACCTAGGTAAATAGATAATATAATTAGGGATAGATCAAACTATCATAAAGGGAAAATACAATCAATAAAATTTGAATATAATTATGTAGAATAAGATGATAATTGGGGTATGATGGCATAATCAACTCGTATGATAATAATTTTACAAATTTTACATCCATTAAAACGTGGGTTAAGATTTAATATTTGACAACTATTATTTAATTAAATAATCATAATACATGTAAAAATAATTAATTTTAAAAGATTCCATTAAAACATATATAAGTAATTTAAAATTTAATTATCTATCATGGAAAATAAATAATTTATCTTTGAATGATGTAATCTAGATAGTAATAACATTATTTTTGGAGTAAAAAAAAATATTTAACGTCTTCCTCTCTTATTAGTAACATAATATAGGTGAATAAATTACTTTACCTAATTATCGGTAGGGCTATAATAGACCCACCTTTGAATATTTCCATCATTCCATTTTATCTTCATTATACCCTTAAAATGAAATGGGTTACATGAAAATAAAATTAATTAAATCTTAATCTTTCCATATAAAAATTAAGGATTTTATCATTTGAATATATTCTCATTATAAAATAATAAACCTCTAAATTATATTTCAATTGATGAAAAATAAATAAAAAATATTTCACAACATTTATTCATAATGGATAATAATTTCCTTTCATTTTGATATTTTTTTACTAAAAATTCAATTATATTGGAATGAATATTTAATTTTAAAAAACACATGTAATGATATAGAGTAATCATAAAAGTAATGAAATTTTATTAGTTTTTGGAATATCGATTTATATTGTAAATGTTAAAAATAAAACTTCTTTTTATACATTTGTAAAGAGGGTCAAAATTTATACAAAAATAAAACACTATGAAATATTATTTTAAAACTACACTGCAGAAGGTCAATGATCATGAAAAATAAAAACATGAAATAACTTCTAATAAAAAACTTATTAAAATAAAAAAATAATGTGAAAAATATTTTGATTAAATATTTTTATAACATTAAATCAATTTTAATGAACTACCCATTATAAATATTTAATACCAAAAAGCATTTTAAAAGAAGAAAAACAATTAAAATACAGTATTATTATCCTAAAAATTGTAATGAAATTATATTGTAATATCATTCATA
The DNA here is from genome assembly GCA_963277665.1 of Viscum album. NCBI lineage: Eukaryota > Viridiplantae > Streptophyta > Magnoliopsida > Santalales > Viscaceae > Viscum > Viscum album. The sequence goes on along the minus strand of OY728133.1, from coordinate 969,783,225 downwards.
TAAACCATAAAAATTTATATAGGTTTATAAATAAACAAATTTATTAAAGGTGGAATTTTGAGATAAGAAACATATGATACAGTGGAAATACTTGAAAAAAATACATCTTAGAAGGAAAAAATAATGATTCTATATAACTCATAATAACAATTAATGATATTTTAGAAAATAATTAATTTTTATAATGTATAACATATAAAATAAATAAAGGTACATTCACTTAATTATATCCCTAATAGTTGAAATAGGGACCATAAAAACACATGATACTTTTCTTACATTTTAATCAATATATCAAGAAAGTGTGAAATTCCATGGACATCTACATATCTTGATCAATGACTCACTTATTATACAATATCTAAATAGTTAGGTCATGTATTAATTCTTATATGATTTATTTATTCACATGATAACCCTTTATATTATCACTATGATATAAAATATTTTTACTCTTTACGGGTAAATAATTTTTTAATAAAAGGATTAATTTCCCTGAAATGGATAAGATCTAAAATTATTTACCTTATAAATTTAATTTAATCAATGATATTTTTATTATGAAATAAATATTATATAATAAAATTTTATTTAACATAAAATACCATAAAATCCAGTTTCAGTAATATCCACAGAAATGTATTTTAAGAAATATGAAGTGTGTAATGTATTCTGGTATTGACTTTTATAACCTCACAAATGAAATATTTTTCTATAAATATATTTTAAAAATAATTATCTCAATAAATAATACATTTTTATTATTATATCATTTACTTTATTTTTTTCTAGTACATGATCATGTAAAATGAATGGTTTCTAAAGCATTTAATTTAACTATTTCATCTCCTATAATTAAAATTAAGGTTCAAGGAATTTTATTTAATGTTTTAAATAAATATAATTAATAGCAAATAACCTCATATTATTGATATGAAAAAAATATTATTATTATAAGAATAGATAGACTAACAATTTGAATTTAATTTTTACATAAAATAATGTTAATGTCACTATCAAAGGAAAATGAAATGAATTTTACATATCATATAATTTTGGTGGAGGATGGTGAAAATAAAATTATGTTATAAAAATAAATAGTATTTATATATTTATGTATCCCTATCACATTATATTTAACCATATTTAAATATTTTACTACTAAAAGGTGTCAAATATTTACCACATTTTTTGTTCATTACATTAAAAAATAAATTATCATATTTAAAAAACTAGGGAAAATTATTTAAATATAGAATATATTTTATCATATTATATCATTATATATATAAAAAATTACTTTGAAAATAACCACACATAACACATTGAAAATTGATTTCTAGAAAAATGAATTTTTAGGAATAATAATATTTTCAAAAAAAAAATTTAATCATACATGGATTATAAAAAAAATTAACAATATTATGATTAATCAAAAAGAACTACTAAAATTTTAAATTAAATTAAAAATAAAAAGGAATGTTGTATATAAATTAATTAAAAATACTTTTTTTCTATAAGATAATTGTTTTTATACTATTCATTGAAACAATTTTAAATCGAGAAAAAAACCATAATCTAAATTTGTTGTGATGATTTCAAAAATTATATTTATTTGATAAAAAATAATTTTTTAAATGGTAATAAATTAGATTTTAATAATATAATAAAAATTAAGGCCCACATTTAATGAAGGAATATTTTTGAATCATAAAATGATGTAACATAAAATTGAGTATTTATTTATAATTAATTAATCAATACATTTATATATAGTAGGAAATTGAATTGTATATTTCATAATGTGGTTACAAAAATTCATATATCCCAATCTAATGACTTGGATATTATAGTCTTTTTTAAATTAATATTATATCCCGGTTTGATTATGCTTGATGTTTCTTGTTGTATACACTGACAAATACTATCTTCTTTTGAAATAGTACAATATTAAAATATACACCTCTCCCCCACATTTAAATTTCATCCTCAAATTAATTTCTCATCCATTGCAATAAAAGTGTTTAATATTTTAAAATACAATTTTTTAAACCTACATATTTAAAGGGGTTGTAAAAATATTCTTCTAACTAGTGGGAAAGGTAAATATGATATTTTTTTCTAGAATTCCACATAAATAGGTTCCAAAATATAAAAAAATATTTTTATGTAAATACATGGACCTAGAAGAGTAAATTAATGTCTAATTAATTATGGGAAGTGATAAATAATTAAATCATTATATTGCTAATCACAAAAAACAATGAATTAATAAGATTGAAATGGGACCATCAATTAATCTGATGTAATTTTAAAAAGTAATAACTTTTTGTTTATGAATTATACTTTTGTTATCCTGATTTTTTTCTCAAAAATATAGTTATTTTTGCTTCTCCCAATCCATAAACACAATTTTATTCATTGGTTGGGCGTCTTAAGTTGTATGAACCTCTATGATATTGTATTTCACAAGAAATTAGTATCCCTAATGATTCAGTATTATATATATTTAATCTAATTTTAATATATTATTGACCTAAAAATGGAGGAAATGATAATCCTCAAATATTTAATAAATAAAAAATGGTTAACATATTTTAATATAATACCGAAATTTATTAAACAAGAATATGAAATATAATACAGTATTCTCAGAAATGTCCATAACAACACCCAATGTTTAACATAGATTGTTCCACAAAAAAATTAACCATAAATATTATGGAACCTCAATAACCACAAAGTTGATTAATATTTAAATCTAAATTGTTATTTTATACCCTTCAGTTAATATCCAAAAAAATTAATATAATTATTTTTAATGAATCATTATTGATAAAATAAAGTGTTAGATCCAGCTCCTCCCAATAAATGGCCACTAAAAACATTATAAATATCCTTAAAATAAAATAACTGCAACCCAACAGTTGTGTGTGTATACCATTAACCATATTATCAACCTTAATCATGAAAAATATGATGGAATACACAACACTATATTTATCCTCAAAATAAAACATCATTATCTAGAAAGTTGACTGAACACTACTCTGACACAAACTATAACATCGTCGAACTACATATCAGAAAAATAGTAATATAAATATAATCATTATATTCACATATTTTTTCTAATAAAATTTCACCCATTTTAACTATATAATAGATGAAAAATAGAATTAAAAAATACGGAAAAATTGCACCCATTGTCATTTTACGTTTTGAGTATCAATGAATTATAATAAAGTCATGCATTACCAAAAATATGGAATTACAAGATTATTTTTCCTAATATCATATTATTTCCTTATTTTACAATGATTCTTTAATATATATCATATAATTCATCACATTTGAATCATTTTAGACAAAAGTAATTTCACATCATTGTTCATATACTAGGGAAATAGACAATATAACATGGATTAGATCAATCTATTAATAAAGGTAATGGTAAACATTATGAATGGAATTTCATTATTGACCATATGATGACCATAACAGAATGAATAAATAATAAAAGTGAATGAGTATAAAAAAATATAATCCAATCCCTTGATAATAAGGATTATAAATCACAGGATACATAATAATGCTTATTTATTACACAAGAATCAAATCAGTCTAAAATCACGATAAGGGAAAAAAATCTAGGAGGAAAGAATCCCTTTAAACACAATGAAATAATTGAAAAAAATTAGGTTTATATAATCATCTAAAATTTATCATGGAATCACCAAAACAAGATAGTATCTTAATACATTTTATCTTATTAAAGTTTAAATCATCATATCATAATTGTAATATAGAGTAGTTATGGTTATTCTTTTACCAAATGCGTTAGAATTCTATAATAGACCGAAACATCCTTTCTTTACAATAGAATCACTTTTTAATAATCTACATATACATCTATGTACAATAGAAATAACATACAATTTATAACCTTGAACATTTCAATATAACACCCATAAAAACATAATTATTTTTTGCAAGATTAAACCATAATATTTAATTAGTTCTATGAAAGAATCTTTATAAAAACAGTAATATAACCATATAATTAATATTGATACTTTTTTTACATATTAAAATTGTAATATAATAAAACAATAATGGATATCTTCATACATGAAAAAAACATATAAAAGTACTATTAAGACACATATAAGAAAATAGGAAAAATATCATCTTCTGTTGAAATTATTTTATAAAAAATATAATATTATTTAAAAAAATTGTTTGAGAAAAATATGATAATTTTGAAATAATCACTAAATGAAAATAATAATCATGAGTCTCGGAAAATACACTCATTCTAAAAATGATAAAAATATATATTCAATTCTATATTTTGTAATTATAGTAAAAATTAACCCATGTCCTAGAAGTCATGAAATTTACTTTTACTGAATTATTAAAATGGGTAAAATAAGGAAAAATAAATTTAACAAATATTTTCTATTTATAAAAGAAAATTATTTTACTATGATAATTAAGGTGTAGGATGATTTTCATTAAAATACATTAAAAATACAAAAACAATGTTTCTACAGAAACCCTAATTCGACCTTTGAAAAAAATGAAATTAAAATAAAGAACATAAAAGGTAATATAAAATAAAATGAATATATAAATATACATAATATTATATTTCATGATTCAGTGTATACACTAAAAATATAAAAATAGGGGCTTCATTGAATCGACTGTCTCGAATAAAGATATTTGAGATTAAAAATCATTATCAAATAGATAATATGTTATTAGAATATATATTTTAGGAAGAAATATAAAATTATTCAATCAAAAACATAATTTTCATGAAATTTATTTTCAATAAAAAGCTTCATGTTTTATTTTGTACACCATATAATATAAATCATACTTCATGGAAAAACTATGTCAGAATGAATTGAAATTGTGACCATGAAAACACATAAAACATTATTGACATTCAAAATAATATCTTATGAATGACTGATTAAAAAATGATCAAAAAATAAAATTATAAATAAATCATTTATATTATAATATATATTTTTTTCAAATATTTGTTATAACAAATTGGTGAAAAATACATGAATAGTCTTGATGAAACAATTTTAAGATTAATAATCATTACAAAGATCCTATTACAGAATTATGAATTTGTTTTGTGATGTTATTATGTGTAAAAATAATAAATCCTAAAAATATTTATTATAAAACATAATAATACAATTTTTATTATCGTACGTAGTTCATAAATAATTTAATCAATAATGATGTTATAAAAACCAAATAATTAAAATTACGTTAGAAAAACACTTACCTCGAGCCCCATCTATAATTGAATGGAAATTTACTCATGTATAATAATAAATATAAATTATTTAATTAATTCTGTTCATTTAAAAGTATTTATAATTTATCATTAAAATATTTATTTAAATTATTTTTTTATCACCTTGAAATATTAAATTACATTGGTTAACTCCATGTCATATATTATTAAGATGTGTAGTTTGTAATTTCTAATTGAATTTGGAATATTCACCATTATCAAAGAATTCATTGTTCCATAATAAAAAGAATAAAAATAATGAAATAATTATCATTTTTATACAATATTTTTTGGATCCATAAATTAATGGAATACATGAAAAATGAGTCAATAACATAATAAATGTTGTAACGCCCACAAACACATGCATGTCATCACCATTTCTGAATAGATTAATGGATTGTAATATAGATTATATATATTCATAAAAAATGATAATTATATATATATATATATATAATAAATCGACGATTTTAAAAATTAATGATCATCGGTGTTGAAAAATTACACACATCACATCGTGGAGGTTGTATTTTTTACATAAACACAAAAATGTTATTAGTCTAATTGGATGGAAAAGAAGATGAATAATATTATTTTATGAAAAATAAAATAATATAATAGTATATAGTATATATTAATGCAGATATATTTTGATTTTTGATGAAAAAATATATATAGGCATAATAATATATAAAATGACAACAATTGATTTAGATATTGACCTCATTTTTGAATAACTTCATTTGGATCTCCACATAAAGAATGTGGGGTTTGTTATTAAGAAGATGAAAACCAAAATAAATATTTTACAAAATAATAATAAATATATTTTTGTAGATAACCAATCTATTAATTCTAAAATATTATAAATTCTATATTTATATTCAACACATATTACAAATATATTCTTTTGGATCATAATTTTTCAATATCATTGGAGTCTGATTAAGAAGTCCTCATATTTCTTTAAATATAGTAAAAATATATCATAAATATCCCAATATTTTGTACTTTTTGTATGCATACTCTATATAAACTATTAATCATAACATGGGGAAGGAAACATACAAATGGTTGAAATTTAATGCTCAGTAATGGTATATATAGATGATATTGATCGATGATTAAGAGGAACCATATAATAACCATATGTATATAAGATTATAAAATTTACATAAAAATATCATTCCAAATCTATAATATATTGTACTAATTAAATAGGTAATATACTATTTTATTTAAAAATATTTAACCCATAAGTATTTGAAATCATAAACTTTCAATCATGAAATTTTTTGTTATGTTATATATGCTTTCTACATCATAAGTATAGAAACCCTTTCTTATGTTAGGGTTAACATACTAGACCATATAATAATAACATATTATTAATCAACATATGTTTCCCATTTAATAATTTATAATAAATCATCACTTATTTCCCCTATTTGATAAATAATATTGTCCTATTTCCATTAACATATCAAGCACATTGGCATGTTTAATATCGTTACCCAATGATATATAACACACACACAATTTATTGCAGGGATATAAAGGTCCCAACTAAAACATAATGTAAATAAAACACAATCTCACCAAAACATCAAAAAATATTCATCATATCAAAACTCATCAAAATATTATGGTTTCAAAAAAATTCTATTATAGTAAATCCCATAAAAAAGAAATGAGTCACAAAATTAGCTCTTCAGTTAAACATAGTATAAACCCATGAATTTGAATGAGTTTCAAAAAAATATATTATTTATAATCATAAAAAATATATAGAAGGAATACTATATCTACAAGTGTATCATATACCTAGAGAAACATATGAAATATGAAATGTTATTCCCATGGAAAAATAGGTTTCCATAAATGCTCATTGAAACAATATTGTGGAAAATAAGACATTTACATATAAAATTTTCTTTAAAACGAAATATATCCCAATAATTTTGAAAATAATTTTCCATAAAAATAACCTTTGAAATGTTTAATGTATGGTTTGAAAGATTGTGTGGTTTTGATGGTTGGAAACTCCATTCTTATTTCACATGATAAAATAAGGATTCCATATACATTTTAGTAAATTCTTAAATGGACTTATATTGTAAATGAATTTAGTATTCCATTTAAACAATTTTTAAAAGTCATAAATCAATAAAATGGATTTAAAATTCATTAATAATATTAAAAAAATTAAAAAAAAAATTAGAAAAAATTGATATAAAAGAAAAATGATATATCTGTAAGGACATGAATTTTCGATGTAAAATATTTTGGGATTTTTTTGGATTATTTTATGAACATGTGTTCAAATGGATAGTGAATCTATGGATCGATATTCTTGAATAATGTTTTCAGGTATATTTAAAATATTTCAATTCATATGTGTGTGGTTTTCCTAAATTTTTTTAATAATGTTAGAAAGGATGCTTAGATAAGAAATCATAGGGTTCAATTATGTTCAGAATGATGCGTTTATCCTCGGCGTTACATAACCTTGGTCAATGAGGGTTTCCTATGGAAAATTAAACATGGGTGTAAAATGAGTAAAACAATTGAAAAAAAATATTTAAGTTTTTTGATGCTTAATAAAAATAATTTCAGTCTTTAAATGTGTGTTTATGGAATATTTGTAGGGTTAGCCCAGTAACCCTGTGAATTGATGAGAGCCATTAGAGTTATTAGAGGAGAACCCAATGGTGAACAATGACCAAATCCCTGATTGAAGACCAATGCGAGGTGAATTCATTCGGTCTTTCCAATAATAATAGTTCATATAAATTCCTAATCAATGGTCAATCTAAATTGAGGTAGGTTATTTTGGTTTTTAATTTCATTCCCTGTTTATAATTCCAATTAAAAATGTGGTTAATACCACTAAAGTATTGATTTGTTGATTGTTTTTATTTAGATATGGGTAGGATCAATTATGATTTGTGAGACATTGTTTTTGATTTAATTGTAATAAAATTATTTACCATTTCAACAGCAATGAATCGAGGTCGAAACAAACAGTGACTGAGGTATATTTCTCTTGATTATTCTTATTCATTTTATCCCATGATCATCATTCATCTCATGAATTCTTTTTTTGGAATGTGGTTCAACATACCTTTAATAACTGATCAATTTATACATGCTTCTCGGAACATGGATCTAATATTGTACATCTAGGATTGGCATGAAACGATGGTAATGGAACTATGGAAGTAGTGATGTATCAAACAATTATTAATACCTGATATTAAATTATTCAGTGTGTAAATAATAGTGGTGTTCAAATATTACATATAAATAGAATTGCGGGAATGAAACTCTTATTCATATATGGTGTGGCTCAAATGATTAAATTTCATGAATTTCCTGGTGAGACGGTTTCCGAAACAAAGGATGGTAAAATAAGAATGAGCATATATTACTTGAAATCCAAGACCAGTATTCCACACAATTGGTGCCCTAAGCCTACTGGGACTCCTAGCCTCAAGCACATCTCCCTGAACGCAAATGGTGTCCGACATGTATTGATAACCAAGGGTGTGTCTGTGGGGAGACTATTCCCTCATTACCAAAGTGTATCACTACGAATAATAGTAAAATAGGTAAATAGTAGACTTAATATATGTTAATAGGACATCCAACGTAAAATAGAAACAGAAGTAACCATAAAAAAACAATACGAATAGTAATCAGAATCTACTTCTGAAAAAAATAACCAAAAACGATGGTTTAAAACCATGGTTATAGCCCCCAAATCCATGTATATAGGATACACCCATCGTTTTTGGAACCGTGTAAAATCAATTCATCGTTATAGTTCCTCAAACTATACCCAAGGTTTTCTAAATCGTTTGTATAGAAATTTTCCTCAATGTCATAGACACACTTACCACTATGTCAAGTCCCAATACCCACAGTTTGAGAACCATGGGAATAAATATTAGAAAAATAAAGGGGGTGATTTTCATTATCATAACCTGCTATACTACAGCACAATGTCCCACCTACACAAAAACATCGTTTATATTTATCTACATCTATATATTTCTAATTATATTAATTCCACAAGCCTGATTAGAAACAAAATCCTTTTCATGATTGGATCCCTTTACCTAAACTAAAAATATGGAAAACTCTACCCCAAACAAGCTACTGAATATAAAAAATATATGTATATAGATTTTTTTAAATATATTAATCGAAACCCTCTATAAAAAATGATTCTTTCCAGTTCTGAACCCCCACCACAGCCATGTCACATAACTCCACTAATAGTGCTGCAAATTCACTTGAATTCATATATATATATATATATATTCTTATATATATATATATATATATTATCTTATATATATATATATTTATAAAATATGGGTATAATTAAAACGTTCTGCAAAGGGTTCTAACCAGGGTTAGTGCTGTGCTGCTAAAGTACCTTACCGTTACTCGATCATGAATTCTATATTGGTGATGCTGGTGATCAGTGGTATGGATACCATGACCATGACCTCCTCTTAGATAGGACCTTGAAATGGTAATCGAATTCCCCACCTGACACAGTGAAAAAGAATCCACTCTTAATGGTGGAGATAGTATATATAATATTCCACTCAATGTTGTTGGAGAGGTCCTACTGGAAAACTAGAGATTCCACATATGGACGCATGCCCAGAACTATAGTGGGTCTCTATCAAATTGAGGATTTGAATTCCCTCATCTTCCATAGTGATGAAACAATTTAGAGAAATCAAAACTGATACTCTGGTTGTCACAACTATGATAAGAATCAACGAGAGAATGCTTCATGCTACCAAGAAAAAATTCATGCATGATGTGGCATAGTTCTTATATTCCAGGAACAATTTCTATCCCACAAGTTACAAATTGTGATTAGAGGATAATAAACTAATAGAGAAAAGGTAGGTCGTAGAATGGAATTTACCTACATACAGATATTGTACTGGAGCCCATCCTCAAAGTGTCTAGCATGCCAACGGTCATCACTGGATATAATCTGCGAAAAGTGTTGGAACTCAGTGAAATGTGATGAATATTCTATTATTGACATATAAACCTTCTCTTGATGCAAGAACTCATTGGCTCTATCATCTCTCAATATATGGGGAAAGAAATATTCATATTTGGTAGTCTGTAAATCAACCCATAACATGCCCTCAATATGACCGGCCTAGGTAACCAGGTCCAACCAACAATTGGTCGAATCCTGAATCATGTATGTGGAATGATTAACACTATTCTACAGAGGAATCTCTAGATGTTAAAATATTTATTGGATGGATTATATACCAGAAATAGCATCATGTGGACCATTAGATGGATGTTTCTGCACTCACTCATGAGTCAGATCAGGCATCATAGGTGCAAGCCATAGAGCACCTCGAATGGACTACATCAGACGTAGGAAACTATCACAATCATGGGAATCAATTCCATAATAAGATACATTATGTGTTTCCTTGAGTGGTACAGTTGGATGTAGTACTTAAATAATACGGCCCACCATATCAAGAGCATGATCAACGCCAACCTCTTAGCATACGATATAAAAACATCATAGAGGCATTGGACTAAATGATCCTTAAACAGGTCTTGAAACATGATTTATTAGAAATATATCATCACTTGAAAAAACTAAAATCATGAAAAACAACAACCCAAGGTATAGTATGCAAACTATGAACATAGATGGCCAGATATTTATAAGTGCTCAAGTATAAGTATCATTTCATTTTACATTCAACATAAATGCTAGATCATTTACCTTTCATAATCATGATAATTCATGATAAGGATGTGTAGCCACTTCATTTTAGATGGCATTATTCATGTTATTATGGATATTCATTTCTAGTGAACCAGCTCACAGACACATATCACTAGAAACAACATTCACATTTTTATAACAGAATGGGTCAACTTGCTAAATTACTCATCCCAAACCATGAGGACCCATACAGCTCATGAATTGGGATAGACAATCACTCAATCAAACACCTGAGTAATATAAGAATAAGTTAACTATCAAACCATTACATGGAGATATCAAGCATATCAAGAAATAAAATTAATGAAATAAACAGATATGGCACGGAAATATGCCTAACATATTAATTGTAGGATACAGTAATAAGGCTTAAAAAATTTTCATTTCTTACCTATCATTGGGCTAAGGATGAAAGAAAATCATCAAATATAGTAATAATAATAAAAACATGTTACATGTGCATCACCCAATTGTGAAATAATAGAAACTATAATAAGAATAAAATAAAAAATAATTATAGTTTACATAAGTTGTATTTTACCCTGAACATGGCTTCGTGATGCACATGCTCATCATATGGCCAAGTACCAAGCATTCATAATCTCTAATCTATTGTATCCATATAGTAAAATATGAATGGAACCACCTCTGATACCATATTTTGACATCTCAGTCCCAGATTCCACTAAATATGTTCCACGAGCCCGGTGGGCCATATGGCCCCAAGTACATCTCGCCAAATGGAAGAGGCTGCTGACTAGTAGCGATGGCCTAGGGAGTGTCCATGGAGAGACAATTCCACCATTACAAAAGTGTAGTGAATAGGATAACTGTAAAAATTGATATTTAATATAAAGAATATAAGTAAGAATACGATACAATAAAAAACAGATACAACAATGAAAATAATTGAAACAACTCGAATAACATTCCATAATGGATGGTATGTCATTTCAATTCAAAACTGGAAAACATGGATACAAACATCTGGCATAACATGTTCAAAAATGTAAAAAAGAATAGAATGAATATCCCAAGAAACTTGAGCTCTGAATCAAACATCTACAATAAAGATACATACTCAACAAAAATAAATCTAGTGTTTGAGGTTGTATGCGTCCCTTTTTCAACCATTTTAACCATATAATATTCCCTGGATAACAAATTGTTCTCGAAGAGGATGTGAGGAAAACCTCAGTGGGCCACCACTGGAATTTTCTATGAAATCAAACATGTGTAATGGAAATGTAACATATTCCATTAATGTATATATAAAGTAATGATGTACAATGTAACTCAATACCCATGTACCTTCTTCATCCCCCAACTTGTTTCTGAACATGTAACTAGTTAACATAATAATGTAATTACCAATTTAATATTTATTGGTCTCTTTAGTCATAGCCGAAACTACCAAAACCTATTGATAGTGTAATTTTTTATGGTTCCATGATGTAATAAAGAATACCTGATTTATGATATTTAATAATGGTGTCCCCTTGTTATAACCAAGGAGAGTTCAACCTCATGGGTCGCAAACATGGGAATAACTATATCCTATAATGGGTAAGAGTGTAATCCAAGGGGACGAATCCAAGGAATTACTTAATGAGGAACCTTCCAAATCTGAGGTTATCGTCCAATGTAAAACTGGGTTATGCAATTATTGGGCTTGATAATATTTAACCATGGAACCTACATGTCAATGGTTAACCCAATGAGTGTATCCAAGGCACCTGGTATTCATATTGATTGGATCGAATGAGTGTATCTATAAAATTTTATATTACTACATTAGGTATCATATGGTAACATAGAAAAATCCAGGAATATACAAGGATCATGATCTAGGTGGGTGTCAACCTAAGGAAGCGATATCCTTGAATCGGAATGGGGCACTAGAATAAAAACTATTTTTAATGTCGCATATTTTCATGTCAGTTTTTTTGAACCAACATGAAATCAATTTATCGCATAAGTTATCATATAAATGATGTGAAAACACATTTTTTTTTCAATTTTTCCACTGGTTATATAATAAACTAGTTTATAAATCCAATCTCGTTTATTTTTCACATCTTTTATAAAATAACGGACATGAAAAAATCTGTTTTGTAGACTTGTTCATGTCGGGTCTAAATAACCAAATATGAAAAGGTTATTCAAATTGATTTTTCATGTTGGTTATTTAATAAATGATTTTGAAAAATGTTTAAAAACATGTATATAATTTCCCAATCATCGATTAGATAGGTCACAGAGCTGAAATGTAGTTACGGATCAATAGTTATGGGCATTAGAAGTTGATAATCTCTAAATAAAGTCTTAGGAAATTCCAATTTCCGAAGGCTGTAACATTTAATCTGTAACTCCATTTGAGCTCTGTGACATATCAAATTGAATCTTGGAAAATAATATACATTTTTTTAATATTTTCTAAGTCAGTTATTAAATAACAGACATGAAAAAGACTTTTAACATCAGTTATTTTAGAACCGATATTAAAAGGTGGATAAATTCGATATTTCATGTCTGTTATTTAATAAACGATGTTAAAATTGTTTACAAACATGTATATAATTTCTCAAGCTTTGATTTGAGAGATCACGAAGCTCAATCAGAGTTACGGATCAAAATTTATTGGAATCTAAAGTTGATCGACTCGAAAAGACGTCTTTGGAAATGCCATGTTCAGAAGGCCATAAATTTTAATCCATAACTCCATCTGAAATCCATGGCCTATCAAATCAAAGCTCGGGATAATAAATACATGTTTTTTTTATCATTTTTTATGTCTGTTATTAAAAAATGATGGAAAATTACTTTCTAACATCGGTTTATAAATAACTGATGTGAAAACGTCAGAAAATTGACGTTTCACGTTTGTTATTTAATTAATTATGTGAAAAAGTGATTAATATTGATTTTTTGCATTGTTTATTAAATAAGAAACGTGATAAATAAGTTAAAATTTTAATATCTTTTCATGAAGTTATAAAAAAAATCGACATAAAGATAATTTTAATATCTCGCCAACGTGAAATTTCCATTTTTTACATCGTTTCATCGAAATTTCTAATTACTACCTAAAATTTTTAATATAGTTTTATCTTTTATCATATGAATTATATGTCTTAATTATACACATATCCAAATTTAAATATCATTTCTTCCAACCATCATCGTTCCCCCAACTCGATTTGTTTGATCTTCAACATCAATCAATTATTTTTTTCTTTCTGCGATCTCATCATGGTATTTTGAATTTTTATCCCTATTTTATGGTTTTTATGATTTTCCTTCTTAATTGATATACCATTTAATAATAATTTCATTTAAATATCATTGTTCCACCAACTTAATTGGTTTTAGCTTCCAAGTGAATCCATTATTTCATCATTCTGTTATATCGTCAATGTATTAGTAATTATTTTCCCATGATTAATACTTTTTATTAGTAGGTTTCTTAATTGATATACAATTTGAAGATTATAATTTTATTATAGTGACGTATAAATTTTTATATCATCGTTAAACAACATATCAACCTTTAGGAAAAAAATCCTTCTAATATGAAGCTACATTTTTCTCATTTGATCTTTCCTCGAAAAAAATATATCAAACATCTGATGGTCAAAACATTTGATCTGTAACTCCGTTTGAGCTCTATGACCCTCCAAATAAATTAATAGAAAATTATATACAAGATGGTAAACATTTTGTATGTTGGTTTTTTAATAACAGTCATAAAAATAAGTTTTTATGTTGGTTTTTTTAATACATACGTAAAAAATGGCTTCTTAATTTCATTTCCTGATGGTATTTCTTGTTGGTTTTTTAAAAACCGACCTTAAAAAAATAAATACGGATTTTTAATGGTGGTTATTCAATAACTGATGAAAAAAACGTTTTTTAATGGCATTTACCTAAATTATTTCATGTCGTTTTTTTAGAAACTGACATTAATAACAATAAAACCCCATTTTTAACATTGGTTATTAAATAACTGAAGTTAAAAAATCATAGTTTTTACGTCACTTTCAAAAACTTCACCTCAAAACCAATGTTAAATATCTAAACAAACCGATGTAAAAAATGTTTTTTGTACTAGTACCAGGTTCCCGACTGCAATTAAAATGTCCCTATAAGAATACATGGAGTGGTTGATGTAGGCCATTCCTGTTTGAATATGAATCATGTAACATTTCATACGGTTCATTCCATTCCATTAATTATTGTGATAAGTTCAAGTATCATGCAACCATTTACTCAAGTCGTCCAGTTCAATCCGTTCCTTTAATTATTGTGACACGAACAAATAGCATGTAACATTTTAATATATCTAAAGCATATTCCACATGAATGTTTCAATACTATACATTCAATTAATTTGGTAAGGGGTGTTATGCATATGCAACCTACTATTCATTCACATTCAATATAGTGAAGTCATATATTCAATATAATTTCCAATTTCAATTTCAGATTTAATTATCAATTGAAGCACTTAACTTATGTGGGTCAAGTGTTAATCATACATGGTGCATGAAATTAGGATATTCAAAAAATTAAAATGACATTAAATATTGATAAGCATTCTATCATGGTGTTCAAGCCATGAATAACCCAAACGGTGGCTAAAACATGTCAACAAACTAAAAATCCATTTATGGCATAACCTTTGATGTGGAAGGAATGGGTTTGTCATAATAAAAACAAATAATTAATCACAGTTATTGAAATATCATATCCATATAATTTTTATGATTATAAACATGGATTATAAATTCTATAAACATCACCTGAGGAAATATCTTGGTCCCATAGAGCGAATCCAAAATCAAAAAATGTTAAGTATGTGTTATAGACCACTAATGATAGGCTTGTACAACTCTCATCATCCTTTAGTGGCCCATGATATAGCTTATATTAGATTATATCAAAGAAAAATAGAAAAATGTGGATACCCCGATGTCTCATTTGAGATAAAATGATATGCAGAATGGATAGAGATGACTCGAGTACTTTCTTTTCACATCTAACATGAAGAAGAAAATATCAATCAGTTTTAGGATTAAGGATATCCCGTGATTCCATGGTTATATCTAAAACAATGCCCAGATTGTGAGTGAAATTGGTTAATCCTTCATAATCATGTATTTGGGAAGATTTTGGTCGATTGATTAGATCATTAAGGGAAAAAGCGACAATTTCAAAAATAAAATATCACGTGCATGGATTGTATGAATGATTTGAAAGCCCATACGCAGACCATTCATGGGTACATGGGAAAAGAGGTTCTCATACGATTAGGCTACATGACCATGCACAATCCATTCATGGTGGATCATTCCAGTAACACAAAATCCTCACGGATTGTCAAACCATGCCAAATTCTTATATGGTTTTCCCTTAATAGTTTTCCAGGTCTCTTTTCAAAACAATTGGGGTTCTGGGATCCGAACATGCCCAGGACACCAATAATAACTTTTATAACACCTTATGAATCCATATTATGTCTAAATAAAAGATTTTGAATAAAAATTAACAGATCCATACATGACAGAAAATAACAAGGTTCTTACGGATTCCAAATCTAGAATTTAGAAAATTTGATAACATAATGCATTAAATTTAGAGCCACATGTCATGCGGTATAATCATAGTGTAGGTGTTGTTTTTTATAATGTAATAATAACATTTCATGTAACATAATCACCATTTTTTTAACCTCTCTCAAGTTTCCTGCCTTGTACCTTAGAGTGTAAAGAGACATGGGTTGGAGTACATGGGAAAGAACATGTCATTTACTACAACGCAGACATAACCTAGTTAAATTTACATGAGCTATGGTGTGTACCGATGAAAAATAATATTTCATATTAAAACCACATGGTGTATACTGGTACATATGGAGAGTACATTTGAATACTCCAGAACATGTACTATTACACCAACATGGGATATGGGACGTTTACACGGGAAAGAATCATGGTCAAATAAAAATAACGTGTAACACTAATACATTTCATTCCCCCTAATAAGTCGTTTTGAATCCATTATCCTTTTTATCATGGGAATGTTTCATTAGGGTGTGTTCCCCATACCTATTAACAAAGGTTTAATGTTGAATCACCTCCAACTCCTAGGAACAATATCCATTCTGTATGATTACTTGGATATTATTTTTGGAATCCTTACTATGGCCCGGTGCGAGATCAGATTCATCATGGTTCCATAGGAAATGTTTTTAGTGTTATCCTAACCACCACTACACAAGTGCAAACCCTCAATATAGCAGGTTAGTCAATATTGAGTATTTGGTACACCTTATGTCCTTGTGTCTGATCCACATCTATGTACCGTATATCATTGTGCTTTCATCATGTACTAAATAGGATGAGTACAGATGTGAATTACCTATCAAATGGACTTCAATAGTTTTATCATACATAAGAGTGTGTTCTGTATGATGAGTGCTTTATGGAACCATTGATCAAGAATCCTAATACGAAATTGAATTTTTTACTTAATTTTTACACTTATTTAATTTGTTGATTATAACTGGTTATTCATGTTATTTTTGTTTTAGATTTATACCATCATAGAGAAAACTATAAAATTTTTTAGGATTCTTTGTTGTTTTAAGGCTGTCATACTATGTTTTTTATACTCACCACTGCACGGGATTTTCCCACACATTCCTTAACATGTATATATGATTTAATTTTTCATTGAAACTATGATATACCAAGACTATATGGTTCTTATTGAGTCCAAAAATTTAAATGTTCCTTCCTTATGAATTTTGATAGTGGACCCCAGTTTTACTTTTAGGTTGGGATTTTTTAAGAATCTATGTGGGGAGGGAGGGGGACGATATTTCTCCATTTTTACTCTCCCTTACAATATGGTGTTCCCTGGTTGTTGGATTTATATATATACATTATTGGTTTTTTATGTTTCAACCCATCATCATTGTATATGATTTCTGATTTGTCAGTTTGTAGATGTAAATAGGATAATGTCTCCCAAGTTAGTGGTATTCCTACATCGTTGTAGACTCTAGCCCATGGACTATTGGAGGTGGGGATATGGAGTCACCCCATGGCCCCATTGTGAAGGATCATGAAATAGTGGTATCAAAATCTTCGGTTCTAGTATAGGATATATGATTGTGAGATTGGTTTTGGAATATGGTGCTTTGTTTTTCAAACCCATTTTTAAGTCAAGGGTCATCAATCCTGGTGTGGTGGCTGAGTTATCTATACACGAGGACTCTGGAAAACCATTTTCGTACTTGGTATATGAGAAAACTGGTCTCAAGGAAAATAATTGTACATGAATTATATAAGAGTGTTAATTTAACGTTCATTTTTAGGAAGCTCACCAGATATAATCCTTGACCATTTTACATTTTGTTTACTTCTAGGATACCTTCATGGAATCTAGGATTCTGCATCATGATAATGAGGATGATACCCTGAGTAATGAGGAAAAAATAGATGTAATAGTTCTTGAAATGATAGATCTTTTTGTATCACTAGTTATACTGCTACATATAGAGATGCTCATGGTACCCACCATACCTGTGGATGAGGTGCACATCCTAAATGCACATCATGAATTTCAGAATTAGTGATCACTGAGGATATGAGTAATAACCATACCATATGTGGATAAATAATGGTTTGCAGATATGGAATAATATTTCTATCAAGTATGTACACTAGTATAATAGATGGTGGTCCTAGAGGTCAGCCCTCTATATTTCTCAATAGTAAAATAGTGGGGGGTTACTGACATTGTCTTATTTTTAGGTGATTGTACCATGGTAAGAGCTAAATGGCCAATTCAAGGAAGTGTTCTCTCCATCTAAGATGATGTTTATACACATCCAATAGATTTTGTGGCTCGAGAAGGGAGACATGATAATAGATGAGTATTCATAGATGTTTATCAACCTCTTTAGTTTCTCGGTGGATATGGTTCAAGACCTGTTATCCTAGGTTCATACCATCAAAAAGTGAATTAATAGAGGCATCCAAGATATTTTAATCCCTCTATTCATTTATACATAAGATAGGGTGATAGAAATACCATTTTTGGTTGAATGATTCATAAATGATCATACACAACTAGTGGTTGGTAGTAGTGGGTATAAATGACAATATATTATGTCTATAAAGAAGTTGATAGTAGTTAATAGGACCTAGAAATGCAATATGTTTTTGGTGGGGGCCCCAAGATAAATTATCTATGGTTCAAGACTCTCATGATTGTTCCAATTAGTATGGAGAGAGTTGAACACATGGGATGGAAGAGGAAACCATGAAAATTGTTTTTAAACCACTGTATATGTTATTTATAGACCAAAGATGAGCTACAAAGAAAGTGGTAGTTGTAGGAACAAATAGGTATGTATGATTAATGTCATGGAATATGATCTATGAGAGCATCACCAGTTGGTAGATGGTTTAATTTATACCAAGAAAACCTTATGTGTTCTATCCCAGGCTCCAGAAGTTGGAGTACAGGGGTGGGAACAACTGCATCTTGTCAAAGAATACAACCTAGAGGCTCAATGAATTATATGAGACATGATTTTTTTTATACCATAGTTAATGTAATTCGGAAAATGTGTTCTAATCATTGGATCCATTCCCCAAATATTTTTCAATTCTTAGAGATTTTGGTTGAGACCTTGGGTCGACCATTTCATATGGTGACTCATATTGTAGATGAATCCTCTGTCACACACACATGACTACAGTGTGGATTGAATTTAGGAGGTAATAGTTTCTATTTGATGAACCTAGTCGTGATAATGATGATTTAAAATGTCATCTTAAGAATGAACTGGTTATCTTTAATTCATTACCAGATTGAATATTTTTGGAGGAAGATGTCATGTGTTTCTAGTAACATAACTAGGTTCTCCTTTTTCAGTGAAAAGGAAACACAAGAAGTGTATAATGAACTCATTGAAAGTATGCTGATTCATATTACTCATCTATTAGAGAGAATATCCATGTATTAGTGTATTTTATGAGTTCCCAGTGGCTTATAGTGGTGGTAGAGTATGATGACATCATCCCAGTGTATGTTCCAGATTTACCACTCCATGAATAGATTGATTCCACATTGATCTACACACATGATGAAAACAATATCTATGACAACAATATTGGATGGATCCCATAGTGAATTACAAGATAAGGTTTCTATTTTAATTATTTCATAGTAATGTATTTTTTATAAAAAAAACATATTCATTGGAAGCCCCATATTTGGTCACTAATAATGCTTCCAAAAAAATGACGGTATGTGTGAAAAATCGGTACATTCACTAGGTGACCATGAAGAATAGTTTTACACTTTCATGGATCAATGAACACATTAATATTTTAATAGGATCATGATGGTTCTCAAAATATGATATTATATCATGCTATAAATCGTTTTTAGGATACGATGAGGATATACCCTTGTTGGAATTCAGATGATGATTTGGTCACTATAAGTACAAGGTGATGCCCTTTGGGGTGAATAACACCCTAGAAGTGCTCATGGGACTCATGAACTAGATCATTCATTCTTTATTGGACTAGATCTTGATTACTTTCAATGATGATATCCTTGGGTACTCAATGTTTGTGATTAATCTTTCATTACAATCCATGATGGATCTAGAATTACTCTATGAGCGCATGTATGACAAAATGTGCATAAAGTGTCTGTTATGAATTCATGTGGTATATATTATATTTAACATTATCTCATTAGATGTAAGGCCAATGAACCCTACCATGGTTGTGGAAATGTTAGTAGAGGAGCTCCCTAAAATCTTAACGAAGTTTTAAAGCATCCATTGTTTCATTGGATATTACAAGATATTCATACATTATATCACCACGATTACAAAAACCATGATAGTTTTGACACGAAAGGGGATTCCATTCTTCTTCACAAATAATTAATATTATGATTTTTAGTAGTTGAATAAATTTAATAGATTGAACATAATGTGATACTATAGGATCATGTTGAGTATTTAGTATTCTAAGATGCATCAGTAACCTAGATCTGTTGTGTTCTGATGAAGAGTCAAATGATGATTCCCTAAGATTTATGTCATTTGAGTACACATGAGTAGAACAATGTGGCCCATGAAATTAATCTAGTAGTGCTGTAAATTTCATTAATATGTGGTGAAATAATCTAATGGGATAATGGTTTAACATATATTATTATCACAAGAGTCTCACATGTATAATAGCTTCTATATATCTCGACGTGAGAAAGGGGTGATGGTTGGAGTTCTTATAGGATTATGAATTATAAATTATCTACCATCATTTGAAGAAATTTTTTTTAGTAGATCCTCTAAATAGGATATCTTGTTTGATGTATCTAAAGAATAATTTAGAATAGTTGGCCTCATTACAATTATCCATTATGGATAAAGATAGAGTATCATACCTTCAGTGGATGGTTATTACCCCTATGATTTTATTGAATTTTAGAGTGGAAGAAAATGGGGATACTGAATATAAAATCATACATACTCATATATCCACTGGAAATGATCCTGATAGACAATATTAATGTTGGGAGAATGCCTTTTTTTAATTGGCCACATGATGATACTAGTGTTTTTGCTAGAGGACTTTCTAAGACTGTCTCAAACATATCATTTGGAGGTAAAAAACTAACTACTGAAGCTATACCAAGATATTGTACATTTGTTTCGAAGGTCCGGGATGTTGATCATATTTGAAAATATTGTCTATTGATACCTTACTTTTCATCAGTTGAATGATGAGAACCATGTTCCAGGGGGCCAGATCAACTCGTAGAGTTTATAGAATGGATGTAGTATGGGATATACATGTACTTCTTGATGGTATTTCTACATATGCACATTGGACATGATTATATATCGATGATATAGATTGACCCACCATGATCACATCACATCATGGTTTTGGAATGTATTACATGAGGCTTTTGAGAGTCATTTACTCATTATCACATTATTTCACCCCCAAACAATTGGCCTGATAGAGCATACTATTCCAATTCTGGAGGAAATTCTACAAGCATGAATGATAGAATATAACTATTTGTTATGAGGATAGCCTATACCCTATTGGTGTTTTAACAGAAAAATATCTTCCATTACCTAATTTATGTCTCACGATTAATTTATTTTTAGGGAAGACCCTGTAGGTAAACACTTTTCTAGACTCATATAGGAGAGTCGATGCTCATGGGTAAGGAGTTGGTTTAGGAAACATAGAAGAAGCATCACATCATTTGGGAGTGGAATTAGACTAACCCAATCTATATGATGACTTTTTTGTACAAATGAAAAATTCCTTTCATGTTCAAAGAGAAATGATAGGTCATCATATTGGGTTGAACACGACGTGGGTTACTGAGGTTTGGACTTTTGGACAAGCTATATCATATATCCATTTTTCCCATTCCATACACTCTATAGATTTTGATATGTGGCGTATCAATTAGTTCTACCTCTTATGTCATACTAGGTAAATAATTTCATACCCATGTGATATATTTTGAGATAAATGCATTACCCATCATACCTTATCGACTATGGATACCTTGACATCGTGGATAGAGATAATTTTACAGAGTAACCATTAATGATCGGAGATCGATAGGATAAGATCTATCATGGTTGACTAATTCCTTTATAAAGTGAAAAGTTGAAGCATGGGAATCTCTTGGGGAGAAAATAGAGTGGGAGTCTTTGATATGTGATCTTTATAGACATATACTTATGCAGACGTTTTTTTGGAATTATGGGGACAAAAAGTGAAATTTTGGGGAAAATGTAATTAGACTGATATTTCATGTTTTATTTTTTCATAATTTATAGATTACATTATTGGCCATTCATTGAAAATGTATCTGCATCAAAAGAAAGTGATCCCATAATAAATAATTTAAATATATTAAATATATTAATTATAATGCACACAGAACCTTTTTAAAAAGAGTATTTACTCTTTAATGGTGGCCCATATTAGAAATAATAGGGATCTGAGTCTATAGAACACTAGGATTAAACTAGGAATGAAAAAAATCATAGTATCCATGGATAGTTTGTTGGGAAATCAACATGGTCTTAAAATGAATAATATATTTTAAAAAAAGTTTTTTATTTAGGACAAAGAGGCTTAATATCCCTCTATAAATGTGTTCTTAAAGAAAGTTTTTATGGTTACTCATTTTACCCAGAATGTTGAGGAGAAATATTGGATCCATTGGAAGTTGTCTTCTTTGAAAATGATTACTAGATGGAAGATAAAGGATTTATAGGAGGTGAATTAAATGTGTCTCTCCAATGATCAAGATGCATATATATTCTTCTTTAGTGTTCAATCGAAATCAAGGTAGTAAATTGTTTGAAATTGGATTCTATGCGTGTCATTTATTCCTTTGAAGAAAATGGAATAATAAACAAAAAAATTGATATATGGATCTTTTGAAATTATTTATGTCTAACATTAATCAGGATTAGTGGTAATTTCATTCATATTTATTTTTTCTATCTTTATTCATCATTCTAAGGGAAATAAATCGAGATTGACATGAATAACAGTTGAGGTCTATTCCTAATTATTATTCTTGTTCATTACCTACACCAAAACATTATTTATTCAGAAAATTATTCAATTGAATAGTTTTTTAATGTTTCACAAGAAACAATTCCATTCACAACCATTTCATCAAAAAATGATATGATATTGTAGATCTTGTATTGTTAGGAAAAAAAAGGAGGTATGACAATGGGTGTGGTGAGGGATCAAAATATTATTAAAAACAATTTTTTGATCTTTAATATGTAATAAATATTATATTTCTATAGAGATTTCCACACATATTTGGGGGAAGGAATTTGTTTCTCATCAAATATTATGCTTGGGTGAGTTGGTTCTTTTATTTTCACGGCTAGAATGTTTTTTAAATTCCTTTTTGGAGTCATGGGAATGGGTGTGGATTCCAGATTAAGAATTCCAAAAAATTTCATGATACATGGAATTTAACTCAGAGCCAAATGAGGTGTGTGACCCTCCTAGAGGTGGCTACAATTTTAGATCGTGATAAGTGTCACATGGAATGTGGCACTATCACATAATGTGTATCACAATCACATGAATTGTGTCACTACCACATGACTTGTGACCTATCCCTAATGGATCAGTCAGTACCACAATAGATACATTGACACAGTTTGGAGTACATGGAAATTCAAATGATGTGTACTTCGGAATGGACATAGCCTTGGAGAATGTACACAAGATAGGCCATGTAAATACACAAAGAAAAATTACACATGAAAAATTCATGACATCTACTATTACAACAAACATGGGACATGGTCCATGAACACGTGTAGGAATTAGGGTCTTAGGGACATGACATGTAACCCCTATACATGTCATGTAATCTTAAACAATTGTATTTATTCCATTCCCCTTAGTATCTTTGAAATTATTTTTGAGGAAGCATTCCCCATATTCATTATTGATGGGTTAGTATTGAATCACCTCATACTTATTGGATAACATTCTTGTCTGCCAGAAATTTTGGATTGATTTATTGGAATCCTTCAGTGATTCCCTTAGAGAGATACTCTATTAATCGTCACAAACATGGTGGAGTTCATGGAATCATGATGACAACACTATGTGAGTGATGATCCATTACATACAGGGTTAATCAAATTTGAGATTATGGTATATTATGTGGACTTGGGTTTGATCCTCATCTATGTATCATATCTCTTCATAAATTCCACATAGACTACATATGATGTTATCCAATGAGACTTACCTCTTGGATGGATGTTGGAAGAGGTATCACAATCATGAGTGTGTCCGGCTATACAAATTCATTGTGTAACCCCCAATATGGAATCATAGTAAATAATTAAGGTTGTTAATTACCATTAATATTGTGTTTCTTTGTTTAGTGTATCTGGATGTTTTTGTTATATGTCCTGTAGACATATACCAGTGTACATAAGACTACATTATTTGGTTGTGTTATTTTTTGGAATTGCGGCGCTCTACTATGTATTTTTATACTCACCCCCACATGATATTTTACAACATGTGTAATGTATTCGGAATATTACAAAAAAATTAATAGATTCCATGATAGAGCAGGAATTAAATGTTCATAGTGGGAACAGACATACCTGTGTTTGGTCCTATGAATTTTTTATAGTATTTCCCATTATTCTTCTCATGTTAGGCTTGTTTGTAGACTCTTCTTAAAGGAATTATATTTGGACATGTTTACATTCTTTTATATTGTATAATACTCTTGTTTTGGTATTTAAATGTATTGATTAATTTTTTTCTTATATGTTTCTATATTTCGTAATTGTATTGGAATGGAGAATTTATTATGTTGACAAATACCCAGGCTATTCCCTCCCAGTATATTGATATGCCGACTCGGTACTAGTATTTATCCTCTATAATATTGTAATTGGGCTCTGGGAGTTGTGAAACCTTATCTATTAGGATGGATCATGACAATTCAATTGAAGAGTAAAATAAATATGATTTTTCATAAAAACATTATTTTTTTATCTTAATTATATTATTATAGGAAAATGATATGAAAACATTTATTCAATAAAAATACAATAGGATAAGGTAATTAATGAGTTTTTTTTTAAATGTTAACAAATATAAATCACAATTGGAAGGATAAAATTTACAATATTGATATATAATTTGATTATAAAATTAAAATTTTATGAAGATTTTATCTTTTGAATCATATTCCAAATAAAAGTAAGCACATTATATGAATATATATATCCTATAATTATAATTATATAGAATATAAAACAAATTAATGGATAAAATATAATTTACCAAATGAAATTTATATTGTATATGGAAAGTGTCCAAATTTTTTTTTGTTATATTGAAATCCCATTACACGTTGGAATCATTTGATTCTTAAGTCCTCTTAAAGAATATCATCAATTAGAACTTTAATTTCATTGAAATAAAACTATTCAAGATATCAAATACAGAAGGGAGTTTATATTCATATCAAAAAATAATTTTGGTGAATGAAATTGAATATTTCCAATGAATAAAATTGGAGAGAAATCCTCTACCTTAAGTCTCAATAACCTTTTTACACTTTCAGACCCCATATTTTTTGGAGAACACCTTTAGGAATACACAAAATACCTATATATGAGTGTTTTCATAGAAAAAAAGACCTATTGGATGTTGGTAGCTATGTAATGAATTTATTTTTCTACAAATTTGATGAACCCTTGGGTATAATATAATTGTTTTGAGAAGAGGCTAGGTGTGGCCTTTTATATGTGACAAAGAGGACAACAAACGACATTTTTTTAAAAGAAAAATGTGTACCCACATTTTGAAATTTTAAAATGGCTCAAAATTGATCATATTAGATCCATATATGATATATGATTTATATATGTTCATAAATATTATTTTTTCAACTTTATATGATATATTACCCATTATATTTTAGTTTAACCACATGTAAATGGGTTTATCATGAAATGTGAGAAGACTTTTATACTATTTTTTCTATTCTATATAATCAAAAGTTTTCATATTATATATATATATTACATATCAATGTATTGAATCCATAATAAAAAACTATATTCATAAAGTGAAACAACATAATTTAAAATTAAACATGTAGATGCAATGAAAAAACTGATTTCCAAAGTGAAAATTTTCATAAGTATAGAATTTTTTCAGAAACAATTTCAATATTATTTTTAATATAATAAAGAAAAATGGTTCAGTAATTAAATAATTGATCTAACGTTACTTTTAAATATTTTATAAATAATATTGAACTTTTAATCTAATATATATGAAAAAATAATTTTCAATTAAATATATGTATTTTTCACTATTCACAAAAAATAAGCAGTCTAGAATATACTCCAAAAAAACCCTATGATAATTTAGAAATGATGATTCAAAAATATAATTATAATTTTTTATTATAAATTTCTTTCATGTTTTCAAAATTTATTTTATTTTTTGGTAAAATATATCAATTAATATCATTTTGTGAGGAAAAAGTATTTTTGAAGCCTATAATGAGATTATTAAAAATTATATATTTATTTATAGATATGTTTTAATTTCAAAAATATATATACATAATTTAAAAATTTAGTTTATTAAAATTTTTATATTCAAATTTAATATCAATGTTATAATAATAATATTTAAATAATAATATTAATAATATATCATGTTTCATTAAAACATGGTGTTATGTGTAATAATCGCTATTAAATATGATATACTTATTCCAAAAAAATTAATTTAAACAAATATAAGGATTCTATAATCTAAAATCTTAAAATGTATTTATCCCTTATAATTAAATCATGTTGTTACATACAATTGAGTATAAATATTCCTCATCACATCCATATGGTCCCATATAGCCTCCTCAATATGGTGGTTTTCCCAAAAATCATTGACTAGTTTAATTTTCATTTTTATCACATTCTATATAATATCAATAACATCTATCTATTTCCATAATAAAAACACTTATCCTCATATTGTACAAAGTATGATTTCAGTAAATGTGATGGATTCAGTATGTACATCTTCATTAAAGATATATAAATCACACTATGAACCTAAGAGTGGTTTAGTGGAAACTCTAATAGATAAGCTAAAGTCATGATATGATCATGAATTTTATAGAGATAGATTAAAAAATGGCTCATTTTTCCCTTATATTCAATTCTCACTACATTTTTCCATGGATTGATTAATATGAATGTTGTGTCACCGATATAAAATTCTAGACCATTCTGGTAATCGTTTGTATATATTTTTTTCTACAATGCACTAACCTTAAGTGTATATGAGTGGGTATAACCTTATATTATATCTCTTTACATACATTAAGTAAATATTTCATTAATTATCCAACATCATCTAGGAACATTATAATTATACCCATCCTTATATAGATGTCTTCGTACAGATCCATCAAAAAGATCTCATGAAATCTATTGTTTTATGGATATCCAAGAAGTGGATGGTGCAGATCCCAAAGACCTTATAAATACATATAAATATATCCCAATATATCATATAGGGTGTGAATTTATCTGTCTAATTGACCATTTCTCATAGGATGCTATGTAGTTTGTCCCACCCCCTACTGTAGAGGAACAAAATAATTTTCTACACTCTTTAGAAGACAGAAAAAGAAGTATGACTTGGTCTCTAGTGAATCATCACATAATGAGAGAGATCATCCTATGAATCTTGAAGAAACTTACTTGAATTCAATGGACAAAAAAGGTAAAAAGCATAAGGTGGATACTGATGGTTTCATCACTCCGTGTCCTAAAAATACAAGGAAGCGTAGATATTACTCTCAAATGGAAAGGATCATTGTCACACATTCTCTGGATGGGTCTATGAATGTTTATTATCAGAATCCCCAAGACAGGAATACTATTGCCCAATTAAATGAAGATTATTATCATCACTATACTGAGGAGGTGAAAAAAAATGCTCATACATTGAGGTAAAAATGGATATTGCATTTCAAAAATCTCAACAGGTTGAGATTTCAGCAAAGAGATATCTCAGGGTGATGCGATATTAATTTAACAAGAAAATAATGCAATCCATACACTCTTCTTAATGCTTTTGTCTTTTCCTCTCTAAATTTTGATTCTATTATTAACTTTATGATTCTAGTTGGAGGTATTTGTGACTGATTTCTTTTCAACATGCTATCTCTTACTGGTGTTGCAACCCTTGGTATCTTTTGGTGTTTGCATTGTGTTATGCTTGTTGCTTTCTCCTATGATGTTGTTGAAGTCTTGGATTAGAGGAAAAGAATTCCTTAGCACTTTCCTGAGTTTGGTGTTCCTTATGATTGAGGGTGAATGGTTGTGGAGTGAGGTCCTTAAATGGTCTTCCTATCCTACTGATAATATGCCACATGTTCTTGTTGACTATAGGGGAGGACGGCTCAGACTATTATAATTTTTCAAACTAGATTTCTCTCTGGATTTTTTTGATGGATTTCATATTTGAAGATCCATCTTTAAAAGAAACAACTAACATGTGATTTTTCTAGAATGTATTTATAAATAGGTTTATTTTGATTGTGTTTTATTGAAACCCCTTTAATTCCCCTGCTGGTGTAAGTTCATTACACCTTGAGCTTGTATTGTCTTTCTTTTTTTGACTTTAAGAAATTTTATAGGATACATGAATTGGGAAACCAATTCATGTCACCAATTTATTTTAATAAAATAGGATGCTATGTATTTTAAAAACATGTATCCATATCAAGAGATTGCGGATGGATTTTTTAGAATATAGAGGTAATTCTTAGATCCTGAGCATACATAATAGAATGCCTTACTCCAAGAAACAATACCAAATCAATAATTGAAATATTGTAAGGCTAATATTGGGATAAATATTATATGTTTGAGATAATTTTTTCCTATTTTTCATGGTGATAAATTATGACCAATATAAAATTGTTCCATTTGTACATTTATGGGAGACTGATGTTAAAATATAGTGTTATATTTTTTCATTACCATTCATGTATGGGTAATCATTGTAAAATACCCATAGACTTCTGTCTTTTATCAATAACATTCTGGGATACAAATAATAGTTATACAATTTATGTTATATATCACTTCATTCCATCCCAAAAGAAATAATCTTTATAATATATATACATCATTGTACTTCCTGGATGAATAAAGAACGATTAACTATAAGACTCTTCTAAAATCCCATTTGTAAATTACATTATGGATGGAAAATATACCCTATTCTTGAATCGAATCAATCATTCAAAATAATGGATGATCTTAAGGACATTTATCACCTTTTCTTCGTCTCCATATCATCCTTTCACACCTCGTTTATACTAATATTGATATATTATTGACCATTAATTAGGGAAATATATCATTTTACCCTCTTACATAATTATATTAAGATACATCGTTTTGAAATAAAAAATTTGGATAATTTTTCCATGTCATATTCATGTTACTGTGAAACATTCCGCTCATTGAAATGGACACCTTGTATATATTCCAATGGCGGTAACGTATTCAAGAATCATAATATGTATTGATCTCCATCATTCATCTCTAGTATATGTTCAAATATTTCTCTATGAATACATACAATAATATTTTATGATCAATAAATTTTTATACACTATTTTTATAGTTAATTTTAATATATCATTAATGTAAATAACCACATATATAAACAAATCATGTGTTTGGAAATTGTTCTTATGAATTATCAGTTATTTTAAAGAATAAATAATTTCCATATCATTTATAAATCTGGTGTTAATCTATATGATAAAACATATATTCCCATAACAATTTTATCCTTATTTATCACATCAATTATAATCACCCTGAAAACATATCATATAGTGGTAGGGGATTCATCCTTACAACCATTCAGTTGAGCGTTGAATCCCCAAAATCAATGGCAGTTGTCGAAAGTTATTTATTATTGTAAATACTTTTAATATAATTATTATAAAATCCTCATAAATATACTTTATATATAGTAAAAATATATCATATTTATACAACTTAACATAATCACTATTTGTTATAACTACCATTAGACTTGTGATATGGTCAATATTCCTAAAATATTACTTCATAAAGAACTAATCATTGACATGTGCCTTTTTTCAATAAAAATTCTATATAATGACAATATCACATTAAAACCCAATCAGATAGAACCTACAAAAGGGTTTTATAAGACATTAAACTTATGATCGATCATAAAATAAAAAATCCATGATGGTATTTATATTTCTTAATTAACCCATACATGAATATATATAATCTTCCATAATTAATACAATACATTGATATTTCAATATTCTTAATGGTAAATTTTTATTATTAAAATAATTCAATAACATAATTAATTTATAAAAATATATAAATAATTCCACCATTTTAATTAATTGATGTGGAAAACCATTATTCCTTATCGGGAGTAGGGTTTAAACTATTATTTAGGAATTTTTTTGAACAATGCAAAAAGATCCTCATATGTAATTCATAGAATTATATTAAAATTAGTTTTTATATAATAATAAATTCCACATAGAATATATCTTTCTATCCCCTTGGGATATTTTTCTAAGTGTTTATTCCCTCATTCATTACATATAAAATCCGAAATTTTCATTCCAATATGATAGTTACCAAAAACAAATTCATAAAATAGCATATCCATAATTTTTTAATTGTTAGGAATATCGATTAAGTTCACATTGATATATTATATAATAAAAGTTCTTATTAATAATAAAAAATATATTTATCTACCATAATAATCATATTTGGTTATTCATAATCTATTATTTTTCCATCACATTTTACAATTATCTAATTATTCCTAGTTCTATAAATTACATGAAACCAAAAAACATATTGTGAGAAATTATAATAAAAATTAGAATTTACATAATCAGGAAAAATAATTAATATGATTTATTAAATCAGGACATATTGTCATAAATATAAGACAATTTAGGTTAAACATATTTCATACATAGGATTTATATATCCAAATCCGTCAGGAGATTTTATAATTATTTATTTAATTACAATTAATATCCCACGGTAGTTTCAAACACATTTGTATCAATGTACTCTATTATGCACCAAGTGATGATTGATCCCAGTATAACATCTCATTTACAGAGTAATTACACCTAATTATCAATATTTTAGAAACATTTCATCATGTACTGTATATATATTGAAGTTATTTAATAGAAACCACTCACTCTATATTTACCTATAATTCTATGACATTTTTGATACATTTAATTATCCATAGTCATATCCAAAGGCATATAATTATAAATTTAATTTGACATATTTTTATGTGTTTATCAGAATTTTTCCCATCCTAGTTTGAATACTATAACTAAACATCACTACGACAGAAACTATAGAGACCTAGGATTTTCATAAATAAATAATTCTTATTTTATATTATTATCCAATAAATTTAACAAATAAATTCCTGACTATCAAAATGGTTTTGTGTATTAGTATACTAGTTACAAAAAAAAATTATATCATTAATGATCTCAAATATCCTCATAAAAATATTCACATGTATTACACTTCATATACATACATTAAGTTAAAATCTTATATAACCCATATGATGGATACATAATAAAAAGTCCACTATGAGGAAGATTAAGGGTAAATATGAATGATATCAGTTGAAGATATTATGAATGGATAAGACAATCATAAGTTCACAGGATTATATTTGTATCTTAAAAAAATAATAATAAATATATAACATATTATAAGAATAATTAGTGGAATATAACCTTATCATTTCAACATACTTGAACCGTATGTGTGATACATCATCATAACTCAATTAGGAACCATACTACTATTTCATACATTGATGTTACATTAATATGTATGGGTAAAATTTATAATGTCCGAGATAACATATATGACTATGAAATAGTAATGGATCATTATTCAAAAATTGTGTCTCATTTTATATTGATTATGGAGACATATACTATTTCAGTTCCATGATCAAAAATAGTGGTCGAATACCCAATGCGATCATGAACATAATCTAGTTTCACATAATTATGTCATGATATTTAGTACCTTACAAAATAATTTGGTGGGAGATATAGGTCCCACATGTCACACAATGAAAGTAATATATATGTCTCTAATAGGATCTTAAAACATTAATAATATCAGGGCTTAGGCAAAAGAAAGAGTTTTATAAACATTTGTTATTGGGATATACAAAAAACATAAACTGACCTCACAATTATCTCATTAATTGTTGTTATTTTCCAATATTAAAAGACTGGGTTTATAAAAATATATTCATAATAATCATAAAACTATATTGATAATGTTAGAGGATAAGAAAATTGAATCATATATGAAATAAAACATCTGATACAATAATGGATTCTGACATTATTGAATAGAAATTCTACAAAATAATGTTCAAACATTCTTGCAGAAAAAAATACCCACTTTGTAATTTTTTATTCCATTACACACATTAAAAAAATCAATTTGAAAAAGATTCATGGGAGATAACAAATTTAAAATAAAAAAGTTTCTATAAAACATTGGTAATTCATGAGATAAGAAAATTACATTCATGTTGTTTATGTTATAAATGATTAATTTTACATTTATGTAAAATACAGAAGGAAATTCACTACAAAATGACACAAATGATTCTATTACACAATTTTCAAAAAAGTAAAACATGGGTATAAATTTAATTAATCAATTATTACAAAAATTATAATATACTTGAAAATATTTTCTTAAATCATTAATATATAAGTAAATGTTTTTCTTAATCAAGATAGAAATAATGATTATTTTTCATAAAAAATATATTATTTTCTCATAAACTCTATAAGATAGGAATCTGGATGGAAAACAAGTATTCCCCAAAAAAGCAATGGAGAAGAAAATAACTGACTTTCATGAGAGGTACATAATAAAATATAATTATTATATGGATATCATAAACAATACTAATAAACAATATGATTTTAACTTTAAATTTTTAGAACATTAATATTTTTTTCATAGGCCCCATAGAAGAAATAATAATTGATTTATATATATGTAATATCATTATCATTATATAGTTCATAAAAAATTAATTTCTAGTTTATATACAAAAAAATGAAATAATTTGTATATATATCATGTGTCCCACAAAAATAAAATTGATATTTACATCCCTTTCAATTGGTAAAAGTATTTAATTTTATATCCCATTAAATAATAAAAACAAATGAATCTTAATGTGAAATGAAAATAATGATATTTATGATATAATATGTTAAATGGAATGTATATATACCTCATATAATAACTAATATTAATGAAATGACATATATCCCATAGAATTAAATTTTGAATAATTTAGATACCTCATGTATTGATTTCCTTCATATATGTTCAATCTTCTTATACTACATAGAACACCTCTAGGATTATTGTTAATGACTTATTACGAGGGATAGCTACTAATACTGAGGAATATTTTATATTGGAAGGTATTTGAGGAATTTATTAGGGAATGTATTATCAAAATGAAATTTATTCGGAATTGTGAAGGGAAGATAAAAGTTGGTGGCCTTTTATAAGTGGTGGAGAAAACACAATTATTATTTGTCAAAAGAATAAGGTGTTCAAAAATTTTAATCATTTCATAGGGCTCCAAAATGGGAAAATCTAAAACCCTATATGATATAATGTAAGTATATTTCAAGATAATTTTATTTGTTCATGTTTCTATGTTATTTTTCCTGCTACCTTTTTAGTTTAACCCATGACAACACTTTTTTCATTAATACTAGTAATTAATTTTCACTCATTTATTATTCATTCTGAAGAAAATTAATTTCTAATTTGTCATGTCATATAATTTATGTTAATTTAAACTATAGAATACAATTTTTGAAATTATATTCACATATGTGAAAAAATTGGACATAATATTTAAGCAAAATATGTTAATAAAATATGGTTTTCAAAATATAAAATTTTATAAGTGGAAAATTGTTTACTATCAAACATCAATATGAATTTTATTAAAATGAATTAATAAATTGTAATTATAACATAATTTTACTCACATACATTTAAATCATTTTTATTTAATTTGTATCCTTGAAAATACATTTTCCAAAAAAAGTTTTTTTAATAAAAAATTTTGTATTTTACACTTTATAAAAAAATTAATCATTTTCTTAAAAATTTAAAAAAAACTAACACTCGGATAATTTTGACTATTTTTATCCCATTGTAAATATAGATTTAGAAAAAATTAAAATAATCAAAAATTTATTTTATATTTTTATCAAAAAAATAAATTCAAATAAATTATTAAGAAATATAGTATTTAGAATGTATTTATATAATTTACTAAAATATAATTAATTATTTATTAATTTATTTCCATTTTCTAAAATGATTATATGTTATTTAATAAATATATTTATTCATATTCATATAATACAATATAACACCTAGGTTGTAAAAGTGAATTTAAAATAATATTATTAATAGTATATCATGGTTCATGAAAACTCATTGTATTATGTAATAGATGCTATCAAAAAAATTAAATTCATTTTAAAAATACATAAAATCTCATGCTTTTATAATTTTCATTATTTCATCATGAAAATTGTCTCATGAAGTGTGAGAGAAAGAGGGTTGGTGGTGTCCTTATAAAATAGATCAAAGAGGCAACCTTGTAATTATATAGGTAATAAATTAATATTAATTATCCTTACATTCTTGTATAAGAATACCATTATATTTCATATATGACATAAAAAAATTATAAACCAACACATTTAAAATTATTCATAAATGTTTTTGGGATTTTTTACCCATATGTTTTACAGTTAATTAAATTTAAACATGTTGATGTTTACTATCACATCAATACATTTTAATTTTTTGGGGTCAAAAATGTTAATATTTAAATAAAATTATACAAAAAATATAAATTTTATATTTTATTAACCATATAATATTTAAATATTAAAATATAATATTTCATTGTCATTAAATAATTTTAGAAGTGTTATTTAACATAAATGGAATTGTAGTAATTTTTTGTAATTTTAACATATTTGAATTTAATAAAATATGAATTCAAAAATGATGTTTGGATATAAATAATAGAAACATAAGTATATATATATATATCTAAAAATTTGATTTCTCACCATTACCCAAACAAAAATTCTATGTAGTTTATTTTTAAATTAAATTATTTGGTTTTTAAACTACTTGAACATGTTATCTGTCACGGTTGCATATGCGTTTATGGTAATAATACCATCCCTAAAACTACAAAAAATTAATATGAAAAATAATTATTTTCCTTTAAAATAATGCTATAAAAATTATCAAAATCGCCTTTTTTCTTATGAAAAAAATATTATATTTACTAAAAATAAGTTCACATTTTTTATTAATAAGTCACACTATATAATTTTTTTTAATTATCAACGTGAAATTGATATAATATACCATATAATTGAATATTATTTGGTTATTAATGATCTAAACTAACTAAATATTAATAATAGAGGCTTTATTAATGTTTTACAATCCTTATCACATTATTTACTCCTTAATGACCCAATTTACATTTACCATAGTGAAAAATATTTAAACAAGTTATAATTAATAATAAGAAAAAATAAAGATAAACTACTTACCAAATTTGGAAATTAAGATTAAAAAATGGATATCATTATATCATATTCTATCCCTAAAGGTGAATAAATTAATTTTAAAATAAACCCAGGGTTGTTGCTGAATTTTTTTTAAAGAAAATGTTTTTAAAGAATAATTTTTTTCCTACCCAAATTATGATTAGTTTTGACTCCAATGAAATTAATTATATTGTGATTAATTGAATGTAACTAATTTTATTTTTCATAAATTCATAAAAAATAGTAAATTTTAAATACTGTAATTGCAAAGACAACATTCTATAAGCTTATCATATTTTTAACTATATATTAAAAAAATAGTCTTTTATAAAAAATACCATAATTTCATGACTAGATAATGTTGGTATCATAAAAAAAAATTTATTTCTTTAAAAATAAAATAAA
This sequence comes from Viscum album, assembly GCA_963277665.1. Lineage (NCBI taxonomy): Eukaryota > Viridiplantae > Streptophyta > Magnoliopsida > Santalales > Viscaceae > Viscum > Viscum album. The sequence continues at coordinate 969,746,302 of OY728133.1, read as the reverse complement.
TTTCTAATTTTATATGGAAATAATTTTTTATTTTGTTATCAAAGATAATATCATGTTTTTGAAGGAATTATTTTTGAAGCATAAAGTGACATCCCTTTAAACTGAGTGCATATTTCCCAAATATAAACCACTTAATTTAAATTGATTATAATCATTATGAATATATATTATAATTTTTGTACTCATATTACTACTCTCTAATTAAACACCTTTGTTATGATGGCCATATATACATAACATTATTTTACAGTTCGTTTATGCTTGTTATGGTGTGTACTATATTTTATTTCACATCTTCCTCTTTACCGTGGTTTGTTTATTACCCATAAGGTAACTCCTTAAACCAAAATCTTGTTTTATTAATATAAATATAATTTTTTTATATTCTAATTAAGTTTTATAATCTATGAAAATCGACCATTAAATTAATATATGTAATATAAAAAATTAGTTTTAAAGAAAATTTACACAACCTAATTTTTTGATCTAATACTTATTTAATATTAATTACAACATTAATGATTGTATGTTTAAATATATATTATTCTAAAAATAATATTAAATTCATAGTTTAAAATGGATTTTTTTTTTATTTTATTACAAAACAATTGACAAATATTAAAAAAAATTCTTTGGAATAACAGTTTTACTATTACTAGATTCATTAAATTTAATCATAGTAATAATAATTATAATAAAAAATTTAATATAAAATATTAAATAACATGGTAAAGTATATCTATAAAATTAAACCAAATATTTATTTTTTTCTAAAATTGAGAAAATAAAAAAATTGAACTATTAGAATAAAAATAAATTTTCGAGTCAGATATTAATTATGTTCATTAAATGATATACTTAAGATTCATAAAAAATATACAGTTATTATTAATTATAAAAATTACTTTTAAATATATAATTTTTTAATTTAAAAGTTTAAATAATTTTTTTACATCAATTTAATACCAAAATTCAATAAAAACAATAGTTTTTAGGAAAATTTATATTTTTCAATACTCACCTAAACACCAATTATTTCATTAAAAGAAAAAAATTACATTAAGTTAATTGTTTTTCTATATATCAAAATGGTTTTCATTTTTTCATAATCAAATTATAAAATTTTTAAATAAATTTTTTGAATAAAATCAAATAATATAAGGAATAACCATTTTGATTCGACAATAGAAATTTAAAATTATAAATATTTATATTCTCATTTTATATCATGTAGAAAATAAAATATTTTCATAAAATAATTAGTATAAAAAATAATTTATCACCATTTTTTATAATATACATCAAAAAATGTAAATCGAAGAAAATAAATTTTTTAAAATATAATCATTGAAACAAAAATTGATAATATAATTATGTTTAGAAAAATTCATTATATTGAAAAATATATAAAGTATCATTTATTTTTCACACTCAAGGTTAAATTTATGTTTTGAAAGAATTTTATGGAAAAATTTTAAACAAACATATTAAAAAAGGCACATCAAACATTATAAATGAATAAAAATATAATAAAAGTTTACATGAACCAATTTGATGAAATCACCATATATAATGTCCCGAATAGGTCTGTTTTACATTTATTCAGTTCAACTTTGATAATGTCATAAAATATATAGGTTAATTTGCCCAAAGATTTCATGAACTCCTCCACTATTATCATCTTACCGATTCCTCTGGTCAAAATTTGACGTTTCTTGATGATCCACTCTCTATCCTCCTCATTTGTGTCCCCTGGGAATGGTCTCCCATTTATCCTTTATGAATCCTAATTAGAATCATGAATAAATAAGACCTTCTGTAGAATCTCTTCCTCAGAGTGATTAATTAACTCATGGGGGTTTCCTATGGATCAAAAATATACTTCCCAATACAAGGTATCTATGATCACAAATGAAACATCCTTATCATTATAATCCTTACCTAAAATCCCATGAGGATCTATGGGATCATCAAAATCCATATGGTCACCCTATATCAAAGGCTTCTCTTCCACTCTATCCCCAATCTTTTACATATCTTGATCCTTAGAGCCATACCATGCTACCCTTTTACTTCCACACACCATGTTGTTACAGTTATCCATCACCTATTGAATCTTGGTTGGATTACCCTTCATTACCATGATCTAGTCTTTTTTTATGATCATGACTCTATTTGAAAATTATTGTAGGTGTAATACATACTTCATTTTTAATTCCTCCTATTTCTAAAAAATGCAACTACATGTAACACGGTTTCCTTTTTCACTATGTCCTCATTGGGTTGTGATAACATCTAGATGATAATCCTATTGAACTATCTTCTAAGAGTTTAACATTATTCTCTCCCCTCACAATAACCTTAAGAAGTATCCTGAAATATTTTTCTCTTGTTCAGTTTTATCAAAATCAAAAGAATAAAATCTAGTACTTCTGTGAATATAGTACAAGATCCTTATTTCAATTTTTATTAAACCAAAATTCAGCCCCACTCCCCAACTCATTATTCATTTCAGTCACTGTAACATTATGTTATTTATTTTACATTATCTATAATAAGGATTTATCTCCAATTTAGGAAACATCAATGTATGAATGATCCTCTGAACAATGGGCCTCTAATTTCTGTGGACCAGCAATAATGGAATCCCCTGACACCAGGGGAACCAGAATAGTTTTACTTCACTAAGATAAATCATTCCCCATCCTATTTATTATGTCCACAAACATATGGTTCGAATTCTTCATTTTAGCTTTTTTGAGGAGAAATTACCGAAACCTTTCTTTCTATGTTATTGGTACACTAAGAGGTTACCCAAGGTTTGTTATCAAAGTGAACTTCTTGAAAATATCACCCTAGGATGGCCCCTAATAGAGTAATAAAAGTGTGTAAAAATTTCCCTAGGTAATTGAATATTGAGAAAAATCCAGTCCAATATTCAAACACCTCCTCATGTTTATATCTGAATTCTCCCCCACCAGCTATCCAAATCTTGTCCATAAAGGGTCTTGAATCATAAAAATCAAAAACAAATGTGGTAAAATTGGTTAAAAACTACATTGTTTTTACTGTTGGAGAACATATAGTGTACTTTCATGTTCAAAATCATGTAAAAAATAGAAGAGTTTTTTAAGGGAAGTTAGAAATTAGAATAAGGTGCCCAAAAATCAATCCTAGGAGAGTCTCTATTAACATAATAATCATACGAACAACATAATAGGTAGAAGGGGAAGTTGTTGTAGAATCTCAGAGCATTAGACCAGGATAGAATCAAATCGTTCTCTAATGAAAAATGAACGTTCATCCATTTCTTGTTGGTAGCTCCCACCACCAAATAATTTTCAAGAACCCACGATTCTAATGTGAACCTATCAATGGAATCAACTGGGGGAATGTGATTTCTAAAATGTACCACACTGGGGAGATTTATAAGGCCTGAAGAATCTATAAACTCGGAAGATGAGGGCATCGATATCCACAATAATTTGAATAGATCTTGAACCTTCGGGCTGAGATTGATAACATGAAATAGAAGGAGGAAATACATGTTAGAAAATGGGAGAAAAAGAATCATCTCGGTGGGAGGGGTGGATTAAGATCTTCCCCCACTCATGATGAGGATGGGGATAGAGGTTCCACGATAATCCTAGAAAAGGGAGTCATGATGAGAGGGAACAACAACAGAGATATCTCATTTCATTAATTAAAATTTAGTTTCATTAAATATATTTTTTATAAATAGGATACTAGTCTGTATTAATTATAATTTAACTGATTGTATTTAATTGGTCGTACATAAATATTTATATTTTTTCTAAATATATAATCGATTAATTTCAGTTTGATCATTTTTTTGGAAGATTGTATAATATAATTGTTATTATATAATGTTAATCATTTTTTTAAAATATCTAGGAGTTACAATTGACCAATTTTAAAAAAATAATCATACAATTTCATTTATTAGCCATTAATTCATTTTGGTTAGGGTATTTTAAAAGTATTTATATTTTTTTATATAAGGTCTAATATGAAATCTACCATAATTTCTTATGATAAATATAGTTACATATCTATCTTAGAGAAAATATATCTTTATTAAATGAATCATACAATCAATAATGAATTTACATTGGTCATATATTTTCAATAACATATATTTTTGCAAATGATCTTAATCTATAAGACAATAATCATATACTAAAACTATATATCTAATAAGAAATAAAAAAATTAACCCTTTTGGGTTTTTAAACACTAGTTATCAATTTTACACACACACACAGATATATATATATATATTAATGAAATAAATTATATAAAAACCCCAATAAATTATCATGGAGAACCATTTCATTAAATTAATAAATAATGGTGAGGATATAAACTCAAACTAAGTCTCATTTTTCATAATATATCAATCCATTATTACACAAACCTCAATAATATTTTAAATCAATGATTTTTCAAATTTACAATTTTTTCTTCTCCAATATATATCCTCATAATATAAAATTTTCAGAAAAACATTTGATGAGTTATTGATAGTATTAAAAATATGTTTTTGAAATTTTTAGAAAATACATATAATTTAAAGTACATAGATGGATAACATGATACTCATGACATTTAGAATATATCATCATATCATTGTTAAATATGAGTCACTAATGATATCAAATTAGAGTTTAATGATTTAATTTATATTAATATATATCCCTCACTACCATTGGTAAGAAAATGAATCTCAACCGTTCCTTCAATATTAAGACAAACTACAATTATCAACCACTTAATTATTCTTCATATTCAGTTATAAGACATAGTTGGTTCATTTTATATACATGTTTCTTTTTATTCCTAATGAGCATATTTCAATGAAGAAAAACATTAATTGTTATTGTAATATCAAATATATGAACATGGAACCCTTAATTTGAATTTTTCATCATGGAATCATTTTATCCATTATTTCATCTATTTCATTGTAATGTTCATTATGTTTAATTTATATTTACATGTTAGCATTATCCCTTAATTTAAATTAGAAGTTGATCCTTCATAATAATTCATTAAGAAAATATAATTGAATAATTTATATTCTCTAAGACTGTCTTGAATATTTTGATGTCTTAATCACAATCCACATTCCCATGAATGATGATCTGGTAAATTATTAATCATCCCTTTTTAATGTGACTAGCCCTTGAAAAATCTATTCTATATCCAGAAACACATCAAAGATTCTATAAGAAGATGTTATTTATTAGAATCCCACATACTAATTTTTTTACCAAAACATATGTATGTTATCATTTCAATATATTTATTCCTATTATTTTCACTAAATTTATCTCATGAAATATGAAATTAATTTGTTCCTATTTTTACATTAACCTTAATTAATTTACAATTCCATAGGGTTATCTATTTTGAAAAACAACAACATATAAACTACTAAATTATCCTTGATAGAAAAAATAATCTCTAAATTTATATAATCACTCCTCTAAACGTATTTTGGGTACCAAAACCTCACTCCTGATAATGGTTTAATAAGAACATAATTTACATACTAGCTTCAATACAAATTATAAATTATAATAAAAATATTAACAACCATTTACTAATAAATAGAATATTTTTTTATGAAATTTATATTGTTTCCATTATATATGATACTAATTAATCAAAATTGATTATTCATCAAAAACCATAAATTTAAGAAACCACACTATCATATTAAAAATATCACATAAACTACTTTTTTTTAATAATATTATGAATTGAATCAAAACATCGGGTTGAAATTAAACAATCATTAGTGGAAATGTAGAAGTAATTTTTTCTGAAACAAATTCATGTCATATATAGAATGGAATGAAAAAATAATCCAAATAATTGCATAAAAATATAAAAAGGTAGAACAGTATATATCAAAGAAAATAAATAGAAACGTTTTTTTACAATAATTTGTAATCACATATTGATGGAATGTATAATTATGGATATTTAAGTATTCCGTAAAGACGTTATGTTAATGAATTATACACAATTAGAGTGGAATAAACCCAAACCCTATATTCTATGTCTCATAAGAACCATCAATACATCAAGGTTATATTTAATTCATTTACCTTATTACATGTTAATATCAGAAATATTCACAATATGAGTCAATAATAAATATTATTGCATTCTCAAAAGAACCCCCAGATGAATAAAAACATATTTACCCATGTAATAAATAATATAAATTATAATAAATGATTCAGCTTGTGTTATCATTGAATAACCATCAATATATATAGAAAACTCAATAAAAGGGATAAAATCATCATAGGTCATCTATATAGATAATGTGTATTGTTAATAAATACATAGTAATCTTACCAAAAATAATCCATATTGGAATAAGAATTTACTGAATTCTGATACTTTCACAAATATAAATAAATTTTATGTCATGATCATAACAAACCTAATGAATGAAGTGGATGGTTAAAAATTACATAGTAAACATGAATATTATCATACATATTGTAATAAAAACATTTGGGATTCCAATAATTTCCACATGTAAATATAATAATATTATCCCTAGAAAAATATTGAGCTATCAATAAATTGAAAAATTTATATCACTAGTTATTGATAAATGTGAATGAAGATAATTATATATTAAAAAATTATCATACTAATTAAATTGTAAGGTATTGTATGGTTTTAATATATAATATAACCAGATTACAAATGTAAATCTATAAGGATATTTACATATATGAAAAGGATATTTAAAAAAACCCCATGCATGATACAACAAATCCAATGATCAGAAATTGGATTTTTTGTTACCATGAGTTCATTACAATAAATGAAAAATATACAATAGCCTTTAAATAGTGAAACACAACCCATATTATCTTAATTACCTTTAAAAATTAATAATTTAATTGATGTGAAATCCAAAAATATATTTAGAAAATATTATTACTATTGACCTAAAATATGATGTTTTTAGTCACATTTAAATAATTGTTCATCCAATGGTGGGGAGAAATTTCCCTGAAAAAATCACTTTTTTAACACACTCTATAATAATACAGAGTTGGAAATACATAATTTTTTCCTTGAATAAGTGATAAGACTAAGTCATACCATATGATAGTGAACTGAAAAACCATTTATAACGTCTAAAGAAATACCCTTGTGGGAAATCAGACATTTTAAAAAAGCGTCAGAAAACATTATTTTATATCAAACCACATTTTCTATATATTCAAACAAAATTACCAGTTTGATTTCTGGGTTATTGAATGAAATCATGTGAGAAAAATGTTCATGAAGAAACAATATAATTCATTGAAATATGTTTTTAGTAATCAATATGTTTTATGAGAAACATACACATTCATGTATGAAATATATTAAAATGAATTTAAATATGTTATATTTTTATATTAATTGTAAAAATATAATAATAAATAATATAATTAATATGAATAATATATAAAAAATTTCTGTCTAAGGATGACCATAACTCAATGAATAAAAAATGTGTTACTAAAACATCAAAAATTGGGTAACAGTATAGTATAATCCATTTAATGAAAATGTATTTTTTAGGATATTAATAAAGAAATATATATATATATATATATAATATAGATATAAACATTTATATTTAATTGCACTTAATAAAAAACATGGTTCTTATGGAAAACATATCTCATGGAATTAATGATTGACAAAAATCGGTTTCGACCAGTGCATCATTTTAATCAAAACACTTTCAATGGTATTAGTTGTAATTGAACAAAAAATAAAATAATAAAAAAATATATCTTTATATAATATCATAGATAATTATTATACACACCACATAAATAAAAATAGGTGATTAATATCAATCAGGAATCAAATAGAAGAATTTTAGAAAAAAACACTACTATATATGAAACATTATTCTATAACCACATTAAAGTTATATACCTTGTTGTAGAAGTTTAAATAAAAGGAGTATATATAATTCGTGATATAATATATCTAATTTATAGTTTCAATATATATTATTGGAAATTTGGTTCTGATAAGTAAATGTGTCTCAATGAAGGAATTTTGGAGATGAAACCCATTCTATTTCAGAATTAGTAAAAAGAATCCACCTGACTTCAAAAAATAAACATAACTTTATTATAAACCAAAAATATTGATTTATTCACTAATATTTAATATAATTTAAACTATTTTTTCGTATTTCATTTGCTTAATTTTTACATTTTTATAATCTTCTTGTAAAAAAATATGTTTTTAATTATCTTAGTGATTTACCGATTCAAGATGATATTTTTTTCCCAAGATAAATAATTAAAATAAATATTTAAAAACACATTTTCAGTATTTAGTTTATTATTTATTTATAATAATGTTATTATTTATGTTATTATATTCATCGATGAAATTTTTTACAGCACCAGTTGTGTTAGTTGTTAAATTGATGAAAACATGATCACATTATATCTAATTGCGTATGTATGGTTATAAATTTTTAAAATATTATTGTCATATATCAATAATATTATTAAATAAATTTTATTAAGTTTATAATATTATTTTTTAAGGTTTCTAGAAAATTAATAATCTATATGAAAGTTCTAAAATCTTTCTTCATGGAGGTGGAAGTCCATATAATGCTTAGTTGACCTTCTCAATTCTTTATGATGTGAATATATTTAATGTATAAAATTATTTTCATTTTCATAACAACAATGAATTTTATATATAATATTTATTTAAGATATTAATCATTTCCATAATCAAATAATGATGGTTCTAAAAAATAGGTGACACCACATTGTAAAGGTTGTAATCTATGTAATACAATAACAACACATTTGATTTTATTTGAGGATGGAAAAGAATAAATTATTCATAGTCCATTAATATAATAAACTTTTAATATATAACTAATACATAATGAATTTTATTTTTTATATTGTATTTGTGTATGAGGACAATTAAAGAGATAATATTGCAAATAATGTAATAATTATGTTGGAGACATGATCTTATCGTAGAGATCATCTTACAAAAGAAGGGGTTATATTATCTTATATAGACCATGGTTTTATTTATGAGTACATGAATATTTAATGTGGAAACATTTATAATTTTTATGTTTAAATATTAATGGGATGCATATTTATAGAGTTTTATAAGTAATCAAAATTTAAAACTGAAGAAAAATAAAATTATGGGAATTCTCGTTACACTATCATTATATCACTAGACTGTTAATTCGTAAATAACTCCAATGATTTAAAATAATGGAGTTGTAGGTGGTATTAGGTTGATTAAACCTCAAACAAAACATTAATGGCATTGTTGAAAAATGTTCCAAGTCATTTACCATATGTGTTTTCTTTTTAAAATTTTGATTTTTACCTTGAAACAGGTACTTTACTATGTATTATATATTATGCTTAATGAAATAATGTAACTATAATTTAATCCATTTTATGGTTTTACCAAAAAAGTAATTTCAATCTTCTCAAATACAATTTTTATATAAACTAAAATTCTTTATTAAATTAATGAATATAATATAAAAAAAGTATTGTTTTATAAAAAAATGATATTTAACCATTATTTGTTCTAAATCAGATTTAGTATTAATATCGAATTGAACATGAGAAAATATATTTATATATCCTTTTATTAATCATATTCAATACATATTTTAAATTATATAAAATTAATTATGTGGATAAAAATTAATAAATATTAATAAAATAATTTTTAACTGAATTAAAATAGGTATATAGTGAAATATAACTTAATTTCCTAAAATGATAAATAATTTCTAAAAATAAAAATATATAAATTTTAATTAAATTTTATTAGTTATAACAAAATATATAGTTTTATAAAAATTAAAAAACATTAATTTCATTTGTCTAGTATGATACTGTTATAAAGGTGAAATTTTGGGAAAAATAAACATGTTTTCAATATTTCCCAAAAATTTAATTATTTTAAAAAAAGGAAATAAATTATTCCTAAGAAAGAATTTATATTACAAATCTAATAGTCATTGTATTTATTAAAAATATAATTAAATTTTTTTCTAAATTTAATTTTTTTAAATAATAAATTAGTCTGAAAATTGTTTTTATTGGATGAAGAGTGTTTCAATTATGAAAAGCTGTTATTGTTATTTAAAATCATTTATGAAATAAATTTCAATTAACTATTTATTAATATCAAATATAAGTAATCATCATTATTTTTTTTCACAATATAGAAATTCATATCATATAAATAATGACATTATTGAATTTTGACTGAATAATTGTTGATATTATTATTTATTTTAGAAAAATAATTTAATTGCAGTCATATATTTTTTTTCATTATATCCTTTTTACTTATACATCATAATGTAACTAGTCATAATACATTCTAATAAATAAATTTATTGGTGTTAATTGTTATACTTACATGTTTACATTTTATCTAATTATATATTGGTTTCATTTATATTTTTTTGGTGTGTGGAGGTCGAAAGCAAACACATTGACTTATTTAGAGGTAATCATATGTTAAAATCTGGTTGTGTCACATATTACATTTCAAATTATACATAACACTATACATACCACTTCATCCTCATGAAATGATTCTTGCCATTAGATAAAGATAATACATATATTCATTCATGTTCCCTTCATCATTTGAGAAACCATACATTTCATTGATCATTCACCATTAAAGGTTCTAAAAGAAATTTTATTTTCCAGCTGGAATTTTCTAATATGATCGGTTCATCATATAATTTCATAAATAATATTGGATATATAATGTTCATATATAATAATTTAATCAATATACATATATTCATTTTATGTGATATTGACCTGGAATATATATTTAGGGATTTCTAAAAAACGTTTTCACATCATTAAAATCATCATGTAACTATAAAAACCCTTATATAATTCTTAAAATCAATTTTATTTTTGTAAAAAAATTCATAAAAAGAGTCATCCTTGTGTATTCATAAAACATCAATTTATTGTTGATTGATAAGTATATTTATATTTTTTTAATTAATATTGTTGAATGATTATAAGAATATTTATCTATGTTGAATTCGTTTTTCTACATTCAAAGACAATTTCCAATTCACTTTTTAGTAATTATTAAATTTGTTAATCACTATATTTCGAATAATTTTCATTATTTAATTTCTTTTTCAGTGAAAAAATTGATATTTCATTTGTAAAAGTAACTCAAAATTGAACAAAGTCACTATAATATATTATAATTGAAAGAATGTGTTGTGATATTCTATAATTCCATGAGTGAAAACATCTTCCATCGATCAACATGATACCATAATTATTAATTTCATTTTATTGTTCCAAAACTTGTTTATGAGATTTTATTTAACCAATGATTTAATACTTTTTGTTCCATAAAACTCGGAGATAAACACACAATTTGGGGTTGCGGGGAATTAATATATATATATATTAAATTTATTTCCCTTATAATTTTATAATTTGTCAATAACTCTCTAAAATATTCTGATTGATGTTTTAAATAATAGAAGAAATAAATTTCTATTGATGTTTTTTCCATTCATATAACTATATCCGTAGTTTTTATTGGTTATTATCCCATGAAAATAGTTACCCTTTTTATTTCAGATAGAACTCTAACATCTATAGGTCCCTAAATTCATACAATCTATTAGAACTAACCTATTATAATTTTACATTAAAAACCACATTCAATGAAAAATTATTTAAATTAGTAATTTTAGAATCCACATTGGATTTAGATGATCATATTCTCCCACATCCCATTCCATGATTATCAATATTATACAGTTGTTCTTAGTTAATTTTTCTTCTATATAGTAGTTTATCGGTTCTCTAACACATAACCTTATTTTAAAAACCTAAATTAATATATATAGAATAGTTTTGGTAATATCAAATATTCCTCATATTGAAAACACAAAAATATTATCCATTAATGCTCACAATAACTAATTGAACATTTTATTCAAATTATTGGGAATATTTTTGTAGACGATTAAACTTGTCTCCTTGTTTTGATATTTGAAATATGAAATACTTCTTTTCCATTAATATTTTCCTCAAAAATCATAAATTTCATATTGATTGATATGTCAATGTAAACATGGAGAAATGGAATCACATTATTTCATGTGGAAAATATATCAAAAAACCAAAAAACTCATCCAATAAATATTTAATTGATTTCAGAATAAACCATGATCATGTTAACTATCATTATATTTGAGTCATGAACATCATCAAAGAAGAATTTTCTAATCCTGATCACAATTTATACAAATATTAATGTCTGATGATATCTCAATGTAATTCACAATGAAAATATTTTGATTATTTATTCATAGAGATTCATGTACAAAAATTTTGGTTATCAGTGAAACTAAATTATATTGAATAGCATAATATATTTAATGCCAAACATAAATTATCTAGCAGCAACTTTAAAACTCTTTTCTATAAGATAGATTTCATTTTAAATTCTATAAATCATACATTTTTTCTTACATAATTGATTTCACTATTGTTTTATTAGTTTGATGACTATGTAAATGAATTCATATATGAGCACTAATAATATCTTATGTAGCCTACAATGTTTAATGATGAAACAAATGTGACTTTAGTGATTTTTTAGCTCTATATTCATTAAATAATTATCATTGTATATAAATAAATTTTATTATGTTGCTCCCTATAAAGTTATATATATATTTAAATTTCTGATTTCGGGACAATATATAAATAATTTAATCAAATCAAATTTTATATTATTTAAGGTGATAGATTTCAGTCCCAGTAAATTAAAAAAATCATCTGTGATTTATTAATAGAGGTCATTATGTGTGACATGTAATGGAATAATTTTTTAAAGGCTCATATATTTTATCATCCATTTGGATAAGAATATAACATTATAACTACTAGCTTTGAACACTGTAAAAATAATTTTCAAAAAAACATTCCCATCTTTTATAGATAGTGAATATTATTTTCCATCACATGTAATTTTTATATAAAGATTGTAACAAAAAATCAAACATAATTGTGTATTTCTGAAAAAATAGAACTATATCATTATATTTTAACCTATAAATAATTCTAATGTTTATTTTTTTCAATGAAAAGGAATGTATAGTTAATACTGGATTGATAAAATTAAGAATTTCATTTTATTCCTCGAAATATGATTTATAAAATTTCATTTAATTGTTTATTAAAATTGAATAAAATATATATATATGATATAATTTTAATAATAATAGTACATTAACACCTGTTTAATTAGTAATTAATGTGAAATAAAAGTAAAAAAATTAATATTTTATAATTATATTTTCATATAAAAACAAATTTCAATTATTATTTATTATTTGTATAGGAGATATATTCTATAATACATTTTGAAAAATTAATACCATTTTAGGATTTAGAATATCTATACAATATTTGGATTAAATTTTGTTGATTTTTTAAAATAATTGATTTTAATGTGAATGAATAAAAAAATTGATATTTAGCTAAAACCAGGAAATATATAAAAATTTATCATAATTAAAGAATAAAATAATTAATTTTGAAATATATATACATATATATATATATAGTGTTACATTAATAATGAAAAATAATATATATATAAATAAAAAAAATTATTCATAAATCCAATGTTTATCATTTTAAAATCCTATGTAATAATTCAATCAAAAAAATATTTTATTATCCTATGTTAGAAATTCATTTAATTCAGTAAAATAAACTAAATCTATAAAAAAATTACTTCATATTTTAAATGAATATTTTCATATATGTTACAATTAATTTTTAAGCATAGACATATAAGTTTTAGGACCCAAAATTGTTATGATGATAATGTTAAAATGGTTACATTGATAAAAAATCATTTATTATAATTATTTTATTTTAAATAATATAATAAATTATTAAATATAAAATATATTAATATTATTTTAAAAAAAATATTTCCATTTCTATTTAGTGAATTGGTAATATATACTAAATATTCTTTATGTACACTCATTTATAAAATAACATTTTTTTTTCAAAAACAGTTTTTCTATATATAATTTATTTTAATTTAAATTTTCTAAAAATATATATATAATGAATTAGAATATATAGTTGTAATATTATTTTCATTACATAAATAGTTTATAAGAGAGTTTATGATATATTTTTAGTAAAAAATTTGTTTATAAATATCAAGCTACATATGTATAAAGAATAGTATGTGTGAAACAATATAATTTTAAAACAGTTAATTTTTTTAAAACATTTAGGATTTTTCAGGGATCAATATTTAATATCCCAAATTCATCTTCACTCAACTATATGGTATTTTATTATCAATTGATCATTAAATAGTACCTAGAGTTCACTAATATGTAATGACTATTTAATAAAAAATCATTTTTCTTCTTTTTATAAAATAATTTCCCTTCACCCATTCAATGATAATGATTATATTGGATATTCTAAAATATAAATTCCCAATTTAAATCTTCAATAATTCACTTTCATGTCTGTTACCTGTTTACCAAAATATTTTTTCTGATTTTCATAATTTCAAAGATTATATTATATATATTTTCCATGCCCTTTACATGAATAAAAATTTATCCATTAACATTAATATATAATATTTCTCCTAAAACATATTATTTGAAAAAAATTATTCTCATGTAAATATTTTTAGTATGTTAAATGTTATATTATTCTAATGAAATATAAATTTTCAAACATCCTTAAAATATATTATATAAAGAATGATGTTCTCATGCCTTTGTATGGATTATCTCCTACATGAATTGTGCGATCTATTTTTCATAATAAAATTACATGTATAAAAATAAAGTGTGATTTATTGAAACAATATAATTAGTATAACATGATTAATATATTTATGAAAAACTAATTTTATTTTTAGACCAATCTCACTCAACAAGAAATGAGAGGATGTACGTGGGGACTACTACCTCTATGAAATAACATATTATGTGTCCTATTACCACCTAACATAGATGATTCGATAAATAAACCTAATTCCTATAAATAACATTTATTCAACTATAAATTTCAATAATTAAAATATTTTATATTATATAAAAATTATTAAAAATGCATTGTTGACTTAAATTTATCCACAATAAATGGCCATATCAAGACCCATTTATTTATTTTTTTCATTGGGAAACCCATATAACTATATTGACATTATAATAATAGAATAATTGTGGACAATCACATATAAAATTATAGATATTATGAAATTGTTTTACAATCCAATTTATAATGGTCAACATACCAAGAGAGAGTCATACAAATTAACTCTAAAACATCATGAACTAAAAAATACTTCTATAAAAAATTAAAAATTAATCCATATATCAAATTATGCCAATAATACGAAATTTACATACACATAAATGGATATATATGACTCTTTTAATTAGTCATCATACATGGGTCATAAAAAAAATAATTAAAATATCATCTCTGATGGGGAACTCTAATGGTTATCATAGATGGTAAGCATGATGAATTTATTGAGATTGATATGCTATAAATATATTCCTAATTAGATAAACACGCTTCGCCTTCATCAACACTATACTAGGTCCCATGATGGGACACCAAATTACTTCATTCCCGATCAAAAGTTATGGGTATGGTGTTGTATGTATTTTTTCATATGGGGAGATTTTTATTAATATATTTTTGATATTAAAAAAATATACAAAAGCATCATGGCCGATCCATTACCTCTTCATATCTAGCACACACGTTTAAATAATATATTCCAAAACATATTATAGTTTATTCATATTTATTATTAGTCTGAGAAATGTAAAATTTAATTTATTTAGATGAATCCTAATTTCAACTCTTGAAATCACCAAAATCATGAATAAAGTCTTAGATCTTTATCATACATGATTGAAAAATGTACTATAAAGAGGAAAACTACTTTTCCAATAATAATTAGCTTCATCATCAATTATAATAAATCTAATATGTGTAATATTTATGTTTATATTAGAATTAAATTTAAATTAAAAATGATAGAAATATACATATTTAGAGATATTGGTAAACCAAATAAAAAATCTATCATGATATCATGTCATTTATATAGGGACATCAGAAACTATTTCCAATCCATTATAGGCCCCTGATGAATTTTCATAATTTGAGGATAACTCAAACACGAAGTTATAAAATTAGAAACATATATCTCTATTCTTAAATAATATAAAGTATTAATTATGTAATGACATAACTTCTACAATAATAATATATAACAACTATTTCCCTTAATGGATTGATTTGAATGTGAAATGTTTTTAGAATGAGTTTATATTTTTCATAATGACTGTATTTTTTGTATTTTGAAGTACACTTATGTGGATGTTTTCTTGTTTAGAAATAAAAATATTTTTTTAAAAAATTTTCAAGAGATATTATCTATCATTTATGATATTTTTTAGTTTCCATGGGAGTTTTAGAATCAAGATCTAGTGTTTAAGTGAGTTATTAGTGGTTAATTATTATGGTGGTGGAGAAGGTGGCAACTATTAATTTCTTGGACACCATTGAATATCATGTGGATCCTCCATCTATATATTTTTTAAAATACATAGTTTTTGTATATACAAGTAATATTGCAATTGAGAATACGGTTTGATACTATATTTCTATTAGAGTTCTGGTGGGTTCTAACATAAATTTTTTTAAATAGTATGGGATGACCATTTTTACATAATTAAACTAAAACCTGAAATGGAGACCAATAAATGCTAATCGTACATTCATATTTGCCCCTCTTGGAGTGTTTTATCATGCTCATTTTTTATTCTACATCATTTCATATGATTATAGAATTTTTATGGGTTCTTATATATCCAATCCAAGGCAACTTATAAAATATATCCCCTCATATATCTTAATGTTATTCTCCTCCTTTTCATTTCAATTGTAGATTTGGTTATATTATTTTTTTCCATATACTTTTTTCCAAAAAAATCATCAATTTCCTATTTTTTTTCCATATCTGTTATTTTCATTTATTGATCATTTTCATGGTCTGAATAATTTTGGTTGATATATATTTTTTTCATTCAAGACTACGGTATATAATATTTTAATGTTTAATTAAATATATTTAGATCATTACAAAAATATATTTATTATTATATATTATGTGTTGTCTTCAGAGTTTTTTATTACATAATTATTCATTAAAAATGTTTAATGTTTTAAATATAGACTTGTTTGTATTGATTTTTTTTTCAAATTACTAATAAATAATATATTAAGGCTTTGGAAATATTTTTTAGAGATAAATAAATAGTTAATTTTTACCAATGTTTAATATAGAGTGTATCAGCACTTTGATGGAATTTTAAGACTATAAATATTTATTGAATATCAATTTTGTTTTTTCATTAAATATGAATTTTAAAATACATTGTAATAATTATTATTAATGGATTTATATGAAAAATTGGGTATATAAATAGAAATTTTGTTTACGAGATTTCACAAAAATTTATGTAAGAATAAAAATAATTTTTTCCTTTCATTGAAGTTATTTATCAGTAACCTTATATATTGGTTTTTTATTGGTAAAATTAATTCAAATTAATTTATTTTTGAAAGACTATAATTTATTGAAAATATAACTCATATCTATTTATGGTTATTTTTATATGAATTCATTTTTTAAACAAATAACATATTTATAGTTTTTTTAATATATAATTTTTTATATATCTGATATTGAAATTAGAATCTCTTGCATTAATTTTATATTTTTATTTACTTGGTTCTATATGATACCATAATTGAAAAAATCATGTTTTTCATTTTCAATTTTTTTTCATCAATATATATATATAATAATGTGTTCGTTTTTGTTCAATTTCAATCTTATTCACATTTCTGAGGTCGATATAAATTCTATTTTCAATATTTACATTATGATTTAGTAGGAACTCCACTTTGTTTTTTTGTATATTCTTTTGAGAAAAAAACCTATTTCAATTGTAAAAAATATGAGTTATAAAATACGGATCTAAAGAAAATATTTTTCAATATAATGAATCCTTACTAATGTAATTTGTAAACTATTATATATTGATGAAAACGTTTTGATAATATGTTTTTTCTGGTTTATAATTCTATGATATTATCATACTTAGTAATATGATTTTCTCATAAAATAATCTTAAAAAAATATTTTCACGCTTTTTAAAAATGAATCATCATTTTATGAAACTAAATACTATATTTCTTAAATCATTTATAAGATCTATTTCTTATTTTATACATGGTTTTTAAATTAAAATGTTATTTTTCAAAAAACCATTTATCATTTCCAAATATTTCATTATGTGGTTATCATAAGAATAATGATTTAAATATAAAGAATATATTTTTCATTTGATATGATAATGAGTTAAATAAACAATAATTTTTTATTATGTTATCTTTCTGTTTATTAGCTATCATACATAAAGTGCAGTTAAAATAGTGAAAAAAATTCCTTATTATAATCATACATATAGTGTAGGATAATTAATTCTTATTGTCACCCAGTGATTTAGTTTTTAATGATTTTTTGTGAAATTTAAATTATGTATAAATTCAAATTCAATCTATCAGATTATTATAATAAATTAAGTTACAAAACTACTAATTGGTTGTGACATATTTTACAGTATAATTTTACATCTATATGTTTTCATTGACAATATTTATATGATTGTGTTGGATGGTGTGATCATATACATGTGACTATAAAGGTCCTTATGCTTGAGAGGGTTATATATGTTCTAATTTAAATGATATTGTTTCTTTTATTTATCTATCATATTAATTTTTGTTGTGATGATACGTTGTACAATGTTAAAAATGTAACATATTATGCATGTTATTTACTTGAGGTATTGAGTATGTTAATTTTTATTTTTATTTCTATTATGATACGAATTGAATTTTTTATAAATAATATATATTTGAAAATCATTTACTGATATTAATGACTGAAAATGGATTACCTCAAATTTGGTATTTAATAAAAAAAATAAGACGAAAGATCACCTAGACGCCAGTATATTCATTTCACCCATCTAATGATGGAAAAAGATACACGATTTCCTTAAATATGTATATTTATATCCCTTTTCTACTAATAAAATGGCATAGGAGGACCCTAACTGGGTTAAGAGTATATTTATATTTATTTTCATTCCATTCTCCACATATATTGGGTGACACAAGTACTGAATATTAGATGTAGTGTTATATAATGAATTATATATGAAACTGTATAGACTATCCTTTTATTGGGACATAATTATTATATAATATTATTCACACAACCACTACTTACATCCTAGTATTTACATGATCTTATGATGATAGGATAAAAAATGTGTTATACATATGTATTTAAATTAGTTTTAACCTTAATCAATATACATATTAATTCACTGTTATTTTGATGCACATCGATGGTTCCCTATAGAATATATAAATTTTTACACCAATTTTAGTCAACCTATTAAATATACAGCTCCTCTTATTACATTAGGATTAATGGTTGTTCAAGTCTAATCATGGATATTTGTCCATATATGTGGGATTATATATAATTTAGTGTCGGTTCTCAGGGTTTTGGTTGTAATAGGTGATATTTCTACATCATCTACATTGATCAATTTTATTCTTCCTAGGAAAATATTCCCAAAAAACTATTTTTTATTACTAGTTTATATTTCAGTGAACAATGTATGGTTACTTTTACAATTATATCTTGTTTTACTATTACTCAATCTCTACTATACATTTTTTGTGTAAAATGCATGTAGTTATTTTTAAAAAGGTACAACTTATAAATATGTAACGTCATTCATTATGGAGAAATATTTCAGGAAATAATCTATTATTGAATTTTGGTATTGAATTCTAAAAAAATTTATTCATCTAATATTACTGTCTCCAACCTATAAGGATGAAGGAACATTCATGGGTTAGCAACATGAAAACTTTGGGGAATATCTAGAATATCTATCATGGATTTTTTGAATTGGAAATAGTGTAATATAATGTTTTTGGGATTTTTGAATTTTTTTAAATAGAGATACAATAATTTTGAACATATATGTAAAACATAAATTGATGTAATAAACCTCTATAATAGAATATCCTGTTATAATGATAATACTTTTTAGTTAGCATACCTAATATATTAATGTATGGGGCTATCCAAAATCCCCCATTACTAAGAAATTTAACCGAATAAGTATATAGTCATAAATGGGAGAAAATTACAATATCAGGTCACACATAATATCATCTATTGGAGTAATAGGCCTTTTGAATATGAATTATATTATAACCTATATATTTCAATAACTTCCATTAAAATTCCATTAATAATATATGTGGTGTTTTCTAGAAAAACAATTCAATATCTATATAATTAATTGGTGTTACAAACTTTTATATTTATTTGTTTTATAGATTATATGTTCTTAATAGTTATTTAATAATGGAATTGTTTATTAATATGTACCCATGATCATGTTATCTACTTTTTTTGTTAGGTATTATAGAATTTTTATACTAATCAACTACTAATGCATTATTTTCATTATTTTTTATGTTGAATTTTATAATTGTTAAATTATTTCTATATGATAGTATTATATATATTAAATATTTTACTCAAATATAAATAAAAGTTTTTCTTCATTTTTTGTGAAGTGCTTGTATACATGAGAGTTATATTAAAAATATGTTATTAGAAATATTTTGAAAAAATGGAATTATTTATTTTTCGAGTTTTTTCCTTACCATATTTTGTTGATATATCTGATACTGAATTTCAGGTATTTTTAATAAAAATATTATGAATTATTTAATTGAGCCTTATTTATTTACTTTTTTAACATTTCATATTTTAATAAATAAACTATGTGTGGATTTGAGAAATAGAATTTGATATTTGGTAAAAAAAATTATGATGTTATACCATTTATTTTAAATAATAATTTTCCAATAATTAATATTTAAATATTATGGTGTGTTTGATAAAAAGTAGTGAAACTATTTAGGTAGGAATATAATACTTTTGAGGCTTTTATTATGTTTATTACCATCTAGTGCGAGGTAATTTATAATTGTTGATAAAAACAATTAATGTATAATACGTTAAATTTTATATATTTTTAACATTAAATCTGTTGTAGGATTTGAAAGGAATTCAATGTTATAAATAAAATGAATTAATTATAATTGATATGTTTAATAGAATCTATAATATTAAATTTTTCATTATTAGGTATATTTTATTTTAATATAAGTATTTAGTTTAGTGACATTTGATGATGTTTGGAATTATAGTAATTATTAATAAATAAAAAAATGTGTGTTCTAGGACACATCAAATAAATTTATCCGTTTTAATGTCTTATGGTAGATAGAATATTGTGTGTAATAGTGAATTATTATGTTATTTGAAATTTTTTATAAAAATTGGAAGTATTTATAGAGTATTCATTGTAGAATATAGAGGATTTATGTAATAATTATGTAACAAGTCTATATGAGTGACTCTTATAAAAATTATTTTGAAAAGGAAGTCATATTGAGGGTAATTTATAATGATATTTTCCATATTTTCATGTATTTAAATTGAATTTTGTTTTTCCTTTATTGTGTAAATTGATGAAAACACGAGTTATTTAGAAAACATTATTCATGGTTAGTTGTTTAATTTCATTTCAGAACCATGTATTGAATTTTGTTGATTGAAGATGGAATTATCAATAATTTTTATATGATTTGATTTTCTATAAGATTTTTATAAGCTCGTTCTAAAGTGTGGTTATACTATTCTATGAAAATCAATATATTAGTTATAGTAGGAAGGAATCATATTTGTAAGGGATAACATTCAATTTGTGATGGAAAATTCAATGTTATAATTTCATTCCAATATAGTTTTCTTTGATCCTATTGGTCAATTAGGTTATTGAATATTTTTTCTTAAATTAAGGGAAAATGTTCTTCTTGAAAAAACTAAATTTGACAGCACTAAATTCAACTCATGTATCCAATTCATCTTTGGATTACTGTTCCAATATGTGAACTCTATATTTCAAATTCTCATAGTCCTTATTCTAACATCATTTTTGGGAATTTTAAAGGGTTCTTAATTAATCAATAGAACGTAACGCATCCCCTTATATACCCTATTAAATATTAATATTTTAACCTATAAATATTTCTAATGTTTATTTTTTGCAATGAAAAGGAATGTATAGTTAATACTGGATTGATAAAATTAATAATTTCATTTTATTCCTCGAAATATGATTTATAAAATTTAATTTAATTGATTTATTAAAATTAAATTAAAAAAATATATGATATAATTTAAATAATAATAATACAATAACACCTATTTAATTAGTAATTAATGTGAAATAAAAGTAAAAATTTTTAATATTTTATAATTATATTTTAATATAAAAATAATTTTCAATTATTATTTATTATTTTTATAGGTGATAAATTCTATAATACATTTTGAAAAATTAATACCAATTTAGGATTTAGAATATCCATACAATATTTGGATTAAATTTTGGATATTTTTTAAAATAATTGATTTGAATGTGAATGAAGAAAAAAATTGATATTTAGCTAAAACCAGAAAATATATAAGAATTTATCATAATTAAAGAATTAAATAATTAATTTTGAAATATATATACATATATATATATATATTGTTACATTAATAATGAAAAATAATATATATAAAAATAAAAAAAATTATTTATAAATCCAATGTTTATCATTTTAAAATCCTATGTAATAATTCAATCTAAAAATTATTTTATTATCCTATTTTAGAAATTCATTTTCATCACTAAAATAAACAAAATATATAAAAAAATTACTTCATATTTTAAATGAATATTTTCATATATGTTACAATTAATTTTTAAGTATAGACATATAAGTTTTAGGACCCAAAATTGTTATGATGATAATGTTAAAATGTTTACATTGATAAAAAATTATTTTATTTAATTATTTTATTTTAACTAATAAAATAAATTATTAAATAAAAAATATATTGATATTATTTTAAACCAATATATATTTCTATTTCTATTTAGTGAATTGGTAATATATAATTAATATTCTTTAAGTACACTCAATGATAAAATAACATTTTTTTGAAAACAATTTTTCTATATAGAATGTATTTTAATTTAAATTTTCTAAAAATATATATATAATGAATTAGAATATATAGTTGTAATATTATTTTCATTACATAAATAGTTTATGAGAGAGTTTATGATATATTTTTAGTAAAAAATTTGTTTATAAATATCATGATACATATATATAAAGAAAAGAATTTGTGAAACAATATAATTTTAAAACAGTTAATTTTTTTTAAACATTTAGGATTATTCATGGATCAATATTTAATTACCCAAATTCATCTTCACTCAACTATAGGGTATTTTTTTATCAATTGATCATTAAATATTATCTAGAGTTCACTAATATGTAATGTTTATTTAATAAAAAATCATTTTTCTTCTTATTATAAAATAATTTCCCTTCACCCATTCAATGATAATGATTAAATTGGACATTATGAAAAATAAAATTCCCAATTTAAATCTTCTATAATTCACTTTCATATCTGTTACCTCTTTACCTAAATATTTTTTCTGATTTTCATAATTTCAAAGATTATAATATATATATTTTCCATGCCCTTTACATGAATAAAAATTTATCCATTAACATTAATATATAATATTTCTCCTAAAACTTTTTATTTGAACAAAATTATTCTAATGTAAATATTTTTAGTATGTTAAATGTTATATTATTCTAATGAAATATTACTTTTCAATCATCCTTAAAATATATTATATAAAGAATGATGTTCTCATGCCTTTGTATGTATTATCTCCAACATTAATTGTGTGATCTATTTTTCATAATAAAATTACATGTATAATAACAAAGTGTGATTTATTCAAACAATATAATTAGTGTAAAATGATTAATATAATTATGAAAAATTGTTTTTATTTTTAGACAAATCTCAGTCAACAGAAACTGAGAGGATGTACATGGGGACTACTACCTCTATGAAATAACATATTATGTGTCCTATTACCACTTAACATAGATGATTTGATAAATAATCCTAATTCCTATAAATAACATTTATTCAACTATAAATTTCAATAATTAAAATATTTTATATTATATAAAAATTATTAAAAAAGAATTGTTGACTTAAATTTATCCACAATAAATGGCCATATCAAGACCCTTTTATTAATTTTTTTTCATCGGGAAACCAATATAACTATATTGACATTATTATAATAGAATAATTATGGACAATCACATAAAAATTATAGATATTATGAAATTGTTTTACAAACCAATTTATAATGGTCAACATACTAAGAGAGAGTCATACAAATTAACTATAAAACATCATGCACTAAAAAATACATCTATAAAAATTTAAAAAGTAATCCATTTATCAAATTATTCCAGTAATATGAAATTTACATACATATAAATGGATATATATGACTCTCCTAATTAGTAATTATACATGGGTCATGAAAAAAATAATTAAAATAACATAACTGATGGGGAACTCTAATGGTCATCATTGATGGTAAGGATGATGCATTTATTGAGATTGATATGATATAAATATATTCCTAATTAGATAAACACGCTTCACCTTCATGAACACTATACTAGGTCCCATGATGGGACACTAAATTACTTCATTCCCAATCAATAGTTATGGGTATGGTGTTGTATGTATTTTTTCATATGGGGAGATTTTTATTAATTTATTTTTGATATTAAAAAAATATACAAAAGCATCATGGCCAATCCATGACATCTTCTTATCTAGCACACAAGTTTAAATAATATATTCCACAACATAGTATAGTATATTCATATTTATTATTAGTCTAAGAAATGTAAATTTTAATTTATTTAGATGACTCCTAATTTCAACTCTTGAAATCACCAAAATCATGAATAAAGTCTTATATCTTTATCATACAGGATTGAAAAAGGTACTATAAGAAGGAAAACTACTTTTCCAATAATAATTATCTTCTTCATCAATTATAATAAATCTAATATGTGTAATATTTAAATTTATATTAGAATTCAATTTAAATTAAAACTGATAGAAATATACATATTTAGTGATATTGGTAAACCAAATAAAAAATATATCATGATATCATGTCCTTTATATAGGCACATAAAAAACTATTTCCAATGCATTATGGGCCCCTAAATAATTTTCATAATTTGAGGAGAACTCAAACACGAAGTTATAAAATTAGAAATATATATCTCCATTCTTAAATAATATAAAGTATTAATTATGTAATGACATAACTTCTACAATAATAATATGTAATAAATGTTCCCTTAATGGATTGATTTGAATGTGATATTTTTTTAAAATGAGTTTATATTTTTCAAAATGAGTTCTTTTTTTTTGTATTTTCAAGTACACTTATGTGGATGTTTTATTGTTTATAAATAAAAATATTTATTTTTTCTCATTTTCAAGAGATACTATCTATCATTTATGATATTTTTTAGGTTCCATGGGAGTTTTAGAATCCATATCTAGTGTGTGAGTGAGTTATTAGTGGTTAATTATTATGGTGGTGGAGAAGGTGGCCACTATTATTTTCTTTGACAACATTGAATATCATGTGGATCTTCCATCTTTATATTTTTTAAAATACATAGTTTCTGTCTATTCAAGTAATATTCCAATTGAGAATTCGGTTTGATACTATATTTTCATTAGAGTTCTGGTGGGTTCTAGCATAAATTTTTTTAATTAGTATGGGATGACCATTTTTACATAATTAAACTAAAACCTGGAATGGAGACCAATAAATTCTAATCATACATTTATATTTTCCCCTCTTGGAGTTTTTTATCATGCTCATTTTTTATTGTACATCATTTCATATGATTCTAGAATTTTCAAGGGTTCTTATTCCTCCAATCCAAGGCAAATTATAAAATATGTCCCCCTATATATCTTAATGTTATTCTCCTCATTTTCATTTCAATTGTAGATTTGGTGATATTAGTTTTTTCCATATACTTTTTCCAAATAATCATCAATATCCTATTTTTTCCATATCTTTTATTTTCATTTATTGATCATTTTCATGGTCTGATTAATTTTGGTTGATATATATTTTTTCATTCAAGACTACGGTATAGAATATTTTAATATTTTATTAAATATATTTAGATCATTACAAAATTATATTTTTTATTATATATTCTGTGTTGTCTTTATAGTTTTTTATTACATAATGATTCATTAAAAATGTTTAATGTTTTAAATATATACATGTTTGTATTGATTTTGCTTTCAAATTACTAATAAATACTTTATTACGGCATTGGAAATATTCTTTAGAGATAAATAAATAGTTAATTTTTACCAATGTTTAACATAGAGTGTATCAGCACTTTGATGGAATTTTAAGACTATAAATATTAATTTAATATCAGTTTTATTTTTTATTTAAATATTAGTTTTAAAATACATTTTAATAATTATTATTTTTGGATTTATATGAAAAATTGGGTATATAAACAGAAATTTTTTTTACGAGATTTCACAAAAATGTATGTAAGAATAAAAATGATTTTTTCCTTTCTATGATGTTATTTATCAGAAACCTTATATATAGGTTTTTTATTGGTAAAATTAATTAAAATTAATTTATTTTTCAAAGCCTATAATTTATTGAAAATATAACTCATATCTATTTGTGGTTGTTTTATATGAATTCATTTTTTATACAAAAAACATATTTACAGTTTTTTTAATATATAATTTTTTATATATCTGATATTGAAATTGGAATCTCTTGCATTAATTTTATATTTTTATTTACTTGGTTCTATAAGATACCATAACTGAAAACATCATATTTTTCATTTTCAATTTATTTTCCTCAATATATATATATATTAATGTTTTCATGTTTGTTCAATTTCAATCTTATTCACATTTCTGAGGTTGATATAAAGTCTAATTTCAATATTGACATTATGATTTAGTAGGAACTCCCCTTCGTTTTTTTGTATATTATTTTGAGAAAAAAACATATTACAATTGTAAAAAATATGAGTTATAAAATAATAATTTAAAGAAAATATTTTTCAATATAATAAATCTGTACTAATGTAATTTATAAACTATTATATATTGATGAAAACGTTTTGATAATATTTTTTTTTGGTTTATAATTCTATGATATTCTCATACTTAGTAATATTATTTTCTCATAAAATAATCTTAACATAATATTTTCATTCTTTTTAAAAATGAATCATCATTTTCTGAAACTAAATACTATATTTCTTAAATCATTTATAAGATCTATTTATTATTTTATAAATGGTTTCTAAATTAAAATGTTATTTTTCAAAAAACCATTTCTCATTTCCAAATATTTCATTATGTGTTTTTCATAAGAATAATTATTTAAATATAAAGAATATATTTTTCATTTGATATGATAATGAGTTAAATAAAAAATAATTTTTTATTGTGTTATCTTTCTGTTTATTAGCGATCATACATAAAGTGCAGTTAAAATAGTGAAAAAAATTTCTTATTAGAATCATACCTATAGCATAGGATAATGAATTCTTATTGGAAACCTATTTTTTTAGTTTATAATGATTTTTTTGTGAAATTAAAATTATGTATAAATTCAAATTCAATCTATCATATTATTATAATAAATTAAGTTACCAAACTTCTAATGGGTTGTGACATATTTTACAGTATATTTTTACTTCTAGATGTTTTCATTGACAATATTTATATGATTGTGTTGGATGATGTCATCATATACATGTGACTAGAAAAGGTCCTTATGCTTCAGGGGATTATATATGTTCTAATTTCAATGATGTTATTTCTTTTATTTATCGATCGTATTAATTTTTATTGTGTTGATACGTTTTACAATAATAAAAATGTAATATATTATGCGTGTTATTTACTTGAGGTATTGAGTATGTTAATTTTTTTTTTATTTTTATTATGATACAAATTGAATTTTTTATAAATAATATATATATGAAAATCATTTACAGATATTAATGACTGAAAATGGATTACATCAAATTTGGTATTTTTTTTAAAAATAAAATTGGATGAAAGATCACCTAGACACCAGTATATTCATTTCACCCATTAAATGATCGAAAAAGATATGTGATTTCCTTAAATATATATATATATCCCTTTTCTACGAATAAAATGTCATACGAGGACCCTAACTGGGTTGAGAGTACATTTATATTTATTTTCATTCCATTCTCCAAATATATTGGGTGACACAATTACTGAATATTATATGTAGAGTTATATAATTAATTATATATGAAACTATATAGAACATCCTTTTATTGGGAGATAATTATTATATAATATTATTCACACAACCACTACTTACATCCTAGTATTTACATGATCTTATGATGATTGGATGAAAAATGTATTATACATATGTATTTAAATTAGTTTTAACCTCAACAAATATACCTATTAATTCACTATTATTTTGATGCACATCGATGGTTCCCTATAGAATATATAAATTTTTACACCCCTTTTAGTCAACCTATTAAATATACAGCTTCTCTTATTACCTTAGGATATATGGATGTTCAAGTCTAATCATGGTTATTTTTCCATATAAGTGGGATTATATATAATTTAGTGTCGGTTCTCATGGTTTAGGTTGTAATAGGTGTTATTTCTACATCATCTACATTTATCAATTTTATTCTTCCTAGGGAAATTTTCCCAAAAAACTATTTTTTATTACTTGTTTAGATTTCAGTGAACCATGTAATGTTACTTTTACAATTATATCATGTTTTACTATTAGTCAATTTCTACTATACATTTTTTGTGTAAAATGCATGTAGTTTTTTTAAAAAAGTTACAACATATAAATATGTAACGTCATTCATTATGGAGAAATATTTCATGACATATTCTATTATTGAATTTGGGTATTGACTTCCAAATAATTTATTAATCTAATATAACTGTCTCCAACCCATATGGATGAAGGAACATTCATGGGTTAGCAACATGAAAACTTTGGGGAATATCTAGAATATCGATCATGGATTTTTTGAATTGGAAATAGTGTAATATAATGTTTTCGGGATTTTTTATTTTTTTGAATAGAGATACAATAATTTTGAACATATATGTAAAACATAAATCGATGTAATAAGCCTCTATAATAGAATATCCTGTTATAATGAGATAACTTTTTAGTTAGCATACCTAATATATTCAAGTTTGGGGCTATCCAAAATCCCCCAGTACTAAGAAATGTAACCGAATAAGTATATAGTCATAAATGAGAGAAAATTACCATATCAGGTCAAACATTATATCTTCTATTGGAGTAATAGGCCTTGTGAATATGATTTATATTATAACCTATATATTTTAATAACTTCCATTAAAATTCAATTAATAATGTAAGTGATGTTTTCTAGAAAAACAATTCAATATCTATATAATTAATTGGTGTTACAAACTTTTATATTTATTTTTTTTGTAGATTATATGATCTTAATAGTTATTATATAATGGAATTGTTTATTAATATGTACCCATGATCATGTTCTCTACTTTTATTTTTGTTAGGTATTATAAAATTTTTATACAAATAAACTACTAATGGATTATTTTCATTAGTTTTTATATTGAATTTTATAATTGTTAAATTATTTCTATATGATATTATTATATATATTAAATATTTTACTCAAATATAATTACAGGTTTTTCTTCATTTTTTGTGAAATTCTTGTATACATGAGATTTATATTAAAAATATGTTATTAGAAATATTTTCGATAAAATGGAAATATTTATTTTTCGAGTTTTTTCCTTACCATATTTTGTTGACATATACGATACTGAATTTCATGTATTTTTAATAAAAATATTAGGAATTATTTAACTGAGCATTATTTATGTACTTTTATAACATTTCATATTTTAACAAATGAACTATGTGTGGATTCGAGAAATAGAATTTTATATTTGGTAAACTTTTTTTATGATGTTATAACTTTTATTTTAAATAATAATTTTCCAATAATTAATATTTTAATATTATGGTGTGTTTGATAAAAAGTAATGAAACTATTTAGGTATGAATATAATACTTTTGAGGCTTTTATTATGTTTATTACCATCTAGTGGGGGGTACTTTATAAGTGTTGATAAAATACAATTAATGTATAATACGTTAAATTTTATATATTTTTAACATTAAATATGTTGTAAGAATTTGAAATGAAATCAATGTTATAAATAAAATGAATTAATTATATTTGATATGTTTAATAGAATCTATAATATTAAAATTTTCATTATTAGGTATATTTTATTTTTATATATGTATTTAGTTTAGTGACATTTGAAGATGTTTGGAATTATAGTAATTATTAATAAATAAAAAAATGTGTGTTCTAGGACATGTCAAATAAATTTATCTGTTATAATGTCTTGTGGTAGATAGAATATTCTGTGTAATAGTGAATTCTTATGTTATTTGAAATTTTTTATAAAAAATTGGAAGTATTTATAGAGTATTCTTTATAGAATATAGAGGATTGATGTAATAATTAAGTAACAAGTCTTTACGAGTGACTCTTATAAAAATTATTTTGAAAAGGAAGTCATATTGAGGGTAATTTATAATGATATTTTCCATATTTTCATTTATTTAAATTGAATTTTGGTTTTCCTTTATGGTGTAAATTGATGAAAAACCGAGTTATTTAGAAAAATTTATTCATGGTTAGTTGTTTCATTTCATTTTAGAACCATGTATTGAATTTTGTTCATTGAAGATGGAATTATCAGTAATTTTTATATGATTTGATTTTCTATAAGATTTTTATAACCTCGTTCTGAGGTGTGGCTATACTATTATATGAAAATCAATATATTAGTTATAGTAGGAAGGAATTATATTTTTAAGGGATAAAATTAAATTTGTGATGGAAAATTCAATGTTATAATTTCATTCCAATA
The DNA here is from genome assembly GCA_963277665.1 of Viscum album. NCBI lineage: Eukaryota > Viridiplantae > Streptophyta > Magnoliopsida > Santalales > Viscaceae > Viscum > Viscum album. The sequence continues at coordinate 969,714,952 of OY728133.1, read as the reverse complement.
TAGTTTGCTTTGATCCTATTGGTTAATTAGGTTGTTGAATATTTTTTCTTAAATTAAGGGAAAATGATCTTCTTGAAAAAACTAAATTTGACTGCCCTAAATTCAACTCATGTATCCAATTCTTCTAAGGATTACTGTTCCAATATGTGAACTCTATATTTCTGCTTCTCATAGTCCTTATTCTAACATCTTTTTTTGGGAATTTTAAAGGGTTCTTAATTAATCAAGAGAACGTAATGCATCCCCTCATATACCCTATTAAATATTAATATTTAGATTTTGTTGTATTTTTCCATGATTTATTTGTTGGTCTTTTTATTGAAATTAAATAAATATACATTTGAAAAATAATCATTTGAATTAAATATTAATTTAATATCACTATAAACCACACCCAATAAAAATAATTATTTATTTATTTGGATACTATATCCAACAATGAAATATTTTATAAAATTTACAACTTTTTAAAAAAACAAGCCATTAACGAGATACCAATGTAAACTCATCAAACAAAATATCATCCTTCAAATCCTAGAGAATTTAGACATAAGAAAAGGGTGATATCATATTCCCTATAAGTGTAAACATAAGGTCAATATATAGATTATTATAATTATTTATCATATTTTATAATATTTTAGAAAACATAAAAATCATTAATGTAATTATAAGAGGTAATCATACCCAATAAATAATATAATAAAAATCATTATTCATGGTAGAATACATTGATCATTGCATAAAACATTAGTTGTTATCATTTAAATAGAAAATCTAGGGATTAAGAATATGTCACAAAAGTATGGAATATAGTTTTTGATAAAAAAAATTATTATGTTGAGGGTTACTAATATGACATTCATCACATAGTTTAAAGTATCCCAAAAGGGATTAACTTCACTCAGATTCCGAAAAACAGATAGAATAGAGTCCCATAGGTTATTCTAATCAATCATATTCAAAAAAACTATTATTCTTATTAATTTTAATTCTTCACCCTGTGAATTAGATAGATATATAAGGACCCAATATCAGATAATGTGATATCATCCCTATGTTTCCAAAAACAACAACAAAATATTCATTATTTCTAATATATTTATTTATATGTAAAAAACAAATAGGTTTCATTAAAAAAATATATAATAAATTTCTAGAACACCACAAGAAAAATAAATTGGAGGTTTTCTAATATAATATTACAATTAATTAATAATATTCAATAAATTAAGATGAATTAAAAAAAATTATCTATGTTTTAGTTTTATAAATAACATGAATTGAGAAAAAATACATATTATTTTTTTAAAATAATTTGTAAAATTTTTATATAAAATTTATTACATATTATATAATATAGAAAACTGTCAATATATTTTGAGTATGTTTCACAAAGAAACATGATACTTATAGTGATAAAGATCAATAGTATGTAAAATGTTTACAAATAAGATTATATTTAAAATTCTTAGAATACTAAACTATATGAAAAAAATAACAACGACATTTCAAGTTGGTTTAAAATTTATATATTTTCATGTCAATTAAATAAGACCTTAATAAATTATAGAATTCTAGATAATTATGTATATTAATACAATCAATTAGAATAGACCTAGATGAAAAAATGTTCTCAACTAAAAAAAATATTTCAAGTCATTTTCTCATAAAATAACTCCACTGTGTGAATTATGAACAGAAGGGGAGGTGAAATTGTTAGAGGATATTTAAAACCAATTAAACGAACAGTATTATTAAATAATTATTATTTTAGATATATAAATTCGACAATTTCTTCGTATTGCAACTAGTAATATAAATCTCAAATTGAAAATGATACTGGAGTGAAAAACACTTACCTTCACTCTTGTTACCATGAAATATCTCTAACCTCATATATAATATACATGAATATTTTAGTAAATTATTTCAAGAACATATTAATATATTTAAATTTTTATAATAATTAAACATAATAACTCATTTTAGATTTAATAGGTATTAATTTGATTTATCATAGGATGTAAATTATCCTTATTAATTTACCAATGTCACAAAATGGAAACATCAAACCCTATTAATTGATATATTGATTATCATTAATTTAATAGAAACTATATTGAAATAATTTTATTTAAAATACTTATTCAAAAAATATATTTTTAATAGAATCTATTGGAATGATTTTTGAGAATTAGATATTGTATGATTTTGTTCCATGAATTTTACCGATATTAATTTATAAATTTATAAATATTGTTAATTTTTATCATAATTTCTGAAAAATATGCATGAGATAAATTATTTATAATGTACATATATATTAATTAAATATATTATAGATCTAGCCATTTATATTTGTTATTAAAAAATAAATAAATAATTCATAGAAATGGTATTTTGCACATTAATAAGGGTTATTAATTCATTTTATATTTAATGGGGAGGAATTTAGATAATTATTTATCATTAAATAGTATGAATAATTTCATTAAAATCGTTTTTACTTATTATGGTCATATTTTATTAATGGACTTGTATAGTGGTGATAAAAAATTATATTTACAGTTCATAGAGGAGGTGGTATACACATAAGAAACATTAACATCAATAATATTATATAGATATTTTTAGGGAGATTTTTTTATAATTTAATATTTAAAAATGTATTTTTGTAGGAGGATATGTGGGGAGGTGATGGTTTTCCTTTATAAGTTATGAGAGAGAAGTTTTTGTAAATACTAAAAACATTAAATCAGTAATTTGTAAAATTAAATGTAATGGGGACCCAAGAGTTAAAAAGAATCAAAAGGGTGTGATTAGTGGTCGATCCAACTCCAATATTAAAAAACAAGGCATATAGTCAGCTATATTATAGGTTTTTTCAAATTACATAATTTTTTTACCATAATTTAATTTTATCATGAAGCATACTTTTTTAACATAGTTAATTATTATTACAATTAAAATTATATCTATTATTTTAGAATATGGAAATTAAAATTTAAAATATGAATTCCACAATTTAACATAAAATATTAGTGATTGAAAATAATATACATTTCAATATTTTATGTACAACTCAATAAAACTGTTCTAGAATAAATATGTATTGGGTTTGAAAAAAGTAGAATTTAGATTATCATGAAACATCCCATGGGGCCTATGTCTAGACTCCCCCATGCCCGTCTCCTGATGTCCAAGGGTTAGAGAATATCGAAGAAGGCATCTATATGCAAGTAGGAGTCATTTGCAAGAATACACGTACACACACACACACAACTTCATGCCAAGAATACTGGAAAAAAACCTGAATTGTTCTCAACAACCACTATTTGTAAAGGTTAAAAAGGAATTAAATTGGATAGAATAAAAAAACAATAGAAAACTTCAAAGAGAGTAATTTGATCTTCGAAGGAAAGTTGAATGCTGAAAATCCCACCATATGGGTAAATACAGAGTAACAGCTAGAAGCTGTAAATGCATATCCTACCTTCCTGATCTCACAAAGCAAAACCTAGTCCTAGGCCACCATGCCCACCATCAAGTCTTCTATCATTTTCACCAGACATAACATGTTGAGTGGTGAGTGAAAATATACATAGTACATATTCCAAACCAATAAGGAAAGGCCATAGTGAAATCATCAAAGAGAACCACGAAGTAAGACAGCTCCCACCATGTATAATATAGAGTTGGAATGTAGGACCATCAGTTGTATCATTGAACACCTTGGGCTTCTGGGGAACTCCTTCTTGATATGTATTATGGGTATACTAGGTTAAACGGAGCCACTCCCCACCGTGGGCCTACCAGGTCACACAAAGTTGCATCCCACTAGCTTTGGACATATGTGGTACTCATCACTCTTCAGTACCAAGGGTATAAAAGGTCACAAAGAGCCGCTTACAACCATGGGGTTGCCGGGTCATACAGATCTGCTTTCCACTTTAGCCATCATACTTAGTTACTCCTTCCTGATGAGTACTGTGGGTTTTTCGGGTCACACAGAGGCACTCCCTATAGTGGGTCTACCGGGTCACACAGAGCCTCTTCCCACTGGTCCATTGTAGCTGATCCACACAAAGATCCTTTTCAGCAGCCTTTAGGTCTTAGTCAGCCTTAGGTTCTCTTTACATATTACACTTGATTTTATGATAAACCACTCCTCACGCAATTCTTCGTATTCCAGCTAACATGAAATACTCCTTAGAGTAAGCCAATAGATCCATCTCACAACATGTATTATGATGTCGTAAATGGCTCGTCAGTCATTATACCCATTTGTATGTTATATGTGTTTTAGTAAATAGAGGATGGTTTCATCTGGGCCTGGTCTGACTAGGAATACTATCCCAAACAACCCAGCAAGAGGGCCTCGCCATCCCCGGCCCGACCTATTTGGTGTCTCGGCCGGCCCGGTCTGGTATAGCCACTGGTCCAAGCCCATTAGACCTGGCTAGACCTAGCCCAGTTCAGCTAGTGGTTTAGACCACCAGGTCACCTGGGAACCCAGTCTTATATTTCTCAACACAAAATAATTACGAACATCAAAATGTAAATTAAAACAATATAAACCCCTACCTCAATCGACGTTAATCATTGAATCATTCATCCCTTGAGGATTCAAGTTAGTTGGAATTTATCACATCCACATCACATTCTTCATTATGCATCGATGTTTCTCGTGATCCTGTCACCGTTCATAATTCTTCATTTTGTGGAATCCTTGCTGTATTTTTGTAGTGAATTTACACAGTTTAATTCTAATTCCCTCTACATGTTATCTTAATAAAAAGGAAACAACTCGTAGTGCTTCTATTTTTATGATTCATAAATAAAGCATAATATCTGTTACACTGCACAAAACTGAGCCATTATGGATCTTCCCTTAATGAACCTCATCACCGCAATGTAGCGACGTCATCTTTCGCTCAACAATGAGAAAAGAAAAACAAAAAAAGTTTATGATATTTATATATTTTTTAGATATGATTAAAAATTTACTTATCCACACGAACCCTATCGGTCGATGTTATGTTCTTTCTAAGAGAATCCTATTGTTTTGAATTAAACATTTCAACCGAAATTTATATCTCGGAACCAGTTTAAATGTTAGGAAAACCTTCTCGCTTGTTTACATATGTTAACATAAAAAAATTCAATATTACATTCCAGGATCACCGGGCCCCAATATCAAATGTCATCAAAGCGTGTGGTCACTAATTAATTCCATATAATTAAAAAAATTGTACAAACATTCAGTGATATTACATTATCCCCACCTTAGGGATTTAAATACCCAAAATCCTATACGAATTATAATAAAACTTATGGGGTTACTGAGCATGAATCTGAGATTCCCTCTCCCAAGTGCTTTTCTAGAGGTTCTCGTGCTGCAACCGAATGTGCACCAAAGAATTGATCATCCATGAAGGACCCACTCTTTTAGATCCTCTATCACTTACAATTACTCCACTAACATCACCCCATCATCAATTTCTATCTCATCCCAGTTGATGACGTTGGGTGAATCTTTCATGTACCTCCTCATTTGTGACCAGTGGAGAAAATCATCCACCTAGTGTATCTGCGGTGCGGGGGGTGAGGGTTGGGCTAGGTAGTATGCCACATCGCCAACTCTGTGAAGAATCTAAAATGTTTTGATGAATCTCTTATATAACATTCAACCTAGGCCAAATCTCTGCAATCCCCATTTTTGTGAGACCCGAATAAAATCATTGTCTCCCTTGTCGAACTCCAAGGACCACTATCTATGGTCTACATAAAATTTATTCATACATTGTGTAGTCCCCATCTACTACTGGATTAACTATAGCTCCTCCGTGGTAGCCTATACCAACTCAGGATCCATGACTGCTAACTTCCATATGTAATTCCGTAATATAGATGATCTGCATGGATGCTCGAAAAGTCCTTATAAGGTGTCATACCAATGGTGGAGTGATAGGTGTAGTTGAATGAAAACAACACTAGTGGAAGGTGGTCCTCCAAACAATTAACAAAATAAAGAATGCAAGCATTAATTATTTCCTCCATGGTGTGTATGGTCTGCCCTATCTAAACATCACTCTGAGGGGGAGGGATTTTCTCAAGTGTACCTTTGTCCTAAAATCCTCATGTAATCCCTTCCACATATAGGATGTATATTGTGTGTCCGGTCTGGGACTATCATAAAAGGAACCCTAGAAGCTACAATATCTCCAGGATGTAGAGATGCCTCAATCCCATTTTTGATCCCTACTCTATGATGGGTAGAAATTGAGCCGATTTGATGATTCAGTCAACAATCTCCTAGATAGAATCATGCCCCTTGCATGTTCCTGGTATTCCCATCATGAAATCAACTGAGATACCATCCCAGTTCCACTCCAGTACATAACTTGGTTGTTATGTTCCTACTAGAACCTGATTCTTAGACTTCACATAATGAAAATTGAGGCATCAGGAAATGAACTCAGTCACTATTTTCTTCATCTCTATCTACCAATACTAACATCAAAGATTCAGGTACATATACTCCACTCAAGGATGTAATGACAAGGGGTATGTATGAAACTGCATTAAAATATCCCCTTGTAATTCCACTTGTACAACTGTGCACCCTTTGAAAATGGATATGTGCGGTCCACAAATCAAAAATTCATCAAGTACATGTCCTTAGTATAAATTTTCATGTCGGGCCTCATGGTCCACATATGCAAGTTCTGCCTCTCTGACATCCTATAATAGTGGTGGAGTGATATTCATTGACTAATGGTAAGATTTTCCATCATCATCCATAAAGGATATCTACATTTCAGCTAGATGCCCTGTCGCCTCACTCAATAGCTGCAAACCAGGCCTCATGCTGACCGTGTCTACCACCATGTTCCACTTCCCCGGAGTATAGACTATCTCAAATTCATATTCGTAGATTAACTCCATCCATAAACAATATCTAATTTTTTTTACTTCTGTGAGAATATATACCCTAGACTATTGTGGACGGAGTAGATGGTAAAATGTTCACCCATCAAGTAGTGCTTCGACATAATCAATGATAGGACTATTACTACAATCTCTAGGTCATGGGTCACATTGTTCTTCTCATTCGACCTCCACTACCGTGAGTCGTAGGAGATCACCGCCTGCTCCTACATTAAGAAACAACATTGTCTTGTCCATGATGCTTCATTGAATACTACATACCCAACACTCTCTTCTAGCAATCTCAATATGGGGGCCCTCGTTAGTCTCCACCTATGATCTTGGAAACTCTTCTGGCACTTTTCCATCCACATAATGGGATGTCAGTTATGTATCAAATCAGATAATGGATTTTCTACTGTAGAAAAGGCATGCATGATCCTCCGATGGTAGCTAGTCAACCCCATGAAACTCAAAAAAAATTAAGTCAAACTTCAAGGTGGTTCCCAAGAATGCACTGCCTCTATCTCTTCTATAACCACTGCAACTCCTAGATCTGAGATGATGAGTCCTAGAAGGTGGACATCCTGAATCCAGAACTGGTACTTTAAGGGATTCCCATAAAGCTGGTTCTCTTAGAGTGTATCCTGGACTTTCCGTAGAGTGTAGCATGCTACAACATTTAAGATTAGTACACCAAGATTTAGTCATTGTAAGCCACCACGAAATGATCAAGGTAAGGATGGAAGATCATGTTCATGAGACCCATGAACACTTATGGGGCCTTGGTTACACTGAAGGGAATTACCACGATCACATAGTGGCCATACAAGCTTCTGAAGGATTTATTTGGTACGTCCTCATCCCATAACCGAAGTAGGGGATAGAATGACCTGATTTCTATCTTAGAGAACCACCTCACTCCATTTAGTTAGTCAAAGGGTCCATCAATTCATGGAAGTAGATATTTGTTCCTAATGGTATCCTAGTTTAGGCATTTTAATTCCACACATATCATCATGCACATATCGTCCTTCTTGAAAAAAACCTCTTGATCTAGCAATGGTAGAACACTGGGCCTTTTGAATCCCTTTTCCTGCAAGTCCTCAAGAAATACACTGAATTCACAAAGCTTCGTGGCTGCCATCTGATATTCCAGTTTTGATATTTGTGAAATCCTTGGGTACAAATCATTACAGAAGACTACCGCACTGGGACAAGGTAGTGAAAAAACATATTCATGAAAGAAATCCTCATACTCATCCACCACTATATGAAATCTTGGAATCCTCTTGTACATAGCATCAAGGGTGAGGCTACCCAGTTGGTGGGTGATCGGCTACACCCTCCTACTAGAATGATTGTATTATGCTATAATATTTACCTTCACACTAGTGATGTAAAACATAATCCCATCCAAGCTGACACACAACACCCTATGCCTAATAAAGTCTACATGATCATGAAGTAATGATAACCAGTCCATGAACAAGATGATATCATAAGGTCTCGACGCCACTACATAGAGATCCCACCATAATATCATACCTCCTAGAGTAAGGTCACATTACCGACACCGATATTTAATAATCAAATCATTTCATGTAGGACTATCTAATTGTACAGATTAAGAAAATGTCTCCCCCGGAATTTTCGAGTCTTGAATGAGGTCCGTGGAAAGAAAAGTGTGGATGGTACTAGATTCTATAAGAATTTCAGATGAGGTATAGAGGAAATATATCATACCTCTAATTATCTATGGATGATCTCTATCATGGGCCTCCACCGCATAATGTTGAGCTCACCCCAATCCATATGCACCTTGAGGCCATGGTGGGCCACCTACGGTGGTTGAGGTAGTCCCTTGAACCACCACCCACTGCCTGCTACTCAAAATTCTCCCCTACCATGCCTGCTTCTCTAAGGACAACCTCGCTCAAAACTCTGCCTCTACCCTGGCGGTCCATGACCATCTGTTGATCATCTGTGTGGCGGATTGGGCTTTAATGAGACATGTCCCTGCCTACAGCACATGAAGCACAACCTATCTCCCAAATAACGCCACCTACTATAGATTTCATGACCCCCTCCCCACATAGTGTACCCCTCATGGGCCGACAATGTGGGAAGAGACACAATGAACCCTGAGTCCCACCTTCAGTCGGTCTCGGGTTGGCAACTAGAACTGAGTGAATAATAAACACACAAATGAGAGGCATTACCCTATAAGATAACACATGTGAACGATAGAGATAATATAGACACAAACCAACTCCAACTCATAATAAAAAATAAGAGAAAACCCAAGTCCATATATGTAATGTCATGCAAAAGTACTTAAAATGAAAGGAAAAAATGGAAAATACCAAAACGAAAGTAAAAAACAACAACAGCAACACGCTCGAAGAGCTCTTACAACCCCAAGCTGGTTGAAAGTATATGGATCTCCAACCTGATCCATGAGACCTGAAAACCAGTTTATAAGTACATAGTGTTAGTATTACAGTATACTTAGTAGGATCCTCCCTGAAGCCTCTCGTTCAAATGTAATGAAAGCATGCTAATGCAAAGTGAAAAACAAGTGAAACTAACTCATCACCTAAATATGTATAAAATGTTTCTACCCAAACCATGGCTACACTAACCATATATCTCATACATGTGTAAATAATAGACTAAAAAATATCATGGGTACTCGGCTACTATATCCCCAATGGTTTTTCGATTTGCTCAAACATCACATGTCCAAATCCATCTCTCTCCAAAATGGCTTGCCCACAGACACCTAGGTGAAGCACCAAAACATTCACCTCATGCATCCAAACCACCATGCCCACATTAGAAAATTATCCATGTAGTTTTTGGGAGCCACAAAATCATGCACAACATCTATCATATGGAGGGAATTATAGCTCAAGATATTATATCCCACACACTGAGTAAGGATCCTCAAACTATCACAGCCTATTAATGTTACACCTATAGTAGTATATGAGAAACAATATATATGATATAATTGTGTGAATATCCACAAGCCATTACAACCCTCTACAAAAATATATGGGGAAAACTAACCATTGTACCTGCAAGCACAAGTAACTACCAAAAGAAGAGAGTGGGGCCATATGGTGTAGTTGGACATCCATCCCCCCACTGGATTTTTGTGGAAAACACCCCTAGGGATCAGAATCCCTAGGGAATTGGTTTATCTAATAGATAGGTTCAAGTAGAAAATATAAACCCAAAAAGTACATAATATACTATAGCTAACAGCCATACTTTGGGCATAACCTAGTCTTGGACTCAACTGTAGCTAACGTCTCATGGACTCAAGGATACCAATTCTAAGAATAGATATCCTATATGAACATAACCATTTAAGGAGCTTAATTAAAATCCTTTATTCCATTTTTATTATTTTTACTTTATTTTCATTAATTCTTTAAACATTAAAAATCTATTAACAAATTTCATATTATATTTCATTAGCATCACACCAAAATTCCACTATTCCTTTAAATTCAATCATTAGTATTGCATCCAAAAATCTCCAATCCCATGGGTTAACTATATAAATTCATTCATTTAATAAAAAAATTAATATATTCCTATATGACTAGGAATTCTCTTAATGCATTCTAAGATACTAAACACAAAGGGAATCAAAACGGTGAGTAGAAGATCTACCCGTTGAGTATTTTCCGCATACAGCAAGAGCATAGACCCATATTCCCTCAAGAACATATACTCAAAAAACACATGGAAAAACCCATGTGTCATCACCCCTATTGGAAGGAGGGTATGCAAACCAGATGCCTTCAACATTGGGGAAAGAAAAAATATAAACAACCAAAATGAAATAGTAAGCTTCCAAAATTTCACATCCAACCCCTTCCATCATCTTTAGTGTCCTCTAAGACAACCACACACATAAAATGAGGAATCTCTCTACTCTAGGCATCATTTTATGCCACAACCAACAAGCCTACCTACCCCAACATATCACAATATCCTTCCAGGCTCACATCACAACCTATGCTATATGAAAACAAACATGATATCAATTGGGATATTGCCCCAAACAAAAAGAAGAGGGTAGCTTAGAACCCTACAAGGAATTATCATTTATAAAAAAACCAGTTATTGAATCCATATTTAATTAATAGTTTTATTATTCGTAGGTTCCAAAGTTGAAAAAAATAAATAGTATGTTATCACCAATTGATTAAACATGCTTACTACTCATTTTAATTAACATCAAAATACAAAAAAAAAACAACCAGATTCATCTACATGCCTCTTTATCAATATAAAAATGATAATCCATTAATTCCAGATTTACATTCATTTCCAATTTTCATCAAGAACCAAAATCTGACAAAGCATGAAAATATGTAACACTATATAGAAAAACAAGAGGCAATAACATAAGATAGATATTAATTTATTTATCTAGTTTAAATATTTAATATTTCAATTACATTATGATCTAGTGGGATAAAACTTGATAACTCTACATTTTCACATAATTGAATAGAGAATAAATGAATCCCCTACCTGAAATGGTTCTTCGTATTCTTTATACGAGAACGATCCACACAACGGGTTACAATATCCTCCCCCCATGAAAATTGTTTCCACCCAAGGATGCAGAAACACCACCACACTAATCAATACCAAAGAAAATTCCATTTGGAACATGTATATAGAATTCCATAAAAGGTAAATGATAAATAGAACGAGAGAAACTCAAAATAATTATGAAAAATCATTACATATATCACTGATTGATCAATACTTCTTATTTTCATCAAAAACATAGGGGAACCAATCCAAGGAGGAATGTTTTATCGCACAACTGCTATGGGAAATATTGTATGTTCAAGTTTATAACACTAGGGAACAAAGAGGAAAATCTAGGGATAAAGACATCTCATACCTTTAGACGATTTAACTGATCAACAGTTTAAGATACAATAGAGTTTCCATTAAAAAAAGATCACATTAAACCACACGGTTTTACCAAGTAAAAGAATATTGAGCCTTATGAAAATTAATATATTAGATATGTCCTTAAAAAAAGCCTTATAGTCCTTAAAATGAGGCATTAATGGCATTTTAAATCAAAGTAAATGTCAAAGGGGTGGAACTGTACGAAGCATGAAACATTTTTCATCAACTCAAAATTTATCAAAGGAAATTTTGGATATAGTAGGAACCTCACCATTCTGGAAACACCGTTCACATGAGAATACCATTGGAATTACTCACATAAGCATATCATTGGAACTGTTTATAAGGCTATTATTGAACTGTTCACAAAAGCCAACATTTGGAACTGTTCACATAAGCCTACCATTTGAACAGTACTCAAGGCTACCATTGGAACTATTTACATAAGCCTACTATTGGAACTCTTCAAAAGGATACCATTGGAACTCTTCACATAAGACTACCATTGAAACTGTTAACAAGGATACTATTGGAACTATTCACATAAGCCTAACATTGGAATTATTGAAAAGGCTACTGTTGGAACTCTACACATAAGCCTTCCATTTGAAATATTCACAATGCTAATTTTGGAATTGTTCACATAAGCCTACCGTTGGAACTATTCAGAAGCCTACTTTTGAACTATACTCATAAGCCAACAAATTGGAATTGTTTACAAGGGTACCTTTGGAACTATTCACATATGCCTACCATTGGAACTATTAACAATGATACCATTGGAATTGTTCACATATTCCTACTGTTGAAACTGTTCACAAGGCTACCATTAGAACTGTTCACATAAGCCTACCATTGGATCTATTCACAAGGTTACTATTGGGACGGTTCACAAAAAAAAATATAGTTGGAAGTATTCACAAGGCTACCATTAGATGTTTTCGCATAATACTTCCATTTGAAGTATTCACATTAGTCTACAGGTGGATCCTCACTGGTCTAGAAACCTCACTATTCAGGAAACACTATAGAACTCATAATTTGGGGAAGGAAAATAGATTTTGTTGTACGAAGGGTGCAATTATGGAAATAATGTTCATGAACTAGAAATTAGGAAATGTGTGGGGAATAAGTCCCCTTGACCTCCAAGAACTCCTCAAACACCAGATTTTAGCACTGTAATGGACCAGAGGGGTTCATTCCATTCAATCAGAAACCTTTCAAAAAATCATCTACCTTGAGAATTCCAAACCCACTTAAAGGGAAACAAAAATGGGGTCCAATCAACAACCCATCAAGATACCTCTTAGAAGAGATCAAGCCATATGAAGAAACTAAATAAACCAATCTCATAAACATGAAAGGTATACAACCACAAAGAGAACATTTTTTTAATTTTTTTAACATGAAAAGTGATAAAAATTAAACAACTCAATGTATTAAGAATATATATGTGACTCACATTACTAGGTACTCCTCCATGACATGGTTTTTCCACAATACATGAACCGATGGTATAGAACACCCATGAAACACATTCTTTTTGCGGTCTTGGATCTCCATAGGGCACTCCTCGAAGGTCACATTATCATCAACATTGATCTCTCCCCAATTGATGATGTTAGAGTCATCATGAAGATAACGATGGAGCTGTGACACATGAAAGACATCATGATTCAAGTTCATCTGTAGGGGAAGTGCTAATCGAGATTCCATGACTACATCATGAGGAAACACATCCAAAGGCCCAACAAAATGTGGTGAAAGCTTACTCCCACGACCAAACCTTCACTGCCCAAAATGGGGAGTCACCAACAGAAATATGTGATCCGAAACATCAAACTTCAAGGGTCACCTCCATTTATCATCATATGATTTATGGGAATCTTTTCCTATCTTCATAATCTCAAAAAACACATGAACCGTCTCTTTTTTATTCTATACTTGTTCTTGTCAGAGAATTTATGACTCTCAGACCCTTGTCCATCACAATAGAGAATGAAAAGGTCATCCATAAAAGGCTTCAAATTGTGCAATACCAATGGTGGAGGGAAGACTATTTTTGTAAGAAAACTCTACCGAGGGTAACTACATCATCAACGAGCCACCAAAATCTAGGACGAAAGAGTGTAACATGTATTCATGATTATACATAGTCTACTCTATCCGACTATCTATCTGAGGATGAAAAGTACTGCTTTCACATAGCTAATAACCTAAGGAATTCTAGAGACCTCTCTACCCCTTAGATGTAAAATGAGGATCTCGATTAGAAATGATCATCATCAAGACTCCTTAGAGCCTCGCCACCTCATCAATATATTATCTTGACAAAACATTACCAGATCTTGAATCTTTTATTTCTATAAAGAGGTTTGATTTTGTTAAAAGGTCCACTACCACAAAAATACCATCATGTCCTTCTGGAGCTCGAGGTAAACGAGTATAAAAATCCATTGAGATGTCCTCCCACTTCCACTGAGTTATATCTAGTGGCTCGAGCAGACCATCGGGGGCATGATGCTTATCCTTGACCTTTTAGAATACCAAACATTGAGATGAAAACTATAAAACTTCACACTTTAACCCATACCACCAAAAAAAAATCTCAAGGATCGGTACTTCATTTTCATGCCCGGATTCACCACTAAATGATAACTATGGAACGATCCAAGAATCATCTTGCGCATCGCCAAAGAAATAAATAGCCTTACATGATACAACAATAGGTGTTTTTCATCCTCCGACCAACCATTTGGGGCCTCGCCACAAACAATTCATTCTCCCCAGACCTCCACCTCATGATCCCCCAACTAGGACTCTTCCACCTCCTACACAAGATAAGACTGCATCGTCATCTGAAAAAGAAAACCGCTGCCCCAAACTTCTCCCATATCGAGATGTAATGCTGAATGTTCTTCCAAAACTCTCTAAGAATCACCTGATTCACTCACTGCATCTCTACAAGACTTCTTTCTCAGTACATTATCTACAATATTCCCATTTACAAGGGTATACAATATTTCATGTCGTATTCATGTAATAACTCCATCCACTGACATTTTCACAATATTAGGTCACATTGGGAGAAAAACATACCTCATGCTATTATGAGCGGTGAAAACCACAATCCTCACTCCAATGTGGTAATGTCTCCAAAACATCATAGAAAACACTACAGTTTCAAACTCATGATCCTTGGTTGAATAGTTATGTCCATTGGGATGTAACTACTAAGACCCATAAGAAACAATTGATCTCTACTTCCTTATAAAGTAGCTTTACCCTAGATGCAATGCAATGCAAAAAACATCCAACTGAACTCCCTCTACAATAAGACAATAAAATTTTTCACTTACTAACTTCTAATTTATATACCGTATACTTTCATAAAATAGATCAGTCCACATGAACATCGGATCATTCCCATTAAAAGATGTTTGAGGAGTCACAACCCAAGAGAAATAATCTACGAACCCCATATAGTATCCTGCAAGACCATGGAAACCTCACACCTCTTCCACTTTCTTTGGGGGTGCCCAAGATACAATGACATCTATATTCGATGGATCCATAGATTCTACCTTCCAGGATACAAAATTCCCCAATAAACAAACATCTCATGCCTAGAAATTACACTTCAAAAACTTCCCAAACAGCTGATTTTGACAAAGAACACCCAAAACAGCAAGTAGATGCTTTTCATGCTACTCCTTAGACATCGAGTACAAATGGATGTCTCCGATGAAATGCACCATGAATTTATCCTGGATCTCATGGAACACTGCGTTCATCAATCCCATTAACATTTCTATAGAATTAATCACACCTAAATACATTACAGTGAACTCTTAATGCCCATGACGACAATGAAATGTAGTCTTCGGGATATCCCCATCCATCACACTCTTTTGATGATATCGTGACCGCAAGTCGATATTTGAAAACCTACTTACACCCTTCAGTTGATCGAATCAATCATCAATCCACGGATCAGGTTTGCGATCTTCGTTGACACGTTGTTCACATGATGATAATCGATAAACAACCACAAAATGCTAAAAACCTTCTTCACAAACAAAACTGATACACCCCACTGGGACACACTCATCCAAAAAATCCCCACTCTAATAGACCATCAAGATATATACATAGCTATCGTAACATAAAATGGGTCATAGTATATGGATTCATAGGTATAGGTGAATCTACATTTTGTAGATTGATCCAAAAATGATCTATCATCAAGGGGGTAATGCTACAACCACTTCTAGAACGACATCATGGTACACTTCTACGACTCTAGGAAACACCAACTTATAACCCTCTAAAGAACTCACTATGAGATCAACCATCATGGATTATAAGTAAGTAACATGCCTATGACCCATCCGAGGTTCTCACTCACCAACAAAAACCACTGGCTCTCCATCCTCATCTACGAACATAACCTACCTCCTAAAACAATCAACAATAGCATGCAAAAAATACAAGAAATCCCTGATGAGGATGAAATCATATGTTTGTATCCGTCAAGATAATAAATCTCTCCAAGATAAGTGTTTCCCCAAAACTAGATCACAGTCACTGCATACATAAAACAAGTCATATCGACCTCAAACTCGTGTAGTCAACACCAAGGGCACTGGAAGCCTTTCTACCTCAAGTTCCAAAATATGGGCATGGGTAGGTGATATTAGGAGTGAGTGACTATTGAATCTATCACGGCATACACTAAAGTAGGAAACAATAAAATGGTACCTTGAATGAGGTATGGCTCGTCTGGAGCTCTCAACGCTAAAGAGTGAAGCTAACCACGACCTCCTCCAAAACCTCTCTGACCCTGACGATGGCCACCAACATGGCCATGCTCTGCTCTCTATAGAAGGGGAGTGTCCGGAGGTTGTCCTCTACCTTCCCCATCTATCCTCTGGTAATCCAATGATGGTGAAACTAGTTACTACTACCTCGGATGGAATTGAATCAATTGAGGAACCACATTACCAACACCTGGTCCATGATGAATGCTCTAAAAGATCAGGCACTATTGTTGTAGAATACCTCAACTACCACAAGGAAAACAAGCATCTGTTCCCTTGGAAGGGGGCTGAGAGCCACATCCCCTTGGAGAAACTAGATTCTGAGGGCTGGGACCTACCCATGGCTGAACAGAAACTCTTCTTCCCTAAAAATTGAGAACCCTAGACCACCGCTCTTCTTTATGAGGAATCATGAATATTACCCTCTCATTACTATTTGGTTTGGGCCATTGTCCTCTCGACAATGTCTTCCCTTTCAAACACCTACAGAAATTTCTTCAACATAAACGTGGTGACCTAACGAAGGATCCTTGGATGGAAGTCATCCATGAAATCCTTCACCTATCAACCTCATCTGAATACAGGTCTGAAACATATTATAAAAGGATCCTGAAGTAGATTCCAAACTCTCATACACTAGAGCTCCCATGTTGTAGGTTAAAAAACTCCTGGAGATGAGACGCCTTCGCGGTCAATGAATGATAGTCGATTATAAAAATGCCTTTAAACTACTCCAATGAGATCCCTGACTCCACGTGATCCCCAAGGAACACGAACCACCACAACCTCACTAATCCATATAGCATCGTTAGAAGCAGGGATATCTATTTCTCCTTCCAAGAATGGATAGAACTGAAGCCTAACTCGACCTCCATTGACCAATATTATATGACTATATCTGAAACAGATCCCTCATACTTCTACAGACTATGGTGTTAAAACTCTCAGAGTTTCCTCCTCCAATTGTCGTTGTCATTGACTTCTACATAGTGGTGATCTACTGGCTCATCCTACTGGATATCTTCTTCTCAAACATGATCAGGACGTCGACTTGGATCCATACCTATAAAATAGAAAATCTTTAGAACTCCTTAACGTAGAATATAGATGACTTGGAATTAGTTAAATTATTTCTTTATTTTATTATTTTTGGGTTAACCTGTCCCAAGTTCTACCAATTCAATCACAAGAACACAAAATAATTCTGCATGATCCTTTCCAAGTTCTCTACCCTCCAACGAGTATCATCACATTTAGTAGCTATTGCAAACTCAATGTTCCATGATTAAAATCCCTAAGGGACCTAAATGAATATTTCTCAACCAGTCTCAATAGTTTACATCATTATCTTAACATGACTGACATGATTGTACTACGAACCCATACAACCTCACATGGGCCTAACAACAAACTCTGTCATATCCCTCAACCTAACATTTGAAACCACTCTTT
This sequence comes from Viscum album, assembly GCA_963277665.1. Lineage (NCBI taxonomy): Eukaryota > Viridiplantae > Streptophyta > Magnoliopsida > Santalales > Viscaceae > Viscum > Viscum album. The sequence continues at coordinate 969,696,794 of OY728133.1, read as the reverse complement.
TATGACACTCTCCCCACAAGTTGTAACCCTCATGGGACAACAATGTATGAAGAGTGATAATGACCTTGATTCCCACCTCCAGTTGGCCCCGGGTTGGCGACTAGCACCGATCTTATAATAAACACTCAAATTGGGGGCATTACCCTCTAAGAGAACACATGTGAAAGAGAGAGATAAGATATACATCAAAAAACACCATCTAAGACTAAAATATTAAATAAAACCCAAGTTTACATATGTAATGTCATGATAAAATACTCCAACTAAATGTGAAAAAGCTAAAAATACCCAAAAGTAAGTAAAAATAATAGCCACCATAAGACCAAAAAACTCATGAATCCGGAAGATTGTAGAAACCAATTGGATCTCAATATTTCTCCAAGTGAAAGGAAAAATATTTTATATGTACAAAGGGTTAGTATAACAGTATACTCAGCAGGATCCTCCAAGGAGCTTATTGTGTAAAAGTAATGTAATCATGCTAAAGCACAATAAACAACAAGTGAAACTAACTCTTCAACTAAACGGGTATACTATATTCCAAGCCTCATCATGGATACTCTCACAAAGTATCACATACAATGTTATATAATACAATAAAGAATATCAAGGGTATCACGTTACTACTTCCCCATTAGTTATTCTCATTTCCCAAACAATGTAGGTCAAACACAATCTCTCTCAAAAAATTCTTTCCCAAAAACATATGGGAAAAGAACCACAACATCCACCACGTGCAACAAAACCATCATGTCAGCATAATAAAATAAACTATGTAGTTTCATGGATCCTCCACAGCTCGCATGATGCGTATCATGCGTCCAATATTAAACCTCAAGCCATTAAAACCCACACACCAAGTAAGGATCCTGAAGCCATCACAGCCTATACACGTTACACCTATACTAGTCCATAAGAAACTATATCCATAATATATGTGTATGAATAAAAAAAATACATTACATAACTCTGCACACAAATATGGGGAAAACTAACTGTTGTTCCTACTAGCACATGTAACTGCCTAGAGAAGAGAGTGGGGCATATGTGGTAGTTATCCATCAATCCTCCCACTAGGATGTCAGGGAAAACACACCTAGGGCTCTGAATCCCTGGTTTGTATGTTTCTATAATTTAATAGGTACAGTAGTGTATAGATACAAAAAAAATAAGATAATATAATATTGCCCACAACCTCACTGTGAGCATATCCTAGTCTTAGACTCAACTATAGCTAACGCCTCTTAGACTCTCGGCGGCCACTTCTAAGAGTATGTATCTTATAAGACCTAAACCATTTAAAGGGCATGATTACATCCCTTCATTAACTTTTTATCAGTTTCACTTTACATTCAATAATTCATTAAACATTAATTAACTATTAGCAATTTTCAAAATATATTTCATTAACATCAAACCAAAAATCCACTATTCCATTAAATTGCATCCTAGGCATTGCGTCCCAACAAGAACTAATCCAGTCATTTTACATTATTAATTCAATAATTTATTAACAAAATTATTATGTTATCATATTCCCAGAAATTCTAGAAAGTCATTATTTTCTACTAAACACACGATGGCTCAACATGGTGAGTAGATGAACTATTCATCATGTCATTTCCACCTATAACAATAGTGTAGATCCATCCTCCCTCAGGAAGATAAACCCAGAAAGAGCGTGGCATATCCAGTGCATCCTCACCCTTTTGTATGGTGGGTAAGGAAAATAGATGCCTTGAGCAGTGGGGAATGAAAAGAAGATAAACAGCCAATACGAAGTAGCAAGAATCCAAACGTTCACATCCAACCTGTTCTATCCTCTCTACTGTCCTCCCTAACACACACATGGATAAAATGATGCATCTTGCCACTACAGGAATCAACAGCTGCCACAACCAATAGGCCTCCCTGCCCCCACATATTACAAAATCCTTCTAGGCTCACATAATAATAGAAGATGTCGGAAAACATATGTCATTTCAATTGGTCTCTTAGCCCTTAAAAACAAGAGGGTAACATATAACCCTACAATAAATTATCTATTATCAAACAACCATTTCAATATTCCATCTTTAATTAACTAATTTATTATTCGTAGTTTCCAAATTCAAGAAACCTAAACAGTAATATATCACTTATTGATTAAACATTCTTACTGCATCAATTTGAATATCATATTATTACAACAACAACCAGATTAATTTACATGCCTCATTATATTTATCCAAACAATTATCAATTAATTATATCTTTATATTCATTACCAATTACCATCACGAATGAAAATCTAACAAATAAAGAATCGATATCACACTATCTAGAAAAAAAAGGAAATAACATACGAATAATATTAATTTGCGTACCTGGTTCAAATATGGAATATATCAATTCCATTTTGATCCAGGGGGATAAAACATGATAACTCAATAGTTTCATGAAAATTAAGAGAGACGAAATGAAGACCCTACCTCCAATGGTTCTTGACATTCTTTATACCAGAGTGATCCACACAACATGTTACGCTCTCCTCCCCTTGTGACTACTATACCGACCTAAGGATGCAAAGACACCACCTCACCAATCAACAGCCAAGAAAAGTCCACTAAAAACATGGAGATAGAACTCTATAAAAGGAAAAGGAGAAATAGAAGGTGATGAACCCAAATGAATAATGACATATCATACCTTATATCGAAGATTGAGAGATTCTGTATGGTTGCATAAAAATAGAGGGGAACCTATCCAAGGTTTAATGTTTGATCACACAACTCCAATGTGAATGAATGAAATGTTAGAGTGTATCAAAATAGATAACAAGGAGGAAGATCTACGGTGGAAGATATCTCGTCCCCTTAGAAGATTTAATGGAACAACAGTTTAAGATACACTCAATTTCAATTAAAAATATATCTCCTTAAACCAAACAATTTTACCATGTTAAATCATCCCAATCCATAGGAAAATTAATATAGGAGTTATGGATTTTGAATCGAACTTAGAGTCATTAAAACAAGGCATTACATGTATTTTACATCCAAGGAAACATTAAGGGGAAAATGTAGGAAGATGGATCACTGTTTATGAAATCGAAATATGGAAAAGGAAATAGAGGCTGTAGTTGGAACCTCACCATTCTAGAAATAATAATCACATAATTATACCATTGGATGTATTCACATAAACTTGCCATTGGAACTATTCACAAAGACACAGTTGGAACATTTCACATAAGCCTACTGTTGGAACAATTCACAAAAGCCTATCGCTAAAACTGTTCACAAGGCTACCATTCAAACTATTCACATAATCCTACCATTGGAACTGTTCACAAGGATACCATTGTAACTGTTCACCTATGCCTTCCATTGGATCTCATCACATGGTTACCATTGGAGCTATTCACATAAGCCTACTGTTAGAATTGTTCATAAGGCTACTATTTGACCTGTTCACAGAAGCCTACCATTGGAACTATTTACAATGCTTCCATTGGAACTGTTCATAGAAGGCTAATATTGGAACAGTTCACAAGGCTACTGTTGGAACTGTTCACAAAAACCTACAATTGGAACTGTTCACATGGCTACCATTGGAACTGTTCACATAAGCCTATCGTTGGAACTGTTCACTAGGCTACTATTTGAACTATTCCAAAAAATCATACTTCTATAACTATTCACAATACAAAAATTGGAACTATTCACATAATCCTACAATTAGAAATGTTCACAAGGTTACCATTGGAACAGTTCACAAAAGCCAACCATTGGAATTGATAACATCAGTCTAGTTGTGGATATGTTCACATCGGTCAACCATTGTTACTATTCACATCTGTCTACTAATGGAACCTCACTGGTCTGGTAACCTCACCCTTTTTAAAAACACTATAGAACTCAAAAATTGGAAACAAAAAATATTGGCAACTGTTGGAAGACTGTTGTTCTAGAAACACCATTCAAGAAGTAGAAATTTGAAAAAGTGTTCAGAATTAGTCATTTTGGCCTCCCAAAACTAATCGAACACAGGATTTCCGCAATTTAATGGACCGGACAGGTCTTTACCATTAATCTAGATTTCCCTAAATACTTACCATGTGTCATGGGATAATCCCATAAAATGATAACACCCTTCTTGGTTCCACACATCTGATGCCTCTTACTCACTAATGAAGACTGTGTGACCTATCTTCTAGTGGTATCTCCCACTATCAGTGCCTACTCTGTGAGAAAGATATCTACTTATTGATCTTATTCTAGCATTCTAGATAGAGTGGGGATGATAAGAGAACCCATTGATGTCCTAATATCCTACATGTTTCTCTGTTCAATGGTTCGAGCATAGAATAAAGGGTCTTACACTATATCCATAGAGTAGCGGTTGAGGAATGTGAACCTTATAGAGTATTTGACTAGTAACATGATACCCTATTATAGGTGAAGAATCTCATTTATGTGTATTTATCACAAGGTCACGAGGAAAAATCACTCAGGAAAATATGCTCATAATTATCCCTGGAGATGGTCTCATCATCATTTGTATAAATCGTTAGGCTCCACTAAATCCCTAACAAGCATTGAAGCAGGATCGTAGCTAAGATCACCATCTGGTAGAGTGGAATCCTCACTAAGTGGAAGACTCACGTCACCAACTCCAGTTAGTGCTCAATGACCTTAGGATATGACTCTCCACTAAACATGGGAGGTCTTTATCCCAGGAACACATGCAAGGTGTTGTGCCTGTGTGATTCCTCTATAAGTGACACCGATAGTAGCTATCGATCAACAGGTAGGGGTAAAGAAGGTGATCTACCTGGGGGGCATTTTTAGCACTAGTCCATGAAAAAAATCCTCATCACTAGGTGTGATGTCAATATGATCACATCTTCGAATTATAGTGGGCTATCTATGTGGAGGCATCATAATATAGATCCAAATATTCCACAATCAAAAAAATATACCTAGTGAGCAGTCTCTTATTCAAGAATATTACAAGGAGACACTTATGCAGCCACTGTATTCGTGTATAGGTATGAAAAAATAGAATTCACGGTCCTGGTGTATAGATACGCCGTTGGCCGTACCAACACTGGACTCCCCGAATCTGAAAGTGGAACTCAAAACCCTCTACATTGTTTCCCCCAAAACAAAACAACAGACTCTCGATCTTTTAGGGAGAACCGATGACCTTTCATACCTCTTTGACAATATCCATCCACAGGGCCCATTCCATGACTCCCCATGCCCACATCCTAAACTCCAGGAATTGGGGACTAGCATAAATGGCATCAACCAGAATGATGGAGAAATTTTCCTAAGTACGTGGGCACACACACACAACCACATCCCAATAAATCTGGAAAAGAGATCATGCATGCTACTCAACAACCACTGAGTTTAAAGGTACAAATCAATGTAAATTGGCCATAATTAGAACCCAAACAATGAAAAATTCAACAACAGTAAGTATAATATTGATGGAAAGTCGTCCGCTGAAAATTCCGGTTGATGGGTATGTACAAAGCAGCTTCTGAAAGTCATAGAAGGACATCCTACTTGAAAAATACCAATAAAAAAACCTGGTCTATGGCCACCAAGTCCTATACCAAGTCTTCAGTCGTCTGCACTAGACACAACCCGTTCAGGAGAAGCTGGTGCAGGGTTGAGTAAACATATACTCAGTAAGGACCCGACCACAACAAGGAAAGACCAAAAATAATCCAAAATGTGAAACATGAAGAAAAATAGCTCCCACAAGGTGTTATCTAGGGTAGGAAAGTGAAACTGTCAATCGTATCACGAAACACCATAGGATACAGCGGTTCCCCTCCCTGATTTGTACTCTAGTTATGCAAGATCACATAGAGTTGTTCCCTAGTGTGGGCCTACTAGGTCACACATATCCACTTCCCACTAGACGTGGACTGTTGTGGATGTCTTCCCTGATGAGTACTTTAGGTATGCTATGTCACACAAAGCCACTCCACACAATGGTTTTTCCAGGTCACATAGATATGCTTTTCACTTTGGCCATTACATAGAGGTAATCCTTACCGATATGTATCATGGGTTTCTTGGGTCACACATATACCCCCCCCCCCCATACGCTTGCCTATTAACACATATCTACTTCACATTGTTCCATCATAGCTAATACACACATTCATTCTTGTAATCAGTCATTAAGTCCTAGTGATTTTTAGGATCTATGCATGTATTTCATTTGATACTGAGAGAAACCACTCCTAAATCCATTAATCATATTCCAACATCCATGAATAACTCTAGAGAGTATTCAAAGAGATATTTCTTGTCTTATGGATTCCAATTTCACAAATGGATCATCAATCAGACTACTGGTTTGTATGTTATTGGCATTTTAGTAAACAAGGTCTTGTTTCATCATGGCCCGGTCTGACTAGGTCTATCCATCCAAACCAACCCATCTCGGGTTGCCCGCTTGCCTCGGCATGACATAGATCGGGTATGGACACCTTGGTACCGTATCACCACTTGGCCTGACACATTGTTCGTCGCTAGACCCAGCCAGGTTTGGCCGAGGTTCTAGCTCGCTGGGTCACCGGGTGACCATATCATATCTAGACCATCCTGTGATAGTGGTCCTGCATTAACAAACTCGGGCCGCACTGCGGCATGGTTTGCATGTCTCGATTTGGACTACCTTTTAGACCAGTCTTATTTCCTGGATAGTGAATGTGTTGTAGTTCGCCTATAGATATGTCTGTGGACATCCATCTTGCATAAAATTGCGGCCGATTATGCCACCCATACATTGGTTCCAACATACGGTCATTGGACCGCTTGCCCTTGAGGGACAGCGGCCCGAGATGGACGTAGCATCCTCGGCCCTGCGCGATGTCACGACACGCATACTTGGTGAGACACCATCCGGATTCTGGCTATTGCCAGAAGTCATCGGACCGCGGCCAGTGCTGATTCCCTAGTGGGTACTTCTGCGGACCACTAGGCTTACTCTAGTGGTTCGTTCTTCACCCCATCTATACCTTCGGTCTCTAGTGGGTGTCTTCTTCTCTACTAGGCACTTTAAATTGACTCTCTATCAGAATTGAGTTTTTTCCATAAAGAATGCACAAGTATATGGGGCTCATGCCTTATTTTGTGTCGGTTTTTCCCTCTGCATTAGAGTTTAAACATGGGGAGGTAAACGATTGTAGTTATTTCAAACAATTAATCAATAATGATTCAAAAATACCTTGAAAATAGAAATATACTAAAAGAAAAAGTGATCTACAGATCATCCTGTTTGTGGGTGGATCCACATTTGTTGTTTTAGAACAATGAACGGGAAAAAGGATATTAAAATAAGCACAACACCTACATTGATCGATGTTCATCATTGAAGCATTCTAGCCTAGAGGATTCATGATCTATTGGCATTCATTTATTCCTCTTCCCATGAATTTTAAACCATCTAAATTACTAGTGATACTACCAATGTTCATCATTCATCATTTCAGGGATTCTATAATGTAGGTTTGTAAGATAATTCCCATAGTTTAATTCTTGTTCCTCAAACGTGTTATCTTAAAAAAATTAAACACGTCGCAAATTTTTTTTGTTTTGCGACATTTCACTGTTACACTATTTCAATTATGAAAAAGTGTATTAGTTAAGCTACAAAAAATGATCCATTAAAGAGAATCCATTAACATGCCTTGTTACCACACCACATCATGGTTCTCCACAACTCAATGGTGAGAAATGAAATAAAATAATTTCATTTTTTATTTTATTTTTTTCCTAATTATCTGAAAAAATTATATTACATCCTACCTTTTGCAGTCATTGTTAAGTCTTTTCTTGGAGAATCACAACATTCTGTGTTCAAGGGTGCCCTCAGATTTTTAGTCTGAGCACCGATTTAAATGTTAATAAAACACATTTTCACATTCACTATAGTGAACGTCCAAGAAGTTAAATTTTCTATTTTGGGCTCATCGGGCCTCAAAATCAATTTCCGTTAAAGTGTGTGATCTCAAAATAATATCATTCAATTTAAAAAAAAATATACAAAAACATCGGGACATTACATAAGTTTGTAATTTATAATTTATATTTCAGAATAAAAAAAAATTTATATAAAATAAATAATTCTTAATTAAAAACGTTTCATATTATTTAAGTCATTCATATAAACCAATGATTTCAGAAATTTCATGTTATTTATAATTTTTTTTGTATTACTGAGCTAAAAATTTTAATAATTAATATGAGAAGAATTTCATCCAAATCTAATATTTTCATTAAATTTCAATGAATGATTTTTAATTTTTAAATTATTAATTATTATATTAATTTATTTTTCGTTTTAGTAAAAAAAATAAAACATCACTTTTCTAGAAAAATAACATTTTTAAATATTAACTAATTATCTTATATATCATAAATTAATAATTAAAATAGTATTAAAATATAATGTTTCGAAAAGATATGATTAATTATCCTTTATGCATTTTCTTAAAATTTTTTAAAATAAAAAATTATAGGGAATGAAAATTAAATTCTTTAGAAAATATCAATTTTAATTGTAAATGGCTATTTTTTTACCAACACTAATTGAGTTTCTTTACATAATTATTTTTAATAGTAAACATCTTTTTTATATAACTTTTCCTTAATGTCATTACCTCTATTTATTCTAGTTGATTACGTTTTTGTATTATAAAATATTTTTGACCAATAATAATTGAAACATAAAAATATATCAAATTTCATTTTTGTGTGACGTTTCATGTCAATGTTGTTATTTAATTAAATATATGAAGTTATAAAATAATAAAAATTGTGTGTTTTTACATTTTTTTCACCTTTTCATGGTGTAATATGATATTTCAGGACTCATATTTATCTATAATAACCTTATTAAAAAATCATTATTCATTAATTGTTTCTTCCTTTATGGAAGATAATACTAACTAAATGAATGATTCTACGAGGAGATTTTCTTTTAAAATAGTAGTCTCTAATGATAAATAATGAAAATATAAAAGTTTTATTAAATATATTGAAATAATAAATTTTTTAATGCATAAAATTGAAAACGAAAACACCAATAATGTCATTTTGTAATATAAAAATTTAATATATTTCCCATGGGGTGATGAACTATGTTCATGACTAAATGATACAAAAATAAAATTTCAGTTTGACACTATTGAACATCCAAAATATTTTTCAATTTAATCAAATGTTGGTCCTACACAATCTAGTTGTCTATGATCAATTGGATTTTGTATTCAATTTTAACACCCAATTGTTTGAAAAAATATATATTTAAATGCATGAAACACTGTTTGAAGTATATTTTTTTAATTTTCCATTAATTATTTTAACACTTATATTATTTCAATTTCAGTAAACGGTCATCTACGGTGGTGATCAGCAAACTATTTAGTGTCTGGTATAACTAACATATTTATTAATAGTAACATTGCCTTATGAATAGTAATATGAATAGTAAAATGACCCTATTAAATAGTAAATTATATTATTATTTTATTTTATAAGGATATAAGATAATGATATGTTGATTAATTTTCCGAGGTTATAAAAAGTGGGCTAATTATTTGAAATTATTATATTTGAATAAATTATCATCTTATGTAGAAATAAAATTAATAAAATTTAGAAAATTATTTTCAAAAAATGGAGTTCATTTTTTAATTCCAAAAGTTGAAAAATATTTAGGGTTAACATTTGGATTTTTTTAAAATTCATGATTTTTTAATGATTAGAAAGATTGGACAAATTATGATAAATGATAAATATTTGTTATACTACATCATATGATATCCATGGATGATGTATATCTACATAGTTCATCCTCACATTCAATTGTTACTATTTGGAGTCAAATGAATCAAGACTATTCATAGTCTTAAGAAAAAATGTATTAAAATAATGATTAAAATATTGTAAAATCCCTCCACTACACAATAACTACCACCCTCATCCCTATCTTCCTCACACACCATCAAGGCTTGGGAATTGTATATTTTCTACCATATCCCCTCCCTAAGGCCCATACTCACATACAAGACCATCTGTTCAATCCAAATGGACAAAACTGAAGGCCTTTAGGAGAACCTCATGTAGAAGAGATCAAAATTTAAAAATACGCTTTCTTATTCTTGTGTTCCCTTCTCAATTACTATATTTTTCATATTAACAATTGAATTAAATTTTAATAAGAGGGATAAATGATCTATAATATTATATATTATTATTTTATCATGTTTATGGAAAAAATTCCTAAACTTAATCTCCTCCTTTTATAGATACCGCATTCATGATGTGCCATTTACCAAAATTGTGGTCGATGCGTTTTCCATATCCACTAAATCCTTAAAAACATTTCCTAAAACCATCTTAATGGTTGAAATAAAATAGATATTGACTGATGTACTCTATTTTATGTTCAGTAATGATCATATATGCCTAATATTTAATTATATAATGAATCAAGTTCATGATTATCAAGGAACCACAAAAAATGATCAAAACATATATATTTAATGTTTCAAATAATGATTCATTGTCATATAGGATAAATATTTATTTATGGTATCATTCTATATTCTTGGAACAAATTAATACCATCTCATTCCACTTATAGAATTTTATTTCCATATGACATGAAAATCAAATACAAACCGGCCATGGAAATCATGTAAAAAATACACCAAAACAATAGAAGGTAAAAAATATTAATAATTAAAGTTTAATGTGATGTTATAAAAAGATATTTTAATTATTAATATTAATTTGTTTCTATAATATATTAATAAATATCTATTAGCCATTATAATAGAGGTTTTAAATATTTTATGTAAGATATACCCAAGGTAAGGGAATTCTTAACACAATTTTCATTCTTTGTGATAATCTTATACTTTAATAAATATGTGTTATTAAAATTATATCTGTGAATAATTATGTTTATATTATATTTAATTATTTATATTTATATTATATATAATCATTAAATCCACTCTATCATTATTCACTTAAATTATATGTTATTAGTAGGGGCCTTTTCTTTTAATATCATCTTTTAAAAAACTTCTTTTAAAAAATTCAAAAGCAATGTTTTTATCAAATTATTCATGATGTATAATAATGTTTTGGATCATTGGAATATAAAATGATGATTTATGGGACATATATCTCCCTCCAGCGTGATGGGTATCTTTATTTTTGAGGTCGGCCTTATGTTTACTCCAAGTGTAACTGTGATGGTAACACAATAAGTTAGTTGTGAGGGTTAATATTGTAAGGTAACCATGATGGTTAAAATATTATTTAAGTAATTCCCCACAAAACATTTATATTTCTATTTAAGTTCATTATGTATTGATTAAATCTTCTTGGAATCTCTTGTTTCATAATGTATGCATATATGGGTGACATGTATGTATTTTTTAAACTGATTTCGTATGTTCATTGAAAAATGATAACATCCCCCCCTTTTAGTATCCATTAGATTGCATATATTCTGATCCACTGATTTTGTTTAATTATCATAGGATATAATAATGTTTAAGTCATTAAATGAAATCATGTTAACTGTTATAAATATTTTTCAATGATATCATGTTTTATTTGAATAGTTTTATAATTTCAATGAATTGAATACTGTTTTTATGGTATCCACTCTATACAAATTTGGATTGATATTAATGTATTACATACCAATTATATTAATTTATATACTTTATAAGATCTTCATTATTATAGGAAATTAGTTCTGGACTAAAAATAAAGATTATGTTATATAGTAAGGTCGGGTCCTTATAGTTGGTATCAGAGGATAGTTTAGATAACATTAGGTGTTAGAATGGTTATAATATAATAAGAATAAATTATTCTTACTCAATGATAAATTAAAATGAAATATAATATGATGTTCACCATGTTTCTTTGACTAAGATATGTTTGTTCAGAATTGTTTTCCACTAAATAATCAGGGAAGCAGAAGTGGAGAGGCAGTAACCGAATAATATTATTCTGAATAATTAGCCTGAAATGGTAGTGATTGGAACCAGGTGTTTTCTGATAGTAATGGTTCTTATAAAATATGAAACAAATATCTGTGGCAACCACACAAGAGAAAAAATAGAGCTACCACAATGAAAAATGATGATAATATAACATTTTCTAAGGCACCACCATCCTGGTTTCATTGTATCTTCTGTCCTAATGGAGGATGAAGGATGGTATAAAGAACATTTAAATATATTTGATGTTATGGGATGTACAGACAATCAATAGTTATGTATTTACATTAATTTATTTTCGAAGCTGAATCATATCAATAATAGTCAACGGTTAAAAGTATCAGTGATATATTGGAGATTGATGCCATTAAGTTGGTTGAATTTAATAGTATTTAAAAAAATATTTTCATATGTTTGTGAAACATTGTATGGGGAAGAAATTAACTGAAATTAAGAAAATTGATGAAGATTTAGTGGCACTGTATGAATGAAATGTTACTCGACTAGCGAGGTGTGCTCCATATCCTATTCTTGATATTGATAGAAAAATCTATAACTTTTACTCAGAATTAAATCCAATGAATGGAAGTTAATTTTCCTCCCATAAATCATATGTATTGATAAAATTTTGCTATTTTCTAAGAGGTTAGATATGGAGTTCTGTTATGATCATGTGAACTTAGACAAAAGGAGAAGAAGTCATCCAGAAGGAAAAGTGATGGGTATGAATCAATCAAAGAAATGTGATCTTAAGAAATTAAAATTTCTTGTTAGAGAAATATGTGCAAAATAAAACCATGGGGAATGTGTTAACAAAAAAGGAAGTTATTTCAATAAGGTATGTTTGAAAATATGTCTGGATATTGTAATGAAAATGATCCTAAGACTAATCCTGATAAGAATACTATAAAGTGTTTTATATGTAGTGATATGTTCCATTATGAAAATGCCATCCCATAGAGATATTTGAATGATGAAAAGAACATAGAATATTAGAATAATGATTTGGTGAGATAATTTATTACTACATCAGTAGAATTCCACCCACCAAATGATGTTGTATCAGGCACCTTATTTATTTACTCTTATTTTGATAATGTTTTCTTTGATATGAGGTATACACATTTTATTATTTTTTAGTAATATTTTTTTAAATTGGAAATATCACATCAATAAATAATCCATAAGGCACTCTTAAAACACAAGGGGTAAATATTATATCAAATAAGTATGACAAGAATATTTTTATTTCTGTATTTGGAGACAATTTATCTTTAATCCATGTTTTTTCCACTGCAGATCATGATGTCAATTTGGGAATGGATTTGATTTATATTTACAATGCTAAAATTGACTACTCAGATAAAGAAGTTTATTTTGGAAATAATTTTAGTTTGTATACAAGAACGAACCAATACAATTGATAGCCTATCAGGAAGATGAAAAACTTTTGAATGGTGTAAATGAATTTTATCATTACCATATTGTTAAATACTAAGTAACTATTTTGATTAATGAAGTGAAATTACTAAATTAATTTCAGGATGTATTTTCATGATGAGTTACCTAGTGTTATACAAGATCGGGATGTCAAATTATCAACTAAAAGAGTTCCTGATGCTAATACAATTTCAAAACCCCCATATTGAATTTCTCAAATGGAACATGTTTAATTGAAAATTATGATGTAGGAGTTTCTTGATAAAGGATTCATTCATCCTAGAACATCAACATTGGGAGATCAACTTTTGTTCATTAAATAGAAAGATGGTTCTATGAGACTTTTCATTGATTATTGTTCCTTGAAAAACATCACAATTAAAAACAACTATATTTCACCTCATACCAATGACTTTTTTGATCAGATCTAGGGATCATGGTACTTTTCCAAGATTAAATTGAGATTTGGATACCATTAGTAGATTTTGAAGGAAGATTACATCCCAAAAAAAGTTTTTTACTAGATATGGTCATTGTAAATTTGTTGTTATACCGTTTAGGTAACTAATTAACCTAATGTATTCAAGAATCTTACAAATATTATATTTCATGAAACCATGGTGAGATTTGTGGTTCTATTTATTGATGAAATTATCGTATTTTTTAAGAGTAAATAAGAGCATGAAAAAAATAATTTGTGTTTGGAAAACCATAATGGAAAATAAACTATATGGAAAATTAAAAAATTGTGATTTTTGGTTGCAAAAAATTTCTTTTCATGGGCCTTTTGTAGATAAAGATTTAATAAAAATTGATCCTGTCAAAACAATAGTGGTAGATGAATGACCAAGAACTACCGATGATATAGAGATTCATAGTTTTCATGGATCACCAGTTTATAACTGACGGTTTGTTTAAACATTTCATAGTTTTCAAGATCAATTAGTAAGTTAACCCAAAATGGGTTTAAACTTTTCTGGATAGAAGAATCTGTTGTTTTTTAGTAATTGAAGAATAAATGGGTGATTGATCTATTATTGGCCTTATCTTCTTTAAAGGGTGTGTTTTTCATCTACAGTGATGATTCATTGAAGCAACATGGTTTTGTTTTGATGCATAATGATCAGGTAATTTCTCATGCTTCATGAAACCTAAATCCTCATGAGTTAAATTATCTCACATAAGATTTAGGTTTGGCAGATTTAGTATTATGTTGGAAAATTTGGAGGCACAATTCATATGTGAAAAAATTTCAAATATATAGTGACCATAAATGTCTGAAGTGAAGATTCACTCACAAGGAATTAAAAATGATGTAAAGAATATGGCTTAAATAGATAAAGGATTTTGATTTCACGATAAATTATGTCACATAAAAGACATATTTTAAAGTTATTTTTCATTTAATTTACATCCTTTCTTTGTTTTGGGGGTTTCCCTAGGTTTTAGGGAGGAATAGATGAGTATTCATGAATAGGGCCAAACCGTGAGCCCAATTCCAGATTAAAAAAATAAATTTTGTATCTTTTATAACATTTTCATTTTTCAATATTTTTAATCCATTCAAATTCCTAATTGACCTCCCCTAACCTATTAACACCACCAAGGTAATTTGGAGCTTTTAGAAATCCATAACCAGGGGTTATTTGGGTTTTTGTCTAAGGGGTTGGGCCTGCCCGAAAGCCCAATTCCTGTTTTAAAAATAAAATTTTATTTTGTTATAACTTATTAAATATTTGGGATTTTTCGGTGATTCAAAGTCTCACTCAAGACCAAGTAACCCAGTCGCGCGTCTAAACTCTCTCCCAGCCATTTGGAGCTCTGTAGAATCACGATTTTGTGCCGATCTTCATAGGGTTCCTCAAATCGCCTTGATTTGAAGAGGTAAAGTATTTCTTTCATAAATCTCTCAATTCTCAATCGTTTTCCTCCATTTCAGTTCCTAAATGAGATAATACATCTTGTTCGAATATACGCTAAATTTGGGATCTTTTAAATTTCAGATACTGGAGTTTTGGAGTGATTACTTCAAGATACTTCAAGTAAATGAGCCCCTTTCTTTCCTCTTTCAAATTACTTTGGGTTTAACTCTTTGTTCTTAGGGTTTCGTCGGTTATAATTGAGTTTACTAATGTAAAGAAACTAGTATTTCGAACCTAGGGTTTAACTTTGGGATTTCTTGGCCAATTTGTGTGGTTTTAGGTTTGATCTAGTTCTCTCTTGGTGCGGCGGGGGTGCGATTTGATTTTCGCACGGAGATTCAAAGGGTTTTGTTAATTTGGTAGGTGATTCCATTGTGTGTGAAATTTTTGTGAATTAGCTTGCTGTTTTCATGGTACTATAATGTTTATTTCACTTGAATGTTTCTGTAAAAATTGGTTTTAGTTGCATTTATAATGCAAATGAATTTTAAGTTCCAATTTTTGGTGAAATTGAGGGTTTTCCATTCAAATCTTTTATTGGTTCATTTTGGGATGCCCCATAACTGAATTTTTGGTTTCATTAAAGGGTTTTGAACTGAAATTTGGTTTTAATATCTTACAAGTGTTATCATAGTGTGAAAGGTGGATATCTTAAAGAGATTTGGGTGAAAGACAATGTGATGTTTTGAGAGGTTGTTTTATTGGAAATAAAATTATTTTATTGTGTGTTTTAAATGGTATAAAATTTGTGTAGCTACTGTACAATTTGTTTGTGACCAGTAGTGATATTTTATATGAAAATGGATGTGTGTTGTTTGCTGAAATTGTTTGAGCACAAAAGGGGAAGCCCGGGTACTTAGGTGGGGAAGATTTGTACTAGTACGACTAGTGGATCAGATGGGTTTTGTACCTGTTCCACTTAGCATCTGGATAACGACAACTCTAACTAAACTATTTGGATGATGATTGGGGACCACTAGGTTATGGGTATGTTCCCTACTAGTGGATCGTGCACGAGAATGGATTTTTCTATGGTTACTCTACACCGAGGTACAAGGTACATAGGGCCCGAGACAACCTAGTGCTTAGGGGTGTTCCTGATTTTGATGCTCATAGAATTTGTGGTATTTACCCTTGTTGTGGGTTGTTTTTTGAAGTAAATTACAGTAGCTCACATGTCTATTTAATGTGCTAACATTCTGAAATTCTTGGATTGAAAACTGTTTTCATTTGAAAGTTGCATTTCTTTGAATTTTAACACTGTTTCACCTTGTGTATTAAAATTGCTTGTTTTGTTCACATTGTATTCCATACTCTTTTGAATCAACTGGTGGTATCCTATTGGGCTTATTCTCACACCCTACTTACACCCCTTGGGTGTAAGTAGACCTGCTCATGCTTGAATCAGGTAAAGGGAAGGCTAAGGGTGATGGCGGTTCGGGATGTTAGTCCCCATCGTTGGGGCGGAGTTGCGGGGACGGCTTGCGGGTGATGATCCCCTTGTCATGTGGAGTCCATGGGGATGTCATTATGTAGTCATTATTTGTTTTTAGACCACTTGTAGTGTCTTTAAACTTATGTATTCAGATCTGGTTTTGTTAAGAATTGTTTAGCATGAAAATTTCAGATTTTAATAGTTGATTGTTTTTTTATGATTTATGCTGTCATACTCGGGTATATCGTTCCCAAACCAGATTTGTTTGATACCCGGGCACTTGTGCCAGCCCGTGGGGATAGGGAACGCCCTTCGGGCCTTGCCACGGGCCAGGTTTGGTGCTGTTAATGGTGGCGACCAGATCTGGTTCGTGACAAAATGGTATCAGAGGAGGTTAATGTTTTTGGGTTATATTGTTATTTTGAGATGATTCGGGATAGACAGGAGATAGGACTGTCGGGGCTCAGGGTATTGGTTGTGAGTAGGGTCCCTGGCCCGCACCTCTCATGGCAGACCTTGATTCACTAGAGGATGTTGGAATTTACTGATTTACTTCACTTCCAGGTGAGACGTGTGGGCTGCAGACCACATGTGGACATCAGACAGATGTGGAGTAGTTGTTTCTTTTATTACAAGAATGTGTTTAGTTTGTTTATATTTGATGTATTTGATTACAATTTTCAGAATTGTGGTATTGACTATTTGTTTTGTTACTGGTGCATTTTGTAGCAACATGCCTCCCCGGAAAGCTCCCACGCACCCACAGGAGGAAGCTGGAGAGAGTTCTCCCACGCCGATTGATCAGAGGCTAGTCGAGGCCGTGGTTCGGGCTGTACAGGCTCTAGGATATGGACCAACTCCAGCTCCAACTCCTGTTAGAGAGGATTATACTGCTCCTAGAAAGGACAAGGCCCAGGAGTTCCTGAAAAATAAGCCTCCAACCTTCCGAGGCAGCTCAGAACCCCAGGAAGCAGAAGAATGGCTTGAGAAGATCGAGCGTATGTTTGAGTTCCTGGAAACACCTGAGGAGATCAGGGTGAAGTGTGCCTCCTTTCTATTGGAGGGTCCCAGCCGTAAATGGTGGGAGTCAGTGCTTCAGTCTGGGAAGAATGAGCAGATGCGCTGGGGAGATTTCAAGGCTGTCTTCAATGAACAGTATTGCCCTGAGGTGTTGGCTTATGCCAGGTCTAGAGAGTTCATGGAACTTGTTCAGGGGAATCTATCTATGATGGAGTATGCCAACCATTTCACTGAATTGGTTCGGTATGCTCCAGAAATTGTCTCTAATGAGCAAGCGAAGGCCCAAAGGTTTGAGAAAGGCTTGCGACCAGAGATATACTCCCAGGTGTTCTTGTTTAAGCTGAGGACCTATGCTGAGGTCGTTGATCGGGTGTGCATGGTGGAGATTGATAGAAAAGGCAGGGCTGGTTTCTATGGTTCTGTATCAGCAGTGGGAAGTGGAAGCTCCTCAGAGAAAAAAAGGAAGCGGGAGGATCATGTGAATAAAGGAGGGGGCAGTTCAGGCCACTCTTCCAGACAGTTTTCTTCTGCGGCTTCTGATGCGAGATCGGTCGTGTGCCACCAATGTGGGAGGCCTGGTCATATCCTACCAGCATGTCCTCTTCCTCCGAAGCCTTGTTACTAGTGTGGAGGTATAGGGTATTTTCAGCGCTTCTGCGGTGTGGCACGTCCACTCCCAAGTGGGGCAGGGTCAGTGGCTTCAAGAGGAGTGCCAACACAGTCCGAGCCGTCAAGGACTGGGGGATCTCGATTTGGTGGTCGTGGTGGTAGGGCTGGATCATCTTCTGGGCAGAGCCAGTTCAGGGCACAACCCCAGACTAGCGGTCGTCCTCAGGCAGATACTGGACATCTCCATGCAGTGGATCAGTCACCAGTAGGATCAGAGGCGGGACCGTCGATAGTTCGAGGCACCGTTCTGATCGCATCTTCTATAGCTACTGCTCTTTTTGATACTTGTGCCTCTATTTCATTCATTTCTGGAAATTTTGTGGATATGCTGAATTTGCCAACTGAGTTGATGTCTTTTTCGATGGAGTTGGTGACACCATTGGGAAAGAAGAAGGAGCAGGGCCTGAGGTGCCCCTCGTGTGCACTTTCTGTGTCAGGGGTCGAGATGGAGTGGGACCTCTTGGTCTTAGATATGGACCTTTTTGATGTTATACTCGGGATGGATTGGCTAGTAAAATTCCAGGCACACATCGATTGCTACAGACGGCGGGTGAGTTTCACATCACCTGATAGGAGTCGTCAGGTTTTTCATGGAGAATGGGATCCACGATCAAGTCGCGCAGGGCCTCCACTCCTAGAGTTGGGAAGTGTTATCTTCCAGTTATCTTCGATTGTGCTAGAGGATGGTCTTTCCCCTGGAGGTGCACTACCTCGTGTAGTGAATGAGTTTCCTGAGGTATTCCCTGATGATTTTTCTGGTTTTCCCCCGGAGCGGGATGTGGAGTTTTCGATTGATCTGGCGCCGGGAACACAGCCGATATCTCTTCCCTCTTATCGCATGGCCCCCACCGAGTTGAGGGAATTAAAGATACAGTTGGACGACTTAGAATCCAAAGGATTCATTCGCCCGAGCGTCTCTCCTTGGGCCGCTCCTGTGTTGTTTGCAAAAAAGGCTGACGGATCCCTCCGGTTGTGCATTGACTACCAGAAGCTGAATAAGGTAACAATTAAAAACAAATACCCTTTGCCCAGAATAGATGATTTGTTTGATCAGTTGAAGGGGGCAAAGTGGTTCTCAACGATAGACCTGCATTCAGGGTATCATCAACTCAGGGTGAAGGAGTCAGATATCCCTAAGACAGCCTTCCGAAGTAGGTACGGCCACTTTGAGTATTTGGTCATGCCCTTCGGATTGACCAATGCTCCAGCGGTATTTATGGCACTAATGAATAGGGTGTTCCATCAGTATCTCGATTCCTTTGTTGTGGTGTTCGTGGATGACATTCTGGTATACTCTTGCTCTGAGGAGGAACACGAACATCACTTGAGGATCGTTTTGGGTACATTACGAGATCACCGCCTCTATGAAAAGTTGTCAAAGTGCACTTTCTGGATCAGAGAAGTGAGATCTCTGGGGCATGTGATCTCAGAGCATGGAGTTTCAGTGGACCCTGAGAAAATTAGTGCAGTCATGTCATGGGAGAAACCGAAGAATGTGTTCGAGATCAGGAGTTTTCTTGGCTTGGTCGGTTATTACAGGCGATTCGTTCGGGATTTCTCTCGGCTTGCTTCACCGATGACTTCCCTCACCTGGAAAGGGGTGAAGTTTGTATGGGGTCCAGAATGTCAGGCATCGTTCGAGGAGCTGAAGAGGCGGCTGACTACCGCCCCCGTGCTGATTTTGCCAGAGGCTGGAAAGGGATATGTGGTCTATTGTGATGCTTCAGGTATGGGTCTTGGGTGCGTGCTTATACAAGATGATCATGTGGTCGTGTATGGCTCTCGCCAACTTCGACCACATGAAATGAACTACCCAACCCATGACTTGGAGTTGGCAGCGGTGATGCATGCTTTGAAGACTTGGCGTCAATACCTCTTTGGGGTGAAGTTTGTGGTATACTCTGATCACAAAAGCTTGGCTTATATCTTCTCACAGAAGGACCTCAACATGAGGCAACGTCGCTGGATCGAGTACTTTAAGGGGTTTGACATTGACATTGTCTATACCCCAGGCAAGGGTAATGTAGTGGCCGACGCATTGAGCCGAAGTGTTCCAGTGCAGGCTTTGAGGGAGTCTAGTGATGATTGGGCATTGATGGGTCTCTTTTCTCAGATGCATGTGGAGACCAGGGAATACAGTGGAGGGGCATTCTTGGCAAGTGTCCAGTTGACTCCTTCTCTATTGGAGTTGATTCGGCAGGAACAGCCCAGTGATGATCTTTTTCAGTGGTCTAAGAAGTTATTTCATGGTGGGGAGACATCCTCTGATTGGTCGTCGTCTCCCGAGGGCATCTTGTGCTTCAAGGGCCGTTCAGTAGTGCCATTATCTCTGTGGAAGGTGGTGATGCAAGATAGCCACCAGTCTCAGTGGGCTTTCCATCCGGGTGACACTAAGATGCATTATGATGTTCGTCAGCAGTTTTGGTGGCCTGGTATGAGACGGGACATAGCAGACATTGTTTCGAGATGCTACACATGTCAGCAGGTGAAAGCAGAGCACCAAAGGCCATCCGGTTTGCTCCAACCACTACCCATTCCTACCTGGAAGTGGGAAGAGGTTTCCATGGACTTCATTGTTGGATTACCTCGTACACCTCGAGGTAAGAATTCTATTTGGGCGGTGATTGATCGTCTGACCAAATCAACCCACTTTATTCCGATTAAAGATACAACTAAAGTAGATGAGTTGGGCCATTTGTATCTTCAAGAAGTGGTGAGACTCCATGGTGTACCATCAGCTGTTGTCTCGGATAGAGACCCCCGCTTCACTTCTCGATTTTGGGAAGGACTTCAGAAGTCCTTGGTGTCTCAAATTAAGATGAGCACGACATACCACCCACAGACGGATGGTCAGACAGAGCGGGCGAATCAGATCTTGGAGGACATGCTTCGTGCATGTGTCCTGGACTTTGGAGGTTCTTGGGATAGCCATTTGGGATTGGTAGAGTTTGCTTATAATAATAGTTACCAATCCACGATTCGAATGGCCCCTTTTGAGGCGCTCTATGGTCGGCCTTGTCGGTCCCCCCTATGTTGGGCTGAGGTAGGAGAAACTTCACTGTTGGGGCCGAGCCTTGTGCAGGAGACTTATGAGAAGGTCAAGTTGATCAGGCAGCGCTTATTGACAGCTCAAAGTCGTCATAAATCTTATGCTGACCAGAGGCGTCGAGACCTAGAGTTTTCTGTGGGTGACAGGGTATTCTTAAAAGTGACCCCTCGTCTGGGCCATCGTCGATTGGGGAAGCAAGGTAAGTTGATGCCACGGTATGTCGGACCCTTTGAGATCACCGAGCGTATTGGTAAGGTGGGATACAGGTTGGCCTTACCTTCTCAGTTGACATCTATCCATGATGTCTTCCACGTCTCCCAGTTGAAGAAATACAATCCAGATCCATCCCATGTGTTGAGTTGGGAAGAACTAGAGATAGAGCCTGACTTGTCTATCGTTGAGAGGCCGGTGAAAATAGTGGACTCCCAGGAGAAGATACTTAGAGGAAAGTCTATTCCTTTAGTCCGGGTTTTATGGCAGCATGGGAATGATACACATGAGACCTGGGAGCGAAAGTCACGGGTCAATGAAGAGTACCCATTCTTATTTTCCAACCGAGATTCATGTTGACTTTTCGGGGCGGAAAGTCCTTCATGGTGGGGAGAATTGTCACATACAAGACATATTTTAAAGGTATTTTTCATTTAATTTACATCCTTTCTTTGTTTTGGGGGTTTCCCTAGGTTTTAGGGAGGAATAGATGAGTATTCATGAATTGGGCCAAACCGTGAGCCCAATTCCAGATTAAAAAAATAAATTTTGTATCTTTTATAACATTTTCATTTTTCAATATTTTTCATCCATTAAAATTCCCAATTGACCTCCCCTAACCTATTAACACCACCAAGGTAATTTGGAGCTTTTAAAAATCCATAACCAGGGGTTATTTGGGTTTCTGTCTAAGGGGTTGGGCCTGCCCGAAAGCCCAATTCCTGTTTTAAAAATAATATTTGATTTTGTTATAACTTATTAAATATTTGGGATATTTCGGTGATTCTAAGTCTCACTCAAGACCAAGTAACCCAGTCGCGCGTCTGAACTCTCTCCCACCCATTTGGAGCTCTGTAGAATCGCGATGTTGTGCCGATCTTCATAGGGTTCCTCAAATCGCCCAGATTTGAAGAGGTAAAGTATTTCTTTCATAAATCTCTCAATTCTCAATATGTTTCCTCCATTCCAGTTCCTAAATGTGGTAATACATCTTGTTCGAACGTACCCTAAATTTGGGATCTTTTAAATTTCAGATACTAGAGTTTTGGAGTGATTACTTCAAGATACTTCAAGTAAATGAGCCCTTTTCTTTCCTCTTTCAAATTACTTTGGGTTTAACTCTTTTTTATTAGGGTTTCGTCGGTTATAATTGAGTTTAATAATGTCCAGAAACTAGGATTTCGAACCTAGGGTTTAACTTTGGGATTTCTTGGCCAATTTGTGTGGTTTTAGGTTTGATCTAGTTCTCTCTTGGTGCGGCGGGGGTGCGATTTGATTTTCGCACGGAGATTCAAAGGGTTTTGTTAATTTGGTAGGTGATTTTATTGTGTGTGCAATTTTTGTGATTTAGCTTGCTGTTTTCATGGTACTCTAATGTTTATTTCACTTGAATGTTTCTGTAAAAAAAAATTCAGTTGCATTTATAATGCAAATGAATTTTAAGTTCCAATTTTTGGTGAAATTGAGGGTTTTCCATTCAAATCTTTTATTGGTTCATTTTGGGATGCCCCATAACTGAATTTTTTGTTTCATTAAAGGGTTTTGAACTGAAATTTGGTTTTAATATCTTAAAAATGTTATCATAGTGTGAATGGTGGATATCTTAAAGAGATTTGGGTGAAAAACAATGTGATGTTTTGAGAGGTTGTTTTATTGGAAATAAAATTATTTTATTGTGTATTTTAAATGGTATAAAATGTGTGTAGCTACTGTACAATTTGTTTGTGACCAGTAGTGATATTTTATATGAAAATGGATGTGTGTTGTTTGCTGAAATTGTTTGAGCACAAAAGGGGAAGCTCGGGTACTTATGTGGGGCGGATTTGTACTAGTACGGCTAGTGGATCAGATGAGTTTTGTCCCTGTTCCACTTAGCATCTGGATAACGACAACTCTAAATAAACTATTTGGATGATGATTGGGGACTACTAGGTTATGGGTATGTTCTCTACTAGTGGCTCGTGCACGATAATGGATTTTTCTATGGTTACTCTACACCGAGGTACGAGGTACATAGGGCCCGAGACAACCTGGTGCTTAGGGGTGTTCCTGATTTTGATGCTCATAGAATTTGTGGTATTTACCCTTGTTGTGGGTTGTTTTTGGAAGTAAATTACATTAGCTCACATGTCTATTTAATGTTCTAACATTCTGAAATTCTTGGATTGAAAACTGTTTTCATTTGAAAGTTGCATTTCTTTGAATTTTAACACTGTTTCACCTTGTGTATTAAAATTGCTTGTTTTGTTCACATTGTATTGCATACTCTTTGGAATCAACTGGTGGTATCCTATTGGGATTAGTCTCACACCCTACTTACACCCCTTGGGTGTAAGTAGACCTGCTCATGCTTGAATCAGGTAAAGGGAAGGCTAATGGTGATGGCGGTTTGGGATGTTAGTCCCCATCGTTGGGGCGGAGTTGCGGGGACGGCTTGCGGGTGATGATCCCCTTGTCATGTAGAGTCCATGGGGATGTCATTATGTAGTCATTATTTGTTTTTAGACCACTTGTAGTGTCTTTAAACTTATGTATTCAGATCTGGTTTTGTTAATAATTGTTTAGCATGAAAATTTCAGATTTTAATAATTGATTGTTTTTTTATGATTTATGCTGTCATACTCGGGTAAATCGTTCCCAAACCAGATTTGTTTGATACCCGGGCACTTGTGCCAGCCCGTGGGGATAGGGAACGCCCTTCGGGCCTTGCCACGGGCCAGGTTTGGTGCCGTTAATGGTGGCGACCAGATCCGGTTCGTGACAAATTACAATATGGTGAAAGTATGAAAAGGGGAGGATGAATTGATTAAAAAACATCATGCATCATTAAACATGTTACATTTGGAACATGAACCCTGGATTAATGATTTGTTTAATTTTCGCATAGAAGTTGGTGGTGGTGGAAATACATCTGTTTTGTATTTTGTTTAATGCATTCATTATTATAAGACAGAATTAAGAAATCTTAAATTGGAGACCATGTGCTACATAGAAAGGTTATATTGGTTAAAGTGGGTATGCATATAGAATATAAACATGTCAATGATTATGTTTTTGAGATTTAGAAAATGATTAAATGTGACTGCTGAGTATCAATCAAAGAATTATTTGTTGTGTGAAACTCATAGTTCTACAGTTTCAGTTCATCCTAGATGTAAAAAGAAGTAGAGAGACCATCATGGGTATTACTGGTGGTATGGAATAAAAGGACATATTTCAGATTATACTATGAAATGTTTTTAATGTCAACAGGTCAATGTAGAGTGTCAATTACCGAAGGGGATGCTTCAGCCTTTACGAATGTCATAGTTGAAGTGGGTGAAATTATTAATGGACTTCATGGTGGACTACCTAATACTTTTCAAGGTAGCATATCAATTTAGGTTATTGTAGATCAAATCAATAAATCTACACATTTACTTTCTATTAAAGATATAATTTCATGGAATCTTCTTTTATTGATTTTACATCAAATAGATTGTCAGGTTACATGGTGTTTCTCTTTCCACTCTATCTTACAAGGATCCCAACTTCACTTTTAATTTTGGGACGGGCCTTCGATGTTAGTGGGAAAGGAAATAAATATCAGTACATCTTTTAATATTTAAATAGATGGGAAGTGATAAGGGATGATTCATACTATGGATAATATTCTATGAATTGATCAATATAATTACAAGGATTTCCAGATCAACAACATTATTTTGTAGAGTTTTCTTATAATAAATGTTTTCATTCTACTATTCAAATGGATCGTTTTGAGGCATTATATGTGAAGTTGTGTAAAAATCTAATATTTTGGTATGATTTTGGTGAAAGGATGATGAGGGGACCATGATTAGTAGAGAAATTTCCAGGAAATAGAATATGATTTGGGAACACATGGGGACAGCTCATAGTAGGCAGAAAAATTATGCAGACAATAGGAGGAGTGACTATTTTTGTGACATTTGATCATTTATTTCTTATTATTTCACAATAGAAAAGTTTTATACATTTTAGTAAGAAAGGAAGGATAGGTCCCCGGTTCATTAGACCTTTTGAAATCATTAAGAAACATTGGACCTGTAGCCTACAGAGTATATTTGACCCAATGTTTTTGTCAGGTGCGCAATTTTTTTTTTCATATTTCGATATTTAGAATGTAAGAGCCAGATTTATCTCATGTTTTGAGCCCAAATGAAGTTCAATTAGAAGAGAACGTATCATATAAAGAGAAACCTATTTAGAATAATTATCAAAGATAATTAGTATTGTGGAATAAGGTAATCTACTAGGTAATGGTTTTGTGGAAAATTCACATGGTTGAAGAAGCAACATGGGAGTCAGAAAATGAATTGAGGGAAATATACCATCACTTGTTTAATATGTAAATAAATAAATAGAAAAAATTTTGAGGACACAATTTCATGAAGGTGGGGAAAATGTAACACCTCATGTATTTAAAATAATAAATTGAAATGATTAAAGCTTTGTTTTATGTAGATTCTTATAACCATCCGTTAATCATAGTTTTTATGATTCTATGAATTGAATTTAAAAAAATGGTCATCTACAGTTGTGATCAGTATGATATTTGGAGTCGGATATAACAAAATTTCTTGGTGAATATTAACACACACTAATTAATAGTAATATGATCCTTATGAATAGTAAATAATAATATTATCTAATTTTCATATGGTTATATGATAATGAAATGTTGATTAATTTATCGTGTTTTAAAATAAGAGATAAATATTTTAAATTGTTATTTTGAATAAATTAATATTTTATATAATATTTAAATTTAAAATAATTTGAAAATCATTTTAAAATAATGGAGTCCATTTTTAAATTTAACATGTCAGAAAACGAGTTGGATTAATTTTTGGTATTTTTCTAAAATTCATAATTATTTGATGAATAGAAAAATATGATTAATTATGTTAAATAAAAAATACTTATTTTACTGCAACACATGAGATTAATGGATGATGTATGCCCACAATGTTTTATATACATTCAATTATTAATATTTCGGGTCACATGTATCAAGACTATTCATTATCATAATAAAAAATAATAAAATAATTATTAAAATATTTTAAAACCCCTCCCCTCATCCACTATAAATACCACATGCATTCCCCTAATCCTCAAACACCTCTCAATCCATGATAATTGTCTAAATTCTACCAAATACCCTCCACAAGGCTCTTCCCCCCGTATGGGAACTTATGGTCTCACCAAAAGGCCAAAACTAAAGGCATCAAGGAGGATCTCAAGGAGAAGAGATCACAAAGTAAAAATGCAATTTATTATTTTTTTGTTTTATTTTCAATTACTTTTCTTTTCTTATAATCTCTTAACTTCCCACTTTCTATGAGGCAAGAAATATCAATAATCTTATATATTATGGATTTTATCATGATTAAGGAAAAAAATCATCACCTACTTCATCTCCTCCCCCTTTTAAAAATAAATTGTTCGTGATGTGTCGATTACCAAAATCATGGATGATGTGATTGAAATTTATATTACATCATTTAAAAATTTAGGTAAAACAATTTTAACGATTGAAGTATTATTTAATGTGTATTATGTAACCTATTATATCTTCTATAATGACATTATATGCAAGACACTAAATTATATAATGAAAAAAGTTCATGATTATCAAGGAACCACACCAAATGATAGAAACAAATTTCATTAATGTTTTAAATAATGATTCATCATCATATATGATAAAAAATTATTAATGGTATCATTATATATTTTGGGAAAATGTGAACACCATTCAATTCCACTTCTGGAATCTCATTTCCATAGAAAAAATAAAATACAAACTGGCTGTGGAAATCATGTAATGAATAAACCCAAAGAGATGGATGAACAAAAATACTAAAAATTAAAGAATGAAATGGTGTTATAAAATGATAATATAAGGAACTTTTAGCATTAATATTTTCATTAATATATTAATAATACATTTTAACAATTATACAAGAGGTTTAATCAATTTTGATGTAAGACAAAGCTGAGGGAAGGTAATTCTAAACCCAATTAACATTCATTGGGTTAACCTTCTACTTCAAAAATTATGTGATAATAATTTTTTTGTGAATAATATTTTATATGATGTTATATTAGGTATATTTATAGTTTATATAAATATTACATCCTCTCTATTTAGTTTCATTTATATTATAAGATATTAATAAATTAGTTTTTTTTTAAAATCTTCATTTAAAAATTCAGTTTTACAAAATTCAAAAGCATTGTTTTTATGAAATTATTCATGTTATGTGATTATTTTTTAGTTCAAGGGAATTTTTCATGATGATGGGTGGAACCTATATATACTTCCAATGTTTTTTTATGTGTATGTTGTAGTCTAGTTGTTTGGTTACTCCATGTGTAACTCTGATTGTTGTCTAATAAGGTAGCCATGAGGGTTACATTTTAAGGTATCCATGAGGGTTACAAATTATAATGTAGTTGATTGGGTGACACAATTATTTAAGTTATTCCTGAATATATATTTCTTGTTATATAAATTTTCTTTATGTTTTTATAAATCTTGTTTGAAACTATTGTTTTACAATGTAAGTATATATGGGTGAAAAGTATTTATTTTTGAAAATTTTTTCTTACGTTCATGGACTAATGTTTTCTTTTCCACTTTATATATCTCTTACTAAGTGTTTGTTATCATAAAATGTTTTTTAATGGTTTTCATATGTGATAAGGATATGTAAGATCAAGAGGTAATTAATTGTAAATGATATGATGTTTTCCCAAATAAATCAGGTTTTATATTAAATGTATTATATATTTGGAAGAATGGAATATTATTTTTATAGAATTCTCTCTGAATAGATGTGGAATGTAATGAATGTATTATATAACAATTCTATAAATATATTAACATGAAAAGATCCTCAATATTAATGGAAGTGAGATCTTGAAAAAAATTCAACATTAGGTAATGTAATAAGGTTAGGTCCTTATATCAATACCTTACTCTCACATGTCCCATGATCCATTACTCCTTCCCAATTTTAATAGGGACATTAAATGGAGTGTGTATTAATTTATTAGGACAAAGAAAATGATGTTCCAATATAACATCCATGGGTTTGTATATATATATATATATGAAATATTATATAAAATAAAATAAAGGGTAAATAAATAACACTAAATATGTTTAAACACTATTATTTTCTATCCCCAAGTTATCCCTTACCTACAAAATACTATGAACAAGACGATCGCCGAATCCATTATCATTTTATGTTAATGTCCCCAAATCCTTTTATCCAAACTAACATAACATGGCATAAATATAAGGACCCATCTTAATAACATTACATAATCTTGAATTAAATGTATAATTCACATTGAGGATCTTTTCAAGTTTAGAGTTTTAGAGAATTAAGACATAACTATTACATATCAAAATGAATATTACATGTAGACACTACTACTCAGTATCCATTTTTTTACAAAATAAAAACACATAAAAAGAAACATGTAATGTTCCATGTTTTAGACATCATGGCTTTTCCATGATACCATCCTTGAACCTATTCATCTTTATGTCCTATGGAAAACATTTCAAAAACATGGGATGAGCATAAAAAGCTTAGTAAGGGTTATTAATTAAGGAAGTAAAACATCATCCCATCAATAAATAAAAATAAATGAATCTATATTTTTCAATCATAACATACCATATGTCATCATAAGATTTATTAAAAACACACAAAAATAATAAATCATAAAGGGTAATTATAACATCCATATCAAACATACATTGTAGCTATCACAGCTACATATGGAGTTACACTTGTAATACCCATTACAGTATATTCGATAAATATCTTAGGAGAATCATCACGTTTACCTTTGTCACGTTACCCAATGCATTGGAGTGCTATCACGGGCTCACCCGCCCTTGGATTATCACGGAACCACCCGTATACATAAACCATTCCCAATAAACATAACATAATCATAACAAATAACACATGTATTAATGAAATATAACATTTCAAAATTCTAATATATCAAATCAAGATATTTAAATAAACAATGCCTAATCAAATCATTTTCAAAAACATTTAAAAAGTGATTTTCGAATCAAAGTGTCCCATACCAATTTGAAGATTTTAAAGGAATTATAATTTGAAAACATTAATATTCATATAAAAAAATCTTAATCCCCATTCTGAAAAAATTTAAATTAATGAAAAATATTTATAAGAATAAATCATTAAATTATTTAAAAATATATTTTAATTGAAGAGTTTTTTTAACAAAAAGAGAGATGCTTGAATAAAAATAATTGAGGAATAAACTTTAGTTAGAACAATATAATATCATGAAAATAAATGGAGTCATGATATAATATTTCAAATGACAGTATATACCCTATATAAGAGTGAAATGTTGCATAAATGGATTCATGATATAATATGTCAAAGGAGAGTATTTACTGTAGTTACTATTCATAATGCCCAAAAATAAAAAGTTTCTTATTAAAATAATTTGGACCCACTGATTCCAAATATGGAATCCATTTTTCCAAATTCAATACAAAAAATTTGCATAAATTAAATTAAAATTAATCCAGTTGTTGAAAGAAAATGGGTTTTCGTTTAAAACATTACAAAAGATTGAATTGATTTAACCTACGAATTCATGGTAAAATCAATGCTAATGACAGAAATTATATTAAATGGTAAAAATATATTCTATTTATACTTTAAAACCATTAAATATTATAATTTAACAATATAAATTATTAGGATGAAAAATGATGTTTTTAATTAAAATATAGCGTGTTTTTACTATTCATTTAAATATGAAAGTTATCAGAAAAATATCAAAACTATATCCAATGTAAATTTTTATATCCTAATTCAAAATAAGAAGTTCATTTTGTAAAATTGAACTTCTAAAGATGTCAAAACTAGAATTAATGTGGGTGCGCATGTAAGAACCATGTTCTTATTTTTGAGGTATGGGCTTCTTGTTTTTCCTTTTCCATAAGTGTTTTTGTGAAAATAAGGAAAATGGGGAAAAATCCTAAATTTTGGAACTAAACACCATGTACTTTTCCACACGCCGTGTACTTTTGGCTGTGTGGGATGGGTACATGGGGCGTGTACCTATGCCAGCGACGAAGGGTGTAGGAACCGACTACACTCCATGTAGTTGTACTTTACACGTCGTGTAGTCAGTCGGCAAGCCTAAACAGTAAGATGGTGGAGCAGCCGCCAGTTGGGTGACAGTACACATTGTGTACATGGGTGTACATGCCTCGTACTCATGTTGACGGATGAATAGTGTGGTGGTGCTGCCAAATGAACAGTTAAATGAAAGAAGTACACATCGTGTACTCAGAAGTACATGTCGTGTGTGTTGTTTTTTCAGCTTAAAATAGGCAGTAGCCTCCTCATTTTGAAGAGGAGGCATTTGAGCAATTTTGGAGCCAAAGGAGGAGGTCGGACCTTCGGAGATCTATCGGGGGTTCGTCTGGATTCGTTTTCTGCCTTGGATGATCCCGTTGGAACTGCACAGGTAAGCTCTCTCCTCTCCTAGTACCATTCTTACCAATTATTTCCCATGGAAAATTTATTTATGTTTGTTTGGTTTTTGTTCTTCGTCAGATCTACGCCGTTATGGGGCGTTTCTGGAGTCGGTGTTCGTGTATAACGCTCTTTTACGTATAAGGTAGGTGGCTTGGTGTAAATTTGCAAATGTCGTGCATTTTTGTGTGTTTTTGTGCCATGAACCCATGTTGGGGTGTCATGTGGATGAGTTAGTTGCTATATTTAATGCCTAGAATTGCATAGATGATTAAATTGTGATAATAAAATGCTGGTTGGGATCATTTCTTGGATCCGAAACCACCCCGGGGGTGTGTTTCACTGTTTAGCCATTTGGCCGGGATACCCGAGGGTATGCCTTTAATGTAGTAATTTTAGAATTCCCTTGAGAGGAATGGCTTGTTTACTGCATTTTGATATGTTGGGCATGGCCCGGTTACCTGTTTAGCCTGAGGGCGTTATTATGATTAGCATGTGGGCACTACACTGTTTAGCCCGAGGGCTGTAGTTATTTTGGCCTGAGGGAAACTTGTTCCGTTCCTGAGGGCTATAGACTCTGTTCCTAATGGTGACAATACCTATTCCTGAGGGAAAAATTCTATTTGCCTGAGGGCTATAATTGCAGGTTGGATTCTGCTTACCCGAGGGTAAGGTTTTTCTTGTCTGGGGACGTGGACTGTTTGTTTAGAAATGCACTGTGGTGATTTCTAGTATATAATGAATTAAATGAATAATAAAATGGAAATTTAATTGTTATGTGAGTTACTTGTCAGTACTGCTTACTTTATTTCATTTTACTATTTCACATTGTTGTTGCATGCACCACATAGTTGGGAACGGGCCTTTGGTGGGTGCCTACTGAGATATATTTCTCACACCCTGTTTGGGTCATGCTTTTCGGCTCAAATAGATTATGTTGCTACAGGTGTAGATAGGGGAAAGTGTCCCTATACAAGTACTTGAATGTTGTTGCGGTGAAGGAGGGCATGGGACCAAGCCTAGGCTAGCGATGTCGCTGCCATCTGTTTTTCTTGTTTTTTTGTACTCCATATTTGTTGTACTGTGTTGATGTATAAAATGTTCTAGCAGTTTTCTTAGAACTTGAATCATGTAGAATCATCACTTATATACTGTTTGTTATATCCACTGCTGTAGTTATTTCAGTTGTGTATGTTTACTTCTATCACTATCGTGTATTTTTATTTTTTATTCTGCTACGCTACACTTTGAAAAATGAGGGCATAGTTTCCCCACCATCAGACATGGGCCCTCGCTGCTAGTCAGTAGCCTCTGGAGTTTTGGGAAATGCGCTTGAGGACTTTTGGTGAACTAGATTCAGGGATCCCATTGCGTGGAACCCGGTTCTGGGACATTACAAGGTGGTATCAAAGGAGTTCATTTCTTTGAATTACTATTTTGAGCTGTAGTCAGGGATAGGACGAACTATACTTGGTAGTAAGCTGTGCCCGGGTGTAGCTAACCCACGTAAAGGGAAAATCCAGTCTACCTCGTATTTTTCAATTATTTTTATTTTGAAATTTTACGGTTGATATGTTTTTACCATTGGGTGATGCACTTGGATTGTGTTGTTTATATTTTATCTATGGGTTCTATTTAGTTTCAACCCGATGAGATGAGGGTACGTCGTCTCATGCATCCTAAAGGCACATGCTAGAAATCACATGCCATGCACAGTTTCTATGCCATGTAGGTGCATTAGAATTTGCATATTTGTTGTGATAGTTGTTGTGCTAATAAAGCATGATGTTGTGATAGCTTCTTGATAAATATCTGCCTTGTGATATGGTGTTTTTGTTTGAGCGTGTTTGTAGAATGGATGCCAAACTATGGTTTTTGGGGAGTATGGTCCCCCATTGACCGGAATTTGGTGGATCATTGTCAATTTATTGGTTATAACTCAGATAAGATGTCAAACATTGATTCGTGGGGAGTTTGGGCCTTCAAGGATCGGAATTTGACACTTAGGTGTTGGTTTGTAGTATTTTCTGGGTTCTGGGAAA
The DNA here is from genome assembly GCA_963277665.1 of Viscum album. NCBI lineage: Eukaryota > Viridiplantae > Streptophyta > Magnoliopsida > Santalales > Viscaceae > Viscum > Viscum album. The sequence continues at coordinate 969,663,386 of OY728133.1, read as the reverse complement.
TTTTCTGAGGCTTACTGTCTGGAAAACGCAGAATACACGCAGTGTAGGACCTCATACACGCCGTGTTTGTTCTTTTGTTCGAGAAGAAAAATGAACTTTTTGAGTACACGCCACGCAATCTCTTCTCGTGTCACAAACCATGTGGGCGGCGACACAGGGTACGGAAGGGAATGGGTAAAACACGTCATGTAGTTTTGGTGAATTCCGTGTAGTGTTGACCCAGAGTCCGGCCATGTAACTAACAACATGGGTCGGTGAACTCCTTGATAGAACACAACGTGTCTGTTATAGAAACGCCGTGTTGTGTGACCTGGGCACTCGACCATGTGGCTAACAACACGGGTTGGTGTCACCTCTCCCTGAACACACCGTGTACCTTTGGGACACGCCGTGTGGTCTTGTCCGAGGATAGACCGTGCGGAGTTAGCCGTGTGGCTGGGAAACGAGATGGTGTACATGCCATGTGCGGGTGTAACACGCCGTGTAGTGTCAAGCCGAGTAGTCAGCCGTGTCACAGACAACATGGGAAGTTAGGAAATAACACCATACACGCCGTGTAGATATTATACACGTCGTGTAGTTTTTTTGAACAGAATCCGTGTGACTTGTTCATGTAGAGGGACTCGGGCAGTGGAAGGAAAGTCAAGTACACGTCGTGTAGTCATTGTACACGCCGTTTAGTCTTGTTTTTCAAATTTTAAATGCCTTCTTTATCTTGTTACTTTGTGGTTCCTTCGCTTTCAGTCTTAATAATCTTGAATTGGAGGCGTGCTTTTGACCTTGTAGTGTCATGCCGCCGGGACGACCGTGTGTTGTTTGCCAGGAGAGCGGTGACGATTATACTCCGGAGATGGTGGGCCATGTGTTACCAGTTGATCCACCAGCAGAGCCAGATGCGGCGCCAGCTTCTATACCTGACACAAGCGCAGAGGTGCAGTTCTATGAAGGCTTATTGCTGTTCATGCAGACCTTTCCGGGAGAACCACATTCTGCCACATCTATGGCCGAGCAGATGTGTATCTTTCAGCCACAACATCCGCCTACGTTTTTAAGGGATGGCAGACCACAGGCTGCAGAGTATTGTCTAGGATCGATGCAGAATATTTTCGAGCATCTAGAGATGACTCCATGGTGGAGGGTCAAGCTCATGACTTACATGCTGTGTGATTCTGCCAGGAGGTGGTGGGATGTTACCACCCAGAAAGAGAATCACAGGGACATGGCGTGGGAATATTTTCAAGCATTCTTCTTTGACTACTTCTTTCGCAGGATGCTGAGGGCAGATAGAGCTCGAGAGTTCATGAATCTGCAGTAGGTCACAATGTCGGTGATGGACTACTCTTCTCATTTTATGGAGCTTCAGCGTTTTGTACCAGTGCTGGTGGGTGATGAGATGCTGAGAGCCCGAAGTTTTGAGGATGGTCTTTGGTATGACATCATAGCACTGGTAAATGTTATCAGGTTGCCTATTTTACACGTGATTGTGAACCATGCGTTGATTATAGAGAGGAACCTACGGGAATTGAGTGGTATGGGCCAGGGCGGTTCATCACCAGTTACTGGTATTGTTTCTGCTGGCAAGAGGAATAGATAGATGGACTTCTCTTAGGGCGGAAGTACCAGGCAGTAAGCATCTTCAGGTGGACCGGTTAGGTGCTACTAGTGTGTCAGAGAGGGGCACAAGAGACCTCCGTTTCCACGAGACCCAGTGGAGTGCTGAGCTTGCAGCAAGATGGGTCATCTGCAGTGCTTTTGCAGGGCGTTTCCACCAGCTAGTGAGAGGGTTTCTGTGCAGACTCTGTGTTCAAGAGCAGGACCAGTGGCTTTTTATCAGTCGGGAAACTGGAATACGTCAGGGAGTGCAAGAAGAGATGGTGGTCGTGGACGTGGTATCAAGACACCAGGATCGCAGAGGTAGTAGGGCGGGACAACTCAGGGTAGCCAGGCTGTGTCGTAGGGCCGTGGCACTGGGCAGGCATATGTAGTGTAACAGACCCAGCAGGAGCATGATCACGGACCTTCTAGAGTCAGAGGTACTATTCTAGTTGCTTCTGTCTTTTCTTCAGTACTTTTTTATACGGGTGATATGCATAGTTTTATATCTGTACTCATTGTGGAGTGCCTTGGGCTCGGTGTTTCTTCTTTGTCGGATATCATGACGCTAGAAACTCCGTTGGGGAGTAGGATGGCTGGTCTGCGTCAGTGCAATGAGTTCCCCCTTGAGGTTGGAGGGTGACACTTCCTTTGGGACCTCTATGTCTTGGAGATGACGAGCTATGAAATCATTCTCGGGATGGACTGGTTGGTTCCCTTTTGATCCTTTGTAGATTGTTATCGTCGCATGGTGCATTTCACGTCACCAAAGGGTGGAGAGTTTCTATACAAGGTCAAATGGGATGTTTAGGCGTGTGGAGCTAGACCAGAGCATCATGGGAGAGGTGGAGTCATAGCACAAATTGAGAGCATGTATCTGGATGACCAGGGGAATTTTTAGAAGGTTTTCCCTCCAGTTGTCGATCATTTCTGGGATGTCGTCCCAAACAACATTTCAGGTTTACCTCCCATGCGTGAGGTGGATTTCTCAATCGATCTAGTGCCAGGAGCAGCACCGTTGTCCATTCAACCTTATAGGATGGCCATTCCTGAGTTGCAGGAGCTCAAGAGGCAGTAAGAGGGGCTACAGGAGAATGGTTTTATCTGACCCAGTACTTCTCCTTGGGGTTATCCGGTCCTTTTTACGAAAAAGGTGGACAGTACCCTCAGACTTTGCATGGATTATCGGAAGCTGAACTAGTTGACGGTTAAAAACCGATTTCCCTTGCTGATGATAGATGATATGTTTTAACAGCTTCGTGGAGCACGAGTGTTCTCGAAGATCGACTTGAGATCTGGATATCATCAGTTGTGCGTTAGACCATCTTTTATTCCTCTCACAGCTTTCAGGAGTAGGTATGGTCTATATTAGTATACGGTTATGCCGTTTGTACTGACAAACACGCCAACAGTTTTCATGGCTCTGAGGAATTGTGTGTTCCATCCGTATCTTGATTCTTTTGTGGTAGTATTCATGGAAGACATCTTGGTGTACTCTAACACACAACACGACCATGCCACCCATCTTGAGATCGTATTGAGTACACTGAGAGAGCATCAGCTATATGCTAAGCTCTCAAAGTGCCACTTTTGGATGGACCAGGTTCACTTCCTAGGTCATATCATCTCAGAGGAAGGAGTTGTAGTAGACCCAGAGAAGTTGAGAGCTATAGTTTCCTAGGATCATCCTAAGAACGTGTTTGAGATACGATGTTTCATAGGGCTGGCTGGTTACTATAAACGCTTCATACAAGACTTCTCCCGCTTAGCAGCACCATTGAAGGGTCTGACTAAGAAGGTTGTGATGTTCGTTTGTTCAGACGCTTGCAAAAAAGATTTTCAGGACCTGACGGGAAGGTTGACATCAGCACCGATCCTGATTCTCCCAGAGCAGGGGAAGAGCTATACAATTTACTATGATGCATCAGGGATTAGGCTGGGAGCCGTTTTGATGAAGGGTGACTGAGTTGTGAGTACAGGTCTCAGCAGTTGAGGCCACATGAGAGTAATTACCCGACGCATGATCTGAAGTTCGCTACATTTTTTCATGCATTGTGCTATTGGAGAAAGTATCTATTGGGAGATAATTTTGTGTTCTTCACTGACCAAAAAATACTCAAGTATATCTTTACTCAGTGTGACTTGAATCTGAGGCAGAGAAGGTGTGTTGAGTACCTACAGTCCTTCGATTTTGAGATTTCTTATACACCTGGTAAAGGTAATGCAGTAGCTGATGCACTGAGCAGGAAGACTCAGATACAGTGTAACGCCCCGACCCCAGCTACCCAGAGTCGGTGCATTACTTCGTAACATTGGCATGATAATAAAAGATCAAGTCTCGAAATACTGATTAGTTTAGTAGCCTTGGAAAAACTAGATACATTCATAAACGTTACATTACATCATAAAGTGAAAAACTACAATAACAAAGTCTCCATAGACCACACTCATATCCTCTTCTGACAATCCCTGCAGGTCATTCATAAAATACATCTTCACATCCTGGAAATTATTAAAACATTGAAAGGGGTGAGCTCAGATGGTCAGTAAGGATAACAATATTGCGGAAGCTTTCATAAATAAACATTAACATTTAAGGAAATGTATAACTAAAACAAAAGCCTTATTGAACTTGAACTTCAGCATAATATGGAAAAAGTAAAATCAAATAATTCCACTTACTTACTCACATGGATAGTCTACTGGTCGAATAATCACATGCAATATCAATAACCACTTTCATAATGAGGGAATGTATAATGCCGGGCATTCTCAAACATTTTGTCAAGGCCTCGGCCAAGACATCTAAAATGATTAAGGCCTCGGCCAAAACCATAAATCTAATTGGGAAAGGGCCTCGGCCAATTCCACGTCTATTTGTCTCATGAGACCTACCGATGCATCGAGGAGCTATAGCGGGCTCCACCAGTCACTTATTAAGTCCAATGCATTCCTCATATGAATAGGTTTAAACATATCATAAGCCATAACATAATCGTATCACATAAAACATGCATAAAGGAAACATAACATTTCCACATTTCAATCACAAGATGTCAATACAACACATTGATATAATAAAAACGCTTTCAAAACCATTTTCAATACCAAAATAAAAGCAAGTTAAAACATTGTATTTATTTTTCATTAAAAAAAAGTGATGGATTGTAGAGGAATCCGAAACTCAAATAATGGTCATGGCGGCAGAGAAGTCGTTGTCGCCACATAAGTACGGAAAGAAAAACATTCCCTTTTTGTCGTTTAGTAAAATGCTTCGTATAAAAAAGATTCCTTTTGAATAAACGTAAAAGTCAAAGGGGTTTATACACCGTATAAAAGAAAGTTGTGTATAAAACAAAATATGCCTCAATGAATGGAGATTGATACGAAATCTCTTAAAAAGATCATTTTTAAAATAAAATAGATCTATTATGTGTATTCACTATAGGTACACATAAAGAAAGTAAAAATACGAAATAGGACATAATAACATCATGACATAATTTGAAAGTAGGAGATTAACCCAAAGAATGGAAGTTGGGTTAAGAAGTTCCCTTACCTCGTGTCTGACTTGACTCAACCGTTCTTTAACCTCCTGAATAATAAACTAGAGTTAATATCTACCTTATTAAGAACAATTTTCAATTTCATTATCCTTTTTATATCACTTATTACAATGTCATGAACATTATGTAATTATTTAAGTTAATAACGGTCGTTTTGTCGATCTTTGGTACTTGAGTCAACAATAAACTTCTTATAATTACAAGTTGTTCATGTGGTAGAATATCCATTATATCCAGAATTATATTCATGATTTAGATGTCATATATATCATATATATACAGTATATACATTCATTCATAATGTCACGTAACATTTAGAGGTAAGAAATGAAATGCACCGTTCATAGAGACGGTAAGCCGTACGTACGCATGAACGCTACTTTCATTTCTATTTCGTATTTAATGGAATGAAATAATAATGATATAAATTTATAATATAATTACAGTATAATATAGTTTATAATACCATTTACTCCATCCTTTATACATCCCACATATGGCATTAACGATTCAAATCACTTTGAGGGGGTGGTAGTCCGCACTTCCTAAAATGAAATTATCGCGTTTTACCCATAATGGAAATCATAAAGTATGCCATAAATGAGAAATACAGAAGCATAAGTAAAACATAAACATATTATATATCATATATAAAAATAGTGACATCTTAATTGCCACCTTTGAAGGTGTTATATGAGTGTTGAACAATCATCGTTTCGTGAGGCAGAAATTCGCCATCCACAGAAACCGTATGTTCTTTAACCATTAGATGTAGTTGTGTGTAAGTGTAGCTCGAATACTTCTTATAACAACATCCTAGTATATTGAGGATACTGGTGTTGATACAAAAGAAATGAATAAAAAGAGTTTAGGGGGTTGTAGAAGAAAAATAAAACAAAACAACATTAGAAAAGACATTACCTCAAAATCGGGTAACTCTTTTTGATTTGAGCCAAAGGCTTCTTTGGGAAGAGTTCTGCCCAAATTGAGGCTTCTAGGAGTAATAGGGGGATGTTGGAAGAGTATTTGGGCAGAGTTTGGCCGAGCAAAATTGCTTTATGGTGTGAATAAGGTGGGAGAGGTGGGGGCCTTTTATAAGTGGAGAGGAGGGGCTCTTTTGGAAAGATTGAAATGTTACATTATTATACAAAGCTTTTCGGATTCTAAAGGTCCCACACTTATATAATTCGTGGCTAAGGTGATAAGGGTTCGAAATCTACCCATCCAATAGTCTTTGGACAAGTTTATGCCTTGGATATTACATTATCTTTTCATTTTATTAAAATTGTTAAATAATGAGGTCATCGCTGCATCATAATTATGTCATAAATAATTTAATTTATATAATGTATAAAAATTATAAAAAAATTACTATGATGTAGGAAATATGTTTATCATTCTAATGAATATTTATAATCAAAATTTGGACTTGTTTAACCCGACATAAAAATTGTTTTAGTAAAACAACTCATGTTTGTGTCAATTTAATTTTAACATTAAATAAATATATATTAATGTCATTTTCCAACTAAAGTGGCTCCATGGGGTCCCCAAGTTGACCCATGGGTTTTCTTGGTCGGCCATGACTCATCCAATAGGAGTAGGACAAGTTTCATGCTCATCTCATATTATTAAAACATTATTTGTTCCTTAAACTACACTAATTACCTCTAATCGTGATTAAGAACTTAAAAGTTACTATTCACCAAAAAATTATTTTAATCTCATTGAACCACATTTTACTTCGTAATGACAACCATGTATGTCGGATTTTTGAAAATAAAATCACAGAAGTGGTAATATTTCATTTAAACGAAAAATCAGTTATTTAACTACCACTTAGTGGTTTCACTATTCATCAAAAATTGAAGTTTTTCAGAACAAGGCCAAAATTTCACCCTAAGCTATAATTGATATTCCGAATTCAAAAATGATGTCTATTTTACAAAATTCCAAACATATAAGTTGCATTAATTAATTTTATAATTAATTCCCGCTGTTACGACAAATAGCGTGTTTTTAAGAAACAATTTATATCAAAAGATTGGCGATTGTTTATGTCCAATTTCAATGTTAAATTAATTCTAATGACCACCATTGGATAAAATGGTAAAAATATATTCTAATTATACCTTAAAACCACTAAATAGTATAACTTATCACTATAATTTATTTTTATTAAAAAAGTTGTTTTTAAGTATTTTCACTATTCATAAAAAAATTAGAAGTTCTCAGAAAATTACCAAAAATTCAACATAGGCTAATTTCGATATTCCGAATCCAAAAATGAAGTCCATTTTGAAATATAAAATTTCTATAATTTTAAAAAGTGGTTATTACTATTCATAATGGCTACTATGATTAGTCGCGGTGTTTTAGAACTCGAAGTTGCGTACAATGCAAGCTATTGCATTATTGAATGAGATGCGTATCGTGGAAGCTCGGGGTGTTACATTCTCCTCTCCTTCAATATATTGCGTCCTCTCAATTTGAAATTTTTCTTTGAATATAAAAGGTTGAAAAGAGAAAATACCTTTGTGGAAAACCCACATCGGAAATGAGATTAATAAAATTTAGCCTTAATAAGAGGGAAAGGGAAATGAAAAAGTCACCACCCAATTATGATCTCGATTAGGAGAACATTGGTGGCAATTAGAGATATATAATTTGAGGAAAAACGTAAATATTTGTAGGGAGTGATTGAGGTCATCAATTACAACCAATTGTCAAATTGAGGGCCTCAAAGCCTTCAATCTATGTTGATTTAAAATATCATCAGTTCAACAAGACATAAGTTATTAGGATAACACATTTTTTTTAATATCCCTTTAATAAAGTTTAAGAATTAATTTATTCATTTAATAAGAGATAGGTATAAATATATTTATGGTTGACAATTAGAGTTTCAACCTTCAACTCATCTTTCACTCAAAAAGATAATAGAACTCAAAAATATTATACCTATCCTAATTGTATAAGGTTCCAAATGTTAACACATACCATTTAGATTAGTAAAATTATTTTTTAATAACCAGGGACTTCCTGTAGGCTAGTGGTAGGAAATAAAGGCCTGTCGCACTATGGTTGTGGGTTCGATTCCTACAGCTTTGTCCGACGCGACGAGTTATTCCCCACCATGCAGGTTGTCCTTTTCCTAAAACTACTGTATCATAATATTTCAAAAATAATCTTCATAAATTTTTTAACCTTAAACATTACTATCCAAAGATCAACTTAATACACTCTAACCTTTATAGTTATCCAAAATACCTCTGTCCAGAATTTCTCTAAAAGGTCTCTAAATTCAAAATCAATTGTAACATCTGATTCCCCAAACAAATTAAAGTTTCTCTTTTTGTCACATACTAAAAATATGATTACCTTCATCATATTAAAACCTTTCTAAAATCAAAAAGTACTACAGTACAATCTTTATATATATCATATTATTCTTATAACCAGAATATAATCCTTGAGTCCAAAAGCACCAATACATTAATTATTCCTCTTCAACTGTATTCACAGCATAAGATTGGAGTTGATCCCTTGGCCTTTTCTGAGGTAAGTTTCCTTGACGCTTAGGACATTCATTTGCATAATGCCCCATTTCCCTACAATTTTAGCATTCAACTTTGACAGCCTCTTTCTTTCCCTTGCAATCACGAGCCTGGTGACCCTTTTCTCCACATTTATAACAAACTCCCATTCCTTTTAGGCACGTAACAGGGTGATTCTTCCCACAATTATCACATAATGGAAAATCCTTCTTTCCCTTTTTCCCTTTATCTGTCTCTTGTTCCACGGTTCTCTTCTTCTCTTGCTTTACTTTGTTGTCATAAGACTTAGAGAATTCCTTTTCTGTCTTGATAGCACACGAGACAATATCTTCGTATGATGAGAAGGATTGTGATACTAAAGCTCGACGGAGAAATGGTTTTAACCCATCAAAGAAACAATCAATCTTACCTCTTGGGTTACGTATATAATCTGTAGCATACCTCGCTAACCTTGTAATGTTGGCCTCATACTTTGCGACATTCTCATCCTCCTTTTGTTTCAGACTCAGAAATTGCCTTTCCATATCTGCTCAATGGTCATGAGGAAAGTATTTTTCTAAGAAAAGATCTTTGAACTCCCTCCATTCCATATTCGATATGTCATCATCTTCCTTTGTGTTTTGAATTAATGACCACCATTGATCGGCATCTCCAGTGAGGCGGTAAACTGCCATGACAACATTCTCCCTTTCACTACTCCCCAAGGCATGGAATATTTTCTCTAAGGAATTTGTCCATTTCTCAGCTACTATAGGATTTGTACTCCCATTGAAGGTTGGCGGTTGTTTCCTCAGGAAACGGCCTAGCATTGATCCTCCACGTTGCAGATCAGGGTGCTCCATACGAGTAAGGTTGTTATTCATAACCTGCGTGAGTTGTCCCAGTACGGTGAGAAGCTGATCGGCACCAGTTTTATCACTAGCTCCACCATAATTATCCTGAGCAGGAGGGAAATCCCTACACGGAGTGCGTGCATTGATACGGTTTCCATTCCTTCCACTAGGCGCCATTTCTAAATAATGGCATAAACTAGATTAGTTCATGAATCAAAATACATAATTCCATACTTGTAAAACACTTAACATAAATTGAACTAATTATGGATATAATCCATAATTATAAAAATGTTTTCTTTGAGGAAGTATATAATCGTAACCCTTCATAGTGTTTTGTAAAGAAAATGGGAATTATCCTAAGCATATCCCCCGGGAGTGTCATAACCAAGAGTGCAGCAAGGCCCGTTGTCGTGCACCAGTTCCCGTTCAAGTCTAGCTCAAAGCGGTGTTTTCGGGTTTTACACCTAGGTACATCTGTGCCAAAGCCGCCTCTACCTGCTCGTATCCAGACAGGGATGTATTGCTCGGAAAACTCATAACATCTCTATAATACCAAAATTCTAGGATGTTCTTCTATACTAATCCTCAAAGTCTATCTTTGGGCTATGTGCTCTAATTAGAGTTTATCTACATCTAGCTTCCATGGTTAGTACTAAACTGCCTCTGATATCAACTATAACGCCCCGACCCCAGCTACCCAGAGTCTGTGCATTACTTCGTAACATTGGCCTGATCATAAAAGATCAAGTCTCGAAAGACTGGTTAGTTTAGTAGCCTTGGAAACACTAGATACATTCATAAACGTTACATTACATCATAAAGTGAAAAACTACAATAACAAAGTCTCCATAGACCACACTCATATCCTCTTCTGACAATCCCTGCAGGTCATTCATAAAATACTTCTTCACATCCTGGAAAATATTAAAACATTGAAAGGGGTGAGCTCAGATGCTCAGTAAGGATAACAATATTACAGAAGCTTTCATAAATAAACATTAACATTTAAAGAAATGTATAACTAAAACAAAAGCCTTATTAAACTTGAACTTCAGCATAATATGGAAAAAGTAAAATCAAATAATGCCACTTACATACTCACATGGATATTCTACTGGTCGAATAATCACATGCAATATCAATAACCACTTTCATAATGAGGGAATGTATAATGCCGGACATTCTGAAACATTTTGTCAAGGCCTCGGCCAAGACGTCTAAAATGATTAAGGCCTCGGCCAAAACCATAAATCAAATTGGGAAAGGGCCTCGGCCAATTCCACGTCTAGTTGTCTCATGAGACCTACCGATGCATCGAGGAGCTATAGCGGGCTCCACCCGTCACTTATTAAGTCCAATGCATTCCTCATATGAATAGGTTTAAACATATCATAAACCATAACATAATCGTATCACATAAAACATGCATAATGGAAACATAAAATTTCCACATTTCAATCACAAGATGTCAATACAACACATTGATATAATAAAAACGCTTTCAAAACCATTTTCAATACCAAAATAAAAGCAAGTTAAAACTTTGTATTTATTTTTCATTAAAAAAAAGTGATGGCTTGTAGAGGAAGCCGAAACTCAAATAATGGTCACGGCGATGGAGAAGTCGTTGTCTCCACATAAGTACGGAAAGAAAAACATTCCCTTTTTGTCGTTTAGTAAAATGCATCGTATAAAAAAGATTCCTTTTGAATAAACGTAAAAGTCAAAGGGGTTTATACACCGTATAAAAGAAAGTTGTGTATAAAACAAAATATGCCTCAATGAATGGAGATTGAGATGAAATCTCTTAAAAAGATCATTTTTAAAATAAAATAGATCTATTATGTGTATTCACTATAGGTACACATAAATAAAGTAAAAATACGAAATAGGACATAATAACATCATGAAATAATTTGAAAGTAGGAGATTAACCCAAAGAATGGAAGTTGGGTTAAGAAGTTCCCTTACCTCGTGTCTGACTTGACTCAACCGTTCTTTAACCTCCTGAATAATAAACTAGAGTTAATATCTACCTTATTAAGAATCATTTTCAATTTCATTATCCTTTTTATATCACTTATTACAATGTCATGAACATTATGTAATTATTTAAGTTAATAACGGTCGTTTTGTCGATCTTTGGTACTTGAGTCAACAATAAACTTCTTATAATTACAAGTTGTTCATGTGGTAGAATATCCATTATATCCAGATTTATATTCATGATTTAGATGTCATATATATCATATATATACAGTATATACATTCATTCATAATGTCATGTAACATTTAGAGGTAAGAAATGAAATGCATCGTTCATGGAGACGGTAAGCCGTACGTACGCATGAACGCTACTTTCATTTCTATTTCGTATTTAATGGAATGAAATCATAATAATATAAATTTATAATATAATTACAGTATAATATAGTGTATAATACCATTTAATCCATCCTTTATACATCCCACATATGGCATTAACGATTCAAATCACTTTGAGGGGGCGGTAGTCCGCACTTCCTAAAATGAAATTATCGCGTTTTACCCATAATGGAAATCATAAAGTATGACATAAATGAGAAATACAGAAGAATAAGTAAAACATAAACATATTATATATCATATATAAAAATAGTTACATCTTAATGGCCACCTTTGAAGGTGTTATATGAGTGTTGAACAATCATCGTTTCGTGAGGCAGAAATTTTCCATCCACAGAAACCGTATGTTCTTCAACCATTAGATGTAGTTGTGTGTAAGTGTAGCTCGAATACTTCTTATAACAGCATCCTAGTATATTGAGGATACTGGTGTTGTTACAAAAGAAATGAATAAAAAGAGTTTAGGGGGTTGTAGAAGAAAAATAAAACAAAACAACATTAGAAAAGACATTACCTCAAAATCGGGTAACTCTTTTTGATTTGAGCCAAAGGCTTCCTGGGGAAGGGTTCTGCCCAATGTGAGGCTTCTAGGAATAATAGGGGATTTGGGGAGAGTATTTGGGCAGAGGTTGGCCGATCCAAATGGCTTGAAGGTGTGAATAAGGTGGGAGAGGTGGGGGCCTTTTATAAGGGGAGAGGAGGGGCTCTTTTGGAAAGATTGAAATGTTACATTATTACACAATGCATTTCGTATTCTAAAGGTCCCAAACTTATATAATTCGTGGCTAAGGTGATAAGGGTTAGAAATCTACCCATCCAATAGTCTTTGGACAAGTGTATGCCTTGGATATTACATTATCTTTTCATTTTATTAAAATCGTTAAATAATGAGGTCATCGCTACATCATAATGATGTCATAAATAATTTAATTTATTTATTGTATAAAAATTATAAAAAAATACTATGATGTAGTTAATCTGTTTATCTTTCTAATGAATATTTATAATCAAAATTTGGATTTGTTTAACCCCAAATAAAAATTGTTTTAGTAAAACAACTCATGTTTGTGTCAATTTAATTTTAACATTAAATAAATATATATTAATGTCATTTTCCAACTAAAGTGGCTCCATGAGGTCCCCAAGTTGACCCATGGGTTGTCTTGGTCGCCCATGACTCATCCAATAGGAGTAGGACAAGTTTCATGCTCATCTCATATTATTAAAACATTATTTGTTCCTTAAACTACACTAATTACCTCTAATCGCGATTAAGAACTTAAAAGTTACTATTCACCAAAAAATTATTTTAATATCATTGAACCACATTTTACTTCTTAATGACAACCATGTATGTCGGATTTTTGAAAATCAAATCACATAAGTTGTAATATTTCATTTAAACGAAAAATCAGTTATTTAACTACCACTTAGTGGTTTCACTATTCATCAAAAATTGAAGTTTTTCAGAACAAGGCCAAAATTTCACCCTAAGCTATAATTGATATTCCAAAATCAAAAATGATGTCTATTTTACAAAATTCCAAACATATAAGTTTCATTAATTAATTTTATAATTAATTCCCGCTGTTACGACAAATAGCGTGTTTTTAAGAAACAATTTATATCAAAAGATTGGAAATTGTTTATGTCCAATTTCAATGTTAAATTAATTCTAATGACCACCATTGGATAAAATGGTAAAAATATATTTAATTATACCTTAAAACCACTAAATATTATAACTTATCACTATAAATTATTTTTATTAAAAAAGTTGTTTTTAAGTATTTTCACTATTCATAAAAAAATTAGAAGTTCTCAGAAAAATACCAAAAATTCAACATAGGCTAATTTCGATATTCCGAATCCAAAAATGAAGTCCATTTTGAAATATAAAATTTCTATAATTTTAAAAAGTGGTTATTACTATTCATAATGGCTACTATGATTAGTCGCGGTGTTTTAGAACTCGAAGTTGCGTACAATGCAAGCTATTGCATTATTGAATGAGATGCGTATCGTGGAAGCTCGGGGTGTTACATACCGGCAGTGCAGGAGTCCAATGGTGAGTGGATGCTTATGGCTTTGTTCTCTGAGATGCATCTGGAGGTTCACGATAGTCAAGGGTAGAATTCTCTTTCATTGTTATCTATAACTTCTACCCTCCTGGATTGAGTGAGGATGATGCAACTATCTGATTTAGAAGGCCTAGTTCTACGGGAGTTGGTGGCGAGTGAGGACCCTCCTCCCGGTTGGACGATAGGCGATGGTGAGGTTTTGCGTTTCCATGGACGAGTATGGGTTCCAGGGGATATACGCGAGGAGCTGATGCTGGAGTTTCTTGCTTCAGCTTGGGTAGTTCATCCCGGGGTTACCAAGATGTACCGAGACATGAGACATCAGTACCAGCGGCCAGGTATGAAGAGAAGGATAGATGGGTTTGTAATGAGATGTTCCACCTATCAGCAGTTGAAGGCAGAGCATCAGAGACCAGCTGGACTGTTACAGCAGTTACCCATTCCAGAGTGGAAATGGGATGATGTCGCGATGGATTTCCTAATTAGGTTATCGAGGTCACCTATAGGCAATGACGTTGTGTTGGTTGTTGTGGACATACTCATGAAGGTAGCTCATTTATTGCCGATCTAGCAGACCATCAGGATTGACGAGCTCAGAAGTCTGTTTATCCGAGAGATCGTACGTCTTCATGGGGTCCCTCGTTATATAGTTTCAGATAGGGACGCCCGCTTTACATCTCATTTCTGGTAGAGTTTTCAATGGGAGCTGGGTACGTAGGTGCTTCTGAGCACAGCATACCACCCTCAGACAGATGACTAGTCAGAGCGGACGATACAGGTGATAGAGGACATGATGCACGCATGCGTCCTAGACTTTGGGGGCTCTTCGGAGAATCATATACCCTTATTCAAGTTTTTCTATAATAATAGTTTTAAGGAAACTATTGAGATAGAAAAATATGAGGCTTTATATGGTAATCCGTGTCGATCACCATTGTGCTGGTTAGAGGCTGGTGAGGCAGCTTTACTAGGGCCACAACTCGTGCAGGAGACATCTGAGCAGGTTCAGTTGATTCAGAAGAAAATGGCTACTGCGCAGTCTCATCAAAAGTCTTATGCTGATCGCTGCAGACGACGTTTGGAGTTTGTGGTTGGGGATCAGGTTTTTCGGCGTGATTCACCATGGTTGGGTCACAAGAGGATCAGGAGACAGGGTAAGCTTTCACTGAGGTATGTGGGGCCATTTGACATTCTGGAGAGAGTTGGGCTGGTTGACTATTGATTGTAGTAACCACAACGAAACCAAGCCATGCATGACGTCTTCCACATGTCTCAGTTGCGTTGCTACCATTTAGCCCCGTCTCACACCTTTCAGCCTGAGGAGGATGAGCTTCAACATGATGTGCCTTTTAGGAGAATCTGATCCATATCGTCGAGAGGAGCATGGAGGTTCTCCGAGGTCGGTCAGCTCCTCTCGTACGGGTGATATGGAAGCATGGCCGAGTGCAGGACGAGACCTGGGAGGGGGAGGTCGATGTACGTGCTCAGTGGGAAGATCTGTTCTGAGCTTTATCTTCATCACCCTTGTAAGGGAAATTCTAGGGAGAATTACTATAAGGGGGGATATTTTTAAGAACCCGGTTCTTATTTTTGAGGTACGGGCTTCTTCGTTTTCCTTTTCCTTAACTGTTTTTGAGAAAATATTGAAAATGGGGAAAAATCCTTAATTTTGGAAATACACGTCGTGTACTTTTCCACACGTCGTGTACTTTTGGTAGTGTGGGATGGGTACACGGGGCATGTAGCAATGCCAGGGACGAAGGGTGTAGGAACCAACTACACGCCGTGTAGTGGTACCTTACATGTCGTGTAGTCAGTCAGCAATCCTAAACAGTATGATGGTGGAGCAGCCGCCAGCTGGGAAATAGTACATGCCATGTACTTGGGAGTACATGTCGTTTACTCATGTCGATGGATGAACAGTGTGGCAGTGCTGCCAAATGAATAGTTAAATGAAAGAAGTACACGCCGTGTAGTCAGAAGTACATGCCGTGTACTTTGTTTATTCAGCTTAAAATAGGCAGTAGGCTCCACATTTGGCAGAGGAGGCGTTTGAGCCATTTTGGAGCCAAAGGAGGAGGCCGGACCGTTGAAGATCCTTCTGGGGTTCTTCTGGAATCTGTTTCCGCCTCGAATGATCCTGTTGGAACCGCCCGGGTAAGCTCTCTCCTCTCCTAGTACCGTTTCTACCAATTATTTCCCGAGTGGAAGTTATTTAAGTTTGTTTGGTTTTTGTTCTTCATCAGATCTACGACATTCTTGGGCATTTCTAGAGTCGGCGTTCATGTATAACGATCTTTGACATATAAGGTAGGTGGCTTTGTGTAGATTTCTAATAGTCGTGCGTTTTTGTGCGTTTTCGTGCCACGAACCCATGTTGGGGTGTCGTGTGGCTGAGGTTGTTTCTATATTTAATTACTATAAATGCATAGGTGATTAAATTTTGATAATAAAATGCTGGTTGGGGTCATTTCTTGGATCTAAAACCACCCTGGGGTGTGTTTCACTGTTTAGCCATTTGGCCAGGATACCCGAGGGTATGCCTAAAATGTATTAATTATAGAATTTCCTTTAGAGTAATTTCTTGTACACTGCATTTTGATATGTTGGGCATGGCCCAGTTACCTGTTTATCCTGAGAGCGTTGTTGTGATTAGCCTGTGGGCACTGCACTATTTAGCCCGAGGGCTGTAGTTAATTTGACCTAAGGGAAACATCTTTCGTGCCTGAGGGCCATAGAATATGTTCCTGAGGGCCACACTACCTATGCCTGAGGGAAATATTCTATTACGCATGAGGGCTATACCTGCGAGTTGGACTATTCTTACCCGAGGGTAAGGTTTTGCTTTTCTAAGGATGTAGACTGTTTGTTTGGAAATGCACTATGAAGATTTCTATTATATAATGAATTAATTGAATAATAAAATTGAAATTTAATTTTTAAGTTAGTTAATTGTCAGTACTTCTTACTTTATTGAATTTTACTATTTCACACTGTTGTTGAATGCTTACACATAGTTGGGCACGTGCCTTTGGTGGGTGCCTACTGAGATATATTTCTCACACCCTGTTTGGGTCATGCTTTTTTTCCCAAACAGATTAAATTGTTGCAGGTGTAGATAGGGGAATGAGTCCCTATACAGGTACGTGACTGTTTCTGAGAAGTAGGAGGGCATGGGACTGAGGCTAGGCTCGCGATGCCGCTGCCAACTGTTTTTCTTGTTTTGTTGTACTCCATATTTTTAGTACTGTATTGAAGTATAACATGTTCTGGATGTTTTCTTAGAACTTGAAACATGTATCATCATCACTTATATACTATTGGTTATATCCACTAATGTAGTTATTTCAGTTGTGTATGTTTACTTCTTCCACTATCGTGTATGTTTATTTTGTATTCCATTGCGCTACACTTTGACAAATGAGGGAATAGTTTCCCCACTCTCAAACATGGGCCCTCGCTGCTAGTCGGCAGCCTCTGGAGTTTGGGGAAAAGCTCTTGATGTCTTGTGGTGAACTGGCTTCGGGGCACCCGTTGCGTGGCACCCGGGTCCGGGACGTTACATCGCCATCAAAAGGCGGAAAAACTGCATTTTTTTTAAAAATAGTTATTTTACCCTAAAAATTTATTTTTTTCACATAAAATGTTTTAGAAAATTTATAAGATTAATAATAATGTTATAAAATTCAAAATTTAGTTAATACTATTCATAATGGATACTCTATAATAATATTATATCAATATATAGTCGTTTAGTGAAACTTGGTCTTGCGTACAATACACGCTGTCGAGGAAGGTCGTGATTGTGTATAACACAATCCAAGTCAGGGTTGCGTGTTGTACAAGAATCTTTTTTTGTTTTGTTATAACAGAATCCAAACATTTTTCATTTTTACATTGAATATATATATACACTCAGTGTTGCGTAGAATGACTATTATCAAACGAACTTGAAATTGTGTGTAACACAATCTAATAATAGTGTTTAGTATACTGCAAGCTAATATGGTGTTGTGTATAGCACACGATAATCTTTTAGTAGCATAAAAAACATGACATCAATTAAATTAAAAATAATTCATATCATAAAATATCGGGTTTTTACATTCTACCACCCTTAAAATGAATTTTGCACTAGAAATTCGTCGGGGTTATACATTGTTTTCTACTTGAAAGTTTCTTTAATTGAAACCCACATTGTAAAATGAAATTCCAAAACATAACATTAAAAACTAATGTATGAAACATAACGGTTACCCAAATTAACTAATCAGTGGGTTTCCACATAGGAGAACATATGAGAAAATATAGATATGGAAGATAAATCTAAGCACCATGTTCTGATGGAGAGTGGTAGAGAACATGGCTATGAAAAATCCAACAATCACAAAGCCATAGATTTGTGATGATCTATGGTACCATCCAATTCATCAGATATAAGGGCACTATGACAAAATTTTTTGTTTTCAAGATCATTTCCCTAAATTTGATGAATTAAAATAAATACTTACATGATTTTGGTACAATCTCACTATTGTTCGTGAATTGAACAGTTTCAACTTCATCTCTTAATGAAATGAAGTTTAATTTGTTATTTGTTAAGTGTTAGTAGATCATGTGATAGAATGATGGTTCATTCCATCTGTATCAAACAAAAGGTTAGAAAAAGCTATAAGTCCATCTTATGGTGAGATTAATCGTATATAGTAAGAAAAATAGACTTATACTTTATCTTTCATACCACATTATAAATAAAACTCGTTTCCACTAACTAGGGACTTCTTGTAGGCCAGTGGTAGGCGATAAAGTCCAGTCACACATCAGTTGTGGGTTTGATTGCCACAGCCTTGTCCGATGCAATGGGTTGTCGTCCGTCCTGCAAGTTGTCCATTTTCTAAAACTACACTATTATAACATTCTAGAAATAATATTGAAAAAATTTATAGCCTTAAACAATACTAACTTATGTCTAACATAATTCATTCCAATATTTAGTCTTATCTAAAATTCTTCAGTCCAAGCTCATTGTATAAAGAAATCAAATACTAGAAATGTAATCTACCAAGAATGTGAATACCATCATTTATCCCTCATATATCATACGATATATCTTATTGGTCAAATTAAAAACATGTGAATAACTTAATCATTTATTCTCTTGAAAAATGAATACCCATTTAACCTTAGTGAAAACATGAGTGTTGTCAAAAGTTAACTCTTTCCACATAACAAAACCCCAAAATTTTATATACTCAAACCATGATATAACTATTTCATTATATCAGTCATGAGCTCATGAATACTGTCAAACATTTCATTTTCTCCTTATCCCTTCATTATGCGCATATCATCTTCTTTACAAAAATATCTCAATCACATTCCATGGTTACCGGCACCATAAAATTATTGAAAACCACAATAGAACAATACATAATTATTCTAATATTCCATGATACTATATAAAACATTATTTTGGAATCCCATTAGATAAACACATAATCATTCTACCACATCATTTTCTTATTCAACATCTCCAATAGTGATCGCATGTGACTTCCCTTTGTCCTTTGCCTTATGTGGTTGCTCATGTCGATCATCATTAACCATTGGATTAGGGCATTGATTAGCATAATGCCCCATTTCATTGCAATTGAAGCATTGAAGTGTTGGTGGTGCGTTCTCTGTAGTATTTTGTTTATCATTAGTAACCCTTTTTCCATTACTTCAACACTCAGCTGCTTAATGACCTTCTTTTCCATAATTAAAACATTTTCTAGTCCCTCTTAGACAATCTCCACCATGCCTCTTTCCACAATTTGACCATAAATAAACATTAATCTTCTTTTCACCATTATTATGAGATTTCTCCTTGAACTCCATCTTTCGTTTCTTATCAAAACCATGAGATGGATATGTAACACCAACTTCTATTTCTACCTTTATAGCACAACGCACAATTTCTTCATAGCTACTGAAGTCTCTTATAGCTATTGCCCTTCTAAGACTTGGTTTTAAGACACTAATGAATCCATAAACATTACTTTCAGGTTGGATGATAAATTCAGATGCATACCTTGCAAGCCTTGTGAAATTCGATTCGTATATACCAATAGATACATCATCCTTTTTCTTTAGTTCAAGAAAATCCTTCTCCATCATTGTTCTAAGAATATGAGGGAAGTACTTATTGAAAAATATGTTCTTGAACTAGACCCATTCCATGGACTCAATTTCATCTCTTGGCCTCGTACTCTTGATAATATTCCACCATTGATCAGCTTCACCTTCCAATAGATATACTTCTAAGATGACTTTATCATGTTCAGAACATTGAAGAACTGAAAATATATTTTCAGTGGTTCTGATCCATTGTTCAGCGACAAGTGGATCCGAAGACCCACTGAAATAAGGTGGATGTTGCCTCATGAAGGACTCAATAAAACATTGTTCCCTTATTTGCTCATTTGGATGTCCAGAATGATTCATAGCTTGTGTAAGTATAGCAATAAGAATTTGAACTCCATCTCCCATAACATTGGTTTGTTTAGGAGGAAAATAATTGCATTGTCCATTACATTGATCAACACGGTTTCTTCGGGTTCTAGCCATCATCTATATCCCAAAAAGAATAGTGTGAGAGGCAAAAATCTTTCCAGGGATAAACAACATAATAAAGGGGGAGTACCTTCAATATCATACATGTTAGGTTTAATTCTAAGATCGTTACCGTAATTCTAGGATTATAACCTATACTTATACTTAACCTTATGACCATCCCTAGACATACCATAGAAATATATCTAGGGATCTCACAAATGTTCTCACATAATAGTTTCCAAAGGTTGACTAAACCTTTCCTCTGATACCAACTGTAGAGGCCCGAAGCTTGACGTACATGGACATTACATTACATTTGCGGAATACATATTATATAACAATAACATACACATATGGACTATAATAGTTTAGTGTCTTTGGAAACTGGGAATATAATCATCTAATTGTGGTGAAAGATCTTCAACATCTCCCATAAAAGTCTTCCCCTTTTGTTTTCTTACCTAAAACCTTTCCTGAAATCATGGGGAAAAGAAAACATATAAAGGGTGAGCTCAAAAGATCAGTAAGGGTAAGCATGTAGAAAATAAGTCAAACCATATACATTTGAACTTAAAAATATGAACATAATGTTTAAACATCAAAACCTTGAGCAATTTCATAAAACATGGAAGTAGGTAATGCTTAGATCATAATGGGACATCAATCATGATAAAATAGAATGGGAATAAAACATGTAATTTTGGAAACCATTAAGCACATGTTATGATTTCCATAGTAGCCAAGGAATTGCTGCCAAGACCATATTAGTGGACAAAGTCCCTTTCTGAATTGAGTTCACTCCTCGTTTCAGTCCTGTAACACTAAACCGGGTAAACTTACCGTTACATCCATGTCTATCTCATGAGATATAAATCTTTACCCAATGAATTGGAGGGAGA
Organism: Viscum album; assembly: GCA_963277665.1. Lineage (NCBI taxonomy): Eukaryota > Viridiplantae > Streptophyta > Magnoliopsida > Santalales > Viscaceae > Viscum > Viscum album. Next base: position 969,641,872 of record OY728133.1, on the reverse strand, counting down.
TATAGGTCCCACCCATCTCATAATGAAATCATTCTTACTTTTTCCAAAACATAAACATAAATCATTCATCATAACCCAAAGAATAAAAATTGGGTGTCATAAAAATTATCCCATCATCACATAATCCATATAAAACAAATGGATTTCATTTCATCAAAAGAAAAGTGAAACCATATAAATAATAGATATATTATACATGAAACATTAACATACGAAATAATGTCATCTTAGATGGAAAATGGTTTTGATAAAACACTTGAAATGAATTCTTGAGGAAAATATCATTTCTTCATCAAAATAATTTTCTTTTCAAAAAATGTCATGAAATTTTAAAAGAAAAGGATTTTGTTGAAAATATTCATGAAATCTTTTAGATTAAGCTTCATGAAAATAATGCTCTATAAAACCGAAAAAATATGTTTATTCTGTATAAGTTAAAAATAACAATCTCCTCGTACTTTTGTCAGAAAAGTCAAAAACTACTTCGTATGGTAAAAAAATATTCGTTACATACCATGTAGTAAAAGTGATAAATGGGTAAAAAGGAATTTAAACATACATGAAACCATTTTTAGAAAATAGTAACATGGATGATAAATATAACCCCAGTGAATACTTATGAATAAACAATCTCAGATAAAAATGAGATTGGAAAATTATCCCTTACATTAGGTCTGATATGCTTCGTATGGATCCAATCCTCATGTATAATGATTTAAATAATGTCATTGACTAATTACATAATCATATTAATTTTTATCATATCATATATGTTTCACTTATTACTTTATATTACCCATTCTTTTGTAAATTCTTTGTTAAAGCAGCGTTTTGGGTAAAATCATTTCATTTATCTAATGTTTTTCGACTTGTCGTTCTTGATATTATTACTTATATCCTGATTTACATAATTCCAGAATATAAAACATGATTCATATATAATATATATTCATCATACACATATATATTATAGATCGATAAAATGAATGAAATACACTGTTCATGGAGAGGGTAGGCCATACGTACGCATGAACGTTGTTTTCGTTTCCTTATTAAATTGAATGAAACTAAATAGATGACATACATATATATATATACATAAATCCAGTAGCATTATTATTTCATATATATCATTTTTACTCATTATATGAACTTTATAATCATTCATGTATGGTTTACATGGAGAATGAATCTCATCGCGTCGTGGAGACGACAATCCATACGTACGCACGAGCGATGATATCGTTCCCATAATTATTGAATAGAATTGGAGTGGATGGTATAATATATAAGAATAAGTATGATGATATAATGAGAATATATAGTTATTATTTAAATCATTATACCCATCCATGTAAGGTGTTGGTGGAAAAATAGATTACACCATGGCGTGGAGACGGTATTCCGAACGTATGCATGCGCAGTGATTTCATTTTCTGTAGAATGGATAGAATGTGAAATGGGGTTGTTTAATATTTATAATAACATATCAGTATATTATTGATACTTATGTTATTAAAATATAATGAAACAAATAAATAATAAGAAGTTGAAGAATAATGAAAAATTGAAAGAATCGCTAACGGATATTACCTCTTCTTTGACACGCCTCTTTGAAACCTCCTATTAGGGTACTAAAATTGGTCTTTGAAGATAACCAGGACCACTATTATGTTTCTAGGTAAGTTGAGAAGGGAAATTGTCAGGGTTTGGCCGAGATTAAAAGCTCTAAATTGTGTGATTAGAAGAGGGAGGAGATGCCCTTTTATAAGGGATGAGAGAGGCACCTTTGGAAATATAAGTAAATATTAATTTATATTAAATCCCATCCCAAAATAAAAACGTCCAAAATGACTCAAATACTAAGATTATATGTTATTGGGTTGTAATATCATCAAAAAATAAAATTTATACATGTTAAGATTTTATTTTAACCATTATCAATTTGATTTATCCTTATTTAATCAATTTAATTTTATTTGTAGTAATAACATTCTAAATTTTAAATTATTATAAATAATTAACTATTTGTTGTGAATTTTCTATAATTGGATAATTTATAACATTTAAGACCATATAAATTTAAATTTATAATTTATAATTTTTTTTATTTTTAAACAATTTTAAAATTTGTTATTTTTTTAAAATAACAAGTGTCAATTTTGACACTATTCATTTATTTGAATTTAAATAAACAACATACAGAAGATATGTTAGAACTAAAAGATTTAATAGATTCATAACATGTCATATTTATCTTTGAAATTATTGGAGCACATTAAATAGTTAATATAATATTTATTTAAATATTTATTAAACCATTTATTTGATATTTCTCTTAATAAAATAATTTTAACATCACTATTATGTCACCATTAATGATAATTATTTTATCCCAAAAAAATATAAATAAATTCATATGATGTATATAATTTCATTAGATTTTCTGAGACTATTAATTTTCTAGGTTTCATGAATTTTATCAATAAATTAAAATTTATATACTAATAATATTTAAGAGAGTGACATGTTGTCACTTTCTTTGGTTTTAGTAATAATTACATTATTTTCAAGGAAAAAAGCCCATAAAATGAATCTATTCCGGCCCATAGGTGATATGGGTCATCTTTTAGTCATCCAATAGAATTTTTGCAGGTGTTAGGGTAATTTTATAATCTTATATTTACCCTTAATTACCAGATTTACCTTTAACTATGGTAAATAAAATATACCGTAGTTACTATTCATAATGCCCAAATAAAGTAGCTTATTACCATAATTTGGATCCACTGATTCAAAATATGAAATCCATTTTTCCAAATTCAATACGCAAAATTTGAAGCAGTTAAATTAAAATTAATCACGTTGTCGAAAGAAAACAGGTTTTTGTTTAAAACATTGCAAAATATTCAATTGATTTAACCTACGAATTCAATGTATAATCAATGCTAATTAAATAAATTATATTAAATGGTAAAAATATATTCTATTTATACTTTAAATCCATTCAATATTATAATTTAACCATATATATTATTACGATGAAAAACGTTGTTTTTAATTAAAATATAGCGTGTTTTTACTATTCATTAAAATATGAAAGTTATTAGAAAAATATCAAAACTTTATCCAATGTAAATTTTTATATCCTGATTCAAAATAATATGTTTATATTGTAAATTTTATCCAATGTAAATTTTTAATAATATTCATAACGACTAGTCCATAATAATATTATAACAATATATCGTTGTTTAGTGAAACCTGGTACTGCGTACAACACACGCTATCGAGGAAGGTCGTGATTGGGTATAATGCAAGACATGTCAGGGTTGCATGTTGTGAAAGACTCCTTTGTTGTTTCGTGATAACAAAATCCAACCATTTTTCATTTATACATTGAATATATATATATATATACACACTCAATGTTGAGTAGAATGACTATTATCAAACAAACTTAAAATTCTATGTAACACAATCTAACAATAGTGTTGCATATACTACATGCTAATACGGTGTTGCGTATAGCACAATATAATCATGTTGTAGCATAAAACACATGACATCAAATAAATTAAAAATAATACTTATCATAAAATATCTGGTTGTTACAAACTGTATCAATATTTATTATGTATTGATCCCCTGTATATCATCTTTAGTCACCATTATTTTATACTAAAACATGCAATATTTATAAAATAAACTAAACCACTATATATTATCTATAATATGTAATAGTTTTCAAAACTACATGATTAAAAGTTACTTTTAAATATCACATGTGTAATTATATTCACCCATACATATCATATGTGTACATTTTTCTAACTTAGATCATGATAACCTTATGTAACATTTGTTATCATTTTTTCATCATAGGGATACAATTATGTATCAAATGTTTTCCCACATAAATAATGAAATTAGAAATATTCCTGATTAGTTTTATGCCCTTATGTATAAGGGATTCATCCATATATAAGAGCAACCTAATTCATTTACACAGTAGCAAACTAAGAATTCAATTTTTTTATAAAACATTATATATATATTCTAAAACATCATAAGAGACAACCATATAATTAATTAAAAAAATTATGCCAAAAATTTTTACAATAGAATTTATCCAAAGAATAATCATATCCTCCACGACATGGTTTTCTACCTTATGATGGAATCATTATTCATATATAAGAAAACCGTAAAAAAATAATTCTGAATCTATACCAAAAATACTAACACCATCATATATTATAGTTAAATTATATAAATCCAATATTTTAACCTATTTACAACTCTTAATACCCATTCTCGTATAAAATGACACGTCTTTTTATGACTTACCCCATCATTTTTTTAATATTCCCTATTGTTATGTTATTCACGGATCAATAAATATTACACATTTTGTGATCATGATGGAAAATATTATTTTCATTACATTATGCTGAAATTTCACAATATAATATTAGTCTTATTGGGGGTATTCAAGATTATATAATTTCATTTGTTATATGGGTGTAATCTACTTATAGATTCAATGTGTTTAATTATACATTATTTATGGAAGATATTTTTTAGTTTTTTAATGAATATTTATCTAATATTTAAAAGAGAATCACAATTCACTATGTTAGTGTTCATTAATGTTCATTAGATTATAAAATATCACCCATTCCTTAGGAATGGATTCTTAACTAGTTTTTTTACTCTATAGGCTATGCCTTCACATTTATGTTACTTATTTCAGAAGTGAATTATATTTTTATTATATTTATTTTATAATTAACGAATCAGATATTAAAAATGAAATTTTATTTATCTAGAAATGTATTTCAAATTCTTCATAATAATTTATGCAATGGATTCAATTTATTCACCCATTCTCTAAGAAAAGTTACCAATGTATTTTTGAAAATTAAATTTTGAATGAAGATCATGTAAAATTATTTTATTCATTAAAATAATAATGTGAAAATATCTCCCCAAAAAATAATATAATGTTTTTAAAAATATTACACATCAATTGAGAATAAATATGGAAAAAATATTTCCTAAATAAGACAATATATTATTTTTCACTGATGAATACTTATTATTACCTAGGTTCTCTTTTCTTTTATTGGTGTTGTAATTTTTGTTTTAATATTATCAATTATCAACTTTTAGTTAACTAGTTATTATATTGAATTATGTTTATAACAATTTGAGGATTTATAAATATGTTCAGTGATGTTGCTTTTTCTACATAATAATGATTATAATATATTCATGGGAAATTTAACAGTTAGTTTTTGTCCTAGTTTACTTGGAATGACTTTTTTATCATGTGATTACATGAGTTATATTTTTGAATATGTTTTTTCATTTTTGAATTGATCACGTCGATGTATAATGTGGGGTTTCGTTGAGAATGTCTATTTCATTAGTACGAATTGAATTTTTATTACCTCAATATAATGTTCAGGTTAATATATATGTTTTATGTTCATATATTGATCCATTATTTTTTATGAATTTCTTAAAGGGGATTTTATGTTAAGGATATTGTCAGTCCCTGGATAGTGAGGTACTGGTGAGAGGGGGTGATTCATTTGAACATATTTATTTTATATTTACAAATTATACCTCTTGGAAAAAAATACTTCATCCTGATAAATTTAGGATCCTATAATTATTCACTCTATCTATATCACACTTTTGATAAAAATAAGTAAAATGATGTCATTTTTAAAAGGATTGGTCTCATAGTGTGAACAGACTAAATGTTGTGACAATCCATTCAAAATACCATTTATTTAATTACAAATATTAATAATAGTGAAGAAATTATAATAGTAGATTGTAAACAATGTTTCAGATAGGTATCATCTAATTCCTATGGATTATTTGTTTTATTATTTGAAAAGAAGGTATATGTTTTTTAGTAATATAATATCCCTTGAAGATGAAATTCATAATTTTGATTTTCATGTTATCCCAAAAATAAAAAGGTATATTTTCATTTCAAAAATTCAATAACAAGATTTATATTAATTTACTATCATGAATTTTTACTACATTTTCAATATATCATAAGACTCTTAGAATAGATAATAATAGGAATTCAAGAGAATAGTTCGTTCATATTCTCAAATGTAAACAAGTTTGTGGTATTTTCAGAAGTGTTATCTCCTTCATGCTTGTGAATAATGGTGTAGAAACATCAAATAACTAAGGAGAACTAGAAATAGTTCTCTTTTACTCAATTATCTAATTCACAATTATAAAATGAAAGTTATGATAATAATAAAATCATATGAACTGAATCCTTCATTCCAACTAGATGATTATAGTAATCATTTGTGAAAGAGTTACATTGATATGTTGTTCATTCAAACTAACAATGATATATAATATCATTACCTTCCGATTAAAATATAAAATGTTTATAAGAAGTCCATCTAATTTTTCATGACCATTGAGGCTCTTGGTATCAACTTTTCCTTATGAAACTATGACGACTGAAATACATTATATCACTAAATGATATCTAAATAAATCACAATTTTTATTAGTAACTCAATGCCTTTGATGGGTTATTATTCAAAGTGAGGTTTATAATGACAATCTAATATAAATTTCATGTCAAATCCTTATTTTATATTCTATGTCAAGATTCATTTTATTATATTTGATAATTTTGTATCATCCAAAGTCTAAATATATGTATCATTTATAAAACTATTAAATCTATTAAATTAGTTGTTTTTCATATTTAATATCATGGAATGTTTCCAAGAATAATGGAATCGTCAAATACATGGTATTAAGTTATCAATCATCTTTTTTTTGAAGTACTGATGCATATGTTAATAATAACATACCTCATCATTTTTTTAATACCTCAAACTCATTAATTTATGAAAGGAACACTATATGATCATATTTTACAATAAGTTAACTCTTCCGAGAATTTTTTATGCACAAAAATTTGGGATTATAATCTGATTCTATGGTGACCATCTGATCACATTATCACTTCTCTTCATCAGGTATATTCTTCATGTGACATAGAGGCTTTTATTGATATGTATAAGTCAATACATGATGAAATTAAATCATTGTGTTACCATATTAATGGGTTTTTACTCATTTAAATAATCAAATTTGAATTCCATTATCACATTTAGTATTATTTTCTCAAACTCATTAGTTTTCTAGAGGTTATGTAATCAATATTCCGCCACATACAGATACCTAAAAAAGAAAAAGGTAGTCAAGGAAGTTATAAAATCAATACAATGTACATGTTTAAATTGATTCTATGGAGAAAGAAATTTCCATTTTTAATAAGGATGTATCGTCCTTAGTTTATCACAAATAATAAATATGATCAATAGTTTATAGGACCTACCACATGAATCTTAAACCGAACTATGAAATATTTTTATTTAAATATGAACATTATATCATAGTTGTCAAATTTTCATTATGAATTGGAAAAAAAAAATATTGAAAGATATATTAATTTCATAATTTGTAGTAACATGTAGAATGATGGTTTTTAAATGATAACTCTAGCATTTGTAAAGACAATTTGTTCTAAAAAATATATTTTTTCCACATAATGGGTTTTTATTTCATTTTGGAGGAAGTATTTTTTATTCAATTATGGATCCCTTATAAAATTTATTTTTTAAAATTGAGTTCATTTTTTAATCATCATTTATTTAATATCTTAGGGTCAATTTTTGTGGATTATTTTATACGTATGAATTTTTATTGAAAAGTGAAAATATTAATTTTTTTTAAATAATTTTTTTTTCAAAAAAAATAAAATTCATATTCTATTCTGTGTAAGTGAAAAATTATTATTTCATTCTATTGATATAATAAATTCATAATAAGGGTATTTAAATTTTTATAATTCATGAATTTAGTATAAAAACACTTTATACCGTAAATTTATATTTTCTTGAAAACCTATTATTCATCACATTTATTGGTTTATTTTTTATTTCAATTCTTCACCGTATGTTTCATTAATAATGGAAAAATCGATTCCATTTTCAGAAAACCTAGTATGAATAGCAACCTTACTAATTCAGAAACTGATTCATAAATTTAATTCTTCCTCTTTTATATTGGTCATTACAAATAATAACCATACTAATATTTTTTACCATGGTAATAGCCTAATTGGGTAATTAATTCAAAAAATAAATTTATAATAACTACTCCATAATCTTATAAAATATTAATATATGTCCTTTTTTTCATAATATATCATGATTACAATATTTATATTATTCAATATAATGAAATGTTCTAAATATCATTCTCTTTGTTTTATTAACTCTATATTTTTTAAAAACTAATAAAAAGATGAAATATTTTGAAAAAATATTTTTTTTGGAATATAATTTATTTAATTTCATCATGATAATTTATAATTTTTTTTTTGAAAAATAATGACCTAACCAGCTTATGAAATAATGATACAATGTTAAAGAAGTAGAATAATTAATAAATTGCCTTTAAAAATTGTAAAAATAATATTATAGTAATGAATTATTGAATTATATAGTTATTTATATTATTAAATCATATTTTTGGCGGGTAAATTGATTATATTCAATTATTATCTCATTTTTAATCATTTAAAATTGAAATCAATAAATATTTTTAAAATTGAAATTAATGACATGTTATAATAGTTAAAATTTTGTTAGATTACTTAAAATTCATAATGAATATATTTTTTCCAACTAATTTAGAAAAGGAAAATGAAAAAAAGATAATTGTAAATATATGATCTAAAAATGTAATTATTTTTTTATAAGATTATTATGACACAAAATTTTATTATATTCAAATTGAATAAATTCAGAGCTTTTATGACATCAATAATAATATTTATTAATATAATATTTTGTGGAATCCATAGAGAGTAAGCCTCCTATCTTATATACAATAACCTATTTTTCCAATCAATTACTCATAAAAAGCCATTTTTATACCAATATGAACAAAAAAATTCCTTACATCACTTCATATATCCAAAATACAATTTTTTTTTCATAAAACCATCTAAATAATGATTTTTGTGTAATCCATAATAGGTTATTCTAACAAAATGTATCAATATTAATTTATAATAATTATCTTATGTTTTCATAGAATTCATTCCAATATTATTCAAAAATGAGGATATAATATCATCATTATATACCATATAATGACTTTTAATAATGTTTAATCAATAACATACATCCATCTCTTGCCCCATCAAATGGGAAATGAATTTTTTATTAATGTGTATAGCGTACTACCGCCTCATGAACCGATAAAATTATTATTCCATCACCATATCTCATAGGTGGTTATGCTGATGTATTTAATATATAAGTATGATATTAAATAAATAGTTTTCATTCTTTAAAAATAATTTACAATATAATTTTCTACATTTCCATTCACTAGAAAATGATAAAGTCATTCATGCGTACGCGTGGACAACCAGCTCCACCAAAATATTTGATTAATTATTCATCTCCACACCCCTTGTATAATATATATATATTTATATTTATATCTGTGTGTCTGTGAAAATTTAGTGAAATTTTATTTATGATATTATAATCATTTGACTAGTATTTAATAATATTTACATCTCCTCTATAATTATCATTGAAAAACTAAATCATTACTCAACGTTAAATATGAAATATGATCTCGATGATACAAATATTCACTTTTATTCTTAAAAAAAATTATGGTTGGATTTAAATGTACAATTGATTAATGAAATTATATTTTTTTATTTATTATTACTATAGATAAGATTTAATGATGAAAAATTTGGCCATTATCGTGCTACATATGTAATTTTAGTATTATGAGTCAAATATCATCATAACATCTGATTTAATATAATTTATTGTGTAATTGAATATTATATGGTAATTAATAAAATAAAATTAATAATAAATTGTAAATATGTTCTTATGATTGTAAAAAATTGACAGAATTATATTATTTTGGAAGATAAATAATGTACTTGATAATTCATAGTCATTGTATGGGACTTTATTTCAAAAATAAACCTTTAATGGTTCTCCTATAACTATTTTTCATCTATGTCCATATTTTAAACATATTTTATAGATTTATTTTTATGGTCATAATTTAACTGTAAAATAGATTTTATGAATTTATTGATTTTATTTAGACGTTTATCAAAATAAATATTTTCTCCTCAAAGTCCACACATTGTTTATAAATTACAACAGTACTCTTATATTTTAATATAAAATCGTACAATGAATTATCCCAATACGAAAATCGTAATATGTTTTTTATTTTGATTATAATATTTAATATAATTTTCAATGAACAAACAACATTCCCTTTACTATGGTTATTTTCGAAATGGGTTTTAAAATGGAATTGATATTTCAATATAGAAAAAAAATTTGTTAGAGGGGAAAAGAGTTTTTTATTAATATAATGATAAAAATCAAATATTCAATTAGTTATGATAATAATATGGTTCATAGAAATAATTTATGGTGATAGGACATTCTATGTAGAACATGCTTGGGTGGATAAATATTTAACTAATGATGGGTGGATCCATTATAAACGAATGATGGGTGAGTCCGTGATAGACCTCCAATGCATTTATAATTGGAGTGAACAATAATGATTATTCAATTTTTATGGTTTATTCAAAATGTGGTGTGACAATGATGTATAATGTAACAAAATGGTTTAATATATGTATTTTACTCTTTTTTATGTAATTATAATGATTTATCATGGTAATATAATGATGTTATTTTTCAAGGAATGTATACGAATATTTTTATGTATGATAATTATAACATTATGTAAATGTTGTAATAATTTTATAATTAATGTAAATAATCCTTTATGACTTTTATCTTTCGATTAATATTTCTAATGAATTTATTTGAATAAATACGTGAAATAACTTTCATTATAAATAAAATATTTATTTTGAAAATAATGATTATTTTGAAATAGATTTTACATTATTAATTGATTAATCTCTTTCATTTTTTTTCTATTTTTTTTCACTGAATTGGATTTTTTCTCATCCTCCAAATAAAAATTTCTACCAGTGGGGATGTTGATGGGTGTGGAAAAATATTAAAACTAGTTTGACTTCTGGATGCTTTCATTTGAAAATAATATTATTTTACATAAAATTTAAACATTGTTGAGAAAAAGGATATTTAGTATAATTTTAAAAATTCTATTATATTATATTGTCATGTAAAATTTATGATAAAATTATCTAAAACTATAAGCTAAAATGATATTTGAGAATGAATGAATATATATTCCATTTAAAAGGATCATGATTATCTGATTATTATAAATAGGTCCATACATTTGGTGTTAGATTAGGTTATAGTAAACATTTCATATTTGTACGTTTTCATATGTTATTAACATAAGGTTAATTAATAACCTCATGGATCTAAATGATTATGTTCGATTTCATGATAAATTTAATAGAATCCCTTTTTAATGTTTTCTGTAATTGGAGTTCAAGGTAATTAATGTTACATTTGGATACATTTTATTTGGGTTTAGTAATATGGAACCATTAGTTTTAATGTTAAGTATTATTTCATAATTGTTCTATGAAATAATAGTGATTTAATGAATCAAGGTAAGAGTTTATATTTATTGTAAAAAATATATAAAATTATAAAGTCATTGAGGAATGTTTTGATAAATTGTATGATATATAATTATATAATTTGTATTTTTATTTTTATTATAATGACTATTCCATTTTGTAATTTTAATAATTCATTTCATGGTTTAATGAAAATCGTCACATCATGTTAAGGATAATTTATTAATGTGAATGTAAATGTGCCTAAAAAAACCATATTAACAGTTTTCAGATAATAGAAAAGGAATCATAAAATGATTTTTAATTATTATCAATTATCAAAATATCATGGAATAAATAATTTTTTATATCTAACACTAGTCAAATTTAGCAATATTTATTTGATTCATAGAATTGTATTTATTTATTACAAAATACCAAATCATCAATATCATTCGAAATGGAGAATACATCCAAGGACAAACTATTTTTTTAGATAAATAATACACACATGAATATAAATGGTATATCAATAACATAAATTAATAACATGATGTGTATATTTAATGAATAAATTATATTCATATTTTATAACATTGAATCACGGTTTATTTTATATAGATGAATCATAAGAAAATACTTTATATCATTGAATAAGATGAAAAATCTTGGTTAATGGATAAAGAATGAAGTTGATCTAATGATTTATTTATCAATGATATTATGATATTGGTAAATATTATATGAATAGTAAAATTCTTAAAGATTATACTATATTAGATAATTTGAAAATATTTTGAATCTTTAATGACATAGAACCAATACCTTTGAAAAGGGAGAGGTGGTGAAATAGTTAAAATTTTTAGAGAAGGTTCTTTAAGGGCATATTTTTATTCTATAAATAAACCATTGGGATAAAAATTTCTGGATATTAATGATATGATAATAATATAATAATATATATTTTTGAAAAACATTTCTATATAAAAAAATAATAGGTTTTGAAATGTATGTGGGTGATTATGTTCATTATATTACTTGGGAAGATGTTAACTATCATGGGAAACCTATATGATTGAAGAGCAATGAAATATTTTTAGATAAAGATGTATTTATTTTTGTAATGGAACATGAATTATTTTTTTAATATAATTTGGGTTTTTATTGCAGATTTATATTTAGTAGGGTCATTTATTGATATTTTTATCATATTTTATAGATTTTGATTAAGGAATATACATTTTGTAACAGTATTTTAAATGTACTTAGTGTTATTTGGTGATAAATATTAAATTTTTACTGATAGAATATGTGACCAAATAATTTTGATCTTTGGGATTCAATATTAATGAAGAATAATATAAATAATTTCAGTAACAATTATTTACATTATTATTTGGATTGATATTTTGATATTTCTAATTAATTTGAGAGAATAATTTATTATTCACTCATAAGAATATCTATTAATTTTTTGATTTATGTTAATTTATGTTAACCATTTTAATTTTTTTGATAAATAAATATATATTGAATATCTTCATACTCATTTTGGGAATAATGTTATCCAATATAAGATTATTTGGGTGCTTCAATCATGAATCAACCTTAATTGATAATCTTTGTCTTCGAGAAAAGGACCACATTGGTTAGGAATTGATTAGGGGGTGTAATTTTATATACCATTCATGTATATTTACATATGTGTTTTCTCTATATGGTAATGAAATTATTCAAAATTTGTAAATGATTTTCAATAAATGATGTTTTCCTATTATATTTATTATTGATTAATTGACAGTCTTTCTCAATCCTCTCTGTTTAATGATTTTGTGGACCATGAAATTGTTATGATCACTCACATTCAAATTACCATTGACATTTTTTACTCTCTGTATTTATTGTAATGTTATTATATTCTTCAACGTATATATTTTCAATTCCCACTAATGTTTTCATATTTTGAAATTTAGTTATGGGATATTTTAGATAAATTGTTTTCCCTCTCCCAATTTTTAAGAGATTATAAAACTATTTTAGAATGTGGTATTTCAGAAAATATATATTCATATATAAAACTGTTTAATACCATGATATTAATAAAATTTCAAGGAAACAATTTTTTGTTGGTGGTGGGAACTGACAAATTAATATTTATAAAAATTAATATTATGTTGTATTATCTATGTGATACTCAACACAAGCCTTAATGAACCATTAAATATGATTATTTAAATAAGTATTTTATAAAATAGATATTAAATTTGAGGGTACGAATTTTTCTAATAAAAATATGAAATATTTATCAATTTTCGAGTCAATAAAAATTTATTGATTAATACTCAGTAATGATGCATTCAATTTTTATTTCATTAATGTTTTTCTTCAAAAACATATTTTAATCAAAAAGGGATATATTACATTTTTTTGATAAATAATTATATTTTATTTTAGGAAAAAATAAAATGATTATTTTTTAAAATAATCTCTATTTATAAAATCATCATTTCAATAATAGCATCATCATATTTTTTATGACTTTTATGAATTTTGTTTTTCTAAATGAAAACTGTAATGGATGTATTTTTATGGAAAAAAATATATCATTTTAATGAATTTAAAAATTCACATTGTTTTCTTGAATATTTAAAATAATTAATTAGTTAAAATATAATTAAAATAATACAGTTATTGTTTTTTAAATGAAATTTATTATTGAAATTTTTATACATAACATTATAGTTTGAAAATTGCATTTTTTATGAAAATATTTGTTCATAAAATTTGTTATATTAATATAAAAGTAAATTCATCCAAATATATTTTCAATCAGGAAAAATGGATTACATATTTGGAATCTTTATTTCCCAATTTTGATAAATGGTCCTATTTATTTTAGTTAACTATGAATAGTAATTGTTTTAATTTTTCTACAAATAGTAAAAGGTAAATCAACTCATTAATGTTTAAAATAAAATTATATGGAATAAATCAATGACCGTCAGACATTCCTCAATATAATTATATTATTAAATACCATCCATAATCATCCACAAATATAATATATGTCCTTTTTTATAATTTAAACAGTAATTTAACTTTTAATTTATTTCGAATAAAGAGAAATCAATCATATAATTCGGTTTATTTTTTTATTAGTAATTTTTTAAAATAGGGATAAATCGATGACATGTTTAGATACACGTTTTTTTAATTATAAATTATTTTTTGTCATTGTAATTTTTTTTATGTTTTTTTTCATGAAATAATTTCTTTAAATTTATATGAAACACTTTTTTAGTGCTTGAGAATGTAGTTAAAAAGTTAATAATGACATTAAAAAATCTAATGGAATTTTTTTGAGATATTTTTGTTTTACATTATCATTTATATGCTTATTATAATTTATTTTGTTTTTTGTTGTTAATATTATATTTACATCTTTTAAATGAGTTTATTAATGTAAAATTAAATGGGTAGTTCCAAATTTAAATGATATTTGAAAATAAATAATAACCTACGATAATATTTTTAAATAATAATATATATATATATAATATTTATATTTAATAATATATTTTTTATTCTATCAACCATGTTCCATTAAGGGGATTTGTTTTCTATAATATTTACTATATGATCCCTTTAAGAATGAAAAACACTGATATCACCGTAATTTTATAAAGGGTTAGTAGATGGTTCAAATAAATGTATATATGTATATATCTTTTATAATCATGTAAAACTTTTAATTTATTAGATTATTTAACCTCATACATATTATTAATTTTAATAATATCAATTTGGAGTAATATGGAATCAAAATTAAAGTAAACAAAATTTATATTTTACGAAATTTCAATAGTGATCATCATGTATCTTTTAAAAGGGACCTCATATTATAAATTCATCACACATAATGAAATGTTTTTTTAGTAAATAAAAAATAGAATACATTCCATATACACTATCCATCATCCTAAAGACAGTTTTTTGATCAAAAAACCATCATATAAATTCTTTTGAAGTAAATCTTATGAAGATATTTGTAGTAGAGGTATTGTTCACAACTAGTCATTTTTTATTTATCTATACATCCTCCACGAAAAATAGTATCAGTATGTTGTGATAAAATATCATAATTATATCATATATGATATATTTATATAATGTTAATGGAATAATATACATCTATATCCTCCTTTATTAAATGGAAAATTAATATGTTGTTCAGGTTTACAGCAAATTGCCACCTTCAGAACTGATTAAATTCATTTTCCATCACCGTCTCTCAAGAATACATATAATGTAATATTTAATATATATATATATATAATATACAATAAATATTATTTACTATTAAATGAAATTATATCATTTAATTTATATCAATTCAATTCCCTATAAAATAATAATGTCATCTGTGCATTTGAGTGGAATACCACCTCTTTTAGGTTTAGTGATTAATAAATAGTTGCCAAATCATATGGATGATATATTTAATTATATTATGATTAATAATACATATCATATTTTAAATATTTTTCATGTTTAATATAATACACTCCTCTTGTCAATAATGATCATTGAAAAATTGAAATGTTACCCACCCATACATATAACATACCATCTACACGATTGTCGCCTAGTTCATTTTCCAAATCAATAAATAATAGTTTTATTTAATGGTTTTAGTGATATAAAAAATTATAAATATTTAATTATTATAATTTTTTAGATGGTGTAGTGATGATCTATTTGATCATAGTCATCACACAAATGTCATTTTTGACTAATGAACTGAATATCATCTCAATATCAAAAAAGAACATAATTGATTATGTAATTAAATATTACATGGAAACAAATCAAATAAAATTAATAAAAAAATGAATTACATTTTAAAAAATTATATTTGTATCATAATTTTATTATTTATAAAGATAAAAATGAACATGACAATTCTTACATGAGGTAAGAGACTTTCTAAAAAATCATTTCTAAAATATTCTGATCATAACATTATTCTTCTGGGTGAATATATATCAAATTAATTTAAGTTTGTATTTATATATACATAAAATAATTATTAAAATAATTTTATGTCACTTTTTTTAATCATTAAAAAAATTTCAAATGAAAACATTTTAGGGACTGTTTTTAAATTATATACAATAGATAAAAGTAATGTTTTTTTAATGAATGGATGAAAATTGTTTTTCCATCCACTGTTACCATATTTTATATTTTTCATACCTTTTAAGTTATCATGTTTTATTTGATGAAAAACCCTCATTCCCTATCATCTGATTCTTCCCAAAAAAAATTTAAATGTAATATGTTTTTCAATATATGTAAATGAATTATATATGTAAAAATTATTATTTTTAGTGTAACGATAAAAACAAAATATTACATATTTTATAATTATTTAATTTTTCATAGGATTTGTTTTCTAAAATTAGTGGTTCTATTATAATCCCTATAATAGTGGTTATGTTATTATCCACAAATATGTTTTTTTTAAACCACATATAGTTGGCTCCGTGATATCCCTCGAATGAATCAGGAAGAAAGTATATAGTACTGGTTATTCCATCAGTAATAGTTATTGAAATTATGATTTGGAAATGCTTTCCCATGTTATGTACATGTTTTTTCTATGATTATATGGGTTTCTAGAGAAATATTATGATTTATCAAGGTTATATAATGATTTTATGTTTGATGAAATTTATATAATACTTTTTAAGTGTGAAATTATATGTTTAGAAATATTTTCTTTTATTTTTTTCTGCAATGAAAGGAAACATTTCTGTGTTTTATTTTTCTCTAATATTTTACAATTTAGTTTCTATAAAATATTATTAGTCGGTAATTTTAATTCCCTATTATAAAAATGATTATTTTGAACCCTTGTTTTTTGATTTTAAAAGGAATTTTTTTAAGTATTCATTAAATAATAAGTTTCATTTTTTCATTATTTTAATGTTACTCAACGATATTTTTTTCATCATCAATTTTGTTAAATTTTAATCAAAATTTTTAAAGATGGGTGAGGGAAAATAATATGTATACACAAATGGAATGTATATTTTTCTTGAAAAAATACATTTTTGAATTTAACTATTTTTAAATAGTGGACAAAAATGATAATGAGTAGAAGATTCCACTTTATAATATATGGGATTCTAATGTAAGATCCCTAAAATAATTTTCTAAAAATATAAACCTTTATAATATTTTTAAATGAATGATAATTTATTATATTATAACTAATAGAAAATATGTATTTTTAAGGGTAGGTCATTATAAAAGAGCTACATTGTACTACTATGTGGGTTCCTGAAAAATTATCTAATTGGAATGGTGATTATATATAGAAAAATATCATTTCCACTTATAATTTATGAATTTTGGGGGATTTGAATGTGATAATAACTCACATAATTTCCCACACTACATAGAACCATATATACTTGGTCCACACGATCACTGTATATGCACTATGCTCCCTTGGGTCCTTATTCTATACATGTGATCTATTTGGGTTCTATGCCTCTCCTCTATCCATGATTTCATCTAGTACAACAATTGGGACTAACATATATGGTCACGGTGATCCTTTTATTTTCGTGGGATATTAAATTTCATTAATTAAAGACCCACTCAAAATATATAGTATAATTATTTGAATGGAATTGTCAGGACAACAAATTCTATAACTCATTTGATTCCTTAATTAATAAATATAAATATATGCATCTATTTTTAATGGTATACATATTAAATATATCATCATGAAATGTTAGTAATTTTCATGGCCTACTAATGATTTATAACACCTCTTTATAAAAAACCTGATAGAACATAAAGAAGTCTAATTATTAAAAATAATGTTCTTTATCCACATTCTATTATCACTTCACCTTGATATCTATAAATTATTCATTAATCACCACACATCACATATCAAAATTGTCATGGCCCCCTCCACTAGTTTTCATCAATGTAAATCTACAGTATTGTTGGTTTTAAAAAATTACAATATAATAAAAATATCTAGGGGTTTCTCTTTCTCGAAATTTAGATTTTTTATCAACCAATGCTGAATCATTAATAAAACTCATCAATATTCCAAAAAAAATTACTTCCGTGATGATAATTATTAGGAATGAAAAAAACCATATAAGTTAATATTTTTAGATAATTCTATATACCAATGAAAAAAGATTGTATCCATGTGACTTATATGATTCCCTCACTTCTCACTGATAATTCACCCCTTTATATTATAAATATAAATTTATAATCATGATCTACACCCCTTTGATAAATGCGAGTTCACATTTTACCTACCATTTAAAGTATAACCCAATGTCGGGTGGGGGTCTCCAACTATTTTAAAAATATATCCTAAGGGGATAAATACCAATATATAGTATTAGTGTCCCGAAACTTAATTTTGGGACATCCTTGGTGATGATATCAACCAATCGATATCTATTTTTGTTAAATTCCAAAATTATGTCCCAAATTGAATCATGCACAACAATGAAATGGAATAATATATAAATCATCTTAATCATGAGCACTAAATAATATTTTTTTAATGATATATGACTCTTCGATTATTATTTTTGTTTCTAAATAGTTTTTTACTTATCAACATTAAATAATTTAATTTTTCCTTCATCTAAAATAATTTGTGCACAATAAGTTGGATTGTAAAACATATTCATCCTATGTAGTACTAAGTGTGAATGTGTTGTCTTTTATAGTTCCAACTCACATTATAGTCTCTTAAGAGGAAAATTACACTCGAGGATTTCCTTATGTCATTACAGAAAGCTACCTAATCAGAATTTATAGACTGATATATATTCAAATTTATCTTGTTACTATAATGTATATCATAATTAATATTCCCTTTGATATATCATTGAACACTTTCGGTTGACATAATATTGATTCCTCCGGATAAATTTTATATCTAGCACATAGACTCGCAAAATAATAAATATTTTCTCTGAGAGATTATAGAAAATGTAAACTATAAATTATTATTTTGAATTATTATTTGCTTATAGTGACTATATTTCAATCCATAGACAAATTCAACCCATATGAATGGGTTTAGTAATTAGATTTTTTTCATAGATTCTATACTTTTTCAACTACATCATGGAGTACTTATATTGTTATAGGTATGTACATTTTTTATTTTTCTTTTTTTAATCCCATGAGGTATCTATAAATTCCTTTAATAATCGTCTAAATCCATAGTTTCATTTTTTTTTAAAATCATGATAGTAATCATCCCAATAACCATTAAAATGATATCATTGTTATATAAAATTATAATATGCATGAATTATATTATTTCATTAATATAATGTTTTCTATCGAATAAAAAATTTATCAAAATGTATCAAAAGAATTAGGTTTCCCAGTATATAATTCCATTACCTTCTTTAATACTTTAATCCATAATTATCCTTATTAAATTTATAAACTCTTCTGTCTCCAAGTTAATAGGAAATTACTTTTACATTCTCTACATACACCTCTTCTTTGAGATCTCAATTGAGATAAAAAATAGTCATGCATTTTATAAGTACAATAATTTTTATATGATGCAACAACATTTTAAATTAATTATGATTCAAAAAATGGAATCTAGATATAATTTCCCTTAAAAATAAACAACCTCAACATAATAGATTTCCTTTCCTACTACTGGGATAATGTAAAGTCCCAAAAATCATGTGGAATATTTATTTCTTAATAACATGGGAATTTTACGAGTCCATAGTTTCTGACAGTGCCTAATTCTGAGGCCCGGTGTGCCTGGAATCAATTTCGGAAGTTTTGATTGGGTACGTTCAGGAAACATATGTCCATGATTTTTATATTTTTGAACCAGTGCTCAGAAATGAAATTTGAGGGAACCGTTGAACTCGCAGGTCTAATATTTGCTTTAGGAGACCTTTACCATAGTTGCATTTTATCGAGGATGGTAGTTATGTTTTTGGGATTTTTAATAAATTAAATAAAAATTATGTGTGACATAATTTTATTTGATTGGTGGTTAAAACCACCATCTAGAGGATAAGGGTGGGGCCCACCACATCCTAACCTGCCTTTGGAGGATATAAATAGGTGGGACCACATTTCTTTGTACCCCCTTTAACCCCCATATAACTCTCATTTAATATAGGAGAGTCTCTTAAATATCTAACTCTCCTAATTATATATTGAAAAACTCCACCTCCCTAGTTTAAATTTTGAATCCAATCCTCCGTATTTAATCAAATGTGTTGTCAAAATTAATGAAGTACAACTCTTGAGTTGTTGTGCCATAAAAATAACAGATAACAATCTCTATTATTTTTTATATAACTTTCTTTGGAGACCTCTTGGAAGAACATCATTCCATTCCAATGAAGAATGCCTATCTTCTCTTAAGAACAACGAGCATCATGTTTTTCCTTCATCGCCCGGAGCAAGGAAGGGAAGGACCACTGCCAATGAAGTACACCGAGGGCATTGACACGACTCATCTTCACTGATCTCTACCTCATCCGATGTTGATGGAACGATTTCCATTGTCCACGACATTCGTCTTCCGCAACTCGACAACATTCAACGAAAAAATACCAGGTAGGTGAAATTGGATTATTTTTATGTACGAGTTGTACTATCATTTCTTCATTGTGTGTTGTGATCATGATGTAGAATGTTAACAACCTAATGAAGAGGGTTTGGACTGCACAAACAAGGTCTGACCATTCCCCCCCCATTGTTGTTGTTGTTCTCATTGTGTTGATGATGGAGGCGGAGCCGGTAGGGCGCGGTGCCGTCGCACCGCTCCAGAGGAAGGGTGCTGCGGCCAGGCGGGCCGTGACGGATGGAAGAGGTGGCGGCGCCAGCAACCAGAGGCAGAGGAAGGAGCGGCGACTGTGTGCTGGATGCATGGAGGGACAGGCGGCCACTCGGGCCACTTGGTCTGCGGGATGACCGGCCGACCATTCTGGCCGGCCCACTGGAGAAACGTGGCACCCGCATCCACCGCCTAGAGGAGGACGCGACCCGCGTCCGTGAGCCGCTCGGCTGGGAGAACCGGCCCACCGTGTGCCTAATGGGTTGGAGAATAGCAGTGCCCGTAGGGGCCACATGCGGAGAACCGCGGCCCATAGCGTGGGACGCGTGCGCTGGGCCGAACCGGATAGCTATGGCCGGCCGAGAAGAGGACGAGGCGGTGCCACTTAGTGCCTCCTAGAGAACCTAACTGACCCGAAGAGCTGGGAAATTCCTCAGGTGGGCCATGCCCCACCGGTCCGGGCTGACCCCTAGCCGGGTTAGACCCTCCAAGCCGTGTCGGGCCGACCCGCCAGCCCACTAGACTTGACGGGCCATGCCCGTCTTCACTTAAATGCGAATATCTCCTGGACCGCGCATCTTCTTAATGCTTCGTCTGCGGAACTAGGAGTATCGCGAGGTGGTGGTTCTTTTTCTATAGTATAAGTGAGTTTCGGACAATTTTGGAAAACAGTCGGGTTTCGATTGAGCGTAAATCCAATTGGTGCCATGGAATGGAAATGCCAATAACTCTCAGACCGAGCGTCCGATTGACGCACCGTTTGTCACGTTGGGTTCCATATGATGAGATGAAACTGAGGAATACATCAAATAAGGATTTGTGATATTTTATGTATCGAATCTTGTCTCAAGAAACGGACCCTCCCGAAATCGAGCTTGATATCTGTGGGAACCCTAGCGCTGGGTGCGGCTTTGATGACTACTGTATCGGAATCCTCCAGGGGTTATAAATTGATGACTAATGTACCGAAATACACCATGGGTCCGACAGTTATCACTTCTGTTCAAGGATTCTCTTTGGATTTGACAGAATAACTGTTCATGTATCCTATGTGTGTCCGAAAAATTAGCTCGTCATGTATCCTGTGTGGGGCCGACATCTCATATGAATTATAGCTAGTACTGTATCCTGTGTCGGTCTGACAGCTTATCTGGTCCTGTATCCTATGTGGGTCCGACAACATAAATGAATCAGTGACTACATCGGATCATCTCTCTCTCTCTAATAAATATTTTTACCTACATGAGCTGAGTCTTTTCTTTCAACCATTATCATCGTGGTGATTGACTTTACTTCCTTTGTGGACTAGATTGTTCTTGGGCTCGAGAGTCGGAGTCAATCTGTGATTGATAACTTAGGTATATGTATGGGCATATTCCTTAGTAAGTTTGGTTGATACTTTGTGATTTTATCTTCCCTTGGGTTTTATCCATGTTGGATATCATGAGACCTTGAGGGTCTCAGGTTCCTTAATGAGTATCAATATACTCACCCCTGGATGGGCTATGCCCACACTTCATTGTGTTTGTGGTAGATGGTGGACAACACTGATCGAGGTAGAGAGTTATACAGCTGGATGGTACCTAGAGGTGGACCACTTGACGAGACGTACACAGAGCGGATGGACGAACCTGGGGTGCTGAAGAGGCCATCTGTACCCACCCCACAGGTGGGATTCCCAGTGGATGACTTAGTAGCTATTGTTTTAACTTTATACAGTTGTACTAGCATTTCAGTTTTTTGTACATTACAGTTGGGCTTGTATTTCCAACCCCTTTTACTTTCAATACACTTTTTATACTGTATTTATTTTTTGTTTGTTTCTTCTTATATTCTATCTGTGTTATAGGTTTAAAGGAAATTTCTTCCCTTTTATTGGGTTTACACCATTTGTGATAGTCACCAGCCCCTAGCCTATGGATGGCGGGCTTGGGGTAGTCATGGCACCAGCCCCGGGGACGGGTCGTGAAAAATTAGTATCAGAGGAGTCAGTTCTACCACAGAACTCAGTACTCTGATCAATATTTTCTATGAAACAATAGTGTTAAGAGTATTGAGTGTGGTTTTTAGTCCAGGGAGTCCAGTGTTGGTGGGGAGGCCGACGTATCCATGCACCAGGACCCTTACCTATGATTTCTGACTCAGTGCACGAAAACACTAATTACGTGATTGTGTGTGTGTTTCAAGTGTTTCCTTTGTGGTTACTTTGTGTCATCTCACCAGGTATACCATTTTAACCATGGTGCACCTATTTTTTTCATGATGGCCCCACGAAGGCAGTAAGTTAGGGTCCCGAATTATGTACGAGATGGTAGACCACTGAGTGACGAGGCCTCATTGTAGGGCCCCATCACAGTAGCGGTACAAGAGGTACCACTATCCGTTGGGCCACCAATACCACTAGCTCCAGCAGCTGAGAGTGCACGCCATCTAAGTGAGTTGCATGAGTTCCCATGCAAGAGGCTGCCTAGGTTCCGGGGATGGATGGACCCACCGGTAGCTGAGGCTTGGCTGGAGGTTGTCGTGAGAGTTTTCAGATTGGTAGGGACACCATCAGATCTCATGGAGATACTTACTGTGAGTCTCCTGCATTCACCAGCATGTAGATTGTGGAGCCTGATGCTCCAGGTGCATGATGAGGAATCATTAATCTGGAAAGTCTTCGAGATTCTTTGCTTCTCAGAGCTTGTTCCAGCCACCCTTCATGTAGTGAGGATTCAGGATTTACTACATCTGTAGCAGGGCAGCATGACAGTAGCTCAGTACTTAGCTAGGTTCACATAACTCTCATGCTACTCCACATATATGGTACATGACATCTTATTCAGGATGGGGACCTTCAAGCAGGGACTCTGTCATTATATCAGGGCTTCGATGATTCCCCTCAGCTTCCTGATGCAGGTAGGGGTTCTAGAAAGATCCCTAATAGTGGAGAGTTTTTTTGCTGAGCAGACATCGACATCCAAACCCACCACATGGTGATATGTAGTGTAGCATTTTGTAGCCAATAGTAGAAAGATGTACCAGAGGTCCATGTGGACAAGTCCATTAGGTGGGCAACCTCAGGATTCATGTTTAGTTGTATGAGGAACATGAGACAGAGTCACTATACGAGGAGCAGGCAGTCCTATGCATGCGGAAGGAAGGGTCATATGGACAAGACAGCCTGACTCGCCATGCAGATGAGCATAAGATAGTAGAGAGACCTCCCAGGTAGAGACATAGGTTCAACCTTGGAGGACCACATGGTTTAGAGAGATGTGGCAGTGGAGCGGACCGAGAAGCAGGTGGTGGACAACATTTCGATGCTCTACCACCACCACCACCAGGAGGTCCACCCCAACCACATGGAGCTGGCGGATAGAGGCGATCTCAGCTCCCGCCAGTCAAGTCCTACATCCACGGTGCACCTGAGATGATTTGAGGTACTATATATGTCTACTCTATCCTTTCTTCAGTACTTATAGAAAATGGTTTGTGTCCATCTTTTATTGTCACTACCCTCATTCGGATCATAGAGATTCTGACAGAGCCATTGGCTCGATCCTTATGGCTAGATACCCATACAATAGGAGACACGACGATTAATCTATGTTGCCGGCAGTGTGAGCTTACTGTCGGAGGTGAGAGCTTAATCTGTGATATTCTTGTAGCGGCGTTGGGGCCTTACGACGTCATCTTGGGTTTTGACTGGTTATCCACAGTTCATGCTCAGATTGACTGTATTAGGCACAAAGTGTGGTGTAACAGCACATATGGGACCAGGTTCACCTTCACTGGAGAAAAGAGAGCCATTGCAGCGCAGGATGGACTTATGCAGAGGAGGGGACAACCGATCAATCAAAAGTTGGCTAGTCTCATCCTCAGAGTGGTTAATGTGCAGTGTCCGAGTTTTGATGTTGTGGTGGATCAGTACATGGATGTTTTCCCTATCAAAATTCCATGACTACCTCTCATAGGGAGGTAGACTTCTACATTTTCCTATACCACGGGACGACACCAATATCTACTCTAGCATATCAGATGGCTCATGCTGAGCTTCGTGACCTGCGGGTACAGGTGGAGGACTTGCAGGGGAAGGGATTTATCTGACCCATTTTTCAACCATGGGCATCTTCGATTTTGTTCTCCAAGAAGGTGGATCTGAGCTTGCGACTATGTGTAAACTACCATCGCCGGAATCAGGTGACCATGAAAACAAGTACCCACTATCAAGGATAGGTGATCTCTTTGATCTGTTCAAGTAAGCATGATGGATCTCTAAGATAGACCTCATGTCACGTTATCCCCAGCTCAGAGTTCGATATGAGGATGTGCAGAAGAAAATCTTCAGGTGTCGGTATGGCCACTAAGAGTTCTTGGTTATTCCCTTCGGGGTATCCAATGGACCAATAGTGTTCATGAGTCTCATGAACAGGATATTCCAGCCTTACCTAAATCGCTTTGTCTTAGTCTTCATCGATGACATACTAATATACTCGACTACTTAGGAGGAGCATGACTACCATTTGTAGGTAGTACTGGAAACACTCAGAGAGAACCAGCATTGTGGTAATCTCTCATAGTGCCAATTTTTTATTTAATAGGTTAACTTCATTGGACACGTTATCTCGGAGGCTAGAGTTGTAGTGGATCTTGCAATGATCGAGACAGTACTTGCATGGGAGCCTCCCAAGAGTGTGAAAGAGGTTTAGAGATTTCTAGGTCTGGCTGGGTACTATTGGAGATTTTTCCCAGACTTCTCCAGAATTGCATCACCGCTTCCAGTGTGGACAAAGAAGTGAAAACCCTTCGTGTTTTTAGAGAGATGACATCAAATCTTTCACGAGTTGAGGCAGAGGTTGACTAGTGCGCCAATCATGAGGCTACCAAAGGAGGCCATTGGGTACATAGTTTACTGCGACACATCAGGGAGCAGTCTCGGGTGTGTTCTGATTTAGGATCGAGCAATGATCATGTATGGTTTTGGACATTTGAGAAAAAACGAGAAGAACTAATATACCCACAACCTAGAGTTATCTGTAGTGGTCTCCACCTTGAAGATGTGGCAGCAATATCTGATGGGTGAGCGTTTTATAGTCTACTCTTACCATCAGAGTCTTAGGTACATATTCTCACAGAAGGACCTTAACTTGAGACCATGATGATGGCTTGAGTTCCTCCAAGAATATGACTTCGATATAGTCTATAATCCTAGGAATGGAAACTTTGTAGTATATGCTCTCAGCAGGAGATTAGGCATTCATCTTCTAGGGAGGCGACGGAGTAGCTACCTACGTTGCAGATATCCCTTGTGGATAGAGATGTAGAATCCATTCTGTTGTCTCTCACATTCACTCCTCAACTTATTCAGCTAGTTGGAGAGGCATAGTGTGGGGATGGTGATTGTGAGACACAACATGCTCAGATACACTTAGGGCAGACACCTGATATATTTTCTAAAGATGGGGAGCACGTCATTCTCTTCAGAGGATGGACCATGGATCCAGTCGCACTTCAGGAGGATGTGTTAAGAGAGTTCCACACATCTCCTCTAGCAGTACATCCAGGAGTCGAAAAGATGTACCAGGACCTCCGACGTTAGCACTGGTGGCTAGGTATGAAGAAGGAAGTAGCAGAGTTTGACTCACGATGCCTCACTTGTCACCAATTGAAGGCGGATCACCAAGTACCATCATGCTTAGTTCAGCCCTTAGAGGTCCCATTGTGGATGTGGGATGAGATATCCATGTATTTAGTGATAGAACTTACACGTACATCCAGAGGACACAACTCTATCTGGGTGATTGTTGACCAACTCACTAAGTTGGCCCACTTCCTACTGATCAGAGAGTAGGGTTTAGTAGAGAGCTTGGGACTCCTCTATATAAAGATGATTGTAAAACTTCATGGTGTTCCATCGATGATCTTCTCCGATCGAGATGCTTGTTTCACATCCTGGCTATGGAAGGGGTTCCAGGAGGCTTTCAGGATGCAGATTTGCTTTAGCACATCATTCCATCATTAGAAGGATGGTCAGACTGAGAGGACCATTCAGAAGATCGAGGAAATGGTACATGCAAGAGTTCTAGACTTTGGACACATCTGGGAGGATCACTTACCCTTTGTAGAGTTTTCTAATAACAACAGCTACCACTCCACCATCGAGATGGAACCTAACGAGACAATGTACATCCGACCTTGCAGATCACCTCTGTATTGGACTGACCCAGGGGAGTCAGCACATGTAGGACCAGAGATGGTGCAAGCTATGATGGAGATGGTGTAGATCATCCAGAAGAGGTTTAATACTTCAGAGAGGAGGCAGAAGTCCTATGCTGATAAGAGATGGAGACCACTGGATTTTGAGGATGGTGACCATGTCTATTGATAGCTCGCACCTCGATGAGGTTGAAAGAGATTTAGCGGAGGTGAAAAGTTATCTCCATGATTCACCGGACCCTTTCAGGTCATCAGCTAGGTAGGCGAGGTGGCTTACCGCTTGTCTCTTCAACCTCATTTGCACCGGGTGCATGACATCTTCCACGTATCTCAGTTGAGGAGATACATTCATGACCAATCACACATCATCGACCAGGGGGAGCTGGACATCGATGATAGGTAAACATTCACGGAGGTTTTAGTGGAGATAGAGGATCAATAGGAGTGGGTCCTTCGTGAATGGTCAGTTCCTCTGGTGCACGTTCCCTGGACGCACAAAAACCTCCATGAGAGCACATGGGAGCGGGAGGCTATAATAAGTGATCAGTAACGCCATTTTTTTCTGTAGTGTGTGTAGTAGATTATGGGGATGTTAACCCTTGAGTTTTGGAGAATTTGAAGACATGGAAATCCTGTAGAATGTTTTTTCATTAATACATGGGAATTTTACAAGTTCGCAGTTTCTAACAGTTCTTGATTCTGTGGACCAGGGTGCCCGAAATCAATTTCAAAAGGTTTGTTCGGGTACGTTCAATAAACGTACGTGCTGGTTTTTTATATATTTTGAATCGTTGCTCATAATTGAAATCTTATGGGACCGTTGAACTTACAGCACCCGTATTTGCTTAATGAGTCCTTTACCGCAGTTGCGTTTTTTTCAAGTTGGATGTTAATTTTTGGGGATTATTAATAAATTAAATAAAAACAATTTGTGCGGTAATTTTATTTGATTGGTTGTTAAGACCACCAAGTGGAGGTTAGAGTTTGGGCCCACCACACCCTAACCTCCCTTGAGAGGATATATGTAGGTGGGTGCCATTCTAGTTTGAACCCCCTTTATCCTCCATGTAACTCTCATTTAATTGAGGAGAGTCTCCTAAACATCCAACTCTCCCAATTTAATGTTGAAACTCTCCACCTCCCTTGTTTAAATTTTGTATCCAATCCTCTGCATTTAATCAAATGTGTTGTCACAATTAATGAAGGACAATTCATGAGTTGTTGTCCCATAAAATTAATATAGAACTATCTCTATTATTTTTTGCTTATCTTTCTATGAATAACTCTTGGAAGAAAACCATTCCCTTCCAAAAAAGAACGCCTATCATATACGAAGAAAAATGAGCATCAAGTTCTTCCTTCTTTTCCTGGAGAAAAGATGGGAAGCACCACCGCCCATGTTGTACACTGAGGGAATCGACTCGACTCATCTTCAATGATCTCTTCCTCCTCCGACGTAGACGGAACGAAATCTGTTTTCCGCGATGTTCATCTTCCTTGACTCGAGAACATTCAATGACAAAATACAAGGTATGGGAAATTGGATTATTTATATGTACGGGTTATACTCTCCTTTACTCATCTTTTGTTGGGTTTTTGATGTCGAATGTTAACAACGTAATGATGAGGGGTCAGACCAGATGAACATTGTCCAACACCCCCCTTGTTGTTATTATTCTAATTGTGTTGATGATGGGGAAGGAACCGATAGGGAGCGGTCCTGTCACACCATTCCAGAAGAAGGGTTTCTGGCCACGAAGGCCAGGGTGGACAAAAGTGGCGGAAGCATCGGCAAATAGAGGCAAAGACAGCAGCGGCGGCCGCGAGCCAACCATGTAGAGGGATCGACAGCTGCTCGGGCCACCTGCCGACTGCATGGAGGGATAGGCACTGCGTGAGGAGGACACAGCTCATGTCTGCGGCCTCTCATTTGGGAAAACCGGCCAACCGCATGCCAGTTGAGCTATAGAACCGTAGCGCCCGTAGGCGCCACGTAGGGAGAACTGTGGGCCGCATGCGCTGGGCCGAACCGGCAACCTACAGCTTGCCAGGAAGAGGAGGAGGTGGTGCCACCAGATGAACTGGACCGACCAGCAATGTGGGTTTGGTATGCGGGTGGGCAGCGCCACATCGGGATGGGGCAACCCCCTGGAAGGTCGGACCTGCCGAGCCGGGTCAGACCCACCCGCCAGCCCACTAGGCTTGACGGGCATGGCCCATCTTAACATAAATATGAATATCTCGTAGACCACGTGTCCGATTGATGCACCGTCTGCAGCATTGGGACTCTCACGACGAGGCGGTCCTTTTGGGATACACTAAGTGAGTTTTGGAAAATTTTGAAAACATATCAGGGTTTGTATCGAGCGTAGATCCAACCGGGCCCCTGGAACATAAATGCCAATAACTCTCAGACTAGGTTCCCGATTGATGCATCGTCTGTCACGTTGGTTTCCTTATAATGAGACGGAACTACGTGATACATAAAATCAGGTGATTATGGTAGTTTATGTATCAACTCATGGCTCTGGGATCAGACCCTTTCGGAATCGAGCTTGTTGTGTGCGGGAACCCCAGCGTTGGCTGCGACTGCGATGACTACTGTACTAGAATTCTCTGTCAGTTCGACAATGATGACAACTGTAACGGGTTACTTCATGGGTCCAGCATTTATGACTTCTGTTCCTGGATCCTGTGTGGGTCTGATAGAATAGCTAGTCATATATCCTTTGTGGGTCTGATAGCTTAGTTGGCCTTGTATCTTGTGTGGGTACGACAGCTCAGATGAATTATAGCTAGTCCTGTATCATGAGTGGGTCTGATAGCTTAGATGAGATAGCTGGTGCTGTATCATTTGTGGGTCAGACAGCTTATCTGGTCTTGTATCCTGTGTGGATTCGACAACTTTGATGAATCAGTGATTACATCTAATCATCTAAATCTCTCTAATAATGATGTTTACCCATGTTAGTAGAGTCTTTCCTTTCAACCATTATCATGGTGGTGATTAACTTTACCTACTTTGTGAACTGGATTATTCTTATGCTTGAGAGTTGGAGGTGAACATTGATAGGTAACTTAGGTATATGTATTGGCATATACCTATGTAGTTTTGGTTGATACTTTGTGATTTTATCATTCCTTGTGGTTTATCATTTTTGGATATTGTGAGACCTTGATGGTATTGGGGTCCCTAATGAGTATAGTTATACTCAACCCTACATGGGTTATGCCCACACTTCATTGTATTTGTTGCAGATGACAAACACAACTGGTCTAGGTAGAGAGTTATATAGGTGGACGGTACCCAGAGGGGGGAAACTTGGTGAGACGTACACAGAGCAAACAAATGGACCTGGGGTGCTGATGATATCATTTTTACCCAACCATCAGGTGGGATTCTTGAAGGACGACTTAGTAGTCGTTGTTTTACCTTTCTGTAGTTGTACTAGATTTTCAGTTGTTTGTAGTTTACTGTTGGGATTGTATTTCCAGCTACTTTTACATTCAATACACTTCCTATAGAGTTTTTACTTAGTGTTTGTTTCTGCTTGTATTCATTGTTTTATTACAGGTTTAAAGGCAATGCCTTCCCTTTTATCGGGTTTATTCTTTTGGTTCTAGTCTCCAGCACCTGGACTATGGAAGGCGGGCTTCTGGTAGTCACGACACGGGCCCTAAGGACGGGTCGTGATAGATAATTCCTAAAAACTATTCCCATGACTTTAATATTGTTTCTGAAGACCCAATTGCTTCACTTCTATTTTTTATCATCATTTCAGGGAACATGGTCTAATGTGGTACGCTTTTCCATTTTTTCCAACTCTTCAAAAACTATATGAATCCAATCAGCATGTTAAATGATATATCATATAGATTTATGAGAAATTTTATTTATACAAGATATTTTAAAATCAATCCATAACCTTATTCTAGTATATTTTTTGTGTATGAATCATATCAGTATATTATTCTTTTCTAGAATAGTTAAAAATATACTTTAATGATATTTTTCTCTGGTCATGTTTCATCAAAAGTTGATACTTTTTTTCATTATATTTAGCAATAAAATATTAATAATATGTTTGATCAGAAACAATATATAATTTGAATGGTTCAACTATAGGTAGTCTTCCAACAATTATTCAAGAAACTTCATGTTTTCAGCATCATATTCTTAAAAAATATAGACATACAAATCATTATTTAAGGGATGGTTCTCTATGATTTTTAAATCATTACAACCAACCAATTTTTAAGCCTCTTATTCTATCATCTATATGATTTCCAATTAGATAAATATCCCTGAAATACATTTTCCTCAATAATATTATCAAATATCCACTATATATATTATTAGAATATAATTGTAAATGGTCTCCCCCAGACAAAAATGTATTCGACTATATGCATATTGTTATACAAAAAATTATGGGGTTTTTATTTTATGTTATACTACAAAAACATCATCATCAAATTCCTAATGTATTACATACTACATCAACCCAAATGAATTTTGGTTTACCAAAATCATAAATCATTGTTCTCCCCACTTCACAACACAAATATTCAGTCTTTATGAAACATATTTTTATTATTGTGTGTAATTTTAGCTATATTGATGTCGTATACAACAATATTAATGATAATAATGAAAAATAAATCACATCTATTCATTTAAATTAGCATATCTCAATTTCATGATATGAATATCGTTATGCCTTTATAATTATAATCTATAAAAGCAGTTTTTTCAACATTCAGTTACATTTAATATTGAAATATCACTTTTCAATATTGTTAAATAATCAGTTAATGTGATCAAATTCATATCACCTTGGTTGGACTAAAGTGCCATAGGACAATTAAAATCAGAGTGAATAAATTATAAAATGCTTGTTTATTGGTTCTACACTCTGAATATATTTTTGTTGATGAATTTTCAATATATAAATGGTTTTAAAAACTGTATCATTATCATAGATTAAATGATTGAAAACCCAAACCATATATAATATAAATATCATACTCATAATATTTGGACCCTTATCTAATATACATTTTTGATACATTTTTTTCTTCTATAGCTCTTAGAAAAAATTAATTACTAATATCTCCAATCATTAATAAATTTCAATAGGTTCGTCCACCAATTATACTGATTGGTATATTTAAAAATATTATAATTAGAAAACTATTATTATTTTTGGTCACCTAACATTATTATTGCTTAATTTATTGATAATCACAAAGATATATTTCATTCCATAAATAAATAAAACATCCTTTGAATTTATTCTAGATAGTCCTTCTTTACCTGAACCTATTCTATAAATTTTTTATGGGATATAATTTCTAAAATCTAGAACCCCTAAATAATGTTCCATTAAATTTTCCAAGATCCTAGTATCTCTTATCATATTTTATAAGTATCCAAATTCATATATCAAATGTCTCCACATTTTTTTCTATAATGAAACTTTTATAATTATTGAATTTTGAAACATTATTTTCTGATGAATATTTTCATATTTAAGAATTAAATATTTTTTATCTAGAGTCATACTAAAAAATTATAATGAATATAATTTGTTTTTGATTGAACCTTATTAAGATTCCATAATTAAATCAATTTTTTTTGGTAATACATCATATATGAGATTTCATTCACCGTGTGTCTTCCCTGAATTTGGTTTCTCCTGTTATCTTTAAAGCAGCACCTAAAATATGATCAGCATTAATTCATGGGGATAGATATGCTATACTATAATAATAAAATTTTGGTACATAATTTCCAAATAACTAGGAGGAGCTCGATAATTTGTATCATCTATATAATGGAGGAGTCTGTCGTTGGATGTTAACAAGTGGGTTTAAAATATAATATACCTTCCTCTACATAGATTTTTTGGAACCATTCTTCTTCTAGTTAATCTCTATCACCCTATATTAGGTAATATTAATTATTTTATTTTTTCTCATCCTATGTATTCCAATAAAAATTCCAGAAACCATCATCACTGGGATATGAATATTTAATCATTTCAAATTTAATATATACATAATTTATTTTATAATTGATTCAACTATTTTGTGAATTCTAATATGATTCCCCAATTTCATAAATATCATTAAAATAATCAATCATCATCTTCAAAGTTGTATTGTAATCCGTGAGGCACCTTGACATGTAATTCTTATGTTAATTCTAACTAATAAAAACATTCTTCTCTAAATATCATGTAATTGTTTCTCTCTCAATCACATTTACATTGAGATGATTAACCCCCTCAATGTACTAATCATCCTTTTTGTGAATATAATATTATTTTTTACATTGGTATGACTACTTATTTATAATATTTTACATCCTCCTTCATCCAAGTGTTTATTTTCAAATAGAAATTATGATCTCTTTTCATAATGTTAATCAAATAATATTTACTTCCATCTTCATCTACATTTTTTAAACTATCAACTATCTTTTCAATATACTATATAAATATAGTTTAATTATTATAATATTCATCATCTGAACCATAAATCATTGAATAAGTATCTTCATTATCTTTTTTATTATGTTTCTATTTTTATTTCATCAAGGATTTTTTCCCTTAAATTTCTTATTTCAGTTACTAAATTTTCCATTTGAATTCCACAAGGATTTTTCATCTTATTATTATTCATAAAATTATATTACATCTTTATTCACTGAAAATATATAAAATTTTTTCAAAATCCTCTAAATTAAAACATATATGTGGTACAGTCCATTATACATAATATTTCACATTTTAATTTTTTGAGATATGATATTAATAGTTTTGTTATAATTCTAATCCCTGTAATAATATTAATTTTAATAACTGTTTGGAAAATTAGTTTATCCACCTCAATAATTATTATCATCATATATTGGAAATCAATTTCACCTTTTGGATTTATCTTAAATAAAAGTTATTTTTTTCTCAAAATTCAAGAGGGTGTTATGTTATTCAAAAAGGGATATATAATGGGAAGAAGTTAATTTATTTAGGTGAACCCAATTTTCTCTGAAACCACTAGTGTGGATCAGGTAAGTGGGGGTACTAATTGTGTGGTGGGGGTGATTTTGTTTTACCTTGTCTATTTATTTTGAAAAAATATTCATTTTGAATAAAACCACATTTTACCAACTAATGTCATTATCAACAACATAACAATTATAACAACCTCAGATATATGAAACAAATACAAGAGAACACGTTATATTTCTATAAGGTTTTATCCAATGCCATAATTTACATATTTCTATAATCACAATTTCATTATTTCATAAATTTTATAGTCGATATAAATTACATTGTTGATTAGTGATAAAAAATGTTTATATATTGTCTCACACAAATATCAACTTATTCCCCCCAAAAAATATGAAATAATTTGAACTATATCAATATGTACTATAAAAAAAGCATTTTTCATTGTGATGAAAATGATATACATATATTTGTATGATTTTATAACAATAAATAAAAATATATTATATAACTAATATTTCCATTGGTTTAATCAAATTTTTTATCGCCCTTATTGTTTTGTTTATCAACATTATTGGATAGGCTTCATATCCATGTGAAAATGCATGCACATGAATATTTTCCATTTACATTGATAATGTAAACTATAAAATGATTTTTTATAAATTATATATCTATAATATTAATGTACAGTTGTATATGAAAATATCTAACCTAATGGAATCATGATTTTTTTTTCAATGTCACCATTATGTTATATGAAAGTATAACTCACATGTGATGAGGATATAAATAACTCATCTTTAATTAATCCTTACTAAATACCATAATAGAGAACTAATCCTTTTCAAAAGTGTGACATGGATAAGATATTTTTATAACATGATATAATTAACAAATATTTCTAAATTATTCACAAGATAGAGTGTTTTGAATGAAACCTGAATCATTACTTCATTAACAATATAGCTCATGGGATCGACTGCTCTTAAAAAATATTTGTTTTTCATAAATCATTGATACAAAAAACGATTTTTATCTTAATATTAATATATTAAAACACACTTTTCCTTTGAAACATGATATTTATATGTGAGTTCAAAAAAATCACATCCAATAAAAGAGATGTTTCAATTAATTGAATTAAAAGTTTGGTCGATGATTGTTTCTTATATCCAATATTACTCTAACACACAGAACCAAATAATATCTATTTCTAATAACTTTTAATACTTTCAATGTTTTAATATTGTTACCAAAAATCATCATGAATCATTTTTAAATATATAGCATCTTCATGAAAATATTTGGGTGATATTTCATCTACTATTATGATGTGGTTCTTTGAGAATGTGAGAATAACAAAATCCCTGATCAATTTTATAATGTCAAGAACATTTCCACATATGAATTAAATGATATATATTCAATTTTTCTTGACATTATCTATATTTGGTATTGGGAACATTTATAAATCCATCCTATTTATTTGATTACAAGGTGATCACTTGATCACCTCACATGATCAAACATATTCTGAATGTGAAGCATTAGTTGTTATTTCAATAAATCAGTTAATCAATGACACTAATACCAACACTATTTCACTATAACCATGGGTTATTTTGTATTATAAAAAAGTCTAAATCATCAATTGATATCTTGGAAAACAAATATCATTTCTCAAAAATTTATTAGAGTATATGGAATGTATATTTTGGTTCATTAATATCCCTCCAAAGTCCAGAGTTTGATTAAATTGATACGACATCAATCGAATTTACCAGATTAAATAGGCTAGATGGTGGAAGAAATATTCATACATTTTAATGAAATTTCTAAAATTTCATCCTACTATAGTACTATTGTAGTTATTTTACTAATTTGGATTTGAGATATAAAAAAATTATTTTCTAGTGATCATTTGATACGAAACAAGGTCCTATGCCTCTAGCACTATATAAAGTCACCCACATCAGGTCGCAGAAGTCATTGATTTTCCACCAAGGTACCCTGTGGGAAAATTATTCCTTCTAATCCTCATGATATAATTTATTCTCTATATGGGATGTATAACTCATCTTCTACAATGTGGTGTGAAATGTCTACACTTAAATGTTTAATATTTGTTCGAGGGGTTAGTTGGGTGATAGCGGGGAGCCCATTTTTTAGATTAAGCATGCACTCGAAATGCATTTTATAATTAATATGAATAGATTTCCAAGCTAAAAATTTTCTTTATCAAATTTATTGGTTTATTAAAAAATATAAATTAATCCTACAATTATTTACATTGAATTCACGTTAAATATTTTCTCCTTAAAAATTAGTTTATTTCATGACATTATAATGATCTTTAACATCATTTCACAAACAAATGGATGTCAATAAAATAATTTTTATTATTTTATATAACATTATACCTAAAAGTTCCATAATTATTTGACAACGACAGTTTTAAGAAATTCATAAATCATCATAAATAACTTCTACAGATTGTATTTATATTCCTAATTAGAGTTCATCAAGTCATAGATTAAAAATTATTGGTCGATGAGAAATATAATAAAATAAATAAACCAGTTTTTACTTTTGAGATTGATGAGTGAGTTGGGATGTCACAAATGATAATATTTTTTAAAAAATTGGATGACCTATATTATTTCAGTGAATTTATTACACACCTTCCCTCTTTTATGATGGGGAGATAGAGAACATCTCCTTAATATTGTATACCCATTTATATTTTCCTAATATGGAATGGTTCACTATGAGCATAAATTTTTTAAATATACATCTAAATATATCTGCTCATTCTCATATTTACATTTATTTACATCTCCTTTAATTGATTATGGAATAATTATTACATCATATATACTATGTCTGGGTTCATTATAGATATGAATATGTATATCCCCTCCCATAATATGTATCAAGACGATTTATCAAATTATTTATATATGAGTGTTTTTCTTTATCTATTTTGGATATTTTTAATTCTTATACATATATATATAAATTATTAAACATGTACATGAATAAAAAATATTATTCTCCACCCTGATTTGTAATTTTTAGGATACATAGTGATTATGTATATGCTCACAAATTTCATGGACACTCTAGTTGAATTGAAACTTCACTGGTATATTTCAATCACCTTTGGATAAATGTTTATTCATATTTTATTAATGAAATAAGGATATATAAAAAATATTTTATCAACATTATTGATTGATAATGTGGTTTGGTTGGATAAAATACCATTTATTATATACCTAATACAAATTTGTTTTGGGTATTTTTGACCCATATTATCCTTTGTTTTATAATTTCATTATTAATATACATTTTTCACCTAATTTAAATTATTTTTCATATATATATATATATAAATTCATGATATATTCATTATTCTATATCATGTTAATATAGATTACATATATAGTTTTATTATGGAATGTACAACATAGAGATGTTTCGTGTAAGTCTAATGTGTAAAATGGAATATGACATATATATTTAGGAAATGATGTTAAACCATTCATCTCTGTTAACAAAATTGAAAGGTATTTAGCTTTAAAACTGTAGTAATCCATTGATAATATTGGAATATTAGCCTCCTAAAATTGAAAAAATTCATGATTCATGGTCAGGGTCACTACATGGTGGATATTTCAAATATGGTTATGAAATGAAGTATTAAATAATCATTATAGATTAAGGTGGTCCCCATTATTTCGTGAAAATAGAGAAATATCCATGATATTATTGTTTAAGTGAATGGGTAACCAAATATTTATGGAACAAATAATCATCTATTTTTTAGAACGAGTTTCTATCTTATATCTATTTAGTATAAAAGTAAACAAATGATGTTGATCCCAAATATGACTATATTACCACTCTCTATAGAATCATATGGATCAAATTCAAAAATAAAGGTCATAAGAATCCATAAAATCATTTATTCTATTAATAATAGTGCCTTATTAATTTTGTAATATAACATAAAATTAATATTAACCAGTTAGCATAAAATAAAAAATTTATACGAAATTTTAAAGACACAGTACCCACATTCATGGACTCATCATGAAAATCCACTATGAAAAAATATACTGTAAACATGTATTATACGAATATACCATGCATGAGAAACAATATAAGATATATATCTTCCACATTAAAAAATATAATACCACTTAAATATATTGATAATTCATGAGGTAGTTACCCTCTTGAATTCATAATTATATTCAACTATACCCTACCACATTTTCTCCTTTGGGAGGTTCACATCCAATCCATCTCTATATATGCTACAATTAGTATAAACTACATTAGTGGATTCATATACGAGTAAAATTGAGGTATATTCCAACATCGTATTTTACTCACTATTTTATTTCATGGATTTATTTTCCCAAATAAAAATTAATACCTTTAGTTTCAGATGAATCATTAATGTTATTAGTATTAGGATGTATTGGGTGAATCATAAATTGAAACATTCTAATTTTATTTAATTAAAAATCCCAAATATTTAGCTATTCTCAACACATGACCACTGCCGTTAGGATTCCTAAAACACCATTTACTAATATAATATTTAAATTAATCAGTAACCCATAATATAACAAATACATTTAAAACGTATTGTATATGAGATATGATTTTACAATTTCTATAAATAAATCGCCATCTACTAATACGATACTCATTTACATTATAATTATTAAGAAAAACATCTATAATTTTTTTTTAATTTATAAATGTTAAAATTAATCCTGAGTATAAAAATGGAAATTTTATAAATTAACCCAATACTGATTACCCTGGACCCATAATATATATACCTATACCCAACCATTCAATGATGAAATCATAATCTAAAATAAATAATAAAGGATAAATTATTTCCTTTAACTAACTTATAAGTATTATTAAGCAATGTTTTGGGTAATTTATACTTCACTAACACTAGATCCATATTTTTGTTTTTTCCAAAAAATCAACAAGTGATAAGAATCCAGGTATGAAAAATATGTTCTATAGTGGGTGAAACACTTTGTTAAATAAATAACTTTTTACCTCAAAATCTATCCACTAGATCTTTATCACTTACATCTTTATATGTTCCATGAAATTAAATAACAATTATATCTATTTTTATCCTAGAAAATTTTTAATTGATAAGATCAAATATATTATTAAATGTTAAATAAATAATACTATAAGAATATATTCCCAATAATATATTACTATTGAGGAGTGGTGAATATTAATTTCCAATTCAACAAATAAATGAACTATCCATGGAAAAAGTCATGTACATTGTGCATGGTCTTTAGAAACATATTTATATTTGTTGACACTAAAATATTAATCCATTAAAGATGTAAAATCTCATTAATTTTTGAATTTTAAGGGAAATGTTCCATTATTAATGACTACATAACACATGAATTTGATAATCCAATTTATAAAAATTATGACATTTTTTGTGTTTATCTCTAAAAAATAATCATTATTGGGACTACAAGTAAATAATAATAATGAAAAAATTATATATAAATTCATCATTCCACACATTCTATAAGATTATTCCAAAACCGTATGGAATAAAGAAAAAATTATCCTTTATAATCCACCAGGTACACCACTCCTATTGAAATTATAAAATTTCCTAAACATGTATCAAAATAAATGAAAAAATAATCGATGATTCATATAGATTACCTCTTATTTTTATTAGTAATACACATGGTGCATCAACATATGATTAATAGAGTTCATATTTCATGTCTTATCCAAAAAATATAGAATCCCTTTAGAAATAACTATGAAATACTCTCAGATTCTCAGGCCTCTTTAATTGATAATAGTCATATGAATTTTTAGTCAATACATATATTAGGTGTTTAGATGTACCTTACGTGTAACACCCAAACTATATCCTTCCACAAGATGAACATTTAATACTTATTCATCTAGATAAAAATCTAGTTTTACGTCATCACATATTTCATGTATTTAGGTTATGAAAATTCTTATGATCCTTTATGTTTGGATGAAAATTATTATGTCCTTTATTGTACACAATAACTAAGTAGTACTTTATTAATTTTTACTCTACCACTATATAAGTTGGTTAATAAAACAAAATACCTTGAACCACATATAATATTAATAAATCGTATACAATATTCATGGAATGTGTTTGAACATAGTGAATAAATATTATAAAAAAATATTTTTCTCTAGAAAATAAAAATTTTGTGACATTATTTTAATTTCATTTCCTAAATCATAGAATTTATATGTCTCATTCCACCCCGGTTTATCATATAATAGTAACCACACTAGGTCACCACAATATCCCAATAATTAAATCCATTATTTAAATGGATTCCAACTAGTATTACCCAACAACAGTTTTACATTGGAGAGACTATACACCATGAATGTCTTATTAAATAAATATAAAAATATCAATATATCATTTATTTATTATAAGAATATTAATATGAAGAAAAAATAATATAAGAAAATAAAAAATAATCTATTAACATGAGAAATTTTTTTTAAACAAAACAAAATAACTATGGAAATGAATTATATTCCTAAAAATACTCATCATACATAAAAATTATATCATAGAAAACATGATATATAATCATAAAAATTAAAATAAACTATCCACGGTATTCTCATCTACAGCTCTGAGATAAACCTTGTAATGGCCTGAACCTAGAATACTAGACTCGATATCTATAATAATTACATTTTCTATTCTAAAAGGAATATAATCTAGAAGGACTGATAAGTTATGTTGTCTTGGTAAACAAGATAGATACATAAGTATTGTATTTCAAATAAATAGCCTAATTATAAAATATACTTTTTCCAATATTTCAAAGATAATAACTTTATTCCAACTACTGTATCCATTCATATCTTACATAGATTTATTCAATGAATCATCAGAAAAGGAAATAGGATAAGGGGGAGCTCAAATACACATTAATGATAAAGTGCAGTGGAAGAAATATTTAATCGATGAGAATAGTCCATATGAAAGGTAATAACTTAACACACAAGAAATGTTATCAATTCACTAATAAGGAAGTGCATAAATAATACCAATAGATAAATAAATAGGATAAAATTTCAACTCATATAACTAGATAAAGAATAATAAATATAGAAATGTATGAATCTATTGAACATTATATATAATAAATGAACTGAAAATGATGTATATCAAAAGAAATGTCAATGAAAAATATCACTGATTAATAATATGAGAATATAATATAAAAAAATTAATAATTATTGAACTTCTTATTTCCTATTTACATGGAATAATTAACATTAATGAAATTCAAAAGATGATTTAAAATATACAAGTTAGAAAAAAATTTGGTTCACCCGACCATATCTCTCTACATAATTCCGTTCACAAAAATTTAAAATACTATGATTTTGAAACAAACTCTAGGTTTTTTCACCTACTAATTTTTTGTAATGTAACTACTAATCCATATGGGGTATTTTATTAACTGGTCCCCAACCAAAAGGTTTTACACTGAAAATTTCCCACCCCTTTCCATAACTGTCTAAATCATATTTCTTATTGAATAAACAATAGTCCTTCTCTAATATCCATATTGAATATAAGTTAAAATTTATCAATATTTCACCAAATAATCAAATAAAATTCAATTTTAACACTGCATATAAAATTTAATTTGGTTCGTGAAATAATTGTATCCTCGATATTTTATATAGATATGAAGGTGAAAATAAATTTCAAATGATCAGAAGAATTTTTTTATTTCAAGGGGGAAAATGAATCAAGGTAGTGAATGTTTGTACTATCCCTGAAAGAATCAATAATATACCTTACATAAGAAGAATAATGATGGTATCAATATAACATATAACATGTGGATTAAAAATAAAGGGTTGATTTTGGTGATGAATTGAAAAAATATAAAAGATATCGTAAAATAGTAATGAGGAAAATATTATTTTGTTTTGAAACCCCTTATAAAAAAAATTTTCTACATAAATTACTTCTAAAAACATTCTTTTCATAATGTTAAAATATAAACATTAAAATTATGCTGCAAATAAGTTATGGTGGGTAAATCCATACATATCAAATGTGGTGAAAATAACAATCCATTTTCAATGTAAAAAAATTAGAAATATGTCTTCTTCCAAATACGACATGAATATTCCCTTGAGAAAATGGGTTAATGAAAAACAGGGTAAAATTTTAGTCACAAAATAATTTTAAAAAGTTGAAAATATTTTTTAAATAATTTCGGTAAAACATGGTTTTTTTTCATCCCAATTTGCATCACACCATGTATTGATA
This sequence comes from Viscum album, assembly GCA_963277665.1. Lineage (NCBI taxonomy): Eukaryota > Viridiplantae > Streptophyta > Magnoliopsida > Santalales > Viscaceae > Viscum > Viscum album. The sequence continues at coordinate 969,598,736 of OY728133.1, read as the reverse complement.
GGGTTAGAGGGTCCTACTGGGATTGGGAAGTTAATCTTATTTAGTTTATTAAGGAGGTTCCTCTTTTATATGATCACAACATGTTATTTTAATTGGGGTTATGTGTATGTGCAATAGGACCATGTCAATTACAATGTCTTCAAACGGCCTTTAATGGGTTTATTCATGGATCCAGGAACACCCAATGGACATGGTATCCAAAATTCATTTACCTTCATTCCTAAGGCATGAACTGATTGGATGAAGAACAGGTTAATGTCACATCAAGACTCAATTGGTTGAGATGGTTGGAGTCCAAGCTCATCATACCATTTTGAGGGGCATTGTTTCTTACTCTAGGACTCTCTTATTTATTTAATCAATGTTCATATATTTTTGAATCCATGGTTATTTTAGAAATATTGTATCCATAGATTACCACTAGGTTTTAAGATCTATCATTGATATTCAAGGAATATTAATAACTAAGACAAAACTATTTTAAGCACTATTATGAGGCACCCTTGAGTTTATCATCATCCAGGGGTTGGATGTTCCTTCAATATAGATATCGACACAATGAGATATGTTTCCTAAAAATAATCATTAGAGATATTACAAAAAACATTTTTAGTGATAATTTACTTGAAACCCCACCATTTAATGTTCTATGATAGGGATCATTTATGCAGGTTAATGTCCTATGGCAAGGATGTCTAGATGAATGTTGCTCAGTCAAGATATAATGCGGTGCTTATATCGATGCATCCCAAGATTTATGCGAATGATATGGTCTCCATGATGAATATGACCCCATTGGGAATATGGCATGTAGAATGAGAGGGTATTATGGTATTATCTTTGGACCTCATGGAGTCTTACTAAATATCCAAATTGACCAGGAATCAAATGCCTCATAGTTTGGTTTGAGATGGTACTTTATTTCAGATTAAGCATGGGAGCTTCCCGTTTTAAGGGGACAATTTCTCTCAATTCATGGTTAATATGATATGGAGATCAGTCCATGATAAATGGTTCCTATGTATCCCAGTTAAGGTGGGAATCAGAGTACTAATTGTTCATGGTGGGTGTTCCATACACATAAAAGTTGCATACGTGAAGAGGATGCAATCTATAAATTCATTTATGAGATGATATAAAGATCATACCTAGATAAAGGCATCGTACATGTATCAGTTTTGCAGGAAATCATAGTTTCTGTAGTTCATGATTAGGTGTGGATTTTTTTAGAGGCATCCAACTAAAATGGACATGATCTCTCATTTCATGGAATAGATGATATGGAGCATAGGCCGGGATAAATAATTCCTATGTATCCGGGTTGTTTTGGGAATAAATGTTCTCATAATTCATTAATTGGTTGTTCCATTTTCAAATGATCATAGAACAATAATCCAACACAACCCATTATAATTGTGAGAATCAAGATGTTTTGAAAGATTCAAAAAAGGCACATTTTCTCTTCTCTACTAAGGGAAAATGAGGATCCCACTACGGATGTTGTCTGGGTGAAGATGGATGAGGTTCCAAAGAAATGTAACCTTCAATATGAAATGAATGTGAATGTAATTAGGTCCATCCCAAAAGGCTAGGGGCTTTCTCCAAGAGGGATTCCCTACAGTGGGTTCAAGGAAAGGGGTGTAATTTTTCCTCTCATTCAAAGGAAAAATAATCATAATTATTCTATATTATCACTGACCCTCAATGAATGGAAAAAATGAATTGATTTACCTTGATCCTTATAATAGAGAGATCTAGTTAGTATCCCATGGTTGGACTATTTGTTACCATGGAAACATATATTTATTATCCTTCTTGGTGTCCATACAGATGATAAAATTACATTTGTGACACCTCTTAAGATATGTATGTAGAATAATAATGGTGCACTGATGCTCTTGACAGTGCATTCATACAATATTTGGATGAGGATTCACCTCATGCTGAAGGGCTTGTTTGTAGAGGGGTTTTGGAGGATAGTATGGAATCTAAATTTCTTTATATGTACTGAATGGTGGAAATCCCATAGGTACCCTACATTGCATACCATTTGATTATGTCTGATAGGGAACCATCCACATAATGTTTTTCTTTTCCGGTGGAAGGGTCATCTGCATAATAAGGTGGTAAAAATATATCAATGTGGTATTCATTCCATAGTGGTATGTGGATCTGGGTGTGGTCTACATACCATGGTGGTGCTCTGCCACAGTCTCTATTCACGTACCATGTTGGTATACAGAACTGTTGTCTATCCATGGTACGGAATGCTACAACATATTGGTTTTTTTCTCCACAGAAAAATTCTACTTGGTACACAATTTTGATGAAGAGTAACTAGTCTCTTAGATCATGTCATGTTCATAAGAAGAGGGAGTATGTGTTTCATTTTTCCTTTAAGTTTTGTGTTTTTCCCTTATTGTTATACTTCCTTAATTTTATTTTTCAAGGCATATTTATACATGCTAGAAATCGTTAATGGTTTCGTACTTCACCAACTTTTTCCTTTGATGTCTTCCATCCATGGACTCCCATATCTCATAGAATATGATCCTTTCATTCATCCCCTTGGGATTATTTTATATAGTATTGCGGATTCGGTATCTCTAGTTCCCACTTCTTCTTTTGTGGAATCCTATTGAGGGGGAATCCGAAAATTGGGAGACTCTTTAAATTAAAGCTCAAAATTTTGCAGTTTGTAGTGGGGAAAATCAATACATAAATTCCCAAAACAATGCGGTTCATACTGCGATGTCAGAATTTCTTCATCCAAAAATTTATTATTTGTGGTGATGGTATTCAGGGTTGTAAATCTCTATTATTTATTCTCCAATGATGTGGTTATCTAGTGTAATCTATACACCTCTATTCCACAAATGTCATGGTTCACTATTGATGGATTCCTTTCCCCATTCATTCTGTGAACTTCCTTGTTCATTGGCCAATGCTTTACGGGCCATCATTTTTCAAGCTACCCATATACTGCTCAGTTCATGGTATGTGATTTATGTGGACTTTTAATGTTAACTTGTATGAGGACTAGTTTTTTATCCTTTTTCAAATTTTATTTCTTTAATCTTTTTCTCCAATTAACATTCCCACTTGCATCCCCTACATTTAGCAATTTTATTGGAGTAATTTGATTCCCATTATTTATTTTTCAGGCCCCTACAAATATCACCCATCGGAATGGGAATCGATCAGAGTGATGATGAGGATATTTTGATGTATAAGTGACATCTATTTGATTAGAACATTACATTGTGCTCTTATTTATACATGATCTAAGGTACTCATTGAACGCTGTTTGACTATTCTAGGGTTACATGAAAACCCCTATAAACATTTTGACTTTTTGGTAATCACCATAATTTTTCAAATCCTATTAGGCTATGGGATTACTCAGTATAACATGAATTTTTCATAGGAAATCTTTTCCACATTATTTAAATTACATGACTTGTGTCTCTTGATAATTTTTTTTCTAGATGTTTTGACTAAACCAAAAATACTATAGGTTTAGCAAGTTGGTATGAAACTTTTTTACATGGTACCACCTATAGGATTTCATCCTGGAGAGTGTTATGTATTCTTTAATTTGTATTTTAGAATCTTTCTAATATGACTATAATTAATGATGTTTATAGTCAAACAAATTTGATGAGGAATTGAGGGATGTGGGGCCTAATGTATGACTCATAAACCTATAATGTCCCAACAAAATTGAATCAGGGATGAGATATTTTTCATGACCATGAAATAAGATATATGGATATGGGAAATGAAATTTTCATGAAATCCATGAAGAGTACAATAGTGGGAGAAGACTCGATTGAGGAAGAATTATCCTTCGGTTGACATGCCATTTTTTGTGGGAAATGTATAGTGTGTTTTCAAGGCATAATGTGTATAGTCAAACAATGGTATCTCCAGGAAATAGGCCTTTCATTTCTAATGGCTATGATGTTTTTATAAAACGCTGGATTTATCTTTCTATTGTGGAACACATTGTGGACTTGTTGAAGCAAGGTCGAGTAAATTTTAATTGGGTATTTTTATCGACATTGGATGAAAAACAACTCCCACACAAACATTGATTGTGTAATGGATGGTTAGTTTATTTTATAGTTTAATGTAATACAAATAGGACATTTGGAACCTAGTTTTTGAAATCAACTTACTCTGACTAGAATTGTGTAAATGATTCCCTTCCTCAACAATAGTTTGGAATGGAATGTCCTTTAACATTAAGAATTAAAAGTGGTAATATTGTAAATTGTAATCTATGGGATTTCTGAATCCAATGGATGAGGCGGCACATAAATGTCTTTAGGGAATACGAATACAGGAAGAGATTCTCTTTAGGATGAATTTTCCTCTCGTTGATAGGCCATTTCAGTGGAAAAAATATACAGATCCTCTAGTGAATAAAATTAATAGTAAAAAACATGTCCTCAAGACACTGGCCTTCCATTTTCGATGGCTATGAAGAGTTATGGAGATTCAGACCATTTATTTCACATAGTATGGCTCATGAAAATTGTTATTACTAAATAAGAAAAATTGAAATTTCAGGTTTATCATTATCGGTAATTCCATGAATTGCTGAAGGAATTTGTATCACATCCTTTTGAGTTGTTTCCGTAAGCTGGTCTGTCCCTTTCACTAGTAGAAATAGAAAATTTTTGTTTCATGGATGGATATGATAATGAGAATTGAATATAAACATATATTTTTTCATGATAGGAATCAATCCGTACATAGTTCAATTAATGCCCATTCCTATACAGATATGATTCATGCATATAGAAGGGGATGCTTTTGTTTCGGATTGAGATTCAACAATGAGGTGGGGACATATGTCCAACCTTCCTATGTAGATTGATTTCTTTCATAGGGTCATGAGGGTAAATACCATTAGACAGGACCTAGCCAATAGGTGAATACCTGGAATGGAATATCATGTTGTATAAACATCATTTGATCGAGGTGTTTTTGTAGAATCTTTGAGTAACCAGAGGGTAATTTAGACAGGGTGCTCTAACATGTCCATGATGTGAGGAGGAATGAAATTGTAAACCCGATTTCAAAGTTTCATGGAACAGGAGGAATGAAATTTGGCTTAGAAACTGTTAGGCATATGAAATTTGGAATATCATATCATATAAATGATTTTTCCTTTTTTTGATAAGAAATTATTATGGGCAACATATATAGAGCCGCTAGGGAATAATGTGATTATTAAAAAACAATATTTCTGAAGGGAAGTGATCTTCCATTCCCAATGGCCATTAACAGGGTTATTCTAATCCACGATCCCTCAATTCACAGTGTCTAATGAAGGGACTGGGTTATTTTGGACATGTCAAAAACAAACCAGTCATGATTATTCGTGGAAAATTTAGACTCTCTATATTGTTTTTTTTCTTGTATGTGAGGCAGGATATTGTGAATCCCATGTCGGATATGGGCCTTGTTATTTAGATAATATAATCACTGGATCAGGTTCCATAGAAAAATTTTTGTCCATGCATATGGAGTGGGGGAATTTAGATATAAATGGGGAACCATGCAGTAATTTTAATTTCATACTATTATGAATTTGGTCCATGCAGTTTAACAAAATCCAGTGAGGAAATATTCCATTCAGTTAAACATCTTGAGGAAAGGAAATCCTTTTTATAGATTAATATCACATAGAAAGAATGTTGAATACACAGTTTATCCGGAATATAGTATGGAAAAAATATTAAATAGATCATTTGTAAATTTGAGATAATATAGTAGCAATATTCCTTATATCCCATAGAATTGATAGGGAGAATAATGTATAAACCAAGATTCTAGGATCCATCGATTTGGGAGTGATGGTGAGAGAATTAGAATCAAATGAACGTATGGGAGTAGGAACAACCTCTCTTGAGGATTAATTTTACTTTGGATGAAAAACCATTTTTCTGGGAAACGTATGCAGAGACAGTGGGGTATAATGTGCATAATCAAAAAATTTTGTCGTTAAGACACTAGTTGTCCATTTCTAATAGCCATGGGACATTTTGTTTATCATAGAATTCCCAGTGAATGTAGTCTAATAAATGAAAAAGGGATGTCCGGATATGTGAAATTTATCCAGAACAATATTAGTTTGGAGGTAAGAGATCCTTTACATATATACATTTCATATGTATGGGGAATCATGGGCTCTTGTAACATTCGTGATGTTGGAATTCAGATCTGATATCCCCTACATCTATATTGATTACATATGCAGATGGTGGGGGGATTTTCCCCTTTTATTTATTTTACAATGAAAGACCCTAGATTTCCTACTCAAGTGTCACTATGATTCTCATTATAGTGATAAATAGGCCATATGATGTTCTTGATAAATCATACTATTTATTGTCGCGTGGTTAGGAGTTCATTGGCAACTCAGTTTAACGCCATGTGGTATGGACTAATTAATTACCTTGTGCATGTTTGGATTATATGTAGAGGGGGTCATTTGTTTAACGAAAAATGGTCTCGGGAAGGCCCAAGAATAACTATGTCTCCCATTAGTGGATGGTAGTCAACCCAAATGTAGTTCAAGTACCATGTGTAGTTTGATGTCATACAACATAGACAAAATTGAACTAACGTGAAAAGGATGAGGTAGGCGATGTGTTAGGATTGATCCTCGGGGAGGTTTCCTATATATCCCGGTTAATTGGGAATTAATGACCATATCGTTCTAGAATGAAATTCCTTACATAGGTCTGATTTATAGACATGATGTGGGTATTTTAATATTGGTTTCTAGACCATGATGAAGAATCTTTGAGTCAATATGTGTCCCGTGAGAATAAGAATCAACACACACATATCTATTGGAGTTACCCATGTTGGTTGGACCGATTCACATAGGTATTGGTTTTTATTTTTTTTACTTCTATGATGATGGCTGGATCAGGATGGAATATCTAGGTGTCACTATATATCACACATGAATGAATTAATCCACACATAGTTCAATAGCACGACATGGTTGTTGGCTGATGTCGGAGGCAACATCCCCTTGAGAGAGAATACTATTAGGGCTAGGCAGTTTAATATAATACAGTAAAGACGAATATGTTACTATGTAGTTTAAGATCCAAAATCCCAGAAGATTTCATTGGGTAGTTTATTATCATTGGATCATAACATCATTGGTACCTTTTCACATTGTGTAGAGTGGACATAGGATCATTTTCGAGATTAATGTCATGCGTCTATAATGATTTTGATTGTGGTACACATTGTATATCATCAGGAACCCCACATTAGTGGGGGTCATAGTGAGCTATCCATCAATTGAAACTATATAATACACTCCATTAGAGTAAAATTCGAGTACAACATATCTTCCTTCCCATTTTGGCTCCAATTTGAATGACTGATAACAATAATCATTGGGGCTCTGAGGACCAACACCAATACTCCTTCAATGAAATATTGGAGGTCATCCTTTTTAAAGAAGGATCAAGAAATCTGATTATTTTAGACTTCAAGATGGTGCATAGTGTGCAATCTTTTCTTATCCAACAACTCCAACTCATAAACATGTTTTGGTATTTCTCATCTATAGATAGTTGATCACATAAAATAACATGATGTTATAGAAATTGAATTTCAATTTGTAGAACATCCACCTTCCCATATCGTAATGAGTATGTGGTTACATTAATGACATTTTAGATTGCGGTTCGGTAATCCGAAAGATCACTGAGAAGCTTGTCTGACCATGATTTTTTATCCATATCAACAATATCTTGGATTATGTTGGATATGGTCTTGTTGAAATAATATATATGTCTGGTGGGTTCTATATGGTAGCAGGATGAATGTTTGGGCTTGATAATGTACTCATGGTAAAGTTTTTCTAGTTAAATAGATTATAAAATGGTGTTATATTCCATCCTTGTTGTGTGAGGGAATCCAATCCTTGTGATGATATGGGCTTTCAAAAATCGAGAAATTCTTTTTTTCCCAACCTCTATGGGGGGTGTAACTTCAGCCCATTTGAAAAATAAGTCATTTTCTATGAGAATAAACAATATTTTCCAAGCCATGGTAGGTTGTTATGGTATTACGACATCCATTCACTATTTGGAAATGGGATAGTAGTACATATCTTTGCGAAGAAACTCAGGTTTTAGGGGGAATAAACTAGCATGGACATGGAATGGATAACAATTTTTTATGAAATCAGAACAATCCTGTATCATAGTAAGCCAATAGAATCCAAGACTCTGAATTTTTCATGAGATTTTCGTTACAAACTAGTGTTCCCACAAATTCCAACATGCACTTCATTCCTGAAGGGAGTGGTATCTCTTCCATCAACACAACAGATAAGGATTCGATCAAGGACATGTTTACAAAGAACCTCTTTCCAATGTGTTCTATAGTAAATCATGAAATTGACATTCCTTCTCTGAATATATTAACTTCTAGCCTTATCTGGTGGGAGTTTTACATTTTGATAATATTATACATTGGGAGTTATCCAGTCGATGATAGGAACCTATGACTAAGATATGGGTTTGATCTTATTACATTCTTTTATGTTGGCATGAATGTATTGTGAAACCATCTGGCGGTGGGAAATACTAATTACTGTCTCATTCTGATCCGGGTGGGTAGATTTGTCGTAATATTTTCCACTGAATTGTCTTGAACATTTTTTGATCGGAGAACATAATTCAATGTATTATTTGAAGGAAACTCTACCATTAGTTGTCGAGAATGGTTAATCAAATGGATGAACACACTGTTCTTGAGTGAATTGCCACATTTAACATTCTTGATGAGAAGTTCAAAATTCCCTTTTGTCTTCAAGTGTTTTACATTCACATGTAGTGCTATTTCCATCCTGATAATGTTGTTGTGGTACTCTACTTCATTTTCAATCATCCTTCAGGAGTACTGAGTGTAAGATATATGCCCTTATTTTCCTCTTTTCATGTTAAGGTTGTGTGGCGGTGACACGAAAAGGATTTCCTTTTTCATCATAGGTTTGACTACGATACCTTGGTAGTGCATGATGAATCCATGGAATTTCCCTAAGGTGATGTCAAAATCACATTTCAAGGAGTTAATTTTCTGACATTCTGTCGTAGATTATTGTAGAGGGATTCAAGATCCACCATATGGTCTGATAATTTCCATGATATGTCAACTATATCAATGAAATTTTATTTGAAGAACATTCCTAGGAAGGATTTTAAAATGTGTTTCAAGTCATGATGATATGTGGTGGCAGCAATTTTCAAAACGAAGTAGTCTCATTTTAGAAATACACCCCCTAGGGAACACTGAAGGGAATGGATTCATCATTATATTGTTCTAATAGGATATAGTTATAACATGAATATCGATCTAGGTATGAGGGAGCCTCATATCCTGACGATGCATCGATTCACAATATTGTGATTGGTACTTCTAAATGATATTGTGTGGAGTGCTAATAGAGGTCACTGAAATCGATTCAAACTATCAATTTTCAATTTTTATTCATGTTGGAGACAATTTTTCCTATCCTGATGGGGTATTGGAATTCCAGAATGAAGTTATCTTCAATGATCTTATTGACATTAGCCTCTATTTTTGATTCATAAGTTGAGTGTGTCCTTATGGAATATTTCTTGTAACCATGGTGATATTCTGGAAGGCCCAGGTGGTAAGTGGACTCCTCTAGATTGGGAACAGGAATTTCCATTCAATTCAAGGTGAAAACATCTCGATTCTTCTTTAAGAAAGAGGTTTATATCACTTTTTCTTTGTGATGCATGGCCATACTAACTAGTGTGGGTCATGGGTATTATGAATTTCCTATGTTTATTTCTTTTAGTTGAACAATTATTGTTAAAACTACTTCCCTAAATGATGAAGGGTAACCCTTATAACTTCTCCATCATCCTCCCTTATATCCTCATGATCTTCCTCTTCATGTTCTAATTGTGAAACAATCATTGGAATGATTTCTCCTTAGCTGAGTGAGAGGTAAGGTCTAATCTTCTCGTTCGACCATTTGTGGGGATTCTCCGAAATTGATGCAGTGAAGGGTAAAATAGATTCCTCATCTTCCAAGAATGAAGTGACACTTCTTCCTACCTCAGCGGGTGAGGAATGAATTTTTTAGAGTATTGATATTAGTTGGGGGGGGTAATTTATCCAAAAATTACACATTATCTTCAAATTCATTGAATCTTTTGACATTATTAGGTCCCATAATCATAAATTAAATCACAAGGATAGATGAATATGCCACCAAACATGGACTAGACCTTTCAATCTATTTGATTGAAAGTATGTATTCTTCTTGAAGATTCTTGAGAGGATCAGAAGGAAACATTTACAACTCATTTGGGGTAGCAACCTAATTAAATCCATTAACTATGATTTATTTAACCAGTGGTTTATAAAAACCATTATCAATATTTTTTGACCCGCAATACTCAAATGGGGACTTAGAGGCATGAAGTATCAAGATCTATAAATTATTGAAATATATTAGGAAATTATGATATCAGGAGCATATTGTCGCATGCTTACATGCAAGGGCCTCCCTAGAAGAGCATTGAAGGCTGTATTATTTTGAAAAAAAATTGGTTGACTTAATAGGTCACCAAACAAGGTTTCATGATTTATTTGTCCCAACGCCTTATTCTCGATTGTGATATAGCACAATAGTGTTGTAGTGTAGGGTTTCAGATCATAATCATTATAGTTTAGCCGATGAAGTGTATGTAGTGGAAGGATATTCACACCTGATCCATTGTCGATGAAGAATTTTTCTAATTGAATTCCATTTATCATTCCATGACTATATTAGGGGTTGATGTTCCCTTTCATGATGGAATCTTCATCTTGATCTGTGGAGGTGATATTTTTTGTCATTATGAATTATTGATCATTCTTTGATAGACTTCAATAATGGATATTTCTCATCAAACTCTTTGGGACCCAAAAAATCCTCTATGGGAGATCCCTTGAGTTTTTTTAGTAGGTATAGTGAATCAATTATTGAAAGTATTGCTGGGACTAAAGATAACTATTTTAGAAGTCATATTTCTCATATAATGGTCGAAAATTCCCAGAATGGGGATTATTAATCATAGTCACTTTAGGGGGTTGAGAATTTGATGAAGAGTGGTCAGCCCTTGGTTCCGGATCTGAAGGAGCATATGTCCTTAGTGGAATAGGTAGGGAAGTTGTGGTTACATGCCAAGGGTAACTGGTCAATCATTCATCCTTTAATGGGTATTTTTTAAAAATTGTATGGGGGTGGATTCCAATTTGGGCAGGAGAATTTTCCAACCCCTGTAGGATCCACAAGAGGGTCCTTCCACATGTTTTCTCAACTATAATGGCTTGAGAGGGGGTGAGACCATATGCTTGATTTTTTTCCATGGCTATGTATCCCTTAGTTTCCCTTTAATTTTTAGCTTCTTCCTCCAGTTCCATGGTTGGGTGTGGGAAATTATGATTGATAACCATACTCATAATCGAAGAATGGATCCATAAAATGGATGACATTGATAGATCCAAAAATCATCTCCTATTCTCATGATGTCTCTTTCTCATTATCAACTTAAAAATGTTCTGTTTGGTGGGGTAGTTTACATTTTTTAGTTTTTTGGACTTGTGACCATTGCTTCATATTTTTTGGTATGAAATATGAGAATGTAAAAGCTATCCTTTCGGGGTTTCTCACTTTTTCCATATAAGTTTTTTGATAGTAAAAAATATAATTTTCATTCAGTAGAAGACATCCTTTGTATCGGGGTTTGTTCATCTTCCTACACTTTATTTTCACACATTTAATGGGACAAATTTTGGGGTCGATGTCTGCTAGATGAATGTGTATCTAATGATGATTTGATGTGTTTCATTATGTTTCGTTGGAGTCACAATTTTTTGCTTCAAAAATTCATGGAGTATTCCATGACCTCGGTCAACGATCCTTCAAATCATTCAAATATCAACCATTTTCCCTTCATTAACAAATTTTTTTCCACTTTCCTCCTCCTTCTGAATCTTTATTGAAAACACACCCCACATGAAAAGGTGGTGGTATTATCATGACAAGTCTATAATCTATCAACTTTTGTAGCAGGTATAGAAAAAAACTCCTAGATATTGTCTCCAAATTTCTAATGGAAGGAATAATTATATTGATGGACTTTAAGACCTACATCATCAGCTTGCTATGGATATGGAAGCTAATGAATGTTTCAATTCATAGAAAAAATGAAGTAGCCGTAGACATGGTTTTCATGGAATGAGTAGTATTTATTTATTTTTTCCACTAATTTACTTCTTTTAGACCCCTTAACTCATCTCGATGAGGTGTGGGTAGCTGTATACTTTCAGAGGGACATGTACATTTTGATGGGGACTGTAGAGATGGAGCTGGCGTAGAAGGCTGCTCGATCATGATTGAAGCCACATTATATCTCCCTACACATTTTATAGGGGATGATAAGGCTACCTAAGACTTGATAATAGTATATTTTAAGGAATAATCTATCCCTTGAGTGATGGAGGAGAAGTCCCAGAACCCACTTTTTTACTTCACAATAATGAGTGTTGTTCACATCTCATCTCAGATATTATCAATGTACATGGGAAGAATGTCAACTTAGCGGAGTGTCTAGTTTACGGAGTAAGTCAGACCTTTCCATCTGGCTATGTAGTCTCAGACTCTCTCATTCTCTAATTTTTTCAAGTTCATTATATTACTAATTATTGTTTTGGGAAACATCAAGGTGAACTAGAACATGAACTCATGCAGGTGATCCTCCAATCCTTTTATTGAGTTATCTTGAAACCGAGTGTACCACATGAAGGATGAACCTTTTAGTGATTTCACAAAGCATATAATTTTTTACATCCTGTTGTTTTTATCAAGTTTCTATCGTTGGATCACAATATTAAGATTATTGCATTAGATGCTGCTCTAGGTCCTTTGATCCATTGAACACATTAAATAATGGATCCCTGAAATTTGGTTGAGGTCGGATTTTCCTCACCCAATCGAGGTAAGGACACTATTTTTGTGGTACTAGTGTGCAACATCCATCAATTTGTTTAATTCGAATAGGTAATAACTTTATTGTAATCAGGATCCCTTGATGCATGTCATGTTTGAACTGATCATGAATAGGTGAAGTAGGGGGATATATTGGATGTGTCAGCTCTGCTAGAACCTGAGTTAGATACCTAGCTGGAGGCATCTATTTTGGATTTCCTTAAACCAATTATGGTTTCATCCCTAATGGGGGGAGATCGTAATATCATTCCAGGATTGGGTTCCGGTAAATTGATTGTCTGGGTACTTCCATGAATGATCCTTCCTTCCTTGCTTCATTCATCAGAATGATTCCATGAGTTAGAGTGACATAAGATAGATTTGTTGGTTGATTCACCATGTAAGGAACATGCCCATTAATATGAATTTATCTTCGTAGATCATTATTGATTCACTTCATGTCTTTATTTTTATCATATTTTCAAGATAATTTCTCCTCAATAGTATAGTAATCATCATCATAGGTAGGAGTAAGTGGTTGCTATACCTTTTTCATATTCATTTACTTAAAGAGGATTCATATTCGATGTAATGGTGGATGACTGAGGGGGCTCCCATGATTAAGGAAACTATATGGTTTCTCATGTTCACACCTCTAGACTGTGTGTGGACCATATTCTAGAGGGAATCCTCTTCTCCCATTTCTATGTTATTTATATCATTTTTAGGGAGGTATGTGTGTATGATCTCCACTATTTGCACTGATTAATACAAATATTTAGTAGGTGTTTTGGCTACTTTGTAGTATTATATCTTCTTACATCCATTATTGAATCTTCTTCGACCATCCTGTGATACTATTCGTGTTTCTTGATGAAGTGTGGCTCGAAGGGGGCCCTAATATGATCTTGTGGTATGCCTTCATTCTAGGGGATGTGAGACATGGTATTTGATAGAATGGGTGGCCCCTATATACATTTATCCCTCAAATGAGATAAAATAGATGTTCGTTGGGTGGGAATTTCATATATAAATGCCCTCAACACTACGGGTTGGTGTGACTCGTGTTCCACTATTGATAGTATTTATCCTATATTTTCAGGTCATATAGTGGAATTTCAAGTTAAAAATACCCCCAGCCATGCGATCTAGGGTTGATCCCACGTTTTATTAGATGATAATGTTGTTTCTACAATCTTGATCTCACCAATTCCCATGTGGATGTGATCCGGATATGGTGTCGGGTCTGCACATTTAATTTTTTTCATCTTAGAACATGGCCATTACTCGATGAATTGACTCCCTTAAATTGGGGGAATGTGGGATTTTATTGGTTTATTGGTTCAAAATATTATAGATGGGTTTCATTCATCAGAATTAACACTTTTGAGACTTACTGTAGGACGTCTCTTGTCAAGCATTCTACCATTCCTGGTCAGGGACTTCAGGTGGCATCCATCTTTGGGTAATGACATGGGAGGATATAATTTATAGTGAGTTTTTCAGGACTAGAATAAAAGCTGAAGTGTTGACCTCGATGATCTCTCAATCCTCAGATTTGAACACCAGGCGTGGTGTCACAAATAATTCAATGTATCCTGTGTAGCACATTGAGGTAGGCCAACACAAGGTCTTTATTTCACTATTTCATTATGCCCAACGAGCAGATAGAAGACATTATATGTTGATATTATAGTGATTCTCTCCCATTAAATAATAATTTTCGATGTACCCATCATAGGGTGTAAACTTTTTTTAAGTTGGCAATGAGTTTTCTGAATATTAAGGTGAATTTTATGTATAAATTCTTTAGACAAAAAATTTATATGTTTAACTAGGTTGTGGATATGGGCCAAAACATCACTAGAATTTCATCCATAGATAGTTTTCCTCTCACAAGAGACGCGTATTGTTTTGTTCTGCCGGGGAGTAATCTTCTTGTACTACTCGGTTTGATAGTACCATATTGATTTCATTCCATACAGCAGGGCTAGTGAGAGTTTTGATGACATTTGAATGGTACAGGGGGTGGCATGGATGATTAGCGTTTACCTGGGCCATCATGTTAGTGATAAAGGATATCACTTATTATAGAGAGACTATCCCACACATCATAATACATTTCCCCAAGCACCTCAGTATATGAGGGTTTTCTTGTATTTGACATGATATAGTGAGACCTTCTTGCCAGTGTGAATTTCAATTGTGGGGATGAGCTTCACTATCAGTGACATGATAGTGAGGAATACCATCAAATATTAGGGTATAGTCATATAGAGTAATTAAGAAAAGTATACCATTGGGTGGAACCTTAGGTCCTGCCATAATATTGGTAGGGCCTTCATACAGCTTGGCATCATTGAGGCTAGGGCCTTCACAATAACAACTCTTATGGTGACGACTGCCATCATTGCTCTGGATGCAGGGAGTTTATCTATAATTTACACTCTAGAAAAGCCTATCAAGATGTATTTAAAATAGTTTAAGGACTTCTCATTACATATCATAACTGTAGTGAGGGCCTTTATAGTGACTGCTGTCATGGCGAAGAATACAATCATGACATGATGTCCGACTATAGGGAGAATCATGTGTTTTGTGTATACTCTATAAGGGAACAGCCGGGAAGACTACCTCAGGTGGAGGACTATATTATTTTATGATCTATGGTTCATGGGGAGGGATACCCTGACATGCATCATGATATAGGCTTTGGTGATCAATCATTTCTGGTCCACGAAGTAAACACATGTGGGTGCTCTTGGGGGGGGGGTTAGAGATACCGGTAGTTACATTGGGGGAGAACCTTCTCAACTTCTATTTTAACTTCCATAATTTTGAAATGGAATAATCGGATCTTGATCCACTATTGATAAATTTTCTATTGCAGTAAGAACTCCATCTTTTAGTAGAGCAGAATCATAAATGTGGTCTTCATTTTATGGTTAGCTTTGGCGAAATTCATTTTTCATGGATCTCTGGTATGAAAATGGGGAAGCCTATTGTTTGTAATGAACTTCATGTATGGGTAAATTTTTAATTGGTTCCTGGGATGGCTACAAGATATGAAGAATAGCTTATTGAGTTCTCAATATAATATATGTCTTCCCAGGTGCGGCGACCCCATTGGACTAGTTTCCCCTAGTTAGAATTCTTATTTATTCCCAGTCTAATTGACCTTGTATCATAAATTATGGTTTTCAACCCTCTTTTACTAGAGGATGGTTGTTGGTATGCTCAATAGTGATTATCCGATTTGGAGGATGGATCACCCCTCCATAGAAGATCAGATCATGGGCCTGACTCTAGGTTGTGACTATAAAATCAATGGTTTCTTAATAGGTCTGCATGATATTTTTTGGTTTCTATATCTGATCCTGCATTCTGGAAATATATGTTGAGATAAATATTTGTGTGTAATAGGTATGGATTCCCATTACCATGTTAGAGTAAGAGTTTTGGCTGCTCCGGTCCTCTATTATAATCCAATGGAAACTGGTAGTTCTCATGTGTCGGGGTAGAGAAATGACTCTATTGCCAACTGTTTTCTCCAGTTTCCACTTTATATGGCTGGGGGAAATTCTCTGTGTGACCATGAAATTGATTTTTCTAATTTATCACTATATTTTTCTCATGTTATTTATTTTATTATATAGGAAATTGGTTATACTCATATTTAATTCCCATCGTATTTTGCTTGTTGGAATCATTATGCAGGCAATGTTGAATGACTACCCATAATTTACCGCCCTTTTTAGATAGTAGGATTTCATTACATTAGTTCATATTTTTGTCTTATTATATCATGGATCCATCATATTTGGATGACAGGCTTCATGTACATTTGAATTGATTTTTATCTACATGTAATTTGCATCTATCTCTGCATGGCTGGACTGGTGATCACTGAGAAGAGTTTGTATTAGGTCATAATTTTCCACTCTCTTTCAGTGGAGGTATTCATAATTTCAATAAAGGGTGTACATATTTTTGTATATTTCAAATATATTTCCATGTAAGGATTTAGCAGGAGAGGCATAATTGTATTCCTTCAAATTACTTGATGTCTCATTTGTGCGACAATCCTATTTCTTAGTTTCATGGGTGATAAAATTATCTTGATTATGTATTTTCCACACTGAATGGGTATTCATAAGGGACCATGTCTATTGGACATCAATATGTGCCCAAATAATGTTATCCTTTTCAGAGTGACGATATCTAGTAGTACACCACTCATGGAGACTTCGTGCAGTAGGAGCCCTTGAGCGGGGTTCCTATGTATCTAGGATGATTTCATTAGCATCAACATCATCTCACTCCCTAAGGAAAGTTTGGTACATTTTTTCATCCTCTAGGGAAAAAATTCTAAAAAATTAAGATGGCTAATGGATCCATCCCATACTATATTTCCAGAAATACCTGAAGAGGTAGCTAGCAATCTTTTCCCGATTGGAGGGCCTGAAAAAAGGCCTCCACTGTAGGGAGATAAATGTTCTGATAGAACTATTTTATATTCACATTTTAAAACTCACTTTGGAGATGATGGGTAGGTTAGGGGGTCATGCACAAAACTGGGATGCTACCACCCATGAGGTCACATACATGCCAGTCTGAGCAATTTGTTGTGATGCCATTTGGATTGAAGAGGGATCTTCTAAATGCAAGATATGTATATGATATATACCAAAAATAAAGTTATCTAAGTATAATCTTATGATCACACAAGAAATTGATGATCAATAATATCCCACATCAATTTGAATCTGAAAGGGGCATGATGTGTTGTAATCTACGCATTGGTGAACAATTAACGTCGGGTTAGAAATATTTGTTTCAGGCTTATTTGTATTTAAAAACATATTGATAGGTTGAGATGTTCCTATTAAGAGGGGAAATTTTACCCTTCATATGTTATTAAGGAGTTTTCAAATTTTCATTATCCCAACAAGAAATTTCAAATGGGGTTATGTTTCTATGCAATTAGCATATGTCGGTTACGACATCCTTAGATGGTTTCCAATGGGTTTATTTAAGGATCCAAAAACACCCAAAGGCCCATGTATCCATGATTCATGGATCTGAGTTCTGATGTATGGTTCAATTTGGATGATGATTTGGACCAAAACACGTCATGAATCCATTTTTCGAAATGATGGGAGGTCTGGCATGTCATTCCTTTTTGGGTGGATATATTGTCTACTCCAAGACTCTCTTATATATTAAAGAAATGTTTATATGTTCGTTAATTCATGGTTATTTCTAGATGTGTCTATCCAAAAATCACACATGGGATCCATGATCAATCATGGATATGCATGGAGTATAAATTATTGAGATAATGAAACTTTAAGCACTATGATGAGATACCCTAGATTTTATCGTCATCCAGGGGGATGTATGATGGTTCAATATCCAGATCAAACCCATGAGATTGTTTTCCAATTATTCATGTAGAGAGGAATCATAACCCACATAATGCGGTATCAATTAACTAGAAACATTACCTTTTATGGTCTTGTGATGGGGACCAGTCTATTCAGTTTAATGTAAATTGGCCAGTATGTCTAGGTGAAATGTGCCTAGTCAAGATCCAATGTAGGGCATATGTCAAGGCGGCCCAAGATGCCCAACAATGATATGGTCTTCTGGATGAATATGAACCCACCCCTAATATATCCCAATTATTTTTAGGGTGGTATTAGTATCAGGTAAGGACCTCATGGAGGCCTTCTACGTAACCCATTGGATCAGGAATCAATACCCCTGGTAGATTGGTTCGAGTCGTGACATGATTGGGGATTATGTGTGGGAACATCCAATTTGACGGGGATATGATCTCTCATTCCATGGATGAGATTATATGGATCGTGGTCCTATATTAATTTTTCCTACATATCCTAGTTATGGAGGGAACCTGAATTCTCATAATTCATGTTTGGTGGCGCTTATACATAGAAACATCCTAATTGAAGTGGACATGAACTCTGATTTCATCAATGTGATGATATGGATCTCGAGCCTAGATAAAGGCTTCTTATCTCTCCCATTTGAGTTATGAATCATATTTCTCATAGTTCATTATGGTTGGGGCTTATGCATATAAGCTTCCCAATTGAAGGGGACATGATCTATCATTTCATGTTTGAGATGATATAGAGAATGGGTATAAAAAGGTCTTTCTGCATATCGCGGTTGTGTTGGAAATAAATGTTATTGTAGTTCATTGTTGGGTTTTTTCCAATTTAATATCATCCTGGACATATAATCCCATGATATCCATGCTTTGTGTGGAAAACATTAGGATGTGAAATATTCAAAAAATAATCACCTTCTTTTCTATACTAAGGGAATAGAAGGATCCCACAGTGTATGATGCCTAGACGACATTGGAAGAGGGTGTTGAGCAATGAACCCTTCAAACTGAAATGAAATTAATGAATTTTATATCCATCATAAAAGGATAGGGTCTTAATCGATGATGGATTCCATATAATTGGTTCATTGAATGTGGAGGAATGATTCATCTTGTTAAAAGGAAAAGAGGGTGTTATTCCATTGACATATCATGACACCTCATTGAGTGGGAAATAATGTGATTACCCTTGATCCCTAGAACGAGGAGGTAAATTTTATTATCCCAAGGTCAAAATCTGAGGTAACATGGGAATATAGACTTAAAAAATTTCTTGGTGTCCATAATGATGAGTGTATTAGAGTCAATAATATGCATATGATGGGTATTTAGACATAGAAGGGTGCACTGATGCACTAGATGGTCCGTTCATATGGGTGTGATGTCTTGGAAAGAGACATTGTCCAAATTCGGGTGGTTTGTTTCATGGAGGGGATTTAGAGGATAGTGTGGAAACTGAAGGGTATGACCAGTATCGGAAAGTGGAATTCTTATAGGTACCATACTCCCAATACAATTTTTTCATTTGGAGGGTGGGTACATTCTGCATTTTTTTGTCTATACTGGGGGATGGGGTGTTCATGTACCAGGGTGGTTCACAGATCTAGATGTGTTCCACATTCCCTGGTGGAAAACAGATTTGGGTGTGGTCAACATACCATGTTGGTACGTGGAGTATGGATCCCTACACATATCATTGTGGTCTGTGGAGTCGGGGTCCCTCTATGTGGTAGAATGCTACGCCGGGCAGGGTCTCATACACATACTTATGTCTTATGTGGTATGCTATATTGATGAAGGGAAATTACTGTCACAGTTCTAAGGAATATCATCTTTTAAGGGAGTATGGTTTGTAATTCTCAGTTTAGGTTCATGGTTTTCCCATATTATTAGGATTTTTTATTATTATGGTTCACAGAATGTTTATATCGACTAGAAATCATTAATTATATTGTACAACACAAACATTTTGTCTTTGAAGTCATTTGTTCATAGACTCCCAACCCTGTGAAAATCCAATTCTTTTCATCAGTCCGCTTGGGCTCCAATAATAGAGTTCTAAAGAGGATGTATCTATTGATCACAAAACACATTTTTTGAAACCCAATAATTTTATCAATCGACCTGCAGACAACTCTTTCAACCGAGGCTTGTAGTGTTTTGATTCATGGAGGCAGAAATTACACCATCAATTCGATGATGGACATTTTTCATGGGGATTTTTCATCCTTTCCTTATCTGGTAACTATGAAGTCCATGAGGATGGTATTTGGGGGTGTACCTCTCCGTCATTTTTCTTCAAACGAAATGGTTCATGGGTGGAATTTTTCCACCTCTATTCCACCACTAACATGTTTCATGGTTCACCAATGTCTTTTCTAATTCATTACTATATCATCCTAGTTTACGGGCCAATATTCGTGGGCCAGCATATCACAGGCCACCCACATACCACTTGTTTATTTGTCTTTTCCTTCCTATAAAATTTCCCTATATCCATTTCCTAGACTAGTTCGGGTCCTTTTCCATATTGGATTATATATATATTTCCCTATTATTTTAATCCACAATGAATCCTTTTCAGTTATCAATTTAATGAGATTATTTTTATTCCATGTTCATTTTTTGGTACCCTACATTGGTTTTATTAGAATACAGGTTCTAATTAAAATTATATAAATGAATTATGGAATTCTTAAAAACATTTTCTATTGCATTTTGACTACTAAGGAGGGGGAAAATGTTACATATAATTAAAAAATTAAAACAATAACCTGAGGTGGGAAAATTTAAATAGTTTATGGATCAATTGAACATATTTTCCTTCAACGAAATTACATTTTAAATATCAGTAAAATTATTCCTGAGAAAAATAATCCTTAAACATTCCATATTGTCCCATAAAACATTGAAACATTTTATATCATATAAATCATGAAATAATATCATTAAATTAATATTAAAATACCTTGTAGAAAAATTAATTCATGACATAATAATTCAAAAGGGGCCGTAGGTACAAAAATAATAATTAACTGGTGGTTCTGAAATTTATCTCAAAAATCTAAAAAGGATAAATGAAATTCCCTTACATTGTGATTCCTTTATTGTGAACATCATTTATACTCCTGTATAAGGGGTTTAAACATGTTAATAATTCTTTCGATAACCATAATAATATTTTTAATTTCATATATAATATTATTTTAATATCTTGTTACCTATTTGTTAATAAAGTTTCATTATTTTAACTATTTCGACTGTTAAGTGCATCATTTATCAATTATGTTTTAATTTGTTAAATTATGTAACTGTTAATTATACCATGAATAAATCATCTCATGAATTTAATCCATGATATAATTAGATTATATATTATTTATAGGTTTATATAAATTGATTCATAAAATTTGGAGATAATAAATGAAATTCAACATTCTTTGAGATGGTAGGACAAACATACAGAAAAAGGATACTTTAATATCATTATCATTTAAAAATAATTAGAGTTTATTTTAATATAAGTATATTATAATTATTGTTCCATATATTTTCCATATGTTCTCTATTATATTATTAAAAACACTGATCATATATTCCACGTATAGTGTGAACGAATCACATTGATTTGATTCGTGGTAGTCCACACTTCCATAAATGATGCTATCATATTTACACAAAATGGAAGTATAATTGTAAGTGTTATAAAATAATTAAAAAATAATAAAGAGGATGTAAATTTCTAATATATAAAATATATTTATAATTTCAATTATAATTACCAACCATTAATGGTGGTAAAGGAAAAAATGATTAACTTCATTTCTTGAGGGGGTAATTCACCAAACTAATAAACTGTATATTTTTTGACAAATATATAGATGTGTGTATAAGAATATGTTGAACCCTTAACAAAAAATATATAATAATATTCAGGATATAGGTGTTGTTATTTATGAATTTAATAATGATAATCTATGAAGTTGATAATGGTAATAAAACTATAAATCCATTGAAATTATGTTACCTCTTATTCTAGAAAATCCTTTTGGTTTACACCAAAGGAATTCAATTAATGTAATTATAACCATGGTGAGGCTTCTAGTATGTGTATATATATTTTAAAGAGTTATTTGTATTGATATTTTCTTATAATAGGTTGCTTGAGATGTGTTAGGAATTGGGAGGAGTGGAGTTCTTTTTATAGTGGCGTTGAAGTGGTATTCATATAATTTTTTCTAAATTGACTTAAAAACATTATATCCTTTCAATATGGATAAAATAATTATACAATATCTAAAAAAGTTTTTATATGGTCGAAATATGATAATAAAATAGATTTTGGAGAAGTTTCGAGGTCATATGGGACCTTATGTTTGTTTTTTAAAACCTTGTTAATCATTATTTCACTATAAGCATGGTATTTAATTTTAATTACATTAACAAATATTATTGGCCAAAAAATAATTGAGAATTTTTAGACAATATAAATTATTAAAATTATATATATGGCATTAATTTCTCCAACAGTCAATAACATATGAGGAAAAAATTAATTTAAATTCAATCCCACAGACGGGACGACCATTCATGTTTTCAAAGTAAAATCATTTAAACGGTTACTATGTTTTTAAATTCAATTTAAAATTTAAAATGATTCCAATGAAATAAATTATATTATTTGATAAAAATTAATATATATAATCTTAAAAGAAAATTACAAATATAACTTAGTCTTATAAACAAGTTGCATTTAATTATAGTTTTTAATTAAAATTTAGTTTTTCTCATTATTCATAAAAAAAAACTTCATAGAAAAATACCAAGAATTAATCCTATCCTAATTTTTATATTTATATTTCATATATAATTTTTATTTTGAGATATATTTTTAATAAAAATTAAAAATATTTTATTTGAAATGGGTTCTTAATTGAAAAGATGTAAAACTACCATTAAATATTATTTAATGAGTAGAAAAGGGATTTTTCATATCTAATCAGAATAAAATATAATAAATGAATTTCAAAATTATATTATTGTATATATAAAATATATATTTAAATAATATAAATCATTAATTTAATTTAATTTAATTTGTTACGAAAATTTAGCATTGTGGGAAAAATTGTCATTTTATAAAAATATTCACATTATATTCAATCGGGTTTTATGTTAATTTTAAAATAATTTGTAACCAATGAATTAATTTAATATTTTTTAAAACATATATTTACATGAGTTATTTTATAGTATTTATGACCACTATTATATTGGCATATTTATATATTATAATATTAAGTAATTACATGTAAATAATATATTATTATTCGGTAATTATCAGTCATTCATTTTAATGATGCCTTCAAAGAAACTCATTTTTTGTGCGATGTATAGAGAATCAAAGTCACATGAATTATAAAAATAAATAAATATAAATATAATATATTTTATTTATATATTATATTCTGTTACATGCATGTTGTTTTGTTTCATACACGTGATCATATAAAATGTTCTTAATTTATATTTTCGGGGAGTTACATTCTACACACCTTAATTAAATTGAATTTTCATATATTAAGTATTAGAGATAATAGATTGATTTAATTTATTTAATATGATAAAATCCCACATAGTGAGTAGGTTTTGTGATACATTTTAAATAAAAGAGACAATGGAAAGTACAAATTTCACAGGGACAAAATTATAACTATGTATCTATATAGGATATTATTATAGGAATGTAGAGATATGGATATGGAAGAAATGTGTACATATTTATATTGTGTGATTGAGGTCATCAATCATAAAAAGGTGAATGATAAATATAATTTTGGGGGCCTATGTTCTATAAATAAGTGATGATTTTGAAGACCATCAGTTCAACCTAAATCAACATATTGGGGTAACATTTTTATATGATCCTTGTAATCATGTGGGGAAATTTCTTTACTTACTAATATTATAAGGAAAATTACATAAATGATATAGTTTAATTTTCATATAAAAATTCCCAAATTTTGTTTGTTTATCTATAAAATTATATCTCCTCTCTTACTTCATGAAATGGGAATCCAAAAATTAATTTTATCCCTGAAACATTAAAATTCACTTTTAGAATATCATAAGGTTCATAAAAGAATGAACCTTTATTACATTTGACTCTAAATATTCTCTAAATCCAATATACATAACATATTAATCTCTAAGCCTCAAAATAAACACTATTGATTCATCATTAATATTTATTAATTAAATTGTTTAACTAAAAAATGTGATATATTAACCATGAAATTTCATAGATCAGTGGTTGGAATTAAACCCATACTATCCTTTAGTCAAGGGTTCATGTTTTGTGGCCTTGCAATATTTGATTTATTTTCACCCGGAAAACATATTTTCCATTTCTAAAAACATATTAATATAATTTACAAAATAATATGTATGTACATCCATGAAATATAGATAATCTAAAAATAAAATTTATATATATTTTTCCATAAATCTAAATACATAAATACGTCATCTATTTTATTTAAACATTTTTATTTGTTCTATGTTGTAATGACCCAAAAATTCAATATATATTTTTTTATATATTTTGGATTATTTTGAGGTTGTGAAATCTGATGACACGTGATTATGAGGCCCATAGTGCTCGGAATGATTTTTAGAAATTTTATTATGTTTAAAATAGCTCCAGTGAGTGGTTTTCCTGATAATATGGAATAACTCTAAAATGGGTGCCCAGATCAGAATTTAGAGGGAAAAATTACATTTAGGATTGTGGGATTACCCTAGGCATGAATTAAGTTTACTTGGCACAGGACTCCTGTTAGAAAATACAAAAACATAATAAACATAAATAAAATAATTAAATAAAGTTTGTTTTATTTTTCAAATGGTTATAACTCATAAATGGTGACTCAGATTAAAAATATGATAGCACTACTGAGCTCGTATGGGGAAGCTTCCACTAGGAAGAAACTAATATTGGCCAATGTGGTCCAACTATTGAAGTAATTTTTTTTCCATAAATAATATAATTAAGTAAAAATTATTTTATAGTTACAATCCATAACACCAAAATGGTAAATGAGATTGAAAATACAAGAGTACAGTTGAGTTCGTTGGGTCACTTAACCCTTTGTGTGGAGCCTAACATTGACCTGTGCAGGTCGAGGGTGAATGTTAATAATTTATTGATCTTTGATTAAAGAACGTTTAGAAAACGCACCTGTGGTGTTTTATAACTTTTGAACTGGTGCTCAGATTAAAAATATAATGGTGAATTTCAATCTGAAGTCGCATGATTCAATTAAAGGAGGATTCACTTCGACCGCAGATGGTCAAGAGAAATGATAATTATAATAAAACTACAATGTTATTTTATTTCATTTATTTCTTTTCCTCCAACTGACATGTTGTGGTGGTAGTACCAATGATGTGTAATGAAATTAAATGTCTTAACTCATAAATTATTTGTAATGACAACATTGGAATTTGGAACATTCCTTAAATAATTGATCCCCATTAATTCCACATGATTTTATCTCCCTTACCCTTTCCAATTTATATGGAGCATTTGGAGGAGTACTGGTAGAGCTTCACCAAGAAACGAAGCTCTCGAAAATTAATGTGATGCAATCTAGTGGGAGGATTGAACGGGTTCTAGCAGGAGGTGAGCTACACCACTGAACAAAGAACAAAAATTCTTCCTCAAACATGGACTTTCACTAACGATCTTGATGTTGTGGGTTTATTTGGAATCATACATTGATGAATTAAATCCTCTCCCACTTTCTTAAACCTTAACGTGAAAAGTGCACGCCAAACGAACAAGTCTCGAATTCTCTGTCATTTGGTTCTAGATGTGAAATTCATGTTAACAATTTCCAAATTGACAGCAACATGAAATATCGGGTCAAGCTTTGTCGGTGGGAAGACAGAAGTGACACAGGAGTATACGGCACGACGAACGGGAACAAGAGCATGTCTGGTGACCCATGGAACAAACTGTCAGCACGCCATGTCATTGGTGGTCGGTGGTGAATGGAGGAGCCCCACGAAGATCGACCACGAGTAGTGGAAAGTGACATTCCATCTCAAACCGCATCGGTCAAGGGCGGTCGGACCATGATGGTTGCGCGAGACATGTGTGGTGCCCACAGGCGTCGCGGGCGAATAAAGTCATGACCATCAAGGAGTGGTAGGAAGGTACATCAAGGACTGCCCTGTTATGTGTTTGTTGAAATCTTGTTGGCCAAACATCCGACCAGTTATTGCAGTGGGGTAGCACCCCACCGGTTGGGAGAAACATCACGTCAATCGCGGGGCCAACGAGGGAGGCGATCTTCCTTCTGTTGGACCGAGCTGGCGCAGTCTGGCCAAGATGGCCGAAGCTGCCAGCGAACTATACCGGTCATGCGGCCTAGTGGGCGGGACCTGCCCGTGGACCAGACTGGACCCACCCATGGACCGGGCCGGACCCGCGTCCCAGCAGGCCAGTGTGGGTGAGTCGAGCCCCACCCGACGTTCCGAGCCAACCGAGGTCAGGCCTTTGAACAAGATGGGATGAACCCAACGGGCTTGACCTAGTGAACCAGTGCGACCCCTAGTAGACCGGACCAGAGTGGGGCCAAGTAGACACCGGAACCCGTTGCGTCGGGCTGGTCTGACTGAGTGGGACCGGCTCGAGACATAATCGGTACCTGAATAAATAAAAACGTCTGTAACTGACACTCTGAGTGTCTGTCAGACATTCTATCTTTTGCGTTGGAACTACTTTTTGGATTCGGCATCATTGGTATATTTTGGCAGACCCAATGGAGCTAGGCCAGTCCAAGGTGTGATCACCACCCTTTCACAGTAAGGGTTGTAACTAACAGACCGGACATCCGATCGACGTGCTGTCTATAGCATAAGAACCCCTGGGGAGAGGAAGTATTTTTGGAGAAACTCTAAGAGAGTTTATATGGATTTTTAGGTGCTACTGGTTTTGGATCAGTATTGAATCCATCTTTCCCCATTCTACACATGTGTCAATATCTCACAGACCGTTTATCTGATCGACGTGTTGTCTGTCATATTGGGTCCCCTATGATGATGTGGTCCTTTGGGATACATCTTCTTGGAACATCGTGGAGGTTGAGATATGACCGATATCATGAAAAGAGGATCCTCCTAGAATCAAGCATTCATAGTGTGGGAATTTCATGGTTGTCTGTGACATGATGAATGAATAGTGATCCTATATGGGTCAGTACCTATCGATGTTGTGTGGTTCAACGCTCAGCGATCATGTGTGGGTTAGCACATATCAATCCTATGTTGTTCAGCTATAGTGTCGGTCAATGATCATCAAGCTTGTGTGGGTCAGCACATATCAATCTTGTGTGGGTTAACAGTAGAGCCTCTTGATAGAATAAGATGATCTAGATTTACGACTAATTATCATTACTTGGTTAATAAATTTTTCTACCTATGTTTAGTGGAGTCATTTCCATTGTGGTAATTTTACCTTTGGGGTGTTACGTTCATGGTGTTTCCTTTGTATTACTTTTAACTCTATGGTGTTACCTTAGTGGTGTTACCTTTTTGGTACTTTTCCTTGGTGGTGTTACCTTCATGGTGTTACCCTTGTGATACTTTTATCTTCATGGTGTAACCTTCATGGTGTTACCTTTGTGGTGATTTTACCTACTTGGTGTTATCTTCATGGGTTTACCTTTCTGGTATAATTTCCTCATAGATCAATTCTTAAAATGTATTAAAGGTTGGGGACTTTTCTTTCCCCATGTATGTGGCAGGTATATTTTGATAACATAGCTATATGTATAGGTATATACCTAAGTAGATTTTAGGACTGCTTCATGATTTTTGATTCTGTTCTAGATATTCATTAATTCCTTTGGGGGACTCTGGGAGACCTTAGGGGGTCTCGGGATCCCTACTTAGTATTGTTATACTCACCCCTGCCCTAGCTTCACCCGCACCATGTCTATTTTGTGCAGACGAAGGGCATCAGAGTTGATACATGAGGGACCCAGGACTAGGTGGTACAGAGAGGAGACATGCTGACGTAGATTTTTGTGAAGAAGATATGTACCTACCCATTAGCTAGTATCCCCGATGGATGATGAAGAAGATGTTTTCACTTTTCATTTGTAATTGTACTTATCATTTGCTCTTGTATTCTGATCCCCTTTACATTCAGTACAATTTTCAGTATAGTAGTTTAATTCATGGATTCTTCTTGTTATTTTCATGGATTGTGTGTTTTTACAGGTTTAAAGGAAATGCATTCCCATTATAGGGATACACCTTTTTTATGCAAGTCTCCAACCCCTGGCCTATTGATGGCGGTCTTGGGGTAGTCATGGCACGAGCCCCGGGGACGAGTCGTGACAAAGTGGTATCAAAGGAGTCTATTCTATAGAAAAACTAGGACTATGATAATTTCAATGAGGCAATAGTGTTATGTGTTATGTGTGTGGTTTTCAGTTTGGGAAATCCATTTTTTATGCGGTGGCTGATGTATCCATACACCAGGACCCACAATTCTGATTTCTGACATGGTGCATGAAAAAACAGATTGCATGAGTTATGGAAATGTTTTTCCATGGCTTAATTGGAGTCAGCTCAACAGGTATAACTTAATGACCATTATGAATCTGTTCCTTATTAGGATGCTGCTGCATAGATAGCCTGCAAGGATTCTTGAGAGAGTACATGATGACTCCTAACCGAGCGATCTAGTGTGGATCAACATTCAATCAATCCTTTATGGATTAGCAACAGATACTACTTGTGGACCATGCATGCCAACTGAACACATTGAACAACTTCCAGTGGAAGATTCCCTTGAGGTTTGAATCGATAAAGATCCCTAGGAGGATGATAATTGTATGGAAGATGTGACTAGAGTTTTCTAACTTTTTTGGACACCCTCTGATCAGATGGTGATCCTAGATGCTAGTATTTATCAGTGTGTGACCATGAGGATGGTCCATATGGTGATGATGCTTCAGTACATGGAATGTTTCCCGAGATGTTACTGTTGTGTATTGTACCTTCTATATCACTGCATGTTGGTCAGCAGTTATAACAAGCAGTATTAGTATAGGACACATGTATGATGTGTGCCTTATTGGAGCATTAGTATCAGATACCCTCAGGATCCGAGGTGAGCCAGACTCACAGACGGCTAATGACTGGCTTGAGGTGGTGTCCGAGTTTCCATCTAGCTTGGTCATAATTCAATCTGATGGTAGACCAGGTAGAGATTCTTTTACGTGGCTTAGTAGGATGATGATATGGTTTATATTACCCTGATCATATGAGGAGGTTACTTTTCTGTGGACGATCTTGATAACCATCATTATAGAAGTGGGGTTTCGTTCCATAAAAATATAAGGTGTGGGTGTTCCCATGAGATTCTACGAGTACGTCCAGAAGACATGTCGGTAGATGAGTATTCATTAAGGCTTACTGACCATCAAAGGTTCTCAATGAATACAGTATGGTCAGTGCTTTAGGGCTCAGAACTTCGAACGAGGTGTGTTTAGGGACATCCGAGCCAGATCTATTCCTCTATGCATTCCTACTAATGTAAGGGTTCTAGAGAGAACCTTTTGGGTTTAATTTTATTTGGTTGAGTGGATACAACCAGTGATTGTTAGTAGTGGGAAATAAAAAAAATAGACTCCAGTCTCAGTGACTTGGGAATGTAAAATGTTTCAGAATGTGGATGTGATAGGTACAAATGGATCTGCGGGGCAACACACATGGATGTAATGCTGGGAGATTATAATGAGCTGGTACAAATTTCAATATGTTATATGTACATTATTAATGTTGTACCCACCAGGCTCAGGGAACTAGAGGACAGGTGAAGGGTGATTATTCTTGCGGTCAAGGAGTGTGACCCAAAGGCTATTGGTATGATTGAATATATAGTTTGTGTCTATAAATATATTTCATATTAATAGACATTGTTACCAATCATTCCTTCTTTCCATGAATCAATTTCAAGACCTATAGATTCTGGTTAATCCGATGGTTGACCCATATGTCAAAGGATAACATTGAAATGAGACTTGAAAATCATGCTTATGACTATGGTGTGATATAACCCTTAAAGTGAGAGTTTCTATTAAAACCTCTTGGTGGAGATGTCGAGGCCTTACAACATTAGTTTGGGTATGAAATTGAAATCAACAATTCATAATCAGATTTACTATTTTAGGAAAAAGTATGTAGTGATTCTATTGCGTTGGAATGGGGTTTTCCATGGTCGGTGAAAAAGAAAACCCATGAAGCATACGATAAACTCATGCACAATAGGGTGCAACCGATTACTCTTTAGTTGGATAGTATTTCCCTCGTGGAAGAAAGTGCTTTGAGTTTTCAGTTCTCAACCATAGTGGTAGATTGTGGGGAAATTTTTTAAAAGTTGTTTCTATGATTACCTCTTAGAAGGGAGAGGGACTTCTGGTTTGGATGGGTACTTCAATAGATTTTTACATAACTTATCTAGGGTAGTGGAACCCTTTTCTACATTGATGAAGATGGGGGATCCTTTCCTATGGATGGGGAAGTGTTAGCAGAGTATTCTGGAGCTGAGACAGATAATGAAAAGATCTCCCATCTTGAGGCTACCAGAACTGGGCGTTGGGTATATAGTCGGGTGCTATGCATCAGCATCCGGACTAGGTTGTTTCCTGTTGTGGTAGTGTGTAGTTATCACCTATAACTCATGGTATTTGACACATCACAGACAAAACTATGCTATGCATGACCTGGAGTTAGCCTCATTGGTCTTTGCACCAAAGATGTAGCGGCACTACTTGAGGGGTGAGAGATTTACTGTTTACTCAGATCACAAGAGACTCAGGTATATCTTCCCCTAGAAGGACTGAAACATGAGATAACAACGATGTATAGAGTTCGTCTAGGACTATGACCTTGAGATAATATTTACTCTTGGAAATGGGAACGTGGTAGAAGATGCACTCAGCATGAGGTCTTACCTACAACTGCTGAGTGAGGTGTCTGGGCAGCTAGTGACGCTGCGAATATAATTTGTTCATCAAGATGGAGAATCTTACAACTAATCTATGAATATCTCTCCCCTAATTTATCAGTGAGTTTAGGAGTCACATCTTGTGGATTTTGACGGTGAGGCCTGACGTGCTCATATATCCTTAGGATGGTCTCTTGAATGTTTTTAGCAGTACATCATGTTGCGGAGAAGATGTATCTGGACCTCCAACATTAGTACTGGTGGCCAGGGATGAGGAAGGCAGCGACAGAGTTTGTATCATGATTTCTCATTTTTTAGAAAGTGAAGACTGCGTAGTGTAGGAATAAGTCTTATTATGAAAGGAGACATAGACCCAGGAAGTACATGGAGGGTGCCCTTGTATTCCTATGGGTCATACCCCAATGAGTATTGCTGAGATTCAACTGGGGTGGTAAGCTACCTCTGAGGTCCATCAAACATTTCAAGATCCTCAGTAGAGTAGGAAAGGTGGCTTACTATCTAGCCCTTCCCCCTCAGATGCACCAGGTGTGTAATATTTTCCAATAGTCAAAGAGGATTTGGTACATGAATGATCCATCACACGTTAGCAATGGAGGAGAGCTGGGCATTGACGATGGGGAGACTTTTATAGAGTTTCCGATGGAGATAGAGGAGTGATAGGAGTGAGTCATTTGTTGATGGATGATCCCTCTGGTGTGAGTTCAGTGCCACACGAGAACATTTAAGAGTGAATTTGTGAGTGGGAGGGTCAGATTCATGGTCAATACCATCATTTGTTTTATTATAATTTGTTTTTAATTTCAGGGACGAAAGGCCCAATGGTTGGGAAAATGTAGACGCTGAAATTCCATATAATTTTTTAAATTATTTTTGATAATTTCCACGTCACCAAATCTGACAAAACGCAATTTCGAAGCCCGGAGTTAATAGAAAGATATGTCAAAATTTTTTAGAGTTTAAAATAGACTTCCATAGTGGTTTTCCTGAAAATTTGGAATAACTATTAAACAGGTACCTGTGATAGAAATCTGAGTGCACCATTTCATTCAATATTGTGAGTTAACAATAGGTGTGACTTATGTTTAGTCGGTGCAAGCCTCCAGTGAGAAAACCAAAAAATGGAATAACATACAATAAAATAATTAAATAATGTAATATTATTTTTCAAATGTGTATAACTTGTGTATGGTGATTCGGATTAAAAATCACTGTCCACCGCTGAGATCATGAGGGTCTGTTTTCATTAGGTATAAACTAACACAGGATGGTGCGTTTCAACTATGGAAGATAGTTATTTGTCATAAATAAAATTATTATGTAACAATTATTTTATTGTTAAAATCCATAAAATCTCAATGGTATCTCAGATTCAAAATTCGAGAGTAACATTGAATTCATTTAGCTGCATAACCCATAGGAAGATCCCAAATATGACTGGCGATGGTTGTCGGTGAATGATAATAATATATTGAACATTTTTTAAGGTATGTTAATAAACGCATGAGAAGTGTTTTATAACATTTTTACCGGTGATCTTATTAAAAAATAGAGGGCATCATTGAATCTGTAACCCTGAGAATCAATTATGGGAGGATTCACATTGACTATAGAAGGTCAGGAGAAAAAGATAGATTTTGTATGTTTTAAAAAGTATAAAAATAAAAGTGTTATTTTATTTCTTTCCACTCTATTACTCCAAATGACAAGAGGTGGTGTCGGAACCAACAACGTGTCAAACCATTAATGTTCTTGACTAATCAATTCTTTGTAACATACCCATTGGAATTAATATGGATTCTTAATTAATTGAACCTCATTAATTCCACGTGAGTTACTCACCCTCCCCCTCTCCTATTTATAATGTGCATTGGGAGGATTATTGGAATGGCCTCACCATGCAACGAATCTCTGGAACAGTACTGGGACACAAACCACGTGAAAGATGGAAAAACTTCCAGCGGGGGGTGTTGAGCGCAACCAAATGATGAACACCTACACATCCCCAAATATGTACGTTCTCCAATGATCATGACGTAGGGAGTTTATTTTGATGTTTTCATTCATGATTTAAATACCCTCCCACTTGATATTATCTTAACGCGGATGGCGCAGGCCAATCAAACAAGGCCCATACCCTATGTTTCTTTTTTCATGTTGTGATCTTCATGGAAACCATTTCCAAATTGACATAAAAATGAAATAGAAGGTTAGGATATGTCGGTGGCAGTGCAGAAGAGTCATATGGGAAGACGACATAATGAATGGACACCAGAGCACGTACGGTGACCTGCAAATGAAACCAACGACGTGCCATATAGGCAGCGGTCAGTTGTGGCTGGAGGAGACCCGCAACAATCATATGCAAGCAGTGGAAAGAGTGAGGATGTCACGCACCGCGGTGGCTATTGGTGGCCTGCAGGAGCCATCCACACAAGACAAGTGCAGCGCATGCATACACTGGCAGTGGAAGCAAATTTGGCCAATAATCTATTGCAGGAGGATGTGGCACGACCCAAACCGGGCCGCGTTTTGCGGAACCCAATCGAAAAATGGTCGATCAGTTAAATCGGTGGGGATGTGCCCCATTGGTTGGGAGAAATAGCCCCGCAACCACGGGGTAGGCGAGGGAGGTCGTCCGCCTTCAAGAAAAACGAGCCAACACACTTCAACAAATATGGCCGGTCCCACCGGTGGACAGGGTCGGACCCACGTCCCAGCAGGCCAGTGCTTGTGGGAAGAGCCTCACCTTAAAGGTAGTGCCAACTGTGGCCCGGGCCCACGAAGAAGCCATGATGACCCTGATAGGCTGGACCTAGTGAACTAGGCCGACTCCCAGTGCGCCAGACCCGAGTGGGGTTATGTAGACCCCGAGGCTCATTGCCTCTGGATGGTCTGACCGAGTCGAACCTGGCCCAGACACAACTAGTACAAGAATGTATAAAAATATCTGTAACTAACAAAACAGGTGTCTGTTTGACATGCCATCAAAGGCATTGGTACCCCTTTTGGGATGAAGTCCCTTTGACCTATTCCAGCGGGCTTGACCAAATCGAGCCGGACAGAGGTACGATCACAACCATTTCATAGAATTATGTGCAACTAACAGATCGGGTGTCTGGTACATACATACTATGTGGCATAAGCACCCTTTTGGCAAGGCGGGCCTTTGGTGATACTCTAAGTGAGTTTTTATGGAGTTTGACGTGCAACCTGGTTTCGATCATATTTGAATCCAATATGGAATTGAGGTATGAACGATAGCTTGAGAAGAGGATCCTTCTATAATCAATAGATCTTAGTGATAGAATCTCATGGCTGTTTGTGACGAGAAAAATGAATATTGATCCTATGTGGGATAGTACCTATCGATCCTTTGTGGTTCAGCACTCAGCGATCATGTGTGGATCATGTCATAATGATTATATGTGGGTCAGTACTCAGCGATCTTGTGTGGGTCAGTAGTAGAGCCTCTCGACAAAATAAGATGATCCATATTTAAGATTAATCATTGGTACTTCTTTACATAAGTTATATACCTGGTGTGAGATGAGTCAATTCCATTGTCGTACTTTTACCTTATGGTGTTACCTTTGTGGTACTCTTACCTTCGTTTAATTACCTTTATGGTGTTAGCTTTTTTGTACATCTCCTTCGTGGCATTGCCTTCAGGGTTTTACCCATGTGGTACTTTTACCTTTATGGTGTTACCTTTGTGTTTTTACCTTTGTGGTACATTTAAATTAGTGGTGTTACCTTCATGCTGATACCTTTGTGGTATACTTTTTTCTTTAATGGTTGGGGACGAATCCTCATTTTTATTAATAAAGCAAAGCAAAGACCTCTTTTTACTAGGTAGAGGGAGACCCATTACATAGCCCAATGGACCAGTGGGCTTGTAGCCCATTATATAGCTCGTAGGCCCAAATTTTTGGCCAAATTCCTATTCTGTGAATAGTAACCCAACTGCTACAGTACCCGCTACAGTATCACCACTGCTACAGTGCCCGCCGATCAACAGTACCGCCACTACTACAGTAACGCTACAGTGCTGCTACAATACCTGTTCCCAATGGGTTTTGAACCCCCATTTTTCATGTAGTATTACGGGTTGGATCAATTGTGAAAATGGATTAATGGTATGTGCCTTGTGTTTCCTCGGGTAAGAGATTAGTATATTTTGATAACATAGCTATATGTATGGGCATATAACTATTTATAGTTGATGACTGATTCATGCTTTGTGATTGAGGTATTGCATTGTGGTATTTCTTTTGTGGAACATTGTGAGACATTAGTGGGTCTCGGGGTCCCTACTGAGCATTGATATACTCAAACATGCACGGGCTTCACCCGCACCTTATTGTATCATGTGTAGATGATGAGCATCTTGGCTGAGACTTGAGGGAACGTGGGCCAGGCAGTACACAAAGCAGACGAGATGACATGGAGTGATGTGTAGATGTTATGTAACTACAGATTAGGTAGGATCCTCGGTGGATGATTCAGGTGCTGATTTCTCTTTTCAGTTGTACTTGTAATTTTTATTGGAACTTCTATTCCAGCCCCCTTTACCTTCAGTACACTATTTACTTCAGCATAATACTTTTTGGATGCTTCTTTTTATGTTCATGGATTTTGTTTTTGTATAGGTTTAAATTCAATTCCTTCCCATTACAGGGATACACCATTTTGGTGCTAGTCGCCAACCCATGCCTTGTGGATGGTGGGCTTGGGGTTGTCATGGAACGGGCCCTAGAGGATGGGTTGTGACATAAGTATTATACTAGGCTACACATTATCATTATCTATTTAAATGCTTCCTAATTTTTTAATGAATATTTTAATTATCTTATGTGTATCCCCCATGAGTGTCAAACTAGGTGTACAGTAAGGTCCGCCATTATGTACAAGGATACACAAATTACATCAAGGGACTCTATATTAGAATTATTAATCCAAGTTATGTTTTTCAAATAAACACATCCACTTATAATATCCAGACAGGTATTTATTGCTAGTAAATTCACATAATCCCTTTCTAACTACAATGTTAGATCATATTCATTAGTTATCTTGATGTTCTACCCATGGGTTATGTTAACTAATCTATTTTTTCCTAACTATAGTTCCCATGGTTTCCATACAACTTATTTTGATACCAACTCTAACTACCTAGCCTCAGATTCCTAGATTAGGTGTCTTATATTTGTTAAATTGAAAAGATTAGAAGTAATCAAATCCCGATGGATAGATCATTTTATTAGTCATTGTATAAATGATATATACATGAGTATTTCATTAAAAATGAATACATTAATTAAAAAATATAATTTTTTCATTTCATTCACCAGAAATAAGATAATTCAATCTAGTTTATCCATTTATATATTTCTTATTATAATTATGTTAATCCTGGGAAAAGAAAACAAAATAAGGGTAGGCTCAAAGGCTAAATATGGGTAATGTAAAGAGGATGGAATAATGAATGAGTGATAATAGACGATATGAAATGGTTATAACTGGACACACATGACATGTAATAAATAATGTGATAAGGAAGTATATAATTGATATGGAATGGTAAATAAATGAAAACACATTCCATTAAAATATCTAGATATTTTAATATCATTAGGGAATGGTATAAAACCGAAAAACATATAATTTGATAAATGAATTGAAAATTTAATGTATCTATAGATACATTGATGCAAAATCACATGGATGAATAATAACTAATACAAAATTAAGTAAATGAATAATTATTAGAAGTCATGTATCCTAAGTAAATGGATCTATTACCATAATGAACCTTCATAATATATATTAAAACATATTGATTACAAACTAATTTTTCTTATCTAAGAAAAACAGTAATGGAGTGTCCATTTATAAGATAGTTTAAACTACAATGATTTAAAAAAACATGAACAATTTTTTCACTAAATAATTTCATCCTATGAGTATACTGATATATGAAGACGTATTTTTTAAACAGTCCCCAACCTATTGGTATTACCTTAAATGGTCCCCAACCCATTTCATACAAGTCTAAAAATAACTCATATTGTATGAAAAATATGGCTTATCAAATAACCATATTTAATAGAAGATACATATTTATTTATATTTACAAAATTAATAGAATAACCTAAAATGATAAAATTATAGGAAAATTTTATATGGTCCAAGAAATAATCCCACCCACGAAAAATGATATGGATACTTAGAGGAAGTGCAATGTCAAATGATCATAGGATATTAAATATTTTATGCGGACTAAAAAGAATAAATAATGAAAATGTGAACCCTATCCTTTTCCAAATAAATCATTAACTATATAGAAGATAGATAAGGATATTGTCGACACAACATTTCCCCATATAGTTATAATTACAAAAAAATTCATTGAGTAATGAAAATACAATAATATATATCATAGAAACCTTATAGAAGGGAATATAATTATTTTTTGAAAACCCATTTCATTGAATATCAAATATGAATCCATTTTATTTAAAAAAATACATTTTAAAAATGTGAAGTAAGATTCAAATATATGATGGTAGGAAATTCAATACATGTCAAATGAAATAAGCAGAAAATTTATTTTTCCCAATAAAAATTATAAAAATATTTACTGTTTGAAAATTGATAAGAAAATTCCATTAAAAACATTGGGTAAAGAAAAAAGTGTAAAAATCCATTTAGTAAATCATTTTTTAATGGATATAAAAATTTTAGATAACTCTTTAATAAAACATGTCTTTTAGAATAAAATTGGGTCTTTTATTAACAGATAAATGATGTATATTTTCTTAAAAACATTTTATGAAACATTTTTAGTACAGATGTGTGGAAAATGGAAAAAAATTGAATAATGAAATTAATAACTAGAATACAGTAAAATTGTAGGGTTTCTGTAATAATTATTATTTAATTTCATTTATTATAAATAACATTTAAATATCCTTAATATTATTACCAAATAAAATAAAATTTAAACATTTGAATATATCCTAGAGGACTTCAAACATTATAAATTCTAAGCATCAGGAATGTATGAAATTAAATGAATGTATACAATACCAAGAAGATAAAATAATTAATTATATTACATATCAATAGGTAATTTATACACACCAACCTAAAAAGTATGTGGTGAATATGAAATTTATCTCACAGATGTAATAATTGAGATGACAGTCCCTTACCATTTATTTCCATTTTGGTGAACATGATTTATCCCCCTGTATAAGGTGTTTAAAAAAGTTAATAAAAAATATAATAACAATTATTATATTTATAATATGATATATAACCTTCTTTTAATATCTTATTACATGTATTATAACAACCTATTTTTATTTAAACTATTTATGGCGTTAATTTCATAGTTTCTCAAGTAAGTTTTAAATTTTTACTATTTTTTCATATTAATTTGATCATGATAACATATCGACAATTATTTAATCTTTGATTTATTTATAATATAAATTCATTATATATATTTATAATTATTAATCACATTTTTGAGATAACAAATGAAATTCACTCTTTATGGAGACTGAAGGTTGTACGTACGCATGAATGCTTCATTAATTTTTTTTCATTCTAAATGAATTAAAATTATATTATATTTATATATATATTAATTAAAATATCATTTTTATTTAATATATATTATATAGTTTTATAAAAAACAACTTTTATACAATCTGTGTATAGTGTGAATGAATGACATTTCTTTGAAGAGGTGGTAGTCCACATTTCCATAATCAATGGTATCATATTTAAAAAAATTAAACATATAAGGATATTTGTGATTAAATAATTTCTTTATCATAGGTATATAATTATATATATATATATATATATTTTGTGTCGTAATTCCTAATAATGAATTGTGGTAATGGAAATCCGGACAAAATCATTTTGTGAGGTTGAAAATAAGTTTAAAAATAAATGGTATCATTGTTACCCATTATATAAAAGTGTGTGTAAGTTTAGGTTGGATAATTAATAGTAGAAAATTTATTTTGATAATATAGGTTTTCATATATTTATATACTAATTAAAATTAAAATAGTTGGGGATTGAAATAAAACTAATGAGCTTGAGGAAGAATGTTACCCGTTATTCGGGTAAATCTTTTTGGTTTGTAACAAAGGGATTCCATTTATGGAATTCAAACTGTTGTATGGAATATAGGATTAGGTTATAATTTTTGGAGAGATATTATTTTAAATCATGGTTGATCCAAAGTGTCCTAATAGTAGCGGTTAAATAAGAGTAGAGAAATCATTTTTATAGTGGAGGAGAGGTTGCACTCTTGTAAATTTTAGGAAAAGCAATTAGAACAACATTTTGACCAAGCTAAGATGATCTAATAATTGTACTACATTAATAAAATATATTATTCGTTATAAATATGGACATTAGAATCATTTTAGAAATGTTTTTAGGTGATTTTGTAACTTTATTTAAAGGGTTTGTCCCTTGTTAAGATTAATTTGCCATTAAGCATTGCAATTAATTAAAAAAATCAGTAATAAATATGGTAAAAAAATAAATTGGGAGTATTTTAAATTATAAATTAATATTTTTATAAATATATAATCCATTTTTCGTAATTAAAATTATTTAAATTTCTAATGTTAGTTTAAGTGTAATCCTGTGGATGGGACGATGATGTGTGTTTTCAAAGGAAAAATGTAAAAAAAGATTTGTATGTTTTTATATTCAATTTAAACGTGAAATTTATTCCAATAAAATTAATTTTATTGATATATATATTAAATATTTTATTTAAAAAAAATTATAAAATAATATAATCTTATAATTAAATGAGATGAAAATGCACTTTTGAAATAAAATTTACTATTTTCATTATTTATTAAAAATTGAATATGCAATGTAAAATTGTAAAATATCACCCTGACTTAATTTATCTATTTATCCTTAAAATATTATTTTTATTTTTTCATATTATATTTAACAATGTTCAAAAAATTGTATTTATAAAAGGTTCCCCACAAAAAGGAAAAAATATACCTTAATAAAAATACAATATTTTATGTGTTATATTGGTCTTATTCTTATCCTTTGACAATAGAATCTATTTGATTAATCTGAAAAAAGATATTATTGAATATATTACACATATATATTATTATCATAATTCTATATTTTTAACTAATTTATCATATTAGGATAAAATATCTTTCTATGAATAACAATAGTTTTATATAAAAATATTATTTTTTTTATTTTATTGGTTCTAATATTAACATCAAATTAATTTGAAACCAATGAATTAGTTTAATATTTATTTAAAAAATATATTTTAAAATTATAGTTAATAATATTCTGAAATACCAATTTAAAGACATGGTTATATATTATTATATCGAATCATAATTTTTTAATAATATAAAATTGTTTTGGAAATCTAGATCATGGATATATCACATTCCATCCAAGAATATCATTGATGAATGAGAGGTTTGCTAAATCAATGTCGCATGAATTGAAATCTGTAATTTATAAATAATTTATTATAAATTCTCATATAATTATATTACCTTACACGCTAGGTACTTTTTGTCCTACATGCTATCAAATACAATGTTCCAACATTATATTTTTGGGGTGTTACAAACTTCCACTATCATACTTTTACTATATAAGATATAATTCCTAAAAATAAAATACATAACCCATACCTAAAACATAATACTTTTCTAACAATAATCAATTTAGAGTCACACATGTATCCATTTATAGGGGATAGTAGAGTTGGGGGGGATTACAAGTTCAAGTAGACATACCAAATATTTGTATAATGTAATAACAAATTAGGTATACAATGTATATAGGTAACCCATGGGATAAATAAACAATAGAATAAGAAATGCATATTTAAAATATTAATTTATTATTTAACTTATATTATATTGGTTTTTGTGTCCATCCTATTCTACCCAAACTTGCATATACCAAATTCAGTAATATGACTCATATAATATTTGGTAATGCAAACCATAAAACATACAATAGAAAATGTGATCCCATAGTTTCTCTATGGAATTTTAATATTATACCAATATCATTCTTAGAGAAGCCTCAATATAGATCATAACCAATGTAATGAAGTATGAGTGACAACATAGAGCATCATATCCCACAACATATCCCATTTTGTTGGGGTGTCTTGTCCAAAATTGTAAACCGTATATATGGTGAATCATGTTCAGCATCATGAACCATGAACATGAAGAGTTATGTATAACATTCCCAATAATGGATGTGCATCATTATATCCTATAATAAAAAACATACTTGTATATCACTATGTTAAAATTTCTCAAGCATCAATTGGTAGCATCAATTTTGATATCTTGAACCACAAAATATAAAACCATTTATTAGAACCTCCATCAATCATCCATAAAACCTCATCATTTACTGAAAACCAAGGTTCAACATCATGAAAAAATATCATAAACTACAATAAAAATGTATTTTAAAAAAATAACAATTTCCCATCTTGAATTTAACACGAAAATATGGATAATAATGTAAATATCCAATCTCATATTAACAAAAATCAAATATTACATTGAAAACTAAGAATCTCACACATCACTTCAATGTATTTAAAATCCTCCCATAAAATATGTTTCTTCCCCTTTTACATCAAAAAAATTACAAATCTTATATTTCTATATAAATAATTTAAAATATGCATCATTATTTTCTCACCAAATGGGAAACAATAATATCAATTAAAATAATTTTTTGAAATTCACGAAACTTCACATTAAAAAACACTTGGATATTAACATCTCCTATTAAAATAACAAATCTTTAACACTATCTTTCACCCATTTAAACCTAAAAAGAAATCAAAAAACATCACAAAAATTTAAAACCATTTAAAAAATCCACATTCACATTTAGAAAACCCATACAACATAAAAATATTCTATTTTATCCTATAAAATTTTAACATAAAAAATTTCATGTATTGACACACCCAACAGACTTTTATTAGTTTAGCCTCATAAACAAAAGTAGACATGATGGAATCCATGTAAAGATTAATGTATTAAATTAATTATTAGATATATTTTTTTTATATACGGAAGATAAAATTACATATTAGTGATAAGGAAAAAACAAGACATATGAAAATAAAATCATCAAGACTATGGGTAAATATATTATAACACATAACTCATCGAGGAATAAAATAATAATATTTTCAACACTATTAGCAATTATAATGCATGTATAATAAAAAAACTCATTAATGTCCAATGGTTTTCATCATGAACACCCATGGTCAAGAATCATTTATAGAGAAAATAATTCTTTATTATAAATAATCTATTTGATAAATTAAAACCATCTAAACATAAAATATTTGAAAAAAATATCTCATCTTATCACCCTACACCAGAACTAAAGCCATGAAAGTGAAAAAAGTAAAAAAAATTATATCCTTAATTTCAATCCTAGATACATAACTAACCAAAGGCTCCATATAAACATCAATTGATAACATACATAATGGAAAAAGGAAATTAAATTATTGGTGAAACATATATCCAAATAAGATTTTTTAATATCCAAAATACATATTCTTATTATATCTTTTAGGAAAGAAAAAAAAATACCTATGAAAAATTGATACTTATAATGCGTATGGGATGAATCTCCAAATAAACCAAAATCAATAAACACCAAAATATACCGGAGGAATAAGAAATGGAAAATAATGCACTGATGGTGAATGACTTGCCAAAAAGGCCATGAAAATTAGAAACAAACACAAAAAATGAATGGAGGATTAAGGGGTCAAAATAATGGATCTATTGGTGGTTGTGTACATAATATAAGAGGTTATATGGGGTTGAATACATAAATTTATGATAGGGAAAAACAATCTATTCTCTTTTTAATGGGATCACAATTTTTCAACATAGTTTTAAATGCATTGTGAAAACAATTTATCTGACACTCTATGAACCCACCCACCCTATATGGTTATATTGGATGATTTAACACTAAATTTACTAGCCACATAACATGTATTTAGTTCATAGCGATAACTCACAAATTATCTTGATTCAAGACACATGGTTCCTCCAAAACATCCACCTATGGACATCTAGAAGCTATGTTAGGGTGCTCGGTGAACACTAATAATGATCCTATAATGTGAACTATATTCCATTCTAAAAAAACATGGAACCTCATGTGGAGAACCCATATTAAGGTGCCAAAACGTAAAAACCCTAAAAATTACCTCATCATAATTAAAAATTTGGTCATATGAATTGTTTAATCCTTCATATTTCCATGCATACACACTATTTAGAACCCATGCCTTCCAAATAGAAAATTTTTCAAACTCGTCACTAAATTATGAACCCACTTAAGATATCATTTCATATTGTGTACCAACCATAATACATATTTTCCCTTAAAATATGTGATGTTCATGCACCTTGAATAGACAAACTACATCAATTACATATTTAAATTTAAAATACCATATACAACTATAATACAACTATAAATTTCCAAGATTAATCTCTAGCAAATGATGCTTGACTAGAAAAAACCTGAGGAAATACTTGTTTTCTAAACTAAAACACTAATATGATTCTTACCCATAAAAAACCATCCAAAAACATTGATGATAAAAATTACTAACCACCAACAACTGATATGGTTCTCCCCAAAAATATTTATTCTTAATAATAATAACTTAGGATCCTTGGAACATCCTACATCAAATAACACATTATATTCCTGAAATAATACCCCAAATACATGCTTGGAGTGATTCCTGATTTACCACATTCAAATACTGATGAAAAAAAAACATCATTACACAATATTTTCTTTCATGTGAGTATTCTAACGTATTCATACCATCCATATGAGAAAGAACTATGAATAGACCATAATTACATCAAAATATAGATAGAATTTATAAACCACACCATTCACTTCCAAATGAAACATTAGATGTGGTAAAAACAATTGCCACATCCATATCATATTCTAACACTCGGTGAAATATCATCACCAGGCTCATCCAAAAATTAC
This sequence comes from Viscum album, assembly GCA_963277665.1. Lineage (NCBI taxonomy): Eukaryota > Viridiplantae > Streptophyta > Magnoliopsida > Santalales > Viscaceae > Viscum > Viscum album. Next base: position 969,554,093 of record OY728133.1, on the reverse strand, counting down.
TCAGCTCCAACTATCAATATTTCATGATATTACCTGATCATAATTCATTCCTAACAAATATTATTATGTGATCAAAATAAAACACAAAATGAAGCCTGCACTAGTCCTCTAGTGATAGTACAAAGTCAGATCATCGAGTAACAAAAAACATTTATCATGACCCTCCACACCCTTAAATGAACCCTAGAAGCAACCTGCTCATATTATATTTATAAACACATTGAGAATGAATCCAATGCTCATCTCCATCATCAACCACATATAATTTCTGTTTTGAATTCCCAATGATATGTAAGAAATGACCTCATCAATCGCTCAATGGAATCATAGAACTAACATAACCGAACCACAATCATCTCCCCATTCTTACTATTCTTTTAACATAAGGATGATACCCTTCGAATAACACACTAATACCCATGATAGTAGTGTTATTTTCACTACCTAATTCATGATACTTTAACCACCATAGACCACACTCTAGAATATACCGAATATAATTACTAGATCCTTTTCCATTCATTGAACATAATGGAAAAACACCATCAAATATTTACTATTTCTGATATCATTGATCATTGTAGAATAAAATATCATTCCTCCATTCACATATAATACCTTAGCATATTGAATTAATGTGATTAAATTCCCATAATACATCTCTACTTACTTATCACAATGATCCCGACCACTGTGATGATTTATCAAAAAACGAGAAATACAATTTTGACAGTTTAGGGTATTGATGATGCACTCTCAGTTTCACAATGGTGATTTAATATTATTGGTAATCATCAAATTGAAAATGTTATTACATTTAGCTTTTGATGATGAATACCAAAAAAAATTCAATTGTCACCACATACTCTAGGGATATATTTACCCAATTCAAATTACCCAATACTTATATACACCATGAGTATCATCAATCCCAATATCAATGATTAAAAATGGACTCATTCCCATGAATTAACTACCAAGAGACAACCCTTTGACAAGAATCTTTGAAATTACATTTGTTATGGAACTACCTCCTCTACATCACTCATGGTCATCCATTATGACCCCATAAATTATCAATAAAAAAAATAATAAATCATAGAAATATTCATCAAAATTACATCTCCCCTCTCTAGACATTAATGAATTCTATTCCACAAAACAATGGCTTGTTACTCCTAATTGACAAATTCACATACGTATACAACATACCGCATATCTGGTACATGCCAATTAGTATCTTAGTAACACCGAGAAATATCAAGACCCAATGTAAAAATATGAAAAAAAATCCATTTTAAACTAGAGAGATTCAAACCTCACAATAAACAAACTCAATATCCCATGATATAGTCTACACCTTACCAATATGATATTCTAACCTAGTAGACAGAACCCTTACTACTTCTTAAAACTAGAGAAAACTCACTAATCGAAAATAATGTTCCTATCTACTCAAGATTTGAGAATCATTCATTAGTACCACCAGGTTCACATTAACTCTATCCAAATTACAAACGATTCATAAGAATCTATCAAGACTATGCACATAACTAAATATTTTCCCTTAAATCATATAATGCTACTAAAACATAATTACTCTATGCTTTTCCCATTTAATGTAAACCATAAATCTACATGTTTGTTACACACACAAAAATATAGGAATTCATAATCCACAAATTGCATGAGTTTTCTCCCCTATAATATAATAGGATGATCTCACATGTTTGGTCTTTTTTCAAATATAACTCACACTCCTAAGACTACATAACCTTGAAATCCTCATATAAACCTAATATGTGCATAACCTCTAAGCACACACCACTCTTACAACTAATACATTGGGTATGTATAAAAATGGTCCTTCCACTATAGAAACAAACCATACGTATAATGCATTAGAATCCATGTTATATTACTATAAAATAAATGAATTCTACATGCTTGAACCGAAACTATGAAATTATATTTTTAACATCTTTTAGTAATATGACACCTACATATGCCTCACTAACATAAAGGAACTCACACACAACCAAACCCTATAATTCATCACTAATACATGTTACATGTTCTAAATTTAAAAATCGATAATCATGTCAAAGATGGTCACTAGAATCTCCCACCTGTAATAACTTGTTATGTCTCACAAAAAGTCACTTTATCCAAAAACCATGGTGTAGAAAAACACCATAAAGGACAATGTTCATATGAAATCAAAAAAAAATATCCCAACATCCCACGACATGACCATTTCAATAAACCATATCTTTGGTCAATCATTATAAATACAATATATATTAAATCATCATCCCAAAGCCAATTCACCAATCCTATCAGTGAATCTACAAATAAATCTAGTCCTCAGAGGATTTGGTCACATAGTTGATTTAATAAAATACCACCAATAAGGTCTAATGGTGATTTGCATACACAATACCGACTAAAAAGGCTTACTATGTAGGTTTTTCATGACAACCATCTCAACATCTTCATCATAAAAACTCACATTTAGTTCAAATTAACAAAAATTACATTGTATTCTATATTTATGGTATTGAATTTGAGAATAAATTAACATTATACATATGAGGTATAACTATCTATGAGTAGGTTTTGACACATTATACACCTGGACTCAATAATCAGTAACATCTAATAGTATCATGTCTAGAACATGAGGATAATATATTCCCATCAACATCATTAGATGTCACATTATATTACAATGCATGATTCAAAAAAATATCACTAAACTTATACTAACTAGACAAGATCTAGAAATCCATAATAATTTGAAACATCAAAAATACTTGTGAATAACTCAAGAAAAACTCATATAATACTGTAACATTGAATGAATGGAAAATGAATCCCATCACCTGGTAGCCAATAGATCTTTTAAGAAGACTTTTTCATTATTCACACACCTTATATCCATAATATACTTCAAAAAATTCCTAAATATATAGTTTAACATACCATAAAATCAAAATATAAAGGAAAAAAGAAATTATCTAACACCACTCTAAAACATCTTTCCCTCTATAAAATACTCGGTCTATTTTTCTACATGTCCTTAGTTGTTCCTTCTTATAAACAATTGTCTACCTACTGAAAATGGGGTTATAGTGATTCATAATGTAGATAACATACCCCCACCTTGAGTGACAAATCATTAATCAAATAACCGTATATTGTATTCTGATGAAAAGCATCATAGTTCAAAAAAATAAATAGGCTCCAATATATCAAATAAAAATGGAAATAAGTATATAATTTCAAACAAGAATGAAAAAATAAAGAAATTATGCATGTCCTGAAAATCCATTTAATATATAAAGCTTTTCAACCACTATTCATGTTTCATTAAAATTACAAAAATAGAATAAACTATATGTATTAGTTACAATACCCACAAAATCCAATAGTCATATAGGATTTTACTACCATCCACTATATAATTCTCAACCATGAAAAACTAAATATATACCTCATCCAAGAAAATGTCACTAAAATATACTATTTTGAGATTATATGATATCCTTATATAGTTTTCTTATGATAAGTGAGTGATTACAACTATGTAGGCCACCACCAAGTGTGTCTTATGAAAAACTTTAGTGAAATAGTGTATGTAGATATATTGTTTGAAAAATATATAGTACATTAAAGTTTATTTTTTCACAAATTAATTTATTAAGTAACTTATCAATCGTAGATTTATATTTGACACGTGGTCCATCCGAATATGTATCACCCATTTGTAGTCATATATGACATAATATATAGGGATAAACATACTTTATACCATACACGATTAAATTCATTCATAGAGAATATCAATGGATCATAAATATTATATCATAGTCATTCATTTACAAACAATTTTTTCAGTACTTGAACACAATAAAAAATCTTATACCAACATAATCCATCATTCCGGACATCATATCCCATAGGTTTACACAATCATGTCTGATACACAAAACCACAAATATAGATTGTCACGTCCAATATAAGGATCCATACATGTGGTGTATCATGTACAAAATTATCAACCAAATATGTGGATATTAATGTCCAAATTGTGTAACCATAAATGTGGATTATAATTCCCTACTCTCCCAATTCTGGATGTAGTGTATCATAACCAACATACAGAAGCATATAAAATAACATTGGTGGTAGGAGTCTCAGTCTGACCTGTAAACCATCACATCCTTCATCCACACTCAATTGTAAACATCATGACATAAAAAGCCTTAAAAATAACAATCCCCCCTTTTAATACTTTAATCATTTACTAAGGTCCCAATGGACCATTAATAGCAATACATGTCATGGAATGATGATCCAATCTATCCTAAAAAATCCATATTAAAAAACATATTTTAAAATGGTGGATATCTAACTTCAATTTAAATTTTTTGAATTCTTATAACAAAATACATCACATTAGTTATGATCAAAAAATGTGAAAGAATTCATATCAATTATAACCTTTTAAAAATGAAACCAATTAATTATCACCAATGGCCAAATACAACAATAATTTAAAATCAGCTTTTGAAATTCACCTAAAACCCATGATTAAAATCACATTGTGGTCTCAAATCATTTTAAGATAATAACCACATTAGGAATTACATTCACCTAATGAAACCCAAAACCATATCAAAATAAAATATTCATTTTTAAATCAATTTGGAAATTCATATTGTATCTTCTCAATTTAAGTAACAAAACAAATATTCTATTTCACCGATTTTATATACCACCTTGCCATTTTCCATAAATTTTTTTGTACCATGTGAATTCGTTAGTTTGGTATTTTAAAAACCAATGTATCAGAAATACATATTCGATGTTCATGGGTTATAGGTTAAATCCTAAATCTATAACACTAGAACAAGGATGAAAATTCTCCAGTAATCATTGTTATGGAACAAACTAGATATGCATGAAAATATAATTATCATGACTTTGGTTAATTCCCTATGACAACAATACTCAATATTGTTTAATATTTTATAATTTCCAAATATTATATGCCATTATAAGGACTGTAAAGTCCTCATCCAAACACTTTTGTATCAAAACACTCTCATATTAACAACATAATCTCTATCTTGAATCCAAGAAAAGTAAATTAATTAATTTTAAAAATTATAATTAACTAATAAATAAAATCCAATCTCAGTATAAATTTGTAAAACTGACCATGTTATCGAATCCCATTGGAATAGATTCTAAGAACTCACTGATGGCCTATGATTTAGCATCAAACCAATTCCATGTGAATTATATAACTGATGAAACCAATAAAATGTCAAATCATTAACAAAACTAAGGAAACCCCAAATAAAAATTGATGGATAAACTTAAATTCAATGAAATAATGTTAATCAATCAACTCGTTATTTAATCTATAAAAGATAACCAAACACTCCATAGGAAATCAAACATTTCATCACACATGGTTGGAATTTATAAAAAATAAATTGGATAACACCAATGATTTAGAGGATGAATCAAAATAGTAATGAAAGACATATTATGGGAAATACCTAGCTTTTATAGTAATGAAATTACAAAACCCCATAGAAATTAAATTTCATGAAATTTAGAAGTGATGGGAGCAACTAATTATTGTTTTCACAAAAGAGGTGGTAAAATGTTGGTCTATTGATTAATTTGTAGACCATTGAATCTTTTATTTTCCTATTCAATAATTTATAATATTTTTAATCTGTGATGCAATTATGCTCCTCATATTTTATGAGTAGATCCTCTAGGAATTGTTGACGAGAAAAGATTATCAAACCATGAAATGTCGACGTAGCATGTTTTTATTTCTCACAAGACACTCACATAGTATCTCTAACCATGACACATAGTTTCTCCAACCCATGAAATTATTAGCATTTGGATACAAAATAAAGGGCAGAGCTAGAACTAAAAATGTTTCAATTGTTCTCTATTTCCTAACTTACACAAAAACAATCAGCATTATTTCCCAAGAAATCTTAACACAAATAAAACATAACAAATCTATAAATTACTTCATCTCGATTCAAAATTTATTATTGTAAAGGGTTTAAAACAAAGGAATTTTGTTCTGATGACCATTTTAGAAATGGTAACATCCATGGAAAAAATATCTCAAAATATTCCACAAATTATGATCACTAATGCATCCATGACCTTTTATATCATAAATCATTAACAAAATTAATATGTTTGGTTAGAAATACATTATAATATACTTTTGGAACATAATCCATATTGGATCTTCATTTAGAATCTCTTCTCATACTGTATCCCCCCATATATGATCTCATCCCTTAATCTATTAATTAGATAACATGATATTCAATGAATTTTGGATATGAATGAACTAGTAAATTTAATTATACCTCTCTAATAAAAGTAAAAGTTTTTTTACTTTTCCTATAACTCAATAGATTAGAGGAAATGATTCTATAGTAATCAATTACTCTATTGATTATGGTTACTCATTATCTTATAACATTCCATGATAATAGATTACTTAATGGAAATTATTCAAATATCTATCACACATATTATATTAACCCCATTTTCCTTATGAGTGTGCTCTTTATATAGTGTCATATTATTCCTTAAAAATAAATTTCAAATGAGAACATCCCAAAAATTACCCTTAATTGGACACATTTACCCAAAACATAATAAAAGGGATTTTAATTCTGTGTCTATATTGATATATTCTTCTTTTATATATTTTCATATTTCAGATATTGGGTTTAGGAAATATATAACTAAAATCTCATAAAAATAGATTTTAAAATAAATAATATATTAAATCCTATTTGAAAATAATTTGAAAAATAGTTCCCCCAAAAAAATTTATTTTTATAATCCTATCAATTTTATATCATAATATTTAAAATCTATCCCATTGGATTAAAAGAATACCCATCCCAATTACAACCATGGACTAATATACCTGGATATTACATCATTTTAAATCGATAGTCCATATATTAAAAAAATACTTGCCTAAGGTCCATGAGTGGAATCTTTTTCGGGAAGCATGAAACAAGAAATTCTTACATGGTAAATGATATTAAATGTTTCCCACAAATGTCATCACCATTATCACATTATCTTAAAACAATTCTCTATAACTTAGATATGGGAAACTTAAGAGTGGTGTATCTTAGATTATTAGTAATGGAAAATAATGGAGATATTTTGACATAACTTGATGATAAGAGTATTGTAACCTGATAAAAACATTTGATGATCATACCATGTATATCAAATATTGTATATTTGATTCATGGAAAAATGATTGAAAATTCATAATACAGGAATAATAATGGAATCAAAAGAATTTTACATTAGATAATAATATTGGAATTTCAAATATACATTCAATCATACAAATAATCATATAATGTCATTCCCTATAAGTCAATGATTTTTTTCCAAAACCTATTATGGAACATCTTGGAGACAACAAATTATAGGAGAGAAACACCAACATCTCGTGTTCCCTCCCATTCCTAATAGAGAAATGTATTCACTCCCAAAACTATAATATAGGTAATTTATCACTCCCAATACCATCCCAATTGTCAAGGATCACTGTAAAATTCATCTTAGAAGTCATGGATACATCTTAATGCCCTCTAAGTTTTCAATGATCACTCCAAAGATGTTATAAGTGGATATAGTTCCTTAATAAACTATGTTCCCTCTAACATTAATCCATGTACACATCATGAGATATTGATAATTATACAATTAATTTTAGGGTGATATAGTTCCCACTAACTATATAATTAAATCATATGTACATTTTCCAGAAGATATAAAACATTCATAATTTCATGATCCGTAAAAATAGTTGTATTTTATGAACATTATGTCATAACCCATGAAATTAAATGGGAATTATAAACATTTTATCATATCATACGAATAGAAAATAGATATGTTCAATAATAATTTCATCATTGAATTACCTGTTAATGGATGTGGGTTTTAGTTGAATTTTTTATTTGTATAACAAAAGGTAGGGAAATTTTTTTCATAAATATTAATTAATCTTCAACCTAAACTATTCAAAAAATGAAAAATACTGGTGTCATTTGATCATATCCCTTGTAAATATTGAACTACAACCATGTAATATATATTACATATTAGTGTATTTTTAAATAAAACTTTAAATATTTCATTATTAAAATAATATTTCCTTTAAAATAACTTTTAAAAACATAAAACATTTCAAAATCATTTTCTTTGGTAAATTTCTTTTAAAAACATATATTTGTTTTTGTAAAAATTAATTAAATTGATTTTTATACAAAAAAACATTTGAAAATATTTTTCATTGATATCTTAGAAATTAATATTGCAAAAATAATTTAAAACAATTTTTAATTATAAAATATTTTTGAAGACCTTTTTCCATGAAATTATATTAAATAATCATTTAAAATCATATTAAATCCTTTCTGTTGAAAATATATTTCAAAAATCAAATAGGAATAATAAAAACAATTTAGAAAAACAATCAATGAAAATATATTTGAATAATTATAATTGAATCATGAGAAATTTTTTAAAAAAATCTGATAAAAATATCATTTAAAACTTTTGAAATAATCACAATAATGTTATTAATAACATTTTTTTAAATAAATGGAATCTTAGAACCATTTTAAAATTTAATTTGTGTTACATTTATTATTGGGTTTTCACTGAAATATTATAACAAAATATTCATCATGTAGATTATCATTTCATTACATTTTATCAATTCCTAATACACTACATAAGCACACACCGAAATATCACATTAGTTTAGTCCCTTTTGAAATATGGATCATCTTATTATAATCGGGAAATAGATCACAAAAAACTCCAATAAAGATCATCCCATTTAGTATATATATCTATAACATTTCATTATATATTTCGGAAATGAAACAAATTCAATGAGTGATCTCAGATGCTCAGTAAGGGTAATTAAGTAAAATATAAAAAAACTATAGCATAAGAATGTAAAAATTATAAAATAACATTTAAAAATAATACCATGAATAATTAATAGAAAAATATTGATTATGGTAATAAATTATATCAATTAATAATACATAAATAATAATTGAATAATGAGTATAATCCCATAAAAAGTTCCATGTAATAAGAGTTGAAATTTGTGGCAGACACATAAGCATTGAAATTAACTCCCATAATATTCAAGGAATCACTAATAAGGCCATATTAGATGAATGGATTCACCCCACATACCAAATTGGTGGTCATTATTCACTCCCATAACCATCATAGTAGTAATGTTTCAGTCCCATAACCATCTATTTTGTCATTGTTTAGTCCAAAGAAATTTTTTTTAGACAATGTACATTCTGCATATCCCATGAGGTAGAAATCCTTAGAAAATGATTTTTTTGGGTATATTGGTACCAAAAATCTCATAATTAAATCATACATAGTTTTTCCCAAAATAAATATCATTTATGATATTACATCCCATTAAATTAAATGAGTTTCATGAATATATTGCAATAATAACATATCTCTTAGAAAGGAAATTGGTTTTATAAATAGAATTCCATAATAAACATAAAAAATTAATCGAATGAATAAGAGTGGAATAATTTAGTCCATTATCCTGCAATACATTAGTTTAATAAAATATTTTTATCTTATATAGAAAATAATTTTGAGAGAACTCAGGAAAATAATGTTTGAGGAAATCATTCTTTATTCATTGAAATTCTGTTTCATTATATCAAATTACATGAAATTTTAAACGAAATAATTTTATTTTATAATATACTTAGGTTTTCTGGGAATATTAAAGGAAATATTATATAATTATTGCATAAAATTACATTCTTGTAATATAAGTTATAAAACATTCTTCTCATACTTTTTCTGGAGAAGGAAAAAAGTACATTGTTAGGAAAACAAAAAATCATTCCTTTTAAATCGTCTAATAAAAATTAAAACATGGGTAAAAATGACCTTAAATTTTTTTGAGAATATTATTTTATAATTTGGAACACATTTTTAAGAATCTTGGATAATGAAGGGAAATATTTCCCACCTTATACAGATTTATAAACAATGTTGACAATAATGAGATTGTTGAATTAACTCATACATTATGTTTGATTCGATACATATGTGTCTGAAACCCCAGTATAATGTATTGAAACATATAATTACCTTATTAATGATTCATATTAATATTGATTATTTCATATATTATTCATTTATTACATTATATTACTCTTTTATTAACAATTCCAATTTATATCAATGTTTCAGGTATTACCCGCATTGTTTTTCATACATTTTTAATTTTTTATTCTTTAATATATTCAATATGTCATGATTTAATTAAATAAATAATATAAATAATTATTTATATTTCATATATATTTATTATATGATTATATATAAATATGATAGGAATATATTAAATGGAATACACTATTCAGGGAGATGGTAAGTCGTGCATATGTAGGAATGTTGTTTCTATTTTCTCATCGTACTGAATGGAAAAAAGGTAACTGGCATGTAGGTATTCATATATATATATTTCTACATTATAAATATTATTTCATATACTTGATTTTTATTAATTATTTACATTTTTATATTCATTAAAAAATGGTTAATGTGACATTGAATATTATCAAGTCGTGGAGATGGTAGGTCGTACAAACACTTGTGCGACGATATAAATTCAATTAATTTTGGAAAATTAAGTGGATGGTATATATTTTTTCTAGAATCAATATCGTGTTATAAAATTAATATGTAATTATTATTTCTATCATTATACTAATCCATTTAATGTGGTGATTAAAAATAAATTACACTACATAGTAGATATAGTAAGTTGTAGGTACAAAAACATAGAATTTTTTTTTCATATGATGAAGAAATGCTGGAATATGCTTGTTCCAATATAATAATAAAATATATTATTATATTTCATAATTAATTCATTACTTTATATTGGAATCAACAAATAATGATGATGTACAATAAGAAACATTTTTGAAATGGATGCTATGGAAATTAACTCTTTTTTAGACGATCTTCTTCTCGATCATCTCTTAGGGACACTATAGATGGTCTTCTATGAATAACAAAAACCCATAGAATGTAACTTGTGGTGTTTTGAAAAGAAATTGTCTATATTGGGTAAATTTTGATGTATTAATGTAGTGCGAGGGAGTATGCGAGGAGGGTCTGATTTGTAATTTAGGTGATGGGACTTTTAGAAATCCAAAAAAAATTAAAATATAATAAGTCTATTATTGTGGTAGAAACATAAAAATGAGATATAAATTCATTTTCTGTGAAATTTTCAACAATATACAATTATATATCTAATTATTTATCCTTTTATACTTTTAAAATAATTTTAATATATATTAATTTAATAAAATATAATCATTTTCAAATTTTATAATATTCAGAATAATTTGGCTATAAATACATCCTCAAAAAGTGATAATTTGAGTATATTGGTTTCACAAATCTCTCTAATATAATATAGTTATTTAAAATTAGTTATACAATTTGAGTCATCAATAATATTTCATAATTAATGATAAAAATCAAATATTTTATTTTTTTATTTAATTATATTAATATTTATTAAACATTAATGAACAGTATAAAGAAATTATATAATTTATAAAAATTAAAAATAAAATTATATAAATAAATTAATTTGATTAAGGTCAGTGTAGAAAATTATATTCTATCATATATTTATTTTTTTCCAATGTGTATCGAAAAATGATATTAAGTACAAGAGTGTGATATTTTAGAACTATCATAGAAATTAAATTGTATATAAGTAATTTTCATTGATTGGGGTTCCCTAAACACCTTCACATCAATATTAGGGAGATAAGTTTGTAATATTCTTCATAATTTTTTTTAACAATCATTTGTTATGTTTCAAACCTTATCAAATTGATTTATGCTTAATTAATACATTGTAATTTAAATTTTTGTAAAAACATTTTAAATATTATGAGGTTAAAAAATATCACATATATGTTGTAAATTGTTTTTTGATGGATAATTTATTAAATTTTATTCATTAATATAACATACTTGTTTTAAAATAATTTTAGTATTTTTAATTAATTTAATAAAATATTATTTTTATAAAATATCATCATTGAAAATTTTGTTAATATTCACAACATTATCATTATATAATATCAAAATAATATAATATTTTCAAAATAAATAATTTAATACACCCTAAATATGTTACATTCTCTTATAAAAATTTTGGATCATATTATTTAATTAAATTTATATTTATTTTAATACAATTAATATCAATTATTTTATCCTTTCATTAATTATACAATAATTGTATCCTGATTGTGTCACCATTTAACATAATTATTGTATACCTAAAAATAAAATAATGTTATGATGATTTTTATAGAACATATATATATTAAAAATTATTATTTATAGTCTAATTTATCAATTTTATGAACCTATATTAAAAATGTAATAGTTATTAAAAATATTAGTAAGACATTTTTAATATATCCTTATAGAAAATATTATAACTCTAATGCTCTTAAAAATGTTACTTTGAAAAGTTATAATTTCAACCTATGATTTATTTTTGTTGAAAACCACTTTTTTAATTAAAAATGAGTAAATTTTGTTGGAAATTTTATAATATTATAATAATATTTTTACCTTTAGTAGACCAACTAACCCAGAACAATGGTAAATAGAAATTTACTAAATATAATATTTATAACATATAAAATATTAACCCATTCATATTAGACATTGAATGTCATATTTATCATGATAATTTATTTCCATTTTGGAAATTGATTTCATATATGCAGAAAAATTAAATTTAACGATAATCCCACAAATTCATCACGAAGGTGTGTAAAAAGAATGTTGAAAAGTTCAATATGTTTTTATATTTAATTTCAATAAGAAAATTATACTAATTACCTAAATGAGATTAGTATTTTTATATTTGATCAATTTGTAATTTATTAATTTATTAAATGTTTAATGATTTATTAAACAGAAAACATATTTTTTAACTATAATGTAGTAATTTTTAATATTCATCAAATAATTATACATCATTGATTAATAAAATAAATTATTCAAAATTTAATTTTTTTTCTCCTAGAGGATACTCTAGAGGGGGTGAATTGAGTTCCTACTAAAAATATCTGATTAAAAATATTTCTATTAAAAGACCCCCAATTTATCAAACAAGTTAAATTGTAGTGAATTTATAAAGATGAGGATCCTTCTATTGGTAGATATTTGTACAATTGACAATGTATCGGTAATTGCCTGTCTTCATCAGAAGACTATGTATTGATGACCGTTTTTATAATATAAGTCTTGATCTATTAGTGACCTCTGATTATCGGTAGCTCTGTCTATATCAGTGACTCAAAAACTAGAATGGTTATAATGTATTTATTATATGCATATCATTTCCAAATTTATTTAGTATCAATATTAATCGTTGTTAATCATTTATAAACATAAGTAAACATTGCATAACATATTCGAATGGAATGATATGATAATTTTTATATTCATATCAACTCAATAACATGATGTCATAATTTGAATGTATAATTGCTATATAGAAAGATATTATTTGGGATTATCAAAGAATATCTAAAGATAATTGAGATTATCAAAATAGGGGAGTCCAACAATCTCACCATTTTTGATAATCACAAATTATGGCATTGTAATACCTAATAATCAATAATGTATCATTATATAATAAATTTGTTCTCACTTTTTTGTGTGTTCAATAACATTTACAAATGATGTCAAAATATCATACCATGAAACCATAAATGAAATATTTCAAATGAATCATGGAATATGATATTAAATGAAAATGTATCAGAGACTCATTATCCCTATCCATGAAAATATTATCCTCCCCCAAAATTCTCCATATCATTATTTATCCCCCATTGTTATTAGATAAAAGGAGTAAAAAATGGATAATAAAAACAACAGAATGTAAAAGAAAATGAGATCTTGTAGATATTACTTCAAGAAAAAAATACATAGAAATATAGAAATGATACAATAAATAATACATGTAATCCCTATCAAATGTCCTTGCCACTAATCTATCAACCTCTTTAATATGTAATTTATATTTTCCCTTGGGTTCAGAAGTGTATTTAGGCCCGTATTTTGTAATTTTTCTGTGATCATAGAAATAAGACTTCTAATCACTTTAACTAGAGTCAACTGATGTGTGGAAGCAGACTAAGCAGAGGCAGGTTGGTCTAGAGGTACAATAATAGGGGAACTGTCCACATGCAGAAAGGGAAGTAACAGGTTCCTAGAATCCATGATGATTCCTCCTCCATTATCCATAGTAGTGATAAAATCATCCTTTTTCTCGAGAAACTTTTCCAAAGTACGAGTCAACTCCATAAGATTACTAACTTGATATCTAAAAGAATGAGTGACTGGGGGAAGTTTCATGTTTTCTAATAGAAGTGTGAAATGATTGATTAGCTAATTTTTGGTATATAACCTCTGAAAATAAAAATCAATCATGTTTTTGATTTCTTTCTGGGTAACAGTAGCATCTCTCATATAATTTTGAACTATCTGTCTGATATCCCTTGTGGTAGATATCACCTGAGAATCAGATGAGCTACTAGCACAAACTTGACCAAGTTCTTCTTTTAGCATAGATATAGACTGTTCAACATCAACTGAAATTCTAGAGTTACCAATCAGTTTTATAGTAAAAGCTACTATTTCTTTGAAATATTTTGTCCAATTACTTATCAGTTTCTTCGCAAACAAATCATGAGTACTGACATGCTCTTTTATGGGATTCTTAAAACTCTCAAAAACATCCAAAAACTGTGTCACTACACTTTTGATGTAATTTATGTCAGCATCAACATGAGCCTTGGAACAAAAAAAGATATCTAATGAATAAACAGATTGCTTCATAGAATCAGTATCCTATGTCAATATCATAATCTGAATTTGAAATACTATCATTTCATTCATCACATCTATCAAAACACGTAACATAACACATTCAATAGAGGATTCCAAGGATTTTTCTATTTTTCAAAGCTCTTCAACAAAACAACTTTTCAATTACGAAACAGATTCAGTCTATGCCTTTTTAATTTCAGCCTGTAAAGAGTCAAGATCATCCTTTGTTAAAAGATTTTCATGAAAAAGTATTGAGGATCTCTCAGAAAAAACATCAATTGAAGCTACAAATTTCTCTTTGGGTTGGTCTTCTTCAGATCCTGAATAATAAATTCCAAACACCACAAATCCTAGATCATCTGACCAATCCTCTACTTCATGCAAAAATAAGACAGAACCATATTTAACAGATTGATCCCCCTAAAGTGGATCTTCCTTCACTTCACCACCAACAGTATCCATCTCCTCTTCAGAGGAGTCATCTACAAGCATATTTATATCCCAACTAGGTGTCATAAACAAGGGTATTTTAGTAATAGTTACGTGTCTTTCTACATCAAAAACCTCCCCAACAGGCATAATAGAGCTCTCAATTAGAGGACTTAGACTCAAACATGTTCCTCCATCCGAGCTAACAGAAACAGGTTCCCTATTTTCACATACATTTCCTCTTCAAAATCACTACTACTATAATCCAGAGTAGTCTCCACATGATCTTATCTAGGTAGGTCTTCCTCATACACAAAGGTTTCTGTATTGCCGTCTCTCAAAACTACTTCCCTTCTAGGTAGGGTCACAGGTGGACATGCCTTTGAATATGAAACATATTCAGCAGCTAGGCTTGGAGGAAAATTAGTATCCCATCCATATTCTATAGAGGTATCCACCTCAACATCATCATCACTTTATTGAGGTTCCTCTTCAAATGGTCGTAGACCTGGATCACTCATATCTCATGGCTGATTTGGATGGTCAGCAGGGTTAAATGTATCATAAACATTTTCATCATCATTAACCCATTCACTTTTCCATGGGTTTAAGAAAATATTCATGTACAAAAAAACTGTTTTTGTAATAAAAAAGTTGTCTCTCACAACTACTATATCATCCTAAGACTCAACCACACTTTTTACCTTTATCATCAATGAAATCATCTTTACAAAGAATAGATAATTTGATTCTGACTTTGGCCAAGACGTATATTCTATTTGAATTACCAGAAGCCTTCACATATTCCCATTGACATTATGCCTTAGCGGATAAAAAAATATATCTTCGAATTTAAGGCTTGAAAAATCCCCTCTTCCTTGACTTAACACAAGCAGGATAAATTTGAACAGCAGCCGGTTTTATCGATCCATTTTTGTCGCAACCACTTTTCTTAGTGTTCCATTTCCAGTGTTCTCTTCCAATGCAGTTCCATACTCAGAAATTTCACTAGTAGGTTGTACTTAATTTTAGGAATATCAAAACTCAACCTCATGTGGAAATTTCAAGCACTCATCCCATTCTATAGAAGAAAAAATACTATCTTTCCATTCACAACTAAAATCTTTCTTTTCTTACATTAAAATTTCTCAAAATGAAAAAATTCATACAATTCCTTCACCAGTTTCAGATAATAAGGAACATTGTTATTTTCAAAACATTAGAGCCACCCTTGTTCCTAAAATATCCTTAGAATCAAATATTTTCAAGGCAGGAACCATTCTTCACAGTGTTCTTTCTCGATTACAATATCCCTTTTCAGTAATTGAGGGTTCACTTCACTCCTCTCACGACATGTTCCATGGCCACTGCCTCTAGATCCACTTTTCTACCTCTTTTCACTTGGCACATCACCTTCATCTTTGACTACTGGCCTTTTTACTCTTTCCATTTCTGAATCTAACAACATAGGGTTCGCAAGAAACGTGTGGGTTCGAGAAGTAATGTTTTAAGTGAAGAGAGTTCGCGGTGGATTGAAACTTTAATGAGACTAATTATTTTTATTTGGGAATTGAGATTTAATAAAAAGAAATACATTAAAAACAATAAATTTTTCGACTAAAAACAATAAATCTAGACATCACAAAAATATATTGGTGACAACAACCAATGAGAATACTAACTGTGAGGTTTCTCTAACTCAGAGGTCTCTCTAATGGTGATGGTTCACAGTCAGTGTGGTCTTTATAATGGCGTGGTGTCTCTAATGTTGAGGTTTCACTAATGGTGAGTTTAATAATGGTGAGGACCCTAAATGTGAGGTTCTTAATTTTGAGGTTCATAACGGTGAGGTTTCACAGAAAGTGAGGTCTCTCTAACGGTGAGTTTTATGGAATGTTTATCATTCCCAACTCATGTATAATGTAATTTAACAATTATGAACTTAAATTATTCGTGAATATTCCATCTAATTGATGTTTAGTGCCTATAAATTCATGATTAAAATCACCCTTTTTTAACTATCCCTCAAAAATTGATGCCTTACATCAATGTGTTTAGTTCTATAGTGAGATATAGGATTCATAGAAATATTGATCGCACTTGTGTTATCACAGTATATAGAAACATGTCTAAATTTATATCCATTGTCCAATAATGTATGTTTTATCAATAGAATTTGTGCACAACAACATCCAGCAGCAATATATTCTGCTTTAGCATTATACAATGTAATAGAATTCTACTTTTTAATACACCAGGATACTAAGAACATACCTAGAATATGACTTGTTTTTGAAGTTCTCTTCTAATCTAACATGCAACAATCAAAGTCAACATCCGAATAACTTATTAAATAAAATGATTATATTATTGGGTAAAATAATCCTAAATTAGTAGTATGTTTAATATATTTGAAAATCCTTTTAAAGGCAAGCAATTGTGACTCTTTTGGATTAGCATGAAATCTTGCACACATACTTACACAAAACATAATAAATGGTTGAATACCAGTAAGATAATGTAAACTCCCAATCATACATCTATAATTGGATTTATCCTATGGTTTCCCCATTTCATCTGCATCAAATTTACAAGTGGTACTCATAGGTGTATCACATTCCTTATTACTATCCAAACCAAAACGTTTTAAAATATCCTTTTAATATTTACATTGATTTAAAATAATACCATTTTCATTTTGAATGAACATTAAATCCAAGAAAATATATGAGTTCTCCCATAAATCTCATTTCATATTCATTTTTCATACTCTTTGAAAAATAAATACACAATGAATTTTTAAAATATCTAAAAATAATATCATCAACAAAGACTTTTACTATCAAAACATCATTGGAAATCCTTTAGATAAAAAGAGTTGGATCAGCAATCCTTTTAATAAAACCTTTTGAAATATGAAAATTTCTAAGTCTTTCATCCCAAGCTTGTGGAGCCTGTTTTAAACAATATAAAGCTTTAGAAAGCATAAAAACTCAATTTGGAAAATGTGGATTAGTAAATCTAGGTGGTTGTTCAAAAAAGAATCTTCAATTATAAAAACATTTAGAAAATCACTTTTATCATCCATTTGATATAACATGAAATTCAGATGAGTAGCATAAGAATGTAGAATCCGAATAGATTCTAACCTAGATACTTGTGAAAATGTGTCATCATTTCTTCTTCATTCATTTTGACTTTAACATTGTGCAACTAGTCTTGATTTAATTCAAATGATATTTCCAGATTCATTATATTTATTTCTAAAAACCCATTTAGTTCCTATGGTAAAATTGTCCATAATTCTTTCAACTAATTCCCAGAATTTTTTCTTTCAAATTTATTTAATTCTTCTAGCATAACTGTTACCCAAAATTCATCATTTATATCATCATTGATATTTTTAGGAGCTAACTGAGTAATAAATTTTTGATGATCAAACTATCCTCTCAGAGAATCTCTAGTTTTTGTTCCTCAATCTTACTCTACAACCACATCATCTAATGGATGGTTCGTTAGAATCCTAGTTGGTCTGGTCAAGGTAGGACTAGAGAATTCAGGTTCTTCTTTAGGGATGATTCAAACAGAATCAGGATTCGGAAAATTTCCATAATTACTTGTTTTTATAGCAGGATCACTGCTACTATCATTATGGTCCAAAATAGATAGGTCTTCTTCAATATTTTCAAGAGAAGACTTAGGTTCATGAGGATCAGTTTCATCAAATTTGACATGTACTGATTCTTCCACAGATTTTGTTCTTCTGTTAAAGACTCTCTGAGATTAACTGGTTATAGTGTAACTTATAAAGATTCTATCATCTCTTTAAGAACCAATTTTTTCATGATTATCTTTATTATTGAGAATAATGACTTTGTAACCAGAGACTCTAATGTAACTATCTTTAGGATTCCTATTATTCCAGAGCTCATAAGGGGTCTTTTTATGAACAGGTCTTATCAAGACTCTATTTATAATAGAACAAGACGTATTTACAAAATCTTCCCAAATGTAAATAGGTATTTCATAATTCTTAAGAAATGTTCTTGAAATTTCATGAAGGTTTATTTCACTTCTTTTAACTACACCATTCTGTTTGAGGTGTCTAGGGGCAGAGAAATTGTGACTCTAGCCATTATGTGATCAATAGGTTTCAAAATAATGATTTTCTAACTCACATACATGATCTCTTCTGAGGGTCTTTATCTTAAGTCCACTAAGGTTCTCTATAGACTTGGAGTATTTAATGATTTAGGAACAAGCTTCACTTTTGTGAACAAGAAAGTATACCCAAGTGTATCTAGAAAAGTCATATACAAGAACATAGACATAGTGCATCCCTTTCAATCATGAAATTCTCTATGGTCCAAAAAAATCCATGTGAACCAACTCGAGAGGTTGAGAAATTGAATCAACTTTATTTAATTTTAAAGAATCATTATGTTTCATTCCCTTTTTACAGGGATTACAAACTTTCTCTATTGGGAATTTTAGTTTGTGTAGGTCTCTATATAAATTTTTTTAGTCAGTTTCTGAAGTGCATGAACATTACAATGTCCTAATCTTCTATTCCATAGATATGATTCTTTATGAAATGAATTTAAACAAGTAACCTTTTTGTATAAATAATTTAAATCTACATTATATACACTTTCATTTATTAAAGTAGTATATACCAAAATATTTAAAAAAAATTACAAGAATAATTATGAAATTTAACAATGAAACCATCATCACACAGCTTAGAAATGATTAAAATGTTGTATTTAAGTCCATTAACAAATAATACATTAGAAATTAATATTGAATCATTGTTACCAATCGGGCCTAATCTGATGATTTTTCTTTTTAAATTATCACCAAAGGTGACATCCCCTCTATCAACCTTGATTAAAATTTTAAAATATGAGTAGTCTCCAGTCATATGCTATGACCATCCACTGTCCAAGTAACATATCTTCCTACAAGAACTCTGCAATCTAGTATCTTACAAATCATGTTTAAACAGAAACTGATTTTGGTAACCATATTTTCTTGGGTCAGTATAGTTTATCATATAAAACCTTAGGCACCCATACTTGTCTTAAATGTTTCCTATAATTAACAGATTCAAAATATTTTGAATAATTTATTCTATTTGGGATTGTATAATATGACTATATCGATGAACCATTAGAATTTACAGAACTGGAATTAGAAGAAAACTGTCCAGTTTTTGGAATATGTTTATTCTTAGCCAACTGTCTATGTCTAGGTTAGTATCCTAAACCAGTAATATACATTGGTGCAACTAGTTTTTTAAGAATTTGAGTTAGAGTATTCATTCCATTTTTGAACTTCACTAAGTCTTTTATATGTTACTCATTGGACAATTTAGGTTCAATATTCTCTATTAACAGTTGAGTATTCCTTTACTTTTCTATACTAAGATCATATTTAACAGTACTAGTCAAGGCATATTGTTTCTTTAATGATTTGTACAAATCTTTAATCTCATTAAAAGTATCTTCAAACATATTACAGTATTCATATAATTCATCATTAGACATATTATCATATTTATTTGAATCAGTTTCATTCCTAGAATAGTAATAATTTAGCATCGGGGAGACAATTACCTTAGATGTTTTAGTCATGAAACACATGTTCGCATAATTCTTTTCAGAATCAGAAACCTCAGACTCACTTGTGTTGTCATCCAAAGTAATCCATGTTTCCATTATAGAATTCTTAATTTTTTTTTCCTTATAATCATATTTAATCTTAAACATCAATTTTTGACAGTTAGCCTTAATATGTCAATTACTTTTACATTCATAACATACTATCTCATCATATTTATCAGATTTCTTCCGATATTTCTTCCAAATACCTCATTGGTCATACATACCATTTTAATTTAATTTTCAGAAATTTTATTCCTTCCAATAGAATTTCTAGAATCTTCCAGATATCGAAGACATCTCTTCATCACTATCAGAATCTAATACTTCACTTGTTGAGATTTTGATTTGTATGGGATCATTCTCTAGGTCCTTTTTTAGAGGAAGTAGTCATAAATTCCACTGAATTCTTCTTAGGTTCATCATCTTCTTATTTATGTTACCTTTATCCCTTTTTCATACATCAAAATCTTAACAATTAGATTTTTAACAGGTAGTGAACTTATATCACATGATTCTCTTATTGAAACTGATGTGCTTCTCCATATTTCTGGCAGACATCTGAGTATTCTCATTGTTTGCTCATTTGTTGGAAAAACGTTTCCCAGCGAGCACATACTGTTAAAAATTTCATTGAACCAAAGATACTTGTCAGAAATAGGTTCTTCATACCTCATTTTAAATTATAATATTTAGTAGTGTAAGTGTTTAATATCATCTCTTTCACATTGGTTGTTCCTTCATGAGAAACAACCGAAGTAACCCAGATTTCATGTCATGTTTTACAAGAAGAAATTCTATTATACTCATATCACCCGGAGAGAAGTAAAAATCATTCATTAATTTACAATTAATGTTGTAATATAATTTTTTAGGATAATCTAAATTAGTTATTCAAGTCATTATAATATCATACACAGACTCTATAGGAGTCCAAATGACAAATCCCATAATTTCTAAATTATTTTTGATTTTGATTTTCCATTAGGGATAATCAACACCATTAAAGAATGGTGGCATGTTCTAAGCGGCACCTTCTAATATATTATCAATAATATATTTTAGAAAATTTATTTAAAGATATCAAAATTTATAAATAAAAGAAAATTATAATCTTTAATATACAACTAGAATCATATTTGAAAAAAGCGTTATTTTTTAAAAAAATTTCAGGAAAGGTCGGATACCAAATGTAGTCCTAAAGGATAATCAAGAGGAGGGTGAATTGAGTTCCTAATAATTTTTTTTTTGAAAAAGATTTATTTTGAAGGACACCCAATCAAAAATAAAAGTTAAAATTTAGTGAATTAATAAATATTATAAGTGTTCAATTAGTTTCTCAATGATTGATTGTTTCTCAGTTAACTTAACCAGAATATTATGTTACCATTGGATAATAACATATTGGCTAACAATAATTAATAAACATATGATTGTTCAACTATCAGAGTTATATTGAAAAAATTTGAATTTTAATGTAATTAGTAGTGTAATAGTTAATATAGTTTAAACTAAAATCAGATACACAACGGTTTTAACTAAAAGGTTCAGTCTCATGTTGAGACATATTCCTCTCAAACAATTTATATAAAACATTGATTCACACCTTGGATCGGGGTAAACAATAGTAATGAGACTTTCTAGGAACAAATACCCCTACCAACGTTCTACATGGGAAAAATATAACAATAGCACACAGACAATCCAGTTCAAAATTGACCTCTACCCCCATTCTCAGTGGGAAACAAGAAGGTTTTGATAGTTTGAGGGAGGATTTTAGATATCTTCCAGTTATTTTTATGAGACAACACGTTTTTAAGAAAAACAAGAGAAAACACAAAACTCAAAATTTAAAATTATCAAATCACAATAATGATAATTTTATCGAGATAATTTTAGAAGGCTATATGTGATAGAAATGCAGCTCTGGACTCCTTTTGGATTGAGCATATGTTTTTTTGAGTTCTTCTCTGGGATTTGTCTGGAAAATAGAGTATCGGGGTTCTATTTCTTGACTACAAGGGATGGGTGTTTTTATTGAGATTGTAGTAGTATTTTTAGAACATCAATTTCCTTTAACTCCCAGTAAAGTTCTTCTTTTAATCCCTCGTGTATCTATTTCTTTTTCTACCACATACGTCTCTTCGTGCATCTTTATTTGTATGCACAGCTTTGATCATCCTTTTATAGATCATGCGGTCTGACATAAGGCATGATTTGTTCAGCAGGTACGAGGTACAGTTCCCTGACATCCAGAAAACATCATTAATCAATAACAATTTCATTAAATGCCCCATATAATACTATTTATAATAAACAAACTGAAATAGAGTTTAGAGAAACAATGACTGGTTTCCATCGGTAGCAATTTGTATCAGTGAACATATAACGGTGGACTTGTAATCGTAGGTCTTGTATCAATAGATTTCAATCTCTATAACAGTAGCTTTATGTATTAGTGACTATGTAAAGCAGTAGCTCTTTTTATTTGTTGATCTCTTGTATCGGTAGCTCGCTTGTATCGGTAGCTCCACATACTGGTAACTTCTTCTATTGGTACTACTCTTTCTATTGGTAGGTGCTTGTATAATGGTGTCTCCTTCTTCCGGTAGCTATCTGTACCAGTGACTTCATATCGGTAAATGACTGTCTGTATCAGTAGAATATGTATCGGTGACCTTTTGTATAATAGAAGGCTTGATCTATCAGTGAACTTTGTTTATCAGTAGCACTGTCGGTATCAGTGACTCCAAAACTCGAATGCTTATGAAGTATCTATTCTATGCATTTCATTTGCAGATTGAGTGAGTATCAAGATTAATCATTGTTAATCCTTTATAAACATAAATCATCATTGATTAACATATTACAATGATATGATATTATCATTTTGATATTCATATCATCTCAATAGAATGATGTCATAACTTGAAAGTATAATTAACATGTAGATAGACATTATTTTGGATAATCAAATAATATACAAACATAATTGAGATTATCAAAACTAGTGACTCAAAAAAAATATAAAATTATAAAATAAGAAATTATATTTATTTTATGAAATTAATTTTCTAAAATTGTATGAAATTAATTTTATTATTGTTCACATGAGGACATAAAAAAAGTTCCTTTAAGAATACAATATTTCTAATCACATAAAGACTTTATAAAAAAATTATTCATTTCAATATAAATATTATATATATAAATGTGAAAAATTTATAAATTAGTTATTAGTATCTATATTTTTATATTCAGTGCCATAAGTTATAACTATCGAATATAAATAATTTTAAAAGTAATGTATTTTTTTGTAGAAACATAGTATTGCATGTAACACAAACAATGTCATTGTTGCGTGTAGTGAAAAGTTAACAGGGTATTGAGTATAGTTTAATCCAAACATAATTTTTTTTATATTAACAGAAATATATATTCATTGTTTAATAAAATAAAAATTATCTAAAAGATTATATTAATAAAATATATAAATCCAAAAATCTCGGGTTCTTACATTTTACCCCCTCCATAAAGGAATTTCTCCCTCAAAATTAATTTCTGTTATAAAAATATACCCACATCATTAGAAAAGAACTAAAAAAAATATTAGAATGTAATTTTAGGAAAATAATGGTTATCTAATGTAACTCGAAACTATGTTTCTTCACTAGATAAAAATAGTGGAAATTGAAAACACAGGCATGGGAGGGAAACCTTTATATCATGTTATGATGGATAATGATAGAGAATATGGTCAAAAGAATGTTACTATCAAAAATCCCTGAATATACATTGAATAAAGGGAATTTTTTTTTCTTAAAAATAATTGTACAAGGATTTCATTTTCATTTTAAATTTGTTTCCAAAGTATTAAATAATTTTCATGAAAATATATGCATACTTGATTTAATATAATCTCATTTTTGTGCCTTCATCAATTCCACCTCATTTATTTCTCCAAAAGGATGATTTATTTTTCATTCCCAAAGAATTAACATATCTTGTGATCTATGATAAGACATCCCATTGGTCATCAGTTGCTACAAATGAAAATTAGATAGTATAGTTTATCCATAATGTAGAAATACTCCAATTGTGAGATAATAATTTAATATCACAAACTTTATCCGAATATTAATATAAAATTTACATAAATGGATAACCTTAAAAACATTATGAATGAATAAAATCAAAAATAATTTTATGATGTTCATGAAATCATTTTAACACTGATCCCATATATAGTACAAAGTAGGTCATCATTTTAAGATTCCAAAATGGGAATAGATTTTTCATGTATTATTTTAAATCATGGAAATCAAATAAATTATGATAAATACTTATTGTAAAAATGTTTTTTATTCTATTTTCTATAAGATATATTCCATAAATCCAAAAACTCTATAAACTTCATCTGTTGAAGAAAAAACTTCTTTTCATCTAATCCTTTATCTACTATATGGTAAAGACTATCGTCCAATTCACATATTGGTATTTAACATGTATCCTATCCAAAAATTATTATCATAAAAATATAAATAGTTTAACGATTAAATATCAATCAATATCATATTTCCCATGAATATCACCATTCATTTTAATATATTTTTTTTACATTAGTACTATTCAACATATTCCTGCACATCCTTAGCGAAAAACATAAACTGAACAATCCTTAATTAATTCCCCATTCACGATTTTGGGATCCAAATTCCTAAATATTTCAATACTTCAACCTTATTTATTTTCATTGAATAGTTCCACATTTAGTTTATATGTAAATTCATAGGTGATGGAAATGATTTGGGGAATTCATATGTTTTCAACATATGAGACATTGAAATCTGAAATGATTCATCATTGTAGGATCTATTTTCCAACATAGATTACATATTCACCTACATTTGAGGTATTCCACATGATTCTTAATCCATTTTTATTTACATAATTGATTATAAATTATATTTATTTTATGTTCCTTAACAAGTGAACAATATTAATAGTCTGTATTAATCTTATCTGGACAGTATAGAATATAAAAAATGAATACTTTTTTAATCATATATCATGTTACAGGATTTTAAATAATAAAATTGTCATTATCTCTACTAATCACACGATATTTAATACTCATCATAAAATTTTTAATCAACTTCAATGTTGACCTAGTTCTTTCGTATACCATCCATTGTCAATTATATGATATCATAATGTGAGTAACATGTCTTATGGTGAAACCACGTAATTGTAAGAAAAACTTATAGGATATCTAATTTATAACATCTTCCATAATGTATGAAACCTTTGATTTATCTTAGTGTATTCAAAGAAAAAATATTTTTAAATAATTCATGATATTTACTTAGGAGTTTTAATTACCAACTCATATCCCCCTAGACTGCCAAACTGGGTGTGATGCAAGCTCCATTGTCAGGTACTAGGTTATGCTTGAGTTAGGCCTGATTAACCATTTCAGATTCGTTATACTTTAGCATAACTTTTCTAGATCCACTTTTAGTTATACTATCATGAAATAAATTTAAATATAAGAACCCACTCCCTCTATCCATTACCAAAATTCCCGTTCATTTTCAAATACATTTACTCATCCATAGACTTATCCTTGGAGACAGACCTATATATATCCAAAGATAGAACCCCTGGGTTCCCAACATATTTTCCTTATCCTTGTTTATAATGGATTAATAGACCATTTATCTGAAACAAACTACAAAAACCTAATATAGAAATATATTAAAATGAAATAACTTTTTTGAAATACATAATTCATCTCAAAAACACATTATCAACTACTAAATTAGTTTAGTTCCTTTGAAAACATGGATCACATTCATTTAATTTAATGAAAGATCTCCATATAATCCCACTAAAAACCCACCTTTAGTATAATTAAAAAAAATTATTTATATCAGTTGGAAAAGAAACATGAAAAAATTCAGATCTCAAATAATTAGTAACAGTAATCAAGGAAAATATCATTCAAAACAAGGGCATAAGAATGTAATCACATGAACACAACTTTTGAAAATCTTACCTCATATTACATGAATCAAAATTAATTGTCAGGGAATGAAAAATCACAAATAATAAGAAAAAAATCATAAATTTATCATGACTGTAATCTATTTAAAGAAATCATAGAATATGGCATGAAATTTTTGGTTGACACATAATCATATATATTGATTTTCATAGAAATCATGAAATTACATCCAAGGATGGAATTGTAGTATGAGTTTACTCCCCATACTTTTTTTAATGGTTGACTCCCATAAACATATAAGTAGTCATGGTTCACTCCCATAACCATTTTAATAGTTAAGATTCACATTCAATTCCATCATAATATATACAATAATTTATATATATCTATTAAGATATTAATCATTACATAATGAATTATATGGGGATATACATTCATAAAATATTATAATGAAATAATACATATTTTATCCACAACAAAAAAATCAATTATAAAATGACAACCAATTTAATGAAATGGGTTTTATAAACATCAAATAATCATAACATAACCCATGGAAAAGTAATGGGTTTTATAAATATTGTTCAATCATAAATATAAAACATTCATAAAAAGAATAAGAATGTATACATTGAAACATATAATAATTAAAACATAAATAACATAAACAAAATATCCTGGATAGAAAATAAAATTTATAGAACACTTGAAAAAAAATTCATTGAAAATATTTTATCTACTTTGAAATAATTTCATTTACTTGAAATGATGAATGAAATTAAATGAAAAAAATTTATTTAAAAATAACCTTGTAATTTTTTTGGGTATTATTAAGAGAAATACTGATTCATTAAAGTGTAAAAATCCATTAATTCCTTATAATTTAAAAAACATTCTTTTCATACATTTTCGATAAAAGTCAAAATGCACCTCATTAAGATGATGACCAGTTATTCAACTCAAAACATTTAGTATTTAGTAATGCATGATTAAGAATGAAAATAAATCATTATAAAAATAATAAAATATATTTTGGAATAATTTTTTTAAGAAATGTGATCATGTAAGATAAATATTTCCCAATAGATATTGAGATATATTAAAATATTGATAATAATGAGAATTTGGAATTTAACACTTACCTTTGGTATGATTCTCTACATATGTGCCTCAAACTCTTGTATAGTGGTTTTAAACATAATATAAACTATAAAAGATTCATAATAATAATTATTATAAAATATTTTATTAATTTATGACACTCTATAACAATTTATTAACAATTCAATGTTAATGAAGCGTTTCATGTAATAAATTCTTTGATTATAGTATATGTTTTGATTAGTAATTCATATCCATACTACATAAATAATGATATATATAATTAAATAAATTAAAAAATTATTTCTATTTCATATATATCTGGTATATAAACATTTATAAAATATTGATATATTAAATGTAATACACTATTCTAGTAGACAATATACCATACACATGCATGAACATTGTTTCATTTTTTCTATCTTACTGAATGGAAGAAGGAAAAAATATGTTTATATATATATGAATAAAGATATTATTAAAAAATTATTATTATTTTTTATATTCAATATTAATTAATTATAATGTTTTTTTGATGAATTCATGAAATGGTTAAGGTGAAAGTTGAATCTCAATGCATAGTTGAGACTATAGTATTTACAAATACATGAGTGATGATATCGTTGCCATAATTTTTGAAATACTGTTTCCGACGCTTTTGCCGGGGCGCGCGCGCATCCATCCGTAAGGGGGGGACGCGCGGCTCTATTGCCCCGCATTCCCACTTTCCAAAGGCGGGTGGCATTCGTTCCTTGTTCAGGTACGTTTTCTCCTTGATCGAAACGACATGATGGGATGTCGGTTCTTCCTTCCGTGGATTCCTCCTCAGAACTCGTCACCTAGTCCGGGTCTCCCTCATAGATTTAATACGTAGTTCGTGAAACTCTTCCCAGCGCCATGTTTCCATGGACACCGGTTAATTACACTGCTTCGGTCGGGACATTCCAAAGGGTCCAGTCAGGGCAGGAACCTTCGGTCAGGGGAGTAGTCACGTTTGAGGCATCAGTAGCGTGTCTGGATGCTGGGGTACCTGGCATGTCTGTCTGTTATCCTTGATCACAAGGCTTCTCTAGGGCGTGGAAGCCCGAGGCATCCCACATCGAGCGCAAGGAATTACATGTCATAGACACGTATCTGAGGTTTTCCTCAGCTTCCCGTGTTCAACACAGGGTATGTTGCAAGATTAACGTCTAACAGAGACGGTTACACCAAAGGCGTTCCATCCGAGGTTTTCCTCAGGCATCTCATGTTTATCACGTGGTAGGCCGCGAGTTTAACGTCTTGCGGAGACGGATGAGAGTGAAATGGGACCATCGCAGGGGGCGACGGTGAAGTTGGGCTTTAGCCTTGAAGAGGCTTCCTACGTATCCACGTGGCAGGGAATCAAAGTCCGCGTAGTTCGGGATGGTGCCGGTAAACCGACGTGAAGCTGGACCTTGGTCCGAGGGGAGTTGGGCTTGAACCTCTGGGAGGATTCCTACGTACCATGCCTTGACATGGATCAAATTCCTCGTAGTTCAAATGATTGGGTCGCAATGGCTTACCACTGGACCAGATTGTAGTTTAACGTCATGCTGGACGTAAGTGTGCAGTTTAACGTCATGCTAGACGGTAGTGAACCCTGACGTGAATAAACGACGGGTGGGTGTGTCGGTGAACCGACGTGAAAGTAGACCTTGGTCCACTGATGGTGGGCTTGAACCTCGTGGAGGCTTCCTACGTACCATGCCTTGACATGGATCAAAGACCTCGTAGTTCAGGTGGGGTTTCGCCGGTGAACCGACGTGAAAGTGGACCTTGGTCCAATGGGTGGCGGGCTTGAACCTCATAGAGGTTTCCTACGTACCATGCCTTGACACGGATCAAAGACCTCGTAGTTCAGGTTTCGCCGGGGAACCGACGTGAAAGCAGACCTTGGTCCACTGATGGTGGGCTTGAACCTCGTGGAGGCTTCCTACGTACCATGCCTTGACACGGATCAAAGACCTCGTAGTTCAGGTGGGGTTTTGTCGGTAAACCGACG
The DNA here is from genome assembly GCA_963277665.1 of Viscum album. Taxonomy (NCBI): domain Eukaryota; kingdom Viridiplantae; phylum Streptophyta; class Magnoliopsida; order Santalales; family Viscaceae; genus Viscum; species Viscum album. Next base: position 969,523,810 of record OY728133.1, on the reverse strand, counting down.
TGAAAGCAGACCTTGGTCCACTAATGGTGGGCTTGAACCTCATGGAGGCTTCCTACGTACCATGCCTTGACACGGATCAAAGACCTCGTAGTTCAGGTGGGTCACAACGGCTTACCGCTAGACCGGGGTGCAGTTTAACGTCGTGCTGGACGGGGGTGAGACCCGACGTGAAAGACGGGTGGGCTTGAACCTCATAGAGGCTTCCTACGTACCATGCCTTGACATGGATTAAAGAACCCATAGTTCAGATGGGTCTGCCAGGGTCAGTGCTCACTCTAAGCCCACGTGAGTCATGATCGGTGTGAGAAACAAGAGGTTTCAAGGACCCGACGATCACGTCGTGAAGGGTGCGTCCGTGAGAAGCGAAGAGGGGCTTACGCGTTGAGCGGCCCATGGTGTTGGGACTTACTCCAGGATGGAGGCCCATAGGGGGGTTCCTCGTTCCCTATCACGTCCTCCACTGACCTTGGTAGTGGGGAAGTACATAAATGCACGGGTGCAATCATCCGTACCAAAGGTTAGGGGCTTACGCTCTGAGGCAGCCCTTCCCCTGCGAACATACACCACTCCGACAAGGAGGATCTCATTCCATGTGCGGAAAAGTTACCATTACCATGGAGACGAGCGGTGTAATGAATGCTCGAGCTGGGGGGACCCTTCGTGAGGGAGACGAGGTTGGGTCACAGTTTAACGTCATGTGTTGAGGACGTGGTGCTTGGCAGTTTAACGTCCTGCAGCTCGGATGAGGTGCGTTCACTCCACACCCCTAGGGCTTACATAACCGGTACCCTCTGGTCCTTGGGGAAGGGAAGGTGTCGGTAATGCCATGGAAAATGGGGGTCGAGGGAGGAACCATCGAGGGGTCCACGTTAGCGTGGCTATGCGAATAAGCAATAGCCATTATCGTGCCTATGCGGAGAAGCATTAGGCGAAGCAACGCTACGGGAGGTGTTGTCCATGGGACTTTGAAATCACATCGTGCAAACCTGGAGGGTCGCACGGGAAGAGGAATCCCTGAGAAGAAGAGTGTGAATTGCGATGTGGGGTGCCTTGGCCTTAGCATGGGGCATAGGTGGGAGTGGGAGGTGCTTCGCGAAGTGGAACAGTGTTCGCGGAGCAATGCCTCGCGAAGAAGGAATGGTTGGCGAAGCAGGGTCCTACCAAGCAATGTGCTTCGTGAAATGGAGCGATCCTGCCTTAGCATAGGGATTACTCATATGGGTTGGGTGTTTCGCGAAGCACAAGTTCTCCGCGGCTGCCCGGGTTCCCTTGGGAATCCCCTACCTTCGCGACTGCCCTTGATCATCGCGAAGGGCATCCCTCTCGGAAGAGGGGCTCAAAACGAAACAAATCATAGTCGTCTCGCGAAGTAGAAATACCTCGCTGAGCTCATGATTCCCGGGGCAAAGCGTGCTTCACGATTCGGGAGAGGAGAAGCCGAAAGGTTGGATTGTCTGTCCTCGGGACTCAGGGGGAGTCGAGTATTTATAGGGAAGGGGCACCGCGAAGCAGGGCTCGCGCGCCACCTCCGGTGCTTCGCGGCGGCTCGCGAACGTCAAACGGGCTCGCGGAGGATCACCGCCTCCGGAGCTTCACGGCGGCTCGCGAACGTCAAACGGGCTCGCGGAGGATCACCGCCTGTGGAGCTTCGCGGCGGCTCGCGAACGTCAAACGGGCTCGTGGAGGATCACCGCCTCTGGGGCTTCGCGGCGTCGCCATGGTTGGGGCGCTTCGCGGCGAGGCTTCGCGCCGGAGCTTCGCGGCGGAGCTTCGCGAGGCAGCGCGCCGGCCCTTTTCCGTTCCTTTGTTTCGGGCCACATTTTTGGTGCCAACAAATGCCCCCCATCAGACTTGGAGCCGCGGAGGGAGAAGGGTCGAAGTCTGAGGGACAATCGCCAAAACTGTCGGTGGTTCGCGATGCAGCACCGCAAAGGGGGCCCGCGATGCTCGCCGGGCCGCGGATCCGGACGCGCCGCGATGCTTCGCGTGGGTGAGGCGCGCCGCGATGCTATGAGGTCGTCGCCTATAAATAGTGGGTCCGCCCTTCTTTGTCTTCACGTGCCTTGTCTTTTTGTGCGCTCTCGATTTCGCGAAGCTACGCGTACTCCGCGACAGCCCTCCGCGAATCGAGCTTCGCGGCGAACCGCGGGTCTCCGACTCCGCGTCCGCGCCAAGCGAACCTTTCCTTGTCTGCCTTGGCCGGACTTCGCGGTTTGATATTGCGACCGACCTTCGCGATCCGGCTTCGCGATCGAGCTTCGCGATCGAGCCTCGCGATCCATCCGGAAGAATCCTTTTCTGAGGGCCAGAGTTAAAATGGCCCATCAAGAAGCTGTCTTGGGGGTCCTCGCAGATGCTACTCGTCGAGATGAGATGGCCAACCGTCCAGGCTTGGGGGAAATGGTTCAGAGCCACTCAGACCACACTTCCTTGACAGACCTGCTGTTGGAAGGTCAGAGGGATTACCCTCAGTGCAAGAAACTGCCGTTGTACCGCTTCGGGCTGAGGGATGACGTCTTCATCCCTGAGGCAAGAAGGGATGAACCAGCTTGCTGGTTCAGGAGCACACCATGCCAGCACCAATGGTTCAGGGCGGCCGATGGTCATGCACATGAGGATTTCACACCCGTCACCGCTGATTGCCTCTACAATCATGTGAACGACATTGACGGGAGGCCACTGCAACCGGAGACGTCCCCTCCTCTTTACCGCACCATGCTGAAAGCGGCTCTGCAGGATCCCAAGAAGGGATGGTCCGATGAGTGGGACCTGCGCCAGGGCGGCAACTTTACCGATGACTGGGCCTGGGCCTACTGGGTAGGTGCCTCATGCGAGGAGTTCGAGGCCGAGCTAAGGAGAGTGGGATTGTATGAGGCGGCATGGGCCTCCCAGTTCCACATTTACCAACCAAAGCAGCTGATGCCGGAACTGTTGAGTAGATGGTCGTCCGGAACCAACACTTTTCACCTGCATCACGGGGAAGTGGGCATCAGCCTGTGGGATGTCCACCAGATTTCCGGGGTCCCGATCTTGGGGGCCATGTATGACGAGTTCCTCCCCGTTGCCAGCGCGTGGGGAGATGCTGAGAAAATGCCACGGTTGGCGTCAGCGCTGATGGCGCTTGTCCCTGGAGAGGACAAGGAAGCAGTGAGGGATGTCCACTTCAGAAGATGGTTCAAACGCTTCCTGAACTTCCCAGAAGATCGAGAGTTCCCTCCCAGGCCTCGAACTTGTCCGAGAGCAGCCCAGCGGGGCAAGGGACACTCGTATTGGCGGGTTTTGGAGGACAGCCAATGGAAGACTTGGGGTTTCAGCGTCAGCACCGAACAACAGCCAATAGTCAGGATGGCGGCATTCATCGCGGCTCTTATCTGTGGGTGGATCCTGCCGGTGAGAGATACAAGCATGGGGCTATGGCCCAGCACGTTCATCATGTCATCAGTGTTGGCCATGGGGCAGCGGATCAACCTGGGGATCCCGATGCTCGCCAAACTATACAGAATGCTGCGGCGTATCAGCGAGGGCAAGAAGCCTCCAAGAATATGCGGGCCCTTCCATCTCCTGTATGGGTGGATCGCGGCGCATATCAGGGGGAATTAAGAGTATCCAAATCCCATTTCGCCGCCGGGATCAGACTTTCGCCCCTCCATTCTGAACGCAGTTGGGAGCTTCCCATTCAAACTGGCCGTTCTGATGGTGCTGAATAGGGTGTGGAGGGAAGACGAGTTCAACTTTCATCCCTTCCCACTGCCGACGGGGAGGCTTACTGATGATGGACGGGGAACAGAAGAACATCGGGCTTACCTCCTGGCCTTCCGAGGTGGAGTTTTGGTGGCTCGGATAGATCGTGATCCAATCTGTGAACCGTACACCCCGCATCGTTTTGCGAGGCAGTTCCGGTGCCTCCAGCGGCTGACCCCGCATGTATACTGGGAGGTGCGTCACGAGGAGCACCCGTGTGTGATGAGGCAGTTGTGGATCATGTTCACACGTGAGGATGGAAAGATGCAGATCGCATTGCCTCCGTCCACCGCCGCCTTCGGCTTAGTGAAGGAGTACGCCATCAGGTGGGAGGCCGCTTACCCAGGGGAGATGCTGAAGCAGCCGACAATCCGGGTTGGTGACGGTGGGCCTCCTTTATCTCGAGGTCGGGGTTGGAGGGCATCTAGGGCCGCTCGCGGCAGCGGGGCTGCCATGGCGGCGAGACCCGCACCGACCGAGGGTTCGGCAGCAGCGGCGGATCCGGTGGTTCCGGGAGAGCAGGGTCATCCGGAGGGGCGGCCACCGAGGGGATTCCGTCGGATATCCACTCAGGCTCCGGGGAAGCGGCTGCATCACATCGACATGGTAGAAGATGTTGTCTTTCCGGAAGCTTGGGACATTTGGGATGTCAACCGGAAATTCCTCAGCCCACCCGAGATGTGGGCCCACCTGAATCGCCTCGGGATGAGACTGCCGGGCATAGGCCCAGTTCGGGCTGGATTCATGGTGTCTCCGGCGGAGGCGGAGCAATACTTGAATGAGCTGGAGGATTACGTCCACTCCAGCGGTGTTCCTCACCCAATGACAGATCGGGTGAGGGTACTGTTGAATCAGACGGTGCCCCCACAGTTATCGGCTGCCGATCTGAGGGAGCGCTTCCCCTTGCCGGAGGAATCAGGGGACTCTTCTCAGGGGGGCGAGGCTGGAGGAGGGAGCCCGTTGGAGGAGGGCGAGGTCGGAGACCGAAGCTCAGAATCCGACGACTTCGCGGAGGCTCTCGAGGTACCATTCCGAACTTCTCTTCTTACGATCTGTTCTTGAATCCCTATGGACTTCTCACCAATGTCCGAGCCACGTAGGAGGAACTTGTTCGTAGGCCTCGTTCTCACTCCTTGGCGGGTGATGTCGCGGGACCTTCAGAACCCGCACCTATGGCTGCGTCCAGTTCTGCGTCTGGTGGGACCAGGGGGTCTGAAGCGGATCCTTTGGAATCTCTAAGCCTTCCAACAGTATACGGGGGGCCTCGTCTCAGAGTCCCATCAGTACCGGCCCAGGAGCAGCGCTCGGAAGTCGATCTTCGTAAGTCTCCACCACAGGTCTTCTCGTCGTCACATGTGGGCCATGCCAACTAACACTTATGTCTCTTTCTGTCGTACAGTTCTCCGACTGGCGTGGGCTGCTGCAGCGTGGCTGGTCGGGATGTCTGGCGGCGTCCCTCCCAGGGGAATGCAGGTGATGGTGACGATAGTCCCTTCACTTCCTCAAGCTGTGGCACACACCATCACTGGCGGGACCACCAGCAGGGCCATGCCTGAAGTCATCGAGGTGGACTCCGAGGAAGAGGATCAACCGGTCAGTCCCAGTCCTGTCGTGCCTGCGTCGGCGTCAGGTGTCGTTCCAGACTCAACACCAGATGTGGATCCCGCTGGGGAATTCCTGCAGGCATATCCTGCGTACGAGCCTGCCGACCGCGCGGATTGGGACGAAACGGCCTCTGATGAGGAAGACAGCAGCATAGTCCGCCGCCAGTCGTGGAAGCTGATCACGCGCTTTATCAGAGACACTCCCCAAGCGCAATGGCTGGCCGAAATGGATCGACTCCGCTCGCGGTTGCGCGAACTGTGTGCCGGGGGAGTGGATGCCCAACGCCCTCACGAGCTCATCCGAGACCTCATGGCTGAGAAGATCCGGGAGCATCATCGTGGACTGAGTGTGGGATGGAAGCGGAGGAAGGCGACCAGCATTAAGAAGCTCCAGGAGGCTGAAGGCGAGGTCCAACAGATGCAGATCCGGGCCAACGTGCTTTCAGCCACTCTCGATGCGCAGTCTGGGATGGTCTCACGATTGAAGGCCCAGCTGGCAAAGGCTGAGGAGCATATGGGGCAGACCTCCGGAAGGATGGCTGCCGTTCGGGCCGAGGTAGAAAGGGCCAGGGCCAGGGTTGACGAATTACGCCCCGCCGCTGCTGAAGAGGAGCGGGAGCTGAATCAGCGGCAATAGGCTTTGGACGCCACAAGTCAACGGGTGGCGGAGCTGCAACGCTCTTTTGACAGAGTCAACCCGTCCATGGGGGAAGTCAACCCCCGAGTATTGTAGCGAACCCGCAAAAAACTATTATTAACACTTTCGTGCTTCAACTCTTTCCTTCTCCTTTGTTTTGAATTCCGTGGCACGCACAATGTCCACTGTTGAATTGCCTTGTTACATCCCTACTATGTTTGCGGGACGCTAGACGACAATTTTCCAGGATAGCCGAATTACCGTTTCTTCAACGTGCTCTTATGCACGAACGGGGCAACGCCAGGGTCGCTGATATCGGTTCAAACAGATGAAAATGGGAAGTGTGAATCACGATGCCCAAATTCAGAACACTGTGGGGATGGCGTGACAATAAAGGAAAACCGCTAACCGTGGCGGACAAACGGTATCCTTACTGCGTTAGCCTGAAATGGGGACAACAAATGAGCATCGACCGCTGACCATATTCGCAACGCGGGATTTTATCAATTTTTTGTCGATCAATCTTCTAGGACGTTGGCCCAGGACAGTTGGTGGACCATAGGTCAGACATCCATACTGTTAGGGGGTCCTTCCAGACATGACCAGTCTTTCGGAACGTTGGCCCAGGACGGTAGGTGAGCCGATGCGGCATAAGACCAGGCCGTTAGGGCGTTCCTTCAGACATGAAAGAAGACGAGGGTCCGAATAAGGGACACGCAAAGCGTGGAACATGGAGTGGTGGTTTGTTCAAACAGAATCCAACACCTTGGTAGTTGCACCACCGTGGAGTGAGTACGCCAAATTGGGCGCATTGGCCTGATCACGGATCATTCTTTCTTCCAGACAGGGCCTCTGGCGAGGGCTGGAAATGGGGAGGAACAAGATTTCATGATTCCAGGGGCTGAACCCTAGGTGAAATGCCTGGGTGTCTCTACGTATCCCACATGATGATGGGAATCAAGCCGCACGTAGTTCTTGAAGCGCAGTTTAACGTCATACTGGACGAGGAGCAGCCTGACCGTGTCGGTACACATCCAGCCAGAACTACTAAGCCCACGTGAGTCATGCTCGGTGTGGGAATCAAGCAGTAGTGGTGGGAATTTCCCGATGCAGAGAGGGGCAGGTCAGGGAAAAGGGATGCTCGGTGACTACCGGCCCGATGACACTAACACGATCATTCAGCGCACCTAGATGCGCGAAGAGAAAGAGCCGAGTATGATGGAGTTCCACTTGGACATGAGGGAGTGGAAATGTGTGAATCATGGTGCTCGAGATTCAGATCACAATGATGGTGGCGTGACGATGGAGGATTACTGCTGGCCATGTTCGCAACAAAGCATCCTGTCGCGTTAGCCTAGAATGGGGACAAACAAATTAGGGTCGACCGTTGACCATGTTCGAAACACGGGACCGTGTCACAAATGTTGTCAGAGATCCGTGGGGACGTTGGCCCGAAACGATTAAAGGGCCCTTAGGTCCAGCATTCATGGAGAGCCCTTGAGCTCGATGTCCACGCCGTCTGAGGGTCCTTTTGGATGTGGAAGAGGATGAGGATCCAAATAGCGAGCTCATAAAGCTTGGTCATGAGATGAGGGGAATGTCCCTGTGAAAATCCCATGCTTCGGGCTTTCTGTCAAAACACATCTGAATACGTCAACGAAACTTATTAGTGAGAGGGAGCAGATTCCTTTCCCTTGGGGAGATCTTAGTTTAGGGTCATAGAACTCGGACCATGGATTGGAAAAAGGGATCAGCGGACGCATGACATCAGAACCTGACGTGAATGAGGACATAGTCTTGCTTACCATGCATTCTCTAGGGAAATGCTCGAATCGAGGGACCGAACACCAGGGTTAGGCTGGGCCCGCGGGGAAATACCTGGGCGCTCCTACGTATCTCATAAGGATGAGAATCAAGCCATACGTAGTTCTGTAAGGTGGCATGGTAGGATACCAGTGCCAGGGGAAAAGGGGAGTGCAGACGTGGCCCTTGCACTAAAGAAGCGGAATTTGATGTATCTTGTTTGTTCTTTAAGGTGAATGGTTTTTTTTGAAGCGATAGGCCTAGAACAGTAGGTCGCGATGTCGCCACAAGAATCAAGTCGTGATGGGCGTTGACAAATGGCATGGCACATGACCAATACCCAACGTGATGTCCTCTACAGCGAGGCCACCACAATGCGGTGCCGTTTTTCGTCGTGCGGCCAGGACGATAATGTCACAGTTTAGGGTCGTATGATAGGACCAAGCATGCATTTTATCGTCCTGCAGCGTAGACGTAGCAGAGACGATGCTAGGCGGGAAATGTGCGCAGTGTTATAAAACACAATTGACGGAGACATGATCCCACATCAAATTGTACGCCATCCGGAGGTGAAACAGGGAGAGAGACTGGCTTCCTGAATGGGTTGTACCCAGAGACAGGGCGTCTGGACGGTCCTACGTATCCCATGAGGATGGGAATTTGAACGTTGTCCTGAATGGGTCTTAGTTTATGGTCTTAGAGCTCGGACCATGGGAGTCCCAAAGGACGCCAGATTGCAGCTTTGTCCCCCTAGCATGCAAAGGTGCACTGAGGGATAGCGCCAAAAGTGTCGAGATTCCACCTGGACATGATGGGGTGGAAAATGATGTGAATCATGCAACCAACATTCAAGGACTGAAGGGGATGGCGTGACGACAGAGGATTACTGCTGACCATGTTCGCAACACAGCATCCTGTCGCGTTAGCCTGAAATGAGGACTAACAAAACGAGCATCGACCGCTGACCATATTCGCAACGCGGGATTTTATCGATTTGTTGTCCGAAACCCTGGAGGGCGTTGGCCTGTATCGGTAGGAGAGCCCTTGGGCGTAGTATCCAGGCCGTTCTTGGGGGTCCCTCCGGGTGTGAAAGATGATGAAAGTCCGAATAGATGGGAACACGAAGCTTGACAAATGGAAGGAACTTGACCAAGTTGAATCTGTCACTCTTGGTCCTAGACCAGGGTACTCTTAATACATGGGTGAACCACTGCAGGGAGCCAAGGGACTCAACCATGAGGGTGATCGAGAGAGGGCAGATTCCCAGGGAAAGGGGGCATGGTGCCCAAAACCTAGTATCATACATACACCCCCCCCCCCCCCCCCGCTGGAGAGGGATGGACCAAGTGGCCTAGGTGACCGGGAAATCAGAAGATCTCCCAGAGGTGGGGCTGGACCCGAATCTTAGACATTCAGGTGGTCCTACGTATCCCATTAGGATGGGAATCAATCCACACGTAGTTCTGAAGGGTGCCTTTTAATGTCATGCAGGACAGGGGATAGGAGGACTGAACCTCAGAATGGGGGCGTGCGTGGTGCAGTTGTTGCATACCCGACGTGAATGAGGACGTAGTCCTACACTGCGCCACGCAGTCCTGTGATCAGGGTCCTGAAGACAGTATTAGAGAGGTAAATTTGCTGAACTCAAGCTGGGTCCGAAGACAAGGGGTCTTGAACGTAGTTCCAGATGAGAGTCTTAGTTTATGGTCTTAGAGCTCGGACAGTGGGTGGTGACAACTCCCGAGTAAGCACAAAGGTCAACCCAATCCCAAAGCCCACGTGAGATAAACTCGGTGTGGGAAACAAGGGGGGGATCCTCATTGCAATACTTGGGGCGTCCATCAAAGGGGAGTCAGTAGAGAGTTTCGAAGGACACCTTTGATGTAGCTTGTTATCCCAATGCGCGGACGTGCACGGGGGAAAAGTTCCAAGAGTCCCGAGGCTCTACTTGGACATGATGAAGTGATGAAGGGTGTGAATTGTGTACCCGGCATTTGGGCTTAATGGGTCGGCGTGACGACAGAGGACAACTATTATCCATGAAGGAAACACGGCGTCTGTATCGCGTTAGCCTGAGATGGGAACAACAAACGAGCATCGACCGCTGACCATATTTGCAACGCGGGATTTTATCGATTTGTCGTCTGAAACCCTGGGGGGTGTTGGCCCGTATCGGTAGGAGAGCCCTTGGGCATTGTATCCAGGCCGTTCTTGGGGGTCCCCCCAGGTGTGAGAGATGGTGAAAGCCCTGATGCGCGGATACGCAAAGCCTGGAAAGCGAGTGCGGACGTGTCCGAGTAAAGCTTGGCATTACAGGTAATAAACCAGAGTACTCTTAAGCACATTGGAGAATCGCCGAAAAAGAGGGATCGACGAAACAACTCAGTAGGGGGTGGGGGCATGGTGTGGTCATCACGAGACCGTTGTGAATGAGGACATAATCCCACACCGCACCATATGATCCCTTCATGGAGGAAGGATGGGCCAAGGGGCCAAGATGGGATGAGGATTCCCGAGAGATGGGGCTGGACCCGAAGCCTAGACGTTCAAGTGGTCCTACGTATCCCATTAGGATGGGAATAAAGCAACACGTAGTTCTTGAAATGCAGTTTAACGTCATACTGGACGAGGAGGGGAGTAATGTACCCCTGAACAAGGGAGGTGTATGGCATGGTAAAGAAGCCGTCGTGAATGAGGACGTAGTCCTACGTCACACCATACGATCCTATAAGATAGGTCCTGGGCCGCGGCCCGGAAAGGCTAAGGGGACTAGGGCTGAGCCTCGGTCAGGGAGGCCTGACTGGTTTGTAGTTTAACGTCATACATGAGGACGGGGGTCGGGGACCCGAGGAGGCCAAGAGGCCGGAGGCTGGGCCTCGTAAGGGGAGTTGTATGGCACGGTACATGATCCCGACATGAATGAGGACATAGTCCCACATCACACCGTACACTCCAGGTGAGGAATCCTGGGCCGTGGCCCGGAGAAAAGGGGAAGTTATCAGTCAGAAAGGCCTGACTGGTTTGTAGTTTAACGTCGTACACGAGGACGAGGGGCCATGGGCCCAAGGAGGCCAAGAGGCCTGAGGCTGGGCCTCGTAAGGGGAGTCGTACGGCATGGTACATGATCCCGACGTGAATGAGGACGTAGTCCTACACCACACCGTACACTCATATGAGGAATCGGGGCCGTGGGCCCGATCGCTGGCACCACCTGGGGGAAGTTCGTCGCCTCGGGATGGGGCAGAGGGGATCACTGTTCTTGATTCCTGGGGCATCTCGGGATGGACTCGAAAATCCAGGACACTGTTGACCATGTTCGAAACACATCGTTCCTATGGTGACCCGCATGGGGGCAACAAATGAGCGTCGACCGCTGACCAAATTCGCAACGCGGGACTTGAATCGACTTGTTTCTTAAGAAAACCCTCGGGGGCGTCGACCCGTAACGTTAGGAGAGCCCTTGGGCATTTTATCCAGGCCGTTATCAGGGGTCCCTATGGGTGTGAAAAGGTGACAGAATCCCAGTCAAGGAGTGGGTGAAGCTCAGTTGTGTTCATCCTCGAAAGGGGAAAACACCTCCAGGGGGAATGTGCAGTCGGGTCGAGGCTTGCTCGACGTGGGTCGGGGCAAACGTGTGCACCCTGCCATGTCTTGACCCAATGGGAAGATTTTGGCTTTTGGGATGGGCCAACGGACGAAATATCCGGGCGTTCCTACGTATCTCATAAGGATGAGAATCAAGCCATACGTAGTTCTTGAAGGCCATGCAGTTTAGCGTCATGCGGTGAGGATGTGGGAGGGTAGAAGAACAGGAGTGGGCGCGTAGTGTGACCTTTACAATCATTGCGAGAGTGGGGTTGCATGAGCGGGGCCAAGAAAGCCCACTCCCTGCTACACAAAGATCCTCCAAGGAGACTATCCCCAGGGGGAATAGCGGAAGAGAAAAGCTTGGGGCTGGGCTCAAGATGAGGCGTCCGAGCGTTCCTACGTATCTCATAAGGATGAGAATCAAGCTGTACGTAGTTCTTGACATGCAGTTTAATGTCATGCGGGACGAGGGGCATCTCATTCGGGGATGTGTGCGGTATGGTACATGATCCCAACGTGAGGACGTAGTCCTACACTGTACCGTACGATCCCGTAAGAGGGTATGTTGGAGAGAAAAAAGGGGGCCTGGGGCCAGACCGCGGTGGAGACGGGGCCAGGGGCCCAAAGAGGTCTAGGGGCCTGAGGCTGAGCCTCGGTCAGGAAGACCTGACTGGCTTGGAGTTTAACGTCTTACAGTGAGGACGGAGATGCAGTTTAAGGTCATGCGGGACCAAGTCGCAGTTTAGGGTCATGCAGGACCCTCTCGCAGTTTAGGGTCGTGCAGGACCACTTTTGCCCTAGGCAAAGTATCGTTTGAGGAATCTGGCATTGGTGGGAGGGGTTACACGATCTCCATCTGTGGTCACCAAGGAGTATGCTCCATTGGGGTAAACCTTATGGATGATATAAGGCCCTTCCCATTTGGGTTCTAACTTGGGTGGTTTCCTACCGGGAATCATTGGCGCCCGAAGGGCCAGTACCAGGTCACCCTGTAGAAAAGAGAGGAGACGAACCTTATTGTCAAAAGCTCTCGCTATCTTGTCCTGATGCCTTTCCAGATTGTGCAGGGCACGAAGCCGGTTCTCGTCCAGTGCCTCTAACTCAGCTAGACGGATCTCGGCTACCTCATCTGATGTCTGGTGATCATGAACTGCAGTGCGTAGCGACGGCAGTTGGATCTCAATGGGTAGGACGACCTCGGCTCCATACACCAGGGAATATGGGTTCACCTGGGTAGAGTTGCGAGTCGTCGTCCGGTAAGCCCAGAGGGCGTTGGGGAGCTTGTCCGACCAACTCTTCTTGTTCTGACCAACCATCTTCTGCAGAATGTTAGAGAGGGTCTTGTTGAACGCCTCGATCTGTCCATTCGCCTGTGCGTGGTAGCGGGAGGTATGGTTTGACCGGATGTCATACTTAGCGTACAATTTCTTCAATTCAGCTTCTCGGAAGTTGGTGTCGTTGTCAGTGAGGACGGCGTGAGGGACTCCAAACCGGTGGATAATGTTGGAGCTCACAAAGTCAACGACGGAACGGGCCTTGACCTCTTTGAGCGGAACTGCTTCTGCCCACTTGGAGAAGAAATCTGTAGCCGTCAGGATGAACCTACACTGGCGGGCTGTTGCCGGCGGATACGGTCCCACTACATCAAGTCTCCATACTGCAAATGGCCAAGAGTACTTGGTGGGGTGGAGGGGTTCTGGCGGCCGATGCAAGAAGTTGGCGTGTACTTGGCACGCGTGGAATCTCTTGGCGTATCCAATACAATCGTGGATCATGGAGGGCCAGAAGTACCCTAACCTCCGGATTTGCTGGGACAACTTCGGCCCAGCTTGATGGGCGCCACAGGAACCGGCGTGAACCTCTTGCATAACTTGAGGTATCTCTACTCCTTGGATGCAACGGAGGAGGACACCATCGAAACTCCGTTTATAGAGGATCTGATCAAGACTGGGGCCGCTCTGGAGGGTAAATTGCAGTGCGCGGCGTCGGATTCGCTCGCGCTCGGCCCGGTCGTCCGGGAGCTGACCATTTTGGAGATACTCGACAAAAGGTGCTCTCCAGTCGGGGGTGGTTTCAACCACTGCGTCTGACGAACCCGGGACTCCCGGTATGGAGGGTCCGGCGGTGAGATGACTTACCCGCAGGCTATCACGGTCCTCTTGGGTGACAGGAGCAATGACTCTCCGGTGGGCCACGTGTATGACCAAATCATCTTGCTCGGGTTCTGCGAGCGATGCGGCTAAGCCAGCTAGGGCGTCCGCTTGGCCATTCTGCGACCGTAGGACATGGGTAACCTCTGGTCGAGAAGAGAACTGGGTCATTAAGAGGAGGGTGTACTCCAGCAACGGTGAAAGATCTGGCTTCCTGACGACGTAGTCGCCATTATCCTGTCTGATTACCAGCTCGGAATCTCCCTTCACATGTAGATGGGATACATGGATCTCAAGGGCCAACTCGAGGCCGGTGATGAGAGCTTGGTACTCTGCTTCGTTGTTCGTACAACATTCTGACAATAGGAACGAATACGGCAGGACGGCTTGCGCCGGGGTAATGAAAACAATACCCAGACCCACTCTGTTGAGCTTGGGGTCGTTGAGCCTTCTACCGGTGGGGCTCCGGGAGGCGCCGTCGAAATTCATTTGCCAACACGGGACAACATGATCGACGGAGAGGATCGTCTCGTCGGGGAAACCCAAGTCCAGGGATTGATCCGTGGAGGTTGGATGGGCAGCTAAAATGTCTGCCAACGCCTGTCCCTTAACGGCCTTCTGAGGCACAAACCTGATGTCAAACTGTTGGAGAATCACCGCCCACTGTGATAGTCGGCCAGTCAGCATGGGGCGGTTCAGGATGTACTTCAGCGGATCTACCCGAGAGATCAATTGTACCTCGTGGTGTTGCAGGTAGTGTCACAACTTCTGCACGGCGAAGACGAGCGCAAGGAATCTCTTTTCGTTGGGGGAATATCTGACTTCCATATCGAGAAGCATGCGACTGAGATAGTAGAGTCTGTTCTCAGTGCCCTCGTTATTCTTCTGGGTGAGCAGCGCGCCGAGGGATCTCTCCAGGGCGGTCACATAAAGGACCAGCGGCTTTCCGGAGACAGGTGGCATCAAGACCGGAGGTTGGAGCAGATACTGCTTGATTTCCTCGAAGTCTATCCGACACTCCTCATCCCATTCGTAGGCAGCACCTTTCTTCATGAGCCGGGAAAAGGGCTTACACTTGCCGGCCAGATTCTCAATGAATCGGCGTATATAGGCTAAGTGTCCTTGCAGGCCTCGAAGCTCCCGAATGTTGCTCGGGGGAGGCATTTGGCTGATGGCCTTGATCTTCTCCGGGTCGATCTCGATACCTCGGTATCTGACAACGAAGCCCAGAAACTTCCCGGAGGTGACCCCGAAGGCACACTTCAGCGGGTTCATCTTCAGGTGACGGGAACAGAGGAAACCGATCACATTCTCAAGGTCTTTGAGATGGTCCTGGCACTCGCATGATTTGAATACAAGGTCATCCACGTAGCATTCCACCAATGTCCTGACGATCGGCTTGAATATGCGATGCATGGCCCTCTGATAAGTGGCACCTGCATTTTTCAAACCGAATTTCATTACCCGGTAGCAAAAGGTACCCTGGGGATCCCTGAAGGCAGTGGACTCCTCGTCTTCGGGGGCCATCCGGATATGGTTATACCCGGAATACCCATCCATGAAAGAGAGGGATTGGAACCCGGCCGTGGCGTCAATCAACAGCTCCGTCACTGGGAGTGGGAAGTCATCCTTTGGGAAGTGGCGATTGAGATCGCGGAAGTCGATGCAGACTCTGATCTGCCCATTCTTCTTCCTGACCGACACAATGTTGGCGAGCCATTTGGGGTACTGGACCTCCTTGACGAAGTTGGCTTTGATTAGATTATCAACTTCGGCCTCAACCATAGCGCCATGGGAAGGGTGTATCTTCCTGGGAGGCTGCTTGAACCCACGGTGTTTTACTGGGAGACCCATACGGTGGACGGCCACTTGGGGATCCAGCCCTGGCATCCCATCGTAACTCCAGGAAAACACATCACGGTGTTGTTTGAGGAAGTCTACATACTGCTGCCGCTCCACGAGGGACATGGCTGCACTGATCAATGTGGGTCTTGAATCTGCCTCGCTACCAAGGTCCACCTGTACCAGTTCATCGACCGTGGTAGAGACGCCTTCTTCAAAGGCTGGGGGAGCATCCTCCAAGTCTTCCTCACCAACCGTGGGGGGACTTCCCGCGGCGGAAGATACTTCTAGGCTCTCAAAACCTGAGGGGCAGCTGGTGCCGGCTTGGGCAGCAGCGGTCATCTCATCAGGAGACTCACTTGTCGTCGAGACCATAGCAATGAATGCATTTGATCTTATCCCATCCGGCGTTCGGCCTAAGGGGCCACGCTTGATGATATCAAAGCAGTGGTGACGTGTCGGCCAGAGTCGGTTAATTCCAGCCCGGCGAAATAGACACGTATGGTGCACCGCCGTTGTCATGAGCTTGACGTCCTGGTACCGTACAGGGGTAGGAGATTCCGGGATGACCCGAGCCTGGTTGCTGTAGGAGTACGAGGTGATTTTCCGCCGTCTCTTGGACATGGGAACATGCCTTCCTTGCATACCTGAAACAACAAAACATTGTCCCATGTCGGGTGTCGTGGCCTCCAACCGGTGGATCGGGAGGATGTAGGCGTCGTCCATGCTCGCCCAGGGATCACTTGTGATCGGGGAGGGCTCATCCTCGCTGACCAGGATTTGCTTGTCCTTACTTTTGTAATAACCCGCATCCAGATAGCGGGTCTCACAAGAAGCGAAAGGGGAAGCGTCTCCTTGGAGCACGCCTACTTGACCATTGAGCGAGTACTTAAGGAACTGGTGATACGACGAGGGGACCGCTGCATGCAGATGGAGCCATGGCCTACCCATCAATGCGTTGTAGGCGGTGTCCTGAGAAACAACCATGAACTCGGTGCTGACAATTAAGCCACCGAACTGAGTCTTCAGGCGGATCTTGCCGACTGGGGTTTGCTCTGTCCTGTCGTACCCCTGGATCCTGAGGTCAGAGGGAGTCAAATCACCTTCGTACAGACCCAGCTTTCGCAACGTCCGGGTCGGAATTAGATTGATTCAAGAGCCCGTGTCAACGAGACAGCGACGGACTTCCACACCGTTAAAGTATCCAGTGATATACAGTGGGATAATGTGCCCCTGTATAGGAGGGTCTTCATCTTCACCGAAGAACGAGATAACCGCCTGACATTCGGCGTTTTCAATCGTCTCGGTATGGAAGGCTTCCGCGGCTGCAACTTCCGTCTCGAACTGGAGGGGGCTCCTTAGGGCCTCGGCAAGTGCCTCGCGCATTTCGGATGACAAGCGCAGGGCCTCAAGGATGGAAAGCCTTGCCGGAATGCAGGCCAGGTGCTTTAGGACATCATACTTGCGTGCCAAACGCGAACCTCTGCTTACAGGGGTTTTTCGGCATTTGGAGGCATAGTGGGTCCTGCCGGTTGAACTTGCGGTCGGCTAGCACTGGGTACATCCGGCTGCCTGCTAGTGGAAGCCTGGAGAGTAGTCACCGGACTAAGATCGGATAGCGGAGGCTGGCCTGTCTCCGGGCAAGACTGGCTGTGATACGAACGAGGCGGCTCCCCTTGATCCAGCAACACGAACGACGGTGGAGGTAGAGCCGAGGGTGCTGGATGGGTCTGCGCGTGCTGAGATCTGCTCTGAGCCTGCTGCCTGGTCTCGGTAGCGTGCACGGCTTGGTCACAAGTGCCTGATGACATACCTCGGTGACCGGTGTGATTGTGATTCCGCCGACGTTGACGTCGGCTGGAAACGTTGGGGAGGTCTGCCTGGAGTTCCCCCTGGTTGGGGGTCATATAGGGTTTTACCAGCTCCACGGTGTTAATCGAAGCGTACCCTTGACTGTCGCTCGAAGAGTCATCCACCGCTGGGCGGATTCTAGGAGGAATGACCATTTCGGGAGGCATAAATTCGCCGAGAGTGCGGGATGACGACGACACTGGCGGTGCACGTTGCTTCTTCTTGTGTCGCCGCTGCTTGCCCTTTTGGGCAGAGGTCGACTGTGAAGACGATGCTGAGGCACCGACTACTTCTTCTGAAGGTTCCGGATGCTTCAGGCGTGCCCGGATGATACCCTGGGCACAGAAGACGGTTTTTCGAGCCATCCAGTTGTCGTATTTCTGGGGCCCGCGGCTAGGGACCTGCTGCCACTCACCTTCGCTGTCGCTGCCGATTTCTGATCCCACAAAGACGCCTGCCACTTGCGCTGGCGCTGGGCCCAACTTGACTATGTTGTTGTTGACCTGGTCCTGAAGCCAGTCTTTAAACACATAGCATCGCTTGAGGGTGTGCCCCAGGATCCGATGATAAGGGCAGTAGTTGGGGTGATCAGTGAGATGCGCCTCTGCCGGCCTCCTGCACTCGGGCAGACGCACGATCCCTTGCTCTAGAGCACTTCGGAAGTAACCAGGGACCTGATTTTCGTTGAACGAATAGGTATGGTACTATCTTTCCGGGTAAGGAGCCCTGGGGGCCTGGTCCTGTCGAGGGACCGGAGGGGCCTGCCGAGGAGGCGGCGCCTGGTTGTCTCGCCTAGGTGGCGGTGGCGCATTGCGCGGGGGAACCTGTCGGTACTGAGGCGGTCGCTGCTGGGAAGGAGCCTGTGCTTGAGGTGGAGGACCTCTGCGGGGTTGCGGGGGTGGTGCCGCCGGTAGCAATTCCAGCTGCCTCGGGGCTTCTATTCGAGCCACTACGGCGGGTTCAGCCCTGGCGGCCCTCCTGGCTGGGATTATAGGGGGCAGCAAACGTGCCTGACTAGCCTGTTGCAGGGCCTCCTCGAGGCGCTGGGCCTTATCCGAGAAATCTCTGAACCCTCCAGGGTAGTTCTGGGTAATCAAGGAGGGTACCAGTTCTGTCTTTACGTTCCCCACACACATCATCAGTAATTGCTCCTGAGTCAGTGGCATATCGAGGAAATACGTAAGTCCTTTCCACCGGGCGATGAAGTCTGCAACCCGCTCATCAGGCCTCTGTTTTCACTTGAATAGGACCGCAATGCTGGTCTTTCACGTGGTGGAGCTGAACTGGTACAAGAACTGCCGGTGAAGATCCTCCCAACCGGTCACCGATCCAATAGGGAGCTAGCTGTACCAGACGAATTCCGGACCTTCCAATGTCGGTACGAAACATCGGAGCTTGGCGGCTTCTTGCTGAGCCGGGGTCCCCAGCATGGGGCCACACCTGGAAGAGAAATGGGCCAAGTGCTGGGGTGGGTCCCCTGTCCCGTTAAAAGGCGAGAAAGTGGGGTTCCCAAAGCCCGGAGGCGCGGGCATATCATCCAACCACGCGGGATAAGGCTTGCCATCCGGTGGGACCGCCACCTGCAGTGTTTCCAGCGCCTCGAGGCGGGCTGTGAGTGCCGCAATAAGGTCCTCCGGGTGGGGGTCCCTGTCTTGACGGGGATCCCTAACCACAAGCGCATTGCCAGGTTCTTCAACACGGTAGACGGCTTCAGCTGCTCGCGGGTCGACTGGCTGGACGACCTACTGGGCGACTGGGGGAACCCAGGTTGGATTCTTCAGATTGCCCCGTCGCTCAGGGGGGTTTGGCGAGACGTATCGCACCCTCTTGCCGTATGTTCTGGCTTCCGCCCTGTCCGCGGCAGTAGCATGATCAGGGTTGCCCGGAGGCATCTCACCGGGGGGAAGTTGTTCATGCCCCTGCTGCCCCGGCCTGGGATTACCATAGTCGGGTCGCCGCTCTGCGGCGCGCTCAGCCAAGAGTTCGTCAACCAGCCTCTTCTGCTCAGCAAGCTGCTGGCGCAACGTGGCCTTCTCGGGATCTTCGTCCGTTTTCTACACAGAGGCGGACGGGTCGGAGTGCTTGACTATTCCGACGTGCTCCTTTCCCTTGCCAGTACTCTGACCGAGTGCCAGCGACTCGGTGGGTACGAGGAGGCCTAGCAGGTTCCTCTGATGACGGGTAACTCTCCCTGATGGGTCAAGAAGCGGTGGTACGAGCTCGGATGGTAAGTCCCCATCAAGGAACTCAAGCTCATCTTCCTTATCCACAACGTCGGCCATGTGGACTGTGACCCCTCTTGAGGGCATATCCTCAATGTCGCATAGCGAATCGGGCTGTCGTCGGATAGGGTCGAAGAGGAGAGCGGCATAGCGTCCCCAACCACGGACTTGCACATGGGGGGTGGCTTCCCTGACGATCTTGCGGAGTGCCTTGAAACTCTGAACGCATTTTCCTTGGAGGGCACTCTGGTGATCGGGCGACTCGGGGCGCTGGGCCGCAAGGAGCGCCGCTGCATCAATCAGGCGGCACTGTTTGCCAATCTCCTCGAAGTGCTCTCGACTCCTGGGGTACACAACCCGTTCCCAGCGGAGGCGGAAGTGCGTCGCCCACAGGGTTCGACAAAAGAATCCCACTTCTTCAGGGGTAAGCGACTCGGGTACGCGGAAATTCAGCGCCGCCGTGGGCCAGAACTTCTCTGGGAAGTAGTCTGCTGCAAGAATACTCCAGAAGCTCCTGGGTTCGTCCTCGGGGTTCGGCCCTACATTTCCCCACTCATCAACTGGGGGCGGCTGAGGGACCGATAGCGGTACCGAGGCAGACCTCTGGGATAGCAAACTCGGCGGTGGAGAATACGGCGAGCGAGCAGACTGGCCACCGACTTCTGGGCCTTCCTCTGAAGAGCGAGGCGACCTGACCACAATGTCATGATAGGACGGGCTAACAGCCACTGCTTCGGGTACTGGAATCGCCGTTACCGGTGTCCGGTCATGTCGTGGCTCCACCATCGTTGACCCCCAAAACAGCTCCTCGTGATCCCGTGTAGAGGTAGAGGGCGCTTCGGGTGACGATGGTGGTAACTGCACGGTCGAAACCTGCGGTATTACCAGTATTTCCTCCTCCTGGATGTACCTGCGGAGAGAGACGGGAATCTGGTGGACCTCAAATTCCGGGAGAACGAGGCTGACGCGTCTGGTTCCTGCCCCAGTCCTTGATACGGAGGAGCTGGGAGAAGGTTCCATCGCTGAATCACATTCCGCTTCCGAATCGGAGAAGCGGGTAGGTTTGATCTCCCCCTGGGCCTCCCCAGGATTCTTCTTGTGGCGGCGACGACCCGCTCTTCTGCCCCTGGGTGGCTCTTTGGGACAGGGTTGACCCCTATTAGGTAGTCTTGGGGCGGCGCTGGCGCCGTGGCGGAGAGGGCCCCCACTCGAGACAGCCGGGGTGCGAGGGGCACCAGGGCAAATGTCAAAGGGTACATGGGGAGGACCTCCATGAACAGTACCCACGTGGGCGGGGCCTCTGTTGGAACTGGAAGGAGCATGGGGAAGGCCTCCATGGTCGATGCGAGTGGAGCGAGGCTGACCATCACTCCTTGAGTTACTGGGGCGAGGAGGACCTTCGCCAGTCGCAGAGAGGACGTAGGGGGGACCCCCACGTTGAAGAAGGACCGGATGGACGGTGCCTTCAGAAGGATGGACTCCATACCCTGTACATCGGGCACGGGAAAGGTTTCCGCGCTGAGCATCACTGCCACGGGGCAGGTCTTCCTGCAGGATGGGGGCAGCACGAGGCATGCCTCCATGACGATCCTCGGAGTGGGGAAGGCCCACGCTCTGTGGAATAGTGGTACGGGGGGGACCTCCGTACGGGGTGGAATCACCGCGGTTTAGCTCGCGGCGATCATCACTGGGGCCTGCAACCTGGAGAGTCAACCCAGCCTGCCCATGGGGCGGTTGGGGTCACAATCTTGGTTGGGCGAAGGGGTTCCCCTGCTCAATGTATGCGGGGGCTTCATAATGTACGTCGGCGGTGGCTCGGGCCACTGTAGCTGTCGACATGGACACGCCTAGGCGAGCGTCCGCAGCCCGGGCCCGGCGCTGACGTCGGGTCAGGCGGGCTGGTGCAGGTGGTGCAGGGACGTAGTCTGCCTGCTCTTCTTGCGGGGCCGGACGGCGGCGCTGACGTGGCCGGACGGGAGCTCTCGCCTGGGGGCCCCGGGTCGGGGCCCTGAGCGGACTGAGCCGGACAGCGCCTGCCTCTTCAGCGTAAGGCGAAGAGTCGTCAAGGCGTTCCGGGGATAGGCTCCCGAAACGGTTGAATGTCGAGGTGGGGAGCAGGGGCTCCCTGCGCGGCCTGTTAGGGCGGCGTTGACGGCAGGGCCTAGAGGCCTCCAGGTCCAAGCGGGCCATATCCCTAGTCGGGATGACCCCTTCTTCCTCATACCTGCGCACGAGGCAGTTGATCACCCTTCGTTGGATGACCTATGATGGGGAAAGGGGACGTGGGTGTCCCGCATCCCGTGACGTGGCAGCCGTCGTGGCGGTGGTGGCGCCATGTGGAGTGGCCGTAGTGGTGTTTCCCCTGCCCCTGCGCGGGCGAGGAGCGGATGGTGACCGCATCTCTGAAATAGCAACTTGGTTCCTGGAAAACGAAGGGATCAACTCATCAGTATTGAGAGGAAAAGGATTGACAGCCAGTGCCCCAGCGTTCTTCCATCCCCCATGTCTGTGAGAAGGATCCACGCCAACACGCTGCAGAGCGGAGTGCCCCACGCTCTACTACCCCGACTTCCGGTGAGTTCCACGACAGGCCCGCTATTTGCTTGGCAGGACCAGGCACCGGATATCAGGATCCGGTGACACGTCAATCTACTGGTGTCTCGAACGCTACTAATCTCCATGCTGAGGAGAAGAATTTCACGTCGGGTTCACCATTTCTGTTTCTGACGCTTTCGCCGGGGCGCGCGCGAATCCATCCGTCAGGGGGGGACGCGCGGCTCTGTTGCCCCGCATTCCCGCTTTCCAAAGGTGGGCGGCATTCGTTCCTTGTTCAGGTACGTTTGCTCCTTGATCGAAATGGGATGACGGGATTTCGGTTCTTCCTTCCGTGGATTCCTCCTCAGAACTCGTCACCTAGTCCGGGTCTCCCTCATAGATTTAATACGTAGTTCGTGAAACTCTTCCCAGCGCCATGTTTCCATGGACACCGGTTAATTACACTGCATCTGTCGGGACATTCCAAATGGTCCAGTCAGGGTAGCAACCTTCGGTCAGGGGAGTAGTCACGTTTGAGGAATCAGTAGCGTGTCTGGATGCTGGGGTACCTGGCATGTCTGTCTGTTATCCTTAATCACAAGGCTTCTCGAGGGCGTGGAAGCCCGAGGAATCCCACATCGATCACGGGGAATTACATGTCATAGACACGTATCTGAAGTTTTCCTTAGCTTCCCGTGTTCAACACTGGGTATGTTGCAAGATTAACGTCTAGCAGAGATGGTTACACCAAAGGCGTTCCATCCGAGGTTTTCTTCAGGCATCTCATGTTTATCACGAGGTAGGCCACGAGTTTAACGTCTTGCGGAGACGGATGAGAGTGAAATGGGACAATCGCAGGGGGCGACGGTGAAGTTGGGCTTGATCCTTGAAGAGGCTTCCTACGTATCCCCGTGCCAGGGAATCAATGTCCGCGTAGTTCGGGATGGTGCCGGTAAACCGACGTGAAGCTGGACCTTGGTCCGAGGGGAGTTGGGCTTGAACCTCTGGGAGGATTCCTACGTACCATGCCTTGACATGGATCAAAGTCCTCGTAGTTCAAATGATTGGGTCACAATGTCTTACCACTAGACCAGATTGTAGTTTAACGTCATGCTGAATGTAAGTGTGCAGTTTAACGTCATTCTGGACGGTAGTGAACCCTGACGTGAATAAACGACGGGTGGGTGTGTCGGTGAACCGACGTGAAAGTAGACCTTGGTCCACTGATGGTGGGCTTGAACCTCGTGGAGGCTTCCTACGTACCATGCCTTGACATGGATCAAAGACCTCGTAGTTCAGGTGGGGTTTCGCCGGTGAACCGACGTGAAAGTGGACCTTGGTCCAATGGGTGGCGGGCTTGAACCTCATAGAGGTTTCCTATGTACCATGCCTTGACACGGATCAAAGACCTCGTAGTTCAGGTTTTGTCGGGGAACCGACGTGAAAGCAGACCTTGGTCCACTGATGGTGGGATTGAACCTCGTGGAGGCTTCCTACGTACCATGCCTTGACACGGATCAAAGACCTCGTAGTTCAGGTGGGGTTTTGTCGGTAAACCGACGTGAAAGCAGACCTTGGTCCACTAATGGTGGGCTTGAACCTCATGGAGGCTTACTACGTACCATGCCTTGACACGGATCAAAGACCTCGTAGTTCAGGTGGGTCACAACGGCTTACCGCTGGACCAGGGTGCAGTTTAACGTCGTGCTGGACGGGGGTGAGACCCGACGTGAAAGACGGGTGGGCTTGAACCTCATAGAGGCTTCCTACGTACCATGCCTTGACATGGATCAAAGACCCCGTAGTTCAGATGGGTCTGCCAGGGTCGGTGCTCACTCTAAGCCCACGTGAGTCATGCTCAGTTTGAGAAACAAGAGGTTGCAAGGACCTGACGATCACGTCGCGAAGGGTGCGTCCGTGAGAAGCGAAGAGGGGCTTACGCGTTGAGCGGCCCATGGTGTTGGGACTTACTCCAGGATGGAGGCCCATAGGGGGGTGCCTCGTTCCCTATCACGTCCTCCACTGACCTTGGTAGTGGGGAAGTACAGAGATGCACAGGTGCACTCATCCATACCAAAGGTTAGGGGCTTACGCTCTGAGGCAGCCCTTCCCCTGCGAACATACACCACTCCGACAAGGAGGATCTCATTCCATGTGCGGAAGAGTTACCATTCCCGTGGAGACAAGCGGTGTAATGAATGCTCGAGCTGGGGGGACCCTTCGTGAGGGAGACGAGGTTGGGTCACAGTTTAACGTCATGTGTTGATGACGTGGTGCTTGGCAGTTTAACGTCCTGCTGCTCGGACGAGGTGGGTTCACTCCACACCCCTAGGGCTTACATAACCGGTACCCTCTGTTCCTTGGGGAAGGGAAGGTGTCGGTAAGGCCATGGAAAATGGGGGTCGAGGGAGGAACCATCGAGGGGTCCACGTTAGCGTGGCTATGCGAAGAAGCAATATCCATTAGCGTGCCTATGCGGGGAAGCATTATGAGAAGCAACGCTACGGGAGGTGTTGTCCATGGGACTTTGAAATCACATCGTGCAAACCTGGAGGGTCGCACGGGAAGAGGAATCGCTGAGCAGAAGAGTGTGCTTTGCGAAGTGGGGTGCCTTGGAGTTAGCATGGGGAATAGGTGGGAGTGGGAGGTGCTTCGCGAAGTGGATCAGTGTTCGCGGAGCACTGCCTCGCGAAGAAGGAATGGCTGGCGAAGCAGGGTCCTGCCAAGCAATGTGCTTCGCGAAGTGGAGCGATCCTGCCTTAGCATAGGGATTACTCGTATGGGTTGGGTGTTTCGCGAAGCACAAGTGCTCCGTGGCTGCCCGGGTTCCCTTGGGAATCCCCTACCTTCGCGACTGCCCTTGAGCATCGCGAAGGGCATCCCTCTCGGAAGAGGGGCTCAAAACGAAACAAATCAGAGTCGTCTCGCGAAATAGAAATACCTCGCGGAGTTCATGATTCCCGGGGCAAAGCGTGCTTCGCGATTCGGGAGAGGAGAAGATGAAAGGTCGGATTGTCCATCCTCGGGACTCAGGGGGAGTCGAGTATTTATAGGGAAGGGGCGCCGCGAAGCAGGGCTCGCGTGCTACCTCCGGTGCTTCGTGGCGGCTCGCGAACGTCAAACGGGCTCGCGGAGGATCACCGCCTCCGGAGCTTCGCGGCGGCTCGCGAACGTCAAACGGCCTCGCGGAGGATCACCGCCTCTGGAGCTTCGCGGCGGCTCGCGAACGTCAAACGGGCTCGCGGAGGATCACCACCTCTGGGGCTTCGCGGCGTCGCCATGGTTGGGGCGCTTCGCGGCGAGGCTTCGCGCCGGAGCTTCGCGGCGGAGCTTCGCGAGGCAGCGCGCCGGCCCTTTTCCGTTCCTTTGTTTCGGGCCACATTTTTGGCGCCAACAAATACAACGGCATGTATGGGATATAATTTGATTTAAAATCAATAAAAAGTTATTTTCATCATATATAACTATTATTTCCATCATTATACTCGTCCAATTAATGTGGTGAAGAAAAAAATACTTATCAACAGCGTGGATATTCGAAGTAGTACATACACAGACATGGTAATTTAATTTTTATTAGATGGGTAAAAGGTTTAATATGGTAATTCCATAATCTTAATATCATGTAATAATATATTTGATATTTTATTTATTACATAATATTATAATCAACGCATTAATAGTATATATACGAATAATTAATTTTTAAAGAGTCGATAAAGAGATTACTCTTTCTTCAACGATCTCCCCATAGATATTCTCTGAAGGAAAACATATTCAGTCTTCATAGAAGAATTAAAAAAATATAATGTTACTAGGTAAGTTAATAATTATAATATTTATTTTTTTGTTGATCTTTAAGGCTCAATGTTTTGGGGTGTGGTGAGGGAGGATGTTCCATTTTTTAATTGAGGTGAGGGGATCTTTTTGAAATACTCAATATATTATAATTTAATAAGAGTTTCTAGAGAAAAAAACTACTAAATGAGATAGTATTGAATTTTTTGTGATATTTTACACAATATCTTATCTCATTTGTGATTATTTATCATTTTGGGGAATTTTAAATTTTTAAGTAACAACATAATTCAATAAAATATCATTTTTCAAATTTGATATTATTCATTTAATTTGGATTTAAATTCAACAAAAAATATGGAATTATAATATAAGGG
The DNA here is from genome assembly GCA_963277665.1 of Viscum album. NCBI lineage: Eukaryota > Viridiplantae > Streptophyta > Magnoliopsida > Santalales > Viscaceae > Viscum > Viscum album. The sequence goes on along the minus strand of OY728133.1, from coordinate 969,497,662 downwards.
TCTCATTCATCTCTAATATATATTTCATTTCATTATAATTGATTAGAAATTTAATTCATTAAAAATATATCAACATTTTTATTATTAAAATCATTTATTTTATATTCCTATTAATTAAATAAATACATTTTTAACATTTCGGATAAATAAAAGATAAATATAATATTTTGTAAATTTGAAAATAAATTTTTACAAAAAAAAAATTCACTGTTATAAAAATGGAAAAGTATATCTATTCATATAATAGTGTTTTTTCAAATGAGGGAACATAAATGATATTTTGTTCCAGATGATGATATTTAGAAACTATCCTTGACTTTAAATAATATATATGTTGTTTTCAATGTATAATGACCATTAAAAACTCTAATTTGATCTTATGGTTATAATAGTGTACAAATATTAATCCAATAATTTTTTTAATTTTTTTGGTTTTATTATAAACCATATCTTATTTATTTACCCATAATTAATCTATTATATTTTTTTTATAGTAACACAATTTTATGTATTGAGAGGATTTATAACATTTCCTCTATGGAATGAAATGTAAATTAATGGATACTTTATGACATTGTAGACGCAAATAATTTATTTATTTTTAAATAATTTTAATAATATTAATTTTTGAAATAATATATTTTATTTATAAAATATTGTTTAGTGAAAATTTTGATATTATTCACAAATTATTATTAAATAAAACCCAAAAAGAATGTTATTTTCAAAAAACCATTTATGAAACTCTTAAATATCAATGTATCAAATAAAATTCATGTAGAACCTTGAGTAATTAAAATTATATTTGTTTAAATATTATTAATATCATTTATTTGATCTTTTTATTAATTTATCAATTACTGAATCATCATTATGTAAACATTTAAGTTAAGTAATTCATCAGTTAAAATAAAAAAATATCCGAATGTAGATATGGATTTATCATTAAATTAATATTTATAGTCAATTTTATCTTATGTATAGACCTATCTTAAAAATCTGATAGTTAATAAAAATATGAGTATTCCATTTTTATATTATATTTAAGTAAAACATTAAAAATCATATAGTTTTACCCATGTTGATAAAAAGGATATATTTTCATTATATGGTTTATTTTAGTCATATCTCAATTATAATATAATATTATGACTATTTTTTTAGGAACCTTATAATTTTATCATATTATTTTTAATGTTAATTTTTAAATTTACCCTTAATCATGTAAAACAAAAATTTACTAAATATACATTTCATAGAAGAAAAAAATATTATGTTGATCTTAATAGACTCTAAATATCATACTGATTACAACATTGCATATCAATTTAAAAAAATTAAATTCCTAGAACAAGATAAAATTATGTTGAACACTAATCATGTATACGTGGCAAGAAGATGGGTAAGAAGAACGTTCAAAAGTTCAATATGTTTTTTTATATATTTCTACAAATTAAATAAAATTAAAATAACATAAAATTTGTTAAATATATGTATAATTGAGATATTTTTCACTATAGAAAACACTATAATATATTCTAATTATTTAAATGAAAATGATATTTCTAAGTACCATGCAATATTTTTTACTATTCATCTAAAAATGAATCTTTTTGAATAAATAAGTAAAATTAACCCTCGGATAATATTGACATTAAAATTTTAAAAAAAATAATTTTTTTTTCAAATTAGATTTCTAAGAGTGTGTAAAATTTATTTAATTATTCTTTAAAAAATTTCATATTAGTGTTCGTTAGCCAAAAATTATACATTTCATTATAAATATGTTTTATTTACATGGAATATTTTAAAATTATTTATCAATATTATTAATAATATTTTTGATGGCTTGGTTATAACTATACCGTTTAAATATTTAAAATAGTTAAATGTGGTTTTAGTGAAACTCAATGTTGTGGGTAAGACAAGCAAAATTTTCTTTCCATGGAGGGCATGCCTAACTTGGTGTTACGTATAACATAATTCAAATATAGTTTTCTTATAGTAACAGAAATCTATATTTTGTTTAAGTAAATAAAAAAACATAAAAAATATTAATTTAATTTGAATAAAAAATTCAAAATATATCTGGGAGTTATATTTAGGTTATTCATGGTCATAGGTGAATAATAATTTCAGCTATAACTATATAAAATAAAATTGATTCTTAAAGTACATTATATTGTATAATAAATATTAAAACATTTTTTCTCACCCACTTATTATAAGTTATTTTCTTACAAAATCTACCTTGACCAATCTAACATATTAATATAATATGTTATTATTGTTTACTTTTTCCACCTTAGTAGGAAAAAAATGATGAATGCCATTTTAAATAACAATCCAATGAGGGAAAAATGAAAATGAAATATTATAATAAAAATATTAAACTTATTAGAATATCATGAAATTCATTTTTTAATGATTATTTATATGGAAGAATTTAATGAAATTAAAAAAAATTATTGAACAATATATTTAATGATGTTTTCTATATTAGTGAATTCCTATTTCTTTTGGGGTCTAATAGTTGATGTTATAATGATTTTATTTGAAACATCCATCATTGTATGTGGAATCTAGGGGGAAAATATCCTCAATCTGTATTTTCCTCAATCAGTGACTATTCCAATATATAATGAAATATAAAATAATAAAAATTTATACATGAAATCGTCCATTGAGGTATGAGGGATGTTCAGGGACAAGATTTTAATGTTCTATAATTATTTAGTAATTCTGAATACATTTTTTATTTATTCACATTATTATATATAAATCACTGACTAGAATTGGGATTTTATTATAGTAATGGATATTTCATTAATATAAATAATAATGTATCTCAATAGTTATACATAGAATTATTTATTAATTTGATTATATGTAAATGTATAAATGAAAAATAAAAATATATTTATTACGATTAAGAGACAAACATATGGCTTAAGAAGTTGAAAAATGAATAAATTATTAAGAAAAAGTAAAAAATTTCTACATTCAACCCTTCACATCTTCATATTATTTTTATTATGATACATGTTAATTTCCAAATAATATAAATTGTTAATGAGTTACAATATAGAAAAATAATGTCGTGGAATACCAAATTTTTTTATAACAAACTACATAGATTATTTCATTTAAATATGTAATTTAATCAATGATGAGTTCAAAATAATATAAGTAGTTAATTACTATTAAAAAACATTTACAAAAAAATTATAAGAAATTATATTATCATATAGACATATTATGAAAAATAATAAATAAATAAGACATTAAATAAGAAAACATGTTCAAGGTGGGAAATATATTATAAGCTAATGTTTTGAAATATATTACTCATTTTGATTACATTTTTCAAACATGTATTCAGAAAATGATGATTCATGAAAGAAGAATCCAAAATATTTACCATCAACTAGGTTAACTGTGAAATAATTATTTAGATATATAATAATCTCTAGTATATGATTTCTAAAAAAATCTTAATGAAGAAGAAATAATTACAACATTGAATAGTAGAAATAATATATATTTAGTGTTTTATATCATAATGAAGGACAGAGAAAAACAAAGGATATAGAATGAGTTGAAAACTAAGAGATAATATACAAACTAAGATGTTTTTATTAATGACGCCTCTTGAGTTATGAAGAAATATGAATATATAGAGTTACTGAGAAATTGGGAATACAATGATAAGATAACACATATTCCAGTTTTCTATTGTATAAAAGTAAGTTTTTTTCATAAATATTATGTAATATTCATAGGTATCATCATAAACAATATTATTATTCATTAATTTAGAGAGGAAATTTTTTAAATGTAAAACTTTTCAAAATATAATATGGGTATTCTATTAAATTAAAATAATCTCAATGTATTGAAGAAAAATATAATAAAATAACAAGTGATCAAAGGATTTTCGATTATAAATTTCTCTTATTTTACCATAACATGTAATTTTATCCAATCAGTTAAATTTTATTTATTATAAATTTATTAGTTATAGTGTCATTTGATTAATATCATAATATTTATTTCTATAATTATCTTGATGAAAATAGTATTAAAGGAATTATAACTCGCAATAGTAGTACGATAACTTGTTAAACTATTAATAATATATTCATATATAGTTATAAAGGCCAGAGAAATCAAACATTGATATTATGTCTTTTTTTTATGAATAGTCAATATATAAATAAATTATAGACACCATAGAAATGAATAGTCTTGTGTATTTAGAGAAAATATAAAGGATCATATTTTTTTGCTAAAACCTCTTCAATATCTCCCAAAATTATCATCAAAATTGTAATACATCATAGAGATATCCTTTTTAAAAAATTCTTTTATATCATTGGGAGGGGAAATATAAGAATGTCGGAGAAAAGACTCTCAATTCAAGTAAAAATATATTATATCATTAAAATATAATAGGAGAACATAAGATAATTAGAAGTAAATAATAATATTATCAAAATTTAATATAAACATTCCTAATCTGTAAAATATTATTAATCACAAATTATGGAATTAGAAATTTTTTTACAGGTGAAATAAATAAATAGTTTTTGAAATCATCAATAATATGTAATAATCCTAAGAAAAAATAATAATGTATAATAATTTTTTTTATATATCATAAAAATTTTAAATCAATTTTATATTCACGTATCACTATCAAGACTATCCCATAGGATTGGTTTCACATTCCAGTACCATAATTCCTAAGTCTGGTTTAGCTCTTTGGACCATAATATATGATAGATTCTCTTACAGAACTCGGATCACATACCATTAATGGTCTTACTATCTCACATGGTATAATTGTATTTCCAATTCATTGGAGGGTAATAGAATTCAATTTCCACCCATCAAAAAATTAAAAAATAATTATGTTATCCATTAACAATAAATCATTCATAAAATAGTCATATCATATTTGGTGGAAATGAAAATTTGTTTCCTAAAAATGTTTCCCTTTTCATCATATCATATCCCATAAAATGTGAACAAAATTCATAAAAATATCAATATTATAATTATTAACCGTCCATATAATCAAAAATGATCGAATCATTAGATCATATTCATAGTAAATCATATATAACATCAAATGATGTTATCATATACTAAAAGATCATCCAAAAATAACTGATATATTTATTAAGGTAAATAGAATTTTAATTTTAAAATATCCTCTTTAAATTAAAATTCTTCCAAAATATTAATGAAATAGTTTCGATTTTAACTATCCACCAAAAACTATAATGAAATATTCAATGAATTTAGAGGACAAGACAGTTGGAAACTCCGATTATGATGTAATAATTGAAATGATATTTCTATTTACAAATTATTTGAATAGAACATTATAAATAAAAAAATATGAAAATTATATTTCAAAATTTTTTTAAATTGAAAAAATAGGAAAATATTTTATTAAACCACCATTATGAAGTAATCAAAAACATTATTTAAAACATATAAGAAAATAAGGATATGTAAGAAAAATATTTCTTAACCAAAAGAGGAGAAATAAGGTTAGTATGTCTTAAAATAATCCACTATTTTGACTTCCAATGAATTTATTTTTAATAAATCATATTTTTTAGGTAATATTTTTGGATATTTTATGGCTAACATTTTAAACCAAGAGATGAGAATACACCAGATCATGATTTTTAGTGTTCCGTATAAAATGTTTCAAATTTATTGTGTATATTAAATATAATACACATGTATTTTTCTGGACAAAAGTTGAATAAATTGAAAATAGGAGCCTATATCAGAAATGCGAGGGCACAATTGAGTTCAGATCACATGTTTTATCGTCGTATTGACATAACCTTGGTCCATAAAAGGTATTATTTGTAATAGTTTTCATGGGATTAAAATGGATCTAATAATTAATTAAATTAAATTATTATATTTTAATTAACTCAAAATCGTAACAAATTCATTAAATAAATTATAGTAGGGATTTCAGAGGTTTGGTTGCTAAAACATTAGGATCTAAAGGACCGATGAGGTGCCTTTGTATGATATTCTTTTTCCAAATGATGAATGTATAAAATAACGATGATCATTACAAGAATAATTTATAGTATTGTACAAAGTATCATGCTTTATCTATGTTTTTCATTAGCAATAGATCCAAATCAAGGTAGGATGTTTTTTTATGTGTCGATTGTTTACTATTCTTAATTAATACTATAATGAAATATCATTCAACCAATGGATTGATTCAAGGATTTTGTATATTGTGGGAAAGTATTATTGTATAGAAATATTTGGAGAATTTTGTTATGGTTTTATATTTTATGTTACTCCATAATTGTAATGATAATGAATCGATATTGAGAAAAACATCGACTGAGGTTTTTTCCTCAGGATTACTCCTTGTGCATTCCTCCCCCGATTTTGTTATTATTCATGAGAGGTATTTATTTTCATATAGTTATTCATTTAACTAGGAATTAATATTTTAAAACATGTTTCATGGAACAATGATCCAATATTTTAGATATAGGATCAGCATGATACAACAATATTGTGATGATAGAAATGGAAGTGGATCTGATGGTGTTGATAACTATTTATCTTGTTCTTTGGCATGTGAGGAAGAACATAAATTGAAGGAATTTTCAAAATTAATAGTAGGTATGGAACATGTTAATCATTTATAGAATGTCCCATTTTGGCTTGGATCATGATTTCCCTTTGAGGCGTTTTATTGATCAAAGAATGTAGGAATGGTTGAGAATGCGGGAACCAAATCATAAAATCTAGAAATTTATGTTATTCAAGGAAGGTAACTCAGATCCTCATTCCATGTAGACCCTCTGGGTGAATGATATGTTTTCTAGAAGGGGGTAAGTACGACATGCCATGTGCCCTCTCCCTATTTTCTATGTTTGTACCTCCTAGGGTACACATGCACGTGATAGATTATATAGGATTGGGCATATCATTTACTCCAACATGGACATGGTCGGGCAATGTGTAGTAGAGATAAAAAAAATAATAGGTAACAAGGTGATGTACTAAGGAATAAAAATTATGTCTACATTCACAAAGACATATACATAAGTCATTTACATGGGTGGGACCAGAGATTGAATGGAAAAAACATGTAACCCCACTAAATGTCGTGTAATCAAAAAATATTGTCTTAAAACCCTTGTCCCCTTTATATTGAGAATTTTTCATTATGATGTGTTAACTATTTTCATTCTATGGGGGTTATTAGGGAATCAAATGTTACATAAATTCTAGTGACCCCTTCAATATTGTTTCTGGGATAAGGTTTTTTGGAATCAATTAGTGAGACCCGATGTGAGATCCTATATTCATCTTCATGGACTAGATTGAGTTCATGGTATTGTTTTGACTAACACTACAAGGACATTGATCATATACATAGAAGTTTAATCCAGATTGATTTATTAGTATACACCATAACCTTAGTTGTAATCATCATCCCCTTATCATATCTCTTATGAAATTCATGTCGTACATTTATAGGGAGATACATGATGATCATTACACCACATATGGATTTCATATATGTTATCAGACTCTGGATTCTGTTCTCATGGAAGAGTGTTATGCCTAACTATTGAGAGGAATCCTAGAATGGAATAATGGTTTCCCATTTAACTCGAGACCCATTTTAATTTTTTAGAATATTTGAATGTTCTAGTTATATATTATGTTGACATATACCTATGTGTATATAATAGTTTTTTATTGGTTGTATTAACTGTGGTTTTGGGATATCATTCTGGTTATTTTTAGACTCACTGATGCCCGAAATTTTCTAACATGTGACTTGTCTTGTGAATATGATGGACATTTCAATAGAGTTGTATATTGTCCATGAATAGAAGTTTCTTAGTGATACTGAATAGACTGAGGGGTGTTCATGTACTATCATTATAGCATTCCAATTATTACATTCATGTTTGGAATTTTTTCATACCCTTTCTGGTGGGGTTTTATTTAGACCTATTTTCATTCCATTACATACAATCATACTCTAGTTATGGTATTTAGATTTACGAATGAATCGTTGTTCAATTTTTATTAAATTTAATCATTGTACAGGAATGGGTATGTGTGCATGTGTATAGGTATGTAGGAAATATCATCCCATGTTTTTGATATTCCTACAGTGTGTTAATTACCAGCTCCTAGACAGTTGGAGGTGGTCTTGGGGAGTCCTGACATGCGCCCCATTGAGAAGGGTCTTGAAGAGGTGGTATTAGAGCATTCATTTCTACCATAGGACTAAAGTATTTGAGATTTGGTTTGGGAAACAATGTTAATTGTTTTGAGTTTTGATTCCAAAACATGGAATGTAATGTCTGTGTACAGGCATACATATACATACACTAGGATTCAAATCACCTACTTTTTGACATGGTAAATGAAAAAATTGATGTACTGGAAAAATTTCACACGAACCATATAGGTGTGGGTTGTGATTTCCATTTAATGATTGTGTAATCTCTGAAGACTTACTCATGGATTATGGAATATAATATTTATTTCAATATTAAACATGAAAAATAGCAGCAATTATTGAAAATCAAGATAAGGATGTTTATCCTCATAATGATTAGGAAACGATAAAGTAGTTATTTCTAAAGATATTGCCTCTTGGTGGAGCACCAACTATATCACAAACTTCAGAGAAGGTCATGGTAACTAGAGTACCATCATATGTGGTGTGGATGCCGAGTTCACTTCATGAGTTGTAGAACAAGATACCATTCAGGTTCTGAGGAGATTCTACACCACAAGTGGATAAGGAATAGGTTGAGATGGTGACCAGAATTTCCCATCTGGATAAGAAACCAGCTGATCAGATGGTGATCATAGCGGCGTGGCTTTTCCATGGCTCAACAGGATGAAAATTTTGTTTAGTGATACATTCTTAGGACATGGTGACTCTAGAAAGGTTATAGATTGAGATTATTTTTATATATGATATATATCCAAGTAAATGGAGATCCATATATATCTAGGAGATTCTGTAAATAATTTATGGAAGCACGACTGTAGCTGGATATTCATTGTAATTCACCAACCCCTCCATCTACTTTAATGATATGGTTTTTGATAAGTTCGTTAGGGAACATACCTTTGAACAATGACTATATAGAGACATCAGATACAATTTTATACGTCAATGAATATCTATGTATATTGTGTGATCGATAGTGCATCATTGTTTCAGAGTTTCTTGGATGAGTAGAAACAATATCTGGTTTATAGAAGAGGAAAAGTATGAGCATATTCCTCTATAGTAGTGATCCAATATTAGTTCTGGGGACTTCACACGGAAGTTGTATCAGGGTGAGGTCACAAATTAGATGATTTTATTGTTTAGATCACATTGTCTTGGTCCTTTAATCATAATTAGTGGTGGTACTACTCATGTGATGACATCAAAAAATTTCTATAGATATTTTTCTCACCATTTGGATGAATGTGAGACCTTGGATGGCCCACTATGGCAAAGGAATTTACTATATCATATAGTTTTTCAAGGAATAAGATGTGGAAGATGATCTAGGAGTGAATCTATAAGTGTTATATACATTGACATGTTACCACCACCACCCCGATGTGGTCCACGCTAGAGTCATGGAGCTGGAGGACAAGGGTGAAGAAAGATGTAGGTGGTTGAATCATATGATCTAGAGGTTCCAGTGATGATACAATGTATGATCTATGGCTCCACTATCTTAGAAGACTATATAGTTTTCAATTCATTTCATTTCACATATCATTTTCAAGACATATAGACTCAAGTTGAGACCATGGATGAAAACATATTTTTGGTTCCTCCTACTAAAGACCACTCAGTGAACGCACACTTTTACAAACAGTGTGAGAAGACCCTTTGTGGAAAGATTATATTTTTAAATAGATTTTTTGATGTGTTGATTTCTTAATAAATTATATTTTGTATGGAATTGTTATGTAATGTTTATTCCCAAATTGACTATTTTACATTTAGGATGTTGTGTGCCCACAGTGAGAGAAACAATTTCTCCTTTTCCATTGAAATATGAATCCAAAGTAACGCATTTAGTACTCATGCATAAGAGGGTGCATCCAATTACTTAATTGTTGGATATAATTACCATTAGTGTGTTGGATTCCATGAGTTTCATGTTCCATATAGTGGTGGAGAAGTATGGTGATATTGTCACTAAGGATGTTACAAGCTTAACTCCCCCAATGAGTTAGAATTGTGCATTTATATACACACATAGAATGACACAATTATCTACACTAGATCATCGGATGTCTCCCATATTGCTTCGCAAGATAAGGTTGTTGTTGGAGGACATTTAGAAGAAGGGCTTTGATAGACCTGGTGTTTCACCATGTGAAATCCAAATTTTGTATTCCAAGATGGAGGATTGGATTTTGAGGTTGTCTATGGTATATCATCAGTTGAACCACATAACAGTGAAGAATAAGTATCGACTACCAAGGATCAATGGAATATTTTATCAATTATAAGAGGGAAAAAGGTTCTCAATGGTCCACCTGATGTTATTTTTTCACCATTTTATTATACAGGTTGATGATATACTAATGATGACATTATGATATATCTATTTTCATTATATGTACATAGTTATTAAATTTTCCATAATGAACTCCCCAATAGTGTTCATGTGGATTATAAATAAATTATTTAATCCATTCTTATATCATTATTTGAAGCTATTCATCAATGATATCCTATTATATTCTGACTCTGAGGAGGGGCACACAATATAGTTGAGGATGGTTCCAGACAAACACTGATAGTAATATATTTATAGAAATATCACATGGCGTTAGTTAGGGATACATGAGTTGAAATTTCTATGACATTTTTAGCCAACAGATGGAGTGGTAGTGGAGACGACCATGGATAATTGAGTGATATGTTGGGAGATGCCCAAAATAGTGAAATGTCATCTGAGGTTCAATGGTTTCATAGGCTATTATTCAATATGCATGCCTTCTTTCTCGGTGGTATCTGCACTCATGAGATTTTTATCACAAAATGAAGTATAATTCATGTGGTTAGTGGGTTTCCAATAGGATATTCATCAGTTTAGGAATAAATCAATGAGTTCTCTGAACACGGGTTCTTATAAAGAGGGTGTCGAGTATGTAGTTTTCTACGCTGTATTTGGATGTTGTAATGGTTGTGTTCTAATTAGAAAGAAAATAGTGATTGCCAATGGTTGATGGTAGATAAGACCACATCAGAAGAACTATGTGACACACATTCTTGGGATATCATATTTTGTATCTGATTATATAATGTCAAAACACTTCCTAATGGTAAATAAGTTTATCATCCGTTCAAATAATAATAGTATCAACTTTATATTCATTTAGATGGATCATTACATGAAAAATAGGTTATATATAGTGTTCCTATAGTATTAAGACATAGAAATTTTCTATAATCCTGGGAATGGTAACACTGAAGCACACACTCTCATCAGTAGATCTTCTTTATATTACTTTAATGATGTATTAGTGTAATTGGACTTGTTGTATTTTTCTATTATGGTTTGAGATGGATCATCATACCTCTATAACATGGTTGTAACCCATATGGTTTTATAATTAGTTGGGGAGGTAGAACAAGTGGATGTATACATTGAGACCCCATGCACTCATATATGAATAAGAAATTATCATTATGGTTTTTATGATCGTATGGAGTGTTTAATTACTTAAAATCATATATAATGGTAATAATGACATTTCAATAGGAGGTTCTATGGGTGTCTCATACATCAAAATTTTCTGTAAATCCGTGTATGAAATAGATACACCAAAAATTCAAAGATCATTTTTTTAAGGATAAAGAAGGGAGGTATAATGTTTATTTCTTGATACCTTAAATGTTAGAATGTGACGTTTCAGCACCGTGTTCTTGCGGGTTTAGCTCAAACCCTTGACAAAATAGAGAGAATGTGGGGTGGGTTATGCATTAAATTCATGAATGGATTGACTTGTGCATCCAATAAAAAATATTCCATCTAGATGAATGTAGACTGACTCACCAAGGCTTCCCACTTCTTAGCTATTCAAGAGAAGATATAGGTAGAGAGCTTGGCATGCCTCAATGTGAATGAGATTATTCAACTACACATAAATATCTCAAAGATTGTTCATGACTACAAGGATCGTTCGAAATCACCTCTATATAAGTGATTAATGGATTCTCTCAATACTCAGTTAGGATTGAGAATAATGGTTTACCCCCAAACTGATGGCCATATTCAATGGACCGTTCTAGTTATTTTATATATATTGTATAATTTCATGTTGTACATTGGCCTTAGTCGAGAGGATAATTTACATCTTTTCGAGCTTTCTTACAACAACATATACAAATACTCCATCCATAAATAACTATTTGGAGCTTCGTCTGCCCATCAATCTAAGTCACCAATTTCCATGACTGAACGAGGATATTCAATAGTCCAGGTTCTAGTGTTCGTCTAAGAAACTACAAAGAATACCCTGATTATCTTAGAGAGGATGAAGATTACACATTTCATTCATATGAAATATGCATAAGGACAATATATTAATTTGGTGTTTGACTTGGGATAACATGTGTTTTTATCGGTGTCACATATATTTGGATTTATATGATTTTGCTATGGTAGAAAGCTTTCTCTTAGATTCCTTGTCTATTTTCATATACTGCATTGAGTTGTTAAGGTGGCTTATCTCTTAGCTGAAACTATTTAGTTGGACTAGGTATGCCACATCTCCCATGATTCAAAACTATTTAGGAAAGTTCATTACCCATAAAATGTTTTAGATTGGGGTGATATAGATATTGAGGATGGAATAACCTTTGCAGAGTATCGAATAACTACTTAGTATTGGTAGGATATTATCATTTATGAAATGGAATTTATTTAGTGTGTGTTCATTGGTATCACATGAATATTCAGGATTAAACATGGGATAAAGAGGATCAAATTCATTACAAGTACAAAAATATATTTATATACATTTTTTCCCCAAGATGTAGATCCCGAAGGTGGGAAGAATTTAATTACATATAATTATTTTATGAATTATTTTGGGATATTTTATACATTAATTATGATCCCATATTCTGAGATGATGTTCATTCAAGAGGCCCAGTCTGCTGAAATGAATTAATGACATATATTATGAATATTAATTGTCATTTTTATGGATTTTTCATGTAAATGAGGAGTAAATTCTTAATATGGAACACAATTTAAAATCTGGCAGCACCGTCGAGTTAAGAATACATGTTTTTCATTCTCACAGCATAACCATTGTTGGTGCATTAATTTGTGGAAAAGATTTCATGGGATTAAAAATTAATAACAAAAATTATTAAATTATGTTAGTTTGTTTCATTAAAATGTAGGCCTAAAAAAATAATGGAATAAATCGTTATGTAATTCATAATTTTAACTACAAAAAACCTGTGATCGAAAGATTAGTATAAGAGATGTAAAAAATGATTGTATTTACAGTCGATGATTATATTGGAGATCGAAGATATGTGCAAGGAATATTAAGATGATATCACCAATGATCATAATGTACCTCCATTCTTAAAATGTGATAAATCAAAATAGAGAAAAATTTTCGTTTTATTGGTATTCTTCCTCAGATCATAATATCTATATCGAACAGAAATCCATCGACCAATTCATTAATCTGTGGATCATGGATATTGGAGGATGAGATTATTGAATGGATTTATTAGGATAATATATGTGTGTTTTTATTGCCTCTTCATTATTCCTTCTATCACAAATTAAATGTCACGGACTATAACATCAATCATTGTTTGGTCCAGATGATTTTTCCTTTTGATTCCCCCTCCCCAATTTTTTTGTTTATCATTGGAATTTATGATTTCTCCATGGTTATACATCTATGTATAGATAAATAATTACATTATCAATTCATGGAGAAATGACACGATATTTTAAATATGTGATTAGCATGATATTGTGGTATTGTTATGATGGAAATAGTAACAGATCAGATAGTGTAGATACAAATTTTTCATGTTCTTTAGTAAGCCATGACGAAATCTTTTTCTATGTGTTTTAAAAATATATCTAAGGTCCATATCATGTTAATTAGTTATGACATAACTCATTGCGGAATGTCTCCATATTTTCATAAGATATGGTTTTTCAATTGCTTATTGAAGGAGTGGAAAACATTGTATAAAGAAGATCTTATAATGTGGAATATCCAGTGACACACGACGTGTATCATTGAGCCACACACCGTGCACCCCATCTTGGTGGCTAATAGATTAGAAAAAAGGAGATACATTCAACACCATGTGTGACCCTATCAAATTCTAGTTTCTCCTATTAAATGGTTTTCTATGTTCCTTAGAGGGTACACTAATAAGGGATGGAGTTCACAGGAATGGGGACACCATGTACTCCAACATGGACCTAGATATTCATGTTATAGATAGGTGTAGACATCTATAGAGACATATCATTATGTACATGGAAAGAAAAATACTGTTTATTTTCACACAAACATAGACATGGACCATTTAAATGGTTCAGAATCAGGATAGATGGGACATGGCATTTATTCCAACAACACATTGTGTAGTCCTAAAAAGTTATCTTGAAGCCCTTGTCCACTATATATTAGAAACAATTTGTTTTGGTGTTTTACGCAGGACAATTCAATGAGGGTTAATATAAAATCCCCTCTTACACATTAGATATTGATCCCTTAAACAATAATTCATAGATAATATTGTTGAAATCTTTCAATTAGTTATTGAGTGAGGTCCCTTATTCATATTCATTCCCCATGAAGAGCTCATGGTATCTTCATCACCAAAACAACACATGAGTTGATACTATAATTAATAGCTTCATCCAGAATGATTTTAGTGTATACCACATGGACTTGGGGTTGATCCTAATTTTTGTATCATTAATTTTTTTTTAAAATTATTATAATTATTATGATGAGGCCTTATGATAATTACATCTTGGATGGACAACATTTGTGTTATCAGACTCAAGAGTGTTCCCTCTATGATGAGTTCATTTTGGTACCATCGAGATGGAATCCTAGGATGACATCATATTTTCGAATTTACATCAATAATGTGTGGAGTTGTTGATTATATCATTAAATTCATGTTATATATGTTTTTGAAATATAGTTGTGTAGAGAGAAGTTTTCTTTTTTATTGTATTCATTGTTGTTCCATGTGTCCAACGTTGTATTATTGTACTATGATCTACATGGGATTTTCAAAAACATATTTTGTCAAGTAAAATGATCTACCATTTGATAGATTCCAAGATTGTAACACCCCAATATTCCATGGTACATTTCCCTTTGAATAATGCAATGGCGTGCATTGTACGCATCTTTGAGATTCTAACACACCACAACCAATCAAACAAGCCGTAATGAATAGTAATACCTACTTTTTGAAATTTTATAAATTATATCTCTCAAAATGGACTTCATTTTTGGATTCGAAATATCGAAATTATCCTAGGGTGAAATTTTGGTACTTTTCGGATTACTTTGATATTTTGATGAATAGTGAAAATTATTAGATTTTAATAAAAACAACATTTTTAATTGAAATAATTAATATTGATAAATTTTTAATTTGAGTGGTTTTAAAGTATATTTAGAATATATTTTTACCATTTAATTCAATTTTTGTCATTGGACATAATTTCACAATTAAACCAGACATAAACAAGTGCAAATATTTGGATAGTTAGTATCTCAT
Source organism: Viscum album (assembly GCA_963277665.1). Classification (NCBI taxonomy): domain Eukaryota; kingdom Viridiplantae; phylum Streptophyta; class Magnoliopsida; order Santalales; family Viscaceae; genus Viscum; species Viscum album. The sequence continues at coordinate 969,481,809 of OY728133.1, read as the reverse complement.
AAAAACACACATTTTGTTTTGACAGCGGAAATTAATTTTAAATTAATTTCTGCCACTTCTATGATTGGAATTTGGAAAAATGGATTCCCTATTTGGAATCAGGATATTTAAATTTTGTAAATACGTAACTTTTATTATTAGAAATTTTGAATAATTACTTCGGTAAATATTTTATTTACCATGGTTAAAGGGTAAATCCGGTAAATAAGGGTTAAAAAATAATATCATATTAATAAAAAATTACCCAAAAACGTGTCCTAACCTTATTTGTTGATACATGTCCGACCATGGGCATCTTTGGGTCGATTTGGGGACCCCATGGAGCCACTTGTAAGTGATAGGGACAATTTATTTTAATTAAGTTAAAATGAATACCAAAATGACAGAAGCTTATATCTTTTAGAAAAACAATGTTTACATAGGGTAATATATGTTGGAGTTTTGACTATAAATATTATTTAGAAAGATAAAAATATTTCCTACATAATTCAATTTTATTTATAAATTTTATATATTAAATAATTTAATTTATTTATGACCCAATGGTGATGTAGTAATTACCATAATAGTGAAAAATTAAAATGATTGATATTGTAGATACACAAGTAAATATAATTTGAGACTTTTTATGAATTAAAATAATTTTATAGGTTAATATTACATGTTAGGAGTGATTTAATTAAAAAAATTTTATGTAATCATTCTGTTATAATTTTTACAAAAATCAATTATTGAATAGTGTCAAAATTAACAGAAAAGCGTTTTTTAAAAAAATATTATATTATTAATTGATATTAAATTCTTAAAAATATAAGGTTTTAGCCAAGAGACATATATCATGATAGGTGTATCATTAATTGAACACTTGTGGGTATCTTGGATTTATATTGTAATTTCATTAACCATATAATATAAAAATACAAAGAGACATTGTAAAGGTGAAACTTATTAAGTAAGAGTTAATACTTAAAGATAAGGTTAATATAATTACCCAAATCTGTCTAAATTATATTTGTTGAGTGGTTTTCGACCTATACCCCCATTAAAATTTAAATTATCCACTTTGAAGAAATTAGAAACTGAATATGAATTTATTATAAAATAATATTTTTATCTTTTCCAAAGGTTCCCCTCACCCCTCTTATAAAAGGGAACTCCCCCTTCTCATTACTTCACACCTTCAAATCCTTTTGGTTAGTCAAAAAACTACACATATACTCTCTCAACTTCCCTCACTATAACCTAGAGGCCTTAGTTTGATCAGAAATCCAACCTATGGATCCCTCTTGATCAAATCAAAAGGAAGAACCTGAAGAAGAGGTAATGTTTTTACCACCCTTTTTCAAATTCTTTTCTTCTTCAACTTATTCTTTCTTTGTTATTACCATTCTAAATTAATGAATCTAGTATCTCCTATATACTGTAATATTATTATAAATATTGTACAACCATATTTAGTATTCTATCCATCCTTTGAATAACATGTCACCATACGTGCGTACGTACGGCTTACAGTCTCCACGCCGTGGTGTAATTGTCATTCAATAAATTATTATTTGGATAGGTATAATAATGATGTGTAATTCATGTAAATAAAAAATATAACATGATAATAATTCTTTCTATATGATATACCCTCAAATTATATATTATTTTAACATCAAAAGAATGATATTTTCGATCGTGCATACGTACGAACTACAGTCTCCATGAACTCGATGAGATTCATTATCCATCATATCCATTCAAGTATAATTGTCATTTTATTATTTAAAAATAATGTTTGCGGACTTGATATCATTATGGGAATGAAAAAGGTACAACCTATCAATGATAAACATGGCTTATGTAACAATACATATAAAAGAAAACGAGTACGTTAACACACGAAACAATGATAATACTAATATATTATTAACAAATCAATGTTAAAAGATCATATATGATACCATATTAATGTAAATGATTCTTTTATAATTCAATAACAATTATTTCACCATTATGAAGGAGGTTAACCTACCATCGACCAAGGAAAAATTAACAAGTAAGTGGTTTTCTTATCTCACTCTTAATTTCGTGAGAATTCCATTGTTCACCACTTATTTATTGCATGTGGTGTGTGTACTTCCCATGATTGTATTCATTGTGTAATATACATTAATTTATGGATATTTACATCATCATTGTATGATCCTTCTTTCACGGGTGTATGTTTCGCATGTTACATAATCGATAAGGGAATTTGAACTTTCAATTTCAACTCATTTGGATTTACACATATTTCATTGATTATATTACTCCAAGATTATGTGTGGAATCACTATTCATTTGATTATGTCATAATTTCCACTCCCCTTTCGGTGGATATACTTTTAATACACATAATCACTCCATTTATAATTTCTCAAGTCATCGATATGAATTTGAAAAGAGTAATTTTAACTCATTATCCATTTGTTGATTTAAACATCCAATTCATTGGTGTTGTATTTACAAGATTATGTGTGAATGTCCTTTGATTGTTTTACACAAAATATCCAATCATATTTATTGTATTTATATTTGTCACACATAACTATGTCGTCGATTTATCCTTAACCTAAGGATACGACCTTTATGAGAGATTTCATCTTAATTTACATTCCATTGAGACTTCATTGTTGCAATACACCAAATCACTTTTATGTGGTGTATATATAGTACTTTGACATAGTATATCATTAATCCCTTTGTTCTAATGATATTAAAACGTTTTTATTAACTCAATTATTTGTATTCATGTGTCTCTCTTTTTGTTAGAAACTCTAACTAAAATACCATTTTTAAATGTTTTAAAGACTTATTCTTCTAACTCATTCTCATTAATGTCCATGTTTTAAAAATTGTTTGTAAGGATTTATTTATATGGACATTAAAGTTTTAAAATTAAAACTGATTTTAAAATTTTCAAATTGGTATGGGAAACTTTGATTCAAAAATCTATTTTTAAATGGATTCATGACAAATAGTGTGACTTTTAAATGTATTCAAGAAAAGGGGGATATTTATTTCAAATAGTTTTGATGGTTATTTTCATCTTTGTCAATATCATTAATTATTATCATTTGAGGTTAATATGATACAATACAATCTTCAATATTGTGTCAAATTAGTTATGATTGACTGTGGATGTTATATTTTTATACCATTAATGGTTTGTGGTTAAAGTATTGACATTTCATATGCTAGTTTTAATACGAATGTTTATGTTATGTTTAAACATGTTCATATGAGGAATGCATTGGACTTATTAAGTGACAGGTGGAGCCTGCTATAGCTCCTCGATGCATCGGTAGGTCTCATGAGACAAACTAGTGTCTTGGCACAAGGACTTGGCAAAATCTTATTTGTAGTCTTGGCACGAGGACTTGGCTATGTGGTTATGATAGTCTGGTATTATGCATTCCATCATTCTGAAAGTGGTTATTGATATTGAATGTGATTGTTCGACTAGTAGAATATCCATGTGAATAAGTAAATAACATTATTTCATTATATCTTTTCCATATTATACTGAAGTTCAAGTTTAAAAGGCTTTTGTTTTAGTTATAAATTTCTTTAAGTGTTTAATATTATCTATGAAATCTTCTGCTATATTGTTATCCTTACTGAGCATCTAAGCTCACCCCTTTCAATGTTTCATCTTTTCCCATGATGTGAAGAAGTAATTTATGAATGACCTGCAGGGATAGTATGAGGGGATTTGAAGACAAGATTTTGTTGTAGTTTTTTTACCTTATGATGTAATGTAAGACTTATTAATATATCTAGTGTTTCCAAGACTACTAAACTATTCGGTTTTTCGAGACTTGATCCTTTGTGATCATGCCAATGTTATGTAATAATGCACCGACTCTGGGTATCTAGGGTCGGGGCGTTACAGTTTGTATCAGAGAAAGATTAGTACAAATCTTAGAAACTATATTTAGATAAACTCTGATTAGAGCATGTAGAACTAAGATAAACATTGAGGATTAGTATATAAGAAAATTCTAATATTTTGGTATTGTAGAGATTTAGTGAGTTTTCTGAGCAAAACATCCATGTCTGGATACGAGCAGGTAGAGGCGGCGCTGGCATAGATGTACCTAGGGGTAAAACCCGAAAACACCGCTTTGAGCTAGACTCAAACGGGAACTGCTGCAAGATAACGGGCCTTGCTTCACTCTTGGTTACGACACTCCCATGGGATATGCTTAGGATAGTTTACATTTTCATCACAAAACGATTTGAAGTATTATATATAATGTGAGAGTAAATGACCATGGTTAATGCTAATGTGTTTCAAATTGAGAATATGGTGACATGATAATCTCTAAATGATTTTATGAATACTGTTACTCACACAATGCTTTCTAGTTTTAGTCAATGGCTGGATTCCAAGGAAGTCATAGTGATTTTGAGAATGATGTACAAGGTGGGAATGGTGGTGGAAATGAGCAACAAAATTAAATGTTGATAGGCGTAAAGGATATCATCTTTATGCCAAATCAATTTTCCAAAAATATGATCAACAATATATATATTAACCAATTCTCAGACTCAACAAAGAAGAGAATGGTGATGAATGATAAGATCTCCCGCAGTGGAGTCCATGGAGAAAGGAATACTCAATTTCTATATTGCAAGAAATGTGGAAGGAGACACCCATGAAAGTATCTCAATGGGACAAAGAAATAATTTACGTGCAGGAAGGAAGGACATAAAGTGAAGAATTACTGAAGAAAAATGAATAGTACTATGGAAAAAGATAAAAATAGTCCCAATAATCCATTTACAGTCATTTGCCGTAAATGTAGGGGACCTAGCCATTACCCGAGTGAATTTCCTATTCTATAGGATATTTTCTTGGTCAAAGAAGAAGCTATGTGGAAATAAATGGTTGAAGAAATGTTTAAAAAGTATTATTGCTCCTTATTGATGGGTTTACTTTGAAATAATTTTCTCTTGTATTTTTAACCCTACATTTTTCCATGTGAGAATGATATTTGAGGAAGAATTATCTTTTCTCTTGTGGATATAGTTATAAATAACCATTTGGTTTTATATGATCGTTGGGTTTGAGGAAATTATAAGAAAATTCTATGTATGAGATAATATTTGTGGTTAAATTATGTTATGGTTATTTTGAGAAATTTATCTCATTTTGGTAATGTTATAAAATATAGTTTTTGAAAAAGGACTACACGAAGATCGTGTGACAACCAGTCGCGTCGGACAAAGCTGTGAGAATCGAACCAACAACCAAAGTGCGATTGGGATTTATCGCCTACCATTGGACTACGTGAAGTCCCTGGTTAGTGTGACTATTATTTTTAGTAAATAATTTTGTTGATCAATAATAATTTGATTTGGGATCTTGTGTCTTATCAAATGAATACCCTTAGTACAGGAAAATGATTTGGTTATTAAGTGTTTAATGTTATTTTGTAAGTTGTTTGCTTTTTTGTGAACACCATATGCCCAAGGAAACTATAATATTATGGGATTTCATTTTAAGAGTAATGGTGGATTTTTATCTATGTTTTTATTGAGGATTTATAGTGATTTGGGTTATTTATGGAAATGATTAGTTGAATTACATTTAAGTATGTGACTTTAAGAGTAATTAATGTCATTTGGAGATAAAATTTAACATGGAAGACTAAATTATTATAAGTTTTGGGTTTCAATATTAGTTTGGATTATATTGAAGGATTTTATGGATAATTTATTATTGAATGGTATTTATTTAACATTGGGGTATTGATGGTTTAATTTTTGAAATTAATATTAGTGTTTTTTTTCTCTAATGGAATATTCATTTGGGGGATCATAATATATTATACTAACCTTATTGGTTTTGATTAATCTCTAAAGACAAGGTAAATATATAGTTTATCCCATTTGGATCATGTATTTCTATAGATGTTTATTCTAGCTCTTCCATTATCACCAAGTCTTCTTGAATACTCAATATTAAAAAAAATGAGTTAGTGGTAAAAAGTTATTAAAGAATGAAACTCTACTTAAAAATTAAGTATATCTCTTTATGTTTTTAGTTAATATCAATAATTAATTCTTCGTCCTTATTTAATTTAACTTAAAACAAAAAAATGGATTCCATTTACTTTTCCTATAGGGTGACTAATGACTGTTTGTCCCAACATAAGTTTGTGATTTTCTTATTGTTAACTCTCTCCTGATCAGGTTTTCTATCCCTCTCCATCAGAACTTAACACTTCTTTTATCGTCCGTATCCATGTTTTCCTACCTGTAATCTTAGTATGGGTTATCTTGGGTGACATTTATACATCTCTTCCTTTCTTTTAAAGTTATAGTTTTATTGACTCTTTTTCTGATGTGGGACTTTCCATTATATTCTCAAGCCCAATTTTAAAAAAATTGCGATGACACAATTTATTAAAGAAGGTGAGAATGTAACACCCCAAGATTCCATGGTACTTTTACCTTTGAATAATGCAATGGCGTGCATTGTACTCAACTTTGAGATTCTAACACACCACAACCAATCAAATTAGCCATTATGAATAGTAATACCTACTTTTTGAAATTTTATAAATTCTATCTCTCAAAATGGACTTAATTTTTGGATTCGGAATATCGAAATTAGCTTAGGGTGAAATTTTTGTACTTTTCGGATAACTTTCATATTTTGATGAATAATGAAAATTATTAAATTTTAATTAAAAACAAGTTTTTTAATCAAAATAATTAATATTGATAAATTATGAATTTGAGTGATTTTAATGTATATTTAGGATATTTTTTAACATTTAATTCAATTTTTGTCATTGGAAATAATTTCACAATTAAACTAGACATAAATAAGTGTCAATCTTTTGATAGTTATTGTCTCTTAAAAACACACTTTTTGTTTTGACCGCGGGAATTAATTTTAAATTAATTTCTGACACTTCTTTGTTTGGAATTTGGAAAAATGGATTCCATATTTGGAATCGGGATGTTCAAATTGTGTAAATAGATAACTTTTACTTTTAGACATTTTGAAAAATTACTTCGGTAAATATTTTATTTACCATGGTTAAAGGGTAAATCCGGTAGATAAGGGTTAAAAAATACTATTATAATATAACAAATTACCCAAAAACGTGTCCTAACCTTATTGGTTGATAAATTTCCGACCATGGTCATCTTTGGGTCTATTTTGGGACCCCATGGTGCTACATGTAAGTGATAGGGGCAATTTATTTTAATTTAGTTAAAATGAATACAAAAATGACACAAGCATATATCTTTTAGAAAAACAATTTTTACATAGGGTTATATATGTTGGAGTTTCGACTATAAATATTAATTAGAAATATAAAAAGATTTACTACATAAAGTTATTTTATTTATAAATTTTAGACATTAAATAATATAATTTCTTTATGTCACAATGGTGATGCAGTAATTACCATAATAGTAAAAAATTAAAACGATTGATATTGTAAATACCTAAATAAATATAATTTGAGACTTTTTATGAATTAAACTAATTTTATAGGTTAATATGACATGTTAGGAATGATTATTCAACTTTTTTCGAAGTAATCATTCTGTTATTATTTTTACAAAAAATCAATTATTGAATAGTGTCAAAATTGACATGGAAGAGTTTTTAAAACTAATATTATATTATTAATTGATATTAAATTCATAAAAAATCTAAGGTTTGGAAAAGAGACTTATATAATGATATTTGTATCATTAATGGACCACATGGGGGACTCTTGGATGTATATAGTATGTTTATTAACCATATAATATAAAAATACAAAGAGACATTGTAAAAGTGAAACTAATTAAGTAAGAGTTTATAAATAAAGATAAGGTTAATATAATGACCCAAACCTGTCTAAATTATATTGGTTGAGTGGTCTGCGACCTATCCCCACATTAACCTTTAAATAGTTCACTTTGGAGCCATTAGAAAGAGAATGTGAATTTATTATAAAATAATATTTTTATCTTTTCCAAAGGTGCCCCTCACCCATCTTATAAAAGGGAACTCCCCCTTCTCACTACTTCACACCTTCAATGCCTTTTTGTTCTGCCAAACCCTACCCAAATACTCTCTCAACGTCCCTCACTACAACCTAGAGGCCTTAGTTTGATCATAAATCCAACCTATGGAGCCCTTTTGATCAAATCAAAAGGAAGAACCCGAAGAAGAGGTAATGTCTTTACCACCCTTTTTCAAATTCATTTCTTCATAAACTTCTTCTTTATTTGTTATTCCCTTTCAAAATTAATGAATCCAGTATCTCCTATATATTTTAATCATATTATAAATATAGTACAACCATATTCAGTATTCTATCCATCCTTTGAATAACATGTCACCATACGTGCGTACGTATGGCTTACCGTCTCCACGCCATGCTGTAATTGTCATTCAATAAATTATTATTTGTATGGGTATAACAATGATGTGTAATCCATTTAAATAATATATATAACATGATAATTATTCTTTCTATATGATATAACATCTAATTATATATTATTTTAACATCAAAAGAATGATATTGTCACTTGTGCGTACGTACGGACTACCGTCTCCACGAACGTGATGAGATTCATTCTCCATCGTATCCATTCAAGTATAATTATCATTTCATTATCTAAAAATAATGTTTAAGGACATGATATAATTATGGTTATGAATAATATACTACCTATCAATGACAAAAACGGCTTACGTAACAAATCATATAAAAGAACACGAGTAAGTTAACACCTGAAACAACGATAATACTAAGATATTATTAACAAATCAATGTTAAAAGATCATATATGATATCATATTAATGTAAATGATTCTTGTATAATTCAACAACAATTATTTCACCATTATACCCGAGGTTAACCTACCATCGACCAAAGAAAAAGTACAATGTAAGGGGTTTTCTTATCTCACTCTTAATTTTGGGAGAATTCCATTGTTCACCACTTATTTATTGAATGTGGTGTGTGTACTGCCCATGATTGTATTCACTGTGTAATATACTTTAATTTATGGATATTTACATAATCATCGTATGATCCTTCTTTCATGGTTTTATGTTTCAAAAGTTACCTAATCGATAAGGGAATTTGAACTTTCAATTTCCACTCATTTGGAATTACACATATTTCATTGATTATATTACTCCAAGATTATGTGTGGAATCACTATTCATTTGATTATGTCATGATTTCCACTCCCCATTATGTGGATATACATTTGATACACATAATCACTCCATTTATAATTTCTCAAGTCATCGATATGAATTTGATAAGCGTAATTTTAACTCATTCTCCATTTGTTGAGTTAAACATCCAATTCATTGGTGTTGTTTTTACAAGATTATGTGTGAATGTCCTTTTATTGTTTTACACTAAATATCCAATCGTATTTTGTGTATTTATATTTTTCACACATAACTATGTCTTTGATTTATCCATAACCAGATATACGACCTTTATTAGAGATTTCATCTCAATTTACATTCCATTGAGATTTCATTATAATTATACACCAAATCACTTTTATGTGGTGTATATAATGTGCTTTGACATAGTATATCTTGAATCTATTTATTCTCATGATATTAAAATGTTTTTATTACCTCAATTATTTGTATTCAAGTGTCTCTCTTTTGGTTAGAAACTCTAACTAAAATACCATTTTTAAATTTTTTAAAGACTTATTATTCTAAATAATTCTCATTAATGTCCAGCTCTTAAAAATGGTTTTAAGGATTTATTTATTTGGACATTAAAGTTTTAAAATTAAAACTCCTTTTAATAGTTTCAAAGTGGTATGGGACATTTTGATTCAAAAATCAATTTTTAAATGGCTTCTTGACAAATAGTGCGACTTTTAAATGTTTTCAAGAAAATGGGTATATTTCTCTCAAATAGTTTTGATGGTTATTTTCATCTATGTCAATATCATTCATTATTGTCAATTGAGGTTAATATTATACAATACAATCTTCCATATTGTATTGAATGAGTTATGTTTGACTGTGGATGTGATATTTTTACACCATTCATGGTTTGTGGTTAATGTATTGACATTTCTTATGCTAGTTTTAATACTAATTTTTATGTTATGTTTAAACATGTTCATATGAGAAATGGATTGCACTTAGTAAGTGACGGGTGGAGCCCACTATAGCTCCTCGATGCATCGGTAGGTCTCATGAGACAAACTAGTTTCTTGGCACAAGGCCTTGGAAAAATCTTATTTATAGTCTTGGCACGAGGCCTTGGCTATGTGGTTATGATAGTATGGAATTATGCATTCCATCATTATGAAAGTGGTTATTGATATTGAATGTGATTGTTAGACTAGTATAATATACATGTGAATAAGTAAATGGAATTATTTTATTTTATCTAATCCATATTATGCTGAAGCTCAAGTTTAAAAGGCTTTTGTTTTAGTTATAAATTGCTTTAAGTGTTTATGCTTATCTACAAAAGCTTCTTCTATATTGTTATCCTTACTGAGCATCTGAGATCACCCCTTTCAATGTTTTATCTTTTCCCAGGATGTGAAGAAGTAATTTATCAATGACCTGCAGGGATAGTATGAGGGGATATGAAGACAAGATTTTGTTGTAGTTTTTTTACATTATGATGTAATGTAAGACTTATGAATATATCTAGTGTTTCCAAGACTACTAAACTAATTGGTCTTTTGAGACTTGATCCTTTGTGATCATGCCAATATTATGTAATAATGCACCGACTCTGAGTATCTAGGGTCGGGACGTTACAAAGATGGACTTGGACTAGATGATGCTTAGTGAGACTAGATAGAATAATGTGTGTTCATTATGTATCCGAAAATATGTCCTATCTATTAGTTTCCTATTGGGATGGTTTTAGACTCTGTTTATTAGGCTTGTATTTGGCCCTACTTACATTCCTTTACATTTATTAATACTCACGTTATATGATATAGATGTATGAATGAATGCATATTAATTTCTTTTTACATTTCATAACTTCATAGGCTTTGAGGTGTGGGTTTGTGCAAGTACATAGGCTAAATGAATCCCATGTTAGTGATATGCCAACTTGGTGCTAGTCACTAGTCCCAAACCTATTGAGGGCCGAAATTGGGTGTAACATGATGGTCCCCATTGGGAAGGGTCATTACAAAAAAATGGTACTAAGGAATAAAAATTATATAAAAATAAATATATAATAATAAAAATTAATTTGTATTATCAGATAATTATAATATAATTTCCCTGCCAGTAATTTGAGCATAAACTATCTTCATTAAAATCCGATTAAAACATAAACCACATACATAAAGTCTTTTCGTATGTTGTATATAATTTTAGTTAATATATAAAAAATATAAATTTTAATAAATATATTGAAGAAATATAATCATATATATCATTAAAAAAATATTCAGTAATTATATCTTATCATATGTTTACTATAAATTCATTATTTAAATCAATATTTTGGGAAATATCTACATAATATTCCCTTCATTTTTTGGTTTGGTGGTCTTATTCATTTTAAATTTGTCATAGTAATGTCTAATATTGAATTTCAAAAAAATTTAATTAGTATCATATTTAAAAACTATTTAAATATTTATATCAATTTATATAAAAGAGGGATGAAAACTGATTTAAATCGCATCGTGTAGATATTAGTTTTATGGTATACAAAAATAATGTTTCCAATTTTTTATAAATAGAATTAAATAAAATTATATCACTATTTATATTCCCAAAAATATAGTAATAAAATAAATTTATTATATATATATATATTAAATCTTTCATTTTAGAAATCATCTTGTAATGGTGACAGAAAAAAATTACCTCACATCAGGGAGGGGATAGTCCACAAATACAAATGCATGATGTTTTGTTTTCCAATAGCATAGAAATGAAGAGGAAATAATAGTTCATTATTATTTTTGAAATTAATAATATGTAATTTTTTGATGTAATTTTTTATAATAAAAACCATATATTTAAGGGTGTATAAGAAGAAATAAAATTCAATGTACTTAGTTACGAGTTATAACTGTTAATGCGGATTCGACTTTTGCTTAACAGAATTATCATTGAAAGGAAGTTTTTTTGGAAGGTAAATAAGAATTGGGATATGGAAAAATAAATCTACTAAGGTATTAAGGTAGATATTTTTGGATATTCATAGCTCTTGAAGTGTAATGAAGTGTGGAGATGTAGTATCCTTTTTTAAGTGATGGAAATAAAAAACAAGAAATTACTTAAATGATTTAATTATAATACAATATATATATATATATTAATCATGTATAATATCCCCAAAGTAGCCAAAATTATAATATATGATGTAATAGGTTTTTAATAAATAAATTAAATCACCATTATATAGTTTTATGGACATAATTTACTCTATATCTCATACTTATACCATAAAAATAATAACTAAATTTACTGTGATAGTATCATTTTTACCCTGATAACATAATAATATTTCAAGAAATTAAAGTTTACTCATATAATAATTTTAAAAATATTTCTTCCAAAATTATAAACCTCTCTATTAGATTCATTTTTTATATTTTCTTAGAAACTACAGTAAGTATTTGAGAATAAAAAACAAAAAAATTGTTTCTATAAAAATACCTAATTTAAGAGTAAAAATAAAATACCCCATGTTATATTTTAATAATATGTTTTTGATTTAGAATTTTTTGATTAATAATTAATGCAAGGTTACTAGTTTTTTAATGAATTGAAATATTATGGGAATCTCCCAACGGTGCCATAAAATTAAATATGCAAAATTTGTTTTTAATTAGAATAAAATCTAACTTATCTTCATAAAAATCTAAATTGAGTTCCAAATTTAAATTTGTTTTTTATATTAAATTATGTAACTAATTACAAAATTAATTGGTAAAATATGTCATAAAATTTGATAAATGAAATTTTTAGATATTTTAATGCTTTAGCTTCTATTTTTAATCCAATATTACAACATTTTCTAAAGTGAAAAATATTATCCATGTGGACTATTCATAATGACAAAAAATTTTGATATTTATATTTAGTTATATTAAATATTATTAATCCAATTATTTAACATGTTTTAAAATATCAAATTTATATATGGGGTAGAATCACAATTTAATATAAAATGCACAACCAAAGTGAAAATAGTTTTTTTAAATCATTATACAAAAATATAGTAATAAGACGCATCCTATGTCAATTATTATTTTATTTATCAAAAAATTATAGTTCTTTTATTTTATGATCACATTAAAATTATTATGGGGTTCATCCATGAAATGAAATGTCATATTTATATAAAAATATATTTTTTACATTAAATAAAAATCAATACATTCAATAAAATTCCAAAATGACACCCTAATATATTTTTAATATGATTATTTTAAAAATTATATTATTATTCAGTAATGATAATTATATATGATTATTAAATTAATTATAATATTCTACCACAAATTAAAATAAAAACCCATTTACGAGTAAAATGTGTTTTTTAGGAATGCAATGACTATATTGAAAATCTATAAATTATTTGAATGTTTTTCAAGAGATATTAAAATATTTTTTATATATAATGATTATAATAAATCTATGAAAATTTTAATTTTAAAATTATTTTTTTGATAATATTGATTTTTTGTTATATTATTAATTTATAAATGATAATAATTATTACTTATTTTTATAATTATTTATTCTCATCTTTAAAATATAATGGAAAAATGAAATATCAAAAAATGTGAATAAATTTAAATTAACTGTTATATTTTTATGTAACATGAATATTTTGTATAACTATTAATAGTAAAATAATATCATCATTAATAAACATAGAATATATGGATTAATAAATTCATATTATTATAGTATTGTTATAGAAAACTCCACCATGATTAAAATCTAATATATTATAATTTAAAAAAAAATCAAATTACAGTGAATATATATATATAATAGTCTTAGAAGAATTTCATTAATATATATTTAATTCATACTCAATTAGTTTATGTTATGTTTAATATAATTTATGTCATTTGAAATGATTAAATCATTAATGAAAAATCATTTATTTTTCTGTTATGGAGGGTTGTATTGGAAAAAACAAAATTATTGTCTACAAATCCATAATATATGAGTCATTATAATTAGGGAATATTTAATTATATTTTTACATAATATTTATCAATATTTATTGATATTAAGTACATTTTATATTTGATTACTCATTTATAGTTACATAATTAGTTGTAAAATGAATCAATACAAAGCGTAATTTGGTTTTCTATGAAATTGAATTGATTAATTTAATTTCTTTAAATTTTTATTCATAATAATGAAAATTTTCTTTATTATTTTAAACTTTTTGAGATACTGTTAAAAAATATTTCTGAATTTTTGAGATTATAACGATTTAGTGTTGTCATTCTTGTTATGGAGGTTATTATTGTATTTAGATAACTGGATTTATATTTTCTACAGGGAATAGTTATGTTTAAATTTTTTGAGAAAATATATTTCAACCAAACGTTAATGGGAATATGATCTAATGTTTTGGTTCCCATAATGATGATTAAAAATAAATAAGTAAATTTGTTTATGTGAATGATTGAAGAAGGGATGTTTTGGTGATTTATGAAAATTATTTTTTAGATATATCGAAATTCATTATGGTTAACATTTAAAATTATTGAGATATTAAGTGAACATATAAGAGAATTATTTAATAATGAAAAATTATATGTTTTTGAATTATTTATTAATGGTGATGTCATTAGTCCCAAGAAAGTTGAAAATATATTGCAATGAATGATATCATCAACATGATTTCAAAACAATTTCAATACTAGATAACTTATCATAGCACAATGAATTTCATATTTAATAAATATTTATAGAATAGTTTAAGTGATAAAGGGATAATGAAAAAATCAAGGTCATGTTATAAATCTTTTTTGGATAAATTTAAATTACATAATGTAAAAATATATTTCTTTTAATTTTTAATCGTTTATAGAGTAGTTTAGAATTTAGTATTACCACTAAAAGGAATTTGACTATATTAATTGAAAACTAGTAGTTATTTTTAAGACATAATATATATATATATTATTTATCAATATTTTGGAACATTGAATGTATTTTATGTTTATAATTTTTTTGTATTAATTCAAAGGTTAAAATAATATATTAATATAGAATATATAAGATAAGTGATTCTTTTCATTACATGATGTTTATTAAAAAATTTCTTGGATGAAATAACAAAGAGTTTGTTATTTTAAGTAGATAAAATATTGATTTAATCCTATTATAATTGATGTAAAGGTATCATAGTTTTTATTTATGGTTTTTTGTCAGGAATCAATGACCTGATAGCTAATATTTAATGTATTATGTGTTATCATATGAATGCAGGAATAATTGAAAATAAAAATAGTCAATGAGAATACAATTTGATTTATCATTACGGTACTTATTATTTAACATTTTATTTTCTAAATACATTAATGGGAGGATAAAATTTGTTTTCATACATAATTTATAATATGTATAACAAAATAATAAATTATTTGTTATTTAATGTAAATTTAAATTAATTATATTACTACAAGTGACTAATTGTCATGGAAATATAGTGATTTTTTTAAATCATATATTAATATAAATTTTTATGTATAAGTCACATTTACTAATTATATTCACTTATTAAATATATTAAAATATTTTCCTTAATTAAATTAATAATGGATTTATTAGAAAATTAATTGAAAATATATTTAATCATTTATCAATATTTGTCATTGTGAGTCCTTGAATGAATTTTTTCAACAATGGAATCCTCAAATGGTGTTATAGTGTTATTTTTTTATTAATCAATGTTTCATTTTTTTCAATTTTATCATTAACATTTTTTGAAAATATTATTTCTAAATTTGGAATACATAAATATTGAATCCATTGAGACCAAACACCATAATATGTTGTAAATTATCATGATTTTATTTCATTGAACATATGGAACTTTTTTCTATTAGATTGAATAATCAACACTATAAATTCAAGACACACATTCACACAATAAAAATATGTAAAATAAAAATAATTAAAATACATCTTTTTTCATGTTTCACATATGAGGGATAAAATAAATGAGATTGCAAAGAAGGAATGTCATTATACCAGTATAATCAGTAACTCATTATTTTGAAATAAATATATCAATCAAAATACTAATAGTAAATCCAAGTCTCACTACCACTTATTATCCATTTATTTGATGCATTGGTAAAAGCGGTGAAATAATATGATTCATAGATCATAAATAATTTAAATTTAACAAAAGAATCTATAAACTATTTTGGATTTAGTTCTTATAATCATATATATCTTAATTATAACATATGGATCACAAATGAAAAATTGTATTTTGGATCTTATAATATTCTTATTTTAATTATATATATTCTATCATCCTCTTAAATTATATATTTTTTCCAATAAATGTTAAGAAATTTTCATCTATTAATCTTTGTAAATCACTTCGCTATAAATTCAATATCATAATAAGAAATTTGTTTCTATATTATTTATCATCAAAAAAAAATATTGTTCTGTGAAATTTATTAAAATATTTCAGATTAACTATATATTTTTAAACAAAACTAAATATGAACATCATAATTATTTTAATAAAAATATTCTGTTTAATAACTAGATATGATTTGTTTTCAAGTTCAATTGTTTAAAAATAACAAATCATGGTATATATATCTTGACCTCCACTAAAAATTAATAAAATTTCACATTATGATACTCATATCTCTCTAACTACATCATGTAGTTTAACCCAAATCATATAATGGATTAATTTTAGTGACATTTTGTACATTCAAAAACACTCCCCTATATAATTTCCATCTAAATATTTTCTACCAAGGATATTTGTTGAGTTCAAGATGATTTAACATTTTTATACTAAAGTGTTTATTGTGTAAGATATAATTAATGAGGTTAAATTCACAATAAATACTACATTTTTCAAATTTGTAGTTTTTTATGCTGAAGTGGATTTAATTAGTAATTTATTTTGTATTCAATATCATGGAACACATTTTTAGTAACGAATCCCATTCATACTCACGTGAAACATGTTATCTCATGTGAGGATATATTATTACTAAATTATTGACGATAATAAACAATATTTGAAATAATATAATAAGGTTCTATTTATATTAATGTACTACATGGAAGATGACCCTAATATATAGTGATAATTCTATAATGTATGGTAATAATGAACAAGAAAAATATAAAAATGGGTATAATGTGTGATTTGGAATCTAAATCAGATCATATTTTGTAGAAAATAATTCAGTATATAGATATTTACCATAATATAGAGGTTTAATTTTTTTTCTTTCAATTTTTTACATGAATAATACACATTTAATTTTATAGATGATTTATATTTCAAATAACTTTGATAAGGTTATTTTTAAACAATAGAGAATATATAAAATATTATTACAATATATATTTTTCCATAGAGATGAATATCTGGCCATTAAGATCAATCCATGAAAAATTTGTTCATATATAAAATTAAATATTCCAAGGATCAATATATATATATATATTTATATAATGTTCATTCCACGTCTGAGTTTGTTATATTTTAATGGTTTAAAGTGAATTATTTTTTATCCATCAATGTTTTTGGTTGCTAAATGAATATTATGATCACACCATAATAATTTATTCCACTATTTGATAAAGTGTAATGACTGGAATATTATTGTTCATAATGTGGCCCAAATTATTATTCATGGGTTATTCTTACTTAATCCATTAATCCCCATTATCATGTATAAGGATGGAAGGGTGGACTCAGTAGATTTAATGGATTATAATGAAATTGATGAATTTTTAGTAGATTTTAACCTCTCTATATTAAATATGAATATGAGAGTAGGTTTGTAGATAGAGTTAGAGGATTTCTTTTGTGCATGTTCTTAAAATTGGAGTGGAAATTATGGAAAAATATAGAGAAAAACATTATAAAATGTAAAAATGAATATTTAAAATTTTATAGATGTCTGGTTACAAAGAACATATTATACCTATATCATGTTTTTACCTTAATTTTTTATCTATAAAACATCAATATTTATGATCGTTTTATAATTTTTTCGAAGATAATTACTAAATAATTTTATTTCAAACATTGATTATTTGTGCATGTGTGATAGTTTGATTTTTGGGATTGTGCCAATAATGAACCTTTTTTGATTGATTATTTAAACAAATGAAAATTAGTTCTTCCTTTTATATCATTTCCTTGAAATATGTATAATTTCTAAAAAGGATGATTTAATACTCACTATTAGGATTTGAATTACTTTTTAGGATTTGATATAAAAGGATTACTATTAAATTATTCTCCCATCATATTATAGAAACCAAAAATTTCATGACATACCCTTCTCAAGTAATATTGAATCCTAGTTACCCATTTATTTGGTTCATAAACATAATTTTTTTATAAATATTCCTCTATGTTTAATTATTAAGTATAATATTTATGTTATACATATTTATGAAATTAATTTTTTAACAACAATGTGATTTTAAATGTTAATGGGACTAATTATTATAATAATTATGATCATATGAAGACCCATATATATATGGTGTGATAATATGTATTTTAATATCATACTAATGTTTTTTAACATAGAATTAATGTTATTTAGATGAGAATAGTTTATATAAATTATTTATAGAGTTTATATCCTACTTAAAATTCAATGTATATCATTGAATTTAAAAAATTATTTTCATAATGGATTTCATTTGGAAATAAAATTGGGGAAATTATAGGAAATGATTAAAAAGGATAAAATTATAATAATTAAGCCATTTTATTGGTTTATTGTTTGAAATATCATGATATTAAGCTAGATGGATTATGAAATAGTTCATTATATATTTTCTTGAGTAAATAATTTTTCAAGAATGATCATATGATATTTATAGAATCTAAAAGGATCCAATTTTATTTATAATATATATTATATATTTTATAATTGATTAATGAAAATGTTTCATTACATGAAAACAATGATTTAGTTTAAAATCTATATGATGATTCGAATTTAATTTTAAATCCAAATGAATTAATTAATTGGAGTTTTTTTGAAACTCCCATGTATTTAAATATATATTAATTTGAATAAATATCATTCTAAAACAATATTTGATTTATGTGACATAAGAAAACATTTGATAATACGTTAAAATAAATAAATAGAAAACATAATAAATCAGGTATAATTAAATGTTTTAACAAATAAATTTAAATTGTTTTGTTATTTATATGATATAATGTTAATTAATGTTAGTATTGAAAATTAGTGTTTTATATTAATTAAATGTATCCTTATATTTCATATATTAATTTATTAGAAACAATAAAAAAAATTATTTTTAACAATATTAAACTAGATTAATTTTTTATTCAATCATTTAAAAAAAAATTTAACATAATTAGTTAAATTTTTAGATGAATTTTGTTTTTTATGAATATCAAAATAATCTGGATTTTATAATCATCTGTTGTGTGAAACCATTTTTATGAATAAATGGTAATTTTCGATTCATTGGTATTTCTTGAGTTGCGAAAACACAAAATAAATGATACTTTAAAAAATAAGTATAACTTAATATTACATAATTGATTTAAAAGTATAATCCTAATTTTAAATGATTATAGTGATTCAGAATTCAGTTTCATTAACAATAAATAGATACCCTACTAGATTTTAGTCATCAAGTAATGCTTTATAGGGTTAGTATGTGGGGGGGGGGGTTAAAGTAAGATAAATGCGATATAATATTGTTAAAACATATCCAAAAAATGTTGTTTGAATGAATTTAATCATTAAAAAATCATTAATTTAAAATATTGTTTCCATATTTAAACATTTTCTGAGTACGTCATTTATTATATTTTAACATTGTAAATAATTAATGTGGTCCACACCTCTCACATATGAAAGGGAATATCTGATATTTACAAATCCACAAAATACAAGCCATCAATATCAACAAAAACCCAAACATATGGATTCATAAATCTACTACCCATGTCTTAGACTATCTGGTGTGTCCTAAAGATCAATCATATAATTCTTATTATATATACCAAATGATGGAAACCATGGAGTGGTTATATGTCTTAATCAAATTATTCCTTGTTTAATACATCATCTACCATTAAAAAATATTTTATAAACCTCTTAAATTATTAAATTATATAAAAATTATATTCATATTTGTTAATATGATTATGAATGAAAAATTTTATACCCCATTTCCATCATTTGGGTTTAGAAAATATTATCACATGTACTTCTAGAATATTTCCACTATTAAGAAATGTATTTATTTTTTCATCACCACCTCACAAATATAGTTATACATTTGTTTCTAATAGTTGTAGATGATTTTTAAAATATAATTAATATTATTTAATGATAATATATTATCTACTTTCTTTCCCTCCCATCTGTTGGATGATTATAATGTCTCTCCGGTATACATGTGTATCATGACCTCTATGACACAATGTGATATTTATTTAATGTATGCACTGAAAAGATAATCATAATGATATTTTTAAATAAGATATATTATGTTTATAATTTCATAATTACTTTTAATTGTAATCCTTTATCTTTTTGATATATTTTTTCCATTTTAAATATCATTATCCTCTACTTGTTTCCTGATAAAATACTCTCACCATGAAAGAAGTATTTCAATTTCAATTTCATCCTTACGTTGATTTATTTAAAAAATATTAAATTAATAAAAATAAGAAATATAATTCTGTTTTTATATTATATTTTATTGAACCAAGTCCCATTAAACAATTTTCAATATAATAAATTAATTTTCCTGATTTTATACATAGTTACCTCAAAATGAATGATGTAAATTTTATTAACATAGTGTCTAAATAAAACATGATTAAAAAATTATCTAAAAAGACTAATGATAATATAAAAAACCTATAGAGTATTACATTTTTAATAACTATTTTAATTTTAATAGTAAAGAGTTATAAAGTGTATGAAATTATTCAGGTCTTTATGTAAGGATTTTATCATGTTTATTCATTTTTCTTAAGATTTCTGTCATTTTCACCACATTTGTTCCCCTATGGGGTGTATAATAAACCATATGGATGAATTTTGTCATTAATTTGTTGATATTAAGGTGGATTAGAAGTCCATATCATGTTCTATCATTCAATTTCAGTTTTATTCAATTTTTACTGAATTAAAAATATTATTTTCTTTATAACTATATTTCAAATGTTTTAAACTAATTTCCCTCCAAATATATATTCATAAAAATATTTCATTAATTTTTATATTTTTATATAAATTGTCTTAAAATGTAATTTTCATATTCCATTTACATTTTATTAATTTTTTCCAAAAAAATTTTAGTTATTTTTCTTAGGGTCAAGGCGAATCCTTTTGACCAAATTGTAAAATTATTTTCAATCATTTATACATTTTATATAATTACAATAGGAATTTAAAAAACTTACTTACCTCTATTAATAAATATGTATTCATAGTCTTCCAATGAATATCACTTACCTTTTTCCATTAAAAGTATCCATTATTTGTCATTCCAAATTAAATAGATTTTTTCATTAATATTAAATAAAAATTTATTGTGTATTTTATATGAGTTGAAAATAATTCATGACTAATTTTATAATATAAAAGTAGAAGAATATAGTTTTTCCACATAAAATAGTAACCAATAATTATAGATTTTGAAACTCAATCCCGACATATATATCTCCAATGCATTTTATAAGGATTAGTCTCAAATAATCTTCTTTTGGAGAACCAACTAGTTTAGTGATACTCATAGTGTTCTGTAAACTAGAAAGATGGATGTCCAAAAATTATAACCCATGATTCTTAAATAATGATTCTATTAATGTGATTATCTGTATGAAAAACCATTTGATTACATACAAATTTTATATAACATTTTAAAATGGAATAATTTTTTTTATTGGAAAATAATTTTATTGGTATCTCATATATTAATAATATTCAATCATGTGTTTTATATGATTTTTATTGGTTATAAAATTTAACACTAAAAATGTATAAATTTTCACATTTGATTACGATTTATTTTATATGTTTAATATCTATTATTAATTCGGGTATTTATTTTTATGGGATTGAGGATTTTTCTCTAGACTATAAATCATCATTAATTTGTATATCCATTATTCATATTTTTTTGAAAAATTATCATTTTCAAAATATTTCTCATAGAATCAAAGGCAATGCCTAAACTACAACAAGTTCAGTCTTTTTGCAATAAGACACATATTATATGAATAAAAATGTTTTTAAAGAAATTGTGATGTAATTTTAAGAAAATATTTTAGTGGTTAAATATACATTTTTGAATAAATAACCTCTTTATGTATTTAATTCCTTAATTCCAAAAAAAACTAAAATATCATGGAAAATTATCAATGTTAAAATAAAGTCTATTTGTGAGTTAAATAATAGTCTATTTGTGAGTTAATGGCTCAAAATAAAGAGATGTTCATGTATTCGCATAGATATGGGAAACAATGTCTTTATTTAATTTATAACATGGAATATTATAATTTGATATAATCACACTCACTGATTTTGGTTAAATAAAATGGTTGGAACCATCTTGAACTATGTTGACAATGAATATGATTGAAAATGTGGTAGTTATTTAAATTGAAAACAATATAATATAGGAGTTAATGTGAATTTTTTTGGGTTATTATTAACTAAAAATATTGTGTGATGAAGAAAACAAAAAACATTACGATTTTCATAATACACCAAAAAATTGTAAAATTGAGTTTTATAGAAATTTATGTGAAAATGATTTTGAATTTCATAATATTCAATATCAAATGTTTCAAGAATTTTGAATGAAGAAATAAAATAGATATATTGATGTAATTATAAGTAGATATATTTTATAAAATGGAGGGCATAGTCAAGTAACATATGATAAAAAATAAATAAATCAGTTAATGTATTTTTAAGGTCCTTGGATTATAGTACTTTTAACTTATGTAATTAATTATTGGGGTAAAATAAAACATGGGATGTGTTTTGAGAGATTCTTGATGATTTTTAGGGTATTTTACATGTTTATACTGATTCATGATTTGAAAATGGTTATGTCTGACCATAAACTATCTACAAGAAACAATGAAAGGTGTTGATGGGATCCACATGGGTGTCACACAGTTTTTATGCTCTTAATGAAATTTTATCAAACTGAGACCAGGGGTCAGATTAGTAGTAATATTTATAAATTTTATTTCTTTTCAAATTAACATATTTTTATCTATAAGAATATAATAAACTTTGATGAATAAAAAACCATTCCCAAATTAAATATAAATATATAACACAATTGGATAACATTTTTATAAGTCAAAGTATCAAAGAGATCTTACTTTTTTACTATGTTTAGTTAGAAAACCCAATAAAATATTCTCCACGATAATCATTAGAGGTCATAAAAAACACTTATTCACTATCATAAAGTGAAACTATGATTTCCAAAGACCCAAAAGAAAAATAGTTTTATAGTACATAAAATAAAAAAATCCACACCAATTGTGAAAGAATGGTCACTAATGAATATTTCCATGTCCTTCTGTATTGTTGAAGATTATTCATTTCATCATTCAAGATGACTTGATTAATATATTATCACTTATTGTTAAATTGTCACACAAAAAAACCTAGCATATTCATTTATTTTAATTACATTTATTTTTTACTATCTTTCACTATTTCTGGATTCACATCATCTCATAAAAAAGATCATTTTTCATTTCATATGCATGTGTATTTATATATTCAGCCATTTAGATCCATTTTTTATTACCACACATATTTAATTATAATCATATGACTAAATGACTATAAATTATATCTTTTATTCATGAAAATAATAATATATTCTTTACTGAATTTCTTTTGAATGGCCTCTATGAAAGAGTGTGTGTGACCTTCAAAAACCAAATGCTTTGTGCAAACCTAGTATGAACAAAAGATACTCACTTCGTCCTCATATAAAAAATATATGCACAATTTATTATTTGTCCATCATGCATGATTCAATCTTTGAGAAAAGAATCGAGACTCGAGGAATATCATGAAAAACTGAATGGCTTCTTAGAACTAGTTATTCATGAAGAATTTTGAGAGTGATAGACAGAAGTCACGAGATCTTGTGCCTCTATTTTTATTTTTTCAAGAATACACTACGTCGAAGGGATTATTTTTTTTAACTTCTTCATTATAGTGGCTCTATTTTCTGAGATATTACTCAATGAAAAAACATTTAGTTCTCTTTATATTAATCATTATCTATTTATAGTTTATTTCTACTTCTAAATATCTATTAATGTTTCCCTATTTAGCCTCTCGTAATTTTGATGTGTCGTGATAGATTATGAAACAATTAAGACCTTAGTATTTCATAAATATCTATATTTTTTATCATATATTATCCTTTTATGTGATTTATCTTTATTATATTCATGTTCATGAATACTCTTTTAACATCAAAACATTCAATTTAGGGAGGATGAAAAAATCCTAAACTGCACCATTGCTTCCAATAATCTATATATCATTCCTCAAAATAATCTCATGCATGAATTTTATATAATTTATCCATATTAAACCATAATCTATCATTTTTAAAATTTTAGTCTCATAATATCCATGACAACCATGTATTTAATCAATAAAGGTATAAACTTCTCCTTAGAAATAAGGGATATCCAATTAAGTTCGAGGTAGATGATGATGGGAGGGGATAAATAAAAGGGTGAAATGATTCAAATAAGATGAAACCTGAAATTTATGTTTCATTATAAATGAATTAATCGAAACCAATGAAAAAATTTCCAATATTGAAAATTTTTCTTCTATATGTATAATTTTGTTAGATAAATGATGATACATATATCTGGAGCTGGAGATGGAGAATCGGTACCCATAAAAACCTTCACACACCACCATGGATTTTGTAAAAGAGGGATTCTAGACCAATTTATTAACTATATTGAAATGATTACCAGGCCTTATACATGATCCATCCAACAGGATTTGGATAAATTCATTCTCTTCTAACCATTCTCTAGCCTGGGCTTCTACAATAGGTGTGGATTAATTCTGGGTCCAACAATAATGATGTTGAGCTTCACATAGTTCATCTAGTGTTTTAGCTCCGATTTTGTAGAATGAAGCATACAAATATAATTAGTAAATACTCTATATAAATTATAATTCCATATTTTAGGGGCATTACATATGTCATCAAATGTTATGATAAAATGAAGAATCTAAATAACACATGAAAATAACTGGAGAAATTTGAATTGTCATAATATCATTAGACTTAAACAAGGAATTTTTCTTGTGAATCAAATCCAATGTCATCAAGGGAATGGATACCAAATTTTCAAGCATTATATGTTCACCCAAACTCACTAAACTCATATTGATACATCATTGTAAATAAATTAAAAATTTGGATTTGTGATATCACCCATTATATTTTAATTTCAATATATTTTGAAAATTTTAATAGTCAATATGCGTGTTCAAATTTTCTCCCTCATTTTGGAAATAATATTTAATGGGTTGGTGGGGGGGTCTTCTCATTACATTTATCTTCTAAAAAATGATCTTATGAGTTATATAAAAATTTAATGTTCACTTTTAAGAGGGGGAAATTTTATATGGTTTTCCATGAAAATATTCTTTATTAAAAAAACTCTAAATCTATGTAGGATAACCAAATGTATAAAAAAAGGTAGATTAAAAAAATTTCTTTGATTTAGTTAAAAACAAATTTTTTGTAAAATCAAACTCTAAAAATATCAATTGTTATAGAAGGGTATAAAAATAATTATAATAATCAATGAAATGATAAATCATCTACACATATCAATAATCACATCAAAGTGTTTATATTAAAAAGATACAGTTTCCCCTTTTTCATATCCTCACCTCTTGAAACCCGACCTTAAGTGGTGTATACCTTCTTTCATCATAGGAAATGATAAACATGATGCTGAAAAAAATGTATCCTTATATTAATTTTTTGTTAGATAATGACATATAAAATTATATATAAAAAGATTTGATTTTTTTATTAATCATCAATTTAGAGGATAAGGATGAACAATATTTTTCAGCTTGAGTTCTATAAAAATCTCTCTTCGAATAGAATTGGAGAAAATAAATGAAACATGATCTTGTATAGAAATGTATTTGGTATTGATATATCCAAATGAAATGATTTTTATGATAAAGTGATGTTTCATTCCATTATGATTGTATTTTGAATAATCAACATGGTTTTAGGAAACCCTATAAAACATTCACTATCACTAGAAATTTTTTGTGGTTTCTCAGTTTGAATTATATAAATTTTATAACACAAAATTCATCCAGATAATCAATTTATAATCATGTATCGATTTTATATATTCTTCCCCAGTTTCAATCACCATATAATAAGTCTATTTTCTACTATTAAAACTAACACAACCCTCTAAAAAATTTAATTTTTCACCGGATGATGGTCATATCTCTATATAATCACCTTCACATCATACATTATTAAACCCCAAAAATTTTAAATATTCACAATTCTTTAGTATTCCATATTTTAATGTTCCTTTACCATTTTCTAATACAATCTTAATAACCAAAAAGTGATATTCCTTAGAATAGCACTGGACTCTATCACACCAAGTGATAGCATAAGTTATAGATTTCCATAATTCCATTATACAGACAATATTTCTAATGATTCTTTTGAATAAACTTTTGATAACAATACTTAAAACTTCATATTTTCATAATTTCTTTCAAACTAAATGTTAAGTTGAATAGTATTTTTCATTTTCAATGAAAACATTCTAATAAATTCTATATTATAATTTTCATGAGATATAAATATGTAATATCAGTTCTATTCAATAAAAAACTTGAAAACATTTGTCATCTTACTATGATGGACATCAAAATATTATTTTACATCTATTATGCAAACTATACAAATAGAAAATACTTTTTATGAGAAAATATAATTCAATCACTATACATAATAAATATGAAAGTATCATGGGGAATATCTGTAGAGACCCGAAGCTTATCGTACATGGACATTACATTACTTTTGCGGAATACTTAGTACATAACAATAAACACACACACAAGGATCGTAATAGTTTAGTGTCTTTGGAAACTCGGAATATAATCTTCTAATCCTGGTGAAAGATCTTCAACATCTCCCATAAATATATTCTTTTTTTTTACCTAAAACCTTTCTTTATATCCTGGGGAAAAGAAAACATAAAAGGGTGAGCTCAAATGCTCAGTAAGGGTAAACAAAAGAAATATCAATCACATAATTTTCATAAGAACATAACATTTTTGGAAATCTTAACATGCAAAAGAGAGCATAATTTCATAACATGGGATAAATCATAGTAGTGAAATGAAATCATAACATAAAACATTACTCATTGTGGCATACACACATGATCATAGAGAATCATTTCTTGTTAGTCAAGACTCATTGCCAAGACTATCTTAGTGGACAAAGTCCCTTTCTGAATCGAGTAATCCTCGTTTCAGTCCTGTTTCACTGAACCGGTATAACCTACCATTCCAGCCATGTCTATCTCATGAGATATAAAATCTTTACCCAATGAATTGGAGGGAGATATAGGTCCCACCCATCTCTTAATGAATCCTTTCTTATGTGTGCCACAAAATCATAAATCATACATCATTGCATAACCCATGTAATAAAAATGGGATTCTTAAACAACATGACATCATAAAACCATTCATATAAGATAAAGGAATTCATAAACATAATTCCATCACAACATAGTCAAATCAATGTAAAAATATGGATAGAAACATAACCCTTTATTATCTTAGATGGAAAATAATTTTGATAAAACACTTGAATTGAATTCTTGAGGAAAATATCCTTTCTTCTTCAAAAACATTTTTCCTTTCATAACATGTCATACAACTTTAAAATAAAAGAAGTTGATTAAAAATAAACTTGAAAACTTGTAAAGGAAGCTTCTTTGAAGTAATGTTTTAAAAATCCATTCATGCCGTATAAGTTAAAAAAACATTCTTCGTACTTTTGTCGGAAAAGTCAAAAAGTACCTCGTACGGAAAAACGACAAAAGATTCCTTTCATATTCTTTACTAAAAACTCACCTAAGGGTAAAATTGGATTTAAACTATTTCAAGTGGATGGAAACAATATTACATATTGAGGGAACATGGATGTGGATGATAAAATACATCCCAGTAAATACTTACGAATAAACAATCTCGGATAAAAATGAGATTGTGATATTTCCCTTACCTTAGGTCCGACTTGCTTTGTAAGTGTCCGAACCTCCTGTATAATGATTTAAATCATGTTATTGACTTATTACAGAATCATATTCATTGTTATGATATCATATATGGTTCACTTATGACATTATATTACCCGTTCTTTTGTAAATTCTATGTTAAAGAAGCGTTTTGGGTAAAATCGTTTCATTTATCGTAGGTGTTTTGACTTGTTGTTCTTGACATCATTATTACTTATATCATGATTTACTTACTTCCAGAATATAAAATATGATTTATATATCATATATATTCAGTATATATATATATATAATAGGTAGATAAATAAAATGAAAAACACCGTTCATGGAGACGGTAGTCCGTACGTACGCATGAACGCTGTTTTCCGTTCCTTATTGTCTTGAAATGGAAGTAAGTAGATGACATACATATGTATATATATACATAAGTCCAGTAGCTTTATAATGTCATATATTTCATTATTATTTCTTATATATATATTATAATCATTCATAAATGGTTAACATGGAGAATGAATCTCATCGCGTCGTGGAGACGGTAGTCCGTACGTACGCACGAGCGATGATATCATTTCTATAAATATTGAATTGAATTGGAGTGGATTATAAAATATATCAGAATCAATATGATGTTGTAATAACTATGTATAGTTATTCTTTACACCATTATACCCATCCATGTAAGGTGGTGGTGGAAAATAGATTACACCACGGCGTGGAGACGGTATTCCGTACGTACGCACGCGCGGTGATTTCTTTTTCCGTAGGATGGATAGATAGTGAAATAGGGTTGTTTCATAATTATAATAACATATCAGTATATGAGTGATACTGATGTTATTACTTCATTATGAAACAACCTAAGAAGAAGTGGAAGAAGAAATAAAGATAAAAGAATTGGTAACGGTAATTACCTCTTCTTTGAAGCACCTTTTGGAGACCTCCTCTTAGGGAACTAAAATTGGTCTTTGAGTAAGACCAGAACCTCTAGGATGTTGCTAGGGAAGTGGAGAAGAGATTTTGGCAGGGGTTGGCCGAGCTTGAGTGCTCAAATTGGTGTGAGGAGGAGGGGGAGGAGGTGTCCTTTTATAAGGGATGAGAGGGGCACCTTAGGAATATCTCAAAATATTATTTTATATTAAAGTCAAAATCGGTTTATAATGGTTCCAAAGGGTCTTATTTCTAAGCTAAAGTGGGTATGGGTCGAAATCCTATCAACCAATAGGATTTAGACAAGTTTAGGGTATTATTTTAACCTTATCAATTAGATTTAACTCTAAGTTAAATAATTTAACTTTTACCGTGTCTTTTTGTTTGCTTTCACTATATGGTTAATAAACTTACTATAACATGCCAAACGAACCCCAAATTGTTTATTATTAATATATATATCCTTATATAAGTCATTTGGACGAACCTTAGATTTTTAGGAATAAAATAACAATTAATAATATAATATTTGATTTAAAAACTATTTTGTGTCAATTTTGACACTATTTGATATATGATTTTTGTGAGAGTCATAACAGAATTATATGTTCGAACCAAGTTGATTAAATCAACACTAATATATCATAGTAACCTATAAAATTAGTGGAATTCATAAAAAGTCTTAAATTACATTTATTTTGGTATTTATATTATCAATTATGTCAATATTTCATTAATAAGATAATTACTGCATCATTTTTGTGTCATAAATAAATTATATTATTTGATGTCTAAAAATTACAAATAAATTACCATCATGTAGGAAATCTTTTTATCTTTCTAATGAATATTTATAGTCGAATTTATCTTATGTATAACCCCATATTAAAAATTATTTACTTATTAAACTTTGATTTTAACTATTTTAACCCTTCTTTAAATAAATTAATAATAAATGTCCTAATCTAATCCAAGTGGGCCTAGATGGTCATCTTTTATTCCTAAGTTTGTTTTTGGTCGAATTACACTTGTCCAATAGAATTAGGACATGTGTTAGGGTAATATTAATATCATATTTACCCTTAGTTACCTTATTTACTATTAACTGTGGTAAAAAAAGTTAAAAGTTACTATTCACCAAAAAATTATTTTCATCTCATTGAACCACATTTTAGTCCTTGATATTAACCGTGTCTCTCGGATTTTCGAAATTCCATTCACAGAAGCGGTAAAATTAAGTTTTACGCAAAATTCAGTTTTTAACCTACCACTTAGTAGTTTCACTATTCATCAAAAATTGATGTTTTTCAGAACAATGCCAAAATTTCATCCCAAGCTATATTTCATATTCTGAATTCAAAAATGAGGTCTATTTTACCAAATTCATAACATAAAAGTTGCATTAATTAATTTTATAATTAAATCCCGTTGTTAAAACAAATAGCGTGTTTTTAAGAAACAATATCTATCAAAAGATTGACACTTGTTTATGTCTAGTTTAAATGTGAAACTACATCCAATGACCAACATTGTATTAAATTGTAAAAATATATTCTAAATATAATTTAAAACCACTCAAATTAATGATTTATCACTATTAATTATTTCGATTAAAAAAGTTGTTTTTAATTATAATTTAGTAATTTTCACTATTCATCAGAATATGAAAGTTATCCGAAAAGTACCAAAATTTCACCTTAGGCTAAATTCGATACTCCGAATCCAAAAATGAAGTTCATTTTAAAAAATAAGATTTATAGAATTTTTAAAAGTGGTTATTACTATTCATAACGGCTAGTTTTAATAATATTTTAATAGCATATCGTTGTTTAATGAAACTCAGTATTGCGTATTACACACGCTATCGAGGAAGGTCGCGATTGCGTGTAATGCAAGGCAAGTCAAGGATGTGTGTTGTGCAAGCTCCTTTTGGTGTAGCGTACAACACAAGACATTAATAAAATTAAAAAGAATATATATATTTTTTTTATAAAATCTTGGGCTGTTACATTCTACCCCCCTTAAAATGAATTTCGCCCTCGAAATTCGTCGGGGTTATAAATGGTTTAAAATTCGAAAGTTTCTTTAATAGAAACCCACATTGTAAAAGGGAATACCAAAACTTGGCTTTAAAAACTAAAGTATGAAATGTAACGATTACCCAAATAAACTAATCACTGGGTTTCCACATAGGTGAAAATATGGATATGGAAGAGAAATCTAACCATCATGTTCTGATGGAGAGTGGTAGAGAACATGGCTATGGAAAAGCCAGTAATCACAAATCCATAGATTTGTGATGATATAAGGTACCATCTGATTCATCAGGTATAAGATCACTAGGACAACATTTTTGGTTTTCAAGATCATTTCCCCTAAAGTTGAAAATTTGAATTAGAATAAATACTTACTTTATTTTGGTACAATCTCACTGTTGTTCGTGCTTTGAAAAATTTCCACTTCATCTCTTAAATAAATGAAGTTGAATTTGTTATTCGTGAAGTGTTAGCAGATCATGTGATAGAATGACAGGTCATTCCATCTGTGTCAAACAAAAGGTTAGCAAAACTTATATACATAAGTCGATCTATAGTGAGATTAATCATATATGGTTCTTAAAATGGAATTATACTTCAAATATCATACTGCTTAATATAATAAAACTAGTTTCTACTAAACAGGGACATCCTGTAGGCCAGTGGTAGGCGATAAAGGCCAGTCGTACTTCGGTTGTGGGTTCGATTCCTACAGCCTTGTCCGAAGCGATGGGCTGTCGCCCGTCCTGCAGGTTGTCCTTTTTCTAAAACTATATTACTATAACATCCCATCAATAATATCGAGAAAACATCTATCCTTAAACAATACTAACTTATGTCCAACATAATCCATTCCAATCTTTAGGCTTATCCATAATACTGCAGTCCACTCTCATAACATAGTGAAAACGATTTCCAGAGATTTAATACCATCGTTGATCCCCATATATCATAAGATATATCTCGTTGGTCACATTCTAATCATTCAAAGGCCTTAATCATGTATTCCCTTGAATACCCATTGATCCTTATTGAAAACATGAATGCCGTTAAACGTTAACACTTTCCACATACCAAAATCCTCAAAATTCTATATACTCAAACCATGATATCACTTAGTCCTTATATCAATCATGAGCTCATGAATATAATCAAACATCTCATTATCTTCTTATCCTTTAATTATGCACTTATAATCTACTTTCCAAAATAACATTTCATGGTTACTGGTACCATTCATCATACACTTTCAAAACTTAAGAAAAGACAACAGTGTAACAATCCTTAGATGTCTCTTTATTCCATAGTACCATGAGATTTCTTATACAGCATTACACATGATAAACATGTAATCATTCCACTACATTCTTAAACCATTGACCGAGCTTCAAAAATTCTTTCATCTCACATATCATTTGTAGTCTCTTCATCATCATTCACATAAATACTACCCATATGACCATACTGATTCTCTTCATGAGTCTTTCCCTTAGGGAATTTGTTTGTATAATGCCCATACATTCCACATTTAAAACACTTAACCATTTTTGATGTCGTAGCAATACCATTATCCTCATCCATGGTGTTAACCGACCCTTTTCCTTTGCACTTACTTGCTTTGTGTCCTTCTTTTCCACACCCAAAGCATCTTCCAGTTCCCTTGAAACATTCTCCTTGATTCCTCTTCCCACATGATTTACATAGGGGAAATTGAACTTTCTTTCCTCTATGATCATCATGAAACTCCATCTTTCTCTTATTAGCCGAGTCAGGAAACTTACCAAATTTTACTTTATTGATCATATTATGAGATTGCTGATTCGGCATAATAATGATCTTTGGACTTCCAAATCCCATTTTATTTGGTTGCTCATGAAGAATATCATTCCATTGTCCATCATATCCTCCATTATCGTGAATCATCTTGTTTCCAGCCATTTTCTAAAACCCAAAATGAATAGTGTGAGAGGCAAAAATCATACTAGGGAAAACAACATAATAAAGGGGGAGTACCTTCAATATCTAACATCTTAGGTTTAATTCTATGATCGTTAGCGTAGTTCTAGTACTATAACTTATACGTCTACATAACCTTTGGGACATCCCTAGACATATTGTAGAAATATCTCTAGGGATCTCACTAACGTTTTCGCATCCTAGTTTCCAAAGGTTGACTAAACCTTTCCTCTGATACCAACTGTAGAGACCCGAAGCTTATCATACATGGACATTACATTACTTTTGCGGAATACTTAGTACATAACAAAAACACACACACAAGGATCGTAATAGTTTAGTGTCTTTGGAAACTCGGAATATAATCTTCTAATCCTGGTGAAAGATCTTCAACATCTCCCATAAAGATCTTCTTTTTTTTACCTAAAACCTTTCTTTATATCCTGGGGAAAAGAAAACATAAAAGGGTGAGCTCAAATGCTCAGTAAGGGTAAACAAAAGAAATATCAATCACATAATTTTCATAAGAACATAACATTTTTGGAAATCTTAACCTGCAAAAGAGAGCATAATTTCATAACATGGGATAAATCATAATAGTGAAATGAAATCATAACATAAAACATTACTCATTTTGGCATACACACATAATCATAGAGAATAATTTCTTGTTAGTCAAGACTCATTGCCAAGACTATCTTAGTGGACAAAGTCCCTTTCTGAATCGAGTAATCCTCGTTTCAGTCCTGTTTCACTGAACCGGTATAACCTACCATTCCAGCCATGTCTATCTCATGAGATATAAAATCTTTACCCAATGCATTGGAGGGAGATATAGGTCCCACCCATCTCTTAATGAATCCTTTCTTATGTGTGCCACAAAATCATAAATCATACATCATTGCATAACCCATGTAATAAAAATGGGATTCTTAAACAACATGACATCATAAAACCATTCATATAAGATAAAGGAATTCATAAACATAATTCCATCACAACATAGTCAAATCAATGTAAAAATATGGATAGAAACAGAACCCTTTATTATCTTAGATGGAAAATAATTTTGATAAAACACTTGAATTGAATTCTTGAGGAAAATATCCTTTCTTCTTCAAAAACATTTTTCCTTTCATAACATGTCATACAACTTTAAAATAAAAGAAGTTGATTAAAAATAAACTTGAAAACTTGTAAAGGAAGCTTCTTTGAAGTAATGTTTTAAAAATCCATTCATGCCGTATAAGTTAAAAAAACATTCTTCGTACTTTTGTCGGAAAAGTCAAAAAGTACCTCGTACGGAAAAACGACAAAAGATTCCTTTCATATTCTTTACTAAAAACTCACCTAAGGGTAAAATTGGATTTAAACTATTTCAAGTGGATGGAAACAATATTACATATTGAGGGAACATGGATGTGGATGATAAAATACACCCCAGTAAATACTTACGAATAAACAATCTCGGATAAAAATGAGATTGTGATATTTCCCTTACCTTAGGTCCGACTTGCTTTGTAAGTGTCCGAACCTCCTGTATAATGATTTAAATCATGTTATTGACTTATTACAGAATCATATTCATTGTTATGATATCATATATGGTTCACTTATGACATTATATTACCCGTTCTTTTGTAAATTCTATGTTAAAGAAGCGTTTTGGGTAAAATCGTTTCATTTATCGTAGGTGTTTTGACTTGTTGTTCTTGACATCATTATTACTTATATCATGATTTACTTACTTCCAGAATATAAAATATGATTTATATATCATATATATTCAGTATATATATATATATAATAGGTAGATAAATAAAATGAAAAACACCGTTCATGGAGACGGTAGTCCGTACGTACGCATGAACGCTGTTTTCCTTTCCTTATTGTCTTGAAATGGAAGTATGTAGATGACATACATATGTATATATATACATAAGTCCAGTAGCTTTATAATGTCATATATTTCATTATTATTTCTTATATATATATTATATTCATTCTTAAATGGTTAACATGGAGAATGAATCTCATCGCGTCGTGGAGACGGTAGTCCGTACGTACGCACGAGCGATGATATCATTTCTATAAATATTGAATTGAATTGGAGTGGATTATAAAATATATCAGAATCAATATGATGTTGTAATAACTATGTATAGTTATTCTTTACACCATTATACCCATCCATGTAAGGTGGTGGTGGAAAATAGATTACACCACGGCGTGGAGACGGTATTCCGTACGTACGCACGCGCGGTGATTTCTTTTTCCGTAGGATGGATAGATAGTGAAATAGGGTTGTTTCATACTTATAATAACATATCAGTATATGAGTGATAATGATGTTATTACTTCATAATGAAACAACCTAAGAAGAAGTGGAAGAAGAAATAAAGATAAAAGAATTGGTAACGGTAATTACCTCTTCTTTGAAGCGCCTTTTGGAGACCTCCTCTTAGGGAACTAAAATTGGTCTTTGAGTAAGACCAGAACCTCTAGGATGTTGCTAGGGAAGTGGAGAAGAGATTTTGGCAGGGGTTGGCCGAGCTTGAGTGCTCAAATTGGTGTGAGGAGGAGGGGGAGGAGGTGTCCTTTTATAAGGGAGGAGAGGGGCACCTTAGGAATATCTCAAAATATTATTTTATATTAAAGTCAAAATCGGTTTATAATGGTTCCAAAGGGTCTTATTTCGAAGCTAAAGTGGGGATGGGTCGAAATCCTATCAACCAATAGGATTTAGACAAGTTTAGGGTATTATTTTAACCTTATCAATTAGATTTAACTCTAAGTTAAATAATTTAACTTTTACCGTGTCTTTTTGTTTTCTTTCACTATATGGTTAATAAACTTACTATAACATGCCAAACGAACCCCAAATTGTTTATTATTAATATATATATCCTTATCTAAGTCATTTGGCCGAACCTTAGATTTTTAGGAATAAAATAACAATTAATAATATAATATTTGATTTAAAAACTATTTTGTGTCAATTTTGACACTATTTGATATATGATTTTTGTGAGAGTCATAACAGAATTATATGTTCTAACCAAGTTGATTAAATCAACACTAATATATCATAGTAACCTAGAAAATTAGTGTAATTCATAAAAAGTCTTAAATTACATTTATTTTGGTATTTATATTATCAATTATGTCAATATTTCATTAATAAGATAATTACTGCATCATTTTTGTGTCATAAATAAATTATATTATTTGATGTCTAAAAATTACAAATAAAATACCATCATGTAGGAAATATTTTTATCTTTCTAATGAATATTTATAGTCGAATTTATCTTATGTATAACCCCATATTAAAAATGATTTACTTATTAAACTTTGATTTTAACTATTTTAACCCTTCTTTAAATAAATTAATAATAAATGTCCTAATCTAATCCAAGTGGGCCTAGATGGTCATATTTTATTCCTAAGTTTGTTTTTGGTCGAATTAAACTTGTCCAATAGAATTAGGACATGTGTTGGGGTAATATTAATATCATATTTACCCTTAGTTACCTTATTTACTATTAACTGTGGTAAAAAAAGTAAAAAGTTACTATTCACCAAAAAAATATTTTCATCTCATTGAACCACATTTTAGTCCTTGATATTAACCGTGTCTCTCGGATTTTCGAAATTCCATTCACAGAAGCGGTAAAATTAAGTTTTACGCAAAATTCAGTTTTTAACCTACCACTTAGTAGTTTCACTATTCATCAAAAATTGATGTTTTTCAGAACAATGCCAAAATTTCATCCCAAGCTATATTTCATATTCCGAATTCAAAAATGAAGTCTATTTTACCAAATTCATAACATAAAAGTTGCATTAATTAATTTTATAATTAAATCCCGTTGTTAAAACAAATAGCGTGTTTTTAAGAAACAATATCTATCAAAAGATTGACACTTGTTTATGTCTAGTTTAAATGTGAAACTACATCCAATGACCAACATTGTATTAAATTGTAAAAATATATTCTAAATATACTTTAAAACCACTCAAATTAATGATTTATCACTATTAATTATTTCGATTAAAAAAGTTGTTTTTAATTATAATTTAGTAATTTTCACTATTCATCAGAATATGAAAGTTATCCGAAAAGTACCAAAATTTCACCTTAGGCTAAATTCGATACTCCGAATCCAAAAATGAAGTTCATTTTAAAAAATAAGATTTATAGAATTTTAAAAAGTGGTTATTACTATTCATAACGGCTAGTTTTAATAATATTTTAATAGCATATCGTTGTTTAATGAAACTCAGTATTGCGTATTACACACGCTATCGAGGAAGGTCGCGATTGCGTGTAATGCAAGGCAAGTCAAGGATGTGTGTTGTGCAAGCTCCTTTTGGTGTAGCGTACAACACAAGACATTAATAAAATTAAAAAGAATATATATTTTTATTTTATAAAATCTTGGGCTGTTACAATATCTGTTACATGAAGGATACTTTCTGATTTTTCAATAATAAATTTCATATCCTTGAAATATGCATCAAATATAAAATATTATTCTCTAGGAGTTTACTTAAAACATTACAAGTATTTATTCAATATTTATACTATTATTCCATTATTTTCATTGAAAAATTCATAAAGATGTTAAATATATAATTCTTCCTCAATATATCTATATATTAAATTCAAATTCATATACCTTTGGTAATCATTATAAAGTTTATTTTCTACTACTACGTTGAACATTCTAATAGTTTCTATTATTTTTATGTGTGAAATCATCTTTTCTATGTCAATTCCATACATTTTTGTATATAAATTCTATACCAACCAAGATTTCTTACTTGATACCTCACTATTCTCATTTAAGATATTTTTTAAACCCTACTTTTTTACAATTACATTTTTATTTTTAGTCTATTGAACAATATCCGATATAGTGTTCTCTGGATTCTAATCAACTTTTACATTTATATCAAAAACCCTATCCCCATTATAAATAACCTATACCACTTAATGAAGATTTGTTTTAGAAATAAGTCATCATTTATCATCAATACTCAATTATTTTCTTTTTGATCTAGATCTTATCAACTCCAAATGATTTTTTTAGTTTAATGATAATGAATAAATTTGTATATAGTTTTATCATATTAACAAAAATATCATAATAAGAACTTGTTTTTCAGTATCAATATCATAAGTGTTTTGATATTTCATAATAACATCATCATTCTAATTTTCTATTTGATAAAAAATCTATTCAATATTATAAATATATATAAAC
This sequence comes from Viscum album, assembly GCA_963277665.1. Lineage (NCBI taxonomy): Eukaryota > Viridiplantae > Streptophyta > Magnoliopsida > Santalales > Viscaceae > Viscum > Viscum album. The sequence goes on along the minus strand of OY728133.1, from coordinate 969,442,991 downwards.
ATAAATGCCATATTTTTTATTGGATTTAATAATTATGAAATATCTGTAGTAAACTATATTGTGTTTCTACTTGTTCCAACATCTGTAGTTACTAGACATAGATAAATAGAACACAATAATTCATTCTTCAGTGTGTTCTCCATTTTCCCATATTGATTCTTATTTATTATATCTTTCATGTCTTATTAGACACTTTTTTTATATATGTATGAATGCACATAAATATTACCTATATAAAAACACTGAGAATGTATTTATTTTGATAATATAGTCCTCCCCATTTCTAATATCCTCGTGTTATTCCTTTCAAACAACCAATTTTTTTGTGGGATATGTGGTGTGGTATACTAATTCATAATTAATTGTTTGGAAAGATAATATTCAAAATTATCACAAGTAAAACTCTCACCATTAAATTTTATATTATTCTTTTTATATAGACATAACTCACTCACATGTTTCCTTCCATATTTTCTAAGAATTTTAATTTACCTATAAATTTAATTGATAAAAATGAAATTAGTGAACCATGTATCTGTTCTCCACTATTTATTTTTATGAGAATTAGTTATAAAATTACTTGGCCTTAGGATACATCCCCATGACATAAAAGGATGTAAATAAATTCCATGGGTTTTATTATCAATTGGGTGATGACTTTACCCTTGAAAATAAAACAACATAAAGAAGATAATCACAAGAAATCAAAAACTATATTACATATGAAAAAATATTACTAAAAAATATAGTAATACAAAAATATAATAATAGAAAAGTATAAAAAAACCTCTATTAGAGTACAATACTAGTTACAAAACTAAGAAAACTCAAATAATGCAATGAAAAACTCCACATCTCCCAACATGATCCTAGTTCCAACACCGCCATAAATATATCAAATATTAGCAACACATTATAAAATGAAATTAAAAATGTTATCTGTACCGGGGTCTTGGTATATGACATCTGAAAATGTAAAAAATTGTATAAATATGGGATGATTAATTAAACATAGTAGTTTGTCCCCAAATTACTTTATACTCATGTCACATAGATAGTTTAGAACATTTATATATTATATTTTATATAAAACAAATTAAAATAAATAATAATAAATCCATACCATATCCATTAAAAAAATTTCATGAAATAATTGTTTTCCGAACAAAAACAATTTTAAATTAAAAGAAACCAAATAATTCCCTTAACTATTTATCAAACCATTGGTATACCCAATAAATGGTAAAAAAATTCCACACAAAATCATATATAGTACCAGTTGAATATTCCATACTCATGATGGGTCTCTTGTCTATCTACCAGGATTTAACAGGTTAAACATATACCATATTCCGAAATCGATCAGGACCCTTCCATAGTGTAATGTCAATAACATTGAACACATAAAAACCAAGTAGGCTAATTGAAATTTCAAAATAATCATTTCCATCCATTAAAATATAAAAAAATTCTTTATGGAATTTAATTCTATCACACCGTATCCATGATACAAAAGAAATACATTTTTTAAAACATCATTTTAAAATAATTAAACAAAAAAATTTGGACAACAACTAGTTTTCATAATTCTACACATAATCACTAATGAAGGGTTTTAATAATATTTTCACACCAATTTCGTAGTAAGTTTAATGAAATTAAATGAATTTTAATACATTCATTTTATTTCATGAACGTGGAGTTGAGAGTGAATCCTACTCCTTTAGAAACTATTGATGAAATGAAACATGAAATAAAATCATCAACAAAACACAAATGGAACTCCGAAAACATACCTTTGTTATTGTTCCCTGACATATAAACTACAATACTACATCATTATTTTTATTAGAAACCTATAACCTTCCCAAACAGATTTTAACTATTATTGTATATGATGGGAGGGGAAGAATGTATGGAAAATTCACCAAGAATCTATAATTTCAAATGAAATATGTCATCAAATATTTCTAAAATTCAAAAAGATCACCCTTGTATCAAAATGAATATTCTCCGCAGACATTGAGAGTAGGGATATTTATGTATGAATCAAATATGATAAAAATAATCCATTACGGAGAAAAACCAAATTAGATCAACAATTTTTTGATCTAATTTATGGAATGCACGCTTAGAGTGCATAGTAAGGAAAACACGGTGATAACTATTAAAATTAAATTGTCCCTAAAATTATGGTTTCAATATATTGGATGAATATTTTGGGGAAATTTTGTTCCATACCATGTACCTACTCAGATCCCACCACCCCACATTCCATGGTCTCTTATAAGAGTGACATTGTTTTCACTAAATGTTCTCATGTGGTGCACCTAATGAAATTACCCATAAATTTCCCACAGTCCTTCATACCATACGAAAATCCACCAAAAAAAGTTATATACATAAAAATAATAAATAACATGTCAGATATATGAAAAACTGGGTATACATTCTTCCCAATAGTGGCCTTTAAATCACTAGAAAACAAAAAAAAACATTTTTCTATAAGATTTTTTCCATCGCTCAACCAATTCAATTTATCACTACTATGTTTCATCCAAAATTTGATCTTGGTACCAAAAAAACTACACATAACCATTTATTTTACCAAGAAATACTTTCTCTTGATTTTCTCCAATCCATAAAAATATATGAAAAAAATATCACGGGTCTAGGTCACTTTGATCCCATCAAATAAAATGGTCATGATCTGGCTGATAAATTTTCAACTGAGATTCATTAAACACATTGTTCACCACCGCGAAACATGGTGGAAAATAAAATATATATTCTACCATAATAAAACATTTCAAAATCTAAAAAGGACTTTTGTATCAAGATTATAGCATTCCCTATTTTTCAAAAACGATGACGCAAAATATTTGATGATATTATCAAGAAACCATGATCACTCAACTATAATTAAAATGGTCATCCATGATTATACTGATATGAATTTTAAAAACTATTTTTTTTCTCCATCATTATCACAATAAACTTAATATTCATCATTTTGTATTGGAAAAGTCACAACCAACCCAGTGAAGTCTTACATGTTACCACCCAATAATGTGTGGAATGAAATTGATGCCCATAGAATACGCAAATAGAGGGAATATGTATCGATGCCTAATAATTCTCATAATATGTGAACTCTGCTAATGGTACACAAACCACACATGATCCACTAAAATCCATTAAACATGCCCAAAGAATTTTTTCCATCATGTGTTTAATACTTTCAAATTGTATGTCCATCTATGTATGATATGCCATACTCATATTCAATTGAATCCCAAGGGATTTATGTAAGGATTTCGATAAATGATACATAATCATTAGATCTTGGTATATTATTATGAATACTGTAATTCTATATCTACTTAACACCTCAAGGAGATTTGTCTAAAAAAATTCTTCAACCATATGATCTTCAATAATAGGGATGAAATGGCCTGGTTTGGTGTGATGATCATTTATCAATAATAAGGTATCATGTCAACAAAATTTCCATGGATGAAATATCATAGTGACCACGTCTATCTACTACCATTTCCGAACAGTTTTTGGTATACTCAATAACGTACCCATTGGATGATGGTTCTCTACCATAACCAGTAGAAATGTGAGGCATCTTATAACATACTCACCAACTTAAATTTTCATTAAAATTCACAAAAATTGTGATTTTAATTCCTTATACGTCTTTTATATTTAAAATTAACAACCAGTCTCTAATTGTGGAATGCATGAAGATTTTTTTCTAGAAAAGGCATAGGGTTGACAATCTGACTACAAAACCAAAAAACTGAACACCCATATAATTTTCATCCCACAATGGTCTCTCCAACATTGTGTTTAGACCTCATATCACTACATTCATCATTGGATACCTATTCCACATAAAAAGTATGACCAAATTTTCGAACAAAAGAAACTACAAAAAAATAAAAAATATCCCAATATTCACATTTAATGTTCATGTCAACTATCACTGAAATGAACAATGATGGTGTTAGATATTCTTTTTCAAACATTTTTTATGTATTTAAATATAATGATTCTTCAAATAAATTACCTTTACCCAATATATAAATCAAATTAGGTTAAAAAATTTCTAGATACTCTATTAATTTTCTTTATCTTAGATTAATATATTTTTTGGAAAAAAAATATGTATCATGATCTTATGATCAATAAAAATATATCATTTCTTACACTAGTGTTAATGATTATATGTTTTAAAACATGGCCTTTGAAAACCATGTAAGTTCCTGACATTATTTTTGGTATGTCTCAAGATTGTTTTCATGTACTATTTTACCTTATTTTTATATGTCTTTTTTGATGATTATTTGGGGCTGCTTCTGGTCGAATTTGGGGATTTTAACTGTGTTTTTTTACACTACACAGTGGATACATGGTTTTCCCAAATCACGATTCATGCCCCAAAAAACCATGAAAACCTATAAAGAGGGGGATTTCATTAATGTTTCATGGTTTTAAAAATCATGCATCCTCTTAGTAGTGACAATGTGACCCTCTATGTGATGTCGATTTTGAGGGTGTATGTTTTAGAAAACCATGTTATCTGGATGATGAAACACTGCACATGGAAATTAACCTTCTGAAAAATTATTTTAAAAATCCCAAACCCCTTAGTTTTAACACTGATTTTACCCCACAAAACAGTAATGTTTTTCCTTTAATTTTGGGGACCCAGATGGATTCCATGGCCTGCTAAACCCTATTAATGATGGGTCATTGACTAGATAGAATAATATAGAACTCTACTGGTATGATATTCCCTTCCCAACTGGTTTCTTTCCTCCCTCTCATCATTCTCTCATCTTTTGAGTGGATAATTTCATCGCTCAGTGTTGGATTAGATTTTGTATTCTTGGGAACAAATTTTTTTTTTATCATTGTTCAGAATTTGGGATTATGATCTCATTTGTCGTTAATAAATTGATCATTCCACTTAAATTTGGGGATTTCTTTTGGAGATGGTATGTCAGTGAACATGAGGTAGGTTTTATAAATGTCAATTACTATATTCATGAATTATTATTTCATGTATGTTTTGTGTAATTAAAATTTAAAAATTTGGAAATTTAATCTATAATACATTAATTTATTTCCTAATTAAATTATAGAATCATTGAAATAATTAATTGTTTCTTCATTGGATAATAAAAGGGGCTGATCTTTTGAAATTGATTTGGAAATTGTTAGAATGATATTTATGATTAATTTAATTTATTGAAATTGATTTATAGGAATTTTGGGTAGTTTGACTTAACCTTAAATAGTTAATGAATTGTATGGATAAATTTGGATAAATGTATTAATAATTATTTGATAATAATAAAAAACTTGATAAAAATGATAAATCTTGTTTTTCACTAAGTTTAATTATATACCATTATGTGAAATATTTATGAGAGGGTTAATGGTGGTTAACCTTGATTAATGTGAAATATTTTATACATCTGATATGTGTGACTGAAAGATATTCATGTTTTGGGACACCCATTGATGTTTAAAATACCCAAAGGGGTCCTAGTTATGGTTATCTAGGCCCAAATTCATGCATGTTGTAAACGAATGTTACATAAAGAATACTGCATCAAATTTATTTTTTATTTTTTGATAAATGGGTTGTGGGAGATGAACTGAAGCATCAAATACCTATAGGGTCCTATCTGTGGTGTTATAGTCCCAAAATATTGGCATTAGACTGTGGTTTTATGTGTCTATAATATATATTGTTAATAATGTCTAAAAAATAAAATCCATGTGAAATTTTGAATTGGGTCTCTTTGTGATATCACCATTATGGGATGAAAATGAATTGATGATTTGAGTTTCACTATGAACCCATGGATTTATCTTGTTAAAGAAACAATATTTTAGTATGGAAATTGTTTACTCTATATCATCAAATTTTTTCTTTATACAATGGGATACACTATTATTTATTTTATGTTGCTTCAGAAATAGTTAGTGATTTCATATTGAGTTGTATTCAAACCAAGCCTAGAATTCCTAATCGGCATTTGATTAAATATCATGTTTTTTGGACATGATAGGAGAATTATATATATGATAGATGGATGAGACTGGATAAATCATGGATGAGGGAACCATAAATGTTGCCAGTACTGACTTACATGTTATCAGTGTCATTATTATGGGTTTACATTTTGAAACTTGATAATTATATGTCACAAAATTTCAACAACATTAGTATTTGTAATTATATTACTTCTAGGAACATCATGAGATATTTCTATTATTTTGGATATGGAAATTTTATTCTAGCCATATTTCATTTATCTCTTTTATTGTGGTGATTTTATAGAAATTATAAAGTATACCTAGTATCAATATTAGACCCTAACTGCTAGCTAGTATCCATTTGAAAATGGGGAGGTAGTCATGGTGTCATGTGGTTAGGGTAATTATTAGTTACTCGTGACAGTACTTCAGAGACCTGCGATAATTGTGGTAGGTCAGGGCACATTCATGGATATTGAACCTAACCAATAATAGAGTGTTTATATTGATGAATTATGGGATATGTCTAATGATTCTACCTAATCCCATGACTGATTGGTAGTAACATAGGGACTTGGAATAATTAGAAGGTTTAGGAGGGGATATTTTCTCCCATATTAGTCTGACTATTGGAGTTATACTAGTCATGGAAATCGAGGGAGTGGATGTGGTACTTATCGTATTTAGAACCATATTACCCTAGTAGTACATCACAAGGGTCTCAAAATAAATTAAAAGGAATTGTGGAAGGATATTTTCATTCTGTTCATCCTACAATTTTAGATAGAAATACTAGGCCATCAATAGTCAGAGGTACTAGTTTTGAAGCATCTAAAATATATAGTCCCTTATTTGATACTGGTGAATGTCATTCCTTATATCATCACAACATATGAATATGTATTATCTGGAAGTTCAGTTTTTATTTAGGGTTATTATGATCAATAAACAATTGAGTGTATGATCGAGAGAAATCTGTTTGTCCAAGGGTTGTTCTATGAATGAAAGAAACTATCATTTATATTGGGATCTATATATTTATTATATCTCCTGATTTGACTTCATTTTGGATGTGGAATAATTAGTATCATAATGAGTCCACATTAATTGTAACCATATGAGAGATACCATTATGTCTGATATGGTGAAAATTAAATTCATCATTGATAGTGGTATATCCTGGAATTCCAGGTTGGTCCAGTTCATCGGCAATATTGGAATCTCACCATCATTTGTGTGTATAAATTATGGATCGATCAGCTACATTTCATTGGTCACATAATCTAGGGGGTGGTGTGTAAACGGACAAAGATAATGCTTTCGTGGTTATTTCTAGGGACCATACCATGAATTTTTCTTATATACAATGTTTTAGGAGGTTAATGGGCTACTATCAAAGGTTTATTTATGATTTTACCCAATTGTAACAACAACATTTAGGCTTCCCCAAGAATGGAATATCTTTTTAATGTTTTTCTTCATTTTAGAATGGTTTCTAGGAGTTTGTAAATTGTTTATTACAACTACATTCTTGATACAAACCGTGAAATACAGATGAGTTATCATTGATTTGGGATTTTTTAACGTTTAGTCTTGGAGTACTGATTTTGTTGGGAGACCTATTTGTGGTGTGTGGTTCATGATATTTTAGAACAAAAAAACAATATTTTCACTATGAATGGCCTAAAAATAGCTACAATGGTTAATTCATTGAAGTGTTGTTGAAATTTTTAATTGGAAGAAATATTTACTGTGTATTCTAATAACATATTTTTAAAGTATACCAATTTTCAATAATACATGAATATTTGTAAGGGGATGTAGGACGAGTATATTCATTCATTTTTTTCGATCTAGAATATACAAATAGTAAATAAACAATTTGCACGACACTTTTATTATGAAAATAGTGACTATTGCATTGCAAGAGTCTAAGTCCTAGTGGAAGAGGTTGAATTTACTAGATAAATTGTATTTTTTGGTTCAAGAGCGACAACAATAGATAACAGTCATATCAATGTTAGTGGACTCTAAAATTTTGTGCTAGATGAGAGATATATAGTATGTGGAATAGGATTAGTTATCAATATTGGAATGAATTAAATGTGAAGATTCATCATGTTATTAATCTATATAGGAAGATGTGATATTCACTTTCTATTCCATATTGTTGAGTCAATGTGTGTGATAGAGGATCTGATGAGTGAGTTTTGTGCCTCAAAGTGGGCAGTACATATGTGTTTGACTAAAATGTATCAGGACCTACAACTGAAATATTTATAGACAATCATGAAAAATGGGTGATAAAGGTTCATAAAAAGATGTAACACATATCAATATGTGAAGTAATAGAATCTAGGACCTTGTTTTTATATGGAATCTAGTTCCTATTCGAAATTGGAAGTGGGATTCCATCACCATCGATATTGTGGTGGTTCTCAGGATGATTCCTCATATGAATGGAACTATTTGGGCAGTTTTTGACTGACTGAATAATGTCAAAAATTTCATTCCTATCATGGAGAATTTATCAGTGTGTCATTTATGAGACTTGTATAATTGGAAAATAATTATCCATCATGGGGGTTTATGAAGTATAGTTTCAAATTTTTAAACAATATTCTCTTCATGAAAATAAATTGGTTTGAAAATGGGACTTGGAACACATTTATTATAGATTATGGATTCAAAATACATATATAAGGGGTTTTTAATGTTATATATAGGTGTTTTAGGATTTTTAACGGTTGTGTGTTCTTGGGAGAATAACCATTCACTGGTGGTGTTTTCCAATAAGAATGTTTATCTCGTCACTATTCATTTGGAAGCATATGAGGATCATTATGGTATACAATGAATATAACCAATATTATAGAGTGAAGAAGGTGTGTCAGAGTTGTTGGGGCTGAGTCACATGTAGGATATGTTGTATAAGGTTATGTTGATTCAAAAACATATTATTAAGGCTCAGATTTGGGAGAAATAATATGGGGTTAGAACTAGGAGAACCATATAATATATTGATGTTGATTTTGTATTCATTCAACTATCTCCATGTCTATGTCACTATAGGATTCTGAGGAAGGGAATGATATATCCTTGGTTTGTTAGGCCTTTTGAGGTTTTTGAGAGAATCGGACAAAAAAAAAATAAATTGGACTATACATAAAGGTTAAGTGTAAGTCATTACATTTTACATCTGTCATTACTTCATAGGTATCCGCCTAATGCATGTCTTGTGATCTATATCGATGATGATGATCTTGAGACCCATGAATCCTTTAAGGAGTAGCCGGTGGGTGTATCAGATCATAGTGAGAAGGTTTTGTGGGGAATGACCATACTGATAATTCGATTATTGTGGAAACATGGGAATGTTCATGAGGAATCATTGGAGAGGGAAATAAATATGATGTCTAAGTGGCCACGTGTATTTTCCCAAGATTATTAATTATGCATGGGAGAATATCTTATGTAAAATCTGTTATAAGGGGTGAATATTATATGTTCCTGAAATTTTTCTGGAGTTGTATCGATCTAATTTAGATGAACAATTTTTCATTCTTCTTTGTATATATTGTTTGGGGTTTAAATTTAGTGTGGTTTTTTGCGAATTTGGATATTTTTCGAGGGTTTTGGGATGTTCACGTATTTCTCTCGATTTTCAAAAATGTGAGCTATTCCCCCATCAAACTGTGAATCCTCAGACAGAGGGGGATTTCATGAATGTAACATGGTTTGATAGACAATACACCCTTTTAGTAGTGACTATGTAACCTTATTTGTGAGGAAAATGGTCAAGGAACATGGTTTAGAATGTTTTATTCCATGTCCTTGGAAACATTGAACATAAAATTTAATATCCAAATATTTTTTTTAAAAAAATATCAAACACATATATTTTAACCCTTATTTGACCACACTCAACTCTAATGTTTTTCCAACAATTTTTTATCCTCTCAAATGGATTAAAATTCCTTTAAAACAATATTCACGGTGAATCAAAAATGATATTGGAGGGTTATCACCTCTTCGATTAATAGATTATCATCTCGTATGGTTTCCCCCATCTCTCCCATCTTACTACATTTCTTTAAAGGAATGTTTTTCACTGTTCTTGATGGTATGGATAGTGGTTTTAATGGATATAATATATTTGATCTTGGATTGAGGTTTTGAATTTATATTTCATTCACCATTTTGAAATTGGACGTTCTTCTTCAATTTGGGGATTCCCATTGGAAATCATGCATCGATGATCTTGAGGTAGGTGGCCTAAATTCCAGTACACATTTTATTGAATTATAATTATATATATGTTTTGAAGAATTTAAACTTCCATGCATCAAAATTAAATATTAACTATATAAAATTATTTTTTAATTACAAAATGTGATCAATGAAATCATTAATCAATTTCCATTTCATAAATAGATGGGATGAGCTTGGGAAATTTATTTTTTAATTGAGGTTATGAAATTGATTAGTAAATTTAAATAATGGTATTTATTTATTTTAAATAAGGTATTTTTGTCTTAAACCTAATGGGTTAATGAATTATATGACAAAATATTGAAAAAAGGATAAATAGAAATTTTTTCATATTATTCTCTATGCTAGTTATTAAAAACAATTATTAAATGAAAATGTATTCTAGGATGTGGAAGGTTTATTATAGGGGTAATAATGGATATTCTCATTAAATGTGATATATGTGATATATGTGTTTTGTGTGATTGATTGATAAAGTAGTTTTGAGACACTGAATGATGCCTTAAATACCCACATTATTCATATGCATGGAGTTCTGTGACCAAATTGTTACATTAGATAAATGAGCATTGGACCCATATATGTTCTTCAAAATCCCAAATGTTATTGTTTATTAAATGTGTTGTGGTTCATAAACTGATGCTTCAAATAACCATGGATTCCTAGACCTGAAATTCTGGAACCCAGTGTTTTGCATTGCACTATGGTTCGTGGTTGCTATAATATGAATTGAAATTATATTTTTTATAAAAGAAATCTATTGGATATTATGAATTGTGTTTCCCTAGGTGATATCCCATTGGGATAGTTCACACTCCAGCCCAGGATGTAGAAGTTTTTGATGGTCTAGGATTCATGATGAACCATGATATTTATGTTGATAATTAAAAAATAATTTAATATTTAAATGGATTACTATATCACTTGTGTTGTTTCTCAATATATCTACAAAAAACATTTATTTAGTGTATATTGTTTTAAATTATAACGCATATTCCTTAGTATATAGTTTTTAAACACTACTCAGGATACTTGATTAGTAACTGAATAGAGAAAATGTGGTAGGAATTGATACGTTAAAGATCTCTATGTTATATGTAGTTGTTGGGATGAACAATGGAGGAGGAACCATATAATGAGTTTGGACCATCTTGAGAATTTTTAGTGTATTTAGTTTCTGTTTTAATTTTGGCACACGAGACATATATGGAATGAGATTTAAGCGACTTCGTTTTTGGATATTGTATTCCTTATTTGGACATCATTTAAATTTCTTATTATTATGAATATGGTAATCATGTTTTGGTTATTGTTTACATGTATATTTCTATTGTTCTTCTTTTATATGGAGCGTATAGTATCCCCATGATCAATATAAAACCATCTTTATGAGTTCAATGCATCTGGAGAATGGATAGGAAGCCATGAGGTCATGTGAAAAACTATCTCGGTGTACCGGTGTGTGGAACCCATGTCCTGATATGAGAAGCCTTCAAAAAATAAAATTTTACATTGTTCTTATAATGATACCATATCTACCATGATTCATAAAAACCCACATGTTCTCTCTTCATGAGATTACACTGAAACCCTTATATTTATTATCCTAATAAAATATATATTCCAGTCATGATTATGAAAATATCATGATCAGTGATGATGTATGGTGGCTTTTATGATCTTAAAACGACATCTAACATTCCATCATCCATTATAATGGATGATTATTCATTTTCAATAAATAATTGGTGATATCAATCATGAAAATTCATGAAAATTATCTTTTAAATACTCAGATATACCAATGAAACTTTTTATCTCAAAGTCAATTTTTAGTGGTTTAAAATAGATACCAACATCTATCTTTTATAGATCCTAAGAAACACCTATTTCTTAGAGAAAATGTTTAAGGAACCACACCTCATATATAAAAAAAATCATTGATAAAATTTCACATAAATAATGATACAGAAGGATACCCAACACTATAAAAAACTATTTCTCATGATTAGTCATTGTCCATGAATACACTAACATGTAATCCAAAAACAACACCCTTATAGAGTACAAAGACCTATGAAATATATGGCACCTAAATTCCATAATGATAGATGATGAATTTTTTTGACAGAATGACGTATCCAAAAAAATTTAATTGAAATATTTACTACTAAAATCTCATTTTTGAATATCCTCCATTCGATCAAACTGTTGGTGACATCTTGAATGAAATCCAATTTATAGAACTGTTATGTTTTCCTTCATTGTTTGAGGTGAACATCAATTCATATAACATGATACCTATTATGTATCATAACATTTTTAATCACATGATAATCCACAGAAAACCAAATATTTCCATCATCCTTTATCAAATTTTTTTTTCTACTGACAGAAACACGCCATGGTGAAGGATATATTTTCATTCCATCATTTCAAACATGGCATTCATTTCCCATGTCTCTATACGTTCCATTCAATAAAATGGAATGGAAAAATAATTAGCTGATAGTAAGAGATCAATAATAAAAGCCACTTATCTATTGGTTGAGACCCAATAATATTATAATGGAAAACATATAGAAATCGATACATTTCAGATGAAAATCCACTATCCCCATTCCCATTGACTAATGCAAAAGTAATTTCTACAAACTCATATTTGATCATTCCAAACAAAGGTTCCAACAAGACTATTTTAGCTTCATTGACATTCCATGATCCTATAAGGATATAATCGATACCATCATTAATAATACAAAATGTCACAAAATGACATGGTTAACCTCGACCATGATACCTATACTGATCCATCACACACCCTATGTGAATTCTAGATCCCCATGGGCTGGAGACAAGCACCAGGTCATCGGACAACATAACAGAGAGAATTAATTTACCCAGTATGAAGAACCACATAAAATACATATATTATGAATGAAATATACAATATATGATTAATGGATATATATTCCATAACTGTATAGAGTCCTCAAAAACCGAAAACATAAATTTATCCCCAAAACTCCAAGACATGTCGAATAGAAAAGGATTAAAAACACACAGCTACACCAAACAATGGTATAGAAGATCTATGACAATATCACCACTAGTTACCCATCCATCAGTCATGAGCCCCACCATATTACTCATGAGACTTTATTTTCCCTAAACATGAAGATAAACAAAGGTCTACGTACCACTGAATTGGTGTCTAGGTTGTCAGCTAACAGGCTCAGTTGGATCCAACTAAGGTATTCCATAATAATTCTCTATATAAAAAATCTTGTATCATCATTTTATATAAAAAAAATTCATGATGAAAATAAAAGTATTTTTATAGACAACAAGGAAAATATTTCCCTTTTTTCTCAGTTATAAACAAATGAATGCATATCAATTTCAATGCCCCTTTTCCACGTCATATTTCATAATCCAAAACATACATATAAAGGATAACTCAATCACATTAAATAAAAAAAACATAACTCTTCCTTGTGATCAACAGGAAAATAAAAAAACATATAATATATTTACATAGGAGGGAAAAAAGTGGAAAAATTATTATTTGAATTTAAAAATAGTTAAATAATTTAATTTTATTAAATTTCTATTTTAAAATTTTCACAACACTTCCATATAACTATTTAAAAAATATATTAGAAAGCTAAAATAGATTCAAAATTTGAATATAAAAAATTTATTTTCAATATTATTTTCATATTAATTATTTCATAATATATAAAATTGAATATTGTGTATTGAAATCAATGAAATTAGTGTAATGACTCATCCCCTCGGGGCCCGTGTCATGACTACTGTATGCTCACCTACCATAGGCCAAAATTAGGCAACTAGCACCAAAAAGGAATAACCCAAAAATGGGAATTAATTTCATTTCAATGTGTACATACACACGCAACCCATACAGTGGAAAGTATGCTCAAACTAGAACCAACAACAAGTAAAAGTACTATATAAAGTTAAAGGGGGCCAAATACAGTCCTAACTTAAAAAAAGTATAGAAAAGGATCTAAATGCTCCATAGGTCATCTGATAAAGATCATACCTAATGGGTAGGTATAGGTCACTATCAGATGTAATCGTAGAAAAACATGTTTATCGATCCACCTCCATGTGCTGTCTAGCCCTGGCTCCCCAAATTCCATGGGAAATTTTTCTCTTGTCTTTACAAGACACAATAGGTGCGGGTGATGCCCGTGCAGTGGTGAGTATAATAATACTCAGGCGGGACCTCAAAACTAACTCGAGTCTCACAGAAATCGATTTTGTAAAAATACAACAAAGAAACATCTCAATGTAATGAAAAAATAAAAATTCATAGCTAAGACAATGTATAAATTATGTACGGATGTAACGATGATTATTCGTAAAGCTAAATCATCATAATCTATTGAGAGGCTAGGATACTGATCTATATAGGGTCTCTCTACTACTGATCCATGAAGGATCTCTCCACTGACGATCCATGAAGGTTCCCTCTTAGGATGATCCATAGAGGGTCTCTCTCATGATGATAAACAATGTGTCGCTCTCATATTTATCGACGAAGGGTTACTCTCAGGCTCATCCGCAAAGGGCCATGTTACTACTAATACATGATGGGTCTCTATAATGTTAATCCATATAGGGTTCCACTATTTCTGATCTATGAAGGGTCTCTCTCAATCTTATCAATGAAGGGTAAGTCTACTACTGATACATAAAGGGTCTCTCTCATTCATCACCTCACAACCAGCTGCTAGATTCCCGTATAAAATAGACATAATACTAGTAGGATATTCTCCTCAGTCCATTAGTCATATCTCAATCTCTAGGAATTCACACATATTGTAACCCGAAGGACCATGTCATTATAAGGGTCCCAATGCAATAGAAAGAGTATCAAATGAATGTCCGTTCTGTAATATATGGGCATTTTTGTAAAATGGGAAATGTTGGACTCAAGTCTTATCCAACAAGGATATATTACATTATCTTGTAAAACTAAATAAAAGTTTCTCAAAAGAGCCATCTCGTTGTAAGGATCCTCATGGAAGAGATGGCACATCAATAGAATCTACGTTTTGAAAGATATAGGTGTTTTTGTAAACATGGGATGGTTGCATCCAGGCTCGGTCCGACTGGTTCGGACTGACCTGACCATCCCAACATGTGGTACAACATGACCTGTCCTATCTATCTGGCCCATCGTCAAAACCCATTAGTCCTTACTAGGCCTAGCCTAGATTTTTTTAGTGTCCATCCCATCTGTTCACCTAGTGACCAGAAATTATTTGGCCTTACCCCAACTTGTAGGACATTCAATTTTTGACATGGGTTCTCATTGGTCCTAGGCCCTACCCATTTGTTCATGGTTATGGCCCGCCATGCTTTGGGTTCCACCTGCATTCATCCTAACGATCTAGCCCACCTATCAGGGTGGTTTCTTCTAGCCTATTCCCCCAAATCGACCCTGCCACTTCCCCCCTAGACCATCCCTCATGGTGGGCCGGTTCCTTCAGCACACAGTCAATGGACCACATGCCTCCAACATGTCTGATTATCCTAGAAGAGGGTCTCCCCCTCTATGCACTTCTGGTTGGTGCCCCATCTCCACGCCTCCTGCCTTTGCCCGCAGCCGCCACTGTGGGCCACCATCAGCTGCTACCTATGCTGTCACCTTAATGGTTCTTCTATGGGAAACTAGAGTTTATCTAGTGTTCTATTTCATGAATTATCTTCACCTAAGGGGTAGTGGGGCTTCCACATTCACTGCGACAACTTCAAAATTTCTATTCCTCCATTTCAAAAATTTATCCACGAAGAACGCATAAGGAGGAGGGGCTCATTCCTTTTTCATGTCGGCCAATGCCCTCCACGTTAGTAGATTGAAACATGGGAGATTTTGGATTATATTCTATTAGCAAAAGTTTTATCCCTAATGGGAATCCAAAATGAAATAACCTCCCTCATGAACGCATGATTCATAGAACAACCAGTTCGTGGGGTTGATCAGCGTTCGTCATTTAGAACAATATTGGGGAAAACCCTAAATCAAAAAAATCCAATACATATATTCTTATTTTTTGTATGTGATGGATGATGATTCATTTCATCATCAACCAATGATCAGCTATTTTACTTCATTTTTCCTTAATTCCCGGATCTGATCTCATTATCCACGAGATTTTTCACCACACTCTGATCCTCCATTGTTTTTCATTGTAGAGGGCTTTTGGAATTCATTGTTCTTAATTGAAGGGGAATTACAATATATTATTTCCCTAGAATCCTATGGGATTTATCATCAACTTTCCAATGTGTTAGTTTAATAAAAATAAAAATATCACAAAATATCGGTTATGCTGCGACATTTAATCATTATGTTTTTTAATTTATGAAATAGTGTAGTGATTATGATTGCACAACAAGCCATTAATGATCCTCATTTAATGAACCTCATTGTCACTTCATCGCCACACTGCATTTCCACTGTCAACTACTAAATAGTGAAAAATAAAATAAAAATACCTTTCATTTGATATTTTATTATTTTCGGAAAATTACAAATAATTACATTTCAGTATGTTCATTATCGGTCGATATTAAAAACTTTATAGCAAAACATCGGTGTTTCATGTTCAACGGTGCCCTCTTATTTTTTAGTTGAGCAGTAGTTAAAAAGTTACAAATACTCACTCACATGTTTAATTGAGAGAACTTAAAAAAAGATCAAAATTTTGTTCTGGGCTCACTAGGCCTCAAAATCATGTTATGTCAGAGCGCGTGGTTCCAAAATTATTTCAAATAATTAAAAAAATTACATTGAAATTCAAGGATAATATATTCTCCCCACCTTAAATATTTACATCCTTGGATTCCAAAACAAGGTCTACTCAAACAAATGGGGACACTGAGCATGAATATGAGCATCCCACTCCCATATGCTATCTTATAGATTCTCATGATTCCTCCGAATGCGCACCATAAGAATCTAATGCATACTAAGGACCCACTCCAATCAATACCATATCTTCACCAGGATCTCTAAAATCATCACTCCATCACCAATGTCTTAAACACCCTAGTCGATGACGTGTGATGAATAATCTACATTCCTCTTGTCCTTTGAATCGTGGAAAACATCATGCACCTGGTGCATCAGTGGGAGAAGATCTAGGTGGTGAGCCACCTATTGATGTATGCTAAGGATTTGAAAAGTTCTAATGAACCATAGAGATAGATTTCCACCCTATAACAATCTACACAGTCATTTTCAAGGTGTTACATTATGTAACACATGGTATCCCTCCTCGAACTACAATGGTATCTGTCTCTTATCAGCATACAATATATGCATGATATATGTAGTCATCATCCACTCCTGAATGGTCTGCACCATCTTTGTTTTAGATCGTACAATATCTAGACCTATGACACCTGACCCCCCTGGGTCTGTCCAGAACAAAGGTGATTTTCATGGTCATCCATATAGTTCCTCAAATGGTGTTATACTGATGGTGGAGTGGTATCTGTTTTTGGATGAAAACTCCTCTAATGATAGGTGTTCCTCCCAACTACAATAAAAAATCTAGGACACAAGCATGATGCATGTCCTACAAGGTCCGTATTATCCTCTCCATTGATCTATATGTCTATGGGTGAAAGGCTTTACTCAAGCATAGTCGAGTCCCGAACAACTCCTGTAACCACTTCCTCAACAAAGATGTAAAATGGGAACCATGTTCTAAGATAATCATTGAAGGCACTTTGTGAAGACGCATTTTCTCATGGACATAGAGGGGTCCCATTCCCTCTACTGATCCCTGATCCCGGATGGGTACGATGTGAGTTGACATGGAAAGTCATTCCATGATCACATAGATAAAATAATGAACCCTTGAGGTGTGTGGTTAGCCGGTCACAATGTTCATGGCAATATCATCCCACATTTATTCAGGTACCTCAAGAGGTTGTGGCCATCCAACTCGGACATGATGCTCAGCCTTTACTTGTTGACAATTGAGGCATTATGAAACAAACTATTCCACCACATTCTTCATCCCTGGACACCAGTACTAACATTGGATAACATGTTACATCTTCGAGACAACAAGATGTACTACCAAAGGGGATGTATGAAACACCCAAAAAACATCCATCAATAAAGTAACTGGTACTATTGTGTTCCCTCTGAAGAGGATGACATGCTCCCCACCAATCAAAAATCCATTAAGATATTTCGTGAGAATAACTGGGTACATTAGGACTAGCAGTCAATATCCACAAAATGATCATCCCTAAATATATGAAGTATTTGGAGTGTTACAATCATATACAAGAAGTAAGTTTCTTGATCATCAACCAAGAATGATATCATCATCGCAACTTGCTACTATGTCGCCTCACTCAACAACTATAAACTAGACCTCCTATTAAGTAGGTTTACAACCACATTCTCCTTCCCAAGAGTATACACTATCTGAATGTCATAGTCTTGGAAGAACTCCAACAATCGCAATTGTCTCAATAATAGGTCATTCTTTTAGAGGATATACATGAGACTCTTGTGGTCGGAGTAGACAGTAAACAGTTCATCCATTTAGATGTTTTACCCCAACATCAAGGCATAGACCACCGTAGGTAACTCCAGGTCATGGGTCGTATTGTTATGATCATGGTGCCTCAAATAATGTGAGCCGTAGGAAATCACATTCCACTCCTACATCAGGACACACCCCAATCTATTCCTAGATGCGTCATAGAAGACAATGTACCCAACACTCTCTTCTAGTAGTCTCTGGATGTGGGATCTTGTCAGTCTCTACCTCAGCTCATGGAAACTCTACTGGCACCTCTCCGTCCGTATGATGGGTTGTTCCTTCTTTGTCAAAGATTAAAATGGATTTTCTACTATAGAAAAGATAGGTATGAACCTCCTGTAGTAAATATCCAACCTCATGAAACTTCATAACTTAGAAGAAATTTTCCAGGTTTGCTTCCAAGTAATCACTACCTCTATCTTCACATGATCCACCGTAACTCTAGCCTCCAAAATGACATGTCCTAGAATGTAGACTTCCTATATCCAAAAATGAAACATTGAGAGATTTCCATAAAGTTGGTTCTCTCAAAGTGTAAGCTGGACTTCCCATTGGTGTGTTGTTTGCTTCACCTCTGATGCTGATTACAGCAAGATGACATTAATGAAGACTACTAGGAAACTATCGAGGAAAGGATGGATGATCCTGGTCATGAGTTCCATGAACACTTTTATGGAATTGTTCTGGATGAAAGGTATACCCAAAATCTCATAGTGGGTTTATGGAAATCGTAAATATTTCTTTGGTACGTCCTCATCTTGTACCTGAAGCTTATGATAGCCTGATAGGTGGCCAATCATTGAAAATCACCCATCTCTCTTCAGTTGATCGAATAGTTCATCCATCCTTGGCAGTGGATACTTGTTATTCATTGTCACCTGCTTTAACCACCAAAACACCAAAAATAACCTCAATATCCCATATTCATTCATGGAAATAACATTGGAGCTATCCATGTTGAATCAGTAGTTCTTACAGACCTTTTAGTCTGCAAGTCCTCCAGTTGTACGACCAATTCACATAGCTCCGCAGTAGCCATCTGATTTGCTGGTGTGGATATCAGTGTCATCCCAGGATACATGTCGATGAAAAATTATACCTCCCAATAGGGAGGTTTTCCAAACAAATCCTCAATAGAGACATCCTCATACTTGTACACCACTACCGAAAAGCATGGGCTATTATTGTCTAGTACACTGAGGGTGAGTCTATCCAACTGGTGAGTGATCGACTGCACCCTCCTCTGAGATAGTTCATCCTATTCTAAAAGGGTCCCTTCATGCTATTCAATGAAAACCGGTCCCATTCTTGTGTACAGACCACACATTGCTCCAAAAAAACTCAATCTGAGTATGGAATGTAGATAACTGGTACATAAAAAAGATGATATTGTAAGGCATTAAAGCTGATAATATGTGTTCACAGTCGAATCTATCACCTCCTAGAGTAAGCAATCACAGTTGGAACTAGTGTGTATTCATTTAATCCCCTCCCATATGAGTCATCAATAATAATGATCGATTCCACATCACCACTGATATATATACGCCTCGAATGTGGTACATGGAAAGGAATCATTGAATAGAACATGTGTCTCTAAGAACTACAGAAAAGGTGGATATGACACATATTTGACCTCTAATAATCACTAAAACACCATGGTCATAGGCCTTCAAATCCTAAATCTAATCACTGTCATATCCATCCTCTCCCTAAGCCTATGGTGGACCACCGGGGGGTGCTGAATGCAGTACCTTGAACCTCCATCCATCACGTTTCGTTCAGTTAGCTCCCAATCCATGTGCACCTTGTCAAACCACCTCACTCAAACCTCTATAATATGAGTACATCTTCTCTTGAATCTCTAACTCTACCTTGATAGACCCTTGATATTATTTTGATCCTCTATGTGGCGGGTCACTCTTTCATGAACCACATGTCCATACCCACCGCATGAGTAACAAAATCTAACACTCAGTAGACCTCCACTTCCTTGCGAGCTCTGAACCGCTGAACCTGCTACATGGGGTTTTAATCTTTAGTGTTTGGACCATTAGGGTCTCTATTTCATATACCTACTACCTTCTATTGATGAGTCGACCACCTGTCATCTATTTGTGGATCTCATAAGTTTGTGCCTTCTCGTCCCGGAATCACTAATCTAATAGAGCTCCATTTGTTACTCGAGCACACATTGGGATGTTGAGAGAAATCATCGATGCCACAATCACACATCATAGTCCCTATTAAATGTTCTGGATCCTATAGAAAGGTTCTCCTACCATGTCGTTGGAGTAGCTGGAGAGGTCGATAAACATTCCTTATTACTGGGACACAGTACTACTGCCTGACTCTAAGTACAGTAGCTCGTTAATACGCAATTAGGATAGTGTAATTGGTATGAAATCATCCCTAAAGAGGATCTTGATCTATGACCAATAATGGGTCACCTCCTCGCCTGTCTGGAGCATCATGTTCCACCAACACCTTAATGTTCCCTGAAAAAGGAATCTGGTTTGGACCACCATCTGGTCTATAGGTATCTGCAACAAGAGAAATACCCACAAAACTGCCTCCATCCAGTCATCAACTACCTAAGGATCTATCATTATTTGAAGACTAACAGGCCTCTATATCTAGGACACATTCACCACGCTCAGTCAGCATGCACTGTCCATTGGTGGGTATGGTAGGAACTACTGATCTACAGGTTTTGGTGCTACTCATACACCACTAGAAGGTGCTATAACTATATCAAGTCCCTAAACTGATTCCTCATCACTTGGTGGGACATCAATGTGGCCCCACACTATAATACTAGCTGGTTGTCTTCATAGAGGCATCTTGTAAGGAAATATATGTGATGCGGTTAATAATCTATATCTCGTGAGTTGACCCAAAGGAAATCAAGATATAAACATCTCTAAAACACATGCAACTACTGTTTTCATGAACTGAGTCAAAATAAAGAATTAAGGTACTTTGTTTTTGGATACGTCCGCCAATGCACCAATACTAAATCTCATTGTATAGCACAAAAAAATGACACATCTCACACCAGGTATAACATAAGTACAAAAGTAAAGATTGTTAATCATAAAGATAGATTATGTTATTCTTTTGAGAGGTTGTACTACTAATCCAAAAAGGTTCACTCTTCTTCAAATACATGATGGGTCACTACTATTATGATCCTTGAAGTTTCACTATCATGTAGATCCATGGAGGGTTGTTCTCATGTTGATCCATGAATGGTCTCTTTCTTGATGATCCACAAAAGTTTGCTCTCATGTTGATCCATGAATTGTCACTCTACTACTGATCAAGGAAGGGTCGCTATCATTCCAATCCACAGAAGAAATATCTAATGTTGATCCATAGGGGGTTAATCTCACGAGGATTCATAAAGGGTCTCCCCACTATAGATCTATGAAGGGTCTCTCTCATGCTTCACATCACAGTCAGCCATCAGATTCCCACACATATAATGCTTGATTTTGGGAGGATCTGATCCTCAAGCAATCATTCACACCTAAAAATACAAAATTTCCCATATATTTTATCCCAAAGGACCATCTCATCATATTCATCTTAATGAAATAGATGGCATGTCGAATGGAAGCACGATCTGTACGATATAGGAATTTTTTATAAAAAAGGGGCAAGTTGGATTTGAGTCTGATCAAACATGTCCATACACAATCCTCTTCCAAAACTCATTTATAATATCTTAAAAGGACCACCTAATCAAAAGGTTCACCATGACAAAAATATCACATCAATAAGATGCACACTCTGAATGATATACCTATTTTTCCTATTAGGATCTCGTTGCATCCAGGCCAGTCTGACTAGTTCAGAATGACATTAATGACCCGGCCCGGGGTCCCACATGAAAAAACCTATCTGTATAACCAATCAGCTCATCCTGATGGGCCTTACTGATCATGAAACATGTTGGATGTGGGTCCATCCCGTCATTTCAATCATTTAATCAAATTTATCTGGCCCGGCCCGCATTTGCGGCATGTTAATTTCCTACCTAGGGTCCCATTGTGAAAGGCACTGGCCCATTGTGTGGGGACTGTTCCATTTGGTCATGGGTCTGGCACACCTCACTAAGGGTCCTGCCAGCCTCATTGCGGGTCCGACTCACCTCCATCCCCATGATTCAACCCACCTTGCAGTTCGATTTCCACCAGCACGTGCAGCCCTAGTGACCTGATCCACTCTCCCTTGGCCCAACCCTTGTGGCGGACCAGTTATGTCAATCCAAACAGAGCACAACCTTATAAATTTCCATCTAATCCACTATAAAGGTAGCTAGACGGTTCCTCACACACGTGATCGACATATTGCATGCCTCCAAAGCGTCTGAGCGGGCCAGATGCTAGCCACCTCCCACTGACCATGGCCTCCTCGGTCACATCAGAGATTCTCATTTGGGCCACCGAAGTGGCTCCGGTGGACCTTTTCATGAACTATCTGTACCTACAAGATTGTAGACCTGCAACCATCACTGCGATAGCTACAAACTCACCTTTCTTCCATTTCAAAAATTCATCCATGAAGAACGCAAAATGTGAAGGGGATCAGGACTAGATCATGTTTTCCTGCACCCTCTGTATTATAAAATTGAATCTAGGGAGTTTGAAGATGAATGTATATCAAAAATAATTTTATCCTATATAGAAAACCTTAATGAAACACACTCTCATAAGAACACAAGATTCACAGATCCACCAGTTCGTGGGTTAATCTGTGTCCGTCATTTAGAACAAAAACAGGGAAAAAATAAATCAAAACAAAAACCTACATGGATTCAATTTTCACAGGTGATGGATGATTATCCATGTCATCTTTGACTAGTAATCCACAACCATTCTTCACCGTTCATCATTTCCCAGATCCAATCACGATCACCATGAGATTTTTCCTTGCGCTCTGATCATCCAGCATTATTCACTGGAAGTTTTTTATATAGTGATTTTTGTTCTTAATTTGAGAGGAATTCCACCGTAACTTCATCATAAATCCCCAAGTTTTAATGCTCAACTATACAATGAATCTGTTTAATAAAACAAAACATGTTACATCATTTTTTTATGCTGCGATGTTTCGTGGTGATGTAATTTTATTTATGAAACAACATAACGGTTACTCTTGCACAAAAAAGAATTTAATGAACCACATTTAATGTGCATCATCATCACCTCATCACTGCACCTCAGCACTGCCGTTCACCACTCAATTTTGATAAAGAGAATAAAATAACATTTTTAATGTTATTTTTTTATTTTTCGGAAAATTCTAAAAATTTACTTTTCTTGCCGACCCTTTTCGGTCATAGTTAATTTTTTTCTAAGATATTCATGGAATTCACAGATAAATGGTGCCCTTAGATTTTTTACCTATCAATAAGTTCAAAAGTAAGAAAAAACCCCGCTCACATGTTTTCTTTAGAGAACATAAAAAATGTTCACAATTTTGATCCGGGATCACTATGGCTTGGAATCACATTACGTTTCACAATGTGGTCTCAAAATAATTCTATATAATTTAAAAAACATTAACTGGAAATACTAGGACTTTGCAACATGATTCAATATTTATAATAATATTTAATATAAATTTTGAATATTTGAAATCATTCAAAACAACATAATAATAAAAAAGTTGAATTTTTGAGTATCATGTCGAATGTTCTTGTGGAATAATAATAAAAAATTCAATATTAATATAAAAAGTTTAAAAGACTCTAAACATAATTATTATATATATAATATAATTATTATGAATTTATATGGTTATTAAAACAATAAAAACAGTAATTATAGATATTCATCAATTCAATAAATCATTAAAATGTATAAAATCAAGAAATAACAAAAACTAGTATTGATAAAATATTATTTTCATGAATAAATAATGATACCTAAATATATGAAGAATTCAATATATCTTCTGAGAAATTTATGAATAAATATTATATCTAGAGCTACAGAAATGGGAAATTACATAATGGTAAACATTCTTGGTAATTGTATAATAAAAGAATAATGATACTTGTATAAGTGTCACAGAATGTTGAATACGGGTAATAAAAAATATGGGTAATGGTATATCATGAACGATGGGTATGAATTGTAGGATTTTTTTCAAATTTTGTAATTGAGTTTACATATATGGGTAATAGTCACTATGATCTATTTAAGGGTATATATAACACCATGTAAAGAAAAATGTATTATTTGAAATAAGGGTAGCATCCATTCACATAAAGTGAAAATGATTTTACATGTATTGTAAAAGGGTGAAATATAATTTGAACATATTTCATAATGGTATCTAATGATGTCCATGTTCTATATAAAGGAATATTTGTAACTACATAATCATATTGAATACCTCATCTATGGGTAAAATTGAATGTCCATAACTTTTGTAATGGTAATGAATGCCCACGTAAGGGTATTAAGAGTTTACATAAATGTAAAATTTGATTTTTAAGGGTAAAAATATCTTATTTCATGGGAAAAATAGACCATCAAGACATGAATAAAGGTAAATTTAATTTAATAATGGATGTGTGACAGAAAAAATAATGTTTTTTCAAAATAAATAATAATTTTATTATAATAGGGAATGTAATAATAAATGATGAAATAATTAATATAAAATAAAATTCAATAGAAACACTATTATAAATAAAAACGATAACATTTGTAATTATAAAAATATAAAATAATTATTTCTATTCAAATAGGAACTCAAAAATATTCTAAATTTTTATAATTAAAAAAGAAAATATAAATTTTAAATTATCCCTGCCCATTTGAAATTGTTCAAACTGATGAAAAAAACATGAAAATATTGTTTTCTCTATTTTGTGAATCAAATAATGGAAATTTTGAAAAATTAATTCTCTCAACCTAAATTAATCCTTGTTAAAAATTTATGGATAAAGACTTGAAAAAAAATTAAATTAAATTCATGGATTTATAAAATATATGGAAATTTTAGTTAATAAAAATTATTTCATTGAATGAAATAATTAAACTAAATCATAGGATACATGACAACTAGTAAAAAAATAAATGTTAATGCACATCACCACATATGAAAATTTAAAAAATATGAATATTATTACGAAAGTAATGAAATAAATTATCCTGTGAAAGAAACTAAAATGATATCGTTAAAATAAAAACTGATAATTAATAAAAAATAATATTTTAAAAAGATATTTCCCTTCACAAAACAATAATGTTAGAAGAAGTAACACACATGAATTTTTAATGTTTATTCAAAATAATAATAATCATCTTTATAAAATAGATATTGAATTTAAAAAATATTAATTTATTCCTCTATTAAATAATTAATACCACATGAAATGAATCAGTATTGGTAGGGAACACACCGTGTTATTAAATGATGAAGTATGCGATATATTACAATAATAGTAAAATAAAATTGTGGTACTCTCGAAATTTTCAAACCAATTAGTAATGTAAAATAATTATTAATACCTATACATATTTAAATGAAATATTTTCTGGATCATAATCAAATACCTTGTTAGAGGTTGAATCAATTGTGATATGATGATACTGAGGGAACCTGATATAGAACTCATCGATATAATATCTTAACAACAATAATATAAAAATAAATAAATATTGATATCATCAAATTGAACTCTCAAAAAATTATACATGTACATATTATGAATATATTGACTATAAAGAAACTATTTTTCTAATTTTTATTTCACCATATAAATAGTATTTTCATATTTTTCCATTCCTTGAACATTGGTAGAAAGAATCCCATTATAATGGGAAATCTTATTTTTCATTTTAATATTATCATTCTGAATGAACACAAAATCAATATAGAGTTTATCTTTTATAGACCAAGAATAATTTATCAAATTGTGAATTTATATTAACATGATATATGGATCATTCACTAAATATTAATTTTTTTCATTCCTCTATAAAAATATATTGATATTGTATTAAGACTATTCATTTTCTGAAAAAATATTCTTATTTACTTCTTGGTTAGTATCATTATCTTTAATAATAGTCTTCATTTCCATGATTGTCCACTTATTCACATATTTCATAATTCATACAACTAAATAAATCATAAAAAAATCATTTTGATGCCTCTCAATTTCAATATTAAACTCATGAAAAATGTAATCGTCACTATAAGAATGATAAATAAAATTTTAATAATTACACACATCATTTTTTTCAGATATCAAACAATGGATAATTTTTTTTATCACTTCTTAATTTTTAACATGATTCATTTTTCCATCATGTATGCTAATTTTTTTTTCTTTTTTTCTCTCTATTATTTCATTGAATTTAAAAGACATGGTTTCATATAACCCTTCATTATATATTGATAATTGTTTACAAATTTTCCATATGTATGACCCTTCATTTATTTTGAATAATATTTCTACATTTACTTCGTAAAATCGTGAAAATTTTCCTTCTCTTCATCAATGTATAAATAATAATTTTTGATATTTAAAATTCCACATTTTATTTATTCCATATAAATGGATAAATAAGAGTTATAAATAATTTTAATATGTGATATAAATTAAATACATCTCTTATTTGATGTCTCCCTTTGAAAATAAATCTTAATATCATGTTCATATTGATGAAGTGATATAATGAGTTCATCAAACGTATATTTAATGAAATTAAAACATTCATCGATCCAAACATTATCTTCTTGATACCCGTTTTGTTGACTCATATGAAATACTTGACATGTATTATGTTCTACAATGTATCTCCACGGTAATTCATTCCATTTATAATGTTTTTTAAATATGTGGAAGATTGTATTGACAAATTCTTCTTCACCCATAATGAAATATTGGTACACCACATGAATCATTCCATGGTTGGTTTTTATTAGTTAGTCTATTCCATGGTGATTATCTTGTTGAATTAAACAGATCCCATGGGTTATCATACAAGAAGACACATGACTAAAAAGACATCTACTAATTACAAAATATAAATTATTTTCACTTTCATAATTAAAAACATATCTGGAAGCATCCACTTAGAAGATTATATAGGACAACAAATGGTAGATTTTATGGTATTAACATGACAGACCAGTTTATTATAATAAATTACATGACATATGATTCTATTAAAGATTTCATGTAACCATATTCATTGCATATATATTATTTGGAATCTAAGGAATCCCATGATCATTTCAGTCCATCACATCAATCATAATGATCTATTACATATATGTTTAGATCTAGTAATATTTTAGTGAAATACATAGAAAATATAGAATAATTTTAAATTTTTAATAGGGTCTACAACTTATATAAATTTATATGTTAGAAATTACCAACTATGGTAAAAAATCTCCTCGATATACCATAATTAAATTTTTTATGTATTTATTAATTATCTTAATTTGTTATTTAATTTAATTAATAGAGAAAATTATGAATATAAAATAATATAATGAACATAATGTTTTTATAGAAGATCATTCCAATGTGTACAAAGTCTACTATTATATATCTATACATAGGGATATATATTTCTTCACTTAATAATTTGGAGGTTGAATAATAACATGGTACAATAATTACTATTTCTAGCTATGGTATATCTACAGAGAAACACGCAATTTTTATTGGTAGTCACAAAATAATTATGAAACAAACTTTAGACAATTAAAGAAATAATTTATTTGAACCTGAATTTATAATCTAAAAACAATATCCAAATTTCCTGAAATTATATCTAGAGAGTCTAGACCAGATGATCCTAAACATAAAACAAGTCATCACAACCCACTGAAGTAAGATTGTATTATGGACAAATCATAATACAATGATACAAATATATTTGTAAGATACATAGAATAAAATCTACCTATGTATTCAAAACATGTATGTAATCGTTGAAGTAAATAGATTCCCATATAATTTTTGTTGAGTTATGTTAAGAACATCTCTTCAATTATACTAAATTTGAGGATAATTTATCCCACCATAAATGTTAATAAAATGCTAAATCAATTTGGAATGTGATAACTTTCAAAATAATATAATCATTAATATCAAAACCATAATAATTTCTTATAGTTATTGGGACTTTATAAAATAATTTATTTTACCAAATTCAAATTGTTATTTTAATAAATTCTTAATAAGAACAAAATAGTAGTAATATTAAATAATTATAGAGGACATAGGGAGGGAGGGAAAAAAGAAAATTTAAATTTTAAACAACTTGAAAATATCAATATTTTTTGAAATTACCCATAAAAATTTCATGATATTGAAAGATAATAGTTCATCATTTTCCTAAAAAACACTGAGATATTCTAACTATAATATAAAATTTGAATATAAATATCTTTTTCATATTATAGATGAAGTAACATATTTAATTTACTATACTATATTAATATCTATAAAAACATGTTTAAATTCCTATATTATTATATAATATTTATTTATAATCATTAAAATCAAACAATACAAATCAATATAATAAAATAAGTTTTTACAGTATAATGATGAATATATAAACCTAATAATAAGAAAAACATTTTTCATCATATAATTATTTATAGAAAACAAATTAAATTATTCTCATCAGTTTTGTATAATAAATATGTATTTATTTAGTGTTTATAAGACATAATAACTTATTATAGAAATGAAATTTTCCAATATATCATGAAAAACAAGAAACAATGTAACATGGAATGACTAGTTTTGAATAATGGTATGTTTCATAGAAAAGTAATGATACAAAAAGGTAAGAAGAGTTTTATATAACCAAGATAAAATGTAAATTAAGACAAACATAATTTATTTTTCTTAAATTAAATTTTATAAACATTTATATAATATAATGTAGGGTATTGTATCCATATAGAATAAAATGATGGCCCATTCGAGAAAATGACTAAAAAACATAAATAATAATAAATAAAATCCATAAATTTAATATTATGATTATCGCAAGAAATTAATAAAAAATTAATCAGTTTTTTGAATAATTTTAAAATATCATGAATATAAGAAAATAATAATGGAGATGAGTATAAAATGAAAGAAGCATGAGGGTAGTTTTGATTTTTTATCTCATTAGTTGTTTTTTGATTTATTGTGTTCCTAATATATGAATGTGAACCTTTATCTCTGAATTATTCATAATATGATACCATAATGGTTGAATTTCATTTTTATTGATAATAGAAGTGAGAATTATTATTGGGTTTTAGTTGGAAATGAATACTTGGTTGAGATTCACCAATACTGAAAACTCATTAATGATTTGATTCTCCATTGTATTGGTTGAAATGTTATGGAATGTTTCAAATATTTATTATATAATAACTCATTTATCACATTTTGAGTTAAAATAAAATAAATTGAAAAATTCATCAATTGGGAAACTATAATAATGGATGTCGAACTCAAGCACAAGTGGATATTCAAAAATATTATATTTTTTAAATGTTTTGGAGAAATGATTCAATAAATTAATTCTAAGGAGACATTAAAGGAGGAAATATATTTTATGAGGAGTGGTATTCATATTTTAAATATTTCTGCAGCCACACGGGGAAAAATTTTAATCTAAAGTATTCCACATCTATGTTAGACAAGGAGGACTCCAAACACTGGTCATGAACATGCAATTTAGAGGGGTGGAAATTTTAAAATAAATAATTTTACATCTATAGTATACAATTCAAAATCCACAAAATAAAGGAAATCATCTAATACCTCCCAATTATCCATTAATGGTTAGATATCACTGAAAAAATCTATAAATAAGTGAGATCAAGTAGAAATATGAAATTTAAGAGATGAAAACCAATGTGAGTCACAATTTCTTTTTCTTATTTTTTTCCTGACGTGTAATTATACATTGAATAATTTTAGTATGATTTTTGGTTATGAATTTTAGTTTGTGGAGGCTTGTTTATCTTGATTATCTTTTTTATCCATTCTTGTGTGATCATTAGTGTGTTGTAATCATGTTCTTCTTCTAAAAAAAGTGAATTAGTTCAAATGTAAAAAACTAATTAAACATTTAATTTAATGTATATTATATATAAAATTTATTTGATGTCATGAATTTGAATGTTGATTTAGAAAAAATTTAATAAAATTGGAAATAAATTAACTAGAATATCAAAAAATCCCCCTCGAATCATTATTTTTCTTTTTCATCTTATTTTTTTCTATTTCATTTTTTCAATATATATTATTTATTCATCAAAAATCCATATATATTCATTGTTATATTATATTATTTAAAACTAAATTATGTATTTTAATTTTTTTATAAATTTTTTTTATGTGAAACCACATCTTCAATCCATGTGGACATGATACCATACACACTATGATCTAGTAGTTGTATTAGTTAAATTTTAGATAAATATATATGTTTAGAAAAAAATTAGTGATGTTCCTATTGAAGAATTCAAATTTATAGTATATTAAAATGTATAATTTAATTTACAATTGTAAATATATAGAAAAAATGGAAGTATTAAAAATCAAATTCCATTATCAAATTATGTATCTATTGTTTAATATTGATAACTTATTTAGTTAATGCACAAAAGATATATTTCTCAAAACCAATATTCCATTAACCAAGAAATTGAATCAAATTAAAAAGATTTATGAAAAGAAAAATATAAAATGGAATACATGAGATAATGAGCTACTGAAGATAATCAAATGGAAATAATATAAGAAAATATCATACAATAAAACGATTATGGAGTAATAACTTCAACATGATTAAAGTAGTCAATATTCCCTTAGACATATACCTAGGGGCCAACACTATGACCTTATGAAATAATAAAATTCCATATTACCTTTTTCAATGATATTCTTAATGAGAACTACATTTCACTAATTACGGATCTCACAACATACTGAAAAAATTGAAATTATAATATTACATTGATAATGTGATGAATATGAGTATTTTTAGTTTTTTATTAATGGTAAATGCATTGAATTATTTTTTAGACATTGATTATGATATTCTTGAAACAAGATAACTAATATAAATATATTTTTTAATGTAATTTTACCATATGATGGATAAAGGATATCTGATAAAGAATAAAAATATTTATTAAATAAGATAATTATGCTTTTCATGAATTCTAGGATTGGTTCAGGGACACTCACAGGAATTTTCCTCATAAAAAATGTTTTATTCCCTATACTCATAGATTCCTTTAATAATGTTTTATCACTTACAAGTTAGAACATGGTAGAAAAATAATCCTGAGGAAATTACACATGAATATAAGATTATTATATTAAGAATATATTAATTACATTAGCTCGTATTCAATATCAGAATGAATCAAGGAGAAGAAGATACAATAAAAGAGGGAATGAAACTGGTCTCGGTTTATAAATTATTATTAACTGTATGAAATAAAATTCCAACTCTACCCTCTAAACACTCAAAATTTAAATTAATAATATAATCAAGGTAGCTATAAATATTATGGTCAGATTTATAGAAAATAATGTCAAAAATTTGAAATTATTGGACATTCAAGTGAATGTTATCTATAATTTGATATTCCATAACATGGACAAGAAGGTAAATTTTTAATGTATATCTTTAGAAGAAATAACCTAGAGAATACAAATCATCAAAATACTATGACCATTATTATTATAATAGACACAACATTCCTAGGAGAATAAAATTTTCATTATGAAATAGATTACTTTGTGGATTTCAAAATCTCATATGAACAAAATTTAAAAATTATGATACAACTAAAACATCTCATTGTCAATATGATTTAAATATATTGTTTTAATATTTTACATGGAATCATAATATACAAAAATATGACTGTTATACTAATAAGAGTCAAAATAATTCAATAATTTATAATTTAGAACTTTATATAGGTCAATTTCTTAGATAATTTGGTTCTTGTAATAAATCCAACATAACTATTACTGATAATAAGAGTCCAAGGATGGTTTTCATGGTTACGGTCCTAATTAGTTGATTTAAATTTCAATTGGATTCCAAATATTAATATATGAGTTAAAAAATTTATGATATTAAAAATATAGACACTAAATAGTGAATGCAGTCAACATAGAATTTGGGATCTCGCATCTTTAACTAAATAGAATCATGCTGATACAGTTAAAAATAATGAATATAATTTATCTACAATTTATAAAATTAAGTTAAATAAAATCATGTCAATAAAATTTTGAAAATCCCCT
Source organism: Viscum album (assembly GCA_963277665.1). Taxonomy (NCBI): domain Eukaryota; kingdom Viridiplantae; phylum Streptophyta; class Magnoliopsida; order Santalales; family Viscaceae; genus Viscum; species Viscum album. Next base: position 969,409,724 of record OY728133.1, on the reverse strand, counting down.
CCATTATTTTTAATTTTTCAACAACCATCAATTTTCATAATAGGCTGAAATCCAAAAAAAATTAAAAAAATGAATTTCATAAATTCCATTTCATGTTTGGAAAATTCCAAAAAAAATATTCCTTTTACCAAAGAATCAATTCATATTCCATAATTCTATAAATAACTCAAATATTAATTTAAATTCAATTAATTTTACGTTTTTATTCAACATATATTATCATAGGATTGTGAATGGTTTTCCATTAAAATAATATCCTACTAAATATAATCATTTTTTCATTCCCTACCCCATATGGAAAATATATCAATATAATTTTTATTTCTGATCTAAGTGAATGAATCAAACTACACAATTTGTAATTATTTCAATATTTTATATTAGAAGAAGATAATACCACGACTATTGTCTTATAATTGGCTGGATGATCCCTTTCACATCCCATTAGAGGAATAAAGACCAATTTTTTGGATTTGGAGTGATGCTTCAACCTAATGATTTTCTAATCATAAGCATGAAATTTGAAAAATAATTCCATATCATTTTTGGAAGGCCTTATATAAATAGTGGGAGATATTATTGATATTTAAAGGGGTAATGTTTTTTTCTATTTGGTGAAAAAAGTTGAATGAAGAGTCTTCAAAAATGAAAAATATTTTCCATAACATCCAAACTATTCAAACGTGAGGTTGTTAAATGATGAAAATAATATTACTTATTTAAATGAGATTGAGAATCACCCTTCAGCTATGGAAATTTCATTGGGTGTTGGGAAGTATTTAAAAAATAATATGAAATAATCTAAAACATCATGTAAATAAACTCTTATGGATGGTAATTTTTTAATTATATTGAGTGTTAATAAATTGAAAATCAGTGTGATGTTTTAGATCTAGATAGAAAGTATATTTCAACTCTAGATATCATTTATTAGGATTAATTATCTATTTTAGAGAATTGTAAATTACATGGAGAAAATATACATATATAATGTTGGAATTCATGAGTGTGGTAATTATATCATGGACAATTGAGAGGAAAAAAAATTTGGCTTTAAATTTTAAAGTATCTACTTTTGAAACACATCTAAGGTAAAATATTTATATTCTTGGACCATAAATTCAAAGCAGTCTTCATTCGATTGAATATCCATCCTCAAGGAATATTAAACCACACCCTACACACCTGAAATACTCAATTTCATGTTAAATATCAATAATTCAAGACATAAATTCATCTAAATTAAATGAATTTAAAAAATGATAATTCCTTTATATTATTATCAAATTCAAAATATAAATAGGTTTGTCAATGATATTCATCAAATGTATTGTCCCTTCATTTTTCATTAATAAGATTCCTATAGAACAGGAAAACAATCCTATATTATTTTATCAAAGAACATTGAACCAAAACATGAATGAATTTTTGAGAGAAGAGGTTATTAATCTACATGATTTTAGATTAATATATCCAATTTCTCATAGTTCATGGATCAGTATGGTACATATAGGTCCCATGAAGGGAATTTTTTTTAGTAGTAACCATTAAATAAAATTAACAAATTCATGTGTGAAATTAGTCAAATGGATTGATTGTGCATATTTAATGAATATAAATTATTCCACTATGAAGGCTCATTTTCATATAGAAATTATTTTCAAATACATTATTAGATATATAGGAATTATTTTCCATTTCTTGGATGTTCATTCTTATTAAAACCTAAATCTTGTAGCCCAAAAGGATTTGGATATGAATAATTTTACTTCAGTAGTTAGTAAATTTTTGTCAAATATGTTATATTGTTTTGAGTAATATTTTAGTTTATTTTTGATCATACATTTTCTCTTAGGATTCCCAATTTGTTTTTTTATAAAATAGTGATTTTGGTCCTGAAAATATGTAGCGCACAGTCGGTACATGGTTGTAATAATCCATGTTCCTTTGGATAGGAAACCATTAAACCAATTTTATTTTTGGTTAGTGGTGACCACAAGGTTTTTCACACAATATCATAGAATGTGCAGGGTAACCATGAACATTTTTCTTGTATGATAATAAGGGACCCATGGTCATGACATGGATTAGAAAACCATGTGGGAAAACTATTTTACCTCTCTATTTTATTAAAAATTGAGATTTTACCTATCTACATGCTAATATTGTTAACCCATAATGCCCCATTTCACATCCTCTAAGTAAATTTTTCCAAAGTGTTACATCTTCCTTCTTCTAAAAGTATCATATCCTCTCCCAAAGTGTGGTTCTGGGAGTTTTTTCATGTTTTTGTGGTTATCTCTCAAGGAAAACTTATCTTGTCTTATTACTATTCATTCATATCCAATTCCCTATTATTTTCCTCCTATTCCATAGTCTTGTGGATTTAATGTTCATATTTTTTTAATTTAGGTGTTTTGTGTATTTATTTATCCTTATGGAAGTAATTATTTTTAAAAAAATTGTGAATGTTGTTTTAGGTGGTCTTGTTTTATTTGTTGCTAATTTAATTTAGGTTTATATTATAAATTGCCCTCAAATTTTAGGAATCACTCGTTTCTTGATTTGGTCAATTTCTGGTGATTGAAAATAGTGTTTTTATATATTTATAAAAATTTAATGATACAAAATGAGGTGGTTTGGGGATTTTCTTGATTAATATGGCCCTTTTCATTAAGATATGCATGCCAACTGTTTATTAAAAATCTTGCCTATAAATTTCATTTTATTTTGGGGTTTTGAAACATGGAATGGAATTATAAATGTATTTTGTGACATATAAATTAGTGGTAAGTATTTCTAAAAATTATTTTTAATGGTTTTTGACATGGAAGTGTTGTGTGATTAGTTTTTTGGAAATTTTATCATGTGTGATGATGATGAGTGGCTCATTTGGCATATTTATAATAGTGGATTTGGTGTAAAAATAAGTTGTGAATGCAATGATAGAATTTCTTAATTGTTTGTGAAATGAAAAATGGAATTTTATACTGTATTTGAATTGTGGATTTGTTTTTTTAAAATTATTTCATGATGGGTTTACAAGGACTATTATGTTGTTTTTGGAAAAAGAACTGTATTTTTAAATTTCTCATTGGATATTAATTTTCCCTTCGATATGTCGATTGTTATGGGATACCCACGATGAGAGAATCCAATGTGACCAAATGCATGAACTGAATGAGATTGATCCTATGGGTAGCTTGGGGTGGCTTGTTGTGTGAATATCTATGTGTGACATATGTTCACGTACTTGCATTCATTGTTGGAATTGTTACCTCACCTACACATCAGTCATAACATCGAATCCTAGTATATGAAGGAGATTTTTTGTGAAAATTTTCTATACTAGAAAAATATTTCACTCTTGATAGTGGGTTATAATATGGAATTTTCTTTATTTATGTTTCTATGTGATAATTCCCCTCAGCCAGACCTACAATGTTGTGATCAATCATGGAAGAGATTATTGATGTCATCCGGTGAGGAAAACCTTTTAGAATGTGTCATGATGTGTAGTATTTTTTAGATTATTCAATTGTGAACATAGTTTCTCGAATATTCGTTAACACATAGTCATATGTTCTTGATGATAGAGATTATTTTGTTGGTTGGGTACTCTTGTGTGAGATTTTCTATTCCATATATAATAAGATCTTTGTTGTTCTCCAATATCTCTACTATGAGGTATACATCTTTGTTAAAAGTTATGTTTTGGAAGTCAAATAATTATCCAAAATGTTTTGAACATTTTTATCACTCAATTTTACCACATTATATAAATACATCATCCTATATCTTTCGTAATAAAAATGCTTCCCCCTTAGGAATGAAATTGGTTTTGAATAGAATATTGAAAATAGACCCCATTTTTATTTTAAATAAAATAGGCGTAACGTGCCAGTTATTTATAGAATAATAAATTTTCATATCTATTAATATTTGTGAATTAAATATTAAAATTAATTAAAATGGGATCTATTTCCCAATAGCATACTCGACACACAACAACATGTTTCTCTGAAATCTTATGTTTCACACTAAACTCTAATATAATAAAAATATTACATCACTAATATAATTATTTTAAATGGTATTTAACACCTAAACCATTTATTGTGGTGAAGAAACAAAACTAACTATATTATGATTACACATGTTTGTTAAAATTTTTTCATTCATAAAAGAAATTTCAGTCCCATAAAATTTGAATAAATAAAATATTACACATAAAATACTATAATATTTTTTAAAATATTATTTTACCACCTTTTGATGGAGAACCCCTACTAAATATAGTTTTTTACACTTTTATATGTTCTATTTTTATACATAAACATCTTCTTCGGTAGAGGGACATCGTAATTTAACTTTGTTGAAATTTTGGTATTTTTATGATAAAAATCATATTTTAATGAATTGTAAAAAATACTGTATATTAATTCAAAACATTTTTTTCGTATAATTTATTTATATAGTTATGTTATCCATTTAATTGGTGTTATTATATAACTGGATTATTATTTTTTTCTACACTATTTTTGGTCATTGGATGTAATTTCACATTGAAATTTGATACAATCACAGGTCAATCATTTGATGGTTTTTAATTATTAAAAAGTTGTTTTCTCATTTTGGATATGGGAATTATTTTTAAAATAATAACCAAAACATTTTGATTTGTATTCATGGAAAATTTTCTTTCATATATTGAATCATAAGTTCCAAATTATTTAATAATCTCCCTTTATTTTACAAAATTATGAATAATAATGTCGGTAATTTTTATTTTCAACTATTAATGACAAATTATGAAAATTATTGTAGCATAAAATATGATAAGTCCAAAAAATTAATCTAAAACCGGAAAAAATCATATGGGATAAAAAAAATTCAACACTTTTCAATTGAGGATCATAATTTATTCATTTAATGGACTATTTTCAATTAAATTGATGTATTTATTATTAAAACCAAATATAGTGACAACACATCACTCTCTTATCTCTTATAAGTATAATAATTTCAATGTAGATATAATCTTGATGAATATAGGAAAATAAATAGTTTCTAGAAATATAATGAAATTATTTATATCATGTCAATTTATTTTCAATTTTTATAGATTAAATATTACCAAAAATATTGAATTAACAATGATAAAATAATAATTTTATTATAAAAAATATCACGTAAATGATATTATAAATATTAAAATAAATAATATATCAAATAATTTAGGTCATCCTTTAATTTTCAAGGTGAATATTACATTATAAAAGACTATAAAATTAATCATTTACATGTTATATCTCTTTTTTGATTTTATGTACATTCAATGAATTGAATAGTGTAAAAATTGACATAATTGATGTCTTACTAAAATAGTAAATTGTTAAATTTATTGAAAATCCAAAAATATCATTTAAAATAACTATGCGGATATCATAGGTTCTAAAATATCATTATGTGAACCAATAAGGTAAATTAAAATCATATAAGTAAAAATAATATCATATTAAAAATTAAAATGTTGTTACCCCAATTAAAATTAAAAAAGAATAATTATGTGTATACCGAAAAGATAGAGAGTAAAATAAAATCATTACATATATAAATAGTATTGGGTGTGATTATTTTGATCAATCATCATATTATCTTTGATATATCTCTGGTGGGAGCCATTTGGATTATGTAATAAATTTTTATTAATTTAATTTTGTAATAATTGTAATGGTGTCACTCCCCTCGACTGTAAAAAGATATCCTTTCTTCTCTAATAATCACACTTAAATAGACTTTTGGTTCAGAGAATATCATCTCAAAACCCTTCCTAGAAACCCCCTTCTCATTCATGAGTGCTTAGTTTAGGTAGAATTCCCTTATTTGATGTGTTATGTTTTTCATCAAGGGTGATCAATCGAAGAAGATGAAAAATTTTCTTTGAGTATTTCAATTTTATATATTCTTCCAAATTCATCAAGTTTCCTCCAACCATGATGTTATAATAATTTTATAATCCTCAATATGCTATGATTTTTTTATGTTAATATCATCACCTAAATCATTCTCTACTTCTTTAAATGGAAATGTGATTTGCTGATCATGCATATGTGTGATTATCACCTCCACAAACTAAATCTGTTTGTTTTTCGTAACAGTCGACCATGTTTAATTATAATTAAGAAATTAATATTAATTTGTTATATTATTGACATAGTTTTCATTTTAATAGAAATATATTTCTATTATGTTATTTCCTTCCATACAAATTAAGTTAACAATGCTGTCTATGCGTACGTGTGAACCATCACCTCCACGAAGCGACGCGAATCATTTTTATTCACCATGTAACTTCTATGATATATATATATAAGTATAATTAAATAACTATAATTATGATAATAATATTATGATCATTCTATAATGATAACATAATAATTACCTTATTTTTATACTGATCAATGAAAATGTTTCACATCTGAACGTACGACTTATTGTCCCCATTATTTTTATATTCTTCATTTTTCATAATCATAATTAATGATTTCATTTAAAAATAATTATTAATGTATAAATGTAATTATTATATCATGAATACTATTTTGGAGAAGATGGACTTATGACCACAGATACAAGTGACATAAAAACCATATTCAATTTCAACTCATGTAATGAATCTCCACAAAACATTTTATATGAAATTACATATTTTTTAATTTTTTATACAATAGTAATATGGTATATATATATAAAGGGTTAATAAAGATGATAAATTTTCATAATAAATTATTAATTAACAAATTATTATTATTCTGAAATAGAACTATTGTATGTGTCGAATCAAACTCAAGGCCACAGACTTGATCTCAATTTTATATCATTGAGGCATAATTGGTCATTGTAAAACTATTTATTTTATATGGTGTATAATAAACCCCATTAAATTTATGTACACTTAATGGTTTTCATAAGGAATAATTTTCTTGGAAGTTTTTTACTAAATGAAAAAATGGAATGCTTTTTAACATATTCTGCGACAACGAACATTCTACCATCGTGACCATTATTTTGTATTCAGATTCCTCTAAATGTTGTAATTTTTTTTAATATTAAATGTAAATACGATAATACTTTTTTTTAATTTTTTTTAAAATGGTTTTTATGATGGATTTAATATATCAATATCTTGAATTGACATCATATGATTGTAATGGGAAAAATTATTTTTTCTCTATACAAGTATTATGTGTTAAGATTATGTTATGGTTCATGGGAATTTCTTATATTCACAGGTGGTTTCATGATATACTAAGGGTGGTCAAGCCCAAGATAGCCCTCTAATGCCTTGAGTAATGAGATGGATTAAAATAATATGGGTTCTCCTAATATATTTAGATAATATACTGTGATGGGTATTCTAAATGTTACCAAGATGGTTACTCCATACATATCTCTTAAATGTGTAATTTAATTATGATATGGATGACATAAGTAACATTTAGGATTCATTATTTATATGATGTTTTCATGATTCTTAAAAATTAATGATCTTATAAATATTCATCGACTTATGATTATTTTTTTATTTTATCTCTTACTATGTTTTAATGCTCATCCTTAGATTTAAAATTGTTCTTGTAGGGTATAAATATGTAAAAGTGGAAGGAATAATTAAAAAAGATTTTTATAAAGAAAAGAAATGATGTTCTTTTTATAAAATGGATTGCATTGGTGGTAAAAATGGATACTATTTTAATATCACCCTCCTGTATAATTATGGTATGATATATATTATGAATGGTATAATTCTCTAAAACTATAAACCTCTATGTATCCTAAATGAAAATTCATCACTTAAATCAATACTATGTAATATATAAGACCGAGGCCTTATATTTAGTATCAGTGGTCAGTTCAGAAAATATTATGTGTTAGGATACATATAATCGAATATTCAATAATTATTTTAACTTTATGGTCAAATTTAAATGATGTTATATTTTGAGATTAACATGTTTCATCATATATTATATGTGTTGTATGAATGGGTTTTCACAGAGGAAATATGGCACATGTTCTAGGAAAACATCCATAGGAAAACATTAGTCATGCATATGTACGATCTACTATCTCCATGAAAATATCGTTGAACATTTTCCCAAACTATAATTAATGATTTGATTTAAATAAGATGATTAATGTATAAAAGTTATTATTATTTCATGACTAATATTATGGAGATTATGTTATTTTGACAACATGGACTAGTGACATCATAACAATGATCATTTTCGACTTAAATACCGAATATAGACAAAACATCCAATATGAACAAAAATAAATTTTTAATAATTATAACATATTAATAAGAGATATAAAAGAGATAATAAACCTGGAAATAATTCTCAATATAGTATAAATTAACCTATGATTATTATTAAAGAATATAAAAATTGTATGTGGCGATTTAGACTCAATGAAAGGGGCATCTTCTCAATCTCCTTTCATTGAGGCATAATTTGACATTATTCACCACTTTCCTTTATACGGTGTATAATAAAAATCATTAAAATTTAATTTTTGTTAAACCATTTTCAAATGGAATATTTTTCAATGAATTTTTTTAATAATAAAAAAAAGAAATGTTTTTAATGTATGAAGTGACAACAACCATTGCACCATTATGACCATTTTTTTTGTATATTGCATCCTCTTCTATCCATAATGTTTATAAAAATGAAATTAAATACCATATTCCATTTTTTATTATTTTGTTATTGAATTTTTTTAATGTCTTGATTATATCAATATCTTGAAATTATAACTTATGATTGAAATGTGGTAGTGTTATTTTTACATTAGGCTTGTTTTATGTGTTATTATTTCGTTATGTTTCATGGGAATTTCATATTTACATGGGTGGTTCAACTGTAAACATAGGTATACAGAGCCTATTATATCCCCCCAATTCATTTTCTAATGAGTCGAGGTTAAACAATATGGTTTCTCCAATGAAATTTAGGTAATACACTGTAATGGGTATTCCAAAAGATACCGTGAAGTTCACTCCCTATGTAGGTGTGAAAGCTAGAATTTATGTACGATAATGATACAATAAGTTATCATTATTATTTATGATTTATATGATGTTTTAATTATTCTTATGAATTCATGGGATTATATATATGCATGGACTTATGTTTTCTTTCCATGATTTATCCCATACTACGTTTTTATACTCCCCATAGATTTTATAATGTTTTAAGATGATATAAGGATGAGTAACTGAATGTAAGAACTAAAAAAGGGTTTTATACTTAAAAGAAAACATGTTTTATATATAAAGGGGTTTCCATTGTGAAAAAATGATACTTCTTTGAAAGAATATTCTTTTAGGATTATAGGCTGAAATTTATTTAGAATAGAATAATTCTCTAAAACTCTAAAATTGAAAAGATCCTCAATGTGGAATATTTACATATTAAATGTTTTCATAATGTTTAATGTTGGGGGCATATAATGTGTGGAAGAAATTAATTTTATATATTGATTTTACAGCCATATTTTTATGTTTCATTTTTATAAGAAATGCATTGGGAATATATATTTTCGAATAGACCTACTAAGTTTTAATATTCAAGACTATAGTTCATTCTGGTTTTTATATTTTTCTACATGCTCTAGCTTGGTTTACAAGATTATTGGTTATGGTTTGTTTCTGTATTATAGAGTGACCCTTGCGGTCATAAGGAGTCAATTTTTCCTTCATGTTCACTTTGGGTTTTTTTGATAAATTTTTGGTATTTATAGTTTTTATAAAAATGAAATTCAGTTTGGAAATTTATTTATGTTGGAATACTTTTTTATATTTTCCATATATTTATATTGGAAAAATCATTCATCGGGTTTCTCTTTTGATGGACGACACTAGGTTCCAACCCAGGATGATTGGGAATGCCTCTTAGGACATGTCTCATTCCAAATATTTTGATCGATTCGGGGTCGAATAATGTTTTTTGATGAAAAACTAGTATTAGAGTAGATTAGGTATCTAGGGGGTCTTAGTATTCATAGTGTCTTTTTCTACGTGGGATGTTAATGTAGATAGGGTAGGACTCTCTAAGCATGAGGTGCTGGTATAAGGTTGTTTATGTCCAACACATTCTAGAGAAAAGCATTATTTCCCATAGAATGTCGTGATTTATTCTATTCAGTGATTCTTTATGGATTTTTGTTTTTTTTATATGAAAAGGGAGTTCATATAATGTTGTTTGGTGTATTAAAGGGTGGTAAAAGACTCATGGAGATGTGATATGGTCTTAGTAAACTCTCTTTGATGTTGGTTTCATTGGAATATAACCACAAAAATATGTTCACATCAGCCATTGTAAATATTAATTGGATTGAATCAATTGGATATTAATATTACTAAAAAATTGGATTGATATTTGGGGATCAATTTTTTTAATTTATTTAATGGCTTGGGGGGTTATGAAAAGGTTTTAAGAAATTTTGAAAAGGGGTCTGGGTTAAGATTTAAATATTTGGGATTAATATATTTTTTTGAGAAGGTAATGTTTTGATTTGACCTTTAGTATTCACATGGGTACTACCAGGAATTGATAAGTGTGGTAAGGTGGACGGATGATGATGTGGGTGGATGAGTTCTTGAATTTGAATGAATTTTCGGGTTCCCATGCTAGCATGAAAATTGGTATGTGTGAGGTTCCATGATATACCACTGGTTAGTAATCCACAAACCAATTTAGTTTTTATTAGAAAGTGTTTTTAAATGAAAATTATGATTTTTTAAACAGGGTTTCTATTGTGTGTTATATTATGATTCCTAATTACTTTTAATGTGGTGTTTATTTTTCATAATTCTTGTTGATGAACTTGTTTGTATTGGATTATTGGATTTCATATTAGATATTTTTTCCAACACTAAAGGATAATTGTATATAAGAGGTGTACCTATGGGTGATGTATCATTAGAATACCCTCTATTTCAGAAACATATATACTTCCTTCTTGAATTTTAAAATTTGATTCCCTCTATAATTTATGGTTAAGTGAATCCTCTAGATGCGGATGAGTGAATGCGAAGAGTAAAAGTGAACTTCAATTTATTGTCTTTCTTGAGTAGTTAAATGTTAGGTTTTCAACCTTTATTCATGAAGGTATTTCCTATATGTGGTGGATGTCAATTTATCGAGTTGAGCCTCAATAAACTCCTTCTGGAGAGTTCATCATGCCTTAATTATATGGAAATATTTCATTGAGAAATTTATTGTATGAAATGGGAATGAAGATTTTTTTTGTTGAAAAGATAGGGATCATTATTGTAATAAATTAAAATATCAAGATTTTTTATAATTAAATTGGAATATTTCAAGACTAGGTGTTGAGACGATGTTTGATTCCAAGGCCTGGAGTGCCAATAATGATTCTCCGAAGAATGTTATTTTTTAAATAGCACATGAGAGTGGTATTTTTTAAAAAGAATAATTACTCTTAAACAGGTTCCCAAATCATTAATTTAGGGGCATTGTTGCTTTCATAAAATACGTTTTACCAGAGGTGTGACTTTTGTTCAGTCAATACATGCCTCAAATGAGAAAAAATGAAAATTTCATAACCTAAAATAAAATAAGTAAACAATTTTTAATATTTTTCATATGCATATAAATATTTAAAAATGACTCAAATTAAAAATATGAGGCCACCATTGAGATTTGGATAGAATGATATATTTAGGAAGAACCTAACGTTGGATGGCATAGGCCAACAATGGAAGTTAGTTTTTGACTGTAAATAAAATTATTAAATAACAATTATTTAATTTTCAAATATTTATAAATCCTAAACGGTAACATGGATTGGATGTCCAGGAGCACCACAGATCTCATGAGGGCGTGTATTTCATTGGAAGTCTTATGCTTGACTGGTGTGGGATGATGGTGGGATATTTTTTTTGGAACATTTTTCAAGCAAATTAAAATGGCGTGGGTGTGCGGTTTTGGAAACATCTGAATAGGTGCCCGGATTAAATATATGTGGGCACTGTTGTGTCCAAAAAATGACATTACCTATGAGTGTACATAAAATCGAATGGAATAGGTTGATGGAAAAGTAATGTTTATTTTTTTTGTGAAAATTAAAATAATCATAAAAAAGTTTATTTTATTCAAAAAAAATTTCTCCGCAACACCAAAATGAGTTGATGATTTCATTCCATAAATGAAATAGAGTAACGATTAATTAATTTTTAGCATTATAGGAAAATTTATTCATAAATGAAACTGTGATACAAGGCAATGACATAGCTTAATAGAAACACCGCGATGCGTTTCTCTAGGTAGGGGTACTTATTTTAATTTTAATTATCTGTTCTTCATTGTAATACAACGAATGCAGATTAACCCACAAAAACATTGATCAGATGATCACTAGTTCTTGCAGAAGGGTTCTTATTCTCATTATTTTTCCATCGAGATTATTTTTTCATAGAAACATAATCATCCTCCCATGTTTAAAAAAATCTAATGCGGAGGGTGTGGGTTGACAAAATATTAGCACATGTCCATTCTCTATGGGAGTTCTAATTCATTCTTCATGGTCGAAGTCTCAAGTTGATGGTGTAGAATGTTTGAGCTCAAATAAGGTAAGATGAGACCCCATTGAGACCGAAGGTGCATATGGTCTATTGAACGGACCATCAGAGCAGACCCGGTAGCCAATAAAAAATACTGAGATACGCCGTCATCGGTGGCTGCCCGTGGCGTTGGTAGGGGTGGTGTGGTGGCGGCCATCGGTGGGTGATGGTTTGTCGAGGATGATGAGGAGGCTGGCTTGGGCCACATCAGTGTAGCCGAAGCCACCAGAACCCAGGCCGACAGTTGGAAGATGCAGGACACGGCCATCCTACCACATCAAAATGGAGGCCTACAATGTACAGTTTGTAGAGAATGTTGGCATGTGGTCCATTTGGGTCAACATGTAGGAACAAATGGTGGCCAACTTTTCTGTGCATGGAGCGCAAAAAAAGGACACCACCGGGCATCTAGGATAGAGGATACTTTCCATCCATCTGGCCCCGAGTTGTTTGAACTAAGCCACAGAGTGGCCTGGGATGGAGTTATGTCGGCTCTCTTTTGCGATCGAGGATAGCAACAAAATTAACTTCATGTTGTGGGTTGGGATTGATGGATCCAAGTCACTGGGTGACAAGGTGGGTAGGCCCCTCCACCAAGCAGGGCCAGATAAAACAAGGCTCAGTAAGCCTGTCCAAGTGTCCAGGATGGACCGTGCCTCCCCTGACCCAAATTGGGACTAGTCAGGCTTGTAAACTCGGGTCGGGGCATGCAGGGCCCCAGATTCTGGTTGGAATGGTGGGTTCGACTGTGTCAGACTAGACCCAGACACAACCAGCCACAGTTTACTAAAACGCCAATATCCTTTAGATCGGGCGTCTATTTGATGAGCCGTTTGCGATGTTGGAACCCTCACGATGAAGAAATTCTTTTAGAATGATATAAGTAGGATATTATGGATGGTATTATATTAAAAATCTCTTGATGATTTTATTCTCTCCTAATTAAGAGAGCTATGTGCGGGAATCCTAGGGCAGGTGAGACCCAAAGGCTGCTGGCAAGCAAACAGATGTGGATTAGCTTCATGCGACCCATGTGGATTTTCTATTATGGCCAATGATAGAAGCTTCCTTGTGTGACCCTGCAGGCCCATAGTGGGGAGAGGCTCTTTGTGACACAGCTAGTCCCATGTACGCAATACATATGAGTACCTCTCTATGTGGAATATGTAGGAAGCATCTTTGTATGACCTTGCAACCCATGGTGGGCAGTTGCTCTGTTTGACCCACCATAGCCATGGTACTCATTAGGGATGAGTTCCTCACCAGTCCAAGGAGTTCATTGTAACAACCGATAGTCTTGCATTTTATACATTAGATTATAAATGTGTTAGATGAAAATACGAAGTATTTACTTTCTTTTATGACCTTTCCTTTGTGGTCTGGGGTCCCTACAGAGTATCTCTTTACTCACCACTAGATGACTTTTCCCGCTCGTGTCATGTCCCGTTCAGGTGATCGGCGCTTGGACAAGGAAATTGGTGGTCCGATACCATGTGGTGCTCAATAATATGAGATGAATTAATGCTTCGACGGAGACCATGGAGGTATGGGACCAAGTAGAGGTCAGTGATAAGGGACAATTCTGAGTAAGTATACAACAACATGCTACTACACTTCACATACCCTTCTGGTGAGGTATCTAGTGGATAGACCTTGGAAATTGTACATTCCATTGTGGTTTTCGATTTCTATTATATCCCATTTGTACATTCAGTTTGTATTGTACTCTTTATATTTTTCTCATCAACAGTTTTATTTTAAATTGTGTTTATATTCCGTAGTTTGATCTTTGTTCATGTGTACAGGTTTAAAGGAAAATGACATCCCTGTTTGAGATATACATATTCGGTGCGAGTCTCCATCCCCTGGTGTTTGGAAGGTGGTCTTGGGGTAGTCATGACAGAGGCCCTAAGGGATGGGTCATGAAAAAGTGGTATCATAAGCGGTTAGTTTTTCCAAAATAACTATGAGTGTGTAATTTTTCTATGTGGAAACAATGTTAGGTGTTTCGAGTTCAGAATTTAGTCCACGAAGTACAATTTTGTTGTGGTGGTCGATGTATACACACAAAAGGACCCTAAATTCTTCATTCCAACTCGGTACATGAAATCCCTAGTTGTATGTGTCTCCAAATTTTCTCTCATGATATTTATATTTCATAGTCATCTCACCATAAATACTCTGTTAATCTTGATTCATCTTGATCTCTGTGAAGATGCCTCCATGCAAACAGACTTCAAAGATTCCTTTGAGTGACCATGAGGATGGTCAACAGAGTTTTGAGGCATTGATATAGGTACCATTTCCCAAGATGGCACATTCAGGAAATTTCTTACCTTTTCCACCGCCTATTGGTTAGGAGTTAATACCGGCACTACTAGTAGAGGATGCATGTAGGGTCATTACCTTACATGATTTTAAGAAACATATACCCCTCAGGATCTAGGAAAAATATGAATCACCTGAGGCTAAATTCTAGCTTGATGTGTTGATAGAGTTTTCCATCTAGTCAGGTCACCATTAGATCAGATGGTTATCGTGGATGTGATACTTCTACCTGGCTTAGCAAGGCAATGATGTGGTTTAGATCTCCTGATCTTACGATAAGGTGACATTCCCATGGACATAGGCTGAGAACCACTCTATAAGATGTGATCTTTCCAGAAATGATAAGGGATTTGAATGTCCAAGAACATTAGTAGCTTCAGTGGGATTAAATGTCGGTAGCTGAGTATTCGTCGAGGTCTTCAGACCCTTACAGGTACATGATGAATACGATGCGACCAATGATTCATGTATTGGACCTATGAGATATATTTGTTAAGGGATATCTGATTCATAACTATTCCTATGCAAATTCCTACATATGTGAGGGTGATAGAGAGAACCATTATGGTCAAAATTTCTATGGATGAGAAGATATAACCAGTGGATGTCAATAGTGGGAATGCAGGAAACTGACAATAGTCTCACAGACATGAACGAGTACATGGAAAACATTCATAGGATGGTCAATGACTACCACCTCATAGAGAGTTATATTTATGCATTGATATGTACCCTAGGATGACATTGATATCTACATCGTAAAATCATATAACTCTTGTAGAGCTTCAGGAGATGAGGGTACTGTTGGAAGACATGTAGAGGAAGGGGTTTGTAAAGCCCATAATTTCACCATGGGTAACCCCAGTGTTGATTTTCAAGAATTCAGATGGAATCGGGAGTTCTTGCATGGAATTATGGAACATGAAATATGTTATTTTGAATAAAAATATCCTCTACCTATGATAGATGAAATATTTGATTAGATGAAGGGAGTGAGATGGATCAAGAAGATAAACCACAGATCAAGATATCCCCAACATCTAGTATGATATGATGATGTGTCAATGGATATTTTCAGATGTCGTTATGGCCATTGCGAGTGTATATTGATTCAATTTGGTGTTATGAATGTCCCAACTGTGTTAATGGGAATTGCAAATATGATCTTCCTGCCATACCTTGGCCGGATGGTAGTGATCTTCATTGATGAAATCTTAGTGTATTTACCATCGGAGGTGGATAATGTGATACACCTGAGGATGGTTCTAGAAACACTCCAAAATAATCATCTTTATGGTATGCTCTTGAAGTGTCAGTTCTAATTTTGAAAGGTCCACTTCCTGGTACATTTAATCTTAGAGGCTAGAGTTGTAATGGATCCTACAAAGATCGAGGTTATGCATTGTTTAGATCCACCAAATAGAGTTATCGAGGTGTTTAGTTTCCTTGGGATGGAGTGGTACAATCCATGATTTATACTCATCTTCTCTTGAGGGGAATAACCCATGACATCATTGGAAAACAAGGGAAACCCCATTATATTGAAAGAATGATTCCAAGAAAATGATTTAATCAGCTGAGGAAGAGCATTAATATTAGTCCTATCATGAGCTTCCTAGATGGATGGTGTCATCTATGTGGTGTACATTGACACAACGAGAACCAGTCTTCGTTGTGTCCTGATGCGGGGAAAGCAGTGATTGATTTTTCCTCGTGATAGTTGAAACTGCATGAAAAAATTATGTGACTCGTGACTTTGATATAGAAGTGGTAGTCATATCTATGAAAACATGTCTCCAATACCATATGGGTGAACGATCCATCATCTACTATGACCAAAAGAGTCTCATGTATATCTTTTCTCAAAAGGATATTAATCTGAGAGAGAGATGTTTTCTGTAGTTCCTCTAGGACTATGACTTCTATAATGTATATACTCTATGGAAGGGATATGGGGTGGTAGAGGATCTTAGTAGGATATTAAGTTCAAAGCTACTAAATGAGGCATCATAGAAATTGGCCAGGATATATATATCCTTTTGGATAGAGATGAGGAAGATTATCTTCAGTCGATGGTGGTGTCCACTACACTCCTAAAACATGTATGGGAGTCATAACTCAGAGTTTCCATCTGTGTGACCACTCAGGCCTATATTTCCATAAGCAATTCCCCTAATAGATATTCGATATGTGGGGAGAATTCCTTCTTTTTCAAGGGATTCAGAATAGTACCAGAGGTGTTATAGTTGGAACTATTTATTGAGTTCAGTACATCAAATTTGGTGGCAAATTGAGGTGCAGAGAAGATGTACGAGGACCTCTGATGTTAGTACTATTTTATGGGGATGATGAAGTTAATGTAATAGTCTATCTCGAGATTCCACAGTTGCCAAAAAATGAAGGCATAGCTCCAGGTTTCAGCAGGAGGGACACAACCACATTGAGTTACCAGAGTTGAAGTGGGAAGGGGTATCGATGGAATTTGAGATGGGATTAAAACATATGTCCATGGATCATGAGACCATCTGGGTGATTGTATACCATCTCACAAAGTCATCCCACTTCTTACACATTTGAGAATAAAGTTCATTATAGAGCATGGGATGCCACTATGTGTAGGAGATAGTTCAACTCCATGGAGTCCCATTTTTGTTATTCATCAATTTTGAGGAATGATTTACATCCCAATTGTGGAATGGATTATCAGAGGTGTTTTGGACTAATTTGTGAATGAGAGCAACCTTTCACCCACTGATAGTTGGTTAGATTGAGGGGATCATTCATACCATGGAGGGCATGATTTGTGTTTTCGTTCATGATTTTGTTCACAGTTGGGAGGACCACTTACAACTGGTGAAGATTGAATACACAAATAGATACAACTCTAATATTGGTATGGCACCGTTCGAGGAACTTAACAGATGACCATGCAGTTCACCATTATTCTGGACCAATCCAGGTGATTCACCACTCTCGGGTCCATAAATGTCACATGTTACCACTGAGAAGGTGCAAGTCATCTGAGAGTAAACGAAGACTGCACAGAGCTGAAAAAAATCATTTGATGATAATTGATGTAGAACCATGGATTTATTTTAGGGGACCACTTATTCATATAGTTATCTACTCGACGAGAAATATAGATATTTTACTGGGGCGGTAATTTATCTGTAAGGATCGTCAGACATTTCTTTAAACATCATAGAGTGGGTGAGGTGGAATACCTATTAGATCTACCGCTATAGTCTGGGATTGTGTATGAAGTCTTCTATGTATCTTAGTTTAGTAGATACGTGCACTAACCGTCACATTTCCTTCATGATAGTGATCTAGATATTGATTATGGGGTGACATTCATAGAGTACTTGGTGGAGATAGTGGACCGAGAAGAGAGGATCCTTCGTGGAAGGTCGATTCCTCTGGTGCATGTTTATTGGTAGTGTGGGAATCTTTGAGAGATGATGTGGGAGTGGAAGCCTCAGATTTTCCCTCAATACCCCTGCTTTCCATTGATTAGCCATAGTTTTGGCATACAAGGATATAAAACCCTAATGTTTGGAGTATGGTAATACCCCTAAAATCAATGAATTTACTTTCTTGAATATTAAATATGATTATTTTGAGACCAGGTTCATTGACGACATGTGATTATGAGGCCTTTATTTCCTAGAATGAGTCTTCATAAAATATAATGTTTTAAATAGCACACATGATCAGTTTTCCTGAATAAGTTAAATCACTCTTTAATGGGTGTTCGCATAATAAATTTGAGGGAACCGTTGTGTTCAGGATGGCAGGTTTACACTATGTGTGGGTTATGTTTAGTCGGTAGAATTATCCATTGAGAAAAAAAAATGGAATAATCATAAATTATTTTATTTTTCAAATTCATATATCTCACGAATTGTTATATAGATTAATAATATGAGACCATCATTGAGCTCATGATGGTACACTTTCCTTAGGCAGAGCCTAACATTGGTCAGTGTCAGCCAATAATGGCAGTTTGTTTTTGGGTGTAAATAAAATAATCAAGTAACCATTTTTTTATATTCAAATCATAGTAACTCCAAAATGGGAACTAGAAATGGAAATTTGAGAGCGTCGTTAAGATCATGAGGGGATGGTTCCCTTAGTTGTAGTTTAACCATTTTCATTGCAGGCCGAGGGTAAATGATAGTTTTAATTTTTTAAAATGAATTAAAATAGATCGCTTTGTTGGTTTTAGAAACTCTTAAATGGGTGCCTGAATTAAAAATATGAGGTAACTTTTTCATCCAAAATGGTGACATTAACTAATAATGGACCTATCCATGACTATTGTGGGTCGAGGAAAAGAGTTAATATTCTGACATTTATGAAAAAAAAATACACATAAAAATTATATTCTTTTAGGAATTGTTTCGATGTAACACAGATATGATCCAACAGTTTCATTATATGTATGAAAATAGCGTAGAGAATAATTAATTTGAAGCATAATAGAAACAAGGATTCATAAATGAAATAGCGTAATTTTTTGATAACACATCATAACAAAAAAATTGTGAAATGATTCACTTTTTAATGGAATAATAGGTTGGGGAAACAGATGGAAAATCTAAGAATTCCATTGAAGAATCAAAAACAAGGAATCCTTTCCAATGACGAATGATAGTGAATCACTAGTGACAATGAAGACGTCAAAGGACATGTCTAGGACAAGTGAGTGTCATATGTCAACCACCACGAATGGATCACTATCGACAACAAGGATCCCTCTGATCAATCCTTCTCTAGGTAGGGGATATATTTTATAATTTTAATTCATCATTCATCTTTCTAAAAAAAATGTT
The DNA here is from genome assembly GCA_963277665.1 of Viscum album. Taxonomy (NCBI): domain Eukaryota; kingdom Viridiplantae; phylum Streptophyta; class Magnoliopsida; order Santalales; family Viscaceae; genus Viscum; species Viscum album. The sequence continues at coordinate 969,389,903 of OY728133.1, read as the reverse complement.
GATCATCCCATTGATCACATGTTCTTGAGAGGGGGTTTTAATTCATGTGGTTTTTACATCTGGATTAATTATTGATATAATGTTAGTCTTCAAACACTATATAAAAAAAATTATAACAAAGACAGTTTGGGTAGACACGTACAAGGCCCAAAACCCTCTATTATGGGTGTTCATATGCGTTGTTCATGGGTGAATCAATGAGTTGAGGGAAACAAATTTTTGAGGACATTCAATTGAATATGGAACACCACATAGGCCGAAGGTGTAGATGATCCGATGAACGGACCACTAGAGCATACCTGATGGTCCTCAGAGCGTCATGATGTATGCTGATGCTAGTGGCTACAACAGAAAGTGGGTGGAACCACATCCCAATAATGAGATGATACAATGGTTCATGATCCATAAAAGAACAAAATTATGTTTTAAAATATCATCATCATAAAAAATTTAATCCAATGGTTCATGATCTTTTGTCTCTACATGATACACACAACATCCCAATAATGAGATGATCAACCAAACATCATTGTGTCAATTTCATAAAGTCCTCTTCTGAGTCCTCAAAAATTGACATACCCACAATATAGGGATAACTGTGTCATGACCCGGCCTAATACTAGGCATAAACTAAAACTAACCCAAGACCTCATCCATAGAAAATGTGTTGAAAACAAGAGTTAAAGGCACATAAAACTTTAGGATGAATTTTCATGAAACCTATACACATGCACAGATCCCATTCAATCAAAATGTTTAGAGGAAAAGAAAAAAACTAATAAAATTGATATAAATTAAAATGATCGTGTAAGAGCCTCTAAACTATAGAAGAGTATGGTTATGTCACGCAACATAAAAAAAATGAGAAAACCACATGAAAAACAAGGATCATTTACCAAGCTAAAGGAAACTTAAAAAGAGTAATAGTAGAGAGAGGCCCACTCATGAATCCAAACTGTGACCAATGTATATGGTCCACACATCCCTTATTCCTATGTTCCACTAATATCACGATCAACCTATCTACCTTCTGCAAAAGACATGACAAGTTTTGGGAAATTTTCATACAGGGATGAGTATATACATACTAAAAAGGATGCCATAAAAGTTTATGGGGGAGAAGTCTGAAATATTGTTAGTCATGTTCGATTGTTTTGTTATCAATTTCCAACACTTGGTTTTCATAATTAAATACATAAAAATTGATATGTAAATGCTCCATTCTATTATGTTTGTTGTTTTACTCAAAGAAACAACCCATATTTCTAAACATGATACAAAAATTTTGTTACAAGAAACACTAGGTACATAATAACATTTCTGTAAAAAAAGCATTCCAGTTGGCAATGAGAGATGGTAATCACCAATGGCCGACGCAGCCATATCCACACACCTGGAATCTCAAAGATCCACCTCTCATTTGTATATGATTATAAAGATACATGGTTCATAAATTGGAATACATATTTAAGACAAATAATTTGTATCTAATAACCTATGAGTATAAAAGGAATGATTACACTTGATAAAAAATACATTTAGTGTCCTCATGCATATAGGTTCTGTTTCTCCTCCTGTAGCCTTTCTAGCCACATGAAAAAAAATTTCCTCCTATTCCTTGCCCTTTCTCTAGATATTCCCCTTCGGAGAGGGACAGTGCTTGGGGGATTCATACCAATTATAAGTCCTTATCCCATTTTCCATATACATCCAATTCTAATTCACCCACACAGAACATTGGATTATCATGCCCCATGTCCTTATCATCCTAGAGAATGAAGGACATAAATTCTGATAGAATCATCTCATTTTTTCTCATGATGATTATGAAATTAAATCTAGAGAAGGTCTTGGGTAGTGATTATAGGATGGGATCTATACGCAACTTAGTTTAGAAATTAATCCTCCTGATGTACATGCATTCAATGTTTCCAATAAACATGACAACATGAGGCCCATATATCATATAATCTCCATGATTAATTGTTAACAATGAATTGGAGATCTCAAATATCTCATGTCATTCTCTTGATAGAGATCCTTATGGTGAGACATTATTCAATATGCGTCCATGTTTTAATGATTCTTCAAGGGATCATTAGAAATTTCCAAGAGCATGAAAAATTGGATATATGTGAAATCATCCAAATGTTTCATATAGAGAGATATTTCCTCATCGCTAGCCATGTTTTCAATTGAAACTAAAATAGGATCCTCTAACACATACAATTTCTTCTCGTGGTGAAGTATGACGCTTAAATGCCTCTTCAATTCCGGGAAATTTTTGCCTCAAAGAAGATTTTTCTTCTACAGTATGATTCTAAATTATATGATTGATGTCATTTTTATTTCTATTTCTATAAATTAAGATGGGAAATTATTTTTTACCTTATCATGATAAAACTAAGAAAAATAAATTAATTAATTCTTATTAGTCGATGCCTATTTTAACAAAATCCAATAGCCCTAACCATTGACTTTAGAATATTATGTTACCTGGATATTCTAATGGCAATGATCCATATTACCCATTGAATTACCCCAAATAGTGTTGTTCAAGAAACATTAAGAGATTTTGTTAGGCATTATAATGGAAAAATTCATTAACTCTCAACTCCTTGATCCACTATGTGGACTCCCCAATCCTGAAATAATTTATTTTGGGTTTCCTCAACCTTTTCCCCCTGGTCACAGAAAGTCCTACTATGGTAGTCAACACGTGATGTCAACCATAAAAATTCAATCCAATACCATGAATTATAATTCATCTATAATTAAATTCACCCAAACATGGGTTGGTCGATACAATTGATCTATGGATCAATTATAACCAAGATTACGGGAGGGAATATTGAATTAATATTTCATAGATGGATTTTATACTTATATGCATATTTCTATTTTATTACCTTTTTTACATGATCTAAAACATAAAATTGGATATAGATAAGTGATTAACCATGTCTAAAATAATATTTATTGATAATCCGATCTTATTTTAGTATCATCTTGCATGATTGATTAATCCATTAATTGTGTGATCATGAAATAAACACCAACAATATCTAGAACATGAAACTGATAAAAATAAAATAAATTGAATTATAATGAACATGTTTTATTGGTTAGATTATCTAGTAGTTGATAATCTAACCGATTACCAAGTGGAGAAAACAACTTGATCCATTTGGGTTCATGTTTATAGCATTACACTTTTCCACTTACGTATCTTCTTGGATTTATTTTTCCATGGCTCCTAACTTGAGTCGCTTCCAATATATTGGGATATCCATCAATTACATACACATTTATCTCACTCATAGGTGAGGTGTTAGATAGTGTTTTACATAAATTAATTCATGGGAATGTAGGCCCCATATATTAATGAGGAAAATTCTATCATTCAAAATAATTAATTTAAACAAATTAATTAAATGAAACCATCCAAATACGTAGGTCCTGGTCTATCTCATGATCACTCATATGTGAAACAATATTTATGCATAAATAATACTACCATGCAATTATTTAATCATTCTTGTTTAAAATAAATCATGTTAAAATAAATTTATATTTATATTTATATAATAAATCTTTTTATCTTAAACACTTTTTTCTGATTTTCTATGAGATTATCATCCATTATTGTTTCAAAAAAATATAATCTTCTAAAATTATCATTTTAATTAACATTTACCTTAGAAGAAATTGGGTAAATTCTCCATCATAACTAACCAATTAGTATAAATTAACATTCCAAAGATGCTAAATTAATTCCACACATATATAACACATATCATGTATTGTAACCAATAATTATGCCCACACAATTGTATATATCTCAATAGTTTGTATAATATAATAGTAAATTTTATGAAATCTGTGTAATTTGGATGAGTACATGGTTTCTACTTCCTAATAAATAGCATGTACTATCATTTACCATCCTTATGAATTACACATCCATGAATACAACATGCAGATTCAATTGAAAATATTTAGAGTTAATCTGGTGTCCAATGGGATACACGTCGTATAGTATCTGCATTAAACAGTCTCCAGATGGGATATTGTTTGTGGCGTAGACTGTCTAATACTAACCCAAAGGGACTACATGTCGTTCTGAGTGTAACAAATGATTTTTAATCTAGAAGCCATGTTCCACCTATTCCTGGTCAACACATGGACTCCTTAATATTAGAAAAACTCCAATGGCATAGATTTTTTTAGAGTACTAGTCCTGATTCTTAGAACCTTGAATATACATCAAGTACATTAGAATACATGTTATGTGCTCTGGTTTTGTATGTCCATGAACCTCCGACACCTCTTGATTAGATCCTCTATTTATTTTATTCAAAATCCAAAGAAATGATCATTTATATAAGGTGAACGAGAAATGAAAGAGGAGAAAAAAATCATGAGATTCCAATTTATAGAACGATTAACATGAATTACAAAAACTAAATTATTATATGCATAAATAGGAAATGAAATACATAATAATTATAATCAACGATATGATCCCTCTGATACAACTTCAAGTTTCCAGGAACAAAGGAAGAGTGTGGATGGGTGTACCCAAATTTAATTTTAACATTAACAATCATCAATCAGAGATCAATCATGATGATAAAACATTAATTCTTTGGAATAGAATGAAGATAAAATGGAAATAGGGAAGTCCATGAACCATTTAGTGGATCACCATCTGATGGTTATAATTAATTTAATTAAATGAAAATAATTAAGTTTATGAAATTTTCTTGATGTTGCTGTTTTTGGTCATGATCCAATGCGATCTATTATTTCATCATATAAGATAAGTGTAGGATTCCTCTAGTGTGATCTGAATGTGATACACGTATCACTTGTTGTTTCCAAAGGGATACCTAGGTGATAGCAAATAAGAGTCTGCTCTTTCAATGACCGCATTCGATCTCTTAGAGAGACACTTCCAAATTTCTCACCATGATTTGGGGGAGGTATATATCTCTTGTAACATGAAAGAGTTATTAGAGGAAATGAATTCTCTCTTGGCATGGGAGAATTCTCAATATCCATGGTTCACAACCACAAATAATCGATACATCCAATGAGAATACTGTAATTTGGAATTATATTAATTTGAATAATGAAATGAATTAATTACCCAAAGGAATTTATTCATACATTTAATTATTAGTAAGACCTGATGTCTAATAAATACATATGACTATTATTATTAGTGGAAATAAACCAATCAAATTACACAAATTATAATTTTAAGAAATATTATTATTATTTCTCACAAAACCCAGATAAACTACCCAGCATGTATATATTAATATACATGGTGTGCACTTTTGTTTTTTCATTTTCATTATTATCCCCACCACATTTATTAGACCTTTAATAATGACTATTTATTTCATAAAAAAATATCACTAAATTAATCACTAATAAATGTATTATTCCACACACAATATATACTAATGAATAACTAGTGTCGAAATAAATGAGATTAGGAATACTTGAATAATTATTAAACCACAATCAGGAATAATCTTTATTCATTTTGTTAATTGAATATTTAACTGAGATACATTGACAAAATTAGTGTGTGACCCAGCAGGACTCTTTCTCAGATTCATTAGGCGGAGACTACCTAAATTCCAAGGATGGAATCTTACAACATTCCAAGGCTACCATAGACAAAAAGATAACACAACAATGATGTTTCACATCCTACAAATTCATACTATCTAATGTAAACATTTTCTGTAGATATCTAAAATCAAGCGTGTTGCACACTAGTGTCATCAGCCCATGTCCTCAATTATTCATTCTTTGACTCCCCCAAATAGAACTCACTAATTCACCACCACGTCCATGGATTTATTTTTCCAATATCAATTCCATAAAGGGAATGAGTTATCAACATGTATTATGGAACAGTAGGGAAAATGATTTTCTCTCATTATCCATTAATTCAGTATTACTCATGTTTCACCAAACATATCCTACCTCAGTGAAAATATTTTGTTGTCACAGTTTTCTATAAATACATATAACTGTATGAGTTGTAATACCACTTAATAATAATATTAAGGTAAAAGGACCAATACAGGTATCTGTTGATAAGAACATCCAATGAAACAGTAAAATGTGGATTTCCTACAATCGGGTCTCACTCTTATTATTTCCTCCTTGATATTACCAAGGTCTCAGTTAATGAGATGGTTCCATGGAGTTTTATGCATCCTCACCCGTAATGGAATGTATTATTTTTTCACTCAAATAATATCATTATTCCATAGAACATATATTCATAAATAGTGTGATAGAGCATCTGGGTTCTCATTATTATAGGTATCCTCTATGACTCATTATTGAAACAACTATCCTTAGGACATTATCACATGCATTGTCACATAGAATAACAATCGAGATGTGATAAGGTATTTAATAATATTAAAATCCATGAATACAAGTTTATAATATTGTAAAATGTATATGGTTCTCTTCCACCAACTCTAAAGAACAACCTATCGACGTATGAACATTTGATATAGGACATAGTGGTAAACCAAGTAAAATTTATATTACTTCTCTTTGCAGGATATTTTTTGTTTTCATCACATTATAAATAAATGGGTTTAACATGTTACTACTGATGTGGGAATAATATCAACCAATTTAAATAAAAAAGTGGGCCCCCTAATTCCCCTCTCCCTTTTCAAGAGGTCCTTAAGTCATTAAATTTTTACTAATTACCGCAAACTAATAATACTAAAATATCATAAAAATTAAAATAAATAAAATATAAATTTGAAACACTACATCAATAACTAAAAATGATGGTTTTTTCACTGATAATTTCATATTTTCATTTACCAAATTTATTTTTACATCTACCTGAAGGATGTAAATAAAGAATAATGGATAGTTGAAATGGTAAATATTGAGAAATTATTTTAGGGGTATATATAGATTATATGAGTAGAGATGTGACTATATGTGATGGGGTTTCTATCAAAAATGTTGCCCACAATAAAGGATTTAATAAGTAGTTAAAAACTCAATTGTGAATATTCCCATTACAAATGATTCCCTGCTAACTGAGTATTTTGTGACGAGTGATTTTTCCATAACTATTATTATTATTTTTTAAGGGTACCTTCACAAATTCTCCAGAAAATAATTTTTTCCTTTAATAACTAATTGTTATAAGACCCATTATAAATAATCAATTTTCGATAGGTTATTTATGATGGGATCATTCAACAACCACAATCACCTTTATGTCACCGACTGTATTTGTGGAAGGATCCATGACCCATCTAAAATACCATTTCATGTGTTTTGGAGAGATGGTTTTCCAATACTAGTTTTTATGATATTGTTTACTCTCTACATCTTCTCATTTATTTAGTAGTATTTGCAACAAGATTCTAATATTATTGAAAATAGTTTCTTCAGATGGAATATTTGTGATAGTCCATACTCCCATCGCAAATTACCCATCATAATAAGTCAATTTACAATATTACTCTATTTAACATGTCACATCCTCACATATTTTATATCACCATAGTACATTTACCAGGTGATTGGTAATGTTGGGTAGAACATTATCTCTATGGTCAAAGGACATCACCCTATACACCTCATAAAAGTGATCATTCTTAAATTGTAAAATTTATGAATTAGTACATGTAAGAGATTTTTTACGTGCCTCCCCAATAGAGATACATAGAATTGATCATTTCCTTGAGACAATGATGTCAGATGTTCTAATCAACATGTGAAATCTCAAACATCATCATGAATCTCAATGTGTTCTATATACCCAAAACATTGCATTCCCTTCTCCCCAAATATCATAAACATCATCCATGGAGATACATGAAATAATACAATATCTCAAATATCAAAATCAAGGTCCGGTCAATAATTATTTTAAAAACCATACCGTCAAATTTGGCCAGCAGTAATTAGATGCGGAATTTTATTAACCTTTTCATCCATTTACACAACAATTTTAGGTCCTATTAGCTTATGTCAAACAATAAGTGTTCATCTATTATATATATTCTAACATAAATGGAATCATATATATCTATTAGTATTCTCCAGTGGAAGCAATTATTATCATAGAACTTCACTAAAGAATCATTTTGGAACTATGTTCCTTTGATGTGCATATAGAATTCTAACAAAACATCATCACGTGTTTTAACATACCATAGATAAATGAAATATGATTGAGGTTACCAAGTCTTATTGATTTTCAGATCATTGTTTAGATAATGTGGAAGACACTTTCATAATATAAAGGGACTCATAGATCTCAATAAAATTCACTCAATAATGGTACACTATAGTGCTTTGCATCTTCTCAAATGTATATTCGTTCATGTTCATAAAGAGAGAAGTCCTCATGTATTTAAATAATGTTAAAAGATAATGTATATTCATCCATAATAAACACATAATTGTTAATTACTTTTGGGTGTCTTTTTAATTCCATTATCAACGTTGATAGTGATGTTTTATCATTTCTATGTATATATGGTTAATTGATTCATCATCCCCTCATACATTTACAATTAATAAATCACTTTATATAATAAAAGGAACTTGTATATATGTTATGTGATCTTTATATTCATATTATCACACCATTATATCTCTTGAATATCTTGACTCAAATTTTTTCTCCCTGATTGGATATACAATAATCAGCTTTGTGCGTCATTCATAATAAGATTAATTATCTCTATATTTCATGGAATATATATCTATTTCCCAATTATTATAACTCCTTCCTTGTCAATTTTTAACTCGTTGTGTTTCCCATTTTCATAGATTCATTATTCCTGGTAATTTCCACCTATTCTCTTTAAGAATCCTTTATCATATGTAAAAGAGATTGATGAGAAATAATTTGAGAAATGAATATTTTATTACAACCTATATGATTATATTATACATTATATTCATGTATAAGAGTATTGGGTACTAACCAATTCAAAACATTTCTAATGATACCAAATTATTTCTATATAGACCAACTACAAACTTTTATACAATATCAAGATGATAGCTATTTGAGATGTGTTAAACCTTAATGAGATATAAGCATATTCATAGGAACCTATTATGATCCATATTTTTTATTATATATATGAGGATATTTTGGTCAGTATATACATAAAAATTATTTCCATAGAGATAAATCCACTATATTTTCAATGAATAGAAAACATTTTCCAACTACTGATATAGTGTTGGATAGTTATGTTCATGATCTTTCAAAAACCTTGAATAATAACATATTACTTTATAATTTTTCATTATTTTAGGTCGTAATACCATATTTGATTCATTATTTTATACCATAAATATTTCCCATCAAGTGGGTTGCGTAGGTACTAGGTTGTTGACAATACCTTTTTTTAAACACTTTGAATAAGTTATCACATTCACTTGTTTAGAAAACCCTTACTCCCTTCTTAGTTGAATGGTTGAATGGTTTTAAAATCATAATAACATCCAAAAAATATTTAATAAAAAACATCTAGACTAATGAAAATATGAAGCACTATTATAAATTATGTCCTAGTAATATTCAAATTGATTTGTCAAATAATGTTATAAATATATCCATTTCATAGTGATTTCATGCCCTAAGATTGATTATTACACCATGTTTGGATAATATCTAAATAAAATTTCATATAGGTTTTCAATTCAAAAAATTAATAGAATAGTGTTCAAATTCTCCTAATGTTAATCCAATATCATTGTTTATATCCAAATATAAATTTTAATGACAACTAAAATATTTATAATGTAATATATAAATACTATATTAATTATTTATATGAAAATTTCAGGTCAATTAGATAGTATGAAAAGAAACATAATGAATAAATAGTTGACATACATTTTTTCTTATGTAAATTCCTATAATATATTTCTTATTTACTATTAATTTGGGATATCCTAATCGACTTTTCTCCATAGATATATACTTTTCAAAAAAATTCTGGTCAAACATTAAATTTATCCATGTCATGTGTTACATTTACTTTATAATGATTTTATTAAGATATTGATAATAAATTTATAGACACATTCAACCATAAATCTTATTGAAAAAGTGTATAATTGTACACAATAGTGAAGAAATATATTATATACAACACCAAAGAATATTCTTTTCAAACTACTTCAACATTTCATCTAACTCAATAGTGGTTATCAAATAATTATTATTTGATTTTGGATGATATTTGGGTATAATATTGATTGATAAATATTCTTCTCTACTAGGATTAAGACCAAAATTCATCTAGGAAACATTCGGTGTAGTCCTACGTAATGGGAATGTATTCAAAAAATATCCTCACTATTATAAATTTCTATTTCAAAGATATGCTTCCTTATATCAATATAATATCCACCGTTAAATGATCTTCCTAAATGAGATTTTTCATCCTCCTTCCACTTGCATAGAATTATAAGGCTCCTGAGGATGTGAACATTGATCTTCATCTTGAATATTTCAATATTGGATTTATATCATTATATCTAATCCATTGAAAATGTCGTATCAAACTCTAAAGAATAATGAAAAATGGAATTTTCTTGGAGGTTAGGTCCAGAAATATTGAATTTAAAGGATTTTTATAAATTAGATGAAATAATTTCCTAATTTCTTTCTCAATTAAAAATAATCCTAAATATTTTATTATTGTCCAAAATTTTTTCTACACAATGTTCAATATTTTTATTACTCCACATTACTAAAAAAACTAAATTTTCTATTTTTGAATGAATATCCATCATACCTATAAAAACATCATTTTAAAGATCCAATTAAAAATTAGTAACATCATATCAAATAGTTTTACTTCTATAGATGTTTTTTTCATTTATTTTATCATTAATAAAATTTCTTATGGAATTTCCTCACATAATTTATGTGTTCCATACGGTTAACACACAATAATACAAGATGAGTGTGGATCCGGACCTTTATTTCATCTTTGTCATTAGTGAAATTTTCACATCTCTTCTACAATGATTATGATGGTTCCCATGTATTCCACACTTGAATCATCTCATAGTTTCCTTTATAAAGTTTCTAGGATGCTTCTTTTCTATAGGTTTTAATAAAGAATGTTGATTTCAAGTACTTCCCTGGGATATATCTATTTATACTCCCATATTAAAATATATTTTACACTTTTTATCTCACATACCATGAGACCAAGAAGAGTTATAAATCTATATATCAATATTTAGGGCATAATGAACAACATTATCATCATTTTAAAAGAGTAGAATCATGAAAAATTATAATAGCATTAGATTTTAGCCACTAAAAAAGTAATACAAATTGAATTAAATGTTCATGTAAAATATGGATACAAATAATGCAATACATGAGATATTTTTTATAGACTCCATTGATATAATAATATTATTTATTATTATGTATGAGGAATACTCTCTCTAAATTAATATGGTGTGTTATATAAATGTTTTATTAAAAATTATTTTTTAATCCTTCCCATAATAAGATTCATTTGTTCTTTTGAAATCTTGTTCATGATTTGTTTTCAATATTACTTAGGTTCCCTGGAAAATTGACTACAACCAACATGAATTTCCCTTCTTTTCATCATTGGATGATGAATAATATCTCTATAAAATATGTCATCATTTATTTTTTCATGATGGGATCTGACGAACAACTAAATAGAGTAGGCCTTTTGTCACATAAAGGATTCAACTGAAAACATTATCTCTTAAGAGAGGAATGGTATTCCACAAAATTCATGTTATTATTCATAAATTGAACCTATAGATCTTGTACATTCATAATTTTTTGATATCACATCCATATAATATTTGGAAAATATTTAGGGAAATCATTATATTGCATATCATTTTGGTTATTTCCATGAATTGTCTTGTTTCCCACCATTAAAAAAATAAATATAAAATTAGGGGGACTAAATACATAAAAATGTGTAGATGAAAATGAGACTATAATCATAAAATTTATAGAATATAACTGATATGGTTTTCCAAACATTTGATTCTTTATGTTTCAATTTAGTACAACAATATCAATTTTTCATATACATATGCTTATCCTTAGGGTTCTCACTATGTTTTTCAAGTCATAATATTGAAAAGTAACGAAACAATTCCTTTGATAAAAACTATAGAAACCTATGTCTAGTATACATATAATAGAATCATTTATGACTTATAATTAATTGAATAATAACTAGAAGATTGTGAAGCCTGGTTTTTTTTATGATTGGGAGAAAAATTAGGGAATATTAAAATAGACTAAACTATAGATATATTAATTTCATAATAATATCTTAACATAATGTTATTTCATAAAACAACATTGGATATTATAGGAATTATATAAGTGAAGGGGTAAATTAGAAATTTTGTAAACAAGGAAATGAATCATATAACATGTGTAAGAAAAAAAGATAATAAATTACAAGTTATGGATCATAAATAAAAATATTTATGAATAACATATATGACAATGAATCATGTGATAAGGCCAACTTTGTAATTTGATAGAATCTTATATCATGACATAATGATGATTGAAGGCTAACTAAAATGATGAAATCACAAGGTAGACGTAGTCCCATAATGGATTTGGTTGACTCTATAATACCAGACATTACAAATAATCATACTAAAAAATAACCCAAATAATTGGAATAATATTTTGATGTACCCATAATTACACTTTCATGAATATTTGTTCCACATATAAAAAGAACTCATAATTCAAAAATAAAAGGACTACCCTTAAAAAATATGTTTCATTATAATGTCATAGGGAATAACCAAATTGAATATCATAATGGTACTGATGAAATTCAAGGTTAAATCATTATTATACATTATTAACAGAAAAATTATAATATCCCACAAATAAAAATTTGCAACACAATTAAAAAAACTGAATAATAATTTATGGGTAACATTTGAAAAGTGTCACTTATGTGATTCTTTACAGAAAACAATAAGGGATCATTAAAGAAGACAAATAAATATTATCTTCAAAAAACATAAAAATAAGAAAAATAGAATTTTCATGATAGAATGAGTATATAAAATAATATGGGTGGATGAATAATTTTATTCTAGTGTACCGAAGAAGTTGAAAATTCTAAGAAGTTATAATTAATTTGGTTTTATTATTGAGATTAATTGAGAAGAGAATATTTAAAAAAATGTATTAGAGCATAAAAGAACTTATAAATTTTCATGTTATATATATGTGTGGAACATATAAATATAATATATGATATTTATATATGAATAATAATGAAAACAATTAATTAAATAACATATATAATGGAACATAATGAAATATGGAGGTTTGGAGTGATCTTGTTCCTTCTGTAGGAATAAAATTTTCAGATGAAATTAATGTAATGAGTAATAAAATTTTATTAATTAATTAATAATAATTAAAAAATTAATCCTATATTTTTATCATTATAAATTTATTATTTTCATTTATGGTAATTTTGATAAGATTAAATGTTTAATTTTGGTGTTTAACAGTTTCCAGTTTCATTGTATCGTGGTTAGTTCAATTGTGTATAATAATGGAAGATGTTACATAGTGGGAATAATTTTTTAGATGTGAGGAGAAATGGTATTCATAAAAATGCTTTATTTATAATGGCCTTATATACAAATTTTTTCTTACATTTATATGATTCATTTAGTAAAATCTTATCGATAAATGTTTACTTAATTTTCAGGGTTTTTTCGACCACATCAATGCAGTTTAATTTTATTTAATGTTATTTAAATATAATCTATAAATAATGTTACGAAAATTATAATATAAAAAATTAGTTCATTTTAAACAATTAAAATTGAATATAATTATTTTATTATACCATAAGTTTAAAACAATAACTCTTTATCCATGAAGGCTGTTAAGAGACATTATTTGGAATATGGTTTCATTTTACATTTAATAAGATGAGATAATATAAGGATTGTATGTTAGATAAATTAATATAAATATAAATATAAGTTATAAACATTATTCCACTAGTATTATGATATGTTTGATGAAACAGTTTATTAGATGGTTCTGAAGAAAAGAAATTTAAAGTGGTAGTTTTAAAATGATAACTCATGAATGTATCCTCCCTGATGGTCCCATTAAGGAACATCAAATTGTAACATTTGTGAGACTAAAATTATTAAGATGAGGAGATAATGGGGATGATGAAATATGGAAGATATTTATTCAATATTTAATTCAGAGAGGGATAAGGAGATTGTGTGGTATTTGTATCGTAAGATAAGAGGTGATTTTAATTTTTATATTCATTTGATCATTGTTTTTATTCATACTATCAATAGTATTTATTATTATGAAAATATGGAGTGAGGGATCATTTTTTTGAACTAATGGGTGCTAACATTATCCATCACTCAAAGTTGATTTATTTGTCTTATATGTTAAATTATATATATTACTCTTTTCCACTATTAAAAAAATAAATTATATTAATAAAAACTCAGACCAACCATTTTTTCATGTAGATTTCAAAAATTTAATCCATATAATAACTAGAATTTCCATATTATATGATATTTAATTTTTAAATAAATATTACATATATTTGAAAAAAACCTATTTTATTATTATAATTTATTTTTTGACCTTCATAAAAATTAATTAAGGCCTTCAAAAATTATATTATCATTATTATAAATCATATTAAAAACTCATAAATCTATTATATGTAAAATAATATTAATATCATAATATTTATAACGAATGTGTGATAAAAAATATATGTTTAATAAAATTAATAACACCTAATTTATTATTCAAAATCATTTCTTTACTACTATATTGATATAAATATATTAAATTATAAATATATAACCTACCAAAATACTGTTTTAAATTTTCATATATGAGGTCACTATATTAACGATCATGTGACGATTGTAAATTGTTTGATTAAAATTCTAGCTATTATGTTACTATTCTGATGTATATTTAACACTAAAAAAAGTTATATTTATAAAATTCATATATGTTCCATTGTATTTATAAATAAATATTATTTAATTAATTACTCACTCACTTCTATTTTCACTCTGTGTTATATATTATATTATCTTAAGAGTGAATATTTTATTGGTGACACTGTTTTTATTTCCCCATCTTTGGATGTGATTTTTTAATAATGGTTGACAGATAAGATATAAATTATAATATATTACATATCATATTTTATATTTTTATCCCATTTTATTATTATAAATTTAAAACAATTTCATTTTTAAATAATGTATCATTCACCATTGTATGTAATCTATTTATAGATTTTTTTTTGTGATGTGTAGTCTTTATACTACATGAAATAATTATAAGATGGTAGATTTCATTGATAAAATTTGATATCATTTTATAATAAGATTATATTGATGAATCTTGTTTATAGGGAATAACCAACATGACCTGATGTTAGATTTCATGTTGAACCTTGAAAATATTATATGTTGATTTATTTAGTTTTTTACTATATACTATTTCAAATGACGATAAATATTCTTCATGTTATTATAATCAATAACCAGTTAAATGTGATGAATTTAAAAGGGGGTATTTTTAAATTAATCCCAACTATTCACCCCTCAAATTTTATTGTTCCATCTGGCCTTGGTCTCTTTAATTGGTATCATATAAGATTCCCTGTAATAATTGAATGGTACTCCACAAAATATTTATCTTCTATGAAGTTTATATTTTATCAAAATATTTATTTAAAAACATGGAGAAAATTAATGTTACCCCTAAGGATAAAAATACATATTTCATTCAGTGCTATGAAAAATGGAGAAGATATTGTAGTCTAATTTGAATATGAATCCAAAAAATTATGTATAATATCCACTAAATAAATGTATTCATTATATTACATGTACCAATTGAATTGTTTTTATTCTTCTAAAAATTTTCTTTTGACACCCTAACAATGATGTATCACATATTGATATTAATTTACATATTAAAAATAATATGAGGAATAATCTCATGTTATTAGGGATCTCATTCATAGAGTAATAATGGGATTTTGGAAGAATTATTATAGCTATTAGATGAGGCTAATTTAATGGATGAATCAAAATAAAATAATGTTGTGAATATGAAACACTTTTCAAAATCTAGTAAGTGTATAAGATAAACTAATTTGTCATGATATTATATGATATGTTTAATCTATTAAAAAATAAAAAGTAATGTTTTTGAGAATGTATTTATACTACCTCACATGCTAGTTGATTATTAAAATAACAAAACTAGACAAACATAGATGATGAAAAAACTAGAAAAACATAGATGATGAAAAAACTAAACAAAAAATGATGATGACAAATATTGATAAACACATAACATCATTGAGTTTTTGTGATATCATAAATATGAATAGTTGATCATTAATATGTTTATATAGAGTGGAGGTTTTCCCAAAATATTTCATTGTTTATAAACATTGAAATTTGAAAAGATTTTATCAAAAAATAAAGAAAGAATATTAAATGGAATTTTTTGTAATAATAAGAAGTTCAATGACAGCGAAATATAATAATATTATAAATTCAATATAATATTATATAGACACATTTAAGGGGGATAAAGGAAATTATTCAGATAAAAACAACAAATAAAAATTAGGTTTATAAATTAAAAGAATAATTTATATTTATTATATAGTAAAGAAATAATTTTTTATCTAAAAAATAATATATACATAAATTAATAATGAAGGGTAATAACAAAAATTAAAATCAATATTGATATTTAATTTTATGAAATATTCACGAATCGAGGATAAAAAACCCACAAATTCAATTCATAGACACATAGATACATGGTTCTTGTGGAAAAAATTGATTGTGCCGATGGATAGAAGTTCTCTAATATCAGTTATTGTAGAAAAGGTTTCAAAGAAAGTCAACGTATTAGTGATGACTATTTATTCACTCAATGATTATGTTCACGATAATAAGATAATTTTACATTTTGTTAATAATATTGAATGAAAAATGAACATATTGAAAGAATCTTGTGGATGAGGTTGAGATTAATATCTTAGAATAAATTTTTATTCAATGACACAAAGTGGTCTATCAATATTCTACATTCAGGAACTGAAATTATTCCATCTTGTATGGAATTAAAGGAGATGTTTTTGTTGAAAATATTGTACAAACATAGCTAATGATTGACGTTTTCCGTACTAGATAAAATGAATTGATTGTCTATCATAAAGTGTAGAGACTACCACGAAATGGATAACTAATAGAGCACCCACTATGTGGAGTAATATGATAATGATGTCGATGATCTTTTGTTATTAGTGAAACATAAATTTTTGTAAATACAATAAAACCCTTAATATATAGTTATAAAAATCAAACAAAAAGAAGATATTTATGATTTTTTCAAAAAAAATTCATGGGATAATATTGGTTATTGAATGTTTGAGAAAAGTGGAAATTATATAAAAATAAAAATAAATATTTTTATATTTTTTTGTAAGTTGTTTAGGTTAATTTTTCTTGATAAAAATAATTTTTTATATATCCCAATTTATAGATAACTTATTCTTGTGAATGATATCACATGTATTGGTCGTTAAGGATATCATAAACATCCCTGTATGTATCTCTATTATATTATAAAATGTTTTTTCATATATATTGAATGACTAGAACAACTATAGGATCATTTCTAAGATAACTATTAGGTATCATCTTTCTTTTAAGAAAATGTGGAAGAGAATGAAAGTGTATTAAAAATGTATAGAAGAGAAGAAAAGAACCTCAAATTTTCCATTATATGTAATTTTAAATAATTGATTGAAATAGAGATTCCATCAAATCAGAAATATTTATATTGGTTATTGTTTATTCCAAAAAAACTCAAAGGGATATATTTTCATTACCAATTAAGTATTTTATTTTTAGGTTAATGGATAAATTTCAACATACTGGAGTTGATAATTATAATTTGAGGATTGTTAGAGAAGTAGTTGAAGAATTTGGATTCCAATAATGATAATGTATCCATTTATGTCCATAAAATTATTCAGATACTACCATTTTCTATGGAAATGAACTATGAGGATATATCTTATAAAACTCGAGTAGATAAATTCATGAAAATTTGGAAATACTATTTTGGATGCATGTAAAAAAAATAGTTATATAGAGTTAAATTTTTTTTATGGATGATGGTTCGCTATCAACAACCTATTTGAGAGGAGTTGATGTGTTTTGGAAGGATTATGTATCAGCTAAATATCATTGTGGCGTGGATGAGTGAAATGTGGTATATATTGGCTTTTAATTTTTTTTTTGATACTGTAGGTAAATCCTCATTGAAAACATCCCCAAAAATTTAATTCACATAGTAAAATCTACGATGTATGATTCGGAGAAATAATAACATAACAAACTTTCCCACAACAAAAAATATATTATATAGTTGAGTGCAGATCAAAATTTCAAAATCACATATGTGAGTATAATATATAATAATTTTTATAATAATGACATAGCAAATTAGATCCACATAAACAGTTATTATAATGTAGATAATGTGAAACCCATTACTGATATGATATTTTTGGTAACATGCTGATTTAAACTGTACAGGCATCAAATGATTAAATATTCAAATGAGGTGATTTAATCCAATGATTTAGATTTTATTTTAATGCCCCTTTTTCATAAAAAATGTGATATATATATATATATATATTCATTGATCGATTTATAGATATAGTATCATTTCGATGCCTAGTGTGCCCAGAATTATGATTTTTAAATATATTAAATAATTTTAATTTTTTATGTCATTATTTCATAAGAAAAATTTGAGAAATCTAAAATAGATTCATCGATCAAAAAATGGATATCGCAATTCAGTGTATTATAAAATATCTACCATAGAAAAAATATAAAATATGTCTACTCATGGAATTTAAATTTCGTGACTGTTGGTTTTTTATTTAAATAAAATAATGAATTAAATTTATTTATTAAATTAAATTATTATAAATTAATTTCTATTAATTAGCACAAATGATTAAACTAATAGGATTAGCTCTGAAAACCCTAGGTGGATTGATAGTGTTGTTCTTATCCTTCCATTAGAGAACCAGATCACACCCTGAAGATACACTTGATCGGAACAAATCAAATCATGAAAAACACAATGGCTCATCTCAATTATTTTTTATAACCTCATCTTAAAAAAAATATGATATCTATTTTGGTATTTTAAATTCATTTATTACATTGTTTTTTCTCAAAATTGGTTGATCATTATCTTTTATTGTCATTTTATCTACATGAATTTAACCATGGCCTGCATATATGTTCTAGTTTAAATTGTTTACTCATTGCTTCTCAACACGAATATCCTGGTTCATATTTATTTGAAAAAAACCTTCTAAGTAAATTTTAATCCATTTTGAGGTGATTTTCATCATTTAATATTTTATTTCTTCTCGGATTGGCCTATGAGGATTTAGATTGAAATTATAGGGTAGTATTGAGATTAATCAGACCACAAGATTTGTGGACAAATTTCAACAAAAAATAAATACCGAATAAATTTTGGAAATTGAGACCTTTTGTTTTTCAGGTGATCTATTCATTGATTTTGATTATTAATCTAAAATGGAGCCTATTGGTTGTGACACCAATGTGAATGTGTTTTCATGCTAAGGATCAAGATTCAATTTCCAACCTTCGAATAGCTAGGAACAACTAGATATAGTTTGATCCTACATTTTTGGATAATATTATGTCATATCTGAATTATCAATGATGGATCTTAAATATAAGGATTAGATCTAATGTTCTAGGAATATCATGATTACACACTGTGTAGTTTGGAAGAACATGGATAATGTGACCCATATAATGTAGTGACTACGTTATGGGAATTGACATGGATTGATCAAGATAATGGACATCCAAAAATTGTATATCCATACCCATGTGTAAATTCCATGTGTCGGATAATTCATGAATTACAATTTTATGGAGAACATATCTAGGAGAAAATCATTTAATGATTTACATGAGCATGAACAAGGTGCATGGGCAGGGACCTTGAGTGGCATGGAAATGTTCTGTTGACCACCAAGATGTAGTGTAGTGAAACATGCTGGCAGATCACAATAACATCAAGGAAAAGTCAATATATGTATGTGGGTTCACATTTTGTGTGGGACCCTTAAATGTCATGTACCCATTTGTTTCTTTTGAATAAACTTTTAACTCTCTCATCTCTTTGGTATGTACTGAAATTTTGGCCCATCGGAGGCCCATTCTAAGATATTTTCCTCATTGACTGTGATGGTACCCTCTATTGTGGATTTTCAGATATGTTTTGAGATGGTGTTGGTTTAATGTTTATTTATGTAGCACTCAAAAATGGATGTGATCAGTGAATGGTTTTCCAGGGACTGATATAGTGGATCCCCACATCTTTTTTGTCCTGGTTACATTATCTTTCGAGTGGATCCACAAAATCAGATAGTGTGTGGGTACCCATGATACCAAAGTCAATCCCCCATGAAGAACTAGGGTGTGGATAATCTACATATGTAGTGGAAACACACATCATCATTTGTGTTGGTCAACTATTATTGAGAGGAACCCTATAATCAGGTAGAGAGCATGTCCTCGTGAAAACGATCATACCCCCTCAGGCACCATTGTATGACTCCTTGACCTATTCATTTGAACCCCCATACAATCGGACATAGGTCTTATATTTACCAATTAGTAAATCCTAATATAATATGATTTGGGATCTCATTTATATATATTGGATCTTCCCACCCCTTTGCATAGTGGCACATGTCTTTGACATATAGATTTTATCCCCCCTCGTCTTTGGTGTGGGACCTCCATCCACCATTTTGAATCCCCTATATGATATGGATATGGTCCTTGTAAAATCATTGGGAAACCCACTAACATAATAGATAATCTGTCCTTGACTTTTATAGTGGAACCACCCATATTAATCAAGAAGTGATTCCTCTACCTATAGGGTGGAACCCCCTCCCCTGTGATTCATTAGAGAGTTTTTCCTCTACAGATACATTATGATTGGAACTCCCTGATGATATTTTGTGTGGGTCATTTACTTGTATATTTATCTCCCTTGAGTGTGCATAAAAATGTAGACGAGTGGGCCTCTAAAAATTTATTTCTAGTAAGGTGAGTGGAATACTGGGAATCATTTATAGATTTCCTATAACAAATGAATAATTTTATTAGGTATGGGATGTGAGATAGAGATACCATTATATATGCTTTAAATTTACTTATTTTTTGAATATATGTATACCACAATCTATTTTGACATATTTTTATACTATATTGATAGGGTTGAAGGATACAGTATGTGTTGTCCACCTACATGACATGTTGAGCTCCTTGTGATTAGATATGGATACCTTCTTGATTATAGTTAAGGATTTTAATATTTACGATTTATTGTCAAATTTAATTATATTAAATTCACATCTATTAATTACCCCCCTTAAACATTCATGGAATTCTACTGGGTATGTATATACTCACCCCTATATGAACTTCAATCAAACTTGTTTTGTTTTATACAGACTACAGATATTTTGATGGTGATTTCAGAAGATATTATGGATACATGGTTGTTTGGTCTCTGCATGGTTGTCACATCCTGGAGATTGAATGATATTCCCTCTTGGTACTTTTTAAATTCCATTTTCTATAGGTTGGGATATCATTATGATAGGGTGAATATTTTTCCCTTAAATTATTAGTTTTTACTATCATAATCTTGTACACTGTAGAGGTTTTTCATGCTTCATTTACATTACTGTAGTTGAAAATTTTTGTTATTATTCATCTAAAATTCATTAATGAGATAGTCAGGTTTGTGTGAATAGGAACACTATGAAATTTCCTCCCATGTTGGATATGCCTTTCGATATTGTCCATCTACCAATATCCAATATAGAAGGGAATGGGGTAGTTTCTGGTTGAATATCATTTTTGGATGAGATGATAAATAATTTTTTGAGGGGTAATTTTTCATGGGATGGTGTTTAGAGTTGATTCCTTTTGGGGATTTTTTTAGGATTTAAGTAACCTGTGTCAATTTTTCTTGAATATGACTCGTAAAATATGGAGCCCAATGATGGTATGGGAGTCTAAATTCTCAAATCATTAAGACCTTTACTACATTCTTTTCGACTAAGCATGCTGCGACATTTTTTGTAGATATCAATGGTACATGAATTATATTTGATTGGGTCATTAAATTTACTTATTGAGAAAACTACCCAATATATATTTATATAATTTAAAATATGATCTTAGTAAGTCTTGATTAAAATTTCAAGGTTCCTCAACGATGTTATCTAGTTATAATCATAGATCTTGATTATAATAATGATCTGATTAGTGATGAATCCACAGTTCATGGTCCAACATAGGTCATTCTTACACCACATTTTTAGGTAGAATCCCCCAACCTATCAAGCATCAGATCAGACACACTAATCAGTTTGAGGATGCATGCAGGCTTAGTACATTCAACATGTTTCTAATCTAGGGGCTGCAATAGTTCTATAGTGAGCCAGATGCCTAGAAAATGGAGGGTTGAATAGATTTAGTGATTTTTTAGAATAACTAGGAAACCAACACATCATTTGGTTTGATAAGAAGATAAGCTTTTCAATGTAGTATTTGGAAGCTGATAGAGTCTTTTTTCCAATATGCACAATAAATATATACTCTCATTTCCTAAATTCCAGCAGCTATGTCCTGAGGAATACTACCCCAACATGTTTTCTCATAGTTCAAATTCTGGATTGTCTGAAGATACAATAAAAATAGATTTTAGTGTTTATGTACGCATTGAAGATCAAATAACATAGGTGCATCCCCCTTGAGATAATCTGAGATGGATAAATCCAAGCACATATGATCAAAAATGGACATTATAGATGATCAGTTCTAGCATGGTTACCTTGTGAATCCTCACCTATGTCGTGGTATTGGAGTAGTCACTAGAGATAGAGATATTCCTATAAGGGGGGTACTAAGAAACATGAGCATCCTATGGGAGTTACAGGGATGAATCAGTTGTAGTATCTAGAAGGTTCCAATCGATAGGATCACAATATAGGATACCATTTAGAGACTAGACTAAGGAATATGGTCATGCAACACAAAAAAACACATATAACCGTGATATCCCAGAGAGTGGAGGATATATTCTTTTGATGGGTGATGTCATGGAGTGGGTGATTAGCATACCCAATGTGATTAGGAGAACATTAATGTAGATGATGAATCAAAAATTTAGAGGAAGATCCATGATCAAGGATCTCACAGATGAGGGTATGGTGGACCCCATGGAGGAGAAACTACATGTGATGTTGTATGAGATGTGTGTGGTAGACAACACTATGAGATCCTTCGACTCCCACCACTAGGAGGGACACATTAAGATCCTAGAAATTGCGTCTGTGGCTGCAAACAACTCCAGAATATGGAGGATTATAAACCCTCAACACATGAGATGATTGAAGATATGATATCTATATTTTATAAAATTACAACAATATTATTTTACACAACATTAAATAATTAATTCATCTATATACTCGTCATGTGAATGTTAGAGATCCCCAAGGGTTTTTTAGAACGGAAAAATTCTCCATGAGGTTCTTAAAAGGAATTTTTAATCAATATTATGTATCAACAAGTTGTGTGAGATATTTCATGAAGGAGATAGATTCATGTTAGTCCTTTTCTTCATCATGGTGAAATCCTTTGACCTTATCAGTTTTAGGAAACAGCTTTACATGTTAGGATCCAAGATTTAGTATCGCCTCAGATTTGTTTTATGCATTTCCATTGATTGTGACGTGATTATTCATTATAGAAAATAGTGATATCATGGAAGAAAAAGTTTGGGTTTTGTGGAGGCATATCCCACCTCCCATATTTGGTTATTGTATCACTTTGTTTAGTAGTCTCCATAAGAATCTATATTTTTTTCAATGTAAGAGGATTGTATAGAAATCATTCGCAATGTATTTTTGGTAATATCAATTATTTGAGAGATGTAATTTCAAGTTGACATGTATCTCAGGACCACTATGATATCTACTTTGGCATATCATATATCTCATACTGAGCTCCAGGATCTACAATTGTTGTTGGAAGGCCTTTTTGGTAAGAGTTACATTAGAAAAAAGAGTTACCCCATGGACACCTGCTGTGTTGTAAATGGAAAAGTTGGATGAGGGATTATGTATTTTAAGGGATTATCATCAACTAAACATATCCATGATAGAGAAAAATAAAACCATGATTTTCATTGAATATATTCTGAACCTGGAATTTTAATGTCATTATGGGCACTATGAGTTCCTATTGATTCCATTTGTTATTACAATTTATCCTACCATGATTGTATATTTTATTAAAATAGTATTCTAACCATAAATTTACACGTTTGATGTGGTATATATTAATGAAATACTCATAAACACTAAGGCATAGGAGTATAATGAATAGAACTTGAGGATAGTATTAGATTTTATTTGAGAGAAATAGTGTTATGGTAAGAATTTTATGGTCATGTGTTTGATACATGAGGTTCATGTCACGGGGAATGTCATTTTTTAGCTTGGATTGAATTTGGAACCAATTAAGATCGATAAATTTCATTCTTGGAATCCTCCTAGAAAATTTTATAGGTGTGATGTTTTCGAAAAATGGAATGGTACTGCATAATGTTTAGGGAAGAATTATATAAAATTACAGCCCTATTGAACACCCTGATGAGTAAATACAGTATTTTACATTAAATGAACAGTGATAGAGGGTGGTCAAGTACTTAAGGATTTATTTGTTGAAAACTCATGTGTTAAGACAAACTGAGGAGGTTTTGGAGTATGTAGTGTATTACGATGTCATAGAAGCTAGAAGATGATATTTTTTTGATGCATAGATCGGAATAGTCTCATATGTGTTAATACAATTGAGCCCAAAGAGTTGAACTATTAAACTCATGACCTAGAGCTGGAAGTGTTTGTCTTCACCCTGAGGATGTGCAGGGACACTATTTTGATAGATCACTTTTTGGTTTACATAGATCACTAGTGTATCTTGTTTGTATTTACAAAATCATAATAGAAAAAAAGGCAACGGTGAAATTTGTAGTTTTATCAGGACTATGACTATGAGATATTCTATACCATGGGATGGTAAAATGGTAACTGTATCCTTTAGCTGGAAGTCTAATCTCTCTTGGTGTTGGTGGATTTTGAGCAATTGGTTTACATACAACTGACCCTGGTGGAGCATGAGGTTGAATCTTTTCTTCTATCAATTATGTTGAGACCTTCAGTTCATGATCATGCAAGAAATTCCCATCTAGGAGACATAAACTATGAAATAGTTTATTCATGAAAGGATAGTCATAGAAAATTTGACAAATATACATTAAAATTGGGGGAATCATGTGATCATTTTCAATAGATTAATGGTGGTCCCTATCAAGATGTCGGAGGAGGTGATGAGAGAGTCCCACAAATTTACTTTATCTATACACCATGGTATGGGGATGATGTATAAATACCATTATCTCTAGTTTTGGTGGTCCAAAATTAGATACAGCATAGCTGATTTTTACTCAAAATGCTTAACTTATCATCAAGTAATGTTTGAGAACCAGGTTTCAAAAATTTTTTATGGCCCATAGAGGTCATAAAGTAGAAGTGGGATGGAATATTTGTGGAATAATAAATATATATTCCATGGAAATTGAAGTTCCACAAATCCATATGTGTCATTTTTGCGAAACCCATGAAGTCGATAAACTTCCATTATATCCAGGAGTCAAATGTTGTGGAAACATTATGGGTGATGTATATTTGAGTTATCATTCCCCTTCAACGGGTACAATTGAACATTGTCTATGGTTATTATTTGAGATTCACATCACACTATGGTAGAGTAATAGATGTGGAATTTGTAAAAAAGAGTATGATTATTACAAAATTCCATTACTAGAAGAATGAAATAACCGAGCGCACTAGCTTGGTGTTAGAGGATGGGATGCGGCTTTCATGATAAACATTTTCTATAGAATGTAGGATTAGTTTCCTTCATCATAATTTTCATAAAAAATATATAACACACTATTATTGGAATGATTCTTTTGTTTTACCTTTATAGAATACACTAAAGGTCAACCTGGTGCTATATAGTGATTGGAAATACATATCATTTGGGTATAGTGTTGGTGTAAGAGATGACTAGGAAGCACCAGATCATCTATGTGTTGATGAGGATGGCCCGAATTAGACATAAATAATATGATTGTCGATGTCGTATACCTTTTATTTTTTAGTAGGGATACTAAATTTTTCTAATACTCTCCTCATGGCGGGGATTATAGAGGTTTTTCTTAGGAGGCATGATTTCCATTTGGTTTATTAGCATATACGAGATCTTATTGGGGTTTAGAGTGGTTTTTTACTACCTCATCCTAGCCCCAAAATTAGATTTTGTGCATTCCATCTAATATATATCTATTCTGATGAGATGTGTGCGTGAAGTAATTCACATTATTATCTTTTGTGATCTATACTTCGAATAAAATTCACCTTTTATGAAGAAATCAATGGGGATCGAGGATTAATAGGAGAGAACCGTGCATGGATGGAACATATCCTTGGTTCAGGTGTTGTGTCATCACAATATCATTATGCAGAGATACTAGTAGGGGGTGTCCCGAAGAGGTATTAGTATCCCATGTAGTTTTTTTAGGTTTTCTATTATGGGACGAAGATATTGAATAACTGAATGATGTTGAGAGCCATTTTTTCCATGTAGGGATTTGAAAGATTTTCATATAAATTTTAAATGATTGGGAAAATTGTATCGTGAGATTCTGATTCAATGATTTTTGAGAATTAATTATATAAAATTATTAAAAATATGTTAAATTTTGTATGAATGGATTCCTAATGAAAATGTGATAAATAATAAAAATAATATTAGATCTAAAATCTAAACCACATTTGATTCTAAAATGTGATTTTATACCCTATATTCTACATAAAATAGGTCGAGATGGGGTGTTCAGATTTAGTGTCCATTGGGGGTGAATTTAATTATGATAAATAATTAAAAATCAATATTTTAATAAAATATACTAATTTAATTTCTGTAAATCCACATTAATGGTGCATATACTAGGGTTAAGAATATATATTATTTGACGATCAAGATTATTATTTCCCTCATTCTATTAGTGAATCATATTTAACAATTATGAGGCTCATGATTAGAACATAATAAAGTGAAGTGAATACAAAGACACTTGTAAATAATTTTCAAGAACATTATATGAAAAAAATGAACCAATATCCCAGTATAACATAAAAATTAATTGTTTACAATGATATTCACTAAATAGTTTTAGCAAGATCAATTCAACTCGTTTTATATAAGATAATTGAATCTCGACATGTTTATACCAATAGTATTAATTTTTTATTCATAATTTATCTCCCCATATATCATTCTACATATTCTATATCCTAGAATTCATTGGGAGTTATTGATTAAACAAATTTTTTGTTTCCTTTATACCTTGATTCTTTACATTCTTCTATGACTTTCCCATGAGGCCTTTTTTCGATATTTCCAGGTGGTAATAAGCCTGATTGGACCTTCATATTCATTATAGAATCACATATGAACAGTAGAAAAATAAATTAGGGATGAAAATCGAGGCCTTGAGTACTGTGGGTGATTGATTCACTGATTTGAATTCCGAAATAGAAAGTGGTTTGAATGTTGGTGACCTTAATACATATGACTTTATATAGGAAAAGAGATTCAATTTTTTCCATTTGATTTCATGATTCTACTAGTGGGAGTTAGATGTTACTTTTTCAGTGAGAAAAATGGATGGATCTAAAGGATGAATGAGATGCTCTAAATCACGATAGTCATATCTAATGTTTGATGAAAATCCATACTACATGCCTTCTATTTCTAGATGAACACACAATGTGTCACACCTAGTTTGGGTTAATAGGGTTTTGCAAAATACGGGTATGTAATTTCATTTAGGCCACTTACACTCAATGTATCCACAATGGGTGGACAAAACATGTTATAGAGGGCGCAGGAAATCCCCCACATGGGAGGACATGGCTATGATCTTGTTATCTAGTATTGTACATGGATGTGGAAAAGGTTCATGGGATGAGACCCTGAGTGGCATATAAAAACTATGTAGACACCCTTAAAACTGTACAATTCTATTTGGTTGGTGAGATGTGAATTTTCATGGACACAACTAGATATAGAAGTAGGACCACATGTCATATGAGACCCTTACATAGGGTGTACCCCTTGGTTCCTTTTGAGGAAACAAAAAAAATCTCAAATCACTTTTTAGTTAGAATCATATGTAATGTTTTTATTTAGATATCCATATTGGTTTCCATATATAAAAGAAATAGTTCACCATATTGCCGATTTTGGGATAAAACGTGAGATATTTCAGGCTTGATGGTTATTTAGGAAGAGATCAATGATGGTATTGATCCATAAGATGATCATTGGTGTCATATCAAATGGAACCCCAATTAGATTGGGAATGATTATATCTACAAAGTGGAATCCCTAATCGAGTGGGGAATAAGCCCTTAGGACACCAGAGTATAACACTAAATGCACCATGTCATGGGTCCTCGACATATAGAGAGAAATATCACATAATTATGGGCATATACAATCTATCTACTGAGTGGAACCCCCAATCTGTGAGAAATAGTGTAGTCATGTCACTATAGTGGATCACCTGAATCCACCAGGGAATGAGTGCCTGATATAATCATTGGATAACCAATCATCATTGGTGTGTTTCCTCTATCTACTGAGTGGAAACCGACAACTAGATAGGGCATGCATTTTCATGATACCATACTGTAAACCTCAAATTGAACTACGGTATGAGTCCTTGACCAATAGAGTGGACCACCCTCATCATCATGGGTGAGGGTCCTCTTTCTACTTAGTGGAACATGGTAATCGGATAGAGAACATGGCCTCATGAAACTAATGTGGAAACCCATGACATAAAATGGTGTCAGTCCTCAAACTATATAGTGGAAACCTCATGATGAACATATTAATGGGTCCTCTACATATATAGGGGATCCCCATGATGAATGAGGGAGTGAGTCCTCTACAGATAGATTCTAAGTGAAAGTGCACTGGTCGTCTAGGGTGTCTGGCCTATATGTGGAGATTGTTTACCTTTGACTGTGATACATCATGTTGAGGTACGGGCCTCCACACAAATACTTCAAGATAGAGGCCCAAAATATGAGTCATCCTTGATGGATTTCAATTAACTGATTGTGACTATTATCCTAGGAAAGGGTCTGATATATAAACCCTCTTCTCTATTATTTGGGGGTTTTTTTTGGTTTCAACATTCATATATTCATGTATCCATGTTGAGGTATTTTTCAACTCTCTTGATATGGGTGGAATAGATGCATTATTTTTTCCTCCTACACAACATGTGAACAACCATATGTTTGTATTTTCATACAATATTTCATTGGATTGAGTAATTTAATGTCTATTATTTACTATTTACTATCATTTTATTCCAATATAATATATTAATTCACCCCCATTATCATTTACAGTTTCATACAATGTTTTTTAATACTCATCCATGCATGGGATTGGTCTACAAGATTTGTGTATTTTATAGAAAATAAATAGTTTGGTATTGAATTTAGTGAGTCTTAAGTATAATTTGATCATTTCCCATGTATGGTCATTGAATCATTGGGATCAGAAGATATTATTTTTCATATGTTTCTAATTTCCAGTTTTTTTAGGTTTGTAAATATTTCATGTTGGGAGTGTATTTTTCATGGTCAATTTTAAAATTTAAATTTTCATACTATTGTGCACACTCTATGTTTTTCAGTATTGGTTTACATTGTAGATATTGAAAATTATTATTATTATCACCCTCCACATCTTCATTGTGATGTTTGGGGGTTTTAGTTTAAAAGTACACCATGAAAAGAAATATTATGTTAGATATACCTTTTAGCCTCTGTCGCAATCCCCTGACCTATAGAGGTGGGATCGAGGTAGTTGATGCTCAAGCATCACTTTTGGTCGGTTCATGATAGATATAATCATAATGGAAAATATATCAGTTCAATAATGATTCCTTGACTGAATCTATGAACTATTTAATAATATATTCCTCTAAATGTAGATCCATGTGAAATTGTATAATTATTTAAAGAAAAATGTAATTTTTTATTATTTTTAATCAAATAGTATTTAAAAAATTATATAATTTTAATATTTGTATATAAAATATGGAAATAAAACCATAGTATTTAAATAATATAATTAGTAGGTGAGTATATGGATATTTATATATCATTTGAATGATGTAAGAATATATCATTTGTCAAAATTATTTAAATAATGTTATGAAAATTAATTTAAATGATTAATTAATTTTGAATACATTTATTAATTTGAATGGGATAATGAAGTAGCCAAAAATTATAAGGCTTCATTATTTTAAAAATTGAAATATTGACAATGATATATTTTTGAATTGTATTATAGATTATTTTATCAAATATAAATATTTGTTTTATATTTAAATAAATATTGAATAAAATTTATAACTCTTATTTTTATTGTAAGATAATCAATGATATTGAAACATTCATTAAAATGGAGTATAAAAATTGAGTTTAATCTATGGGTCCCCAAAACAGACAAAATTGAGTGTATAATGAAGCTGATGAGAATCTTTCTCCCACCAGATATTGAAGGTTTTTTAATATCAGGGAAACTATTCCATGTAGCTATGATAGATATTGATATTTTACACATCCAAACCTATTGATCATTATACTCGTGGAGTATGAACATATTTCCTAGTGGTATATAAACAACCTATGAGATGAAATAAATAATTTAAGTCTTGATTAACAATGAATTTTATAGGTCATGAATCATGGGGGGTTAATAGTTTTCTGAAAAAGATGGGGTTCAGGGAGTATAATAAATATAGATAGAGAAGGTTATTGGGGTTATGTCCAATCACCACCCTATGGAATTCTGAAACTATGGTAATTTATAATAAAATTATATAGGATAATCCATGTTAGGGGGAATATCCATAATGTATTGGAGTGTGATTTAAAATCACATACTCTCATATTGTGTTTATATATTATATTATTAGATAAAAAATGATGTGGAGGTGAGAAATATTATTTAGTGGATCTGAAAATTCAACCTGTATAAAATGATGAATTTTAAAGTAGATGAATGCATAAAAGAACGATATTCATTAACATTATACCCCACTCAGTCACCCATCTAATATAGGGAAATATTATTGGTAAAAATAAACGAGTTCCATCAAGATCCAATATCTTATTATTCTATGAGTGATAGTACTTGTATAAAATGAAATATAAAACCATTGATATATAAATATCATATTAAAAAACATTATTATCCCCTACATAATTACACTGATAATTATTCATATTTATTCACTCGAATTTATTGGTGATGTAAAAAAATAATGGTGAGCTATTATTATTGGTCAGAAGTAGAATTCCATGGAAGATATCATCATATAAACATGGCTTATGTGACACAGAATTAATGAATAAATAATATGAATAAATAAAAAATTCAAATTAGTGGAATGATATAACAATGAATATAAAAATTATTTTTCATAATATTAATCATTGATCTCATATTTATGGAATTAATAATGTCGAAACTAAATGTATGTGATAAAATCCATGTTCTAAGTTATAAAAATTATATGGTGATAGCTATATAAAAAACACATGTTTCTTTTTTCACATGAGACATGTCGGTGCATCAATGGGATATATAATGACTAGACTCACCTACCACTTTCTTTTGTCAAATGGAATTCTACAACTATGTCAACAAGGCATTTCGAAATATTTCCTAAGGAACCTATGGAGGAATAAAAAACAGGGCTATTAAAATAATGATGAAATGAAGAAAAAAATACTTATTATAACCTCCTTTTAATGTTTTAGGTACTTATTAACACATATTTTTGAACATTCATTGATTGGGTATCATTAGTGGTTGAATTAGGTTAAATTATAAATTTTATGAAGTTTCTAGGATAGTACACAGTTTTCTCACTACATGTGTACGAATTTCCGAAAAAATGTTCCATTCGATAGAAAAATGGATAAAATTGGATAGTGGGTTTCAAACAGCATCCATTAAGTTTACCAAAACATGTTACCTATCTAGAGAAACCATTCTTCACATTTATAATAGGTGAAAAACATGATCCTGGTTTCTAAAAAATGTTAACCTATTACTATGATACTATGTGCAATGTTTTATTTAATTATATTTTTAATAATAAATTATCAAATGATCTTTTTTGGTCCCTAAAGGACCTCCTTAGAGCCAAACGTTTTTTTTCCCTTCATCTGATTTCGCAAGTATGATTACTATCCCCAGAGACCCCTCCTAGAAGAGATATGAATCTATGATAATGGTAGTCGATCATATTCAAGTTAGTTTCCTCATCCCTTACTTTCTCTCGTGTGATCTCTTCCATTCTCTATAGGGTTATATGAAACCTTGTGTTTATTTTTTGGATATAATAACCACTATTTTTGGGTTTAAAACATGGATTCATACTCATTTCTCCATATTACCTTATTGTAACTCTTCCTCGACAAATATCGATTATCGTTTCATGCTTCAAGATCATGTAACTTTGAGGTAGGTTTTTATGTTATGATGCCCAATTTATTATAACTCTAAATTATAGTTTAAAATGATATATCTAATTTAAATTCAATTTCATGATTTTTTATAAAAAAAATTCAATGTTTTAAAAAAACAATTCAATTGATTTGGGTGATTAGGAAGAATAGGTTTTCTATATGAAATTGACCCCCCCCCCCCAATTATACTGAATAAGGGGAATGTTTATCAAAACATAAGTTATTCTAATTATTTAATTTAAATATTGGAATTGATGGAAATTATTTAAATTTAATTGTTGAATTTAATTGTGAAAAAAGTTATTTGATTTAATGTTGTGAAAAAACCCAATTCCTTTAAATTTCAGGTTTTTCTAAGAATTTATGGAATATGATTTAACTAATTAAAATGATGAATGTATTTTTTTAAAGTTTATTTTGAAATTGAAGGATTTGGATTCGAATCCTTATTTTTCAAAAAAAAACTAATAATGCTTTAATGTAAACCACATGGTTTCATCTTTTAAAAAAGTAAATTTTTGATTAAAAATGGTATGGTTTATAAATGGAAGGTTGGAATACTTGAATTGGAAATAATATTTAATTGGATATAAAGAAGTTTTAAAATAAATTGACATTAATTTTTTTGTAATTGAAATCATGAAAGCCTTAGGTAGTTTGTGGGTGACTTCAAGAAACACATTTTGACTCCCAATATTCTAATACATCATATTAGCACAACACATCCCTCTGCTGATGGTGATGAGTCCCCTTTGGCAAGATATCATAGGGACGTGTGTATATACTTATTTCTTTTTCATAGTGCTAGGACCCTATAGCCTTGAATTACGATTCTTATATAGATTATGAACATGTTACTCTCATGATTGTTGTTTCAAATGAATATAATCTATTTTTATAACATATTTTACATGCCTAGATGATTTATATAAAGTATTTTATATAAAATTATTTTTTAAATCCATTTTTGAATAGTTGAATTCGTGTAAAGATCCTTTTTTATTGGTTAATACTTTATTTGAAATGTATTTCAATCATTTGAAATTTAAATCATGATTTAATAATTTATTTACATTTTTTTAATGTAATCATGATTTTTTTAAATATTGTTTTTAAAATAATCACTGTTTATTTTAAATTGATATTACATTACATTGTTTATTTGATATTGGAATCTATTATGGAATATTTGGGTGAAATCCAACTGCGATTTCACTCACATCATACATTTCCCTTAGTTGTTTTTGGATTATCTCATTCCTTGTCAAAACAAGAGAAAATGATCTCTTGGAGGTGGATCCATCTATTGAACCATAGACATGGTGAGTTACATCATTTTGTACATTCAAAATTTGTCCTTTTTTCTAGTACTAAGTTATAGTACTTGGGCTTGTTATGCCTCTTTAACATCTTGTAAATTACCACTACTGGTGTTACATTTCATTTTCATTTTTTCTTATCACTTTTACCTCAAAAATTTTTGTAGAAAAATTTTTCCCACTTCCATTTTTTCTAATTATGTGTACTATTCTCCGACACATGGGGATCGAGAACACCCTTTAGGATATATTAGGACCATCTTGGTTATTGGGTTTATAGGGTACCCATGATGGTTCTTAAAAAAGTGGTATCAGAGATCCATGTGGAACTTATTATATTGATGTTATTATGAAATTTGAAATAATTTCAGGTCATAGGAGTTAGTTGTGATTGAGTTTCTATCGAGCTCTTGCCACAATGAACCTTCAGTCACAAGGGTTGGTTAGGGAATAAGTTCCTATGGATTAGTTATAGTATTTTAATTTAAATTATTTGGATAGGTTGAAATAATTTTTTTTTCTATTAGTTGGTATTAAATTTTCCCATTACTCTGTTAAGTAGAATTATTTGATGCCTTCTTTGTTGTTTGTTGATGATCTGTATCATCATGACTTTGAGAAGACGCGAGAATCGAATCTAAGAGGAATATACTACAAATACTCATTGACAAAATTATCTAGTGGACCGAAATATGGTTGAGGTGATTGTTCACACTATCCCAACTCTGGGAAGGGAACCAGCTCTAGTCCATGTTCAGGGACCAATAGTTAAACATCCGAGTGGAATTATCAAGGATAGATATCAAAGGTTCAATATCAAGTATTAGAAAAAATTAAGAGGAATAAATGATCTTCATGTGCCTGATAAGTTTTTGATCATGATGGAGCATTTTTTTGGGTTCTTAGAACCACTCGATAAAATGAATGGGAAGTGTTCCACCTTCATTCAGAAATGAACGACCAATAGATGGTGGTACATGATTAAAACAACAAAGAAACACAAGGGATTAGAGTTTAAGGACATAAAGTTTATTCTAATGAATAGTTATATATGGAGTCGATGTTGTTATCTATATTAACAAAGTCCTTCAATCATGAGCAGGATGACAAGTCCACGATAGTTTATAAAAATCATTCTCTTGATATCATGAAATTCTCACAAATGATAATATAAACTGAGAGGATGAAGGCTCAATGGATTGGGTTGGGAAATCATAAGGATATTGTTTCTGAAGATTTCTTAATGAATAATCCATCATATAATGATTTACTAGATATTGAACTACTGGTCAAGATGGGAATGGTTGTTTAGTCTTAGTTGTGTATATTTCTACTCTCTCCCAATTGCAGTGTACATTACTCTATGACAAAGTGGAAGCATGATGATTATCTTGGATTTTCTCTACAGATGGGTTTTTCCAATCCACCTCTACTGCTTGGCATAGGATCATTAGTTTTTTATAGTGTTTCAAGATGGAAAATTCAAATAGGTTTTACATTGATAATCCCATGAATTGTGGCTCTTGTAGATGCTCACGTCACATTCATAGGTTATAACATGTTCATTCCACTCTAGGAAGTGTCCATTTACCATATGATCCTTAGAGAACTACATTGTAATCATTTGATTCATTAGAAAAAGTTTTTCTTACATAGTCATTACTAATGAATCATATTCACACATTGGAAGAGTTTATATAAGAATCCAATACATGTCCAGAAACCATGAGAGGTACCATTATGAAAGCTTCATCATTAGTGAATTATCAATTTAATGTCCTTGATAGGTACAGTTACTAATGCTTCTCTATTTTATTTCAAACTGTAATGTAAATATTATTATCCTCCCTAGGGATATTTTAGCATATAAATTAGATATTACTACAATTCTTGCTATGAGGGGAGATGAGGTTATCCATTGTACCACTTGTCTTTTCTCTCTATTCGAAGTTAATCATTTAAGGAATATTATGATTCTTGACTGAGACCCTCCTAATGTCATATTTTTTATGGATTGGATCACATCCAATGAAGCCCATAACTATTTTTATCTTTTCCATGTTTACTTAACTACACTAATTATTGTATGTTGTGTCTCCCAATGTGAGTGGGACCCAAGGTCGACTAGAGTTGTACCATCTATTTGGAGCTAGAGAAATTGATATCTATTTTTTAAATTTGATCTGGAGCATGAATCATTGATTGGTGATATCTAAATAGTGGTTTTTGTGTTTCCCAATATGTTTTAATATTATTTCTCTAGTTTTCCATCAATAAGGGAGGTTCAGTGTCCCATTAACATGATACTAGGTACTCAACTTGTTTCTATACAATATTATCATATGGAAACATCAAAAATGAAATATATGAAGTCCTAATGGTATGATATTCTTGATAAATGGTTTATACGTCTGAGTGTGTCAACATGAGTAGCACTAGTTCCCATTTATAGGAAATTTGATTATTAAATTTCCATAATTATTAATTAACAAAAGATAAATTTAATGATGGTAATGAACAAGTATTCATTGAAATATATTGAAAATATATTTGATTAGTTAAAAGGGGAAAAGTTTCTCTATAATATTGATTTTCTCTCTGGATACCATCTTCTAAGGATAAAATAATTGGACATTGCAAAAACATCATTTTAGAGAAATTATGATCACTATGAATAACTTTTTGTGCCTTTTTTTAATAAAATATAATGAAGTATTTAAAGATTTAATGATCTATATTTTCCATCAGTATCTTGATTCTTTCATTGTAGTCTTTGTGGATGACATCCATGTTTACTATATGTCTTATGAGGGTCTTGGGCATCATCTTTGGATGGCTCTATGATTGTTTTATAGTCACATACATTATTCCATGATTTTGAAATGTGATTTTGAGATTTGGGAGATGACATTTATGGGATACATGGTGCTGTAATAAATAATATCATCCTAAAATGGGATGAAGATTGATGTTATGACATGGTAGCTAACAAAAAACAAGTTCAAAATCTGGAGTTTCATGGGCCTAATAGGTTATTATCAAAAGTTAATTAAAGGATTCTCGATGTTTTCATTTCAAATAACTAACCTCACTAATAAGGGTGTAATTTTTTCTTAGGATGAATAATTTTAGAACAATTTTTTTTTGAGATTATGCTCATTTTGACTACTACATTTTTACTACCTCATCGATATTCCAAGATGGCCTATGTGAAATTTTATGATGCATTGGGTGCAATATTGGGTTGTGTTCTTAAAAAAGGTTTTCGTGTCATTTATTATCTATATCATTAGCATATGGTACATGAGAATAATTGTTCAATCCATTACCTTGAAGTCAACATAGTTAGGTATGCTATTAAGAATTGTCTTCATTACCATTATAGATAAATATTTATCATGATTTTTGACCCCAAGTTCAAGAGTTATATCATCCATAAAAAATATTTCTATCTCCACCATAGGAATTTGCTAAATTACCTATAGTCTTTTAACTTTGATATTTCATATACATTGGTTAAAATTAATTTCATTACAGACACTTAAAAATGTAGACATCTAACCCATTATGTGAATGAATCATCAGTGGGGTGGAATAGGATGGCTCCCTTTGCGCAATTGCATATTTGAGTTTTAGAGAAGGGGAACAAGGTTTTCTTGTATAGTGTTCAGTTTTAATCTTGTCTTATAATATATATTCTTGATGGTGAAAAAAATTATGATGAGTTTTAAACCATTGAATACTCCATCTAATGTTGGAATATTGTTTCCCAGTGGTTGTTCCTTATATTGGGTATTATGTTCTACCAAAAAAAATTTTGTGGGACTGTCTTTAGAGGGAAAATATGTGATTAGGGATTATCATAGTTCCCAATGTGATTTGAATCGAAGATCTGTATAAAGGTTCAATGAAATGTGGGGGAATATATTTTGGTGATGTTTGAGATAAAGAAGTGATGAAATTGATTCTCATGTTTATACATTCCAACAGTTGAAGGATAACTGAATAATCCATTGGGTTTACTTCAGTCACTTAAAATTATGACTTGGAAGTTGTATGAGATCTAATGTTGAGGATTTGGGAAATATATATCTGAATTAAATAGTTAGCCTTCATAGATTTATTTCTTATATTGTATCTAACAGTGATAGGCAGATAACTTCTTAATTTTGTTGAGTCCTTCATCTGTAACTGGGATCTCACATTCATTT
Source organism: Viscum album (assembly GCA_963277665.1). Lineage (NCBI taxonomy): Eukaryota > Viridiplantae > Streptophyta > Magnoliopsida > Santalales > Viscaceae > Viscum > Viscum album. Next base: position 969,351,374 of record OY728133.1, on the reverse strand, counting down.
GATTACGATATACCATCAATAGTGAGATAGATGAAAATAAAGATTTATATTGGTTCCTGAGGACGTGATTTATTCTTGTGTTCCCAAATATTCGGTATATTGGGATGATAACATGTGATTATTTGTGTTTCTATATAATAATAGATTCCAGAAAATGATCAGGAAGACTTCTTTTGAGGCCTTGTATTATCAGCTATTTAAATCTGAGTTTTGTTGGTCAGAGGTTGAAAAAACTTCCTTGGATGGACCATGTATGGTGAAATAGACATCAACAATGATTCCGATGATTTTTTAGAGATTGTGTATGGAAAGGAGATGAAATAAGTCTTCTATGGATCAGCTCAGTAGTCTTTTGGAGTTATGAGTTAGTGACAATGTGTTATTGAATGTTTCATGTTCCGAGCTAGAGTAATTTTGAGGTTGAACATGATTTATATGTGACAGAATGACTATTCAGGATAGTTGATTATGAAAACAATGCACTTTGTTAGAGGATTATAACTTTTCTATGTTTGATATGGTAGGATGGTCTTCATTATCGTGATATGTGGGAAAGGGTGGCACTGATAAGCAAGTGGTGACCTTATCTTTTTAGAATAGAAGTTCATTGAATGGTTTTTTTGGATATAGTGTGTCTATGGAGGGGAGGTTGTAAACTATCATTATATTTTTTAATTAATAATATACACCATTTTTTAAAATTATGTGGTTGGGTATCTATTGGGGTTGAATTGTGTGAAATTATTATATTTGGGAAGTCTCTGGCCTATTGCACAGTTTGGGCATCGTCTACCAAAATATGTGACCTACTATAGATAAATTGAAAAAATTGGATTGTGTGATTCACATGGCATTCACATAGTTTAGAGAACCATGAATCCTCTATGGAGAAATCACGAGGCAAATTTATAATAGGTGTAAGGCTTCCACATGGTTTGTCTAAACAATATTCATGTTCCCAGGTAACTGTGTGAACCAAATTTTAAATAATTAAATTTTTATTTAAAATACATAAACCCTCTAATTAGGTCCCCAAGATAACTCCTTATACCCAAAATCCTTTCTACCTTCTTTTTTCCTCACAAGTAGGATTTTTCCCCTCATAACCCTCCCAGAAGAAATCAGAAGCTGGGAGAACAAGTGTTTATCATTTTATGGTTAGTTTCATCCTCCAAATTTAAATCTCCCATGATCTATATCTATATACATAGGGTTATATGGATCCTTATATTTAATTTTGGGTATAATACAGACCATTTTGGCTCTGTAATCCAAGTTTTGATCTTTTTTCCAAAAGATATTTTTATTATTGTTCTTCTTTGGAAAGTCACGGTTAGTGTTTAATGATTCTATATCTATTGACACTGAGGTATGTAGATCCATTATGATACCCAATTTATTTGAACCATAAATAAATATTAATAATATACTGATGACATTAATATATATTCATTATTTTTCATAAATTTAATTCATTTTTTTCTGTTAAAAAATCTAATTATATTAAATTGGGGATTTTTGTAAAAATTGATTTTTTGTATGAATATAGAAATGCCCAAATATAATTAATTTGTGTGTGTATTTATAGATATATTTTTTATATAAAATATTTAATTTAAATAATGTATTAAATGGAATTTATTTCAATTAAAAATGTTAATGTAATTGTGAAATAATTGATTTGATGAATTGTGGTAAAAACCCAAACTCCATTTAATAGAGGGATTATTATAAAAATTGATTTAATGTGTTTGAAAAATTATTTTAATGAATTTAATTTGTGAAAGTTCAATGTGAAATTGAATCATTTGGTTTCTAATAATTATTTTTGAAAATTGGATTAAAATGGTTTTATGGATACAATATGGTTTATCTTTGTGAAAAGGATTATTTTTTATTAAAAAAACTTATTTTTTAAAGGAAAATGTGGCATGATTGGAATGGAGAATTATATTTAATTTTATTCTAAGAAATATTAAAATACATTTTCCATCATTGTTTTGTACATGATCATAGGAAAGCCATATGTAGTAAGTGGGTTATTTTGGGTAGCATATTATGATTTAGAATGTTCTAAAACATTATAGTAGCATACCACATCCCATTGGTGATGGTGATGAGTCTTATTTTTCATGAGTTCATAAGGACATTTTTATACACTTATATCCATTTAATAGTGTTTGGTTCTATTAGCCTAGAATTATCATACAAATTTGAAATATGACCATGTTTCTCATTTGTTTTTTATTTTAAATGTATATATGCCACCATTGTAAACTGTTTTACATGCCTTGATAATTTTAATAAAATAATTTATATAAACATATTTATTTAATCAATTTGTGATATTTTATATTCATATAAAATTTTTTTTGATTAAAGGACATTCTATCATTTGAAATTTTTTTAACCGTTTAAAATGTGAAGGATGATTTGGTAAAGTATTTCAAAATTTTGAAATATGATCAACATTTTTTAAAATATGGGTTGTAATTTAAAAACTTATTTTTTATTGAGATCAATTTACATGTTTAATTTTATATTGGCATCTATTTTAGAGTATTTGGGTGAAATGATATTTGGATTTTTCCCACACCATTCTTGTTCCTTCGACTGTTTGGGGATTAGCTACTTCTAGGTTCATGAAAGAGAAAATTATGTCATGGAGGTGGATCTTGATATTGAACATTAGACATGGTGAGTTATATCTTTTGGGACATGGGATGTTTTTTTTGTATATGGTTGTACTACTTGGGCTTATTGTGCCTATTTTAAATCTGGAACATTATTCCTATTGGAATTTCTTTAGATAGGTATATCAAAATGCCTCTTCTATTTCCACCATATTAGAGAACCAAATGTTCTTACTATCATTTTGTGTATTTAATTTTCTCTTACTAAATACGGGTCACTATCTATTATATTCCTTATTATCTCATGAGATAGCTATCATTACACAATGAATTGGGTTTTTATATAATTATGTGTGATCCCATAAAATATTAAAAATAATATAAATGTGTACCAAAAGATTTATAAAAATTCTTCATATCATATCATTTAAAATTGAATTGGTTTTTATATTGATTTCAACATTTCCTGATATTATAACATGTGGAAAAGAATATGGTTTCATAATATAATGAACTCATGTTAAAGGAATGGGTTTCATAGAATTATCTATAAATAATCATCAGCATAAGAAATAATATAATTTAATGTAAATATTACTATTTGATCATATCGCTAATAATATCAATGTAAAAATAGTTGATTATATGATAATTGAAAATTCCATTACAAATTATTTGAGGAATCTCATGAGTAAAATAAAGTTTTAATTTGGAAATATCTAATATAAAATCTATAAATTCAAAAAATAGTTAGAATATTTTTTTTAAATGATTTTTGGAGGCATGTAATATAAGATTTGAAAAATTGAGTGGTAATAATTTTCTAGAATTTCATTCAAGATGTGTATATTAAAAAAATATACCTATCAAAATTTTGGTAAATAATAATAGTACCACATTTAGATAAAACAAGAATATTACTATTAAACAATTTTATAAAAAGTTCAAAATGGGTGAATGATTTTAATAAATAAATGGAATATATGACAATATTCTTGAAATAATAGAAGACATTTAAATTGAATAAAAGCTTTACATACCAAATAGTAAAACATAGTCATTATTCTGTAAAATTATTCTTTCTATTTATAGAGAAGCTAATGATATGAAAATAAATATGATAAATCTAATAAAAATAAATAACCATAGGAGATTAAATTAATGATATTAGTTAGGGTTACATAAAATAACTACATTATAGAAAAATAATCAGAAACAATTCCAATAATCTATGTGATTGTAACATAAAAAACATAAAACGTTGTTAACTTCTAAATCATATTACCCATTAATGAATAACATCAAATAATACATTAAATACCATGAACATAAGGATTTTCAATGTATATCATGTGGTAGAGGTTATATATACACATTTATTTATAGGTGAATAACATAACAAATGTGCATATCCCATTTTCTTTATCATTCTTATTTGTAGTCATTTTTTATTAGTTTTTAATGGTGGTCAATAAAATAAAAATATTTCAATGATGTCAATATATTGAAGAATATTAAATGAAATATGTTTTTAGAAATTTTGATGATGTTTCCATGATATTGATTCCTAATTTAAAACAAAATCCTCATGGGAGAATGAAAAAATAATAATTCACTTATGTATTGTTATATAATGAATTTTTTTTCTGAATTTAAATTTATAACATTGATGATATTTAAAATGAACTTTTTTTAAATGAAAATTTTCACTATATTATTTGATATAATTATTTATAAAAATAATGAATTATTAATAAGATCTATAAAATAGTTATTATTTATTTGATGATGCTTAATAATGATTAGGTAGACGAACTAAAAATTTTAATTAAAATATTCATTTCATGGGGAACATAATTGAATATAATAAAAATATTTATTATTTTTTATAAATAATATTGAATGGAAATGTTGGGAGTTGGTAGTTTTGAATTTCATGGCTAGATATGTATTCATAATATATTATACCCCTAGAAAATATTCTAAGAATTAATTTATTTTTTTTTTGAGTATAAAATTTCACGGACCACCTTGATAGAAAGTGAGATACTCCAACCACTACATAAGAGGCCATAGTCAAAAAAATTCATTTATTGGTGGTGAAATAGGTGATCTTTAATATATTGTACCGTAATTTTCAAAAATATATATTTCATATTAATATTTGAATATTCACTGAATACCTATTTGTTCCTAACCAGAATCATTTAGTCCATGTCTCTAGGGAAAGATAGAAACATGAAAAAAAATGTCAAAAATATTTACATCATCTCAAAAATATTTCTTTATTACTATATTAATTCATTATTATATCATACCTAATACCTTCCTTTTGAATTTTGGGAATAAAAACATTAGTCTGGGTTAGTTCGGATTCTCATTAACAGTTAAATGGGAGATATTAATTATTAAATAATTATAATAAGAGAAAAAGGGCATGAGAACATTGATTATTCATATTAAAACTATACAAAACATGTCAATGATCATAATATTGAGTCATGTAATAAATTAACATTTTTTATTACACATGAATCATTATGGAATAAAATAACAAGATCCATGATTGGTTAACATTGGTATTAAACATATAATAATCGTATATACATCAGAATAAAAAATAATTTACTTAGTAGAAATTTATCATATCCAAGACCATCATAGTAGAATTTTCACACTACCAAAACCATTATAGTAGTCGAGATTCACTCACAAGACCAACATTGTGGACATAATGCCTTATTAAACTCGGTTCACTACACATTGATGTACCATTTTACTCATGAGATATCAATATTTACCCATAGTGTGGAAGAGAGATATAGGTCCCACCCATCACATAATGTAATTAAATAATATCTGTGACATAAGATCATAAACCATTCATCATATCAGATCTCATGAAATGAAATGGGTTTAATAAACATTTCATCATAACATAACCCATGGAAATGAAATGGGCTTTATAAACATTTCATCATAGCATTACATATGGAAAATAAATGGGTTATATAAATATTTCATCTATTAATCATGAACATAAACCAGATATAATGAATAATCATGGTGACCCAGAATCATATCCCCAATAATGCATATGTGGCATTAAATTACATAATTGTAGGTGGAATAATAATTTTTACGATTAAATGGTATAATTAAAGAGGAAAATAACCATTCATTTTTGTAAACACATATTACTTTTAAAATATGTGAAATTAAAAATTAAAATAATATCTATGAAATTAACCATTAGTACTTATAATCTAAAAATATAATAAATCACTGTTCTAGATTTTGAAAAATTATTTCACACTATATATATTTATAAAAACATTTTCCACTATTTTTAAAAAAAAATTACATATATCTAAAAAAATAGTACACCTTTAAATTTTTTTAGAAATATTAAAACATGGTTAAAAATTTCTCTAATTAATCATATGATAATGGGAAAAAAGTTCTTTAAAACATTTTTTGAAAAAATTGATATTGAAGATGAATGATCAAAAATATAGACATAAACAAAAAAAATTACTTATATTGTTCATTTTGTGAAATAAAAACCATACCTTTAGTTATCCATAAGTCAAAATCAATATAATAACCTATATATAAATATTTATTTATTATGTATTTTTTTTATCAATAGTATTTCAAATTAGTATTTATAATCCTTAAAAATTTATCTTATTAGAATTATCTCTATAATATTAATAAAACCATAATTATAATATATAGTCATTATATAATTTCTATAGTCTTATTTAAAATATTGAGATATGAATATGAATTAAAATGATCATGAAAATGATAGGTCAATCGTATGCTTAAATGATGTTTTTATTTTTCAATAGATTTGAAAAAACAAATTTAAATAATAATTCATAAGATAATTATTATATCATATTTATCATATATATTCATCAAATTATTCCTTATGATAATCCATGCAATATATTACTGAGAAAGTTAGTAGATCTCATCGTGGAAGTCATAGTCCAGACGTACTCAAGATCAATGTTTAATTTCTCAAATTATTATATAATATAATGTAGAAATTATATTATAATTAAATAAGTTTAATTTTTTTAATTATAATTTATAAATATTGATATAATGATAATAAAAATAAATATAATATGACGAAGAAAAATTATTTGTATTGTTATTTGGAGACGGTAAGCCATAAATATGAACAAGGGATAATTACACTTCTATTATTATGAGAGAACTGTTGTGTAATTATATTTTCATAATACTAATACATTTTTTTTATAATCCTAAATATGAATTTATATTTTAATGATAATTGAAAATATTAATAGGAGGTAAATAAAATTAGTTTAGAAATATAGCAGTTATAAAAATTTCCTCTTATTTGAATCAACTCCATCAGATATTTTATAAAGGGCTATAGGTTTGGTATTTTTCGGATACCTATACCACATGAATTTTTACAGGAAATTTGATATGGGTTATTATTTGAAATTGGTCAATCAATAGGGAAAAATGTTTTATGAAGAAGTGAGGGAGGTGGTTCCCTTTTTTAATTGAGTTGAGGGGATCTTTCGGAATATCTCAAAAAATTAAATTTTGATTACAAAAATTTCATTCCATAAATACCCAATTGACATGTATTGTATGATAAATAATATATGGTTGTAATAAAATAAATTAATAGAATTATGAAATGTTTTTTTATTTTTGAACTATATAATTTTAATATCCAGTAGTTAACTAATTATAAATATTTCTATGGTTACAACTCTTTCAATATTAAAGAGTTTTAATATTTTCTAATAATGGGAAAATTATCTCATAAATTAAATTTTTATGGATTTTTAAACCATATCATATTAAAAGCTTCATATTTAATGATTTTTTAAATTTTTAAATAATTTTAATCAATATTTTGTGGATAAAATATATTTATTGTCACCGTTTACACTATTTATTTAATTTGACATCAAATACATAAGTAGAAAGTGGTAATTCAAATATATGGATTTAAGGACTCCATAAAATTATTATAGATATTTAAATTATTAATACATTACGTTATTCAAATTGTACTATATTATATAATATTTAATAATTATTATTATCTTTTTTATGAAAAGGAGAAATTAAGTGTCTGTGTTGTGTAAGAAATTTATGTCATTATATAATTAAAAAAATTAAAAAACTATATTTAATCATGAAATTAATTTTATTAATCTCAAAATAGAAATATATATTCATGAATTACATAATTTATCCCTATGTGGATACATATGTGATATTAAAAACAAATAGAGTGACATTTGTGACATTAGTTTATTTTAAAAATATATAAGTCATCTCCTTGAAATGGTTTCCATTAAAAACTTAATTTACAACCTAATTTGTTAATTATGAATATCACATTATCCAATGATAATTATGGGGAAAAGTTATGGCTGTATAACATGATTATAATCTTATGTAATCTGATTTAACCATTACCAAGGTGATAAATTTAACACAGTTACTATTCATATTGATCAAAAATAAAATAGAGATGTTTAAAAATTTTGATCCAATGTATTATATATATTTAATTGATTCCATCTAGATTAATACATATAAAAGGATAAAATTAATTTTAAATTATGTATAGAAAATAAGAAAATAACTGCTTTAAAAAATACATTTTTAATAATAAAACTAGAGTTTTTCTTATCTTATGCCATGAATAATATTTTTTAAATTATTGAAACATTTTATTATATAAATAATACTTAAAATTAACAAAAATAATTGAATAATATTTATTAATGTTAAAAAAACATAATTATTTTCAGATATTTATTGTTTTTTATATTTAATTGATTTTATTACTAATGTATTAATTTTGGAAATGTGTAGAACATAAAATTTTCATAACATAGATCCTTTAATTCATACATACTATTCTAATGGTTAATATATAATTGAAATGTAAAATTTTAATAATCCCACACAATTTTTTTATACTCAATGTTCTAGGTAATGCATAATATATAAGAAATAAAAATAATTTATCAAATAAAATTCATAAAAAAATAGTTGTGTTACCTTATACAACACCTAAAATTTATTTATCCTCCAAAACTCTTCAAGATGACACAAACATATGGGGATACTTCTAACTCAATACATCCTTAGGTTTCCATGCATCTTCTCCCAATTGGATGTTTATCCATGAAACATTTACTTGGTGAGTGGTCATGTTTTGTAGAATATTCATTCAAGGATCCATGAATATCTACTAGTTCATTTCCTAAAGACTAATCTTTATAAATCAGTATGAAATATATACCTATTACATGTGAATGATCATGTACTTAATTCCTCATGAGATATATATTGAACACTTCATAAACATGACAAAGATTCAGTGTATTTTCCAATTCATATGTCACTATATAGATGCTTTTGGAAATTCAAATGGGACCATATAATTAGTTATTTTATGACCATGAATTACATATATCACCACACTCTATCAAGGGGACATTTTTAGGAATACCTTGTCATTGAAAACAATATCTAAATCATTCTAATGATTCTAATCATAATGTTTTTTTGACTCTATATTGATTTTATGTGTTGTTTAATTTAACTAAAATTATCTTCTATTTCTTAAAGTTGAGTAGGCCCAAATATAATTATTCATCCAACGCCATTCTAGAATTTTGGATTTCTATAATTATTATTTTAGAGGGATTCCAAATGAGATAGTTTAATTCTAGAGTGGAAGCAATTATTGTATGAATATTTCTCCACATTATGGTGTTGGTCCCAAATCCACTTTAATCCCATTAAAAAATCATTCACCACATCTTCTAGTGTTTTAAAGGTCCTCTTGGACTGTCTATCTATCTCATGATGATTAAAAATGTTGAAATGTTAATCCATATCCATATCAATATAAAGAAACATTAAAAATTATTAGTTACACCTCTAAAATTGATCATATGTAATTGATGGTGGTCCATTCATAAATCTTATAACTTCCATAATGTATAACCGAGTACGTTGATAAATAGTGACAACTTCTCTAATAGTAAATATTTTTGTGGAATCTATAAATATATTGGATACTAGAAATATAAATATATTCCATTTAGTTGTGTTTGGGTGTTTGATGTAACAAATCCATGCTCACGTTTCCCGTTTTTATTCTCATATAGGTAATGCTTTTAACATCCCATTATATTTTTATCTCTTAGGCGTAACATCCTTTTATACTAAGAATTGTTAAGAGTACTCTAGAATTGGTCACATCAATCCATTCCACCAGAAATAATCGTTGAAATATTGTTACATCTTCATTGATCTAGGATTCATAGCCAATGATGAAATATATGCTTCATATATTAGATCCTTCATCAAATCTATAATAAGAGGGACACATACAAGATCCATAAACTTTATTATTCCATCATATTTAATGTTGACCTCGTAATAATTTCTCACCTATTTTGCATCTCTATATCTCTATTATGTGACCGTAAAATTTTAAATTAAATACAAAGGGAAAAATATTTTGAGCGAGATAATCTTCTATTTTTTAATGTTATTTCTCTTCCCATCCTTTGAAAATATCTAAGTATTGTCAGAAATGATTTTATGTCAGCTTTTTGTCTGAACAAGGGCCTCAATTTATTCCCTATAGTTTGAGGTGTGGTAGTTGTAGATTTTAAGGTGATATTATATCGAAAATCAGTCCCAAGGTCATTCGTTATTTTCATCTATGATTTTTGGTGATTGTGTATGTGTTTTGTTGATTAGTAGGTGGCACGTGGTTGGTGCACTATTTGTGGAAAGTGTACACAATTACCAAGAAACCATGCACCAAGGTATCATTATTGGATAGAGATGAATCAACAAGTTAGTGAACGTTTTGTCAAACTGTATGACTAAACATGCAACATGGCACTTAGGGAATGTAATGGAAATATGTTTTCCACATGGTTTAGAAAACCATGCAGAAAAACCATGTGGACTATCTAGTTATTTAAAAAGTAGAAAATTACCTTTGTTTTATCTGGTTATTTAATACTATTCCATCTTCCATCATCCGCATATATAATTTACCATAAGGGGAGTTGTCCCAAAGATTCCCTATACCAATTGGGAACCATTCCTTGGACAAATTTTTATTAGAAACATCAATAGATTATCATCTAAATCAATTACCTCTTTATTTCTTTCTCTTTCTAGGGGTATTGCCCTCATTCTTGATAACTTATTCTTCAGTGGGTACGGGGACCTAAGGATGGTACGATCTTGGCCTATTGTATGAGACATTAATAATTTTTTCCAAATAATTCCTTGATAGGGTAATATTCAGGTGTGGTTTGTGTATCAAAACATTTTATGGAAATATTTATGTGAGAGGTGGCTATTTCCATGAATTATCATTTTTATTTTATATTATCATGCTTTCTGTTGTATTTAAATATGATCTATTGTATAATATTGTGGTCTGAAATGTATTTTAGAAGAGTTTTCACATTCTTATTTTATAGAGATGGATTTTAATAAAGGGAACAGTTAAAATGTTGTGTGTGCCTTATGGTGGTGTTTCTTTAATTGGTTGTAGGTTTTTTATGAAAGGTGAAAAGGCAATGAAAATGTATTTTTCTAATGAAATGGGTTATTTTGGGAAAATGTATTTTTTTGAAATAGTATTTGTGATTTGTGATTTTTTTATATAACGGGATGAATGTTTTCAAAAAATCATGGTTTATTTGTGAAATTTAAAATGTCATGGACAATGGAAATGGTTGGATTCAACTATTTTATTTTTATGATGTTTACCTAATGGATATATTTAGTAACGATAGTGGTGAGAATATATTATTCAAATACAATTTGGTATTTAAAATGGAGGTATATTTATATATAAAAGTGTGGTTTCATTTAATTTGTTGTTCAGTATCTAGAATGAGAATTTGAGCAAAAGAAAATCCCATACATCTATGAGGGTTTCCTAGTTCTTTTATACCATTGATTTGGATGTGAATTGTCCCTGCATCACTTATATATATTTTCTATTACAACACTAACTAAATATTAATGATGATTATAGTCCACTAGGCCATTGGGGTGTTCACTATTGGTGTTTTTTTCATGAGAAATCTGTTATTCGTGGTTATTATACCACGTTTCACCGAAGTATGATGTTTAAGTATCTCACTCGACCTAGATTACACCTATGGATTTACCCTTGGTTCTATAATGTGAAATGAGACTTATGTGATTCGACCACATCTATGTGTATATGGTAAAAGTTAGGTATATTTTATTTTTAAGAATGTTTTCTTTTGAGAAATGATTCACCTTTCATTATTTCCTTGAAAAATGTATTCCTATAAATTATTCCATAAAATTGGATTTCCTTAAAATGAATTCTAAAAATGTTCTAACAGATTTGAATGAAGGTGCATGCTAATTTATAATTTTATTTTCTGTCAGAAAATCTTTTTTTTGGTGGGATCCAACTAGATTTTGTCTTACACTCAACATAAACATTTGGGTGTATGTATATTTTGTTATTTATGACCCAAGTAAGAATGAGGTTTATTGGAATGATATCGCTGAATCAAGTTTTATAGAGTTTTTATGGGGAATGTTTTGTTGTAGGAGGATTGAGGGTGGAATTACTATAGTCTCATAGAGGTTAATGGGTAATTTTTTAGGCTTCCAATATTTTTTCATTAATTTAGGGTTTTTTTAGTTTGTAATGATTGGAATTATAAAATATATAGTACTTAATTCGATATGGTAATTTTGTATTGTTGTTTTAGATCATATTAATGTGTCAAATAATTCCCAAGGTTAAATATTGGTAACCAATATGTAGTTTCCATTATATTGGGATAAAAAAATATCTTTAGTCCATTCCATGAGTTAGGTCGGGTGATGGGTTATATAGAACACCGACACGGTTTATGAAAAAATGGTATCAAAGGAGGTTATGATCTTTTTGGGTCATGTTATATGGGAAATATTCTTGGTAGAACAGATCAATTATTTCCGTGAATTGATTTTTTTTATTATGATTAGAGTTCATAGTTAGCACACCTCATGATGAGATATGATTTTCTAGGGGATGTAGTGTTACGTTTCTTTTCATTGGTTCTTGTGGGTTGTTTTGTGTTTAGGAAATTTAGAGGTACATAGGATAATGGCATCAATGAGCTTTTTGGGCCATGAAATCCATCGGGAGCCAGGTACATAGTCTTATATTACTCTTTGGGATGTTACTGTGACCGGCTTGTGGATGCTAACCATATGGCCAAGCCACCTACAAAAAATAGCTTCCTCTTGTAAATTTGTTTGTGTCTTATTGGATTATTGATATTTTATTGGAAACCAATTTTTAGTAAATTATGAATACTAAATTTTTATGTGGATGTGGATCGGTTTAAGGAAAATTGAAAAAGAATTTTTAGAAACATATTGAAAGAATCTTTAAGAAAGTATATTTTATAAAAAATGGGTTTTGTTTGATTTGGGATGAGTTCAATGAGTACTAGTTTTTCATAACTAAAACATTTTTTTAATAAAATTTTTTTTCTGGGAAAGCATAAAAACTATATTGGTGGGTTTTTAGAAATATTTTTTCTTTGTTGATTATTAAGCTGTAAAAAATATTTGAATTGGGATTTTTAAACAGAATTAAAAATATTTTTATTTTTAAAATAAATTAAAAGGAATTATATCTTGATATTGAAAATGGTTTTAAATTTTTTGTTTACAAATATTTTAGAATGTTTATTCCATTTTTAAAATAATAATTAAACTGAAAAGCTTGTGGGATGAATGTATGTTTTAGAAAGTGGAAATTTTTTGTGACATTTGTTATTTCAATGTGTGACCACATTAATGAAATATGTGTTGAAATGTAGATGATTTCTTAGTTTGACATGAAATTATACACATGTGATAATCCATGGAATATCATTGGTGAATTTTTGAACCACAAAGATAATTTTATTTTAATTTTTTATTTTAAAATGACATTTAGTGTTTTTAAATTGAAGTTACATGATGACTATGTTTTAAAACCCTTAACGATTTAATTAGGGATTCATGGTTCTGTAATTTTCGATGAGTTAATTTTGAAATAGTGGTTATAAGTTTCATTTGAGAATTGTTTTGGATTCTCTTGAGTTGGTCATTTTATGATTGGTGTTTGGCTGTGCTGAATTCTGGTCGATGGATCTACATCAATTGAATTCTTCAACTCCTTTTTTCCAAGTGCACACTCCAAAATATTTTTTTGGAGATCATGATGTAGATACAAGTGGTTTACTATTAGAAGACCATTTAATTGATAAATGATGTAATTTCTACAAATAATTCTATACATTAACCATATTTAATTTTATTATAATTAAAATCCTCTTTATGTTGCAGAGTAGATGTGGTAAATTGAAAGAAATATTAGTTTCTTTGAGTTTTTTGAGTCCTCAATGGTGTTGTTCACCACCTGTGTGTGCAAAAGTATATCATGAAAGTGGTGAAGGTGATTATATAAATTTAAAGTGGCATAAGGCTATCGGTGCTGGAAAAGGTGTTAAAATAGATTTTGCTCATCACTATTTTTTATGTGATGGATCATCTTGGGTAATTAGTGTGGCAACTCATGTTATAAGAAGAATTCATGTTTGTTTATAGAATTAGTCTTCTATTTGGGGATCAATTTTAATGTCCCTTCAATGTAATTATTCTTATTTATTAAATGATCATATTTGGTGGGGTCTTTGGTGATTCCTTTTCGAATTGAAATGTGTGAGTTTTATTGTGACCTTTTTGATAACTTATGTTCTAATGGATGTTTTTTATCTCTTGGTAATTCCAAATATTATTATTCTATATAATGGTTCCTTTAATTCTTTTCTTGTTCCCATTTTTTTATTTTTTATTTTTATGATTGATGGTGAACATGCACATTCTATTTATATTTCATGGTGGTGTTCCATATTTTAGAAAAATGAGTTCCATGGTATGTGGTGTTATTTTTCTTCCACCTAGAATGTTGTTTGGTCATTCATGTAACAAAAGAAAAATCTTTTATTTGGGATTGATATATTTTCGATAAGAGCAAGAAGATTCTTTAGACATCAGGGATCTCTCCATAGGCCCTAGATTGAGGTTCTTGTACAGATAGAAATCCCATGGATATGAAGGACCTAGGCCTTAATTCTCTCTTTATTGTCTGAAATAGATAAATGTTAAGCATCTTGTGTATATTATTTGTCCTGAATGTTATCTATTTGTAGAAATATATATCGAGGGATCATGTTATTATTGTAGATAATATATTTTTGATTTCATACTTTGTTGTAGGGAGGCGTGGTTGGTGTGTTTTCTTAAATTCATGTGGTTGTGTCCCATTCGATACAAAATTTAGTTTGGTCATCCTTATGTTGACAGAAATGAGAACTTGTATTGGTGAGGGAATCTTCTCATTATGCAATGGATGCTCCCCATGTGAATGATAAATTATATAGTGTTTTCCATTTGGTTTGTAGTTTATTTTATCGAGTCCGTTTTTTGGACTTAGTCTTACAAGGGAGTTCCTATATTGGTTGGTTCTTATGGTAGGGAGACCCACCAGGGGTCTCTCTGATTATTAATCCTATGTAATTAATTTCTAGTTTTTTTTTGTATGGATTCCTTTCAGGCCTCCTAGTGTTGATAATATGGTAAAGTATTTAGTTTTCATCTGGTAGGGGGTTGTATGATTTGGAACTATTTAGTTTTGAATTCATTTCATGAGTTAATGTTCAGTTGGAATGAACCCAATGGTTTTGTTATATAATGGTTGTGAATGTGTTTCTTAGAATAGTGGTTGTTATTCATTTGATTAGGTCTAAAGCATTATATCCTCAAGAGGTTGGATTATGTGGAAATGATAATTCCATTTCTTTTGATCAATCAAATAGAGGAGTTGTGGATTTTTTGTGGTAAATGTTGTATGTTTGGGAGTCCATTCAATCCTCATAAGTTTAATTTTTTTAATCTCTATTTCCACACATGGGATTTTTCGTTATCCTCATATTATATTTGTGTGGGATTTCCTTGAGTTGTAAAAGAGTCATAGTTTTTGTATTTTGATCAAAAAACAGAGTGATTTTATAGGGGAAAAATATTTTTAATGGGGTTATAATTCCAGAAACATTTTTTTTTCATCTTCATCCTGTTTTCCAGTTTGATCATGGGTCACGTTTTTTTCCTTGAGTTTCGGGTGTGACAAGTTTGAATTATGAAGATCAATTTTGTTCAAAAATGGTATCATGGCCATTTTTTTATTGCCTCTCAGAGTTTTTAGTGAAAATATATGTTATTGGTGAACAAAAGGTTGAACACTATTGGCACACAGTTAGTGGAAAAATTGAACCATTCCCAGCAAAATGGGTGCCAAGGTGTCATTTTTTGGAAGAGCCGAATAATGCAGTTGGCACATAGTTTTTCAAATCACGTGACTATCCAATCATTATGTACCATAGGGAATGTGGTGGACGCACTAGTTCTCCATGGATTTGAAAAATTTTCTAAAAACCATACAAACTATTTTGGTCATACAAAATTAGAAAATTACCTTTTGGCCATTGCTATTTTTAAATTTATTTCCTGCTCTATCGTACCCGTTTAGGATTTTCAGCCATGGGAGCCTGCCCTAAACTTATCTACAACACATGGGAAAAATTTAATGGATTATGTTTCTATGTAAACTTCATGTGATCATAAATTATGTCCCATTCCTCCTGATATATTCCACTTTCTATGGTTTTCATACCGTATTTTTTGAGCTCTTATTCTTCAGCAACTAGAGTGACCAAGTGTTGATATGATCGTTTTTGTTGGGATGGATTTTAACTATTGTTGTAAAATATTTCTATGTTAGGGTATAATTGAGGGTATATTAATGTTTTGGATCATTTTCAAAAAAAAATTATGAGAGGGGTAGGTGGTTACTTGCATTAGCATTATTAGATGCTTTTATCCTTCTTGCATGAGTTTATAAATATGATCTATAGAATAATTGTGTGTTGTGAAAAGTGTTTGAGAATTGGTTTCATGCTATTATGTTATAGAAATGTGTTTTTAAAGGAAATTGTTATGACTTTTTGGTCTACCTTATTATGGTGATTTTGGATTATGAATCATTATTTTTTGAAAGGGTAAAAATTAATTAAAATGTGTTTTTCTACATAAATTGAAAATTCTAGGCATGTGAACTTTGAAATGAACATATAAATGTAAATTGTGATTTTCATTGATTATTTAATTTTTTTTAAACCATCATTGTTTTTGTCTAAAATTAAATAGATATTGGCCCATGGAAATGGTTGGAATCAGTTATGTGGTTTTTTATGTTTTATCTAATGAACTTCCTTGGTTGTTCAGTTTTTGAGAATTAATTTTTAAAAGGTGTTGTTATTCATAAAATAGAAGTGTATTCACATACAAAATGGTAGTTATCAAGTAATTATTATTGTATAATGTGAAATTAATATTTTAGTACAAGGGAGTCCCAAGTATCAAGGTGGGAAAACTAGTTCTAGTACGCATGTTATTCAGAAGTGGCTTTTCTGGGTTTCAGTTACTAGTTTTACTGATAACAAAACTAAATAAAATATGAAGATTATTGGAGACCGCTAGGAAATTGGGGTTTCCCCACCTAGTTCCTTGTTGATGAGAAATCTATTATCCATGGTTACTATACAAATTTTCAACAATGTAAATGGTTATAGTGTCTTAGTTGATCTATATTAGCTATATGGATTTACATAAAGTTATCTAATTTGACATTATACTTATGTGATGTGGTTCGAACTCATGGTATATAGTTTACCTTGACATTACTTTATTTTTATGCTAGTATTACTTTGAGAAATGGTTTCCCTTAAAGTGTTTCCTCAAAAAGTTTTTTTTATTCAAAATACTTCCTTGAAAATGGTATTCCATAAAATTATTTATCAAAATGATCAAAAATATTATTATGATAATGCATATTGATTTATATATTAATTTTATTGAATTAATTCCTTTTTTTTAGGTTTTATACTATTGGGATTTGGATCACAACATATATACACCATTGGGTGTATATAGAATTTTTTATGTGTGACCCAGGAAAAGGAATCATGTGTTTTGGTGATGTCGATGGATCCAGGATGCTATAGTTCCTCTCAAGAATTATTTGGTGACGTTGGCTTTCAAGGGACATTATTATAGTCTCATGGATGATGTTTAGTTATTTTGTAGGATTATTTTCTTTTTCTATAACTTTATTTTCCGTTTAATTTTTAAA
Source organism: Viscum album (assembly GCA_963277665.1). Lineage (NCBI taxonomy): Eukaryota > Viridiplantae > Streptophyta > Magnoliopsida > Santalales > Viscaceae > Viscum > Viscum album. Next base: position 969,333,404 of record OY728133.1, on the reverse strand, counting down.
TCCTTAAATTTAAAAATTGTCATGAATTGTTTGGATTTTGTAATTTAATACAATGGGTTTTACTTATATTTGACTTTTATGTTTATATTAATGGGTTTCATAATTCACAAGGTATGATATTGATACTTGTGAACTTTTTTATATCTTAGGTGTTTCGAGAATGCCCTTCAAGCCATTCCACGAGCCGGGTTGGGTGTCAGGTTGGATGTAACTCTATATTATTTCATGAAGAGTATTTTATATTTTGTGATAATAATTATAGATAAGCTTTCCTAATCCTTTAAACACATTGAATATTCCTCTTTTTACACTATCCCAGTGTGGTAATGTATTGAGAAGTAATAATATTTAATCTTCTCCAAATATTTTCTCTGGAACATGGTCCACATTTTTTTAAGGAAACATTATTTTAAATTTTTTTAATTCGTATATATGTCAAAACATTCATCAAATAGATAAATCATCCATATATTTATTGGAAAAACTACTATAGAAAACAAAAAATCATGAGGTGGATAATTTTTCTAAAATATCTACATTTATAATGATGCATTAGTAAGAACCATATTATTCATCAAAATGAAGAATCCTAGTTATTTAATTATTTTATTATAATATATTAAAATCCATTATACATTGTATGGTAAGTTAAGAATAGGTGTGTTGATATATTTAAAAACCAAGAAATCTATGGATAGCTATCAAATTGGTTGGTATAGGCTATTGTTCAATAACATTTATCATTGAATTGTCTAATGATATACACTAAAATGAGATCATTATATCCCATAATGAAGCATTACAAATCCAAAATACACACTTCATAAATTTTTAATAAATATTATCCTTCCTTATTTTTTAAGATAACAATCATTAAGTTATTATCATTCCCTTCCATTGTAATTGAATAAATAATAATTTCATCAATAAATAATGTAAGAATTGATCTAGGTAATTTCTAAAATTTATATTAATGAAAAAATGATTATAGTCGTTGAATTATTAATAACAAATTACATAAATATAAATTCATTGAATCAATAACATGTATGGAACTATTTAATTAGTATTTCCTATTTCATGTACCATAATGGATGATAACCAAAATGAAAATTAATATTTATAATGTATTGAGCTACACATAATTTGATAAAAAACCATAATTATTGGGTAAACAATACTTATTATTATAAGTGATATTTTTATTATCTAAAAAATAAAGGATGTATTGCATTGGTCCAAATTTATTCCTAACAAATAGAATTTGATTACCCCATGTTGATGGACATTACTAATTAAATAATTTTTTAAGCTATTAATATTTTTAATTCTTCAATTAAAACAATATAATTAGGGGCATTATGTATGTATTTTTGGAAGTATTCATAGAACTATGAATGATTTCTATTGAAAAAATTTCTATAAAATTCATAGGAATACTATAAAACTATTCAGAAAAGACATAAAAAATTTCATGTATGATAGGAATATATTTATTATTGGCTTCCTCTCAAACCATGTGACATAAAAACCACTATTAAGTTGGAATCCTGAACCATACGATGGATTTAATTTACATCAAATGATATTTTTTTGATACAGTAACATGAGATCATATGATGTATCAGGATATCAAATGAAGAACTAATTATTCAAAAACTGATGTGGGATTTATGAAAATTATGTCATTTTATCCCTATAATTACATCAAAATCATCTAAAAAAATAATGAATATATTTATATGAAAGGGATTCTAATATTATTTTACCCGAGAACAATCATAAACTTGGGATTTGATAATCTATCTTTTAGGTGGTTTTATTTATAAGAAAAAGTTAATTTCTTATGTGGTATTTTGAAATCCATAGAGATGTATTTAATTTTAAAAGTGTTTTCATACCCAAATTTAATTATGATTTTATTATATATAGAGTTGGTATTATGTTTACATATTACCATGTCATTGTCATGTACCTAATTAGAACGATTTATCACATGATATTTTCGATTATCTCAGCAATTTAGAGGTTTTAAGCGTCTACCATCTTCATTAACCATTATATTTGTGAACTAGTTATCATTGTGACCATACTCCTTTTTTTTTGAAACACTAGAGTGTGGGTGGTTTTTCCTAGTGGGTTATTCTATCTATTGACACCATTATTTAGCATCTTCAAATCACACCATCATTTGATTTCCAAATTACCTTCCACTCAAAATTTTAATCATTTAATTGTTCCATGAGGGTAATGAACCCAATGTTTCCATCAACACATTGAGTATAAATGATGGAACAACTTCTTCCCTCATCTATTTTCCTAAATTTTTTGAATTTAAATTTTCATTTCTTATAAACAATATTATATTGATGGTTAAATAGATAAAAAAATCTAAACTATAGGATAACTTATAATCATTTATTTCTGTATATTTATGTGGCAAGATTAAATAAGTCATCATATATATGGATTAAAAAAATTGAATAGATGATAATCCTTAATTACATTTTTACTATTTTAATATAAGTATTCCATGTTGGTATTGTAAAATTTTCCATATCTACACCAATAGACTTATCATAGTTTTTCATCAAATCAATGAATTCCATCTCTATTTTTGAATTAATAATATGTTGTATTATCTTTAAGAAAAATAATATTTTAAATTCATTCTAATACATAGATTCAATTTATATATATTCACTCAATTTCATGATAAGATTATACCATTCATCATCTTATCCTTCAAAATGAAACACATCCAGAATAACATTGTTGTGTTATGAAGTCTGAATAATGAAAAATATCTTTTCATTTTTAATAATACATTTCTCAATGAATATTATATTTGTGAACCCAATAGTACATTTTTTATGTTTCCTCGTGAAGTTCTCTATATAATTACATTTTCTCCTTTAATTTTATTAAGATCAATATTATTAATATCCTAAGAGGTGTGTTTAGCATAGAAATAATATTTTTTATATTCCATATCCAATAACATTCACTTCCTCTGGAAAAAAATCATTACATTTCTATCACATTTAGTGTAAAATGTATTATTTCATGTTATAATTATTGTATAAAACAAAAATCCCTAGGGTGAGAAACAATAATCATTTTGGGAAACTATATAATGATTGAAAAACATTTATAGGGTTTCTATATTAGGAAACCATATTATATGAAACCATAGGATTAACCAAGTAAATTCATTGTCATTAACCAATCATTCTGATATTATTTTTCTTAAAAAAATATCCTTATACACATCTTAATCGATCTCACTGATGCTTTCTCATTATCATTACCAAATTTTAAGTAATCCATTATCTTGTACCAACTATAGGTTATCATAATATTTATAAATTTATATAATATATTGATAGAATTATGATATATATGTAACCTTCAATCAAAACTATAATATTTTATATCTAGTATCTTTGAAAAATTGTAAATATTAATTTTTTGTTCATCAAATATATAAATAATCTCCCACTAATTTTATCATAACTATATAACATGTTATACTTGTAATAAATAATAAAATTTTACACAATCCATTGAATGGAAACATAATAAAGGGTTAGATCACATTATTAGTAAGGGTAAAAAAGGGATATATTATTGATTATAAAAGAATGGAATTGGAAAAAGTGTATGAGAACATCAAATTTAAATTTTCAAACCATTAACGTCATATCATAGGTTATAATATTGATTCATAGAATAAATCTTGGTAATTCATAGGATATGAATCAAAAAATTAATTAACGGTTATAATAAATGGGATTATAACATTGTCATCATATATATAACTGAAAAAACCAAATAATACAAAATAGTTGTCATACTAGTCATGTAACTATAACAAGACTATCATAGAGGAATGGTTTCACTCCCAAATAATTTTAGTATTAATGGATAATTCCCAAAAATATCATAGTGGAATAATTCTTAAATAGGACTGGGTATACTTGCAATTCACGTTAGATTTGTCTCATTAAAAATCAATCATTAATCACCAAATTGGATAGAAATATAAATCATATCCATCACATAGCTAAATGCATAAACATAGACACCACATGACCATAAACCTTTTATCATATCAAAACACTTAAAAATAAATGACATTAGTATATATTTTATCAATGAACAATATAAGTAAAATAAATTTGTTCCATAAAAATTTCATATATGCAATAAACAAAATAGATTAAATTGGTTTCATAAAAAATGTTAGATTTCATAATAATCATGATCAATATATGTTATGAATAAATAATCCCACTTATAATAAATATTTTTTAAAAGACTAAATCATTTTTGAAATTACCTTCTTGTTTAGATGATGCGCAATTATAAAAGAAAATATTGTCATACAAAATAATAATTTTAAAACTTATTTTTGGATTTATAGATAGATATAACCATTAAATAACGAAAATATATTCATTACATATAATTATTTTGAAACTGTTATTACATATTTTTTCAGAAACATCACAAAATACAAATTTTTAAGATTAGAGGTATTTTTTATCATCCATTGTTTATAAAACTAATACTTTAGTAAAGATGAATTTAATAATATATTTGACAATTTTAAAAAAAAAATAATATGTGTATATAAATCATAGAAATGGAAGAATAATTTTACTCAAGGGATACAAAAATAAAATCAATCTAGAATATTGATCAGATTGTGAAATAAAACGCTTACCTATATTAGACTTATATCAAAAGAAATATATCCTATGGAATAATAAATTAAATTTTATTATAATTGTATACTATAGTCATTTTTATACATATATTATCAGATATTATCACATTTTAACATTTCAACACAACATTTTATCAATAATTCATTATTGAAATCGTCGTTTCATTACATTAACTATTTTATTTGTCAAGAGAACTTCATTTAGAAGTTTTGATCATCATACATAAATCTATCTTCCTCAATATTATAAATATTATAAATTATATTAATATAATATATTTCTATTATATAAAATTTATATTCATTCATAAATGATATATATATATATAAAGAAATGAATTGTATGATTCCTGGTGATGGTAGGTCGTATAAATGAAAGAATGTTTTTTTGTTTCATTTTTCAACAAATGGAAAAAAAATGAAAGATAAATATTAATTAAATTTTATAGGATTAGTGTTATATGATATATATCATATATATTAATCAAATTCTTCCACATTACCATCAGTGTAAAACACAAATCATAATTAATCCGATTGCTTCATGGAGGTTGTATTCCACATATATGAATGGAAAACGTTATCATTTTCCAAAGGAGTGGATGATTATAAGTTAGACATGATATATGAATTAAATATTTATATATTTTTAATAAATAAAATATTAAAATATTAATACCATCATAATACACATCCATAAATTATGGTCATGAAAAATAATATGTATCACTATGCGGAGATTGTTAGCCTAATATACCCAAGAGTGATACAGTGAACACTCATTTGATGAGAATAAGGGTTCATAATTGTTTATTTATTCTCATAGTAAAGTTTAATTATATTTAGGTTATTGAAGATATTAATTTATGACAGATACAATAGATTTATAGAAGGTAATGAAGGGTAAAAAAGAATGTAATCAGTTAAGTATAATACTTCATCATTGAATATTATCATTTAGTTCTTCTATGAATGGATCTAGGGTTTTTCATTTGTAAAGAATAAAACCTCGAATTTCTGCATACATATTTTCAAAAGGTATATATAAAGTGGATGGTAATGGTAAAAGGATGAAATTGTGTTCAAAAATTGATGGAGTAGGTTTTCATTTATAATTTATGTGGGGGTCACATTTTTTATTTCTCCAAAGATTAAGTTATATTAAATTATATTAAATTCATTCTCATGAAATATTCATCCAAATATAATTGGATTCTATAATATGATATTATTTGTATTCAATCACATAATCCAACATAATTTTGGAATGTTTTGGTTTAATTGTAGACATTATCATATTGAATCTCATTTATTTTTTAGAAAATTTTAACTATGAAAAAAATATTTCAAAATTACATAGTTGTAATTTTTAATTATAATGTGAAAATTGGAACATTAATGACCATCTTAGTAAATCATGGACATAATAAGATCCAACTTATATTTTTTTAATATTTATATTTTTTTAATTGCCTAATAAAAAATAAATTTATAAAATATCATTATTTTAAATCTTAGAATTATTCATTTAATATTTAATTAAATACAAAATGAGAAAAATGAATTAGAATAAATAAAATTAAAATCCAACCACCTAATAATTGATATATATATATATATATAATTAGTGGGTTCCCTAAACTCATCCATATTTTTCCATATTTAATTATTTTAAATTATGTTATTTTTATAATTATTAATTATAGAAATAATGTTTTGTTATTGCATGATAAATTTTGGTCATTACCAAATTAGTAAAAATAAAGAAATCCTTCATGGTAAAAAATTTATTATACTCAAAATTGAAAGTTACATTCATTTATTACTTAATGTGTAAATTATTTAGAAACATTAGAGTTATAAAAATAAAAAATAGAGATGTTTTATATATTTTTAATTTATAAAATATATAAGTCATTATAATGAATAATTAATCATTAAACAAACCAAATTATAACATAATGATTTAATTGTATAATTACCACAATCTAATTATAATTTGGTAACAAATTATGTCTTTGTCATTAATTTTTTTATCCAGATTATCTTGAATCACAATTTTGAGAGTTGACAAAATTAGCCACATAATCTATTCAATTTGACGAGAAATAAAATTGTCCTATTTGAAAAAATTACCTATGGACTCTAAATAGTTAATTCATTTTAGATAATAGAATACAAATAAAATTTTAAAAATAATTATAATATGTGTGTAAAAAATTAGGGAAAAAACATCATTTTAAAACATAGTACATTTTGATAAAAAAAATAGATTTATTATTATAATATACCTATAAAAATATTTTCTGGATGTTTAAAACATATGATCATGTAAAAAAATATAAATATGGTTAAAATAATTCGACAATTTGGATTAATTAAAAAAATTAGAGAAAACATATTTTTTGATTTTTTGATTTTCATAAGTATATTACAAATGAAATTATTTGAAAATTATATTGAACATATATATTTCAGAATTCTGTTACCAATATTTATAATATACAATCTAATATAATAGTGACAATAAAAATATAATATTTCTATATTGATTTGTATTTTTTAAAACTCATTGTTTCATGTAATAGAATATATAAAGAAATAAATTTTATTAAATAGAAAATTTCAATCAATGTTTTATATTATATGGAGGATTCGTACTGGGTGTGTGAAGAGGTTGGATAAAGTCTCTGAAGAACTCCTATAGTTCCCATATGAACATAAAAATTGTTTCCTAGACCATGTGGGAATCTTGTGGGCAATGTATTGGGGAAAAAACCCTAGTTTCATAGAACAATATTCTTGTGGAATAGATTCTATCATATAAAAGCGATTGGAATATGTAGAGATCGATAAAGGACAATGGAGAATGTGGGAATATAGCTCTATCATTAATAATATATAAAGAACATCATTCATTTGATCAAATCAATTATGGTCATCGGATATGTTGATCTCATCATATTCAATCTCTTGATGCTGTTTTCTCTATGCTTAATGTCACTAATGATTATTGTTCACTAATATCTTCATTTTTTCAAAATTATTAATTCATGAGAAAATTTCCAGACATTGTTCATATAACTATGTCAATTCATATAATCAAAGTCTATCGTTCAAGTTATAAGTTGAAGAACAAATTACTACCAAATCAAATGGAGATTCCATATGATATTTAAACATTTAATATACATAAATAATTTCAATTTCAAATGAATAATTCGATATTCATAAACTTCATGTGGTGTAATCATCATGTGGAGAAAACATTCATAAGGAAGAAATTATATGACTTTTACAATCACATGACATGAGTTAGAGAGTGAAGGATGGGTATGTGGTTAACCATAACTAAAAATACATATTCATTGATTCCATGAATTTTTTTTGTCACTCATGATTTTAAATACAAATGTATTTTTCGTTGAAAATTTAGAGAATACCTGAAATCCTTTTATTTTTTGATATAATGTGATCCATGATTTACACGACTACATAAAGATGGGAGTTTTTTCACTACATGGATGAAGAAAAACATTACTAGGATATCATAATATATTTCTACATTTAAAATGGCATGATCATATGTATCATGAACTAGTAATATTTATATTATCTCAGTGAGTTTTTTCAATGTACTATTTTTTATATAAATAAATATGTATAACAAGAATCATAATATAAATGTTTTCCTCAATTGTGTAAATAGAAGCATGCCATACATCTGTCCAGGAATTGTTGATGAGAAAAAAACATATACACGAAATGGGGTATCAAAAAGGTTTTAAATAACAGTAAATAATGTGAAAGGAAGTTATTTTTGAAAGGTTGGTATTGTATTCATGTAATCAAAAATATATATAAAATTATTTGATAAGAAATTAAAATTTCATATAAATTAATAAATGTTAAAAATGGAGATGTGAAATGAACATGAAAAATGTATGTATTAAATTTATAGTGTAGTAATATGGTAATATGAGTTTGTTTAAGATAACTATTATAATTGAATGTTATTAACTGTTATATGAAATTCACATGAAAAAATATTTATTGAACCAAAACTAAATAAAAATAGAATCAATACAATAATAATATTTTGTATTTCTGTTAGGGAATTGTTTTATTTTAGTCTAAACTAATATAAATGTAATTAAATAAGAATACTAGAATGATATTACCCTGATATCAATTGTTAAGTATTATGGATGAAAAAATTTTATCGAGGTGAGATGAGATTTAGTTATATCAATAGTCACAAAGAATATTTGTGATTATAGAAAAAAAGAATTAATTGTTATTGTAGGATGAATAAATTATTGACCTCGTACCAAAAGATTATTTTAATATCATTTCATTTCAAGAAGTTAGATTATCATGAATGGTAACTTGTGTAGATTATTCCAAAAAGAATTATAAATGAAAAAGAAGAATATAGGCTTTTTGTTTTCTTTTTGGTGAAGAATAGTTTATTTCATACTATATGGCATGTAAAAATAGATGAAGTCATAAATATAAAGAAACAAAACTACATCACATAAATGTTTAATATAATCGAATATATTATTGTAGATATAATCTAATTTAAAAATATGATTCATACTCTCTTCTTAGGTATCTTGATAAAAAATCATAGATTTAAAAATTAAGAATTATCAGTTTTTTGTGACAAGGAAATGAAAAAAAGAGAATAAATATCCTAATATGTTTATGATGTTAAAGGTATAAAATATATAATGGTTTAAAATGTTACAAACCTTGATTCATCCCTTTATCATTGTTGAGTATATTTCAATGTTAACATATAAATTGGTATGAGGGTAATGTTGACAACTATTATATAATATACATTTATGTTTTAATATTTAATGATTCAAAATAATTTAATATATTAACAATGATGTTTTATTTTGGTGAACATATTTTTATTTCAATCTAATTGTATATTTATACCCCGAACATGATAAAGTGGTTAAAAAAGATAAAATAATGTTGAATAAGAGATTCCTAATATCTAAAAAAGGTGAAGCATCAATACCTTCATGCTTTACCAACAATGAAGACCTATAATTAATTAATACTAAAGGGATGATGTAATATGTATCTATTAAGAAGAATCATAATATTAAAAACTCATGTGATTGTGAGGTATGTGACAATTATTAATCCAAATATCATTTAGAATAAAATTCATTCATAAGTGGTGCAGATGGTCATTATACAACATATAATATTTTATATATTCATAAATTCAGAGGTATTTAAAAAATTCCAATATAAAGAGAACATATTTTTTATTGAGTATTTTCATAAATTAATGAATAAATTACTGAGTTGGAAGAAAAAGAAGATAAAATATAAAATTATTAATCACGAGGATGAAATAGGATCGTATAATTTGTCGAAGATGTTATTGAGAAAGATGGTGTCAAGAAGGATATTTTAAAAGTATATATTTATAAAAAAATTATGATATTTATATTTGATGTCAAATATTTACAGTTAGATGTTAAATTGAAGAAGGCTTGTAAATTTTAATCTTTTGACAAAACAATTTTTAGATGTATAAATATAAAGTTAAATGATTGAAGTTGGATTTTGAATATAAGATAATAAATATTCAATAAAATAGAATAATTTTGAATATTATGTATATAGAAAAATACGTATCATTGGATGATCATGAGATGAAAAATATCATGGAATCAAAAAGGAGATGGTTTCAACTACTACTCTATGCTCACGGGAGGAATTCATGGTTCTAACACCGAAAAGATGTTATAAAACAATCATAAAATAATTCAATTATCTATATCATGCCTCTAGGATTGAAGATAGACCATTCATACCATATTTTTATATTGTTTCTAAATCAGTTTTCATAAATATATGAGGTTGGAAAATAAAATTTGATCAATATTAATGTATAAAACATAGAAAAATTCTCCCAACATGACTTGGGTGTATATAAAAAGTGTGTGGGAAATGGTTATCCATACAAATCACAACAATATATGTAAAATTCTAAAAATATAATATATAAGAAGTTATAATATAATGGAATTTAGGTCAATGTTGGAGATTCAGTATATTCGGTCATCGTGAATCAAATTGTTGGTATAATCCATTAAATTAAATTCTAAAAATGAAGACCATGTCATGTTGGTGAAATCCAAAGATGAATATGATACAAACAGTGGATAATAAAAATTAAAATACATATAATTTAATTGTAATTATTGAACATATATATTATGTACACAATGGTCATGGTCATAAGGTTATTACATGTTCATGTTGACATGTTTCAATAGTTGTTATGAAAAGAAATCTATCAAAGAATATTTATAATAAATAATATACCATATGTTTAAATCCTTAGAATGTTTTAAAAAATGACCATTCATGAAGAAAACTAATAATTCCATGTATTCCTAATCCGTGAAGAAACTTAATAGGGCATCAACTCAAATAGCTAATAATAATAATGACTCCTAGAAGAATCCATGAAAAAATCTAACTATTCTTTTAATGTGCCTAAATATATATTAATTTTTTGGATATAATATTTTGAGAATATAAAAAATATGGAGGTGTAAAATGATAAAACTAGTGAAATTGAAAAAACAACTTCTATATAAATATTTAGATATTTCATTTTTTGTGGTGGAACATAGTTGGTAATATAGTGATAAATTATTCTAAAATTATTCCATACCAAGATGAATTATTTATTTTAATGATCATTTCAGCAGGTTATACATTTTCCTTATAATAAAATCAAGAAAAAATGTTCACACACAAGTAAATTAGTGAAGTGGTATGTTTTATATTGCTCAATTGAAATTGATGATCAGATGTGTAACTCCAAAAATTATAGAAAATGGAGTAACATTTTTGAGAATGTTATCTCACCCCTGTTGTTCACATTTATGAAGTCCGGAATATATACCATACCAAAATTATTTTATTATATTTTATTTATGATTATTATATAGGTAACATAATCTAAATAATGTTTATTAGGGTATGATCTGAGAATGAGTGAGTGTTTTCAATTTTTATATAAAAAGATAAAAATGTCCTTATCCTTGAATGATTATTTAATTAGTATCCAAATTAAAATAGAATATAGGGTCATCATTGAGGATGTTTGAGAGTATTTATTCATTATTTTATATAATAATTATAAATAAAATAAAATATTGGATAGATCATATATATGGTGGTTCAAATAATTGACATTAAAGAATATCATATATTGTAATGTGGAGGATACTATCAATTTTGGACACTCACAATGTGATGATCCATTTTGTTGTATTATCTATATTATAACATCATGAAATCATTTCTCTATGGGATCCAACATTTTAAATATGTTTTTTACTATAATCCTTTAGTGGGAGACAAATTAATAATGATGAATTTTTTCCATAGACAATTTTTCAATTACTGTCAAATATTAATATTCTAGAATTTTCTTGAAGAACATGTTATTGGTGAAGGTATGTTTATTACCTCTAATAGTTTTTTTATAAAAAATAATTAACCTTAAACAAATATGTATTAATTGAATTAATAAATTTCATAAGAGATGTGAATGTATGTAATTCTTATAAGGACTCTTATCCAAAAATTTAATTTAAATATTTTATCTTTTTTAAGTGAGTACTCAAGTTAATGGTTAATTATTCATAAATTTTTTTATATATTAATTGGTATGATTATCCTAGAATAAAACTGAATAACTCCTAAAGAAAATTATATGAGTTAAAATTTCTTAACATAAAAATAACAAATGGGAAAAGGAAACATTGTTTTCACAATAAGATCATATTGATTTCTAAACTTAGTAAGGTTGGATTATGATTATAAAAAATGATTGATAGAACATGAAATAAGTAGCATCTAAAATCCTTTTCCATTGATCTAAGTATTTCATTTGAAAAAGGTAGAGAAAATTTGTATAGAATTTTTTGAAATATACATAAGAGATATTGACATATTTACTATTCATTTACAAAAAACATTGATAGTATTTCAAGGATATTAAAACATCTATATTGAATAGAATACTTTGTTGATGAGTTTTTTTGTCAATGGTTTCTATTTTTATTCCAATAAGAAAAATTATATAGTAATATTTCATTGATATAAATATGTCGATGAATTTAGAATATGTGAGATTAATAGATGTTATGATAAATATTACATGCTATTCATGAATAATAATAATGTAAATGTATCATGGATGAATGGATGAAGAATAAATTACTACTATATTTTTATTAAAAGTGTATTCTTTTTTAATACAAGGTGTTTAATAATATAATGATAATTGAATAGGTCATAAGATTAGAAGTCATGTTTGATTATATACATTTAAAACACACTTTTTTTTATTTTAATGGAGGAGTAAAGTGATATAATTAATGATTATTAATGATTGGATGAAGAGTAAGGATGAAATTGAAGTGGAGCAGAAAAATTTCAGGAAAATACATTTTTTTACGGGGGCTAATTTGAAAAAAATGTAAATGATATTATTTTTTATGAATAATTTCAGTTGAATATTTTATGAGTTGGTGGATTGGATTATGTAAAAATATTATTTCTATATTCATATAATGTAGAATAATTATTAATTTAGTTGGCCATAATTATAAAATTGGTCCAAGCACCATTCCATAAAAGGAGACCATCTATCCATCTAAGGTGGTGGAAGCATATGGAAAGAGGAATCAAAGTGTAACACCCCATAATGATAAAGGATTAAATGATTAAATGATATGACACATGTATATATGGATAACCATTATTTTAGTGAGTATAACGGATTAAAAACAAGTTGTTTGTCCTATATGGCATGGAGTAGTGATTAGGATGGGTGTAATACATGGAAGATTACTACAGTGTGTCTAAGTGGGTAAAAAGAACAATAAAATAAAATAGTTTGGGATGTTTCTAATTAATTAGTCGGATGTACCATTCATGCATATGAGTGAGCCACTTGGAGGGGACCACATCTCTTTGGGAAACTGGGAGTACCTAGTGGGAGATGGCTCGATGACCATGTTATGTTTAGGTGTCTGTGTTGTTACTGTGGCCCAGCAGTTAAATTGATATCATAGTAGGAATCCATCCATTAGTGTTGTGTCACTATCTAGGAAGCAATATAGGGTCTACAATGAGAATTTTATTATCTATAGGATGGGGGAAAATGACAACATATAGTGATAATGGGTTAAATTAATAAATGACACACCTCATGATAATAAGGTACAACATTATATTTGGTAGACTGACTGATTAGAAGTTTATATATATGTGTGATTAACATAATGTTCTGATCAGGATGGGTGACCCCAATGATGTTTCTTTACGTGTGTGAGAGTGATAAAAATGATCTATTATAAAACATGTGTGTATTGTGTGTAATTCAATAATATGACGACCTATTTAGGAATATGGGTTGGCCTAATAAGGGGACCTTGTGTCTATGGGGAAACCGGTTGTACATGGTAGTCCATGCCATGAAAACCATATTAAGGAAGGATGTGTGTGGTTTCTGTGGGGTCCATTTTTTATATTTGAATTAGTGTAGGAACTCAGCCATCTATGTGGAGGAACATCTTGGGTTGATATATATTGTACAATATGTGGTCATTGTTCAGTAAAGGGTTGAATATAAGACACCAATCTAATAATAAACTTAATGACTAAATGATATGAAAAATTTAAACAATGTGAAACATTATTTTTAGGATGTTACCTAATTATAATACAATAGTTAAGCATGATATGTATGATGTAGTGATCAGAATGAATGACCTTCTCAGATGTTTCCTATGATGTGTGTGAGTATGGATAAGTGACATTGAAATAACATGTATTGTCTTATGGGTTGTTAATTAGTCTAATGACCCAATTGAAAACATGGGTGAACACTACAGTGGGAATCACATGTCTACGGGGAAACTAGTGGTACTTGTAAGTCTAGGACCTAACATCAATGTTAAGGTGACGTTTTAATGAAATTAATGGGGAAATGTTGTTACATATAGTTATTTCATAACTAAGATGGATGATTCATGAATTGTATGCACATGGAATTCATACATTGCTCATTTATTCTATAGTGGGGTAGAATATCCCGTGTGGGAAGTGTGAGTGTAGTATATCCATGTGGTGACCTTAGTGGAATTGCTCAATATGAATATATTACTAAATATACTATATAAAATTCCAAAATATAATTAGAAATCAATGATGGATTATGTGGAGTGTAACACGATATCCCCATTTCTAGTGATATGTACGGAACAAATTCTTCATGATCAAATCAATCATGGTAGTCATTTTTTTGAGCATACAATCATCACCCTCTCAATGATGACTTTTCAATGTCATCCATATCTAGTGACAATAGGTCACTAGTATCATTAATTTTTTCCATATTTCAAAATGATGTAAAATTATTGTGATAAGGATTACCAAAACTGATTCCATGAATTACATCAATTATATTCATTCATTTGACAGGAAAAAGGCATTAATATTTTTGATTGGATATAGTCAATATTATGTTCGATCATCTAACTGTATGAATGAGTTTCAATTCAAAATTAGCATGTGATAATAATATTATGACCCTGATATAATTACCATGCAGATAAGTTTACAATGAATGATTTGAATTAATAAATTACATCATAAAAATATTGAAATCTGTGATGATATATTCTCAAATATTAACATCTTAAATGTTTTTTAAATAACCATGTCATTTTTATTTTTTATATATTTTTTGTTAAATGAATATAGGTTAAGAAAATATCATCACTAAAATGAAAATATATCATTTAGAACAATAATTTGTTTATTCCATTGATATTACTGAATAGATATATAGTTTTTCTAAGAGATTGAGTATATGCATGTTATTTTTACATGTAGATGAAAATTTAACTATGTGATACTAAATTGTTAAAAGAGGGGAGTTCTGTGGACTTCATTCATGAAGAAGAAGAGTCCCGTGATGTGTAATATATTTTACCCTTCCTGAATACATGATGAAATATAGAAAAACCCAATGACAGTAACATTATCCCACTGATTTACCTGAAGTTAGTTTTCCACATTTACAACATTATATGACAATGATTCATTGAAAATTGATTTTTTATGGGAAGGTGGGGGAATCCACTAGATATATCTTAATATATTTATATCTCATTGGATATGGATAGTACATAACATAATGTGTTTCAACATATTTATGTAACTATATACAAAGAGAATAATAGCATGTATCACGAGGAAAGTTGTTCATTTAAGTAATATACAATAAAATGAACATGTATTTATAAACAATTAAAAGGTTACATAAAATAATAAACATAAAAAATGAGGTCTAAAATGAAAATCCTCTATGAGATCATTCAATTATAAAATTAATAATAGAGGATTCAATATTTTTGAAAGATTATTCATTCATGATATGATTTTGAATGTGTGTGAAAATTATTCTGGATAAATACTTAATGTATGATGATGAAATATTTTGATTAAATATAATATAATTTCATGATATTATGTATTATGGAATTATAGTGATTTGTTAAATGGTATTATTCATCAAATTGAGACTATATAATAGAAAACGTTTTTGTTTTTATCAATTTATTATTATTCAATACATTAAAATTATGCTCATGTTCAATTCAACTTTAATTATTTTTATAATAAGAAGTAATATTAGTTACTCTAGAAAGATCATTAATTTAGTGTTCTAGAATTAAGAAGAATTTTTTGAGAATATACTAAATAGATCAGTCATTATTATTTCGTATTAGATAAGTAGGGTTATGAAACAAAATAGAACCAGTATAGTCAGGTCAGAACTGAAGATGAAAGGAATTAGAACAAGGGATGACTAATGTTAACTATTTTTAAAAATTAGATTTTGTTCATACCATATACAATGTATGTAAAAAAATAGAGGATAAGGTAATTGTATGAATAATTTTTCAATATTAAATTGTATAAACATCTAAACTATTGAAATACATTATATGTGATAAAACTTACCTTACATCGAATGTTAGGTGTATTTTTAGATGCTATATAAGGAACCAAGAATAAGCTATTATTAAAAGATAATCTTGTCATCAAGATAATAAATGATCTATGATTTAAAATGGATTATATTTTTAGTTATTGAAAATGTACCAAATAATAATTCAACTCCCATCTACCTGGTATGAAAATTCCAAAGTGGCACTCTTAATATTTCCTTATGACGATAATTTTAAATTATTATACCATGTCTTAGATTAAACTAGATTACAATGTTATATAACCTCAATTGTAATGAATTAATATATTATTTAAACAAATACTACAATAATTTAGATAATTATAATATCATATATGTTACAATTAAAATAGTATAAAACAATTTTTTTAATAACTCATTATTAAAAAATTATTTTCTGTCTTTAAATTATGTTATTTTTCATAAGAATTTCTTTTCGAGAGTACCATTTTTGTACATTGATAATGGTTCTATACTCTTCGAATTGTCAATAATTTTATAAATATCATATATATTCAATATTTTTATTTTAATAATTTTTATTGTATTTTATTTGTAGAAAAATTAATTTCTTCATTCATTATTATAGTAGGTTATACGTTGGGATGAACATTATCCTCTCTTTCATTGGATAGAATAAGAGAAATGCATAAAATAATTCCCCATTATAAAAAAATAATTAAATCATATAAATAAAATATATTCATTAAATATATCCTTCTTTATTCATTTAAAATATAAAATTTAAAAATAGTTACTTCGCATTTTTTATATGGTGGATAAAATGTTTGCATGAGTGATGTTATCATCACTCGAATGATTGGATGATATGAAGGTGAGTGAGTTATTGTAAATCTAGAAACAATAGTACATCATATATACCATGTTTTAATATTTATTCCATTATAAAAACTATTTATGAATTATTTTTAGGAAAATGAATTGTATCACTATGTGGAGATGTCAAGAAATACATATTCAAAACCAATACATTCAATTCCCATTTGATTGAAAATAGGTCGAATAAATGTGGTTTCATTTTCATAAAAAAATACAAAATACAGAGTATAATTAATTAATTATATTATGAATAATATCAATTATTTAAAATCTTTATAAGAATGAACAATTTTAATGTTAGTGTGTAATAAAATTACCTCTTCATCGATAGGCCTCAGTTATATCCCATCTTAAAGAACCTAGTAATGGTATTTTAAGAATATATTCACCTATATATCATAAAATTATAATTGTAAAAGTGAGTTGGATAGATTTTTCTCAATATAGATATATAATTTTCATTTTAAGAAGTGGAATTAGGGGTTCTATTTTATAATTTCGGGATGGGCAGTCGTGGAATTTCATTGAAAATTAAAATATTATATCATCATTATAATTCCAAATACATCATAATGTATTTTTTTAAGAATATACTATGGTATGTGGTTTAAATTAAATTTGATAATTAATTCATTACATGTTTATGAGGTTTTTTAAGCCTTATCATTTGATTTAACCCCATAGTGCACTAATTTTAACATTGACCACATTAATGAATTCAATATTTTAATGGGATATAATTTTTCATATAATGTAATAAATGGATGATTGATGGGTATGGGATGAAATTTTCAATCATTTACCATCTAACATGTTATATTTTAAACGTCATAGGATCTATAGATATTTTAATAAAATACTATTTAATATAAAACATCATTAATATCATTTTTGACACTTGTTAGTGAATTTGAAATTAAAAAAATCCATGAAAACACATTAAAATATAATATTATTCATTAAAAACTATAATTTATTATATTTAAGTGTAACATTAATCATCCACTCTAACTCTTCCATAAAATATTTTCAGTATTTTTTGTATAGTTTTCTTTGTTTTTATATTACTTTTGTAATCACCATGTCACTATTGCAAAATAAATTAAAGTATTATTTAAATAATTAAACATAAAAAACAGTTTCTATCTCAAATAAATTATTACATCTTCCATATAATCATTTATAACTGATAAAAAACCATTTTTATCCTTATGATAATGTTTTAATTATATTAATCTTAGGGTAGTGACATTTTAGAATATTATTTAAATAAAATAATACAATTGATGTTATCTATGGATTTTTGTATCCAACTGACATGTATTAAAATTGGGGTTTAAAATGGTAAACTTAATAAGAATTTATCAATTAAAAGAATGTGTTGGGTATAAAATGAGACCCTATTTCATGGTTTTATCCCAAAAGAGCTATTTTTTCCTAACCATGTTAATTTTTATCAATGATTACTATTCACAATTACAAAAAAATTGGAGGGTAATATTTTCAATATTTGGACCACAAGATTCCAAATATTTTATATATTTTCTATTATTTAATATCCTTACATACTGATAAAATAATTTAATTTAAATTGAAAAAATTTATTTATTTTTTTCATGAAAATGTGAATTTAATAAAAAAATATAATTTAAATAAAAATATTGACTATTTATAATTAAAATTTAATATTTTGGATTATTATTAATAAAATTACTCAACCATATGTTTATGCAAAAATAAAACATAAAATGGGCCATCTAAGTTAATTGAATTAATTAAAAAATGTAATAATTTGAAAAAAATGAATTTTTCACAATTCCCGGAAAAATATATCAATTTAGAAAAAGAAAAATTCTCCATTGAATAATTTTAGAAGGTTGATATGTATATTTAGTTAATTTTGTGATATAGAAATTATAATATTGTTATAAATTTATCATAATTTTCTCATTTAATATTTTTTATTAATCATTTTATAAGTAAAATCATTATGAACCATAAAATTACATTAATAAAAACTGTGTTCTAATTTCCTATGAATTCCTAAATATATTTATATTGAAAAAGACCATTATAATTAATTCTTTAATTTATTTATATCATTGATATCTTCCAATTCAATGATTAGGTTATAATAATATTTATATATGATCTGACTATTATCTTGAAGCACTGTGTTGTGTGTTGAGAAATATATTAAGGTAATTTTTTTTTAAATTTTATTCTGACATGTTATAGATTAATTAGTTTCTCATATATTTTTAGAAAATTCCATAGTTAAAACATACATAGGAAATATCATTTTATGATTTTACTTAATTTTTAAATTCACTACTCCTAAACATTTGTGAGAATATATGTATTGTAATATTTTTTGTGATATTATATTATTGAATTTTTATATCTATTAATCTAAATGTTGTCTCAAATATTGTATGTATGGTATCTTTTTTAGTGTTCATATTTAGATGTGTGATTTTGGTAGCTAAATAGACATACTTAATGTATTCTTATGTTATAATTTTATTTTACTGGAAATTAATTTTTCATTGAATGTGTTTATATAATGCACTTTTAAAACAATTACTTAGAAAATGGTATCAGATATTTAAATATTAAAAACCCTGGTAATGAAAGAATATTAATTTTTATGTTTATTTAAATTTAGAAATTGGATAGTTATTTATGTTATAATGAATATTAATAAAAAATAATTTTTTTTATTAAACTATTTTAATAGAGGGATTCTTGTAAATGTAAATTTTTAAATTCATAATTTTATTATGAAAATAATCTTATCAAAATTAAAATATGGTGAAATTTTGGTATTTTTTTAAAGTATTGACCTTTTGATCATATTGAAAAATTAAAAATTTCTAAATTTTATTTATTTCAAATATATTAAATAATTCAAATGAACCATTATTCATTGAACATAATTTTATTTTACATCATTCTTATTTATTAATATTCCATGAAATTAAATCTATTTTAGTAAAAATACTTTTTTATTTTTGTATATGTTTTTTATTTCTAAATTATAATTCTCATAAGAAATATTTTATAGTGGATAATATTTATCCAATATAAATAATTAAAATAACTACTAAAGTGTTGTCTTTGAACGAGTTCCATGAACCGATGTCCTAATTCGGACATCCAAATTAACTCAATTGTGACTCACTATAAGCCAGAGGCTGCTGCCAATTAGCAAGGGTGTAGTAAGTCATTTTTGGGGAGATTATACACTATTTTATTAGAGTAATACACCAATAGAAATTAATAATATATATTTGAATAATATATAACCATAAATAATACCAATATCTCAAGAATCTAATACTAAAGAAAAATGATCCAAAATCAAGTAGAAATATTTTCATAATAATGAATGTTTTATTTTTCTAAAATGAAAACCCAAAAGAAAGACACTGATAACTTCTACGTGGTGTTGAACCATATTTTCCCCCAAGCATGCTCCTTCCCAACTCTACCATCTTGAATATGTCCTTTTCCATTAACATGTCTTTCATCCATGAAATCTATTAGTGAACTCATCAGGTAGCCCTATTAGGGTGTGAGTACAACTTATTAGTCGAAAAAACCATGTAGTATTGAAAATCATCTAGTCATTAACAAGTATATGTAGTTGTATAAATAAATAATTACAAGGAATTAGTAAAAAATTATCAAATTATGAATTAATCTATATTAAACCACATAGACAACCGAGTTCCCACTGACACCCAAACCTCAATACATGCTTCAACACACATCAGGTTTTAGCAATGTTACATACTGAATTCAAATTTCATTATAGAACAATGGATTACATTATCTATGTAACATAAATTCTCATTATTATGGCCACATAAAACCACAGTCTAATGCCAATGTTTAGGGTGTAGAATTCCATGGCTAGATCCCTCTGAGAATTTGGAGAACCAGTCCCTATCTCACATAATTTATCATTCATTGGTGTAGAATTCCATGTATCGCACTATGTTTATCTATCAGGCATATATATCATGGGATTGAAAAATCATGTTGAGCCCCGCATTTCAAAATCATACATAACTATCATTAGTGTATAACATCATGTCTAACACACCATTTTTCCATCATACATATATGTCATAACATATCACATTATCACATGTATCTCATTTTTACATGTTATGAAATTATCTTGTCCAAATAGATTAATCAATATTAAAATTAACTTTCCAATTAACCAACACAAACATCAATTAATTGATTAATTAGTTAATTAATCAAATTCCATTAATTAATTTGAAAATTAATTAGCCACATATACGTATTAATTTATTAATTGATTAGTTAATGACAACTCAATTGTTAATTAATTAAAAAATTAATTAACCATAATATATCCATTAATTAATTTTATTATTAATTAATCCTCTCTTATTTTGAACATATAATAATTAATTCAACAACTAATTATTATCAGTTAAATATTCAATATTTAAATAATTTAATAATTTACTCAGAAAAGTATTATCAATAACTCCTTAATTAAACAACTTGATAATTAAATCATCATTTATTTACCACATTTCAAAATTTCTCTTGGTTAATTAAATCCCCAATTCATCTCTTCATTAATTGACCACATTATTTTATCAAATTTAAGATATTATAATTTCTAAAATCACTTCAAATTATAAAATCACATAAACGTATATGATATCAGGAATATGGTATTTGAATAATAGAACACTTATCTATATTAATTGATGGTCAATCAACAACCAAAATCCCCAAATTTGTTCAGCACAATAGCATAGATCAGGATCCAGATCTAAAAACCAGGATCGACGCAGATCATTGATATAGGATTTGAATTGTGAAGACAAGAGTCTAGGAATTGATTGGATTCATCCAGAGAGATCCAAAATCATAAAATACCACCAAGGTTTGAATGAGGTATGGATATTTTGTGTTTCAGTTATTATGAGGATTTAAACTCTATTTTGGGTGACTTTAATCCCCCCATTGATTTTTTTGGTAATGTAACATAGTTTTCCCTAACCATTTTCCTATACCATTAAGATAGTTTTTTATGGGTGAGATTTTACTCATAAATGGGTTTTTTATTATAAAAACAATGTTCCAACTATGAAAACCCACACTATCCATGGTTACATTGTTTTCTGGTTTGACGAGCATGGTTTTCCATAACTGTGATCCAATTGTGCGCCTCCCTATATCCTTATTTTTTCTAAAATTTCCAATCAAACAGAACCCAACATAAAATCCAAATCATATTAACTCAATAGCAATCAAATTATTACATGTAAATGTGGTTGGGAGAACTCCAGAAATGGTTGGGATGTTACAATCTCCTCACCTTATAATAACTTATCCTCATGATGATCTCCCAACAATCCTTACGAATCAATGTTAAAAATAAAGTAATATTGATAAATCTTTTCTTCTTCCCTTTCTAATGTCCCCCCAACATCCATGATTCCATAATATATGAACTATCATCACTATATTTTCCCACAACACATTCATAGAGTGATCTATGACATGTTTTATATTATCATCAAAGGACGCATCTCTCTCAATCCCATCATCATCCACATAGAATACCTTAAAAGTACAAGGGTGATACCTCTAAAGTTTTAAAACATGGAATAAATCATTCATAACACTATATTTCTATTAAATATCTTATCGATATTCCACCCATATGATTCCCTCCATAATCTAAAAATGTCCGACAATCATGAAAACTAACATGACCTGCCTCCATATCTGGTGGTAATCCATCCTAGGCGACACCCAATGAATACCTAATCACCCTATCTAAACCATTGGGCACACTAATTAAAATCATGATATATCTTATATATAATCAAGACCATATTTAAATATCTCCAATGTATGTACACCTACTATGATGTCTCCTACATGAGTCATGGTCCCAAAAACAATAACATTCCTGCCTCCATCCATCATTGAGAAAATATTTATTGGATACCCTTAGGATCCTTAAATGGTTCCATTTTTATTGATTCATCATAATTATTTTTATAAGAAAACTAAACTAAATTATTGTTCTTCTCCCAAGACCAACCTAATTATAGAACACACATCTGTATAATATCCTCATGAACTTATATACTATACTTTGATTAATTATCATTATGTGGGTGGAAGGTCATACTGAAAAATACCTATATGACAAGATCCTTCTTCAATCCATTCTAGAAGAATTTATAGTATCGTGATTCAATATCTTAATATATAGTATGTGGAAACCCATTAAGACGACTTTCAACAATACATAAATGTCCTCGAACTTATCCACTAAGAATTCCTCCTATATAAGAATGTAATGTGCTACTTTCATTGGTATTTTCATAACAACATATATAGAATCATTCTTCTGAGGCTTAATTTGAAGACCCACCACAAAAATAATTATAAAATCATCCAATTTTGATTTTGGAATCGGAAATGGTTGAAGTAACCCTCCAGTTCTTTCATACTCTACCTTCACATACAAACATGTGTATCCCAATTACAATAACAATGATATCTCCTTTTTTATGAAAATCCAACAAAACAATAATTTTAAGTCATTATACATTTTTCTCAGACATAGATGTACCTCCAATTTTGAGGCATGAAATTATCACATTACCACCAATGACATAGTTATAGGAAAAACTTAATCCTAACCTAGTTGGTCCCATCCTCATATATTCCTCAAACTATACATGTCTCCCAACCATCAAGGATTTCTCAGAAGGACAATAATTCATGATCATCACACAATCAATCCCTGATCCATCTCAAAATTGTATACTCTACTAAAACGATTACTAGGGTTATATGTTTATGATTCTCTTCATCCACTGCATGCATATTAACTAGTATGTTAATCATCTTTCACATATCACTAAACTCCACAACTTCTCGGGTTGCAGTTTACAAATTTAATGAATCTCTAACATTTTTCCCACTTTTAGGCATAAATGGTACCCCAAAATTGAAAGAATACATATAATAAACCCATTTATACTACTAATTAATAAGATATAACTAAAAATATATATACATCAAGCTCTTGTTGTATGTATACAGTTTAAACTATTCACCAAAAATATAGTATCATCAACTCATTATGTCATAAAATACTACATCCATCTCAAGGTCATGTGTTGGTTAGTTGTTATGTGGATCCTCAACTACTGAAATCCATACACCATAACTTTATAACTATAAAGACCTGGCCTTAAAACATTACATAATCATTAATTAAATGAATAATTCACATCGAGGATCTTTTCAAGTTTATAGTTTTAGAGAATTAAGACATAATTATTACATCTCAAAAGATTACAAAATAGACACTTCTACTAAGTTTCCATAAAATTAAAAACTCTTAAAAAGAAACATATCTAGTTCCATGTTTTAGATAGCATGTCTTTCCTTGATCCCATCCGTGACCCTATTAATCATTAAAAACTATGGGAAACATTTCAAAATCGTGTGTTGAGCATAAAAAGGCCAATAAAGGTTACACAAATAAGGAAAACTATTAGTTTCTTTAAAACAATAATTAAACCATGAATACTTTATAAATGTAATACTTTTCACCTTTATGAAGTAGTAAATAATCTTCACTAAATACAAGATCACCAATTATCCTTTGTAACCAAAATATTACCATAAACCAATATAAAGAACACATAACATATAAAGGTAACTTTTGAAATAAACATAATTAAATGGAATAACCATACGGTCGACTTCCAAAAATATCACAACATGGAATAGACATACGGCCAACTTCGATACCCAATGCATTGGAGGTTATAATGTAAACACCCATCCTGGTATTCACAGCACCACCCATCATATGGTTTATGAGGAAACCAACCGTAAAATTTCTATGTACCATTATAAAATCATAACACATAAAAAATTATAATGGAATGAAAACATTTCAACATTTCAATCACAATATATCACATAAATATATTTAAATAACAAATAAATTATCAAAAAAATTCAATACCAAAATACATAAAAGATTATCTGGTATTTATTTTCTTTTAAAAACATTACGGCTTGTTGAGGAAGCCAATGATCAAATAAAACTCACAGCAGCGGAAAGGTCTTTGTCACCGCATACAATAAGACGAAACATAATTTTGTAGTTTATTAAAACACATCGTATAGAAAATATTCCATTTTAATAAAAGTAAAAGTAAAAGGGGTTTATACACTCTATAAAATAAAGTTGTGTATAAAAAAAAATATACCTCAATGAAAGGAGATTGAGAGGCCGTCCCGTTCAGAGGCGGTATCCTTATATTAGGGATAAATAAATTATGTAATTTTGTGCGAAAAATATAAATACAACCATTATAAGTGGATATTTGGTGTAAAACAATCAGAGGTCATCCACACATATTTATATCATGACATGATCAAGAGATAGAGTTTTAATCCAATGAATTTAAATTTGGTTATGAAGTTCCTTAACAAAAATTCAACAGTCTAACGGTGTCACATTAATATTCATAAAAATGAGTTGATGAGAGTGAAAATGTTATCTAATTACTTGTACAAAATAATTTACATCAATAAAG
Organism: Viscum album; assembly: GCA_963277665.1. NCBI lineage: Eukaryota > Viridiplantae > Streptophyta > Magnoliopsida > Santalales > Viscaceae > Viscum > Viscum album. The sequence continues at coordinate 969,307,096 of OY728133.1, read as the reverse complement.
ATATATAAGAACATATCCCAACATTATAAGATGTAAATTAAAATATATAACAAAAAGGATTCTTTTAAAAAGATGAGGGTGAAAGGTTCCCTTACTGATTTGGGTAATTTTCGAAACGTACACCCCCTGAAAGAAGGGTCATAAAATGGAGATGTAAATACCCCTAAATTAAAATATATTACTCAAAGAATTCAATCATGGTCAGTACATACACCACACAAAAGGAAATAGTGGAAAATGTACCACGAATCTCATGGGAACATAAAGTAAGATAAAAAAAATCCCTTACAAAATTTCAGGAGCCTAACGACGCCACTTTAAAAATCCAAAATGGATTGATTAGATCAAATATGGTCTTTCATAATATTGACATAAAATTTATAGTAATATAAATATAAAATACATCTCTCAACAAACTAAAGAGGAGATTAAAAGAAGTGAAATAAAAGAGAGTACTTGAAAAGACAGAGAGTGATAGGATCCCTTACCTCAAGTCTGACTTTCCTTGTTCGTTTCTTTATATTCTTGAATAATAAACTTTAGTCAATTTATAATTTATTAATGAACTATTTTAAATATTATTATTCATTTCATATCACATATTATAATGATATAGTAATTGGTTAATAATGTGAGTTCATATCAGACGTTTTTGTCGATGATCGGTACATGAGATAAAATTGAACATATTGGAAAATAATTTTCCATTTAGTTATAGGTACATCATCTCTAGAATAGTATTAATGATTTAAATATCATATATATACATTATATATTATTTTTATAATGTTCCATAACATTTTTAGATAAAAAAATGAAATGCACCGTTCATGGAGACGGTAGGCCGTATGTACACATGAACGTTACATTCATTTCTTTGTCATATTAATGGAATTAGAACTAAATGAGAGATATATGTATTATAATTCCATAATTATATCCATAATTTAGATGTAATATATGACATATATATCTATTATATATATGTACTTATAATAGTACATAAGATTTGGAGATAAGAAATGAAATGTACCATTCTTGGAGACGGTAAGCCGTAGGTACGCAGAAACACTATATTCATTTCCATTTAATACTTTAATTGAATTTAAAAAATAATGATACATAGGTATATTATAATTACTGTATAATATAATATATAAAATCATTAAATCCATCCTTTATACATCCCACATATGGTATTAACGATTCAAATCACTTTGACGGGGCTGTAGTCTGCACTTCCTAAAATGAAATTATCGCGTTTACCCATTATGGAAACCATAAAGGTATGGTATTAAATGACAAATACAGAAGTATAATGAATACATAAAAATAATTTATATATCACATATAAATTCAGTGACATCTTAATGGCCACTATGATAGGTGTTAAATGAAAATTGAACAATCATCGTTTCGTGAGGTAGTAATTCGCCACCCACAGAAACAGTATGTTATTTGTCCATTAAATGGAGTTGTGTATGAGTGTAGCTCGAATAATACTCATAAAAGAATCCTAGTATATTTAAAATACTGATGTTTCTACAAAATAAAGTAATAAAAAGAGTTTAGGGTGTTGGAGAAGGAAAATAAAACAAAAGAACATAAGAGAAGACATTACCATAAAATCAGATAACTCTATTAGATTTGAGATCAAAGGCTTCCTTATAAAGTCTTATTCCTAATGTGAGGATTCTAGGAGTAATAGAGGGTTGTTTAGAGACAATATGAGTATAGGTTTTACGAGACAAGGTCTTGAGAGGTGCGGGTAAGTAGGTAGAGGTGGGGGCCTTTTATGAGAGGGAGGAGGGGCACTCTTGGAAAGTCTTGAAAATTTACATTATTATAAAAATATTTTTGGATATAAAAGGTCCCACAATTAAATATTTCTAGGATAAGGTGATAAGGGTTCTAAATCCACCCATGAAATAGGTTTTTGACAAGTTTATGTCTTTTATTTTACATTATCTTTTCATTTTATTTAAATCCTTCATTAGTGAGGTAATCGCTGCATCATCATTGTGTCATAAATAAATTAATTTATTTAATGTTTAAAAATTATAAAAAATTACGATGATGTAGGAAATATTTTTAGATTTAAATTGAATATTTATAGTGAAAATTATGACCTGTATTACCCCATGTAGAAATTATTTTAGTAAAATAATACATGTTTGTGACATTTTTATTTTAACATTAAATAAAAAGTTATTAATGTCATTTTCATACCCAAGTGACTCCATGGAATCCCAAAGATGACCCATGGATTTTATTGGTCTTCCATGACTAATCCAATAAGTGTAGGACATGTGCCAAGGACATTTAATATTATTATAACATTTTATTTACCTTAAATTACACTAATTACCTTTAATCACGATTTATAAAACTTAAAAGTCACTATTCACCAAAATTATTTTCATCCCATTGAACCACATTTTACATCCTAATGACAACCATGTATGTCAGAGTTTTGAAATTCAAATCACAGAGTTTGTAAAATTTCATTTAAATGAAAAATCTGTTTTTTAACAACCACTTTGTGGTTTCAGTATTCATCAAAAATTGATGTTTTTCAGAAAAATACCAAAAATTCCCCTTCAGCTATATTTGATATATCGAATTAAAAAAATTATGTCTATTTTAAAAAATTCTAAACATATAAGTTCCACTAATCAGTTTAATAATTAATTCCCATTGTCAAAACAAATAGTTTGTTGTTAAGAAACAAAATATATCAAAACATTGACACTAGTTTATGTCCAATTTCTATGTGAAATTAATTCCAATGACCAACATTGGATAAAATGGTAAAAATATATTATAACTAAACATTAAATAGAATAAAAAAGATAATCTATCCATATAAATAAATCAGATTAAAAGGAGGGTTTGAATTAAAATACAACATTTTCAGTAAAAATTATCTTTATAAGAAAAATAACAAAAATTTACACAAAGTAAATTTAGATTTCTAGATTCTAAAGAAGGATTTTATTTGGTCCAATAAAACTTATAAAATTTTCAAAATGTGGATTTAAAAGGGTTCACCATCAAACTGTGGTTAATTAACCTTTTAAATAATATTCGAATATTTACGTTTAAATTGGATTCATTCGAATTTTAATCCATTATCATTTATTGTAAAAAAGTAAAAATATTTTACAAACATATATAATAATTTTTTAGTTATTTATGTTCATTCCTACCGTTACAACGGCGAGGCGTTAACTGCAATTTAAAATAATATTATTTTATTATTAGAGTGCAATGTAAGATTTCCACAAAACTCGTTGTCGCGTATTGAGACCACCATCGAGCATAGCGTCCCATTTAAAATAATATTAATATTTTATTTAAAAATATTAAAAAAATGAAAAATTAATATTTGTTATTTACCTAGGATGTTACATACTTCCCCCCTTTTAAGAATTGCATCCTCACAATTTCAAAATTGGGCTTGGTAATTTCATTTAAAACCCCACATCAGAGAAAGAGTAAATCGATCTATCACATTAAAAGATGGAAATAAAAGTACCAAGGTCACCCGATACAACAGGTACTAGGATTCCATGAAAAAATGGATACGGAATCCAAAAACAAAGGGTTATGATCTTATGGGGAGTTATAAAAGCATGTTTAAGAGAAAGTTTACCACCAAAAAATCACAAACTTGTGATGGGTTAAACGATATTTGATTCCCTAGTAGGAAAACATAACAGACAACATTTTAGTTTTAAGTTAATTTTTCATTGAGGAATTTATTTATGATCTTAAATAAATCACAAGGAAAAATAATTTCTTGTCATTTAGACTTTCATCTCTTACTAGATTTCTTACACAAACCCATTTTTTCCTCCAAAAGACGAGTATTTAGGATGACTTATTCACATTAAGAGTGTTATAATCAACTTCTAGAGAATCACCTAATCCACAAAAGAGAAATATAAATTCCCCATGTCTTTAGACCATAACCAAAACCAAAATTTTTAGAACAAGATCTGATATTCCATAAACGGATAATCCTTTATAAAAAGAAAATATATTCATAATCTCTAAAATTTGTCCAACAAAACCTAATGTTCAACGAAGACCATTCGATAAACAATTTGTCCATAAAATTCTTCAAATTAAACCAAACTAAGATTTAAACCCAAATATTTTAAGGATTTAATCACATAGTCTTCCAAGGTAAAAATTAACATTTATCTACAAATAACATCAATTTCTCTTAAAGTCTCTTCTTGAAAAGTAATAAACCCAATCATATATCCTCCAAGATAGGTCAATATTTTCATAGATAACTCAAATTCAACATATTCTAGATTCATAAAATTATATAACTAAAAATAATTATTCATACTAACTAGGGAATTCATGTAGTTTAGTGGTAGGCGATAAATACTAGTCGCACTTGGGTTTTCGGTTCGATTCCCACAGCTTTGTCCAATGCGACGGGTTGTCACGCGGTCTGTGTGTTTTCCTTTTTCCAAAACTATATAATCCTTAAAACATTCTCCAAAATGAGATAAAATCATCAAAAATAACCATAACATAATTTAACCTCAATTTTACTTCATGCCTTTCATATTCCACCATACAGTAACCCATAATTACCTCAAAAGTAAGGATCATATAAACCCTAATGGTTACCATTATAATTATTACCTGAACTTCCACACCGAGTTGGTTCTCTCGTACATGATGATTTAGAGAACTCACCATGGTTCAAGTGGTTTATCATGACTCCTTGATAGTTGGTTTATAATAACCATGAGATTCCTCATTGAACCCTCTGTTTCATCCAGTCTCTTAATCGGAGAACCACCACAATTTTCATCAAATCCATTGACACTTTGGCACCTCTGAGATCCATCCATTTACTAAAACCAAAAATGTCAGTGTGAGTATATCCATAAAATTATCATGTACAAATGAGGAAGATAAAAACTATGATATACGTACTCATTCACCTTATCTAAAACTATGACTCTTTCTGAAATCCTAACCATTATGGTAATGTCACTTATGCATAGAGAATACCCAAACCTCAAAAGTTATCTAAACCGACATCTGATACCAACTCTAAGGACTCGGCCTTACAACATTACATAATCATGAATTAAATGAATAATTCAAATAGAGGATCTTTTCAGGTTTAGTGTTTTAGAGAATTAGGACATAACTATTACATCTCAAAAGATTAAAAAGTAGACACTTCTACTAAGTTTCCATAAAATAAAAACTCTTAACAAGAAACATGTCTAGTTCCATGTTTTAGATAGCATATCATTCCATGACCCCATCCTTGACACTATTAATCGTTAATGCCTGTGGAAAACATTTCAAAAACATGGGATGAGCTTAAAAATCCCATTAAAGGATATAGAAAGAAAAAAACTTTTAGATTATTTAAAACCACTAGTAAACCATGAATAATTTATCAATGTAATAATTTTCACCTTTACGAAGTAGTAAATACTCTCACTGAATAAAATATCACCACTTATTCTCTGTAACCAAAAAGTTACCATAAACCCATATTAAGAACACATAACATATAAAGGTAACTTTGGACATAAACATACTTAAATGGAAAAACCATACGGTCGACTTCCACAAATACCACTACATGTAATAGCCATACAACCGACTTCCAAACCCAATTCATTGGAGGTTATAACGTAACCAACCATCCTATTATTCATGGAACCACCAATTATATGGTTTATCAAGTACCCACACATAAAATTTCCAAGTACCATTATAAAATCATAACACATAAAACAATTATAAAGGAATGAAAACATTTCCACATTTCAATCACAATATATCACTTAAATATATTGGCATAACAAATCCATTATCAAAAAAAAAAATCAATACCAAAAAACATAAAATATTATATGGTATTTATTTACTTTTAAAAAAATTACGGCTTATTGAGGAAGCCAAAGATCAAATAATACTCGCAGCGGCGGAAAGGTCGTTGTCACCACGTACGCGGAGAAGAAACATAATTTTTTCATTTAGTAAAACACTTCGTATAAAAAAGATTACATTTTAATAAAAGTAAAATTCAAATGGTTTTATACACCATATAAAATAAAGTTGTGTATAAAACAAAATATACCTCAATGAAAGGAGATTGAGACGCAGTCCCGTTCAAAGATGGTAACCTTAGATTAAGGATAAATCAATTATGTAATTTTGTGTGACATATACAAATATACCCAATATAAGTTGATATTAAGATTAAAACAATCAGAGGACATCCACACATATTCATATCATTACATGATCAAGTGTTATATTTTTAAACCAATGAATTGAAATTGTGTTAAGAAGTTCCCTTACAAAAATTCAACATCCTAATGACGTCACATTAAAATTCAGAAAAAGGGTTGATGAGAGAGAAAATGGAATCTTGTCACCTGAACAAAAAAAAATTCATCAATAAGGATATAAAAGAACATATCCAAACATAATAAGATGTAAATTAAAAGATATAACAAAAAAGTATTTTAAAAATAGGAGGGTGAATGGTTCCCTTACCGATTTGGGTAACTTTCAAAATGTACACCACATGAAAGAAGGGTCATACAATGATGATGTAAATACGCATAAATAAAATTATGTTAATCAATGAATAAAATAATTGGAAGTAAATACACCACACAAAAGGAAATAGTGGAAAATTCAGCATGAATCTCACGGGAACACAAAGTGAGATAAAAAAATCCCTTACAAAATTTCGGCAGCCTAACGACGCCACTTAAAACATCCAAAAATGGATTGATGAGATCAAACAGGGTCTCTCATACTAATTACATAAAAAATTATAGTAATAGGAATATAAAATAACATCCCCCAACATAATAAAGTGGAGATTAAAAGAAGTGACATGAAATAGAGTACTTAAAAATACAGAGAGTGATAGGATCCCTTACCTCAAGTCCGACTTGCCTTGCTCATTTCTATATATTCCTGAATAATAATCTTTGGTCAATTAAAAATTTATTAAGGACCCCCTTTAAATATTATTATTATGTTCATATCACATTTTATAATGTTATAATAACTAGTTAATAATGTGAGTTCATATAAGACGTTTTTGTCGATGTTCGGTACATAAGTCAAAATTGAAATTATTGGAAAAGCATTTTCCATGTAGTTATAGGTACATCATCTCCAGAATATTATTAATGATTTAAATATAATATATTTCCAGTATATATTCTTTTTATACTATTCCTTAAAAATTTCAGATAAAAAATGAAATGCACCCTTCATTGAGACGGTAGGTCGTACGTACGCATGAACAATACATTCATTTCTTTGTCATATTAATTGAATTTAAACTAAATGAGAGATATATATATTATAATTACAGAATAATATCCATAATTTAGATGTAATATATGACATATATATCCATTATATGTATGTACTTATAATAGTACATAACATTTGATGATAAAAATGAAATGTACCTTTCATGGAGACAGTAAGTCGTATGTACGCATGAACGCTACATTCATTTATATTTCATACTTTAATGGAATGAAAAATATAATTATACATAGTTATATTACAATTACAGTATAATATAATTTAAAACATCATTAAATCTATCCTTTATACATCCCACATATGGTATTAACGATTCAAATCACTTTGAGGGGGCGGTAGTCCATACTTCCTAAAATGAAATTATCACGTTTACCAATTATGGAAACTGTAAAGGTATGGAATTAAATGAAAAATAAAGAATCACAATGAATACATAAACATAATTTATATATCATATATAAATTTAGTGTCATCTTAATGGCCACCATGAGAGGTGTTAAAAGAAGATTGAACAATCATCATTTCGTGATGCAGTAATTCACCACCCACAAAAACAGTATATTCTTTAACCATTAGATAGAGTTGTGCATGACTGTAGCTAGAATATTCATCAGAAAATCATCCTAGTATATTTAAGATACTGGTTTTTTTATAAATGTAAAGAATAAAAATAGTTTATGGGTTTGAAGAAGCAAACTAAAACAAAAGAACATAAGAGAATACATTACCTTCAAATCAGATAACTCTTTTTCTTTTGAGCTCAAAGGATTCCTTGGAAAGACTTATGCCCAAATGTAGGCTTCTATGAGTATGAGAGGGATGTGGAGAGACAATATGAGAAGTGGCTGGACAAGCCAGGGGCTTGAGAGGTGTGGGTAAGGAGATAGAGGTGTGGGCCTTTTATAAGACGGGGGAGGGGCACTCTTGGAAGGTCTTGAAAAGTTACTTTGTTATAAAATGATTTTCGGATATAAAAGGTCCCAAAATTGTAAATTTAAAGTATAATTTGATAAGGGTTCAATATCCACCCATCCATTAGTTTTTTGACCAGTGAGTGTCTTATATTTTTAAATTATCTTTTCATTTTATTCAAATCGTTCATTAATGAGGTAATCGATGCATCATCATGGTGTCATAAATAAATTAATGTATTTAATGTATAATTTTTTTTAAAAAATACTATGATGTAAGAAATATATTTATCTTTAAGATGAATATTTATAGTAAAAAATATGAATTGTATAACCCCATGTAATAATTGTTTTAGTAAAACAATACATGTTTATGACATTTTTATTTTAACTTTAAATAAAAAGTTAGTAATGTCATTTTCTTACCCAAGTGGCTCCATGGGGTCCCCAAGTTGAACCATGGATTGACATGGTCGTCCATGACTCATACAATAAGGGTAGGACATGTTTCAAGGTCATTTCATATTGTTATAACATTATCATTACCTTCAATTACACTAATTACATTTAATCGCGATTAATAAAACTTAAATGTTACTATTCAAAAAAATTATTTTCATCCCATTGAACTAAATTTTACATCCTAATCACAACCATGTATGTCGTATTTTTGATATTAAAATAAAAAAGGAGGTAAAATTTCATTTAAACGAAAAATCTGTTTTTTAACTACCTCTTAGTGGTTTCACTATTCATCAAAAATTGATGTTTTCTAGAAAAATACCAAAAATTCCCCAAAAGATGTATTTGATATTCCGAATTAAAAAATGATGTCTATTTTACAAAATTAGAATCATATACGTTTCATTAATAAATTTAATAATTAATTCCAGTTGTAAAAACAAATAGCGAGTTTTTAAGAAACAAAACATATCAAATGATTGACCTAGTTTATGTCCAATTTCCAAGTGAAATTAATTCCCATGACCACCATTGGATTAAATGGTAAAAATATATTATAACTAAACTTTAAACACAATTAATGAGATAATATATCCATATAAATAAATCAGATTAGAATCCGGTTTTGAATTAAAATATAACATTTTCACTAAAAATGATATTTATCGGAAAAATAATAAAACTTTACATAAAGTAAATTTTGATGTCCAGACTCTAAAAAAGGATTTTATTCGGTCCAATATAACATATAAAATTGTCAAAAGTGTATTTAAAAAGGGTTCTCCATCAAAAGGCGTTTAATCGGCCTTTTAAAGAATATTCGAATATTTATGCTTAAAATTGGATTCATTAGCATTTTAATACTCTAACATTTGTTGTAAAAAAGTAAAAATATTTGACACACATATATATTCATTTTTTAGTTTGTTCTGTTCATTCCCTCCATTTCAACGGCTAGGCATTAACTACCATTTAAAATAATATTATTTTATTATTAGAGTGCAACGTAAGATTTCAAAGAAACTCGTTGTTGCATATTGGGTACGCCATCAAGCATAGCATTCCCTTTAAAGTAATATTAATATTTTATTCAATAATATTAATAAATATGAAAAAGTAATATTTGTTATTTACCTAGGATGTTACAATAACCCATCATCAACATAACTCTGAGAACAATACCAGAAGAGTCACAATACACCGTGTACACTTAACCCAGCTCAGGTAGGAGCATGATATGTGATAATGTCAAAATATTTTTCACCTCCTACATTTCATTTTCATGTGATTCTTTATAATCAATATTTTTTGGCTTATTCTTCAATCTTGATTGAGGTGATTAAAATCAAGAATATACCATAACGAATCACCAAAAAATATCTGTATATCCCCAGAAAGTTAGGAATATCGAGTAAATTCTTATGTTTATCCTATGAAACCATTGCCCGAACCTTATCTAGGTCTACTAACACAACATTCTCTAAGATGATTTCCCCCATGATGCGTACCTCACTGTCCTAAAATTGGGACAATGATATCTTTCCATATAGCCAATTATCTCTCAGTGTAATAAATATGATCCCAAGATATTGGGCGTTATCATCACGAGTCTTTGAGTACACCAATATGTCATCCCAAAATACAACAACAAATTATCATAGGTGTAGGTGGAGTATTCTATTCATCATGGACATAAAAACTTTTGGGGTGTTCCTAATCCCAAGTGGAATTAAAATTATCTCATATAGGCCATACATTCTTTTGAAATTAGACCACGATATATCAGAAGTTCGAACACTTAGTAGATGATACCCCGATATCACAAAGATATTATAAATTATAAAACGCCATATTAACATGTCAAATAGATATTCGATATATGGAATAGGATGCTAGATCTTCATAGACATCTGGTTCAAGGTCTATTAATCAACAAGAAGCAAATATTCTCATCATCCATCTAAGAAAATAGCACTGCAGAACCCCATGGATATGTCCTCATACAGATAATAATATTATTATCTTACACCTCTAACTGATACTTGAGATTTGGAAACTCTATTAGTGCCATTCAATATGTTGGAAAAGAAATATGTTTCATCCCCTATCATGATCTAAATAGTGAATTTTATATATCTCTCAGGTGGAATCCCACGTGAAGTATTCTAGAAACCCATCATGAAACTGGAATACTATATGTGGATATACATCCATCTTTACACCAACATAATCTAAAAAAGACAAGAATATTAGGCCATGAGCTATCATATTATCTGAGTAATTTTCTATGTTCGGCCTTGTTTGATATCTTAGTCTTCTATATGAACATAATTTTAACCCGTAGGGTACGTAGAGGCCACAATCCAATGGTAAAAATCTACATGGTATCAATATGAGACTATCTATTCCAAAAGTATAATTGGATCAAATATTTGAATTTCAATAATATATAGATCTCAAAAAAATGATAATCCCTAATATCTAGAGAATACCCCTGGTAGAAATACATGCCTCAAGCCTGTACTTTCATCTATGTATCTATGGTCATAACCTCACTCACAAACACTGTTGTCAAGATCAAACTATTTTCATTTTTTTTAGATATAATAGAATTATATGCATCAGTATCAAAAATAAACCAGTTAGTGTTAAAGCAATAAGAATATTACCTCTCATTTTTTATGGACTGACCTCATTATCAACAAGTATAACATACGCTACCTAAAATAGTCCAACCCCTTTTATATATGATTTCCCCTAGATCTCTGAATTGTACCACTCTTGTGACACAAGAAATATTTCAAAAAAGAACCATTCCCACTAATAATACTATCTTAGCAAGGTGAACTCTTGCTTCCCGACTGATATGGTTCATAATACCCTCTTCCCATGTTATGGATGTATCTATATCCTCCACCACTAACCTTCTCTCTTTTCTTTTTGAATAACCTCTATAGATAACCCATTCATCCATATTATCATCATTCTTTCGGTATGGGAGAAACATGTTTATAAAATTTACTCAAGTTAACATACTTGAGGAAAATTTCTTGATCAAGATTGTATGTAAAAGATTCCCTTGATTGGCCACTCTTCATATCACTACTATGGCCAATGTTTTCATACGGATGTATCCCACTCGTAGAATATGTACCTCTAGATCATCTAGAATATTCCACTTATCCACCACTAGAATCCTCTTTCATGTTCCCCTCAAAGATGATATCATGATTTACCACTTCTGAAAACATCTTCAGCCTAAGGATATTCTATGAGACATAATTTCAAACTTATTCCAATCATAAAAGTTCTTTTCCGAATTATTTCCATATTCTATTAATGCTGGATAAAAGCAATGAAATTTTTTGAAGTGTCAAACATAGAACATAGAAGAAATATTCCCTTGAGTCAATCTCATGAACAATAATTTAATCTCCATCATATGTGTCTCGGGTTAAAACTTACCAAATATCATTTCCAAAAATTAATTCTACTATATAGTCTCCAGTTGTCCATCTAGAGTCTAGATTCTACAAAAATGCTTTGCGTGACCACATAATATATATGAAGGTACACTGAATCAATTCTTAGACAATGTCTCCAGATAGTCATTTGTAGTATCGCTAGACTCAATCGAGAACTTAACTCTCATAGGTACTCTCTCTATAGTAAATTTAATTTGGTTCTCCAACGTAAACTCGTCTAACAGGTCATTCATGATTTTCACAACCAACCATGGGTCTCCTTCCATGAATTTTTTATAGTGAGAAATGATCTCTTGGAACTATTCACCTACTTCCTCACTCGACAAAATTAGTGCCTTTGGTCCCACTACTGGAGGATCATCCCAAGCCAAGCCCTCAGGTCATCCTTTCAATAAGATTCTATGTGGTGGAATACACTATATGATTTCAAAGACGCACCTTAAAAAATAGTTCACATAATCAACACATTTATGTAACAGGGAAACATAACCATCCATAAAAAGCCTTTTCCAATACAATCTATACATGGTCAAAATTTATGCACTATCACTTACCTTATCCATCCTACACCCAGGTCCTTGCTAAAAATGTTAAACAAATTCTAATGTCTTGTTTCTTAATTAAAACCCTATTTTTTAATGAATTTTCATTATTTTAGAATTCTAAAATTCGGTTTTAGGAACTAGTTTCTCATGAACTAAAAATAATTAATGTTAAAAAAACCATAATCTATTTTCTCATGCATTGATAAAATCATACATATTACAATGATAATGTGTACATAGAATGATTCATGTAAAATCAACTCTTAAGACATATCTGGACATTTTTTATTTCTTGACATTATTCAGACATAATAGTCACATCACACCATATATGAGTCCATCAAGGTAAAATAATATTCAAATATTACTGAAAATAAATATAATAACAATAATACCACCCTTATTACTAGGGGTTTCCCTCATACATGGGTTTGAACCTCCCATTAATGAATGCATTACCAATTAAAAACTCTTCTTAGTATTCAATCTATATTTATAAAAAAGTATGTCATAAGAAAAAAAAAAGAAAACTATTATGATACTACTTTGTAACATATCGCCTCAAGTTCCAGAAACTAGTTCCCTGAGCTGGACCACCACATGACCTCACGAATAACTCCTTATATACAAAATTATTTCGACTAGTAGTGAGGGTCTGGTAATATAAGGCCCCAGCCATAAACGTTACTTAATCTTGAGTTATTACAAGATTACACATTGAGGATCATATCAGGTTTAGAGTTTTAGAGAATTAGATCATGAAACTTACATAACATTCCACATTTAAACAAAGTTGTTACATAAAAGACAGTATTCATTCTTCCCATCAACAGAAACATATTTAAAATAAAACATGGATTCTTTCTTGACACATCCTTGACACTATTATCACATCATATACCTTTCCCTTGACCTGTGAAAAACATTTCAAAAACTTGGGATGAGAATAAAAATCTTAGTAAGGGTTATAAAAATATGGAAAGGAAACATGAGTTCATATATACATAATAATGAAATCATACTTTACCCATAAAACAAAGGCACATTAACATACCTCATCAAATCATGAATAAATGATAGAATTCATAAGACATAAAGGTAACTTGAGGCATTCATAACATTCTTACGTAGGGAGTAACCCTCTTGGTTACGTTTGGAATACCCGTCACAGTATATTCCCTAAATTTATTCGGAGAAACCTTAATGGTTCACTCATTCGCGTTACCCAATGCATTGGAGTGCTATATCGGGCTCACCCGCCCTTAGTTTATCACGGAACCACCCATTCTACATAACAATGCCCAAGAACCATAACATAATCGTATCACATAAAACATGAATAAAGGGAACATAACATTTCCACATTTCAATCACAAGATAACATTTTAGGATATTGAAATAATGAATCCATTAAAAACCCATTTTCAAAACCATTTAAATCATTTAATAAAGAGATTTTTGAATCAAAGTGTCCCATACCACATTGAAGCTTTTGAAATCTTAAACCATTAATATCCATATAAATAAATCCTTATAACCATTTTGAAAACATGGATATTAATAATAACCAATAATTAAAACATTTAAAGTGATATTTTGGTTAAAGGGGTTTTACCAAAATTAGTCACACTTGAATACTATAGATGAGGAATAACATTTAATCAGAACTTTATAATATCATGCGAGTAAATGGATTCATGACATAATATTCCAAAGGACAGTATATACACCATATATGAGTGAATTTTGTGCATAACAACAATGAAGTCTCAATAGAGATGTAAAATGTGATGAAATCCCTTATAAAGAAGGTATCCTTAAATTAAGGATAAATCAATCTCAAAATTATGTGTGAAAAATATAAATACACCCAATATAATTGGATATTAAGTGTAAAACAATAAAAGGTCATTCACACATGTTCAAATGATGATATATTCAATAACTACATGTTGAACCCAAAGAAATCGAAATTGGTTTAAAAAGTTCCCTTGGTAAAATTCGACAGCCTAACGGCGTCACTTCAAGAATTCAGAAAATAAGGTGATGAGAGATAAAAAGGGAATATCATCACTTGGAAATAAAATTTACATTAATCAGGATATATAATAACATATCCCAACATAATAGTATGTGAATTAAAAGACATAACAAATGAAGTCTTTTAAAAAGAGGAGGGTGAAAGGTTCCCTTACCGACTTGGGTAACTTTCGAAAAGTACACCACATCAATGAAGTGTCATAAAATGAATATGTAAATACCCATAAATGGAATTATATTACAAAAGGAGTGTAAAAATGGTCAGCACATAAACCACTCAATGGAAATTGTGGCAAATGTAGCATAAATCTCCCGGGAATAAAAGTGAGATGAAAAATCCCTTACGAAAACTCGGCAGCCTAACGACGCCACATAAAACATACAAAGATGGGTTGATGAGATCAAATAGGGTTTCTCATAAGATTAACATAAAGTTTATTGAAATAGGAATATAAAATAACATCCCCCAACATAACAAAAAGGAGCTTAAAAGAAGTGACATGAAGGATAGTACTTAAAAAGAAAGAGAGAGGTTAGATCTCTTACGAAAATTTGGCAGCCTAACGGCGCCACTCAAAACTTCCAAAATGGATTGATGAGAGAGAATAGGGTCTCTCATCACATGAAAATAAAAATTACAGTAAGAGTAATATAAAATAACATCCCAATCACAAGAAATATGAGCATTAATGGAATGACATAAAAGAGTGTACTTAAAAAGAAAGAGAGGAGTAGGATCCCTTACCTCGGGTCCGACATGACTCGATCGTTCTTTAACGTCCTGAAAAATAAACTTTAGTTAATTTATACTTCTTTAAGAACCTTTTTCATGTTATTTATTCCTTTTATATCACTTATTTCCATGTCATGAACACTATGTAATTATTTAAGTTAATAATGGTTGTTTTAACGATCATTGGTACTTGAGTCAGAAATAAGCCCTTTATAATTACATGTTGTTCATGTACCCATTATATCCAGAATGGTATTCATGATGTAGATATCATATATGTAATATATATGCAGTACAATCATGCATTTATAATATTACATAATCATTTATAGGTAAGAAATGAAATGCACCGTTTATGGAGACGGTAAGCCGTACGTACGCATGAACGCTACTTTCATTTCTATTTCATATTTTGTGGAATGGAATCATAATTATTTAAAGGTATATTATAATTCCAGTATAATAAAAAATATAATATCATTAACTTTATCCTTTACATATCCCACATATGGTATTAACGAATCAAATCACTTTCAGGGGGCGGTAGTTTGCACTTCCAAAAATGAAGATATCGTGTTTACCCATAATGGAAACAATAATGGTATGCCATAAATGAAAAATACAGAAGCTTAAGGAAAGAATAAACATATTAATTATCATATTTAAAAATAGTGACATCATAATGGCCACTTTTGAAGGTGTTAAATGAGTATTGAACAATCATCATTTCGGGAGGCAGAATTTCGCTAGCACGGAAACCGTATGTTCTTTAACCATTTGATGTAGTTGTGTGAGAGTGTAGATAGAATAAATCTTATAACAACATCCTAGTATATTGAATATACTGGTGTTGTTAAAAAGTAAGTAAATAAAAAAAGTTTATGTGGTTGGAGAAGAAAAATAAAACAAATCAACATGAGAGAATGAATTACCTTTAAAAGTGTAACTCATTTTGATTTGAGCCTAAAGGCTTCCTTTGAAAAGATTCTGCCCAAAGGGAATCCTTTAGGATGAGTAGAGGGATGTGGAGAGAGTAAATGGGAAGGGTTTGGCCGAGCCAAAGGCTTTGGGAGTGTGGGTAATGAGGTAGAGGTGGGGGCCTTTTATAAGAGGAGAGGAGGGGCACTCTTGGATTGTAAAGAAATATTACTTTATTTGAAAATGCGTTTCGGATTTAAATAGTCCCACATTGATAAAATTAGAGGATAAGGTGATAAGGGTTCTAAATACAATCATCCAATAGGTTTCGTACATGTGTAGGTTTTAGATATTACATTATCGTTCCATTTTATTTAAATCGTTAAATAATGATGTCTTTGCTGCATCATCATGATGTCATAAATAATTTATTTTATTTAAAGTCTAAAAATTATAAAAAAAATACTATGATATATTAAATCGTTTTATCTTTCCAATGACTATTTATAATCAAAATTCTGATCTTTATAACCCCATTTAAAAATTGTTTTCGTAAAACATATGATGTTTGTGTCATTTTTACTTTTACATTAAATAAAAAGTTATTTATGTCATTTCCCAACCAAAGTGGATCCATGTGGTCCCCAAGATGACCCGGGTCTTGTCTTGGTCGGAAATGACACAACCAATGAGGGTATGAAATGTTTCATGCTCATCTTATTTTATTAAAGCATTATTTTTACCTTAAACTACACTAATTACCACTAATCGCGATTAAAAACTTAATAAGTTACTATTCACCAAAAAATTATTTTTATCCCATTGAACCACATTTTACTTCTTAAGGAAAACCATGTTTGTCGGATTATTGAAATTCAAAACACAATGATGCAAAATTTTCATTTAAATGGAAAAATCAATTTTTATAAGTACCACTTAGTGGTTTCACTATTCATCAAAAATTGATGTTTTTCAGAAAAATCACAAAAATTCACCATAAGCTATATTTGATATTCCGAACTCAAAAATGAGGTCTATTTTAAAAAATTCAAAACATATAAGTCAGATAAATTAATTTAATAATTAATTCCCTCTGTCAAAGCAAATAGCGTGTTTTTATGAAACAATAAGTATCAAAAGATTTACACTAGTTTAAGTCTGATTTCAAAGTGAAATTGATTCCAATGACCACCATTGGATTAAATGGCAAAAATTTATTCTAATTTCACTTCAAAACCAATTCAAAACATAATCTAATTATATAAATAAATTAGATTAAAAAGCTGTTTTGATGTAAAATGCAGTATTTTTCACTATTCATTAAAAAATGAACATTGTCTGAAAAATACAAAAAAAATCACACAAAGTAAATTTTGATGTCCCAATTCTTAATAAGAGTTTTATTTGGTCCAATATAATGTTTAAGAGTGAAAAAAACTATATTTAATGACGGTTCACCATCAAAAGGCGATTAGTGAGCCTTTAGTGAAAATTAGGGCATATACGCCTAAAATCGAATTCTTTCCGTATTTTAAGCCTCTATCCTTTATTGGATAAATGTAAAAACATTTAAGAACATATATAATCATATTTTAGTTGTTTCTATCCATTCCCGCCAATACAACGGCTACATGTTAACTACCATTTAAAATAATATTATTTTATTATTAGAGTGCAATGTAGGGTTCCCAAGAAACTCATTGTTGCGTGTTGGGTACGCCATCGAGCATAGCATCCCCTTTAAAGTAATACTAATATTTTATTCGCAAATATGGATAAATATGAAAATTTCATATTCTTTATTTACCTGGGGTGTTACATCCTTCCCCCCTTTTGGGAATTGCATCCTCGCAATTTTAAAATCGCGCTTGGAAACATCCTTGAAAGTCCCACATCGGAACAAGAGTCGGTAAAACAATCACTTTAAAATAAAGAAATATAAGTACAAAGGACACCCGAGTTAACCCATACTAGGATTCCATGTATGAATATATGGACATGGCGGAAAAAACAAAGGGTCATGTTCTGATGGAGACTGATAGAAAACATGTTTAGGAGAAAGTTAACCACGAGAAAATCACAAACTTGTGATGGGTTAAACGGTATTAAATTCCCCAGTAGGAAAAGTTAATAGGCAACATTTTTTTTAGTTACTTTTTATTGAGGAATTTATTCATAAGGAAACATAATCACTTATCATGTTGACATTCAACTTTTACTAGATTCCTTAATCAAACTCATATTTTTTCCAAAAGACGAGTATTTAGGGAGACATGTCCGCATTAAGAGTACTATAATCAACTTCTAGAGAATCACCTAATCCAAAAAAGAGAACTATATAAATCCCATGTCTTTAGGATTTAACCAAAACCAAAACTAGAAAGGTTAGTACAAGATCAGATAATCCAGAAATGGATAACCCTTTATAAAAAGAAAATCTTTTCTTAATCTCCAAAATTTGTCCAACAAAACCCAAAGTTCAACGAGGACCATTCTATAATTAATTTGTCCATAAAATTATTCAAAATAAACCAAACCAAGATTGAAACCCAAATATTTTAAGGATTTAGTCACATAGTCTTCCAAGTTATATCGTAACATTTATCTCCAATAACATCAGTTGCTCCTAAAGTCTCATATTGAAAAGTAATTAACCCAATCACATATCCTCCATGATAGGTTAATCATTTTCATAAATAACCCAAAATCAACTTACTCTTAATTCACAAAATCATATAACTAAAAAGAATCAGTCAAACTAACCAAGGACTTCACGTAGTCCACTGGTAGGCGATAAATACCAGTCACACTTTGGTTGTGGGTTCGATTTCCACAGCTTTGTCCGATGCGACGGGTTGTCACACGGTCTGCATGTTGTCCTTTTTCCAAAACTATATAATTCTTAAATCATTCCCCAAAAAGAGATAAAATCATCAAAATGATCCTAAGATATTTTAACCTCAAGTTTATATCATGCCTTTCATTTTCCAGCATATCATATAATAACCCATAATTTCCTCAAAAGTAAGGATCGTATAAACTCTAATGGTTACATTTATAATTATTACCTGAACTTCCACATCGATTGTTCACCTCGTACATGATGCATTACAGAACATACCAAGGTTCAAGTGGTTGATCATGACTCCTTGATATTTGGTTTAGAACAACCACGAGTTTCCTCATTGAATCCTCTATTTTATCCAGTATCTTAATCAGAGAACCACCACAGTTTCCTTCAAACCTGTTGTCTCTTTGGTTCCTGCTAGATCCATCCATTCACTAAAAACAGAAACGTCAGTGTGAGTATATCAAAAAAACCATCATGTACTAATGAGGAAGGTAAACACTAAGATATACTTACTCATTCATTTTATTTAAAACTATGACTCTTTCTGATAACCTAACCATTATGGTAATGTCACTTATGCTTAAAGAATACCCTAACCTCTAAAGTTATCTAATCTGACCTTTGATACCAACTATAAGGCCCCAGCCTTAAACCTTACTTAATCTTGAGTTATTACAAGATTACACATTGAGGATCTTTTCAGGTTTAGAGTTTTAGAGAATTAAATCATGAAACTTACATTACATTCCACATTTAAACAAAGTGGTTACATAAAAGACAGTATTCATTCTTCCCATCAACGGAAACATATTGAAAATAAAACATGGATTCTTTCTTGACACACTAGTTTAAGTCTGATTTCAAAGTGAAATTGATTGCAATGACCACCATTGGATTAAATGGTAAAAATATATTCTAATTTAACTTCAAAACCAATTCAACACATAATCTAATTATATAAATAAATTAGATTAAAAAGTAGTTTTGATGTAAAATGCTGTATTTTTCACTACTCATTAAAAAATGAACATTGTCTGAAAAATACCAAAAATTCATGCAAAGTAAATTTTGATGTCCCAATTCTTAATAAGAGTTTTATTTGGTCCAATAGAATGTTTAAGAGTGAAAAAAACTATATTTAACGATGGTTCACCATCAAAAGGTGATAAGTGGGCCTTTAGTGAAAACTAGGGCATATACGCCTAAAATCGAATTCTTTCCGTATTTTAAGCCTCTATCCTTTATTGGATAAATGTAAAAACATTTAAGAACATATATAATCATATTTTAGTTGTTTCTATCCATTCCCGCCAATACAACGGCTACATGTTAACTACCATTTAAAATAATATTATTTTATTATTAGAGTGCAATGTAGGGTTCCCAAGAAACTCATTGTTGCGTGTTGGGTACGCCATCGAGCATAGCATCCCCTTTAAAGTAATACTAATATTTTATTCACAAATATGGATAAATATGAAAATTTCATATTCTTTATTTACCTGGGGTGTTACATCCTTCCCCCCTTTTGGGAATTGCGTCCTCGCAATTTTAAAATCGCGCTTGGAAACATCCTTGAAAGTCCCACATCGGAACAAGAGTCGGTAAAACAATCACTTTAAAATAAAGGAATATAAGTACAAAGGACACCCGAGTTAACCCATACTAGGATTCCATGTATGAATATATGGACATGGCGGAAAAAACAAAGGGTCATGTTCTGATGGAGACTGATAGAAAACATGTTTAGGAGAAAGTTAACCACGAGAAAATCACAAACTTGTGATGGGTTAAACGGTATTAGATTCCCCAGTAGGAAAAGTTAATAGGCAACATTTTTTTAGTTACTTTTTATTGAGGAATTTATTCATAAGGAAACATAATCACTTATCATGTTGACATTCAACTTTTACTAGATTCCTTAATCAAACTCATATTTTTTCCAAAAGACGAGTATTTAGGGAGACATGTCCGCATTAAGAGTACTATAATCAACTTCTAGAGAATCACCTAATCCAAAAAAGAGAACTATATAAATCCCATGTCTTTAGGATTTAACCAAAACCAAAACTAGAAAGGTTAGTACAAGATCAGATAATCCAGAAATGGATAACCCTTTATAAAAAGAAAATCTTTTCTTAATCTCCAAAATTTGTCCAACAAAACCCAAAGTTCAACGAGGACCATTCTATAATTAATTTGTCCATAAATTTATTCAAAATAAACCAAACCAAGATTGAAACCCAAATATTTTAAGGATTTAGTCACATAGTCTTCCAAGTTATATCGTAACATTTATCTCCAAACAACATCAGTTGCTCCTAAAGTCTCATATTGAAAAGTAATTAACCCAATCACATATCCTCCATGATAGGTTAATCATTTTCATAAATAACCCAAAATCAACTTACTCTTAATTCACAAAATCATATAACTAAAAAGAATCAGTCAAACTAACCAAGGACTTCACGTAGTCCACTGGTAGGCGATAAATACCAGTCACACTTTGGTTGTGGGTTCGATTTCCGCAGCTTTGCCCGATGCGACGGGTTGTCACACGGTCTGCATGTTGTCCTTTTTCCAAAACTATATAATTCTTAAATCATTCCCCAAAAAGAGATAAAATCATCAAAATGATCCTAAGATATTTTAACCTCAAGTTTATATCATGCCTTTCATTTTCCAGCATATCATATAATAACCCATAATTTCCTCAAAAGTAAGGATCGTATAAACTCTAGTGGTTACATTTATAATTATTACCTGAACTTCCACATCGATTGCTCACCTCGTACATGATGCATTACAGAACATACCAAGGTTCAAGTGGTTGATCATGACTCCTTGATATTTGGTTTAGAACAACCACGAGTTTCCTCATTGAATCCTCTATTTTATCCAGTATCTTAATCAGAGAACCACCACAGTTTCCTTCAAACCTGTTGTCTCTTTGGTGCCTGCTAGATACATCCATTCACTAAAAACAGAAACGTCAGTGTGAGTATATCAAAAAAACCATCATGTACTAATGAGGAAGGTAAACACTAAGATATACTTACTCATTCATTTTATTTAAAACTATGACTCTTTCTGATATCCTAACCATTATGGTAATGTCACTTATGCTTAAAGAATACCCTAACCTCTAAAGTTATCTAATCTGACCTTTGATACCAACTATAAGGCCCCAGCCTTAAACCTTACTTAATCTTGAGTTATTACAAGATTACACATTGAGGATCTTTTCAGGTTTAGTGTTTTAGAGAATTAAATCATGAAACTTACATTACATTCCACATTTAAACAAAGTGGTTACATAAAAGACAGTATTCATTCTTCCCATCAACGGAAACATATTGAAAATAAAACATGGATTCTTTCTTGACACATCCTTGACACTATCATCACATCATGTACCTTTCCCTTGACCTGTGAAAAACATTTCAAAAACATGGGATGAGCATAAAAAGCTCAGTAAGGGTTATAAAAATATGGAAAGGAAACATGAGTTCATATATACATAAGAATGAAATCATACATTACCCATAAAACAAAGGCACATTAACATACCTCATCAAATCATGAATAAATCATAGAAATCATAAGACATAAAGGTAACTTGAGGCATTCATAACATTCTTACGTAGGGAGTAACCCTCTTGGTTACGTTTGGAATACCCATCACAGTACATTCCCTAAATCTCATCAGAGAAATCTTAACGTTTCACTCCATCGCGTTACCCAATGCATTGGAGATCTATATCGGGCTCACCCGCCATTAGTTTATCACGGAACCACCCATTCTTCATGAAAATTCCCAAGAACCATAACATAATCGTATCACATAAAACATGAATAATGTAAACATAAAATTTCCACATTTCAAAAACAATATAACATTTTAGGATATTGAAATAATGAATCCATTAAAAAACCAATTTCAAAACCATTTAAAACATTTAATAAAGAGATTTTTTAATCAAAGTGCCCCATAACACCTTGAAGCTTTTAACATTTTAAACCATTAATATCCATATAAATAAATACTTAAAACCATTTTGAAAACCTGGATATTAATAAGAACAAATAATTAAAACATTTAAAGTGATATTTTGGTTAAAGGGGTTTTACCAAAATTAGTCACACTTGAATACAATAATTGAGGAATAACATTTAATCAGAACTTTATAATATCATGTGAGTAATTGGATTCATGACATAATATTCCAAAGGACAGTATATACACCATATATGAGTGAATTATGTGCATAACAACAATGAAGTCTCAATAGAGATGTAAAATGTGATGAAATCCCTTATAAAGAAGGTATCCTTAAATTAAGGATAAATAAATCTCAAAATTATGTGTGAAAAATATAAAAACACCTAATATAATTGGATATTAAGTGTAAAACAATAAAAGGTCATTCACACATGTTCAATGGATGACATATTCAATAACTACATGTTGAACCCAAAGAAATCGAAATTGGGTTAAAATGTTCCTTTGCTAAAATTCGACAGCCTAACAGTGTCACTTCAAGAATTCAGAAAATGAGTTGATGAGAGATAAAAATGGAATCTCATCACTAGGAAATAAAATTTACATCAATCAGGATATAGAATAACATATCCAAACATAATAGTATGTGAGTTAAAATACATAATAAATGAAGTCTTTTAAAAAGAGGAGGGTGAAAGGTTCCCTTACCGAATTGGGTAACTTTCGAAAAGTACACCCCATCGATGAAGTGTCATACAATGAATATGTAAATACCCATAAATGTAATTATATTACAAAAGGAGTGTAATAATGGTCAGTACATAAACCACTCAATGTAAATTGCGGCAAATGTAGCATAAATCTCATGGGAATAAAAGTGAGATGAAAAATCCCTTACGAAAACTCTGCAGCCTAACGGCGCCACATAAAACATAAAAAGATGGGTTGATGAGATAAAATAGGGTATATCATCATATTAACATAATGTTTATAGAAAGAGGAATATAAAATAACATCCCCCAACATAACAAATAGGATCTTAAAAGAAGTGACATAAAGGAGAGTACTTAAAAAGAAAGAGATAGATTAGATCTCTTACGAAAATTAGGCAGCCTAACGGTGCCACTCAAAACTTCCAAAATGGATTGATGAGAGAGAATAGGGTCTCTCGTCACATGAACATAAAAATTACAGTAAGAGTAATATAAAAGAACATTACAATCACAAGAAATATGAGTTTTAAAGGAATGACATAAAAGAGTGTACTTAAAAAGAAAGAGAGGAGTATGATCCCATACCTAAGGTCCGACTTGACTCAATCGTTCTTTAACATCCTGAATAATAAACTTGAGTTAATTTCTACTTCTTTAAGAACCTTTTTCCAGTTCATTATTCCTTTAATATCACTTATTTCCATGTCATGAACACTATGTAATTATTTAAGTTAATAACGGTCGTTTTAACGATCATTGGTACTTGAGTCAGAAATAAGCCCTTTATAATTACATGTTGTTCATGTATCCATTATATCCAGAATGGTATTCATGATTTAGATATCATATATGACATATATCCAGTACATGCATGAATTTATAATATTACATAATCATTTAGATGTAATAAATGAAATGCACCGTTCATGGAGACAGTAAGCTGTACGTACGCATGAACGCTACTTTCATTTCTATTTCGTATTTTATAGAATGGATTCATAATGATTTAAAGGTATATTATAATTCTAATATAATAAAATATATAATATCATTAACTTTATCCTTTACACATCCCACATATGGTATTAACGAATCAAATCACTTTCAGGGGGCGGTAGTTCGCACTTCCTAAAATGAAGATATCGTGTTTACCCATAATGGAAACAATAATGGTATGCCATAAATGAAAAATACATAAGCTTAAGGAAAGAATAAACATATTATATATCATATAAAAAAATAGTGACATCATAATGGCCAACTTTGAAGGTGTTAAATGAGTATTGAACAATCATCGTTTCGGGAGGTAGAATTTCGCCATCCACGGAAACCGTATGTTCTTCAACCATTTGATGTAGTTGTGTGAGAGTGTAGATAGAATAAATCTTATAACAACATCCTAGTATATTGAAGATACTGGTGTTGTTACAAAATAAGTAAATAAATAGATTTTAGTGGGTTGGAGAAGCAAAATAAAACAAATGAACATGAGAGAATGAATTAACTTTAAAAGTGTAACTCCTTTTGATTTGAGCATAAAGGCTTCCGTTGAAAGGATTATGGACAAAGGGGATACTCTAGGATGAGGAGAGGGATGTGGATAGAGTAAATGGGTAGGTTCTGGCTGAGCCAAAGGCTTTGGGAGTGTGGGTAATGAGGTAGAGGTGGGGGCCTTTTATAAGAGGAGAGGAGGGGCACTCTTGGAAAGTAAAGAAATATTACATTATTTGAAAATGAGTTTCGGATTTAAATGGTCCCACATTGATATAATTCAAGGATAAGGTGATAAGGGTTATAAATCCACTCATCAAATAGGTTTTGGACATGTGTAGGTTTTAGATGTTACATTATCTTTCCATTTTATTTAAATCGTTAAATAATGATGTCATCGCTGCATCATCATGATGTCATAAATAATTTATTTTATTTCAAGTCTAAAAATTATAAAAAAATACTATGATATATGAAATCTTTTTAGCTTTCCAATGACTATTTATAATCAAAAATATGATCTTTATAATCCCATATAAAAATTGTTTTCGTAAAACATATGATGTTTGTGTCATTTTTACTTTTACATTAAATAAAAAGTTATTTATGTCATTTACCAACCAAAGTTGCTCCATGGGGTCTCCAAGTTGACCCATGGCTTGTCTTGGTCGGCCATGACACAACCAATGAGGGTAGTACATGTGTCAAGCTCATCTTATTTTATTAAAACATTATTTTTACCTTAAACTACACTAATTACCACTAATCACGATTAAAAACTTAATAAGTTACTATTCACCAAAAAATTATTTTTATCCCATTGAACCACGTTTTACTTCATAATGAAAACCATGTTTGTCGGATTTTTGAAATTCAAAACACAAAGATGGAAAAATTTCATTTAAACGGAAAAATCAGTTTTTATAAGTACCACTTAGTGGTTTCATTATTCATCAAAAATTGAAGATTTTCAGAAAAATCCCAAAAATTCACCATAAGCTATATTTGATATTCCGAATTCAAAAATGAAGTCTATTTTACAAAATTCAAAACATATAAGTCAGATAAATTAATTAAATAATTAATTCCCACTATCAAAGAAAATAGCGTGTTTTTATGAAACAATAAGTACCAAAAGATTGACACTAGTTTAAGTCTGATTTCAAAGTGAAATTGATTGCAATGACCACCATTGGATTAAATGGTAAAAATATATTCTAATTTAACTTCAAAACCAATTCAACACATAATCTAATTATATAAATAAATTATATTAAAAAGTAGTTTTGATGTAAAATGCTGTATTTTTCACTACTCATTAAAAAATGAACATTGTCTGAAAAATACCAAAAATTCATGCAAAGTAAATTTTGATGTCCCAATTCTTAATAAGAGTTTTATTTGGTCCAATAGAATGTTTAAGAGTGAAAAAAACTATATTTAACGATGGTTCACCATCAAATGGTGATAAGTGGGCCTTTAGTGAAAACTAGGGCATATACGCCTAAAATCGAATTCTTTCCGTATTTTAAGCCTCTATCCTTTATTGGATAAATGTAAAAACATTTAAGAACATATATAATCATATTTTAGTGGTTTCTATCCATTCCCGCCAATACAACGGCTACATGTTAACTACCATTTAAAATAATATTATTTTATTATTAGAGTGCAATGTAGGGTTCCCAAGAAACTCATTGTTGCGTGTTGGGTACGCCATCGAGCATAGCATCCCCTTTAAAGTAATACTAATATTTTATTCGCAAATATGGATAAATATGAAAATTTCATATTCTTTATTTACCTGGGGTGTTACATCCTTCCCCCCTTTTGGGAATTGCGTCCTCGCAATTTTAAAATCGCGCGTGGAAACATCCTTGAAAGTCCCACATCGGAACAAGAGTCGGTAAAACAATCACTTTAAAATAAAGAAATATAAGTACAAACGTCACCCGAGTTAACCCATACTAGGATTCCAAGTATGAAAATATGGACTTGGAGGAAAAAACAAATGGTCGTGTTCTGATGGAAACTGATAGAAAACATGTTTAGGAGAAAGTTAACCACGAGAAAATCACAAACTTGTGATGGGTAAAACGGTATTCGATTCCCCAGTAGGAAAAGTTAATAGACAACATTTTTTAAGTTACTTTTTATTGAGGAATTTATTCATAAGGAAACATAATCACTTATTGTGTTGACTTTCAACTTTTACTAGATTCCTTAATCAAACTCATATTTTTTCCAAAAGACGAGTATTTAGGGAGACATGTTCGCATTAAGAGTACTATAATCAACTTCTAGAGAATCACCTAATCCACAAAAGAGAACTATATACATCTCATGCCTTTAGGCTTTAACCAAAACCAAAACTAGAAAGGTTAGTACAAGATCAGATAATCCAGAAAAGGATAACCCTTTATAAAAAGAAAATATTTTTTTAATCTCCAAAATTTGTCCAACAAAACCCAAAGTTCAACGAGGACCATTCTATAATCAATTTGTCCATAAAATTCTTCAAAGTAAACCAAACCAATATTGAAACCCAAAAATTTTAAGGATTTATTCTCATAGTCTTCCAAGTTATATCGTAAGATTTATCTCCAAACAACATCAGTTTCTCCTAAAGTCTCATATTGAAAAGTAATTAACCTAATCACATACCCTCCATGATAGGTTAATAATTTTAATAAATAACCCAAAATCAACTTACTCTTAATTCCAAAAATCATATAACTAAAAAGAATCAGTCAAACTAACCAGGGACTTCACGTAGTCCAGTGGTAGGCGATAAATACCCGTCGCACTTTGGTTGTGGGTTTGATTCCCGCAGCATTGTCCGACGCGACGGGTTGTCACACGGTCTGTGTGTTGTCCTTTTTACAAAACTATATAATTCTTAAATCATTCCCCAAAAAGAGATAAAATCATCAAAATGATCATAACATATTTTGACCTCAAGTTATCTCGTGCCTTTCATTTTCCAGCATATCATATAATAACCCATAATTTCCTCAAAAGTAAGGATCGTATAAACTCTAATGGTTACATTTATAATTATTACCTGAACTTCCACATCGATTGGTCACCTCGTACATGATGCATTACAGAACATACCAAGGTTCAAGTGGTTGATCATGACTCCTTGATATTTGGTTTAGAACAACCACGAGTTTCCTCATTGAATCCTCCATTTTATCCAGTATCTTAATCAGAGAACCACCACAGTTTCCATCAATCCTGTTGTCTCTTTGGTGCCTACTAGATCCATCTATTCACTAAAAACAGAAACGTCAGTGTGAGTATATCAACAAAACCATCATGTACTAATGAGGAAGGTAAACACTAAGATATACTTAATCATTCATTTTATTTAAAACTAGGACTCTTTCTGAAATCCTAACCATTATGGTAATTTCACTTATGCTTAAAGAATACCCTAACCTCTAATGTTATCTAAACCGACCTTTGATAACAACTATAAGGCCCCAACCTTAAAACATACTTAATCTTGAGTTATTACAAGATTACACATTGAGGATCTTTTCAGGATTAGAGTTTTAGAGAATTAGATCATGAAACTTACATTACATTCCACATTTAATCAAAGTGGTTACATAAAAGACAGTATTCATTCTTCCAATCAACGGAATCATATTGAATATAAAACATGGATTCTTTCTTGACACATCCTTGACACTATCATCACATCATGTACCTTTCCCTTGACCTGTGAAAAACATTTCAAAAACTTGGGATGAGCATAAAAAGCTAAGTAAGGGTTATTAAAATATGGAAAGGAAACATGAGTTTATATATACATAAGAATGAAATCATACTTTACACATAAAACAAATGCACTTTAACATACCTCATCAAATCATGAATAAATCATAGAATTCATAAGACATAAAGGTAACTTGAGGCATTCATAACATTCTTACGTAGGGAGTAACCCTCATGGTTATGTTTGGAATACCCATCATAGTATATTCCCTAAATCTCTTCGGAAAAACCTTAACGTTTCACTCGTTCGCGTTACCCAATGCATTGGAGAGCTATATCGTGCTCACCCGCCCTTAGTTTATCACAGAACCACCCGTTCTTCATAACAATGCCCAAGAACCATAACATATTAGTATCACATAAAACATTAATAATGGAAACATAACATTTCCACATTTCAATCACAATATAACATTTTAGGATATTGAAATAATGAATCCATTAAAAACCCATTTTCAAAACCATTTAAAACATTTAATAAAGAGACTTTTTAATCAAACTGTCCCATACCACCTTGAATATTTTAATATTTTAAACCATTAATATCCATATAAATAAATCCTTAAAACCATTTTGAAAACATGGATATTAATAAGAACAATAATTAAAACATTTAAAGTGATATTTTGGTTAAAGGGGTTTTACCAAAATTAGTCACACTTGAATAAAATAATTGAGGAATTACATTTAATCAGAACGTTATAATATCATGCGAGTAAATGGATTCATTACATAATATTCCAATGGACAGTATATACACCATATATGAGTGAATTGTGTGCATAACAGCAATGAAGTCTCAATAGAGATGTAAAATGTGATGAAATCCCTTATAAAGAAGGTATCCATAAATTAAGGATAAATCAATCTCAAAATTATGTGTGACAAATATAAAAACACCTAATATAATTCGATATTAAGTGTAAAACAATAAAAGGTCATTCACACATGTTCAAAGGATGACATATTCAATAACTACATGTTGAACCCAAAGAAATCGAAATTGGGTTTAAAAGTTCCCTTGGTAAAATTCGACAGCCTAACGACGTCACTTCAAGAATTCAGAAAATGAGTTGATGAGAGATAAAAAGGGAAACTCATCACTTGGAAATAAAATTTACATCAATCTGGATATATAGGAACATATCCAAACATAATAGTATGTGAATTAAAAGACATAACAAATGAAGTCTTTTAAAAAGAGGAGGGTGAAAGGTTCCCTTACCGACTTGGGTAACTTTCGAAAAGTACACCCCATCGAAGAAGTGACATAAAATAAATATGTAAATACCCATAAATGGAATTATATTACAAAAGTAGTGTAATAATTGTCAGTACATAAACCACTCAATGGAAATTGTGGCAAATGTAGCATAAATCTCATGGGAATAAAAGTGAGATGAAAAATCCCTTACGAAAACTCGGCAGCCTAACGGCGCCACATAAAACATAAAAAGATGGGTTGATGAGATCAAATAGGGTATCTCATCATATTAACATAATGTTTATAGAAAGAGGAATATAAAATAACATCCCCCAACATAACAAAGAGGAGCTTAAAAGAAGTGACATAAAGGAGAGTACATAAAAAGAAAGAGAGAGGTTAGATCTCTTACGAAAATTCGGTAGCCTAACGGTGCCACTCAAAACTTCCAAAATGGATTGATAAGAGATAATAGGGTCTCTGATCACATGAAAATAAAAATTACAGTAGTAGTAATATAATAGAACATCCCAATAAAAAGAAATATGAGCTTTAAAGGAATGACATAAAAGAGTGTACTTAAAAAGAAAGAGAGGAGTAGGATCCCTTATCTCGGGTCCGACTTGACTCGATCGTTCTTTAACATCCTGAATAATAAACTTGAGTTAATTTCTACTTCTTTAAGAACCTTTTTAAAGTTCATTATTACTTTAATATCACTTATTTCCATGTCATGAACACTATGTAATTATTTAAGTTAATAACGGTCGTTTTAACGATCATTGGTACTTGATTCAGAAATAAGACCTTCATAATTACATGTTGTTCATGTATCCATTATATCCAGAATAGAATTCATGATGTAGATATAATATATGACATATATATCCAGTACATTCATGAATTTATAATATTACATAATCATTTAGAGGTAAGAAATTAAATGCACCGTTCATGGGGACGGTAAGCCGTACGTGCGCATGAACGCTACTTTCATTTCTATTTCATATTTTATAGAATTTATTCATAATGATTTAAAGTTATATTATAATTACAGTATAATAACATATATAATATCATTAACTTTATCATTTAAACATCCCACATATGGTATTAACGAATCAAATCACTTTCAGGGGGCGGTAGTTCGCACTTCCTAAAATGAAGATATCGTGTTTACCCATAATGGAAACAATAATGGTATGCCATAAATGAAAAATACAGAATCTTAAGGAAAGAATAAACATATTATATATCATATATAAAAATAGTGACATCATAATGGCCACCTTTGAAGGTGTTAAATGAGTATTGAACAATCATCGTTTCGGGAGGCAGAATTTCGCCATCCATGGAAACCGTATGTTCTTTAACCATTTGATGTAGTTGTGTGAGAGTGTTTCTAGAATAAATCTTATAAAAACATCCTAGTATATTGAAGATACTGTTTTTGTTACAAAATAAGTAAATAAAAATAGTTTAGGGGGTTGGAGAAGCAAAATAAAACTAATGAACATGAGAGAATGAATTAACATTAAAAGTGTAACTACTTTTGATTTGAGCATAAAGGCTTCCTTTGAAAGGATTATTCCTAAAGGGAATCCTCTAGGATGAGGAGAGGGATGTGGAGAGAGTATATAGGTAGGTTCTGGCTGAGCCAAAGGCTTTGGGAGTCTGGGTAATGAGGTAGAGTTGGGGGCCTTTTATAAGAGGAGAGGAGGGGCACTCTTGGAAAGTAAAGAAATATTACTTTATTTGAAAATGAGTTTCGGATTTAAATGGTCCCACATTGATTTAATTCGAGGATAAGGTGATAAGGGTTCTAAATCCACTCATCAAATAGGTTTTGGACATGTGTAGGTTTTAGATGATACATTATCTTTCCATTTTATTTAAATCGTTAAATAATAATGTCATCACTGCATCATCATGATGTCATAAATAATTTATTTTATTTCAAGTCTAAAAATTATAAAAAAAATACAATGATATAGGAAATATTTTTAGATTTCCAATGACTATTTATAATCAAAAATATGATCTTTATAATACCATATAAAAATTGATTTCGTAAAACATATGATGTTTGTGTCATTTTTACTTTTACATTAAATAAAAAGTTATTTATGTCATTTACCAACCAAAGTGGCTCCATGGGGTCTCCAAGTTGACCCATGGCTTGTCTTGGTCGGCCATGACACAACCAATGAGGGTAGTACATGTGTCAAGCTCATCTTATTTTATTAAAACATTATTTTTACCTTAAACTACACTAATTACCACTAATCGCGATTAAAAACATAATAAGTTGCTATTCACCAAAAAATTATTTTTATCCCATTGAACCACATTTTACTTCATAATGAAAACCATTGATGTTGGATTTTTGAAATTAAAAACACAATGATGGATGAATTTTATTTAAACGGAAAAATCAGTTTTTATAAGTACCACTTAGTGGTTTCACTATTCATCAAAAATTGATGTTTTTCAGAAAAATCCCAAAAATTCACCATAAGCTATATTTGATATTATTAATTCAAAAATGAAGTATATTTTACAAAATTCAAAACATATAAGTATGATTAATTAATTTAATAATTAATTCCCGTTTTCAAAGCAAATAGCATGTTTTTATGAAACAATAAGTATCAAAAGATTAACACTAGTTTAACTCGGATTTCAAAGTGAAATTGATTCCAATGACCACCATTGGATTAAATGGTAAAAATATATTCTAATTTCACTTCAAAACCAATTCAAAACATAATCTAATTATATAAATAAATTAGATTAAAAACCAGTTTTGATGTAAAATGCAGTATTTTTCACTATTCATTAAAAAATGAACATTGTCTGAAAAATACCAAAAATTCACACAAAGTAAATTTTGATGTCTCAATTATTATGAAGTGTTTTATTTGGTCCAATAGAATGTTTAATAGTGAACAAAACTATATTTAATGACGGTTCACCATCAAAAGGCGATAAGTGAACCTTTAGTGAAAACTAGGGCATATACGCCTAAAATTGAATTCTTTCCATATTTTAAGCCTCTATCCTTTATTGGATAAAATTAAAAACATTTAAGAACATATATAATCATATATTAGTTATTTATATCCATTCCCTCCAATACAACGGCTACATGTTAACTACCATTTAAAATAATATTATTTTATTATTAGAGTGCAACGTAGGGTTCCCAAGAAACTCGTTGTTGCGTGTTGGGTACGCCATCGAGCATAGCATCCCCTTTAAAGTCAAATTAATATTTTATTCAAAAAAATGGATAAATATAAAAATGCCATATTCTCTATTTACCTGGGGTGTTACAGGTAAGTTGATCACGTAGAGATAATACACTATCTCATCACATTAATACAAAATTGGAATTAAATAATCAACCAGGTAATATTATAATACCACAAAAACCCAATATTTCATGACAATAAATGAAGGAAAAACAATATCCAATATAAGGAAGAATATATTTGTTGATAATTAATGTGACAAGTGTCAAAACTGAAAACCCAAATAGAAGACACTGACAACTCATAGTTGGCCTCAAACCAGGTTTATTTACCCCAACCATGCTCCATCATGACATATCCATTTACCACATGTCCATTTCCTCTAATATTCCCTACATAAATGAAATCAGTATTTTTATCGATCAACCAGCTAGAGTTGGGTGTGAGTACATATCAATAGGCCTCAAAAAATGGTGTCTAAAATTAATATAGTTAAAAAAACTGAATAAAAACTTATAAAAATGTAATTACAGTTAGTGTCTAAATAGTAAACACATTATTAATTAATATTTATTATACCACATAGATAACCAATATCCTAAATAAAACCCTTCATCAATACGCACTTCATCCCACAATGGTCTTACCCATGTAACATATTCAATTAACGTTTCTCTACAGAACATGGTATTACATTATCCATGTTATTTCAAATTTCATTTTTACAGCCACATGGAAGCATAGTCCAATTCATATATTTTTGTTATAGAATGTCATAACTATCATCCCATGATTATTTGTAGCATCATTTCATATCTGACAACATTTATAACTCATGGGTGCATAACACTATATCTAGGAACCTTTTTATCAATCATGCATATATGTCATGGGGTAGAACGTCATGTCTAGCACCACATTTTTTAATCATACATATGTGTCATGTGTGTAGAATTTCATGTTTAGAACCCCATTTCTCTACCATATATATATATATGTCATAACATATAACATTATCAAATGTATCTCATTAATATATGTTTTTATATTCTCAAGTAAACCAAGAATAATCAACATTATTATTCTTACCAAATTTATCCACCTAAAACATCCTTTAATAAATCCCTAAATTAATTAATATAGGTCTATTAATTAATTTTACAATTAACCAACCACTTTTATCCCATTAATTAATTATCCAATTAATTATTCCTATATAACTAATTTATTAATTTAACAATTAATTAACCACACTCAGTACATTAATTAATTAAATAATTAATTAATCCACTCAAAATATATACATCCATTAATAAATTCAGAAATTAATTATTCTCAATAAAAATTTCAACAATTCAATAATTTAATAATTGACTCAAAAAATTAATAGTCAACAATTTTCTAAATTTCATTCCATTATAATTATATCATCAATTAATTATCCTAGTTCCAAAATTCAATTATTTAATTAAATCCCTAATTCCTCTATTAATTAACTAGCCATATTAATTAATAAAATTAATGAAATTAAATTTTTTAAATGAACCATCGAAATTATACAATCACATATAGTCATTTGATATCATGACTATGGTATTAGAATAATATACCACCTACTTCAATTCTATGATGAGTGATCACCCTTATGTAATCCCCAAAATTGAGCATCAAAATGAAATAGATCATTATATAGATCTAAAAAATGTAAGGGATGATGATATTCTATTAGAGCTCTGAATAATAATTAATGGAGGTTAGTAAGGCCTGGAATATCATTTGAGATCTAAAAAATCATGAAAGACTTCATAGGGTAAAATTGGGTTTTATTATTGTAAAGACCCAGAAATTTCAAGGAAAATTTTTTCTTATTTTTCTTTGGAATTTTACAAGAACTCAGTTTCTGACGGCGCCTGATTCTGAGGCCCGGTGTGCCCAGAATCAATTTCCGAAGTTTGGCTCGGGTACATTCAGTGAACGAATGAGCGGGTTTTTCTAACTTTTGAACCGATGCCCGGAATCGAATTCCGAGGGCATCATTGGAACCGCAGCGCCGGTAATTGCTTAGGAACTCCTGTTCCGGAGTTTCTTTTACACAATTGTTGATAATAAAAATCGTGGAAGTTTATTTTATAATTACACTACAATTTTTATTATTTTACTCTAAGTGTTAGCTCTTCATGGAAGTTGGGTAACCACCCAACCTCCCTTGGGAGGTTATGATGGTGGTGGGGCCCACACGAACCCCACCTCTTCATATCCTCTAAAACCCCCCTCAACTCCCACTTAAATTATGTTAACTGAAGTTATAACCTATGACTTAATGTAATGAGTTTAATGAGGTGAGTTGTGTGTGGTTATTGAATTTCGAACTCTTGAAATTCAAATGTGATGATATGTTAATAAAATATGAAAGAGTCTTATTTTATTTTTGGTTAGAGTTTTGTCACCTTGAGAGAGTTGGGAAGCATCTTCTTCTTCTTCTTCTTCATGTTCTTCATCCTTGACGAAGAATGCGAAGAACACCATTCTTCAACGAAGAACTTCTCCTCCGAAGAACACGGTTCTTCCGCGACGCTGTTTCCGTGACACGACGTTCTTCTTCCACATCGTCTCTTCCGCGACGGATTTCCGTGACGAAATCGCCGTCAAAGAACTTTGAAATCCTCGCTTCGCGACGTCGACGTTCTTTCCCCGCGACGCCCGACCTCCGCGATGCTCGTCTTCCGTGGGTCATTGACGAACTCTGTTCCTGAACCGAGGTAGGGGATTATTGTTATTTTATTAAATTATTTCCGTTCTTGATTCTAGCCTGTCGAATTTCGTGGTTAATCGACTATTTTTTATCATTTAACGAGAGGGGTCCGGACCGTACAAACACGGCCTAACCCCCTCCTTTGTTCATGATTGTCTGTTTGTGAATGGAACGGGATGGCGTGGTGTCGTCGCACCACGCGAGAATCTATCGGCAAGTATTACGCGACGCCGTCGCGCCATGCCGAGAAGTCGGACAAGAACGCGACGCCATCACACCACGTCGAAGGAACTCGAAGGCGCCGCGGCCGGAGCGGAGCCACGACGAATGGGCACGGTGGCAGCATGCCTCATCGGAGAACCATGAAGACGGAGCGTTTCTTTTAGACATGCGGATTGACGGGCGACGACGAATCAGGCCGTTTGGGCGTTTGAGTCCCTTCGCAGTGAAGGTGGGGTCCCGAGGGGGACCATATGCGAAGACGGCAGAAGGAACGGACCACCGGAGCGCGTCCGGTGGTCCGCGGATGGCGGCGGCGGCGGCGGTGACCTGCGGCGGCGGCGCGCCGCCGGAAGGGAGGCGGCCGACGAACCACCGGCCTCAATTAGCGGCGAAGGGTGGGGGAGATGCGCACCCCGCCCGTAATTCGGCTCTGCCACACTGGCCGAGCAGTGGCCGGCCGGTCGGGCCGGACCGAGCCGGACCGAGCTGGGCCGGGCGGGGCCGAGCCCTGCCGGGTCGGACCCGGGTCGGGTCGACCCGGTCCGGCCGACCCATGGGGGGGGGGGGGGGTCGGGCCGGGTCGCACCGGGCCCAGACCCCCGTTTTCGGACAACTTTCGGTCAAAAGCCTGTAACATGAGCTACGGACCTCCAAACGACTTTCCGTCAGCGGAAACAGGATCCTTGGATCGAGACGGTCGTTTCGTTATATTACATTCAAGGTTTTAGACAACTTTGGGTTTGGCGGGGTTGGTTCGTACATGAAACCAACCGGGCCCTCGGAGTAGAAACACTCGTAACTTGAGTTCTGGACGTCCGAATGACGTGTCGTCGACCTTGTTGTTTTCCTCTAAGTGAGACGGATCTTTTGGCTTACCTCGCCCGAGTTTTGGATGCCTTCGGAGTGTGGTCGGGTTGGTTCGCTCACGAAACCAACCGGGCCCCTGGAACAAAAAAGCCAATAACTCACAGACTGGGCGTCCGACTGACGCGCCGTCTGTTTCGTTGAATTCCTCTTGATGAGGCGGAACTTTTGGCATACTTCGCCCGAGTTTTGGATGCAGTTGATATACGGCCGGGTTGGTTCGCTCACGAACC
Organism: Viscum album; assembly: GCA_963277665.1. Lineage (NCBI taxonomy): Eukaryota > Viridiplantae > Streptophyta > Magnoliopsida > Santalales > Viscaceae > Viscum > Viscum album. The sequence goes on along the minus strand of OY728133.1, from coordinate 969,269,276 downwards.
CAACCGGGCCCCTGGGACGAAAGGGCTAGTAACTCACAGACTAGGCGTCCGATTGACGCGCCGTATGTTGCGTTGAGACCCCTATGACGAGGTGGTCCTTTGAGATACTTCTTCATGGGACTTTTAGATACATGTAGAAACAACCAGCAGCTCGTGGAGCGGACCCTCCCAGAGACGAGCGTGCGGAATACGGAGACCATGTAGCCGACTGAGACCTGAAAACTGTTGATCGAACGACTCGGTGTGTTACAGAAATGCCAGTGGGGAGATTTTGGTTGTAGAGGCAAACCCACTACAGAGGTGCGCTTGGTTGTAGTGGCAGAGGGGAGGGCTTGGTTGTAGCGGCAAACCCAAGACAGAGGTGCTCTTGGTTGTAGCGGCACAGGGAAGCGATTGGTTGTAGCGGCAGACCCACGATAGAGGTGTGCTTGGTTGTAGTGGCACAGGGGAGCGCTTGGTTGTAGCGGAAGACCCACGATGGAGGAGCGCTAGGTTGTAGCGGCACGGGAGAGCGCTTGGTTGTAGCGGCAAAGGGAAGAACTTGGTTGTAGCATCTGGCCCGCAGTACTCAATAGGTGGAGTACTACAACAGTGTTAGGTCAGTGAGCAGTATCTCAGAGTCGTGACAGGACCACTGTACACTCTAGAGATGAGGTTCTTTGGCAGTTGCGGTTTCGATAATGAAAATCCTGGTTTGAGCTGAGTCTTTGATCTTTGTGTTTCCTCATGATTGATATGGGTTACTTGGTAACTTAGGTATATGTTTGAGCATATACCTAGGTAGAGGTTATCTGTTGAGATATTATTTGTGGTTATCCTTGTTGGTTTTAGTGAGACCTTGAGGGTCTCGGGGTCCCCACTGAGTATCGTTATACTCACCCCTGCACGGGCTATGCCCGCACATCGTTGTGTTGGATGCAGACGACGGACAGCGCTGATCGTGGTGGAGGCTTGCGGAGCAGGATGGTACCTGGAGGTGGACCACTGGGCGGGACATACTCGGAGCGATTAGGTGGACCCGAGGAGCAGTGGTGGCTATCTGTACCCACCCCTCAGGTGGGACATCCAGAGGACGGCTCAACACTGCGGCTTTTCCTTTCAGTTGTTGTTTTCCCCTTTTAGTTCTACTTTAAAGTTGGGCTTGTATTTCCGGCCCCTTTTACTTTTAGCATAGCTTGTTGCAGTTTTTTCTTAGTGTTTATAATTCCGCTTGCTTACTCTATGGTGCTTGTTTACTTATCAAAGGAAATGTCTTCCCTTTTTCCGGGATTTACGCCTTGGTGCTAGTCACCAGCCCCTGGCCTATGGAAGGCGAGCTTGGGGTAGTCACGGCACGGGCCCCGAGGACGGGTCATGACAAATTGGTATCAGAGGAGTTCGGTTATACCGCGAACTATGATCATTTCTATGTGATTCAATAGTGTTTAGTTTATTGAGTGTGGTTATCAGTCCAGGGATTCCACTGTTGGTGCGGCGGCCGACGTATCTGTACACGAGAACCCTGACTTCTGATTTCTAACTTAATGCCTGAAAACATTGATTGCATGTGTTTTTCAAGTTTTCTTTGTGATTACTTTATGTCATCTCACCAGGTATACTGTTCTGACCGTGGAACTCCTTTTTCCTTTTCAGGATGGCCCCACGACGGCAGCCAGCTAGGGTTGCGAGTGATGTGCGTGGCGAGAGCCCACCGAGCGTCGAGGACTCGGTACAGGGCCCTTTGACATCTGAGGCACCGATGGTACCTATACCCGTCGAGCCACCGATGCTACCAGCCCCAGCCGCTGACGATGCACATCGCCTTAGTGCACTGCATGAGTTCCAGCACCAGCGGCCGCCCAGGTTCCACGTGGAGATGGACCCCCAGGCAGCCGAGGACTGGTTGGAGGCGGTCGTGCGAGTTTTCAAGCTATTGAAGACACCATCAGACCTCATGGTGATCCTCGCGGTGAGCCTACTACACGCAGCAGCGGGCCGATGGTGGATCTTGATGCTCCAGGTGCACGATGAAGCATCTCTTCTCTAGATGGACATCAAGAGCCTCTTCTGCTCAGAGTTTGTCCTAGGCACCCTCCGAGCGGTACGCATCTAGGAGCTACTACAGCTGCGGCAGGGCAGCATGACAGTGGCCCAGTACTCGGCGAGATTTACTGATCTCTCACGCTACTCCACAGATATGGTACGAGACCCGTTCTTCCGGGCCCAGACCTTCCAGCAGGGACTGAGGCACGAGATCAGAGCTTCGATGATCTCCCTCAACATTCTGACTCAGGGAGGGGTGTTGGAGCGAGCCCTCGTAGTGGAGAGTTTCCTTGCTGAGCAGTCTCCAGCAGCAGGACCCACCACTTGCTGGCATGCGGTAGAGTCTTCTGCAGCAGGCAGTAGACAGGTGACGCAGTGGTCCAAGAGGACTAGACCAACAGGTGGTCGACAGCATGACTCAGGATAGTTTGTGCGAGGCACTCGGGGTGGACAACGAATTTCCATGAGAGGGAAGTGTTACTCCTGCGGTGGGATTGGTCACATGGCTCATGACTCTCCGACCCTCCATACGGATGTCCAGCAGATGGATGAAGGGCCCCCCAGGCAGAGGAAGAGGTACGATCAGGGCGGGCCGCAAGGAGCAGACGGCCATGGAAGGGGAGTTGGCCATGCAGCTGGAGGTCGACGACGCTTCGGGGTGTTGCCAACACCAACACCAGGAGGTCCACCCCGACTGCAGGGGACATGAGGACATGGGAGAGCTTAGCTTCAGGTAGCTGAGGCCTACGATCATGGAGCTCTGGGAGCAGATGGACAGGAGTGGGACTAGCTCCAGACCTGGAGACTTTTGTTCATTTTGCTTCTAGTTTTTTTGATGTATGTTTGTGTATTCTTTGTGTCTTTGTACTTGAGCTGAAGTAGTAAATGACACCTTTTCTTGTAGCATTTACTTCCATGTCCTCTCTTGTATTTTTACTAAGAGGTTCCAGTTTAGCCTGTTGACTTGACCCTCACTTGTGAGACATCTACTGGAGGAGACCGAGTCACCACACACTGATGCCGATAGTGTGAATCAACCCTTAGAGGTGAGAGTAACGGTTGGATCTTTTGGTAGTAGCGTCGAGGCCTTACGACGTCATCCATGGTATGGATTAGTATCATCCATGTCGGGGTTGACTGTATTAGGAAAAAGAACGTGGTTCATCCAGCGGATGAGACCGGATTTCTCTTATTGGCAAGGAAGAAATCATAGCAGCTCTTGTGGGACCAGAGGTGGTCTAGGCCACGATAGAGAAGGTCCAGTTCATTTAGTAGCAGATGAGGACAGCTCAGAGCCGGTAGAAGTCATACGCTGACAGGAGGCGGAGGCCACTAGAGTTCGAGGATGGAGACCACGTCTTCTTGCAGGTCTCACCTCGACGTGTTATACGGAGATTTGGTCAAGGCGTCAAGTTATCTCCGCGCTTCATCCGACCCTTCCAGGTCCTCAACAGGATTGTCAAGGTGGCTTATCGCCTGTCTCTACCACCTCAGTTGCACCGGGTGCACGACGCCTTCCACGTATCTTAGCTGAGGAGATACGTGCACGACCCGACGCACATCATTGACCGTGGGCAGCTTGACATCGATGATAGGGCCACATGCACGGAGGTCCAGTGGGGTTCGAGGATCGACAGGAGCAGATCCTACGAGGACGATCAATTCCTTGAGTTCACTTTCTTTGACAGTACGGGAAATTCCACGTGAGCACATGGGAGCGGAAGGATCAGGATGCGTGCTTTGTACCGCTTTTGTGACCCTAGTTTGTGTTGAAGCTTTACGGGGACGTAAAGCCCTGAGGTGGGAGTAATGTAAAGACCCGTAAATTTCAAGGAAATTTTTTTCTTAATTTTATTTGGAATTTTACAAGAATGCAGTTTCTGACGGCGCCTAATTCCGAGGCCCGGTGTGCCCGGAATCAATTTCCGAAGTTTGGCTCAGGTACGTTCAGTGAACGAACGAGCGGGTTTTTCTAAGTTTTGAACCGGTGCCCGGAATCGAATTCTGAGGGAACCTATGGAACCATAGCACCGGTAATTGCTTAAGAACTCCTGTTCTAAAGTTGCGTTAACATAACTGTTGATTATAAAAATTGTGGAAGATTATTTTATAATTACACTACAATTTTTATTATTTTACTCTAAGTGTTAGCTCTTGATGGAAGTTGGGTAACCACCCAACCTCCCTTGGGAGGATATGAGGGTGGTGGGGCCCACACAAACCCCACATCTTCATATCCTCTAAAACACCCCTCATCTCCCACTTAAATTATGTTAACTTAAGTTATAACCTATGACATAATGTAATGAGTTTAATGAGGTGAGTTGTGTGTGGTTATTGAATTTCAATCTCTTGAAATTCAAATGTGATGATGTGTTAATAAAATAAGAAATAGTCTTATTTTATTTTTAGTTAGAGTTTTTTCACCATGAGAGAGTTGGGAAGCATCTTCTTCTTCTTCTTCATCTTCTTCAACCTCAACGAAGAACGCGAAGAACACCGTTCTTCAACGAAGAACTTCTCCGCCGAAGAACACGGTTCTTCCGCGACGCCGTATCCGTGACGCGACGTTTTTCTTCCGTTTTGTCTCTTCCACGACGGATTTCCGTGATGAAATCACCGTCAAAGAACTTCTAAATCCTCTATTCGTGACGTCGACGTTCTTTCCCCGCGACGCCGGACCTCCGCGACGCTCGTCTTCCGCGGGTCGTTGATGAACTCCGTCCCTAAACCGAGGTAGGGGATTATTGTTATTTTACTAAATTATTTCCGTTATTGATTCTAACCAGTCGAATTTCGTGGTTAATCGACTATTTGTTATCGTTTAACGAGAGGGGGGTCGGGCCGTACATGCACGGCCTAACCCCCCTACTATGTTCATGATTGTCTCTTTGTTAATGGAACGGGATGGCGTGGTTCCGTCGCACCACGCGAGAATCGCTCGGCAAGTATTACGCGACGTCGTCGTGCCACGCCGAGAAGGCGAACAAGAACGTGACGCTGTCGTGTTGCGTCGAAGGAAGTTGAAGGCGCTGTGGCCGGAGCGGAGCCACGGAGAAGGGGCGCGGCGCCAGTACGCCGCGCTGGAGAACCACGAAGACGGTGCGTTTCATTTTGACATGCGGATTGACGGGCGATGACGAAGCAGGCCGTTTGGGAGTTTGAGTCCCTTCGCAGTGAAGGTGGGGTCTCGAGGGGACCATAGGCGAAGATGGCAGAAGGAACGGACCACCGGAGTGCGCCCGGTGGTCCGCGGAAGGCGGCGGTGGCGCGCCGCCGGAAGGGAGGCGGCCGGCGAACCGCCAGCCTCAATTAGTGGCGAAGGGCGGGGGAGCCGTGCACCCCGCCCGCGATACGGCTCGGCCACGTTGGCCGAGCCGCGGCCGGCCGGTCGGCCCGGACCGAGCCGGGCCGGGCCGGGACGGGCCCAGCCGGGTCGGACCCAGGTCGGGTCGACCTGGTTCGGGTCGACCCAGTTCGGCCGACCCAGGGGGGGTCGGGCCGGGTCACCCCGGGCCCAGACCCCCTTTTTCGGGCCACTTTCGGTCAAAAGCCATTAACATTAGATACAGGCCTCCAAACGACTCTCCGTCAGCGGCAACACGATCCTTGGATCGAGACGGCCGTTTCGGTATATTACACTCAAGGTTTTGGAGAACTTTGGGTTCAGCCGGGTTGGTTCGTACACGAAACCAACCGGGCCCTCGGAGCGGAAACACTCGTAACTTGAGTTCCGGACGTCCGAATGACATGTCGTCGACCTTTTTGTTTTCCTCTAAGTGAGACAGACCTTTTGGCTTACCCCGCTCGAGGTTTGGATGTCGTCGGAGTGCGGTTGGGTTGGTTCGCTCACGAAACCAACCGGGCCCTTGGAACGAAAAAGCCAATAACTCACAGAACGGGGGTCTGATTGACACGCCATCTATTTCGTTGAATTCCTCTTGATGAGACGGAACTTTTGGCGTACATCGCCCGACTTTTGGTCCGTTGAGATACTTCTTCGTGGGACATTGAGATAATTGTAGAAACGACCAGCAGCTCGTGGAGCAGACCCTCCCGGAGACGAGCGTGTAGAATATGGAGACCATGTAGTCGACTGAGACCCGACGACTGCTGATCGAACGACTTGGTGTGTTACAGAAAGCCCAGTGGGGAGCGCTTGGTTGTAGCAGAAAACCCATGACAGAGGTTCTCTTGGTTGGAGCGGCATAGGGGAGCGCTTGGTTGTAGCGGCAAACCCACGACAAAGGTGCGCTTGGTTGTAGCGGCACATGGAAGCGCTTGGTTGTAGCGGCAGACCCACGATAGAGGTGCGCTTGGTTGTAGCGGCACATGGGAGCGCTTGGTTGTAGCGGCAGACCCACGACGGAGGAGCGCTTGGTTGTAGTGGCACGGGAGAGCGCTTGGTTGTAGCGGCACGGGGAAGCGCTTGGTTGTAGCAGCTGGCCCGCAGTACTCAATAGGTGGAGTACTACAGCAGTCTTAGGTCAGTGAGCAGTACCTCGGAGTCGTGACAGGACCACTGTACACTCTAGGGATGAGGTTCTTCGGTAGTTGCGGTTTCGATAATGAAAATCTGGGTTTGAGCTGAGTCTTTGATCTTTGTGTTTCCTCATGATTGAGATGGGTTACTTGGTAACTTTGGTATATGTATGGGTATATACCTAAGTAGAGGATATCTGTTGAGATTTTCTTTGTGGTTATCCTTGTTGGTTTTAGTGAGACCTTGAGGGTCTCGGGGTCCCCACTGAGTATCGTTATACTCACCCCTGCACGGGCTATGCCCGCACTTCATTGTGTTCGATGCAGACGACGAACATCACTGATCGTGGTGCAGGCTTGCGGAGCAGGACGGTAACAGGAGGTGGACCACTGGGCGGGACATACTCGGAGAGGTCAGGTGGACCCAAGGAGCAGTGGTGGCTATCTGTACCCACACCTCAGTTGGGACTTCCAGAGGACGGCTCGACGCTGCGGCTTTTCTTTTCAGTTGTTGTTTTCCCCTTTCAGTTGTACTTTACAATTGGGCTTGTATTTCCGGCCCCTTTTACTTTTAGCACAACTTGTTACAGTTTTTGCTTAGTGTTTACCTTTCCTCTTGCTTACAATGTGGTGCTTGTTTACTTTTCAAAGGAAATGCCTTCCCTTTTTCTGGGATTTACGCCTTGGTGGTAGTCGCCAGCCCCTGGCCTATGGAAGGAGGGCTTGGGGTAGTCACGGCACGGGCCCCGAGGACGGGTCGTGACAATTATGGTTAATTTCAGTCATTCATGGGATATAAAATCCAATTTCACAGTGACCTTAATTACTATTCAGGGTTGGTTTGGAAAGGGTGCATACAATGTTCCTAAACCATGATCCTATTTCATTAGGGCTCAATAGTTGCACATTAGAGGGATAATGGTTAGACATACCATGCACCATCTTTTATAATGCCTCATAAATTGGGTTTCATAGTCTGCTTGGTTGGGGTGCATGGTTTTCCCTACCCAAGAATTAATCATTCAATATATTATTTCCTTCAGTTTTCTCAAATTATCTCACAAACACACCATAATATAAAATTCAAATGAAAAGTAATCAACTCTAAAACAATAAGTATATATAAAAGAGTCATATACAACTACAGAAAAGGTCAAGATCTTACAAAAAATGTGGAATCCATTAAATAAAATATATATATTACATGTTAATAAATTTTATTTTTATATTATATAAATATTAACACTAGTAACTGTGTTAATATAAGATCATGTTATTTATGATGGATATGTTTCTTGAGAAAAATTTTTCAGAAGAATTATGTAGGATAAATTTTGAAAATAAAATTCTACCACTTATATGAATAGAATTTTTTAGAATGTATTCCAAAATTGGAATCCTAGTAATTTATATTAAATAATAAGGTGAACATAATTTTTTTCATGTTGAATTATGAAGACAATTAAACTCTTTTATGATGGATAATGTGAAAACATGTATAATTCGGGGTTAAATTTAAAAATTATAAGGATTAAATTGTTCTAAACACATGTATGAAATATATTTTATGGACAAGATTCCACATTATCTAATATAAGGCTCAATAATGGTCTATTTTGAGTCTTTTTCAATATTAAAATATTCTTATAACACTTTCTTTTAAAAAATCAATGTGTGTGATCTCCAAAACTTATAAAAGGTTATCCCCACTCCTCTCCTCATTACACCTTTAAATACTTTGGATTATAAAATACCTAAAAAACACCCCTCATTAATTCTATCAGTATTTTATGGTGGAATTTTTTTGGATCATCAATCTAATCTAAAAAGTCATTAAGAATAATCATAATGATATTGTACAACGAAGATGTACAATTTTTTATGCAGAATTTTTTTTCTTCCTCTTCCACCTCCTTGAAATAATAATAAACCATGATGATATATTAAAAAATTATTTTAAATAAAATTATATGATTTTATTTTGTTGGAATAACCAAAAAATTTCATTACTTCCATCAAATGGGAATCAAACCCATCATTCATGTGTACAGTGGACCACATCTTCGTGAACCGATGTAATGGATTTTTCATCATCACCACTCATAGATAGTTAGGATAAATTGATTAATGTATATATATTTTAAATTAATGAAATAATTTTAATTATTAAATTAAAATATATCATTGATTTTTTACTTTGTCTTTCACTAAAAAAATCATATCATCATTCCTACGTATATGTGGATAACCACCTCAATTATGTGAAGTGATTATTCTTTCATTACCACATTAAACCGATAATATATTCATTTTTGTAAATTTATATAAAAAATAAGGTATCAATTACATTATTATAATTAATTATAGATAATTTCATACTTACATTCTTCTATAATTCTCATTGAAAAATGGAAACATCACTCATGCGTACATAAAACCCATTGTACCCCATATTGTAACACAACTAATTTTAATAAATATATTTCATTGTTACTTTTAAAAGTATAATTTATATATATATATATGATAAATATTTTAGGATTATCATTCTGGAGGATAATTAAAATTGAACTCTTCTTCCATAGTCAATATACCATTGTATATTTTCATATATACACAAATGTAATAAATATATATGTTATTTATATAAATTATTATAAAACTGTGTAAATCACTGTAAGAAAAAAAATTGAATAATTAAATTGATAATTTTTATTAGTAATTTAAATATTTAAAATATTTTCATTACAAAATTAGATAATGGTTATATGAGATGATTTGGACATAATGTAAGGGAATTTTAAAAAAACAATCTTCTTATAATGTCTCAATTTTCAGATCTTTTGCTTGAATGTTCATATTTTAGAAAAAAATTATTGATGTGTTCATAATTAAATAAGTGAATTGTAATGGAAATTGTATATATTTCAAATATTAGTCAATGGTTTTGTAATGGAATCTATTAATTGATGTTTTGACTTTATTTACAAAAGACATAATTATTGTTCCATTTTAACTTATCATATTTTGGCCATTATAGCCACTATTTGATTATTTGGTTCAATAATGATATATCATGTGTTATTCAATAGAAATGAATCCCTTAATAAAGTTATATTTTTATTAAAAATGAATTTTTAAATGAAAATGTGAATTTTGTTATCCGAAACAATTTTCCATACACGATTGAAAATATTTTTCAAGAAAATTATTCTGAAATAGTGAACATTTTTTTTATCTGAAACAATTTTCATTAACTCAATAAATAATATAATAACATTAAAATTTTCATTTGTTTTCACTGTAACAATTGTACCAATATATTTATTAATTTCCATTACCAGATAGATTATTTTGTGTGTGAAAAACATTTGTAAAATGTTTTTCATTGCTATTAAGGTCCAGAAATGGAAAGAAAGAATCCATGTTGAATGTCCTGATGATTTTCATGAAAATAAAACAATTTCACGACTCGTACCTCATGGCCCATGCCATGATTACCCCAATCCCACCATCCTTAGGATAGGGGGTGGTTAATAGCACCAGAAACGCTTATCCCAAAAAGGGAAGGCATTTCCCTTAAACCTATATAAAAACATATCCAACCACATCCCATCAAACCTAATGGGGGAAAATGTATACCATTAAAACAATGCAGAGTGCATGTGCAAGTTAAAGTAAGTGGGATAGAATACCAACCCAACATGGAACTGAAAATAGTAACATACAAAACGGAAACTCTGATTTACATCTGTGAAAAACCCCATATGATCGGGAGAGTAGTGAAGCAAATGGAACCTGAAGTTGTATATCTAACCCTTGTAATCCTACTAAGCCCCACTAGGTCCTAGGCCACTGAGTCAACTTTCGTAGTGTCCGTATGTCCCGTCCCCCTGAGCACCTTTGTCAAAATATAGAACATCTGCACTGGACACAACATGTGTAGGCACATCATGTGCCAGGGTGATCGTAAAAATACTCATTAGAAACCTCGAGACCCCCAAAGGCCTCTCGGTAATCCATTAATGAAAACACCACAAAGAGAAATACCCCAGAGGTAAAACCACAAAGAAAGTCCTCAACCACATAGAATAATGTAAAAAATATAGCTCACAACTTGTATATACCACAATGAGGATGAATAAAGATGATTAGTAATAAAGATATATCATCATATTTTGTTAGGAGGATTTTTCTGTTGGACCGCACAAGGTATCTAGGTACTGACCTAGAGAGGATTGCTAGGTGTTGAACCACAGACGATCGCTAGGTATTGACCCATATAATATCACTATGTGATGACCCATGGAGGATCACTATGTGTTGACCCAGGTAGGATCGCTACGTGCTGACCCCCATATGATCTCTATGTGGAGACCCACAAAGGATCATAACATGAAGGCCAATGGGGGTCGCTAAGTGCTAAACCACAGGGGATCACTATGTGCTTCACAATTTCACAACCATCCACTAGATTCCAGCACTTAGAAAACATGATTCGTGGAGGATCCCCTCCTAAATTCATCCATCGTACCTCAACTAACATGAAGTTCCAAGAAGAAGTAACCCAAATACATTAAATTTCATAAGGGGTCCAACATAATAGATGCCACGTCAATCAGATGCCTGGTCTTAATATTATAGGCATTTTTGTACCAAGGGCCTGGTTGGATTCGAGATCGATCCAACCCACCCATACTCTACCCTTCTCCAAACCCCATGTAGAGTATCTCAAAATTACCTCCTCATTGTGAGGGTCCTCATGCCGCTAAAGACGCGTAGAATAGATGACAGGTGTCGGTGATTCACCCATTTTAGTGACACGGTGACCATTAATGTCTGGCTCTAGTAGGGGACTAGGTCGGATAGCCCATTGGGTCCGAGGGTCCATCCCAGTTGGCGGCCCTAGCAGGACTGGCCATTCTGGCCCAGCACGCAGTTCCGGTCGGGCATGCTGGTCCAACCACCCTGGAAACCCGGATGCGTGCCTTTTTCTAGACGCACTGACTGGATGTGTTGTGAACAGTCAATCAGCTGGCGGCACCAAGATGTCTCCACCCCTCATTACAATATAGATGGATGGAGTCGGCCGTTGATCAAGCCGGGCGGCTGGAGCGTGCCGCTCCTCTCCCAGTGCAGCGAGGCGGCACCGCTCCATTACACCCGAGGCGGCCGGACTGGCCGCAGCTCAAGGCGTTGTGGCTTTTGGCCCTACAATGCCTACGAGAACTGCTCCTCCATGTGGTTGGCTCGGCCAGAAGCCTCGCTAGTGGTTCCTTGTTGTTTTTTTCTTCCACATGCCATCGAAGATACTCTTATGGTATGTTTAATTTCTTGTCTACGCCTACGGGACTCCTGGGTCGTCGCCTTCTCTGTGAGGCCCTTAGTTTGGTCATACCACAACGTTTCATTGTAGTACACAAAGAGAGCACATAAAAAATAACTCTAGAGGGTTTGGGACTAGATTGGATTGGCCCGCACCATCCCCTTTAGCACCTAATCATGTAGAAGAATAATAATCATTAAAACCCCATAACGAAACCCCCCATCAAACTCCCGCAATAAAGAACAATATGTGGATCCACCAGTGGGTCAGTTGATTTTTGTACTTCATATTACAATATAATGGGGAATTTGGAATATTAAAAAAATAAATCAAACAAAATCCCTACCTAGAATCAACATTCTATTTTAATGAGAATATTCATATTCATAGATGTTCCATGTTCGTTGGCACTCTTTGTCACCCAATTTTATTCCTCTAATGACCATTTCTCGATCACTGTTCTTCATTGGATCAGAAAATCATTAGTGACCTGATAGAGACTTCTCCCATTTTTGTAAAAAATCATTCCAACGGTTAGATTAAATAAAACAATCTTCAACATGGAATTAATTAAATGGTTTCATTAGTTAATCATAATTAATGATCCATTAATCCCACAAGTGTTGCAGTTATAAAAAGGGAGGATTGAGTCAATAAATAACCCACCTTTATTGACCATCATTACACTGTGGTTCTTCCAACAACCGATCAATTTTGGAATAAAATGAATAAAATAACTTTAGTTATTTTATTATTTATTTTTCCAAAAGTCAAAAAATTAACATTTTCATTCGGCCCTTTCTGGTCAAAGTGAAGCTTTTCATAAGTGAATCTGAGCACTACAAATTCAACTGTTCTATTATATTTTCAATAAAATCAGCAGTTCAAATGATAGAAATCCCTACTCGTATGTTTACTGAATTTCCCTTAAAAAAATAAAAAATTATTAACATTCACCCTCGACCCGTATCGGTGAAGGATATGCTACATTGATGGGAAAAACACCCTCACAAGAATAATGGTACTCTATGATTTTCAATCTGAGTAACCGTTTTGGAGTTATAACGATTTGAAAATAAAATAATTGTTTCAGGATTATACTGTTTATGACCAAAAACTAACTTCCAATGTTGGCACGTGTCGGCCATTGTTAGGATCTACCTAAAAAAATAATACCCTCATAAGTTCCGCAGTGGTCTCATATTTTTAATCAATGTACCCTTTCATGATTTATAAGAAATTTGAAAATAAAATAATTTTATTTAATTATTTTGTTCACAGTTAATCAATTTTAGGGTTTCCACACAGGTGGAATATGCAGACTAAACATAATCCACACCTATGTTAAACCCGCCATACTGAATGCAACAGTGCCGTAATATTCCTGACTTGGACACTTATTTATGATTTATTATTATTTTTTTAAGAAAACCCCACACACACACTATTTAATGCTAAACATTTTTCAATAGACCATTACAAGAACTCCAGGACTCTTAATCATATACCATCATGTTTAGCGGTCTCAAAATAATTCCATATAATTAATAAATTATACTGAATCTCTAGGTCCTTAAATTCTATCCACATTAGGGATTTACATCCCTGAAATCCAAACAATGGTAAATAAAACAAGTGGGGGTAATGATCATGAATTTGAACCTCCCACTCCATTATAATCACTTAATGATACTCGTGCTTCCACTAAATTCTCAAAAGATGAATCGACTATCTATAAGGGACCTGCTCTTGTTGATCGTGTATCTCCACCTTGAACTTTTCCGATGTCCCCCAATCGCTAAAGTCTGACCCTCCACAGTCATTGACGTACAATGGATCATGCATATATCACCTCAGAAGTGACATAAGGGAAAAATAATGCTCCAGATGCATCTGTGGGGGAAGAGATAGGTGGTACTCCACATCGCCAAATGTGCTGAGAATCAGATATGTTCTGATAATCCTCAGAGATAACTTATCAGCCTGGTCAATTCTCTACAATCCCCATCGAGGTGAGACCTTTAAGAAGACATATTATCCCTCCTTGAACTCCAAGGGTCTTCTTCTATTGTCTTAGGAATTATTTCTACTCTGTGATGTCCTCATCTGCTCCTTGATGATCTGCACCTTCTCAGTGGTAGCCTGTACCAACTCTGGACCCATGAGCATGTAATTTTTTATGAATATATAGCATATAGGCGATCAAGATTTGAACCTGTACAAGGCCTCAAATGGTTTCATGCCAATGGTAGAGTGATAGCAATTGCTGTGTGCAAACTCCAGTACTAGTGGGTGGTACTCCCAACTATGACAAAAAACCAGGACACAAGTATAAAGCATGTTCTCCTTGGCCTCTATGGTCCTCTCCTTCTGACCATCTTTCTGTGGGGGGGGGGGGGGGGAAGATGTGCTCAAGCATGATGTATCTTGAAGATCATATTTCACATGAAGACAAGTGAGTCATCGTGAAATGAATTCTTCCACCAATTTCTTCATCCTAGGAAACTAGTACTGTCGTTGAAGGTCCTAATACATCTTCTCCACACTAGGATGTACTGTCAAAGTGGATATATGGAATTATCTCAAATCCTCCACACATAATGTCACCGGTACCCTGGTGCATCCTCTAAAAATGATGAAGTGCACCCCACCTATCCAAAATCCATCCAGAGCCATTCCTGAGGATATTTGAGCATGTCGGGCCACACAATCAACGTCTACAAGATCTGCCTCCCTATCTCACTGAAGGAGTGGGGGAGTGACATTCATATACTGGAGGTAATCTACCCCATCAACATTCAAAAAATACATCGGCATAGAAGCTAGCTTCCCTTTCTCCTCACTCAGCTATTGAAGACCATTCCTCATGCTTATCACATGTACCACCATGTCCCTCTTCCTAGGATTATATACTATCACTACTGGAAATCATACTTTTCTGAACACTTCTATACCAACTGTTCAAATGAATTGTTTGTATAAGTGATATTTGCCAACTTCTTTCATAAACCATTGGTAAATATGGATTTTGAGGGAGTTTTACAAATGGTTTGCATAAACCATTGGTAAAGATGCATTTTAAAAGAGTTTTCCCAATGGTTTCATCAAACCGTTGGGAAAAAATTTATTTCCCAACGGTTTTTAATAGCTGTTGGGAAAACGATCCCCCAAATTCAAAAAACACAAATGAACACCCCCCCCCCCCCGATTCCAGAAGCATTGTACTGCTCTCCCAGAAGAGATTCCCAACTCCCAGAAGCCCTTGAGAAGCCTAGCATAAGTGCACCTCTTCCATTGGATCGAATACCAGGTTAGACTCCATCCACCTCTTATAAAGGATATCCTTACACCTCTTTTCCAGGATATCCTTCTATTCTCAAGGATATCATTATTCCCTCTTTGTAGTGGTTTTTTAAAATTTTATGATTCACTACTCCATGAATTGTGTAGTCAAATAACTAAATCCACGAATTGTGTACTCAAATCACTACATCGGTGTACAAATTGTGTAATTAATGGTTTCATTACACATATACATTTATAAGGTCATGTTGTCTCTTTCTTGTGTTCTAATTTTAATGATTCATCGTTTTTTAAAATCTAAATTCCTCAAAGATTGCAGCTTCATGTATATGAACTCATAAGAAATTATTTTTAATATTGATTCATAGTATTTAATAAAAATAACTCCTTTCTTTATGATCATGTTAAACATGAAGATCTTATTAATATTAATATTTGTACACTATGTGTATTACATAACATGTATTTATCATGTTCCTATAAAAATTTATATATATAATGACATGCTATTCACTTATCCTTTGCATAATAGAACATATAGAGTATCTTCTTGATCATTGAGAAATATTTTTTGGCCCCTAATTATTCTTCACAGAAGAAATAATAAATACATAACCATACAAACAATGTTCATTATGAATAAAATATCTACAAAGGGAACTCTTGGTGGGACCTCTCCATTTCCCATCTAGTAATTCTTCCCTCTTCATGAAACTAATTCACAGAATTTCCGATTTTCAATATTAATGAATATTAGTTTTCCTAATATAACCATTAATCATTATTCCTTCAACATCATACATGAGTTATTAAATCAACTTTTTAAAACACAATGACCATTTTCACTAATTTGGGGTTCCTCAAAATGCTTGGGAAAATCAGAATAACACATGTATTGAATCATGTTTCTCATATGGTTTCATGGATACATGTTCAACACAAAAATCATGACTGTGTGGTTCAAATATCAAAGGGACCATGGAATTATTATTCTTCACACAATTGAAGTTGTTTTCTGCAACTATGTGTTTTTGTTTTCACTTTTGATTTGGCCAAAAGGGGAGCGTTGTGGTCATTAATCATGGTTGTGGGTGGTCATTTAGGATGTAAGATAATATGGATTCATTTTACCTGATATATCCAATATTATTATTGATTTATGTTCAATTTGATTATCAATGAAAAGTTATGTTGTTTAATAAGTTTTTATTAATGGTTGTAATAATGATGATATGGTATAAGGGTTCACATGATGTGTATAACAGTTAACAAGGTGTCTACGATAATCTAGTGTCTCGGGAATTTACATGGGAATGTACAAACATTACATGACTTGTTTATCCATGTAAATAAACATGGGAAATCCCTTATGGTGAAAAGTATGTTTGGACAAATGGGATGCTAAAAACATCACATTTACACATGTATTTCTTTTATGGGTATTCCTACATGACGATTTGGCCATACAATAGAGTAGGTAGAAATTATCTCTTCCAAAACACATTCATCCCTGAAATTGAAGACTACATTGTTAAATGGAAGAACCCATGTTCTAATGACATGCATAACATGGTTTCTAACTCACCTCACCTAAAAACAAACTAAAGCACTGGTTAAATGCAATAATTCATCCTAAACATACACTATAACATTGGTTAAATTGAAGAAACCATCCTCCTTACAAAATTCCATAATAATTTGGGAAAAAACTATCATTCTCGAACATCATATTAAATTATAGGCTTTTCAAAAAAAACATATCCCTTAAATGTCATTTAATTATAGTAGGCACTGATTTAAATTTTTCATGTTTACAAGTGTAATCTTTGTAGCTTTGGATAATATATTCTAGAACTATAGAGTGGAACCCCATTTGGTGGTTTGAGGTCCACCCAAGAAAACCCCCATACTTCTTGGACCCATGACAACCCCCCTCCTTCCTGGACACTGGACAGCCCCCCCCCCCCCCCCCCACCCTCCTCCCTGGACCCCAGACATCCCCCCACCCTCCTTCCTACACCCTGGACAACTTAACCTTCTCCCAATACCCCAGATAGCCTCCACCAAACCTTCTGGACCCAGCTAATCCCCCCATCATTCTTGGAACCTGGACAGCCCCCCTGTAACACCCCGAGCTTCCACGATACGCATCTCATTCAATAATGCAATAGCATGCATTGTACGCAACTTCGAGTTCTAAAACACCGCGACTAATCATAATATCCGTTATGAATAGCAATAACCACTTTTTAAAATTATAGAAATTTTATATTTCAAAATGGACTTCATTTTTGGATTCGGAATATCGAAATTAGCCTATGTTGAATTTTTGGTATTTTTCTGAGAACTTCTAATTTTTTTATAAATAGTGAAAATACATAAAAAAAAATTTTAATCAAAATAATTTATAGTGATAAGTTATACTATTTAGTGGTTTTAAGGTATAACTAGAATATATTTTTACCATTTTATCCAATGGTGGTCATTAGAATTAATTTAACATTGAAATTGGACATAAACAATTGCCTATCTTTTGATATAAATAGTTTCTTAAAAACACGCTATTTGTCATAACAGCGGGAATTAATTATAAAATTAATTAATGCAACTTATATGTTTGGAATTTTTTAAAATAGACATCATTTTTGAATTCGGAATATCAATTATAGCTTAGGGTGAAATTTTGGCCTTGTTCTGAAAAACTTCAATTTTTGATGAATAGTGAAACCACTAAGTGGTAGTAAAATAACTGATTTTTCATTTAAATGACATATTACCACTTCTGTGATTTGATTTTCAAAAATCCGACATACATGGTTGTCATTAAGAAGTAAAATGTGGTTCAATGAGATTAAAATAATTTTTTGGTGAATAGTAACTTTTAAATTCTTAATCGCGATTAGAGGTAATTAGTGTAGTTTAAGGAACAAATAATGTTTTAATAATTTTAGATGAGCATGACACTTGTCCTACTCCTATTGGATGAGTCATGGCCGACCAAGAAACCCCATGGGTCAACTTGGGGACCCCATGGAGCCACTTTTGTTGGAAAATGACATTAATATATATTTATTTAATGTTAAAATTAAATTGAAACAAACATGAGTTATTTTACAAAAAACAATTTTTATGTGGGGTTAAACAAGTCCAAATTTTGATTAAAATATTAATTAGAAAGATAAAAAGATTTCCTACATCATAGTATTTTTTTTATAATTTGTATACATTAAATAAATTAAATTATTTATGACATCATTATGATGCAGCGATGACCTCATTATTTAACGATTTTAATAAAATGAAATGATAATGTAATATCCAAGGCTTACACTTGTCCAAAGACAATTGGATGGGTAGATTTCGAACCCTTATCACCTTAGCCACGAATTATATAAGTGTGGGACCTTTATAATCCGAAAAGCATTGTGTAATAATGTAACATTTCAATCTTTCCAAAAGAGCCCCTCCTCTCCACTTATAAAAGGCCCCCACCTCTCCCACCTTATTCACACCTTCAAGCCATTTGGATCGGCCAACCTCTGCCCAAATACTCTCCCAAAATCCCCCTATTACTCCTAGAAGCCTCAAATTGGGAAGAACCCTTCCCAAGGAAGCCTTTGGCTCAAATCAAAAAGAGTTACCCGATTTTGCGGTAATGTCTTTTCTAATGTTGTTTTGTTTTATTTTTCTTCTACAACCCCCTAAACTCTTTTTATTCATTTCTTTTGTAACAACACCAGTATAATAAATATACTAGGATGTTGTTATAAGAAGTATTCGAGCTACACTTACACACACCTACATCTAATGGTTAAAGAACATACGGTTTCTGTGGATGGCGAATTTCTGCCTCACGAAACGATGATTGTTCAACACTCATATAACACCTTCAAAGGTGGCCATTAAGATGTAACTATTTTTATATATGATATATAATATGTTTATGTTTTACTTATGCTTCTGTATTTCTCATTTATTCCATACTTTATGATTTCCATTATGGGTAAAACGCGATAATTTCATTTTAGGAAGTGCGGACTACCGCCCCCTCAAAGTGATTTGAATCGTTAATGCCATATGTAGGATGTATAAAGGATGGAGTAAATGGTATTATACACTATATTATTCTGTAATTATATTAAAAATTTATATCATTATGATTTCATTCCATTAAATACGAAATTGAAATGAAAGTAGCGTTCATGCGTACGTAGGGCTTACCGTCTCCATGAACGGTGCATTTCATTTCTTACCTCTAAATGTTACGTGACATTATGAATGAATGTATATACTGTATATATATGATATATATGACATATAAATCATGAATATAATTCTGTATATAATGGATATTCTACCACATGAACAACTTGTAATTATAAGAAGTTTATTGTTGACTCAAGTACCAAAGATCGACAAAACGACCGTTATTAACTTAAATAATTACATAATGTTCATAACATTGTAATAAGTGATATAAAAAGGATAATGAAATTGAAAATGGTTCTTAGTAAGGTAGATATTAACTGTAGTTTATTATTCATGAGGTTAAAGAACGGTTTAGTCAAGTCAGACACGAGGTAAGAGAACTTCTTAACCCAACTTCCATTCTTTGGGTTAATCTCCTACTTTCAAATTATGTCATGATGTTATTATGTCCTATTTCATATTTTTACATTCTTTATGTGTACATATAGTGAATACACATAATAGATCTATTTTATTTTAAAAATGATCTTTTTAAGAGATTTCGTCTCAATCTCCATTCATTGAGGCATATTTTGTTTTATACACAACTTTCTTTTATACGGTGTATAAACCCCTTTGACTTTTACATTTATTCAAAATTACTCTTTTTTATACGAAGCATTTTACTAAACGACAAAAAGGGAATGTTTTTCTTTCCGTACTTATGTGGCGACAACGACTTCTCCACCGCCGTGACCATTATTTGAGTTTCGGCTTCCTCTACAAGCCATCACTTTTTTTTAATGAAAAATAAATACAAAGTTTTAACTTGCTTTTATTTTGGTATTGAAAATGGTTTTGAAAGCGTTTTTATTATATCAATGTGTTGTATTGACATCTTGTGATTGAAATGTGGAAATTTTATGTTTCCTTTATGCATGTTTTATGTGATACGATTATGTTATGGTTTATGATATGTTTAAACCTATTCATATGAGGAATGCATTGGACTTAATAAGTGACGGGTGGAGCCCGCTATAGCTCCTCGATGCATCGGTAGGTCTCATGAGACAACTAGACGTGGAATTGGCCGAGGCCCTTTCCCAATTTGATTTATGGTTTTGGCCGAGGCCTTAATCATTTTAGACGTCCTGGCCGAGGCCTTGACAAAATGTTTCAGAATGTCCGGCATTATACATTCCCTCATTATGAAAGTGGTTATTGATATTGCATGTGATTATTCGACCAGTAGAATATCCATGTGAGTAAGTAAGTGGCATTATTTGATTTTACTTTTTCCATATTATGCTGAAGTTCAAGTTTAATAAGGATTTTGTTTTAGTTATACATTTCCTTAAATGTTAATGTTTATTTATGAAAGCTTCCGCAATATTGTTATCCTTACTGAGCATCTGAGCTCACCCCTTTCAATGTTTTAATATTTTCCAGGATGTGAAGAAGTATTTTATGAATGACATGCAGGAATTTTCAGAAGAGGATATGAGTGTGGTCTATGGAGACTTTCTTATTGTAGTTTTTCACTTTATGATGTAATGTAACGTTTATGAATGTATCTAGTGTTTCCAAGGCTACTAAACTAATCGGTCTTTCGAGACTTGATCTTTTATGATAATGCCAATGTTACGAAGTAATGCACCGACTCTGGGTAGCTGGGGTCGGGGCGTTACAGTTGGTATCAGAGGCAGTTTAGTACTAACCTTGGAAGCTAGATGTAGATAAACTCTGATTAGAGCACATAGCCCAAAGATAGACTTTGAGGATTAGTATAGAAGAACATCCTAGAATTTTGGTATTATAGAGATGTTATTAGTTTTCTGATAAATACATCCCTGTCTGGATACGAGCAGGTAGAGGCGGATTTGGCACAGATGTACCTAGGGGTAAAACCCGAAAACACCGCTTTGAGCTAGACTCGAACGGGAACTGGTGCAAGACAACGGGCCTTGCTGAACTCTTGGTTACGACACTCCCGTGGGATATGCTTAGGATAATTCCCATTTTCTTTACAAACCACTATGAAGGGATACGATTATATACTTCCTCAAAGAAATTTTTTTTATAATTATGGATTATATCCATAATTAGTTCAATTTATGTTAAGTGTTTTACAAGTATGGAATTATGTATTTTGATTCATGAACTAATCTAGTTTATGCCATTATTTAGAAATGGCGCCTAGTGGAAGGAATGGAAACTATATCAATGCACGCACTCCGTGTAGGGATTGCCCTCCTGCTCAGGATAATTATTGTGGAGCTAGTGATACAACTGGTGCCGATCAGCTTCTCACCGTACTAGGACAACTCACACAGGTTATGAATAACAACCTTACTCGTATGAAGAACCCTGATCCGCAACGTGGAGGATCAATGCTAGACCGTTTCATGAGGCAACAACCGCCAACCTTCAATGGGAGTACAAATCCTATAGTAGCTGAGCAATGGATAAATTCCTTAGAGTAAATATTCCATGCCTTGGGGAGTAGTGAAAGGGAGAATGTTGTCATGGCAGTTTACCGCCTCATTGGAGATGCCGATCAATGGTGGTCATTGATTCAAAACACAAAGGAAGATGATAAAATATCGAATATGGAATGGAGGGAGTTCAAAGATATTTTCTTAGAAAAATACTTTCCTCATGACCATAGAGCAGATATGGAAAGGCAATTTCTGAGTCTGAAACAAAAGGAGGATGAGAATGTCGCAAAGTATGAGGCCAACTTTACAAGGTTAGCGAGGTATGCTGCAGATTATATACGTAACCCAAGAGGTAAGATTGATCGTTTATTTGATGGGTTAAAATCATTTCTTCGTCGAGCTTTAGTATCACAATCCTTCTCATCATACGAAGATATTGTCTCGTGTGCTATCAAGACAGAAAAGGAATTCTCTAAGTCTTATGACAACAATGTAAAGCAAGAGAAGAAGAGAACCGTGGAACAAGAGACAGATAAAGGGAAAAAGGGAAAGAAGGATTTTCCATTATGTGATAATTGTGGAAAGAATCACCCTGGTACGTGCCTAAAAGGAATGGGAGTTTGTTATAAATGTGGAGAAAAGGGTCACCAGGCTCGTGATTGCAAGGGAAAGAAAGAGGCTGTCAAAGATGAATGCTACAATTGTAGGGAAATGGGGCATTCTGCAAATGAATGTCCTAAGCGTCAAGGAAACTTACCTCAGAAAAGGCCAAGGGATCAAGTCCAATCTTATGTTGTGACTACAGTTGAAGTGGAATAATTAATGTATTGGTGCTTTTGGACTCAAGGATTATATTCTGGTTATAAGAATAATGTGATATATATAAAGATTGTACTGCAGTACTTTTTGATTTCAGAAAGGATTTAATATGATGAAGGTAATCATATTTTTAGTATGTGATAAAAAGAGAAACTATAATTTGTTTGGGGAATCAGATGTTACAATTGATTTCGGAATTTAGAGACCTTTTAGAGAAATTCTGGACAGAGGTATTTTGGATAACTATAAAGGTTATAGTGGATTAAGTTGATCTTGGGATAGTAATGTTTAAGGTTAAAAAATTTATGATGATTATTTTTGAAATATTATGATACAGTATTTTTAGGAAAAGGACGACCTGCAGGGTGGGGAATAACTCGTCGTGTCGGACAAAGCTGCAGGAATCGAACCCACAACCATAGTGCGACATGCCTTTATTTCCTACCACTAGCCTACAGGAAGTCCCTGGTTATTACAAAATAATTTTACTAATCTAAATGGTATGTGTTAACATTTGGAACCTTATACAATTAGGATAAGTAT
Source organism: Viscum album (assembly GCA_963277665.1). Lineage (NCBI taxonomy): Eukaryota > Viridiplantae > Streptophyta > Magnoliopsida > Santalales > Viscaceae > Viscum > Viscum album. The sequence continues at coordinate 969,246,155 of OY728133.1, read as the reverse complement.
AATATTTTTGAGTTCTATTATCTTTTTGAGTGAAAGATGAGTTGAAGGTTGAAACTCTAATTGTCAACCATAAATATATTTATACCTATCTCTTATTCAATGAATAAATTAATTCTTAAACTTTATTAATGGGATATTAAAACAAAAAAATGTGTTATCCTAATACCTTATGTCTTGTTGAACTGATGATATTTTAAATCAACATAGATTGAAGGCTTTGAGGCCCTCAATTAGACAGTTGGTTGTAATTGATGACCTCAATCACTCCCTACAAATATTTACGTTTTTCCTCCAATTATATATCTCTAATTGCCACCAATTTTCTCCTAATTGAGATCATAATTGGGTGGTGACTTTTTCATTTCCCTTTCCCTCTTATTAAGGCTAAATTTTATTAATCTTATTTCCGATGTGGGTTTTCCACAAAGGTATTTTCTCTTTTCAACCTTTTATTTTCAAAGAAAAATTTCAAATTGCGAGGACGCAATTTATTGAAGGAGGGGAGAATGTAACACCCCGATCTTCCACGATACGCATCTCATTCAATAATGCAATAGCTTGCATTGTACGCAACATCGAGTTCTAAAACACCGCGACTAATCATAGTAGCCGTTATGAATAGTAATAATCACTTTTTAAAATTATAGAAATTTTATATTTCAAAATGGACTTCATTTTTGGATTCGGAATATCGAAATTAGCCTCTGTTTAATTTTTGGTATTTTTCTGAGAACTTCTAATTTTTTTATGAATAGTGAAAATACTTAAATTTTTTTTTTAATCACAATAATTTATAGTGATAATTTATACTATTTAGTGGGTTTAAGGTATAATTAGAATATATTTTTACCATTTTATCCAATGGTGGTCATTAGAATTAATTTAACATTGAAATTGGACATAAACAATTGCCAATCTTTTGATATAAATTGTTTCTTAAAAACACGCTATTTTTCTTAACAGAAGGAATTAATTATAAAATTAATTAATGCAACTTATATGTTTGGAATTTTGTAAAATAGACATCATTTTTGAATTCGTAATATCAATTATAGCTTAGAGTGAAATTTTGGCCTTGTTCTGAAAAACTGCAATTTTTGATGAATAGTGAAACCACTAAGTGGTAGTTAAATAACTGATTTTTCGTTTAAATGAAATATTACCACTTCTGTGATTTGATTTTCAAAAATCCGACAAACATGGATGTCATTAAGAAGTAAAATGTGGTTCAATGAGATTAAAATATTTTTTTGGTGAATAGTAAATTTTAAGTTCTTAATCGCGATTAGAGGTAATTAGTGTAGTTTAAGGAACAAATAATGTTTTAATAATATGAGATGAGCATGACACTTTTCCTACTCCTATTGGATGAGTCATGGCCGACCATGAAAACCCATGGGTCAACTTGGGGACCCCATGGAGCCACTTTAGTTGGAAAATTACATTAATATATATTTATTTAATGTTAAAATTAAATTGACACAAACATGAGTTGTTTTACTAAAACAATTTTTATGTGGGGTTAAACAAGTCCAAATTTTGATTATAAATATTCATTATAAATATAAAACGATTTACTACATCACCGTATTTTTTTATAATTTTTATACATTATATAAATTAAATTATTTATGACATCATTATGATGCAGCGATGACCTCATTATTTAACGATTTTAATAAAATGAAAAGATAATGTAATATCCAAGGCTTACACTTGTCCAAAGACTATTTTATGGGTATATTTCGAACCCTTATCACCTTAGCCACGTATTATATAAGTGTGGGACATTTAGAATCCAAAAAGCATTGTGTAATAATGTAACATTTCAATCATTCCAAAAGATCCCCTCCTCTCCACTTATAAAAGGCCCCCACCTCTCCCACCTTATTCACACCTTCAAGCCATTTGGCTCGGCCAACCTCTGCCCAAATACTCTCCCAACATCCCCCTATTACTCCTAGAAGCCTCACTTTGGGCAGAACTCTTTCCAAGGAAGCCTTTGGCTCAAATCAAAAAGAGTTACCCGATTTTGAGGTAATGTCTTTTCTAATGTTGTTTTGATTTATTTTTCTTCTACAACCCCCTAAACTATTTTTATTCATTTCTTTTGTAACAAAACCAGTATCCTCAATATACTAGGATGTTTTTATAAGAATTATTCGAGCTACACTTACACACACCTACATCTAATGGTTAAAGAACATACGGTTTCTGTGGATGACGAATTTCTGCCTCACGAAACGATGATTGTTCAACACTCATATAACACCTTCAAAGGTGGCCATTAAGATGTCACTATTTTTATATATGATATATAATATGTATATGTTTTACTTATGCTTATGTATTTCTCATTTATGTAATACTTTATGATTTCCATTATGGGTAAAACGCGATAATTTCATTTTAGGAAGTGCAGACTACCGCCCCCTCAAAGTGATTTGAATCGTTAATGCCATATGTGGGATGTATAAAGGATGGAGTAAATGGTATTATACACTATATTATACTGTAATTATATTATAAATTTATATCATTATGATTTCAATCCATTAAATACGAAATAGAAATGAAAGTAGCGTTCATGCGTACGTACGGCTTACCGTCTCCATGAACGGTGCATTTCATTTCTTACCTCTAAATGTTATGTGACATTATGAATGAATGTATATACTGTATATATATGATATATATGACATCTAAATCATGAATATAATTCTGGATATAATGGATATTCTACCACATGAACAACTTGTAATTATAAGAAGTTTATTGTTGACTCAAGTACCAAAGATCGACAAAACGACCGTTATTAACTTAAATAATTACATAATGTTAATAACATTGTAATAAGTGATATAAAAAGGATAATGAAATTGAAAATGGTTCTTAATATGGTAGATATTAACTCTAGTTTATTATTCAGGAGGTTAAAGAACGGTTGAGTCAAGTCAGACACGAGGTAAGGGAACTTCTTAACCCAACTTCCATTCTTTGGGTTAATCTCCTACTTTCAAATTATGTCATGATGTTATTATGTCCTATTTCGTATTTTTACTTTCTTTATGTGTACCTATAGTGAATACACATAATAGATCTATTTTATTTTAAAAATGATCTTTTTAAGAGATTTCGTCTCAATCTCCATTCATTGAGGCATATTTTGTTTTATACACAACATTCTTTTATACGGTGTATAAACCCCTTTGACTTTTACATTTATTCAAAAGGAATCTTTTTTATACGAAGCATTTTACTAAACGACAAAAAGGGAATGTTTTTCTTTCTGTACTTATGTGGTGACAACGACTTCTCCGCCGCCGTGACCATTATTTGAGTTTCGGCTTCCTCTACAAGCCATCACTTTTTTTTAATGAAAAATAAATACAAAGTTTTAACTTGCTTTTATTTTGGTATTAAAAATGGTTTTGAAAGCGTTTTTATTATATCAATGTGTTGTATTGACATCTTGTGATTGAAATGTGGAAATGTTATGTTTCCTTTATGCATGTTTTATGTGATACGATTATGTTATGGTTTATGATATGTTTAAACCTATTCATATGAGGAATGCATTGGACTTAATAAGTGACGGGTGGAGCCCGCTATAGCTCCTCGATGCATTAGTAGGTCTCATGAGACAACTAGACGTGGAATTGGCCGAGGCCCTTTCCCAATTTGATTTATGGTTTTGGCCGAGGCCTTAATCATTTTAGACGTCTTGGCCGAGGCCTTGACAAAATGTTTCAGAATGTCCGGCATTATACATTCCGTCATTATGAAAGTGGTTATTGATATTGCATGTGATTATTCGACCAGTAGAATATCCATGTGAGTAAGTAAGTGGCATTATTTGATTTTACTCTTTCCATATTATTCTGAAGTTCAAGTTTAATAAGGCTTTTGTTTTAGTTATACATTTCCTTAAATGTTAATGTTTATTTATGAAAGCTTCCGCATTGTTGTTATCCTTACTGAGAATCTGAGCTCACCCCTTTCAATGTTTTAATATTTTCCAGGATGTGAAGAAGTATTTTATGAATGACCTGCAGGGATTTTCAGAAGAGGATATGAGTGTGGTCTATGGAGACTTTGTTATTGTAGTTTTTCACTTTATGATGTAATGTAACGTTTATGAATGTATCTAGTGTTTCCAAGGCTACTAAACTAATCGGTCTTTCGAGACATGATCTTTTATGATCATGCCAATGTTACGAAGTAATGCACCGACTCTGGGAAGCTGGGGTCGAGGCGTTACACCCCCACCCTCCTCCCTTGACCCTGGACATCCCACCACCCTCCTCCCTGGACCACGGACATCGCAAAATTCATTATTTGTATGTGAGATAAAACACATTAGAACTTTAAGGTTCCCCTCCAATGAGTGGCCATCTGGGTTTGGGTCACTAATGAGTGGAATCCTGGTTTCGGATGTCACAATTCCTAGATATCCTTTTTATAGGTGTTTCTAATCAAATCCGTACCAAAAACTATTGAATGTCCCTATCCAAAATCAATTGGGACATTATTCAATGAATACACCCTACCATCCTATGATCTATGGCCCCAAACCTAGGATTCTTTAATCCATGGTTAATGTGAAACATGATGAGGCCATAACTACTTTTGATGTGATCCTCATCCCACTCCTCATCCTGATCTCCCAGAAGAAGTTAAAGTATAAAACTCATGTACTCCCAACACGACCCTTATGTATTATGTATTACTTGATCCACTTCCAATATCTTACTGAGCAATCCTTTAATATAGGAATTAGAAATTATGTAACTTATTTTCTTATATACATTGTATTTTGTTGTATTTCTTAATATGATTCTCATATAGAGTAATGTGTCTGTTATGATTTTATTTAAATTAAACAATTATCATTTACCAAAATATTATTTTGATTTAATGTAAATATTATTGAATTTCTTGGAAATGGCTTATTTCAATTATTTTACCAAATGGGTAGATGTTGGATGTATGAAACTGATCGAATTTCAACCGAATTTCAAAATAATTTGAATATCTTTCTAGAGTTGGAATTTTACAAGGCATAAGATAGTGGTCTCATACACTGCCCATGTTCTAATTTTGTTGGAAGAACTTGGTTGAGTCGTTAATCAGTTAGCTATCACATAACCAAATATGGTTTCTAAACAAACTATTATCTGTTTTATCATAATGGAGGGAAAATGGAATCTCAAAATGTTGATGATCCAAATGATAGGACTGAATTGGACAGTTTGATATATGATCAGTTTCAATTTATTCGTCATTATTAGAAGGTAATGATGTCTAGCCAACATGATTTTGATACAAGCACACATGATGCGTCCAATGAAAATAATGATGTTGATAGGGTGAAAAAATTGAATGATGTTGCGATGAATCCAGTATATCGGCAATGTGGTAAAATGAAAAAGATTGAATTTTTAATCTTATTGTTTCATGGGAAAACTATGTATGGGATTTCAAATACTACAATTGATTACATTATTAACTTCTTGAAGGACTTACTTCCAGTTGATGTAGATATTCCCACAAACCACTATATGGCATGGAAGTTAGTTTATAAACATGGATTCTCAAAAAAATCATGCTTTCCTGAATGATGGAAGGTTATTTTGGGAGGAAACTAGTGAATGAAATGATTGTATCAAATGTGGAACCTCCCGATGGAATCCAAAAGACGATGGAACACCATCTCATGTTCCACAAAAAGTAATGTGGAACTTTCCATTGATCCCCAGATTACAGAACCTTTTCATGTCTGATCAAATATCAGTAAAAATGTGATGGCATGACACGGAGAGAAAAAAAATCATGAGATGGTTCACCCTTTAGATGGATATTCAGGGTAGAGATTTGATGCTCGATATTCTAAATTTTCATCCGACATGCATAATGTGAGAATTGGTCTTTCATGTGACGGTTTTAATCCATTTTTGTAGATTCTTACATTGCACAGCATATGGCCGGTTTTCATACACATTTATAACCCTCCCCATGGTTGTGTATGAAATAGCCTTACACATTATTGATTATACTGATATCTGTTCCTTTTGATCATACAAATGATATAGATATATAAATTAATCCTTTAATAAAAAATTTGAAACTACTTTGGGATGTGGGTGTGCCCACATACAATGCTTGTTCGGAAGACATATTTCAGATGTGTGATATGCTTATGTGGACGATCAATGATTTCTCTGCTTATGCAATGTTGTCTGGATGGAGCACAAAAAAAGAAAATTTTTGTAAGAACCTGGATCAGCTTTTCAGGTATGTTTTTCCTTTCTGGTTTTTATTGAGAAAAAATGAGTTTTTAGGAAATTTTTGAAGTACAGACCGTGTAATTAAGAGTACATGCTATGTACTCTTTTGCCGCTCAAAGCCGTGTGCTGACCGTGTCCATGCCACACACACGGTGTGTAGGTGTGATGTGGAGATCGCTTAAAGAGGAGTATGGAAAAATAGAGTACACACTGTGTACCCCTGAAGTAAAAACCGTGTATTTTATTTTTTTCACTAAACACACATGGGTAAAACCAAATCGCTAGAACAACCTTCTTCTAGGATTCTTTCGGCCGAGAGCTCCCATACGGCCACAATCCTTCTTCGAACCCCTGAGCTGACATCTGATCTCTGTTTTAGCCGTCGTCGATTGCGTTGGGATTGCCTCGGTAAGCACTCTCTTCTGCATTATCCTTGTTCCATGATTCCACCTCATTTTCACATTATTGTGGGTTGAGAATTTTGGATGTTTTCTCAGATCTTCAATGTTCTATGGAGAATAAATCATCGTGGTTCACATATATCGATCTCTTAGCATCGAGGTAGGTGGTTTTTTTCCCTTCATTGAATGTCTTTGAGTTTTGGTTGCAAAAGTGATGGATACCGATGTATCGGGTATCCCGGGTTTGGGATTTCGATCTTATTGTCTATTTTCCTTAGATTTCTTGTTAGTTTATGATTAATTGATACTAATATATTCTTTTTTTCATGTTTGAGGGTCACCCCATGGGTTTTTTTATCTGTTTGGTTGTTTATCGACGTTTGGAACCGTTTTCCTATTAGGAAAACCATATTGTAATTGCTATTTTACAAGTTATAAATGATTGTATGTGTTTCCTCCTGTTTAAATGATTTTAATGCTTTGTAGATTTTATCCAAGTAGTTTTTGAACATAATTAGGGCTGCTGACAGTTGATTACGCTCGAATGGAATGCTCAGGGCTGTGAGGAACTGGTGCGGGAGATCAAAGGGGGAATAGATGATTAAGTGATTCCCTAGAGGGTCTTTTGGTTATAGTTTTGTACGCAGGGCCTACAGGATTAGGACAATGTTCTTCCCAAGAGTGTTCTTAGTTCATGCATGTATCAAGACCACAAGAGGAATTAGATGTAACTGCTTCCTCAGAGAGTCTCTAGCTATCATTGAAAGACCATAGGGGAATTGCCGTGAGAGCTTCCTAGAGTGTTTGTGCCTCATTTGATTATTGGACTTTATGGGCCTTCTAGTTTGAGCCACCCATATAGTAAGTTTGACTTTTATTTGGTTGGTTGTTTTGAGTCCACCATGCCAACGAAAAATCTAGGGTTTGTACTTCTCGTGGTTCAGGTAGCCTTTTGAGTAACCTGTTGTGTTACATGCTTTACCTTGGAATAGAGAGATTTTCTAGTTTTCCTAGATGTTTAATTAAATAAATGTGAATGGTAAATGGTAGGATTTTTACTATTGTACTACTAGTTCACTACTGTATTTGTTTCCAATAAATTTTCATTATTGCTCACTGACAGTAGGGCACAAATATTATGGTGGTTGCCTATTGGGATTACTCTCACACCGCGTTTGGGTCCTCCTTCTTGGCCAAAAAAGAATATTTGATTGAAGGTGTGGATAACGATTTTGGACCTTACACCACAGGAACTTGATTGCTGGTTGGAACTGGATAGCATGAGACCGGGTTTTAGCTTGCGATGTTGCTGGAGTTGCTGTTTACTTTTTGTGTTTGGTTTCTATTGTATTTCAGCACATTGATTTGTTTGTTGCTTCCCATAAACACATGTAACACACTGCATCATTATTATATCAGACAATGCTTCTACTTTTGGTTTCAGGTGTTTTATGTTGTATACTACTTCCTCTATTTGCATGTTTGTTCTTCTGTTATATGCTTTACCCAATGAGAGCATAGTTTTCCCACCGAATCACCAAGGCCTCGTAGCTACTCGACATCCTCTAGCATTTGGGGAAACGCGCTTGAGGTCATGTGGAGAACCGGGTACGGGGCACCAGTTATGAGGCTTCGGATCCAGGTCGTTACAAAGTAGTATCAGAGGATTTTTCCTTCTTTTCTATTTTCCTTACTGTTTGGTTACAATATATAGGGTTATGAAGAAATGGGTAGTTAGTACTTAACATTGACCAAGAGTAATTAACTAATGTATAGGGAAAATCTATATTACCTCATAATTGCAATTTTTAGTTTTTGCAACTATTACAGTTTATTATATTTCACCGTTAGGTGATGCACATGTTTTGTGTTGTTACATTTCATATTATTGTTTTTATATTTTGTTGCAACTCGATTAGATGAGGGTATCCATCTCATGAATCATATAGGCACTGGTTAGGAAATCACAAGTCATGCGTTTTTCCATGTCATCTAGGGTTTATTTGAGTTTTCATGATGCTGTGATAGATGTCGTGATAGATTATGCATGATGTTGTGATAGTTTCTGTGATATAAATACTAATATGTTGATAGGGTGTTGTTTATTTTTGCAGTTAATTTATCATGGATGCCAAACTTTTCTCATAGAGGTATTATGGCCCCTCGAGGATCAGAATTTGGCGTATCATTGGATTGTTATGTTTTTACTTGTTGTATGAATTGTTTTGATGCCAAGAATTGATTCGTAGGGAGAATGGGCCCCCAGGATGAAGAGTCATGGCTATAAACCAAGATTTCAATCTTTGATCATCTGGAGACACCCCCAGAAAAAAGGGTGAAGCTCTCGACTTATATGCTGTGAGATTCTCCCAAGAGATGGTGGGATGTAGTTTCGCAGGCAGGGAGCCAATAGACAATGGATTTGGATGAGTTCCAGCGTACGTTCTATGAATACTTCTATCCGGTGATGATGAGGGCCAACAGAGCCAGAGTGTTCATGAACCTGCAGCAGGGTACTCTTTCAGTTATGGATTATTCCTCCCATTTCACTGAGTTACAGTGCTTCACTCCTGTTCTGGGAAATGATGAGCTGTTTTTGGAAAAGAAGTTTGAGGAAGGCCTCAATCCAGAGATCAAATCGCAGGTGAATGTCTTCTAGTTGACTTCTATTACTCTGATAGTCAACCATGCACTGATCACCAAACAAAATCTGAGGGAGACTAGAGCTGTTGACTAGGGTAGTTTATCATCCAAGGATGATTCATTTCATAATGATATCAGTAAGCTCCACCGAGAGTCTACTCAAGGTGACTCGAGGAAGTGAGGTATTTCTTTTAGTAGACGAGATCTCCCATCTGGAAACTAGGTGGTGTGCTATCAATATGGAATGTGCGGGCATAAGAAGCCTTGGTGCCCGAGAGACCAAGTAGAGTGCCGATCTTGCTGTAAGTTCGGTCACCTGAAGTATTTTTGCAGGGTTCTTCTTCCAGTGGCTAGTGAAGGAGGATCTGTTTCTAATCCTCGTACAAGAGCAGGATTACCAGATCCGCAACTGACTGGGGGGTAGAGTTCTTCAGGTCGTTCAAGCTAGGGTAGAGGTCATGGACACTGTGTTCAGTCTCAGGGAGGATTAAATCAGGGATATCAGGCTGCTACACAAGGCTGTGGTACTGGCCATCTGTTTGTGGTAGAGCATATTCATCAGGGGTGAGATCCTGGACCTTCCACAGTTCGAGGTACGATCTTAGTAGCCTCAGTTTTATCTTCTCCACTTTTTGAAATTGGAGCATCTCATAGATTTTTTTCTGTGCACACTTTGGTGAGACTTAGACTTACTGTCTTTACTTCTGAGGATATGATGACACTAAACACTCCCTTGAGAGTTAGAACTGCTAGTGTGTGTCAGTGCAAGGAGTTCCCACTTAAGGATGGTGGGTGTCACTTATTGTGGGATCTTTATGTCCTTGAGATGATGGGTTATGATGTCATACTCGGGATGGACTGGTTAGTTTCCATTCAAGGTCTTTGTCAACTACTTTTTCCGAAGGGTGAGTTTCACATCACCAGAGGGAGGATCTTTTCTTCATAAGGGAAAAAGGGATGTCCAGGAAAGCAGAGATGGACTAGAGCATCAGGGGTTTGGCGGTGTTACAACACATATTTCTAGTTTATATATGGATGACTAAGGGACTTCTCAGATAGATTTTCTTCCGGTAGTTGACCTTTTTCGGATATCTATCCAGAAGACTTTTCATGGCGTCCTTCGGAGTGAGAGGTAGAATTGTATATTGAGATTGTGCCAGGAGCAGAACCAGAATCCAAACCTCCTTGTTGGATAGTGATGACTGAGTTGTAAAAGCTTAATAAATAGTTGGAGGAGTTTTCTGTAAAGGGTTTTATCTAACCCAGTACTTCCCCTTGGGGTTCACCGATGTTGTTTGCGAAGAAGGAGGATGGTAACTTACGGCTGTGTGTGGACTATTGGAAGCTGAATCAGTTGATGTTCATGAACCGATATCCATTGTTGATGATTGGTAATCTTTTTGATTAGCTTTGGGGAGCCTGGGTGTTCTCGATGATTGGATTTAGATCTGGCTATCATCAGTTTCACGTCAGACTGTCATACATACCTCTTACGGCATTCCAGAGTATATATGGTCGTACGAGTACTTGGTTATGCCATTCGGTCTCAAGAACGCGCCAGTAGTTTGTATGGTGCTGATGAATAGAGTTTTCCATCCTTACTTGGATTCCTTCATGGTGGATTTCATGGACGATATATTGGTGTACTCTCACACTCGACACGACCCAGATACCCATATTGAGAACCTATTGAGCACACTGAGAGAGAATCATTTATATGCTAAGATCACAAAGTGCCTCTTCTGGATGGATGAGATTCACTTCCTGTTCATGTATTCTCAGAGACAGGAGTATCAGTAGACCTATAAAAGGTGAGAGAGGTAGTTACATGGATGTAGCCGAATAATGCTTTCGAGGTACAAAGTTTCTTGGGGCTGGATGGTTACTACAGAAGGTTTATACATGACTTTTCACACCTAGCATCACTGTTGACAGGTCTTACTAAGAAGGGGGAAAATTTTTATGGTCAGATTCTTGTGAGTCATCATTTCAGGAGCTGAAGGGGAGGTTGACGTCAACACTGATACTAGTCTTTCCAGATCCAGGAAGGTGCTATACTATATACTGTGATTCTTCAGGTATCGGTCTGTGAGTTGTGCTTATGTAGGGATATGGGGTCGTTGCTTACAGGTCTCGGCAGTTGAGGCCACATGAGAGGAACTATCATACACACAACCTGGAGTTGGCTGCTGTTGTTAATGTTTTTCATTGTTGGAGACACTATCTGCTTGGAGAGGATTTTTTGGTAAATACTGACCACAATAGTCTCAAGTATATCTTCACACTATGTGACATAAATCCGAGACATCGGAGGTGGGTCGAGTACCTACATTCTTTCGACTTTGAGCTTTCTTATATGCCTGGGAAAGGAAATGTTGTGGAAGATGTACTGAGATAGAGGACTCAGTTACAGGTAGTTCAGGAGGCCAGCAGTTAGTGTAATCTCATGGCTCAGTTCTTCGAGGTGCACTTAGTGGTTCACGACGTACAGGGACAAACCATTCTCCCTTACATGGATGTTACCTCTACTGTTGTTGATTATGTGTGGATGAGGAAGCTATCAGATTCATAGGGATTAGTCCTATGTAAGAGTGTGCCAAGAGAGACCCTCTTCCTAAATGGACATCTGGCAAGGATGAGATCTTGAATTTCAAGGGATATGTATGGGTGCCAGCAGACATACGTGAGGAGCTGATGCAAGATTTTCATTCATTAGTTTGTGTAGTTCATAATGGAGTCACCAAGATGTATCATGATCTACATCACCTGTACTGTTGGCCAAATATGAAAATATATGTTTCTGGTTTTTTCATGAGATATTCGACTTGTCAGCAGGTGAAAGCAGTGCATCAGTGACAAGTTGGGCTTTTACAATAGCTACCCATTCCATAGTGGAAGTGGAACGATGTCACGATGGACTTCGTGACCGGATTGCTGAGGTCTCTTTGAGTGAACGATGATGTTTGGGTTTTCATTGACAGGATTATGAAGGTTTCTCACTTCTTACCGATCAATGAGGTCTTCAGTGTTGATGATCTGGGATGACTTTACATCCGAGAGATTGTCTGTCTGCATGGAGTTCCACACTTCTTTGTTTCAGACAGGGTTGCACGCTTTACTTCTCGATTCCGAAAGGGGCTTCAGAGGGATTTTGGTATATAGGTACTTTTGATCACAACATACCATCCCCAAACTCATGGCCAGTCCGAGCGTACGATCCAGGTGCTTTAGGATATGCTCCGAGCTTTAATTCTAGACTTTGGAGGTTCTTGGGAGAAGAATATCAATCTTGTGGAGTTCTCCTACAAAAATAGTTTCCAAAAGACTATTCAGATGGCAACTTACAATTCCTTGTATGGTAGGCCATGCCGATCACCTTTATGCTGGATGGATGCCGGAGAGGTAGCATTGCTGGGACCTCGTCATGTTCAGGAGACCTCATAGCAGATAAAGTTGATTCAGAAGAGGATGGCTACAACACAGTCTCGGAAAAAGTCTTATGCTAATCAGAAGAGACGACCTCTGGAGTTCGAGGTTGGGGATCACGTTTTCCTACATGTGACACTGAGGTTGGGACACAAGAGGATCCAGAGACAGGGTACGCTTTCACCGCGGTACGTTGGGCCTTTTGAGGTGTTGAAGTGAGTTGGTCCGGTTGACTATCGGTTGTAGTTACCTAAGAGGTATCGGGCTATGCACGACGTCTTCCACGTTTTCCAGCTCCAACGTTACTTTTCAGACCCGTCTCATTATTTTAAACCTGAGGAGGTTGATCTTGAAGAGGATGAGTCGTTTGAGGAGCATCCCTTCCAGATTTTCAATTGCGTTACGAAAGTTCTCTGTGGTCGGTCTATTCTTTTAGTAGGGGTGCTATGGAAGCACGGGTGAGTGCAGGATGAGACTTGGGATCATGAGGTCGATGTACGATCGCAGTGGCCAGAGCTATTCAGGGTTTCTTCTTCTACGCTTGCTAGGGAAATTTGGGGACGAATTTCTTTAAGGTGGGATGTTTTTAAGAACTCGGATCTTCGTTTAAGGTATGCATTTCCATTATGGTTATTTTTGAGAAAAAAAGAGTTTTCTGGAAGTTTTTGAAGTACACATCATGTACTTTATGAATACACGCCGTGTACTCCTTTGCTGCTCGAAGCCGTGTGCTGACCATGTCTGGGCCTCACACACGGTGTGTAGGGGTGATTTTGAGGCCGCTTAAAGAGGAGTATGATAAAACAGAGTACATGCCATGTACCCCAAATGTACACACCATTTATTTTATTTTTTTCACTAAATGCACTGGGATCGCGCCTAATCTCCAGAATGGCCTTCTTCTAGGTTTCATTCAGTCGAGAGCTCCTATACGACCGCGATCCTTCTCTGATCCCCTGATTTTCCGTCCGATCTCCGTTCCAGCCGCAGTTGATTTCAGTTGGATCGCCTCGATATGATATATCATCTGATTCAGCCTAGTTCCATTATTCCTCCTCGTTTTCACGTTATCGTGGGTTGAGCGTTTTTGATGTTTTCTCAGATATTGGACGTTCCTAGGAGAATCAATCATTATGGTTCACTTATATTGATCTCCTAGCATCGAGGTAGGTGGTTTGTTGCCCTGCATTGAATGTATTTGAGTTTTGGTTTTAAAATTGTCGGATACCCACATTTTGGGTATCCGTGGTTTGGTATTTTGATCCTACGGTCTATTTTCCATACATTTCATATTAGTTTTTGATTAATTGATAATAATATATTCTTGGTTGCATGTTTGAGGGTAACCCCATGGGTTGTTTTTCCTTTTTTGGTTGTTTATCGCCGTTTGGCACAATTCGCCTGTGTGGCAAACCCTATTGCAATTTCTATTTTACATGTTATAACTGATTGTATGTGTTTCCTATTGATTAAATGGTTTTTATGCTTTGTATATTTTATCCATGTAGTTGTTGAACTTACTTAGGGCTACTGATAGTCGATTACGCTCGACTGGACTGCTCAGGGCTGTGAGAACCTGGTGCGGGAGATCAAAGGTGGAATAGACAATTAAGTGCTTCCCTATATGGTCTGTTGGTTTTAGTTTCGTAAGTAGGACCAATGGAAATATGACTTTTTTCATCTCAAGATTCTTCTTAGTACACGCACGTATCGAGACCATATAAGGAATAAGACATAAGCCCTTCCTCAGATAGTCTGTAGCTATCATTGAGAGGCCATAGGGGAATTGACGTGAGAGCTTCCCAGAGTGTTTGTGCCTTGTTTGATTACTGGGCTATAGGGGTCTACTAGTTTGATCCACCCAGAGAGTCATTGTTAATTTTGTTTGGTTGGTTGTGACGAGTCCAGCAAGCCAAATAACAAGCTTGGAATTGTACTACTCGTGTTTCTGTTAGCCTTTTGAGTTACCTAATGTGTTACATGCGTTACCATGGAATATAGAGCCTTGATAGTTTCCCTAGTTGTTTAGTTAACTGAGTGTGAATGGTAAATGATAGAATTTTTACTGCTTTACTCCTAGATCATTACTGTATTTGTTTCATTTACTTTTTCTATGTTACTCACTAACAGTAGGTCCCAAATCATGACGTGGTTGCCTACTGGGATTAGTCTCACACCCTGTTTGGGTCCTGCTTTTCGGCCCAAACAGACTATTTGGTTGAAGGTGTGGATATGGATTGTGGCCCTTCCATCTAAGGTACTTGATTGCGGGTTGAACCTGGAGATCATGGGGCCGTGCTTTGGCTCGGCATGCTGCTAGAGTTTCTATTTACTTTTAGTATTTGGTTTCCATTGTATTTCATAACGTTGACTTTTTTCTGCTTCCCATAGACACATGTACCATACCGCATCCTTATTATATCATAAATTGCTTCTACATTTATTTTCAGTTGTTGTATGTTGTTTACTACTTCCGCTATTGTGCATGTTTGTTATTCTGTGGTATGCTTTACCCAATGAGGGAATAGTTTCCTCACTGACTCACCAAGGCCCTCGCTGCTAGTCAGCAGCCTCTGGCATTTGAGGAATCATGCTTGAGGTCATGTGGTGAACAGGGTATAGGGCACCAGTTATGAGGCTCTGGATCCGGGTCGTTACAATTTTCATGTCCTATTTATATGAAGAATACTCGATCGATAAGACTAAAATATCATCGTAGTTTTAGTTTTATGGGACATCGACGATTCTGGCCAATGAACCATCCATATGGAGACAATTGTCCAAGATTTGACAATACCATGGAGACTGACGATCCACCTCAGCATATATCTGGAACTGATGTGCTTAATGAATTAATAGATTTTAGTTATTCATTTGAGAAGGGTGTAATGAAATCTAGATAGAGGAAAACTATTTCCAATTATACCTATTACAATTGGAAGAAGAAGATAATATTCTTTGAGTTGTCGTATTAGTAAACCAACTTGTTACATCATTGCTTAGATGTAATGTTCATTGAAAATAATATATGTGAAATGTTTCTTTTGATTCTTCAAATTGTAAAGTGGAAGAAAAATATGATTTATGATCATAGAATGATTTGGTAGATTGGGGGATCAGACCAGAATTGCATCAGGTCTATATCAATGAAAATAAAGGGCACGTTCCATGTGTTTCTTATGTGATGACACCAGTTGAAAAAAATGAATTTCTAGAAGTTCTAGAGACTATTAAAGTTACTGATGGCTGTAACCCACCGACCCCAGTTACCCAGAGTCGGTGAATTATTACATAACATTGGCATGATCACAAGAAAGATCAAATCTCGAAAGACCGATTGGTTTAGTAGCCTTGGAAACACTAGATATATTCATAATGTTTTACATTACGTCATGAAGTGAAAAAAATACTAAAACAACATATTGTCTCCATAATCCACACTATTATCCCCTCATAATATCCCTGCAAGTCATTCATAATTTATTTCTTCACATCCTGGGAAAAAGAAAACATAGAAAAGGGGTGATCTCAAATGCCCAGTAAGGATAACAATATAGCGGAAACTTTCATTAATAAGAATAATCATTTAATGCAATGTATAACTAAACCAAAAGCCTTTTAAACTTGAACTTCAACATAGTATGGAAAAAATAAAATGAAATAATTCCATTTACTCATTCACATGGATATTCTACTAATTGAATAATCACATGCAATATCAATAACCACTTTCATAATGATGGAATGCATAATGCCAGACTATCATAACCACATAGACAAGGCCTCATGCCAAGACTACAAATAATATTTTTTCAAGTCCTTGTGCCAAGACACTAGTTTGTCTCATGTGACCTACCGATGCATCAAGGAGCTATAGCAGGCTCCACCCGTCACTTACTAAGTCCAATGCATTCCTCATATGAAAAGTTTTAAATATAACATAAACATTCGTATTAAAACTAGCATAATAATTTTCAATACTTTAACCAAAAACCATGAATGGTATAAAAATAGCACATCCACAGTCAAAGATAACTCATTTGATACAATATGGGAGATTGTATTGTATCATATTAACCTAAAATGAGAATAATGAAGGATATTGACATAGATGAAAATAATCATCAAAACTATTTGAGAGAAATATCCCCCTTTTCTTGAAATCATTTAAAAGCCACACTATTTGTCAAGAAGCCGTTTAAAAATAGATTTTTGAATAAAAGTGTCCCATACCACATTGAAACATTTAAAAGGAGTTTTAATTTTAAAACTTTAATGTCCATATAAATAAATCCTTAAAAACATTTTTTAAAACATGGACATTAATGAGCAAGATTTAGAAGAATAAGTCATTAAAAGATTTAAAAATGATTTTTTAGTTAGTGTTTCTAACCAAAAGAGAGAAACATGAATAAAAATAACTGAGGTAATAAAAATATTGTAATATCATGAGAATAAAGGGTTTCATGATATACTATTTCAATGTACATTATATACACCACATAAAAGTGATTTGTGTATAACAATAAAGAAGTCTCAATGGAATGTAAATTGAGATGAAATCTCTCAAAAAGGCTGTATCCTTAGGTTAAGGATAAATCAACGACATAGTTATGTGTGACAAATATAAATACACTAAATATGATTTGATATTCAGTGTAAAACAATAAAAGGACATTCACTCATATTAATGTAAAACAACACTAATGAATTGGATGTTTATCTCAAAAAAATCAAGATTGAGTACAAATTACTCTTATCAAGTTCATACCGATGACTTCAGAATTTATCAATGGAGTGATTATGTGTATAAAATGTATATCCACATAAAGGGGATTTGAAATTATGACATAATAAAATTATTTGTGATTCCACACATAATATTGGAGTAAAATAATTAATGAGGTATGCGTAAAGCCAAATTAGTGGGAATTGAAATTTTAAATTCCCTTATCGATTTGGTAACTTATGATACATGCACCCATGAATGAATGATAATAAAATATTCATGTAAATATCGATAAATTAAAGTATATTTCACAATGAATACAATCATGGGCAGTACACACACCACATGCAATAAATAATTGGTGAACAATGGAAATATCACAGAATTAAAAGTGAGATAAGAAACCCCTTTCCATGTAATTTTCCTTTGTTCGGGTAGGTTAAACATTTTTATAATGGTGAAATAATTGTTATTAAATTATACAAGGATCATATATATTAATATCATATCATATATGATCTTTTAACATTGCTTTGTTAATAATATCTTAGTATTATCGTTGTTTCGGGTGTTAACTTACTCATTTTCTATTATATGTTTTGTTACGTAAGCCATGTTTGTCATGGATAGGTTGTATCTTATTCATATCCAGAATGATATCAAGTTCTTAAAAATTATTTTTAAATCATAAAATGATAATTATACTTGAATGGATATGACGGAGAATGAATCTCATCGCGTTCGTGGAGACGGTAGTCCGTACGTACGCACGAGCGACAATATCATTCTTTTGATATTAAAATAATATATAATTGGATGGTATATCATATATACAGAATCATTGTAATGTTATATTTATTATTTAAATGAGTTACACATCATTATTATACCCACCCAAATAATAATATATTGAATAACAATTACACCACGACATGGAGACGGTAAGTCGTACGTACGCACGTATGGTGACAGGTTATTCAAAGGGTGGATAGAATACAGAATATGGTTGTAACATATTTATAATAACATAAAATTATATGTAAGATAATGGAGTTATTATTTTATAATGGTAATAACAATGAAAGAAGAAGTGGAAGAAGAAAGGATCTTGAAAAGGGGTGGTGAAAACCTTACCTCTTTTTCGGGTTCTTCCTATTGATTTGATCAAAAGGGCTCCGTAGGTTGGAATTCTGATAAAACTAAGGCCTCTAGGTTGTATTGAGGGACTGTTATAGTGTATTTGGGAAGGGGATGGCCGAAACAAAATTCTTTTAAGGTGTGAATAAATGAGAAGGAGGAGTGCCCTTTTATAAAAGGGGTGAGAGGCACCTTTGGAAAAGCTAGAAATATTAATTTATAATAAATTCATATTCAGTTTCTAATGGCTGAAAAGTTGATTATTCAAAGGTTAAGGTGGGGATAGGTCTAAAAACACTCAACCAATAGAATTTAGATAGGGTTGGGTTATTATATTAACCCTATCTTTAAGTATTAACTCTTAGTTAATTAGTTTCACTTTTACAATGTCTTTTTGTATTTTTATATTATATGGTTAATAAACTTACTATATACATCCAAGAGACCCCCAAGTGGTCTATTACTGATACACCTATCATGATATAAGTCTATTGGCCGAAACATAGATTTTTACGAATTTAGTATCAATTAATAATATAATATTTGTTTTAAAAACTCTTTTATGTCAATTTTGACACTATTCAATAGTTGATTTTTGTGAAACTCATAACAGAATGATTACTTCAATAAAAGTCAATTAAATCAATCCTAATATTTCATATTATCCTAGAAAATTATTTTAATTCATTAAAAGTCTCAAATTATATTTATTTGGGTATTTATAATATCAATTATCTTAATTTTTCACTATTATGGTAATTACTGCATCATCATTGTGTCATAAATAAACTAAATTATTTAATGTCTAAAAATTGTAAATAAAATATCATTATATAGGAAATATTTTTAGATTTCTAATTAATATTTATAGTCTAATATACAACATATATAACCCAATGTAAATTTTTTTTTCCAAAAGATATATGATTATGTCATTTTTGTAATTACTTTATCTTAATTATTATAAAGTGTCATTATCACTTACAAGTGGATCCATGGGGTCCCAAAATCGACCCAAAGATGCCCATGGTCGGCCATGTATCAACCAATAGGTTTAAGACACGTTTTAGGGTAATTTAATATTATTATAATATTATCTATTTACCCTTATTTACCAGATTTACCCTTTAACCATGGTGAATAAAATATTTACCGAAATAATTATTCAAAATTTCTAAAAATAAAAGATACCTATTTACACAATTTGGAAATCCTGATTCCAAATATGGAATCCATTTTTCCAAATTCAATACACAAAAGTGGCATAAATTAATTTAAAATTAATTCCCGTTGTTAAAACAAAAAGGGTGTTTTTATGAAATAATAACTATCAAAAGATTGACAGTTGTTTATGTCTGTTTTAAATGTGAAATTATGTTCAATGACCCACATTGTATTAAATGGTAAAAATATATTTTAAATATAATTTAAAACCACTCAAACACATAATTTATCACTATTAATTATTTTGAGTAAAAAAGTTGTTTTTAATTAAAATTTAATAATTTTTACTATTCAACAAAATATAAAAGTTATCCAGAACGTACCAAAATTCCCCCCTAGGCTAATTTCGTTATTACGGATACAAAAATGAAGTCTATTTTACCAAATTCAAAAAATAAAAGTTTCATTTATTAATTTAACATTGATTCCTGCTTTCGAAACCAAAAGGCGTATTTTTAAGAAATAATAACTATCAAACGTTTGACACTTGTTTATGTCCAATTTCAAAGTGAAATTACTTAAATTGACCATCATTGGATTAAATAGTACAAATATAATCTATTTATACTTTCAAACCATTAAAATTTATAATTTAACAATATAAATTATTTTGATTAAAAAAGTGGTTTTCGGTTAAAATATAGTATTTTTCACTATTCACCCAAATATGAAAGTTATTAGAAAGACACCAAAACATTATTGACACTAAATTATTATGTCCCGATTCTAAAGAAGAATTTAATTTTGTCAAATTGAATATATAAAAGTTTCAAATATTGTTTTTAAAAAGGCTTCACCATTAAAAGGCGGTAAAATTTCATTTTTTGAAAAATACTTCTTTTATCTGAAAAAATGAAGATGTTCATAAATCATGTCTTAGAAACTCATAATATGGATTAAAATTATAACGATAATATAATATTTAAAATTTAGTTAATACTATTCCTAACCTCTTTTAAACAGCTAGTTTGGTTAGTCGTGGTGTACTTGAACTCATTGTTGCGTACAACACACACTATTGTATTATTCAAAGAGAAGTGTACCGTGGAATATTGGGGTGTTACATTCACCCCTCCAATAAATTGCGTCCTCGTAGTTTTAAAAATTGGGCTTGACAATGGAAAGTCCCACATCGGAAAAATATTCAATAAAACTATCACATTAAAAGAAAGAAATAGAGGTCTAAAGGTCACCCAAGATAACCCATACGAGGAATCCAGGTAGGAAAACATGGATGTGGATGATAAACTAAGTGTCATGTTCTGATGGAGAGGGATAGAAATCATGATCAGGAGAAAGTTAAAAAATAAGAAAACCACAAACTTGTGTTGGGAAAAAAGATCATTAGTCTCCTAATAGGAAAAGTAAATGGATAACATTTTTTGTTTTATGTTACATTATATAAGGATGAGGAATTAATTTATGATATTGAATAAGAATATAATGATATATACTTACTTTTTATGTAGAGTTTCATTCATTAATAAATTTCCACCACTAACTCATTTTTTTTAAATGATGAGTATTCAGGAAGACTTGGTCACACTGGAAGAGCTAGAATAAACTTCTATATAATCACATGATCCATGCAGGATAAACTATATATTTACATTGTCTTTAGATATTAATCAAAACCAAAATGCTTAGTACAAAATCTAATGATACCCCAAAAGGATATTCATTGAGAGAAATAAACACTAATCTTAATTTTTAAAATTAAACCAATAATGCCCCAATGTTAAATAAATACCATTCAATAATCAATTGTCCTTAAAATACTTCAATATAATCCAAACTAATCTTGAAACCCAAAACATAGAATAATTTGATTATGTAGTCTCCCATGTTAAATTGTATCTCTAAATGACATCAAATAATCTTAAACTAACATACTTAAATGTAGTTAACCTCATCACATATTCTCTATTATAGGTTAATCATTTCCATAAATAACCAAAATCAGTATAAATCCACAATAAAAACGTAGATAAAAATCCACCATTTCTCCACAAATGAAACCCCATAGTATTGTATTTTCCTTGGGAATATAGTGTTCCCAACAAAGATAACATCTTCCAAAATAACATTTATCACTTAATCACCAAATAATTTTCCTATACCAAGGGTATTCATTTGATAATACATAAGAACCAAAATCAACTTATTATTGATCAATAAAATCATTTAACTAAAATTAATTAGTCACACTATCCAGGGACTTCACGTAGTCCAGTGGTAGGTGATAAATCCCAATCGCACTTTGGTTGTGGGTTCAATTCCCACATCTTTGTCCGACGTGATGGGTTGTCACAGGGTCTGCGTGTTGTCCTTTTCAAAAACTATGTTTTATAACATTACCAAAATGAGATAAATTCCTCAAAATAACCATAACATAATTTAACCACAAATCTTTTCTCATACCTTGCATTTTCATCCCAAATTATAATAACTTATAATTGTCTCAAACCCAATGATCATATAAAACCAAATGGTTATTTATAACTATATCCACAAAAGAAGAGATAATTATTCCTCAAATATCATTCTCACATGGAAAACTGCACGGTTACAAATACAAGAGAAAATTATTCCAAAGTAAACCCATCAAAAAGGAGCACTAAAACTTTTTAAACATTTCTCCAACCATTTATTTCCACATAGCTTCTTCTTTGTCCAAGAAAATATCCTATAGAATAGGGAATTCACTTAGGTAATGTCCAGGTCCCCTACATTTACAGAAAATGACTGTAAATGGATTCTTGGGACCATTTTTATCTTCTTCCATAGTACTCTTCATTTTTATTCGGCAATTCTTCACATTATGTCCTTCCTTCCCTCATGTAAAGCATTTCATTGTCCCATTGAGACACTTTCTTGGGTGTCTCCTTCCACATTTACTGCATGATGGTTACTATGGATTTCTTTCTCCATGGTCTCCACTACTGGAGCTCTTATCATTCATCACCTTTCTCTTCTTTGTTGAGTCCGGTAATTGGTTAATATATATGTTGTTGATCATATTTTTGGATTACTGATTTGGAATAAAGACGATATCTTTTACACCTATCAACAATCCATTTTTTTGCTCATTTCCACCTCCATTCACACCTTTTACATCATTCTCAAAGTCACTATGACTTCCTTGGAATCTAGCCATTGACTAAAAACATAAAGCATTGTGTGAGTAACAGTAGTCATAAAATCATTTAGAGATTAACATGTCACCATATTCTCAATTTGAAACATTTTAGGATTAACCAAGTTCATTTACTCTCATCACATATATATATATATTACTTCAAATTGGTTTGTAAAGAAAATGTTAATTATCCTAAGCATATCCCCCGGGAGTGTCGTAACCAAGAGTACATCAAGGCCCATTGTCGTGCACCAGTTCCCATTCTAGTCTTGCTCAATGTGGTGTTTTTGGGTTTTACCCCTAGGTACATCTGTGCCAGAGCCGTCTCTACCTGCTCGTATCCATACAGGGATGTATTTCTCGGAATACTCACCAAATCTCTACAACACCAAAATTCTAGGATGTTCTTCTTTACTAATTCTCAAAATTCATCTTAGGTCTACGTGATCTAATCAGAGTTTATCTAAATCAATCTTCCAAGGTTTGTACTAAACATCCTTTGATACCAACTGTAACACCCTGACCCCAGTTACCCAGAGTCGGTGCATTATTACATAACATTGGCATGATAACAAGAAAGATAAAATATCGAATGACCAATTGGTTTAGTAGCCTTGGAAACACTAGATATATTCATAAAGTTTTACATTACATCATGAAGTGAAAAACTACTAAAACAACATATTGTCTCCATAATCCACACTATTATCCACTCATAATATCCCTCCAGGTCATTCATAATTTATTTCTTCACATCCTGGGAAAAAAACATAGAAAAGGGGTGAGCTCAAATGCCCAGTAAGGATAACAATATAGAAGAAACATTCATAAATAAGAATAAACATTTAAGGCAATGTATTACTAAAACAAAATCCTTTTAAACTTGAACTTCAAAATAGTATGGAAAAAATAAAATGAAATAATTCAATTTACTTATTCACATGGATCTTATACTAATAGAATAATCACATGAAATATCAATAAACACTTTCATAATGATGGAATGCATAATTCCAGACTATCATAACCACATATCCAAGGCCTCGTGCCAAGACTACAAATAAGATTTTGTCAAGGCCTTGTGCCAAAACACTAGTTTGTCTCGTGAGACCTACCAATGCATCGAGGAGCTATAGCGGGCTCCACCCTTAACTTACTAAGTCCAATAAATTACTCATATGAAAAGTTTGAAATATAACATAAACATTTTTATTAAAACTACCATAGGAAATGTCAATACTTTAACCACAAACCATGAATGGTATACAAATTGCACATCCACAGTCAAAGATAACGCATTCGATACAATATGGGAGATTTTATTGTATCATATTAACCTCAAAATTGAATAATGAAGGATATTGATATAGATGATAATAATCATCAAAACTATTTGAGAGAAATATCCCCCTTTTTCTTGAAATCATTTAAAAGTCACACTATTTTTCAAGACGCCATTTAAAAATAGATTTTTGAATAAAAGTGTCCCATACCACTTAGAAACTTTTAAAAGGACTTTTAATTTTAAAACTTTAATTTCCATATAAATAAATCCTTAAAACCATTTTTTAAAACATGGACATTAATTAGAACGATTTAGAAGAATAAGTCTTTAAAACATTTAAAATTTATTTTTTAGTTACAGTTTCTAACCAAAAGAGAGACACATGATTAAAAATAATTGAGGTAAATAAAGTATTGTAATATCATGAGAATAAAGGGATTCATGATATACTATTTCAAAGTACATTATATACACCACATAAAAGTGATTTGGTGTATAACAACAAAGAAGTCTCATTGAAATGTAAATTGAGATGAAATCTCTCATAAAGGCCATATCCTTAGGTTAAGGATAAATCAACGACATAGTTATGTGTGACAAATATAAATATACAAATTATGATTGGATATTCAGTGTAAAAAAATCAATGGAAATTCACACATATTCTTGTACAAACAACACCAATTAATTGGATGTTTATCTCAAAAAAACAAAGATTGAGTAAAAATTAATCTTATCAAGTTCATACCGATGACTTGAGAATTTATAAATGGAGTGATTATGTGTATAAAAAGTATATCTAAATAAAGGGATTGGAAATTATGACATAATAAAATGATTTGTGATGCCACACATAATATTGGAGTAAAATAATCAATGAAGTATGCGTAATGCCGAATGAGTGGGAATTGAAATTTCAAATTCCCTTATCGATTTGGTAACTTATGAAACATGAAAAAATGAAAGAAGGATAATACAATATTGATATAAATATCCACAAATTAAAGTATATTTCACAATGAATACAATCATGGAAAGTACACAAACCACATGCCATAAATAAGTGGTGAACAATGGAAATCTCACGGAATTAAAAGTGAGATAAGAAACCCCTTACCTTGTACTTTTCCATGGTTGGGGTAGGTTAACCTCATTTATAATGGTGAAATAATTTTTATTAAATTATAAAATGAACATATATATTAATATGATATCATATATGATCTTTTAACATTTCTTTGTTAATAATATCTTAGTATTATCGTAGTTTCGGGTGTTAACTTACTCATTTTCTTTTATATGTTTTGTTACGTAAGCCATGTTTGTCATGGATGGGTTGTATCTTTTTCATATCCAGAATGATATCAAGTTCTTAATCATTATTTTTAAATCATCAAATGATAATTATATTTGAATGGATATGATGGAGAATGAATCTCATCGAGTTCGTGGAGACGGTAGTCCGTACGTACGCACGAGTGACAATATCATTCTTTTGATATTAAAATAATATATAATTGGATGGTATATCATATATACAGAATCATTGCCATGTTATATTATTATTTAAATGAGTTACACATCATTATTATACCCACCCAAATAATAATATATTGAATAACAATTACACCACGACGTGGAGACGGTAAGTCGTACGTACGCACGTATGGTGACATGTTATTCAAAGGGTGGATATAATACTGAATAAGGATGTACCATATTTATAATAACATCACAGAATATGTATGATACTGGAGTTATTATTTTATAATGGTAATAACAAAGAAATAAGAAGTGGAAGAAGAAAGGAACATGAAAAGGGGTGGTGAAAACATTACCTCTTCTTCGGGTTCTTCCTTTTGATTTGATCAAAAGGGCTCCTTAGGTTGGCTTTATGATCAAACTAAGGACTCTAGGTTGTATTGAGGGAAGTTTAGAGAGTATTTGGACAGGGTATGGAAGAACCAAAAGGCTTTTAAGGTGTGAAGAAATGAGAAGGAGGAGTACACTTTTATAAGATGGGTGAGGGGCACCTTTGGAAAAGCTAGAAATAATAATTTATAATAAATTCATATTCGATTTATAATGTCTCCAATGTTGATTATTCAAATTTAAAGGGGGGATAGGTCGAAAAACACTCAACCAATAGAATTTAGACAGGTTTGGGTCATTATATTATCCTTATCATTAAGTATTAACTCTTAGTTAATTAGTTTCACTTTTACAATGTCTCTTTGTATTTTTATATTATATGGTTAATAAACTTACTATATACATCAAAAAGAACCCCAAGTGGTCCATTAATGATACACCTATCATTATATAAGTCTCTTGGCCGATCTTTAGATTTTTATGAATTAATATCAATTAATAATATAATATTTGTTTTAAAAACTCTTTTATGTCAATTTTGACACTATTCAATAGTTGATTTTTGTGAAACTCATAACAGATTGATTACTTCTAAATAAATCTATTAAATCAATCCTAATATGTCATATTATCCTAGAAAATTATTTTAATTCATTAAAAATCTTAAATTATATTTATTTGGGTATTTATAATATTAATTATCTTAATTTTTCACTATTATGGTAATTATTGCATCATCATTGTATCATAAATAAACTACATTATTTAATGTCTAAAAATTGTAAATAAAATATCATTATGCAGAAACTCTTTTTATCTTTATAATGAATATTTATAGTCTAAAATCCAACATATATAACCCTATGTAAAAATTAAATTTCTAGAAGATATATGCTTATTTCATTTTTGTAATTACTTTATCTTAATTATTATAAAGTGTCATTATCACTTACAAGTGGATCCATGGGGTCCCAAAATCGACCCAAAGATGGCCATGGTCGGCCATGTATCAACCAATAGGGTTAAGACATGTTTTAGGGTAATTTATTATTATTATAATATTATTTATTTACCCTTATTTACTAGATTTACCCTTTAACCATGGTAAATAATATATTTACCGAAGTAATTATTCAAAATGTCTACAAATAAAAGTTACCTATTTACACAATTTGGAAATCCTGATTCCAAATTGGAATCCATTTTTTCAAATTCAATACACAGAAGTGGCAGAAATTAATTTAAAATTAATTCTTGTTGTTAAAACAAAAATCGTGTTTTTATGAAATAATAACTATCAAAAGATTGACAATTGTTTTTGTTCGGTTTAAATGTGAAATTATGATCAAGGTCCCACATTTTATTAAATGGTAAAAATATATTTTAAATATAAATTTTAAAACTATCAAATTCATAATTTATCACTATTAATTATTTCGATTAAAAAAGTTGTTTTTAATTAAAATTTACTAAATTTTACTATTCATCAAAATATAAATGTTATTCGAAACGTAGAAAAATTTCTACCTAGGATAATTTTTTTATTCAGAATCCAAAAATGAATTCTATTTTACCAAATTTAAAACATAAAAGTTTCATTTATTAATTTAAAATTGATTCCTTCTTTTGAAACCAAAAGGCGTATTTTTAAGAAATAATAACTATCAAAAGTTGGACACTTGTTTATGTCCAATTTCAAGGTGAAATTACATAAAATGACCATCATTAGATTAAATAGTAAAAATATAATCTATTTATACTTCCAAACCATTAAAATTTATAATTTAACAATATAAATTATTTTCATTAAAAATGTTGTTTTCAGTTAAAATATAGTATTTTTCACTATTCACCCAAATATGAAAGTTATCAGAAAGACACAAAAACATTATTGATACTAAATTCATATGTCCCGATTCTAAAGAAGAATTTAATTTTTTCAAAATGAATATATAAAAGTGTCAAATATTGGTTTTAAAAAGGCTTCACCATTAAAAGGCGGTACAATTTCTTTTTTTGAAAAATACTTCTTTTATCTGAAAAAATAAATTTGTTCATAAATCATGTCTTAGAAACTCATAATATGGATTAAAATTATAAGGATAATATAATAATTAAAATTTAGTTAATACTATTCATAACCTCTTTTGAACGGAAAGTTTGGTAAGTCGTGGTGTACTTGAACTCAGTGTTGCAT
Organism: Viscum album; assembly: GCA_963277665.1. Lineage (NCBI taxonomy): Eukaryota > Viridiplantae > Streptophyta > Magnoliopsida > Santalales > Viscaceae > Viscum > Viscum album. The sequence continues at coordinate 969,217,815 of OY728133.1, read as the reverse complement.
ACAACACACGCTATTATATTATTCAAAGAGAAGTGTACCATGGAAGATTGGGGTGTTACAATGGATATTCAAGCAATATATCAAAAAGGGCCAACAGAAAAGAGTTGAATATGAAATCTTTGAAGACTCATGATTATCACGTCCTTTTGAATGAGTTGATTCTAATTGAAATCTGTCATCTCTTGTCCAATAATATACGAGTATCAGTTATTCAGTTGTGATATTTTTTAGAAGTCTTTGTTCTAAGAGGTTTTCCAAATCCTTCTTTTAAAAACTGTTGGCAGAGAAAAAATTAATTTTGTGTGGGGTAGAGAAAACATTCTCTCTATCATTTTTTACATGCATGTTGCATCTTACTATCCATCATCTGATCTAAATATTTATTAGAGGACCTGTTGCATTCTGTTGGAAGTATTCAACTGAAATAAACATGTGCACATTGAAATCATATGTTCGGAACTGGAATTATCTCGAAGGTTATATTCTGAACGGTCACATGGCTCAATAATGTATGGATTTCTGCTCAATGTATTTGTCTGATCTTATTACGATAATAAAAAACCATTGAGAAATGAAGAAGAACAGTATAGGAAAATTGAACCCAGTTTTCCATCACTTCCTCAAACAGGGGGAATTCAAGGATCATATACCTTGTCTTCATTAATCCTTGAAGAGCGAGAGATGGCACATCACACAATGTTGTTCAATTGTGATTTGTTCGATTAGTATATCAGGTAACTAAATTATACATGTATCTCTTATCTTATCTCTTTTAATTCTAAATATTTTTTAAACTATTATTATTTTTAACTACAGGGAACATAAATAATTGATATATAGAAAGAATAGTTCTTTGTCTTTGATGATGAAAGAGACTTTCCATAGAAAATGGTTTTCTCCATAGTTCAAATTGAAGGTAAAAATATTTCTGTAATAACTAAATAAAAATAATATTTAATTATGTATACTATTTCATTATATTTTAGGTATCAAATTTCATGCAGACCCTATTTCTGAGGAAATAAGAGATTCGAATTTTGGTCCTAATACCATGTCTCATGCTTGTAAATCACTTATGATCAATGGATACAAATTTTTTATCACAGAATGAGAAAGAAACATGAGAACACAACATGATGGTGTAATGATAACTTCCACAACAGACTGTTATTCCAGTTAATCGGATAATAGACCTCGTTCTGAAAATGTAGCTTATTATGGAGTCGTGGAGAAAATAATAATTTTGCAATATTAATTGCGTGGTCGAGTCATGATGATGAAATGTAAATGGTTTGATTTAATGAAGAGGCATTGAACCATTATTAATGATTGTGGATTTCAAGTTATTGACATGACTCACACTCTTGCCACTGATGAACCATATGTATTGGCATCAATGGTGAAACATGTTTTTTTATGTCAAAGATCATCGTCATCCTGAATTCAGTGTAATTTTAGAAGTAAATCACAGACATGTTTTTGATGATGGTTATCATGAAGTTGACACTATCCCTACTGAAATTAGAAGCAATCGGTTTATTACTTATGATGACTCCAATATCTAAATTGTCAGAGTTTATTGTGAACCTAAAGTTGTGGTGGGGAATATATAGAATCATATAGTCGCTTTCTCACCTATGTGTTTCACCTACATCATTCAGAGTGTGTATTGTAGTACCTACCTTTAGAACACCATAATTATTATTTTTCTTTATCATTTTTTTTGGAATGGTTTTCTATATATTTTTTGGGTTACACATTTTTTATATGTTTCTAATTACTTCCATATGTGATTCCATTTTAGGAAATGACACCCATTGAAGAGAGGCGATGAAAAAAGATGACTAAAAATAACCATCGCCTGACACAGATGGGCATTCCTCAACTCATTCCTATTGTGATTATTTTATTTCAAATATATATTTTAATAACATATAATATCCTGTGTTTACTTTTTTATTAAAAAAATTTCAGGATTGACCCCCTAGACGAGATATATTCGATGGGGAGCCAGATATTGCACCCATTACAGATGCCGGTGGTAGGAGTGGGGGTGGTGTCAGAGTCAGACGACCATCTGGTGGTCCCGGTACTAAGGTCGGTGGTACAAGAGCTCATGGTGAGAGTTTTAGACAATCCAATGGTCATACCCGATTGGATTATGCCCATACCACATACGTATCTCCTATGCACCATTTTGATCCTGGTGTTTCTTTAAGGACACACGAGATATTTAGGCCTCCAATGTTTACACTACCAGTTTGTTAGACGTCTGTGCCATCATTTTTTCTTCTGGTTCATTATCTCCAGGCAATTATATTCCACCTTCTTCGACTCCTACTCTGGCACAATATGTTTGTGAGGAGTGTACACTGAGGGACACTCCACCTGTACAAGATATTCCTTTAGCTTCTAGACATCAAGTGACACCCATTTATCCGACTACTACAGGTATATTTATATAATTCTGACAAATGATTATGCCAAAATTTATTTTTATTATAACTTGTAAAGACTTTTTTCATTAATAACAGATTTATCTACTGATAGGAGGAAAGGGAGGGGGCGTACTCGCTTGCATATGGAATGGAACCACCAGACACAGTTGATGGTTAAATAAAATTATGATGGAAAGATGATTGATAAATCTGAGCAGGAATGTCGGGGTTTCTTGGCAACGCTAGCCAAATACTCTGACATCATTCCAATGAACCCTCTCTCTTGGAGACATCTGCCACACGAAGTCAAGGATAATTTGTGGGATCAAATATGGTTAAAAAATCTATTGTATTTAATGTAGTATATCATTCTGTATTTATATGAATTAATCTATTAGGTTTCATCTTCGGTTTGACTTCCCTGATGGTGAAGGTGCACGACCAGTGCATTTAAAGGAGCTAAGAGAACTTTGGAGAGATTATAAGCATGATATGTATGTTGGCTTGTGTGATAGAGTTGGCATAGAGTTGGAGACATTACCTATCATGGATGACTTCCATATAGTGAAATATCTCCAAATTATTACTCATTGGGTGACTGCCAAATTTAAGGTATTAATCCTATTCGAGGTATTTAAATGACAGTTTTTTTCATTAATATTATCTAATTTATTATTAAACATTATTTAGTAATATTCTAAAAAAATAATGATTCAAATCAATTCCTCCACACTTTGGGGCGTATGACTATGTCAGATCATGAGAGGTAGCTGGTACAATATAGTTGTTTATAATTTTTCTTTAGGAGTTTCCTTTTTTATTATTTTCTACATAAATTAGGTTATTTATTAAATATTGAATATATTATTATACTTTCAAATTATATTGTTTCAATATCATTATTAAATTAAAAAATTAATATTGAAGCACGTAGCCTCGAGAAAAATTGTTCTGCTCGAGTAGAAGGAAAAAAGATGGAACTGCAGTTATTGAACAAACACATGAAAAGATGGTAAGTTTTTTTTTCAATGTTTAGTAACTATTTTTAAATTTATTAATCTATTTTTTTTGAAGGCTTCTTTAGAGGACATTTATGCCCATGATCTTGATAATTTAGGGCCACATGATCATTTATATCAGGTTTTGGGAGATTAACACTCTGGTCGAGTATGCTCTGACCTAGTAAGAATATAATTCTGACAAGGTATTGGTCCCCTCTAGGTATCCATTATAGTACCAACGAGTTGGAATAGGTCAAGGAGCATGCCAGATAGTTTGATAAAAGGGTCCCAGAGTTGGAACTACATGTTCAAATGAGCAACAAAGAATTTATGGAACAGATGAAATCTTTATCTTCATCACTTCTACCAGAGGCCAGCGCGGCCTTTCATACATTTATGTCATATATGGGTGCATTATCCAATGCACCAGGTATAAGTTCTAGTGACAGTCGAGATGATGACATTCATGGTGATTATGAGGATTGTGAAGAGGACAAGGGTGAGGATGAGGATGAGGATAGGGGCGAGGATGGGGTGGATGCGGAGGATGTGGTCGAGGGAGAGGATGGGGCCGATGATGATCATGGGGACAATGACGAGAATGACGATGAGGACACAGATGGCGGCAATTATGAGTTTGATGATGATAGTGGTGATGGTGATGGTGATCATGGGCAGATTGATCTGTTACATTTTTGAATTCTGTATAACTCATAATTTTTGAACCTGGTTTTTCACACTGGTATGGATATTTTCGAATTTTTTACAACTCTTTATTTTAGACCAAATATGGATTCATAATGTTCGTATAATGGTTTGGATTAGAGTGATTCTATATGAGATTTTATGGGTTATTATGATGAGTTTCATTCCCGTTAATTGATTGGTTCATAAAACAGAAGTCGTTGTTGCATATATTATGTAATGGGAGTTGGTAAAGTAAAATATTGGTATCAGATTTCTGAGTTGGTTATTTGGATGGTATTATCTATCAAATGTGGGTATATCTCCATTGATTGTCAGTGTATTTTCTAATTCACTAATGTATTTATTAGACTAACCAGGAAATACACATTTCCCACAATACAGAGGCACCACAAAAATTCATATATAGACACCACAGACCACAAGACATCCATGGGAGACACCCCTTGAGGTAGAGTCCCTCTCGTAGCCTCTTTAATTTAATAATTCTTTAAATTGAATTTCGATTCATTATTAATTATGCTTAATTATATTTAATTTCATATCATGAAAATGTTTTATTTTATATAATTATTTAATTTTATAAATAAATTCATGTGTTTACTATAAAACCCCTCCAACAAAGGTGCGTTGTCTGCAAAAACTCACAGTTATAATTTAGGGTGCGATAATTTGACTTTCAATAAGTAAATTCAACAACCTAGTACCACTTTTGAAAACAACGAATATAAAATATATATCTTTATCATACCACAATCTTGAATCAAGAGTATGTTTTTTGTAACATAAGATCAGTTTCTATAATGTGAAGGACAACTACAACATATTTATTTGGAATCCTAGCTGGAAGATGCTTCCCAATGGATGTCGTTGGACTGGGACAACACATCGTAGTCACGCTGCGGTCAAACCGCGGTCACTTCTCCGTCAAAACGCGGTCACACCTTGGTCATGCCTCATTCACGCCGCGGTCAACCTGCTGTTACGCAGCGGTAATGCTGTGATTTGGCCCTACTCCAGGATGACACTCTGCGGCTATTCTTTGTCCTGTCAGAAATCGATGTATGATACCTAGATAGAGATTTAGATACATTACCCACCCTCCTTTCTGGACCTTGGATAGCCCCCCCCCCCCCACCCTCCTCCCTTGACCAAGGAATGCCCCCAAAACATCCCCCACCCTCCTACCTGGACCCCAGAAAGCCCCCCGAACAGCCCCCCGGACAGCCCCAACCCTCCTCCCTAAACCCCGGATCCCAATCTAATATCTCTTCAAGATTCACCAAAAATCCCAACAAAAAACAGGGCTTCGGAAGAAGATGAGAGAAGAGTGCAAACCCTAATTGAAAAAATGAAGCAAGGAAATGATTAGACTCACTTGAATCTTTAATCTACACTTGACGGCACTAAAAACTACCAATTGACATGTACGATTCAACTCCGCCTCAATCTGAAGCACTGTTTGGCCGGAACCACTCAAAGTGTATCACTTTTCTTTGAAATGGACAACATTTTAAATTAAAACAACAACAGATATACAGAAAACCGGAAAAACACATTTGGATTCTATTGATACTTTTGGAAAAAGATCTATGGGTCATTTGTGATTTGTACGAATCAATCCCGCCTCAATCAGAGGTATGGTGTGGCCGGCACCACCCAATGTGTCATTGTTTTTTTAAACGGATACACTTTTAAGTAAAAATAAGTTTCATACAAAAAACCAACCAAATGAATTTCTATTCTGTTGATATATTATTAAAATGATCCATGTGTCATTTGGGACGTGTACGAGTCAACCCCGCCTCATCTTGAGGCATGGTGTGGGCGACACCACTCAAAGTGTATCACTTTTCATTGAAATGGACAACATTTTAAATGAAAACAACAACTGACATACAGAAAACCAATCAAATGCATTCAGATTCTATTGATACATTAAGAAGAAGATCCATGGGTCATCTATGATGATTATTAGTCAACCTCGCCTCAATCTGAGGAACGGTGTGGCCAGTACCACTGAAAGTGTATTTGTTTTGTTAAAAATAGATACAATTTTAAGTAAAAAAACTAGCATACATAAAACCTTCCAAACAACCTAGAAATTCCATGAAATCAGAAGAAAAGAAAGGGTCGGTGGATTGTGAAATGGTCGGCCAGACGACACATCAATTAGAGGTGACGTTTGACCCTGGAGGCCGAAAATGTACTTTGCATGTCATAAATGGCCAAAAAATCTGTATAACGGTCAAATGCATGCTGAACAACATCAGAATGACTTGAAATCTGATGAAAAAACCTTACTTTGTATTCTTGATGTGTATGAGGAGACGACACATAATTCAGTTCCCTGGTTTGTGCAGAACGGCTGAATATGTGTTTTTTAGGTGTTTAGCATTTCTAAATAGCTTTCATGGGGTGGTCGATACTGAAAAAACGACCTCTGAATTCCATGAGATTGGACTACAACAATGTGTGGGTGAATTTTGAAATGGTCGGCCAAACAGCACATCAATCAAAGGTGCCATGTGACCGCACTAGCCAAAAACGCACTACGCGTGTCGTAAATGGCCCAAACATGAATTTAATGGTCAAATGCATTCCGAACAACGCCATAATGACTTTAAAACACACAAACACCTTAATTATTATTTGAGAGGTGTACGGGGAGACAGAACATCATTTAGACTCACAGTTTGCGTGGAATGGCTAAATATGTTTTTTTAGGTGTTTGGTGTGCTTGAAAAGCATGTGTGGGGTGGTCAAAATCGGACGAATGACCTCATAATGCCATGAAATAGGAATACAAAAAATGGTGGGTGAAGTTTCAAATGGTTGGCTAGACGGCATGTCAATTGGAGGTGCTGTGTGACCACGCTAGCCGAAAACGCACTACGCATGTCGTAAATGGCCAAAACATGTCTTTAACAGTCAAATGCTTTCCGAACGACATCATAATGTCTTGAAATCACACAAAAACACACAAATTATTATTCATGAGGTGAACGAGAAGAAGACCTGTCATATGGATGTGCGGTTTGCGCGGCACCACTAAATATGTGTATTCAGGTGTTCGATGCACTTGAAAACCATGCATGGGGTGGTCAAAACTGGCTAAATGACCCCGACATTCCATGAAATCCAACAAAAAGAAATTGTGGGTGTATTGGGAAATGGTCAGCCAGACGACATGTCAATCGGAGGTGTCGTTAGACCATGGTGGCTGAAAACGCACTCCGCGTGTCGTAAATGGCCAAAACATGCGTCTAACGGTCAAATGCATCTCGAACAATATTAGAATGACTTGAAATCACAATAAAGAACCTTAACTATTATTTGTGAGGTGTACGATGAGACGAAATGTCATTCATATGTGCTTTTTTCATGACATGACTGAATATTTGTTTTTTAGGTGTTTGGCGCGTTTGAAAAGATTGCATGGGGTGGTCGAAACCAGCCCTACAACCTCATAATTCCATGAAATTGGACGATAACAAAGGGTGGCTGAATTTGGAAATGGTCGGCCGAATGCACATCAATCAGAGGTGTCGTGTGCCCGTGCTGGCCAAAAACACACTCTTCTTTTCATAAATGGCCCAAACATGCGTTTAACAGTCAAATGCATGCCGAAAAACATCAAAATGAATTGAAATCACACGAAAACAACTTAATTATTATTTTTTAGGTGTACAAGGAGAAAAAACGTCATCCGGACGCACAATTTTTTTGGTATTTCTGAATATGTGTTTTTTTGTTGTTTGGTGGGATTGAAAAGCGTGCATAGGGTGTTCAAAACTGGTCGAACGACCTCGGAATACCATTAAATAGGTCAACAAAATAGGGTGACTGAATTTTGAAATTGTCTTCCAAACGGCACGTCAATCAGAGGTGTTGGGTGACCGTAGTGGATGAAAATGCACTCTACGTGTCATAAATGGCCAAAACATGCGTTTAACAGTCAAATGATTTCCAAATAACATCATAATGACTTGGTATCACACAAAACACCCTTATTATTAGTTGTGAGATGTACGAGGAGAAGAAACATCATTCAGACGTGCGGTTTGCACGACATGGCTGAATATGTGTTTTTAGGTGTTTTGTGCGCTTGAAAAGCATGCGTGGAGTGGTCGAAACTGGCCGAATGACCTCAGAATGACATGAAATAGGACGAAAAAAGAGGGTGGGATAATTATGAAATGGTCGGTTAGATGACATGTCAATCAGTGGGGTCGTGAGACCGCGCTGGCTGAAAACGCACTCTGCGTGTCATAAATGGACAAAACACATGTTTAACAGTCAAATGCATGCCTAACGACATTGGAATGAGTTGAAATCACAAGAAAACACCCTGATTATTATTCATGAGGTCTAAGAGGAGATGACACATCATTCAGACATGCGGTTTGCGCGACACGGCAAAATATGTGTTTTCTAGGTGTTTGGCACGCTTGAAAAGCGTGCATGGGGTGGTTGAAACTAGCTGAACGACCTCATAATTCCATTAAATCAGACGACAACAAAAATTGGTTTAATTTTGAATGTTTATCCAGACGGAACTTCAATCATAGGTGGCATGTGACCACGATGGCTGAAAATGCACTCCGCGTGTTGTAAATGGCCAAAACATGCGTTTAATGGTCAAATGCATGTCGGACGACATCAGAATGACCTAAAATCACAAAAAACACCTTAATTATTATTCTTGAGGTTTACAATGAGATGGTACATCATTCAGATGCATGGTTTGCGTGGTATGGCTGAATATGTGTTTTTTAGGTGTTTGGCGCGCTGGAAAAGCGTTAGTGGGGTGGTCCAAACTGGCCGAACGACCTCAGAATGTCATGACATCAGACGACAACAAAGGGTGAGTGATTTTTGAAATGGTCGGCTAGAAGACACGTCCATCGTAGGTGTCGTCTGACCGTGCAGGCCGAAAACACACTCTGCGTGTCGTAAATGGCCAAAACAGACGTTTAATGGTCAAATGCATTCTGAATGATCCACAGATCATTTGTGACGGGTATGAGTCAACCCCACCACAATCCGAGGCACAAGGTGACTAATATTAATCAAAGTGGATCAATTTTTTTTTGAAACAAACAACATTTTATGTGAAAACAATAAGTGACATATGGAAAATCTTCACAAGGGTGCACATATATTCTGGAAATTAAGGGATTAAAAATAAGATATGGTCTATTGTTCATAAATTATTAGAAGAAAATATTCACAAGGCATAGATTGAAACACAATGGGTCATGGTATATATATAATTTATTGATTTATATTATGAATGAGTCTCAACATCCCATCATGAACATGCACCATCACTCATGTTCTAATTCTCAATCACGAGTCGTTCATTCTATACAATAAAATACATCAAATAAATATCATATAGTAATTTCATATGAAACCTATGAACACTCAAGCATACCATATAAAAAATTGTTCAGCCAGGCTACACATATATTCTTGAAAAATAAGTTTCAAAGTCTCATAAAAATACCCCAATGGTGAGGAATACATATGATGTCGCCATAACCCCATGGATCACCTCAATCCCATCCTCAAATAGTGGGTTATAGGACCAAAACAAAGACTCTTAGGAAACCCAAAACCAATGACTTAATTTAATATTCATACCCACTACCCAAGATGGGTATTCATCTAACATCCCACCCAGGAGAGAAAATTACAATTAGCCACATACCCCCTTATTATAATTGAAAAATCTATAATAAAACATGTAGGCTATTCCGGTAACCCATCTCATATGTCGATATTGGCCAATGATTCCCAATAACACATTAGGAACCATTTATATGTGGATACATAATCATTAAAGGAGTATAAACATCCCATGTTCTTCTTATATCTCATCCTAGGTCTATGTACATGAGCACTACCATTATCTACCTTATGGGTATCATGATCCTTGCCACTCTACCCAAGTTTTTCTGTTGGTTTTAAGATACTAAACTCAAGACCCTGACTAAACATCCAATGTGCTTCCTATAACATGTAGGTTTTTTCCCTAACACCTGGACACCCCCACCCCCCGGGACACCCCCAACCCTTGTATGTCTGATTTTATATGTGTTATATTTAATTCAGAATTCTGTATGCAACATAATTAATTTTGTTTATGTTATTAATTCATAATTCAGAATTCATTACATAATTCATTCTTCATGTACTCAATTCAGAATTCAATTATGAATAATTGGGTTCATATACATGATTATAATTGTTTTACTTTACATTTTTATAGTAGTATCATGTTTTTCTATGCTTTTGTGTACTATATAAGGTGTTTTTGATTCTGTTAAGAGTGTATTCTAGTGTGTAGATGAGTGTGTAGTGGAGGATTTTAGGTGCTGTCACATTCGGGTAAAACACTATACCAACGGTTTATTAAACTGTTGGTATAGTGTCGTACATATTTTTACCAACAGTATTAGAAAACTGTTGGTAAAACATTGAAATAATCCAGAAATGCAAACGGTTTTTAAAACTATTGGCAATTATCTTTACAAACCTCCTTTGCCAACGGTTTTAGTAAACCATTGGTATAGTGTTGTATTCCTCCAGAAATGAAAACGGCTTATAAAACCGTTGGTAATTCTATTTACAAACTGTCTTTCCCAATGGTTTTACAAAAACTATTTGTAAGGGGCTACTGCCACACCATACATGGCAACAGTTTCCCAAACCTTTGGTATATAGTATACCAATGGTTTGGCAGCCTTTACCCACGGTTTGAAACCATTGTTAAAGCCTTAATTTCAATTAGTGTATCTCAAGGACATAGTCCTAGAGAAACACCAACCTTCTTTGATGTCTCAACTGATGAAATGCCTATATTAATGTTTTTATACACGCTAAAGGATACCCCTTTAATTGATTGATGTTCCCATCGAACCTTTTGTATTAGGAACATGTTTTCCATGAACAATTGGTGAATTTGTCGGTAATCCACACATAGCATGGAACACCGGGTCTCACTATGCCCTTCCACTTCATTTCCAAAAGCTACACACTTATCTCCCGAAGTCCTGCAAGAGCCATTCAGTATGCATGTATAGATATCGGTTATGTCCCTAGGTACTTGTTAATTTAAAAGTCCCTCTCGCAGCCGGGAGGTAATCCTAGATACATCTTTGGAAATGATGGTCCCACACTCTTCCAATACTATTGGGAACTAAAAACAAAATTAACATTCTTCTACGATGGTAAGGAAGTATGACTCAAAAGTGATCGGTTGCACCCTCCTATGCATGAGTTTGTCTTATGCTTCCTAGGTTTCCTTTTTCACCGACCAAGGAAAACCTCATTCCAAAATTGTGCATATACAATATTCTGTTTTCCAAAAATAGTAATTCTGAGCATGAAAAGTTGATGACCAGTCCATACCCAAACATACATCATAAGGTCTCAATGCTGCACCAAGGGTTTCCAACTGAAACTCTCACTTCCATGGTCAGATCACACTATCAGCATACATGTGATTATAGAGTCTCCTCCCATAGGTATCTCCGGACGTAAGGGTCTTGTCAATGGTTAAACTGAAAACTCTAGGTCATGAACAGGATATATGACTAGAAGGAATGATTATTACCTATTTCTTTTTTATGGAAACTATTTGTAGAAACATAACATACCTCAAATAATTAATAGATCCCATGGGTCATACTACTTGACCACATGAATCTACTCCCTTCCCCAATCATCTAGCTATCTAATCATGTTGGAGACCACATTGGGGTGATGGATGTAACATGTCAAAATGTATTCCACACCTTGCTACTCTTCATGATCCTCCTATTTGTCTTCTTCCTTACATGTTTATCTATCCTTATCACTTCCTCTTCCAGAAACATTTTACACATCCATGTCTTTGAGAATAGCGTCGGTTTCCACCATTCCCACTACTGGCATTCATTGGTTGTATCTACTCTTCCAAATAATATTCAACCACAAATGTTTTCTCTAGCACCCTATAATTAGTAAGAATACACAATGGAATAGTTCTTGATTGGATGACCCTAAACACATCTTTCTCGGAGGCCTGATCCTAGAAACACTAGTCATATCGTATTCATCGAGTACCTTGAATGGATGATACACCTCGATGAATACTCAGCTATCGACATGTATCTTAAAAAAGTTGTAGATGCTCTTGGGAACACATACCCCTAGCATTTTATTCAAAATAACCCTTCTATAAGAAAGTTTATCATGGTATTTCCCACAGATAAATCCCAACATCATAAGATATGGGAAGTCTTGACCCTTATATCACCGTAATGAACCATATAGAATGATCATGCCAGTACCGTCATATGATCTAATGGTTCCATGGATAGATAGAAACTCGGGAACCACCACAGGAAAATCCTTGGCCTCGAATGATTCGTGCTCACCTTGGAACCTGAGGGGTACCAATCACTGAAACATTTGTAAGGCATTGAGCCTATATGTGACCTCTGCCGGTAGCACCGATTATAACTGCTGACCTAGATATAGTTGTATCCCTGGGACACCACCCAAATGTACAATCTCAGGAAATAGTCCTCTTACTAAATCCTCATCACTCTGTGGACCATCCATACCATCACGTATCGGAATCCTGGTTATCTGTCCGTCTGGAGGCATCATGAAAAAGTATCAAAATGAACTACGGTCAAAAGGTCATAGCCAGGGAGAAGACTCAAAATTTATCAATAGAAAACCAATTTCAAAACACATGAAACAATTTTTTTCAGGTACAATGTTATAAAATAGATCTTATTGTCTTGATGTATGTATATGTTGACATCCACACCAACACTAGACACCCAGGTCTTAAATCTGAACTCAAGACACAAAACACTATTTCCCCCATTGAAAATACAGACTTAGTTCACTTTTTATAACTGACCGCCCTCTGAAACCACTTTGTCATGACCTACCCCTGGGGCCCATTCTGTGACTAACCAGAGCCCACCTTCATAGGCTAGGGGCTTTGAATAGCACCAGAAAGGCATATCTCAAAAAGGGGTTTTTTCTGATGTACCGCACCAGATCTCTTGGTGCTGAAACAAAGAGGATTTCTTGGTGTCGACCCATAGAGGATCAATAGGTGATGACCCCCAGAAGATTGCTATGTATTGACCCACAGAGGATCGCAATGTGCTGACCCATAGAGGATCGATATATGCAGACCCACTGAGGATCTCAGAGTGGATACCTGTAGAGGAACACTACTTTTTGACCCATAGGGTATCACAATGTGTTGACCCAGATAGTATCTCCTTGTATTTCATCATGACACAACCAGAAACTAGATTCTCACACTTAGCACACTTGATTATGGGATGATAAACTCGTCAAACAATTGGTTATACCTCAACCACCAAAAAGTCCCACAAATAATTAACATGATCATCCTCCATGAAATAAGGGTTCCAACATAATAGATAGCGTGTCAATCGGACCCCTGGTATGTAAGTTATTGATATTTTAGTACGGAGGGTCCGGTTGGATTCAATTTCCATCCAACCTACCCATACTCCATCATTCTCAAAAACCCATTTGATATATATCAAAAGTACCATGTCTTCTTGAGGGTTCGAACACAGCTAACGACACATCAAAAGGATTACGAATATGAGAGATTCACCTGTATTAGTGAAATGGGGTAGTTCAGGTCTGATTCCAATAGGGGTCCCTCTCGTCCAGCTTGTTGGGCTCCCAGGTCCGGCTCGAACAGCACGTCCTGCCTGACATGGGGGTCTAGCCTGAGTGGCGGACCTGAACCAACTGGTTGGTCCGGCTGGACCTGGGTTTCCGACCGGTTTCCAGAAGCACCAATAAGATGTGGTTTGTTTGTTTCGACCAACTGGAGACGCCAGAGGGGCACCACTCCTCCTTCGGAATCAGCCAGCTCATGATAGCCATTTTTTCAGCATAGCTACCTGAGTGGGATACTCCACTCCCCACGTGGTGTAATTGTTCCACACCATTACACCTACCGCGGCCCGGATACCCATGGCTCAAGATGCCACGGTGCCTACGAGAGCCACTCCTTCATGTGGTCGGCTTTACCAGTCATTGCGCTGGTGGTGCCGCACTAGTTCTTGCTTATGTGGGCTACCACAAAGGCTCTAGTAGTCAGTTTTCCTTCTCGTCTATGCGTACCGGCCTCTCTGGTAACTGCCATTGCTACAATTCCCTTAGATCTGTCTTGCCGCCTCATTTTCTCCTAATGCAAAATAAACCCACATAAAACAATAATTATGGAGGGTCCATGCCTTGTTCGGATTGGCTCGCACCCTCTACATTATCACATGAAAATGCAGGAAGAATAATAATCATTAAAACCACAAAATAAAACCCTACATTAACCTCCTATAATAAAGAATGATAAGTGGATCAACAAGTTGGTCAGTTGATATACGTTCTTCGTGTTACAAATGAAACGAGAAAGAGGGATATTAAAAACATAAATCAAATAAAACCCCTACCAGGAATCAGCTTTGTGTATGAAACAACATATTCACATTCGTAGTTGTTCTATGTACGTTGGTGATCTTTTTCACCAAGTTCGTTTCCTACAGCAATAATCGCTCAATAATAGTTCTTAATTGGAGAGGAAAGTCGTCACCGTCACGACATAGGTTTCTCCTTTGGTTGTAAAAAAGAATGACAATAGTTTAACTAAATAAAACAAACCACTATGTTGAGTTCATTAATGGGGTTCATTAATGAATCATAATTATTGATCCATTAATCCCACGAGTATTGTTGTTACAAAATGAGATGATCGAGCCCTGAAATGACCCACATTTATTGATCATCGTAACACTGCGGTTCCTCCAACAACCACTCAACTGTGGAAGTAAACGAATAAAATAAAAAAAAATTATTTTATTATTTTTTTCGAAAGTAAAAATATTAACTTTTTCATTCTACATTGGTCGGTCGAAGCTAATATTTTCTTATGTGAATCTATGTGCTGCAAAATCAACAGTGCCATATGATTTTCAATTAGTGCACTGGTTAAATAGATATAAACACTCACTCTCATTAATTGTGAAGGTACCATAAAAAAGTTCAAAAATTATTAACAGTCACCCTCTACCTACGCCAGTCAAGGATAGGATCCACCTAAGTGTAAAACACCCTCAATATCTCAATAGTAGTCTCAGATTTTAAATTTGAGTTACCATTTAGGAGTTACATGGATTTGAAAATAAAATAACTATTACGTAATTATTTTATTTTCAGTGAAAAAACAACATCCAATATAGGACTGGACTGGCCAATGATAGAATTCTCTTACGGAAAGCATAACCTCTCTAGGTCAGCGGTGGTATATAATTTTTAATCTGAGTCTTTGTTCGTGAGATATAATCATTTGAGAAATAAAATACTTTTATTTAATAATTTTTTTTACGGTTATTCCATTATTAGGTTTACTCACTAGAGTCATGCACCAACTAAACATATGTCGCACCTAGGGTTAACCCACCATCCTTAATGCAATGGCTCCCTCAGATTTCTGATCCAGACACCCATTTAATAGTTATTCCACTTTTCAAGAAAACCAATCACATGAGCTATTTAAAGCTTAACATTTTTCGACAGATCATTATGAGTACTCCGGGCCTCGAAATAATGTGTTGTCAAATTACACTGTCTCTAAATAATTCAATATAATTAAAATAATTATATAAAAATTCTTGGTCTTTTCAAACACGTTCTATTTCAAAAGTTTTAGAATATAATGAAAATGATCAGTATTATGATGTTTCCACTTTCTAATATAGTTTTTTGTGGATGACCTATAACCTAATTCACTAAATCACTAGACCAAAATGATATTTTGGAGTGACAGAAATTGGATGAGAGTCTACAGACACTATAATATGAAATGATTTTGGAAGGTTCCTTATAGATGGAATTGGATATATGGTCTACATAATTGTAGATTCTAAATTATTTTAAATAGAAATACCTTGAAATATTTTAACATACTATTAGGATTAAATGATATATAATTTGTGGATTTCCAATCTCCTTCATCTAAACTATATTTATTTAGAATTGTATTCCACAAATTAAATAGGGATGATTTAGTATCATGTAAGAAAATTTAAAAAATATTTCCATATCAACATCCTAGAATGGTTGGAATTCGATCATAGATGATTGGAGAATGCTAAATGCTAGCCCAACCCTATATAAAAGGTGAACATTTCATCGATAGTGATGGATCATTGAAGGTAATCATTTCTCTCCTCAATTAAAATTATAATGAAATTGTGCATGTTTCACATCAGATAAAACCTCGTGATTTATGTTATCCTAAAAATTATCTATAATTTTATTTTCATTTTTCTATTTAAAAATTTTGTGTTATCATTTATATGGATTAATGTTTTAATTATATATTAATCTCAAAATATTGAAGTATGTATTCAGTCATAAATAATTGAACATGATACATAAAATATTTCTAAATCTAATCAGGGTTTTTGATTGAACAATTTATTTCCATCTAGGATAAGAAATTAATATAGTAGCTTCTTTGAGTTTAAAAGATGTTGCATGATTTACAATGATATGTTTGGTAAAACCCCAATTTGGTTATAGATTTTGATAAATTTTATCTTTTATATTTCTCATTCATAAACATCCCCTATATTGCTTCTGATGTCAGTACAATCAAGTATTGGAAAAATAGTTTTTTAAGATTCAAAGGAATATATGAGATGCCTGAAAATAAACAATTGGATTATAAGAATATGTTTTTTTATTTAATATTAAAAAATAATGTTTTTTGTGATTTTTTATTAGATTATGTGTTCCTTGTGATTAAACATTGTAGATATAACTATTCAATGAATATCATTGTTCCCTATTTTCAGTTCATCGAGGTAACATAACTATTTGTGAAGGCCATAATGAGAATTTTTTTATGGAATGAAATGAAATATACATGAAATTAAACTAAAATGTATGACTTGTCATCATGATAATATTAAACATTGATTACATAAGAGAACGATTCAACCATTTATAGTTATTTGTTGTAAAAGTGAAAATATATTCATCGCTTTCATTGTCTAAATTCCATGTACATAATAAGGTAATAATATGATTCGGTTTATTGTCCTCGATTTAATAAATATATTCATTTCATACCTATTAGAGATAATATGTGTTTAGATCGTAATTTTAAATTATATTTAACTAGATAATTAGGTTTCATTGAGTTTATCTCACCATTATATCAATCCATTATCCCAGGTTCAATTCTAATATTTATAAAATAAAATAATGGTTAATGGGTACTAAATTATGTTTATGAAAATCATTTCAACCTCAATCTTAAGTACTGCATAAAAAATTTAGAACTAGGATGTTCTGAATCATTCTTAACCATGGATTTACATGGATGTTTTAATCAATATCCATCATTGGTTGAGTTTTTGTATAAAAAATATTAATTACAATATATTGATTGAAACATTTAAGGAGTTATATAGATATAATATTTGTTTTATATCTTTTTTTATGTAGGAGAATTGATATTAATGGGATCAAAGTAGCTAGTTATAATAGATTAGAAGGTGAAATTGATTCAGTAAAAAATTAGAATGGATCAAGGAATGCAATAATTAAATGAAGATTACTAGAGGA
The DNA here is from genome assembly GCA_963277665.1 of Viscum album. Classification (NCBI taxonomy): domain Eukaryota; kingdom Viridiplantae; phylum Streptophyta; class Magnoliopsida; order Santalales; family Viscaceae; genus Viscum; species Viscum album. The sequence goes on along the minus strand of OY728133.1, from coordinate 969,199,979 downwards.
ATTATAATTATTTTAAGGAAGTTGATCAGGTATTTATGAATATATATACATGGAAAATTGTTACGTGTTTTTGTAAAAATGAGAAGTTATATCCATATATCATGGGGCCATATGAAATACTGAATGATGATTGATCATTTTCCTATAAATTAGAATTTTATATATGTTTATCCAAGCTAAAAAATATTTTTCAGGTTTTAATGTTATGTAAATATTTACCATATTCAACTCAATTTTTGATCCATTAATAAGTTATGTTGAATTTAAATATTTATAATGACAAATATATAGTACATAATCATTATAGAACTAAGACAAAAATTTTCCAAATAATTATCCCAAAAGTGAGCTAGGTCATATACAACTAATCATTTCCTTACTTCTACACTTATATGATATATGATACATAATAATTTTAATCATATTTAGGAAACGAGAACATATGAAAGGGTGGTATTAGATACTCAGTAAGAGAAAACGAGGGAGATATCAACATATCATAATCAAAAAGGTTTGAGCAAAACATAATAACATTTGAAAAAAAACCACTATACTATATATCGTAAAATTTAGTCTTGTTATAAATCATTGTATTTTATTAGACATTAGTCATTATAGATAAATGTACATAAACCAGAAGTTAAAAAAATTCAGAAGACAATTATTTTTTCAATAAAAATAAATATATCTATTCATTTAAATAGTATATCATTACATACTTCCAAGAATATCATAGGGGAATGGATTTACTTCCCTAAGCATCGAAGAAGCCTGGGTTCACTGTACATACAATCATAATGGGTAAATACTATTGCTGAACTGGGATCACACCACATTCTAATTCTATTTATCTGATAATACATCATTCCTTAACCTATGTAGTTGAGTTAGATATAGGGACCACAAGGAACCTAATTAAAATCATGAATAAATGTACTAAATATTCATTAAAATTTCATAATTTCATAACCGATTAAATGACAGGGGTTTCATGTATTTTTCATCATAAAATAACATATAGATTGGAAGCATGATTTATAATTATTTCATAATTTTATCAAAGAACATCCTATAGATAAATAAGTTGGTTCGATAAGGAAATTTTCATGATATAACCCATGAAATCAAAATGGTATTCCTAAAAAACTAGTAATCAAAAACCTAAAACTTTTTGAAAAATAATAATAATGGAATCATTTGATAATGACAAAATTTTATAATATGAATCCCCTAAATAATGCATCTTAAATTCAAATTGATTTTTAATGATCACATGGAACGTTAATTGTGGAACATAAATATTCCATATTTTAATTGGTTTTTTTAATCATTAAAATAAAAAAAATTGAAAAAAAATCATTTTAAAATAAAAAATTATACATACAAATACACATTTAAAATAATTATTTCTTCAAGATTTTGGAAAATACTGTTTATATTGTATACATTAAAATACTTATTCCTTTCAAAATTCTATTGAATGAAAACAATATTTTTTTTTTCAAAATTGTTGAAAAAATATTTAAAAAAACAATATAAAATTAAAACATGCAAAATTTATTTTAAATTAAAACATTTTTAAAATAAATTTTCTGTAAAATTTGACTCATTTCAAGAAAAAAATATTTTGTATCAAGTTGTTTTTTCGACCGAAGAGACATATAAGGATGATTATTCATATATTTTGAACTACAATGTTTATAAGGAGGGGGGAAATAGGAGAAATTTATTTTAATGAAATAAATAATGTATAATACAATAAATTTTATTAATGTGGTATTGTTCAGAATATTTTATCAGTATAGGCATTGACACAAAAAATACCAATAAAAGAAGCTATTTTAAAATAAAAACATTAATATTTTGTTAAAATTGGTTCACATGGTCCATTAAATACTACAATTAAATGAAACAAAGAACATAATAAATTTAAACAAATTAATTATTTTACATGTAAAAGAGGTTATATATAAAACTCATAAATTTTGATAGGTGCATAACATTACATATATCCTAAATAATGCAATATGGGACAAAATTCATTTACTGCATTAGTAATTTTTTAATCATAACACCCAATAATGATCAAAATAAATGAAACATTAAATATCATGAAATTAATAATATTAGAAATATATAATTTAATAGTGTAACTCTTTACAACACACAAAAGAAACTTGGGTTGAATTTGCATATGTATCCTAGAAATTAAAAACAGACTAGAAATATCTTACCTGATGTCTTCGCATCAGTCATACACATATGAACCTTGTATATAATCAATATGTTTTTCATTACAAATATATTAAAAATAAATATTTGTATAAATCATAAAATTTATGATTTAATTAGTACCTTTTATTAAATCTTAATTTAAAATTCCTTGATAAAAGTTTGCTTCATGTAATGACCACTTTGTTTCAACTACATGTTTCTATTTTTTATTTTTGGTCCTATTAATGAGATCATGATTAAATAATATCCAAAAGGAAAGTAGTGATATAAATTTGATATATATTATAGATATAATTATTTATATTAATCAATAAAAATTTCAAATAAAAAAAATAAATACACGGTTTTTGTAGATAGTAGACCGTATGTTTACATGAATATTATTTCCATTTTGTGGATTAAATGAAATAAATAAAGGTAAGTAATATATTAAATTTAGTTATGGTTTTTTAATATATATCACATTTCATTATTTAATATTGGACTTGATAATTTCAATTTAATGATTATTTGATAAAAAAATCACATCGCTTCATGATGTGGTTGTCCATCACACACATTAACGATGTTATCATATTACCATAGAATGAATTGGACGAAAGAATATTCTATAAAAATGTTATATAAAGATAATAGTATCAAAAATAATATATATAGTCAATAAATCCATGAATAAATCCGTCCGATAAAGGTTGTGGGGTAAAACAATAACACTAGTTTGTCAAGCATTTGTCTACCTTACACACAAATAATGATCTCATATCCCATTTGATTGTATATAAATATTATTTCAGTTATTCCATTATAATTAACCAAATAATAATTTTAATTATAAGGATTATTTTATAAAGTATATTTTTAATAATACCTAATGGTAGTGGAAGAAGAAATACAATAAAATTTTCCCTTAGAAAAATTACATCTTCTTCAAACAACCTATTTTCATTTCAATAGAAAGGTCTTATTAGGTTTCGTTTCTAACCCAAAAAATTGTTTAAATGTGATATTATGTAACGAAGGAATTTATTTGGTCATTGTTTGGATTAACTAAATGTTTTTGGAAATGTGATGATGAGTGGTGCGTGATGGCCATTTATAAGCGATGTTGGTGGGAAACCTCCAATTGTTTGAAGGAACCCGTTGTATCCATTTATTTTCAAGTGAAAAAATATACTAATGAAAATATTAGAAATATATTGACATAAGAAATTATAAAGATACACAAAAATTGTGTTCTAATTTTTTTATCCTTATTATCCCTTTTTTTTATTAAACCCTGATATGTCCATTTTTACCTTATCCATGAAAAAAATTCAAAATGCTACCACAATTCATTAGGGTAAACAAATATGGTTACCTTTTAGAGAACATAAAACAATATTATTTTTTATAATTAATCGAATATTAAATATTACATTCTTTTTATTATATTTTTTTTAATTTGTCCCATAGACGCGATGAATAAAATGTTCTCCAAAATGAAAATGTTAAAAAGATTAAAATTTTACTATATAATAATTCATGTTGATGTTATTAAAACTACCTAAATTGAATTCATAAGTATGTAATTTAACTATCAATTTTTAAACTATAATTTATTTTTCTCATAAATTTCAATGTTTTAATAGAAATTAAAATTCATAATAACAAAAAGTATTTTCTCTATTCATTGAGATATTTTTCTTTTTAATAAATTTTCACAAAAATCAATTTTAATATTTATATTATTAATTATAATATATAGACTATTTTTTTGAAATATATATTTTAAAATTTGAGTATAATAAATTATTACATTGTTGTGAAAATAGAGATAAAACTGGTTCATAGAAAACAATTTTTTTAATACTATCTATACCATCCCTTCTATCAGCTACCTGTTTATATCATATTAATAAACTATATTTTAATACTATGTCATGATTCATTTACACTCAATGTAAATTTTAAGGAATATTACCTAGATCATTATATTTATTTTAATTTTTTTTTATAAAATAATATGGTATTATAGTATACCCACATTAATATATTTTACCTTCAAAATCTGAACTTATGCTTAGTATACACGAATTTAAAATTAAAAAAATAACATTGAGGGGAACACACATCATAAAAAGGGTTAATAAAAATTACCTAAAACATTGAGAAAGTTATGTTCAAATTTTATGAAGAATAACTCATACTAGGATTCCAAATAGAGAAAAATAGGAAGGAATTATTGTGTTTAAAATGGAATAAATTTTTAATCTCAAAATAACGATAAAAAGTGAAAGTTATCATTTATCAAAAGAAATTGAATGACATTGTAAAAATCAATAACCAAATAAACATAAACCAAAGAGAGGTGAAAAATATCTTTGATATCCTCAAAATTATTTGTAAATAAAAAATAATTTATTTCAAGATACCTTTCCTTCAGTTGAATAATTTTCATGAGAATATTAACTTTATTTCCTTTCATGTTGTAAAGAACAATATGATTAATTGGTTATTCCTTTATAAATTTTCTATTTATCGATTACTCTAATAAATGAAGATGTTATTTATGCATGAAGAACTAATGGATAATAATATACCAAATAGAATAATAAACATTCCATTTATCTCTAGTTATAAACATAAAAAATGGTTAGCACATGTTATCAAATATACATAAATAATCATATGGGGACATAATACATTAATCTCAACAAACTCATCAATAGTTCAAGTAAAAAAATTCCATAAATGGTGAACCAAACAACCCATTCAAATTTAATATTATTAAATAATATTACTATATTTTCCAAATCAATCATTACATTAATCCTTAAATATCAATAATTATATAATTATGGTCACATGAAAAATATGGGAACATTTTGGTCATATGTTTCTAAAAACATACTAATATCTAGAATTTCCACAAAACCATAATATATTTATATATAATTTATAATTCCTTTAATAAAATGTGATATTATCAAATATAATATGTAAATCCAATAATGACACAAACACAATCAATGATAAAATAAACCACTTCTATTTTAAAAAACATCATTTCTAAAGACATCTATAGTATCTATTTTATTTTTATCATATCATTAATCAACATATCCAAAATAAAAAATATTTCCTCAAAATCAATAACATATTAAGGGATTTCATTCCTTAATGAAAATATCACCTTTCAATTAAACAACATTTCATGGAAGTTAGTACCATTTAAATGATTTTATAAACTACATAATGAAAATTTACATGACAATTATTTATTGATGTTTAATGATTCTAATAACAAAAATAACAATTATAAAAATAAAATTATTTGAATACCCATACAAAAACACATAAAGTATTTCAATTTATTCATACACCTCTATCATAAATTCATCAGCATTATACTAAATAAATCATTCATTTTATATGTAATTTTCAACATCTATATCAGTTGAAATGTAAACATTTATTATATAATATTGGGGGTATCATTATAATATTTTCCTATAGAACAACAGTTTTCATAATTCACCAACGATATACATTTGAAAAATTATTTCATCAATGATACCTTATAGAGACCATAATTTTCATCCATTATGTTATGTTTATTTTTCATTTTCCCTATGTAGTTACTTACATTGTGTACATTTTTTCCACACTCAAAACCTCATCTTATTCCATTGATACATTCCATGGAAAGCTTCATCCCACATTCCTAATATATATGAAATTAAATAATATTTCCTTTATGGTGACATCCACAGAAACTCTCAATTATGTCTCTCATTCTATTCTTTTTTGAGTCTGAGAGTTGGTTAAGTTGAATATTTTTATCATATATAAGGATAACTGATTAGTAAAAATAATAATATCCTTTAATCTTTTCATCCTCCGAATTGTATTATCAATCAAAAAATTTCTATGAATATCATAGTTAACCTAGTACCTTTATGTTCCCTCACATGACCAAAACCAAACATCATAATATGAACAAACCTAATAATAGTTAGGATCCTAATAATAATTAAAAATTATTTATATGATTAATAAATCATGACAGATTCTTTTTAATTTATGATACCTTTTTCTTAACATAGACTAATTAGGTTCAATATTCGAGTCCTTTTTTAGGGTTCATAAATTGTTTGGGAATTTCTGAAGAATATCCCCTGGGAGTTGTAATCTAGGTGCGTGTAGATGATTGTTGTTCCTCCCATGGGGCAATAAAGGCATAATAAATGCACAATTTTCATATGTATTACCCCTTGTAATCTCTTATCCTAATCCACATCATCTTATTATTTCCATATTGGAATGTAATTTTATTGAAACCTGTTTCTCAAAACGTTTCGAATTTTTTTTGAAATGTTACAGTACATTGATTATTGCTTGTACTTCCCGAAACATATCCTTAGTGTAATCACTATTGTTTTCATATCCTATATTCCAATGACTAATTATACATATCCATTTAAATCAAATATTTATTCACACACCATACCTATATAGATATTACATATTATTAATGAATTTTTATTATATTTCATAAACACACACCCATGTATTTTATATTTATTGGGACATTGGATACATAGAATCCTAAATAGTTGGTCTATAAGTTCCCCACAACATATACCACTATGTTATTCATAAATAGAACCCATCATAGATATATAATGTATAATACCTCTCATCATAACTATGGGAAAAGAAAATGTGACAAATGGTTCGATCAAATGATTAGTATGAGGAAACGAGGGAGATATCAAAATATAATGATAATAAATGTGTTTTAATATATTAATAACATTTGATAACCATACCCTACAAATACTATAAAATAAATTAAATTAATTTCATAAATCATGGTATTAAATAAGAAATTAATTATATTGGAATCCTATAACATGAACCATGAGAGAATAACAATGACAGAATTCTAAGATTTAGGGGTAAATAATCATAGAAATTAATTTTCATAGTATTTAATGTATAATTTATGATTTCCTTAGTTAAATGGGTTGACTCCCTAATCCATTATAGAATTCCAGGTTCACTCACATGACTATCATAGAGGACAATGTCCCTTATTGAACTGGGTTCACTCCCCTCCACAATGTTATTTATCACTAATGATATATATCATTAACTAATGAAATGGATGGAGATATACTGCCAACAAGTCGTAAAATAGAGGACACATATATGGGTTCGATAATATCATAAAAATTCATCATATTATAACACATTAAATTCAATTCAATTCAAAAATATGTCATCTTAAAATATTATGTGGAAATTAAAAACGATTGACAATAATTTCTTCATTTATCAAACCCTAACCCATCAACAAATTAATTGGGTTTCATAAAAACATTATCATTATATAAACCATGGAAGAGAAATGGGTTTCATTAAAACAGTAAATCACAAAAAATCACCATTAAGATAAATAATAATAATGGTATCATAGGATTATATCCCAATATCAAATATATAACCTCAATTGATGACATATTAGATGGAAAACGATTTTTAATGATCACATAGATCATTTCAGGAGGAAAATATCCTTTTAAAATTCAAAATATAGTTTTATAAAAAAATTCATAAAATATTTTGGAAATACATTTATATGAAAATAAAATTTGAAATTTATAAATTATAAATTAATAAAAAAATTGGTCAGGACATTGGGAAACACCAATCATGTATGTTATTTTGTAACAAATACACCTTCAACTATTTGGGTAAAAATACAAATATCAATAATTTTATTTGAAAATGACATGAATATTACATTCAAAACACACTATAATAGAGGAATATAAGAATATTATTTTTAACAAATTGTTTTTTAAATATTAAATAAAATTTTTTATTTTATTATTAATCATGTTTTTGGAATAAAATGGGATTTCATGCGTAGGGATAAATAAAAATGTTTTTTATTTTAATTAAAATTTTAAACTATCGAGTACGTAAGGATAATAATATGAAGGGAATGAATTTTTTTCATAAGGAATAAACTATAAGAAAATAAATTATAATTGTTTATTAAGATATTTATCAAAATATTTTAGCATCAGGATAATAAACATAAATAATCTTGTTAAATGATGAAATTATACCATTGCAATATTAACACTTTGGTAACATTGAATCATATTGCCCATGAAAGAATAAATTTCAATGAAACCAAAAATTTCATGATTCTAAATACATACATGATTTTATATATCAAATTGTATGTATACGTACCTCATAAAATGATATGTATATTACATTCCTTAAGCCTTGGAGTATGAAATTGATGAAAAAAATACCTTACTACTTTAATATTATTTTGAATAATAAAACCCCGTAAATTATAACATGAAATGATATATTGAAGTTCATTAAAATAGTTTTATACATTATATTGCTCATAAAATGGGTAATATATAAACTATATAATATAAATTGTGCTAAAATTCCATTTGTCTCCCATAAATAATAGAGACACTATAAATCCTTTAAATTAAATCTCAGCATCCATAAAAAATGTTAAAAAACTAAATATAGTAAATTAATTTTTATTAGAAGTATTTTAATACACGATAATTATATATATGAGTAAATATATGATTTATACACATCTTTATGTTACCCATTTATTAATAATTAAGTAAAAAAATCAAATTTTTAGTAATAACATCTTTGTTTTGATGGGAATTTTTTATTTGTTATTTTTTGTATCTTATAGATATCATAGTTGCACCATTTATTTAGAGTTAAAAATTATATAAATAACAAATATATTCAATATAATTTTATTTTTAGTAATCATACAATGTTAAAGATAGAATATGAAATACATCATTCCTTGAGATAGAAGGTCGTACATAAGCATGAACGCCATTAACATTTTCAGTATGAAAGGAAAGATATATTGTTAAATATTATATTACCTTTTAGAATAATTTTTCTGTCAAATATCTCACATATTTTTCCTTAATCCTTTCCTTTTATCAATTCATGTAAATAGTATATGTGAAACAAATACCATTGCTTTGTGAGGTCCGTAGTTTTTCATGCACAAAAACAATGTTATCATATTCCAAAAAATATAAATTAAGAAGTAATATTTGATATTATTATTTTGTAACAATAATGATATAATAATTTATTATATTAATAATAAATTAGACATCATATCCATCTCTGATAGTTGGTTATGTAAAATGAATAACATTAGATTATGAAGTGGTATTCCATCATATAATTGAATGATGTTTTCATTTACCATTTCATGAAAGAGGAGATTGTTCTTGGTTATTAAATTAATATCATATCATATAATTATATAGAAGAAAAATATTTTAGTATATCAACATGTCATAATAATTATTTTTATAGGTGGATGAATTAATAAAAAAATATCAATTACGGATGTTCCCTCTTCTTCATCCAACTACTTTTTCATTGACCCAAAATTATTCTTATGTTTGATTATTGGTAAAACTAAGACTTATTGGATTTAATTAAGTATTTGTTAATGTGATTTTCTTAGATATTGGGACAAAAATCATATTATAATTGTGAAGAAGAGAGGCGAAAAGTGTCCTTTTATAAGTGAGGTGAGTTACAAACATTTAATTTATAGATTGAAAATGGTGTCGCCACGTTTTTATCATACCGATAAGTTAAAAATGGGAAATTAAAAATAAATAGACATTATAATGACTAAATTTTTCAAAAAATTTTTTTATTTAAATGGTTTTTCCATTTTAATTTTTATTTTATTATTTAAACACCTAATAAACCCATATTTACATTAATCAAAATAAATATTTGTTATTATATTTAGTATTCCTTGTTCTAAAAAATCATTTTAAACCAATTAGATAATATAAAATATTTTTATTAAAAATATGGAATCCAATTTCTGTTAAAATTACATTCACTAAAGGAAAATATTTTTATTTCAAACTAAACCCAGAGATGGGACATTGAAGCGATTCTCCAATGAGAAAATTTTCTGATGTATAAAATGTTTTTATATAAAAATTAGATAAATTTTTTATTAAAAATTTATTTATTGAATTAATAGACACCTAATTGAACTAATTAATGTTAAAAATTTCGTTAAAACAGAATTTATTTTTAAAAATGATTTCAATGAAATTACAATTATTAATTAATAATTGTTTTCACAATTAATCAAATAAATTATTTAAAAAATGAATGAAAATTACATCCTTGATTATTTTGAATTTATGGATTAAATATATAATTTTATTATATAAAATAAATTTTCTAAAATTGAAAAAAAATAATTTTAAATTATTTACCCAACGAAGAAAAAAATTATTCTTTAGAAAAATATGGTTTTAGTGGTAAAATTGTTATTTTGTTCCTTATATATCATCAATGAAACCAATAATATGAATTCAATATTGTTTATTGAATACAAAATATTAAAATTAAATAATTATCATCACCCAATAATGGGTTGTATAATTTTTTATGTAAAATTCATTTTTAGGTATAAAATAGTTTTCCGATTTGAAATTTCTTTTATTTACAATATGTTTTTATTTTACCAATTATTTAATTGGTCAATAATAAAATAATTATATATAAATTTGTAAAAATATATTTTTAAAATATTTGGATAATATTTCAAGGATTAAATTTATAAAATTTTTAATAATGTTTATACCCAATTACTAATAGAATAAACCATTTTTATGTATAAAAATATTTAAAAACTATACATTTATATTTATATAAAAATTAATATTATGAAAAAGATAATAATTTTATGAGTCTCTTATCATGAAAGGTTTTATTTAATATTTTATTTTCATATTTATAAAAAATTTATTTTTAAACATAATATTCTATATCAGCATATATGGATTTACATGGTTTGGAATTTTTGTTTCTTCAGAAAATATTGATTTTTAGTAAATAGTGAAAATTATAGTTTTTTTTAATATTTTTTATTTTCATAAAATTATGTAATTAATATGTAACATTAAGATTATAAATCATTTTTTTAATAAATGTATAATTATTTCATATTTACTCTAATTAATACCTTTAATATTTAGTTTTTTTAATTTTATTATGAGGTAATTTTTTGGTTTAAAATTTCATTTGATGGAAATAGTCATAGATTGCATTATTTTTCCCCATTTTAATAAATTAATATAACCATAATAAGGAATAATTTTAATGAATTAATTATATTATATATATATATTTATAAATATAATTTTCAATTCACATTACTATGAATACATGTTACATAATTAATATGGTAATCATATATTCTTGTAAAATATATAAATTAAAATTTTGTATTTCAACAGTTTTAAATATTCATTTTTTAAATTAAATTATTAAAATTATTTTATTTATTTTTTCAAAATGTATTCCATATATTTAATAAGTATATTTTATATTATTTATAATTTCATTTTTATTTTTGATCAAAATAATTTTTGAAAATAGTAAAACATCGGCCATTGTAGTAATGTTTAAAATATCTTTTCACGGGGGTTAAAATAATAATAAATTGATTTAAATTAAATTAAAAGAATTTATAAATTCTATTTTCATGAAATATTTATAATATAAATATATTAAGGGACATTAATGTGTAATTTTTTATCCATGTATAATGTGTAAAACATGGGTCTATCCTTTTCTTTTGAAACATTTCAAGTGTGTCCTCTCCATCACTTATAAAAGGCCACCCCAATCATATCCACATAACACAATTAAAATAATTTTGGATCAGAAATATAATTATTATTTCCCTTCTGTACTAACCTATAGACCTCTTAAAATTTTTTTGATCATAAATAATCGCTATTAATGGATTAGGTATAATTTTAAATAGGGGTCTAAAGAAGAGGAATCGTTCTTAGTTTATTGTTTTTTTCCTATCTTCCACATCCTTATTCAATCATAAAAACATAATCAAATTATTACCTTATTTAAAACAATATTTTATTATTTTAATTTATTAACATTCACCCATATCATATTCCATAAAATTGGAAACAAATCTATCATTCGTGTGTGTGGAGTTTTAAGGCATAACAAACCAATGTGACCTTTTCTGATCATTACTCTCAAAAATGATTATAGTGAGAGAAATACTGTTTATATATGATATTAATTAAAAAAATTGATTATTAAAAGATAATTAATATTTTACCTTTTACATTTTCTGTTGCTGAAAAATGATAAAGATGTTTTTGTGTTCATTTGGACTACCACCTCCATGAATCAATGTTATTTTATATTCGTCAACACATAAAATAAATGATATAGATAAGTTTATTAATATTAAAAATATATTATTTATTATATTATCATCATTATTTTATAATAATATAATACATACCTACTTTCAATTATTGATCATTGATAATGGATTAGTTATTCATGGAAATGTATGGCCTACCATCTCTATTATTATAACATTGTTAGTTTTTAAAAAAATCATTTGTGATTTGTTTTAAAATGGTTATTGATTTTACAAATATGATAAATTTTTCTTCATTATTATTCTAGTGATGATGAAATAATGACTACATTGACCATAGTAAACCTACTAATTTCAATTTTAACATATAAGCATAATACTGTGAAACATCAGAATTGAATTATAAAGTATAATCTAATTCTATAAGGCATGTGAAGGATAAAATATAAGGAATAATAAACATTATAACGTTTCTAAATAAGGTAATCAATTAAGAAAATATTATTTTTATTAATGAAAAATAATATATGATATCATTTAGACTCAAGGTAAGGTACATTGTTTAAAAAACACTTATAATGTCTCCCTTTTCCACTCATTAAATTCTATGTCATTCGTATTTTTAGTGTATTTATATGAAAATAAAATGATTATAAATTATAATTTATATCTATTTTTACTTTCAATAGAAAAAATAAAAATGAATATTTTTTTGCTAACGTATCTACATTATTTACAGAAGAAAAAATAATGTTCCATTTTACTGTATATAGTAAATATTCCATTTCCTTCCACCATATAAATAATTTCATGCTTTTATTACTTTACATAGATTGTTTTATCATTCAAAAATAATAATATTTTCCTTTTTATTAGTATTTTGTAATTGAGAAAGGGTTTCTAAATGAAAATGATATTTTGATTTTAAAAAGTGGTTTCTATATTGGTATAAAGGAGTTTATCAATGGAGATATGATGAAATGATGAAAGAATGAAATATTATTTTAATGTAATGGTAATTGTGAATAATGTTTAATTTTTGATTTTGATAAATCTTATATAAAGTGTGTGTCCCAATTATAGATCATGAATAATGGGTGATCCAGATATCGCTTATTTGAAATCGCAAGAGAAATTATTTTTTTCCAATGGATTGGCTAATATTAAATTTCATAATATGAAAAAGGAAGGAGTTACAATATGGTTTATCCTATATACTTAATTTGAATCATTCTATTTATTTTCGGTGTTTAAAATGGCTTCTTAATACAACTCTCAATATTTCTAGATCTTTTTTTATTTTACCTCTATGGATTTTATTCGTTTTTATAATATAATAACATTATATTATGTTTATGTGGAAATTAATTATTTCCTTACATTAATTAAAAGTATGATAAGGGTATTAATTTAATGGGATATAATGTTTTTATTAGAAAATAAATTTATTCTTTATATATCCCATATTGTGATTCTTTTTCTAATAACCCATTTTTAAAATGTATTTCAAAAAGGTTCATGGATTTCTAAAACAATGTAATAATTAATGTTACATGGTATTAATATTTTTAATGGGAATATACATTTTTTTTAAATATATTATATAATAAGGAATATTTAAATAAATGTGATATTTAAACTTCGTAATATCATGATTTTTAATGTATGGGATAGGTCATAAATCAATAAAACTATAAAGATAAATAATTATTAAGAATAAAATTAATTTAATTCTACAATAAAGACACTATAATATGTATGTTTTAATAATGGTTACATATATAATGTGTGGGTGATGTAAATAAAATTTTTTAGTTGACTATTAAAATTGATCTTGTCTTGGTGGAATCTGTTATACTAATGATTTAGTCCTCATGTAAAAAATGAAAAAGAGGTCAAGCATAGGTATTGGAAATTTTTAAAATGGTCACTATGTATAATACATATGTTTTAAATTGAAAAAAACGAACCAATTATCCTATGTAATATTGAAAATGGATAAAGAATATCATTAATTGTATAAAGACCCAAAAAACATAAAATGTTGGCTTAACCACTTACATATTTTATAGACAAAGTTGAATATTATGTGAATCCATTATACAAGAAATGATGTATATGGATGTAATAAGAACATCAATGATAAAATATTTTAGTCATATTATTATCTTAAATAACTAGTAGTGTATAAGTCTTATGAGTTTGTGATGATATAGAAACGATATTGATCATTCTTGGAGTATGTGACACTATTTACTATGTTTGTTAATTTTTCTCATTAGATCCATAAATGTGACTATCTCTAAGTGAGATATTTTGATATTTTCATGAAATTTGAGATTAAATTGATTCTTATTATCATCCCCATTCAAAATTATATTATAATTGTTGTCAAATTAGGCATGCCTTTGACATACTTTGTCGAGACGACAAGTCTCTTTTGGGTTTATTTAGTAGATGACTAAAACTAGTGATATTTACCTAGCCAAAAGTACACATTAATTGAACCTCCATGAGGTAGTTTCTAGGGTTATCAATCGTCATCTTTATCATAACCCGCAACCACTATATGGTTTATGATAAGGAATATCTATATGTATCCGAAGGGTAACACCCATGATTAAAATATTTTTACTAAACACTACATCCTAAAACTATTTCATTATATACAATGTAAATAGAATTTATTCAATAAAATATAAAGAATATAAATTTCATAATAAAAAATTCACCAAATTGGGCTTTTTATTTAATTCATTATATCTTAATTATCTTTATAAGATTTTTAATCTAAAAAGGATGTTTTTAGTAAAAAAATACAGTTTTATACAAATTATGTTTTTTATGATCTCAATTTATTTTCAAAAAAAAATTAACATTTACCATTTTTTATAAATATGAGTAGAATTATTATTTTTTAAATTGATAAATAGGAAAATATTTTGCAATCTTCATTACGACTAGATAATATAAAATATATTTCAAGGATTTTTCAAAAAAATTTATTTTAAAAAACAATCAAAATTCTATTTAATATTATGATTATAAAGTGATGGTTATTTTATTTATAGTGTTTTTAATGAGATTTTTATGAAATTTATATTAACAATTGAAGTCAAACCTTAATTTAATATATAATTAAATGGGGATATGTTGTATTGATATCAACCATATTATTCATGATGATATTTTATGATTAGTTTGTTTGTGGATGTTTTTTTCGGATTCCATTCTCAAGATTAATCATTATGTTTTCTGATTATGTTTATTGATTGGAGAAGTAATAAAATTTCATATGCTATATTTTAAAGAAAAATATTTGTGTAATTTTTTTACACCTTTTAATATGAATAATTCATATTACTAAGGATGTGATGGGTTGATCCCACAATATCCATTTGATTAATCAGTATGTCTCATGAGACAAACAAGATGAGGTTTAGACCGAGGAAATAGAGATTTAGGTATAATTATTTTCCAAATCTGTGATGGTATTTTTTAGAAGTCTTGCATTATGAATTCCTTCATTATGAGATTCATTGTTGATACTCCATGTCATTATTTGACCAGTACAATTTAATTGTATATTTTTTATTCTAATGCGTTTATTTATATGGTAGTTTTTTAATCATAATTTACTCCTACCATATTATTCTCATGTTATTGAATATATGTTATGTGATTCAGTTATCTAATTTTCCATATTATGTATCCCTTGTGTACACATATAATCCACTATATGTTTTCCCTTAATGATCCTCAATGTTCACCCCATTCAGATATCTTATTTCCCCTGGATATGAGGATTAAATTTTTGATTGATAAATAGGGATATTTTAAGAGAAATAAGGGAATTATCAATGAAAAATATTTATGCATTTTATATTCTAAAATGAAATGTAAATTTCAATGATGTATCTGGATTAGAAGTGATAATAAAATATTTAGAACTTTGGGATGTGATTCCTGGTATGTTATGTTTATGTAATGACAAAATACACCTAAAATTTGTTACTAGAGTCTTGTTTTTTACATGGATCATTATGAATATAATTATTATTGGACATTTAATTCATTAATTTATAAAAATGATTATAGTTATGAAATAATTATGGTCCCATGAACATTGTCAAATAAAAATGAAGTAGTGCACATGATTCATTAGATGGTGCCTCAACCTAAACATGATGATAACTTATGTAGATTATTTGTGGGCCTCTATAATATATATTATATGGCTACATTCATTTTATGGTGACTACTTAGTTATGGAATCTATGCTTCAGAAAACAGGGAAATCCATCCCAATGTTATGTTGTACCATTATAGATAACTGAGTGGGATATTACAATTTTGTACTGTCTTGATTGGAATTATCAATATCGAATTATACATGGATTTATTCTTGACTTTTTACATCCAATTTACATGCTTTAAGATATTCATGTAATAAAATAAGAGGATGTTGAGTAGGATAGTAAAGCATCATACTTGGATAGAAAGGTATATATTGTATATTATCTCACAAAATTATATTGAGAGAAGGAAACCCCATTTTTCATTATTTATTTCATCATGGAAGAATATAAGAGGTGACATAAGAGTGGGTGTTAAATGATTGAACTCAGTGTCCATGTTTTTGTAGATTGATGCCTAAAGACACTTCACGAGGGTGATAATTCCTCATTTAGAGAGAATGAAATTACCGTAGATTCATTAGGTACATTATAGGTTAATGTTTCCCTTTATTTATATACTATATAGCTATAAATTATTTAAGCTATGTTTGTGGGTATATATTATTTTAGAATATTTAGGAAGCAATATTGAGGGTTTATGTTTTTTTATTGTTTTTTTTAATCTTATGGTTACTCCAGGTAATTGTTTATCTACTGGAATACTCTCTTGGGTAGTCAATCATTTTGGATCATATTTAGAAAAACAAGTATACTCCCCAAGAAAATCATGTGAAAGGTATAATGTCTAACAACATGATTGAATAAAAATTATGGGAATCATATAATGAAATAGACTATATTTTCAAGATATATAAAAGGGTTGATGGGTCAGAAAAATCATTTCTAATTGTGTAGGGATATTATGAATGTGTGAAATCAATGAATAATGTTAATTATTAATTACCATCTTTGATATTTTTTTAGATTTTATTCATTATGTTGAGAAATATAAATATTTTTAGGACTCTAATGTCTTTCCCTAATTAATTGAATCTTATAGTTTTAAATTATGAGGAATCTATGTGAGTTGATGGTAAATTTCTTAGGTATTTAGTCAATAACACTTTGTTTATTATGTTTTTCTAATTTTGACTCTATTCCTTTGTTACATATCATATATCCACCATTATATGTCAACATATATAAGAACTATTATTCAAAAAATACTTATTATTGGATCATTTATTTAGTGGTGGTGGTTATGATGTTTCATCAACATCTTTTTTTACTATAGAATGAAACTATGAAAAATTGATGTCTTTTCTTGTATTGTATCCATATATTAATTCTTATATTCTTATTATTCATCAATGTCATCTCGAATCATTTTTAAATAGATGTATTTATGATGAATGAATGTTTTGTAAAATAATAATATATCATTTCTAGAATTTTTTAATGAATTCATGATCTCCCCACACATCAACCATGGATCAAGGGTTTTGGAGACACCCCCATCAACATACATGGGAAATAGATATTTTGGTGGACACATTATGTTATGTTTTTATGAACTGATAAATATTATATATTTTTAATTCATATATTTATTTTTTATTAATATGAACAATGATAGGTTTTTTGGAAGTGTGGACACATTTATCGATGGGGTTCTATGTAATTTAGTCTTTAATTCTAAGTAACCTTGGAGTACAATGTTAATAACCTAGAGGTAGGAAATTAATTACCATATATGAACTTATCTATGATTTCATCAACATTAGATTTTATTATTTATTGTATATAGATGATATATGTATCACATGAATGAGTTAGCATCCTATAAAACATAATCATGATGTATTATCAGTTGATTTGTGCATTGCCTCTTGAAATATATTGTTGGTCATCATTATTTCATTGTATGATACAATTTTTTAACCTTTTATATCCTTTGGATCCTTTCTTGATTTATCAGGATGAAATTTTTTCTCAAATTCAATTATAAAAACTCTTTTAATTGGAGTGTGATGACATGATGATAGGTATTGAATATAAATCATGTGATGGTATGGATTGAAAAAAATTAAATATTCACTGATATAGAAGAAAACCATTCTTTTAAATTTATAATCCTTATACTATGTGTAAAATTTGGATATTTATATTCCAAGGGTTATGTTATTATCCAGTTATGTCAACAATACTAGTAGTGAATACTATCATCTGAGGATAAAAACAACAACTATGGTGGGGCATGCAGTGATCCCGATAATAACGAGTGTCATGGTTGGGTGAGAAATTTTTCATTAATGGGGTAACATTGATTTATATACATGTAAATAAAAGAGTAATCATGTTGAAGAAGGTGGCATTGGGGGTTTATGGATATTTTTATCACATGAAGTCTCAAAACATGGGGGGTATTATGTTTATTTACGGATTTACACATGTAAGAACATTAATTATTGTATGTTTTATATGAATTATGTTATAGGCACTGTCACGACCTGTCCTCGGGGCTCATGCCGTGACTACCCCAAACCCGCCTTCCATAGGCTAGGGGCTGGCGACTAGCACCAAGGCATAAACCCCAGTAAAAAGGGATGGCATTCCCTTTGTAAAGTAAAAAAGCACCACAGAGTAAGCAAGCGGAAGAAGTAAACACTATGTAAAAACTGAGTACAACAGTAAGTGCAGAAAAGTAAAGGGGGCCGGAAATACAAGCCCAACTGTAAAGTACAACTGAAAGGGGAAAAACAACAACTGAAAGGAAAAGCCGCAGCGTCGAGCTGTCCTCTAGAAGTCCCACATGAAGGGTGAGTACAGATAGCCTCCAAAGCTCCTCGGTCCAGTCTTCTGCTCCGAGTACACCCCGCCCAGTGGTCCACCTCCAGGTACCGTCCTGCTCCACAAGCCTCCACCACGATCAGCACTGTCTGTCGTCTGCAACCAACACAACGTAGTGCAGGCATAGCCCGTGTAGGGGTGAGTATAAGCTACTCAGTAGGGACCCCGAGACCCCCAAAGGTCTCCCAGAATCCACCAAGTATAATCCACAAAGGACAGATACAATAATGAAGTATCATCCGACACTCCTTAGGTATATGCCCATACATATACCTAAGTCATCAATTCTCGCTCGGCTCCAACATCCGAGCTCATGTACAACTCAGTCCACACAGGAAGGGAAAACGTAAATCCACAATGGATAGCACAACACAATCCAAAAAGGAAAGAAAAATGTAAATCCACACAGGATAGCTCAACACAATCCACAAAGGAAAGAAAAATGGATTTAGCTCACACAGGTATACTTCTTCGAATGACGATAGAGATGATCACTGATCCATCTAAGTCGTCGGACCCACAATTGATCAATAGGTACCAACCCCCGCAATGGCCCATAAAGGATCTAACCTACAAAGGATCTAACCCACAAAGGATCGATAGATAACTAACCCCCACAAAGACCCACACAGGATTGGGCCCACACAGAACTTGTAGGCGCTGGCCCACACAGGACCGCTGAGCGCAGACCCATACACGATTGTACCCACACAGGATCGGTAGCACTGACCCACAAAGGATGGCTGAGTGCTGTACACGTCACCGTTGAATCCACTGAGGATCTCTGCACAGTCGTCGTCGTCAGAGTAGCAGTTGCAGCCAGCTCTAGGGTTCCTGCACACAACAAGCTCATTCGGGAGGGTCCGTTATACGAGCCGAGAGTCTGATACATCAATTGACACATATTCCATAGTTAATGTATCCAAAAGTTCCATATCGCCAATAGGAAATCAACGTTGCAGATGGCGCGTCAATCGGATGCCCGGTCTGAGAGATATTGGCTTTTTCGTCCCAGGGGCCCGGTTGGTTTCTAAGGAAAAACCAACCCGACCATACTCCACTTGCGTCCAAACCTCAAGCGGAGTATGCAAAAAGATTCGTCTCACATAGAGGAATTCAACAAAGTCGACGACACGTCAATCGGACGTCCGAAGCTCACGATATGAGCGTTTCCGCTCCGAGGGCCCGTTTGGTTTCGTGTCCGAACCAACCCGGCAAAACCCAAAGTATTCCGAAACCTTGAGTGTGATATACCGAAACGACCGTGTCGATCCAAGGATCGCATATCCACTGACGGTGCATTGTTCGGAGGACCGTAGCTCATGTTATGAGAAAAATACCAGAAAGGTCTGGAAACGGGGGGTCTGGGCCAAGACCGACCCGGCCCAACCCCCCTAGGTCGGCTCGAACCGGTTCGACCCGACTCGTGTCCGGGTCCGACCCGGTTGGGCGCAACCTGGCCCGGCCAGGCGGCCCAGACCGGCCTGGGGGCGACCCGACCAGGTGGGTCGGCCCGGCTCAGCTCAGCCGAGCAGCCGAGCGGAGGAACCGCGGGGGCGCCCTGCTGGATGAGGTGTCGTGGACAGATGTGGGGCCGCGCTTGGTCAGCGGATGCGGATTTTCCGCGTCCCGTGTGTCACCGGACCTGCTCTGTCGTGGGTCTGGTCAGCCGCCGCCACCGGAGTTGCTCCGGTGGTTCGATTCCACTTCCGTTTGCGCCGTAGCTCCACAGGGGTTCCGTTCTTCACTGTGGAATCAACAAATCATCTCTGCGGCCCGTTTTTTTGTCTTCCGCTTTTCCTCACATCAACGAAGAACTACGGAGGGTTGTCGGGCCGTGTTTTTTTGGCCCGCACCCTCCACGTTAGGTGATAAATATCGGGAAATAATGATCAACACAAGAAAACATAACAAGATACAATTTTAATAAATTAAAATTTCACTTTGATCCTGGGATCTTTGTTTTATAAGGAAACAACTACAGAAATAAAAATATCATTCTCAAAAAAAAATACCTACCTCGTCGAATTTGTCGAACGTGCGTTCTTTGCGGAATTGATCGTCGCGGAAGGAGAGGATCATCGTGCCGCAGAAGGGCGTCATGTCGTCGCGGTATAAGGCGTTGCGTTGACGAACTCCGAGGATCAAGAACATAAAATTTAATTATAACAATTAAATCCATGTTGTTGTAACAAAACGCAAAGAATTAAAAAGGATCCGCAATCTCTTACCTCAATGGAAGATTGAAGATTTGTCACGGTTGAAGGAACGTCGCAGAATAACGTCATGGAAGAAGAATCATCAGCATCTCAGTACTTGGCGTCGTGTCATTGATCTCCGAGGGCTCGACGTTCTTCGTCGCCCTTCGTCGCAGGCCGGAAATCTTCGCGTTCTTCACGTTCTTCGTGTTCTTTGCGAAGGAGGATGAAGGACCTAAGGTTTCTATCAAATCCTCTCAACGAACAACACTCAAGAAGAATAATGTTGGACTTATTTTATTACATGCCAACAAACGAAAAACAAACTAAGTAACGACCCATTAATTAATAGATTTAATTTCAATGAATAAACTCCCCAATTAGTAAGAGATTTTAAATGATTAAGAAACGCCCCAGTTGACTTTCATTTAAAAAGTAGTTTTCGCGGGAGCATTACTTAGCGGAAAAGAAACGGTGGGGCTCGTGCGGGCCCCACCTCACAAATATCCTACCAAGAGGGTAAAATATTTTGGATTGCACCCTATCCGCTTCAACTTAGCATAAGTGGATTTAAATGGCTTTTAAGTGGCTTTAAGTGAAATAAAAATAAAGTTATCACACCACTTTATTTTATTTCTTAACTTAACCACAAAATTTAAAAACCACACACGATAAAACGCAACTCTGGAAGAGGCGTTTCTAAGAAAATACCAGCGCAACAATTCAATCGGTGCCCTCAGAATTCGATTCCGAGCACCGGTTCAAAAGTTAGAAAAACCCGCTCATTCGTTCACTGAACGTACCCGAGCCAAACTTCCGAAAATGATTCTGGGCACACCGGGTCTCAGAATCAGGTGCCGTCAGAAACTTTGTTCTTGAAAAATTGCAAAGAAAATTAAGAAAAAAATTTCCTTGAAATTTACGGGTCTTTACATCACTCCCACCTTAGGGATTTACGTCCCCGTAAAGATACATCATAAACTAGGAAAACAAAAGTGGGTACTGAGCACACATCTGAGCCTCCCGCTCCCAAGTGCTCTCCTGGAGGTTCTCGGGCTGCCATCTGATGCACAGAAGAGGAATCAACCGTCCACGTAACACCCACACCTATCGATCCTTGATCTACACCGGGACCTCCGCAAAAGTCGCCCCATCATCAACGTCCAGCTCCCCATGGTCAATGATGTGTGTCGGGTCCTGCACGTATCTCCTCAGCTGTGATACGTGGAAGACGTCGTGAACCCGGTGCAACTGAGGTGGTAGAGCCAGGCGATAAGCCACCTCACCAATCGTACTGAGGACCTGGAAGGGTCGATGTAGTGCATCGACAAATTTCGGTCTCGGCCAAATCTCCGTAATCGACGTCCAGATGAGACACGTAAGAATACGTGGTCACCATCTTCCAACTCTAGTGTCCTCCGCCTCCTGTCATCATAAGACTTCTGCCAGCTCTGTGCTGTCCTCATCCACTCCTGGATGACCTGGTCCTTCTCTGTAGTGGAACGGACCATCTCTGGTCCCAAAAGTGATGACTGCCCAGGGTCTGTCCAGCACAAAGGAGATATGCAAGGTATGTCGTACAACGCCTCGTATGGTTCCATCCTGATGGTGGAGTGGTAGCTGTTGTTTTACGCGAACTCCACCAAGGGTAGGTGTTTCTCCCAACTACGAACAAAGTCAAGGACACATGCGTGGAGCATGTCCTCGAGAGTCTGAATGGTCCTCTCCGTCTGACCATCCGTATGAGGGTGAAATGCGGTGCTCAGACATAGCTGCGTCCCGAACACCTCCTGCAACCCCTTCCAAATTCGGGAAGTAAAGCGAGCATCTTGATTAGAGACGATAGATGATGGCACACCGTGAAGCTGTACAATCTCCTGAACATAGAGACTTCCAAAGGTCTCCACTGATCCCTGCTCTCTGATGGGTAAGAAGTGAGCCGACTTGGTGAGTCGGTCGACAATCACCCAAATGGAGTCATGACATCTGGAAGTGCGTGGAAGTCCAGTCATGAAGTCCATAGATATCCAGTCCCACTTCCACTTTGGGACCGCCAAGGGCTGTACCAAGCCTGCTGGTACCTGATGCTCTGCCTTCACCTGCTGGCAGGTGAGGCATCGAGAGACAAACTCTGCCACAACCTTCTTCATGCCCGGCCACCAGTTCTATCGTCTGAGATCCTGGTACATCATCGCCACTCTAGGATGTACCGCCAAAGGAGAAATGTGAAAATCTCTCAACACCTACTCTCGTAAAGCAACTGGTACCAAGGTATGTCCTCTAAAAAGGATGTCGTGCTCTGCTCCAAAGGCGAAGCCATCAGGTGTGTGTCCTGAGGACATCTGTGCATGCCGCGTCTCACAGTCAGCGTCCCCACGTTGTGCCTCTCTGACCTGCTGTAGTAGTGGAGGGGTGACTATGAGAGACTGAATGAAGGCTGCTCCATCTCTGTCCACGAAAGATATCCGCAAAGCGGCTAGCTGCTCTATCGCCTCCTCAAGTAGATGAATTCTCGTCCTCCTGCTGAGAGTATTAGCTACTACATTCCCCTTCCCAGGAGAATAGACTATCTCAAAGTCATAGTCCTGGAGGAACTCGAGCCATCGCCACTGTCTCAGATTCTGGTCCTTCTGAGAGAAGATGTACCTGAGACTCTGATGGTCAGAAAAGACTGTAAATCGCTCGCCCATCAGATATTGTCTCCATGTCTTTAGAGCGAATACCACTACTGCAAACTCCAGTTCATGGTTAGCATAGTTCTACTCATGCGGCCTCAACTGACGTGATCCATAGGCGATCACTGCCCGCTCCTGCATCAGTACACATCCGAGTCCGGTCCCTGATGCATCGCAGTAGACTACGTACCCTACTCCCTCCTCAGGAAACCTCAAGATAGGTGCGCTGGTCAATCTCTGTCTCAGCTCCTGGAAGCTCTGCTGACATCTGTCTAACAACACAAATGGTTTCCCCTTCTTCGTCAAAGCTGAGAGTGGTGCCGCAACTCTGGAGAAGTCTGGCACAAATCTCCGATAGTATCCAGCTAGTCCCAAGAAACACTGCACCTCTGTCACGCTCTTGGGTGGCTCCCATGATAGAACTGCCTCGATCTTTGCATGATCCACAGCAACTCCCGCCTCAGAGATGACGTGTCCCAAGAAGTGGACCTCATGTATCCAGAACTGACACTTCGAGAGTTTTCCATAAATCTGGTGCTCTCGGAGTGTGTCCAGTACAACCAGTAAGTGGTAGGTGTGCTCCTCCTCAGTCGTCGAGTAAATCAAAATGTCTTCGATGAAGTCTACGACAAATTGATCGAGGTATGGCTGAAAGATCATGTTCATGAGGACCATGAACACTGCTGGAGAATTGGTTATGCCGAATGGCATAACTAAAACCTCATTGTGTCCATACCGACATCTAAAGGTCGTCTTCTGTACGTCCTCGTCTCGAACTCCGAGATGAAGATATCCTGACATGAGGTCTATCTTCGAGAACCACCGTGCTGAGGAGCAGTAGACAGTTGAGGGGCCACCCAGGTAGAGGAAGAGGGTCGACCGTGGCGGTCCGCAGGGAGGAGGCGGATGAGGCAGAGGAGCTGGCCGAGCAGCAGGTGGTGGGTGACGCTTTGAGGCTCTACCACCACCACCCACCAGGAGGTCCACAACGGCCACAGGGAGCTGGCGGGTAGAGATAGGCACAGCTCCAGGTAGCGGAGGCCTACGACCACAGTGTGCCTGAGATGATTTGAGGTACTATCTGTGTCTATTCCACCCTCGCTGCAGTTCTTATAGACACAGGAGAAAGTCACTCTTCATAGCCGCTGCCCTTGTTTGGAGCTCAGAGATTCCGACAGAGCCATTGGCTCGATCCTTACAGCTAGATACTCCTACGGGAGCAGTCTTGACGATTACGCACCGGTGTCGGCAGTGTGAGCTTACTCTAGGAGGTGAGAGCTTCGGCTGGGATCTTCTTGTAGCGGCATCAAGGCCTTATGACGTCATCCTGGGAATGGATTGGTAATCTACAGTCAATGCACAGATTGACTATATTAGGCGCAAGGTGCGATGTGTACGCACCGGCGGGAGAAGGTTCACCTTCACCGGTGAGAAGGGTGCCTTCGCAGCACAGGATGGACTTCCGCAGAGGAGAGGACAGCCCATCACTCATCAGTTGGCTAGCCTCATCCTAGGAGCAGTTTATGTATGGAGCCCTAGTTTTCCTGCAGTGGTGGATCAGTACGCGGACGTCTTTCCCGATGACGTTCCAGGGTTACCTCCTCGCAGAGAGGTAGACATTCATATCAATCTGTACCCTAGGACAACTCTGATATCCTCTCCAGCATATCGGATGTCCCCCACTAAGCTTCGAGAGCTACGGGTATAGTTGGAGGACTTGCAAGGCAAGGGATTCATCCGACCCAGTGTTTCACCCTGGACTGATAACCACACTCAATACGCTATACACTATTGCTTCAAATAGAAGAAAGGTCAGAGTCTGCGGTAGAACCGAACTCCTCTGATACCAATTTGTCACAACCTGTCCTCAGGGTCCATTCCGTGACTACCCCAAGCCCGCCTTCCTTAGGCCAGGGGCTGGCGACTAGCACCAAGGTGTAAATCCTGGTAAAAAGGGAAGGCATTGCCTTTGTAAAGAAAACAAGAACCACAGAGTAAGCAAGAGGAAGAAGTAAACACTACATAAAAACTGAGTACAACAGTAAGTGCGAAAAAGTAAAGGGGTCCGGAAATACAAGCCCAACTGTAAAGTACAACTGAAAGGGGAAAAACAACAACTAAAAGGAAAAGCTGCAGCGTCGAGCCGTCCTCTGGAAGTCCCACCTGATGGGTGAGTACAGATATCCTCCACAGCTCCTCGGTCCAGCCGTTTGCTCCGAGTACACCCCGCCCAGTGGCCCACCTCCAGGTACCGTCCTACTCCGCAAGCCTCCACCACGATCAGCGCTATCCGTTGTCTGCAACCAACACAACGTAGTGCGGGCATAGCCCGTGCAGGGGTGAGTATAAGCTACTCAGTAGGGACCCCAAGATCCCCGAAGGTCTCCCAGAATCCACCAATGATAATCCAGAAAGGAAAGATTCAATCATGAAGTAACATCCAACACTTCTTAGGTATATTAACATACATATACCTAAGTCATCAATTCTCGCTCGGCTCCAACATCCGAGCTCAAGTACAACTCAGTCCACACAGGAAGCCAAAACGTATATCCACACAGGATAGCAGAACACAATTCACAAAGGAAAGCAAAATGTAAATCCAAACAGGATAGCTCAAAACAATCCACAAAGGAAAGTAAAACAGATTCAGCTCACACAGGTATACTTCTTCAAATGATGATAGAGATGATCACTGATCCATCTAAGTCGTCGGACCCACAAAGGATCGATAGGTACTAACCCCCGCAATGACCCACAAAGGATCTGACCCACAAAGGATCGATAGGTAACTAACCCCCGCAAAGACCCACACAGGATCGGGCCCACATAGGACCTATAGGCACGAGCCCACACAGGACCGCTGAGCGTTGACCCACACAGTATCGGACCCATACATGATCGGTAGCACTGACACACAAAGGATAGATGAGTGTTGTAGTCGTCGCTGTCGATTCCACTGAGGATCTCTGCACAGTCGTCGTCGTCACAGTAGCAGTCGCAGCCAGCTCTAGGGTTCCCGCACACAGCAAGCTCATTCGGGAGGGTCCGCTCCATGAGCTAAGAGGATGATGCATAAAATGACACATAGTCAAGAGTTGATGTATCCAAAAGTTCTGTATCGTCAACAGGAACACAACGTCGCAGACGAAGCGTCAATCAGACGCCTGGTCTGAGAGTTATTGGCTTTTTCGTCCCAGGGGCCCGGTAGGTTTCTAAGGCAAAACCAACCTGACAGTACTCCACCTACGTCCAAACCTCGAGCGGAGTATGCCAAACGATCCGTCTCACTTAGAGTAATTCAACAAAGTCGACGACACGTCAATCGGACGTCCGAAACTCAAGATATGAGTGTTTCCGCTCCGAGGGCCCGGTTGGTTTCGTGTACGAACCAACCCGGCCGAACCCAAAGTATTTTGAATCCTTGAGTGTGATATACCGAAATGACCGTCTCGATCCAGGGATCACATCACCGCTGACTACGCGTATTTCGGAGGCCCGTAGCTCATGTTATGAGCAAAATACAAAAAATGTCTGGAAACGGGGGGTCTACGCCCGGACCGACCCGGCCCGACCCCCCTGGGTCGGCCCGAACCGGGTCGACCCGACCCAGGTCCGACCCAGTTGGGCGCAACCTGGCCCGGCCAGGCGGCCTGAACCATCCTGGGCGCGACCCGGCCCGGCGGGTCGGCTCGGCTCGGCTCGGCCAAGCGGCCGAGCGGAGGAACCGCGGGGGCGACCCGCGGGATGAGGTGCCGCGGCCCCGCGTGGGGCCGCGCTTGGTCAGCGGACGTGGATTTTCCACGTCCCATGTTTTACCGGACCCGCGCGGTCACGGGTCTGGTCGGCCGCCGCAACTGGCAGCCGGCGCCGCCGCGGCGGTGCCCCGCACCGCCGGTGGATTCCGCAGGCCACCAGAGTTGCTCTGGTGGCCCGATTCCACTTCCGTCTGCACCGTAGCTCCTCCCGGGTCCTGTTCTTCACTGCATAATCAACAAATGATATTTGTGGCCCCTTTTGTCATCGTCTGCCGTTCCACACATTAATGAATAATTGCGGAGGGTTGTCGGGCCATGTTTGTTTGGCCTGAACCCTCCGCGTTAGGTGATAACTAACGGGAAATAATGATCAACACAAGACAATGTAACAAGATACAATTTTAATAAATTAAAATTGCACTTTGATCCCGGGTTCTTAGTTTTAGAAGGAAACAACTACGGAAATAAAAATATCATTTTCAAATAAAAAATCCCTACCTTGTCGAAGTCGTCGAACGTGCGTTCTTCGCGGAATTGATCGTCGCGGAAGGAGAGGATCGTCGCATCGCGGAAGGGAGTTGTGTCGTCACGGTATACAGCGTTGTGTGGAAGAACTCCGAGGATCGAGAACATACAGATTAAATTATAACAATTAAATCCATGTTGTTGTTACAAACCACAAAGAATTAAAAAGGTTCTGTAATCTCTTACCTCAATGGATGATCGAATATTTGTCGCGGATGAAGGAACGTCGCAAGAAGAACGTCACGAAAGAAGAATCGTCGGCGTCGTAGTACTTGGCGTCGCGTCATCAATCTCCAATGGCTCGGCGTTCTTAGTCGCCCTTCGTCGAAGGCCAGCGTTCTTCGCGTTCTTCGCGTTCTTCGCGAAGGAGGATGAAGCACCTAAGGTTTCTGTCAAATCCTCTCAACAAAAAACACTCAAAAAGAATAATGTTGGTCTTATTTTATTACATTCCAACAAACGAAAAACAAACTAAGTAACGACCCACTAATTCATAGAATTAATTTCAACGAATAAACCTCCGAATTAATAGGAGAGTTTAAAAGTTTAAGAAACGCCCCAGTTGACTATCATTTAAATGGGGGTTTTCGCAGGTGCGTTACTTAGCGGAAAAGAAACGGTGGGGCTCGTGCGGGCCCCACCTCACAAATATCTTACCAAGAGGGTAGGATATTTTGGATTGAACCCTATCCGCTTCAAATTAGCTTAATTGGCTTTAAGTGGATTTTATGTGGCTTTAAGTGAAATAAAAATAAATTTGTCGCACAAATTTATTTTATTTCTTAACTTAACCCCAAAATTTAAAAACCACACCTGAGCAAACACAACTCCAGAAGAGGCATTTCTAAGAAAATACCAGCATTGCGAATCCATCGGTGCCCTCAGAATTCGATTCCGGGCACCAGTTCAAAAGTTTGAAAAACCCGCTCGTTCGTTCACTGAACGTACCCGAGCCAAACTTCTAAAAATGATTCCAGGCACACCGGGCCTTGGAATCAGGTGCCTTCAGAAACTGCGTTCTTGTAAAATTCCAAAAAAAAAAAAAAAATTCCTTTAAATTTACGGGACTTTACATCACTCCCACCTTAGGGATTTACGTCCCCGTAAAGATACATCATAAACTAGGGAAACAAAAGTGGGTACTAAGCACGCATCTAAGCCTCCCACTCCCAAGTGCTCTCCTGGAGGTTCCCGTGCTGCCATCTGATGCGCACAAGAGGAATCGACCATCAACATAGGACCCGCTCCTTTCGATCCTCGATCTCCACCAGGACCTTAGAAAAAGTCGCCCCATCAACAACATCTAGCTCCCCATGGTCAATGATGTGCGTCGGGTCATGCTTGTATCTCTTCAGGAGTGATACGTGGAAGACTTCGTGCACCAGGTGCAACTGAGGTGGTAGAGCCAAGTGATAAGCCACCTCACCAATTCTGCTGATGACCTGGAAGGGTCCGATGAAGCACAGAGACAACTTGCTGCCTCGTCCAAATCTCCGTAATCCCCGTTGAGGTGAGACACATAAGAAGATGTGGCCGCTATCCTCAAACTCTAGTGGCCTCCGCCTCCTGTCAGCATAAGACTTCTGCTGGCTCTGATATGTCCTCATCCGCTCTTGGATGACCTGGACCTTCTCTGTCGTGGCACAGACCATCTCTAGTCCCACAAGTGCTGACTCCCCAGGGTCTGTCCAGCACAAAGGAGATCTGCAAGGTCTCTCGTACAACGCCTCGTATGGTTCCATCCCAATGGTGGAGTGGTAGTTGTTGTTGTACGCAAACTCCACCAAGGGTAGGTGGTCCTCCCAGCTGCAACCAAACTCGAGGACACATGCGCGGAGCATGTCCTCGAGAGTCTGAATTGTCCTCTCCGTCTGACCATCCGTCTGAGGGTGAAATATGGTGCTCAAACGTAGTCGCGTACCGAACGCCTCCTGCAACCCCTTCCAAACACGGGAAGTAAAGCGAGCATCTCGATCAGAGACGATAGATGATGGAACACCATGAAGCCATACAATCTCATGAATGTATAGACATCCCAATCTCTCCACTAATCCCTACTCTTTGATGGGTAAGAAGTGAGCCGACTTGGTGAGTCGGTCGACAATCATCCAAATGGAGTCGTGACCTCTGGAAGTGCGTGGAAGTCCAGTCACGAAGTCCATAGATATCCCATCCCACTTCCACTCCGGGACCTCAAAGGGATATACCAAGCGTGCTGGTACCTGATGCTCTGCCTTCACTTGCTGGCAGGTGAGGCATCAAGAAACAAACTCTGCCACAACCTTCTTCATGCCCGGCCACCAGTGCTGTCGTCTGAGATCTTGGTACATCTTCAACACTCCAGGATGTACCGCCAAAGAAGAAGTTTGAAACTCTCTCAGCACCTCCTCTCGTAATGAACTGGTACCAAGGTGCGTCCTATAAAAAGGATGTCATGATCTGCTCCAAAGGCGAAGCCATCAGGTGCGTGTTCTGAGGACATCTGTGCATGCCGCGTCTCATTGTCAGCATCCCCAAGTTGTGCCTCTCTGACCCGATGTAGTAGTGGAGGGGTGATTGTGAGAGACTAAAGGATGGATACTCCATCTCTGTCCACGAAGGATATCCGAAAAGCGGTTAACTGCTCTGCCGCCTCCTCAAGTAGTTGAATGCCCGTCCTCCTGCTGAGAGCATCAGCTACTACATTCCCCTTCCCAGGAGTATAGACTATATCAAAGTCATAGTCCTGGAGGAACTCGAGCCATCGCCACTGTCTCAGGTTCAGGTCTTTCTGAGAGAAGATGTACCTGAGACTCTGATGGTAAGAAAAGACTGTAAAGCGCTCGCCCATCAGATAGTGTCTCCATGTCTTCAGAGCAAAGACCACTGCTGCTAACTACAGGTCATGGGTAGTGTAGTTCTGCTCATGCGGCCTCAACTGATGTGATCCATAGGCGATCAATGCCCTCTCCTACATTAGGACACATCTGAGTCCGGTCCATGATGCATCGCAGTAGATTATGTACCCTACTCCCTCCTCAGGCAACATCAAGATAGGTGCGCTGGTCAATCTCTGTCTCAGCTCTTGGAAGCTCTGCTGACATCTTCCTGACCACACAAAGGGTTTCCCATTCTTCATCAAAGCTGAGAGTGGTGCCGCAACTCTGGAGAAGTCTGGCACAAATCTCCGATAGTATCCAGCTAGTCCCAAGAAAATCCGTACCTCCGTCACGCTCTTGGGTGGCTCCCACGCTAGCACTGCCTCGATCTTTGCAGGATCCAATGAAACTCCCACCTCAGAGATGATGTGTCCCAAGATGTGGACCTCACGTATCCGGAACTGACACTTCGAGAGTTTTCTATAATGTGAGTGCTCTCAGAGTGTGTCCAGTATAACCCGTAAGTGGTAGGCATGCTCCTCCTTAGTCGTCGAGTAAATAAAAATTTTGTCGATGAAGACTACAACAAATCGATCGAGGTATGGCTGAAAGATACTGTTCATGAGGCCCATGAAAACTACTGGAGCATTGGTTACGCAGAATGGAATAACCAAAAAATCATAGTGGCCATACCGACATCTGAAGGTCGTCTTCTGCACATCCTCATCTCGAAATCTTAGATGATGATAGCCTGACCCGAGGTCTATCTTCAAGAACCACCATGCCGAGGAGCAGCAGACAGTTGAGGGGCCACCCAGGCAGAGGCAGCGGGTTGACCGTGGTGGTCTGCAGGGAGGAGGCGGACGGGGCAGACGTGTTGGCCATGCAGCAGGTGGTGGGCGACGCTTTGAGGCTCTACCACTACCACCACCAGGAGGTCCACCCCGGCCACAGGGAGCTTGTGGGAAGAGACAGGCATAGCTCCAGGCAGCGGAGGCCTACGACCACGGCGCGCTCGAGATTATTTGAGGTACGATCTGTGTCTATTCCACCCTTGCTGCAGTTCTTATATACACAGGAGCGAGTCACTCTTTCATAGTCGATGCCCTTTTTCGGAACTCGGAGATTCCGACAGAGTCGTTAGCTCGATCCTTACGGCTAGATACTCCTATGAGAGTAGACTCGATGATTATGCACTGGTGCCGACAGTGTGAGCTTACTCTAGGAGGTGAGAGTTTCGGCTGGGATCTTCTTGTAGCGGCGTCGATGCCTTACGACGTCATCCTGGGCATGGATTGGTTATCTACAGTCCATGCATAGATTGACTGTATTAGGCGCAAGGTGCGATGTGTACGCACCGATGGGAGCAGGTTCACCTTCACTGGTGAGAAGGGAGCCTTCGCAGCATAGGATGGACTTCCGTAGAGGAGAGGACAACCCATCACTCATCAGTTGGCTAGCCTCTTCCTAGGAGCAGTTGACGTGCGGAGCCATAGTTTTCTTGCAGTGGTGGATCAGTACGCGGACATCTTTCATGAGGACGTTCCAGGGCTACCTCCTCACAGAGAGGTAAAATTTCATATCGATCTGTACCCCACGATAGCTCTGATATCCACTCCAGCATATCGGATGGCCCGTGCTGAGCTTCAAGAGCTACGATTACAGTTGGAGGACTTGCAGGGCAAGGGATTCATCCGACCCAGTGTTTCACCCTGGACTGATAAACATACTCAATACGCTAAACACTATTGCTTCACATAGAAGAAATATCAGAGTCTGCGGTAGAACCGAACTCCTCTGATACCAAATGTTCACGACCCGTCCTTGGGGCTCGTGCTGTGACTACCCCAAGCCTGCCTTCTATAGGCCAGGGGCTGGCGACTAGCACCACAGCATATATCCCGGTAAAAAGTGAAGGCATTTCCTTTGTAAAGTAAACAAGTACCACAGAGTAAGAAAGAAGAAGAAGTAAACACTAAGTAAAAACTGAGTAGAACAGTATGTGCAGATAAGTAAAGGGGGCCGGAAATACAAGCCCAGCTGTAAAGTACAACTGAAAGTGGAAAAACAACAACTGAAAGGAAAATCCATAGCGTCGAGCCATCCTCTGGAAGTCCCACCTGAAGGGTGAGTACAGATAGCCTCCATAGCTCCTCAGTCCAGCCGTCCGCTCCGTTTACACCCCGCCCAGTGGCCCACCTCCAGGTACCACCCTACTCCGCAAGCCTCCACCACGATCAGCGCTGTCCATTTTCTACAACCAACACAACGTAGTGCAGGCATAGCCCGTGCAGGGGTGAGTATAAGATTCTTAGTAGGGACCCTGATACCCTCGAAGGTCTCCCATAATCGACCAAGGATTATCCACAAAGGAAAGATACAATCATGAAGTAACATCCGAAACTGCTTAGGTATATGTCCATACATATACCTAAGTCATCAATTCCAGCTCGGCTCTAACATCCGAGTTCAAGTACAACTCAGTCCACACAGGAAGGAAAAACGTAAATCCACATAGGATAGAAAAACACAATCCACAAAGGAAAGCAAAACGTAAATCCACACAGGATAGCTCAACACAATCCACAAAGGAAAGAAAAACGGATTCAGCTCACACAGGTATACTTCATCGAATGATGATAGAGATGATCACTGATCCATCAAATTCATCAGACCCACAAAGGATCGATAGGTACTAACCCCCGCAATGACCCACAAAGGACTTGACCCACAAAGGATTCGAAGTCTTCGAACGTGCGTTCTTCACGGAATTGATCGTCACGGAATGAGATGATCATCACGTCGCGGAAGGGCGTCGCGTCGTCGTGGTATACGGCGTTGCGTCGACAAACTCTGAGGATCAAGAACATAAAGATTTAATTATAACAATTAAATCCATGTTGTTGTTACAAACCAAAAAGAATTAAAAAGGGTCCGCAATCTCTTACCTCAACGGACGATCAAAGGTTTGTCACGGATGAAGGAACGTCACAGAAGAACGTCGCGGAAGAAAAATCGTCGGCGTCGCGGTACTTGGCGTCGCATCGTCGATCTCCGAGGGCTCGGTGTTCTTCGTCGCCCTTCGTCGAAGGCCGGCGTTCTTCACGTTCTTCCCATTCTTCGTGTTCTTCGCGAAGGAAGATGATGGACCAAAGGTTTCTGTCAAATCCTCTCAACGAACAACACTCAAGAAGAATAATGTTGGTATTATTTTATTACATGCCAACAAACAAAAAACAAACAAAGTAACGACCCATTAATTCATAGAATTAATTTCAACGAATAAACCGCCCAATAAATAGGAGCGTTTAAAAGATTAAGAAATACCCCAGTTGACTTTCATTTAAAAAGGGGTTTTCACTGGTGTGTTACTTAGCGGAAAACAAACAGTGGGGCTCGTGCGGGCCCCACCTCACAAATATCCTACCAATAGGGTAGGAAATTTTGGATTGCACCTTATCCGGTTCAACTTAGCTGAAGTGGCTTTAAGTGGCATTTAATTGGCTTTAAGTGAAATAAAAATAAAGTTGTCGCACCACTTTATTTTATTTCTTAACTTAACCACAAAATTTAAAAACCACACCCGAGAAAACGCAACTCCGGAAGAGGCGTTTCTAAGAAAATACCAGCGTCGCGATTCCATCGGTGCCGTCGAAATTCGATTCCGAGCACCGGTTCAAAAGTTATAAAAACCCGCTCGTTCGTTCACTGAACGTACCCGAGCTAAACTTCCGAAAATGATTCCAGGCACACCGGGCCTCGGAATCAGGTGCTGTCAGAAACTGTGTTCTTGTAAAATTCCAAAGAAAATTAAGAAAAAAAATTCCTTTAAATTTACAGGTCTTTACAGGCACATTGTTAATTTCCAAATGGATTTTGTTACACAAACAAATAATAGAATTTTAGTGAGCATGGTGACTTCTTGATGTAGTATTTATGTAAAGGAAAGGGTCATGTGGTAGGTATGTTAGTTATGGATCATGGATCTGGAAGTGGAACAAATATGAACATTGAAAAACTCTTAAATTTTAGTTTTTTATTTAATTGAAGTAAAAATTCTCTTGTTTTTTTACAAATGGTTAGTAATTTTATTTATTTATATGATATTCAGAAAAAATATACATACATTATGATATATTTTTTCCTTCTTTATTTCTATTAATTTATTTATTTATGTAAATTTTCAATAAAATGAAATGATACATTTAGTTTGGGCTCCCAATAATACATTTTAGAACCTCTCTTTTTGTCAATATCTTCTAACGTATTGGTTGGAAGACATTATGAATTATGGATATCAATATCATACCTAGTGGGTTGGTTTGGGATGTTAAATTCATGGAAATTGATGATCAATTACAATATCTATATATTGGATGTATTTTAATTAAATTATTACTTATTCTATCAAATTTCCTTGAAATATTATGTTTTTGAATGTATAATGTAAATTTTTCATTGAAAATTCCTCCAAGGCATGATATAGTAAAGTTAATATTGATGTGAAATATAATCACATAGAGATAATCACTCAGAAAATTGTTTTACAATTAATCAATCAAACAGTCACAAAAATAAATTAAGTTTTAGACTAAGACTGAATGCATGGAAAAATGATATTAGGGACATAATAAATTATTTTTTTAATAATGATTTAGTCTCCTACTATTGTGAAATATTTTACTAAATTATATTATTATATTCATAACCAAACACATTGAATGTACCCTCCCCACCACCTACTCATTATTTCACTAAGAATGTTATTTCATATTACATTTAAAATAAAATTATAGTTTCTAATGTGATATTAAATATATTTTGTTCTATAAATTCACATTATTTTATTGATTGGTGGAGCATGTGGTTTTTTTATTTCCATTATATGGACACATATTTTCCAATTTTAACATGATTATATAATAAGATCCTTGTAGAATGTTATAAATTAACTTGTTACGTGATACGATTATTGAATAGTAATTTCATTATGATATGTTGGGAATGGTATATATATATCCCATTAATTAAACGGTATGTCATATTAAACAAAATTTTTAGATAATTGGAATATGAATTTCACATTTATTTATGATTACTTAGAACATTTCCTTGAATGTATGATTGTGATGTAAATTAATTTACTATCCAACAACATGAATTCATAAATTATTATCAATGGTTTTATTTCATGGATATGATATTACTCTATATTAAATTTATTAAAGTATAATGGTTTTCATTTATTCATTACAAACTATTTATTCCATTTTCATTTTATGATAATTTTCACATTTTTATAATCATTACAATGACTCATAGATCAAAAATTTTTTATATACTCTCTCATGAAAACCAATAAGAATACTCTATTAATTTTTTATGGTATTCCTAATGTCTTAGAATTTTTCATCGATTTTTTATTAAGTAAATTATATTTTCATTTGTAATCTGAAATTTTGATGTTATCAACTCTTCTATGAATTCTATGTTATTGGATCTAACATAAACTTTGTATTATAAAAAAATGTAACTCCATTACTGTCTATAGGTTTCAAGTGTCTAAATTTTTATAAGATATATATCAATATCAGACATGATTTACTATAATCTTATAGGAAATATATTCACTGTGTGAATCTGAGTCCTATTCTCGTCTTCTAAAATTTTTTAATATAGAGTAATGTACGGTAATCATATTTGTTAAGTGTTTATTGTTGTGATAAGATAGTAATCTGGTTGTTGGAACCCACCCTCAGTAAATTGATGATTATAAAATATCTAATAACTACTAAGGAGGACTAAAGTTAGGGTGTTAGTATGCATTATATATTAAACAATTTTTTTTGATTTCAAGAAAGCCACCATGAGAGGTATGAATTCATTATTTCAATTAATTTATAATTTTTTGATAAGGTATCCACCTATTATTTTATATCATTTATTTTTTATTAATTTTTGTGTATATGAGTCGATTTAATTCTATTTACGATGGATATACATTCACTATTGGGAAAAAGAGAAGGTGAATGGTACTATATTCCCAATGTTTCAAAAATTATTAGATAAAATACATGTTAATTTGGACATCCCCTCATGGAACTAGTTGGGTTTTAATCATGTCATTAGTATGGACATGATGATAACATTTACATCTAAGATTGAAAAATATCATGAAAGATTAAAGTTTGAATCTATTTATTAAGGAAATATTATATTTTAGGGAAACTATTAACTAAATTCATAGATATCTTGTACTATTGATCATTATATGGGTTAAATATCATGTAATTATTATAGATTTTTCCTTGTTTGCCAAGAGAAATTAGCACATTTGTTTCTTCTAGTGGTTACAAAATGATAAGTAGAGTGGTTTTAATATATTTTTCTTCGATTCCACCAATGTGAGAGGTAAAATTCTATCTCATTCTAATATATAAGATAATTTACATCTATTTACAATAGTTCTAGATATCATCTACATGCCGATGTATTTAATTATTAATTTGGGGGACCATACAAGAAATGGTTATATTCATCAAAAAAATTCACTATAGAAATTTCCATAATATTTTGATTAAATCAATATTTGAATATCTAAAATTTTAAACAATATAATAATAAAATTATGGTGACATTTTATAAAAAATAATTATTCCTAAAATTAATGATATATTTTATCAATACAATGTATCATGTATTTTTTAAATTTTACCTTAAAATAGGCTACCATCATTTGTGGTTTTGTTTGTTTTTTAAATACAACACTCAAGAGATCATATGGAAACATTGAAAATATTATTATATCAGTTTGATATACTAATTATCATGAGGTCATTATGTATTTGATGAAAAAACTATTTAACTGCTTCTTAGAATCCCTTATGGGATTATTTTTAAAAGAAGTCTTATTAAATTCAAATATTGAAAATGAACATAGAGACCATTTGTGATTTATTTTGGGAACCGTAATGAACCATCAGTTATATACTGCGTGGATCAGTTTTTTTTATG
This sequence comes from Viscum album, assembly GCA_963277665.1. NCBI lineage: Eukaryota > Viridiplantae > Streptophyta > Magnoliopsida > Santalales > Viscaceae > Viscum > Viscum album. The sequence goes on along the minus strand of OY728133.1, from coordinate 969,161,436 downwards.
TGATAAGATATAATGGTTCACATTGATATTATTTCTAAGATTGTTTACATAGTGGACTATAATAAAGGCAATTTATTGATTTTCATGGGAAATCCCATGAACGTGTTTAAGATGAGGAATTATTTTGAACGAACTTATATTATATGAATTTAATTCAAAAAATTATCTTAGAATGATTCTCTCTTGATATTGTTCTCGTAAAAAAGGGCCATTCTCAAGTGGAGTGATAATTGAATAGTTATTTTATATTGAAATCATTAATCATGTCAGTTAGGTTTAGTTTAATTTATAAATTTATCATTATAATAATTTCTTATTTATTTTGTTTCTGAATGTAATTTTAAAATTTATTATATAATGATATTTGTTAATTTTCATGTTACATATTTAAATATTTATTTTCTAAATTTTATATTAATATATAAATTAAATATAAAATTTTTAATATCATATCTTAAATATATATAGTAATTAATAATATTAAATTACTCTTTAATAAAATTTTATTTTCTATCATTTCATTATATTATTAAGAAACATATTAATGAACACTTTTTTTATTTTATTATATTATATTAAGAAAATGGAAATTAATTTTATTTTTATTTAGTGTGATCAATGTGGTTGACAGTTATAATGGAAATGTTTTGAGATGACCGTGCATTATGTTTTTAATCAACATCACAACTAGTCAAAAATTTTCAAATAGGTTCTGATCAAACACATGATTAATTAAATTTGGATCTTATACTGTTGAAAATTAAACTATTAAGTGTGCATCAAACCATACGATTATTTTAAAATGTACAGAGATCCATAAAAACATGAGAAAAAACACAAGAAAATGTTATTTACTATGCCCTAATATAGAGGATATATAATATATATTCCTTCATTTCACAACATGAGATCAAGGGAATCCCAAAATCAACATACGAATGAAGATAAACCTTTGTAAGAGGTAAATGAAGAATGAAAACTAATGTATAATCATCCACTATTGAGAGTGAAAAATAAAAAAAACTATAATGTATCATTGTTGGCTTTATGATGAAAACCATGTTCATGAACATGATCTCTAAAAACTTATCAATCTTAGATTGAAACCCAAATAAGAGAATCTATAACTAAATGATGATGGCGAGTCAATTAATCATCCTAGTTGTGGATGACAATCATTAATGAATGGCTGGGGAACAATGTTAATGTGAATGTGAAGAAGGGGATTATTAATATGATGATGAAAAATAATTCTTGCTCAATGAGATTAGAGAATGTATTTTCGTGAATTTGAATTGGCTATTATTGATCCTCATATGACTAAGTATGAAAATTGGATTTTTGTGCCCATATAATGAGAATTTAATGTCTACAATGACTAATATATTTCCATTTTAGATGTGGAAAAATCAATGAACATTGATTTCTAAATGTTCCATGATCATAATAATATAATTTACCCTACAATTAAATGGTCCAAAACAAAGACCAATCCATTCATAGTGTCCAGATTCAAGCCATATTGACCTATTATGAATTCCAAGTAATGAGTTTTGAGTCAATCATAAAATTGAAGGGTCTTATATATATTATTACTTAAATTAATTTATCCAGATGAATATGAGAATTTTTAAAAACAAATAATTTAGGGAATTTGTTCACTTATGAAAATTTATGATTAAAAAAATTAATTGATTTTTAACGAATGAATAGATGATCCATAATAAATTTGATGTCAAATTTTTTATATTGTGGGATGTAAATAGGGATATTTAATCACCATCAGGAATGTTTTGTAGGAAATATTGATTATTTATGAATGATGTAAACATTTTATTGGGTGTTTAAAATAATCAAGAGTTTAATTTAAATATTTAATGTTGTAAATTATAAATATTAATTTATTGAAAGTCTGATTTGATTATGCTGGGGACCTACGATATTTTCTATGATGTGAATGTGAAGTTATTAAATGATTCAGAAAAATGTTCCAAGAATTTCTAATATAATTATGTTTTAGGTATCATGAAAAGATGTCAATTTTGGGAAGTATATCTATCAATATTATGTCTAGATAAGAAAATTAAGCTACTTTTGAGTTAAATAATTTGATAAAATTTAATACACAAAGTCATAAAAATTTCTAGATTAATTTTAAACTGATCTCATGTGGTGTGTGTATTTTTTGTGAGAAGATTATTTCATTTAGAATAATTTTCTAGAACAATTATTTAAAATCATTAATGAAGGGTTATATTTTTTAGTGAGTAGTATATCATCTATATAAAATTCAATATATAATATACACTTCTATAAATCATATGTTTATTTAAAAATATAATTTTTTTGAAATGATAATATTGGAAAGATTAAAAAAATGGCCACTTTAACCCCAAAAGCACTAATAAATAAATAAATATATCATTCCTAGGTGAATATATTATAGGGATTTTAAGAATATTGAAAACCATGTATAATGTATCTTAAAATAGATAGATTATAAAAAATTAAAGTGGTTTGATATTAATTATTCATTACTCAAATGAATTTTAATATTTTTAAAAAAAAAATACAAATTAACTGTATAATATCTAAAAGAGAATTGGGTTTTTAGAGGTCAATATTATAATTATTTAACAACCTTTCACAAATAATAGAGTGTTGCAAATTTGAACTGTCCCGTCTATAATGAGATTCCCATTATTAAACTACATACACATATAAATATTAACACATTAACTTTATCAATTCTATTTTAAAAAATATTAGTTTACATGAATTTCATTCCGGATTTCATTTATTTTGAAATCATTTAAGATTGAAATCTCTAATTAATATGTTGACTATAAATTTCATCATAATATATGGATATAATTTATCAATAATTACCATAATAAAATGATATTCCACATAATTCTAATGAATCCTAAGTTATAATTATGTTTATTATGATATTTACCTTAGTAATCTTCTCCAAAACAATTGTTATTGTTATATGAATTTTACCTGAAGATGAAATATATTTTTTTGCTATTGAACCAAAAAATTTTCATTTTTTATCCAATTAATTCCATTATATATGTATTCATTACCATGAGTACACCCTCAATAACCAAATAAACTTTGTGTTTTAATTGATTATAATATAATATCCCACAATCTCTTTAGAATATATATTAATTAAATATTTATCATCTTTTAATCATTTTTTATTTAAATACAAAAAAATGTGTTTCATCCATAACTATGGAAAATCAGGTAAGATTATTTCATGTAATTCTAATATTATATTACATATGTATTCTGTATACCAACATTATAGAAATTATATTTATTAAAAAAAAGTCTCAACAAAATATTTCCAAAAATTTATGGATCGATATGTTCACCCATCGTATCTTAAATTATTCTTTACATGTTATGAATTTTTCATAAAGATATATCATTCCATTAGGGAGTACCTAGAGAATTAATCTATTTTAATTTCCTACATCACTCATCTGGTTAATAAACTATTTATAAACTTTTTCCCCACTCTATTCTGAATGATATATCTTTATTTGTTTTTAAGTTAATTTTTTTCATTGTTAAATAAGATAACAATTTCAATGGTATTAAAAAATCTATAAACACTATAAAAAATAACCATGATATTTTAAATTTTTTATAAATTTTCTAGGTATATATTGTTAAAACTTTTTTTCATATTTTCCAATATAAAACTCTAATATTTTATCAAACATTGAATAATTTAATTGAAATGGAAAATAAAATTTAATATTTTTCAATATAAATATTAATAAAAAATTTACATTTATTAAAGATTTAAAGATAATTTTTTTTCCAATAATTCTTCATTATAAACTATTTGGAATCATTTTCCATTATCAAGCCCATTGTAAAATTTTGTATAGTATTTAGTGTTTAAATAATGAATTATTAAAATATTTTTTCAATTATTTTTTTGGTTTATCTATTCATATAATGAGTTAAAAATTATATATGTTGACAATAAAAAATAATATTAAAATCATATACTATGGAAATTATTTATTCAATAAAAAATATTGCATTTTCAATGACAATACATGTATCATATTTTAATTTATTTTCAAAACATAATAATAATTTTATAATTCATGAATTATACCACTGCGTAGATTTAAATAATGTTCTTCTACCTCGAAAGAAGAAACAATTATATATATCTGATAAATAGGAAATCATATCTATTATTCATTTAATTTTCATTTTATATTAATTTACATCAGCAGTATTGTGGGATTCTTGTTACGTATCTAATTAAAATAATAAGAAAAAAATAAAACTAATTTAAAAAATAATTATTTCTTTCAAGATAATTATAATAAAAAAAGGAATCCCATTACAATTTTTAATATCAAAATTTAATGTATTAAATCCAATATTGAATAGAACTCATCCTTATGAGGTAAATGATTTATATTAATTTTATCTATAATTAGAAAAAATATTAAGTGAAGAATAATTTTTTCAAAATTAAATAGTCAAGAATTTATATATATATAATCCCACTAATAAGTTTTCACATTAACTTATATATATTTTCTATAGTAATTAATATTTTTTCATAATTAAAACAGAATATTTCATCTATTATTTCAATATCATTTAGGTAGACCATCATTCCAATAATACTATACATATTTCATAAATAATTTATATATTTTTTTTCTATATATACCTAATAAATTACCATGGTGTTATTCTTCTAGGTATTATTCATTAAGGACACTGAGCCATGTACCGTACAACTATCACATAATATATAGGATCTAAAATGGTAGGTTAATCTAACTATTTCTCACCTTAAATAAGATGATCTTTAGGTACTATTCACTACACAACCAAATCATTTCGATTATTTAGATCTAGAAATGTGACCACATAAAAATAATATAAAAACATAGTTTAAAAATTTGTTTCAATGAGAAAAATATTTTTTTGAATGTGGATTTTATGTAAATTGAATCTCATTCATTCAATATATTTTAAATTACCAAATGATTTGGCAAAATTATGTAATTCATATAACCATATTAACATATATCAGTACACTTAACGTATAACTCTTATAAAAAATAATATTTTCCTAAAAATTCATAAAATTAAATTAATAAAATTATTAACACATATAAATATACATCACTAATATTAATTATATGAATTTATTTTAATATATAGAAATAAAATATTATGAAACCCAAATATCATGTAACTATATGTAATAAGTGAGCATTAGTTAATGATTTCATTTAACAAATGGTAATATGATCCTAGGATAGTGGGATCTATAAACCAATGTACCACTATATATAGATCAATATTATATAGGGATTAAAAAAATATATTTTTTTTAACATCATATATATGTTTACAACTAAAAAAAATTATCTGTATGAAATTTTTTGAAGCACGCAATTATTTTTTTTAATCTATTGTATAGATTATTAATATAATGAATCAGCATAATTACATGGAATTATATTTATAAATATCATTTTAAAAAATAATTTAAAACATAGAAGTTTAAAAATATAAATATAATTAATATCAATAAATATTGAAATATAGTTATAAGGCCCCATCCTTAAACCTTACTTAATCTTGAGTTATTACAAGATTACACATTGAGGATCTTTTCGGGTTTAGAGTTTTAGAGAATTAGATCATGAAACTTGCATTACATTCCACATTTAAACAAAGTGGTTACATAAAAGATAGTATTCATTCTTCCCATCAACGGAAACATATAAAAAATAAAACATGGATTCTTTCTTGACACATCCTTGACACTATCATCACATCATGTACCCTTCCCTTGACCTGTGAAAAACATTTCAAGAACTTGGGATGAGCATAAAAAGCTCAGTAAGGGATATAAAAATATGGAAAGGAAACATGAGTACATGTATACATAAGAATGAAATCATACTTTACCCATAAAACATAAGCACTTTAACATACCTCATAAAATCATGAATAAATCATAGAAATCATATGACATAAAGGTAACTTGAGGCATTCCTATCATTCTTACGTAGGGAGTAACCCTATTGGTTACGTTTTGGAATACCCATCATAGTATATTGCCTAAATCTCTTCGGAGAAACCTTAACGTTTCACTCCTTCGCGTTACCTAATGCATTGGAGAGCTATATCGGGCTAACCCTCCCTTAGTTTATCACAGAACCACACGTCTTAATAACAATTCCCAAGAACCATAACATAATCTTATCACATAAAACATTCATAAAGGAAACATAACATTTCCACCTTTCAATAACAAGATATCAGTACAACACATTGATATAAATACATTATGAAAACCATTTTCAATACCAAAATAAAAGAAAAGTAAAACATGGTATTTATTTTTCTTTTAAAAAGATGGTATGGATTGTAGAGGAAGATGAAAATCAAATAATGGTCACCGCGGCAGAGAAGTCGTTGTCGCCACATACGTACGAAAAAAAGATTCCCTTTTGTCGTTTAATAAACACTTCATATAAAAAAGATTCCTTTTGAATAAACTTAAAAGTAAAAGGGGTTTATACACCATATAAAAGAAGGTTGTGTATAAAACAGAATATGCCTCAATGAAAGGAGAATGAGACGAAGTCCCTTACAAAGAAGGTATCATTGGTTTAAGGATAAATCAATTATATAATTATGTGTGACAAACGAATACACCAAATATAAGTGGATATTAAGTGTAAAATAATAAAATGTCATTCACACATATTCAAAGTATGACATATTCAATAACAACATGTTGAACCCAAAGAAATCGAAATTGGGTTAAGAAGTTCCCTTGACAGCCTAACAGCGTCACATCAACATGAGTTGATGAGAGATAAAAAAAGGGTATATCATCACTTGAACATAAAATTTACATCAATAAGGGTTTATGAGAACATATCCCAAAAAAACAATATGTAAATTAAAATACCCAACAAAAGAAGTCTTTTAAAAAAGAGGAGGGTGAAAGGTTCCCTTAAAGACATGGGTATCGTTCAAAACATACGCCACGTGAAAGAAGGACAATACAACATTGATTTAAATACACATAAATGAAATAATATTACACAATGAGTAAAATAATGGTCAGTACATAAACCACTAAAAGGAAATTGGGGCAAATTTAACATAAATCTCAAAGGAATAAAAGTGAGATGAAAAATCCCTTATGAAAACTCGGCAGCCTAACGGCGCCACTTAAAACTTCCAAAAATTTATTGATGAGATCAAATAGGGTATCTCATCACATTACAATAAAATGTAAATAAATAGGAATATAAAAGAACATCCCCCATCATAAAAAATAGGAGCTTAAAATAATTGACATAAAGGAGAGTACTTAAAGAGAAAGAGAGAGGTTAGATCTCTTACGAAAATTCGGCAGCCTAACGGCGCCACTCAAAAATTCCAAAATGGATTGATGAGAGGAAATAGGGTATCTCATCATATGAACATAATAAGTACACTAGGAGTAATATAAAATAACATCCCAATCATAAGAAAGATGATCTTAAAAGTAATGACATAAAAGTGTATACTTAAAAAGAAAGAAAGGTGTAGGATCCCTTATCTCAAGTCCAACTTGTCTTGTTCGTTTGTTTATATTCCTGAATAATAAACATTGTTCAATTAATAATTTCCTCATTACCTCCTTTATATATTATTATTCAGTTCATATCACATATTATAATTTTATAATAATTGTTTAATAATGTTAGTTCATATCAGACGTTTTTGTCGATGTTTGGTACATGAGTCAAAAATGAACTTGTTTGAAAAAAGATTTCCCATGTAGTTATATGTAAATAACTTCCAGAATAGTATTAATGATTAAAATATCATATATATCCAGTAAATATTCATTTTATACTATTCCATATCATTTGGAGATAAAAAAACGAAAAGCACCGTTCATGGAGATGGTAGGCCGTTGTACGCATGAACGCTACTTTCATTTTTTATCATATTAATGGAATTAAAACAAAATGAGAGATATATATATATATGTTATAATTCCAGAATGATATCCATAATTTAGATGTAATATATATTACATATATATCCATTATATATATGTACTTATAATATTACATAACATTTTGAGATAAGAAATGAAATGTACCGTTCATGGAGACGGTAAGCCGTACGTACGCATGAACGCTACATCCATTTTTATTTCATATTTAATGGAATTAAAACATAATGATACATAATAGTATTCTAATTCCAGTATGTTATCATATATAATATCATTAAATATATCCTTTATACATACCACATATGGTATTAACGAATCAAATCACTTTGAGGGGGCGGTAGTCCGCACTTCCTTAAATGAAGATATCGTGTGTACCCATAATGGAAACCGTAAAGGTACGCCATAAATGAAAAATCCAGAAGCTTAATTAAAACATAAACATATTATATATAATATATTAATATAGTTTCATCTTAATGGCCACCTTTGAAGGTGTTAGAAGAATGTTGAACAATCATCGTTTCGGGAGGCAGAAATTCCCCATCCACGGAAACAATATGTTCTTTAACCATTAGATGTAGGTGTGTGTAAGTGTAGCTCGAATCCTTATTATAAAAAAATCCTAGTATATTGAAGATACTGGATTTGTTACAAAATAAATGATTAAAAAGAGTTTAGGGGGTTGGAGAAGCAAAATAAAACATAAGGACACAAGTGAAGACATTACCTTAAAATCGGGTAACTCTCTTTGGTTTGAGCTCAAAGGCTTCCTTGGGAAGACTTCTGCCCAATGAGAGGCTTCAAAGAGTAATATAGGGAAGTGGAGAGACAAAATGGGCAGGGGTTGGCTGATCCAAAGGCTTTGGAAGTGTGGGTAAGGAGGTAGAGGTGGGGGCCTTTTATAAGAGGAGAGAAGGGGCACTCTTGTAAAGTTACAAAATGTTACTTTATTTTCAAAAGAGTTTCGGATTTTAAAGGACCCACATTGATGCATTTATAGGATAAGGTGATAAGGGTTCTAAATCAACTCATACAATATGTTTTTTACATGTTTAGGTCTTAGATATTACATTATCTTTCCATTTTATTTAAATCGTTAAATAATGAGGTCATCGCTGCATCATCATGATGTCATAAATAATTTAAATTATTTAATGTCTAAAAATTATAAAAAAAATACTATGATGTATGAAATCTTTTTATATTTCCAATGACTTTTTATAGTAAAAAATATGACTTGTATAACCCCATGTAAAAATTGTTTTAGTAAAACATCTCATGTTTGTGTCATTTTTACATTAACATTAAAGAAAAAGATATTTATGTCATTTTCCAACCAAAGAGGATACATGGGGTCCCCAAGTTGACCCATGGATTTTCATGGTCGTCCATGACACATCCAATGAGGGTAGAACATGTGTCTAGGTCATTTCGTTTTATTAAAACATTATTCTTACCATAAACTACACTAATTATCTCTAATCGCGATTAAAAACTTAATAAGTTACTATTCAGCAAAAAATTATTTTTATCCCATTGAACCACATTTTACTTCTTAATGACAACCATGTAAGTCTGATTTTTGAAATTAAAAACACAAAGATGGAAAAATTTCATTTAAACAGAAAAAATCAGTTTTTATAAGTACCACTTAGTGGTTTCACTATTCATCAAAATTTGATGTTTTTCTAAAAAATCCCAAAAATTCACCCTAAGATATATTTGATATTCCGAATTCAAAAATGAAGTCTATTTTACAAAAATCAAAACATATAAGTCACATTAATTAATTTAATAATTAATTCCCGCTGTCAGAGCAAATAGCGTGTTTTTATGAAACAATAAGTTTAAAAAGATTGACACTAGTTTAAGTCTGATTTCAAAGTGAAATTAATTGCAAAGACCACTATTGGATTTAATGGTAAAAATATATTCTAATTTCACTTTAAAACCAATTAAAAATATAATATAATCATATAAATAGATTAAAAAGAGGTTTTTAATTAAAATACAACATTTTACACTATTCATTAAAAAATGAACTTTATCGGAAAGATACCAAAAATTTAAACAAAGTAAATTTTGATGTCACAATTATTAAGAAGAGTTTTATTTGGTCCAATAGAATGTATAAGTGTGAACAAAACTATATTTAATGACAGTTCACCATGAAAAGGTGATAAGTGAACATTTAGTGAAAACTAGGGCATATAAGCCTAAAATTGAATTCTTTCCATATTTTAAGCCTTTATCTTTTATTGGATAAATGTAAAAACATTTAAAAACATATATAATCATATTTTAGTTATTTCTATCCATTCTCGCCAATACAACGGCTACATGTTAACTACCATTTAAAATAATATTATTTTCTTATTAGAGTGCAATGTAAGATTCCCAAGAAACTCATTGTTGCGTGTTGGGTACGCCATCGAGCATAGCGTCCCCTTTAAAGTCATATTAATATTTTATTCACGAATATGGATAAATATGAAAATTTCATATTCTTTATTTACCTGGGGTGTTACAATAGTAATAAATTAATTATGGAAAAATGGATATATATAAATAAAAATATGTATTGAGATATATAATTATAATTTACACAAAAAAATATTCAAGGTACTTGTATCATCATATTGCTGTCTACTATGTAATATAATTTAACATCATAAGCTCAAATTTATTAATTTTACAAATTGTTCATATGTTCATGAACAATTATATCTCTATATAATTATTTAATGATAAGTGACTGAGATGTCCAAAATTAATGTATATCATATTTTAAAAAAAAAATATTTATATATTTAGTGGTTTTTTTCAATAGTACATTTTATCATGGGAAATGATATCTTACATAACATTTAATAATATATTTGAAACAAAATTATATGGCATCTCTCATACTATGTTATCTTCCATCATTATATGTACGGAATAATGAAAACAATAACAAAATATATCACATTATCATATATATATATATACATATTGGACTATGGTATCTTATAATATATCACAAAGTTATGGAATAAAATTTATACCAATGAGTCATATAATTTCATAATTGACTATAAAAATATATATCTATATTGATATAATGTTTCATCAGAAAATTAAATAAAATTAAGTGAAAAAAATCATCAAATACTTTCATGATATGGAATTCATATAATGAATGTGTTTTATGGTTTTATAACTTCTATTGGTGATGTCCCAAACCCGGATGCCAACCAATCAGTGGTCAAGGTCCGGTTTGTCACAAGACCTCATGATCATCTCCCTAAATTCAAGGGGTTGTCGAATAGTAACAAGGACCTTGGTGGGTCAGTGGAAAGACTATTCCCTCATTACCATAGTATCACATCATAATTCAAAAATATAATAAATAGAGGAACCAAAATAACCAGTGAACTACAAAAAATTATACAAATAAGAATACATATCAATATCTTGTTGTATCTCATATACAAAAATGATTCAATTGGTACAAGTTTATAGAAGGAATCCAAAAAAGTAAATGGAAATACAATTAAATACATGTATCCCAAATAGAAAAAAATACCAAGAAGTTATCCCGACATCACAAGCCTCATCTTGGTCCTGTACACCCCTCCTCTAATGAAAAATCAGCAACCTATACTAGGGAACATGCACATATAATCACCTAAAACCATATAAACTATTTGTGTCCTTATGGAGGCCCGAACAGGGTTTGAGATAAGCACCCTAGTAGGCAACCAACCAGGTCTTTATGGTTCCAACAACTACTCTACAAAGGTTCTAGAAAGTGTAAATAAACAATAAGTAACTTCATATTCCCATGGAATATGTGTACTTTAACAAGTTAAACCAAACCACACTCAAGGATACCTGAAAAAGAGATCAATATCCTATCAATGCTGTTATAACAAGTTTAACCAGAAAATCACATGGCCAAACCATACATAAATTTGTATTTTGTAACCCACAACCACTGTATATGGAAAATAAGTATCCCACGACCACACTATATAGTGAAGTCAAATATTCCATAGCCTCACCATATAGTGAAGTGTAGAGTGCATGGGTCGGATCCAAGGTGCCATCAGACCAAGGCATCCAAGTAATATTTATAGACCATGGAGGGTCGGATCCAAGGAGCAGGTCCAAGGCATCCCATCATGTCATGTGGTCATGCCGGGTGGAAAATTAGTTAGGCACTGGTTGGTTTCCTTAGATCACATCAATATAAAGTCATAACGGATCCCATGATAGTCAGATCCATGGGGCTTCAATGCCCGAGAAATCCAACAGAATTAATACCAAAGGGTTAGAGTCAACCCAAGGCATCAACTACAATCTTGCTGATCCCTTGAGAGTAGTCAATGTTTTAAATCAAACCACTCAATTTGGAATTCAAGAATTAAAATTAAACATTAATTTATATATAAGAAAAACCACCCACATCCAAAAGAACATGCTAAGAGTATATCCACTTATGCAAAGAATTTATCATAAACCATTTATATAGGCCTACCCTCCCATATTATCCATTTAACATGTACTTAACCATTTCATATAGGTATTCCCACCAATATAATCATATTTCATATTATCCATGCCACAAAAATAGGCATGTTGTCACAAGAAATCAATATGAAAGGAGTCATTACATCTCATAATCAAGAAATTATAGTTATCAAGGACTTAATAGGATTCCTCAAACTAGTTAAGCATAAGAACACAACCTCTGCAAGATTTAAACTGGAATAAACATGACAAACCCTAAAGGCACACCCCATGGATGACCTTGAAATGAGAAATGTGTGCCAACACACCAAAACAGAACCAATGGTCAACCTAACTACGTCCAAATACAACTATTACAAGTAACTCACTCAAAAACATAACCTTGGCGAAAGGTCTGAGAGATGGTGTAATGGTCGAATTCCAGTAAAACACTAATGAAAAGACAAAAGAAGGTATAGACCACCTAAATCTCTTTGGTAGTAGAAATCTTTTCAAGAATCAAGTCTTTACTCATCTCAGATTGGAAGAAATATAATAAACGGACGAAGAAGAAGATATTTGGTAATATGAACCTAAATCCAAATAGTTATATTATTGTTCTAATGAATCAATATCCACTGAAAAGGAATAAATGGAATAACTTTGTGGATAGGATGATACAATCAGCGATCAAAACATAGATCATACAGAGACTCTAACTTGAATCCTATCATAGGCACCTCAAGGGAGAGATTTGTGAGGCCTTTTTTTATTCGGAGTATGAAACCCTATTGTGTGTAAAAATAAAAAATAAATTTCAATTTAAATTTAAAAAAAAAAACACACCAGGGTGGAACGTTCCCCCCACCCCCACCCCAACCCCCCATTTTCCCAAACCATGCACAAACTATGCAGACCTCACTGACTAGGAGGTATGCTTCACATGGTTACACTACATAGTTTTACTCATAGTGCGCAAACATTGTGGATTTTCTCCTCCAAAAACGTTCACTTTTCATCCCCTTTTCAATGTTTATGATACCTGTGCACATGCCATGCGAAAACCATACACCGAGTCATTTCCACCCTTAAGGTTTGTTTTGGCCTCCAAATAGGACCCAAACCCCTCCAAAACACCTTGGATCATGTTAAGAATTCACATATGTCCATAAAAAGGAATTTAAAACAAACATAAAAAGAAAATTACCTTGTATGAAAACCCAGGTTCTTCCAATATTTCCCCCTTATTTCAATTCTTCCATGAATATCTCTCTTATGGATGGTCAAGATTCATCATAAAAAAAATCTGGCCATAGATCACGTACATCAGCCTACCACTCCCATGTCTCGTTTTATAGCTGTTTCTGCCTCTAAGTGGAGGCATCAACATGCTGCACAACCTCCTCGGGATGAAAATCCCGAGATCGTTCTGAGTGATAGCAGTGTAGATGAGATACATGGAAAGAGTCATGCATGGATTGGTACATATGAGGTTGTTGCAACTGATACACAACCGACACAAGTCTCTCTAGAATCTCAAATGACACGAAATATCTCTGTGAATTTTTACCCAATATCCTATTCCAATTGTGTCTCATCTTCAGTGATACACACATGAAAACCTGTTCCCCATCCATGAATGTTATAGGTCTTTTTTAGCGATCAGTGTAACATTTATAACTAGACTATGTAGTAACAATATTCTTCTAAAACAATTAGACATGCCTAGAAGTCTCATGCACGATACGCGGTCCTAGTAAATCTTCCTCTCATGACTCTAACTAGTACATGGGATAATGGAATGGCCTACCATATAAATCCTTGTAATATTCCATATGTATTTTCACAAGATAATTGTTATTATAGGAGAACTCAATCAAGGGAATGTGCCTCTCCCAAGAGCCCCAAAAATATGGTACGTATGATCACATCATTTCCTCTATAACATGTATCATACTATAAAACTAGCCATCAATATATGGGTGGCATGTGGTTCTTAGAAGCACATGTGTTCAGAGTGCCCTCTGAATACACGTCCTGAAACGAGATGTAAAAAGGGCATACCTATCTAAAATGTTTGTCTGCAGGACCACATGAAGTCATACCACCTCTCCAGTGTACTACTTCACATGATAAACAACATTGATGGTCTCCTTGATTAGTAAGAAATGGGTGTCCTTTGTAAGCCTATCAATAAAAACCCACACAACATCGTTACCTTAAGGAAACAATGGAAACTCAGTCAAAATTTTTATCGTGACATCATCTGATATCCACTATAGGGTAGAAAACTCCTGTAAAATTATAGTCGGTCACTGATGTTCCTCCATCACCGACTGATATATAGAACACCTATTAACGAAACTAGCAACCCCTGTCTTCATTCTTAGCCACCACTACCAACATCTCATGTTTGAGTACATCTCTGTAACACCGGGATGCTCGGCCCCATATGAAGAATGAATCTCTAGCATAAGCTTCCCATGCATATACATTGTTAACCAGACATGTCCATGGCTATGTAGTATCTCATCCCCTCCTACCATCTAACCAAGAGTGGGGTCCTCAACTGCTACACCTTCACGTAGAACTATGAATTCTAAATCCAATTTATTCCTCATCTTATATTAGTCCAGAAGGATATAGGTACCATGTTATGATAAATGAAAACTTTTCACCTATCTATCGTTCACCTCTAGATGAATCGTAGAGAACAATTCCAAAAGTTTCCACTCGCTACAGGAATGTTTCACAGTTTGTATATGAGTCCCCCTGCTTAGTCTGTCAACTACTACATTTCCCTTATCAGGAATGTAGGAATGATTGATGTCAATGGACTGAAGGTACTCCACCCATTATTTCCACCTCAAATTTAGATCAACCTATGTAAAGATATACATGAGGATTTTTTGTTACGTGTACACCACAAAATTCTCTTACAGTATATATTACCCCCAACAGCACAACACATGAATAATAATAGTTATCTCAAGATCACGTGTAGCATAATTTCTCTCATGAGGCCTCATCTAGAGACACTCGTACACCATGAATTTATCTCCCTATAGAGACACTTCCCCCAGCCCAATAGATGATGTCTCATAGTACACCATGTGACTCTCAACAAGATTTGGCATTGTCAACACCGGTACAGATTTTAGCCTCCCTTTTTGCTCCTGAGTGGTTATCATACAATATTCTAACCACACAAACCTCACAACCTTCTTAGTAAAGACCATCAACATCACTGCTAAGTGTGATATGTCCTATATAAAATTCATGTAGTAACAAACTATCCCCAAAAAACATTGTATGTCAAAAATATTATTGGGATGTTCGTAGGAAAATACATCTCTAACCTTATCTGGGTTCCCTGACACTGTAGTGTTTCAGATAATGTAACAAGGAAGTGAATCTGACCCATCCCAAAGTGTCACTTTTCTAGCTTAACATATAACTAATTCACTCTTAGTTTATTTAAAATGATCTCAAGATGGTCATCATGGTCAGTAAATTGTGATAATACACCATGATATTATCTATAAAAACCACCAAAAAAAGAATCCATGCAAGTATGGAAGACTTGGTTTATCATATCCATGAAAACTGATGTCTCATACGTGAGATCGAACGACATATCCAAATACTCGTATAACCAATACCTGCAACGAAATCTTGTATGAGGAATGAATAAAGGTCAAACCTACACCTGGTGATATCCTCACCTCAATATGATCATAGATAACTCTTGATCTCCTCAAATATGACCAAATAAGTCACCTATCCATGGAAATGGATTTTGTTTTGTAACTGTCAACTGGTTCAGTTTTTTATAATACACGCATTGCATAAGAGTTTCATCTACCCTTTTCAAAAAATTACTGGTGAACCCCATAGAGAAGTACTATGTTTAATAAACCCATATTCCTCAAAATCCTCTAGGTGTATCTTAAGATCAAACAACTCTATTGTATCCATCCTGTATGGAGGAATGGATATCGACACAGCTCCTAACATTGGCTCAATGGAGAAATCCACCACTCTCCTAGAAGGTAAAATAGAAAATACATCAACCAATACATCCATGAAGCGCTCAACCACTAGAGGAATTTCTGCCTAACTCACTCCCTTGTCACCTACAAAAAACTAGAAATATGGGCTATCATTTTGCACATCACATGATGGTCAAGTCCATTTTTTATCGCATACAAATCATATTAAAACTTTTCAATAAACACTCCACCATCAAGTGATGTGAAATTCACGCTCCGGGGATATCATTAAACATACTATTGATAAGCCATGAGCCATTCCATTATGAAAATGATGTCCACCCATGTCATCTTGAGGACATATAAACACTAGAGGAAGTGTCACCGACGAACCTCAAGGGGAAACTCCCCACCCTGGCATATTTCACTATTTATAACTCCCAAAGTGTTTATAGCATCAAAATATTCTACAAAAGAAAAACCACAAGCCCGAGGCCTCTTACCCCCCGTGTAGACATAAAACTGTGAGAGGCACCTATATCGAAAAGAGAAGATGCAATAGTAGAAGCTACTAAGATCTTACATTTCACTATATATAATTTGGGATCATGATCTTTTTAGTTATGTTTCATTGAATAATTATATCCTATACAATGACCCTATGACCCTGACTGGAAGAAATGAGACTATCCATGTTGTTATTTCTATAAACCAAGTGTCTGGCTATAATGGCCCCGACCACCACTACCTTGTCCTGAGCAGCCTACACTGCTCCAGCTCCCATCCTATCATGGAGTTGAAGACCTTACTATAGAACCTAATTTCATGTTTGACCCCCCCACCACTCGCAGCTGGATGTAAGGTCCTGCAGAACCATTGCATATGCCCCATCCTGCTAAAAGATCGACACTCGACGGGGTCATGGTCGCCCTGATTTTTCTTGTGGCCTCGCCTACCAAACTGATGGAAAGACAAAAAACTACCTACACCCATAGAATGACTATAACTCACATTCTAGGAATCCTCGAAATGGAACATCCAAATAGAAGTCATAGATCTACTTGGGAGAGAAACATCACTACACTATTATGTTCCCCTAGCTTTTCTTAGCTTCCACTCTATAATTAGTGCATGATTCATTAACTCATTTATATAGTGAAACCTGAACAGGATGAACAATGATCTAATAGCATGTTTGAGACCTTCCTCGAAGTTCCTCACCCTCATTAGTTCCTCATTATGATACATCAATGGACAACGCTGGAGCTTTGTAAAGCATGTCGAGTATTCCCGAACTGTCATCACACCATGATCCAGATGCATAAACGCACTAGTCCGCCCAGCTCATAGATTCATGAGATAAAAGAAGTCATAGAAGCGGTTTTGGAATTCATCCCAACCCATTTTCGACATCCCATCAGCATGGTTCAAAACATTTCACCAGCTCTTTTCCGCTCCACATAGCATGTAAGTCACGAGCTTGACCCTCTGATCTTGTGGCGACTTCAGATGCTAAAAACTGCTAACATGATATCCTTCCATATATAAGTAGAATGTGGTCTGTCATCCACTAAAATGTATAAGGATAGTGAAACTAGAACACTCGTGTAACATTATCCATAGTGAAGGCTGGTTGCAGTACTCTCTACATCATCTGCATATAGCGAATGAAACCGTCACAGAATTGTGACTCAACCCCTGTACCCGAAATAGCCTTAGGTTCAACAACTGGCATTATTGGAGGATCAAGAAGTAGCCTATGGGCCACCATATCTGAATTATGGTAATCTCTTCTATCGCGGCGTTCCACTATAGGTCATCATAGGAGAATGCCTCTACAATTCCAAATGCACACCTCTGGGAAGAACAACATCAAGGAACAAAACACTAAATCATAGAACAAGTAAAAACCCTTCCATAAACCAAGTCAAATGCATAGCCTGATTCTAATTCTAGGACTGTATAAAAAACATGTATCGAACCAAAAGAACTAATGCCTCTCACCCACTCAAAATCCAAGTCTAATTCAAGTTTTTATTAACCATTCATGTTTCGGTTTTCAAAATAAATTCGTTTTCTAATGAAATTTAATAGTGGGTTTACCAATTTCTAAATTCATGAGGTCCCATAACACCTCATGAACCCAAAACATGGTTCCCATGAAATCCATTTACGTAACAAGTTCATTTGTGCATTTAGATTCTACTAGTGTGTCATTTCCAAATTCATAAGGGCACCTACTCCTTATGGATTGAATGATGATGTCACGCCTTTATATACTACATCAAAATACCACAATAGTTGGCCCAAATATCTCATAATCTATCACAACATCATGCAGCATCTAATGAATCATTAATGGCATGGAATAATGCATGAAAAACATAATGCATGGCATGTGATTCTATCATGTGTATATATGATGTATGTGATGGAACACCCATGTCTCATTGGGTTGCAACAGAAATAGAACACACAACTGAATCCAACGTAATTGGAGAAATATAGTGTGTCACCCAATGGTGAAATCAAATCAACCGTAATAGTCAAATTTAAGATAATCAGAATTCAATTCAAGGAAATTTGGAATTTCCCTATACACAGGGTTGCAACTACAAAGCACAATTTATTAACAAATTCCATTTCCTTCCAATACATTTCTAATGTTTCCAATGTGTAAATCAAACCTAAAAAGAAAATATCTCTGATACAACAATGTAACATCCCAATCACGGATGGCACCCCTTATGGTACTCTGATCCCATTTGGTCACAAGGCCTCAAGCGCATCTCCCTCTATGGTAGTGGGTGCTGACTAGTAATGAGCGCCTTAGTGAGTTAGTGGGGAGACTATTCCCTCATTACCAAAGTATCAATGAAAAATTCATACATATAATAAATAAAAAAAGAAAAATAACCAATATCCGACCAAAATTATGAAAAATAAGAATACATATAAATAACCTGAATTATATCTATTATAAAAATGATCCAGGTGGTACATTTATCTAGAAATCATCGAGAGCAGTACATGGAAATATAATACAATACTTATATATCCAAAATAAAAAATGACAAAAAAGGTTTCCTAGTATCACAACCCTCGCACTGAACCTATTCTCCCCAGATCCAAAGCCAAAATCAATAACCTATACTAGAGTGATTTACTCTATCAGCACGTGCAACCATATAATATGTTAGGGTCACCATGGAGGCCCTAATACGATATGTGATAAATATCCCTATAGGCAACCACCAAGGTCTAGAGAGTTCGAACAACACTTAAACCAAGGTGATAAAAAGTGTAAACAACAATTAAGTATGTTAATATTCCAATGACATAACTCTACTATAACATGTGAAACCCAATAGCCATCAATGCTACCTGCAAAAGAGAACCAACTCCTAAAAAGGCAACTATAACATGGAGAACAATAAAATAACTTGTCCATGCCATAGATCCATCTATATCGTGTAACCCACATCCACACTGTATAGATAATACAAGTATACCATGGAAATTTTATATAGTGATATAAAATATTCCATGTCTTGTCGTATAGTGAAGTATACACTCTTGGGTCCGAATCTCAGATATCAGTAGACTGAGGCTTCCATGTAATAAATATAGGCAAATATAGGGTTGGATCCAAGGAGCATGTCCATGTCATCCAATCGAGTCTCATGGGAATCCCTTTTGTAAACTCGGTTAGGCACAAGTTGGGTCCTCGGATAAAGTCAATAGAAAGTCCTACATGAGACCAAGGAAGTGGGATCAATGAGGTAGCAAGGCCCAAGGCATCCCACAAAATCAAGACCCTAGGGGAAAAGTTAACCAAAGGCGTACACTACCAAATTCTAGATCCATGGATACTGGTCCATGGAATCTATCAAACCATTCAATCATCCATTCAAGAATTCAAATTAAACATTCATAAAAATGTAACTATACCCACTCACATCAACAAGAACATGCTAGGATTATACCCACTCATGAATTTCACTTAAAATTCACCTTTTTATGGGACTAAAATAAAATTTTATCCATATAACCTTCCTTTAACCATTTCATATAGGTATACCATCCCATATCAATGAATTTAATATAAGCCAAGATATCAAAATAGGTGCGTTTTCACATGATAACAATATGCAAGAAGGGATTACATATCCTTAAAAAATCCATTCAATAAATCAAGGCATTAACAATATTCCTATAACTAGGAAATCACAATCATACATCCCTTTGGAGATATAAAATTGAATAAAAAGGATAAACCCAAAATTTACAACCCATGGATGACCTTGAAATGTGAAATGGGTGCTAATGCACCTAAACAGAACCTATGGTCATCCTCATAAGGTCCAACTCTAGTTACCAAAAGCTACTCTCTCTAAAAAGCTACCTCACTAGAAATTAAAAGAGGTGGAGAAATGTTTGATCTCCCATAAAAAAAGAAAATCCAAAAAATGAATATAACACCAACTTCTCCATGGTAGTAGACAACTCGTCAAGTATTGAGTCTTGATTCATATCAGTTTGGAAGAAATCTGAAGAACGGATGAAGAACGGGATATTAGGGAATATGAGCTTAAATACAAATAGCATAGTCTTAGGTATGAAGAATCCTGGATGACTAACAAAGAAATGGGGAAATTCCACTACAGATTCCTTGAGAAGATAAGCGATCAAAAAATATATCAGATAGTGAAGTTGGCTCGATTTCTATCTTAGGCATATCAATAGAGAGATACATGAGGCCTTTTGTGCATGGACGAAGATAACCCTATTGGGTTTAAAAGGAAAAATCAAATTTAAAATTAAAACATAAAAAACCACATAGTAGGGTACCACCGTTTACTCCCAATATTTCCCAAACCATAGGGAAAATGTATGCACCTCACTGCCCAGGAGAG
The DNA here is from genome assembly GCA_963277665.1 of Viscum album. Taxonomy (NCBI): domain Eukaryota; kingdom Viridiplantae; phylum Streptophyta; class Magnoliopsida; order Santalales; family Viscaceae; genus Viscum; species Viscum album. The sequence continues at coordinate 969,139,996 of OY728133.1, read as the reverse complement.
GCGATTCACATGGTTTCCCCACAATATTTGACTAACTGTGCACAAACCATGCAGAAGTGATCTGACCAAAACCCTACACCTTTCAGTCCTCTCACAAGTATTAGGCTAACTGAGTGTTGGCCATGCACGAACCGTGCACCGTGTCATTTTCAGCCCAAAACATGGTTCCGACATGGAAAAAAGTTCAGGACAACAGCAAAACCCCATGATTGAGTTAAAAATTTACATAAGTCCATAAAAGACATTTAAACAGAAAATAATAGGAACAAGACTTTATAAAAATACACTGGTTCGTACATATTAATCATTAAAAGTAACTCAAATCCAAAAGACTTCATGATTCATGTATCTTATCCTTGTGCAGGTGTCCTGAAAATGTTTTTTATATCATTACATTTTTTGATGGATTTATCCAGAGAGAAATGTAATTTTTATCATCTTGATGAAGGAATGATGAAATGAATGAATAATAAAAAATAACCATACCTCATATGCATAAATCATTACCACAAATATTTCATGATGTTTGATTAAATAATATATGGTTTCTTTCCCCCAATGTTAATGAATCAAATATGATATTTTTAAAATCATTTCATAGGTATACATTCAACAATTATTTTTAAAAACGAAATATGAAAATAGGTTACATAAAATTATAAAATTGATCTAATTTATGAATTCATAAATACTATTATAAATATGTATTTAATTTCTAATATTTTGATTTAGAGAATTTATAATTCATAATAGTATAATTATTTTCCATCGATAATGATATTTTAGATAAAAAAATTAACTACTAACAATGTGAATATAGAAATATATATGAATTTAAAATAAGTGTAATAAAAAATTAATTGTACAGGAAAATGGTTAATAGTATAATGGAAAGAATAACATATGTGTCAAATTAGGAAATATCACATATATGATATTTCTATATCACAAAACATATTAAGTTATCAAATATATTTAAAATATAATAACATATTATATGTCGTATTCTATAATATATTATTTATGCTTATATTAATTTTTAACATTCCTTTTATTTTTTATTTTATAAAATTAACTTCATAATACATTATTAAAAAAATTTATGTTTTATTCTAATTTATTGAATAATATATAAATGAACCCTTAACATAAGAGAGGTTCGATAATTCAATATTTTTGTTACTATCAAAAAATAAAAAGACAAAAACTAGTTTTATATATGGGTTATATTTAAACATAATAGTTGGTAGAAAATCATAAAAATAATATAAGTGGTTTTATTTGGTTAAATTATCCAACAAAAAATATTGGCGTTTGATTTACAATCATCTTTGGGAATGTTATTTATAATTATATCTACTCATGTTTCTATGAATAATTTATATATACACCAATCGAAAAATTTATTTCTAAAAAATATTTATACATGTTTAGATAACACATAAAGATCTAAAGTCAAACATAAAAATATTTCAATAATTTTTAGATCCTTTTAAATTAAATTTACTTCGAAATTTGGTAATGAAAATTTGAATTATTAAATTTCCATTTAATAATAGGGCTTTAGTGTTGATTCATAATATTCTACTATAATTCAACACGTAATAGGATAAGATGGATATATATTTAAAAATAAAATATTTTTTAATATCAAAATAAACTTATTTTAAAGTTGCAATCATTAATTTCAGTCATTACAATATATATTGATGTTTGGAAGATTTAAAATGAATGAAATAATTCTTAATAAAATACTATCATCATGTAGATTATATCTATTTTTTATTTTAGATAGTCAAAAATAATTATCATGTTGTAATAAATCCATGGATGAAGTCATTACAAATGTCTCATGTATTTAAAAAACATTATGGTGTATTATGAATCATTACATGAATTAATAATATATTTATTTCAATAAAAATAAAATATGATTATGAAATAGGGAAAATTTTATAAATTTTATGTTAAAATATTATGATTTAAGAAATAGACACATTGACAATTGTAAAAATCGAATATACTCAGGAAAATATAGATTAATTAAAAAATTCATATAAAATAAGAAATCGTTATTAATTTTTAGTCATATGGAAACTGAAATCATATATTATGGTTTACAAATAAAAATTATGAATTGGAAAAAGTTTTTTACTAGTACAAGTATCTCTAAAATATTTGACCACCCTAAATGAATAGAAGAATATTTTTTTATATACCAATATTTTTTTCCATTTTAGAAAATATTGATAAAAATAATACAATCGAAAAAGAAAATCTATTATATAAATTTATATAAATTTTTCTTTATTTAATCTTTAAATAAATAAAAACTAATTTATAGATTTGATTTTGGAACATTACAAGTTAACATATATATATTAATCTAAGACTAGAACAACATTCTATTTCATTGATAACTCTAAGAAGAGCGAAAATAATTTTACATAAATGTGGTAAGAAAATGGGATTGGTTATAATAAAAGTGATTAATGAAGAGTAATTAAATAGTTAATTTTAGAAATAATATAAATGAAAAATACACCAACAAATAAACAAAAATAATTATTATGAAGGATATTTTAAAAAATGATGATGGTAGAATGTTATAAAATTAGCCTTCAAATAATTATATATATTCATATTATTATTCATTTTAATAATTTTTTCATGAATTTTCGCACACATAAAAAGTAGACAATATGTTTATTTGAAAATATGATTATTATAGATAAATTCATAATATCTATCATTGTCTACTACTGTACCATTACTTCAAGATTTTCTTCACTAGTAAAACATATTAATTTAATTTTTCATTTCAATGCCATATTTGATATTTTGATTCATGATGGTAATTTTTTTCTATATATTAAATTTTGGATTCTATTTCACATTCAACTATAAATTTATAATATTTGGAATAGATGAATTCCACTAGAGTATTTATAAAAAAAAATTTATCATTTTTTGGATTCAAGATATTTTTATTTAGGATTATAATTTAAAAATATAATTTTTATTTATTTAAATATTATAATATGTAATTTATAGAAATAGATTATAATATATTATTCTTGATTAAATTTTTTAAAATATGGGAGTGAATATAATATATTTAATATTTGGTTGTATCTTCACACATATATATCATTCATAGATAATATATTTAATAAATGAATTTTCATTTCATTACATTTCATTATACTCTAGAATATGTAATGTATTACATATTTGGAAAAAAAATACATAAACAATTGGTTCATGAAATATCTTCACCTTCTCTAACATGATTATTAATTAGTCATTCCATTCTTAAAAAGATCATGCTTAGTACATTTATTCATAAACAATATAAAATAATCATAATAAAAAAGTGTGTTTAGATGGTTTGTGAGGGTAAATAAGGGAGATATAAATCTATTATACGGTCAAAAGAGAATATAATAATTAGAATACGTCAACATAAACATAACATAAAATGTGCATTCCCAATATTTTATTTATTATTGAACTAATAAATGGTATAAAACATTATCATTTAAAATCACATGGATAATTAGATTTAGAAATCATTTTAAATAATTTATAAACCATAATATAATGTCAAATTGGTGTATAACCAAAAATGGTATGAAAAATAATTCATAATTCCTAGATCGACTGCAATAAAATTTAAACCATTACAAATTTGGAATCTACACCTTTATACCATAATATATAAAACACATTGACATACATCCCCTTATAGATAGTTGAAATTTACATGTATTCCACATTTATTTCCTGTGATATAAAACTATACATAATAAATTAAATAAATATATTGGTCCCACCCAAAACATAATGATACTAATATATATGCATTCAACCAGATAAAAATTCATTCATCATATCAGTAACTAATTAAATATGTGTGTTTCAAAAGTATTTCAGAATAATTATAGGACAAAAAATGGGTTTTATAAAAATTTGGGAATTATATTCAATATCCATTTTTAATTAATAAGGAATGTATACTAGGGTCATATTCAAATAATATCATAAGATAAATCATGTTTTTTTCTTCTTGTTGAATTTAATTACCATTGAAAAATCATAAATAATTTATTTGTGAAAATAATTATTCTATTTTAAAATCTCTTATTTAATGATATAAACATATATAAAGGAAATATTTTTCTTCTGAAGGAACAATATAAAAATTTTAATTTTCCGTTATTGAAAATATGTGTCATTAAAGGTGTAATTATTTACATTATTTATAAGCTAAAAAATCATTCCATATTTTAAAAAAAATCAGAAAATACACCTTTTGGAAAAGGATTTAATGATTCCTATCAAACCCTTTTTTAAAAATAAAACATGGATTAAAATGATAGGTAACTGACATAGGATAATTGTAAAAACCTTGTTCAATTTTTTATATAAAAGACATGTATGTGGATGAAATATATTACCCAGCTCATTATTAACAATAAATAATCCCATCTATTGATGGGATTGTGAAACAAAATTGTTACCTCTTTAGTATCATATAAACCATAATCCCCATTAATGAAAGAATAATATATGTAAATTTAAATATCATAGATTGGGTTATATTATTACTAAAAAATTTAATTTTGATTATATATCCCACACAAAAAAACATGTGGTATAAAAGCCATATATCCCACTGAAATAGATTTGTGATGAAAGTCTCTTAAATTTAGATCACATTTATTATAAAGTAGCGTAAACTCATATATAATAAATGTAAATATTTTAAAATTAAATAAAATATTAATTTTAATACTAAAAATATCATATATGATCCATTTATTATAATTAAACACATCATTTTATAATTAATTCATTACTAAAAATTTAATTTCTTTGTGTGAGCTGTTTCATTTATCATAAGTATTTCAGTTCATTAGATCTAGATAATATAAATTTTTCATTTTTACATCACCATTATAATATTGATAATTATATATATTTTTAATATACATATCTAGGTTTATAAATATATTATATATTTTTTATAATTAATTACACAATTCATGGAGATGGTGGGTCATGCGTACACATGAATGATGCTTTCTTTTTTCTAGGGAGAGAATAAAAGAATGGTAAATATTAATTCACATTATATTGAAATTATTAAATCACGTATATAATATTTATATATACAATTAAATAAAATTACCATCGATTAAAAATATATCTAATAATATATTCAAATCAATTAGTGGAGGTGGTAGTCCACACATATGCTGAAATGGTGATATCATTTTACAAAGGATTGAAAGGTGAGAATGTAAATGTTTATTTGTAATTAAAAAATTATAATTATTTCATAATTTTAATATATATACATTTAACGCATAACTATACCCATCCATAAATTTTAGTGACGAAATATTACTTTTATAACTAAATGGAATCGGTATAACATCTGTACGGACAAACGACACATTATCTCTTTATTTGATAGAAAAGATGGTGTCTCAGAGTGTTTTCATAATATTAAAATAATTTAATCATATTTATTATTCATGATTTATTATTTTATGATAAATACAATATAATTATTTGAGGTAATAAAAATTATAAATCAAATATATCAATTAAGGTAGTTTCCTCATCTTGAAAACAGCTCCTTTAGATCTCAAATAAATGGAAAAGTGGTTGGTATTTTTGGTAGAACAAAACCTCTATAATGTGTATAGTTATGTTGGGAAGATAAATTGGTTGAGGTTTTATGTTCTATAAGGCTATAATTGGTGTAAAAAATTTATATAAGAGGTTTAATTTTATAATTGATGTAAGGGGTACTTTTGGAATTTGTCAAAAGAGTAAATTATAATAAATTAATTCAAAAGAAAAATGGTTCAAAAATACTAATTTTTTTAAGGTTTTAAATTTTAGTCCATATACTATCCATTTTTTCCATTTTTAATATTTTAATGATTTTTATATAATTTATATAAATAATATTCCAAAAATTTATCATTATTGTTGATTTAGTCACAATTCATAACATTTGGCATAAATGAATTTTATAAAAAGTTAAATTTTGAATATAATAAATTAATTTTTGAGTTGGAAACCACATTTAATTATTTAAATATTGGACATTACAAATAATTGAATCCAACTTACAATACAATGATGTACACTGTGGGACTCAAACGTAAGAACACGCAGAGACCCAAATGGAAGCTACCACTGAGCTGCACCCTGGGGTCTTGAATATAACAAATTAAATAAATATTAAAATATTATATTATCATAATAAATTCTTGGAACGTTTTTTATCAATTAAATTAAATTAAATTTTTTTATTTTTAAAATCTGTTATTTTATTTTATTTTATTTTCTTTATTTTTGATTTTCTACATCAGTGTTGTATAAGAATTTATATTAATTTTATAATAAATAAAAATGTTAAATAAATTAAAATGATGAAAATAAGTTTATAAAATTTGATATATAAACATATAATCATTCATAAAAATCACATATCCCAATTTGGGCATATAAGATATGTAGAAGAAACGTGTTATATTATGTATCATTTTGGGATTAAAAAATCTATGTTTCATTTTCATCAAGAATAAATCATTAAAAATAAATTTTATACCTATGGTTTAGGAGTTAAATTACATTTATAATATGTTGATTATGGTTCCTAATTATTCCATTTTCATTTACTTATAACCCATATTTACATTATTAATCTTTTACTAAGGTTAAAAGGTTTACCTTAATATTATAAATTATACATAAAATAAAATTGAAAAATATTAAAATTTTGTTCCTTATGATTTCAAATATGCAACATATTCTCCCATAGTAAATATATATAGGTGATTTAAATTATTTTTAAAATAAGTTCGCAAAATCTGATGAAGTATTCTTTTAACAAAATGTATTTCAATCAAAAATATGTATTTTAATCATATTAGATGAATTTGAAAATAATTAGATGAATGTTAAAAAATTTCATTAAATTTAAATAACATATATTTTCTTATAATCATTGATCAACAACTTATTCATTTGATTTATTAAAATAAAAACAATATATGCATTAAAAATGTTTTCAAAAAAATATCTTTTATTTTTAGATGATTTTTATTTTAATTCATTATTTTATTGACTACCAATAAAGATATATAAACAACTAGTTGGTTATAAATTTTGACATCATATTAGAAATAAATTTCCCAATATTTTAAAGATGACCATCAAATACATTTTTTTAATAACATTACTCTTTTTCTCCACACACCTTCACCAAATTTGCGGTTTCACCAAAAAACAATTACAATGTTATTTTTCTTGATTTATATATAATTTTTTTATATGATCAATATTTTATATAATTTTTTGTCAAATTAATGATATTTCCCCATCATATTAAATATTAGTTCAATACAAGTGAATGATTAAGAGTATGCTTCTTATGTATGGACATATAGAACACGTCCAGAACCTGAAAGAGCATTGGTGAAAGAACCAATTATAACATACCATCCCAATGCGATCAAGAATTTTAAAATGGTACTATAAAAATAGGGATTAACTTTCCCTTATTTCAAAATATCATTAACCTATACAATGGATATTTTCATAGGACACCTATTTCAACAATATTAATCTCTTGATATTTATAGAAATATTCATCATAGATATTTTTCTGAGTCTAAGTAAATCTTATTTGTTTCTGAATATCTCAAATATTTTATTCCATTTTCAAAACTATATCATTTCCCAATAAGTTTATTTATCAATATTTATTCCAACACAGTGTAGTTTTAAACATCTAATAACATATGGATTCCCAAGAATCCATCTGAACACTGGAGTGAATTCTATTCTTGTAAGACTATTCCGATAAAGGATGGTATTAATCTCAAGAACATTGGAATTACATAGAGTAATCTATAAATATTTAATGAAGATTTAGAAATTTTTTCTCAGACTGGCCATATATCTTTTGATGAATGGAAGTAATTAAACTGAAATATATATATATATATGTATCCTATTTAATACTTCTCTAAAACAATGTGGTAAAACATAGATCCAAATATGATATAATTTATATTTCTATACAACGAAACATTAGGAAATAATTAATGAAAAAATTTGTATGTTTAATAAGTTATAGCTCTATTAAAATTGATATGAAGTTTTGTATCATTATAAGGTTATTCCCTACAACTGTTATAAAATTTTTCCTTATATATATTTTGGGAGAGTTTTGTGATAAAATCAATATTTATTTCCCATTTCAATTCTTGTAAGGGTAATGGTTGTAACATCCCCTTACTAATATATCTCTTAGACTTAACATGTTGACATACCAAGCATCGAGAATCATGTTTTGAAATATGATTCATTATTCTATCCAAATAGATATACTCCCTCAATTATCTAACAATTTTTATATTTCAAGGGATAATAGAGATCGAAGAAATATGAAAAAAATTTATATGATTATTCATTAAATATTGTACTAATGGGACACATGTGATGATCTAGAACCTTAATATTCCACTGAAATCATGTTTTAACATTGAAAACTTTGACGACATCTTTTGTACCTCTATAACATTATTATGTTCCACATTAATATTCACATGGATTGATGGTTAAACACTACATTGACAAATATAATATTAATCCTATTTTTTAAATATTTCATGATATGTCCATTTCAATTAAAAAATATGGAATCTATTTTAATCATCTTCACAGAAAATCTGGATTGATTATTTTTTACTTGGATCATTTTCCCCCTCGTTCACATTCCCAAGGTTGTAAAATACAGTTCATTCATAGTATTTAGTTGTCTCTAACTATCTTCTATGGTGAAAGTTAATATCATTTTATATAATATTTATTTTAATTTTTATCTATTTATATTTTGGTTATTCTTTACTGATATAATTTATTTATTACTCTAACGAAAAAATTATGCCAGCTAACTCCAAATCATGAGTAGGGTAATTTTCATCACGAACCATCAATTATAGTGAGGTATAAAATATATAAATTTATATCATCATGAGAAAAAATCCATGTCTATTCATTGATACATAGATATTGATTACAGAACCTTCTCCACTTGAGGGTATTTTATTGATAGGTTCACTGACTATCCTACTCATTATATCCCAAAAAATATCATTACATTCATCTATCCGAAGGAAATTGGTTCCCTTGTGAGTTATCAAGGTGAGTGGATTATATATTATTGAATCATTCTCCATGAATATGTGATAATATTTTTCCAAACCATTAAAACAATGGATCTCAGTTAATGTAAATATTCTCATTCATTATTCAATAACATTACTCACTATAGGTTGTTCTAGTATAACCTCACCTGGTAATATATTTCCTAGAATAAATCTTTCCAGAACCAAAATTCTGAGATGGTAAATTTTTCATAAATCATCTCATTCAATAGGGACATCAGAACAATTTTCAGATGTATTTTATATTCTTCATTTTATGTTTTATAAAATAGAACATCATATATAAATACTACCACTATATGATTTGGGTAATCTATAATTACACTATACATTAAATCCATGATTATAGTGGAGGGTTAGTATGATCAAATGGAATCACTATAATTAATAGATTACATTCCTTATATGGAATGAAATATAATGAATACCCAACATATTCAACCTCAATGGATGATATATGAAATATAGATCCAAATTAGAAAATAATTGGACTCTATATATATAATAAATCAATTAATAAATATGGGGTTGACGATAAATGTTCAATATAGTGATATACATAAGTATTTGATAATAAATATAAAGTCGCATTAATCCGTATTTATTCTTATCAAAATGATCTAGTTCACCTTTAGGTGAAGAACTAGGCTGTATAAATCACTTTTTAATACTTTCGATGAGTTTAGTCATTAATTAATACAAATTAATTGGCTCTATTATATTAGGAGGCTTTGAAATAGATGACTGTCCATGTATGAGATCAATTGAAAACTAAAAAACATGAAATGACGGAAGAATGGGAAATTATTTTTGTAAAAAATCATCAAACAATCATAAAATATGTATATTACCAATGTTTATTATTAGTACAATCATTTGATCTAGATACCCAACATTTAAAAAAATTAAGACTCAGATGTTAGATATAATTCCAAAAAAAATCCACATTCCATCTCACACTATTGAATTATCATTGGTTCATTTAGAATATGAAATGTAAAATCACTACATTCGTAATTGATATGAACTACATTAAATGAAGTTCAGTCCATTCTAGGACTCATATAAAAATAAAAAAAATAGAGAATAAGATGATTTGTAAGAAGTAATTTTCCACAAACATAAATCGAGAAGTCACTATAGAATAGAGATGAAAAAAACTATAAAATTAGAATTTTAAACACTATATAAATATGTAATCATTTATATTAAAATTTATCACCCTTTTCAAATTACTTATATATTAAACAGTTGTTAGATCAAGAATAAAATTAGTCAATAATTTTTCTTTAATTCATGATAAATGTACAATTCAGCACATCATTCTCATAACCCACATAGGCAGTCAGGAGCATTAGATATTGCCTTTTTTTAAATCAGATGATGTTAACCCTAATCCTAAAAAATCTTAAAATTCATTCACCAATTGGAATAAATCTCAAACACATTTCATTTAGTGAATTGGACCATATGTGGTGCATTAGTTGGAGCTTTATTGACCTCCATTGAACTTATCAACCAATTCATATCCTTTCAATAATCATAGGGTATATGACTACCATTTTAATATAAAGGAATTAATAGTTCCATCTAACCAATTACTATGATTCTTATTCTTAAATTGGTACAATATAGATAGATGGAATTTCATTCAACTTTTGGATTTATTCAGTCATTCATGGGGATTGATATTTTTGTATCAATACCATGAGAATTAGGGGAATATCTATTTTCAATTCATATATACACCGTTCATCTAAATTTTTTTGCATAAGTATTAAATTATATTATAGTTATTTTCATTCATTGACTTCGTTTAACTATATTGATGAACCGATCGATATTAAATCCAATTTGGATGATTATACAAGATTTGTACCTCACATGTCTTGTGAATGTTTCATCATAGGTTTTAATTGATTCACTATCCTTATACTTAATGTTGTGTAATTACTTATCAATTTTTTTTATGAATATATGAAATTTAATTTATGTGGAATAATATTATAATTTCATCCCAGTCCATATATTAAATTTATTGTTATTCTAAAGTGTTCCTGACAAGACTCAACCACTGATATGATTTTTCTTCCCAATGATAAACATCATGAATAGCATTCTCATGTTTCAAACTCTAAATTATGGAAGAAAAGATCAATTTTTTTGATCCAATTCACATCTATTATCGGATTAAAAATCTAAATAATGTAGATGGAAAATTCATTGTGATGGGATGAAAAAAATGGTGTTCCCCATATTGATCATTTGAAAGCTCATTAATGTTTATATATTGAGAATTATTTTGGAGAATAGTAACGTGATCTTTTATTACATCTCACATATCATTTGATTACTCAAGAGGAATATTATTTCATTTTCCACCACATTTAGAATTAACTTGATTACATCAAGTATCATCCATTGAATGAAACCAAAAACCATAGTGTAATAAATAGTAATCATTCTCAAAAACACAAATTCGTTACATATCATTAATAATATTTATAAAATATGATGCATTATTCTATGAAACCGTTGGTTTAAAATTGTTCATTCATGATAAAAAAAACCTTCTGATTTTATCTAATATATATAAATATCTATATTTTCAAACTAATGTTTTCACATCCTAGTTTCCATAGGTTAACTAAACCATGAACTAATAACAACTATAGTTACCCATACATTTCATTCAATGATATCACATATAAATAAGTGAATATAAATAACATAATATCATTACCCAACCTATAGTCCAAAAGTTCTAGTATCATTGAAAATAGGGAAACAGAAACAAATTTTTATCAATATATCTACCTCATCCCCCAATTATTTCATAACAATTTTCACCCTTCATAAAAATGTCACACTAATTTTCATTCATCATAAACTGCATAAAAAAATAAAATAAACAGATGTATTCATATGTCCAATATAGGTAATGAAGGTGGATTTAAATCTATCATCATATGAACTATTAATAAAATAATAAGAGTATAATATCATAAATATAATAAACAAATTTTATAACCAATTTACTATAGATATTAATCACGACTCCTGAAGAAAATTATATATAATGATTATAAGTATAAAAAATTGTAATAAATACTAAATGAATAATAATATAATCTCATAAAATTGTTTCAACAAAAAAGGTATAAAAAAATTTCATTATATTAAGCATAACTAATTGGATCATCACACCATAACAGGTCATGCTGCACCAACTACATCCCAATGTATACTGAGGACAATGACCTGTAGCCCATATTATATCATTCTCATTAACAGGAATCCCATTTCATTATCATAATATATAAGACAATTTCAAATGTATTATAGAGAAATATATTTCCTACCCATCACATAATTCAAATCCTACATGTGACATACTGTGTCCCACTGTTAGGTATTTTCTTTCACATTGATTTTTATCTCATTAATTGAGTACATAATGGGACTCAATGTGATAGAGAATAATTTTTCGTAAAATATTGGAAATGAATAATTATGTATTTTTTTAATGAATGGAGTAGGAGTATGAATATGTAATGTATTTGGGTATTTTTCAACGAATTTGGAGAATACTAGTTTTGGTTTGAGGTTTTTGTGTTGAAACTGGTGTTTTTGCAGTCTATCGGATAAATACACACTATGTAATGGGAATAAATGAAATTTATTATTTATATGGAATATATTATGAACCATGTAGTACATGTCATCTATGTGTTACACTCTGTGTAATCTTAAAACAACAATTTTAAAAAAAATTGGGTTTTTGATGTATTTGATCTCCATTGTTTGATCTATATTGATTCATTTGGATATTAATAAATATTGGGTTTAGGATGAATCTATATTGGTGAGTTATGATTTCTATTTATTCATTATAATGATTTTGGTAGAAACATTTCCTTTCATTATCACATATGATTTTCAATAGTGATGATTCTATGGATTTCTTTCATGATCCTTTGAGTGATTGTGTTCTGGGGGCCCTTTCTATTGTTTGTTGTTGTTGGGTAGGGGTGTTTTATTATGTTTTTTGTTTTTCAATTTCAAAAAATGATCCTTCTATTAAATTAAATCAATTATGATATGTGTCGATTAATTCAATTTCCTATTTCTTCATTATTTAATTCATTATTCGGGTGGATTCGGTTGTGGGCCTATGTGACCTGAGTTCTATGGTTAGTGACTCGATCCCCAGATTGTGTTGTTTAAATTAATTTCTCATGTATTGATATATTTCTTATTATATCAAATTTAATGATATGAATGGTTGATTTCTTTTTAAAGAAATTTATTTTTTATAAAATCTTTTATTCCCCTGGTTATTGTAAATTGAAGTGCGGTTTTCAAAGAATTGATAAATTGTTTCTAAAAACAGATTAAAATTAATTATTTGATAAAAATGGTCTGATGAATTTATTTTTAAAATAGAGCACATGAAAAATCTCGGATAATTTGATTTCAAGTAAAATTATATATATCATCCAATACTATGAGGGTTGATCATTGGGATTTAATCATCTCTATATCCAAGTTATTATAGAGACAAGTAATAATGTTATAGGGTTCACATTATGGGGTGTTCCTATTCTCCCTATAATTGATGAATATGTATAGCATAAGTTTTATTACATGATTATATATGTTGGGGATGAGTTTTTAAATATCCAATCACAGTGAAATCATTATCCTGATGGGACCTGTTATTTTGGCCAGTTTGGGATAATTTTTAATTGTGTTGATAGATTATAATATCATGGATTTTATATGATATGGGATGAATTCTTTGGTTTTTTGACATGATATATTGATTTTAATATATATTAATTATTTTATTTAAATATTATTTGAATTATTTAATTACAAATGGGAAAAGGGGGAAATTAAATTATTTTTCAATGATTTTTATATAAAACTATTAAACTGTTAGATTTCCATGATTTCTTTAATATTTACCATGGATTGATTATTTTTCATTTAATTGATATGTAACACCTAATTTATACCCTTACAATCATGTTATGTCAAATCCTATGTACATGTTTTGTAGTTTATAGACTTGGTTATGACTTTTATGTAGGAAAATGTTGGGTGTTGCAGTGTGGAAATGATATTTTCTATTAATATGGCTTTGGGAAAATGGTGGTGTTATGGTGGGAAGTTTCCCTATGGTAATACATGGATCCATAGGTGTAATTCTATATTATGTTATCCCATTATAATTTTAATTGTCTCATAAATATTTTTTTTCGTTATTCACTTTTCCCTCATTCATTTTTCATTATCTGTTATGGATTATATTTTTATATTCCATTGTTTAATTATATTATGTAAATTTTTTCCATGTTATTGTCACTTCATGTTGGCATAAATTAATACCTCAGGATGTCTTTTTGATGCCTGGGTTCTAGTTTTCACCCTATGGGGATTGGGACCTCCCTTTGAGTATGCCGAGAATTGTACCGGGTACCAGTTAGAGAGGATATTTTGTTTAGTTCATTCTAGTTTAGTATCATTGGTCATTTTTTCTAAGAGTCTGTGTATTTTGGTGTATGGTAATCTAGAGGTATGTTTTTTAGGACATGAGATGTAGATAGAGGTGAGAACTGATCCATTTTTTTCAGGAGGAGACTCAAAATACCTTGCTGTGCTGGGACGTGTGTCTCATGTTTGGAGTTTTTATAATAATATCAATTATTTAAAATGGTTTTTGTTGTTTGAAATAGTATTATTCTATTGACATGACACTTTCTTTTTATGGTGTGAATAATTATACCCTCGAGTTGTGTTCCAAAAGTGTCTATGGAGTGTTTAATTGATGATTCTCAATGGAATCCTCAATTGTGTTATAATTTTATGGAGGATATCATGAATCCACTTATTATTATTTAATATAATGTACAAGATAGTAATAATAGAGTTTTTGAGGTACATCCAGAACATATTGGGTAAATATATTGATTATGAGACTTTAGTCATGTGAAACCACCATTAATTATTAATAAGAATGAACATACAGAGGAATTATATTATCATTGAAATATCAAACAGGTATTTTAATTCATGGAAAATCATAAGTGTATCATGGTGATATTCATAGAATATAGGATTGAGTGACCCAACAGTCATTGGTGGAATTATACAGTACATGAAGATCAAAATGTGATCATAGATTAGAAAAGATTCAAGTCCCTCTTCTTTAAATTGTTTTTTCGGGAGTAAATGTTACTGGATAATTCTATCAATTACCTCTCATTACAATAACTAGAGAATTTAATGTCAGAATATATTAATTATATTACTGAGAAGGCTCATTTTATACCAGATATTAAAAGGTATAAACAGACGAACACTCAAAACTACCTGTAGAGTTTGCGACTAGAAATTAGATCACATTAATTTATGTGGATTCTTTCAAACCAATTTATGATATTGTACGTGGATATGAAGGTAGAAAAAATATAGTATAATTAATTGTATTATTACCACTTCCCTTCCATGAAGTGTCCATGTGAGTGGTTATCTAGGGTATAATAGGAAGTAAAAATATCATTTTGGAGTGGTGGAGGTTGTTGTTGACACATGCATCTTTAAAACCTCAAGTGAGTGCTTGTAGTGAACCTATGACATGTTATTATTATTCTTATTTAGAATCACCTTGAATTATTCTCCTTCACCTTCTAAAATGTGAAACTATTTGTGATGTTATGGATTGTTGGCTGTATAGGATGATATGAGGTAGTCTGAATATTTATGTACTATGGAGATCGAGCCTCCAGACTCATGACTGAATCACCTTCTTATTGTAGATGATCTTCTAGTATGAGAATATGTGACATAAGTGATAGTGTGGGGAACCATCATTATTTCATCCTCAGTAGAGGTTTTTCTTTTGATAGTTGTGCTTCCACCCATTTATGTTTAGAAATTTTGATGATTTGATTGATCATACAATTAAGCTCATGTAAATTTTTATTGAGATATAGACACATCTCAGCAAGGTGAATTAGTAGGGGTATCAGTTTCATTCATGTGATCTATCGATAGATGGTGTTGAGTTAGTCAGGGATTTTCTTGTTCTCACTCAAGATCAATTTGATGACATCATCGAGATATATTATCATATTTATTTTCATGATGAGGATGAGTGTATACATTATTGAGAATAATTTATTGCATTTGATTGGAGGTTATGGGTGTTTTAGGGAGATTCAGATTCATGGTATGGTCATGCATGGCCTCATCTCCCTTAGATCAGATGTTTATTATCAATTATCGATTAATTTCCAAATACATTTTTATCTATTTTTGATCTATCATCCATTATTAAAAATTATAGAGAAGTTTTTCTAGGCGATTTCTCCTAGGTTATTCCATAAATATTGGTATAGTTATTTTTGACCTAGGTTTAGGAACACATCCAATTTTAATACCTTCTTATCGTATGCAACCAGAAGAGCAGAAAGAGATCAATATTCCATTGGATAAAATGATGTGGAAATACTTTTTATTATTATTTCACATTGAGATTCTTGGGATCTATTTTTTACAAAGGTATATATTTCAAAATCATTGTGTGTGAATTATTTTTTGTTGAGTTGGGTAACAGTTAAGAATGAGTGTCCTTTTACTCATGTGGATGGTTTTTTTCATTAGATAAACTAGGAAAGTTGGTTTACAATATTGATATTTGGGAAGGTTATCCTCATCTTATATTTAATTATTGAGGTATATTGTAGATTTATTTTAGGATACAGTTTGAACATTATGAATATCATGTGATGTCTTATCATCTAACTAACCAACATATAATTTAAATGGATTCAATGAATCACATACTGCAACAGAATCTTTAAACTTTTAGTGTAGTTTTTTGAGTGAATTTTTTTTATTCATGAGTTGATATCAAGAATTAGTGACATCTATATTGGGTTTTGAATATTCTAGTGATTAACCATATGTATGTAAATTCTTTTAAATGAATCATATGGATTAATAAAGTGAAATTATTAGGTAAAATGTCTTTTTATCATCAATTAATAGTTAATCCAAATAAGTTAAAGATTATTTTTTCTTTGAAGGAACTGTAAAATGCCATTGAGATTTATTGATTCCTTAGTCTTACATAATTATATAGATAGTTCATAAAGAGTTTTTTAATATTTTTGTAACATATCACTGTAATTAATTGGAATTGTGTGGAGTTAAAGGGGGGTGAAAACTTATATTCTTCTATCAAGATGTTGAATATACTTCTAATAGCAGCTCATATTTTGATCTTACCAAACCCATATAAGTGGTACATGGTTTAATGTGATGCTTCAAGTACTTGTTTTCATTTTGTGATCATCCACTATAATCATGTTGTATCATATGGACCACATCATCTTTGGTTAGATGAGAAGAATTACCTCCTCCAAATTAACATATTTTCATTGCCGTGAATTCACAGAAGTGCTAAAAACACTATAATTTTAGGGAGAGTTGCATAGCCATTTTTAACTAATTGAGATTAACATATATTTTTTATATTAATGGAATTAATTTCATATAGAGGTGGATGGTGTAATACCCTAAGATTCATTATTTCAATATATCATACACCATGTGTAATGGGGATTTTTTTAAAGACACTCATTGTAGAAAAGATACATCACATGCTATTTTGGTATCAAAATAAGAGTGGATACTTATGGATATTTTTATCTATTTCATGTGGATATTGAGGATGATGTTTTAGGAGTGTTTTAAAACATCTATAATCTATCATCATATATCCTTGAGTATTTATCTTCAATTTAGAAATAAGATGATGAGTTTAGATGAATTAGACATACCCTGTATTTTTTAGGATTATTTTATTTGTTTTGTGTCTAAAAGGAATTCCATATTATGGGGATCGGTTTTCCATCCCATCATCTATGATGAGATCATTTTTTTAACTTTATATAGTTCTTCATCAGTCATTTTTCATGGAAATAAAAACATGTATTATGAAATGAGATGTTAATTATGGTGGTCTACTATGAAGCATGACATTAATGATAATGTTTCTAGATGTTATATATAATAAAATTCAAAGTAATAGAACATGAAACCATATGGGTTTCTAGATCCTATTACCCTTCCAGTTTAAAAATGGGATGAGGTTTCCATTATTGTTTTTTTGGATTACCATAAGCACCCCCAAGTGAGGATTTCAATCTATTGGGTATTTTTTAGTTTTGAATGTCATCTCATTTCATTCAATTCAGAGATCCAACAAAATTTTATGATCTATGAAATTTTTATGAGAAGATTATTGTGAGGTAACTAATGGTTCATTCAAACATTGTTCTATATAAGGATCATTTGATTTATTTTATGTTTTTTGGAGTATTCTCCGGTTTGTGATATGGATTCATGTAATACTGATTAGAAAATATCATTCATAGATATAAGGTTAGATGGATAATGAAATCATCATTTTTAGGATATTATTCATGTGTATGTCATTTATTTCACTCGATCATGAGATATCAATCAAAGATAGGTTGTTCTTCTTATAAAAACAATTTTCAATCGTCAAACAGGATGCATCGTTTCATGCATTTTTATGGTTTCTCAAGCAGGACACCACATTGTTGGAAAAAGGTGGGTGAAGTTTCATTGGGTGAGAAATGATTGGTTCGGGAGAATATTGTGAGCGTTCAGGATATATGTTAGAGTCTAGTTACATCTTTTATTCAAAATAAATATTAACTGGATCAACTACATTATCCTTTTTAGATTTCTATTGGTGATTATATTTTCATGAACTTTTCTCCATGTTTGGGGTAGCATCATATTGTAAAAGAGGGATAGATGGATCTTAGATATATTGACCATTTTCTATCAGTGATTTTCATTAGATAGTTTATTCTCATTTAGAATTTCTAGTTTAGTTGAATGAAATTCATGAGTCTTTCCACATATTTCAGGTTATGAAATACCATTCTCAACTCTCATAGGTTATGTGTTGGATGGATATTGAGTTCGATCTTATTGATTTTATTGTATATAATCAAGTATATATCATAGAATATCATGTCAATTTATTATATGAGATATCTATTTTTAAAAAAATTTCAAGGGTGTCACAAACCATATTATCGTGAGATATCAGTGTGTGAGTAATTGATGAAGGATTAGTGGGTTCACCTCTTCACTAGACTACGTTATATTAAATGAGTTTTTTGGGAATAATGTCTACTTTAGGGGAGTTTGTAACATCTGTTAACCCACAATCATGCATTTTAAAACTACTTTAATGTTACCACATGGATTGGATGTGTCTTGGGACTCCTATGGCTGGATAACATTTCATGGGAAGGTTGACTTAATTTAGGAGGATGTATGTATGTTTGATTAATGGAGACATTTTAAAAATTTGTACTTTGTTTAAATGTTTATCTTAATTTTTAGAGAATGTATGAATTGTTCATGGATTTTTCTAATGAAACCAGTGTTATTCCAGTCAATTAGTGAAATACATAATATGTTAGATGAATACACAATATGTAATCTCTACATGGAATAATTCATGAAAAATATTCATATCATTATGGGTGTTCACATAATGTATATGTTACACATTTTGTGTGGAAAAATATTCTTTTTTAATAAAATTTTTATGGGTTTTATGTGTATGTGATCCTCGTGGGATAAAATACATGTTAATTGGTAACATTTCATGTAAGTGATGTGATAAATGTATTTAAGGAGGTAAAAATTTAATAGTTATTTAATTCTTATTTATATTTATACCTTCTTTCCCTATAACTACCATTCTATGGTTTTGGGATCCTCTATTCTATCTGGATTGGATCATTTAGATATTGTTCAGAAATTCGGTTGCATTGAATCTCTTTGGGTGAGTAATCCATTCGGTTTCATAATATATTTTATTGTTGTGACATCATTGCATTATGTAGTATGATATATTGTCACATGGTGATAATTCACCATATTACTTTGTTTATCCTTTATGTGATATCATTATAGGGTCCATTCCCTTTGTTATTTCTTGTATCTAGGCTATGAGTTCTTGAGGTATGTGGTTTCATCTTATTAATCAACCATTTTTATATAAAATAAATTATTATATGTAGGTACTGATTCTAGTGTTATTGTTATGATTTTTTAATACATTATATTGGTGGATTTAGTTGTCAACATGTTCTATATCAGTTCTGATGTAAGTGATTCCATATATATATTTTGTGTCAATGAACATCATTTATTCTATTTTTATAAAATGTTTTATTTATGTAAATGAAATTATATGAATAATTAGATTTCGTTTTTAGACATGGGGTTTATATTAAAACTTTATTCACCCATAGTTTTTTTAAAAGGAAAAAGGGTTTTCAATGCATTGTTAAATGGTATTACAAAATAGTATTCAAGTCATAATTTGATGGAAATGGTTTGGTAAAATTATTTGGAAAATAGAACACATGGGATTACTCTGGTATTTAGTTGTAGGGTATATTAATATGTCTCGTCCAAATTGGGGGGGGGGACTCATATGGATTTCCACTACTCCATATGCCTTTTATACTAGAGACATGTTAATCCTTTTTGGAGATAACTTTCTATGGGGTTCTTTTGGTCCCTATAGTCGATGAATATGTATCATGTCAAAATGAATACATTATTATCTACGATTGGTAAAAGTTTCTTAGCTATCGAGGTCATGTATAATAAATATCATTATATGACTAATTGTTTTTTATTGTTTTGGCTACATTTAGTAAGTACTGATTGATTGTACAGAAATTGATTTTATATGACATGTGGTGCATGCATTGGATTGATTTGAAATGAAATATATTTTTTTATATTTTTATGTGAAAATATTTCAAAATAATTTAATTGATTTATCTATAAATATAGAAGAAAAGAAATTAATATTATTCTAGAATTTTGATATAAAACTGTTAAAATGTAATCATGCCTTTTTTGCAAAAAATTGATCATTAATTGATTATTGTATAATGTATTTCATTCAAGCACAAGGATCATATATTAAATATCTTATGATATCATTCCCCACACACCCCTTTGGCAGTCCATTGACCTAGTTCTATCATTCAATGTAGGGACATGAAAAGCACCCTGGTGAGTCCCCAAGGTTTTCTATCACCTATGATCTAAGTAGAGTTAAATGTTATGGTGGTTTGATTACCATTCCTATCATAGGATGTTGTTGGATTATATGTCTGGTTTATTATTCATTCACCATTGGACTAGTCTGTTATATATTTTATTTTCCACCTAGTGTAATTATGACTCTTCCACTTCACATTATCTGTTATGGAATATCAATTAATCATAAACTATTTAATTTTTTATGTGGGTATATTCCATGTGGTTGTAGCCTTAATCTGGGTGATATGTTTCCACCAATTTGTTATTTGATGCTTCATGTAGAGTCCACATCCCGTGTGGATTAGGAATTCCCTTCGGGTGTGTGGTGGATCTAGTTGGGTTCTATTTTGAGAGGGTATTCTATTTGGTTCATTAGACTAGATATGTTTTCCACAATATGATAAAGAATTTATCATATTAGATCCCAATAAAATAAATATGATTAAAAAATGATTCATCATAACCAATGTTGTATAAATTGGATCCATAAACATGATCACATCATATTCATAAATAATCCAATAAAAAAATAAGTATATAATCCTTGGATCAGATCCCTAGTAAATAAAAGCTGAAATCGAGATTTTTTGTTTTTTGATTAATTTAACTTCATGTAAAATATCATTACAAAATTATAAACGAAAAAAAAAATTTATTTTTAAATAACTTATATAACAAACATTTCTACATTTAAAGAAAAATAAAATATTTGATTAGAACAAAGTAAACATAAAAAGGATTCTTAAAATAAAATTGTATTAATGATCATGGGATAATCTTTAAATACCATAGAAGGTCTATAAAAATTCCTTTAATATATTTAGGAAATGTCAAAAAATACCTCACTTGGAGAATGATATAAATATTAATTTGAAAATAAATTTTATTACAGTAAAACAATGATAAAATATGATTTAAAAAGACATTTTGAGTATATAGAAAACAGTTATTTTTAAAAATTCAATGATAAATATGCATATTAATGAAACACATTCCCTGGTTTGGATACAATCCTAAAAATCCAAATTATTGATGAGATTTTTAAATGAATACATTAACGCTTTCGAATCAATTAAATCACAATCCCCTTAAAAGAAATAATATTATATAGATTTGAAAATACAATAAATATCAGTATATGAAACATAATGTAAATTTACTGGTAGTATATTATCTACTATTCATGACCATCCCCCTAGGGCCTATGTTGTTACTAAACCAAGCCCACCTCACGAATAACATAGGATTGCGACATGTGCTGAAAGCGTCAACAAACAAGCGGTGGGCATTTTCTTGAGCACATGTATGAAAACACACGCCCAACCAAGTCCCACAAACTGTAAAGGAAAATGGTATCACTAAAACAAATTTGAGTACATGTAAATCTAATATAAGTGGGATAGGATATAGACCAAACAAACGAACTGAAAATAGGAAGGCACAAAAATGAATCTCTGATGGTCATCTGTGGAAAACCCCTCCTAATCGTGAGATTAGTGTAGCTAGAGGAAGATGAAGTAAGTCATCATATCCGACTAATCCTATTGATCCCCTCCTGGTCCTAGGAAACCATGTCGACCTTCATTTCACTCATCAGTCTCATACCCTTGACAACCTCTAGGTCGAGGTCTACCAATGTCTCTGTCAAAATGATGATCACTTGAATGGGACAAGACAGGAGTGGGTAGAACCCATGATGGGGTGAGTACCGTGATACTCAGTAGGGACCCAAAACATAAAGTAAAGTCTTCACATCAATCCTCAATGTAAAATCATGATTCACAAGACAACTCACACCATGTATACATTTAGGGTAGTGATAGAAGAATAATTTGTTACATTATCTGTCTCATTGGCAACTGGAGAACTCCGCCTATATCGATTACATTGGGCCTTCCAAGTCACACAAAATCTAATTAACAATATCCTTTTACTATTGTGGAACTCATCCCTGGTGAGTACTATGGGTATGCTGGGTCACAAAGAGTCTCTCCCCACCATGGGCCTACCGGGTCACACAGACCTTCTTCTCACATTGGCCATTCTAAGACACTCCTCTTGTCAAATATCATGGGTCTTCCAGGACACACTAAGACACTAACCAACATGGTCCTTTGTGGTCAAACAGAGTCACTAACCACTGGGTTATCATCATGTCCCATAGAGTCAATATTCACAAGTCTTCATGTCTTATCCAACCGTAGGGTTCTATACGTAGATAACCTGGTAGAACTGCTCCTTAAGCCATTCATTTCATCCTAAAATCCATGAAATCCTCCTCATGGGATTCCAAAAGATACACCTTGTCGAGGGGGTCCTATTTCCACAAAAGGATCATCAATAAAACATGATTTTTGAATGATATAGTCATTTAAGTAAACAAGGGCCGATTGTGTCTCTGCTCAGTCTGACCCGGTCGGAACGACCCAACCCTATCGGCATGGGGGCCCACATACTATGTATTAAATTATACTGACTTAACCTGACCCGGTTCTGGTCTTGGGTTGTCTAGTCAACCCTCTGCTACGGACCAGGCCCAATGGGCCTAACTGGACCCAGTCAGGTTTGGCCGAGTGTCCACCCCATCCGGTCACATTGCAACCAGTTCGAGTCAAGCCTAGCCTGAATGGTGCATGTCAAGACTACCGACACGGGTCTAGCCTACTGATCATGGGTCTAGCCTACCGGGTGAAGGTCCATTACACTGGGTGCTCATCCCGATCATTGGGCCCAGCTCTAGACTGCCAGCGCTCATCCGGATAGTTATGTCACAGGTCCAGCCAACTGTCTTGGGGCGAGGCACACCCGCTTAAAGCCTGACCACGTGGGCTGTCAGTGGGGTGCCATCCAGCCGGGACGAACAGAATACTACTTTCGGCCTCAGCTGCTCTACCGACACATGGGCCCCTCTAGCCGTAGTCAAGGTATTGCGACTCGCTAGCCATGTGGTCCATCCCTCCATGCGGTGCCAGGTGGGCTCCTCATCTCCACGTTGCCACAACAACAAGCTAGCCGCCACCACTTTTCACCGCGGCATGCCAGAGAGAATACATCCACCTCCACCTATGGCCGCTTCTACGAGACACCACCAGCCTAGGCACAGCGACATATTGTTTGGTGGATTACCGGACATTCTTCAGTGGTCCATTCTTAGCATCACATGCACTTACACTTTCCAGGAAATGTCTTCTTCACCACAATGGACCCAGAATCATCTTGCTGCCACTTTGAGGGTTCTTCCACAAAGAACACAAACTGAGGAGGTGATTGGGACTTGTTTGTGTCGGCCTGTGCCCTATGTGTTAGAGTTTTAAAAACATGGGAGGTACATGGATTTCAGTTCAATCAACAAATGATCATTTCAATTATGGACAAAAAAAATACAAAAAAAATTAACCTCCCACATAAACTAATGATTTTCAGATCAGAAAATTTATGTGTTGATGAGTATTCACTGATTCTAGAAAATAATGGGAACGAAATTTAAATAATATAATCCCTACCCCTTTAACATTCATTGTCGCAACATTACATCCTTGAGGATTCAAGACATCGCTGTTGTTCATCGTTTCCAGCTCTATTCATCGAGGTGCGTCGAAGATGTTTGATGTTCATCAATGTTTGTCATTATTTTTTGGAGTGGATGTTCTATGGAGGATCATTATAGAATCCTATCATATTAATTTCTTCTTTCCACCAATTCATCAATCAAAATTGAAGGAAAACATGACACATCATTTTTGTTATATTGAGATGTCAGGTCGTTATGCTATTTAATTGGTGAAGTAGAGTCCCTGTTACACTTTATTAAAGCATCGTTACATATCATGTTCATGAGGCATTAATGAACTACATTAACTAAGATTGTCTCTCCCTCATCGTCCTACAGCAGCGTCACCGATATCCACTCAACAGATGAGAAATGAAAATAAAATAATTCATCTTTTTAATGTAATTATATTATTATTCAAATGGTTCAAGTATTATCTTTCCCTTTGGACCTTACTGACAAAATCTAATCCCTTTATAGGGGAATCCCTAAATTTTGTGTTTAACAATGAACTCATATTTTTGATCCAATCAAAAATTGAAATGTTAGAGAAATGTGCTCGCATGATGATTTATGTGAACTAAAAAATGTTCAAAATTCTATTCTGGGCTCACCGGGCTCAGAATCATGTGCCATAAATGTGTCTAGTGTTCTAATATTTCCATATAATTAAAAAACAATTACATGTAATTTCTAATACATTACATTATCCCCACCTTAGGCTTTACATCCCCAAAATCAAAATAAAAAACTAATCAAATAGATGGGGGTGCTGAGCATGAATATAAGTCTCCCGCTCACATGTTCTCTCCTAGAGATTCATGTAATGCCACTGAAATTGCACTAAGGGAATCGACCACCCACATAGGACCCACTCATATCGATCCAATGTCTCCTCTAGGAACTCTAGAAAGGACTTCTCATCATTAGTGCTCAGCTCACACCAGTCGATGATGTGCTTTGGATCATACACATACCTCCTTAGCTATGACAGTTGGAAAACACAATGCACCCTGGGCATCTAGGGGGGAAGATATATGTTGTACACCACCATGTCAACTCTTCTCATTATCAGAAAAGGTCCATGATCCTAGGAGATAGCTTGCCTCCCGGGCCAAATCATTGTAATCCTCATCGGGGTGAGACCTAATGGAATACATGATTGCCCTCCTCAAAGTAAAATAGTCTATGTATCCTATTGGAAAAAGGATTCTCCCTACTATGTTTATTCATCATCCACTCCTAGATGATCTGAACGTTCTAGGTGGTATCCCATTCCATCTTTGGAACCATGAGTTATGACTCCCCTAGGTCTGTCCATTATTGGGGTGATCTACAAGGCCGCATGTACAAGGCCTCAAATGGTGCCCTGACAATGGTGTAGTGATACTATTTGTTGTATGAAAAATCCATCAGTGGATGGTGGTCCACCCAAATACATCCTAAATCTAGGATGTAGGCATGTAGAGTTCCCTTCGTGGTCAGTATGGTCCGCTTCTTTAGACAATCCATCGGGGAATAAAAAGTTGTGCCCTTGAGCAGCTGCATCCTGAACGCCTCCATTAATCATGTCCACAGTCGGCATCTAAAAATGGAATCATGATCTGAGATGATCATCAATGTAACCCTTTGAAGACGCACTATATCCTTGATGTAGAGGCATCCCACACCCTCTACCAATCCCTACTCCAGGATGGGTAGGAATTGAGATGAATTGGTGAGTTGATCAATGACCACCCAGATATAGTCGTGGACCCTGGTAGTACATGGTCACCCCATCACAATTCCAATTGAGATGTATTCCCATTTCCACTCCAGTAACTCGATTGGATAGTCCAAGGCTTATAGAACTAGATGATATTCCTTTACTTTCTAATAAATGAGTCATCGTGAAACGAACTCAGCCACCACTTTCTTCATCCCTGTCCATCATTACTGACATCAGAGGTCCATGTACAACTTCTCCACTATAGGATGTACTGCCAAATGAGGTATATGGAACTTCCTCAACACCTACTCCCTAAACATCACTAAAACTATGGTGAACCCTTTGAAAATGATGACACGGTATACACCTATCAAAAATCCATTTGGAGCCCTTAATAATGAAAATTGAGCACGTCTGGCCTTGCATTAAACACCCACCAGTTGTTCCACCAGGACTCGTTGTATGAGTGGGGGAGTAACAATCATCGATAGAAGGTATGTATCTCCACCATAATCCATGAAGGATATCTACATCCTATAAAACTAATCTATTACCTCACTCAGGATGTGTAAATTGTTCCTCCTGCTGACTGCGTCTTTCACCAAGTTCGATTTTCTAGGTTTATAAACTATGCCAATGTCATCGTCTAGGAGGAACTCTTCCATCACTGTTGTCTCTGGTTTTTTTCCTTCATGTAGAATATATACCTAATACTCATCTGGTCAGATTAAACCATAAATTGTTCACCCATCATGTAGTGCTGCCACATCTTCATGTAAAAGACAGCTACTGCTTAATTCAGGTCATGGGTCACATAGTTATTATCATTCTACCTCAATTGGCATGACCCATATCTGATCAATGCTCACTCCTACATCGAAACAAAATCTAGTTTGTTTAATGATGTGTCGTAGTAAAATACAAACCCAATGACCTCCTAGGGAGTCACAATATGGGTTGTGCTAGTCAGTCTCTACCTCATCTCCTGAATAATCTGTGGACATTTCTCTATCCAGAAGAAGGGTTGGATTTATATGTCTAATCTGATAAGGGTGTTTCTACTATGGAAAAGTCGAGCACAATGCTTCAATAGTAACCATCCCACAAAAATAATCTCCTAACCTCAGTTATACTCTTGGGTGGATCCCAAGAAATAATTGCCTTTATCTTTTCCGGATATACTGCAACTCCAGCCTCTAAGATGATGTGTCCCAAGAAGTCGATCTCCTATATCCAAAAATGGCACTTCAAGTTCTTACTATAAATGTTGTTGTAACACCCCAGGTAAATAAAGAATATGAAATTTCATATTTATCCATATTTGTGAATAAAATATTTAAATAACTTTAAAGGGGACGCTATGCTCGATGGCGTACCCAACACGCAACAACGAGTTTCTTGGGAATCTTACGTTGCACTCTAATAATAAAATAATATTATTTTAAATGGTAGTTAACATGTAGCCGTTGTAATGGCGGGAATGGATAGAAATAACTAAAATATGATTATATACGTTTTTAAATGTTTTTACATTTATCCAATAAAAGATAATGGCTTAAAATACGGAAAGAATTCAATTTTAGGCGTATATGCCCTAGTTTTCACTAAAGGTTCACTTATCACCTTTTGATGGCGAACCGTCATTAAATATAGTTTTGATAACTCTTATACATTCTTTTGGACCAAATAAAACTCTTAATAAGAATCGGGACATCAAAATTTACTTTGTGTAAATTTTTGGTATCTTTCCGATAAAGTTCATTTTTTTAATGAATAGTGTAAAATGTTGTATTTTAATTCAAAACCACTTTTTAATCTAATTTATTTATATGATTAGATTATATTTTGAATTGGTTTTAAAGTGAAATTAGAAAATATTTTTACCATTAAATCCAATAGTGTTCGTTGGAATCAATTTCACTTTGAAATCAGACTTAAACTAGTGTCAATCTTTTGATACTTATTGTTTATAAAACACGCTATTTGACATGACAACGAGAATTAATTATTAAATTAATTAATGTGACTTATATGTTTTGAATTTTTTAAAATGGACTTCATTTTTGAATTCAGAATATAAAATATAGCTTAGGGTGAATTTTTGGGATTTTTCTGAAAAACTTCAATTTTTGATGAATAGTGAAACCACTAAGTGGTACTTATAAATACTGATTTTCCGTTTAAATGAAATTTTGCCATCATTGTGTTTTGATTTTCAAAAATCCGACATACATGGTTGTCATTAAGAATTAAAATGTGGTTCAATGAGATTAAAATAATTTTTTGGTGAATAGTAACCTATTAAGTTTTTAATCGCGATTAGTGGTAATTAGTGTAGTTTAAGGTAAAAATAATGCTTTAATAAAATGAGATGAGCATGACACATGACTTACCCTCATTGGTTGTATCATGTCCGACCAATACAAGCCATGGGTAAACTTGGGGACCCCATGGATCCACTTTGGTTGGGAAATGACATAAATAACATTTTATTTAATGTAAAAGTAAAATTGACACAAACATGATATGTTTTACTAAAACAATTTTTAAGTGGGGTTATACAAGTCAACTTTTTTTATTATAAATATTCATTGGAAAGATAAAAAGATTTCCTACATCATAGTATTTTTTTTATAATTTTTAGACATTAAATAAATTAAATTATTTATGACATAATAATGATGCAGCGATGACATCATTATTTGACGATTTAAATAAAATGGAAAGATAATGTAAAATCTATGAACTAAACATGTCCAAAACTTATTGTATGAGTGTATTTCGAAGCCTTATCACCTTATCCACGAATTATATCAATGTGGGACTTTTTGAAACCGAAACACATTTTCAAATAAAGTAATATTTCTTTACTTTCCAAAAGTGCCCCTCCTCTCCTCTTATAAAAGGCCCCCACCTCTACCTCATTTAACACACTCCTCAAGCCTTTGGCTCGGCCAACCACTTCCCATTTACTCTCTCCACATCCCTCTCCTCATCCTAGAGGATTCCCTTTGGGAATAATCCTTTCAAAGGAAGCCTTTAGGCTCAAATAAAAAGGAGTTACACTTTTAAAGGTAATTCACTCTCTCATGTTCATTTGTTTTATTTTGCTTCTCCAACCCCCTAAACTCTTTTTATTTACTTCTTTTGTAACAAAACCAGTATCTTAAATATACTAGGATGTTTTTATAAGATTTATTCGAGCTAAACACTCACACAACTACATCAAATGGTTAAAGAACATACGGTTTCCGTGGATGGTGAAATTCTGCCTCCCGAAACGATGATTGTTCAATACTCATTTAACACCTTCAAAGGTGGAAATTATGATGTCACTATTTTTATATATGATATATAATATGTTTATGTTTTATTTACGCTTCTGTATTTTTCATTTTTGTCTTACCTTTATGGCTTCCATTATGGGTATACGCGATATCTTCATTTAAGGAAGTGCGGACAACCGCCCCCTCAAAGTGATTTGATTCGTTAAATAACATATGTGGGACGTATAAAGGATGGAACTATGATATTATATATTATATTATACTTTAATTATAATATACCTTTATATCATTATTATTCCATTCTATAAAATATGAAATAGAAATGAAAGTAGCGTTCATGCGTACGTACGGCTTACCGTCTCCATGAACGGTGCATTTCATTTCTTACCTCTAAATGATTATGTAATGTTATAAATGCATGCATGTACTGGATATATATGACATATATGATATCCAAATCATTAATATTATTCTGGATATAATCAAAATTTGACCACACGAACAACATGTAATGGTAAGAAGTCCACTTTCGACTTAAGAACCAAATATCGACAAAACAAACATTATTAACTTAAATGTTTACATAATGTTTATAACATGGAAATAAGTGATCTAATAGGAATAATGAACTAGAAAAAGGTTCTTAATAAAGTGGAAATTAACTCAAGTTTATTATTCAGGACGTTAAAGAACGATCGAGTCAAGTCGGACCCGAGGTAAGGGATCTTACTCCTCTCTTTCTTTTTAAGTACACTCTTTTATGTCATTCCTTTTAAAGATCATCTTTCTTGTTATTGGGATGATCTTTTATATTAATCCTACTGTAATTTTTATGTTCATGTGATGAGAGACCCTATTCTATCTCATCAATCCATTTTTGATGTTTTGATTGGCGCTGTTAGGCTGCCGAACTTTCGTAAGAGATCTAACTTCTCTATTTCTTTTTAAGTACTCTCTTTTATGTCACTTCTTTTAAGCTCCTATTTGTAATGTTGGGGGATGTTATTTTATATTCCTCTTGCTTTACATTATATTGTAATGTGATGAGATACCCTATTTGATCTCATCAATCCATATTCGTAAGTTTTATGTGGCGTCGTTAGGCTGCCGAGTTTTCGTGAGGGATTTTTCATCTCACTTTTATTCCCGGGAGATTTATGCTACATTTGCCACATATTCTATTGATTGGTGTATGTACTTCCCATTATTCTACTCTTTGTGTAATATACTTTCGTTTATGAGTATTTACATCAATGACCTATTTTCTTTCTTTCATGGGGTGTATGTTTTGAAAGATACCCAAGTCGGTAAGGGAACCTTTCACCCTCCTCCTTTTTAAAAGACTTATTTTATTGGGTATTTTAATTTACATATTTTTATGTTGGGATATGTTCTCATACATCCTTATTGATTTAAATTTTATGTCCAAGTGATGAGATACACTTTTTATCTCTCATCAACTCATTTTGATGTGATGCCGTTAGGCTGTCAAGGGAACTTTTTAACCCAATTTCGATTTCTTTGGGTTCAACTTGTAGTCATTGAATATGTCATCCATTGAATATGTGTGAATGAACTTTTATTGTTTTACACTTAATATCCACTTATATTGGGTGTATATATATTTGTCACACATATTTTTTGAGATTTATTTGTCCTTAATTTAAGGATACCTTCTTTATAAGGGATTTCATCACATTTGACATTTCTATTGAGGGATCATTGTTGTTATGCACCAATTCACTATTATATGGTGTATATACTGTCCTTTGGAGTATTATATCATGAATCATTTTATTCTCATGATATTATAAAATTCTGACTAAATGTTATTCCTCGAATATTGTATTCAAGTGTCTCTAATTTTGGTAAAACCCCTTTAACCAAAATATCATTTTAAATGTTTTAATTATTTGTTCTTATTAATATCCATGTTTTCAAAATGGTTTTAAGGATTTATTTATATGGATATTAATGGTTTAAAATGTTAAAATCTTCAAGGTGGTATGGGACACTTTGATTCAAAAATCTCTTTATGAAATGTTTTAAATGGTTTTGGAAATTGTTTCTTTTTGAATGGATTCATTATTTCAATAACCGAAAATGTTATATTGTGATTGAAATGTGGAAATGTTATGTTTCCTTTATTCATGTTTATGTGATACGATTATGTTATGGTTCTTGGTCATTGTTATGAAGAACGGGTGGTTCCGTGATAAACTAAGGGCGGGTGAGCCCGATATAGCTCTCCAATGCATTGGGTAACGCGAAGGAGTGAAACGTTATGGTTTCTCCGAAGAGATTTAGGGAATATACTGTGATGGGTATTCCAAACGTAACCAAGAGGGTTACTCCCTACGTAAGAATGTTATGAATGCCTCAAGTTACCTTTATGTCTTATGTTTTCTATGATTTATTCATGATTTGATATGCCTATGTTTTATGGGTAAAGTATGATTTCATTCTTATGTATTTATGAACTCATGTTTCCTTTCCAAATTTTTATAACCCTTACTGAGCTTTTTATGCTCATCCCAAGTTTTTGAAATGTTTTTCACAGGTCAAGGGAAAGGTACATGATGTCATGATAGTGTAAAGGATGTGTCAAGAAAGAATCCGTGTTTTATTTTAAATAGGTTTCCGTTGATGGGAAGAATGAATATTGTCTTTTATGTAACCACTTTGTTTAAACGTGGAATGTAATTCTAGTTTCATGATCTAATTCTCTAAAACACTAAACCTGAAAAGATCCTCAATGTGTAATCTTGTAATAACTCAAGTTTAAGTAAGGTTTAAGGCTGGGGCATTATAGTTGGTATCAGAGGTCGGTTTAGATAACATTAGAGGTTAGGGTATTCTTTAAGCGTAATTGATAATTACCATAATGGTTAGAATTTCAGAAAGAGTCCTAGTTTTAGATAAAGTGAATGAGTAAGTATATCTTAGTGTTTACCTTCCTCATTAGTACATGATGGTTTTGTTGATATACTCATACTGACTTTTTGGTTTTAGTAAATGGCTGGATCTAGCAGGCAGCAAAGTGACAATGGGTTTGAAGGAAACTATGGTGGTTCTCTGATTAAGATAATCAATGAGATGGGGGATTCAATGGGGAATCTCATGGTTTTTCTAAACCAACTATCAAGGTGTCATGATCAACCACTTGAACCTTGGTGAGTTCTCTAATGCATCATGTACGAGATGGCCAACTCGATGTGGAAATTCAGGTAATAATTATTAAGGTAACCATTAGGGTTTATATGATCCTTACTTTTGAGATAATTATGGGTTATTATTTGATATGATGGAAAATGAAGGGCATGAGATAAAATTGAGGTTAAAATATGTTATGATTATTCTTGAAGATTTTATCTCATTTTGGGGAATGTTTTAAGAATTATATAGTTTTGGAAAAAGGACAACACGCAGACCGTGTGACATCCCGTCGCGTCGGACAAAGCTGCGGGAATCGAACCCACAACCAAAGTGCGACTAGTATTTATTGCCTACCACTGGACTACGTGAAGTCCCTGGTTAGTTTGACCGATTTTTTTTAGTTATACGATTTTATGAAATAAGATTAAGTTGATTTTGGAGGATATGTGATTAGGATAATTACTTTTCAATGTGAGACTTTAGGAGCAACTGATGTTGTTTGGAGATAAATGTTACGATTTAACTTGGTAGACTATGTGACTAAATCCTTCAAATATTTGGGTTTCAATCTTAGTTTGGTTTACTTTGAAGAATTTTATGGACAAATGGTCCTCGTTGAACATTGCGTTTTGTTGGACAAATTTTGGAGATTAAGAATAGATTTTCTTTTTATAAAGGGTTATCCTTTTCTGGATTATCTGATCTTGTACTAGCCTTTTTGGTTTTGGTTTTGGTTAAAGACATGGGAAGTATATAGTTCTATTTTGTGGATTAGGTGATTCTCTAGAAGTTGATTATAGTACTCTTAATGTGAACAAGTCTTCCTAAATACTCGTCTTTTGGAGAAAATATGAGTTTGTGTAAGGAATCTAATAAAAGTTGAAAGTCAATATGATAAGTGATTATGTTTCCTTATGAATAAATTCCTCAATAAAAAGTAACTTAAAACAAAAATGTTGTCTATTAACTTTTCCTACTGGGGAATCGAATACCATTTAACCCATCACAAGTTTGTGATTTTCTCGTGGTTAACTTTCTCCTAAACATGTTTTCTATCACTCTCCATCAGAACATGACCCTTTGTTTTTTCCTCCATGTCCATATTTTCATACTTGGAATCCAAGTATGGGTTAACTCGGGTGACCTTTGTACTTATCTCTCTTTATTTTAAAGTGTTTGTTTTACCGACTTTTGTTCCGATGTGGGACTTTCAAGGATGTTTCCAAGCGCAATATTAAAATTGCGAGGACGCAATTCCCAAAAGGGGGGAAGGATGTAACACCCCAGGTAAATAAAGAATATGACATTTCATATTTATCAATATTTTTGAATAAAATATTTAAATAACTTTAAAGGGGACGATATGCTCGATGGCGTACCCAACACGCAACAACGAGTTTCTTGGGAATCTTACGTTGCACTCTAATAATAAAATAATATTATTTTAAATGGTAGTTAACATGTAGCCGTTATAATGGCAGGAATGGATAGAAATAACTAAAATATGATTATATACGTTTTTTAATGTTTTTACATTTATCCAATAAAAGATAATGGCTTAAAATACGGAAAGAATTCAATTTTATGCGTATATGCCCTAGTTTTCACAAAAGGTTCACTTATCACCTTTTGATGGAGAACCGTCATTAAATATAGTTTTGATCACTCTTATACATTCTTTTGGACCAAATAAAACTCTTAATAATAATCGGGACATCAAAATTTACTTTGTGTAAATTTTTGGTATCTTTCCGATAAAGTTCATTTTTTTAATGAATAGTGTAAAATGTTGTATTTTAATTCAAAACCACTTTTTAATCTAATTTATTTATAAGATTAGATTATATTTTGAATTGGTTTTAAAGTGAAATTAGAAAATATTTTTACCATTAAATCCAATAGTGTTCGTTGGAATCAATTTCACTTTGAAATCAGACTTAAACTAGTGTCAATCTTTTGATACTTATTGTTTATAAAACACGCTATTTGACATGACAGCGGGAATTAATTATTAAATTAATTAATGTGACTTATATGTTTTGAATTTTTTAAAATGGACTTCATTTTTGAATTCAGAATATCAAATATAGCTTAGGGTGAATTTTTGTGATTTTTCTGAAAAACTTCAATTTTTGATGAATAGTGAAACCACTAAGTGGTACTTATAAAAACTGATTTTCTGTTTAAATGAAATTTTGCCATCATTGTGTTTTGATTTTCAAAAATCCGACATACATGGTTGTCATTAATAAGTAAAATGTGATTCAATGAGATTAAAATAATTTTTTGGTGAATAGTAACCTATTAAGTTTTTAATCGCGATTAGTGGTAATCAGTGTAGTTTAAGGTAAAAATAATGCTTTAATAAAATGAGATGAGATTGACACATGTCTTACCCTCATTGGTTGTATCATGGCCGACCAATACAAGCCATGGGTCAACTTGGGGACCCCATGGATCCACTTTGGTTGGGAAATGACATAAATAACATTTTATTTAATGTAAAAGTAAAATTGACCCAAACATGATATGTTTTACTAAAACAATTTTTAAGTGGGGTTATAAAAGTCATATTTTTGATTATAAATAATCATTGGAAAGATAAAACTATTTCCTACATCATAGTAATTTTTTTTATAATTTTTAGACATTATATAAATTAAATTATTTATGACATAATAATGATGCAGCGATGACATCATTATTTGACGATTTAAATAAAATGGAAAGATAATGTATAATATATGAACTACACATGTCCAAAACTTATTGGATGAGTGTATTTCGAAGCCTTATCACCTTATCCACGAATTATATCAATGTGGGTCCTTTTGACATAGAAACACATTTTAAATAAAGTAATATTTCTTTAATTTCCAAAAGTGCCCCTCCTCTCCTCTTATAAAAGGCCCCCACATCTACCTCATTTAACACACTCCCCAAGCCTTTTTCTCGGCCAAACCCTGCCCATTTACTCTCTCCACATCCCTCTATTCATCCTAGAGGATTCCCTTTGGGCAGAAGCCTTTCAAAGGAAGCCTTTAGGCTCAAATCAAAAAGAGTTACACTTTTAAAGGTAATTCACTCTCTCATGTTCATTTGTTTTATTTTGCTTCTCCAACCCCTAAACTCTTTTTATTTACTTCTTTTGTAACAAAAACAGTATCTTCAATATAATAGGATATTGTTATAAGATTTATTCTAGCTACACTCTCACACAACTACATCAAATGGTTAAAGAACATACGGTTTCCGTGGATGGTGAAATTCTGCCTCCCGAAACGATGATTGTTCAATACTCATTTAACACCTTCAAAGGTGGCCATTATGATGTCACTATTTTTATATATGATATATAATATGTTTATGTTTTATTTACGCTTCTGTATTTTTCATTTTTGTCTTACCTTTATGGCTTCCATTATGGGTATACGCGATATCTTCATTTAAGGAAGTGCGGACTACCGCCCCCTCAAAGTGATTTGATTCGTTAAATACTATATGTGGGACGTATAAAGGATGGAACTATGATATTATATATTATATTATACTGTAATTATAATATACCTTTATATCATTATTATTCCATTCTATAAAATATGAAATAGAAATGAAAGTAGCGTTCATGCGTACGTACGGCTTACCGTCTCCATGAACGGTGCATTTCATTTCTTACCTCTAAATGATTATGTAATGTTATAAATGCATGCATGTACTGGATATATATGACATATATGATATCCAAATCATGAATATTATTCTGGATATAATCAAAATTTGACCACATGAACAACATGTAATGGTAAGAAGTCAACTTTCGACTTAAGAACCAAATATCGACAAAACAAACATTATTAACTTAAATGTTTACATAATGTTTATAACATGGAAATAAGTGATCTAATAGGAATAATGAACTAGAAAAAGGTTCTTAATAAATTGGAAATTAACTCAAGTTTATTATTCAGGACGTTAAAGAACGATCGAGTCAAGTCGGACCAGAGGTAAGGGATCTTACTCCTCTCTTTCTTTTTAAGTACACTCTTTTATGTCATTCCTTTTAAAGCTCATCTTTCTTGTTATTGGGATGATCTTTTATATTAATCCTACTGTAATTTTTATGTTCATGTGATTAGAGACACTATTCTCTCTCATCAATCCATTTTTGATGTTTTGATTGGCGCCGTTAGGCTGCCGAACTTTCGTAAGAGATCTAACTTCTCTCTTTCTTTTTAAGTACTCTCCTTTATGTCACTTCTTTTAAGCTCCTATTTGTAATGTTGGGGGATGTTATTTTATATTCCTCTTGCTGTACATTATATTTTAATGTGATGAGATACCCTATTTGATCTCATCAATCCATATTCGTAAGTTTTATGTGGCGCCGTTAGGCTGCCGAGTTTTCGTGGGGGATTTTTCATCTCACTTTTATTCCCGTGAGATTTATTCTACATTTTCCACAAATTCCATTGAGTGGTGTATGTAATTCCCATTATTCTACTCTTTTTGTAATATACTTTCGTTTATGAGTATTTACATCAATGACCTATTGTCTTTCTTTCATGGGGTGTATGTTTTGAAAGATACCCAAGTCGGTAAGGGAACCTTTCGCCCTCCTCCTTTTTAAAAGACTTCTTTTATTGGGTCTTTTAATTTACATATTTTTATGTTGGGATATGTTCTCATACATCCTTATTGATTTAAATTTTATGTCCAAGTGATGAGATACACTTTTTATCTCTCATCAACTCATTTTGATGTGATGCTGTTAGGCTGTCAAGGGAACTTTTTAACCCAATTTCGATTTCTATGGGTTCAACTTGTAGTCATTGAATATGTCATCCATTGAATATGTGTGAATGACCTTTTATTGTTTTACACTTAATATCCACTTATATTGGGTGTATATATATTTGTCACACATATTTTTTGAGATTTATTTGTCCTTAATATAAGGATACCTTCTTTATAAGGGATTTCATCACATTTGACATTTCTATTGAGGGCTCATTGTTGTTATTCACCAATTCACTCTTATATGGTTTATATACTGTCCATTGGATTATTATATCATGAATCCTTTTATTCTCATGATATTATAAAATTCTGACTAAATGTTATTCCTTGATTATTGTATTCAAGTGTCTCTAATTTTGGTAAAACCCCTTTAACCAAAATATCGTTTTAAATGTTTTAATTATTTGTTCTTATTAATATCCATGTTTTCAAAATGGTTTTAAGGATTTATTTATATGGATATTAATGGTTTAAAATGTTAAAATCTTCAATGTGGTATGGGACACTTTGATTCAAAAATCGCTTTATTAAATGTTTTAAATGGTTTTCGAAATGGTTTCTTTTTGAATGGATTCATTATTTCAATATCCTAAAATGTTATATTGTGATTGAAATGTGGAAATGTTATGTTTCCTTTATTCATGTTTATGTGATATGATTATGTTATGGTTCATGGGCATTGTTATGAAGAACGGGTGGTTCCGTGATAAACTAAGGGCGGGTGAGCCCGATATAGCTCTCCAATGCATTGGGTAACGCAAAGGAGTGAAACGTTAAGGTTTCTCCGAAGAGATTTAGGGAATATACTGTGATGAGTATTCCAAACGTAACCAAGAGGGTTACTCCCTACGTAAGAATGTTATGAATGCCTCAAGTTACCTTTATGTCTTATGTTTTCTATGATTTATTCATGATTTGATATGCCTATGTTTTATGGGTAAAGTATGATTTCATTCTTATGTATTTATGAACTCATGTTTCCTTTCCATATTTTTATAATCCTTACTGAGCTTTTTATACTCATCCCATGTTTTTGAAATGTTTTTCACAGGTCAAGGGAAAGGTACATGATGTGATGATAGTGTCAAGGATGTGTCAAGAAAGAATCCGTGTTTTATTTTAAATAGGTTTCCGTTGATGGGAAGAATGAATATTGTCTTTTATGTAACCACTTTGTTTAAATGTGGAATGTAATGCAAGTTTCATGATCTAATTCTCTAAAACTCTAAACCTGAAAAGATCCGCAATGTGTAATCTAGTAATAACTCAGGTTTAAGTAAGGTTTAAGGCTGGGGCCTTATAGTGGTACTCTCAAAGAGTATCCAGGACTATCTTCATGTGTGTAGTGTGTTCCTCCGCTAACAATGAGTACACCATGATCACATCAATGATGACCACAACAAACCGGTTGAGGTAAGGTGGGAATAACCTATTCATGAGGCCCATGAACATTTATGGGTCATTGGAAAGGATAAAATGTATCCCTAGAAACTCATAGTGGTCATACCATCACCTGAAGGATATCGTCATTAAATCCACATCCCATACATGATACTAGTTATAGCCTGATCAAAGGTCTATTTTTGAGAACAACTTCTCCACCTTCAGCTAGTCGAAGAGATCATAGATTATCATTAGTGGATACTTGTTCTTCAGGGTCACCTAATTTAGGCATAGGAGTGCCATGAACAACTGCATACTCATGTTTTTCTTCATGGAAAAAAATTATTGTCCATGGTGAAACACTGGTCCAAACAAAACCATTATCCTACAAGTCATCCAGTTGTACCCTCAGTTCGTGAAACTCCATGGGATCCATTCGATATGCTGTTGTGGATATCAGTGTCATCATGTGGTGAATGTCAATGTAGAAGTCTACATCCCTGCAAGGGGTATTCATGAAACATCCTCTAGAGAAAAATCCCCATACACGTCCACCACTATAGGAATACTTCGCCTCCTATCATCAACTGCACAAAGGGTAATGATATCCTAATGGTGAGTGATTGGCTACAACCTCCACCGAGGAAGTTTGTCTTGCACTAAAAAGTTCTCCTTCCCACATTTAAGGAAAAAATTGTCCCATCTCTGGGGACAGACCACACTATATTCCTAAAATAGTCGATTTGAGCATGGACTGTAGAAAACCATTCTATACCAAAGATGACGTTGTAAGGCCTCAACGCTGCTACTAGAAGATCCCAGCCAAAGCTCACGCCTCCTAGATTAAACTGAAACTGTTGACACTAGTGTGAAATTATTGAATCCCCTCCCATAGAAGTCTCTAGTGGTTAGGATCGAGACAATATCTCTACCTAAATCTCCGAGCTCTGAGCGATAGTTATGGGAAGGAAGGATTGACTAGTACATATTTCTATTAGAAATACAGTTCGGGTGGAGAATGCATAGATCATACCTCGTATCATATATGAATATTTTTGGTCATAAGCGTCCACTGTTTGAAGTTGTTCTCACCCATGTCCACCTACTCTCAAAGGTTTGGGTGGTACACCTGAGGGTGGTGGCGGTTACACCATAACCCCTTTCCCACCTCCTACTACTCAGCATGATCCCATGCCACATCTGATGCCCTCCGGACATCCTCACATGAACTACTACCTCTATATCGGTGGAATTTTGAACTTCTTTTGGCCATCTGAATGGATGTTTGGGAAGTCATGGGTCATGTGTCCTTCCCACCACACTCGAATCACTTATTTTATCCCTAATTACTCCCTCTAGATAGGGAGCCCCGCACTGC
Organism: Viscum album; assembly: GCA_963277665.1. Classification (NCBI taxonomy): domain Eukaryota; kingdom Viridiplantae; phylum Streptophyta; class Magnoliopsida; order Santalales; family Viscaceae; genus Viscum; species Viscum album. The sequence goes on along the minus strand of OY728133.1, from coordinate 969,099,294 downwards.
TGACCATGAGTCTTGGGGTCATCATTTTAATGACCTGGCACACATGGGGCTTACATCTATTTCATACTGCTTGATAAAGACTCCACCACCTGGGGTCTTCTAGTAGCTCTAGCTGAGTGTTCATGATTCACCATGATGCTCTCTACTAGAAGGGCTCATTTCAGCACACTAGCCTAAGTAGGGATTCTTGGAGACAACATCGATGCCGTGATCTACCCCCCTAAGTCCCTGCTCAAAGATTCAAGACCTGAATAAAGAGTCCCTTACCATACCCGTTGAGTATCAAAAATTCTTGGTGAACCTCTCAGAGTACTCAGCCACTATCATGCTCCCCATCTATAGGTGAATTATCTCTTGAATTCATATAGAGTGCAAGATATCCGGAATAAACTCTTATTGAAAAACAGTCTTTATGTCTGTCCAGGTGAGGGTCACCTCATCATATGTCTGGGTGGTCAAGCTCAACCATAACCCCACAGATCCCTATAGAAGGATCGCATCCGAGATATCCATCATGTGAGGCAGTGCACTCAATATGTAAAAGACACATGTCACAGCCTCCAACAAGCCCTCACAGACATGAGGATATGTCTCCTCCTTAAACATGGGAGGTCTCTATCTTTGAAAATAATGTTGTTCACTGAGTCTGCACGCATCATCTACCGGAATGGATAGCAGTAGATGCTAACCATTGAGTGGTGGTAGCATTGGTGCACCTCCCAGTGGGTCCATATCTAGAACTGTCCCCTGAATGGACGCCTCATAACAAGGAGGGAAATCATCATGACCTCATATCAGGATCCTGGCTGGTCGTCCATGTGGTGGCATCCTGAGACAGAACATGATGTACTTTAGTCAAAATTTTATACCTAGTGAGCAGAATTTTATTCTAAAGTACATTAGAAAACACTAATGCATCCAGTGTTTTCATGTATATAGCCAAAAATTAGAATTCAAGGTCCTGGAGTACTTATATTTTGGACACCACACCAGCACTGGAATCCCCGAATCTGGATGACAGACTCAAAACAGAAAACACTGTTTCCCCAAAACAAAACATCGACTCTCAATCTTTGTGGTTGGAATGACCACCCTATGATAAATATTTTCCATGAATTATCTCGCAGGGCTCGTTTTGTGACTACCCCTTGCCAGCATCTTAATGAACATGTTCTGGCGACTAGTGTTGATGGAGTCAACGTGAAAGTGGGAGGCATTTTCTGGAGTACCTGTATGCACACACTTGGCCAACCAAGTCCCACACATTTAAAAGGAAACAAGGATCCCTAAAAAATCATAGTACAAGTAAAACTAAAAAAGTGGGACATAATGAAAACCTAGAAAATGAACTGGATACAGTAAGGTACAAATTGGATACATTGATGGTTGTCCGCGGAAAATCCCACCAAATCATGAGAGTATTGTAGCTACTAGAAGCGAAAGTAGAACGTCTTGTCCAATGAATCCTATCGGGCCCTTCCTGGTCTTAGTCCCCCCAAGTCCACTATCGTATCATCTTTGATGCATGTCTACCTGAGCACCATTGGGTCTCGGTCCACCAATATCTCTGTCGAATCATTGATCACCTGCACGGGATAAGAATTGAGTGGGTGGAGACCTTAAAGGGTTGATTAAGGTTATACTCAGTAGGTCCCACAAAACAGGAAGAACATACCACACATCAATCCTCAATATTAATCATGATGCACAAGACACATCAAACTACGTATACATTTAGGATAGTGATAGGATAATAATCAGTCACATTATCGAACTCCTTGGCTGCTGGAGAACTCCTCCTCTATCGAGTACAATGGGCATTCTATGTCACATTGAAGCCGCTTCCCACTATCCCTGGACTTTTGTGGTAATAATCCCTGATGAGTACCATTGTAATCCTATGTCATAGAGAGTCGCTCCCCATCGTGGCCATGCAGGGCCACATAGAGCCGCTTCCCAACATAGCCATACTGGGATACTCCTCATGTCCAGAATCATTGGTCTTTCAGGGCACACATATCATCTCCCCCTAGTGGCCTATCAGGTCACATATACCTTTTTACCACGAGGCCAGCATTGAGTCACATAGAGTTGATAATCAGTAGTCTTCAGGTATCTCCCAACCGCATGGTTCTGTATGTAGCGCTCTTGGGAGTACCACTCCTCAAGACAATCATCCAATATCCACTTTCATAATGCCTCCTCAGGGAATTACAATAAATACGCCTCATCGAGAGGGTCACAACTCCGCAAATAACATGAAAATCAGACACACAGTATTCAAGATACAATTGTTTTAGTAAATTGGGGATGGTTGCATCTGGGCTCGATCCGACCCTCTAAGACCAAACTAGGGGTCCCACAAACCTTGATTAAAATTTGAGAAACTCTACGTAACCCGGTTGAGGTTCAGGTCATCCCAATCCATCCTGTCTACTGGGATTCCAGAAAGGTCCTCGCTTGACCAGACTCGGTTGGGTCAAGGGTCCAGCCCGCTGAGTAACCCGGAAACCTAGTCTAGTCCGGCCTCTCCCAAAGGGCAGAAGTCTAGTATTCCATCATGGGGCCTGCCCACCGGCATGTGGTTTGGCCCGACGACAAGGGGCCTTCCCGCCAGCGCGGGTCTGGCCTGCTGGTTGGGGGTGCAGCCCTCCAGCCAGAAGCCGAGCTACATGGGAATCCGGTCGTCATCCGTACAGCTGGGATGCAATCCACTACCATGTCCGGCCTCATCTTCCCACAAAACATGGAGGCCCCTCTATCCACGGTGGAGGGACCATGGCCTGCAAGCATCACAGATGGCCCAGAAACAAGCCATCCCTCCACACTATGTCACGCATCCACCATGTCTACTTGTTGCCCCAACATGCCGACAGTCATGACACCTCCTCTTCCCACAGCCGCTACCACATGCCTCCCCCACTGGAAGATTGCTTGGTGGACAACCAGACACAATACGGTGGTCAATTCTTCACGCCGCCTGCACCTCTGCTCTTTGGGGAATTTCTACTTCACCACAAATGTCTTAGAATCATCTTGAAACCCCATTGAGGGAGTGGCCACAAATAACACATAAAACAGAGGTTCTTCGGCCTTGTTCATGTAGGCAAACACCCTCTGTGTTACATGTTTAAAAACATGGGTGGTCGAGGGATTTTAGTTCAATCATCAAATTATAATTTCAATAAAAAATAATGAAAATCACAAAAAATTTCCTTCCAATATAAAAAATATATTCACGGATCAACATGTACCTTGGTTGATCCATGTTCATCATTTCTAGAAAATAATGTGGATGAACTTTGAATAAAATTACCTCTAACTCTTTGATATTAATCGCCGCAACGTTATGTCCACGATGTTTCACGACATCAAAGTCGTTCGTCGCTTTCGGATCCGTTCATCCTGGTGTATCGATGATGTTTAATATTCATTGTATTTAATGTCCTGAAAATTCTATGTATCATTTTTCTAATTTATATATAAATATTTCGAGCCTGCATAATCTGACGGTGCGTGATACAGCCCGGAGTGCCCAGAATTATTCGTCGAAGTTTTCTTGAGTTTTAATTAGCGATCGTAAGAAGTTTTCCTAAAAAATTTTAATAACCCATAAACGGTAATACAGATCAGAAATCCAAGGGCACATTTTCATTCAAGATGGCGATTTTACACTAGGAGTGTCTTAAATATAGTTTGTGTGGGCCTCTTTTGAGAAAACCTAAAAATGGAATAATCGTAAATAAAATAATTAAATAAATTATTTTATTTTTAAAATCTTTATAACTAATAAATAGTAACTCGTATTGAAAAACTGAGACCACCGCTGAACTCCTGAGGGTATTATCTCTCTAGGAAGATACTAATATTGGTCGGCGTGGGACACCAGTCAATGTAAGTTTTTGACCATAAATAAAATAATTAAGTGACAATTATTTTATTGTAAAATTCATAAAATTTAAATGGTAACTCATATTGAATAATATGAGAGTACAGTTTGGTTTGATGGGGTGATTATCACTTAGCCAGAGCCTAACCTTGATTGGTACTGGTCATGGGTGACTGTGATAATTTTTGGAACATTTTTTCAGGTATGTTCAGCAAATGCACGAGCAGAGTTATATAACTTTTGAACTGGTTCTCAGAATTGAAATCTGATGGCACCGTTGAACTCACAGCGCCAGTATTTTTTTAAGGATACCTTCACCTTGACCGTAGTAGGTCGGGGGTGAATGTTATTTTTGTGAATTTTGTGGGAGATGTAAAAGAATAAAAATAAAATAACGAAAAAACTTTAATTTTATTTTTAGAACCTCTCAATTTCTATGTACAGTTGTGGGGACCACCCGAACTAGAAAACCCCCCAAATAGAATTCTTAATGTTGGGGACCACCCAACCCCCTTAAACTCTCTCTTTAATGAGGGAGGTTACTCTTGGTCCTCCCATTTATTTGTGACATCATAATGCTTTTAATTACACCAACATCAACATAGTTAATGGCCAACATTAATTTAAGGAGTTACCTATTAAATTTGTTGGGTTTGGAAAAAATCCTAGGAAAAGGGTTGGAAAAGACTTGGAGAATTTTTTAGAGAAACTCTTCCTCTCAAATAAATAATGAATCTCCATTAAAGAATGCCTCTCTAACAAAGGACACATCTCCAATGAAGAACGACTCATCAACGAAGAACATGGAATCGACCCCGAGCCCAGATCAGAAGCACCTTGCGGAGGAAATGAATGCCGACGTTCTCCAAAGACTTCATCTTCTTCATATTAGCACCCTCCAATGGATGAAATGGTAGATTTTGTTGTTTTGAATTCCCCCATACCTGTTCATTACATTCTACATGATTAAATAATTTTTGAGCTGCTTGCTAGAGCCCTTAAGCAGATGGTACATACCAAACGAACATGGCACGACCTCTACACAACCTTTGTGGATTTTTGAAGCCTTCTTCACAGAGGAGGAGGATGGTAACCAACACCAAATATTGGCATCGGTGGGACTCGGGAGCGGCGACTGGAACCATGACCGGCCATGACGAAGGAGTTGGAACGATCAAGATGTAAGGGATGGGTCTCGGCCCGCCGGGTGAGGCGGAGCAAGGGTGGGGTATGGCGGAGGCCAGCCACATGAAGGGGACGGTGGTGCGTGTTTGTGAAGGAAGGGCGGTCGGCTGCTGGTGGAGTTGCGATGGAAAAGGAAGGGAGGTTGGCCACCAGTGGCGAAGGATGGGCGGACGGCTGCTGGTGGAGTCGCGGTGGGTGACAACGCCATGCAGAAGTGGCAGGCTATCCGACCAGCCAGCGAGCACCATGGCCCACCGCACAGTGAGCCGCCTCACCGCAGGCCATCTCATCATGGTTAGCCACACCATGGGCCGCCTCACTGGGGGCCATCTCACCGTAGGCTGCCGCACTGCGGGCTATCCAGCGGGCCGCCCTATGCGGGCCGGGCTAGACCCGGAGGGCTGGGTGGGACCCAGGATCAGACCCGGGTCAGGCCAGGTCGACTCGGACCGGGTCGGGCTAAGTGGGTCCACCCGGGTTTGACCCGACCCTGACCCGTTTCAACCCATTCCACACTTTCGGACATAACATGAGCTATGAGCTACCATTTAACAAACCATCTATAGCGCCGGAAGCCTTGGATCGAGACGGTCCTTTTGGTATACCCCACTTTAGTTTGGGATAAATTCGGGGTACTACCAGGTTGGATCGAGCATGAATCCAACCGGGCCATCGGGACTAAAAAGCCAATAACATACATAACGGGCGTCTAATCGATGCTCCAACTATTGCATTGAGACCCCATTTACATAGTGATCCTTTGGGATACTTCTTGGTGAGGGTTCATGGAAGTTGGTGTATCGAACTGTGGCTTGAAGAGCAGACCCTCCCAATAAACAAACATGTTTCGTACGGGAACCCTGTAGCTGGCTATAACCAGAGAATGGGATTAAATGTGGGTTTGTGCATTGGGATCCTTTATGGGACTATGTTCGAGAGTATCACTTTGATCCGCTCTAGTAATCCATGTGGGTCTACTCTAAAATCCTATGTGGGTCTACTGTACTAGGATCTTATGGGGGTCTGATGATTTACCCTGATCCTATGTGTGTCTGATTATTTAGTATCCTATGTGGGTCTGATGATTTAGGATCCTAAGTGGCTCTGTCTCATAACAGAGTAAGATGATTTAGTAGTTACATATAATCATATTTACTATTGTACCAAAGTTATAACTGGTGTGAGATGAGTCCTTTCCTTCATGGTGATACCTTGCTGGTATTCTTCTGTGTGGCGTACATATGTGGTACGTACCTTTTTGTGATACCATTGTGCTATTATTTTTTGTGTTCTACTTGTTTGGTACTTTCCTTCATGGTGAAACCTTTGTGGCATTCTTTTGTGTGGTGTACCTATGCGGTACATATCATTATGGTGAAACCATTTTCACATTCTTCTGTGTGGTGTACCTTTATGGTACTTTCCTTCGTCGGGATACATTAGTGGTATTCTTTTATGTGGCATACCTATGTGGTACATACCTTTGTGGTGTTACCTTTGTGGTATTCTTCTATGTGATGCAGCTTTATGGTACTTTCTTTATGATGTTGCCTTTGTGGTATTCCTTCCTTTGTGGAATAGTTGTGCTTTGGGCTTTTGAGTTGGACCTTGTGTTTCTTCATGAGTGAGATAGGTATACTTGATAACTTGGGTATATGTATTGGCATATTCCTAAGTAGGGATGTCATATATTTACTTGCCATGTTATTTATCCATTTTGGACTTCGTGAGACCCTTGAGGGTCTCAAGGTCCATATTGAGTATCATTATACTCACCCCTTCACTGGATATGCCCACACCTTTTTGTGTTTGTTGTAGACAACAGATAGAGATGACTGAGGTCGAGACTACCAAGACTAACGGTAGCTCGGATGTGGACATTATATGAGGTGTACTGTAGAGTTAGTCATTATATAGTTGTTCCTACACATCAGGCAGTATCGTTGGCAGGTGTTCACATGAGATATTTCATTTTACTTGGACTTTTTAATTTTCTTGTACTTTCTAGTTGGGCATGTATTCTGGCCCATTTTACATATTGTACACACTATTTTTACTACATAGTTGACTTATGTTCGTAACTTTTAATGTTCTAGGTTACATGTATTTATAGGATATAAAGGCAATGCCTTCCTTCTTTTAGGGAATACACCTTTTAGTGCTAGTCGCTAGCCCCTTGCCTATGGAAGGAGGTCCTAGGGTAGTCACTGCACAGGCCCTGGGGGACGGGTCGTGAAAAATTGGTATCATGGGAGTCGGTTCTACTGTAGAACATAAGACTCTGTTCTTTTTAACGAAAACAGTGTTGAGTGTAGTCAGTGTGGTTATCAGTTTAGGGGATCTAGTGTTGGTGCAGCGGCCGACGTATACATACAACGGGACCTTGACTTTTGATATTTGACTCATTGCATTAAAACACTGATTTCATGTGTGTATTGAGAAGTTTTTGTTTGTTTTCTTGAATCATCTCACAAGGTATAACAAAATGACCATGGTGGATCTGTTCTTTATCAGGATGCCACTGCGTAGACAACCAGCAAGGATTTATAAAAGGGTACAGGATGATGGCCCAGTGAGCGACGAGGCTCCGGTGCAGTGCCCTCATTCTATGTTGGCACCTTCAGGTAGTGTACCAGAAGAACCACCACCCGTTGGGTGGAATATACCACCAATCACACTGGAAGATAGTGCATGCATACTTAGTGTGTTTCACGAGTTCTAGCAGCATAATCCCTTGATTTTTCGTGGTGAGACAGTTTCTCACGTATCTAAGGGCTAGCTGGAAGTGGGTTCTAGTGTTTTTCGCATATTTGAGACACCAGTAGAGCATATGGTGATCTTTTCTACATGTATTTTTCAGTGAGTGACCATGGGGATGGTACACATAGTGATGTGGCATTGGTACATGGACCATTACGTGAGATAGTACCTTTGGGTAGTGTTTCAGCTATATTATTGCCTGTTGGTCAGCAGTTACAACCATCCATATCAGAAGAGTACACATATAAGATTATTTCCTTATGCATGATTCAACATTAGATACCCCTAAGGTTATGAGGTGAACCTGATTCACAGGCAGTTGAGGACTGGCTTGAGGAGGTGTTTGTGAGTTCTCTAGGGCTTCTACAGCATCGACATGATGACATGTCTATAGCTGAATATTCATCGAGGTGTACCGATCATTCCTTGTACTTGATTAATATGATTTGATCAGTTCTTCGGGGCTCAAAATTTCAAGAGGAGCATGTTTAAGGACTTCTGAGCAAGAACTATTTCTCTTTTCATTCTTAATTATGTTGGGGTGCTAGAGAGTACCATTGTGGTTGATTGTTTTTTGGCTGAGCGGATACATCCAGTAAATGTTAGTAGTGGGAAAACAAAAAACTGGTTCCAGTCTTAGAGACTTGTGCTTGAAAAAATGTTTTGGGAAGAAGAAGTGTTAGGGATAGATGAATCTGCAGGGCTGCATATAGGGAAGCAGAGCTAGGGGATTAGCATGAGGTGGTTTATATTTCAACATATTACAACCACCCCCTTTGTGGTACCCACCAGGACCAAGGAGCTGGAGGATATGGGAAGAGAGTAGCTGCATGCGGTCAATGAGTACGACCCAAGGTCTCTAAGAATGATTTGAGGAACAGTCTGTCTCTACTTCTAGCTATTGTGTCAATATACATAGGTACCAATCATTCATTCCTTCCATGAATCTTTTCCAAGACCTATAGTTTCTAGTTAAACCATTGACTTTAACCTCACATCTGGAGATACCATTGGAGGGAGACTTGATAATCCCACTTACACCGACATGTGAACTGACCCACTAGGTAAGACTTTCTGTTGGAACCACTTGGTAGCAGCGTCGAGGCCATATGGTGTTAGTTTGGGTATGACTGGACAACCAAAATTAATACTCAGATTGACTGTGTTAAGGAAAAAGGTATTAGTTTATCTATAATGTTGGGATGAGGTATTCCTTAGTCGGCGAAAAAGGAATCCCAGGAAGCACAGGTTGAACTCATGCATTGGAGGGCGAAGCCGATCAACCTTTAGTCATCCATCCATACCCTTGTGGTAGTAGGGGTCTTCAATTTTTAGTTCCCAATAGGAGTTTATAGAGTTTCTCTAAGACTATGACTTTGAGATAGTCTATTTTCGTGGTAAGGGGATCGTGGTAGCATATGCACTCAGAAGGACATCTGGCCTATAGCTGCTGAGTGAGGCGACAAAGCAGATAACCTTATTACAGATATCCTATGAGGATCAAGGTGGAGAAACTTATCTTCAGTCTCTTACAGTCACTCCACCATATCTTAAGCAAGTCAGGAAGCCGTAGAATGGGAACCCTGAATAGGAGTCTCAACAAGATCAAATATCCATAGGATAGGTACCTAATGTATTTATGAAGGTTGGGAGCACGTCATCCTCTTCAAAGGATGTAATATGGTACTAATGGTGATACACGAGGAAGTGTTGAGGGAGTTTTAAACATCTCCTCTAGAAGTACATCCAGGAGTGGTGAAGATGTACCAGGACCTCCGGTGTCAGCACTGGTGGTCGAGAATGAAGAAAGTAGTAGTAGAGTTTGCCTCATGGTGCCTCACTTATCTACAAGTGTAGGCATTGCATAAGGTTCCAACAGAAATTTTTCATCCATAGAGGTGACAGAGTGGAATTGGAATGGACTTTCCAGTGACCTCATGATGGGTCTTCTATGCATGTCTAGGGGACATGATTCATTATGGGTGATCATTGACCCACTCGCCAAGTCATCCCACTTCCTACCTATCAGAGATCAGGGTTTAGTAGAGGGATGAAAGGGCTCTACATACAAGAGATTTTGTAGCTACATAGAGTACCCTCGATGATTGTTTCTGATCGTGATTCACGTTTCAATTCCCGGCTATTGAAGGGGTTGTAGGAGGCTTTCGAGGATGTAAATCCCCAAGGTGGGGAGAATTTAATGTCCCGAATATTCCATATAATTTTTTTAAATTTATATGAAAATATTTAGAGAACATGAAATTTAACGGAGCGTGATTCTGAGGACCGAAGTTCCCAGAATGATCCGTCGATTTTTGGTGGAGTTTTATTTAGCACTGGTAAGTTGTTTTCCTGAAAAAGTGGAATAGCTCTTAAAAAATAACCCAGTTCATGAATCCTTGGACACCGTTGCATTTTTAAGGGCGGTTTTACCCTCGGAATGACTTAAGATTAGTCGACATAGGCCTTCTATGGGAAAACCCAAAAAATGGAATAATCGTAAATAAAATAAACAAATAAATTATTTTATTTTTCAATAGCATATAACTCATAATTGGTAACTTGGATTGAAAATTTGATACTGTCACTAAACTGATGAGGTTATTCTTTATTTAGGAAGATACTAACATTGGTCGGCACGAGCCACCAGTGATTGTTAGTTATTGGCTGTAAATAAAATAATTATGCGACAATTATTTTATTGTAAAATTCATAACTTTGAAATGGTAACTCGGATTGAATATCCGAAATTACCGTTGGGTTCGTTGGGGTGTTTTCCCTTAGTATGTGCCTAATGTTGATAGACACGGGTGAAGGGTGACTGTTATAATTTTTCTGAACTTTTTTTCGAGTAAGTTCAGTGAGCACGTGAGTAGCATTATATAAATTTTGAACTAGTGCTTGAAATTGAAATCTAAAGGAATTGTTGAACACACAACGCAAATATTTACATAAGGAGACCTTTACCATGACCGTAGTAGGACGAGGGTGAAAGTTAGTTTTTTTTAATTTCATGGGAGAGTTAAAAGTATAAAAATAAAATAATGAACAAATTTAATTTATTTTTAAAACCTATAAATTGGTATTTGTAGTGGTGGGTACCAACCTAGCTATGAAACCTGCAAAATTGAATTCTTAATGGTGGGGACCACCAGACCCCCTTAAAAACCTTCTTTAATGAGGTAGGTGATTCTTGGTCCTCTAATATAATTGTGTCATGGAAATGATTTTAATTAGGCCAGCATTAACATAGTTAATGGACCACTTTAATTTAAGGAGTTTTATATTCTTTTATTTGTGTAGGAAGACAATTTTTGGCGAAGGGTTGGCAAAGCCTTGGAGAATTTTGTGGAGTAACTCTTTATCTCCCATGAAGAATGATTCTCCAACGAAGAACATCTCTCCCACAAAGAACACCTCTCCAAGGAAAATTGCCTCTTCAAGGAAGAATGAGGAACAGAACCCGAGACCAGATCAGGAGAACATTGTAGGGGAAATGAATGTCGGTGTTCTTCAAAGACTTCTTCTTCTTCCTCGTGAAAACCTCCAATGAACGACCAGGTAGGGATTATTGTTTATAATACCCCGACATATTCATGACTTTTTTTTGTGATTCATGAATTTTTTATCTTCTTCATACCACCCTAATATAGAGGGTGTAGGCCAAACGAACATGGCCCAACCTCTCCAAAATCATTGTGGTTTTTGAGGTGTTCTTCACGGTGGAGCAGGATGGTGATTGGTGTCGGCAATTGGCGCTGGTGGGACTCAGGTGCGGTGGTTGTCACCATTGATAGCCGTGATGAAGGTAGTGGTGCGAACGCGCCATTGGGGCTGTGTCGCGGCCTATCATCCTTGGTGGATTAAGAGTTGTGGCCTACAGAGGCCGACCACATGAAGGGGACAATAGCGTGCGTCTGTGCGGCCCGGTGTGCAAGAGTCGTGCATCTGCACCACCCAGCGGGCAGGAACCTCATCCCTGGGCCGCATCAGTGATAGATGGGCAGCCAGTCGAGTAGGCTTCCAGTCAACACGCGGAATGAGAATGCGCCTCCCAGAGGAGGATGGCCATCCGGCCATCCGGCGAGCAACACGAGCTGTCGCAACGCGGGCCGCCACAAAGCGGTTCGCCTCAATGCAGGTCGCCGCACCATGGGCCTCCAAGAGTGGGCTTCCCTGTGGACGAGGCCTTTCTGGAGGGCCAATCCAGGTTGGATCCAGGGCCGGATAGGGGTCGACCCAGACCAGGTGGGGTCGGCCCAAGCCGGGTCGGGCCGGGTCAGACCGGACCCAGACCACTTTCGACCAATTCCCCACGTTAACCCATAACTTGAGCATTGGGCGTCCATTTGATGAAACATCTATGAAGAATGAAACATTGTATCAGGATAGTGTCTTTGGTATACCCCAAATGATTTTTGGACAATTTTTGGGTATGGTAGGGTTGGATCGAGCACGAATCCAACCGGGCCCTCGGGATATAAAGGCCAATAACTTACAGACCGAGTGTCTGATTAATGCACCATCTATTATGTTGACACCCCTGTTATGTGATGGTCCATTGGATACTTATTTTTGGGACATCAAGGATGTTTTAGTATCTAACTATGGATTGAATAGTGGTCACTCCCTGGAAACTAGAGATCTTAGTGTGGGAACCATGTTGCTGGCTATAACATGAGAAAGGGATCCTATGTGGGTCTGTTCTTTGGGATCCTTTGTGGGTATTTCTTCAAGAGTCTCACTTGTATTAACTATATGAATCCACGTGAGACTACTCTAGGATCCTATGTGGGTCTGTTGTACTAAGATACTATGTGGGTCTGATGATATACATGGATCATATGTGCGTATGATGATTTATGATCCTATGTGGGTCTGATGATTTAGGATCCTACATCGATCTTCCTCTAAACTGTGTAATATGATTTAGTATTTACATATAATTATCTTTACTTACGTACCTAATTTATACCTGGTGTGATCTGAGTTCTTAACTTCGTGGTGATACATTGGTGTTATTCTTCCGTGTGGCGTATCTGTGTGGTACTTAACTTTGTGGTATTATTTTGTGTGGGATACCTATGTGGTACTTTAATTCGTGGTGAATCCATTATGGTATTATTCTGTGTGGCATGCCTATGTGCTATTTACCTTCGTGGTGACACCATTGGGGTATTCTTCTGTGTTGCGTACCTAGGTGGTACTTTCCTTCGTGGTGATACAATGTTGGTATTCTTCTATGTGGCGTACATTCGTGGTATTGACCTTTATGGTGTAACCTTCTTGGAAATATTCTTTGTGATGTATCTTTGTGGTACTTACGATTGTGGTGTTACCTTCACGGTATTTCTTCCATTGTGGAATAGTTCAGCTTTCAGATTTTGTGACGAAACTTGTGTTTCCTCATGAATGATATTGTTATACTTGATAACATGGGTATATGTATGGTTATATACCTATGTAGGGTGGTCATATGATTAAATGATTTGTGGTTTAACTTTGTGGATTTCATGAGACCATTGAGGATATCAGGGTCCCAACTGAGTATCGTTATTCTCAACCCTTCACGGGATATGCCCGCACCTTATTGTGTTTGGTGCAGACAACAGAAAACGCTGACCGAGGACGAGAGTACCAGGTCTGGAGGAAGCTCGGAGGTTGACATTAGACGAGGTGTACCACATATATGGTTGTTTGAGAGCTATACCTACGCTTCAAGTATTATATTTGGCAGGTGTTCACAAGAGATGTTTCAGTTTACTTGTACTTTTCAATTTTCTTGTACTTTCAAGTTGGGATTGTATTATGGACCCTTTTACATACTGTACACAATCAGTTTTCAGAATAGTTTACTTGTGTTCATATCATGTAGTGTGCTTGGTTGCGTGTTCTTACCGGTTATAGATGCAATGTCTATCTGATTTTAGGGAATACGGCTTTTGGTGTGAGTCGCCAGCCCCTAGCCTATGGAATGCGGTCTTGGGGTAGTCTATGCACGGGCCCCGGGGGGCAGGTTATGACATCAGCAATTTTCAGTCTTTGTTGGAGATGAAATTCTTCAGTGGTCTATCAGAGAATCCTCAGAGTTTAATTTCCTCTATCCACCAACACTTCAACTAATATATAAGGAAAATATGTTGTATTGTTCTATTACCCTTCAACATCTCATCGTTACACATCATTAAAAAATCATTGTGTTGTGAGTTCATGAGCCATTATAGAGATCCATTAATTCACCTTGTTTGTGCATCATCATCACACCATAGATTTTCAATCTAACTCTCTTTGGGTTAGAAAAGAAAAGAAAAGAAAATAAATTTTTAAAGATATTGTATTATTTTCAGAAAATGCCAAAAATTAACATTTCTGTTCCACCCTTTATTGACAATGTTAAGCCCTTTCTAGAAAAATTATTGTATTATGAGTTCAATAATGCCATCATATTTTTGATTCGAGCACCGGTTCAAATGTTAGAATAACCTACTTTCAATTTTACTTAAGTGATCTAAAAAATTTCAAAATTATGTTATGGTATCACCAGCCCTAACAATTTTGTGTCGTTAAACCGTGTGGTCATATAATAATTCCATATACTTAAAATAATTAAAAATTATTTCTAATACATTACACCACACAAAATAAATAATATTATATAAGTCATATGTCCCATAGAAATAAATTTTATATTAAATAAACTTATTTTGAGTCCACATTACATAAAAAGCACTCTACCATCTAGTATAAAAAATTTAAATTTTTATTAATTCAATAACAAAATCTTTATTAAATTTTTTAAAATAATATATTATACATTTATATCATTCCAACAACCCCTTATATCAATGTTTCCTCATTTAATTTAATATTTCTAGGTGTTAACTATATCATTTATCATGGGTATTTCTGTTTAGTAGTTCTAATCCCTTTCAGCCTGTCTTGGTTATATGACTAAAATAATATTATTCATCATATATATTCATTTTATACCTTTTTATATTCATAAATAATATTTATATATATATAAATGAATTAAATTTGTCATAGAAATTGTAGATCATATGTACGTATAAAACCTTTTTTAAATTTTCAATTGATGGAATGAAACAAAGATAAATATAAATTATCCTTTTAGATATGTTACTTTATAATATATAGTGTGTGTATATATATAAAATTCATCCTCCATAATATCATGGTAAAATATAAATGAAACATGAATCACATCACTTTGTGGATGTGGTAGTGCATTGATATGCACAAAATACATTATCATATTTAAAAAGGACATAAGATAAGAATGTAGATGTTAAATTATAATTAAAAAAGATTAATTATTTAATAATAATAATATACAAAAATTTAACCCATCATAATACCCATCCATAAAATATTTTAATGAAATATTTTTTTTATCACTATGTGGAGTCGGTTAGATGTTTGTACGAATGAGTGATACATTCACTAATCATTTGATAAGAAATTGCGTGGATTATATAGTTTTAATTATAAAAAACATTTAATAACATTTAGGGAACTAAATATTTTATTTTATGACATATACGATATATTTATTGATGTTAAATAAGAGTAGAAAAGAAAATTATATTTTAAGGAGATTACCACTTCTTTGGAATGACCTCATTTGACCTCCATTAAAGGGATATAAGGATGGAATTTTTGGAACAAAAAACCTCTATAATGATTCAAGTGATGTTGGCTGGAGAAATTTTATGATTTTTATTGAATAATAATGGAAAATTTGATGGTATGATGTTATAGAAGATATGCCATTTTATAATTGAGGCAAGAGACACTATTTTAATATTCAAAATAAAAAATTATTATAAATTAAATTTTAATACAAATGGTTCCCAATGACATATAAATGGAAATGGAATGATATTTTAGACCATAGTTATCCACTTTGTCCAATTTTTATTATATTATCATTTTTAAAAAAATTATTTATTAGTATTCCCATAAAATATCATTATTTTTAATTTATACAATATTCAATTCATTTTAAATAAAATAAATAAGAACAATGATTATATTCAAATATAATATTTGAAAACAAAACCAATATAGAAAAATTAAACTATAAAATTAATTTCACACATTAACTCACTAATAATTAATTTCATATAATTTTTCTAAAATCATTTATTATATTTAATTTATTAATTTAATAAATATTACATATCAAATTTATAAAAAAATCAGGTAATTAAATAATATTAAATATTATAAATAAATTTCTTATAATGAATATTATTTTATTAATATCTAAATATAAACTTGTATTTGTTTAGTGCTATCTTTTTCCAATGTTTTGACACATAAAAGTTATTAAAAATGAAGGAATATCCATTTTGTAACATTATTTGATTTATATTTTACATAAAACATTATTAATAGAACGATTAATTTAAACTACTATCATTAGAATATATATGTTAAGGGTTCAACTCCCCCCCCCCATAAGAATTGAAGTAATAGGATGTGGGATTATCATTTAGTTTTAAACCATTTTTACATGATTTACCTTTTATTGAGGTTATACATTTTTCTAAGGTTCATTATAACTAAAATAAAAGAAAATTATTTCAAATATAATGGAATCATGGTTCTAAATATTGAATATATTTTAAGTAATTCAATCTCTATAGGTGGTCAAATATAATTTGTAAATAACTTCACAAGATATTATGGAGTCTTCTTTTTATAAATAATGAATTTTATTTATAAAAATAGAATATATCCACATTCAATTATTATAACTAAATTAGATAAAGTCTGAACCATTTTTTTAATGAATATTATATACATTTCAATATAATAATTTATCATAAGTGCAATTATTTCATATATTAAGAAAAAAAGTAGTTTATTCAGATAGAGTCTATTCTCTAGGAAATTATATCTTTTATTTTAATAATATTGTTCAATAAATTTTAGTTGATAACAAAATAAATATCTAAACCATATCGTATTCGTAATTTAATTAGTCATATCCACACGTACCATTGTAATGGAAGGGTAATAACCTTCATATAATAATATTTTAACTGTATTCCACAGATTGTTTAAACTAGATGTTTTATATTATTAAAGCAATAATGTAAAATAATATATTAAAAATGAAATCCAAAAAATATCATGTTGTTATATTTAATTACCATTGTGATATTTTGAGGAGCATGTGACAAATAATATTTTTCCAAAAAATCTGTAACATGATTTATCAGTGTTTGTGTGAGTTAATAACTTTATGTATGTTCTTTTTTCATAATAGTACTTTTATATATTTTTAGAATATATGGTAACATGAATAAATTTCATATTATCATAGCTTTATTTTATAATTATCAATACTATTTGAGATATGTGTTATATTTTAAATATTATTTCATAAAATATATATTTAAAAATACAATTATTATATTGAAATTTTTTTGAGTGCAGTCGTGAATTTCCAATTAGCAAAATTAAAATCCCGAATCGTGCATTAGACATAACAATGATCATACATGGTGCTTCATGGTGAGTTTAATAATTTCCATACTTATTGAACTATAATAACATTATGAATTACACATGATCATTTTCCCATACACATTGGTGAATTTGGTCATCAAATTAATCACATGTATAATTAATGGATTAAAATATTAAACATGTCATTTAATGCATTCCATGTAGATATTTAGGGGAAAATGGTTCGTTATCATAATCTCATGATAAAATATACTAATATATTGAATTAATTAATTGAATATTTGTAATATTAATATTCATTCATATTTCTATCTTAAAATTAAATGTAAAGAAATGAAAATTTATAATGCTAATTATTAATACCTCGGAAATGAGATGAAATAATATAATAGTCAAGAATGTATAATTATATTTAATAACATCATACATTTAATTAGACTAGAATTGTAATCTTTTTTATATTGGGGTTTCTATATAATGCTATATATTTTCCATATAAGAATAAAAAATGTTTTATTTTCTGGGGATATTTGATATATAATTTTTTCATAAACATATTGATTATTTTTTTAGTAAAATTCGATTTTGATTTTAAGTTAAAATTAATTTTTATAATTTTTGTATGATATAATATATTTCATTATTGGATATTAGAAATATTGGATAAATGTTTAGAATTTTATTTTAAATGATGAATCCATGTCATTATTTGAGTGAACTTTTCATAATTTCGTTAGTTTATGGTTATAATAAACATTATATCATGGAATAAATTTATTGTCTTATGAAAAAAGTGATGGAAAATATTTTAATATCATGTTAAAAAAATATTATTGTGATCTTATTTTATGAATGGTTTAGTTATGTTTGATGGTCCTTTTTTGAGATTATTCCATGATTTATTCGACATTCGCTTTTAGGTGAATATCATTATAGCATTCTGATATAAGTCAACTTTCTGGTTTTTGTTTTTTTTTTATTTAATTTTTTTATTGACTTTTAAAGGTATTTTATTTATTTCAAAATTCATGATTGATATTTGGTATAATATTTGAAAATATACAACAAAATACCATATGATTGTTTAAGAAATAATATTTTCAAAATATCTCAAACATTAAAAGAATTACAGATTTAATAGTTGATAGTGATATGAATCATTAGTCTTTAGGTATATCAGTAATAGATAAATATATCAACCCTCGGTGAACAATATTTCATGGTTAATATATTATTTGAATATATATATATATAAACATAATATACTGATGTCTTGTTTCACATAATAGAAATATGATATATCAAAATCATGGAAGGGCTACTATAACTTGATTTTTGGGACTTTATAGGTGTCTATAATTATATTTTTAATGATAAAATTACTATTACATAGATATTATAAATAAAATGGAGTAGTATTTATCATATTTTTGGGAGGTTTTTTCTATTCAAAGTGATTAATCAAAATTGACATATGTGTTGAGTTATTTTTATGATTAATAATCAGCATAAATAAATTTTTGTTCACACATTTTTTAAGGAAAATTTATAATTTTATGGATACTGATTTTTAACAGAAAAAAATTTATTTTTTCATGGATAGTATAGTATAATATGATAATTTTAATTTAATATAAAAAATAATATTTTTCATTAATGAAAAGCATTTAACAATTTTCCTAGACATGATAATTCTTTTTAATAGAAATGATTATATATTTTATGTATTCCGCAAATAAAATTTTAATTTAATTTAAAACATGAAGAATAACTATATGATACATAAATTAGTCATAATAATATACCATGATGTTAATTGTTTATTTATATATTTTATTATATACAGAAATGTAATGCTATTTCTTATTTCTTCGACATAATTCATTATCAAATATTAATTATGATTATTTATTACATAAAAATATTATAATTAAAATGATGAAAATCTAAAATCATTGGTAAAAATAATACAAATTTAAATTGATATTGTAATTTGAATTTCAATCCATAATTTTTGATAGATAACATACTTCTACAATAAAATTAGATACCAGTTGTTTTTTATGAATTGCATAAAGTATTTTTATTAATTCCATTGATTTTTATCTCACAAGGTCATTCTCTAAAACAATTCATGACTATACCAATCATATATGAGGTCATTTCTCAAATGAGGTATGTTTATCTCTCAAAAAAAATCATGTAATGGATAGACAATACTTGTTACCTTAGGACAATTTCTTAAAACAAAGTACCTAAGTCTTAGGAATTATAATTAGAAAAATATTCAAATATTATCAAAATATTTTTTATATTGATATAAATAATATCAAACATTCCTGTATGATTTATTAAATTCAATGTTGTAAAAAATGTGAACATTTTATAATATTCATTTTTTTACTATGAGTATAACACATATCAGGGTTTTTGGAAAATGTAATTATAACCATATAAATTTTTTTGGGAAATATATTTTATTGTTAAATTTTTTTATCAATTTTTTAGTAAAAAATATTTATTTTAAGGAATATTTTTAATTATTATAATATTTTTTAATCATTATTTACTATTATTTCACACATATGTTTTATAAATATCATAATGACACATATTTATTATTAATAATATATAATAAATAAAATAAGCACAATAAATCAATAACAAATCTTGATTGAATACTATATTTACTCATCTATAAAAATATATGCAAACATATATTTAGTATATAAAATAAAATTCATGATATTTTTTAATATATACACATAGTAACAAACTAAAACACAAAAAATTTATATAAATATACCTCAATCCATTAAAATATTAATATGAGTTGTTGATCTTGTCTTCCAAAAACACCATTTAATCTCTTATATATTATATATAGTTAAAGTGACAATAAAGTTATTTTATAACCTCCTAATTCATCTCATAATATAATAATAAACTATCAATTTAATAAAATTATAATGAATTACCCCTTCTACCATAAACTACATCTTCATATATATAGACATTTGAAATAATTCTACAAACATTTAATATGTAACAACACTCTATGAATATAATATAAAAATTGGAAACAATAAAATCTTAAAATTAAAATATTTTACATCCAATAGAATATGTTATATATATATAACAAGAGAGAGAGTAACTTTACAATGGAATCGACACACCTTTGAATAATAAATTATTTACATCATCAATTTTATATATCTAGATCACTTTAACATCATAAAATCATAAAAAAAATACATTATACACAAATTATCACACAACTTTTAACAGATAAAAATGGGATGTATAAAAGAAAGAATAAAATTACATTTTCAAGAATACAAAAAAATAACTGCATGAAATTTAATTTTAAATGTTGGCCTTGTTCACCATTTTATTTTTATAAACACACTACTTCTTCCATTGAAGATTCATTAGTTTCTAAGATAAATGATTATTTAATACATTTCCATGTCCCACTTCACTACTTCTGAAATATACTCTTTTAATATTCTCTCTTTGTATGTGATTTTCTTCTTATTTAATGTTAGTGAAGATATTCTATGTAACATAGAGATTATTTGTTTCATCAATCATGTTTCTCATGTTCTTTCTTTCTTTGAATTTTTAATAACCCTTTATGTTAAAAACCTACTTGGCCTTGGGTGATTTATTATTTTTTAGAATGTGATTGATAGGATAAATGATTGTTCAGGAATAAATTTATTTATTTCCATGATTTACATTTGTCCTTATTTACATATTATGTTTTGGATAACCTTTCAATACCCTATATTGATCTCTATTTATTCTACTTTGTAGACTTATCAAAATAAAATCAATTTATTTCATCTCTATGGGTTGTAAATATTGTCTTTTTATATTTAATTTGATATATTTAAAATATTCGCTGATTCATGACCTATGATTTTTCTCGTTGTTTTCAACACTCTCTTAGTTTATTGTGTAATAGTTTATACTTAACTAGTGGTGTAAAATATTTTTTTATAAGATTTGTGGAATTTATTCATATTTTTTCCCTTATATATTAATCTTTTTCTTGATCTTTGACATTAGTTTTTTTTGTTTTTTGAAATGCTTTGGATAAGTATTGTAGCATTTTGGGTAGCTGTTAAATTATTGGTGAAGCTATTTTCCATAACATTCTACACTATATAGGTAGAGAAATATGGGGTTTAATTTCATGAGATCTTATGTAAAAATCAAATGGGGGAATAGTCATGACTGGTGGTGGTTGTGGGTGTAGAGTGTTTCAGGTCCATCAGTGGACTGTGGAATTGGATACCTCACTAATATAATTATGGAGGCTTAGGTGATGGATAAATAGAATAAGGGATAATAGAACAACAAATAGTACTGAAAATATGGCCTTTAAACGTTTTGAAAATTTTCATTTATTGCGCCAGTAAAGCGCTCTTTATAAATCACTAATAAGAGGTGGTCCCATTTATTAGTGCTAAAAAAGTGATGATAAAAGTAAAAAGAATAATATGTATTGTTGTTTTTTTTAAAATATGATGTTTTACCATAACCTTTTAATGAGAACATGATCCTCCTTTTAGTAGTTCTCGTCCTGCGTCTCCTCCACTTTAACAGTGCTAGGTTACCCCTCCCCCTTTTAACAATGCATTGAAAAAGCATCTCCCACCAGCACACGTGCCATACATTGGTTGGTTACACACCTAAGACCTCCTCATAATACTTCAATTCATTTTCCACTCAACCATATTTTTTTCTATTTTATGATATATCAAAATTATTATATATATTTCATTACTTTTTTTATCAACCTATATATATAATTTTTTTTTGTGTGGGTCTTTGTATGTGGCTATGTATGTGATTATTTTCACATATATACAATCATATATATATATATGAATCTATAAGTATAATAATTCAAATTTTATATTTTTTTTCATATATTTTATGTCATTTTTCATATACAAATATAAAAATATATAGATATATATGTGTGTGTGTGTTTGTCAATATACACACACAAACATATATATATATTAATTGTATATTTATATAAATATTAATACATATTTATTTTAAATATAAGGGATTATATTTTCTATGTTCATTAGGTTTAAATATTGAGAAATATAACTAATATAAAAATATTTTTATATATATACTATTAAATTTGAATTTTTATGTGGGAATATTTAAAAAATATGTATATATTATTGTATATTTTATTATAAATTATAGTAAATTATTGAAATTGAAACAATTTCAAATCCATAATGTTAATATGAATGTAATATTTGGGAATAAATTTATTCCCCACTGAAAAGGGTAAACAGACCCCCTAAAATTAACCTGAAAATCCATAAAATAATAATAACATAGGGGTATCCAGACTAAATATATTGTTTTAGAGGAACTATATTCATTTTTTACTTAAAATATGAATTATATGGTACACATATGACCACATCGTGTATAACTCTTTATAAGATTCGATTTGATATGTGGTAGAGAACAAACAGACACACAAATCATATGTTGTGGCGATTAAAAAATTTAGTTACATTTTCTACATACTTTTGATCTATAATAAATATTTAGATTTTATGTATATTCAAATTTTTATTAAAAGGAAATTACTTGATAATAAATACATAAATTATTAATTACAAAAATATGTTTAATTATTTTATAATGCATTCTCCTTATTTATCATCCATATTAACTATAAATTCATATTTAGGTTATCTAAATCATATTTAAAAACTATATATTATTTTTATATCAATATAAATAAGTTTATTAATTGATATACTATTTTTCTGATTTTATAAATTTAAACTATCTCAAGGCTTGTAATAAAAAGTTCCAATAAAATAGTTTTCTTCCAACACTACTAAAAAAGTGATGTTAAAGAGTAGAAATTCATAGAGATTTTTTTTGGTAGTGGTAGGATTGGCGATGTTTACTTTTCATTCTCAGGGACACCACAACTGTGGTGGATTCTATGTTGGTGTCATGCATGATTTTTTAACATCAAAAATAACCTCCATTCATTGCAGATATTCACCAGTTTAGTGGGAAAATTCATGCGTTTTTTAAAATGGGATGTGATTTACATTTAATTAATTTATTTTCTATATTATTTTATTTGACCACTATATTATGATTATTCATTGAACATGATTAATTGCCATATAATATTTAGATAATCCTGATTTATATTGTTAATTATTTTAGCATTGAAGTTATTATAATGGTTATTTTTTATTCATTGAATCTCTTACTAGAACACACATATATGAAATCCTTGGAAGATTGAGGATACTATTGTTCGACTAGATTCATGAGATCCGATAATAAAATATCTTACAACTATCATAGAGTGATGAATGTTCTTTTTCCTTCTTTACATTCAGGGAGTCCCAAGGTAAGTATATTATGTTTTATAGTCAATAAATCTCCCCATTAGGTTTTTCATTTTTAGAATTCTAGATCAAGATCTATTATTATGTAGGAATTAATATTATAGAATTATTCAAGTGAAATATTTGTTTTCCAGGGGTGTGACTGTTGTTTTGGAGACGATACTCTGGATTGACCATGATGTTGAGGTGCTAGAGGTAGGATGTCACTACCACCTATGGAATTATTTGGAATGGTTTTCTTATTGGAATGTGTAACCTGTAATTCAAATTTTGTATGTTTTTAATATGTATATGTGAATCTAATAAAACATGTTAAGGACATGGTTTCAAGCTATTTCTTATTCATTAGTTCACATATAACTCATTACATGTGTATTATATCATATTAAATTAAATTAGTTTTTGAGATATATTTTCATTGCAATTTTTTGTCTTATATTTTTATTTTACAGTGATAGTGGAATAACTACTTTGGTATTTTGTTGACCGGAACTGTTTTTGGACTTTGGATACCCCCAATAGGGGGTTCATGGATGACATGAATTCTATTTTAAGGCTCTACATAGGGTGTATTTTTCGTTATAATGGACTTCATGGTGGATTATTAGACCTACATTAGAATCCAATCAATATATTCTAGTTTGATCTACTGATATAGAACAACCATTATTATAAGAGAGATTAAGATATATGTATAAAAAAGCATGGGTACAGTCACATTTGAGTAGTAAATGACAATTTTAGGTTAAGTATTTCTTTTTATGTTGGGCATAGAGTTCTTCCTAAATGAGGAACTACATTCCCATACTAGTATTAACTGTCACTTATCATGTTCTGTGAAGCATGATTTACTACATATGGTGATCTTATATCATGTAAATATGAAGGAATTAACCATGTTCAATAAATAATTTCTAGCTGGAAAAGACATATGACATTGTTGAATGCATTCGTGTGTTTTCATTTAATTTAAAATGTATCATACACATGACTATACATTGTTCATATTGGATAAGGATGCATTGGTGGTGTCCTAAAATGTTTAAAATATAACTCCACATTGGTATTTTCACAACCCCATCCTTGTAAAGATACATAAATGATGGTTTTGTGATAATGACCCCTGAATCCCACCCCTAATAGGCCCACCATGGGTGACTGCCACCAAGGGTATAATAATTTGTTAAATTGAAGTGATAATACTATCTAGTAAAAAATTGTTGGAAGATCAGAGTAATCAATATTATAAAACAACATTAGATTATATAATTGAAATCCTAAAAACCATCTAAAATTAATGAATAAATAGAATAGATAAAGATAAGATACTCAAAGTTAAATACACAAAAGTATCTCCAAAAGAAACACACAACAACTATCCCAGGGCCATAACTGGAAATATCTAGCACAATCCATCTCACCCCCACCCCCTTCCTGAAACTAGGGAATAGATTTTTATATAAATGATGATAATATAAGTATAATGATTAGGAAACCCATGTTTCATGTTCAAACATGGAAAAGTATAGTAAAGCACTAAGGATTAAAAAATATAACCAATCATCTCCCAAAATATTCCAAACTAACTAATCTCACCTTCAATATGGAACTCATAGAAATTAATGTATTTACGTATAATAATTTACTGGTAATCATATTAATAAAGAGAACAATGAACAATTTTTCCACTATGGTTCTATAATCACACACAAATATAAGATATTCCGGTTGTCTCATATCTCCCATATAACATCTCATTTCACGAACCCATAACACAAACATCACATCAAACATTTACAAAGACACTTCGGACATCACATCACAACCATATTAAAAATAAATGGGTATCATGAACATTAATGAAATAAACATCATGCCCACCTCGTACGTCCACATTCCCCTCCATTAACTATATGAAAACATATATCATCCCCACAACAGAGCCTTTACATCATACCTCACACATTTTCACATGCACCATCAAATCAAATCTTATCTAGAAATTTATAATTTAGCATATGTATATCACATCCCATCCATTTCATCATGGAGTGGAATAAATATTGAGAATGGGTGGAGACCCAACCGTCGTGTCTCTTCATTGATATGTTTGAAAAAACACCCCAATATAAATATAAAATGGTATCAACACATGGTTTTTGATACATATTAGGTGTATATAAAAATTAATTAGAAAACTAAATTGTATATATAAATAGCCACACACAATCCCAACTTATTAGATCTAAAAATAAGTACAATATGTCGGACAACATCACCACCCAATCTCAAAACAAAACTAGTATTTGTAGACATCACTAAATGCACAAAACCAAAATAAATGCAACAAACCAGTTCCACTTTTCATTACATGCCCAGCTAATTACCATTATATAGCCTATTAATTTAATTATTTATACTATTTAATTTCACATTAACTTATCCACTCATCACATGGTATTTAAATTTAATTTTTTTTCTTATTACTACCTTTGAAACATGAATAACAAAAGATATCCAACACAAACTACCACTTTTAATAACACATGACCACCCACATCAAAACCACACATCAATTTCCCACAACACGACTTCATAATAACCTCGCATATCTTTACACTACCCATATCATGGCCTCACTAAATAAATGACATTCAATATCATATTTCACACTATTCATATAAAAATATTCTGATTGGTCATGTGTAGAAATCATCATTTAAACATTTTCATTTAAGGGAATTATCATATAATTCATAAATCAGAATGAAAAGATTTTATGATCCAAATATATGGTGTTATAAAATATCTATATTAATGTGATTTAGAATAATGGCAACCATCAATGATCAAAAAAAATGCCAAATAAGAATAATCAAATTTTCAATTGATCTTTATTTTCCAAAGGGAATTTATTCCATATAATAAAAAAATCTATATCAAGGATTTAATTACATGAGATACATTCCCTTTTCCTAATAAATTTCCATTAACCTATTTAATTATATCTATTAGGCTGGGAAATTAATCTTTCCAATGATAAACATGAGTAAACTCCTCCAGAATTATAATGTGATGAGAAACAAGGGGTTCCTAAACCAAATAATAATAATTTCCATCTCACTACTCACAAAATTGTATGTAATTGATTCCTACAAACAACTACCATGAACTTACCATATCAATAGACTAAAAAAATACTCCTTTATAATTCGTCATAATATTCCCCTAAATCTATCAATACCACAATAGAAGATCTTCGAGGGAAGAACAAAAGGAAAAATTGGAAGCGTGGTGATATCACCACATATGACTAAAACAAAACCATTAAAACCCATGGTCGGAGCAAGAAAAATATGAATTTAATACCCTTGATAAGATACTACGGTTACTCTAAAAATAAGAGAAATAAGAAAAAGATGAATAGGAAATAATTATTCATGAAAACCAATTCAAAACCTATAATATTAATGTCTAGTTTGGTAAATGAATATTTTATACCATATGATTCATGGGTTGCGGATGTTATGCTGTAAAACCCACCCTACAATGTATTTCCCTCAAAATAATAAAATATGATGAAAATGATAGCACTGTGGGATAAAAATATCTAATGACGTAAATCACTATCTTACGAAATACTAAAAATTCATGATCATGTTCTTTATAATTAATATTTACAAGATAGATGGTTTCGAAATCCATATTCCATATTATTATACTATTAACCATTTTTTAGACATAAAACTCATTATTATTGCAAATATATAACACTAAATCACGAGAACACCCTAAACCTCGAGGGTCATCTTCCAATGTTCACTGACACCTCAAACCACAAATGTAATGGAATGGGATGGGATGAACAATTGCATTATATACATCTCAAATGATTCTATCACATGAGAATCCAAACCGAAACTAAATGATACAAAAGGGGGGTCGAAACCACTACCCAAGGAGATATCACCATGGGGCCAAATCACATGTCAAATTATACTACTATCCAAACATTCCAAAACAAATTACTATAAAAAACCATAGAACTCATTACCAAATCTTAATCGGAATATCATCACATTATTCGAAACCAGTGAAAAAACACAACATCTCAACAAAAACAATTGGACAACTTTCTCTGCCTCTACACAATTCATTCCAACAACAACAAAAACATACAAATGTTAACAAGTTAGGTACTTCCACCTTCTATATCAATATACAATTTGATTTTGCAATCAATGAATCAACCTCATTACTTCAATCACTCAAATGTTTACAAATTCGGATTATGATTTCTCTCATCCATTTTTTCCATACATTATATTATTTATCAGCGATAAAATATCTAAGAAACAACAAATCAGATTAGATGACTTGATATATGAATAAAATCATCAAAATTTATATTTCAAAATAAATTAAATTTATTCATTAGTGGACATGAATATATGTCTCTCACTCTAACGTAATTTCCTCCAATAGACAATTCCTCCAGAACATGTGGCCTAAGGGAATTGTCCATCATTGAAACACATTCTATCGAATATAATAGACCTCTATATTTGACTCTCCAAAAATATTTTATTAATAAATATACAACTCTCTAAAATATATGATATGTATAAATATATATGATACTAACGCAGCTAAGAAACATGTAAGAGATCGTTGATCTGGTACATCCATGGAAGATGTTCCAAATAACAATCCACATCAAAAATGCCCCCCGACAACAAATAAGGTGCTTTAAACTGGGGTAAAGGCTTAATCACATGCGAAAACATTTTTTCATATTTTTATGGGATACACATAACAACACATGGTCTACAACTTCAATTTTAATGGCCCTCGACTTTTAATAGTTGTATTCGTTTTACTTGTCATGTGTCTCCATAATCCTCTCTTGATTAATCTGAACCATTTTAATATTGTTCTACACCACATTATGACCACGAACTTCTAACTCCATAGCCACTATAATGAACAAAGAAAAATAATATTTAATCCCACAGAAATAATAAAATGAACTCATGCCAATGGATGAGTTGATGCTATTATTATAAGAAAAAATAACCTAATGTGAATGAATTTCCTAGGATCCTTAAAATCCTATGATGAAGGGAATAAATATTTACATCACTAAACGGGTCATCCACATTGTCTTTATATTGTTCCTAGAGTCAAAACTATTATAGAGGAATAATTGTGAGCTAAAATCATTAATTAATAACCTCCATTCTTATGATGTAAAATATTATTCGCAATATAATAAAATTGACCTAAATATTTCATGAAACCATAACACCTCATCCATAAAACCCCTCAGTAAAATTTCCATGGCACACAACTATATATTTTCAAACATGTTATCTAATTTCATCATCTAATCTTTATTTTCAGAGGTAAAATAATTATATACTTATTATCAAGGAATTATGGTAATGATCTATATTGAGATACATTCTCATTTCCACTCATGAAAATCAAAGGGATACCTTAATCCTCTAGTAATACAATTATTAGTCTTTACAAATTATAAAGAAAAACCCCAAGTCACAATACATACCAAAAAATGTATCATCCCATGCCACCAATAATGCATGCCCAATCCACAATATGTATTTGAAAATTCTGGTATTAAAATCAAATTTGTTCTATGAAACTCACAAATTACTCCCTTGTTCATCACCACTGAATGGACATCACCTCCAAAAACAACATCCGGTTATAACTATCCTACAACCATCCATTCAATGAATCAACATTTATACTAAAATCACGGATTTCCCTTCCTCTAGGTTTCCCCACTCAGGCTCGACCATCTTATGCAGAAAAAAGATATTGCACTGTAATTTTTAAAAATCCACTTTCATTGACCACAATCACATCAAGGTACAAGACTATCAAATCCTCCCTCGGAATCCAACCATCTCAAGAATCAGAATTCACATAATTCATATAATTAATTTTCAAATAATCATTATTAATATTCCACTTTTCTAAGGGATAGGATATCGCAATGACACACTCATAAAGAAACATTATCCCACATCATTTGTGTAGATACATATTGCAATGTGAAAAGAAATAACTCTAGAACATGTGATGCTTGATGACAACAAAGAACTACCCATTGAGTTAGTTTCACCAAAATGTCATTGAAAACACAATGTCTTCTACGACTATATCATCAGAGGAATAGTTACATTAATAGGGATATAACTACCTATACACATAAGAGATAACTTCATTATTATTCATTAAGAAACTTCCTCATCCAAAAAAATCATCGCAAAACATCCCAAATATCACTATATCCTCTAGAGGCTGAATAACTAAAGCACTGACCAACTTTTCCTCCAAGTTATTAGACTCTACCTAACATTAGTCATACTTGTTAATCGCAAGGTCTTTTCAAGTCATATCTGTTAATAGATCCATAATCATATATAAATTTTACGTTGAAATATGATAATAAGTTGTAAGCCCAAGAAAACTGTGAATATCCACATCACTCATAGATATCTTCTATCAAAAAACAACCTCAACATTATAAATTTCTATGGAAGCACCCTCATAGTACACATAATTCCCATGAAAATTCACATATTATATCTAAAGAATAGTCTTTAAAAAACAATACATATAGATAAATGATAGGATCACCATGACCTCCCTTAGTCTTCGATTAGATCAATATTTCATAAATTTTAAATAGTATGAAATGGTAATTTATATTACAGACCATGGAATTTGATACCCCTATGATACAATATTTTATATTAATAACTATGAATGAAATGAAAATGAACACATACATTCCACACCTACATTTAAAAGAATTATTTGGGATATCTCTATCATTCGTGCTCTACTGTTGATATCCTGACAGCAAATAGATATTGGAAAACCATATTACCCTTATCAGATATTTAAAAAGGTTATCTACCCACTGGGGAGGGTATCAATTCACGTTCTTCATCGAATTCCATCTTCTGTAGTTAGCATAGAACCGCATTGTATCATTCTTCTTCTAGAAAAGTAGTACTATAACACCTCGTGATTTCACACTAGTCTACATAAATACTTTTTGAAACACATAACTTATCTATATACTCAAACCCCACAAAATTAATGGTTTCATACACAATTATCCATTTTGATCATATAATAATTATTCTAGAATTTTATCCCAACCTAAACATCACATTGGGGGGACACTATTACAACCTATTTGGAAAAAATTACAAAAAATCATTATTAACCCTAAGAGATTCTATCATCCTACTATCCACTGAATCTGTAGAAATATCATCCATTAAATAAATAAGGGTTTCTACGCATCAT
This sequence comes from Viscum album, assembly GCA_963277665.1. Taxonomy (NCBI): domain Eukaryota; kingdom Viridiplantae; phylum Streptophyta; class Magnoliopsida; order Santalales; family Viscaceae; genus Viscum; species Viscum album. Next base: position 969,068,181 of record OY728133.1, on the reverse strand, counting down.
CATCCCAATAGTTGACATTATGAACATTAAAATCCCATGATTACCATCTACATCCTTGAACAAAACTCTCCTATTGAAGCAGAAAAAAAGTATTATAAATGAAAAAAATATAATCGACATTAGGAATGACATCATAAAATATAATCTATAAAATAAACAAATAACCATGGGCCTGATATGTCTCAATGATTATTCCTCACCCTTCACACACATCATGCATATTGGATTGGATTCCGCATTGAATAGTAAATAACTAAGTAATGGGATGCCTGATGATATAAATTATTAGAGAAAAAACTATATATTATGAAATAAATGATTTAAAAAATATTTAATAACTAAACAAACCAGATAGGGTTTATGAAAATATTACCATACCATTAAATATTTCTACCATTTCTAGCACTTATGCCTTTTCTATATGTAACTATATAGGCCTAGATCTAATACCTCTCTTCTGAGGACCACCACTAAAAACATTCCCATGTTTATGTCCCTAAACATGAGGAAAATAATTGGGTTATTCTCTAAAATATCTATCTTCCCTTACTGGATAATAATAATAATGTTAAAAAAAATTCTTCAATAATATTATTAGAAAATGATGCTAAGGTTAATACTAAACATGGACACCTTCAAGAAACTGATCCTAAATAACTATGGTGAAATATATCTTCTTATCACCAAAAAACCCAAAAATATCACACAATAACCATAATGAATTAGGAAAATCATAGAAAAAATTATTCCAATATGGATGGTAAGAAAGATACTATAGTATACTCTGTTATTTTAGAAACATTTATCACCCTGGAACATCAGATACGATACTAAAAACCCCTCTACATGAGGAACCATTTTTGTTCACCTTGTGAAGACATTGACCCTATTTGACATGTTTATGTGGTTATATTATTAAATTTTATGTAGATAATAATTAATATCCTATTGGACCAATGTGTTTAACAGACATTGTGAACTAGATAGACACTTGAATTTCACATTTACTTTTGATAATATAAAATACAACATATAATTGTTATTTAGAATATAACTACCCCCTTTAGATATTCACATTGTATTAGTTTGAAAAAAATCTTTTTATCCATGGTAAAAGACACCTAACAATGTAGTGATCTCAGATTCCCAATATCTATATGAGTAAAATGGAATTTCAATAGTGTATGAATAACATGGATCAAATTAAAAGATTATCATATAATGCCACAAAAATATTTAGAATAGATAAAACGTATCAATATAAAAATTTATTTATTATTCATATAATATCTACATCACCAAATAACTTCATAATTATGGAATGAATTAGTTTAGATATTTGTAACATATTGTCGATAGCTCGTTCTAATACATCATAAAAATAAAATCACAACCTCATTCTAATACATCTTATATAACTGCGTAAGGAATCATAAAATCCCCAATCATTATGTCTCATGATAAATACCAATTAATTTAGTCACTATTTAAATTTGGGGCCTTCCAATAATTTTACAAGTCCAATCCATTACTTATATGAGTAAATGACACAATGAAACAATGTACCGTAAAAATAAATATTAATTCATATTGGAAGATCAAGAATATTTAATTCCAATAACATATCATGTCATGATGATCATAAATAACAAATAAAAATATAGTTTTTTGTATTATAACATAATAAACCTAGAATATAATGTGATTTACCATTTTTCCTTGTATATATTAAGATACATTAGAAAAATATTTTTAAAATTCTTGAGGTAAATTTTATTTTCACATTGAAAGTAACTTATTGAATGAATTATAAAATTTAATGTAAAAATAATAATTTAAAAATAACCATATAAACATGTAGATTAAGCTTCAATTCTATGATTACTCATGAGGCATTAAAATAAATTCTTGTTGTATAACATAAAAACATTTTATTCTTACATTTTTAAACATTTCAACTAGTATGTTCAAAAATTAATAAGAATATTCCATTCAAAAATATATTCAAAAAGAGAAAAATGTTTCTAAATTTATTTATAAATCATTCATATATTTTTTAATACATAATTCAAAATTATTTTTTAAATATTGGATATTAAATAAAAAATATTCATCGGTGGGGACTTATAAATAAATAATCCTGAATAATGATGATATTGTGAAATAAATCCATGCCATTTTGGCAAATTTTGAATAATATGCCTCATTATATGAATAATGTAAATATAAACTATAAATAATATAAAGAATTTGATATTATTTACATAATATTTAAAATCATTGGTATATACAACAGCAAAAATAAATAAATGGGAATATTGAATATTTCTCACAGATGTAGAAGTGAGACACGAAACCCTTACCTCAGTTTGGATTTATATAATACATTTTGAATATCCTATATAAAAAATATCTATTTATTATAAATATATTACATTACTATATTCACATATATCATTCCATATATGATTTACTTAATGTTTTTGTTAACCTTTTATGAGTATTTGTTTTTAAAAATAAATTATTTTGGTTATATCTGCTTCATTTTTTGTGAATGTTTTAGATTGGTAGATTTTCTCTTCCTACATTGATAAGGATTCTGTAATATATAGAATATAAGTAAAAATATATTTACTATTTATACTTGTTATATCTATATTAAGGGTCATCTGTAATAGTTATAAAAATAAATGAATTGAAATGTTAATTTAGACTCTAGGTCGAACGTATGCATGGCCTTTGTTTTATCTTTTCTACATATGGATGAAAACCAAGGTAAATAATAATTTAAATTTCCTCAATAAATAATATAAAACCTATATAATATATTTTAATCAAATATATTCTTATTTCCATCTTTGGAAATTTTAACTGAAAAACGGATCATGTCGCATTGTGGAGGTGGAAATAAACAATTAAGCACGAGCGATGTCATCATTATCTAAATTTTTTTTTGCAATGAGTTATATATTATAATTTAATTAAAAATAATATTTATTTAATAAATATCATATATATTCATTATTTATATCATTATAATAAGTAAATTGAAATGGTGATTGTAAAGAATAACATCGCTATGTGGAAATAGTAAATATTACATATACATAAATGATGTTACCATTTTTTTAGCATTTATTTGATATTTAATATGGTTATACGATAATAAGAATAAGAATTTGTTGTTATATTTATGATACTATATAAATTATATTATTAGCAGTATAAAAAATTAATAAGAAGTATATAAAGTGATATATTTTTTAGGACTCACTATAGAGGATTAACTCTTCTTCAGTAGGCCTCATTTAGATATATAATTATGGACAATATAGTGGGACATATGGATTATAAATCTAATATAACATGGATAAGGATATTAATCAGAGTGATGGTTAGAGTATGGTTGATCAAGATGGCTCAATATATGGTAAATACGTGAAAGGGGTGTCCCCTTTTATAATTGAGATGATGCTCACTTTTAGGATTTAATAAGAGTTAATTTATATAAAGTAATTACAAATCCAAATTCAAAAAAATTGATAGATATTTGAAAATATGGGGGGATATGGTTCAAATATAATATTATTAAATTATCTGTATTGGTTTTTGTGGTGGTTTTAACCTTATCATTTTGTTTAATAACTTAGTTAACCTATTTTAAAATTAGAAGCGGTAACATTGTTTTCACACTTAACAGGTTATAATTTTACATATAAGGTGTAAACTATGTCAGAAATAAAAATGGGATGATTTTTTCAACCATATCATACATCTGTTTTCTTTATTTAAGAATTTATGTATTTTTATATAATATATTTTAATATTTTCTTGATAAATTATCATTAATGTAAATTTTGAAACTATTCATTTACTTTGACACGAAATACATCAATACGAAGCTGTAAGTGGAATACAATTATTTTAAATATCACTAATATATTATATTATAATATTAAATTTTCCGAACACAATTAATCAAAAAAATTTATAACTATTAAAAAAATTAAGATCATTTATTTTATTTTTCTATTATTTTAACAAATATTATATTAGTGTTACACAAAAATTTAATGAAATTATATAATAACAATAAATTATTAATGAATATTATTCATATTGGTAATTTTATTATAAATAATAATTATGTTGACATTCATTCATGAATTCCTTTTATCCCAATGTGTACATCTAATCTGTATTTTAAAGAAAGGTAGTGGTATTTTGTAATATTAATTAATTTAAATACTATATTGGTCATTACCCAATAATCATGTCCATGTAGCACATCAATTTAGAATATAAAGTAATAATGTTAGAATTTATGTCATCCAAAAAGAAATAAGATGAAAACGTATGACCTTATCACTGAGTTATATCCTATGTTACCTTAATTTAATCTTCACCTAGTTATGAAATTTCATTAGGTTAATATCCATAATGATAAGAAATAAAAGGGGGATATCGAACAAATATTACCTCATGATTCAAAATATGGAAATAATATATTCAAAATCAATACATAAAAATTGAAATAATTAATTTCAATTAATGATCACAAAAATGATGGGAACTATTTTTCAAAAAAAATACCAATTCATAAGAATATAACTTCATTTATGTTACATTACAATTCCCCACTGAAAATTGAAATTAATTATAAATCATTTGATTGAATATCTAATATATAAAATTAATTAAAGTAATTAACCCATAGTTGTAAATTTAATTTAATAGGATATAAATTTATTATTGGTTTAAAATAGTTTTTTTGAAAATCATTTTCTTTATTTTAGAATTAAATTTATTTTCATTTCATATAAATTAATAATTAATACCTTTGTTTAATAATTATTTAATCCATATATGTTTCATAATTTATTTATTCTTATTCAATCATTCCAACCAATTTATTAGGTGATAGATATTATAAAATATTCTAATAGAATAAATATATATATATTTAAACATGATGTTATGTGAAAAAAAGCTATCAAGACAATAAAATTTATTAAACAGAAATATATTATTAACCCTCGAGGTGTTAAATTATACCACCAATAAAATTAATTTCACGGTAAAAATTATTTTACAATGATATAAAAATTTGACAATACAACTACCTGAACATATCCTCACGTACCCACCAAGAATCATAAAATTAATAGTTTCACAACAAAACATTGACCATGATAGTGGACAATCGTCATGGTACCTTCTATTTAAAATCCAAAATAAACACTAGTTTTTTGTTATAAGAAATATCATAAACTAGTGGTACTATATATTATTTTTGTACATGTGAATAACTAGTTATGTTCATCTTTCATAAAAATTCATATATCACATCATGGACATGAGAGAGATACATTGGAAGCAACAATTGATATTATATCATCACTATACAATCACGATTTTTTACGGACCAATATACATAAGCCCTTACATTCACTTATATGAAGAACTCGTCACCATATTCTAGAAATACTATCATATTATGAACTCTTTATTTATATCAAAATCCATATAATTTAGTTGATTTTCAGAATATATTTTTATCATTATTGAGAGACTATTTTGTGTTACTAAATAGGGGAATACTCCACTACCATTTCCTAATCATGTTCAGGTCCCAATAGCTTTCTTATTCCAACATAATTCCAAAAAATTGATGTTATAAACAAAATTTTATTGAGTAATTTATGAGGATCCAAATTAACTCTCAAGTTAACACCATTATTATATGAAAAATAATCCCAAGGGATGCGTTGATCACAACCTCCAATGAGATAAATTATGAAATCTCACAACATGTCTTACAGATTTTGAACATAAATCTCTTATTTTTATATTTCTAAGGATGATAAGCTATAATAATACTAAATTTTATGTCCAATTATCATTAATGAGATTTATAGAAAATGAATGGAACAATAATATCCAAATAAGATAAAATAGAACAGGTTTATCCATGTTGCCTTACCACTTCCTTAATATATATTTTCCATGTCTAATAAAGATGGAAATATTATCTTCATGAAAATATGTGTACTTAATTCCCAAGAATATTTAATAAAAAAATTGATGCATTAGTTCCTTTAGAAATTTGGTGGGGGTCTGATGATAAATTCCACAATGTTGGTTTCCCATTTCCATTTTGTTATGGGTAATGGTCTTAAATACCACATTGATTTATGAATCAATTCCTTAACTTAATTACATACCATGAAAAATGAATAATATCATATAATTACTCTCTTTATATTGTCCCATCTTTGATATCTTTCAAATAATAATACATCTTCCAACATATAGGATCTATTGAGAATAGTGAACTATCAACTTCATAAAAATACTCCTTCATCAAATCTAGAACGGATTTTCAAATTACATTATTCATGAACCTTGTCATTCCTTCATAATAATGGTTGATATCTTTATCATTTACCACCTTATTCTATGTATAAACATCATCATTTTTTCCTATTTAATCAGATCACAGATATATGGTTGTATAATCATTTGTAAAGCCGTAATCCACTCCAATCAGTATTTCATGTTGTATGATTGGAATATCTAGAAACAATAAATCTTTTTTTATCCTCATCATAGATAAGCTATCATGGTTAATTCAGACTCAAATCATCTACCACCTTGTTCACCCATTGTGATAGTAATATAATTAGTAGTCAAAATAACTAATAATATCATACAATCTTCTATGGAAAATATTCATCTATTTCCATCCGACAATTAAATTTTAACTATTAATATAGGTATAAATTTTAAACATTTCTACATAAATATAATATCTCCATATCATTAATTAAAAAAATACAATATATTACTACAGATCATGAATTCTGAAATTTTTCCCATGGAAAATTATTTTGTGTGATTCCTAATCTATAATCATAATATTTTTCATTAGGATTCATCCTAATCAATTCCTCGATTCATCACTAAAGATTACAGACCTTTCTTGACATCATGGTTTTTTTGTAATAGTACATTGAATAAAAATTTCTTAGTTTCCTTAATGTTTTTATCACAATCATATTTTCAAATGGAACTTTTGTCCCTTCAAGGTTAACATATGGGGGTGGGTTGGAAAAACATGTGATACTCTCACAAACTACTAATAATACCAAGTAATACCATGTAAACTACAGATCTCAATTACCATGGTTTTCATAGTACAATCATTAATTATATATTCCATTAATGGATCCATATATATATATATATATATCCTTGAATGATACTATGTGAACCAAAATGAATTTTTTCAATAAAAAATTAAGGCATAGTACTTTTTTCAAAAATATTTTGCTTCTTTAGGGTATTAGTACAATCCATAATTGATATTAATTATTTTCCTTAGAATTTGAATATATAAAAATATCATCAATAACGATTACCTAAAATAGTTAAAGGTAATCTCTAATGAATTTATTTATTAGAACAATTAATATATTGGTGTAATTATTAATTCCAAATGGAATCAACATAAATTCTTAGTGTCCATACCATATACAGATTTCATTCATTATTATATCCTCTATCTAAACCCTCAATTGATGATATCAAAAATGAAGTTCAATATTCAAAAACTATTGAAATCCATGTATTTGGTCAAAAAAATCATAAATTAGAGGTAAATGATTTTTTTCTTGATAATGGTTATGTTAAGATCTCAATATTAATTGACGAAAAACTTCAATCCATATATGTTCCTAAAAAATAATAGGTCCACCCCAAGAAGACTTATTTGGATAAATTACACCCTTATTGTTAATATTATGGTGTTCTACTTCTATTCCTATGACTCAATAATTTCTCTTTGATATGATGTATTTGAAATATGTGTGTCAATAGGTATGGTTTCTTTAGAAAATTCTCCAGCATGAATAAGTTGGCAATTAGAATATTTCTCCATAAATATTTTGAAAAACTTCAAAACCACAATAATATCATTTATATTGATATTTATCCATCTCTGTCATAAATAAAGTAAATTAAAATGAATCTTAACCAATATAATGAATGTGATTTCCATAAAAATCTAATAATTACTATCATTCCAATACATAATCATTAATTGGTTTATAATATCAAATGTGAAATAATATTATCAATTGTTATCATGGGATATATGTAGAGAAATACAGTGCATACCTTTTATAACATTAACATGTATAATAGGGAGACTAGTAATTTTTGTAGGAAGTGCATTCCCATAGGCAAAATCATAGGGGATTATATGATATTTTATGTGAATATTATAAAATTTATTTTTCTCACTCTTATCTAAATAAAAAATCTTTGTAGTGGTGATGTGATACCCTATGTAAATTAATCATTTTTTAAAATGTGGGTGGAAACATAATGAATCAAAACATATGAAATTTTAGAGTTAATGGAATGTTTCTGTTTTCATATGTCATTATAAACTACATCATCTACTATAATAATAAAAAAATCATAGCCTTCTCCCTGTATATTTTATTTGTAATTTTCTGTTGGTGAATTAGGAATTTTATGGAATAATGATCCATCTAATTGATTTTAAGGTAGTGAAATTTGAAGTATTTTTTATTACATTTAAAATCACGGTCAATGTTATTTTTTTCTATACACTTGATGAAAACTCAATTTCTAATTAACCATATACCAAGGTGTTTCTTTTAACAAGTAAAAAATTCAATATATTCCACATTCTATATTTACATTGAACCAATTTTTTCTAAACTATATTTATTATCATAATTTTTTTCAAATATATAAGTTGATGATATCTAATTATTTATCTTAATAAAACATGATTCTTTATCCACATATTTTTGGAATCTCTATGAAACTATATCCATATTGAAAATTAGAATAACTTCATCAATGAAATATTCAACAATTCTATTTTTTACATACATTTTCATCTAATTTCATTGTTAACCTAGTTATTATAGATTTAAATAAATTAACAAGTTCCTATTTATTCTATCAGAAAATCAAAATTAAATTACATATCATCTAGTTGTTCATGAGGAAATTACTTTTCCATGAAATGTTTTTTAAAATCACCCAATTCCACGATCAATATTTCCAATTCATACGCATTTTTATGGAGTAATGAATAAAATTGATCATTATCCCCTAAGATAATAAAAATAATATTTCAACATTCTCTTATTTATTTCCCTATTTTACATATCCATTGCTCAACATTAGAATAGATTTTTAGTTCCATTAAGTGATGAAGGATTTTGATGCATGAAGTAGTATAACATTATTAATCCACATTGTGTATCATTAGGATTCTATATAGGGGAATTGTTATTGATTATTACCTAAGATAAATACTTCAATACAGTTATAGTTACTCCAACTAAATTATCATCCATAGTAGGTAGATCCCTACATTGGTTACATCCATTGATAGGGTTCTCATTCTATCCAATTGGCATTATTTCAATATAAAATAAAAATTTATATTTGATCATGAAATTTTGAAATATAATGGTGAATTATAAAACTTGTGAATATCTTACATAAATTGAAAAAAAATCATAGCTAATCTCATATTCAAAAATAAATTATCATTGGTAATATTATCAATATCATTAATGGGGATATATTTCCAAATAATTGTTTTATAGAATCTAGTTTCATTGGATTATAATTCATATCGCTTAATATAAACTCTAAAACAATGAACCATTTAGACTGGATATGATGGATACTTTTTTACATCTGAACTAAATAAAATCAACGACATCCTAATACATGGATTGATTTTGTATTTTTATTAAACATGATATATATATGAATTTATAATTTAAATTGGAAAACATAAAACAAAAATACCATTCACTTTGAGAAAATCATTTAAACCTTCATCATTACCTATTTTATTAATCATGCAACAATTCCTGGTATCATGGATAAAAGAATCATTAGAAAGGGGTGATAAGTGAATCTCTATAACACCCCAATATTTGAAGATATATTTTCACAAAATTAATTTGATCACTTATATATTTTTATATACACAGAAAACTAATTTTACATTGATTTACACATAACACATTGTGGTTATTTTATTACACGAAACATTCATCTCATCATACATTACACACAACACAATGTTTAAATGAAAATTGTTATACTTTTAAAATATAATTATTTTATATGATAGTTTTTAAGGATCATTTGGAATGGAAGTAATAAATAATATTATTATAAAAATATGGTTTACACATGTATATAAAATAAATTCGTTCTTGACCAAATATTTAAGTATGAAAAATAAAGCCATATAAAAATAAAATGAAATCTCTCTATGAAAAAATATTTTTTTGTGAACAAGTGTGTTATATATCAAAATATTAATCTATTTTTTAAAATATTATAATTAAAAATAAAAAAAATATGTTTATATTATATTTTATATTAGTCAAAAAAATTATAAACCAAATTATGTTCATAAAAATATATTTATCGAAAAAGTACTTTTTCACCTTTTCTTACTGAGATGAAAAAATTAATTTTTGATATCTAAATAAATTTATTTTGATAAAATAAACTTCAATTTTTAAATCATAATTTTAAAATTATTTTTTTATTAACTTTGGTATTTTTTTTTGGAAAAGATTAATTTTTTGATTAATAGTAAAAAATAAAGAATTTTAAATGAAAAAAATCTTATGATTAAATTATTTATAATTCCAAATTATATTATTGATTTGTATTAATGTATAAAAAGATAATGTTTAGTCAATTAATTCATTTTATTTCACTTTACTCAATTTCTTATTGTATCTTTTTATAAAATATTTTTTATATTTTGAAAATTTTCCCTTTACCAACCTACTTTATCCACACATCCACCTGATTAATTATTAATTAAAATCATATAATATAGTAAATGGAATTAGGGTTTTTTTAATAATTGGAGTAAGAATAATTTAAAATGTCCAAAAATATGGAATTAATTTTTTTACAAAAAAATAGAAAATTGCAGTAAATATTATTTACCACAAATAGGGGAAGAATTTTTTTTGTGAGGGTTAAACTAAAAATTTAACAGTGAATAAACCTATAAACTCATAAAAACTATATCCTTGACATATTTATACAATTACTCATCTAATCAATGATAATAATCCATTTTGACCCTTGAGAATTATGAAAAATATGGTATCACTCAATTATTTTCAGTAATGCCAGGTGTGTACTCTCCCCCACTTATTAGAGGTCACCCCATGTAATCTATATTCACATATTAAAATACATTAGTATTGGAAAATACCTAACCATTTCAATTCCCATATTCACTCACCTCTTACTAGAAGCCTAGTTTTGGCTAGTAATTAACTTATGATGCATTTTAGTGGAAGCCTATGAAGAATAAATGAAGAAGAGGTAAAGTTTATGAATAATCATTTTTTATTATTTCTTATTATGTTCCGTTAATTATTAATATAAAATAAATATATAATAAAATATGTGTCTTAAATAATAGGAGATATTTTTATGTTATGGGAATGACCTACATCTATCAATACTTTAATTAAATGGGTTTTGAAATACTCATTAGTGTGTATCGCATATCGCCACCACAAAAACTAATGTTGTTCGTATTTACATGAAGACCTATAATGGTATGAAATAATAATTAATATATTTTTTGTATATGTTTTTATTTTATTATTATTTTATAAATACTATATCACACATACCATCAAAATTTCTAGTTTTGGGAGTACGATAACATCACTCATGTGTACGATAGACTACAGCACCATGAACTGAGGTTATTCGTTCACTCATTACATTGAACGTATCAGTGATCAGTATAAAAAAATATATTACATATATTTATAATATATATTATTATTTGTTTATTCTATATGATTTACTCTTATTTCATTTGAGTCATTATGAAGATGGAAACAATGTTAATGCATATGTACAGACTTACATCTCTGTAAACAGTTTGTTTTAATGTAAACACTAAATTTTATGTATTTCTATAAATGAATGTATACTGAATATATGTTATATTTATACCATGTTTTATATTTAATAGACAATAACATATTTATCAATGTTAATGGGCTTAATCAACAGGTCAAAAAATACTCAAAATACTAATAATTTCTTGATCGACATGTGATTTTAACTTGGGATTGTCCAAAAATGAATTATTTATGGTCAAAAGAAAATAATATATGGAATGATATATATGGTTATGTTTGTGTAAAATATTTATAATAATCTTATATTTATATAAGTTGATTGAATTTGTAGGAAGGATGTCATGAAATAAGGTAATGGATCTTTGTATCACTGTTTAATTTCATGAGACATGAACAATTATCATCAAAAATTTATTTTTTTCGTGTGTATACTTCATATGAATATATCTTATGATTTTAATAATTATAATTATTTGAATTTCCATATCAATTTTTTATAATAAATTTCACATGGTTTATTGTTAAAGCACTTCAAAATTGGAAATGGTTTTTGTCTCAATTTTTCATTCTATGTTATATATGATATATTATTCACATATATTATTTTAGGAGGTTTATATACATAGATATTGACATTTAATATCAAATATTTAATTTTCCTCATGATATTTTATGTTACATACAATTTTATCTCATCATTGAGAATATAATTCACTGTTACAAATGTGGTTATGTTTTTATGTTATAGTCTCATCATTTATAAGGATTATTTATGATTATGTTTCTAATGATAAAATATTTTGATCCATATCTCGAAAAACACTTGAATTTTGCAACCCTATTGTCATTCATGAAATTTTTAGGTAATATTTCTTCAATTTGGTTCCCTAGAACTAGTGTCTATATACATTATGATAAGATATATTCATGGTTTTTGAATATTAATAAATTCATTATCACTCCATGATTGTTCTTTCACATAACATGTAATTTGATAATATCCAAAGTGTATATTTCACTATAATAGGTCATAGTAGGTCCCACTATGATGAAAACCTATAATTTCTGTGAAAATATTATTAGATATATGTTCTATGGTCAGATGATATCATTTGAGGGACAAAACTGATATAGGAAATCTGGGCTTGAGACTCAAATGATGATGATGAACGTTTTTATGGAGTACACCCTTGGTGATATCAATTATGATATTCTGACAACAATATATGATAGAGGGAAATTAAAAACTTTTAAGTTTCATATAATGTTCAAATCCATAGATGTTTTTATTGGTCTTTAGGCATTAAGATTATTATTAATGGATTTTATGGGTCGTGTACATTTATGTATTGATAAAAACTGTTATAAAAGATGCCCATAGTGTGGTGGGATACATTGGAGGATTATTGAGTATTATTACATTATTTAATAATGTGAGATAGGATTTATCCCTTCTCTTCACTAAGAGAAGCTAATATCATAGGACCTCTAATAGAAATGATATAGCATAAAATAATCCACGGTTATGATTTTCAATAAGAAGGTTCAATTTTCCAGAATGTCAAAGAAAGAGATATCAACCATATAGGTTGATGGAACTTGAATGCAACCTGCTCTATTAGAGATATTGCAATAATGGGGTTATAATACATTGTAACAGTTCGTATGTGTAGACATTTTGCCGAGGCATTAAAATGTTTCTCTAGGGTCCCTTGACATATTTCTAGATGTTAACCATTGAATTTAGGCTGCTCCTCCTAATTCCACTGAGAAAGGGACCTAGAGGGTCACAAACTAAATGTATCCAAAATATTATTTTAATAAATTATTATTTAACAAGTTGAGTAAATACTAATCATGGTCATGTTTAAATAATTATTCTTGTATTCCAGATAGCATTTGTTTTTCACATGTTATTTGGGAGAATATATTTTGGGTGGAATTATTAATAAATATTAAAGAGTATTGTTGGATTGAGTTTAATAGTCCAGTGGGAAATAATAATATTAAATAATATTTTATTATATAATATTACATTATAAATAAAATGTTATGCACAATTCAGGAAATAATAATATTTTTTTTATTATTTTACTTGGGGGTTTCAGAAAGATTTATGAAATATTTAAAGGAACTTTTTCAAATTATTTTATTATTACCCTTGTCAAATAAAAGATCGATTATATTTTTCTCTCATTAGCTAAGTGGAAGATTACTGACAGGTTTTGAGTTGCGAACAATATTTTGGAGAAATACTCCAAAACTTAAGAGTTATTTCCTCTCTAAGAACACTCTAAAAAAAGATCAATCATCTTCCATGGATTCAAGGATAATTCTTCGGATGTGGTTATCATGGAGATCAAATGTGGATGATGTAAACATAATGATCCTAGATACTAGCACCTAGATACTACTACAGTGATGTCTAGAGACTCATGAAACACGTGTGGATCCCAGTTGAATGAGATTTCCCCTTGATCTCTACTACATAATGCTGACGTACATCAAATCAGTGATCGAACACAGCAACAAAGAAAGAATAACCCTTTTAGGTAATTATTATTTTATTATATTAATTATAAAAAATATATATGGATATTATCTCTTTGTTCTAGGTTTATATTACTTTGTATTATTTATTTGATTTAATTCTGCGGATCACAACGTTCATTATAACATAGATCCCAGATTTTTCATTACATATGTGAAAAATAAAAGTTGTGAACCATCCATATCACACTTTTGTAGTGCCCAAAACCAACTACTGTATCAAAGGGGGATTATTATTATTTAAAATTAATTAATTGGTGGTTGATTTATGCATTCATAATTTGGTTTCTAAATTCATGATTAATCATTATTTTAATCTGAATTAACACACATGTTTCTTCCTCCATGATTTCTCAATGATCTAACAGATATGAAATATTTTAGGATAAAAATAAAATCAAGAATCTCATCCTGAGCTACCAAGGATTCAGTACAGATTACACAGTAGTACATAACATGTAACTAGAGTTACATGAAGTGTATTTGTAATTAATGAACCATTTGTTAATTCTACAGTTACTCAACCCATGTGAATTAATGACACATAGTGTAGTTAATTATTACACCAGGTGTCAACAGGAATAGTCTATTGCACGGTCAGTTGGACTACACACTGTGTGACCCACTGGACATGACTTCTAGTACCTTCCAATTTAGGGTCATGTTGTTAAACCCATACACAACATTGCTGATCAATGTCCATGTACCGCTGAGTCAACAAGATGTGTCACCCACAGGACATGCCTTGTTATCCATGAATTCTGACGTATGCCACACAAGATGAGTCCTTAAGTGTGTACATAAGATGGACAATAATGTTAGTACATTCTGTGTAAAATGGTTCTATAAGTCGCGTAATGTTATAAATTTACAAAAAATTAAAAATGTAATATCCACACAATGTTTAGATATACTTTTCATGAATAAGATGTATTAAAATTAATATTCTATGTGTATTAATGCATGAAATGTTACCTAAATGACATTAAATTCATGTAATAATCTGTGATGTACAAATCGTGAAATTATTTCATGAGTCTCATATGTTATGTCTCACAAATAAAAAAGTGTATACATGCATAATAAATTTTTAGTATATTTGGATGGGTGTTCACCATGTTACCTCCAAGGTACAATGGTTTACAAGTTTAATTTTAAATTAAAATTTATTTATATTAAATTATAATGGTTGAGAATCATAAGGAACTTAATAAAAGTTTTAATATAAATGTAATTATTAATTAAAGGTAATAATTACCCGATTCGAGCTTAATTTGACTTAAATAAAAACACATAATGAATTGAATACATGGTTTATATATTTCATGACACATTGAATACATGTGAATTATAATGAGCTAGACAATACCATTGTATGTGATTAGATTCCTATTAATATATTACTAAATTAAATATTTATCCTATGTTTCTTCTGTCCTCATTAATATATAAGGCATGCATTCCCAAGGATTATTTTATTAAAATCTTTTTCCCCTCACGTATGGGTGAGTAAAAGCATATGTAAATGATGGATCTCTATTTATATTAGAGGTGGCTCAAGTTAAGAGACAAGGAAAAACCAATCCAAAGAGATTAAATAGTGGATATTTGGAATGTTGTAAACATGAACTTGAAATGGTTGAAGTGTTTCTCCCCTAGGATAGAGGTTATTTTATCAACCATTAAATATACTAACTGTTATAACAATCTTATTATCATACCCTTTATTTTATTTCTATCAATTTCATGGTTCTTCATTATTGATTTTTTGTCATGATCACTTAATAATGAATTAAAAATCATGCAAGATGGATATAAAATAAATTGTATTATTCATAAATATAATCAAAATACATGGTTTATCACTTATGTAATCCCACTTAATATGAACCATCATGAAATAAAGATAATGATTTGAAATTTATAGATAAAGGATTAAATCCCTTAATAAAAAATTAAGTAGTTATACCCTTCCATTAATTTGGTTAGAATTGAATCATAGTTCAAATTGATTGACATGCCAATGTTGGGGAGATATCAATTATCAGGGAATTCTATCATGAGTTTTTGGGTTGAATTGACTTGGTTCATGTAATGCATTGACTTCCAAAGCAGGAATTTGTTTTAGTGAGAGATAAAGGTTAATGAAATCTATATTAATTATATCATGACTGGGGTGTCTGCTCAATAGATCTGGGAACTATGAGTTATTGTATTTGGAATTTGGAATTCATACTTAAAAAATTTCAAATTTCTGGTCCGACTAAATCTATGTTAATATGTAGGGGTATATGGAACCATTCACCTTAAATGTCTAAGAATCAAGATATTATGATTTTAATGGTGTGGACAATTGGGTTTCGATAAAATAATGGGAGAATAATTAATATAATTTTTTTTGTTTGAAAAAACATAATAAAATGATGTACAAAATCTATACTTATATTATTTGTAGAAACAACATTAAAAATGACATCAAACATACAGCTGTAATCCAATGTCAAGAAAGAAATGATTCTCACCATCATGAATTTCCCGAAGTGTTAAAGACCCTAATGGGTCATCCATTTCCATGAAATGAAATTATATGTGATGGAAGAACCTTTATTAGTAAGTCCTGGAAATGAGGTGTGTGATGAAATGCTCTCTCTATATGTTAAACAATTATGTGATGATATAGACATGAATTGGTTCATTCTAACATCAATTTCCAATGAGCTCATAATGAAATATGGGGAAATGCAGTCTTATGAAATGACATCCCAACATCAAGATCTCTTTCTTGAGAGGGCAAGACAATAGAGGTATGAGATCTCCAAATACATGTTTATGACTAATCTTAGAGAGTCTGCTTTATACTAGACTCTTTTAGTAATTCTTATTGTCTACATTGAGCATCTTTACATCTTAAGGATTATGTTTCCAGATAATTTTCACACATATCTCATACATTTGTCACATACCAAGGCCTTATCTAGCATTATTATTAATTAAAAAATTGTATATAATTAGTAGAGTCCATAAAAACATCTACCCTTGATTTGAATATTTATAAGGTCATGTGTATGAAAAACCCATAGTTATTATGAAGTATATGAAGAGGAAGGGAAAGTAAAGGGGGAATAAAACTAATAAATAGTCTAAATTCTAAAAGATCAAATGTTCAAGAATAAAAAGATCCGATAGAAGGGAAAGTGGAAGGTGGTATAATGTTTTCAATGTGGCACAGTCACCACATTGGAATAGGAACATCCCCAAAGGAAAGGGTAAGCCAAATGTCCATTCTTTATCTAGTGAAATAGTTTCATTTCTACACATTGGTTATTATAGGAATATTGTGGTGATCACATCTCTATTCAAATGTAGGAACCATGTATATTTTAGAAAATTTCCAAAGGAGAGGTGGATCTACAAGCCTCCAATAATGCTAGGATGGCTACTCATCCCTTTGGGGACGACTACATTTTCTTTGTTTATGTGATTGACATTGGGTTTTCATGATTTTATTTTGTACCTATTGTTATGAAAAACATAATTCGGTATCATGATTAAATACCAGTGGGTTTTTTATCATGTAAAAATGATAAATTTATTTCATCCATAAGGAAAACATATGTTACAGTATGAAAAATTTAAATAATTGTCTGTATGTATTAAATTACGAAAACCATGTTTTGTAAATCAATAGAGAATCATGTTCACAAAAAACATATAACATGTTGTTGTGGAAACACTTAGTTGGTCATGTAATTGAAAATGTTCAAACAATGATCTATCAATATGGTTATTTATATTCGTCTGAGCTAAAACAACTTGATAGATTCCATTCTTTTTTGCATTGAATAATTACCAAACAACCAATTTTATGACAATGTGAATGGGATATGTAGCTTCTAGGATTGGTACAAACTTATTTAAGTGAACCATTCTCAGTAGAATCTAGAGGTGGATATGCTTAACTCATTAATTTTATTTAAAACTTGAATATATAAGTTTATATCTTCAAAATGGTGTATATGATTGAGTCCTTTTAGAAATTAAAGGAAATCAATAATGAAGTAGATAATGAAATTGGTATGATGATAAATCTTTTTCGATCTGATCGAGGTGAATAATATCTTAACCTAGAGTTTATCGAATTTCTACGGGTGTTTGGGAATATATCTCAACTCACACCACATTAAACACCACAATGGAATGGTGATAGTGATTTAAGGAACCATAAATTTTTTGACATTTTATGGTTGATGATGAATCAAAAAAATAATCCATTATACTTTTGGGATATGTATTACAAAATATTACATAGACATTAAATTTAGTACCAAAAAAATAGGAAAATACAATTCCCTTCATCCTATAAATTTGAAGGAAACTTATCTTGTCACATACACATGTATGGGGGTGTCATCAATTTTTCATGGATTTCATGGAAAATAAATAGCACCCTAGGGAAAAAATAGTATATCTATAGGTTATCCCTATGAAACAAATGGATACTACCTATACAACCACTCATCCAAGAATGTGATTGTCTCCAGACAAGCTGTGTTCATGAGTGTGTGAATATCCTCAAAAACAATACTGGGAGCAAGATAGACCACAATTTTGTTGATGCTCATGATATTAAGGTGTTAGTACAATAACATGTTTCATAGACTCCATTGAATAAGTATTTCCTGAAACACAATTATTGCGTATGAGTATAAGAGAGGTAAGGGAAACATATAGATATTGGTTTCCAGTCACTAAGGACAGTGACTCACTATTATTGTAAAATGATGAAACATTATCCTACAAGGAAGTAGTTGGGAGCTCAGAAGAAACTAGATGTCTAGAAGAAAGGAATTATGAGATGGATTTTATATATCAGAACAATGTTTGGGTTCTGGTCGATGTTTCAGTTGATTTATATCCTATTGGATGTAAATGTGTATATAAGAGAAAACATGACATGGAAGGTAAATTTAGTACCTATAATGTTCAGATAGTTCATAAATGGTGCAAACATAATCAAGGAAATGACTAAAATGAATCATTTTCACCATTTTTCATTTTTATATACCTCATAATCATACATTCTATATCAGCTTACCGTGACTATGAATTTTGGAATATGGATATCAAAAGTGTATTCCATAATGGAAACCTTCTATAATATGTCTATATAACACAAATTTAACAGTTTGTGACCCCATGTGAATCCAAAAGAGTTTTTATGTTACATTAACCCATTTATATATTGAAGAAAACTTCCAGCTCGGGAACGTTCGATTAGATGAATCCATAAGAGAACATGGTTTCATTATAAATGGATGTGAGATGTGTGTTTTCCCAAAAATTTGTATGAATGATGTCATTATCCTATTAGTGTATTATCTATAATTATTACTTATTGGAAATGGAATAATAGTCTTCTAGTAAAATAAATAATTTTTGAACAAGTGCTTCTCTATGAAATATATAGGTGAAGTAGGATATTTTCTGGGGATCTAGATCATTCGTGATAGATCTTGGAGGATAATTTGACTAAGTCAAAGTACATATATTAACGATATATAAATAGAGTTAGTATGCAAAAATCTAATAGGTGATTAGTTCCAGTGTCACATGGCTTACATAATTCTATGAATATGTGTCCCCGTACACAAGAAGAGAAAGATATATTTACTATGATATAATATGCTTCACCAGTAGGATTAATCATGTATACCATGTTATGTACTAGACTTTATTTTTCATATGCATTGATCATGCTAGGAATTTATAAATATGATCAAGAAGAACAACATTGGACCGGTATTAAGGATATCTTTATGAATTCGGGAAGAACTAAGTATATGTTCATTGTGTACAGGGGAGACATGGTGCTCGTTATTAAGGGCTATGACGATGCTTTTTTTTCTGACAGATCAAAATAATATAAAGACAAAATCAGGATAATATTTCTATCTCAACAGATGAGCTATGAGCTACATGAATTCAATGAAACTAGATGCCTCTAATTCTATAATGAATTTCATTTATAACGAACATTCTAATGAAACCAAGGAATCCATTTGTATTTTTAGCTTATTCCATGAGATCGAGGTTGTAATTAGACGTAAATACCCTATCACATTGTATTGTGACAATAATGATGTGGCAACACTTGAAAAAGAGGCAAGGTCACAACAAAAGACAAAGAACGGACACTTACGGTATCACCTCTTGAGGTACTCTCATTAGTGTGGTTAATTTGCAGTGAGAAGAGTATCTATAGAAGAGAATGTGGGGGTACCCAAACTAAATTACTATCTTAGTAGAAGGATGAGTAGCATGTCAGAGATATTAGACTGGTTTTAGTTAGAAATTTTCTATAGTTCAAGTGGGAGTTTTTTGGATTTGGTGTCATAGAAAAAACATCTATGTACATTATGATAAATGATATTCATGGTTTTTGAATATAAATATATTACTTATCAAATCATGATTGTCATTCATCATAATATTGTATATGATAATGTCCTAAGAGTATCTATCCCACTAAAATTCCATAGTAGTTCACCGCTATGATGAGAAATTAGAACTGTTATTACACTATTCATAGATATATGTTCAACAGCTGGATGATATCATATGAGGGAAAAAATGATATAAGTTATCCGGGGTGGAGACTCATAGGACGTTTGAGAACCATGTCATGGTGTATTACCCTACAGATATCGACTAGGATATTATGATAACAGGACACAACAGTATGAGACCCACAATTATATGTTTCATTGGATGTTTTGATCTATATATTTTTGTACTAGTCCATAGAAAACAATATTATTATTAATGGATATTATGAGTCAGGTACTATGATGTAATATTGAAATCTGTGATGAAAATCATTCACGATGAGGAATGATATGTTTGGTGCATCAAATGTACTATTGTATTAATGATTAATTGGAGAAACAATTTATCCTTTTTTCACAAACATAAGATAATATCTCATTACCTTTGATAGAAATTGTATAGAATAAATAAATCTATGACCGCGGTGTTCAATAAGTGATTTCTATTTCTAGAAAAAAAAAATATATATCGAGCATATAGGATGATGTCAGTAGCATGAAATACGCTTGATTGGATATATTATAATAAAGGGATTATTTTACCTGGTAATGATTCATATAAGGTGACATTTCGTTGAGGAATTACCTTCTTTCACTATGGGTTTCTTGGCATGTTGCTAGACACTATCCTCAGACTTTAGGATTCTCCATCTAATTGCACTATTAAAGAGGTCTAGAGGGTGATGCACTATGTGTATCCAAAATCCTAATTAAATAAATTATTATTTAATAAGTTGAGTAAATATTAATCCTATAAATGGTTTATAATTATTCATGTTTTCCTAATCAAATTTTGTCCATCACTAGTAATTCAAGAGAATGTATTGTAAGAGAAATAATAAATAAATGTTAAATAGGATTGGCAGAATTAGATTAAGTATAAGGCCCCAGCCTTAAACCTTACTTAATCTTGAGTTATTACAAGATTACACATTGAGGATCTTTTCGGGTTTAGAGTTTTAGAGAAATTAGATCATAAAACTTGCATTACATTCCACATATAAAAAAAGTGGTTACATAAAGATAGTATTCTTCTTTCCCATCAATGGAAACTTATTTAAAATAAAATATGGATTCTTTCTTGACACTTCCTTGGCACTATCATCATATCATGTACCTTTCCCTTGACCTGTTAAAAACATTTCAAAAAAACTTGGGATGAGCATAAAAAGCTCAGTAAGGGATATAAAAATATGGTAAGGAAACATGGGTACATATATACTAAGAATGAAATCATACTTTACCCATAAAACATAAGCACTTTAACATTCCTAATCAAATCATGAATAAATCGTAGAAATCATAAGACATAAAGGTAACTTGAGGCATTCATAACATTCTTACGTATGGAGTAACCCTCTTGGTTACGTTTGGAATACCCATCACAGTATATTCCCTAAATCTCTTTGGAGAAACCTTAACGTTACACTCCTTCGCGGTACCCAATTCATTGTAGAGCTATATCAGGCTCACCCGCCCTTAGTTTATCACGGAACCACCCGTCTTCATAATAATGCCCAAGAACCTCAACATAATCGTATCACATAAAACATGCATAAAGGAAACATAATATTTCGACCTTTCAATAACAAGATATCAATACAACACATTGATATAAAAAAATTCTGAAAACCATTTTCAATACCAAAATAAAAGAAAAGTAAAAAATGGTATTTATTTTTATTTAAAAAAATGGTATGGCTGGTAGTGAAAGTCGAAACTCAAATAATGGTCACGGCGGCGGAGAAGTCGTTGTCGCAGCATACGTATGACAAAAACATTCCCTTTTGTTGTTTAGTAAAACACTTCATATAAAAAAGATTCCTTTTGGATAAACGTAAAAGTCAAAGGGGTTTATACACCGTATAAAAGAATGTTGAGTATAAAACAAAATATGCCTCAATGAAAGGAGATTGAGACGAAGTCCCATACCTCAGGTCTGACTTGAATCGATCGTTTTTTAATTTCCTGAATAATAAACTTGAGTTAATTTCTACTTTCTTAAGAAACTTTTTCAAGTTCATTATTCCTTTTATATCACTTATTTCCATGTCATGGACACTATGTAATTATTTAAGTTAATAACGGTCGTCTTAACGATCATTGGAACTTGAGTCAAAAATAAACCCATTATAATTACAAGTTGTTCATGTATCCATTATATCCAGAATTCTAATCATGATGTATATATTATATATATCCAGTATATACATTCATTTATAATATTACATAATCATTTAGAGGTAATAAATGAAATGCACCATTCATGGAGACGGTAAGCCGTACGTACGCATGAACGCTACTTTCATTTCTATTTTGAATTTTATAGAATGGAATCATAATGATATAAAGGAATATTATAATTCTAGTATAATATCATATATAATATCATAGTTCCATCCTTTATACATACCACATATGGTATTTAACGAATCAAATCACTTTGAGGGGGCGGTAGTCCGCACTTCCTTAAATGAAGATATCGCATTTACCCACAATGGAAACCATAAAGGTATGCCCAAAATGAAAAATACAGAATATTAAGGGAAAAATAAACATATTATATATCATATATAAACATAGTGACATCTTAATGGCCACCTTTGAAGGTGTTAAATGAATGTTGAAAAATCATCGTTTCGGGAGGCATAAATTCACCATCCACGGAAACAGTATGTCCTTTAACCATTAGATGCAGGTGTGTGTAAGTGTAGATAGAATCCTTCTCATAAAAACATCCTAGTATATTGAAGATACTGTATTTGGTACAAAATAAATGAATAAAAAGAGTTTAGGGGGTTGGAGAAGCAAAATAAAACAAAAGGACTCAAGTGAATACATTACCTTAAAATCGGGTAAATCCCTTTGGTTTGAGCTCAAAGGATTCCTTGGGAAGACTTCTGCCCAAAGTGAGGCTTTAAGGAGTAAGAGAGGGACGTGGAGAAAAAACATGGTCAGGGTTTGGCCGAGCCAAAAGCTTTGGGAGAGTGGGTAAGGATGTAGAGGTGGGGGCCTTTTATAAGAGGAGAGGAAGGGCACTCTTGGAAGGTAATGAAAAGTCACTTTATTTTAAAATGGTATTCGGATTTAAGAGGACTCACATTGATGTTGTTCTAGGATAAGGTGATAAGGGTTCGAAATCCACCCATCCAATAGGTTTTGGCCATGTGTAGGTCTTATATTTTACATTATCATTCCATTTTATTTAAATCGTTAAATAACGAGGTCATCGCTACATCATCATGATGTCATAAATAATTTAATTTATTTAAAGTATAAAAATTATAAAAAAATACTATAATGTTGGAAATCTTTTTATCTTTCCAATTACTATTTATAATCAAAAATATGTTCTTTATAACCCCATGTAAAAATTGTTTTAGTAAAACATTTCATGTTTGTGTCATTTTTACTTTTACATTAAATAAAAAGTTATTTATGTCATTTCCCAACCAAAGTGGCTCCATGGGGTCCCCAAGTTGACCCATGGATTTTCATGGTCTTCCATGACACATACAATGAGGGTAAGAAATGTGTCAAGCTCATCTCGTTTTATTAAAGCATTATTTTTACCTTAAACTACACTAATTACCTCTAATCGCGATTAAGAACATAAGAGTTACTATTCACCAAAAAAAATTTAATCTCATTGAAACACATTTTACTTCTTGATGACAACCATGTAAGTTGGACTTTTGAAATTAAAAACACAGAAGTCGTAAAATTTCATTTAAACGAAAAATCAGTTTTTATAAGTACCACTTAGTGGTTTCACTATTCATCAAAAATTGAAGTTTTTCAGAAAAATACCAAAAATTCACCCTAAGATATATTTGATATTCCGAATTCAAAAATGAAGTCTATTTTACAAAATTAAAAACATATAAGTCACATTAATTAATTTAATAATTAATTCCCGCTGTCATGACAAATAGCGTGTTTTTATGAAACAATAAGTATCAAAAGATTGACACCAGTTTAAGTCCAATTTAAAATGAAATTGATTCCAATGACCACAATTGGATTAAATGGTTAAAATATATTATAATGTCACTTGAAAACCAATTCAAAAGATAATATAATTTTATAAATAAATTAGATTAAAAAGCAGTTTTGATGTAAAATGCAGTATTTTTCACAATTCATTAAAAAAATGAACATTATCTGAAAAATACCAAAAATTCACACAAAGTAAATTTTGATGTCACAATAATAAAGAATAAGATTATTTTTACAAACATAGATTATTAAATTGTCAAAAGATAGATTTAAAAATGGTTTTCCATCAAAAGGCAGTAAAACAATCTTTTAAAAATATTAGTGTATTCCATGCTTAAGATTGGATTTATTTTCATTTTAAGCCTCTAAAACACTATATAATTCATTAATAGACATAGATAAAAATATCTATTACTCATTACTTACTTGGGATGTCACATCCTTCCCCCCTTTTGGAATTTTCATCCACGCAATTTATTTACTTATCGAATAAATGGGGGTACTTATGCCTCATTGGATTTTCAGATTCCCATGTTGCCTCTTTCATCATGTGGTTTTTTCACAAAACCTTTACCTGATTAATCACCTTATTCCGTAACACATGCTCCCTATGGTCAAGAATCTGGACCGGTTGTTCCACATAAGATAGTTTCTCTTCCAGCTGAACTACCTCTGGACTCAAAACATGAGATGGATCTAGCATATACTTTCTCAACATCGAAACGTGAAAAACATTGTGTACCTAAGATAAACTCGGAGGTAAAGACACCTGGTATTCAACTGATCCAACTCTCTCCAGAATTTCATATGGTCCAATGAACCTTGGAATCAGCTTTCCTTTCTTACCAAATTGCATCACACTTTTCCATGGTGATACTTTGAGAAAAACATGATCACCTACCTCAAAAGATAGATCCTTCCTCCTGTTGTCTGCATAACTCTTCTGCCTGCTCTGAGCTGTTCTCATGTGCTTATGAATCAGCAGAACTTTTTCTGCCATCTCTTCTACCAATTTAGGTACCATCGACATCCTTTCACCCACTTCTTCCCAGAAATCTAGAGTTCAACACCACTTCCCATATAATGCCTGAAATGGTGCCATCTGTATACTGGAATGAAAACTGTTATTATATGAAAATTCAACCAAAGAAAGATGTTGGTCCCAACGTCCCTGATAATCCATCAAACAAGCTCGTAGAATGTCCTCCAAGGTCTGAATTGTTCGTTCTGACTGCCCATCTGATTGAGGATGAAATTTTGTACTAAAATTTAATTCAGTACCCAACGACTTCTTAAGGCCTTTCCAAAAGTTAGAAGTGAACCTGGGATCACGATCAGATACAATGGAGTGGGGGACTCCATGTAACCTGACTATCTCTTTATGATACAAACTGGAAAGTTGATCTAGGGAAAAAGTATCTCGTATAGTAAGGAAATGAGTAGATTTAGTTAATCGATCAACAATAACCCAGATTGCATTATTACCTCGAGATGTCTTCGGTAATACCACAACAAAGTACATGGATATATTCTCCCATTTCATCTCTGGCACTGGTAAAGGATGAAGCATCCCTTTCGGTAACTGCCGCTCTAGTTTAACATGTTGACATGTGAAACACTTCACAGTAAAATCAGCAATATCTATTTTCATTCCATCCCACCAGTAATACTCTCGCAGATCTTTGTACATCTTAGTACTTCCAGGATGAACTGAAAACATAGAACTATGATCTTCACATAAAAACTCTCTCTTCAACTGTGAATCACAAGGAACACACAATCTCTTACCAAATATCAAAACTCAATCATTATCAATGTTGAATTTAGGCAACTTACCTTTCTGAACCAGCTCTACCTTTTTCTGCAACTCACTGTCTTTCTTCTGTGCTTGCTTGATTCTATCTGATATAGATGATCTCACTAATACCTGAAACAAAACAGAAGAACTTTGTACACCAACAACTTCTATGCCAATGTTCATAAAATCCTTAACCAAAGGATCACGTTCCAAATGCAACATTGCTAATGAAGCATTACTTTTTTGACTCAAAGCATCAGCCACTTTATTTTCTTTTCCCGGATGGTAATGAATTGTACAATCATAATCTTTGATTAATTCTAGCCATCTCCTCTGTCTCATGTTTAACTCTTTCTGATTGAATATATACTTTAAACTTTTGTGATCAGTATATATTTCACACATTACTCCAAACAAATGATGCCTCCAAATTTTTAAAGTGAAAACAACATCAGTTAATTCCAAATCATTTGTAGGTTAATTTACCTCATGAGTTTTCATCTTTCGTGATGCATAATCAATTACCTGATCATTCTGCATTAGAACGCAACCATGTCCTTTCAATGAAGCATCACTGTATCTATCAAACTCACCATTCCTAGAATTTATTTCCAAAACTGGAGCATTCACCAATCTTCTTTTCAATTCCTAAAAACAATCATCACATTCTTTTGTCCAGATAAACTTAACACCCTTCCGAGTTAGCTTAGTCATTGGACTAGATAACCAAGAAAAATGTCTAACAAACCTTCAGTAATTGCCTACCAAACCAAGGAAACTACGAATCTCTGTTAGATTTGTGGGTCTTGGCAATTATTCAACAACCTTTATTTTTGCAGGATCAACGGTTATCCCATATTTAGAAACAATGTGACCAAGGAAAGAAATTTGTTGTAACCAAAACTCACACTTTCTGAATTTTCCATTAAGTTTCATTTCATTTAAGGTTTTAAAGATAACCCTTAAATGTCTTTCATGGTCCTCTTTACTTTTAGAAAACACCAAAATGTCATCAATGAAAACCACCACAAACTTATCCAAGAACTCATGGAAAATTCTATTCATTAAGTCCATGAATACAACAGGTGCTTTTAGAAAAGAAACTTCTTTAGCTCTACAGTCAATCTTAGCATGGTAAATAGAGATCCAATCCATACCCAGGATAACATCAATCTCTACTAGAGGTAGAACAATAAGGTTTGCAGGTAGTTTCTTTCCACAGATAAGGATAGGAAGATTTGTATAAATTCTTTTTTCCTCAACATTTCCCCAAGGTGTTTTTACCAAAATTTCAGGAGTCATTTCTTGAGATGGTATTTCCATTTTACTAGAGAAGGTTTCAGAGATGAAAGAATGTGTGGACCCTGAATCAAACAACACACTGGCATAATCTGAAAAAACAAACAAGGTACCTGATACAACTTCATTTGATGGCCTGAAATCTACTGAAGTAGTTGAAAAGGATTTCACCACCCATTTCTGCTTGTAGTATAACTGCTTCCCATCACTCAAGCTCTTTTTCGGACACTCGTTTGCATTGTGACCCATCTCATTTCACTTAAATATTTTCACTAACTATAAATAAAATTTGGTCTTACCTTCACCTTGATCTTTTTCAGTGCAATCACGAGCCTTACGTCCCATCATACCACATCGGTAGCACTTTACAGAATTCAGAAGACATTCCGAAGCATGCCTTTTGCCACATTTATCACAAACTGGAAAATTAGATTTCTTACCATCAGACTTTTTTGATTAATTCTTCCCTTTCTCTTGCCACCTTGATATCTTCTTCTACTGGTTGTTATAGAACACTTGATCATTGGAAAACTCCATTTCCACCTTCTCAGCACATCGAACAAGCTTTTAATAACTTTTAAACTCACGAGAAGCTATTTCCCTTCAATATTTTGGCTTTAATCCTGAGTAAAAACGATTGATTTTACTATCAAGGTCTCAGATAAAATTTGTAGCATACCTTGCCAATCGAGTGAACCTTTCTTCATAGGAAGCCACTGAGTCTTCCTCTTGCCTCAATTCCAAGAATTGTTTTTCCATCCTAAGTCGAACAGCCATTGGAAAACACTTTTCAAGAAACATACCTTTAAATTCATCCCAGTCGAGAGCATCAATCTCATCAGCGTCCCTGATATTTTTAACCATCGACCACCACTGATCTGCTTCACCCTCCTAACGGTAAATAGCAAGACTAAACCTTTGAATGTCTGAACACCCCATGACATCAAAAATCTTCTCCAGTGATTTAATCCACCCTTCAGCTTGCACAAGATCACATTATCCTCTGAATGATAGAGGATGTTGCCTCATGAAATGTTCCACCACTGAAATGTTCCTCTGCGGTTGATCTGGCTGATCTCGTGTATGGATACCACCGCCATTTATCGCTAGAGTCAACTGCGCCATTACTACAACAAATTGTTCAGTTCTAATTCTGACCATCTCAGGATGCTGATTCAGAAGGTTATTTCCTTCTGCATGCCTTCCTAGCACTGCTTCCCTGTTTCCTCAGTGGACAACCATTCTGAACAAACATGTCTTAGATGAAGCAACATGGTAATCTTCAAATACTATATCACTTCAATTTTACCATAAAAAAATTTGGATAATCATTTAATAGAATTCTAACTCCTAAAGTTATCTAAACCAACCATTGATACCAACTATAAGGCCCCATCCTTAAAGCTTACTTAATCATCAGTTATTACAAGATTACACATTGAGGATCTTTTCAGGTTTAGAGTTTTAGAGAATTAGATCATAAAACTTGCATTACATTCCACATATAAAAAAAGTGGTTACATAAAGATAGTATTCTTCTTTCCAATCAATGGAAACTTATTTAAAATAAAACATGGATTCTTTCTTGACACTTCCTTGGCAATATCATCATATCATGTACCTTTCCCTTGACCTGTTAAAAAAATTTCAAAAAAACTTGGGATGAGCATAAAAAGATCAGTAAGGGATATAAAAATATGGTAAGGAAACATGGGTACATATATACATAAGAATGAAATCATACTTTACCCATAAAACATAAGCACTTTAACATACCTCATCAAATCATGAATAAATCATAGAAATCATAAGACATAAAGGTAACTTGAGGCATTCATAACATTCTTACGTAGGGAGTAACCCTGTTGGTTACGTTTGGAATACCCATCACAGTATATTCCCTAAATCTCTTCAGAGAAACCTTAATGTTGCACTCTTTCGCGTTACCCAATGCATTGAAGAGCTATATCGGGCTCACCCGACCTTAGTTAATCACGAAACCACCCATCTTCATAATAATGCCCAAGAACCTCAACATAATAGTATCACATAAAACATGCAAAAAGGAAACATAATATTTCCACCATTCAATCACAAGATATCAATACAACACATTGATATAAAAACATTATGAAAACCATTTTCAATACCAAAATAAAATAACAGTAAAACATGGAATTTATTTTACTTTTTTAATAAAAGGTATGGCTTGTAGAGGAAGCCGAAACTCAAATAATGGTCACATCGGCGGAGAAGTCGTTTTCAACACATATGTGCGACAAAAACATTTCCTTCTGTCATTTAGTAAGATTCTTCATATAAAAAATATTCCTTTTGGATAAACGTAAAAGCAAAAGGGGTTTATACACCGTATAAAAGAATGTTGAGTATAAAACAAAATATTCCTCAATGAAAGGAGATTGAGACGAAGTCCCATACCTCGGGTCCGACATGAATCGATAGTTCTTTAATGTCCTGAATAATAAACTTTAGTTAATTTCTACTTGCTTAAGAACCTTTTTCAAGTTCATTATTCCTTTTATATCACTTATTTCCATGTCATGAACACTATGCAATTATTTAAGTTAATAACGGTCGTTTTAACGATCATTATTACTTGAGTCAAAAATAAACCCTTTATAATTACAAGTTGTTCATGTATCCATTATATCCAGAATTATAATCATGATGTATATATCATATATATCCAGTATATACATGCATTTATAATATTACATAATCATTTAGAGGTAATAAATGAAATGTACCGTTCATGGAGACGGTAATCCGTACGTACGCATGAACACTACTTTCATTTCTATTTCGTATTTTATAGAATGGAATCATAATGATATAAAGGTATATTATAATTCCATTATAATATCATATATAATATCATAGTTCCATCTTTTATACGTCCCACATATGCTATTTAACGAATCAAATCACTTTAAGGGGGCGGTAGTACGCTTTTCCTTAAATGAAGATATCGCGTTTACCCATAATGGAAACCATAAAGTTATTCCCAAAATGAAAAATACAGAAGCTTAAGGAAAACATAAACATATTATATATCATATATAAATATAGTGACATCTTAATGGCCACCTTTGAAGGTGTTAAAATAATGTTGGACAATCATCGTTTCGGGAGGCATAAATTCACCATCCACGGAAACAGTATGTCCCTAAACCATTAGATGTAGGTGTGTGTAATTGTAGCTCGAATCCTTCATATAATAACATCCAAGTGTATTGAAGATATAGGAGTTATTACAAAATAAATGAATAAAAAGGTTTTAGGGGGTTGGAGAAGAAAAATAAAACAAAAGGACTCAAGTGAAGACATTACCTTAAAATCTGGTAACTCCCTTGGGTTTGAGCTCAAAGGCTTATTTGGGAAGAATTCTGCCCAAAGTTAGGATTTAAGGAGTAAGAGAGGGAAGTGGAGAGACAAAATGGGCAGGGTTTTTCCGAGCCAATGACTTTGGGAGTGTGGGTAAGGAGGTAGAGGTGGGGGCCTTTTATAAGAGGAGCGGAGGGGCACTCTTGGAAGGTAATGAAAATTCACTTTATTTTAAAATGGTATTCGGATTTAAGAGGTCACACATTGATGTGTTTTGAGGATAAGGTGATAAGGGTTCTAAATCCACCCATACAATAGGTTTTGGCCATCTGTAGGTCTTAGATTTTACATTATCATTCCATTTTATTTAAATCGTTAAATAATGGGGTCATCGCTGCATCATCATGATGTCATAAATAATTTAATTTATATAAATTCTAAAAATTATAAAAAATACTATAATGTAGGAAATATTTTTATCTTTACAATTACTATTTATAATCAAAAATATGTTCTTTATAACCCCATGTAAAAATTGTTTTAGTAAAACATTTCATGTTTGTGTCATTTTTACTTTTACATTAAATAAAAAGTTATTTATGTCATTTCCCAACCAAAGTGGCTCCATGGGGTCCCCAAGTTGAGACATGGATATTCATGGTCTTCCATGACACATACAATGAGGGTAGGAAATGTGTCAAGCTCATCTCATTTTATTAAATCATTATTTTTACCTTAAACTACACTAATTACCTCTAATCGCGATTAAGAACATAAGAGTTACTAATCACCAAAAAAAATTTAATCTCATTGAACCACATTTTACTTCATGATGAAAACCATGTATGTCGGATTTTTGAAATTCAAAACACAGAAGTGGTAAATTTCATTTAAACGAAAAATCAGTTTTTATAAGTACCACTTAGTGGTTTCACTATTCATCAAAAATTGAAGTTTTTCAGAAAAATACCGAAAATTCACCCTAAGATATATTTGATATTCCGAATTCAAAAATGAAGTCTATTTTACAAAATTAAAAACATATAAGTCACATTAATTAATTTAATAATTAATTCCCGTTGTCATGACAAATAGCGTGTTTTTATGAAACAATAAGTATCAAAAGATTGACACCAGTTTAAGGCCAATTTCAAACTGAAATTGATTCCCATGACCACCATTGGATTAAATGGTAAAAATGTATTCTAATTTCACTTGAAAACCAATTCAAAAGATAATATAATCTTATAAATAAATTATATTAAAAGGAAGTTTTGATGTAAAATGCAGTATTTTTCACAATTCATTAAAAAAATGAACATTGTCTGAAAAATACCAAAAATTCACACAAAGTAAATTTTTATGTCACAATCATAAAGAATAAGATTATTTTGACAAACATAGATTATAAAATTGTCAAAAGATAGATTTACAAATGGTTTTCCATCTAAAGGCAGTAAAACAATCTTTTAAATATATTAGTGTATTCCATGCTTAAGAATGGATTTATTTTCATATTAAGCCTCTAAAACACTATCTAATTCATTAATAGACATAGATAAAAATATCTATTACTCATTACTTACTTGGGATGTTACATCCTTCCCCCCTTTGGAAATTTTCATCCACGCAATTTATTTACTTATCGAATAAATGGGGGTACTTATCCCTCATTGCATTTTCAGATTCCCATGTTGCCTCTTCCATAATGTGGTTTTTCCACAAAACCTTTACCTGATTAATCAACTTATTCCATAACACTTGCTCCCTATGGTCACGAATCTGGACCGTTTGTTCCTCATAAGATTGTTTCTCTTCCAGCTGAACTACCTCTGGACTCAAAACATGAGATGGATCTGGCATATACTTTCTCAACATCGAAATGTGAAAAACATTGTGTACCTCAGATAAAATTGGAGGTAAAGCCACCCGGTATTCAACTGATCCAACTCTCTCCAGAATTTCATATGGTCCAATGAACCTTGGACTGAGCTTTCCTTTCTTACCAAATCGCATCACACTTTTCCATGGTGATACTTTGAGAAAAACATGATCACCTACCTCAAAAGATAGATCCTTCCTCCTGTTGTCCGCATAACTCTTCTGCCTGCTCTGAGATGTTCTAATGTGCTTCTGAATCAGCTGGACTTTTTCTGCCATCTCTTCTACCAATTCAGGTCCCATCAACTTCCTTTCACCCATTTCTTCCCAGAAATCTAGAGTTTGACACCACTTCCCATATAATGCCTGAAATGGTGCCATCTGTATACTGGAATGAAAACTGTTATTATATGAAAAATCAACCAAAGAAAGATGTTGGTCCCAACGTCCCTGATAATCCATCAAACAAGATCGTAGAATATCCTCCAAGGTCTGAATTTTTCGTTCTGACTACCCATCTGATTGAGGATGAAATGTTGTAATAAAATTTAATGCAGTACCCAACGACTTCTGAAGGCCTTTCCAAAAGTTATAAGTGAACCTGGGATCAAGATCAAATACAATATAGAGGGGGACTCCATGTAACCTGACTATCTCTTTAAGATACAAACGGGAAAGTTGATCTAGGGAAAAAGTATCTCGTATAGTAAGGAAATGAGTAGATTTAGTTAATCGATCAACAATAACCCAGATTGCATTATTATCTTGAGATGTATTCGGTAATCCCACAACAAAGTCCATGGATATATTCTCCCATTTCCACTCTCACACTGGTAAAGGATGAAGCATCCCTTTCGGTAACTCCCGCTCTGCTTTAACATAGTGACATGTGAAACACTTCACAGTAAAATCAGCAATATCTCTTTTCATTCCATCCCCACCAGTAATACTCTCACAGATCTTTGTACATCTTAGTACTGCCAGGATGAACTGAAAACATAGAACTATGATCTTCACATAACAATTCTCTCTTCAACTGTGAATCACAAGGCACACACAATCTCTTACCAAATCTCAAAACAAAATCATTATCAATATTGAATTCAGGAAACTTACCTTTCTGAACTAGCTCTACCTTTTTCTGCAACTCACTGTCTTGCTTCTATGCTTGCTTGATTCTATCTGATAGAGATGATCTCACTGATACTTGAAACAAAATAGAAGAACATCATGCACCAACAACTTCTATGCCAATGTTCATCAAATCCTTAACCAAAGGATCACGTTCCAAATGCAACATTGCTAATGAAGGATTACTTTTTTGACTCAAAGAATCAGCCACTTTATTTGCTTTTCCCGGATGGTAATGAATTGTACAATCATAATCTTTGATTAATTCCATCCATCTCCTCTGTCTCATGTTTAACTCTTTCTGAGTGAATATATACTTTAGACTTTTGTGATCAGTATATATTTCACACTTTACTCCAAAAAAATGATGCCTCCAATTTTTTAAAGTGAAAACAACATCAGTTAATTCCAAATCATTTGTAGGTTAATTTACCTCAGGAGTTTTCAACTGTCGTGAAGAATAATCAATTACCTGATCATTCTGCATTAGAACGCAACCATGTCCTTTCAATGAAGCATCACTGTATCTAACAAACTCACCATTCCTAGAAGGTATTTCCAAAACTGGAGCATTCACCAATCTTCTTTTCAATTCCTGAAAACAATCATCACATTATTTTTTCCAGATAAACTTAACACCCTTCCGAGTTAGCTTAGTCATTGGACTAGATAACCATGAAAAATTTCTAACAAACCTTCAGTAATAGCCTACCAAACCAAGGAAACTATGAATATCTGTTAGATTTGTGGGTCTTGGCCATTCTTCAACAACCATTGTTTTTGCAGGATCAATGGTTATCCCATCTTTAGAAACAATGTGACTAAGGAAAGAAATTTGTTGTAACCAAAACTCACACGTGCTGAATTTTCCATTCAGTTTCTTTTCATTTAAGGTTTTAAAGATAACCCTTAAATGTCTTTCACTCTCCTCTTTACTTTTAGAAAACACCAAAATGTCATCAATGAAAACCACCACAAACTTATCCAAGAACTCATGGAAAATTCTATTCATTAAGTCCATGAATACAACAGGTGCATTGGTCAGCCCAAAAGGCATTACTACAAATTCATAATGGCCATATCTTGTACGGAACGCGGTCTTCTGAACATCTTCTTCCTTTACCTTCAGCTGATGGTACCCCGATCTCAAGTCAATCTATGAAAAATACTGATCTCCTTGGAGCTCATCAAACAAATCATCGATATGAGGCAAAGGATATTTTTTCTAAACAGTGATGTTATTCAAGGCTCTATAATCAATGCAAAGTATCATTGAACCATCTTTCTTTTTAACAAATAAAACTGGAGAGCCCCATGGTGATGTGCTAGGTTGAATGAAACCTTTATTTAATAAATATTGCAATTGCTCCTTCAACTCTAAAAGTTCAATTTGAGCCATTCGATAAGGGGGTTTTGAAATTGGCGTAGCATCAGGAACTAAGTCAAGAGTAAACTCTACTTCTTGGTTTGGTATTATTCTAGGCAACTCATCAAGAAAAACATCAGGATACTCATTTACCACTGGCACATCATTAATCTGAACAATTCCTTTATTTTCAACGATCTGTGAAAGGTAACATTCATTTCCATCATTTACAAGTTTCTTGGCCTCTTGATAAGTTATCAACAGTAAGTGTTCATTCTATTACACAAACTGAAAGTATTTTAGAAAAGAAACTTCTTTAGCTCTACAGTCAATCTTAGCATGGTAAATAGAGAGCCAATCCATACCCAGGATAACATCAATATCTACTAGAGGTAGAACAATAAGGTTTGCAAGTAGTTTCTTTCCACATATAAGGATAGGAAGATTCTTATAAATTCTTTTTTCCTCAACATTTCCCCAAGGTGTTTTTACCAAAATTTCAGGAGTCATTTCTTGAGATGGTATTACCATTTTACTAGAAAAGGTTTCAGAGATGAAAGAATGTGTGGACCCTGAATCAAACAACACACTGGCATAATCTGAAAAAATAAACAAGGTAACTGATACAACTTCATTTGATGGCCCGAAATCTGCTGAAGTAGTTGAAAAGGATTTCACCACCCATTTCTACTTGTAGTATAACTGCTTCCCATTACTCAAGCTCTTTTTCGGACACTCGTTTCCATAGTGACCCGTTCTCATTGCACTTAAAAAACTTCACTAACTGTAAATAAAATTTGGTCTTACCTTCACCTTGATCTTTTTCAGTGCAATCACGAGCCTTAAGTCCCATCTTACCACATCGGTAGCACTTTCCAGAATTCAGAAGACATTCCCCAGCATTCCTTTTGCCACATTTATCACAAACTGGAAAATTAGATTTCTTACCATCAGAATTTTTTGATGAATTCTTCCCTTTCTCTATCCACCTTGATCTCTTCTTCTACTGGTTGTTATAGAACACTTGATCATTGGAAAACTCCATTTCCACCTTCTCATCACATCGAACAAGCTTTTCATAACTTTTAAACTCACGAGAAGCTAATTCCCTTTGATATTTTGGCTTTAATCCTGAGTAAAAACGATTGATTTTACTATCAAGGTCTCGGATAAAATTTGGAGCATACCTTGCCAATCGAGTGAACCTTTCTTCATAGGTAGCCACTGATCCTTACTCTTTCCTCAATTCGAAGAATTTTTTTTCCATCCTAAATCGAACAGCCTTTGGAAAATACTTTTCAAGAAACATACCTTTAAATTCATCCCAGTCGAGAGCATCAATCTCATCAGCGTCCCTGATATTTTTAACCATCGACCACCACTGATCTGCTTCACCCTCCAAACGGTAAATAGCAAGACTAAACATTTGATTGTCTGAACACCCCATTACATCATAAATCTTCTCCAGTGCTTTAATCCACCCTTCAGCTAGCACAGGCTCAGATTATCCTCTGAATGATGGGGGATGTTGCCTCATGAAATGTTCCACCACTGACATGTTCCTCTGCAGTTGATCTGGCTGATCTCGTGTATGGATACCACCTCCATTTATCGCTTGATTCAACTACGCCATTACTGCAACAAATTGTTCTGTTCCAATTCTGACCATCTCAGGATGCTGATTCAGAAGGTTATTTCCTTCTTCATGCCTTCCTAGCACTGCTTCCCTGTTTCCTCTGCAGACAACCATTCTGAACAAACATGTCTTAGATGAAGCAACATGGTAATCATTATAACGACCCACACTTTACATACATTGTTAATACTTCAAAATTGAATCACACTTATTACAACATATGACAAAACCACAAAGGACCGTATAGGTATAGTGACTTTAGAAACTGGGAAACATAAACAACTGGTTCATAAATCTTCTACAGTGTCTCCCATTTATTTCATCATATCTAGGGTCCCTTTTAGCATATTCTACTTAATATCCATCTTCCTGGCCTGGGGAAAAGAAAACATAAAAGGGTGAGCTCAAATGCTCAGCAAGGGCAAATAAAGTAAATAAAAATCATATCATATCTTTTTTAAAATTAAAACCTGCAAAAGAGATCATAATATCACAACATGGAATAAATCATAGAAGTGAAAATGAGATCCACATAATCATAACATAAAACTTGAATCTTTGTGGCATTTACACATAATCATGGAAAATCATTTCTTGTTAGTCATGACTCATTGCCAAGACTATCTTAGTGGACAAAGTCCCTTTCTGAACCGAGTTCACTCCTCGTTTCAGTCCTGTATCACTGAACCGAAATAACCTTCCGTTCCAGCCATGTCTATCTCATGAGATATAAAATCATTACCCAATGCATTGGAGGGAGATATAGGTCCCACCCATCTTATAATGAATCCTTTCTTATGTGTGCCACATAATCATAAAACATACATCATCGCATAACACATATAACAAAAATGGGATTCTTGAAACATCATGACATCATAAATCAATTCATATATGATAAAGGAATTCATAAACATAATTCCATCACAACATAGTCAAACCAATATAAAAATATGGATAGAAACATAACCCTTTATTATCTTAGATGGAAAATAATTTTGATAAAACACTTGAATTGAATTCTTGAGGAAAATATCCTTTCTTCTTCAAAAACATTTTTCATTTCATAACATGTCATACAACTTTAAAATAAAAGAAGTTGATTAAAAATAAACTTGAAAACTTGTAAAGGAATCTTCTTTGAAGTAATGTTTTAAAAATCAATTCATGCCGTATAAGTTAAAAAAAACATTCTTCGTACTTTTGTCGGAAAAGTCAAAAAGTACCTCGTACGGAAAAACGACAAAAGATTCCATTCATATTCTTTACTAAAAACTCACCTAAGGGTAAAATTGGATTTAAACTATTTCAAGTGGATGGAAACAATATTACATATTGAGGGAACATGGATGTGGATGATAAAATACACCCCAGTAAATACTTACGAATAAACAATCTCGGATAAAAATGAGATTGTGATATTTCCCTTACCTTAGGTCGGATTTGATTTGTTCGTGTCCGAAGCTCCTGTATAATGGTTTAAATAATGTTATTGACTTATTCCAGAATCATACATATTGATATGAGATCATATATGGTCATATTATTAGCTTCTTGTTAGTAATATTTCATTGTTACTTGTTACTCGGGTCTTTATAACTTTTTGTTCTTATGCGTGTTTTGTCGAATAAATTCTTATTCTTATCTTTAGGTTATAGATAATTCATTTCCAGAATGTTATTAGTGTAGTATATACCATATTCATTCATTCAATTAATTTATATAATCATTATGAAATGAAGATCATGTAGAACGAGTCACATCACATCGTGGAGACGGTATTCTGTACGTACGCACGAGTGATGATATCGTTCCTATGATCGTGGAATTGTATTGGAGTATATATATATATTATTTCAGTATCAATATTACATAATAATAATCATATATAGTTACTTATTACACCATTATACTCATCCTTGTAAGGTGATGGTGGAAAATAGATTACACCACGGCGTGGAGACGGTATTCTGTACGTACGCACGCGCGGTGATTTCATTTTTCCGTAGGATGGATAGAAGGTGAATTAGGGTTGTTTCATATTTATAATAACATATCAGTATGTAAGTAATAATGATGTTGTTACTTTATCATGAAACAACTAAAGAAGAAGAAGTTGAAGAAGAAAGAAATTGAAAAGATCGGTAATGGATATTACCTCTTCTTTGGAACGCCTTTTTGAATCCTCCACTTAAGGAACTAAGATTGGTCTTTGGAGAAGACCAGGACCTCTAGGATTATTCTAGGGAAGTGGAGAAGGGAAAATGGCAGGGGTTGGCCGAGCTTGAGTGCTCAAATTGGTGTGAGGAGGAGGGGGAGGAGGTGCCCTTTTATAAGGGAGGAGAGGGGCACCTTAGGAATATCTCAAAATATTATTTTATATTAAAGTCAAAATCGGTTTATAATGGTTCCAAAGGGTCTTATTTCGAAGCTAAAGTGGGGATGGGTCGAAATACTATAAACCAATAAGATTTAGACATGTTTAGGGTATTATTTTAACCTTATCAATTAGATTTAACTCTAAGTTAATTAATTTAACTTTTACCGTGTCTTTTTGTTTTCTTTCACTATATGGTTAATACACTTACTATAACATGCCAAACGAACCCCAAATTGTTTATTATTAATATATATATCCTTATCTAAGTCATTTGGCCGAACCTTAGATTTTTAGGAATAAAATAACAATTAATAATATAATATTTGATTTAAAAACTATTTTGTGTCAATTTTGACACTATTTGATATATGATTTTTGTGAAAGTCATAACAGAATTATATGTTCGAACCAAGTCGATTAAATCAACATTAATATATCATAGTAACCTAGAAAATTAGTTGAATTCATAAAAAGTCTCAAATTACATTTATTTTGGTGTTTATAACATCAATTATGTCAATATTTCATTAATAAGATAATTACTGCATCATCATTGTGTCATAAATAAATTAAATTATTTAATGTCTAAAAATTACAAATAAAATACCCTTATGTAGAAAATCATTTTAGCTTTCTAATGAATATTTATAGTCGAATTTATCTTATGTATAACCCCATATTTAAAATAATTTACTTATTAAACTTTGATTTTAACTATTTTAACCCTTCTTTAAATAAATTAATAATAAATGTCCTAATCTAATCCAAGTGGGCCTAAATGGTCATATTTTATTACTAAGTTTGTATTTGGTCGAATTACACTTGTCCAATAGAATTAGGACATGTGTTAGGGTAATATTGATATCATATTTACCCATAGTTACCCTATTTACTATTAACCGCGGTAAAAATAGTAAAAAGTTACTATTCACCAAAAATTATTTTCATCTCATTGAACCACATTTTAGTCCTTGATATTAACCGTGTCTCTCGGATTTTTGAAATTCCATTCACAGAAGCGGTAAAATTAAGTTTTATGCAAAATTCAGTTTTTAACCTACCACTTAGTGGTTTCACTATTCATCAAAAATTGAAAGTTTTCAGAAAAATACCAAAATTTCACCCTAGGCTAATTTCGATATTCTGAGTCAAAAAATGAAGTCCATTTTGAAAAATAAAATTTATAAAATTTCAAAAAGTGGTTATTACTATTCATAACGGCTAGTTTTAATAGCATATTTTTGTTTAGTAAAACTCGGTATTGCGTACGACGCAAGCTATCGAGGAAGGTCGCGATTGCGTGTAAAGCAAGCCAAGCAAGTGTTGTGTAGAAAAAGATTCCATTGATGATTTATATAACATAAAAGTCTCGGGTGTTACATTTTACCCCCCTTAAAAAGAATTTCGCCCTCGAAATTCGTCACTTTGCAACAAACAGATGAGGATACTTCTCCCTCATCATATCATCAAGCTCCCATGTAGCTTCTTCAAGTTGGTGGTTTCTCCATAAAACTTTCACCAAGCGAGTGGTCTTGTTTCGTAGGACTTTTTCCCTACGATCCAGAATCTCTATCGGCTGTTCTTCATAAGAAAGATCTTGCTCCAGCGGTACAACTTCTGAGCTGAGTACATGTGAAGGATCTGGTATGTACTTTCTCAGGAGAGATACATGGAACACATCGTGAACTTGAGAGAGATTCGGTGGAAGCGCCAATCGGTAAGCTACCTTCCCAACACGATCCAGTATTTCGAAAGGACCGATATATCTAGGGCTCAACTTCCCCTTCTTTCCAAATCTCATAACCCTCTTCCAGGGAGATATTCGTAAGAACACTTTATCACCCACTTCAAACTCTAGGTCTTTTCTCCGGTTGTCGGCATAACTTTTCTGTCGACTCTGAGCTGCTCTTATGTGTTGTTGAATAGATCTGACCTTTTCTGCCATTTCATCAACGAGATCAGGTCCTAATAGCTTTCTTTCCCCAACTTCTTCCCAGCAAGTTGGAGTCCTGCATTTCTTTCCATAGAGAGCTTCATAAGGAGCCATCTGAATACTTGAGTGAAAGCTATTATTATAAGAAAATTCCACCAAAGGTAGGTGTTGATCCCAACCTCATTTGAAATCCATAGAGCAAGATCTCAACATATCTTCTAGGGTTTGAATTGTTCTCTCAGACTGACCGTCTGTCTGGGGATGATAAGCAATGCTGAAACTCAACTCTATATCCAGAGTATGCTGAAGACTTCGCCAGAACTTCGAGGTAAATCTCAGATCCCGATCAGATATAATAGAAAGTGGTACTCCATGCAATCTTACCACTTCCTTTACATATATCCTGGCAAGCTGATCTAGAGAGAAATCCTCTCTAATAGCAATGAAGTGTGCAGACTTTGTAAGACGATCAACTATGACCCAGATAGCATTATTGCCTTTGGATGTTTTAGGAAGTCCTGTGACAAAGTCCATAGTGATGTTTTCCCATTTCCATTCGGGTATGGGTAATGGTTGTAACATCCCCTTAGACTTCTGTCTCTCAGCTTTAACTTGTTGACAAACCAAGCATCGAGAGACATATTCAGCAACATCTCTTTTCATGCCATCCCACCAGAAGTACTCTTTCAGGTCCCTATACATCTTCGTGCTTCCAGGATAAATAGAGAATGAAGAACTATGAGCCTCATCCAGCAGCTCTTTCTTTAATTCGGGGATGGGAGGAACACAAACCCGATTCCTGAACTTTATTATCCCATCACAATCAAGGTTGAATTCAGGAACATTTCTCACCTTCTTTTGTAACTCGACATCTTCTTTCTGTGCCTCTTTAATCTTCACATGTATAGATGGTTGAACATTCATTTGAGAAAGATAAGATTTTTCCCTTTCCATTATAATTCCAAGATCCATCCTTTGTAAATCCATAAATATTGGATCTTTTGTGATCCTCATCATGGATAAACTAGCATGGTCTTGTCGACTTAATGCATCTGCCACCTTGTTTGCTTTCCCAGGGTGGTAATGGATTGAGCAGTCATAATCCTTAATCAGCTCCAACCATCTTCTTTGGCGCATATTCAGCTCCTTTTGTGTGAAAATATACTTTAAACTTTTATGATCAGTATAAATATCTCACCTTTCACCATAAAGGTAATGCCTCCAAATCTTTAATGCAAAGATTACCGCAGCCAACTCCAAATCATGTGTTGGGTAATTTTGCTCATGGATTTTCAACTGTCGTGAGGCATAAGCTATCACCATATCATTTTGCATAAGAACACACCCCAATCCCTTCTTGGATGCATCACTGTAGATCACAAACCTTTCTCCACTACAAGGCAGTGTGAGCACAGGTGCACTGGATAACCTTCTTTTCAACTCCTTGAAATTCTCTTCACATTCCTCTGTCCAGAAAAACTTAACTCCTTTCCGAGTCAACTTGGTGAGTGGATTAGATAATCGTGAAAAATCTTTTACAAAACGTCGATAATATCCAGCCAAACCAAGAAAACTTCAGATCTCAGTTACTGTTGTTGGTCTTGACCATCTTTCGATAACCTCTGTTTTTGCTGGATCCACAGATATCCCCTCTTTTGAGATTATATGACCCAAAAATGCAACTTTTTGAAGCCAAAATTCACACTTGGTAAATTTGGCATAAAGCTTCTCCTTTCTCAGGGTCTTCAATATAATTCTCAAGTGATCTTCATGCTCTTCCTTGCTCTTTGAATAGACAAGAATATCGCTTATAAAGACTACCACAAATTGATCAAGATAGTCTCTAAAGACTCTATTCATTAGATCCATGAAGATAGCAGGGGCATTAGTAAGACCAAATGGCATCACTATAAATTCATAGTGTCCATACCTTGTACGGAAAGCCGTCTTTGGTATATCCTCCCTTTTGACCCTTAATTGATGATACCCTGAACGAAGATCAATCTTGGAAAAGTATTGAGCTCCGCGTAGTTGGTCAAATAAGTCATCAATGTGTGGGAGAGGATATTTGTTCTTGATAGTGATCTTGTTAAGTTCTCGATAATCAATGCAAAGTCTTATTGATCCATCTTTCTTCTTAACAAATAGAACAGGTGCCCCCCAAGGTGACGCACTAGGGCGTATGAATCCCTTATCAAGATTCTCTTGGAGTTGCTTCTTCAATTCCTGCAACTCAATTGGGGCCATTCTATAAGGTGTCTTTGAAATAGGCAAAGCACCCGGTACGAGTTCTATTGAAAACTCAACTTCACGATTTGGTGGAAGACCCGGC
Source organism: Viscum album (assembly GCA_963277665.1). Lineage (NCBI taxonomy): Eukaryota > Viridiplantae > Streptophyta > Magnoliopsida > Santalales > Viscaceae > Viscum > Viscum album. Next base: position 969,023,948 of record OY728133.1, on the reverse strand, counting down.
AATTCCTCCGGAAAGACATCATCAAACTCCCGTACAATGGGCATATTCTTAATCGTGAGTTTCTCACCAACCATTTGAGATAAATAACCTTCATTTAGTGGAATCAATACCCATAAAATGGAAGAAATTTCCACTGGAAGGTTATGTTCATCCTTGCATTGATAGACGATCGTAGATTGATCTGGAATATGAAATGTGACTTCCCTTCTTTGGAAATCGATATGAGCTCCATGTAGAGAAAGCCAATCCATGCCAAGAATCACATCAAATTCCACTAAAGGAAGGATCACAAGATTTGCAGGAAGCACTTTCCCACAAACTTCGATCGGAGAAGAATTATAAACTTTTGATGCGATTGATGTGCCATTAGGTGTTGTCACAGCTAACTCAACATCTAATTGTTGAGGTAATAAGGTGATACCCTTAGAAAAGTCTTCAGAAATAAAAGAGTGGTTGGATCCAGAATCAAATAAAACATTTGCTACTTTAGAGTGGATGGTAAGTGTACCTTTCACCACATCGTTATCGTACTCCACATTGCTGATAGAAATTGCATGTGACTTTCCTTTGTCTTTAGCCTTAAGATTTTGTTGACGTCGACCATCATCATCAACCCTTGGATTTGGGCATTGATTGGCATAATGCCCCATCTCCTTGCACTTGAAACATTGAAGTGTAGTAGGTTCATTCTGTGTATCCCTTCCTTTGTTTGCGTCATTAGACATCTTCTTCCCATTATCACGGCATTCAAATGCCCGATGACCTTCTTTTCCACATTTAAAACATTTACTTGTCCCTTTAAGACAACTCCCTCCATGTTTCTTTCCACACTTTGAGCATAAGGAAAAGCTCATCTTCTTTTCCGTGTGCTCTTTAGATTTTTCTTTGAATTCCATCTTCCTCTTCTTATCAAACCCATGTGACTGATGGGTTACTCCAATCTCCATCTCGACTTTGAGAGCACATCGAACGATTTCCTCGTAGCTATTGAAGTCCCTTATGGCTAACGCCCTTCGAAGACTTGGTTTTAAGCCACTAATGAATCGATCGATCTTACTCTCAGGTTGGATAGTAATACCAGAAGCGTACCTTGCAAGTCTTGTAAAATTTGCTTCATAGGTACCAACAGATTCATCATCCCTTTGCTTCAGTTCAAGAAACTCTTTCTCCATCTTTGTTCGGAGAATACGAGGGAACTACTTATTGAAAAATAAGTTCTTGAACTCGTCCCATTCCATAGACTCAATTTCATCCCTTTGCCTCGTATTCTTAACAAGATTCCACCATTGATCAGCATCTCCTTCCAAACGATACACTGCTAGGATGACTTTATCATGCTCAGAACATTGAAGAACTGAAAATATCTTTTCAGTAGTACTAATCCATTGTTCAGCAATTAATGGATCAGTAGACCCGCTGAAAGAAGGTGGACGCTGCCTCATGAAGGATTCAACAGAATGTTGCTCCCTCCTTTGCTCGTTTGGAAATCCTGCATGATTCATAGCTTGAGAAAGTTGTGTGAGCATGGCTACAAGATTTTTCATTCCAGCTCCCATATCGTTTGTTTGCTCAGGGGGACAATCATTGCATTGCCCATCGCATTCCGCATTAACACGGTTCCTTCGGGTTCCAGCCATTGACTAAAACCAAGGAGAATAGTGTGAGCAACACTAATTATAATAGGAAACCACATAATTCAAGAATAAAATTTTCATGCTTAAGGTCTTATCCTAGGTTATTCAAGGCCATTTCTAAAACACTATGACTGTGTTCTATGCTTAGACTTATCCTTAGGGTTCTTACTAAGGCTTTCACATCCTAGTTTCCAAAGGTTGACTATACCTTTCCTCTGATACCAACTATAACGACCCACACTTTACATACATTATTAATACTTCAAAGTTGAATCACACTTATTACAACATATGACAAAACCACAAAGGACCGTATAGGTATAGTGTCTTTAGAAACTGGGAAACATAAACAACTGGTTCATAAATCTTCTACAGTGTCTCCCATTTATTTCATCATATCTAGGGTCCCTTTTAGCATATTCTACTTAATATCCATCTTCCTGGCCTGGGGAAAAGAAAACATAAAAGGGTGAGCTCAAATGCTCAGCAAGGGCAAATAAAGGAAATAAAAATCATATCATATCTTTTTGAAAATTAAAACCTGCAAAAGAGATCATAATATCTTAACATGGAATAAATCATAGAAGTGAAAATGAGATCCCCATAATCATAACATAAAACTTGAATCTTTGTGGCATGTACCAATAATCATGGAAAATCATTTCTTGTTAGTCATGACTCATTGCCAAGACTATCTTAGTGGACAAAGTCCCTTTCTGAACCGAGTTCACTCCTCGTTTCAGTCCTGTATCACTGAACCGAAATAACCTGCCGTTCCAGCCATGTCTATCTCATGAGATATAAAATCATTACCCAATGCATTGGAGGGAGATATAGGTCCCACCCATCTTATAATGAATCCTTTCTTATGTGTGCCACATAATCATAAAACATACATCATCGCATAACACATATAACAAAAATGGGATTCTTGAAACATCATGACATCATAAATCAATTCATATATGATAAAGGAATTCATAAACATAATTCCATCACAACATAGTCAAACCAATGTAAAAATATGGATAGAAACAGAACCCTTTATTATCTTAGATGGAAAATAATTTTGATAAAACACTTGAATTGAATTCTTGAGGAAAATATCCTTTCCTCTTCAAAAACATTTTTCCTTTCATAACATGTCATACAACTTTAAAATAAAAGAAGTTGATTAAAAATAAACTTGAAAACTTGTAAAGGAAACTTCTTTGAAGTAATGTTTTAAAAATCCATTCATGCCTTATAAGTTAAAAAAAACATTCTTCGTACTTTTGTCGGAAAAGTCAAAAAGTACCTCGTACGGAAAAACGACAAAAGATTCCTTTCATATTCTTTACTAAAAACTCACCTAAGGGTAAAATTGGATTTAAACTATTTCAAGTGGATGTAAACAATATTACATATTGAGGGAACATGGATGTGGATGATAAAATACACCCCAGTAAATACTTACGAATAAACAATCTCAGATAAAAATGAGATTGTGATATTTCCCTTACCTTAGGTCCGATTTGCTTTGTTCGTGTCCGAAGCTCCTGTATAATGGTTTAAATAATGTTATTTACTTATTCCAGAATCATACATATTGATATGAGATCATATATGGTCATATTATTAGCTTCTTGTTAGTAATATTTCATTGTTACTTGTTACTCGGGTCTTTATAACTTTTTGTTCTTATGCGTGTTTTGTCGAATAAATTCTTATTCTTATCTTTAGGTTATAGATAATTCATTTCCAGAATGGTATTAGTGTAGTATATACCATATTCATTCATTCAATTCATTTATATAATCATTATGAAATGAAGATCATGTAGAACGAGTCGCATCACATCGTGGAGACGGTATTCCGTACGTACGCACGAGTGATGATATCGTTCCTATGATCGTGGAATTGTATTGGAGTATATATATATATTATTTCAGTATCAATATTACTTAATAATAATCATATATAGTTACTGATTACACCATTATACCCATCCTTGTAAGGTGATGGTGGAAAATAGATTACACCGCGGCGTGGAGACGGTATTCTGTACGTACGCACGCGCAGTGATTTCATTTTTCCGTAGGATGGATAGAAGGTGAATTAGGGTTGTTTAATATTTATAATAACATATCAGTATGTAAGTAATACTGATGTTGTTACTTTATCATGAAACAACTAAAGAAGAAGAAGTTGAAGAAGAAAGAAATTGAAAAGATCGGTAATGGATATTACCTCTTCTTTGGAACGCCTTTTTGAATCCTCCACTTAAGGAACTAAGATTGGTCTTTGGAGAAGACCAGGACCTCTAGGATTATTCTAGGGAAGTGGAGAAGGGAAAATGGCAGGGGTTGGCCGAGCTTGAGTGCTCAAATTGGTGTGAGGAGGAGGGGGAGGAGGTGCCCTTTTATAAGGGAGGAGACGGGCACCTTAGGAATATCTCAAAATATTATTTTATATTAAAGTCAAAATCGGTTTATAATGGTTCCAAAGGGTCTTATATCGAAGCTAAAGTGGGTATGGGTCGAAATACTATAAACCAATAAGATTTAGACATGTTTAGGGTATTATTTTAACCTTATAAATTAGATTTAACTCTATGTTAATTAATTTAACTTTTACCGTGTCTTTTTGTTTTCTTTCACTATATGGTTAATACACTTACTATAACATGCCAAACGAACCCCAAATTGTTTATTATTAATATATATATCCTTATCTAAGTCATTTGGCCGAACCTTAGATTTTTAGGAATAAAATAACAATTAATAATATAATATTTGATTTAAAAACTATTTTGTGTCAATTTTGACACTATTTGATATATGATTTTTGTGAAAGTCATAACAGAATTATATGTGCGAACCAAGTCGATTAAATCAACATTAATATATCATAGTAACCTAGAAAATTAGTGGAATTCATAAAAAGTCTCAAAATACATTTATTTTGGTGTTTATAACATCAATTATGTCAATATTTCATTAATAAGATAATTACTGCATCATCATTGTGTCATAAATAAAATAAATTATTTAATGTCTAAAAATTACAAATAAAATACCCTTATGTAGAAAATCTTCTTAGCTTTCTAATGAATATTTATAGTCGAATTTAGCTTATGTATAACCCCATATTAAAAATAATTTACTTATTAAACTTTGATTTTAACTATTTTAACCCTTCTTTAAATAAATTAATAATAAATGTCCTAATCTAATCCAAGTGGGCCTAAATGGTCATATTTTATTCCTAAGTTTGTTTTTGGTCGAATTACACTTGTCCAATAGAATTAGGACATGTGTTAGGGTAATATTGATATCATATTTACCCATAGTTACCCTATTTACTATTAACCGCGGTAAAAATAGTAAAAAGTTACTATTCACCAAAAATTATTTTCATCTCATTGAACCACATTTTAGTCCTTGATATTAACCGTGTCTCTCGGATTTTTGAAATTCCATTCACAGAAGCGGTAAAATTATGTTTTATGCAAAATTCAGTTTTTAACCTACCACTTAGTGGTTTCACTATTCATCAAAAATTGAAAGTTTTCAGAAAAATACCAAAATTTCACCCTAGGCTAATTTCGATATTCTGAGTCCAAAAATGAAGTCCATTTTGAAAAATAAAATTTATAAAATTTCAAAAAGTGGTTATTACTATTCATAACGGCTAGTTTTAATAGCATATTTTTGTTTAGTAAAACTCGGTATTGCGTACGACGCAAGCTATCGAGGAAGGTCGCGATTGCGTGTAAAGCAAGCCAAGCAAGTGTTGTGTAGAAAAAGATTTCTTTGATGATTTATATAACATAAAAGTCTCGGGTGTTACAATCATCAAATACTATATCACTTCAATTTGACCATAAAAAAATTTGGATAATCATTTAATAGAATTCTAACTCCTAAAGTTTTCTAAACCAACCATTGATACAAACTATAAGGCCCCATCCTTAAAGCTTACATAATCTTCAGTTATTTCAAGATTACACATTGAGGATCTTTTCAAGTTTAGAGTTTTAGAGAATTAGATCATAAAACTTCCATTACATTCCACATATAAAAAAAGTGGTTACATAAAGATAGTATTCTTCTTTCCCATCAATGGAAACTTATTTAAAATAAAATATGGATTCTTTCTTGACACTTCCTTGGCACTATCATCATATCATGTACCTTTCCCTTGACCTGTTAAAAACATTTCAAAAAAACATGGGATGAGCATAAAAAGCTCATTAAGGGATATAAAAATATGGTAAGGAAACATGGGTACATATATACTAAGAATGAAATCATAATTTACCCATAAAACATAAGCACTTTAACATACCTCATCAAATCATGAATAAATCATAGAAATCATAAGACATAAAGGTAACTTGAGGCATTCATAACATTCTTACGTAGGGAGTAACCCTCTTGGTTACGTTTGGAATACCCATCACAGTATATTCCCTAAATCTCTTCAGAGAAACATTAAAGTTACACTCTTTCGCGTTACCCAATGCATTGGAGAGCTATATCGGGCTCACCCGCCCTTAGTTTATCACAGAACCACCCGTCTTCATAATAATGCCCAAGATCCTCAACATAATAGTATCACATAAAACATGCAAAAGGAAATATAATATTTCCACCATTCAATCACAAGATATCAATACAACACATTGATATAAAAACATTATGAAAACCATTTTCAATACCAAAATAAAAGAAAATTAAAACATGGTATTTATTTTTCTTTTTAAAAAATGGTATGGCTTGTAGAGGAAGCCGAAACTCAAATAATGGTCACAGCGGCGGAGAAGTCGTTGTCAACGCATACGTGCGACAAAAACATTCCCTTTTGTCATTTAGTAAAACGCTTCGTATAAAAAAGATACCTTTTGGATAAAGGTAAAAGTAAAAGGGGTTTATACACCGTATAAAAGAAGGTTGAGTATAAAACAAAATATACCTCAATGAAAGGAGATTGAGATGAAGTCCCATACCTCGGGTCCGACTTGAATCGATAGTTCTTTAATGTCCTGAATAATAAACTTGACTTAATTTATACTTTTATAAGAACCTTTTTCAAGTTCATTATTCCTTTTATATCACTTATTTCTATGCCATGCACACTATGCAATTATTTAAGTTAATAACGGTCGTTTTAACGATCATTGTTACTTGAGTCAAAAATAAACCCTTTATAATTACAAGTTGTTCATGTATCCATTATATCCAGAATTATAATCATGATTTATATATCATATATATCCAGTATATACATGCATTTATAATATTAAATAATCATTTAGAGGTAAGAAATGAAATGAACCGTTCATGGAGACGGTAAGCCGTACGTACGCATGAACACTACTTTCATTTCTATTTCATATTTTATAGAATGGAATCAGAATGATATAAATGTATATTATAATTCCAGTATAATATCATATATAATATCATAGTTCCATCTTTTATACGTCCCACATATGGTATTTAACGAATCAAATCACATTAAGGGGGCGGTAGTCCGCTCTTCCTTAAATGAAGATATCACGTTTACCCATAATGGAAACCATAATGTTATGCCCAAAATGAAAAATACAGAAGCTTAAGGAAAACATAAACATATTATATATCATATATAAATATAGTGACATCTTAATGGGGTCATCGCTGCATCATCATGATGTCATAAATAATTTAATTTATATAAAGTCAAAAAATTATAAAAAAATACTATTATGTAGGAAATATTTTTAACTTTCCAATGACTATTTATAATAAAAAATCTGATTTTTATAACCCCATGTAAAATTGTTTTAGTAAAACATTTCATGTTTGTGTCATTTTTACTTTTACATTAAATAAAAAGTTATTTATGTCATTTCCCATCCAAAGTGGCTCCATGGGGTCCCCAAGTTTACCCATGGATTTTCTTGGTCGGCCATGACACATCCAATGAGGGTAGGACATTTTTCTTGCTCATCTCATTTTATTAATGCATTATTTTTACCTTAAACTACATTAATTACCTCTAATCGCGATTAAGAACTTAAGAGTTACTATTCACCAAAAAAATTATTTTAATCTCATTAAGCCACATTTTATTTCTTAATGACAACCATGTATGTCGGATTTTTGAAATTCAAAACACAGAAGTGGTAAAATTTCATTTAAACGAAAAATCAGTTTTTATAAGTACCACTTAGTGGTTTCACTATTCATCAAAAATTGAAGTTTTTCAGAAAAATACCAAAAATTCACCCTAAGGTATATTTGATATTCAAAATTCAAAAATGAAGTCTATTTTACAAAATTCAAAACATATAAGTCACATTAATTAATTTAATAATTAATTCCCGCTGTCATGACAAATAGCGTGTTTTTATTAAACAATAAGTATCAAAAGATTGACACCAGTTTAAGTCCGATTTCAAAGTGAAATTGATTCCAATGACCACCATTGGATTAAATGGTAAAAATAGATTCTAATTTCACTTCAAAACCATTTCAAAAGATAATATAATCATATAAATAAATTAGATTAAAAAGCAGTTTTGATGTAAAATGCAGTATTTTTCACTATTTATTAAAAAAATGAACATTGTCTGAAAAACACCAAAAAATCACACAAAGTAAATTTTGATGTCCCAATCATAAATAATAAGTTTATTTTTGAAAAAAATATCTTATAAAATTGTCAAAAGATTTATTTATAAATGGTTTTCCATCAAAAGGTAGTAAAACAATCTTTTACAAATATTAGTGTATTCCATGCTTAAGATTGGATTTATTTTCATTTTAAGCCTCTAAAACACTATCTAATTCATTGATAGACATAGATAAAAATATATATTACTCATTAATTACTTGGGATGTTACATTAAGGGTCCAATTAAATATAATAATATTGACTATTAATTTTTTTAAATGAAATTTAATTATAACTTTCACATTAAGTGTATATCAGTAAATAATAATTTTTCTATTATTATTTAATTTGGGGGTTTCACTAGGATTAGTGAAATAACATAAGGTACTTGTGGAAATTATTATACTATTACCCAAGTGAATTTAATGTCTGGTAATATTATTCTATCATTATCCATGGGAAAGTTAATCGTTGACTATTAAATTTTTCATAACTCTATAGAGAAATGTGGGGGTTTCACTAGGATTAGTGAAATAACATAAGGTACTTGAGGAAATTATTATACTATTACCCAAGTGAATTAAATGACCATTAATATTATTAGCCTTTCTAGTGAATTATATAGAAGTAATCGTCAATTTCTATTAATATTAAGTCTATTAATGGTTTATGTTTTTATGTGATTATTTTTATGAAACATGTTTCTCTTTCACTGGTAATGTGCTTATGAAACCCCGTTATTTTCATTTTTTATGATACGAGGACACTATTTTGTATCTTATCACATTTTCTACATATTATTATATTGTTAAATTTTTTGAGACCGATTTCATTCATTTGTTTATTCAATAATTATTTTTGATATTGTTACCCATGTATGTATGATTTTGATTTTAGATGGGTGAGACCTAAATCTCCCTACAATGCAATGGTTAATGATTCATATCTTATAATAAAATTATGGGATATAATTATATTAGTAATATCCCCTAATAATGATGGGGGAACCTGATCCACATTGGTAATATGGGGACACCTGACCCCTTATAGTGAAAGGACTCTACCTAGTGATGGTTGCGTGTCTTGGCCAATAGGTTTAGTCCCATGATGTGTTGTGACTTGTTTTTGGAAATGATCATTGACATGTGTATAATTTTATTACAAGATTATGTATCCTAAAAAATTACATATCGTATTCTTATGTTATGATTCCATCAATTATTTTATTGTTTCCCTAATGATTCTGGTGTTATGAACTTCCATCTTTATTCATTGATTCTTTTTTATTATCATTTTTATGAAATGTTTGAGATTATAATGTTGTAACTAAATTCTCAAAATCATATGCAAATGTTATATATATATATATATATATCCATTTTTACCCATATTTATCATATGATCTCACCCATTTTTTATTTCTTTCCCCATGTTATGAAGATATGTATTTTGTATAATATGTCTAAGAATGGTTTTAATCATTTTGCTCCTAGTGGAAGAGAATGTTGATTAATTACGATGGTTATGAATTATGATGAACACTCTATTTTTATATAATATATATAAAATTAAGGACTTATTTGTGCATTTTTAATTATTATATACCAGATGGCTTCATTCTTTTCATTTATTTAAGCAATATAATTTAGTGTGGGGAAGTACAGACTACCCCCTCATCAAAGCGATGTCATTTGTTCACACTCTACATGGAATGCGTTAAATATGGTTACATTAAACTTATATGATATCTATTACATAACAATTATTATGTAATTAGTGTATCTGAACTTATATATCATTTTATCTCATTCATTAAATACAACAAAAAAGTTTAATAGTGTTCATGCATACGTACAACCTATAATCTCTATGAATGGTGTATTTAATTTTCTATTTCAATAATTGGTATATTATTTTAAAAAATATATTATGATTATATATTATAATCATACCATTTTTACATTCATTAAATCCTGATATAATTAATAGTAAAAAAATATAAATATTAATGTACATGTGAACCACAAAGCTATTACTATAAGAAACATATCATTAAAATAGAAATATTAGTATGTCGGTAATATAAATACATATATAGTATTGGATATAATAATATAATTATGTTTTAAAATTATAATAAACTATTAATTATTATAATTGATTTTTGATATATTATGAATATAGTAATTTCATAAGGTAGGGGAATTGGTAGTCTAACATTTATTGCAGTGAGATTTATATAGTATTCAACAATCATTTAATATTTTTGGTTTATATAAATCCAATAAATATATTCTATGATTATCATACAGAAATTTATTGTTATTTTTGTATCTATTTTATTATCCATCCCTTAGGTGGAATATGATACAAAAGTTAACAATTCAATAATTTTGTTTTGTGTCAATTTTCATACTTTGAGATACATTCAATGATATGAACCTATATTCTTATACATGTTTTTTAATCATTAATTGAAAATTTATGTCATAAATATCCTTATTTTAATGATATTATATTATTCATTTAATTTACTTTTCTTATATGGGGTCTCAAATTCAATGATATCACGTAGTAAGAGTTTATTGCATCAATCTCATTATTCATTGGGATTGTTTATTATTATGATTTCATTGATGAAATTTTATGATACATATTTCAATAAAACTCATTAATATTATTATGAAATGGTTATTCAAGACTTATTCATGTATTATTACCATTATTCCGCAATTTTTTAATTATAATTATTAATTTTTCTAAGAAAATATTAACATATTTCCAACTTCAGTCAGAAATCTATGCTTTTTAAAAAACCATATATTTTGAAATGTATTTAAAATGACATTTTATGATAATTTGGAATTACAAATTATTTAAAATTTTTTGTAGTTTAAAAGAATAATTTATAAGATTTTATGTCTTTTTTAAATGAAAATGTTAATCAAATCTATATAATGTTTTTATAGAATTTCTCAATGAAAAATGGTTATTTTCTTCCAGAAATGTTTTTAAAAGGTCTTAAAATTTTATTTTCCATATAAGATAACATAAATGAGTGTTACAAACACCTTTATATGAAAATTATCCAAAGTTTCCCCTCAACTATTTTCAAATAACGGTTTATATTTTGGTGGCATGATTTTTCTGAAACCCATTTCTCTTTCACAAGTTCTGTGCTTCTAAAACCTTCTTCTTTTCATGTGTTATGATTTGATGAAATAATTATGGTAACATATCTTTTTTTCAATTTTATGTTGATATTGAATTTTTGTGATACTCATTTCATTTAATGGGTTATGTTATGATTTTTTATGAACACGGGGAACATGTATGTATGATTTCATTATAAGAAGAGTGGGAACTATATTTTCTCTAATTAATTGGGTGAAGATTTATATCTCAAGAGATAATGATGGGAATCATGTCGAAATTCATGATCCACAATGAACGATGGGGAAACCCGGTCCATTATGATAAGATGGTGAATCTCATTCCATGATGGGATTATAGGGAAACCAAAACCTATACATAGAATTTTAAATGACTAGGTACAGTTGTGCGTCCCTCACAATAGTGGTATTCACCATGAAGTTCCCTGTTAATTTTTTTCCAATGATTCTTGACTTATAGTGAATGATATTACATGTTTTTGGGTACTCCACAATTTTATGTCTTATTAATGTGTTATTATTTCAGGGAATATGCTCTTGATTCCCATATAATTAATGTATTATAAAATAGAATTCATTATTCCAATATTCATGATTATAGTCTTTGAAATTTTATGTATGATCTTCCATAATTATGATCACTTTCTCATAAAGTTATGCACTTTATTATCCTTATATATCTCACTTGTTTTCCTTTAATGATCATATGATATCACCGATTTTATGATTCTATTACCCTAGTGATGAAGATATGTATAGTATAAGATATTTCATAGAAGTGTTCTAGTCAATGAGAACACAAAGTAAGACACAATAGATGAATTATGCACTAGTATTTATGTTTCCCTGTTTCCAAAGGTGAAAAAATAATATTGTATTTGGAATTCTATTTTTTAATGTATCTGTACTCAATAAAAATTGTGTAATGCTAAAATATGTAATGAGATGGTCACTATAGTAAGTATTAGAGAAATATTTTATTTATCCTTTTAAAAATTGAATGAGAACTCTTTAAAGAGGAGCATATGGAAATTTATATGGATGATTGTAATGATCAGGAAAATTATAAGAAAAATTCTTTGAATATTTTTAAAGGATAGAGTCAGTGGTTTCCTAGTAATATATAATTTTCTGGATACTACAAGTCGATGTTTGTTGGCATAAATGTAAATAGCTACAACGACCCTGAAAATACTATATTTAGCATGATTTAATCAGGAACTGGTGAATAATATTCATCCTTGCTTCACACATGGTATGTCAGTCACATATGCTTCGAGAATTCACAAACACTTCACAATCCACCATAAAGGTTTTAAAAATGAGATGGATATGAATAACCAATGATAAGAAAAATGTATCATTGATTAAAGAATGTGTCATAATTTACACATCATATATGTGGTTGTTAATGATTATTCAGTTCCTCAGAAATTTAATTTTTTCATAACATATAATTTTTCATTTTAGTCAATGGTTGGACTGAAATAAACCGAGTTAATGGAGATTGTGATAGAAAAAAAAGATTTCCCTCCCGAGAAACAAAATGCTAAGGGAGGAGGATTGAAAAATATTATTATTATTCTTGCCTAATTTTCATTTGCTATGAATCATTCTATACTTCCAAAAGATCAAAGTATTTAAAAAAATTATTTTGTGTCCTTGATGTGTACATTTTCACATTCTTTCAGAATATATTCTGATCCTTTTGATTCATCACAATGGAGTAGTACAACCAAAAATGTAATATTTTCTCTCCAATTTTTGGGAAATGAGAAATTACATCTGGCTATATATCAATTATAAGGTGAACTGGACATGTAGTGGGCTCTAATCCGAAATAAATTGAAGAATGATGAAATTAAATTCACAGTTTTTGATGAGTTCATGAACTTATACTTCAATATGAATTTTTTATTATCATTTCATGGAAGATGAAAAAATAGTTCCATGAGTTGAATAAAAATGATAATGAATCTATCCATAAATATGATTCTAATTTCATAAGACTTTCAAGGTATTCTTCTTGTATCGTCATCCAACCAGAGAGTATGGTTGACTGATTCGTTAGTCTCTTCAAGAAATGACTCAAAAGGGCATATACCATAAGATACATTAGTATAAATGATGATATTGTGAATTTTTAAATAAATATTGAATATGAGGTTATATTTATGTATCAATCTCATAGTTTAAAAAAGATAAGAAATATAATATTTAAGGGAGATTCTAAATACCAATAGAGAGAAGAATTTGGACCCTCTTTAAAGATATGAGGATGGCATGATTCATGGAGGCAATTGCCTTATGGGATCTAATAAATGGTTTATGTGTGTAATGTAAGTCCATAGGGATATTGATTACTAAAATTAATAGAAGGATTTTAAAAATGATTCAAATATAGGGAAATCCATATTGAATGAACCTCCCACACTTTAGGGATTCAAGTGTATAGTGGAAGATAATTATTTTACCCAATTTCCAAAATTGAGGGTCAGTGATGGTGATCAGAGTGATAAACCCCTTCAACTAAAGTATAAGTTGGAATATCATGCTGTCACAGTTTTTGATGAGGGGAAAATAATGATTTGGTGAAATTTACACTTACTATCTACTGTAAAACTAATATTTTTCTATTAGATTCTGGATCTACCCCATAATTCATATCTAAAAAATTTTACTAGGATATTATGATGCCACAAAAATGATTATATGTTGAATTATTAGTTCATACCTATAATGGTATATTTATTTCATCTCATGTCTATGATTCCTCTATGGTTGATGTTTGTTAGAATGTGTTTTTTACAAATCATGTCAATATTTCTTTAGATGAATTTAATGTCAACATAATCAAGTATTGGATTTCTATGAATAAACCCCCCATATGTTGTTGAGGGTGGGATGTTTCACATGATATTTCAAAACAAACTATGATATTCCCTTAAAGAGACAATAAGTATGAACTCTATATAGAGAAAACATCAAATATATGGGTCTTATTTCACATTAAAAAGGGTTGTTTATCTCTAATAGTTGTGGAGAAAATAAAAATTAAAGATATGCATAATATATGGGAATATGTGAATGTATTTATTAAAAAAATTCATCCTTCCAGAAAAATGTGATGTTTAGTTCTCCATAGAAATCATACCTGCTTCCACACCAATTTCGAAGACTCTCTATCATATGGCCCCTATTGAGTTGCAGGAATTGAAGAATAATCTACATGAAAACGTTTATAAGGGATTAATTTGGCCAACTGTTTCAACATATGGTGAAACTATTATATTTTTGAAAACATAATATGTATAAATGAAACACTAATTTGATTACTGGGAGTTCAAAAATAGCCCGATCAAAACATGTATACCCATCACCATATTGATGATTTGTTTGATCAACTTTTTAAATAACAATTTATTTACTTATTTATATTCATTCTGGATATTATCTATTGAGGGTCAAGAAAGAGGTTATATATAAGGATACATTGTTTATAAGTTAGGGAAACTTTGAAAAATTATATTTATTCCTTTTTTTTCTTATTAATTCCCATGTTATCTTCATGGATTCGATGAATAATATATCATGAGATTACCATGATCAGTTTTTTGGTAAAATATATATATATGATATTATTATATATTCAAAGAGAATGTAATATTATAATGGTTTCATTATTATTTTACTAAAGACCCTAAATAAGGATATGTTTTATGAAATATTTTCTAGATGTTAAATTTGATAGTAAACTATTTCAATTTTTGTTCATTTAATCTCAAGAGATGGTATAAAAGTATAATCATTAATTAAGGATGCTATTGGATGGTTTCCTTGAACAACCACAGTGACTAGGATACATATTATTCATGGTTTATCTAAATATTATTGGTAGTTTTTCAAGAATTACTCATCACTGTCTAATAATATTACCATGTTAACTCACACTACAACAAATCAATGATTAGCGTTAATTACTAGAACCGCCAGTAAAAGTTTTTTAAAAATGGTTTCACGGCAGTTTATAATAAACCGCAGTGAAACCCTTTTTTTTAACAGCCCTAACCCTACCCCCACCCCGACCCTCCTCTTTCTCACCCAGCAACCGCGATTCCTTCCCCAACGACAACGACCCCCCGTGACCCTGATGACCACGACAACCCCTCGACCTCGGCGACCTCGGGCCCCCACGACCCCGACGACCCCATGACCCCAGCTACCCTAATTTCCCGGTGACCTATACAAACCCTAGGGGTTGATTTCTAATTTTTTTGTTGTTTTGATATTAGTTATTTATTTATTATTATTGTTTCTTATAATAAATTTTATTGGTGTATTTATTGTATTTTATGCAGATATTTTCATTTATGATTATTCTTTTTACTACTTGTTGCATGTGATATTTTATGTGTGATAGTTTTTATTCTTAAGTGACAGTTTTTCTAGCTGCTAAATTGATTGTGGTTGTTTGATATTATACTCATGGGTTGTGGTGGCTCAATGTTACAATACATGCTTATATTATGGGTTATAATGTATTAAGTTATAACATGTACACATTTCCCTAGGTTGTGATTTCTTTATGTCTATGTCATGTTTTTGGTTGTGACGGCTTGAGGTTATAACATGTGTCATTGAGGTAATGATGTAGATATTTAGTTGATATTGGGATGGTTAACACTGGTTGAGAGTTGGACTTTCTTGTTATGCTGATGTGATGATGATGAGATGATTCAAATAGGTTGAGAGTTGGGATTACCTAAATTCTAGCTAATATGATGTTTTTACAGTGATGATTGACACATTTTAAGAGTTGGGTTTTCTATTTTGTCAAAAATATTGATGGTTTCTATATTATGGAAATTTTTGTGAAGTGGCATAATTATTCGATGATGATTTTATAAATATGGAATCTATACATTATTTTTATAATTACATGGAAATCAAAATCCCCATTGCTTACATTCTTTTGATAATCTAATGGTTTAATATGTTAATACCTTTATAGGTGATATGGTTAAAGATAGAAAATATATAATGTGTTACATTTATGAATAAAATGATGCCCGATGAGGAGATCAAATTGATGGTGTGGAATGAATTTATGAAAATTATTTATGATAAATATTTTCTTTTAACTCTCTCGTATAAAATTGAGAATTATTTCCTTGGCCTCAAGAAAATGGAAGATTAATCCTTTATTTGTATGAGGAAAACTTCATATGGAATTTACCATATTATTCATCCATTTTGAATAACCCTAAAAGTTCACATAAAAACCATTATTTTTTGTCTAAATATTAAACTATTAAATGATTTGGTGATATGAGAAATTGTTGTCAACAATGAGGTTTTTTGATAAACCCTCAAAGTTGAAATAGAGATCATTGATTCTCGAGGGTTTCATGGTTTAATAGATAATAATTGAAGTGTGGATTTCAATTCTTGTAGTGAAATAAATAAATATCATGGGGTTAAGAACGTTGATCATCCCACTTATATAAAGTGTATGAAGAATCATGCCATAAATTTCCTAAATATGAAAAGAAAATGATTCAGGTGTTGGAAATAGGTGAACATAGCCAGAGAATATCTATGGGAGAAACCCACCATTGTGATGGAGTAAAGGAATTATCTAATCAACCCTAATAATATTTTAAAATGATTTATATTAAATAATGGGTACCCTATTTAAATCAATTCATTGTGTGAAGGAGTATATAATTTTATCAATGAAAACAACATATATGGTCTATAGGGTAAGGGTGTGCTTATGAGAACAAAATTACTAATACGGATCCTAATAATAATATGGTTACAAGTATGACAGTTAATTACTCCAGTATAGAGAAAATACTATTTTATTCATGTTTTATACATTATTTCATATCATGAATGTTTTGTATAACTGTTAAAACACCCCATCAAAACATATATGTCTAGTTATTATTTATGTGATAAAATTAGTCAATAATTTCATCCCCTTATAATAATTCATTCCCTTAAGAAATATTTTGATTAATATAAAAGAATACCTTGAGATACTCCCTTTTCTATAATTAAATGAAATTATGTGTGTGAATTACTTTTTCTTGTATAAATATAGATATATTTCATAATTAATAAAATTATCCTCAATATCATAAATCTCCCTATCATTCTATACAAGTGAATATAGAAAGATGATTACCTATGTTAATCATTATGTAAAGAATGGATATTTTTTACTTCTAAGTGAGAATATATATAACAATTTATTGAGACTATAGAAAAGATAAACCATGATTAAATTCTCATCGTGAGAGAATACGCTGATGTTTTTACCATTTATTTTCTGGTCTTCTCCCTAACTAAGTGGATGATTTATCAATTAAACTTATACCACGTGATTTTTGAGATATCCAAGATTATATTATTCCTCTCATATGTGACACACCCTCTAATAATTTTCTTGTATTGATGTTATATAATGTCCATTAACCCTTATTGATTAAATATTTCATCATGCATTTCCATGAACACCACCACTTATGATGCCTCAAGACTTTCCCTCTCGTGGTTTTTGCCACTCCAAATTAACAATGTGTTGAGTTTTGTAAGCATCATAAGGTTTTCCCTAAAAATTATTTATAACAGATTTATTCGATATTAGAGTTTTATATGTTGACTCTATAGAGAACATAGGTTGGGGTTTTTCCAAATTAACAATATTCTTTAGTTTTCATTGTAATGTAGCTACCACGTTGTTAGCACACTGTTTCCCTTTACCGAAGAAACTTCCCCTATCCCAAACACTAGAGGGTTAATATCTAACTATGGGGCACATCTTTATTATATTATGTTTCTGTAATGTTACAAAATCATATATATGAATCTCTTTCTCTATTAATTTGTATCTATGTGTTTTAATTATTTTTATTATTATGTAGGCACATTGTGATATACACGGATAAAAGCTAGATCACATTACCGAGGAACACACCATAGTATGTTAAGGGTCTGAATGAGTTTTTATATTTTTCAATTTCTAATCGATCCGTTGAAGGGAGAATAAAATGTCCATGTCTTAAATGTAAATTTAGAACATGGTTGAAGAGAGATGAGGATTATGAACATTTAATCCTGAAGTAATTCCCTTGTCAATATTTGTGTTGGATTTTTTAGCAAGAATAGAATGTTACAGAAATATTGAGCACTGATGTTAATCCACAGAATGAGGTACCAAGTTCTTCTAAAATGGAAAATGAAATGCAAAACCTCATAAATGATGCATTTTCCACTACAAGACACCACTATCTGAAACAAAACATATCAGAACAACCAGAAAGGGGTACTACAAATTACAACGTGAAAAGTGATGTTTTTGAGACTATAACACAAGTAGATCAAGATTGTAACATATCATTGGATCCTCCTATTAGTTCTGGGGATCCAAATGTAAGAGAAAACTTCACTGAGGAAAATGTGTTTCATGATTTAGTTGATGATGGAAATCAAGAGTTTTATAGTGGGTGTTTGAAATATTCAATGCTTTCATTTCTGCTGAAGTTGTTCCATATCAAATGTCTATGTGGAATTACAAATAAGGCAATGTACATTATATTGGAATTGATTCATGATGCATTTCCTGAATCAAAAATCCAAGAAAATTTTTATGATATGAAAAAAGATGTTAACAAGATTGGTCTGAATTATAAAAAATACATGTGTGTCCTAATGATTGTATGCTTTATTTGGGAGAGGATTCAATTAGAGAGAATTGCAAGAAATTTTCTTCTTTAGTTGGCAAGAAAAGGGTGATTTTGGAAGTCTAAATGAACATAATATCACAGAGAAGAAGAAAAGGAACCCAACTACAATGGTTTTGCGTTACTTTCCTTTGAAGCCTCGATTGCAAAGATTATTCATGTCATAGAAAACCACTGATTACATGAAGTGGAATTATGTAGATAATAACAATGTTAGTTTAATGATACATCCACAAGATTCTCAATTGTGGAATACATTTGATTCATTACATCTTGACTTCTCAGCAGATCCTAGGAATGTTCGATAGGGATTGGCTGCCGATGGATTCAACCCGTTCGGGACTTTGAGTACAAGTAATAGAATTTGGAAAGTTGTTTTGATCCCTTATAATATGCCTCCTTGGATGTGTATTCAACAAACATATTTTATCCTTTCAATTATTATTCCTGAAAAAAAATTCCTAGAAATGATATTGATGTATACTTGCATCCTTTGATTGACGAATTGCAGGAGTTATGGGGCAACAGTGTTGAGACATTTGATTCTTCTTCTAAAACAATGTTAAAAATGCATGCTGCTTTAATGTAGACCATTAGTGACTTCCCAAGGCTTGGGAATTTATTTGGTTGGAACACTTACATTGGTTTGAATTGTCCCGTTTGTAACTTTTATTTTGAGCCCAAACGGCTACCTCAAGTTGAAAATGCTGCTTCTTGTGTCATAAAAGATTTCTCGATGCATCTCAAAGATTTCAGCTGAACAGATCCAAATTTAATGGTTCCATTGATCGTAGTCCACCTCCAATGTTGTTAACTCGTTCTCAAATATTGACACAGCTTGAAAATGTTGAAACGGAATTTGGGAAGGTTCATCATTTTAATGAGTGCGGAAAACGGGTCTGAAGTGCATCATCAAGAGAAACCGGAACACAACAGTGGAAAAAAAGTATATTCTTCAAACTTTTGTATTGGGAATTTAATTTGACGTGGCATAATCTTGATGTGATGCACATTGATATGAATTTCTGGGCCAATTTGATATTCACATTGAATAATGAACATGGAAAGTCAAAAGATCATCTCAATGCTTGCAAAGACTTACAAGCAATGAACATAAAACATGATCTCTGGCCAGAGGAGAATGAAAAGTATCCTTCGACAATTTTTTCAATGAAAAACATGGATAAAGATACATTCCTTCGAATTTTAATTAATGTTAAGGCATCTGATGGGGATTAAAGTATCATATCTAGGTGTGTTGACTTGAAGAATCTTAAGTTACATGGATTGATAAGTCACGATTAACATATTTTGTTACAACAGTTACTGCCATTGGCATTGTGTACATTATTACCTAAAAAAATTAGTCCTGTTGTACTCAAGTTCTGCACATTTTTCAGACAAATATGTGATAAATCTCTACATCCATTTCAGCATGAAAACCTCCAGGAGAGGTTTGTATTGACCCTTTGTTCAATAGAGATGATCTTTCCTCCGTCGTTATTTACTGTAATGATGCATTTAACTGGGCATTTGTTTGAGGAAGCTAAATTAGTAGGCCATGTTCATTGTCGATGGATGTATCCAATTGATAGGTACTTTATTTATATGTTTTCCATTTAAGTATAAAATTTTTTTTACTTAATTAAATGCATAATTATGTTTATTTTATTTCATAGATATCTTGGTAAATTGTAATCATACGTGAGAAATAAAGCTCAACCAGAAGGCTCTATTACTGAAGGCTATATGGATGAGGAGTGTCTGACCTTTTGTTCTCGATACTTGGATGATATTGAGACAATATTTAATCGAGTTGGAAATGTTGGCAACACATCAACTCAATCTCAAATACATCATAAATCCAAAATATTTCCTGATTTTGGCCAATCATTTGGGAGGACCTCAAATGTGACATTGACTGAATTAGAATTATTACAGGATCATAGATATGTGCTGCTAAATAGTGAAATTGCATATCCATTTATTAAAATGTTTAAGACACAATCAATGAGACGAATGAGAGGCCGAACCCGAAATGAGAAAGATATAACAAATGCTATTAATTAAGAGCTTTTAGAATGGTTTTCACGATGTGTAAGGTCATAAATATTGAAATAAATACAAATATTAGTTTGATACATACATTTTGAAAATATAATAATGTATATCTCTTTTTTCAGATCATGAATACTGATACTCGAGAAGAGGTGTCAGATTTTTTGAAGACTCTTGCTAGAGTTCCTCTAAAAAAAGTTAGAAAGTTCGACGCTTATAATGCGAATGACTTTAGAACTCGTACAGTCGATTGAGAAGTGGGTTTGAAAACACAGAATAGTGGTATATTTACATTTTCGGAAGTTAAATACTATAGAAATATGTATGATATTATTGAATTAAACTACCACAGATATTTTTTTTTTTGTTTTATTCTAATGAAAATGGGTCGATTTTATCAGAGGTGTTAAAAGATATTCCTTGCAATTTACTTCTGTGAACTTCTCTCACTTGATGGATGTTGGTGGTCGTGAACTGCATGATCCATATATCTTAGCATTGTAAGAAAAAACTGTTTTATTATGTGAATGATGTTGTCGATGAAGGGTAGAGTGTGGTTTCTCACGTAATACAAATAGATTTTTATGATATGGGTGATGAAGTGGAAAATTTGACCTCTGAAATTGATGTTAATCATCAACAGGAAGTATTATTATTTGTCCATCATGATATTGAAAATATTAATCAAGCAAGGATGAATAGAGTGGATGAAGAAATGGAGCAGGAAACTAACATAATTTATGGGGAAAGTCATTTTATGTAAAATTATTTATTTATTCCGCAACCACTTTTTACATTTATGCAGTCATTAATTAACATTGTTTTATATATTTTCAATGTTATTACTGGGCATCTAGAATCATGTTTAATTTTTTTTTTGCATAATTTTTTTGAAATATATTTTCTGAACATAATTTTATTTGATTAAATGACAGGAATGCCAAGGAGGAAGTGGTACACTATTTCATCTAGTTCTGTGATAGATGGCGATCCATCTGGCTCCCTCCACACGAAATATGAGGCATCAGCTGCTGACACCCTGGCACCATCTCCCCTTGCACCGTCTCTCACACCATCTGTGGATGTCCCATTAGAGTTTAAGTCGTCAACTCCCCCTTCAGGTGCCTCAACAGTGGGGCAGTGAGATGCCCCTTCCAGTTCATCCTGGGCATACTGGAGTGTCACTTTCATAGGTACAAATTTTAATTAAATAAATTTATTTCATTTTGTTTATACTAATTCTTTTCTCATTGAAGATGACAAAAATTAAACCGTGGAGAAAAACACAAAAAGTTTAGATGTTTGGAATATGACTGTTGAGAAGATGGTTGTTCCATTTGATTCTTATGGGGTCTCTACGACTGAAGCCGCAGGGTTAGTTGTCTAGATTTTAGGCCAGCTGGTAGCAGAGCCTATTTGCCTTCCCATTTCATATGACAATTGGAGACATATGCCTCCATACTAGAATAAATAATTTTTTGATTATCAAATAAAGGTAAATTTATTTCATTATAGTTTAATTGAATGTTATGTTACTAATATGTTAAAAATGAATTTCTGTATACAGATGTTCTTCCACTTTACCATTGATGATGTGATAGCACAGAAGTGGACGTTGAAAAATCTAGGTAAGAAGTGGAAAGATTTAAAATGGAGATTGTGGTGTGATGTCAACGATAATTCATTGATCGCGCAGAAAATGTATGAGAAGCTACCCAGTGGGGTACTGAAAGAACAATGGAAAGTGTTTGTTGATAGACATCGTGATCAGAAGCAGATGGTATTGAACTATATATTATTATATTATCCTCATTTAACATTTTTACATGTATATGAAAAGGACATGAAATTATATACATTAGTATTAAATTTCATGTTATTTATTTCATGATCTCTCAATACAGAATGCATCAAACCGGTCTAAGTAAGTAATCCCGCACACTACAGGCTTAAAAAGCTTTTCTAGAAGGCGAATGATATTGGAAATTTTTAATTAGTATAAATATTTATAAGCCAATATTATATGTTTAATATATTGAACTGTTGATTTAGCTTTGTGTAATGCAGTCCCAGAGTTTAGGGCATGAAGCATGCAGAACTGAACTGTGGTTAGATGTTCACAAGAGATCAGATAGAAGCTCTGTTAATGAGCCTGCTAAAGAAATTGGGGTATGAAGTCAATTTTTTATCATAATAACATATTATCAGTTTTTACTGTGTTAATAAATATTGATATTTGATTTATAGGTAAAAATTAATGAACAATGGGATGCCAATCCTACGCAGTCCTACTCAGTCTCCCACGACGACCTGGTTGTAAAGTCCTTGGGAAGGAGTATCCTGGGAGAGTGCATGGGATGGTTTTGGGACCCGTACCATCTGATGTTTTTAGCAGGCCACCGGGGATGGGAGATGCATCTACTCCTGGCTTTACTCAGCCCATACCCAAAGATGCTAAGAAATAAATAGTTTCTTTATGAAACACAGTCCACCAGCAGGGGGTTCAGATATATGCTTTGCAGAAAGAGTTGATTGAAATACGTCTATAGATGAGCAGATATGCACCTGGTGGTAGTGCATCGACTGGTGGTATATAGGTAAATCTCAAAAAATAAAATTCATTTAGTTTGATAACATTCATTGGTTTTATGTTTTAATATAAATATGCATCCATATTTAATTTTCAATATAATGTTCTTACATGTGACAGCGGAAAGTGAAGATGAAGGTAAAGAGGGCGAAGATGCATCATCGGACCCTGAGTAGTTGTATTATTGATGTGTCGAATAAATACGAGTACTGTTAGTTTGTATATGTAACATTTGTGGCACATAGTTTCCACCACACATTTTTATTTCCTAATATTTCCTTGATTTCGCAGGTTTCTTTTTATGCATATTATTGATTTCTGATGTTTCTTTTTTATGTATTGATTTCTCAAGTGTGGTATACATCATTCCATTTAGACATATGTTTTAATTGGTAGTTTCCACCACACATTTTAATGTCCTAACTTTTACCCATACTATCACACATCAATCACTTCTACATCCTCCCTCAATGGTATAAGTAATAATGGACTCATTAAACAGTAAATACTTTGTTATTAAATAGGGTTACTATGTGAAATTAATTATCTATGCCTCAATGTGCATTGTGTGCATCAACTGAGAGGGCTACCAACTCTATGAATGGAGGACCCATGTCCTATCACTATGATAGGGTTTTGTAATCCAAAAAATAAATATAGGACTCGTTCCTAGGATTCATTATTCTCCAGGAGGGTTATCGACCCGATGGATGCTCCAATTGTCCACCCACACCTATCATAAGCCCTACAAAGCTATAAAGCACCATCTAATTGTATGTTATCAATATAAACTCTGTATTATGAATGCATGTGTAGCATCATGTTCTATATAGAAAAATAATTAGAATGGACTACTCATATGTCCCAAACTAACACTCTAGTGAGAAGATATATAAATTACTAAAATATATCTAGCACACATGACTCGAAGGATTTTTTTTTAAAAAAGGTACCACCATTAGTTATACATCTATCATATA
Source organism: Viscum album (assembly GCA_963277665.1). Taxonomy (NCBI): domain Eukaryota; kingdom Viridiplantae; phylum Streptophyta; class Magnoliopsida; order Santalales; family Viscaceae; genus Viscum; species Viscum album. Next base: position 968,999,120 of record OY728133.1, on the reverse strand, counting down.
TGATTTGTGCTGGTTGTAACAAGTGTCCAACCCAAATATGTCATGATAATAGATTAGAAACACAATAAGAGTCAAAGGGTCTCATCCATCCCAACAAGTGATTCATAGGTGTCCTAAGTAATGAAAATTATTTCATGCCCAATAAGAGATTATAATGAATCATGTTAAATATCATGAATCCAGGTTAAATATAAATATAAATAAAACCACGGTCAACTGAACACCCATTCCCATCATTATCATCATAGCTCCATCAGGCATCCACATTAGTTCAGGATATATAGTGACAATTGTAACCATCTCTAAAGAAACACATGCACCTGTTCAGGGTTGGTCTATCTTCTGGGAACCCACATGGGTCCTCTAGGTCTGTATTTATGTAGAGGAATATCACTGGAGATCCTTTTTCATGTACCACTTTATAAATCTAATACTTTTCATTTGATAAAATCACAATTTCTATTAGTGTCAATATATAGAATAACATCTCAGCCTCAATGCGGAAACCAAATAATGGGTTTTCAAGGAATATAGATCATGGACCATCTTAGTTAGAAAGTTCCACTTAGATGTTCCAATCAGTAAACCCAAACCTATTACATCCTATATTCGTCCACCTCGAGTAAATCACAACAAATGGGAAAGGATTTGGTCAATACAAACAATTACAATGATTGCATAACTTGAAGGTATCCCCAAGACACATTCCAGACTAGATAGGCCATGGTTTCTAAGTCTTACATTACTTAATTATTAGAGGTGTCTCAAGGGTTTTAGATAGCCCACATTGGATGGTCATCTTATGTCACAAAATACCTCCATAAAAAGGTATACAAGGATCATCCTCTAGTGAAAAGACATCTAAAAAGGTCCCCCCCCCCCGAATGATGGGGTCAAGAAGTCACTTGATATCTTTATGATCAATGACTCATCCTTTAGAGACCATGGAATCAGTCTAGTACACAATATTCTATTTTTTCCCTAGCACATAGTTTAGTTTTATCATGGTCTTCAATCACCTTAACATTTTATTTACAGTTAACCATTAAATTCAAAACTAATAATTTTGTTTATAGAAGTAGAATGGAATCCAATGGAAATCATACACACCTAAAACCACAAAAAATAATAATAAAAACAATAGGTCTAGAACATTAGAGATCCTAACTCACGTTGAAGCCCCTTTCCATTGGCACACCACTTAACAACTCATGTACAGACCTCGCCCTTAAGCTTTCCATGGACCAATCTTTCACCAACCATTTTCTTATGTCCAATAACATATAAAGATATTATTCATAATTTATTATAATATTTTATAATCAGTTATAATTAATTAATCCATTTTTAAAAAATATGAATAATATATAATTTCTTACGATATTATTTTAGGTGGAAGTGATGTTTGGGTGTGTGGTTGTCATGTTTTTATTTTTGATATTGTGGAATTGATTGTGGGAATGTGATGTAGTGAAGGAGGAGGGCTAGTGATAATGATACATGATGTGGTTTATGAATGGTAGGAGGTCTATAGTCTATCTCAGTTGGTTTATATTTCAGGTTTGATTTGTTTTTCAGGGAAGTGGTGCAGAAGAAGCAAGAAAATGTCTTCTTTTTTTCTGGGTAGCTTTTAGCGGTGGTTTTATCTGACGTGACATTTATATGGGAGGCGGTTTAAACCGCTGCTAAACTGTGAAAACTTACACTACACGTAAATTTTTTCGTATGTTTAGCGGTGTTTTCAACCACCATGACATAGCCGAATCATTGCTTCCTTGTTCCGCTGTGGTTTACGTGACTTCGGCGGCCGTTATACAGCCGCTGAAATTGAGTTTATTCATGGTAGTTTTAACCATTGTGAATAAATTGATATCCAGGGAGGGTAAAAACAACCTCTAAATTCATGAATCTCACCACTAAATGAGGCAGCTATGACGCTTTCCTTAAACTGCCGCAAAAAGGGAAAAACCACCGTGAATAGATTGGTGTCACCATATTAGGTTGCGGTTTCTGTAAACCACCACCAAACCATGTCGCGGTGGATTAAACCACCCTGAAATGCAAGAAAACTGCCGCTAAATGTATATTATTTTGTAGTGTCTTACCCATTCTATGTTCCTTTAAATAGATTAATAAAAGGAAAATTTAATGGAACTAAATAGAAGGTTAATTAACGTAACTATGGTTGCTTTACCATGTAGTGGAGAATGTTTTTACTCTATAGTGATGAATCCCTGATAGGGTTGGTAGGTTTTATAATATCAAAAAAAATTGTTACTGCTTATGCCCCATGATAGTCGAACATCATTGAGAAAAATTAAACAACTCTGGATTTTTAGTTAGCCAAGTTAATTTTTTCATTAATGATATAGAGGAATTAAATTCTAGGATAAATTGTGAAATATATATGATGATTATAAAAGTTTAAAATATATATTCACACAAAAGTATTTGAATATGAACATGATTATATTGTTATAATTGATAAGGGATTATGCCTACACAATATAATAAAACTCTTTGTAAGAAAACAAGGTGGTTTCTTCTTTGGGTCAAAATGATCCTGATAGATTACAAATGATGTGGATAATAAATGCTAAAATATTTCTGGGCATTTATATAATTGATCTAAAAATCATAATTTAAGGGGAAAAATATTATATTACTCAATTAAATGTTCAACCCTCTATCCAAGTGATTTTTAAAGAGATGTAGAAGGAGTATGTAGATCTAAAAAATAATGATTGAAAAGTTCATGAGTTTGACATTGGTCAGGATGAAATGTTAATGTTCAGGAACCATGTAATTCGTCCTTCCATACTAGACCAAAATAAACAGATATTAGAGGATAATAATGGTTATTAATTAATTATTCATCCTTGAAGTGTGAAGATGTGTTATTATATGAAATAATAATTTATTTGGGAAGGAATGATATAGATATCATAAGGTTTGAATCTCGGTGCTTGGTATTCTAGCAATCACATGTTGAGATATGAAATTTTAAGGGAATGCTACATCTATTTACCGTACAATAGTTGAAATGGGATAAAACCACAATGTATTTTGATATTTTAATCGTAAAACCCTTTAAATGGTCCAATTCTAAATGGGTGGTAGTCGATTACATTACACAGAAAGTTCAATTCATTTCTATCAGAGAAGGATTCTCTCTAAATTATCTTGATATGATATACCTCATGAAACTTGTAATGTTGCAAGGTGTACCAATTAAAATTGTATCTGATGAAAATATGTGCTTTAGCTCAAACATATATTGAATTCATTATCATTCCCTTGATAGAGAATTTAGTTTCAGAACTACGTATCAACTGCATATTGATGGTCATTATGAATGGATAATTTAAACCATAGAGGATATGTTTTTATATTGTTCATTGGATATAAAATTTTTTTGGGATCGAAACATTCCTCTTATTGAGTTTTTAAACAACAATTTATTTCACTCAAGCGTTCTGATGGATAATTTCGATGCCCTTTAAGGAATGAAATGTAGAGATCCAACATGCTTGGATAATGTTGTATAAATAAAGCTATTGGGATTTAATACATTAGATGAAATTGTATATAAATTTAGAACCATTCTGTAGAATATGAAGGTAGATCAATGTCAGAAGAAATGTTATATGGAAAAATGAAAACACGTTCAAAAACAAGATGTTTGTGATAATTTTTTTCTACTAATTTCATCCTAGAAAAATATTATTTGAATTGGGAAGAATGTGAAACTAATTCCTATAAGTATTGGACCCTTATAATTTTAGGATTGTGTGGGGACAATATCAAATCACATGGAACATAATCCAAATATCTTCAAAGACATGATGTGTTCTATATATCCCTTCTGAGGATGTACATTCATATCCCTTCATAAGTATTGGACATAGAGTTTATACTACTAGAGAATTATATTTCATATGAGGAAAAACCACTTGAAATTCTAGATTGCATAGAGAATATTCTATGAAATTATCCTACTCACCAAGTAAAGTACTTTTAGAGAAACCATGGTTTATTGGAATATACATGGAACCATGAGTAAATTATGAGGAATATGTATCCTAATTTATTTTTATTATAATGAAATAAATTGTTGGAGAAATTCATTATAAGGGGGTAGACTGTAACACCCATTGTTTTTATGAAAACTTTTGTTAAAGAAACTAATTTTTTTCATTCATGTCTAACATTTCATGAAACACTAAGTTGTTATTTCATTATATAATTCACTATGATATTCTATTCATATATATCACACAAACTTGGTTCGTGTTACATGCAACTCTACATTTTTATGAAGGATCATTTAATTATATTAATTTTTTAAATGGGACAGTAATAAAAAATTATTTAAACCAAAAAATAATATTATTAATAAAAAAAATTTATTATTATTTCTAATCATTATATATAATTAAAACATATTGGTATTAAAACATATAGTTTTTTTAATGTCTATAAATGTTTGAAAATACAATTTCCCTATGTGAAATTCTTTTTATGTCCTTTTTTGAGGAATTAAAAAAATTAATTTACACACTTCTATAAAATTAAATTGACAATATAAAAATGATTTTGAATTCATAACATCAAAATTAGCTTTTGGTGAACTTTATTGTCTTTCCTAAAAAGCATATATTTTTTCTTAATAGTGAAAAATACTGAATTTTATTCCAAAATTGAATTTTCACATAATTTATATATAGAGTTAAATTATATTTTATATTTTTTATATTGTGTAATAATATTATTTTTTCAATAATTTATACAATTTATGTCATTATAATCAAATTCATATTGAAATTGGATATAAAAAAATCCCAATCTTTTTAACAATTTTGCTTCAATACCCCACTAGCATGAATGATCTTTGGGATTTATTATAAATTGTTTTCTTCCAAATATGTGATTATAATTTTAAAAAATGGATTCTATATTATGAATCAACATAATTTATAATTTCAAATGTGGTGAACTTTTTTTGTTAACACAAATAATAGTTAATGTGATTAAAATTAATTACAACACATAAGAGAAAAAATAGCTTAACAAAAGACTAAACCTTAATCTTGTGGCACAAAATGACCTAGAAACACATAAAAAATCCATCTACTAATAATAATAAGACCTTAAAATAAATTATATAGGACATTTAACTTTTTTGAATCCACATGGTATGGTAAAAAAATGTATGGAAATCACTTTTAAAAAATTTACATGAATGTCATTTTTCTTCAACTATAAAAAGGAAATCATCCATCCCATGTATTAATAGTTATAAATCCAATTAGATCTAACAAAATCTACCCAATATCCAAAAACCCTAAATTAACCATATAATCTAACATTTTGGCATAAATATTTTGAAGGAATCCATTTACTGAAATCCTTAAGAAGTTACCCCAAAAAAGGTAGCATCCTTCCTCAAGCTCTTTTAAATTATTTTCATTACATACACCATAAAATATTCTATTACATCTTTATATGGTAACCTCAGTAACATAAATATACCTATATGTTATTATTAAAATATTTGGACCAATAATTACACACACATCCATCTATGAGGTAATGAATATACCATTTCATTTTATAGTGAACTACCACCAAACAAAATAATGTCGGTTGATTTTACTTTAACACCAATCATGGATAGAAATTATGATGGAAATATTTTTTATATATGATATATATGATACATATGATTTATATATTTTTGAAATAATTATTTTACACATAACTTCATTCTTTTCATTTTTTTATATGTGATGATTTCATTTGGGATATTATTGACTCCCACCTCATAAAAGTGATGTGATTCATTGACACTCTTCAGGGAATGTATTAAAGATTGATTTAGTAAAAATAATACAAAAATATTAAAAACTATTTCACCTCTAATTAGAATATATATGTGTGTGTGTGTGTGCGTGTTATTTACACCCGTTATTTTAATACATCTAGAAAATGGAACCTTAGTTCATGCGTACATACGATCTACCATCTTCATGAGTATTGAATTTTGTTTAATATTTATGTAATTTTTTATAATTTAGTATAAAAATAAAAAAACATGAGTGATATATATATCGATGTATTAATTCGTGAAATCATGACATCAGTAGGAGGACTAAAAATATAGAAAATTAATGAACATGTGAAAAACTAATCGGTTATTACCTGAAACATAACATTAATACAAAATTGATAATAGAAAGGTAATATAGAATAATATATCTTATTATATATAAAAATATGGTTTTGCGAAAGATTTATAATAAACATATATTGAATATAATTTAGGTTTTAATGAGTATGTAGTGATTCAATATATAATCTAAGCATATTTCTTGTCTAGATTTAATTTATGAATGATTTATTTCTTATTGATCACATATTTCATTTATGCGGTGTATGTAATTCCCATTAATATAATAAGTTATTATTGTAATTATTGTTTTGGGTATTTTCAAATCCATTTTATTATATTTGTTTCATGAGGATTTTTCTTCAAATTTTACCAAATTAGTAAAGTAGTTTTCTCTCAATTTGTGTTCTTTGGGACACTTGCCATGATATTCACCAATATTCATCTACATGGTTTACACATTGATATTGAAATGTAATATCATTAAAATAATTATATTAATTATATATCATGTTTCATTTAATTCAATTTTAATTCATAGAGAGTCTGATTCTATATTACCAGGTGGAATGATATTTTTTTCAACAATATCACCGTTTATCAGGATTGTTTATGATAACGTTTTCATTACAAAAATATTTTTATAATTATTTAAAAAAACATTTTAATTTTCATATAATATTTTTATTAATGAAGAATTCATGTATTAGTATAACTGTTACACACATTGGACATATGATAATTAAGAATACTTTAAAACTCAAACATAACCTTATTTCCCCCTTTAGACAGAAATTTGTTTCATTTCAAAGGCCATGTTTTAAAAAACGTTTTTAAAAATGATATTTTGAGTTCATTATAATAGAAATTATAGGGTAGAATTTTTTTTATGATTTATATTCTTTATTTGCATGTTTCTAACATTTTTTTAATTATATTTTTTAAAATACATTATATTTTGAATTTCTTTCAAATATGAAACGAAATATTAATCAATAAATGTTTTCAAAATATCCTCCCAAATTATTTTCTCTCTAATATCACATCCATTTCTGTTACTCTTTCTTTTATGGTGACATTTTCCAATGGTTTCATTCATACTCTTTCTATGAATGGTTTATGTTTTTATGGAATGATTTTTATGAAACATTTATCACATTCACTTGTATTAGGAATATGAAAAATGATTATTTTCACATGTTTTTCGTTGATGAAATGATAATGAAGCCTATATCTGTTTATAAAGGTTATGTTGTGATTAAATTTTTATGAAACAAATTGTATTTCAATGTTTATGATATGATTTATATTGATATTACAGAACATCTATGAATGATTTTATTATGAGATTGGTGGGACCTATATCTCTCATAAACACATTATGAATTTATTTATATATTATCAAATAATTATTTTAAGAATGTCAATGAACATGATCTACTATGTAATATTGGAAACCCAATCCACTATGGGATGAGGGGTAAACCCGATCCCGTATACGGAATGGACTACAACAAGCGATGGTTGTGTGTCCCAAAAAGTTGGTGTCGTCTTCTAGATGTTCCCTGATAAGTTTTGTCAAATTATTATTTTCTTATAGGTAATGATATTAAAAGTTTATATTTATACAAAAAATTATTATCCAATTCCTATGTTCTGATTTCATGTATTATTCTCTTGATTCCCTTATGATTCATGTCTTCTAACATACAAATCATTTTCCCATTTTTCTTGTTTATAATCATTGATATATAGGGTATGATATTCTTATGTTATGATCACATTATTTTCCCCTTACTATAATGATTATTCTTGCATATTTCCCTTATTTACCCTTTCATATAATTTGATATCACCCCTTATATATTTCCTAACCCTAGGTTATGAAGATAGATATTTTTTTTGATATGATGGGGAAGGGTTAGATTAATGGAGAACTTGGTATGATATAATGTGTATCACTTACGTAATGGTGTTTATCATTCCATGTTTCAAAATGCACTAAAATTATATTGTTTTTTTGCATCTGTATGTGTAATGAATTAATCATTTGTAAAAATTAATGTAAAGATAATGTATGTAATGTGAGGGTCTCAATATTATTATTTATTGCATACATGTAACATATATTCCAAGATATATTTATTGCATGAAAAAAATTTGTAGTCACCATCCATGATATAATAAAACACTTTATTAAAAAACCATTAATGAAATTAGTGCTATCCAATTTACATATAAATATCCAAAAACTATTTATCAAAATATTATTATCTCAACATCAATAACATATTTTTTTTTATAATTTTTAACCAATATATGAACATTCATTTAAATCAATTTTTGAATCCACCAGTATAATTCAACATATTTTTTTAGATCCATAAAAAAACGTATAATGATAAATCCTGATATATTTTATAATTCATTATTATCAACGCCGAAACCCATTAATTTTTATGGAATGAAATTTATGAAACGATATTCTATTAAATGGGGTTTATCAAAAAAAAATGATTATAATACTATTTTTGTGGTAATTATGTGGTGAAAATTTTATAAACATGTTTTTTAGAGGTTATGAAATGGTGAGATTTATATAATACCCATTTCATTTCATTGGTTATGATATAAATAAATCTTATGAAATTTGGGGGAAAATATATATTATTTTTATTATTTAAATGATTGTTTCTATATATTCTTATAATACATTTTTTTAGTTATTAGAAATATATATATTTTTTATATGTTTATATTATATTTTTTATCAATAAGAAATATAATATATCCAATTTTATTCATAAAAATATATTTATCTAAAAATTAGTTTTTCAACATTTTTTCACTGATGATAAAATTAAATTTTGATATGTAAATATAATTACTTTTATAGGATTAACATAATTTTTTGAATCATATTTTAAAATTATATTACGGTGAATTCTTTTTATTTTTCTGAGAAGATTCATTTTTTGATGAATACTGAAACAAAGAGAAATTTAAATGAAAACTGTCTTTGGATTAAATAATTTATAATTCTAAATAATATTATGAATTTGTATAAAATTATCAATAGTTAAACCTTATATCAATTTATTCAATTTATGTTATTTTACAAAATTTTATATTGTATTTTTATATGAAAAAGTATTTATCATTTCAAAAATTTCCCTTTACAAACCTACATTCTAAACACATCCACTTGATTAATTATAAATTAAAATTATAAAATATAGTCCATGTAATTGGGAAAATGTATTACATAATTGGATTAAGAATAATTTAAAATTTCTAATAAGGCGAAATTAATTTCTTTACAAAAAAATAGAGAATTGAAGTAAAAATTATTTACCATAATTAGGTGAAGAATGGGTTTACTGAGGGGTAAAATAAATATCTAAGGGTGAAAATAACATATAAACTCTTATAAAAACTATTTCCTAAACATATTTTGACAACTACTCCTCCAATGATATATAATAATCCATTTATACCCATTATACATATGATAAATATGGGAGAACTCAATTAATTTCAATGATACCAAGTGTCTCTTCTCTTCAACTTATTAGATGTCACCCCATGTAATCTCTATTCACACATTAAAACATCAACATATCAGATAATACCTAACCATTTCAATTCCCATATTCCCTCACCTCATACTATAAGCCTTATTTTGGCTACTAGTTAATCTACGATACATTTTACTGTAAGCCTGTGAAGAATAGCTGAAGAAGTGGTAATGTTAATCAACATGAAATTTTGTAATATTTCTTCTTATATTACCTTAAATTATAATAATAAAATTATCATATAATAAAATATGTATCATACATAAAAAGAGTAATATTAATGTTAAAGGAATGACATTCATCTATATCTACTTCCATTAAATGGGTTTTCAAATACCCATTTGTGTGTATCACAGATCACCAACTCTTAAACTGATGTTGTTCAATTTAATATTGACACTTATCACGGTTATATATAATGATTAATATATAGTTTTTATAGTTTTAATTATATTAATATTCATATATAATTACTATATCACCAATAACTTCAAGATTCCCATTTTTAGAAGTATGATAACATCACTCATGTGTATGATAGACTACCTCCCCATGAATAGAGGTTATTGATTGACTCTATACATTGAACGTATCAAGGATCATTATAATTAACCTATATTAAAAAATTATCATAACATATATTTTTTAATTATACTGTATTATTTCATTTTATTTCATTTAATTCATCAATAAAATAGAAACAATGTTAATTCATACATACTCTCTATCATCTCCATAAATGGTTTATTTTAATTCATCTAATTGAATTTTATGTGTTTCTATAAATGAATATATACTAAATATATGTAATATTTATGAAATGATATATATTATAAATAAAATAACATATTGATCAATTTAAATGGATTTAATCAACAAGTCAAAAAAATACTCAAAATACTTATAAGCTCTTCACCGAGAGGTGATTTTCACAAGGGATTGTCACTAAATAAAGTATTTAGGGTCATAAGAATGAAATATATGGTATGATATATATGGTTATGTTTTTGTACAATCTTTATAATAATATTATATTTATACAGGTCAATTGATTGTGTATGAAGTATGCCAAGAAATAATGTAATGGATCATTGTCTCACTATTTCATTTCATGAGACTTGCGCAATTATCATCACCTATATATTTTATGTGGTGTGTATAATTCCTATTAATTTGTTTTATGCTTCTTTTAATTATAACTTTTTTATTTTACATATCAAATTTTTAATCTAATTTTCATGTTTTTAATGGATAAAACAATTACAAAGTGAAATAGTTTTTTGTCTCAATTTTCATTCTTTGATACATATGAGATATTATTCACCTATCTTGAGTTAGGAGGTGTATATACCTAAATATTGACATGTAATATCATATATTTAATTTTCCTCCCGATATATAATGTTTCATTTAATTATATTTCATCATTGAGAATACAATTATATGTTACCAAAGTGGAATGATTTTATGGTATAGTATCCTAATTTATCATTATTATTTATGATTATGTTTCTAATGATAAAATATTTTGCTCCGTATCTCAAAAAATTCCTGAATTATATTTCCCTGTTGTTATTCATGATATTTTCATGTAATATTTTTTCATGTTTGTTCCCTCGAACCATCTTCTATGTATTCTCTTGGTGATATCGAGTATCTATCACTCATAAAGGTCATAGTATTTTCCCACTATGATGAGACCCTATATGTTCTATGACACTATTATTTGATATATGTTCTATGGTCAGATGATATCATTTTAGTGACAAAATGATATTGGCTATCTGAGGTTGAGACTCATAGGATATTAAGGAACCATCTCATGGTGTACGCCCTTGGTTATAACAAGTAGGATATTATGAGAATGAGACCAGATAGTAGGAAATCAACATTTTTATGTTTCAAAGGATGTTAAGATATATGGATGAGGTTATTGGTCCTTAGAATTTATGATTATTATTAATGGATTTTATGAGTCACGTTCTTTGATGTATTGATGGAAATTGTGATAAAATATGTCCATGGTGAGGTGGGATACATTGAGGGTGTCATGAGTAATATTACATTATAGAATAATGTGAGATATGATTTATCCCTTATGTTTACTATGAGATGTTAAAATCTTAGGAACTCTAATATAATTGATATTGCACAAATAAATCCATGTTCATTGTCTTCAATAGCCATGTTCTATTTTAGGAATGTCAAAGAAATATATATCAATCTAATAGGTTGATGACACTGGAATATAAAATAATCTATTAGATATATTGTGATAATGGGATTATATTACATTGTAACAATTTGTATGAGGTGACTTGTTGTTGAGGCATTAACTTATTTATATATGGTTAATTAACATTTTTTTGGATGTTAATCATTGACATTAGGATGATACACCTAATTCAACTGAGAAAGAGACATATAGGTTCACACAGTAAGTGTATCCATAATATCATTTTAATAAATTTTAATTTAAAAAGTTCAATAAATATTAATCGTGTTCATGCTTTAATAATTATTCATGTAGGCCTGGTCACATTTTTTATTTAACTAGTCATTTGTAAGAATATATTTTGGGTTTAATAATTAATAAATATTAAAAAGGAATGGTGGATTGAGTTTAATGGTATAGTTATAAATAATAATATAAAATATTTTTAATTATATGATATTAAATTATAAATCACATTTTATGCACAATTAAGTAAATAATAATATTTTTGTTATTATATAACATGGTGACTTCATTAATATTAATGAAATATTTAATGGCACTTATTTAAATTATTTTATTATTACCCTTGTTAAAGAAATTCATGATTTTATTATTCTCTCATTAGGTAAGGGGAATATGAGTGAACTAAATTGAGTTGTGTAAATAAATTTTGAGAAAACATTTCAACCCTGTATAGTTATTCCCTCACTATGAACGCTCTCAACAATAAGAGAATTCCTCCTCCACAGGTTCAAGGATAATTATTTTTATGTAGTTATCTTGGATCTAAAATCTGGACGATGCAAGCATATTGATCTTCATTCTAGCACCTAGAGACTATAATGGCGATGTCTGTAGTCTCATGAAACATTTTTTGGACCACCGCTAGAGGATATCTTCAATTGATCTCTACAACGCAATGATAGTGCACATCAAATCAGTGGTCGAACACATCAAAAAATAAAGAATAAACCTTCGAGGTAATTATTATTTAATTAAATTAATTATAAAAAATATATATTGATCCCCACTCTTGGTTATAGGTTTTTATTCCTCTATATTATTTATTTGATTCAATTCCATGAATCACAACATTCATCATCAGATATATCCCAAATTATTCATTGAATATCTAAAAAATCACTTTTGTTAATAATCCCCCTTCTGATTCTACAGCTCCCAAAACCAACTATTGGTATCAATGGTGACATATTATTATTTAAAATTAGATAAATATTTGGGTGATTTATGCATTCATAATTTATTTTTTCAATTAATGTTAAATAATTATTTTAATTTTAATTAATAGATATATTTCTTCATCCATATTTCTCATAGAACTAGCATATATAAAAAAAATTTATGATTAAAATAAAATCAAGAATTAATCCCGAGGTGCCATGGATTTTTTATAGATAACACAATTGTACACGTCATGTAACTAGAGTTACATGAAATTTATTTTTTATTAATGAACGAGGAGTTAATTTAAAAATTACACAAACCATGCACATTAAATACACGTAGTTTTGATAATTCACACACCATGTGTGAACCATGATAGACTGTATCATGCTCAGTCAGACTACACACTGTGTGACCCACTGGACATTACATCTAGTCCCTTTCAGTTTATAGTGAGGTTGTGTATCCCTTACATAACTTAGAAAATCAATGACCATTTAACTATGAGTGATATAACATTTCGCCCACTGGACATGCCATGTACTTCATGAATTCTGATGTATTACTCATTGATGAGTCCCTATTCATGTACATCAGATAGATGGTGAAGGTAGTGCATGGTGTGTATAATGGATCTACATGCCTCAAGCTGTTACATAATTACACAAAGTTAAATCATTAATTTCTCTATAATCTTTAGATATAAATATCATAAATAGAATGTATTACAGTTATTATTCTATTTGCACTAAAGAGTAAAATGTTACCGAAGAGTCATTTAATTCATGTAATCATCTGTGATGTACACATCATGAAATTTTTTAATCAGTATTGAATGTTATATGTCACAAATAATAATTTTTATACTTGAATAATACATTATGAGTAAATGTTCATGGTTGTTCCCCATGTTACCTCCAAGTTACATTTATTTACAAGTTTAATTTTAAATTAATTTTCATTTGTTTAAAATTACAATGGATGACAATGTTAAGGAAATTTAGAAAAGGTTAAGATAAATTTAATAATTAATCAATAAGATCTTAGTCTATATTAAATAAAAATGCATAATGAATTGAATTCATTTTTTATAAAATTCATGACAAATTGCATACATGGGGATAAACTTGATCTAGACCAGACCTTTGTATGTGCTTGGATTCTTATTAATTTATTACTAAATTATATTTTTGGGCTATGTTTCTTCTATCCTCATTAATATATAATCCATGTGTGTCCATGGATTGTTTTATAAAAACCATTTCCCCCTTACTTATGGTTGAGTAAAGGAATATTTAAATGATGGACCTACCAATCATTTGGAGGTTGTTGAAGTTAGGAGCCAAGGAAAAACCAATCCAAGGAAATACAATGGTGGATATGTGGAATGTTATTATCATGAACCTTAAATGGTTGAAGTGTTTCTCCCCTATGTTTGAGGTTTGTTTATCAACCATTATATATAGTAACTAATAGAGAAAACTCACTATCATACCCTTTATTTTATTTCTATCGGTTGTAGGGTTATTCTTTATTGATGGTTTCTCACGATCACATAAATAATAAATTTAAAACCATTCAAGATGGAACTATAATAAATTGTCTTATTTTTAAATATTATCTAATGACATAGTTAGTCAACTATGTTATCCCACATAAATTGAAAAATCATATTATAAATATATTGATTTGAAATTTATATATAATGGTTTAAATTCTATAATAAAATATTAAGTAGGTATAGCTTTGCATTACATTGGTTAGAATTGAATCATAGTTCAATGTTCTTGATTAGTCAATATTGGGGTGATATCAATGATCTGTGAATTATAACATGAGGATTTGGATTGAGTTGACCTTGTTCACATAATGAGATTATTGCCGAAGTATTACTTGGTTTAAGTGACAGAAAAAGGTTTAGGAAATCAAAATTATTGATTTGAAGAAAGGAGATTCCACTCAACCGATCCGGGAACTATGAGTTATTGTAGTGGGGATTTGGAATTACTATCTAAAACATTTCATGTTACTCTTCCAACAAAACCTAGGTTAAGGAGTAGGGGTATAATGATCCATTCCACTTAAATGTCCATGAAATATGATATTATGATGCTGATGGTGAGGAATATTGGGTTTAGATAAAAGAGTGGGAGAATAATTATCACAATAATTATGTATTTGAAAAATGTTAATCATATAATGTACTAAAACTATACTTATTTTATTTGTAGAAACATCATTAAAAATGACATCAAATATATCAATGTGATTCATACTCAAGAATGAAATCCTTCTCACCACAACTAATTTAAAAAAGTTTTAAAGGCCCCAAAGGGCAATCCATTTCCGTGAAATGAAATTATATGTGTTGGAAGAACCTTTGTCTATAGCTCCTAGAAATTAGTCATTTGATAATGAGCTCTCTTTGTATGAAAAACATCTATGTGATGCTATAAATTATAAGTGGTTCATGCTATCATCCATTTCCATTGACCTTTTAATGAAATATGAGGAAATATATTATTATACGATGATGTCCCACCTTCATGAGGTCTATCAAAAGAAGTTGAGACAATAGTGGTATGTGATCTCCAATTATTTTTTTCAGGACTAATTAATACATTATGCATCATCTTGGACTCTTGTAGTCAAGATTATATTCTACAATGATAATCTATACATCTTATGGTTTATGTTACAATATGAGTTTCACACAATTCTCAAACATTTATCACTTACAAAGGACTTCTCTAACATTATTGTGAATTATAATAGGAGAAATAATTAGAAAAGCCTAAAAAAACATATAACCTTGATTAAAAAGTGGATAAGGAAATGGTGATTGATAAACCCATATTGCTTATGGTGATTAAAAATAGGATGGACATGGAATGGGGGATTAAGAATTATAAATAGTCGAAATTCAAAATCATCATCAATACAAGAATAAGAAGAGCCAAAGGCCGGGAAATGGAATGGTGGTTTAATGATTTCAACATGGCATAGTCATTCCACTAGAATAGGAACTACACCTAGAGGGTAGGGGATACCGAATGTGTCTATTTAATCAAGTGAAACCTGTATATTTCAACACATTGGGTCTTAAGGAATATTATGGTGGTCAAATATCTATTCAAATGCAGGAACCATGTAGATTTTTAAAATTTCAATGGAGAGGTTGATCTACGAGAAGCCAATGGTGCGAGGACAACTACTCTTCCCATTGGGGACAACTACCATTATTTTCTCATGGGATTGATCTTTGTTTTTAATGATTATTATTTTATTCCTAATGTTACGAAAGTCATACTATATATATCATGTTTAGATACCAATGGGTTTATTTTCAGGTCCCAAAGTAAAAGTTGTTTAATTCATAAGGAAAACATATTTTATAGTATAGAACATTTAAATAATTATAAATATGTATTGAATTACGAAAGCCAAGTGTTGTAAATTTATAATGAATAATTCTCACACAAATCACATAACATGTAGTTGTGGCATCACATTCTTGGTCATGTAAATGAAAAGCGTCTAACAATGCTCTATCAATATGGTTACTTAGACTCTTCTAAGCTAAAACAACTTGATAGATGTAATTCTGGTTTTTAATGAAAAATATTCAAATCACCAGTTGGTGGAAAATGTGAATGGGACATGGAGCTTCTTGGATTAGAACACACTGATTTAAGGGAAACCATTCTATTAGAAGCTATAGGTTGATAAACTAAACTAATAACTTTTACTGATAACTTTAGGGTATAGGGATATATCATCTAAATGAGGTATAAGTACGAGTCCCATGATAAATTCAAGGAATTCAAGAATGATGTATAGAATCAAAATGGTAAGAAGATAATGGATCTCTGATCATACCGAGGTAGATAATATCTTAACCAATAGTTTATCAACTATTTATGAGATTGTGGGATTCTATATCTACTCACTACACCTTATACATAAAAGTGGCATGGTGATAGTTAATGGAGGAATCGTACCTTACTAGACATGGAATGGTAGATTATGGGTCAGGATAATCATCCATTATCCTTTTAGGATATTAATTAAAAAATATGAAATACAGATTAAATTGAGTACTAAATAAAATTGGAAATAAAATTCCCTTCATGCTATGGAGTGGAACGAAACCTATGTTTTCTTATACAAGTTTATGGAGATGCAAATAAATTTTCAAGGATTAATTTGTAAACAAACAAGAAGACTAGGGAATAAAGTGTTTCTTTATAGGTTATCCTTATGAAACAAGGGATACAACCTATAGATTCACTCAAAAAAGAAACTGATTGTCACCAAACAATCTGTTTTTCATGAGAGTGTGAATGTCATAAAAAATGATATTGTGAGAAAGATAGACATTTATTTAGTTGATGCTGATGATATAAAAAAGTTAGTACAATAAAATGTTCCACAGGCCCTATGGAATAAGTAGTTCATGAATCATAAGTACTGCATATGAGTGTAAGTGAGGTAAGGGAAACATAGAGATATGGTTTTCTAGTCACTGAGGATGGTGAATCACTATTATTGAAAAATGATGATAATCCCTCCTCAAGGAGGTAATGAAGAGTTCAGAATCTTCTAGATGGCTAGAACCTATGAATTTCAAGATAGATTCCATGTATTAGATCAATTTTTGGGTTCTGGTCGATGCACTAGTTGATTTAAATCATATTGTATATAAAGGTGTATTCAAGAGAAAACGTGATATGGATGGTAAATTTAGTACCTATAAAGTAAGTCTAGTTTCTAAAGGGTTCAAACATAATCCAAGAAATGACTATGAGGAATCATTTTCACCATTTTTCTTTTTTTAATCCTTCAAAATCATACAATCCATATGAGCTTCCCATAAATATGATATTTGGTTTATCTATTTCAATAGTGTATTCCTTAATGGAAACCTTATAGAAGATATCTATATAACACAAACAGAAGGATTTGTGACCCCACGTGAGGCCAAAAGGGTTTTGATGTTTTTCAGATCCAATTATAGATTGATGCATGCTTCTAGGTACTATACCATTCAATTAGATGAAGCCATAATTTAATTTGGATTCTTTAACAATGCATGTGATCTATGTACTGAGAAAAGTTTTTTTGAGAATGATGTCATTATATAATTTGTATATGTTGAGTAAATATTACTTATTGGAAAGGGAATACCAGTCACGAAGTAGATTAAGGAATGGTGGTAGACGTTATTATATGAAAGGCATAGGTGAAGAAGGAAATATTATAGGGATCCAGATCATTCGTGATAGATCCAGGAGTCTAATTGGACTATAAGAATGTAAAGAATATTGACCAGATACAAAATAGAGTCAGTATGCAACAATCCAAGATGGTATTGGTTCCTGTGTCACATGGCTTACATATTTATATGAAAATGTGTCCCCATGCACAATAAGTGAAAGATACAATGTGTAAGATCTAATACACTTTTCCTGTAGGATTAATAATGTATACTTTGTTATGTAATAGAATTGATGTTTCATATTCACTTATCATGGTATAAAGATATCAAGAAGATCTATATGAATATCATTGGAATGGTATTAAGTCTATCATTTTGTATTTTGGAAGAACTAAGAATATGTTCATGGTGTATAGAGGAGCTAAAGTGATTGTTATTAAGGGGTGTGTTGATGCATGTTTTTAGGTAGATTAGAATGATTTGAAGTCATAATCAGGATAATATTTCTATCCCAATAGAGGATATGTGAGTCAGAATATATCAAAGATGCTATTTTTTCTGATTTTATAATGACTCACAAGTATATAACACCTTTTGATGCAATAAACGAAGCTATTTGAATTTATATCATTGTCCACGATTTTGTTTTTTTACCTAGTATTAAATATGCTATCATATTTTATTTTGATAAAACTAATGTGGTGACTCTTGGAAAATATGGAAAATCTCATTTACAGATAATGAATGTACTCTGAATGTCTCCCCTCTAGAAGGATTCTCAGTAGTGGGGAGAAGTTGAAGTGAGATGAGTATATATAGAATCAAATTTGGTGGAACCCTTAACTAATTCTATATCAATAGAATCATGATAATCATTTGGGTTCAAGAAAACGAAAGGTAGTTAGTAATTTTCACTAGTTCAAGTTGGAGTTTTTTGGAGTTGGTGCCATAGAACCAACTACTATGTAACTTACGATAACATATATTCATTTATTTTTAATATAAATTAATTAATTATAACATCATGATTGTAATTATTCATAACATTGTATATGATTATGTTTGAAGTGTAGATAACCCACTAAAAGGCCATAGTCGTACACCACTCTGATGAGAAAACAGATGTTCGGTTACACTATTCATAGATACATATTCTATAGCCGGATGATATCCTTTGAGAGACGAAAATGTTTTAGGTTATCAGGGGTGGAGCCTCATAGGACGTTGGGGCACCTTCTCATGGAATACACTCTTTCTGATATCGAGTAGGATATTATGATAATGAGACCCAATAGTAAGAAATCCACATTTATAAGTTTCATTGGATGCTCTGACCTACAGATGTCTGTACTGGTCCATACACATTAATAGTATTTTTATTGGATATTATGGGTCATGTTCATTGATGTATAGAAGAAAATCGTGATGAAAAATGTTCATGAAGAAGAACGATATGTTTGATGCATCAAAATCAATATTTAAATAATTTTCAATAGGATAAAAAATCTATCGCTTTTGTTCACTTATAGAAGATAATATATTTTTCCATTTCATATAAATGAAATAGACAAAATAAATCCATGACCATGGTGTTCAATTGGTGATTTATATTTTTAGAATGTCAAAGAAAGAGATATCACACATATAAGATGATGGCAGTAGTAGAAACATTCTTGATTAGAGATATTATAATAAAGGGATTATATTACATGGTAAAAATTCATATTAGGTGACATCTCGTTGAATAATTAATTTCTCTCTCTATGGCTGCCAGGGAATGTTGCTATATGTTATCCTTTTACTTTAGGAATCTCCGTCTAATTCCACTGAGAATGAGGTCTAGAGGGTGACACATGATGTTTATCCCGAATCTCAATTTAATAAATTATAACATTACAAGTTGATTAAATATTAATTTTATAAATGGTTTAAAAATATTCATGTATACCTAATAAAATTTTTTCCATCACTAGTTACTTATGAGAATGTATTGTGGGAGAAATAATTTATAAAGTTAAATATGTTTGGAAGAAATTATTTAAGTGTCTATTTAGATATAATAATATTGGCTATTAATTCTTTAAATGATATTTAATTATAACTCCCATGTTTAGTGCTTCTCAATAAATAATAATATTTCTATTTTTATTTCATATGGGGGTTTCACTATGATTAATGGAATAATTTATGGCACTTGTGAAATTATTTTATTATTACAAAAGGGAATTAAATGTCTGGTTATTTTAGGCTCTCATTATCCAATATAAAGTTAATTGATTCCTATTAAAAATTTTACAAAATTACAGGTAAAATATATCAAACCAGAGAGGGTTCATTAATCTCAATGAATGATCTCAACATTTAGTGTGATCCTCCCCCATCAGATAGAGGGGAACGATTTGGAAGAGGCTCTCAAGGCGATCGAAGGTGGATGACAGAAGCGTAATGATCATCTGTGTTAGAACCTGGAGCCAAAATCGGTGATATGCAATGTTTCATGGAACATGTATAGATCACTATTATAGGAGATCATCCCATGATATCTACAACCCAATGATGATGCACTGCAAATTTGTGCACGCACACATCAACTATTAATGGATAAACCCTGCAGGTAATTCATATTTAATAAACATAATTATAAATAATATATTTTGATCCTCTATCATGGTTCTGGGTTATAATTCCATTGATTTATTTCATTGATTCAATTATATAGATTATGATGTTAATCGATGCTTATATCATGGATTTTTCATCAAATATAAAAAAAAATAAATGTTTCGCACTATCCTCGCACACTGCCACTACGACTGGAACCAACAACATTTCCATTTTCCACAATTTGGTACTTATGATATTTGTGAAAAAATATTAATGGATACCTGTATTTATTCATGTCATCAGTCCAAAATGTAGTTATTTCTAAACAATATTTATTAAAAATGATTTTGAAAATATTTTTTTATTATCTTTTTATTTTTAATAGGAAACATTACAAATGTTTTAATTTTTTCTAAATATTTTTTTATTGAATATTTATTTCTATTACAAGAAAATTTCATGTTCAGAATTTAATAAAAATGTGAATAGAGTCATTGTTTTTATGATGAACGACATGAATAGTGTTTCCACTTTCATAACCATTCATTGATTTTAGTAATCCCTTACATGTATTAAAATTTCCTTTAAAATATAATTCTTTCCATAATATTTGAAAAATTATTACATTTGAAATATATTATTTCAATTTGAAAACTATTTTTGAAGTGTTTTATGTATTGAAACACATATTATAAAGATGAGAACATATTTTACTCAGGAAATTTATTAAATTATTTTTATATGAATCCATTATTTGTTTTCCAAATTTTTACCAAAGAACCTTATGTTAATAATTTTATATGCTTTTCAAGATTATAATCAAAAAAAATTCTTCTTGGAATTTTTGAAGTACTCTTTCATATTTATTTTCCATATATGAATTCATTCATTGAGAATAGGTATTCTTGACTGGGGATATGATCCAAGGTTTTCATTATTAATCATTATCTATTTGAATTATGTTTATAATTAGATGATGATTAAGAATCATTTTTCTCTTACATTGGTCTTAGAGAGATAAATTGTGTGTGAAACAAGTTTCTATTCCCCAAGTTATAACTTGATAGAATGCTTAAAAAACCAGATTCATTTTCAATGGCATAAACATTGATTTGATGATAAAATGATTATAAAACCAACATATTTTACATATGTAGTTATATTATATTTTTTTATGGAACCCATATAATTTCATGAGTTCTTGTATGTTTAATGTTTTATAATATTCCTGAACACATATGAATGATTTATATTATGTGCTGGTGGTTAAATTTTAATATTGGAAGGTCGTTATATTATAACCAATGATTGTTGGAACCAATATCATCATCCAATTAATTGGGTAAAAAATTATATGTCATTATATTGACTGGAATTGAATGGGGAGTGAGGTAGGATCAGTATGGGACTTTGTTTGCTTTGTTTATCTTGGGAGTGAACCATTAGTACTATTATTATTAGTGATTGACCCCATTTCAAAATAATAAATATGATTTTATACGGGATGGTGGTTCTCCAAACCTAGATGGTGTATCCACCGATATAATTCCCATATATATTTTAGATATGATCATTGGCCACTGATGGAATGATTTTCAATGCTTATGTGTTTGCCACAATGTTATGTCCTATTTTAATTGTATGATAAAATGGATAATGAAATTTGATTTACATATGGTTAATATCATTTTATACATTTCTTATTATTAACAAACCCGATATTATGATCATTGAAAAGTAGGTTATCATTATAAAATTGTATGATCATTTCCTCATACCCTTATTTTCATCTAATGATTACATTTTTCCCTTTTTCCCTTTATGAGAATGTCATATTTCCATTTATGTTTTCTCCACCCATTAGGTTTTGAATAATGGATGTATATGTGGTATTCAATTTATGATTACATTATGGGATAACCAATATGGGATACTACTATTGTCTTCCACCATATTTCAATATAATGATCTATGTTTCCAAAGCCACTACACTACTATGTTCCCCATGCATGTGTTTGTGTGATGTAAATATTATTCATAAAAATTATTTAATATTTATATATGATAATCCAAGGTTTCTATAGTTGGTATCATTAAAAATTATTAGATAACATTTTAAAACTAGGAAAATAAAATTTTATTGAGATATCTATGGATATTTCTATTGATTTATAGTGATATGTCTATGGATATGTCTAGGGATGAGTCATTGTATAGGAAACTCTCCTATAATATTGGTAAAGGATATAGTGAGTATATTAAATTTAATTTCATCTCTTTCATGATACTACACATTGATATGACTCCAGAATATGTTATTTATTGAAAAAACTCTAAAAAGATTTAATTTATCTCGAATCGATCTTCCCCTGGTGCATGATAATAGGTATTTCTTCACAACTGGTATGACACATGTGATGGATAATATTTCGAAATTCAAAAACTCCTTAGAAAATATAATGATAGATTTAAATAGATTATGAGTATTAATAACCATGGAAAAACATACAATGTCATATTTTAAAAATACGCCTTTATGATTTGTACATAATAGAAGTTATTTTTTTCATGGTTATGTGGTTTTATATTATGAAAACTATTTCTGAAACTATGAATATTTTGGTTACAGTCAATAAAAGGAACTATGATGAAGTGGTTTAACATTGACTATGATGAAAATTTTACTAATGAACAATCATATGGGTTAATGAATTGAGTGAATGAGTCATTATATAGGATATGTCTAAGGATATGTCTAAGGATATGTCTAAGGATATGTATAAGGATGATTCATTGTATAAGAAACTCTTCTATAATATTGGTAAAGGATATAGTTAGTATATTCCATGTAATTTAATATCTTTCTAGATACTAGAAGTTTATATGACTTTAGAATAGGGTACATATTGGAAAAAACTCTAAAAAGAGTGAATTAGTCTCAAATTGATCATCACCTGGTGCATGATAACTGGTATTTATTCACATCTTATTTGACACACATGAGTAATAATATTTGGAAATTGGAAAATTCCTAAAAAGAGATAATGATGGATTTTAATATATTATGAGTATTAATAACCATGTAAAACCCCAAAATTTCATATATTAAAAATAAGACACCATTATTTTTACATAATAGAAGTGATTTTTTCATGATTTTGTGGTTTTATATTTTGATAACTATATCTAAAATTATGAATTTTTTTATATTCAATAGAGGGAACTAGAAGAACTGGTTTAACATTGATTGTGATGGAAAATTTACTAATGAATAATAAAATGGGATAATAAATGGAGTGAATGATTTGGTGATTATGCGTTATCAATTTTGACGGAACGTGATTAACAATGTGTACCATAACCAAACTCTCAGTCTCAACATAGAAGAAAATAAAAACTTTCCCTCATCATTTTGATAGTGGTGGACGTGGAGGAATGATGATTTGTTTTACCTTGTCTCATGAATGTTGGATGATAACCCCAAGAGATTTTTTTTAGGACTGTGATGATATCTTGACTGTGTAAATGATGTACACAATGTAAGTATCCATAAATGGGAACTGAAAATTATGGATAAAAAAGATTCAGAATAATGGTCTCCCTTTGATACCATCGAATATTGATTAATTTAAATTTGAAATGTATGGGCATTATGAAAATCAATTCCTTAAGGGTGTTGTGTAAAAAATTAGAATGGGACTATAACTAATGGTTATATTTTTGGGGATCAACAGTCTATAATTTACCTCTAAAATAAAATATTTTTTATGGAATTATATAATTCATCAAATATAATGGTTTTATAATAATGTGGGATGAATGACGTTTTTATTTATTGAAAATCTAATTTGTGTTATCTGAATCATTAAATATATAAGAATTATTTATTATAAGTTTTTAATTAAGTATTTGATTGAAAATTTTGAATGATGATAATTTAATGTAAATGTTATTTAATAGAAAGGTTATATTTTCACGATAACCCCAAATATGTACCTGATATTTGAGATAATTATATTTGGATAAAGTGTTTTTGGTTATGAATAAGTAAATTTTATTGTACTAATTACATATTAATTTATTAATGATTTATTGAAAAAGCGTATTTTTCAATAATTGGTAGAGTTTAAATCTGTTTTGTATTTAATGAATATATCAAATAGTATACGTTAAATTTTAAGAATATGAAATAATGAATATTTCCATTAAGAATATATGTTAATTAAAATTTTAAGAAAATACACGATGAACGTATTCACATTTTTGGAATGAAAAAAAATTAGAGATATATTTTATTGTATGGGAGAATATTGATAGGCTCCTTTCTAAAATTTTGTGACAGTGTTTCTAATATTTTGGATTTTAATTTTCCTTATGGTCTACATAGTTAACCAATTATTTAATGTTCGGTCATGAAAAAAAATTTTGTTTTTAGATTTTAGTGTATTATTCAACTATATGAAGATCTATGAATATGGGATTAAATGTGAAATACATTTTATTTTTATAGTAAAAAATATATGAAAAAGGAATTAACATTCTATTTATGTTTATTAAAATCCATTAGTGATTTTTATCATAAAAAATTCAACATCATTTCTTAGATAATGATATGGCGTTGATATATATTAATACACAACCTAATAGAGAGATTGTGCTTCTTAAATTGACTTAAATAATGTAAGTGTATCTACACATGATGATTATTCAAAATTAACAAAAAGGATATTGAAAAAAAAATCTTAGTTTTCACCTTTTATATTATATCATTTAGAATATTCAAGACTCTTTTTTCTATGTTTTGTGGTCGCTAACCTTCTTTGGGTCCCTAATTTCCTGTAATTGCTGACGTTTATCACTATCTAAAATTATTTATGTTCTTATTCAATGTACAAGTCTTCATATCTCTACTATGTTCTCCTTTGTGGAAATATATTTATGATTATATTTATGGAAATTATATGTTTCAATCATTACATTTTTAATGTATGATTTGTTATTCATTTTTCTGTTGTGGGTTTCTATGACATAATGTCAAAAGTTAAATATTTGACGGCCAAGATGAATTTTTATGGAGAAATTCATTTGGGGGTGGGGTAGAATGAACACTGTGAGATTTAATGATTTTTTTTCAAGTTTATATATTATTATATCTGTTTATATTTAATAATAACACTATTTTTACCTTGAGTTAAATTAAAAAATAATTTGGTCTTTCATTTCTTATACTGATGATCTGACCCTGCATAACACGTAACAATGAGATTAAATGAATCATGATATATTATTAAAATATTATTATTTAATAAGACAGTTTTCCCATTGTCATTGGTGTGTCGTTTATGAATACGATTATGTTAATAATAAAATTATCATTTACATATGTATAAAAAATGAAATCATTGTTGAAGATTTAATTATAAATTAGAATAAACCCCTTATGAAAATAAAAAGAAATCATTGTTTGAAAAAATATTTGTGCGGAAAATTTTTTTATATTAGAAAATTAATAAAATTAATTTTGTTTATTTATTTTAATAAAACCTATAGATTATATGTTTTATTTTAAAATTATATATAAATTTAAAATAATAATAAATCCACTTTCCTAGAAAAAACGTAATAGTTAGAAAAATAAATTCATTATATTATTTTTAACTTATAATAAAAAAATTTTTGAAAATTTTATAAGATTAATTTTATAAGAGGAAAATTTTCATTTAAAATTATATTTTTAAAAATATCTAATTATATATTTTTTATGTTTTTCTGAAATTATTCATTTTTTTATCGATAGTGAAAAGAAATTAATTTTAATTTGATATAATTTTTTTTAATTTATATATAATAATAAACTATATTATTAAGTCTTTTTAATGTAATATTAATTTAGATTTATTTAAATTATTTCTATTTAGAAAATTACAAACTATTTTATATTGATTTTTTATATAAAAACATTTCAAACATTACAATTTTTATTTTTGAAAAACCAACTTCTTCATCTCATTTGAGGGATTAATTTTATATAAAATATTCCCAATTAACTGAATATATTTTGGAAAATGGAATAAATAATTGAAATCCAAATAATATATAGTGTCTAATAATTTGAAATAATTTTTTTTCCAAATGTAATAATTAATGCAGAAAAAAACTAATTATCATGGTTGATGTAAAAATTGGATAACATAGGGTAAAATTTAGACGGTATGGGTAAAAATAACATATAAAAATTTATAAAAAAATTTGGGGATATATTTCTACGAATTGGCCTCTAATTCATAATAATGAATAATTTTTTGCTATTGCGACATTTGAAAAATTATATATCACCCATTTGTTTTCAAAAATATAAAATTTTTCATATAGACCACTTATAAAAGGCCACCTCATATCAACTATTAAAACCACCTTACAATCCTTTTTGAAGCCACAATCTGACCAAATATATTCTGTAAATCCCACCCATAATCTGAGAATCCTTATTTTGGGAATAAATCTTTCCTATGAATTATTTTAGTCTAAACCTATGGATGATATCTAGAGAAGAGGCAATATACATTTGTAAGTGTTTCTATTATATCTATTCCTATACCACCATAAATTATTATATTAAAATAGATATTTAATAACCATAGTATATTATATTTATTTATATGTTATTATTTTATGTTCATGATATACAACCACCTCCACTTCAACCAATGGGTCATTAAATCTTTATTCGTGTGTATAGTGGACTACCAACATGAGAATAAATGTTATTTTTTTTCTACATTACCTCCCATTATAGTTGTAAATAATGATGGATTTATTTTTAACTTATTAGATTAATTATAAATTTTTTTAAAATTATTATATCATACATTCCTTCATGTTTTTCCATTTTATGAGAGCAGGATAAGGTCACTCCTGTGTATGGAAAATAACCACCTCGTGAAGTAATGTGAGAATGAATCACATTACAATGAATTTACTAACGATGTGTTTAAAGAAGATATAAAATATATTTAACATAAAATATGTTGTGAATGATAATATATTATTTAATTATTTTCTTTTAATCTAATGAGAAAATGCAAACAGTTTTCTTGTGTACGTACAACCTATTGTCTCTATAAATGTGTATTTAATTTCTTATCGATAAATATTATGTATAACTATAAATAAATATATATATAATATATATTATATTATTTAAAATTTTAATTTTTGATGTTAATTTATTTGTTATAAATTTAATGGGACAAAAAATAACAATTCAAAACATACTCAAAAGACCATTCAAATAATTCTCAAAACATCATTTCATCAATGAATTGTAAATAAATGAGTAAAAAAAGATAATATTTAAATAATAAATAGTATGATACATATAATTATGGTTATTTAATATATTTATAACCAAAATATATTTATATATTTGATTCAAATCTGTATGATGGAAGTCAAGATATAACCTAAAAATCATCAATATCACCGTTGAAATTCATGAGAAACATTCTATGTTTGATACCTATATATTTTATGTGGTGTGTATACTAACAAAGAATGTATTTTATGATTACTATACTGAATATTATTTGTATTTAAATATCTTTTTGGGTATCTATCTATAATGGGATTTGTAATGAAATTTTTTCAAATGTAGTAAAGGAATTTTCCCAACATTACTTCTTTGAGGGATATGATATGTTATTCACCTATTTTCTATTATGAGGTTAACATAAATCCCCATTAAAATTTAACATTATTAATTTATTTATTATCCTGTTATTTTAATGATTATGTTAATTTATTTATTCATTGGACATATTATTTAATGTTTCCAATATTGTAAATATTTTATGTTAAAATATCAACATTTATTTGGATTTTTTATGACTATATTTCATTTGATAAATTCATAAGACCCAGAACTCCATTAACCCATGTTTTTTTTCTCTTATAGTTATAGTTGATATTTTCAATTAATATTACAATTTTAAACCATTTTTACATATGATAACTGAAAACATGTTTTTAAAAATACCAGAAATTATTCTTATCTTCACTATGAAATCCACTTTAATCCATTATTATGTTTTCTAAAAGGGTTTTAAGATAAAATTATTATTAATATATTATTTTGAAAAACAATTAACCATTTTTTATTATTTCAAATAATTCTTTCAATACAAGTTTTAATTTTATTTCCAAATAAATTCTCATTTTCCTGTTACCAAAAACATGAAAAGAAACATATTTTACGGTAATAGTGTGAATATTGGTTCTCTATATCATTAATAATAAATTCATTAAATATTAAATTAGATATTATAAAAATATTTTCAATTAAAATTATTTCATTAATAATGTGTATATTTATATATTTTAAATTAATTTTATCTAAGTGAAATGGATTTTGAAGTTGTTTTCTATTTTAAATTGTTTTTTTAAATAGGAAAGTAAACATTCTTCATGAAATGCCTTAAAATAATTTTAAAATATTACATTATAAGTATTAAATTTTATTAAAGGTACTGGATATTAATAATGTTTAAAAATTTGTTTATTTAAAATAAAAAAAAATTACCCATGAAATATCCCAAGAATTTTTGCAAAATTATTTTTCATCTATGATGACATTCTTTGTGGTTACCGATCTATTAATGGGGATATAATAAAATTATTACATTATTATTCTTTCTCTAAAAAGTTTATGTTTATGTTTACAATAATATTATAAAACCTATTTCTCTCTCATTTGTTATACCATGATAAAAAGTTTTCGAAACCCATTTCTATTCAAAAGGTTATATAATTATAAAATGATTATGAAACCCGCATCATTTTGTACATGTTATGGTTTTATGAAATGATGAAATGATTATGAATCCAATTTATTTTCCTTAGTTTATTTATGATGAAATAATTTTTAAACACAATCCATTTAATGTGTTTTTATAAGGCGAAAGTTTAATTATCGTGTAATATAAATATGTATTGTGTTCTTTATGGTATGGTGGTTATGTTTAAAAAAACAAGGGGGTATGTTTTAAATAATGATGGTGGATTTAATATATCTAATGGATGTTTGTACCCATATATCCCTGATTTATTGGGAAAATATGTATATATCATGAGATAGAGAATATTGGAATGGGGAGTAAGCTCAGTTTAGAATGGCCCATTGTCTACTATGATAGACATAGGTGTAAAAAATATTGTCTAAGATAGTTTTTGGTGTGAACACATTTTTGTATATTGAATGGACTTCCACTGCGGATAGTGGTGTGTATTTCCCGGAAGGGTGTGGTACATATAAAGTACCCTTATATGATTTTATAATGAAGTGATAATACTAAGGAATTGATTTTCTATTCATATATATATTCCATTATTTTAAATATCATGGTAATGTTCTTTTATAATGTATAAAATTATTATATTTTCGTATGAGTATTGTATTAAGAGATGAAAATATTTATTACATGACTCGGGATATGGTTAACAATTATTTTTCATGCCCTCAAAAATGGTTGTTCATATTACTCTTACTTATCTCCCTTTTTTACCCATATTGAGAATATGAGCTCACAATTTCTTGTGTTTTCATCCCATAGGTTATAAATCAATTTTTTATATAGGGAAAACATATGAAGAGTAATTAATGGTAAAACCATTATGGGATACCTTGAATATCTTTCTCTAGATTAGAATATTGAGTTCCAAATTTCCCTAGCCACTAAATATCTACATTGCTCAGGCGTCGGTTTGTTTTATTTATTGAATCATCATTAAAAATGATTTAATATCCATATATGATAATCTTAGGTAATTATATTATATGTAAAGTTTTATGTACATCGTAATATAAATAAGGCCTGAATAATATGACATGGAATAAATTATAATCAAATAATTCACATAAATAATACAATGAGCTAAAACATTTCCATGGAAAAAAAACTTTTATAATAATTTAATGGATCTAAATTAAAGAATTCCTAATGATATAACACATAATTTAAGAAAAATGAAACATTCTTTCAAGGCCTCTTTCCAATACATCTTAAACATAATATCATGAATTCATTCCATAACATCATATATATATTATGGAGGAATCTTTGAAAAACAAAAACAAAATTTTCTCATTATACTTATAGATTTATCAAGGTGATATGTAATTTCAAGATACAAAATTAAAAAAATTATTCCAATTATTTCCTCATATGAATAAAAAATAGAGTATATTTGAAAAACTGAAATATAAATAAATACTAGTATTTGGAGAACAAGCATAAAAAATATCAATATATTCAACATTAACACTGATCGTAAACCATAAAAAAAATATTGTATGCTAACAGATGATAATCAACATAGTGAACAATAATATCCATTAATTTAAATTAAAATAGATTAATTTTTTTTAAATTATTGTAATTTTATTTAAAATATTACTCTTTTATTTTTGAAATAATTATTTAATGACTTCGTATGTATAAAGGAAATAATTTTCTTCAAAAATAGAGTTATAAAGATTTATATAATGGTTTTAATAAATTATTAATCCTAATTGAAGGAAATCAATCCCAATAAATTAAAACCCCATTTCCTCCATGATTTTTTTAAATTTTACAAAACTGCCTTATTTTGAAATTGATAAGTGGACTCCATTTAAACTAAATTTTTAATATAAAAAAAAGTGGAATATTTTTAAAAATAAATAAATTGGATAATTTTATAAATAATTTTCAAAAATATATTGATAAAATATGGATATTGAATAAAAATATTCCCCTAGTGGGGTCTTAAACATAATAAATCTTATATAACGAATATATTATAAGATAAAACATATTCACTTGGGTATTTATTGAATCGTAAGATTAATTAAAGAAGTATTATCAAATGAATCATTAAATACCATTAGGTAAAAGAGATTTGTGATATAATATATTAAAAATTTATTATATAAACAATCCAAAATATATCATCTATGAATATGTGATATTTATTACAGAAGTAAAATTCAGATGAGAAACACTTTCCTAATGTCTGATTTCTATTGTACACATATAATTCTCTTAATTAATAAATATAAATTCATTATATATTTATTATATAATCATAATTGTATATATCACACTAAATAAGAATTAATTATAGCATTTATCACCTTTTAATAACAAAATAATTTTTAAAATATATATTATAGGTGATAAATTATTCATTCTTCATATATGTTTCGATTAAGTAGTTTTTATCCTTACACAACGATCATGGTTAAATAAAATATATAATTCTAGTCCTGATATAATTTTCATTTATATTTTTATATACATATTCATTTCCAACCATAATATTTATAGGTAGAAAACTAATTACTTAATTCATAGATAAATAATTCCATACGTATGAATGAACACAATTTTCATTTTTGAATGGACAGATAAAATGAAAGTTAAATAATAATTAAAATTTTGAAATCACTATAATATCATATAAGTAAATTAAATTCATAAAAATACTTATATTATAGTCTATTTCAAGATTAAATGAAAAAAACATATCACATCGCTTCATATAGGGTGCAGTCTAAAGAAATTATGGAACGTCATTATAATTTTGCAATAGATTGAATAGTAAGAAGGTATACAATATATATTATATAAAGAATGATAAATTAAGAATAAGTAACATATATACTAATTTTGTCAATATTTTCATACTTATATTTTAAATGGTAAAGAAAAATAAGTTACAAAACGTTAAGCCATACGTATGCAGGAGCGATGTATTAATATTTCTTAGGAAAGAACTAATATGTAATACAAAAGCATAATAATGTATCAGCATATTGATGAAATTTACATATTATCATTGAATTGGAATAACACATTATTATTTTTTGTAGAAGATGAAGTAAATATGAAGGTCTTATAAAATATGATTACCCCTTCTTTGGTATACTTTATCGTGATCCCTAAGGGACTCGGATTATGAATTTTGGAAATAAAACCACTAAAAAATGGATATATATGTATACAAGTATATTTTTATGAATTTTTTTAATATATATGGATAACTTTCATGTAATGGACTAAAGGATTATGTTCCCATTTTTAAATTAAAGTAGAGGAATTTTTATAATTTCATAAAAGGTAAAAAATATAATAATGTCATTCTCTTAAAAAAATGCATATTGAAATGGAATCAAACCTCTTGTATAGAATGGTTTATATATCATTACCTAGTATGATTTTGAATAGTTATTTTTTTCTTTTAACAATTATTATTTTATTTCACACCATAGTCTTCCTATTTTAATATTAACAACAATATCCAATCTTCCACACTTAAGGGGTAATAATTTTATATATAATGATGCTTTTGTCTCTTAAATTTACATGGGATTACATTTTACTCCATATATTATCCCCCTTTTAATTTTTCAAATATTAAAATTACCTTTAAATAATTTGTTAATATATTATTTTGATAGATTATTATTAATGACAACATTGACTACATTCGTTATATATGACTTATAATAAATCAGTAAAAACATTAATATATATTTTAATTAATATAAAAATCCATTATATGTCATCTAAATATTAAAATTCATGTAAAACTATATATCACCCAAATTATTTATATTTTAATATTTTATGTTTCATTTATATTATTTTTATATAAATTTAATGATTTCTGTATTTTCATTGTGTGAGAATATAAGGTGATTATGTGATCATTAAAAATTATTAATAAATTATAAGGAGTTTTTTTTTTAAAAATTATATTTACATTCATTCCTATCATTTTCACTATATGGATATATATTCGATATTGAACAATAAGAGAGTGAAAATTTATAACTATTATTTATTTAAATAATTTTTGGTAGATTTATTAGAATACAGTCTGTTAAAGATAACAATTCAACACCTACTTTTATAGTTGTTGAGTTAAATTCATCACATATGAATTAATATGAAAAAAAATATTGCCTTTTCACATTATTTTAACCATGGATAGAATTTGTTACCCGTTGCCGAGGTGATAAATTTTACAACACATTCTATTCATAATCCATAAAAAATGGGAATGTAAAGACCCAGAAATTTCAAGGGAATTTTTTTTATATACTTTGTTATTTTACGAGTCTGTGGTTTTTGACGGCACTTGATTCTGAGGCTCGGTGTGCCCGGAATCTATTTCTAATGTTTAATTCAGGTAAATTCTATAAACGCACGTGTGGTTTTTTCTATCCTTTGAACTGGTGCTCAAAATTGAAATTTGTGGACATTGATGAACTCGCAGCACCGATATTTGCTTTAGGGGACCTTTACCGTAGTTGTGTTTTATGCGGGTTGAGAGTTAATTTTTTTGGATTTAAATATAACAAATAAAAAATTTTGGAACACAATTTTATTTATTTTTTGTTGTTATAACATACAAGACGAAGTTAAGGGTGGAAGACACCCCAAATAACCTCCCCTGAGAGAATTTAGTGTGGTGGGGCCCAGACGAACCCGAACCCTTCCATCTCCCCTCAACATCCCATTAATTTCCTACTATTTTTTTATAACTCCTCATTAATGGTGGAGCCTCTCCACCTCCCTCTTCCCATCAATTGTTCCAACTCATATAATTAATGTTTACATTAATTATTCGGCACCCCTTTTTGTCAAATTGAATTGCATGGAAATTATATTAATTGGAGAGCCTTTTTATTTTTGTTTGCATTGGAAAGTCTTTTCTTGGTGATGGATCTAGAGTTTTATAAGAGAGGTGATCCTTCTTCAATGAAGAACACCGTTCTTCAATGGAGATCATCTCCAACGAAGAACGCCAATGACTTATTCTAACAGCGCATCTTCCTCAGATGCACCTTGACATCAAGGAGTCTATGTCGCCTACGACAACAACTCTTCCTCCATCATTGATGAGATGAAACCATTCTTCTATGACATGATACTATTGCGACACTCGTCTTCCATGGCTCGACAACGTGCAGCGTCATTTTCGAGGTTGGGGTTTGTAAAATTTTAAATGAATAATTTGTACCAAGTTCTTTGTTGGATTTTCTTAATTGTCCATCGTCGATTGTTACCGCCTAACGCGGAGGGAGCGGGCCAAAACAACATGGCCCGACGAACCTCCTTCGTTTCTTGTTTGTTTAATTCGCAAAAGGAGGTGGTGGAGAATAGAGGTTGTGGCGTGTGAAGGGGGAGGCCGCGCCCCGACCAAGTGCGGAAGAACCACGGCTTACAACCATGGGTCGTTCGGTTGACGAAAAACCGGAAGACTAAAGCCGGTCGGACCGAAGAGACCACATCACCAGAAGGTATGTCCTACTACAGAGAACCATGGCTCGTGCTCCACTGGATTCTTGTTGGCGAACAAGTCATCTCGTCAGCCGGCCGAGAGGATGGAGCCGCGACGCTAGGGGGCGCTGTAGTGAAGGGACAGTGGCCCGCCCGTTTGGGATGCTAACTCCAGGAAGGTCAGTCGGCTTCGGCCGGATGGTTGGGAGATTAGTGTCGATCAGAACCTCCTATTTGGGAAAGTGCCCCCCACCCCCTCGGACCGATCGACCTGCGGGCTGAGCCGCGGCCAGTCGGGCCGCACCGAGCAGGGCTGTGCCGCTCTGCAACTAGCCGCGCCGCGCCGAGCCGCGCCGTGCCCTGCCAGGTCGGGCCGCGCCCTACCGAGCCAGCCCGCACACCACATCGGGCCGGTTTGACCCTTTACTGGATCGAACCTGCCAAACCTGGGTTTACCAGACCCACCATCCCACTAGGCTTAGCAGATTGGGCCCGTTTTCACTTAAACTAGATTAACTAAAAGACCGCGTGTTTGATCGACGCGCCGTCTGCGACAATGGGACCCTCATGAAGAAGCGGTCCTTCTGTGATACTCTAAGTGATTTTTGGATGACTTTTGAAAATGGTCAAGTTAGGAACGAGCATATTTCCAACCAGGCCCCTGGAACGGAAAAGTTAATATCTCTCAGACCGGGCGTCTGATTGACGCGTCATCTGTCACGTTGGGTACATTTTGATGAGACAGAAAATTGGGGTACATAAAATATATACTTCGTGATAGTTGATGTGAAGGCCCCTTTTTTCAAGGAGAGGACCCTCTCGGAATTGAGCGTACTGTGTGGGGGAACCCTAGAGCTGGCTGCAACTGCATCAACTACTGTACTCAAATCCTCCGTGGGTTCGATAGTGATGACTACCGAACTGGAATCCACCGTGGGTTCGACGGTGATGACTACTGTTCTTGTATCTTGTGTGGGTCCGACAGTTTGACCTCTGTACTTGTATCATGTGTGGGTCTGGTAGAGTAGCTGGTCTTGTATCCTCTGTGGTCCTGACAGCTTAGCTGGTCTTGTATCATGTGTGGGTCCAACAACTTATATAAATTAGTTACTACATCTGATCATATCTATAGCTATATGAAAGATTTATACCTGTGTGAGATGTGTCTTGATTTTGAATCATTATCATCGATGTGATTGACTTCTTTCTTGTGTGGAATGGGTGGTATTTGGGGCTTGAGAGCTGGATTCGTACTGTGGTTGATAACGTAAGTATATGTATGGGAATATACCTAAGTAGGGTTGGTCGATACTTTGAGTTTGTATCTCTCTTATGTGATTTGTCCTTTGTGGATTCTGGGAGACCTTCAGTGGTCTCAGGGTCCCTACTGAGTAACGTATACTCACCACTACACGGGCCAGGCCAGTACTACGTTGTGTTGGTTGAAGATGACGAATAGAACTGATCGAGGTGGACACTTGTTGAGCTGGATGGTACCCGGAGGTGGACCACTTGGAAAGACGTACACGGAGCGAACAGACGGACTTGAGGTGATGAGAAGCCCATATGTACCCACCCTTCAGGTGGGATTCCCGGAGGACGACATTGTGGATGTTGTGTTACATTATTGCATTTGTTATAGCTTTTAGATGTATTGTACTTTTAGTTGGGTTTTTATACATGCCGATTTACATTTCAGAACATACCTTTGTACTCATTTTACTTAGTGCATACTTCAGTTGTGTACTCTATTGTGTTGTTTTCTTTTATAAAGGCAATTACTTCCCTTTTTATCAGGATTTACACCTTTGGTGCTAGTCGCCAGCCCCTGGCCAATGGATGGCGGGCTAGGGGTAGTCACGACACGGGCCTCTAGGGCGGGTCGTGACAAATTGTTATCAGAGGAGTCGGTTCTACCGGAGAACATAGGACTCTGATCATTCATTCTGTGGAGCAACAGTGTTAAGAGTATTGAGTGTGGTTTTCAGTTTAGGGAGTCCAGTGTTAGTGCGGCAGCCGACATATCCATACACAAAGACTCTGACCTCTGATTTCTGACTCGGTGCACGAAAACACTGATTGCATGTGTGTTTCAAAAGTTTTCTTTGTGATTACTTTGTGTCAGCTCACCAGGTATACTATCTAACTGTGGTGCACCAGTTTCTTTTCAGTATAGCCCCATGAAGATAGCTATCTAGGGTTCCGAGTTACGTGCGAGATGGTATCCCACTGAGCAACTAGCCCTCGGTGCATGGCCCCATCATAGCGGAGGCACTAGCGGTACCACTACCCTTTGAGCCTCCGATACTACCAGCCCCAACAGTCGAGAGTGCACGCCGCCTGAGTTCATTGCACGAGGTTCAGCGATAGAGGCCTCCTAGGTTCTTGAAATTGACGGACCCACATGCAGTTGAGGATTGGCTGGAGGCTATCGTTAGAGTTTTTAGATTGGTAGGGACACCAGCCGACATTATGGTGATCCTTGCCATGAGTCTCCTGTATGCAGCAGTAAGAATATGGTAGAGCATGATGCTCCAGGTGCATGACGAGGCCTCTTTACTCTGGACGGACTTCTTGAGTCTCTTCATCTCAGAGTTTGTTCCAGCCACCATTCGTGCGTTGCGGATTCAGAAGTTACTACATCTAAAATAGGGAAGCTTGTTAGTAGCTCAGTACATAGTGAGGATTACTGACCTCTCACGCTACTCCATGGATATGGAACGAGATCCATTCTTTAGGGCCAGGACCTTCGAGTAGGGACTGAGGCAAAAGATCAGGGATTCGACAATTCCCCTCAGAATCCCGATGCTGGTAGGGGTGATGGAGCAAGGCCTTCTAGTGGAGATCTTTCTCACTGAGTAGTCACCTATGGCGAGACCCACCGCAGGGAGACACATAGCAGAGTCTTCTTCAGCCAGCAATAGAAAGATGCCGCAGGGGTCCAAGCATACCAGGCCATCAGGTGGGCCACCTCATGATATAGGTTCAGTTATGCAGTGGTCACGAAACAGAGCCAACTCTATGAGGAGTAGGTAGTACTATGTATGCAGTGGGCAGGGTCACATGGCTCGTGACTACCCAACCGTCCATGCAGACGAGCAGCAGACAGTTTAGGGACCTCCCTGGAAAAGGAAGATGTTTGACCGTGGTGGTTCTCCGGGAGCAGGCGTACGAGGTAGAGGAGCTGGCCGAGCAGCAGGTGGCGGACGAAGAATCGAGGCTCTACCACCACCACCACCAGGAGGTCCACCCCGACCACATGGAGCTGGAGGAAAGAGGCAGGCAATGCTCCAGGCAGTCGAGGCCTACGACCACGGCGCACCTGAGATGATTCGATGTACTATCTCTGTCTACTCCACCCGTTCTGTTGTACTTATGGACACATGAGCGAGTAATTATTTTATTTCCTCTACCCTTTCTCGGAGCTCGGATATTCTGATGGAGTCATTGGATCGATCCTTACAGCTAGAGACTACTACGGGAGTAGACTCGATGATTACGCACTGGTGCCGGCAGAGTGCGTTTACTCTAGGTGGCGAGAGCTTCAGCTGGGATCTTTTTGTAGCGGCGTTGAGGCCTTATTACGTCATCTTGGGTATGGACTGGTTATATAATGTTCATGCTCAGATCAAATGTATTAGGCTCAATGTGCGGTGTGTCTGCACTGATGGGAGCAGGTTCACCTTCATCGGCGAGAAGGGATACTTTGAAGTGTAGGATGGAATTACGCAGAGGAGAGGGTAGCCGATCACACATCAGATGGCTGGTCTCATACATGGAGCATTTGATGTGCAATGTTCGTGTTTTCGTGTTGTGGTGGATCAGTAAACGGACACTGTTTCTGACAACATATCAGTACTACCTTTCCGCGGAGAGGTGGACTTCTACATTGACCTGTACCTCAGGACAACACCGATATCTACACCAGCATATCAGATCGCTCCTACTGAACTTCGTGTGCTGCGGGTACAGCTGGAGGGCTTTCAGGGAAATTGATTTAACTGACATAGTGTTTCACCCTGGGATTCTCTGATTTTATTCGCCAAGAAGGCGGATGGAAGCATGCGACTGTGTTTCGACTACCGTTGCCTAAATCAGGTGACCGTAAGGAATAAGTACCCAATTCCAAGGATTGATGACCTCTTCGATCAGCTCAGGGGAGCACGATGGTTCTCAAAGAAAGTCCTCAATTCAAGCTATCACTAGCTCAGAGTTCAAGAAGAGGATGTGTAGAAGACTGCATTCAGGTGTCGGTATAGCCACTACGAGTTCATGGTTATGCCCTTCGGCTTAACAAATGCTCCAACAGTGTTCATGAGTCTCATGAACATGATCTTCGAGCCATACCTCGATCTTTTTGTCTTAGTCTTCATCGATGACATACTGATTTACTGGAATACTGAGGAGGAGCACGCCTACCACTTGCGAGTTATACTAGAAACACTTTTAGAGCACCAGCATTATGGTAATCTCTCGATGTTCCAGTTCTGCATCCGAGAGATTTACTTTCTGGGACACGTCATCTTGAAGGCAGGAGTAGCAGTGGATCCAGCGAAGCTCGAGGCAGTACTTTCTTTGGAGCCACCCAGGAACGGGATGGAGGTGCAAAGTTTCCTGGGTCTGGATGGTTTCTATACAAAATTTGTGCCATACTTCTCCAGAGTTGCATCACTGCTTTCAGCCTTGACGAATAAAGGGAAAACCTTCATGTAGTCAGATAGATGACAACAGAGCTTTTAGGAGATGAGTCAGAGATTTACAAGTGTTCCCATCTTGAGGCTACCAGAGGAGGGCATTGGGTACGTAGTGAACTGCGACGCGTTAGGAACTGGACATGGGTGTGTCCTGATGCAGGAGCGATTAGTGATCACTTATGGATCGCGACAGTTGAGACAACAAGTGCAGAACTATGCTAACCATGACCTGGAGTAAGCAGTATTGGTCTTCACCTTGAAGATGTGGTGGCACTATCTGATGGGAGAGCACTTTAAAGTCTACTATGACCACCAGAGTCGCAGATACATATTCTCATAGAAGGACATGAACCTGAGACAATGGTTGTGGCTCAGGATCCTCCAGAACTATGACTTTGAGAATGTATATACTCTTGGGAAGGGGGATGTTGTAGCTGATGCTGTTAGCAGGATATCGGGCATTCAGCTGCTAGAAGAGGCAATAGAGTAGCTAGTTGCGTTTCAGATATCCTTTGTGGATATAGATAGAGCATCATATCTTTAGTCTCTCACAGTCACACCTCCACTTCTTCAGCAAGTCAAAGAGGGACCGTGTAGGGATGTTTACTGTGAGGCGTGGCGTGCTTAGATATCCACAGGGCAGGTGCTTGATGGATTTTTTGAAGAAGGGGAGCATGTCATCCACTTCAGGGGATGCACCATGTTACTAGTTGCACTAAATGAGAAGGTTTTGATAGAGTTCCACACATCCCATATAGCGATACATCTAGAATTGGCGAAGATTTATGAGGACCTCATATGACAGCACTGGTGGCCGGGTATGAAGAAGGATGTACTAGAGTTCATTTCACGATTCCTCACCTGTTAGCAAGTGAAGGCGGAGCCCCAGGTACCATTAGGATTGGTATATCCCTTAGAGGTCCCAGAGTGGATGTGGGGCAGGATCTCCATGGATTTCTTGATGGGGCTTCCACGTACATCTAGAGGACACGACTCTATCTACGTGATCGTAGACCGACTCCCCAAGTCGTCCCACTTCATACCGATCAGAGAATTGGGCTCAGTAGAGTGCTTTGGATGCCTCTACATTTGGGAGATCGTACGGATTCATGGTGTTCCATCATTTATCGTTTCCAATCGAGATGCTCGATTCACTTATCGGCTCTGGAAGGGGTTACAGGAGGCTTTTGGGATATAACTACGTCTGAGCAGCTCCTTCTATCCTCTGATGAATTGTCAGACATAGAAGACCATTAAAACACTCAAGGACATGCTCCGTGCATGTTTCCTTGACTATGGTCACAGTTGGGAGGATCAACTACCCTTGGTAGAGTTTGCGTACAACAACATATACCACTCCACCATCGGTATGGACCCTTAAGAGTCATTGTACATCCGACCTTGTAGATCACCTATGTGCTAGACTGGCCTAGGGGAGTCAGTACTTGTAGGCCCAGAGATAGTCTAGGCTATGATGGAGAAGATGCAGATCACCCAAGAGTGGATGAAGACTACACATAGTAGACAGAATTCCTATGCTGATACGAAACAGATACCACTGGAGTTTGAGTCTGGCGACTATGTTTTCCTACTGGTCTCACCTCGACGATGTATACGAGGATTTGGCAGGGGTGGCAAGTTTTCTCCAAGATTCGTCAGACGTTTCCAGGTCCTCAGCAGAGTAGGCGAGGTGGGTTATCGCATGGCCCTTCCACCACAGTTGCAGCGGGTGCATGATGTCTTCCATGTATCTCACATGAGGAGATACATGCACGACCCAACCCACATCATCGATCATAGGGAGCTGGACATCAATGACGGGATGAAATTTATAGAGATCCCGGTGGAGATTGAGGATCAACATGAGAGGTTCCTACAAGGATGGGCGATTCCTCTGGTGCGCATTCTCTAGCAGCACAAGAACCTCTAGGAGAGGAATTGGGAGAGGGAGGCTCAGATGAATGTACAATACCCCAATTTTTTTCCCTATTCTGTTTTGTAGCATTAGTAGAACGTAAAGCCCTATGGTGGGAGTAATTTAAAGACCCGTAAATTACAAGAAATTGTTTTTAAATACTTTATAATTTTACGAGTCTGCGGTTTCTGAAGGAACTTGATTCCGAGGACTGGTGTGCCCGGAATCAATTTTTGAAGTTTTGTTCTGGTACGTTTAGTAAACGTATGTGCGTGTTTTTCTATCTTTTGAACCGGTGCTTATAATTGAAATATAAGGACATCAATAAACTCACATCGCCATTATTCGCTTAAGGGGACCTTTACCACAGTTGCGTTTTATGCGGGTTGAGAGTTAATTATTAGGGATTTAGAATATAATAAATAAAATTTGTGGAACACAATTTTATTTATTTTTGGTAGTTATAACCTAGAAAAGGATGTTAAGGGTGGGACCACACACCACATAACCTCCCATGAGATAATTTAGTGTGGTGGGGACGACATGAACTCGAACCATTCCTCCTCCCCTCAACTCCCCTTTAATTCCATACTTTATTTTATTTTACAACTCCTCATTAAAGGTGGAGCCTCTACACCTACCACTTCCCATCAATTTTCCCAACTCATATAATTAATGTTTACATTAATTATTCAGAACCCTTTTTTGTCAAATTGAATTTCATGGATATTCTATTAATTGGATAGCCTTTTTATTTCTTTTTTCATTGGAAAATCTTTTAATGGGGATGTCTCTGGAGTTTTAGAACATAGGTGATCCTTCTTCGATGAAGAACATCGTTCTTCAACGAATAACATCTCCGATGAAGAACACGAAGGACTTCTTCAAATGACGCCTCTTCCTCGGACTCACCTCGACATCAAGGAGCCTATGACACCTACAAAAATGACTCTTCCTCCATCGTTGACATGACGACACCATTCTTCCACAATGCCAAACTACCGCCATGCTCTTCTTTCACAGCTCGATGACGTGCGACGTCATATTCGAGGTATGGGTTTGTACCATTTGAAATGAATAATTTGTACCCCATTCTTTGTTGGATTTTCTAAATTGCCCATGGTTGTTTGTTTCCACCTAACACAGAGGGCGCGGGCCGAAAAAACATGGCCCGATGAACCTCAGTCTTTTCATTTTTATTTAATTCACAAAAGAAGACGTTGGTGAATGTAGGTGGTGGTGAGGGAAGGGGAGGCCGCATGCAGAAGTACTGCGGCCCGCAACCGCGTGTCACTCGGCCAACGAAGAATCGGCAAGCTAAAGCCGGCCGGACTGAATATACCGTAGTGCCACAAGGGATGTCGCGCTATGGAGAACTGCAGCCAGTGCTCCGTGGGCTGCTCAGTGGAGAACTAGTTGGCTCATCAGCCCTCTAGGATAAAAGAGTCGCGACCCCAGGAGGGTGCTACGCTGAAGGGACTATGGACCGCCTATGACGGCTGCTCATTCCAGGAAGGTTGGCTGGCTTCGGCCGGCCAGTTGGGTTGGCAGTGTCATTCGGCACCCCGGTTTGGGAAAGCTGCCCCCCCCCTCTGACCGCTCGGCCAACCGGCCTAGATGGGTCGGGCCGTGCATCACCAGGCCTGACCGCGCCCTACTGGACCGCGCCACGCTGTTCCCCCTTCGGTCGGGCCGCACAACTCTTCCGGCCGGTTCGACCCTCTGCTAGGTCGGACCTTCCAAAACCGGGTTGACCCGACATGCCAGCCCTCTCG
Source organism: Viscum album (assembly GCA_963277665.1). Lineage (NCBI taxonomy): Eukaryota > Viridiplantae > Streptophyta > Magnoliopsida > Santalales > Viscaceae > Viscum > Viscum album. The sequence goes on along the minus strand of OY728133.1, from coordinate 968,955,440 downwards.
GCATAGTGGGTCGGGCCCGTTTTCACTTAAACGTGAATAACTAAAAAACCACGCGTATGATCGATGCACCTTCTATGGAAATTGGACCCTCGCGACGAAGAGGTCCTTCTATGATACTCTAAGTGAGTTTTGGATGACTTTTAAAAATGTCCATGTTTGGAACGAGCGTATTTCCAACCGGGCCCCTGTAACGCAAAAGTCAATATCTCTCAGACCGGGCGTCTGATTGACGTGTCTTCTGTCATGTTGGGTTCCTTTTTATGAGAGAGAACTTCAGGGTACATCAAATCTAGACATAGTGATAGTTTATGTGATGACTCCTTTGCTCGAGCAGTGGACCCTCCGGGAATCGAACGTGCTGTGTGCGGGAACCCTAGAGCGTGTTGTGACTGCATCGACTACTGTACTGGAATCCTCTGTGGGTTCGACAGCGACGAATACCATAGTGGAGTCCACTATGGGTTTGATTCTGATGACTACTTTTCTTGTATCCTATGTGGGTCCAGCAGTTTGACTTCTGTACTTGTATCCTATGTGGGTCCAGCAGAGTAGCTAGTCTTTTATCCTGTGTATGTCTGACAACATAGCTTTTCTTGTATCATGTGTGCGTTCGACAACATAGATGAATCAGTGAATACATATGATCATCACAATATCTATATGAAATATTTATACCTATGTGAGATTATTCTTTATTTTCAATCATTATCATCGATGTGATTGACTTCGTTCCTATGTGGAATGTGTTGTATTTGGGGCTCGAGAATTGCAGTTGTACTGTGGTTGATAACATAGGTATATGTATGGTAATATACCTAAGTATTGTTGGTTGACACTTCATGTTTGTATTTGTCTTTTTTGGTTTATCCTATGTATTCTAGGAGACCTTCAGGGGTCTCGGTGTCCCTACTGAGTATCTTATACTCACCCCTGCACGAGCCATGCCTGCACTACGTTGTGTTGGTTGCACACGATGGAAAACACTAATCGAGGTGGAGACTTGTTGATTTGGACGGTACCTGGAGGTGGAACACTTGGAAAGACATACACGGAGCAGACGGACGAACATGAGGTGCTGAGAAGGCCATCTATACCCACCCTTCAGGTGGGATTCCCGGAGGAAGACTCAGTGGTTACTGTTTTACTTTACTGTAGTTGTGCAAGCTTTCAGTTGTACTGTACTTTTAGTTGGGTTTGTATACTGGGCCATTTACCTATCTGCACTTACCTTTGTACCTTTTTTACTTAGTTCTTACATCAGTTGTGCACTCTGTTGTGTTTTTTACTTTTATAAAGGCAATGCCTTCCCTTTTTATTAGGTTTTATGCCTTTGGTGCTAGTCACCAGCCCCTGGTCTATGGAAGGCGGGCATTGGGTAGTCACGGCATGGGCCTCGAAGGAAGGTCATGACAAGGAATATGATAAATTTTTTGAATCATAATTGAAAATATGAATCTATTTTATCTACTTCAGTTCCTATAAGTGTTTTGAAAAAAAATTAGTATAAGTGTCAAAAACTTAATGAAAAATGCTTTCTAAATAATTTCTGTTTTTGAGACTAAAAAGGTATTTATATTGTTTTATAATTCAAAGATAAAAAATTATATGAATGATATATATTATATAAATTTCCATAAAATCAATAATCCATACTATTAAATTAAATATGTTAGGATAAAAATACTTTTCATGAATAGAAATAGTTTTCCAAAAAATTTCATTAATTTTTCAAATGATTTTTATTTACATTTCATATCAATTCATTACTAATAAAATTATTTACTAAATATGAAAAAATAGATATTTCATAATTTAGTAATTTATATTCATAACACAAACCCAGTAGCTATGAGATAACTATTATTTAATATATTATTATAAAATTACAGTTTTTAAAAATCGGTGGTGTCTTTTAAAGACTATTTCAAATATAAAATTTTTTAAATATAAATATATTATAAAATATATAGTTTTTATTACACTCTTTCATTAAGATTACATGTGATTTTGTCGACTCAATCACATCATCATTCTTATATACCTCTAAATATATTGGCAACGTTGAAGGATTAACTGCATACTGTGTTGATGGATGGACAACCTCTATAAGACGTCTCACATGAGACTCCTCATATGGAAAGTGGTCCATGAAAAATATAGTAGATCCTTAAAAATATCAAATGTTTCAACAGATTCATAATGCTCTAATTTTAATGGAACACAGTCTATCTCATCACTTACATCATGGTCGATGAATGAAAATGTATTCAAAAATCATTCTGAAAGTTGATCCATGAAACATTTGCTTCCTTATGATTACAAATGTTCAAAACTAACCACTAAAATATATATTCTCACATTTCAATGATTGTACATTTATATTAAAATAAATTGGGACCCAAATCAAACTAAAGGTGATATGGTGTTCCATAAACTATCTCGCTATATCTATGTTTTAATGATTACCATCGTACATCCGAAAAAACTTGTTTATGAAAAGATTCCAATGTCCTCTATAACTGATCCTCCTCCTCATATAGATCGAACCTTAGATTTTTAATTGGTCCATTTGTTAATCAACTACTACATGAAAACCAAATATATGATGACCAAAATACATGACTGGATTTGAAACAATGATTAATTGAACCAAATAATGTAGAAATTTATTAATATTAATTTTTCTAATTTGGGCTTATTTCAACCTTATAAACCATAAAATACCAATTCATGCATGAAAAAAGTCATCAGGATACATGTACATATACAATAACTCTACCATGAAAATATTTCCACCTCACATGGTCATTTAACAAGTACATCGCGCATGAACAATATAATGGGGCACAAAAAATTCATATTCCAACCAGTCTATCTGTTCTATATCATATAAAAAGGTAAAATATACCTAATTCAATAAAAAACATTATATCATAATTGTGTCAAACTCCAAACCCCATGTTATCCCTCAACCATCATCTATTATATAACTCTACAATGAGACCATACCTTAAAAGGAAACATAATGAATGAAGAGATATAATGACCAATGATTCCCACCCAAACTAGGCATCAGGAAGGAAAATTGAATAGTGGTTTTTAAAATCCCAAAAATGGGAATTAATGTTGTTTATAATAAAACAAGATCATATATATGGACAAATAATCCATAGGTGTCTCTATTAAAAAAATTATAAATCTCAAAATTCATCCAATAATGCATGTTTAAATGTTAAAGATACTTATACAACTCTCTAATCTAAATACCCAAAATCAATTATATGGTATTAATACAAGATTTATCTAGGGGTTGAGATATAATGACTAATATGGTCTGTAAAATTCTCCTAGATTCCTAAAAAAAAATTAATATACATTGATGGATCATACAAGTATACTTTATAGGAAAACACCAGTCTCTCATGAACATGTGATGAAACAATATTCTTTAACCATTGGTAAAATAACAGAACAAAAGAAGATCTAAAAATTCCAATAATCCTAACCCATTCTCACATTGTCACACTCAAGAAATAAGACACTGAAGAATAATAACTGAATAAGAATCATATCAATAAAAGGTTCCCATCAAAACTTTCCCACTAGGGTAAAACTCTCACACCCCATTATCGTATTTTCTAATTCTCTCACATCTTCCTCATAACATCACTTCATTCATCACCAAAACACGACCATAACATCAAAAAATTCCCACCGACACCTTGGATATAAAATCATATATTATCTTCAGAATTCATTTTTTTAATTTGGCCATTATATCCCATTAATGTTGAAGTTTCCTAAAATAGACCACATGTAGTAGTGGAGAGCCATCCCTCAATCTTAATCAATGGTATGTAATAGAAAACAAAAAAATATAAATATTAATTATTATCCACACATTTAATTGATGCGGATTGGGTGATTATATAGAATATCAAAGAACATATATGTTAAAAATACATATACACACACAAGCCCAAACAATGGGTACAAAAAATGTACTATCCAATCAGCAACATCACCACCCTACCTCAAAAAACATCTAATTTTCTCTACCATAAATAATTGCACATCATCATATAATAAAAAAAATGATAAAAAATATTCCGATATTAATTAAAAAAAATTAAAATATCATTATCCATTATATTCATTTCCATATTCATCCAATTAAATGTCACATTTATTTATTCAATCAACTCGTTATATTTAAATTTTAACACAATAATTTAATCTTATTAGTACTATAGAAACATGCATAATACAATCCATCCACCCCAAAAAAAGAAATATTGACCGCACATAACCACCCATTGTCACAATTATTCAATAAACCCATCATAATGACCTCTTACTAACCACTCATCACCCCAAACTAGGCCAAATTATAGTAACAAAACAACTGCCAATTTCACACATATATTTCACAATAATCATAAAATAGATTCCATATATATAAATAAAACAGTTTATCACATTCGCATCTTTATTTAAGATAATTCTTACATATCACATATTGCATAGGGAATCTATTTCATTTCCCAAATATATGTTTTTTTTATAAAATTTTATTTTATATTAATTTCAATCAATAAAAACCCAAAATGACCCATAACACATGATAAATTAGTGTAAACTACTCCTATAATAGAAAAAAAATTTGTGGGGAATTTATCCCAAATAATCATATTACAAGAACTAAAAGAAATGATATAAAAACCTGGGAAATATTAAAATTTCCACTAAAAAATCAATTTTACAAGAACATTATATTGTATATGATACATAAAACCATCTACCCATAGATAAATAAGAGTATATCCCTCCCAAATGATATATAAAAATTGAAATCAGGGTTTCCTTACCTCAAGGAAGCCTTATAATTATTTTGGTGCACTACATAGACAAGAAGAAATTTTAAAAAACAATAACCACATAACGAACTGACTGATCCACCTACACTGTATAAAGGTTTATTTAATGGAATCCAAAATTTTACCTACACAAATGGCTACATCACTATATATTATATCTATGGAATAAGGTATGGAAAACATCTTGGATGTGAGGATTAATCTCTTTGGATCTCCAAAACTCAAACACATGAACCCAATGATTGATGATGTTGAAGGAGGGATGAATGATTGTTCCAAATCACCTAGAGTTCCTCCAAAAATAAATGATTTAGGTGATGGATAAATGGGGATGAAATCAAAAAAAATATTAATTCCTATAAAATTTTATTATAATGGCTTAAATTATTAATTTTCCTATATGATCTATGGGACATGGGTTTTAAGTTATAAGCACACATTTTCTGTATAACAACCCAAATATTTTAAAAAACAGAAACAAACGTAGTTCCTAGGTATTGAACTGTATTACACCATAAAGTCCCATATTGGAGCATAAATTTATTTCATGTAATTCCCCTCACAAAAAATCATTAGAAGGCTTACTAATCAAGCCGTAAACTGTCATCATAAATCTAAAATCCAATTTTACACAATAAACCACCGTATTATTATGCACATGTAGCTCTAATTCCACATAAAATCTCGATCCTCCTCAACCCTCCAATAAATAATCAATAACCACATAAAATTGAAATATAATGTGCCAGGATGTAATGAACCATTATAGGTTTATTTATGTGCATGTATATTTCATGGTTAGCGATCTCATTTCGAGAATAGTCCCAATAATAGAAAGATATGTAGATGTAGTCCTGGAGTAAGAAAATTCTAAGGACATACTCTATATTTTTTTAACACATTTATTTACTTCTAAACTTCAATGCACACAGTTTGCTTCAACATATTGGGTCTCCATTGATTCATACTCTATGACATCACATGACATATATTGTAGTATTATTTCTGCATTTATGTATAATTTTAACTTATTGTTATATTCTACCAAACATTAATAATCTTTATTACCATGTATATACTCTCCCCATTTTACATATGAGTAGTATTATAGAATGAAATTCTATATATATACATATTTTGTGATGAAGTGTGGTTTTTAAAATTAATGCCTCTATGTTATATTTGAATGGTGTATACCTCGATTTTTTATTTTGTGATATATCAATATAGAATTTTTAAATTTAAATTTTGAATGTTGATTGGTTTTTTATATATATTATTGTTACTAATTTTATGGTAAAAATACTAGGATTTAGTTTTGGGTCAAATGAGTAGGGTTATACCTTTCCATGTGTATCTTTAAGGATATGTATTCCTGTAGAAATTATTTTATTATGTCATTAAAGATCATATGTTCTTATAAGAATGTCGGTACATGTGTTTGAAATGTTTATTGTAATTTCATAAAAATATAAATGCGGAGATGAAATATATTTCATTCTCAGGATAACACCCTATTTCCATTATAGGATATATTGGAGAATGAACTTGAGTGTGTTCCCACAACAATTATAGTAGATTAGGTGATAAATCCACACAAACATAGAGTTATATAATGGACAATGCTCGATAAATCATTATAATTTAATCTCCATCACAACAATCATCCTTGGGAATATTGGTGACATAATGAGGATGGGGAGTGGATTGATATCATAGAAAAAAAATTACACTGTAGAGAATCGCAGTTATTGGATGTTGAACAATAAAACCTTTTTTCTTCATCATTCTTCTATGATGTGTTGGGGTTACATGTGTTTCATTTAATGTTGAATATATATTATAAGATAGGAAAGTAACGGTCTGTTATACAAGTTATTCATTCCAAATACAATAATTCATGATAGATTATATGAGTTTATTGAGATTTAGTAAATTATGATAATAGTTTATTCTTACTGTGATGGTATCATGATGTTGCTACCCTTTTCATCACTTTTGTATATGAATGATGATGAAAGGGATATAAGGTTCATGTTTTGACTTATTTAAAAGCTAAAATAAATTTTTAGAGATGTTGGACTGAATACATATTCATAGAATCATCTCAGAGGCCTTACATTTGAGAAAATTCGAGAGGGGATAATATATTAGGATATCATTTTTCTAATTATGTTCTTATGACCAAATTCCCATGGGTGAATATTGGATCCTATTATGATAGTTGTATGAATATAGATAAGGATTTATATGAAAGTGGATTGCAGTCAATGAAATGTAGGGATTCTTCTACTCCCAATATTGTAGGATATTTTGAATTGTCATATTATATTTGATATAATGTATGTTTAAGTACATCATGTGCATGGTTAGATAAGAAATTATATTTATTGGGAACTATATGACATCCTCATTTATATTTTTCTAAAATTCCTTGTATATATTCATGGAGAATATTCAATTCTCTATGAAATATATTTTAAATGAAAACCCATTCATGATTGATGTTACTAACTTGAGGAAGTAATGCTTCAAGGACAACCATGAACTATGAAATTATTATGGTTCTAAGCACTAATAATGAGGGACATTATTTATATATATATAGTTATATTATAGATTATCTCTACCCCATATATTAATTTATATGATACTTTTGATTCCCTTATTTATTATCTAATCATGTCATTGATCACCTATATTTAGGAATTTTGTTATCTTCTATGTTACTTTAACTAGACACCTCATATGGTAGAAATAGAAAATTCCCTATAATTCACTGAGCATCTCATAGTTATGGAAAGACATGGAAACCTGTTTGAATTTATTATCCTATAGATTACTAGTTTCTTTGTGATATTTTGAGTGGACTTATTGGCCTATTATCAAGGCCATATTGATTATAATCAGAGACATGTGACATTAACCACACATAGTGAAAATAGGTATATGTTGACTACTGAGTGGTATATCGAATTAAGTAGGATTAGAACATACATGAGTAATATTATACGGATATATGATCATGTATAGATCGTTGATATTGAAGTCAAATAAAAAATCTCCCCTCCATTTTGCCACCATATTGGATAGTTATTGAGATGTTTTCATAGATAATTTCCTAAGTCATTCTCTTAATAGAGAGATTTAGAATGAAACTAAGAATTTTCATGGTGTGTAAGCAATATAAATTCCTCATTATTATATAGAACCAACCACGCTGATAGAATTTAAGGTATATATTGTTTATGTGGTGATGAATGTTTTTTTAGAAAAAGACCATATAGGGACCCATGATTTTAAAAGATGGACACTAAATCATTTTTATTAATATTTACTAGATTAATAAAACACTTTCATGATTAAAATATTATTTATGATCCATTGGAAACATGTAAAAATAATCATTAGATCTATTAAATGATATTAGATGTTTATCACAATGTTATTCTCATTTATTAATCATTATATACATACCCTATATTAACCCATTATTCATACCCATGTGAAAGGAAACAAAATAATGTGTGAGATTAGATGCACAATATGGATATGAATAATAAATAACGATCTATGATAATATAGATGAACAAGATAAACCTAAGGGTACTGGTAATAAAAATAACATTCATCGTTCATACACAATCATTCATTGTTCAAAAACATGACTCGCTACATAAAGAATTTTATTTCACAAGACCAAAATCAAAAAAAATTATACATCATATAAAAAAATTTTAATAAAACCAAGATTCATGGAATATACATATGCCTATATAATTTTATATTTAGTCTATCCACCAATAAATTCATAACATATTTGGATTGGGTTGAACACTTGTGTTCCTTTTTCGAGAATGGGTTAACCACCTATGTACACTCCTTTTTGGTCTTCTTGATGACCACCCATGTACCCTCTAATATCATAGATCATTACTCATTCCCCAATGAATTCTATAGAGATAGTTTACACCCATAATAAAATGAAAATCAGACATATGTGTTCCAAAATGTTATAAAAATTCATCACATCATAAAACAATAAATTAAATGGATTTTATAAATATAACTTTATATCATCGCCTATATAAAAGAGATTACTTCCTCAATAATGTCGTCATTGAATAACCCATTAATACAAATGGCTATCACAAGATTTTCCTTGTGATATAAAATATGGAAGAGAAACATGTTTAATAAAAATTGTTTCATCATAAAAATAAACCATTGTGATAAAAATTATGAATGGTATCCATGGATCATATATCTAGTAATATTTATGTAACATCAATGGAAGCCATCGTACATAGAAAAAAAATTGATTAACCATTAGGAATATTTCATAAAGAAAAAAATAATTTTATTGAAAATCACATTTGAAAAAAATTAATAAATAATTTTTATTTAAAATAAACACAAAAACATATAATAGAGGATTTAAAAGTGATTTAAAACAATTAATTAGAAAAATAACCATTCACCTTTGAAAAGAAAAAAACATTTTAAAAATATTTTTTTATGTAATTTATATAAAAGATTAAATTTTACAAACATAAATTAAAACATTTTATTTGAAAATATATTTGAAAATGTGAATGGGAAAATTGAAATATGTGAGAATTCATGATGTTAAGAAATAATGATCATGTTATTCATGCTATGATAATTGATTCTTTCAACAATATCAATAAAAGGAATAGAGGAATTATTTTCAGAAAATTATACGAATGTTACAATTATATTAATTTTTAATAATTTAGTGATTTTTTTAATGCACTGACCATAGTTACCCAGAGGCGGTGCATTATTTGAAAACATTGGAATGCTCACAATAGATCATGTATCCTAATACTGATTAGTTTAGTGTCCTTGGTTGTAATATAGACATACATATGTTTAACATTACATTATTAAATAAAAAACATAATTGTTTCTCCTTTGAACACACTCAAATCCAATATCCTATCCCTAGAGGTCAATCATAATATAGTTCTTCACATCCTGGGGATAATAAAACATACAAATGGGGTGAGATCGGATGCTCAGTAAGCATAACAATATAGAAAAAAATAACATAATTATGAATAAACATTTAAGGCAGTGTATAAGGCTAAAAAATACTTTTAAACCTAAGCATAATAATAATTTGACAATGATATGTCATATAATTCCATTTACTTATTCATATGAATATTCTACTAATAGATTAATCATAATTAACATCAATGGATAATATCATAATTATGGAATGCATAATTCCAAAAATCATAAACACATAGTCCCGAACTCATGCCAAGACTACAAAAAAGATTTTTTCAATGACATGGGCCAAGACACTTATTTGTATCATGACACCTACCAATGCATTGAGGAACTATATCAGACTCCACCCGTCACTTACTAAATATAATTCATTCATAAAATAAAAGGATGATACCTAACAGAAACATTCGTATTAAAACTAGGAAACAAATTGTTAATAATTTAACAATAACTCAAGAATGGTATAAAAATTACAAATCCCTGGTCAATAATATCACAAAACCATAAATACAATATGAAAGATGGTATCATAATAAATCAAATTCAAAAAAGTGTAATATATATCAAACGATATTGACAAGGATGAAATAAAATTATTTGAGAGAAATATCTATTTCTATTTTGAAATAGTTTTGAATTCACATAATTATAAACGAAAACTATAATTTTGGGAATATTATTATATGTTTGTAAGGGATGTTTCTGAGGTGTTACAATGGCGGAAAATAGCCACACCCACCATATAAGTCAAATAATTTTTACCTAATTTTTTTGAAAAGTTCATAAAGTAGCCTGTTTGAAAAATGATGGAAATATTCATTTACGAACATTTTATAAAAATTAAAATACGGTTATAAATTAATTTAACCCATATTCATAGAAATATTAAAATGGTTTTGAAATACATTTTTAAGAAACATGGTTTTGGAAGGCAAAGTGCTCCCTGTAGATACAAATTATAAACAACCTTGGATAATAATGAGATTGTAAAATTAAACCTTACCTTGTACATTTCATTTTTCTAGGGTATGTTATCCTTCTAAATAATAGTAAAATAATTTTTATTAAATTATTCAAGAACCATATAAAAAAATATTATAAAATATATGATCTTATAAAATTGGTTTGTTAATAATATTTCTGTAGTACCTTAGTTTCGGGTGTTAGCTGATTCATTTTCATTTATATGTTGTGCTAAATAATTCATATTTTTTATGTATAAGGTGTATTTGATTCATATCTAGAATGATATTAAGTTATAAAAAATTATTTTTATTCCTAGAATGAAAATTTTCTTGAATGGTTACGAAGGAGAGTGAATCTCAATGCCTTCGTGGAGATGTTAATTTTTTCATACGCATGAGAGACAATACCATTCTATTGATGGTGAAATAGTATTTAAGTGATTGTTATATCATATATAAAGAATCATTAACTTTCTATATTTATTATTTACATCAATTATAGTCATTATTATACCCATTAAAATAATGATGTTTTGAATAACAAACTACACCACGATGTGGAGACGGTAAGACATACGTACACACATATGGTGACTTTGTCATTCATAGGATGGATAGAATAATGAAACTTTTTATACAATATTTATAATAACATAAAAATATTTAGAAGGTACTATATTTTTAATTTTGGAAATGAAAAAACAAAGAAAGAGTATATACAATAAGAGCTGAACATTGAATGAGGTGATGGAATTCTTACCTCTTCTTCACGTGGCTCGAGGCTATGATCGATGATGGCGTTAGAACTTCTCAGTATTTTAATTTTAAATTTTTTTTGGTTATTATGAATCTTCATGGTTTGGCTGAGATCTGATTATGAATTTTGAATTTTGAATTGTATTTTGAAATCTGGGTCTGTTGTTTCTGTTTTTTAATATACGATTATCGGTAACCCTTAGAGAGGTTTTTAAAAAATAATAAAAAGGGATTTGGAAGAAAAAAATGGCTTCTTAGGTCAGAATTATGATCAAAATAAGTCCCTTAGGTTGAAATGAGAGTAGTTGGTAAGATATTTGAGCAGAGTTCAGTTGATCCAAATGTCTTTGGAGGAGTGATTTTGAGAGAAGGGGAAATTCCCTTTTATTAGAGAGGTGAGGGTCACATTATGAAAACAATGAAATATTAATTTATTATACAATCTTATTAGTTTTATAATGGCTCAAAAAGGATTTATATCAAGGGTAAGATGGGTGGTACAAAAACCACTCAACCAATAGGTTTTAGATAGGTGTTGGTCACCATATTAACCTTATAATTTATATTTACCTCTTAGTTAAATAGTTTAACTGTTATCATGTATTCTTGTATTATTATAAGAAATGGTTAATAAACATACTATAAAAATCCACGATAAGACCAAGTGGTTCATTATTGAAATATATAACCTTATCTATGTCCTTTGGTATAACCATGGATTTTGGGAAATAATATATCATTTAATAATATAGTATTTGTTTTAAAAACACATGTATGTCAATTTTTACACCATTTAGTATTTGGTTTTTGTGAAAATCGTAAAAACTTGATTACTTAGAAAAAAATTAATTAAATCAATAATAACATGTCCTAATTACCATGAATATTATTTTAATGAATCAAAAGTATATATTTACATATATTTTTATATTTATAATATCAATTATTTTAATCTATCATTAATATGGTAATTACATCATCGTCATTGTGTCTTAAATAAATTTACATATTTAACATCTAAAAATAATAAATAAAATACCATAATCTATTGAATCTTGGTATATTTATATTTAATGTTTATAGTCGAATTTATCATATGTATAACCCTATAATAGACATGTTTTAGTTATAAAATTTGAATATAACACTTTTAAATCTTCTTTAAATAAATTAATTATAAATACCCTAATCTAACCCAAGTGGATCAAATATGATCATATTGTATTCCAATGGTTTATTTTGGTTGATATACACTTATACAATAGAATTAGGATACTTTTTAGGGAAATTATAAAATCATTATTACATATAATTACCCAATTTACTTTTAACCGTGATAAATAAAATTTAAAAGTTAAAATTAAAAAAATTATTTTATTTCTATTGAACCACATTTTACTTATTGATTTAAACTATGTCTCTTGTATTTTTGAAATTCAATTCACAAAAGTGGTAAAATTATATTTTATGAAAATTTGTTAATGTTCCTAGAAGTTGGGTAAAAGACATTAAAATGTTCATTAAAATTCTATACATCGAATTTTATTAAAAATGGATTCAACGAATTAAATTATACTTATATAGGTATTATGTATCAATATTGACCTAAATTAAATATAAATAAAATAAATAATTATTTTAAAAAAAGTTGGTTTTAATCAATAATGCAGGGTTTTTCATTATTCATCGATAATTGACGGTTTTTAGAAAAATACCAAAAAATCACCATAAAAAAATATTGATTTTCCCAATCCAAAAAATGATGTCAATTTGGAAACGTAAAATTACTACTATTTAAAAAAGTGTGTATTAATATTCATAACTTCTAGTTTGATTGGTCGTGGTATGATAGAACTAGAAGATGCATACATCGCAAGCTATTGCATTATTCAAAGGGAACCGTACAATGGAAGCTCTGGGGGTCACATTCTACCATCCATATAATTATTTTTTCCTAAATATTTCAATAATTATACTACATAATACGATTTAGGTGGTTCTTCATAATAAGTTCCTCAAGATCCCACGTTGACTCTTCAATCTTATGGTTTCTCCATATAAGTTTTACCAAACAAGTCGTCCGGATTCTTAGCACATGTTCTCTGGTAATAAGAATCTTGATAGGCTCTTCACAACAAGGCATATCAATTTATAGTTCAATTTCTCCATAGGGGAGTACATGCGTTGGGTCTGTTAGGTATTTTCACAACAATGATACGTGGAACACATCATTTTCTTTAGAGAGACTTAGAGGCATTTCAAAATGGTAATCTATAACTCTAACTAGTTCTAGAATTTCGAAAGGCCAGATGTACCTGGGGATTAATTTACCCTTCTTAACAAATGGTATAACTCCCTTCCATGGAGATATCTTCCAGAAACATTATATCCTACATGAAATTCCATATCCTTCTTTTGTTTATTAGCATAGATCTTTTTCCTACATTGTGCTCCGTGGATGTGGGTTTGGATAATCTTCACTGCTTCCATTGTTTTGTAAACAAGTTCTATTTCTATGAATTTTCATTCAATAATAACATCCTAAACAGTTTTTTGCGACATCTATTTCCATATAATGCTTCATATTGTGCCATAAACATAATTTAATGGAAGCTATTATTATATTAAAATTATACCAAAGGTAAATATTGATCCCACATACATTGAATGTCAAGTTATCGAGATCTCAACATGTATTCTATGGTTTGAAAAATCCATTCTGATTTTCCATCAGTTTGAGTGCGGTACTTAGTGTTCAAACGAAAATCAGTATATAAGGTCATCTAAAGAAATTTCCATAATCTTGATGTAAATTATGGATCACGATCAAAATCAATCGATAGGGGTACTATGTGAAGAATTAAAACTTCATTAATATATAGTTGTGCTAAATGTTCCAGTGGTAAATCTAATCTTATTGAATGAAAATGTGTTGACTTGGTAAGACGATCAACAATGACCCATATTGCATCATTTGTTCTTGGATTCTTTGGTAACCCCATGAAAAAGTACATTGTAATCTCATCCAATTTCCACATAGGTATGGGAAGAGGTTTCAAGACTCCTCCAGGATATTGTCGTCCATCCTACACCAGTTGACAAACAATGAAACATGACACATCATCAGGAATCTCCCTCTACATGTTGTCCCACTAATAATGTTCCTTCAAATATATATACATCTAAATGATACAAGGGTGTATAGAGAAATTGGTGCGATGTGAATCATCCATCAATTCCATTCTTATATCAGGTATGTCAGGAACAAAATGTCTCTTCCCAGGTTATAAAATTCCATCTACATATACGAATTCAATCAATACCCCATCATTCATAACATTATATTTTTTTAGAAACTCCCCATCATCAGTCTGAGAATATTTAATCCTTTATAGTAAACATGGGATGGAAACCATTTTAAAAAGTATTGATGTTTCACCTTCCATGATTATTCCCGAATCCATATTTACTAGATACAAGAACATAGGATCACTTTCAACTTTTATCTTGTTCAATAGTCCATGTTCATTTCTACTAAAATCATCTTCCATGATATTTTTCTTCCCTCGGTGGTAGTGTGTAGGGAAATCATAATACATTATTAGTTTATGAAATTTTCATTGCCTTGTGTTGAGTTCTTTCTGTGGGAAAATATACTTCAAACTCTTATGATCAGTATATATCTCACATTTTTCACCATAGATATAGTGTCTTCATATCTTCAAAGAAAAGATTATTGCTGCTAACTCAAGATAATCAGTGGGATAGTTTTTTTTTGTAAATTATTTGATGTTGTGATGTATAGACAGTCACTCCATCATTCTGTATAAGTACACAACCATTTCCTTTCATTAAATCATCACTAAAAATAAAAAACCCAATATTCCCTGATTATAGAGTCAAGATAGGAGCATTGATTATTTATCTATTCAGTTATTCAAAGCATTCTTCAGGTTCTTTTTTCCAAACAAATATAACACCATTACATGTGATCTTGGTTATTGGGTTATCCAATTGGAAATTAATTTTTAAAAAACGTAGATAATAACCAGAAAAACCAATAAAACAGTGGACCTCAGTTATTCTAGTTGGTGCTGGCCATTAATTTATTGATCTTATCATAGAAGTATCAAGAGAGATTCAATACATAGAGATATTATATCCATGAAAAGAAATCTATTTAATCCATAATTCACAATTTCTAAACATACCATATAATTCAATTCTTCTTATAGTCTTTAGAATAGTGTGCAAGTAATTTTTATGATGTTCCTTTATTTTGGAGTAAACCAATATATCATCAATGAATAGTAATACAATGTCATAAATATAATCCATGAAATCATTATTCATTATATCCATGAAGACAAAGTGTAAATTAGTCAGTCCAAAATGCCTTATTGTAAACTCGTAATTATTGTACGAAGTACAAAATGTTGTCTTCAGAATGTCTTCCTTCTAATCACACAACTGATGATATCTTGATCGAATGTCATTCTATGAAAATAATTTTTCTCCACGAAGTAAATCGATTAAATCATCAATGAGAGGTAATAGATAAATGTTCATTATTTTTGTAGAATTGATCTACCTATAGTCAGTACAAAACATCATAGATACATCTTTCTTCTTAAACAAAGAACAAGGGCTCCGCATGGAGAAAGACATGAGAACATAAATCCTTTATTACATAATTCTTCTAGATTTTTTTATTTATTTCCACTAATTCAACAGTTCGCATTATATAAGGCATCTTTCATATGTGCTATGAACCAGGAATTAAATTAATGGGAAACTCAATTTCTCATTCTGGAGGATGTCCAGTTAAACACTCTAGAAACAAAAAAACATATTCTGGAATAATATATATGTCCCCTATTTGAACATTCCTTCCCGAATCCATAGTATTTTCACTCTCTTCCTCCCCAATAATTTAATTTAGTAGAGCTACTAGGTGTGGATTTAGATAAAAATCAGATGGTGGTGTTTCTTCTCTAAAGATAAGGTATTCCTTATAATCGTCAATAATTGTAACCTCCTTATTCTTATGAAAAATTATTGCATCATACTCTGTAACGAAATACAAACTGATGATTATATCAAATTAGTTCATGGGTATGATGTTGAGATTAAAAGATAAAGCATGTTTAGATGACCTAATGGGAACTTATTCAGAAAACATAATTACAATGATACTTCCCTTAAGAGTTTTGACTGAAAACACCCTTGTTAAATCAATTTGGAAATATCTAATTTTATTAGAAAATTGAAAAGATATGAAATAATGAAATGATCCAAAATCAAATAATCAATGGATAAATTTGAGGAAACCAGTAAATTACCTACCACCACATCATTCATGGCTTAAAACTTAGTTGTAGTGATTTCATAAGAATGGACTTTATCCATTGTCCTTTTTTGAGTTAATTATACTTTTGATTTTAGAACGTTCATTTTCATAACACTCTATTTCTCTTCAATTTTAGTAGTCAACATTGACAGACTCATTATTTCCCTTGCAACCAATATCTTGGGGGCCTTTTTCACTACACTTATAAAATACTCTCATTCCCTTCAAAAATATACCAAGGTGTTTCTTCCCAATTTACTACAAGATGAAAAGTAAACATTTCCCTTTTCCCCTTATTTCTATTTCTAGAGTGTTCAGCTGATCTCTTCTTCTCCTGCTGTGCTTTAATGTCCTAAGAGTTACAGAATTTCTTTTTCTTAAATCATAGAACATGAGAAAATATTTTAGTATAACGAGAACGATTTTGATACTAATGTTCATTGAAGAAATGGTTTTAACACATCAAATAATAAATCAATATTAATTCTTGGGTTGTGAATATAATATGTTGCATGCCTTTTTATCTTTGTAATTTTACCCTCATACTTTGCGACATTCTAATCCTTTTTTTTCCTCAAAATTAGAAATTGTCTTCCATATCCTCTAGACGGTCACGAGGAATGTATTTTCTAATAAAATCTATTTAAACTCCCTACATATTATATTCTATACTTATTCATCCTCATTTGTGTTTTAATTAATGACCATCATTGATCTGTATCACCCGTGAGGTGATAAACATCCATGAATTCTTTTTCCTTTAATGTACTCCCAAAAGCATAAAATATTTTCTCAAAGGAACATTTACATTTCTAAGAAACAAATGGAATTTTAGAGTCATTTAATGTTAGTGTTTTTTCCTCCTGAAGCGGTCTCACATTGATCTTCTATGTTGTGGATCAGGGTTCTCCAAACAGGTTTGGTTTTTATTCATAGCTTGAGTGAGTTATCCTAGAATGGTTATAAGTTGTTTAGAACCGATTTCATCACCAGATCCACTATAATTATCTTTAGAAGGAGGGAAATACCTATATGTATTATGGCTGTTGATTCGGTTTCCATTCTTTCCCCTTGGTACCATTTCAGAAAATTAGTTTAAAAAAGATTAGTTTATGAATCACAATACATAATTTCTAACATGTAAAACACATAAAATAAATTTAATATTTAATGGATGTAATCCCTAATCAAAAAAATGTTTCCATTGAGGATATATATATTTAAAAATCCTTTATAATGGTTGTAAAAAAAATTTGTATTATCCTATTCATATCCCCCAGGAGTGTAAAAACTAAGAGTGCAGTAAGGCTTGTTGTCAAGAAACAGGATACTCGGGGTCAAGCCTGAATATCCTTGTCGGATTTTTCACTACTTGATACATATATACTAGAGTTTCCTCTACCTGCTCGTATCCAGACATAGATTTATTTCTTCTAAAATACCCAAAATTTCTACATTACCAAAATTATATGAATTTCTTCTATACAAATCCTAAAAGTCTATCTTAGGGTAACGTTCTCTAATGAGATTTTTCCTAAATCAAGCTTCCAAGGTTTGTAATAACCTTCCTATGATAGAAACTATAACACCTCAACCCTTGTTACCAAGAGTTGGTGCATTATTACATAAAATTTTAATGATCACAAGAGATCATGTCTTGAAAGATGGATTAGTTTAGTATCTATGGAAGTACTAGATACATACATAAGTTTTATATAACATCATAAAATAAAAAATTAACATTTTCCCACCTTTAAACTCACTCATATCTGATAGCCTATCCCATAAATTAAATTCTAAGATACATATTCACATACTAGAAAAAATAAAACATAAGAAAGGGATATGCTCAGATACTCAGTAAGGATAACAATATAACAGAAACTATCATAATTAAAAATAAACATTTATGGTATTGTATAAGGCTAAATCAAAAGCCTTTTATGCCTAAAATTCAGCATAATATGGTAATGATAAGCCAATTAATTGAATTTACTTATTCACATGGATATTCTACTAGTCGAATAATCACATGTAATATCAATAACTAATTTCATAATAATTGAATGCATAAAGCCATACATCATAACCACATAGTCAAAGCCTCGTTCCAAGACTAAAAAAATATATTTTGAAGACCTTGTGCCATGAAAATAGTTTTTCTCATGAGAAATACTGATGAATTTAGGATCTATAGTGGGTACCACCTGTCACTTACTAAGTCCAATGCATTCCTTATTTGAAAAGGATGAAACAAAACATAAACTTTCATATTAAAACTAGCATACAAAATGTTAATACATTAACCAAAAAACCATGAATGGTATAAAAATAACACAAACATAGTCAGACATATCACAAAACCTTCAATACAATATGTAAGATTTTATCACAATAAATAAATATTAAACAATTGTAACCTCAATCAAAGGATGTTGACATAGATCAAATCATGAATATTTGAGAGAAATATCTCTTTCTATTTTGAAAATGATTAAATTTCAAATAGTTATAAAATAAAACATTTATTTGGATAATATTCTTATAATCTTGTAACAGAATCTTCGAATGTGTTATAACATCAGAAAATAGATGCACTCTCCATATAAGTTAAAAAAATTCTTACTTTAATTTGTCAAAAAGGTCATAAAGTACCTTGTTTGGGAAACAAAGGAATGATTACATTCAATAAATTTTATAAATAGTCAAACAAGTTTATAAAGGAATTTAATCAATATTCTAGGAATCACTTAAAATTTTTTGAAATACAATTTTATGAAACATAGATGTGGATGATAAAGAGGTCCCAGTAGATACTCACGTATAAAGAACCTCAGATAATAAATAGATTATAAAATTATCCTATACCTTGTACTTTTCCTTGGTCGAGGGTACGTTAACCAGCATTATAATTCTTAAATAATAAAGAACCATATATATAAATATGATATTATATATTATCTTCTAGTATTGTTTTGTTAATAATATTTCAATAGTATCATTAATTTTGGTGTTAACTGATATGTTTTTCATTATTTTTATTCATACATAAGTCATTATTGATATGGATAATATGTATTTAATTCATATCCCGGATGATATTATGTTCATAAAAATTTAATTTATTCATAAAATGAAAATTATTCATGAATGGTTACGATGGGGAATGAATCTCATTGCGTTCGTGGAGATACTAATCCATACACACACACGAGCGACAATACCACTCTATTGATGGTGAAATCGTATGTAATTGAATGGTTTATAATATATATAGAATCATTAAAATTTTATATTTATTATTTAACACAATTATAATGATTATTATACCCATCCAAATAATTAAGTGTTGAATAACAAACTACCCCACGACATGGATACGGTAAGCTCCACATGCACACGTATGGTGACTTTGTCATTAATAGGATGGATAAAATAATGAAGATGGATGTACCATATTTATAATAACATAATAGTTTTTTGGAGGTACTGGATTTATAATTTTTTCATGTAAACAAAAATGAAATAGGAAGTAGAAGAAGAAAATAACATTGAAAGAGGTGATGAAATTATTACGTCTTCTTGGGGTGCTTCCTTTTGATTTAATCATAATGTAACTTTAGGTCAACTTTTGATCATAGAAAGGCTAATAGATTGATGTGAGGGTAGTTAGAATGATATTTTAGTAGTGTTTGGCTGATCCAAATGGATTTGGAGGTGTCATTTTTTGATAAGGGGAAGTACCCTTTTATGAGAGAGGTGAGGGTCATTTTAGGAAAAAATATAAATATTAAATATTATACATTAATATTCAATTTATAATGGATCAAAAATAATTTATATAAATGCTAAAGTGGTTTGGGGTGAAAATCCACTCATCCAATAGGTTTTAGATAGGTTTAGGTCACCATATTAAACTTATCACTTAGATTTAACTCTTATTTAAATAGTTTTATTTTTATGAGGTATTCATGTATTATTATAATAAATAGTTAATAAACAAAAAATAAAAATCCAAGAGAACCCCAATTGGTTAATTATTGAAATATAAAACATTATATAAGACATTTTTCTGATCCATATATTTTTTGGAATATTATAACAATAAATAATATAGAATTTGTTTTTAAAACTCATTTAGTCAATTATGACAAATATTTATTATTTTGTTTTTGTGGAAGTCTAAAATCCATGATTAATAAGAAAAAGATTAAATTAAATAAATCCTAACATGTCATATTAACCTTGAAAATTAGATTAATATATCATAAGTCTCAATTTAAATATATTTGGATATTTATAATATCAATTATTTTATATTTCATTAATAAGGTAATTAATGCATCATCATTTTGATATAAATAAATTTAATTATATAATGTCTGAATATTATAAATAATATATCACTATTCAATAAATCATTTGATATTTCTAATTAATATTTATAGATGAATTTATCTTATGTAAAACCCTATATTAAAAATGTTTTAGTTATTAAAATTTGAAATTTACACTTTTAACTCTTCTTTAAATAAAATAGTAATTAAAGTCCTAATCTAATCCAAGTGGATCAAAGTGGGTCATATTTTATTAATAAGGATGATTTTGTTTGAAATACAATTACCCATTGGAATTAGGACATGTTTTAGGGTAATTATAATATAATATTTACCTTTAAAACACTATTTACTTTTATCCGGGGTAAATAAAATTCAAAAGTTACTATTCATAAAAAATTATTTTCATTATATTGAACTAAAATTTACGTAATAATTTCAACCATGTCATATTGATTTTTGAAACTAAATTCACATAAGTTGTAAAATTACGATTTATCCAAATTTTCTAATGTTCCTGGAAGGTGGGTAAAAGACTTTAAAATGTTCAATAAAACATTATACATCAAATTTTAAAATAAAATTAATCCCATGAATTACATTGAGCATATATTGGTATTATCTATCTATTTAAACATAAATTAAATTTAAATAATATAATTAATTATTTAAATAAAAAGTATTTATTAAACAATAACGCTGGTTTTTTCACTATTCAACAAAATTGAATGTTTTTAGAAAAATACCAAAAAATCACCATAAGATAATTTTGAAATTGAGAATAAAAAAATGTATTCCATTTATTAAAATTATTTATATAAAATTATAAAAAGTGGGTATTACATTTCATAACAGCTAGTTTGACTGGTCGTGATGTGCTAAAACTCGATGTTACGTACAACAAAAGCTATTGCATTATTCAAAGAGAACTGTACTGTCAAAGCGTGGGGTGTAACAATTTTTAAAAATTCATTTTAAAAAATTTATAATTAATTTGAAGAAAATTATTTCAATAATATTTAGAAACCATGGTTTTAAAATTGTAGTAATTGTTTACTAAAGATAAAAGTTAATTCAAATATTTTTTGATGCGTTTAATTAGATATTTTATGTAATAATGAAAAGAGTAATGGTACCATTTCCTGAAGATATCATGAATAACACAATGAGAATAAAATTCATTAGAATTCGTGAGAGTTATAGCATGACATTTCAACATTGGAGATTTGATCATAAACTATCTTGATAAACAGTCAGATTGTAACAAAAAGTCAGAAACACTTTTGTAATAAAACCACGTAAGATCCATTAGGGATGAACATAATATTATTCTAAAAATATCATTATAGTGAATAATTTGAAGATATTACATCTAATTTATGAATTATATACTCTTAATGAAATAATATATAAGCATTATATTACATACATCTCAATGAAAGAAATTTGAGAGAAAACCCCTTATACTTATTACGTAACTTTTGAATCATAATCCCCATAAAATAATAATATAAATGGAAAAATTAATTATAAATAAATGAGTTATATTAACGATGTTCAGGTTATATTATTGTATATACACCACATAAAATAAATATGTTTTGAATGTATAATAAGTCAATCAAGAGTAAAGGTGGGACTAGAAATCCATTTATATTACGTATTGACTTCTGTCATACTCCTTAAATCTCATGTATAATAAAATTAAATTTGTTATAAAATTATTATAGAACCATATTCCTATATATCATACCATATATTTTTTTCATATGGCATTTTATTAACTTTTTTTAACAGATTTATTTAATTTTATGTTATTTGTAAAATCCACTTGGTTTTTTGTATATGTTTTGAATTTTCATTTTTAGTCCTCTTATTTTGATCAAGGATTCATTATATCAATAATTTATATCCTGATATAAATATAATATATATTAATTGTCATCGAATTTTTTTAAATCCAAAAAAATTGTAATAGAAATCGAATTACAGAATTTATGTAGGTGATTGTCTATATGTATGCGTGAACATTTTTTCCATTTTCATGTTGTATTCAATGAAAAAATTTAAATGATATATATATATATAAATAATTTATAATTTCAATCTTATTCTTACATAATATATATCGAATATTTTTATTAAACCTGTCCTTAATACAGTCTATGTAATGTGTGAATGAATTGCGTCATTTCACGAGGTGGTAGTCTGATGTAGAAACGAGCAAAATTACCGCATTTTCACAAATTGAAATCATGAATGTATGTGTGATATAATAATTATACAATCATAATAACTTCATTAATATCATATAAATTATATTTAAAATATAAATCCATAATTATATCCATCCTTGAATGGTTGTAATGAAAAAAATCAATGTCATGAGTTTGCGAGGTGGAAGTTCACCATACACATAAAAAAGGATTTTTAACCCCTTTTCTAGAAGTTTGTTTATTTCATGTGATAAGATAAAAATAAAATATATAATGAAATTTATGATTCTGAGGATATAATATAATAATATAATAATAATAATTTGAGGAGGTGGATAAAGAAACAAAATAAAATGCACATTTGAAGATTATATCCTCTTCATTGGGTATCCTCCAAAGGGTTAAACCAAATACAGTATTGTTTGGATTTAATCCAATAAAATGGATTCCTGGATTAGGGGAAGTAATTTTTAAAGTTATTTTGAATTATATTTTTATATAAAATTGTTAACATCTATGTATCCCTATTTATAGCATTTTTGGATTTTCACTATGATAATTGAAAAATTGATATTGTTAATTTTTATGTTAGGACTAAAATTGAGTGAGAATTATTAGATAACTTGTTCATAATTATTATAAAAATTATATTTAATTTATAAATTTTAAATCCAATGATTGTTGGATGTTATTTCTAATCCAAGAGCATGTAACATGCCAAAACCCTACTTTAACATTAATCACGCAAATAGATTTTTTCAAATTAATTATCAATATAGTCATTATAACAAAAAAATTTATTGAATTAATTAAAAATATTTTATATTTATAATCATTTAAATATAAAATCTAACTATGGTATGATTATTTTTTTATTTCTAATAAATTAATGAAAAAGAATTTATTATAAAAATAATGTAATCTCAATTTTGACATTAATCATTTACTTAATTAAAAAATATCAAGAAAAAAATTAATTTCGAATATATTATGAATAAACCTATTTAATATGATATATTAATCTAAAAAATAACATAACGCATTAATTAATCTAATTTACTTAACTTTTGTTATTTTAAGTATGATTTATTTTATATTTTATTAATTATATATTTACTATGTTGACTTTTCTAATGAAATTTAAGAAACTAATTCATCTCTAATAATTAAAGAAAAGTTGTTATTATGAAAAATATATCATTTATAAATAAATATCTTGTTTGGAACTGAACCAATATTGTATTTTCTATATCAAAAATTATTATATAAATTAAAAATAATAAAAATATATTTGTTTTTTCTTGGTTACATACCCTATTATATGGGTTATATTTAATGGAAGTTGTAAAAAAATTCCATATTTTAGAGATATTTATTTTCATGTACTAACGAAATTAATTAATTATAATTATAATAATATTTCATGTAATTTTCACACATTAAAATTTTTCTCAATAATTTGATAAATAAATCTATACATTTTTCAAGATAATTATATCATGTTGTATTCACGATTAATTTTTATGAAAATGTATGTTTAACATATTATAATTTAAAAATTATGATGATTAATAATATAGAATCCATTTTGACAAATTCCATTCAAAGAAGTAGAAAATCTTCATTTAAAATATATCTCACCCACACGATGAGAAAGCTATTTTTTAAAGTCAAAATTTTCAAAATATTATAAATTTTTTATATAAAATTTCGTCATGAAATAGATTCCCATTTACAAAATTGTGTTAATTGATAGAAAAATTATTTAATTTTAATTTTTTAAAAAAATTAACTTAATTATATAAATTATTTATATTAAAAGGTCATTTTCAATTAAAAATCATTATTTTTCATTATTCATAAAATAAAAAATATTTCCCAAAATCAAAAAATTCACCATAATATATTTCATTAATTATTAATTAATGAATTTAGTTTATTTTAGAAAATTAATATTATTAGTGGTTTCGAAAATATTTTTTAATGGTGATGATAAATTGAAATAAATATAATTTGTTTCTAAAAATATTTTTTTTCATAACATATAAATACATCACTAAAAATTATGTAATTTTCTGTCAAAATGATTCACTTATGAAAAAGAATTAAATTTATTATTTTAAAAGAATTTATTATCATTCATCTCACTATTTTTCACAAGTAAGAAATATAAGTATGGTTTAAATAACTATATTATTAATTTATCAAGGTATTATTAAAGCACAATGTTGCGTATTACCTATTCTATATACGTGTTGTGTGCAGTGATAGAATTTCATGTTTTTTCATACAATGAAATACTAACATTTTATTTCATGTAATTCCATCCATACATATTGTTGTGTGAAATAAAAAATATAAAAACCACTAAATTAATTAATAAATTCTCTCCAAAACTCAAGTCTTACATTCTACAGCCTATAAAATTAATTTCTCCATAAAAAATAATCATAGTTATTAATTGTTTAAAATTAAAATATTTATTCATAAAAACAGATAAGGTAAACAAGGAAAATATAAAATATTTTAATATAGAATGCGATATTCATATATCATATATAATTACCCTTATTAGGGTTTCAAATTGGAGAACATAGCTGGACAGTGAAAACATGAATTCAGAATATAACAGTAACACACAATCTTGAATGATAGTGTTAGAGAATAAGGATATCAATAAACTAAGTGATCTAGAGAATGTTAATGAACAAAAATTTATAAACCAATAGGGCATGAAAAGGTTCATTGATATCATCAAAAATAATTATAAATGGAAAAAAATTAATTCCATGATTATTTTACTTATGTTTGTTAATTTTCATTCAAATACATGTTCTTATACTATTTAATTAGTATAATATTTCCCTTTGGTTGTTTCTTGATCAATTTCAACATCATCAATTACTATATGAAATGGATGTGAATTTTTTAATCCTGAATGACTAACAGATCATAAAATCTATAATTAATTGATTATTCATTCATTCTATATCTAGTTAAAATAATGTTTACACCGGGTATCTAATGTGGATTGATATTCATATGGTGATGTAATCTCTAAAACAACATCTAAATATTCATCCAAAACTAGTGAATAAATACTTATCATTATAATCCTTCTAAATGATTAAAATAAAATATTTTGAAAAAAAGTAAATTATTGAACATAACATTAATCCCATATATATCATAATGTGGCTCTTAATTTTTTCATACCAAACTTGTTAATTACATAATCATGTATTATCTTGAAATATTGTAATAAAAATTACTACCATAAAACTATATTGAAAAAACACATTAATTTCTACACCCAATGTTTTCATAAACCTTTTTCTTGTATAAACTAATTTTTCTCAGGGATGTATTGTACGAAACACTACATTGTGTTCTATTTTCAGTATATTCTACACCTAGAAAATATTTTATTTCATACAACACATACTTTTGTGGTGCTACACACAATATTATATATTTGTCAAATAACTTTTTTATTTTATTAATTATTTTAATGGTAGAGTTATAAAATAGTCGTTAAACATAGTAATATGAATAGTAAAAAATAATATTTAAAAATTATCTATAATTTTTTATATAAATAAAACATTTTGATAATAATAAATATTTTGTTTTAATTTCATTATATTTTTGAAAATACAATTTCTTCACATAAAATTCATTTATATCCTTTTATGTGTAAAAAAAATTAATTTTAGATACTTTTAGAAATAAAATTTCATATAATAAACACCATTTCTAATTTTTAATCTCAAAATTAAATTATGGTTAATTTTAGGGGGATTTCTAAAAAATCAATTATTGGATTAATAGTTAAAAATACTAAATATTAATTCAAAAGTTTTTTCCATCTAATTTGTTTATATATTTAAAATATATGTTAAATTTGTTTTTATGTTTATTTAAATTAATTTTACATTAATTATTTCTTTTTAGGTAATGGGAATCAATTTCACATTGAAATTCTATATATAAACAACCCAATGTTTTAAACTTATTTTCTTAAAAACTCATTGTTATGACATGTCTGTGGGATTCAGTTTAAATTATTTCCTTCCAATTATGTGTGTAGAATATAGAAAAGGGGATTTATTATTTTTAATAATAATAATATATAATTTCTAATAATAAAAACAGAGTATTTTACGAAAAAAAATAATTTAGGTTATTAAAATTATTTTCAATGATTAAGAGAAAAAATTACTATAAAAAATAAAGAACTCTTAATATATAATTACATAGAAACAAGTCCAAAATCCATATTATATTCATATTTATAAAATAAAATCCTTTTTTCATATTTTTACCATTATTTTAGAAAAATTACATGAGAAACAATGGTGGAATTCTGTTTTAAAAAATTTACAAGAACCCAAATTTTCCACTGCAATGTATAGACACTCAGTGCTCCAACATATATAAACATATAAAGACTTTTTGATAGGAAACCATTAAAAAAATATCCCGAACTTTTTTTAATTTTTCTTATAATCCTCTATTTTGTAATAATTACTCCCAAGGAAGCCCTTTGGTGAAAACCAAAAAGAGTGACCCAAATTATATGTAACATCCTTCCTCAAGCTCTTTTATTTTATTCTGAATTTCCACTACTAAAATATTCTTATTAATTTCTTATATAGTTTCCTAAATATTAAAAACAGACTGAAATTTTGTTATTATAATCATCTACCTACACTTAATGAAACATCCATCTAATGTGTAACAAAATTATAGTTCATTTGTACGGCGAACTACAACCTCATGAAAAGTTGTTTTCCATTTTCCTTTTTCCACCTCTCATAGTTCAGAATTTTGATGGATACATTATTACTCTGTGATATATGTTATATTAACTATTTGATCATACTTTTTTATTTATTATATGACACATATCATCATTATTTCTATTTTTTGTAAATATGATAATTTCATTTGTGGAAGTGTGGATAACCCCCTCCTCGAAGTGATGTGATTTGTTCAGAATCTACATAGAATGTATTGAGGATGGGTTTCGTAAATGTATAAGTAATATATGAAATAATAATTCTAATAGGATTTATAAATAAATATATATATATATATCATATAGTTTCATTAAATCTATACAACAAGATAACAGAAACAACTTTTATTAGTATGCATGGCCTACCGTATCAATTAATGATGTAATTCATTTTATATTTCTATCATTCCTATATTGTTATAGATAAATATAAAATTAATACATAAGATATTTTTATCATGGGTTACATTTACCAAATAATGATATAAGTATGAGGATAAAAAATACAAAAAATTAAAGAAGATTTGAACAACATAGGGTTACTACCCAAAACATAATATTAACATGTAGTTGATAATAATTTTGTAATATAAAATCATGTATGGTATTATATATAATCATATGGTTATTTGATATATTTTTTATAAAAATATATTACTTCTCTAGATGGTTGATCATGTTCAATGATAGTCATGTCATAGGGTAGGGGGATTTGTAGTCTCACATGCATTAATGTGACATTTATCCCTTATTCACCGCTAATTTTTTTGTGGTGTATATAAAAACATGAATATTTTATTTTATTATTATCCTCAAATTTATCATTATATAAATTTCCATCTGATGAATTCACACTCATGGATTTTATGTTTCATAAATTTACCAAATTGGTGATTTTTTTGTCTCGTTTATTCTTCATTGTGACACATTCCCAAATTTGCACCATTATAATACAATGAGTTGTATAAACTACCTCATAAAAGTAATATCATGATTATAAATACATTAATGATATTTTATACTTCATCTAATTTCATTTTCATAATGGGAAGTATGAATCAATTTTATAAAATGTAAATATTATTTTATAATAATCTCATTGTTTATAGTGATTTTTATTATTATTTATTGATTGATGAAATATTATGATCGTTATTTAATGAAAAATCATGATTTTATTATAATATTTTTAGTCAATATTTATTAATGTATTATTACAATTTTTCATCTCTTTGGTTCATTTGATAATTAGGATTATTCATTTAATATAATATAAATTTATTTCTCTCTTCGTTCCAAAATATATTTTATATAAAAAAACCATGAATTCAATGATTTCTGTCAAAAAGTTTTTAAAATTTTATTTTCTGTTAATTTTCACGGAAAAAATAGTTTTTAAAATTTTTTACTATTTCAAATCACCTTTTATATGTTTTAAAACCAATCTTCAATGAAAAATGTTTTTAACTAATGTTTTATATATTATAAAGAAATTTTCAAAACTTAAATGATACATTTTACTATAACTGTTTTTAAAAGACATTCCAAAATAATCTTCAATCTATGATATAATCTATTTCCTTTCATATTAAGTCTTTTAATTGTTTATTTTTTCATGGAAATATTTTTATTATTCATATTTCTCATTCACGAGTATTGTGCTTATGAAAACCCCTTATTTTCATGTGTTATGATGTAATGAAATTATTTTGAATCTTGTATCATTTTACAAATGTTATGATATTTTTAAATTTTATGTGGCACGTTTCATTCTTTTTTTTATTATATAATTATTTTTAATCTTTTTAAATATGTGTATTTGATTTTGTTATGAGATTGGTGAGTCCTATATCTCTATCTAATGTGATGGTTAATATTTTATATCATATTAGACAATTATGGAATTAATGTGGATTGTATCTATATACTAAGTATGACGGGGAAGCCTGATCCACATTGAGAATATATGGAATCTTGATCCTGTATAAGGAAAGGACTCTGGCTAGGGATGGTTTTGTTTTTCACTCAGTAGGTGTAGTCCCATGAAGTTCCCTGATATGTTCTTAGAAATGATCCTTGACTTATTTATAATTGTATTAAATGTTTATGTATCCTCAAAAATAACATATCATATTCCTATGTTTTTATTTAATTATTCTATTGATTCCCTAATGATTATGGTGATATGAATTGTCTATCATTATTCATTGATTCTTGTTAGTTTTTATTTTTATGTAGTGTTTTAGATTAGAATAATATAATCACATTATCAAAAATATATTCTCATATTTATCTTGTATATCTCTATTCTTAACAATTATTGATCATATTATCTCACCCATTTTTTCATTCCTTTCCCTAGGTTAGAAGATATGTATTTCGTATGTTATGTCTAAGAAGGGTTTTAGTCATTTTGAAACTATTAGGTGATAGTGTTGATCACATTGGATAGTTAGGTATTATGATGAATAGTGTATTTTTTTATAATATAGAAGATATTGATGATTTATTTATGCTTTGGTAATTATTATATAACACATTCCTTCATGATTTTTATTATCTATAAAGAAGATAAATTTTTTGTAGATGTGCAGACTACCACCTCACCAAAGCGATTCCATTTGTTCACACACCACACAATCTACATGGAATGTGTTAAATCTGGTTATAGAAAACTTATATGATATTTATGAAAAATTAATTATAATATAATTCCTATATATATATATATATAATTTAATCTCAAACATTAAATATGAAAAAAGTGATATTGTGTTCATGCATATGTACAACCTACAATCTCCATAAACGATGTATTTTATTTTCTATTCCAATAATTCATAAATTATTATAAATTAGTATAAATTGAATATATATGTTTTTTAAATCATGTTTCACAATCATTAAATTTTTTAATAAATAATTGTAAAAAATATAAAAAATTAAAGTACATGTGAAACACAAAGCTGTTACTCCAGGAAACATAATAGTAACATAGAAATATTAATATATGGTAATATAAATACTTATATATTATTAGATATAATAACAATGTAATATGGTATAATTATAATAAACTATTAATTATTATAAATGATTTCTTAATGATTATCAATATAGTAATGTTATAAGGTAAGGGGATTTATATTCAAACATTTACTGTAGTGAGATTTATACCGTATTCAATTATCATATATTTTGTGTGGTGTGTATAAATTGAAAAAAATATAATCTATGATTATTATTAATTTTTTTTTGTATTTTGCATATTTATTTAATGATTCGTCCCTCATGTGGCATATTTTACAAAATTTAACAAATCATGAAAGTTGTTTTTGTGTAAATTTTCATACATTGAGATACATTCCATGATCCACACCTATATTCGTATACAATGTGTGTATAAACATTCATTGATAGGTTATGTCATGAACCTCCTTATATTAATGATATTATATGATTCATTTAATTTATCTTTATTACATGGGGTGTCATATTCAAGGATACCGTGTGGTAAGAGTTTATTGTAACAATCTCATCATTTATCGAGATTGTTTATGATTATGATTTCATTGATTGATTATTATGATCCATATTTCAATAAAACTCAATAATATTATTATATTAAGGATATTCATGATATATTCATGTATTATTACAATTATTCCACTATTTTTTAACTAAAATATTTTATAATTGTTTTACGACAATCTGTACATATTTCCCTATTTAGTCAGAAGTCAATGTTTTTTTAAAACGTATTTTTAAAAATATATTAATAATGAAATTTATAGATAGATTGTAAGTAGAAAAGATTTAAAATTTTTTGGTTTAAAATATTAATTTATAGGATTTCATGTGTATATTAATATAATTTTTTTTCAAATCTATTTAATGTTTTACAATGAATTTCTCAAAGAAAAATTTTTATTTTCCTCATGAAATATTATTTATAGGAATTCCAAAATTATTTTCTATAGATGATAAAATACCAGATTGTTACATGCCTTTATGGGGAAATTATCCAATGTTTCCCTTCAAAATTTTTCCATGAGTAGAATTTGTTTTGGTGGCATAATTTTTATAAAACACATTTATCTTTCACAATTTATGTGCTTCTAAAACCTTGTTCTTTTAAAACGACCTTATTTTATTATAAGATTATTGATGTTTATCTATTTTTTAATGTTTATGACGTGATTACATATTTTGATTCCCATTTCATTTAATTGGTTATGGAATTATTTTTTATGATCATTTGGAAGATGTATGTATGTTTTAATTATAAGATGGGTGGGAACTATATATCTCTCTAATGAATTGGGTAAAGATTTATACCTCATGGGATAATAATGGGGATCAGGTCGAGAGGCTTTATCCACTATGAATGATGTGGAAACATGATCTTCTATGTAAAGATGGTGAAACTCAGTCCATAATGCGATTATAGGGAAATGTAGTATGCACAAGGAAAATACTATGGCTAGGGATGGTAGTCTATCCCGCCTAGTATCTGTATTCCCCATGAAGTGCCCTGATAATTTTTCAAATGATTAATAACTTTTAGTGAATGATATTACATTTATTTTTGTCTAACACAATTACATGTCTTATGGTTATGTTATTCATTCTAGTAATATTCCCTGATTCTCTTATGATTCATGTATTATGTAATGAAAATCATTATTTCATGAATCATCATTATAGTCATTGAAATTATGTGTATGATCTTCAAGTATTATGAAACGTTTCTCATATATTTATGATCATTTTTATCCTAACATATCTCCCTTGTTTATCAATAATATGAATATGATCTCACCCCTTTAATGTTTCATTTCCCCAGGTGATGAAGATATGTATTATATAAGATATTTCATAGAAGGGTTCTGGCCATGGAGAACCCAATGTAAGACATTATAGGTCAATTATGCACCATTATTTATGTTTCCTTATTTAAAAAGTTTCTAAACTAATGTAGTATATTAGAGTCTATTTTATATTGTATTAGGTACTGTGAAAAAAATATGTACTATTAAAATTTGTTATGAGATGGACACTATAGTCAATATCAGATAAATATTTTATTTAAACATAGAAAAATTGAATGAGAAAACCTTAGTGAGGATCCTATGAAAATATATAATGACAAGTACAAGGGTCATGAAATTTATAAGAAATTTTCTTAAAATTTAGTAAATGATAGAGTCAGTGGTTTCCCAATAATATATCAGTTTCTAGATAATAATATTGTATTTTTATTTGGAATATATTTACATCGGTACAAAGACCCTGAAAACACAATATTTATCTATATTTAAATAGGAAACAATGAATAATAACGAGAATTTCTACACATATGGTATGATAGTCACATTGTATATTCTTTAAGAATTCAAAAAATATTAATAAACCATAATGATGGTTTTAAAAATGAGATGGATGTGAATAACAAAAGAAAAGAATAATGTATTATTGATTAAATAAAGTGTCCAAATTTAGACATCATATATGTGTTTGTTCATTATTATGTTGTAGATGCACTCTCAAATATTGGAAGTCCGGGGGACGAGGTCGTTATTTATGGTAGTTTGGGAACTCTTTATATTGAGTGTAGGGATTTTGTGATTGGGGATGGCTTAGTATTACATTACTTTAGGCCTCCTTTAGTGTTTGGGTTGTATGTTTTTGGGCCTTGGTCTCATTCCATTTTATAATATAAAAAATTAATTGACAGTAATTATTATGTGGTTCCTCACAAATGAAAGTATTTCATACTCTATTCTTTTTTGTTTTACTCAACGGTTGGACCCAAAGAAACTGAGTTAATATGGATTGTAATGGAAAACACAATGATTTCCCTCCCAAGAAACCGAATTCTTTGGGAGGTGGGATGAAAAAACTTATTGTTATACTCACATAATTTTCTTATGTTTTGAATCATGCTAGAATTCCAAATGATCAACAGATTTATCAAAATTATGTTGTTTCATCGATGTTTAAATTTCCAAAATCATTCTAAATATATTCCGATCAATCTGTTTAAGAACAATAGAGTAGTATAACTAAAAATATATTATTTTTTCTCCAGTGTTTGAAACATGAACAATTCAATCATTCTATATATCATTTATAAGGTGAACCGGAAAATAGAGGTATGTAATCAAGAATACATGGTAGATTTGTTAAATTTACTCCATTTATTGGTCTGAGTTCGTGAACTTATACTTAAATAAGTAAATTCCTTGTGTTCATTGTACGAAGATGGAAAAATAGTTCCTCGAGTCGAATAAAATGGTTGATGAATCTATCCATAAATATGTGGCTAATTTCATAATGCTTTCATGGTATGATTTTGGTATCATCATCCAACTAGATATGAAGGTTGACTAATTATTTAGTGTATAGATGCCTTATCTCAAAAGGGTGTTTCAAATAAGACATTAGTAGCTATGAAGATATTGGGCATTGTGAAATAAAAGTTTAAAAGGCATTTGTAGTAATTTATCAATCTCTTGGTTTAAACAAGGTTAGTTATATGGAGTTTAATGGAAATTCTAAAAACCAATGGAGAGAATAATTCAAGCCTTCTTTATTTATCGAAGTATAGAATGAATCATGGAGGTACTTTTCTTATAGGATCTAATAAATGGTTTATGTGTGTAATGGAAGGCTATAAGAAAATTGATTTATGAAATTAATATAAAATGTTTTCCAATGATTCAAAAATAGGGAAAGATATATAAAATGAACATCCCATTACTTAGGGATTCATGTGTATAGTGGAAGATAATTGTGATAAATATTTCCTAAAATTGAGGTTTAGTGGTGGTAATCACTGTCATAATCCAATTTAAATAAGGGATAAGTAGAAATATCATTTGATCACAATTTTTGATGAGGGGTAAATAATTATTTGGAGAAAGGTGCACTTATTATCCACACTAGAACTAATAATTTCATATTTGATTCTAGATATTCCAACTCATTCAAATCTTAATAATTTTACTAGGTTATTATAATTCCACCCAAATGATTATATGTTGATGTTGTATTTCATACCCATAATGGTATATTAATTTGAAATCTTGTCTACGATTCATATTAATTTAATATTTCTGAGAATTTGTTTCTTACAAATAATGTCATTATTCATTTAGATGAATTTAATGTCATATTAGGAAAGTATTTTCTTTCTCTGAATAAATCACACATAATTTCTTGAGTGTGGGAAGTTTCATTTGATATTTTAAAAGAAACTATATTCTTCTGTCAATGTGAAAATAAGTATAAACTCTACATAGAGAATTCATCAACAATATGGGTCCTAATTCCCATTCAGAAGGGTTTCTTATCACAAATGGTTGGGGATAAAATCAAAATGGATGATATAAATAATTTTTTGGAATATGTAGATGTATTTATTGAAGAGTTTTTCATCCATAAAAAACATAAATTTTAGTTCTTGAAATAAATCATTCTTGTTTAAACACTAATTTCAAAGACTCTATATCGAATGTCCCCAATTGAGTTGCAAGAATCGAAGAATAAATGCCATGAAAACACAAATAAGGGATTAATTTGGGAAATTGTTTTGCCTAACAATGATACAACTTTATTATGTAAAAAAATTATGGATCAATGAAACTATAAATTTATTTGTGGGAGTTCAACAATAACATGATCAAGAAAACGTATCCCCATCACCATATTGATGAGTATTTTGATCCAATTTGTAAAGTCGGATTTGTTTATTTTATTTATATTTATTAGTGATGTTATCAATTGAGGGTCGAGAAAGAGGATATTACTAGGGTGAAGTTGTGTATATGGTAGGGACACTATGAATATATATTTATTCATTTTTTCCTTTAATAATTCACATGTTATCTTTGTATATTTTATGAATAAAATTATTTCAGATTACATTGATTATTGATTTGTAATCTAAATATATGATATTATTATCTATTAAAATATAATTTAAGAGCAGAAGGGTTAATTATAATTTTTCTAAAGACAATAAATAAAGTGGTATTTTATGAATTATTTTAATGTTTTTATTTTTTCTACAAAGTGTTTCAATTTTGTGTCGTTTAATCTCAATAGAGGGTATAAAAGTAGAATCCTCTATGAATGATGTTATTGAATGTTGTCCAAGAACAACCATAGTTACAATAATCCTTATTATTCATGTTTTTATCAAGATATTGTTTATTTTGTTTAGTAAATTTCTCATGAATATCTAATCCTATAATCCAGTTAACTCATAACAATTCAATGTTCCTCTACATAATGAATGTGAGGAAAATTTCTAGGAACTAAATAGAAGGATAGTTAGAGAAAATATGCTTAATTTACTGTTTAGTGTATAAGGGTTTTTATTATATAGTGATGCATACAAGATAGGGTTGGTATGTAATATAATATCAAAAAATTTGGTTCTCACTTATGCACCATTGTAGTCAAACATCCATTAGAAAAATTAACCAACAACAGATCTCCTGTTAGCTGAGGAAATTGTTTCATAAATGATATAGAGGAATTATCTTCTGGGAAATTATTTGATATATATGATGAATATAAAAGTTTAAAATATATATTAACACATAATGATTTAAACATTCAATAGATTAAATGGTTAGAGTCGATAAAGGATTATGACTACACTATACATTATAACTCTTGGTAACAGAAGATGGTGGTTGATGCTTTTGGTTGAAACAATCCTGCTAGATTAAATAAGATATGAATCAAAAATGATCAAAATATATCTGGAAATTTATAGAAATTATCTATAAATCAAATTTTACAGGGAAGTTTTATCTTTCTCAATAGAATTTTCATCCCTATATCTATGTTATATTTAATGTGGTGTAGAAGGAAGATGTTGATCTACAAAATAATGATATAAAAGTTCATGTGTTTAACATTAGTCAGGATAAAATGTTAAGTTTTATGAACAATTTTTGTATTACTTCCATACTATACATGAATAAGGAGATATTATAGGATAACTATGGTTATTCACTCTCTATTCATCATGTAAGTATGATGATGTACAGTTATATTAAATAATACATCATGTGGGAAGTAATAGAGAGAGATACCCTATAGTTTGTTTATCGGTGCTTGGTATTCAAGTAATTTATGGTAGAAATATGAAATTAAAAGGGGATTCTACATATATTTACCATACCATAGTGGAAATGGGATAAAATCACTATGAATTCTGAATTTCAAATCGCAAAACCTTCTAAATGGTTCACTTCTAAATGGGTTGTAGTGGATTACCGTACATTGGAATTTCAATTCATTTCCATCATAGAAGAATTATCATTAGATTAGCTTGATATGATATACACTTTTGTAGTTTTAATGTTCCATGGAGTACCAATTAAAATTGTATCTGATCAAAATACTTAGTTTAGCTCAAACATATATTGAATTATATAGCATGCCCTTGATATGTAATTTAGTTTCAGAACTTCTTATCATCCTTATATAGATGGTCATTAAGAAATAAAAATTTAAAACCTAGAGGATATGTTTTGATATTGTTAATTGGATTTCAAATGACATTGGGATCAAAACATTCTTCTAATTAAGTCTTTATAGAAAAATTTAATTCTTTCAAGCATTTTGATGGATCATTTTGAAGTCGTCTATGGAATAAAATGTAGAGATGAAACATTCTTGGATAAAGCAATAGAAATGAAGATATTGGTATATGAGATAAAAGATGAAATGGAAGAGAAGTCCAGAACCATTCTGTAGAATATCTGGGTATCTCAATGTAAGAACAAAAGTTATATGGATAACGGATATCACGTTCTAGAATATGAATTTTGTGGGAAATATTTTCTATGAATTTCATCATGTATGAAATTTATGGGAATCTAGAAGAATGAGAAACTAATTCCTCTAAGTATTTTCCACATATAATTTTATTATTTTATCCAGACAGTAGCTTATAACATGGAACATAATCCAAATATCGATCAAGGACATGATGTGTTCCATGAATTTCTCTTGAGGATGTACATACCCACCCCTTCGTATGCACATAACATAGATGATATAATACTAGAGTATTATCTTTCATATGGGGAAGAATAAAATGAAATTATTTATTTTATATAGAATGTTCTATGAAAATTTCCCACTCACCTGGTAAGAGATTTTTATAGAAATGACCAGTTATAGGAAGCAACCTGGAATCAGGAGGTAATAATGAGGCACATGTATCCTATTATACTTGAATCATAATAAAAATTTTCAATGGAGAAATTCATTTTAAGGGTGTAGACTATAACATCCATTGTTTTTCTAAAACATTTTTTTGGAATAAATTAATTTTATTCATCCATGTCTTACATTTTATGATACACCATGTTATTTTTTAATTATAGAATAC
This sequence comes from Viscum album, assembly GCA_963277665.1. Classification (NCBI taxonomy): domain Eukaryota; kingdom Viridiplantae; phylum Streptophyta; class Magnoliopsida; order Santalales; family Viscaceae; genus Viscum; species Viscum album. The sequence continues at coordinate 968,916,678 of OY728133.1, read as the reverse complement.
TTGATGATATTCTGTCAGGACACATGAAAAAAACTTGGCCAGTGTTACACACAACACTACATTTTTATTAAAAAAACATGTTATTATATTAATTATTTAAATGGGATAGTAATAACATATCTTTTAAACCAAAAAATTAAGAATTGTATTAAATTAGTATTAATTATAATTTTTAATGATTCTATATAAATAAAACATATTCTTATTATAACAAATTATGTTTTGTGATGCCTATATATTTTTGAATATAATATTTTTCTAGGAGAATTTTTTATGTTCTTTTGTGAGGAATAAAAAAATTAATGTCATAAATTTTAATAAAATTAAATTTATTGGATAAAAATGATTTTTCAATTCATAACATCAAAATTATATTTAGGTAAAATTTATGATTTTTCCAGGTATACATACATTTTTTAAGGACTATGAAAAATATTAAATTTTATTTCAAAAATTCATTTTCAAATAATTTATATATATTGTAAAATTATATTTTAATTTTTGTCTAATGTGTAATTAAATTAATATTACATGAATTAATCCAATTTATGTTATTTTAGTAATTTTCATATTAAAATTCGATATAAAAACATCCCAATATTTTTATCTATTTTTCTTCAAAACCCCACTATCACGACACATATGTGGGATTTATTATAAATTAATTTCATCCATATATATGATTATAATTTTATAAAATTGATTCCATATTTTGAATCATCATATTTCATAATTTATAATGTGGTGAAAATAGTTTTATTACCAAAAATATTAGGGAATGTGAATATAATTAATTAAAGCGATTAACAGAAATATTAGATTAATAATGTACTAAACGTTAATCTTGTTGCACAAATTGACCTAGAAACGAGTTAAAATCCATTTTATATTAATATTTAGACCTCATACTCCTTTTATAGGTCATTAAACTTTTCATAAGCCACATGGTATTGGAAAAACATATAATGATAATCTCTTTTCTAAAATTTACAAGAATTTCACTCCTCTACTATAAAATGTAACTCAAACATCCACCTTATTAATAGTTATACATCCAATTGGATCATCCAAAATATATCCAAATATACTCATTAAATACCTAAAATCACCATATAATCCAACATTTTGGCATAAATCCTTTGAAGGAATCCATTTTGTGAAATAAAAAAAAGTAACCCCAAAATAGGTAATATCCATCCTCAAGATCTTTTATTTTATTATCATTATATAGCCCCTAAAATATTCAATTACAGAATTATATGGTAACATCAAAAACCCAAATATACCAATATGTTTTTATTACAATATTTTGTCTAAAATTTCTCTCACATACAACATTGAGGTAAATACTATACCATTCTAGTTTATGGTGAACTACCACAAAAAATAATGATGTAGTTTTTTTTACTTTAACACATATCATGCATTGAAATTATGATGGAAATTATGTTGTTATATGATATATATGATACATATTATTTATAGTTTTCTAAATTATTATATAACACATACCTTCATGCATTCCATTTTTTTTGTAAATACGATAATTTCATTTGACATATTGAAGACTCCCACCTCCAATAAGTGATGTGATTCGTTCACAAACTTCATGGAATTTATTAAGGATGGATTAACAAAAATAATACCTAAATATTAAAAAATATTTCATCTATAAGTAGAATATATTGATATATTGATATATGTCATTTACATTCATTCTTTTAATAGAGCAAGAAAATAGAACCTTTGTTCATGCCTACTTACGATTAACCATCTCCAAGTATAGTGAATTTCATTTTATATTTATATCATTTATTTATAAATAAAAATAAATATATTATAAATATTTATCATATATATCACAGTATACATTCTTGAACTCTTTATATAATTATAAAGACTTAAAATATAGAAAATTAAAGAACTTGTGAAAAACAAAGTGGTTTTTACCAGAAACATAACATTAACACAGAATTTATAATAAGATGGTAATAAAAAATAATATAACATATTATATATAAAATTAATGTTTTGTGGTTGATTTATAATAAACTTATATTTAATATAATGGAGTTATTAATGTGTATGTATTTAGTCAATACATAATGTATGAAAATTATAAGTCTCACTTTAATTTAAATATGATTTATTTCTTATTGACCACATGTTTCATTTATGAGGTGTATATACATACCATTAATATAATGCAAGGTTATTATACATAATATTTTGGTATTTTTCATATCCATTTTATTATCTCTATTTCATGTTGTTTATGTTTGAAATGTTACCAAATTAGTATAGTAGATTTGTCTCAATTTTCATTCTTTGAAACACATTCCATGATCTTCACCAATATTCATCTACATGGTGTACACACTGACATTGAAATGTTATATCATTAATATTATTATATTAATTATATTTCAAGGATCATGTAATAACATTTCCTTTCATGGAGTGTTTGATTCTATATTACCAAGTGGAATGAGTTTTTTTCAATAGTATTATCATTTATCAAGATTTTTTATGATTACATATTCATTACAGAAATATTATGAAACATATTGAATGAAAAAATATTAATTTTCATATAATATAGTTATTAATGATGTATTCATGTATTTATATAATTTTTAAACACATTGGTATATAATATAATTAATAATGTTTTAAAAAAAACTTGACCTTATTTACCTCTTTAGAAAAAAAATCAGTTTTATTTCAAATATAATGTTTTAAAAAATGATTTTAAAAATGATTTTTTTAACTCATTATCATGAAAAACGTATTGTACAAATTGTTATGATTTATATTCTTCCTTTAAAAGTTATTAAATATACTTTCAATGATTTTTTAAAAAATCATTTATATTTTGAAAATATTTTTCAAATATGAAAGGATATATTCATCAAAAAATGTTTTCAAAATGTCCTGCCAAATTATATTCTCTCTATTATAACATCCATTTATATTACACTTTTTTAATTGGGAAATTTTCCAAAGGATACATTCATAATATTTCTTGGAATGGTTTATGTTTTGATAGAATATTTTTTATGAAACCCATATCTCATTCACATGGAATATGCGTATGAAAAATTATTATTTTCATAAGTTATTAATTGATGAAATGATTATGAAGCCCATATATATTTTTGCAGGTTATGATATGATTAAATTTTACTGACATCCCTTTTATTTCATGGGTTATGATATGATTTCTAGTGATCTTATCACACATGTATACACAATTTTATTATGAGATGTGGGGACCTATATCTCTCTCCAACTCATTATTAAATAATTCTTCTCTCAATAGGTAATAATTGGAATAATATCATGTTACTCGATCCACTATATAATATTGGGAAACCCGATCCACTCCAGGATGATGGGGAAACATGATCCCATATAATGAATGGACTACGACTTGTGATGGTGGTCTGTTCTTCCCAGTTGGTGTAGTTCCCATGAATTTCCCTAATAAGTGTTTTGAAATTATCTTCAACTTATATGTATTGATATTACATGTTTATATCTATACAACAATTTCTTGTCCTATTCCTATGTTCTAATTTCATGTCATATTCTCTTGATTCCTTTATGATTCAAGTCTATTGTACTACATATCGTTATTCCATTATTCTTTTATATAATCATTGATAATTAGGGATTGATATTCTTATGTTGTGATCACATTATTGTCCCTGGATTATAATTATTATGCCCACATATCTCCCTTATTTACCCTTGCATAGAATTTGATATCACCCCTTTTATATTTCCTTTACCTAGGCTATGAAGATATATATTTTGAATGATATGTTTGATAAGGGTTCTAGTTATGTAGAACATTATAGGATATAATGTGTCTCACGTAGGTAATGGTGTTTATCATTCCATGTTTCCAAGGGAAGTAAACTAATATTGTTTTTGGGCGTCTGTATGTGTAATGTATTATGAATTTGAAAAAATAATGTAATGTTAATGTATGTAAAGAGAGGGTATCTATATTCTTATTCATTGCATACATATACCATATATTCTTGGATAAATTAATTGCATAAAAAATTTTGTAATCACCATTCATGATCGAATAAACCATTGTGTAAACAAACCATTAAAGTAATTAGTTCTATCCAACTAACTTATTAATTTCCAAAAAAAAATTATCCTAATATTATTATCTCAGTATCTAGAACAAATTATTTTTATAATAAGTCAGAAAAATATGAAAATTCGATGAAATGAATTTTATAATCAATCAGTATCGTTCAACACATTTTTTCAGATACTTAATGAAAATCATATATTGATATTACATGATATATTTTATAATTCATGAATGTCAATGTAGAAAACTAGTAATTATTCCACATCATTCTCATACAATTTTCTAGGATTCCTCATCAAATTCTATATTACTTATTCCCTTTAACATGTCATCTTTAGTCTCTTAATCAATATTAATATAATCATTAATCACACCATCTTTCAAATTTTAATCCTGATATTTCTGCTTAGGACATAGATTTTAGTAAATTTTATACATTAGACATTTAAATCATTCAATAGTTGATGATACCCATGGGAGGTATTTTTCCCATCTATTTTATTATCTAAAATGTTTATTTATCCATTAAATTTAATTTCTTTTGGTCATTCTTTTCAATAATATAAATACCTTCTTATTTCGATAATGAATTGTGTTGAGTGTTTATTTCTATATTATTAGAGGAAAGAAAACTGACAATTCATTCCCCCATGGTATTCATTTAAAACATAATAACATGACCATATCCTTCTCTTCTATGGTGAGTGTGATAGTTCGTTAAGATTTATTTTATAATCATTATCTATGAAAAATTATTTTTCATGATCACAAAATCATTTACTATTGTCATGCCCTTGTTTAATTTCACATTAGAAATTTATTTGTCACATTTATTGTTATCTCAGATCCTTATATTCAACTCCATTAAAGAAGACTATAAATTAATGAGTGACTAGCACCAGTCATAGAGGAAAAAAAACAATCATAAAAATAAATCCTAGAATGTTTATATCCAGACACATTTTTTATCAATGAAACAATTGGTTTATAATATATTCTTATTAATCATATTCGATATAATTAATTCTTTATGGAACATAATTTTTTTTAATTTACCAAATTGGATCATCTATGTTTGACAATCTTGGTGTTCATTTAGGCCTAATATCATGAAACTGTTCCAAATCGATTGTAGAAGAATAATTGGTTTTTGTGGTTGTTACCCCTATGTACATTACTACCGGATCATCATCCACATGTACAATCTAGAATCATATGAAATTTCATAGAAACCACTCTCCAAATACTCTAACAGAATTCCAAGATATTTTCCTAATGATTGACTCGTCCTTTTGGTTTATTACTGAGAAATCCCTAGTCAAGCCCTTAAAAATATTCATTATGATATCAGAAATTTATTTAAATCATTCTTGATAATATTTTACTAAAAGACACTACTGAATAAAACTGAAGTGGTCCAGTATTCTGAGACATGGATTATTCATCATTTTTTTGAATATTTACAACATTACAAAACAAAAACTATAAGGATGTAATATATTAGAGCCTTAGGAACCGCATAAATATAATATTTTAATCCAGTGAAATATATTAATTTTTTCAACAATTTTCTTCTCATTTTTTACAATTTATAGATGTATCATATTTAAAACCTTTCATAATAATATGTGAAAATAAAAAATTAGAATGTGTGACATCAGGTTCTCAATAAGAATAACCATAAGAGATATCAATCTGTTATCATTTTAAATCATAAGATAATTATAAGGTTACATAATAATGAACATAACAAAAAATATCTATATCTAACATATCATAGATGATAAAAATATGTCATATACTAAACATTGGATGTTAATAACACATAAATTTCAAGGTAATCAACAACATGATCCTATAGTGCATAACATTGGCATAAAACATAGATTTGTGGTATAAAAATAATAATATAAAATATTGTGTCTTGTATATACATAAATACATTTCTATCATGTTAGTATTGGACAGACCACCTATGTACTAATTTCTAGCTTTGATGGAGCACATATGTACCCTCTCAGCTTGTAGAGAATTTATCTTTACATAATGTATTATATAGAGATATAAAACAGATCATTCACATAATTAAAATCATACATATTTTAACCAAAATATCATAAAAATTATTTATAAAATAACTGGTGAAATGAAATGGGTATAAAAAAAATCTCATTATTTTATAACAGTTGAGAAAATAAACATGTTTTATAAACATTTCACTATATAATTTCCCCCAAAAAATAGTTTCATAATCATTTCTTCAGGATATAACCCATAAAATAGAAACTAGTTTTATAAACATCATTCCATCATTAAAACAAACCAATACCTAAAATGATAATAATGGTATCCTTTGATTTTATCCATAGTCTGTAATAAGTAACATCAACATATTTCATCAATTATGGAATATATTTTTGATTGATCCTTTCGAGCATTTCTTATGGAAAATATATTTTCTTTGAAAAATCACTTTTTATTAATTTTTAATAGTAAACATTTAAACATATAAAATAACCATAAAAATAATTTTATAACATTTCATGGGAGACATATCATTTACACCTGCAAAATCAGAAATCATTTTAAAAATATTTTCTTATTTATGACATATATTTAAAAACTAAATATTTCAAAATATTAAGGAATAATTGAATTTTCATTTTTTTAAAAACTATATGTGAATATTGAAAAAATTTAATGATTATAATACTAGAAAATATTGTTCAGGTCATGTATGTTAAAATAAATTATATTTTTTTCATTTTTAATAAAATCCAAATGGGTGATATTTCGGAAAAATAAATTAAGATTTCTTTTAAGATAATTTTTTATAAAGTAAAACCACAGTAAAATTTACTATTAAAAAACATAATATAATGAAACAACATTTTTTTTAAAACATAGTTTCGATAGAATATATATTTATCCGGTTGAAGAGAGAAATATGTTATAATTTTTATAAAAAAATTATATATTATTTAAAGTAACAATGTCTGTAACAATGGAACAATTACTAACATATATCATGAATATCTAGTGATGAAGAAAATTCTATAAAATTCATGAGTGGAAGATCATGAAATTTCATTATTGAAGATGTGAACTTTTAACCCAATGAAGGAAAAATATAAAAGGAAGCATAAAATATCATCAATATTAGTACTTTCAAAATATTCCATGTTAATGGAGATATACATACATCTTTTGAAATAATATTTTTCTATAACATTACATACGTCTTAAAGAATGAAAATTGATATATACAAACTCCTTATGACTTGAGATACATTTGAATCATAATGCCTATGAAAAAATAACCAGAATGGAAATATTAATAATCATGAAATGATTTATATTCATTATATATCCTGTCATATGGATGTATACACTCCACAAAAAATGAATTAGTGGTGAATATAGAATTAATCTCTCATTAATAAAAGTGAGACAAGATGTCCCCATACATTATTTTCGAACATCCATAATACTTTTTCATACAATTGTATAATAAAAAAATATATATATTAAATATATATAGAATAATTATAATATATATTAAAACATATATTAATTTCTAATGACATTTTATTTCAAGTTAATTAACAATTTCATGCAAAATTTAAATTCCATGTAATAACCAATTTCAATTTCATTAATGTTTTGAATTTTCATTTTTCTTCCATTTACTTGGATGATGGTTTTATAAAATAAATAATTTTAAAAATGATATAAATATCTTATATATTATTTTAATATTTATTTATTGTAATCTTGAAAATTTTGTGATATGAAATTGATAACCCCTATCATAGAGACAATAGGTCGAACGTTTGCAAAGCTAATGTTTCCATTTTCGTAACATGTAAAAATAAATATAATTAATTGATATATATATATATATATATTATAATTATACTATAATTACTATTTCATATTTATCACATATTAATATAGAACCCATCTTTAATTCAATCTGTGTACAAAGTGAACTATTCACACCACTTTCTTATGCAGCAGCCTGCCACACACATGAGCGACACTATCATATTTACACAAAATGGAAAGTATTATGGTAAATTTGATATAACAATTAATGATTCTTAATAAAATTTAATATATTTTATATATCATAAATTAAATATAAATACATCATTATAAATAACCATTAATTGTTGTACTTGAAAAATGAATTACCTTGGTTCATGAGGTGGTTGTATGTCTTACAACAGAATGACGACTTCATGACCAATCTGATGGAAGTATGTTTGGTTGTAGTTATTACCACTAAAATTATATAATAATCATATAAATAATATATTAATGTTATTATATAATAATTTTATAATATTTATTTGAGGTGGTGGGGATGTTTATAAAATAAAACTCTCTTTTGAAGATCGTTTCCCCTCCTTTGGGTAATCTCTTTAAAATATTATTATCGTCCTTCATGGCTGTTTTTCAGGAAAAATTAATTCATATAGAAATATAGAAGGATTTTGGGATGTTCTTTTTAGATATTGTTTTATCCAAAATTATTAACAAATATAAATAATGTATGAATGTTTGTTCCCTTTTATTGTTGTAGAGGGGTGATATTCTAGTAAATATTGAAAAATATTCACTATTGGAAGTTCAAAATTACCTTATGATGATCTGAAATTGATAATTAAATATGTGTAATGGTTATATGATTTGGAAATAATTTAAAACTCAAAATTTTTATTTATATTAACATTTTATTATTTTACTTCTATTTTTTCTTATTTTTACCATTTTGGGATTTCACAACGGTAACAAAAATTCTGTCCATAGTAATTTATTAGTTGTGACTAAATTATAGATATACATATGTTATTCTATGATCATAAATTTTCTATGTATTACAAAAGAATTATAAAATAAAAATCTTTTGTGTTATGAAATTGAATTTTTATACAATCACATATAACACACAAAAACAACGCTTAAACCATAATGATATTAACCCAATTTTTACAATTTTACGGTCAGTATAATAATTATTATAGGAATTATAGTCCATCAATGGTTAATCTTTTATATTTATTAATATTTAGAAATAAATTTATAGAATACATGTTTTTTTTATCAATTTTATTTAAATTAATAAAATATCAATTATTATAAAATGAAGTTAATATCCAAATTTACTTCATTTATTAAATTTAAATCTAGAAAAAATTATGAATTTAGTGGACTTAGAATAATTTATTTTACACTAGTAAAAATTGATATAATAATCCATTAAAATAATTTAAAAAACAATACATTCAGTTTAATTCATTTTAATTAAATTTATTATCTAGTATTTAACTATTTTAACTAAATATTTAATGTGTTCGAATTTCTCAATCATTGTATGTAATTAATTCATATCTAACATATAAAGTTAATTTATTATATTAAAAATAAATAATTTTTTAGGAATATATTTTTTGTAGACATAATAATGTTTTTTTTCCGAGCACCTATTAAATATTTAGATTAAAATAATGAAAAGTATCTTCTTTTTCTTTTTCATTCAATAAGTTATCATATGCGTAATTTTTAAATGAAAGTGGCAAGGAAATTTCATATATCAAGGATATTGATTTTCAAGGGATAAATAAATTCATTCAGTAAAATTAAGACAATATTTTATGTCATTTACATACTTAATATACAATTACCCAATCATTACGTACATAGACATTACAACACTTTTGAGGAATACTTAAAACATTACAAAAAAAGACTCCCAAAGACCTTATTAGTTTAGTGAATTTTGAAACATATAAGAAAAATATTCATTATTATTGAATGATCTTCACTTTTTCCACAATGATAATCCCCTACAGTAACTCTACATTTAAATAATTCTACATAATCTAGGAAAATGTAACATTATAAAGGGTTGATGTCAAATACTCATTAAGGGTAAATATATACAAACTTGTATGAAATCCATGAAATAAGGATATAAGAATGTGATAAAAATCATTATATTATCATACACTAAAATTCAAAAATCATATATTGGTATCATGGAATAAATATTTGTAGTTCATAGGACATGAATCATAAAGTAATAAATAGAATAAGAAATGAAACAATATCATAGGAATAAGTCATGGAATTATTTATTACACATCAAAATATATAATAGTGAAATTTTATAAGTTCAAATTGGTTTACAAAATATATCAAATAAATGAAATCATTCCTCCCCATATACTTATGGACATACATCTAGGTCCACATATAAATTTATGTACATGTAATCAGGTTCCTAAATATCATTTTGAACAACTAATCAGGATAATGAATATGCTTATGGACATGAAATGTGGTCTATGTATAACATTGTGAACATGTAATCAGGATCATGAATAACATTACGAAATTATAATAATGTTCACTCATAACACTGTGAACATGTAATCTGGTTCACACATAACAACATGAACATGCGACCAGGTCAATTCATAATATTTTAAACATATAATCAGGCCCATGCATATTATTTACACTCAGGATACATCCATTGTTATCCAATTCATTTTAGGGGAATATACATCCCACTAATGACTTATTGAAATCATTAATTCATATTAGACAAAAAATTCAACATTTCATCACCCCTGAAAATATATAGGTAATACAAACAAAAGGTAATAAACCATTAAATGAAATGGTAACAATTTAAATTTCATTACATAATAATGTGTGGAAAGAGATTTGTTTCATAATAATTTCATCAAAGTATTACTCTTTAAAACTAGAGGGATTCAAAATAATATAACTCATTTAAGATAAACGGGTGTCATAAACATCATTCAATCAAAACCTGAACCATTAGAGAATGAATATAAATGGAACCTTTGGAAAATTTCATAGTAGGGAATGAGTAACATCAACAGATTTCTTCTTATATGGAAAATATCTTAGAGGGATATTTTAAATACTTTAACTAAGGAAAATATAATTTATTTTTTTAAAAGTCTTTTAAAACAATAACTATTTAGAAAAACGTATTACATGAAACTAAATTGAAAAGAAGGAAATAACACATGAAAAACATATTTAAAACTATTACCTTAAACCCTACTATTGAATCATGAAAACATTATGAATGTTATTTTAAAAAAACAAAAGTAAAATAAAAAACCTATTTGAAAACACTTTCTCTAAAAAATACATTGATAATTTATAATGAAATATTGAAAACATTTTGAAATCCATTTCATTGAAAATTATTTTAAAATAATTATCATAAAAATTATCCATTGATACATGAAATGAATGATTCAAATAAATGATGGTGGGAAATTCGGTACATGTTGTACTAGGAAAAAAATTCATTTTTCATAGAAAAAAGGTTAGAAAAATGATATTTTTTGAAATTTATAAGAATATTAATTTTAAAACATTACCAAAATTATATAATGGTAAATGATTAATTTAATGATAAAATGTGAATAGTATAAATTTTTTGGAAAACCATTTTAGAAAACAAGGTTTTGAAGGAACATAGATTTTTAACCGAAGTGAAGGTAAATACTGACTTTTATAAAAAATATATTTTTAACTATATTATATACCAAAAATTATAAAATTTTACAAATACATGAAAATATCATGAATAACCAAAGACTGAGAAACATCAAGAGAGTTATTAAGATATTGATCATAATATTTGATCAAATTAATCATAAACATAAATAATATCAAAATGCATGGAGATTGATTCAATAAACTCTTACTAATTGGTAACATTAACAATAATACCAATGTAAGAAAAATATATTACATAAATATTAAAATATCATGAAAATAATGAGATTAATTATACCATATTTCTAATTCATTATGTCCACTCGATGAAAAAATATTGGCCCATAACATGACACATGTCTCAAAGAAGCAAAATTGAAACAAAATTACATTATGATTTGGTATCTTTTGAATCATAAACCCCATGAAATAAATTTTATCAAATGGATATTTATGTAAACATAAATTTAATAACAATATTCATATAATATATTCATTGGAACTATACACACCATGAAATATAAAAGAGTTGTGAACATGTCTTGTATCTCACAAATATAAAAACAAAGATGAAATCCCCTTACCTTGTGTCTTTAATATCATTATACTCGTAAGAAACTCCTATATAAAAATTTATGAGTATTATATATCATTTAAAGAAAAATATTTTAATTTTTAATTCTATATATGTTGTTATTATGAATTTATTTTACACAATTTTTAACAATTCAATGTTGAGGTTACATTTCAAGTAATATTCTCACTATTTTTCCAATATCTCTTAAATTGTTCTATCATTGGTTATTATAGTTATATCATGACTTGTATAATTTAAAACATTATATAAATATCATTAATATCTACAATATTTTTATTATGATAATCTATATTATATATATTTATGAAACGGAATACACCGTTAATAGAGATGGTAGGTTGTATGTTTGCATGAACACTACTTCATTATTATTGTCATATTGAATTAATGAAACTAAATGAAAAATATGTTAAAGTATATATGTATATAATATAATTAAATTATAATTATTATTTCATATATATATCATATATGTTCACCAATAAAATCCTTAATACATTCCATGTTGTTTATGAATGAATCACATCTCCATAAGGGGGCAGTATTCCCCATTTCCTCAAATGAAATTATTGTATTTTCACAGGAAGGAAATCATAATAAAATGTTCTAAATAAAATTAATGAATCATAATGACATTATAAATATTATAAAAATAATATATAAATATAATTTCCATTATAATTTCCACTGTGAGAAGAAGTTAAGTAAAAATCAATTATCATCGTTTTATGAGGTAGTAGTTCACTGTACACATAAATAGTATGTTTGTTACACATTAGATGAAAGTATGTGAATTTTTTTATTAAAAAATTAAAATTAAAATATTTAAATATATTTTGGATAATTTTGTTTTTGTATAATAGTGGAATTAGTATAGTTGAGGGGGTGGAGATATAAAATAAAAGATACGAGCCTGAGGGAGGGTGTAACCTCTTAATCAGATTTACCATATTGGATTACACCAAATGGATTTTTGGAACTATTTATGACCAATGGGAGGATTAGAATAATAATGGAGTGTTTATGGGAATTGTATTGATTATATATTTCTCAAACCAAATTTTCATGATATTTGTTATGAAGTTGGAGGTGAAGAAGCATTTTATAGTAGAGGAGGAGTGGGATAATTGTAAATATTTGGAATGGGATTTCCACACATGATATACCCATGAAAATTAGCTCCTAAAATGTACCATTTTTTAACCAAGGTATTAAGGGGGGAAATATTACTAGAAATTGTCACTTTTATATGTTTCTGGTTCATTTGGCCCCATGTTTTAAAGGTTTATTCAATTGTAAAACATCACTTTAACATAATCATGGTGATTAATTTTAATTGAATTCACTAATTATTTTTTTAATTTTTTTAATATTATTAGATATTATAAATTATGGTGATTCAAAATATGGAATCATTTATTCTAAATTCAAATCACACAAGTGTAGAAAATTATTTTAAATTGAATCCCATCGAAGGGATGACACTATTGGTTGTTATGTAAAAAATACTAAATATTGCTACGTTTTAACGTAAATATTAATGTGAAATTGGTTAAAAAGACATAACTTTTGTGGAATTGATAAAAAAATATTTTAATAAAACCATAAACCCAATTTGGAATTTAATTTATCATTATATATAAATTATATTAAAAATATTTTTTGAACTAAAATTCATTATTTTGATAATGAAGAGGCAATTTAAAGAGTGGATACTAGAGAAAGTGTTGTGAATCAATGAGTGCTCTCAATAAAACAAAATGATAAAAAGAGATCACAACATGAATATTTTCACACATGTTAGAAATAATTCCAATGATTTTAGGCTCCGAACATCCAACCGAAAAATGTCTCCATTACTAATGACATTACTATTATTGGTGCAATGGTTGGATCTAATTTTAATTATTTACTCTAAACTATCAACCCTCAATGGAAGAATGGTTATACCGGTGACTAGAATTATATCTTCAACATGATTATAAGGGTTTTATCAACACAGTCCAATGACCTCCTTGAGTTTGCACTAGAGGAGAAGGATTTGGGGGACAATATTACTTTATTGAATTAGGAGAGTTCTACCAGGCCTGATTAATTCCATATGTCTTTGTATGTTAGCATCTTGAATTTGATTAAGGGTTATAATCCTATTTCTATAAGGGGTTTCTTCTGTGGGGTGGGATTCATTGGGTTGCAAGTTTCACAACCTTAATTCTCATTCCCAAAGTTTTTGAATCCTCTAAAATTCATCATTATCACCCCATCTGCATCAATAAATTTATATACAATTTTTTGGAAAAATAAAAAAAAGGTTCTCTCAACTTGTGCATAATTGGGTTTCTAAGTAGAATTATCCTTTTATTCACGGTTGTTCCATCCAAGAGGTAGTGGGGTTGGCACATGAGGTGATTTTTTACTTCAATAAAAAGGTCTAGGGCTACCATATTACAATTTGGGAGGATATGGACAACCCATATGGTAGTATTTAATAGTCTATCATAATTCACGAAATTATGTGTGTGGTCTTCTTTGAATGGGGTATTGACATGTTATTTTAGTGATATAGAACACCTTATTTAAATGTGACTTTTATTGGTAGGTATAGTGGATTCCAAAATTTGGATTGAGGGCCCAAGAATTATGACCCTATTTCTCCTATCATTCTTATTATGGTCTTGTATTTATTAATTATATTTTTGTCTTCTCCTTTCAATTTGATATTGTTCTTCTTTAATACTACATGGATCATGTCCCTAGTGTGTAACGTGTCCTTTATAGTGATGACCTCAACTTTATCATTAATGGTTGTTGTTCATCTATTATAGGACTCAACTATATCATGTAGGAGCATACCTATTGGAGAACGAAAATCTTTAATAGGGACAATAGTTGTGTCTACATTCTAGACTCCTAGCCAGCCAGATGAAGGGAAATTATTGAATAAATATTGGGATTCATGGGAAAGATATTTCCCATGATCTATCCTGGATATTATAACTCACCAAGATGGTTCCAAACTAGTAAATTTCGAGGTATGATATGTATGGTCAATAACTATGTTAATCATTGAATAAATAGATTCATGTCATTTGGTGGTAGAATCACCCTTATTAATTGTTTTTTCTCTATATTACCATTCATATTCCTTCAACACTAAAGGTTCTTAAGTCAACAATGAAATATATTAAGTTCACCTTTAATTTATTTAATTGGAATGCTAAATGGGTGGGATAATGTATATGGGCATCTTATATTATGCATGCAATATCGATTGAGCATGGGGAAATTGTAGTTAGGGATGTGGGGAAATATATGAACATTCGTCCTGGTAAGCTTCTTATTGAGGTTATTAGGGTCATTCCCTAGATTTTTGATTAATTATTGGGAAGTATGGTTTCAAATAACATTAGAATGGATGAACCCCTTACCAATAGTAGAAGGATGTTTGTGTTCATATTCCTATCATTTGTTTACATTACTTGTGGATACTGGATTGGTGTGAGCTTAATTTCTTCCAATGTAACTTGTTGGGGGTATTATGGTCATCCTAGGATACCCTACACCCAGCCTCCCATTCTAAGAGTCTAGCTCGCATCCCCCATTTATTTGGGTGATCCACAACCCCACTCATCAAACAGTGTTTGAAAGAATTATTCTAAATGATTCCCTAGTCTAATTATTCTTATCTATATGAGATAATGGAGGGTTTTCATCCAATTACTACATGGAGGGGATTATTCTCGACCTGATAGTGACCCACTAGGAATCTTCATCTAGTCTAAGGATTCTCCCTCCAAACATTACTTTATGGTATAGTGGATCTACTATCACATGATATCTATAGAGTTGTTGGTGAATGGTAAGGTTGTATATATGGCATTTATGATTATTAATTATGAGGGTGTATGGATCCTATTATTAGTGTGGATTCCATTAATGCATTTCCCAAAAACTAGTTATGTGGATGTTAAGTCAATAAATTGTCTGAAGAGGCTCAAGTGATGATATTGGAAGCAGGGTGTTGGTTCTTATTGAAGGATTTGAACCAAGATCAACATGGATCTTGAATTTTTAACCTGAATATGGTGGTTATATCCAAGTACATCATGGAATATCAGGAAGGCCTCAATAATTAGGGGGTGATCCTTCCCTTTGGTGATATCTCCATGGAACTCAACCCTCAGTCCTCTATAGAACTAGGGATATGGGCCACTATGTCTGATGGTCCCCTCCCTCCCATTGTCTCATGCTCAACATTTATGGTTCATCGAGTAATGGCTTCATTTTGGGAGGGGGTGGTCTATGATTTTATTATATTTGTTCCCTTTACTTTTAATTCCTTAAATGGTCATGGTAACACTTTATGGGTGGATGTGATGGAAACTCAAAATGGTCATTCTCTCTATAGATCAAACAAAATCACCCTAACTATCGTGGAAACAGGTTCCACAATTATTTTTATGTCCCTCGCTAACATATCATCCTCTTAGTGGAACATCTCTTTTTTTATTCTCGATTCTAATTATTTTATATATAGTTACATGACGGTCCTTCATTCCTTTCATGAAGAAAATTAATTGGATGAATTCTTGGCTTCACTAGCTACCGAGTCTCATCACATAATGGAGTTTCTCTCCTTAGGATATTTTTCCATAGCTATGCTAGCCAATTATATTTAGGATGTGATCAATCTTTATTTCATTAGAAAACAATGAGTATGTATCTTTTTTATCCCCTTTTCCCATTTAATAATAATTTACCATTGATTTGGATGTTTTTTATCTATTCATTAAAAATGAATCCTTATAGAAAAATACAAAAAATATACCCTGACCAAATATTTTTTCTCTCTTTCAAAGATGATGTTTATTTTGATATATTTATTACATAAATGTTCCAAAAATTGGAATTAAAATTTTTTTCCATTAAAATTCAGCCAAGATTTATTAATAAAAAAATATAGTATTCTTTTCTTAAATTTTTCATTGTTTTTGTCTTATTCCATTCAGATCTATTGGATAAGTATCATAATATTAGATCTAATTTATAATATATATATATATTAATCTAATAAAACACATTAATAATAATTTATTTAATTTACTATGGAAATATATCTTTTTGGATATAATAATATTTTCCTCTAAATTCAATCTTTTTTCATAGTCATACAAAATTCATTTGTGACCGATTATTTTTTTTATATTTGTATCAAATATCTATTTTTTCATGTTAGATAAAATATTTCATAACTAATAATTTAATATCAATTATATATAAATTAATATATCGTTATTCAAAAAAAAACAATATATTGCATGTTATGCAAGACATCGAGAAATGTTTTTATTTCTTGTAACATAGGTTATCCTCAATGTTCCCTATAATGAATGCTAAAATTTATGTTTTTTGCAATAAAATTTGGTGTTTTGTGTATGGGGTGTGTGACTTAGTTCCTTAATATATATAAAAAACAATTTCCAGAGTTTTTCGTAATGCTTAATATCAAAAAGATAAATTAATTCAAAAAATAATTCAAAAAAATCTCCGGGAGTTATATTCTACCCGCTTGAGATGATATTTTCCATCAAAATTCTTCTGGATTATCAATGGTTTAATAATAGAACATTCCAATCATAGAAACCAGCATCTAAATAATCAATACTATAATATCCTATTAAAAAAGGAATGTTAGAAACATAAATTTTAACTAATGTATCATTTAACTAGGTTTCCATGTAGGATAAGATAGGTTCCAAGTAAAAACAAGGACATTGAAGACAAATATACATATTAGTTTCAAGAGGGGTTTGATAGGGAAATAGGGCAGGAAAATATTAAAAATCATAAAACCATAAATCTATGATTATATGAGGGAACATTTGAAGCATTGGAAAATATGGTACAAGTAAATCCTTTTCGTTTTTAAGTTAATTTCCCTAAATCTAAATAATTTTCATGATATGTTACCCTTACATCATTTAATTCCCTTACATATGTAAAATCTCACCCTTTGGTATTGTCTTGACCAATTTCCACTTCCCCTATTTCTCTGAAAGGCATTTGAATACTTACTTTATTAATAACAAATAAAACATGTGATCGATCAGAATTCATCTCTTCATTTTTTCAATAACCATCAACATAAAATTTCTAGATCAGTTTATCTAGTAAGAATAAATCCTCTTATGGTGAGATAATACATTAATCTCACTAACATCATCCTGCGTTTAAATTAAACATCACATAAATTGATAATCTTTTTATACTTCTCAATGATTAAAATCAAAATATTTATAATGAATGGACGTAAATCATCTGTACATTCATCTCTTATATATCAAAATGTAACTCTTTGTTATCATATTCCAAAAAATGTAAATACCCTCATCATATATTCTGTGATAACATAATAATAACATAAATTACCATAATTAAATTTGGAAGAATTCTTTCTTCATTATTCCAAAGGATATTGGATATATACTATAAATCCAACATGATTGAAGCATCATTCATGAAGAATTAGAAAACATTTAAAAAAATTTAAACTGATCTAGGGTAATTAGTGATATCCAATTTAGATTAAGAACAATCTATTTTATCTTTATCCCTGATAATCTCATTTTTTTCATCATATTGATCATATCAATGGTTACCTTCCATTAATAAAATTTTCACTTTTCTGATTCATTATCACCATTCCACATATCATATCCAATAGTCAATGAAATCTTATAATGAAAATATATATATATTTCATGATTCTTATAACATAATCTATGAATTGAAAAACATAAGTTCATTATTTATACGACATTTAACTTAAAGCATTACTTTGGATTAATTATCATATTCCATAATAGATATTTATTATTATATTAAAAATAAACCATGTAATAAGGTTACTCAACAACAATCTAATCATGTTTCTTATATTTAATGTTGAAATTATGTTAGAACATCACATATCTTTCACATGAATTTTTTTGTCTCTTTATCCTTAGTTGTATAACCAATAATAATACCAACATCCTTATAAGATTTCAACTTGGGAAATATATTTTCATAAAGCCTATACATTCCAATTAAAAAATATTAAATGTTAACCATGTTATTTAATGTTCAACATTTTTAATAAAACAAAAAATCCCAGGTTGAGACAAACATATCATAGAAGAAAACTACATAATCACAAGAAATTACACACTAAATTTATAATTCCTGACACCTACATTTTAATAAATTTCATGTTAAATTTTTCTTAGATTATTCATATTCATATTCTCTTCAAATACATTATTATAGTTCATATAGAGTTTGTGAATTTTCAATGAATTTCCCCCAGGAGTGTCATACCATGTGTGACACAAGGTATATTGTCATGTACTAGTTTACGTTGAGTCAAGCTTGACAGACCTTGTCAGATTTATTACCCATAGGTAAATCTATTCCAGAGTCAAATTCAATTATAGTATATGAACATATATTTACTTCTAGGATACCACTTACTATATATATTACCAAAATTGTAGGACATTTTCCTAAATGTTATATTACCCTTATACAAATCCATGGAGACATCCCTAGAAATATCTTTAGAATTATACCTCAGGATATCACTAAAATTTTAACATCTAAATTTACAAAGGTTGAACAAAAGCTCAAATTGGAACCCATGTTAATGACCATTCCTTAGCATACATATATAGTAAATAACTATTTTAAAATACTAAAACCATTACAAAAACGAAGGCCTAATGAACATATTAGTTTAAATCCATGGAATTATGGAATTAATGTCCTCTAATTTAGATAAATATCTTCAATGATTCCAAAAAAATTCCCCCTTAGTAAATATACTTAAAAAATATTCTTAATTACTTAGGTAAATGAAACACAAAAATGGGATGATCTCACTACTCTGTAATGGTAAATAAAATACATGTGTATTCATATCATGATCAAAAGGGTATAATAATGTGATCCTAGTCATTAGAAAATAATACCTTCCATATCAAAGTTAGTAAACATCAATCATAGATTATATATTTTCACTTCATAAGACATGAATCAAAAAATATTCAAGAGAATATTCCCTGAAATCATAACATAGTAATAAGTCATGGGATTGTGGAATACAAAAAAACACATAATATAGTGATCATTTATTAGGGGAAACAAGATCACACATTAAGTCAAGGACATGAAATCATCCCCTGTCGTAGACTTATGTACATTAAATAAGGTCCATGCATAAAGTCTTGAACATTAAATAAGATTCAAACATAAAAATTTGAACATGTAATTAGGTTCATGCAAAAAACTTATAGAAATAAAACCATGTCAATGCATAACATTTTGAACATGTAAGTATGTTCATGCAAAACATTTTGATCATATAATAAGTTATATGAATAATATTTAGAACATGTAATCAGTTTCACACATATCATTTTTTTCATGAATCATCAATATTTAACCAATGCATTAGAAGGACATACAGGTACCACATGTCACAAAATTACACATTACATGGATGGTCGGTACAAAATTTATCATATCATGACCCATGAAATGTGATGGGTCCTATAAACATCATATCATAATCCAAAAAATGAAATGGGTATTATTAACATTTTCAACCATAATAACCTATGCAAAGAGATAGGTTTCACAATATTTTCATCAATTCTTAAATTGCGATAGGAAGACAGATTTAAAAGCATATAAATAGTGGAATAGAAATTGGTGTCATAAATATAATTCAATAAATACATGAACCATTAATGATATAATATGAATGGATCCTTTTTATTTTTTCTTATAGTGGAATGATATTTTGAATACTATATTTGAGGATTGTATCCTATATTTTTTGAAAACGTTTTTTAACAGAAACCGTTTAAAACACATATTATTAGAAAATTAATTGAAGACATATATATATAACATAAAATCATTTTGATAATTTTTTCCATTGATAATTTATAAAATCTAATTGACAACATATTGAAGATCATTTTCTGAAAAAACATATAAATTAATATAAAAAACATTTAAAAACACATTCCATGCAAAATAATTGGAAAACATATAATGAAATATTGAAAATAATTTTAAAACCATTTATTTGAAAATTAATTTTAAAAAAAATTATAAAAAATTAACCATTTGAACTTTAAAATGAATATTAATGGAAATTACATTAGGTAAATTCATACATACCCAATGATGTAAAAAGGACATTTATTTTTCATAATTAAAAGGATCGAATAATTCCATGTTCTGATGGTAACAACAATATTCCATTAAGAATGATAAAAAATTGAAAAAAATATTTTTAACTATTATAGTATAATAGTTGAATAATTATGGAATCCATTTTGTATAACATGGACTTAAATGGAGATAGATTTCCAATTGAATGGTGGGAAAAGGATAGATTTTTTACAAATAGTATCATAAATATATATTAAACCAGATAGTAAAAAATGGAAAAAACTCATGAATATATCATTTATAAAAAGAGGAGAACAAAATTATTGAGATTTATTAAGCTATAGAACATAATATTTCATCAAAGGAAGCATAAACTTAAACAATCTCAAAGAAGATAACATTTTTTAATAAATTCTTACCACATTGTATTTTTTACCCATAATCCTCCTGTACGAACATGAAATTAAATGAAATATTAAAAAAACATTAAAATAAGGTCATTGAGTACATAAAAGTTTAATGGAGACATATACACGTCATGAAAAAATATAGGTTCATAACATTACATTTTTTTCAATGATGGAAAATTTTTATAAAATTACATTAGAGATTTTCTATCACTTTAATCATAAACCCCGTAAAAAATATCTTCATATGGATATGTAATTAATCATTAGTTTATGTGAATGAGTCATACAAAACATACATGGGAATTATATACAACATGAAAAATAAAAGTGTTGTGAACGTGGAATTTTTCACATAAATATAAAAATTGAGATGAAATCCCTTTACCTTGTGTCTTGAAAATATTCGTACTCAAAATAACCACATGTATAATAAATATAAATATAAAATAAATCATTTATAGGATAATATGATTATATCTAATTTATTATTTTTTTATTGAGTAATTATATTACAAAATTGTTATCAATTAAATGTTATAGTTACACTTCATGTCATTTTCAATTTTTTTTAGATGTGTATTAAATTGTTATATAATTTGTCATTATACTTATGTCATGATATTAATACTTTAAAAAATTAAATAAATATTATTTTTATTATTTTTATTTTCAATATAAAAAAATTATAAATATAGTAGTATGAAATGGAAGACAACATCTATAGAGACGGTAGGTCGTACGTACTCATGCACGTTGCTTCTGTTTTATTAGCGTATGGAATAAAATAAATTAAATTATATATATGAATACATGTATATGTATATAATATAATTATAGTAGCATTATTAATTCATATATATCATAAAATTTATCTAAAAACATCTTTAATACATTCCATGAAGTTTATGACTGAATCACATTGATATGAGGGTGTAGTAGTCCACACATCCTCAAAAGATGTTATCTTACTTACAGAATATAAAAACAATAAGAAAATATAAAAACATTAAACTAAAGATGAGCTAAAAATAATAAATATCATAAATATCATATATAAATTTTTTTTTCAAAAAAAATTCAACCATGATAGCAGATAAAGAGAAATTGAAAAATAATTTTTTCATTAGGTTGATGTTCGATGTACAAGTAAACAATATGTTTGTAAACCATTAGATGGATGTTTGTGTATGTCTTGGTAAAAAAATATTCTTAAAATGACTCCTTATATTAATTATACCTTATATTTGATTAATAATGGAACAAGGAGTGATAAGGGGGAAGATAATGAAAATAAAATAATGGAGATTGAGGGAGTGTGTTTCCACTTAATTGGGTAAATCGTTTTGGTTTTTTCCAAAGAGAATCCATGGTTGGATTTCAGAAAAACCGGAGGATTAAATAAATAATGAAGAGTTTTTTATGTTTATTAAGCATATATTTAACTATACAATGTGGATTTATAGGTGTGAGGATGTTATAGTAGAGGAGTATTTTTTAGTGGAAGAGTAGTTGAACACTTGTAAATTTTGTTAAAGGGACTTACACACAATTTTTACCAATGGAATATGGCACCTGTAAATGAACAATATCTATAAAAGGGATTATATGTTATAAATAAGACCATCCAATGGATCTACGAAAAAAATTTAGGTATTTTTGTCCCTTATGTTTTAATCTTACTCCCTTGTTAATCTTATTTTTAGCGTAATCGATGTAATTAATTTAAACATCTATCAATATTCATCTGGGACAAAAACTAAGATGGAATTATTAAAATTTATAAATTATTATGATTCTAAATATGAAATTATTTTATTTTAATTCAAATATTATAATGGAAAAAATTGACATAAATTTTCTCCCGCTGAGGGTATGACATTGTTAGGTATTTAATTGTAAGAACATCCAAAAACATGGTATGTTTTTAAAGTCAACATCAAACATGAATTGATAATGTGGGCCTAAAATTTATTTATTTACAAAATATAGATCTAATTAAACATTAAAACAAATTTAAAATGTAATTTAACATTATAATTTAATCATATGAAAAAGATGATTTCTTTTATAATTTTGTATTTTTTTAATTGTTTATTAAAAATTAGAAATTTTAGAAAAATGAAATAAATTTTCCATAATCTATTTTTTATTTTTATATTTCAAAAATAATGTATATTTTGACATATATAACCATAAAAGTTCAAAAAAAATTATTTTAAATAGTTTCTATATTAAAAGGAAATAAAACTACCTAAATAAAAAATATAATATTTTTGTATTAAATTATATTTTTTTTATCATTATTCTATCAAATCTGTTAGATTAATATAAAAATTATTGGATTGAATATATATTTAAAATATCCCATTAGTAAAACTTAATATTTTCTGTAAATTTTTATTATTAGGGTCAAATATATTTTTGGGTATAATAATATTTTTCATTATTTTCAATTGGATATCATACACAATTATAATAAATTTAAATCTAAGGAATAAATTTTATATTTTTCAAAACTATATATTTTCATAAGTTAGATAACCATTTTAATAATTACTAATTAAAGAGATAGGTTTTATTAAATAGTATATTGTTTTTTAGTAAAACTTGGCCTTTCTTTTTAAAAAAGCCATTACGGAATGCTATTGTTGCATGTAATGCAATATATCTATGGTATTTCATAGATTGGAAGGTTAAATTTATGTCTCGTGTAGGAAAATATAGGACAGTGTTGTGTGTAGGATATGTTTGACATTGTTCGTTATTATATATAAAAATAACAACATTCAGTATTGTTTGAAATTTAAGATATCAAAAAGATAAATTAATTTGAATAAAAAAATAATATCCAAAAAACATAGGGTGTCAAAAATAATTGAAATTCAACCACTCTATAAATCCATTTTTCAAAAGATTTATTAATTAAATTTCATATTAATAACAAATTATTTTGGTAAAAAATAAATATAAATTTATTAAAAATAATAAATTATTTTTATTACAAATATTGAAATTATTTTTAAAAGTTTCATTCACATAAGTGAAAAAATATAAATTAATATTATTACCCTAGTTGTCGCAAGAGATCATGTTTTTAATGGGAAAATGTTAATAATATTGTTGCGTTTTTGTTCCTAATTTCAACATAAAATGGTTTACAATGACCGAATTTTTTTAATATAAAATTTTAATATTTTTTCATTATTTAATATTAAAATATAATTTAATAAAATAGATAATTAAAAAAATTAATTTTAAATTAAAATTTAGTATTTTTAAATAACCCTAAAAATGAAACATTTTAGAAAAATCCAAAAATATCCACTTAAGATATTTTCATCATTTTTAGTTAAAAATTGAATTTTATTTTATCAAATTAATATTATAATAGTGTCAAAAATTAATTTCATTTTTATTCATAACATAAACAAATTGAAAATCATCGATAATGTTTTATTTTCACGAAGATATAAATACATTACAAAAAATTTAGTACTTTTATATAACTATGATTACATTATTTAAAAATATTGAATTTAAATTTTTATTAGTGTTAATTACTATTCATATCACTTTTTTGACATCAAATATATGATTTTTGAGTTTAATAACTATATTATTACTATATCAATATATTATTAAAATGCAGTGGTTTTTTAACAGAAGACATTCCATATATATAAATAGTGAAATCAAAAAATAGAGATTCATAAAAAACGGTATTAACTTGTTGTCACATGTAACACAATCCAAAGATAATATTTTTTGAAAAGTGAATGATTTAAAAATATTAAAATAATTTGATAAAATTCACATAAAATATTGGTGTTACAGCTCATTAACATGGAGTGATCATCTGTTATTTTAAAAAATAAAAGATGATATTATATAATACGTTATTGAATATCGGAATCTAAATAAAGAAATTGTGATGAATATGTATCATTTAAAAATAATAAATTATATCATCGAATAGTTATTGGGATATTCATTGTTATACCA
Source organism: Viscum album (assembly GCA_963277665.1). Classification (NCBI taxonomy): domain Eukaryota; kingdom Viridiplantae; phylum Streptophyta; class Magnoliopsida; order Santalales; family Viscaceae; genus Viscum; species Viscum album. Next base: position 968,890,775 of record OY728133.1, on the reverse strand, counting down.
GATTGATTTTCATTCATTACATGATCATCTAGGGGTTATAGAAGAGTTTATTAGAAATACTTGATTTATTAGAATTTTTGCACTATATGAGACTATTTGTAGACATTTTTTATTAAAACTTTATCAAGAGTTACTCATGGGTCTCATGAGCATGATCTTCCACCCATATAATGACACATTAATCATTGTATACATGAAATATATCATAATATATTCATATACATTATATATTAATCCTAGGTACCTTGATACTATACTTATTTCACATCAATATAATCACGAACATGCGAATATGTTGTAGTGACACATGTGGATTCAAAATCTGTGCATCCTTGTCCATTTTATTTTTGAGAAGGTATATATGAATACCTGGAGAAATTATTCCTTTTGATTTCATTGGATCATACCAAAAATATGTTTTTTATTATGAGATTCATTGGTATTTTTGTATATGGATTATTCATCTAAGTCTTCTTTAAGTTAATATTAATAGTTAATTATCAAAAAATGCGGGAGATGTTTGAGTGGTGTAATTAGTCTCAGTAGGTCTTCCTATATCTGGAGAGATTATTGAAAATTTATCTTATCTATAATCAACAAAGGAAAAATAATGGATACCTAGTGTATTTTAATGCCTCATATTTTTTTGGTGGTGTGATAATGAAAAAAGATCATTTTTATTCTCTTGGATCAGGTCTATTAAAAACTCTTGAGAGTAACTACTGAATGCATTTCTCATATTTTCTATATGTTGCCTAGGATTTGAAGTGGTTTCAGTATTATCATTTGGATAAGAGATTTTTTATACACAATCTGTTATTATATGTGATATATAATCAATCATAAATATGATAAACAATGTTAGAGGAGTTGTATTTATTATATATATATTTTCAAATATTGTAAGGTTAATTATCTTATGAAATGAATGTTTATTACAGAAACACTACGAAGAATGAAATTGTGGATATATCATCTCAATGAGAGGTATACAATAGAGGAAAGGAATATTATGATTTTTATTTTATAGTGTATATTGGATGAATATGAGGATCATGTAATGATGAAAAGTTAAACATTATTTAACACATATTTTTTGTGGACCATGTGATAATGATCTATGAATCATATACCATGAACATGGATGCTTCAATAGGTCATTGGAAGGTATATTATCTGACATTTCTAACGTGTCTCATATTCAAGAGGTTTCCGAATACTAGTGAGGAATTATGATAGTCATTCGTAGACTATTCTTGTTAACATATGGCTTGAGGGGTCAGATGTGAATCTATAAAAAAATTGCATGATCTATTTGTATATCAGACATCCCAAAACAATTAAAAAACACTGAACCCTCATATCCCTAAATGCAATGCATTGAATTTGGAAAATCTATATATATGATTCCTTAATTAAGATACAGTATCAATATTAAATTACTAAGAACTACATGAATCAAATATAATAATGAAACACTAGATAATGCATGATAATGTATAATAGAGAAGAAACTGAAAATTTAAATAGACTAAGGCATAATGTATTATAATCCACCATTTAATGTACTTGACCTCCAAAACATGTTGGACGTGTACCAGGCTACCAACACTAAGTATCTAATTTTTAGGAAGAGAAAAGTATAAGAACTAGTGACATAAATAAACACCCAGGACATGTACATGGTTAGTGGGTGAGACCAATGACCATATAGGAATCCCAAATGCTTTGAAAATTCATATTGTTAATGTGTTCATGTGTATGTTGATGAAATAAATATATATAGAGTATATATGTGAATATGCAACACACCCAACCAGAATCAAAATATTTATGTAATTAAAATATAAAATCTATGTAGTTATGCATCATATGGTCACTAATAAACCACAACCATACCAATTTCATCCTATTCTCAAGGTCTCTTTCCATAAGTAACCACCCGTAGGGGGATAAGGTAATACACTAAATCCAATAACCAATATTTTACCATCATCAACTAATCAATGACTATCTCTCAGTTTATTATAGGTATAATTTCATCTTTAATAAATGGGTCATGCCAATTATAAATATTCGAGTATAAAAAAAACAACAGACAATAGAATGGAATTCACGTAGCATCAGGCGTGTAATTAGTATACAATGAATTTTTGTAAGTCAAACTATAATATCCAAATAGAAGGAGATTATTAAAAGGTTATATTAAGTGATAAATAAAGGTATAGAATCATTGTCCCACCCTTCAAGGAAATCTTAAGTGTTTTATAATTACTAGGCTTTATTAAAATACTTAAGAGATAATACATGAAAATATAGTATCATTAGGCATTTTCTTCTACCCTATGTGGTAATACTATGTTCTTCGTGGTCATTATGAATGATTTCAAGATCCAATTAGGTAGTCCAATACATCCCATGTATATCTTTAGCTATTAGTGAGAATTGTATTCAACCAAATCGATTATATAGTAGCATATTTCAAAAGGGTGGGCTATCTAACCGAACACCTCTCAGATTCCTGAGATTGGCCTCTTATCCATATGGATTATCATCACTATGAAATAAATTGTTATAATTTATAACCATTCCTCATGTGAACACGCACTTAGGTCAATATACAAACTAGGGACCTATCCATTGATCCAACATCAAACCACTTAAAGGACACCATATAAGGGATCTTTACAAATATTTCCATATAACAGCCCCAAATCATTAACCTTGTCCCAAAATAACACATCACACACAACAATACAAAAAACCCATCTCTACCCTCTTGCGGGTTCTATCATATCCAACATAGTCAAACCATTAATAAGATACCAAGAATAGTTATGGAATAGATACATAAAAAACATGCATCATTTAAACAAATTTTAATAAACATAAAATACAAACTAAAAAATAGGAATCACATCAATCATATGAGATATAATAAAATAAGAACCACCCTCAAGTGGTTGAAAATAAAAAACTACTCCAAAAATGACTATATTTTATTATTTATTTTATATTTAGACGTCATATTTTATATTCCTTCTGAAAATGAATCATATTCTATTATAATCACAATATACTCTTTACAAAATATAATGTCAAGAATCCCTAATAAATATCTACACCATTTATAATTCTTACTTTAAAATACAATTTCATATTTGAAAAGATTTCCCATAAATTAATTTTTGAGTCAAATCATATCATTTTTTATAAAATTTCCTTCTTTTTGAAAATGAACTAACACCATGAAAAAATCCATAAAGATAGAAAACGTCATTTGTTTAGTGGGGTACCACCATTAAACTGTTTAGCAAGCTTTACAATCCATGCTGACTATTTGGCCAATATGATCTGATACCTACCATATGATGGAGTCAAAAATGGTAATATAATATGAAAAAATTATAATAATGAACACACGTGAATAAAAAATATCCATGAATCAAATACAAATAGAAAAGATAAGGCCACCTACATCAAACCTATACTTATCATCCAAAGAAATGATATCTCACCATCAAGTAAGATACTCACCCATATCTCGATTATCTTTATACAACTATAAAAAATAAAATTAATTATTAAAAAACTATATAATTGTTTTTAAATTATATATTATAGTTTTTAAAATTAAAAAAATTATCAAGATAACAAAATTCATAAATCTTAAATTACCTCTTGGTGACCTGATTACACTAAAATGAAAAACAACATCAGGTGAATGGTTAATCCCATTCTACTTAAATAGTCATAGGGAAAATCCCTAACAACCCACCTCAATTTAGTATATATTTTAGACATAACAATAAATAAATTTTTGGAATAACATAATTGTTTTGAAATGATAAATTTTTTTGTAAAAAAAGAATTTTATTATTACATTTCTTTTATTATAATTTTATAATATTCATTGTGGTAGCATTGTGCACACAACCACATAATAATAATAATAAATATTATTTCATTAATTTAAAACATAAATTTGGTGAATGAAATTTGAAATTATAATTAATGATATTGCAATAGGATAAAGAATAGAAAATAATATACCTAAGAATTTAAATTGTTATCTACTTTTTCCACATGATAAATCAAACTAAAAAATATATGCATTAATATAATGAAATATTATTAATTCAATATTTTTGTTGAAAATAATAATATATATAAACTTAAGGTAAATAATATTTGAATTAAGAATTTATTAAATAAGTGGTATTTATAAAATATATAGATCTAAAATTAAAATTTAAAAGGATTACTATTGAATATTAATCATGCAATTATAATAGTAACATGGCCATTTGAACAGTAGTATACAAACTATGAATAGTAACATTATAATTAGAATAGTATACAAACAAAATAAAGTTTAAAATAATATTTAGGTATAATATAAAATGGAAATATGATTATTAAAATCATAATAAAAGTAAAAATATGTTTTAAAAAAGGAAAAATTAAGTGTTTATATTCATTATAAATCATAATTATTTTAATTTCATATTTAAAATATATATACTGACATAAAATAAAATTTACCTCCATAAAATGGGATTATAAATTAATATTTTTGTGGTTATTTTTGAAAATATAATTTAATGGGACCATAATTATTTTTCTAATTGATATAAAAATTCATCATATCATTAAAATTAGAATTTTTACAAAAAAAATCCAAATATTTTTAAATTATTAATTTCTCATATTTAGAAAAGTATTTACATAAAATGGATTTATTTTTTTAATATATACATCAATAAATTAATTTGATTAAATTTTGATAACTCTCTACAATAGATGAATCTATTATAAATAGTGGAAAAAGAAAAATATGGTATTTACCATTATAAAAAAATACATCGATTTTTTATTCATGGTTGATGTAATTATACCCTTTTTTATACTCAAAATTACTATATATATTATATATTAAATTTAATAAATACTATTTTTATAATTGGGAAAAAAATAATAAAATATGGATATAATATTCACAAACTCACCTCTTCACTTTTTATAAATACAAACACTCACCATCCATTCCCCTCACAACATCTATGAATTGGGTCTTGAAAATTTTCTACCAAAATATAATCCAAAACAACACCCTATTTCCTAGATATATAGTTCTAATTTAAATACCATTTTAATGAGCCTTATGGGGTAGCATAAGTGGTGGCGACTAAAGCAAGGGGTATGATTCTCAGGTACACTCATTCTATTTTATTCTTTTTCAACATAGTTTATATAATCAACATAAACATAAATATAGTATCACAATTATTGGAAATATAATGATATGCTATTATTATGGAATAATATTAATCTTAAATAATCCAATCATTCATTTAGAAAATTAAATAATTCATTAAAATACGGTTGGTTCCCGGCCTCTATGAACAACGCACTTCATTTTCCTCAACCACCACAATGGTTTGTCATAATTTTTTTTATCATTGCCCAATTATATTCGAATTAGTATATGATAAAATATTTTATGTTTTGGAATGAATATATATGAACAATATTAATTAACATGAATCTAGTTTTTGATAGATTACAAAACATCTAATATTAACTTACTATGTAACATTAAAAATATAAATGAAATTTACCGACGATGAATGAAAAATTGAAACTTTGGACAATATCCTTTTCAATAATATTTTAGAAGCTATTTCCTACCACTTATATATTTGTAATACTATTATAAAATAACATCACTAATTCTCCATGTGATATTGGACATTGGGACCATTAAATGAATGCCATTGTAATAGTGTTGGTAAACATTAAATCTCAATGAGAAAGATGTTATTTAAAAATATAAAATTATATAAATTAAAAAATTCAAGATAAGGGTTAAAAATATATTAGTTAAATAATTTAAATTTATTATTCAGGATATTATGATCATGTTCATAATAATTTTGGAACAAAATGTAAGGGTTCTATCTAAACCACCATTTTTCATTGTGTTATTCCAGCTATAAATATAATTTCCTTATCTATCTCTATGATGTTATAAAATTGATCTAATTTATGGAGATATTTATGTTAAAAATATATTCCAAGATTATTCCATGTCCCTTGATGGGATAATACATGATTTATGGTCATTTATCAAATTGACTCATTTATAAATGTATTTTGATTATGATATGATGAATATTTATGAAACTAATATCCTTCCATGGGGAATTCATATGTATATTCCTAATGATTTATTTAATTTTCTAGAACACATATGCATATACCTGTTATTAATGGTGAATATAAATATCACTCAAATACTTTGGGAAATGTTTTAATCTTGGGGGACATTATAAATAGAATTAGGGATTGAACATATTCGATGATTATAATTTGTCATCATTATGATGGTTTCTTGGTAGTTAACCTCAAATTATTCTTATTTAATGTTTAATGTTCTTTCAAATATATATTCTTTCCTCATCACATTACACACGCTATTTAATGGTATTCTTCCATGTGTCTATTAATGATCCTTAAAATTAATGGTATCATTTTCTATCATTAGACTCAAATGTTAGGTTTCATTATCATGTTTATTCCCTTATATTGGATTTTTAGATCATCGCATTATTTTATGCATTCCCCTAGTTATGATATGTAATATTTCAATCTCAATGGAATTTAGTATCCCATTATAATAATAAAAATTAATTAATTTTATGTAAGAATTATTTTCATGTATTGTGAACGTATAAATCCAAAAATCAAATATTTTAAATCCTACGGTTTTATTTAATGAATATTTATATTTAAAATAATATAATAATATCGTTGCATGTATTTGGTAAGTATAGGTTGATTATCCACATTTACTTACCATATCTTATGTGTTTCAAACAAAACACACATATAGAGGGAAGGTTTCTATTTTTTTCTTGTCGAAAACATCACAAACCATAACCTGGAGGACCAAGATTTTATTTAAATAATGATAAATTAATAAAAGATATTGAGGGAAATATTTATTCAAAAAATATCTAATGTAATTAAAAAAAATACCAAAATAAAATGGGTAATGGAAGGGGAAGAGAGTGTGAAGGTACAACATTGTGTGCAGATGAAAGGGGAAGGATAATTCGATTGACCTAAAATATTGATGGGTAAAAATTTTCATATCTCAGTTTTAATAAAATAGATAAGGATTTATTATTTAGATTATTTATTTTCTAAACCATGTGGAATTCACATTCTATATACCATATCACACCATTTAGATATACATTTGGAAAACTATGCTCCATATATAAAATGTTAATTTTTTGGGTAATCATACCCAACACAGTTGGTTGTATGATTTACATAACAATTAACCAAACAAAAAAAAATTCATCATCAAATAATATTTCATTCCGCTAATTTATTTACTATAATTTTTTTTTCATCTAAACCAAACCAAACATAAAACCATAAGACCTGAAAAACCCAAAATTTTACATTGTTTCGTCAAAAACATTCAAATTAATAGTTTTCTAAATGAAATGTATTTTGAAATATCTATGATAAAGGTTCATGATTTTTCCCCTAGATCATAAACACGAAACCATGAACCCATCATATAATCTGACAAGGAAATAAAAAATTTATCCAGAATCTCTAAAGACATCACACTACACCCAAAGAACATCTCATTCTATTTTACATATCCTCTAACATAATCTGTGGATACATAAAATTTTTTTCATCCAAAGAATATTAAAAAGTTTATCTATCTCCAAAACTTCAAAAAATAAACTTCAATGAAATTCATGAGTCGTTATAGATTTTGTTCATAAAATCACATTATCCCTTGTTTCTATCGGCTAAAATGTGGTAATATATAGTTAATTCTATAAAGGTGGTATTTTATGATATAGTTAGGGATTCTTTGACATGATAAAGTTATTCTTCTATGTCAATTATTTTGATTTCAAATCTAATTTTCGGTTCATTTTTGGTGATTCAATTAATGAATTTTTTAGGGACATCATTTTTAGTGGTTCATGTTGTTTAGTGATGATTTGTTTAATCTCTAGTTATTTTATATTTTACGTTTTCATGGTGTATTTTTTAAGGTAAATTATGAAGAAATTATAATGTATTATCAATTTACATATATAAAAGATGGATATTATTCATTAATGGTGGTTTCAATTTAGTCATGATCATAGTACTAAAATATTAGTATCAATGATGATGAGTGATGACCAATAATACATGGAAGGACACTGGGAGATTTTTATCCTTTGTACATGTTGGTGTGACTCATCTCAACTTATAATTTTTTTTTAATTTTTATGATATGTAAATAATATTTTTGGTTACCTCGATCTCAAAAATGTAATTGAAAATTAAAATTTGGTTTTGAGATTTATTTTATTTTTTTTAAACTACTAATGTAAATTTTATATGATTTAGTCATCAAAAAGTCATTTAGTGTTCCCAATTAACACAAAAGGTGTTTTATTCGAAAATAAAAAATTTATTATTCTATATTTTAGATTATGAATAGATTTAAATTAATATTAATAAATTCATATAAATTATATATTAATTTTAAAAAAATATTACTCCATGAATTATAAATAGAAATAAATTTATTTATGAATAATATTTTTATTAGAAATAATAAATATATATAATGAAACCCAGATTGAAATACATCACTCAATTAATTAAAATGATGGTCGAGAAATCCTAGTACCTCTTATAGTTAGATATATCAAATGATTTATAGTCATTCTAAATTTTCACATTTTGGGAATATAATTTTTGGTGGGATTTCAAATGGGACTATATAGATAATAAATAATGATCGATTAACTATTATACAATTAGTTATTTCTATATTGTACTATGATGATGGTTGAGTCTCTATTTGGGATAATCATATTTCTATTGGTGTTTCTATGAGTGAAGATCACATGATATTGGTTTGTGGTGAGAAATTATTTTCTAAATAAAATAAATAAGATAAATTAAGGCATGAAAATAAAGATATAATGGATAAGAAATAATAAAGTTTCTATAGAAATGGAAATAATAATTTCATATATTTTAAAAAGTAAATATGTTTTTAAAAACATGTGGTATGGACCTAAACCAATGATGGGATTGATACTATATCCCTCAAAATAAAAAAAATCAAATGTAGGGAAATAAAATAATCTAGTGTATATTCTTAATCCATGTGAAATTTTAATTCCATAAGTCAATTTATGTCTCCTCTAGAATATTCCAATACTGAAATCAAAGTGAAACTCAATTTTTTAAGACATGGGATTGAAATTATTAAAATCATCCATTAAAGAATTACATTATAATGCAGATGGGATCCAATATTCTATTATAGAAATGAATTATATTCTATATATGTATAAAATCATATTCTTTATTATAATATTCTCATTGAGTTAAACATAAACATCATATGAATTCTCATTCTTTGGAAACATATGAATTGGTCTATAATATATTTTACTTATTTATCAATATTATATGTTAATATAGAATATACAAAGTTATAAATTGGTTATTGAAAATCTATATTAATTATATTGATGGAAATAACCATCTATAAAACACTTTTTTCTTATATATATTTAATAAATGTAATTATTAACAAAAATATATGATTTTCCTAGTCTCTTATACCTTCACGAAGAAATAAAAATGAATATTTTACCCTTTAAAATAATATGATGGAATTATTATAATACCCATCATGAGAGTTATAAGAATAACATGGAATCCAAAATAAACCTTTTCATTTTAATATTACAATAAATATAATTAGAGAATGTACTATTAAAAATATTTAACTCCAAAAGGAATTAAAAAATTAAATATTTTTCACAAGAATTGATCATATGACTTATATAGACTCACCCATTATAATTTTAATAGATAAAATCCCATTCAAATATTTAATGGTCATTCCAAAAAAAATTATTTTGTTTTCTCCCTCTAAAAGTTTCATGTTGGCATCATCTTGTTTTTAAATTCTCCAATCATATTAAATTAATCTATAAATATTAACACAATATTAATAATATTCTAAGAAGAAATTATATTTTTGTTCATGAAAACACTACTAAAAATATAAATATTTGGGATCACTAGTTTTGGGTAATACATCACAATATTAAATTTATCACAAATATTCTGACTATTATACTATATATGTAATATTCTACCATTAAAAAAAGTTGAAATTTTTTCAGTATTTTCTTCCTTCTTGAAGTGACGCCCATGTGAAAAAACTAAGCATACATATATATAATATGATATTATCTAGGAATATATATATATTAGTTTCTGTTGAATAAATGGTAATACATTAGAAAAACCAGTTAAATATTATAAATTTGTTGTTTGGTTTCAATCCTACAATTATTATTCTAGTTTCATACATTTAAATATCCATCACCTAACCCTATAATCTCTAAATAAAATCTATATTATTTTATAAGAAATAATTTTTATTTATTCATGTGGATTAATCCGACATTATTCATAATATCTATGCTATTCAGGTTAAATATGTTCTTTATTCAATTGTTTACTAACATTATTTGTGTTTTATAATATGTGATCTAAATCGGTAAATAAAAACCATATGAATGTAACATGTATATACCATTCATAGAATATTTAGAAAAATAATATAAATAATGAAAAATTCAAATTAATTATCCAATACAATCAAATTATATGTAGGATAAAATAATAAAACAATATAATTAACATAAATCATAAATAAATATTATGATATCCATAATTTTAACCAGATAAATGTAGCATATGAGACATATTTAAATACAAAATGTAATATAATTTTTATTTTTTAAATAAATAGTGGTAAAATGTTTTATATATTCCTTGATAATTAATAAAAACAAAATATTTCATATAAAAGACACTCGTATTTTAGAGAATGGATATGTAATTGCGGTTTATTTGTAGAATCATCATTTTTTACACCAACTAAATAAAATTTGTTATCATATATATAGGTTAAATTTATGTAAAATTAGAAATTTTCCATCATCACAAATAAAAACCATAGAAAATATTAAAATACTAGTCCAAACAAAATATACAATTGTAGAAAAAAATGATCTCTATTAAAGACAATCACTGATATTAGAACACAATCCCTAAAAGAATTACTATCCAAATATGGTTTATAATTTTTTTTCTAAAATTTTGAAATTTAATCTATTAAACTATAATATTAAATTATGTTTTTCCTAAATTTAAATCTAATTTTATGATTTATTATAGATAAATTGATAATTTGAAGAGTTATGAATTCTAAAACTAATATTTCCCTAAAAATTGCATGCACCTATGACATAATGAAAAAATTGTCTATAATCATATAAAAAATAAATTTTAATTGATCATTGATATATATTTAATAGATTAAAATATAACATTATAAGTATAACAAAATAAATAATTTACAACTTCTTACTTCCTCCAATTACCCAAAGGACTTCATTTATTATTGATTTTTTTATAATTCACCATTCATGGGATGAGGTGGAGCCCTTACTAGGCCACTAGTCATATGAATTACATGGGATGTAGGCCTTAGAAGAGATTGTTTCCCATATGATTAAAAAATTAGATACAACCTAGACTAACTACTTGGAACTACTCCTCCCCAGCATCTTTATCAGGAAATCAGCCCGCTACCTTCGCATGGCTTTTCGGCTAGGTGTTCTTATGCATGCACATGCTTGTCGCAATAGAAGGTGTCATACCATCTCATTCATGCAATCTGTTTAGATTTTTATATGGTGAAATCTCCTTATTCATTCTCTTTCTGGAGCTTTCTCCTTGTGGGATTTCTGGTATGCATATGCACTTAATGTGGCCCGAAGGCCTTGAGGTGGCCTGAATGCCTTGTGGTGGCCTGATGGCCTTACTAACCCGAAGAACTGGGTGGCCTGAGGGCCTTAAAAGACTCAAGGACCAAATTAGTGGCTTGAATTGCTAAATTGGGTAATAGTATTGGAAACTATAGTGCCAAAAAGTTCCTGCTACAGTTCCCACTATAGTACCTACTATAGTACTTGGTACAGTACCTGCTGCAGTACTGGTACAATAACCCAGAAATATGCCTCCACTTGGATAGGATCATGGGTATCCTAGATGCACTTAAGGAGTCCTCACCAACTTGGTTGAGGATAAAGTTCTTACAAACTCTTACTTGAATGAAGTATAACTACAACAGAAAAAGGATGGAAACTGAAAATTTCAAATTAAATTTTGGAGAAAACATTGACATTTAGAGAATATAAAAAAATATTAACCCAAAAATAATATAGGATATCGTTTTTCAATTAAAATTTTTTTATGAAATTATGATTCTAATATTTAAGATAAAAAATAATACTAAAAAATCACGACATTCTAAATAATGGTGAGATGGAGCCATATATTAGAGGGTCATATATGTTATATTAAATATTACCTTCTAATAGAATGTTTAAATATATATATAATTTTAATATCAATGATGGGGATACATATAATAATAAATGTGTATTACCATCTATAAAATTCATGAATTAAAATTTAGTGATAAAATTGTAGAAGTTTATAATTTATGTTATACTAAAAAAATAAAAGTCAATAAAATGGTATATCAAAATTTATTCCCATGTAGTATAATTATTACCATCATGTACATAATTATAATAAGTTTTTAAATATAATGATAAAAATATACAGATATTAAAAAATTTAAATCCTTTTATAACCAATAGATGTATATTATTTCTCACTTTCAGGGCACAAATATAAGGAAGTAGTCCAATTTCATAGAGAAAAAGGAGTATATGTTCCATTACAACATTGAGTTAAAAAAATTATAAAAACCCAAATAAAAATTAATTCCATATAATCATGTCAAATCTCATTAACCATGATTGATTTACTAAATATGTAATTAAAAAATTAAATATAAAATTTCATTTTTAGAAGCATTTCAAATATATTTATAACAATTTTTTCAATACTATAATTTTTTATCACAACATATAAATATTAAATAATGTAAATATAGACTTCTATTATACAATATATAAAAAAATAATAATTTCTATCAAATACTTCTCAATATAGAATTTATTACATAGAAAGATCACCCAATGTAAATTTTTTGACATGTTAATAAGTAATTTTTGACATGTTAATAGTTATACAAAAATAAATTCAATTGACAAGAAAATTTCAGCTAAAAGAATTTCAAAAATGACAAAAAAGGGAATAGTAAGATTCCAATAATTTTTTTTGTAAAATAACCATGATATAAAATTTAGTTCATTAATGAAGGTATAAAAATATGATAACATGTATATATAAAACCAGAACACTGATATTTTTTATTTCAAACACCCATTAAATAAAATGCCACCTAGTGTCATTACCATTCAAGAACATTACAGAGAAATATTTAAAAATATAATAAAATTTATAATGTTTTATCAATAAAAAAATATGAAATAAAGTAAAATGTGAAGAAACAGTTTCATATAAATTACATGATACAAAAAATATAATATAAGGACTTTGTATTTAATAATTGTAATTAAAAATGGTTTAATCCATGAATAAATGACTCGACATAATTTAATAATTTCTACAAGTACATTTGTAAAATTTCATTATTAGAATGAATAACCTATCAATTACATTCAACCATATAGAACATTAGAGAACTATAAAATATAATTAAATTAGATATATAAAATTATTTCTATAAAATATAAAATTTAGATATAATTTTGTTAACTCTTTCATTCATTTATTTCAATCTCACCTAACTTGTTAATATGAAACATATTTATTTTTCTTTTTCATTATTCATAATTTCTATAAAAAATTTATGATTTAACTATATCAAAATAATTTATCAAAAGTAAAATGCTTAAAATAATTTCTAATCACTGTTCATATAGATAACACCACATGATAATGGTGAATATTCAATGATAACTATTCTATATAAGTGATAATTCAATTCATTTTGACATAATAGTAATAATCACATAAAACTCATGATATTTCCAATATCATTAAATCATTATCAATTACATCATCAATAGAATATTGGGTTGGAATAAAATATATTATGATTAAAAACATGAATACTTAAATAGAAAAACATTAACCTAATGAAAAATATAATTCCATGGTATGGGTACCCCATTGATCCAATTACATGGCCTAAATAATTTTCCTGATTACCATAATATTGATGCAATGTACTATGTATCAAAATTAATATAAGTTGAATGATTTTTCCCATTAAAATATAAAAATATATGTTTCCTACAAAAAAATGTCATGTCCATTCTATACTGATCAATTTTATATTGATAAAATATGTAAATCTAAAATATAGAAAACCAAATGATGTATAAACACAAAAAATATTACTCTTAAACATGAAATAAATAACACTTACAAACAAACCCAATAGTATATATAAAAATAAATTTCAAATTTAACAATGAAATATAAAATAAATTAAAATATAGATGAAATTAATATATGATATAATATAATATATTTATTAAATATATGAATATTAAATAATCTTAATCTACTCACCTCTACAAGTCATGAAAAATATTATATTACATTTCCCCAACAGCGTAACTGAACCCAAGCAAGATGTTAGTCTACTAAATCAAAGAAGAATATGTTCAAAACTAATGGCTTGATAGGAATTAGTAATAATTACAAGTAAATATTCTTAAATAAATCCACTCCTAACCTGTTAAGGTAAATAATTTTCTATCTAGATTCTAATACATTAGAGAAGTGTGTTTTTCATTTCGAAAAAAAACAATAAATGAGACTCCCTTAACAAACCAATACATTTTACATATTTATACTTAATTATTTCAAAATGAAATATTTAATACTATTTTTAATGAAATACTAACATATAAGATGTTGGGAAAATATTAGTTGTCATTATTGAAACAACTGAGACATAGAGGGTAATGGGATATGCTTATGTTTCTATTTTTAATCTAAATATAGACTAATAACACAAAAGTGTTATATATTTCATCAAAAATAGGAGGGGTATAAAATTTCATATAAATATTGGTTAAAAAACTAAATCCAGAATATTATTTGATTATTATTGATAAAAAGTAACTTTTATAAACATAATAAAATTCTAATTTTACTGTCATATAAAAATATTGATAAAATAATAATAGGAATAGAAAAAATCCATAGGGATAATCTTGTAAAACACAAATTTAAAATCCAACAAATTAGATCCTCATGTGGTTCAGCTAAATAATATTCATTTTTACACTTCATAGCATAACTAAGAGTAAATTCCATCTTATAATAGCATCATTAAAGTCATGGTTTATGATCAAGGGAATTGATGATAAGTACTATAGTACACATACACATATTTGGCACCCCGAAACTCATTGATTACCTCGACATATAAATGTGTGATATCAATGAGGATATATCATGTATCATATATATATATATATGGGAACAATCACAAAACACGCTCACATTTTATCGCAAATAACATAAGAATACCCTTTTAAAAAATAAAACTACAAAAATAATTTCCCACAATTTTGATAATTTAATTCAAATTACCAAAAATGTATATCAATCTAAAATTTATAAAAACTATAAGAATGTGTTTACATAATGAGTGAATTTATATTTTGAAAACAAGCTTATAATGTGAAAATGAGGTCTTTGGAATATCAATTGTGGTCCAGTGTTATAAAATAATCTTTGTAAGCAATATAAAACTCATCAATGTTTTTCAAATGATTATAGTAGACCAAAAACAAAATTTAAAGGATAAAATTGTAAAACATTCACCTATGTCAACCCACGACATCACTTTTACTTTTCTTCCATAAACCCCAATGAGAATTATTGTTCAAATCAGGTTTAGAAAAATCATATAGTTTGTCAAATTCAACTATTATTAACCATTAATCCCTAAGTCAAAAATAATCAACAATATTAATTCAACCAATAAATTTTTTTGAGAAATCCATAACATAGAAACCCATGTAATTCAATATGGTGTTTTAATAATAATAATAAAATAAAATGATATATGAAATAAAAAATATAAACAAACATCTAATAATTGCATTATAACACATATGTAAAGTGAGTTACAACATCATATTAGTATATAAATTGAAAAACAAATAGAATTATTGATTAGTAATCACATCAAAATCCAAATAATAATACATTTGGATCCCAAAAATAAACTACATCATCCATAACCTAATAAAATGGGATTAACTCTCACTATCATTGCACTAAGGAAATGATTCATCACAAATAAAAACTATGAGATAAAGTCTATTTCCTTATACTTAGACAAACTTTTTTATTATCTACAAAAACTCATAGGATGTGTGAATGTTGAAATGTAAATACATTACAGGATATAAAATATAATATAAATAATAGAAATTATAATAAAATCCATTAATAAATATATGGATATTTTTTATAAAAAATAACATTTTCGAAAATAGAATTATTTTTATAAAAAAAATTCAACAAATTTTGCATCTACATGTTTTAATAAATAATAGACTTGTTTAAAAATTTCATGAACATGGAAAATTTAAAACATATGAAAGTGACATATAAAATAAACATAATATATATATATATAAATCAATAATATAATCACATCTAGTGATATATATATTTAAAAAACATTTAATGAAAGTTAATATAAGGCCCCAGCCTGAAACCTTACTTAATATTGAATTAAATGAGTAATTCACATTGAGGATCTTTTCAGGATTAGAGTTTTAGAGAATTAGGACATAACTATTACATCTCAAAAGATTACAAAGTAGCCGCTTCTACTAAATTTCCATAAAATAAAAACTCTTAAAAAGAAACATGTATATTTCCATGTTTTAGGTAGCATGACTTTCCCATGATCCCATCTTTAACCCTATTCCACGCTAAGTCCTTTGAAAAACATTTCAAAAACTTGGGATGAGCATAAAAAGCTCAGTATGGGATACATAAATAATGAAAACTTTTAGTATTTCAAAACAACAAGTAAACCATGTATACTTTATCAAAGTAATACTTTTCACCTTCATTAAGTAGTAAAAACTCTTCACTGAAAAAAAATGTCATTACTTACCTTTTTGTAACCAAAGGATTACCATAAAACCCATATAAAGAACACATAACATATATAACAGTAACTTGGGACATAAACATACTTTAGTGGAATAACCATACAGTCGACTTCGACACATATATATTAATGGAATAGCCATACGGCCAATTACCATACATACTTAATGGAATAGCCATACGGCCGACTTCCATACCCAATGCATTGGAGGTTATAACGTAACCACCCGTCCTGGTATTCACGGCACCACCCGTCATATGGTTTATCACGTAACCACCCGTAAAATTTCCAAGTACCATCATTACACATAAAATATTGTAAATATATATATTTCAATAACAACATTTCATTTGCAATAACAATATGTAATTCTCAGATATTGAATTAATCAATCCATTATCAAAAACCATTTAAAAGAGATTTTTGAATCAAAGTGTCCCATACCACTTTGAAGTTTTTAATGGAATTATAATTTTAAAACATTAATGTCCATATAAATAAATACTGAATACCATTTCGAAAACATGGACATTAAAGATAAAGATTTAGAATAATAAATCTTTAAAACATTTAAAACGATATTTTTGTTAAATAGTTTTTAACAAAATGAGAGACTCTTGGATACAAATAATAGTGGAATAACATTTAATCCGAACTTTATAATATCATGAGAATAAAGGGATTCATGATATAATATGTCAAAGGACAGTATACACACCATATAAGAGTGAATTGGTGAATAACAACAATGAAGTCTCAAAAGAAATGTAAAATGAGATGAAATTCATTATAAAGAATGTCTCCTTAAATTAAGGATAAATCAATCTCATAATTATGTGTGACAAATATAAATAAACCCAATATAACTGGATATTAAGTGTAAAACAATCAAAGGTTATTCACACATATTCAAAGGATGACATATTCAATTACTACATGTTGAACCCAAAGAAATCGAAATTGGGTTAAGAAGTTCCCTTGACAGCCTAACAGCGTCACATCAAAATGAGTTGATGAGAGGTAAAAAGTGTATCTCATCACTTGGACATAATAGTTACATCAATAAGGATATATGATAACATATACCAACATAACAATATATAAATCAAAAGACCCAACAAAAGAAGTCTTTTAAAAAGAGGAGGGTGAAAGGTTCCCTTACCGACATGGGTATCATTCAAAACATACACCCCATGAAAGAAGGACAATACATCATTGATGTAAATACTCATAAAAAGAAATTATATTACAAAAATAGTATAATAGTGGGAAGTATGTACACCACTCAAAGGAAATTGTGGCAAATGTAGCATAAATCTCACGGGAATAAAAGTGAGATGAAAAATCCCTTACGAAAACATGGAAACCTAGCAGCGCCACATAAAACATACAAAAATGGGTTGATGAGATCAAATAGGGTATCTCATCATATTAAAATAATGTTTATAGAAAGAGGAATATAAAATAACTTCCCCCAACATAACAAAGAGGAGCTTAAAAGAAGTGAAATAAAGGTGAGTACTTAAAAAGAAAGAGAGAGGTTAGATCTCTTACCAAAATTCGGCAGCCTAACGGCTCCACTTAAAACTTCCAAAATGGAATGATGAGATAGAATATGGTCCCTTATCACATGAACATAAAAATTACAGTAATATTAATATAAAATAGCATCCCAATAACAAGAAATATGAGCTTTAAAAGGAATGACATAAAATAGTGTACTTAAAAAGAAAGAGTGGAGTAGGATCCCTTACCTCGGGTCTGACTTGACTCGATCATTCTTTAACGTCATGAATAATAAACTTGAGTTAATTTATATTTGCTTAAGAACCTTTTTCAAGTTCATTAATCCATTTATATCACTTATTTCCATGTTATAAACATTATGTAATCATTTAAGATAATAATGTTTGTTTTGTCGATATTTGGTTCTTAAGTCGAAAGTAGACTTCTTACAATTACATGGTATTCATGTGGTCAAAGGTTCTTTATATACAGAATGGAATTACTGATTTGGATATCATATATATCATATATATCTATAATATACATTTATTTATAATATCACATAATCATTTAGTGGTAAGAAATGAAATGCACCGTTAATGGAGACGGTAAGTCGTACGTACGCATGAACGCTAATTTCATTTCTTTTTCATATTAATGGAATTAAAACTAAATGAGAGGTATATATATTTTAATTCAAGAATTATATTCATCATTTAGATGTATCATTCATCATATATATCCATTATATACATGTACTTATAATAGTACATTACATTTGGGGATAACAAATGAAATGCACCGTTTATGGAGACGGTAAGCCGTACATACGCATGAACGCTACATTCATTTCTATCTCATACTTTAATGGAACAAAATAATAATGATATAGAGGTATATAATAATTCCATTATATCATCATATATAATAACATTAAATCCATCCTTTATACATCCCACGTATGGCATTAACGAATCACATCACTTTTAGGGGGCGGTAGTCCGCACTTCCTAAAAGGAAGATATCGCGTATACCCATAATGGAATCCATGAAGGTAATCCAAAAATGAAAAATACAGAAGCTTAAGTAAAACATAAAAATATTATATATCATATATAAATATAGTGACATCTTAATGGCCACCTTTGAAGGTGTTATATGAGTGTTGAACAATCATCGTTTCGTGAGGCAGAAATTCGCCATCCACGTAAACAGTATGTTATTTAACCATTACATGTAGGTGTGTGTAAGTGTAGGTCTAATCCTTCTTATAAAAACATCCTAATATATTTAGGATACTGGAGTTGTTACAAAAGAAAATAATAAAAAGATTTTAGGGGGTTGGAGAAGCAAAATAAAACAAAAGGACTCAAAAGAAGACATTACCTTAAAATCAGGTAACTCCCATTGGTTTGAGATCAAAGGCTTCCTTGGGAAGACTTCTTCCCAATGTGAGGCTTCAAGGAGTAATATAGGGATGTGTAGAGCCAAAATGGGCAGGTTTTGGCCGAGCCAATGGCTTTGGGAGTGTGGGTAACGAGGTTGAGGTGGGGGCCTTTTATAAGAGGAGAGGAGGGGCACTCTTGGAAAGTGAAGAAAAGTCATTTTATTTCAAAATGGTATTCGAATTTAAGAGATCCCACATTGATGTATTTCTAGGATATTGTTATAAGGGTTCGAAATACACTCATACAATAGGTTTTGGACATTTTTGGATATTAGATATTACATTATCTTTCAATTTTATTTAAATCATTAAATAATGAGGTCATCGCTGCATCATTATGATGTCATTAATAATTTAATTTATTTAACGTCTAAATATTATAAAAAAATATTATGATATAGGAAATATTTTTAGATTTCCAATGAATATTTATAGTCAAAAATATGACTTGTATAACACCATGTAAAAATTGTTTTAGTAAAACATCTCATGTGTGTGTCATTTTTACTTTAACATTAAATAAAAAGTTATTTATGTCATTTCCCAACCAAAGTGGCTCCATGGGGTCCCCAAGTTGACCCATGACTTTTCGTGGTTGGCCATGACACATAAAATGAGGTTATGACATGTTTCAAGTTCATTTCATATTATTAAAACATTATTTTTACCTTAAACTACACTAATTACCTCTAATCGTGATTAAAAACTTAATAAGTTACTATTCACCAAAAAATTATTTTAATCCCATTGAACCACATTTTACTTCTTAATTACAACCATGTATGTCAGATTTTTTGAAATTCAAAACACAAAGGTGGCAAAATTTCATTTAAACGGAAAATCAGTTTTTATAAGTACCACTTAGTGGTTTCACTATTCATCAAAAATTGAAGTTTTTCAGAAAATTACCAAAAATTCACCCTAATATATATTTGATATTCCGAATTCAAAAATGAAGTCTATTTTAAAAAATTCAAAACATATTATTCACATTAATTAGTTTAATAATTAATTCCTGCTGTCATGACAAATAGCGTGTTTTTATGAAACAATAAGTATCAAAAGATTGACACTAGTTTAAGTCTGATTTCAAAGTGAAATTAATTCCAACGACCACAATTGGATTTAATGGTAAAAATATATTCTAATTTCAATTTAAAACTAAATCGAAAGATAATCTAATCATATATATAAATTAGATTAAAAAGAGGTTTTGAATTAAAATACAACATTTTACACTATTCATTAAAAAATGAACTTTATCAGAAAGGTACCAAAAATTTACACAAAGTAAATTTTGATGTCCCAATTCTTAAGAAGAGTTTTATTTGGTCCAAAAGAATGTATAAGAGTGAACAAAACTATATTTAATGACGGTTCTCCATTAAAATGCGATAAGTGAACCTTTAGTGAAAACGAGGGCATATACGCCTAAAATTGAATTCTTTCCATATTTTAATCCTTTATCTTTTATTGGATAAATGAAAAAGCATGTAAAAACATATATAATCATATTTTAGTTATTCCTATCCATTCCCGCCAATACAAAGGCTACATGTTACCTTCCATTTAAGATAATATTATTTTATTATTAGAGTGCAACACAAGATTCCCAAGAAACTCGTTGTTGCGTGTTGGGTACACCATCGAGCATAGCATCCCCATTAAATTAATATTAATATTTTATTCACAAATATAGATAAATATGAAAATTTCATATTCTTTATTTACCTGGGGTGTTACATCCTTCCCCCCTTTTGGGAATTGCGTCCTCGCAATTTTAAAATTGGGCTTGGAAACATCCTTGAAAGTCTCACATCGGAAGAAGAGTCGGTAAAACAATCACTTTAAAATAAAGAAAGATAAGTACAAAGGTCACCCGAGTTAACCCATACTAGGATTCCATGTATGAAAACATGGACATGGAGGAGAAAACATAGGGTCATGTTCTGATGGAGAGTGATAGAAACATGTTTAGGAGAAAGTTAACCACAAGAAAATCACAAACTTGTGATGAGTCAAACGGTATTCGATTCCCCAGTAGGAAAAGTTAATAGACAACATTTTTGTTTTAAGTTACTTTTTATTGAGAAATTATTCATAAGGAAACATAATCACTTATCACGTTGACTTTCAACTTTTTTTAGATTCCTTACACAAACTCATATTTTCTCCAAAAGACGAGTATTTAGGATGATTTGTTCACATTAAGAGTACTATAATCAAATTCTAGAGAATCATCTAACCCAAAAAAAGAGAACTATATACTTCCCATGTCTCTAGACTTTAACCAAAACCAAAACCAAAAAGGTTAGTACAAGATTAGATAATCCAGAAAAGGATAACACTTTATAAAAAGAAAATCTATTCTTAATCTCTAAAATTTGTCCAGCAAAACCCAAATTTCAAAGGGGACTATTTGGTAAACAATTTGTCCATAAAATTCTTCAATGTAAACCAAACTAATATTGAAACCCAAATATATGAAGGATTTAGTCACATAGTCTTCCATGTTAAATCATAACATTTATCTCCAAACAAAATCAGTTGCTCTTAATGTCTCGTATTGAAAAGTAATTAACCTAATCACATATCCTCGATGATAGGTTAATCATTTCCATAGAGAACCCAAAATAAACTTACTCTTGATACCTAAAATCATCCAACTAAAAAGAATCAGTCAAACTAACCAGGGACTTCACGTAGTCCAGTGGTAGAAGATAAATACCAGTCGCACATTGGTTGTGGGTTCGATTCCCGCAGCTTTGTCCGACGCAATGGGTTGTCACATGGTCTGCATGTTGTCCTTTTTCCAAAACTATATAATTATTAAAACATTCCCCAAAAAGAGATAAAATCTTCAAAAATAAACATAACATATTTTAACCTCAAGTTTATCTCATTCCTTTCATTTTCCATCATATCATATAATATCCCATAATTACCTCAAAAGTAAGGAACATATAAACTCTAATGGTTACCATTATAATTATTACCCGAACTTCCACATCGATTGGTCATCTCATACATGATGCATCACAGAACATACCATGGTTCAAGTGGTTGATCATGACTCCTTGGTAGTTGGATTAGAACAACCATGAGATTCCTCATTGAATCCCCCATTTTATCTAGTATCTTAATCAGAGAACCACCATAGTTTCCTTCAAACCTGTTGTCTCTCTGGTGCTTGCTAGATCCAGCCATTTACTAAAACAAAAAAGGTCAGTGTAAGTATATAAAAAAAAACCATCATGTACTAATGATGAAGATAAACACTAAGATATACTTACACATTCACTTTATCTAAAACTATGACTCTTTCTGAAATCATAACCATTATGGTAATGTCACTTATCCTTCAAGAATACCCTAACCTCTAAATTTATCTAAAACAACCTTTGATACCAACTATAAGGCCCAATCCTTAAACCTTGCTTAATATTGAATTAAATGAGTAATTCACATTGAGGATCTTTTCAGGTTTAGATTTTTAGAAAATTAGGACATAACTATTACATCTCAAAAGATTAAAAAGTAGTCTCTTCTACTAAATTTCCATAAAATAAAAACTCTTAAAAAGAAACATGTATAGTTCCATGTTTTAGGTATCATGGATTTCCCTTGATCCCATCCTTGACCCTATTCCATGCTAAGTCCTGTGAAAAACATTTCAAAAACATGGGATGAGCATAAAAAGATCATTATGGGATACACAAAGAATGAAAACTGTTAGTTTTTCAAAACAACAAGTAAACCATGTATACTTTATCAAAGTAATACTTTTCACCTTCATGAAGTAGTAAAAACTCTTCACTGAAAAAAAATGTCATTACTTACCTTTTTGTAACCAAAGGATTACCATAAAACCCATATAAAGAACACATAACATATATAAAGGTATCTTGGGACATAAACATACTTAAGTGGAATAACCATACGATTGACTTCCACACATATCACTTAATGGAATAGCCATATGGCCAATTCCCATACATACTTAATGGAATAGCCATACGGCCGACTTCCGTACCCAATGCATTGGAGGGTATAACGTAACCACCCGTCCTGGTATTCACGACACCACCCGTCATATGATTTATCACGTAACCACCCGTAAAATGTCCAAGTACCATCATTACACATAAAATATTTAAAATATAAACATTTCAATAACAACATTTCATTTTCAGTCACAATAAGTAATTCTCAGATATTGAATAAATCAATCCATTTTCAAAAACCATTTAAAAGAGATTTTTGAATCAAAGTTTACCATACCACATTGAAGTTTTTAGTGGAATTATAATTTTAAAACATTAATGTCCATATAAATAAATACTGAAAACTATTTCGAAAACATGGACATTACAGATAAATATTTAGAATAATAAATCTTTAAAACATTTAAAACGATATTTTTTCTAAATAGTTTTTAACAAAATGAGAGACTCTTGAATGCAAATAATAGTGGAATAACATTTAATCCGAAGTTTATAATATCATGAGAATAAAGGGATTCATGATATAATATGTCAAAGGATAGTATACAAACCATATAAGAGTGAATTGGTGCATAACAACAATGAAGTCTCAAAAGAAATGTAAAATGAGATGAAATTCATTATAAAGAAGGTATCCTTAAATTAAGGATAAATCAATCTCATAATTATGTGTGAAAAATATAAATACACAAAATATAAGTGGATATTAAGTGTAAAACAATCAAAGGTTATTAAAACATATTCAAAGGATGACATATTCAATAACTACATGTTGAACCCAAAGAAATCGAAATTGGGTTAAGAAGTTCCCTTGACAGCCTAACGGTGTCACATCAAAATGTGTTGATGAGAGGTAAAAAGTGTATCTCATCACTTGTACATAAGATTTACATCAATAAGGATAAATGATAACATATCCCAACATAACAATATGTAAATTAAAAGACCCAACAAAATAAGTCTTTTAAAAAGAGGAGGGTGAAAGGTTCCCTTACCTACTTGGGTATCTTTCAAAACATACACCCCATGAAATAAGGACAATACATCATTGATGTAAATACTCATAAAAAGAATGTATATTACAAAAAGAGTATAATAGTGGCAGTACGTACACCACTCAAAGGAAATTTTGGCAAATGTAGCATAAATCTCACGGGAATAAAAGTGAGATGAAAAATCCCTTACGAAAACATGGCAACCTAACGGCGCCACATAAAACTTACAAAGATGGGTCGATGAGATCAATTAGGGTATCTTATCATATTAACATAAAGTTTATATAAATAGTAATATAAAATAACATCCCCCAACATAAAAAATAGGAGCTTAAAAGAAGTGACATAAAGGAGAGTATTTAAAAAGAAAGAGAGAGGTTATATCTCTTACGAAAATTCACCAGCCTAACGGAGCCACTTAAAACATCCAAAATGGATTGATGAGAGAGAATAGGGTCCCTCATCAAATTAACAAAAAAATTAAAGTAAGATTAATATAAAATAACATCCCAATAACAAGAAAGATGAGCTTTAAAAGGAATGACATAAAAGAGTGTACTTAAAAAGAAAGAGTGGAGTAGGATCCCTTACCTCGTGTCTGAATTGACTCGATCATTCTTTAACGTCCTGAATAATAAACATGAGTTAATTTATATTTTCTTAAGAAACATTTTCAAGTTCATTATTCCTTTTATATCACTTATTTCCATGTTATAAACATTATGTAATCATTTATGTTAATAATGTTTGTTTTGTCGATATTTGGTTCTTAAGTCGAAAGTGGACTTCTTACAATTACATGGTGTTCGTGTGGTCAACGGTTCTTTATATCCAGAATGACATTACTGATTTGGATATCATATATATCATATATATATATAGAATATACATGTATTTATAATATCACATAATCATTTAGAGGTAAGAAATGAAATGCACCGTTCATGGAGACGGTAAGTCGTACGTACGCATGAACGCTACTTTCATTTCTTTGTCATATTAATGGAAATAAAACTAAATGATAGGTATGTATATTTTAATTCCAGAATTATATTCATCATTTAGATGTATCATTCATCATATATATCCATTATATACATGTACTTATAATAGTACATTACATTTGGGGATAAGAAATGAAATGCACCGTTCATGGAGACGGTAAGCCGTACGTACGCATGAACGCTACTTTCATTTCTATCTCATACTTTAATGGAAATAAATAATAATTATATAGAGGTATATAATAATTCCAGTATATCATAATATATAATAACATTAAATCCATCCTTTATACATCCCTTGTATGGCATTAACGAATCACATCACTTTGAGGGGGCGGTAGTCCGCACTTCCTAAAATGAAGATATCGCGTATACCCATAATGGAAGCCATAAAGGTAAACCAAAAATGAAGAATACAGAATCTTAAGTAAAACATAAACATATTATATATCATATATAAATATACTTACATCGTAATGGCCACCTTTGAAGGTGTTATATGAGTGTTGAACAATCATCGTTTCGTGAGGCAGAAATTCGCCATCCACGGAAACAGTATGTTCTTTAAACATTAGATGTAGGTGTGTGTAATTTTATCTCAAATACTTCTTATAACCACATACTAGTATATTGAGGATACTGGAGTTGTTACAAAAGAAAATAATAAAAAGAGTTTAGGGGGTTGGAGAAGCAAAATAAAACAAAAGGACTCAAAAGAAGACATTACCTTAAAATCTGGTAACTCGTATTGGTTTGAGCTCAAAGGCTTCCTTGGGAAGACTTCTTCCCAAAGTGAGGCTTCAAAGAGTAATAGAGGGATGTGGAGAGCCAAAATGGGCCGGTGTTGTCCCAGCCAAAGGCTTTGGGAGTGTTGGTTAGGAGGTTGAGGTGGGGGCCTTTTATAAGAGGAGAGGAGGGGCACTCTTGGAAAGTGAAGAAAATTCACTTTCTTTCAAAATGGTATTCGGATTTAAGAGGTCCCAAATTGATTTATTTCGAGGATAAGGTGATAAGGGTTATAAATCCACTCATACAATAGGTTTTTGGACATGTGTAGATATTAGATAATACATTATCATTCCATATTATTTAAATCATTAAATAATGAGGTCATCACTGCATCATCATAATGTCATTAATAATTTAATTTATTTAACGTATAAAAATTATAAACAAAATACTATGATTTATGATATATTTTTAGATTTCCAATTAATATTTATAGTCAAAAATATGACTTTTATAACCCCATGTAAAAATTGTTTTAGTAAAACATCTCATGTGTGTGTCATTTTTACTGTAACATTAAATAAAACGTTATTTATGTCATTTCCCAACCAAAGTGGCTCCATGGGGTCCCCAAGTTGACCCATGGCTTGTATTGGTCGGCCATGACACATCCAATGAGGTTAGGACATGTGTAAAGTTCATTTCATATTATTAAAACATTTTTTTTACCTTAAACTACACTAATTACCTCTAATCGCGATTAAAAACTTAATAAGTTACTATTGACCATAAAATTATTTTAATCCCATTGAACCACATTTTACATCTTAATGAAAAAAATGTATGACGGATTTTTCAAATTAAAAACACAAAGGTGGAAAAATTTCATTTAAATGGAAAATCAGTTTTTATAAGTACCACTTAGTGGTTTCACTATTCATCAAAAATTGAAGTTTTTCAGAAAATTACCAAAAATTCACCCTAAGCTATATTTGATATTCCGAATTCAAAAATGAAGCCTATTTTATAAAATTAAAAACATATAAGTCACATTAATTAATTTAATAATTAATTCCCGCTGTCATGACAAATAGCGTGTTTTTATGAAACAATAAGTATCAAAAGATTGACACTAGTTTAAGTCTGATTTCAAAGTGAAATTAATTCCAAAGACCACTATTGTATTTAATGGTGAAAATATATTATAATTTAACTTTAAAACTAATTCAAAAGATAATCTATTCATATAAATAAATTAGATTAAAAAGAGGTTTTGAATTAAAATACAACATTTTACACTATTCATTAAAAAATTAACTTTATCAGAAAGGTACCAAAAATTTACACAATGTAAATTTTGATGTCCCAATTCTTAAGAAGAGTTTTATTTGGTCCAAAATAATATATAATAGTGAACAAAACTATATTTAATTACGGTTCTCCATCAAAAGGCAATAAGTGAACCTTTAGTGAAAACTAGGGCATATACGCCTAAAATTGAATTCTATCCGTATTTTAAGCCTTTATATTTTATTGGATAAATGTAAAAACAATTAAAAACATATATAATCATATTTTAGTTATTCCTATCCATTTCCGCCAATACAACGGCTACATGTTAACTGCCATTTAATATAATATTATTTTATTATTATAGTGCAACGCAAGATTCCCAAGAAACTCGTTGTTGCTTGTTGGGTACGCCATCGAGCATAGAGTCCCCTTTAAATTCATATTAATATTTTAGTCACAAATATGGATAAATATGAAAATTTCATATTCTTTATTTACCTGGGGAGTTACATGTAACCTCTCATTATAGTAAATCGAAGTAAAGGGGGGATTCTGACATCTAATATAACATTGTTGTCTATTTGAACCAATGTATACCAGCCCTAGCATGCCTACATTTTCTTTAAATGTGAGATTCCCATGTGATTATATGCACATAAATTTGGAAAATTGTATCATGAAATCATGGATAGTGCTTCTATTATTCAATGAAATTTTTTATGAAATTTTTCTCTTTAAAAAAATTCATCTCTTTAATAGCTTTTGTTACACACAAAGACTAGTTTAAATAGTCATTGATATACTATAAAAATTTATTATTATAAAATGAAAATTATATACTTGGATTTAAACATGTATGTATGAATATTATTAATAAATATATGGAATATATATATATTAATCTATAGGAAGCAAAACTTTATTTTTTTAGAAAATTCATTTTAATCATCAAAAATGAGTTTTCATCAAAATAAAATTTAATTTAATTTGATGAGAAAAAAAATATAAATGATTTCGAAATATTTAGAAAATTTATTTTACAAAAAAATAAATTTTGGAATTAAACAAGTCAAAATGATCTAATGATGATTTTTTAGACATTTCATAAAACATTGATTTTTTAATGAATAATGAAAAGTAATGATTTACATTTATTACATTATTTTGATTAAAATAATTTAATAAATAAATAATTTTTTTATCTTTTTAGCCTGAATTACTTATATAGTATTATTAATAATATTATTTTTTCTTCAAAATGATTTTTATATTTGAATTTTTTATATAACATTTTATAAAAAAAATGGTATTTTCAAAAAAAGAAATTTATTTGATTGTGTTCTTGTGATTTATTATTTAATTAAGTTCTTCATAAATCATTAATAATTTTTAAATAATGGTTTCTATATTTTGAATAACGAGGTAAATTTTTAAAGAATATTCCTTTTTTATTTTTGTCAATATTAATAGTAATCATAGTAATATTTGTTACCACGATTAATGTTAAATAAGGTAATTGTGGAAACAAATATATCTTATGGATTTGAAAATGGCCCTAGAAAATGGACTAATTATTTTTTAAAAATATTTATCAACCATAAATATATTTTGGTTTGATATTCTTAACATTAAGCCCTTTACTGTATTTTATTCAATGAAAAGTCAAATATTCCACACAATTTCTTTTACTGAGAATAAAAATATTAATATGTGGTAAGAGAGAATAAATGTTCAATTATAAAAATTATTTTTAAAAAAAATATTAATATTCATCATGGTATTTTAGTTTTTATTTTTTATAAAAGAAATATTAACCTAAAATTCTTACATAGTAATGATGAAGTCATTATTAAATTGATAGAATAATAAAATAAATTATTTCAAAAATATTAGAAAATTTATACTATGAGATATTTATGGTGATATTCCAATAATATATAATACCATTACATTTTTATGATAAAATATAATTCTTTGTTTGATTTTTTTTAATAGTATTGATTTTATTTAGTTAATGTAATTAATGCTGTCAAAATTGATAATATGGATATTTCATGAATATAATATTTAATTAAATTGTCAAAAAAATCATAAAAATAATATATAATCACAAATAGGATTATATATGGTTAAAAAATTGATCCACAATTCATTTATAGGATTTTTAATATCATTTGGATCTTGAATAAATTTATTATATTTTATCATTTTTTGAAATATCAAAAGTGCCCCTCACCTTAAATAAAAAATTTAACAAATTCATTCAGTTTTAGGACCACATTGGGCCATATAGATAGACCATACTCAGAAAATTTCTATTTTAGACATAATAATTTACTCACATGAGGTTTTATACCATATAGAAAACCCACCAAAGTACCCTTTAAGATAAGTTATAAGGGAGCTCCTTCATAGGAGAAATAGTCATCTTTACTAACACTTTCACATTTATTTCTTATCTTACCTACTCATAATATGATATAATGATAAAAATTAATTACATAAATATCATATATATATATAGTATGTTAGTACAGTTATTGGAAATTATTAATCCTCAGTTTATCCATCTTATAATAAATGAATGATTCACATGTGTGTAAGTACAACTTACCATCTCCAAATAGCAGTGTAATTCATTTTTAATCCCCACTTTACATGGATGGTTATAATGATGGAAATAATGGGTATATATGATACATATGACAAGATATTAATTCTGGAAAATTAATTTATCATTTAATTATCTACCTTTTCACCATTAAGGTAATGAAACCATTCCTTGTTCATACGTAAGGCCAACCATCTCCATGAAGTGATACCAATCATTTTGAATATACAATATAAAATAATGGTTATAAAAATGTGTTAAATAAATTAATATTATATTTATAGTGTTAATAAAATTCTAGATATTATGAATAAATATCCATTACACATGAACCAAATCTTACATGATAAAATATACAGGAAAAAATAAACCAGTTAACACCATAATGAATGTTAATAATGAAATATTATAAATGATAGTGTTTTAAAAGGTTATTTATGTATTATATATGAAATAAAAATTTTGAATATGGTTATATTATATGTTCATAAAATTCCTTACACTGCTAATACATTATTTAAATTCATGATCAACTAATGGAATGTGAAATGTATCAGATCTATTTGAACCTCCATATTTCCTTTCGATTAGAACTTCTCTCTAGTTTCCACATTATATCATAGAATTATTAATATATATTTTTCATATATTATGTTTATATTTTCAACACATATTAATTTATCTCAATTTATCTTTATTTCATTTGTAATTATGTGTTTTAAAATGGTTTCTTTCTCAATTATTCTCAATAAGAAAACTCGATTCAATTGAAATTATCTGTTTCTTAAAAAACTTCAAGTACAACAAATAAAATATTAAAAATCATTCAGTAAATTTATAAAATTAATACATTTATCATGAAAAAAGTATTTTATTTAATTTGTTTTTATGTATATAATAATTACTCTTTAACTTTATATACTCCTTATTCATAAACTTTAAATCTCACTTATGTGGCAAGTTTCTAATGTTACATAACCACACTTTTTAAATATTTCAAATAAGTTCTAATCAAATTCATTATCTATTATTATTTTTTACTTTATGAATAAGAAATAATTATTTATATACCTTCATTCTTGGATACCATTATGATATTCTCTTAATTTATTCCAAATAACATAATTACGAAACCCAATTCTTTCCTTGGGTAACCCTTATGTTTATTTCTTGTATTTGATTCCTTATCCATCACACATATTAATGATCATGGTATGGTGTATTTTACTATATATAACACCTATGAAATGGGTATTATTTTAGTATTATGAGAGTTTATTTTTATATTTGGGAATAATCCTAATCAATTATTGGAATCATTCCACCATGTGATATAATTTTTTCATTTAGCATTAACTAATGTTTATTATATGTTATATGTTTTTTCAACATTCCAATGTTTTAATGATCATTAGATCCCATGATCTATATTTTATGATTCCATAATATCATTTAGTAGCCATGCCTTTTACATTATCATGTTATTAATTCTAACTCAGGTGTTATGCTTCAATCTCATATCTATTCCCTAACATTATTGATAGCCCACCCATTTTCTCTATTTATTTTCATGGTGAACCTATACAATTATGGGAGATCAATGTATTTAGGTTCTCATTAATGAATAAATAAAATATTTTTTATTCCAGTATGAAATTATATTCCTAGTCTTTGAAATGGGCTAGACAATTAGATCATGGTTTGTATCTCAGATATAATTATAATTCAAATCATGTAATAATATGTGTAAAAGGATTGTGTTTCTATAGATTGTTTCATAGGATGATATATTTAATTTTTTATATTGGGAAAAGAAATATTTAGTTTGAAAATTATGGATAATTATACCTCCCTAGATAACTATTATTGAAACATAAGGAATCATATTTTGGGATATACTTTTCATTTATAATATCACCCATATATGTTCATAGATGAATTTTATATTATCATTATATATGTATTAAATAATTCTAATTATATTTTTCATTTCTAGTTAATAGATGAAAATAATATAACCTATCAAAAAAATATTGTGATAAAAATGATTGGATTTAACTTATTAGATGAAAAAATGATTTGAGTGAGTGATTATAGCTTCATGAAAGTGATGGGTCAACTAACTCAAGTTATAGTTAATAACATCAATCATGAGTAAAATACATTATATCCAAAAAAATATCATGTTTTGGTTGAATGCATAATGAAATAAACGCCTCTTATATTTATTTTTTCTTCTGATCATCTTATTTTTGGAAAATTCATTAACTCAATTAAAGAAAATATTCAATGTACTCTAATGATCAGAAGAATAATTATTCATGCATGAGGTTTATCATTTTGATGGGGAAACATATCAGTTGTAGAAAATGATCAAAAACAATGTGATTAGATCAGAAACAAATTCTAGGAATTTATAAGGATTCAATAAAATATTTTTTCAAAAAAAAATTTCCATGAACCATATGTTATTATATAGATATGTAAATCCTTATACCCTCTATCATTAATTAATGAAAAGTAATTTTAATGGTAGGAATGAATATAAATAATAATAATAGGATTAAAAATGTTTTTTTTAATTTTTTTACATTTATCTAATTAAATTTAGTTTCGTAAAATGAGAATGAATCTGATTTTACGAATGAAGTACTATAATCTTCATTAAAAGGCCGATTTAACGAATTTTTATGAAGAACCAATTTTAAATATAGTTTTAGTTACTTTTATATGTTACATTTGATAAAATAAACTTCTTATTTCAAAGCAGGATATCAAAATTTACTTTGGATAAATTTTTGGTATATTTCTAAGAAAGTTAATTTTTTATGAATTGTTAAAATAATGTATTTTAATAGAAAACTGCCTTTTAATATAATTTATTTATATGGATATTTTATCATTTTAATTGGTTTTAATGTTTATTTGGATTATATTTTTTCCATTTAATAAAATTTTGGTCACTATAAGTAATTTCAAATTGAAATTGGACATCAACAAGTAGAAATATTTTGATTTTTATATTTTATTAAAAACATGCTTTTTTGGTTTGGATAGCAAGATTAAATTTTCAATTAATTTTCACAACTTTTGTGTTTTGAATTTGAAAAAATTGATTTTCTATTTGGAATCAGGGGACCCAACATGTTTAAATAGTTAGAATTTATTTTTAGACATTGTTAATAGTAATTTCAGTAAATATTTTATTTACCATGGTTAAAGGTTAATTCTAGTAAATAAGGGTAAAAAATAAAATTCTAATAGTATTAAATTACCCTAACATGTGTCTTAATCCTATTGGATGATAAATTTTCAACCATGGGAATCCACGGGTCAATTTTAGTTCCTCATGGGGCCACTTGTAAGTTAAAATGACACTTTATAAAAATTATATTAATGTTAAGGAAAATGAAAGATAAACATATATAATTTAGTAAAACAATTTTTATATAGGGTTATATAAGTTATAATTTTGAATATAAATTTTAATTATAAATATAAAATTATTTCCTACATCATAGTAATTTATTTATAATTTGTATACAAATTATAAATAAATTTATTTATGACACAATGATAATGTAATCTTTACCATATGGATGAATGTTTTCAATAGATGAGATTATAAAAATAAAAATAAATTTATTTTGAAATTGATTATGACATCCATTAATTTTATTGATAATTATGACTTAATATATTTTAATTGATAAAGGTTTATAAAATGACTAATGTTTTTTTAAATTTTGTTTAATGTCATGATATTAAATGTGTATAAATGACATAAATTAGTTTTATTAAATGATTTTATTAATTGATATAATGATACTAAAAATATAATATTCTTCCAAATGTCATATATGATGTTAAGAATGTCATTACTGATCCATTTGGGATCACATGTAATTTTTTATTATATATATTAACCATATTTTATGTATATAGTAGAAGACATAATAAAAGTTATATAATATAACAAATGGTTAAATAAAAATGATAAAGATTACAAAAATATCCAAAACCTATGATGTTATTATTGGATGATTTTGTTTAGAGATATAGTCATCTTATCTTATAATGTATTTACTTTTTTACAATTTGAAACTGAAAATTGTTTTATGGTATAATAATACTTTCAAATGTTTCTAAAGTGCCCCTCCCTACTCTTATAGAAGGCCACCACCTCTATCCCATTACTCACACCTCTCAAGACCCTTGGGTCATAAAAAATCATCTCCAATAATCTTTTAACATCCCTATATTCCTCTTAGAAGCGTTCCCCTAGGAAGAAGTTAATTCAACAAATCCTTTGGTTCAAACCAAAGGTAGTTACCTGATTTAATGGTAACATCTTCTCTCAAGTTTCGTTACCTTATTTTTCATTCTCCATTCCCAATGCTATTTTTATTATTTGGTTGTATAAAAACAATACTATCCTTAATATTCAAGATTTTTTAGGATTATTATTTTAACTACACATATGAACACCTCCATCTAATGTATATGAACATACTATTTTTGTGTATGGAGAACTAATGTCATTCAAAAACATGATTGTCAAAATAACTCCTAATACCTCTCATGGGGCCATTATGATGTATATATATTTATATGTGATATATATAATATTTATATTTTATATATGCCCTAATATTTTTCATTTATATCATTCCTTTATGGATTCTATAATGGGTAAATATGATAACTTCATTTGAGGAATTAGAGACTACTGCCCCCTCAATGTCATATGACTCATTCATGCCATACATGGAATGTATAAAGGAATTAGTTAAAGAAAATATATATGATATAATATTATAATTATAATATATCTATTTATCATTATGTTTTCATTCCATGAAATACAAAATAGAAATGAACTGGCATTCATGTGTACATACAGCTTACCATCTCCACAGACGGTGCATTTCTATTCTTATCTCCAAATGTTATGTACAATTATAAATACATATGTATACTGGATATATATGATATATAAGATATCTAATACATGAATATTATTCTTTAGATAAGGGACTTTTTACCACATTGACAACATATAATTATAAGAAGATCATTTTTTACTCAAGTACCAACTTTCGACAAAACGATTGTGATTAACATAAATGATTATTTAATGTTTATAACGAGTTAATAAGTGATATAAAAGCAATAATAAAAATTAAAATGTTTCTAACTAAAGTTTAAATTAAATTTTGTTTATTATTCAGGAGGCTAATGAACGAATGAGTAGAGTTGGAAACAAGGTAAGGGAACGTCTTAACCTAATTTTAATTCTGTGGGTTAAACATCAACTTCTTGATAATTCCATGCTATAATTATGTGAGATATAAATTTTTATATTATATCTTGTATTTATAAATTATTTTTTTCTACATAATGTGAATAAATATTATCGATTTATTTTATTTACAAAATGATCTTTGATGGGGAACCTTAACCCTCCCCTTTGAGTCAATGACTTATTCTTTGTAATGTATTTTAACTTCCATTTTCTTATGTTAAGATATATTCGTTTATATCCTTATTACTATAAATTTTTTCCCATGTGATGAGAGAAAATTTTCTCTCCCAACAAATCATTTTCTAAATTTTTATGTGATGTCGTTAGGCTTCCAAATTTTCTTAAGGGACTTCGTCTCAATCAACTTTCATTGTGGCATATTTTGATTTATACATGATTTTCTGTTATACAGTGTATAAACCCCATTAATTTTCATTTCTTTCAATAGGAATTTATTTTCAATGTATAATTTTACTAAATGACAAAGGGAATAGTTCTTTTTAACATACATGGTGACAATTACCATTCTTCCCCTCCGAGCATTATAAGATATTTGGATTCATTAACAATACATAGTGTTTTTAAAGGGAAAATAATTATCATATTCCCTTTTTACGTAATGTGTTATTGAAATTGGTTTTGAGTAATAAATGGTTACTTTAATATCTTAAAATTATAAATTGGGATTGAAATATGGAAATTTTATCTTTTTTATATGTTTGTTTTATATGTTATGAATTTTCTATGGTTATTAGGAATTTTTTATTTATACGGGTTGTTCTGTGATTAACCTGGGGCAGGTGAGCCTGAGAAAGCACACCAATGCCTTGGGCAATGTGACAGAGGTAAAATTTAATGTTTATCCTAAGATATATTTGGAATTTACTATGACAGGTTTTCAAATGTAACTCCCAATATAGCTGTGAAAGATATACTTTATGTATGTTATGGATTCCACATGTTACTTCTATGATTTATGATTTCTATTTCTTATTCATAAATCATATTATATTATGAGTTATGTTAAAGAAAATATGTTTTGTATGTATTTAGATAATAATGTTTTTATGTTTATTTTATAAACCTTACTTATATTTTTATGCTCATACCAAGTATTTGAAATGTTTTTTAGAGGGTATTAGGAAGGGTAAGAGAAATGAAGAATTCAAGAATATTTATATCATGGGAAGAAATATTTTTTTCATTTAAGATTTTTTATTTTATGAATAAATGGATATTGAGTAGTAGTGTCTTCATGAAATATTCACTATATAATGTAATAATTATGGCAAAATCTTTTAAAACTGTAAACCTAAAAAGATCTTCAATATGAATTCTTGAATTTATTCAAGATTATGTAATGTTCAATGTTGGGGCTTCTTAGTTGGTATTAGAGGTTGGTTTACACAACATTAGGGATTATGATTTTTTTACATACATTGTCACTCTCTATATCAACTCTTAAAGTTAGATCCTTATTTTTTAACTATTTCATATCAGAAAAGGTCTCTTACAAATGGAAGGAGGAGGATATCAAATTACATTCCTATATCACACTAATCACATTCTTTAAATAATTATTTCAAATCCATGTCTAGACGATTCTAGAACATTTTATAATATACAAATCACTTGCAATAATTTTTTTGAGATATTAAACACCTCTGTTATACCCTGATACCATTATGTATCATGGGTTGAATTTTATCAAATCTTATTTTCCCAATATTATATTATTTTCAAGAAAGGTAAATAATATCACAGAATTGTAAAATATTTTATCTTTATCACAATATTTTGATCATATAATGATTTTGAAAAAAGTGATGTAGAAGGAGACCCTTGTTAATCCTATTTATATTTGATTTTAAATACTAGTCTTTCAGCACATACCTATGGGATTTTAAAGGGACCATTGATTGAATGTTTCAAATAAAACTTGGTCGAACTATTTTATAAAAAAAAATTATTAGATGTTTTAAAATTATATGTTATATATGATTATTTTCCGAAACTATTTTTCTGTGGACACCCACATGAACCAAATTGCACGTGTTTTTTTTGGATAAAGGAAGAAGATGATTTTGAAGGACCTATAAATTAGTTATGCAATGCATGGACCATCTTTCTACATGAAAAAGATCACAGTAAAACTCGGTGGACCCCAAGATCAATGTACAATGTTCTTTTATTGGGAATAGTGTTATTTTATGGAGGAAAAAATTCCAATATATATAATAATTAATGAATTAATATATTATGGTCATTATGAGTTGGGATTAATATGAGATGTATAAGAGAACCATTGGGGTTAAATCATGATAGGGTTATTTATTATTTTTATAAAAAGGGACAAAACACAAGATCTGTGAAAAACCTTCATGTACAGCAAGGTCATATGGATTGAACCCCCAACTGAATGGTGACATGGGTGCATCTCTTATCAGTAGAGTACGTGAAGTCCCTATTGAGTATGATAAATTATTGATATTTAAATGATATTTCATTTCAAAAATAATATGTTTTTTTGGAACTTATGTTTTATCAAACATATATCCTTAGTATTGGAAAATTATTTGGTGATTTTGTGAAAATGGTTATTTTGGAAGCGATTCATTATTTTGGGGAAACAATATATTCCTAAGGAAAATAGAATACTATGGGATATCATTTGTGGAGTAATGGTTGAAATATTATTTTGGAAGAATCAATGTTTTTATTGTGTATAATGGTGATTTGGGTTATTTTTGGAAATGATTTACCTACCATTGAGAAGATCTGAAATGGTTAATTACACTTAATTATGAGACTTTATGTATACTCGATGATATTTAGAGATAAATGTTAAGATTTTTAAGGAAGAATATGTGACCAAATACTTCTGAATTTTTGGTTTCAAACATAGATTGGATTATTTTGAATAATTATAAGGATAATTGTGTATTTAATGGTATTTTTTGATCTTTGGGTATAGTTTGATCAATTTTGAAGATTAAGAGTATTATTTATTTTTATAAAAGATTATCCTTTGGGGTTAATCTGTTCATGTACTAACCTTTTTGGTTTTAGTTAATGTCTAATGACTGGGGAAATATATAATTTTTCTACTATTTATTATGCCATTCTCAAGAAGTTGATTCTAGTGCTTCAGGTGTGACCATTCCATCTTAAATACTCTTCATTTGGAGAAAAGATGAGTTTTTGGTCGAAACATATTAAAATTTGAACCTCTATTTGAATAATATGTATATTTCTTTATTCCCTTATTCAATCTCAAAAATAAATTTTACAATAATATGAAATGGATCTTAAGAGAAGAACGTTGTCTGTTTACTTTATTTACTCGGAAACCAATGACCGTTTAACCCCTCACAAGTTTATGGATTTGTCGTAGTTAACTTTCTCCTGATCCTGATTTCTATCACTCTCCATCCGAACATGACACTTAGTTTCTCTTCCATATCCATGGTTTCCCACATGGAATCCAAGTATGGTTTATTTTTGGTGACCTTTATACTTATCTTTATTTCATTTAATGTGATATTTTTATTTAGTGTTTTTATGTGGGTCATTCAATGATGTTTTCAATCCCAATTTAAAAATTATGAGGATGCAATACCCAAAACGGGGGTAGGATGCAACATCCTTGGTAAATATAGATTCTTAATTTTTCATATTTATTAATATTTATGAATTAAAAATTATTTTTAAATTAAAGGAGATGCTATGTTCGATGGCATACCTAACATGTAATAATTAGTTTCTCTGAAGTCTTATGTTTCACACAATGCTGAGTCATAATGAAAAATATTATAATATAATATTATTTCAAATGGTAGTAAACTCCTAGTCTTTTTAATGGTGAGAATGAGCAGAACTTTCAACCTTACGATTAAACATAATTGTTAATTTATTTTAAATTTATCCAATAAAATGTAGAGGTTTAAAATGATAATGAATATGATTTATAGAATGAAATACACTTATATTTTTGAAAGGACGATTTGCAGTTTTTTGATGGGAAAATCATTTTAAATGCAGATTTTGTTAATTTTATATTTTTCATTTGACAAAATAAAATTCTTATTTAGAAGTGGGACATAAAAATTTACTTCGTGGAAATTTTTGATATTTTTCAGATAACGTACATTTTTTATGAATAGTTAAATACATTATTTTAATTCAAAACTGCCATTTAATCTATTTTATTTATATGGTTAGATTATAATTTTAATTTGTTTTAAAGTGTAATTAGATTTTATTTTTTCAATTTAATCCAATTATGGTCTTTGGATGTAATTTCACATTGAAATTTGACATAAACAAGTGACTATGTTTTGATAGTTATTATTTCTCAAAAAAATGCTTCTTGTTTTTGACAGTAAGAATTATTTTTAAATTAATCTCAGAAACTTTTGAGTTTTGAATTTGGAAAAAAGGTGTCCATATTTTTAATTAAGAGGTCAAAATTGTGTAAATAGGTATCATTTATTTTAACACATTATAAAAAGTAACTTTAGTAAAAAAAATTACAATGGTTACAGAGTAAATATGGTAATCAAAGGTAAAAAATAATATTATAATAATATTAAATTACCTTAACATGTGATATAATCCTAGTAAATGATGAATTTACGACCACGGGAATATTTGGGTCAATTATGTAACCCCATGGAGCCACTTGTAAGTGAAAATGACACTATAAAAATGAATTTAATGTTAACGAAAATTTAAAATAAAAA
The DNA here is from genome assembly GCA_963277665.1 of Viscum album. NCBI lineage: Eukaryota > Viridiplantae > Streptophyta > Magnoliopsida > Santalales > Viscaceae > Viscum > Viscum album. Next base: position 968,849,918 of record OY728133.1, on the reverse strand, counting down.
TATAACATTTAGTAAAAAAAAATTTATAAAGGGTAATACAATTAATTATTTTGACAATAAATATTAATTAGAAATATAAAAGTATTTACTATATTATATTATTTTATTTATAATTTTTATACATCATATAAATAATTATATTTATGAAAATTTGATGATGTAATGATTACAATATTAATGAATGTTTTAAATAAATAAGATTATAAATTTAAAAATAAATTAGTTTTGAAACTATCTCTACCATAAACTAATTTTAGGGATAATTATGACATTCTATATTTAATTTTATTAATTTTTTTTAATGCATAATTTTTTTTGACTTTAAAAAAAATTCATGTCATGAATAGTATATAAATGACAAAAATGAGTTTTTATAAAAAAGATTATTTTATTAATTTATATAATAATACTAAAAATCTAATATCAATACTAATTAAATATATGCTGTCAAAAATGTCATTAAGGATCTATTTTGGGTTACTTGGAATTTTATCGTAAATATATTAACCATATAGTATGAATATACAAGAAGACATGGTAAAAGTTATATAAGTTAAAAAAAGGGTTAAATAAAAAATATAAGGATTAAAAAATATCAAAAACCTGCCCAATTTATATTGGGTGATTTTATTTCTACTTATAGTAATCTTATCGTCAAATTTCATGAGTTTTTGACCTTTTAAAATGTAATATGATTTTATATTAAAATAATACATTAAAACATTCTTAAAGGGCCCCTGGTCCCACTTATAAAAGGCCACCACATCCAAAACATTACACACAAATCTCAAGCCCCTTGACACATCAAACCAATACTCCAATAATCTCCCAAAAACACTCTCTTACTCCTAGATTCCTTCATCTACGAATAAGGAAATTGGAGATAGCTTATTGTTTCAAACCAAAGGGAGTTATCTGATTTAAAGATAACATCTTCTCTAAAGTTTATTTCTATTATTTTATTCACCTCCACTCCCTATGCTCTTATTATTATTTTTTAATATAGAATCACCAGTATCCTCAATATAACATGTGGTTTTTTTGAATTATTTGAACTACACTTAAACACACCTCTATCTAATTGATACCAACATAATGTTTCTGTGTACGGCGAACTACTGTCTCACGAAATGATAATTTTTCATATGTATCGTACAGCCTATCATGGTGCCCATTATGATGGAACTATATTTATATATGATATATATTATATTTAAATTGTCTCTATTCTACTGTATTTTTCATTTATATCATACCATTATGGTTTGAATAATGGGTAAATATGATTATTTCATTTAAGGAAGTTTGGACTACCGCCCCTCAGAGTGATATAACTCGGTCGGGCCATATGTGGAATGTATATAGGATGGAATTATAAATATTATATATGATATTATACTGGAATAATTTTATACTTATGTATCGTTATGTTTTCATTCCAGTAAATATATTAAATTGAAATGAATGTATCATTTATTCGTATGTACAGCTTACCATCTCCATGAACAGTACATTTATTTTCTTATCTCAAAATACTATATACAATTATAAATACATATATATACACTATATATATGATATATATGATATCTAAATCATTAATATCATTCTAGATATAATGTAATTTTGACCACATGGACAACTTGTAATTATAAGAATTTCATTTATGACTCAAGTATCAAATATCAACAAAACAACCATCCCTAACATAAATAATTATATAATGATTATAACATGGAAATACGTGATATAAAAGGAATAATAAACATGAAAATTCTTCTAAAGAATATATAAATTAAATTTAGTTTATTATTCATGAAAATAAAGAATGAACGAATTGAGTCATACACGAGCTAAGGAAACTTCATAACCTAATTCACATTCACTTGGTTAAACTTATACTGCTTCATTATGCCCCCTATAACTATGTGAGATATAATTTTTTTATACTATTTTTTATTTGTACTTGTTTTATGTATACATAATATAAATACACATAATTTATCTATTTTATTTAAAAAATGAGCTTTGTAAGAGAACCATTCACCGTCCTCTTTTTGTAGAAGACTTATTCTTTGTTTTGTATTTTAATTTCTATTTTAATCTATTAGGATATATTCTTATATATCCTTATTGAAGTAAATGTTATGTCGAAGTGAAAAGATACCCTTTTCTCTACCATCAGATCATTTTCTGAATTTTAATTTGACGTCGTTATGCTGCCGAATTTTTGAAAGGGACTTCACCTCAATCACCTTTTATTGAGGATTATTTTGATTTATACACTAGTTTCTTTTATACGGTGTATAAAACCTTTTACTTTTCATTTCATTCAAAGGGGATATTTTTTCTATATATCATTTTACTAAAAGACAAAGGGAATGGTTCTTTTTAATGTACGTGGTGACAATGACATTTCCGTCACAGCGAGCATTATTTGGTACTTGGATTCCTTAACAAGACGTAATTTTTTAATGGAAAATAAACACCTTATATCCTTTTTATGTATTTTTGTATTGAAAATGGTTTTGATAAAGAATTTATTATTTCAATATCTAGAAATGGTATACTGTGATCGAATAGTGTAAATGATATCTTTCCTTTGTGTTTGTTTTATGTGTTATGTATATGTTATAGTTCATGGGAATTGTTTACGTATACGGGTGGTTATATGATAACCCTAAGGCGGGTGAGCCCAATATAGCTTTCCAATTAATTGGGTAATTTGATAGAGGTAAATGTAAATGTTTCTCTTGGAAGATTTAAAAAATATACAATTATAGGTATTCCAATGTAACTTCCTATGTAGTTTTGAAAGATACAATGTATGTATGTTATGGATGCCACCAGTTACCATTATGATTTATGATTTCGATGTGTCATACATAAATCATATGATTTCATTGGGTATGTTCAAGAGATTATGTTTTGTATCTATTTATGGACAAATGTTTTATTTCTTTATTTTATATCCCTTTCTAATATTTTTATGATCATCCCAAGTCTTTGAAATGTTTTTCACAGGTTTTAAGGAAGTATAAAATAAAGAAATTATTCAATAATATTTATATCAAGAAAAGAAATTTGGTTTTCTGTTAAGATTTTTTATTTTATGAAAAAAATGGATACTGTGTAATATTTTCTACATGTAATATTCATGATGTACTGTAATAATTATGGACTAATTATATAAAACAATAAACCTGAAATGTTTATCAATGTGAATTCTTGACTTAATTAAATATTATTTAATGTTTAAGGATGGGGCCTTATAGATATACATAATTCAAGGCTAACTACCTAGACCATACCACAGGGTTGAAAAATTCCCATCATGGCTTAGGCTTACTCCCTAATCAGACAAATAACTTATAATGTGAAAAAACAATATTTGATGAATTTAATCATGATATAGGTTCACCAATTATAATATGTTTAGGAATATGTGTGCCTTATAATGAAATAAAACATAGGGAAAACATAATGATTACCCAGGGAATGAAATGGGTTGTATAAAAATTCTTAAAAAATAGCATGATTGCTGATCATAATGGTATCTAACAATAAGGGTTTTGATAATTATGGGATGTTAATTACAATAGTTAGAGAGAAAATATTTCTAAGTGAATTGAATAATAGTTAAAGAGTATATAAATAACTTTGGAAATGTGCTGCTTAATCTGTGATTTAAGAAAATGGATATTGAGTCCTTAAATATTTTATGGGAATAATAATTTACAAAAAAATTGGGATAAAACTGTTTCCATAAAAAAATGTAATATTTTATAATGAATAAATAATTAAAAATTATAGGTTTTTCTTATTATAATGGAGTAATGAAGGAATATTTACCTTTAATCATGTTTTCTTAAGAACTAAAATTAACATGGGATCCTTTTAAAATATGTATATTCCCATCAAGTAATCACAAATTTAGCTATATTTAAATGATTTCGAGATTTATAAATAATATATAATATTTAAATGAGATTGTTATAATGAAAATGTGATGTAATATAGAGATATAATAACCCAAAAAATAAGATGCTTTTGTGATATCATATACCATATGTTCTAGAATCATTCTTCACATAAATATAATGACTTGAATAATAAAATTAAATTAATTAAGTAGTAAATTCCGAACCATTATAATCTATTTTTTATTATATTTATATTTCATTTATTTAACACAATTTCATTGTGATATAGGGATTATGATCTCCTTTCTTGATGGTGCACATTTTATGGTTCCATAGTCAGATCACAGGTATATAATTATTTATGTTCATATAAAACCATACTAAATTTTTAATGAGAAATTAATATTTACATCATTAAATTAAAATGGTTACAAATAAACATATGATTTATAATATAGGGATAAGAAATTTAATAAATATTCTAATATTATGCATTCTTTTAATTTGGGTAATTTTATATACCTTCACAAACTATATTCTTTTTTTTATATAAATGGTTGTTAAAAATCAAATAAATTAAATAATTTATAATATAAAATTTATAATAATATTTACAAATAATATTTTTTCTATAATAATATATGAATATAGTGGGAATGAACCATATAAGTTGTTCATGGAGTCTTTGAACCCACCTTATTGTAAAATATATTTTTGTTTTATAATCAAAATAGGGGTAAATAGAAATATTTCAGGATATTAATAATTATATATTATTATTTAAAGGATATTGATGTTATAAGGAAAGTTTGTAAAGATATATTATGTGGGTATACATTAAAAATAATATTTAATCAAATTTAGTTTATAGTTTACATCTCTAATTGAATTTCACTTTTTAATATACCCTATAAGTCATTAGTTAATAGTATTTGGATGGGTCTAAAATCAGTAAAATGTGGTGGGAGTTGAGTGGGAATGTATTTTTTAGAATTTTTTCATTATATAATGATTTTAAGGATTGAGGATAAAAATTATTTAGGAATGGTATTTATAAGGGATTATGATGGGTGTTTTCAGATACTAGAAATAATAGTTACTTTTTCATGGATATGACTTCCAAAATTATTGATTCATGTGACTTAATGATATAAATTGTTTATGTTAGTTTTAAATATTGGGTTTTTACATCATTTCGGCCTCAAAATGTATTTTATTGGTCTTATGATGTTAAATACCATATTTTACTATTTTTCACTATTCAAAAAAATTAATCTATTTTTTAATAATACCAACACATTAACCAAAATATTTTCTAAATTTATGATTCCTAATATTAAATTACTTTTAATATAATAATTGAATAATTATGTAAAAAGTAATTTTTATCATATATCCATATTTTGATAAAAATAACATATTTTATTATTATGACAATTTTCGGACACCTTGAAACATTTATAATGATCTAATAATATTATATCGAAATAAGAATTATATATAATTTTTTTTATGAAACAATTTTATGAAAATAAATTTTATAACAAATATTTATATATGGTCAATAATTTTCATAAAACATATATGTTTAGAAAAATATGAACAATTTTTTTTATCATTTATCAAATATTCATAAACATGTAGAAAGACATTAATAGAAACTGTATTCATTTTATAAGATACTTAAAATTCATTTTACATATACATAGGTGAGGAAACTATTCAAACTCTCATGTTTATATTCCCATGGGTCATATTTTTACTCTAACATGAATGTTTCTCTTCCAATCTCTATATATGTAATTGTTGTATAGGATCTTAACTTTTTATAAATAACTCATCTCACATTCATTTTTCATTCACTTATATATTCTTTCAATGTTTAATATTTTAATTTTGTGAGTCCAAATTGTATTATAATATTCTATGTCATTTCTATAAGGTTGTTTTTCATTGTAATTATTCATGATAATTCAACTGACCAAATCATTCATATGTTTTTTATCTTATTTTGTATGTTTTCCGTTGTACAAAATTCAATTCTTATGTTAATAAATTTTCTATTAATGTAAAATAATTATCAACAAACAAAATTATTTAAAATTTTGATTCGGGTTCTCTTGTTATTAATATAATAAAATATTAATAAATATTATACAATTATATAACGGGACATTATATGGATAAAATTATGGGATCTTAGATTATTTCTAACTAACAAATTTTCATCCAAAAAATTCAATTTTACCAACTTTGTTTAAATAGGTAAGGAAACTTATAATTCATTTTAGCCTCATCATTAGATGTAAATTCATATTACATATTTTTCATTATAGAAAATGGACTATTTTATTTATCTTCTTACGTAGATCAATTTCTCTATGGTATATAAATATTACAGGAATTTACTTATATGAGTGAACATAAATCTGGTATATGACATATTCATTTTGAAGAAATTATTTATTAGAATGTACTTCTTCATGAGGGAGAGGTGGAATAAATCATGTACCTCAGACAGTTTTGTTGAGAGTGTTAAATGATAACACACAACTCTAATCAGATCAATAATTTAAAAGGGGGTGATGTAATATGGACATAGTATAACATTCTTCCAAACTCTATAATATATTTCATTATTATATTTGTAGGAAAAACATTTCTCTTACCAATAACTCTTAGTCCCATTGATGATTTCAATATTTTATCCTCTAGTGGTTATGAGTAGTCTTTATTTGTTTATGAATGATGCTACCCTTTTTAACCATTTCATAGAACTTTTCTCATCCTAAAATTTTACATTCATCAACTTCATAATATATGTCACACCCGATTTTTCATGTCTTTGTTTTAGTATAGTTCGATGAAAATACTGATCATTTTATAGGGTTTTGGGATAGATGAATGGTTAATTTTGAAGTTAAATATATGTCTAATCATCCTACTTTGGGTTCCCCCTTCTTTTTCGGATTTTTTTGAGAAAGGGTGGTTACTTTATTATTTGGGCCAACCGTGAGCCTATATCCAGATTTAAAATCCAAATTTTTTTATTATTTAAATACATTTTTTCCACATTTTTAACCCATTACAATTCATTATTTTTCTCCCTTAACTTATTCAAACCAACATATCCTTTTTCACCCCTTAAAAATTCATAATCTAGGTGAATTTTGGTTACTTTTTTAGGTATTGGCCCAACATGTGGGCCCAATTGTAGTTAAAAATAATAATAGTGTTTATTTTATGTCAATTTAATTTTTTTAATATTTTTTAGTGATTCAACCACCAAATAGATCCCATGAATCATTTTAGAACCCCATTTTCCATTTTCCCTCATTGGAGATCATATTAGTCGCGGATTAGGGCACATTTCCTCAATGATTCTCAAATAGTCCCTATTTGCAAATGGTAATTTGTATATTTCATAAACCTTTGAATTAGAAATATTTTTTCCCAAATATTCATTACATGGTCCTTAAAGAACATAGGATACTCTCCAATAATTTTAAATCCAATACCATTCATCAATGGGTGTAGATGTAAGGGAATACAGAGAGTTTTCTAGTTTCCCAGATGCTATTTTTTTATCCTTTCTCCTCCCTCTTCCTCCTCCTTCAATTATTTCATGGATATTTCTTCTACCATGGTCATGTGAGAGCAATGTTTTTGTCTTGGAATTATTTTTTATAATTTTTATATTTATTTATGGATTTTAATCATATTTTTAGTGTTTATAAACCCGTGGGGGTGATTTCAATTGTGTGATTCCATTCTGCCAAGGATTTGAGGTAGGTTTCCCATTGCACTCGACCTTTTTATGTAAGATCCATCTATTTGATGTTTTTTTATCTTCATCACACTCCAAAAAATTTTATTTTATTCTTTGTATAATTTTATTTTGTGTCAAGTAGCAGTTAAGGCATTGTTTTTTCCAAAGTGTAGTAGTTTTTATTAAATGGTGGACACGATGTGTTTGTTAAAAATATTTCTTAGCTTCTGCACATGGTTTCTGGAAAATTTAAAATGGTTCCATAGCTTTTAAAAAATTTATGGCATTACATTGTTGTTTTATTCATTTTATAGTTCATAAAATGAATTGTTTTGAAAAGAATTGAATGTCATGTGTTCGGTAAGATTTCTAAATGGATTTTATGTGTTGTTTATGGTTTAAAATGATAGGTTTGGATGTATAATCATATTGTAAGTGGGGGAAAAATGTTTATGGGTTCCTTATGTATATTTCTAGTAGGTTTTTTTTATAAAGAAGTTTTATTGGTTGTATGGTATTTTGACATGTGTTTTTAATGGAAGGCCCATTTGGCACTTTTATAAAAATATTTGTGTAATGGATAAGCAATATGAATATATTCAATGTGGTTACTAATGTTTTTAATTGTAAAATTGGGGATTTTCAAAACCATATTTAATAAGGTATTTTTTGATTTGAAAAATTTTCGTTTGGAAAAAATGATTAAAGGTTCGTTTGGACTTTCCTAAAAATGAATAATGTGTGTTTTACATTTATATAACATGTTTTGTTCGTTGGGATTGTTTTATAATCCATTAAATGATTTTATTAAACGTATTTAGTGCTTCCAAATATTGTTGGGTATTGTTTTGTTGTGTGTTTATCCTGTAAATAGTGTCTTTGATGAGTTTTATGTTCCAAGCTTCATTACACTTTCTGAAATTATTTTATCGATATTTTAAGTGGATTATTGATCCGTGAATGAAATGTGAAGAATGTTTGTGTAATGATTGTGTTTCTATTGTTTATGAATTGAATATTAATATGGAAAGTGTATTTGATAATATGTGTTTCTTGATTGAGCAATAAATGGAATATCGAATATCATAGTGGACAGACATGTACTAGTATGCTAGTGATCCTATGGTGTTTGACCCAAGTTTCAAGTAGAATGTTTGATGGAAAAATCACTAACTTTACTATGATGATGATTTTGTCGGAGGACCAATAGGTTCTGGGTATGCTCCCAAATAGTGGCTCAAGTATACGACAATGGATATTTATAATGCTTACCTTCACCGAGATATGAGGTACCTAGTTCTCACAACTAACTAGTGCCTAGGGGTGTTCTTGTGATTTGTGTTCATTGGATATTTTATACTCATAGTCGGCATACAATGTTTTTGGATGGTAAATTTAGTTTCATGTGTGATTTATTTAAATGTGTGCATTCATTAATGCATCCACCTTGAAAGCTATTTTCATTTTGAAGTTCCACCGATTTGAAAATTGTTACTAGCATTGTTTTTTATCAAAAAATGCATGTTATTGTATGGTAATTTTTTTATATCCTGGGAAAAAATTTGGAAATCATACATTTATATCTCGTATTTAAAACATGAAATTTATATTTCGTTTATTTTAATGGAAGTGCATTTAGAATAGAATATTCGTCTAAACTACTCAGGTTTAATACTCACTCCTATAGTCTTCGTCACATTTTAGCCCTTTTAATGTTAAAGATTAAGTTCTATCTCCTTGGGTAACATTGATCATTGTCTTGGAGAGTGACTAGTGGGGTCAGATGAAGTTACTTGGATTAGTTATACTTCTAGTTTGTTCTACAAAAAATGTTCACTTCAATTTTTAAGTAAACGTATTTTGGGTTTTCCATTGCATTCAACTATTTGTTTGATTGTTTATATTTGGGTAAAGTCATTCCCTTTTTAACTCTATTAATTACCTCAGTTCATGTCTCCATCTCGGGATGTATGGTAACGCCTCTCGGGAATTGTTGTGGGCTGGCCTGGGTGACTGGTTCAATGTTGAATCGGGCCAAATCGTGAAAAAATGGAAACAAAGGAGTTCAGCTCTTATTAGATCTTTATTTAGACTATCCTTTTTATTTGGGGGATTTAAAGTTAGATATAGTATGATTGTTGATACTGGAGTGGTAGTTTAGGGAAGAGTATCAAAATTGTTTTATAGTTCTTATCCTCAGGTGTCCATGAAAAGATCGATTTTATTAGTGTCTTTGGTTATGTTGATTTTTTTGTTGTTGGGATACAACAAGGGGAGTTGGACTAATTTTCTATGTGAGATCTCAGGGCTTAGAAATCCATGTGTTTCCCAATTCATGGTTCTAAGAAGACTCTCTATGTTGGTGGTCTGTTTTATTTATGGACACCAACAATATGGTCATGACATGCACAAAAACTAGTTCCCTTAAGAGGGACTCATGGATTTTTCATGAATTTGGGATTTGTTTTCAAAATAGTTTTCTTGTAATTGTAAAAATGGCGTTTAATGTAGTGGTTGGTTTTTGAAAAGTGGAAAAATGTGTTTTCAAAAATTAAATATAAGAATAAATTTTGAATGTTGTGCTTTTTTTGAAACAAATTTTTTGGAGGAAGTTGAAATGATTTAACGGGATTGGATTTTCTCAAATCTAAATATGTGGTTTGTTGAAATAAACTGTTTTGGAATTGTGAGTCATTTTAAGATGAATATGAATCTTTTTCATAAATGGGGTGTTTTTGGATTTTGAAAATTGTTTTAATCTGATGAATAGGTTTTTGAAATTGGTTTCCATTGGTTATTGTTTTAATAGATAGTTTATTAGTCTAAATGGCCACCAAATTATGAAAATATTCTTTATGGAATTTTAGAAAATGGGAGGGGGTTATTTGGAGTAGCGTGGTTGTTTTAAATTTTTTTAAAAATGAAATTCGTTATGATTTATGGAAACTGATCTTGATGAAGTTCATTTTGTTTTATGAAATCAGAAATGGGTCATGACTTTGTGCTTAGTGTTCCTCTTGAAGTTTCATGATTTTTGGAATGATGTTGTTTTGTTTTAGCATTTTGTGTTAATGTGGGTGCTCAAATGCATTGTATTATTGATATCTATAAGGATGTCCTATATGTCATGTTGGTTGGGTGCCTATGGTAGCATGGAAATGTGCATGTGAGTTGGACTTGATTAAGCACCATTGGTGAATTAGGAAATCTAACATGTTAGTTTATTTTCAAAATTGTTTTGAGCTGAGAAATTGTGGCATTTGTTTATAAACCAATGGTTATGTTGCTAGTTTTTTTCTATTTATCTATAGTGTGGTTTATTCCGAATGATTCATTGTTATCTAGAATTCATGATCTTATTATTTCTTGATATGGGATCTAGTTGGTGGCTCGGTTTTGGAGTAATTTTTAGTGTGTTTCTAAAGATGTGTTGGATGTGGGTATGTAGCCAAAAATAGTTCTTTATTTCCAATATTTCCAGTTGATCATCCTAAGGATTATTTACCATGTTTTATAAACTGGATCCACCTCTTAATATAATTCCTCATCCCATTAGATGAAATAGAGAGGTGATTGGTATCGATTTATAGTTCCCTCCTATTATGATGATTCTCTTAGTTATATAGGTTGTGTTCGATGATTCATTGTGTGTTTAACCGTGTTCCGTGTTCATTTCCCGCCTTATTATATGTATGCTAGAATGGTGGCATGTATCAATCAGTATCTATTGGGTATTGGTATTTTGATTGAACAAGAGTATTTCATGAGATAATGTGATTCTAAGCTCTTTACTATGGTGTAGAAAATGATTCAAACATCACAGCTCCATCCATAGGCCTTAGAGTGAAGCATTTCACGTAGTCTAAAAAATCTATATATGTGCGGGGAGCTCGACTTGGATCCTACCTCCACCATTGTATTAAGGTAGTTACTACTCTATTGTGGTTTCTAATGACTGTGAATTTAATATTTTTTCAATGAGTGTTGTGGATGTACCCCTCACATAGTGTATATGGTTATTCCTTCACAGATGTAGGTTTCTGATCATTGTCCCTATGTTGACCGCCTATTTAAATCAAGGGCGATTTTGGTGTTACATATTCGTAGGAGGAAAGTGTTGGGTAGAACCTCTGTTTCTTATGTGGTTTCAATGGACTAATTATTGGTTCCCCTTCCCTACCCTCCCCAAGTTGAGGGGTTCTGGATCCGTGCAGAAAGTGTTGGCCTAGTTCTTTTCCCCTCAATATGGGAGTGGGTGGTTTAAATTTTCCTGTAGTAACCCAATTAACATGGGTTTGTAGGTAGACACGGGTTATTTTTGGTGTTCTTATACAGGTTAGGTCCGCTTCTAGTGAATGTTGAATTCATTTTTTGTTCTTTTCTAGTTGGACTCTAATGGTGGGGAGACCCACTGCGTGTCGGGAAGATCATTCCTTTATGGATTTCACATATTTTAGTTTTGATATAATGGTGGGGATCCCATTAATACCTCCCCTTCCCATATTCAGTGTATTTCATGAGTAAAAATAGTTTTGGTGATCTTTGGGATCATTGGGAGAAGGTCTAACAATCTAGTTCTTATCTTGGTTGTGGAGGTGGTGGCTTGACCGTTCCATTGATTTTCACAAAGTGGTTCTGAGTTGGCGTTTTATTTGGGGAAAAGGATTATGTTCTGTTGATGGTGAATGTTATTTCTTTGGATTTATAAGATATATCATGCTTATATAGAATACATAGGTGTTGTTCAGTCAGCTATAAAGTGTTATGGCTTTCTCAGTGTGGAAATCATTAATGGTGGGGAGAATTGTCACTCCAAGTTTTTTTGTCTTTGTTGTGATATGGTTCATTGGAAACACTGATCATTTTCATGGGTTTTGGTTGATATGAATTATGAGTTTTTATGTTCCATCTATGTCTAATCATTATAATTTGGGTTCCCCCTTTCTTGTTTTCATGTTTTTAAAGAAAGTGTGGTTACTTCATGATTTGGGCCAACTGTGAGCCCATTTCAATTTTTAAAAACTAAATTTTGTTCTTTTATAATGAATTTTTTTAACCTTTAACATCCAATAAACATCCATATTTTCCTCCACTATCATATTAAAACGACCATATCCTTTTTTATTCCTTAATATTTCATAATCATGGAAAATTTGGGTTACACAGGTATTGGGCCAGCCTGTGGGCCCATTTCCAGTTTTAAAAAACTAATTTGTTTATTTTTTTAAATTTACATTTTTTGATATTTTTTTGTCAATACACTTCCCAATATACATTATGAAACCTATTCTCACCTCCATGTTCCATTTTCCCACTAGGGAGCACATTTTAGTCACAGATTTGGGCAAAATTTCAAAATGTTTCTCAAAATAGTCCATATTTTCCATAGGAATCAATCATTCATTAGTCATTCAATTCATACTATTTTTTCTTCATATATTCTCTAACATTTTTTCATAGACCTTAGGAGACTCTTCAAGAAGTTTCAATCCATTACCTCTCTTCTATTGGTGTATATATAAGGGAATACACGGAGTTTTCTAGTTTCCATGATGACAATTCTTCTCCTTTCTCCATCTTATTCCTCCTCCTTCAATTATTTCAAGTTATTTATTATCCAAAGTTCATGAAAGACCTATGGATATGTTTTGGAATTATTTTTATGGGGGTTATATTCATTTATTATTTTTATTTATAGTTTTAGGTTTTATAAACCTGCGGCGGGTGATTTTGGTAGTGTGTTTCCATTCCGCCAAGGATTTCAGGTAGGATTCCCATTTCACAAAACATTTTTATTTAATAGACAACTATATAATTAAAATTTACTCTTCCTCACATTATTAATATTTTAATTTATGCTTTATATAATTTTTTGGGTGTTCCAAGTACTAGTTAAAACCATTTTTTTGGTAAGGTGGTGTAGTTTTGTTAAAATGGTGCACACCACATGTTAGTTAAATTTCATTCATAGGTTCATCACACAGTTTGTGGTATTTTTAACTTGGTTAAGTAAAATGAATAAATTAATGTCATTCAATTTATTTTTATTCCATTTCATGTTCTTAATGTGAGTTGTTTTTGTGTAAAAATGAATTCCATGTGTTTGGTATGTTTCCCAATTGGCTTTTATGTGTTTAGTGTGGTTTAAAATTAATGGTTTTGAATGATAATCATATTGTAGGTGTGGAAAGAAATGTTTTGGGGTTAATTATGAGTAATGAATGATGTTTTAGGTTTTTAAAAAGACGGTGTATTTGTATTATGAAATTTTGACATGTATTTCTAATGGAAGGCTAGTTTGGAACATTTATAAAAAGCGATGTGTATGTATAAGAAATCTGATTATTTTCTAGGTGGATACCAATGTTTATAATCTTAAAATTTTGGGTTCTAACAACCTCATTAAATTTGGACTTTGTGTCTTTTAAAAAATCCGGATTGGTAAAAATGTTTAAATTACCGTTTGGCCTTTCCAAAAAATGAATAATGAGTGTTTTACATGTATATAACATGTTGCGTCATTTGGGATTGTTTTATGTTCTATGAAATGATTTTATTAAAATTTTTTAGGGAAAAAAATATGGTTGGGTATGGTTTTGTTTTTCATTTCCCTAAAAAAGTGTTTTTGAATGAGTTTTTTGTGCAAAGCCTCATTACACTCTTTAAAATTGTTTTATAATAATTTTATATTGTTTATTGGTCTATGAATGAAATGCGAAGCATGTTTGTGGGATGTTTGTGAGTTTATGGTTAGGGAATTGAATTATGAAGTGCAGGTTTTATTTGATAATATATTAACTTGATTGAGCACTAAAGGGAATCCTAGGTATCTATGTGGTCAAACTTGTACTGGTATGCTGGTGATCTCGTGGGGTTTAGCCCCAGTTTCACGTAGCAAGTTCGACGATGAAAAAAATTACTGAACTATGATGATGATGATGATGATTTATGGACACTAGGTTATTGGTATTATCCATACTAGTGGATCATGTACACTATAATAGTTATTTATTATTCTTACCTTCATCAATAAATGAGGTACCTGTGGCTCACAACTAACTAGTGCCTACAGGTATTCCTGTGACTTGTGCTCATTGGATATTTTATAATCACCATAGAAGTACATTTTCATTAGTTTGTAAATTCAAATTCATGCGTGATTTATTTAAAATTTTACATTCTTTTGATGCATCCCTCTTGAAAACTATTTTCATTTTGGAGTTTCACCTCTTTGAAAAATGTTACTAGAATTATTTTTTATAAAACATGCATGTTTTTGTCTCTTATTTGTTTATATAACATGGGACCTCAATTGGTAAACATACCCTTATATCTTGTATCTAATACATTAAATTTATGTTTCATTTATTTTAATGGAAGTTCATTGGGAATAGAATATTGGGCTAACCTACTGAGTTTTAATACTCACACCTATAGTCTTCTTCTGTTTTTAGCCCATTTGCAGGTTTTAGCTTGAGTTTGGTCGCCTTGGGTGATGTGTGATCATTTTGTTGGAGAGGGACCAGCAGGGTCACATGGAGTTAGTTGGTTGTTAGTCCTGGTCAGTTTACTTTTTTGTTCTACTTTATGTTTCTTGTACAAATAATGATTAGTTAAATTTTTATATTAATGTAGTTTGGCCTGTCCATTTATTTCTGTTGTAGGTTTGATTGTTTATATTTTGTGGGAAATTGTTCCCCTGTATACTCTATTGATCCCCACAGAGCTTGTCGGCATCCCAGCAGGATCGATAACACCTCTCGGGACTTGTCACGAGATGTCCCGGGTGACCTTCGGGCCGGTTCGTGACAATATCACATTGGTTTTATAAATTTAATCCCATATAAGGATAAATATGGATCCATTTGGATTCTTGAGTGTAAATAATTATTGTAAGGGAACTCGACCATAGGAAGATGATGATATTATATTCCACAAAAGACTATCAATTATCCTATCAAGTTGTCTTTATGTGTCTATATATTCCAATCTAATTGGTCATTAGATTGGGGGTAATAAGAGATAATAATTTTCAACATTATTTTTATATAATATTATAGATTCTTCTAGAACATGGATGTCAACGTCACATATTGATCAAATATAATCAATAATAGTTTTCCATAAATAATCAGTACTTATCTGATGTAGATAAGTTCATGATGAATGATTAATAAGTCCTCAATAATAGAAATAAATTGTTTATTTTTTATAGGATGGACCACCAAAAACCATATATTATTATACCCTCTTTATCTATTTGTATTTCTTATGAAAATATACATGGTGATGTATTCAAGTATTCATATAAGCTTGGGTAATAACTGCATCATACCTTTAGTCATTGTCCTTTCACTCTTCACATGTTAATATAAGAGTCACATTGATGTATATTTTATGGAATCCTTATTCATATTTTCCATCCAATATATCTCTTAAATAGAGAGATACATCTTCATACTCAATAGGTTGATAGAGATGGTTGAGTTATTTTCAACATTCAACACTCTTTATTTATCTATTTGTTAGATGGTACACATATTCATGACAGAAATCATAAAAATACTTATTTAAAAATTCGAACATTTGTTATTCCTTTTAAAATAGATATTCCATCGACTATTGTATTTCTACATATTCTTTTTGAGCATCCATTAAATTCTCTATATGGGATGTTTTTTAAATCATCTGAGGAAGGAATAATGTTGTCCCTTAATATATGTTCCCCATGACTATCAATTTAATATATAATAATATTGGTTGATTCTATATTCATATCATGGATATGGTTTCCATATTAATTATATATATAAAATAATCCACATTATTTTCTATCCTATGATGGTAGTGGACTCATTAGTCCCAGTCCCTGATCATTTCTAAACATTGTTTTTGGTGAATGTTAATCTCATTCTATGTGAATAAGTATCTGAGTATATGTTAATAATAATATATTTCACTCATATCTACATAAATATTGGTCTTCCAAATAATTAATATAGTGACTTATATAGATAAATCCATATTATATGTTTTGTTGTATATCTAAATACCATTCTTCAATCATGATTCCTAGGATATCAAATTATCATTATGCATAACTACATAGACAATGTCATATTTTATGAATTTTTTTATACCCTAAAACCATGCCCAAATTAGGGAAGTGTGAAGACTGGTGTAGTGATAAGTCACTCTTTCAATTCCTTGATTCTCTCTTTAGAATGTCCTTGGATTTTACTACAAAAATATTACATATATTTTTATCAATATTCAATAAATTTCACAAATAAATTCCTAAGTAACATAAATGTTTAGTGTCATTAGATACTATATACATAATTTTCTTATCTTGTGAAATATCTTCAATATCTCTCATAAGGATCCTATCACTAGACATACCATACCTAAAACCATTCATTAGGAGATAAATAAATTTAAAATAAGAAAGGATGAGACCAAATGATCACTAAGAGTATTCATTGGAGATAACACTAATGACTCAAAACATTATGTTAACATTAAGATATAACATCACGAGTTAACATTTTCAAACCATACCACTCATAAAATATATCATAACACTAAGAAATGTCAAAAAGTTTTAATGTTCATAAGACATAGATCATAATGGTCATTGGCGAAAAAATGCATGAGATCATTACCTGTACATTTTAGTGTTTCAAATATTGAATATTATAACATTTTGAACATGTATAATAAAAACATGTTTACAAATTAAGATATAGAAAAGGAATAAGTCTGTCACAATCACATATGGACGTTAAATCGTAACCTACTCATAATATGATGGACAAAAAATGAGTTTCAAAGAAAAACATATTACATTAAACCAGATCATTACATAACTATATGGCCATGAAAAAATATCCATAAATAATCTTGGGAATATTATAAATGTTCCATTCAAAACATAATTGGAATGAAATCTAGACAACACATGACCTTATAGACATGATTCCATGTTAATGCATTACATTTTTAATATGAAATTTGGTTCACAAATATCCTAAATACTCATATGTAATCCATATTTACCAAATATAACAGTGATTTTTATAATTGAAATCCCATATTTCACATAATTAAATTAAAATATATATGCTATGTATGATTATTAAACATTTATCATAGCATGACCCATGAAAGGGATGTTGGATTCATAATCATTTTATCTTACCATAACCTATTGAAGAAAAAAATATTGGTTTACATATTATAATAATTATCATATCCCTTAAATAGAATGAATAAGTGTGGTATAATTTTATGGAATCCACATTAAAACATAAGTAACACCAATGTTTGTTATATTTTATGAATAAAATTTCCATAAAATGATCATTAAATAATTGTTTAGTAAATTGTTTTTTCTATTTTTAAATAATTTCTTTAAAATATAAAAACGTCTAAAATATTAAAGATAACATATCACCTAAATATAACATTGGAAAAATGTGTGGTTTATCTTAAATAATTTATAACTCAGTAATTAAATAATCATTCATGTCGTATATGTTAAACCAAATAATGATTTTTTATTTTTTGAAATTATAAAAACGTAACTCAATTAAAAAATTTTCTTGAATATTCTATTTAATTTATTTTTTGATGAAAATTAATTATTGGTAAAAATTAATTTTTCCAATCATATGATATTTTTAAAAACATTTTCAAAATATTTTTAAAAATCATGATCTGGGTAAATAAATTATATTTCACCATAGAAAAAGATAATGTTCATATTTATTAATAATATTCATTTATTATAATTAGTTATTAAAAAGGTCAAAATGAAAGGGAGAAATTTATTCCCTAGAAGTAACCATTTTATAAAAAAATAGGTTATTTAATTATACATATAAATATTTCATCATCATAAGATTAATAACAATCAATCCATATAAACACTTATATTTTTTAATAAAACCTATTTCACTTCATTAACATTTAAATATTCAGTCCCATGAATGAAATATAATTATATAGATATGTAAATGATAAAAAAATAATCAAAAATTTCATTCAATAATATTATATTCATTTTAAAAAATAAAAAAGTAGTGAATATTTCATGTGTCTCACAAACAAATGTGAGGCAAAAATCCATTATCCTCTATCTACAATTTATACATACATCTTCAAAAATTATATATAATATATATTAATTTATTTTATATATATATTATGATAATACTAGTATATTTCAAAAAATATATGATTAACTTATAAATATATACCACCCCTTCACTATGAATTTGTTATTTAAATCCTTATTATGGGTGTTAGCTTCTTTATTTTTCATATGTGTTCCACTTGAATTGTTTATTTCTTCATAATATGATTATGTTTTCAACATATCTATTTTTTTGTAAAAATATAATTTATATCTATTATAAACAAATTTTGTTTTCTATTAGAGTTAATGTCTTAAAAATGAATCACAACATTTATGGAGATGGAAGGCTTTATATACGAATGAACGTAGTTTCCATTTTCTCAACAAAATGAATGATAAAAATATAAATATCAATTAATCATTAAAGAATATTTTTTATTTCATATATATCATAAATATTTTTTATTTATACCATTATTACCATCAATTCTATAATTAAATGAAAACATATCACATTACATATTGGTGGCAGTAGTCCACATGTAAGGAAGAATGAATTCATCATTTTCCAAAAGATTGGAAGGTTAGAAGGTAGATGTGATGTTTTAATTATTAATGTATACTTGTTTAATTAATATCAAATATATCTTTTAAATCCATCATTTTAACCACACATGATAGGTAGTAATGGATCATAAATTAAATTGGTTTGAGAGGTGTTAGACCATCGTACACATGATCGATGGGGTTTTTTACATTTTTGAGATAGATTAAATAGATAAAGGTTATTTCAATTAAATAATAACACAAATGTATTTTAGATACCCTAATATTAATATATCATCTTATTTGAGGGATATTTTTTTGTATTTTAGTAAATAAAAAGAACAAAAGAACTCGGCTAAATAGGACACCACTTCATCAAAAAAAATTCTTAGGTTTGCATCAAAAGCCATCTTAAGAGGGTTTCCAATTCAATCCATTAACTCTTTTTTGTGACGGGGGTATTCAGGGAGTGATTTTTTTATGTATTTTCCATACCAAAAATATATTTGACTATTGACAGGAGAGGAGATTATATTTTCTTTTACATTAGAGGAATGAAAAAAATGGAAGCTGCTTGGAAATTCCCAAAAAGAATCCAAAATGATAAAGACATTTCCATTAAATGTGATTCATAATAGGAATAAAATCGAATATATGATATTACAATATTCAAATATTTACATCAAAAAATATTTAGAAATTTATTACTATAATATGTAATGATATTTTTTGGTTTAACACCATGATAAACTCGTTTTAACATTAATCATTGTAATTAAAATTTACTGCTCTATCTATTCATTAAGAATAAAATAAAATTTAATTATATCAAATCATAATTAATTTGATTAAAAAAATGGAACTAAATTTACTAATTTCAATTCTTTTAAATGTATGAATTTATTTAAAAATTAAACAAAAAAAAATGAAAAAAAATATTTGTTTCCCAAATAAATATTTCTTATAGAAATATTATGATTTTATAAAAAAAAATTAACATATAATTAAAAATGATTAAATTATATAAATAATAATATAATTTAACTAATAACACATTTAAAATAATTATTATACCAAGATGGATGTATAAAATCTCGATAAATGAAAAGGAATATTTCAATAAAAATACCATTTGTCACTATTAATTGAAAAATTAATGTTTTATGAAAATTCTTAAAAAATCCAGTATAAAATTAATTTTTCATTATTATTTAAAAATTATTATGAGATTGTAATGTAGTATTTCTAAAAAATTTATAATTATTTTTAAAATTATTGTGTTCAAGGTAACAAATTAGAATTTTAGAGAAATATATATTTTATACATAAAATTTTATTCATTTTTATTACGTGACTATAAAAAAATTAAGATTTATAAGTAATTTTTTTAAAATATAACACATATATTTTTTTCAATTAACTCACTATGGTTTAATATTTTAATTTATTTATATGATAATATATATTTATTATAATGAATGTTTCTCATAAAGAAATTTCTTTAACTATCTAATTCTTTTTACTATCATTTCTAATCAATTTTTAATAATTCAATTTATTTTATTCAGGTCTAAAATATATTATTTTCCAAATATATTAATTCCTATTCAAATTTTTTTTTCAAATATTGGTTATAATGGTTGGGTTAAAATAATAATAATAATATATTTTGGTTCCCTTTAAGTAATAGTTTGGTGTAATACAAGATATCAATGAAATTATATTTATTTTCAAAAAAGTATTTAAACAAATAATGTGTTGTTACTTTCTCGTCCAACTTCATTAAATAAATTGAATATTGTACATTGATATTTTTTCTGGGTTTCTCTTAAATATGAAAAAAAATTTATAGAAAACCCACATCATAAAAATTATAAATAAATAATCTTCTTGAAATTATGGAAATGAAATTATGATTGTCATATTGAATAACACATAAATAAGTTTATAGAAAAGATGAAATTTGTGGGAATTAAAAATATATACATTAGAGAGATAATTAATTCACAAAAACTAATATAGAGTGATGGGGAATTAATTTAAGAAAATGTTAATGGTCAAAAATCAATAAAACTATAAAGGGTTATAAAACCTTTCATTCATTTGAATTAATGGTCATTATAAATAATTATTATTTTAATATACACATAAAATATTTGAGTATTATTTTTGAGAAAATATACTTCCTTGATTTCAATTTATTTCAATAGAACTATCTCATCCTTGTTGGGTCCACATTGTGTATGAAGATTGTATTTGTTGTCAACAGGCGTCAATGGATGTAAATTATGATCATCGTGAAGAAACGAACCATCCTAAGTTAACTAGGGAATAAAAATCAGTCATTTTCTAAGATTTATCCTAAGTTCCAAATATGTGAATTAGGATGGTTGGAGTGTTATTTGAAAGGATTAAATTAAAAGGAGAAGAAAAGGGTGTGGAGGAGATTTGGAATTCTAAGGTGGCCAATGCATGAGTTTTGAGATAGAAAGTGGCCATTCATTTCAATGCCTACATATTGTTCTACTATTTATTTTTATTGGACTTACATAAAAAATAGGCCAACCAAGGGGGATATCTGAATTCCTCATCCCCAAGTACATGTGGCACCTGAGGGTCAACCGTGAATGAGGGTAACCCTCAAGGCCACCCCCGCAAGAGGTGCATGAGTGTGGGTCGTGCATAAGACCGCAAGAGCAAGCCTGGTCATCAACCCGTGCGGCAGGGTGCATAATGGGTGCAAGTAGCATGCCTATGGAGCTGATAGTGGGTGTAGAAGCATCCCTATAGGGTGAACATAGTACGGGGAAGTACTATGAGGGTAGGAGTAGAATTATTATTGGGTGATCCCACGACATGATAATTTAACAATGAAAACCCACATGCACGTTTCTATGTGGGAAGACATTATAAAAATGTAGAAATAATCCTCGCCACTCAACTCATCCCACGTATTGATCAACAGTTCAATCAGTGGATCATCTAATAATTTATTCATGGGTGTCTATCAATCTAACGCGTTGCATGATTAATCTTATACCGTCTGATCTCCTTCACCATAGTTATCTTCAACATCGAGGCATCTGATGCACTTGTGAACTATGAGCTCCATCCGAAGGATGATCTCAACCCTATGAACACCATTTCAGCCCTGATCAAGCCAGTTTTGATCATCTTGCTATCAATATTCCATGCGTTCAATTACATTTTCATTCATGAAACTCTACATAAAGATTGGAAAATTGCCATGGAAAACAATGTTTCTAGAGGCATGCCATCTCAAGTGTTTGAAATTTTTATAAGACTCTTGATACACGATTGTGTAAAAAATGAATGAAAGAATGTAGTGAGTCACACTGATGAAAATGAAACAACTGATAATCTCGTCATATCGTAGGAACGTGGTTGGGAGAGTTAAAACCCGCGATCATCATTCAGTATCTTGAGGATCTCAGATGCCGAAATGATTTGATCTCGATTGATAAAAAGGGATCCACTGATCCTAGAAGTGTATTTTTCATTCAATCCTTTCAAGATCCCTTGTTCTGAGAAATAGAGTTTCTTCAATATTTAATGCTCAAGATGATTCATATACAATCCATGAACTAATCTATGTATGTGAAGAGTATTTCCGTGTACTAATCTGGTTTGCAATGAGGTGAGCCACATACCACTCTAGATAGTGACAGACAAGAGAAGTGAACCACATCTGGTTCTTGAAGAGATGATCTCATATACCATTTTGTGTTTAGGGATCAATGTTCCCACGTACCACTCGGATCGTCCGTGTACCACTCTAGTTCGCAGCGAAGAGTGTCCCATGAGGGGAAGTCCCACATACCACCGAGTTTGCAGAGGAAAACAGCATGTCACAATGTACACGAAGGAAGCCCATGCATCCCTTGCTCAAGGGAGAGGTCATGAATAATCCATGTTCTTATAGGTGACAAATAGACTTTTTCATAAGATAACTGTATACCCATGGTGTGTCAAAGGAAAACAAGAACACCATTCCATACTAAAATTCACACAATTATGTTTCAATAAAATAAGATACTTATAAATATAGAAATACAATGTGAACAGAAAGTGTTGAGGAAGGGAGAATTAAGATTTTTCATGGTGAAGGCAATTGAATATATATATTATTATGCAATATTCGAAGAAGTACACACATAATGTGTAAGCACATCCGAACCAAGTGGTATGAAAATAAAATACCGGGAAGTGGAATGGATGCCATGTGTGTGCTTAACGGAACCATGTCAACTTGGGGATTCACACAAGAATGTTGAGGATGGAGTGCAAGAATTATTTCACTCACATACATATGAGAATACATTGAATAGGATCATCCTAAACTGAGGGTTCACATGTGTAATGAGGTGAGTAGGAAGATCATATCTAAATTGTCACATGCGTGGTAACATGAACACATGAAGGAATAATGGATGACTTTGATGATGCCTATTGAATTTTTTTTTCAGTTTTTGAATAATCACAAAAGATTTTGTGATTCTTGTGAAGAAGAATAAGAAGTATTTGTATATATGTTTTAGGAACTAGAGAATAATATTGAATGTTAAAGAGAATCAACTCGGGAACATGATTCTAATAAAGTCTCATGCTGAACAGAAGACAAAGACATTAATTCGTAGTTATTGAAGTGACCTTCAAGTCAAAAAACTATTAGAGTACCTCTCTATGTAATTATCCTAGGGGAGCATACAGAAGTGATCAAAGGGAAGCATTGAGCTTTCCCTAAACATTTGTAAAGGCAGTGTGTCTTGGATAGAGCGATTGTAGCTGATTATTTTAATCCACAGATAGTGATGAATAGTGAAAGTAAGTAAGATTGAAAACATATAAGCATACATTCCATGGAAATAGCCCTTAGTGGTGAACCAAGTAAAAGTGATTTGTTTCCTTCTGCATTTTAATTCTGTTAATTCCTTCACATATAAATCATATAGTTTTAATTATGTTCCTACCATCATGGGAACAATATCCAATGAATAAAATAAAAAATTTGACACCCTGATTCACAGCTCCCTCTTAGGGTGACCTAGGGTCAATTTCTTAGTATCAGAGCGCAAAGGTGTACATATGTTGGAAACTCTTCAGTACTTCTATTAGAAATATTATTTGAGTTTTGTTTCCTAAGACACCAATGATGATTTGTCTGGATGCATGTTCAGTTATCTTTGAGCATAATTCTATACCAAACAAGAACATGAAGATCTTGAAATAGAATGAGAATAAGCTATTGAAGAAGTCTCTCATGTCCAAAGAAGAAGCAGTGTTGGGTTCTCAATAACCTTCCAATAATGAGGAAATATTAGTCTTCAGAAGTGAAGAGCAGGGGGCTCTGGTTTCTACAAGATAAAAAAAGACAGTTATATCTCATTTTTAAGTGATCAGGATAAATTAAGAACCTATATGAACGATATTTCAGATGAATGTGTTGATGCTATTTTTATAATGTTTCAATGTATGTAAGATGATATCACTCAAATGGGAATAGAACCTAATAATATGGAGGAAGTCTTGGTAAATAAATAATCAGAATGTTGTACGATCTCCATCAATATTGAATCCATTGAATAAACGATGAGGAAAAATGAAATAAATACATTAAAATGGTACAAAGATGTTGCAAAGGAAGGGAGAGTTAGAATTTCTCTAGAAGAAATGTTCCAAGAACATGATGATGAGCTGAAGAGGGGCACTGAATTCAAGAGTTTATATTTTGAGGACTCTTCCATGAAATTCAAGGAACTGTACTCTTTGATACAATCCAATGTCAAGTTTAATAGAGAAGGTGTTAAAATATTGAAAAAGAATAGTGATGAGAAGAAGATAATGATTGATGATCAGAAGATTATCCTCAATATTCAATATCTAAAATTTGAAGCCTAGTTGACCAATCACGAGAAGAAACATATTGAGCCTTCACAAAAAAGGAAACAATTTCTTCTAGTATTCAATGCTCAATATAGGATTCTACTATGAAAAGACCTCCAACATGTGTAATGAAAAGCATGGTTTCACTAATTGATCTATCACGAGTAGCGGAGAATGTAGAGGTACCATCCTTACCAACATATAATATTGTTTCTAAATATGTTTCTAAAAATATTGCAAGTTGGAAGAAAATTTCAAAGAAAGTATGGATGAGGAAATGTGAGGAGAATAATCCTATCACCATGGCTAGGGTGGATAGGAAGATGTTAGAAGATGATTCCATAGACAGAGCACAACACATTCAGAAGAAGGCCCAAAAAGATTATATAGAAAATATCAAGAAAACAATATTAGTGGGTCAATAATGGTGCAGAAAAAGATTTGGTCACTATTCACTGGATAGTCTGTAAAATAATTTAAATAAAAAATCATAGAGAGTTTCTATGTCAAAATTTAGAATTCTAGAGAACAACAAGAGACATAAGTAAATCCAGAAGCATTATAATACTGAAAAAATATTCGAAATTCTAGACAACATCTGTGATGTATGATATGGGAGTGGTCACAAAAATGGAGCATGCTTATCTCAATAGATATCTAGATATGATATGTACAAAAGACCACATTATCCATCTTGGAAAGAAGAAGATAACTTGGGAAGAAATTATAAGAATTTTTCAAAAGAAAATTCTCATATGAATACTCCATGAAGGAAATGTGAGATGTACTTGGATTCAAAATCCCAAAAGATGAATATTGTAATATCCAAATGAATTCCTATAAAGGCTGAATATATGAGGAGTCCTTGTGGAAAATCCATACATACTACCATTCTTCTATGAGAAATTTTTGTTATCTAGACTACTGATTTGGAAGGAATGTGAATAAAAGGAGATTCACATGCTAAGAATAGTGTAACAAAAAATAAGTAGATTCCATATGGTAATAAATAATTATTGTGTATGAAATTCAACAAGTCTGGTCACACTGTTATGAATTGAAGTGCATTTATTCTAGCCAAATAAGAATTCCCCATGAAGATGAAATTTGCACGAGGATATTCTTTTTCCTAGATATCCCTTGAAGAATGTAGACTCTCACAAAAAGAGATGGAAGAAATAATGAGATCTAAAAAATCAAAGTTAGAAGTCATGATCAAATTGGAATGTGTGGGGATTGGATAAAACAGAGTATCTTGGTTGAGAAAATCAGATCAACCTTACTGCTCACATTGAAGAAAGAAAGGTAAATCTACCTTATTCCCTTAACACTCGGTGTATTTTACTAATTTTAAATGGAATTAATGGTGAAGCAAGAACTGGGGGTGACCTGAGAAGTGTCCCATT
The DNA here is from genome assembly GCA_963277665.1 of Viscum album. Lineage (NCBI taxonomy): Eukaryota > Viridiplantae > Streptophyta > Magnoliopsida > Santalales > Viscaceae > Viscum > Viscum album. Next base: position 968,823,230 of record OY728133.1, on the reverse strand, counting down.
AAGGTGGAGACACATAAAAAGATTAAAGAGTTATTACATCAATTAGTATCAACTTCAATTGGTATCAAATTCATTTAATCTAAAGATTGAATGAAGATATTTTCATTGGAAAAGGAATGTCATTTCTCAATCTATCATCCTCGGTTACTAAAAATAAAAAATATTTTACAAATTGGAGTAACTAAATCCATCAGTGACATAAGAAATTTGGGAGGGCCCTTGAAGACAAGAACATCATTTCTCATCACATTAGGTATCATGATCATAGGATAATGGAAAGCATAGTTTTCTAGATCAAATCCTCTTGTTTTCTACAATGATCATTGCTCAAGTAGAATTATAGAGACATTATTGAAGGAAAAATTGATTATGTATGTAATGATACCCTATATACTATAAATATTATATTTCTTGTCAAAAATGGGAAGATAATGTGAAATGAATGTTGAAAAGAGAAATGGAGGGAGAAGACTGAAGACTGTCATTCTGACATTGACATGCTCATTTTTTCTAATTTTATAATATTGAAAAGGGGTAGATTGTTGTAACCACATGGTGTATAAAGATTATATTCTTTCCAATGGGTGTCAAAGGATGTCAATGATGATCAATAAGTAGAATGGGCTACTCCTAATTGAACTGGTTAATGGAAATCATTCATTTTTTGTGATTGATCACAAGTTACAAATTTTTGTATCATGATTGTTGGTGTATTATTTGTAAAGAGTAAAAGAAAACGAGAATAAGAGGGTATTAAGGAGATTTTGAATTTTAAGGAGGACAAAACATGATTTTTGAGCTAAAAGAGTCCATGTATTTCAATGCATACTTAGTCTTCTGCAATGTATTTTTATGGGACTTATATAAAAATAGGCCAACTAAGGAGGAAAGTCTAATTCCTCTTCCTCATTCACATGAAGGACCTAAGGATCAAATGGGCCAGTGGGAATACCTCAAGGCCTGCCCCGTAAGAGGGGTATGTCACGACCCGTCCTCGGGGCCCGTGCCGTGACTACCCCAAGCCCGCCTTCCATAGGCCAGGGGTTGGCGACTAGCACCAAAGGCGTAAAATCCCGATAACTGGGAAGGCATTGCCTTTATAACGAAAACAAGCACCACAGAGTACAAGCGGAAGTAAAACACTAAGTACAAAAAGAAGAGCTGAAAAGTAAAAAGGGGCCGGAAATACAAGCCCAACTGTAAAGTACAACTCGAAAGGGAAAACAGCGACTGAAAAGTAAAGCTGCTACGCTGAGATGTCCACTGGAAATCCCACCTGAAGGGTGGGTACAGATAGCTCTTCTGCTCCTCGGGTCCCGCCGGCTGCTCCAAGTATGACCCGCCCAGTGGTCTGCCTCTGGGTACCGCCTCGTCGTATAGTCCACCTCCAGGTACCGTCCAGTCCTCGAACACTCGGCCTCTGCCCGTACTGGCCGTCGTCTGCAACCAACACAACAAGGTGCGGTCATAGCCCGTGCAGGGGTGAGTATAACGATACTCAGTAGGGACCCCGAGACCCTCAAGGTCTCACTAAAACCAACAAGGGTAAACACAAGAAGATCTCAACAGATAAACCCTACTTAGGTATATGCCCATACATATACCTAAGTTATCAAGTAACCCATCTCAATCATGAGGAAACACAAGGATTGTGAAATCGACGGATAACCACTACCCGGGTATATGCCCATACATATACCAAAGTTAGCAAGTGACCCATCTCAATCATGAAGTAAACACAAGGTCAAAAGTCTCAGCTCAAACCAGGATTTTCATTATCGAAACCGTAACTGCTGAAGAGCTCCGTCTCTGGAGTGTGCAGTGGTCCTGTCACGACTCCGAGGTACTGCTCACTAACCTAAGACTGCTGAGGTACTCCTCCTGTCGAGTACTGCGGGTTTGCGGCCAACTACCTGGCGCTCCGTCCACTGAGGTATGTCACCCAAACACAGTAGTGCACACCCCCTAGTAGCCTGCTGAGGTACTCTCCGGACGAGTACCGCGGGTCTGCACTGTCACACACGTACTCCGTCCGCCATGGGTCTGCACCTCAGAAAGTAGTGCTCCGTCCACTGGGCTAGTCGACTCACTCCAAGTCGAGTCGGTCAAGCAGTCGTCAGGTCTCAGCTAGCTACACGGTCTCCGTACATCGCATGCTCGTCACTGGGAGGGTCCGCTCCACGAGCTACAGGTCGATACTCCAAGTATCTCAAAGTCCCACGAAGAAGTGTCTCAAAAGTCCATCTCGTCACAGGGGTCTCAACGCAACAGACGGCGCGTCGATCGGACGCCCGGTCTGTGAGTTATTAGCCTTTTCGTCCCAGGGGCCCGGTTGGTTTCGAGTGCGAACCAATCCCGGCCGTATCTCAACTGTACCCCGAACTCCCATAGGGTAAACTCAAAGGGACCGTTACTCAACGTAACCACCAACGCCGCTGACGGCTCGTCAAGCGGACGTCCTGTCTGAAAGATATCAGCTTTCCCGTTCCAGGGGCCCGGTTGGATTTCGGGAACAATCCAACCCGGCCATACTCCGACTGCATCCAAAACTCGGGCGGAGTATGTCAAAAGTTCCGCCTCATCAAGAGGAAGTCAACGAAACAGACGGCGCGTCAATCGGACGCCCGGTCTGTGAGTTATTGGCATTTTCGTCTCCGGGGCCCGGTTGGTTTTTAAGGAAAAACTAACCCGACCGTACTCCACCTGCGTCCAAACCTCGGGCGGAGTATGCCAAAAGATCCGATTCACTAAGAGGAACACAACGCGACTGACGGCGCGTCAATCGGACGTTCGTGGCTCAAGATATGAGCGTTTCCGCTCCGAAGGCCCGGTTGGTTTCGTGAACGAACCAACCCGGCCGAACTCAAAGTAACCCGAAACCTTGAGTGCGATATATCGAAACGACCGTCTCGATCCAAGGATCGCGTTGCCGCAGACGGTTCGTCATTCGGAGGTCCGAGGCTCAAGTTATGAGCCAAGAACCGAATCTGGTCCGAAACGGGGGGGTCCGGGTCCGGGCCGACCCGGCCCGACCCCCCCCCCCCCCCCCACCGGGGGCGGCGCGGCGGCGGCGGGCCGCGGTGGCGGCGGCGGCGGCGGGCCGCGGCGGCGGCGGGCCGCGGCGGCGGCGGCGGCGGGCCGCGCTGGCGGCGGCGGGCGCCGCACGGGGTGGCAGCACGCGGGGCTCAGCCCCGCGGTTCCTTCAAAAAAAAACGGCGCGGCCTTTGTGCCGCGCCAGCTCCTTTAAAACCGCCCCCCCCCCCCTCACGTGGGGGGGCCTGCTGGCGCCGAACCAAGGGGGCTGGATGCCCCCTTCCCTCAAGAACCGCCCCCTCTCTTAAAGAGGGGGGTTTTAATAACACGGCCGGGGAATTTATTTCCCCGGTTTCAAAGACTTCCGGCCGGCCAGCTGGCCGGCCGGTTTTCTCCAACGGGACCGGAAAAATCCGGTCCCCTCATCGGCTTCCGACGCCGGCGGCCCGGCCGCCGGTCTTATCTTCCGCCGCGGCCCGGAACCGGCCGCGGTATCTTCGTCCCGCCGCGGCCCGGAACCGGCCGCGGCGTTCGTCGTCCGGCGCGGTGCGACGGCACCGCGCCCCTCTGCCGTGCTTTGATAATCATCCAACGCGGCGCGACGGCGTCGCGTTTCTGTTGTTTCTACCATGGTGCGTGCGACGGCATCGCGAAGATATTTGCACGTTCATCCGCGTGGTGCGACGGCACCACGCCACTTGCTTCCTTCCGCAAGATAAAAATCAACATAAACGTTGGAGGGGGGTTCGGCCGTGTTCATGCGGTCCGGCCCCCCTCACGTTAAATAAAACTCAACATGAACATTTCAAGCCTCATGTTAGACATGCCAGATCCATGTTCAAGAAAAGGAATAATTTAAGAATGAAACAACAACCCCTACCTCGGGTATAAGTTCGAGGATTTGACTATGTCCGCGGAAGTCGACGTCGCGGAGATCGGTTGTCGCGGTAGTCGTTCGTCAATTCCGTTGACGAAGAGACGCGTCCGAAGAGGTACGTCGTTGGCGAATCCTTGTACGCCGACGAAGGTTGTCCGAGGAAGGTGTGGTGTTCTCTCTCGTTGACACCGAAGACGAAGAAGAGCGGTGCGGCGTTCTTCGTCGGAAAAAGGGCGTTCCTCATCAAGTCTTGAGGAAAGTCAAATTATAAAGAGAACAACGAACTCAAGGATCTCTACCTCGATAGTCGCACGGTGACGGAGTCGTGGAATATCGGTGTCGATTCCTTTGACGTCGGAGGAAGAGTCGTTGTCGAAGGCGTTCGTCGCGGAAAACCGTCGTGGAAGGGATGACGCGGAAGAAGTACGTCGCGTCGCGGATACGGCGTCGCGGAAAGTCCGTGTTCTTCGGCGAAGAAATTCTTCTTTGAAGAACGACGTTCTTCGCGTTCTTCGTTCTTCGAAGGTTCTTCGTCAAGTTGAAGAAGAAGAAGGAAAGCTTCCAAAGCTCTCAAGAAAACCTCCCAAGGTGACTAAGAGTTCTAACCCAACAAAATAAGACAAAGTCTTATTTTATTCACAAAAAGAATTTCAAAGGTTTGAAATTCAAAAAGGGTTTAACTCCCTTAATTAACTCACTTATTTAATATACATGAATTGTATAATTAATTAGAAGTTAACTTGTCAAGACATTAAGAGGGAGAGTGGGGAGTTGAAAAGGTGGGGGTTCGTGTGGGCCCCACCACACTTAATCCTCCCAAGGGAGGTTAAGTGGGTGTGGGTCCCACTTCCAACCTCCTTTGAGAGGTTTTAAGAAGTTAAAATAAAATTTGTTCTACACAAATTTTATTTAACTCAACCCAAACCCTCAAAAATTAACTTTCAACCCGCAACAAACGCAACTCCCGAAAAGGTCTCTTTAAGCGAATATCGGCGCTGTGAGTTCATCGGTGCCCTCGGATTTCAATTCCGAGCACCGGATCAAAAGTTAGAAATTCCCGCTCGTTCGTTCACTGAACGTACCCGAGCCAAACTTCGGAAATTAATTCCGGGCACTCCGGGCCTCGGAATCAGGTGCCGTCTGAAACCGCGCTCTTGTAAAATTCTAAAGAAAATTAAGAAAAAATTTCCCTTGAATTTTACGGGTCTTTACATTACTCCCACCTCAGGGCTTTACGTCCCCGTAAAGCTACATCAAAAACTAGGGAAACAAAAGAGGATACTGAGCACGCATCTGAGCCTCCCGCTCCCATGTGCTCTCCTGGAGATTCCCGTGCCGCCATCTGTTGCGCACAAGAGGAATCGATCGTCCATGTAGGACCCGCTCCTGGATGACATGGACCTCTTTTGACGTGGCCCGGACCATCTCTGGTCCCACAAGAGCTGCAAGATTTCTTCTTTGCCGAAAAGAGAAACCTGGTCTCATCCCCTGGATGAACCACATTCTTTGCCTAAAACAGTCAATCCTAACATGGATGATATTAATCCATACCAAGGATGACGTCGTAAGGCCTCGACGCTACTACTAAGAGATCCGACCGTTACTCTCGCCTCTAAGGGTTGAGTCACACTGTCGGCATCAGTGTGTGGTAACTGGTCTCCTCCAGTAGATGTCTCACAAGTGAGGGTCAAGTCAACAGTCAACTGGAACCTCTTAGTAACAACACAAAAGAGGACAGGAATGAAAACATCACAAAGGACTCGTCTTTTATTATTGCAGCTCATAATACAAGACGCTACACAAAAGCAACATCAACATGGAACTAGAAGTACAAAAGACGTATCCACTAGTTCCGCTCCTGTCCACCTGCTTTACTGTTGCTCAAGCATTTGCCGCTGCCTCAACCTCGGTGGCTCCTCAAAAGCCTATGGATCAACTGTACGAGGAGTCGGACAGTCACGTGCCAGGTGCCCCTTTCCACCGCACGAGTAACATTGTCCGTTTCTGGCACGCCTGGCTCTGACCCCACCTCGGGTGCCCCGCACCACCGGTCCTAAAACCCGAGATCGCCCAACTGCTCGTCTGGTCCTCCTGGACCTCTGCATCATCTGTCTACTGCCCACAGATGACTCGGCTTCTGATCGAAAAACACGCGGCAAAGGTAGAATCTCCTGTACACGCTCGAGGTGTAGAGATACTGGCACAAACTCCACCCTGAAGAAGGTCTCGAAGTCTTCCCATGCGAAGTTCATCTCATCGCAAAACTGAAACAAGTGGCTCCACCACCTACCTGCTGCTGCGTGTAGTAGGCTCGCAGCGAGGATCACCATGAGGTCTGCTGGTGTCCTCACTAGCCTAAACACTCGTACCACTGCCTCTAGCCAGTCCTCTGCTGCCTGGGGATCCGTCCTCCCGCGAAACCTGGGCGGTCGCTGGCGATGAAACTCATGCAGTGCGCTGAGGCGACGTGCATCGTCAGCGGCTGCTGCTGGAAGCATCGGGGGCTCGGCGGGTAGAGCTACCGCCGGTGCCTCCGCTGGTGCCTCAACTGCAAGAGGGCCCTGTACCGAAGCCTCGTCGCTCGACAGACTGTCAGCACGCTCATCCCTCCGGGCTCTAGCTGGTCGTCTGAGAAAAGACATCCTGAAAGAAACAACGTAACACGATCAAACGATTATACCTGGTGAGCTGACCTGGTTTGAGCTGTTTTAAGGGGGAAAACCTTTGAAAACACACACGCAATCAGTGTTTTCGTGCACAAAGTCGGAAATCAGTTGTCAGGGTCCTGGTGTATGGATACGTCGGCCGCCCGCACCAACACTGGACTCCCTGGACTGAAAACCACACTCGGTACCCTTAACACTATTGCTTCACAGAAAGAAAGATCAGAGTTATAAGTTCTGCGGTAGAACCGAACTCCTCTGATACCAATTTGTCACGACCCGTCCTCGGGGCCCGTGCCGTGACTACCCCAAGCCCGCCTTCCATAGGCCAGGGGTTGGCGACTAGCACCAAAGGCGTAAAATCCCGATAACTGGGAAGGCATTGCCTTTATAAAGAAAACAAGCACCACAGAGTACAAGCGGAAGTAAAACACTAAGTACAAAAAGAAGAGCTGAAAAGTAAAAAGGGGCCGGAAATACAAGCCCAACTGTAAAGTACAACTCGAAAGGGAAAACAGCGACTGAAAAGTAAAGCTGCTACGCTGAGATGTCCACTGGAAATCCCACCTGAAGGGTGGGTACAGATAGCTCTTCTGCTCCTCGGGTCCCGCCGGCTGCTCCAAGTATGACCCGCCCAGTGGTCTGCCTCTGGGTACCGCCTCGTCGTATAGTCCACCTCCAGGTACCGTCCAGTCCTCGAACACTCGGCCTCTGCCAGTACTGGCCGTCGTCTGCAACCAACACAACAAGGTGCGGGCATAGCCCGTGCAGGGGTGAGTATAACGATACTCAGTAGGGACCTCGAGACCCTCAAGGTCTCACTAAAACCAACAAGGGTAAACACAAGAAGATCTCAACAGATAAACCCTACTTAGGTATATGCCCATACATATACCTAAGTTATCAAGTAACCCATCTCAATCATGAGGAAACACAAGGATTGTGAAATCGACGGATAACCACTACCCGGGTATATGCCCATACATATACCAAAGTTAGCAAGTGACCCATCTCAATCATGAAGTAAACACAAGGTCAAAAGTCTCAGCTCAAACCAGGATTTTCATTATCGAAACCGTAACTGCTGAAGAGCTCCGTCTCTGGAGTGTGCAGTGGTCCTGTCACGACTCCGAGGTACTGCTCACTAACCTAAGACTGCTGAGGTACTCCTCCTGTCGAGTACTGCGGGTTTGCGGCCAACTACCTGGCGCTCCGTCCGCTGAGGTATGTCACCCAAACACAGTAGTGCACACCCCCTAGTAGCCTGCTGAGGTACTCTCCGGACGAGTACCGCGGGTCTGCACTGTCACACACGTACTCCGTCCGCCATGGGTCTGCACCTCAGAAAGTAGTGCTCCGTCCACTGGGCTAGTCGACTCACTCCAAGTCGAGTCGGTCAAGCAGTCGTCAGGTCTCAGCTAGCTACACGGTCTCCGTACATCGCATGCTCGTCACTGGGAGGGTCCGCTCCACGAGCTACAGGTCGATACTCCAAGTATCTCAAAGTCCCACGAAGAAGTGTCTCAAAAGTCCATCTCGTCACAGGGGTCTCAACGCAACAGACGGCGCGTCGATCGGACGCCCGGTCTGTGAGTTATTAGCCTTTTCGTCCCAGGGGCCCGGTTGGTTTCGAGTGCGAACCAATCCCGGCCGTATCTCAACTGTACCCCGAACTCCCATAGGGTAAACTCAAAGGGACCGTTACTCAACGTAACCACCAACGCCGCTGACGGCTCGTCAAGCGGACGTCCTGTCTGAAAGATATCAGCTTTCCCGTTCCAGGGGCCCGGTTGGATTTCGGGAACAATCCAACCCGGCCATACTCCGACTGCATCCAAAACTCGGGCGGAGTATGTCAAAAGTTCCGTCTCATCAAGAGGAAGTCAACGAAACAGACGGCGCGTCAATCGGACGCCCGGTCTGTGAGTTATTGGCATTTTCGTCTCCGGGTCCCGGTTGGTTTTTAAGGAAAAACTAACCCGACCGTACTCCACCTGCGTCCAAACCTCGGGCGGAGTATGCCAAAAGATCCGATTCACTAAGAGGAACACAACGCGACTGACGGCGCGTCAATCGGACGTTCGTGGCTCAAGATATGAGCGTTTCCGCTCCGAAGGCCCGGTTGGTTTCGTGAACGAACCAACCCGGCCGAACTCAAAGTAACCCGAAACCTTGAGTGCGATATATCGAAACGACCGTCTCGATCCAAGGATCGCGTTGCCGCAGACGGTTCGTCATTCGGAGGTCCGAGGCTCAAGTTATGAGCCAAGAACCGAATCTGGTCCGAAACGGGGGGGTCCGGGTCCGGGCCGACACGGCCCGACCCCCCCCCCCCCCCCCCCCCCCCGGGGGCGGCGCGGCGGCGGCGGCGGCGGCGGGCCGCGGCGGCGGCGGCGGCGGGCCGCGCTGGCGGCGGCGGGCGCCGCACGGGGTGGCAGCACGCGGGGCTCAGCCCCGCGGTTCCTTCAAAAAAAACGGCGCGGCCTTTGTGCCGCGCCAGCTCCTTTAAAACCGCCCCCCCCCCCCCCTCACGTGGGGGGGCCTGCTGGCGCCGAACCAAGGGGGCTGGATGCCCCCTTCCCTCAAGAACCGCCCCCTCTCTTAAAGAGGGGGGTTTTAATAACACGGCCGGGGAATTTATTTCCCCGGTTTCAAAGACTTCCGGCCGGCCAGCTGGCCGGCCGGTTTTCTCCAACGGGACCGGAAAAATCCGGTCCCCTCATCGGCTTCCGACGCCGGCGGCCCGGCCGCCGGTCTTATCTTCCGCCGCGGCCCGGAACCGGCCGCGGTCTCTTCGTCCCGCCGCGGCCCGGAACCGGCCGCGGCGTTCGTCGTCCGGCGCGGTGCGACGGCACCGCGCCCCTCTGCCGTGCTTTGATAATCATCCAACGCGGCGTGACGGCGTCACGTTTCTGTTGTTTCTACCATGGTGCGTGCGACGGCATCGCGATGATATTTGCACGTTCATCCGCGTGGTGCGACGGTACCACGCCACTTGCTTCCTTCCGCAAGATAAAAATCAACATAAACGTTGGAGGGGGGTTCGGCCGTGTTCATGCGGTCCGGCCCCCCTCACGTTAAATAAAACTCAACATGAACATTTCAAGCCTCATGTTAGACATGCCAGATCCATGTTCAAGAAAAGGAATAATTTAAGAATGAAACAACAACCCCTACCTCGGGTATAAGTTCGAGGATTTGACTATGTCCGCGGAAGTCGACGTCGCGGAGATCGGTTGTCGCGGTAGTCGTTCGTCAATTCCGTTGACGAAGAGACGCGTCCGAAGAGGTACGTCGTTGGCGAATCCTTGTACGCCGACGAAGGTTGTCCGAGGAAGGTGTGGTGTTCTCTCTCGTTGACACCGAAGACGAAGAAGAGCGGTGCGGCGTTCTTCGTCGGAAAAAGGGCGTTCCTCGTCAAGTCTTGAGGAAAGTCAAATTATAAAGAGAACAACGAACTCAAGGATCTCTACCTCGATAGTCGCACGGTGACGGAGTCGTAGAATATCGGTGTCGATTCCTTTGACGTCGGAGGAAGAGTCGTTGTCGAAGGCGTTCGTCGCGGAAAACCGTCGTGGAAGGGATGACGCGGAAGAAGTACGTCGCGTCGCGGATACGGCGTCGCGGAAAGTCCGTGTTCTTCGGCGAAGAAATTCTTCGTTGAAGAACGACGTTCTTCGCGTTCTTCGTTCTTCGAAGGTTCTTCGTCAAGTTGAAGAAGAAGAAGGAAAGCTTCCAAAGCTCTCAAGAAAACCTCCCAAGGTGACTAAGAGTTCTAACCCAACAAAATAAGACAAAGTCTTATTTTATTCACAAAAAGAATTTCAAAGGTTTGAAATTCAAAAAGGGTTTAACTCCCTTAATTAACTCACTTATTTAATATACATGAATTGTATAATTAATTAGAAGTTAACTTGTCAAGACATTAAGAGGGAGAGTGGGGAGTTGAAAAGGTGGGGGTTCGTGTGGGCCCCACCACACTTAATCCTCCCAAGGGAGGTTAAGTGGGTGTGGGTCCCACTTCCAACCTCCTTTGAGAGGTTTTAAGAAGTTAAAATAAAATTTGTTCTACACAAATTTTATTTAACTCAACCCAAACCCTCAAAAATTAACTTTCAACCCGCAACAAACGCAACTCCCGAAAAGGTCTCTTTAAGCGAATATCGGCGCTGCGAGTTCATCGGTGCCCTCGGATTTCAATTCCGAGCACCGGATCAAAAGTTAGAAATTCCCGCTCGTTCGTTCACTGAACGTACCCGAGCCAAACTTCGGAAATTAATTCCGGGCACTCCGGGCCTCGGAATCAGGTGCCGTCTGAAACCGCGCTCTTGTAAAATTCTAAAGAAAATTAAGAAAAAATTTCCCTTGAATTTTACGGGTCTTTACAGGGTAGGAGTGTCAGATATGTATAATCCCACAGGAGCAATAATGGGCGGTAAAAGAATGCTCGTGGAGCATAGAGTGGGTGAAAAATCATGCATGTTGGGTGAACACCTTATGGGGAAGTATCATAAAGGGAGGAGGAAAATTCTGTATGTGTTCATCCACGACGTGATATTTTAACCGAGAGAACCCGCATGCGCATTTCTATATGGGATGAAATTTTAAAAATACCGAACTAGTCATGGCAGCTCATCTCGTCCAATGCCTTGTTCAACCATTAGATCATCCCATAAATTGATAATTTCATCATGGGCACCCATCAATCCCAAGAACTACATAATTAATCTGGGACCGTCTGATCTCTTCCAATGTTTTTATCTTCAACCTCAAGACATATGCTATACCTGTGAACCAGGGGCTCTAGCCGAATGATGATCATGCCACTCCGACCACCGTTCAAGCTCTGGTCAAACATTTTCTAATTGTTTGACTACCATGATTCCATGAATGCAATTAAATTTATATTCCTGAAACACATAATTATGTTCTTTCAATAGCTGAGGAAAACGATGTTTTTGGATTCCATGCCATCTCGAGTGTTCGAAATTTGCATAAGTCTCTCGATGACAGCACACATTCTTGAATGCATGAAATAAGGGAGAGAGTCTCACTGATGAATAGGAATAAAGATTTAATCTTAATGTATCTCATGACTGTGGTTTGAATAGTTCAAATCTATGATTTTTTTGCAATATCTCGAGGATTTCGTATGTGGAAATGATATGATCTCTAATAATAAAAAGGGATCCACCAATCTGCGAAGAGGATACTGGTTCCAATCCTTTGGAGAGCTCCTAATTTGAGATTCATAGATTCTTAGATATTTAATGTTCATGAAGGGGCATGCACTACGCAAAAAACATTCTATGTTTGTGAATAGTAATCCACGTACCAATATGGCTCGTGAAGAGGTCAATCATGTACCACTATTGTTCATGAGGAAGAAGAGATGTGAACCACTTCCAGTTCATGAAGAGAATATCCCACATTCCATTTTGCATTCACGGATCAATGTTCCTGAATACCACTCGGATCGACCATGCACCACACTGATTCGTGGTGAAGTGTGTCATGCGAGGGGAAGTCCTGCGAATAACCCAGTTCGCAGAGGAGAAATGCATGTAAAAAGGTATGCAATGGAATCTCGCACATCCCTTGTGCAAGGAGGGTTCATGAATAATCCTAGTTCATGGATGAGAGAATCACACTTTTTCACAGGATAAATCTATACCAGTGGTGTGTAAAAGGAAAAAAAAGAACACCATTCCATATTGAAATGAACACATTGATTTTTGAATAAAATAACATACATATAAATATAAAAAAATTAATGTGAACAAGGTGTGTTGAGGAAGGGAGAAGGAAGATTGAGCATGGTGATTGGAAGTGCATGTATATATTCTTACTCATGATATGAATATGTACACACATAAGGTGTAAAAACATCTAAACCATGTTTTATGAAATTAAAATAAATAAAATTGGAAAGGAATTTGCATGTGTTCTTAACCGAACCATATCCACTTGGGGCTTCACAGAAGAAAGTAGAAGAGTATTTTCATGCATTCATGGAAGAAAATGCATATAAAAATAATTTTAAGATATGAATCCCAAACTGAGGGAGGAAAAGTGTAAAGAAGTGATCAAGAATACCATAACTAAGTTTTCACATTAACACATGGAATAAGAAGTGTTGATTTTGATGATTCTTAGTGAGCAATTTTTTTAGTGTTTTAATATTCACAATAGAATATCTGATTTTATCCAAGAATAATAAGAACTCTTAGTACCTATGGTTGTTGAACTGGAGAAGAAGATAAAACGTTAAATATAATTAAATCAAGACCTCTATTCAAGAAATTTCTCATGATGAATAGTATAAAAAGACTTACATGCGTATCTGTTGAAGCGAATTTCAAGTCAATAAACTGAGTGATGACCTTATCAAGATTGGAAGCCAGTGGGAATCTATTAAATTGATCCGAGGGAATTAGTGATCTATCCATGAACATTTTTAACGGTATTTTTCAAGGGATAGGGTGATTGTACCTGAACCTTTCAATCCATAGCTATTGAAAAATAATTAAATTAGGTACGACTAGAAACCTGTCGGCATATTCTCCTTGGATGTAGCCCTCAGTGGTGAACCGTGTAAAAGTGTTGTGTTCTACTTCTACAATTAAATGATTTAATTAATGCCCATATACATCAATAGGTTTAATTATATTCATACCAATGTAGGAACATGATCTAGTAAATATGATATATTTTTTACACCTTGATTCACCCCCCTCTCACGGTGACCTAGGGTCCTTAAATTCTTAAAATTTTATTTGATCCATTTCCACTTCAACTATTACTATAGAAAAGGAATACTCTAGATGAATCTTTTTCATGATTGATTAAATAATAATAACATTTAATGTATCATAAGATATATAAAAGGATATAAATCTATGTATCTGTAATCTATATATCTACCTCAACCAAAGGGGAAAACACTTTTTATAATGTACAGATAAGTATAATGATTATGGTTCTAAAAGTTTAAAAATAACACCCAAAGAGAAAATGTAACCCATTCCATAAATAATTAATGTTATAGATCATACATACTATTTATAACCAAATCAGAATCATGAATATGGGAATTATTCAATATTAAATCCATCCATTATAAAATTATCAATAATTTTGAAATAATTTTAATCAATCATAATATCTCAAACCAGAATTTAATTACCAATTTCTTTTTCCAAAATTTAATCCAATATAATTCTATATTATTCATAAAATATGATATTATCCTTTCAAAAAATATTTACATTATAGATTTGGGTTACTATTATGTTGATTGAGAATATAAAATATGTTTTCGTGATTATAATAATTTATATTAGACCAATTTAGAGAGATAAAATTATAGATTATAATCCGATGAAAATTCCCCAAAGGATAAGAGTATCAGAGATATTATTCATAATAACATCAACATTGAATACCTAAATTATAGTGGATGATAAGTGTTCCTTATCTATCATTATTCAATTAAAATGTTGTGATTTCATATGAGTACAATTTTTTCATTTTCATGAGAGGTTTTTTTTATTATTATCCTCACTAGACATAGGATTGGGGAATTGATTCACATAATGTCCAATCACCTTTGAATTATGGAATTGAATTTTTAAAGGTGTATTCTGTATAGATCCCTGTATATTCATTTAATTTTCAATATAATTAGTATCATGTAAATTTTGTTTGTCACAATGGACAGAAGCCCCACAAATGAAAAAATTTATTTATCCTTTAAAGAAATCTCCTCAATAATCATTCATGTACTTTTAGAAAGTATAAAATTGAAAATTTCTATTCCCAATAGTTGAAGAAACATTGGATCTTCGATGAAAAACAATATTTATTTCCTTATCTTGAATCCATGAGGTTTTAGAGCATCCATTTATACATTCATTTCATAATGGATGACTTATTCGTAGATATTGTTGTCTCTTATTTTTAATTAATTTTAACATGAATGGTTTATATCACTAAAGAATTGAAGAGTATTTTTTAGGGATAATGGTTAAACATAAATAATTCCACACATGTACTATAAATTTTTATTCAATTGTACCAAAGGTTTCTTTATCCTTCTTCTCATGATTCAAGAATTCAATTTTTTTTATACATAGAATAAAATAGAAGTACTTATAGAAAAATTTTCATCTAAACTAGTTACATTATATGGAGTAAATTTCATCTTATTTTCTTAAATTATTAAAAATATTCATACATTGATCAATATATCTTCCCAAATAATAAAATTTCAGGAAAACCATTATATTTTTTTAACACTAATGAATGTAAAATTACTTCTCCACCATATAGAGACATACCTATTTAACATTTGGATGATAAGTCCAACTGAATGATGGTGGAAATTGTCAAAATAAAATATTCATAATCATTTTTATCCTTATTTGGTAAATTTTTATGTTCATCATGATCCATTTTACCATTCATTACATGAGTGAGTTGAGTGAGTACAACCATAAAATATTTTCTCCATTATCAAATCCATTTTTATGATTTTATTAATGGCCTTTATATTACAAATAAATTCATTGTTCACAACCTTTATTTGGTTTGAATACATTTAATAAAACCAATGTGAAAAGTTTGAGTAAAAATAGTCCTAGTTGGGAACCAAACTACAAAGATATATAATTTAAATGATTTTTATATCATGAAGAATTATTTTCAATTTATGATACCATAGGTTTAAACTAGGTCCTTCTCGATCGTCTTCTATTCCAATCATTCATGGTTATCCATGAATATTTTCTGAATTATCAAAAATTAACTCCTAGGAGTTTTACAATAGGTGTACAGAAAGTACCTTTTAAATGCACCAAGTGATGATTACGCCAAATTAAAATTCTCCCTTTTTAGATTTATTAGTCCTAGGTATAACTATTCAAGAGCCACATCCACTTGTATTATCTGGATAGAGATTTCATTTCCCTAAACCCACTATGAATATCCTAAAACAAAATTCATTGAAATTTTCCTTCATTTTACCTTATCATTACAGTTATCACTAATTTTTTATTACCCTAATCTCAACGAATTGACTAAAAAATGCATTTAATTCCAACTATAATGACATTGAATTTTCATATATATTTATTACAACAATTAACAGGATTATTAAATAAATTTCAAAAAAAAATTACTTTTTAATATAACATTTTATTCTCCTTGTTGACTAGAAAAAAAATATTTATATTTCATTAATGGTCCTCAAAATCTCCAATAAAGACCTTGTCCATAGATGCACCTTGCATTAATCCATGGTTCATGACTTCAGTAGAGGATATGAAAAGAATGGGTGATATAATATTCTTAGAATGGGTATGAAAGGGAGATATCATTACTCACATAAAATAAAATGACCATAATGGAATGAGGACATGATGAAAATAATTTAATACCAAACCCTATATAACATAGATTATAACCATGAGTTGATGAAGAAATCTTTTAAGTTCATATGATATGAATAATAATGTAAATAAAGGATATTAATTCATTATAGGATAAAATATACAGAAGAATGTTGAAAAACCATAAGCCAATAATGTTGTGAATATGTATAAATGGAAATATTTTCACTGATTATGTTATAAAAATAAAAAAATGAACTATCATAAATTTATGGACATGAAATAATAATAAACTCTTTATCATGTCAACCTGAAAATAATTCCACATAATAATTTAGGACATAAAACCATGTCCAAAAATAACCTTATAAACATACAACCAGTTACACACATTTCCCTTGGGACATGAATCTAAGTCTATGCATAACATTGTTAGTACAAAATCTAGTTAATGCATAACATAATTAACTCATGTGCTTTCCATCGTTACCCAATGCATTTGAGGGATTAATAATTATAGGGGAACCTATCACATAATGAAAATCACACCTATGTTTTCACAACCCAACCATTATATTTATTTAATTTATTATTTTCATTTAATTGGATATTCTTGGAGAGGTTCAAGTTGAGTGCTGATTTGAAAAGAAATATTTTGGGAATTGATTTTCTTTTAACATCTAGTGCATGGGAAGGGAACTGTTTTGGACCATGCTGCATCACCCAGGTATCCATGTGGACTTCTTGTGTTCACAAATTAAATAAAATTAAATTATAAAATTTTAATAAAACAAAATACGGAAAATAAAATAAAAAATAAATGAATGTATAATTATCATAATATAATTATAATTATGAATATTATTATTACTAAGAATATTATTATTATTATTAATTTGGTATTATAAACCGACAAGGGGTATCCTCCCCCTCTTAATGTGATGTACCACCATCCCTCTCCCCTTACAAGATACAGTCTCATATGGAGTTTCCCCTCGACAACCCGCATCTCCTCTAGTACTCCCACCTTCTATGATGGCCACACCCCCATCCTCCTCTAGTGGTGGATCCCACACCATTACACATCCTCCTTACTCATCCAGAATCATGCACTAAACACATCATCTAGGGTATTCTGGCATGCCACCTCCCTCCCTCTAGAAGAATATAAATGTGTTTTCAAATTTATAAGAAACAGTATGAGATCACATAATATTCTTATAAAAATAATGCTTCAATGATTCCATAACCCCTTTCCCCTGTGATATATTAGGGTTCTCCCCTTAGAAATAATAATTCCTCATAAATTTTTGTTTCTTCAGGTTGGGTTGATCTGACTCATTCCACCCCCCCCCCCAATACATTGATATTATCAAGTGTGGCCCCTTGGGTCGAAGTCCTGATTGAAATTGATCAAAATAATTCAGCCTAAAGGTTTTAACAGTGTCCCCCAACAATGATTCCACCGCCGCTTGTGCTGGAACAAACATTCTGTCCGGATCAGCCACCTAAAATGAATTTCGCTCTGCCGATGATCCTCCCACCATGGATGATTAACATTATTTGTATGATGTTCCTCACATAATTGAGTAATGTGTCTCCACCACTATTTATTAGTTGTTACAGGTCAACCTTAGTACCGAAAAAATCTGATACCAACACTGATCATTATAGCTATGCCTGCAGAGGACCACCAACTGTATGTGGATTTCATGAATCATCATAGATATATATTTTCCCATATTAATGAATATATTCTAGGACTGTATAAATGGGTCTCTTTTCACTACCTTATTCTCACAATAAACCAATGTATGTTCAAATATCCTCCCAGAAATATGCACCCTTTTCCTGGTTCCATGGTCGAGGATGGGGCTGATATGTTTATTAAATAAAAATTTATCTAGGATCTTCAGAACCCAAAATGGATAACCCTAATTGAGCCAGTCTAGAAAAAAACATATTGATTCAAGCCCATATTGACATTTGGGATCTCAATCATCACTTCCAGAATGATGATTTCCCCCTTCATACGACGTTGTTATTGATCTATGCTACCTGTAGAATCCATGCTCTCTCCCTCTTGGATGTGTATTCTAGATATAATTAAATCTCAATGGCTCCTGAGAACGAAGATTCTATAGCCATCAGAGAAAAAAATAAACCTTTTTCTACCATGTAATGGCATTCAGTTTGAAAAATGTGTGGGCACCTATCAGCAATCCCTACACTACATATTCAAACTGATCCTTAGGACATTGGTGGAATGTTATGTTGATGATTTGATGGTCAAATCCAGTCATCATCATGACCATCCCAGAGTTCCTGAGAAAATATTTGGCTTCCTTCTATACCACCGTATGAAGGTGAACCCCTTTTAAAGTTTCCATTTGGATTACCTCAGGAATGTTTCACGACATTTTCATTAGATATAGAAACATTGAAATTGATCTAGATTAGATTGTGGGAATAATTCAGATACCACCTTCAGCTATTCTCAAGGGATCCAAGGTTTTCAAGGCCACTTATCATACATATTCCAATTAATTGTGAATCTTTCTAGTAATTGTATACCCTATTCTTATATCATAAAAAAATGTTGACTACTAATGGGATCTGAAGTGTTAGTCCACTTTTGAACAGATCAATCAGTACCTTCTATATCCTATAATTTTGATTCCTCTAGTATCCGGAAAACTTCTATTCCTTTATGTGATAACATTATAATGATCCATTAGTGCCCTAATCTCTGAGAAGAACAATGAGGGGATGAATAATATTTTTTACTCTTGCACCGGTATTCATTGTCCAAAAGTAGTGACATTTCATACAGCACCTTGAGACACATCTAGGGTCCTAGGTGGATCCTCTGAAATATATTATGAACTAATCCATTTTTTAAGGTTTCCTAGCATGATGGGAAGTGGTCCTTCAGCAAATCTGCATTAGGTGCATTCTGCAAAAATCAGTCTAAGGCCAAATACTAGAAGCCTTTCTATCATCCCATTCATCCCCTTCAATATAGTCTCTAGATGATGATTTCCTAGATGAGGGATTCATCTTAGAGGATCATTATTTTCCCTGATGGAAGATATATTTTTATGGTTTTTTCATGAAGCCCAACAAGAATGAGACTCAACAATCCCAAGCTTAATAGGGTTGGCACGGGTGTTATCTTCACCACACTGGCATCCGTTTTCTTTCGTTATTCAGTACTATTGTGAAAAGGTTGTACAAAAAATGAAGCAATGTATCATGATCTTATCACTGGCCTCAAGTTTTCCCATGGGATTTTTGTTCCTCACCTTCTTGGGAACTGGGAATTTGAACTGGTCATCAAGTTGATCAATGGTTACTATGTCATAAGGAAGTAAGAGCTTGTGACCTGATAGGGTGCACTTGCTAGCTGGTGGGCCAATTCCTTTCTCATCTAGATTTTATACATGTCCCTCATTCATAGAATAGTTGATACGATGCCTTGTCCATCGTTGATTCATATCTTGTAGAGCCTCAACAGGAATATTTGATTATCCTTTTGGTGCATCGAAGATTCATCACTCCTATCACCCCTGACAAAGACGATAGCGAGCATATATGCCCCCTTACCACTAATGCCTCCAAATCAGAACCTCCATCCCCACTACAACAATATTAGAGGGGACCATTGGTTACACAACTCCCTTTATAATGTATCTCTAACATTTTATTCTCCAAATAGATCGAGCCAAATGCGAGTGAATCCATTGGAGCATATTGTAGTTCCCCCTCAAGAGAACTCTAAGTCAAGAGGTGATCCTATACGGACATGGGTTTGATGGAGTTATCCTCTATAATATTTAATGATATGAGATTCCCCAGGATATGTTGGATGTCCATGTCGGTTCCTACATATATCATCCATGGGGTTCCAAACTCTCTCATCACATTTGATGGATGGGATTCTTTTGTCCCAAAATGGTGAATGGTTGTATTGAGTTTTCCAAAAGGTATCATTATTCTCAGATCCATGCTAATTTTGAGCATCATCCACTAGATCCTCTCAATACCCCCAAGTAATATTTGCCCTTTGGCATTTGGGATCGAAGTCATTGGACTATATCCACCAGTGACAATTCACTAGTTCAGGTTTATCATGACCATTGTGGATTTATTAACAAAGTGGGAAGATTCAATTCATCTCAAGGAGGTCAATAAAGGTTCTATCATTTATTTTAGGATTTCCAATATCATCCACTTATTCAAGGACCCTCTCTGGATCATTATTGATAATTGAACCAACATCTGGGCCACTGATATAAAGAAATTGGAAACCAAGTATAGTTTCTGTTCGAACCAAACCTCTGTCTATCAAATGAAATCAAGTGGAAAGATCGAGGCATTCAACAAAACCCTCTATAAAATATTCATGAAGATGGATGGTCAAAATATAATGATTCGGTCAGATATGAATACAAATTATAACTAGGATTATATGACAACAAATCATTATTCCACCATGGTTACTATTTATTCTATAACGTAAGGAATAGAGGAAGTCCTTCCCAGTGATATATAGTTAAAATAATTCGCATAGCAATCTACAATCAGATGACTATAGAGAGAGTATAAGAATAATATTTTGATGAATAGAAATACTGAGATTGGAATATTCTTTCCTCCATACATAATTTGGAGAGGCGTTAGAACAAGATATGAATATCATTCAACATGAAAGTTCATCTTTTCACTTTCTTACAAGGTGACATGTTATTGTCCTTGAGAATGCCAATGTTACCAAGTAGGAATCCACTAATTTTGGGGTAAAATAGGAGCGACCTTATATCATTCACAAGGATTACCCCAATGGTGTGTATTACCTGGTCACTATGGATGGTGAGCGCATTAATCCTCCCACCAATGTGAAATTCCTCCAGAATTAATTATCCTGTGTGGTCCATTTCATCATAAATGACAAAAAACTAATAAAATAAAAGATCTATGACCATAAACTATGATCACATTATCCATCATGACGATAAAATAGAAATGGTGAATACACCTTATGGTCTATGTTCTATGAACATATACAAATATCTCACCCATTTGGGCCAGAATACATTAAACTCCATGGGTACCATCTTGCCTTACACATTCCATTAATTTGGGTCTTCATCATAATTCATATCACAACGGTCCACCTAAAAGCCTGGTCTGATGCCACCATGGCTCACCTTAAATTTTGGGGAAACTTCAAAGAGGATCTCAAACGACAATTTGATTCAAGTTCTGTGTTGTGAATATTTTTAGCAGTCGATGCTCAATGGTTTTTCAAAATTCTAGGACACACAAGATGGATATAGTATTTAAAATCATGGTCATCATTTATACTTAATAATTTTCACCATCCCTACGATATCCCATATAATGAGTGTGGTGATTCATCTTTATTACCCCTTTAGTCCCACGCACATGACATTAAACTGGGCATCTATGGTCTGAGCTCTATGAATTAAAACTAAGATCACCTTCATCCTTAAACCATGATAATAAATTACATAGAATTTAATAATTATGTATGGCTAGAATCTTATGCTTTTGGGATATATAGGAATTCCCAGACAATTTGTCTTTAGGTCCAACCCCAGGTATTGTAGATTCTACCTTCCTTATGTCCTCTCTGCCTAAGTGTCCTAGAGAATGTGACACCATGTGGAGTTCACTTCCTCATTGAAATCGGGCTAAAAAACATATTTACATATACCATTCATGGATATCCTTTTTTCTTCATCCTTACTGAATTATATTAAACTATATGTACTTCTGGTACTATGTATTTATTGTCTCCTTCCCTTATAGGATACGTAAGAACACCCAGATATTTTTTTCGGGTCCAGCCAAAAAAACCTCTTTGTCTTTTTAAAAAAACCTTTTCTCTTCAAGGGATGTATGTGGTGTGATGTTTTCTTTGGTCCCTATTCAAATTAGGTTTAAAATAACCCCTCTATGTTCACCTCCATCTAGAACATCCCTTTTAACTTTTTTCCTTACCACATGACATTAAAATTCTTGGATTTAAATAATTATGTATCACATGATTTCCATTTTTATTGGATATGTAGGAATGCCTAGAAATTACTTATTTGTGTTCACTCCCAGGTCCCTTGATCTTTTATGGATTCTTCGGGTGAGGATCTCCATTTTTATTGCACATGGTGTGGTGTGGACTTCACTGTACATGTCCGCCTCATGTATTATTTATCACATAACACACATTCACTTTAATACTTGATTCCCCATCCACATCATTACCATATGATGTTAAAATAAAAATAATTCTAGAACTACTTGTTTCTTGATTCATGCACTTTCTGGATACGTAGGAACCCCCGAATATTTCATCTTCACGTCTAGTGCTAGTTTTTAGAATCCTTTTCTTTTGTTAGGCCCCTTGGCCTATGTTCTCCCTAGAGAATGTGGTGTGGAGTGGACTTATGTCCTCATTCATTTTATCAATGAAATAACCATGCCTGCTCCGGAGAGATCTTCTTTCTTCTATCCTCACAGGATTACATTGAACTACATGGGCATGTCCCACACACACGACATTAAACTTGGCATCTACGGTCCCAGCTATGCAACCTTAATCTATGATCTCGCCCATCCATAATAGATGAAATTAATATGTATAAAGTTCAAGAAATAAATGTAGCTTCATTTACACACTTGTAGTGTATATAGAATGACCCAAAATTTTTTTACCCCGACACTAACTCAGGCTCCATGAATTATCTCTTACGTTCGACCCCTCATCCATGATTCTTATCGGGTTATGTGGTGTGATAGGTGGACTTCTTTTGTCCCATTCATTTCTAGTTTGAAATATCCACACCATGTAATCCTCCCTATTGTATATTTTCATTCATGCAAATCCTTACCATATGATGCTAAACTTCATTTAATTCCAAAACTAAATTTGGCATGCTTTTCATCTGTATGGGATACATATGAACACCTTGGATTTTCTCCTCGGGTCTAGCCCCGGCTTAACCAAACCATTTCACCCCTTTCTTCTTCTCGTCACCTAGAGTCATCATCCACTTTTCAAGATCTTATAACTCTATCCAACTTTATCAAAAATCTTAGAGGAACTATGGTTTATGACCTAGAGTGTTGTATTCTATATAGAAATTCTCTCATTCCATTTCCATGCTTCATGTATCCCTCTGTTTTTTCATCCATCACCTTTCACAACTGAAAGGAACATCGAGCAGTATGGATTCTCAGCCCTATGTATTTCCTACAATTTTCATCCATTGTCCTAAAGAATTTAAAACTACCATTGATACATGTTCGGCATAGTGAACATGGTCATTGGCCACCCCTGACTTTTTTCCCATCTCAGGCCACACGATATTGATATTGGGATTAGAATATGGCCAATTATTATCGTACCTAATTATCCCAACCCCATTACACCCTAAATTTTGGTTTCATGACTCACATCCCTTTCCATTTCATCATTTTCAGACAGAACATTGACACCCATGGTGTTATCCCTCTAGTGACTTGTCCACACATAGAGGATAAACCTATGTCGTGGTGTCATTTTTGACTCCACACCTTTGTCCCCTACTATGTGATTCCATGCATTTTAAAGATATTGTCTTCTGTTGTTTCCCACAATGATCATGTATAATGTTGGCTAAGGTATTTGGGTATGGTTTGTGCCTACATGTAAGAGTCACGCTTTCTTTTGGTCTGAACTATGTGACCTTAAAAATGGAGAACCAATACCCTAGTACTGGCATCATGACATTAAACTCTATTCATTATCTTGGAAATATGTTATGTGGTGTTAGATTCTTAATTATCATTCATGTTACGTTTCAATATTCACAACATCACATATTATTTCTTTGATAATATTTATCTTTTTGTTATAACTCTACGACAATTAAACTAAGTCCTTTAGGGTCCTAGTTCACATGACAATAACCTATGTAATATCTATGATTATCCTTACTAGAGATGATATAATTTCTTTTTTTATTGGAAATCTACCATACCTTCCACAACAATTATGTCTGGCTTGATAATAATTCTCATGATATATGTCTATACACCTAAACTTTGCATCTAGGGTTCAGCCGTAACCCCCTTCATCATTTTGGACTCTTCGACCAAGCCCCCCTTATTGGAATGTGTGGGGTGGTGTGGACTAATTTTTCCCCTTTGACATAGGGATATTTAATGCACTTCACATTTCTCATTTAGGTTGCCAATGTCCTCAGAGCATGCCCTTAAACTATAGCCCCACCCTGGATATGTGGAGGATTGCCCCTATCATTTATGGGACACTTCATTTTCCATGTCATATAGGAATACCTACACCAGTTTTGTATTCAATCCATGATGTGATTCAAAAACAATGTGTAGCTTGATTCCTTCCCTCGCATGATATGAAGTGATGCCAAAGAACCTCACCTCAGGTCCAACCGTAGGTTCATTAACCCTTTGGTCTCAACGCCACTAATTACTGTAAATAATATGACTATAAATTGTGAATTCCATGTCAATATTACATGAATTTAAACTGTTATGTTGGGTCTAGGAAGAATGACCTTAAACTATATACAACGTCTTAGTCATATAAAATTAATCTATTCCAAAAATGATCCTCACCATACAATGCTAAACTACACATATATCGTCCATTTGCATGATGTAAAAGTTTATGAAATTCTAGGCCCTCTCTATAGAAGTCCTTTTTTGGAGTAGATATGATATTTCTTCAGACCGATACACTAACCCGATGTAATTATTCACAGTGGTGTAATTTCAATAGTGTATCAATTTATTCCATCAACCCATCATTATATCACTATGTATTTCTTATACTCTATTTTGGATCATGATTCCCTTTCATATATGAAGGAACCCTGTAACCATTAATATACTCATCCTTATGGCTCACCTTCCATTCTTGTTAAATGTTTCGATGGACATCAGATGACACATAGAACTAGGTCCCATGTTTTCAAATATGGTAAATGGTAGGCCCTAGTTTTCTTATTCTAATTTGAGGCTAATGTGGTGAGGATGTTGTGTTTCAAATTTGGTCAACAGTTATCCTCCATATTCATTCAAAAATTGTTTTGTTCCATACATTTGGTATTTTGATTCATATATTCCATTCCTATTCATTCGAAATTATTCCAGAATCCATAGAATTATCCTTTTCTGTTGTATATCATGTTAGAAAAGGGAAGTTTGGATATTTTGAGAACTCTAATCCCTAACTACAGCTCCCTTATCTCCTATCAATAAATTAGACTAGTCATTCACACCCCAGATGTATTGGGATTGGTTGGATCTCTCATATTCATAGTGAGTAATTATGGGTTCATCCCCTATTTATCACACTGGGTATGACCAACATGAGCATATTGATTAATCACTACTTATTTCACATATACCGGTCAGATGCTTCAATCGATGTAGATGGAAAGACTCGTTAACATAACTAAAATAATGAAGCAAGCATGAATTTAAGTTTGTGAGTTCTTATGAATTAAAAACCTCATTTATCGAACCCCAATAGATGTGTTAACCTATATAATTGAACGTGCCAACACTACCAATCTCTTTCTTGTGTCCTCCAAGATTTTCTATCACCTTTTAGGCTCTATATATTCTTCACTAACTATAGGGCACAATTTCTCGACCATGATACATGCTTGATATTAATTAACTCAGATGTTATCCATTTATTGGGATGCTCTCCACATATACTCCTCAACCTCTGCCAATTGTGCCCTCAATCAGAATATGAGTTCTGATTGTGCATCGATAATGGTCAAGTGTTCATTTTCTCACGCCATAAAAATAGTTTTATTTCTTGTTCAGCACCCCAAATTTTATTGATAATGAAAGACTTCCTCTAATTTCATACAACACCGTGGCCATGGTATTATTCAAATATTTTTCTACCATTTTATATCGAATGAAAATATGAGGGTGCCATACATACACTCCTCCATTGAATAAATTACATGACTGGGAATGATGTCTCTTTATCTGGTTTACCCACTCTACTTATGGGTTTTCATTGAGGACGCGCTTGATCGGTATCCATGACCGGCGATGGACATCCTTTTTGTCCTCCTCATCAGAAGCGGTCACGTCCAAATCATCTGGGTTGGTAGGGTCATATTCTATGAATGCTTCTAGGAATTCATCATTAGGGCCTACATCTGGAATTCGGTCACATAGGTTGGGATCTTAATTGTGTGGGAGGTTTTCATCCTTGGATTCCACCTTAATAACCTTCATTTCCATAACACCAATAAAACTATTTGTGACCATAACTACCATGGTTTATTATCTTGTGATTCATTATCCACAAAAATAAGCATTCCTCGTGATAGATGAGTACCAAGAGCTCCAGTAGTCATCCCTAGTATAGCCCACTCAATTTGGAGAAGTCTTTAGAAAGAAACATACAAATGTTAGTTGTCCTGCTTTGATGGATAAAATTATGAGTTTTATGAGGGATTGGAAATTTAGGGAAAAATAATTAGTCTCACTCTCTATTCATTGTCATTAGAACCCCTAGATGTTCCCCCCTGTATATGGATTGAAGCTAAAGAGGTTTTAGAAGGGTCTCCCTGGATATCACATCCCTACTGGATTCTACACTCTAAATCATCATAGGCGCAACCACAGAATATACATCCACTATTTTTTGGGAATGGGTTTTTTTATAATGTTCTTCTATATATGAAAAAATTTAGGTGATATGCCCTAGATGGCCTAAGTAAGTGTCATAATGGAATTATTTGTAGTTCATTTCAAGATTGTCTACAAAAAATACCAACTCCAAGGTTGCAACCTCACCGTCCTCCAAAATAATTCCTCTATAAGACTCTTATCCCCAAGTGGGACCCTTTTATCCTTTAAGAAATGAAAAATGATCCCTAATATCTACATTATACATTTTCTATAGGACTATTTGATCAATCAATAATTTTACCCGATCCATCATTGAATGCAGTATACCCTGAGAATGGACGTAGTCCACCATCTCAATGATGTATCACTCCCCTTCCACCTGAGACAATGGGAATCCTACCATAGAAGGGACTATATATGAAATATCAGTCCCAAGATGATTGATTCGGTGCCACATCTAGGAAGGAATCGGAAATTTTGTCTTGACATCCCATGTGTCCCAAGACATCGGAAAAACAACATCTTCGAGCATGTCTATGTTGTGTAGCCTCTTCCAAGGTTCTTGAGTGAATATCCTGCAGAACCCCTTTTGTGGCCTCCCTTCCTTTTAGATTTTCCCATCTAGGGTCATTGGTTCTGCCGTTGATACATGACTCCTTCTCAGTGTAGGCCCTAGTGTTATTTGATGTGTCACTTCCACATCCACACCATCATGGAATGTTCTTTCCATTTTCTGATAGTGACCATGAGGTTTAGGATGAACCCGTTCATCTGTAAGGATGGTTCATTGCTTCAATAATTCCCCCATATAGGCTACCTTCAAGGTCATGGAATATTCCTTGAATAAACCATAGATATTTGTGGGCATAGGTATCTAATTCATTATTTCTCCATTATACTGTGTAAATATGATCCACATATTCCTCATCACGCATGTATGATCCTCATGGCGTACCCCAAGGTAGATTTCCGTGGTCAATCTATTTATGCATTGGAACTTCTTTGAAAAGTGGTGTGGGGTATATGGATCACATATGATTGTATGGTCGACCCCTGCCACTATAACTACAAAACGAAAGGCCATAAATATGGAACAATGCTCCTCAATTCCCAAGACATGTTTAGTGAAGAACCATGCCGGTATCGAATAAGGATGGAAGTTTAATTCATCATCCTTTTAGACTCTTTTCCAAACCAATGGAGGATTCATCTTGGTTGGAAATCTCCCAAACTCTTTTAGAATGGTTGGTCGAATGTCTCACCCTAAGGTAGAAATAAGGTTAAATTATTTGTAGAGGCCCATCAGTGTCATAATCCATCAATAGTAAAATGGAGTGGTCTGCACACCCTTTATTGCTCGGTCCCCTCACAAATGTTCCATAACACCTTGTAAGGTTTCACCAGCACTAGGATCCAAAGGTTGACATGTTCACCCATATCTATCATGGATGTCATACCATATGTACTCGGTCGTATGTCCATGTTCGTATCCCAAACTGGAAGCATCCATCCACAGCTAACTGTAGGGATAAATCCATCCAGCCGAAACCATCAATCACTGCTCTTTGTTGACACTATAACCCAATAACATTAACTTCATATCCACTATAATTCTCTACTAATAATTTTCCATACTATGATGAGATCCCTTGGGAATGGTGGGAAGCATAACTGGTAGCTTTATAGGAACCTCCTACCATTCATAGGCATGTTTGTGTGGGAATTTAATGAAACGACCAAAACACAACCTAAAATGAATGTCGCTCGCCGCGTCATTATCACCTCCCAATACCATGTCCATCCGGGCCTTTTATAGCCATGACATATTAAATAGATCCTCCCAGATCTTCCCCATAATGAGGAACTCTTGGTACATCATCCCTAGAATGAGAATTTCTGAGATCTCATGGAGATCTAAGAGGCTGATGATGACCACCCATTGTTGAAGATGGAAAGTGTTGGTTATCAGAAACCACTTGCTTAGAAACTCTAGAATCATGTGGTTAGGATAGTATATATGGATATTGTAAGTGCACATAGCTAAATACATGACAAACTTCTTATCTATCCATTGAATTTATCACAGGATGCACAAAACCGATAGGCCTAGGTCAAGTCATCCGTGAAGTTTCCATCTTGGCGAAGGTACCATAATAAGTCTGCCCATCACCATATTCCCTACGACTGCATTTAGGATGTTTTGGTACTATATGGGAGATTAATCTTGGTTAAATACTACTCCATCAAAAAAAATTACATGGTTTTATAGAAATTCAAGATTGATAGGCATGTGGTCTTCCCATGTATGACTGTCGACATCTCTGAACCACTGGCGCTGACCTGGCATACCTTTGAAACTGTATGTTGGTTCATCCCTATTTTATATAGGGATGAGAACTTCATCCCTCATACCGAAGCCATATAGTGGATGTCACTTTCCAACTGCACGATTCTTATTTCCATAGGATATTAACACCACCAGGTAGTTATGTACATAATGGATTCACAAATATTCTTGAATCATTAGATTTTCCTATATGTCTTCCATTCAAGAAGCATCATAAAGGACAACCCGAGTAACATATTTTAGGTCCTTTTCAAACCCAAAGACTATGGTATTTTTCTTTTCATGTCATAGATATTGATATCAAAACTCGATCATAGATACCAATCATTAAGTGTGTTCGCAAAATGAGACTCACTGAGAGCATGATCATAGAGCCTTAGTAATTGCTACACAGTGCTAAGCCAAAAGGGATCTCAGATCCATATGAGTCACAAAAAGTGATCATAGAGTGGGGATGCTTCGTGAATCCAGCACTCAAGAAATTCATTCTCAAGGAGAGATGCATGTAAAATATGTGTCCTCATGCTCAATTTTTAGGAGATGACCCCCTAATCTCTGTGGCGCTCTGGGATATAGTTAGCTTCACATTGCTCCAAACCCATGCTCTGCCTATCTGCATCACATTTCTGCTTCGTGATATGCCTAATTTTTGTGATCTATCCTTTGAATACAGCACTCATTTTCTCTATGGATCTCATTAATGAGGGGGTTGGTTCCAAAATCGGATGCTTGAAAATAAATTGGAAATTGAATAAGAAATACTTACAAAAACATCCACCCAATAAAGCTCCTCCATAAATCCTCAAGTGCTGTAATGACACGAAGCTACATGGATGCCACCTCTATGACATCTGCAGAGAATATGATAGACTAATCAGAAAGTCCAAGGAACATGATAGAAGTTTGAAGTCTCTAAGACCACTATGAAGGGAGTGATAAATCTTATATGACTCTGAGAAACATCATTGATCGACAACCAATTACAAAGATTTAATTTCTTTGTAACGCGCCACCAAATCATCGCACCCCCTTTAACCTAGAAATACCCATATCCCCACAATAGAAAGGATTGAAAGCCTAACCTTTTACTTTTGAAATCTCTAATCATGAAGCATATTATACTATGAAATTCATTTAGAAAATGAATCATCTGAGGTACTTGATCTTTCCAAAACCACATTTCCCTTGCTACATTTTACCTCTTCTTCATTTTGGTAAGCCCTTCGTGGAGATGTTTTCCCATCAGAATGAAAGGATAACCCTTTGGGTACATCAAACTCAATTAACCAATATGTATTCACGAAGTACCCTCCAAAAACATGTAGACTCCATGACTAGGTTGTGTCACTATTCTTCAGGAAGTACCCTCTTTCACGTAGTCACTTCACTTTGTGATACCCCGGAGCATCATAGAGCCCCTCTCTGTGAGGCCCTCTAATACATGATCCACTCTTCTATGTAGACATTCAGTAGATTATATAATGATTTCATGGTTCCCCATGTGGTGTTTCATTTCACATTTCCCTTTCTCATGCTTCTACTCATGGGTATATTAACTATTATTGATTCTTCACATAATCACACTAAGTTTGACCCACCAATATATCACTTTACAACCACATTATCCAACAACATTGCTGGTTCCTTCCCTTCATCATATGTTAAATTTCACAAGTTATGTGTATCCCAGGGGTGAGGAGCGAGCCCTCACAATTAGAACTGAATGATGTTAAACTGCCAAGCATCTGTTCCATCAACACATGATGTTAAACTATGATCACCTCATTAATGACATGCTTGAGAGGGCCATGAAGGGGATTGTAAGTAGCACCCTCTCACTCCCCCTCTCCATCTATTCTTTGTCATCATATGCTCCTCGGGAATCCATTGTGTATGCCCTGATAGTCCTTGATAGGCTTCTCAATGTATGGTGGTCATATCCTTCTCAAACAACTTGACCCCTACTCGGTCTTCCCTCCTGGAGTATGTCCAAATCATCCTCTCTTAGTGATTCCAACCATGTGTAACCCCACTACAACCTCTTTGGGCCACTAGTCGTGCATAATCCCATCACTATCCCTCATGGATGAACCTTTAATAATATGATTTCCAATTCTATAAATCCCTCTTGTTTGTCACACTAAGTTTGACTGATGTTGGATTGGAGTAAGAATCTACCATGACATCTTATTTGGTTAAAAAACCATGTATATTCCTCAATCCCATCTCCACTGAACTACATGGACATTGATCTCTACCATCAAAGAAGGGTGTGTAAGAATCATATCAATGTTCCATGTCCATTATCCCTTTATTCAGAATAATTCACATCAGTTCAATCCTTATCCTACATGATGTTAAAGAATATGATTTTTTCTGAAATATGTATGTTTTTATCCCTTTTGGGTATAAAGAATTCCTCATCATGGTTCAATCCTAACAAATGGTGAATCCTGGTGCTCTTTTCTTTGGATGTAACTTCATGATGAGAAATCTTCCCTCTGTTGGATGAATCACCTATATCCACCTCACTGAGGCGTTCCTACCCACAAATTCAGGTTTTTGTCTTTTATGTACTCCCCAACTGCAGATCCCATTCTCCTAGGTATCTAAAATTGTGTAATCCCTATATTCACTCTGTAACCACCCAAGAATAGAACCTCACCATGTTTAACCCCCATCATTTCATTGG
Source organism: Viscum album (assembly GCA_963277665.1). Taxonomy (NCBI): domain Eukaryota; kingdom Viridiplantae; phylum Streptophyta; class Magnoliopsida; order Santalales; family Viscaceae; genus Viscum; species Viscum album. The sequence continues at coordinate 968,791,519 of OY728133.1, read as the reverse complement.
GTTTATATCCTTTTTGTGCACTCTTATTCTATTCCAATATCTGAACTACCTGAACCATGATCTTTTTTTAACACCCCAAGATTTTAATGTATGTTTTTTTCATTAAATTAATTCAATATATTGGGATACCCACCACACCATGTTCGAGCACATCACGACATACCAAACTATTGGTTCAAAAAGTGGTTACGAATTTTATAGACTGCATTTTGAATTTTATATACTCCATATAATTTTTACATCTATATTATGTGTTTAATTGATATAATATAAGAAAAAAATTCATTTTTAAGATAAAATATGTATTTTTTAAGAAATGTTGTAACACCCTAAGATTCCACGGTATGGTTCCTTTTGAATATAGTAGTATCTTGCATTGTATGAAACATTGAGTTCAAACACACCCCCACCAATCAAACTAGCCATTATGAATAGTAATACCAACGTTTTGAAATTTTATATACTTTAATTTTTAAAATGGACTTCATTTTTTAATTCTAAATATCAAAATTATCTTAGGGTGATTTTTTGGTATTTTTCTGAAAACTTTCAATTTTTGATGAATAGTGAAAAATATTGCGTTATTGATTAAAATGACTTTTTATTTAAGTAATTAGTTATATTACATTAATATATTTTATTCAAAAATAGATTCATAATACCTATATATTTTAAATTTAATTCATTATATTCGTTTTATAATAAGAATAGATATATAAAATTTTATTGAACTTTTTACCGTCTTTAACCCACATTCTAAGAGAATTTTCAAATTTGAATAAAACATAATTTAACCACTTCTGTTAGTTGAATTTCAAAATTCCAGGAGTCATGGATAACATCTATAATTTAATTTTTTTTCAATAAGATAAAAATATTTTTTTTGTGATTAATAACTTTTGACTTTTATTTACCACAATTAAAAGTAAATATTGTAATTAAGGGTAAAATTGATATTATAATTACCTTAACACATGTATTAATTCTATTGGATAAGTATAATTTCACCAATAAAACCTTTTTTATAAAATATGATCCTCTTTGGATCACTTGGATTCAATTAGGACATTTATTATTATTTTATTTAAAGAAGAGTTAAAAGTTTTAATTTCAATGTTTAATAACTAAATAATATTTCATATAGGGTTACACATATGATAAATTTGACTATAAATATTCTTTAAATGTAAAAAATATTTCCTAAATAATTTTTTATGTTATAATTTTTATTCATGAAATAATTTAATTTCTTAATGGCACAAAAATGATACAGTAATTACCTTATTAATTTAATATTAACATAATTGATATTATAAATACGCAAATAAATGTAAATTGAATGTTTTGAGGAAATAATATATTTTAATAGAATAATATGACATGTTGGGGTTTATTAAATGAATCTTATTCAATTTGATAATGTATTTTCGGGTTTCAAGAAAATTGAATACTAAATAGTGTCAAAATTGACATATTTGAGTTTTTAAAACAAATATTATATTATTAATTGATATAATATTCGTACAAATCTATGGTTCATCAAAAAGTCATATATAAGGATATATTTAACTACAAGTAACCACTTGGGGTTCTCTGGTATGTTTATAGCATGTTTATTTACCATATAATATAAAAATACAAAGAGACATAGTAAATGTCAGACTATTTAACTAAGAGATAAATCTAATAGATAAGGATAATAATGCGACCTAAACATGTCCAAAACCTATTTATTTAGTGTTTTTTAACTCATCCCTACCTTATACTGGGAAAAAATTATTTTCGAGCCAATGAAAATCGAAAATGATTTTTTTATAAAAAAATATTTCATGCTTTTCCTAAAGGTACCCTCACCTCTCTTAAAAAGGGTAATTCCATGTCTCTTAATTTATCACCTCCAAAGACATTTGGCTCAGCCGAACCCGGCCCAAATATCTTCCCATATTCCCTCACTTCAACCCACATTCCTTAATTTGATCAGAAATCCAACCTATGGATCCCTTTTGACAACTCAAATGGAAACACCTGAAAAGATAAAATAATTTCACCATCATCTTTCAAATTCTTTTCTTCTTCCACTTCCTCTTTCATTGTTGTTTCCATACAAAAATAATAAATCCAGTACCTTCTACATAATATGATGTTATTATAATGATGTTAAATCCATATTCTTTATTATATCCATCCTATAAATGACAGTGTTACCATACGTGCATACATACGGCTTAACGTCTCCACGTCGTGGTGTAGTTTGTTGTCCAAACACTTCATTATTTTTATAGGCATTATAATGGGAATAACTGATGTAAATAATAAATATAAAAATTAAAGATTTTTAATATATGTTATACCATACAATTTTATACTATATAACCATCAATATAATGATATTGTCATTCATGCGTACGTACATATTACTTTCTCCACGAACGCGATGTGATTAATTTTCCATCGTAATAATTCTAGAATAATTTTCATTTTATGATTGAAAACAATGTTTATGATCATAATATCATTATGTATATAAATCAAATACATCATATATATATATATATAACATGGCTTACTTAACTAATCATATAAAGGAAAATGAATCACATAACACCCAAAATGATGATACAACTGAAATATTATAAACAAAGAAATATTATAGGATCATATATGATATCGTATTTATGTATATAGTTCATGTATAATTTAATAAAAATGTTTTAATTATTATATAGGAGGTTAACATACCATCAAAAATGGAAAATTACAAGTTAAGGGTTAATTCCACAATCTCTTCACTATCTGAAAATATTTATACGTGAGTGTCTACTAGAATGTCTTTATCCTCCACATCTGTGATTATTAAAAATATATTTCAAAACTATTTTACTATATCCTATACTACGGTTCTAATTCATTTATAAACTTGTTTTACATTTTATAAAATGTTTATAAATGAATCATTCCATAGTTTTTCAAACACGGTTTTTAAGACCTTTTCGACAAAATTAAAGAAAGAATGTATTTTTAACATATTCAGAGGGTGAATCTATTTTCCATAGTTTTAAAACCTTTGATGCTTCCATTAAAATATTATAAGAATATTTTCAAAATATATGTTTTCTTTTATAATTTCATGTCTTCTAAATGATTTAATAATATAAAGAGATAATTCTCAAAAAATGTTTTGATTTCTTCTATTTCAACATCCTTTGATGGATTTTAAACTTGTTTGAATTTGATTTATTATGATACAAATCATCTACACTATATTGAATTTTTTGTGATATATTTTACTATGGATGTGTAATTATTATAAAATTCCTAGTTTATGGTAAATTATTTACATTTCATATGTTATTTTTAATAATAATGATAATGTTATGTTTAATTCTTTTCACATAAGGAATGCATTAGATATAGTATGTGACAAGTGGAGCCTGATATAGCTCATCGATGCATCAGTAGTTCTAATGAGACAAACTATTGTCTTGGCACAATTCCTTGGAAAAATATTATTTTCAGTCTTTACATGAGGCCTTGAATATGTGGTTATAATGCCTAGCATTAGACCATCCATCATTATGAAATTGGATATTGATTTTTCATGTGATTATTACACTCGTAGAATATCCATTTGAATACGTAAATATTATTATTTGATTTGTATTTTCCATATTATGTTGATGTTTAAATTTAAAAGTCTTATGTTTAATTCTTATACATTTTCGTAAATGTTTTTTATTCTTTTTGAAAGATTCCACTATATTGTCATCCTTACTAAGAATCTAAGCTCACACCTTTCTTAATTTATTTTTTCCTTGAATGCTAAAAGTTATATTATAGATGACCTGTAGGTATAGTCTATGGGATATGAATGTGGTAAATTGAGACAATGATGATGTTGTTTTTCAATTTATAATGTAATGTAATGCTTATGAATATATCTAGTACATCCTAGGATACGAAACTGATCGGTCTTTCGGGATTTGATCCATTGTGATCATGATAATGTAAGGTAATAATGCACCGAATTTGGGTAACTTCGTCGGGACATTATAGTTGCTATCAGAGGAATTTTATTACAATCCTTGTAAACTATATTTAGATAATCTCTGAGTAGAGCACATTACCCTAAGATAGACTTTGAGGATTAGTATGGGAATCTTCCTAGAATTTTGGTAATGTATTGGTTTTGGTTATTTTCCAAGAAATAAATCCCTATCTTGATATGAGAAGCTAGAGGTGGATCTGGAACATATGTACCTTGGAGTGAAAACACTGACAAAGAGTTTCAGGCTTAACCTGTGGTATCCTGGTACATGACAATAGGACTTGCTGCACTCTTGGTTACGACCCTCCTAGGGGATACTCTTACGCTAATTCATATTTTCATTACAAACCATTATAAAGGATTTATGAGTATATAACTTAGGAAATTAATCATTTTTATGATTATAGGTTATATACATATACTGTCCAATTTATGTTATGTTTTTTAAATGTTTGAATTTTGTATTATGATTCATAAACAAATCTAGTGTATGATATTTTTTAGAAATGGAACCCAGTGGAATGAATCGAAACCATATAAATGCATGTAATACATGTAGGTATTTCCCTCATACTCAAGATAATTATAGGGTAGATTGTGATGCAATCAGATTTGATCAACTTATCACCATACTTGGACAACTCACTCGGGTAATGAATAATAAACTTACCTGTATGGGCCACCCTGATCCTCAAAGTGGATGACCAATGTTAGACCGCTTTATAAGAAAACAACCACCAACATTCAATTGGAGTAAAAATACATCGTTAACTGAAAAATGGAAAAGTTCCTTAGAGAAAAAATATTTCATGCTTTGGGGAGTAGCGAAAGGGAAAAAGATACATTGGAAGTTCATCACCTCACTGGAGATGATGATCAACGGTGGTCATTAATCCTAAACCCAGATAAAGATTAAGAAGTCACAAACATGGAATGGTGGGAGTTTAAATAGATTTTTTTGAAAAATACTTTCTTTGTGACCATCGAACGAATATGGAGAGACAATATCTGAGTCTAAGGGAAATGGAGGATGAAAATGTCGCAAATGTATGAGGCTATCTTTACAAGGTTATCAAGGCAAGAAACAGATTATATACGTAACCCAAAGAGTAGGATTGCTCAATTATTTGATTGGTTAAAACCATTTATCCATCCATTATTAGTCTAAAAATACTTCTCATCGTACAAAGATATTGTCCCATGTGCTATCAGGAAAGAAATGAAATTCCCAGTCATACGACTTTAATGAATAGTAAGACTAGAAGAGATCTACAGAACACTCTGGAAATTTAAATAAGGGGAAGTAGGAAAAAGTTTAATATCCATTCTGCAATAAAAGTGGAAAGAATCACCCCAGTACTTGCTTGAAGGGAATGGGAGTTTATAATTAATGTGGTGAAAACAGCCACCAAGATCGATATTATAAGGGATAAAAAGAGGATATCAATGTTGAATGCTACAGTTTTAAATAAATGATGAATTATGCAAATTAATGTCCTAAGTTTAAAGTGAACTTAACTCAGCAAAGGCCTAGGGAGCAAGGCCAAGCTTATGAGATCACTATTGCAGTGGTTGAAGCTCTGAAAGACTTGATGGTAGGGTTATTTAATTGTTTCATCATGTTTATCCATTTCATTATTTGATTCTGGATCATTGCATTGTTTCATATCTTCCATGTTTTCTATGAAAATTAGATATTTTCAATTTTACATAACATGGGAGTTGTCAGTCAAAACCCCTAAGTGAAGTATCATCGCAACAATGTTTTGTGAATCAGTTCCCATTAGGGAATATAAATGTTCTTTATCTGCTAATCTCATCATCATACCCAGGATTTAATTTCATATAATCCTAGTAATGGATTCTCTTTTGGATCATGATGTGAAAATTTATTGTAATAAAGAAGAGGATACAATTTTAAATGATGGCTAGGAGTACATTTTCATTAGAGAAGAAACGTCACTACCAGATTCTTATCTAGATCCACCCCAAGTAGCTCTACTAAATTCAATTATTTGGGAGGAAGAGAATGAAATAACTTATGTTGATGTATAGAATATTCGAATAGAGTACATACCTATTGTGCAATAATATGTTGATGTGTTTCTAGATGATTTTCCTGGACATCCTCCAGAATTAGAAATTGAGTTTTCCATTGATTTAATTCTTGGTTAAAGGTTCATATCGAAGACCCCTCATAGAATTCCCTCTATGGAATTAGTGTAACTAAATAAACAACTAGAGGAATGGATTAATAAGGGATTTATTCCCCCTAGTGATTCTCCATGGGGGCTCCTTTCCATTTTGTTAAGAAGAAAGACAGATCTATGAGGTCGTACATTGAATACATAGAGATCAATACTATAACAATAATGAAAAAATATTCCCTACCTTGCATTGATGATTTATTCGACCAACTTCATGGAGTGCAATATTTTTCAAATATTGACCTTCGATCTGGATATCATCAGTTCCATGTGAATAAGGATGACATTCCGAAAATTTCATTTCAAATCAGGTAGAGGCATTACGATTTTACCATATTGCCTTTTTGATTGACTAATGCACACTCTATCTTCATGGATATAAGGAAGAGTGTTTTCAATGAATATATTTATGACTTGGTAGTGGTATTTATTGATGATATATTGGAATACTCAATATTCTATGATGATCATGAAAACCACATGCACACTATTCTGAAAACCCTAGAAGAAATGAATTATATGGGAAATTTAGCAAGTATAAATTCTGTCTTCAAGAGATTTCATTTCATGGAATATTTTCTCTAAGGTTGGAATCTCTATTGATCCTTCAAATACCAAGGCAATCCAGGAATGTCCATCTCTAATGAGTAAAACTGAGGTATGCATTTTTACTGGTCTATTAGGTTATTATCGATGTTTTGTCCAGAATGTTTTCCAGTTTGCTAACCAATTAACCAAGATTGTACGTAAAGGGGTTAAATATGTCGGAACAAAACAATGAAAATATTTTTTTGAATAAATGAATAGAATATTAGTTAATGCTCTTATCTTGAATCTACCATCACGGAACAATGTGTTTGTTATTTATTGTGATTCTTCAATGAAGGGACTTGGATGTGTTCTTATGTAGATTGATAGAGTAATTACATATGCATCACAACAGGTAATAAATAATGAGCAAAACTATCCCACTCATGATCATGAGTTAGTTGTTGTAATCTTTTCTTTTAAGATATAGAGACACTATCTCTATGGTGAAAAATGTGACATATATACTGATCAGAATATTTTGAAGTATATTAACTCACAAAAAGAACTCAACATGAGGAAAATATGATGGCTTGGACTACTCATATATTATGATTTCACTATACACTACCACCTGAGGAAGGATAATAAGGTGGAAGATGATTTGATCAAAAAAGATTATGGAGTTTTGAACAAGATGAGATTTGAAAGGGATGAAATGTTCATGGATATAGTAAAGATGGAAATAGGAATAAGCAGGGAAGGTGAAACATCTATACATTTTCAAATGGTTTCCAAACAATATTTACTAGAAAGGATAACGAGTTCTCAGACCAATGATGAGGAGTTTAAGAAGAATATTAATGATATGAATGAAGGGAGATTGAGTGAATTCATTTATGAAGATGGAATTTTTTAAATTTGGAAAGGGACTTTGTGTTCCTAACACACCTAATATAAAAAGGGAATTGTTGAATGATGCTCATATCTCCAATTTCTCTTTTCACCGTGGGAGCAAAAATATGTATAGGGATTTGAAGGAACATTTTTTTTGGGACAACATGAAGAGGGAGATTTATGATTTTGTGTCGTGATGTATGGTTTTCAATAAGTTAAAGCTGGAAGGAAATAACCTAGAAGATTCATGCAACCACTTCCCATACCTGAGTGGAAATGGGATAATATTACGATGGAATTTATCATGGGGCTACAAAAGACTCCCTAAAAGAGTGATGCAATATGGGTTATTGTTTACTGTCTAACCTAGTCAGCATATTTTCTTACTATAATAGAATATTTACCACTTGAATGTCTGGAAAGACTATATATTAATTATGTTGTAAGACATTACGGTGTACCCCTATTGATTGTTTCTGATTGTGATCCCATTTAAAATCAATATTCTGGAAAAGTCATCAGAAGGCCTTGGATACTGAACTTCATTTGAGCACTACCTACCACGCTCAAACTGATGGACAATTAGAACAGACTATTCAAAGCATAGAAGACATGTTGAGATCATGCTCACATAACTTTCTAGGTATTCGGGATTATTATTTACCTCTTATAGAATTTTCATGTAACGATAACTTCCATTAAAGTCTTCAGATAAAAACATATATAGCTTTACATTGAAAGAGATGTCACACAACAACTTTTTGGGATGATTTTGGTGAATGAAAAATCAAAGTCCCTGATCTTGTTGAGGAAATAATGGGAAAGGTTATGATTATCCAAACCCACATCAAAGAATCCCCATGTTGGAAAAATATCTATGACGATTACTGAAGGAAGGAATTGGAATTTCAAGTAGGAGACCATGTTTTCTTGAAGGTAAGTACATGGAAGGGTGTTATACATTTCGGTAAGAAGGGTATATTGAGTCCAACGTATAATAGACCTTTCAAAATTCTAAAACAAATTAGAGTTGTAAATTATCATTTGGAAAGGCCTACATGCCTCTCTGAAGTTAATGATGTGTTCCACATATAGCTATTGAAAAAAAAATATTCCTGGCCCAACTCATGTACTCACCTATGTGGAATTTGAATTAGAACCAAATCTATATTATTTTGACGATCCTGTAAAGATTCTGGATACCAGAGAACTAGTGATTAGAAACCAGACGACTCATCTGGTAAAAGTTATTTGGAGAAACCATAAGATTTAAGATGCCACATGGGAACCTGAGGAACTTATGATGAAGAACCTCCAGAATAATTTTATGCAGTAATATTCTAGAAATTTTGAGGACGAAAATAATTTAAGGAGGGAAGAATGTAACACCCTAGGCTTCCATGGTATGTTTCCATTTAAATAATGCAGTATCTTGCGTTGTACACAACTTAGAGTTTTAACACACCATAACCAATAAAACTAGTAATTATGATTAGTAATACCCAATTTTAAAAATTTTAAAAATTTTATTTTTCAAATTGGACATCATTTTTGGATTCAGAATTTTATAATTATTTTAGGGTGATTTTTTGGTATTTTTCTGAAAACCTTCAAATTTTTTTGGAATATTGAAAAACACCGTGTTAATTTTTAAAACCGATGTTTTATTTAAGTAATTAGTTATTTTATCATAATTTATTATAGGTCAAAATAGATATATAATACCTATATATTTTCAATGTAATTCATTGGATTCATTTTATAATATGTTTAGATATATAAAATTTTATTGAACATTTTACCATCTTTTACCCACCTTCTCTGTGCATTTGAAAATTTGCGTAAAACACAATTTTACCGCATATGAGATGTTGTATTTGAAAAATATAAGAAAAAAACTTAACATCAATAAGTAAAATGTGGTTCAATAAGATGAATATAATTTTGGTGAATAGTAACTTTTGCCATTTATTTATCACGGTTAAAAGTAAATAGGATAATTATGGGTAAAAATGATAATATAATTTCAATAACACATGTCTTAATTACTTTGGATAAGATTAATTCGAAAAAATTCAACCTTAGAAATAAAATTTGATCTTATTTGGTCCACTTTGATTAAATTAAGACATTTATTATTATTTTATTTAAAGGATAATTTAAACTGTTAAATTCAATGTTTAATAAAAAAAATTTAATATAGGGTTCCATACAAGATAAATTCGACTATAAATATTAATTATAAATATATAAATGTTACCTACATAATTGAATATTATTTACAATGTTTAGACATTAAATAATCTATTTTATTTAGGACACAATGATGATGTTGTTATTACATTATTTATGAAATATTAAAATAATTGATATTATAAATATCCATGTAATTGTAAATTGAGACATCTTATGAATTACACTAATTTTAAATGTTAATATGACATTATAGGGTTGATTAAATTAATTTTAATTGGTGTGATAATGTTTTTATGGATTTCAAAAACATCAAATACTAAATAGTGTCAAAATTAACAAAATTGAGTTTTTAAAACAAATAATATATTATTAATTGATATAGTATTACAAAAAATATGAGGTTCAGCCAAAGGCCCTTGATAAGGTTAGATATATCAATAATGTACCACATGGGGATCTCCTGGTAGTTTATTGTATTTTTATTAAACATATAATATAAAAATAAAAAGAGAATGGTAAATGTCAAACTATTTAACTAATAGCTAAATCTAAACTATAAGGTCTATATGGTGAATTAAAACTATCTAAAACCTATTGGTTGCGAGAGATTTTACCCACACCCACCTTAGGCTCTATATAAATCAATTTAGAGCCATTAAAAAAAGAAAATTATTTTATTATAAAAAAATATTTCAATCTTTTACTAAAGTGACCTTAACCTATCTTATAAAAGGGTAATTCACCGTATCTTAATTTCACACCTCCAAATCCATTTTGTTCGGCCAAAACATGCCCAAATATCTTCCCAACTTCCCTAACCTCAAACTAGAGGCCTCAATTTTATCATAATTCCATTTTAATGTTCTATTTTGATAAACTCAAAAGGAAACACCTGAAGAAGATGTAATAATTTCACCACCCTCTTTCAAAATCTTTTCTTCTTCCACTTCTTATTTATTTGTTGTTTCCATACCAAAATAATAAATCTAGTACCTTAACGAATTTGATACTAACACATCATTTGTGACTAAATCATCTTGAATACTCATTGGTTGGAGAAAAGTTGAGTAAGTGGTAGATATTTATTAAAGGATGAAACTCAAAATCAAAATTAATTATATCTCTTTATGTCCTTAGTCAACCTCATAAAAAATTTCCTTAACTTCCTGAAATTGAACATAAAATAAAAATGTTTTTTGTTTATTTTTCCTCCTGGGAAACCAATTACTATTTAACCCATCATGTGATTTTCATTCTCTTGTTTTTAACTTTCTTCTGCTCATGTTTTCCATCACTCTCTATCAGAACATGACACATAGTTTATCTTTCATATCCATGATTTATTACATGTGATCATAGTATGGGTTATCTTAGGAAACCATTGTACTTATCTTTAATACATTTAAATTTTTAGTTTTATATAAACTTTTTATGATGTGGGATATTAAATGATGTTCCCTAGCCTAGTTTTGAAATTACAATGGTGTAATTTCTAAAATGGGGGAACAATGTAACACCCCAAGATTTTATAGTCAGTTTTTTTCTTTAAAATAATTCATTATCTTACACTACAATCAATACCAAGTTCAAGCGCCACACAACTTACCAAACTAGCCGTTCCAAAAGATGTTATGAATATTTTAAACTAAATTTTGAATATTATATACTCATAATAATTTAAAAATCCATATTATGTGTTTGTTAGACATAATATAATAAAAAATACAATTTTTCCGATAAAAGAGGTATTTAATCAGAAAACACAATTTTACCACCTTTTAATGGTAAACCCTTTTTAAATCCAATATTAGATACTTTTATATATTCAATTTGAAAAAATAAACTTCTTCTTTATATGTGGTACATAAAAATATAGTTTAGATATATTTTCGGTGCTTTTCTAAAAACCTTTATATTTTGATGAATTGTGAAAAATACTAAATTTTAATTGAAAATAACTTTTTTAATCAAAATAATTTATAGTCATAAATTATAAATTTGAGTGGGTTTGAATTATAATTTGATTATATTTTTATCATTTAATGGACTTTTTTTAATTGAAATAATTTTACATCTAAATTGTGCATAAACACATTTTGATCGTTTGATAGTTTTTACTTCTCATAAAACCACATTCTAGTTTTGAAAACATGAATTATGTTTTAACTAATTAAAAAAAAATATATGTTTTTTATTTTGTAAAATATACATCATTTTTGAATTTTTAATATCAGAATTATCTTTCTTTGAATTTATTTATTTTGTTGAAAACATTCAATTTTATGATTAATAGTGAAAAACTACGTTATTATTTAGAACCGAATTTTTATTTAAATAATTATTATTATTATTTAAATTTATTTTAATGTCAAAATAGATACATAATACCTATATTATTCCAATTTAATTCACTAATGTCATTTTATAATACGAATAGATATATAAAAGTCTATTGAAATTTTTACCATCTTTTACCCACCTTCTAGGAGCATTTGCAAATTTGTATAAAACATAATTTTACCACATCTCAGATATTAATTTAAAAATTCCATGATCAATAGATGAAATAATTAAGTAAAATTTTGTTCAATATGATGAAAATAATTTCTGGTGAATTGTAACTTTGGAATTCTATTTACCACGGTTAAAAAGTAAATAGGTTGAATTAAGGTAAAAATCATATTATAATAACCCCAACACATGTCATAATTATATTGGATAAATTTATGTCGACGAAAATCAACCTTAGGAAAAAATATTATTCTTTTTTCTCCACTTGGATTAGATTACGATATTTATTATATTTTACTTAAAGAATAGTTTATAGTGTTAAATTATTATTTCAATAACCATACCATTTTTAATATAGGGTTATACATAAGATAAATTCAACTATAAATATTCATTTGAAATCTAAAAGTATTTCCTACATAATCGTATTTTATTAATATTTATTATACATTAAATAAGTAAATTTATTTATGACACAATGATGATGCAATAATTACATTATTAATGATATATTAAAATAATTTATATTATAAATATTAAAATAAATATAAATTGGGAACTTTGATGCATTACACGAATATTATTGGATAATATGAGATGTTAGGGTGGATTTAATGAATTGTGTTTGAGTGATCATGTTATTATGAATCTCACAAAAACCTAATACTAAATACTGTACAAATTGACAAAAATGAGTTTTTAAAATAAAAACTATTTTATTAAAATATAAAAAAGTCCAAAAAATCTAAGGTTATGCCTAATGAATTATATATTGATATATATGAAATTAATTAATCAAATGAGTTTATCATGGATTTTTATTGTAGGTTTATTAACAATGTATTATAATAAACCAATAAGACATTGTAAAAGTTAAACAATATAACTAAGGTTTAAATCTAAATGATAAGGTTAATATGGTGACATAAATATGTATAAAACCTATTGAATGAGAGGATGTCAATACATACACACATTATAGGCAATATAAATCCATTTAGAATCATTATAAAACGAAAATGAATTTATAATAAAATAATATTTCAAACATTTCCTAAAGTACTCCTCACCTCTCTTATAAAAGGGTACTTACCCTTATCATAAATTCACACCACCAAAGACTTGTTTCTTAGACAAACTGCTCTAAAATCTCCTCCCTAATAACCACACTTATGCCCAGAGTCTTTACTTTTATCTGAAATACAACATCAGAACCCTTCTGTTCCATTCAGAAGGAAGCACTCGAAGAAGAGGTTGTTAGTTCATCACCACTTTCAAACATATTTTCTTCATCCACTTCCCCATTATTTTGTGGTTCCATACAAAAATAATAAATCCAGTCACTTACATACATTTCTGTTATTATAAATATGTTACAACCATATTCATTATTCATTTCTTCCTATGAATGACAATGTCACCATACATGTGTACGTACGACTTACCGTGTCCACGTCGTGGTGTAGTTTTTTATTCAACAATTAATTATCTGGATGGGGATACTAATGAGTTTAATTGATTTAAATAATAAATATAACATGTTAATTATTCAGTATATATTATATAACTTCCAATTACATAATATTTCACAAATAATAGAATGATATTGTCGCGCGTGCGTACGTATGAATTTCGGTCTTTATGGCGTGATGTGATTTCATTCCCCATCGTAACCATTAAAGAATAATATTCATTTGATGATGAAAAATAATTTTTAAGATCTTAATTTCATTCCAGATATGAATTAAATACATCCTATCCATAACAAACATTAATTATGTAAGAAAATATATAAAAGAAAATGAATATGTTAACACCCGAATCAATGATACAACTGTAATATTATTAACAAAGAAAAATTAGTTCATCATATATGGTATGGTATTTATATACGTGGTTCTTTTATAATTTATTAAAAATTACTTAACAATTACACTAGTGGTTAATATACCCTCAACAAAGTAATAGTAAAAGGGAATGGTTATTCATCACACTTTTTATCCCCGTGAGATTCTTGCTATATTTTCTACTATTTTATTTTGTGTGATGTATGTACTGAACTAGATTTTATAGGTTGTGTAATATACACTAAATTATTTTTATTTAAATATTCATTATATGATCATTCTTTAATAAGGTGTATTTTTTGTATGTTACCAAATCAGTAAGGGAATTTCTAATTTCAATTTCCACTCATTCGGTTTTATGCAACCTTCATTGATTATTTTAATCCAGGATTATGTGTGGAATCAATATTTATTTATATATGTATTAATTTCACTCACCATTGTGTGGATATAATTTTAATACATATAATAAATAAGTTGGAAAATTTTCATGTCAACTATATGAACATGGTATGAGTAATCACAACACAATTTACATTCAATGAGATAAACATCCAAGTCATTTGTGTTCTTTTTACAAAAATATGTGTCAAGGTATTTTCACTAATGTATAATAAATATCAAATCATATTTAGTGTATTAATAATTTTCAAAAATAATTATGTAATCTATTTTTCCTTAACCTAAGTATACAGTCTTTACAAGGGATTTCATCTCAATTTACATTCCCTTGAGAATTCTTTGTTATTAAGCACCAATTCAATTTTATATGGCGTATATACTTTAATTTGACATAGTATATCATGTATAAATTTATTCTAATGATATTATAGTGTTTTTATTACCTCAATTATTTGTATTTGAGCATCTCTCATTTGGGTAGGATCTTTAACTAAAATATGATTTTAAATGTTTTAAAGATTTTTTCTTCTACATCTTTCTCATTAATGTCCATGTTTTAAAAATAGATTTAAGGATTTATTTATATTGAAATGAATGTAATGAAATTAAAATTTATTTTAATTGATTATATGGGGAATGATACACTTCGATTCAAAAATCTATTTTAAATGACTTTTGATAAATAGTGATACTTTTCAATGTTTTCATGAAAAAATGATATTTCTCTCAAATATTTTTAATAATTATTTTCATATATGTAAATATACTTCATTAATATTGATTGAGGTTGAGGTATTATAATATAATCGTCTATATTTTATTGAATGAGTTATGTTTGACTGTGGATGTTCTATTTTAATACCATTCATGGTTTGTTGTCAAAATATTGACATTTTTTATGCTAGTTTTAATATGAATGTTTAGATTATTTTTCAATATTTTAATATGTGAAATGAATTAGACATAGTTTGTGATTGGAGGGGCACTCTATATCCCCTCAATGCATCTGTAGGTCTCATGGGAAAATTTAGTGTCTTTGCATGAGGCCTTGACCAAATTAATATTGGTAGTCTTGGCATGAGGCTTTCACTATGTTGTTATCATGTCCTCCATTATGCATTCCATCATTGTGAAATTTGATATTAATTTACATGTGATTAGTCAACTATTATAATATCAATTTGAATAAGTAATTGGAATTATTTGATTTATCTTTTCCATATTATGATGAAGATTTAGTTTAAATGGATTGTGTTTAATAATATACTTTTCCTTACATTTTTATGATTATTTATCATAGTTTTCGCTATAATATTTTAATTAATGAGATTCTGATCTCATCCCTTTCTTATGTTTAATTTTTCCCATGATAGGAAGAAGTTTATTATGATTGACCATCAGGAATATGATATGTGATGTGAGTGTATTCAATGGAGGCACAATGTTTTATTTTTTCAATTTCATAATGTAATGTAAAACATATGTATTTATCTTGTAGTTATAAGGATACTTATCTAATTTGTATTTTGAGACATGATATCTTGGGATCAATCTTATGTTATGTTATAATGCACTATCTCTGGGTAACTAGGGTCAGGGCATTAAATCTTTTCCCTTTTGAGCAATGTATGCAGTAACCCTCTTTGAGGTTCAATCCCATCTCCCATGTACCATCCTTATCTCTCCCTTGATCCATTCATTCTTGGGAAGATTATTCCTTAACCATTGGTCTCATTTCCAGTTGTACCTTAACCATGATTCCATTCTATCAATCGGCCTCCTCTGGTGACTCATCTCCCCATTCTAGAACTTTGTGGACTTTGATTCCATGCATCGGGGATACATAGAAAATCTATTTGAGGTTCAATATGAATATAGAAATCTTCACACAAGTTCTCAGTTCCTTTCCCATCCATTCTACATGCCGACACTTCATCCATACCCATCATGATTTTTCTCAGGCAGCCACATCCCGGTGAAATTATGCCACCCATACAATCTGCTAACCAAGGGTAATCCACATTCACCTCATCTCTCTTTGAATCACATGGGCCACTAAAAACGCATAAGATCCAAAAAACACCTCTATGTTGATTTCCATTGTGTACACACTAAACACATTACTCACACATTCAAACTATTTGGGTTTTGATCCCTCTCGGGTTTATAGGAATCCTCTTCGAAGTTCAATCATATCCAATGGTAAGCCTTGGTGACTCATCTACATGAACCCATATTCCCCTATAATCCACCATTTTTTGTCTCCAAATATGTCTTAATGGGGTGAAATAATCCCATGTGTGGTACATGCCACCCAAGGTCTTTCTTTATTGACAGTTATGATCTATTTATATAATAAAAATTCTAGGTGATTCAACCTAGGAATGTACCCACCTGATCCCCTCTCATTTGTGATTGGATCAGTCTGATCCGTCTCTTAAAGACATTAATCTAATGTAATACCCCATGTTAAACATGGTATTCCATGGAAACCCTCATAGACATGCCTTTGACATATAATTACATGCCGTCTATGTGGGATTACCCAAGATTCAACACCCTCGAAAATCCCTCTGATAAGGAAAAATCTTGGTGTACTAGTGTTTCAACGTCCAGACATGCCAGTGATTCCCCAACGTAACTACTCTCCTAATAGAAGGATGTTTCTCGGACTTCAACCCCTTGTATTTTCTATAAGAAAGCTGAAAAATTAACCAGTGTCTATAATTATATTTAAATGGGAAGAGTTTCACAAACAATGTCTTAAACATTATTAGAGACCTGAACTAGGAGATAAATTCCAAGGATGAATTAATGGAAGGAGAGACTTACATCCCATCATCCCATATAGATCATGGAGAAAGCATCACTGAAGATGTGATAATTTCCTTCATTCTACAGAAAAAAGGAATGCGGGTCATTAATTACCTTGCCCCCATAAACGTTGTGCACCTCCTAGAAATTGTTGGAATCATATATGATAATCATATTTTAATATAATTTTATTCTTTCATTTTGAGACCTTTAAAAAAAATAGAATAGAAATATTTTTCAAAAAAATTTAATCTTGTGAGTTGAATTTGAAAATAATGAAAAAAATTAGGTTATTATGTCTTATTTTCAAACTATCATGATTGGGTTTCATTTTAAAGGTAATGGAATAGGGTGATTTTGTACCTTTTCATTCATGTAGAGCATCTCAGTGCCCACACCAACATTATCCTTTCATATTTGGGTTCTAGTTTTTTATCATTCTTATGGAGAGTGTGTTTCCATGATTAGTGGTGACCCATAATGTCAGTTGGAGGTATTCTTAGCCACCTATTTAAATTTATTTTTCCACTACTAGTGTTTATTTATTTTTTAGTTTATATTTATTACTCAATATTTAATTTATGAGACAAACCATCACTATCTATATTATTTTGATTCCCTAAAATATTTTCTAGTACATTGGGCCAGTATTTCCCTAGGACCTTTGTCATTGTCTGAATTGGGTGACAAGTTTAAAGTTGAACTAGGTTGGTTCAAGATAAAATCTTATGATATTATATCCTTATTATATAGTGTTTTTGGTAGGTTTGAGATTAGGATTTTCAGAAAAAAATAGGTAGTTGTGGGAAAGAAAATCATGAACCCCTTCCCTTCCCATGAATTGAGTTTCTAGATGTAGTATGAGATTTGAATTTTTCTTTTTCTTGGTCTTTGTGGATAAGGGATGAAAATGTGATTGATACATTGGTATGTGGTGATCTTTCATAGAATATATACCTCTGATATACCCAAGTGCATGATTCAATATACTATCTATGGGTGATTCTCAGTCCGATCATTGTCTACTAAGTAATGTACCTGGGTTAGGAATACCCACTTGTTCCTTATACTTGTAGTTTTCTTGTGAAATATGATTGCAATTTATTTTTGTTGGTTTGAGTGAATCTCAAAAATGAAAATGGTTTTTATGAAAAATTTGTTTTCATAACATAATGTAGTTTTTATAGTTAAAAATGTTATTTGAAATGAAAATTGTTTTCATTTTGTAGAATGTGTGTGTTTAAAGGGAAAATAGAAATTGTTATGGAAATTTTCTTGGGATATTGGAAACACTTTTTTGGAAGCTGAAATATAAAATACTTGGATATTTTTAAATGTGTTTCATTAATTATACGTGATAATTTAAAATTGGTTTTTAATTTTTGATTTACGTTGAATAGTTTATGATGTAGATGAGAAGTGTCTCTAATTAACCCAGAATATTAATATGAGTAATCACCTATATGGAGGTATGCATTTGGAAAGTGGAAAATTGATAGAATCTGTGTATGGGTGGTCGATAATGCACACAGATATATATATATTATATAATATATATATATATATAAGACTTTTCAGAATACCAATTTTCTATAATTATATTGTTTTTCTAATTGAACAATAGATTTCAATAGGGGTGATTAAAATTTTTTTAAAAGTGGGAAATTGATTAATTTTTTAATTTCACCTTTAGTATCCTTTTTCATGGGATTTTCAATTTGAAATTATGAATTTTTGTCAGAATGATTATTTTTGTTTGGGATTTGGTATTTAATGAAGATTGGTGTTTTGATTTATGATGTGTTTTCATTTGGATTTTTGTATCTTATTTTGAGTATTCCCAGGGAAGGTCCTGGTAAGGAGTAGACTATGGGAATCAAGGATTATTTCTTCAATTTTTAGGTGAAGGTTAATTTTTGTAATTACTGTTGGTCATCATTAGTGGACTTAATTTTTCAAACTAGAGTGGTTATGGTTTTTGAGGAAATTTTGAATGAATGTTTTTCTGAGTGTTATCATTAACAACTCTACCCAGATGTGGAATTTAGTTGTAGAACCAGTGCCTTCCCTAACATGGGAGCACACCCGCACCTCCGTTTTTTATCGCCCACCTTCAATATTTTAAAATATATAAACTTCTATTTTGTATTAGAATATGATAGGATGTTTTCTTTGGTATAGTCTCTTGAGTTATTTGTGGGGGGTATTATGTCAACCAATCGAAATAGTAAGTTCCAGATTATAGTAACCAGCTCCAAACTATGGGGAAGTAGATACTTCAAGATTGTAAATATCCATCCTTTTTTCTTGGAGTGATTATTTTCATGTAGTCAATAGATCATTGTGTTTGTGGGACCTCAGTCTCTATTTTTCATATAGTGCTAGAATATGGATAGTTTAAATTTCTATGTTGACACTTATTCGTCTTTGAAGGTTCTATTTTGTTGTAAGAGGCATATAGTACTTTTTTCCTTATTGTGGTATTTATTCTTTAAATATGACACTTTGGTTGTAACAAGGTGTGGTGATCTCATGTTCTTGTAATTTTCGTGGTTGTTCCTCATAAAATGTGAGTATCTCAATGTTTGTATATCATGTTTGGTTAGTCATTTTGTGGACCATTATTGTTTTACATCATTCTCATCATGGTGATACTAATTTCATAAAGAAATGGTGGAACATGGTTCAGTTCACAATTTTGTTTGAGATCATTTAATGGGGTTTCTCGTGTGTCATTTATCTCTAGTTTAGGATGGAGGTTCCCATGTTGGTATGTTATGGTCAGACTAAACTGGAAGATACAAACAGTTTTGGGAGATACACCATGGATCTTGTCGAGGAATATTTTAGAGTAGGTTTGTGCCGTAGTTTTGGCTCTATGTTAGAGGTTTCCTCTTTTCTTCAAGTTAATAGTTCTATAATTATCTTGTGTTGAGAATCTCAATGTTGGTTGTGCTAGTTGGATTCTTATAGTGGGGAGAACCCTCCTAGGTTCCATGTGGCTCTTCTCAATGAAATTTTCCGTAGAGATGGTTGGTTGTGACATGTGGTGTGAAACATCACATTGATCTTGCGATTTTGTGGGCCTCACTCCATTTTGAACCCATGTTTGATACCTCGTTTTGCATAATGAAATTCTTGTGGGTGGAATGTTTTCTTTATTTGGATATTTTCACACCCCAAGCTCAATTTTTCATAAATTTATTATAATACTGTATTTAGATATTCTAAAAGTGGATTGGGTTTAGTCACAGTAATATTTTTTGAGTTTTTTTTTAAATGTATATTTTGGGCTTCCCACCATCTAGCACACGGGCATAGAACTACATTGGAATCGTGCGGCTTCATCCAGGTAACCTTGTGGTCCGATTATGTTCTAAAATAAAATAAAATAAAATTATAAAAAATTAACATAATAATATAATAAAAAATAAATAAAATTTAAAAAATTTCTAATAATAATTTTATAGAAAGTTTTATTGGTATAATGGATATTATTATTTTTATTTTTATAAGGAATATTATTATTACTGTTGTTTTGTATTTTTATCCCATAAGGGTTCTCCATACCATTCTATGTGTGACACATGCCCCCATTCCCTCTCATGCCTACGCGCAACACCCCCAACCAACTCCCCCTAGCGAGTTCCCTATCCAACGGAGTTCCTTTCTTCTCTTCCAGCCACACCCCCTCCTTCTAAAGATGTGTCTCCAACTCCCTCACATCACCTCATCACTCCTCCTAGCTTGAGTGAGTCCTACCTCATCCAACGGTTTATGGCTCTCCCCCTCCCTCCCTTCAATTAGCTAGATCCAACCTATTTTGTGTTTAGATACCTATGGTGTGTCTCATCTACCATCTTTCTACCCTTTTTTTATTTAAATCTTATTTAGGTAGGGCATATGTCTTGGATGAACCATATGGTCTTGGGATAGTGTATTTTTTGTGTTTATCTTCACTATAGAGTGTGTAGTGGGTCTTTTGGGCATCTTTAGGGTGTGAATAAGTGTCCGCTGAAAAAGGATAGACATTTCAGACAATTTCGATTTTAAATCCATTATATTTGTTAAGGGTTTTCAATTATTTTTATTTATTTTGTTTTTAATTTTACTCTTTGGTGATATTTTAGTTGTCGACATTTTATTTTGAGTGTATAGGTCTTTTCCATGCTGTTTTCAGTCGATGGTAAAAAAATTTATAGTGTGTGTTGGACATCATTGCGGTGGTTTAGGGATGTGAGCGAAAGAAGCCTATATGTACTTGCATAGGTAATGAAAATAAATATATTCCCTCATTTTATATACAAACTCATGGTGTGGGGAATATTTGAAATGATGTTTGGGTTAATTATATATATATCTGTGTGTGTGTGTGTGTATTCATGTTCATGTAAGTGCAATGGGTCCATTCAGGTGGTCTTCATCAAAGAGAGTCATATTTTAGGTTGGTCCCCAAAACCTTTGCCAATAAATTTAATTCCTTAATTTTTGAGTGATTTAAATAGTGTTTTTAATATTAAATAATATATGTGTGCTATTTAGTTAGATGGATATTCTTGGTGTTGTAATTTCTTTTTTTTTGTGTTTACTATTAGTGTTGACATGTTTATTCTTCAGTAAAACATGATCCAACAGATGTTTTAGAATTATAAACATTTTAAGATGTTAAAATTGGTTTCTAAAATGGTTTTTGGTTATGTGGAGAGTATTTACCATAATTTTTGGTGTGTATATTAGTTATAGATGTTGATTTAAATAAATATGGATTCTTGTGTCATTTTAAATAATGGTGAAATTCTATGATTTTGTGAGTTAGGAATATAGTATTGGATGTGGTGTGAATTCATGTTTAAATTGAGCTTTTCATTTATTAAATGGGTTTCTTGGATTAAAGAATGGTTTCATTCATTTTTTAAAAAAAACTTCCTTTTTTGTGTATTTGAAATATCAAATTGATTTATAACTAGAAATTATTGGTTGAACATGTTTAATAATGAGAAGTTATTATTTATGTATTAATGAGGGCCTTTTGGAACCTTGATAATGCTTTGTGAATGTAAAAAACCCTTTGGAGTCATTCCACATTGTTTTATAAACCTGATTTGTATGTTAAATGTCTGGTTTGTGATATGTGCCTCATGAAGAGGCTTGTTCATTATTGTGAAAATTATAAAGGGGTTTGTGCTAAAGGAGGGAGATCAGTGGAAATAGCTTAGAAGTGTTTTTGTGTAAATAAAATATTATGTTCATATATTTCTTTCTAGATAAAAACTCACCACCAATTGAAATATAGAACATGAGAGACCTGGGTATTTATGCAGATAGATTAGGAGTCGTATTCTAGTGATAAGGAAGTGGCTAGTCTCAATTTCACTAGTTGGATTAACAATCACAACACCAACTAAAATATGATGATGATTGATCTCTACTATAATTTCAGATTAATTTTCTATATAATGGCTCGAGCATGAGGATATTGACAATTGTGGAAACTATTCATCATTTCAATGAAGTATAAGGTGTCTAGTGTCCCAATTATGCTAGTTACCTATAGATATTTCCCATGGTTCTCATTTGTGTTGTGGTTCTTGTGTTGTGATTTTCATTTTAGTTGTTTTATTCTTGTCCTATATTTTGTGAAATATATATTTTAATCTATTTTTTTTTAGTTTTAATATTTTAATTTACAATTTGAAACTGTTTTGAAAATGTAGTGGAATTGAAACATTTTTCTTCAAAATTAAAACTTGTGACTTTATTTTTAAGACAATGAAAAATAATTATTTTATTATGTAATATATTCAAAAAAGAATGATTGGTTTTCTTATTAAAGGTAATGGCGAAGGGAATTGTCAATCCTTAGCATTCATTATGACCATCTCAGTTCCCATGACTAAATTATATTTTCAGTTTAAGGTTCTAGTTTTTTATAGCTTTTTCTTTGAGTATTTAGTTGTGTTTGGTGGTGACCCATGAGGTCACATGTATGTATTTTTAGAAAAAACGTTCTATTCCAATTTCCAATTATTGTGTTTTTTTATTTTGTGCAGTTTACATTTATTCATCTCTAATTTACGTATGGTTGAGACTATTCCCATATCTCTTATTTTGATGCATGACACTAGTTTTCAGCCTGTGGGGATTGGGAATGCCCATTGGGCCTTATTATGGGTTGAATCAGGTGACTGGTTTAGGGTAGACATGGGTTGGTTCATGACATGTGTATTAAACATGATCAAAAAACATTAATCATATTATAAACCATTAAAAGAAATTATCTTTCATAATCATTTCATCATACCAAAACCCCCAGAAAAAAAGGTTTCATTAAAATATTACCATAATAATCATATACCATAACGAGAAATAATAAAGATGGTATGGTCTGATCATATTCATATAAAAACATAAGAAAATCCAAAGGATATTTTTTTGATAAAAAAAATCAAAAAAATACAATTAAACTATTCATGAGGATGATAAAATTCAATTTTGAAATCAATTCATAAAAATATAATACATTCCCAAGAATTAATGAAAAACATTCCTTTTAAATAACCCACAAATATTTTATTTATTCATTAAAGAATTTTTTTTATGGCTTCAGAAAATATCATTCACGATAGCCA
This sequence comes from Viscum album, assembly GCA_963277665.1. NCBI lineage: Eukaryota > Viridiplantae > Streptophyta > Magnoliopsida > Santalales > Viscaceae > Viscum > Viscum album. Next base: position 968,767,443 of record OY728133.1, on the reverse strand, counting down.
TGTTAAAATTATTGTTGCATTAATTTTTTTTAAATGTGGAAAATAAGTTATTTCAGAATGATGCAATATGATTCATTTTATATAATTTTTATAGTATTAAATCATTGAAATTTTTTCCTTTTTAAATCATATGTGGTTATTTGAAAAAATTAAATAAAATTTATAAAACATTATAATGGAAGAGAATGGCTTTTAAAACGAATATAGAAATAAATTTTGTTATCAATAAAAATATTATTTTTGTAAATTATGATTTTTAAAAGTGGAAACATGAAATAAAATATATATTCATCATAAATAACCATATAATAATATAATTAATTTTTAATTGAGTTTACTATTATAATATTTCAAAATGAGAGGAATAATTATTAACAATCTAGTTAAATAATGAGATTGTAGCATAAAACCCTAACCACTTTGGTATCATTTGAATCATAATACCCATGAATGAATGACTTATTAATTTATATGTAAATAAAAATGAAATTAACAATATTAATCATAAAATATATTCATAGGATGTATATAGAAAAACAAAAAGTAAATGGGGAGAATATGACATGTGTCTCACTGAAAAAAATGTGAATGAAAATCCATTACCCCAAGTCATAAATTTATTAATACACCATAAAACATCTAGTAAAATAATTATATATTAATGATACATATATTATAGTACTATAATAATATTATCATACCATATACGAATTACTAATAACAAAATTTTCCCATTTATTAACAATTCATAATTGAAATAATTGTTCTGGTTTATAACTATATCGATTTTTATTTATGTTTTGCCATGATAGTTTTTTTCCTATTAGTTTTATTATTAATAAATAAACTCTATAATTTTATTAATGATATAAATATCATAAATATTCATTATATAAATATTTATTACCATTCACAACAGTTATAGTTAGAAAATTGAATTACATCATTCATAATGATGGTATATTTATGTACGCGTGAACAACATTTCCCTTTTCTTAATGAATAGAAATAAATAATGAAAATATTAATTCCATTTTATAGAATAATTTCTACACATATAAATTATTTAAATATTTCCATATTACCGTCAATTTAACTTTTATGAAAAATATATCACATCATTTATTTGTGGCAGTAGTCCACACATATACCTGAGCAATGTTATAGTTTTCCAATGGATTGAAAGGTAATAGGGAATATTTTATATTTGAATTAAAGAAATAAAATTATTTCATTAATATAATATATATCATTTAAATCCACCATTATATACAATCATAGAATCTGGTAAATGAAAATTGATTAAAATGGAAATCAATAGGGTATCAAATCATAAAAATGATCGATGGGTCTATTTCCAATTTGACGTCGAAGGGGGTGGACTAAAGTTAATCATTTATCATAATAACAAATAATTATATGGGATATTATTATTTTTTTATATCAATAGTTTAATATTATATAATGGACATGGAAAAAAATAAAACAATACCCTCTTTTAAGAACGATATCTATTAATTTTTCATCCTCTTTTGGTTTGCATAAAAATTCATATTATTAAAATATTCAAATCAAAATAATTGCTTTAGTACATTTTTATTGAGGATAATATGATATTTTTGTAGTGATTTTCTAAACCAAATGATCATGGAGTGTTGATAGGATAAGAGAGTAGATTTCCATTTATATGCGAGGAACATAAACCACATGGAACCTTTTTTGAAATATCGCAAAAGAATATGAAATATCACAAGTATAAAAAAATTTTATATGAAATTTTAACATAGAATTGATTCCATTTAAATAAATATTATTAGTAATATTTTTATATATTTTTATTTTCCTTTAAAATTATCATAATGTTAAATGAAACTATTTATATTCATCAAAAATAAAATGATGTTTTCAATATAAATTAGTGATTTTAAATATTCATAGAAAAATCACTCTCTTCCTAAAACTATAAAAAACATACTACAATATTGTATTTAAAATATTGATATCAAATATATATTTCATTTTATTATTATAATTAACTAAAATTGGGAAAAAATGTAATAAGTATTGATAATGTGAGAGAAAAACTATCTATAAAAAAATCTAAACAAAAAGAATTTCACTTATCATGAGATTGAGAAAAAATTTATATCAATAACAAAAAAAATTCATGGGTTATATACTATATGATTTTCATTGAAACTATTAACAAATAAATAATATTTTAACTTATAATATATAAATACATCATAATAGAAAATATAGTTTTTACATAAAAAGTTATTTATTTTTATCTAATTTAATTTTCCATTTATAATAATTTGATACCCAATAAATTATTCTAATTGAAGAGTACAAAATAAAAGTTTACTATTTATTTTATTTACAATAAAAAAATTCAATTTAATACCATGGTTATAAAATTCAGATGTAAATAATAATATTAATAGAATATTGAGGTTTTGTAGAATTTGGTGTAGCGTGTAACATAGTCAATCGAAAAAATGTAATTTATTTCAAAAATATATATTTTATAAAAAATATTGGTGTTACATTATATAGATTAATTACACCAAAAATCCAATACACTTAAAAAAGTCAACATTCTTAGTGGTTTTGAAAATCATAAAAATTGTCTCAATATTCATCTATAATACCTGGTGTGTTCATGGAAGCAATATATGTCCAATATAGAAACTTTTCTAGGACATTACTTAATTTTCATAATCATTGAAGGGACTATATATAAACCTTTATTATTGATAACATGTCTCATTATTGATTATTCTTCTATATATATCTCACATTCATATTCATTGAATATCCCTTATCGTTTTGTAATGTCTTTGAAATACTATTAAAATTGACCTCATTATCCTCCTTATATATTGATTATATCATAATATCATATATAATTACTAATACAATATATTAAATGTAATCAATGGTGACTGTATTTATTATTCCCTTGACAATTCACATAGAATAAATGAGAATGAAGGGAATTACTATAAACACATATTGTTAAAACAGTGTACGAATGAATGATTTGAGAATATATTCATACTACATAGTTAATTAGATATATCATGTATAATGGGAAATGTTATAGAAATATTGGGCACCTTATATTTTAATATATAGGTCCTAAATCAATTATACGAAATTTTTTTCATTTTTCATGATTTTGTTGAGTTCATGATAATCAATGTAGTCAATCATTTACCATCCATTATTCTAGATCAATAGGACCAGTTCAAACCACGATGAACCATGATTGAAAATAAAACACCTTAATTGATTCTCGAATAAAAAATCATTTAATACTTCTTACATAATGGAGGTCGTTATTGAGGGATTATTTAATATGGAAATACATCAAGGTATATTTTAAATAGACATGCTATCCTATCATTCAGGAGGAAGGCTAGGAAACTCCATAGGGAATATATCAGTATAATCTATCCTTAAAGAATATCTTCAAGAATGATTACCCCTTTTGTATCAATAATTTTGGCATGTAATTATTTCTAATAAGGTACTAATATACATGATTTCTATGAAGATTAAATTTTATATTCATTCACACTCTTCCATTAATATTGAATTGATGGATTACTTGGGATGTGATGACTCATAAACATCTCTTAGTACCGAATGCTGCATTTATATATGTACAACCAAAAATATTCTCATTATAGTATCAATATCTACTAAACTATTTAGGAAATTATTTTCATTGAGGTTCATAGTACATACACTTACCACAGAGGGGCAACATAGTAGGGATGAAAACATTTCATCATTTTCAATTCAATCTTATAATTCAAACCCATGTTTTGAAGGAAGTGTTTCGATTGTTATAATAAAAATGTATAACATGAAATTTTGTGATGAATAATGATAAAAATGTACATTCACATTTATTGAATAAATAATAGATGTACCTGTAACCACATCATTTTTTATATCCACCTCAGTAGATGTGGTTGATTATGACCTGCATTTTCTTCTTTACCTTAAAGGTTATTATTGTCGATTCTGAGTGAACAACATTATATTTGGGCATTTTTTTCACAATTCTAATGTTCACTATAGTAGTGAAATTATACTATAGACTATGTGTTGATCTAAAAAATATTTTCATCCATCAAATAAGTCGGCCTCATCATATATCATTAGAGTTGATTTTATTGATGCCCATATTTTAAATATTTGAATCATATATTGGTTCCCTTGAGATAGTTTTTCGGATTCTTATTTATATGCTATTTATATATCGGTGGTTTATTTTTCATTATTTTTTAAAAATAAACCATTTATCCTAATGAGTAAACTCCATTTTACTTTTTTTAACACCTTCCCCATTATACAACTGAGAGTGTCAAATATCCATACCCTCCTTGATGGAACAATATAAAATAGCATTATAGATATGACAGCCTCAAATAGAAAGTATTATTCATAAAATCAAATGTAAAAAATTAACAACATTATCAACTATACCTTCTGTTTTTCTAAAAAAATCTATATGAGTAACAAGAAATTATTGTGTTTTTCCTCACACACCATTAGAGTCTCATCTTCTTTTAGATTTTACTTACAGAAATCCCCATCCATTTTAATATGGTGTTTTCGGGGAAATTATTTACTTAAATGATTTTATTGAATCTTTACCATTGCATGGAATAAATTTCCCCTATTTAATTCAGGTTATTGACCAGTTTCCCCCATAGATGAGAAGCACTATGAAAATGAAAAATATCAAAAACTACTTTCTTTTGTTCATTGAATTTTATTTAATAGAATATATTATCAATGTAGTTAATACATTATTCCATGATGAGTGGATCAAAACATCACCTAAATGTTTAAGTACCTTATTTAGTAAAGGAAATGACAAAAAATTTCTCATTCTTAGGAGAATATGAGTGTTCTATATGATTCACGTTATTATTCATAGCATTATTCAGATGAGATTGTATAACCATGAAGTCATAAGATCCTACACCCATATTTTTAGTTAGTTAGTTATGTCAATCATCACATTTCATTTCATTTTTTTGGTTTTCTTGGTTACACCGATTTCTCTCAATTATATAAGATAAAAAATTGTTGAGAATAGTCCAACTTAAATTTATATAAAAAGGGAAACTCTAAAAATCTTAAGAATAAATTTTAAATTGATCATAATTCTTAATGTATGAGTCTCCAGGTTTTAATATTAGATATCAATTATAATTTTAATATTAAATTTTTGAAACAAATAATCTAAATATATCTTTCATAAGTTTAATATGGGATAATAAATTTTGAAATGCATATCCATTAGGAGTTTCAAACAAAATTTTCTAGGTAGAATCATTTTAACTTTTTTGTGATCATGTTAATGAATGATGAAAAAAAATTCGGTTATTACACGAGTATAAAATGATTACATAACCACACCTACTTGTGGTATCAAGACTGGGATTTAATTTCCTAGAAACCACTTTCTCTAAAAATCATAAAAAAATATCAGTTATTTTATAATATATAATATTATACATATGGTTATCACATAACTATTCTATTCCAAATGTATAAAAAAACTAGATCCCACTCTGATACCAAATAGAGTGATAAAATATTTTAACCCTTATTAGTACATGTTTTATGATATAAACATCTAGCATACACAACCTAATGATTCTAAGGCATTGTGTGTTTGGAATACTATTTTGCTAAAATTTCAGAATGAATGAAAATAAAAATTTATTTTAATCCCCATAATGAATTCCTAATTCCTTTGATCACCTATAAAATATAGGATCACTTAGGGGATTACATAAAAAAATGGATAAAATTAATATATAAGAATTGGAATAAAATTGATAATGATCTATAATATACGAGTCAAATGAAATACTTGATAATCACATAAAAGGATCATGAATAATCATATTTGATCATAATATACTATTTATTTATTCATAAAATCATGGAAATTTTGGAATGATAAAATTCAATAAAACATAACAAATGAATAAGTTAATGATAACTATTATAACCAAATCACATGGTGAAAATAAACCCATCATATAATAATTTTACTCATTAAAACAACATATAAGACCACCTGAGAAAATACCCAATGCATTTGAGAAATATATTGTTTAACCCTTCCGAACATATACATATATATGTTTTGAACTTATAGTAGTTGGACATAAGTCATTAATATAAATATTTCCCATTTAATGAAATGGTTTTTATAACCAATTCATTACCATAAACATATAAAATATATTATTGGTATCAATAAATGAAGGGGTTTATGAATTATATCCTGATCAATAAAATATTGTGTGATAAATATTATCCAATTATTGTGAGGACTTGTAAAAGTGTAGAGAAATAACTTTTTAAATGTGTCCCATATGCATAGATTTAAGAAAAGGGTAAAAAAATTAAATAACATAATAGATTAATATATTTAATTTCACAAAAAATTAAATAAATAGGTTTACAAAAAAATTATTAATTTATGAAAACATGATTTGGTTAAAAAATATATGTAGTGTTTATTATAATAGGATAAGAAAATATTTAATTCCCTTTAATCAGGTTTTCAAAAAAAGATAAATTTTAATATATTTTTTAAAAACATTTATATCACTATAATTTAATGTAGAATTATGTTATGTATAAATTATTGGAACATATAAAATATATCTTTGATGTAAATAATAATATTATAGTGATATATTTAGGAAATAAAGAGTTATCATAACCCCATAGAAAAAAGTGATTGTTAAAAGAGAACCATTACATTATGTTCCGGAATCAATCTTCACTTTCACGTATTGACTTGAATAATGAAAATATATTCTTCAATTTCATTACTCACACCATTTTATTTGTATTTTATTATTATGAATTTTTCAAATTCATATGAAACCATTTTATTTATAATTATAGAATAATTTTTTTAAGGTTGTATGTTTCATGGTTCTAGGGTTAGATCCCAACTCTACAATTATTGTTGTTTATGACAAATGAGAGTATAACTTCACAAGTAATATTAAATGTTGATTTTTTTACTTCTAAAATTTTAAATTTTCACAAAATCTAATCATATGTGTTTGGATATGGATATTATGACTTTAAAAACATTCTCACATTATATGGATATTCCATTGAGGAACTGTTACCACTTGTAATTAGTTGGATTCATTTTTTTTAATTAAAGGATTAAAAAAATTATAAAAACTAAATATGTTATAATACAATAATTATAATCATAATTAATCATAATACTATTTCAATAACTAGGAATAATGGTGGGGGAGAATAACTATGTACATTTTTCATGGAGGCATTAAACTGACAATAGTATATATTTTTCCATTTAGAATTTACTTATAGGGGAAGGGTGGAAGATGGATAATAAAATAAAATTACAAAATATCATTTTATTTAGTATACTTTTGTTACTATATCATGTTGGATGGATATCAAATGTTTTGTTACATGAAAAATATATGTAAAAGGAATTTAGATTTGTATTTATCTCAACAAGAGATTTTCTCTTTTTATGACACATCTTAATCTCATTGGAATAATATTTGTATTAGCCAAGAATAACTAGGATGTGATGGAGAGGGGTCTTAGTGGGTGGTTTTTAGATGGGATGATGAGGAAATTATTTGAAATTATAATCATAGTATTATTATTTTACTAAAAGAAAACAAATAGTATGTATTCTTATTAGAAAATACACGAAATGTTGTATTTCATTTTGAATTAATGGGAGCATACCTCATTATTTGCTCAAAAAATCATGTGTTTAGATTATCATGCTATATACTATATTTTATTTTATTTCACTATTAAAAAAATGTTTTAACAATTATATAAAAACATAAAAAAGTCAACATATGATATTTTTGAATGTCAAAATTGCTAAAATGAAATGCACCTCATTAAAATAATTTTATAAAAATGGTACGATTAATATTGAAATGAACCCATCATTTAATTAAAAGATACCAATTTAAATATTATTATAAATTTAATCATTATTTAAGAAATTACCTATGGTACACTAAATTTATATTATCATTATAATATAAATTAATAATATTCCTTAAAACCCATTATATATATAATATCTCTTTTGTTTAATTTTATTTTTGTATAAAAAATAAATTAAAACATATTTTTTAAAAGAAATTAGGAACAAATATTTTATCAGTTTCTATATTTTTATTTATGTGTAACATGATAATAATATATCATATTTTATTTTAATTTGATAACATAAATTTATTTTCTGCTTCAATATATGAGGATACTATTCTAACAGTCATGTAACTATTTCTATGGATTATATAATATTGTAATGGTTGGATTACTATTGTGATAGTTAGATATGTAACTGTTATATGGTATCCTTACTACCATTAAATGCATTATATTTCATTAATTAATAATTCATTTATATATAAAAATCTATATTATTTTTTTAAAAAATAGAATATCATTACTGTAACACACCATGCTTCCACGGTAGATTTCCTTCTGAATAATTAAATTGCTTAAATTGTACGCAACATTGTGTTTTAAAACACCACGACCAATAAAATAGATGTTATGAATATTAATACCCATTTTTCTATAACTAATAATCTTTTTCAAAATGGACATCATTTTTGGATTCGGAATAACAAAATTAGATTAGGGTGAATTTTTTGTATTTTTCAAAAAACATTCATTTTTTGATGAATAGTTAGAAACACTACGTTATTGTTCAAAACTGAATTTTTATATAAAAATTAGTTATTTTATATAAATTTATATTAGGTAAAAATAGATATGTATACCTATATATTTTCAGTGTAATTCATTGGAGTCATTTTATAATAATATTAGACTTATAAAATTTTATTGAACTTTTAACTATCTTTTACCCACCTTCTAGGCGCATTTGCAAATTTGCATGTAACGTAATTTTACAGCTTCTGTTAATTGAATAACCAAAATCTGAGAGACGCAATTGATATTAGTAAGTAAAATGTGGTTCAATAAGATGAACATAATTTTTGTTGAATAGTAACTATTGACTTTTATTTACCATGGTTAAATGTAAATAGGGTTATTAAAGGTAAAAATAATATTATAATTACACTAACACATGTATTAATTCTATTTTATAAGTGTATTTCAGCCAGAATAAACCATAGGAAAAAATATGGTCTTTTTGGTCCACATAGATTAGATTAGGACATATATTATTATTTTATTTAACGAAGAGTTAAAAATATTAAATTCAAAGTTTAATAATTAAACCTTTTTTAATATATGGTTATACATAAGATAAATTAAACTATAAGTATTCATTAGAATGATAAAAATATTTCCAATGTAGTGGTGTTTTATTTTTATTTTTTAGAGATTAAATAATTAAATGTATTTATTGTATATTGATTATGTAGTAATTTCCTTATTAATCAATGATTTAAATAATTGATATTATAAATATCAAAACAAATCTAAATTGAGACATATGATGATTACTACTAATTTTATTGGTTAATATGAAATGTTATGGTTCATGAAATAAATTTTTTTCTAAGTGATAACATTTTATTGACATCACAAAAAAAAATACCAAATACTGTCAAAATTGAGATATATGAATTTTTAAAACAAATACTATTTTATTAATTGATGTAATATTTCTAAAAATATAAGGTTTGAACAAAAGATTTAGATAAAGATAGATATATAAATAATGAACCACTTGGGGTTCTCTTGTCTTTTTATAGTATATTTATTTACCATTTATTATATAAATACAAGAATACATGGTTAAAGTTAAACTATTTAAGTAAGAGGTAAATCATATAATTAAGGTTAATGTGGTGAACTAAACATGCCTAAAACCTATTGGTTGAGATTTTTTTGTCCAAACCTTACCTTAGAGTCGAAAAAAATCATTTTCATCCATTATAAAACTAATATTATTGTATAATAAAATAATATTTCATTCTTTTCCTAAAGTGACCCTCACCTCTCTTATTAAAATGTACATCCCCCTATCTCAAAATTACACCTCCAAAGCCATTTTTCTTGGCCAAACCCTAATCAAATATCCTCCCAACTACCCTATCTTCAACCTAGATACCATACATTGATCAGAAAGCTATTTTAATGAGCCTTATTGATCAAATCAAAAGTGAACTCTTCAAGAAGATGTAATAATTTCACCACCTATTTCAAAGTTCTTTTCTTATTCCACTTCATTTTTATTTGTCTGTTCCACACCGAAATAATAACTCTAGTACCATATAAATACTTTAATGTTATTATTAATCTTTTACAACTATATTCATTATTCTATTCATTCTATGAGTGAAAAATCACTATATGTGTGTACGTACGACTTACCATCCAACATCGTGGTTTGGTTTGTTATTCAAACACTTCATTATTTGGATGGGTATAATAATGAGTTTAAATAATATAAATAATTAATATAACATGATAAGGATTCTTTATATATTATATATCTTGCAATTAAAAATGATTTCACCATCAATATATTGGTATTGTCGTTCGTGCGTATGTACGAATTACCGTCCCCACGAACACGATGAGATTCATTCACCATTGTAAAAATTCAAGTATAAATTTTATTTTATTATTAAAAAATAATGTTTGAAACTTAATATCATTATGGATATGAATTAAATACATCTTTTCAATATCAAACATGACTTAAGTAAAAAAACATATCAAGGAAAATGAATCAGTTAACACCTGAAACAATGGTACTACTAAAATATTATTAATAAATCAATATTAGAAGATCATATATGATATAATATTTATGTATGTTGTTCTTGAATAATTTAATAACAATTATTTAACTATAATACTGGAGGTTAACATACCCTCAACCAAGGAAATGTACAAGGTAAGGGTTAATTCTATACTCTCTTCATTATCTGAGGTTGTTTATATGTGAGTATCTAATGCGACCTCTTTATCACCCACATTCTCGTTTCTTAAATGTGTATATAAAAAGATTTTTAATATTACCTAGAATATCGGTTAATTTCATTTATACCATTTTTTTTTTGACTTTTTATAAAATGTTTTGAATAAATTCCTTCCATCGTTTTCCAAGAAAGGTCCTTTACGTCCTTTTCGACAAAAATATGGAAAGACTTTTTTTATCTTATATGGCGGCTATGGATATTTTCTGCCATTATGACACCATTGAAGCTTCCCAAAAAATCTTATAAGAATATTTTTAAAATAAATGTTTTATTTTATAATAATGTGACTTTTAAATGATTTCAAAATACAAAGTGATATTTTTTTCAAATAGTTTTGATTTCATCTATGTCAACATCCTAGGATGGATTTTAAACATGTTTAAATTTGATTTATTATGATAAAATCTTCCACATTGTATTGAAGGTTTTGTGATATGTTTGACTATAGAAGTATTATTTTTATACAATTCATGGTTTATGGTAGAAGTGTTAACATTTTATATGTTAGTTTTAATATGAACATTTATGTTTTGTTTCAACCTTTTCATATGAAGAATTCATTGGACTTTGTAAGTGATGGGTGGAACCCGATATAGCTCCTTGATGAATCAGTAGGTCTCATAAAAAAACTCTTGTTTTGCAACAATGCCTTGAAAAGTTTTCTTTTTCATCTTGGCACGAGGCCTTGACTATGTGGTTATGATGTTTGGCATTATGCATTCCATAATAATCAAATTGGTTATTGATATGAATGTGATTATTTGACAAGTAGAATATCCATGTGAATAAATAAATGGAATTAATAGATTTATATTTTACATGTTATTCTGATGTTTTAATTTTAAAAGGGTTATGTTTTAGTGTTATACATTGACTTAAATGTTTATTATTATTTTTTATCGTTTTCGCTATATTATTATCCTAACTGAGCATTTGATCTCACCCATTTCTATATTTTATATCTCCATGGACGTGAATAAGTATTTTATGGTTGAATTCTAGGGAGAGGATAAGGGATATAAGTGTGTTCAAAGGGGACAAAATTTTGTTGTTTTTATTATCTCCATATATAATATAAAACTTATGTACGCCTCTAGTAATTCCCAGACCACTAAACCGATCAGTTTTTCGAGACATGATTCCTTGTATCATGACAATGTTATGTACTAATGCACCAACTCTAGGTAACTAGGGTTGGGGGGTTAGAGTTGGTATGATAGGAAGTTTAGTATAAACCTTGGAAGCTTGATTTAGATAAACTCTGATTGGAGAACATTACCCTAAGATAAACTTTGAGGATTAATATATAATTACTTCCTAGAATTTTGGTAATTTATAGATTTTTTTAGTCTTTCAAGAAATAAATCCATATCTAGATATGTGTAGGTAGCAGCGACTCTGGAATAGATGTACCTAGGAGTAAAAACTCCGACAAAGAGTTTCAGGCTTGACCCAGGGTATCCTGGTACAGGAAAATATGCCATGTTTCCCTCTTGTTTACGACACACACGGGGGATATACTAAGGATAATTCACATTTACATTACAAAACATTATGAAAGATTTATGAGTATATACCTCCTCAAAGAAATTTGTTATTATTATGGAATATATCAATAAACAGTTCAATTTATGTTATGTGTTTTACCAGTTTGAAAGTATGTATTGTGATTCATAAACTAATATATTGTATGCTATTATTTATAAATGGAGCCTAGTAGATGGAATGGAAACTGTATCAATGCACGTAATCTGTGTTGGTATTTCCATCCAGCTGAAGATAATTATAGTGGAGCTTGTGATGAAACTGGTGCTGATCAGCTTATCTCCATACTGGGAAAACTCACTCAGGTTATGAATGACAACCATACGCGTACAGAACACCATGATCCAAAATGCGGAAGATCAGTATTAGACCGATTCATGTGGAAACAACCACCAATAATCAATATGAAAAAAAAATATTTCTACCCGATCAATGGATATGTTCTTTAGAGAAAATATTTCATGTTTTGGGGTGTATCATATGGGATAAAGATTTTATTGTATTTTATCGCCTCACGGGAGAGACAGATCCAGGGTGGTCATTAATTAAAAACACAAAGCAGTATTAAGAGGTATGATATCTGAAATGGAGAGAGTTTAAATAGATTTTATTAGATAAATACTTTCATCATGACCATTGAGCAGATATAGAATGACAATTTCTAAGTCTTAGACAAAAGGAGGATGATAATGTTGAAAAGTATGAGGCTAACTTTATAAGGTTATTAAGGCATGTGGCATAATATATAAATAACCCAAGGAATATTATTTATCAATAATTTTATGGGTTAAAACCATTACTCTATTGAGCATTAGTCTCACAATCCTTCTCATAATACGAAGATATTGTCTCATGTGCTATCAAGCGAGAAAATGAATTCTATAGTCTTACGACTTCAAAGCAAAGAAATATAAGAAGAGACCTTATAAAAACTCTAGATATTTTTATATGGGGAAGAAGGGAAAATTTTAATATCCATCTTACAGTAAATGTGGGTAGAAACACCCTGATACATGCCTGAGGGGAATGGGAGTCTCTTACATGTGTGTTGAAAAAGGCCACCAAACTCGTGATAGGAAGTGAAAGAAAGAGGCTTTCAATGTTGAATGCTACAATAGTAGAGAAAAGGGGAATTTTGAAAACAAATTTCTTAGGCCCCAAGGATAGACACCTAAAATAAGTCCAAAAGAGAAAGTCTAAGCTTATGCATCACTACTACTAAGGATGATGCTCTGAAAGACATTGTGGAATGCAATTTAATGGTTTCTCAAGTTTAACAAATGCTTTATTTGATTCTAGATCATCTCATTGTTTCATATCATCCCATTTTTATTAGAAAATTATATATTTAAAATTTTATTTAACAATGGATATTTTTTGTCGAAACTCATTAGGGAAGTATCAATGAAACAACGTTTTATGAATCAGTTCCCTTTAGGGAATATAAATGTTATTTATATGATGATATCATTGTCAAACCCATGATTGAATTTGATATAATCCATAGAATGGATTGGCTTCCTGATTATGATGTTAATATTTTATGAAAGATGAAGGAGTTTACAATTTTTGATGATGATAATAAATACCTTCTCTTTAGAGTAGAAATGTCACCACCTGATTTTTATCTAGATCCACCCCCAGTAGCCCTACTAAATTCAATTATTGGGCAAGAAGAGAATGAAATAACTATGGAAGAGGAATGGAATAATCAAATAGAGTATGTATGAATTGGGTAAGAATATGATTATGTGTTTCTAGATAATTTACCTGGACAACCTCCAGAATGAGAAATTAAGTCTTCGATTGATTTAAATTCATGTTCATGGCTCATATTAAAGATCCCTTATAGAATGGAAATAGTGGAATTAGTGGAACTAAGGAAACAAATAGAGTAATTGAGTAATAAAGGATTTATTCAACCTAAGGTTTCTCTACGGGGAGACCATGTACTATTTGTTAAGAAGAAAGATGGATCTATGTGGTTGTGCATTGACTACAAGGAGATCGATTTCATTATAATAAAGAAAATGTATCCCGTACATCGCATTGATGATTTATTCGATCATCTTTATGGAGCTCAATATTTTACAATGATTGACCATCTATCTGGATATCACCAGTTGTTTTTTATGAATGAAGACATTCCAAAAATAGCATTTTGATCTTGGTACGAGAATTACGAGTTTACATTACTGCCTTTTGGGGTTACTAATGCACCCTCTGTTTTCCTAGATCTAATGAATAAAACTTTGAAGAAATATCTTGATGAATTAATAGTTTTATTTACTGATGATATCTTGGTTTACTCAAAAAGATATGAGGATCATGAAAATCACTTGCGCACTTTTCTAAAACCCCTCAAATAAAATGAATTATATAGGAAGTTAAGAAAGTGTGAATTCTGGCATCAGGAAATTTATTTTCTTGGACACATAGTCTCTAACGATTAAATCTCTATAAATCCTTCAAATTAAAAAGCAATACAACAATGTTCAACACCTATGAGTATAATAGTGGTACACAGTTTTATTTTATTAGTAGGTTATTATCGGTGTTTCGTCCAGAATTTTTCCAGATTGGAAATCCCATTAACCAAGATCACATGTAAATGGGTTAAATTGTTTGCACAAAAGAGTTTAGAGAATGTTTTGAAGATCGAATGATAATACTAGTCAATTCTCCTATATTTACTCAACCATAGGGTAATGATGGTTTTATTATTTATAGTGATGCTTCAATGAAAGGACTTCATTGTGTCTTTATGTAGAATGATAAAGTAATCTCTTATGCATCACGTCAGTAAAAAATTCAATAAAAAAACTATCCCACTCATGATATTGAGTTTGCAACTGTAATATTTGCTTTGAATAAATGGAGACACTATCTATATGGTGAATAATGTGAGATATATAATGATCCCTTGTATTTTAAGTAAATGTTTCTCATAGAGAGAACTCAAAATGAGGAAATGTAGATGGCTCAAACTACTAAAGTATTGTGATTCCACAATACACTACCACCCGGGGAAAGAATATAAGGTGGAAGATGCTTTGAAGAGAAAGGATCATGGAGTTTTGAATAAGATGAGAGTGTAAAGGGATCTTATTTTCATTGATCTAGTAATGATGGGTATTTGAATAACCTTGGAAGTTAAAACATCAATAATTTTTCAGATGGTTTTCAAACCATCTTTAATAGAAAAGATAATGTTTTCTCAGAATGATGGTTTGGAGTTTAAAAAGTAATTTAAAGTTGTGAATGATGATAAATTTATCGACATCATATTTGAAGATGTGATTTTGAAATTCGGGAAGTGACATTGTGTTCTGAAATACCTGATCTAAAAAGGGAATTGTTGGATGATGCTTATAGATCTAATTTCTCTACACACCATCGTATCACAAAGTTGTATAGATATTTAAAGGAACATTTTTGGTGGGACAACAGGAATAGAGAGATTGTGGATTGTGTGTCATGATGAATAGTTTTTCAACAAGTGAATGATGGAAGAAAAAATCCTAGATGACTCATGAAACCTCTTCCCATACCTATGTAAAAATGTGTTATATTACAATGGAGTTTGTCATGGGACTACCAAAGAATCATAGAATGAATGATTTAATATGGGTCATTTTTGATTATCATACCATGTCAGCGCATTTTCTTGCTATAATAGAATATTTACCATGTGAACATCTTGAATGACTATATATTAATAATGTTGTAAGACATTATAAAGTACCCCAATCTATTTTTTCTAATCATGATCCCTATTTTTTATTATGGTTTTAAAATGGTATTCTGAAGGCCTTGGATACTGAATATTGTTTGAGAACATCCTACCACCCTTAAACTACTGGACAATAAGAAGGGACTATTCGAAACATAGAATAAATGTTGAGTTCTTTCTAAGTTGACATTCAAGGAATGTGGGATCAATATTTACCTCTTGTAGAATTTCCCTATAAGAATAGCTTCCATTACAGTATTGAGAAAGCACCATATGAAGCGTTATATTAAAAGTGATGTCACACACCAACAATTTGGGATGACGCTGGTGAGAGAAAACTCATAGGCCGAGAACTTGTTGAGGAAACAGTAGAAATGGCGAAGGTTATCAAAACCCACATAAAATCCTATCAAAGTAGGAAAAATAGCTACATAGATAACCGATTAAATGATTTAGAATTTTAGTTAAGAGATCATGTTTTCTTCAATGTATCTCCATTGAAGGGTGTTATATGACTCCGTAAGAAGGGAAAATTATGTCCCAGGTACACCAGACCTTTCGAAATTCTAGAACGAATTGAAGTTATAGCTTATAATTTGGAAATGTCACCAACTCTCTTCAATGTTCATGATGTGTTCCATGTATCACTATTAAGAAAAAACATGCCTGACACAACGCATGTACTCACCTATGAAGAAATATAATTTGAACTCAAACTGCCTAATTATGACGATCCTTCCATGATTCTTGACACTAGAGAACAAGTTCTAAAAAACCGAACGACTCATCTGGTGAAGGTTCTATGGAGAAATCATAAGATGGAAGAGGAAACGTGGGAACCTGAGGAACATATAAAGACGAACCACTCGAATCTTTTTATGTAGTAGTATTACAGATATTTAAAGGATTAAATTATTTGAAGGAGGGTAGAATGTAACACCCCAAGCTTCCACGGTACTTTTCCTTTTAAATAACGCAATAACCTGCGTTGTACATAACATGGAGTTTTAACAAACCACAACCAATCAAAAAAATCCATTATGAATATAAGTACCCACATCATGAAATATTAAAAATTTTATTTTTTCAAGATTCACTTCATTTTTGGATTCGTAATATCAAAATTAGCTTAGGGTGAATTTTCTGTATTTTACTGAAAACATTCAATTTTTTATGAATATTGAAAAAAATGTTATAGTGTTAAAAACAAAATTTTTATTTAAATAATATGGTATTTTATTAATATTTATATCGATTAAAAATAGATACATAATACCAATATATGTTCAATGCAATTCATTTGAGTCATTTAATAATAATATTAGATATGTAAAATTTTATCAAACTTTTTACCATCTTTTACCCACCTTATAGGCGCATTTGAAAATTAGCATAAAACATAAGTTTACTGATATTATAAATTTAATTATGAAAATCGATGAAAAACATTTGAGATCAGTAAGTAAAATGTGGTTCAATAATATGAAAACAATTTTTGGTGAATAGGAACTTTTTACTTTTATTTACCACGGTCAAAAATAAATTTGTTAATTAAAGGTAAAAATGATATTATAATTACCCTAAAAAAATGTCATAATTCTATTGGATAAGTTTATTTTGGCCAAAATAAACCATAGGTATAAAATATGATCCTTTTGGTCCACTGGGATTAGATTAGGACATTTATTATTATTTTATTTAATGAAGAGTTCAAAGTGATAAATTCAAAGTTTAATAACTAAACCATTTTTAATATATGGTTATACATATGATAAATTAGACTATAACTATTCATTAGATATATTATAATACTTCCTATATAATTTTATTTTATTTATAATCTTTATAAATTATATAATTATAATTATTTTTGATACAATGATGATGCAATAATTACCTTATTAATGAAAGATTAAAATAATTGATATTATAAATATCCAAATAAATTTATATTGAGACGCATGATAAATTAAACTATTATTATAGGGTAATATGGAATTTTAGGGTCGATTAAATAATTTTATTTGATGTGAGAATGTTTTTATCACTTTCACAAAAACAAAATACAAAATAGTTTCAAAATTGACAAAAATGAGCTTTTAAAACAAATAATATATTATTAATTAATATAATGTTCCTAAAAAATTTAGGGATCATCCAAAGGACTTGATAAAGTTATATATATCAATAATAAACTACATGGGGTTCTGTTTACTTTTTATAGTATGTTTATCAACCATTTATCATAATAATACCAGAATACATTGTAAAAGTTAAACTATTTAACTAAGAGTTAAATCTAAAAGATAAGGTTAATATTTTGAGCTAAATCGGTATAAAACCTAATGGTTGAGTGTTTTTCGACTCATACCTACACTATGTTGGAAATAAATCATTTTTTAGACATTATATACCGAATATGATTTTATAATTATATAATATTTCTTTCTTTTCCTAAACTGTCCCTCACCTCTCTTATAAAAAGGTACATGTCTTTCTCTCAAAATAACACCTCCAAATCCATTTGGATAGGCCAAACCCAGCCCAAATATCTTCCCAACTTTCTTCCCTTCTACCTATATTCCATAAATTGATCAAAAAGGCAACCTATGGAGCCCTTTTGATCAAATCAAAAAGAAGTATCCGAAGAAGTGGAAATAATTTTACAACCTCTTTCAATGTTCTTTTCTTATTCCACATCCTATTTCATTGTTGTCCCCATACCAAAATAATAAATCTTGTACCTTATGAATAATGTTATGTTATTATAAATATTTTACAAACATATTAATTATTCTATCCATCCTATGAATGACAAATCACCATACGTTCGTACATAGGTCTTACCGTCACTACGTCTTGGTATAGTTTGTTATTCAAACACATAATTATTTGGTTGTGTGTAATAATGAGTATAACTGATGGAAATAATAAATATAACATTTTAATGATTATTTATATATGTTATAACATCAAATTACATACAATTTCACAAACAATAAAATATTATTGTCACTCGTGCATACGTACGGATTACCGTCTCCATGAACTTGATGAGATTCATTCCCCAACGTAACCATTAAAGAATAAATTTAATTTTATGATTAAAAATTAATGCTTAAAAAATTAATATCATTTTGTTTATGAATCGAAAACATATTATCTAAATAAACATGACTTACGTAACAATCCATATAAAGGAAAACGAATCAGTTAACACCTGTAACGATGATACTACGGAAATATTATTAACAAATACATATTAGAAGATCATATATGATATCATATTTATGTATTTGGTTCTTGTATAATTTAATAACAATTATTTAACTATTATACATGAGGTTAACGTAACAACTACTATGTAAAAGTACAAGGTAATGGTTAATTCTACGATCTCTTCATTATCTGAGGTCGTGTATACGTGAGTATCTACTGGGACCTCTTTATCATCCACATATGTGTTTCATAAAAATGAATCTCAAAACATTTTTACTATTTCCTAAAATACGGGTTAAAGTCAATTATATTATTTTCTTTCATTTTATAAAATTTTATAAATGGAATCATTCTGTCATTTTCTGAACAAGGTCCTTTACAACCTTTATGAAAAAATTATGGAAAGAATGTTTTTTAACTTATATGGTGAGTGTGCCTATTTTCAGCCATTATAACACCATCAAAGCATACCATACAAGATTATAAGAATATTATCAATATAAATGTATTCTTTTATAATTATGATTAATTTAAATGATTTCAAAATGGAAGGATATATTTCTATCAAATCATTTTGATTTCATCTATGTCAACATCTTTTGATGGATTTTACAGTTGTTGGAAGTTGGTTTATTAAGATACAATCATCCATATTGTATTAAAGGTTTTGTTATATGTTTTACTGTAGATTTGTTATTTTTATACCATTCATTGTTTATAGTTAAGTATTAACATTTTGTATGATAGTATTATTATGAATGTTTATGTTATGTTTTAACCTTTTTATATGAGGAATGAATTGGGCATAGTAAGTGATGGTATAGCCCATTATAGCTCCTCGATGCATTGGTAGGTCTCATGAGAATTGTGTGGTGATCAAACCATGACTTAGTCATAAAAGGCATAACCAATAGATAAATTATTATGGATTAAATTTATCTTGGATTGAGAATATGATGGATACAAATTATCAGGGACACTCATTTATGGTGTTTTAATGAGTAAGAATGTCAGAAATAAAACCATGAGGTTATGATGATTTGACTACTTGGATCAGAACCATGGAATTTGGGTTATAGAAGTTGTTTGTAATACGTGAAATCCATTGTGTGACCTATGGGGCACGGTCAGGATGTATCATGCGGATGATTATACTTTCTATGTGATTCAACTAGTTTTAAGAAGGACCATATATTATGAAATCCTAAAAAATTAAACATTTAAATTAATTTTTTTAATAAAATATTTTAACAAAATACCTATTTTTATTTAAAATGTAGGTTGAATAAATATTTTATTAGAAAGAAGGAAATTAAATTTTTATTTGAAAAATTACATTATATTATTTGTGTGTATATCCATATAGTTAATTGATAAAAAATTAAATTTTCTAATATCTGAATTTGATATATAAATTTATTATTATTTAATTTTTCCATGTAAACTTCAATGATAATATTTTCATTTGAAACTATTTTAATATAATATACATATTTGTAATTTTAATATATTAAACACTAATATTTTTGAAAAGGTATCCAATCAAAATTTTGATGTAACAATATTAAAAGATTTTGTATTGAGATGAAAATTATCCACTTTAGTGATTGATTTTATATTCATAGTTTTGTAAAATTAGGACAATAAGTTTTACATGAATGTTTACTCCTGGATAGATGAATTCTATTATGATAATAATAAATAATAGGGGATATGTTGGAATAAATTATCATTATTTTACTTATAGTAAATCATATAAATAAGTGAATTTTAATAGCATGTGGGATTAATGATGACATTATTGATTGTAATCAGGGACACACCACTGGGGATTGTTTTTATCATTAGATGTTTTTTATAGAAATTAAGATGACTAATTTGAATAACAAAGTAATTGATAATTTTTTCACATTATATTAATATTTAAGAATACCATTCATAAAAATTGGACATTATATAGTCAAAATATTTACATTATTGTGTTAATGAGTTGTGATTAATTTATTTGGTTGTTTGAGGCTGACTCTATGGTCAGTTTTGTTGTGATATGATGGAATAATACATATCTTATTATTTTAATTTCAAAATTAATTTTAATGAGCTTGTGGTATAGTTGATGGTTTTGTTTTATTGATGTGAGGTGGATTATTAAATGGTATATCATATAATAGAGACAAAATGATCGACTTGTAAATAACAGTATATTTATGTACATTAGATCAACGTGATTGATAATATAGTATTATGGTAATGATTTATACCACCTTAGTTATTAATTATAATATAAATGTGGATTCATTTTAATGAATATATGTTGAATTATATCTCAGTAAGTGTATACCTTTTTGGTCGTACAATCCTGAAGTGATGTTTGAACAGATTTGTAAATTACATGACTTTGTAAAATTCTTGGGACACTATTAGCATTAGTACCACATATTTGTTAAATATAGGAGATGATAGATAATGTTGATATTGATCATATGTTGTTAATATATATGTATTATATAAAAAAAATTACGGTTTTTCATTTGTTACATGGATATCATTGTTAGTAGCTCGATTCTGTTTATTGTTATGGCACCCAACCTTCAATTATAGTAGGGATATTTCTAGAAAATAATAAAATAATGAAAAAAAAAATTAAATAAATTAGAAATTTTAATTAGATGAAAATAATTTCTTTGTTAAATTCAATATTTCAACATTATATTCTTGTGAAATTTGGAATCACTAAATTTTTTGGTGAATAGTTAAAATAATGATTTTAGAAGTACAATATCATTTTTGAAGTTATAGTGATATACAAATAACAAGAATGATTATGAAAAAATTTTGGTAGACATTATTTAAATATTTAGGAAATATATATAAATCAGAAAATATTATAATTATGACTGTTGGATTATATGATTATTGATTTGTAAATTTATGTAATATTATTGATAAAATAAATCTATATTAGTTAATCTCGCATAATGATAAATATTCGAGGTTACAATCATGAGTTTTGAAAGTAATATTTTATTCAATTAATTTACCATAATACAATTATTTTCCATGGAATAAATATTAGAAATTAATTTTTTATAATTTTCTTTCTTAAAAAAACAGTTTTTCTAAAATTGGGTTTTATTGTGTTTTGGGAAATTATATTAATATTTAAACTAATGATATTTATTAGACAAATATGGATCATATTTTAATTATTATAATAATTAATATAAGATATTATGGTAAACATAATTGTTTAATAATGAATATTAAAAAGTTTAAAATAATTGCATTGGTGAGGGTAAAAACTTATTCGACATTGGATTAAACTAGTGCATAATTGTAAAAATTACACATTAATATGTAAAATTTTATTATATGATGATATTTAAACCATATAACATCTTGAAATATATTTCATATCCATTTCGAAGAACTTACAGAAGGAAATGGATTTATATTTTTCAATTTTTTTTGTAATTGCAATTTTGTCCCTCCCAACAATTAAAATATGTCACCGATTATCCACACTAATTAAAAAAATTGATAATTATATATAATAAAACCATTAAAACAATTTTATATTACTCAAATTTCTTATTATTCTTCTAGAAATCTATAAGACTGTCCTATTAAAATATATGTAGAAGGGAAAGAAGTTCACACCAAGAAGAGGAAACTGTCTTTACCAACTATTCCAATGTGAATTTCATATTTAAATTATTCAAAATATTTTATATATATCCTAGAAATTAAATATGTTATTATATATTTATTCATACGTTATTATGATTATTGTAAAAACTTTTATCATCTAATTTTCATCAATTTATGAATGAAATTGTCACTCATGTGTATGCGTTCACTATTGTATCCACATGGTGATATGATTAATTTTCCATCATTATTTTTTAAAGTGTCTTATTCATATTGATTTAACGTTTATATATGATATTTGTGGAATAATTAAACTTTTTTTTATAATAACATATTTACCTTTTATATCCCCCTTAATTTGCAAATCATAATTTCCCTAGTACATACATATGTACTACCAATTCCAGGAAGTGATGTGATTAGTTTTTGAATTCCTCTTTATATGAAAGGTAATATGGTAAGATTTAGTAAATATATATGATAAATATAATATAATAATTAATGTATATAATTGAATAATTATTAAATTTCATTAATTACATACATATAAAATTGGGAACATCGCCCATGTGTGGGTAAATACTTTCATCAATATGATGATATGTAATTCATTTTTCATTACTTATTTATATAAATGAATTGAAAAGTGTATATAATAATTAAATATAATAATTTAACCTTGATTGAGGTAAATTATACTATTGAACAATGATCAAGAAATATGGACCAAAACAATGATACCAAATCATACATGTAAAATGTAGTTAAAACCTGAAAATGAAAAATTTAGTAATGAAATTCTAATAAAAAGCTGTTGAAATATTATTGGTGGATCATATATGATAAAATATTATGCATAAATTAATTTAATAAAATCAAAAAATTGATTTATTATCATTGATTTTATCATCACAACTGAGGTAAGTCAATCATGAGGTTATTATTCTCTATTACAATCTCACTATTTAGAGTGAATATTTTCAAATTTTTTATTATAAAAATTTTATTGGATATATATCTTAAATAATTATTTATTTTATTCCTTGATATATAATTATTTAAATTACATGTTTAACTTTTATTTTTTTCTCATTAATTACACAAATGTATTATTTAATGTTTTTAATGAAAACCATTGATGTTTTTGTTTTGGTTGGGAATATTTTTTCCCATGAATATATTTTCACTATAATGTCTTCAATAAATTGTAAAATATTATATTTTTATTTATTATTTTCATTATTTTCCAATATTTGACATTCTATAAAAAAATTAAAAATGATGTTCTAGACATATTCTAAATGTGGTACATTTTTTTATTGTCTTTATGGAATCATTCTAATAATTTTTTCTGCATGAAATATTTTCTACCATCACAACTATTATTTTTTATGAATAAACCATTAATTGTTTCCATGGTTTCCTTCAATAACTTTTATTTATTCTGGTTTTTTATATTTAAAATTATTGATTTCAAAGTGAAAATTGTACTTTCCTTCTAAAATGTTATAGTTGTATTTTAAAATTTATTTTCATCAATGTAGACATCTTATGATATATCATATTATTTAATAAGGATATGTTATAATGATACAATAAACATTATTTCATTGGATGGATTATGATTATGTCGTTATATTTATTGACAAGGGAATATATTAGTATTTTATGAGCATGTATTTCAATACTGTCGTTTATGTTGATTATTTATTTAATGGGTGTTAATTTACTTCATATGATGAATTCATTAGGCATAGTATATGAGGATAATGGACTCATAATTCCACTTTATGAATTGGTATGTCTCATGAGAAAATATAGTTTGGATAAATAGCATTAAATGGAAATATTCTTATATGATATCATGGAACAATCCCTTGCTGATATGAATATGATGTATGAAATTGTACATTCTATCAATAGGAATTTTTTTTCATTATCCATTTGATTATTTATGTTGTAATTTTATCAAAGTATTTATTCTTTTTTTAATGATATTAGTTATATGTAATAGTTTATTAATTATTATTTCTATTAAATTCTTCATGAATTATATATATTATGAAATATTATATTCTATGATATCCCATGCCAAACACTAATATCACCCTTTGTTAGTATTTCCTTTTAATGAGTTGGGAATAAGGTATTTATGAATGATTATAGGGATATAAAAGAACAAATGATTAATTTTTCACATGAATGTAATTTTTTGTATCTCTATAAAAAAAAATTCATGTAATAATCATGAATGTATCAACTACATATTTATATACACAATATTTAGGCCCTCATGTTACACGGTATTATATATGTCTTAAATTCACTAAAATGACCTTCGACAATGTTTTACTAGAGTCGAGGTGGTACAGTTTGAATCAAGGGTAGTTTAGAATAAATTGTAGTTAATATATTTTGGAAATCATAGACCAAAGAACATATAATTATGTAATACTATAAGGATAATTTTATGAATTGGAAAACATAATTATTTTTTAGTATGGTAGAGAATTAATGGATTCCTTGAAATGTCATCGATGTATGGATATTGGAATGTAAATGAGGCAATGTAATATGTTCACTGATCTGTAATAACTCTAAATATAGAATATTGGTTATTAAACAGATCATCACATGTTCTAAATGATTACGTATACGAATACGCACCATTATCGAATGTTTTGGATGATATTTTCCCTTTAATTCTAAAGATAATTCTAAATAATTTTAAAATATTCAAAAATAACTTTATATATTTTGGATATTATAAATGTTACTAAGTTTTTGAATTTTTGATTTACATTATATAAAATTTCAATTTATATTAAGTGTTATGGATGATTTTGAATTAAATAATACGAGGTAAAATTAATTATGTTATGGGATACTATAACATATTCCTATTGTAAAAAATATTTCCTAGTGAAATGATTAGAATACTTATTACTGTACATAATAAATTTATTCATTATCATTATAGAAAATATAATAATGTTTAACATGTGGATGGATCCTGATTTTGATAATTTATAATTATATTATCGTATCTTTATAAGGTTATGACTAATTACCATGCCTATATTGGGCATCCTACTAAACCCCAACATAATGGAATAGTTTTAGACCATATCATGTAATAGAAATTTCTATCATTCTATGAGACTAAAAATCCATTACTATTTTCATAAACAGGTCATGTTAATGGATAATAAATTTCACTCTTAGGAATGTATAGATATTGAGAATATAATTATGTAAATTTATATTGTTAAAGGATATATTGTTCAATGGTGTCAATTTCTCTATAACTCTAAATATTTTTTGAGAATAAATAATATGGTTTAAAAGAATTAGAATCATATATTCATTGAAAAATAATTTCCCAATGAAAAAATAGTAGATATGGGTAGATAATTCATCTATATAATAAAAAATAGAGGATATAATAATACTAAATAAAATCAAACATTGCATGGACAGAATCTCATGATGTAGACGATATACAAAATCCATGAACTATGAATGATCACTACATAGGTTTGATAATGATTAACCATCGAATGGAATTAGACTTTAATAATTCATAGTATATGAGGATATCATATCATTTCCCATCAAGATAGATAATGAATTCTCTAATACAAATGATTTCAGAAGAAAACATGTAATGAGTTGTGAAACTATGCATCATCAAAAATGAAATATTTCATAATAAAAGAAGGGAAGGGGTGAATTTATAGATTCAAATAATTATTGAATGGTATATCATGCAACATGCGTTATTAAAATGAGAGTTTTCTTCTTGTGTTGAGAAAAATATCAGCTGGATCATAAGTCTACAATGTCCAATGGATAAAAAAATATTGAGATAGGTTTCTATTTGAATGAATTCTGCAAGAGCCAATGGAATTTTCCCCTAAAAATGACAAGGGATCATGTGAAAACTTCTCTGATGAACATATCTATGATTAATGTTCCAAAATATATTAGGGAATGTATATTAATCAAAACATCAAATTTATTGAATGAATTATTTTATTCTGGATCGTAGAATTAATTTTTATATTACCTATGTCCAAAGAAAATTAGATATTTCTCTCTCAAATTATGATGGATGTTTTCAATCAAGGATCATATTGTAAAAATTATAACAACTTGGATATATTACTGTGTTCCAATTATAACATATATATATATACCCTATTAGAAAACTCATTTATTATTTTAATATTATACTTTTACATAACACTATTTATAGATTGGATATCAAATCAAAATTAAGAAAATTACTCTCAAAAGATGGTGATTAAAATTATGTATAGAGATATGGAAGCCCTTATCATTATATGAGAGACTAAATCATCTAAATATTATTTATATTCACACCCAATTGCTCTCAATATTATCAAAATACTATATACCAAATGATTTTAAACTATTTTTATAGGGGTTTAAACCATTGTTTTACCTTATACCAACATTTCTATGAACCATTGGGTCATAAACAATCGATATAGAGTTATAAAAATGATTTTCATTGAAACTATTGGTATAGACGATGTAAAATTTTAAATACCCTTGGGTTATAGTTAAATATTAGTATATATTTGTACTAATGGTTTATACAAATTATTTGTATATGTTTTCCTATAAAACTATTAATGAATTCTCATATAGTACATATGGACATAAAATAGCACAACCTTTAAAAATAAATCAATCCATTTTCACAAATTTTTTTATAGTTTAGTAATATTTAAATCATGTCAATTCTGTTTTCATTCATTTTATTAGTACGATGTGTTTTTTTCACAATGATTAATTTCAAATAATTTATGATAGAATTTGTTCTAATCAATAATATTTACATTGTATCACATTCAATCAATTCACATAAATTTGGTTATTTTCAATTTGATTCTATTTTTCATAGGATAGATTCTGTCATATTAGTTCCACATAGTTGAGAGTTGGGTCCTATCAATTTTTTAATTTGGTTTAGGGGGAAATGCTTTATTATTTTATGATTGAAGAGTTTTTAATATCTTGTCTTGTATTATTCCTTTTAAATTGTTGAATATCTATTCAGTTCTATATTATATATATTTTTCTATTTTTTTTTAACACAACTCATTTTATGGTGGGTATATTTTGATAGGATTTGTTTAATTTGGATTCTATTAGGTTTATTATTTTCAGTTATGATTTTTCTCATATGGTTTTATTAGGTTTTATTATATTTGGAATAAGATTTATTAATTGGTTATGTATGTGTTGATTTTATTCCATTTGTATTGATTAAATTATATTTACTTTAGTTCAATAATTATATTTATCTTTCAGTTGGGTTAGTTCATATAATACTAAATTGGTTATAAATAATATCAGGTACCTCTAATTAATCTACATTGTAGTGTTCCACAAAGTGTGTGTACTTCATGAAATCCTTTTTCTTTATGTTTATTTGTCAAATTCAGGAAATAAAAATTCAATTCAATTTTTTAAAACTAAATTCTCAATAAAAATAAATCATGTTGAAGGAAAACTTAAAGGAAATACTCAACAAATAAGATGAATATTTCTCCGAATTATGTAGTTGGACAATAGATGAATATTGGTACACATTCTAACATATTTCCAACTCTACACTGCCAACAAATATGAATGTCATGTATATAATATCACCAAAATATCCAATGTTCTAAAAAAATTGTTTCCATCCTAGCTTGAATGTGGTAATGATAAATTGATGCTTTGAAAAAAAATGGTAATTTATATAAATAATAATTATATAAATTTTTATTTTTTATTTTTTCCATATCTCAAGCCATGTATTATACATGATTTTTTTATTGGTATATCTCTATGATATTAGTTCAAGATGAATGATATAACTATATATTGCTCGCATAACCATGAAACATCTACATTATATGGAATTTCTATTTAGTAGAATTCTATTTTCATTATAACATACTATTACCTATGGTTTTCGTTTCTCCAACACAAACATTTGGGTGTGCCCATGTCGTATATTATAATATAACAATGAATAATATTATTGAAGCATTATAAATAATTCACAAAACAAATAAAATTGTGTTTGTGATATAATTTAGCAAACTTATAAAAATAAAACTAATTCAGGATCATCATTATGTTCTAAAAAATTAGTGGCATTTTTGGGATTAGTATCCTCATATAGATATTATTTTCCCAATCAATTCTCTAGGTTAGAATTGTTTTACTAAAAGATGAAGGATAGTAATCATCAGATTCTAAATGGTTAGTAGTTTTAAATAGAAGTGTCTTAGTCATGGTAGGATGTGTATAGAAGGGATAAAGGGACATATTTTGATATGGAAATCATATATGAGAAATAGATCAAAAATAAGATGATGATTAAGGTATATGTGGGAACATCCCAAGAGGAAATTTTGGTGGGGAAAATGTATTGTAGATGTGAATTATGATGAGTGTTTTTGTGTGAATGGAAATGAAGGGTTCTTTATGTAGCTCTAGTAGTATTTCCTCTTGACTGATCATTTTTCTAACACTTAATTATTTGGGGGGTAGAGGTAATGTATGATTTTGATGAATTTCCCTAAAAAATACTTTATAATTATTGTAACATTACATTAAATAAAATCTTCATGAAAAATGGTATAGTTATTCTACTCATAAAAAAACTAGTGGAGGGATCCATTGGTCACGTGGTTGTTAATTTATGTCAAAGACTCACTTCATTTGAATTTATTCCATATATTTCATTATCAGCAAAACTAATATGTGTAAATTTATTTAAAAAAATTATTAATTATCATTAGAAATTACAATTAAATAATGAAATAAACTATATCAAAACATCCTCTTCTATACACCAGGTTAAAAACTGTTTAGACCCCCATTTAATAATTTTTAGAAAAATTGTTGTAAAATAGTGTTAAAATAATATTTTGAATTTTTTAAGGAAATTTTTAAGAAATATAATTATAATCCAAGTCATAATTACATGTAAATATTAATTTAAAATATACTTTCTAACTAGATAAATATATATTTATATTCAATGAAAATAAACATAACTAAAACCAACATATAATTCAAAACTAAAGCCAAAATACTGTTATTATAATAGTAATCACTAGAGAAACTAACATAAAGATGAGGTGAATGAACTATGGACATATATGGTTTCTTTTATGTTTTACCCACCAGTAATTTTGGTTCAATATCATCTTTGATAATTTGAAATATTGATTGTTTCAATTAAAATATTATTTTCAATGCCAATGGGGGTATAAATATTAATAATTTCATCTGCATAATAATCAAAACAAGTGATGGGATTAATTCAAAAATGACACCATAATTACTACTCAAATGATTTTTCCCATATAAAACATGTTTTCCATTGATTCCAAAATAATGGTTGGTCGAAATCCCAAAAACGAGTCATGACAATAACTATAAATCAAAAACCATCAATAAATGTACCTCTTCTTGTCCATTATTCAAACCATATTCATTAAATCATCGTAACTCATATAGGAAATAGTAATCTAATCATATTATGCTCTAAACAATTCCATAATACAACATATTTTTAAATCAAGGCATACTATCTGATATAATAGAATAAGAGTTTATTGTAGCAGTTAGCTTAATGAAATGTTGTTTTATTCTCATATTCCCTACTCTATCTGTTATAAAGAATTTCTAACCATTGGTTACTAAATATATTCATTAATTATCCAAATAATCAAGCCCAAAATCCAACACACATATTTTTTGAGATACAATTTCAATAGATAAACTCATCACCTAAAATATATATGAATAATAAAATTAAATGAATAGTTATAATTTGTATTTATTATATTAATTTTAATACCTTTGATTTCAACCAAATATGAAACTCATTACAATTTAAATAATCAATCTTTATCATAAAAATCAATGAAAAACTCTAATAATAATTTATTTATGTTGACATTAGAAAATTATAATACTATTTTAATGTATTTTGTAAATTATGTAATTTGAGATGACATGTACATATTTAAATTAATTACAGTACATAGTCATCAAAAAAATTATTTTTAAACTGATTTTATGTAGTTCTGTATCTAACTCTTTAGTGCTCAGTATAGCCACTATATATGAAAAATTAATTATTTGTGTTTGTGGAATATATAGAAATGAGGGATCCATTTCCCCCTTCCAATAATCCTCATATAATATTGGTGGGTTATATCTTGTTCCCACATATGAAAATTACATTGAAGAAAAATAAATACATTCCTAAGAATGATAAACATTTAATATGGAAACATCATAATGATTATTTAATAAAACATATGACTTCATTCATACAATATAAAATTTAGTCCGATTCCTCCCTATATAACAAACAAGTCCCTCAAAATGTGTTTTAGGTGGGAGATAAAAAGCCAGATACAACATGAATGTTATAAATAATAGAGAAAAAAAATTTGCATCTCAGATAAAATTAATTATTCCTCACCCTAAATTATTATGAAGAAATTCTTGGTTGACAGTTACCATATTTGAATGTAATAACTGAATCGCTACAACCCATAAATTATTTGACAGTAGATAAAAGATTTATGTTGGAATCAAATAATGAAGAATGATATATTAAGGATGGTATTTTAGGGAATTTAGTTATAACTATTTTCAATTGACATATTTAGATATATTTCATGAATATCCACTAAGAACATTAATATTTTTCACTACATCAATAAATATTTTATTCTAAAATTATTTCAGCACATATAAATCACACAGATCATTACAATTATTTTCACTAACACACATATGATTACTTTTTAGTTGAAACCACCAAATAAAAAAGTAACGTATTGATAGTGATTCATAATTTTACTTCAAATTAATATTTAATAAAATTGAATGAATCATTTCACAGATATTTTATTCAATTTGGATTATTTCTAAACAATGAAAAAATAAATTGGTTCAAAACATTCAAACTGAAAAATGTAATATTATTTTTAAAATATATGTTGATTCCCTGAAAAAATTATTCCATAATTTAGAATTTATATTAAATTTCCATGAATAAAGTCAAAATAACTTTTAATTTAGTATGAATTCTATGTCCCAAAATATGTTGAGTTGGATTTCCTATTTAAAGAATATTGTGAAACCTATGTTGAACCTTTCTGTATTAATGATCTATTGGAAGGAATCATTTATTTTTTATGAAACTAAAATTTTGATAATATTTATGTCTACTAGATGATGTATTATTCATAAAAATTTTACATGAATGTTTTCAACTTTTTCTCTAACTAGACCTGATTTCAGAAGTTAGGTATTCATTTATTTTCATCCGAAATAAATCATGCTTCCAAAATATTTTTTTGAAGAGGGATTGAATGTACACACACCTGCATCCCAATTCTCCCCAAAATCTTTTATTAATTTTTTAAATTAGACATATATATCATTAATAGGATCAAAAGGATGATATATTACTACAATACAGATATTTAATGGATTTTTCTTACAGAACAATAGAATAATGTTGTAAATGTGAATAAAATAAATCGAAATTCGATGAGAATAATGATATGACCAAACTGATTAAAACCAAAAAAGTAAAGAAAAAACCTAACATTATGCACTATATTATAAAAATAAATATTTAATTTATCACGTTTCATCCATTCAAATACTTCTTTGGGATAGAAAAACTAGTCATTGTAATTAATTCACTAAAAATCATGAAGATTTATATTATTTGAGAGTCCATCATGTATGAATAGATTTTGTATCATAACAATCAACTGAATGTGACACATTCATTTTTTTTGAATCTTATTGTGGATTTCTATATTTATTTGGCTTCCATCATGATATACCAAATTATATGTAGTCATTTGGTTATGATATTTCATCCTAGAACATGTTAAAGTCATTTAGAAAAATGAATATTAATATGGGAAAACAATGATGCTTAATTAAATTAAATATTATATAATGATTTAAGGGAATAACTATATTATCACGAATTATCTCGATTGAAATGGTACATATAAAATCAATGGAATAATAAAAATTAAAATGATTTGTTACATATATTATAGATACATTAACAAATTATAATGGAGTTCGAATATAGTCTAGAGAGACCGTTCAATGAAAATGGAGTCTAGGGTTTTTATCCCTCGTATCGGTATCACATTTCCATATGTAAGAATGGATTTCAATTGGAGATCCTCTAATAATGACATTCAGAAATGATTGCTAAAAATGTTTTGATGAGATCTGTGTGGGATTCATGACCTTTGAAGCCTTGCCACTCGTTGATGTAGAAATCCATGGGCGTCATCTGGTAAGATCGATTGTGACCACCAGAATCACGCATCTCAAGACAGTAGATATTGATGGAGAGTACATATTTTTGTGGAGACATTAAATGATGATTTTCGTGTTGTGGCTGATGTGGGATTCTGTGTGCGTCATATGGAGAGAATTTCATAGATCATTAAATCCAACCTGATGGATTATGGTGTGTGCATAACCATGGTGGAGGTGATAGATTGAGTCATACATTCTAGGATGGGGACGGATGTGGTGATTGCCGCTTTTGAAGCTATGTGTGTTGGGATGGGGTATCTAGGTGTGACTGGTTAATGAATTTCCACACATGCGCGTTTAGGGATGATGTTTAATGATTATTACAGTGTTGAACATGAAAATGTAGGTGGGGTGGAGGATTGTCCAATTACTTTGGTGAATAATATTGGGGTTTCCCAATATAAAAGGGAACCCAACAAAAAGAATTTTACATTTTTTAAATGATATTACTCAAAATCATACTAGGAATATAAGTGATAGCGCTCATCTGAATTACAATATAAATGTAGTTCATGATAGATTTACAATTTAGAAATTTTATATTATCACTAGAATTGTCTTTCTTAGTGGTGGAAAACAATGGAAGGTTGATGACTTGGTCCAAAATCTAGTCTATATTTTAAATTCATCATATTGGAAATGTGTAAACATTGGTAGGGGATTTTTCAAACATCATTTATACAACAGAGGAACTGATGCATTGGGTGTGGGGGATCAGATCAATTTTTTTAAATCAGTGTACGCTCTCTTTTCATTAATGGTATTTTGATATAAAAATTTTTAATTAAAAAATAGTCAATTTCATTTTTTGATTAAAATAATGGGACTCAATTGGATTCCATGGCATCATATGATTATTTTTTATATTGTCTAATTTATTTGTTTTCTGATCAAAATAGATAGATATACCGAGGTATCTATGTTTGGGAACTTCTATAGGATCCTGGTGGGGTTGTCCTAGGCATGTACATAATTCACAATATATATTTTTCAACATTGGATGATGAAATACCCCTTAAAGTTCAATATGAAAGACTTCTATATATTTTTCTTATAAATTTTAAACAATTGGTAATTTCAAAGTCACATGCCATAAAATGTGGTTTTCCCATATTTTATGGTAAAATGGAATCATCAGACATCTTGTACAATGATTATAAAGGTGTAGAATAATGTGGATCATGTTGATGGATGATGTGCATCTGAGAAGGAAACTATTTCTGATGTTATGGTTAATGATTTGAAGGGGTAGACCTCCCCCTTTGTGGTGAGGCAAGTTCCTACATTTTCTGTTTTCAAAAACACTCAATAATATTTCATGAATGTTATTACTGAAATAAATTTTCATCATGGGACACTGGTGTAGAAGGCAGGTACTAGTCCTACCCTATATTATAATATAAATATGGATGAACCTACCACTAAATATGGAATTGATTTTATGATACAAGACATGGAAATTTTTAATAATGTTTATACTAATATGAATGTTTTATATGACATCTATGAATTTCCTCATTTTTGACAAGGATGCATGATGATAGTGACTTTTTAATCCTTCATCCCAATAGTTTTATGACTTCAATCATATTGGTTTGAATTATATGGCTGACTTTTAATAGAAAATGCAATGGACTAAAGAAGAATGTATGAATATCCGGACCCCATTAAAGGCATCGAGTAGTAGTGGTGATGCCTCTTTTAAGGACGAAATTTTATATATAAAATCAACAGTACTTTACATTGAGGTATTCACTCTAGTTCCTTCATAATAAAATCCACAACGAGACTATTATATTCTAACAAAACCTATTTTTAATAGATCTTCCTCAAATAATGTCAATGTAGATGTCCGCAAGATAATCAATCACTATAAATCTAATCCTAAGTGAGAAATTGTTGATGATTAGGATTATGGTAATGACATTTCATATAACTATCATTAACATAATTATGAATGAAGTAATGTTTCTTTTCGTGACATCTCTTGTCTCTATCTTGTACATTTTATTTTATTTCATTAAATTGTCATAATTTTTTCTTATGACTCGACATGTATGGTAAAAATTATTATTTTTCAATTCGCTACATTCTTGGTATACATGTGTATATAAATCTTCAATTAAATTTTTCACCTTATCAACATCATCATTTTTAGTAGTTTCTGGATTTTCTTTTTTATCATTGTATTCTATGAATTTTAATATACCATCGTCTTGATTATAGACAAACAGAATCCAATTAAAAGGAAAATTTTGTATGCCACTCCTTTTTTTCGGAAGGGAGAGTAATATAATGATTCATCTCTACATTATGATACTAGACATAATATATTTTTTGAAATAAATATTTTTTTATAATTTATCTAACATCATCCTAAATAACCATTTTATTCCAACAAATTTTATTAAATATAACATATATTTCCACTAAATAATGAAATATGAAATAAAAAATCAAATAAATAAATGTTCCACTAAAATTCATTTTATATACATGTTAGATGATACATCTACCTCTGATATATTATATTAACAGAAGAAATGTTATTTTATTAAATACATGGTAAACAAGAATTAAAAAATAATAATTATGTCCAATTTTAATATTAATGCGATGAAAACATACCTATATCTTTCTAATCAATGAATATAAGAACAGATATATTCTATAATAACTGCATACAAGAAAGAAACCAATACAATATAAGTCATGGAATGGGAAATAAATATTCATATATCCAATTAAATTTACAATTCTTCATTAAACAATAATTTAAAAAAAATCCTTCATTTGAATATGACATAAATCCTGTTTTAAACATATTTATTTATCTAGGGAAAATTGACATAATAATCACCATAATTAATCACCCAAAAAGAAAACAATTATCTTCCATACATTTGTTTATCCGGAAAAAATAAAAATGTCATCAAGAAATTATTTAGTTTCATATGTCTAAAAATCATTTCTAATAAGATATTCTATAAACCAATATTAATATGATTGTTCTCAAATAATACTAGTTGGTGACCAAGTAATGAATAACCCTTGACATATTCTAAAATTGATTCATAATATTAATCACCCTAAAAAATTATATTACAAAGAATAGAAAATAAAAAATAATAATATTATATTAAAATTAATTATAAAAAAATTTGATAATTCATTTTTGAAAATAAAACCATTAAATGAGTAATTTATAACACTCAAATTTATTAAAAAACATACAAAATTATACAATATGTTATTATATAACTAGTTAATATATATACAAAAAAATCATTTTATTATTTTTTTGAAAAAATGATGAATAAAAATATATATATATATATATATATATATCAACTCTGATCACTTTTATTATTTAACAATACAACATTAATAATCTTATCAAGTGTTATTTTCAAGTAATTGGGAATAATGATGACGTAACCGGATCTTGGATATGTTTTGATACATATATAAAATTAAAAATGATACTCCAATGAATTGATGATTGAATGGAACTCACAATTTTAATGTTTTTGAGAAAAAGAATCATTGATTCAATTAAAGAGGGAAAATAATTTTGGGATAAGAGAGGGGATTATTTTTCTTATGGTTGGTTGGATTAGGGATCATTGGTGTGGAGGGGAGGATGATAATCCAAAAATATTTTTTAAGACCATATACCAACATTTTCAAAAAAAACTATCATTGTAGGATTCTAGAAATTGTAGGATGCCAATAATTCTAGAAAACCTTCGGTAGAGAGGAGGTAGTATTGACTCAAATTATAGTAGTGTGTCCTTTAATGGAATTTTATTGTAAATAAGAGTTTAAAAACATATGATTGGTTATGATATCCTTAGAATAATATATTTAACTATTTTATCACAATATATTGATGTGTATCCTTAAAAACAACCTTGACACCCACCTTTGGCAGATGTTGGGTTCTCTGTTGATCTCTTAGTACTTGAAAAAACAATATCTTAGTCTACCTATATGATATCTAATGATGAATGAGTAGAACTGAATAAAAATTTATAGGAGTTTACTAATAAGGAATTTTTAACCCATATTATTTCACTATTGAGTGTGCAAATACTTTTTGTATAGAATATCTATTGGTATATGTGTTTTCTTTTATATTAATGTGAAATCATATCAATTATTAAAATATAATATATCATGTCACACATATTTTTGACGTATTTGATCAACTTCAATGTGCTCAATATTTTTGATAGATTGATCTTATTTCTATATATCATCATTTTCAAGTAAACCATGATTCTGTTTTAATAGTGATATTTTGTATGAGGTATAGACAATATGAATTTATTGTACTAAAATTATGAATAACTTATTCATACAGTGTTTGTATGGATCTAACGAATATAGTATGTAAGTGTTTTCACTATAATTTTGTTACGTAACATAGTAATGACATATTTGTATACTCAATCTATTTTGATGAGAATAATTGTCATTTATAAGTTGTTATTATTACCCTTAATGAGAATGTGTTATATACATTTTTTTAAATGTGTATTACAATCTTAAGAAGATTTATTTCATTTAAATTTTGTAAATAATTATAGAATATCAGTTGTTCATTAAAAAATGTATTGATGTGATGGTCAATTCCATCGAATATAGCCTGTGTTATGATTTTTAAATTAATAACTTGTTACTAACAGTTATTTGTTAAAAAAATACTTGAATATACAACCTATTAAAATTGATGATATTTAAAGTAATCAATATCATATGGTTAAATAATGTAAATAATGTTTTTAATATTTAATCTTGGGAATGGTCGATGACAATTTTATGAATTTTCAATCTAGAAGGGAAGGATTTATGATATATTTTCACCAAAATTATATAATTTAGTGACATTTTTTTAGGTATGTACTTTAAAAAACACAGTTAATTTTGAACAAGATGCTGAAAATGTGGATAAATTGGAGTGATTCTTGAAAACATCACTAAATTTGTTATCTTTCATGCAAAAAGGACTTCAAATTAATAGCGTTATTTTATAAAAAATGATTCTGTATAAGTAATTATTTCATGATACCATGTTTATTTATCAACTTTTTTAATGAAAAATTGACAATTTATTGATTTTTTAAGGAAACTTTAATAATTTAGAGAAGTGTGTCCGGAAACATTGATAATTTAGATATTTTTCTAGGAAATGTTGCAATATATATATATATATATATATATATATATTGTTCATTCCAACCTATAGATATTAATTTATATATTAATATTAGTATATCTAAACACATAAATATATATGTTAAGATATATATATATACATATATATATATCAACACAAACACACACACAAACATATATATATTTATATTGTGTCACAATTTTTTGGAAATATGACAATTTTAGTGAAATTCTTAAAAAAAAATTAAAACATGGATGATTATATATATATATATATTTAAAATTATATATATGTATATAAACACCTATATATTCACAGAAACACACACACAGACAAATATAAACATATATATATACATATAAATAAATATAAAATATAGAAATATATATAATACATAACATAAACATATATATATATATATAAACATAAAATAATATACATATATATATATATATAACCACATATATATAATGTAAAATATAAACATATATATAAATATATATTAATATAAACTTATATAAAATATTAATATGTATATATATATATAAGTATGTGTATATTAATAATATATATAAATAGATATATAAATGTAAAACAGTGAATACTATATATATAACATAATGTAATTATATATTTTAAACTCTTGTCAATTTGGTAAGAAGACTTGACAATTTTAGTGACATTACCACCAATGTTTGAAAACATGGCTTATTATATATATATATGTATTCACAAATACAGATATATTTATACACACACACACACACACACACAGATATATATACATATATAAAATCATATATATGTATATATTATAGACATATAATATATGTAAAATATAAACATACACATATAAACATATATTTATTTATATTGTAAAAATATATATAATAATAAAATATAAATATAAAAATGTATTACAAAACATAATCAAATAATATATAATATATAAACATAAATATTTATACTAATTTCTTATATACTAAAATTTATTTTTACATTTTTAAATATAAAAAAATTCAATTGTTGAATAGAAAATGTAATGGGTGAGTTGGAAGGTTCTGTGCTCCTGAATCAGGTGGTCTTGTGTTCAAATTTAGGAGGATACAATTTTAAATGTGGGGGAAGGTCGTGCGACATGTGGGTGTGTCTCCTAGGTTGGGTGCTATTGTGGTGGTGAGGTTTTGGGTCAAGTGCTATGAGGCGAGGGAGAATGGGGAATGTAATCAGGAATTGATGGGGGAGTGGGGTAGATCCGTAAGGGAATATAGTGGGTGTGGTATAAGGTAATTGTGGGGACAGATTTGGTAATTGAGTGGGGCTAGGGGTACAATATAGGAGAGGGGAATTTAGGGTGGTGGGACGATAATTGGAATTGAGGGGGGTTGAGGGTTATAACAAATGTGAATTGAGATGTTCATATAAAAGGATTCCAAATGAGATTTCTTTAATAGAAATGTTTAGAAACATTGTTAGTTTAGCGAGGTTTACATACATATGTTTCATAAAATGTATAAAAAATATATTTCCAAAAAGTCGGGTAATTATTTCATACAAGTACCGCACCCCGAATGATCGCTCCCCACTAAATAATTTTATCATGGGACATGGAATTATCCTTGGTCTCCCACAAAAGAAAACGTATGGCCCACTGTCAATGACCATACATGACAGTATCAATTTTATCCCATCCGTTTATAAAATGATGTTGACGGAAAGGATGAAATCTGCCCATA
Source organism: Viscum album (assembly GCA_963277665.1). Classification (NCBI taxonomy): domain Eukaryota; kingdom Viridiplantae; phylum Streptophyta; class Magnoliopsida; order Santalales; family Viscaceae; genus Viscum; species Viscum album. The sequence goes on along the minus strand of OY728133.1, from coordinate 968,726,925 downwards.
ATGATGATAGACGAAGGAGACTTCTGATAAGGAAACCAAAAAACCAGAGCTTCTCAATCGATTCCCCAAGTAAAAATCTATTGCATATAATTTGGATGAAATAACAAATTATCTATCCATCAGTGAATAGAAATTTCCTTTATGGAAATAATTAATTATAGAATAAATGGATGTATCCTTTTTAGACAAACACCCCGCATAACAAACATTTTGGGGATGGAACCCTGCCTATGTAAAAAATTACACATTTGATATAGTCAAACCCATTTTGAAACATGTCATGAAGATGAAACATAGACCCATGTACCAGGACACTACACTAAAAAAACCTGGTCCATGTATAATAACACTATAAATTTTTACCATCACCATTGTATCATCCTACTACAAAGTGGGAACCCTATCCCAGCTAATAATATGCTATGCAAAATGGGGTTCCCTAGTACATTGTAATCTCCCTCTCCCATCACTCCCTTCTATCATGTCATCATCCCCTATGTTATCCCCTCCACTAACTAGTCTTATGGAATCATGACAACAAACCTTCAAAGTCAAAATGAAATTTATTATAAGATCATCTGCTTCATCAATATGTCCTCTTGAGTTTACTTACCCATAGTAAGAAGAGTCACATGGGTAACCACTATAATTAGGAGAACCCTATGAATATCTTAGTTTTGACATTCCCATTGTCACGAGGCATCCAACGAAAAGGTGATCACGTGAACCTCCTCATTTATTTCTATTCTCATGGATAACAAATGCATTTCAATTTGATAGGGAATGTGATCCCCCACACAGAACAAATTTTAGCAATTCCCTCCTACAGCCACCCCCTATCCATTCATACAAGATATTACTCACGTGATCCACTTCCCTACAATTGTGGGATGTATCCAGATAGATCAAAATATGTGGAAAATCATTTACAAATATAAAATTTGTGACGAGGAAACTAAACACCCTCTCCCTCTCCATTTTACCTTTAGAACCTTATCCACCATTAGAGAGATGTCGTATTTAGATGTACTACATCCTCTTGTTTATCACAACGGGAAAGACTTTTATGGTTATTGTGGTTAGTGTTTATAATGATATCTACCTAATACAAAACAACAAGGGTTTATTCCATGCATAAGCTCCAACCATATGCACCATGGGCCTTCTCTATACTTTAATTTCCCAAACTCAAACCAATTAGGATTCCAATACTATGTAAGCCCTAGGACCATTCCTCAACCATCAATGGGACAAATTCCCAATAAAGCTGTATAGAATGGGTATCCTTCTGAGTATAATCCCAAATCATTACCCATTAAATGGGAATCTTCCATGGATAATCCCTACACCAATTCTAGAAAAAACTAATCATCATAAGACATTCATATCCCATGAATAAGACCCAACCATATAAACTTCATTGGGAATCCTTGAATGTATAATACCCAACATACTAAACTATAGGGTCTTTGAATACCAACTAAATGGGATACAATTCAAGCCTACCAGATGTGAAAATATGTAACGACACAAACATTCATTAATGAAAATTATTATTGATCTAATTAAATGTCTTAATATGGTTATATAAAATTTGAACTTCATTGGTTTTATTTATTTTGATTTTAAAATACCATTATGTAATGTGACCATTCCTAATATAGCCATTCAACAATGATCACATGATTAGTATAAATATAGTTCTTTAAAAAATCTAATTTACTCAGACAAAGGTACTGCCAGACTCATGCAGTAGACTTTCCCCATACGAAGCCCATTTTTCGAAGCTCATAAAGGTGGTGGCATCATTGGGATTTTCTCTTGACCAAACCCAAGACGAGTTCGAGCATGTTTAGCTTTAGCGGAACCAACTACGGGAGAAGTAGTTGTTAATACAGATTACCACTCGAGCGATGTTATCCGAGCCACCCCAAGAGTATGTCACCACATAACACCTTATTCTTCAGTTTTATGGATGTGTTATAAGGGGTTATGTAACAAGACCCTATCACAATGACTATGTAAATTATTTTTTGTATAAAAAATGTGCATTTATTTTATTATTGTTACTTTTTAAATAATTTTTAAAGCACAAATATTATTTTTAGTTAATATTCACCTATGAAATCTATTTTGATGAATTAATTGATTTTTTAATTAAATAATATTTTAATAAAATATCATTATAAAATTACTTTTTATTATATATAAATTATCATGTAAATTTATGAATGCATTTGTAATTTTTATTAATGTATGAAAATTGTTTTTTGTCAAAACCCATGAATTTTTGGTAAATTTCGGTATTTATTTTAAAAGTAAAAATTGAAATATTTATTAAATTATTTAGGTAAAATTAATATTACTTTTGGAATCAAGACTTCAAAATTATCCAAAGGTTTATTTTTTATAATTTTCTAAGACAGTCAAATTTTTTGTTAAAAATAAAAAACCGTTTGAATATATATTGTGTTTTATGACATCATAATGACCCAATAGTGATTTAGTGAAATAATATAAGCATTATGTTCGACCAATATATGTTTTATAATTAAAATATTGAGATATTATAATTTCTTTGCTTTATTTTACATACCTTTCGTTGACCCTCCAAGACTTACAAAACATTTTTTCTTATTAAATTGTATTTCTTGAGAGTGTGACTCACCTCCACATAAGAAACAATATTATTTTAAGAATATTGGCCATAGGACATATAAAATATTTTTTTCCAGTCCCTTTTGGAAAAAAACATGGGATGGTTTTTGGTTTTTATTGGTTTAATGTGAGGTGTCCCAAACCTAAGAAATAAAGAATGTACTCTCCTTTCCTATATAAACCCACCCAAGCTCCCAATTCCACTTATCTCAAAGCATTGGGAGTTCTAAAAAACCCTTCCTTACCTTATCTCTCTAGAATCTTCCCAAGGAACCCCAATCACTCAGTAAGACTCTCTCAATCCTCTCCCATGACTTTGGGATCTCACTTCCAAGTAAGGGATTCCTCCATTTCTCTTTTCATCCAAGTTTCATAATATTGATATGACCTTTTATTTTCAATTGAAATTTTGGGGTACGATTTCATAACTCCCCCAAATTTCCCTCTTTATGTTTGTTTAACGGGAGACCCATTCGTCTTTCATTAATTCCTCCCATTTTCACCCGTTACCATGATGAAATTCCGTGAGGATTTCTCTCTCCTATTTTACATCCAAGTAATCCTTTTGTAATAGGCATCTAAATTCCATTACGTTTGTTGGGAAACATATATATATGAACCCATTACTTTTTATTTCATGTTAGTATGATGAGACACCCACTTATCTCTCATCAACCATTTTCATGAATCTTCATGTCAAGTCGTTTTGCTGCCGAAATTGCACAACATTTTTTTCAAGCCAAAGTCATTGTGTAGTGAATACAATGTCCATTTATCTATCAAGGGTATTCAATATTACACACAGTTACTTATTTATTAAAGATTTTCATGTATGAATTACACATTCCTTTATCATGTAATAAATGATCATTTTTAATGAATCCATGTTTTTTGATCCATGTGGCACACTTTTGCATGAAATGAAATGTTTAATGAGGGTGCGCCCAGATAGCACTCCAAAGTATTGGGTAAAATATAGTATCATGATATGTCTTGTGAAATGGGTTTTGACTCATTCTAATTCACGTGCAATGAGGTTTTTCTCATTCTTCAAGTCCAATGAGGGTTTACTCATGCTCCATGTGCAATTAGCCTTAGCTCAAGCTAATTCAATGTTAAGTGTTGTTGCCACATTTCCATGTTATGATTGTCATGATTTATAATTCCTTTATGTTAATGTTTCTCTTTTGCTCCATTGATATTTCAATTTTCTATTATGTATTTTATTCCTCATGTTATTCCATGTTTATTCCCTTATTGGGATTTATATATCACACTTTTCTTATGCATGTCATCTGGTTATCCCATACAATGCTAAGAAAGAGAGAATATATTGGTCATGTAAAGGAAGTTTTCAACAAATATGTTTATTGTTTTATGTTCTAATCTATTATTTAATGTTCCTAAGACCCAAAGACAGTAGAACATTCGATCTTATATATTGTATAAAGTGAATATTTTATGTAATAAATTAGGTTTAAGTGTGTAATAAAGAGTAGAGTTGTTATAGATGGTATCAGAGGATAGGTTTAGTTATTATTGGGATTAAGATTAGAAAAACCTAGAGAAGACTTAGAGAAACGAATAAGTATAATAAAAACATCACTAAGTCTTGGTGAGTATTGAGTAAGTGGTTTATCAATCAAATACATCCTCGTATGGATACAAGCAGGTAGAGGCGGCTCTGGAACAGATGTATCATGGGGGTAAAACCCAAAAACACCACACTGAGCTAGATGCAAATAGGAATTGGCGCACGACAACTGGTCTTGCTGCACTCTTGGTTAGGAGACTCCTGGGGGATATGCTTTGGTAAATTCACAAGCATAGTATCAACCCTTTTTATGGGAATTAAAAAAAATCCCCTATGAATATATGTTAGCAAGTAGATCTTGAATAGTATAGATAGAAGCCTATGGATTCCTAAGTTAAGAAAATAAAAGTTATTTATAAGTCATCTATTTTTTCCATGGATTACCCTTTCTATGTTACCCCTAACTTTCCTTATATTCCATCCAATAGATGGTATTAAGAGGACTCAGGATAACAACCGATGTGAAGTTCAATGTGATGACTGTGTAATGAGATGCCCAATCTGATTGGATTGAGAATTGCGAACTTTTTCATGCTTCCCTCTTAGTTAACTCAAGCACTGAATAGAAATGTGGGTCAAGAGGAATGTTCAACCCCCCTATGAATGAACAAGTTGCTATTGAGATCTTCTTGTGACAATGAACTCCTACTTTTAATGGATCATGTTATCCATCAATCGTTGAACTATTGATCGACACCATTGAAATGATCTTCTCCATCATTCAATGTTCTAAACAAAAGAATGTTCTTCTAGTTGGTTATCATAATAACGGTGAAGCAGATCAGTGGTGGACATTGATCCAAAATACAAAGCCTGATGAGGAAATCTGGACATTGGAATGGAACGATTTTCAAAAGATGTTTCTCGATAAATATTTTCATCATACCATCCGACATAACATTGAAAGGGACTTTATTTCGCTGAATCAAAAAAGAAGAAATATTTGTCGGAGGATATGATGAAAACATCAAAAATCTTTCATGACACGCCTCCAGCTTTTTCTTTACCCTAGAATGCAAGGTTGACCACTTCATTGGTGGGATGAAACCCAGCCTACAGAAAGTGCTAGTGATCCGTGGCTTCGACAGCTATAAAGAAATTATTTGGTGTTCCCTCATGGTCGAAATGGTGATCGGTGAATTTCAAGGGTATCATGGGGATAAGAAGCGTAAGGTGGACTTCAATACTGGCAGTTTGATGGATAAAACCAATAGTGCTATGAAGATCCTACACGTCACTTGCAAAAGGTGCAGAAAGAAGAACCCCTGAAATTGCCTGAAGGGTATGAGGAAATGATTTAGGTGTGGAAGAGAAGGACACATAGCTATTAACTATAGACATGAAAAACTAGCAGTTATAATAGAATATAGGAATTCTCCGTTCGAACCTCATCGCATTGTTCATTGCAACAACTATAAAGAAGCAAGTCATCTTGTAAATCATTACCCAAATCCAAGGGTTTTCGGAGGCAACCAACAACATCCACAGCCGGAAGGGAGAGGTTTTTCAATCACTACTGTAGAAGTGGTCCCTGACAAAAAAGTGGTGACAAGTATGCTAGTTATTCATTCAAGAATAGTGAACATACTTTTTTATTCCGGTACTACACAATCTTGTATATCCCAAAAGGTTAGTAGAACAATCCCAACACCAATATAAATCATGGAAGTAAAGATGTCGGTGAGTACGGAAAATGGGTCAATCAATTAATCCCAAGAATATTACTCCTCACCTGCCATAATATGTGGATTCAATTTCCTGAAAAACCATGTCATACTCCCTCTAGTGGAATTTGATGCAATTCAGGGCATTGATTGGCCTTCCTTAAATAGTGCCAAAATAAATTGTTGGGAAAGGGAAATCACTCCCCAAGTGGAGAATTGACCACCCATTATATACAATTTCAAAAATGAAGATGAATCTTTTTTACCTCCATCATCTTAAGCATGGATATTACAGCCCTATGAGCATGCGTATCTGGCTCAGATGATTGATTCTAAGGAGAAGACAATCCTTGAACACTTTCTTATTGTGAGGTAATTTGCTAAAGTTTCTCCTGAGAGAATTCTTGGTCCTCCTCCTAGAAGGGATGTAGAATTATCAATTGATATTATACCTAGGTCATCGCCAATATCCAAGACTCCATATAGAATGGCTGTTGTGGAGCATGAGTAACTGAAGAAACAACAACATGATAATCTGGATAAAGGGTTTATACACCAAATTGATTCAACATGGGGTGCACCAGTCCACTTCGTTATGAAGAAGGATGGGTCAATGCGCCTTTGAATCAATTACCATGAGCTTACCCAAATCACAATAATGAACAAGTATACATTCCCATGAATTAATGACTTGTTTGATCAGCTATTTAAATCAAAATTCTTCTCCAAGGTGGATTGGCGGTCGGGATATTATCAAGTAATGGTGAATAAGGAAGATATCCCTAATACTACTTTTCATATAAGATACAGGATCTATGAATTCATAGTAATGCCTTTCTGACTCACTAATGCTTCAGCCGCATTCATGGACATGATGAATTGTGTCTTTAGGGGTTACCTTGACAAATTTTTGGTAGTCTTTATTGATGATATTTTGATATACTCTAAAACTAAGGAGGATCATGAGGAGCATCTAAAAACTATACTAGAGACCTTGCGTATGGAGAATATCTATGAAAAGTACAGTAAGTGTGTGTTCTGGTTGAAGGAGGTCTTATTCTTAGGCCATATCATCATAATCAATGAGATATCTATGGATCCCTCCAAAACAAATGCAATTGAGGGATGGTCGAGGCCAACATCTGTAACAGATATCCATAACTTCTTTGGGTTATATGGATATAATCGAAAATTTGTGAGAAATTTCTCACGATTTTCCAACACACTTACTAAGATAACACGAAAGGGAGTAAGGTTTACATGGAGTGATAAATGCGAAGAAACCATCAAGGAGTTGAAAATGAAGCTTATCACTATGCACGTTCTCACTTTACCCACAGTGGATAACATTTTTTGGTATTCAATGATGCATCGAAGAAGGGCATGGGTTGTGTGTTGTTGTAAAAAGACTAAGTCATTGACTATATATCAAGGAAATTTAATGTTCATGAGAATAATTATCCAACACATGATTTGGAGTTGGTTGTGGTGATATTCACATTAAAAATATGGAATCATTATCTCTTTGCAGAGAAGTGTGAAATATATACTGACCACAAAATCCACAAGTATATATTCACATAGAAAGAGTTGAACATGCAACAAGGAAGATGGTTAGAGCCAATCAAAGACCATGCCTACTCAATCCATTATCACCCTAGGAAAGAGAAGAAGGTGACAAATTTTCTACGTAGAAATGACCCAATGATTCTATCACTGATGAGAATTGAGAAGGATCCATTGTTCATAGATTTTATAAAGATATACATGGGAATCATAAAGAAGGGAACATCAAGAATCCATTCCCAAATGATTGCTCAACTGTCTCTCTTGGAAAGATTAAAAGATTCACAAAAGAATGATTTGGTAATTCAGAAGGGAGTGGAAGCTATCAGAAAAGGGAAATCCTCAGAATTCAATGAAAATTAAGAAGGAATTGTGAGATTTGGGAAATAACTATGTGTTCATCAAGTCTGAAGATGAAGAAAGAACTCTTGGATGATGAGTATAGTTCAAATTTCTCTATTCACCCAGGAAACACAAAGATGTATAGAGATCTCTGAGAGAATTATTGGTGGGATAATATGAATTAGGAGATCATTGAATATACATCAAAGTGCCTTGTGTGTCAGCAAGTCAATGTAGAGAGGCAGAAGTCTAAGTGGATGATGCAACCATTGCCCATATCCACATGGAAATGGGAGAAAATCACTATTCAATTTGTCACCATACTTCCGAAGACATCCAAAGGAAACAATGAAATCTAGGTTATTTTGGACCATCTTACAAAGTCTTCACACTTCATTGAAATTCAGGAGGATTTCTAATTGGATAAGTTGTCACAGATATATATCAAGGAAGTGGTAAGGCTATATGGAGTACCACTATCTATTTTATCCGATAAAGATCCAAGATTCACCTCAATGTTTTGGAAGAGTCTTTAACAAGCTCTATATACTGAGATAGACATTAGAATGGATTATCATCCTCAAACTGATTGCTAATATAAGCGGACTATCCAAACACTTCATGGCATGTTGAGACCATTTTATATGGACTTCAAAGGATGGTGGGGCCAACATCGTCCACTAGTTTAATTTTCCTACAATAAATGTTCCCACTAAATCATCCAAATGGCACCTTATAAAGCCCTATATGGGAAGAGTTGTAGAACACTGGCATGTTGTGATGAAGTCGGTGAGAATAAGCTTCTAGGAACAAAAAACGTCGAAGAAATGGTGGAGAAGGTGAAAACCATTCAACAACATATCAAGGTAGCCCAGAGTCAATAGATGAGTTATACAGATAACCATTGACAATAACATTAGTTTAATGTTTGAGACATGGTATTTCTATGCATATCTCCATGGAAGAAGGTCATGATGTTTGGAATGAAGGGGAAGTTATGTCCTTGGTACATCGGCCCCATCGAGATTCTTGATCGTGTTAGGGATGTGGCCTATCGACTAGCACTTCCTCCTACCATGGCCAAGGTATATGATGTCTTCCATATATCCATCTTAACTAATTTCATACCAGACCCTTCACATGTAGTCTCTTTAGAGTTAGTACATCGACATGATGATCTTTCTTATGAGGAGTAACCATTGAAGATCATAGATCATAGAGAAAAATTTCTAGGAAATAAGACAATGCCCCCCATCAGGGTGTTGTGGAAAAACCACATGTTTGAAGAAGTGACATGGGAATTGGAGGAAACGATGAAGTAAAGTTACACACATTTTTTTATAGTGGAAAAGGAAATTTCAAGGGAGAAATTTCATAAGGGGGGAAGATTGTAACGACCCAAACATTCATTAATGAAAATGCCTCTTGATCTAATTAAATGTCTTATTATGGTTATATAAAATGTAAACTTTATTGGTTTTATATTTATAGATTTTGAAATACCATTATGAATTGTGAAAATTTATAATATAGTCATTGAACAGTGATCACAATATTAGTATAAATATAGGGATTTAAAAAACCCAATTTACTCAAACAAAGGAAGTGATGACCTCATCCAGTAGACTTGCCCCGTATGAAGCCCATTTTTCAGAGCTCGTAAAGGAGGTAGCTTCATTAGGATTCTCTATTGACCCATCCCAAACTGAGCTTATACACGTTAAGCTTGAGCGGAACCGACTACAGGTTAAGAGTAAGTTAATAGAGATTACCACCCGAGCGATGTTTTCTAAGCCACCCAAAGAGTCTATCATCATCGTACACCTTACCCTTTGGACATATGTGGGATTTATAAAGTGTTATGTAACAATACCTTAGCACTATGACTATGTACAATATTTTTGTATAAATATTCTGTATTCATTTTACTGTTGTTACTTTGTAAATAATATTTAATTCAAAAATAATAGTTTTAGTTAATATTCAACAATTAAATCTAGTTTGATGAATTAATAGTTTTTTTAATTAAATAATATTTTAATAAAATATTATTATTAAATTAATTTTTATTAAATATAAATGATTATATAATTTTATGAATGCAATTGTAATTTTTATTAAGGGTTTAAAACTGTTTTAATCAAAACCCATGAATTTTCTATAAATGTATGTTTTTGTTTAAAAATAAATATTCACATATTTATAAAATTATTTAAATAAAATGAATATTATTTTTTTAATCGGGATGTTGAAATTATCCAATGGTGAATGTTTCATAATTTTATGAGCTAGTCAAATGTTTGGGTAAATATTAAATATCGTTTAAATATATGATGTGTCTTATCACATCATAATGACACAATAGTGTGGTAATAAAATACTATAAACATTATATTTGGAAAAAATATGTTTTATCATTAAAATAATGTGATTTTAGATTTGTTTTATTTATTTTATAAAGCATTAGTGGACCATCCAAGACTTATAAAACATTATTTCATTTTAAATTGTTTTCCTTTAGTGTGTGACTCACCTCTACATAAGCACTCCTATTATTTTAAAAATTCTAGTCATTGGAAATATAAAATATTGTTCTCCATTCCCCTTTTGACGAAACTAGGGGAAAAATCGTGGGATGGTTTTTGGTTTTGATTAGTTTAATGAGAGGTGTCCCAATCGCAAATAATAAAGAATCCCCCATCCTTTCCTATATAAACCCACCCAAGATCCAACTTCCTCTTCACTCAAAGACTTTGGATTTCGACAAACCCCTACCCTTCACTCCCTAGAATACTCCCAAGGTTCCCCATACACCCAAAATTATTCTCCCAACCCTCTCCCATGCCTTTCGGATCACACTTCCATGTAAGGGATTCATACCTCTCTTTTTATCAAAGTTACTTAATATTAGTATTCCCTTTTATTTTCAATTATAAATAATATTGTATGATTTAAAACCTACCCCTTACTTCCCTATTTATGTCTGGATAATGGGAGACCCCTTACTCTCTCATTAATTCCTCTCATGTAAACCTGTTCTCATGCTGAAATTCCATGAGAGATTTATCTCTCCTCGTTTACATCCAAGTAATCCTTTTGAATTATGCATCTAAATTCCATTATGTTTGTTGGGATGTGTATCTATATAAACCCTTACCATACATTTCATTAAATATTTTGAGACACCCATTTATCTCTCCTCAACCATTTTCATGAATCCTTATGTCACGTTGTTATGCTGTCGAAATTGCCCCGCATTTTTTTCAAGACAAATTCATTGTGTAGTGAAAACCATAACCATTTCTCTATCAAGGGTATTGACCTTCATGAACATTTACATGTTGAATATAGAGTTTCATTTATGAATTACACATTCCTTTATCATGTAATAAATAATAATTTTTAGTGAATCCATGTTTTATGATCCATGTGACACACTTATGCATGAAATGAAATGTTTAGAGAGGGTGAACCCTGATAAAACTCCAAATCATTGGGTAAACTATAGTATCATGATATGTAATATGCAATTGGTGTTGACTCATGATAAATCAAGTTCAACGAGTATTTACTCATGATTCATGTGCAAGGACGGTTTACTCAGGCTCCATGTGCAATGATCCTTCTCTCATTCTAATTCCATGTTAAGTGTTGTTGCCACATTTCAATGTTATGATTTTCATGATTTTTCAGGGCTTTATGTTGATGATTCTCTTTTTCTCCATTGATATGCCTATTTTCTAACATTTATTGTTTTCCTCATGTTATTCCATGTTTATTCCCTTACTGGGCTTTATAGATCACCATTTTATTATACATTTCCTTCAGTTATCCCATGCAATGCTAAGTATGAGGGAATGTAGTGTTCATGTAAATGATGTTTTAAATAAAGATGTTGTGTGTTTTATGTTCTATGCTATTTTTTATTTTTCATAATCCAAAAACACAATAGACCTCTAGATCTTGTATTTTGTATCAAGTGAATATTTTATGTAATAAATCTGGTTTAAGTTTGTAATTAAGAGCAGAGTTGTTATAAAATCCATCTCCCAAATTTTCCTAAATGTTATCTATGATACATCCCCAGTAGGTTCATATCATCATAAGAGACTATATCTCTTATTTTTACCTTGGGTCACCTCCTTAAAATCCCCACACCATCATTGACTAGGCTCCTTTCACATTGGCGTCCTTGCTGTATAATGAAAAATTCCTGATTGATTCCATATAAAAATTCCTTAAAAGATGATTTCTCCTATTTAGTTGTGGAGATCTATGCGATTTATGATTCCATTTTCAAGGATATGTTGGAATTCAATTATGTGGGTTCAATCCTGACATAAAAAACTCACATCTCCATTGATGACAACAAATTCCATATTGCCCCATCACATTTCGTAAAATTAACATTTTAATAATATATTATCAAATAATATCTGATCCATTCTTAGAACAGATACCACATACATAGAACATCATAAACATACAAATTCTTAAATTGATAAATATACTAAGATATATATAGTTGATTATGAAACAATGTGTATTTATGATGGATCATTACCTCAGGGCAGTCTGTATTGTACACACATTGGAATGAAAAATGGATTAACAATCATGTCACAAAACATTAAAAGAGTTTATAATTTAGAAAAATTTCACCCAATGTGCATGATAAGCCCTAAATATAATCCTCTAAACCATTTTGATCACTTAAGATTCATTGGAAAAGAAACACCATTAGCTCTATCCTTTGGAGTTTATTTCAATGAGTTTTCATGGATATGATAGTTGTTTGGGGTTTCAAGCTCCCAAACAACATGTTGGATACTATTCGAAGACATTGTACTCGATGTCAATGATTTCACAAAATTCATCCCTTTGAAATAAAATGATTAGGAACAAATTGTTTTTTTCACAAATAAATTGGTGAACCTCACATGAATCCTTGAAAAATGTGGGGTTTTAAACCAACATCATACCCCATATGCATCCAAAATTGAAAGGGGCCATATGGAACCTTCATTTACACATGTATTCATGAGAAATTACAATGAATATGTTTTTATGTTAGTACAATACATGTGAATTGTATCCACTCTTCATAGATCTCTTTAATCCATTGGTGTCTCACAAACTTTTGGAATCACATACATCATTCACTATGCTGGTTGGGTCCCTGACCAAACCGAAGAAGCCATACCCCCTTCCCACACAACATATTAAACACATGTTTGCAAATGTAATGGTTATGAAGTGATTCATGAATGGTACTCTCCACGCCCTTGAGGCTGTTGTGAAGGACTCTAGTCTATGAAACATTGCCATCCATTTCCCTAGTGACAGTCAATGATTATTAGTTGGATGATCCCACTAGCCATATCCAACCATTTTGGGAGCCATTAACGAGAAAATTATAGTGAGTTACTCCCTTACATTAGGGTAGATTATGTTTCTGTCACCAAAAACATCATCTGAGCTTCATCAGGGCCCCACCAAGGGACCTTGTTGGAAGTCATCATTTTCAATGTCATGGGGTATAGTATTATACCAATGAAGAGAATGGAATCCTATGTTCCTCATATGATGTCATACAGACTCGAGTCCCTTTGATGGCCTACAAAGGGCGTTGATTAGTCAATAATTAAAATACCATTATCCTTATTCATAATAAATAATCTCGATGAACACTTAAAGTGAAATAATATAGGTGGATATATATTTATGTTCCCTCATCAGAATCATGTTAGTCAAATATGATGTAAAATTATTATAAGGCACAAATTCTTGATACAAATTGCCAATTTATCCTTGTACATAGGCCGGAAAACTACTTTCAGATGCATATCCCTTCCAACACACATCTATCTCGTTATTCAAATATGGTGGAGATCAAATATGAGAATATGTATATTTATACTACAACATGTGATGTCTGTTGATCAAATACAATGACAATGAGTGAGAATATGTAAATCCCTACTCACAAATATAAATCCTACTAGTAGAATATTGTGGTACAATATTTTCAAAAGAAAATTCCTAAGGATTAATATGAAGATCATCAGTCAAATATAATGGAAACTAACCAGTAGATGCAATGTACTGGTTATTTATATGAATTCCACCAATCAACTCTGGAAAACTATATGCATATTAAAATTCATGACAATGTATATCAATGCCATCTGTCAAAAAAATTGAATACAATGAGAAGACACAAATAATTATCATTCATTTAAATATCATAATAAAAATATGATGAAAATAGGATAAATTAGATGGTGTGACCTAGTTATATGGAAAAGGTAGCTCACACATATTCTCCCGTATAAAAAACTTTTCAATACAATCATGAAATAAATAGAAGATTGGAGCATTAACATATTTATTCCCTAACACCAATGTTGGAATATAACAATGTTCCCACTATGGAAGCCTCTCAAAACTGCCTAGCAATGATGAGGGATCAGATATCCTACTTTTGAACTATCCTAGAGACTATCAAATATAAAATACTTTACACATCAATATAAATGAGTCGAGCCCACATCCCCTCATCCCCAAGTGGGGTGAAATATCTTCATAAAAGGGTGTCCACTCAAGATTTTACATGAATCCATACCCCCCATCTTGGAGGTTCATTGGTTATATCCTTCAATAAATGGACAAAAAAATCAGCATAAAATAATCTTTCTTATTAGGGAACTATGGTCCAAATTGATAAACTCTCCATGGAAGGCATATATCCCTTCCAAAACTCATGACGTTCACCAAAATATAATGGAACTACCATGGGTTCCACTCAAATATGATGAAATATATGAATTTCATAACTTATAGAAATAATCCCCATTCTCCAATAATGGTTCACCAACTAATCTTTAATTGTAAATTCGTTTTTATATTGAAGTGAACACTCATGATCATTATATGCTTGAATCCAAATTTATTGAGTCCAAAAAATATCAATTTTTTTTTCTAGTATACTGAAATTCCATAAAAAATTTATTGTACTTTCAGTAGTGGTTTTGAATATCCTCTTGAATCCTTATTACTAGTCGCTATAGAGGCCCTCCCTATAAAACCTATGACAAATTATTCTTTCATGGAAAATAGCTATTTTTCACAAGTTCTTATATCATGATGAGTGTAACAGTGGACCTCCTAGATCCCAATAGTCAAAATAGTGAGATGTTCCCCCACATTATTTCACCCACCTTGATGGTCCTCCTCTAGGTATATAACCCAAAAATTATCCCAATAGTTATACATCGATCATTAATGGTAGTCCTCTCCATGCTGGAAATTTTAAAAAATGATCCTCCCCACATGAGAACTTTTTTAATCAAGAATGTCCTCCCCTTTATTTCGTCAACCCTAAAAGTCCTCCCAATGGTTTATGCTATAGAAATTCTCCATGAATTTGGGCATCGATCTATGATGGTAGTCCTCACGATAAGGGATTTTTCTGCGAAGGCCCTTCCCAATGATACAATTTATTTTTAAAATAAGTCCCTCTCATTGATTTCATCTGACCTGATGGTCCTTCCTGTAATATGAACACATGAAATTGTCCCTACTTTCAGATATCTATCTATGATGATATTCCTCACCATGATTTAATTCACTAGAAAAGTTTTCCACATAAGGACACATTTTTTTATCAAGATGGTCTTCCACTTCCTGTCATCCAACATGATGTTTCTCCATAGGGTTTATGCTACAAAAATTCTTCTTGATGTCTAATATTGAGATATGATGATAGTCTTCTGTATGAAGGAATTCAATATTATAGTCATCACCGTAGTGAAAATTTATTTAAGAAAGAAGGTCCTCCGTCTGGTTTTTTTATCTTTTAATGGTTTACCACATGGTATATGCTATAGAGATTCTCTAGGCATGCTTTCATAGAACAATGATGGTAGAATTCACCATTATGGAATTCAATAAAATGGTTCTCCACATAGTGACACTTTATTATAGAAATTTGGTCTCCCCTTACTGTCTCCTACTCCGAAGGTCCTCCAAAAGATATATACTATTGAAATTATACCAACAGTCAAAAATCAAGCTGTTTTTATAGTCTCCTCCATGATGTAAATTTTAATGAATTTTTCCCTATAGTTACATCTTATTTCAAAAATAGTGTCCTCCCCTTATGATATTCTTACATAAAGGTCCTCCCTAGTTTATACACCACATATATTATTATTGATATTGGACATTATTATATGATTTTAGTCATTGATGTGTGGGAATTCTTTATGATGATCCTCCTTAAAGTGCACTTTACATTAGCATGAAGGTCCTCACCTAGCCATGTAATCTTAAAAAACCCCTCATACCCTGAGGCACTTAGAATGTGGAAAAAGACATGTTAGAAACCCTATCAATGAAATGTGATGACCCTTATCAACGAGGATACCATCTAGGACATCACACATACTATGATTCACCCAATGACTGTTCACATACCAATGTGACCCATATTTTCCCATATACATACGAAAGAGAAGTCAAGAAGAACCCATGTTGGGAAGATCTGGTAGATGTGTCTCTTTTAGAATTATAAAGTGTTATTATTCCCATAGAATGTAATTTTTTCATGGAGGACACACCAGTTTTGTTTCTTCCCTCATCCACTTCCCAATTCAACATAGTAAGGGTGTTGTCACAAATATGCATACATAACATTTTTCTTAACCTCTGGATAACTATCCTCCACAATAAATAAAAATAAATTCCCTACAATGGGTATGCAGTCCATATCAAAATACTGGGAGATGTTTTCCATAAAATGGACTTGGAAGATGGTTCACCACATGGAAACCACAATCAGATTGGTGGTTGAATGATATCGAACTAACTTGCATCAACATACTGCATAAGTTGTGTAATGTAATTTCCAAGCCCCCTTGCAGTTCATATTCGGGGATGTGGAAACATTAATATTTTAATTTTACCTCAATACACATAATAAACTGGATATGAAATCGTATAATTTCATTATTCCATGGAATATTTTATGGAAAATCCATGGTCTAAAAATAGGACATGCTCTACAAGAACTGTACATGTGTAAGTCTCGAAAGTGTTATGACTGATGAGAGAAATCCAATGAAAAAATCCCGAACTTGGATACTGTTAAAATTCATTAGGTTTCTCTCATAAGTGAATTTGAACATCAATTATTAGAATATGACATCATCAGAAAGTAGTTTCCTTGTAGATTAAATATATAATCTAGGCCAGACATAAATATAGATGTGTGATATATAGAGGTCGACAATAGCAGAAGCATCAATTTCTACAATATAGTCTCAGCCACAACCCACATGGCTGGGGGGGATTTTCACACAAAATTCCCTTATAGTATTGAAATTTTTTGGATAAGGCACAGTTATAAGAAAATGATAGTATCCCCACCCTGCAGGGCTGGGTGAATTTCACATAAACCACCCCTCAATGAAAATCATTATTTTCCTATTTAATTAGGATGAAAATCATCATGGTCTCACAATATTCTATTTCATGTGAAATGTTTCCCCAATAAGGGATTAATATTAACCAATTGTATAGTGGTTTCTTAAGAGTCATATTTTTACACAAATTCCGAAGAGGGCCACCTAAGTAAATAGAATATTCCATTAAAGGATTACAAAAATGTTATCATTTAAAATCCAGTATGAATCCCTCCATGTGTTATGCATCAGTGAAAATCCTGGATTTCAATCAGCATGATGACACTAAAGATGATGAAAATTTAGTAGAACATGGATTGGATGGTTCTACTCTTAATTTGGTCCACACAACGAATAAATTTGTGTGGACAAACATTTTGAGAATCTCATAAAATTTAGGTACCCCTTGAATCAATCACCCAATGCCTCCTCAATGATTCTCTACCATAGAGAATAATAAATTAATGGTCATTTAAGACATGACTCCCCCACTAAATTAGGAGTATATCCCTAAACTTGATGAAATATTATATTAGAATGAGGGCTAAATGAAAGAGTTGGGATAATCAACATAGATTTTCTCTAATGAATCATTCATATCGAATATGCTCCCCTGGAAGATCCTCAATTCATAGTTATAGCACATTTATCTCATCCATAAGGGAACATCCTAGTGATGAATGCAAGGCTAGGAAATCTATAGTAACCTATTCCCAAGCCGTCAGTCTACCTGAAACCAATAGTGGGTGGAAATCAAGATTTACATACATTAAAATCTAAATTGGATTGGATTTAGTAAAATACTTAAAAGGTGTCCCCAAACTGATATCCTTCTCAAATTCCGACAAAACTAGTGTGTTAGATCCTAGCGTGTATAGTATCTGTCCATAACGCTATTTAGAAAATCCCTTATAATGGTATTATAAGTACAATAGAGAGATTTTAAACTTAATTGGAGGAAATGTAGATGCAGTAAAAAATAGTGCAGTCAGAACATATACCATACCCTATAAGGGTGTGTGACACACTGCCACCTCCAAACTTTTGGTGTCCTACAATTCATGTATTCAATAGATCAAGTGACCCATAACACCCTATAATGCATTAAGAATACCATTATAATCCATTTATGTGAACCCATTAGCAAAAAGAATCATATAATCTAAGAATCTTCATCACAACTTTGTAAGGGTTGGCCTTTATATCTTACACTAGTTAACTATCCCTATTAATAATGGAGTGAGATGATCTCTATTAGAAATTTCTCTTTTAGATAATCTTAAAGCTGAGAAATATAACATTAATTGGACTCTCAAACTTCAATCCCTAATAAAATGGGAGGACATCATACATCATGTCCTAGTGGAATGAGTTGACCTACTCTCTTAATCAACTACATCCCCTGGAGGATATGATCACTCTCTACATTGATAACCACTATGATGAGATGTGAAATTATATCATATCTATAAAATATAATGGTGGGTTTGAGATTTTTGTATAATTTCCCAATAAATGGAAGACTCTATAAAATAGAATATGATCATGTCCAAGATAACTCCACCAGTATCTGGGAAAAGATAAGAAAAGGTGGAAGCAACATCTATCACACATAAAAATCATCTATGTCTGATCCATCTCTTATACCATCAGTATATATTGCACCACCCCGTAGGATTAAACAACAACTCCACATATATATAATGATAATATGAGACATATGAAATATAAATTCATGAAAACAAAGAATATAATTTACTCATTCCAAGATGATCAAGTTAGTGGTAATTTTATATATTTTATCGACAATGACTTACATCACATGTAAGAGCCTAAAAATAATGATCATGTAGTCCTCATTGACTATTCATATTATTTCCACTTCTTTTTTATCCAAATAATCAATATGAAGTAATAATATTTCTATAAATACCTCTAGTATAAAATAGTTGATTTTAGGAAATTAATGCTGGGCTGGAAACCTAATCAAATGGGGTGTGTTTCCTTCAGTGACCCCATAGAAGAAGGCTAGTCGAAATAAGTTGATTAAAAAAAGGTATATGAGTCTAATATCTAGATTAGTAAAAATAAAAAAAAAATATCTCATGATATTCTCTAGGAATATTTTTTAAAAAAATAATCTGTCTTCCAACTCCATTTTAAAAACAATCAAACTTAATTAGGACCAAAAACATAAAAAACAAGCCTTTCAAAAAGTGGAATATTCGTAAATTAAAGGAAGAAATATTTCCATACCAACATGCATCAAGACATATTTTTATTATAAATATCTAATTTTATTCCCTCGGATTTAAGACTACTATAACTACCTTACTAAATGAAAGCACTTGAAACTGTCATCTAGAAAAAAATTAATAAACGATGATTTGATCTTCAGTTTCATTAATTACATTCATTTATTGGATTCCTTATTTGATGATGAGTACGGTTATGAACACGAGTTCCCACATCCAATTGGGTAACATAAGGAATAGGCCACAAGATTTGAGGAAACTAGGGAAGGTGTACCCATCGAAGAGGCCAATCATTTAGCCACACCCCTACTCAAACTATAAATGATGAATATACCCAAGGAGGATCCCTTCCACGATCTCACTAGGAATAGGAAAATCCCCCTAAAACTATCGAAATCCATCTTGACCTTATCACACTACAATACCTATAATCAAATCAACAAATGTCAGATCACCCTTTAAGAGAAGGAAGACCTAACTGTCCCACCAACCAAGTACAAGAACACCTAGAAATCCTATATTGAGGTGTGATCCTTATACATAAAATACTCAATCCCTTTATGTTCGTTGGAATGTGAATCCCTACACTAGGAATCACATAACTCCTCATAAAAAATATGCAATTCTAAAATAATTGTACTCAGAACTATTCAAATTATCAATCATGGATCCACTAATTTTTTTAAAAGATATTTGGGAATAAATACTTGCTGCTTTCTATGCCCCAAATAGTTTAATGGTAATGTGGAGACTATCGTTGTCTACATAATATAGACTAATTATGAAAAATTCCAAACAGTTATCATTTTACCCAATCAATATTAATATTCATTTATATAGAGGGTCATCAAACACTTGTATTTATATTGAATGATATATAGTACTGATGTATAAAAATAAATCATCAACATTGGATTTGGAGGTCACCTCATTCTAGTACGAATACATTTCTAGTTTTTCATCGATGATGATAGCCTTACACCATTCAGCAGAGCACTAGAAGGATTTGAAATTTTTTTGAAGAATATGTTTTGCCAAATGAAGCTCAATGATTTTTTTGAGACCATGTAGTTGGCTCATAATTTTTAGTGGTTCGATAGAACACAACCTGAAACATTTTCCTTGGGAAAACATGGTTGAATCAACACAGAAAAATTCTTTCATCATACGATCAATGAATCAAATACTACATTAATGGGAGAATATGGGTATTTCATGGTAATATGGCCCCTTTTTAATACTATTAGTCACATTATGTCGATGTCATATTTCATTAAGGGAAAGTGAAATAGCAACACCTAGTGATTTTTTGAAATATATTTTTGAATTATTTTAATCTCTTTTATATTTTCCATTTCATTCAACACTGAATATATATTATTGGTATAATAAATCACTATGTTTGACTTGTAATATATGCAACACTATGTTATTTTTATGTTACATTCAAGAATTTGATTATCTTTCAGTACAAAGATAACTTTGTTTGGATTTTTTACACATAATACCATGTCACATTAACATATTATGTTGAACCTAAGGTTTATTTTTAATTACCATCACAATATTATATATATTATTAATAAAATATTATTATAGGTATAATATATCCATTTGAAATAAATTTATTAACAATATTAACTAAATTATGAAAATATGATTTTCAATTTTATATAGTATGAATCCTGTAGATTTCAATTTGTAGAATAGAATATAATAATTATTTGAAAATAAAGAAAACATTTTTATATAAAAGATATTCATCTTTGTAAAAACATAATATTATATAAATAAAATATACAAACAATATTTTAGAGTTTTTAATAAAACTAATATATTATATATTAAATAAATATTCTTCTTACTCATCCAATATATTTGATAGGTATATGTTAATAATTAATCCAATTTTATGAATAAAAATATGTATTTTTATAAAAGGTAATTTTACCACCATTTAAAGGAGAACCCATTTGTAATATTATTTTCAACCATTTATAATATTTATTTTTAAAAATAAACATCAATATTGGAATACAGACAAAAATATTAGATTATGGTGACTTTTTATAATTTTTCTATGATGTATCACTTTTTTATGAATAATGAATAACAATGAATTTTAATTCAAAACTAATCATACAATTAATTTATTTATATAGTTAAATTATATTTTAGTATGGTTTGATATATTAATCAGGTAAATAGTACATTATTTAATCAAATATAAGTTATCAGAAAAAATTTCACAATTCAAATGGATATAAACACATTTCAATATTTTGAACAATTTTACTTAAAAACCAATCTTTCTCATCCTCTCTACAGGATTAAATTAAAATTAATTTTTGACACATCTGTTATTAGAATATAGAAAAATGGATTTTACATTTTTTAAAAAATTTATTTATAATTTTTTCCAATATCATATTATCTTTTGAACAATAATATTTGTGAAATTGATTAAAATAAATTACAGTTATTAAGAAAAAAATTAGCTTAACACGTGATGAAACCGTAAAATTATGTGAAAAAATGACCTATAATGTTGTCCAAAATCAACTTTTGGACTTATATACACCCTATATTCGCTTATATCTAATTTGGTTTAGTTTTTGAGACACCTATAATAGGAAAACATGGGTGGAATTTCAATTTCAAAATTTTGCAAGAATGCCACTCCTCCCATACTATAAAAAGGATCCTAAACCTCCAACTTATTACAACCACTAAAGCTATTTCTCTAATAGAAATTATGAAATATTAGATCCCAAAATCTGTAACTTCATTGTATAAGCCTCTCATTTTTCATAGTTATTTCCAATAATCCCATTTGGTTAAAAGCAAAAGGATTTACCCAACGAAGAGGCGATATCCTTCCTCTAGATTCTTTATTTTATTTACTTTATATAACTCCTAAATTATTCTTATTACATGGTTTTATAATATAATATTTATCCTAAATATCTGGTTATGTTTTTATATTTATTTTTATACTACAAATACACACACTTCCATCAAATAGGTAATGAATATACCATTCTTGTGTACGATGAACTACCATCTCATGAAATGATGTTGTTTATTTTTCCATTACCACCTACCTTGCATGGGTATTTTAATTAACACTATATTTTTATAGAAAATTAATTATATTTATATTTTGATTATTCTTTTGTAAATTTTATATAAAACATACCTTCATTTTTTCTATATTGGGGATATACTATTACATTGTGTGTGGATGTGTGGACTACAATGTTCTCAAAGTGACATGGTTCATTCACAATTTACATTGAATGTATTAAGGGTGTTTTTAGTGAACATATTAAAAAATTAAGGAAAACATAATTCTACATTAATGATATATTATATAAACATACATTATAATTACATTATTTCTATCAATACAACTAGAAAACTTAAAAACAATTCTTGCGTACATATGGCCTACTATCTCCATGAATGGTGTCCTCAATTGTAAATATATAATCATTTAAATATTGTTATAAGTATTTAAATATATAGTTTATATGATATATAAATCATATTTTTCATTCTTTAAATAAATAAATCCTGATTGAATAATAGGATCGTTAATTACAAGTCAAAACATATATGAAAAATAAAGCGCAAATTACCGAGAACGTAACATTGGCATGGAGTTATTAATAAAAATTTAATATAAATTCATTAGAAAAAAATATTATGATGGATATTATAATATGGTTATTTTTGTAGATTATTAATAACATTATATTTATTATACCATATATTTTAATGTGTACGAAGAAATTCATGACTTACAGGAAGGGAATTTCATCTCACTTTTTACATCCATGAGATTAATTTCATATTTACCATTCAAATCTTTTATGTTGTTAATATTTTTTATTTAGTCATTTTATATCATTAATGACATATATATAATTATATTAAATGTTTTAATTAGCATTATTATTTCATGAGTATCATGATTCAAAAACAACCCATGTAGTATGGGTTTTCTCATCTCACTTTTATTTCATTGATACCTTTACATTATTCACCATCCCTTTATTTTGTGTAGTGTACATAATTCCAGAAATATATACTATGATTATTATACATAAAATAATTTTTATTTAATTAATTTCTTTTTTACTTTTATTTCACGACTTTTAAAAGTACAGGAGTTACCAAATCAATCGACTAGTTTTTCTCAATTTTCATTCATTAAGAAAAATATTTTTCTAAGAACCTATATTGTTATATGTGGTGTATATACTTACATATAAAATTTTATCTCATTAATATCATTTTTTCATGATATATTCCATTTTACAATTTTCATATTCTTACATGGGGAGGATGTTTCTTGGTTACCACGTAGTTTTTTTATTTAAACAATCCCATCGTTTCTCAAGATTGTTTATGAATATGATTCCATTGATCAAATACTACAATCCATAACTCAATAAAAGTCTTTAATTTTATTATCCCCTAGTAATTTAGAATGTATTCATTTTTTTATTACCATATTTATACACTTGTAATTATGGAAATTAATGATACATGGTTTGTATCAATAAAGTAAATATTTTAGGGTAAAAGGGCTTTTATCCCAAGTCTGATGTAGTAAAATAGTTTCAATCCCAATCCCAACATTTTATGAAGGTCTTGGTAGGTATCCTTGACATTGGATTTAATGTTCTTATGTGTGTGCTAAAAATTCAATGTGTTATTCTTCAATTATTCTATCATGGATTATTCTATTGATTGAATTATGATTCCTATCTTATGAACTATAAATCATAATTCCATGTCTCATTATTGTGATGGTTTATATGTATAGTATGATATTCAAATGATATTATCATGTTATCATACACCTATGTTCCTTTTCTACTTAAGTACATCCTTTATTTACCCTTACTGATCATTCAAGAAAACTCCATTCTTATTTTTCTTTCCCCTATGTTCTAATGAAATGTTTTAAATATATTTATTAAATTGTAATATCATTGTGGGTAATATTTATGATCATTATGGAATATAGATGAGTTTTCTTCAAGTTTACAAGTATTGTAAACTATTATGGTCCACTTGAATATATTTGTATTCTATACTAAATAATTATTTATATTGATGTTATATCCATATATTTAAGTCCTATGTCTCTATAGTTGGTATAAAAGGAATATTTTATTCAATTAGTGAAAACTAGTGTGTGACATCATTAGTGATGTCCCTATGTATATTTCTAAGGATATGTCTACAAATATTTATATGTAAATGTATAAGGATAAGATAATGTATAGAAAATCATCTTGTAATTTTGGTAAAATATTGAGTGATTGGTTTCTTATAAATAAATCCCTAACATGATACTATAAAGATATGTGTTTCTACCATAGATGTACCTATGGGTGACATGTCTGTAAAGGTGAATCAGGACTGACTCAAGCATAACCTAATACACAACATAGTGCATTGCTGCAAACCTATATTGACACTCCCATTGTATATTCATTGGGAATGACCAAAATATGTGTGAACCAATATGAAAGATATATATAGAAGATTACTATGAATAACCCAAGATACAAGTATGTTGTCATAGTTTATGGAATTAAGAGCCACATTTTATGAATCCATTAATTAATTTTCATGATTATGTAGTTCAAAATTTTGATATGTATTTCTCATTCTCTACATAATAGTCATAGTTAATGGATGGATCAAAAATGAACTGTGTTATTTATGAATTAAATGGAAAATTAAATGACTATCCAAATGGGACACAAATTGTTATGGTAGTTGTAATAGAAAACATTGTTGCAATGCATAGAAAAATTTCTCAATCTCCGAGTCATGTTGAACATATAATTGATCATATAAGGGAACAATGATTTATTGATTTAATAATGAGGAAACAACCAAATTAATTTATTGGTTAAACTAATTCTCTAGGTTATTAGAAATATATAAATACCACTGAATAGATATATATCATTCTTTAATGTTCAAATCATGAAATAATCATTTCTTTTAGTTTATCATATGTAAGGAGAAGTAGATTAGTGGTGGAACCATATTTAGAACATGAGTGTACAATATGAAATTTAATCTACGTAATGTGGATAGTATATTGGGATTGTTCTCTGTAAGTATTTCCCTCTAATTATATGAATAACTACGGAGATGGAATTACATGAATTTAAACATAAGGATGATTAATCTATTGGATCCTATGAAGAAAAATTTAAATCACTCGTGAGGTAATCCTTGAGTGTTACCATTCAATTTGAATGTAAATTTTATAGATTCTTCAATGGATTAAACCCAAATATTCAGAGGGTGTTAGCCTTATGGGACATCAGATTCTATGAAAAGATTTTTTCTACACAATTAAGGTAGAAATTGAAGTTGGAGTTATTTATCAACCTCATGTTTTGGATAAAAATCTGATGATTAAATTCAACAGAAAATATAAAAAAAGTTTATTGAAGAATATTATATATCATTTATGCTCAATGTGTGGGAATAAACATGTATGAAGTTATCTTAATGGGACTAATAAATGTTTTATGTGTGGAAAGGGTGGATATTATGTAGCTAAGTGCTGACATGACTAGTGAATGTTATTTAATGACAAAAATAATGAGGAAGCTCCAGATGATACACCTCCCACACATTAATGTATTAATTATAAGGACATTAGGAATTTTTTATTAAAAGTACCTAAATATAAGGGTAAATAAAGGTGATAAATGCCATATATAATGACCCAAACCATTATTAATTGGAATTCCTCTTAATATAATGAAATGTATTATTATATAGAATGGTAATATATCATATGAACTTCTTGTTTATGATTATTTTGGATTTCAAAATTATGTTTATAATTTTTACCGTTGCTAATATTGTTATTGAACTGTGATCACATGATTAGTATAGATATAAGGCTTTAATAAATCCAATTTACAAAGACAATGGAAACAATGGATTTGTCTAACAGATTTGATCCATACAAAGCCCATTTTTAAGAGCATTGAAAAGAGGTGGTGTAATTGGGACTCTCTCTTGAACAAGCCCAATCTAAGATTCAACATGTTAAGCTCGAACGAAACCGCCTACACGAGAAGTGGAAGTTGATAGAGGTTCCCAACTGAGAGATGTTATATAACCACCCCAAGAGTCCATCACGATCACACGTCTTACCCTTAGGTCTTGTGCAGGTGTTGTAAGGGGTTATGTAACAAGACCTTAACACTATGACTATGTGAATTATTTTTTTATATAATAAAGATATACATTCATTTTATTATTATTATTTTGTAAATAATATTTAAATAATAAATATTATTTTTAATTGATATTCAATCAAGAAATCTATTTTGATGAATTAATGGTTATTTTAATTTAATAATATTTTACTAAAATATTATTAACAATTTTTTTTAAATATAAGTGATCATATAATTTTTATGAATACAATTTAAATTTTTCTTATGGTTTGAAAGTTGTTTTTTGTCAAAACCAATTATTTTTTTATAAATGTCAGTTTTTATTTTTAAAGTAAAGAATAAAATATTTATAAAAATATTTAGATAAAATAATTATTATTTTTGGAATTAGGATGTCAAAATTATCCATCGGTTAATTTTTATTAATTTTTCTAGGAACTCAAATATTTTGGAAAAAATTAAATTCCATTTAAATATAAAATTTATTTTAGACCTCATAAAGACCCAATTGTGATGTAATAGAATACTATTAATGGAATTTTCGGACAATATAGAAAGAAGATCAGGATCAGGTGTGGGCCGGTCCTAAAAAATAATAGATAAAAATAAAGAGTCAGGCGTACAAGAGGTTATTACATTGACGAGAATACAACAAATCACATCTATCCACCTCCACCATTGGTGCACAATAAGATGGGGCCGTGAAGAACCTCATCATATCAGAATCAAATTAAAGCCTTTCTTTCCAATGTATCAGAAACCTGATTGGCCTCCTGATACAACATGAGAAACAACCATGTGTATTTTATTAGATTGGTGGAGGCACTCAACCCACTGAGGAAGCACATGACAAGGCACATTACCCATTCTAGTATTCAAAGCATGTAATGTAGTCATAGAGTCAGATTCAATCCCAAGTCACCTCCAATTATTTTGGACATCATACCCTGAAGTACCCCTAGTTTCTGGTATGTAACCCTTTCTTGATTCTTTTCATGGTTTTAATGTTAAGGGTGTTGAATGGGAGAGTCAGGAGAACATGGAATGATGTCGGGAGGCAAAGGAAAAGTTGCATGGTCGTCGCACGGTTTGTCTAACCGTACAGCCAAACTGTGCGTAGTGAGTCTTAGAGGCAGTGGTTTCCACACTGTTAGTGCATAGTTTGTATAACCATGCAGCCAAACCATGCATGAAGGTTGGCCAAGGTAGAAGCTAACACACGGTTAGCGCACGGTTTGTCAAATCGTGCGGACTAAACCTACGTTCACTTAAAGTTAGATCCTAAAATTGTGGATCTAACTCGTTTTTCCTTTAATTGACTTATTTATACCTCCTAAGAAGCCCTAACTCGGGATTACTCTCCCTTGAAGGTTGGAAGACTTCTCCCAAGAATTCCGGAGACGATCTGAAGGCTTCCCTTGGCGAATCGAAGCTGGATTCTTAAGGTATGTGATCATTCTTGATTGGTTTCTTAGATCTACTTAGATCTACTTATCCTCTTCTCTCATTTTCATAGATCTACTCCCGTTATGGGTAGATCTAAGGGTTTGGATTCCAAATATGACATGATTTTTTCTTTTTTGTGTTAGGAGAAGAGATCTAAGGAATGTTTTTGAAGTTTTGACCCGGTGTTTTTTGCATTCTTTGTCTGTGGTTTGGTTTCACCCATTTTTGTTGAGGTAGGTGGATTCACTCTTGATTCCTATTTCATTGAACTTGAAGGCTTAGTTTAAATTTGTTTTTCCTTGATCGAAATGGTTTTTTTATCTGTTGTGAAAGAATGGTTGAAACCCCTTTTTAGGAACGGGTGATGGAAATTGTGTGGTTTTGGAAAGTGTTTGTTGAAGTAAATATAAATGGGGATTTTAAATTGTGTATGGTTTTTGCTGCTTGAATTAAATGGTTTTCAATAAAAAGGTGATGCTTAATTGAAAGGGTTTTAACACACATGGTTTTGGGCATGGACTTTCATGTATTGTGGTGTGTGTCCATATACATTGGGATGGATAAGGGTGAGAAGTCCCCCCATCAAAAGGTTGGGATAGATAAGGTCGTGAAGTAACCCCATCAATTTAGTCCACTAAGTGACGGCTTAGTGGAAGGATAACTCACCACTCTTGAGTATTGGGAGGTCCAGGTTGCAAGCATGGTTGGTTGTGTGGATTTGTGGAATGAAATGAATGTTCCAAAATGGAAATGTGAATTTTGTTGGAAACATTTCTTGGTTTCTTTGTTGGAAAATGGTTTTATTGGAAAAATGGATTTGACATAAAATTTCCTATATTGTGAACTTTTTTGAAATTTTTTTATAGAAATTGTTTTATATATATGTGATAACATATTTTATCCTAGAGGCATGGGTTGGGAAGTCATTGGGGAAAACCTATTGAGTTTCATTACTCCCCCCTGCTTTGGCACGTTGGAGATTTTGCAGATGTCATATACCGAAACGATGGAAAAGGTAACGTGTCACATGTTTAGAGCAATACATCATAATACATGGGGTGGTTCGTGATGTTGGATCTTGGAGCTTGTGGAGCCTGAAGCTAGATTGTTATCTTGTAGTCTTTGAGTTTTTCGTTCCATTGTTTACTCTGATGTTTTAGTGTTGGTTTCTATTGTGGTACTCTTGGTAGGTTTTTTATGAAAAAATGGTTTAGTAATCTGATTTTTTATCATGCATCATTTAGTTGTTTAGTCTGGTTTATGGTTGTTGGTTTTGTGGAATGTTCAAAGAGGGTAAATCATCCCCCACTTTTTTGAAACCCTTCGGCATTTATTTCTAGCCTTTGGTGCCTTGGGGATGTAGATTAAGGCCTAGTAATGACTCATTGAGCTCTCAAGCCAATGAGAATTGGTCGGTCATTACATACCTTATAGCATGAATCATTTCCCATAGCTCAGCTTCAAAAGAAGATCCAAGGCCAATGTTAAGATAAAATCATCCCTTGACGAACCACAAAAAGTGCGGAAAACACCTCCGCATCCCGATGGACCCAGCGCACCCGACACAGCTCCATCAATATTCAATTTGAGGAATGGTGAAATCGGTGGTATCCATCCGATATATTTCAGCATCCGAGGTTTTCGGGGTCGGCCAGAAACTCCAAGCAACCTCAGTGTTTGAAGGTCAGAAATGGTGTTAGCCATCGCACCAGCCTGGATCATTGACACAGCGTACACATCCCTCTGAATGAATATCATTCCATTCCGAACAGCATCATGCACACCATCAAACATGACCATGTTCCTCTATTCCAAAAAAGACGCAATGGTCTCTGCAATAGCAGCAACGAGAAGATCACACAACTTCTCACTACAGTGCATATGCAGCAGCCCGGATAGCAGGTCAATGAGCATAATTTCAGAGTCCACCACAAACCCAAACTGCATTCCCAGGTAAATACAGATATGTCGGGCCTTCCTGCACTCCATAAATATATGTTTCAAGGTTTCCTCCTGGACATGCATAAATCACACCTGGAGGCCATTTGAAAACCAACTTGCTTCAAATGTTCAGATGTGGGAAGTCTGATCTGCCATATCCTCCAAAGCAGGAGAAACCAGGATGGCCTAATGAATGGGGCCATGAATTTCATGATCCATGATGGGGAATGATCGTTAACGCCACAAGAAAGCCTGTAGAACTCCTTGCGGTAAAAAATGCCAGTCCTTCTTGGGTGCCAGATCAATCTTTCATAATCCATAAAAGCATAATTATCAATTTGGGACAACACATTGTTAGAAATATTCAACTCCTGAAATGTCTGATGTGATAAAAATTCTGAGATGGAAAATGAAGGAGCTTCGGCTGGAACATTCATAGAGTGCAAGGGTTGATCCAGACGTAATGTGTTCCAGAAGCTAAGAGTGGAATCTCTTGTGAACATCGATTTTGTATCCTAAATAATCATTACATAATCCTGCTTGAGGGAAGCCCATACTGAGGATTAGAGGTATCATTTATATCCATTCATGAGCTTTTTTTTGAACCTGGTCGAAAGAAAATCATCATCAATCTCATTTTATATCATCCTCCAAGTGAATATTCCAATCATACCATCATTAAATGTGCAAATATCCTTTACCCCTAATCCTCCAATTTCCACAGGTTTTATGCAATCATTCCACTTCACCGTGACAAAATTCTTTTCAATCATTGATCATGTCCAAATAATGTTTCCTACTTGGCTTTGAAGTTACTTAATATTTCCTCGCGGCCATTTGTAAAGCGAGAAAGTGTAAACAAATTTGGATGTAATAACTGAGTTCCCGAGACAAACCCTTCCATCAATGGAAATAGATTTCCCTTTCCAACGGGAAAGCAGATTAGTAATACCAGTATAAATTCCATCCAGATATTGTAGTTTCACCCTTCCCTATAAAAGAGGCAACCGATGATATTTAAAGGGAAATGATCCCCTCTTCACCCCAAGATATCAGATGATCCTGTTCTTATTTCCAGCAGAAATTCCATTACCAAAGACAATTATGGATTTATCCCACATAATGGCCTGTCCATCCACAACCTCATAATGATTAAAAAGTGCCTTAATGTATGATATTGTTTTATTTGAAGCCTACCACAGCAATAAAATCTCATCATCATAGAGGAGATGGGATGGATCATGATCATTAATACCAGCATTAATCCTCTTATAAATACCTATATGAGAATGTTCATTGAATCATCGAATTAGGTAATCCTCCAAAATAGCAAACAAAATACCATATAGGTGGTCACCTTGTCGTACACCACTTGATAAAGGAAAGAACCCCCTCGGCATTCCATTAACAAGAATTGACATTCGTGAGGATCCAATAATAGTATTAATCAGATTCAACAATCTGTCCGAAAACCCATGCCTGTGAACGATCTTAGTGAGAAAACTACATTTAAGGGTCTCAAAGGCCTTCGTGATGTCAATCATAAGAGAAAAGATCCCATCCCTTGTCTTCTATTTCATGATATTAACACTCTCTAAGACCATAAAGAGGCATTGTTGTATTTTCCTTCTAGGTACAAAACCCAATTGGTTTGCAGTAATCAGACCATCAACAATCCCACCTAACCTACACATGATTATCTTGATTATGAGCTTGGGTATTGTATTCCCAAGGGAAAAATTGGAAAATATATGTTTTACTATCAAAATACTAAGATTTTAGGTTTTTTTGATTTATTTTACAAATCCTTAGTGGACCCTCCAAGACTTAAAAAACATTTTATCTTCTAAAATGATTTCGTAGATATTGTGACTCACATCCACCAAAGAAAGCCTATTATTTTATGATGCTAGGATAGAGGACATATAAATAAAGGTTTTTCACTCCACTTTAGAAAAAACCATGTGAAAAACCATTGGTTGGTTTTTGGTTTTGATTAGTTTAACGGGTGGTGTCCAAAACCAAAATAATAAAGAATTCCCTCTCTTTTCCTATATTATCCCACCCAATATCCATCCTCCTCTTCAATCAAAGACTTTTGAGCTTGAACAACCATTTCCCTCCTCTCTTTAGAATCCTCCCATGGTACCCCATGCTCCCAATAAGCCTCTCTCATTCCTCTCACATGCCGTTGGGATCACATTTGCTTGTATGTGATTTCTTCCTTTCTCATTTTTTTCCAAATATATTTATGTTGTAATACTTTTTTTCTTTCAATTATAATTTTTGAAGTATGATTTTTCTCCTCCCCCATATTTCCCTCCTTATATTATAATTTATAATTGATCCCTTCTTTCACATTAGTGCATCTCATTCACAGCCGTTACCATGCCGAAATTTCGTATGAAATTTCTCTCTTCTCATTTAAATTAATGAAAATATTTTTAATTATGATTCATAATTCCATTACAGATGTTGGGAAATTTATATATATTACCCCTTTACTGTCCATTTAAAATATATATATGATGAGACACCCCTATCTCTCTCATCAACCATTTTTATGAATTCTTATGTCACGCCGTTATTCTGCCGCCATCGCACCGTGATTTTCTAAGCCAAATTCATTGTTTATAGAATACCATTCCAATTTCTAAATCAAGGATACTCAATTTTATGCACATTTAATTTTTGATTATATGATTTCTATTATTTATTCCACACCTCTTATTTATAAAGAAAAAAAATGACATATAATTTTTTAAATTATTTGGGATTTTTACGAGTCTGCGAAAATTGACGGCGCGTGATTCCGAGGCCCGGTGTGCTGAGAATGAATTTATGATTGTTTTTAAGGTACGTTCAGTAAACTCGAGGGTAGTGTTTTCTATATTCTGATCCATTGATCGGATTACAAATATAAGGCCACCGTTGAATCCCCTGTGCCGAGATATGCTTATGGGAAGCATCACTTCGACCATAGTTGGTAGGGAGAAAAAGATAGTTATTGGACTTTTGAAAGAAAAATAAAATAACATGTAATTGTTATTTTATTTATTTTTCCTTATTACAACTAATGAGCAGCAGTGGTGGGGACCATGGATGTGGTCAAACCATTAATTATGGGGTGTTAATTGCACGGTTACATTATCATTGCGTAACCACCCCTTACGTCAGTTAATGTGTCACTTTAATTACGTCAATTAATGAGGAACATTAATTGCATCAATTAATTAGGAATGTTAAATACTTCAATTAATGAGGAACATTAATTATGTGAATTAACCAACCTCATTAATTCCTCTGGGCATTACGCATCCATTCCCCCCTCTATTTACATGGATCTCAGGGTTAGTTTTTGGCACACCATTATCATGTGACGAACCCCTGACGAAGTGATGCCACACCTTCCACCAGTGAAGAATAGGGGTTTGACAATGACCATTGTAGAATCGAACTAATGGTCTACAGAATACCAAAAAAAATGCATGTGAGACATCTATTTCATCCCCAATACCATCAAACATGGAAGCACTTCCATCTGTGACGTCCCCAATGAATTAGAAGGTAGGGGTTGTCTTTAATTCAAGAATTTCCTTCAATTCTATTCATCGTTCTTGTATTTGTGGGATGTTATATCAAGGGAACTAAACATGGTTAAACATTATTAAAATGTGATGAATAATTACCTCCCTCTTGATATAACGCTGACATGGAGGGTGCAAGCCAAACGAACAAGGCATGGACCATCTGCCACCTATTGTTTTCATTACGTTCTTTGGGAATGGTTTTCCCAATTTAATGGAAATGTGAGGCAGAGAGAAAAGCTATGACGATGGCAGTCCGGGAGTCCCGTAGGCATAGATGAGAATGCAAATAGAGCTCTAGAGCATCATTAGAGCCCCTCGGAAGCTGCACTGGTGGTAGATACGACGACCAGTGCTTGCCCACCACGGATGAGCGTGCTGCCACGGCAATCGGATAGCTAGCCGGTAATGGCTGACTGTAGAGGTGGTGGTGGAATTCCCTCATGTGCTGAGTTAAAAAATCCATGGCCTGAAGCTGCCGAAACAGCAAGGGGACCTGAATAATGTGGGTCCCACAGACCACGTGGCGGAGTCACGTGAAGCCTTTGATCGAAGGGCCTGAATAGATCCATTGAGAAGTTCGGCAGATAAACTATTTAGGACATTCAAATGGGACTTGTCGTGTCGCCCGGTGGCTTGGACCATGTCGTTGGGTGGGCTGGGCCAGGCCGAGCCTACCACAGCCCATCCTAGGCCGGGTTGGTCCAGACCTGAACCCCTCTCGGGCCCAGAAATGCTTAACGATACATAACATTGGAACCTGATGTCCATTCAGTGAACCGTCTGTGGAGCTGAGATCCATGGAGTGAGACAGTCCTTTTGAGATACTTCACAAGAGTTTTGGATATGGTTGGAGTATGGCCATGTTGGATCGACTCTGAATCCAACTGGCCCCTCGGCACTAAAGTGCCAATAACTAATAAACTGGGCATCTAATCGACACACTGTCTATGTCCTAAGGACCCTTGTGACAAGGAGGTCCTTTTAAAATACTATAGTTGAGTTTAGATAGATTTTGACATGCGACTTGGGTAGGATCAGACCTGAATCCATCCAGGCTCTTTTTACAAAAGTGTCCATATCTCAAAAGTCGGGAGTCTGATAGACACGTCGTCTGTCACATTGGGACCTATATGATGGGGTGGTCCCTTGGGTATGTTTCTTTCGAGACTTTTGACAAGTTGAAATATGACCAATGGCTTTAGGGGAAGAGTATTTTGGAGATCAGGCGTGCTTCGTGCAGGGATTCTATGGATTGCTGTATCATGAAGAAGAAGAGAGACAAATACGGGTCAGCAACAGAAATCTCAGACTGGGATAATCTGGCTATACGACTAATAATCCTTACCTCTATACCAGCGACCAATGTGGGTCAGCATGAAGGACCAATATGGGTCATCATGAGTGACCAATACGGGTCCACAACAACTACCAAGACGGGTCAGCACCAACGACCAATACAGGTCAGCATCTAGCGACCAATACGTGTCAACATATAGTGACCTATATAGCTCAGCAATAGAGTTTCTACGGATAGGATGATCTAGATTTATGACTAGTCATTCATATCCCAGTAACCTTGATGTTATACCATTAGAGTGAGCTGTTTTTTTCATTATGTTTCATGATTTAGATCGTTCTTGTGATATTACCTTTTATGGTATTTCTTGAGAAGTTTTTCATTGTGGATTACTGAGAGACCTTTGGGGGTCTCAGGGTCCTGACTGGGTATTGTTATACTCACCCATGCACAGGATCCACCTACATGTGTGTGTCTGGTGAAAATTATTGAGTCTTCTTGGAATACTTTGGAAGATTGGGACTTGATGGAGCTTAGCGCAATGAGAGAATTCGAGATACTCTTCGTAAACTTTGGCATATAGCTACAACCCTCAAGGTAGATCTCCATGGAAGAGGTGGAATCTATTAAAATTCTTTTTAGTATCTAGTGATTGTATTTTGGCCCATTGTTTTACATTTATTGCTGTACTTGTTGTTATACTTTACACTCGTGGTTATACCATACTTTTGTTGATTATTCACTTAACATTACCCATTTGAGTGTGTATATATCTCTAACGAAATTCCTTCCCTATTCGGGAAATGCCTTTAGGAGCAATTCACCAACCCCTTGACTATGGAAGTCGGGATTGAGACAGTCACATCTGGGCCCCTTGGGATGGGTCGTGACAAAGTGGTATCAAAAGGAAGTCAGTTCTACCAAAAGAACTAAGAGTCCAATTTTAATGAGGAAATGGTGTATAGTGTCTTGAGTTTGATTTTTATTATATGGAGTCTAGTGTTGGTGTGGCAGTCAACAAATCCATAAACTAGGAACCTAAATTCTTTTTTCTGACACAATACATGAAAACACCGGATTCTAGTGTTTTGAAAAGTTTTCTTGATATTTCATGAGTTAGCTCACCATGTATTTCTTAATGATGATGGAACATCTGTTTCTTATAGGATGTATCCATGAAGACAACAAGACATGATTCTGGAGATATATTGTGATAGTGGCCCACTGAGCGATGAAGTGTCAGTACGAGGGCCACTGACAGTGATTACACCTTAAGGTGGTGTACCAGTAGAACCACCACCCATTGAGAATGAGATGATACCAGTAGATCACGGATGCTGGATGACTGCATTGAATGAGTTCTAGAGATAGAGGCCTCTAAGCATTCATGTTGAGATAAACCTCTATGTAGAAGAGGAATTTCTTGAGGTGGTTTCACAGGTCATTCGCTAATTATAGACACTCACCAATAAGATGTCAATCATGGCTGCTATCCTTATTCATGGATCGTCAGGACAATGGTAGAGCTCGATTCTCCAGGTGCATGAGGAGATGCCTCTCACCTGAATGGATGTTGTGTGATTTTTCATGGAGGAGTTCTTTACAGTGACACTACGTTCTATCCATATTCAGGAGCTGTTGTCTGCAGCAGTGCAACAACAATATGGCTTAATACTCTGTAAGATTTACTGACCTCTCCAGATACTCCACCTACATGGTATGGGGCCCTTACATAAAGGATCAGATCTTAGGGTTGGGGCTCTGATGAGAGATCAAAGCTATGATAGTTTCTCTCATCATCCCAATTCAGTTTGGTGTGCTAGAGTAAGCATTTCAAATAGAGATCTTCTTTTTCGAGCAAGCACCGATAGTGAGATCCCCTACATGACGACAGGTAGCATAGTCATGTACAGTTGGATATAGATAGACGACGCGTAAGTATAATTGGGATAGAACTTTTGGAGGGAGACACATAGATTCAATGTTAGAGGTGTGAGGCTCAAGAGACCGAGGGAGCCACCCGTGAGGCATGATCTATTTTTCCTATAAGGGACTAGGTCACAGAGCTCGTATGAATCTGAATCTCTGCAAAGATGATCAGATGCTTTTAGTGGGGCTACAGAGGCAGCGAAAGCAGTAGGATCATGAGCATCTGCCAGGTAGTGGATGAGGCAAGGGCGAAGAACATGCATCGGGAGGTTGTCAGGGTCACCAGGGACTACCACCACCACCCTGAGGCGGTCTACAACAAGCTCATGGAGCAAGTGGATGAGGACATGCCCAGCTATAGGCAGTAGAGGATCATGATCCTGATATCCATGAGATGATACAAGTTACAATCTGTATCATCTCCACTTTATAAGTAGTGGTTATCGACACATGTTCTAGAAATTATTTCTTTGTTGCTGACTTGGTTTGGCACTTTGAGATTCTGACTAAGCTTTTAGGTCGACCTTTGCGTTTGGATACTCTTAAAAGAGGAGATTTATCGGCCCCACACTGGTGTTGATAGTGTGGTCTTAATCGTGGAGGAGTGCATTCTAGATGAGATCTTCTAGTAGAGGGGTTGAAGCCCTATGAAATTATTTAAGGCATAGACTGGATATTAGGAGTTCACACACAGAGTGACAGCTTTACAGTGAGATGCATGCACAGAGGTGGAGGCCAGTTTTCCTTAATTGGTGAGAAGGAAAAAAGTGAAGGACTATATGGAATTTAGCTCAAGAGGTGAAACTAATTACATATCAGTATGATTGTGTGACCTTAGACAAGGTGGATGAGGTTAATGAACAGTTCCCAATGGTGGTGGACGATTATGAGAACGTATTTTCAGAAGATGTCTCAGGAATAAATTCTCATAGAGAGGTAGAATTTTTCATTGACTTGTACCTTGGAACAACACCAATATCTACACCTGCATCTCAGATAGCCCCAAAAGAGCTCTAGTATCTGAGGATACAGTTGGAGGAACTATACAGGAAGGGTTTCATAATCCCAGTGTTTCTCCATGGGCATCCATAGTGTTGTTTTCCAAGAAGGCCGACGGATGTTTGAGGCTATGCATGGACTTCTGTTACCTTAAATAGGTGACCATGATGAAAAAGTATATTCTTATGAGGTTTGATGATAAGTTTGATATGTTGAAAGGAGTGGGGTGGTTCTCGAAGATATACCTCAGATCAGGTTATCACCAGCTTAGGGTATGAGATGATAATTTATTGAAGACATTCTTTAGATTTCAGTATGGTCATTAAAAGTTTTTGGTGATTCCTTTCAGTGTGACCCACACTCCAGCAGTGTTCATGGGGATCATGGACATTATCTTCTCTCCATACCTCGATCGCTTCGTGGTGGTCTTCATCAACAACATCTTGGTGTACTCAACAACAAAGGAAGAGCATGATGTAAATTTGAGGATAGTTCTGGGCACACTCCAGGAGAACAACATATATGGGAAGCTCTAGAAGTGTGAGTTATAGATACGAAAGGTCCACATCATCGGACATCTCATCTCAGATGTTGGAGCTGTAGTGGATCCTGCTATGATCGAGGTAGTACATTCTTGGTAGCCCCCATGGAATGTTACTGAGGTGTGGAGCTTACATGGATTATCATGCTAATATCAGAGGGTTTTACCTGATTTCTCTAGAGTACATGAACCTATGTATGCCTTGAAGAAGAAGGGGATACCCATCCTATGATCAAAGAAATTTCAGTAGAGCTTTCAATAGTTGAGCCAGAGCTTAACAAGTGATCCCATTGTGATGCTACTGGAGGAGGGAACTAACTATGTGTTTTACTGTGATGCATCAGGGAACAGACTCAGGTGCGTCCAAATTCAGGATGATGCAATGATTGATTATGAATCATGATAACTGATGACCCATGATAATTATTATGTAACTCATGGCGTGGGTTTGGTAGAAGTAGTCATCGCACTGCAGATGTAGAGACACTACTTGAAGGGGGAGCAGTTCATTGTTTACTCAGACCACAAGAGTCACATATATAACTTCACATAGAAATATCTGAATCTGAGATGAAAACGTTGGCCAGAGTTCCTCCATGACTATGAATTTGAGATATTCTATACTACTGGGAAGGGGAACATAGTAGAAGATACACTTATCTTAGATCGATTTTGCAGCAACTGAATGAGGATTTAGAGAAGTTAACATTGCTTCAGATATCCTACGTGGATAGAGATAAGACATTCTACCTCAAGTCGAGGGTATTTTCTCCTCCACTTCTTCAGCGTGTCAGGTAGGCTCAACTAGGAGACCGCAGCTGTGAGACTGCATGTGTTCATATATCCTCAAGACATGCACCAGACTTATATTTTTTAGGTGGGGAGCACACTATCCTTTTCAGAGGATGTATAGTTGTACCTGTGGAGCTATGAGAGGAGGTGATGAGGGAGTTCCATACACCTCCCTAGTTAGTAAATATAGGCATAATGAAGATGTATCGGGACCTCCGACATTAGTACTGGTGGCTAAGGATTAAGAATGTTGTGG
This sequence comes from Viscum album, assembly GCA_963277665.1. Lineage (NCBI taxonomy): Eukaryota > Viridiplantae > Streptophyta > Magnoliopsida > Santalales > Viscaceae > Viscum > Viscum album. The sequence goes on along the minus strand of OY728133.1, from coordinate 968,687,359 downwards.
TGGAGTTTGTTTCTAGATTCCACACTTTCCAGCTAGTGAAGGCCCAGAACCAAGTACTAGTAGGCTTTACCCAACCCCTCATGATACCAGAGTGGAAGTGGGATGAGATATCAATGGAATTTGTGATGGGGTTACCATGTGCGTCCAGAGGGAATGATACCATCTGGGTGGTCGTTAAACGACTCACCATGTCAGCCCACTTGCTTTCTATTCGAGAGAAGGGTTCGGTAGAGAGCATGGGACACCCCTACATTCAGTAGATCATGAAACTTCATAGGGTTCCTTCAAAGATAATCTCATACCATGATGCACGCTTCACATCCTGGTTGTGGAGAGGATTACATGAGGCTTTTGGGACTCAGCTTCTCTTGAGCACAACCTTTCTCCCGTAGATAGATGTTCTGACTGAGCGGACCATCCAGACCATGGAGGACAAGATTTTTTCATGTGCCCATGATTTTGGTCGCAGCTTGGAGGACCACCAACCTTTGGTAGATTTCATATACAACAACAAATATCACTCCAACATTAGTATGGCCCATTTTTAGGCATTGTGTAGATGAAATTTCATAGAACCCTTGTACTGGACAGATCTAGGAGATCCCACACTCATGGGCCCAGAGATAGTATATGCTACCTCTGAGAAGTTGTGTATCATCTAAGAGTGTGTGAAGACTACACAGAGCTGACAAATGTCATATACAGATAGGTGACTGAGACCACTGGAGTTCCAGAATGGGGACCATGTATTCTTGTGAGTCTCCCCTCGGTGAGGACAATGGAGATTTGGCCAAGGTGGAAAACACTCACTGAGTTTTATAGGACCATTCTAGATTTTTTGGAGGATTGGAAAGGTGGTATACCACTTGGAACAACCACTACAGTTGGAGAGGGTGCATGACCTATTCCACTTATCCCATCTGAGGTGTTAAGTGCATGACCTATCTCAATTCATCAACCATGGAATGCTGGAGATTGATGACATGGAGACTTTTGAAGAGTACCCAGTGGAGATAGAGGATCTACAAGAGATGATCCTTCTTCGGCAGTCGATATGTCAGGTGCGAATTCAGTGGAAGCACGAGATTCTCCAAGAGAGAACATGGTAGTGAGAGGCTGATATGAATGCCCAGAACACCACATTGTTGGTGTAGCCTTGTATAGATTTGTGGATTTAAATCCCTATGTTGGGGAGAATTTATGACCAAAAAATTCCATGTAATTTTTTTAGAATTATTTGGAATTTTTACGAGTTTGAAAAAATTGATGGTGTGTGATTTGAATGCCTAGTGTGCCTGTAATGAATTTATAGTCAGAGTCCTGTACAACTCAGTTTGAGTCAACCCAACCCGGCCTGGTCCGAAGTGTCTTCGGTAGGTTCGGTGGGGTCGGGCCAGGGAGGGCTTGGCTGGGCCGCGGTGGGCCTGTTCCGCTATGCCGTGGACCTACCCGACCCGCCGCGCTGAGCCCGCCATGGCCTAGCAGGCCGATCCCGATATGGACCGACCCAACTGGGCCTGCCCAAGCCAGTTTGGCCAGGGCTAGGTTGGGTTGACCTGAACCGGGTTATACCGTACTCAGACCACTCTAGGGCCCAGAAACACATAAAGGTCCATAACATGTGAACTAGATGCCAATTTGACAAACTGTCTATAGCTCTGTGATCCATGGAGCGAGATAGTCATTTTGAGATACCCCACCATAGTTTTGGTGAATATTGTAGTACGACTTGTTTGGATCAACTGTGAATCCAACCGGGCCTTCGGCTCTAATATGCCAATAACTAACAGACCGAGCATCCAGTCGACATGTCATATGTGTAATAAGGACCCTTGTGACAAGGTGGTCCTTTGGAGATACTCTAAGTGATTTTTGACAGAGTTTGACATGTGACCTGGGTTGGATTATATATTAATCCAACCGGTCCCTTTTTAAAAAAGTGCAGATATCTACCACACTGTGAGTCCGATCGACGCGTCATCTGTCTCATTGGGACCCCAATGATTTGGGGGTCCCTTGGTTATGATTTTTGTGGGACTTATTATAAGATGAGATATGATTGATGGATTAAGGAGAAAAGTCTTTGGAATATCAGGCATGCTTCTTGCGAGAAACTAGTTCGTGATTGTGTGATGAAGAAGAAGAGTGACTAATACTGGTTAACATCATAAAATCTATAGTGGGGTGATCTAGCTATACGACTGATCATACCTACCTCAGTACTACTGACCAATACAGGTCATCACCAGTGACCAATACAGGTCATCACCAACAACCAATAAGTTTCAGCACAAGTGACCAATACATGTCTGCACCAGCGACCAATACGGGATATCACCAGCGACCAATACGAGAATGTTTCTAGCGCCCAATACGGTTCTGCATATAGTGACCAATATAGTTCTGCAGTAGAGTTACCATGGATAGGATGATCTGGCATTACGACTAGTCATCTCTAACCTAGTAAACTTGAAGATATACCGTTAGAGTGAGTTGTCTTTTTTTTCACTATGCTTCATGATTTAGATCATGATTGTGATATTACCTTTGTGGTATTTCTTTTTATGTTTTATTTTGAGAATTACTGATAGCCCTTCGGGGGCCTCAGGATCCCTACTGGGTATTATTATACTCACCCATGCACGGGCTCTGCCTGCATGTGTGTTTCTGGTGTTGAATACTGATTCTCCGAGGCAGACATTTTCGGGACTTGGTAGAGCTTGGCGTGATGGTATAAGTCGATATCCTCTTCTTCGACTTCAGGATTATAGCTACTACCCTCAAGGTAGAGCTCCATGGTATATTGGACAACTGTTTACATTATTTTCTATTTTTAGGGATTGTATTCCTACCCACTGTTTTCAATATACAATTTTTCAAGTGGTTGTACATTACTCACGTGGTTATATCATACATTTGATGGTTGTTCACTTATGTTTTCACTTTTGAATGTGTTCAGATCTCTATGGAAATGCCTTCCCTATTCTAGAAAATCCTTCATGTGCTAGTGTCCAATCCCTGGCCTATGGAAGAAGGGAATGGGGTATTCTTGTCTGGCCACATGGGATGGGTCATGAAATTATTCGTGGAATAAATTATGATTTTTAATGAATCCATGTTGAAAGATCCATGTGGCACTTTTATGCACCAAATGTAATGCTTAAGAAGGGTGTGCCCTGATAGCGCTCCAATGCATTGGGTAAATATTAGTATCATTATTTCACAAGTGCAATGAGGGTTTACCCATGCTAAATAATGTTAAATTAGGGTTTACTCATGATCCATGTGCAATGAGCATCGAATCATTCTATTATCATGTAAAACTTAATTTCCACATTTCCACATTATGATAATAAAGCTATATCATGCCTTTATGATCATGTCTATTTTTTGCTCCATTGATATTCTTATTGCCTAACAGGTACTCCATTCATTTGTTTATTCCTTTTTTACTCCCTTAATGGGCTTTATATCTCACAATTCTATTATTAATGTCCTCAGGTTATCCTATGCGATGCTATGTATGAAATAATTGTGTGGTCATGTAAAAGAAGATTTTAATAATGATGTTTTATTTTATGTTCTAAGTTGTTATGAAATGTTCATATGCCCCAAATAAACTTGAAATCTCAATATTCTATCTTGTATTAACTGATGATTTTATGTAATAAAATATGTTATTATTTGAAATAAGGAGAAGGGTTGTTATAGTTGGTATCAGAGGATAGGTGTAGTTATTTTTTGGGTTGGGATTAGAAAACCCTAGTGAAATACTATGGGATGAGACTAACAATTATAAAAAATGATCTTAATGTTGGTGAGTATTGAGTAAGTGTTTTATCAACAAAATACATCCATGTTTCGATACGAGGAGGTATAATCTTCTCTGAAACAGATATATCATAGGAGTAAAACCTGAAAACACCACTTTGAGATAGACTCGAATGGGAACTGGTGCCCGATAACAGGCCTTGTTGCACTATTGGTTACAACACTCCCCTGGGATATGTCTTGGTAAATTCATAAGCTTAATATGAACCATTATTATGTTAATAAAAAAAAATTCACCTAAGAATATATGTTGGGATGTAGATCACCGACAACCTATATTGAAGCCTATAAATTCATAATTTAAGGAAATAAAAGTAATTTATATGTCATTCGTTTTTGACTTTGTATTACCCTTTATGTGTTACCCCTAACATTCCTTTATTCCAAACAATTGCCGGTTATAAGAAGACTCGAGATAACAACTGATGTGAAGATCAATGTGACGACTCTTCTAATGAGATTACCAATCCAATAGGAGCAGGAATCGCGATCTTTTTCCCAGTAATATCTTTGTTAACTAATGTTTTGAATAGGAACATGGGTCAAGAAGAATATTTGACCCCCTCCCCCTAATAAAGGACATGTCGCAATAGATATCTTCAAGAGAAAAATTCCTCCTACTTATAAAAGATCATATTTACCCATGATCGCTGAACAATGGATCAACTCCCTTGAAAAGATATTCTCCATCATTCAATGTTCAGAACAAGCTAAGGTTTTTATGGCTACTTATCATATGAAGGGTGAAAATTATCAATGGTGGACATTAATAATAAATATAAATCATGATGATGATATCTAGGTGTTGGAATTGAAGGTTTTCTGAAAGATGATTTTCGATAAATATTTTCCACGCACCATCCGACTTATGATGGAGAGGCATATGATTTCGCTCAAGAAAGAATAAGAAGAATCGTTTAAAGTATATGAGGAAAACTTAAAAAGGCTTTCACGATATGCCTCTAGCATTGTCATTACATTCGAATGGAAGCTTGACTGCTTCATTGGTGGGATAAAACCCAGCCTCTGGAAATCCCTAGCGATCTGTGACTTTGATAGATATGAGGAAATTGTCTGATTTTCCATCAATATTGAAATAGAGATAAAATAATCTTTGCAGTTTCATGGGGTTAATAAGAAAAAGTTGAAATTAAATTATGGATGTCTGATGGATAAATCCAACGGTTCTAAGAAAATATAGCACCCCATTTGCCAAACATCAAAAAAAGCACACTAGAAATTTCCTGAAGGGGATCCGGAAATTCCTTGGGTGTGGAAGAGAAACGCACCTAGATATTAAATTCAGACAAGAGAATCCCATGGATATGACGGAGGAGAGGATCACTCCATTCCACCATCCACACATTTTTCACTACTTGAACTATAAAAAATTAGGGCTCTTTGCAAACCAGTGTCCTAAGACAACAATTTCTGGAGGCATCCATAAACATCTAAGGTATAAAGGGTGATATTTTTACATCACTACCTCCAAAGTGTACCCTGACAATGAAGTGGTGATAGGTACAATAGTTATTCATTCAAGAATAGAGAATGTAATTTTTTATTCTGTTTCTACGCATTATTTTATGTCTCGAATTTTCTGTATAACAATCCCAACACCACCACAAATCATCGATGTAAAGATGTCGTTGAGTATGACAAATGGGGAAATCATTGAAACCCATGAGTATAACTTATCTCCTATCACAATTATTTGTATAGAACTTCAATCAAACCATGTCACACTCCCTCAGGTGTAATTTACTGAACTTCTTAGCATGGATTGGATTTCCTTATATTGAGCAAACCTAAATTTATGTGAAGGGGAAATAACTCTCTATATAGATAATCAACCCCTTGATTATGTACAAGTCCATGGTGGAGGATGAATATTCATTACCACCATCATTTCAAGCCTGAATATTACTATCCTATGATCATGCCTATATAGATCAGATGATTGAGTCCCATGATGAAACCATCCTTGAAGACATTCCAACTGTGAAAGTATTTGTTGATGTGTTTCCTGAGAAATTTTCTAGTATTCATTATATAAGAGATGATGAGTTATTAATTGTTCTTATACCTAGAGTGTTGAAAATATCCAATACTTAATATATAATGGCTATTGTATAGATTGATGAGATAAAGGGATGACAACAAGAGAATCTATATAAAGGATTTATATTCCCATGTGCTTCACCAGGGGGTTCACAATTCCTCCTCATCTCGTTGAAGGATGCGTCAATGCGCCTTTTCATTGACTATCGCGATCTCAAAAAAATAAAGTTAAAAAACAAGTGTCCTATTCCCCAAATTGAAAACTAGTTCGATCAACTACATGGAGCACAATACTTCTCCAAGGTTAATTTGTGGTTGCGATATTACCATGTAAGGGAGAAGAAGGTGGGTATCCCCATGAATATTTTTTATTCCAGATATATGAACTATTAATTCATAGTAATTCTTTTAGGAATCACTAATTCTCCATCAATATTCATGGAAAAGATTAATATAGTCTTTAGATATTACCTCAAATAATTTCGTAGTCTTTATAGATGATATTATAATATACTCTAAACCTAAGGAGGATAATGAGAATCATCGAGTAATTGTACTAGAGACATTGAGAAATGATATGCTCTATGAAATGTACAAAAAATGTGTGTTCTAGGTGAGGGATATATCATTCTTGGGTCATATCATCACACGAAATGGGATAACTGTGGATCACTCCAATATTCATGTAATTGAGGGATGACTGAGGCCAACATCAGTTCCATATATCTATAGCTTCCTGGGGTTAGCTGGATATTATCGCCAATTTGTGAGAAATTTCTCATGATATTCAAACCCTCTTACCAAGGTAACATGGAAGGGATTCATGTTTCCTCGGAGTGATGAATGTGAATAAAGCTTCATGGAGTTGAAAATGAGGCTTATCATTGCGTCTGTGCCAACACTACCCAAAAGTGGAGAACATTTTGTGGTATTTAGTAATGCGTTGAAGAAGGGACTAGGTGGTGTGTTGATGAAAAATGATAAATTCATTGCATATGATTCATGGAAATTGAAATTTCATGAGAGTAATAATCCAACACATGATCTAGATATGGATGCAGTGAACTTCAGTTTACAATTTTAGAGAGATTACCTCTTTGGGAAGAAGTGTGAAATATATAGGGACCTCAAAATCCTCAAGTATATATTCAAACTGTAAGAGTTTAATATGCACCAATGAATATAGTTATATCTGATCAAAGACTATGAATTCTCTATACATTACCATAGTGGGAATGTGAACACGGTGGAAGATGATCTAACTAGAAAGGATGTAGTAATAATATCTGGGATGAGAATTGAAATGGATCCAATCTTCTAAGATTTGTTGAAGATGGACATGGGAATCATAAAGAAGGGAACATCATCAATCCATTAACAAATTATTTATCAACCATATCTTTTTAAAAGGTTAAAGGATGCTCAAAAGGATGATGTTGGAATTCATATGAAAGTGGAAACAAAATGAAAAAGGGAAATCCATGGATTTCAATGATAATGAAGAAGGAATTGTGAGATTTGGGTCAAGAAAACGTGATCTATGAAATCTAGAGTTAAAGAATGAACTTTTAGATGATGCACATAGTTTCAATTTCTCCATTCACAGAGAAAACAAAAATATGTATTGAGATCTCCAATAGAATTATTGGTGGGAAAACATGATGAAAGAGATTTCAAAGTATACATCAATGTTCCAGGTATGTCAGAAAGTGAAGGATGAGAGGCAGATGACTAAGGGGAGGATGCAACCATTACCCATACCAGCATGGAAAAGGGAGAAAAACGCCGTGGTCTTCATCATTGGACTTCCAAAGATATTTAGAAGAAAAAATACTATCTGGGTTGGTGTTTATCATCTTACAAATACTGCACACTTTTTGTAATTCAAGAGGATTTCTAATTGGATGAACTAGTATGGATGTATATTAGAGATGTGGTAAGGATTCATGGGGTACCATTATATAATATATCCAATCGAGATCCAAGATTTACCTCTTTGTTTAAAATGAGTCATCAACATGCTCAAGAATACTGAGATTAACATCAGTACGACTTATCATCCTCAAACTAATGGCCAATCTAAGCAGACTAACCATTAACTCGAGGATATGTTGAGAGCATGTTCAATTTAATTCAATAGAGGATGGGTTCAATATCATCCACTAGTTGAGTTATCCTACAACAACAGTTTCCACTCATGAATACAATTCGATCTTTATGAAGCCCATTTATGGGAAGTGGTGCAGAACATCGGCATGTTGGGAGAAAGTTGGGTAGAGAAACCTCCTAGGTCCAAAAATGGGTGAAAAAATGGTGGAGAAGGTTAAGAATGTTCAGCATAACATTAAAGCATCTTAGAGTCAACAAAAGAGATATAATAATAATATTTGATGAGACCTATATTTTGATGTCGGAGACATGGTGTTCCTCTATATATCACCATGGAATAGAGTTACGAGTTTTTGGAGTATGGGAAATTTATTCCAAGGTACATTAGCCCTTTTGAAATCCTTGATCGCATTGTAGTAGTGGCCTATCCACTATTACTACCACCAATCCTATATCAAGTACATGATATATTCAATGTATCACTCTCAAGGAACTACATTACTGACTCATCACATGTAGTCAATCTAGAGGTGGTAGCATTGGAGAATGTCCTCTCTTATGAAGAGAAGCCGGTGAAGATAATAGATCATAGGAAAAAAGATCTAAGAAATAAGACAATTCCCAACATCAAGGTGTTGTGGAGAAACCAAAATTTTGAAGAAGCAAGGTGGGAATCAGAGGATGTGATGAGGTAGAGATACCACATATGTTTTAGTGTGGGAAAAAGAAATTTCATGGGAGAAATATCTAAATAGGGGAAGAATATAATGACCCAAACCATTATTAATGGAATGTCCTCTTGATCAAACAAAATTCCTTATTTTGTACAATGGTTATATAACATATAAAATTCATTGGTTTTAATTTTTTGGATTTCAAAATACAATTATAATTTTTTTCCAATATAGATGATGAACAATGATCAAATTATTTGTATAAATATAAAAAAAATCCAATTTAATTAGATAAAGTAAGTGATGGCCCCATCCAGTAGAATTTCTTCATATGAATCCCATTTTTTGGGGGTTGGAAAGGAGGTTGCATCATTGGGTTCTCCCTTGACCAATCCCATGTTAAACTTCAACATGTTAAAATCAAAAAGAACCACCTACGTGAGAAGTTGAGGTTGTTAGACATTACCACCTAAGTGATGTTATCTATGCCACCCCAAGAGTCTGTCACCATCGCACAACTTACCCTTGTGTTTTATGAAGGTTTTATAAGGGTTTATGTAACAAGGACTTAACACTATGATTATATTAATTATTTTTGTTTATAACAAAGAATATACATTCATTTTATTATTGTTATTTTTTAAATAATTTTTAAACCACAAAGAGTATTTTTAGTTAACATTCAATTAAGAACTCTATTTTGATGAATTAATGGATCTTTCAATTAAATAATATTTTAATAAAATATTATTAATCAATTTCACTTTATTAAATATAATTGATCATATAATTTTTATAAATACAATTGTTATTTATATTAAGGATTGAAAGCTGTTTTTTTTTCAAAACCCATTAATTTTCGATAAATGTCTGTTTTTATTTTAAAAGTAAAAAATCACATATTTTGGAAATTATTTGTATAAACTAAAAATTATTTTTTAAATAAGGATGTCAAAATTATCCATTGATTAATTTTCATAATTTTCTAAGTGTCGAAGTTTTGTATAAAAATTAAATACTGTTTAAATATATATTTGATTTTATGACAACATAATGACCCGAAAGTGATGTAATAAAATATTATTAAAGGGATGATTAGAAAATATATGTTTTACCATTAGAATATGTGATTTTTTGTTTATTTATTTTATACTAAGCCTTAGTGATCACTCCAAGACTTATAAAACATTTAAAATTTTGAAATGATTTCCTTGAGTGTGTGACTCAACTCCACAGAATAATGCCTAATATATTAAGGCGTTCAACCATTGGATTTATAAAATAATGTTTTCCAAAATGGTTTTTTAAAAATCACGGAAAAAACCATGGTTTGGTTAGTGGTTTTGATTAGTTTAATGTGTTGTGGCCATAAACTAAATAATAATGAATTCCCTCCACTTTCCTAAATAAACACACCCAATCTCAAGATTCCTCATCACTCAAAACCTTTGGATCTCAGCCAACCACTAAAATACACTCTGTAAAATAATAAAATGGTTCCTCATGATCCCAGAAAGCCTCTATGAAGCCTCTTCCAAGACTTTGGGATAACACTTCCTTGTAAGGGATTTCATCCTTTCTCATTTTTTTCCACATTTATTTAAGTTGTTATAATCTTTTCCATTTAATTATAAATTTTGGGGTATGATTTTGAACATCACCCATAATTACCTCATTATTTTTGAGTTGATAAGAGACCACATTCTCTCTCATTAGTGCCTCCCATGCACACCTATTACTATGCCGAAATTCCGTAATGAATTTATCTCTTCTTATTTACATTCAAGACATTATTTTGTATTATGAATCTAAATTCTATTTCATATGTTGGGAAATGTATCTATATTACCAATTTACATTCCATTTCTTTTACATATTATGAGACATCCATTTATCTCTCATCAACCATTTTTATGAATTCTTTTGTGACACCGTTATGCTCTCGAAATTGAACCTCAATTTTCCACGCCAAAGTCATTGTGCAGGGAATACCATGCCCATTTATTTCACAAGGGTATTCACCTTTATTAACATTTATTTATTGATTATATAGTTTCATTTATTTATTCCACAACTCTTATTCATAGAATAAATTATGATGTTTAATGGATCCATTTTGTATGGTCCATATGGCACATTTATGCATGAAATATAATGATTAAGAATGATGTTCCCTAATAGAGCTAAAATGCATTGGGTAAATATTATTATCTTGATAAATCAATTGAAATTAGGGTTTGATCATTTTAATTAAATTGAAATCAGGGTTTACACATTCTCCATGTGCAATGGACCTTGGATCATGCTAATATAATGTTAAATGTTGTTGCCACATTTTCTTGTTATGATAATAGTGTTATATCCTGCCTTTATGGTCATGTTTATCTTCTGATCCCTTGATATACCTATTTCCTAAAAGGTACAATATAATTAATTTTATTCCTTGTTGACTCCTTTAATGGGATTTATAGATCACCCTTTTCTTATGCATGTTCTCAGGTTATCTCATGTAATTCTATGTAGGAAGGAATGTTGTGGTATGTAAAATATTTTTTATGTAATGATGTTGTGTTTTTTATTATATATTGTTATGTTATGTTTCAAATACAAAAAAAAAAACTAGACCTCTCAATCCTCTATCTCGTATCAAGTGAAGCTTTTTTTAATAAATTACTTTTATGGGTGAAATAAAAAGCAGGGTTATTATACCAATAACCTCTAAAGACAAAAGAGAAAAGGGAAATCTTATGCAATGAAAATTGATTAAGTGAATTAAATGATGTAGGGAACATTAATCATTCACAATTTTTTTCAATTTATTGTTTTATTTTTTATAAATAAGCCCACTAAAAATATAACTGTTCATCCTTTGGGGATATTTCATGTAATTATCTCCCTCTGTATATATTATAGATTCTAGAATAATAAAATCATGTTTGATATTGTATTAGTACAACTATTTTCACACATTTCCAATGAAAATGATTTTGGTATAATATAAGGGCATCTTTAAAGAATAAATTATAAATTAAATTTTGGAATGGAGAGAAGGTTAAGCCCTTATGAAATGGATTTTGCTAAAATTTGTATGAGTTTGTAGTGATTAATATTTTACATCCCTATTTGATTATTTAGGCATATTATATATATTGTGATCATCATTTGTTTTTTGTAATAAGGGCATATTAAATGACTTGTATTTTTATTTACGTACATTATGATATTATATTTCACAAGGAATGAAGAAATCAACCTCATTTGATAGATTAATAGATGAAGTGAAAATAGATCAAGGAAAAATAGATGATTAGATAATACTAAATCCAGTAAGTATACCATTTCATTAAAATTTTAATGTTTATAAAAAGGGTCTTGAAATAAAATTTTACATAGTTTTCATTATGCTTTATGATATCAATGACCTTTTTGAAGCCTCTTTTTGTTAAGGGTTATTGATCATAACATTCTCTTAACCATATTCTATATCACTCTCCCTCATTACATGAAAATTATATTTATCTTTCGTTCCCATTCTTTCAAATTTGACCTTTGTTGTCCTAAGTGTAAATGTAGTTATGAGTTACTATGGGTAATAATTATTCTTCCAAATATACCTTTTGGAAATAATGATTAATATTTATTTATAAAATTTTGGTTTCAATGAAACAGACATTCAAGTTTTAATCCATTGATAATCCATATGATTTTCAAGGTATAAATTAATTTTAATTTGGGGAGAATGAAAAAACTTCATATTTTGTGAAATATTTATTTTTCGAATTAATTTGATCTTTTGTAAATTTTTCATTCCACACAGCATTGAAAAAATAATTTTGTTGTAATAAAAAACTAACTTTGTATTTAGTTATATACCAAAAAAATTAATATTTCATTACATTCAAGACATATATTACATTTCAGAACACAGAATTATGTGTTTGGATTGTTTAATAAGCTATTTCAAGTCCCTTTAATGGATTGTGTTATATTCATGGTATATTTTTACCAAACTACATAATACTATTAATATAATAATTAAAATGTGAGAATAGATACAACGTAGATGTTTGAATTTATGTTACGAATAAGAATAACTAAATTATTAAAATATTTTTTACACATGTATAAATATTTAATAATTGCGTTTTCAATTAGTAGAAGTTAATTTTAAAACTATTTGAAAAAAATGAAATTAATTTTCTATTAAAATAATACTATGTTAAAATTCAATTACATCGAATTAAATAAAACAAATAAACATTTTATTATTTTAATATATATATATATATATTATATTTAATCCATATTTTTTACAATTATCAAATTTATTTTATAGGTATAAGTTATGGATAAATAAAATGTTATGAATTAAAAGATGTATTTTTTAAAAGGTAATATTAACACATTTTAATGGAGAACCCATTTTAATTATGATTATGAATCTTTTATAAATTTTATTAGAAAAGTTAACATTATTTTTGAAATGATAAGATAATAATTATATTATTGTGAAATTTAGGTATTTTTTATGAAGTTCCATTTTTTATTAATTGTGAATAACACTGTATTTTAATTTCAAACTACATTTTCATCTAATTTATTTATATTGTTAAATTTTATTTTATTTTGTTTTCTAGTATAATTATATAAATAATAGGTCAATTATTTGAATTTAGGTTACTAAAACATATTTCACATTGAAATGGGATATATAAGCATTTCAATAGATGATTTTTTTTAAATTAAAACCATGATTTTTTGTCCTCTATACGAAATTGAATATAAATTTAATTTTAAAACATATATGATTTGAATTTTAAAAAATTAACTAATATTTAGAATTATATTTTTTTTATAATTTCTATACATATAAACTTATTTTTCGGCAAAATTATATGAGAATATGAATACAATTAATTACAGCGATTTGGATTTTAATTAGACGAACAAAGGACGAATCCTCAACCATAAGGCAAAATGGCGTAGAAACATGTAAAAAATCCATTTAATATCCCTATTTAAAATCTATCGCCCATTATATATATATAGGTGGATTATGTTTTCCACTTCTCAAGGGAATATAAAAGGTGAAATTTCCTTTAATTGTTTTTACAAAATATCCACTCTTCCTCCACAATAAAAAAGAAATTTCCCCTCCCACTTATTCACAACTATGAAGCCATTTTTATAACAAAAAATATACTTAACTAATCATCCTACATCCGTATATAATTATTACATACACCCTAAAGGGATGAAATCCATCCATGGAATCCCTTTGGTGTAAACAAAATGTTATTACCGAAAAAAGAGGTAACATATTTATTCAATAACATTTCCTTTATTTTATATGAAACCCACCAAAATTATTCGTTTATCATTTTGATATAACAAAATTTGAATCCACAATATATAGTTATTTTTTAATATTAAGAGTTCTATCTACACATGCACACACTTCTGTAAAATGGGTAACAAACATATCATTCTTTTGTATAGAGAACTACCACATCACAAAATTATATTGTCCATTTTTCCATTGCCAAATATCATAATTGGTAATATTAATAGGAAAAAAATTTATTACATATATATATATGATATATATGATTTATTTATCCATCTATATTTTATTTACAAAACATACGTTCATGCATTCCATATTGTGGATATATGATAAGTTCATTTGTGGATGTTTGGACTACCACCTCCTCAAAGAAATGTGATTCATTCACACATTTCATGGAATGTACTAAGGGAGGTTTAAGATTATATATATTATATTTAGGAAGAAATAATGACACATTAACGATTATATATATATATACATATATTTAATTTATTTTAGTTCTTCTAATGTGAAAATAAAATGGAAGCAATGTTAATGCGTATGTACGACATACCATATCTATGAATGGTGCATTATATTTTATATATCTATTTTTTATAAAATATTATACATATAAATATACTAAGTTAGTAAGATATTTTTTTTTCAATTTTCCTTCTTTGAGACGCATGTTTTTCTATGCACATACATCGTTATAAGATGTGTATATTCTTCTATTTTACATGTTTTAAAATGAATTTCATTATTTACATGATATTTTATGCTTCATATAGTTTCATTTCCTCACATGGGGAGTCAAATTTGAATTTAATAATTGGTAAGAGTTTATTTAAACTAAATCATCATTTATCAATAAAATTTATCATTATCATTTCATTAAATATATATTATGATTAATATCTCATAAAAACTAAATAATCTTCTTCTCTTATGGTTTTTCAAGATGAATTAATCTACAAGGTACCATATTTCAAATATTTGATACAAAATATAATTAGTAAAATGTTTTTAAGGGAATATGACTATATTTATATTTTGGGTCAGAAATCTATGTTCTATCAAAACCATATTTTCTAAAAATAATATCAAAATGTCTTCACGATTCTTCTATAATTTATCACAAAAAAATGATTTCAAAATTTTTTCAAGAAGATTTTATATCTTTTCTATGTTATTTTGGAATAAAAGGGTTTTAAAAGGCTTTATTTTCTAAAAGGAATTTTTTCATAGAATATGGGATATTTTCCAAAATAAATTTTTTTTTTATATAAAATTTCCTTCATAATTATTTCCCATATAATTTGAAATTTTTTAGTGTTACACATGCATTTTTTGGGATATTTACCATGGGTCAATTTATATTTTTTCTCTAAATGTTTTATGTTTTAATGGATTGAAATTTATGAAACCTATTTTTGTTTTACAAGATATGTGTTTATGGAACTCATTTTTCATTCATGGGATATATTCTTACGAAACCCACTTCATTTCACTAGTTACTCTATGATAAAATGATTATAAAAACTATAAATTTTCCATAATTTTTTATATACTGATATTATTAAGAAACCCATTTTATGTTTATGGGTTATGATGTTTGTAAAACCCATATAATTTTATGGTTTATGATATGATAAATTATTTATTACCTTTTTGAACACATAAGTATGATTTCATTATGTGATGCATGAAAACTAAATCCCTCTCCAATACTGTGAGTAATGAGAAGTTGTATATGAGATCAAAGGGTACACGGTTTATATCCCAAGCCTAAAAATAAGAGGGTATATGTGTTTTATAACAATACCAAAAATAATATACAATATGAGTAGTTATCCCACACTAAAAAATAAGAGGGTACATAGGTTTTAGGCCAATCTTGAAAATAAGTGGGTTTACATGTTGTTATCCCCTTCTCAAATTAGGAACATGGTTTAAAACCTAAGCCTAATATGTTATAAAGACATGGTATCTAGTCATGATATAATATTTTCCATTCTTATGTGTATGCCACAAATTCTATGACATTTTCTTTAGTTACTCCTTCATTCTTTATTCTCTTAAGTTCCTTATGATTTAGGAATTATGATCTATCAAAATGTTTTCCATGTATCATGATTTTGATCACTAATATATAGGTAATTATCTTAAATTGATATTCTCATTTTCTCATACAGTTATGTTTATATTATATTAACGTATTACCTTTTTTAACCTTACTGAGAATTTGAGGTGACTAAATATATATGTTTCCTTTCCTGAGGTAATGATGAAAGGTTTTAAGTATATTTACTAATGGGGAAGATCATTATAAGAAAAATTGAAGATATTTCCCCAAGTAACAATATTTTGTTTCATTTTTCCAAAATATACTAAATAATAATAGTCCACAAGCATAATTTTTTTAATATATTTAATATGTATCTTTGTTTATCTAATATCCATGAATGTTGAACCTTGGTAAATATAGTTTTTATGAAATTAAAGGATTAGTTATATATTTTAAATAGTGATTAAAAAATAGTAGTGATATCAATATGGATATTTCTAAGGAAATGATTATGTATGTCTCTATATATATGTCTAAGAATAATGAAAATTATCAGAAAAGGTTCTGGAATTTTGCTAAAGGGTAGAGTGAGTGGTTTCCTTGAAACACATCCAGGTATGGGCACTATAAGTTTATTTTGATATGGAATAGATTTACCTAGGTGTACCAAATCATAAATATTTTGTTGGGATTGACTTAAGCATAACCTAGTACCCAAGAATGAGATTTAAGGCACACTAGGTTTTGACACAACTGGGGTATTTTCATTAGTACTTCAAAAACACTTTATGAACCATCATGAATAATTGAGTAGGTGATGAATGTGAATGACCTAGTACAAACCAATTGTTCCATAGGTTAAATAAGTAGGATAAATAATTTATCCTCATATGTGTATTTTTTAAGGAATATGTGTTTTTATATTTAGATAATTTTTTTTTTCAGATTCTTTATTTTCTATTATTATCTTATTTATGAGTCATTATGAAACCGCGCTAATTCTAAATATAATAGAAAATGAAATAATAGTCACACCGACAATATTAATGTAAAGTGAGTAGGAATAGAGTACATTTTCTTCTCATTAAACTTTCTGAACTGATGTATCATATAATATATCCAAATGAGAAAAGGAGGGACCAACATCATGATGGGTCCTTCATGATATAATGTCCACTATTGTTTTTGGGTTGCACTAATCCAATAGTTTATAAGTAATGAATCAAAAAAATGAAATGGTATTTTCTATTATTCTGTGTTTAATGAATAAAAAATTCATTTTGGTTGCCTATTATTTTCATGGTGAAGCAAATATGGGGTGGAACATTATTAATAACACTAGGAAACCAAAATAAACTGAATACAAGGGGTGTGAAACATTTATGAGGATATTTCTTATAATTAAGATCCTAGTTATTCTAGGATAAAATATAGAGATGGGATTACAATAACCTTAATAGAAGGATAATGATTATTTTGGGTCTAATAGATAAAATTTTTCAATACATGGAAGGTACTTCATGAGTATTATCACTAAACCTAAATGTAATGTTGATCAATTTTTCAATGGATTAAAACCAAAACACTGAAGGGTGTCATAAAAATAGTATATCAGATTATATGATGATATTTTTTGATATATTATTAAGGTGAAAAGGTTGTTGGGAGTTATATATAAATCTCATGGTATTGATAAGAAGGGAAAAATAGAAATTTAAGGAAATCCTAAGATCCATATAGAGAAGAAGATGATATATCTTATATGCTCAAAGTGTCTCAAGAAAAATATAGAGAATTGGATAAATGGGATTATTAAATGTTATAAGTGTTGAAATGAAATACATCTTATCACTATGTACCAATTTTATTGGTGAAATTTTCTAATCAGGAAAACAATGAGAAGATCCACAAGATAAACCTCTCACACTTCAATTAAAAATTTTAAGGAGTTCAGTATTTTTTATAAAAATTTACCAAATCCAAGGATTAGTAATGGTGGTCAATGACAATAACCTCAAAATTTGAAGGAAAAAAGGGAAATAAATTGCAATCACATTAAATGAGGTGAATAATGATATGTTGGTAACATTAATACTTCTATATTTATTTGGGAATTTGATGTTTGATTTTTTAATAATATTCCATATGAAAATATTCTTTTTCATCCTTTAGTGAAATATAATTTCATTATCTCCCTCTACATGTAGTATAGTATATTAAAATCATATTTTATATTCTATCTGTATAAGGATAGACACATATTTACAAAGGAATTTTTTTGGGTATAAGATTAGATCTTACTTAAGGAATAAAGGGTAAATTATATTTTGGAAGAGTTAAAGGTATAACAATTTACGAAATGGATTGTATTGAAATCTAGATGAAATTTTGGAGATTAATGTGTCACATCCCCATATGAAAATTTGTGCATATTGGATAACAAGTATAAATAATTTTTATGTGATAAAGAAAAATATAATAATCTATCATTATATTTATAGACCTCATGATCTTAAAATTCCTATGGAATGAAAAATTAACCATAACTTTAGAGAATATGATATGAAGTTGAAATTGATCATGAAAAAACAAAGGGTAAGATTATGATAAATAATTTAAGTATATCTTCCCATCAAAATTATTGAAATTTATAAAAAAAATTAAAATAAATATTATTTTTTTATCATCATTTTTGATGACATCAATGAATTTTTTCAATCCACTTTGGGATATGGTTTTTTGATCATTAAATTTCTCATAAACATGTTACTTATAACTCTTTATCAGAAATTGAAAAAAAAATTCTATTACTTTTATATGTTTTCACATTCCACTTATATTCCCCATAGTGGAAACCTACATATGATTTAATTTATTTAACCATTATGTTTCCCAAAATCCATTTTTAGAATACGATTTAATATCCCTTTTTATGATATGGGTTTCTTTGAAAGGGGAATTAATTTATTAAAAATTTGAATTATCAAATTAATTTTGAAGAAAAATTCATTTTAAGAAGGGTAGATTCTAACATCCCAATAATTTGTAAAATAATTTTTTTAAATAATTATATTTTTCAATATTTTTTATATCACAGAACACTAAATATTAATTTATTTTACAAAAGAACTATGTTTGTCTTTGATTAAATGCAACCACATTTTAAAATTTTTTCACCTGTAGGATAAAGAATACATATCGGTGCATGAAACACTATCGTTTTCTTATTTTACACACCATAATAAGACCCTTTCATATATTGTATTACACGTAAGGTCTATTTTTACAAAACTAAAACATTATATAAATATTATTATTAAAATGATATTATGGTTATATCCTAGAAGTTGGCATGTATGTTATAAATATTATTAACTAAATTATGAAAATATAATTTATAAATGTATATAGAATTTTCTTTTAGTTATCAATTAGTATAGGTGAACATACAAATTTTTTTAAAATAATGAAATCAATATTCTATGAATTTTGTTTTTCTATGTAAAATCTCAATTTTATCTCAGTAAATTAAAGAATCAAATTTTTATTTTATCCAATAAATTGTATATATTTAAAAGTTAATGAATATTTTTGATACTCATCAAATCGATTATATATATATAAGGTGTGGATATATAAATTATAATGAATAAAAATATATATTCTTCTAAAACATAATTTTAGAACCTTTTATTGGTGAACCCATTTTAAATCTTATTTTGAAATTTTTAAAATTTTTATTTCACAAATTAGAAAATATATTCTAATGAATAACATAAAAAATATTTTAGGAATAATATTTGGAATTTTTCATTGATGTATGTTTTATTATTGTAGAGTGAATAATAGAAATATTTAATTTAAAACTACTTTTTATATAATTTATTTATATGATTAAATAAAATTTTGTTTTCGTTTTAGATTTTAATATGAGAAATTTTACATCTTTTAATCCAATTTTTTTATAATATATTTTATATTAAAATTGGATATCAAAATATTTGAAACTTATTGAAATTTTTACATTAAAACCACACATTGTCTTCAAGTCTACGAGATTAAATTTAAATTATTTTTTCCTAATTATGTGGTAAAAATATTTTGAAATTGTTTAAATATTTTAAATAATAATAATTATTAATATATAATATTATCATCATAGTTTTTTGAACAAAAATATTATTGAATGTGGTTAAAATTACTTATACTGATTAGCTGAAAAAATTATCTTTCCAAATGAAAAAGACCTAATCTTAAGTACCAAAACAAGCTAGAAACTTGCCCAGAATAATTTTTTAGGACATATATATACCCTCCCATACCTTACACAATATTTTTTTTCATTTTTGGTTCCACTCTTCATTGATAACAGAGGGGTGGAATTCCCTGTTCATAAATTTACAATAATGTCACTCCTCTCAACTATACAAAGGCACATACCCCAAAAACTCATTCAAAACACATAGGGCATTTGGATTACCCAAAATATGATAAAATAAGATCCCAACATCCCTAAATTACTCCTATAATCATCCCTTGGGGAATAATTCCATCCAGGGATTCCCTATGACTAAAAACAATATATGTTATCCAAAGAAGAGGTTACATCCTTCCTTAGGATCCTTTCTGTTATTTTCCCTATTAAAATCCAAAAATATTATTATTTTATTATTAAATAATAAAATAAATATCCAAAATATTGTTATATTTTATTAGATTAATTTTTCTATGAAAACCTGTACATATTTCCATTTAATTGGTAACAAACATACCGTTCTTATATATAGTAAACTACATCTTGAGGAAATGATGTTGTTCATTTTTGTTTTACCACCTATAATGTGTGATAATTATGATGGAAACTATAATTTTATATAATATACTTGATATTTATTATTTATTAATCCTTATATAATTTTAATTTAAAAAATAACTTCCTTAATCGTATTTTATGGATATATGATATCATCTTCTGGGAAATGTGGACTACCGCCTCATCAAAGCAATGTGATTACTCACACATTTAATGGAATGTGTTATGATTGGGTTTAGTGAGAATATATTATTTATATGAAATATTAATTCAAAATTAATTATATTATATATATACATATATTTTATTTTATTTTTTTCCATTCAATAAGACATGAAAACAGAAAAACTGGTCATTGGTTTGTACGGAATACCATATTCATGAACAGTGAATTCCATTTTATATATCTATAATTTAGATATTATTATAAATATCTTTTTGTTTAATATATATGATATATATATATATATATAATATTTTCAAATATATAAATAATTAAATAATCATCTATGTAATAGAAATATAAATAACAATTCAAAACCTATATGAAAAACGAAGAGAATATTATATGAAACATAAAATTAACATAGAATTGTAAATAAATAGGTAATATAGATTCATAAAAAACACATGAATAGGGATATATATAATAAAATTTTTATTTGGAATTTTAATATAAAAATTATTCTTATTACATAGTAGTTTATAATGACTATGATGAAATTTAAGACTACTAGAAAAGGGAATTTCATCTAACTTTCTATTTCTATGATATTCATTCCATATTCACCACTCTCTTCATTTTTGTGGTGTATATACATAAAAATGAAATTATATTGCATTAAATACCATTATTTGATGGCACTAAATGTTTAGATCGATTTATTATTTCAGGTGGATTATAATTCAAAAATTACTCATGTAATAAAGGTTTTCTCATCTAACTTTTATTTATGTGTGAATTATTCATTATTCACAGCTCATTCTTTTTTTTTGGTGTATATAAATCTACTAATTAATTATATTATTATTATAAAAAATTTATGGGTATTTAATTATTTATTTTATATCTTCTATTTAATGGTGTTTTAGGGTTCAATAATTACCAAATCAATATGGTAGTATTGTTTCAATTTTCCTTCCTTAATACACATGTTGTTCTACGGACCTAAATATTAATAAGAGAGGTATATAATTTCATTTTTCATGATATATCATGAATACAATTATTTTAATTTATATATTAATATTCACGTAATATATTTTTCTTACATTGGTATTTTGATTCAATGTTACCAGATGGTAAGAGTGTATTGGAACTATATCATCATTTAACGGGATTGTTTATGATTATGATTTGGTGGAATAAATATTGTGATACATATCTCAAAAGAAAGCAATTGAATTTTATTCTCCTCTTCTTATTCATAGTTTATTAATGTATTTTTTCACCATATTTCATATATTTGGAACATAAAATTAATAATAATTATTTTTTATAAAATCGGAAAATATTTCACTTTTCGATCATAAATCCATGTTCTTTGAAAACAATTTTGTCTAAAAAGTTTTTCCATCTTTTTAAATATTCATTTATTATTATTAGAGGAAATATTATTCCAATTTTTTAAATGTTCATTTATATTTTTTAAGGTAATGTTAAATCAAAATTGATTTAAAAATGTTTTATGTTATAAAAATTAATTTTTTTATAAAAGAAATGATATTATCCATAAGATATATTTTAAAAAATGGTATTTAATTATTATTTAAAATATAATATATTATTTAATGGATTTAATCACTAATTATTTGGGATATTATCTATTTTTTCATTCGGAATATTTCTCTGAATTTTTTATTTTTAGATATAAAGTAATTTATGAAATATGTTTCTCGTTCACAGGTTATGTGTTTATGAAACCTATTTATCCATAACAAGTTATTTTCTTATAAACCCTAATTCTTTTCATGGGTTATTCTAGGATGAAATAATTATGAAAACTGTCTCTTTTCTATAGGTTATAATATCATTTGTGTTTGGTGATACTCAATTAATTTCATGAGTTATAATGTTTATGAAGAATATCGCTTTTTATGGATCTTGATATGATGAATTATTTATTATCTTATAAAAAAAGTAGGTATGATTTCATCATGTTACTGGTGAGACCTTTATCACCCTCTAATTTATTTGGTAATGATAAGTGGTTTATGATCTCAAAGGGTACATGGGCGGTAACCCAACCCTAAAAACATAAGGGTTCATGGGTTTTAGACCACTCCCAAAAATAGTATGGTACACCGGTTGTTAGCCTAGACCATAAAACAAGAGGGTACATAGGATGCATCTCACACCTGAATAGAAGAATGTAGACAAGTTGTTTATCCATGCCTAAAATAGGTATAAAGGTTGTATTCCATGCCCATTAAGTTATAATGGTCTTCGTATGTATCATTGAAAAAATATTTTTTTATTCTTATGTCAATTCCAAAAAAATTTTGTCTTATTAATAAATTATTATTTAATTGAATATTCTTTTTATTACCTTATGATTCTTGTATTATAAAATTCCAACCATTATGTCACATCTCATGATTATAATCATTGATATGTAGGGTATGCTTTTAAAATCATATTCTAATGTTCTCAAAACCATATGTTCATGTTATTATTATGTAATTAATTTATAAAAACATAATTATAATTTGAGATAACCCCTTTTTTATGTTTAATATCTCCATATTATGATGAATATTTGTAAGTTGAAGTACTAAGGGAAAAAATCATTCTAGGAAACAACGGTGATCATTCACCATGTGAGAATATCTTGTTCAAAGATTCCAAAGACACTAAACTATTACAAACCATGGGAATATTTTTTTTAATATAGTTCATATTACTATAAATATATATATTTATATTGATGTAATATCAATGTATGTTAAGTCTTTATCACTACACCAAATGGTCAAAAAATTATCCCATCCGACCCCTTTAAACAAATCAGAGAAGATAATGTCTTTCACATAAATCAGATCCAGTATATGAGTCCACATTTGGATGAATATTCAATGATATTGATTATTTAATTATAGGAAACATAGTACAATATTTATAAAATGTTTGTTTCCTCCATAAATAGTGATGAATTCTCAAATGAAGATGACCTCATTCCATCCTCATAGATCCATGAACATATTATATTTACAATTAGGGAAGAAGTGGATGTTTCAAAACTCAATGTGGACAATGAAAGTATTTCTCAATCCCTCACTCTATACTTTCTATAGTTTCCCGAAAACCCCATAATATTATATGTGTCAGAGGAAGTCGCTTCATCTTTCAAATATTAACATATTGAATTCCCTCCAAACTCTAGAAAACATATACCCAGACTAGAAACCCCAACAAAAATGGGAAATGAGATGAATAAGGGGAATAAAAAGAGGAATTGGAACTGAGGGACACCCTTCTAGAATTTTAGGAGGGAATATCTAACAGAATTGATTATCTCATATAAATTATAATCTACACACAAGAGACCCATGAACCACCATGATTATTTTGACCTTGTAACATAAATAACAAGAGGTATATAATTCATCTTGAAAGCCTTACAAAGTAATGTTCTATTGTATCTAAATTAAAATTATCGACCCTGATTCTAGGGTATCCACTCACCAACTGGTCTTGACAAAGGACTTTTAGGGTTATAAAAAAGACTCTAAAAGGAAACACTCGAATCATGCATAAAAAATTGAGATCCAATTTGAGAATCTCATCAAATACCACATAATTATAGAGGTATAATATCATAAATATATTGATAATATTTTACCATCCAATAATAATAATGGAAAAATAAGGTATTGACTCGATTTTATAGATCTTAACCAGCACTACCTGAAAGATGATTTCCCAATCCTGACCACAAAACTGTTGATCAACCGAACCAATAGATATTTGAAACTCTCTTTTATGTATTGATAGTAAAAATATAATCAAATCAATGAAATCTATCAAAATTTAGAATACACTCCTTTCATGTCCATAAAATGTTTGTTTCTCTATTAGGGAATTTTCTTCTTCTTAAAGAATGCATGTGCTACATTCCAATATTCCATGAATCACATCATCAAAACATTCTTGATAAAATTATTTATATTCTATATTGATTATGCGGTAGATAAAAGTCATAAGAATTGGAAAACCTATAATAAATTGAGTCCACCTTCATAAAATTATGGTAGTACAACTTGAACATATAACCCATGAAATTTCCTTTTAGTTCTTCATCTGTGAAATTTCTCTGCATCCTCATATTCCATCACGTCATTGAAATATACCTTAAGAATTCATATCATATCCTTGGAATGTCAACTCATCAATACCTCACAATGTTTATTGGAAATCAATGAACATTGGCCTACATCCAGTGCTTCATATCCAACATTATAAAAAAATGTTTTCCATTTCCACAGGATGATGAAAAAAGGGGAAATATATCAGCGTATTGAT
This sequence comes from Viscum album, assembly GCA_963277665.1. Classification (NCBI taxonomy): domain Eukaryota; kingdom Viridiplantae; phylum Streptophyta; class Magnoliopsida; order Santalales; family Viscaceae; genus Viscum; species Viscum album. Next base: position 968,661,949 of record OY728133.1, on the reverse strand, counting down.
GATTTTGAAGAAGAAATCAACAAACTCAAAGAAATATCTATTGTGTATACTAGTTATGTTGACTCTTGTCAATGTAATTCCACTTAAATTGGATGTGTAAACCTTATAGATTTTAGTGATAACCTTCCTCATTTATAATAACAATATCATTAGTGAAAAATCATTTATTATCTCAGTCTAACCAAGATCAAAGGTGAGAATAATTATAAATATTTTGCAAATATGTGTTTCTTTAAAATACATTCAGTCTTGAAGATGAATAACTAACTTTAGAATCATGTGGTTTATTAGGTCTCTTGTAGAAACCCTCATAAATACAACCTCAACGAACTGATGTCAACCAGACATCTATCACAATGGGTATTCATTCATCCACATATTTACATTATGTTTGTGCCTTAGAAATCAATCAATGGATAGAAATTATATATTTCAGGTATGATAACACCTAAGTAAAATTTTATTCATTGGAAACTGAAATACCTGAAGATGAGTTCTTCCCATTTCTAGAGGACCCACATATATAGGAAATTCATTTTGACAGGGCATCAAGATGCCTGACCATGAAAATTACGGAGGACCCCAATCACATCAATGGAATACTATGAGTTGTTCTCATATCTCAAGAAATACCATTCCTTCTTAAATAATTCTGTCTATTGAAGGGGATCATGAAAAATGAATTATAAAATCAAGCTCTTATTTCAAGGCTAGTGATGGCACTTCATGTTCTAGTAATCAACTTAAAGACAAAGTGTTATTCTAAATTGGTCATCAAGAAGTAAAATAATAATTATAATATAAAAAAGTATGGTAAAATCCCCCAAAAAATCCTTGTACATAGACAAAAGGTGGAATTATATTTTGAACCAACATTGAAACATGTCCCTTGGTCGTAGAATTCCCGAGACGATGCAATGAAAAATGCAGCCACAAATATAGTTGATCCATACCATGATAAAATTGTTAACAGCATTGTGCATCATCAGATGGCCTCACCATTCATTCGGGACAATGTGGAGGAAATTTATGAGTTTAGTCCCATTTTAGAAGCATATGATCCCACCACCCATGAAACGAAACCAATTTTTTACTACCATGAATAATAGAACTCCAACTAGATTGAATTAGGGGAGAGAAAATCTGAAGGTTATAAATTTACATTTTTCACTATAACGTAATGAATAACCCAGAGTTCCTCTGTAAATGTATCATTCATGGGGTCCTTATTAAGTGAATTAATTAGAGAAGACCACTACAATTATGAAGGATGTTCACATTGGAGTCTATTGTTCTCACATGCCATGACACATGATTTTAGAAAACATATGAAGTCTTGGGTACTACTGACCCACTCTAATGAAAGGATACACATAATTTTCCATAAATCTCAATTCATTACAGTCTCATTAATCATGTTTCACTAACCAATAAAGTTTTTTCACACATCCATGTACTCCTAAACATTTTTAATTTAGTTAATGGAAGTCTTGGGACAATATCCTCCCACATAAACTAAGATGATTATGAAAATTATTTCTTCAACCAAATTATTCACCCAGTGGTATAAATATATACCCATCATAGAATTTGTGTAAAGGTACATTTTCATCTTCAAGAAATCCAGCAACATCACTTGATATGGATTCCCTCCTATAAAACTAATAGAAATTGGAACTATTTTTTGTTCTGGTGAACTGAATATTCTATGACAACTATGAAATCAAGTCAACCTATTTATCCTTCTACCATGTATTGTATAATATATGGATACATTCCTTAAACATGAACCTATCAAATATATTATAGAATATTTAAGATATAGAAAAAAATAATGTTTGAAAATATATTTTATTCCAAGTGGGATCATCAGACCACTACCTACACTGCCAAACAGGTGAATCCATATTCATTTGTATATGGGATAGAGGTTGTCCTACCCACAAAAGTTCAATTACTCACCCTCTGAAATTCTGTCAGTGGTAAATTTTCCAAGGATGTTAACTCCATGAAATAGAAAGATGAATTGGAATGACAGTAGGAGAAGATATTTTATTCCTTACATCAGTTGGAAGTCCATTAAAACTAGATCATATGGGCCTTTAACAAAAATTACACCATTTATATTTCCTTGATGGAGAGATGGTTTTTGTGATCATGTATTCAATGATACACATAAATAAACATCCTAATTTAGAACAAAAAAGGGAGGGAGAATATTACATACATATGGTATACTCATATAGGTATTATTATATGAATTTAGTGGATCCATATATGTATTTCATGTAATGGTATGATAAATCATCATGATCGCATGAAAACAATCTACATGAGAAATCAAACTGATCACATGATGACGAACTTCATGATAAATAATCCAAATCGCATGACCATGATATTCATGATAAATTGTCCTAATAATAGGATGATAAAATGAATAATAAACCATCTTAATTGCAAGATGATAAAAATAATGATAAAACACAGTAATCAAATGATGAAAAATTGCATGATAATCCACCCATGTTGTATTATGTTATATGGAATTACAATAATCATCCTTAGAGTATGATGTAAAAATGTGTATCCAAGACTAATCATTAAGGCATTATACTATTTTTATGCTTATATGGAAAGTATGGTGTGGAACTGAGCCTCCAAGTCCCTCGCTCATATTGGGATTGCACTCATTCATGGGACAAATTCAAATTTTCGGATTCCACCTTATAACTAACCAGGCTGGGTCGCCATCCGACCTAGCGCCCAACCCGGTCCGTGACATTTCCTGAAAGGCATTCACAATCCCCACTGGCCGGAACAAGTTATTGGGTATCAAAATAGTTAATCTGAATGTTTTACCAGAAATTAATGATATAAAAGCAACTAACAAGATAAGTAAACTGAAACTGGAAACAGACAACCAAGCACGCCTTTAAAAAATAAACAGGCTTAAAGAATAAAATTCAACTGAAAACCCAAAGGGAACAATAAAAAATATAGAGAACTAAAACTCAAATACCAAACTTCACGTGAAGACGATCAATAAAAAAAACCACCATCACTAAGAAAGATTCCTCAACCTGGAATACACAAAGAACAAGGTCTACATACACCCAATGGTGTATGTAGGGTGATAGCCAAGTGCTTAGTAGGATATCACCCAATAAAAAGGTTCCATGACACAGCATTCAAAAAGATAATTTAACATGCTCATTTAAAACCATACCTTTAAATCACTTTTAAGTAAAACATTTAAAAGAAAAAAATGATAAGAGAAAAACACTGATAGAAAAACCATTTCACAAATACTACTATAAAATTGAATAGAAAATTTATAAATGACATTAACATACTCAAGATATCCTCTTTATTACAATAGATGGCACCACGTCATGAATAATAGAGCACTGTATTTAAATCCCCTTTGGTTTATCTAGCCTGAGTGGGACTCTAGAACCTCATGTCTTGGTGAAACAAGGCTTAGAAAATACAAAACTCTATAAACGTGGCTTAGAAAAGACAATCGTCATTAATCATGGCTGAGAAACCAAGACACTCAGTCATTCATAAGTTTAGTTATTGTTGAAATAATCAATCCAACTAAGTGAAATAGGGACGATACCAATTTGGATCACTAGCGCACTATTTCTAGTCCACCCACCAAGATACCCATGGTTTCCCTTATGCTCAATCAATTTCCACATTCACAGAACACATCACTTTTTTCATTTCACAATTCATTCAAGGAATTAAACACACAAAATATCTGTTCAATGTATGGCTCGCACCTCATAATCAATTAAAAAAATATGGTTCATTGTTTAGAAAACATATTTGAGATTCAACACAAGGATTTACATTAGAAAATCACCATATTACTTTTTAGAAAACCCCCTTTTAATATATAAACATAACAAAAACATTTGAAATGGGGTTTTCACCACCAACACATTTTATTAAATACCACTAAGGAAAAAAACAGAAGGTCATTCATTTACGGCACACAATGAATATAATCATTTTATCAAATAGTCCATTCCTCAATTCCAACACTCTTTAAAACCCTTTCTGAACTCAACTCGCACCTTCCAAACATCTTATAATACCCATTCAGAAAAATACTACTTCAAACACAGACACACTACATTTCCATTTTTCATAAAAATTACAAACCCAAAACATAAGCATGCTAATCCTTCAAAAACATATTTTCCATCATTCATAATAATATGATAATCTTCTATAACAATTTATAAAACAACTTCCCCAAACACAAAAATGTTTTACACCAAAATTTCACCTAAACCAACATTGAAATTCTACTGCACCTCCTCACCAAATAAAAATGAGTTTTCCACCATCAAAACATTTTGAATAAACCATTGAATAATTTATAAAATAACCCAGAACTGTTTTCTCAATTAAATAAACCAAATTCGTAAAAAGGAACCACTTTTCAACCAAATTAACATATCATTTTCTCTATAGAATACATTCGCACCATCTAATTGAATCATAGAACACATTAAAATTAACAAGGAAAACAAATTAAATTATCTAAAATGTGAAAGTGTAAGTAACAAAATAGTAGTGTGTAGAAACTCCACAATATTGTTGCGCTAGGACCACCGCACACCAATGCAGCTTAATAAAAATCAAATACAACCGAAAAAATCATCAACCCATCTTCATCAGAATCAAACTTTCTGCAACCTAAAACCCCAAAACAAAAACTCCTAAAAGAATTAAAAAACTAAAAAAAATGAAACACACCAGTAATGGGGATATTGGGGGGCTGTCTGAGCTCATGTTGGAGAGGAACTAAAGGTAAACCATGTTATAAATGTCCGTCTGAGAAGGGATGTGCGGCCAAGGGGCTGTGCGCATGGGTTTTGCGTGGGAGATAGGGAACTGGTGTGTGGTTTTTTGTCGAGGTGAAGGAGGGACACTGATCATAGTATTCGGAAGAAGGTGTCAAAAGCCAGCTAAGAGGATGGGACGTCGAACCACGCCCCGGATAGTGGGGGAATGTGCGACGCAAGAAGGTTTCTCCAGATAAATGGTTCGTCGAAGGCCACACACGGGTATGATATGTGCGCTGGAGGGATTAATCGGCTATGGTAAAGGCATGACATATCTTAGGGTGGAGTGGAACTATGCAAGAGAGATGGTGTGGGTCTTCGGATAGAGGAGCGATGACGATTGGGGATGGTCGGAAGGGTATGTTCGTGACAGGACTAGGTGTAATGTAGGGGGGTGTGCCGCGAGCAGGAGAAGGTCAGCCGGACATGGTAGGGGGTAGCGCTTCAAACTGGCTATGGAGCAGGGTGGTGTTATGGTGAAAGAGGCCTGGTCAGGTTTTTGGAGTGAGAGTTTTTTTTATATACATTTTTTTAAAAAAAAATTGAAAATACATCTAGGTTAAAAAAAATTATTTTACCCCCCAAAGGCGGCACCTGGTGTGCCGCCTTTGGGGAATTTACCACCCAGGGAAAGGTGGCACATGGTGTGCCGCCATTTCCCAAAAAATTAACTGCAAAGGCGGTACACCAGGTGCCGCCTTTGCTTAAATTTTTTTTTAATTTTAATTTTTATTTTTTTATGTTTTGTTTTGTTTTATATATATATATATATATAACTTTTCAGCAGAATTTTTCTGCTATTTAATATCCAGTGGTTCTGCCATTACAGTAGTCTGGATTCTGACTGATACCCTCACCCATGACTCCCTTTTATAAGGGGGTTCTCCCTGAAAACAATACTTCATTTCCGATGTGGGATTCCGATTCTCCTTTTCCTGCACAGTACATTATACGTTTCCAATGTGTGATACTGTTTCAAGTACGCGACTTCGAAAGACTATAAAAGATAAACTATAAGACCAATACAAATGAAACTTTAAAAACTGATTAAACATATAAGAAATAGTTGAAAACAAAAAAAAATTCATAAAAAATGTTGATACAGATTAATTTATATGCTTTCAAAACCACCTACATGAAACTTAAACATATTTCAAGTACGTGACTTTGAAAGCATATAAAAGATAAATTATATGACCAATACAAATGAAACTTTAAAAATTTATTAAACATATAAGAAATAGTTGAAAACAAAAAAAAATTAATAAAAAAATTTCACCAAAAACAATTTATAAGCTTTCAAAACCATCAACATGAAACTTAAAAATGGTTCAAGTTTCTGACTTTGAAAGACTGTAAAACATAAACTATAAGACCAATAGAAATGAAACATTAAACATTGATTAAACATATGAGAAATAGTTGAAAACAAAAAAAACATCCTAAAAAATGTCCATAAAAATTAATTTATAATCCTTCAAAACATTCTACTTGAAACTTAAAAATGTTTCAAGTACGTGAATTTGAAAGACTATAAAACATAAACTGTAAGACCAATATAAATGAAACTTCAAAAATTGAATAAATATATAAGAAATTGATAAATTTTTTATTTTTAACTTTGTCCTTCTAACTTTGTTGTATCATTCAGATGCATTCCAACAATGAAAACCTCAACCAGCTTATGTGCTTTACACACAATAGAAACATCTTTGCAAATTTGTCATGCCCCTAAGTATAAATCAACCTCAAAAGCTCTAGATAATTTTTCTTGGTAAGGTGAGATGAAAAGGGAGTTATTATACCATCAGGAAGAGAGATTATAGAAATGTTCAATGCTATGACAAACCTTTAGATGAAATGTGTCAGTTCCCCAATAGATGTGCATGTTTCTTCAAAATTTTCAGGCTGGAGATAATCCACCTTAAGTTTCACATAGCCTTATTTCTTCCATGTATTAATGTCAAACAATTCAACCAATTTGTTTACTTTATGGGAAAGTAAAACCTCATTCCTTTGAATATGCACATTACCATGAACATATAAAATCATCATTTTGCAAGAAAAACTACTAATCTCATGTTCACTGAAATACCCCTTAATGTAAGAATGATACAAATAGTGTAAGTACCAAATAGCAATATTCCAATCCATTTTGACTGGGCTATGTGGAATCATTGGTTTTTTCATCTGATTAATAATTTAAAAGGTTTCAAAACCACCTTTCTGAAACTCAAAAATTTTCCAGTAAGTGACTTTGAAAGCCTATAAAATATAAACCATATGATCTATTGAAATGAAACATAAAACATGGATTAAAAATATAATAAGTAATGGAAAATAAAAACAATTTCGTAAATATTGCTGATGAAATACAATTATAAGCTTTCAAAAACACTTCATTAAACTCAAAAATAATTCAGATAAGAGACTTTGAAAGCCTATAAAATATAAAATTAATGACTCCAATAAATGAAACATAGAACATAGATTAAACATATAAGAAGTAGTAGGAAATTAATTAGTTAATTATGGTGAGGGGGAAAACTGTTAGTCCCTGGAATTGAAGGGTAATGGGGATGACAAGGAAACATCAACCCCCATGCCCACCCCTTCCGCCCATTCAACATACTTCGGTAACTCTTATAGAAGTAGCTTTTCAAAAAAAAAAATGCCACCCCACCACAGCTTCCTACATCCATATTAACCACCCAATTCAGTTTCATTAAATGTGGACAACCCTCATTTTTACCAAAGTTAAGGATGCAATATTAAACCACCACTTTCAACCCCCTCCTCAAAAATACAAAATGCTTTGAGGGATGAGAAATGATTCGACGCATTTCAAAGTTCTAAAATGCACCGAATCATTTCTCATCCCTCAAAGAATTTTGTATTATTGAGGTGGGGGTTTAAAAGTGATGGTTTAATAGTGCATCATTGAATTTGGTAAAAATGGGGACTTTCCACATTTAATGAAACTGAATTGGGGGATTAATATGGATGTAGGAAGTTGTGGTGGTGTGACATTTCATTTTTTTGAAAAACTACTTCTATAGGAGTTACCGAAGTTGGTTGAATGGGTGGAAGTGGTGGGAGTGGGGGTTGATGTTTCCTTTTCATCCCCATTATCCTTCAATTCCAGGGTCTAACAATTTTCCCCCTCACCAGAATTATCTAATTACTTTTCTACTACTTCTTATATGTTTAATCTATGTTCTATGTTTCATTTATATGAGTCATTATGTTTATATTTTATAGGCTTTCAAAGTCTCATATCTAAAATATTTTTGAGTTGAAAGAAGTGTTTTTGAAAGCTTATAATTGTATTTCATCAGCAATTTTTATGAAATGGTTTTTATTTTCAATTACTTATTTTATTTTTAATACATGTTTTAAGTTTCATTTCAATAGATCTTATGGTTTATATTGTATAGGCTTTCAAAGTCACTTACTTGAAACATTTTTGAGTTTCGGAAAGGTGGTTTTGAAACCTTTTAAATTATTAATCAGATGAAAACACCAATGATTACACATAACCCAGTCAAAAGGGATTGGAATCTTGCTATTGGGTACTTACACTATTTGTATCATTCTTACGTTAAGGGGTATTTCATTGAACATGAGATTAGTAGTTTTTCTTGCAAAATGATGCTTTTATATGTTCATGGTAATGTGCATATTCAAAGGAATGAGGTTTTACTTCCCCATAAAGTAAACAAATTGGTTTAAGTGTTTGACATTAATCCATGGAAGACATAAGGCTATGTGAAACTTAAGGTGGATTATATCCAGCCTGAAAATTTTGAAGAAACATGCACATCTAGCGGGGAACTGGCACATTTCATCTAAAGGTTTGTCAAAGCATTGCACAAGGGCTATAGAAACATCTTGACAGGTCCTAATCATCTCAACGATAACAGTTGAAACAAATTCGGCATCCAAAGCAGTGTGATCTTGTGTCAAGTTTGGCTGAACACAGGAATGAGCTTCCTCAATCTTTGAAATTCTCCATCCACCAAATGCAATGTATAGAATCACCCTCAACAGGAATCTACAGTCTTCATCAAATTTGTCACACCATGTAACGTATTTTTTTGACATGATGCCTCAACTACATATCTACAATGCCTCTCAGTATGAAATATTTTTAAGAAGCTCTTCAATGCATCCTTACTTGGAAAATCTCTTCCATTATATAATGTTTTGTCCAACTCACTAAACATGTCCACTATAACTCTAGGAAACTCTATTGCAGGTGTCAGAACATTTTTGTCAAATTCAGGTACACATTCCATTGCTTCGGACCAAGATTCAAAGGGTGGTGGATGATTAAATGTTGGTCGAGAATGTTCTTGAACTACTATACTTCGAGAAACTACTACCTTATAATCTCCAGCTCCCTCCCCATCTCCAGCTCCCTCACCATCATCATTGTCTTCTTCGTCTATTCCATCATTATTAAATTCCTCATCTGAATAATGATATATATGTAAATCTGGTAGATCATCTAAGTTTTCCTCCTCCACAACAGGGCGAACATCCTCAATTTCTTGGGATGATGCTTCTTCAACAACTATTTGTGCATGTCTACGACTTCAAACATTTTGAGGTTGTTTTACATTAGAAACTTCAACATATAACTCCATCATTTCACCATCAGACCGTTGGGAAAATAAAGTTCCCGCTTGGACCCAGTGCTCATCACCAGCCAATGGACAAGCAAGATGCCATAACATGGAAGGGAATTTCAAATTTCTATAACTAATAGACTTTATCTCTTGATGAGGAACGAGATTTATGCAACCACGAATTCGATCTTGAATATCAGTTATGGTAACACAATCAGATGTGTTAACCATAGATATTTTATGTATACTATAAGAAGCTCCTTGCTCGGTTTGAATAACCTTTCCATAGTAGTAAACACAAGAAAACATGTCTCTCTACATGAAAAATGTTTACTGATCACTGAACATGTCAATAATGTTTTGTTACGTGTTAAATAAAATTTTTTATCTTCTTAAAGGTATTTTAGTACTTCATGAAGTAAATATCAATCATCTAAAACATATCCCCCGGAAGTGTCAAACTAGGAGTGCAGCAAGGCCCGTTGTCATGTTCCAGGATACCCCGGGTCAGGCCTGAAACTCCTTGTCGGGGCTTTCACCCCTAGGTACAGCTGTGCCAGAGCCACATCAACTTGTAGTATCCGGACAGGAATTTAATTTCATAGATAACGACATAACCTTTCATGACACCAAAATTTTAAAACCTTCCTATATTAATCCACTAATGTTTTGTAGAACAATTTTTAACTTTCCTAAAGATATGTTCAATGATCTCTAAATAGTAAGATTCATTACAGTGCTGGTTAATCACTACTTATGTGTCGGTCACTACTTAGGTGCTGGTTAATCACTACTTAAGTGCTGGTTAATCACTACTTAAGTGCTGGTTAATCACTACTTAAGTACTGGTTAATCAGTTAGGAGTTGGTCATTCACCACTTAATCATCACTTAATCTTTACTTAATTCCCCCTTAATCATCTGTTAATCATTAGTTAATGACCCCTTAATCATTTTTTAATGAACCCTTAATCATTCCCTAATCATCCCTAGTTAATCACCCCTTATTCACTCATTAATCGTTAGTTAATAACCCCTTAAACATTCCTTAATTACCCCTTAATCATCCCCTAATCATTCCTTAATCGTTAGTTAATCACCCCTTAAACATTCGTTAATTACCCCTTAATCATCATGTAAACATTCCTTAATTACCCCTTAACCATCCCCTAATCATTCCTTAATCAATAGTTAATGACCCCTTAATCACCCCTTAATCGTTAGTTAATCACCCCTTAATCGTTACTTAATCACCCATAAAACATTCCTTAATTACCCCTTAAAAACCCCTTAATCACTCCTTAATCATTATTTAATGACCCCTTAATCACCCCTTAATCACTCCTTAATTACCCCATAATCATTAGTTAATCACCCCTTAAACATTCCTTTATTACCCCTTAATCACCCCTTAAACATTCCTTAATTACCCCTTAATCATCACTTAATCATTCCTTAATTACCCCTTAATCATCCCCTTAACCCCTTAATCACTCTTTAATTACCCCTTCATTCCTTAATTACCCCTTAATTAGTTAATGACCCCTTAATCACCCCCTTAATCGTTAGTTAATCACCCCTTAAACATTCCTTAATTACCCCTTACCCATCCCCTAATCATTCCTTAATCATTAGTTAATGACAACATAATCACCCCATAATCGTTAGTTAATCACCCCTTAATCGTTACTTAATCGCCCCTAAAACATTCCTTAATTACCCGTTAATCACCCCTTAATCACTCCTTAATTACCCCTTAATCATCACTTAATCATTCCTTAATTACCCCTTAATCATTAGTTAATCACCCCTTAATCACTCCTTAATTACCCCTTAATCATCAATTAATCATTCCTTAATTACCTTAATGACCCCTTAATCATCCCTTAATCATAACTTAATCACCCCTTAAAAATTCCTTAATTAATCATCCATGGTTAACTACCCCTTTAATCCTGACTTAATTATTCCTTAATCATCATCTAATTAGTCTATGATTATCTCTAAAATATTAATAAATTATTATTATCCCTAATTATCATTCATTAATAATATTATATTATACATACTTTAATCTAACATTAAATAATTTATCCTTAATCATCATTCATTAATAATATTAAATTACATATACATTAATCTAACATTAAATATTAACTAATTAAAACATTAATAATATAACTATTTATTTCTTTTCTTTAAATAACTACTACTACATACATAAATATTTAAAATTAACTAATTACAATTAAATAAATAAATAACTTTAAAATAAAAAAATACCTCTAAAAGAAGCTTGACACAAAAATCATGTACTCCTTGCGTCTTCGGAAGCACAACGAAGGAAAACACAACTTAGAGAGAGGAGCTCTCAAAATTTTAGAGAGAAGAAGGATTTGTGAGTGAGGAAGGGTGGGTGGGGGGGCTCCCTTTTATAGGGATATTTTTGGCGAAGGCGGCAACTCGGAAGCCGCCTTCGGCCATTTAAAACACGAAAGGCGGCTCTTCCAAAGCCGCCTTTCACAGAAACAATATCGAAAGGCGGGCACTAGTGTGTCGCCTTTCGTTTCCCCAATGGCGCAAGGCGGTTCCTGGAGAACCGCCTTTGGCCCGGCGGAAACCGAACTGAAGGCGGCACATGGTGTGCCACTTTTAGGATGTTAAAAAAATATTTTAAACCACGTTGTATTTTTTAATTTTTTTTTTAAAAAAATGTAAAAAATAAATAACTCTCGGAGTGACGACACGAGTCGGGGAAGATTAATTATAATAATTGTATAAAATAAATGTATATTTATTATAATAAATAAATCTATATTTATTATAAATATAAACATAAATATGCATTAATTATAATTAAATATTATAATATTTATTATAATAAATATACATTAATAATAAATGTATTAGAAATTTTTACTATACATTTATTATACATTTGTTATAATATTTATTATACATTTATTATAATAAATATTATAATAATATTAATTATATTAGATATTATAAATGTATAATTATTATAATAATATTTATTATACATTTATTAGATTTTCATTATTATAAATATTATTGTATTTAAATATAATAGGTATTTATTATAAATATAAATATATTATAAATATTTTTTATACATTTATTGTGCATTTATTATAATAGTATTTATTGAACATTTATTAGATATTTATTATAATAAATATTATAATATTATAACATTATAATATTTATTAATAATTTATAATAGAGGTATAAAAAATGTATATTTATTATAACAATATTATAATATTTATTATAATATTTATTAGATTTTTATTATAAATAAATAAATTTATTATAATTATTGTATTTATTATGAAAAATATAATTATGTATTTATTGAAATTTTTTATATTTATTATAATAAATAAATTTATTATATATATATGGGGTTTCAGGGTCGTGTGGGGTCAAAGCACCACTTCAAGTGGTGCTTTGCCCACTTTTTGTTCAGCGCCACTTCATGTGGCCCTGAACTAACCCATTTCCCCAATATTTAAAAACTCTAACCCATAAAAATAAAAAAACCCACCCTCTTTGGCGGGCCTGGGAAGAGGGGTAAGGAATAGAAAGGGAGGAGAAAATAGAAGAAAAAAAGAATAATGAAAATAATGAAGAGAAAAAAAAGGAATAGAAAATAAGATAAAATAAAGTGGTAGAACCCTAATAAAAGGAAAACATGATAATAATAATAATAATAATAATATCATCAAATAATAATAATAATATTATTATCACTAAAACAATCCATTAACTTTTATTGGGCTTCTTATTTTTATTTTGTTTGTTTATTAATTCGTTTTATTCAATTAATGTAATATTGATAGATCCACTGGTTTCTCCGTAGGGGCTATGTGTTTTCCCGACCATGCCTCCTCCAATGGTCAGATTCTACAAAACCCTGAATTCACATTTATAGTAAAAAACTCAAAGATCATCCTGGACTCATCTCGCACCTCGACTGAATATTTTTAAAGACAATAATAATAATAATATGATCATAACATAATATTATATTAACAATAATATTATTAACAACATAACACAATTCATATTCTTAACACTATTAAATATTAATAATAATATCTTCAAACAACATAATTATTATTATCCTTAAAATAATTCCATTAATTTTGATTACATTTTTAATTTTTATTTTATATTCATTTCATTATTCATTATTTTTTATTTATCTTCCTTGAATATCAAGAGTGTCATGTGATGATCCAGGCGTGGTCGCGTGGGGTCTCAGACAAAGTCTTTCAGCTTTGTCCGCGGTGTGCTGAATATAGTTTTCGGTAAAACATTAGTTTTGAAATAAGAACACAAAAAATTATGTCGGGCTTCTACTAGAACTACCGGAAGCTGACAAAATTAAAAAAAATAATTTAAAAGAAACGAGTGTGAGAATTATCCCCAACATAACACTTTCCATCCCTGGAATGCCACAACTAAGGCTGAACCCCAATACAGAATGAGGAAAACACCTTAATATTCAATGGGAATTCCCAGAAAAATATGAGAAAGGGGGAAAGCATCATGCTCTGAGAAAGTGACTTAAATGATGACCTCAATAATCCCATAAAAAGATTTTCCACTTTTTTTCACATGCCAAAATAAGCTAAAACACCTCTAGTTGATTGATCTAGGAAAGGAACTCCTGCACCCACAGAAACCAAATTCACAAACTAAAACACCTCAAGCTCCATTGAACCTGAACTACAAAGTCAACTGGAATTAACAAAAAAATACAAACACATCCATGTAACACTTTAATCACCTACCAACAAGTCATCTCTAGGAACATAACTAAAATAGAAATAGTGGAAATCCTGAAGGGGCTCTCTTCCATAAAAAATTTATTCACGCTCAAGAGGAGACTGAAAAAATGACATGGGGAGGCCCGAACGGACTCCCCACCATAAGACTATGGTGTTATCAGTTTATTTCCAGGGAGTTTCAGTGAGGCCCCAGTGGGTCTCATAAGCATTGGCACCAATGAAAACACAATAACTCAGAGGCTTCACGGCTCTGACCGAAAACCCAACCAAATGGTTTGGTAGGGCATAGACCAACCATCTAGCATCAAAACCACAGTAGAAGAAAAACCAACCTCTCAATATCCCTGGATGAGAAAAATTCCACATTGAGACCAATAAGACTAAACAAATCCCATATAGACCGCTAAATTTGATTACATCTGGTGGGATGGAACCCCCAAGACTTTAAGGTAACGAGACTACCATGCCTCCACAAAGCCACAAGAAACCTCATGAACCCTGATGTGTCGTTCGGGATTGAACAACTACAGAAAATTATTTAAACTGATTTGAAATTCAACACCGATGACGGAAATAAATTTGGGGTCCCATACAATCCATGCGTTCCTAACCACGTGCTAGTTTCTCTCCGAGGCCAATGGCCCGATCCCTGATGTTCGAAGCATCTCTTGACTCAAAGTCATGCATTAAAGACTCTTGATTGGATCTTGTCCAATTTGGTGTAACACACAATGACACCACAATCGAGACAACGCCAACACACACAACATACCCCAACATTTAGATACTCCCTCGTGACACATATACTAAGACTAGGGTTTAGATGATACACATGCTTTACCTCTTCAACATCACCAAGGAACATCAAAAAGAATGATGCATGAAAAAACCCCCCATTAAACATAAAATTAGAATTCCTATGAAGAGGAAACACCCCTATGAATATAGGGATTCCTAAAGGATTCTATAAAATTCACAATTTCTCTTCAAACAGGACTCACGCTGTGAGGCATCACCATAGATGATCCTAGAGGATGATGGTAGCACTACAAAACATTCAAGAACTCGGTCAACAACAATAATTCTAAACCACCTATTCCCTTCCCTGCTGGATTCCTTTCACCATTTCCAGGGAGATAACCAACACAATGGTGTCAATCATCATACCTGACGACTCAGACAACTCAAAGAGACTGAAACTCCCTTAAAATCCCCTAGCATATTTCATCCTGTAACAAGAGGACCCACTTAACTGAAAATGAAAAAGGAATGACATAGCACTATCACTAAAAAGTGATAGTCCATACATTAATCAACTGGAGGGATGGCCGATGGAAAATTTTTCATGGCCACAATTCAATCGAATGATAATTCTTTATGGGGGCGTACACTAGTCAAGAAATAAAACCATGGACCCAATCCAACTGGTCCAATGGTTAAGGAAAACTGCATGAAAACACTAAGAATGCACAGGGAACCACTACAAGGGCTTCCCGAAGCACATTTGAAATGAAACCACAAACAAACGCCTACACACTAACTTAAAAATAAGAATTCAATCTCAGGACACAAATCAGTCAGAAAGGATCCTCCACTAGAAATGACTCACATCTGACATTTACAATACACAAGGACACACCACACAATCACACATTATTAAAACACCAAGTCATTTTTTACTTAAAAACCAGATTTCCAGGAATCCAAAACAAATAGACGAGGGATGATACAAGATGGGACTAGTGTTGGCGGCTGAAGAAGACATATGGTTGGCATCCATACCCCAGTCATGCCACTACCACTAAGAGTATTCTAGGATAGTGTTCCTAACTCTACATGGCTTGCCAAACCCTATGAGCTCACTAGGACCACTGACCATACTCCCTTTTCCCTTCCCCAAATAAGATAAACCACAATTAGGAAAGACCCATAAAAACCTCAACTTACAATGGTAACTCGAGTCCTGTCATGAGGTGTGTTTTCCATGGACCATTCTCATAGCTAGAATTTCTAGTTTTAACACACATAACTATGGTCTACCCTAACTCAATCCCAAAGTAAAATGACCTAAGATAGAAAACCTACTTTGATACCATTTTTTCATGGACCTGTTCGATTTTCCATATGACCCAGCGCCTGACCCGGATTGCTACATGTCCATGTCACAACATGACCCAATGGGGCTTGATCCACGAATACCCATGCCCGCCTCCAATTGGCTAGGGGTTGGCGTCTAGCACTGAGTAGTATATCACACACATGGGAGGAATTATCCCAAGGTACCTATACACAGGCACCCACATACAACTCCATTAGATAGTGCATAGATATATAAAACTAGAAAGAAAATGCATGCAGACTACTATCCCAAACCAGAGTACAACAGATGTACAAAAGGTAAAAACAGGTCCCACCAATAGAAAACCACAGAAGCATCCAAACTGCTCAGAAGAAGGGGTACGTTTCCAAAAGCACCACCGGAAAGCTCTTCCTAACCGTTCCGGAAAGACTCCACGGTTAGTCTCGCTCACTCATCTCCGCCTGCTCTGGGTCCTCATAGGACTCCATCGAAAGGGTTGTGGTCTACAGAAGACAAAAACATGTGCGGGAAAAGCCCATGCAGGGGTTAGTATAAAAATACTCAGTAAGAACCCCAAAAAAAGAGCAACTGAACGGAAGCATCCCGCTCATCCTAGCCAGAGGGAACCCAGATGAGAGAGAAACTCA
This sequence comes from Viscum album, assembly GCA_963277665.1. Classification (NCBI taxonomy): domain Eukaryota; kingdom Viridiplantae; phylum Streptophyta; class Magnoliopsida; order Santalales; family Viscaceae; genus Viscum; species Viscum album. The sequence continues at coordinate 968,644,910 of OY728133.1, read as the reverse complement.
ATCTGAACACCATCCTCAGCTAAACACAACTAGTCAGCTCAGCTCAGGTGTATACCCACACATACACCTTGAGCAACCAGATAAACTTAGTTCATGCCCCACGCCAGATGTGTTACCGACCTCATCACCAATAACAGTTCAAAACCAGGAGAGAAAACTCAAAGATCACTGTCATCCCATATTACACTCGTCTGAGATATAAAATCCATATGATCCAACACAAACATCTCAGATGCTCACTCAAGAGACCAAGCTCGACAGATTCCATCACTAAGGATACCCCGCTGAAATAACAAAAACAACAAACCCCTCGGAAAAGGGATCACTCCAAGGACCCGCTAGGGGATAACAGAACACACACCGGTATAAGAAGGTCTCACAGATAGGGGATCTCCCCTAGGTTTCGCTGGGGAATACCACAACCCGACTGGGCACTCAATAGAATCACATCACTCAGATAGAGGATCGTCACATGTTAAGGCATTCACGACGATAACGAAAACCCATATGGTATAACTCGCGCTTTAGGGGATCAAACACACGATGTCACAACCCTACCAACACCACGCGCTAAGTGGGGGATCGTATAACAAATGAAACCACAACCCTACTATAATAATCATGCTGAGTTGGGGGTCATATACACGACAATGCCACAACCCTACGGAGCACGGCCCACTGCGTGGGCGATCATATTCCTGATGATGCCACAAACCCTACTAAGCATGGCCCACTGCATAGGGGCTAATATTCCCGATGAGTCCACAACTATAACAGATTAAACATCCCATATATAGGATCACATACCTATATGAGAGTTGTGATTCCATGTGAGCCTTTATAGGAACGATCCAAGGAGGTACCCTCAACCACTGCTGGTCCAAACGTCGCTAACCTGAGCGACCCACCACAATGCCACGCTGCGCACTTCCAAGGCCGATACGGAATCCACCATCACAATCCTTGTAGAAAAACACACAGGATTGGCTATTTACTCACCCGAAACGGACAACCGGTGAATAAGAAACTATTCATTACAACATGCCCGTGCGAGGCCCACACAACGATCCTAAAACACATCATGTGGATCATACCACCGTGATCCCCTCGGAAAAACACACAAGATCTACTACTCATTCATCCCAAACAAACCCCCGATGAAAAAGGCACTATTCATCAAAGTCTGTTCGGGTGGGGCCCATTCCACGATCTGGAAACTCGACGAATTATTCGCACCATTACGATCCTCTCGGAAAATCACACAGGATCGACTATCCCTCTGCCAAAATCAGTCTCCTGGTGCGAAAGTTGCATTTCTCCGAAAACTCCCAAACCCGAACTCATAGGGCCCGCACCCCAAAATCAGTGCCAACACCCAGAAACTATCAAGAAATGTATGTCGTATCATCTGGGTCTCAATTCCACTAACGGCAAGTCAATCGGACTCTCCGAGTAGAAGATATAATGGCCTGAAGTCGAATAATAATAAAATATTATTATTTTATTGGAAATTTCAATCTCCCAGGCCACGGTCACGAAACATAAAACTCTCGAACCCACACCTAAGGGTTCGCATCATCGCCTGGGTCATTTCACCACAGACGGTACACGAAACAGACATCCAGGGAGCAAGATACGGTGGTTAAAACCACCATGTATTAAAAGAGGGCAGGACCGGCCTAAACTGGCCGGTCTGACCTGCTTGGTCTGGCCTGACCTGGTCGGTGATCCTACACCGCGCGAAGCTCTGTGCCGCCGCGCTCTTCTGTGGGTCCATCAATGCCGGCGCCGTGGTGCTGGTGCCTTGCCGGTAGAACTTCCACGGACTGGTGGGGGCAACCCGGTTGTCCGTTTTGTGATCCACAACCTCCTGCACAACCCCCATAACCCGATCATCCCTGTTACAAAAACAAAACGAAGCAATTCGAAGTAATAGTGGGACCGGGGAGTTAAAACTCAAACCACCAACCTCACGGGCGAAACGCCGAAGCTCTAGGGGCAGAACGACGCCCACAACGCCCTGAAGCTCAATCTGCTGATGATCGGTGCAGAAAACAGATGGTTGCAGCTCGAATCAACGAAGAACAGAGGGAGAGCGGTGGGTTTCGTCTGTCTATGCATAGGTTGTGGTGGTGGGAGAAGATGAGGAATTGTATTTTTATTTAAAAGAACTTCATTTCATTTTACTCCCCCAACCAGACCTCAGATGTGTTTGTCATAAAACACATGTTTGCCTTATTTCAGTTTTTTTTCTTAGAAGCATCAGATTCACTGGAGCTATCCTCAGAAGCACTCCACGTAGACTTCATGGATTTTTTATAATTATTATCCTTATTATCATATTTCTTCTTGTATTTCACTTTTGGACAGTCTGCTTTTATATGTCCTTTACTATTGCACTCATAACAGACAACTTCATCACTTTTATCTGTCTTTTTCCATTCCTTCTTCCAATGTCCCTTATTATCATACTTTACTTTGTAATTTTATTTTCTGAAGAATTTCTTCTTCTATAAAATTTTGTATACCTTCTGGAGATCTGATCCATTTCAGCATCACTATCTGAATCAGAATCATCACTGGTTGAACTCTCAGTAGTTATTTTCATTTTCTCCTTGTCTTTTCTCTTTGAAGCAGTAGTCTTGAAAGCCACAGATTTTTATTTAGGTTCATCATCTTCCTCTTTATTCACCTTGAGGTCTTCCTCATACATCATGAGCTTACCAATGAGTTCTTTGACAGGTAGACCAGTAATGTCACATGACTCTCTAATTGAAACAGATGTGCCTCTACATCGGTCTCGTAAACATCTCAAGATTCTCATAATTGGTTCCTTTGCTGGGACAACCTTTCCGAGTGAATTCATTGTATTGACAATCTCATTAAACCTGAGATACATATCAGAAATAGTTTCATTAGTCTTCATTTTAAAATTATCATATTTAATAGTATAAGTATTTAATCTCATTTTTTTAACATTGGTTGTTCCCTCATGAGAAACACCCAAAGTATCCCAAATTTCAAAAGCAGTTTTGCAAGAAATTTTTTTATTAAACATCTCATCTCCTAGAGCACAGTACAGGGCATTCATAGCTTTACAATTATTAATGTAGGCAGTCTTTGTAGGTTCATCCAAAGTTATTCTTTCAGTTTCTGGAATTTTATATTGAGACTCTATAGCATTCCTAATATCAAAACCCATGCTTTCTAAATGAATTTTCATTTTAAGATTCCACTAAGCATAGTTTTTACCATTGAAGAAAGGTGGACTGTTAGTAGAAGCACCCTCTAGTATATTATTCATAACTAGATTTTAGAAAGACAATTTAAAGAAATAAAATTTAAAACTAACATAAATTTATGATCTTTAATGATCAACTAATATCACAGTTGAAAAATAGAGTATTTCAAAAAATCTTTAAACAAAAACAAAACCTTTGATACCAAATGTTGGTTGGAGTGGACACTCAAGAGGGGGTGTGAATTGAGTTCCAATTAAAATTTCAATTAAAATATTTTCTATTTAAAATCCCCCAATTTATACAACTAGTTAAACTGTAGTGAATTTATACAGATTATAAATTTTCACTTACCTTTTCCAAGATTTATTAGCTCAGTTAATTTAACCATAAGATTAAAATAACTTTTGGAACTAATCTACTGATTTATAATAAGTATAAACACATGCTAATTTAACTATCAAAGTAGCTTTAAAATAGTTTTGTATTTCAAAGTAACAGCAGCGGTATAAATAAGATATATGAACTAAACTTTGAACTTAAACTAAAAGTGCACAACATATATAACAAGAGGTTCAGTCTCATTCCGAGACTTAGTCCTCACAAATTTATGTAAAATTTTATCCACAACCTGGATCGGGGTTAACAACAGTTTACAAAACTATCCATGCCACGTAGGGACCTCTACCACTGTTCTTCGTGGGAAACAATACAAATACCAGGCCACAAAAGGACCTCTTCCATAGTTGATGGGGGTAAACAAGAGATAAGATATTTGGAGTGGGGATTTTGATATCCTCCAGTTTAGTGCAGGATAAAGTGTGTGTATAAGAAATACAGAGTACACCCCAATGACCGAAAGTTAATAAATAAATAACTTAGAGAGAGAACATAAAAGTTGAGAAATCTCTAGTGATTATAAATGCAGCTCTGGACTCTTTGGATTCAACAGGAATACTTCTGAGTCTTTCTCTGGTTTTTCTGTTGAAAAACAGAGTGTCGTAGTCAGCTTGTCTTCTTCAGGATTGAAAAAGATCTCTCAATTCGTCATGTGTTCTTCAGTGGTGTTGGTTTGCATTCATGATAACTATTTGAAAGTGTGGCAATCTCATTCTTTCTCAGGATTGTTCTTCTTGTTCAGCACAGTTCTCTCGAGTGCATGTATGTTCTTCTCGTTGTATATCAACACTTTTCTCACTTCACTACTTTTCTAAATGCTTCATCTCCCCATATACTGCATCTTAATCTTCCTTATATTCCACAAGTTCTGGTAGTAGGAAAGATTCTCTTTTTATAGGTATGAGATACGGTTTCCTGACATGCCAAAAACTATCATTAATTAACATTAAATGCATTAAAAACATAAAATATGACCATTAGTATTATTTAAATAATATTGAAAAAAAGTTAAGAAACGGTGTCACAATGATTAAGTATATGGTGTCTTCTTCATGGTATGAGCTTCAGAGTATGAGCTTCACGGTATGAGCTTCACGGTATGATCTTCACGGTATGAGCTTCACGGTATCTGGGTCACAGTGAGTCCTCCACAGTGTCTTTGTCATGGTGAGTCCTTCACGGTGTTTGGGTCACGGTGAGTTCTTCACGGTGTCTGGGTCACGGTGAGTCCTTCACGGTGTCTGGGTCAGGGTGAGTCCTTCACGGTGTCTGGGTCACGGTGAGTCCCTCACGGTGAGCCCATACTTAGACAAATATCTGTATTTGGACTTAGAGAGTAATATGCAGAATATGGATTAAGTTTAATCATTTGAGAGTAAGAGAACATGAATCATAAATATAAATGCTTGATAATATATGTTAGATTTGTGATCATGCATGAGACTTGTAAATTGTAAAGAGAGTAATTAGCATCATAAGATTTTTTATCAGTAAAACATGATGAGTAGTAATTATAGATATTGAAGATTATTAACAAGATGTGCAATGAAGATCGAGATTAATTAACTGTAATAAGATTTGTGAGCATTAAAACATGAGTAACACATGAGGAGTCAAACAAAATATATATTAATGATATAATAATTCTTAATTCACATAATGAAATACAACACATAAGGTAACAAATTTAAATCTCAATCCAATTTTATTTACGAATGGTTATGCTATAATTTAATTTAAGGAAGTTATATTATATACATTTGATAAATCTACTTAATTTTTTTATCCTCTTTTTATTATATAAATAAATTTTTTCCATTTATATTCATCACATTAATTACTCAAGGGAAAAATAATTTTCGTAAGTATGATCAATGATGTTTTATTGTTCTACTAAGAATTATTTTTATCCATTATCATTCATTCATTAAAATGTTATGATGAATAATAATTATTATAATTAAATTATTGGTAAAATTAATTATCCCCAAATATTTATTTTTTATTAATATATTTGAATGTAATATTCAGGTCTCTTTCTAAATAATGAATTTTTTACTTTTTATTGAAAATGTTAATGACAAGTTAGTATTAACATATTCGATAGAAATATAATTTTCCAAAATCATGAAGACTAATTTCCTTCAAAAAATTAATAAAAATTTTCTTAGTGTATTAAAAGAATTTTTTTTCTATAATATTTTTTAAATATTCATCTTTTAATTATGTTATTTAAAAATGAAAGATATATTTTCCTAAATAAAATTTCCATTGATATTTTGAAGTTATTTTTAATTTATAATAATAAAAATGGATTTTCAATATTCCTTATTAGGGATATAATCAAATTATAAATCCTTATTACTATATGGTTTATAAAAAACTATGATGAGATAAATAAAAAACTTATTATTTTAATGGGATGTGATATGATGAATTTATTAAATGTTTATGAATGAAATTTTCTAAACCCGAGTTATGCTATGAGGATGTGATAAATTATTATGATATTTTAGAACAAAAATGTATGTTTTTATTATGTTATATATTATCATATAATATATATATATTTATAATAAAATACGTAATATTTTATATCTAAATAGATAATTGTGGTAAACAAGTCGATGTGATTTACCAACCATGGAAGTTTGATATGGATGACTGGTCCACTATAGGAAATATATGATGATGAAAACTCCACATTAGTAAACATGTGAGGATTCCTAATCTATTAAAATGATGGGATTTTAAATGACTCCTAGTCAATTATGATTTGAGGGCCAGGAAAGTTAACCTATACATATTAAATGGTTGTTACGCCTATGATGGTTCAACACATATATGATATGGTTAGGATCTATAATTATATTTCATGACGAAATTATTATGTTTTACCACTTTTATTATATATGAAAATTGTAATAAAAATGTTTTATGCCTTTACTCATGATTTTGAAACATGAGTAGATTATGTATTAATAGTATAATTTATTAACTTATAATCAAACACTTTTTATTATCTTATTCATGATTGTAATTATAGATGATATATCACATGATTACCCATACCTTGAATATGATCTCATGCTATCACATGTTTACATTCCCTCAGTTATAAATAATGGTTTTATATATGACATGTCAAAATTGGTATAATTTGAGAAGTGAATTTTGATGTATGGACAACAATATACCAAAATACTATGTTTATTTATCTAATTTCTAAATTTACTAAACCTTCACTATTCATGAATGGATCAAAATGATACATATTTAATATTCAATTATAAAAAATATAATTATTAATTATGAAATTACTGGGCCTATATGGTTGTTATCAGAGTTGGGTTTAGTTAGTATTATGATATTAGTGTTAAAAATGATTGTCAAAAATAAGGGGATAAGAATTTGAAGATGATACTATCATAATGTTTTTGTAGTTCAAATGGATAATCACGGTTTAATATAAGGTTATATATATATATATAAATGAATTTTAATGATTTATAAATCCAAAAAATTTTAGGATTATGTGATATATCAATCATATTATTAATGGTCAATGGTAAAACATTGTTTTTTTGTTTAATCAAAGCATATAACTAGTATAAATTATGATATAAATGAATGTTATTAAAACAAAATGATTATCCACCTAAAACCGATGTTATTTTGGAGCTAGATTGAAAATATTTGGTTCTATTCTCACGTAACGTTCTCAAGACATGAATCATAAAGAGACTCCAAATTATGAATATTGGGAAAAAAGATACTATTGATTATTCCATGTGGAAAAACATGCCATATTTTATTGCTACATCTAATAAACTAGTGTATGAGTTTTTTTATTAAAACCATTGATAAAATATTTATATTGTGAAGTGTTCAAAAAATTAAAATTTACTATTATTCATTTATCTATTTTTTGGTCAAGTGGATCAATGGTTGAATATTATTAAGAACACAAGAAAAGTATATTAATATAACACCATGGATTGATATTTGTTTAGGAGGATGTCTGGTAGAATGTAATTACCTCTTATTATATGTATATAGTTGGATAATGAATTTCTTGATCTTAAAAATAGGTATAATTAATATGTAGGTACATATGAGGTGGATTTTACAAGACATGAAATGTATAGATATTCTTTAATCCTCAATCTTTGATGAAAAATTTATTTATTTTTTGGTTCATTAAAACCGAGTTCATAAATGGAATAGTATATAGATGAAATATGTTGATAAATATAAATCATTCAATTTAAACTCAAGGATGACATTGAACTTATGGATTCCTAGAATTATCATGGTTTTTATGAGTACATGTATGAATAAGTAACATGAAAACAAGAGCAAATGAAATGGTTAAATGAAATTCCAGCAATATATATATATACAACTAAAAGATACACCCAGGTAATTTGTTGAATATAACTGTGCGTTATTTAAATATGTAATATTTGGTCATATATCTTCTGAATGTCGAATGTCAGCGAATAGTATAGTTGAAAAATGTGAGAATGTAAGATTCCAACTTATACACCACCCTAGATCCAATGATCCAAATGCAAGGAGTCATGTAATTACACCAACTAGTGCATGAATCCAATGGTTTATAATGATGATCCATGTGAATGATATTTTAAGACCATGAAAAATGGAAATATAATGTGATCACAAATTAATATGTGGGTTATGATAATGACTTGGTGGAAGGTACCCTTATATTTTATTCTATAATAGCTCAAGAATTATTTTATTATTTCTATACCCACGCTTTTTCATACAATGAAATTTATATGTGTATTAAATTCACACCTAAATAATTATATGTTTATTTACTAGTGAAAAATTATAATTTTATGATTGTATCATCTCATATATATATTTCCTCTTTGATTGATTTTTGGTAGAAATTTATACATGAAAATCATTAGAGGCTTACATTATTTAAATTTTATGTGATTCTATGTATGTATTGGATTTACATATATGGATCATATAAAAAATTTCCAGGATGTAAATTCACCATTTATATTTTGAATGAACCTATGATCATTTATTAGTATAAATGTGAATACCAAGTGAGATAAGTTATAAATTATATCATTTTGGTTTTATTTTCTATCCATGAATGATATCTATCTCATATGGTAGAGATAAAATCAGTATAGAGGATATAGAATATTAATGATAGTTTATTAATTTCCATCTTAAAAATAGTTTAGAAGTCTCAATCCAAGTCATTATGTTTAGTTTTCGATAGAACTCAGACATCTTATTGAACCTAATTTAAAGACTTCTAATAAAATGTTCCAAATTAAATTGAAAAATTTTAAGAAAAAATTCATGGTTTTTTTTATAATGGATTCCTATTTTTTATTTAATATCTATATGGTGCACCTATTATTTTTTTGTGTGGTGAATGATAGTTTAATGATTATTTTCTTTAATTATTTATAACTTTCAAAAACCACTACCGTGAATAATTATCCTCATCCCATGTTGATGGTTTTCTTGATAAATTAGAGATATATATATATGTTATAAATATTGAACCTCTTTCTGGATATCATCAATTGAGGGTTATGAAGTGGGGTACACCTATTATATCTTTTCATATGAGGGAAACAATTTTGAATGTATAATGATTATATTTTATATTAATAGTTCTTTATATATCATCATATATTTAATGAATATATTTATTTGTGATTAACATAATCAGTTATCGGATGTATTTATAGTTATTTAATTTGAAAATACTAATTCCCCATCTATCTTCGTGTACTTAACAAATATTGTCACTAGAGACTACAGAGATCGGTTCTTGGTACACCATGTAGATGATATTTGTATATATTCATAGACAAATAAATATATTAAATATCACTTGAGAATTCTCCTAAATACTCTAACTAAAGATAAAATATATATATATAATTTAACAACAATGATCTTTGTATTCATAAATATTGTTTCTTGAGTTAGATGATGTCATGTGATGAAATATTAGTGGATCCTTCAAAGATTAATATTATTTATCATTATACTATTCTATACATGGTAACTGAAAAACATTGTATTCATTGGATGTTAGTATATTACCAACACTATATGATATATTTCTCATGACCATCCAAGACACTCAACATGTTTACCTGAAATAAGGTCATGTTATTACTGATAGATTAATGTGAATCGAATTTAAAGGAACTGAAGAGAAGATTGGTCAGTAAAGTTGTGCACTCACAACCCATTAGTGGGATAGTTTTTATTATATATATTTATGAATAAATAAATATATAATTATGTTTTCTCATGCACAATAATATGGTTATAATGAATTCCCCATTTTAATTGTAAAAACATGTGAAAAATTACATGACATGAGATTTATATCTAGATATGTTAATTTTTGAATATATTATATATTCACATTATATGTAAAGTGAAATGTGTGTCATATATTAAGGTCATTAAATTTTAAATTATATATTCAAATTTTTTAATTTGAATATTCATAATATAATATGGTTATAATTGATTAAATATTATAATTTCATAATAGATCTCCACCTTGGAAGGTGAACAAGGTGGTTGCCGATTTGAAAGAGAAGGACTATGCTACATTCTCTATTATGATTATGAAAGGAGAACCAATAGTTATAGAAAATAAGAAAATGGAGAATGAAATCCTTAGTAAAGGGGGTAGGTCATATCTTCTTTATAGAAATGTTCAATAATCCATATATATGAGAATTAGGGAGGCACAAAAGGAATCAATGGATCTTCAATATATTGCCAGAAATTATCCTTTATTAAATCGTTCTTATGTTGTAATGATAAGTTGTAATAAACCATATTATTCACAAAAAAACTAGAGTTAATGAATGAAATGTAACATAAATATCATTATTTATCCATATATATATATAATGGATTTAAAAAGATGAAATGAGATCTCATGTAAAATTTCTAGTGGGAAAAATGAATATGGATATTGTATAGTATATATCTCAATGTCTATTATGTCAGATTGTTAATACTAAGTGACTAAAGTCAATTGGTTTGTCCCAAATATTACACATAACTAGGAAAAAATGAAGAAAAATTCCAATTAATTTCATAAATGTCTCCCAAAACATTTCAAGGGTAATATTATATTTGGTATTTTCATCTTATTTGTGACATTAGAGTAGATAAATTGTATTAGAGAATTTTTATATGTTAATATGATCAGTATGAGATATGAAAAATATGTGGTGATATTGTGTGGACTGACACTATCAATTATATTTTAATTTGATATACGATTAACCATAAATATTTTGATAATTCATTAAATGGATGTGGATAAAGATTTATATTTATATATTACACATCATATACAGAGAAAATTTCACTGAGACAACCATTCAATCTCTATAAGTCTTGTTGATATATTTCTCTATTGATTAAAACTTTGGTTTGAATAAATATCTTCCTGAAGGAAATTTTCATAAAACATTGTATTTCACTAGTGTATTCATAAAACACCTTATAAATCCATCTATAGAGATAAGTTCATAATTTCAATGTGACGAGATAAAGTTGGATAATTATTTCTATTTGAAATCTATTTAGAAGTGAAGATATAAAATAGTTGTGGCCAATCTATAGAGACCAAAGCCTATATGTTTGGAGATGATTTCAAATCCCATTATATTTTATTTATTATTGGAAATAAAATTCCGATGGGCTGATCAGCTTACATGTCACTGTAAACAAGAAAAAAAATTTAGTTTTATATTACAAATGAATACACTAATTACAAAATGATTTTTTTCATGGATAATAACATTTTTCTATCTACTGTATCATTGAATATAATTCTTATTGTAATTCAAGGATTCATAGTGAATGAAACGAAGTAATTGTGAACTCAAATGCTTTGTAAGGTTCATGTATAGAGGAATAAATTATTAATCAATGGTAATAGTCCATATAATAAATTAAATAACAAAGAATACATTTCATATAGTCAATAATAAAGAAGGATGTTAGTATATAATATAAGAAGGTAAATAAATGAAAAAAATTATATTTAATATAACTAGATATGAAATAATAAATATAGAAATGTAAACAAATAAAGACAAATTACATTCAATTAGTAGACTAAAAAATTGCATCAATAGATATGTTGAAGAAAAATATCAGGGATAAATTTTAACTCGGTCTGAATAAGGGAAATGCTTATTTTTTGGACTCCATCATTCCTCTTTACATGTAACATTAACTGTATAGTCCTTTCACAAGATGGTATATAATATCTGGTAAAAAACAATATATGGTTTTCCAACATACTCATCTCATTAGACTACTGATTCATCAAAATTATATTTATAACAAGACGCTAACCATGTCACACCAATCCGAATCATTCACATATATTTAATAATAAATTTCATTTATGATCATTTTTTCCTATCTAATATCCATATTGAGTAAAATATATATATTTAATAATATTTTCCTATATTTCAAATAACATTTGACGAGAAAAACATATGTAAAACTGTTATATGGTTTTCTGAATAATTGTACCCATGAAAAATGATACTGATATTTAGCGGATTTTCAATGTTCAATGATCAAACGAAATTGAATATTTCAAGGGGGTTGAAAAAGTTATGAAGGTGGTGAATATCAATACTATACTTAGACAAATCAATCAAAACCCATCAAGAGGACGAATATGTATATTATCAATATGACCTATACCAATTGGAGTAAAAATAATGGTTTTCTTAAAAGTTTATATATAATAACAACCTCAAAATAATTCATTATGAAATTATCCGTTTTTCTTAAAAAACAATTTATTTTAAAACAAAATTTTAAAAATATTTCATTACATATTTTTTATGAACATGAAAATGAATCACTAAAGTAATTTTAGAGGGTAAATTCAAAAATTATGTATAACGTAAAATGAATATGATAATTTCATGGTAAAAAAAGGATAGAAATGTTCCTTGTTCAAAATGAAAAATTATGATTCTTTTGAAATAAAATTAAATGAAAAAATGTGTAAAATGTTTTTAATAAATCATTTTGTAAAATTTAAATACATTTTTAAAACCTTTTTAGTAAAATGGTTTATTTCAAGAAAATAGTTTGTCTAAATAAATAGAGAAATGATGATAGGATTTTATAAAATCAATTTAAAACATGTTAAGAAACAATGATTGAAAAAAAGGTAGTGTTACATGAAACTGTCCGATTGACATGCCGTTAGCAGCAGCGTGACCCAAGTCCTTGTGTGGACATTTTGAGATGCTTTCTGAAGCGTTTAGGTTGGAGATAAGGTGTGGGCCTCACAGGGCCTAGCTCACACATTTTATGGTGAAACACCAATTTTTCACCTGGAATCCATTTGGGGAATTTGAGTACTTGTTTCTGAGTGTTGTTCTGAGGGGATTGCAACTGCGCAATCCGCCTTCCTAAATTCGTGCCTGAGGCATGGGTCCCACAAGGCATCTTTCGGTCGTATGATGCGTTTTTACAAATTATGAATCATAGGTCCGTTCTGGGAAAATTAATAGCCTATCATTCATGGTTATCAGCAAGTAACACAATGGTACGATTTGCGTGATGTGTTTCGGGGTCGACGTGTGGGCCCCACAGGGCCTTGTCTGCGTATAACGCGGGGAGAGGCAGCTTCTGCATCCTAAGTCCATTTTAGGCGCTTCTAGTGGTGATGTGACCCTCGCATCAAGACGAGGTTGACTGGGGTAGATTCAGGCGATGAAGCCGGAGTTGAGGGATGGGCACTACGGGTCCTCTTTTGAGCTGTGTGTAGTGTACAATGCCTTTTTCATCAAGCATCCATTTGGGGTCTATGAATAGTTTTTTCGCCATGTTTTTCTGAGAGCATCGCGATGGCACAATTCGCCCAACCTCTTTTAAAACTGAGTTGTGGGCCCCACGAGACACCATATTAGAATGAAGAAATGTTGAATAACTTTTCCATCAGGAGCCCATTTCCAGCGATTGAGTAGACTATCCCATGATTTTTTCCATGAGGATTACAACAGTGTAATCTGTTTGTTTGTGCAGAGCCTCTTTGGAGATCTAATTAAATGTGGAAACATGAAAGGGTGTTGGTATGAGGTTCCTTTAATTCACTCCGAACCTACGCACGGTAGTAGTGTTAGTGACACCCAGTGATGGCATGGGTAGTGCAGAGATATCGGACCATTTCCGGGTTTACCCTCCAGCGAGGCTAGGAAGTGGGATACCTGTGGAAATTAGGGTTTACCCTCCAATTAGGCGGGGCAGTGGGATACCGGTTGAACATACAGTTTACCCTCCAATGGGGCTTGGCAGTGGGTCACCATTGACTTATTTCATGTTTACCCTCTATCAGGGCTGGGTAGTGTGTCACCTGATTATTTATTATGGTTTACCCTCCAGAGGGGCTAGGTAGTGGGTGAACATTGACTTATTTAGGATTTACACTCCATTAGGGAAGGGTAGTAGGTCACGCGATGATTTATTATGGTTTACCCTACAGCGGGGCTGGGCAGTGGGTCACCGTCTACTTATTTAGGGATTACCCTCCGGTAGGGCTGGGCAGTGGGTCAACCGATGATTTATTATGATTTACCCTCTAGCGTGGCTGAGCAGTGGGTCATCATCAACTTATTTAGGGGTTACCCTCCAGCAGGGCTGGGCAGTGGGTAACCTGATGATTTATTACGATCTACCCTCCAGCCGGGCTGGGCAGTGGTTCATCGTTGTCTTATTGGAGTTTACCCTCCAATGGGGCCTGACAGGGGGTTACCCGACGACTTATTTCATACTTGGTCCTTTCTATGAGGCTATTCAGTGACTTTTCTCCATGATTACCAGAGCGGGACCCCTGGTGGTACAGTTCAGCGATGAGACAACTTTGACGTACGGGCTTGTTGGGCATCTGTTATGATATCCTTTGTACTGTTGGCGACTCTTATTGGTTTGATCATGGAGATAGAGACCCCCTTACATGCTGATTCATGTTTCTCATTGAGCACAGATATATATATACACCCTACTTTTTTTCACACTCATTATGTTCTATTACTCTTATTCTGGGAGGGGTGAAGATGCATGGGGTATGCCACGTGCTTTCCGTGTCTATCTCTTCTTGGGTGGATGAGTATACTCTCCTGCTATAGGCAGTGAAGGTTCGACGAGAAGTTAGTATTCTCACCATTTCTAGCTTCTTGCATCTGGATGAGTCTATTTCCTTTCTCTTATTTGGTAGAGCTACACTCTCTCTCTCTTTTGTACTCTTGCAATATGCTTTATTCTATCTACTGGTCACCGATTTAGTATCTACATTGTTTCTCCCTCGTGCATTCAAGGAATCCTACTGAGTATCTTTATACTCACCCCTGTTTGGGCTTTTCCCACAGTTGTTGTGCCGTTAAATATAATAGAGAGGTCGATCGAGACTACGAAGGAGCATAGAGGACACAAGAGCTTGGTCTGCGTTCAGTGGTCGTATGAGGATTTCTGGGTGTAAGACTCACCAGCAGTTTACTTTCGTTTTACCTGTAGCCGGGTTATGGCACCATTCTGGGGGGTGCGTCTTTATACCCTTTTACTGTTCATCTAACTTGTTTGTACTTTTCAACACTTTACCTGTACTGTTTAGAGGTCGATGCATGTATGTTGGATTCCCATTTTTATCAGTGTTGTATCTTTCTTTCCTTTCTCTACACATTTGCAATGAGTTGGCTCTTTGTGTTTGTACAGTTTCTTAGGAAAAGACTTCACCTAGTTTGTTGTGCCTTCGGTGCAGGTCTCCAGCCCCTGGCCTTTGGAGGCGGGCATGGGGTAGTTGTGTCTCGAGCCCTAGTATGGGTAGGTTCGTGACAACATTGGTCCTTTTTATATTTGTCTTAAATAAGGAATTTAACTTTTTGTTTGTGGGACCTAGGTTGAATGAATTAAATTGATAGATTGAGTTCTAAAGGTTGTAGAACCATCGTTTAGGTTATTTTTTGAATTCCTCTGATTACTTGTAATTTAATGGCCCTTGTCTAGTGCCAAAATATTTTGAATTATTTAACAATGGGAATGCACATTTAATTATTTTTCCTATTTTCCCATGAAACGTTATGCATACCATTTTAACCTTGATAAGTGAATTAAATTTTATTATTTAAATAAATTTAATTAACAAAATGAAATGGCTTGACATGATGGAATTCCTTCCTTAAATGAAATAAAATAATTAATTTAAATTTATCATATTATGGTGGTATGTGAATATCTTTTATTATAACTGAACAACCCTGGCATATATAAAATACTTCAGTGTTATCAAATAAATATAATCAATCACATGCTTCGTGGATATTGCATTTCTAGAAACTAATTGATATGGGTGGTCAAATCTAAATCACTTTTTATAGGATAGAATTATTTGCATTATATGTGATTTATACAATCATGTCATAATAACTCAAGAATGTCTAGATAAATTGAATAAATTTTTAATACATAATATTTTATTTTTTAACTGTAATTGAATACCTTTGGGTCTATAGTCAAAGAGACTGAAACCTTTAGCCACCTAATAGGTGCTCCAACCATGGATTTAATTGTGACCAAGTTTGTTTGAATTTTGACCCCAACAATAAATTATATAATTTGATTGATTTTTGATTAGACATTTGAATTGAAATGATAATACATTTTTTGGGGGATTTTTATGGAAGATTTACCAATCCTAATTTTTTTAATTTTATATATTAATGACCATAGGGTAATATTGTGATTTAAATTAGTTTGATAAGTTATAATGATAATTTGGATCCCTTATTAATGAAATTAATTTTGTTAGACATATGATAATTTGAGTAATTGACTATTGTGTCCTATGATAATACATTTGGTATATTTGATATTGGAATTGTGATTTTTCCTTTTTATAATTTGATTGTCCATTATATTGATGTAATTAATACCTTGTTGTTTGATGCTCAGGGCGTGTTTATTTTTGATAGATATGAATCATATTTATTTTAGACAATGAAGGCATGGTGCATGATATTTTCTACCACATAAGGTCATGGAACACATGAAATTTATGCCTGACAACTTTGTATATGATTATAAGGGATGTATAACAACTCATTTTTTTATTGATTCTTAATGGATTGCTTACCATTTTTGTATCAATGGATGGTAGTAATAATTGTAATTATGTAGGACCCTGGGACACCCTTAGAGGGGAGCGGTGAATCAGGGTGTCAACATTTTCTTTTAATGTGTTGGATCTTGTCCCCACATTGGTATGAACTTGTTAATACTTTATGATGGATATAAATAGAAAGGAAACATTCTCATGCAGAGAGACGACACAACACCTTTTACTTGGTTCACCACTAAGGGCAACGTCAAAGAAGTATACTCTCATAGGTTGTCAGTCATACCAAATTCCAATAAACATTACTAAATGTGGATTACAATGTTTCGGGAACAGTCACTCTTTACCATGCTCACTGCCTTTACACATATTCAAGGATAGCTCACTGCATCCCTCGGGTCACACCTGTTGACTTCCCATGGCTCACTGCCCTTGGTGAAGTCAGACTCAGTTTATAGACGTGAAGGTCTCTTCATCATCACTAAATAATACATCCTCTATTGCATGTAGATGATTCGTTGGAGTGTAACCCTCTCCTATTGTCAAATATCACTTTGCTTCAGGGGTACCTGGCATCTCCCAACATTCACATAGCTCAAAAAAACTGGCACGCTACTTTAGTGCCTGGTGGGCAGGTCTCATGTGTGGCACAAATTTGGCGTGAAAGTACAAACTGGTGCACAGGAATCAACCAACCACCTGTACAACACCGCCTACTTCAACATCAAACCTGTGCGACTCAATTCTGTTCTCACCCAAACCGCCTTGGGCACACAGCCAACAAACGGCGCACAACCTCTACCTGCGCGGCCCAACTACTACTTGCGTGACTCAACTACTTGCTTGACGGGAGCTTGAAAAATTTCTATGTCCTGAACTCTGTTACAAATGAGGAGGGGTGGTCCTCTATTTATAGGCAAACTGGACCCCTTGCGTGGTGGCGCACAAGTTTCCTCACAACGTGAAAGTCCCGGCGTGCAGCTCCAACTGCCCTAGCCTATGTCGCACTACTCACTTGTGGGACCACACCAATACTTGTGCGGCCATCTTCCTTCACCATATTTTGAAGCTCTGATATCGAAGAACAACAGGTGCACAACTTTCCAGCCTCCTAGGCATCGGCGCACAAGTCCTTTCTCGGCGCGCAAGTCACTTGCGCGACCAGCAAAAAACTTACACGACCCTTATCCCTTTTCCAATTTTCGATGATCTGATTTGAAAAACATATGGCACACATGTTTCCTATCCTTCACGTACATGACGCACAAGTATCTTCTCCAAAAACACTTTTCTCCATTTGTCGATTTTTATGCCCAAAAATTTAGAAACAACTGTAAAACGGGGCCACCTTCAATACTGTAATCTGATTGACCTATATGAGCACTTTGATGGAACACATTCTGAATTCCTCTAAGGATTGATAACAAACACAAAACATACTCCAATTCATTCATATATTACCATGGTTCTAACAAATAAATGACTGAGGGTGTATAATATGTTTATATTGGATGCTTGAGAGCAATATGAACATTCACAAGTTGCCTAAGAGAGAGATTATAGTGATGTATGATGGTTTGATTCATTTTTATTATATCCTGCAAGCTAGGATCACTGGTATTGAATTACTGAGGGAATATTATATGTTTATGTCAGATTAATGAGGGAAATATTCATAGGCACGTGTTGACTGAGTGTGAATTTTTAGTTATGCATGAGGGTGAAATTTTGTTTCACCTGAGGGAAGAGGCCGTATTTTTATGTTATATTCTGAGTGATTCGTCTTTGGTAGGAGAATATTACAAGGATTTGGATGATCCATTCAGATGTGAGAGGATCTATTCATAGACATAGATACCCAGTAGGGTTCTGATGTAGGTATATCAACCATGTGTCACTTAGAAACCTAGGCAGATTATTGATTATTTATTCAGCACTATTTTTTTATTTACAAATTCTAATACTTTCTGACTACATTACAATTTATTTCATGTAATTTACAGGGTTAAACAACATGGGTTATTCCATTAAAATATTATTATTTTACTCCTTTCTTAGGTGTGGTTTGGAACCTCAGAAAATTTTCTGGTTCGTAGGTTATTTGATTCATTTTTGGTGATGTTCTATGTACTAGAGTGCTAGGGAGCACATGACTGAGATCTTTCTCAGGATTCTATAGGAGTGTACCATTGTTTTTTTCGTTTTATTTGCTATTTTTTAATACTTGTACCATGTTGTAAGATCTAAAATTACAGGAATCATTATATAAGATTTATTTCGACATTATTAATTTAGATCTTATATTATTCTTCCACTCGTTGCCTTTCAATTATTTATTACATCTAGTGTAATATTTTGTTTAAGAACTATTATTCCACTATGAAACTATGATTATGAGGTGATAGTCTACCAATAGAAGCACATTTACACCAAATATTATAGACATTAACATATATAGTACTGGGATACTTGCAGGTGGCTATGTGATCCACCGGTCTGGCCACCATCTTTTTGGTGAGTCAAGACAGGATGTTAAAAAATTTGATTCATATGATCTTTTTTCCTATAGTCATATTGTTTGGTCTTTTATTCATGATACTATGAATGTTTCTACACATGGTAAATAGCCATGTGTGGGATTGATCACCCCACATATAGGAAATGACCAAGTGCCTAGGGAAGGTAATGTCTTTTGTTCTTTTATCTATTATAGTAGATATGATTCACTTTGATTGAATGGTCTAAATTATACTACGTATTGACCTATGAATTTATGAATCTTAACCTGTACTAGTAAAATATGGATGAAGAATTATATGAATCAATTTAGGTAGATAGTAAATTCACATGCCATGCATATTTTATTCCATATAGTGGCATATGTTGGTTACATAATTATTTCATTGGTGTGACATGAGTGTTATTCAATTTTTCCTTGTATGAAATTCTAAGGTGTTTATATCCAATGATTCCTAACTTATTATCATGACTTTCCAATTTTTATTTAATTCTTCCATGTTTAATTTATGGTTCCCAGTGTTTACATTAAAGGGTAAAATACAAGCATCATTTTTTAATGTGTAATTGGTTGCATGGGATAGATATATAGGATTAATGAATAAATGGGAGCTGGACATTGATTTAAAAAGTTTACGGGTGATTTATATGCTGGGGAATGGAAACAAAAATATTCCAACTATTTTACATGACCATTTTATTTTATAAAATGGTTTTAAATGTAATTTATATTCAACTTAAAATTTAAATGAACTGGTTAACTGTCTAAATGCTCATCTAGAACAATGTAGGTCAGTAGGTGAATGGTTCTTTGGATATTACCAATAATGGGTTTTTTTATTTTTAGTGGTTAAGAAACTGATATTGTGTTGCATGGTAATGAAATAGGATTTATTTTTGGGGCTATAATACATCTCTTTATCTGTAAAAATTAATTTATTTTGATAAATATCCTAATTATGAAAAAATTAAAGAAGGGTAAATGTTTTAAAAATGATTTTTGTTGAGAGATACCTGATTTTACTCATTTTAATAGTAACATCTTTTAAATTATTAAATATTTAAATGTTAATAAATTAAATGAACTAAAAATGGAACCTCTATTGGTTTCCATCGTTTAAGACCTTGTGCAATGGTATTTTAACATTTTATCTGAGTTACAATAAAATAGAACGGTAGGCATATTTCATAAGCTTGCGCAAATTTAGAAATAGATTAAATGATGAACTCTTGAACCTAGTGACAATTGTTTGGTTTTACATAGATATATGGTCATTCTTGTTCTTTGAAACAGTATTTCCAATGTCATGTGTTCTTGGACAATTGGTGACATTTGGGTTTCATTGTACATTTTAGGGATCTTGCCTTTTTAATGACACCCTTGTTCTTATGGGTAGTCATGATCATATAGACATCTTTTATGGGTGTGTCCATCATGTACTTCTTGGTTTCAGCTACATAGACATTCCTTGGGCATGATCAACCTCTTCATATTTTTATTATCCCTTTCCTATAACCAATGATGGATTACTTGGAATGTAATTGCCCATGTGAATCATCATAAAAATAAAAATGAATTTTCTTAAATCTCTTATAAAATCCATCTAATAAATTAATGAATAGGGATGATAGACTATGGATAAAATTCATGATTTTTTATCATACTTTAGAAACCTTGGGGTGACATGAATTTTCATACATAGTAATCGTTGAGTTTATTAATGTCAAAATAAATCATCTGAGTTCACTGTATCTTTTAAGTTTGGTGTTGCTGAGTTCATTATAAAGACATACTCATG
This sequence comes from Viscum album, assembly GCA_963277665.1. Classification (NCBI taxonomy): domain Eukaryota; kingdom Viridiplantae; phylum Streptophyta; class Magnoliopsida; order Santalales; family Viscaceae; genus Viscum; species Viscum album. The sequence goes on along the minus strand of OY728133.1, from coordinate 968,623,764 downwards.
GTAGAATTATATGAGAGTTAAAAGGAATAAATTCTTTCTATAGCTCATGATAAATTTCCTAGAAGATCGGGTGTTTTGAAATGATGTTTAGGTCTTTTCCGACATTCAAACATGATGAATTGATGTTGTGATTGTGACATGGAGGAGTTTCATGCATATTTATATGGTGGATCTGACCTAGATCGCTTATTAATGCTTATTCATTCTATTCGTTCAATGTCTATGAAACTCCTTTAATGGGAAACATTGCATTGGTAGCTGATGTCAAGTTTCTTTTAAGGCATCAACCTATAGTAGTAAAATTATTTTCCTTCAGGTAATATTTCATAACCTCTTAGATAACTCTTTGTTGAGAGATGAGTATGTACAATATCTAGATTACATCCTTAATACATTAAGAGAGCTATGGTCTTTCTCCATCAAGTAGAGTAAAAGTTATTGTGCGGTTAAAGTGGTATCCAGGTGTTGCACGTTGAATGCATTGTTTATATCATGGATTTCTTAGTCATGGGTGACACTAGGATTCCCGTGTATAAATAAATTGGCTGAAATCTTGTACACCATCCATTTCTTATGAATTAACGGCATTTCCGATGCAACTATGGGATCACTCAATTATATGATGTAGATGTTTTGTATTTTTACCAACTTCACCCTGGTAAAAATGAAATATGGAATGATTTTGGTAAGTTACTTACACACAATATATTCGAATTGAATGATATCCTAAACCTTTAGTCTGGATTAGTGATTATTACATCATGTAACATTACTAAATTTCTGTTGTAGACATCAGTGGATATGTTTGTGGTAAATACAAGATACATTTGAATAATACATCGTAGTTAATTTTTTAAAATTCAATCCTATTATGGAAATATTCTTCCTAAATGGTCACATGGAGTGTATAGACTAGTTTTCAAACTTGTTTAATTGAATGGAAATTTAATGACCAATTATGTCATTCCATCAAGAGAGAAAAGTGATGTTTTTGTTTTCTAGGTCATTTCAGGAGGAGCTGGCTCAACCTTGATAAATATGGTTAGTGGGGAATTGACCATTTGACTATTTAAAAATCACATCAGCACATCACCAGATCACATGAGGCATGACTTATATGAAATTATGATAGTGTATGTGTCGTAGATCAATATTTATCCCTCTTTAAAAAATTAGACTTATGGTGGGGTGCACCACCTTTTAGTTTTTTCAAGAGAAAATGACATAGTCGTGTCTCTAGCTGAATGGTCTTCTGTAAGAAATATTTTCTTGTTTAAGTCGAAATTTGAGCGAAGGAAATGGATTTAATTTCTATGATCTAGATGATTAAGATGTGATTTCAGGTTAATTTGATGATTGGAAATTCAAAAGGGCTACTTGAACAAGCCTTCACAACCCTTGAAGGCCAGTTGAAGTTTTCCTTGTTCTTTATGGATTCTCAAGGATGAGATGTTCTATGGTGGAGAGGTTTTAATGACCTATATTTTTGAAAGGGATGAAAATCCAAATGAAATTGATTTTTTCATTTTCTGGGAAGGACCTTTTACTAAGCGAGTTTCACTACAGTATTTGAATAATTGAAACACTTCGATGTGTTTTATTTAATGAAATTAAATTTATTCAACTATAATTTAAATAAATAATAAACATGAATAACAAGAAAGTTATTAAAAAATATATTTTTATTTCAATAATAATATTAATATTATGATGATGATGATGATGATGATTATTATTATTATTATGTCATTATTATGATTATTATTTTAATTGTTATTATTCTTTGGTTAGTCTTCTTTTTAGAGTCCCAAATGCATTTTTCCCTTCATCCCGAACATGATTCAACTCTCCCCCTCTCTTCTCTAGGTGATGTGATCCCCCCCTCTTGAATCCCCCCCACAAATGATTTTATCCAATTTATTCATGGTTTATCCTCAATCCTTTAGGGTAAGTACCTATATACCTTTTCCATCACTTTTTAAGCCATATTTATGTCTCCTCGTTTCCTACGTTGGTGAGACCGAACTTATGGTTTCAGGATAAGATGATTTTCAGTTTTTCTTACGATATAATGGTATGTGAGGGTGTCTCGGGACCCCTTGGTGCATATTCTGACAACCTCCACCGATGGTAAATGGGATTGGTCCAATTAATCTTGTCTCCAAATCCCTTGGTAATGTTTTTCATCCACTATTTGGTTCCAATTTTTTTAGATTATTTATATTTATTAATTCCTTAGTGTTTTATTTATAGTCTATTATACATTTACTAATGTTTTTGAGTTGTTGTTGATTAAATTGTTGAGTGTCAAGTATTTTTCATTTTCTATTTAAAGGTAGGATCCCATTCCATCACCTTAAAAATTATAATTTTTCAATTTCACGCCTTTCTCACTAACATGGATTTTAATTTCATTGGTTTATTTTTAAATAAATACATAGTTATGATAGAATAGTTTTTTTCAAAGAAAATTAGTGGTTTTTATAATAAAACCCCCCCAACAAAGATGTGTTTTCCTTGATAAATCATAGTTTGGTTTTTTAATTTTTAACATGATTTCTAAATTACATGAATTTTTCCTTCTACATTAATTTCAAAGCATACTAAGTGGCATTCCAGTCTGTGACAAATTTTAATATTCTGTAAAAAAAATATTACCCCTTAATAATTATTTTGTTGAACCAAATTGCCTTTTAAGTACTTGTACTATTTTATAAATAGAATTACATACTTTATTAATTGTAATTATCAGAGTGGGAATTCAATCATTTTTAAAATTGTTTTGTTTTTTTTTTGGTAGTGTCATAGTCCTGCTTCCCAGATCCACCCTGTGATGTATTATTTTTGAATATTAAACTCATTTTAATACCATTTTTTTGGTGATACCTTAACTTTGGGTGAAACATGTTCAGGGGGTACGCCTTATCCTTGTCTTTACATATTAGGTACACCATTCCACCGTGGCCCTTTTCACCCATTATCATAAATATAAAATTTACCCTATTTGTGTGTGACAGTATGGTTGAATTCATGAAATTTATACAAGGAGTTAAAAAGGGTTTTGAACCTTGGTTTATGTTCCTTTGGTAATTTCTAAACATAAATTAAATTGGAAGGACTATGTGTAGTACAAAATTTATTATCAGGATTTATATATATGAAATTAATATATAGGAATTTTCCCTATTTTCTCATGGTACCTACCAAGTACCACTTAAACCTTGATACATGAATATCATTGGATTGTTTAATTTTATATCATGAATGGAATAAAATATATTCTCTAATGGGTTTATTTTCATTAATGTTATAAATGAATTAATATAAATTAATATTATCAGGGTGGTACATCCACACATCTTGTTATGATTAATTAATCATGACTTATGTAAAATATTTCAATAGTATGAATTGAATATATTCAGATACATTCTTCTTAGATGATTCATGACTCAAAAATTAATTTTTGTGAGATCTCTAATCAAAATTTATTTTTATTTTTTATAATTAATTAATTTATATGGAATATATTTAATCACATAGCCATACCACAAGCATGAACAATTACTTTGTATAGTCTCTATTAACTATAATCACATATTTTTTAACCACCATTGAATCCCTTTGAGTCCATAGGTAAGGAGACTTAATCGTATGGACAACTGATAGGTTTTTCAGCCTTGGATTTAACTGTGACATTGTATGTTTGACCTTTATTACATATAATAAATTTGATAATTTTATTGATTTTTGTCTTATATTTTTGAATTGATATAATAATAAATTTTTCTAATTTTTGTGGAAAATCACCTTATCTTATTTTTGTTAATTAATATATTAATAAAAATTGTGTTAAATTATTATTTAAATAGTTTTTATATAATTATAATGATAACATGGAACCCTGACATATGAAATCAATTTCCATAGTGAGGTAATGGTTTTATTAATTGATTATTGTATCTTATTATAATACATCTGATAGGTTTGATATTGGCCTTGTAATTTTTTTTTGTATTTTATTTTTTATATTATATGATATGAATGTACTTGATACCCTAGGGTTTAATGCAGGTGTCTTGTTGAGTTTGTCTGGACATTACTCATGTTTATTTTATATGGGTGAGGTCGTGGAGCAGGATCTTCTACACCGCATGAGGGAATGATTCATATGTACTTGATTCTTGAGGGAAAAGTGTATGATTATATGTAATTTCTGAGGACTCATGTATAGTGTTGACGCTTAAGGGCTTGGAGTATGTTTTTCAACTTCCAAATAGTTAGTAACATTGATACTAAATGTCTATGGGATGAATACTATTTTATGTAACATGCTTGAGGGATAGATTCACTATCACACGATTCTTCAGTGTGAGATTATAGTTATTCCTAAGGGCTTGGTGATATTCTTTACCACCTGAGGGGTACGTGAACTAGTAATGAAAGTTTGAGGGAAGATTATATGTTTATATAGGATTCCTAAGGAAAATATGAATAATCACACAATCACTATAGGAGATATTATAGTTATGCATAATGGTGATATTTTGGATATCCTTAAGGAATAAGTTAAATTTTTATGGTTTATTCTAAGTGATTCATCATCAGTGATAAAATTTTCCATTGATTTGGGGGATATATCCCAACACAGGATGACTATAATTATATGTAGACACATATTTGTGTTTTGATGTTAGTATAGCCTCTATGTGTCCCTTAGGAACCTTGGTGGGTTGTTGTTCATTTATTCAACATTTAGTATTTATTTTTCTCATCTTATTACTACTCACTAATTTACATTTTCAATCACCTAAAATATTAGGATTGATAATCTTGGTTCCAAACTATAGAGTTTTTTCTCTCAAACCCTGGCCATGTGCCATTTCGAACCCAATTAGACCTTCTTTCGTGTAGGTCATTAGATCCATTTCTTGGGATGTGTTGTGTACATGGGAGCTATAGACCATAGTACTGGGATCTTTCCAAGGTTTATCATGTATTTGACCATATGTTTTTTCTTTTCTTTTTTTATTCATTACAAAATTTACCTTTTAGTAATAATAGACATTAAATTTGTTATTATATTGAATTGGTTTTGGACATTTTATTTTTATTAAGATATTATATTATTGATTTCATGCTTGTATTTAACTTATTTACTCCTTCCACTATTATTTGTTGTTTCTATACTATTATACTGCTATAAGATATAATTATGTGGGTATAGAATACCCACTGAACCACCATTATTGCATCGGTACTATTCAACAACCTCTGGCATATGGTTATGTGCTCTTATGTGCATGTGACGCACCAGTCTGGCCACTATCATGGTGGTGTGTTGAGACGAGACACTACAGAACCCTTAAAATACATACTTTTATGTATATTTATGATAACATTTTATTAATTAATTATGGTTGTGATGATTTTTGGGGGTTCATATGGTAAATAATACAAAATACCATGAGGAAGGTTATTACCTATTCTTTGAGTAACACATTCTTGTTTGCAATTGAGGGATTCCTTTTATGGATTTCTAACCAAAGGTATGATTTTCATTTTATGGTAAGGTTAATGGGAGGTTACATTTTATGGTATTTTATGATGGAGAGTTTTTGAGCGGTTTGAATAAGTAGTATGAGGTGAGTTCCCTTTTTAATGGGGGGTATAGTGTAAATCTAGTAATGTTTTTAGAAGGTAATTCCTCCTGCCTTTTTTTAAAGTCATTTGGCACCAATTGTTATCCAAATTCGATCCAATGGATGAACAAATCTAAATATGAACACATATTGGTCTTTGGATAGTTTTCATGTTTATTTTTGCTTCTATGTTCAATGTTTAGTCACTTGTTAAGCTAATTTTGATCATTATCTCTGTAATTAATTTTTATTACATTCACTAATTCTTTTTTCTAAAAAACTAAGTTGGCCATATTAGAAATTAAAAGTTATTATGATTACAAATATGTAGTCCAATTTTTCAAAATTCAAATAATATTAAATGTGAAAATTAATTTAATATTAATCCCACAAACATGATAACAATTTGTGTTTTTGAATAAAATATGTTCAAAATATTGGAATTATTTTATATATTTTTTCGATTTTAAATTTATTAAAATTACCCAAAATTGATTAATTATTGTATAGTTTATAGAAATCATCAATAAATAATAAAACCTCACAGAAAATAAAAAATCCACCTAAGAAAATCTTGACGTTTCTATAAAACAATTATGTTTGTATTTACTTATAAAATTTATTAAATAGGAAAAAATATTATTTAAAATTGGATCCCTAAAAAAATGTATTAAAATTTCCTTCAGAAAATAATGGAATTTTAAGAAAATTATTCTATTTTTATCTTATCTTATTCCTATCAAATATATGGGATTTATATAATAGATTTTTATTTAATATATAATATATATATATTACATTAATATCACTTACTATTTCTAATTAATTTAATTTATTAAGATAAAACAAATTTGTGGACATAAAATAAGTTTCTTATAAAAACATTTTAAATCAATTCAATTGGATCTTATATTCAATACTAATTTATTTGAAACCATTTAAATAATTTTATATATTTATAATCCATTTATGCTAATAATTTAGATAATTATATTCATAACTACAAATTAAAGGGCTAGGTTATATCTTATTTTATTAAATAATAACATTTTTTAGAAATTATTATTGTTTGGTAAAACTCGGCCTCTTTTTAATTCAAGTTACCAAACAAAAGAATTATTTCATGTAATTAATGGTATATTTTTTTGTTATTTTAAATATATATAATATACTGTGAAAAAATATAATAAAAATTCTTGTGTTATTATATTCCCTTAGGTTCTATGTGTGCGTTACATATAGGATTTTGAATAACAATTACTATTTTAGATTTTTATGGTGTGAAACATTTAGAAACATGCGGGGATAAATAGTTATATATATATATATATAATATTTGTAAAACATTAGTGAGATATAGAGTTCAAATATAGTTTTGTGGACTTATATTAAATATATCCAGGGGAAAAGTTTATGTTTCTATTAAGGGAATGTTGATCCCTAGATATAAAAATATCTGTAAATTTTTTTAATGATTAGGGTAGTTAGAATTTTGTTTGACCATCCAAAAAATATCTATCATGTTAAATCTTTATAACATGAATCTCTATGGATGAAGAGAATAATTTATCTATCACATGTAATAAACTCATAGGACATAACGCTAATGATATAAAAATTTATCGAGGAGCAAATGGAGGCGATTTTTGATTATTGAGAGAATGTGATATGAAATAAGATAGCTCTCCAAATTAGTGTTTTGAAGAAAATACATTAATTATAGGAATCAATGTGGGAGCCCAGGTTTTTTATGAAACAAATATATCCTTAATTGTTTTTAATAGTTTTATATATTTTTAGTTGATAAATTCATTTTATGTGTGGTTGAATGTATCACCATTATATAATTATGGAATTTCTCTCTATAAATTAATTTTATTTAATTTAATTGTTTTTTATAAAATACAAAAAAAATTAAACATACTATGTTATAATATTAAAATGTTTCAATTTAATATTATATTTATTTCTCAATCATTGAATTCATGGCGAAGAAAATAAATATCAAAATAATAAAATATTTATTTAGACCCTATTGAATTCAAATATATAAATTAACGATTGTATGATAAATAATTAAATTTGTAGTAATTTAATTTTATTATTAAATAGTATGTGTCCTTCAAAAATATTTTTTTACATCTTCTTGTGAGTTAATATTATAATTAATTTCAGAAAATATTTATTTTTAGGGATTAGTGTAATGTACTTATTTTTATTGAAATTACATTTTCCATGAATTTCCAATCATTCATTTTTTAAAATTAGATTAAAAAAATAGATTAATTATATTATTATTTATTCAATTAAGTATATTGTCATATATTTGATTATTTAACATGGTGTCAAATTATGTTATAAATAAAAAAAATTCTGAAAAACTAATTTTTGATGTATGTTTAAATTTATTCAAAATTTAATATATTGAACATATATAAATTGATTCTAAAAAACTTATTCCATGTTTGGAATTAGTAGGTAATTTTTTTAAATATGTCCCTTGTATTTTCTGACAATATGAATATTTACCATAATAATTTTTTTTTCAACATTGTACACATAATATTAGTTAATTAGGGTTATAGAATATTTAATAAGATAAAAAATTCCACCAAACATTTGATTTTATTTCACTAGATAATTATATTTCATTTAGGATCATACAAACATAAAAATTATGATCTTTTTCTATTTAACATTACCTATGAGCTGTTAATTCATTATGTAAAAGATAGTGTAAAAACTGAAACTTTTTTGATGTTAAGATCTATAATATTTTTTCCTTGGGATAAGAACAACATATATTCTGATATAAACTATTATTTGAAATTTGAATAATTTTTTTATCATGTTTACATATTTATCTTATGATGAAATATTCACATTAATATCTAATACATCACAAACACAGTCCTTGTGCAAGCAGTAAAAACATCAAAAAAATAGTTCGAAACTCTAGAAGATATATTTTATTGAGCTATATTTTTTCATGTATTTTATAGATAAATATAACACTTTAGATTTATTTTAATGTTATATATTAAAATTCATTTTGCTTTTCTATTTTCCTATTTCAGATGAATTGTTCCAGAAATTATAAAAAATATATTTTATAATACACAATATGTTATTAAATGATTTAAATTTCATTACCAAACATATGATATACAGTTTGAATAATTTATTGTTTTAATAGATATCATCTTTTATTTTTATTTAATTATAATTTTATGGTTACATTCATAACCACTAATGTGTATAAATCTAGGATATTGTTATAATTATCAAATGGGTTGATATAAGTTGAAACAAGGTGATAATAGTAAAAAAATAATGAAAAATTTAGAAATATTTATTTTACTAGATTAATTATACTAAAACTCACATAATAGTTCAATATTATCAATCAAGAGGAGTTTTTCAATGTTACATTATTTATATAAACATAAAACTTAATGTAAAACCTTTAGTGTCCCTCCCCTCACATATAAAAAGGAACATCTTTTCCTTCACTGTTCACAATGTATTTGAATTAAAAACAATCCAATACCAAACAATATATCACACTATAATCCTTAAACATATCATATGGGTTTTTATCATTCCAATAGAAAAACATTATATGGAGTAATGTGTAAGAAAAGTAATGTATCTGAATGAAGAGGTATAACTACTAACTTGTCATTTTCAATGTGGATTCTTATTATAAATCCATTAAATCCATTTTATAAAATCAAAATGATAAAATCAATATATTAATAAATTAAATTATTATTATTGTGAACAAACTACCATTATACACTTTTATCCTATTAGTTGGAAAATAATAATGTCTCTCATGTGTACAGTCGGACTACCACTTCAATGAAGCAATGCGTTTCATTCTTGATTTACAGTTTACATGGATGATAATAATAATATATTTAATGAAAATATATGGTTATGATAATAAAATATTTATTCATAATATCTGAATAATTATTCAATTTCTTTCCTTCTATCTTTCAAAAAATGAAGAACTGATATATTCGCATATACGACTTACCATCTCCAAGAAAGGTGTAATTCATATTTATTCTCATAGAACTATGCATAAATATATATATATATATAATAAAAATTATATTTATATGATGGTTAGGATTTGGAGATAATGGAACCATGATCATCGTATACATACATAGACTTTAAATTCAAAATTAGTATTGGAAACTATGTAGTTATGAACTAGAACAATCAATTTAATTAAAGAGTTATTTAATTACTCATCATATGTTATAAGTAAATAATATATTTCTTGATATATATATATATATATATCTGTTTGTGTGTGTGTGAGGATTACTACTTTTTTAATATATGTATAATAAATTTGTATTTGTAATATAGGAGGCTCATAGATGTACATGGAATGACAATACATTAGGTAATATATTCACATTTCAATCACATTTTATTTAGGATTACTTATGAATGAGTTTCAATTGAAGATATAATATGATCAATATATGATAATTCAATTTCATTTTTCATATGCTATTTTTATTTATACTGGATAAAATTTTACCTTTCATTTTTCTGGAATTATGTACTCAATATATTAAAATAATATTTTTTAGGACAACTAACTATGTATTAGAATTCAGTAAGGAATACGTTTCCTTCATGTCTTCAAGTTTATTAAGATGTTATAAAATATGTTTTTTTATTATTAACTAATGACTATTTAATTTAATTTTTAACCATATATTATTTTATATAAAAATATGATAGGGGAATATTCATGTTTTCTCCAAATCATGTACGTTTGATTTTAGAAAAAAAAAATCATTAGAATTGGTGTTTTACAATATACATCAAGAATATAATTTCATACCATAATGACCATTCAATTTTTTTATGTTCAACAAAGATTTTTATTTTTTATATTTAATGAATTATTTTTCCATAATATTTTAGATGTATTAAAATTTTATATATGTTATTTAAAAATATAAAGTGTATTTTCCTTATTAAATATTCCAAGGATCATTTAATGACTTTTAAATATATGATTACTCATTATAATGTTAATTATTCCTTAATAGGGATATGATATAATGACACTATCCTTTTTATTTTTTTTGGATTATTTATCAATATGGATATATGATTTCTATAGAAATAATCTGTTGTCTATCCTCTATGATATGATAAATTTATGAAATGATAAAGAAACCTATTTAATTCACAAATACAAATATATTTTTATATGATCAAGGTTTTATGATCCTCTAAGGAACATAAATATGGTTTTTACAATGTGAATCATGGGACCATAATTATATATCATTCTAATTCACTGGTTATAGTTTAATATATCATGATATAATTATGTAAAAGAAGATGATGTGCATGACCCACTATGAAAAACATATAAAAGCCTGATCCAGTATAAAAAATAGGTGATTATGTCTGATATACTTTTGGATAGAGTTTATAATGATATATCATTTATGATATTTGAAACAAAATTTATTTCTAATATATTATAATTTTATAGTTTCATAAATTAACCTTTACATATGAGTTTTATTCTAGGCCTATGATTGAGACACATTTTTAGGACATGATTATGATCTAAACATAATTTTTATTCTTGATTAATGTTGTTTTATTACACTGAATATTCATTTAATATTTGGTTATTATTGTTTTATATCATGATTCATGATTTTTATCCATAAATAATGGATATGAAATAATTATTTTACAATCATGAACATATACCATTATGGTAATCTAATGAATTCATATGGAAATTGATTTATATCTACTATTTTTAATCTATCAGAGAATCTAAGGTGAACAATTTTTTCTTCCCTTTACCATGGTTATAAATATTGGTTTTAATTAGTATATTTCAAGATGTGTAAAAAGGTGGATAGACATTATGAGAGTTGTTGAATCATGTACGTAAATTTTATTTTCTTATCTGTTGTCTCTATGGGGCCTAAAAATTCATGTTTCTAGTGTGCATCATAATATTACATATTTAATAATCAACTATAAATATGTCATATTAATGTATGAAAATTTAGGAGCTCTTGAAAAATATTCCATCCTTGGTGATGTGACCTCTCGTATGTTGTACCAATATAGTTAAATAACCACTGACTCAAGGATACAAGAGTTAGGGTCTTATAAATGAGTTTAATGAGATAATATTATTTTATTTTTCTATGGTTTTAGTGGAAATAAAAATGTTCTCATTGAAGCCAATGAATTATGTTATTTTCGTGAATATTTGATTCAATATTACGATTGGTTTGAAAACCCCCATCATTGATTGTGGTCTACTATTATTTTGAGGTTATGGGAAGATCATGGGTCTAAGACTAGTGGCTTAAATGTTTACAACTATTTTTTAATTATGATGCATTCTATTTTGGTGGATATAATAAAACTATTTGGATTTTTTAGGAAAAAATAGAAGTTCAAATAGTGTTCCCTTGGTCTCCCTAAAACCAGATCATATTAGATATAAAATTAATGTTTCCACGTTTATACATTGGGTCAAATATATTTATGTGTGGATTTGAATCGATCACGATAATTCAATGTTGACATGCAGTTTTATATTGGATATGTGGGTAATATATTTTTTAATTTTGTTTTTCTGTGATCAATTATATTTTGAAAATGTGTCTCAAATTAGAAATACTTAATTACATTATGATTGATTCTTTTTGTGATATTATGAATACTAATTTTTTTTGAAATAGTAAAAAAGAAATGGTGTGTAATTTAATTGAATGGTAATTTTGAGATGTTTGAAATGAGGAATAGGGTAATAGATATTATACAAGAATGTGCTTGGTTTTAGTTTCTCTATTTTGGTGTATATTAGTGATTTGAAATTCATGTTAATTAAATTTATTATTATTTTTACACATTAGAGTTATTGAAATGATTATTCATCATTTAGATATGTCCTAATTAGTATGTGTTTATTTGTACCTACTCAAGAATATTTAATTTTTAAGGAAATTTTTGTATGTTTTTTATTCTTGATTAACATGGATAGAATGATCCTTTTTTAGGATTATATTGGATAACATATTAGTATAAACATATATATATATATATATATATATTTCTTATATGTTATGGGTTAGTTTTTGATTTCATATAATGATTATTTTCATTATTTTCATTGATTTTGTATAATATCATTGTATACACCCATATTTATGGTATTAGTTAATCATAAAATCATTATTATTAATTTTTGGGTGTTTTGAATATTTTTTAATAGTCTATAAATATATTTTTTATTATAATTAAATTGATTTTGGAACATATACCCTTTATTGGGCCATGGTAGGGGTGTAATACCCCAATATACAAGAAAACAAATCATCATGTGGAGCATCTCAAGTGTGTAAGGCAATATCCCACGACATGTAACACCCAAAGATTTTATAGAATTTTTAATAATGAGTTAATTGTTCTGATATCATTAATTATACACAACATCTTCTTACGATTGTTCTATATTCAAAACTAGGGAAGCATGCCTTACACACGACACTATGTTTTACTAAAACTATGATGTGTTATTAATAATGTTTATTCACGACCTTTATAAAGTAGCCATTATAATTATACATATTAAGATTAATTAATAATTTTTAAATATAATTTATAAGAGTATCATATTATAAAATATACTAATAAATAATGAAAATTATTTCTAGAAATATATTTTATGTCTCAAAAATAATGTTTTCTCGAAAAATTATTTTAATTTAAAATGTCAAAAATAAAAAATTTAATTTTTATTCAATTTAAAAAAATAAAATGTTAAAATAAAATTAATCTTTAAAACAGAAATCTCAAAATTATCTTTGTGGTATTTTTTTATTCTTAGGAAATGTTTCATTTTTGATGAATAGTGAAAAATATTGAATTTTCTTTGAAAAAAGCCTTTCCATTAATTTAATTATAAATTTAATTTATATTATAAATTTTTTTAAAAGTAAAATTACTAAAATTATACATATTTTAATCTAATTTAGGTTATTTAAATCTATTTCCATGAGATTGAAAATATAAAAACTTTTTAAAATTTTAATCATTTTTTCTTTAAAACCCCTCTTTTTCATCACATCTCTATGATTAATTTAAAATTATATTTTTCCCACTGGTGTATATTATTTTTTAAAAGTAATTCAATATTTGGAATCATAACTTTTTATATTTATTAAAAATATGAACATTATTTTTGACTTAAATTAAATGTAGAAATAGTTAATATAATAATGCATGGTTGTGGTAAAAAAAATTAATAAGGGGTTACACTAAAAAGTTAAGGGTTAATAAAAACTATAAACATTATTGAGATATTTTAGATTGGAATATTTCAACCCTATAATGTATTAATTTCGAATTCAATTAATTTTTATCCTTTTATCAAGTGGAAAACGTGGTTGAACATTATTCTGGAAAAAAGCATACACTTGTGCCACTCACCTTACATAAAAAATCCCTCCCCTTATCCTCTACACATGACACCATAAAAAAAATTTGGATTGGAAAGAACCTTATAAACCCAAAATCCATATTACCATCCCACTTCTTAGAATACAAAATTTTTACAAAATTCTATCCTTATAATTCTTTAGTGTAATTCCATGGTGGATACCTGAATAAGAAGTAATGTTTATTAATAAGGGTTTTTCTTTTAATTATTAATGTACATATATCAATTTTTATCATACCATGACGAAATAATAACCATTTTATATTCCATATAATTATATATTTTTTTATTTTTTGGTAATGACATACACCATTCTCTACTCCCATCAAATGGATTATCAATTCGTCATTCCTATGTAAGGTAGACTACCTCATCCTTTAAAGATGTCATTTTTTCTATTGCCACCATTCAATGACCAAAATAATGATATGTTTATTAATGATAAATTATTTTTATTTTTCTATTATATTTCTAGAATCATTATATCACATATACCTTTCTACTCTTAACTTCTTGGGAAATATAATAACATCTTTCATGTGTGTGGGGGATGACCACCTCGTGAGATGATGTGACGTGTTCACACTTTACATGGAAAATATTAAGAAACTTTTAATGATAATATTATATATATATGAAATAAAAATCATTATTTAATGATAATATATCATATAAAATTAATTATTTCAGTCCCAAAAATGTAAACAAGGTCATTAGTATTTATGCCTTACCATCTCCAAAAACGCTGTATTTATTTATCTATCCCAAAATATTATAGATTAATCTAAATAAATTTATAATATATATATATATATATATTATTTATTTTATTATTAATAATAGTTATATGGTTAAACCACAAATTATTTCATATGACCAAAAATAACAAATAAAAACAAACATAAAAAATATTTATTTCTCAAAATTTGATAATAACTTGTAATTATTAATAAAAGGGTTATAAATAGTCATAAGAAAATAATATGTGGTTAGAAATATATATATATATATATATATATATTAATATGTATATGTAATATTTTTATAAAGATCTTATATTTATTATACATGTGGTTTTGAAAAGTAAGACAAAATTCAAGACTTAAGGTAAGGGATTTAGTCTAAATTTTTGATCTTCGAGACTTGTCTTCTGTTATTCATATATAATTTTTTATATGGTATATATTTATCCCTGCATAAATTTAATAAATAAAATTTCTTTTTCCTAATTACATTTAATGTTTCATTGTATTTATTTTTTTCATGAGTAATATGATTCAATGTCAATAATGCTGTAAAATTTAATATTACAAACACGTCATTTCTCAGCACATTTTATGATTGTGTTCCAAAATGTAAAATTTTATGATTTATCTCTCAAAAAACATATAAATTTTTATATCCTTAATTTATTCATGATATTTTCATTTAATATTTCAATTTTTATACTCATTTGTACAAAAAATAACTAATAATGTTTTTTTTCAGAAAATATGACTTTATTTTTCTCTTTTGTCGGATATCAGTTTTCTTCCAGAACCATGTTTTAAAATAAAGTTTTAAAAATGTTTCATTATTATCTTATGTTTATTAAATATTATTTTTACCATTATTTGGTGTGTAAAAAAATAAATTATTCCTCATGTCATTTTTCAAAAAATTATTTCTTGGATTTTAAGAAAATGTGAAAGAATCCATTGTTTTATCATGTACGAAATGAATGAAACATACCATTATCATTAAAATTAATCATATTTAATTTAAATATATATTTCATAGAGGATAATTTGAAATTAAAATACTTTGAATGGTTTTTATGATAAAAATGTGTTTTTTTGAAATATTAATGAATATTATTTGAATGAAATATTTTACATGATATTTCAAAATCATTTTCCATATAACATGAAACCATTTGATGAATCTTAATCTATATTTTGAATATTATTCATGAATAACATTAATGGTCTTTCTCAAATAGTTTTATGGTTATGATGTCATGATTATTTTCAAACATGTTTATGTTCCATGGGTTATACCATGAAGAAATGATTATGAAACCCACTTTTTTATGGGTTATGCTATGATGGAATGATGGAATGATTAGGAGACCTATATCTTTTTATATGGGATGATTTTATGAAATTTTTATGAAATACATTATATTTCATTGGATATGATATTATTGTTTATTAATATGTTGGCACAAATAAATATATATTTCATTATGATATGGGTGGAAACTATATCTCTCTATAATTCATTGGGTAATGATTTAAATCTCATGAGATAGACCGAAATATAATTAGAAGTTCCCCATATTCAATAAGGGTGATTTTATTCTATGATGGTCTTTAGAGTTAACCTCAACCAAAATTATGGAATGGCGAGTGTACCCGTTCCACTATAATAACCTTGGTTGTGATCCTAGGCTAATATAGAAATTTTAATCAATTATTATGTTTGTGATAAGAATCAACATCTTTTCCCAATGTTTTCCTCACATGGATCAGGTTCATATAATCTTTTATGATTTATGTATTTGAACATCTAATATTTCTTCTATGGCATAATATTATAATATTTGGTTTGCATGAATTTTTTTTCATTTTTTATTTTCATGTTCTCCAACTCTTCTGTTAAAGTTATGATTATATATCTCACTTTTTTACCCATACTGATAATTTGATATCACCATTTATTATGATTCGTTTCCTATTTTTAAGAAGAAAGGTATTGTGAATAATATGTCTATGAAGGTTTATAGTTTGAATAATATAGTGGTAGATGACATAGTATAAATATGTATGATATTATTGTGTTTACAATCATCTAAAGGACCTAAAAATCACAGTCATCGGTCATGTTTCATCCCAAGTATTGATTATATATAAAATATAATTTAATATCTATGTATGATAATTTTCTGTGACTATAGTTGGAATCATATTATTGGTGTTAACTTCACTTATTTTGATAATCTCAATTATGTTTCAATATGCTATGATAATCCCAAAAAATATTTATCTATATATTAATTCTTTCAATCTATGACATCCTACTATTTTGTTGATAAAAATATCAAAATACTCTTTGGAATATGTTAATCGATGTTTATCTATGTTTATATATACATTAAAAAAATTCTAACTCAATATGGATATGTTTTTCATAGAAAAGGTAAGTGTTAAGTCCACTGGTAAAGAAGTCTACTGGTATAGATATGGTCATCGACATGTATAACAGCTACCAATAGAATAAGATCTACTGATAGAACAAGTCTACCGGTATGCACAAGTAAACTTAAATAGACCTACAGTACATAGTCTACCGATAATTAAAGGTCACTGATATGTAGTTACTGATACAGAAAGACAAAGTCTATCGATACATGTCTGCTGATACAAATAGACAGCTACCGTTACACAGCACTGATACAAACAGATGTCGTTAGAAAAGAGCTACCATTACAAAGTAGCTACCGATAAGAGGAGCTAAAAATAGAAATAGCTACCGATAAATAGATTTACTGTTATAAAGAGTAACATCTACGGATACAGAAGAGCTACTGATACAACCTCACTGATACAAAGAGCTACCAATGGAAACTAGTCACTATTTTTCTAAACTTTATTTTAATTTGATTATTTAGAAATGGTCACATTTGGTGTTTTTAATGCAACTGCTATTAATTAAATATTGTCTTCTGAATGTCAGGGAACCGTACCTCATACCTGCGGAAGCAATCATGCTTCTTGTCGGACCACTTGAGCTATAAAAAAACAAAAGCGATGCATAAAAGTGTGTTTTTAAACAAAGTGAATGAGTTGTTGGGTGTGGTGATCAATTAGTTCTTCCATTCACATACAAGACAATCTTCTGGAGATATTCAAGGACTTACATACACATAAGAAAAAGGAAGAATTAATAATGAATCCATAGAACCTGAAAATTCTAGGAGAAATGGGATTCAAAAATTTCACTTGCACTCATGATGATCAGACTGATCATCCAGGACCAGGAAGCCAAACACAAAAACGACACTCTATTTCTTGAAAAAAATCCCAGAGAAGGACTCAAAGCCTCATCTACATCAATTCAAGGAGTCCAGAGCTTCACTAAAAACACATAGAGAATTCTAAACTCTTATCTATCTGTTTAGATCTATTTTTTTTTTCATTTATTCACATTTTGAGAAGTGTGTGTGCTATGTTTATAGACCCACTATAACTACTAAGAATAACTAGTGGATATCAAAAATCCTCACAAAAACTTTTTGAATCTCTTTATGTTACCGATGTGTATAGTTTTTTAGTTCACATGTGACCTAGATAGCATGTGAGCTATTTTTTCCCACGTAGAATTGTGGTAGAGGTCTTAGTACTTGGAAATTCTATGTACTGATGTTTAACCCCGATCCAGGGTGTGGATTAGAGTTTATATTAATTGATTGAGAGTACTAAGACTCAGCATGAGAATGATCCTCTTGGTTAAAACTGATGTCCTTATTTATTTTGTTTGAAACTATATTGAATATTTCACTGCTAAGTACTTTAAATTAAAATTTGTTTTAAAGTTACAATGATAGTTAAACTAGCAAGTGTTTTTATTTATTATAAATCATTAGGTTAGTTTCAAAAGATAATATAATCTTTAGATTAGATTAACTGAGAACTAATCAATCTCTTTAGAACCTAACTAACCCTTTATTGTGTTACTAATTCACTACATTTTAGCTTGTTATTTAATTTAGGGGATTTTTAATAGAAATCTTCTGAACAGGAATATTAATTGGAACAAAATTCACCCCCTCTTGTGTATCTACCCCGACCATCATTTGGTATCAGAGGTTGTTTGTTTTTATAAAGGATTTCCAAACACTCTATTTCTCAACTTAGATTTTAGTTTTATCTTAATGATCTTAAATTTCTGTTAATTATAAATTTTATCTCTTAAAATATAGTTTCTAAAATCTAATAATGGAAAATATATTATAAGGTACTTCTAATAACATGCTACCTTTCTTTAATGGTGTTAATTATGACCAATGGAAAATGAAAATGAAAAATCATTTAGAAAGTATGGGATTTGATATCCAGACTACTATAGAAAATTAGAACAAGATTCCAGAGATTGAAAGAACCACTTTGGATGAACCTACAAAAACTAATTACAATAATAATTGTAATGAAATGAATGTTCTTTATTATTCTATAGGAGACGAATAATTTAATCGAATATTTTCTTGTAAAACTGCTTATGAAATAGGGGGTACTTTGGCTATTTCCCATGAGGGAACAACCAATGTTAAGGAAATGAGATTGAATACATTTGCAATTAAGTATGATAATTTTAAAAAGAAGCCTGAAAAACCTATTTCTGACATGTACCTTAGGTTCAATGAAATTTTAAGTACAATGAGCTCACAAGGAAAAGTTGTTCCTACAAAAGATCAAATCATGAAGATACTAATATGTCTGCCAAAAATATAGAGAGGAACATAATTTTCAATAATAGAATCATGTGATATATGTTCACTAATTTTTAAAGAGCTGATTGGTATGTTAATGATGTATAAAGAAGAGTTGAAAGTAAACAAAGAAGAAGATGATGAACCAAAGAGGAAGTCAATGGCATTTAAGTCTACTACCTCAAAGAGAAAGGACAAAGAGAATGTTCACATACTTACTGAAATCTCAACAAGTGAATGTTCATATTATGATTGTGATGAAGAGATGGCTCAAATATCAAGGATATTTAAGATATTCTATAGGACTAATAAATTTTTCAGAAAACCGAGTTATAAGTGTAAGTATGACCAACGAAGAGATTGGAAGAAAGCTGATAATGATGATAAGGTAGTGTGTTATGAATGAAAAAGGAAAGGACATGTGAAAGCTAACAATACAAAGTTAAAATAATAGAATAAATATGATTACAAGGACACCAAATACATGAAATCTATGAGAAAAAACTAGAGTTCTTAAGAAAAAAGTTCAAGTGATTCTTTCTCCACTCATGATGAAAAATATCAAAATTCTAATATGTGTTTCATGACAAACACATCTAAGGTAACATTGGATACTCCTGATTTAAATTATTATTATTCTAAAGATGATTCTGATTCTGAAAACATGTTGAGTGAAAAGTTATTTGAATACTGTAATTTGATAAAGGAAACATGAAATGATCTGAAAGATAAGTACAAGTCATTAAAGAAGGAGCATGCTTCAACTACCACTATACAATCTTCATTAGAAGTAGAAAAGGAAAACAATGCTCAACTGTTGAAGGAGAAAACTCAACGTAAATTGTCCAATGAGAAACATAGAATATACATAGAGAAATTCACTAGTGGAAAGAACACTCATACACAAAATCTAGGCAAACAAGATGCACTAAAATATACTACTGGTCTAGGATATCAACCTGGACTGAGACATCTTGTTAAAAATGAATTTATTCCTAAATCTAGACAGTATTATACGAATTTCAGTTTTGGAAATTCCTATGCCTCAACTAGCTATTCACATAGTTATAGATCAAAAAATGTTTATCTTTCAAAATATTTTGAATATATTGATTGTGTGAGACCCATTAGACAAATCTGGGTACCAAAATTTTTCCTTTCTATCCTTTATGGACCCAAGAAAATATTAGTAACGAAATCATTTTCTGTTTAAACCAATTTTGTTGGAGACTTGATTGAGGAGTTCCCATAAAATTATATGGTACTTGGACAGTTGATTTTCAGTGAATATGAATAGATATTACACATGTTTCAAAAGTTTAATCAAGGTTTATGAAGGGAATTTTAACTTTGGTGATAATTCAAAATGAAAAATCACCGTCTTAGGCCAGATTGGAAACACTAATTCAGTTTTAATTTATAAAGTATTATTTTTTGATGGATTAAAATACAACCTGTTAACAATTTCTTAGTTGTGTGATAATGGTTTCAATGTTATATTTTAAAATGATTCTTGTAATGTTTCTAATTCTAAAAATGCTTTTTTTATTTTCTGCATTGATAAATGAAAATTATTATATGGTAGATTGGAAATCCTTAGCTAAGTAGAATATTACATGTTTTAATACTTTTCATAAAGAGTCTTGTCTTTGGCACAAAATATTAGGACACTGCAATTATCATTCACTTATGAAACTGACTAAGAAAAAATTAGATAGAGACCTACCTCAACTAAAATTACAATCAGACAAATTTTGTACTCCCTGTCAAAAGGGAAAGAAACATAAAGTTTCATTCAAATTAAATAAATAATTTTCAACTTCTTAACCTCTCTATATGGTTCACCTAGATTTTTTTGGACCTTCAAGAGTTTCTATTTTAAATTTAAAGAACTATGTCTATGTCTTAGTAGATGACTTTTCTTTATACACTTGGGTATACTATCTTTCTCACAAAAGTGAATCTTGATCTAACTTTATTAAATAGTCCAATTCTATAGAGAACCTTAGTGGACTTAAAATTAAGACCTTGAGAAGTGATCATGTCCGTGAGTTTGAAAATCATGAGTTTGAATCATACTTCTTACACAATGGGCGTGAGTTTGAATATCATGAGTTTGATTCTTACTGCTCACAAATATTCTTCCCCTAGGACTCCTCGATAAAATGGTGTAGTTGAAAGAAGGAATATAACCCTTCAAGAAATTGAAAGAACTATGCTCGATGAATATAATTTACCTGTTTATTTCTGGGCTGAAGCTGTGATTACAACTTGTTATATTATAAATAGAGTCTTGATTAGACCTGTTCTTAAGAAGACACCCTATGAAATATGGAATAATAGGAAGCCTAAAGTTGGTTACATCAGAGTTTTTGGTTGCAAAGTCTTTATTCTTAATACTATGGATAATGTTGACATGTTTTCTTCTAAAAGGGGTGAGGGAATCATTATAGGTTTCTCTATAACTAGTCAATCTTATAGAGTCTTTAACAAAAGAACCAAATGTGTGGAAGAATCTCTTCACATAAAATTTGATGAAACTGATCAACATGAACCTAAGACTTCTCTTGAAAATCTCAAAGAAGATCTGTCTATTCTAGACCTTAATGACAAAAACAGTTAACCTGTTATAAAGACAACCAGTTCTGGAAGTATTCCAGAATCTGTTCCTTGTGAACCCAAATATAGAGGAGAACCAGAAATTTCTAGTCCTAATATTACTGGATCAACTAGGATTCCAAAGAATTATCCTTTAGATGTATTTGTTGGTAATCATGATAAAGGGACACAGACTAGAGCTTCTCTAAGAAACCAAGATGAACATCCATCCTTTCTTTCACAATTAGAACATAAAAATATCAATGATGTAATAAATGATGAATTTTGGGTTATGGCTACGCAAGAATAATTAAATCAATCTGAATGAAACGAAGTCTAGTAATTAGTTGAAAGCCCTAAGGAGACATTGACCATAGGAACTAAATGGGTTTTTAGAAATAAGTTTTATGTGTCTAAAAACATAGTTAGAAACAAATAATGGCTGGTTGCACAATGATATAGACAATAGGAAGGAATAGAATATGAGGAAACCTTTGCACTTGTAGCTATATTAGAAGCTATTATGATTCTACATGCCTATGCTGCTCATCTAAATTTCAATTCATATCAAATGGATATTAAAATTTATTTTCTAAAAGGTTTTATAATTGAAGATGTTTTTGTTGAACAACCACCTGGATTTACTAATCCTCATTTTCCAAATCGAGTTTTTAAAATCTCTAAAGCATTATATGGTTTAAAACAAGCCCGACAAGATTGGTATGATAGAAATAGTAATTTTCTTATTTAAAAAGGTTTTTATAAAGTGATTTTTGGTCAAAATATCTTTATTAAAAGATATTCCAATGATGTTTTGGTAGTACAAAACTATGTTGATGATATTATTTTTAGATCATATAAAAATTATTTGTGTATTGATTTTTTCAATAGAATGAAAAATGAATTTGAAATGAGTTTAATGGGAGAACTCAAATACTTCCTTGGATTTGATGTTTTTCAAAATGAAAATGGAATTATTTTAAATCCATGTAAATATAAAAAATATCTTTTAAAACGTTTTGGATTAGATATTATTAAGGAAAGTGACACAGATATGAACACTAATTGTAAGTTGGATGCTGATGAAACTAGAAAACTAGTGGATCAAACCAACTATAGTTGTATGATAGGGAGCCTTCTTTACCTTATTTCTATTCAACCAAATATTATGTTTAGTGTGTGTATTTGTGATAGATTTAAAACTAATCCCAAAGAGTCACACTTTTTTTCTGTTAAAAAAATTTTCAAATATTTTAAACATAAAAATAATTTAGGATTATTTTATCCAAAAGGACAATCATTCGATTTAATAAGTTATTAAGATGCTGACATTACTATTTGAAAGTTATATATAAAGAGGACTTCTTGAACATTTCATACTCTAGGTAAGTCCTTGGTATCATGGTGTAGTAAAAAGTAGAACTATATTGCATTGTCTACTATTGAAGTAGAATACATTGTTGGTGGTAGTTTCTATGCACAAATTATGTGCAGGAAACATACCTTACTAGACTACGAATATCAATTTAGACATGTATCTATAAATTTTGACAACACTGAATAATTAATATCTCTAAGAACCCTTTATCTCACTCTCGGACCAAACACATTGATGTAAGGCACCACTTTCTCAGAGACCATTACCAAAAGGGTGATATTACATTTGAATTTATAAGTACTGAACATCAGTTAGATTACATTTTCGCAATTCTTTTATGTTCAGATAGGTTAAGTTACATTATACATGATTTAGGAATGATAGACTTTGTAGAGAAGAAACCTCACTATTAGAAACCTCACCATTAAAATCATCACCGTTAGAGACCTCATCGTTAGAAACCTCACTGTTAGAAACCTCACCGTTAGATACCTCACCATTAGAAACCTCACCCTTAAAAACCTCACCGTTAGAAACCTCACTGTTAGAAACCTAACCCTTAGAAACTGCACTGTTAGAAACCTCACAGTTAGAAACCGCACTGTTAGGAACCTCACCGATATACCTCACTAGTATGAACATCACTGATATACCTCACCGGTATGTATTACCATTATGTTTCACTAGTTTTACACTTCTATATCATTTTCCACTAGAATATGTAACATTTATATTTTACTTATTGAGTTTTATTTATTTATTTTGTGATTCCTAAATGAAAAAACATTAGTCTTGACCTCATCTGGATCCACCTCAAACCCTTTACCGTCATGCCTCATCTCTCAATCCTTCGTTTCTTTTGAACCCTAAGCCTCACAATTCGTAGAATGGAAAGAGTGAAGAGACCATCAGCCAGTGATAAGGATGATGTGCCGAATCCAAATAGACTCAAAGGAGAGTCTAGTGGTGTAAGTATAGTGACAAATCCTAAAAATCCACATCTCGTTCAAAGGGAGATAGTAGTTGAGAAAGATCTATGCGCGGAATAGTTGATGTCCAGTAACTCTTTAGTTCTAGATGTATTGGAGGACCAGAAATTGGTATAAATATTCTCGAATAACAATGGTCCTTATTAAACAATGCTGGTAAAAAATTCTATGAGTTTGTTCATTTTGATAAATTAGAAATTGAGAACAGGATGGTATCAGTACTGAATGGCAAGACAATATCCTTTTGTTCTGTTGAGTGGACTGAGTGGCTACAAGTTCCACATGAAAGAGACTTTGGGTATTTCTCAAAATCATTACCTCCTACTAGTGACATATTATAATATGAAACTACTATAGAAGAATTTACAGGATATGGTACACCAATAAAGGTAGTTGTTATAGAATTGGATGGAGAGAACCAGTTACTGTTCAAGTTCATTCAACAAGTGATAAGTCCAAGAAGAGGGGACTTTGAAAATCTGAAATACCATGATATTTATTTGTTGAATCTGTCAAGACATGGTGTTACGTTGAATCATTGTAGACTTTTAATGATTCAAATTGAATATATTACCAGGCCAAAGTCAAAAACTAATTCTCTATTCATTGCAAAGATGATCTCTATGATGATCAATGTAAGAGGTGTGGATAAGTCTCAGGATCAGATAATGGATATGACAGACAACTTCTTTTTACCAAATCTATCTATAGTTACATTAAGATCAATTGGAATCCATGTTGAGGATAATGGGTCAGTGATGATGAGAAGTTTTATGATAAGTTTAATCATGTGGATCATCTGTCTAGGCTTAAGGATGTGAGGGATCTAGGTCTACGACCTGATGAAGATGAACCTCAATATAGTGATGATACTGAAGAGGAGGATACTTCTATAGCTGATGGAAGGGATCTAGACATGCCTCCAAGTCCTGTTGTTGAAATTGTATCATCTGTAAAGGAAACATTATTTTAAGAGAGAAATGAAGAAGCTCCTATTAATGAGGATGTCTAGCCTTCTCCAGAGAATGAGGAAGACGAAGAATCTGAATCTGAAGCATCTAATTCTACCACCTTGAGTTTGAGTCCATTGATTGGAAGTACTGTTGTGCCTATAGAGGTTGTTCTTGTTGAAGTAGATAGACCTACACCGATTCATGAGGAGCCTCCAACAATTGGAGAATTGGATATGGTTGTGGAAGACTCTATTGAGGAAGACTGAGCTGCTGAGGGTGCTATTGAAATAGATATATAATAGAATTCACCAGTTGAGGGGGAGCATTCAACTGGACTTGGAAATGATTAAGTAGATGATGGATTTGAAGACTGGGTAGAAAATCTTGGTTTTGTAGTTTGTGGGTTGGACTATATTGATTCAATAGATGAAACACCCATGAATAGACCAAAAGTTGACTATAATAACTCTTCTGAGTTTTTACCTGATAATGTGATAAGAAAAGATGATCTTCACTAGTTGAAGTCTGATCTTATGACCTCGTTTGTGGAAGAGATAATAAGAATGGAAACCTCTTTAATATCATCCATTCAATCTGTTACAAATTCCTATTTGGTTATTATTGTGACAGAAAAATCACATGTAGTTGTTCCTGACAATCTGGTTACTATGGTTGATCTTGATTCTTTAAAGTCTACGTTGAAGGAGACTTGGACTGCATCAGTTGCAGATTTGAAGAATTTAATTGTTGAAGATATGATAAGTATGGAAAAATCATTAGAACTCTTTCTTGTGTGTATAGTTTCAGGCCCTGTGACAGAGATGATGAATGAGATAAGAGTGTTTCATTCTCATATTGAGATCTTGATAGGAGATATTGTTGCCTTGAAGCAGTATGTTGCTTCTCTATCTACCTTAAGTAGTTCTCAAGCTCCAATGAGTAGTGATATCAATTAAATTAATGGTTGAATAAGGAAATTTTTGGATTTTTTTGAGGGATTTAAGAATTCCATGGAGAATCATGTCAGCACCCATGGCTCTCTTGTAAAAAATCTCATAAGTGGGTGACTAAATATTTTAAGGAAATAATATCATTTACTGTTTCACCTCTATGTTCTACCAAGAGGTCTTTGGATATTGATCTGATTCCAACTGAGATCATAGAATAGATTGGAAAGTCTTTTACCATTAGCTCTATTGACTCTTCTTCTTTGACCCAAGTGGTGACTACCACTAGGGATATAGGGAAAATTGTTCATAATTTTTTGAGATAATCCACTACTTCTCAGAAAAAGGTTAAAGACAAAGTGGATTACTATTTCCAGAGGGTCTATGCCAAGAATCAGATCAACAACCATTTCAATCTTATGTTATAAAACATGAACCTACCCCCAGTCTCTCAAGAATTCAAAGAACAAGTGAGGTAGCTCATGGAGTTGACTTCAGCTCTAGTCATGTTTATGGAGAACAAGGATGACTTCATTTATGCTATGGTACGAGGATGAGGTATCATAATGGATTTTAGGAATCTGTTGCTGCCATTTATTCATGTAGAAATTACTCTAATCATTGAACCTCTAGATCTACCTACATTTTCTCAGTCTGCATCCATTTCTCAGATTATTCTAGCCCAAGAAATTCGGATCCACACTCTTATGATCACACAAAGAGCTACCCACTACAGGCTAGGAACAGTCTCTGTTTCTCAACCTCCAGTAGTGCTTTCTGGAATTTCCATGTCTTCTACTGAAGCTATCCATCTTGAGACTACCTCCGAACCCAAAGAAAAATCCAAATAGGACATTCAGGAGGTGGATTGATTATTGGCTAAGACATTTTATAGGAATCAAATTATTCTTTTTGGTTCAATTCTATATTTCTATGTATTTTTTTGCATCAAGTAATATATCCTTGCCTTCATTCTCTCTTACCTTCTGTTAATTCTCTCAGCTTTTCTTCCCTTATTTTTGCTATTCACAAATGGGAGAACTAATATAACATGGGATAAATAATACAAAAGGGGAGAACTGATATGGTGAAATATGAGAAATATTAGATGTATGAGCTAAATATTTATGAGCATAATACATTTACCTCTTGTACATTTGTTTTATAATATTACCTCTAATAAATTTTTTTTGTAACTTTATTAAATTATTTTTATTATTACTTTTGATATAATTTCATTTAATACTATATCCTCAGATACATTACTCACACTGAGAAATAAGAACCATTGTATTTTATATTGGTACATTATTGATTATTTTGGATTATAATATCATAATTTGTGATTATCAAAAAGGGGGAGATTGTTGACCTCACCTGTTTAGATAATCTCAATTATTTTTCCATATTATTTGATAATCCCAAGTAATTTGTATCTATATATAAATTCTTTAAATCTATGTCATCCTACAATTGAGTTGATAAAAATATCAAGATAATATTTGAAATATGTTAATAAATTTTTCTCAATGATTATACTTACATTGAAATAATTCTAACTCACTCTAGATATGTTTTTCATAGAACATATAAGTGTTATGTCCATTGGTATAGAAGTCTACTGATATGGATAAGGTCACTGATATGCATAACAACTTCCAATAGAATAAGAGATACTGATAGAACAAGTCTACCGGTATGCACAAGTTGACTAAAATAGACCTACCGGTACATAGTCTACCGATATGTAAAGGTCACTGATATGTAGTTACTGATTCAAGCTACCGATACAGAAAGACAAAGTCTACTGAAACAAGTCTGCTGATACAAACAGACGGCTACCGTTACACAGCACTGATAAAAACGGATTCCACTAAAAAAGAGCTACCATTACAAAGAAGATAATAGTAAGAATAGAAACTAATAAAAAGATTTATCGATACATAGATCTATTATTATAAAGAGTAACAACTACCGATACAAAAGATATACTAATAAAATCTCACTGATTATAAGAGCTACCAATGGAAACTAGTCATTGTTTCGCTAAACTATATTTTTATTTGTTTATTTAGAAACGACCATGTTTGACTCTTTAAATGCTACTGCTATTAATTAAATATTTTCTGATGAATGTCAGGGAACCGTATCTAGTACCTACAGAAGTAATCATTCTTCTTGTCGGAGCACTTGAGCTATAAAAGGAAAGACAACAATTCATTCATAGAAGTGTGTGTTGAAACGAAGTGAAAAATCTGTTGGGTGTGGTGATCAGTAAATTATTCCATTCACATACTATACAATCTTCAAGAGATATTCAAAAACGTACATACATAGAAGATGAAGGAAGAATTCATACTGAATCCATAGAACTTGAACATTCAAAGAAAAAATAGATTCAATGATTACACTTGCACTCAAGCTGATTTGGCTGATCAACCCGGACCTGGAAGTTAAACACAAAATCGCCACTCTGTTTCTTGAAAAAAAATCCGAGAAGCACTCAAAGTCTCATCTTCATCAATTCAAGGAGTCCATAGCTTCACTGAAAAAACATAGAGCATTCTGAACTCTTCTCTACCTGATTATCTCTATTGTTTTCATTTATTCACATTTTGAGCAGTCTGTGTGCTCTATTTCTAGACACAAACTAACTCCCGATCATAACTGGAGGATATCTAAAATCCTCACTCAAGCTTTCTAAATCTCTTTATGTTACCACTATAGATAGCTGTAGAGGTCATGTGTGACCTGGATAGACTGTGTCCTATTGTTTTGTTTTCCCATGTAGAACTGTGGTGGAGGACTTAGTACTTGGATAGTCTCTATACTGTTGTTTAACCCTGATCCATGGTGTGGATAAAAGTTTATATAAATTGTTTGAGAGGACAAAGTCTTAGCTTGAGACTGAACCACTTGGTTAAATCTACTATACGTATTTATTTTGTTTTAAACTATATTGAATATTCCACTACTTAGTACTTAAAATTCAAATTTGTTTAAAAGTAACTATGATAGTTAAACTAGCATGTGTTTGTATTTATTGAATATCATTAGGTAGTTTCAAAAGCTAAACTAATCTTCAGATTAGATTAACTGAGAACTAATCAGCCTCTTGAGAACCAAACTGACCCTTTATGGTATTACAAATTCACTATAGTTTACCTTGTTATTTAATTTGGGGGACTTTTAATATAAATATACTTAACGTAAATTTTAATTGGAACAGAATTTACCCCCCACCCCTTGAGTATCCGATCTAACCAAAAATTGGATTAATTAACCTTTTTCGACTAGTATAGGAAAACTATTGTTAGCTCTACAAGGATATGTGAAATAATAAATCAACGGATGTGTTGGTCGGAGTGGATACTCAAGAGGGGGGGAGGGGAATTGAGTTCCAATTAAAATTTCTATTTAAAAAAATTGTCTTAAAAACCCACAAATAAAATAAAGAATTAAACTGTAGTGAATTTATATCAAAGTAAAGGTTCTGTTGGGTTCTCAAGGGACTGATTATTTCCCAGTTAATCAAAACAAAAGAGTTGATTAACTTCTGAAGCTACCTTACTGATTTAAAACTAATATAAACACTTGTGAGTGCAATTATCTAAGTGACTTTAAAATAGTTTTGGTTTTAAAGTAATTAACAGCGGAATAAAAAAGAATAACTTTGAAAGATATAGAATAGCAGATATAACCAGGAGGTTTAGTCTCAAGCCAAGACTCAGTCCTCTCTACAATTTATATAACTTTGATCCACACCCTGGATCAAGGTTCACAACAGTTTACAACTGTCTAGGTCCAAGACCTCTACCACTGTTATCCGTGGGAACAAAAACAACATCATCAGTTGTCTAGGTCACGCATGACCTCTACCACTATCCCTATGACAACCATGCTTTTTATTACAACATAAACATGCTTTATTACATAAAACATCACTTGATAAAACAAAGAAGATTGAGAGGTTTAGTGTCTTTGGGGATTAGGATCATTACATAAAAACATTAAACTTGAAATAAAACATCTTCATTGAAAACTTCCTTTACATGACCACTACATTCCTTCGTACTTAGCGTTGCATGGGATAACCTGAGGACATGCATAAGAAAAGGGTGAGCTGTAAAGCCCAGTAAGGGAGTACACATGGAATAACATGAGGAGTACAGTACATGTTAGGCAATAGGAATATCAAAAGAGCATAAGAGTAACATGAACATAAAGGTGTGATAAAGCATGATAATCATAACTTCGAAATGTGCAACAACACTTAACATTGAATTAGCATGAGCCAAAGATCATTTCACATGGAACATGAGTAAACCCTCATTACACATGAAGCACGAGTAAACCCTCATTGCACTTGAATTAGCTTGAGTCAACACTAATTTCACTTGACGTATCATGATATTATACTTTACCCAATGCATTGGAGCGCTATCAGGGCGCACCCTTCTTAAACGATTCATTTCATGCATAAGTTTGCCACATAGATCATAAAACATGGATTCATAAAACATAATCATTTATTCCATGATAAAGGAATGTGGAATTCATACATGAAACTTTACAATCAAAATGAAAATGTGCATAATGGTGAATACCCTTGATGGAGAAATGAGCATGGTATTCACTACACAATGACATTGGCTTAGAAAATCGGTGTGATTTTGGCAGCGTAACGGCGTGACATAAGAATTCATAAAAAAGGTTGATGAGATAGAAAGGGGTTCCACATCATATTTACATGTAATGGACAGTAAGGAGGACATATAGATACATGTACCAACAATTGAAATGGAATTTAGATTCATGATAAAAAATTATTGCTTGAATGTAAAAGAAGAGAGAGAAGTTCCTTTCGGAATTTCGGCATAGTAACGGGTGTACATGGGATGAATTTAATGAGAGAGAAAGGGTTCTCCCATCATCAAAACAATAAGAGGGAAGTATGTGGGAGGTGTGAAGCCATACCCCAACATTCATAATTGAAATTAAAAGGGCAATACAACTTAAATAAAATTGAATAAAAAATGAGAAAGAAGAAAAACCCTTACTTTGAAGTGTGCTTCCAAAGGCTAGAGAGAGGCTTCGTGGGAGCTTGGGCACCTTGATAGGATTATAGAGAGAGTAGGGAAGAGTTTGGACGAACTCAAAGAGCTTTGAGTGAGGAGGAAGTGGGAGCTTGGGTGGGTTTATATAGGAAAGGTGAGAGAATTCTTTATTATTTAGGTTTGGGACCCCTTATATTTAAATAATTCAAACCACAAACCATCCCATGGTATTTTCCCATGGTTTCTGGAAAAGGAAAGAGGAAAACAATATTTTACAAGGCCAAGGTCCGAACTTATTAAAAAATTATGGTTGCTTATGTGGAAGTGAGTCACACTCCCATGGAAATTAATTTAAAAAGGAAAAGTGTTGAATAAGTCTTGAGGGCTCCATTAATGCTTTGAAAAGTAAGTCAAACAAACCCAAAATCACATTATTTTAATTATAAACACATATTGTCCGAACATAAGGATTATGGTATTTGATTACATCACCATTGGGTCATTATGATGTCATAAAACACATTATATATTTAAATGGTATTTAATTTTTACCCAAAATTTTGACTGTCTCAGAAAATTATGAAAAATTCACCGTTGGATAATTTCAACATCCTGATTCCAAAAATAATATTTATTTTATCTAAATAATTTTCAAAATATGTGAATTTTCACTTTTAAAATAATAACCCACATTTATAAAAAATTCACGGGTTTTGACAGAAATGGCTTTCAAACCTTAATAAAAATTTTAATAAAATTATAAGGTCATATATATTTAATAAAAATTATTTTAATATTAATAATAATACTTTATTAAAATATTATTTAATTCAAAAAAATCCCTTAATTTAATAAAATATAATTCTTAATTAAATAATAACCAAAAACACCATTTGTACTTTAAAAACTATTTACAATGTATAAAAAATGACTAGAAATTATATTCATTATTATAAACAAAAATAATGCACATGAACATAATACTACTTAAGTGTTACATAACCCCTTAAAATAGCCACATAAGACATAAGGTTAAGGTGTGCGATGGTGACAGACTCTTGGGGCAGCTCGGATAACATCGCTCGAGTGGTAATCTCTATCAACTTCTACTTTTCTCATAGACGGTCTCGTTCGAGCTTGACATAATGAAACTCAGCTTGGGCTTGGTCAAGGGCGAAGCCCAAAGATGCCACCTCTTTTCCGAGCTCCGACAAATGGGCTTCGTATGGGGAAATTCTTCTGGATGATGCCATCACTTCCTTTGTCTGAGTAAAATTGGGTTCGTTAAAGCCATATATTTATACTACTCATGTGATCACTGTTCAACGACTAAAAAAGTAACAATCACAAATCTTAACATAAAACTAAAGAAGTTGACATCTTATAAAAACATTTTTCAAAAAGAAACATTTCACTGGATCAAGAGGGGTTTTCTATTAATGATGCTTTGGGTCGTTACAATTTTCCCCCCTTAAGAAATTTCGCCATCAAAATTTTCCTTTTCCCACACTAAAACAAATGTGGGTAACTCAGCTTCATAATATCCTACGAGTCCCAAGTTTCTTCTTCAAACTTGTGGTTTCTCCACAACACCTTGACGAGGGGCATTGTCTTATTTCATAGAACTTTTTTTCTACGACCTAACATCTTCAATGGTTCCTCCTCATAAGAAAGATCATCTTCCAATTGTACCACCTCGGAAGAGAGTACATGTGAATGGTCCGATATGTACTTCCTTAATAGGGATACATGAAAGACATCATGCACCTTGGACATAGTAGGTGGAAGTTCTAGTCGATAGGCCACAGCCCCAACACGATCAAGAATCTCTAAGGGGCCGATGTACCTTGGACATAACTTCCCTTTCTTTCCATACCTCATGACCTTAATCCACGAAGATATGCGTAAAAACACCATGTCTCCGACTTTAAACTCAAGGTCTCATCGACGATTATTTTCATAACTATTCTGTCGACTTTGGGATGCCTTGATATGCTGTTGAATGGTTTTCACCTTCTCCACCATTTCTTCGACCATTTCTGGTCCAAGCAGCTTACGTTCACCGACCTCATCCCAACATGCCGGTGTTCTACACCTTTTCCCATACAGGGCTTCATATGGTGCCATTTGGATGCTCGAGTGGAAACTATTATTATAAGAGA
This sequence comes from Viscum album, assembly GCA_963277665.1. Taxonomy (NCBI): domain Eukaryota; kingdom Viridiplantae; phylum Streptophyta; class Magnoliopsida; order Santalales; family Viscaceae; genus Viscum; species Viscum album. The sequence continues at coordinate 968,590,044 of OY728133.1, read as the reverse complement.
ACTCAACCACAGGAAGATGTTGATCCCATCCTCCTTTAAAGTCCTTTGAGCATGCTCTCAACATGTCCTCAAGTGTTTGGATAGTCCGCTCGGATTGGACATCAGTTTGAGGATGATTTCCCTTACTGATGTTCAGTTCAGTATTCAGAGCATGTTGTAGACTCTTCCAAAACATAGAGGTGAATCTTGGATCTCGGTCAGACACAATAGATAGTGGTACTCCATGCAAACATACCACATCCCTGATATATATTCGTTCCAGTTGATACAAAGAGAAATTCTATCGAATAGCAATGAAGTGTGCAGTCTTTGTAAGACGATGCACAACAACCCAGATTGCATTGTTGCCTTTGGATATCCTTGGATGTCCGGTGTCAAAGTCCATGGTGATGTTCTCCCATTTCCATTCTGGTATGTGCAATGGTTGCATCATCCCCTTAGACTTATTACTCTCTGCCTTCACTTACAGACACACCATGCACTTTGATGTATATTCAGCGATCTCCTTCCTCATATTATCCCACCAAAAGTTTTCTCGGAGATCTCGATACATCTTTGTGCTCCCTGGGTTAAAAGAGAAAGTTTAACTATGTGCATCATCCAAAAGTTCCTTCTTCAGCTCCAGACTTGATGGAACACATGGAATTTTCCAAAACCGCACAGTTCCTTCTTCATTAACATTAAACTCCGAGGATTTACCCTTTTTTATAGCTTCCACTTTTTATTGAATTCCCACATCATCCTTTTGAGCATCCTTTAACCCTTCCAAAAGAGATGGTTGAGCAATCATTTGTGAAAGTATTGATGATGTTCCCTTCTTTATGATTCCCACGTCCATCTTCATCAAGTCTAATAAGATTGGATCCTTCTCAAGTCTCATCATTGATAGAATCACTGGATCCTTTCTAATTAGGACATCTTCCACCTTGTTCGCCTTCCCAGGGTGGTAATGTATTGAACAGTCATAATCCTTGATGAGCTCTATCCATCTTCTCTGGCGCATATTAAGCTCTTTCTATTTGAATATATATTTAAGACTATTGTGGTCAGTATATATCTCACATTTCTCTCCATAGAGATAATTCCACCAGATTTTCAAGGAAAAGATCACAACCGCCAACTCTAGATCACGCGTTGGATAGTTTTGCTCATGGATTTTCAACTGCCTTGAGGCATAGGATATAAATTTATCATTCTGCATCAGCACACATCCTAATCCCTTTTTTGAAGCATCAATGAATACCACAAAAAGCTCCCCACTTGTGGGTAAAGTGAGAACGGGTGCTGTGATAAGCCTCCTTTTCAACTCCTTGAAGCTTTCTTCGCATTCATAACTCCAAGAAAACTTTAATCCCTTTCGATTTAGCTTGGTAAGATGATTGTACAATCGTGAGAAATTTCTCACAAATCGTCGATAATATCCAGCTAACCCCAAGAAGCTACGGATATTAGTTACCGATGTTGGCCTCGACCATCCCTCAATTGCATCTGTTTTGGAGGGGTCTACAGATATCCCATTGCTTTTGATGATATGGCCCAAGAATGAGACTTCCTTCAACCAAAACTCACACTTTCTGTACTTTGCATAGAGCTTCTCCTTGCGCAAAGTATCTAGTACAGTTTTTAAATGCTCCTCATGGTCCTCCTTGGTTTTGGAGTATATTAGAATATCATCTATAAAGACTACCACAAATTTGTCAAGGTAATATCTAAAGACTCTATTCATTAGGTCCATGAATATTACTGGAGCATTGGTGAGTCCGAAAGGCATTACTATGAATTCATAGTGCCCGTACCTTGTACGAAAAGCAGTCTTGGGGATATCTTCCTTCTTCACCCTTACTTGATAATATCCCGACCGCAAGTCCACCATGGAGAAGTATTATGCTCCACTCAGCTGATCAAACAAGTCATCGATGCTTGGGAGAGGATATTTGTTCTTTATCGTGATTTTGTTATGTTCATGATAATCGATGGAAAGCCGCATTGACCCATCCTTCTTCTTGACGAAGAGGACCGGTGCACCCCATGGTGATGCACTTGGGCGTATAAACCCTTTATCCAGGTTCTCCTATAGTTTTTGCTTCAACCTTTCAAGCTCAAAAACAGCCATTCTATATGGAGTCTTGGATATTGGTAGCGCCCCAGGTATAAGTTCAATTGAGAACTCAACATCTCTTCTTGGAGGAAGACCAGGAAGTTCCTCGGGAAACACTTCAGCGAATTCCCTCACAATAGGCATTTATTCAAGGGTGGTTTCTTCCTTGGACTCAATCATCTGAGCCAGATTTGCATGATCATAAGGCAGTAATATCCATGGTTGAGATGATGGAGATAAAGGAGATTCATCTTCCTCCTGACACATGTAAAGAATCGGGGGTTGATTCTCCATATGGAGTGTGATTTCCCTCTCCCGACAATTTATGTTGGTTCTATATAAGGAAAGCCAATCCATGACAAGAATTGCATCAAATTCCACTAGAGGGAGTATGATGAGGTTCGACAGGAAATTCAATCCACAGATTATAACAGGGGAGGACTTATACTCATGGGATTGAATGATTGCCCCATTTTCCGTACTCACCGACATCTTTACTTCCATGATTTGTGGTGGTGCTGGGATTGTTCTACTAAACTTTTGAGATATAAAAGAATGCGTAGAACCTGAATCAAAAAGTATGTTCTCTATTCTTGAATGAATAACTAGCGTACCTGTCAACACTTCATTTTTAGGGTTCACTTCGGCAGAAATGATGGAAAAAGATCTTCCTTGCTGTCTTGGAGGTTGTTGGTTTCCTCCAAAAACCCTTGGATTAGGGCACTGATTTGAAAAGTGACCCGGTTCTTTGCATTTGTAGCATTGAACAATGTGTTGAGGTTCTAACGGAGCGTTCCTCTCCTCTGTCACAGCTGTGGGCCCTTCTTGCCGACAGTTAATATCTAGGTGCCCTTCCCTTCCACACTTGAATCATTTTCTCGTCCCCCTGAGGCAATTTTCAGGGTGCTTCTCTCCGCACTTTTTGCAAGTGGGGTGCTGGAACTTCTTAGCACCGTTGGATTTATCCATCGGCCCACCAGAATTGAAGTCCACCTTACGCTTCTTGTCCCCATGATACCCCTGAGATTCTCTGATCTCCATTTCAACCTTGAGGGCACATCAGACAATTTCCTCATAGCTGTCGAAGTCATGGATCACTAATGCATTCCACAAGATAGGCTTCAGCCCACCAAAGAAGTGGTCAACCTTGCATTCGGGGGTAACAACAAAGCCGAAAGCGTATCGTGCAAGCCCTGTGAAGTTTTCCTCGTACGCTCCCACAAATACTTCATCTTTTTTTTGAGGGAAAGGAAGTCCCTTTCCATCTTAATACGGAGGGTGTGCGGAAAATATTTATCAAAAAACATCTTCCGGAATTCCTTTCATTCCAAAGCCTCGATCTCCTCCTCAGGCTTTGTATTTTTGTTCAACGTCCACCATTGATCAGCTTCAACCTCCATACGATAAGCCGCCAGGATAACCTTCTCTTGTTCAGAACATTGGAGGATGGAGAATATCTTTTCAATGGAGTTGATCCATTTCTCAGCGATCGTGGGATCAGATGATCCACTAAAAGTAGGAGTACTTTGTCTCATGAAGCTTTCAATAGAGACTTGTTCTTTCTTAGGGGGGTTGAACATTTCTCTTGACCCGTGTTTCTATTCAAAACATGAGTTAGCTGAGAGAGAAGAGTGACAAAGTTCGCGATTCCCGCTCCCATTGGATTGGGTATCTCATTAGTACAATCATCACACTGATCTTCACAACGGTTGTTAGCCCAAGTTCTCCAATTACCAGCCATTGGCTGGAATAAAAGAAAGTTAGGGGTAACACATAAAGGGTAATCCAAAGAAAAAAGTTGATGACTTATAAATAAAATTTAATCTCTTTAACTCATGAGTCTATAGGATTCAATCCAGGATTTTCATGATCTACCTTCTAACATATATTTGTAGGGGCATTTTTCCCTTAATAAGGGTTCATACTAAGCTTGTGAATTTATCAAAACATATCCCCCGGGAGTGTCATAACCAAGAGTGCAGCAAGGCCCGTTGTCGTGCACCAGTTCCCGTTCGAGTCTAGCTCAAAGTGGTGTTTTCTGGTTTTACCCCTAGGATTCATCTGTGCCAGAGCCTCCTCTACCTGCTCGTATCCAGACATGGATGTATTTTCTTGATAAACCACTTACTCAATACTTACCAAAACATAGGGATGTTTTTGTTATACTTAGTCTTGTATCTAAGGCTTTACTAGGGTTTCCTAATCCCAAAAATAACTAAACCTATCCTTTGATACCAACTATGAAAACCCTGCTTTTTATTACAACTTAAACATGCTTTATTACATAAAACTTCACTTGATACAAAAAATAAGATCGAGAGGTTTAGTGTCTTTGGGGCTTAGGATCATTACATAAAAACTTTAAACTTGAAATACAACATCTTTATTGAAAACTTCCTTTACATGACCACTACATTCTTTCGTACTTAGCGTTTCATGGGATAACCTGAGGTCATGCATAAGAAAAGGGTGAGCTGTAAAGCTCAGTAAGGGAGTACACATGGAATAACATGAGGAGTACAATACATGTTAGGCAATTGGAATATCAAAAGATCATAATAGTGACATGAACATAAAGGCGTGATAAATCATGATAATCATAACATGGAAATGTGGCAACAACACTTAACATTTAATTAGCATGAGCCAAGGCTCATTGCACACGGAGCATGAGTAAACCCTCATTGCACACGAAGCATGAGTAAACTGTTGTTGCACTTGAATTAGAATGAGTCAACACTCATTGCACTTGACGTATCATGATACTATACTTTACCCAATGCATTGGAGCGTTATCAGGGCGCACCCTTCTTAAACTTTTCATTTCATGCATAAGTGTGCCACATAGATCCTAAAACATGGATTCATAAAACATAATCATTTATTCCATGATAAAGGAATGTGGAATTCATACATGAAACATTAAAATCAAAATGTAAATGTGCATAAAGGTGAATACCCTTGATAGAGAAATGGTCATGGTATTCACTACACAATGACATTGGCTTAGAAAATCGGTTCGATTTTAGTAGCGTAACGGCGTGACATAAGAATTCATAAAAATGGTTGACGAGATAGAAAGGGGTTCCTCATCATATTTACATGTAATGGATAGTAAGGAGGTCATATAGATAAATTTCCCAACAATTGAAATGGAATTTAGATTCATGATAAAAAAGTATTGCTTGAATGTAAAAGAAGAGAGAGAAGTTCCTTTCGGAATTTCATCATAGTAACGGGTGTAAATGGGAGGCATTTAATGAGAGAGAAATGGTTCTCCCATAATTCAGACAATAAAGGGCAGTATGGGAGAGGTTAGTAGCCATACCCCAGCATTCATAATTGAAATTAAAAGGGCAATACAACTTAAAGAATATTGAAAAAAAATGAGAAAGGAAGAAAAACCCTTATTTGGAAGTGTGCTTCCAAAGGATAGAGAGAGGCATGTGAGAGGCTTCATGGGAGCTTGGGGAACCTTGAGAGGATTATAGAGAGAGTAGGGCAGTGTTTGGACGAACTCCAAGGGCATTGAGTGAGGAGGAAGTGGGATCTTGGGTGGGTTTATATAGGATAGGTGAGAGAATTCTTTATTATTTAGGTTTGGGACCCCTTATATTAAAATAATCCAAACCACAAACCATCCCATGGAATTTGCCCATGGTTTCTGGAAAAGGAAAGAGGAAAACAATATTTTACAAGGCCAAGGTCCTAACTTTTTTTAAAAAATATGGTTGCTTATGTGGAGGTGAGTCACACTCCCATGAAAATTAATTTAAAAAGGCAAAGTGTTGAATAAGTCTTGAGGGCTCCATTAATGCTTTGAAAAGTAAGTCAAACAAACCCATAATCACATTATTTTAATGATAAAACACATATTGGCCGAACATAAGGATTATGGAATATTATTAAATCACCATTGTGTCATTATGATGTCATAAAACACATTATATATTTAAATGGTATTTAATTTTTACCCAAAAATTTTACTGTCTCAGAAAATTATGAAAAATTCACCGTTGGATAATTTCGAAGTCCTGATTCCAAAAATAATATTTATTTTATCTAAATAATTTTCTAAATATGTGAATTTTCACTTTTAAAATAAAAACCGACATTTATAAAAAATTCACGGGTTTTGACAGAAATGGCTTTCAAACCTTAATAAAAATTTTAATAAAATTATAAGGTCATTTATATTTAATAAAAATTGATTTAATATTAATTATAATATTTTATTAAAATATTACTTAATTCAAAAAAATCCCTTAATTTAATAAAATATAATTCTTAATTAAATAATAACTAAAAACACCATTTGTACTTTAAAAACTATTTAAAATGTATCAAAAATGACTAGAAATTATATTGATTATTATATACAAAAAAAAATGCACATGAACATAGTACTACTTATTTGTTACATAACCCCTTAAAATAGCCGCATAAGACCTAAGGGTAAGGTGTGCGATGGTGACAGACTTCTGGGGCGGCTCGGATAACATCGCTCGAGTGGTAATCTCTATCAACATCCACTTTTCCCATAGACAGTCCCATTCGAGCTTCACATAATGAAGCTCAGCTTGGGCTTGGTCAAGGGAGAAGCCCAAAGACGCCACCTCTTTTCTGAGCTCCGACAAATGGGCTTCGTATGGGGAAATTCTACTGGATGAGGCCATCACTTCCTTTTTCTGAGTAAAGTTGGGTTCGTTAAAGCCATATATTTATACTACTCAAGTGATCACTGTTCAATGGCTATAAAAGTAACGGTCACAAATCTTAACATAAAACTAAAGAAGTTGACATCTTATAAAAACATTTTCCAAAAAGAAACATTTAACTGGATCAAGAGGGATTTTTCATTAATGAATCTTTGGGTCATTACAATCCCAGTGGGAAATAAAAGATGTAAGAGTTTGAGTGAGGATTTACAGATCCTCTAGTTAATGTATAGGAGACAATATGTGTGAAAAATACAGTAGATAACACACACTACTAGAAATGTAAAATGTAAATCATAGAGGCAAAGATTTAGAGTTTAGAAATGGCTCTAGTGATAGCAGTGCAGCTGTGGTCTCCATTGGATTTGATCAGAATTGGTTCTAAGTTTTCTTCAGGTTTTTTTTCTAGAAAACAGAGTGTCGTATGCTTCCTTGACGTCTAGGTGTAGAGACATAGAAGAAGGTAGTAGATGAAGTTCTTTTGTTATGTCCTCGTTCTCAGCTCTTCACTGGTATGCAGGAATGAATGCGTTCTTTGTGTACGTTCAGTCGTCTCTTTGCATTCACACTTGGTTGTTCTTCTAGAACACATGTGTTATGTATGTCTCTATCTATTTTTGTATTCATTCCCCTTCTTTCATTTTAAAGCACGGGCTCCAGAAAGACATGATTTCCCTTTTGCAGGTACGAGGTACGGTTCCCTGACATCCAACAACACATATTAAATAAATGTCAGTGTATTAAAATATACCTGATATGACTGTTGTTTAGATTAAATAATGTTAATGAAATTAAAGGAGCATCGGGTTCTGTCTCTGGAACGGTAGATTTGGATATCGGTAGCCTTGTGTATCGGTAGGTCTGAGTATCGGTAGCTTCTTTTGTAACAGTAGCCTTTCCATCGGTAACTCTTCTATCGGTAGACTTCATTTGTAATGGTAAGCTTTCTGTCGGTCATCTTGATTGCGTTGGTAGCGTTAGACTTTCTTGTATTGGTGATGTATCAGTGACCTTCATGTATCGGTAGACTCGATGTAACGGTGACCTTCCGTATCGGTAGAATCTGATGTAACAGTGACCTTCCCGTATCGGTAGCCTTTTCGTATCGGTAGGCTTGTCTGATGGTAACCTTCTTATATCAGTAAGCTTAGTATATGGGTAACCTTCCGGGTATCGGTAGAATTTGATGTAATGGTAGACTTCACCATATCAGTAGCTCTGTATAGTTAACTAGTCCGTAACAGTAGCTACTATCTGTATCGGTGGATATATTCTGTCTGAGCATTCTATTGGCAGAATGAGTAAAGTCAGAGTATTCATATATCCATTAATCCAAAATACTTATATTAAGAATAATTAAATGTAACAACATATAATAATGCATATTTGAGATGTATCAAGCTTAATTAAGATATTAATAAAATATAGTTGGGATTATCAAAATATAATAAAAAATTCAATTTTCAGAGGGTTCAAAAATCTCCCCCTTCTTGATAATCAAAACTTATACCAAAAATGAAGTAGTATCAGAGAAAAATATATCAAAAATTAAAAAAAAAATTAATTTAGTATTAGAGAAAATAGAAGAAAAAAAAATGGAAAAGAACAAAAGGTTTATTTATGTTAAAAAAGTTTCCATATTCCTCCCCCTATCAATTTAACATCAAGATTCTCCCCCTTTTGTGGGTTTCTCTCTTAACTCATTTTTCTCATTTTTCTCAATTTTCATTTTTCATTTTCTCACCCTTTGTGATTAACAAAAAGAATGGTATCAGAAAAAGAATGACTAGTAGAGAATAAATGACAAAGTAATGGAGACATAGTAAATCAGAGAATGAAGAGGAATTTCATTAATATACAAAAGGTACACTGATAAAATCAGTACAAAAAAAACTAGTGAATCCTATCAAACAAGATATAGAAACACTCAATCCTCCTCTAGAACAGGTGTCTTTCCCTTAGGATCAGCAGAGGTTTCAGGTGCAGGGTCAACAGAGGGTTTTGGTATAGCTGAAGGCACAACTGGCGGTTCAGCTACAGAAACTCTACCGGATCTGAAATCTGTAGTCCTCTGAGTGATCATTGGTGTCAATCTCCTGATGGTAAGAACTAGAGTCAATTGAGGGGTACTCCCAAAGGCAGAGGAAGTGTAGGAGGTACAATTAAAGGTCTTTCATCCACATGCAAGAAGGGAAGCATCAAGTTCCTAAAATCCATAATAATGCTTCCTCATCTCTCCATTTCAGACACTAAATCATCTCTTTTTTTAATGAATTTGTCCAAGGAAGGAGTAAGCTCCTTGAGCTTACTAACCTGTTCTCTGAAGGCCTGAGTCACTGGAGGTAACTTCATATTCTCAATCAAAATCATGAAATGGTTTTTCATTTGTTGCTTGGTATAAACTTTCTCGAAATAAGCATCAACCTTATTCTTTATTGCCTCTTGAGAAGAAGTAGCTGCCCACAGGTGATCACGAAAAAAAATACTAACTACCCTAGTGGTAGCAAGAATATGAGTATATGATGCACCACTTGGACTGGCCTTATCCAATTCTTCCTGAATAATAGTGCGGATCTGGTCAAGGTTCACACTAGATCTAGATGAGGGAAGAGGTTTCATTGAGAAGGCCACTGTCTCCTTAATGGATTGAGTCAGACTACTAACGACCTTCTGAACAAGTTCATCCTGGCTGTTCAGATGTTCTTTGACTGAATTCTTAAAGGCCTCAAAACTTCCCCAAATTTCTTGACCACTTCTTTGATATATCGAATGTCATAGTTTACTTGAGTTTGAGAGCTAGGCATGGTAGTCATAGAAGCAATCAATTGTCTCAAAGCTACTACAACTCCTTTCCAACTCTCAATCCGTGTGTTGCACACTTTAATTTTTCTATCATTTCTTTCACAGGACTGGATACACCATATATAATGGATAACTCAAGGGATTGCTCCGCGCTTTTCATTTATTCAACCATACCTTTCTTCATTTATGTAACTGATTCCCTTATTGCTTCTTTCAATTCAGCTTTTAAGGACTCAAGGTCCCCCTTGGTGGCCACAAATTCATCCATAGTGGGTAGGGTAACTGATTCCTTTTGGGGCTGGTCTTCCTCATCAGAGTCTCCATAAGAATGTTCGAGAATCATATATCCTGGTTCGGATATCTAACCTTCAATGTCATATAGCTCTGATATTGAACCAAGATTCTCCCCCTCACTTGGAACATTCTCCTGAGATATCTCTTACAACTATCCTTCTTGAGGTAATTATGCAATTTCCTCTACAATTGAAGCAGATTCAATATCCATTCTCTCTAATGGCTCAAGAACTACCTCAATAATAGATGCTACTTCTGCTTCCTGATCAGGAACCATTTTGACTGTACTGTCTATCAGAGGGATCCAACTAAGATATTTTTCTTCATTTTCCTCATCATCTGCTTCACCAGAAGCCTCCTTTTCTCCATTAACATCATGATCTGATTCGGTTTCCTCATCCTCTTCAGAGGTGTCCTTGACAACATACTGGCATGCTTTTTATTCTTCTTATGTAGTCTATGTATCATTGCCCTTCAAGATAGTTTCTCTCTTTTGTAGTTCTTTTGGAGGGATAGCTGATCCATAATAAATAACCTGATGGAAAAGACTAGGGGTAAGTCTGGGTCTCCTCCTTCCTCTAATTATGTCTCTTCCTCCTCAGCTTCAGCATCACTATAGAACGGTTCTTGCTCATTTGGTCCAAGACCAGGATCCCTCACATCCTTTGGTCTAGAAGGATGATCCACAGGAGTATACATGTCATAGATTCTTCCATCATCATTCACCCATGATTTCCTCCAAGGATTCCAACTGACCTTCATGTATTTATAGACAGTTCTTGTAATACAGATGTTTTCCTTTACCACTACCAGCTCATCCTAAGGTCCAGCTACCTCTTTCACTTTTAGCATCACAGAAATCATCTTTAAGAAAAACAGTGAATTTGATTTGGACTTTGGTATAGTCATATCTTCCACTTGAACCATAATCAATCTACATAGATTGATTCTCACACTGTGCTTCAGCAAATATAATTGATATATGTCTTGGAATCTCAAAGTAGAAAAATCTCCTCTTCTTGGACTAACAAAATGATGAATAAATTTAAACAACATCTTATCTTCTCCTTCCATCTCTACAGCAATCACCTTTCTAGGGGTCCCATTTCCTGTAAGCTCCAGCAAAGCATCATCATATTGAAACACATCACTAGTCGAAGGTACAGACTTTGAGTAGAACACATAATCTACTTCATGTGGAACTCTTAAATTCCTATCTCATTCCACTGAAGTAAAAGATACTTCCTGACCATTTACCAAAGTTATCATTCTGTTTTCCTCCTCAGTCTTTTCAAAGCAGACAAAATCATAGAACTGCTTCACCAGCTCAGGATAGTAATGTCTGTTGCTGTTCACGAATCATTCTAGCCATCCTTATTCTTCTAACACCTTAAGGAACAAGGACTTTCTCTCTATTAGCCATTATACATTCATCTCTTTTTCAACAACAATCTCTCGCTTTGAAAAATGCGGGTTTAGAGGATTTCTTTGAGCTACACTTCCACTTCCACTTCCACTGGCATCAACACTAGCTATCTTTTGTCTTTTTCCTGCCGGCGCATCACTCCCATCTGTGACATGGGGTCTCTTGACGCGGGCCATTACAGATTTGAGGTTTAGGGTTTTGCGGATTGAGTGGGTTAGGTTGGAGGGATTTGAACAGACGAGTTCGCGGTGAGATTGAGTGAAATATAGTATCAGTTTTAATATCATTTAGGATCGAAAAATAAAATAAATCTTATATATAAAAATGGTTCGATGTGTCAGTTTTACAGAAGTTAAAACAACGCGAGATGTACCAATAAAGTCTTCTAACGGTGAGGATGTCCTAACGGTGAGGTCTCCTAACGGTGAGGATTTATAACATTGAGGATTTTCTAACGGTGAGAATTTTCTAACAGTGAGGTCTCCTATCGGTGAGGATTTCTAACGGTGAGGTCTCCTAACAGTGAGGATTTCTAAGGGTGAGGATTTTCTAATGGTGAGAATTATTAACGGTTTAAAGGGTAAGTTATCATTCCTAATTCATGTCTAATGAAACTTAATCTTACTGAACATAAAGGCTTAGTGAAAATATCAGCTAATTGGAGTTCAGTGCCTATAAATTCATGAGTTATATCACCTCTTTGATAATGATCTCTTAATTAGTGGTGTCTAACATCAATGTGTTTAGTTATAGAGTGAGACACAGGGTTCATGGAGATGTTGATCGCACTAGTGTTGTCAGAGTTAATTGAAAAATGTTTAAAATTAAATCCATAGTCCAATAATGTGTGTTTCATCCACAGAATCTGTGCACAGCAACTACCAGTAGCTAAATACTCTGCTTCCGCAGTAGAAAATGCAACTGAGTTCTGTTTCTTACTACACCATGATACCAGGGACTTTCCAAGTAAATGACATGTTCCAGAAGTGCTCTTCCTATATAACTTACAGCCAGCAAGATCAGCATCTGAATAACTTATTAAGTCAAATGATTGTACTTTTGGATAAAACAACCCCAAATTTGCAGTATACCTAAGATATTTAAAAATCCTTCTAACAGCCAGTAAGTGTGATTCTTTTGGATTAGCTTGAAATCTATCACACATACACACACTAAACATAATATCTCGTCGACTAGCAGTAAGATAATATAAACTTCCAATCATACCTCTGTAATTAGTTTGATCCACTGGTTTCCCAGTTTCATCATCATCCAATTTACAGGTAGTACTAATAGGTATATCATTTTCCTTAATACTATCCAAACCAAAACGTTTTAATAAATCCTTAGTATACATACTTTTATTTAGAATAATACAATCTTTAGTTTGAAAAATTTGAAATCCAAGAAAGTACTTAAGCTCTCCCATTAATCTCATTTGAAACTCATTTTACATAATCTTTGGAAAATCATTAAATAAAGAATTTTTCGAAGATCCAAAAATAATATCATCAACATAGATTTGTACTATTAAAACATCTTCTGAAATACTTTTTATAAAAAGAGTAGGATCAACTATTCCTTTTGTAAATCCTTTTGAAATAAGAAAGTTTGAATGTCTTTCATACCAAGCTCTTGGGGCTTGTTTTAGACCATACAATGCTTTATAAAATTTAAAAACATGATTTTGAAAGTGAGGATTTGAGAAACCAAGTGGTTGTTCTACATAAACATATTCAATAATAAAACCATTTAAAAAAGAACTTTTCACATCCATTTGATATAACATGAAATTCAGATGTGATGCATAGGAAAGTAAGATCCTAATAACCTCTTATCTAGCTACAGGTGCAAAGGTTTCCTCATAGTCAATTCCTTCATCTTGATTGTAACCATGGGCAACTAGCCTTGCTTTGTTTCTAATGATGATTCTAGATTCATCAACATTGTTTCTAAACACCCATTTTGTGCCTATGGTTATAGTGTCCTTAGGTCTTTCTACTAATTTCCATAGTTTTTTTCATTCAAATTGATTTAGTTATTCTTTCATAGCCATTACCCAAAATTCATCATTGATACCATCATTGATATTTTTAGGTTCTAACTGTGAAAGAAAAGCTTAATGTTCAACCTGATTTCTTAGAGAAGCTCTAGTCTGTGTCCCTCTATCAAGATTTCTTACAACAACATATAAAGGACGATTGTTTAGAATTATAGTTGATCAGGTAAAGGTAGGAATAGAAATTTCAGATTCATCTATAGGTTGAGGTTCAACAAAATCAGGTTCTGGAAAATTTCCAGAACTGGATGTTTTAACTACAGGTCCACTGTCTTTATCATTAAGGTTCAAAACAGAGAGATCATCTTCAAGATTTTCAATAGAGGTCTTAAGTTCATGTGGATCAGTTTCATCAAATTTGATGTGAACAGATTCTTCCACACATTTGGTTCTCTTATAGAAAACTCTATAGGCTTTACTGGAAATAGAGTAACCTAGGAAAATTCCTTCATCACTCTTAGATGCAAAGTTGTCAAGATTGTCTTTAGTATTAAGAGTAAAGACTTTGCAACCAAAAACTCTGAAGTAGTTAACCTTAGGTTTCTTATGGTTCCACAACTCATAAGGGGTCCTCTTAAGAACATGTCTAATCAAGACTCTATGGATAACATAACAAGCTGTATTTACAGCTTCAGCCCAAAAGTAAACAGGTAGGTCATACTCATTAAGCATAGTCCTAGAAATTTCTGGTTGGGTTCTATTCCTTCTTTCTACTACACCATTCTATTGTGGTGTCCTTGGGCAGATAAATTATTACTATAGCCACTGTGTGAGTAGTAGGATTCAAAATCATGATTTTCAAACTCACGAACATGATCACTTATCAGGGTTCTAATCTTAAGTCCACTATGGTTCTCTACAGATTTGGATTATTTAACAAAGTAAGAACAAGATTCACTTTTGTGAGCTTGAAAATATACCCATCTATATCTAGAAAAGTCATCTACTAAGACATATACATAGTGCTTCCCATTTATACTAGAAACTCTATAAGGTCCTAATAAATCCATGTGAACCAACTCGAGAGGTTGAGAAGTTGAAACTTCTTTCTTTGATTAAAAAGAAACTTTATGTTGTTATCCCTTTTGACAGGGATTACAAACTTTGTATGCTGGAAATTCAAGTTTGGGTAGGTCTCTAACTAAGTTCTTCCTAGCATGTTTCTAAGTGAATGCACATTTTATTGTCCTAATATTCTGTTCCAAAGCCAAGACTCTTTATGAAAAGCATTTAAACAAGTAATTTTTTGCTTTGCTAAAGAATTCATATCAACAGCATAAACATTTTCATTTCTTAAGGCAGAAAATACTAAAACATTTTTAGAATTAAAAACATTTAAAGAATAATTTTCAAATTTAACATAAAAACCATAATCACATAACTGAGAAATACTTAACAAATTATATTTCAGTCCATCAACAAATAAAACTTTGGAAATCAATACTGATTCAGTGTTACCAATTTTTCCTATGCCAATGATTTTTCCTCTGGAGTTATCACCAAAAGTGACAAACCCTCCATCAACTCTGACTAAGCTTTTAAATCATGAGATGTCTCCTGACATATGTCTTGAACATCCACTATCCAAGTACCAAGTATTTCTATAGGATCTCTTTAAGAAGGTTCCTTACAAAACAGATTTAGATAGGAAATGATTTTGGTACCCAAATCATCTTGGGTCCGGACAGGTTAGCCAATAAAACGTTAGGTACCCAGATTTGTCTAATGGGTCTCAAAAGATTTTTAGAATCAACGGATTTTGAATGGTAATCCTTATTAGATCCGTAACTATGAATATAACTAGTTTATGCATTTGAATGTCCATAACTAAAACTATCAATATTCTGTCCAGATTTAGGATTGAATTTAGTTTTGGTAAATTTTCTCTGTCCTGGTTGGTATCCTATACCAGTAGTGTATCTAGGTGCTATTTGATTACCTCGCATCTGAGTAAGAGTATCTTTACCATTTGTAAACTTTTATAAGTCTTTCTTAAGTTGCTCATTAGATAATTTCAGTTCAGTGTTTTCTTTAAGAAACTGAGAATTATTTTCCATTTCAATATCAAGATCAGATTTATGTTTAACAGTTAAAGCATACTGTTTATTTAAACCTTTGTATTTATCATTCATATCATTACAGGTTTCTTCTAACACATCACAATATTCAAACAGTTCATATTTTGACATGTCTTCTGAGTCAGAATAATCTCCATAATAATATGAATTTAAAGCAGGAGTTTCAGATGTTACCTCAGATATGTTTGTCATGAAACACATATTTGCCTTATTCCTGGATTCAGTCTCAGAAATTTTAGATTCACTAGAGCTATCCTTAGAAGGGCTCCAAGTAGCCTTCATAGCCTTTTTGTACATACTATCCTTGTAATCATATTTTTCTTGAATTTGAGCTTTGGGAAGTCTGCATTAATATGTCCTTTTCTTTTGCACTCATAGCAGACAACATCATCTGATTTTTCAATTTTCTTCCAATCCTTTTTCCAATGTCCCTTGTTGGCATACTTTCCTTTGTAGATTTATTTTCTGAAAACTTTTTCTTCCTATAAAACTTATTAAACCTTCTGGAAATGTGAGCCATCTCAGCATCATTGTCAAAAGCACTTTGACTGTCTTCACAGCTTGAACTCTCATTTATAGCTTGAAGCTTCTCCTTATATTTATTCATTGAAGATGAAGTCTTGAACGCAACAGACTTCCTTATTGGTTCATCATCTTCTTCTTTGTTCACTTTGAGTTCTTATTCATACTTCATCAGCTTTCCAATTAATTCCTTGAATGGAAGTTCACCAATATCACATGACTCTCTAATTAAGACAGAAGTTCCACTCTATCTTTCAGGTAGGCATCTCAGTATTCTCATGACCAGTTCTCTTGACGGAACATCCTTTCCCAGAGAAGTCATTGTGTTGACAATTTCATTAAACATGAGATAAATATCAGAAATGGGTTCATCCGGCTTCATCTTTAAATTATCGTACTTAATAGTATAAGTGTTAAATCTCATTTCATTAACATTAGTTGTTCCGTCATGAGAAATGGCTAAGGTATCCCGAATTTCATAAGCAGTTTTACAGGCAGATATTCTGTTAAATTACTTATATCCTAAAGCACAGTACAAGGAATTCATAGCTTTGCAATTATTATTGTAGGTAGCCATAGTAGCTTCATTCCAAGTAGATCTAACAGTAGTAGGAATTTTATATTCGGATTCTATAGCAGTCCAAATATCAAAACCCTTGCTCTCTAAATGAATTTTCATCTTGATTTTCCACTGAGCATAGTTAGTGCCATTGAAAAATGGTGGTCTATTGGTAGAAACTCCTTTTATGTATATTACCCATGATAACTAACTTAAAGAAATTATTTTAAAGAGATAAAAATTTAGAAATAATAGAATTTTTAAGAACTATAAAATACAACTAAAATAACAGTTGAAAAACTGGGTACTTTAGAAAAATATTTAAACTTTCCTCTGATTCCAAATGTTGGTCAGAGTGGATACTCAAGAGGGGGGGCGAATTGAGTTCCAATTAAAATTTCTATTTAAAAACATTGTCTTAAAACCCCCAAATAAAATACGGAATTAATCTATAGTGAATTTATATCAAAGTAAAGGTTCTGTTGGGTTCTCAAGGGATTTATTATTTCCCAGTTAATCAAAACAGAAGAGTTGATTATCTTTTGAAGATAACTTACTGATTCATAACTAATATAAACACTTGTGAGTTCAATTATCAAAGTGACTTTAAAAGAATTTTGGTTTTAAAGTAATTAGCAGCAGAATAAAAAATAATAACTTTGAAAGATATAGGACAATAGATATAAACATGAGGATCAGTCTCAAGATGAGACATAGTCCTCTCAAAAATTTATATTATTTTGATCCACACCCTAGATCGAGGTTCACAACAGTTTACAACTGTCCAGGTCAAAGACCTCTACCATTGTTATCCGGGGGAACAAAAACAATAGCATCAGCTGTCCAGGTCATGCACGACCTCTACCACTATCCCAGTGGGAATTAAAAGATTTAAGAGTTTGAGTGAGGATTTATAGATCCTCCAGTTAAAGTACAGGAGACAATTTGTGTGAACAATACATCCGATAACACACACTACTCGAAATGTAAAACGTAAATCACAGAGGCGATGATTTAGAGTTTAGAAATGGCTCTAGTGATTGCAGTGCAGCTCTGGACTCCTCTAGATTTGATCAGAATTGGTTCTGAGTCTTCTTCAGGTTTTTTTCCTGGAAAATAGAATGTCGTCTGCTTCCATGACTTCTAGGTGTAGAGACAGAGAAGAAGGTAGTCGATGATGTTTTTGTGTTTTTTCCTCATTCTCAGATCTTCACTGGTATGCAGTAATAAATGAGTTCTTTGTGTAAGTTCATTCGTCTCTTTGCATTCACACTTGGTTGTTCTTCTAGGACACACGTGGTATGTATGTCTCTGTCTGTTTTTTTATTCATTCCCCTTCTTTAATTTTAAAGCACGAGCTCCGGCAAGACCTAATTTCCTTTTTGCAGGTACGAGGTACGGTTCCCTGACATCCAACAGCACATATTAAATAAATGTCAGTGTATTAAAATGTACCTGATATGACCACTGGTTAGATTAAATAATGATAAATAAATTAATGCAGCATCGGGTTCTGTCTCTAGAATGGTACCTTTGGATATCGGTATCCTTGTGTATCGGTAGGTCTGAGTATCAGTAGCTTCTTGTGTAATGGAAGCCTTTCCATCGGTAACTCTTCTATCAGTAGACTTCATTTATAACGGTAAGCTTTCTGTCGGTCGACTTGATTGCATTGGTAGTGGTAGAATTTCTGGTATTGGTGATGTATCGGTGACCTTCACGTATCGGTATACTCGATGTAACGGTGTCCTTCCCGTATCAGTAGACTCTGATGTAACGACGACCTTCCCTTATCGGTAGCCTTTTCGTATCGGTAGTCTTGTCTAATGGTAACCTTCATATATCAGTAAGTTTAGTATATCGGTAACCTTTCGTGTATCAGTAGAATTTGATGTAACGGTTGACTTCATCATATCGGTAGCTCTGTATCGGTAGCTAGTCCGTAACGGTAGCTACTGTCTGTATCGGTGGCTATATTTTGTCAGAGAATTCTATTGGCAGAATGAGTAAAGTCGGAGTATACATATATCCATTAATCCAAAATACTTATATTAATCATAATTGAAAGTAACAACATATAATAAATCATATTTGAGAGGTATCAAGCATAATTAAGATATAAATAAAATATTGTTGGGATTATCAAAATATAATAAAACAACTCAATTCCCAGAGGGTTCAACAGGATGAGTCAATGTATAGAAAAATAGCATGGAATTTTGGTAATGGGTAGATTGATTGAATTCTAAGGAATTAAATTACACTATGGATAATAAAAGTCGATATGACAGAGTAATATAGGCATGTAGTGGAATTTACACTTAAAGGGGATCATAGTGAATTAAGTAATCATTACATGGTTTATGGAAAATGGCCTTTTCGAACACCTGTTATTAACCTACTAGGGTATATGATTTGGACATTAAAAAATACAATATAAACAGTCATGAAGGATTTAAATAGAAGTTAACTCTTTATAACCTAGGAATAATATTTGGTGTCATATATTAATGAATAAGGAATAATAATTTAGAAATATTATAAGTGATTTTTCATGATTAAATGGTTCTCCTATTTGATTATTGTATCTTAACCAATGGTATTTGGTTTAGTTAATAGATGGAACCCGAAGAAACCGTGTTATCACTGAGCCAAATGGATAAAAAAATTAATTTCCTCATTATCATCAAAAAATTATATGAAAATGATTGAAAAACATCATTGGCATGATCATACAAATATCGTAATAATTCTATCATGTTGTTCTTCCAAACGTAAAAATGAGGGAATAAAATTATATTGATTCATTCGTAATAATTCTATTTTGATAAGAAGAAAAAATAATTTAATTCAATTCAAAATCTATGAACCATGCAAAAAAATGTAACCTTTAGATTATGATCAAATTTTGAGAAGAAAATTTGACGAAAATTTTATATGGGGACTAGAAAAAGATATTTTTGTTGAAGGTAGGGTCATCATGAAATTGATTATTGACGTGACGTGAAAATGAAAGCTAAAAATTAGACTACATAGAAAGTTACATTGAATTAACCAACCACAATCTATTGTTTTAAATGAAAGGATTGCATGAATTATGAAAACCAATTCCCAAATGTAATGGTTAATAAATAATATTGGCTTTAGTAACCTCTTGTGTTGAGATATAAATGCATATCTCATGTGATAATTTTATTTTATGAGGTGTGTGATAACAACATGGTGAAAGGTATACTTAATATCCACACTATAATTACAAATGTCATATTTGAATATATATCTACCAATTCATTCATATTTGAAGAACCTTCTTAGGGAATGAAGATGAGTCCCAAAAAATTATTTGTAGATTCAGTAGTGAAAAACCCGAATGGGGTGATGATCACTTCTAATGTATATGATTATAATTTATTTTATGTTTTTAGGAATGTTATTTATTATAATATTTCGATTAAAAAATTTATTTAATTTGATGTTAATATGAGAAATGATTGGATTTATCTATGTAAATCACATATAAATTATCAAGGAAGGGAAGTCACTTATGATATTCCTAGAAAAATTAGGATAATTTATAAAATCTCTAATGCGTTGAAGGACTTAATTTTTAGTTCATTTTTTATAGACTCCTTTCAAGGGATGTGGGGGAACGCTTACATGGACCATAGGCTTAAATATTACTTGACCATAAGTCTTAGAGGAAATATCCAAACTATAACAACATATAACTTCTCATCCCCAACATCTACATCGTGATATTTTTCACCAGCTTGGTATGGATGTTCAAATATACTTCCCATGCAAGAAAATGATGGTCCTGATGGTAACTTTATACATTGTATTTCTTCCACATTTTTTATCTTATACTCTATTGAATATTCCTACATTGAATCCTCATCTAGAATCTGATCCTTTTAGTGTCTACCAGGTCTATTTACCTCAATTTCATGTGGCCGCAAAACCTTCAGGTGGCGTAAAGGCCTTAATGTGGCTCAATGTCCTTGAGGTGGCCTGAAAGCCTTACTGGCCCTAAGGCCTTGGATATCACGAAGGCCTTGAAGGACTAAAGGACCAAACCGGTGGCCCAAAAGCACAAATTGATGAATAGTTTCGGCTGCAACATTACAAAAAAATACCTTTTACAATACCTACTATAGTACCTGAAAATATGTCTCCTCCTGGTGTTTAACTTGGTTCTCTTGGATCCAATTTTTGAGTCCTTAGAAACTGGTTTGAGGTTCTTGTTATCATTTAAAGATATGATGATAATTAAAGACATCATATGGGGATCACATTAATTTTATTGTTTTGAATTACCATTTAAAATGGGTGTTAATCCTAAATGGTGGGGAGGAAATTCGCATCAATGATATGTCTATTGTAAGGATATTTTTTTATATTTATCTGAATGTGTCTCCTAATATTAAACTAAAATATATATATTATTACCTAGTACGACTCATATCCAGTGCCAATTGTTTTTAAAAACATCGTATACAGTAGGGCCGATTGATTTAAAAGAATTAGAAAAGAAAATATAGGAAGCCCCTTTTCCAGGTATAAAATCATTCACGTGTGTAACCTTGGGTTTTCCGACTCATTAAGTTAAATATATTTATGGATAAATGTGTCTCTATAATGATTTTCTGGATCTATACAAGATGAAAATTAAGAACAAGTACCTTCTTCCCCATATTTTTGAATTTTTTTATATAATGTGTAGAGCTCAATATTTTTCCATTACTTAAATTCATTCTAGATATCAATATGATTGTTCCATGGAAGAGTATTTTCACAAGGAAACATTTTATTAATGTTATAGAAACTATGAATATCTACTGATTCCATTAAATTTTAATAATTCCTCATCTATATTAATGGGTTTAATGAATATATTATTTATTGTATACAATGATTAGTTTCTGTAAAAATTTATATATAATATTATAATCTATTCCAATATTAATGATTAGAGAATAGAGTATAACTGAATTGTACTAAACACCATGAGAAAGGATAAATTATATTCCAAACAAACAAAGAGAGAATATTGGATATAAAAAATTTCACTTTTTGGTTATATAATCTCAAGAGATGGTATATCAGGAGATCCATCAATGAAAGCGGATTTTGAAGGTTGGCCTAGACCAACATCAATTAAACTATATCAATGGTTTGTGGGTAAATTTTCAAGACTATCTTATTAACTCATCATATAATCATTGAAGGGATCGACATTCATCAAGTAAAAAGAATGTGAGTAAAATTTCAAAGTATTGAAGATAAGAATAATCTATTCACCTTTTCATAAATTAATATATAGTGTAGAAGGGTTTGTAATATATAGTGATTCATCCAAGATGCGATTGTAAGGTGTTCTTATAAATAATTACAAAATTATATCATATCCTGACAACTATTGAATATTCATGATCGAAATTACTAAAATAATTATTTATATGTGGCTATGGTAATTGTTTTATAAATGACATATTAAAATTATCAAAGTTGAAAAAATTTATATATACATATAACATAAATTATTGAATAATATATTCACATATAAGAATTTAACATGTTAAATAGAAAATTCTTTGATATGACTAAAAATTATTACTTCTCAATACATTACCACCCTATGAAACATAACAAGGATGATGATTCTCTATGTTGAAGTAGTCATTCTTGGATATCCATGATAATTATTTTAAATGATACATTATATCAAAATTTCCAATGGATTGATCTATAAATAATGAGAAGGGTAAAAATGATATCTTCTTCAATTTAATGTTCATTCATGTATGAAATTGAATATTAATTTTTTATAAAAGGAAGATGTATAGTAGGAAATGTTGTTTTCAAATGATCCTGATTATACCCTTCATCATGATAAAGTGATAAGATTTATGAACATTGTATGTATTACGTCGATACTCAATTTAAAAAAATATTTCATTGAATAATATCATTGTTATTCATTATCAATTTTAATGGGAATTATGAATACATATAATTATTTGAAAAATATCTTCTGGTTGGATGTTATGAAGAGAGATATCACATTTTTTTATGTTGATTCTTCGTATGACAACAATTTAAGACTATGTGAAAAAAATAAAAGGGGAACGTTACATCCATAACTTATACCGGAATGAAATTGGGATAAAAACACTATGTATTTTGTCATTAGACTCCCTAAACCTCTAAAAGGAAATTTTTTTTATGGAATGATGTCGATCAACTTATTAATTCATCACACTTTATTTCTATTATAATAATTATTTTATGATAAAATATATATGATATAATTTAATGGAGTATTAATATTTTATTGAGTATCATATTTTGTTGTGATTGATAAGGATTGTGGTTTAACTCAATGGTCTAGAAATGACTTCAGAAATATCTTATTATTGATTATAGTTTCTACACATTGTACCATCTTTATATATATGGTTAGTCTAACATAAAAATTAAAACCATATACGTTATTTTGAGATCTATTTCTCTAGATTTTTAGAATGGTTTGGATCAACAACATTCAATGTTTGTGATTTCTTACAATGACATATTTCACTCAATAATTCTCATGGATCATTATGAAACCCTTTATGGAAGTAATATTATAGATCCAAAAGTCTAGAATAAAAATGTATTAATAAAGCTAGTGGGAACTGAGATAGATGTGAAAATGGAGGAGAAGGCTAGATCCATTTAAAAAATCAAGGTAGCAAAGAGTTAGCATGATATTTTATTTGGGAAATCACCAGTGTGATCTCAAATTTGATGTTGGTGATAAAGTGTTTCTAAATATTTATCTATAGAATAAGGTTGTGAAATTCAGAAATTATGGGAAACTAATACCATGATATAACATTCCCTTTGAAATTTTTTATCCTATGAGGATGGTATACTATCTATGGGACCATCAACCAAACTAATATCAAGTCCATGATGTGTTCCATGTATCTCCCCTGAGGAAGTGCATACCAATAGATTCACATGTAATTACCTCAGATGTCAAACTTATAGAAAAAGATCTCCCTTGTGAGGAAAACTAGTGTAGATTATACACAATTCATAAGATATTATACAAATAAATATCATACATCTGCTCTATGTTTTATTATTTGACCACCAATTTTAAGAAGATACATGCGAACTTGATCATTGGAAGAGTAATAAGTATCTTGATATTTTTTATTTGAATTAAATCATTCCATGGAGAATTTCATTTTATATGGGGTTGAATTTAACACCATAGGATTTTGTGAATTATTTTATTTGAATAACATAACATTAATTTATATCTTATATTACACACAATATCAAGTGATCATGTATCTATATGAAATTATTGGTTTACTTGTGTTACACATGACACTGAGTTTTTCAAATACTATGATATATTATCAATATTGTTTAAACATGACTTTAATAACATTGAAAATAAACATAGAGACATGAATCATGATAACTACATGGTAAATTTTTTGTATAATGGTTTTATATAATGACATTACATAGACAACAGATTCAAAAAAAATTATTAATGACATTAAAGGACTTAGAAATAATATTTTCTCCAAAAATGATTATTTTTAATTTTTTTATATTAAAAAATATTAAAAATTAAATTCTAAAAAAATAACTTTTTTTATGTAAGGATCAATTTATAAATCATCATTTCAAAATTATCCTACAGTTATTTTTTTATATTTTTTTAAAAATAATTATTTTTTTGATTAATATTGAAAATTATAGGACATTAATTGAAAAATGAATTTTATTTTATTTTATTTATTAAGATTAATTATATTTTAAACTCATTTTAAATTAAAAATAATTAAATTATACATAAAGTTAATCCAATTAGAGTAATTTTAATCAATTTAAAATTTAATTATTATAAAAAATGCGAAAAACATTTGATCATTTTCTCTTTAAAACCCCATATTATCGTGACGTCTGGGGGATTAATTTTTATTTTGATAATGTCACCAATAAGATTTGTATTTTAAAAAATGGTTTGAATATTTTGAATTAAAATAATTTTTATTATTGAGTAATATAAACTGAATATATATCCATAATCAATAGTAAAAATAACAAAAATTTTTATCATTATTAAGTTAAAAATATGTATACAATGGGATGAAAATAAAATTATATGGGTTAAAATGACCTATAAACTTGTATATAAAATATTTTCATGGTATATTTATACCATATAATATAAAAAGTTATACTTTGATCCATTTTTTATACCTTTTCAATTTAAAAAACTTTAGTACTAATTTTTCATTAAAAATCATTACAAGTATGTCACTCAACTCACTAATAAAAGAATACCCCTTATTGTATCCTCTTAAAAGATTTAGACCTTGTGGGTTCAGTAAATACCTGCCAAAAAAACATTATAAATTTTCTGTTATAGACATATAATCATTATTTTGGATAGAAATACATCCAAGGATGCATTTGGTGAAAACATGAAGATAATACCCGAGAAATAATTAACCTTCAACAATGCATGTTTTTTTATTTATTCCTCTACATCAAAATTTTTTATTATACCATTATGATATAATATAATTAATATATATCAAATAATGAGATGTTTTGTTTGTCAAATAAATGGCCTATAATGATCTCCATATCGATAAAAGAGTTATGAAATCATCATTCGAATGTACGGTATACTACTACCTCGGGAACCAATGTCATTTATTTTACAATTACCAACATCCAAAACTGAAAATAATGATTATTAATAATTTTTATATGATATTAATGATATTATTATACATTATAATTATTATAGAACACATACCTATATACTGTCCTTTTTTGGAAATACAATAACATTGCACATGAATGCGGCAGACTACAACCTCGTGAATCGATGAGAATTATTCACTCATTACATGGAAGGTAATAAGGATGAACTTTATGAAAAAATTTTATATATATGACATATAATTTATTATATAATTATAATATATCAATTACATATATTTTCTACAATCTAATAGGTAAATGGAAACAGTGTTCATGTGTACGCACAACCAACCATCTCCATGAACGATATATTTCATTTTATTACATTAATTTTATGTACTAATATCTATTAATATATAATTAATTTAATGGATATTTATATCAAGGATAAAATTAAATATATTAGGAATATGTGATTCAAGTAAGAGGGAAAAATTATAAGTCAAAACATACATGAAAAACAATGTATTTATTTCTTGAAACATGACAATAACATGGAATTGTTAAAAAATGTGTAGTAAAATGACATAAGAACATAATAATTGTTAATATATATAAATTAATATGTTTCTATAATTTTTCAATAATAAAATTATATTTATTCTATGGTTTTTTTATAAACTACGAGACATGTGATGACTTATGGTAATAGATTTTTATCTCAATTTTTTTATTTGAGACATATGTTATTCTATATAGCTATCATCATTTAAGAGGTTTATATACAATCTCTATGAAATTTAATATGTCTAATTTATTAATAATTTTTTTTATTTTAATTTATATTTTCTTGGCCCTTATGATTCAATTTTACCAATATTGTAATGATTTCATTTTACAATCTAATCATCTATCAAGATTTTTTATGTTTATATTTATGATGATAAAATATTCAAATCTATATCTCAGAAATATAATTTAACTAGTCATAATATGGTTATTCATTGACACTAATCTATTTGTATCAGTTTTCCACACATTGTTACATAAAACAATACAAAAATATTTTTAAGAAAAATTATCATTATTTATCACATCAGTTAGATATCTATTTTATTCCAAAACTAAGTTTTATAAAAATAATTATTTTTTTAATATATAATGGTTAAAAAAATATTTAACCCATAATTGTATTTTTTAAAAATTGAAAATTGAAAAAAATGAAAGCAGTCTTCAGGACAATTTTCAACAATTCTAGTTTCTATTTTACATAAAATTATAGAGATATATTTATGTTAATGTGTATGGAATGATGGAATCATTATAACATCACAACTGTTATTTTTGAAAGATTAATTTATATTTTTTGAAGAATATTTTCATATAAAAATATTTTAATAATTTTTTATGATTTAGAAAGTTTTTTTCCAAGGAAAATTATAATTTTATTAAATATATATTTTAAATGATAAATAAAAATAATTATCCACTGGTGATGAAATATTTTCATGTAACCTATATATTACTGGAAATATGATCCAAGGAAATCATTCTTGTCGGTCACTGAGTGGATTATGTTTATGATGTAATGATGTTTATTAAACACATTTATATTTCATGGGTTATAGCTTGAGTAAGTAATTATAAAACCTGCCACATTTCATTGATTATTCTATGTTGAAATGATTGTTTGAGGGGCCTCTTTTCCATAGTTTATGATGTTATATATTTTTTATGATTCCCAATTCATTTTTTGTGTCAGGATATGATTACTGTTTTGTGATATTATGGAACACTTAAATATAGGTTTTATTATGATACTGGTGACACCTATATTTCCCTCCAAAACATTTAATAATGATTTATGTCTAATAAGATATAGAGGACATGAATGGGGACTATACCAAATATAGTGATTTATTATTTCTAGTATGGTTGGTTTGGGAGTGAAAATTTACAATTGTGATAGATTTCGGAGTGAACCCATTCCATTCTGATATCATTTGATGAGATCGTTGTCTAATATTGAAATTATTTTCTATGATTATGTGTATTCTAATAACCTATGCATAATTCCAATGTTATGATTTCATGGTTCATGTTAATGGATTCCCATATAATTTATTTATTAGGAACTACTAATAATTATTCCAATATTCATGGTTACTACATATGATATTATGGATACGTTTTCAAAATTTATTAGTCATGTTATCATACTCTTATGTTCATGTTATTATTATGTATACCACTTTTTACCCTTAATGAGAATTCATGTGCACAATATATTATGTTTCATTTCCATAGATTATGGATAAATTTCCAATGTATGATATGTGTAAGAATGTTTTTTGTTAAGAATAACAGAGGTAGATGATGTAGTCTACCTCTGTACCAGTTCATTTTTTCTAGGATTCTACTAGTAATTAATTAGTTAGATCCTTACACTATTGTTTATGTAATGTGTTTAATATTCATCATTAAAGATGTAATATCATTGTTTTTTAATTTCTTCTGTATTTTTCATTGAGGTGAATCACATTCCTATAAATCTAAAAAACAGTAAAATGGATTTGGTTTGTTTCTTGAAACCATTTTTGGAGTTATTTCCATCGATACTACATTTTCTGTGATATCAGTGGGTATTGGGTGTTGTCGTAAGTATTTGTTAAAATTCATGAAATTGATGTATCCAATTTGATTGTTGTTTGTATTTTTTAATTTCATAGCTTCTTTAGGAAAAAATATAAAAATATGACACTAACACTCATATCTATATAATAAAATATCTATATCCATCACATTAAATTTGATCCTTATGCTAGTTGTTTTTGGCCAATTGAAAACAAATTGTATTTATAATGGAAAATTTGTCATTAATTATTACAGATGAAGGTGAGTCATAAAAAATTAACTTTCATCAATTGGTGGTTGGATTTCAAGATGTATATCCTAAAACATTCTCCATATTACCTCCCCTATAAGAGATGCATTTCACTCTCCTTTTGGTTCTGGTAGTTGAAACTATTTCTATTAATTCCTTGCATTTGGATCAAGTAGAAATTCAAGAGTTGATGTTGCAGTTGGGGTATATAGAAACTACGGGGTTATAATATCCTATTATATCACCACTAGTTTTCCATATTCCATTCATTATGAAGGAAGATGAAAAATTCCATGTGTGTGTGGATTATTGAAAGATAAACCAGTTAATTTTTAGAAACTAGTATCCCATTCCATGAATTGAATATCTTTTTGATTAACATAGAGGATCCAGGTTATTCCCTAAGAATAAAATAAGAATAGTGTGAAATCATGTGAGGGGGAGACCATCTAACATATGTCATACTTATTTTAATAGTTGTAATTGATTTTATGAGCCTGTGTTCATGTGATTTTTTCAAAAGATAGTAGTTTCATTATTCATGGACATGAAGATCTAGATCAGCTAACACTATCAAGAGATTTTTTGTGGTTTTAATCAATGAAATCATAGTATACTCTAAATCTATTGATGATCATTCCCAAGACCCTAAAAAAATTTATGTATGTTGAGAGATCATTGACTATAAACCATTTATTTAAATTTATTTTTTATAATGAAAATGTTATCTGTTTTTCAAATTCCTTCATAGAGGCTATAATGTCACAATACATGTATAAGGTAAATTTGATAGTATATTGGGAGGGAACCAAGGAAGTCCTTGAGATATAGATCTTTATTTATCGGTTTTGTTTCTATTAGTGGTTCTTCTATAATTTCTCTTATATGGAAACATTGAATTATTGTTTGGCCATGAAATGTTTGAGGATTGTTTATTTAGATTTATATAAGAACTATTTTCATGGATTGTAGTGTAGGCTAATCTAAATAAGATTCCTGAATTTACTAGATATATGAAAGGTGAACACCATGTATTGTGAAACAACAGGAGTTAAGAAACTAGATATTATAATGTAGGAGTATTAAGTGGGTTTTTATGGATCCAGAATATTGAGACTACAAGTGAGGAATTTTCCAAATCATTAAATTGATTTAGTTACATTGGTACATTCAATCAGATGCTGGTGGTTCTATAAATTTGTGATATATTTATGTTCTTTATAGATTATTATATCATTTAGTATATCATTTTATAGTTTTATATGAAAAATTAACTAAGTAGTTATGTCTGCTTTCAGATGTATTTCAGTATCGAGTTAGAATTATGAACATTGATGGGAAACCATAGTGCCGACTCATTTAGAAAAAGGATTCACTCTCATTAAGTATAGGGATGATTTGATGAGTGAAAGATGATGGTTTCCAATATGGAAATTTATCATGATGATCAGGTGACTTATGAAAAATAATATCTACATATTAACATTATTTTTCCCTCACATAAAAATCAGATCAAGAGGTGGTAGTTATCTAATTTTGGGGATTTATAAATGAGGGATAAATTATATTATAGAGATCCAATATCATGCATTTTTCTTCAGTGGGATTAAATTATTCAAAACTATGAAAATATCTCGGTTCTAACTATCTTGAACATTGAAATGATGAGTGAATTTCAAGAATCAAAATTTGAGTTATATTCTTGGTTGAAAAAATTTATCTTCATCTATTTAGTAAATACTAGTGGAAAGGAAATAATGAGGAGGTTTCAGGTTTTGTGCCATGATGGTTTAGTTATCATATGGTATTGGTCACGTTTCAGTGTCTTATGTTTCATTAAAACACCTACCCATCGAGTAATGGAAGAGCGAGGACTCCAAAAAGGAATTTGTGTAAGTAATTACAAGGAACATTCAAAAAAATGTATTAGTTTTGGTGGTGATTGGTCGAATGATGATTTTATAAAATTTATTCACTATTAGAGACACCATCAATTTTCAGGACATCAGTATTCTTAGTATTTTATTTATTTTCCATCTATATGTTATTACATGGAGTGTGATTTTTGATTGAGATCGACATTTATAATTTAAATTACTTAAATCATTTTGAAGGGGATTTTATGGTTGTTTCATCTGATCATATCCTATCTTCCTCAAACGGATGGAATATTTGAATTGATGATTCAAATTTGTCATCCGATTTTATGATCTTATATTTTGTACATCTGTGGTTCAATAAATAATAGTCTAGAACTCATGGAGTTATCTTATATTAATATATTCCATTAATTTATCTAGATTCATCTTTTTAAGGATTTATAACTCATTCCATGTCATTCTCTGTTTTTATTTATTGTACTTAAGAAAGCCAGTACTCATTGGACCTAACCTCAGGTATGATACATCAATATAGTTTCAAATAATAAGAATGTTGATGGGAACTATATAATGTAGAAGGACATATTATGATGAACATCAAATATCACATCACTAGTTTTAGGGTAGTCAACTTTTCTTTATGTGGGGTCCATCATGGATGGGAAAATGCCATGTCTTAATGCCT
The DNA here is from genome assembly GCA_963277665.1 of Viscum album. Taxonomy (NCBI): domain Eukaryota; kingdom Viridiplantae; phylum Streptophyta; class Magnoliopsida; order Santalales; family Viscaceae; genus Viscum; species Viscum album. The sequence goes on along the minus strand of OY728133.1, from coordinate 968,559,315 downwards.
ATAAAGATAGAAATTAAATTTTTTATGTCAGTTTAGGTAGTGTAGTGGATTTTTCTTTTGGAATACTCATTGTATCTTCAAAAATGATAAATTTAAATGTATGATGTGTTCCATGTTCCATATATTTAGTTATTTCACCCATGTCCTTTTGAAATAAAAGATGTTTATTATATTTATCTTGGAGTTGATGCTTCATTTCAGGAGCATTTGATATAAAATTCTGATTGTAATAAAAATTACTTAAAAACAATTACTATTCCCATATTTTGATTGATGTGACAGTATTGGGGTGTTTATGTCGAAGCCCAGGAGTGGGAGTTGCGTAAGTTTATTCAGTGTCCTAACTTGTACACTAGTACCTATAAGTTATTAATGGGATCACTTTTTTATAATAGTTTTTATATTATGGGGTGTTGGTAGAACCCTTCATGAATCCTAGGGTTATTTTTAAATACTCACACATGTGTATATATATACATACCATCTTTTCCAAGACCTATCCTTGAGGGTCCTATATCGTTATTAACCGAAGCTCACCTCCTATAGGATAGAGGTTGGTGTCTAGCACTGAGTAAGAATATCTCAAAAATGTGAGACATTTTGCTAAGTACAAGTACACACTCATATCTCCAATACACAAAATTACGAAATGTAAAAACCACTAAGTAAACAATCCATGAATAACACTAAAATATCACAATATAGTAAAATATTAAATGTACTAAATGTTAAATAGGGCCAAACACAAGCCCACCACTATGTGTCTGTAACACAAGTCCAACCTTGAAGTAATTGTACTGAGACTACTATCTAAAAGCTATAGGAACAAACCTCATTCTAACTAGACAAACTATTCACTGTCGGTCCTAGTCCTCCTAGAACTATTTCTAAATGTCGATCATCTACAAAACACATGACAGATGTTGAAAAATCTTTTATTAGGGTGATTATTACAATAATCAATAGGACACACCGAGACCACAATGGAATACCAAATGTGAATTCCACAATGTAATACAAAATAAGAATGTATATTTATCTCTACACCACTATATATCTATAACGCATATAAAAAATATCTAGATATAGTCATGTGAAACCCCATCCCATCGGTGGGTCATAACCAACTACCAACCACATGATTTTGTTGGAATCATGCTCATTTTGTGAGAACTGTCACCTCAAGCCATGATATCATCAGAGAAACTCAAAAATATTTATATATCATTTTGTACCTTACCAAATAGGGGGTATTGGTCAATGAAGGTTAAAATATATAGAAAGGGGTCACACCTTTAACAGACCATGAAATAGCAAATATCGCTCCAAAACTTATTAGGGGATAACAGGCATCCAATATTTATCAACACACTCTATAGAGGATCATGTCCATACACATAGGGGATACCACTGACCCTACTAATGCATCCAATTATATGGAGTATCAGTTCACAACTCAAGGGGGATAAATGATTTTACAAACACCACTATGGATGGTAAAGGATTTCACTCATGTCTTGTAGAGGGATACCAAACTCAATATAAGACTCTTCCTCTATAAGGGATTAAAATAGAGTTATGTGGACATAATATCATAATAAACCGTTGAAAATGAACCAAGGAAACACTCTGAACCAATCCTAGACAAAAACAATTACTCACCCTTTCTCAAAAAATGACAGTCTCAAAGATAGAGTGGTAACACCAAATAAATCTCATCGATTGAATACTTCATTTAGGAGATATGTTGCCTATGTGTCTTTATCCCCACCACTCTCTCACTTTGCTTCCACTAACTACACCCTTCTTATGTGGCTCATCGACCACCATCATCACCAATACCATGATGATGGCCACATCCATAGACCACCACACCTCACTCGATACCAGAAAAATAAAAATATCCAAAATCATTACTCTATGAGTCCTGATCTACATAGATCGAACATCAGTTGTCGATTTTCCTTGAATTTAGGGGGTCTGACCAAGTTTATAACCACAAGACAACATTGATATTGGAACCAAGGGTTTCTACGGTTATGAATGAGAAGAACATATGGTGAAAATAACAATACCAAATTTCTATCATCATTATCCACGAGTTCATGATCAATGATCAAGATCGGGAGATTTTGGATGGAATAATAGAATAAATCTATCCCAATAACCCAAAAAATGATCAAACCATAGATCAATCTGTTCATTGAATAGTATTACCTTCTCATAGTAATCATAACTGTGTAATATAAATCAAGAGAGTAATACATTCCTCAATTCAAATCACTTGTTGATGAATAATATTCACTGCATATTTATCTCAATGAAGTTCCTTTGAATCTAAGGTTCATCAATCATTGATCCATGATCTGTCATTGTCACCTAAGAGAGAGTCCTAAAATCTCTCTCTAATAGATCTACGAGGTTTCAATGGTTTAGTGGAAACCCTAAAAATTATTCCTAATAATCTTTTTAAGGATATTCAACCACTTTATCAAAAAGAATTATTTTATTATTAATGTATTTTATTTCTATTACACCCTAAAACAACATTTTCAAAAACGACGCACACCAACTTAAGGTGTGTCACGTCTAGGGTAATGAACCTATTTTTCACTCAAAAGTGCACTCATATTTTTTATCTGGGCATCCATTTATGTATTATTCTACTTTTTCTGGAAATAACTGCTTGCATGTGATATTAAATGATTAATAGTTTTTAAAAATTTATTCTAGGAACACCAGGCCTCAGAATCACATTTGGTCATATATATTGGTCTCAAAAGAATTACATAAAATATTTTGATATAATATATCAAAAATTCAGTCTGTTACTTTCTACCCACATTGGGGATTTACATCCCTAAATGCCAAAACAAGGTATATACAAACAAAAGAGGGTACTGAGCAAGAATTTGAGCATGCCGCTCCCGTGAGCTCTCCTAGAGATTCTCATGTTGTCACAAGACATGCACCAAGTAAATCAATCTCCATCCAATGATTATCTCCTACCATGTTTTGATATCTATTGGTTAGTCAGAAAAAGTCACTTCATCCTTGATGTGTAGTGCGCCACAGTTGATGATGTGAGATGGGGCATGCACGTACCAACACAGCTGCGATACATGGAATACATCGTGTACTAGTTATAACTGCGATGGTAGTGCCATGATATACATCACCTCTCCAAATCTACCCAGTATCTTGAATGTGATGCTAATCCTCAATAATAGCTGACTTCCCCATCCAAATCTCAACAATCCTCATCAAGGTGAAACCCAAACGAACACATGGTCCCCTTCTTCAAATTCCAGTGGCCTCTGCTTCCTATCAGCATATGACTTCTGATGGATCTTTACAGTCTTCATCCATTCCTGGATGATCTACACCTTTTTTACGGTAGCACACAACAACTTCGGGCCCATGAGTTCTGACTCTCCTAGGTCAATCAAACAATGTGATCACCTACAACATCCCACGTAAAAGGCCTCTAATGGTTCCATACTAAGTATGGAGTGGTACCTATTGATTTATGATAACTCCCCCTATGTTAGGTGGCCCTTCGAATTATTGACAAAGTACAACATGCATCCCCATAGAATGACCTTCAATAGCTGAATTGTATGCTCAATCAAGCCGTCTGTGTGGGGGTAAAACACTGTACTCAAGCATAAACGGGTCCCAATAACCTCCCATAATCCCTTACACAACTGGGATATAAACCTAGCATCATGATGTGAAATTATTGTCGATAGAACTCTATTTAGTCAAAAATATCATGTATACATTGGTGTCACAAATAATAATGTTTTACTCTTCTCTTGGATGACTATTAAGTTGTCCGACTTGGTGAGTTTATCGGCAATAACCCTGATAACATCACATAACCTGAACATATATTTTTAACTAGTAACATTTTCCATCAATATTCCATCCCACTTCCATTCCATCACCTAAAGGGGTTGAGCTAAACCTTCTTGATCCTGGTGCTTAGCCCTTACATGATGACCCGTGTGGCATTGTGAAAAAAAACACTTCAAATCCTTTTCAATACCTATCCTCCAAAACAAACATTGGAGGTCATGGTACATCTTCCCCATAACTGGATGTACCACTATAGGGGAAGTTTGAAACTACCTCACAATCTCTTAATGTAACTCCACTTGTACTACTATGGGACGATTAAAAATTCTTATTTGTTCCAATTATTTTATGTATCCATCTAGAGCATTCCATGTGGATGTAAGAGCACATTGGGTCTCATAGTCAGTATCCACATGTTGTTCCTCCCTAACACATGATAAGAGTGGAGTGGTGAAAATGGTCAACTGGATGTAAGATTCTACATATCAATCCACAATGGATAACTACAATGAAGCATACTTCTTTAATTCCTCTTTCCAAAACTGAAAACTGGATCTCCTGTTGATAGGATATGCCACCATGTTTCCCTTCCCATGAGTATAGACAATTTCAAAGTCATAGGACTAGAGGAACTATAATGATGACCTCTCTCTCAAGATCATATCACTATAAGAGAAGATATACATTAGTTTCCTATGATCATTGAAGATGACTAACTTCTCTCCCATCAGGAGGTGTCTCCACATCTTCAATGAAAATACAACAAATAAGATCTTTTGATTGTGGGTATTGTTGTTATTCTCATGAAACAACAACTAGAATGAACCATAGGTAATCACCTATTTCCCTTGCATTAGGAAACAATAAATCCCTATGCCTAATTCATCGTTGAACATGACGTACTCGACACCTTCCTCCAGTAACTTTAGGATGAGATAATTCGTCAACCACTACCTCATCTCCTGAAGGAACTCCTGGAACATTTTTATAAACTCAAAATGCTACCCATATAATGTCAAAACTATCAAGGGAACTATTAATATATATAATTCAGTTAAAAACTAAAATATTTCTATTCTAATCCAAGAATATACACACCTTAGTAAAACTCTTGGGTGGCTCTCAATAAATCACTACCTTGACCATTAATGGATTCCCTACAACTCTATCCTCTAAGACGATGTTTCTGAGAAATTGGACCTCTCACATCCAAATCTAACACATGGAGAACCTCTGGAAAATTTTGATCACTCAAAGCATGTCCAAGACCATCCTCATCTGTCTTGCATGCTACTCCTTAGGTGTTGGGTACACTGGGATTGCATCAATGGATACCACCATGAATCGGTCTATGTATGGCTGATAGATCTGGTTCATGAGTCCTCTGAGTATTTTTGGGTTGTTCGGTAGGGAAATGACATCACCAAGTACTCATATTGAAAATAATGGCATCTGAAGGCCAAGTTAATTATATCATTATCCTATACTTGTAGTCGATGATAGCTAGATCTGAGGGTAATCTTTTTGAACCATCACACCCATTCAATTGATCGAATAGGTCATCGATCCTCAGTAGTGGATTCATGTTCTTCATGGTCACATCATTTAACCATTAGTAATCTTCATATAAATTCAATCATTATTTTGCCTCCTTTGAAATAAAAACTGGTGCTTCCTAGGGTGAAACACTAGGTATCAAAAATCACTTCCTCTAAAAGTCCTCTAAATATACCCTCTTCTCTAAAAGAACTATTGGATCCATCTGATATGCACGTGTATATATCTATTCCATCGTAGGGGGTACATAAATGTATAAGTTAATATACATATGTGGAGGTAAGCCTAAAAAATCTTCATGGACTATGTCCTCATACTATGTCTTTAATATAGGGAGCTGAGAACATATATCATCCACCACATCGATGGTGAGGTTATCCAACTGATGAGTAATTAGTTGCGACCTCATATGAGTGAGTTAATCCACCACTATCTATGATTCCTATTTATAAAAAATAGATTTCTTGGTTTCATCACTGTGGACACATCACACTATGCAAAAAAATAGTCAACCTAAACATTAATTTTGAATAACAATTCCATACCAAGAATAATGTTTTATGGCCTTTCCGCCTCTACAAATAGATCCCAATCGAAACACTAACCTCCAAGAGTTTGATAATAATGCCGACACCTTTTTTTAATCAATGATTCTCTTCCTATAAGAGTCTCCAATCATAATGGTTGAGTTAATGGTTCAATCGAAATATCTAAGTCTCGAATAAGGTTTTTGGAAAGAATGGAATGACTATCACCTCTGTATATCAAAATTGATGGTTTGGTGAAAAATACATTTATTCTAACTCATATAATATATGTATATATGAGGAAAAAATTCTCCATCTACTATTTTTATCCTCTATATTTCCCACCAACACCCTGGGTCCAGCATGGACCACCTGGTGGTGAGGTGGTAATAGGATAGACTTTCAACTACTTCCTCCTACCCTACCTACCCCTCTACCATATTCAAAGCCCTAAAGACCACCCTTCTACATTCATACTTTCAGCCTCGGCCGTCATATAATCATCTCCTGGTCAACTGTATGATAGGTTGGGAAATATTATTCCTGATGTCCCCGACCACCGCATGAGTAACGTAGCTTATGATTGGGCTGACTCGAGATTCCCTAGTATCATGTAACTACTAACCCTATGTCTAGGGATTGTCCCTTGATGTGGCTAACCTTAATGGATCCATATGAATATCACCATATACCTTCTACCAAGGTCTTGGCTTTCCAGTTCCCACATCTAGAAGCCACTACCAGTGTCTGCTCCTCTAGAAAACCCTCCCATAGTAGGGATCTCTCAAGTATACTATCATAGGTCAGAATGATAAGGGATACCATAGATTCCTTGATGTCCCTATGTAATCCCATCTAAAAGGTCATAGACCAGAATAACAGGGCTTTTACCACATCCATGGAGTAACATGGAAGGTCTGTAATGTTCATTGAATACTCTTCCACAGTCAGACTTCCCTACTGTAGATGAAAAATCTCTTTTATGTGTATAGATAAAAATGTGGCTGTATAGAACTCTTACCTAAAAATAAAATTGAATTATTTCCATGAAACAGATGTCTCATTGTGTTACTGAGTCACCAAGCTTCGCCATTTCCTTATATATCCTTGATGATTACTCATAGAAATGACTTCCATGTAGCCCACAAGAATCCACCCAAATCAGAAAACACATGTGACACCTCTAGAAAATCTTCAACAATCTGGGGGAATGGATCACCCAAAAACCCGGGAGTTAACTGCCTATGGAGCTCATGGAATTCACTCAACCCATGTGCATCTTCAATAGGTAGTGTTTGTAATAGATCCACCTCAATGGGTCGTGGTATAGCTGGAAAACCACCAGGAGGGGCTATATCTGGTTCATGCCCCTATACTGATTCCTCGCCACTTGGAATATCATCCTCATGATCACAAAATGTAATACTAGAAGTCTATCTATATGGAGGAATCAAAAAATAAAAATACATGTACCATGGTCAATAGGGTATATCTGGATAGCTGACTCGTGAAAAACCTGGAAAATATGACCAATCCTATATGATGCATGTACAATTATTTTACATGCTACTAGGGTTTTCATTTATCATGTCAGATGTTAGGTAATGAGAGTCTTAATATATGGATTTTTATGTTTCACTACTAAAAAATCGGGCATTAGCGGCTGCCATTGGTGGTCGCTATAGGCCTATAGAGACCGCCCAGTGACCACCATTGGCAGTCGCCATAGTCCTATAGAGATCGCCCAGTAACCTCCATTGGCGGTCGTATCAGCTTCGTCGCTGTAATCCAATAGCGACCACTAATGGCGGTCGTTATAGGTGGCCGAAATTCCGGCCTTAAGCGACCGCTTGGCGGTCGCTACCCTGGGAAATATTTTTTTAAAAAAATCCTACTGAAAGAAATATATATATATATTAAATAAAATATATATATATATTTTAAAGAAAATATTTATATATATAATATTAAATAAAATATTTTAAATATTTTAATATATATATATATATTAGAGAAATATATATATATATATAATATTAAATAAAATATTTTTCATTTTTTTAATGAAATGTACGAATTGTGTTTTTTTTCTTCACGGTGAAAAATCAAAGATAAAACAAGGTAAAAATCCTAAAAAATGGAAAACAATTTCAAACAGCATAAACATAAAGATCTTCATAAACAATAAATGATAAATGTTCTTCAACGATCCGAGCAGGTCCATCCATTTCAATCTTCTGCTTCAATAAACCTACAATAAGACAAAATAACAACAAAACAAAAAAAACATAAATTGGACATAATTATTCAGTTATTATATACATATAATAAAATTAAATCTGACATCAAATCATGGTGATATAATAATTTAAAACCCCCAATTTAAGAAATGCTATCATTTCAGGTCATTCGGAGCTCGTTTGCTCCGAATTCGACCGTCTCACGCCGTTTTTGGTGTTTTATGGCATAGGAAATGCATTTCGGGTAACCGACGTCAAACGACACCTCAAATTGACATGCCGTCAGCACGAACATTTCAAAAATCACCCAACGGCTGTTATTGTACGGTTTCATGGCATTCTAAGGTCATTCGGGGGGTTTTCACCCCCCAACGTGCCATTTTAGAGCGCGCTGAGCTACTAAAAATGACACAATCGTCAGTACCGCGCACACCGCACGTCCGATGGGCATTTCTTCTACTCCTACACATCACGAATAATATTACTAATTTTTTCGTGTGGTTTCAGGTCATTCGGAGCATGTTTTCTCCGAACTCGACTGTCTCACGCCGTTTTTGGTGTTTTGTGACACCGTAAACATGTTTCCAGTCACCTACGTCAAACGACACCTCCGACTGACATTCCATCAGCATGACCATTTCAAAAATCACCCAAAGGATTTTTTCGTACAGTTTCATGGCATTCCGAGGATGTTTGGGTGGTTTTGACCCCCCAATGCTCCATTTTAGCGCACGCCGAGCTACTGAAAACGCCACAATCGGCTGTACCACGCGCACCGCACGTTCGATGGCCATTCCGTCTCCTCCTACATATCACGAATAATACTCCTAATGTTTTCGTTTGGTTTCAGGTCATTCGGAGCACGTCTGCTCCGAATTCGACCGTCTCACGCCATTTTTGTTGTTTTTCGACACCAGAAACGCGTTTCCGGTCACCGCCATCAAAAGACACATCCGATTGAGTGCCTTCAGCACGACGATTACAAAAATCACACAACGGAAAATTTCGTACCATTTCATGGCATTCCGAGGTCGTTAGGGTGGTTTTGACCCCCCAACGCACCATTTTAGCGCGCGCCGAGCTGCTAAAAACAACACAATCGGCCGTATCGCACGCACCACACGTCCGATGGGCGGCCCGTCACCTTCTACACGTCAAAAAAATATTCCTAACGCTTTAGTGTGGTTTCAAGTCATTCGAAGCACATTTTCTACAAATTTGACCATCTCACATCATTTTTGGTGTTTTATGACACCAGAAACGCATTTCCGGTCACCGCCATCAAACGACACCTCCGATTGACGTGCCGTCAGCACGAACATTTTAAAAATCACACAAATGCTGTTGTCGTACGGTTTCATGGCATTCCGAGCTTGTTCGGATCGTTTTGACCCCCCAACGTGCCATTTTAGCGCGCACCAGGCTGCTAAAAAGGGCACAATCGGTTGTACCACACGCACCGCACGTCCGATGGGCATTTCGTCTCCTCTTACATGTCACGAATAATATTCCTAGTTTTTTCGTGTGGTTTCAGGTCATTCAGAGCACTTTTGCTCCGAATTCGACCGTCTCATGACGTTTTTGGTGTTTTATGACACCGGAAAGGCGTTTCCGGCCAACGCCGTCAAATGACACCTCCGATTGACGTGTCGTCAGCACGACCATTTCAAAAATCACAAAACTTCTTTTTTCGTATGGTTTCATGGAATTCCGAGGTCGTTCGGGTGGTTTTGACCCCCCAACGTTCCATTTTTGCGCGCACCGAGCTGCTGAAAATGACACAATCGGCCGTACCGTGCGCACCGCATGTCCGATGGCCACGTCAACTCCTCCTACATGTCACTAATAATATTCCTAATGTTTTCTTGCGGTTTCTGGTCATTCGGAGCATGTTTGCTCCAAATTCGACCGTCTCACGCCGTTTTTGGTGTTTTATGACACCAGAAATGCATTTCAGGTCACCGACGTCAAACGACAACTCCAATTGATGTGTCGTCAGCACAAAAATTTCACAAATCACCCAACGGCTGTTGTTGTACGGTTTCATGGCATTCCTAGGTCGTTCGTGTGGTTTTGACACCCCAACGCGCCATTTTAGCATGCGTCGAGCTGCTGAAAATGACACAATCGGCCGTACCGCGTTCACCACACGTCTAATGGGCATTCTGTCTCCTCCTACACATCATGAATAATATTCCTAATGTTTTCGTGTGGTTTCAGGTCATTTGAAGCACGTTTGCTTCGAATTCGACCGTCTCACACCGTTTTTGGTGTTTTATGACACCAGAAACGCGTTTCCGGTCACTGCTGTCAAACGACACCTCCGATTGACGTTCCGTCAGCAAGACCACTTCACAAATCACAGAACGGCTGTTTTCGTACAGTTTAATGGCATTTTGAAGTCGTTCGGGTGGTTTTGACCCCCCAACGCGCCATTTTAGCTCACGTCGAGCTGCTAAAAATGACACAATCGGTCGTACCATACGCACCGCACGTCCGATGGGAACGCCGTCTCCACCTACATGTCTAGAATAATATTCCTAATGTTTTTGTGTGGTTTCAGGTCATTCAGAGGACGTTTTCTCCGAATTCGGCCGTCTCACACCGTTTTTGGTGTTTTAGGACACCGAAAATGCATTTCCGGTCACCGACATCAAAAGACACCTCTGATTTACATTCCTTCAACATGAACATTTCAAAAATCATGCAAATTCTGTTGTTGTATGATTTCATGGCATTCCGATGTCGTTCGGGTGGTTTTGACCCCCCAACACGCCATTTTAGTGCGCGCCAAGCTGCAGAAAACGACACAATCGGCCGTACCGTGTGCACCACTCGTCCGATGGGTGTACTGTCTCCTCCTACATTTCACGAATAATATTACTAATGCTATCGTGTGGTTTTAGGTCATTCGGAGCACGTTTTCCCCGAATTCGTCCGTCTCATGCCGTTTTTGGTGTTTTATGACACCAGAAACGCATTTCCCGTCACGGCTGTCAAAAGACACCTCTGATTGACGTGCTGTTGGCATGAAAATTTTAAAAATCATTCAACGGCTGTTGTCGTACAGTTTCATGGCATTCCGAAGTCGTTCGGGTGGTTTTGACCCCACAACGCAACATTTTAGCCCGTGCCGAGCTACTGAAAATGACACAATCGGTCGTACCACGTGCACCGCACATCCGATGGGAGCATCACCTCCCCATACACACATCAAAAGTAATATTCCTAATGTTTTCATGTGGTTTCAGGTCATTCGGAGCACGTTTTCTCCGAATTCGACCATCTCACGCCGTTTTTGGTGTTTTATGACACCAGAAACGCGTTTCCGGTCACCGCCGTCAAACGACACCTCCGATTGATGTGCCTTCAGCACTTCCATTTCAAAAATCACACAAAGGCTGTTGTAGTACGGTTTCATGGCATTCAGAGGTCGTTCAGGTCATTTTGAACCCCAAACGCGTCATTTTAGCGCGTGCCGAGCTACTGAAAACGACACAATCGGGCAGGGGAGGGCTATCCGGGGTGCGGGGGGCCTATCCAGGGTCCGGCGAGGGCTGTTCGGGGTGCGGGGAGGCTGTCCTAGGTGCGGGGGGGCCTGTCCGGGTGCGGGAAGGGCTGTCCGGGGTGCAGGGGAGGGCTGTCCGGGGTGTGGGGTGGGGGGCTGTCTAGGGTGCAGGGAGGGCTGTTCGGAGTTCGGGGAGGGCTGTCCGGAGTGCGGGGAGGATGTACTAGGTGCGGGGGGCCTGTTTGGGGTGCGGGGAGGGCTGTTCGGAGTGCGGGGAGGGATGTCCGGAGTGCGGGTAGGCTGTCCTAGGTGCGGGGGGCCTGTCCGGGGTGCGGGAGGGCTGTACGGGGTGTGGGGAGGGCTGTCCGGAGTGCAGGAAGGGCTGTATGGGGTGCGTGGGGGTGGGGCTGTCCGTGGTGAGGGGAGGGATTTTCGGAGTGTGGGGAGAGCTGTCCAGGGTAGGCCGGGGACTACAAATTGTGAACTCAGCTCATTCATCAAAAACAAGTTTAATGGTTTATATTAGGAATCACTTGTTTTTTTCAAAAATATTACAGAACATGCAATTATAAACATTTAAAATTACATGAAAAAAAATATCCAAATCAATAATCAGTTTCATGGTTACTTCTCAATTCGTGCACAGAAACATCTCATGAGGCCAAAATACACATGATACCCACTAATCACAAAAAAAACTAACTAGAAACCCAACATAAATATCAATAACAACCCCACCATTAAAAGTACAGACACACCTCATGTATATGATGCCTCATATGTGTTCATCACTGACCTCCATCCAGTGGGCCAGGGGCCTACAACAAATAAACATTATGAATATTTTCATACCAAAAATAATTTAAATTATATAAATAAATACAGTATAAACCTGCGTCGTATGATCCCCTGCACCATCACCTGGACGCACATATTCCCGCAGTGCTCCAACCTCAGCAGCCAATTGCGCATTTTCCTACTCGGAAGTCGGCAGTCGTGCCTCGAAATCTGAAAACTGCTATGTCATCTGAGCAACAGCAGGACCGACAACCACAGTGCGTGACACTACAGAACGAGGAATCCATGTTCGATAGGTCAAACTATATCCATGCATGTCCCGACCAATGATGCGATGAAGATCTCATCCCTTCACATGGGAAGCTATCGTTGGTCCTCGGGAAGATGTTTTAATTCAGCTTCAAATTGAGCCTATGAAATATTTAAATATATATACATATATTAATATAGAAATTTTATGTAAGTATTGTTAATGAGTACAAGCACTTACTATCAATGCTGCAGCCTCTGGATCATTGCGATCACGACCCCTCCTCCACACCGTAATTTTATAAGTTGGTGCACCTTGCTCCCGCAACTATATATCCATAGAATATAAACACAAAAAAGTATTAATTAAAAAAATTAAAAAATGAATAATAAATACCTCATGTCAGATCTGAGACACGTGACGAGTCCTGAGCCTGTGAGGTGGTCCTAGCAACGCTCGATTTTTAGAATAGCGTGTAGACACCTCCTACATTCAATTCATTCAAATATCATAAAAGACACACATTCTTGAAAATATATATACCAAAATAAATATACAAACTGTAACACCCTCAGTAGGCCAATATGCAACTAAATCACACCACTGAGCCAGGAGGACACCTCTCGGGACTTTTTCCAGAATGTCTGGGGCACCCACATTTGGTACCCAGTGGTCCCTCTTGACTTTGCCTTTATATTCTTTCTACATCTTATGGCATTTTCTCATACACACTGGCCGAAACTCATCGGGAATTACTTTCAAATTTTTCTATTAAAGGAAAAAATAACATATGTTATTTTTGTTTATACATAGGGAATAATGTAAAATAGTATTCTTACCTGAAACTCCCTCTAAAGACGATCTAATGTGTCTTGAAGGATAGAAGCCCAATCACGTGTGTTCAATGGAAATCGATATGGATCACGTATGATATGACCCAGCTGACGAATAAATACAGGGGAATTCCGTCCCATAGGATTAAATACCTCATCAAATGAAACATCAAATGTCGTGTCGAAATTCCATGATAATATGCCACGACCAGGGTCTCTACTGCTAGGGGAAGAAGCAGTCGAGTCTAATCCTATTGAAAACAATTTTATAAACAAATTCACAGATGTTATAAAAATATATATATATATATATATACATGTTTATTAATTACATAAAAAATAGAGACAATGAAATTCCAACATACCTCAACCCTGAGACGTAGATGCCTCAGATGGATGATGTGGATCTTCAGCCTCTTCCCCTGACATTCCTGCAGTCATGGAAAACATTAGTAAGGGGACTATCCAGAGTGTCCCAATGATAAATTGGATTGTTTTTTAAAAAAAATCACTCTTGTACGGTTGTTAATCAAACAAAAATGGACTGAATAATTATTTGTGAATGAAGTTTAAAAAATAAGAAAGTTCACAAAACAGATATACAAATTATGTACCAAACCAATCAATGCATTTCCAAAATTCAAATTGAATTAATTAAACTTCAAGAAGCACATGAACCAAATGAAGAATACCTCAATGGGAAGATACACCAACAATAACATGAATATAACATGAGTTAAATCACCATAAATATTTATAACTGATTAAAATTCCAAAAGTGAGGATTAAAACTTACAAAGATTTATAAAATTTTTAGATAATTTATGATATCTTAGGCTAAATAGCGAGAAAACAATTATACCTTTCATTAATCATGCAAATCGACTGTTTCTCATTCAACAGCCTCTCTGAACCAATAAATATCTTCTTCATGTTGGACTACGGTATGTTGATCAAGCTGTTGGGAAACAAAAGGAACAGTCTCAGGTTCATGTTGTTCAAATACAAACACTCCTCCCCGAGAAATTTTGAAAACAACTTGCCAACTTGGATTTGAAGGAAAAGAAACGAAGAATACTTGTTTCTCTTGTGATGTGAAAATTAAAGGTTCATTATCAACTCATTCATTTCTGTATAAAATATAGTTAAAATTCACCAATGAAAACTGATATTGATCGACTTTACATCCCCACACTGGATCAACCCAATTACACTTTAACAATATGTACTTCAACCCCTGTGTGTATAAAACTTCAATGATGTCTATCAATTAACCATAGTAATAACTAGAATCAACAAATGGACAACTGATGCCACTGTTTTGTGTTTCTCATTTGTCGTCAACATCTTTAATGCGATATCGGAAACCATTAGCATCTATAGATTTATAATGAGGAGCCGTTATAGATGGACTCTCAGCTAGTTGGATAAATTCTTCAGTTAGCGTGGGGTCCCCTAACTCCCTCAGCTTATGAACCTACATAATTCATAGAATTCTACAATGATATATGAAGAATTAAATTAGTATAATACTTCACTCATAATGAAGATCAATTTATACGTACATAATCCTTGAACCAATCATGAAATGACGCATAATGAGACTGTTGAATTTGCAACTCAGTCGCACGATACATCTCTTATTTTATCTCATTAATGTTTTTTCTGCAAATGATAACGCGATGTTTAAATGATCATCTTATGAAAAAAACAAGAGAAAGTTAAAGCATAAAAGTGATAAGATACTTACTGCATTAATGGTGCAACTGATGGAGTATTGAACAAGATATATCGATGCGCTTGTATCAACTCAATGTTGTCCATATCATATGTGGTTCCTTCTCCTCATGGACCATCCAAAATCCGAGAGGGCTTATCTAATTTTGTTTCAACATCTGTATGATATTCTTCACAAAAAGTACTACACTCATCCATCAAATAACCATTGGCTATTGATTCCTCCAGACAAGATCTTTTCCGTACAAATTGTTTCAATGTACTCAAATACCGCTCAATAGGATACATCCACTTTAATTGCACTGGACGAGCAGCCATTACTTTATCAGTTAGGTGCACTATCAAGTGGACCATAACATTGAAAAATGAGGGGGGGAATAGTTTCTCAAAGTGACAAAGCATAAGTACAATTCGGTCCTGTAAACTTTTTAAATCACCCATTCGTTGATTTGTTAAACAAAGCTGTCTAAAAAAATTACTCATCTAAATCAACGGATGAACAAAATTAGGGGATAAAAAATCACAAATTGTGATTGGAATCAACTGCTGATTTAGTATGTGATTGTCATGAATTTTCAACCCTTACAATGTCTTTCTCATCAGATTCACACAATTTAAAATATTAGATGAGTAACCATCAGGCACCATGAGCATCATCAAAATGGAAAGAAATGTCTCATTCCCCTCTGAAGTCATTGTATACTGTGCAACATGCATATATTCATTGTTTCCCTCAGCTAACTATAAATGCAACTATTTCCTTAAACCCATTTCTTCCAAATCACGACGTGCATTAACATGGTCCTTTAATTTCCCACTGACACCTAAAATGGTCCACAATATGTTATCAAAAACATTTTTTTCAATGTGCATGACATCCAAATTATGCCTCATCATGTTAGTTTTCCAATACATAAGACTATAAATAATACTTTTCTTTTTCCAATTGTGATTGCGCTGCCTACCCGCAACTCTAATATTATGTACCAGAGGAGCCACCAAATCCTGAATTTCATAAACCATGCGAATGTTTTCTTCCTCAATCTGCGATAACATTTCGACTCCTGTCATGATCTGTGGTGCTGGGCTGAACAATCTAGAACCATAAAATGCCACTATGTCCTTTCTGAACCTATGTAGTGGGGGGAGATAATGTCTGTGACCCATGTATGCCAATTTTGTGGAATGCTTATGCCATACAGATTTATTACTTTTGTTGCAACAAGGGAAAGAAAATTCCCCTTTTGTAGTCTAGCCTAATAAATTACCATAAGCTAGGAAGTCATTGATTTTCCACAATAAATCATCCTACAGTTTGAACATTTCATTCGTTTCACAGTCATAAGTCATCACACCATCACCCCAAAATTCATTCAACTCATCAATCAATGGCTGAAGGTACACATCAATCTTATCCCCCGGACTTTTAGTTCCATCAATAAGAGTGAAAAGTAATATAAATTGTTGCTTCATACAAACCACAGAGGAAGATTATATGGAACCAACACCACGGTCCATGTGCTATGATTTGCACCAACCATAGACATGAATGGATTGAAACCATCTGCTGCCAATTCCAATCAGACATTACGAACATCTTTGGAAAAGTTGGGATGTCTCTTATCAAAATCCTTACATGCATGAGAGTCTGCTGGGTGGGTTAACATATCACTTTCATGAACTCTTTCTGCATTCCATCTCATTATATTAGAAACATTAGATGACATAAAAAATCTTTTCAACCTTGGTTTAAGGGGAAAGTAACGCATTTTCTTTACTGCAATCAGTTTCCCCTGTATCACAATCTAACTTTGATGAGTCTGATTTCCCCTATTCTCTTTCCACCTGGAAGCACCACAAATATTAAAAATATCCAAATGGGTAGTTTCTTTTCTAAACAACATACAATTGTTTGCACATGCATATATGGTCTCATATGTAAAACCTAAGTTCTCTGTCAGCTTACGATCATGGTAATACAACTCAGGAATATTAGCGTCGACAGGAAGAACCTTTTTCAATAACACCAACAACATGTCAAATGATGTGTCTGACCAATGATTCAAAGCCTTCAAATTCATCAACTCCATGATAAATGACAATTTATTGTAAGAAGTACATCCAGGACATAATTCTGTTTTTGCATCATCAATTGCATCATAAAACCTCCTTGAATCATGATCTGCACCACAATGAAGATTTATCTCACCGGTATCAAGATTCTAGATGTCAATGCCTTCAGGAACCAACCCACGTACCATTTCAGTAAGCATTTCATGAATTTGATCATTCATCCTTACATCAAAATCCATCTAAACTGCATTTGTATTTTCACAATGAACATATTCTTCTCCATGACGAGTCTAACTCTTATAATTTTTCAGAAATCCTTTAAAGAATAGGTGCTCCCTCACAGTATCTCGTGTGAATTAATATCTGTTAGCACATTTTCTACATGGACAACTAATATAGTCACTTTCAAATCCTCTGGTGAAGTCAGTAAACTGC
This sequence comes from Viscum album, assembly GCA_963277665.1. Classification (NCBI taxonomy): domain Eukaryota; kingdom Viridiplantae; phylum Streptophyta; class Magnoliopsida; order Santalales; family Viscaceae; genus Viscum; species Viscum album. The sequence continues at coordinate 968,541,496 of OY728133.1, read as the reverse complement.
ATAATTCCATTGAAATACTCTCTAGATGTTCGATTTGGAAGATCAATCCAACTCTTATCCATAATAAGATCCCTATAACAAAAATTTACACAAGACTTAATACATTTTCAATTTTCATATCAAATATATTTAAAATAAATACTAATTAATTGTTTGTGAAACATTTATAAAATAATAATGTAAGTGAAAACCCATGTCAAACCTGATTGAGCTACAAATCTGGAAGGGAGGGGAGCCGAAGGTGGTGCTGTGAGGGAGATAAGAGGCAGTGGTGGGGAGATGGAGCCGGAGCTGGTGTGACGAGGGAGGGGACGGTGAAGGAGGGGATGGGAGGAGGTGGTGCGGTGAGGGAGGGGATGAAGATGAAGGGGACGGGGGTTGGCGGGGTGCGGGGGGGGGGGGTGTTCGGGGTGCTGGGGGGAGGGAAGAGGGAGCGGAGGGATGAGGGCAGAGGTCAGAGGCCGGAGGGGCTGGAGGCCGAAGGCCAGAGGGCAGCCAGAGGGATGTCGGGCTGCCAGAGGCGGGTGGCTGGAGGCCTGAGGGTAGAGGGATCCCCTAGGGCGGCTACAGGGCGGAGGGAGGCTGGAGCCAGAGGGTGGAGTGAGGCTGGAGCCGGAGGGCAAAGGCGGAGGAATCCCGGAGGGGATGGAGGGTAGGGCGTAGGGCGGCTGGAGGGCGGGGGGCTGCCGGAGGGCGGCTGAAGGAGGGCGGGGCCAGCGAAGGGAGGTCGGAGGGTGGCAGGAGGGCAGAGGGCGGGGCCAGTGGAGGGTGGGGCTGGTGGAGGGCGGCCGGCCGGAGGGTGGGGCCGTGGAGGGAGGGGCAGCGGAGGGCGGGGCAGCGGAGGGCGGGGCGGCGGAGGGCAGGCTGGCGGGGGGTGGGCCGGCAGAGGGCGGGCCGGCGGAGGGCGGGGCGGCGGAGGGCGGGGCGACGGGGAGGGCGGGGTGATGGGGAGGGCACGCGGTGATGAGGATGTTGTGGGTGACGAGAAGAATTCAGGGGGGAAGCCTTTTTTTAGGGAAACGTAGCGACCGCCATTGGCGGTCGGTATTGGTTACCTATAGAGACCTCCAGTGGCGGTCTCTATAGGTAAAGGTGCTCAAAAGTCCATTTTTCTAGTAGTGTTTATGCTATAACACTGGAGTCCTTGAACTAAAATATGAACTCAAAACATATCACACTATTTCACTAAAAAAATCTCATAGACTCTCGATCTTAATGTAGAACCGACCACAGTCTCATTCCACTATTTCTCGACCCATCACAGAGAGTCCCATGCTGTGACTACCCTATTCTCCCCTAAAATAGTCTTGTGGCTGGTGAATATTTGTGTATAGGAATATCAAACAAATCAGAGGAATTATACTAAGTTCCTATACATGCACACGCATCTTCAAGCTATAATATTATGAAATGTAAAAACCACTATGTAAAAAAATCATGATTTCCACTAATATCTTAGAAAATAGTATGACTGTAAAAGTAGTGGAAAATAAATAGGTCCACACACAAGCCTTCCACAATGAGACATTAACACAAGTCCAACGTTGGAGTAATGGTAGTGGGACTACTGTATGAAAGTCACAAAAACACACATCGGTCTGTCTGGTTCTAAAAAGAATAGACTTGTCCTGGTCTTTCCAGGACTCCTTCAGAAGTTCAATTGTCTGCACACGACATGGCAGGTCTAGTAAAAGCTCGTACATGGGTGAGTATGACAATACATAGTAGGACACCCAAGAATAATAATGAAATACCAAAAAGCAATACCACAAAGGAATACCCCAATGTAATAACACAAAGAAATGTATATTCACATATAAATATGTATATGTCTATGGAATATATAAAAATAATATTGGGATATACTTGTGAGAGACACCACACCATTAGGCGGTCATCACCAACTGCTAGACACAATATTAATATTGATGCACTCTCATTTTAGGAGAACTCACTCCTCCAGCCATTATATCAAAAGAGAGACAAACAAAGAGATCTATCTCATCTAGGACCTACCCAAAGAGTATTTATTCGTTAATAAATAATATGATACAAAGATAGGGGGTTACTCATAGAACTGAATAGTTAAAACCATAGATCATTCCCAAAACTCACTATAAGATAACACAAACCCAATTTTGATCAACCATTTATTTATGGGATCATTCTAATACACACTAGGGGATACCACTATCCCTACTAATGTGGTCCATTATAACACGGACATGATCTCTTCTTGAGGATGTTATATGGTCCAAAGACTCTACTAAGGGTGATTCAGGATCTCACTGTAATCTTGGAGAGGGATTGGATGCTCTATATGAGACTCTTCCTCTATAATTGATTCAAATCCAGTGATGTGGAAATTATAAAATATTGAACCCTCAAGAAAATGAATAAGGGAATGATATCAACCTATAATGGTCCAAACTAAAAATTCAAAATACGTCCCAAAATGATCATCTCAATGTGAGGGTCTCAACGTCACAAGGGGATCATTGATTGGATGCTTCATTTAAGAGATATGCTTGTTTGAATGAAATTGCCTACATGACAGCTTGGGATTTCTTACCAATAGCTATAGTCGACTGACCACACTGACCAGCCAAGCGTTGACTACACCTATAGTTGAACGTCACAGTTGACAATCAAGGTTGACTGTCACAGTTGACCACAACCAATATCTACTTCGGTTTCCTTGGATCTAACCCTTTTACAACCCTGATCTTCCTCGATTATGGCATAGATATCCTGAGTCTTCTTTATCAAGCCTAGCCCACTAGCCTGACCTGACCCTCTACTCTACCTCCACATGACCTGGCTCCTTCCCACCAAGTTATTTCCATCTCTATTGGACCCAAAGGTGCCTCTATTTCCACTACCAATGACCCACTGATATTTCACATCATTATCACCCCTACGCCTCATCTACATTTTCGTATCTCGTGGCCACAACTGGCCGCACCCACCGCATGTGGCTCCTCCACAGTGCACCACCACCGGTTCCACACCAGTGGTCCCTTTGGCAGACCATAATGCATCCTCATATATTGAAAATATAGAAATGTAATTTATCTAAGCTCCTTGCATCCTAGTCTACACATATCTATCGTTAGTATTCGATTCAACATGAATATAGTGTTCTGATCATGTACATAACCACACAAAAATGTCTTATAGGGAACCGTGAGGTTCTATAGTGAAAAATCTGAAGAACGGATGGAGATAATCACAATAACTATGTTTATCAACATTGTCTAAGCATTCATGGTCAATGATAACAATCAGGGGATATGGGATAGAAAAAATCTTAAATTTATCCAGATAACTCGTAAAAAAACCAACCCACAAATAAGATCAGACCAAGGATAAATATGTTCATGCGCTAGTCTGAGTTCATCACAAAAATCAAGAATTTGGAGAAGAAATAATGACAACAAGCCCCACCATGAATCATGTGATGAACCAGGCCAGGTCATCATCTTCCCCAACACTCGACCCAGTCCGCGACATGGCCCGAAGGACGTTCCCAATCCCCACTGGCTGGCAATAAGTATCGGGTGCCACAATGAGGCGATTGGGAACAATATGGTCCAGAAAAAACATATAATCAAATGACATAAACTAAGAATAGTTGTTAAATACTTGAAATAAAAAAAGGACAAGGATGGACAATTAAAAATACCTCCAAAAGACATCATGGGTCACCACCAAACACAAAAACAAGATTACTACAAGAGAGATCCAAAACTAGAACCAGAAAATAAAATGATAATATAGGCATGAGCACCGAGATGCTCTGTAAGAAATCCAAAATACAACAATGACCCATGACACTACCTTTAATAAGAAATACAGATCATGCTAGTTTGAAAATAATGCATAATAAAATAATTTTCTCGCTCTTTTAAAATCCTAATAACAAGCTTCCAATTAATAGAAAAACATTTTTCATCCCTTTTCAAAATAGTTTTTGAGGAGGCATTAACATTTCAATATTAGAGGAGACTAATTTTGATTAAATTATGGTTTTCACAAAAGAGGGAACAATAATCAAACAACCGAATTGAAAATTGTATCACAAGCACCATTGGAAGTACCTAAGAAGCTTGTGTTAGTTTGGGACCTAGGATCTTCATTTCTCTGTGAAACGTGTCTTAGAAGACCATGATCCTCACAAAACATGTCTTATAAGAACACAACCCTCCAAAAATGTGGCTCAGAAGACCAAGAACCTTAGTCATTCATTTGTTTAGTTAGTGTTTGAATCATCAAACCTGCAGTAAAACTAGGTCCAGTAACCTCTGGAACACTAGTCCACAATTCCTAGTTTACCCACCTAGATACCCATGTTTCCCATTATGCTATGTTTTATGTGGTGGTATGTTTTCATGAAACTAACATACATGAATAGATCTTTCTCTTTATTCAAAAACACACCGACCCTCTCACCACCGATCTCACCCCTTGGGCTCATCCCCATTTTTCTATCCGTCACACAAAAATGCAAAACCCTCTTTACTATGAACATATCAAAAACCACACATAAACATATACATCACATTTCTCAAAATATGGGAATGTCTCAAGTGGGGTTTTCCAATTTCGCAAACCAAACTCAAAGCGCCAAAATGGCCTCATCACTTTACAAGGGGTATTAATCATTTTGGGACACATGAAGGAATTGATTTTTTAAAACAAACATAAAAGCACACATATAATAAAGTAATCATTTTTCAGAAATCAAACCATATTTTAATCATGTGTTTACACCAAAACCCATTTTGAATGTCACTTTGGAATCCCTTTGAAAGTCAAACATGTCATTGCACTTTCATTAAAAATTCAACCTAAAGACCACAATCCTATTGGAAATATGTATTTCAGGTTCAAATATATAGGATACCACTTTTTAATAACCATAAACATATATATGTATAGTGCATATGAATTTCATATAAAACCAAGGAAATAATTCTAAAGAAACATCATGAATAATTGGAAACTCTAATTAAAGGTGGAGGCATAGGGAACCTACCTCAAATTATATAGCTTCTAACAAAGGAATCTCGAGACCAGTTCGTGTTCATGCATATAAATACATACAGGTATTTATTCCAATGACTGAAACCTCTACGGCAGGGGACCCTCACTAAAAATATAATTACATAAAATAATTATACACTTAAACATTTTATAAAACATTTCAAAATAGCACATCAAAATATTAAAGCCAAAACACAATCATGACATCCTTTATAAAACAAAAAATGCCAAGAGGCAACACCAAAACACCAACCAAAGCCTACAAACATTTTAACAGATGAACTACATAGTAAAACAACACTGATAAAAAACTCAGAATGGGTTTTTTCACAGAAACATTCCTGCTCAATGCATAAAAACACTACTAGAAAAAGCAAATGCACCCAGCCCTCAAGAAGAAATAGATTAAAATCATGGGAAATAATAAATAAATTATTCAATCAACTTATAAACTATTTAAAATAACCTCAAAAAGCTTTTCACATACAAAATAACAAATTTTAACATGAAAGACACATATTTAGGTAATTACACATAAATCAAATTATTCTAAACATTGAAAGTTTGTACATAAAAGGAATATATATATATATATATCATAGTGAAAATATACTCAAAACCACAAACGTACTTCAAATATACATCAATTTTCACATAAAATTGAACATAAAATTTAAATAACACATTAGCACAAATCAAATAAATTATGGAACATGATAAATTAAATAAATAATAAAATTAAATCATCAAACAAAACATATATGTGGAAACACATACCTTCAGTTTAGAATCATCGTAAACGCGGTGTGCAAATTCCACTGCATGATAATCTTACCACAACCAACACAATTAATCCTTAAAATAAATAAAATAGACCAATTATATCATTATAAAAGCAATTTCCACACCAAAACATAACCTGATATCCTCCACAATGGAAGGAACAACAAATCGAGATAAAACACACTTGATACGATGATGCGGGAGGTTGTCTGAATGAGGCGAGCGGCTCTCGGATGTGAGTTGAAATGATTGGAGATTTTTTGAATAGAAGTGTGGAAATAGGGGGTTGCAGGTGCGGTTTGGTGCACCGGAGGAGGTCAGACGGGCAACATCGTGGGCTGTCGTGACTGAGAGATTCACCGGGTGGTCCGGCCAAGAGAGAGGCTACATATCGGGTGGTAGTCAGTACGATGAGGAGGGGTGAAGGGGATTCTTTGCAAGGAAAGGATGGAGTGGGTTTAGTGTGATCCAGCAGTGGCGTGGGTCCGGTGGGAGGCAGTGGTGGCCGGTCAGTGCAGCAAGAGGGAAAAAGGCACCGACTAGGGTTAGGAGGATGGGATGTGCAGTGCAAACCAGGGGGGGTTCTTCTGTGTGCGATGGGTAAAAGGGGAAGGATGAGAGGAACAAGAGAAAAAAATAAAAGAAAAAACAATGGAAATAAACGAAAAAGAAGAAAATAAAAGAATAGGAAAAAGAATAAAATGGTAATTTAGAAAAGTTCTAAACTGATTTGAAATCATAAATAAATATATAAAATAGATAATATAAAAAAACAAGGATGTTAATAAAAATATGTTGTTAATTTTACAATTATAACCACAACTCAATATTAAAAAATTAATTAAAAAATTAATTGAAACAATTATAATAATAATAAACTGATTAAAATATTAACGTAAATATTAATAATACTAATAATAAAACAACAATAATTAAACCAAACAAAATAATAATATCATTATTAATTGAGATTCAACACCACATATGGTCGTGTGCATGGTCGCGTGTCTGGTCACGCCACCATGTAATAATAAATTTAGTAATAAAACATTCTCTTATTAATTTTAGTCACTACACATGGTCACACGTATGCTCGCACACCCATATAAGGTCCCAATTTTCTAAAAAAAACTGAGTTCGAATAGAAGCTCATGAGTGAATCCCAAAATTATTAAATTAAAAGGATGTGGTGGTCGAGGTGTGACATTTGTCCCCACGATGACACTGTCTTCTCTAAAAAATTCCAAAAAGACTAGGTCAACCAATGGTTCTATGCGAGACCACAAAGAGACATAGAATAAAACCTCAATCGCCCAATGAACAAGTATTCGGAACTCCCATGACATGAAACTTCAAAGATCTCAAAACCGTAATCATCAAGAAATACAACCAATTGAAAAGCATTCACCTCCGAACAAAAAGTCAAAAAAGAACACCCACACCCCTAACATAGAGATCACCGGGGCCACTCAAGATCTCCCAGAACACTCGTCATGTGACCCACTATCTGAGCTAACCAATTAGAATGGTCAATGTTAGGCGGAGTAGAAGCAAGGGGTTTCTCCACCAAGAACACTTGCAAAACAGAGTCTTCTACAAGCTCGACCTATGGTGGTATCCCCACCATATTTGGGTTCGCGTCAAGCATTGGTTCTTCAAACCAAAACAAATCACAACTCATACAACCTCTAAAACTAGACTGACCATAAATTTTCCCTATGTTTAAACAACACAACAGGGGACATCGACGAGACCCGCACAGGGTCTCCCCACCATTTAAAACTTTCCTAACATCACGAAACCCATGCAGTCATTCCCTTTTTAAATTGAGAAACACCGATTGAAACCTTCATCACGAACCCACTAACCCTAATCGTTTTGCATGAATTATTACTACCCTGGACTATATATTTCTACATGAGATAGTCTAGGTAGCGGAGACCCATAACCAAGAGGAAAACTGGATATGTGCGTATCAAATCCACAAGACATGGGTATCTTCAAAACAAGTACAATATCAATTCATAACCAACCAAAAAATGGTTCATAGTTCACACCTGTTGGATTTACAAGAATACGGATTTGCTGAACCACTTCACGGCCCATGAGAAAGACCCATAAATTAAGACCATCGAAAGCAGACAAGGCTTCACGCCCCTCTCAACAAAAATGAATCCATCAATGAAAATACCATATTACGGAAATTTACATTGTCCCCATCCTGACACTGCGGAATTATGTTGGACCAAACTCAAACCATGTCCAACATGTTTTGACTTCGCACAAGCTTCACCCCGAGACCTATGGCTGGGGCCCAGCTGTCTGAGGCATCTACTGCCTCAAAGTCATAAGATGACCACATCTGACTGGAACTTCTTCCGTTGAAAAGGCAACCTCCATACTTCTCCTCATGTCCCAAACTGAAACTACATCAACATACCAACCACCCCATCATTGTGCATGGCACTAGTTGCTAGCCCGTGGGGATTAGGAATTCCCTTTGGTCCATGTCACGGACTGGGTCGGGTGCCTGGGGGGATGACGACCCGGCCTGGTTCATGACAATTCAGACCGCTCATTGATGAATAATAATCATTGCATCATTAACATAGTAAAGGTCCTTCTAATCTGAGGTGAGTTAGTTTTTGATCCACGATCCTTCATTTTCTCTTGAGAGAGAGTCCTCAAAACACTATCTAATGATTCTCCATGCAATCTAGGGTTATGCGGCTAACACTATAAATTCCTCATTACAATTTCATTAATGATTTTCAGCCGTTACATCATTAAAATTATTATTTTTTAAATTATTTTATTCATGTTACATCCCACTATAAATTTGTCACAAATAACCCAAGAAGACTATAGTTAAATCATGCCTAGGGTAAATCCACCATTTTGAGATAAACGATGCGCTTAAATATTTGATCCATGAACCTGTTTAAAAGTTATTTATCTTTTTCAAAAAAACCATACATGTGTGTAATTAAGTGATTCATATTTTCGAAACATTTATTCTGGGAACACTGGCCCTCAAAAAAACACATCATCTTTTCTCCTAGTCTTGAAATACTTCCATATAATATTTTAATAATAATACAAGGAAATATCCATGATGTTGCATTCTCTAAATTTTTTTTCATTGATTTAATATATTTTAGATGTTATTAAAGGAATTAATCGTAGTTTATTGTTTCTTGTTGGAAAATGTATAGATGTACAACTATTGTGAATTCTTGTGGTTTTCGTTCTTGTTTTATATGTGTATAGATATGAAAAAATGAAATCTGAAGGGTATGGTCATGGTACGAGTGAACTAGTGGTCTCCCATTATGACATGAAATTATTTACCCACCATAAGCATGGCAGACCTATAACAACCCATATAATTATTAAAAATTCATTCTTTATTTTTCATTTTAATTTTAATTTTATAAAAAATATAATATTGAGAGGCCTAGTTTCATTAAGACAATATTTATATAACTTAACATCATAAAACTGGGATATAAATATTTTAATTTGTACTTACACAATAGGGTTTATAATATTAACACTCTTATAAAACTACTCAGTATATCCTGGGGACATATATTACAATGGTTTTATATATAATGCCATGTTATGGGATAAATAATGAATTTATTAGGTTAAATAATATACATGACACATGAGACATAAAAATTCAACATAATTGGTAAATATAGGTGTCATGAACAATGAGTCATGGTATTTCGTGATAGAATAATGACAACATGGGAGTATGGATTCAAAATAAAACATTTAATCATTAGAATAAATTAAGGATAAATACAAATTCATCAAAACATAGCATGTTTTGGATATCATCTTATACTTTTTACCTGGAATCTAATTTGATTAAAATGTTACCCAAATCATTGTAGAGCTAACTAGGAACACCCCAAATGATCTTATAATGTTAGGACCAATAAAGGCCTATATACCATGAGAGGGGGTGAATTAGTGTATGGATATTCTTTTTCAATGTTCTTCCTGCCCCACTGGATCTTGACCTCTATATTACAAGGTTCACTTTGTTTGCACTTGTGTGTTCATTATGATCAATTATTTTCTTCTTTAACTAATGATGATGAATTAAATTAAATTTAGGGAAGTATTTAGGCAGAAACACAGATTTTTACTTGGTTATCCCTCACTGGGCTACGTCCAAGGAGCATATGCCGAAAAGATGCTGGTCATACCAAATTCCACTATTCTTCACTAGATGTGGATACAATGTTTCGGGAACAGTCACTCTTTCCTAGTATCATTGACTTTATAATGTTTTGCTCTCTCTGTCTCACTGTAAGTGGATAGTATCACCTTCTTCCTCTTCCTTTGCACACTGATCTAGAAGGAATCCATTCATAGTTTATAGACGTGTAGATATCTTCATTTGGAGGAAGGAATGCATCTTTCTCTTTATATAGATGCTCTATTGAAGCCCACCTTTCACCTATATATGAATTTAACTTTTCAATAAAGGTATCGTGAAATCTTCAAGCTTTCACGCAGCCCTGAATAACCACCGTGAATCAACCTTACTAGGCGCACAACACTTGCTGGCCAAAACCTACTGGCCGGAACCTGCTGGCCAAAACCTACTAGCCACAACCAGCTTGCCACAATCTGCTGGCCACAACCTGCTGGCGACAACCTGCTGGCGACAACCTGCTAGCCAAAACCTACTGGCCATAACCTGCTGGCCAGAACCTGCTGGCCACAACCTGTTCGCCGAAACCAGGTGGCCCAAACCGGCTGGCCAAAACCTACTGGCCACAACCTCCTGGCCACAATCTACTGCCCAAAACCTACTAGCTGACAACCTACAGGCCACCACCTTCTGGCCGAAACCTGCTGGCCACAACCCACTAGCCATAACCTGCTAGCAGAATCCTACTGTCAGTAACCTGCACGCCGCAACCTGCATTCTGTAACCTCTGCACCATAACATTTTGTCTGTAACCTGCGTGCGACAACCTACTGTCCTTACCCTGCGAGCCACAACCTGATGTCGGTAACCTGCGCGCATCAACCTCATGTCTGTAACCTGCACACAACATCCTGGTGTCCGTGACCTACATGCCGCAACCTGATTTCCATAACGAGCGTGCCCGTACTTGTTGTCTGTAACCTGCGCACCAACACCTGTGTTCCAACACCTACGGGCCAACACCTGCGCGCCAACACCTGCGCGCCAACACCTGCACGCCAACACCTGCATTCCAAAACTTCTACTTGCGTGCTCAGAGCTTCGATTTTCCCAAAGTGTTCAGCTCGTTGATAAATGAGGAAACTAGCCTTCTATTTATAGGCATTTTGAGAACTTGTGTGCCAAACTTGAGCGCCACACTTGTGCGCCACACTTGCGAGCCACTTTAGGACTTTCACTCATCTTTATTTCTTTTTCCATAATTTGATATGATGATCTTGAAATATGACTTGCGTGCAACACATGTGTTCCATACATGCACTCCACTTTAGTACTTGCATGCCAAAACATGCGCGTCACTATTGGACTTCCGCGCCAAAACATGCACGCCATTTTTGGACTTACACGCCAACAGTTGCACGCCACTTTTATACATGCGCACCACTTTTCCTTCACCAAATTTTTGATGTTCTGAATTCAAAAAATTCCTAGAATACAACATTAGAAACCTCCTTAACAAAAGATCACAACACCCTTTTACAAAAAACATTTCCCTATTCTCCAAGAAAACCCCTTTTTCAACATTTTGAGTCATTGAATCTCGCTTTGCCGACAAACATAACATGGAGTTCTGCATCATCAACAAACACAATCATCTCAAAAAAAATTCTTCAATGATACCTTGAGGGATTTTTTCCCAACAATCTCCCCATTGGGTTTGTTGACAACTCTTGTCAAAACAATTCTCCATTCTTTGATACCCCATTAAGGCTTCATTCATCTTCATCCACCATTCGCCTCTTGCGATATAGATAGCGATCAATGATTTACTCAACACATACTCTAAGCCCACATGTGAAATGTTCTGCGTGAGAAAAAAAAGTATCATGAAAATTTCATCTATGAGTCACTTCATTTCTGAAAACACTATTGATACCAAACAGATACCAATTGAAATTTTCATACCAACCTGATACCAACTACACTTATGCTTTTATCACAATCCTCAGCTATCGTGATATCTATTCTTTGATCGATCACATCTAGCATCATCTGATTTAAAAACACTCACCCTATATACTCACAGCGTTAACTCTCATCAGTTGAAAATCATCTTCAGCACATCTTCAACTCCCCATATCTGGCTACACCACTTGTCAGCTTCTCCCCGTATCTATCACGATTTTTCAAATTGTCACACTGTCTTTCATTAAACAATAACTATTTTATCCCCCTTTTTCAAGGAACCCAAAGGTCACTCATTTACAGTCTGAAGCATAGTAGAGAACACATATTAGCACTTTTTGGAAAAAACACATCATACCTCAGGTAGATGGGGGAAGGTCCCACATTCACACTTTTCAAGTGTGGGGAGTCTACTGGACACCCAGAGCTAATCGATGCCACTCAAATGCTTCTTTGGGTAAGGCCTTTGTCAGAGTGTATGCAACCTGTAGTTATGTAGGCACATACTCCAACTTCATGATTCATTGAACCAACATCTCTGTGATAAAATTATATTTGATCTCAATGTGCTTTCTCCTTGAACGATAAACTGGGTTTTTGTTAATATTGATAGCCCTTGAGTTGTCACACTGGATTCTGATCGGAGACTTCACTTCAACTCCCATATCTTCATGCTGCTGCTTCATCCAAAATAATTGTGTTAATGATTGAGTGGGAAAAATATACTCAGCTTCTGCGGTGATCAATGAAAAGAAATATTTGTTATTTCTTAGCCAATAAATACATAATCCACCAAGATAGAATGCACCTCCTAACGTTGATTTTTTGTCATCTGCTGATCCGGCCCAATCTGCATCTGCGTATCCCAATAACTCTGTCTGATATTTGTCATTATATTTCTATCCAAAATCCACCGTTACCTTGATATATAGAAGTATTCTTTTCACTAAAATCATGTGTCTTTCCTCAGGATATCTCACTTCTTGGCATGCGGCAAAAAGAAATTCATTTTAAACTCATGTTTCATGAATTTATAAAACGGTCTGCACTGTGCTTCATTTGATCCTCCAATGATTATGTCATCGACATAAACCAGTACCAACATCCTTTGATTACTGTTGTGGTTGAAATAGAAATTGTAATCTACTCCACCACACTAGAAACCATGTTTCTTAAAATATTGATCAAGACTAATGTATCATGCTATTGGTGCCTGTTTCAGTCCATATAACCCATTCATCAGCAGAAAAACCTTGTTCTCACCCTCATGAATGAGAAAATCATTTGTTTCTCCGATATACACTTCTTTATCCAGAACCCCATTCAAGAATATAGATTTGACATCCATTTGTAACACCATGAACTTCTGTTTCACTGTAATGGATAGAGATAATCTAATTGTCTATAGCCTTGCAACCTATGCAAATGTCTCATTGACATCAATTTCATTTATTTGGAAGTATCTTTTGCACACTAATCGTGTTTTTTTCTAATCATTGTTCCATATTCATTCAATATGTTTCGATAAACCCGTTTTGTCCTGATGACATTCTTATCTACAAGCCTTGAAAAAATCTCCCATGTCTGATTCTTGTCTGAATCAACGTTAGTCACTTATGTTTCCCCTATGTTGCTTTCTTCCTCAACACTTTTATCAAGAAATTTCTCAATGATTAATTTGTTCAGTTGATTAATTTCTTTAAGCTACTTTTCTAAGCTTCTTGTTGAGACAGGGTTGATACTCTTTTGCAGATTCTTGGTTTCCTAAAAACTACTTGCTAGTACCACTTATTAAAATTTTATAGATAAGCATGAGATGTATGATTATTGTAGCTTCCCCCTGTATTTATTTATTCCCTCTATAGGAAACACTTGAGCTGATTCATCCATTTATTGGTTTGATGGCTCTAGCATCTGATTTTGTTAGTGAATTCTCCCCCTATGTTATGAAACAATTCATGGGGTTAGGCCCATAACAATTATTCTTCTACTACATCATTTATTCTCATCGGGAACTCAACATTGATCCATTATCTGAATCTCTAAGCCTACATAGTTGGAACATGGTGTAGTAAACAAGAGATAAAGTTAATAACACAATCACTTCCTATTATTCTCTATTTCTCCCTTTCATCATTAACTTTGGTACCCGATTTGAGTCAATTAAAACTCTGATGTAGATCACTTGTCCACTTTTCATATTTTGATGCCACATACCCTTAGATCATATCTCCCAAAACCCGAAACACATGAATAATCAGTTAACAACATTTATATACATATGGAGATTGGCGTTTCTGGAATCCTAAAGATGTGGATTGTAGTTGATCTTGATGGTTCAACCATTTGATTATTTCTTTGAGAGTATAACACTCTATCTTTGCATCTTCTAGCTATCTAGCCATGTTCAACTGCTCTGGCCATATGACTAAGCAATCATTACCTGCATGCTGGTTTTTTTCTGATATGTAGATTCTACAGGCCTAGCCTTTCTCAACATGTGGGGTTTAAACCCACTAGTACACAATTATATCTTTGATGTTCCACCAAAATACTATTTCCCTTGATTTCTTCTCGGAGCAGGAATATATTTTCTTGTCATCTTCCATTGATCCATCCTCCATTGTAGGGATCTTATTCTTTCCTCCACTTCTTGTGGTGACACAAGACATGGAAATCATTAAATTAATTATTTGTTTATTTTTCTTTTATCATATTTTTGTGTTACACCCTATTTCGCGTTGGTGGTGGGTCCTCCATGAACGTACATTCTTCTTACTCACTGCTATTTTGTTTCCTCCATTTTTCTTCCATATTTTTTCATGTTCATTCATAGAGGGCGGTTGTGAGTGTGATAGAGGAGGTGACAGATACTCCTTTTGTTCAGATCCATGTGATTCCCCTGAGGATATAAACCTATTCTCAAACATTCCACAGTGTCTCCCAATGTAAGATTTATCTTTATACATAACTGGAGTCAATAATCTATTTCTTGGAACCTTTTCCATTCTCACATTCTTCTTGCTGTAATATCTTTCCAAATTCCCATGATTAGTGTAAAGACCGTAAATTTCAAGGAAATTTTTTATTCTTAATTTTATTTTGAATTTTACAAGAATGCAGTTTCTGACGGTATCGGATTCCGAGGCCCGGCGTGCCCGGAATAATATTACTAAGTTTGGCTCAGGTAGGTTCAGTGAACAAATGAGCGGGTTTTTTATAACTTTTTAACTGGTGCTCGGAATCAAATTTCGAGGGCACCGATGGAATCACAGCGCCGGTTTTTGCTTAGAAATGATTCTTCCAGAGTTTCTTTTGCTCAGGTGTGGTTTTTAATTTTTGGGATTTATGTTAAGAAATAAAATAAAGTGGTATGACAAACTTTATTTTATTTCACTTAAAGACGCTTAAAGAAACTTAATGCTTGTTAAGATGAGTTAAAGCGGATAGGGTAAAATTCAAAATATCCTACCCTCTTGGAAGGATATTTGTGAGGTGGGGCCCGCACGAGGCCCACCGTTTCTTTTTCGCTAAGTAATGCACCCGCAAAAACCCTCATTAATGAAGGTCAACTGGGACGTTTTCTTAAACAATTAAACGCTTCTATTAATTGGGTGGTTAATTCGTTGAAATTAATTCTATGAATTAATTTTTTCTTTTCTTAACCTGTTTTTAAACCGTTGGCATGTTAATAAAATAAGACCAACACTTGTCTTTTTGTTGTTTGTTCGTTGAGAGGATTTGATTGAAAACTTTACGTCCTCTATCCTCCTTCGCAAAGAACGAGAAGAATGGGAAAACGCCAAGAACGCGAAGAACACCAGCCTTCGACGGAAGGCGACGAAGAACTTCATGTACCGCGATGCCGACGATTATTCTCCCGCGATGTTCTTCTGCGACGTTCCTTCTTCCGCGACAAATCTTCGATCATCCGTTGAGGTAAGAGATTGAGGACCTTTTAATTCCTTTTGGTTTATAACAACAACCTAGATTCAGTTGTTATAATTAAATCCCTGAGTTTCTTTAACCCTCGGAGATCGTCGACGCAACGCCCTTCCGCGACGATGCGACACCCTTCCACGACGCGAAAATCACCTCCTACCGCGACGGTCAATTCCGCGAAGAACGCTCTTTCGACGGCTTCGATGAGGTAGCAGTTTTATTTGAGAACAATATTTATTCCCATGGTTTTTCAACTAAAACAAAGAACCCAGATCAAAGTTCAATTTTAATTTTATTAAAATTTTTCCTTGCGGTTTTTCATGTGTTGAATATTTTTTTATTCCCTTTTGTTATCACCTAACGCGGAGGGTGCGAGCCAAACAAACACGGCCTGACAACCCTCCGTGGTTTTTCGTTGGTGTGAGGAACGAAGGACGATAACAAATGGGGCCGCAAGGGCGATTTGAGGGCCTTGTAGAGAAGATCGGATCCCGGGAGGACAACTGGTGAAGACCGCATGGAAAACGGACCACCGGAGCGCGTCTGGTGGCCCGCGGAAGCTTCCGCCGACGCGTCATGCAGGAGAGGCGGCGCCGGAAGCCGAAGGCGGGGGCCGGCAGTGGCCGGCCGCTA
The DNA here is from genome assembly GCA_963277665.1 of Viscum album. Lineage (NCBI taxonomy): Eukaryota > Viridiplantae > Streptophyta > Magnoliopsida > Santalales > Viscaceae > Viscum > Viscum album. The sequence goes on along the minus strand of OY728133.1, from coordinate 968,524,953 downwards.
GGCGGCGGCGGCAGCCGGTGCGCCGCCAGCAAAACTCACTGTGGCTGAAGCCGTGGCTGCGAGACGGTTCTGCGGCCGTGCGGAACTGGGAGGCGGGATGCGACTCAAGCCGCGTCCGGGAACCGCGGAGCGGCCCCCGCGCAGGGGCCACGGTTCCTTCGCTCGGCCGCTCGGCCGAGCCGAGCCGTGGTGTCCCGCCGGGCTGGGCCGGGTCACGCCCAACCGGGTCCGACCCAGACCCGGGTCGGGTCGACCCGGTTCGGGCCGACCCAGGGGGTTGGGCCGGGTCGGTCCGGGCCTAGACCCCCGTTTCCGGACCCTTTTTGGTCTTTTTCTCATAACTTGAGATACGGGCTTCCGAACGACGCTCCGTCAGTGGTAATGCGATCCTTGGATCGATTCTTTCATTTAGGTATATCACACTAGAGGTTTCGGAATACTTTGGGTTCAGTCGGGTTGGTTCGTACACGAAACCAACCGGGACCTTGGAGCGGAAACACTCATATCTTGAGCTTCGGACATCCGATTGACGTGATGTCGACTTTGTTGAATTCCTCTAAGTGAGGAGAATCTTTTGGCATACTCCACCTGAGGTTTGGACGCAGGTGGAGTACGTTCGGGTTGGTTTTTCCTTAAAAACCAACCGGGCCCCTGGCACGAAAAAGCCAATAACTCTTAGACCGGGCGTCCGATTGACGCGCCATCTGCGACGTTGAGTTCCTGTTGACGATACGGAACTTTGGGATATATCAACTCTGGAATATGTGTCAGTTGATGTATCAGCCTCTCGGCTCGTCGAGCGGACCCTCCCGAACGAGGTTGCTATGTGCGGGAACCCTAGAGCTGGCTGCGACTGCTACTGTGACGGCGGCGACTGTGCAGAGATCCTCAGTGGATTCGCCGCCGCCGACTACAACACTCAGCGATCCTTTGTGGGTCAGTGATATAGATCATGTGTGGGTCTGATCTGGTGTGGGTCAGCGCTCAGCGGTCCTGTGTGGGCCAGCACCTACAGATCCTGTGTGGGTCGGATCATGTGTGGGTCCTTGCGGGGGTTAGTTACCTATCGATCCTTTGTGGGTCAGATCCTTTGTGGGTCATTGCGGGGGTTAGTACCTATCGATCCTTTGTGGGTCCGACGACTTAGATGGATCAGTGATCATATCTATCATCTTTCGAAGAAGTATACCTGTGTGAGTTGAATCCTATTTTTCTTTCCTTTGTGGATTGTGTTGAGCTATCCTGTTTGGATTGACGTTTTTCTTTCCTTTGTGGATTGTGTTGTGCTATCCTGTGTGGATTTACGTTTTTCTTTCCTGTGTGGACTGGGTTGTACTTGGGCTCGGATGTTGGAGCCGAACAGGAATTGATGACTTAGGTATATGTATGGGCATATACCTAAGCAGTGTTGGATGTTACTTCGTGATTGTATCTTTCCTTTGTGGATTCTGGGAGACCTTTGGGGGTCTCGGGGTGCCTACTGAGTAGCTTATACTCACCCTTGCACGGGCTATGCCCGCACTTCGTTGTGTTGTATGCCGATGACGGACATCGCTGATCGTGATGGAGGCTTGCGGAGCAGGACGGTACCTGGAGGTGGACCACTGGGTGGGACGTACTCAGAGCGATCGGATGGACCCGAGGAGCAGTGGAGGCTATCTATATCCACCCTTCAGGTGGCACTTCCATTGGACGGATCGACGTTGCGGCTTTACTTTTCAGTTGCTGTTTTTCCCCTTTCAGTTGTACTTTACAGTTGGACTTGTATTTTCGGCCCCCATTACTTTTCCGCACTTTCAGTTGTACCAGTTTTTACATAGTGTTTACTTGTTTCACTTGTTACTCTGTGGTGCTTGTTTACTTTACAAAGGCAATGCCTTCCCTTTTTACCGGGATTTACGCCTTGGTGCTAGTCGCCAGCTCCTGTCCTATGGAAGGCGGGCTTGGGGTAGTCACGGCACGGGCCCCGAGGACGGGTCGTGACAAATTGGTATCAGAGGAGTTTGGTTCTACCGCAGACTCTGATCTTTCTTCTATGTGAAGCAATAGTGTTCAGCATATTGGGTGTGGTTATCAGTCCAGGGAGTCTAGTATTGGTGCGGCAGCCGACCTATCTGTACACCAGGACCCTGACTTCTGATTTCCGATATAATGCACGGAAGCATTGATTGCGTGTGTGTTACAAGTTTTCTTTGTGATTACTTTAAGTCAGCTCACCAGGATTACTGTTCTGACCGTGGAGAACCTGTTTCTTTTTCAGGATGACCCACAATGGTAGCCAGCTAGGGTTCCGAGAGTTGAGCGTGACGATATCCCTCTGAGCGATGAGGCCTCGGTGCATGGCCCTTTGACAGCTGAGGCACTGACGGTACCTTTACCCGGCGAGCCACCGATGCTTCCTGCACCAGCCGCTGACGATGCACGTCGCCTCAGTGCACTGCATGAGTTCCAGCGCCAGCGACAGCCCAGGTTCCGCATCGAGACGGACCCCCAGGCAGCCGAGGACTGACTGGAGCCAGTGGTGCGAGTTTTCCGACTAGTGAGGACACCAGCAGACCTCATGGTGATCCTCGCAGTGAGCCTACTGCACGCAGCAATGGGCCGATGGTGGAGCTTGATGCTCTAGGTACACGATGAGGCATCTCTTCTCTAGACAATATTTGACGGCCTCTTCCGCTCAGAGTTCGTCCCGACCACCCTCCGTGCGGTGCGCATCTAGGAGCTTCTTCAGCTGCGCAGGGCAGCTTGACGGTCGCCCAGTACTCGGCGAGATTTACCGATCTCTCTCGCTACTCGACCGACATGGTACGGGACCCATTCTTCTAGGCCCGAACCTTTGAGCAGGGATTGAGACACGATATCAGGGAATCAATGATCTCCCTCAGCATTCCGACTCTGGGAGGAGTACTAAAGTGAGCCCTTTTGATTGAGAGCTTCCTTGCTGAGCCTTCATCAGCAACGAGACCTACCGCAGGGCGGAAGGTAGTAGAGTCTTCCGCAGCAGGCAGCCGACGGATGACTTAGGGGTCCAGGCAGACCAGACCCTCACACAGACGGCCTCAAGACACCGGCTCAGCAGTGCGGGGCACACAGTGTGGAGGCAGTCTTTCGAGAGGCAGGTAGTGTTACACATGCGGAGGACAGGGTCACATGGCTCGTGACTGCCCGACCCACCATGTCGAGGAGTACCAGACAGTTGAGGGGCCACCCAGGTAGAGGCAGAGGGTCGACCGTGGCTGTCCGCAGGGAGGAGGGGGATGAGGCAGAGGAACTAGCCGAGCAGCAGGTGGTGGGCGACGCATTGAGGCTCTACCACCACCACCACCACCAGGAGGTCCACCCCGACCACAGGGAGCTAGTGGGCAGAGACAGGCACATCTCCAGGCAGTGGAGCCCTATGACCATGGCATTCCTGAGATGATTCGAGGTACTATCTGTGTCCATTACACCCTTTCTGTAGTTCTTATATACACAGGAGCGAGTCACTCTTTCATAGCCGCTTCCCTTGTTCGGAGCTCGGAGATTCCGACAGAGCCGTTGGCTCGAACCTTTCGGCTAGAGACTCCTACAGGAGCAGACTCGATGATTACGCACTGGTTCCAGCAGTGTGAGATGACTCTAGGAGGCGAGATCTTCGGCTGGGATCTTCTTGTAGCGGCGTCGAGGCCTTACGATGTCATCTTGGGCATGGATTGGTTATCTATAGTCCATGCAAAGATTGACTGTATTAGGCGCAAGGTGCGATGTGTATGCACCGACGGGAGAAGGTTCACCTTCACCAGCGAGAAGGGAGCCATCTCAGCACCGGATGGACTTCTACAGAGTAGAGGACAACCCATCACTAATCAGTTGGCTAGCCTCATCCTAGGTGTTGTTGACGTGCGAAGTCCTAGTTTTCCTACAGTGGTGGATCAGTATACGGACGTCTTTCCCAACGACGTTCCAGGGCTACCACCTCGTAGAGAGGTAGACTTTTATATTGATCTGTACCCAGGTACAGCCCCGATATCCACTCTAGAATATCGGATGGCCCCCGCTGAGCATCGAGAGCTACGGGTACAGTTGGAGGACATGCAGGGCAAGGGATTCATCCGACCTAGTGTTTCACCCTAGGATTCCCCGATATTGTTCGCCAAGAAGGCGGACATGAGCTTGCGACTGTGTGTCGACTATTGTAGCCTGAACCAGGTGACAGTGAGGAACAAGTATCTGGTACTAAGGATTGATGACCTCTTCGATCAGCTCAAGGGACCACGGTGGTTCTCGAAGATAGACATCAGGTCAGGCTATCATCAACTCAGAGTTCGGGATGAGGACGTGCAGAAGACGACCTTCAGATATTGGTATGGCCACTATGAGTTCTTGGTTATGCCATTCAGTGTAACCATTGCTCTAGTGGTGTTCATGGGCCTCATGAACAGGATCTTTCATCCATACCTCGATCAATTTGTCGTGGTCTTCATCGATGACATATTGATATACTCAACGATGGAGGAGTAGCACGCCTACCAGTTGCGAGATGTACTGGACACACTCCGAGAGAACCAGCTTTATGGAAAGCTTTCAAAGTGTCAGTTCTGGATATGCGAGGTCCACTTCTTGGGGAAAGTCATCTCTAATGTTGGAGTTGTAGTGGATCCTGCGAAGATCGAGGAAGTGCTATCTTGGGAGCCACCCAAGAGTATGACGGAGGTACGGAGTTTCTTGGGACTAGATGGATACTATCGGAGATTTGTGCCAGACTTCTCCAGAGTTTGCCGCACAACTCTCAGCTTTGATGAAGAAGGGGAAACCCTTTGTGTGGTCAGACAGATGTCAGCAGAGCTTTCAAGAGCTGAGACAGAGATTGACCAGCGCCCCTATCTTGAGGTTGCCTGAGGAGGGAGTAGGGTACGTTGTCTATTGTGATGCATAGGGACCGGACTCGGATGTGTCCTGATGTAGGAGCAGGCAATGATCGTCTATGGATCACTTCAGTTGAGGCCGCATGAGCAGAACTATGCTACCCATGACCTGGAGTTAGCAGCAGTGGTCTTCGCCCTGAAGACATGGCGACACTATCTGATGGGTGAGAGCTTTATAGTCTTTTATGACCATCGGAGTCTCAGGTACATCTTCTCCCAGAAGGACCTGAACCTGAGACAGCGGCGTTGGCTCAAGTTAATCCAGGACTATGACATTGAGATTTTCTATACTCCTGGGAAGGGGAACGTGGTATCCGATGCTCTCAACAGGAGGACGAGCATTCAGCTTATTGAGGAGGCGACAGAGAAGCTAGCCGCTTTGCAGATATCCTTCATGGATAGGGATGGAGCAGCCTTCATTCAGTCACTCACAGTCACTCCTCCACTACTGCAGCGGTTCAGAGAGGCACATCATGGGGATGATGACTGTGAGACGTGGCATGCACAGATATCCTCAGGACAGGCACCTGATGGTCTCTCCTCTGGAGCAGAGCACGACATCCTTTTCAGAGGACGTAACTTGGTACCAGTTTCCTTACGGGAGGAGGTGCTGAGAGAGTTTCACACTTCTCCTTTGGCGGTACATCCTGGAGTGGCGAAGATGTACCAGGATCTCAGACGACAGCACTGGTGGCCGGGCATGAAGAAGGCTGTGGCGGAGTTCGTTTCTTGATGCCTCACCTGCCAGCAGGTGAAGGTAGAGCATCAGGTACCAGCAGGCTCGGTACAACCCTTGGAGGTCCTGAAGTGGAAGTGGGATGGGATATATATGGACTTCGTGACTTGACATCCACACACTTCCAGAGGTCACAACTCCATTTAGGTGATTGTCGACCGACTCACCAAGTCGGATCACTTCTTACCCATCAGAGGGCAGGGCTTAGTGGAGAGATTGGGGCGTCTCTAAGTTCAGGAGATTTTACGGCTTCACAGTGTTCCATCATTTATCGTCTCCGATCGAGATGCTCGATTTACTTCCCAGCTTTGGAAGGGGTTGCAGGAGGCATTTGGGATGCAACTACGTCGGAGCATCGCCTTTCACCCTCAGACGGTTCTTCAGACGGAGAGGACCATTCAGACTCTCGAGGACATGCTCCACGCATGTGTCCTCGACTTTGGTCGCAGCTGGGAGGACCACTTACCCTTGGTGGAGATTGCATACAACAACAGCTACCACTCCACCATCGGGATGGAACCGTACGAGGCGTTGTATAGCAGACCTTGCAAATCTCCTTTGTGCTGGAACGACCCTGGGGAGTCAGCACTTGTGGGACCAGAGATGGTCCGGGCCATGACAGCGAAGGTCCAGGACATCCAAGATCGGATGAGGACAGCTCAGAGCCGGCAGAAGTCTTATGCTGACAGGAGGAAGAGGCCACTAGAGTTTGAGGATGACGACCACATCTTCCTACATGTCTCACCTCGACGTGGTTTATGTTGATTTGGCCGAGGCGGAAAGTTTTCTCCACACTTCATCGGACCATTCCAGGTCCTCGGTAGGATTGGCGAGGTGGCTTATCGCCTGGCTCTACCACCTCAGTTGCACCGGGTGCACGACGTCTTCCACGTATCTCAGATGAGGAGATACGTGCACGACCCGATTCACATCATTCAGCATAGGGAGCTAGACGTTGATGATGGGGTGACTTTTGAGGAGGTCTCAGGGGAGATCGATGATCAACAGGAGAAGGTCCTATGCGGATGGTCGATTCCTCTAGTGCACATCAGATGATAGCAGGGTAACCTCCAGGAGAGCACATGGGAGCGGTAGGCTCAGATGCGTGCTCAATACCCAAATTTGTTTCCCTACCTTATGATGTATCTTTACAGGGACGTAAATCCCTGAGGTGGGAGTGATGTAAAGACCCATAAATTTCAAGGGAATTTTTTTTCTTAATTTTCTTTGGAATTTTACAAGAACACAGTTTCTGACGGCACCTGATTCCTAGGCCCGGTGTGCCCAGAATCATTTTCTAAAGTTTGGCTAAGGTACGTTCAGTGAACGAACGAGCAGGATTTTCTAACTTTTGAACCGGTGCTCGGAATCAAATTCCGAGGGCACCGATGGAATCGCAACATCGGTTTTTGCTTAGAAACGCCTCTTCCGGAGTTGCGTTTTCTCCAGTGTGGTTTTTAATTTTTGGGCTTTAAGTTAAAAAGTAAAATAACGTGGTACGACAAACTTTACTTTATTTCACTTAAAGCCACTTAAAGCCACATAAAGCTGTTTAAGCTGAGTTAAAGAGGATAGGGTACAATTAAAAATATCCTACCCTCTTGGTAGGATATTTGTGAGGTGGGGCCCGCACGAGCCCCACCATTTCTTTTCCGCTAAGTAACGCACCTGTGAAAACCCTATTTAATGAAGGTCAACTGGGGTGTTTTCTTAAACAATTAAACGATCTTATTAATTGGTCGGTTAATTCGTTGAAATTAATTATATGAATTAATTTGTTCGTTTTGTAACCTGTTTTCAAACCGTTGGCATGTTAATAAAATAAGACCAACACTTGTCTTCTTGTGGTTTGTTCGTTGAGAGGATTTGACTGAAAACTTTAAGTCCTCCATCCTCCTTCCTGAAGAACGCGAAGAACGCGAAGAACGTGAAGAACACGAAGAATGTTGGCCTTCGACGGAAGGCGACGAAGAATGTCGTGTACCACGACGCCGACGATTCTTCTCCCGCGACGTTCTTCTGCGAAGTTCCTTCTACCGCGATAAATCTTCGATCATCCGTTGAGGTAAGAGATTGCAGACCTATTAATTCCTTGTGGTTTATAACAACAACGTGGATTCAGTTATTATAGTTAAATTTGTGTGATTCTTTAACCCTCAGAGATCATCGATGCGACGCCCTTCCGCGACAACGCGACACCCTTCCGCGACGCGACGATCACCTCCTACCGTGACGGTCAATTCCGTGAAGAACGCTCGTTCGACGGCTTCGATGAGGTAGGGGTTTTATTTGAGAACAGTATTTATTCCCATGGATGTTCAACTAAAAAAATGAACCCGGATCAAAGTTTAATTTTAATTTTATTAAAATTGTGCCTTGTGGTTTTTCATGTGTTGAATATTTTTTTATTCCCGTTTGTTATCACCTAACGCGGAGGGTGCGGGCCAAAAAAACATGGCCCGACAACCCTCCGCATTTTTTCGTCGGTGTGCGGAACGGCGGATGATGGAAAATGGGGCCGCATGGGCGATTTGAGGGCCTTGCAGTGAAGATCGGATCCTGGGAGGACGACTGGTGAAGACCGCGTGCAGAACGGACCACCGGAGCACGTCCGATGGCCTGCGGAAGCTTCCACCAGTGCACCACGACGGCGCGGCGGTGCCCGGTGCGCCGCCTGCAAAACCCGCCACGGCTGAAGCCTTGCGGAACCGGGAGGCGGGAGCGGCTCAAGCCGTTTCAGAGAACCGTAGAGAGGCCCCCGCGTGGGGGCCGCGGTTCTTTCACTCGGCCGCTCGGCCGAGCCGAGACGAGGCGACCCGCCGGGCCAGGTCGCGCCCAGGCCGGGCCGGGTGGCACCCAACCGGGTCCGACCTCGACCCGGGTCAGATCGACCCGGTTCGGGCCGACCCAGGGGGTTGGGCCGGGTCGGTCCGGGCCCAGACCCCCCGTTTCCGGACCCTTTTTGTTCTTTTGCTCATAACTTGAGCTACGAGCCTCCGAACGACACGCCGTTAGCGGAAATTCGATCCTTGTATCGAGACAGACCTTTCGGTATATCACACTCAATGTTTTGGAATACTTTGGGTTCGTTCAGGTTGGTTCGTACACGAAACCAACCGGGCCCTCGGACCGGAAATGCTCATATCTTGAGCTTCAGACGTCTGATAGATGTGCCGTCAACTTTGTTGAATTCCTCTAAGTGATACGGATCTTTTGGAATACTCTGCCCGAGGTTTGGATGCAGGTGGAGTACGGTCGGGTTGGTTTTTCCTTAAAACCCATTGAGGCCCCTGGGATGAAAAAGTCAATAACTCTCAGACCGGGAGTCCGATTGACGCATTGTCTGCGATGTTGAGTTCCTATTGAGGATACATAACTTTGGGATTCCTCAACTCTGGACTATGTGTCAGTTGATGTATCAGCCTCTCGGCTCGTGGAGCGGACCCTCCCGAACGAGTTTGCTATGTGCGAGAACCCTAGAGCTGGCTGCGACTGCTACTGTGACGGCGACAACTGTGCAGAGATCCTCAGTGGATTTGACGACGACGACTACAACACTCAGCGATCCTTTGTGGGTCAGTTCTACAGATCATGTGTCGGTCCGATCCTATGTGGGTCAGCGCTCAGCGGTCCTGTGTGGGCCAGCGCCTACAGATCCTGTGTGGGTCTGATCCTGTGTCGGTCTTTGCGGGGGTTAGTTCCCTATCGATCCTTTGTGGGTCAGATCCTTTGTAGGTCATTGCAGGGGTTAGTACCTATCGATCCTTTCTGGGTCTAACGACTTAGATGGATCAATGATCATCTCTATCGTCATTCAAAGAAGTATACCTATGTGAGCTGAATCATGTTTTTCTTTCCTTTGTGGATTGTGTTGAGCTATCCTGTGTGGATTGATGTTTTTCTTTCCTTTGTGGATTGTGTTGTGATATCCTGTGAGTATTTACGTTTTTCTTTCCTGTGTGGACTGGGTTTACTTGGGCTCGGATGTTGGAGCTGAATGGGAATTGATGACTTAGGTATATGTATGGGCATATACCTATGTAGTGTTGGATGTTACTTCGTGATTGTATATTTCCTTTGTGGATTATCCTTTTTGGATTCTGTGAGACCTTCTGGGGTCTCGGGGTCCCTACTGAGTAGCTTATACTCACCCCTGCACGGGCTATGCCCGCACTTCGTTGTGTTGGTTGCAGACGACGGACATCGCTGATTGTGATGGAGGCTTGCGGAGCAGGATGGTACATGAAGGTGGACCACTGGGTGGGACGTACTCGGAGCGATCGGCTGGAACCGAGGAGCAGTGGAGGCTATCTGTACCCACCCTTCAGGTGGGAATTCCATTGGATGGCTCGACATTGTGGCTTTACTTTTCAGTTGCTATTTTCCCCTTTCAGTTGTACTTTACAGTTGGGCTTGTATTTTCGGCCCCCTTTACTTTTTCGTACATACTGTTGTACCAGTTTTTACTTAGTGTTTACTTCTTCCTCGTTCTTACTCTGTGGTGCTTGTTTACTTTACAAAGGCAATGTCTTCCCTTTTTACCGGGATTTACGCCTTTGTGCAAGTCATCAGCCCCTGGCCTAAGGAAGGTGGGCTTGGGGTAGTCACGGCATGGGCCCCGAGGACGGATAGTGACAATTAGAACATATGAAACATCTTCCATTAAAGGCATACCTCATTTCATCATCTCTCAGCTGAGATGTTAATGAAGCTTGAGTTCTTCTTCTAACATTGAGCTCTTGAGCTTCCTGACACATATTCATGGTGTGTCCCATTCTTCCATAGTAATAACATCTAATGAATGCTTTCCTCTGAGAGTCTCTTCTCTCTGATATCTCATAACGCTTCTTCTTATTCTCAGATTTATCAAAGTCTCTATTTTCATTGCCTGAAATTTATTAAAGATCCTCTGAATAGAAGCTTTATGTGTGTCCATGAATCCCGCAAAAATAGCACATGTCGCCAATTCTTTTTGTAATTTTCCTCTTAGGACTATCTCCAGTGCCTACAAAGTCTTCTCCACATCTGGAACTGTTCACAACTATCATCTTTTCATGCATGGGAGGTGATTCATCAAATCCAATTTTAGTTTTTCCTAAACTGTATGGTCTTGGAGCTGAGAAAATATTTTGTTGTTTCTCCTTAGAAATCTCATACTTATTTTTCATTTTATCATCACCTTCTGAAGGACAATGGAATAGTACGTGTAGTGCATCCTTCAACTTAGGTATTCCTTTGTCCTTTGATATATCCATTCAATTCATGGATTATTCTATCTCTTCCTATAATTTTTGAATCTTCTTATCTCTTGAATCAAGTTGATAATTTAGTTCTTTTATGAGATTCTTCCCGCTACTCAACTCATCTTCTAGTTCCCGTGTGAGCTTTTCCAACGAATCACTTTTCTCCTTAACATTAATTTTTTTTCTTTATTAGAATCAGAACAACATGCATTCACTTATTTTAAACATTGATTCTTCTGAACATCTTCATAAAACTGTGTTGCTAGATCATCATTTCTAGCATTCAGATTTGGAACTTCATCTGTCTTTTGATTCTCTTCATAATCATAATCCTTTTGTTTTCCTTTCATTTTAGCCATCTTTTGTAGTTCTTCACCTTGAGAATCATTCTTATCCTTTAGGTTAGTAGCCACATCAACAATCCATTTATTTAATTCTCTTAGCTTATTAACCACAATTTCCAATTCATGGATCCAGATATATTTAGATTTAACTTCTTCATCCAATTCTGATCCAATTTCTTTGTTATATTGACAACATCCACTTGTGGCCTTCTTCTTGAAACTTATACATCATCAGCTATTTCAGTATCACTGTGAATTTCATATACTTCACTCATTCCTGCATCATGATTGAGTGAATCAATCATTTCCCTATATGATTCATCCAGGACTTCCTTTAGTAGGCTCTTTGTTTCTTTTAGTTGAATCTCACTTTTTCCAAAAACACTTCCGCCCTGAGGGATACCATCTGACTTCTGATTCTTTGTTGATGTTTTCCCCTTTGCCATGGAACACTATGATAAGAGCAAACTGATTTAAAAAAATAAATTGACTACACCAAGTTGTAGCAAAAAATCTGATAAAAGCAACCTATCGCTCTGATACCAATTGTTAGGAGCAATATGGGCCTATATACCCTGAGAGGGGGGTGAATTAGTGTATGGATATTATTTTTCAATGTTCTTACTGCCCTATTAGATCTTTACCTCTTTATTACAAGGGTCACTTTGTTTGAACTTGTGTGTTTATTATGATCAATGATTTTCTTCTTTATCTGATGATGATTCTTTAAATACCATGTAGGGAAGTAAGCAGGCATACACATAGATTTTTACTTGGTTCACCCTTACTGTGCTACGTCCAAGGAGCATACGCCGACAAGTTGACGATCATACCAAATTTCACTATTCTTCACTAGATGTGGATAAAAAGGTTTGGGAACAGTCACTCTGTCCCATGCTCACTACCTTTACAATGTTTAGTGTCAGCTCACTGATTTATCAAGGGTCACTCCCTATTTATCTCTCTCTGGCTCTCTGACGGTGGAGAGGAACAACTTCTTCCTATTACTTTGCTCACTGCTCTGGAAGGAATCCACTCACAGTTTATAGACCTGTAGGCCTCTTCATTTGTATGAAGGAATGCATCTTTCTATTTATATAGAAGCTCTATTGAAGTCCAACATTCACCCGTAGATGAATTTAACTTTACACCGAAGGTATCGGGCGATCTTCCAGCTTTCACGTACCCTTGAATAACTGACGTGAATCAACCTTACTTGGCGCGCAACACCTGCTGGCCAAAACCTGCTATCCATAACTAGCTGGACAAAATGGGCTGGCCAAAACCTTCTGGACACAACCTGCTGGCCATATCCTCCTGGCCACAACCCGCTGGCCACAACCTGCTGGCCAAAACCTGCTGGCACAACATGCTGGCCATAACCTGCTGGCCACAACCTGCTAGCTGACACTTGCTGTCCCAATACTACTAGCCAAAACCTGCGGGCCAGAACCTTCTAGCCACAACCTGATGGCCAAAACTTGCTGGCCAACATCCTGCTGGCCACAACCTGCTCACCGAAACCTGCTGGCCACAACCTCCTGGATAAAACCTGCTAGGTCGAAACTTTCTGTCTGTAACCTGCGCGCCGCAACCTGATTTCTGTAACCTTTGCACCACAACCTGTTGTACGTAACCTACATGCGACAACCTACTGTCTGTAACCTATGAGCCGCAACCTGCTATCTGTAACCTGCGCGCCTCAACCTACTGTTTCTACCCTGCGCGCAACAACCTGCTGTCCGTAACCTGTGCCCCACAACTTGCTGTCTGTAACCTGCGCGCCACAAATTGCTGTATGTAACCTACGCGCCAAAACCTGTTCACCAACACATGCATGCCAACCCATGCACACCAACAACTATGTGCCAACACTTGCATGCCAACACCGTGCACGCCAACACCTGCACACCAACACTTGCTCGCTAACACCTACGTGCCAACACCTAAATGCCAACACCTGCACTCCAAAACACCCACTTGCGTTCTCAGAGCTCAGATTTTCTCTATATGTTGAGCTCATTGAGAAATGAGGAGAGTATCTGTCTATTTATAGGCATTTTGAGAACTTTCAAGCCACACTTCCGCGCCACACTTGTGCACCACTTTAGGACTTGCATGCCTCTTTCTTTCATTTTCCATATTTTGATATGATGATCTTGAAATATGACTTATGCAACACACTTTGTGTGCCATACATACATGCCACTTTTTTACATGCGTGCAAAAACTTGCGCGCCACCTTTAGACTTTCGTGCCAAAACATGCACATAATTTCTGGACTTACGTGCCAACACTTGCACGCCACTTTTGGACTTGCGCGCCACTTTTTCTTTGCCAACTTTTTTAAGTTCTCAAATAGGATAATTCTTGCCATACACCATTAGAAACCTCCTTAAAAAATAACACAAATCCCTTTTCCAAAAACACATTTCCCCATTCTCCAAGAAAACACCTTTTGTCAAAAGTTTGAGTCATTGAAACTCGATTTTTCAACAAACACAAAATGGAGTCCTACATCATCAACAAACACAATCCTCTCAAAAAAATTCTTTAATGATACATTGAGGGATTGTTTCCCAACATGTCACATACCAGCATAAGTGTTTCACATAGATCATATAATATGAGATGGTATTTTGTCGCATTTAATCCCATGATTCAATATTGTGGGTTAGATAAATATAATCACTTATTAAATGAAGTATCAATATTACTAGATTAATACCCTTGAGTGTAAAAGTGTATGGTTTTATACTTAATAATAGTTTTTTATGAACAATTTCTTAACAATTTATCCAATTTATTTAGGGAATATAAATATTCATAAAAAGGTTTATTGAGATTAAAACGGGGCACTCAAAATTTGGAAATCAATAGGAAAAAATTTAATATGTGTATAAAAACATATCTCATTATTAGAAACTGAATCTCAAAAGGAAAAAAAAAGAGTGTCCTTGAATAAAGAGAAGAATGAAAGGATCCCTTTCTTTGAGTTGGTGTTTAAAAAGCATAGAATTTCTTTATGAGAGATTTTTGGAACCTTGAGATATTTATATAGATGGAAGGTGAGAGTAATGATGTTCTCTAATTTTTTAGTTAATATAAACTGGAAATTGTGTGGGTTTATATTGAAAAATAGAGGGGAATTATTTATTATATCTGAAATAACAGTTTTGGAGTATACAAGATAATGTAATATAAACCATTGAAATAGCCATTATTTTTACCATATTTTCGACAAATTTGAGTGGTTTTCCTTATCATAAATGGAAATGAACCAAAATCATTAAACTATTAACCTTAGAGATGTGGATGTCAGTCATGTTCATAAAAATATATTTTAAAATTAGAGTATATCTTATAGGTTTTGGAGGATTAATAATTGATTTATAATAATAATATTATCATATCAATATCAAATTATTTTAAATAATAGTTATATTTTATTCTGTGAGAAAATTTTATGGAAAATATTACATCAAGATTTTTATTTGGATGTCATAATAAATATTATATATTTATAACTTATTTATTTTTTACATAAAAATTATACTTCCATTGAAAATATTGAGAAATTAACTGTTCGATAATTTCTACATCATATTTACAAAAATATTATTCATTTTTTCAAAATAATTTGTTAAATGTATAAAAATAATCTTTTATATTAAAATCTATATTTATTGAAAAAAATGATATTTTTTATAATAACTATTTTCTGAAACCTATAAAAATAACAATTAAACATTATTATAATTTATTACAAAAATATATATTATATACTATTTAATAAAAATATTTTATTATAATATTATTCACTTCCAAAAATCCTGAATTCAGCAAAATGAATTACATAATTCATATTTCATTCTACTAAATGACAAAAAATATATTTTATAATATTAAAATAAAATTTTATTCAAACTCAAAACATAATCATTTATAATGAAAAATTAATAAATAATAAATATAATCATTATATTATATAAAATAATGTATATATATATAATACTTTGGTCGATATACGTACCCCTTCAATACATAGGACACCACTCTATGGGTAAGGTGTAAGACTGTGAGATTTTATAGGGGTGGTTTGATAAATATGATTTTGGTCATGGAATTAAAGAGTGTGAAATTCTCTAATATACAATATTTCTCCTGCATTAGTCATTTAATCTCATCATTGATTTGGTCAAGGTCACATCCATATCATTTTATCTCCTTTATAATCTCTAATAAATTGGATTTATTGGGTACTATCGTACTGGTCAAGGTCAACGACCCTTTTTTCTGTAACAATTAGATATTTCATTACCCTTAATATGAAATAATCATATATTGTATTCTCAATAGTTATATATTCAACAGACATGATGCTTAACCCACTCTAAAAATCAATAGGATATAAAAAAATGAGTGTGTGTTATTTATATAACCTTGTAAGATAAAAATGAATTATTTTAATAAAAAATGGGGTAAGAGACCACATTTTTCTAGTTTCATCCAACACTGTGTATTGTGTTGATTCATTTTTTGGGTTTTTATTCTTTTTAAATCATTTTGAGGTATTCTTGTTTGGGTATGGATAGAATATTAAAGTAAAAATGACATAATGTTTTGGGATTTTTAAAATGTATTCAATATATAAAAATTAAATAGGTGCTTACGAGGGAACTCTATGACATTGGATGGATGTAATGATGGTTTTGGATTTCCCTACAATGATTTGGATGATATTATTCTTCTTGACATTTACACAAAATGAACATATATAAATTCACCTACATGTGTCTAGGAAGATACCTTCTTGATGAGAAATGAACACATGCTATGAAAGAGGTTCATGTCATGTAATGTTTAAGAAGGGTTATTTTAACGTGATGCGACTCATTTTTGGTATAAATCATTTATTGAGATAGACATGTATTGAAAGGGAAAAACAATTTATTTCTCAGGAATAGTGGTTTTATGTCCACACTATGCATTTTATTGGATATTTTTTACAATGATTCATTACTCTTTCTATACCTAGGAAACTCTATGGGATTTAGCAATTCCTTATTCCCTTCTAGGCATCATGTTCAATTTTATAATCTCTTCTGAGTTTTTCTCATTAATTATTTACTATACTTATGTTTTTTCTCATTCTGTTTGTGTAATCATTTTAATTTTGTTGAATAAGGTGTTTATATAGATGCTATGTGATCTTATTTCTTCATGTGAACACCTCTACCTTCTATCATGTTGTAATGACCTATATTGAATATCTTTTTTGACCACAATATTAATGTAAGTGGTATAAAACATATCACTATGGTGTATTCTGATTTTTTAATATATGAAATAGTGTGAGACTTCATAGTCAGAACAATCTCTTTAATTTATAGAATAATGGGAATTGTAAATCATGTGTGGGAATACACCTTTTATCCCATATATCCAATGGTTTTGTGACCTGGATTATGGACACCCATTCCATGAAACAACCCCTGAATAATAAAGAACTAGAAAATGGATTTATGTGTCTTCAACATGACATGATTACTGAGGTGATTTTCAGTGATATATTCACCTTGTAAAATATTTCTGTTGTTTAGTGAATTAGTAAGAGATATATAATATGAAGTGGTTGTGTTCAACATATTGTTAATGGACATATTAATAAATTTAAAATTAAATGGTAGTTGAACGTTAAAGGGTAATTGGATGGATTAACTCTTTTTTATTATCATGTCATATTTTTTATACTTTTAATAAAACTTATGTTGTCATTCATGCTAAAATTATTATATAAATATATTTAACTAATATTTTGAAATTATTTTATGAAGGGATTTCACAATATGCTGAAATTGATATATGAAGGGCTTGTCTTGGTATGAAGAAATGAATATACAAAGTGATTGACCCGTTTATGTGGTGATAAATATAAGGATTTACCTAGTTTTGTTGATATTATTATATAAATGGATCTTCCTAGTAATGTGACAATATCAAGGACTTGAGGTTATTGTGGGAATGGTTGTGTTAAAAGATCAAATATATTTTGTGAAGGAACTGAGGTATGTTTATCGACGTATTATATTAGGTGACTAAAAAGTAAACTTGGGTGTTTTTTTAAATACACTATCTCTTATATTGGATTGGTTAAGACAAGGATGTTGACCTATTGGGTTTCACTCAATTTATATTCATGTATGTGTTTGGTACCTGGGTAGATTATAAGTGAAAATGAACTTGTTTTTGATTGATTCTTGCTAGATGGGTTGGAGATTAGATATGGTGCCAACATGGGGTTCATGATATTTCTATTGTGAGTTTTATTCATTCAGAATACTCTTTTATATGTAAAAAATTTTAGTTTAATATTTAGATACATTCCATCTTATTCTTACAATATTTTTTTATATTTATTTTAATTTTCATTAGACATTAATTATTTGGTTTAAATGGTTCATACTTTACCTACCAGTGATATGATGCCATGTTTATACTATTTCCATTACTCTGATGTATATTTATATTATTTATTTTTATCATACTTATAAAAAATACTAGGGGGTGTTGTCTCACCATAGTTCAATTCACACCTCCACTGCTAGGTAGAAGCCTCTTAAATATGGGTATGGTCACTTGATGCCCAATTAACAACCATATTTTTCCACGTGAGAGAGTACTAGATCCGGGGAACATTACAATGTGAAATTAGGTGTATATGTTTCTTTAGTTTGAATTTTTATTTTTTAATGTTATAATGGATACTTTATTGAATTTGAGAATTGTAATGATATTGTTCGTGTCTATAGTTAACCAATATGTAGGGGAGAATCTGCGTTCCCAGGGATGGGTTTGCAGGCTCTGCCATTAGTTTTTGAAGAATAATAATATTTCACCATTGGTGATTCAAAGATAGTGTGGTGTTATTGTATATTGAGAAGTATTTGTGTGGATCACTACGGAATGAGATGAGTATTCTTACATCATGATAGGAACATTAAGATATTTCTTGATGGTATTTTAATATGAGAGGGAACTATTATATCATATAACTATTATATCTAATAAATTAATTTTAATTAACTACTATGTAATGATAAACGACCTATTTATCCATGGATAGAGAGATCATCAAAAAGTTATTCTTTTCTTTTTCCATCTTTTTTATTTGTCTCTATAGCTATTTCATGATATAAGGAGTGTATTTATCTTGAAAAGATAAATCCTCCCCCATCATCTTTTAATTGAGTGTCAGGAGAGTGGAAATCAAAACACTGCTAATGCAACTCAATCATAGATTGCTATTTCTTATGAGGATCTAAAGGATGTATATATTCTCAAAAGATTCCTCATGGTCAAGTGATCTATGTAATGGGATAATATACACAACATTCATTTGGTTTCTGATCTGTAAATAAATTTTCATCTAATAATAATACAATTTTTAGTAGGGAGGGAGGGCCATGGGTAGCTATTTTCTAGACTGAGTTAGTCCAGACTATCATCAAGAATTGAAATACACCCATAGATTGGAGGGTGAATCTTTCTACATATGTTCTTTATTTTCTAGAATAATGTTTGTTGGAAATGTTGGAACTAGATGGGAATTAATAGGAATCACCCTAAAATAAAAATAAAAATGATCATATGAGAAATTTATTATCCAGAGTTGTTGAAGGATTGGAAAGACTATGAGTTCATGAACCTCACACCACAAGTCATG
Source organism: Viscum album (assembly GCA_963277665.1). Lineage (NCBI taxonomy): Eukaryota > Viridiplantae > Streptophyta > Magnoliopsida > Santalales > Viscaceae > Viscum > Viscum album. Next base: position 968,506,000 of record OY728133.1, on the reverse strand, counting down.
CTAGTGTTAGACAGAAATAGATGTGTCACCTTTCTATACTTCATTGGTTTATTCGATGAAGTTGAGGATATCTCATGGGTTTGATATATTCAATATGGTTTTTAATATGATATTTTTTTAGAGGAGATAATTTAATCATTGAGGATATTTTCTTATGTTATATAGTAGGAAGAAATCAATTAATGGAATTTTTGAGTCCTTGAAGTGTGGTCCGTCTATTTTGGTAGTTCCAATTGGGAGAAATTCTTATAATGGAAGGTGGCACCATAATGACAACGATCACCAAGGAGATAGTGTGAATATGATTTATAGAAGTGGGAATCCCACTTATGGATGTGCCTCATTGTAGTGTTTCTGGTACGGAACGCTTGGCCACATGAAACCTCAGTATTTATACCCCATTTTGAAGTGTCGTTCATGTAAAGGGATGTTAGAACTAATTCAATTTTGTAGGGGAATATAAAAGTATAGTAGTTTTAATGGAATAAGAAAGGTATTAGTGCCTTGGAAGGATATAACTACCACTCAACTGACTGGTTTCTGGAGTTCCACTATACATTCTTATTGAGATAGTGGATGTTGTGCACTAGTGAAGGAGTTCATGTACCAGTTAGAGGGAATATCCATGGGGAATCATACTGGGGTCCATTGTATTGGTATTATTAAATTACATGATATGTTTTATACTCTGTCTAGTGTGGATAGATAACCTTCTATAATTAGAGGTATTATTTTTTTATTTTCTAACCATTTCTACATTTTTAAATTCAAGAGAATCAACTAAGTAAATAAAATTTATTTTTTAAAATTTCATGGTCTTGTTTATAAAATGAGTGGATGGTGTCTTGAACATAGATACAACATTGGGGATGTGGTCAATGAATATCAAAAGAAGAAATGTGTGTTCTCTATTAATTGACTGTTATCATTTCATTTGAGAACCGATTGTTCTAGATAAGATAATTTTTTGTTCAATTCGTGGTATTTATTAGGTTTTTATATACTGGTCTTATATGGAATATTAAACTAGGGGAGTTACCATTATATCTCCAAAAGGAGGAATCTATTTTCACCAGTTCAAGTTTAGTATATAGAATAGATATGTCAGACCATTTCATTGGATATGATACTTAATAAGGGATATGATTGTAGGTCATTCTGTATATTATTATGGAATATAATTGGAAACATTTACTCAAGTGGTAGATAAATTTCATAATGACATTCCTATCAAATTTCTATGAATTTCCTCTAGGTCTGAAGTTCTATTTTGTGATAAAATTGATGCTTGTAGTTGAGAATGTATCTATAACACCATAAAGGATGAGACAAATTGTGTTTATTAAGCTTAATGTTTAGTTAGAAGGTAAGGAGGATATTTTTTCATACCAACTAGTATGTCATCATTGGGTTCACTAGTTTATTTTTGAAGGAATACCGATGATACTCTACACTTGTGAGAGAGTTATTAGAGATTGAACCATATGACAATCAAAAACTAGTATAATATTCTACACATAGATGATATATTTGATTTAAAAATTGGTAACAATATATTATCTATGATTGATTTGATATTGGGATTCCATTAGTTTTTTGTGAGACCATTAGACATGCCCCATACTACATTTAAATGAAGGTATGTATTATAAAATATAATATTTATGTCATTTGGTTTGACGAATACACCGCTGATATTCATGGGATAAATGAATTAGACATTTAATTATTGAATTATTTTAGTTTTTGTTAGATTTCATCGAAGAAATCATAGTGTACTTCTAATCCACATAAGATCTTTCGCAACGTCATAGACTAATATTGAGTACATTTAGGGAGATTGGGAGATACACCATTCATAACAAATATAGTTTATAGACTTATAAAGTGCACTTCTTGGGTCACGTTATCTAAATAGTCGGAGTGTGAGTGGAACCATAGACGTTTTCATACATGTTATCATAAGATTGACCTAATAATGTATTTTAGATACATTTTGTTGTATTTTTAGTTGGTTTTTATCAATGATTCATCCAGGACATCACCGTTTAGAAGCCCCATTGTCTGGGATAACCAAGAATGGAGTGATTTTTTATGGTATGACGCATGCAAGAGATATTTTCAAGTTATGATGGTCATGATGACCTTCAAATTTATCCTCAATTTACATGTTCTAGTAAAGTCATATAGACAATAATCAAACTTATTTTATGTTGAACTCGGAGAATTTACATTTCAAGATAATCGAGTGGTTTCTTATAGATCCTGATATCTAAGAAGACTTGAAAGGATGTATCTAACTCACGATCTGGAGGTAGTTGTCGTGTAAAAATCTTGAGATATTGGAGACAGTCCCTTTTAGGTGATATTTTTTATGTATATGGATAATTTTAGCCTCAAGTACATCGATTCTCATTGATATTTGATCATTTAGAAGAAGAGGTGTATCAAGTGTCATCAATATTTCAACATTGAGTTAGATTATACACCGGGAAAGAGAAACATCATTGGAGATGAATTTATCTAGAATACATGGGTAGACCCAGTGTGCGAGGGTTATGATAAGTGGAATGTGATTGAACTATTTATAAAATCTGAATTTAAATATTCAAGAGTCTCAGGGTCAAGTGGATCTGACTTCAATATTTTATATACCCATTATTCCTGATATGATCAAGTCTAAATAGTTAACTTATCTATAGGGATGATCTATGATAGTCAACTCATGTGGTGTAGATCCACTCTCAATATTATCACATGACAACTATAAATCAATTCTTTTATAAGGGCATGTATGTGTTCCTATGACCATGCATGAGGAGCGGTTGAGAGTGTTTCATTAATTTAAATGTGATGCGTATCTTGGTTTGACAAAGATGTATCATGATGTTGAGATATAATAATAGTCTTCATGAATGATGAAGGATTTATTGGTCTTGTAGAGATGTATCATTAGGTGAATGTTGAGCACTAAAGGCGTGATAAGATTTTCCACCCTCATCCCATATACTAATATATATGGGATGATGTCACTAATGATTTTTTAATAGGATTATCTAGGAAACCTCGCAATAATGATGCACTATGTGTTATTTTATATTGATATATACATATAGACCAATTCATTCATATTAGTTAGAAAATAGATAACAATGATATGGGTGGTCTTTATTTGAGGGAAATATTTCATCTATGTTGTTTTTTTGAGGAGTATCGTCATTAATAGATACCCTCATTTCATGTCATGGTTCTAGAAGTGTCTTTATAAGGATTTGGGATTATAGGTCATCTAAGAACAACCTATAATCCATTGAATGATGGACATTCTTAGTAGACTATTTTGATTCTAGAGGATATGTTATGATCCTTTGTTTAACTCTTGGAGGTTCTTAGGATTGTCATTAAGTAATCATGGAGTCCTATTATAATAATTTCTTACTATAATTTTTCTAGATAGAAAATTTAAATACTTTTTATTGTAGGTTATTGAATTTAAAGATTTTTTTTGGTTTTTTATGACCTTGTGTAGGTAGATATCGTAGATTTAACAATGTAGATAACACCAATAGTTTTAGTATTGTCATCATAATTACCATTGGGTATCTCTTAGTTTGGGGAAATACTGAATCAAGTAAGAGGGAATGATAAAGCCTATGTTTTTAGGCCATTTATGATAGTGGAATTTTTTCATCTAGTGGAATACCATTTATTCCCTCTACAACAATACAATCCTATGAATTACATGTTTTATTATATAGTGGATTTGGATATATTATTAGTTCCCTTATCATTTAGCAGATATAGATCAGGTCAAGAGTGGTTTAAATCATAAAATTATGGAGAATTATATACATTTTTTGGATAATAGTGAGAATTATCTATTTGTGGAGACAAAAAATCTTGTTTGAGTTTAGTGGTATAATGGGTATGTTCAAAAGGCGACATGGGAGAGGTAATCTGATATGAGATCACTATAGAAAGACATGCTCTCTGAGACTCCACATTGAATATTTAAGTAACATGTGAAGAATCTATTATATAGTCGGGTGGATGTAATATCTCATTCTTTTCCATTTACATGTCTCTTTTTGTTTTTCATTAATCCTTTTATTGTTGGGATTTAATTCCTATTTAAACATTGGTGGTAGGGTCTCACGTGGGGTTGGAGTGTTTTTAGTGAAAATTGACCTAATTTTCAAGGATGCATATTTTTTTAAATTAATCTTATTATAAAAAACTAAAATGGGGGTTATGAGGGATATCTATGAGTATGGATGGATTCAAAGGTGGTTTGGGAATTTATTTTATATAATAGGATGGGACTAGCCTGCTAGAAATTTACACACTTATATTTTTTTACACGATGTTTATATGTGGAAATAAAGATGTTGTAAACTATTTTACAATGATAAATGAATAAATATTGTGAAAAAGATTCATGATGCATAATGAGTGAGAAGGGATTTTTAATAATAGGGGTATTTTTATTTTAGTATAATGTATAATTTGGGAAATTTAAAAGATGTAATGGTTCTATTTCATGTATATTCTTTGATCACCAGTTTTATGGAAAGAATGTGCATATGATTCATTATTATTCCTTATAAATCTATTACATCTTGATCCCTAGTTTACAATTTGTGGTTTTAGAGTGATTTACTACCTTTTAGACCACACAATCAAGCATTAAAACTCTATCAAGTGGTTTATCTTTGGTTTACCACCTCTTTAGTTTTCCTAATATATTTGGTGCAATGATTTAACTAAAACGGAATCATGTGTTTATCTCGATATTGTGTGATCTAGGATCATCATATAATCACTTATACCTCATTCTATTATTCAATATGCATTGGAATCATTATATTGAACTCAATTATTCGGGTAGGTGGCCTAAAATATAACCCTATGGTTTGTGAAAATGATTCCATAAATGAAATATTTTTAGATTACTCTATCAAAACATGTGAGTTAATTAATATAATAATGATAATCGATCAATCATGCATTGGAATAAAAAATCTATACATTGTATTCAATGGTTTAATGTCCAATAATGAGGATACACATGGGGTGATACAACCCATGAATTATTAGTTACTAGATAATGGATTAATGTATGTTTATCATGTAATGATTCTTTAGGTGATTTATCGTTATTGATTCCCCATGTAAAAAATATTACATGAGTATTAAAATGGAATGAAATTCATGATATGTCGTGGTTTTGTACATTGGATTGTTAATGGTTAAATACGTAACATGATAAATGAATTATAATTGAATGATAATGAGATATTGAATGATTTGACCGTTTCAAATTATGTTATTATATGTGATTTTTTTCTATACATTGATTTGTGATTCATGATAAAATTATTACATTGGTGGATTCGCCTGAAATTTGGAAATTATTATATGATTTGACTAAACTGGTATTCTAATGTTATTATATAAAGAGGTTTTAATAGTTATAATTTAATTATTATTGGTATTTTACCAATTATAATGAAATTATTACATTTTTTGCTCTACACGGTTCTGTTACAATGTTATGGACATGTCGTAATATTTTTAATGGTTGTGCTACATATTAATAGATATTCTAGCATAGTGCTGAAAAAAGTGGTCTGATTTCTTTCATTAACTGATTAATAAAAAACCTTCTTATCGATTTATTGAATGTACTTTTTATCAGGCTAGTTTTTTTTGACATGATGGTGTCAACCTACTATGTTTTTCTCAAACCATATAAAAAAATATTTTTTATAAATTAATATTGCATGGATATACTTTTGGATAAAGAAAAAATACTTTATTATTGATTGATTCTTGTGGGATGTTTTAGAGCATACAGATGGGGCTAACATGGGGTTCAAGATAATAGAACATTGATTTTATTTGTGTTAGTATAGTCTTTTATGGTGTTACTTTTAGTTTGAAATTTAGATACTTTACAACCTGTCATTAATTATATTTTTGATAATTATTATTAAATTCAGTTTACAAGTCTTATTTTCTTTACATGGTTCATCATACATATTCCAATTGTATAATGAATTTTTTCTATATCAATAACTATAATTAGTTTATATTTCTTATTTAAAAAGTAATCGTACTCATTACCATGATATATAGTATCCCATCAATTACATCCAACCCCCCACTACTAGCTAGTAGCCTCTGGAATATGGAGAATCTAGTTTTGGGTCTAATAACAAACATGATTTCTCCGCATTAGGGATTTCTGGATGATGGGAAGTTACCAAAGGATTCTCATTTATAAATTTTAAGGTTATTAAATTATTATTAACAATATGTATTTCACCCTTAATGTTTTAATATCATAAATTAAATTAATGAGGTCATTTATGTTTCATTACCTCCTCTACATCCCATTTTTATCTAAAAACATGTCGTTCCACCGCAACACATTGATAGGCTGAGTTATCATGTTTCCTATAACTTTTTCACTAGAATATTATATATTAACAATTTTACAATAATATAATATATCATTATACAATGGTACCACTATTTGATTCATTACATGTGAGGGATCTATATTTAATTCTATAAGAGGGATAAATGAACACATCATGTACTTTAGATAGGTTAGGTAGGAGTGATAGTAGATTGGACAGTACTCTAATGTGATCAATGATCTCAAAGGGTATAATTCATCATGGAATAAGAATCCCCTTCTTTAAAACCCACATTAATTTCTTCTATGGAAATACTTGAAGGAACACATCATCACCGATCTCAAACTACATGTATTTTAAACAACAATATGAATTTATTTTCTGTTGACATTGTGTGGATTTCATTTGAGGATGAATTGATTTATATTTCCATTATATTTCATCAATAATACACGTCATATCATATTATAAAATCAATCTTCAACCTAATATGTCAATTTATTAAACCTCTTCCCATATAGAGCCTCATAAGGGTAAATTTGAATGATATAATAGAAACTATAGTTGTTTGATAACCCCATTTGGAATTTCCGAAGATATCAATTGAATGTGATCTCATCATAGGATATGAATTTTCCTTTTTTCCTAGAAATTTTGGGTGCTCACCATGCTTCTCATTCCAAATAGTGTAGCATTGTTTTGGATAATTCTAAAAATCTAAACATTTTCTACATCGACCTGTATATGATAAATTAGTTTTATCATTATTCCCACCTATAATGTAATTAATTTTTCACGGAAATTGAGTACATTATGAATTATTTTCAAACACAAATGACATATCCCAATTATTTTGTGACATTTACCTTGGTCACCCTTTCCATCTTTTTTCCCAAAGATAATTTTTTTTCTTTTCCTTTATCAAAATTATCATATGATCTTCCTTGACATGAAATCGTACTCTTCTGTGAAGTATTTCAACATTTAATTATGTTGGACTTGTTAATAAAAATTTTTATACCTGTTTTGGTATAATCACATGTTTTCTTACCTGGTAACCATTCATATTTGGAATCTCATTTGGGTAGTAATCAGATTTCCCAACATAATGTTTGTTGAAATGGTTTCTTTTATATCTAATATTTGATAAAAAAAATGAAACATTATGGATTAAAACTTTTGAATGACATAGAACATAACTTGGAATCCATTAACAAAAAATTAAAAAATAATAAATAACATATATTACATAACATATAAATTTCTAGGCCTCAATTTATTTTATCGATGATATATTTTATAAAATAATTTTATATGAGAGTATTTAATTCCATGGATAATGGTTCATAATTATATTTGGAACTTCCCATAGAATCCTTATTATGAATTAAAAACTAGGTGTGGCTCATAGACCCTTATCATGAACAACTTATCCGTTATGTCTAGCTCAATAAGGTGTTTTCAGGGTTGTAACCCCTTAATACACCTATGTCAATATTAAATCAACAATTAGTATGCAGAAATGGTAATATTTTCAATAAAACCATATACACTATAATTTTAAAATATTTTATGTATATTTCCTTGTGTTCAGTCATATCCTTGGGTATTTTAATTTTTTTTATTATAATCACAATAATAACTTGATTTTCCATTGATACCGACTATGATAAACCATATATTTATTAGATATTAATTTATTATTTATTACATAAATATTCACATAATTGATCCCAATAGTTTAAGATAAATACTTTCTTTGGAATATATGGGAAATTATATAACATCGTAAAATTGGGATACAATTATATTAATAAAAACATCGTTAATATACTCTTCAAATTTAATATCTAGTCTAAGGCCACATGGGATAACCAAGGGATAGACATAAGAATAGTGTGTGATATAATTCCTATAAATGGTATAAAGATTCATGGAATATAGTAAATAAATAAATTTTATCCAATATAAATAAAATTGTAACATAATAGGTGAGAATTTTAATCCAGAACATTGAGTTATGATAAAACATGTTGCAAAATTGAAAGATGGGAATGTTGAAAAAACATAACCCTTGGAATCATATTCATAATCCAATGTTAGAAACCATGAAATATTAATATAGTGTTCTTAGGATTACCTCACATTCACCTTAAATAGAACTTAGTGATATTAAAACATTTCTTAATGCATTAGGGATCTATATTGGAGCAACATTCAAAATCATATCATGTACATCAATAAGTGAACCACATAGATCATATAACCTAAGAACAAATTTAACCACATTTAATAAAAAAATTATGGATTTTGGATTACACACATGAAATTAAAATTTAAGTGAATTATCATTATAACAAGGTGAATACCCTTGATATTAAATAGTCATGGCTATAAGCTTCACACATGTTTCACATGGAAAAATTGAAAGACATTTTCTTTAGCATAATAATGGAACATAAAGTATCATAAAATGACTTAATGATATTGAAACAATTCTTTAATTACTTTTAATTGAATAGATATATATGATCGGAGAGTAAAAAATATATATCAACCATGGGAATTGGAAATCATAAAGATTAAAATAATGAAATTTCATCTATAACATGGAGAAGGACATGATAACATAACATGATATGGTTTTTTACCAATGTTTGGAAATAGATTAATGAGATATCAGGGTCACATTATGAGAAAGATATAGAAGTAATATATGATTGAATACATGATCCATGTTTTTATGTGACTATAATTTGGATATTTTTTGGGTTTTTACAAAAAAATAGAGGGGTTGTTTTATATTATTACTTAAAAATAGATTTGGGATATATAAAAAAATATAATCCAAATCACAACGATTACAAGAATTTTAAAAATTGTTACTACTAGGGGAGTATTTTTCATTATTTTATAATTCCACAAATATAACTAATTAAAATATTACCCATTGTGATGAAGATGTGGAACACATTCATAATGATTTTTTTATAATAATATTATATTTTATTAGGACTGAAGGATTCATAATGGATTTAAAAAATGGGTAAAAAAACAGAATATCCAATTTTTTAATGGGTAAATATATATTATGTCATGTATAACTTCAATTGAATATATTACAATACTTTTGGGTCATTATGATGTCAGAATATATATCATATATTTATTCCATATTCAATGTTTACCCCCAATATATACTATATCATAAAATTAGGAAAACTTCACAATTTGATAATTTTGATGTGATTATTGGAAAAATAATATTTATTTTTTTTCAGTGTTATTATCTAATTATATGGAACTAAAAATTAATGATAAAATATATATTTCTTTGAAAATAATCTTTTTGTATAATAATAATATTTTTATCCTTACAAAAACAACATTTCAGTTCACAAAATTATATTATCATATATATTTAAGAAACAATACATCAAAATAATATTATATTAGAATAGAATTTATTTAAATAACATAATGAAATCATTAAATGGATTTTCATAATTGAAATTCAATATTATTCCAGAACAAATTTCAATATTATTCATTTAAAAATATTATTTTTATCAACCTCATTTCAGAATAATTTTTAATATTAAAACAATAAAGAAAAAATTTTATTATTATTTTATTGAAAATAATATATACATACTGAAAATTTTAGGTTCAATTTACATTTCACTTTATTACAAAAATAAACACTATAAGGGTATGGTGTGTGGTAGTGTGAATCTATTTGGTTGTTCGATGAACATGGTTTGGGTTGTGATCACAATGATCTTGAACTTCTCTCATAAATGGTTTCAATCATGCTTTATTTATTGAATATAAAAATTTATCTTGGTCAAGGGAAAATCCCCATGATTCTATCTCCATTAGAATCTCCAATAAAATATTTTCATAAGTTATGATCCAACTCGTTGATGCCATTAATCCCACTGTCAGTCTCAATTGGTTTTTTAAAACTATCTATGTATTCCAATCAAATGATCAATATTAAATTGATATATAAGAAATGATAATGATTTTTTGTGGTATTTTAATTACTATATGATATTAAAAAATAATTTCATGTGGTTTATATAATTGTACATCATAATAAGGATTCGATTCGATAATAAAAAATAATTAAAAATATATGAAATTATTAGAGGTCTCATGGTTTGCCAATAATTGACGTGATATTTTCAACATGGAGTATTGGCAGTTCATTATGTGCCTCATGAATGAAAACCATTTGATGTGACCACACCAATTTTTGGTTCCACCAGAGCTTGGTGGTCTTCAAAGTTCATTTAGAAAGAAACTAATTTAAAACATTTCAATTGGAAAACATATGAACTCTATACGTGGAATTCATGGAAGGGATTGAAATGAGGTTTTAAGTGTAAATTTCATTTAATAACTGATTATTTTCCACTAATTCTAGTGGTTCTTTTATCAAAATTATATCTAAAGAGTGTATATTTCATTATTGTCAATTTTTTTAGGTTATATTGGAGAGGCAAAATATTTTTTATTGAGTTCATTCAACATCACTAATATTGAGGCAGGTGACCAAAAAAATATCTCTAACATGTGGATTTATTTATAATTACACAAAACATATCAGATCTCATTGGAACACAATGAGAACTTCCATTTAAAATTATAATTCACTTATTTGTATTTAATCAATAGGAATTGGCCCCCAATGGTTCCCACTAGTTTTTTTTTTGAAAAAGAGACTCTAAGTATTAGCCACCTTAGAGGCATTCCAATCATTTAACCTTAGTTGGATCTCGAATTTCTGAATCTAGATCCTGTGTATTTTTTTTCTGATATTTTTATAAATGTAATCAAAGGATGCGAACCATGCCACACTAGGTGTTGAAATTGAAATAGACTATTGGATTAAAATGTGAAATGGTAAATGGTCATAAATGTTATGTGAATTTGAGTTTATACAATTATTATAGGAATTTATAAGACGAGACTAAAGTTGTAAATATCATTTTTTCATATTTCCATGATAATTTTATTTTACTCTACTGAATGATGTCATGTTACTGAAATTGGAATGATAATTTTTTTAAAAAAACTAACCAATATAGAATATTTAAAAAATTTGGAATTTTTTGCAATTTATTATTCATTATTTTACAATTTCATTTGATATATGTGTACGAGAAATAAAACCTTATAAAATAATTCACACTCGGTTTGATGTCCCCTATGCATGGTAGTGACCCAAGCATGTAAAATTTCTAAGGTTCTATTAATACATGAAATATTTATTTCACCCATATCATTGAAATCAACCATGGGTTGGATTGGATCAAATTGTTATATTAATATGTTTCTTTGGAATCCACCTATAATTAAGGATTATTATAGATAGTGACATTAGAAATCATGTCATTGTGAGTCTAGATGTCCATCTTTGTTAACTATGAAATCATGGGTGAAAGGGTTTATTTAAATGAAATGTATTTTATTTTGAATTATTTCCCCCGAATGTTACTCTATATCATGTACTAATATTCATACTTGATTTTTTTAGAGAACATTGATGGTGGCCAATTATGTTACAACGACACCTTTTTAGGTGTTTGTTTGGCACCTAAGTAGAGTTTAAAGTAATAATGTATTTGTCAGGGAATGTGGTCTTATTATTTATTTTCTAACTTCCTATATAGGACTCAATATTGGATTTAGGGCCGAGTTTGAGATTTATGTTTTTTTTTCTGTACTATTTGTAATTGAACATTTTATTATTTTGTTGAACCATATTTTATACATCATTTAGGGTGACATGGAATTGGTCAATTATATCGGTTTGGTTGGTATTTTTCATATTTATATTATGGTGTTGATATATATTTTGATTATTTATCATATTTCTACAAGGATTATTATTTATTACTAGAGGGTATTGTATCATAACATTATTTATTTGAAACTAATTTCTAGTCAGTAGCATCTTTCATACATGAAGGAATGCATTAGGTATTATGTTGGATAGTCTCATTCCTATAATGGGGACCCATGTCGGGGATGTAATAAAAAAAATTTCCATTAGATATCAATCAACCATCTAGAAATATTTACATAATTTATTTCTTCATTATCATCTTTATCCTATGTTTCTCAAATCATGGAATCTTCATTACATATTATAGTACTAAAGTTCCACACCATTCCATGTATGTATTTTCATACCATTCATATTTTCTAAAAACACATGCCTTACATTATTATAATAAATATCATATATTGATGACCGAAATTCATTTTAAAAAAATATATTAAAAATATAATGTAATAACCATTATCCCATAGTGTTTTTTATTATAAATACATAAATAAATCCTTACAAAACAAAAATATAAAGATATTCACTACCTATTTTTATTTTGACCACACCTCCATTATGTATATATATTTTGAGAATTATTTTCCTCGTATTTTTCAATGAAATTAAATTGTTCGTAATAATGAATATCATAGCCTTATTTTTTCACTTTTCTTTGAAATTTATAGTTGAATCATAATCATGAAATCTCATATTATTTCACACCAATCATTTATCCTCATTTAAAGAAACCATGATCCCCTTCATTAAACTCCAAAAAATATATCTCATTTTACCAAATATAATAAATATATACCAACTCCATATTTTCTATGATAGATCAAAACATCATTAAAATGTTTTTGTCTTCTTAATAATTTTCAAAAAAATTAACTCTTAAATTAGAAAATACTCAAAAAAAATAAAATTTTACAAATCATGTAGAAGATGGTCCAATAAAAAAATTTCGATTAATAAATTTAGTTTTTCACCTTACACAATCTTACATCCATTAAATAATTCAACATGAGTTATAAACATTCATTATAACTACCTATTGATCTTGACCAATAATACACACTATAAGAATATTATAAATGTTAATAAAAGTGTATAACTTATAATAGATAATGAACATACAGATACAACTTATTAAAATAAAATCATCATACCACAAGTAATCCCTAAAATGAAAAAATCTATAGTGAATTTAATCCTTTCTAATTATGAACAAAAAATAATTGAATCATTAGATAAAAATCCTCATGTATTCATAAATATTGGCACAATTTTGGATTAAAAGGTTTATAATAAGATTATCCATTTAGAAACACTTTATATCATGAAAAAAATCAAATAATATAACTTTTTATGTAAAAAAAATATTTAGAAGCTCCTCTTCGAATATTTATTCTCATTCCCTATACTCAGTGTCCAAAAATACTTATTATATATCTTATAACACATATCACCCTATATATTTTACTTCATACCATTGGATATTAACATTATTATTTGATAAAAAATTTATTTCACTCCATATTAATTCCACGTGAAATTTTTTAACACCACTAATTACAATTAAATAGTTTAGAAGATGTTACTTGATTTATCTAGATTTAACATTAACATAACATATAATTTCTACACCGCAACATATTATATTCACTAATTTCATGTTATTCATACCTTATTCATACATTCACTAAAAAGATAATATATATCGCTGAACTCTGTATTACATCAAATAAATGTTCTGATAAATTAATACCAGAAGAGAGTGTCACGTCCCGATAGCACATAAATTGGATAATATGGTAAGTTATGTTATACCAACACTATAATTTCAAATAAATTACATTATTTTCAAGTTTTTATCATTTAATTGATACCAATTGAATAAAAATATTTCTTCATGAATTAATTCGAATCAATTATCTTATTTTTCATGGAATACATTATTATTGTTAGACTGGTCCCACATGTACATTAGTCCTCTATGGATGTCTTGAATCTCCATCTATTTTCATGTGTCCACTAGCATAAGATGAATCTTCCACCTATCAATTCTGGATAACTTCTTTCGGGTATTTTTCCAATGAAATAGACATTCCTTATTTTTTACTTTTTCAATTTCAACTAAAAACACATCTGATGTGATTATTGTAATTGAATTTTTCTTTAGAATTTAAGGATGGTTTTTTTCAAATAATTCATCTTTAATAATTAAAAATACATATTTTATTTTATTAGTTGGTCACTACTATTAGTAGGTTATAACTGGTTTATGAGACACCCTCTATTTTAATTGATAATAACATTAATTTTCCCTTGTGAATATTTTATCTAGAGTTACATTTTCTCATTTCCTCTATAAATCCCCACACCTTATAATTTGATTTTTTTTGATATGGGAATCTCTACTAATATTTATACACTAATACCTATAAATATACAACTTTTTTTAAGAAATCAAAAATATTTCATTAATATCATACCTCGTGTATCTTTGTGTCAGATGAGTGGTTGTTGTTGTTGTTGTTATAAATCATTTAATATGGGATTTGGATTCTAAAATACATAAATTATCAATAAAATAATTCTAGTGTTGTTGGAATTAAAAGTGAGAATCTTTTTGAATCATTAATTCCAGATTTGTAAATAATATAACAATTAATCATGGATTCCAAATATATAATTATTTCTAAAGAAATTATTGAGGATTCTAAGGGAGTGATCTATAATATTATATTTCCTTTGAAATGTCATTATTTTTTTCAATATCATCAATACTAATATCATTATATACATATTGTACAAAAATATTTTATATCTATTAACTAGATTATTATATGACTTATATCTTCTATAATAGCTACTTTTAGAGAGGGATAACTATAATGACATGGTTTTTAGTCAAATAGGAATACATAAATAAATATGATGTTTGATAGTTTTCACATAATGTAATACAAACCCCAGAATAAATATAGGCTATTGGAAGGTATACATGGAATTGTATGGTATAAATAATTTCATCATAAATATGAAATATATGTTTTTAAACATATATAAATAATAATAAAAATTTTAACTTTCAATTTTGACTGAACTAATATAGCTAGAAATCTAATATAATTTTATATTTAAAAATTAATTTTTTATAATAATAATATTTTTCCGAATGAATAATGTATTGATACTAGATTAATCAACATTTTATATAAACCGAAATATGAATTGAAATATAAAAAAATTATTTTTTCCATAAATATTTTTGATATATTTTTAATTATTATATTAAAAATATTATAAACATTATTATGTAGATTTTTAAAAAATGCATTCATTTTATCCTTATTATTTAAATTTTATCTTAACATAACAATTATATATTTTTTTTTAAAAAATGTTTTTTTTGGGGATTACTATAATATAATATGTTTACAAATATGATTCCTCATATTGAAATATTAGATTATAAGAATAGTTTTGTAATTTATTAACAAATTTTAATTAAAAAAATTGAATTTTAATTGTTATATTAAAAATTTATAAATATTAATTTTATCATAAAATAAGATATTTAATGGATAAGATCTTAAGAAAAAAATTTCCCAATAATGTGATTTTAATGAGTTGTGAAATTATAATTTAAAAATAACTTATTATATAAATTAAAAATTTATTAATATAAAATTAATTCCAAATTCATAGTCAGTATGTTGAGATTTTATAATAAGGATTGTTTTCTAATCATAATGGTTAACTTGATTAGGTATGAAATGTTAGAAAAATAAAAGATACATGTCATCATATAAACATAAGGTGAATTTATTTCCTCACTTTCCATGGCACAAAATACGCATAAATTTGGTCCATAAACTACCCAACCTCCTACTCGCCACTCTTATCTACCATAAATTATTTCTGACTTATTAAATAACTGTCCTACAAAGACTTTACCCCTTCAAAAAGAATAAAATCCATATATATATATATAAAACAATCTATATTTTCTATTTAATTTTTTTATTTAAATGTATGCTTCCATATATTATCTTCTACTATATTAAAATAATCAAAAAAGAATCAATTCTATTATAATGTATTGTTTTTGGGACTATAAATGAAATTACATGCCTTCCATTTTCTATTAATAAAAATGATATCATGCACCACATGTATGTGTGGACTAGTACATCCATTAATAAACTTGATTATTTTTCCATTACCCATAAGATTAATGGACTAAAAATACAATTCAAAAAAAAAATTATGACTTTTATGAAATTATTTAGATTCATTATTATATTTTTCATTTCTACTATTCCTCAAAAAATAAATCCATTATCTTTGGGTATGTACATCCATCTTCCACCAAGTAATGATGTAATCTCTTTTCACTCACCCGTTCATAGATGATTTTAGTTTGTTATTTATGAATATAAATTATATTTTTGAGTGTTATAAATAATTTATATGAATCTATAAAGAAAATTTTAATTATTTATCATTACAAATTTATGCTTAAATACTGATAAATAACCTGAAACTAGTTTTTTATCAATCTCTTTCACAAAACTAAATAAAAACTATCTTAACATTATATATAATCATATAACATTAATTAGAGTAAATTATCATGTTTTTAAGGATGAACTTATATTAATAATAAATTTCTTATAATAATATTATAAAATCAACAAAAATAACTAACAAAAATTTCAAAAAATATATTACCAAGAGAGAGGTATTACCAATGAACTGTAAAAATAGATATTCATATGATTGTGGTACTTAAATAGGTAATAATTATCTTAATTTTTATGATAATTTTAATTAAAAAAATCCTCATTGATCATGATAAATTTTCAAGGGTCTTTGATAAATCAAATATCAAACAAGTTGTTATGTAGTTTTGTTTCAACATCGGCATTAAATTTTCCCTATATTATATTATTTCATTTTATATATAATATTAAAAAGTAAAAATATAATTAATTTAATTTCATAATGTTTATTTCATTCAATTAATTCTTTTCTTTTCCATAAAATTATAAAATGTTTTTATTTTTTGCCACCCCCGTATATTTTAATATCTAATTAATAGTTAATTCATTCAACTATATCTATTCACATACCATAAACATTTTCCATTAAATTATAAAAATTTAATATATTAATAAATTTGTGTGACCATAATAGTTTTTTAATATTAATTATTGTCTCTCTCTTTATGATTGATATTTAGTTCTGTACTTTATCTCCAAATGGATCTTTTTCATGATGTTATGTTTTATAAATCACTAAATTGATGATTTTATAAATATACTATTATGTGTGATTGAATTTGGTATCAATGAATAATTTTTATGATATTGTATATGTGATAAATTTAAAAATATATTTATTAAACCAATCATATTCCAAAGATTTTATGATTTTATAATGAGATACTTTTTAGGAACACAGGTGTGTGGTTAGTATTCAATACATTAGTGGGGCCTATATGACACAACATTGGTTTTGGTAATCCATTACATCTCATGAGATAAATATTTAAATGATAATATATTCAAAATCCAATATTTTAGATGTGTTGAGATACATGTTCTTCAAAGGAAATAGGTTTTTGTGCTTTGCCCACGATGACTTCTTTCTAATCATGTTTTAGTTAAACACTCCTTAAATATAAAACTATTTTATTATCTTTATAACCTGATATATATATCAAATTTTCATTATCCTTATTAAATCTTATATTTCTAATATTATGGGAATATATGTTCTCTATACATTATATATAAACCAATTTTCAAATTCTATGTTTTTTAATCATAGATTTACAACTTACTTATCTTCCCTAATATGATTTTGATGTTACCATGGGAAACATGTTGATATGTTTATTTCTCCCTTAACAGGATTTTGAAATCCAAAATTTTATTATTATTCCATTTAACAAGTTTTCAAGATGATGTCAATATTGATTTTGATTAAGAAAATGAATGTATGATAATATTATTCAAAATTGTTTACAAGACTATGAAATATGATTCATAAAAAGATGAATACGAAGAGAGTAATCCTCTATAATCAAGTAATTTTGATTTTATAAGGAAATTTTATTTTTTAATTATGTAAATAATATAGAATAAATTAATTTTTAGCATTGGTTTCTGTTGTTTGTGTTGCAGGCATGGAGTAGTTATTATTTGAGAATATATTATTTACCATTGTAATAAATGTTGTTTATCCTTAGAAAATCCATATATATTATTCCATGTAAAGGATAATATTGAAAAATATTAGTAAAGTCTTGAGTAATTGGTTTTCCTGGGAAAAAATATTTATCTATAGATTAACAACAAGATTTGGATAAACCCTAATTTCACCTAGGGGTAGTCATCCTAAAATGTTTTGGCTGATAACTGAATCGATTATGAATATAATGCTTTATTTGTGGGACTAATGCATATAATATGGATAGACACTCCAAAGGAATTTTATTTTGTTGATAATACATTATTTTTGATCTTCTATGAAGGTTATATTTCTTGTTTACTTTAAGTTATTTGGTTTTTAGGAATAATATATCCCAAATTAATGTAACATATATTAAAAAACTATTGATATAGGATTAAATAAATGAATTACTAGATATTAGGATAATGTAAAATATTTTATTGGTATTCAGGTTGAATCTATTTTATTTTATTGATCCTGGTATTCCCTTAATGTTTTTATGTTTTTATCAATCATATCAATCATTTTAAATCATAACGATAGTTTAATCCATAAATAAAAAAAAATAAACAATTGTTTTGAGGAAAAATGAGAGTAATTTCCAATGAAAACTCCATTGAAAGAGGGTTGGTGAACATAAATTCATTAAAATACACACCCAACTCTCAAAAGGTATGAATAATAACACAAATCACATTGAGCTAAAAAGTAGAACTATGATATTAGATGGATCATATTGGGTCTTAAATTTGGAAAGGACACCCCTCCTTCAATAAATAATCACATAAAAATATTTCAAACCTAATTATTAACAAGGGAAAAAATATATTTTTTAAAAAAAAATCACATTACATGAGAATAGTTTTTCCCTAATTATCAGTGGGAATACACAATCAAGAAAAGGTAAAATATTTTTAAAAATATAATGAAAAGGGATAAAATACAGTGAATATTTTGGGAAATTTTCAAGAAATAAATATTCAATATTTATTTTCCCCTATTTTTCATAATGATATATTGGTAATTTTAGTATTTCAAAAATAAAAAGATGAATACATTGACACATATGATGAAAAATTCATAGGTCTAGTGTGATTTATCATTGGAATTTTTAATGACAATGTGATCATGATCAAATAATACATTAGTTTCCCTAAAACAATTCATCATAAGGAATTTTAAATTTTATCAATTAGAATAATTGAATATAATATCTAGTGTTTAGTAAAATTGTAGATGGAAGATAAATATTATCATTACTCCAGATATAGAAAAAATGTGTACTGTTTTTGGGAATCTAGGATGAAAAATATCATAAAATGTGGCTACATTCTCAATCAAACATGTCAATTATATAATTATGATAAATGGGAAATACATTTGGTCAATGTCCTCACTAATTCCATCTCGAATCGTTAATGTTTAAAATTTATTTTTTATTGATAATGGGAATCAATGTAGTAATCCTAGTTCTAATGAATATAATATGACCTAGAAACCCACAAAACATGAGGAATAAGTCAGACAATAAGAAATAAATATCATTGCGGTGGATCAATTAAATTAACTTATATGTGGTAAACTAATTCTACATTTTAGATATGTGATATCATTATTTGATTTATCTTTTTAAATTATTTTATATCAATCATATTATGAATTAATATAAAACCACTAAATTAATATATGGAAATTTACATATCATTGAAAACAATATGTGTCATTATGATCACATCTAATATATATATCTATATCCTCTATGATAAAAATTTCCTATGAAGATATATTTTTTCTCCCCTTTATTTAAATTTCTAGAATTTCATGTGTCGATATAAAATATTTATATAGAAAACATATAAATTTATGGAAGAAATATGTCCCATAACATCATATTCTTATGTGTGGACATAATTATGATACCCCCTTTGATTTAAATACTATAATATGGGTTATAATATCTTTAAAGGAGGGATATATAGGTAAAATGACCCTAGAGGAAGACGATGTTAATGAAATTCCCATTGTGTAGGAATATGTTGATGTATACATAGATGAAGAAACTAGCCTTCCCTAGTATCGTGAGGTTTAGTTTTCAATTGAACAAATACCTAGACCTATGGAAATATCAAATAGTTTATATGTGGTGTCTTCTATTGAAATGTAGGAATGATTGTTGTAGCTAAATTATAATTTAATCAAGGGTATCACCTACCCCTGTGTGTCACCATGGGGATAAAATTATTTCATTACTAATAAGAAAGAGAAATCAATGGCACATTTCATTATTTATCATGCCCTTAACCATATATCAATTATGATGAATTTTTTTTACCCCATATTGATATATTAATAAATCAAATAATAGGACCAAAATACATCTCAAATATTAACTATTTATTTGAATATAATTTTTTTTGGGTAAAAATGGAGGATATTTCTAAAATATATTTCTGAATTAGATACATACATTGTATATTAATTACGATTCCATTTTAGCTAATCAAATAAATAGCATTAATCATGGATATAATTATTATAATATTTACAGACATCCATTATCAATTAGTGTTTCTCTTTTGAAATTATATTCTCATATATTCTACGTGTTAAGTCATTCAAGATGATTATTTTAAAATTTTGTTAATGAATGTTAAAAGATGATAAACTAAATGATAAATTTAAAATATGAGAATTATAGAAATATAATGTATCATTATTGGGTCATGTAATCTAAAACATGTTCATATAATTATATACATAAATGAAATAATACATTTTTAGAGATCATGTACTTTTACACATATAATTACATGATTTTTAGTATAAATAAACATCAAATTGAATGCCAAGGATCAAAAATACTAGTGTCATGGATGATGAGGTACATAATTAAACATCATTAGAGAAAATATTATTTAATATCTTAATTGAGATCCAAACATCCATTTTTCTAAATAAATTTTAGAGGATAACAAGGGGATAAAATTAAGAAAGGGATGATCTAGAAACCTAGTAATGGAATAAGCAAAAGAATAAAGCTTAAAACATGGGTTAGAAGGCATTATTTAATGATATAAAGTGGCATGGTTGATGATTAAACATAAGGAATCATAAAAATCACATCATGGGATCATATAATCATGGAATCCTTGAAATTTAGAAGAAACATAAATCATGACTATATCAAGAGTCAAGGTTCGTTGCACATAGTGTACCACAAGTCAAGGCTAAGAACCAAGACCATTTCACCTGGAGCTTGAGTCAAGGATAATCACCAAGACCATTTCACATAATGTCTCAAGAGACTAAAATTTCCTAAATTAATTGGATCATTATATTGGAATACTAATGTTATAATGTTATTGAATATGCTTTTCACATAAAGTATCATACATAATCAATCATATATAAACATAAGGATACCCATGGAAAGAAATGGGTATTTTAATCATGACATAAATCATAATGAATTTTTGTATCATACAAGTTTCCATAAATTAAATGAGTATAAATTATACATGTAAATTCATAATAAAATATAAAAATATATCATGGTAATTTTTGTCGAACAAAATTGACAACATATAAAAAGAGTATTTAAAAAATATTTACAATGGAAATGTGGTTTTATGGAAAATACTAAAAATAATTTATAATAGATAGGGGTATAATACATTTTATAAAATAATAATTTAACATTATGGGTTTCTATAATAAAAACATTTATTTTATAAATACAATGGTGGCTTAAAACAGATGATAGAGTGCACCTAAAACTGGGTAAGAATTCAGGAAGTTCACTTAAGACGAGCTCGCTAATCGGTAAGAATTGAGAAGGGAACCATTTAAAATATCTATATAATTGAATGATAATGATGAATGGATCTTGATAAATTATTTTGGAATATATAATATAAATTTATAAGGTGTACATGAAAATAACTGATAACATTATTTGGAAAAAAAATTGATGGACAAACCTGAATTAATAATATAGGTTCAGGTATAATCCCTTACATTCTGCCTGAAGGTGTTATTAACATGATATAAATTTCTTTTATAATCTAATTAGTTTCATTAATTAATAATTGGAATAACATTATGAAGTTAAATCATGGAATATTTTGTGGTTTAATAGGTTCAATTTCATTGTTTGTGAGCAATTTCTTCCTTGCTTATAATTATGGATTTACTTATATACATGTACATATAATACAGTAAGATGAGGATGAATGTCTAGAATTGGAGTTATATGTTATTATATAAAATCTATATGTTTAATTGGTTTTATAAATCATTTTTTAATTTGGATTGACGATGAATCATTATATTAAACATTAATGATAATCATTTGGGTTATTTGGTGGTTTTTTGATCACAATGAACTCATTTTGTATTATAATTTAAAACCAATGGTACAAAAACAATCAATAATGTTAAATATGATATATTACAAACAACATAATCTAGTTCAACCAAAAAATTGGTTTCATGACCAAAATTGAATATGATAATAAAAATTGAAAACTCATCATCCATGAATGTGATAAATCAACACATCTCGGATGGTGTTTCCATTTCTATTATCGAAGAACAGGAAATGAGATATAATGATAAATTATTCAATTAGAATAAAAAAATATAAAAAATTTAAGGTATTCGATTTTTTACACCATTTGTTTGTGGGGGAGGTTAGGATTGAAAACAATACAAAGTAACATGAAAATAAATTGAAAGGAAACGAAATTGGGTTTTACCACTTCATTCAATCCACATGAGAGCCTCCATAAGGTATTAGTTTTTTGTGTTTTGTTATGATAAATATATTCATGACATGGGATGGATGATTAAAGTGATATTTGAGTCGATTTTAAAAATGTAACAATGCTTCATAGGTGTAAGGAGAAGAGGTGGTGGTGGGTGGTATTTATAGTTGTGGAGAGGGGAGTTTTCCCAATATTTTATACAATAGTTTATTATTTTTATGAAGACAAGAAATAATGGTGATTATTGAAACCAAAAATAGTTATAAGTGAATTTGAAAAGAAACAAATGGCCATTTACTTCATCCATGACTCAATCATGATGCATTAAATCATTTGTTTTGAATATTTCATAAATTATCAAATTTCACTATTCACCAAAAATTCATGTATATCAGAAAAATCCCCAAAGTTCATTGTAACTATTTCTTAAAATTTTCGAAATAAAAAATGAACTAAATTTTAATAAAATAGTTTTCTATATATTAGATATTTATTTTAATAAAAAAATAAAAAATTATTTTTAAAATACAAATTTTCAAATTAAATTTTTTAACAAATATAAAATTTTATTAAGGTCTTATAAAATTTTAATATATTCACAAGACAACAAAATATACCTTTATGGATATATTTTATAAAAATAAATGTTCATTAAAATTATATAGTTAATCAGAAATGGTAATTAAATATTTGTGACTTACGAAAAATACCAACACTATCATATTGTCACTTATAATATGGATAAATATTATTTATACTTTCATTGGTAAAGTTACTATTTTCTTGGACAATTTATTATTAATAAGTGTAATTTTAATATTCATAAGGTTAAATTAAGAATTCCTATGGGGAAGTTAATATTAACCATAAATTACGTTTTCCCTAACGTAATTTAAACTTTTTATTGAATGCAACTGCATTTGTTAGATTTTTGAAAGTATAATCAAAGAGTGGACAAATTTTGTTTTGAGGTCACATAGTTTTTATAATCTCCTTCACGCATGATGTGGAATTTTGTTTTGATTTTATGTGATTATACTATGTGATATAATTACATGAATATTATTTCAATTGACTAAGATTTGTGTCTTTAAATTCTAACCCCATAATGTTATTTTTCCCATGAAAATTTTTTATACATTCAAAGATGAAAATTGTCTTTGTACATTTACATTATTACTTTCCTCATGTTCCCATGTTTCCTCTTTGTACTTATGGTTCTGCCATAGTAATTTGACCATGTTAGTATTCTTGTTATGTGTAACTTTATCCCTGTGATCCAAGATCTTCAATGGTTACTCCTCGTACGAGTGATCATTTACCAACAATGCATCCTATAAAGGCAGTACATGTGAATGATCTGGTATGTATATCTTTAAGAGGGGTACATGGATGACATCGTGTACTTTCGAAAATATATCTGGAAGTTCTAGGTGATAGTCCACAACACCAACATTATCAAGAATCTCGAAGGGTTTGTTGTACCTTGGACTTAGCTTTCCATTATTCCAAAATATCATGACCTTCTTCCAAGGAGATATGTAGAGGAACACCATGTCTCCATATTTAATATCTTGGTCACATCGATGATTGTATGCATAGCTCTCATGTCAACTTTTGGATGAATTGTTGTCTTGTTGAATTTTATCCACCTTCTCAACCATTTCATCAACCATTTCATGTACTAGCAGCTTACGTTCATCATCTTCATCCCACCACGCTTGGGTTTTGGACCTTTTCTCATACATGGATTCATATAGTACCATTCAAATACTATAGTGGAAATAATTGTTATATGATAATTCTACTTGTGGAAGATGTAGGTCCCATCCTCCCTTATAGTCCATAGAAAACTCTCTCAACATTTATTCCAGTGTATGAATAGTTCACTCATGTTGACCAACAATTTGAGTCATTTAGGTCGTACTAAAGTTCAATTTAGTTCTAAGAGCACGTTTGTGGCTTTTCCAGTCCATCAAAGTGAATCTCATATCACTATCATAGACAATAGATAATTTTACTCCATTCATAATTACCACCTCTTTGATATATATCTATGAAATTCGATCCAATGATAATTCCTCTAAAATTTTGATAATGTGAGCAATCATTTCAAGACAATCCACAATGACACATATAGAACTATTTTTTATGGATGTCCATGGATGTACAGTGACAAAGTCCATGGTGATATTCTACCACATCCAAGTTGATATTGGTGTTAGTGTAATCATACCTATAGTATTTTTCCATTCATCCTTCATTTTCTGACATACTAGGCAGTTTGATGTATACCCATCAATCCCTTTCTTCATGTTGTCCCACAAATTATTCCCTTAATGATCTTGATAGATATTTGTGCTACCTAGGTGGATAGGTAAGGATAATTTATGTGCATCATTCAGAAGATCTTTATTTATCCTTGGCTCAAATGGTTCACATAATCATGTCCTGAATCTTATAACTTAATCCTAGTTAATATTAGACATAGAGGATTTCCCATTTCTGATAGCATCCAACCATTTCTAAATTTCTAAATTATTTCATTTATCCCCCTTTATTTTCCCAATGAGGTATGGATGAGAAATCATTTGATAATGGATTAACGTTGTTCTTACCTTGATGATTATAATGTCCATCCTCTTCCAATCGAGGATGTTTGAATCGTTTTAAATTTCCATCATTGAAAAATAAGCATGATCCTTTCTACATTGAGCATATAAAACATTATTTTCTATAATGATATGGTAGTGGATTGAGAAGTCATAAAACATTATGATCTCTAGGTATCTTTATTGGCTCAAAGTAATTGCTTTTTGTGTGAATATATATTTGAGACTCTTTTAGTTAGTATATATCTCACAATTCCACCCATATTGATAATACTGTCATATTTTCAATGAAAATATCAAATCATCAAAATTTGGATCATGAGGGGGATTGTTTTGCTCTTATATATTTAGTTACCTTGAGGGTTATGATATTAATTTATCATTTTTCATCATCAAACATCTTATAAACTTATTTTATGTATCATTTTTTAATAAAAAATAGTTCTCTACATGGCATGAGTTAGAGTACTTGCAAATTTATTTGCATGTTTTTGGAGATCCGTAATTATATCCTCAGATTCATGAGTCCAAAAGTTCTTCACTACCTTCCTTGTGATCTTGGTCATCGGGTTTTCAAATCCTGAGAAGTTCTTCACAATTAATTGATAATACCCAGATAGACCTATAAAGCTATGGATCTCTATTACAGATGTCATATCGGTCTGCTATCTTATTCCCATTTTCATGGAATGGTCCACAGATATTCCTTTTCAAGTGATAAAAATCTCCAAGAATGATACTTCCTTCATCATGAACACATATTTTCTATAATTTTCATAATTTTTATCCCATAGAAATGGAATCAACATATTATTCTACTTCCCATAATGTTCCTCCTTTCACTTAGAGTATATCAACATATCATCCATAAATATTACCACAAATTTGTTTAGGTAATCTCTAAGGACTCTATTCATTAAATCCATGAATATTTCTAGATCTTTAGTGATTCTGAAAGGAATCATTATGATATCACAATGTTTGTACCACATTAAAATGTAAGTATTGAGAATAATATCCTTCCCCACCTTTAATTGGTGGTATTTTGAATGAAGGTCCACCTTAGAGAAATAACTTTCAATACATATATGATCAAACATGTCATATATCATAGGTAGGGGATACATGTTCTTTATCGTGATTTTATTGAGCTCATGATAATCAATTCATCGGCACATTGACCCATCCATCATCTTAACAAAGAGTACTAGTGCACGACATGGTGTTTCACTCAGTCATATAAAACACTTCCCTATATTTTCATGTTACTGCTTCTCTAGATCTTCCATATCTATAGTGGTAATTCTATAACGTGGGGTTGATATTGGTAGGGATCCAAGAATATGTTAAATTGGTAACTCAACCTCTCAATTTTTAGGAATATAAGGAAATTATTCAATGAATACATCAGTTTAATCCCTTATGATGGGAACATCGTGGAAAAGTATCATCTCCTCTATCTCAATTATCTGAGCATGATATTCTTGCTAAAAATGAAATTTTATCTACACATGACAAAATAATTATAAAAGAGATTCATCACTCCCCTTACACATATATAGGATTGTAAGATACTATGGGATGTAAATAGTGATCTCCCATTCCCAGTAGAAAATTTTGGATTTGTATAATGATATCCAATCCATTCCCAAAATAGCATCGAACTCTACGAGAGGAAATAATGACATGATTTTCTAGGAGGATCAGTACATATTCTTTTATCGGGTAGGAGTTATAAACCATAGATGCAATAATTTACCATTCATTATTCTCAAATATAACTCATCCGCCTAATTTGGAGGTGGTGTTTGAATAGTTCTACTCTAAATTAATGATATGAATGAATTCATAGAACCAAAATCAAATAGTACATTCACTATTCATCAATGAATAACTAGCTTACATGTCGCCGCATAATTTTATGGATCCACCTCTGTTGTAGTGATATCATATTCTCTTACTTACTTCCTTGGAGGTTGTTGTTTATTTCCTTGGACAACTCTTGGCATAGAGAATTTGTTTGTTTAATTCCTATGTTACTTGTAGTTGTAAAACTACACCAGAAGATGAGTGTTTGCTGGAACATTACATTCTTTCTCATCATGAGTGTAATTCTTCATATCCCTCAGGTAGTTTTGAGCCAAATGTCCCATTCTTCCATATTTGAATGAATTCCTGGTTCCCATTAGAAATCTTTCAGGATGCTTCTTCCCATAATGTTTACACATGTGATGTTTGGTCATCTTTCCATCGTGGTATTTATTTGACAATCCACCTATATTGGACTCCATTTATTGTTTTCTTCACTATTCCCATGAGACTATGGATATTATCAAATCAACATTTCAATTATCATAGAACAATGAACAATCTCATCATAAATGTTGAATTCTCGAATATTCAATACTTTTTGTAGACTAGGATTTAGTCCACTACAGATGTGATCTACCTTTAATATTGTATAGATGAAAATTATTGAATAATATATTGTATGTCTTGTAAAGATTTATTCATACATCCCAATAGAATTATCTTCCTTATGCATAAGTCTGGGGAACACTCTTTGAATCTGGAGATGACGGGTTTAGGGAAAATATAAATAGAAAAATATATTAATCAATCTCTCCCAATAAATAAATGAAATTTCCTCTAAGGGATTCATATTATTGATTAGTGTCCACCTGTGATCAGCTTACCCATCAAAACAATAGAACACCTACATGAATTTCTCTTATTTTGAGTACTGGATGACAATGAATATTTTTTTAATAGTCTTAATAAACTACTACATATGGAGGGGATCATAAGATCCACTAATCATGGGTTCACTTTTCCATATGATGTATTTGATGGAAAAATTCTTTTTTCTTTGAGGAGGATGGAATTCTACATGATTAATGTTATTATTCACAACATGGTCCAACTGGTCAAGTACATTCATCATATTTTTTGCACCTATTCCAATCGTCTTTTTCATATGATTTGGGAAATCTTCACATTCCCTGTCTCACTGATTTTTGGAACATGTTCTTTTATTTGCCACAATTATCTAAGAAAAGAAAGTAAAATTTGGGGGCTTGAATACATAAATAATAATCATAAAAGGAATCACTGAATAGAAAAGGATCAAAGTAAAAAATGAAATTATATCCTACTTTGGGATTCATTTGGTTTAAATCTTGGTTTTCATTGATTTTTTTCTTAACATATATTCTTATGATCTCTTTTTCTTTGATCACTTAATAATGGTTAATAATGAGATAATGGATTTACCAAATCATGTACACTCAGAGTTTAAAAATGGTGTGTAGTGAGGCCCATTTTCATTTTCTAGGATAGCCCATGTAAGGCCTAAAACACCTTGTTGGAGTGTTTACTCCAAGGTACATCTCTTCTAGAACTACATCCGCTTGTAGTTTCTCTACAGGGATGCATTTTCATGATAAACCACTTACTCTATACTAACCAAAAGTTAGGGATGTTTTCTCATAATTTGTCTTATCCTTAAGGGTTATACTACATTTCTCTATTACTATTCTCCAAAAATTAATATACCATCCTCTGATACCAAATATTGTGACCCTATCCCTTTATACATATCATAACATGATTTTAATCATAAATAAACATCCAATTACAAGCCATGGATTATAATGTCTAGTGTATTGAAAGACTACGTACATAAATAAACATCACAAATGATACTTATTTATAATATCAACATTGATATCATGACTTCAATTATTCTTATAATTATTCATAGCATATCCTCTAGATAACATGAACAAATGGATGAGAAAGAGGCCCACCATGGTAATAAACATAAGAATAAATTTTAGCACTTATGTCGGAAGGAAAAAAGAATTATATAAAGAGTCAAGGTACATGATTAAACATAATTAATACTAACATTTAGAACACATGATCATATAACCACAGAATCATAGAAATTTGCTAGTAACATAACACATTAAATTATCCCGATTCAAGTCTTGTTTGACATATAGTATAATGAGTAAAGGCTAACCACCAAGACCACTGCAAATATTGTGTGGGACAAGGATAACATACCAGATGATTGAACATAATTTATAATGATACTAAACATTACCTAATGAATTTCAGTGCTATCTGGGTGAACTCATCATAACATATTAAAAAATATGTTGTCGACCAAACAAATCATAGACAATAAATCATACATAAACATATAGGAACCCATGGAAATAAATGGGGATCATAATCAGGTCATAAAGAATCATGAATGGGTGTATCATACAAGTTTCCATGAAAGAATGTAATTCTAACATACATTGAAATTAATAATGTTAAATAAGAATATATCATGGAATGTGATTTCAAATAGAAGTGACCACATGGAAAAATAGTATTCACGAAATTAAAACATTCTAGTGCCCTTTTAAGGAAAATACTAAATAGAATTTAAAATAGAATAGGAAAAATATTTTATATAAAAACTATAAGTGAACCATGAAGGATAAAAAATAAAAACCTATATTTTATAAATAAAAATTTGTAAAAATACATATGATATAGTTAACTTGAAATTTTGTTAGATTTCTGGAAGTTACCTAAAAACAGGGACTCTTAGCATGAAAAATTGTGAGGGGAAGAACGTAATAATATGTATATCCCCAAAAGAGAATAATGAATGGCTCTGGATACATGTGCTATGAAATATATGAAAATAATTTAGAATATTTAAATAAAGATAAATGATATATTCATTTGGGTTAAATGAATGATAGATCATCCCTAAGGAATAATGGAGGTTCGGTAAGAATCACTTACCTTATGTCGGATGTTGTTCTTAACATGATATTAATTTCATTGATAATCAAATTGGAATAATTAATTAATAACTCCATACCTGATTCCATATTAAAATGTTTTATTATATCTTTATCAAGTACATTCATACCCTTTTTGATTTGTTAATTGGTCTAATTTCATTATTTGCGAGCATCTATTTCCTGGGTTTTCATGATCGGTTTACTTATATACATGTATAGATAATAAAATAAGATGAGTATGGTTGTAAAAAATTAATGTTATAAATTATTACTGAGCATAAATATGTTTAAATAGTTACAAAATTCATTTGGTTATTTGGAGTGAGGATGAATCATTATATAAAACATTAGTGACAACAGTTTGTGATAATTTGCAGTTTAATGATCACAATAATCAAATTTTGTTTTATAAAGGAAAACCATTTGTATTAAAAAAAATTAAAGAACATTAAATATGATATATTAAATAATTATTAATATGGTTAAACCATAAAAATGGTTACATGAACATAATTTAATACGGTAGTATATATTGAAAACCCTTCATCCTTGATGTGATGAATTAACACATCTGAGATGGTGTTTTCATTTGTATTATAACATTTTGGGAAATGAGAGATGATGATGAATTAATCCATTAGAATAACATAATTCCAGAACATATATGTTAATGGATCTATTACACCATTTGGATGAGAATTGGTGAGGATATAAAGGAATACAACGGAACATGGATTGAAATTGAATGATAATGGAAGAGGGTTTTACATCTTGATTCTTTCATCTTCAGAGCCACCATAAAGGATTGGTTATTGGAATTTTGTTAAGACCTAAATCTCATGGACGTGGGATAAATGCTTAGGATGGTATTTGAGTCGAATTCGGGAAATCCCACATTGTTTGAGGGGTGTTATAAGAGGAGGAGGTGAGGGATGGTTTTATAGTGGAGTTGAGGGGAGTTTTCTAAATATTTAATTTGTTTGTTTATTAATTTTCTCAGGATAAGAAATAGTGTGTATTAATGAGAAAAAAAAATGAAAAACAAATTTGAGTTCGAAACAATATTCTTTTATAGCTTCCATTACACAATATTGATGAAAAAATCATTTATTTAGCATATTTCATAAATTATCAAAATTTACTATACACAAAAAAATTCACTATTTCAAGAAAAATCACAAACATTAACCCTAACCATTTTTCAATGTTTAGAATCAAAAAATGAAAAAAATTATATTAAATTAATTTTATAAATATTTGAAATTTAATTTTCAAATAAAATCAATATTTACTTGAAAAATAAAAATATTAAAAATAAAACTGATTTTTAAGCACATTGAGAATTTAATTATGTTTTCATAAAATAAAACTCAACAATAATACCTAAAAATATTATTTTATGAATAAATTTTAAGAAAAAATATTCTCATTTATATTATTAAATTAATCATAAACTTTTAATTGAATATTTATGACTTACCAAAAATAAAACATTATTATATTGTCACTCACAAGATGGATAAATATTATTTATATTATCAATGGTAAGATTACTATTAACATTGGTGATTTACAATTAATAAGGTTCATATTAAAATTAATTAGGTCAATATACTATTCATAAGGTTAAGTTACTAATCAACGAAAATTAAGTTTGTTTTATCTGACTCTAAACATCTTACCGATGGCAAATGTGTAGTTCATATTTTCAAAATTAAAATCAATGAAGTGGAAAAATAATATTTAAAGGTCACATAGTATTTCAGAGTTCATTTATGGATAATGTGGTACTGTGCATTGATTTTATTTTATTATTATATATTAAATAATTATAATAATGGAATTTCCATTGATTAATATTTATGTCATCACATTATTACGCAATTACGAAGACCAACCATTATAATCTTGCTATACAGTTATCATTTTTTATAAATGTATTATAAATCCATTATGAGAAATATATAATTAAAATCAATTTATCTATCCAATTAATAGGCAAGGCATTATAGTTCTTTTTGAGAATGAAATGTGAAGAAAGATTTAATGACCTAAAAATGTGTTCATTCACTACCCCAGTAATTATAATACCCTGTAGTTTTGAATGTTTTGAAATATACATTGATAATAAAAAAAGTATTTGGGTCGTTCCATCATTATGAATCATAAGGTAATTTTGTAAGGATTACATTAATCAAAGACTCATTATGATGATTACCCATCATATGAATTAGACCTAAAGGTAGTGGTCTTTATAACAATGATTTTGAGAAATTATTTATATTTCAAAAAGTGTGAAATGTATAATGATTACCAGAATGTGAAGTATATATTAAAACAAAATGATTGGAATATTAACTAACTAATATTGTATGAATTGATAATCTATTTTGATTTATCCTTACATAACCTTCATGAGAAGGAAAATAATGTGGATGATGCTCAGAGTTGAAAATATAAATCTAAACTCTACCTACTATGGAATAACAAAGCACTAGTACTCATTCATTTTTAAAGGATAAATCTTGAATTCATAAAATAATTTTTGAATTAAATTCTTTCAAAAAATATTTCCGAACCATCAATTCATTTAATTTTAATGAATCCAAAAATTATAATGGAGATCTAAAAAATTAACACATATTCTGAAGATTTACATAAATTAATTTTGATTTATATGATTTGTAGAAATATTTGGTATCCCATAAAACCATGAATTGATGAAATATATTTTAGATGATTCAAATAAAAAATCCTTCAATATTCTTCATGAAATTTTTTATATGTATAGTGTCGTGAATTGAATTTCTTGTGTGGAAGAATGATGAAAGAAACTAAATAATTCATATCTCAATGCTTGGTATGCCAGCTAATTAAAGATGAATGAAAATAGTATAAGGGTGTGTTTCATCCATTACAAATTATATTATATAAATGAGATAATGTCACCACATATTTAATCATTGGAGTCACAAAAATAATTAATTTGAAAAATGGTATTTTGGTTGTTGGATATTGACTTATGAAATCAACATATTTTTTTTTAAATCAATGAACTTTAATCCCTTGAACCAATTACTGAGATATACATATGGAAAGCTGTAAGGATGCATGGTGTACCATTATGAAATTTAACTAATCTAGACACAATGTTTACATTGAAATTAATGAATGTATTCAGAAATAATTAGAGATAAATATATGATTCAATAAATATTATCATCCATAAATTTATGTCCATATGTATTGACCATTAAAACACTACAAGATATGTTATGATCTTATTAATTCAATTTACATGTATGATGGGATCAAAACCATTATTTTTATACTTTTCATATAATAATAATAATATGATTCATATGAAAACATAGGATTCTATTTATGGGAATATATATAGGACTCTAATATTCAGGGATTAATATAGGTATAGGAAGTTGATAATTCCTTACCTTCTCAATTAAATTAATGAGAATATTCCAACTATTTAGGGGAATATTAATGCATAATAATTGCCATATAATAGTTATGAATATAAGAATATATTGGATCACTATTTTCATGATGTTCATACGGTGTTTCCTCATATATTATTATGTCAATAGGTTTTCTGTATAACTTATACATTCCACTATGTTTTTCAAATCACAAACATATTATCATAATGAAATTTATCTTTCCCTAAGTATTATTTTCTTAAAGAAAATTTTCCATTATATAATGAATTTTTTTACCTTAGCATTGTTTTCATTGTCTCATTTTATAAATTCTCATAATTAAACTCATTTTATTACTAAGTCAAAAATTTTGATTCATATTTAAAACCTTGGAATATAATAGTTTCTTAGATATAGAGTATTTTTTCGGATTCTGAATTATCTGAAACTCAAGGACCAAATTCTATGAAATTCAGACACCAAATTCTCTGAAATTCAGACTGAAAATTCACCCAAATTCATACTCCGAATTCTAAGAAATTCCGACTTCGAATAAAATGAAATTTGGACTTTGAATTCTCTGATATTTAGACTCTTAATTACTCAGAATTCAGATTCCAAATTAGTTATAATTCAATTTCCGACTTTTTCTTAATTCAGACTCCGAATTCCTTGGAATTCAGACTCCAAAGTCCTCAAAATTAAACATAGAATTCGTATTAATTCTGAATTATAATCCCACTAAATTCAGACACTATATTCCTCATAATTTAGACTCCAAAATTCATATAATCCAGACTGAGAATTCCTCAGAATTCTGATTCTCAATACATTAAAATAAAAATTCCATAATCTTTAGAATTCATAATCCAAATAAGTTTTGAAACAAAATAATAATATCCATGTCTTATAGATTCTTATTTTTATATGATTAGAATCAAAATTCAATTTTTTGTTATACATATAAAATTCATATATTTTTAAGAAACATAATTTTATTTACACATGTTATTATTCTAAAACGATGTCATACAATCTGGTTCTAACTAACCTTTGGTTGAGTGACATGTGTACAAGTCCCTCTGAGATTCAAGTAAAAATATGACCATTGGAGGAGGGTGACGACCAATATATTTTTTCCTATAAATATAATATCATTTCAATGAGCTCTTAACCATTCCATAAATTTATAGATCACATGTTGTGATATGATTTCTAGATTGAGAGACTATTAGGTTTTGTGTGCTCTAAACACCTAGTTCATCTTACTTTATGCGAATTTGACTGTTTATGAGTACAATTGAGGGATTCCTGGGATAAGAAGATAGATTTGGTGACTACCGAAATGTTTTAGGTCTTCCGGGGATAGGAAGACATATGTTATGACTAAATTAAATATCAAGTTCTTGCGAGGATAACAAGAAATATTCTGATATTCATATCGTGGGATTACCCTGGTGTGGGTTTGATAGACATTCTATAGAGTATAAATCAAAGTACCTTTATCAACGGTTGTTGGATACCCTACTTTTTAGTTTAAAAATGTTTTTACTTATTACTTATTTTATTTCATAGTGTATTTCTGCCGTATTTTGATAAAAGAAGAAATTATAACATCCATCCACCTTTATTTACTCTAATAAGTAATATTATATATGCTCTACGGTAGAATCATTTTCTATGTAAATTTTTCTTAAGATTCATTTTCAGAACCATATTTCCAAAACATAATAATTTTTTATCATATAACTACTTTAGGGTTTGTGAATTTACCTTGATTAACTTTTTTAAACATAGTTTTCATTAAGGGTAAAAACAAAAGTTTTTAAAGTTAAAATTCCCCCTACTTTATTGTAGCATCTACATAAACTATTTTCATCATACAATTTGTATAAGAGGAGGTCTCTGAAATAAATATACTTACATTTAATTTTTCTTTCTCGAGTTTTACTTTTTCTAAATTTTCATGCTTAAAATTTCTTTTTCATGTTTTTCATAGAGATTTTTATCATTTCTTAGAAAATTTTATTGTTAATAAGTCCCGCGGAAAAGTGTTTTCTTATAGAATAGTAGGATTGAATGTTGGTTCCATTGATAACCTTAATCTTACCCATACACTAATTTTTTAAGCTAATGATTATGAGTACTGGAGAGTTTGAATGAAATTTTTTTTATCAATATAGGAGTAGATAATTTTTTATTTTCTGTTGTGATTTTAATGTTATAGAAAAGGAAGTTAAAACCATTACCAACCAAGAAAAATAAAAATATCAACTAAATTACAATGTATGAAATACGTTGTTATGTTCTATGAACAGGAACATATATAGTAAAATATCTTCTTGTGACATTGACAACTACATCAATAAGAAACATGAAGTTACACATTTCGGATCTTCTAAAGTGAAAGAAACTGGATGATTTATGTTAATAGTTGAATATCATGGATTCTTATTTCTATATAAAGAACTAGTTTACAAGGTGAAACAAATATTTATGACCATATTCAATATTTTTCAATATATTAGAGAAAATGGTCTTTATGATGTTGTTATTTTAGAAAAGATTATTGATATCATGCACAATGAGTGGGAATCAAAAATTAAATCTATTGATGAGAATTGGAAAGTTTCCATTATTTCTCTTGATGACCTTTTTGGAACTTTTATTCGACATGATACATGGATGAAAAGAGATGATGATATGAATAAGAAGAATAATAGAAATGGAAGTGTATCCTTTAATACTTCTACAATCAAGACTACGAAAAGGGATAAAAGATATAATTTTAAGAAAGTCATTATTCTATAAGAGTCTAGTGAAACTAAACATTTTGATAATGAATTACCCAATATTTCTCGAAGGATGAAAAGATTGAAGGAAAGAAAGATTTTCAGCATAAATATAAGAAGAAAAAAATAAAAAACAAGAAAGACTCAGAATTCACATTCTATGAATGGAAAAGAGATAGACACATCATGGCAGATTGTCACATCCATAAAAGGGAAGATAGAAAATTAAAATCAATCTAAGAGAAACAAGAAGAAGTATTAATAGACTAAGGCTAAGAAAGTCTTAATGGAAAATTACACATGGAGTGCTAGTGGTGGTGACTCATCTGATGAATCATCAGAGTATAAATATTCTAGCTAGAAGAATCATGGTATACTAGCCAGAATACCCTATTAAAATAATTTTCTAATGTCTAAGGTACAACATGTAAGAGATAATAATATAGTATCATTGAATGAAAATTATACTGATGTTAAATATTATAATTTTTCACATGAAGATTCATCTTCTGATGAAGATAACTCTTTACCTAATTATAAAGAAGTGCCTAGGTTTTCCAAAATTCAATAAAATATAAATTTTAAGATGAAAAAGATGATAGAGAAGGTAAATTATAGGATTTATGCTTTTAATATATAATTATCAGATCATTATAAAGAACATGATAAGAAAAAATTTTATTTTCAAAGTGTTTCTAAAAACCATGAGGAAGTTAATTATGAAGATGTATAGACTTTATAAGGACCATTTAGATGTTATTTCTATGAAATATATTTTAGGGGCCCACTCTAGCTCTAAAACTAATAAAATTGAATATAAGAATTTGGTTATTAAAAAATAGTCAAAAATATTTTCCATAAAGAAATTCCTGTCCAACATTACCTATGGTAAGGAAAACATTGAAAAGATGTATTCGTAAACACTTCCTCTAAGAAAAAGTTCTGGATTTGGTTATACTAATTCTAAAAATATTTTTAGAAACAATTATTTTTCCCCCAAAGTGCTCCATTTGGTACTAAGTGTCAATGAGGTGGTAATTGGTAGAAAATGTGTTCTTTAAATAAAACCCAATCTTTAGGTTTTCATAATGCTTACTATTCAATGAAAAAGAGGATTCCTAAAATTTTATTTCTGAAATTTTCATATCTAAGAAAGTTTGGATTCCAAAATTATAACTCATTTTTTTTATGAAAATAAATAATGTACCATTAGAAATAAATGTTACATGGATACTGGATGTTCTCGGGATATGACTGTTAACAAAAACTTCTTTTAAAATTTATCCAGACAAAAAGAGGAAAAATAGAATTCAGATATAATGCTCTGGGATAAATTTTTGGTATAGGTAACATTGTTCTTCTTGGAAGAACAATAATTTAAAATTTCTTATTTGTTATTGGTATTAAGAAAAACCTCATTAGCATAAGAAAAATTTGTGATGAAGGTAACCTTGTAAATTTTTTGAATGATAAATTCTTAGTACACAATTCAATGAATTATTTAATTCTTTCTTAAATTAGGCAAGAGAATGTATAAATGATAAATATAAAAGACCTTAGGATCCATGATCTGTATTGATTTAGTGCAATAGAAGAGAAATCATGGTTATGAAATAGAAGGTTAGGACTCTTTAACCTTAGGAACCTATGAAAAATATCAGATAAAAGACTTTTTAAGGATATACCAGAGCATATATTAGATTATTCAAAAGTATATGATTGTTTTAAACATTAAGAGAAACAAAAATCTAATTTTTAATCAATTGGTGAAGTCTCAACATTTGATGTATTACAACTAGTGCATACGGATCGTTTTATTCTAACACAACTAGAAGTATTGGAGGAAAATATTATGTATTTATCTCTTTTTATGATTACACCAAATTTACATGGATTAATATTTTAGTAATAATATATTATGTTTTTTATTATTTAAATAAATTTTGATCCCAAGTTAAATATTTAAAAAACCATCCATTGATAACTCTTTATTGTGATCAAGGAAGAGAATGTCAAATATCACAAAAACAAAAGGATAAAAATCTTCCTACATTTTCTAATTTCACTAAAACCAGACGGAACCAATATATATATGAAAAAATAAGTATATTAAATATATTCATAAAATTTATGGATATGACAACACTAAATGTATAAGAACTCCAATCGGTACCTCAAATTCACTTGATCTTGATGAAGCTGGGAAACTATTAGAACAAACATCATTTTGAGGTATGATAGGATGATTTCTATTCTTAAAATCTAGCCATCCATAATTATTGTTTTCTATATTACTATGTATAATATATCAATATAATCCAATGAAATATCATTTAAACTATGGAAAATATGTTTTTTCTTATTTAAAGGGAAGCATGGATTTAGGACTCTTCTGTACCATTGGAAATGATTTAATTTATTAATATTTTTGGATGATGATTTTGGTGGATTTCAAATGGATAGAAAAAGTACATATGGAATGTGTAATTTCATAAGATATACATTAGTTTCATAGTCATGTAAGAAGAAACACTCACTAGAACTTTCCCTTATAGTAGCTAAATATGTAGATAATGGATGTTGTTTTGCTCAAGTGTTATAGATGCAACCAACACTCACAAACTATGTTATGAGTTTTACTAAAACACAAATATTTCGTGACAACACTTGTTACATTTCACTAAGAAAATTCCATGCAAATCACTTCTGTGAAAAACACATAGATATTAGGCATCACATTATTAGGGATAAAACAGTTAAATGAGATATCATTCATCAATTTATAAGAACGCAAAATGAACACGCAGATATTTTTACGAAGTATTTACCATCAGATAGATTTGAATATAGTAAAAAAGATAGAAATGAAAACCATAAGGTAACCCTCTATATTAAATTTTGGTTGAAACCTATCTCCTGACATTTACTAACTCATTTTCATAAAGGGAGTAAATTTTCTTTTTAACCAAATTTTAGTGCCTATTCATTAAATATTTTTCGTAAACAAATTTTTCAGAACTCACAATTCCAGATGGTGATTTTTTTTCCTTTACATGATAAAATTTTTCAGATTATAAAATTTTCTTTACTTAAATATTTTTTTGGAATATAATGTTCTTTTAAAAGAATTCTCCCCATCTCTGAAAATTATCCTATAAATTCTGAAGGTATGTTTCCTTATATTGTTTTTTGTAATGGAATTTTTTACTTGTTGGTACTTTTATCTATTTTTAAAGAATTCTTTTTCAGATTCTCTATTCCATAAATCTGATTTTTTAGATTGAAAACCTCAATATATTTGAACCTACCAAATCCTTGTTCATCTTTCATCTCAACCGTCAGATCAGATCGTGCTTGTTTCAACCATTGGATCAATTTGGGAATTCAAACTGCCACTTCAAAACCAATATAAAGTCCCCCTTTCTTTTCCCCCCAACTTATTTACAATATTTTTCATTCTAAAGCTTTGCATCTCTTCAAAAATCCCATTCTGGTTTTAAATGTTTTCTTAGACTACGTATTTCAATAGAAACCTCTCCATAGAAGTAGATGTATTTACAAAAGGAAAACATAGAATGAAAAATATAAAGATAAATGTAATTTGATCCAAGATTCTTCAATATAATTATATTATTTTGAAAAATATTAAGTTCATTGGATGGGAGAACCTCTACTTAGCAAAACTGAAAACTCAGGATCCGGTTTTTCTAGAGCCTCATGTTGATTTTTTGAGACAATATGTTTTTTTAATGAAGCTGTAAGAGATATGTTTTAATTAAACAGATATGTGAAAACCTATTCACTTTCCTTCAAGATGGAATCACGTATCATTGGATTACCATATGAAGGAGAATTTATTTTCTACACCAATAATCTAATTGAATAGTCTAGAAGTTTTGAGAAGGAAAAGGTGATAGATTTTCTTGGATTCAAAGGAGTAAAAATCACAATGATCAACCATTTCCCAAAAAGATTCAGGATTCTTGAATTATAAGAGAATGGTTTTCTAATTCCAATAAAAGGAGACACAGACTCCTAAATTAAAAATGACATCTACATTTTGGGTTTTTTGATCAACTTGAGGAAGATAAACATGGTGAATAATATCATACACACTATTACCAATATCATGAATATAACTCTTAAATCAAGAATCATCATGTTTTCGGAAATTATATCAAATTTCAAATTTCTATTCCAAGATTCATTCAAAATCTTTTAGAGTTTTAATCAAAAAAACTTCATGATTTTGTTGACAAGTGATAACACTATGCGGAGGATGATATTCGGTTAAAATAGAAAAACCAGATAATTTTATGATCTAACAGAAAGAGAAATTAAAGATATAGAAAAGAAGAAGGAAGTATTAATGACTTCTGTGAAAGAAAAGAAGCCGAGAAATCATATGGAACCATAAATCAAAGAGAAACCTAAAATTCTTGAAATTCATTCTACACCCCCAAAACCAAAGAAAAAAACTTTTCCTAATAAATTTAAAGCGATGACGAATGAACAAAAGTAAAATAATAAAGAAGAAGATTCTTGTTTTGGCCTAGATCCTACTGAGGGAAGACATTGAAAATTCATGAAGATGAAGAAATCGAAAGGAAACAAAAATAAAAGAAGAAAATGAAGAAAAAGTATAAGGATGAAATTGATAATGATCACCCCAATGATATTGAGAAATATTCTGAACATATTCACGTACCAGAATCTTTTCTATAATAATCAGTACTAGTGACTTTGGGAAAGAAATTCATAATTATGGAACCTAATGTGGAAGCTGATATTGTTTTGGAAGATGTAGTAGAATAACAAGAATAGGAATAAATAGTTGAGAGTGATGATGTGATAAATCAAGTTGAAAAATATCATGAGAAGTAATACCAACTAAAAATATGTTGATCCAAACTTCTCAGGGTGAATCAATGAAACATTATTCTCATAGAAAAGTAGATAAGGTTCAGGAAGAGGTTAATAAACCTTCTGATGATGAAAGTAGAAACCCCGACTTCATTCAACCTAACGTTATTGAGGAAGATTATAAGAAATAAAAGGTTGATGAAGATAAAATCTTCTATGTCAAAGATAGTGAGCGTCAATCTCCAAAGGATATAGTGACTACTTCCAATAATGAAAAATGAAAACAGGTGATTGTTGATACACCTAATAAGGTTGTGATAGTTAATAAGGTTACTGGAGGATCATCAATAAGAAAGATTGTGGAGCTAGGAAATTAATCTTCAACTGCAAGGGAATTAGATTATAAATCATCTCCCATGGGTAAGGATTTCATGGTACAGTCTCTATAGAAGATAGTAGGCACCATTCCTTTGTTTAAGATTATTGATTCGAGATGCTAGTTTCTTCAACACTCCATTATTACGAAGTGTGATTCTGTAAGAATGCTCATAAAAAATAATCACACTCGAGGTATACTTCAAAACTTTTTATATGGATTATTATGATCACATGAGATCATTTAAAGAATTTAAAAAGGCATCCATGAGAATAATTGAAGACTTGAGAAAATATTATGCCATCCAAGACTTAGTGAAATATGAATTAGATAATATGTATTACCTGATAAAGAACATTACAAAATGTTTTACAGAGAACATAAACCTTGAACATGTAGCCCATAAACCAAAATATAATGATATGAATGGAAAGGTAAATTCAGTGGCCTTAAATTTGATGACATAAAGAGAAGTCAGGATAGATTTTAAATAAATGTTCTATTCTCAAGAAAATATATTAATGTCTTTGGTAGAAATTATTAAATCTCGGGAGGATATAATCAAGGCTCTAGAATTGATAAATGAGGATAAAGAAAAACTTTTCAAAAGGATTTAGTACGATCACAGGGAGATTAAAAAGTTGAATACTATCGTGAATAGGATCATGTTGAAGGAAAAGAAGGATGAATAATTTTTTCTTACCAATTCTGATCATTTGTTTTATTTCTTCCTTGTTTTAATTTTTCCAATATTAATCAAAAAAATTTCCCTATTCATTGGATTTGGGTATAGCTATAATCTTTCAAGTACCATATTTTTTTCCATTCCCTATATTAATTTTTTTTTAAAAGGGGGAGAAAATAATGTTAAAAGGAATAATAAGTTTAAAGACGATAATGAACTAAGTAAAGTGGAGATAAATAGAGGGGAGTTTAATTAAAAATAATTTTTTATGTAAAAAAAAGAAAAAAATTTCTTTATGGATTTTAATAATATAATCCTTAAGTATTTCATTACCTAAGGCGGAGTTAGTCATATTCATCTTGATTCATACGTAATTCAAGATATTTTTTTCATTTAATTTTCATAATGAAAATTATTAGTCATTATATAATTTTTCCTTGAGTTGATTGTGCTTTCCAAAAAGGTTGAGATTTTTTTGTCAATAAGGTTTCATTATGAATTTTCTATTCCTATATGTTTTGAAAATTATAAACACATTATGTTAAGGCAAGTTATCTTTTTAAGGACTATTTTCTTAAGGAAAATTTCTATTATCTAAGGAAATTTTTATCCATAAATTTTTTTTCACTTCCTCATTTTATAATTTCACAAAATCAAACTCATTTTATTACTATGTAAAAAATTCACACTCATATATATTGCCTTGGAATCATATATTTTACTGGATATAGACTGTTCTATTTTCAGACTCTGAATTCTTTAAAATTCAGACTCCAAAATCTCTGAAATTCATTCTTTGAATTCTTTAATATTCAGACACTGAATTATCTAAAATTCAGACTTTGAATTATCCAAAATTCTGACTCTAAATACTCTGAAATTTTGACACCAAATTCTATTACATTTGGACATCGAGTTCCATATAATTACTAAATCAAATATCTCAGAATTCAGACTCTGAATTCCTCTGAATTCCACATAATTGAGACTCTAAATTCCTTTAAATTCTGATTCTGAATTCCAAAGAATTATACTCCCAATTCCATAAAATTAAGACTATGAATTACATAGAATTCAGACATTGAATTCCTCAAAATTCAGATTTTGAATTTATTGGAATACATCCTCATGAATCTTTAGAATTTATTTTCTTCAATCATTATAAAATAGAATATGGATATCCATGTCTTATAAATTCTAATTGTTTATATGATTAGACTCTGGATTCTATTTTTTCTTAGACTATAGAATTTAATATTTTTTAAGGAACTTCATTTTCCTTTCACATGATATTATTTTGATAAAATGTTTCACAATCTGGTTCTAACTGACCATTGGTTGAGTGACACATGTACGGGTCCCTCCACGATTCAAGGAAAATCTGACCATTGGAGGAGGGAGTCGACCATTGGATTATTTCATATAAATAGGATTTCATTTGAATTATTTCAAAACC
Organism: Viscum album; assembly: GCA_963277665.1. Lineage (NCBI taxonomy): Eukaryota > Viridiplantae > Streptophyta > Magnoliopsida > Santalales > Viscaceae > Viscum > Viscum album. The sequence goes on along the minus strand of OY728133.1, from coordinate 968,461,689 downwards.
ATTCATCCAATATAGAGATTACATGTTGGGAAGTGATTTCTAGAGAGATAGACTCTTATGCTTTGTGCCATTTTACCACCATTTTCAGCTTCCTTCATGCGAATCTGAATATTTTTGGGTACAATGGAGGGCTTATAAGGATTGGAAGACCGAGGTGTCAACTACCATAAAGTTAATGGACTTCTGGGGATAAGAAGACAAAGGTTATGACAACCTTAATGATCAAGTTCTTGCAGGGATAGCCAGATAGATTCCAATATTCCTATTGAGGGTTTACCCTGGTGTGGGTAAGACAGGAATTCTTGAAAGTATAAATCAAGGTACCTTTATCCAAGTTTGTTGGATACCCTCCTCTTTGGATTAAAAGATATTCTACTTGTTACTAGTTTTGTTCCATGCATTATTTCTGTTGTACTTTGAAAAAGGAATAATGTATAACATTCTTATACTATTATATACTTTTATTTACTCAGATATATATGATTCTATTTACTTTAAGGTAGAATCAGTTTTTAATTAAACATTTCTTATGTTTCATTTCCAGAACCATATTTCCCGAACCTAAGAATGTTTTTCTCATTGTACTACTTTAGATATTGTGAATTAACATTGTTTAAGTATTCCATACACAGTTTTCCATATAGCTAAAAACTAATTTTTTTAAAGATACAATTCACCCACCTCGTATATTTGAGCATCTACATATACTATTTCTATCCTACACATATCTTTATGGTTGTGGGTTATGATATTTAAGAATAAATATATTTTTTTCTCCATATAAGTCAATACATTCGAGATCCTTAATCATAATGGTGTTGAAGAATATTTACTAGCAATACCTCCAAAACATTATCAAGTAATTTATGTTTTCCATGTTTCTTTTTTTCTAAATTGCATAAAATATTCATCACATATACTATTCTTGGAGGATATAAAAGTTTAATGAAACTATTTAGATGAGTAACAACATGCTTAAATATTTGATTAAAAAGATGAGGTTTTATGAAACATGACCACCCAAAAATTCAATGTCTTATTGTAAAATTACATATTTTAGGACGCTACATAGTGAATTTAGTATTTTGTGATTTAAAATAACCCTCACATTCTTTTTTATGTGTAATAAAATTTCAAGGAAATTTTTGGTCTATAGGGGGTAGAATATAACAAACAAATTTCAAGTGTAATACTTCTCTAATAATAAATGGAATTTTCAATATATTTATCTATATGGAAAACCAAAACAAAAAATATTTATTAGCATAATGAATTCATTAAATTAAAAGGTACATTGAGTTTCAGTGGAATTATTAAATAAATAAATATTTATATATAATGAAAAAAGGTTCATCTCAAATATTGACCCAAGTGTGCAGTTAAAAATCGAACAAAACATTTTTTATATTATTTTATGTTTTTTCATGTATAATATAATTCTATATTATAAAACTAATAATACTATTATAATAAGTAATTTATAAAAAATAGGATGATGAATAGAATATAAAAAGTCATTTTCTAATAAATAAATTTTTCTAATGTATTTTATGCTTCTAATCTAAAAAAATCAACTATTTTAAATGATATTTTTACATGAACATATTCATTTTACAAATTCTAATGGGAAAAAATTTTAATATAAATCTTTTATATTTTTATAGAAAAAATATTTTTTAAGTTAATAATGTTATTAAATGTTGTCTACAAATAATGTGAACTTTATAGAATTGTTAGTTTATAAGTATGATCTATATATTTAAGAAACCATTTCATGGATAATAAATTTTTATTATGATTTTTATCAATAACCTATCAATTTTAATTCTATCTATGAAGAAAATTATTTAATGTTTTCCCTAAAAACTATTTTTCTTAAAAAAATATTTTAATAATTTACGTGTTGAAAATTTTACTATATTGTTTTAACACTTTTATAAATTGATTAAATTAGAATATTCTTTAAATTTATAATAATTGGTAACAATAATTTAAAATGAATCATTTTTTATGAAAAAATGATAAGTAACTTATGTATAAACTGGTTATTATGGTAAAAAACTAAATGGGAAAATAAAATCAAATCTTTGGGTAAATTAATTCATACATGTTTTAAACAAGTTTTTCTTTTTTTGGAGTAATATTTTTACCTTTTCACTTATAATCACAATTATTTATAATTTTTGGATCCACCATATTGGAAATTCAATTCTGTTGTAAAGAATTTATCGGTATTTGTAATCATTCCTCACATTTAACATATAAAATTTGTTATCAAATCATTAATTCCCCTCACACCAAACCCCCAAAATGTCAACCCCATATCAACCAATCCTCCCCTAAATATTCTTATCCACCTTAATGAGGTCATGATCTTCTCACAAGATCACAATCAGGTTTTTAACACCCTTTTCTATAGATATAATTCAAGTAGTGTGCTACAAATTTCTATTCACTCCTTTCTTATTAACAACTTACTTATTCGAAAATTTTATTCCACTATTTTCCATACACAATCATAAAATGATGAGATCATGGTCACTCTAATTCTCATTATTACATATATTGATGTACAATAATTAACCACCCATCCTTTCATAAATCCTTATAATTAAAATTCTGATCTTGCGTATTTGAGGACTATAGCCTTCACAAATAAATGTGTTCCATATTCTGTCAAAACCTATCATGGATGGCATGAATGGGTAATGTAATATTTATATATTCGATATATAAGATATTTTTAGAGCTGAAAATAAATACACATATATCTCTTTTGTCATGTTCCTCTAAAAAAGTGGTAATATATTTGTATATGTGAACTACCATTTACTAACTCTTGTTTTGACATATTTGAATTTGAATCATTTATGAAACTAGTTGAAATTCCAGGTTCTGTGTCGTTGTGGGTTCTTGGGGCCCATAGATCCATTGTGCAGTAATACTAAAAATATTAAATATATTTTATCACACACTCATTTTCTATGGAAATGTGAATTAACAGTCATTCAGAGTCCCAAAGAAACAATTAAACATCGTGGTTGAGTTTTGAATATGATCTTTACCCTGGGTGTGGCATAAAAATGTTAAGCATAGGTTTCAAGGTCGGCGGTGAGTGGTTGGATGGGTGTTAATTGGAGAATTATGATATAATACAGTTAATTCAATACCCCCATAGGTGTTTAAGATCCATATATGAGTAGAAACCCTCTCCCCCCCACCAGTGGATAAATTTTGAGATAAGTTCACAAATATATAATAAGATTTGTCAACATTCTCTGATCTTTATGGTGATCCCTCCCAAATCGCACTGCACTAGCTCCAGAAGAAGATATCGGAACAAGAAGCAATGGTGTTAATCCATGTGGAATACTTATTTGAGTTTTATTTCCCAATCCACATAATTATTTGGTTATTAATGATTTCTATCCATATTAGGACTTCTAGGGACCTCTTTGGTGTATATCTATGTGTTTTGGGGAAACAATGGTTATTCACATGGTATGTGTGGAATTCGAATTTGGAATTCATGATGACATAGTGTGTAGTGCTGGGTTGCATCCCATGTGTTCCCCCCATTTGAGGAGTATGCATTATATAAAATACATTCCATATTCCACAGTAAAATATTATTTAGTGATCCCATGTCTTGTGGTTAACGGCCATGACCATGGTAGCTATGTCATTTACATGGTCGTGTTAATGTATATGACAAAAGAACATGGGCATAGCGGGAAAAACATGGGCACATGTAGAGGAAATTACCTAAGGGATGGTTATACAAGGAACACTTTGTACTAGTGATTCATTCCATGTGGATGGAATGGCTAGCCAATCCATGTGGGTAAATACATGGTTCAGATATTGGGTAAGGCAAGACACATTATCTATCAATCATACAAAGAAAGTAATATCAAATGGTCAACCAAGATGTATATTACTGGACATGGATAGATGGTTCGGTGGGGCCGTATGCATTGTGGACCTGACTAGACACTATGTAACTTTCATGGAGACTTTTTCCATGTTCATCTTCTTACATAGGACTTAAATTCTAGACATCGAGTAGCCTACCTTGAAGATTTTTCCTCATTGAATTCAATGGAAGCCATTCTGGATGATTTAGAGATATATTGTGGCATGATTAAAGAAAAATTTTGTTTTCAATATTATGAATCATGTGTATTCATCATGGAGTATTAATTTGGAGATGTGGGTTGGTACCCTTCCAAAATTTATCTCTAGATGTCAGCCCCTAAGACTATTTAGGCTATTATAGTAGTGCCCCTAATCATAGTAGTGAGGCAGTCCCCAACATATGGCCAGGTTGTGGTGTGATTCACGATGAGTGTGATGTGATTCTAAGAATATCATAACCCTAATATAACATTTTTCAGTATTAATTGAGGGATTCATGGATTGGTATTACCCTTTCATAATAGGGAGCATGTTTCCCATACTACTCAGTTCAGTTGTGATGGAACTCCAACAGTAGAAGGAATCTATTCTCTGCCCATGGATAATTTTTATAGGTGTTATTACTCCCCTGCTAGAGAAGGGAGAGGGTCCCCTATATAATTATTGTAGGGTAGAAAGATCTCCCCATTCATTCATGGCCATGGGACCTCCATTCACATTAGGAAGATATAGTGGTACTCTCATGTCATACTAGGTTGACGGTCCTCTATACACAGAGAGGTAATCACTTATCATAATAGGGTGTAGGTCCTATTTATTTTGTTCTCATATAGAGTGGTAATACCCTATCATAATTTATAACAGGTTCTCTAGAAATATAGTGGTCATCCCCTATAATGTCAATGTGTGTGTTCTCTATCAATATAGTTGTACTCTCCTAGTAGGTCAGGGTGTGAGTCATCTTTCTTTAGAGTAGAAATCCCTTTTCATTGAGTAGTGATAGGGTGTGGTTCCTCTATTAGAGTAATATATCTATTGGATGAGGATTTAATTTAATATTAGTGATCCCCTAAACCTGGTTTTCATGATATATTGTTATGAGTATGTTCTCCATGAATTTGGTGAGGTGAGTTCCTTTCTCTATGTGTACATTAGTGGTTTCACATGATGAGTTGGTGCTGGTACTAACTCAAAAATTTGGAAGTAGAGATGTTAAAGTCCCAATACTCTCACTGTTTTTATTGTATAAACATTGTGTCTGTTTTGGAGTAGTTTTCCCTTATCTATCTATAGTTTTGTGGTGTGGGCCACTTTTCATGGGTTCTTATGGGCTGTAAAACGGAGAAAGGTAGTCGTTATAGGACCGCTGGTGCTAGGAACTAGTGTTTTTTCAAGTGAGTAGTATCCCATTGGAGTGTATCCCTCAGAATACTACCATATGGGATGATTAAACCCTTTGATTATGTTATCCAGGGATTGTGTTACATTAAAAACATTAGTAGAATCATGTACGTGTCTATAAGGTCATATACTCATGAGACATGGAGTGTAAAATGACTATATCATGGTGTTTCTATGATTCTATATAATGTATTAAAAAATCATAATTGACACTCCATGTGGATATAGTTGATTTTTCACTTCTTGTTGGGGATGGATGATGTAATGGCCCAGACCCTCATGGTCCATCCCTTTACCATAATCCAGATACTAAGGGTGGAGTCTCGATGGTAAAACACTCTATCAGCGTGAGACCGATCATCGTACAACCAATCGGCATATGCCGATCGATGTGCGACCAATCAACGTATGACCGATCGATGTGCGACTAATCTGTGTGTGTCTAATCATTGTTCCATGATCAGTGTGTCACCGATTATTGGGTGTCACAATCGGTCCGACCGATCGGTGCCTTTCTGATCGGTCCGACCGATCGGTGTGTGACACGATCGGTGTGACACTATCGGTGTCACCCAGCCTTGTTGGGTTTTTCTTCTACAGTTCTCCCGTAACACCACTTTTAGACCTTTTTATCATTTTTGAAGTGGTGAAAGGCATTTTTCTTCTGAGCCCATAATCAATGTTCAAATTTCGAAGAGTGGGGCGACCCCCAATGGACCCTGCTCTATGTCCACGTAATGTGTCCCATTGTTTATATAAAAACCAATTAATGTCATAGCTGTTACCACCTTTTTCTGATGGGAATCATTAAATAAAAATTAATTCAGTCATGTGTAACCACCCAACCATGTGGTGAAACCATGATCCGTCCTTATATCTGTTCAAAATTCAATATCCCGTGACAACCGGATCTCATCCTTATATTGCACGAGAATCTCTTCTTCTTCTTTCCTCTTTTTCCTCTCATGTCTTGCTGGTGTGTTTTGAGTTCCCCCTTCCAGATGCGAGTTGTGCACCTGTGCCGAAGCTTTTCTTCTCAACCTTGGAGCCCCCAACATTCCTCCCCTACATGTCTCACATCCCCTGTTCTTGGCATGTGGAGAATAACATAGATCCTCGATCAACCAGGTAGGGATTTTCCTTCGTCTCTCCTTACTGTGTATCATGCAGGGTGGGTACGCTACTGATTCTGTGGGATGGATGAAACCAAAACGTTAATTAAGATAATAAGAGGAATTTAAAATAATGAAGGGGGGAGTGTGATCTGTGTTATGCTGTTTTTCCCTTACCCTTTGATTATTTATGTTGTGAACTGCATGGGATCATGCTTGCTGGAAATCATGGTCTTTGGTGGTCTTTCCTTGCACACTACTGAACCCTTGTATTTTGTGATAATTTAATCACTCCAACATGGGAATTTGGTTAATTACGTAAATTTTGTTGATTAAATGAATGTCCAGTTAACAATAATCCTTGTGTGATCACCTAGGTTAACCATGAAAAAAAGAATAAAAACATAGTGAATGAAGTACTTGAGTGTGGAATCGTCCTTGTTCTATCTTGATGGAATGTTCGTTCTCTACGTTTGATTTTTATGGGGTGATGTGGGTGAGGATGGGATCCTCTGTTGTGGCACGATTGTTGGTTGTAAATCTGAAGTACTGTGGGGCGATATCTCAAGGATTGGTTTGGTTCCAATACATTGAGGGATCTCACTGATCTCTTTGTTGTTGTATCTTTACAAGAGAACCGGGTGTGAATGCTTAAATTGATGTTTTGATGTATCTCTTCCTGTACCTTGTTTTTATGCCTGTTACTTACCTAGTTTTGTACGATTTACTAAAATGTGATCACTTGAACATGAAACCAAGAATGGGTTAAATGGGGAATTGGTTTTGGGAAGGAGTTGTGACTTGGTCATGAGTGATGTTCCTTCTTTTATAAATGAATAGTAAAAAGGCTATTGTGATTAGGTTGGCTTTGGCAACCCTAGGTTGGGACGAGTGCTTGTTACTTATACATATATCTTTAGTTTTTATATTTCTTATTCGCTCCACCCCCAAGTTGAGAACTTAGTGCCGAACACCCCCATTTAATGGGGGAGGTTATTTTTCCCAACACTCATATGAGTGGCTGGTTATTAGCTCCTCTACTTCTCCCTTTCCCAAATAGCCCAAGACCCTTCAGGTAGGCTGGGATGGCATGAGGTCCATTATAGAACATGATTCATCGGGCATGGTAGTTTTGGTGGTTGGATCAGGTGTGTGCATGCCGTTTTTTCCCAAGAATCTTCGGTATGAGGCCCAGGTGTCTTCGGGTGTGGCAGTAGTTGTTGTGGCCGAGGTGTTTGTAGTCATGATATGTGGTTGTGGCCCAGGTGTGTGTGGACTGGGTGTGGGAGTGGGACTACGGTGAGAATGGCGGGATTGGTTCGATGCATAGGATGTCTTCAATAATCAGTGGGAAAGTGGCATGGGGTACCCAAAACACTATGTGTTATTACTATACATTACTTGACTTGTGTTATTTGGGGAGTGTGTCTTGGTGAGGCTCGGGTTGATAGTCTTCCTTGCTAGGTGATTTGGTTTTCTCTTTCTCACAGGACATTAGAATTCCTCCTCACTTGTGCATGAGAGTCTGTGGGTTTCCCTACTAAGGGTACTTGTATTCTCACCCTATGTATATGAAACTGCTTTTAGGTTTCCATGAGGACTTCAGGGATCGTGATGGCATGTACTAGCTCGAATGTTGGGACAGTTTAAGTTGTTTTTTTCTTTTTTTGGGTACTTTACCTTTATAGTGTCATTTTACTTTGTGGTATTTACTTTGTAACATGCATATGGGTATGGTTTTCCTTGGCATTACTTTTTTCCTCCAGTTTTGGTGTTGTTGCGATTTAATATCTTATCTCCCAATCCTAATGAAGAAAAAGTGTAATTCCTTCTATCTTGTTTGTGATTTTATACCCTTGGTGCTAGTCACTACTCTGGGACCTATTGAAGGCGGGTCTCAAGGGTCATTATCTCTCCTTCAACATGAAGAATGTAGGGGATGTATATATGATGTCCCTTATATCATCTTGGTGAAGGCGGGTCATGACAGAATGGTATCAGAGGAGAGGTTGAGAGATAGGATGGGGTATAGAGTTGGGAATAGTGACGATTTCATGGGATGGTAGGGCAACAGTGTTGGGTGATCTTGGTGCGTGAATTAGGTTAGGGAAGACCGGCTAGGACAAGGGATTTTAGGGTCTCATGTGATTCGATGCAAGGACTCTCGGCCAACCAAATGACCAAGTGAGGCTACACTGATTGCAGGGTAGATCCCTAGGGAAGGTACATGCATCATAATGACTTGTTTTCTGGAGTTTCATTGGTATTTGGGGAATTTAAAATGAATGATAAGTCTAAGAAAATTTAAGAACAATAGTATGCACTACTCGGTCTTAGGCATTATTTGTTTACCTTGTAGCTATGGCACCTGGGAGATGACCACGAGTAATGTGGGAGATAGGGGCCCACGAGGTTGACTTGGCTGATCGACATAGGTCTGACTGAGAAGAGGAAGACAATCAGTGGTAGAGGACGCTTTGTGCCTTTTAGCGGCAGACCCTCGGGAAGTACAAGGGCAGTATCTCAAACATGGAGACAGAGTTAGCTAGAGGAGCTGGTGATAGCTTTCAGCATGATACGAGCTAAGACAGAGTACTGGGTTCCTCTGGCTGTGAGCCAGATGCACGGAGCGGCACGTCAATGGTGGATGCTTTATCTTGGGGAGAAGAGGGAGACTGGGGTTACTTGGGCTGACATCGAGAAGGATATCCAGGAGAAATTTCTCACTTCCACAATGAAGGTTGAGAAGAGGCAAGAGCTACTCTCCCTCCATCAGGGGAGCATGTCAATGAGAGAATTGGGGATCAAGTTCAAGGATCTCCGCTGCTTTTCTCCATAGCATTTTCCAGATGAGGTGTCTCGGGTAAGACGTTTGGAGTAGGCACTTCAACCTTATTTTCAGTATGATGTTGCTCCCTTCACCTTACCGACGTACTTGGAGGTCCATAAGAAGGATGAAGTGGTGGAGAGGATGAACATTCTAGGATTTGTATTACGAGAGTGAATCTAGTTGGGCTCGTCGAAGGGGAAATCCGTCAGCCGTAGGCCTCCAGCGTCAAGACCCTCTAGGTTTCGACCAGCAGGAAGCAGACATCAGTATTTCCAGTTCTGATCTCCTGGCCCTCGCCCTTACGTTTCCAGCCCAGGGCAGAGATGCTTCATTTTTGGAAGCTATGGGAACCTTAGGAATCAGTTCCCGAATAGAGTACAATATAGAGAGGGTGGGGAGGTTCCGTGCCCACATCAGCAGCATCAGTTTCCAGCAAGATCCTTTCAGTAGTAGTGTAACAGCCCAAGATTTTATAAAAAATATTCTTTTTAATTTTATTAATGTCTTGTGTTATATGCTACACCAAAAAGAGCTTGCACAACACGCATCCTTGACTTGCCTTGCATTACACGCAATCGCAACCTTCCTCGATAGCGTGTGTGGTACGTAATCCTGAGTTTCACGAAACAATGATATGCTATTAAAATATTATTAAAACTAGCCGTTATGAATAGTAATAACCACTTTTTGAAATTTTATAAATTTTATTTTTCAAAATGGACTTCATTTTTGGATTCGGAATATCGAAATTAGCCTAGGGTGAAATTTTGGTATTTTTCTGAAAACTTTCAATTTTTGATGAATAGTGAAACCACTAAGTGGTAGGTTAAAAACTGAATTTTGCATAAAACTTAATTTTACCACTTCTGTGAATGGAATTTCAAAAATCCGAGAGACACGGTTAATATCAAGGACTAAAATGTGGTTCAATGAGATGAAAATAATTTTTTGGTGAATAGTAACTTTTTACTATTTTTACCGCGGTTAATAGTAAATAGGGTAACTAAGGGTAAATATGGTATTAATATTACCCTAACACATGTCCTAATTCTATTGGACAAGTGTAATTCGACCAAAAACAAACTTAGGAATAAAATATGACCATTTAGGCCCACTTGGATTAGATTAGGACATTTATTATTAATTTATTTAAAGAAGGGTTAAAATAGTTAAAATCAAAGTTTAATAAGTAAATCATTTTTAATATGGGGTTATACATACGATAAATTCGACTATAAATATTCCTTAGAAAGATAAAAAGATTTCCTACATGATGGTATTTTATTTGTAATTTTTAGACATCAAATAATATAATTTATTTATGACACAATGATGATGCAGTAATTATCTTATTAATGAAATATTGACATAATTGATAATATAAATACCAAAATAAATGTAATTTAAGACTTTTTATGAATTCCACTAATTTTATAGGTTACTATGATATATTAAGGTTGATTTAATCAACTTGGTTCGAACATATAATTCTGTTATGACTTTCACAAAAATCATATATCAAATAGTGTCAAAATTGACACAAAATAGTTTTTAAATCAAATATTATATTATTAATTGTTATTTTATTCCTAAAAATCTAAGGTTCGTCCAAATGACTTAGATAAGGATATATATATTAATAATAAACAATTTGTGGTTCGTTTGCCATGTTATAGTAAGTTTATTAACCATATAGTGAAAGAAAACAAAAAGACACGGTAAAAGTTAAATTATTTAACTTAGAGTTAAATCTAATTGATAAGGTTAAAATAATAACCTAAACTTGTCTAAATCCTATTGGTTGATAGGATTTCGACCCATCCCCACCTTATCTTCGAAATAAGACCCTTTGGAGCCATTATAAACCGATTTTGACTTTAATATAAAATAATATTTTGAGATATTCCTAAGGTCCCCCTCTCCTCCCTTATAAAAGGACACCTCCTTCCCCTCCTACTCACACCAATTTGAGCACTCAATCTCGGCCAACCCCTTCCAAAATATCTTCTCCACTTCCCTAGAAACATCCTAGAGGTTCTGGTCTTCCTCAAAGACCAATTTTAGTGCCCTAAGAGGAGGTCTCAAAGAGGCGTTTCAAAGAAGAGGTAATTACTGTTACCAATTCTTTCATCTTTATTTCTTCTTCCACTTCTTCTTCTTAGGTTGTTTCATTATGAAGTAATAACATCAGTATCACTCATATACTGATATGTTATTATAAGTATGAAACAACCGTAATTCACCTTCTATCCATCCTACGGAAAAATGAAATCACCGCGCGTGCGTACGTACGGAATACCGTCTCCACGCCGTGGTGTAATCTATTTTCCGCCACCACCTTAATAGGATGGGTATAATGGTGTAATGAGTAACTATATATGATTATTATAAAGTGATATTGATACTGAAATAATATTCATACACTTTAACACAATTCCACGACCATGGGAACGATATCATCGCTCGTGCGTACGTACGGAATACCGTCTCCACGACGCGATGAGATTCATTCTCCACATTAACCATTCATGAATGATTATAAAGCATATATAACAAGTAATAATGAAATATATGACATAATAATGATACTGGATTTATGTATATTTATATGTATGTCATCTACTTAATTCCATTCAAGACAATAAGAAAAGGAAAACAGCGTTCATGCGTACGTACGGACTACCGTCTCCATGAACGGTGTTCTTCATTTTATTTATCTACCTATTATATATATATATATAATGAATATATATGATATATAAATCATATTTTATATTCTGGAAGTGAGTAAATCATGATATAAGTAATAATGATGTCAAGAACAACAAGTCAAAACACCTACGATAAATGGAACGATTTTACCCAAAACGCTTCTTTAACATGGAATTTACAAAAGAACGGGTAATATAATGTCATAAGTGAACCATATATGACATCATAACAATGAATATGATTCTTTAATAATTCAATAACATGATTTAAATCATTATACAGGAGGTTCGGACACGTACAAGCAAGTCAGACCTAAGGTAAGGGAAATATCACAATCTCATTTTTATCCGAGATTGTTTATACTTTAGTATTTACTGGGGTGTATTTTATCATCCACATCCATGTTTCCCAAATATGTAATATTTATATCCTTCTACAATAGTTTATATCAAATTTTACCCTTCGGTGAGATTTTAGTAAAAGATATTAATGGAATCTTTTGGCGTTTTTTGTACGAGGTATTTTTTGACTTTTCCGACAAAAGTACGAAGAATGTTTTTTTTAACTTATACGGAATGAACGGATTTCTACTGTTTTATAAAGCCTTATTTTCATGAAGCTTCCTCTAAAAGATTTCATGACTATTTTCAATAAAATCTCTTTCTTTTAAAATTGCATGATGTTTTGTGAAAAGAAATTGATTTTGAAGAAGAAAGGATATTTTCCTCAAGAATTCAATTCAAGTGTTTTATCAAAATTATTTTCCATCTAAGATAATAAAGTGTTCTGTTTCTATCCATATTTTTACATTGATTTGACTATGTTGTGATGGAATTATGTTTATGAATTCCTTTATCTTATATGAATTGATTTATGATGTCATGATGTTTCAAGAATCCCATTTTTATTACATGGGTTATGCAATGATGTATGATTTATGATTTTGTGTCACACATAAGAATGGTATCATTATGAGATGGGTGGGACCTATATCTCCCTCCAATGCATTGGGTAAAGATTTTATATCTCATGAGATAGACATGGCTGGAATGGTAGGTTATACCGGTTCAGTGAAACAGGACTGAAACGAGGGTTACTCGATTCAGAAAGGGACTTTGTCCACTAAGATAGTCTTGGCAATGAGTCATGACTAACAAGAAATAATTTTCCATGATTATGTGTGCATGCCACAAAGTTTCAAGTTTCATGTTATGATTATGGTGATCTCATTTTCACTTCTATGATTTGTTCCATGTTAAGATATTATGATCTCTTTCGCAGGGTATGATTTTCAAAAAGATATGATATGATTTTTATTTCTTTTGTATACCCTTACTGAGCATTTGAGCTCACCCTTTTATGTTTTCTTTTCCCCAGGATATAAAGAAAGGTTTTAGGTATAAAAAAAAGATCTTTATGGGAGATGTTGAAGATCTTTCACCACGATTAGAAGATTATATTCCGAGTTTCCAAAGACACTAAACTATTACGGTCCTTGTGTGTGTGTTTTTGTTATGTACTAAGTATTCCGCGAATGTAATGTAATGTCCATGTACGATAAGCTTCGGGTCTCTACAGTTGGTATCAGAGGAAAGGTTTAGTCAACCTTTGGAAACTAGGATGCGAGAACTTTAGTGAGATCCCTAGAGATATTTCTATGGTATGTCTAGGGATGTCTCTAAGGTTAAGTATACATATAGGTTATAGTCCTAGAATTGCGCTAACGATCTTCGAATTTAACCTAAGATGTTAGATATTGAGGGTACTAACCCTTTATTATGTTGTTTTCCCTAGCATTATTTTTTCCTCTCACACTATTCTTTTGGGGTTTTAGACGATGGCTGGAACCCGAAGGAACCGTGTTAATACGGAATGTGATGGGCAATGCAATGATTGTTCCCCTGAGCAACCAAACGATATAGGAGTTGGAATGCAAAATCTTGTAGCCATGCTCACACAACTTTCTCAAGCTATGAATCATGCAGGGCTTCCAAATGAGCAAAGGAAGGAGCAACATTCTGTTGAATCCTTCATGAGGCAGCGTCCACCTTCTTTCAGTGGGTCTACTGATCCATTAGTTGCTGAACAATGGATTAGTACTACTGAAAAGATATTTTCAGTTCTTCAATGTTCTGAACATGATAAAGTCATCCTAGCAGTGTATCGTTTGGAAGGAGATGCTGATCAATGGTGGAATCTTATTAAGAATACAAGGAAAAGGGATGAAATTGAGTCTATGGAATGGGACGAGTTCAAGAACTTATTTTTCAATAAGTACTTCCCTCGTATTCTTCGAACAAAGATGGAGAAAGAGTTTCTTGAACTGAAGCAAAGGGACGATGAATCTGTTGGTACCTATGAAGCAAATTTTACAAGACTTGCAAGGTATGCTTCTGGAATTATCATCCAACCTGAAAGTAAAGTTGATCGATTTTTCTGTGGCTTAAAACCAAGTCTTCGAAGGGCGTTAGCTATAAGAGACTTCAGTTGCTATGAAGAAATTGTGCGTTGTGCTATCAAGGTAGAAATGGAAGTTGGTGTTACATATCCATCTCATGGTATTGACAAAAAACGAATGATGGAGTTCAAGGAGAAATCTCAAAAAAATGGTGAAAAGAAGATGAATTTTTCCTTATGCACAAAGTGTGGAAAGAAGCATGGTGGAGATTGTCTTAAAGGGACTAGAAAATGTTTTAAGTGTGGAAAAGAAGGTCATCGAGCAGCTGAGTGTCGAAGTAATGGAAAAAGGGTTTCTAATGATGTGAATAAAGCAAACACTACAGAGAACGCACCAACAACACTTCAATGCTTCAAGTGCAAGGAAATGGGGCATTATGCTAATAATTGCCCTAATCCAAGGGTTAGTGATGATCAACATGAGCAACCACTGAAGGCAAAGGACAAAGGGAAATCACATGCGATCACTATTGGCAATGTTGAATATGACAACGATGTGGTGGAATGATTAAGTGTTTATGTAATGGGATTCCAAAATAATGTTGTATCATTGAGTATTGCAATATTTATTGATGTGGTATTCAAAGTGATTGAGATATTTTTTGGAAATAAAATGATATGCGCATAATGTAGACGAAAAAAATAAAATGTTTAATAGTATTCATGAGCTCATGATTGATATAAGGACTAAGTGATATCATGGTTTGAGTATATAGAATTTTGAGGATTTTGGTAACTTTTAACTGCACTCATGTTTTCACTAAGGTATTCAAGAGAATACACGATTAAGGACTTTGAATGTTTGGAATGTGACCAACAAGACATATCTTATGATATGTGGGGATCAACGACAGTATTAAATCTCTGGTAATTGATGTCACTATATTATGAGAGTGGACTGCAGTATTATGTATAAGCCTAAAGATTAGACTGGATTATGTTGGACATAAGTTAGTATTGTTTAAGGATAGAAGATTTTCGATATTATTGATGGGATGTTATAGTAACGTAGTTTTAGAAAAAGGGACAACCTGCAGGACGGGCGACAGCCCATCGCTTCGGACAAGGCTGTTGGAATCGAACCCACAACCGAAGTGCGACTGGCCTTTATCGCCTACCACTGGCCTACAGGAAGTCCCTGTTTAGTAGAAACTAGTTTTATTATATTAAGCAGTATGATATATGAAGTATAAGTCCATTTTAGGAACTATATATAATTAATCTCACTATATATCGACTTATGTATATAATTTTTGCTAACCTTTTGTTTGAGACAGATGGAATGACCCGTCATTCTATCACATGAACTGCTAACACTTCACGAATAACAAATTCAACTTCATTTATTTAAGAGATGAAGTGGAAATTGTTAAAGGCACGAACAACAGTGAGATTGTACCAAAATAAAGTAAGTATTTATTCCAATTCAAATTTTCAACTTTAGGGAAATGATCTTGAAAACCAAAAATGTTGTCCTAGTGATCTTATACCTGATGAATCAGATGGTACCATAGATCGTCACAAATTTATGGATTTGTGATTACTGGCTTTTCCATAGCCATGTTCTCTACCACTCTCCATCAGAACATGATGGTTAGATTTCTCTTCCATATCCATATTTTCACCTATGTGGAAACCCAGTGATTAGTTTATTTGGGTAATCGTTACATTTCATACTTTAGTTTTTAAAGCCAAGTTTTGGTATTCCCTTTTACGATGTGGGTTTCTATTAAAGAAACTTTCAAATAGTAAACCATTTATAACCCCGACGAATTTCGAGGGCGAAATTCATTTTAAGGGGGGTAGAATGTAACAGCCCAAGATTTTATAAAAAATATTCTTTTTAATTTTATTAATGGCTTGTGTTATACGCTACACCAAAAAGAGCTTGCACAACACGCATCCTTGACTTGCCTTGCATTACACGCAATCGCAACCTTCCTCGATAGCGTGTGTGGTACGTAATCCTGAGTTTCACGAAACAATGATATGCTATTAAAATATTATTAAAACTAGCCGTTATGAATAGTAATAACCACTTTTTGAAATTTTATAAATTTTATTTTTCAAAATGGACTTCATTTTTGGATTCGGAATATCGAAATTAGCCTAGGGTGAAATTTTGGTATTTTTCTGAAAACTTTCAATTTTTGATGAATAGTGAAACCACTAAGTGGTAGGTTAAAAACTGAATTTTGCATAAAACTTAATTTTACCGCTTCTGTGAATGGAATTTCAAAAATCCGAGAGACACGGTTAATATCAAGGACTAAAATGTGGTTCAATGAGATGAAAATAATTTTTTGGTGAATAGTAACTTTTTACTATTTTTACCGCGGTTAATAGTAAATAGGGTAACTAAGGGTAAATATGATATTAATATTACCCTAACACATGTCCTAATTATATTGGACAAGTGTAATTCGACCAAAAACAAACTTAGGAATAAAATATGATCATTTAGGCCCACTTGGATTAGATTAGGACATTTATTATTAATTTATTTAAAGAAGGGTTAAAATAGTTAAAATCAAAGTTTAATAAGTAAATCATTTTTAATATGGGGTTATACATAAGATAAATTCGACTATAAATATTTCTTAGAAAGCTAAAAATATTTACTACATGATGGTATTTTATTTGTAATTTTTAGACATCAAATAATATAATTTATTTATGACACAATGATGATGCAGTAATTATCTTATTAATGAAATATTGACATAATTGATAATATAAATACCAAAATAAATGTAATTTAAGACTTTTTATGAATTCCACTAATTTTATAGGTTACTATGATATATTAAGGTTGATTTAATCAACTTGGATCGAACATATAATTCTGTTATGACTTTCACAAAAATCATATATCAAATAGTGTCAAAATTGATACAAAATAGTTTTTAAATCAAATATTATATTATTAATTGTTATTTTATTCCTAAAAATCTAAGGTTCGGCCAAATGACTTAGATAAGGATATATATATTAATAATAAACAATTTGGGGTTCGTTTGGCATGTTATAGTAAGTTTATTAACCATATAGTGAAAGAAAACAAAAAGACACGGTAAAAGTTAAATTATTTAACTTAGAGTTAAATCTAATTGATAAGGTTAAAATAATAACCTAAACTTGTCTAAATCCTATTGGTTGATAGTATTTCGACCCATCCCCACCTTATCTTCTAAATAAGACCCTTTGGAGCCATTATAAACCGATTTTGACTTTAATATAAAATAATATTTTGAGATATTCCTAAGGTGCCCCTCTCCTCCCTTATAAAAGGACACCTCCTTCCCCTCCTCCTCACACCAATTTGAGCACTCAATCTCGGCCAACCCCTGCCAAAATATCTTCTCCACTTCCCTAGCAACATCCTAGAGGTTCTGGTCTTCCTCAAAGACCAATTTTAGTGCCCTAAGAGGAGGTCTCAAAGAGGCGTTTCAAAGAAGAGGTAATTACTGTTACCAATTCTTTCATCTTTATTTCTTCTTCCACTTCTTTTTCTTAGGTTGTTTCATTATGAAGTAATAACATCAGTATCACTCATATACTGATATGTTATTATAAGTATGAAACAACCCTAATTCACCTTCTATCCATCCTACGGAAAAATGAAATCACCGCGCGTGCGTACGTACGGAATACCGTCTCCACGCTGTGGTGTAATCTATTTTCCGCCACCACCTTAATAGGATGGGTATAATGGTGTAATGAGTAACTATATATGATTATTATAAAGTGATATTGATACTGAAATAATATTCATACACTTTAACACAATTCCACGACCATGGGAACAATATCATCGCTCGTGCGTACGTACAGAATACCGTCTCCACGACGCGATGAGATTCATTCTCCACATTAACCATTCATGAATGATTATAAAGCATATATAACAAGTAATAATGAAATATATGACATAATAATGATACTGGATTTATGTATATTTATATGTATGTCATCTACTTAATTCCATTCAAGACAATAAGAAAAGGAAAACAGCGTTCATGCGTACGTACGGACTACCGTCTCTATGAACGGTGTTCTTCATTTTATTTATCTACCTATTATATATATATATATAATGAATATATATGATATATAAATCATATTTTATATTCTGGAAGTGAGTAAATCATGATATAAGTAATAATGATGTCAAGAACAACAAGTCAAAACACCTACGATAAATGAAACGATTTTACCCAAAACGCTTCTTTAACATGGAATTTACAAAAGAGCGGGTAATATAATGTCATAAGTGAACCATATATGACATCATAACAATGAATATGATTCTTTAATAAGTCAATAACATGATTTAAATCATTATACAGGAGGTTCGGACACGTACAAGCAAGTCGGACCTAAGGTAAGGGAAATATCACAATCTCATTTTTATCCGAGATTGTTTATACTTTAGTATTTACTGGGGTGTATTTTATCATCCACATCCATGTTTCCCCAATATGTAATATTTATATCCTTCTACAATAGTTTATATCAAATTTTACCCTTCGGTGAGATTTTAGTAAAAGATATTAAAGGAATCTTTTGGCGTTTTTTGTACGAGGTATTTTTTGACTTTTCCGACAAAAGTACGAAGAATGTTTTTTTTAACTTATACGGCACGAACGGATTTCTACTGTTTTATAAAACCTTATTTTCATGAAGCTTCCTCTAAAAGATTTCATGACTATTTTCAATAAAATATCTTTCTTTTAAAATTGCATGATGTTTTGTGAAAAGAAATTGATTTTGAAGAAGAAAGGATATTTTCCTCAAGAATTCAATTCAAGTGTTTTATCAAAATTATTTTCCATCTAAGATAATAAAGTGTTCTGTTTCTATCCATATTTTTACATTGATTTGACTATGTTGTGATGGAATTATGTTTATGAATTCCTTTATCTTATATGAATTGATTTATGATGTCATGATGTTTCAAGAATCCCATTTTTATTACATGGGTTATGCAATGATGTATGATTTATGATTTTGTGGCACACATAAGAATGGTATCATTATGAGATGGGTGGGACCTATATCTCCCTCCAATGCATTGGGTAAAGATTTTATATCTCATGAGATATACATGGCTGGAATGGTAGGTTATACCGGTTCAGTGAAACAGGACTGAAACGAGGGTTACTCGATTCAGAAAGGGACTTTGTCCACTAAGATAGTCTTGGCAATGAGTCATGACTAACAAGAAATGATTTTCCATGATTATGTGTGCATGCCACAAAGTTTCAAGTTTCATGTTATGATTATGGTGATCTCATTTTCACTTCTATGATTTGTTCCATGTTAAGATATTATGATCTCTTTCGCAGGGTATGATTTTCAAAAAGATATGATATGATTTTTATTTCTTTTGTATACCCTTACAGAGCATTTGAGCTCACCCTTTTATGTTTTCTTTTCCCCAGGATATAAAGAAAGGTTTTAGGTATAAAAAAAAGATCTTTATGGGAGATGTTGAAGATCTTTCACCACGATTAGAAGATTATATTCCGAGTTTACAAAGACACTAAACTATTACGGTCCTTGTGTGTGTGTTTTTGTTATGTACTAAGTATTCCGCGAATGTAATGTAATGTCCATGAACGATAAGCTTCGGGTCTCTACAAGTAGCAGCATGGGAAGCAAGATTCCACTCCTCTGAGGGTAGGTGTTATAAGAGGAGGCCGACCTTAGGATGCCCCTTAGGGACCGTGACCAGGGCATGGTTGGGGAGGAGACTGACAGCTGAGAGGCAGGGGAGCTGGGCATGGACAGTTGCACGTCACGGAGGCATGATTTCAAGCCGGGCCAAAAGTCATTCAAGGTATGATCAGCTTGTCTAGTACTTTTTCCTATGGCTTGTTCGATACATGAGATTGACACTCCTTTTTTTCACCTAGTCTGGACTGTGCTATGGGTTTAGACGCTGAGATACTTCCAGTTCCCCTTGTGTTGAGCACACCAGTCAAATGTCAAACCGACTTGTTCTATGTTTTCCGAGGGTGTAGATTGATGATAGGGCCACATCAGTCTATCAAGGATCTTATACTATTGCAGATACAACCTTACGATGTGATTCTAGGAATTTAATGGATGTTCTATTTGTGTGCCATCATAGACTGCATCCGAGGAAGGGACGTGTTTTCAGATTTGGGCAGCCGACGTGTAACTTTCATCGGCAAGCAGGGTTTTTAGAAAAGCAGTAGGTGAGAGGAGACCCTCTTTTCCTTGTTATCTGAACTATCAGTGTAGTCAGTGGATGCAGAGATGGTGGAAGTTCGATGAATCGTTTTTGAGTTTATGGACGTCTTTCCTGAGGAGGTGTTGACTCTACCCCCCTCAACAGGGATGTTGAGTTCGAGATAGACTTGCAACATGATGCCCCTTCTGATTTTGATGGCTCCCTACTAGATGGAACATTTTGAGTTGCAGGAATTGCAGATTCATATTGATGACCAGATGAAGAAGGGTTTTGTTCGACCAAGAGCACCACCCTTGGGTGCTGCAGTATTATTCTCAAAGAAGGTAGATTTTGGTCTTAGGCTATGCATAGTCTACCAGAGACTGAGTTAGGTAATGGTCAAGAACCATTACCCTCTCTTGAGGATAAACGACCTTTTCGACTAGTTAAAATGGGAAGGGTGGTTCTCCAAAATTGACCTCCAGTCGGGATATCAACAGTTCAGGGTCAAGGAGGGTGACATCTTGAAGACTGAATTTAGATGCAGATTTGAGCACTATGAGTTTTTAGTCATGTCATTCGGCATTAAAAATGCTCAAGTTGGGTTCATGGATCTCATGAACTCCATCCTTCAGGAATACCTGGATCGGTTCATAGTCATGATTATTGACGACATCCTGATCTACTCAAGATCAGAATAGGATCACGCTGAGCACCTGAGAACGGTTTTAGAGGTCCTCCGCCAGCACCAAATCTATATGAAGTTGTCCAATTGCATGTTATGGATGTGATAAGTTCACTTCCTTGGGCACGTGATGTTCGATCATGGAATATCAGTCGACCCATCAAAGGTCGATGCAGTTGTTTCTTGGGAAGCACCCATGAAAGTGGTAGAGGATCATAGTTTCCTTGGACTGGCCTGTTACTATTAGAGGTTCGTTCCCAAAATATCTCATGTTGCAACATCTTTGATATCTTTTACGAAGAAGTACCAGGCTTTCGTGTGGAATGGGCAGTGCTAGGTATCCTTTAGCTATATAAAAGAGAAGTTGGTAAGTGCCCTAGTGTTAAGGTTTCTAGAAGAAGGGGCGGCGTATGAGGTGTTCTATGATGCTTCAGGATAAGGACTCAGGTGTGTGTTGATGCAACATCAAGGGGTGGTCTCTTACGGGTCTAGACAGCTGTGTCCTCATGATCCTAATTATGACACCCACAACCTAGATCTTTCCGCGGTCGTTTTTGCACTAAAGTTATAGTGGCATTTCCTCATCGGGGAGCGCTTCCTGGTTTTCACAGATCGCAAAAGCTACATGTATATATTATCCTAGTGGGACCTGAACTTACGACATTCAAGGTGGATGGAGTTCCTTCAGGACTATGAAATTGAGATTTTTTACACCTCATGAATGGGGAATGTGGTGACCTATGCCTTGAGCAAGAAGTCGTAGAAAGATGCGGTTCGAGAGTCGGAAGATTCTTGGAAGGTGATGGAGGAGTTTTCCCACTTGCACCAAGATGCGTGGAAGGATAGTGGTAGAGTTTGTATTTTGTAGATGAATGTGCAATCCTCTCTACTGCGGCAGGTGGAGAAGTCTTTGTGGGGAGACATTTAGAGAGTCGTGATGTGTGACCAGGTTAACCAAGGAGATGCTCCGGATGGATGGACAGAGGATGGTCAGAATCATATTCCTTTACGAGGAAAGATGTTTATAATAGAGGTGATGAGTGGTAGGATTCTTGGTTAGTTCCAAACCTAACCTCTAGATGTGAACCCATTAGTTTCCAAAATGTACCGTAGTTTGAGGGGTCAGTTCTGGTGGCCCAGGGTAAAGCGGGTGGTGGAAGAGTTCGTGGCAATGTGACTTATGTGTTAGCTGGTGAAGGCAGAACACCATGCTCCAGGCGGTCTATTACAACCTTTAGATGTCTCTGAGTTGAAGTGGGATGACATCTTGATGGATTTCCTCACAGGGCTACCCAAGGTCCAAGGATGTTGTGACGCTATCTGGGTAGTGGTGGACCGGTTGACAAAATCGGCTCACTTTATGGAGATCAAGGAGTCGGGTGAATTGGATGCCTCAACACGAAGTTACTTGGATGGGGAGGTGTGATTTCATGGAGTTCCAAGGTCCATAGTCTCAGATAGGGATGCACGGATTACCTCACGAGTCTAGAGGGGATTGCAGCTTGCTTTTGGCACCCAGCTACGTCTTAACACTGCTTTCCATCCTAAGAAATATGGACAGATAGTGCGCACCATCCAGATGTTGGAGGATATTCTACGAGCAAGTATTCTGAATTTTGGGGGATCATGGGTGTGAAACATGCCTCTGGTAGTGTTTTCTTACAATAATAGCTATCACTCTACCATTGGAATGGTTCCGTTCGAAGCCTTGTACAGAAGGCCAAGTCGCTCACCCGTCTACTGGACCGAGGTTGGGGAAACAAGTGTTCTTGGCCCGGAAGAGGTGTAGAGCACGACAGAGAAGGTTCAGCTTATACGGGAGAGGATGAAGGAATCTCAGGAATTGCAGAAGTCATTTGCCGATAATAGGAGGAGACCCTTGGAGTTTGAGGTCGGAGACCACGTATTCATGAAGGCCTCCCTCAGCATGGAAAAAGAATGTTCGACAGGGGAATTAAGATTTCTCCAAGGTTCATCGGACCCTTCACGGTGTTGTGGCGGGTCAGAGAAGTGGCTTATCAGCTAGCGCTACCACCGCCGCTACTATGAATACATGAAGTCTTCCATGTGTCACAACTATGATGGTATCTAAATGACGTTTCACATGTCCTCAACTGGGGAAAGCTGGATATTGAGGATGATGTGACTTTTGTGGAAAGACCAGTGAGGATCGAGGATCGTGAGGAGAAGGTGCTCCATGGATGGACCATTCCTTTAGTTCGTGTGTTGTGGAGACGTGGTGGGCTGGAAGAAAGTACTTGGGAATGGTAGGCATAGATGCTCGCCCAATACCCAGAGCTATTTTGAGTTTTTTTCAATGATACTTTATTGTGATGGAACACCTTACCTTATTAACTATGGAATGTATGGTTTTCATTATAAGCTAGATGAATGTGAAATGTCTTAACTGTGGGGTTGGGAGGACCTGATCCCTAATCAAGAAGCATTAAGATGGATGCTATTAAACCCGTGTGGGCAATTCAGTGCCGCCCTAAGAAGATAGTATCTTGACATAGAGGAAGAAACCCCCTGACCCATATGATTGGACAACTTGACCTCTTTAATGTTGTATAGTTGTTTAAGGGGGAGGAGTTCCTATATGTCGAAGAGGTTCACTATTGAGAGGTATCTTTAGGGTGGTTTTTGGGACCCCATCTTTTCTTCGGGTGCAGATTGATTCTTGAGGGAGAGAATAGTTTGGGAGGTATCTAATGTAATCACCCAGACCCTCATGGTCCATCCCTTTACCAAAATCTGAATCCAAATGGTGGCGTCTCGGTGGTAGGACGCTCTATCGGCATGTGACCGATCGGCATGTGACCGATCAGCGTGCGACCGATCGGCGTGTGATCGATCGACGTTCGACCGGTCGGCATGGAACTGATTTGTGTGTGCCCGATCATTGTGCAATGATCAGTGTGTCACAGATCAGTGCCTCACCAATTGGTCCAACCAATCGGTGTGTGGGACGATTGGTCCGACCAATCGGTGTGTGCCCGATCAGTGTACCATGATAGGTGTGTCTCCTATCGGTGGGTGGCATGATCGGTGTGACCGATCGGTGCCTCGCTGATCGGTGCCTCACCGATCGGTGCAACCGATCCGTGTGTGGGACGATCGCTATGATGCAATCAGTGTCACCCAGCCTTGATGGGATTTTATTCTATAGTTCTACTGTAACACCACTTTTATTCCTTTTTAACATTTTTTAATTTGTTCAAGGACATTTTCTTTTGAGCCTATAATCAATGTTCAAATTCCCAAGAGTGGGGAGACCCCCAACGGACCCAGTTGTGTGTCTACGTAACGTGCCCCTCTGTTTATATAAAAACCTTTAAATGTTGCAGGATTTAACACATTATTCTGATGGGAATCATTAAATAACAATTAATTCAGTCATGTGTAACCTCCCATCAACGTGGTGAAACCATGATCCGACCTTATAGACGTTCAAAATTACAATTCCCATGATAACCAGATCTCATCCTTATATCTCATGGGAATCTCTTCTTCTTCATTCCCCTTTTTCCTCTCCATTCTTCATGGCATGTTTTGAGTTCCCCCTTCCTGAGGCGAGTGGTGCGCCTATGCTGAAGCTTTTCTGCTCACCCTTGGATACCTCGACGTTCCTCCCCTGCAAGTCGTGCATCCCCCGTTCTAGGTGCGTGGAGAAGAACATCGATCCTTGATCATCCAGGTAGATATTTTCCTTCGTCTCTCCTTACAATGTATCATGAGGGGTCGGTACGCTACTGATTCTGTGGGATTGAAGGAACAAAAACATTAATGATGATAACAAGAAGACATTTAAAGAATGAGGGGTGGGGGAGTCTGATCGGTGTTCTTCTAATTTTTCCTTACACTTGATTATTTAAGTTGTGAACTATATGGGCTCATGCTCACTGAAAATCATGTCCGTTGGTGGCCTTTCCTTGAGCACTAATGAACCCTTGTCTTCTGTGATAATTGAATGACTCCAACATTATAATTTCATTAATTACATAAATTCGGCCGATTAAATGAATGTCTAGTGAACAAAAATCCTTGTGTGATCACCCCGGTTAGCCAAAAATAAAGAAGAATAACTTAGTGAATGAAGTACTTGAGTCTAGAAACTTCCTTGTTCTGTCTTGATGGCATGTTCATTCTTGATCCTTGATGCTTATGGGGTGACGTGTGTAACACCCCGAGCTTCCACGACACACCTCTCTTTCAATAATGCAATAGCTTGCATTGTACACAAGTTCGAGTTCTAACACACCGTAACTAATCAAAGTAGCCGTTATGAATAGTAATAACCACCTTTTAAATTTATAGGAATTTTATATTTCAAAATGGACTTCATTTTTGTATTCCTAATATTGAAATTAGCCTATGTTGAATTTTTTGTAATTTTCCGAGAACTTCCAAATTTTTATGAATAGTGAAAAATATTTAAAACAACTTTTTTAATCAAAATAATTTATTGTGATAAATTATACTATTTAGTGGTTTTAAAGTATAATTAGAATATATTTTTACCATTTTATCCAATGGTGGTCATTAGAATTAATTTAACATTGAAATTGGACATAAACAATTGCCAATCTTTTGACATAAATTGTTTCTTAAAAACACGCTATTTGTTGTGACAGCGGGAATTAATTATAAAATTAATTAATGAAACTTATATGTTTGGAATTTTATAAAATAGACATCATTTTTGAATTCGGAATATCAATTATATCTTAGGGTGAAATTTTGGCCTTGTTCTGAAAAACTTCAATTTTTGATGAATAGTGAAACCACTGAGTGGTAGTTAAATAACTGATTTTTCGTTTAAATGAAATATTAACACTTCTGTAATTTGATTTTCAAAAATCCAACATACATGGTTGTCATTAAGAAGTAAAATGTGGTTCAATGAGATCAAAATAATTTTTTGGTGAATAGTAACTTTTAAGTTCTCAATCGCGATTAGAGGTAATTAGTGTAGTTTAAGGTACAAATAATGTTTTAATAATATGAGATGAGCATGACACTTGTCCTACTCCTATTTTATGAGTCATGGCCGACCAAGACAACCCATGGGTCAACTTGGGGACCCCATGGAGCCACTTTAGTTGGAAAATGACATTAATATGTATTTATTTAATATAAAAATTAAATTGACACAAACATGAGTTATTTTACTAAAACAATTTTTAAGTGGGGTTACACAAGTTCATATGTTGACTATAAATATTCATTAGAAAGATAAAAAGATTTCCTACATCATAGTATTTTTTTTATAATTTTTATACATTAAATAAATTAAATTATTTATGACATCATTATGATGCAGCGATGACCTCATTATTTAACGATTTAAATAAAATGGGAAGATAATGCAAAATCCAAGGCTTACACTTGTCCAAAGACTATTGGATGGGTATATTTCGAAACCTTATCACCTTATCCTTGAATTATATAAGTGTGGGACCTTTAGAATCCGAAACGCATTGTGAAATAATGTAACATTTCAATCTTTCCAAAAGAGCCCCTCCTCTCCACTTATAAAAGGCCCCCACCTCTCCCACCTAATTTACACTTTCAAGCCATTTGGATCGGCCAAACTCTGCCCAAATACTCTCCCAACTTCCCCCTATTACTCCTAGAAGCCTCACTTTGGGCAGAACTCTTCCCAAGGAAGCCTTTGGCTCAAATCAAAAAGAGTTACCCAATTTTGAGGTAATGTCTTCTCTAATGTTGTTTTGTTTTATTTTTCTTCTCCAACCCCCTAAACTCTTTTTATTCATTTATTTTGTAACAACACCAGTATCCTGAATATACTAGGATGTTGTTATAAGAAGTATTTGAGCTACACTTACACACACCTACATCTAATGGTTAAATAACATACGGTTTCTGTGGATGGCGAATTTCTGCCTCACAACACGATGATTGTTCAACACTCATATAACACCTTCAAATGTGGCCATTAAGATGTCACTATTTTTATATATGATATATAATATGTTTATGTTTTACTTATGCTTCGGTATTTCTCATTTATGGCATACTTTATGATTTCCATTATGGGTAAAACGCGATAATTTCATTTTAGGAAGTGCGGACTACTGCCCCCTCAAAGTGATGTGAATCGTTAATGCCATATGTGGGATGTATAAAGGATGGAGTAAATGATATTATATATGATATTATACTGGATCTATATTATACATTTATATAATTATGATTTCATTACATTAAATACGAAATAGAAATGAAAGTAGCGTTCATGCGTACGTACGGCTTACCGTCTCCATGAACGGTGCATTCCATTTCTTACCTCTAAATGATACGTGACATTATGAATGAATGTATATACTGTATATATGATATATATGATATCTAAATCATGAATATAATTCTGGATATAATGGATATTTCACCACATGAACAACTTGTAATTATAAGAAGTTTATTTTTGACTCAAGTACCAAAGATCGACAAAACGACCGTTATTAACTTAAATAATTAAATAATGTTCATAACATGGTAATAAGGGATATAAAAGGAATAATGAACATGGAAAAGGTTCTTATGTTAATATAAATTAACTCTAGTTTATTATTCAGGAGGTTAAAGAACGGTCGAGTCAGGACAAGACGCAAGGTAAGGGAATTTTTAACCCAATTTCCATTCTTTGGGTTAATCTTCTACTTTCAAATTATGTCATGATATTATTATGTCTTATATTGTATTTGTACATTATTTATGTGTACATATAGTGAATACACATTATAGATGTACTTTATTTAAAAAAATGATCTTTTTAAGGACTTCGTCTCAATCCCCTTTCATTGAGGCATATTTGGTTTTATACAAAACTTTCTTTTATACGGTGTATAAACCCCTTTGACTTTTATGTTTATTCAAAAGGATTCTTTTTTATACCAAGCGTTTTACTAAACGAAAAAAAGGGAATGTTTTCTTTCCGTACTTATGCGGCGACAATGACTTCTCCACCGCCGTGACCATTATTTGAGTTTCGGCTTCCTCTACAAGCCATCATTTTTTTAATGAAAAATAAATACAAAGTTTTAACTTTCTTTTATTTTGGTATTGAAAATGGTTTTGAAAGCATTTTTATTATATCAATGTGTTGTATTTATATCTTGTGATTGAAATGTGGAAATGTTATGTTTCCTTTATGAATTTTTTATGTGATACGATTATGTTATGGTTTCTGATATGTTTAAACCTATTCATATGAGGAATGCATTGGACTTAATAAGTGACGGGTGGAGCCCGCTATAGCTCCTCAATGCATCGGCAAGTCTCATGAGACAAACTAGTGTCTTGGCACGAGGCCTTGACAAAATCTTATTTGTGGTCTTGGCACGAGGCCTTGGCTACGTGGTTATGGTAGTCTGACATTATGCATTCCATCATTATGAAGTTGGTTATTGATATTTCATGTGATCATTCGGCCAGTAGAATATCCATGTGAATAAGTAAATGGAATTATCTCATTTTACTTTTTCCATATTATGTTGAAGTTCATGTTTAAAAGGCTTTTTTTTAGTTAAACATTGCCTTAAATGTTAATGATTATTTATCAAAGCTTCCGCAATATTGTTATCCTTACTGAGCATCTGAGCTCACCCCTATCAATGTTTTGATATTTTCCAGGATGTGAAGAAGTAATTTATGAATGACCTGCAGGGATTGTGAGAAGAGGATATGAGTGTGGAATATGGAGATTTTGTTATTGTTGTTTTTCACTTTATGATGTAATGTAATGTTTACGAATGTATCTAGTTTTTCCAAGGCTACTAAACTAATCGGTCTTTCGAGACTTGATCTTTTGTGATCATGCCAATGTTACGAAGTAATGCACCGACTCTGGGTAGCTGGGGTCGGGGCGTTATAGTTGGTATCAGAGGCAGTTTAGTACTAACCTTGGAAGCTAGATTTAGATAAACTCTGATTAGAGCACATAGCCCAAAGATAGACTTTGAGGATTAGTATAGAAGAACATCCTAAAATTTTGGTATTATAGAGATGTTATGAGTTTTCCGAGAAATACATCCATGTCTGGATACGAGCAGGTAGAGGCGGCTCTGGCACAGATGTACCTAGGGGTAAAACCCGAAAACACCGCTTTGAGCTAGACTCGAACGGGAACTGGTGCACGACAACGGGCCTTGCTGCACTCTTGGTTACGACACTCCCGGGGGATATGCTTAGGATAATTCTCATTTTATTTAAAAACCACTATGAAGGGTTATGAGTACATACTTCCTCAAAGAAAACATTTCTTTTTATGATTATGGATTATATCCATAAATAGTTCAATTTATGTAAAGTGTTTAACAAGTATGGAATTATGTATTTTGATTCATAAACTAATCTAGTTTATGCCATTGTTTAGAAATGGCGCCTAGTGGAAGGAATGGAAACCGTATCAATGAACGAACTCCGTGTAGGGATTTCCCTCCTGCTCAAGATAATTATTGTGGATCTGGAGATACAACTAGTGCTGATCAGCTTCTCACCGTACTGGGACAACTCACGTAGGTTATGAATAATAACCTTATTCGTATGGAGCACCCTGATCCGCAACGTGGAGGATCAATGCTAGACCGTTTCATGAGGCAACAACCACCAACCTTCAATGGGAGTACAAATCCTACAGTAGCTGAGCAATGGATCAATTCCGTTGAGAAAATATTCCATGCCTTGGGGAGTAGTGAAAGGGAGAAGGTTGTCATGGTATTTTACCGCCTCACTGGAGATGCCGATCAGTGGTGGTCGCTGATTCTTAACACAAAGGAAGATGATGACGTATCGAATATGGAATGGAGGGAGTTCAAAGACATTTTCATAGAAAAATATTTTCCTCATGACCATCGAGCAGATATGGAAAGGCAATTTCTGAGTTTGAGGAAGAAGGAGGATGAGAATGTCGCAAAGTATGAGGCCAACTTTACAAGGTTAGCGAGGCATGCTGCCGATTATATACGTAACCCAAGGAGTAAGATTGATCGTTTCTTTGATGGGTTAAAACCATTTCTCCGTAGAGCTTTAGTATCAAAATCCTTCTCATCATAAAAAGATATTGTCTCGTGTGCTATCAAGACAGAAAAGGAATTCTCTATGTCTTATGACAACAAAGTAAAGCAATAGAAGAAGAGAAAGGTGGAACAAGAGACAGATAAGGGGAAAAACGGAAAGAAGGATTTTCCATTATGTGATAATTGTGGGAAGAATCACCATGGTACTTTCCTAAAAGGAATGAGAGTTTGTTATAAATGTGGAGAAAAGGGTCACCAGGCTCGTGATTGCAAGGGAAAGAAAGAGGCTGTCAAAGTTGAATGCTACAATTGTAGGGAAACAGGGCATTATGCAAATGAATGTCCTAAGCGTCAAGGAAACTTACCTCAAAAAAGGCCAAGGGACCAAGGCCAATCTTATGATGTGACTACAGTTGAAGCGGAATAATTAATGTATTGGTGCTTTTGGACTCAAGGATTATATTCTGGTTATATGAATAATGTGATATATATATATGGATTGTACTGCAGTACTTGTTGATTTCAGTAAGGTTTTAATATGATTAAGGTAATCATATTTTTAGTATGTGACAATAGAAGAAACTTTTCTTTGTTTGGGGAATCTGATGTTACAATTGATTTTGGAATTTAGAGACCTTTTAGAGAAAGTCTAGACAGAGGTATTTTGGATAACTATTAAGGTTGGAATGGATTAAGTTGAACCATGGATAGTATTGTTTAAGGTTAAAGAATTTCTGAATATTATTTTTGGAATATTATAATACTATAGTTTTAAGAAAAAGGACAACCTGCAGGGTGGGGAATAACCCGCCGCGTCGGACAAAGCTGCAGTAATCGAACCCACAACCATAGTGCGACAAGCCTTTATATCCTACCACTAGCCTACAGGAAGTCCCTGGTTATTACAAAATAGTTTTACTAATCTAAATGGTATGTGTTAACATTTTGAACCTTATACAATTAGGATACATAGAATATTTTTGAGTTCCGTTAACATTTTGAGTAAAAGTTGGGTTTCTGGTAAAAATTTATTAACGAATGAAAGTATACATAACAAGTATGTATATTACCTTAAGTTCTTAGTAAATCTCCTAAATAAATTCCTCAACATTATAAAAGGTAACTTAAAACAAAAATGTTGTCGGTTAACTTTTCCAACTGGGGATTCAATGACCGTTTAACCAATCACAAGTTTGTGATTTTCTTGTGGTTAAACATTCTCCTAATCCTGTTTTCTATAACTCTCCATCAGACCTTGATGGTTTGTTTCTCCTCCATATCCATATTTTCATATAATCCTAGAATGGGCGATATCGGGAGACCTTTGTACTTATCCTGCTTTCTTTTAATGTTATATATTTATTAACCTTATTTCCAATGTGGGTTTTCCTCAAAGGTATTTTCTATTTTCAACCTTTTATTTTCAAAGAAAAATTTCAAATTGCGAGGACGCAATTTATTGAAGGAGGGGAGAATGTAACACCCTGAGCTTCCACGATACGCCTCTCTTTCAATAATGCAATAGCTTGCATTGTACGCAAGTTCGAGTTCTAACACACCGCAACTAATCAAAGTAGCCGTTATGAATAGTAATAACCACCTTTTAAATTTATAGGAATTTTATATTCCAAAATGGACTTCATTTTTGTATTCCTAATATTGAAATTAGCCTATGATGAATTTTTTGTAATTTTCCGAGAACTTCCAAATTTTTATGAATAGTGAAAAATACTTAAAACAACTTTTTTAATCAAAATAATTTATTGTGATAAATTATACTATTTAGTGGTTTTAAAGTATAATTAGAATATATTTTTACCATTTTATCCAATGGTGGTCATTAGAATTAATTTAACATTGAAATTGAACATAAACAATTGCCAATCTTTTGACATAAATTGTTTCTTAAAAACACGCTATTTGTTGTGACATCGGGAATTAATTATAAAATTAATTAATGCAACTTATATGTTTGAATTTTATAAAATAGACATCATTTTTGAATTCGGAATATCAATTATAGCTTAGGGTGAAATTTTGGCCTTGTTCTGAAAAACTTCAATTTTTGATGAATAGTGAAACCACTGAGTGGTAGTTAAATAACTGATTTTTCGTTTAAATGAAATATTACCACTTCTGTGATTTGATTTTCAAAAATCCGACATACATGGTTTTCATTAAGAAGTAAAATGTGGATCAATGAGATCAAAATAATTTTTTGGTGAATAGTAACTTTTAAGTTCTTAATCGCGATTAGAGGTAATTAGTGTAGTTTAAGGTACAAATAATGTTTTAATAATATGAGATGAGCATGACACTTGTCCTAATCCTATTGGATGAGTCATGGCCGACCAAGACAACCCATGGGTCAACTTGGGGACCCCATGGAGCCACTTTAGTTGGAAAATGACATTAATATGTATTTATTTAATGTTAAAATTAAATTGACACAAACATGAGTTATTTTACTAAAACAGTTTTTAAGTGGGGTTACACAAGTCCAAATTTTGACTATAAATATTCATTAGAAAGCTAAAAATATTTAATACATCATAGTATTTTGTTATAATTTTTAGACATTAAATAAATTAATTTATTTATGACATCATTATGATGCAGCGATGACCTCATTATTTAACGATTTAAATAAAATGGGAAGATAATGAAACATCCAAGTCTTACACTTGTCCAAAGCCTATTGTATGGGTAGATTTAGAAACCTTATCACCTTATCCTCTAATTATATAAGTGTGGGACCTTTAGAATCCGAAAAGCATTGTGAAATAATGTAACATTTCAATCTTTCCAAAAGAGCCCCTCCTCTCCACTTATAAAAGGCCCCCACCTCTCCCACCTCATATACACTTTCAAGCCATTTTGCTCGGACAAAATCTGCCCAAATACTCTCCCAACTTCCCCCTATTACTCCTAGAAGCCTCACATTGGGCAGAACTCTTCCCAAGGAAGCCTTTGGCTCAAATCAAAAAGAGTTACCCGATTTTGAGGTAATGTCTTCTCTAATGTTGTTTTGTTTTATTTTTCTTCTCCAACACCCTAAAATCTTTTTATTCATTTCTTTTGTAACAACACCAGTATCCTCAATATACTAGAATGTTTTTATAAGAAGTATGCGAGCTACACTTACACACACCTACATCTAATGGTTAAAGAACATACGGTTTCTGTGGATGGCGAATTTCTGCCTCACGAAACGATGATTGTTCAACACTCATATAACACCTTCAAAGGTGGCCATTAAGATGTAAATATTTTTATATATGATATATAATATGTTTATGTTTTACTTATGCTTCGGTATTTCTCATTTATGGCATACTTTATGATTTCCATTATGGGTAAAACGTGATAATTTCATTTTATGAAGTGCGGACTACCGCCCACTCAAAGTGATGTGAATCGTTAATGCCATATGTGGGATGTATAAAGGATGGAGTAAATGATATTATATATGATATTATACTGGATCTATATTATACCTTTATATAATTATGATTTCATTACATTAAATACGAAATAGAAATGAAAGTAGCGTTCATGCGTACGTACGGCTTACCGTCTCCATGAACGGTGCATTCCATTTCTTACCTATAAATGTTACGTGACATTATGAATAAATGTATATACGGTATATATGATATATATGATATCTACATCATGAATATAATTCTGGATATAATGGATATTTCACCACATGAACAACTTGTAATTATAAGAAGTTTATTTTTGACTCAAGTACCAAAATTCGACAAAACGACCGTTATTAACTTAAATAATTAAATAATGTTCATAACATGGTAATAAGGGATATAAAAGGAATAATGAACATGGAAAAGGTTCTTAAGTTAATAGAAATTAACTCTAGTTTATTATTCAAGAGGTTAAAGAACGGTCGAGTCAGGACAAGACGCAAGGTAAGGGAATTTTTAACCCAATTTCCATTCTTTGGGTTAATCTTCTACTTTCAAATTATGTCATGATATTATTATGTCATATATTGTATTTGTACATTATTTATGTGTACTTATAGTGAATACACATTATAGATGTACTTTATTTAAAAAAAATGATCTTTTTAAGGACTTCATCTCAATCCCCTTTCATTGAGGCATATTTGGTTTTATACAAAACTTTCTTTTATACGGTGTATAAACCCCTTTGACATTTACGTTTATTCAAAAGGAATCTTTTTTATACCAAGCGTTTTACTAAACGACAAAAAGGGAATGTTTTTCTTTTCGTACTTATGCGGCGACAACGACTTCTCCACCGCCGTGACCATTATTTGAGTTTCGGCTTCCTCTACAAGCCATCATTTTTTTAATGAAAAATAAATACAAAGTTTTAACTTTCTTTTATTTTGGTATTGAAAATGGTTTTGAAAGCTTTTTTATTATATCAATGTGTTGTATTTATATCTTGTGATTGAAATGTGGAAATATTATGTTTCCTTTATGCATGTTTTATGTGATACGATTATGTTATGGTTTATGATATGTTTAAACTTATTCATATGAGGAATGCATTGGACTTAATAAGTGACGGGTGGATCCCGCTATAGCTCCTCGATGCATCGGCAGGTCTCATGAGACAAACTAGTGTCTTGGCACGAGGCCTTGACAAAATCTTATTTGTGGTCTTGGCACGAGGCCTTGGCTACGTGGTTATGATAGTCTGGCATTATGCATTCCATCATTATGAAGTTGGTTATTAATATTGTATGTGATCATTAGACCAGTAGAATATCCATGTGAATAAGTAAATGGAATTATCTCATTTTACTTTTGCCATATTATGTTGAAGTTCATGTTTAAAAGGCTTTTGTTTTAGTTATACATTGCCTTAAATGTTAATGATTATTTATCAAAGATTCCGCAATATTGTTATCCTTACTGATCATCTGAGCTCACCCCTTTCAATGTTTTGATATTTTCCAGGATGTGAAGAAGTAATTTATGAATGACCTGCAGGGATTGTGAGAAGAGGATATGAGTGTGGACTATGGAGACTTTGTTATTGTTGTTTTTCACTTTATGATGTAATGTAATGTTTACGAATGTATCTAGTGTTTACAAGGCTACTAAACTAATCGGTCTTTCGAGACTTGATCTTTTGTGATCATGCCAATGTTACTAAGTAATGCACCGACTCTGGGTAGCTGGGGTCGGGGCGTTACAACGTGGGTGAGGATGGGATCCTCTATTGTGTCACGATTGTTAGTTTTGAATATGAAGTTGTGTGCGGTAGTATCTCGAGGCTTGGTTTGGTTCTAGTACTTTGAGGGATCTCGCTGATCCCTTTGTTGTTGTATGTTTTCAAGAGAACTGGGTGTGAATGATTAAATTGATTTTTGGATGTTTCTCTTAAACTATTTTGTGGTCATGCCTATTAGTTTCCCAGTATTGTAGGATTTACTGAAATGGTATCACTTGAACATGAAACCAAGAGTGGGTTAAATGGGGAATTTGTTTTTGGAATGAGTTGTGACTTGGCCATGAGTGATGTACCTTTTTAATGAATGAATAGTAACAAGGGTGTTGTGATTAGGATGGATTTGGAAACCCTAGGTTGGGATGAGTGATTTTTACTTATACATATATCTGTAGTTTTTATGTTTCTTATTTTCACCCCACCCATGTTGAGAACGTAGTGCTGAACACCCACATTTCATGATGGAGGGTGTTTTTTCCAACACTCTTATGAGTGGATGGTTTTTAGATAGTCTTCTGATCCATTTCCCGAATAGTCCAAGACACATCGGGTAGGCTGTGATGTCCTTATGTACATTTTTCCCATGATTCTTCGGTTAGAGTAGTTGTGGTGGTTGTCCTAGGTGTGTGTGGGTGGGTTGTTTCCTAGGAGTCTTCGAGATGAGGTCGAGGTGTCTTTGGGCGTGGCAGTAGTTGTTGTGGCCTAGGTTTTTGAGGGCGGGATGGTGATTGTGGCCCAGGTGTTTGTGGGCGGGATGTGTGGTTGTGGCCTAGCTGTGGGCGGGCGGAGTGTGGCAATGGGACTACAGTGAGAATGGTAGGATTGGTTTTTTGCATAGGTTGTCTTAAATAACTAGGGGGAAAGTGGCATGGGGTACCCAAACCTCGATGTGTTATTACTATAAATTACTTGACTTCTGTTATTTGGGGAGTATTTCTTATTGAGGGACGAGTGGATAGTCTTCCTTGCCAGGTTCTTTGGTTGTCTCTTTCTCACAGGGCATTATATTGCCTCCTCACTTGTGCACAAGAGTCTTTGGTTTCCCCTAATGAGTGTACTTGTATGCTCACCCAATGTAAATGAAACTACTATTAGGTTTTGAGGAGGACTTCAGGGATCATGTGGGGTCGTTCTAGATCAGACATTGGGGTAGTTGGAGTTGTTGTTTTTCTTTTCCTTGGTACATTATCTTTGTAGTCTCCTTGTACTTTGTGGTATTTACTTTGTAACATGCATATGGGTATGATTTTCTTTGGCTTTACTTTTACCTCTAGTTTTGGTGTTGTTGAGATTTATTAACTTATCTCCCGATCCTAATAAAGAAAAAGGGTAGTTCCTACTATCTTGTGTGTGATTCTATACTCTTGGTGCTAGTCTCCACTCTGGGACCTATTGATGGTGGGTCTCGAGGGTCATTATCTCTCCTTTAACATGAATAATGAAGTGTATGGTAATCTGATGTCCCTTCTCTCATCTTGGTGAAGGCGGGTCATGATAGATGAGATGGTGTTTCTATCTCTCTACGGTCAATCTATCTATCTCGAGAAGACTCATTCCATTTAGTTTCTCCCATTTCTATTGGGGTCTGATGATCCTACTGATTATGGTAATACTCACCCTTTCATTGGCCTCTCCCACACATTTTTTGTTTTATGAAGACCATAGTTAATTTGATGGAGTCCTAGGAGGACCCAATATAGGTGAAACATATTTAGATCGACCAAATGAGGGGATTATTTGATATTGGATTTATAAAATTAAGGAATATTCATTTAATAATGATATTATCCTTTAGATAAGGAGTTTCTAGTGAGATTTTTCCATTCTATTGTTTAGTAATTATCCATATTTGGGTAGTTTTAAGTGTTTATTTTTTAATGTTTTAACATATTTAGTATTTCTAGGATTTATATGTGGGTTTGTGGGTATAGGTACTATATTCTATGGGCACAGATGTGTTTTTTCCATCTCAGCACTTGTATCCATCCCTATCCTATGTATGTCATCTTGGGGTAGTCGTGGCTCAGAACCTGTTTGGTTGGGACATGATAGAGTGGTTCCAAAGGGGGTCATTTCCCAAAACCTGAGTGTCATTAATTGTATTGATATGATCTTGGTCTAGGTTTCAAAGTGATAGTGTTAAACTATTTCATGTTTGGATTTAAATCCATGGGCATTAGTGTTGCTACGATATCAAATGTATCCATTCAACGAGACTCTAATAACATTCTTATTGTCATGGTAAACTAGGGAACTGGCCATACGAAAATGTTGGTACATGAATCATATAAGACTAAGTTATTGTTTTTTATGACATTTGTAACCTTCTTCAGATAAATTTAATTTTATCATGGTGTATCTTGATTTTATTTTAGGATTCTTACATGGTGATATCAAAATAGGGATCTACATTGGGGTTTTGATGATGATCCACCGAAAAAAGAGGCATCATTGTAGGTAACAGGTATGGAAATAGTACCTTAGTGTGTTCCACTAGATGATCCACTTCCCATTGAGGATTATGTGGTTCGATAAATTTATGACAATGATACATGCATGTGAAGTGCACTGCACGAGTTCTAGAGGTAGAGTCCTCTAATGTATCCAGGTGATTAATACACCTAGGAAGCTGAAGAGTAGATTGAGGTAGTCAGACATGTTTTTCTCCTTTTGAGAAAACAACTCAAAAATATTTTGATCTTTGTGGAAACTCTCTTACAAGGATTGGGTGGGTGTTGGTGGAGTATAATGATGCAGACCGATGATGATGAGTAAATGGCTTGGGTAGAAGTTTAGTGGATATTAAGTGAATAGTTATATGCATTGATGTTGAGATCAGTTTGTATCTAGAAGCTTCTGCACTTTTGATTGGGTAGCATGTTCATGGATGAGACCTCTGAAAGTTTTATAGACCTACCACAATAAACTATATATATGGTTAAAAAATCATTTTATAGAGATCAAACCATTTATCAATTCCTACATGGAGACATTTAATAAGGTTTTGTCTATTTATTCCTTCACTATTATGTGGGTGTGTTGGTGGATGATATATTGGAGGATAGATTCATATTAGATGGTTGGGTAGAGGTGGTAGGCATTTTTTATCTCATGGGTGATTCTTCTATAGTATTATTAAGAAACGAATACATAGGATCATGACACAAGCATAATAACCATGACCAAACTAAAATATATATGTTAGAAGCATATGATCTGCATTAGGGAAATGGTCAACCAAATTATAGGATGTGGAATTCTACTAAGGGATGGGAATATCTTACATGGTATTATTTGAACCATCCCACTCTTTAGAGGGAGGTAGTTGATGCAACACACTAGAAGTGGTATATTTTGAAGCAGGGACTTACTAAAGTTAGATGACACAAAATAGAAGTATAGATATCAGCATAAGTTGGAAGAAGGTTTGAGTTTTTTCCCACAACAACCCCAGGTGGTCCGCGGAAGGCTCATTGAGTTAGATGATGGGGGATGATGATAACTATAAGGCATACAACCATGTTACCAAAAGGCCTCATGGGATATTAGAGGAATGGTATTTTTCTGCTATTTTTTAATAAGTATTGATATACATAAATGTGAGGTACTCATTTCTTTTCAT
Source organism: Viscum album (assembly GCA_963277665.1). Lineage (NCBI taxonomy): Eukaryota > Viridiplantae > Streptophyta > Magnoliopsida > Santalales > Viscaceae > Viscum > Viscum album. Next base: position 968,422,483 of record OY728133.1, on the reverse strand, counting down.
TTTTATAGAGGTTTGTCTAGGGAGATGTTTGGATTTATAGAACCTTGTGTTAGTGATGTTTGACTTAGATTTAGATGTAGGAGGAAGAAGGATTATCTCCCCATCAAGATGTGTTTTTTGACATGAGTAAGACCATTTGGGAAACTAAGTGATTCCCGGAGAGGATATTGTCGAGGTGTGGACGATGAGATTCATTGAAATTGTGTGTGGTTTAGGGTTAAAAGATTTAGGTTTTTGAGGTGGACCTGGTAAGACCCAATGTTTACACATGGGAATCCTTGTTTGGATTTTTGGTATGGTCAGGTTCAAAATTTCATATTTTAGGTAATACTCTTGAGGAGGATGTGGTGTAGTGCATCCATGGGAAGATGAAAACTACTAGTTTACATCATTATCTGCATCTAGAATGTGCGGTCTTGTACTGCTAGTCCCTATGACCTCATATAGATCATTATGCGTTTTGCTTCTACCTATCACATCAAAAATTAAATGAACCACTTTTTTCATGGTGTAAGATTTTCTGAGAAGGATTATGGGTGGGGTTTATCCATTCTGGTTCCCCTGAGAGAGTGCATGTAAAAATCATTGGAACTATTTTGTTAGATGGTTATTATGGGAGTCCTAGTGGGTGATATATTTTTACCCTTTTTCATAGGATTTAACTTTTTATGGATAAAAGGATTATGTTGAGGAGGATTTAGTGACTGCGGTTTTCACTTTTCATACTGTTGGATATTTCAATGAATGTTTCTAATGCTAGGTGTTGTGTTATAGAAGGGCACCATTTCCCATAGAGCCTCGATGTGGTGATTCTAAAAATATTTAAAATTTTTTATCACACAAGTGCAGTATCATTAAAAACATGGAATAACTCATATGTCCAATCTTGAAATAGAAATATAAGAACACATTAATGTTCAAAACATTATGTTTGCCCTTTGTTAAACATAAAATTAGTAGCACCTGGTCTTACATTGAGGGTGAGTCCTTTGACTGGTTCTAAATGGAGGAAATTGATTTAATAAAATTAAATCAACATCCCCTCCTCCAATTATAGTATTCACGGATAAGAGGAGTAGAACCCCCCCATTGGAGTGACATACAAATATAGTAATAACCAAATAGAATAGTTTATACCGATCTCTAATAAAAATGGCGATCATTTTCAAATGCTGTTTTAGTAGCTCTAAACATCATATCTAACCCCAATGTTTTATCATCACTCCATGATGTAGGGGAATTTGAGTTTAAATCAGTAGTTCCCTTATTTTGGGGTTTAATTAATGTAATACATCCCTATTACAACTTTAATAGACCCCATAGGGGTCAATAGGTGTTTTTAAGGGAAAACATTTGTGATTTATGTGACTCATATATAATTCTACTTCATAATTATAGATGACATAAATAGTAGTGTAAGGTCACATAGTGTGTGTTCATCCAATTCCAAGAAGATTACTTTTTGGGACTTCTAGCAGTGTACTAGATTTAAATTTAGTGTAATTATCCTATGTTGTGTGGTCGTGGGATATTTTTAGTGTAGCCATGTCAGAGTACTTGTCTATGTGAAACTAAATTACTTGGGTACATAGGAATAGGGTGTCTAGAATTGAGATAAAAAAATGATAGATCCTAAGGGCTGGTTATCCAAGACCACCATGTAAAAGAGGTACATTCCATATAGATGACATTGGTGGTAAATACATGTATAGAAAAACAAATACAACGGCCTGGATGAGGTGAGACATTCCATGTTTCGAACATACACATTGTGTAAGCTCACATGTCTAGAAAATCCGTGAAGCACAGAATATGTGTTGGTGTTCATGTGGGGCCCCATGCCTCGTGGCCATCAGTAAAAACCTTGTAATATTCTCAGTGATATCCTCATGGCGTATCTACTTATTCAAGACTCGGATTAATTCCTTAAGTTCTCATATCCTAAGTATAATTCCATGTATAATGTGATTCTAGTCCTTATAGCTACCTCAGAGATACGATGTTTTCTGATTTGAGTATGATGATGCTTTATCATTACATAATAATGGGTAGTTATCATGAAGGTTCATTCAGGAGATTTCATGGTTGATACCCTTCTAAATAATCTATATTCATTAGTCCCTAGACTATTTAGTTTGGTATAATGGCCCTCCTATGTCATAATAGGGCATGGGTCCCCTACCTATGGTTCTGTTTCATTATGAGGCATAATCAGTATGATGTTCCTTTCTATAGCACAGAAATGATGCAAAATATCAGTTGTGATTACTTTTGAGATGTTTGGAGTAGTACTCAAGTATAATAATAGGGTTCATGTTTCCCTTACTTATTAGTCTGGTATACACTGAACTCCCCCAATAGAGGGCACAATTCCTCCCCCTAAGAAGTAGTTATTCAAGTGATAGCGATTCCCGGTATGAATCAGGAGCTCATACCTCATATCATTCGTGAAGCGGAGACTGAGCCCCACTATTTCATCATGGTGAGGAACCTCTATACACATACGGTTCATAGAGTGGCACTCCCCTATCATACCAAGTTGTGGGTCCTCAATACATTATGATTGGATAGATTTGTACTCCCCTATCATACCAAGGAACAAATCCTCTATATAAAGTGTGGTACTCCCCTCCCATGTCATGTTGTGGCTTCTTTGTCTATAGATTTGTACTTCCTTGCTAAGTAAGGGTGTGGGTGCTCTATTTTTGGAGTAGTACTCCCCCATATTCGAGTAGCAGTGGGGAGTGTCTCCTCCACTATAGTAGGATATCACTTGGTAGAAGAATTTAGTGATGGGGAGAGGGACCTTCCCCCCACTTGTTGTGTGCAATAACCATTTACAAGTTAGTGCTCCCTCAATATGGTGTGGTGAGGTAATATCTCATTGTGTACCTTAATGTTCTCACAGGATTATTTAGATCTGTTACTCCCTTGAATTTGGGGAAGCAGTGAGGTGATGTTCCCTCCTATCTCACTATATGTTGGGGATGCATGATGTGAATGGTAAGGAAGTGTTTTCCCTTAACTATATCTAGTGGTTAGCAGCGGGCCTCATAAAATGTGTTCTTTGGGGCTTAAATAAGGTGTAAGAAAATGCTGATAGGGAATTTAGTGTTGTGAATAATTTTTTGACATAGTGAGATGTTTCCCCAAGGATTGTATCTCTTTGATGAGGTCAATATGGGATGGTTGATCTCATGGATAGTGTTATCATATGTGAGTTCTACCTTCAAACCCCATGTTGAATCCTATAGAATGTTGTGAGGTTGAAAACTATTTAAAAATATAGTTAGAGATGAGAATATATGATTGTTCATTGGAATTGGTACATTTTTGTCAAAAATATCTATGTTAACACACCATATTGAGAGAGATGAATTTTAATGTATAATTGAGGATTTATGAGATGGTGTTTCCCATTAGTAATATTTACATCATATTGGACCGAGCCAGATATATTTTTTAGTTTCTCACTTTTATTTTCCATTTTGAGGCTCTTAATGTTTATTTTTATACACATCCCTAAATTGAGGTTTCCTCCATATATTTGGTCTTCTTTAGACCATAGGAATTTCTATGGAGTACGATGAGGACACGAGGTAGGTAGATATTGGAGAGATAGACCAAATGAGTTATTTATTGAATATTGGATCAGGATATTTTTGGAAGGAGCATTTGACATTGATTCAATGATTAAGAGCTAGTTGATTAGTTTTAAATTTTTTATTGGGAATATACTTTTCCTATTTTATATGTTTAGTACTTATATATAAATCTATTGCGAGATAGATATATGCATGCTTGTTCGGTTTCCATTTTTTCTTCATGGTGATGTTGCATGGAGATGTATGAGGGTGAATTTATATAGTTTTTAATGGATAAGGCTTCCAAAGTGTATTTATTCAACTTATTTTGGGTCGACATCCCCTAAACTATGGAGGTGGTATTGGGGTATCTTGGTTTGGATCCCATTGGTTTGGGTCATGACCACAACCTCCTTAGAACAGTGTATTATTTTTTCACTACCACATTCATTATGAATTTTATAATATGTCTGATGAATATATATGATATATATGGGAATTGTATATTATAATGTTACTCTTTATGAAAAAATAATATGTAATAGTCAATGTAATAAAATCAACTAATTTCTATAAATAACATGGAAGTAGTTCATCAATAAATTTTATTTCAAAAAATGAATTAAAAAAACATATAATGGGAATTAAAATATAATAAAACACTATAAAACATCAACTAAATTAACATTAGTTATTTTTAATGATGTAAATTATGGAAACAAAAAATATTGACACTTCTCTTACAAAATCATTAGAAATTGTCCACCCATGTTCATAAAAATATAAAACATGAAAAGAATTATTACAAATTATGGGTATAAATATAAAATAATTTGTATACAGTAAGTAAATAGGATACTAATATTTTTATAATTTGGATACAAAAATATTATGATAATCATTGAGAATCAATTGTGATGGTAATGTACATTCATTACTGAAATATCTATCATTGATTAATGTAGTGTCTTTTGATGAAATATATTAGTCTATATTCAGTGATATCCCATTATATATGTGGTCCAATTTTATCTCTTTATGTAAAATAAGACCTCTATTCCAATTATCTTTGAAGAATGATATTATATCCCATAAAATGATATTTTTTTATTATTTCTGTCCTTCTAAATTATCATTTACCTCAAATGGATCCTTCTATTATGTTCATGTTTCTAATTACACCCAATAATATCCTATATTAAATTGAAAAATAAATTAGAATAAAACTTTTTTATCATCATATCAACCATTTAAAGATAATATTTCTTACTATATTTTAGGTTTTTGGTTATATTATCCTATTTGTTATAAAATAGATACATTTTATATGATTTTATGAATTATAACTCACAAAAAATGATAAATGATGTCATAATTTTGGTAGATTTTATTCAGTATTAATTGAACTATTTTATATACCTATTTATGTGATTTCTTATGAAATGTATTATGAAACTCATTCTTATATGTGGGTTATAAGGATGGTTTATTTAATGTTTTTAACACATGTGTATGGGTAATTTTCATATAATTGATGGCTGATATATATACCCTAATTAATTATGTAAATTATTACATATAATGATAGGGAAAAGAGTATAAATGGTATTTCAAAAATAAAGAAACATGTTATCAATCATTCTCATCTATTTTAAATATGTTTTGATTCCTAATACATAATTATTCATAACTATTAAGTTAGTTCCTCATTCCGGTGATGTGAAACTATATTATTCCACTTTGATCCTTATTTTATAGTCATGTTTTCATGGTATTTATACAATATTATATGTTTAATCATATGGTATTATATGTTCTTCAACCATTCCATATGAATCATTTTTATTATTTCATGTTCTTTTTATTAGATATTGGTTTTCTGAAAAATTTTTCTCTCATATTATTTTGATATCTCCATTGGTAATATATTTAAATGTCATTTTCTCGATTACCTAGAATTTGATATCACCCATTTCTATTGTTTCCATTACTTTGAAATTTTGGTTGATTTTAGATTTTTATGTGTTAATAAGAAGTCCTAGTAAGTTTTAATTTTGGTTAAATTTTTACAATAATTGATAAATATGTTTATTTTTTATCCCATTTCAATATAAATAAACCTTTCAAAACTATGGAGGTGGATATTATTATTTAATGTTTATGTTATTTAAATGATATAGAATAAATTTATTTTTAGGTTGGGTTTCGTTGATATTGATATCATTTAGTTAAATCTCCTATGTAATTCCACTTCCACATCATGGGTAATATATTCATGTAAATCACATTACACCAATATATTTATACCCATCAATCTAATGGATTATTTCAAGGGATCATCCTCTTTATTCAACCTATAATTCTTTAAAACTAATTATAATTCAATAAAATACTTTATAGAAAATGGATCATTATAATAATTACTTCATTCAATATACATGAGGGAATATACATTTATAGAATTATGATAATCATCCCTCATAGATTTAGAGTCAAATTTACTAATATAAAAATGATAATCTTATTTATTGATGTTTTTGTACTCTAATGATCTTTATTCTTATTTATTTTATTATTATTACAACATACTTTAAAATAATTTCTACATGAGTATTATATGAATGAACCATTGGTAACAAATTTTTACTTAGATCCATTGGACTGTTGTAGACTATAATTTTATTCTATGAAATTTTAATTGAATTATTCTAATGCAATGCACATATAAAATGGATTAGATTAATAAAATTTATTTATTATATGATTTTTTGGTAAATTCAATAACTAATATCATTTTTATATTTGAAAAACTTATAATTTCTCCATTTGTAGTAGATTTATAATTATGACGAATATAATTTATAAACTCAACTAAACATAAAATAGGAAATAATATATCATAATTTACTAAATATTAATGTTAATAATCTTAAAAATTGACAGTTTATATATAATTCCATATTATAAAAAATCAATAATGAAATTAGTCAGATAAAAATAAAAACAAGACCCTTTTGGATTTTATACAACAAGTTGGAATAACAAGGTTTTGTTGTGAGACCCTTTGTACAATGATTAGTGGTGGAAATTGTGTCTCCAAGATTCATTGCCATATCTAAAGGGGGATAAAATTAATTTATAAGAAACATTAGATATAGAAATTTGTTTAGCCTCAGGGTCACCACATAGAGGAAAAATATATAAAAACATAATTTATAGAAATTGATTTTGTGATATTAGATATTTTTAAAAAAATATACCATTAATTTTTTTAAATACATTTATGATAAATAGAAAAATAGGAAAAAAAGATAATGGAAAATAATTATCAAGAAGAAAACAATCCCAAATTTATCCACTTTTATTATTCATATCATAATCCTAATCTCATATTTTTTCACTCTATCAACTATATAATTTAAGGAATTATTTATGTATAAAACCGAAAAACTGTCACCATAAATAATAGCCAATAATGTATAAAATGACTTATATTACATTGTTTCCCTCCCTGATTAAAATATGAAATAGTGAATAGATTTATACTATAATAGTTGTCTTGTAAGATATGATAAAAATAGTGTGTTCATCCCATAACACAACTGTTACTCAATGCACTCCAACATGTTAGATGAATGAGGATGAAAAAAAGATCAAAGAGATTATAATATAAAACTGTCCTTTTTAGTGAAAATTCGATAAAATATCCCCACTTCAACATTATAAAAATTAAATATTGAAGAATAATGAAATGATAATCCTAAAATTAAAAAAGTCTAATAAGATTCATGCTTCACCTCTAGGAATATAATACATGGTTATACCACATTTTGTATATGTATCAGAACATATTGGAAAAAGAATGTAACATTTCTTATGAAATATAATTGAGGAAAAAGAAAATATTAATATATAGGATAAAATAGTTTAATCCTTATTACAATTATTGGATTCAATATGTATATATCTTATAGGAAGTAATTAAAAATATATGGTAACATGACATACAATCCACATGGAACAGTCCTCGATTACTCATCATTATCATTGAGAAAACACCTTTGTCCCTAAAATATTATTTTGAAATAGTAAACATGTGTATGCATATACATATAGAAAACAACTCCATGATTAAAAAAAAAGTCCCCATTGTAGAATACATCACTATTCATCATTTCCTTCTAAGTAAGTCAAGAAAAAAATATCAACTAATATTTCCCCCTCCAACATGAGTTTTGATTCGAATCAAAGAAATTGGTACATGGATGCAACTCAATCATGATTAAATCATCAAAGAGATACAATTGAGTAGGTTTTATTCACACCACTAATTGGCTCAATGATAATTTATGATTTTAATTTATTTCATTTGTCATTAACCTATTTTAATTTCGATTCTAATATAATGATAGAAATTTTAACAAGATTGGGATACCATTATGCAGTTTAATGGATGAAGTGATTAATTAAAAAATACTTTTGAAACTCAATTTTTATTTTAAAAATTAAATATATTTAATTGCACACTAATATTCATGATATATAAATTATATAACAAAATTCATTATAATAATATTAGTTAGTTTTTTATTAAAAGGGGAAAAATTATTTCTACACAAATTAATTTTTCATGCATTATATGGCTTTATATGAAAATTTAATTTTTATGTGTTTGTATTTTCAATTTATATAAATTATATTGTTTTTAACTCTGCATGTAAAAATTAGATTATGGTGAAAAATTGGTATTTTTTGGAAATGATTGATTTTTCCGTAATTATTGAAAAATTATATATTTCGAAAAATGAATTTTTTTATTATATAATATAATTAAATAGTAAATTTTTATATTAATGTAATATAATTACCATTTTATGATAAATAATAAAATTATTAACAAGGGAATAATACTTATACCTTATTTTTGTGTGGGTTTTTTTGGGCATAAAAACATATTTTCCTAATAATAGATTTTATTTTATTTTGTGATTAGATTTTAAATAAAATACTAACACTTCTCGAAAATGAATATGTAAAAATGGATTTAGAATTTATAATGAAGACACACATTTTTTTAAATAGATCCATTTTATGTTTGGACAATATTAACAGTGACTCTTGTATTTATTTGTTAAATCGGCTCGGGTAAAAATTAAAATAATTATTTAAAAATATTACAATCATAAAACACTCCATAATGCTTAAATTTATTTTATTTTTTAATTTTTTTAACATGACCATATAAAAATTAAAATTTGTAAATTTCAAGCCACTTTCTTTTGTATTTGACATTAAAATAAATTTAAATAAATAATAAAAACAAAACATCGCCCTTTTGTTTTAATATCTCTAAATTTTTTGTAGGAATTAAATATTGTTATATTAAGATATAAATATTTAATTTAAATAGAAATATTTTATATCATTAAAATTTATTTTTGATCTTCAGTGATGAATCTACTACATAAAATACATATGGAACATTTACACAGTGCATGTGAAATGTAACACCCTGAGATTTTATGAGATATATTATTTTTAATTTCTTTGATTCCTTCAATTGTACACTACACCAAGATTAGATTGTACTATACGAAACACAGTATTATCTTGTTGTATACACAACACTATTCTTTGCTCGTGTTACGCAAAATTTCAAGTTTTTTTTGTGGAAATTATTCTACGCAACATTAACTATAGATTTTATTTCATGCATAAATGAAATAAGTTTTGATTATGTTATACACAACACCAAAGGGATTTTAAACTACACACATCCCTGACTTGGATTTCATTACACACAATCATGACCTTCATCGATAGCGTGTGTAGTACGCAGTACTGGGTTTCACTAAACAACGATATGTTATTAAAATTTTATATAAACTAGCAGTTATAGATAGTAATACCCACTTTTTTGAAATATGATAAATTTTATCATTCAAAATGGACTTCATTTTTGGATTCTGAATATCAAAATTATCCTAGGGTGAATTTTTGGTATTTTCTGAAAACTTTCAATTTTCGATGAATAGTGAAAACACTAAGTTATAGTTTAAAACTGAATTTGTATATAAATAATTATTTATTTTTTTTAAATTTATATTAGTTCAAAATTGATACATATTACCTATATAAGTTCAAATTAATTCATTAGTGTCATTTTATATTAATTTTAGATACATAAATATTTTATTGAACTTTTCACCGTCTTTTACCCACGTCCTATGAGAATTTTCCAATTTACATAAAACATAATTTTACTGATTTTGTGAGTTGAATTTAGAAAATCCAAGATACACGGATAATATAAATGAGTAAAATGTGGTTTAATAAAATAAAAATAATTTTTCTGTGAAAAGTGACTTTTTACTTTTATTTACCACGGTTAAAAGTAAATTGGGAAATTAAGGGTAAAAATGATATTATTATTACCCTAACACATGTACTAATTCCATTGGATAAGTGTAATTAGACCAAAAACAACCTTAGAAATAAAATATTACCTTTTAGGTCCACTTGGATTAGATTTGGACATTTATTATTATTTTATTTAAAAGAGAGTTAAAATAGTTAAAATCAAAAATTAATAATTAAAAAAATTTAATATAGGGTTATAAAAAAGATAAATTCGACAATAAAAATTCATTAAAAATATAAAAGTATTTCCTACATAATGGAATTTTATTGAAAAAAATTATACATTATATAATTTAATTTATTTATGATACAATGGTGATGCATTAATTAAGTAATTAATGAAATATTAAAATAATTGATATTATAAATACCCAAATGAATGTAATTTGATGATTTTTATGAATTAAACTAATTTTATAGTTTAAAATAATATATTATGGTTGGTTAGATGATTTTTTTTTTGATTTAATAAAGCTGTTATGAATTTAGAGAAAACAAAATACTAAATAGTGTCAAAATTGACATAGAAGAGTTTTTTTAAAAAATATTATCTTATTAATTTATATAATGATCCTAAAAAAATAAGGCTCAGACAAAAGACAATTATAATAATATATATGACATTAAAGAACCAATTGGGGTTCGATTGGTATTTTATAGTAAGTCTATTAAACATATAGTGTAAGAATACTAAAAGACACAGTAAAGGTTAAATTATTTAACGTAAAGATAAATCTATATGAAAAGGATAAAATGGGAACATAAACTTCTATAAAACCTATTGGTTGACAGTATTTCGACCCATACCCACCCTATCCTCTAAATAAGTCATATTGGAGCTATTATAAACCGAATATGAATTTATAATAAAATAATATTTTAAGTGTTTTTTAAGGTGCCCCTCCCCTTCCTTATAAAAGGGCACCTCCTCCCTCTCCTCTTGACACAAATGTGAGCCTTCAAGCTCTGCAAAAACCACCCTATTTCACTTATAAACTTATATATAAACCTAATATAGGTCTGGTTATTGTTCAAAAACTAACTATAGTTCCCTAAAAAGAGGTTAAGAGGTGGTGCACCAAACAAGAGGTAATCTCTTCTACAGATTCTTCCAAGTTTCTTTATTCTCCTACTTCCTATTCTTTAGTTTTTTCATTATAAAGTAATGAAATTAGTATAACTAATATAATTATATTTTATTTTTAATATGAAAAAACCCCATTTCACCTTCTATCCATCCTACGGAAAATGAAATTACCACAAATGCGTACATACGGAATATCGTCTACACGCCGTGGTGTACTATGTTTTTCCACCACCACCTTACATGGATGGGTATAATGATGTAAATAATAACTATATATGGTTATTATAACATCATTATAATTCTGAGATATTATATCATCCACTCCAATTCCATTCAATAATTATGGGAATGATATCATCACTCGTGCATACACACAGATTAGTGTCTCTATGAGGCGATGAAATACATTCTCTATATTAACCATTATAGAATGATTATAAAGTATATATAATGAATAATAATGATATATATGAAATAATAATTCTATATGATTTATGTATATATATATTTCATCTACTTACTTCCATTCAAGTCAATAAGGAAAGGAAAATAGAGTTCATGTGTACGTATGGCCTACCGTCTCCATGAACGATGTGTTTCATTTCATTTATCTATCTATTATATATAGATATATATATACTAAATATATATGATATATAAATTATATTTTACATTCTGAAAGTAATTAACTCATGATATACTAAATAATTATATCATGAACAACAAGTCCAAACACGTACGATAAATGAAACGATTTTACCCAAAACGCCGCATTAACATTGAATTGACAAATGAACAGGTAATAAAAAGTCATAATTGAACCATATATGATATAATAAATATTATTATGGTTCTGTTACTAGTTAATAACATGTTTCAACCCAATATATATTAGTCTTGGACACATACAAAAGAAAGTTTACATAAGTTAAGGGACAATTTTTCAATCTCATTTTTATCCGAGATTGCTAATATGTAAGTATTTACTGGGGTAATATTTTTCATCCATTCCATAATATATTTTTCTTAAATTGTTTAATATTATTCCATGTATGTTTAACTTCATGATTACCCCTCTTTGATTTTTACTTTTTTTAATGGAAGGAATCATTTTATTGTTTACCATACGAGGAACTTTTTGACTTTTTCGACAAAAGTACGAGAAGAATGTTTTTTAACTTATAAAGGATGAATGCATTTTTATGGTTTCATAATGCCTTATTTTCAGGAAGATTACTCAACCCTATTTCATAACTATTTTCAAAAAAATCCATTTCTTTTAAAATTTCATGGCATTTTTTGAAAAGAAAATGATTCTGAAGAAGAATGGATATTTTCCACAAGAACTCATTTCAAGTGTTTTGTCAAAACTATTTTCCATCTAAGATGACATTATTTAGTATGATTATGTTTCGAGAATAATTTCTCTATGATTTACATGGTTTCACTTTTCTTATGAAGAAATTATATACATTTGTTTTATGTGGATTATGTTATGATGCGATGTTGTTTATGAAAACCATTTTACTCTTTGGGTTATGATGAATGATTTATGTTTATTTTGTGGAGAATGTATAAATAATATCATTATGATATGGGTGGGACATATATCTCCCCTTAATTCATTGGGAAAAGATTTATATCTCATGAGATATACAAGGATAAAATGGACTGTGAATCTGGATCAGTAATACAGGGATGGAAAGACAAGTAATCCTGATTCAGTAATGGACTATGTCCACTACGATGGTCTTGGAAGCAATGCCATGGCTTCTATGGAAATCGTATCATGGGATTAATGGTTTGAATTAATTATATATTTTATTCCGATGCTATTTTATCATGATCGATCATGAATTATGATTTATGCCTTACGTACTACAATGTTTAATGCCATTTCTCAAGATTTTGATGTTTAAACTTTATGTTCATGTTTTTAAGTTCAAATGTATGGGGGTTGTATTATTTTATCAGTGATTACCCTTATTGAGCTTTTGAGCTCACCCTTTTTATGTTTTCATTTCCCTAGGATATAAATAAAGGTCTTAGGTAAGAAAAACACTAATTATGATCTTTATGGGAGATGTAAAAGATCTTTCAGAATGATTAGAATATTATATTCTGAGTTACCAAAGACACTAAACTAATACGGTCATTGGGCGGAAATTTTTCAATATATTAAGTATTCCGAAAAAATAATTTAATGTCTATGTACATCAAGTTTTGGTCTCTACATTTGGTATCAGATTAAAGGTTTAGTTAACCTTTGAAAACTAGGATACGAAAACATTAGTGAAATCCCTTGAGATATTTCTAAGGTATGTCTAGGGATATCCCTTAGGTTAAGTATAAGTATAGGTTATGTTCCTATTATTATGGTAACAATATTGGAATTAAACCTAAGATGTTATATATTGAATTTACTCCCCCCCCCCCGTATTTATTATGTTGGTTTCCTGGAATGATTTTTTCCTCTTACACTATTCTTTTTGGGTTTTAGACGATGGCAATAACTCGAAGGAACCGTGTTGATCAATGCAATGGGAAATGCAATAAATGTCCTCTTGAACAAACCCATGTTATGGGATATGGAGTAAAAAATCTTATTTCTATACTTACACAAGCTATGAATCATTCTGGACTTCTGAATGAGTAGATATGGGAACAATATTATATTTATTCCTTCATGAGGCAACGCCCACCTTCTTTCAGTGGGTCTTCTGATCCACTTGTTGATAAACAATGGATCTATACCATTGAAAAGATATTTTCAATACTTCATTGTTCAGAACATAAAAAAGTCATTCTGGCTATTTACCATTTAGAAGGTGAAGCAGACCAGTGGTGGACTCTATTTATGAATACAAGGACCCAAGGTGAAATTGAATCAATGGAATGGGTTGAGTTCAAGAACATATTTTTCAATAAGTACTTCTCTTGTATTCTTCGAAAAAGGTTGGAAAAGGAGTTCCTTGAGCTTAAGAAAAAAGATGATGCATTTTTTGGTATATATGAGGCGAATTTTATAGGGCATGCAAGGTATGAATATGGATTTATCATCCACCCTGAAAGTAAAGTTGATCGATTCTTCAGTGGCTTAAAAGCAAGTCATCGAATGTAATTAGCTATAAGTGACTTCAGTAGTTATGAATAAATTGTGCATTGTGCTATCAATGTAGAACTGGAAGTTGGTGTTACATATCCATCTCACGGTTTTGACAAAAAACGAAATATTGGGGTCAAGGAAAAATCTCAGAACAATGGTGAAAATAAGGTGAAAGTTTCGTTATTCTCAAAATGTGGAAATAAGCATGGTAGAGATTGTATAAAAGGTAATGGACAATTTTTCAAGAGTGGAAATTAATTTCATTGAGCAGTTGAGTGATGAAGTAATGGGAAAAAGGTTTATAAAGAAGTGAATATAGAAAAGACTATATAGAATGCTTCACCAACACTTCAATGCTTCAAGTTCAAGGAAATTGGGCATTATTCTAATCAATGCCCAAATCCAAGCGTTAATGATTATCGATGTGAGCAACCTCTTAAGGAAAAGGACAAAGGGAAGTCACATGTGATAACTATTTGTGATGTTGAGTATGATAATTATTTTGTGGAATGATTATCTGTTTATGTAATGGGATTTCGAAATAATATCATGGAATCTCAATTATAGTATCATGAAATTTTGGAATAACTATGTATTATTTTTCAATAATAGTATGGTACCGGTTACCATGAAATGTGATTGAAATATTTTTGGAAAGTGGATGATATGCACATAATGAATGGATAAGGAGAAAATGAAATGATAGATAGTATTAATGAGCTCAAGAGTTATATAAGGACAATGTGATATCGTGGTTTGAGTATATAGAAATTTTGGGATTTTGGTATGTGGAAAGAGTTAACTTTTTACTGAATTAATGTTTTCACTAAGGTTCTATGGTAATTATTGTTCCAAAAGAATACATGATTATGGAATTAACATGTCTGTATTGTGACCAACAAGATATATCTTATGAAATATGGGGGAAAATGATGGTATTCATGTGCTTGTTATGTGACCATTCAAGTAATCGTTTTCTTTATTCTATGAGCTTGGACAGAAGTATTTTGGAGAATCCTAAAGATTGGAATTAATGATGTTAGACATAAGATAGTATTGTTAAAGGCTATAACTTTTTTTGATATTATTTATGTAATGTTATAATAATGTAGTTTTAGAAAAAGGGACAACCTACAGGACGGGCGACAACCCGTCGCGTCAGACAAGGTTGCGGGAATCAAACCCACAACCGAACCGCGACATGCCTTTATCGCCTACCACTGGCCACCAGGAAGTCCATGGTTAGTAGAAACTAGTTTTATTTTAATAAGAGGTATGATAGATGAAGTATAAGTCTATTTTAGGAACCATATACAATTAATCTCACTATAGATGGAATTATGTATATAACTTTTTCTAACCTTATGTTTGAGACAGATGGAATGACCTATCATTCTATCGCATTATCTTCTAAAACTTCATGGAAGACAAATTCAACTTCATTTCATTAAGAGATGAAGTGGAAATTGTTCAAGGCACAAACAACAGTCAAATTGTACCAAAATCAAGTAAGTATTTCCTTAAATTCAAAAAATATTCAACATTAGGGAAAGGATCATGAAAACCAAAAATTTTGTCCAAGAGCCAACATATCTAATGAATCCAATGGTACCTTATATTATCATAAATTTATGGCTTTGTGATTGTTGGATTTTTCATAGCCGGTTCTCTACCACTCTTTATCCAAACATGATGGTTAGATTTCTCTTCTATATCCATATATCACCTATGTTCACTTATATGGAAAACTAGTGATGAGTTAATTTGAGTAACTATTATGTTTCATACTTCACTTTTTTAAAATTAAGTTTTAGTATTCATTTTTACGATGTCAATTTCTATGAATGAAACTTGCATGTAGTAAATGATTTATAACCCCGATGAATTTCGGGGGCGAAATTCATTTTAACGGTGGTAGAATATAACACATTGAGATTTTATGAGATATATTATTTTCAATTTATTTGATGTCTTCAATTATACAATAAACCAAGATTTTCTTTTACTATATGCAACACAGTATTATCTTGCAGTATACGCAACACTATTGTTGGCTCATGATACACAAAATTTCAAGTTTGTTTTGTGGAAATTATTCTACACAAATTTCAGTACAGATTTTGATTGATGTATAAATGTAAAAAGTTTTTATTATTTTATACAAAACACCAAAGGGAGATTTTACTACACTTAGCCCTGACATGGCTTGCATTACACGTAATCGTGACCTTTTATCGATAGCGTGTGTAGTACGCAATATCGGGTTTCACTAAACAACGATATGTTATTAAAATATTTTACAAACTAGCCGTTATGAATAGTAATATGCAATTCTGGAAATTTTATAAATTTTTTCGTTCAAAATGGAATTCATTCTTGGATTTCGAATATCCAAATTAGCCTAGGGTAAATTTTTTGTATTTTTCTAAAAAACTCTCAATTTTTGATGAATAGTCAAAAACACTTAGTTATAGTTTATTACCAAATATTTATTTAAATAATTGTTTATTTTATTTAATTTTATTTTAGGTTAATATTTATACATAATACTTATATATGTTCAATGTAATTCATTAGAGTCATTTTATAGTAATTTTAAATATATAAAAAATTTTATTGATCTTTTCACCATATTTTACCAACCTCTTAGGAAAATTTGAAAATTTACATAAAACTAAATTTTACCTCTTATGTGAGTGGAATTTTGAAGATCCCAAAGACACGGTTAATATCAAGGAGTAAAATGTGGTTTAATAAGATAAAAATAATTTTTTGTGAACAGTAACTTTTAACTTTTATTTTCCCCGGCTAAAAGTAATTGGGGTAATTAAGTGTAAAAATGATATTATTATTACCCTAACACATGTCCTAATTCTATTGGATAAGTGTAATTCGGGAAAAAAACTAAATTAGGAATAAAATATTACTCTTTAGGTCCACTTGTATTAGATTAGGACATTTATTATTATTTTATTTAAAGAATAGTTATAATATTTAAAATCAATGTTTAATATCTAAAACATTTTTAATATTGGGTTATACATAAGATAAATTCAACAATAAAAATTAATTATCAAGATAAAAAGATTTCCTAAATAATTTTATTTTATTTATAATTTTTAGACATTATATCATTTAATTTATTTATGACAGAATTGTGATGCAGTAATTACCTAATTAATGATATATTAAAATAATTGATATTTTAAATACAAAAATAAATGTATATTGATAATTTTTATTAATTACAGTAATTTTATAGGTTAATATAACATTTTAGGGTTGGTTAGATGAATTTTTTTCGAATTAAGAATGTTGTAATGAATTTATATAAAACAAAATAACAAATAGTGTCAAAATTGACCTAAAAGAGTTTTTAAAACAAATATTATATTATTAATTGATATAAAGGTCATAAAAATATATGATTCGGCCAAAAGACTTATATAATAATATATATGACATTAATTAACAAATTAGGGTTTGATTGAAAGTTTAGAGTATGTTTATTAACCATATAGTGTATGGATACATGAAGTCACGATAAAGGATAAATTATTTAACTTAGAGTTAAATCTAAATGATAATGTTAAAATGGTAACCTAAACATGTATAAATTCTATTTGTTCAGAGGATTTATACCCTTCCCGACCATATCATCTAAATAAGTTCCTTGGAGCCATTATAAACTGAATATGAATTTATTATAAAATAATATTTTAGTTATTTCCTAAGGTGCCCCTCTCCTCCCCGATAAAAGGGCACCTCCTCCCTCTCCTCTTCACAAAAATTTGAGCGTTCAAGATTGGAAAAATCATGACCATTTCACATCTCCACACCCATAGAAACCAACTAGAGGTTCTGGAATTCTTCAAAGACCAACATTAGTGCCCTATGAGGAGGTTAAGAGGAGGCGCGCCGAAGAAGAGGTAATCTCTTCTACCGATTCATTCTTGTTTCATTATTCTTCTACATCCTTTTGTTTAGTTTTATCATTATAAAGTAATGAAATAAGTATTAATAATATAATTATATGTTATTATAAATTTGAAACAATCCCATTTCACATTTTATCCACCCTACGGAAAACGAAATCACTGCGCGTCCGTACATACCAAATACCCTCTTCACGCCGTGGTGTAATCTGTTTTTCCACCACTGCCACACCTGGATGAGTATAATGGTGTAAATAATTACTACATGTGGTTATTATAACATAACACTAATTCTATTATATTATATCATCCACTCTAATTCCATTCAATAATTATGCGAACGATATCATCGCTCATGCGTACGTACGGATTACCGTATCCACGATGCGATGAGATTCATTCTCCATATTAACCATTAAAGAATAATTATAATGTATATATAATTAATAATTATGATATATATTAAATAATAATGATACTGGATTTATGTATGTATATATATATATATATTTCATATACTTACTTCCATTCAAGTCAATAAGGAAAGGAAAACCGCATTCCTGCGTAAGTACGGCCTACCGTCTCCATGAACGGTTTATTTCATTTCATTTATCTATCTAATATATATATATATACTGAATATGTATAATATATTAATCATGTTTTACATTCTGGATGTAATTAAATCATGATATATGTAATAATAATATCATGAAAAACAAATCCATACACGTACGATAAATGAAACGATCTTACCCAAAATGCTGCTTTAACATGGAATTGACAAAATAATGGGTAATATAAAGTCATAAGTGAACCATATATGAAATCATAAGTATTATTATGGTTCTGTTAAAATTAAATAATATATTTAAACCCACTATACAGGAGTCTCGGACACATACAGAAAAAATTGGAAATAAGGTAAGGGATAAATTTTCAATCTCATTTTTATCTGAGATTGCTTATACGTAAATATTTATTAGGGTTATATTTTTCATACATGCACATAAAATGTTTTTCATAAAGTGTTTAATATTATTTCATGTATTTTTAATGTCATGTTTACCCCTATTTTACTTTTACATTGTGTTTTGGAAGGAATCTTTATTTTGTTTACAGTACAAGGAACGTTTTGACTATTTCGACAAAAGTACGATGACAATGTTTTTTTAACATATAAGGAATGAACAAATTTTTACGGTTTCAAAACGAATTATTTTATTGAAGCTCAATCAACATGATTTCATAACTATTTTCAACAAAATCCTTTTCTTTTAAAAATACATGGAATTTTATGAAAAGAAAATGATTTTGAAGAAGAAAGGATATTTTCCTCAAGAATTCATTTCAAGTGTTTTGTCAAAACTATTTTCCATCTAAGATGGAATTGTTTAGTATGATTATGTTTCAAGTATAATGTATCTATGATTTACATGGTTTAACATTTCTTTTGATGAAATGATATCCATTTGTTTTATACGGGTTATGTTATGTTTGGATGATGTTTATGAAACCAATTTTACTCATTGGGTTATGATGAATGATTTATGTTTATTTTATGGAACAATTTAGAATGATTTCATTATGACATGGTTGGGACCTATATCTACCTCCAATTCCTTGGTTAAAGATTTATATCTTGTGAGATAGACATGGTTGGAACGACAAGTGAATCTGGTTCAGTAATACAAGGATGGAACGACAAGTAAACCTAATTCAGTAATGGACATTGTCCATTAGGATGGCCTTTGTAGCAATTCCTTGCCTACTATGGAAATAATATCATGTGAATAATGGTTTTCCACAATTACATATTTTATTCCCATGCTATTTTATCATGAATTATTTTCCCTTATGATCTATGCCTTATGTACTACCATGTTTAATGTCATTTCTCAAGATTTTAATGATTAAACTTTATGTTCATGTTTTTATGTTCAAATGTATGTGGGTTGTTTTATTTTATCCATGCTTACCCTTATTGAGCATTTGAGCTCACCATTTTTTATGTTTTCTTTTCCCCAGGATATAATGAAAGGATTTAGGTTAGAAAACCAAAGGGGAAGTTCTTTATGGGAGATGTTAAAGATATTTCAACATGATTATATGATTATGTTATGATTTTACAAAAACACTAAAATAATACGGTCTTTAGGTGTCTTTTTTTTAATGTATTAAGTATTTCGCAAAAGTAATGTAATGTATATCTACATCAAGTTTGGGTCTCTACGTGAAATGAGTAGAAAAATAAAATAAACTATTTTTTCAACCATATAAATACATTCAGTTGGTCGATTAATAGAGTCCCATAATATTAAAAATATAAATTAAATATTATATATTTCAAAAACATCTATATCATAATTATTTTTTATTTTTATGATTATAATATCAATGTATCTGAATAGTTAAAAAAGTGATGTTATTGATATTTTATAATAAAAATATTATATTTAATGATTTAAAATTCATCAAAAAATAATAGATCTACCTCAATTGTATATGGTTTAATATATATCATGTGGTCAATTTATGGATCCCTAGTTCTATTAGAGAATATTTCATGATGACTAAAGTTTAAAAATAACTTATATTTTGATAATCAGTAAAATGATTAGTAGGGTTAAAAGAAAGCTAGAATGGTGAAAATACCACCTAAGCATTACAAAATTCTATTTTATTAGTTCTTTTGTACAAATATATTTCCTATATTATATATATAAAAATTTGGTCCAATTTTATAGAAAATTGAATTTATATTAATTTCAGAATTTCATTAATTCTAAGTGTTTCACTCCATTAACATATAAAAGGGAACCGTTTCCCCTCTTGTTCCCAAAAATTATATGCAATCTGTCTTATCAAATAGTAGAAAAAATAAATCACTATAATCATCCCCAGGTATTATCTTTCTTATTTATTTCATAATACCAATCACTATGGTTTTAATGAGTAAAGAAGATGAGGTTTTCTAAGAAAAATATATATATTTTAAACAAGAATTTTAATTTTGTTTCATCTTATACCACATTTAAATCATCAACAACTATTATAAAATAAAAAAAATTGAATCTTCATGATAATGAAATTATATTATATAAATTTCTTAAACTATATCCATCTTATTATTATATTAAATGGTAAATGAAACCATCATTTTTGTGTAATGTGGATTACCACCTCATGAGCTGATGTAATTTATTTTCCATCAATTACACTTATCAATGGTTATAATTATAGAAATAATATATATATATATATATGGTAATAATTAATTCATTATTATTCGTTAAATGTAATTATTCTTCCATTTAATTATCATTATATCAATTTATAAATAATAATTCTGTTTATTTTTACGTGTGGATTACAACCCCCATGAAGCGATGTGAGTTTTTTCACCATTTCTTCATATGACATGTACAAATAAGTGTATTTAATAATTTAATATAATATAAATGATATAATAATATTTATATAATTAAAATATCATGCATACCTTATTTCCCTTATGTTTTTTGAAAAATAGAAATGTGGATCATGTTTACGTATTACATAAAATCTTTGTTATTGTAACATAATTCATTTTTAAAAAACATTCTTAATAGTTTCATATAAAATTATATTTAATGTTTATAAAACATAATTATGTAATTATTATTATTAATTATATTATTTAATATATATCCCTTTGATCATATACAACCATCAAAAGTCATATTGATGTAATGAAACAAATATCATCACTACAAAAAACAGTACATTAGAGGGCGTTATTTAGAGGGGGTTATTCACAACCACCTCTAAATTCATTTTCTGTCTAATTAGAGGTGGTTTTGCACAACCCCCACTAAATGTCAAATTTATAGGGTGTTGTGAACCCCCTCTAAATTTATTTTCTTTAAAAATTAGATAGATGATGTAAAACCCTGTTTAATCATCAAATTTAAGGGGTCTTATAGAACCCCTTTAAAATTTTTAACATTTTTAATATCTATTTGAATTCTTGAGTGTGTTCAAAACACCCTATAATTCCATTAGATAAGAAGGGTTTGAAAACCCATTCTTATGTATTAAATTAGAGGGGTTCAAAACCGTAATCTAATGTCTTTAAATTATAGGGGGTTTAAAACGCCCTCTAATAACATTAAATTAGAGGGGCATTAAAACCCCCTCTAATGTATTTAAATTAGAGGGGGTTCAAAACCCCCTCTAATGTCTTCTAATTAGAGGGGGTTCAAAACCCCCTCTAATGTCTTTAAATTAGATGGGGTTGTGAACCCCCGCAATTTTTTTAAATGAAACTTCCATAATTTATATATAATTAAAACACTATATATAAATGTATTTAAATGCATTATATATATGAATATCTTATAGAAAATTGACATGATTGTATTTAATTGCATATATATATATATATATAATTTTATAAATTTATTTACATTAACATAAATTTATTTGTATAAATTGTATTTAATATAATATTAGTTATATATAATATAAAAGTATATACATATTATATAAATATATAAACATATATTATTTATTTAAAAATTATATCATATAAAAACCCAAGCTTGTAGTTTTTATAATTTATAATATAATAATAATAAATATATTTTTAAATAATATGTTCCTACATTAATATTATATATAATCAATATTATATGATATACAATTTATACAAATAAATTTATATTAATGTACACAATATTAAACTGTTATATTTCTTGAGATACATATATATCACTGTACATAATATTATACAATTATATTTATTGAAATTCTTATATATTAATGTGCATAAAAATAAATATATTTATATTTAAATACATTATATAAATATTTGTATAAATTGTATTTCATATTACATTATATAAATAATTATATAAATTTTATTTCATATATAATATTTTTATAAATTGAATTTCATTTAATATTAATTATATATAATATTGATATTTGTATAAATTGTATTTCATACATATGTATTTCATGTAATATTAATTACATATTAATTATATATAATATTACACAATTTATAAAAATAAATATATAATAATGTACATAATAATAAATATATTTCTTGTAATATATTATATAAATATTTTTTTAGATACATTTTATTACTATATTAAGTAAATACATATATATATATATATTATTTAAATAAACATGTTTATAATATATATATATATGTATTTGAGTATATAAATAATTTACATAAATATATAGTATAAATGTATTTAATATAATATATGAATACTATAAATCATAAAATAAATGTATGGTATTTATAAAACCTAAAGATAAATTTTACTGTTTAAAAAATAAGTGTAATAACAATAATAGTAAATAATAATAATATTGTTATCACACACACAAACACGCATTTATAAGTATATAAAAGTAAATAAATATATATATATTATAATCATATTATATCTACATGTAATTTTTTGATTTTTAAAATGTTAATAATCTTGGAAAATACAATGGAAAATACAAAAAATGAACTGATTCAAATTATAATGTTAGAAAAAGGAAATCCTAACATTTGTGCATCAATTATATAAATATTATATAAATACACAAACTCACAGACATATAAATATGTTCATTTAAATTATTTATATAAATATATATACATATATATGTAAATATAATTATTTATATAAATTATATAAATAATGTTGAATATAATATATAAATATATATTTAAGTATATATATAATATAAATCAACATATATTTATATGTTCATATACATATAAAAATATAGTTTATATAAAAATATATAGTTTATATGTTTAGATGTGTTAAAATATATGAAATAAGTAATATTTATTAATATAATTAATTAAATATATATAAATACAGGATAATATGATATAAGATAAATAAAAAACAAGTGTTGTAGTGGTAAAACCGTTGGTTGGTTCGCTATAAGGTTGAGCAGTTCGTGCTTCGAAACCTCACACCACCATATTTTTATAAAAATAATCTCCAACATCTTCGAACTAGAGGAAAACTATCTTTGGGGAAGCAACAGGGCGAACTGGAGTATTGGGTGAAGGTGACGGGGGCCCTTGGGGAAGTGACGAGGTGGGTGATGGGGAGACATAGGGGGCTTGTGACGGGCAGACATAGGGGGGACGGTTGTCGACATTGGGGTGTACATGAGGTGGGGAGAGAGACAGTAGGGGAAGGAGGTGGGTGTCTGGGGCACAAGGAGCCACAGAGCAGGCCGAAGGTGCATAAGAGGTGGGGGAGAGACACAGGGGATGGGGGCATACATAGAGCCGGCCAGCGGGTGCACAAGGGACGGGGGGGCACACAGAGCATGCATCAAGTGCATAAAGGGTTTGGGGGGGCACACCGGGTGTTGGGGGAACTAGGTATGGGGAGAGAAGAGGAAGGGGAGGTGGGTGACGGGTCTAATTTAAAAAAACTAAGGATTTAGGGGTAGTTTTGATAACTGCCACTAATGTAACCACATTAGGGGCGGTTTAAACTGCCCCTACTTCCCTAAACCATCCCCGACTCCATTCAAACCCCCCCCCCCCCCACCATGCAATATTTTTCGGTGAATTTATGTCAACATTAGAGGGGGGGATGAACCCCCTCCAATATAACCACTGATAAAGTCATCATGATTTTACCAACGGTTTCTGAAAACTACCCCTACTAACAGTAGGCAGCCACATTAGCACGGTTCCCCACAACCGCCACTAATTCCTTTAGAAGGGGTTATAACACCTTCTAATGTAAAAAATAACCCCTTATAAACTCAATGCTTTTTTGTAGTGCATCAATATACTAGATATAGACATGAATAATTATCTAAAACAAATTTTAAAATAAATATTTGAAAAAAAAGATTAATGATAATAATATATCCCAAGTAATATTTCACAACCAATTTTTTAATTTTTTAATTTCTATTATATAGAATATAATTTACATTCATTGATATTATCTATTTGAATTAAGAGATATTGTCTCAATATCACTTCATTGATTCGTATTTTGTTGTTATAGAACTGATTTTTTTTGTAAGATGTATATTCTGTCCCTTTTACTTTTAATATATTTAATCTTTCATTGATATTTTTTTTAAATTCCATTTTGTTCAACCATAATAAGTATTCTTAAATGTTACATTGTGGTAAGGGTTTTCTTAACATATATTACATTAATTATGTTATACGTCTAAATCATTTACATTTTTATGGAATAATCATGTGTGAATTGGTCTATAACATTTTTATATTTTATTTTCAATTAACTACATTATATTTAAATATGATTACATAATCACTATATGGATTAATTATCACACCAAGAACTATGAAAATTGTAATCGTTTTGTTAGTCTCAATCACATTTTCCTGTGATATGGTTCATGTTGATCACCATAATATTCTTGTATGGTGTATATATTGAATAATAAGTTATTTTTTGCATATTACTATAAGAAATACATGGGATTTACATATGCATATCATAATCTATATTTTAATTTTATTTTATTCTGAAATTATAAAAGTGGTAATTCCTTATTTTATAATTACTGCTGATTTCAATATTTATTATTTTTAAAGATCCATTGAAAAAAGCATATATTCTTGTTTTGTTGTACGGTATTATTTTTATCCAATTTAGATTTTAAGTGGTTTAAATATATATTTTCCATTTCATCCATTATAGAATAATGAATCAAAAGTAATTAGTCTTGTAATTAATAATGGTATTCTATATTATTTTATATCGTGAATCATTTTATTACATAACCATGTTTTATAAAATTATTAAATAATTTTATTTTCAAAATATTGATTATTACATAATGTTATTTTTCATGTTTATTAACTTATTTGAAAAGTATTTGAATGAACGTTTCATCATGTTTTGAACAATGGAAGGTATTAATTCTTTTTACAAAAGTTTCATAAGAATATTTTATATGTTTACCACATGAATGAATTTTCATGACCTCATGATCGTTATTTCAATTAAAAATTAATTTATTTGTTTCCATAAATATTTTCACTCATAATTATTTTCAGAATATTATAACAATTCCATGTTTTTAATATTGATTTTCAAATTGTAAAGTATATTTTCACATAGAATGTTTCAAAGGATTATTTAATGGTATTTCTATTTAATAATGACAAGAACCATTCCCATTACTTTTTTTGATTATGGATATTATTTAATGATACCATTGTAACTATATATATATATATTTATTATAGTTTTTATAGAGATTTAAAATTTTCCCATTTATTTTCTAAGGGTAAATAATCCTATTAAAGAACATTAGTTTTTTATGTTGTAAAGTACATGATTTTAATTTTTTACCATTATATTATACATGAAATATAATTATGAAGTTGTTATTGCATATTTTCCCCAAAAATTTGATGTAATTTTTTCAGTATGTTATTGGTGGGTCTGTTATAACTCCTATATAAAATTGTATATGATGATGTTTTTTTATAATATAATTATGACTTATGTGATGATGGTGTTATCTAGGTAATATGACACTCTTAATATATTATTAATGTTAACCTAGAAAAGAAATATTGTCATTAATGGTTACAATAAAGCTTCTATTATAATAATGTTATATGATAAATTTTTTTATCTAAAATATAAGTGAGTTTCAAATGGATCCTTTTATTGTTATTGTTTTCACTTTACTCAAGATTGTTGACTTATTTGAATATTGACTTCAGTTACAACATTATGAAATGAAATATGTTTTTATTTGTTTGAATTATCATATTAAATTCTTATTCACATTGATCTTGTCATCATACCTTTATAATACTATTATACATATTGGTGACATTAAATTTTCAATGTTTATGTTTACACATACTATGAATTTGATCACACCAATGTATTCATTTCTTTTCTCTCAGTTTTGTTGAAATACTTGTATTATGTTATACCTAATAAAGTTACTATATGTAAAAAACATATTAGGAAAAAATATAGCCTTTTATTATGTATTTATTTATATTTCCATGATAGTGGTTTTGTAATTCAATAAACCTCATTACCTTATTCTTATGTTTGTATACAAGTGATCCATTTTTTAATATTAATTTAATCGATCTTATTTTTTTCATGTTTATCAATATCAAATAAAAAATTTGAGAATATTATGTTTTATCACAGAATCTATGAGTGTAGGTTTGGGGATTCTATAGTTGGTATCAATATATGGTTTAGATAACTTTGGACATTATGATGTAATCCTGTGGGGTTAACATAGGTGTTATGGATACCATCATGGTTTTATAGGTATATGTTAGATCATAATTTCAAAGGATCAATCATAACTTTGTGTGTTTTTATGTGTTATGGTTTTATGTGGATTCATGATATTTCAAGGAAATCATATAGGTTTGAGTTATATCTTATATTTAGTTTCAAAATGATGGATTATTTGTTAATTTTGTTTTAATATTTTTTATATGTATGATAAATTATTTGTGACAGTATTAGAGGATAAAAAATTTATTCAATGTTGACACAATTTTGGTTGATAATCATATACGATTAATTATTTAAATAATTGATTAATTATATCATTTGGTTATGTTGTTAAATTTTGTAGATTAATGTACTATTTATTACTATTGGGGGTTTATTCATATATGAAATTATATGAAATTTGGAAATTAATTTTTTTTGTTAATACCTAATGATAAGAGGAATAAATTTTATCCTCTCTGGGATTATGTAATCAATTATAATTTAATATAAGTGCTTCATCCCTGAAAAATTCTAGTTTAATACTCATCATTTCATGAAAATGTAAGATTAATGTTAAAATTGATTAATGGATGAAATCATATATATTATTTAATAATTAATAATTATATATTTAGTCAACATGAAAGAGAAATTATTTAACTGTTGGAAAATTATCTTGAAATTAAAATGATATCCAAATTCCTTTATTTCTTGTGAATTGATTGTCTAATTGATCATTAATTTTTTTCTTTGTGGTCATTACAATTCTCATTAAGTCGTTATATATTACATTCTATCATTTTCACATTAACATTCTCCTCCGTGAGTATATTTTCACTTTCAATTATATTCTTTTATTTGGAATCATAATTAACTGTAATTCTTAATGACCCTCTTAATTGTATTTTCATATTTTTTAAAGGAATTTTATTATCCCATTTAATAAGTTTAATTTTAAAAAATCTTATTTTAAAAATATTAAAAAATTTATTTATTTTATTTTTATTTTTTTCATTTATTGGATGTTATATTTAAAATGTTTTAAACGATTTCCATTCGGCACAAGGTAAAATTATGAGGAAGAAATTTCCAAAACAATGTGGAGAACACAATTAAACAGGTATTGTTAATAGTTTTTTTATTCAACATATTATTATTTATAATTAATAATATTTTATAGAGTTATTATCATTTTAACCATATTCAATAAATATTCATTCATGATAAAGGATCTTTATTTGAAACCAAAATTTGTTTCCATTATTTATATTGTTATATTTAAAAATAAAATGAATAAATATTAATTTTTTATTTTGGTAAAAATGATAATATTTTCTAATCTTGGATATAAATATTATATTAATATTAAATTTAGATATATTTCTTAAAAATTTGTTGTTAGTGAATAATGAAAAATATGGCTTCTTTATAACTGTAATTTGAATTCATTATTTTGTGAAATATAAAAGTTATTTTTAAATTTAAAAGAACTTATGTTTGATTTAATTGTTAATAATAAAATTAATTAATTAATAATGATCATTATACACAAATTTTTTATAATTTTATTTTTTTTTCATAGTGATATTCTTTTATCTAGAAGATATTTTTTGTTGGGTTTTCTATTTTAATCAAAAATTAATTTCTGACACATAAAAAATAGCCATTAGAAAATGGAATGCATATTTTTAAACAATTTTTAAAATTTTATTAAATAGGTACCTTTTATATATTTATCATTTTTATTAGTAATTCTGGTAAATATCAGACACCTTAGTAATGGTGAATCAGGGCATTAATGATAAAAATAATTTTATAACTGATAGAATTCTCCCAAAAAAGTTAATTTATTTTATTAGGTATTTTTTCAAAAAATATCGTTAAGGTGTATATTCTTTTTCCACTTTCCATTTATAATTACAGAAATAAAATTTTTAATAATAAAACAAAAAAATTTTTTTTTTCAGTATTTCGATATTTCATTCATTTAATTAATAATATTTTAAGTCTAGTCATAATAATTTATTTTAAAGATTAATGTTTTCATGTCATAATTTTATTTTATTATTAATTATTAGTGATGAAATAAATATCATAAATTCTATCAAAGTGCCAACACAGTGCTCGCGAATGAGGAGGAAAAATTAAGTAAATGTTTTTAAAAAAATGAAATGTAATTTTATTGGTGATTTGAATTGTCCCATGAATATTATAGATATATATATATCGTATTAACTTTTTTCTAAATTTATATATTTAAATTACATACTAATATTTATGAAATTAATTTCGTTGAAAATGAGTACTTCCAAATATTACATTAATTATATTTTATAAAAAAATAATTGATTTTATCATTTAAAATTTGTAAACATCATATATGTCAAAAATTGAATGGTATGTTTATTAACATATCAATCATGCTAATCTTTTCAGTCACATTGAATTTTAGTGGAACAGAATTGACCACTAAATAGCAAAAAAACATTCATATAGTGGTAATTGTCAAAATGGTTAACAGGGGTAAATAAGGACACATGGATGGAAAAATTACCTAATAATGTCCAAAATTTATTTTATCAGATTATTTATATAATAAAACATTAAATATTGGGAATATTTTAATTTTATTCCTCGTTCATAGAATATAAATTTATATTTATTTAAAAAATTATGCAATTCTTTAAGCACCCTCTCCTCAATTATAAAAGGGTACATAATATCCACTTTTACTAATGTGATTTGAATACATTATTCCTAGAATTAACTACCCAAATACCTTAATATAATAAATCTGTAATGGCCCAGACCTCTCTGGTCCATTCCATTGCGAAAATCACCTGTATGAGGTGTTTCAGGAGGTCAAAGTGACTTATCCCCAACACTTTTCCAAATTTCCATTTTAGTGAACAGTTCCCAAGGTTGACCGTTGTGAACAGTGCATTAGTAACCTTTGTTGAACAGTGTCATCGGTGACCTTCTATGAACAATGTAATTGGTAACCTTATGTGAACAGTGCAACAATGGCCTTATGTGAACAGTGACATCTGTGAATTTATGTGAAAAGTTTCATTGGTGACCATATGTGAACAGTGTCACCTGTGACTTTCGGTGAATAGTTTCATCGGTAACCTTTTTTGAACAGTGAAATGGTGACCTTATGTGAACAGCGATATCAGTAACCTTATGTGAACAATTTCATCGATGAGCTTATGTGAGTAGTGTCATCGGTAACCTTATCTAAATAGTGAAACAGTGAGGTTCTAATGGTGACCTCTTTCCTTTGCCAAATTTTATGTTCATGAATAGTGTTTCTTGAATGGCAAGGTTCCAATGGTGACCTCTTTCCTTTTCCAAATTTTTAGTGCATGAACACAGTTACCAGAATGGGGAGGTTCTAACATTGAACTCTTTCCATTGCCAAATTTTGTGTTAATGAACTATATTTCCATAATGGTGAGGTTCTAATGGTTACCTTTTTCCGTTGAAAATTTTGATTTAATGAACAATGATTCCTAAACGTTGAGGTTCCAATGGTGGCCTTTTTTACCTTTTCCAAATTTTGAGTTCATGAATAGTGTTTCCATAATGGTGAGCTTCCAACGGCGAGGTTCATGAATAGTGTTTCGTAAATAGTGATGTTCTAATGGGGAGGTTTCAACTATGTGGTTCATGAACAGTGTTTTTCCTCTACAATATTTGGAGTTTGTGAATAGTGTTTTCAGCTTCCTACAATTTCTCCCCTTTAATGTTTCCATTGACATAAAATGCATTCAATGCCCTGTTTTAAGGACTCTCAGGCTGATTCAAACATCGTAACTCCTATATTAATTACACATAAGGCTCGAGATTTTTAACATGGTCAAACTACATTGTTTAATGCGATCCTCATTTAAGGGAAAACCTAAAGAATCTTAAACCACTGCTCCGTTAAATCTTCTAATGGGATGAAATATCATCCTCCCTAGTTCTTCCCCCTTATTATCAGGTGTGAGGTGATTGAACATCCCATTCCATCTCGTAGGAGTTGTGCAATCAAACTATCCTCCTAGGATTTATTACGCTCTGTTTTGAGGCAACCAGGAAATATCGATCAGTCTTCGATATATGGTATGATATATCTTCATTATTTCAGGTTCATATCCTTCTTTATCCTTTCCCTTTTATGGAATTTTTACCCCTATGCATCTAATGGGATTTTCATGGGTGTTGGCAGATGTGTTGGTGTCACTGCATCCTTGGGTGGATATAGTTGTCATAAGGGAGGAGATCGTAACCCGTTGTGTGGCTCGTTCTCGTATAAAGAACATCATGAACTAATTTTTGTTGGGTTTTCATTGCTTCTCATTTCATTTATGTGCTATTGAATAGTTATCTTGATTTATCCCACTAGATCAAAATCTAATTGGCTTATTAAATATTTGAACTGGATAAATAAATTGATATCGATCCAATGTTATTGCCACTTGTTTTTCTATATAGTGTGATATCTATGTTTGTTCATGATGGAAATTGGTAAAGAACATAAAGCTATAATTAATTGATAATTGTTGTTGTAAATATAAAGAGGCATGTATTTAAATCTGGTTCTTCTTATAGTAATCTGATGTTAATCAAATTTGTGCAGTAAGCATGTTTTATTATTTTTGATAGCTTCTTGGTTAGGTTTCTAGAATTTGGGACCTAAGAATAATAAATCGTTTAATCCAAGATGGATTAAATAATTTTTTGTTTGATAAAAGATAATTCCTTGTAGGGTTTTGAGTTACCCTATTATTTGTTTAAGGTCTAAGGGCCTCGTTGATATGTTGTTTGTTTTCATGCTTATTATGTTGTGTTGTGATCTTGGATGGTTTTTGTGATATGTGGGGGTAGGGAGGTCTATTGCTTGTGGAAGCAGTTGATGCCTAGAGTGGCAAGATGCATCAGTTTATGCATGTTTTTGTCGAGAAGGACACCAAGGATGATAGAATGGGTTGGATGCGGATGTTTGTATGCTTGTAATTTCGTGATTTGTTATCTTCTTTACATTCCCCACTGCTCAATGCAGCTGTTCTTACTTACCATTCATCCAAAAGGGGCGATGAAATGTGGTTTATGACACGTTCTTTCCATTTCATGCTTTTCAATGGAGGATGGGTCTACGCTCTTGCTATATAGGACAAGGACTCTATGGTTAGTTCATCTTCTCATAATGTTGACCCCCCTTAGGTTTAGTAGCATAGAATTTTTTTCAAGAATGCCTTGGAATATGGGAAGGTGATTTTGTAATATATAAATGAGTAAATGATGTTATCCCATTGGGTGGGAGCTTGCCCAGACGCAATGCTGATTATACAATTTTAATAAAAGTGCAGTGGAATTTGGGTGTGATGATAATGAAATTTAATGTGGAATTGTTAATGGTTAATTAATGTTTAAAGAATTAATTAACATAATGTAAAAATGAAAAAAATGTAATGATGTAATGTAATATATCTCTTTAAATTGTTCTGCACTTATAGGATACCTACTCTTAGAAGTAGCAGTTGGGAGTCCGATAGAGGATAGCTTTAGTTGAGTCTAATACTATGTTATTCCCATAGTGTGGTTGTGAGATATAGTAAATTTTGTATTTTTTGTGTTCCTTTACGCTAATCCACCATGTCAGTGGGATAAATTGACACCCAGGGGGTTTTGAGCCCTATGGGGTGTTTTCCCCAACATTCTGGTGGGAGGATGGATGGATGGATACCCCCCTTTCTACCGTCTCTTTTCTCTTAGTAGATAGTTGTGCAGGTTGGCACAGTGGTTATTCATCGCCATATATGTGTGTAGAGGGTTGTAGTAGCTTGGGGTAATATATTCTGGATATAGTATACTATGCACTACTATAGGAGCAACATGTATAGGCTGTGATGGATTGAGGATCTTTACCTAATGTATGGGTTGTAATGGCTTGAGTTATAATACCCAACATATGATATACATTATACGAGCTGTGGTGGATCTCGAAAACTACCTGGTTACATTCTTTCCTAGACATGGTGGTTTTTTGCAAGAGGTGCATATTATGGTGCTTCGATTAGGATTCAATGGGTAAGAAATTTTGAGAGCGATGCTTAGGACGTGCGACGTTGGGGAAAAGTATCAAACCAGTGGGGAATTGGTAGATGGGTGACCAGGATATTCTTTATTATATAATGTACTCTTTTATGTGTCACATGGTGAGAGTAGCCATTGTGGGGTTTGGAACTTAGTATACCTGTTTAGGTGTGGAGTTAGATTCACTAGTTGTTTACAGTTCTTTAGAATGATTTCTTTACTTTTTCACAAGTGGCTCCAAAGAGGATTTTAATGAGTATAATGTTATATTCACCCTTTGTATATATAAACTGTTTTTCAGGGCACATGGAGTAGGTTGGAGTTCAAGCTAGTTTCTACTAGCTTGGGGCTGCAAGAGTTGTTCGGGTTGGTGGTTGCTACTGTTTTTACTTTCTTTTGGGTGCATAGAGTTTTCCCCTTTCAATTGTGTTAGTTTTTCATGATATTACAAATGTTCACTTTCGGTTTCATTTATATTTCAGTCTGATTTGGAGTTTCTTGGTGTATATCTTATCTCTCTTTTTCACATGTGTTCTCTTAGAGGGTAATGCCTCTCATGTGTGTGTCTAATATACCCTTAGTTTTATTCGCCAAACAGGGGCCTACGGGAGGCACGACACGGGGGGTCATTATCTACCTTCTCACATTTCCGGCCCAATATGGGTACACCTTGGGGTGGAGGTCTTGATAGAGTGGTACTAGAGGTTTGGTTAAGTAATATGATGGATTTTGGAGTTAAGCACAAGCGAGGTTGCATGGGTTGGTAGGGAAACCATGTCATTCATGTTTAGCAAGTGATGTAAACATTGGGGACCAGATGAGACATTGGAATTTAGGGCCCCCTATGATGTGATGCACAAACCACTATATTGACAATGGATACTAAACGAGGTGATACTAATTGTAGGTTAGATACCTTTGAAAGGACAATGCATCATTATTGTAGTGTCTATATTTGAATGGGTTGACCTTGGGATATGTTAACCTAAAATTAATAAAATAAAATAATTAATTAATTAATGTCGAGTCATGAATATTCTAGGTTTAGGAGCTCTAACTGTTTGTTATTTTACAGGTATGCCTCCATGTCGACATCCTCATTAGGATCACATACAAGATTTCTAACTGGATGTGGAAAGAGATCGCCGCAGGGTAGAGGATGACGACTACGACACTTAGAGGAGGAATATATAAAAAAATCAATGCTAGAGTCTATAGATGTATGAGGGATTCATTTATGATACAGTCACGGAAGACTAGTTGGAGGAGGTTGAGATATGATTCAAATTGATCTATGCTCAGAAGGAGCATTGTGTGTCCTTGGTTGTGATGATGTTGTGTAAAGCAGTGACATATTTGTGGTTCTTGTTCTTCGGGGATCATGAGGAGTCAACGATCTCATGGGAGGAGTTCCGAGACATGTTTATAGTCAAGTTTCATTCTTCGACCGAAAAGGTGTCTAGTTAGCATGTGCTTTTTACCCATCAACAGTGGATCTCCAGTGTGCGAGAGTTTTGAATCCATTTCAGGAACATTTTACGATATGATTCGGACCAGTTTCCATATGATGAGGCCAGATTGAGGCATTTCGAGTAGGATTTGAATCCAGATATCCAATGCCAGGTCACCTCATTTATGCTGAAGACATATTTTGTGGTGCTGGAAAAGGAAAATGTCATCGAGAGTACTTTTACCAAAACTGTATCATCAAGGGAGATCAGTCTCCATGATTCCTCACGAACCCAAGATATTGTCTAGGGTTCCCGGTTTTCATGGGAAAATAGTTTCTATTCGGCCGGGGGTTGGTCCTATCCCTCAGCTTCTCATTTCTATGGGGGAAGTAGATCTTATGCCTATGCCAAGGGATCAGATGCATGTATTTCTTGTGGTGGTCTAGGTCATCAGTAGCGAGAGTTCCTGGAATTTTAGAGTAGTCAACATGCACCAGGAGTTCCAGTCCAGGTTCCTCCATTGAGGCAGTTCTAGCAGAGGTAGTATCACCAGGATTCACCAACATTAGATCAGCAGAGAATAGATGGGGCATGCAGAGGACATCCCTCATAAGGGTCCATGTCCTCGGAGAGCATAGTGAGGACGTGGTGGTGGTCTTCATCAGTGTCATAGAGGTCATATAGGAGGTTGTGGTCAGCTTCATGCTTTAGTGGTTCTAGCACCAGGTGAGACAGTCATCATTTGAGGTGCCCTTTTCTTGTTTTCAACCTTTTTGTATTCCATGTTGGATTTGAGATAAACGAACTCCTTCAATTCACCTACCCTTTTCCATTCTTTGGGTCTTGAGGTAGAGAGGCTTCCAGTTCCAATGGCATTAACTATGCCAGTTTTAGGTCGAGCTAACTTGTTTGAATTATGTTGAGACTGTGATCTGGTTTTAGGGAAGCACTTCTCTTGGGGATATTTCCTATGTTTATGAATACAAAGATATGATATCATCCATATCATGGATTGGTTGTACTCGGTGTAGGCTATCGTGGATTATTTCAGGACGAAGGGTGTTTTCATAGATGCAGATGGGGAGTTGTTGGAGTTTTTTGGGGATTGAGATCCTCGGATTGGTGTCCTTATCATCCATGATGGCTGAGATGATGTTGATCTCTTCAAAGGTTTAGATTTTGGTATTTTCTGGGGTCATCTAATAGTGCCCTAATATCTTTACAAAAGAGGGTGAAGCATTACCCCCTCAATAGGATATCAAGTTTAGGATTGAGCTACAACCATGATTTTGTCTTATCTCTATGTCACATTATATGATGTCCCCATTTGAGTTATGAGAGCATTTTATATAGATTGATGGTCTGTTATAGTGTGGTTCTGTTTGTCTGAGTGTGTCCCCGTGGGGTGCACCCGTTTTGTTCGTGAAGAAGGCTAACTGTAGTTTGCAGTTGTATGCTGATTCTCATAGCTTGAACTACGTGACTATAAAAAATAACTATCCACATCCGCAGATTGATAATATATTCCATCAATATAATGGTGCATGTTGGTTCTCAAAGATCGACATGCTGTCAGGATATCTTCAGATGTGTGTGAAGGATGAGGATATCCTGAATACTTCTTTCTGTTGTCGTCAAGGTCATTATGAGTTCATTGTATTGTCATTCGGTGTGACAAATGCTCCATCTATGTTCATGGGATTGATGATTGACTGAAAATTCATTTTTTTATTGAAGCACTTTTAAGGAAAAATTGAGAAACCATCATATCCAGTATTACAACCAAACCAACAAAACAGAAACAACCCCAATCATAACCATTCTCTGCCTCTCTCTAGAAAATGCAACATGTGAATAAGTCATCACGAATGTGTGACCAGTTGACAAGAAGTCACGTGCAATGATGCACAGGAACAAAACTGATGGCATAGGCAAACCCTTTAAATCACCCATTCAACTGACATACAGAAGTGGCAGCCACATGCTCTGAACCCCATCTGACATAGAACCAAGTATAATGTAGGGAACCCAAACAACACCTCCAGACACAAAAAATTTGATCCAAAATCAAACATCAAAAGAACCAGAATGGTTTTCAACCCTGGACTGAAACCCACACTGATAGCAAGGGGAATTAAAAATTAAACTAATATTACCTTCAATTGGATCCTTGAAAAACGTCCATGAGATATAAGTTACTTTTCTTGGGGACACTGTCATCATATTATCAATCTCTGAGGCCAACCGGTAAATAGATTGTATGTACTCCTCAATGATAATCATCCATCAGTTGAACCCCTCGACAACAATAAGATATTTTATCTCAACCCATACATATTCTTCCTCATTAAGGGATGCTCTAAAATGCCTCTCCATCATTTTAATAGCCTCCACTTCAGACAAATTATGCACTAAGACATGCACAATCAGATCCTCATCAGAACATAACAAAAGTTCCAAGAATTGATAACCCTGATCCCTTGGCCTTTGAGGACCCACATCCTCAAGGACATCATTTTTGGTGTTTTCCATTCTAGCCGATCTGGTCTCCAAAGTTGGAGGTAATGAAGAGTAGTCCTTCCTACTCTTACTCGTCCTATAACACTTACTATTTCTCAGACATGAAGCTTCCCCAGCCGACATGCTGTGATTATCTTCTCTGCATTCTTCCATTAACCCCCAACGTCCTCTAAGGAGGCATCATTAGCATAGATGAGTCCTACCTCTACAAGTCCATCATCTTGGCAATGCAATCTCTAGAATAGGCCCTTGTATCCCTTCCCACATATTATCTCTACCTGAAATAGACTACTCTCTAACTTCCATCCATGCCATGGATAATTCACTTCTGGTCACCTTGTGCCCATCAAAAATATTGTCCTGCTGAATCCAGTCTTCCTTAATCACTCCATCGTTGTAAGAATGTGGACCAGCCAAAGCCTCCCTCAATCTGCTAAAAACACATTCAACCATTGGATTGACTTGAGAGACTATTGACAAATGAATATAAGTGTCCTGACCCACTTCTACCTCAATTGGGGCATCACATACCCCTGGTGTTCTGACTGATTACCTGTCCTCCCTTAACAGACTACCATCTTGTTCACCCCAGCTCAAATCGTTGGTCAAACCCAGAGGCCCATGCTCTATCCTCTCTGCATCCTCATTTACCTCATCCTCTCACCCATAGCCATATCCCTTCCTCAAGGCCTTCAACTCTCTTCAAAAGTAGGCCCACGAATTCCCCAGTTATCTGCGTCCAGCACAGAAGTCCATCGAACGTTCATAGACCACTCGTTGTTTGCAACTGTACTTTTTGCCCACTGTAATCAATAGATAATGAAACGGGATACCTGAAACAACCATTTAAACACATATACGCAGATTAACAAGATGGAAAAGGGACTTAGTGTCATTGTTAGAACACATGTATCTACAAATGAGGTTCCCTGGAATGTGAAGAACTGCAGGATTTTGAAACGGAAGAGGATGATTTGGAAAGCTAACAAAGGTCGACATTGAAGGAAGATCACGCTTCATGTCAAAAACGAAGGACCAACAACCTAGGTAGAATATGAAGACGTTGAAGCTGAGATGTGCACTTAACCAGGCCTGGATGAGGTCAGCTTCTGAGTCAAAACGAATCATAACGTGATGACTATCCAGAAGGCCCATAGTGGCCCAATCATTCAAACCCTAATCTCCAAATATATGTCTATAAAACGAGTCAATAGAATGTATTCGCCGATAATAACTTTCCACCATGTTGTGATTGAAGAGATTCGAGGATTCCAAGAACTCCGTGGTAGAAAATGACATGTTAGGAAATCCATTGAGAAACTCCGAGACCTTTAGACTGATCGAGATTTGAGGAAAATGGGGGAAAATTTGGGGATTGAAAAGTGTATGAAAGAAGGGTTAGAACCTTTGTTGGACAACGAGGGTCCCTCCCATGGAGGTGGGGGAGGGATCGACGCAGTGGCCGCCATCGGCAGAGCGGAGAAGTCTGTTTCATGGGGAATGTGGTCTCGCAACAGGGTGTATCTGTGGACCCCTCGAAGATAGAAGCAGTTGTGTCTTGAGAAACCGCCAAGACTGTGTTAGTGGTGCGAAGTTTCATTGGTCTTGCTAGATACTACAAGAGGTTCGTAGCCGATTTCTCTCTAGTTGTGACTCCTCTGACATCTTTTACCAGCAATGATCAGGCATTCATATCTGCTGATCACTATCAGGATGCATTCTAGTATCTAATAGAGAAGATAGTAAGTACTCCAGTTCTTTGTCTTCCAGTAGAGGTAGCTATGTTTAATGTTTTCTACGATGCTTCACAATTGGGGTTAGGTTGTTATAGAAGTGGTAAGATTAATCTTACCACAATCTTCATTCAATGTGTTTTATCACAAATTAATTATTTATATTTATCTATGATTAAAAGTGAAATAAATAATGAAAGGATTATGTAGTATATATTCTTTTTTGTATTTACGTTTTTATACATAATCACTCCACTGATTAATTGTTAATTCAATGTCATGATCTTTATGAGTTTTCATAATTTCAAATTGTCTTATTTGAAGAATATTTCATGTAACTATCACATTTTACAAGGTTTATATAAAACTACATTAACATGATATATCTAAAATACACTTATCTTTATGATATTTATAGTTTTATTTGATTTTATACATTAATTGGGATTATGTGTCAAATGTTACAAAAAGTACATAGGGGTTTATGTTTCAATATACATATAATAGGATTTTTTATGAATGAATTTATATTGATAAAATTATTTGATCAATACATGAAAATCCCCCTCTATTTGTATTATCTTCTATATATTTCCATAATTTTGATGTTTTGGTACCGTAAATCTCTTTTTATTACTCAATGTGATTTCAATTTTTTTTATTAAAATGTAACCTTAATTCTATTTATTCAGATTGAATATACTGGTATTCCATATCCATGTTTTATAAAATGTATTTATGAATTTTCATTTCTAATTATTATTGATTTTGTGAATTGATTTTAACTAATATTCAATACAAATTTAAATTGTTTTAAACAGAAGTTATTTAATTTCTTTTGTATGTGCCACTTATGAATCCCATTAAAAATGTATAATTTTTATTATTATTAATAATTACCACATTAATAGATTTTCCAAATGAAATGACTATTATTTTCATTTAATTATTCAATATATGAATCCATGTTTTTTTCCATGAAATTTATATTTATAAAAAAATTAAATTTTATATATTAAAAAAAGTTATAATTATGGAAAGATATTTTCATCAATAATTTTTGTGATAATAATATTATAGTATTTCAATTCATCATTTTCAAATACCTTGGTTTTACAAATGCTCTACTCGGGATATGTTGTAATGATGCCATTAGTATTGATTCAATAGTTGGATTATTAAATTTTCATAACTATTTTTCGGGAAACCATATATTTTCCTATGTAAATCAATCCATGAAAGATCAAAGATTATTTTTATTATTGAAAATGAAATAATTGTTATGTTTTGTTATTATTGGGGTCCTTGGACAACATTTTTTCAATGGATGAGCCCAATATAGCTCTCTATTGTATTGGGTAAAGAGATTTACATAATCTGTTATAGGCTTACCATAAGGGATTGTTTGAATCCTCATGGTTGGTTTTTTTAATTAGTAATATTAATTTTAAGTGTGTTATGAAAATTATGTTCTAATTTATGAGTTTATTTTCACAACACAATATTCATGCTCAAATGGTACCTTTATTTATGGATTTTTTTACTAGGCTCATGACTATTCACTAAAATTACTCTTCTATAAAGATGAAGTTGTTTTGCAAATATAATTTATTATAATCCATTTTTTCATGGATATAAATTATATAATGTTTTTCTATTCTGCGTGGATTGTTTCATCCTAACTTCATACTCATGTTATACTAACTAAGGACATTTAATTATTTATAACTATATTTTCCATTACTGGTAATTTGAGGTCAACCATCATATGATTATTTTTACCAATGTTGTGAATAAATTTATCCATTATGTTATTAAAACAGTGGTTAATATATTTGAATATATTATTTTTATATAATGAATAATTTTTAAAAAAATGTTTTTATTTATCCATGATATTATGTAATTGTTTTACGTAATTATATAATAATCTAAACTTTATAGGTCCATGTTTATTTAACTGATCTAATATTTTGGTATGACAGTATATTTTCTGAAGGGTTAAATTTGGTTCATGTCTAGGTGTATCTAATCAGGAAAAATAATTATTTTGTTTTAGAATTAGGTATGTATGCGAGGTTTCAGTGCTATTACCATTGGTATTCAAGGGGGGTTTAGATAACTTTTTTTCATGTTTTCATGTTAGGATAACTTTAGGGGCATGGATATTATCATATGATTATAAGTTTATCATTTTTATAGGTACCAATCCACTCACAACCCTTTTGTATTTTTATGTGATGATATTTCATATTGATTAATGATATATTGGGAGATGTTTTTTAGGGTTGAGGTATATGTAACCCTTTTTTTAAAATGTCATTTAACACAATCGATTATTAGGGGAAAATTATATTATATTCTTAGGGACATAATATGAATGGTATGATATGATATTTAAAGCTATTACATTCATTATTATTATGGTTATTATAGTAAATTTTTATATAGTTTAATTTTTATATGTTATTATCTATGTTATAAATTTTTTTCATATATTAAATTTTGTTGATTAATATATTATTTATTAATAATAATGTTTATATACTCTTTATATAGTTATATATTATATTGGATATTTTAGTTTTCATGAATATTTGGTGACTTGAGGAATAATTTTCCATACTTTTGTGGATTATTTGAGATGTAAGAGGATAATTTTTGTACATTAGAGACAAAAATATCTTTGAATTCTCATTATTTAGGAAAAATATGAGATTCTGATAGAAATTTGTCAAAGGATGAAATTATTATTTTCTGGAAAGTATATTTTATACTGTTCTTAAGAAGTATTATAAATGAATTCCTCAAATATATGAAATGTATCTTGAAACAAAAAATGTTATCATATTAACTTTAATTTTATAGATTTTATGGTATATTTCATTGTCAATTTGTTTTGGGGTTTGTTGTTATTTACATTATCATTCTCAATATCATTCAATTGATCTATGATCTTTGTAATTTTACATATTTTGTTGGATATTATTTTTTCTCCAGCAAAATATTTTCTCTTCCAAATATTGTTCTCCAATTTGTTAACCCAGTTACAATTAATTATATATCGAATTT
Source organism: Viscum album (assembly GCA_963277665.1). NCBI lineage: Eukaryota > Viridiplantae > Streptophyta > Magnoliopsida > Santalales > Viscaceae > Viscum > Viscum album. The sequence continues at coordinate 968,380,210 of OY728133.1, read as the reverse complement.
TTTTTCTACATCCCCCTCATAAAATGACATTTTATTAACCCTATTTTCGATGTAGGTTTACAAAACCCTATATTTCAAATGTAATTTCCTTTGATTGATGACATAAAAATAAAATATTAGGAATTAAAAGTATTAATGGGAGGAGAATATAAAACCTTAATATTTTAAATAGCTTACCATTTTTCAATGTCATATATGTTATCCAATACTGATAATTAATATTAGTGAAATATTATTATTTAAATATTATCATTATAACTAAGGAATTGAATTGGTGGATATAAATAGGAGTAACTGGGTTATGATATATATATATATATATATATTTTACATTATCAATAAACATTCATTTCTTTTTTCTCATGAAATTTTCCCGAAATTTTTAATATTGTTATACTAGGCTTAAAAAATATTTTTTGTTCAAAATTTATATTTATATTTGCATATAATTAATTATAATAAATTAAAGAAATTAATAAAAAATAGTAATTTTACAGATTGATTAATTTTTTTAATAAATAATTAAATAATTAGTTCTTATTGAATATTTGAGATTAATATATATTGTTTAATTTTTTCATTGAATACTAAAAAATTCTTATTTTTATTAAAAACATTATTTTTGTTTCAAGAATTTACAATGATAATTTTTTTTATAAAAATCTAGTTGATCTAATAGAACTTATTTTTTATTATTAATTATATGATTATGGTATTTTTAGAAACATTATAATATATTTTGGAAACGAAATAAATTATACATAAATAGATATTTTCTAGAAAACCTATTTTCAATGCATTTTGTTGTATTAAATTTTAATTATAAATTTTTTCTTGATTTTATTTCAAAGAAATTCATTCCATATATTGAATTATAATATATAATATTATATAATAATTACATCTTAATTTTTTTTCATTATGATTTATATCCTCAATGTATATTTCGTACAATGATAAAGGTTAAACAGTTCAATTATGGTGAAAACTAATGTGACCAAGAATAAAATTAATCAAGAAATAATCCATTATTTCAATAAATAATTCTATTTCATGAATAAACGTTGTAAATTCTAAAATATTTCATTTTCCCATTATTTTTATTTTATATATTTATATTATTTTGGGTAAAGAATAAAAACAAAATATCATTTTCATTACTTTAAAAACAATAATTTTTTCAGATTGCAATAAAAAGGTATTATGTTCAGTTCCAAATAGTAAATTTATTGAAAATTTAAATATTTTAATGAATTTAATTTATTATAATTTCTTTGTGAGGAAATAATTACATTATACTATTACAAAACACTGACATAATCATTGTATAAGAGGTAAAAAATATAGTAACTGATTTTTAAAAAAATAAAATAAAATTTTATGTGTTCGTTATAGTGTCCATTGAATTATAATTAAAAATATAAAATATTACGGATGTAATAAATATTCAAATTTTATTTCTATAGTTATTTGGATTATATTAATAAAAATTAAATGAATTGTTACAAAAATTACCTTAATTATATTGTCTAATAAACAATATTATTTTAAATGTTAAAAAATAAGAAAAAACTTATATTCATCCATGTGAATTAGATATGGTTGAAAATATCAATAATTTTCTATTTATGGATCGCTTTATATTTTATAGTATCCTTAAATACAATAAAAATAAATAAATTTATATCATTGTAATCGTCTAAACAATTCTTGGGGTTTTAATATTGATAGATGTGGGTAAAAATATAACCAAAAATGTCAATTTTTTATTATATAAGCTTAATTTATTTAATAATGTTAATATATCATAAATATAAAAATATATCTGTAGTTTCTAATGAAAATAAATTTAAACAAATTGAAATCATTATTAAATTCTCAGAGTAACCCTCCCCTCACCTATAAATGGTACCCTTTACTCTATCTTGCATATAGCGTTTGAGAAATCTAGCACCAAAAAAATATAAAAAATACCATACAAAAATAAATCCCCCCAATTTAAACGTTTTTTATCACAATACCAACAATATATTTCTTATGTTGTAATGTAAAGGAGGTTGTTTAAAGAAGAGGTATAATTTTTACTGATAGATTTCATTTTATTTATTCTTTTACATCCATCTAATATTTTTTAAGCATAATAATATAGTAATATAATAGTATTAAATATACTAAAATATGATTTTTATAATGGATCGTCTTATATTTATCTTCTTCATCCTTCAAATGAGAAATGAAACCATAGTTTGTGTGTGCAGAAAATTACGTCCTCATGAACTAATGTAATGTTTTCCCATCACCTCATATTAAGATTTCTTATAATGATGAATTTGATGTATATATATATAATAATTTCACGAAATATTTACTATTATATAATTATATTAAAAAATATATTTTATTACCTTTCCACACATTTATAAATGATAACATCATTCATACATATATGTGCGTTATGACCTCTACAAAGCATTGTGATTAGTTTTCCATCAACACATCACATGGATAGTCTATGAAAGAGTATTTAATTAAATAAATTATATTTAATATATTATCATAATATTCGAAATATAAAAACAAAATAACCTTCATTTTATAAATTTTCATGAATAATCAAAACTTATTACTAACATAAGTACGACCAACCATCACTAAAATTGAAACATAATTAATTTTTCATAACTAAATTTAATTGTTGGTTTTAATTGTTTAATTAGGTTATAAAATTTATAATTATTCCATTTTTATTATTATAATTATAATTTATCAACATAACTTTTTTTTGACATTCATAATTCTTAATTAATTTAAAAATTTTGAACGAATCATCCTCAAAACACCCAACATTAAATTAACATATTATATAATTATAGGTGTAATAAAAAAAATTATATAAATGTGTTAGTGAAAATTTATTTAAACTTATAATGATTATTAAGAATGTAAATAATTTATAATAGTTTATTATATAAGATTTAATGGAAAAACATAGAATTAATTGGCTTGTGTTATGGAATTTATTCCCATTTCCCCTTCATTTAACCAGGAATTAATACCATAATCATAATTTCATTTATATAGAATATATGTTTCCTATTAACATTCTATTACATAAATTATTCATTTTTCAGGGTATTTTAGGATACAATTCATGTCACGTCATCCATGATCTTTTAATTGGGTTATACCGAAGAGGTAAAAGGATACTTAACTAAATATATTTCATTTGGTTATATCAAATGTCAATTGACTATATTATTATATTTGGAATTAATATTCTTTTATTTATTAAGTGTCATCAATTTTTTATATATTTTTTACACATAATATATCTATTGATTAATTCATAATTCAATGATATGATTTTGTAAGGGTTTATCATATCAAATTATCTTCTTTGGGACATATTTGATGTTCACATCATTAATTTTTACTAGGATTATATATCCCATTTGAGATGTTATGTCAAGAATATTATTATTTTAATTATATTTAATGTTTCATTTGATGTTATTATTTCATGGTTATTATGATTCAAAGGCAACCAAAGTTGTATGAAATATAAGTTTCAACTACATTTTAATTATTATTGTATAACCATGAATTTACATAGAAGGAATTATACGATACATATTTGATTAATCAATTTATTTCTATTTCTCAATGAATACTTTTAATTTTTTTATTTTGTATAACCATAATTCCCATTGTGGGACTCAATATGTACTAGAATATCATTTTTAGAAAATATATAATTATTTCTACTATTTCGGTTAAAAAAATTCTATTCCATTTCCTTAATTTCAAACAAAATTTGGTGTAATTTTATTCTCTATGATTAAATGAAATTCTATAGAATATTTTCGGGATCTATGATCTTCTTTTAGAAGAATTAAAATATAAACCTCATGTATTTTAGAACATGGGTCACTTTTGACTCAAATTATAGAATATTGGGGATCATTTTTATTTTTTAAAATGTACTACATGAATGGGTTTTCCCGTAGTTATGACCATTTTATCGTTAATGAATACATATAATTTTTCATTTATTTTATCATATATGTTTTTTTCAAAATAATTCATGAATTTTTCTTTTTTTAAAAATATTCAAGGTTGAATTGGTATTATTCTCAAGAACATTTTTAATAATATTTTTGTGGTATTACTATTCATCTATGAAAAAAATCCCTTGACTTTAGTAATGCACTTTTTTTGATATATTATAATGATACCAGGTTTATTATTTTTCTCATTAGATTATTAGTTTTTCAAATATATTTTCATGAATACCATATATATCCTAATTATGAATCAAGCTATACAAGTACAAATTTTATTTTGATGAAAAATGAATGATTTCATGTGTTATGCTAATGTTATGGTTCTTTAAATTTTGTATAACGTTAGTTGATAATGATAATGATAATGATGATGGGTGATCCTTATATATGTCTCCAATGTTTTGAATAAAGATATGGATTCAACAAGTTATTTTTTCTCTTATAAGACTTTTTGAATTTACCTGGTGCATTATTCTATTTATAATCATGATATGTAAATGATGTTCCATGTTATTATGACATTTTATTTATGATTTCATCTACTTCTAATTCATTATTTATCTATAGTACCTTTTTTCAAGACTCATTTTTATTGATATATATGAATATTTTCATTTGATAAAGAATTATACCACATATAAAGATTTATTATCCACGTTTTAATGTGTATTAATTCAATTAATTTATGTTCATACACATTGATGACTTCAAAATACTATTATTATCTTCTTATTCTCAATGATGGAATTAAATTTATAATACTTATTTTTACCCTTACTCTAAATTTAATCTCAACAATTGTATGTTCAATTTTCCAATGTTTTTGTGCAATTAATCTGATTTTTTAAGGTTTTATTTTTATAAATTAATTGGAAAAATTTGTGGTCCATGCAGTGAGACGGAGTTGGATTCTACGGCCTAGTGTTTCTAGGTGAAATCCATTTTTTTAATTTTCTAATAAATTAAACGAGATGTTTTATTGTTAAAACTGATTAAATTTTTTATAGGTGTCCAGATCGGAAATATGTGTGCACCGTTGCATTCATAACAACAATATTACCCTAGGTGAGGGATAACATAGTCTAATGCTGGTCAAATATGGAAATTAGTTTTTGGACATATCAGTAAATAAATATTTAATAAAAATACATTATTTGTATGAATTGAATCTTTTTTTATTCGAGTGTTTCAGGAAATCTAGGTTATGACCATAACCGTGGGGTTCCTCTAAGACAAGGAGAAGTATGTTCTCTCGATGGAGATGATTGATCAGATATTGGGACATCGATTGAAGATTGACAGATCGATAATCAACAACGATGCATCTTCTCATTACATCAAAAACTGATCCATACACAAGGTTGGGTATTGTTTCTTTAGGATTCATTCACCATTCTAAAATTCTATTATAAACGTGAACCAACCCATGAAAAGGTTGACATACTATTTGAACTCTTGTACGAATGGAGTTAACATTTAGGAATAAAATGGGTGTTAGATCTGCTTGATCTCTTTGTTATTTGCGACGCCTATAACATGAATGAATCAAGTCTGACATGAACCAAGGCCATGATATATCCTTATGTTTCTTTTGGGCTTCTCGTTTTCCCATTGTTCAGAGAATTCTTCAGCTTCTTCTTGATTGTATGAGAAGACGATTATTATGTCTTTTTTTTCTAGCACAATAATTGAGGACCAAAGTTCTAACCCCGCCATGACAATGCGGAGGTGTGACTGGGAAGCTATGGCTTTGTTAGTCTAGGTGGAGTGTGATGGAGGGACAGTAGGCCTCCATTGGGGTAGTGGACAGTGGTTGTAAGATGAAACCATGTGGTTTTGGTCTAGTTGGACCATGAGGTTGGGGTAGCCGGTGGATGTGGAGTGTGACACATGTGGGTTGCATTAGAGGTTTCATGGATGACAAGCATGGGCCATGGTAGGAGGCCATTGTGTTGACCGGGGGACATGACTCGGTGTTGTGTCAGAGGACCCCATAGTGGCGAGGCCACAAGGCAAGATGTTTTCTAGGCCGGTTGTATAGAACAAGGAACGAACCTCGTTTGCACGGGGGGAATGAGGCTTGGATGTCCCGCGTGTGGCACATAGAGCTATCCCACTGCATTGCGCAAACAAGGGTGTTGGGCCTCTCAAACAGTACAATGGGCTAGGTGCATAACTTCCAACAATCCTTGCTGGAAGAGCCAGCTTGCCGGGCCGGTTCGGGCCAGACCCATCATGGGTGAGACACTTTTATAAAAAGATTCATATCATTCAAAAAATGTGTCCATTTTATGAGCCTTTGGCGGTATTGGGACCCTAACAATGATTTTGTCTTTTTGATATTATCTTTTGTAGTCTTTATGGAAGATATATTTTTACCTTCAAGGCTTGAGGAGTAGGTTCTCTCAGACCAAGCATGCTATGAGTTGAAACTTGTGGATTGATATGATCATGAGACTATGTGACTTGAAGACTATGTGACTTTGGTACTGCTTTAAATTTTGATACATCGTGTCATACCGAGACTCTGTGCCTTACTGAGACTCAATATATTATTGATATTGGGTGTTCTACGGAATATCTGTGATAATCCATCATTCTATCATATATATTATTTCCTATATGATATGAACATGTATTTATTTTTTGTAAATATCATGTATTTATTTTTTTTGTAATTCTTTTTTTTCATAGTTGTATTACTCTATGGTTTGGGGGCGTCCTATAGAGTATTGATTTACACACCCCAACATGGTATTTTCCGGAAAGTGTCAAGTATTTTATAGATGATAGACACTTTGAAAAATATATAGGTTGAAAATGACTAGGTGGTACTTAGATTTATTGGCTAGATGATGTGTGCTCCTAATAATTTAAATAGTTTTTATACACCTACCCTTCCTGTAGGATTTTCGGCAGATGGGTTTCATGAACTTGTGCATTCACATTTATAGATTCTTGATTTTGGTGGGAATGTATTCTGGCCCTATTTTATTTCCAATTTTTTACTATTTTACTTTTTGGTTGGTATTGTAGTGTATTCGGGCATCTATACATAGTTTATTTTATATTACTACTTTTTGGGAGTGGAGATGTGTATTTATTTAATGGTACAAAAGAAAATTCCTCCCAATGTGGGATATGCCTACATAGTGCTAGTCATTATCCCATGGCCTTTTAGAGGTGGGATTGGGGTATTCACAGCATGAGCACCTATAAGATGGATGATGACAGAGTAGTATCAATGGCAGGGTTGGTTCATCTTATGGAATGGAAGTCTATGAGGTTGGTTTGGGGGTGTAGTTTTAAGTGTTTTGTGTTCGGCTTTCAAGATAGGTAATCTATTATTAGTGCGGTGGAAAATGTATCTATACAATACGACTATAGACACCTAGTTTGTGACTCAGTATATGCAGACAGAGACTGTAGGGAAAATAACGATACATGCATAATATGGTATTTGGGTGTGTTCTAATGTCTTTATTGAGTCCACTCACCAGGTATACTCTATTATCTGTAGACCATCTTGATATGTTTTATGATGCCTCTCCATAGACATCCAATCTAGATTCTATTCTATGATCATGTGTATGGATCTCCTACTTATTTGGATTCATTACATAGGCATGTTCTATAGATTAAAACTCCGGGTGGCTTTCCAATTGTAGTTCCACACATCAAGAAACAGTTACAACCAGTGCTAGCCGCATTGGATGCAGGAAGATTGACTGGATTGCATGAGTTCCAGAGGTAGAAAAATCGTAGGTTTTGGGATGATCCTTAATCCTAGGTACTTTTGTTTTGGAAAAGTCAATTACACAGGTCTTCTACATTATGACGAAACATTCTGATCAGATGAATGTCACAGCCGCGACTATTTATCATAGCTTAGATGTTTGATGATGTAGCTTAATGGCCCAAACACACGATGAGGAAAATCTCAATAGGAAAAACATTGAACAAATAATTATAGAGGAGTACTTACCATCAACATTATGCATAGTGTGCTAACAGGAGCTGCAGCATCTAGAGTAGGGTATTAAGATTGTGGAGAAGTACTCAGCAAGGTTTACTAATATTTCACACAACTCCACAAATATGGTACGAGATAAATTATTGAATACTCAGAACATTGAGCTGCGATTATGCTAGGAAATTCGTTCATCTAGGATAACCCTTTGCATATGTTTGGTTACTAGAGTGAGCTCTACGAGTGGAGAGATTTCTCGTGGAGCACACGCCAATATTGATAACAACTAATAGGAACCATACAACTAGTTCTTTGGTTGTATAAAGTTGATCATAGTCACAGGGACCCAAACGAGTCATTCACTCCATGGGATCACCTGGGGAAACAAGATTAGTGGTGTGGGGATCCCTAGGAATAATGATTCAGATGAAGTACTTTTTTTGTTAAAAGTGTAGCAGTTGGGAACATTTGGCATGAGATTTCCCAACCCTCTATACAGACAATCAAGAGATGGTTGAGGGATGTCCATGTCAAGAGAGGAGGCTTGAGGTTGGTTGTCCATAGGGCAGAGGAAATGGGATAGGATATGTACGGAAGCATGAGGTTTGAGAAAGTTCAACGTATTACCACAACACCACCCCTATGTTGTGCACCATTGGCTCAGGATGCTTATGGATATGGAAAAATACATCTAAAGGAAATAGAGGAAATTGACCCCATTTCTCTAAGAATGATTATAAATACTTTCTATGTTTTTTTCACCTTTGATAATGTTTTATAGACATAGGTTTCAGTAATTATTTTATTTCCACAACCCCTGTTCGAGACTAGTGGATTCAGGTACAGCCATTAACTTGATCTATATGCTTAAAGACTTTTACATGAGTATTTTGGTTTGTCAAACACCGGTTATGACAGTGTGAGCATACATTGGGAGGAAACCATTTTGGTTGGGATCTCTTGGTAGCATCATCGATTCCTTATGATGTAATTCTATTTATTGAATGGTTATCCACCATCCATGCTCAGATTGACTATTTTAGGTGGAAAATATATTCTGTTATTAGAGATGGGACCATGTTTTCTATTGTTGGTTAAAAGTAAATGCATTAATCACAGGATGTACTTACTCCTTGGATGGTAAAATCGTTTATATATTAGTTTTCTAGCCTCACCCTCTGTGTAGTAGATGATATGAGTATTTAATATCCAATAGTGGTGGTAGGGTATGAGGACATATTTCATAGTGATATAATTGGATTACGTACCCACATGGAGGTAGTCTTATGCATTGATCTATACCCTTGTAAACCATTGATATCTACACTTGTATATTGGATGTCTCCTATAGTTCATTGTGAGTTGAGTCTACAGCTGGAGGACTTTTAGAAAAAAGGCTTCATGAGACCTAGTGGTCCACCCTAGGATGACCAATTTTTGTTTTCAAAGAAGGATGGTGGGAGATTGACGTTATGTGTATAAATAAAACACCTAAATTAAGTTATTTCTAAGAAAAATAATCCTCTACAAAGGATCTACAACCTATTTTATCTACTAAAGTGTGATAGGTGGTTCTTGGAGATTGACCTTAAATCTAGTTATAACCAACATTGATTAAAGGTGGAAGATGTTCTGAAGATAGCCTTCTGGTGTCGGTACGACCACTATGAGTACTTTTGGATTAAATTTGTCATGATTAATTCCCCATAAATGTTCATGGGGCTCATGAATAGGATCATACATCCTTACTTAGACTGGATCATGGTGGTCATCATTGATGACATTCTTGTGTACTCGATGACGGACGAGGAGCATGTGATACAATTGAGGATGGTCTTGGAAAAAGTCTTAGTGGAAAAGAATTATAGGAAACTCTAAATGTGTCCTTTATATATTTGGGAGGTCCAATTTCATGTACACATCCTTTCCGAGGATAGATTTATAGAGAATATGGTAAATATTGAGGACGTGCTTCCTTAGGATCCAAACAAGAGTGTTACCGAGGTATAGTGTTTCTTTTGATTGGTTGGGTACTTCTCGGGGTTATTACACAACTTTTCTAGGGTAGCAGCACCCTTTTACTCTTAGGAATGGAACAAGAAGTCCTTTATGTGGACATTGAAGTGTCAGTAGTGCTCCTAGGAGATGAGGCATAAGTTGATGAATGCTACCATCTTGATACTACCATAGGAGGGAATCAGGTATGTAGTGTTCTACGATACATCGAGGACTGGTCTTGGTTGTGTTATGATATAGGGGAATGTTTTGAATGTCTATTTTCTCTCTAGTTGACATAGAAAGAGAAGAATTATGTGACCCATGATCTTTAGTGAGAAGTAGAAGTCCTCACATTGAATACATGGAAACACTGCCTTTTGGGTGAGAAGATGAAAAAATTCACAGACAAAAAGAGTCTCAAGTATATTTTCTCTCATATGGATTTCAACTTGAGATAGAAGATATATTTATAGTTCCTATAGAATAATGAATTTGAGATATTATATACTCATAGGAAGTGGAACAGAGTGGAACTCTCTCTTCGTAGGAGATCCATCTTGCAGTTGTTGAGGAGACATCAGAGTAGTTGGCCTCATTACAAATATGTTTTGTGGAAGTAGAATGAGTGTCTAACCTCTAGTCGATGGTTGTCACCCATCCTCTCATATAGTGATTCTGGGAGCCACAATTATTAGATATGAACTACGAGACCCAATGTTCTCAGTTCACTATTAGGAATGCACAAGATGGATATTCGATATGGGGGGAGTGTGTGGTTCCTTTCAGAGGGAGAACAGCTGTACTAGTGGCATTTCAGGATGAGGTTCTGAGGGAGTTCCTCACATTCCTTTTGGTGGTATATCTGAGTGTGGAAAGATGCACCAGGACCTTCGAAGTCAGTTCATAGGACCAGGGATGAAGAAGGTAGCAGTAGAGTTCATTTTTCGATGCATTACTTGTCAATAATTGAAGGATGAGTAGTAGTTTCCAATAGTCTTGAACCAAAAACATGATGAAGTTGAGTGGAAGTGGTATGGTATATCAACAGACAACATGAGGAGTTTACCACACAAATCTAGGGGACATTATACCATTTAGGTGATAATTGACTGACTCTCTATGCCGACCCACTTCCAACCAACCTGGGAGTTGGTATTAGTATAGAGCTTGGGGCGCATCTTTGTGCATGTGATATTTCAGCTTCATGGAGTTCCATCAATTACCATTATTTATAATGAGGATTTTTTCACATCCATGTTGTTCAAGGGATTGAAGGAGGAATTTGGGTGTCTTCTATGTTTGAGAACAACTTTTCATCAATAGATAGATGACCAGACTGAGAGGACCATTCAGGTTCTATATGACATGCTATCTACTTCCATCCTAGACATTGGCCACATTTTAGAGGATCAACAACTAAGGGTGGAGTTTGGGTATGAAAACATCCACTCCCCCATTGGTTTTCCACCATTTTAAGACATGTATGGATGATCGTGAAAGTCACTAATTGTTGCACCTAACCTAAGGGAGTCTTTACTAATGGGTCAAGCGTTGGTGTGGGCTAACACAGAGAACGTAAAAATCATCCAAGAGTGGACGATGAATACATAGAGACAACATAAGTCATATGTTGGTAAGAGGTAAGGGTCACTTTATTTCGAGGAAGGATTCCATGTGCTCTTGCGGGTTTCACCATAGTGCGGATTGGGAAAATTTGGCCAGGTGACATGTTATATTCGTGATACATCAACCCTTTTTAAATATTGCATACAAATGGAGAAGTTGCATACCTCCTAGCTCTACCGCCACAATTGCAATGGGTACATCATGTATTCCATGTGTCCCAGATATGGAGGTATGCGGATGATCCAGAACACATCATCGACTGGGGAGAGCTGGACAATGAGGTTTGTGAAACTTTTCAGAGTACCCAGTGGAGATCTAGGATCTACTAAGATGATCCTTTGTGGGTGGTCCATTCCTATAGTGATAATTCACTGGAAACACTGGAATCTATATGAGAGAAATTCATAGTGGGAGTCTCATATTCATGCTTAGTAACCTAATATTTTTATCAAGTATCCTTTATTTTGTATTTGAGGAACATAAATTGCTAATGTGTTGCGACTATAATGAATCATATTTTTTCCGGTATTATTTTTATAAATTAATTGTGAAATGTTTGAGACTAGGAACTATGGAATCATGTGATTTCATGGATTAGTTTTCATGGTTAAAATCTGTGAAAAATTTTCAGTTTTTTGAAATATGCATGGGTGGTTTTTATTTGAAACTGAATAAAATCAAAATGGGTATCTTTATTAGAAATGTGATGGTACCATTTCATTCAAAATAGAGAGTTTACCCTAGGCGAAGAATAAAATTGGCCGACATGGGTCAATTTATGAATGTAGTTTTGGAAGTATTAGTAACAAAATATTTAAGAAAAATATTTCATTTCGATATAGCATTTCATTTGATTATATTTCAGTTTGTTAAGACCATCTTGTTATGAACATAACTATATGATTCCCGTGAGATGAGGCCAAGGAAGTTCTCTAATTTTTGACGATGGATCAAATATTAGGAATTGGATCCAAGATTGACGAGTCAATGAAAAATGTCGACATAACTTCGACCATCATTATCAACAGATCTAAACCCCAGGCCGAATATTATTTCTCTTTGAATCATTCCCCATTCATAAATTCAATGATGAATGTAGAAAATCAATTAAAAAGTTTGATCTATGGTTCGATCTCTTGTGGGATGAGAGTAATCTAGGGGGACCAAAATGGGGATTATATATATGTGTGGTTTCTTCTTTATTCATAATCCCTCTAAAAATGAATATTCAAGGAAAATATTTAAAAATTACTAGATCCATACTTTGGGTGTTTTCTCTTAACAGTTTTACCATTATTCTTTGGGTTTTTTATTCTTTGTGATTGTGTTGGAAGTTTATTGTTTCTTCTTTGATTCATGGAGAAACAATAAGAGAACGATAAAATTACACCACCATGACACAACAGAGGTGTGGTGGAGAAGGTGTGGCACATTTTGTTTAGGAAGACCATGATGGAAGGATGGGGTGGCACTAGTGAGGTAGCCGGAAATAGCGGTAGGATACATCCCTGTGGGGTAGGTCCTTGTGCAGAATAAGGATGAGGCCACCGAAGTGGCGGCTGGAGGAGGACGGGCATAGAAGGAGGGGGTTGCGATGGAGCTGGTGAAGCTGGTGGACATGGACCATGGGAGGAGGATATAACATTTATTGGGGGATGCGACTCAGTGCCGCATTGTAGGAACACATGACAAAGAGGCCATGAGGCTAGATGTATGGTGGGGTGGCCATTTGGAATGCGGTATGAAACTACATCAGCACAGTGGTGCAGAGTGGGGGTCAACCATGTGTGAAATTGTGAACCAATAGTTCAAGACTGATAAATGATCCAATCCAAGTGGCATTGTTGGCTGAGAATAGTAGACAAAGGCCAGTGGGTCGAACCAATATGATGGGTTTGTTCCGGCCGTATTAGACCCGGGTTGGACCTTTCTATTAAAATATCCAAAACATTCAAACTGTGTGTCTATTTGAAGGTCATTTTTCATCATTAGTACCATTGAGAATATACCATCCTGTTGAGATACTCTAAGTGGTCCTTTTTGTATGTTGGATTATGTACATTTTGTCCTAAAGAGTATCTTCTTCCAAAACATGCATGCTATAAGAAGAATCATATTGTTGGTCGTGATATTAAGACTATGTGGCTTGAAGGATATGTGACATTGAGGATGCGTGACTTACCGAGGATTTGTGTCTTACTAAGAATCCATGTGACACTGAGGCTACAATTATTTCTAAGGCTCTTTCTCTTACCGAGACTCCATGTCCTACTGAAACTCTGATATTTGGTGTTCTACAGACTATGTCATATAATCCTGCTTTATGTCCTATATTTTAATACATATATGACCAACCCATTTATTTATTTTTGTTATAATTCCATTTTCTATTTATGGTATAAATCATGTATTTATTTATGATGTATATCTTGTATTTTTAAATGGTGTCCTGATGTGGTTTCGTGGTGTCCTACAGAGTATTGTTTTACTCATATCTTTATAGGATTTTCCCACACGTGTCATGTCCTGTGAATATGTTCGACACTTTGATAGAGTTATATGTGGATAGGGACCAGGTGCTACTTAGAGTGATTAAAAAATTAGTTTTTCTCCTAAATCTAAAAACAGTTTTCCTAGATCTACCATCAATGTACGATTTTCTACAAACGGGTTTTAGAAACTTGTGCATTCACATAAATAGACTCTTTCATTAGCTAGGACTATATTTTGGCCCTATTTTCATTCATGTTTCCTATTATCGTACACTGTGGATGTTATTATAGTGTGTTCATGTAGTGTTTACATAGAGTTTTTAATTTCCAGAATTTTTATCTGGGAGATGTGTGTGTTTGAGAAGATACATAGGAAAATACTTCCCATTGTTGCATATGAATTCTCCTTACTACTCACCATCCCAGGGCCTATCAATGTTTTACTTGGGGTAGTCACAACACAGACCCCTCTAGTATGGGTCATGAAATTATAAATTTTTTATGTATTTCATTCCTATTACGGTTACATGATATGATGAACTAAATAATCTATGATGTTGATTTTTATAACCAATATTTTTTTAAAGATATTTTTATACACGAGTTTTTCTTAATTCACTATATATCTAAAATAAAAACGAACTTGATTATTTAATCGATTATATATTTTAGATTTATGTTATATTATTTTCATGATTAAAATTCCATCACAGTTATTTGTTTGAAATCTATAAATGTACATATTAGGTTTTATCAGCGGATATGGTAGTACATGTTCAAGGATTTTGTATAAAGTATAAAAATACTCAATAAATTTATTTTGATCACATAAAAAGAGTTTTTTACCTATAAAAGACTCATAAAAAAATATAATTTATTTAAAAATAAACTATACTCAGAATTATTTAGAAAAAATGTCTTCAAATGTGGAACCTTATAAACATGTGTGCTTCAATTAAAAGAATTTTTTTGAAAATCTCACTCATCTCCAAATCATCTCTTAATATTCTTCCGATTCAAAAGATTAATTCAATGAAGGTTGGATTATTTAATAGTTAATATAGTGTTTCTATTTATTCACAAGTAAATTGATTTCGTTTTGTAAAAAATATCAAAATCTACTAATCTCATAAAATCCAACTTACATAATCTTATCTCTCCAAGGAAGATTTAATTAATTCCACACATAGAGAGTAGAAATGGTATCTTCTACATGATCTTCAAAGCATTAAAATAATCATATATGAATAATCTAGATTAAATAAATTATATTTTAAAGTAATATTATATTTTAATCAACACCATCTACCACATTTTTTACATAGCTATATATGTCAATGATCTGTCATGAATGAGCCTATCTTAAATTAAATTATTTATCATAAATGCAATAGAATACCACTTACCTTATTAACCTAAATGGAGCATAATATCCATTAAAAACCCTATTTTCATTATTTCCATGGAATATATATAAATAATTTATAATATATATTAATATATAGAATCTAAAAATAATATGCATCAACGTCAACATTATCTTCTCCCAAAAAATCTAGATATTCCAAAAAATATCAAATCTTATTTTTGTTGAGAATATCTATATCCAATAATCCTATTACCTTTTCATGATTTCCTATGTATATATCAATAATATTTTGTATGATTTTTCAACAATGACTTGGTATTTATGATTACATGTTATAAATAAATATAGATTCTTTCAATCTACATGACCAATAGTAAAATCGAAGGCAATTAATGCCAAATATTTTCCAAGATGTTTAATATTTTATAACCTCACTGGTACCAGTTGAAATATTTATAATTGGAAATTATTAATTGAAATTAATGATCTCTAATGATTCAATATCCCATATATTAAAATTATAAAGGAAATATTTTATTTTATACATGATCACTGTTGTAACCGTGACCATATATGCATGTATAGGAGTATGCTTTGTGTTTTTTTCAATCCTCAGTGGTAGTACAGAATGTGTGCCTAAAAAGTACTCATACAGGCCAAGCATATAACTGTATTGAATGTGGCACCATTTTCTAGTGTTTTCCAATTTTCTGGACCTCAGAATTGACAATAGGGGAAAAACAGTTTTTTGGAAAGGGACTTGCACACTGGATATGTGTCGTGCAAGTAACTTGTGCATCGATAATGGACTTACATGATGGTGCCTATGAGGATTGAAAAGTTGCGCTCCATATGAATTTCATGTTCAGAACTTTAAAATATGGAAAATGAAAGATGGTCGTGCAAGTAATGGTTTGGTTATGAAAGTCAGTACCGTGATAGAGGCTAGGGTGGTTGGAGTTGCATGCCAGAACTTAAACATTGAGGGGAGGCTTGCACACCACCACACAGTGTGTCCAGCTAGTATATAAATAGAGGACTAGCCCAGTTTATTTTGTACGATGTTCATACTTAGAGAAATTCAAAGCTTCCATCACACTGGTGTAGTGGTCGCGCAAGTGTTTTTGGGTCGCGCAAGTAGAGTTTGCATGATAGTTGTTTGATGCGCGTCAAAGGTGCTTTGGGCGAGAAAGGGTTTGAGTCGCGAAAGTATATATTTGAAGAAGTGAGTGTCACACAAGTGCTTGAGATGAACATGCCTATCGGTTTGAACTTGCACATTGTGACTTGCGCGCCATCTTGAAACATGCACGCCAGGTTTGGAGAAGCGCACTAGGCGTTATTAAAGTAAGCCGGTCTTTTTAGAGCTGCACGAATGCTGGAAGATTTCCTGATACCCTCGGTGCAAAGTGATATTTGTATACTTGTGAGAGTTGGACTTCAACAGAGCATCTATATACAACAGAGGATGAATTATTTTGAAATTATAAAGATACATTATTGTCTATAAACTGAGTGGGACTTCACCAAAGGTAGTGAGCCAGCGGGAGTCAACAGGAGTGACTCGAAGGACGCAGTGAGCTATCCCTGATCTTTTGTAAAGGCAGTGAGCCTAGGATAGAGGGACTATGCCTGAACCTTTCTAATCCTCAGCTAGTGAAGATTAGTGAAATATGGTTTAACCGACAACCTATCGGCGTATTCTCCTTGGACATAGCCCTTAGTGGTGAACCACGAAAAAAGTGATGTGTCATCTCTCTGCATGTGAATGTTTTCTTTCTGATCATTTTCATCAAACATGATTTACAAGTTCCTACCTACGTGGGAACAAGATCCACCACATTAAAAGATAAATTTGTCACCTTGATTCACCCCTCCCCTCTCAGGGTGTCCCAGGGTCCTAAAAGTGGTATCAGAGCGAGGTTACTAGTGGTGAATCTGTCATTTGTTGTCATGGAGAATGCAGTCAATGTCCGGGGAGTCCCTATATTAGATGGGAGTAATTTTCAGATTTGGAATAACATAATGAGATATCATCTAAGATCCCTTGGAATTGATGTTCTGTTTTCCACTATGCAAGGTATACATGTTACTGATCCAATAGGGCTGGATATGACTTGTACTGATAGGAAAATTCGTGATGCTGATGCTAAAGCACAGAATGCTCTCACCGCAACCCTTTCTGATCAGATCTATCTAAACGTGATGAGAATAACCTCAACAAAGTCTATGTGGTATAAACGTGAAAATTTATATGAAGGGTATAGAATAGTGAAGGTGGTGAAACTACAAGTCCTGAACAACAGGTTCAATGATCCTAAGATTCATCCGGATGAGAATGCAGATTCCTTTTCAATAGAATTACTGAAGTGGTTGGAGCTATTCGGGGTCCAGGTGAAGAAATCAAAGATGTAGACATTGTGAAGAAAATATTAACAATACTTACACCCCTTTACAATGCAAAGGTTTCATCCCTTGAGGAAAGAGATATTTCCAAACATTCTCTGGATGATCTACTGAGTAGCCTGGTGGTATATGAAATGAGGGTCAAACCAGAAGATGCTACGACTCGAGTAAGCAAGGAAATGGCATAAAAATCTATAGATAAACTGAAAATCTCAAAAGATTGTAGTGGTGAAGACGATGAGGAAAAAGAAATTATTTCTCTCATTTCCATGATGTTCTAGAAGGGAAAAGTAAAATTCAACGGGACGATACCTCTAACTTGCTTTCGTTGGGGAAAAGTTGGGCACATTGCTTCTCAGTGCTTAAGGAAGATCAATAATGATGATAGCGATGCTGAAAACATTGAGAAGCCTCAGAAACAGTTTTTCAAGAAAGGAGACTTCAAATCTAGAAATAATGTTATGAAGAAGAGTTTGGTCTGTGAAGAGGAAGAAGATGATAATGAATTCTGTGATGAAGATGAACCAGAATTTAGAACTTGTAACCATGCTTCCATGATGTCTAGTGTTGAAAAATTAAAAGATAATGGTGTAGTAAATCAGTTGAAAACTAGTGCAGATCCAGAGTTGAAACTTAATGATTTTTTAGTAAGCTCAAGATTAAATATAAGAGTTCCAATAATTGGAAATCAATTGTAGAAGAATCAAATGAATATGTTGATCAACATCAAGCTGAATTTGAACGACTAGAAGAATTGGTGAAAGTAGAATATAATATACTTGAAAGCAATGATGATGTAGTGCATCTGAAGCTGATAATTGAAGAGAAGGAAAAGGAAATCAATGACCTCACCTCCAGACTAAAGGAAAATTCCAAGACTAATGAAAATCTTGATGAGGAAGTTGTTACTATTATGTGGAAACTTGGAAAAGATTCAATCTCAAAATAATCAAGGATAAAAATACAGTATAGAAGGTTATCATATTTTGAGCTGTTGGAGAGAGAAAAATGTGGCTCTAATGGAGTTGAAAAGATTTTAAATGATCAAAGACCTTCCTGTATGGGAAATAGTGGAATTGGTTGTGAGGCAGAATCTTCAAATGCTGCAAATAAATTTGACCAAAATAAAGGCAAGCTGAAATTGGGTGATGAGGGAAAGTCTTCCGAAGTGATGAAACAGAAACCCCCAATTCAATCTGAATGAAGAAAATAAGATTATCCTCGAGCCTCGTGGAAGAAGGAGCTCTCATACTGTTATCCCACAGAATAACGAATGGAGTCATATAGAAGCGAGAATACATTTTCTCTCATGAAGTGTTAGTTCTGTGGATATTTGGGTCATACCATGTGTTATTGCGAAGAGGTAAGAAGCTATATGAATTGAAAAGATATAAGAGTTCAACCGAGGAGAAAAAATTCATATCGTAATTATTTTAGAAGAAAAGACATCTATGGATATTGTTTTTGTTGTTCATTCTTTTGTCATAAGGCAATTAATTGCAGGCAGAGAAGTGACCTGGACACCTCATACTAAATCTTGATACAAGTCATATATCATTAGTAAGACAATGTTTCTCTTTCGAACAATTTTTCTCCTTTCAAAGAAGATTTCGACTATGAAGAACCTAGGTACACTAAAGAGATAATTGAGAGGACATCAGTGCTCTATAATCAATCCAATGTCTCATGGAAATAAAGGATGAAAAATAAAAAATCCAACCTTGCAAACGTGGCCCTCAAAGCTAGAAAAAGAAATAGTTCCTGGATTCTAGATAGCGTGTTTTCATATCATATGATAGGTAAGGATGGCCTGTTAATGGTTATCAAAATGAAGATTGATGGTACAGTATTATTTGGTAATGATGGAGCTCAAAAAATCAAAGGCAGTGGAAGTATGGAATTAGCTAATGGAGAGATAAAGAAGACTAAAGTCCTTTACGTAGATGGACTAGATCATAATCGGTAGAGACCCAAATCTTGACGTACATGGAAATTACATTACTTTTTCAGAATACTTAATACATAACAAAAACAGACACACATGGGCCGTAATAGTTTAGTGTCTTTGGAAACATGGAACGTAATCTTCTAATCGTGGTGAAAGATCTTCAACATCTCCCATAAAGATCATCCCATTTTTTTCCTTACCAAAATCATTCTTTTAATCATGGGGGAAAAGAAAAAATAAAAAGGGTGAGCTCAAATGCTCAGTAAGGGTAAGCATGGATAAAATAAAACATACAATATACATTTGATCTTAAAAACATGAACGTAATGTTTAAACATCAAAATCTTGAGTAATGACTTAAAACATGGAAGTACATAAGGCATAGATCATAATGGAACATAAATAATAATAGCATATCATGGGAATAAAACATGTAATTGTGGCATCCATTAATCACATGTATTGATTTCCATAGTAGCCAAGGCATTGCTGCCAAGACCATCTTAGTGGACAAAGTCCCATTCTGAACCGAGTTCACTCCTCGTTTCAGTCCTGTAACACTGAACCAGATTAACATACCGTTCCAGCCATGTCTATCTCATGAGATATAAAATCTTTACCCAATGAATTGGAGGGATATATAGGTCCCACCCATCTCATAATGAATTCATTCTTACTTGTGCCACAAAATAATCATACATCATTCATAAAAACACAATAAATAAAAATGGGTTTCATAAACATCATACCATCATCACATAATCCATATAAAAGAAATGGATATAATTTCTAAATAAGAAAAGTGAAACCATGTAAATCATTGAGACATTATACTTGAAACATACACATATGAAATAATGTCATCTTAGATGAAAAATGGTTTTGATAAAACACTTGAAATGAATTCTTGAGGAAAATATCTTTTTTTCTTCAAAATCATTTTCTTTTCACAAAATGTGTTCAAGTTTTAAAAGAAAATGATTTTTTTGAAAATAGTCATGAAATATTTTGGTGAAAGCTTCATGAAAACAAGGCTTTATAAAACCGTAAAAATCAGTTCATGCCGTATAATTTAAAAATAACATTCTCCTCGTACTTTTGTTGGAAAAGTCAAAAAAGTACCCCGTAACGTAAATAAAATAAAGATTCCATACATACCATGTATTAAAATTAAAAATGGGTAAAAAGGACATTATAAATACATGAAAACACTTTTATAAAACATGGACATGATATAAATAGCCCCAGTAAATACTTACAAATAAGCAATATCGGATAAAAATGAGATTTGCAAAATTATCCCTTACCTTAGGTCCGATATGTTTTGTACTTATTTGAACCTCCAGTAATATGATTTACATAATGTCATTGACATATTAAAGAATCATATTCATTGTTATGATATCATATATGGTTAACTTATGACTTTATATTACCCGTTCGTTTGTAAATTCCATGTTAAATAGCGTTTTGCGTAAAATCGTTTCATTGGTCGTCCGTGTATTGACTTGTAATTATTCATATGATTACTTAGATCATGATTACTTAATTACATAATATAAAACATGATTTATATGTAATATATATTCAGAATATACATATATATAATAGATCGATAAATGGAAAGAAATACACCATTCATGGAGACGGTAGGCCGTACGTACGCATGAACGTTGTTTTCGTTTCCTCATTGAATTGAATGGAATTAATTGGATGATATATATATATATATATATACATAAATCCAGTATTATTATTATGTCATATATTTCATGATTACTTATTATATATAATTTATAATCATTTATGAACGGTTAATCATTGAGAATGAATCTCATCGCGTTGTGGAGACGGTATTCCGTACGTACGCACAAGCGATGATATCGTTCCCATGATCATGGAATTTTATTGGAGTGTATGTATACTATCAATATCACTTTAAAATAATAATATATAGTTATTATTTACACCATTATACCCATCCATGTAAGGTGGTGGTGGAAAATAGATTACACCACGGCATGGAGACGGTATTCCGTACGTACACACGCGCGGTGATTTCATTTTCCGTAGGATGGATAGATACTGAAATAGGGTTGTTTCATACTTTTATTAACATATAAGTATATTATTGTTACTGATTTTATTACTTCATAATTAAACAACCTATGAAGAATAAGTGGAAGAAGAAATAAAGGTGAAAGAATCGGTAACAGACATTACCTCTTCTTTGAAGCGCCTCTTTGAGACCTCCTCTTAGGGCACTAAAATTGGTCTTTGAAGAAGACCAGGACCTCTAGGATTTTTCTAGGGAAGTGGAGAAGAGAATTGGGAAGGGATTGGCCGAGCCTGAATGCTCAATGTGGTGTGTGGAAGTGAGGGAGGAGGTGCCCTTTTATAAGGGAGGAGAGGGGCACCATTGGAATTCTTAAAAATGTTAATTTATAATAAATCTAACCCCACATAAAAACCTCCAAAAATGACTCATATTCGAATATTATATGATATAGGGTTGTAATAGCATCAAAAAATAAAATTTATACAAGTTTGGATTTTATTTTAAACCTTATCATTTTGATTTATCCTTATTTAATCAATTTATGTTTATTTGTGGTAATAAAATTCTAAATTTTAAATTATAAGACATAATTACTTATTTTATGTCAATTTTCCTTAATTTGTTACTTTATAACATTATAGACCATATAAATTTAAATTTATAATTTTTAAATATTTTTGTGATTTTTAATCAATTTTATAATATGTTATTTTTATAAAATAACAATAGTGTCAATTTTGACACTATTCACTTATTAGAAATTAAATAAAATATATACAGAAGATATGTTTGAAATAAAATCTTTAATAGATTCATAAAAGGTCATATGTATCTATAAAATTAGTGGATCACATTAAATAGTTCATAAAAATTTTATTTTATTATTTTTA
This sequence comes from Viscum album, assembly GCA_963277665.1. Lineage (NCBI taxonomy): Eukaryota > Viridiplantae > Streptophyta > Magnoliopsida > Santalales > Viscaceae > Viscum > Viscum album. The sequence goes on along the minus strand of OY728133.1, from coordinate 968,357,388 downwards.
ATACCATTTATTTGGTTTATCTCTTAATAAAATAATAACTACAACATTTTTATATACTTATTTAATATACTGATTTGTTGCATAAAAATTAAAAATGAAATCCTATGATAAAGATAAATCTATTAACTTTCACATTAATACTTTTACTCGAATTTATCATCTAAAAATCACAATATTTAAATTTTTATATTTATTAAATCCTGAAGGTGACAACTTTGGCATCATTTATAATAAAATAATATAAGTGTCGTAATCACTTTTATAAGGCTCCAAACCGTTATAAATTAGGTAATTTCATGATTAAGGTGTAGATATACACTACCAATAAGATTTGGTCAGGTTTGTGGGCCTTTTAATGGGTATTATTATTTCAATAAAAACAATATTACTTATTTTTCACTTAATAAATAATTTCTGCAGCATTAATGTATCACCATTAATGACAATTATATAATTCGTAAAAATTCTAAATAAAATATCTTCATGTAGATAATATTATTATATTTCTGGAGAATATTCATGTTCGATGTTTTATGATGTTTATCACTAAATTAAAATTTTTATACTTATAAGATTTAAGAGAGTGACATGTTGTCACTTTCTTTGGTTTTAAAAATAATTAAATTTTTTTCATGGTCAAAAGTCCATAAAATGAATCTAATCTGACCCTTAGGTTATATGGGTATAATTTTAGCCGTCCAATAGAATTTTTTCATGTGTTAGGGTAATTTAATAATATTATATTTACCCTTAATTACCGGATTTACCATTAACTACGGTAAATAAAATTTACCGTAGTTACTATTCATAATTCCCAAAAATAAAAAGTAGCTTTTTAACATAATTTGGACCCACTGATTCCAAATATGGAATCAATTTTTCCAAATTCAATACACAAAAGTTGCAGAAATAAAATTAAAATTAATCCCGTTGTTGAAAGAAAATGGGTTTTTCTTTAAAACGTTGCAAAAGATTGAATTGATTTAACCTACGAATTTAATGTAAAATCCATGATAATGACATACATTATATTAAATGGTAAAAATATATTCTATTTATACTTTAAAACCATTAAATATTATAATTTAACCATATAAGTTATTGCGATAAAAAAATTTGTTTTTAATTGAAATATTCAGTGTTTTTACTATTCATCAAAATATGAAAGTTATTAGAATAATATGAAAATTTTATCCAAAGTAAATTTTTATTTCTTGATTCCAAAGGAGAATTTTATTTTTTCAAATTTAACTTATAAAAATCTCAAAAACTAGATTTAAAGTAGTTGCGCCATCAAAAGGCGGCAAAACTGAATTTTTTGAAAAATAATTATTTTACCGAAATAATTTATTTAGTTCTTATACCATGTTCTAGAAAATGTGTAAGATGAATAATAATGTTATAAAATTCAAAATTTAGTTAATACTATTCATAACGGCTATTTCATAATAATATTATAATAATATATCGTTGTTTAGTAAAACCCGGTATTGCGTACAACACACGCTATCGAGGAAGGTCGTGATTGCGTATAATGCAAGCCAAGTCAGAGTTGCGTGTCGTGAAAGAATCCTTCGTTGTTTCTTATAACATAGTCAACCATATTTTATTTATACATTGAATATATATATATATATACTCAATGTTGCGTAGAATAACTATTATCAAAATTGTGTGTAACACGATCCAAGAATAGTGTTGCGTATACTACAAGCTAATACAGTGTTGCGTATAGTGAATGTTAACCTTAGTGTAGCATAAAACAAAAGAAATTAATGAAATTAAAAGAATATTTTTCATAAAATCTCGGGGTGTTAAATTCTACCCCCCTTAAAATGAATTTCACCCTCGAATTTCGTCGGGGTAATAAATGGTTTATTACTCGAAAATAGAAACCCACATCGTAAAAAGGAATAACAAAACATGGCTTTAAAAACTGAAGTATGAAATGTAACGGTTACCCAAATTAACTCATTACTAAGTTTCCATGTAGGATAACATAGGTGAAAATATGGATATGGAAGAACAATCTAACCATCAATTTCTAATGGAGAGTGGTAGAAGCCATGGCTTTGAAAAAGCCAACAATCACAAAGCTATAGATTTCTGATGATCTAAGGTACCATCTGATTCATCGGATATAAGGGAAATAGGACAAAATTTTGGTTTTTCAAATCATTTCCCTAAAGTTGACGAATTAAAATAAATACTTACATGATTTTGGTACAATCTCATTGTTGTTCATGAATTGAACAAATTACACTTCATCTGTGAAAGAAATGAAGTTGAATTTTTTATTCGTGATGTGTTAGAAGATCATGTGATAGAATGATGAGACATTCCATCTCCTTCAAAAAAAAGGTTAGAAAAAGTTATAAGTCCATCTTATGGTTAGATTAATCGTATATGGTTCCAAAAAAGAACTTATACTACATATATCATACCGCTTAATAAAACAAAACTAGATTCTACTAACCACAGACATCCTGTAGGCCAGTGGTAGGTGATAAAGGCCAGTCACACTTCGGTTGTGGGTTTGATTCCCACAGCCTTGTCCGACGCGATGGGCTGTCACGCGTCCTCCAGGTTGTCCTTTTTCTAAAACTATATTACTATAACATCCCATAAATAATATCGAAAAATACTTATATCCTTAAACAATACTAACTTATATCCAACATAATCCATTCCAATCTTTAGGCTTATCCATAATACTGCAGTCCACTCTCATATTATAGGGAAAATGATTAATAGAAATTTCATATAACATGCATGTCAATTCCACCGTTGATCCCCATATATATCATAAGATATGTCTTGTTGGTAATATTCTAAACATTTTAAGTCCTTAATCATGTATTCTCTTGAAAAATGAATACCCATTAAATCTTATTGAAAACATGAATGCTATCAAAAGTTATCTCTTTCCACACACCAAAATCCAACAAAATCTATATACTCAAACCATGATATAACCTTCTCCTTATATCAGCCATGATCTCATGAACACTATCAAACATTTAATTTTCTCCGTATCCCTTCATTATGCGCATATCATATACTTTCCAAAAATATGTGAATAACCTTTCATGGTTAATGGTACCATTAATCATACACTTTCGAAACAAAAGGAAAGAAAACAGTGTAACAATCCTTAGATGTCTCTTTATTCCATAGTACCATGAGATTAATTATACAACATTACACTTGATAAACATGTAATAATTCCACTACGTTCTTAAACCATTGACTGATCTTCAACAATTCTTTTATCTCACATATCATTTGTAGTCTCTTCATCATCATCAACATAAATACTACCCATACGACCGTACTGATTCTCTTCACGAGACTTTTCCTTAGGGCATTGGTTTGCATAATGCCCGTACATTCAACATTTAAAACATTTAACCATTGTTGATGTCGTAGCAATACCATTATCCTCATCCATGGTGTTAATTGAACCTTTTCCTTTGCACTTACTAGATTTGTTTCCTTCTTTTCCACACCCAAAGCACCTTCCAGTTCCCTTGAAACAATCTCCCCCATGCCTCTTCCAACATGATTTACATGAGGGAAATTGAACTTTCGTTCCTCTATGATCATCATGAAACTCCATACTTCTCTTATTATCTGAGTTGGGAAACTTACCAATGTTGAGATTATTGATCATATTATGAGATTTCTGATTAGGCATAATAACAATGTTTGGACTTCCAAATCCCATTTTATTTGGTTTCTCATGAAGAATATCATTCCATTTTCCATCATATCTTCCATTATCATGAATCTTCCTATTTCCAGCCATTTTCTAAAACCCAAAAAGAATAGTGTGAGAGGAAAAAATCATGCTAGGGAAAACAACATAGTAAAGGGGGAGTACCCTCAATATCTAACATCATAGGTTTAATTCTAAGATCTTTACCATAATTATAGGACAATAACCTATTCATATACTTATCCTTAGGTACATCCCTAGACATACCTTAGAAATATATCTAGGGATCTCACTAACGATTTCGCATACTAGTTTCCAAAGGTTGACTAAACCTTTCCTCTGATACCAACTGTAGAGACCCAAAGCTTGACGTACATGGACATTACATTACTTTAGCGGAATACTTAATACATAACAAAAATAGTCACACAAGGACCGTAATAGTTTATTGTCTTTGGAAACTTGGAATGTAATCTTCTAGTCGTGGTGAAAGATCTTCAACATCTCCCATAAAGATCTTCCCATTTTTTTCCCTTACCTAAAATCATTCTTTTAATCTTGGGTGGAAAGAAAACATAAAAATGGTGAGCTCAAATGGTCAGTAAGGTTAAACATGGATAAAATAAAACATACCATATACATTTGATCTTAAAAACATGAACGTAATGTTTAAACATCAAAATCTTGAGAAACGACTTAAAACATGGAAGTACATAAGGCATAGATCATAATGGAACATAAATAATGATAGAATAGCATGGGAATAAAACATGTAATTGTGGAATCCATTAAGCACATGTATTTATTTCCATAGTAGCCAAGGCATTGCTTCCAAGACCATCTTAGTGGACAAAGTCCCATTCTGAATCGAGTTCACTCCTCGTTTCAGTCCTGTAACTCTGAACCGGATGAAATAACCATTACAACCATGTCTATCTCATGAGATATAAAATCTTTACCCAATTTATTGGAGGGAGATATAGGTCCCACCGATCTCATAATGAAATCTTTCTTACTTGTGCCACAAAATAAACATACATCATTCATAAAAACCCAATAAATAAAATGGGATTCATAAACATCATACCATCATCACATAATCCATACCAAAGAAATGGATATAATTTCTATATAAGAAAAGTGAAACCATTTAAATCATAGAGATATTATACTTGAAAAATACACATATGAAATAATGTTATCTTAGATGAAAAATGGTTTTGATAAAACAGTTGAAATGAATTATTGAGGAACATATCATTTTTTCTTCAAAATAATTTTCTTTTCACAAAATGTCATGCAATTTTAAAAGAAAAGGATTTTTTTGAAAATAGACATGAAATATTTTGGAGGAAGCTTCATGAAAACAAGGATATATAAAACCGTAAAAATCCGTTCACTCCATATAAGTTAAAAATAACATTTTCCTCGTACTTTAGTCGGAAAAGTCAAAAAGGTACCTCGTAACGTAAATAAAAAAAAGATTCCATACATACCATGTAGTAAAAGTAAAAATGGGTAAAAATGACTTTATACATACATTAAAACACTTTTATAAAACATGGACATGATAGAAATAGCCCCAGTAAAAACTTACGAATAAGCAATCTCGAATAAAAATGAGATTTGCAAAATTATCCCTTACCTTAGGTCTGATATGCTTTGAACATATCCGAAACTCCTGTAATATGATTTAAATAATGTCATTGACTTATTACATAATCATATTCATTGTTATTATATCATATATGTTTCACTTATGACTTTATATTACCAGTTCTTTTGTAAATTCCATGTTAAAGAGCGTTTTGGGTAAAATCGTTTCATTTGTCATCCGTGTTTTGACTTGTAATTATTCATATGATTACAAAGATCATGATTAATTAATTCCAGAATATAAAACATTATTTATATATAATATATATTCAGAATATACGTATATATAATAGATCGATAAATGGATAGAAATACACCGTTCATGGAGACGGTAGGCCGTACGTACGCATGAACGTTGTTTTCGTTTCCTCATTTAATGGAATGGAATTAATTGGATGAAATATATATATATATATATATATACATAAATCCAGTATCATTATTATGTCATATATTTCATTATTACTTATTATAAATACTTTATAATCATTTATGATTGGTTAATCATTGAGAATGAATCATATCGCGTCGTGGAGACGGTATTCCGTACATACGCACGAGCGATGATATCGTTCCCATGATCGTGGAATTTTATTGGAGTGTATGTATACTATCAATATAACTTTACATTAATCATATATAGTTATTATTTACACCATTATACCCATCCATGTAAGGTGGTGGTGGAAAATAGATTACACCACGGCGTGGAGACGGTATTCCCTACGTACGCACGCGTGGTGATTTCGTTTTCCGTAGGATGGATAGATCTTGAAATAGTGTTGTTTCATACTTATAATAACATATCAGTATATGGGTGATTCTGATGTTATTACTTCATAATGAAACAACCTAAGAAGAATAAGTTGAAGATGAAATAAAGGTGAAAGAATCGGTAACCGACATTACCTCTTCTTTGAAGCGCCTCTTTGAGACCTCCTCATAGGGCACTGAAATTAGTCATTGAAGAATACCAGGACCTCTAGGATGTTTCTAGGGAAATGGAGAAGTGAATTGAGCAGGGGTGGCCGAGTTTGAAGGCTCAAAGTGGTGTGTGGAAGAGAGGGAGGAGGTGCCCTTTTATAAGGGAGGAGAGGGGCACCTTTGGAATTCCTAAAAATATTAATTTATAATAAATCTAACCCCACATAAAAACCTCCAAAAATGACTCATATTAGAAGATTAGATGATATAGGGTTGTAATCTCATCATCCAATAAAATTTATACATGATTGGATCTTATTTTAAACCTTATCATTTTGATTTATCCTTATTTAATCTATTTAAGTTTATTTGTGGTAATAAAATTCTAAATTTTAAATTATAACAAATAATTACTTATTTGTAGTGAATTTTAAATAATTGGTTACTTTATAACATTATAGTCCATATAAATTTAAATTTATAATTTTTAAATAGTTTTGTTATTTTTAAACAATTTTATAATAAGTTATTTTTATAAAATAACAATAGTGTCAATTTTGATACTATTCATTTATTCTAATTTAAATAAAATATATACAGAAGAAATGTTCGAAATAAAAGCTTTAATATATTCATAAAAGTTCATATGTATCTATAAATTTAGTGTATGACATTAAATAGTTCATATAATATTTTTATTATTATTTTTAAAACCATTTATTTGGTTTATCTCTTAATAAAATAATTACTACAACATTTTTGTATAATTATTTAATATACTGATTTGTTGCATAAATATTAAATATAAAATCCTATTATGAAGATAAATATATTACCTTTCACAATAATACTTTTACTCAAATTTATCATTTTAAAATCACAATATTTAAATTTCAATATTTATTAAATTATGAAGGTGACAACTTTGGCATCATTTAAAATAATATAATATAACTGTCATAATCACTTTTATAAGGCTAAAAACGGTTATATATAAGTTCATTTCATGACTAAGGTATATATATACACTACCAATAAGATTTTTTCAGGTTTGTTGGCCTTTTAATAGGGATTATTATTTCAATAAAAACTATATTACTTATTTTTCACTTAATAAATAATTTCTGTATCATTAATGTATCACCTTTAATGACAATTATTTAATCCCTAAAAATTATAAATAAATTATCTTGATGTAGATAATTTTATTATATTTCTGGATAATATTCATGTTCGAAGTTTTACAATGTTTATCACTAAATTAAAATTATTATACTTATAAGATTTAAGAGAGTGACATGTTGTCACTTTCTTTGGTTTTAATAATAATTAAATTATTTTCGTGGTAAAAAGTCAATAAAATGAATCTAATCTGACCCTTAGGTCATATGGGTCTACTTTTAGCCATCCAAAAGAATTTTGGCATGTGTTAGGGTAATTTTATAATATTATATTTACCCTTAATTACCCGATTTACCTTTAACTATGGTAAATAAAATTTACCGTAGTTACTATTCATAATTCCTAAACATAAAAAGTAGCTTACTAACATAATTTGGACCTACTGATTCCAAATATGGAATCCATTTTTCCAAATTCAAAACACAAAAGTTTCAGAAATTAAATTAAAAATAATCCCGTTGTTGAAAGAAAACGAGTTTTTCTTTAAAACATTGCAAAAGATTGAATTGATTTAACCTATGAATTAAATGTAAAATCAATGCAAATGACATGCATTATATTAAATTGTAAAAATATATTATATTTATACTTTAAAACCATTCAATATTATAATTTAACCATATAAATTATTGCGATGAAAAAAGTTGTTTTTAATTAAAATATTGTGTGTTTTTACTATTCATCAAAATATGAAAGTTAACAGAATAATTTGAAAAATTTATCCAAAGTAAAATTTAATTTCTTGATTCCAAAGAATAATTGTTTTTGTAAAATTGAACTTATAAAAAAGTCAAAAACTATATTTAATGTGGGTGCGCCATCAAAAGGCGGCAAAACTGCATTTTTTGAAAAATACTTATTTTACCCGAAAAATTTATTTTGTTCTTATACCATGTACTAGAAAATGTGTAAGATGAATAATAATTTTATAAAATTCCAAATTTTTTTAATACAATTCATAACGGTTAGTTCATAATAATATTATAATAATATATCGTTGTTTAGTAAAACCCGGTATTGCGTAAAACACACACTATCAAGGAAGGTCATGATTGCGTATAATGCAAGCCAAGTCAGGTTTGCGTCTTGTTCAAGAATCCTTCATTGTTTTGTATAACATAATCCAACCATATTTTATTTATACATTGAATATATATATATATACTCAATGTTGCGTAGAATAACTATTATCAATATTGTGTGTAACACGATCCAAGAATAGTGTTGCGTATACAGTAAGCTAATACAGTGTTGCGTATAGTGCAAGGTAATCTTGGTTTAGAATAAAACACAAGACATTAATGTAATTAAAATAATATTTTTCATAAAATCTACTCAGCATGAGTCAACTCTGTGCCTCGGGACTTATAGTTACTTTTAAATCAAAAGGCTGAAATTTCAAGGGAAAGATAGGAAATTCATTTATGAAGGGATGAAGAATAGAAGGTGAATTGTATCAGGTTGATAGAAATGGAAATGTTTGTTACATGACTATTGAAGAAGAAAACAATTTGTGGCATCGGAGACTGGGACACATCAATCAACAAGACATGGAGAAAATATCAAAATTGAGAATTCTCATGGACATTCCCAACCTGAAGCTTGAGCGTGAAAAATCTTGTGATGCTTGCATTGGTGGAAATATGGTTTGCAGTTCATATCTGCCAAATAAGAAATGATCAACTCACCTTCTTGATCTAATTCATATAGATGTATGCAGTCTGATAGATGTTGCTGGAACTCATGGAGATAGGTACTTTGTCCTATTCATTGATGATTACAATAGAATGAAATGTGTTATAGTCATTCACAGGAAACAACAAGTGCTTCACTGTATGAAAACATATCGACGAATCGCTGAGAATGATACTGGATGAACATTCAAAGTGTTGCGATCTGACAATGGAGGGGAATACACGTCTATTGTATTTGAAATTTACCGAGAGAAGCATGGGATACCCCATGAGGTAGCTTCTATGAGAACTCCACAAAAAAATGGATTTGTTAAATGTAGGAATCGAAAGGTGACCAACATGGCATGATCTATGCTAATTAGGAGTCATATTCCATGAAATTACTGGAAATAGGCAGTTCAAGATATAATGTATATTCAAAATCGAACAGGACATTATATGGGTGAGACGAAGACACCATATGAATTGTGGCATTGAGGGAAGCCATCTTTGAAATAAATTCATGTTTTTTGATGTATATTTTTCATCAGAAACAAAGAAGGAAATCAAGGGAAGTATGTTGATAATGAAAATGGATGAATTTTCCTTGGATACTCAATGAAAATCAAAGCCTTCAAGTGTTTCAACAAGAGATTAGGAAGGATTGTGGAAAGTAGTGTAGTTAATATAATTGAAGAGAAAAAAAATGCTTCAAGGACTTTATTTGCTGATATAATAGAAAATGAGGAAGAAAATGAACATGGAGAAAATAAAAATACAAAAATAGAGGAAGCTATACAAAACACTCAGTAGTCACATCATGTTGTTGAATCAAAAGAAGAATCTATGACTAGAGATAATTCAACTAAACCTCGCATGAGAAATCGAAGAGATGAGATTGATCCATCTAACATAATTGGGGACAAGAGTGCACCCACACAAATAAGGAGGATGTGGAATAACATGAAATATGCATTTTGGTCAGTTGTGGAGCCATCCTCATTTGACGAAGCTGCAAAGGATTAATCGTGGGTGAAATCCTTGAAAGAAGAGTTAGATGAGATTGATAAGAATCAGACATGGTATCTTGTCCAGAGACCCAAAGGTCACAATCTGATTGGTACAAAATGGATCTTCAAGAACAAGTTTGATGAACATGGATGTGTTATCAGAAAAAAGGCACAACTAGTATGTAATGGATACTCCTAGATTGAAGGCGTTGAGGTTGAAGAAACCATTGCTCTAGTGGCTAGACTGGAGTAAATCAGGATTTTATTTTCCATGGAACTTCTAAGAGGATATAATGTATATCAAATGGATGTCAAGACATCATTCTTTAATGGTGTACTCGAAGAAGAATTCTACATTGAACAACCAGGGGGTTTTGTTCTTAGTACTGATGAAACGAAGTTCTGCAAACTGATGAAAGCTCTATATGTTTTGAAGCAGGCTTCACGGCCATGGTATTCCTAGCTAGACTCGTATCTCAGGAAGATGGAATTCAAAAGAGGAGTAAATCACAATCTATATGTGAATAATTCTCTAAAAGATCAATTCGTGGATCTAGTCTACGTTGATGATATCATATTTAGTGGTTGTAGGAAAAAAATCAGTGGATGAATTTTCCAATCACATAAAATCAGAATTTAAAATGTCTATGATTGGGGAGCTCACATATTTCGTGGGGCTGCAGGTGATTCAAAAGAAGGAATACACTTCCATTTATCAAGAAAATTATGAAAGAGAGATACTGAAGAAGTTTAATATGCAAAACTCCAAACCCATGTAAACTCTAATTTCAGTTGGAACTAATCATGAAAATCATGATGATGGGACCTCTGTAGATCCCACCATGTACATATGGATCATTGGGATCCTACTATACCTAACAGAGACACGACCAGATATTTTCTTCCCATATGGCTTGTATTCCACTTTCATTGTAATCCAATGGAGTAATTTAAAGAAGTATTAAAAATAATCACGAGTTATATTAAAGGTACTCAAAATTCGGGCTTATATTTTTCTATAATAAGGGACAATGAATTATCATAATTTTCTCATGCTGATTAGGATGGCGATGTTTTGGACAAAAAGTCCACCAGGGTTGTTGAATTCTATATTAGGAATAAATGTGTTGGCCGGTTGATTAAGAAACAAGAACGTACTTATCTTGTTATGGCTGAAGCTGAGTATATCTCCACCACAAAGGCATGCACTCAACTACTATTGATTAAGAAAAAACTAAAAGATATTGGGGATGAGGTGAGACTACCAATGGTGATTTACTGTGATAACAAGAGCACAATTGAGCTTACAAGGAATCCTGTTCGACATTATCTTATGAAACATATTGAAATCAAATATCACTTCATCAAAGAAAAAGTTGAGCAAGGGGTTATTAGATTGGATCTTGTGGGAACTGATGAACAATTGGATGATATCCTGACCAAGCCACTATCAATGGTTGTGTTTGATAAGAATCGGTTGAACTTCAGTGTTCATCCACCTCCCAGTCCATAAGAAGGTTACAAAATACCCCTCTCCCCAGTTATGTTAATTGTTTTTAATCTGTTTACGGATGCGATGCAAGTTTGTGGGGGAGATACTATCCAGGGGGAGTGTGGTTTAAGCCGAACATTTAATAAATACTCATCTTTTGGTTTATATTAAATGGGGGAGAAAGGAATAATTTCCGGAATGTAATACTTCTGTGACACTATGAGATTCAGTGTCTGTGAAGGATGAGAAGGATGAGAAGTAATGCATTGGACATGTAATGATTCTCTGACACAGTAAGAGAATTTCTTGGGTGTCATTGAGAATTCCGAAACATGGGAACCCAATTCAAACATCCTCTCTTTTTTTCCACACAGAGCATTTCTCACCTAGACATAGAGTGTTGGATGATTTGATTCTTGTGTTATGGGTCTGCATGTGTATGGTGATCTATTGAATTTATTTACTGATTTCCAACAAACCCAAAGGGGGAGATTGTTTGAACCATGAACATCTATGCATGAATTGGAGTATGGTTTGTGTTTTTTGTCAATAGAGATATGAATTTAAGAATGTGTTCTAGAAATGTACTCATACAGGTCAAGTAGATTACAACTTTGAAGGTGGCACCATTTTCCAGTTTTTCCAAATTTTTGGACCTCAAATTTGACAAAATGGGAAAATAGTGTTTTTTGGAAAGGGAATTTTGCACCGGATATGTGTCGTGCAAGTGACTTGTGCTCCTTGAAAGTACTTTCACTCTAGTGTCTATAAGTAGTGGAAAGTTGTGCGCCATATGTTTTTCATGTTCAGAACATTAAAATATGGAAAAAGAAAGAGGGTCGCACAAGTATTGGTTTGATCGTGCACGTTAGTAGTGCGACAGAGGCTTGGGCGGTTGGATTTGCGCGCCGGAACTTGCACGTTGAGAGGAGGCTTGCACGCCACCACACATGTTGTTCAGTTTGCCTATAAATAGAGGACCACCCTCCACTTTTTGTATGATGTTCAGAATTAGATAAATTCATAGCTCCTTTCGCGCAGGTGTAGTGGTCGTGCATGTGGTTGTGGGTCGCACAAGTAGAGGTGCCACAACAATTGTGTGTTGCGCGTCCAAGGGGATTTGTGTGAGAAAGGGGTTGAGTCTCACAAGTTTATAGATAAATAAGTGAGTGTCATGCAAGTTCCTTAGGATAACTTGCGCGCCGGTTTGGACTTGCGCACCGTGACTAGTAAACTATCTTGAAACTTTCACACCGGGCATGGAGAAGCGCGCCAGGTGTTGTTGAAGTACGCTGATCTTTTTGGAGCTGCACGAAAGATGGAAGATTTACCAATACCTTCGGTGAAAAGTGAGATTTTTCTAATGGTGAGAGTTGGACTTAAACAGAGCATCTACATATAAAAGATGATGCATTATTTTGAAATGATGAAGAGACCTTCACATCTATATAATATGTCGGACTTCACCAAAGGCAGTGAGCCAGGGGGAGTCAACGGGAGTTACCTGAGGGACACAGTGAGATATCCCTGAACTTTTGTCAAGGAAGTGAGCCTGGGACATAGTGACTATGCCCGAAACATTGTAATCCTCAGCTAGTGAAGCTTAGTGAGATTTGGTATGATCGTCAACATGTCAGTGTATGCTCCTTGGATGTAGCCCTTAGTGGCGAAATATGTAAAAAGTGTTGTGTCATCTCTCTACATGTGAATTTTTGCTTTATGATAATTTTCATCATACAGGTTTAACAAGTTCCTACCAATGTCGGAACATGATCCATCAGATTAAAAGAAAAAGATGTCACCATGATTCACCGATCCCCTCTCAGGGTGTCCCGGGGTCCTACAATCACTCTTTCCAAAGTACCATAATTAAATTTAACAAAAATGTCACTATAAATTTGTATAAAATTTATCCATCATTTTCTCCAAAAAGACTCTAAAATTTCCTCCAAGCCAAACCATCATGTTATTTAATAAAAATTATTCTAAATTTTGTTTTCTTATCAAATAAAAATTATATACTAATCTCTATACATTTTCAAGAATATATGTTTGAAAAAATCAATCATATGTGAATATATTATGTAACCATGATTCACTTCATTCATTTTTAGTGTGGCAATCCATGCATTATAAATAACTATGTAATGATAGTATTAACATTAGTGTGGAATTAAATTCAACAATAGAATCATAATACAAATATAGTATCTCACTAAAATGACTGACAATTTTATGGGGAGATATTCTTCAATTACGGAAATACCATCTATTCTTCAGTTTGATACGATTACTTATGGAATAATTAATTTCAATCAATATTAAATTTAAATTATGTATAAAATGTGATTAAATATATCATGATGTCAATTGAACCATGAAGGTGATGTCTATTAAACCATAACAAAATATCATCAAACCAAAATTCAAGATCTTTTTTCTCAAAGTGCAAGACATATTCTCACTATGAAATTTTATTTTTTAAATCATCATTTTTTATTAATTATCTATTGATCTAACCTTATGATGGCATGGAATAAAAGTTTCAGAAATACCCCATGGGTTTTCTCAATATGGTGGTAAAATTGTTTTTCATGGTATTTAGAATATTTCACCACATTAATCATCACATCATAAGGAATTTCATTAAAACAAAACCCTAACATGAATTTCGTACATAGATTTCTCATACATAGAATCTATTAAAGGTTGATTTAGACAAACTGAAAGATATTCCACCAATATTATATCCTCCAATAAATATCCAATTTAATTTAAATTCCCAACATCATAAATAAATATATGAAAAAACAAACCTTATGAAAAAAATATAAATATAATCAATATCTCATCTCGGGGCCTCTTCTAAAACTCAAACATCAATTCCCTATAGGGGTGGATTATTTCACCATAACATGGTTATATTGTTTTCATTAGACCGAAAATAATGATTAAAATATCTAAATAATATATAAGGATTACAAAATATTACAAGATATGTGATATTACCATATTATGCATCACTACCCTCTCTTGAAAAACTCTGATAATATGGAGGTAAGAGATAAAAGTGAGAGACCGAAAGAGTGATCCTACTATCTCATTCAATCATTTGGAATTATCAGAGACCAATGGTTACCAAATAAGAACTAATGAGATTTACCTATGGAGGAATACCAAAGTCACATATTCAAGGTCAGGTAGTGACTATGGAGGTCAATGTGTCACTACCCACTGGGCATAGGGGCCAACCCCTTATCTTGATACCAGCACAACACGTACTCTTGGTTAATGACATATCACATATTATAAATAAATACTGTATTAGAGCCAACAAATCAAGGAATTTCCTCCCACATCCCTCAATGTGGTAGACATAGATGTAGCAGTTATCATGGTTTAACTAGGGAATTGCAGAATAGCCTAACATAGCTGCTGATATTCAGCTAATGGTTTACTCGTTACCCATATTCTATGCTTCCATATGAAAATAAACCTTCACTTTAGAATATATTATGACATATTAATAACTCAATCATAGCTTAAATTTCATATACTTCCAATTAGTGTCACATATCTAGAAACACCCCTTTTAGGGGACAAAAATTCAAATATCCTCTCATTTTCCGTATCAAATAACAACTCGAGTCAGTTAATATGATTTAGTTCAATAAAATATACATATTTTAAATATTAACATACAAAATATTTTTTGTCATAAATAATCAATAAATTTAATTTTAGTGATTTGATAAATTTTAATGTGATATGTATATAATTTTGATATGATGATAAACTAAAAATGGCATGAATTAACACAAATGGTGAATTTAAGATAAAATTGAGTTTATTCAACATCAGACAAGAAAAAGGACATAATATATAGATAAAAAATAATCCTTATATATAAAAAACACCTCTTAGAATTGATACATCCATAATAGAAAGATATAGAATTCATAGGGATTTTAATTCATGGGGAAAAATATAGAGTTATACCATTGAGGAGAGTTTTTTTTTACTATAATGGCTTATGGAAGGAGTACTGTTTAATGGAAATGGAATCTATCATGTAGATAATATAATAATTATATTAAAACAATTATTACGAATATTATAATTTATATATAAATTCAAATTTAAATAGATACTATAAATAAAATTTAAATAGTAATTGAAAAGAGTGGGAAAAATAAAACCCTATTTTGTTAATATAATATATTCTGAAGGTGATTATATGAGATAGAATAGAGAATATACCCGAAGAAAAATGTAAAAGACTATAGATTAACATTTAATTATATCCATGGAACTATATAAAGGGGGATACTAAAATGAATTAAAACTAATGAAATACATTTGGAAAATCATGAATGCTGATTTGGAACCCTTTCTTGTATAAAAATTCTTATCCTATATTCAAACTATAAAAATAAAAAAATTATTAAATATTTAATATAGGTAGAATATTATGATTCCATAGGATATCTATGAAGACAGATCGTTGAATTTACTGTTTGTAAAATGTGATGAAGATATTAATATTTATTGGCCCTATGTAATGAATATATGAACTAACATAATGAATTTAATATTACTATATTATATTATGTGCCCAACCACCCCTCCCCCCGTACACCCCTTATCCTCATATGGGGAAAACAAATATAATAATTATGTGAAAAATAAATCCTATAAAACTATATTTTCAATTTTTAACAATAATTATATATATAATATTGCATATTAATTGTGATTGACAGTTATCATTTTTAACATATTTTAATATTCAAAAATAAAAATAATAAATTTCACCACTTAAATTATTTCAACATCCTGATTATAAATATTATATAAAATTTATCATATTCTACATCAAATAAATAATATTATATTAGTAAAATTTGATTGATATTTTTGTTATAAATGTGGTAATAGAGTAGACAAAAATTCATTTATAAATTACTATACGCTTTATTTCTAGATAAATAATAGTTATATATTATCTTTTCACATAATAATAATCCCTAAAAATATGTTTTGAAATTTATTTACAATCCTTTGGTAGTTTTTCCATAAAACTGATCCAATAGTGATTTTTACTAACATTGAGTTCTATTGTAGATGATTACTCTAATACATTAATTTTCCATCTTCTACAGTGGATTTCTCAAGGGATAAGTCTAGTTATGAAAACTCCATCCCATGATATATTAAATGAATTTTGTAATGGATGTTCCTTATATTGGAGGCTAGGGTTTCTCCCTTCCATTTCAATTATCCCTGATACATAGATAAAATATATAATTATTCAAATGGACACTTTTTAATGGTTTCATTACAACTTTTCAAAATATATAGTTTTATAAATGTTAACAATACCCATTAGAAATGGAACGTCAATATTTGATTCCTATATATTCATTCCAACCAGTCCCCAAAATAGTACTTCTCATTTTATTATCATTCAATAATTCTATTAATTAGAAAGTATTATTATTATTTTTTGTTATATTGGTATAAAATTAGTTTCTAAATTAATATAAGAGCTACGTGATTTGTATACAACACATGCATTAGTTAATTTTTCATTTTGTAAGTTAATAAATTTTTTTTTAATTAATATGAGCCACTGATTTTCAGTGACTAAATCTATCAAATAATAATTTCGTTCCTTTTTATCTTTCTCTAGGTATTGCTTTCTTTCACAACTTATAGTAATTTCATACAATGATTTTTAAATTTGTCAATTATATAGTGAGAATTAGATATTTATATTTAATAAAAATGCTCCCATGTTATCTCCTTTATCTGGTGATTCCATTGAAGATCCATCAGCAGTAAAGTGTCCAACATTTTTTGTACACTTATTTTTTTTAATAATATGAATCAGCTATTCAATTTGACAATTCATGATCAAATCAGTCTTTATCCACCGCTAATACGTGGGAATGGTATAACATATAATTCTTTATAAGTGACATGTGTATGATGGAGTCCACTTGATACATGATTGTTGACTAGACTATATGATATGATACAACTCTTATATTATATAGTATTTCAATTTGGATAAGAAACATTTTACATAACCTCCATGTATTTAAAAATATCATAACCCCTTTTTTTCATGATTATCATTATAAAAAATGTATTCCCAACAATTCATTCATGACACCTTATTTATTATTTTGTATAAAATTTATATGAACTATGATATTACATGATTTTCTTTTAGATTGAAGTTAACTTATATATTTTTTATTCCACATTCTCTATATCCAATAAAATTCTTTTCAACACCTATATCCAACCTTGTTGTAGTATAAAATCCATTTCCAAAAAAATATTCATATGGTTCAATTTTTTAAACATATATTTCTGTTTTTATTGTATGGAAACTAAACTAGAGGTATTTAATAATCCTATCATCCATGGAAATCAAAAAATTATTACCTTATAAAACCATCAAATGTTTGGACGGTTATTTCATACTATCCATTTATTTTATAGAGATAAGTTGTGTTAATAATAAACTATATATTCATTTCAATCCATATTCAATTATTAGAATCTAATAATATGTTTGTTACATGATGTCCCAAAATATCATTTATAAAAAACCCATAAAAATTATTTAGAGGGTAATCATCTTGAACTGCTTTGAAATGAAATTAATTTATATAATGATGTATGATGACCCATATTTATTTACTCTGTTATTATTTATAAGGCACTACAATTATGAAATAAATAGCAATATTATACCACAACTAATTTTTTATATGTAAAACATGAATTACTATTTTTTTAATTTTTCATTTTATGATTAAATTTTTTTGATACTATGCATCTTGGAATATAATTCTCCATATATAGATTATTATTTATTTATGAAAATTCATTGAGATATATTTATATATCATAATGATACCATGATGTATATACAATTTTATGAAATGTCATCACATATAGATTTTAGGTAACAAATAATCTCTTACGAATCATTAAATCTCAATCATCATAACTATTATAATAACATAGTTTTATCATTAATCACATATTATAACATTTATTATGGTTGCTTTTCATGATGTTTATCATTTTCTAATCAAATATAAAAATTATTTTTGGATAGTTTCCTGATTTAAGAAAAATATTTGAAATTCCATTATAATACTAACATCAATCTTTATAAAAATCATGAGGATCAGATCCTTCTCGACCCTCATTGGGAAAAAAATACATTGATCTTATATACTCATTGAATTTACAACCCTATTTTTATTTCTAAGATGATAGTTTTTATTCATAGTCAATGTAATAGGTGAGACCTCCCTTATCCATTATATTGTCAAAATTCTTTGTATGGGGTGTTGTGGGAGGGAACAATAGCTCATTTAATGTGTTTTCCCAAATAACTATTTCTTCAAAGGTTTCTCAATATGGTTATGTCATCTTTTGTAGTTCAGGGAATCAATTGGTAATGTTTTCGGTATGTCATGATATCAGTGAGTCCTGGTGTTGGTCGATCAGGATGTTGGTAGGACATGAAGTTGTTTCTTCAGGGCATCAGTAGGTTAAGCAATTACTAGGTCAGGATGTCGGGGAGTGAGGGAATTGGTAGCTGGAGGTATTTTTTGGAGGATTCATCAATATTTTGAGGCATTGGTTGGTCACAACGTTGGTGAGTCACGTCGGTGGTTTGTGTCAGTGGATCATCCTTGGGAGAGTGAAGAATTCGTGACTCACTATCAGTGACTCACCAATTCGTGAGTCTTTTCTAGTTTTTCATAGTTTTTTTATTCTCTCCCCTCTTATGTTTTATTTGAAATAAATCAAGTTTCAATCCTTTATCAACCATTCCTAAAGGTGATACAAAGGGTATTGATTAAATATTTAAAATAATAACACTTTGAGGACATAGAAATTGTCAAACTATGTGGTCTTGACCACAATCTGACATCAATGTCCCTTGAAACCATTTCCTATTTGTTGATATTGGATATGGATTCTCTATAGTTGAGATCCTCTCATCCTTTTAACCCCTCTTTTTACTCTTCATGTCCCTAGAACCGTTATTTCTTGAGGATTCGCATCTGTACATTATCCATGGATTCATTTTTTGCTTCGAGTCTCAAACTACTTTTGTGGCCCATAATTTTTGCTCAATTATGAGTTACAAATCGTTAGTTCTTCAAGGTTGGGATACCTTCGTCTATCATTTATTTTTGTATCATGAATGATGTGTGTAATCATGTCCCCTTTTGAATACAGTCGGGCCCAAATTTAACAAAGATAATAAGAAGTAATAAACGAGGGGTTGGGAAGATGATGATGACGACATCACTGTTACACATGTTATCCTTGATACATGTTGTTCCATGTAAGTGTTGTAACCCATTTACAGACATGGTTGTTTGCATCCTCTGTTTGCACACATGTATAGCATGTGAATATCTTTTACTATTTTCTTTTTGAATAACTGAAATTAGAAATTTGATTAACCATGTACAGAAGGTTAAACATATGGATTATCTAGGATCAAACTTGATGTGTGATCCCCCTGAATAAAAAATGGAACTAAAGAATGTGGGTTGTTAAATATCAATACACCTCACTCTTTGGTGTGGCTATGAGTTGTGTATTGTTCGGTTTGACCTTATGTTTTTGCTGGTCATGTGATGTTGTAGCTAGGGGTGTGGTTGAGTGGATGGGGTGGTATGGGTGGTATCATGGTATCTCAAGTTCAGATATTGATTGTTTGTGAATGGATGAGAATTTTTTTGTAGTGCGACTATATCTAGGAAGTGGATAAAACGTGGGGATATAGGTTCAACTTGTGTTATGTTGTTGGGTGTATTGGGTGTGTTGCTTCTATGCTACAGGGATCCTGAGTATTGTTGAGATGATGTGTGTTGGGGGTGTTTCTTATTAAGATCATGTAAATTGTGTTATTTTTATGAAGAATGATGGTGGGGGTGTTCAAGAAAGAGGAGTGTTTAGTGGGACTACAAGATGATTCTGTTTTTTTATTTTGCTGGATGTGGTGATTTTCTTCTAGCGGTGGTATCTAGTATGGTTTACGAGGGATGATTTTGAAGCATGATGATGTTTCCTTGTGTGGTGCTTTCTCCTAGAGTTTCCAAATACATTGTGAAGTGTGTTTGGGTTTTGATGTTACTTATGTTGTGTTATGTTTGGTAGTATCTTGGGTTGGGATGGAATAATAATTACATTCTTAATAGAATCAATGTGATTAAATTTTAGTTGTGTTACTTTTTATCATTATGATATTGATCCCCGTTCATGGTGATATATTCATGTAGGGTTGGAAATAAGGTTTTTTTGGGTGGGATGTTTTTTTGATAACCCATAGGTTAGGCTGAGTGTTTGGAACGTATAAATATGTATTGATCCTGCAGATTTCTATATGCACCCCACCAGTGTTGATAACTACGTTTCGAATACCCCCTTTTCTATGGGGGTGAGTTTTCTCCCCCAAAATCCTATTGGGGTGATGGATGGATTGTTATTGGATTTTAAAGTCTCCCTCTTATAAGCATCGGTATCCCTAGACTCTTTCGGCAGGTTGTGGTGTGGTTGTCAGGCCCAAGAGTCTGTGGGTGAGGTGTGCTTCACAACTGTCTTCGGGATGATGTTGTGGTTTGGTGTCCCATGTTTCTATGGGTGGGATGTGATGTGGTATGTGGGAAAGGTGGGTATGGATTGGTTGTAACAGTGGGGCTTGTGGAAAATCATGGTATTGTTATGATCTTCGCTATTGTGGATGAGTAGTTAACCCATGGTAAGTGGTTTGGGGTACCAAAATATCAATGTTATTACTAACCTACATTAATTGACATGCATTATTTTTTGATTGAATATTAGTTATGTTTGGGTGGATAGTATACATTCTTAGATACTTTTGAGTTTCTATTATTTTCTCATAGGGTCATTAGTATGATTCTCCCAATTCTGTATGAGGGACAACCGATTTTAATACTAATTATTCTTGTATAATTACCCAACATATAAAAAAATATTTTTATGTCTCCAAGGAGATTACGCATACCATGGTAGACCATACCATCTTTGACATCGGGGACAATTGTTGTGTCAGTGCAGAGTTTTTCATTTGATAATCACATTGAACATTTTCATTTTATTTCTAGTAGATTTCATTTTTATCATGAATATGAGATATATTTTGGAGTTACATTATATTTATTGATTAGAGTTTCTTGGGATTTTCCATCTTATCTCCAAATCTTGTTTAATAAAAATGGAAATTCTTTCCTTGACATGATATTACAATAACATAGTGTTGATCTCCACCTAGGGGCCTACCAGAGGCAGGAATCGTGGTCATTTTTCCACTTTCTCCATTTCCATCATTAGAGTGGCTTCTTCGGAGGGAGGGGGTCATGATATAATGGTGTCAGAGGTGATTTTTGAGATATAGGGTGGTTTTTGGA
This sequence comes from Viscum album, assembly GCA_963277665.1. Classification (NCBI taxonomy): domain Eukaryota; kingdom Viridiplantae; phylum Streptophyta; class Magnoliopsida; order Santalales; family Viscaceae; genus Viscum; species Viscum album. The sequence goes on along the minus strand of OY728133.1, from coordinate 968,335,255 downwards.
GTTTGGAACATTGAGGATTTCATGGGATGGTAGTAAAATAGTGTTAATTAGTCTTGGTGTGTGACATAGGCCTGAGATGACTGGCTAGGACATGAGATTTTAGGGTCCCCTATGATCCGATTCATGGAATCTGTATCTACCGAACAACCATGTGAGGATACACTGGTTGTAGGGTAGAGATCATAGGAAAAGTGAATGAATCAAGATTACTTGTGTTATATTTTTATATTTGTTCATTCATTAAAATAAAAAAATGAGTTAATATGAATTCTAAATTAATTTCATTATAATTGGGCTTATGAGTTCTTTCTTTTAATTTCTTCTTTAGAACCTAGTCATCGTCCCTATGTGGCATTGGTAATGGAGTCTCAAAATGCCAATTTGGCTGATAGGTGAAGGGTTTATCCAATAGAAGAGGAAAATTAGTGGCATATGGTGATTCATTCCTTCTATGGGATGATCTTAAAAAAGTACAGGGAAAATGTATTGGAAATGGAGACATAGAGATAGCTTGAGGATCTTGATATAACCTTCAAACATATCTGATCTCTAAAAAAGTATTGGGTGTCGTTTGTAGTAAGTCACACGAGGGGAGCTGTATGTTAGTGGTGGAAACAATAACAAGGGGATTGGAAGGAGGTTTTTGTTCTGTGGTTCAATTTTGAGAAGGTTTTCCAGGTATAATTCGTTTCATTTACCATGAAGGCTAAGAAGAAATGGGGGCTACTGTCCCTCTAATAGAGGATTATGTTAGTATGAGAACTAGGTATCATGTTCAAGGATATCATCCATTTTTCTCCAGATCTTTTGTTGGATGAGGAGTCATGGGGGATTAGATTTTTGGTGGGACTTCGTCCTTCACTCCTGTACATAGTTACTCCCTTCTCCTTACAGACATTCCTAGAGATCCAAAAAAATGCATAAGTGGTTGAGTGGATGAACTCATGTGGAAATATACTCTGAGAGGAGAGCCATCTGGGTTCTATGAAGGGAAAGTCATCAAGTAGAATGTCAAATACTACATGGCCCTGAAGGTATCATTAATTGTGGAGTTTACCCCAGCAGTTTTAGATTCATTCTTCATGTCCTCATGATTTTCCCATGAGCTTCAAATCAAGGTGTTGTGCATGTGAAGGTTGCTGGAACTTTTAGTGTCAGTTCCCAGTTCATGATTTGTATGGTGGATGTGGACAGGTTTATCTCTCACCTCATCAGTAGTTTCCGGGCATGCCATTACATTAGTAATGAGGGAAAGCTCCTGTTCCATTAGGAGAAGATGGAGTGTGTGGACACTACCCTCAGGGCGTTCCTAAAGGACCTCGACCTGATCATGGATGGTGAGGCAACTGAAAACATTGGGCCATAGGATCTTGGAATGGTTAGTTACACAACACATAGGAAGAAGATCCAACAGGTCCAGATATCATTTGATGTATGAATAGTGTGATTAGTACAATTTCTTGTGATTTATTTGATTTAAGAGCTTCTCACTCCTTTTTTGCACTCTGATTATCCCATTCTGTCTGACTAGACTTATAGATAATTTTGTTCCCCTAGTTTTGAGTACCCTGGTCGGAGGTTATATCAGGTTTTTTGATGTTTTTTAGGTTTTTAGAATGATATTGGTGCCGGAACAGTCCAATGGGGACCACTATTTACTACAGATGTAGCCATACGGTGTAATCCCTATCATTGACTGGTTTTTTTCCATGAATTCATTCATTTACTTTATATAGAAGATTGTTTTGTGATCAGACATGGATGGCTAATGTGCATCCTTCAATATAATGTGGAGCTGATAGACTAGAAGTAAACATGTCGAGAATCATCATTTATTATTGTTAATACTAAGATTGAATTTCGTAGATTATTAGATGGTGGGTTCGTAGAGTTATTGGGGAGTTCTTTGATGATTTTCATAAGGAGATTGTGAATCTACCTCCATGAAATGATGTTGAGTAAGGGATAGACCTACAACCCTATGCATAATCTATTTGGATGGTTTTTTATCATATGGAATCTTCTGAGCTATGGGAGCTTTGAATTCAGAATGATGATCTATCATAGAAGAGAATTATCTAGCCTAGTGTGTCACCATGGGGTTCTCTGGTCTTGATTGTGAATAATGAAGATGGTGGTATGAGGTTGTGTATAGACTATCATAGATTGAATCTAGTAACAGTCAAGAACTATTACCCTATATCAAGTATTGATGATCTTTTCAACTATATAATGGGAGAAAGTTGTTTTTTCATTATTAATTTGTCATCTGGGTATCACTATTTGAGGGTGTAGGATTGATACATTCCATGTAATTTTTTTAGGTGTATGGATGGGAACATCATGTTCACTGTTACATTTTTCAGTGTCACAAGCACACTACACATATTCCTAGAACATGTGAAATCTGTCATTCATGGGTTCCATGAAAGGATCTTTGTTGTATTCATTGGTGAAATTCGTAAACACTCAATGTTAGAGAAGGATCATACTACGCATCTCAAGACTATCTAGGAGGTCCTTCGTCAACACCAACTCTACAGAAAGTCTTCCAAGTGAAAGTTGTGTACACGAGAGGTCAACATCTGTGGAAATGTGTTGTCTTAGCAGGTTATTGATGTGGATTTGTTAAATATTGATGTGATTGATTATTGTGAAGAACCAAATAATGTTTCATCGGTTCATAGTTTTCTCAGAATGATATGATATTACTAGAGGTTTTTACCCAATTTCTTTCAATTTTCATCTTCTTTGATGACATTGACTATAAAGGGCTAGGCCTTTACGTGGACTGAGTAGTGTTAGGTAGCATTCCTCTATTGTAACACCCCAAGCTTCCACTGTACATTTCCCTTCGAATAATGCAATAGTGTGTGTTGTACGCAATCTCGAGTTCTAACACACACCACAACTAATTAAACTAGCCGTTGTGAATAGTAATACCTAATTTTTAAAATTTTACAAATTTTATTTATCAAAATGGACTTCATTTTTGGATTCGGAATATTGAAATTATCCTATGTTGAATTTTTGGTATTTTTCTGAGAACTTCTAAATTTTTATGAATAGTGAAAAATACTTAAAAACAATTTTTTTAATCAAAATAATTTATAGTGATAAATTATAGTATTTAGTGGTTTTAAAGTATAATTAGAATATATTTTTACCATTTTATCCAATGGTGGTCATTAGAATTAATTTAACATTGAAATTGGACATAAACAATTGCCAATCTTTTGATATAAATTGTTTCTTAAAAACACGCTATTAGTTGTAACAGCGGAAATTAATTATAAAATTAATTAATAAAACTTATATGTTTGTAATTATGTAAAATAGACACCATTTTTGAATTCGTAATATCAATTATAGCTTAGGGTTAAATTTTGGCCTTATTCTGAAAAACTTCAATTTTTGATGAATAGTGAAACCACTAAGTGGTTGTTAAAAACTGATTTTTCGTTAAAATGAAATATTACCACTTATGTGATTTGATTTTCAAAAATCCGACATACATGGTTGTAATTAAGAAGTAAAATGTGGTTCAATGACATTAAAATAATTTTTGATGAATAGTAACTTTTAAGTTCTTAATCGCGATTAGAGGTAATTAGTGTTGTTTAAGGTAAAAATAATGTTTTAATAATATAAGATGATCTTGAAACTTGTCCTACTCCTATTGGATGAGTCATGGACGACCAAGACAACCCATGGGTCAACTTGGGGACCCCATGGAGCCACTTAAATTGGAAAATGACATTAATATATATTTATTTAATGTTAAAATTAAATTGTCACAAACATGAGTTGTTTTACTAAAACAGTTTTTAAGTGGGGTTACACAGATCCAAATTTTGACTATAAATATTCATTAGAAAGATAAAAAGATTTCCCAAATGATAGTATTTTGTTATAATTTTTAGACATTAAATAAATTAAATTATTTATGACATCATTATGATGCAGCGATGACCTCATTATTTAACGATTTAAATAAAATGAGAAGATAATGCAAAATCCAAGGCTTAAACTTGTCCAAAGCCTATTGGATGAGGAGCTTTCGAACCCTTATCACCTTATCCACGAATTATATAAGTGTGGGACCTTTATAATCCGAAATTCATTGTATAATAATGTAACATTTCAATCTTTCCAAAAGAGCCCCTCCTCTCCTCTTATAAAAGGCCCCCACCTCTACCACCTTATTCACACATTCAAGACTTTTGGTTCGGCCAAACTCTGCCCAAATACTCTCCCAACTTCTCTCCCTTCATCCTAGAGCTTTACTTTAGTCAGAAAGCCATCCTATGGAGTCCTTTTGATCAAATCAAAAGGAAGAACCCGAAGAAGAGGTTACATTTTCATCACCCTCTCTCATGTTTCTTTCTTCTTCCACTGCCTCTTTGTTTATTATTTCAATTCTAAAATTATAACTCCAGTATCTTCTATATACTGTGATGTTATTATAAATATGGAACAACCATATTCAGTATTCTGCCCATCATTTGAATGACATGTCACCATACGTGCGTACGTACGGCTTACCGTCTCCACGTCGTGGTGTAATTGTTATTAAATATATTATTATTTAGGTGGGTATAATAATGATATGTAATTCATGTAAATAATAAATATAACATGATAATGATTCTGTATATATGATATACTATCCAATTATATATTATTTTAATATCAAAATAATGATATTGTCGCTCGTGCGTACGTACGGACTACGGTCTCCACGAACGCGATGAGATTCATTCTTCGTCGTATCCATTCAAGTATAATTATCATTTGATGATTTAAAAATAATGTTTAAGGAGATGATATCATTCTGGATACGAATAAGATACAACCTATCCATGAAAAACACGACTTACATAACAAAACATATAAATGAAAATGAGTAAGTTAACACCCGAAACAACGATAAATCTAAGATATTGTTAACAAAGCAATGTTAAAAGATCATATATGATATCATATGAATGTATATGATTCTTGTATAATTTAATAACAATTATTTCACGATTATACAGGAGGTTAACCTACCCCAACCAAGGAAAAGTACAAGGTAAGGGTTTACTTCACAACCTCTTCATTATCCAAGGTTGTTTATACATAATTATCTACTGGGACCTCATTATCATCCACATCCATGTTTCTTAAAAATGTCTTTCAAAACATTTTTACTATTAAATGGAAAATGGCTTAAAGTCATTTATACCCTTATACGTTTTTGAAAGGAATCATACCGCCGTTTTCGAAACAATGTACTATTTACCTTTTTGACAAATTTAAGGTAAGAATGTTTTTTTTACTTATACGGCGGGTGCGGCTATTTTACGCCATTATAACTTCATTGAAGCTTCCCTAACAAGCTTATAAGAATATTTTCAAAGTAAATGTATTATTTTATAATTATGGGACTTTTAAATGATTTCAAAAAGGAGATATATTTCTCTCAAATAGCTTTGATTTCATCCATGTCAACATCCTTTGATGGGTTTTAAGTTTAATTGAAATTGATTTAGGATACAAAACTTCCATTGAACATTTTGTGAAATATTTGACTGTGGATGTGTTATTTTTATACCATCCATAGTTTATGGAGAAATTGTTGACATTTCGTATGCTAGTTTTAATACGAATATTTATGTTATGTTTAAACCTATTCATATGAGGAATGTATTGGACTTAATATGTGACGGGTGGAGCCCGCTATAGCTCCTCGATGCATTGGTAGGTCTCATGAGACAACTAGACGTGGAATTGGCCGAGGCCCTTTCCCAATTTGATTTATGGTTTTGGCCGAGGCCTTAATCATTTTAGATGTCTTGGACGAGGCCTTGACAAAATTTTTCAGAATGTCTGGCATTATACATTCCCTCATTATGAAAGTGGTTATTGATATTTCATGTGATTATTCATCTAGTAGAATATCCATGTGAGTAAGTAATGGCATTATTTTATTTTACTTTTTCCATATTATGATGATGTTCAAGTTCAATAAGGCTTTTGTTTTAGTTATACATTGCCTTAAATGCTTCTGTTTTCTTATAAAAGCTTCCTCAATATTGTTACCCTTACTGAGCATCTGAGCTCACCCCTTTAAATGTTTAAATATTTTCCAGGATGTGAAGAAGTATTTTATGAATGACCCGCAGGGGTAGTCAGAAAGGGATATGAGTGTGGACTATGAAGACCATGTTATTGTAGTTTGTTTACTTTTTGATGTAATGAAAGACTTATGAATGTATCTAGTGTTTCCAAGGCTACTAAACTAATCGGTCTTTCGAGACTTGATCTTTTGTGATCATGCCAATGTTATGAAGTAATGCACCGACTCTGGGTAGCTGGGGTCGGGGCGTTACAGTTGGTATCAGAGGAAGTTTAGTACAAACCTTGGAAGCTAGATTTAGACAAACTCTGATTAGAGCACGTAGACCTAATATGAACTTTGAGGATTAGTATAGAAGAACTTCCTAAAAATTTTGGCATTGTATAGATTTTGTGAGTTTTCTGAGCAATACATCCCTGTCTGGATACGGGCAGTTAGAGGCGGCTCTGACACAGATGTACCTAGGGGTAAAACCCGAAAACACCGCTTTGAGCTAGACTCGAACGGGAACTGGTGCATGACAACGGGCCTTGCTGCACTCTTGGTTACGACACTCCCGGGGGATATGCTTAGGATAATTCCCATTTTCTTTAAAAACCACTATGAAGGGTTACGAGTATATACTTCCTCAAATATTTTTTTTTATAATTATGGATTATATCCACAATTAGTACAATTTATGTTAAGTGTTTTACAAGTATGGAATTATGTATTTTGATTCATAAACTAATCCAGTTTATGCCATTATTTATAAATGGCGCCTAGTGGAAGGAATGGAAACCGTATCAATGCACACACTCCGTGTAGGGATTGCCCTCCTTCTCAAGATAATTATGGTGGAGCTAGTGATACAACTGGTGCTGATCAGCTTCTCACCGTACTGGGACAACTCACGCAGGTTATGAATAATAACCTTACTCGTATGGAGCACCCTGATCCGCAACGTGGAGGATCAATGCTAGACCGTTTCATGAGGCAACAACCACCAACCTTCAATGGGAGTACAAATCCTATAGTAGCAGAGCAATGGATAAATTCCTTAGAGAAAATATTCCATGCCTTGGGGAGTAGTGAAAGGGAGAATGTTGTCATGGTAGTTTACCGCCTCACTGGAGATGCCGATCAATGGTGGTCACTAATTCAAAACACAAAGGAAGATGATGAATTAACAAACATGGAATGGCAGGAGTTCAAAGAGCTGTTCTTAGAAAAATACTTTCCTCGAGACCATCGAGCGGATATGGAAAGGCAATTTCTGAGTCTGAGGCAGAAGGAGGATGAGAATGTCGCAAAGTACGAGTCTAACTTTACAAGGTTAGCGTGGTATGCTGCAGATTACAAACGTAACCCAAGGAGTAAGACTGATCGTTTCTTTGATGGGTTAAAACCATTTCTTCGTCGAGATTTAGTATCACAAACCTTCTCTTCATACGAAGGTATTGTCTCGTGCGCTATCAAGACGGAAAAGGAATTCTCTAAGTCTTATGACTTTAAATCGAAGCAAGATAAGAAGAGATCCGCTGAAAACTCTGGGAAAAGAAATAAGGAAACTGGGAAGAAGGGTAGAAATGAATTTCCACCCTGTGATAATTGTGGTAGGAAGCATCCTGGTGCCTATCTAAAAGGAAAAGTAGTATGTTACAAGTGTGGTGAAAGAGGCCACCAAGCTCATGAATGGAAGGGAAAGAAAGTGGATGTCAACGTGGAATGTTATAATTGTATAGAGAAGGGACATTATGCAAATGAATGTCCTAAGCGTCAGGGGAACATACCTCAGAAGAGGACATGGGATCAAGGCCAGGCTTATGCTATCACTACTGCTGAGGTGGAATCTCCGAAAGACATGGTGGCAGGTAATTTAATGGTTTCCTCAAGTTTAGAAAATGCATTATTTGATTATGGATCATCGCATTGTTTCATATCTTCCCAGTTTGCTAAGAAAATTAGATATTTCCAATTTGATTTAACAAGGGAGTTGTCAGTCAAAAACCCTAAGGGAAGTATTGTTGCAACAAAGTTTTGTCGATTAGTTCCCATTAGAGCACCTAAATGTTCTTTACCTGCTGATCTCATCGTCATACCCATGATTGAATTTGATATAATCCTCGGTATGGATTGGCTTTCGGACCATGATGAAAAAATTTATTGTAAGAGGAAAGAGGTTATGATTCTTGATGATGATGATATGGAACACCTTATCTTTAGAGCAGAATCGTCGCCACATAATTCTTATCTAGATCCACCCCCAGTAGCTCAACTAAATTCAATTATTGGGGAGGAATAGAAGGAAATTACTGAGGATGTGGAATGGAATATTCAAATTGAGGATGTACCTATTGTGAGAGAATATGTTGATGTGTTTCCGGAAGATTTACCTGGACATCCTCCAGAACGAGAAGATGAGTTTTCCATTGATTTAATTCCTGGATCAAGGCCCATATATAAGACCCCTTATAGAATGGCCACTGTGGAATTAGTTGAACTAAAGAAACAACTAGAGGAATTGAGTAATAAGGGATTTATTCGCCCTAGTGTTTCTCCTTGGGGAGCCCCTATTCTTTTTGTTAAGAATAAAGATGGATCTATGAGGTTGTGCATTGATTATAGGGAGATCAATGCTATAACAATAAAGAATAAGTATCCCCTACCTCGCATTGATGATTTGTTTGACCAACTGCATGGAGCTCAATACTTTTCAAAGATTGACCTTCGGTCTGGATACCATCAGTTGTGTGTGAAGAAGGAAGACGTTCCAAAGACATCATTTCGAACAAGGTAAGGGCATTACGAGTTTACAGTAATGCCTTTTGGATTGACTAATGCACCCTCGGTTTTCATGGATCTAATGAATAGAGTTTTCAAGGAATATCTTGATGACTTTGTAGTGGTATTTATTGATGATATCTTGATATAATCCAAAAGCCACGAAGATCATGAAAGTCACTTACGCATTATCATGAAGACTCTTAGAAGACATGAATTATATGGGAAATTTATATGGGAAATTTAGAAAGTGTGAATTATGGCTTCATGAGATTTCTTTTCTTGGCCATATTGTCTCTAAGGATGGAATTTCCGTTGATCCTTCTAAAACCACGGCAATCCTAGAATGGCCAGCACCGACAAGTATAACTGAGGTACGCAGTTTTATTGGTTTAGCAGGTTATTATCGACGTTTCATCCAAAATTTTGCAAGATTGGCTAACCCATTGACAAAGATCACACGTAACGGGATTAAATTTTTCTTGACAAAAGAGTGTGAAGAATGTTTTGAAGAACTAAAGAGAATATTAGTCAATGCCCCTGTATTGACTCTACCATCGGGGAATGATGGGTTTGTTATTTATAGTGATGCATCGAAGAAAGGACTTGGTTGTGTCCTTATACAGAATGATAAGGTCATTGCCTATGCATTACGATAGCTAAAAATTCATGAGCAAAACTATCCTACTCATGATCTTGAGTTAGCAGCTGTGATCTTCGCTTTAAAGATATGGAGACATTACCTCTATGGTGAAAAATGTGAGATTTATACTGATCACAAGAGTTTGAAGTATATTTTCACACAAAAAGAACTCAACATGAGGCAAAGGCGATGGCTTGAACTACTCAAGGATTATGATTGCACGATACATTACCACCTGGGGAAGGCAAACAAGGTGTCAAATGCTTTGAGTAGAAAAGACCATGGAGTTTTGAATGTGATGAGAATTGAAAGGGATCCAATTTTCTTGGATCTAGTGAAGATGGACATGGGAATAACTAGGGAAGGTGAAACGTCAATGCTTTTTCAAATGGTTGTCAAACCATCATTACTAGAAAGGATTAAGAGTTCTCAGACCAATGATGAAGAATTTCAGAAGAATATTAAAGATGTGAATGATGGAAGATTGAGGGACTTTGTGTGTAAGGATGGAATTTTGAAATTCGGGAAGAGACTTTGTGTTCCCGATATACCTGATCTAAAAAGGGAATTACTGGATGATGCTCATAGTTCCAACTTCTCTATACACCCTGGGAGCACCAAAATGTATATAGATTTGAAGGAACATTTTTGGTGGGACAATATGAAGAGGGAGATTGCTGATTTTGTGTCGAGGTGTATGGTTTGTCAACAAGTGAAAGATGGAAGGCAACATCCTGGTGGATTATTGCAACCTCTTCCCATACCTGAGTGGAAATGGGATAATATTACGATGGACATTGTCATGGGACTACCAAAGACTCCTAGAAGGAATGATGCAATATGGGTCATTGTTGATCGACTTACTAAGTCAGCACATTTTCTGGCTATACGGGAGGATCTACCACTTGAACGTCTAGCAAGACTATATATTAATGAAGTTGTAAGACTTCATGGAGTACCCCTATCGATTGTTTCTGATCGTGATCCTTGTTTTACTTCAAGATACTGGAAAACTCTTCAAAAGTACTTGGATACGGAACTTCGTTCAATCACTGCCTATCACCCTCAAACAGATGGACAATCAGAACGGAATATTCAAACATTAGAAGACATGTTGAGATCATGCTCTCTTGAATTTCAGGGTATGTGGGATCAATATTTACCACTGGTAGAATTTTCCTATAACAATAGCTTCCATTCGAGTATTCAAATGGAACCATATGAAGCGTTATATGGAAAGAGATTTCGTACACCAACCTGTTGGGATGAATTTGGTGAAAGAAAACTTGTAGGCCCAGAACTGGTGGAGGAAACAGTGGAAAAGGTGAAAGTAATCCAAAATCACATCAAAGCAGCTCAAAGTAGGCAGAAGAGCTATGCCGATAATTGAAGGAAGGATTTGGAATTTCAAGTCAGTGATCATGTTTTCCTGAAGGTATCTCCATGGAAGGGAGTAATACATTTTGGTAAGAAAGGTAAATTGAGTCCCAGGTACATCGGACCTTTCGAAATTCTAGAATGAATTGGGGCTGTAGCTTACCGATTGGCAATGCCGCCAAGTCTCTCCAAAGTTCACGATGTGTTCCACGTATCTCTATTGAGGAAATACATGCCTGACCCAACGCATGTACTCACCTATGAGGAATTAGAACTGGAACCCGATCATTCCTATTGTGAAGAGCCCGTCAGGATTCTTGATGTGAGGGAGAAGGTGCTGAGAAACCGGACGACTCGTCTGGTGAAGGTTTTGTGGGGAAATCATAAAATGGAAGAGGCAACGTGGGAACCTGAGGAACTTATGATGAAGAACCACCCGAGTCTTTTTATGCAGTAATACCCTAGAAATTTTGAGGACGCAATTATTTGAATGAGGGGAGAATGTAACACCCCAAGCTTCCATTGTATGTTTCCCTTCAAATAATGCAATAGCGTGTGTTGTACGCAACCTCGAGCTCTAACACACACCACAACTAATTATACTAGCCGTTGTGAATATTAATACCTACTTTTTGAAATTTTATAAATTTTATTTATCAAAATGGACTTCATTTTTGGATTCGGAATATTGAAATTAGCCTATGTTGAATTTTTGGTATTTTTCAGAGAACTTCTAAATTTTTATGAATGGTAAAAAATACTTAAAAACAACTTTTTTTAATCAAAATAATTTGTAGTGATAACTTATAATATTTAGTGGTTTTAAAGTATAATTAGAATATATTTTTACCATTTTATCCAATGGTGGTCATTAGAATTAATTTAACATTGAAATTGGACATAAACAATTGCCAATCTTTTGATATAAATTGTTTCTTAAAAACACGCTATTTGTTGTAATAACAGGAATTAATTATAAAATTAATTAATACAACTTATATGTTTGGAGTTTTGTAAAATAGACATCTTTTTTGAATTCGGAATATCAATTATATCTTAGGGTGAAATTTTGGCCTTATTCTGAAAAACTTCAATTTTTGATGAATAGTGAAACCACTAAGTGGTTGTTAAAAACTGATTTTTCGTTAAAATGAAATATTACCACTTATGTGATTTGATTTTCAAAAATACTACATACATGGTTGTCATTAAGAAGTAAAATGTGGTTCAATGAGATTAAAATAATTTTTTGGTGAATAGTAACTTTTAAGTTCTTAATCGCGATTAGAGGTTATTAGTGTAGTTTAAGGTAAAAATAATGTTTTAATAATATGAGATGATATTGACACTTGTTCTACTTCTATTGGATGAGTCATGGCCGACCATGACAACCCATGAGTCAACTTGGGGTCCCCATGGATCCAATTTAGTTGGAAAATGACATTAATATATATTTATTTAATGTTAAAATTAAATTGACACAAACATGAGTTGTTTTACTAAAACAGTTTTTAAGTGGGGTTACACAGATCCCGATTTTGACTATAAATATCAATTAGAAATCTAAAAATATTTCCTACACCATAGTATTTTTTTATTAATTTTTAGACATTAAATAAATTAAATTATTTATGACATCATTATGATGCAACGATGACCTCATTATTTAACGATTTAAATAAAATGAGAAGATAATGCAAAATCCAAGGCTTACACTTGTCCAAAGCCTATTGTATGAGGAGATTTCGAACCCTTATCACCTTAGCCACGAATTATATAAGTTTTTGACCTTTAGAATCCGAAAACCATTCTATAATGATGTAACATTTCAATCGTTCCAAAAGAGCCCCTCCTCTCCTCTTAAAAAAGGCCCCCACCTCTACCACCTTATTCACACTTTCAAGCCTTTTGGTTCGGCCAACCTCTGCCCAAATACTCTCCAAACTTCTCTCCCTTCATCCTAGAAGCTTTACTTTAGTCAGAAAGCCATCCTAAGGAGTCCTTTTGATCAAATCAAAAGGATGAACCCGAAGAAGAGGTAACATTTTCATCACCCTCTCTCATGTTTCTTTCTTCTTCCACTCCCTCTTTGTTTATTATTTCAATTCTAAAATTATAACTCCAGTATCTTCTATATACTGTGATTTTATTATAAATATGGAACAACCATATTCAGTATTCTACCCATCATTTTAATTACATGTCACCATACGTGCGTACGTACGACTTACCGTCTCCACGTCGTGGTGTAATTGTTATTCAATATATTATTATTTAGGTGGGTATAATAATGATATGTAATTCATGTAAATAATAAATATAACATGATAATGATTCTTTATATATTATATACTATCCAATTATATATTATTTTAATATAAAAATAATGATATTGTCGCTCGTGCGTACGTACGGACTACCGTCTCCACGAACGCGATGAGATTCATTCTCCGTCGTATCCATTCAAGTATAATTATCATTTGATGATTTCAAAATAATGTTTAAGGACATGATTTCATTCTGGATACGAATATTATACAACCTATCCATGAAAAACACGACTTACATAACAAAACATATAAAAGAAAACGAGTAAGTTAACACCCGAAACAACGATAAATCTAAGATATTGTTAACAAAGCAATGTAAAAAGATCATATATGATATCATATGAATGTATATGATTCTTTTATAATTTAATAACAATTATTTCACCATTATACAGGAGGTTAACCTACCCCGACCAAGGAAAAGTACAAGGTAAGGGTTTACTTCACAACCTCTTCATTATCCAAGGTTGTTTATACATAATTATCTACTGGGACCTCGTTATCATCCACATCCATGTTTCTTAAAAATGTCTTTCAAAACATTTTTACTATTAATTGGAAAATGGTTTAAAGTCATTTATACCCTTATACGTTTTTTAAAGGAATCTTACCATCGTTTTCCAAACAATGTACTTTTGACCTTTTTGACAAATTTAAGGTAAGAATGTTTTTTTTACTTATACGGCGGGTGCGGCTATTTTCCGCCATTATAACTTCGTCGAAGCTTCCCTAACAAGCTTATAAGAATATTTTCAAAGTAAATGTATTATTTTATAATTATGGGACTTTTAAATGATTTCAAAAAGGAGAGATATTTCTCTCAAATAGCTTTGATTTCATCCATGTCAACATCCTTTGATGGGTTTTAAGTTAAATTGAAATTGATTTATGATACAAAACTTCCATTGAACATTTTGTGAAATATTTGACTGTGGATGTGTTATTTTTATACCATCCATAGTTTATGGAGAAATTGTTGACATTTCGTATGCTACTTTTAATACGAATATTTATGTTATGTTTAAACCTATTCATATGAGGAATGTATTGGACTTAATATGTGACGGGTGGAGCCCGCTATAGCTCCTCGATGCATCAGTAGGTCTCATGAGACAACTAGACGTGGAATTGGCTGAGGCCCTTTCCCAATTTGATTTATGGTTTTGGCCGAGGACTTAATCATTTAAGATGCCTTGGCCGAGGCCTTGACAAAATGTTTTAGAATGTCTGGCATTATACATTCCCTCATTATGAAAGTGGTTATTGATATTTCATGTGATTATTCGTCTAGTAGAATATCCATGTGAGTAAGTAATGGCATTATTTTATTTTACTTTTGCCATATTATGCTGAAGTTCAAGTTCAATAATGCTTTTTTTAGTTATACATTGCCTTAAATGCTTATGTTTTCTTATAAAAGCTTCCGTAATATTGTTATCCTTACTGAGCATCTGGGCTCACCCCTTTCAATGTTTTAATATTTTCCATGATGTGAATAAGTATTTTATTAATGACCTGTAGGGGTAGTCATAAAGGGATATGAGTGTGGACTATGAAGGCCATGTTATTGGAGTTTCTTTACTTTTTGATGTAATGAAAGACTTATGAATGTATCTAGTGTTTCCAAGGATACTAAACTAATCGGTCTTTCAAGACTTGATCTTTTGTGATCATGCCAATGTTACGAAGTAATGCACCGACTCTAGGTAGATGGGGTCGGGGCGTTACATCTATCAAAAGGGGAAGTTGGTCGGTGATCTTATGCTATAGTTTCCAAAGGAAGGGGTTATGTTTTGGGTTTTTGTTGATGCTTCCCTTTTAGGATAGGGGTGTGTTCTGATGCATCCTTTTGGAGTGATTTCTTATTATTATAGGTAGTTACATCTTTATGAACATAACTATTTCAATCATGATCTATAGTTAATGGTTGTTGTGTTCTTGCTATAACTATGGTGAAAATATCTCATTGGTTTGTTCTTGGTTGTCATCAAAGATCCCACGATCTATGTATATCTAATCCTAGTGAGATGTAAAATTCAGATATCATGTATGGAATGTGTTTCTTCAAGTCACTAATTTTCAAATTTCATACCTCTCATGAATGGGGAATATTATGGAAACTGGCATGAGCAGGAAGTCGTAGAAGGAGTTAGTTAAAAAATATGCTAACACATGGAGGGATAAAGATGAGTTGGCAGCCTTGAACCTAGATGTAAGAATCGATGGTGATATAGATTGTTAGATTCAAATGAAGGTGCAGTCATATCAGAGGTAGAAGGTGTAGGATTATTAGAAGGAAGGATTTAAGGAGGAGGTGATGTGTGATAGAATTTACCAAGGCTGATACTCTGAAGGGTTGTTCATAGGATGGTCAGAATAAGTTGTTGTTCTATATTAAGTTGTTCATTCTAGTGGAAATGCACGCAGGAGTTCTTATTGAGTTTCATAGCTCAAAATTTGTGGTACACCTGGGTGTTTCCAAGTAGTATCGTGTCTTGATAGAGTAGTCTTAGTGGCCTGAGATGAAGTGGGTTTTGGATAAATTAGTGTCGAATTTCTGGGTGTGCTAGTATATGAAGAATGAGAGTAGTATTATAGATGGTTTGATCCATCTCTTAGATATACTCGAGTTGAAGTATGATAACATCTAAATGGATTTTTTAAAAGATTACCTAGGGAATAGGGATGATGCAATGAAATTTGGGTAGTAGAGGATTGACTGATGAAATCAGATAACATATTTGAAACAAATTAGTCTGATGTTGTGGATGCCTTATCATAGAGGTATGTGGATTCATTGATGCAGATTAATGGGGTTCCAAGATCAATTAAATCATACTGGGAAGAATGTTTTACCTCGTGAATCTGGAGGGGATTTAAGCATGCATTTGACATCCAATTGTGCCTTATCACTAAATTAAACCCTCATATATAGAAGACCATCCATTAATTAGCGGAAATTCGGTGAGAATGTGTCTTGTACATTGGTGGGTCTTCACTGAGACACATTACCTTGGTAGAGTATGTTTTCAATAACAAATATCACTATTCCACTGACATTCCTCCATTCGAAGCCTTGTTTGGAAGACCATTAATTCAACCTTTAGCTGGAATGAAGTTGGGGAGGCAGCTTCTCTTGGTCAAGACATGGTATAGAGTATGACTGGGATGTTTCAGCTTGTATGTGAGATGATGAAGGTAGCACATTATCGACATAAGTCGTATGTTGATCATATAATGATTCCATTGGAGTTGAATTTTGGAAACAATATGTTCTTAATGTTTTCCCCGTAACGTGGGAAATGGGGGATTAGTAGAGGTAGTATGCTTTCTCTCACTCCCATAGGACCCTTCGAGGTGTTTGGGTGAGTTGGCGATGTGGAATACTATTTGGTGCTTCCACAACAGTTGGAGAGGATCCACGATATATTACACATCGCTTATCATTCATGGAGTGACAAGAGGAGATCAAATATCATTAAAAGATGGTGTTTTCTGGAAAACCCATTCCATTTTTTTCATGCGTTGTGGAGGCATGTTTTCGTGTAAGAGAGTGGTTTAGAGCGAGAAGTGCCTATGTGTTCCAAATAACTGGGGTTGTTTTGAGTTTTTCTATGTCTTTTTCTTTTTTGATATTGTACTTGGACAATTTTTTTTAATATTTTTTCTTTATTATTCTGTAATGTGTGGCTAATCCCTAACATGAGAAAATTGCAAGAACATATTCATAAACAAGATGCATTAACAAGTATTTGATTAAACACATGCGAGTGAGTTAGTGTCACATTGAGTGGATATTATCTAGAAATAGATAAAAGAATTCAATAATTCATTTTTTCAGATAGTTGGTTCTTTTGTGGGGTATCTATTAGATGTATGGTTTAGTAGATGTAGTGGGAAGTGTTCATGGATGTTGAGGTTTTACTCTGTCTTTCACACAACAAAGTTGGTTTATCCTTGAGATATATCTTATGGGGTGGTTCTCCAGAACCATCATTGTAACATCCCAAGGTTTTCTAAAAATATATTGAAAATGCTTGAAATTTTGTTTTAGGTATATATTTATATGTATCATTTAAACTTAATTTTATTTCTTCTATATTTTGAATTTCAAGAAACTGTCATCTACAATTGTGTTCAGTATGTTATTTAGAGTCTGATGAAACAAACTTGTTTTTTTGGTGAATAGTAACCTACCCTTATGAATAGTAACCTACCCTTATGAATAGTAATATGACCCGTATGAATAGTAAATAAGAGTAACATTACCTATGAATAATAAAATAAAATTTAGACATCTTAGAAAGTGACAATTTGACCTTAGTAAACGTTTTTGGTATTTTATAAGTCATAAATAATTAATTATAATTAATTAATTAATTTAAAATAATTTATATTTTCCTGTAATGTATTCATAAATTATTTAATCAATGTTTAATAGTTTTTAGATAATTTTATAAGACCTTACGTAATTTTTGAAAGAACTATAAATTCAGTTTTAATGTTAAAAACTGCTTTTTTTAGTAAATTATGATTTTTATTAATTACTAAATTAATAATATTTAAAAAATTATTTTTGAAAAATGGATTTCATTTTTGGATTCTACACGTCGAAAAATGGTTGGGGTAAATTTTTGCGATTTTTCTGAGATACTTCAATTTTTGATGAATAGTGGAATCCTATAATTCACAATAAATGCTAAATAATGTATTAATTGAGTCACCGATGATGTTCTGCGGATGTAAGCCCACTTGGTTCGGGACTAAATTATAAAATTACTATGATTGGTCATCCAAGACTCACTATTCCTGGTCTTTGGTGAAATTAATAAACTAATCAATTTTATATTAAGGAAACCCCTCTCCCCTCCACTATAAAAGCCACCCTTCACTCCCTGTTTTCCTCACACCTCTCAAGCTTTAAGACTTCTCTAAACTCTGCCCGAACACCTTCCCTAGCTCATCCCCCACGTCCAAAAGCTACTGGTCTCATCAAAAGACCAATCCTAGATTCCTTAAAATGGATCTCAAGAGGAGGATTCTAAAGGTAATTTTCTCTCTCTTCTCCTTTATTTTCCTTTCAAGTTCAAGTTCCTTTCTTGATCTCTCCCTACCTATATTCATCCAAATTGTTCTGTAAATCCAGTATTATATATATACTGTAATATTATGATTATAATGTTATATTATATCACCCCACACCCTTTCCCTCTTCCTTTTATTTTATTAAAGAGAACGTTGTTCATAAGGTGTTAAATTTATCACCTTCAAAAACGACATGTTCTCTTTTTCCATTTATACCTCAAATCTGGTCATGAAATCATTTATATGGTTGAACCAGGTTATAATATATGTTTTATGACTCACATAAGGTTCTGGAATTCTTTTGTACTCATGATTCAAATTTACAAGACTAAATGAGGTTGTAATTATCAAAGAACCACTTAAATGATCTAAACGAACATAATTAATGTTTTAACATATGAATCATCATCATATAAAGAATAAAAGAGATAAATGGTATAATTTATGGTACTGGAAATAAGTAAAAACTACTCCATTCCAATTTTGGAGTTTCACTTCCAAACAACAAGAACGATTCATCATGAACCGATTGATAAAATCACAAAAGAACTCACCCAAAATAATTCAAGGATCAAAATACTAACAATTAAAGGGTGAAATGAGGTTATGAAATGACCATATAATATGTTATAAACATGAAAATGTTTCTGTAAAATACTAATACACTCTTTTAACCATTATACAGGAGGTCTAAACAATTTTGAAGTAAGACAAGCCCATGGTAAGGGGATTCTTAACCCGATTTCCATTCTTTGGGTTAACCGTCTACCTTATTATTTATGTGCTATTTAAATTATTTATGTGTTGGGTTATGTCTATATTATGTTTTATTATGTGTTTTTACAGATTATATACATATTCCATCAATTTTATTAAGTCTCACTTCAAGTATATGATGTTTATAATGGACTTTTCTTCGAAAATACCCTTTTTAAAATTCTGTTTTACAAGATTCAAAAGCAATGTTTTTATGATATTATTTATGTTGTATGATAATGTTTTGGTTATTGGGAATTGTTTATGATGAAGTGTGGGACCTATATTTCCCTCCAATGCATTGGGTATGAGTATGATGGTTGTCGGTTGTATGGTTACTCCACGTGTAACTGCGATGGTTACACAAAGTATGGTAGCCGTGAGGTTTACAAATTTTAAGGTAGACAAGATGGTTACAAGATTATGTAAGTAATTCCCCAAGATACCTCTATGATTATAATTATGTTCGGTGTGGATCTTGTGTAAATCTCATTTTACACAAATTAAGTATTTATGGGTGGAAAGCATGTCTTTTGAAAATGTTTTCATACGTCATGCGTATTCATGGGCTAAGGTGATTTTTCCTTCTTTTTCATACCTTACTGAGATTTTGTGCTCATCCCAAGTTTTTAAATGATTTTTCAAAGGTTAAAGGATGAGTATTAAAATGAATTAAGACATGTTAAATGTTGAATAATTGTCAAGGAGTCTAGTTTAAAGTTTTAATGTTTTGTATTCTGAGTAAAATGGAAACTAATTTTATGGTATCCACTATATAAAAATGTGTAATGTTATGAATGATTTGTCTTATTTATCTAAAGATCTAAACTTGAAAAGATCCTCAATGTAAAACGAATTGTTTTCTTGAATAAATTCAAGATTATGTATGAAATAAGTGCGGGTTGTTAAAGTTGGTATCATAGGATGGTTTAGATAACTTTAGGGGTTAAGGTGATGCTAATAAAATACCATAAACAATTTTCACTCTATGTTTAATTTGTTATAGCATTTAATGATTACCATGATGATTCATCTAAGAAATGTCTGTTTAGTGTGGTTGTCCGTAGAAGGAACATGGACACTGAAGAGGAGAGGCACCGACAGAATGACATCCTTCCTGATCGACAACCCGGAATGGTAGGGATTGGAACCGAGTAGTTTGTGACAGTAATGGCTCAGCTAACGCAGGCTATAAATAGTGGTGGAATCCATGAAAGAGAACCAATAGAGGTACCCCAATGGAACATGACAGTGGTGGAACATTTTATGAGACAACATCCTCCTGCATTCAAGGGATCTTCTGACCCAGTGGCAGCAGAAGGATGGATTAAATCCCTTGAAAAGATATTTGATGTTATAGGATGTTCGGACAATCAAAAGGTAAGTCTTTCCATTTACCGTTTTGAAGGGAAATCTGATCAGTGGTGTTCAATGTTAAGGAATATCAGGGGTAGATAGGAATTTGATGCCTCAGTGTGGGATGAATTTGAAAGTATTTTCCTTGAAAAATATTTTCCTAAGGTGGTGCGACTTAGAATGGAGAAGCAATTCCTTGAATTGAAACAAAAGGAGGAATATTCAGTGGCTGTGTATGAAGCGAACTTCACCTGACTGGCGAGGTATGCTCCAAATATTATTCTAGATCTCAATAGAAAAATCAACCGCTTTTACTCAGGATTGAATCCAAGGTATCGAAGGGCATTGTCCTCCCGTGAATTCAAAAGTGATGAGAATCTTGTCCGATGTGATGAGAGGGTAGAGATGGAATTTGCTGACGATCACATGCATTTTGGAAAAAAGAGAAGAAGAGGTCCCGTTGGCAAGCAATGGGTAAGAATCAACCAAATAAATCTGATGGTAAGAAAATCTAGTTTCCAATTTGTGAAAATTGTGGCAAGAATCACCCTGGGGAATGTCTTATCAAAACTGGGAAGTGTTTTAAATGTGGTATGTTTGGACATATGGCCCGAGATTGCAATGAAAATCATCCAAAGACAAATCCTGATAAGCAAACTTTAAAGTGTTTTAAATGTGGTGAGATGGGTCACTATGGAAATTCCTGTCCAAATATGGATCCAAATAATGCAAAGAAGCCAGGATACAAGAAGAAAGGTGTAGTGAGATCCTTTGCGAATACGTCAGTAGGTGTTGGGCCATCCAATGAAGTTGTATCAGGTACTTTGTTGAAAATAAGGGAACTATTCAATGTAATGATGTGCCAGTGGTAAATGAATACCTTGATGTTTTTCCTGAGGAGTTACCCTGTTTCATACCTGAACGAGAAGTCTAATTCACAATTGATTTAGTTCTTGATGCTAATCCAATTTCAAAACCCCTGTATCATATTTCTCCAATAGAACTTCATGAATTGAAAATTCAGTTGCCGGATTTTCTTATCAAAGGCTTCATTCGTCCCAGTACTTCAACATGGGGAGCCCCTATTTTGTTTGTTAAAAAGAAAGATGGTTCCATGAGACTTTGCATTGATTATATAGCTTTGAATAACACACTGTTAAAAACAGGTATCCTTTGTCTCATATTGATGACTTGTTTGATCAGCTCCAGGGAGCTCAGTACTTTTCCAAGATTGACTTGAGATCCGGATACCATCAGTTGAAGGTGAAGGAGGATGACATTATGAAAACAGCCTTTCGTACTAGATTTGGGCATTATGAATTTTTTGTTATGCCATTTGGGTTAACTAATGCACCTTCTGTATTCATGAATCTTATGAATAGAGTATTTCATGAGTTCTTAGATAAGTTTGTGGTTGTATTTATTGATGACATTGTAGTTTTTTATAAAAATAAAGAGGAGCATGAAAAACATCTAAGGGTTGTTTTACAAACTTTAAGAGAAAAGAAACTATATGAAAAATTCAGGAAGTGTGATTTTTGGTTGCAAAAAATTTATTTTCTTGGCCACATTGTAAATAGGGATGGAATAACAGTTGATCCTGCCAAAACAAAAGTAGTTATTGAATGGTCAAGACCCACAAATGTTACTGAGATTCGTAGTTTTCTGGGATTAGAAAGTTATTACCGACGGTTTGTTAAGAACTTTGCACGGTTATATAGCCCAACAACTAAGTTAACATAAAAAGGGGTTAAATTTTTTTGGACAGAGGAATGTGATGTTTGTTTTCAGGAACTAAAGAAGAGATTGGTGAATGCTTTAGTTTTGGCCTTACCCTCTCGGAATGGTGAGTTTGTTATCTACAGTGATGCTTCTTTGAAGGGATATGGTTGTGTTTTGATGCAGAATGATCAGGTAATTGCCTATGGTTCGAGACAACTTAAACCTCATGAGCTAAATTATCCCACTCGTGATTTGGAATTGGAAGCTGTGGTTTTTTCATTGAAAATATGGAGGCATCATCTATACGAAACCAAATGCCAAATATATACTAACCATAAATGTTTTAAGTATATATTCACTCAGAAGGAATTAAACATGAGGCAGAGAAGATGGATAGAACTGATAAAGGATTATGACTGCACGATCAATTACCATCCTAGAAAATCAAACAAAGTAGTGGATGCCTTATGTCGGAAAAATCATGCATCATTAACCATGCTATGATTGGAACATGATCCCTTGATTAGTGATTTGATGAATTTTGGCTTAGAAGTTGTTGCTGTAGGGAATATATCTGTTTTGTTTCAGGTTTCAGTGTAGTCTTCATTGTCAGACAGAATTATGAAAGCGCAGAGGGAAGACCGTGAGCTACAGAAAAAGGTAGAATTGTTTAAAATCGGTAAGTTTCCAGAATTTAATCTTTATAAAGATTATGTTTTAAGAATTCGAAAAAGGTTGTATGTGCCTTGTGATTCCCAGCTGAAGAAAGAATTGTTGTGTGAAGCTCATAGTTCTCCATTATCTGATCATCCTGGAAGTACTAAGATGTACAGAGACCTTCGAGAGTATTACGGGTGGAATGGGATGAAAAGAGATACTTCTGATTTTACAATGAAATGTTTGACATATCAGCAGGTTAAAGCAGAGTAGCAGTTACCGAAGGGGATGCTTCAGCATTTTCCAGTGCTAGAATGGAAATGGGAGAATATATCCATGGATTTTGTGGTGGGACTACCAAACAATTCTCAAGGTAACAATGCGATAAGGGTTATTGTTGATCGACTAACAAAGTCTTCTCATTTTCTTTCTATTTGAGAAACAATAAAATTAGATCAGCTTTCTTGATTGTACCTCAAGGATATTGTCAGGTTACATGAAGTTCCTCTTTCCATTGTGTCTGACCGAGATCCCAGGTTCACTTTTAAATTTTGGAAGGGACTTCAGAAGTCTTTGGGCACATAGTTGAATTTCAGTACAGCTTTTCATCCTCAATCAGATGGGCAGTCAGAACGAATGATTCAAACTTTGGAGGATATGCTTTGAGCCTGTTCAATGGACTATCAGGGATGTTGGGATCAGCATCTATCATTAGTTGAGTTTTCTTATAATAACAGTTTTCATTCCAGTATTCAGATGGAACCTTTTGAGGCCTTGTATGGAAAGCGGTGTCGGACTCCTGTGTTTTGTGATGAAGTCGGTGAAAGAAAATTGATGGGGCCAGAATTAGTAGAAGAAGTGGCTGAGAAAGTGAGGGTGATCCAGCAACACATGAGGACAGCTCAGAGCCGGTAGAAAAGTTATGCAGATAACAAGAGGAAACACTTCTCTTTCGAGGTAGGTGACCATGTTTTCCTTAAAATCTCTCCTTGAAAAAGTGTGATGCATTTCGGTAAGAAAGGTAAACTAAGTCCACGGTTCATCAATCCTTTTGAAATCTTGGATAAAATTGGAACAATTTCATACTGCGTAGCTTTGCCTCCGAGCTTCTTTCAGGTAAATGAAGTTTTTCATATTTCGATGTTAAGAAAGTATGTTCCAGATTCATCACATGTCTTGAGGCCGGAAGCAGTTCAGCTGGAAGAGAACATTTCTTATGAAGAAAAACTAGTTCAGATTCTTGATCGAAGAGAACAGGTATTGCGTAATAAGGTAATCTACCAGGTAAAGGTTTTGAGGAGAAACCACATGGTTGAAGAAGTAACATGGGAGTCTGAAAATGCTACGAGGGAAAAATACCCTCAGTTGTTCAATAGGTAAATAAAATTTTGAGGACGTAATTTCAAGAAGGTGGGGATAATGTAACATCCCATGGTTTTCTATAAATAAATTGAAAATGATTGAAATTTTGTTTAAGGTATATATTTATATGTATCCTTTAAAGATAATGTTATTTCTTCTATGTTTTGAATTTTAAGAAACTGTCATCTACAATTGTGTTCAGTATGTTATTTAGAGTATGATGAAACAAACATGTTTTTTGGTGAATAGTAACCTACCCTTATGAATAGTAACCTACCCTTATGAATAGTAATATGACCATTATTAATAGTAAATAATAGTAACATTACCTATGAATAATAAAATAAAATTTAGACATCTTAGAAAGTGACAATTTGACCTTAGTAAACGTTTTTGGTATTTTATAAGTAATAAATAAATAATTATAATTAATTAATTAATTTAAAAGAATATTTATTTTCTTGTAATGTATTCATAAATCATTGAATCAATGTATAATAGTTTTTAGATAATTTTATAAGACCTCACGTAATTTTTGAAAGAACTATAAATTCAGTTTTAATCTTAAAAACTGCTTTTTTAAGTAAATTATGATTTTTATTAATTATTAAATTAATAATATTTAGAAAATTATTTTTGAAAAATGGACTTAATTTTTGGATTTTACACAGCGAAAAATGGTTGTGGTAAGTTTTTGAGATTTTTTTGAGAGACTTGAATTTTTGATGAATAGTGGAATCCTATTATTCACAATAAATGCTAAATAATGTATTAATTGAGTCACCGATGATGTTCTGCTGATGTAATCCCACATGGTTCAGGATTAAATTATAAAATTACTATTATTGAACATCCAAAACTCACTATTCCTGGTCTTTGGTGAAATTACTAAACTAATCAATTTTATATTAAGGAAACCCCTCTCCCCTCCACAATAAAAGCCACCCTTCACTCCCTCTTTTCCTCACACCTCTCAAGCTCCAAGACATCTCTAAACTCTGCCCAAACACCTTCCCTAGCTCATCCCCCACGTCCAAAATCTTCTGGTCTCATCAGAAGACCAAGCCTAGCTTCCTTAAAATGGATCTCAAGAGGAGGATTCTAAAGGTAAGTTTCTCTCTCTTCTCCTTTATTTTCCTTTCAAGTTCAAGTTCCTTTCTTGATCTCTCCCTAACTATCTTCATCCAAATTGTTCTATAAATCCTGTATTATATATATAATGTAATATTATGATTCTAATGTTATATTATATAACCCCACACCCTTTCCCTCTACCATTTATTTTATTAAACAGAATGTTGTTCATAAGGTGTTAAATTTATAACCTTCAAAAATGACATGTTCTCTTCCTCCATTTATACCTTAAATCTGGTCATGAAATAATTTATATGGTTGAACCAGGTTAGAATATATGTTTTATGACTCACATAAGGTTCTGTAATTATTTTTTACTCATGATTCAAATTTATAAGACTAAATGAGGATGTAATTATCAAAGAACCACTTAAATGATCTAAACGAACATAATTAATGTTTTAACTTATGAATCATCATAATATAAAGAATCAAAGTGATAAATGGTATAATTAATTGTACTGGAAATATTTAAAAACTACTCCATTCCAATTTTGGAGATTCACTTCCAATCAACAAGAACGATTCATCATGAACCGATTGTGAAAATCACAAAAGAACTCACCCAAAATAATGCAAGGAACGAAATACTAACAATTAAGGGGTGAAATGTGGTTATGAAATGACCATATAAGATGTTATAAACATGAAAAGGTTTATTTAAAATACTAATAACACTCTTTTAACCATTATACAGGAGGTTTAAACAACTTTGAAGTAAGAAAATCCCAAGGTAAGGGAATTCTTAACCTGATTTCAATTCTTTGGGTTAACCGTCTACCTTATTATTTATGTGCTATTTAAATTGTTTGTGTGATGGGTTATGTCTATATTATGTCTAATTATGTGTGTTTAAAGAGTATATACATATTCCATCCACTCTATTAAGTCTCACTTCATGTATATGATGTTTATAAGGGACTTTTCTTCTAAAATCCCCTTTTTAAAATTCTGTTTTTCAAGATACACAAGAAATGTTTTTATGCTATTATTTATGTTGTATGATAATGTTTTGGTTATTGGGAATTGTTTATTATTAAGGGTGGGACCTATATTTCCCTCTAATGCATTGGGTATGAGTAAGTTGGAGGTTGGTCGTATGGTTACTCCACATGTAACTACGATGGTTACACAAAGTATGGTAGCCATGAGGGTTACAAATTTTAAGGAAGCCAAGATGGTTACAAGATTATGTAAGTAATGCCCCAAGATACCTCTATGATTATAATTATGTTTGTTGTGGATCTTGTGTAAATCTCATGTTACACAAAGTAAGTATTTATGGGTGGAAACCATGTCTTTTCAAAATGTTTTCATACGTCATGTGTATTCATGGGCTAAGGTGATATTTCCTTCTTTTTCATACCTTACTGAGCTTTTGTGCTCTTCCCATGTTTTAAATGATTTTTAACAGGTGAAAGGATGAGTAATACAATGAAGGAAGACATGTTAAATGTTTAAGAATTGTCATGGAGTCTTGTTTAAAGTTTTAATGTTTTGTATTCTGAGGAAAATGGAAACTGATTTTATGGTATCCACTATGTAAAAATGTGTAATGTTATGAATGATTTGTCTTATTTCTCTAAATATCTAAACATTAAAAGATATTCAATGTAAAAGGATGTGTTTTCTTGAATAAATTCATGATTATGTATGAAATAAGTGCGGGTTGTTACAATCATTCTTCTTGGTTTGGTTTTAGATTCCTAAGGGAGAAAATAGTAAAAGGTATATGAGGTAATTTATCAAACCTCCCCAGTCCATTAATTTGTAGAAATAAGGTGTTTGGGGGTGTTCTTGGAGGAAACTATATCCAATTTCAAGAGTTTTCTGAACTTATATTATATCCAGTGGTAGTTCCTTGTTGGTAGCTCAGCGTCGGTAGGTAGGGGTGTCGGTAAGTAAGTACGTCGGTAGGTTAGTAAGTCGGTAGGTCAATTCGTCGGTAGTTTGGGTGTCGGTAGGTTGATGAATATGTACATTAAGAAATTTAAAGGTCATGATGTCAATGATTCGGGGAAAAAGAAGGTTAGGATACTAGTAAGTCAGGATTTCGGTGAGTTAGGCCACTGGTAGGTCGATGCATCAGAAGGTCGAGGTGTCAGTTGGTCGGGGAATTATAGGTCGAGGCATTAATAGGTTGTATTGTTGGTAAGTCTGGGGATGGTGGGTCATGCCGGTGGGTCGCATCGGTGGATTAGAATTGGTGGTTCATCCGTTAGTGAGTCATGCATAAGTGACTCATTTTCGGTGACTCGGGTCGGTTACTCAACCATCAGTGGGTCATTTCTAGTTTTTCCTAGTTTCTCCCCCACTTACAATTTATTTGGCATAAATTGATTTTAAAGAACTATTTGAGCATTTCTAAAGGAATGTAAATTGTTATAAATTATATCATTAATATCCTAACACATCATAAAATTTGAAATTGTAAAAACATGTGGTCTGGACCATGAATCGACTATAATGTCCCTTAAAATAGTTTCCATCCCATTGATATAGAATATGGATTTTCTAATGCTGATAACCTCTCTTCTATTGAACCATTCCATTTTATCTTTATGTTCCAAGAAGATTTTATCCTTATTGAGTCTGATCTGTGTTGTGGTCATGGATTCAGTTTTACCATGGCGCCTCCTACCACTTGTGAGACCCCCCCTTGTTTTTTTTCATATATTGTGGTTTTTATCTACTAATATTCATGGTAAGGATCTATTTTTCTCTTTATTATTTTATTATCATGAGTTGTGGGTGTACCCATGTCCCCTTGTGAATATAGATGGGAAACAATTTAAGAAAGATAATAAGAAGTAATAAATGAGGGTCTAAAAAGACAATGATGATGGTTTCCTTTCTTTAGAGGTTATCCTTGATCCATATAGTGTTTTTAAGGGATGTGTGCCTTATGAACATCATGGCCATTGGAAGCCTCTATTTGTGCACCTTTGTTTTTTCATTTTTTAATGGCTGAAATTAGGAAATTTATTAACCATGTACACTCGGATAAATAAATTCATTTCCCTGGTATCAAACATGTCCCATGATCACCCCTGAACAATAAAATAAGAATTAAAGAAGGATTGTTCCTAAATATAAATACACCTTTCTTTTTTGTGTGGCTGTGTGTTTTTTATGGTTATGTTTGACCTTGTTTTTGTGTTGGTCTTGTGATTTTTGGATGGGGTGTGGTTGTGTGTATCAGGTGGGAAAGGTGGTGTGGTGGTATCTCAGGATGAGATATTGATCAATTGTGGAATTTTTTCACTTGTTATGTAGTGTGATTGCGTATGGGCAGTGGTTGGGCAGAGGGGTTGCTCGATTGGGTTGTGTTATATTGGTGGGTGTGTTGGGAATGCTGTTTTTATGCATAAGGGCTGACATGTATGGTTGGGATGAGGGGTTATGGGTGATTTCCTATAAAGAGGAAGGATATGGTGGCATGAATTTGAAGAATTATGAAGGTGGTGTTCAAGAAAAGGGAGTGGGCCATTGTACTAAAAGACGGTTGAATTTTATTATTTTTACAGATGTGGTTCTTTTATTTTTTTAGTGATGTCGTGTATGGGTTACAAGGGATGATTTTTAATAAGGATGGTGATACCTTTTTGGGCCTTTTTACTTGATTTTCTAGAGAATTTTTAAAGTGTACATCTGTTGTGATGTTACTTGTGGTGTGCTATGTTTGGCAGTTGGTTGGGTAGGGATGGAATAACATGTAAATTCATAATACTGCCAAATGATTAAATGATTGGCAGTTACATTTTATCATTACAGAAGTTGTCGTCATTTGTGGTGATATGAGCATATTTGGTTGGAAGCAAGGGTAGTTTTGTGTGGGATGGTTGTTTTTTTAACCCATATGTTGGGCTGAGTGTTTTGTACCAATATATATATATATACTTGTAGTTCCTTGTGATTTCTCTACACACCCCTCCTGTGTTGAGCACCATGTTCCAAACATCTCCATTTTTATGGGGCGGGGGGGGGGGGGTTACCATTACCCTCATCTTGGTTGGAGGAAGGATGGATTTTTATTGACTCCTCTATACTCCCTTTTATGGGCATTGGTATCCCTAGACTCATTGGGTATGTTGGGGTGTGGTTGTGAGGCATAGGCGTCTATGCATGAGGTCTTCTTCTTAGGTGTCTTTGGGATGAGGTTTTAGTTTTGTGGCCGAGGTTTCTATGGGTAAGATATGATGTGGTATGTGGCCTTGGTGTGTGTGGGAATGTGGTGATTGTGGGGATTATGTAAGATCTTGTTAGCATCAAGAAATTCACCAATAAGGATGCACATTTAATCAGTGGGATGTGGTGGAGGGTACCCCATTACCGATGTTCCTACTACATTGAAATACTTGACTTATGTTATTTGGTGAGGATTCCTTGGTGAGGTTGGGGTGGACTATATTCCATGTCAGGTGGTTTTTCATTTATATTGTTTTCTTAAAGAGGAATTAGTATGTTTCTCCTTCTTGTGGACAATGGATATTGGCTTTTACAGAGTGTACATGTATGCTCACCCCAGGTATATAAATCTATTTTTAGGTTTCCAGGGAGATTATATAGACCATTATAGACCTTACTAGCTCGGATGCTGGGGAAATTTTGTTGTGTTTCTGCTCAGTTTTTCATTTAGTATTCACTTTGGAGATTTTCATAGTATTTTAAGATGTTTACCTTTTTGAATATGCATATGGGATGGATTTTGGTTTACTTTTATATTTTGTGATTTGTTTTTCGTGGATTTTTTCATCTTATCTCTATATCTTGTACTATAAAAATGAAAATTCCCTCCTTGTTGTGAGATATCTATACCATCAGTGCTGTTTCACGCCCCATGTCCTATAGGATATGACAATTGGGGGATATTATCTGTCATTATACATCACTATATGAGAAAGTGAATCTTCAGGGGGAGGTTTCGTGACATGTATAATCCTAGAGTAGTTCTAACAATCTCATTTTACTCATATTAATACTTTTATTATTAATAATATATTTAAAAATATTTTGGTTAGTGTATATAAGACATCTCTCTCCACCGATGTAATAACTCAATATATTTGTTACAATTATCACGGTTCTAAAATCTAAATCAAGAATTTATTAATTTATCTCATAATGTTTAATATTTATGGATTAATTAGGATGAACACATTCATTTTCCTTACGACTAGATCAATAAAGATTCATGGATAGATAAATATATAAAAATTTGTACATACTAATTGTGAGAGTCAATGTTGGTGTAATTACTAATATAATTTTCAATTCAACAATGTTTTATTCACATTCCATTGTATATGAGAATTTTACACCCAATAATTTTAAGATTCATAATGAATTGAATTATTGAGTAATGTTTCTAAAACCCAACAAATAATATCATAGTAAGCCAGGGAAACAATATTTTTAGAAGTTTTAATGGGTCTATGTTACTAATTTACAAACTTTACTTTATAGAGGATGAAATATATAACACCATTGGATAAAAATAAGTTTGGGAAAAAAATTATTAAATCCAAAATTCAATTTTTTTTAATTTAAGTTACTTTCCCTCAGAACATTATGGATGATATATACAAATTAGTATCATTCCCACATTA
The DNA here is from genome assembly GCA_963277665.1 of Viscum album. NCBI lineage: Eukaryota > Viridiplantae > Streptophyta > Magnoliopsida > Santalales > Viscaceae > Viscum > Viscum album. Next base: position 968,304,340 of record OY728133.1, on the reverse strand, counting down.
ATTATTATAATAAAGAATAATATTTTCAATTAATTCCTCTAAAATCAAATTATGTTATTCTATAAATATATAATTCATAAAATCCATAAAACTAGAAGGTATATTGAAAATCCAAAAAAAATTACTATGAACTCAAATTTATTTTATCTTGTACGAAATCATTTTTTTTGGATATCCCCTTTCATAAATTTTCTCCAACAACAAAAAAAATATTATTATAATTTGAGATTTATTGATACCCTTATAGAAAATAAAATATGTAATCATTTAATTTATATTGAAAATATTTTTTTATTAATTCCATTGTTTTCTCTACACTAAATAACCTAATTAGAACCATCCATCATATTCATAAATAAGATATGTTATCGCTATAATGAAACATTTGGATTAATGAATCCTCAATCACATAAGTCCTTCAATTACTTCATTAACATAACTAACTCTACTTGACGTAATATGGTATTTTCATTTTTGGGATATAATCAATCTATATCATTATCTTTCTCAAGGGTGATAAAGGTAAATCATGAAGAAAATGACATATATATTCTTATATAATGGGTTCATATTCTACTCTTGAACCACATAACCCATCATATATAAAATGTCATCCATTTTTTCAACATGAATGTGGATAATGTGTGTCATTTTGTGTGCTTCCAAAAAAATAAAGCCAATAAATTTTCCAATTATAAATAATAGATTTCATACATCCTCAACAAATTCTTACATCATTCCATATATAATTAATCCATAATTAATAAATTTAGGCATAATATATCAAGATTAAAACATTAAAATAAACTATAAGTTTTATAGTTATATTTTTATCAATATAAGACCTTTATATTCTAATTTGATATACTTGTTATGTCACTAAGGAATTTAATGTACAAAAAGGAGTTTTCAATTAAAAGTCAATATTTATTTAATCTAGTTCCATTGAATATTATATTAAAACATCTAATATATATAAGATTATGTAGATCTAGAATCAACTAATGTATTATATTATATGTATTGTATAAAAAAATTACCCCCATCAAATAATTTAATGATTCTAATCCACTCTTTTCTATTAGAAATTCATAGATGTGATCTAAAACCCTTCTATAGGGTTAGATTCCTTGGATATTAGAAAATTAATTCCACTATTGTCACATATAATTACATGAGAAAAATTTCACATTATTTTCATTTAATTTATTTTTGACATCAGGGAAATTACGATGTTTCTCAATTTATAAATTACATACATCCAAACTCTTTTCTAATATCTACGATGTCTCATCTAACATTTAATTAATAGAGGTAACACCATCCTTCCTTTTTTCCTTTACAATTATAAATTCCATTTGGATATGATTCTTCTTCTTATTTTTAAGGCTTTCCTTGGTAATTAATTGATTTTCAAAACTCATTATCAATCAATATAGCACCAGTTACAATATCATCATAATGAGAAAATTTTAAAGAGACCAATTATCTTTTAATATGTGTATTTATACCATCAAATACGTTATAAATATTTCCCTCTGGGTTCCATATATAATTTATGAACTATCATTAAATCTTATTGAAATTTTACTCCTACTCAGCCGCAACATTTCACTCCATTTATCAAATGATTATGAATTTTCGTTCAATTTTATCTTATTTCCAATGAGGAAAATGTTTATTTTGAAAAATAACCTTAAATTACTTCCACTATATATTTAATATCTCATAAGAATTGTTATTATTTTTATTTAAAAAAAATAGTATATATGAATCTCTCAATAGAACATATTTCCATAATAACATTTTCCTTCATTGTACACACCAAGGCTATAATGGTCATCTATAAATACATTATTCATTTTTATACTACCATTAGATTACTGTAACCTCATGATGATATTTTTTTCCCTTATATGAAAAAAAAATCTTTATCCATATCATTGGAAAACGCCTTACTCTATATGTGAAGGGGTATTTGGAATAAAACTACTCAATTTACCAACAATAGTACTTGTCTTTTCAAACCCTTGTTATATATACTATCAATATTATCCAAAAATTCATGTTATTATTCTTGAATGTTATATTGGATTCTTGTCCTTATATTTGGATCCATTATCTAATAAATGGAAAAACATAATTAATAATACAATATGCAATTAATTTTAAATACATGATAGAAAAAAATATTTATATATATTTATATGTATCACATTTTCTAAAAATTTGGTCCTATTCATTGGATACATAAAATTAAGTCTAGATTAATCCTTAGAATATATTATGGGTATTAAAATATTATCTACACATTTCATATTATATCATTGATTGTAAGGTTTATACGAAACCCTGATTTAATTCTAATTGCAATGCCTAAAACACGAGTCAGTAAGATCTGGTATGTCAGTTATCAAATAGATATCAGATTACAAAAGAATTAATTCAAAATATCATGGTTCATTAGTCATTAATAATTTACATAATATATATATATATACATATATATTAATTATTACATTTATTATTAAAAAACATTATCCAATAATGATTTGTATACATGAAATAAAAAAATGTATTCCACTTGAACATCTAGGGAAATTTTAAATAAATTAATGAGTGATATCATATTCAATATAAAGGATATCATATAGTAGTTTTTAAAAAATATATAATAATTGTATATATAAATAATGAGAATAATTAAAGAATGATGTCGTATCAATGAACTCATAAGAAAAACATAACCCATGTCTCTGAAAATAATCAAATAATAAAAAGGGTAAAATATAAATGATCACATAATTATGAAAATGTTTTTTATTCATTTTGGGGAACATCATAAACATATTACTGATGGTTTTTGTAAAGGCAAGATACCAAAAGGGCAATGATGATCCCAATTCCAAAACAAAGTTATCAAATGAGACTTATAAGTGATATATTATGATATAACATTTTTTCCCCACCCAACACATGAATTATAATGAACTATACAAAATAATAATTGTGAAGAGGAAATACTAGAGATAATTTTAAATAATGAAGAAATTATAAATACACAAAATACTTTCAAAATGAATATACTTTAGAAGAACCTATAATATAGGGAACAAAATTATATGGTGTTGTCAGTAGACATTACCATTAAATTAGTTAATAAGATTATATTTTATAATTACCTTGAAACATATTAATCATAATAAAAAAATGAAAATGTTCACATTTGTACCCTTATCTAGTCAATAATTTTAGTGTTGAATAATGGGAACATTGATAGAATTGTAATATCAATGTTAAAATTTTATTTAATAAATTTGTTTTCAACTCTAGGGGAACTAATAAATTATGGACGGATCCACTATAATAACGAAGTATACAATAAAACATACATTATATGTATTAGAGACGTAGAATTTCCTTGATGAATGACTTCCATGACATCATGTATTTTTTGAAATGGTGGACTTTTTCCATTATAGAGTTTGTTCAAATTTAAACATCATAAGGGTATAACAGCTTCATAACTATATTCAACTCACAAAAATACCCTCTCAAACTAGATCCCTACCTGATCTTCCACATTCCAAAAGGGTTTCAACAATCCCCATAGAATAGAGACATTCCCCTGGAATTAAATAATAACAAAAGGGAATTATTTCACCCAACTAGAAGAGATATAAGATTTTTATATACACATATTGTACTACTAAACAAAGAGAGATAAAAAATATACCATTACGTATAATTAAAAATATTAGTTATTCAACATAAAAAAATGCAACAAACATTCAATAAGAAACATGTGTTTCTATATATGACTATATAACCCAATTGATACTACAAATAATCGATGTTATAGTGTTGGAAAACATCAAACCATTACACCATCATCTACCCAAATTATTACAGAGTGAAAAACTCATCACCTCACTACATCTCCTTGAGATTCCATGTATCAAAGGAAATAACCACATCTAGGTACCACTGAAGGTGTTTACTGGGTGTGATCTAGAACGCACAGCAGGGTCTCACCCATGTGTTTCATATGAAGTCTTAAAAAATATTCAATACATTTTATTCATTTAGGATAAGAAGTCATGATTATAGTTAAACAATTTTATAACAAAATCATTGAAAAAGAATTTCATTCCCTCTTTTTACACTTTTCGAAATAATGATGGTAAATCAATATCAATGAATTTCAAATCCTTATATCAAAATATATATATCATATCAAATCAAGGCAATAAATTCATCATTTATCATATCAAACCAATTGTAGTAAAATCCATTAGTACAAACCAAATCATCAAAAATCATCAAAAATCATCAAAAAACACAACACACATCAGGCCATAGATCACACTAAGTGAGGATATCTAGGAAACTCATACCTAACATTGATAATTTCATACTCATAAAGTCAATAGAAATATTCATCATGTCTAGGGATCATAGGAATACTCTAGAATATGGACACCCCAAATAGAAAAAATATGTCCCTATAATAGAAGGCATAAGTTGTAGAGGAAATCCCCATGTGAAAACCCTATGACAGTGGGTGTGACCTATTACTATACCATTAATCTAATTACCCAAGAATTCTTGTGGGATATATTTTATAAATCAACTCATAAATCTTTTTTCATCATTCCAAAAATTGAAAACAATTTTTCCAAACCATTTCACAATACTTTGAAAACCCTTTTTTCAATTACCAAAAGTACTAGACAACTATATTTTATAAAAACAACTTTACACACAAACACTAATAAATTATTCATATCATTCGATTTATTTTAATAAATCAATTTATCAAAACAGGAGAAATGCAGTTCACTAACACAAGCTAGTGGCAAAACCCCCTACCTCAAAACTTAGTATGCACATGCCCGCAACCAAACCCACTTAAGAAAGTATTAAAAAAATAAAATGGAGTCTCTATAATCTGTGCCCACATATTGTAATTTATTAAACATAATAAAAGGGATGAAGGAGAAGATGAAACAAAACATGACCCTAGAACACACTCCTACACCTCCATAACTGGGAAATGAAATGGCCCTAGGAATAAGATTGCATAATGGAATGATAATGGAATCATGATAATTGTGGTCACAGGTCAATGGGTCTAATAATGAAATGAAACAGTGCTGCCATAATCAAGTAAATGAAGATTAATAAATTATTACTCTTTTATAGAGAAATAATTCAATCATAATAGTGATTGAACATTGACAAAATCTATCTGGAATGAAAGGAGAATCCCAAAATTACTTGGTAGACCTTCTATGTTGAGATAAAATGTACCTGTGGATGAATGAAATAACATATAACTCATGAAGAACCCCTAAATCTAGGATTAGGATATTTTAATGGAATGAAATATCTTTTAATGTCATGAAATATTCAAGACACATATAAAATAAAAACAAATCACCTTTTTATAAAACACTAAATATTTTAGCATTACAAAATGTATAACCTCTACCAGTTGTGTACTCCCTTCACACAAGGTAAATGGTTCATGAAATCTACACTATAGAGAATACCGGTCATTTATTCCAAATAGATTGAATTTATTTCTTTATCATACTACAAATCTATTAATTTCCTCACAACAACCAAAACTCATCACTGGAATTCCCTAAACTACGGATGAACCATACAAATCCATTACATGTTTCAACCTAGACTCCATTAATTCATACATACATACACCCCTAAAAATTAGGAATTTTTTCTCATCAAATGTTTTCTATCCATGGGAGTCACAAGAACTACCAATTAAATAGTAAAACATGCAATGAGTTGTAATATACAAGTATGTGGGATATATGATGTTACAAACTCCCCACAATAAGAATTTACACCACATGGAAGTCATGTCGTTTAATTTAGTTTAATAAAGTTATGATTCATCTACTCCCTAATAAACAACTACCTCTCCTATGTCTCATAAAATATGATATATGCTTCTATAAGAAACTGAAAAATAGAATAAGATTCCCATTAAACACAATCATTTGAGAAATAATGATCTCAATTTCCCCCTCAAAAACTAAACAATTGGGTTCTAACCCAATATTATCCCAAAATAGATCCTTATAGGGATCAACATGGTATTTTTGGTGTTATGATATGTTATAAAAATCCTTATATCATGTTAACTGAACCAAAAATACCAACATGTAATAATCATTTTGAATCCTCACACTCACGTAGACCCTAAATCTTCAGACACATCTCATGAAACAAACTTGGTCCCAATAATGATGCTTCACTCACCTATTCCAAATAAACATATGACATGAACAGGTGACCATACAATCCTCTAAGGGTTCTGTTCTGATCATTTTTCTGAAATTGTTGTTATAATAAAACTAAACTAAAACGAGATGGTTATTACACCTTCCACCTAAATAAATGATAATGGAATTAATCATATCCACTAAAATTTGAATAGAAAACTCTATCTTACTATATATATATATATTTTATCTATTTTTATCAATCTATTTTGATTCACCATCAATTTTTGGAGACTCTTCCAAAACATCAATAGAGAACAGAGACCCTGATACGAAATTTTGGTGGACGGAACCGTAGGTTACCACACAATTTTATGCACATAAACATACTGAGAGGGTTATCATTAGTGATATATCATATTAGAATGATATTTTTTTTCAACTGATCAATCACCAAATATTTTATTTCTCACTTGGGATAACCATGGTAATCCAATAAAAAATTCAATGGATACCTTGTCCCATTTACAAAAAAGAAACATCGTACGAGGATGATGGAAACCAGAAGGTTTCAGGAGGTAAGTCGTTATATATGGGAAGGTGTTACAATGATATAGAAATTATAAATTTCATACATCATACCCAGCTAGAAGAACTATTGTGAACATTCATAATACGTCTTATTCATGCCCGGATGAACCCCCCATGATGAAGTATGAAAATAAAACAATATTTATCTCATCACAGATGGTCGGATGAGTTATGAGTCCCCAAAATTGAGAAAACCATCTAAAAAGAAGTCCATCCAGAAATGGTATCGCCACCATATATGATTTCCCAATTTCATCTTAACCAATTGTCCTATTGCATATTCTGCATAATATAATTAAGAAGGAATAATAATAGCTGAACACTGGTATGAACCATTCATGAACAATCCTTCTGGGAATCTAGATAAAACCTTCCAAAAATTCCAATAATTCTAAACACTACAATTTTTTTGAAAATTGATTACAATGGAACATTCCTATTAAGAAAACATTAAACTGCATTTCATATCACCAAGGTTTAAGTGATATTAATGTAAAATTTTTAGGGGAATCACACCCAATACCTATGTTTGAGATTCATTTACTTCTGAAAAAATAATTTTATCATACATTTATTGTCAGAATATAATATGAACACATCCCTAAAAATATAGTGATACCAAAATATATTTTTATTAATAACATTTAAAATAAATAAATCATTAGTGGGGTAATACTTCACATGTTTAAAAAGATGAGGAGAACTATAAGATCCCAATTTCTTATTCGTCACAAAACCTAGCTAAAAATTATCCTAGAAAACCACATACCCCAAAAGGGCTCTACTATGTTCAAAATTAGGGCTGATGTCTAATATACTTTCATCCTTTAGAGAGAATATTGATACATTTCATCCCATTTTAATTTCACCCATTTACTAGTATGAATAGTCAAATTTTATTCCATATCTGGTAAATCCTTGATGAATCATCCATAGTATCTAGTAAGACCATCTATGCACCAAGTCTAAAATATATTTTATGGTTCATCCCTAAAAAATAACATTTATCTACTCAACATAAAATTATAATCCATTCTCATTAATCACATTCCCATTGAATTTCACTTCACTAATCCACATGTTTCATTTTAAAACCAATCAATAAAAATTGGGGTGCCCCATTATTTCTAAAAAAACTCAAATAGTACTCCTTCTCATGCTCAGACCTTGAATAAACCAAAATATCATTACATAGAGCTACCACAAATGTGTTTGAGATAATGATGGAATATATTATTATTCAGAACCATAAAAAGGGTATGAGAATTAATCCAAACAATATGAATCATAATATTTTCATAATGGAAATTACATGATATTGAAATTCATCTTTGGCATAACACACTCCAAAATATGACCAGATGATAACCTAAATGAAGATCAATCATCAAAAACAACATTCATATGATTTAACTATTCAGATAAATCATCCATATTAGTTAATGGATAATTATTCTTAACAATTTCATAGATCAACAAATATTATTCGACAATTAATCATATTGGAATATTTTGATTCATTTAAAATAGAATCGAAACTATAATAGGTGAAAGGCTATTGTTAAAAAACCCTTCACCATCTGATCATCCCACTGAATATTGAGTTAATCCATCTTATCTGGTTCCATAAGATAAAAAGGTATTGATATGTGTCACTAGAAGTAGTTCAGCAATAAACTATATCACCTTATATAGTGGATTACATGATAAATCATCTGAGAAGATGTCAAAAAAATCAGAACAGTGGTGGGAAGATCAATCAATAAGAATCATAACCAGTCATAACTACTACAAAAAACAAAAAAAATTTGATCACTTGGAGGAAAGGTCCTCCACAACCGATAAATGAATCCCAAAATTCACAAAACACCCATGAACTCCCATTAATCACAAATTAATTAACACAATTAGGTTTACAATCAGATATAGAATAATGCGAAACATGAAAATCAATTCCCATGATGACATCAAACATATGTATATCCAGAATTAGGAAATCACATACTAACTCTACATCAGCCATCGAAATCCCACAATATGAACACCTAAAACAATATATTTCACCTTCTAGTGAGGTCTCTCTAACTCTACAACAAAAGATTAGAGAATAGTAAGTTGGTTAATTATATCTACCAAAGGAATAGGTATAAATTAGTGGGAAGCACCATTATTAAATAAATGAAGTCGTACTAATAATGAAATATTGATGAATCCTTTCACTATCACATGTCTTGCAACTTCCTCCAGAGTATTCTCATATACTTCATGATGGGGCCTCACTCATATGTCCTAGGGATGGATCCCTTTAGTTTTTGAAGAATCTGAATACCTTGTAGTGGCATTTGGAGCCAACTATCCTAGATCATATTGTGGTATAGAAATAGACTTACAAAAACACAATAGATGAATATAACAACCACAACTATTTTACATATAAAAAGGTATATGAAATCAATTCACGGTTTTTTCAAACGTGACATAGTGATATGAATTCATAATCACAGTACCATCTACAACTAGAGGTGTTGAAGAATCATGCTACAGAGTACCACCTCCACTAATGCAGTGATAATATTTCACATTCCTCTACTTCCTTACCATGAAAATGATGCTACAACTACGTGGGAGATAATAGATTGAATATCTAACATTTCATGCCATATTAATTTTTTCCTACATTTCACTATCCACTATCTCCAACTATCCAAATGATTCAAAATAAATACCATCAATTTGATATCTTGTTACAAAACCTGTGGGTACTTATGATATTTTAGATTGTCATTATTTACAAACACAAGTGAAAACAAATCATTGAAAACATATTGGTGTATCCTGATAACAAAATATCCACATAATAAAATTATTTTAACATATGATAGTTCACCATAATCATAGAATCTAGAAAAAATGTTACAATAACAGAGCCTTAAATACCATAAAGTACGAGCCCACATACAGATATTCTTATACCATTTAATCCCATCAATGTTTGTTGAGAACCTCATGTCTAAATGTTACACACTCTACTTTGATACTCTCTGGTGTATCTAGAAAGTGAAACATTTGATTTATCATTTCATTCTACTAATCATCCTCTTAATGTTCATTTATAACATTAAAGGATGGTGATCTATCATGAAAAACTCCCATGATAAATCTTGTTCTCTTAAAGCTAAAAGTTTCTCCATGATGAATGGGATCTAAAATTATAGTGAATTCTAGTGAACAAAAGGAACTACCATCATGATTGCCTCATTATCAATCTAATCCATATATGGATTCCCTGATGATAAATATCTTCACCCTCCCAAGGGACTCATTTTATACTTCATATAAGCATTATAGTTCACACTAACACAAAAGAAGGGGAAATAAAATCTAATAACCAAAGACATATGCAAAAAATACAAAAGAAAAAATGATATTAACCAAAAAAATACAATCGTGTGACACACATCCTAACAAAACATATTAATTTTACTGTCTTCATAGATATAGATGGTTGGAAAATCAACACAGTCTTCCTCCCCAGTACCAAAAATCTTATCCCTAGTATGCTGAATGACCCAAGAAAGGAAATATTGAGGAAAAACCACTATTGAGGACAAACTATAATGAATCACCCCAAATATCCTCTCAAATAAGTCCACATACTGATCTGTTACATTCTAAAATGGAAGTATCAATCCAGACGTACTATAAAATAGAACTAGGGAATCAAAAAACAACATGAGTGGATTATTTTTTCAAAAATAAAGAAAGAACAACATATAATATATATTCATAATAAAAAGAATGAATATAAGAAAATAATATATTCCATATTAGATAAGGAACAATGGTTGTGGAACAACAGAAAAAAGGTAAAAAAAATTATCCAAAATAATATTACAACTCAAAATGACTGAAAAAAGGAAACTACTCAAATAGTTCATGTGACATAATGAGAAAAATACCCACCACAACACCAAAAGCTACCAAGAAAATAGCATACCGAAACCTTCACCACATCACTGTGAAACCTTTCATTTCCCTCCCTCAAAACAAATTACTTTATCTATACAGAATAGAAGGATTACACATGGTGACATAACATGACCTATTATGTCTCTCCTTGGTTTTCCATATCATGTATATAAAAAATAATCCATGCATGATCATATTTTAGGAAAATAAGGATTTATATAAATATAATTGTTTTATATCATATGAATGGAAATAGAATTTAATTTCCCCTTATTACAAATTTATAAAAAAATAGGTAAAATATTTTTAAATCATTCAATATCCATATATAAAAATAGATATATCATATAAAATCAATCCTGAACATGAATCACATGTAATATAAAATCCATGGTAGTACAATCAATCAAGACTCACCAAAAGAAACCCAAATTGGCCAAAAGAATATGTAACATCATGCAATGATCACACTAGTTCCAGATATCTAGGAAAATCATATATAAAATATAGAATAATCCACTATACTTATGCATTGATTTTACAGAGTATTAGAACACCCAAGAATGAAAACCCCCCAAAAGTTCTAACAAGTCCCATGAATAGAAGTCCAAGGGAGTAAGAAAATTTCTTAGGAGAAAACCTATAGAAAGTGGACATGACCTATTACTATACCTTCCACCTATATACCCATGGCATCCCATTTTTTCCTTTTTTCAAATAAATTTAAAAAAAAGTCATTGGGGATATTTTAACAAAACTATTTCCCAATGCATTGAAAACAAATTTTCCATTTACTAAGACAAGGAGAAACCCATGTTTTATTAAAAAATAATAATTCAACACACACAAATAAATGAGTAATATCATTCCATATGATTTAATAAAAAAATTTCTCAAATTAGAGAAATGAAGTTCACCGACACATGCTACAAATGAAACCACAAATATTAGAAATGGGAACACGCATTCCCATAAACAAATACATCAAAATAAATAAATAAAAAATGACAAAAAATGTCGTACAAAAAACCCCACCTCTCCAAATTGATTCAATTTAAGAAAATGGTGACTAATGAAGATGAAACAACACATGCCTCATGTACATTCACCCACCACATCATATCCAAAAAATTAATATTGCCCCTCCCTGAGAACACACAGAGGATCCAGATGGTAATCATGAGAATCATCACTGAATGACAATGTATCAAATAAAAAAAACATAAAAAATCATCCTTAGCCTTCTAAATGAATAATTATAATTGATTACTCAACCCAATTTAATTCATCCCACTTTAATGGGGATCATTCCCCAACAAATCAATATGGAATGAATAGATTCTCCCAAAATCATCTTATTACCATACTCAGATGAATTTAAAAAAGACCTATGTATGAATGCAATAATATATCAATAGTAATGTTCTTAAAAATACTGTTACATGAAATTCACTTGCTTGAAATCCCTTGAAACATCATGAAATCATCAGGACATAGATATTCCCAAAAACAATATTCCTTTTTATTAAAAATAAATCATTTAGCATTACATGATTATTAACCTATAAAAGGAATGTACTATATTCTCAAATTGGACATGGCTCAGAAAATATTCACTGCTGAGATTACACATCATGAATTCTAATTACATGGAGTCTATTTCTCTAGTAAACTGTAAAAACAGTATTTCCCTCTAATAAAACTCAATGAAACTTATGTATTCCCTTACCATGGTGGGAACCGCACTAATCCATTCTAATATTATAACCAAACACCATTAATATAAGAAAATATAAATTTCAAAATTTTTGGTCATTTTTCTTATAAAATGTAATTTTCCTTTGTAATTACTACATGCACCAAATTGAAGAGTAAAATAATAAAATAGTTGGAAAATTTATGAAATTTGGTAATGGTATTGAAAAAAACTACCTACGATGGTTAGATAATGATTACTTCTTAAAACATGAACTTTAAAAAATGGTAAAATTAAATAGAATATGTTGGAATTGTATAATTTATATTAATGTAGAGTTAGATGATTCTTTTTGTAATTATATATTACAATGACTTGTGTTAAGTGTATAATGTGAGTGAAATGGGGTCTAATGTTTATAATATATCATAATTATATAACATTAATTGATATTAAAACAATATTGAAATAAGAAATTTGGAATTTAAAAGATAACATGAATGAAAATGTAAATATTAACCAAAATGAGAGGGTAATATTACCCATAAATCACCATGGTAACATCTTTTGAATTGGTGAATATTATAGGGATTGGGTAATTTATCGTGTATAGAAATTAAAATAGAAGAAAATAACATATAATTATAACCACTACAGAATATGTAGTGGGATTTTAATTGAAATTAGAACTATTAAAACTAATATGGAAAATAAGGATTGACTATTTGAAACATTTCTCATCCATTGAGTTTCATAAATTATAGTCAAACAATATAACCAAAAAAACAGAACAATTTCATTTAACAAACTTGATATTCAACCTTAACTAGTATCTGATCCAATTCTCTGTTGACCCAAATAACGATCCTAGTCCTCATGGGCTATCAATAAGTGTATAGGAATACAGAAACAACCATTTTGAATGATTTCACCGAAAATAATAGATAACATTAACAAATGACCACTGCATAAATATCATTAAATAATTAAATCAATATAACCACATCTAGTACAAAATATATGATAAAAAAGTAATATAAATTATAACTAAAAAAACCAATCGTCCAGTTTTCCATGAATACCGACCATTTTCTATTAAAACCCCATCATCAAACCAAGAATGATCTTATAAAGGATGATGATGATAAACAAAACACCAAAAATAAAAACATAATGGATGAAAACACCAAATAGTACAAGAAATTTCTTAGCTACTAAGCCTACTAGAATTTAACTAAATAATATACAATGATACATCATTAAGAAATCAAAATATTACAAAGTAGAATTAAAAATAAGATGGAATGATGGGTTTTGTTTTAAATTTTAATTTTAAATCCATCATGATCTTAATACATTGAGTTTGGTATTTAAAATTAAAATTAAAAAAACTCATTTTTATATCCAAAATAAGAAATAAACCATTTTATTAATTTGAAACCAAAACATTTCTTCAAAAATTTTGAAAAAAAATAACATGATAATGTTAGATCAATCAAGAAATAATTATCAACAAGAATTTCATTTCAATGGATATAAAATACTAAAAATTCTAAATTCATGATCAATAACATTAATATAAAGGATAATCATGAAAACTAATCAATAAATAAAGGATACTCAAGAACCAAGTAGAGACAATGAACATTGTCATTTTCTGAATGTCATGTATAAACATGTCTTGGGTATAAACAATATAAAATATTGATTCCACCATGGTCAACATAATCAACATATCCTGGCTGATCACTAGGTTTACAACTAGTCTCTCAAGTCTTTAGGAATCCATGTCCATGCACAAATTCTTTACCAACTGCATTTCCATTGTCAAAATCTATCATGTTATCTATAAATTGACTTTTTTCGTGAGTGAGTCCACCAGTAAAGTAAAAATATACTTAATCCCCTCCAACTACCTAGACTCAGATGCAAATTAAAAATATGTGTGTGAGATAATAAAGTAACATTGACTATAAATTAAATCTACATAGTTATCAACATGGTTCTAGACATCAATAATTCAGTAATTCTTAGAGCACATATCACCCTCACTATTGAACTACATCTGGTGAATAGTCCATTTTTATACCCAATACATAGGATGGAGAAATATACAGTAAGTTATATCAACGTACTACAACAAAATAGGATCATCACAATGTTCCAATCAGGCATTTTGAAATTATAAAATTCTATGAAAATTATTTTGTTCATATCAACATTAAAAATGATTAATCATCAAATATTCCTTTCCAAATTCGCCATCTAAAAGAAAAATGAAACCTTTAATAAAAATATTTCTTTCAAAAATTCCCTATATATTCCAAAATTATGATATAGATTTTAAAATACAAATTTTATTTCATAAAACTGGGTTAATCTATTTTTCAATGTGAGAAAATCACTCAATTATTATCAACTAGAAATTTATATTTTAAAAACATGAGGAAAGAAATTAATGTTGTCTTATTGTCATTAAAAAAATTCTATAATTTGAAACACTTTATAAAATATTACATATATCAAATATTTTCATTTAAATATTGGAATTTTATATTAAAAAATCATGCATATTTCCCGCATTCAACAAAGAAACCATAAATTGTCCATTGAAAAAAATCTGTATCAATATTGAAATTTTCAATTAAAAATACTGAGAGATAACATGATAAAAGTGAATTTTATCGTTATTCATAATATATAATTGAGGAGTGGTTCAAAGAATCATTCCTAAAGAGATTCAAAATCATCATACATAGAATATATATAATTCCGAAGAAATAAATTTCTATTTATTCTCAATAAATAATGAATCACAAAATAAAGTAAATTTATAGAAACACGTACATGGAATATCTACAATAAAACAAAAATAAATCTAGGATATCTAGACTCTAATAGTGATCCATGAATAAATGAAGATTGATCTAGAAATAAGTGAGATGTTTTCATGGATCCAAAAGTACTTTTAAACCATCAATGATCAAATTAATCACACAGACTCCTTTTTCATGAGGAAAAATGTATATAGAGAATATGAGTGTTCAATGTATAATAGGATAAGAGTATAATTTAATAGGATCTCCACATTGATCAGTATTTTGATCCACGTAGAAAATATTATGGAGAATCCTAAATTTCATTAAAGAGCACTACAAATTCAAAGGATTGGATTGGGTTTTATTGGGATAGGTTTGAATTTAAATATTGTGGGGGTCTCTAGATGAATATTAGGATATTAACGGTATTAAATTATCTTAGAGATCATTCATGGGGCAGACCTCATTGATAGTACTAATAGTCCACCTAACCTTGCATCCCACATGGCCTACTAAGAGGAGTTTCATCATTTGGAAGTGAGGTTTTAAACCGTATAATGTAATCACTTTACATCCTCTAGATATCAAAAAAATTTATGGTTCCATGTGAATTAATTCATAATTTTCAATAAAAATATTCCTACCATGATCAATCTCTGATACCATCACAAATCTCCAGCATTCTCTAACAGCATCTTAGAACTAGACTTACCAAATTTGGAATAAAAAATGGAAATAATAGCATGAATGTTATTAATAGAAATTTACAATCATCTCTCTTTAGAATTATCTATCCCTATTAATATTATATTCCAAATTATAGAAAAATAAGTTACAATAAGAAATACCTCGTTGATTTTATATGGTGGATGGTCCTCCAACAAGGAAAAAAATCACCCAAAAATTGAAATATAGAACAAATCCTAGATCATCACAGCTAAAAACCCCCAATTAATAATATTGAGAGGAATGGTAAAGAATAATGTGAAACTAGAGAACTTTAAATTATCTACCCATCATTTTAGGATTCACCAAAATAGAGAATCACAATAGAATTAAACAAAAAATTGATCATTCTACATAATGAACATTCATCAAACACTCTTCAAGGATAAACTTTTAATGTCTGAAGAAAATAACTACAATGAATTTTGTAATGAATTGTGTCAACAATAAAAGAATAAAAATACCAATAATATTCTATATATGATAAAATTTCCACAATAATGGAACAAAACTAATATTGATATATACCCCCAGAAAGAACACATTGGTAACATAGGATTCAAAACATTAAACCCTGTCTTTGGGTAATATCATAAAATAATTCACCATAAACTATAGATTCGTGGTCTATCAAGAATAACCTTAATCTTTGTTACCCTATTATGAAACTAAGTTCAATACATGCCAAACTAGAACATCCTCAGAACAACAACTTTAGCACACCTGTTGGAAATTACACTCTCACAAGGGAGATCAACTATATCATCAAGATCAAATTCAAACCATAAAAAACATGTTCATATCAATGAATAAAAAAAATTATAATTCAATATGACTTTTACCATTCTAATTAACATTGAAGGATGAGACTGAAGTGATTTTAAAGAAAAATCCCTCATATCTAAATTTCCATAGCTTATGTTTCAAAACCATCACCCAAAGAACAACATAAATAATGTAAGTAATATAATTAAAAATGAAGGCTTACCATTCAAGTGTGTACATATGTGAAGATAAAATAAATAGATATCAATAAGACTAATAATTTTTAGGTTTATAACCAATATCCAATAGAGATCATCCATTATTATTTTAAGAAAAATTATATGAATTAGAAAGCCACAACTAGGAAAACTTGTATGGTTTCTGTTATGAATTTAGAATCAACACGAGGGGTAAACATCATTCATAACTATAATCTCCTCCACAACATGAAAATTTAAACTCTCTGGCCCATAGATAGAGAACTATTATCTAGAAACTTCATTCACTGTGCATTCTAGAGAAAATGGTCATTGACCAACACATTAATTTTTAGTATCCCAACATACAAAACCTCTTATGCTGACATACGTAGAAACACTATTTCATAAAAATTTTGAGATTATAAAAGCAATTTAATTGAATGAATCTATTCTCCATCGTAAAATCACATGAGATTTCCCTTTTTTCAAAAAACAATTTCCCAATAAAACAAACTTATGTTATCCATCATATAGGATATATCCATCTAATCCATGAATTAATGAAGAATAATCTTCTAGGAATATCCATACCATATCTATCTCAATTTATAATCCACATTAACATACCATTAGATAAGAGTTATAATATTTCATAGAAAACATAGTTTCACTGTATAGGTGTAATAATTTTATGAAACAAGTTTCCATAAAGCATTCATCATATATATATTGAGGTAAGAAACATACCAAATATGAGAAATTATTGTAATTAACACCAACTAATATATCATCATTATTGAATCCAGAGTGATTAAAAAACCCTCTATTATTATAGCCACATTAAACTAATTTTTATTAAAGATTGACCATATGAATTCTCAAGGAACTGTTTAATGAACATGGTCGGGAAATCAAACATCCCACCACACTTAGATAGGTCCTTCAAAAAGGGTTTGTTAAACATGAGTATCAGAGAATCTAAGGTCTCAAGAGAGAAAAAATATATTCAACCACATTAAAAGATATCATTTCATTATGGGACCTTAATAACATTAATAAGATGGTGGAAGACAATACATGTTTATCTGTGTGGTTTCAAATGGCTTAAAAGAATCTGACTACACTAAGGAATTTAATTTTTAGGTAGAGTTATCAATTGGATATGTCACTTCTACAAAATGTTATGGACTACTAAAATGTCTATAATTATTAAGGAACCTTTTATATTTCATAGAAAACATCTTGGGAGAAATTTCTAGATATCAAAAAATAGAGTCTCATAATCTAAATTATAAAAACACTCAAGTAATAATAAATAAAACCCCCAAAGAATCCAAAGAAGGAAAAACACGTTATAAAAAAATCAACACATTTAAACACATAATATTTTAGCTTTAGCAAATATTTTACCTAACCATAAAAATTAAAAAACTTGATTTACGTCCCAAAAATTTTAAGAAATACTTTACCATGTCATGGGAATTCGTCCATGTTTTCAAAAGTATCAATAAGATTATATCATTTGAAAAATCATTTATATTTTACACCCCATACAATACATAATTTCATCTTGAAATTTCATTTATTAAATTACAAATGTTTAATTAAAATTCATTTTTACAAACTAAATATTCCATAAAACAGACTATTTTCTAATTTAAATCATTTCTAAAAAACCAAAAAAAAACTTAATTTTATCCAATTTTGTTTAAAAGTGAATATAAAACACAAAAAAATTTGAAAAAATATCAATAAAAAAACAAGACTTTGAGAAAACCCACATATATAACTCTTACAACAACCATCACATTGATGATTCCACCTAAAAGAAAATGGAAAATGGGCCATGATTGAAATTATAAAAGAACAATGCATGTCTTGTTTATATGGGCTGGTAAACCAAACATTAATTTTAAAAAATATGTAAGATGGACTTCAATATCAGCCACATAGATTTGTTATAGTTTAATATTCTATGTAATAATGATATAAATTTATTCGTATTTCTTTTCCAAATCAAAAACTCATAAGTGATTCCTAATATATAAAATAATCTCTTCAGGAATCAAAATATCATTTATCATTAGGAAGCAAATTACACAAAATAAAGGCCCAAGTAACAGAATTCCTTGGTAAATCATGTATCATAATGCGGAGGTGATTATAAATATCCCACTCACTAATAACCACTTGGCTCTAAATAAATTATTAATTTTTTTTCTAATATATTTCATCCAAAATAACATAATATATCTTAAAGAAATGTTATTTATTTTATCAAAAACATCCATTGATTAAATTTTTAGCGATCCATCTCAGGATACCACCATAATAATTATTTGATCCAATTATCCATAAATCCAAAGATAAATCATGACCACCAAGTTCATGATCTTGTCTTTTTCTAGGTACATCCCTTTTGGAGTTTATTGTTGGGCCTTCTTGGCCATGTCTTATTTGGAGATGAAGAGTTTTTGTTAAGGAATATGTATTAATGTACATGGATGCATTATTATTTTAATTATTGGAGGCAGGGTATAAACATATTAAATGGGACTATGTGGGTTTCCCATGTGATTGGATGTCTTTTGGAGGTGGTTTGAGAACTTTTACATAATATGAAATGAAAACTAAATGATGGACAATTAGGTATAATGTATATGATAAATGAAATATAAATGAATCCATATACAATCAAATAACTTTTCTGTGATGTCAGGTGGTTTGATGTTGTGAATATAATAAACATATTGTAAATGTTAATCGGTTTAAATGTTTACCCAAGGTGAAATGTGTTTTAGCATAAAAAAGAAATGAAGAGATACATGTTATGAAAGGATTGTGCACCATGTATTCCTCAAAACAAGAACTTTTATGTGGGTTGTTTGTGTAATTATTTAATTTATTTTTATTTCCTCTACTACAAGGATATAAGATGAGATATATTTTATTTTTAGTCCTTTTCTCCCCTCTTAAAATCTTGATCATTCATCTGATCATTGGGTAGTGTTTCTACTTATGTTTCCCATATCATTAATCGTTATTCAACTAAGTATATGATTTCATTTCATCTCCACTATTGATTCATGTGAATCTTAATATAGGTTGATCTACATTATTAATAATATCCTTTTCACCTTTATACTTAAAAGAAAATTCAATTTGATGTTATTTTTTGATTCCCAGTTCATTTTTGGGAGTCTGAACCCAACCCTATAAACATTCTAATTGTGATGTATATGAAACACTGTGATTTCAGCGATGAAACATGCTCAATACTTAAACATGTTTTGATGGTAAATACTATATTTTTATATTAGTTGGTTTCCGTGGATTCAATCATTGATTTGTCCTAATTTTGCCTTCTATTTGGGAGAGTGAACATTTGAATAACATGATCTTTGAAAATGGTCTAATTTGTGTTTATCATGACATGATATGTTAGGTGATCTATTGATATTGAATCACTATGTAATGTATTATTCATTATTGATATAACATTTTATTATTTTAAACATAAATTTATTATTAGGTTTAATAAATAATATTAATTTTCATAATTATCAATTGAGGGTTACATTATGGTATTATAGAAATCCTTTCTAGTTTGAGTTTTTTTGCTGATACTGAAATTCTTATATATAGGTAATTTTCCAGAGGCTAAAAGTCATATATATTGGGGCTGTCCCATTGATATATATTTAACTTATTATATTTCAGGATCTTCCCAACGATATGTGTTGAAATTATAGTATATTGGGCTATTTTCAATGATACACACAGAAATTATTTTATAGTGGGTTATCCCAATTGACAATTACCAAAATGGTTATATAGAGGGGTTATTCCAATGGATGATGTAATGATTATATATATGGACATTCATGGAGGATATAATTCCTTTATAAGGGGATCTGACAAGTTTTTTATTATTCCATTTTTGAATTTTTTAGATGGAATGGTCTTTATGGAAACATAGAGACATTATTGAATAGTGAAAAAGCAGCTTGATTTATGTGTTCTATTAATTGATAAATTAATATAAATATTTATTACCATACTACATAGTCTTACTATCTAACTGGTCTTTTATATGTATTGGTGACTAACAATTTTGTTTTACTCTCACCTTTTAGTGTTATATTTTTAGTACGTGAACAGATTCCATGGATGTAGGTTTGGACATGTCCAATATACCATGTTGCTAATTTTCACATTTGTTGGATGGTGTATATTTTGGAGATGTTCTAGCATCGGGTTTGAGACTAGGTCCAATTAGTATTATTTTTTGTAAGTAGATTCATTTTTTTTGTTATAAATTTTGATATATATTATATTATCATTACATGATTTAATATTATTTAGTTATTAGTTCTTCTATTCTATTACCTAGTTATATTATATATTTTTTCACTATATTCTTTTACATTGATATTTATAATTACTCATTATTAAATTGTATTGTAATCTTTACCAAGGGGTATATACTTTAAAATATACTTATTACACCTATCTACTAGTCCTCAGCCTCTAGTATATGGGGGTAAGTGCATAATGACTCTTTACCAACCCATTTTACCATGAGATAATGAGTAGATTAGGGAACATTACTATGTTATACCAAAAGATAATGATTATATTTTTTGTTGATTTACTATTTAGGAATAGTAGAATGGAGACATGGAAGTGTCAGGATTTGGGAATGTGTTGTGCAAGGAAGTAGTTAACCCATGCATAGTATGAAATCTATGTTCATAGGGAAGTGATTGTTGTTCATGATGTTCTATTAACACAATTTTTGTTCTTTTCATTTAGTGAAATTAATTTTTTTGATGTTTCTGTTTCATAATGATCGATATAATATATTTTAACACATGTGCCTGGTATAAAACTAGGTGAGTATCCCTTCATAATTATAGGCACGGATGAATAAATATCAAGATGAATTATTCATGATAGTAACACATATATTTTATAGGTTATATACATTCCAATATGAACAGTAATATGATATATTGATATATATAAAAAATTAAATTTATGAAATTAAATTTTATAAAATTAACTTTGAATCCTTTTTTCAAGACACTAGTATTCATTAGTTCTCTTTTGTGTTCTCCAATTTAGGTAAACATTATTGATACTGAATGTGTTCTAAAGAGTGTGCATATAATTTTGATAATGTGCCTCCTCCTTTCCAAAATAATTAGTGTCAGGAGATTGTAAAAAAAATATTAACAAATTTTATCTAAATATTCCTATAGCACATGAGGATCATATGTAATATCATCTTCATTATATATTATTGAGTGTCATGTGTTCCATTGAAAGAGATATTTTTCACATAGTGACTTTGATGTCTAAGTTAATGATAGAGTTTCATCTATATAATCATCGTATTATATCAAGTGGGTGGCCCATAAGATGTAAATTTCTACACCAATTCATTTAATATGATCTTTGAGAATATTGAGACACACATATATAGAAGTATGATGTTTGTTGTGTACATGCTCAAGGGACCTTCCAGGCATTGGTGACATATTCATGAAAATTATGTTTAGTAAAAGGATTTATCTAGGAGTGAATCTATGATGATGATACTAGGAAATACATTTCTATATACATTTTGGTGTGTGATGACTTTTGAGTACTATCATAAGACACATAAGGGAATATTAGTGATTGATTTTTTAAAACATGTCACTTACCTAAAGCGCTTAAAGCCATCTTTAGATGCTGATGAGATGTCTAATGTATTTTTGTTTTAGGATGGAATTTTCTATGATATGAGGTCCCATGTAAATTTTTTCATTTGAGTATCGTTAAAAATGTGAGGAATTAATCTCTCATTAGAGAAGGGAATAAGATAGAGGACCCATGTTGTTCCATTATATTTTACTAGGGTAAACTATGAAGTCATATTCTTGTGGAAAGAATAAATGTTATGATATTTTTCACAAATGAAACATTGGAATGATAAATAATGGAAGTGGTACCCCATATTAGTATTTTGTTTCATTTTATTTTTATCAGTGTGGCAGGTTGGACAACATGTTTCCTCACTGTTCATAACCTACTCTTGAGTTCAATTCTTATGATAGTATGGAAATATTCTAGTGTTTTTTAGATAAACCCACAAAAATGTTGTGGTGGTGGATTAGGATAGATCCCATGTTTGGAATATATTTAAGAACACAGTTCTTATTCTTGAGGTATGGGTTTCTTCTTTTCCTTTTTATTTAATTGTTTTTTAGAAAATAAGGAAAATGGGAAAAAATCCAATATTTTTTGGGTACACACCGTGTAATTTTCCACATGTTGTGTACTTTGGCTATGTAAGATGAGTACATAGAGCGTGTAGGCCTATCAGCGATGAAAGGTATAAAAATCAACTACACTCCATGTACTAGGTATTTACAAGCCGTGTAATCAGTCGGCAGGTGAACAGTAAGGTGTTGGAGGCAGCCACCAGCGTAGCAACCGTAGATGCTGTGTAATCAGAAATACACGTCGTGTACTCATGTTGATAGATGAACGGTGCCATGATGGAAAGAAGACTCTAGAGGAGATGTTTAAAAAAATGCAAAGTACACGTTGTGTACTTGAGAGTACTGGCCGTGTAGTTTGTTTTTTTGCTTAAATTTGGATGTAGTCTCCTCATTTGGAATAGGAGGCCTTCAGTTCGTTTTAGATCTGAGATAGGAGGCTGGAGCTTCAGAGATCTCATGATTGGACACCGGGAATCCAAATTCTTCTCTGACGGTCTCTATTGTACCACACGGGTGAGTTCTTCTTTCTCCTAGTTTGTCTCTTACCAATTCTTTCCCAAGGGAATGTTATTTGAGTTTGAATGAGTGAACGTTTATCCCAGAACTACATTGTTCTTAGACGATTCGGGGGGGGGCACCATTCACATATACCAATCAGGGGCGATCGAGGTAGGTGATCTGATCGTTAATTCCAACTGTCACGTTGTTTTTGTGTACCATTGTGCTACGCGTCCATGATTGGGGTGTCTTATGGCTGAGGCCTTCATTAATTAAATACCTAAATTTCTTTAGGGAATTTAATGAAGATGTACAACTACTGTTTGGAATCATTTCTTGGATCCAGGGCCACCCCATGGGTGCGTTCCCTTGTTTAGCTGTTTGGCCAAGATACCGGAGGGTATACCATGATTTAGAATGCTTTGAGTTTTCTTGAGAGAAACTGTATGTGAATGATTTCTATGAGTTGGGATTGTCCCGGTTATTTGATTCAATTCTATTTGACTGAGGGAAAATATGAAGGGTAATTGTTTTTTTATCTAGAGGGAAATATTTCATATGCATGAGGGTAGTTGCTTTTGTGCCTGAGATAATTATATCATACGTCGGAGGGCACCATTCATTATGCCTGAGGGAATATACCTAAGGGTTTCATTTTAGTTTGTCCTGAGGGCGAGGTTCTGATTAGCCTGAGGGTAGGGTACTGTTTATCCTGAGGGAACTGTACATATGAATATTCACTGTGGTGGTTGTTATACCTACCAAGCTAAATCATATGCTTGGTATTAGTTTACATTGTACTTGTTATATAGCTTGTCGTAGTTTTTCTATGGAACTATTTAAGAGATATTCAGATGTGGCAGAGTATCGAAAACATATAATTCAGATATATTGAATTGATAAATAATAAATAAATGGAAATAAAACTGGTAGGAGTAGCTGATTTTGAGTACTTCATAGTTTACTGCATTTTCATTACTGCACACTGATGTTGCATAAATTCACTGACAGTTGGGCACTGACCTTTGGTTGTTTCCTACTGGGATTTATTTCTAAAACCCTATTTGAGTCATGTATTGGGCCCTAAATGATTATATTATTGTAGGTGTGGATAAAGGAAGGGGTCCCTTTACAGGTACATGATTATACTGGAGGTGTAGGAGAGCATGGGACCGAGCTTAGGCTTGCAATGATGATGTGTTCTGTTTACTCTGCTTTGTTTGGATTGGTTGTACCTTGTACATTGAGTTGTATTGTATTGTATTTTAGTGTATCATATTCTAGCTGCTTTCGTAGAATCAGTAACATCCTGCATCTTTATATATATGACTGCTAGTTCTCTTTTACTTTATTGGTCTAATTCAGTTGTATATTGTTAACTCCATCAGCTGTTGTATGTTATTTACCTTTTCCACTATGCTAGTGTTTGATAAATGACGGCATAGTTTCCCCACTATAATACATTGTCCTTTGCTGCTAGTCGGCAGCCTCTAGCATTTGGGGAAATGCACTTGAGGTCATGTGACCAACCGGGTTCAGGGGACCTGTTGAGTGGCACCCAGATCCGGGACGTTACAAAGTGGTATTAGAGGTGTTTTTTCTTTGAATTACTATTTGTAGACTTATTCGGGGATAGGATGGACCTGGTAGTTGGTAATAATCTATGCATGGGAGTAGCTAACCCGTGTATAGGGAAAAGTTAGTCTACCTCGTTATTACAATTATTTCTAGATTTTCAGTTTTGCAGTTGATTTGATTTTCACAGTTGGGTGACACACATGTGATTGTGTTGTTTATATATCAGACATTCATTCTATTTTGTTGAAACCTGATGAGATGAGGGTATGAAATCTCATGCATAATCTAGGGAAATTCTAGAAATCAAATGTTATGCATTACTTCCATTCCATGCTGATGCATTATAAATTGCCTTTTGTTGTGATAGTAGTTGTGCTTGAAAACAATGATGTTGTCATAGCTTTTTTTATAAATAACTACTATTTAATAGGGTATTGTTGTGAGAGGTTTTTGATATAATGAATGCCAAAATTTTGTTCTTGAGGATTATGGGACCTCAATGACTGGAATTTGGTGGACAATTAATTCATTTTCCTTGTTATAACATGTGTAAGATGCCAAGATTTGATTCGCGGGAAGTATAGGCTCTCACAGATCGTAATTTGGAACTTAGGTGTTTGATCCATGTTTTTTTGGATTCCAGAGTAGTTTCTGAGGCTTACTGTCTTGAAAAAAAACCATACACGCCGTGTAGTTCTTTGGACACATGTTGTGTGATATTCTGTTCGGGAAGAAATGTAAACTTTTTAGGTACTCGTCATGTACCCTCGGTACACGCCATGTAGTTACATACCATGTCATAGACCGTGTGGGTGGGGACACAGAGTATGGAATGGATTGGGGAAACACACCATTTACAAGTTAAACACGCAGTGTAGTGTTGACCCGGTGTCCGCCCGTTTAAGTAACAACACGGTTGGAGGAAAACATAAGACATACACACCATGTCTTACATGAACACACAGTATAGTCTGACCCAGGTTCCCGGCCGTGTCACGAACAACACGGGTCGGTTTTATCTTACATAGTACACGCCATGCCCACTTGTAACACCCCATGTAGTTTCATCCATGTATCCATCCATGTAGAAAGAAACACGGGTCGGTCTGGGGATTCTTTGAACATGCCGTGTCTTTTTGAAAGAAACAATTTAGCGTAACCTTGGTATACAGGCCGTGTCACAATTAACACAGGCCGGTGACAATCTGTCAAGTACATGCTATGTTCCTGTGGGACACGCTGTGTAGTTTTGTTTTAGGAGAGCTGTGTGGCTTAGCCGTGTAGAAGGACGTGGGCAGGGAAGAAGGATTCACGTACATGTTATGTATTCAGAAGACACTCTGTGAGTTTGGGGTGTTACACAACCCGTTTTAGTTGGAGTACACGCCCATGTGAATGGCCTGTAAGAACATGCCGTATAGTAATTTTACACATAATTTAGTCATGTTTTGTAAATATTTAATTCTTTCTTTCTCCTGTTCCCTTATGGGTCTCCTTGTTTTTATTTATCGATAAATCTGGATCTAAGGTGTGAATTTGAACTTGTAGAGTCATTCCACCGAGACAACCACCAGTTTCCAGGAGAGATTCAATGATTATACTCTTCATATATTTGGTCATGGGCTACCAGTGGAACCTCTAGCAGTGCAAGATACAGTGCCAGCCATTATATAGGACACGGGCGCAGATGTGTAGTTCTATGAAGGCTTCAGGCGGTTCATGCAGACCTTTAGAGAGATCTACTAGTTTACACATCTATGGTAGAGCTGACGTGTATCTTCCAGTAGCAGTATCCGCCTACATTTTCAGGGGATGGTGGTCCATAGGCTATGGAGTCATGGCTGGATTCGATGCAGACAATATTCAAGCATCTTGAGACACCTCCAAGGAGGAGGGTCATGATCGCTACATACATGTTGCGTGATTCCTCCAAGAGGTGGTGGGATGTTACCACCTAATATGAGAATCACCAAGACATGGCGTGGGAAGATTTTCAAGCATCTATCAATGTCATCTTCTTCCTAGATATGCTGAGGGAAGATAAAGCTCGAGAGTTCATGAATCTGCCGCAGGGCGCCATGTCAGTAACAGATTATTATGCCCGCTTTGCCGAGCTATAGCGCTTTGCACCAATTCAAGTGGGTGATGACTCATTGAGGGATTAACCCTTTTATGATGGCATTCTATATGACATTCGAGAACTGGTATACATTTTCAGGTTTCCTACCATCCATGTTATGGTAAACCAGCCACTGATTACAGAGCGGAACCTACAGGAAGCTAGTGTTCTGGGCCAGGGTGGTTCAACACCAGTTTCTGGTACTATTTCTACTGGTAAGAGGAAGAGAAAGATGGATTTCTATCATGGTGGTAGTAATAGCCAGATGATTACTTCATGTGGCCATGTCTTTTTCTACTAGTGTGGTAGAGAGGGTCACAAGCAACCTCAATGTCCCCGAGACCCAGTGGAGTGCTGAGTTTGCAGGAAGATGGGTCATCTCCATCATTTTTGTAGGGTGTTTCTGCTAGTGGATAGTGAGATGGGTTCTGTGTAGACTCCGCGTGTGGGATATGGACCAGCAGCTTCTTACCAGTTGGGAAACTGGAATGTATCAGGGCGTGCAGGTTGAGATGGTGGTCGTTGTCGTGTTAAGAAGACACCTAGATCTCAAAGGTAGAAGGGCGAGTCATCTCAGGGTATCCAGGTTGTGTCTCAGGGTCATGGCACTGGGCAGGCATATTTAGTGCAACAAACCCAACATGATCAGGATCCCGGACATTCAACTGTCAAAGGTACTATTCTAGTTGCTTACGTTTTATCTTCTGCACTTTTCAATAATGGGGACACAAATAGTAATATATTTGTGGCCATTGAGGAGAGCCTTAGGCTCTGTATTTCTTCTTCTTTTGATATCCTGATTCTAGACACACCATTGGAGGAAAAAAGGATAGGTGTGCATCAGTGCAGAGAGTGCCCCCTGGAGGTTGGTGGGTGAAAATTTCAATGGGACCTCTATGTCTTAGAGATGACGAGCTATGATGTTATTCTCAGGATGAACTAGTTGATACACTTCCAAGTCATTGTGGATTTCTATCATCGTAGGGTGATTATCACGTTGCCATAGGGAGGAGAGATTCTATACAAGGGAGAATGGGATGTCCAGGTGAGATGGGCTAGACCCAATCATTATGGGTGAGGTGGAGTGAACGCCCAAATTTCGAGTTTTTATCTAGATGACCAGGGGACTAGTTTGAAGGATTTCACTCCAGTAGTTGATCGTTTCAGAGATGTCTTCCTGGAAGGCTTTTTAGGTATTTCTCTAGAGAGAGAGGTGGATTTCTTTATTGAGATTGTGTCGGGAGAGGCACCAGTGTCCATTCCTCCTTATAGAACGGCTGCACAAGAGTTGTAGGAGCTCAAGAGACTGTTGGAGGAGTTACAAGAAAAGTGTTTCATCCGAACCAGTACATCTCCTTGGGGTTCGCCTGTCCTCTTTTCAATGAAGGCGGACAGTACCCTCAGACATTGTGTGGATTATCGGAAGCTAAACTAGTTGATAGTTAAGAACTGATAACCCTTACCAAGGATTGATGATCTTTTTGATCAACTTCGGGGAGAGGAGTGTTCTCAAAAATTTAATTGAGATCTGTATATCATAAGTTACGTGTTAGACCATCATACATACTGATTAACACTTTTTCAAAGTAGATATGGTCTATACGAGTTATTGGTTATGACATTCAGACTCACGAACGTGGCCATAGTTTTCAGGGATCTGGTGAATTGTGTGTTCCATCCATATCCGGATTCTTTTGTGGTAGTCTTCATGGATAATATCTTGGTGTACTATCACACTCGACACGACCATGCCACCCATCTTGAGATCGTACTATGTACACTGATAGAGAATCAACTATATGTTATGCTCTCAAAGTGCCACTTTTGGATGGATGGGATAGACTTCCTGGGTCATATCATCTTAGAGGAAAGAGTTGCGGAAGACCTAGAGAACGTGATAGCAATAGTTTCCTGGGAGAAGACTAAGAATGTATTTGAGATACTGAGTTTGTTGGGGATGGATGGTTACTACATTCATTTTATATAGGACTTCTCCCGCCTAGCAGCGCCGTTGATGGGTTTGACTAAGAAGGGTGTAGAGTTCCTTTGGGAAGAAGCTTGCGAGACAACCTTTCTGGAGTTGAATGGAAGGTTGAAATCCACACCAATCCTGATACTTCTAGAGCAAGGTATGAGCTATACAATTTACTATGATGCATCACATATTGGGCTGGGAGTAGTGTTGATGTAGGGCGATCGGGTTGTTGCATACGGGTCTTGGCAGTAGAGGCCACTGAGAGGAATTACCCGATGTATGACCTCGAGTTGGCTGATGTTGTTCATGTGTTGCGCTGTTGGATACATCATCTCATGGGAGAACATTGTTTGGTGTTCACGGACCACAATAGTCTCAAGTATATCTTTACCCAGCATGACCTAAATTTTAGATAGTGAAGTTGGGCTGAATACCGTCAGTCCTTTGACTTCGAGCATGCCTATACACCTAGTAAGGGTAACGTAGTTGCTGATGCACTGAGCAGGAAGACTCAGATACATGCATTTCATGAATCCTGTAGTGAGTGGTAACTTATGGATTTCATCTATGAGATGAATTTGAAAGTTCATGATAGTCAGGGTAAAACCTTTCTTTCATCTTTAGTTGTGACTTCTAACCTCCTGGTTATAGTGAGGATGAGACAAATATCAGATTCAGAAGTCCATGTTCTAAGGGAGTCGGTGGAAAGTGAGGACCTTTCTCTTGGGTGGACAATATGAAATGATGAGGTATTGTGTATCCATGGTTGAGTGTCGGTTCTAGGGGATATACGTTAGGATCTCATGTGGGAGATTCATCCTTTATCTTGGGCAGTTCATCCTGGAGTTAAAAAAATTTATTGTGACTTGAGATGTCAGTAATAGTGGCTGGTTATGAAGAGGGAGGTAGATGGTTTTGTTACAAGATGTTCAAGCTATCAGCAGATGAAGGATGAGCATCAGAGGCCAGCCATACTATTACAATAGATACACATTCCAGAATGTAAGTGGGATGATGTCGCGATGGAATTTGTGACTGGGTTGTCGAGGTCACCTCGAAGCAGTGATGCCATAAGGGTTGATGTAGACAGAAGTACGAAGGTAGCTCAGTTTTTTCCGATCAAGGAGACCTTCGGTGTTGATGATATGAGGAATATATATATATCTGAGAGTAAGTACGCCTTCACACAGTCTATCATTCTATCGTTTCAGATAGGGATTCCTGCTTTAAGTCTCGTTATTGAATGAGTTTTCATAGGGAACTGGGTACATAGGTGCTTTTGACCACAACATACCTCCCTCAGCATGATGGTTAGTCAGAGCGTATGATACAGGTGCTTGAGAACATGCTACGGGCATGCGTCCTGGACATTGGGGCCTCTTGAGAGAAGCACATACCCCTGGTCAAGTTTTACTACAATAATAGTTTCCAGGAAACTATTGAGATGTCACCTTATGATGCTTTATATGGTAGGCCATAACGACCACCCTTGGGCTGGTTGGAGGCAGGTGAGGCATCTTTACATGGACCATGTCTCGTGCCGAAGACTTCTGAGAAGTTCAATTTGATTCAGAAGAAGATGGATATAGCAAAGTATCATCAGAAATCTAATGTTGATCACCACAGATGACCCTTGGAGTTCATGGTCCGGGATCATGCTTTCTTGCATGTTTCACTGAGGTTGGGACACTAGCAGATTAGGATACAGGGTAAACTCTCACATAAGTATGTCATGCCGTTTGAGATTCTGGAGAGAGTCGGGTTTGTTTCCTATAGGTTATAATTACCAAAGATTTTCTGGGCTATTAATGACATCTTCCATATATTGAAGCAGCACCATTATCATTCGGACCCATCTCAGGTCTTTTAGCCAGATGAGGTTGAGCATCAGGTACGATGCATCCTTTGAGGAGCATCTGATTCGTATTGTTGATAGGATCACAATGTTTATCTGAGGCCTGTCAGTTCCTCTTGTACGGGTGCTATGGCAGCATGACCGAGTGAAAAATGAAACATGGGAGTGGGAGACCGACGTACGTGCTTAGTGCCTAGAGTTGTTCACATCATTATCTTTACCTCCCTAGGAAGGGTAATTCGGGGACGGATTTCGTTGAGGTGGGAAGTTTGTAAGAACATGGTACTTATTCATGAGGTACATGTTCCTCTTTTCCTTTTTCCTTAACTGTTTTTGAGAAAATAAAGAAAAATGTGAAACCCACAAATTTTTTGGGTACACGCCGTGTACTTTTCCACATGTCATGTACTTTGGCCATGTATGATGAGTACATAGGGCGTGTCGGCCTGTCAGCGATGAAAGTTGTAACAACTGACTTCACGCCATGTACAAGGTATTTTCACGCAATGTAATCAGTTGGCAGGTGAACTGTAAGGCGGTTAAGGTAGCCTCCAGTGGAGTGACCATACACGCTGTGAAATTTGAAATACACACCATGTATTCATGTCGACAGATGAATAGTACCAAGGTGGAAAGAAGCAGCCAGTGGAACAGTTGAAAAAAATGAAAAGTAGAGGTCGTGTACTTGGGAGTAATCCTAGTGTAGTTTTTTTTCAATCTCATAAAATGGGTAGTATCATATTTATTTGACAGAGGAGTATTTGAGTTCGTTTTGGAGACGAGAGAGGAGGCTGGAGCTTCGAAGATTTCCCGACCGCACATCGGGAATTTTAATCCTTATCTGACGGTCTCGATTGAACAGCGTGGGTGATTTCTTCCTTCTCCTTGTGTGTTTCTTACCAATTATTTACCGAGGGAATGTTATTTGATTTTGAATGAGTCAATGTTTATCCCATATATACATCGTTCATGGATGATTCAGGAGGCGTCGTTCACGTATACCGATCAATGGAAATCGAGGTAGGTGGTCTGATGTTTAATTCCAACTATCGTGTTGTTTTTGTGTACCATTGTGCTACACACCCATGATTGGGGTGTCATATGGCTGAGTCATTGGTTAACTAAATACCTAGAATTGTGTAGGGAATTTAATGAATACGTACAACTGCTTTTTTGGGATCATTCCTTTGATCCAGGTCCACCCCGTGGGTGCGTTCCCTTATTTAGTAGTTTGGCCAGGATAGGTGAGGGTATGCCGTGATCTAGCATGCTTTGAGTATTCTTGAGAAAAACTCTATGAAAATTCTTGCTATGTGTTGGGATCCGCCTAGTTAATTTCTTCAATTCTATTCACCTGAGGGAAAGGCTTGAGGGAAAGTGTTTGTTTTCCTGTGGGAAATATTTCATATTCCTGAGGGTAGTTGCTTCCATGCTTGAGGGCATTTTCTCATACGCCTGAGGGAACTATTCATTATGCATGAGGGAAGATAACCAAGGGTTTAGTTTTATTTGTCCTTAGGGTGAGGTTTTTATTTTCCTAAGGGAAGGGTACTTTTTATCCTGAGGGCACTGTACATATGAAGATTCAGTTTGGTGGTTGTTGTACCTACCAAGATAATGCACATGCATGGTATTGGTTTACCTTGTACTTCTTAGATAGCATGTTGTAGTTTTACTGCGACACTGTTTAGGAGATTGTCGGCTGAGGCTGAGTCTCAGAAACTTATAATTTAGATATATTGAATTGCAAAATAATAGATAAATAGAAATGAAACTATTAGGAGTATCTTCTTTTGAGTACTTCCTGGTTTATAAAATTTTAATTACTGCACACTGCTATTTCAAAAATTCAATGACATTTGTGCATGAACCTTTGGTGGTTGCATACTGGAATTTATTTCTCACACCTATTTTGGGTCATGTATTGGGCCAAAATAGATTCTATTTCTGAAAGTGTGGATAAGGGTAAGGGTCCCTTTATAGGTACATGATTGTAGCAGAGGACTTGGAGAGCATGGGACCGAGCACAGGCTTGGGATTCTCCTGCCTTCTGTTTACTCTGATTTTTTTGTTTGGTTGTACCCTATACTTTGAGTTGTATTTTATTGTATTTCAGTGTATCCTGTTGTATCTACTTTCATAGAATTAGTGACATGATGCATCTTTTTATATATGACTGATAGTTATCTTTTACTTCAGTTATCCAATTCAGTTGTATATTGGTAACTCCTTCCTTCATTGTATGTTATTTATCATTTCTGTTGTGATACAATTTTACAAATGAGGGCATAGTTTCCCTACTATCAGACCTAGTCCCTCGATGAAAGTTGGCTACCTATGGCGTTTGGGGAAATGTGCTTGAGGTCATGTGAACATATCGGGTTCGGGGCACTAGTTGAGTGGCACCCAGATCCGGGATGTTAAATTATATTTATCTTCTTATCTGTAGAAAGGTATGTAGATTTTCTCATGAAATTCTGTTAGATTTTTTGGTTGTGGTACCCAAGAGATGGAGCATCAGAACTATGAATATGGAATATATTATAGGATCGAGTGTAGAGACAAGGGTATAAGGCAGGTAAAACATTTTGTTATATAAAGTACTCTAGCTATTTTGGATGAAACACCCTCTATCTCCAGAGGTATGATTCTTGTATCATGTACACATTCATTTATTTATTTTATATGTGATCAACACATGACATCTTATCTTCAATTTTTTAAAATGGTTCAGTCATGTTTTATTAAAACATGGATGGTATCTTGACCATGAAAACACTATTGGGAGTGCTGTCATAGAATATAAAATATTGAAAGAAGGGTTATCGAGAGATCAGTGGTTAACAATTCCTAGGGGTTTTATTTTTACTAAAAATGATAGGTTTATATTTAATTATTTGTATAGATTAGATAATATTATATGAGGCTCTTATTGAATAAAACCAAATAAGGTTTACCTATCTATAGAAGGAGGTGAATATTCTAACCAGGGTGAGAGGTATCTTTACTCTAGTCTGGTAAGAAATGTATACTGCATATTGTACTATCTCATTAATCAGTAATAATCCTTGTTATGGATGATGGTAAAATTATGTAAAATAGTGTTCAACTAGTGGTAATGAAATTTTATGATTTATTTCATAATTATTACTCTAAATTTTTTCCCAAAAAGGAAATTGAGTTCATAGTAGAGTTGGTGCCAGGGTAAGAACCATTTTTTATCCCTCCATATTAAATAGCACCACGATACCATCAAGATTATAATGTTCTATTGGATGATCTTGAATATAAATGTTTCATATGTCCGGGTACATCTCTAATGGGTTCTCCTATAGTTTTCACCATGAATCTGGATGGTACCTTATGATTATGTATGGATATAGAGATTGAGAATGACGATGGTGAATAACATATAACGTATTCCATGGATCACTAATCTCTTTGATCATATTAGTTGTTCCAATATACTCTATATGATTTATATGAGATATGGGTGCCACCAGTTGATGGTGTGACCAGAAGACATAACCCAGATTTTTTAAGAGAATGTATATCTTGTGTAATTCTATAGTGGTGTCATTTGGTTTGCAAAATGCACCCTTAGTATCATAGTCTTGATGAATCAGATCATTACACATTTTGTAGATCACTTTATTATAGTTTTGGTCAATGCCATATTAATTTATTCTCTATTAGCATAAGATCAATATAGATATATTTACATCATCTTGACGATATTGAGAGAGTATCACCATTATGCCAATATAAAAAAATGTTATTTCTATAATATTAAATTGTACTTATATAGCCAGTACATCACAGATTAAGGAGTATTTGTGGACCCAAGGAAGTATGAAATGGTGTAATATTGGCAGAATCAAATAATTTATATTTTTTTAGAGTTTTCTCAGTTTAGTCAGATTTTAACAGTGATTTATCAATGAATTTTCTAATATTTAATCATTAATGCTGGGGTTGAACAAGTATGGAGTGACATATTTTTTTCATAGATTCAAGTCAGAGAGATTTTGAGTAGATGATGTGCATTCTACCCACAACATCTATCCTCATATTACTTAAATGACATATTGGATATACCACGTACTATGATGA
Source organism: Viscum album (assembly GCA_963277665.1). Classification (NCBI taxonomy): domain Eukaryota; kingdom Viridiplantae; phylum Streptophyta; class Magnoliopsida; order Santalales; family Viscaceae; genus Viscum; species Viscum album. The sequence goes on along the minus strand of OY728133.1, from coordinate 968,268,910 downwards.
ATCTAGATATAGACTTGGAGAAGTTATAAATTAGGAGTATTGTGTGGTTACTTAGGGATCACAATAGCAAGGACCACAAAATATGAATTACTCTACTCAAAATCTAGAACTATATATGGCCTAAAAATCCTTAAGATGATAGAGAATCTATCTTATGTGTGATAGGATTTTGGTACCCATAGACAACAACAACATGTGGTATATATTTTCAAGGTGAGACCTAAACCCTCGATAGAGGAGTAGGGTTGAGTATTTATATTCTCCTTGCTTAAATTTTTTTATTCAAAAAGGAAAGGAAATGTCCTTTCCAATGCATTGATCTAAAAAATCCATTCATAGGTAGTGACAGATTATGACAATGTGTAGTAGATGATATCACTATTTACATATAAGTATATAGATGTTCACGAATATCAGTGATGATTATATCTAAAATTGGCATCTATTATACCCATGATACTGGACCATATCAATTCATACCTATTATCTAATCAGGAAGGCATAGTTTGGAGAGGTATATTATAAGGTTTGGAGGCACCATCCAGATCATATCTTGGAAGAATAAATTTAGTTCTATTATATTTCTATGTATCTTTTCCTAAACTCTATCCTAATGAGATAATGACATGTTTTTGTTCATCTATATGGCTGGCATATTTTTTTTAACAAATAATTATTACACTCTATATAGAAAGTACATGTGGAAAAGAAAAATTAAAGAAGAAATGATAATTATGGGCAGTCGTTTCACTTTTTAACAGGAGAAAGATGAGAAATAGAGGCATGTCAGGCTGGTAATGCCTCTGACCATTCCAGAGTAGTAATAGGGTGATTCCAAAATGGACATTACGATAGGATTACATGGTATAAACCTTATTAATGATGTGTTGTAGGTGATCATTGATAAATTAAAAAAGGTAGCTCACTTATTTACTTTTAGGGAGAACATCACTATGTAGGATCTGGGGAGAATTTACATATGTAAAATATTATGGATGCCAAATGTTCTAATTAGTATCATTTTAGATAAGGATCCACATTTCACATTATAGTTCTCGTAATGTCTTTATAATTATCTCAGATCAATGATTATTTTGAACACATATTATCATCGTAGATTGTGGTCAATATGAGCTATTTATTCAGGTTATGGATGATATGTTACAATAAATTGTTTAGAAATATCAGGGTTCATGTGGGAACAATATAGATCTATTGTAATTTTTATATAATATTAGCTTCTAATAATCGATCCAAAAAAAGAACTTTTGAGGATTGGTATGGTATGACATTCAGTTTCACTCTATGTTGGTTGGAGGCCGGTGAGTAAACACATGCTATATATAGATTCTTATAGGATACATCTGAGAATGTTTAGTTGATGAGAATAATGTTGGTGAAATAAAATAGAATAAAAAAGTTATTCAAACTATCGACGATAACCACTGAAGTTTGAGGTTGGTAATAAATTTTTCCGTTGGGTGTCACCTAGGTTGGGGAATATTTTTATATTGAAATAGGTAATGATAGATCCCACATTTGGAAGGATGTTTGATATAGTGAATAGGGTTAGTCCATTGGCATACCAATTTTCCCTACCATAGCACTATAGATCAATGAATGATGTGCTTCACATGATGAGGCTCCAGGGACATTATCATGACCTTTCTCACATGATAGATTTTGATGAATTATCATTTATTCTAATATTTCCTTTTAGAAGAATCAGGTTTGGATTGTGGGTCATAGTAAGATGTTTCACAAGTGTAGAAAAATACCTCTAGTTCAAGTGCAGTGGTAGCATGGGCGTTTTTAAGTGGAGACCTAAATGTGGGAGTTTGATATGCCAGAACAATTCAATGAATGTTCTATGATAACCCACAATGATTCTTGGAGAATATCTAGAATTGGAGATTATATGGTGGTGAGGATTTTAGACATCATTACTTACCAGGTATGTCCCTATTTTAGTTTTATGTTGTACCTTGGTGGTCGAGTCGTATTCAAAGATAAAAATCCTTTTTTTGGGAAAATAAACTAAAATTTCTGGAAGTGTGTTTGTTTTAATAAATGAACTATATTTATAAACTTTTTAAATATTCTTATAATGTTTTTCTCCCTATTTTTGAAGGTTTCATCGGTGGTTTGGGTTATTATACATAGTATATTCTAAAAACTATTTTCTTGATAATTATAGGATGTATAAATATTAGACGATCTGTATGAGATGCCATAAAAATGTCATTAAATTTTTCATGATTTGAAATGGGTAAACAAGCTGAACCTAATTCATGTCATGTAACTATATATTATGAAAAATATACAAATGAGGTAATAGTTTTTCACCATAACAGAAAAGATACTAATTACATGATTTGAATTTACTAAACACCTTATTTTCCTCAGACCCAGTGCTTACAAGTGGGAATAATCTATGATTCTTTCATTCCTTCAGTGGAGCCTCTTCTTAAAGAAACTATTATGTGTTATAATTGAATTTTTAGTCTCTTTCTCCTTTTTCGAAGTACCAAGATTGCAATGTGTCACTGGTGAGTGTTTCATCAGAGGTTTCACATCCCTTCCATCAATATTCTATTGAAGTGGTGTTTTCTTTTGATCTATGATAAGGAATACTATTGATCTTGACCTGGATTGATCTTGGTTCTTCTTATGATATTTTATCCGATAATCATTATTATTGTTTTCCATCGGAAGTATTGTGTTTACAACTATTTTAAGGTAAGGAGTCTAAACCAGACCCCATGTTCTATTTAATTGTGATTTATATAAAATATTGTTCCTGAACTGAAATAATGTGGACCTTCATTAATAATTTTGGTTCTAGTAATTCATGTGTTGGGATATTAGTTTGATTTCTTGGATTGAGTCATTAATGTTCCCTAGTTTATTGAAACTTGTTCTGTGTTTGAATCTTTGAATAATTATTACATATATAATGGTTTATTGTTTTTTTTAACATGGCATGAAACTATATATTATTTAATGATATGGAATCCCTAGATAATTTATTGGAGCTTATAGATAGGACTGTATATTATTTCAGATATAAATAATAGTTATATTGAAACAAAATCATATTTTTCATAATTATACATTGTGGTTTATGATTTAATATTCTGATATACTTATTGTAATGACATGTTGTGGAAATTATGAAATGATTATATATGTGGATTTTTAGGATTGATGAAATATTAATATTATAGATTTATATTCCAAGGGATACTTGCTAAAATTAGTATATATTGGGATCAACCTAGTGACATGTGCTAGAATGCTTAAATAGTGGGCTATATGAATCTATATATGATGGAATTCCAAAATATCAGGCTATTCCTAGTGACATATGATGGAATTTTTATATAGAGGGATTGGCCCCATAGATTATTAAATTCTTATATATTGGGATACATTTAATGGAAAAAATGAATATACATAGGGATCTTCCTCGTTGTTCATTATGCCAAGGATGATATTTTTGGTTGGTGTGGTTGTGGTACATTCATTGATACTTTCATACATGTTTTTGAAGATGGTTTATTTGTATATCATATTAATTTATTACTTAATAAACTTATTTTTTAATATTGTATACTACCCTTATTAGCATGAAATGTTTAGATATGGTGATGTCAGCTTATATAGTTTTTTCACACCCTACATGGGTCGTCATTTGGTACCATAAATGATTATGTGGATAATATTTTAGACAATATAAATGTATATTTTTGATAATTTTATTTCTTACCAGTTTGGAAATAGTTTTGAGATTCATTTATATAATATTTTTGGATCAATTTGATTTGGAAATATTTTATTTCCACAGATTCTATTATTTTTATTTTTTCCATTTTGACATTTGGATACATATCAACAGGTCATGACATGATCTATCATTATGGATTTATTGGTTCCACATTTTAATTTCCATGTTTTATTATATACTATATAAATAGATTTTCTATTAATTTTTTCATTATTAGTATTTATTATTGCAGTTATTATACTCTATACCATGGGGTATAGTCTCACTAGTATATATATCATACACCTGCTTCTAATTATAAGCTTTTGGAAAATTAAAATATACGCTTGAGGTCTCAAAACCATCATGTTTTTTCCACATGATATAGTTTTGGATTATGGGATTTTAGACAATGGGATTGGGACAAACACATTGTAACCTAGAAAAAACCATTGGGATGATTTCAACAATAGTAAAAGATACAAATAATCAATGTAAAATATTGATATATAATTAGATAAATAAATGAATATAAAATCCTATAGTACAATAAGATGATGGAGAAACTAAAATTAAAAGATAACTAAAAAACCAATATCCTAGTGGTCCATGACCACCAATATATTCAAATTCAACTATACTCAGAAATAAAATCTCAAAACCCTAATGGATAATCACTGGATCATGGAAACATTGTATAATAATGTAAAAGATACAACCATAAAATGGAAGAAATGGTGTATGCTATACATCCCAAAAAATTTCATCATTATTAGATTATAGGGAATTTTTCTTTTAAATGAATAAGAATAAAATTATCATAATCATTTTGGAAACTAAAACTACACACATATAATTGTATCATTTATAACCTAAAAAGTTTAATTAAATTCACTAAAACACATTTCATAAGGTAATAATAGAATAATGAATAAAATTTCATAACACACATCTGATATAAAACATTAAACAATAGTCAATATAGTTGATTCCTGAAGAAACATCTCAATAAGAAGATTAATAAAAAAACTGTAAACAATCATGATAGGATAATCTAGTTCCTTGTTGCGACAATGAAAATAATCATTTATCGAGTATCATGTATACATTTTTAATTTTATATAACTAGATTCAATATTAATTCCAAAAAAATGAAGTTAACCAGAAAAACATGACTGATCATCTGGTTTACATCAAGGAACATGGGTCTCTAGAAATCTATGTCCACTCACACCTTCAATACATGTTTTAAGTTGTATCATGAACCTATCATTTTCTCTATGGATCCTCTAATCAGTGTGTGAGTCTGCTAGAAAATCATAAATCAATTTTATCTCAACTAACTACACAGGTTCCCATGAATAAACATAATATGTTATTGAGATAATAATGTCACATGTATTTTAAATGAAATCTACATTATAAACATCTTGGGATCAAGCCTTCCACATTTTAGTTATTTTTTTTACTGCACATTATCACTCTATAATAGCTTCATGTGAATATTATTTTTTTTGAAACCATTTATTTTGAATTAGAGGAATTAGGTAAGTCATAACACAGTATAATCATAAGAAAGGATCCTCAAAAATATTCAACCAAGATATCCAAAATTATCTTTGAAAAATATAAACATTTTCTTCAAAATATATATTTAAAAGTATTAGTCATCATTTTTGTATATAGATTCATCAAGTAAAATAATAATGGGAATTTAGTAATTATTACATTCAATAGTGCACAATGTTATGCAAAAGGACTATTCAAAATTTAAAGCCTCAGTTTCATTTAAATAAAATCACACACCTTTCCATATAAACCGATCACACATTTTAAAACACCAGAATAAGAAAAAAATAATAAAAGTAGAAAATAATATTGTTGGAACATGGATATCTTAAAAATTAAATCCCTTGAAACTAAATAGAAACAATTATATATATCAACTAAGTTTAATAAAATAAAGAAATATCACTTTAGAATTAAAAACCATGCCCATTTCCTAATATTATAGAAAAAATATTAAAAATGACTTTGAAAGTAATTTACATCAACATTCAAATCACCAATTAAAAACGGTTAGCAATATCAATGTCACATTATGTTATATCTATTCTATTCTTTAATCATATATGATTGGTTAAAAGAATATTTCATGTGGAATTCATTATCAACATACATAGAAAATATATATAGATTAAAAAATAGAAGAAAATTAATTGAAAATAATAACTAATCACAAGATGAGGGAAAATCATTGACACACATACTTTGAATATATAAAATTCAACCTCAACAAATATGAAATGTGTTGCCTCAGAAGGAGGTCACTGAATTAAGAAAATGTGATCTTGAGAGATATAAAAATAATTCATAGATCTAAAATTTCACTTCAACCATCAATGATCCCACAAATAAAAAATAATTTATAGCCATTATAATGAATTAATCATGAAAATAGAGAAGATCCTAGGAATATATGATATTAACTTTATAGAATAGAAACATTACTATGACTGACACTTCAATCAACCATGAGAAGTTTTTAAGAGATCCAAATTTCATCTAGAGAGATAACAAAATCCAATGGATCACTTTGGGTTGTGATTAGTGGATATAGGAGTTAATGTTTTAGTTCATGGTAATTTAGTTAAAAAAATTTGGGAATTAAATTTCTAACATATAGTTTCTTATTGTAGGATCCATATTTAGTACTAAATGTGCACATAAAAATTTTCCCCATATATAAAAACTTGAATAACACCATATTTTTTTATCGTAATCATAATCATATAATTTTTTTAAAGGAACACACAAACAATGAGAATGGAAAATCCAAAAAAAAACCACGACGAGAGACCTAAGGTGGACGAATATAGTGGAAGCCAAGGGCATCCCCTCTAAACAGATTGAATCGCTATGGATTTATAGTGGTTACAATATGAAACCAAATGGGATATAGAAGTATGATATCAAGTGAAGAGAGATGGTCCACATATTTGTTCCCATCCCACTACATGGGGAGCATTCTCATGTAGCTACTGATCATGCCGATGAACTTACTGATGATGTATAAATTAGAACATGGATTAAAGATAGTGCCTTTCATGGAATTGTGAACAATTTGGGAATCAGTTTCAACCACTGATAGTATGATCCCCTTTTGATGACATAAGAGGAGGCCATTAAAATTCGCATTAGCCTCTCCCTAGAGGGAATAACCATTACCTAGGCGAGAGAAGAATGATATGAAGACCAACCTTGAGGGGTTGTGAACCACCACTCCTCTCCAAATAAGTCCCATGTTGCAGGACTCATAAGTATTAATCTTGGGACTGCTGTTGGGAGGGGACCAATAGACCTAATAACCTCAATTATTCTTACAGCCCAGAGGAGGGATATTAGTGCCATAATGATGCATTTGAAGGATAGGTCCCTCCTTCAATTTACCAAAGTACGTGACCCAATACAGAAGGAGGAATTTAGTTCGATGGATGATTCCCTGGCTGGAGGCAATAGTTCTTTCTTGCTTGGCCTTATTGCTTACATACCAAATTGACCAGCAACAATCATAAAGGACCACGGTGCATGCCATCTGCTCTGGACCCCCTCTCACCTACACCATGGAAATATTGCTTAAGAAAATTCATAACATATATGAAGATATCATGAAAACCTATAAAATAACCCAAATACATCCACTATGTTCTAGAATAGTCTCCATTAAGGACCAATTCCCATCAATATCCTCTTGGTTGTTTGATTAGAAACGGCACCTTCATTACAATGAAATTCTGTATCTTTTGATGTTCTCATCAGTTGAAATAACCTTCTGTCACAACCTCCAGGTATGAATGTTTTGTTTAATGGGTGTACCATTGGACTAGTGTATATCATTCCATGGATTTCTCTATTCTTGGGTGGCCAGTGTGCACCAAAAGTCTCTTTAAGAGAAGCACCCTGAGGAAGATAGAGGGAAGATGCATCTGTCTGGATCAGTGTTCAGCTCGATGAGGTTTAAAATGTCATCATGTTCCCTATCTGAGATCATGTTGATAAATTTCAGATGGTAACTAACCTATTTAATGATTATATATGTGGTCGGGCACAAAGGGAAGTCATAGACCAGACCATCCCAATTTTGATGCTAGAATGAGATGTCCCCCATCCCTATGAATAATCTGGAGTGGGAGTTCAGGGTAGTAATAATATGGGAGATAACAGGCAATAATGGAGAGACTTGGCTGGCGGCCAAATCCTTGTAAATAGAATGGGTGTTGTGCATGGTTATCCCCCATAGAGTTCCTTGATCAAGAACATCACATGCAATATTTACATGCATGCATAGAAGGGTGTCTTTGATCCGATGTACATTGATGTCACCATCCCTAGATGGTCTTTCCACCCTATTCCAAGAAGTCCAACATCCCCAACCGTCCGAACATAGGTCCTAAATAAATCCTTGAAGGATATGATTAGTCTTTCTAATGATAATCATTGGTACATTGATGGATGAGATTGAATGGATGGGGTGGCGAGGAGCACACTGTTAACATGCATTATCTGAAAACTTAACGAGAGATAAATGTTCATCTATTTTATAATCCAGTCTTTAGACCTATGGATATGGGTGTGGAAGGAACATACATGGAGCCTCCCTGTGGAAATGGGGGCACCCGGATACTCTATAGAGAAGTTCCCCCATTTCATATCCAGGCTAAGCTGAATATAAGTGATTTTGGTGTCACTCCCTCTGTTAGAGATATATAAATTTATTTTTTCCTTATTTATAATCTACCCACTCCAGGGGAAGTACTCCCGCAACACCCTGTAAAGGAATCTGATGGATAACATTCTAGAATTTTTGAAGGTGAAGGTTTCATCCAAAAACATCAAGTGTGAAATAAAGGGGGATCTCATTCATCTATAATAATCCAAAAACTCATATCAGGTAATACCCCTATGCCTAAGATGACTGGGGATGTCCTGCGAGAGAATAAATATGCTTAGGGATAAAGGATCTCCCTACCTCAGTCCGCAAAATGCCTTGAAAAACCGATAATCATTCCCCATAAAAGTGACCACCATGTAAGAAGAGCTGAATCGCCTAAAAATGATGTTTATATTCCATGGGGAGAACCCCATTCTAGCCAGTACCTTGTTGATATCTCTAACACTCTCTTCGGCTAGGTCCATGCCCCCCTGGAATGAGCATCCATTCAAAAAACCCATATTTTTCCAGGATATAAAATGGGGGATGTGGGGATACAACCTCCCATTGATAATGCTAGAAAAAATCTGGTACAAATTGTTTCAAAAGCTCACCGGCCTGTAATGAGATATGAAGGAAGGATTCTTGATCTCGGGGAGGAAGATAATAGTTGTGTCACATGAAACCATGGGGATATGGCACCATGGGAAGAAGTCTTGAATTACTATTTTGAAATCCATTTTCTTGACGTCCCATAAGGGTCTATAAAACGAGCTTGAGAATCCATCAGGGCTAGGTGCACTTTAGTTGTTGAGGATCAGAATTGCATCTAGTATTTCATTATCATCAGGGATTTAAGTTCGCCCAGCATTGTACTAGAACGAAATCTGATTGGGAATCACATTTAATAACCACCTGTCCTCCCCTTGGTATCCCATGACAAGGTGAGGATTAGGACCGAAGAGGAGGTAGTGCAAGGATGAAATAGACATACCCCCCCACAACATCTCTGTTATCAGTGTACATACTGTGATCCATCAAAATGATTAAATTCACCATCAATTTTCTTTCCTTGAGAAAAAATTGAAGAATGAAGTGTTCATGTCTCCCCTCTTATGACACTTGATCCTCGACTTTTCCCATGCCAAATGTTCATGCCTGAGGAGCATGCCCATCAGGACACTCTTCTTGATGGAAAGATATTAAAACCCCCTATCAACCTAAGTATCATCCATGATACTATCATGGTGATTCATGTCATGAAAAGAGGACACAATATCACTGTGTGTGGTAGAAGTATCTTTCACCCATACTTGGATCCTTTCATAAATCCTTTATAGCTTTTTATGGACAACCATCCATGAATATCCCTTGGTGGACTCAGAACAAGTGTCTGAAATAAGTTCATGGAATCCCGAATGACGGTCCAAGTGATGATGGTAGAAAAATATTATATTTTGATTCTTCCTTTGGTTAGGAAATCAAATATTGGTTAGTGATTAGATAAATCTCAAATAAGATGACTTTCCTTAATGTCAGATAACATAGAGATGGGTAACATGTAGGCTATAAAGTGATCTAGATGTCTCAATGTGCAGTTCCTCCCCCTCTAGTTTTTCCAACATGAGAACTAGTCTCCTAAGAATCCATGATCATAGAGCACATTACCAATTAAAAATTTAATGAATACCGTTTTTTCATTCCTATAAAAAGGGACTTTTCCTTTCCTCTCCTCTGGGGAAGAAACCACGTTGAAGCCCCCCAGGATATCTAAGGATGGTTTCCTACATAAAAATAGGTATGTTCACTCAATATGGATTGAATTTGTTCAGCGTCGTAGCTTCCATAGATGATGGATGTGAATAGAGACATGTCTTCATAGACCACCCTAGTGGAATGAACCAGTTTCTCACCTGAAAGAGGTCTAAAAAGATGTTCATATCCCAAAAAAACCAAGTAAGATTGTTGGTGTAATTGCATGAATTCACCCATGAATGTTGATCTTTTTAAAGAGGCCATTGATATTGGAAGGGCTCTATATGTACTCACGAGAAGTGATGATGGAGGCCTTGTGACTTCTAATTTCATTGGAGATGAAATCTAACTTAACTAGAGATCAAATTCCATGAGAGTTATAGATTATTAATGTAATCATTTATTGAAAAATATTCTAGATTTGGACCAAGATTTCATGGCCCTATCAAAATGGGAGGAAACATTATCCTATTAGATCATTTATTGAGAGAGAGTTCATACTACAACACCATTGGGCAACAACATGACAACATGGGATAGAGCCTCCCCAGAGGTGGAAGGAAATGTGCCCCTTGGTCTATAATGGGACCTAGAGAGTCACCTATTCACCCTATGGCTATGAGAAGAGGGACCTTACTTCTAATGCATAGAGGTAACTGTGGAATGCAAGGTAACTAGGGCAAGAGAGTCAGTCCACACCCTGGGGGAGGCTCCCTGAGAGAGGGAGGACAAAACTATCGAGGCAGGAGGCATTGATGAGAAAACAGGTAATAAGGGGGAGGGGGAAGGCAATGCCAGTAAGAAAAAGTGACTGGAAATTTTGTGAAAAATCCACCCCCCTAGAAGAGAATCATGTGACAAAAAGGATGGATTTAGAGGAGAGGGGATGAAGCCATTCGGGGAGATGGGAACAACTCTAAGAATGAATGATGCTAGGTCTAAACAGTTATGCAGGTTTAGAGAAGGAGATTGGATTAAGGCTACCAATAAATAATCCATTAACCTCAAATAATATTATCCACTATTAAAAATACTCCATTCCAACCTTATGACCTGACCAAAATAATTCGATCTAAATTCAATATCCAAAAAGGTCTCTAAATTTCATAAAATCAATCTCAATATCAGATTCCCCATACAATGTAATTAGTCTCATAATTTCACATACCATATATTTGATCACCTTTGAATCATTAATAATAACTCTTATTCCTAAATAGTATTAATGAATTATTATTACAGTACAATCAGTATATATATATAAAATCATATTACCAAAAAACCATTAATGTATGAATTCATGAATCCAAATTCCATATAACATTAATCATTCAATCTGTCTCTTAAATCATTAAACACACGTCAAAATATTGTCCCTTAATACCTCCTTCATCTAATTTAAATTTTTTAGTCTCTTATTAATCATTAATATAAACATTACGTGTATAACCTTGATGATTCTAACCATTGACTAAAACATAGATCATAATGTGAGAAACACTAATTGTAGTGATATTGTTACAAAGAATCATTCATATGATTAATATATGATTCCATATTCATCTCAATCCATTAGTACATAGGATTAACCATGTTTATCCATTTTCTAATCTACAGAATAATATAATATATATATAATTATACTCAATGTTATTCATAGGGATAGGTTTTGTAATCTTTGATTTCTAAATATAATTACCCTGCTTGCTGAAAATGTTAGTCTAATAACCACTTTAACTCCTCTATCCCATAAGATTAGATCTGGTGAATTATTTTAATACATTGGAATTATTACAAAAATAATATCTCCATGGATAGATCAATTTACCAATCATGGAAAGTATATTATGAACATGAGCTTTACATTATAATTTCAAAATATAAAATAGTACATAGATAATTCATTGAGCACATAAAATACAACATAGATAATCCATTTATCATACCATTAAAAGAATAAATCAACTTATACTATTAGAACATTCACATGGATATTTGACAACTCTAGTAATAAAATCTAATATCAATATCTAACTTCATAATTAGGGAATTCATAATGTCAGACATTTGAAACATACTATCAAGGTCGTAACCAAGACTTCTATAGACAAATAGTTAAGGACTCGTCCGAATCCATATCCTGAAATAAATGGGAATGGACTCATCCAAGTGCATAACTAATTCATCACATGAGACCTTCTGATTCATCGATGGGATATAGCAAGGCATGCTCGTCGCATAGTAAGTCCAATATATTCCTTATATGAAAAGGGTGAAATATAACATAAACATTTGTATTAAAACTTTCATATGAATTGTTAACACTATTACAATAATATGTGAATGGTATAAAAATATCACATCTACAATAATCCATATAATAAAACCTTCAATATAATATACAAGATATTATCCTAAGAAATCAACCTAAATTAAGAATAACATTGAATGAGGTAATAAAACAATTACCATTTTGGTGTCTCCTTTTGATTTTCAAAAAATGAATAATTGGATGGCTTTATTCCCAATGTTTGGCATCTAGTATGAAGTGAGGTAATTTTTTAAGAGAAGTGGTAAGATTATAGATGATCTAATGGGCTTTATATGTGTGAATTAATGATATAGAGAAGTTCCCTTATATAAGAGAGGTGGGGGGCCCTTTTGAATGGTCTCAAAATATTAATTTATAATAAATTGGTTGTATATTTCAAATAGCACCAAAGTGATTTATATCTCATATGAGATGTGTATGTGTTGAAATTATATCAACCAATGAATTGCAGAAATGTATAGGTTATAAAATTAACCTTCTATTTTGGATTTAACTCTTAGTTAAACAGTTTATCTCTTACTCTATCTTCCATTATTTTACTATAAGATTATTGTAATTACTATAAAATGGAAAAACATCCTCAATTAAGTCATTTATGAAATATTTTTCACTTTTCATGTTTTTTGGATGTAACAAATATTTTTATCAATTTCATATCATATAATAAATTAGTATTTATTATAAAATTACATATATGTCACTTTTAGTACTACTAATATTTTCATTTGTTAAAATATAAATCCTTTATGATAAATTCTAAATACTATTACCAATATGACAATAACATGCCTAAAATATCTATAAAAATAATTAATGTCTAAAATTAAGTAAAATTAAATAAATTTTATTATTTTTATTATCATTTATTTGATATTTATCTTAAGAAAAAAATTCATTATCACTATTGTGTCATTATTAATGGTAATTATTTAATATCTTAAATTTATAACATAATTTTTTAATGTAAGTAATTATTTTATCATTTTTAATACACAATTTTTAATCTATTTTATATCATTGTGATAACTATGTTTATATTATTATTCCTATATGAAATGAGTGTGTGATATTTTTTCACATTCATTAATATTAATATTATTCATGTAATATTCATGTAAATGGGACCATTAAATGATAACATTTGAAAAAATATATGATAATGTTTGAATTTATTCATCCAATATGATTTTGAAAGGTGTTTAGTTAAATTAATAATATTATTATTACCTTTAATTACCAGATTTACCATTAATCATGGTAATTAAAAAATTATTAACGTCACTATCCATAAAAACCAAAATTTAAAAGACCCTATTTAAATAATTTCGACACACTTATTCAAAAAATTCAATCCATTTTTCAAAATTCAAAACACATAAATTTTAGTTATTAATTTAAAATAAATCATGTTGTTTGAATGAAAAAACTTTTTCAAAAGATAAAACATTTTAAAATATTGACATGTTTTTACATCTAAATTCAATGATAAAATAATGAAAATTTCTGAAATTATATTAAATGATTAAAAAATATTCTATATATACTATAAAACCATTAAATATTATAATTTGAGAACATGAATTATTTCAATGAAAAATGATGTTTCCAAATGAAATTTAGTTTATTTTTACTATTAATTAAAAAATAAAACATTATAGAAACAATTTCAAAAAATCATTTAAAGTAAATTTTTATATCCCAAATCTAAATAAGATGTTTATTTTGTTAAAAAAATATCTAATTTTTTTTATAGACGATTTAAAATTGTTGCTCTATCAAAATGTTGAAAAAATGTATTTTTTGAAAATTACTTTTTATATATAAATAATGGAATCTTTTCTTATATCATGTCTAGAAAATAAATAATATTAATGTCAAAATCATATAGAATAAATAAAATAGTATATTTGGTTAATATTATTTATAACCACTAATTTAAAATCTAGGTTATATATTATATTAAATAAGAATATTTTATTAATATATTAATCTTCTGTAAAATTGGGCCTTTCTTGTAATTCAACCCAAATAATTATTATGTGCGGCTTAGGCATAACATGTTGTTTTGTAATAATCAAGAAACAAACAAAATTAAATTTCTTTATAATGAAAATTGTAATAAATTCATGGGGTGATAAATTTTCTTCTTCTTCAATAAATTGATTCCTTTCAATTTTGAAATTTCTCATAGAAAGTAAAAAAGATGATACTAAAAAAATACCACAGTGGAAACCCACATTAGAAATAGGGTTTATAAATTATAATCCTAATAAAAGGGAAATGGAAATATGATGGTCACGACAAAAATAGGATATTAAATAGTAGAACATTAATGGAAAATAGATATTAATATTTGGAGGGAAAACATAAATATTTATAGGGAGTGATTGACATTATCAGTCTCAAACAAGTGTACAATAAATAGAAAATTGAGGACCTTAAAGACATAAATCATTGATGATTTAAAATTCTATCTGTTAAATTTATTGTTAACATGATATGCGTATTTTTTATAATTTTTTTGATAAAACTTCCTATAGTTGAGGTATTATTTTACAATGCAGATAAGTACTTGAGAAAAAATACATTATTCTATCAATTTTATCCATTGGTTGTGCTTTGATCTATTATTAATTAATCCTCTGAATTTTTGATGAAACATGAAATGCTTGACGAATTTATCAAATTAATCATACATTATGATCAATCAATAATATCCACATTTTGGTATACTCTATTACAACATTAATACTTTACCAAAATACATCCATCCAACATTACTATCCAAAAAGGTATCTATATTTAATAAAACATTCCTAAAATAAGATTCCCCAAATAATGAATTGTGGGAATTAATTTCACATACCAAAAACATTATCACCTTTGAATCCATAATGATAACTCTTCTACATCCAAATCATTAAAAAATAAGTACTTCAAAACAATCCATATATATCCCATGAATATTATAACCATAAAAACATTTAAGTTATAATTCTTGAATCAATATACAATTCAACCTCAATCATTCCATTTCAATTTTAAACCACCAAACATGCTTCAACATAATATTTCTTAATATCTCCATCATCTCTTTAACTTGTTAGTCTCTTCATTATTAGTAGTATGACCATTGAATGTATAACCTTGTTGATTCTCAACATTTTTCGGAACTGAAATCACAATGTGAGAAACACTATTCATAGTGATATAGTCATTAAAATTGGTATGACCCGATTTTTTTAATGTAATTATTTATAATTATATGGTAATATTACGAGTCTGTGAAAATTAATGGCATGTGATTTAGAGGCCCAGTGTGACCAGAATGAATTATTGAACTTATTTCGGGTACGTTTAGTAAACGTGCGAGCGACATTATGTAAATTTTGAACCAGTTCTTAGAATTAAAATCATAGGGCACCGTTGAACTCACAGTGTCAATATTCTCTTAAAGGGACCTTCATCTCGACCGTAGGAGGATAAGGGTGGAAATTAGTTTTTGGAAAAATTTTGGGAGAAAATAAAATAAACATACTTTTTTTATTTTTGAAATTGAAACCTCCCAATTTGAAATTGGTGGCGGGGACCACCCGAACCCCTATTAATATGAAGATAATCATTGTAAATACCCCTAGTTAATGTTCCAACTACAATTCAATTAATGTGCCAAATACTTTTGTTTAATTAACAAACATAATCTTATTAATTTGGAAGAAAACCATTAATGGGAGAAATCGATGGCAAATGAAAGGAGAACTCAGGATATCCTTTGGAGAAATATCCTTCGACGAAGAATGACTTCCAAATGAAGTAAGAGGAACAGAAATCAGAAGAATCTTGAGGTAGTGATGGATTCTGATGTCCCTTTGATCGACTTCTTCATCTTCCTCACGACATCTCCAACGAATGTCAAAGTATCAGATTTATTTTGAATTACGATTGAAATTATTTGATAATTCACCGTATTCACGATTCACAAAGATGATAGCAAAATTAACATGGTTTTCTTCCCACACATATACCTTTCCCCTTTATCATTTGTTATTCATGTGTTTTTCGTGCATTATTTGATTCAAAATAATTAATGATGTGGGAAACAAAATATGTTTTTGAGCGCAACGAATGTACATAGTGCCCTCGACCCAAGGATAGCGAATATGTGGTAGATATATTATTTGATCTTAGAACAGATATGTAGTGAACCACATAATAGGAGGTCATCCGGCACACTGACTAGCCATTTGGACTTAGGGAAGCGCGCGTCCATGCTGTAGGATGTGCAGGAGGCTGCGACCCGTCGGCTGCGGCAGAGCAGGTTCACTGCCAACATACTAGCCGACCACGTGGCTGAGCGGCAGTGTGTGTTCTCGCCGCCTCTGGAGAATGTGGGCATGGATGAGGCCGAAGGGAATTCGAAACTCGGCTGTCCATGGGGGATAGTGGTTCCATCGTGCCATTGGGAGGAGGATGACCGACCGACTGTGGCGTACCGAGAAAGACCCCCTCTGGTCGGTCCGGCTTCCAAAATACAGAATGGCTCATTTGTCGTTCGGGTGACTTTGGAGGTGTGGCTGCAGCTTTATGGTCGCGGTGGAGGCTGAAGGGAAGCCAACACTTGGATAGCCATATAGGATAGCACCGTTTTCGCGCTTCTGGGAGGAGGAGGACCGGCCAGCGAACCGGTCGACCAAGGCACACCGAGAAGGACCCACTCTAGCATTTCCTACTTCCAAAAAAATAAGGTCCCATTAGTTGTTTTGGTAAATTGGTAGGCACCTCCCTCTTAGAAATTGGCTAGTTTGTACCCTTCCATGGTGGTCCACCAGACCATGGGCCGCACCAAGTGCCGCCACAGCAGATTGCGCCACCGGGCCGCCCCGAGTGGGCCCCCCCACACTCATGGAAACACAAATAACATAAAAACCAGACATCTAATTGATAATACATCTGTTAATTTGGGTCCCTTATGATAGGAAACGACTTTGGGATACTTATTCATTGAACTTCATAGTAGTTGAGTTACAGATTATGGCTTGAGAATTGATTCTCCCAAACATGGTATTAGCGGGAACCCAATGGCTAGTAGTGAGGTTGGGGTTGGAGACAGATCATATGGAGGATAGTACCGAGTGATCCTGTGTGGGTCAACACCGATATTTTGTGGGTTTGATCCTATGTGGGTCAGTGCTCAATGATCCTATGTGGGTCAGCACATACTAGTCTTGTGTGGGTCAGATCCTGTGTGGGTCAGCACTCAGTGATCTAGTGTGGGTCAGCACATACTTATCTTGTGTGGTTCATATCATGTGTAGGTCATTACGGGGGATAGTACATATCATCTCTAGGTGGGTCAGATCCCATGTGGGTCATTGTGGGGGTTAGTACCATTCGATCTTGCGTGGGACAAAGTCTATATTGTCAGCAGTAGTGCCTCTTGATAGAATAATATGATCCATCTTCGTGACTAATTATCTATAATTCTATACTTAACTAAAAAACTTGGTGTCATATGAGTCTAATATCATCATGGTGTGCCTGTGTGGTACATTATATACTTGGTGTTAACTCTGTGGTACTCCTACCTTTTTGGTGTTACCTTTTTGGTACTTCAACCGTCATCATTTTTCTGTTGTGGTTTTCTTATCTCTTATGTGGGATGAGTATATCATTATAACATTGGAATATGTATGTGAATATACCTTAGTAGGATTGACTATTGTTTCCTTGTTTTTTGGTTTATCCTTTGAGGAATTTAGAGACCTTCAGGGGTCTCGAGGTACCTATTGAGTATTTTTATACTCACACCTGCACGGGCTATGCCAGCACCATGTTGTGTCTTGTGCAGACAATGGATAATGTTGACTGAGGACGAGGGTACCATGAATAGAGACTGCTAAAAGGTGGACCTTAGAAGAGGTATACCGCAGAGATGACCATTTGAGAGTTGTACATATCCTTCAGGTAGAATCCTTGGTGGGTGTTGACAGGAGATGTTTTCTTTTTTACTTGTACTTTTCAGTTTTACTTTTACTTTCCATTTGGTCTTGTATTCCAGCCCGTATAAATTCTGTACACACCCTGTTTTCTATATTTTTTACTTTATGCTTGTTTCTTTTTGTGTGATTTTTTTGTGTGAGACTAAAGGTTATAAAAAATTTCCTTTTTGTTTTAGGGATTACGCCTTTTGGTGGTTATCATCCAATGTCGTGATAATTATAGATTACTAATGGAATCATTTATCGAACATTAATATAGATTTGGCCCATGAATTTATGGCCCTATCAATGTGGGAGGGAAAATGATCCTATTAGATCATTTATTAAAAGAGTGTTCATACTACAACAACCTTGGGAAACAGAAGGACAACATGGGATAGAGCCTCCCTAAGTATAAGGCCCTGACCATAAACGTTACTTATTATTGAATTAAATGAATAATTCACATTGAGTATCTTTTTAGGTTTAGAGTTTTATAGAATTAGGACATAAATATTACATCTCAAAATATTACAAAGTAGACACTTCTACTAGGTTTCTATAAAAAAGAAATTTAATAGAAACATGTCTAGTTCCATGTTTTAGATAGCATGTCATTCCTTGATCCCATCCTTGACCCGATTCATCTTTAAGTCTTGTGTAAAACATTTCAAAAACATGGAATGAGAATAAAAAGCTCAGTAAGGGATATAAAAATATGGAAAGGAAACATGAGTATATGTATACATAAGAATCAATGAAATCATACTATACTCATAAATCATAAGCACTTTAACATACCCCATCCAATCATGAATAAAACATAGAAATCAGAAGGCATAAAGGTAACTTTAGGCATTCAAAACTTTCTTACACAGGGAGTAACCCTCTTGGTTACATTTGGAATACCCATCACAATATATTCCCTAAATATCATCGGAGAAACCTTAACGTTTAACTCTTTCAGGTTACCCAATGCATTGGAGATCTATATCGGGCTCACCCACCATTAGTTTATCACAGAACCATCCGTCTTCATAATAATTCCCAAGAACCATAACATAATCATATCACATAAAACATGCATAAAGAAATCATAACATTTCCACTTTTCTATCACAAGATATCGATACACCACATTGATATTAAAACATTATGAAAACCATTTTCAAAAAAAGAAAAGGGAAGAAAAACATGGTATTTATTTTTCATTTTTTAAAAAAGGTATGGCTTGTAGAGGAAGCTGAAACTCAAATAATGGTCACAGCGGCATGGAAGTCATTATCGCCCCATAGGTACGACAAAAACATTCTCTTTTGTCATTTAGTAAAACGCTTCATATAAATAAGATTCCTTTTGGATAAACATATATGTGAAAGGGGTTTATACACCGTATAAAAGAAGGCTGTGTATAAAACAAAATATTCCTCAATGAAAGGAGAAAGAGATAATGTCCCATAAAAAGATGGTATCATTGGATTAAGGATAAATCAATTACATAATAATGCGTTAAAAATGAATAAACCTAATATAAGTGGATATAAAGTGTAAAACAATCAGAGGTTATTCACACATATTCATAGAATGACATATTCAAGGAGTAAAAGTTTATCCCAAAGAATCAAAATTGGGTTTAGAACTTCCCTTGCAAAAATTTGACAGCCTAACGGTGTCACTTCAAAATTCAGAAAATGAGTTGATGAAAAATAAAAAGGGTATCTCATCACTTGGAAATAAAATTTACATCAATAATGATATAGAAGAACATATCCCATCATAATAGTATGTGAATCAAAAGACATAACAAAAGAATACTTCTAAAAAGAGGAGGGTGAAAGGTTCCCTTTCTGACTTGAGTAACCTTAAAAACGTACACCCCATTGAATAAGGGTCATTAAATGAATATGTAAATACCCATAAATGAAATTATATTACACAAAGATTATAATAATGGGCAGTACATACACCACTAAAAGGGAATTCTTGAAAATGTAGCAAAAATCTCACGGGAATAAAAGTGAGATGAAAAATCCCTTACGAAAACTCGCGAGCCTAACGACGCCACATAAAACATCCAAAATGGATTGATGAGATAAAATAGGATCTCTCATCATATTAAAATAAAATTTACCGCAATAGGAATATAAAAGAACATCCCCCAACATAACAAAGATGAGCTTAAAAGATGTTACATAAAGGAGAGTACTTAAAAATAAAGAGAGAGGTTAGATCTCGTACGAAAATTCGGCAGCCTAACGGTGCCACTCAAAACTTCCAAAATGGATTGATGAGAGAAAATAGGGTCTCTCATTATATGAACATTAAAATTACAGTAATATTAATATAAAATAACATCCCAATCATATGAAAGATGGGCTTAAAAGGAATGACATAAAAGAGTGTACTTAAAAAGAACGAGAGGGGTAGGATCCCTTACCTCGTGTCTGACATGACTCGATCGTTCATTAATCTACTGAATAACAAAATATTTTCAATTAATAATTTATTAAGGACTTACTTTAACGATTATTATTCAGTTAATATCACATATTACAATTTTATAATAATTGGTTAATAAATTGAGTTCATATCAGATGTTTTTTTCGATGTTCGGTACATGAGTAAAAATTGAACGTGTTGGAAGAGAATTTTCCATGTAGTTATAGGTACATCATCTCCAGAATAGTATTGATGTTTCAAATATCATATATATGCAGTATATATTAATTTTAGACTATTCCATAACATTTTGAGATAAAAAGTTAAAAGCACCGTTCATGGAGATGGTAGGTCGTACGTACCCATGAACGCTACTTTCATTTTTTTGTCATATTAATGGAATTAAAGTTAAAAGAGAGAGATATATATTATAATTCCAGAATTATATCCATCATTTAGATGTAAGATACGAAATATATATCCATTATATATATGTACTTATAATAGTACATAACATTTGGAGATAAGAAATTAAATGTACCGTTCATGGAGACGGTAAGTCGTACGTATGCATGAACGCTACTTTCACTTCTTTGGCACATTAATGGAAGTAAAAATAGTTGAGAAATATGTATATATTATAATTCCAGTATAATATATATGTTATATAGATCACATAAGTTCTTAAATTCCATTATTTATACATTCCATGTATTTCATGAACGAGTCACATCACTTGAGGGCGCGATAGTCCAAACTTCCTCATATAAAATTATCGCATTTGCACAACATGAAAAGAATTAAGGTATGTTTTAAATATAAAATACAGAAGAATATATAAAACATAAATACAATATATATCATATATAAAGTAAAGTGACATCATAATGGCAACTTTTAGAGGTGTTAAAAGAATATTGAACAATCATCGTTTCGTGATGCAGTAATTTTCCATCCACAGAAAGAGTATGTTATTTAACCATTAGACGGAGGTGTGTGTTAGTGTAGCTCGAATACTACTCATAAAAACATCCTAGTATATTAAAGATACTGTTTTTGTTACAAAAGAAATAAATAAAATGAGTTTAGTGGGTTGGAGAAGCAAAATAAAACAAATTAACACTAGGGAAGACTTTACCTTTAAATCGGGGAACTCTTTTTGATTTGAGCTCAAAGGTTTCTTTGGAAAGAATTATTCCCAAAGTGAGTATTCTTGGAGTAAGAGTGGGATGTGGAGAGGCAAAATGGGCTGGGGTTGGCCGGGCCAAAGGCTTGAGAGGTTTGTGTAAGGTGGTAGAGTTGGGGGCCTTTTATAAGAGGAGAGGTTGGGTACTCTTGGAATGTTATAAATTATTACTTTACTATATAACGCTTTTCAGATTTTAAAAGTCCCAAAAAATATATTTAAAGTATAAGGTGATAAGTTTTCGAAATCCCACCATAAAATATGTTTGTCACAAGTTTAGGTCCTAGATTTTACATTATATTTTCATTTTATTTAAATCGTTAAATAATGAGGTAATCACTACATCATCATGGTGTCATAAATAATTAAATTTATATAATGTTTAAATATTATAAAAAAAATATCATGAAGAAGGAAATATTTTTATTTTTTTAATGAATATTTATAGTCAAAATTATGACTTGTATAACCCCATGTAAATTTTTTTTTAGTAAAACAGCACATGTTTGTGACATTTTAATTTTAGCTTTAAATAAAAAGGTCATATTGTCATTTTCCTACCAAAGTGGATCCATGGGATCCCCAAGTTGACCCATGGATTTTTTTGGTCGGCCATGACTCATCCAATAAGGGTAGGACATATTTAATGGTCATTTCATATTATTAAAACATTATTTTTTCCTTAAACTACACTAATTACCTCTAATCTTGATTAAAACTTAAAAGTTACTATTCACCAAAATATTATTTTAATCTCATTGAACCAAATTTTACTTACTAATGACAACCAAGTATGTCGGATTTTTGAAAATCAAATCACAGATGTGGTAATGTTTCATTTAAACGAAAAATCAGTTTTTTTAAAAACCACTTAGTGGTTTCACTATTCATCAAAAATTGATGTTTTTCAGAAAAATACCAAAAATTTACCCTAAGCTGTATTTGATATTCTGAATTAATAAATGATGTCTATTTTACAAAATTAAAAACATATAAGTTGAATTAATTAATTTAATAATTAATTCCCGCTGTCAATACAAATAGCGTGTTTTTAAGAAACAATATCTATTAAAAGATTCACACTAGTTTAAGTCCAATTTCAAAGTGAAATTAATTACAATGACCACTATTCGATTAAAAGGTAAAAATATATTCTAATTTACCTTTAAAACCAACTAAAAATATAATCTAATCATATAAATAAATTAGATTAAAAATTGGTTTTGAATTAAAATGCAACATTTTTTACTATTCATTAAAAATGAACTTTATCGGAAATATACAAAAAATTTACACAAAGTAAATTTTGATGTCTCGATTCTAAAGAAGAATTTTATTTTGTCAAATATAACACATAAAATTTTCAAAAAGTGGATATAAAAGAGGTTCTCCATCAAAAGGCAGTTAATCGACCTTTTAAAAAATAATAGAATGTTTACGCTTAAAATTGGATTCATTCGCATTTTTAATCCTCTAACATTTATTGTAAAAAGTAAAAATATTTGACAAACGTATATAATCATTTTGTAGTTAGTTCTGTTCATTCTCATCATTACAACGGCTATGTGTTATCTACCATTTAAAATAATATTATTTTATTATTAGAGTGCAACGTAAGATTCCCAAGAAACTCGTTGTTGCGTATTGGGTACGCCATCAAGCATATCATCCACCTTTAAAGTAATATTAATATTTTATTCAAAAATATGGATAAATATGAAAATGTCATATTCTTTATTTACCTGGGGTGTTACATCCTTCCCCCCTTTTGGGAATTGTGTCCTCACAATTTTAAAATTGGGCAATGAAACTTCTTTGAAAATTCCACATCGGAACAAGAGTCAGTAAAACTATCACATTAAAATAAAGAAAGAGAAGTACAAAGGTCACCCGAGTAACCCATACTAGGATTCCATGTAGGAAAACATGGACATGAAGGAAAAAGAAAAGTGTCATTTTCTGAGGGAGAGTGATAGAAAACATGTTTATGATAAAGTTAACCACAAGAGAATCACAAACATGTGATGGGTTAAACGGTATTCGATTCCCCAGTAGGAAAAAATTAACAGACAACTTTTTTGTTTTAAGTTACTTTTCCTTGAGAAATTTATTGATGAACTTAACTAAAACATAAGTAAACATACGTACTAGTCATGTTGACATTCAACTTTTACTTTATTTCTTACACGAACTCATATTTTCTCTAATAGATGAGTATTGGGAAGACATTTTCACATTAAGAGTACTATAATCAACTTCTCGAGAATCACCTAATCCACAAAAGAGAACTATATACTTCCCCTTTTATTATACCATAAGCAAAAACAAAACCCAAAAGGATAGAACAAGATCAGATAATACCCAATAAGGTAATCCTTTTAGGAAAATATATTCTTAATCTCCAAAATTTGACAAATAGTACACAAAGTCCAACATAGACCATTCAATAAACATCTATCCATAAAATTATTCAATGTAATCAAAACTAAGATTGAAACCCAAATCTATGAAGTGTTTAATCACATAGTCTTCCAAGATAAACCTTAATATTTAACTCCAAATAACATCAGTTACTCTTAAAGTCTCATACTGAAAAGTAATTAACTTAATCAAATATCCTCCATGATAGGTTAATCATTTCCGTAGATAACCCAAAATAAACATATTCTTTATTCATAAAATCAAATAACTAAAAATAATTAGTCAAACTAACCAGGGACTTCACATAGTCCAGTGGTAGGCGATAAATACCAATTGCACTTTGGTTGCGGGTTCGATTCCTGTAGCTTTGTCTGACGTGACGGGTTGCCACATGGTCTTCGTGTTGTCTTTTTTCCAAAACTATATAATTTTATAACATTCTTAAAAAAGTGATAAATTCATAAAAAATAACCATAACATATTCCTCAAGTTTATCTCATTCATTTCATTTTCCATCATAACATATAGTAACCCATAATTACCTCAAGAGTAAGGATTATATAAACCCTAATGGTTACCTTTACAATTATCACATGAACTTCCACATCATG
The DNA here is from genome assembly GCA_963277665.1 of Viscum album. Classification (NCBI taxonomy): domain Eukaryota; kingdom Viridiplantae; phylum Streptophyta; class Magnoliopsida; order Santalales; family Viscaceae; genus Viscum; species Viscum album. The sequence continues at coordinate 968,243,711 of OY728133.1, read as the reverse complement.
TTGGTCCTCTTGTACAAGATGCATTAGGGAACTCACCAAGGTTCAAGTGGTTGATCAGGACTCCAAATATCTGGTTTATAATAACCAAAAGATTTCTTATTGAATCCCCCATTTCATCCAGTCTCTTAATCAGAGAACCACCACATCTTTCTTTAAATCCATTGTCACATTGGCGCCTGCTAGATCCATCCATTTACTAAAACCAAAAATGTCAGTGTGAGTAAATCAAAAAAATCACCATGTACTAATGTGGAAGATAGACAGTAAGATATACTTACTCATTCACTTTATCTAAAAACTGTGACTCTTTTCGAAATCCTAACCATTATGGAAATGTCACTTATTCTTAGAGAATACCCTAACCTATAAAGTTATGTAAACTGACCTATGATACCAACTATATGCCCCTGACCTTAAACATTACTTATTATTGAATTAAATGAATAATTCACATTGAGGATCTTTTCAGGTTTAGTGTTTTAGAGAATTAGTACATAACTATTACATCTAAAAAGAATACAAAGTAGACACTTCTACTAAGTTTCCATATATTAAAACTCTTAAAAGAAACATGTATAGTTCCATGTTTTAGATAGCATGTATTTCCTTGATCCATTCCATGACCCTATTCATCTTTAAGTCATGTGTAAAACTTTTCAAAAACATGGGATGAGCATAAAAAGCTCAGTTAGGGATATAAAAATATGGAAAGGAAACATGAGTACATGTATACATAAGAATCAATGAAATCATACATTACTCATAAAACATAAGAACATTAACATACCTCTTCAAATCATGAATATAACATAGAAATAATAAGGCATAAATGTAACATGAGGCATTCATAACATTCTTACGTAGGGAGTAACCCTCTTGGTTACATTTGGAATACCTATCACAGTATATTCCCTAAATCTCTTCGGAGAAACCTTAACGTTTAACTCCTTCACATTACCCAATGCATTGGAGAGCTATATCGGGCTCACCCTCCCTTAGTTTATCATAGAATCACCCACCTTCATAATAATTCCCAAGTACCAAAACATAATTATATCACATAAAACATGCATAAACGTAACATAACATTTCCACTTTTCAATCACAAGATATCTATACAACACATTGATTTTAAAACATTATGAAAACCATTTTTAAAAATAAAAGAAAAGTAAAACATTGTATTTATTTTTCATTTAATAAAATGGTATGTCTTGTAGAGGAAGCCGGATCTCATAAAATGGTCACGGCGACAGAGAAGTCATTATCGCCGCATACGTACGACAAAAACATTCCCTTTTTTCGTTTAGTAAAACTCTTCATAAAAAAAAGATTCCTTTTAGATAAACGTAAATTTCAAAGGGTTTTATACAACGTATAAAATAAGGTTGTGTATAAAACAAAATATGCCTCAATTAAAAGAGATTGAGACGATTTCCCATACAAAGACGGTATCCTTGGATTAAGGATAAATCAATTACATAATTATGCATGACAAATGAATACACCAAATATAAGTGGATATTAAGTGTAAAAAATCAGAGTTTATTCGCACATATTCACAGAATGACATATTCAAGGAGTACAAGTTTATCCCAAAGAATCAATATTTGGTTAGGAAGTTTGCTTGCAAAAATTCGACATCCAAACTGCGTCACATCAATATTCAGAAAATTAGTTGATGAGAGATAAAAAGGGTATATCATAAATTTTACATAAAATTTTAATCAATAAGGATATAGAAGATCATTTTCCAACATAATAGTATGTGAATCAAAGTAATAACAAAATAAGTCTTTTAAAAAGAGGAGGGTGAAAGGTTCCCTTACCGACTTGGGGAACATTCAAAATGTACACCCCATTGAAGAAGGGTCATAAAATGAATATGTAAATACCCATAAATGAAATTATGTTACACAAAGAGTATAATAATGGGCAGTACATACACCACTAAATGTAAATGGTGGAAAATGTAGAATAAATCTCATGGGAATAAAAGTGAGATGAAAAATCCCTTACGAAAACTCGGGTGCCTAACGTCGCCACGTAAAACATCCAAAAAAGGATTGATGAGATAAAATAGGGTCTCTCATCATATTAAAATAAAATGTAAAGAAATAAGAACATAAAAGAACATCCCCCAACATAAAAATTGGGAGCTTAAAATAAGTGACATAAAGGAGAGTACTTAAGATGAAAGAGAGATGTTAGATCTCTTACGAAAATTTGGCAGACTAACGGCGCCACTAAAAACATCCAAAATGGATTGATGAGAGAAAATAGTGTCTCTTATCATATGAACATAAAAATTACAGTAAGAGTAATATAAAATAACAACCCAATAATAAGAAAGATGAGCTTAATAGGAATGACATAAGAGAGTGTACATAAAAAGAAAGAGAGGTGTAGGATCCCTTACCTCATGTCCGACATCACTCGATCGTTCTTTAATATCCTAAATAACAAAATTTGGTCAATTAATAATTGATTAAGGACCTAATTTAAATATTATTATTCAGTTAATATAACATATTATAATTTTATAATAGTTGGTTAATAAAGTCAGTTCATATCAGACGTTTTTGTCGATGTTCGGCACATGAGTAAAAATTGAACTTGTTGGAAGAGAATTATCCAGGTATTTATAGGTACATCATCTCCAGAATAGTATTTATGTTTTAAATATCATAAATATCTAGTATATATTTATTTTATACTATTCTATTACATTTGTATGTAAAAAATTAAAAGAATCGTTCATGGAGACGGTAGACAGTACGTACGCATGAATGCTACTTTCATTTTTTGTCATATTAATGAAATTAAAGATAAAAGATATATATATATATATTATAATTCAAAAATTATTTCCATAATATAGATGTAATATATGACATATAAATCCATTATATATATGTACTTATAATAGTATATAACATCTGGAGATAAGAAATGAAATGTACCGTTTATGGAGACGGTAAGCCGTACGTACACATGAACACTACTTTCATTTCTTTGGCACATTAATGGAATTAAAAATATATTAGAGATATGTATATATTATAATTCCAGTATAATATAAATGTTATATAGATCACATAAGTTCATCAATTTCATTCTTAATACATTCCATGTATTGCATGAACGAGTCACATGAATTGAGGGGGCGGTAGTCCACACTTCCTCATATGAAATTATCGCATTTTCACAACATGCAAAGAATAAAGGTATGTTTTAAATATAAAATAAAAAAGAATATATAAAACATAATTCCATATATATCTTATATAAAATACATTGACATCATAATGTCCACCTTTAAAGGTGTTAAAAGAATACTGAACAATCATCGTTTCAGGAGGTAGTAATTCGCCATCCACAGAAATAGTATGTTCTTGAACCATTAGGTGGAGGTGTGTGTTAGTGTATCTCGAATAATCCTCATAAAAACATCCTAGTATATTTAAGATACTGGTTTTTTATATAATAAATAAATAAAAAGAGTTTAGGGGGTTGGAGAAGAAAAATAAAACAAAAGAACAATAGGGAAGACTTTACCTTTAAATTGGGTAACTCTTTTTGATTTGAGCTCAAAGGCTTCTTTGGAAAGAATTATACCCAAAGTGAGGCTTCTATGAGTAAGAGATAGATTTTTAGGGACAAAATGGTCAGGGTTTGGTAGAGAAAAAGTCTTGAGAGGTGTGTGTATGGTGGTAGAGGTGGGGGCCTTTTATAAGAGGAGATAAGGGGTACTCTTGGAAAGATATAAAATATTACATTATTATATAATGCTTTTCGGATTTTAAAGTTCCCAAAAGGATATATTTCTAGGATATGGTGATAAGGTTTCGAAATAAATCCATCCAATAGGCTTTTGACAAGTGTATGTCCTATATTTTACATTATCTTTTCATTTTATTTAAATCGTTAAATAATGAGGTAATCACTGTATCATCATGGTGTCATAAATAATTTAATTTATTTAATGTCTAAAAATTAAAAAAAATTCATGAAGTAGGAAATATTTTAATATTTCTAATAAATATTAATAGTTAAAAATATTACTTGTATAACCCCATGTAAAAATTGTTTTAGTAAAACTACAGATGTTTGTGACATTTTAATTTTAACTTTAAATAAAAAGGTAATAATGTCATTTTCCTACCAATGTGGCTCCATGAGTCCCCAAGTTGACCCATGGATTGTATTGGACGTCCATGACTCATCCAATAAGTATAGGACATGTTTCATTGTCATTTTATATTATTAGAAAATTATTTTTACCTTAAACTACACTAATTACCTCTAATCGCGATTAAAACTTAAAAGTTATTATTCACCAAAAAATTATTTTAATATAATTGTACCACATTTTACTTCCTAATGAAAACCATGTGTTTCGGATTTTTAGAAATCAAATCACAGAAGTGGTAATGTTTCATAGAAAAGAAAAATCAGTTTTTTAACTACCACTTAGTGGTTTCACTAATCATCAAAAATTGAAGTTTTTCAGAAAAATACCAAAAATTTACCCTAAGCTATATTTGATATTCTGAATTCATAAATGATGTCTATTTTACAAAATTCAAAAAATATATGTTGAATTAATTAATTTTATAATTAATTCTCGCTGTCAAAACAAATAGCGTGTTTTTAGGAAACAATATCTATTAAAAGATTGGCGTTGGTTTAAGTCCAATTTCAAAGTGAAATTAATTTCAATGACCACTATTGAATTAAAATATAAAAATATATTCTAATTTCAATTTAAATCCAATTAAAAAGATAATCTAATCATATAAATAAATTAGATTAAAATGAGGCTTTGAATTAAAATACAACATTTTTCAATATTCATTAAAAAAATGAACTTTATCAGAGAAATACCAAATATTTACACAAAGTAAATTTTGATGTCCCGATTCTAAAGAATAATAATATTTTGTCAAATATAACACATTAAATTTCCAAAAAGTGGATTTAAAATAGGTTCTCCATCAAAATGCAGTTAATCGACCTTTTAAAGAATACTAGAATGTTTACGCTTAAAATTGGATTCATTCGCATTTTTAATCCTCTAACATTTATTGTAAAAAGAAAAAATATATGACAAATGTATATAATAATTTTTTAGTTACTTCTCTTCATTCTTGTCATTACAATGACTAGGTGTTATCTACAATTTAAGATAATATTATTTTATTATTAGAGTGCAACGTACGATTCCCAAGAAACTCGTTGTTGCGTATTAGGTACGCCATCGAGCATAGAGTCCCCCTTTAAAGTAATATTAATATTTTATTCACAAATATGGATAAATATGAAAATTTCATATTATTTATTTACCTGGGGTGTTACACCAGTGGTGGAAAGAAATGTTACCCTTGGACTATAAGGGGACCTAGAAAGTCACCTCTTCACCTTGTGGCTATGAAATGAGGGACCTTAATTTGAATGCATAGAGGTAACTATGGAATGAAAGGTAATTGGGGTAGGAGAGACAATACACCCCCTGGGGGAGGCTCCCTGAGAGAGTGATGCCAAAACTATCGAGGAAGGAGACATTGATGAGAAAACAAGTAACAAGGGGGAGGGGGAAGGCAAAGCCAGTAGGAAAAAGTGACTGGACATTCTGTAAAAAATCCACCCCCTAGTAGAGAATCCTGTGACAACAAGGTTTGATTTAGAGGAGAGGGGATGAATCCATTCGGGGAGATGGGCACAACTCTAAGAATGAATGGTGCTAGGTCTAAACAGTTATGCTGGTTTCGAGAAGGAGATGGGATTATGGCTACCTATAAATAATCCATTAACCTCAAACAATATTATCCACTATTAAAAATAATCCATTCCAACCTTATGACCTGACCAAAATAATTCGATCCAAATTCAATATCAAAAAATTTCTCTAAATTACATAAAATCAATCTCAATATCATATTCCCCAAATAATGTAATTACGCTCATAATTTCGCATACCATATATTTGATAACCTTTGAATCCTTAATCATAAATCGTATGCCTAAATAACATTAATGAATTATTATTACAGTAAAATAAGTATATATATAAAAAATCATATAACCAAAGAACCATTTATGTAGGAATTCATGAATCCAAATTCCAAATAACATTAATCGTTCAATTTGTCTCTTAAATCATTAACCACACGTCAAAATATTGTCCCTTAATACCTCCTTCATCTCATTTAAATTATTTTGCCTCTTATTAATCAGTAATATAAACATTACATGTATAACCTTGATGATTCTAACCAATGACTATAACTTACAGCACAATGTGAGAAACACTAATTGTAGTGATATATTAATAAATAATAATTCATATGATTAATATATGATTCTATATTCATCGTAATCCATTAGTACCTAGGATTAACCATGTTTATACATTTTCTAATCTAAATAATGATAATATATATATATATATATAATTATCCTCAATGTTATTCATAGGGTTAGGTTTTGTAATCATTTATTTCTAAATATAATTTCCCAGCTCGCAGAAAATGATAGTCTGATAACCACTTCAACTCCCTGATCCCATAAGATTAGATCTAGTGAATTATTTTCATACAATGGAATTATTACAAATATAGAATCGCGATGGATAGATCAATTTAACAATCATGGAAAGTAGATTGTGTACATGAGCCTTACATTATAATTTCCAAATATAAAATACTACATATATAATTCTTTGAGCACATAAAATACGACATAGATATTCCATTTATCACACAATTAAAAGAATAAATCAAATTATACTATTATAACATTCACATGGATATTATACAACTCTATTAATCAAATATAATATCATTATCTAATATCATAATTAGGGAATTCATAATGTCGGACATTTGAAACATACTATCAAGGCTAAAACCAAGACATCTACAAATAAATGTTTAAGGACTCATCCAAATCCATATGTAGAAATAAATGGGAATGGCCTCATCCAAGTGTATAACTAATTTGACTCATGATACCTACCGATTCATCGATGGGATATATCAAGGCATGCTCGTCGCATAGTAAGTCCAATACATTCCTCATATGAAAAGGGTGAAATATAACATAAACATTTGTATTAAAACTTGCATATGAAATGTTAACACTTTTACAATAATATGTGAATGGTATAAAAATAGTACATCTACCATAAGACATATTATAAAATCTTCAATACAATATAGAATATATTATCCTAAGAAATCAACCTCAATTAATAATAACATTGAATGAGTTAATAAATCAATTAACATTTTGGTGTCTCCTTTTGATTTTCACAAAAGGAATAATTGGATGGATTTATTCCAACGGTGTGGAATCTAGTATGAAGTGAGGGAATTTTGTTAGAGAAGTCGTAAGATTTTAGATGATCCAATGGGCTTTATAGGTGTAAATTAATGATATAGAGAAGTTCCCTTATATAAGAGAGTTGGTGGCCCTTTTGGACGATCTCAAAAATTAATTTATAATAAATTGTTTTTCCATTTCAAATAGCGACAATGTGATTTATATCTCATATGAGATGTGTATGTGTTGAAATGATATCAAACAATGAATTTCAGAAATGTATAGGTTATAAAATTAACCTTCTGTTTTGGATTTAACTCTTAGTTAAACAGTTTAACTCTTACTATATCTTCCATTATTTTACTATAAGATTATTGTAATTACTATAAAATGGAACAAGATCCTAAATTAGATCATTTATGAAATATTTTTTACTTTTCATGTTATTTGGATGTAACAGTTATTTTTATCAATTTAATATCATATAATAAAATTGTATTTATTATGATATTACATATATGTCACTTTTAGTACTACACAATATTTTTATTTTTTAAAATATAAATCCTTTATGATAACTTCTAAATACTATTACCAATATGAAAATAACATGTCAAAAATATAAATAAAAATAATTTATGTCATAAATTAAGTCAAATTAAATAAATTTTAGTATTTTTATTATCATTTATTCGATATTTATCTTAAGAAAAAAATTCATTGTCACTATTGTGTCATTATTAATGGTAATTATTTAATCTCTTTAATTTATTAATTAAATCTTTAATGTAACTAATTATTTTATCATTTCTAATACACAATTTGTAATCTATTTTATATCATTGTGATAACTATGTTTATATTATTATTCCTATAAGAAATGAGAGAGTGATATTTTGTCACATTCATTAATTTAAATATTATTCAAGTCATATTCATGGAAAAGGGACCATTAAATGATAAAATTGGGAAACATATATGATAATGTTCTAATTTATACATCAAATATGATTTTGAAAGGTGTTTGGTTAAATTAATAATATTATTATTACCTTTAATTACCAGATTTCCCATTAATCATGGTAATTAAAAAATTATTAATGACACTATATATAAAAACCAAAAATTAAAAGGCCCTATTTAAATAATTTGGACACACTGATTCAAAAATTTCAATCAATTTTTCAAAATTCAAAACACATAAATATTAGTTATTAATTTAAAATAAATCATGTTGTTTGAATGAAAAACCATTTTTCAAACATAAAACATTGTAAAATATAGACATGTTTTTACATCTGAATTCAATGTTAAAATAATAAAAATTTCCGAAATTATATTAAATGATTAAAAAAATATTCTATGTATACTATAAAACCATTCAATATTATAATTTGAGAACACGAATTATTTCAATGAAAAATGATGTTTCCAATTGAAATTTAGTTTATTTTTACTATTAATTAAAAAATAAAACGTAATAGAAACAATTTCAAAAAATCATCCAAAGTAAATGTTTATATCCAAAATCTAAATAAGATGTTTATTTTATTAAAAAAATATTTAATTTTTTTAAAATAGATTTAAAATTCGTGCTCTATCAAAAGGATGCAAAACTATATTTTTTTAAAATTACTTTTTTATATAAACAATGGAATATTTTCTTATATCAAGTCAATGAAATACGTAATATCAATGTCAAAATCATATAGAATAAATAAAATTTTATTTTTGGTTAATATTACTTATAACCACTAATTTAATATCTTGATTATGTATTATATTAAATAATGATATTTTATTAATATATTACTCTTCAGTCAAATTGTGCCTTGCTTGTAATTCAACCCAAATCATTATTATGTGTAGCTTAAGCATAACATGGTGTTTTGTAAAAATCAAGAAACATAAAAAAATAAATTTTTTTATAATGAAAAATGTAATAAATTCATTGGGGGTTACATTTTCCACTTCTTCAAAAAATTGATTCCTTTTAATTTTAAATTTCACATAGAAAGTAAAAAAATATAATACTAAAAAAATACCATAATGGAAACCCACATCAGAAATAGGGCTTACAAATTATAATCCAAATAAAAGGGAAAGGGAAATATGATGGTCACTACAAAAATAGGTTATTAAATAGTAGAACTTTATTTGAAAATAGATATACGTATTTGGAGGGAAAACATAAATGTTTATTGGGAGTGATTGAAATTATCAGTCACAAACAAGGGTACAATAAATAGAAAATAGAGGACCTCAAATACATAAATGTATGATGATTTAAAATTCCATCTGTTAAATTTATTGTTAACATGAGATGCATATTTTTGAGAACAAATTTTTTTTGATACTTTTTCTGATAGTTAAGGAATTATTTTACAATGCAGATAGGTACTTGAGAAAAAATACATGATTCTATCATTGTTAACCATTGGTTGTGCTTTGATATATTATTAATTAATCCTCTGAATTTTTGATGAAACATGAAATTTTTGACCAATTTATCAAATTAATCACACATTATAATCAATCAACAATATCCACATTTTGACATACTCCATTACAACATTAATACTTCACAAAATTACATCCATCTAAATTTACTACCAAAAAAGGTCTCTATATTTAATAAATCATTTCTAAAATAAGATTCCCTAAATAATGAATTGTGGGAATTAATTTCACATACCAAAAACATTATCACCTTTGAATCCTTAATGATAACTCTTCTACATCCAAATCATTAAAAAATAAGAACAACAAAAAAATCCTTATATATCCCATGAATATTATAACCATAAAACCATTTAAGTTATAATTCTTGAATCAATATACAATCCAACCTCAATCATTCCATTTCATGCCTAATCCACCGAACATGCTTCAATATATTATTTCTTAATATTTCCATCATCTCTTTAAATTTTTAGTATCTTGATTATTAGTAGTATGACCATTGAATGTATAACCTTATTGATTCTAAACATTTTCCGGAACTGAAATCATAATGTGAGAAACATTATTCATAGTGATAGAGTCAATAAAAATGGTAAGACCTGATTTTTGTCATGTAATTATTGATAATTATATGTTAATATTACAAGTCCATGAAAATTAATGGCACGTGATTCGGAGGCCCAGTGTGACCATAATGAATTACTGAACTTATTTCGGGTACGTTCAATAAACACGCGAGCGTCATTATGTAACTTTTGAACCAGTGCTCAGAATTTAAATCATAGGGCACCATTGAACTCACAGTGCCAATATTTGCTTAATGGGACCTTTATCTCGACCATAGGTGGATAAGGGTGGAAATTATTTTTTGGACATTTTGTGGGAGAAAATAAAATAAACAAGCTTTTTTTTGAAATTCAAACCTCCCAATTTGAAATTGTTGGTGGGGACCACCCGAACCCCTATTAATATGAAGTTAAACATTGGAATTACCCCTAGTTAATGTTCCAGCAACAATTCAATTAATGTTCCAACTCCTTTTTTTTAATTAATAAACATAATCTTATTAATTTGGCAGAAAACCATTAATGGGAGAAATCGATGGCAAATGAAAGGAGAGCTTGGGATATCCTTTGGAGAAATATCCTTCCATGAAGAATAACTTCCTAATGAAGTAAGAGGAACAAACATCAGAAGCATCTTGAGGTAGTGACGGATGTCGATGTCCCTTTCATCGACTTCATCATCTTCTTCATGAAATCTCCAACGAATGTCAAAGTACGGGATTTATTATGAATTACAATTTTATTTATTTGATAATTCTTCATATTCAGGATTCACGAGGATGATGGCCAAATTAACATGGTCGTATTCCCGCACATATGCCTTTCCCATTTATCATTTTTTCTTCAAGTGTTTTTCATGCATTCTTCGATTCAAAATAATTAATGATGTGGGAAACACAATGTTTTGTTGAGCGCAACATATGTACACAGAGCCCTCGACCCAAGGATAGCGAATATGTGGTCATTATATTTTTCAGTTTTAGAATAGAGATATAGTGAATAACATAATAGGAGGTCATCCAGCACACCGAATAGCCATGTGGAGTTAGGGAGGTGCGCGTCCACACCACAGGATGAGCAGGAGGCTATGACACATCGACTGCGGTAGAGCAGGTTCATGGCCAGCATACCGGCCGACCCCATGGCTAAGCAGCGGTGTGTGTTCTCACCGTCTCTAGAGAAGGGGGCCATGGATGATGCCAAAGGGTAGCTAAAACTCATACATCCATGGGGGACAGTGGTTCCATCGTGCCACTGGGAGGAGGAGGACCAGCTGGGGAACCGGCCGGCCGTGGCATACCAAGAAAGGCCCCCTATGGTCGGTCCCGCTTCCAAAATACCGAATGGCCCTTTGGCCATTCAAGTGACCTGGGAGGTGCGGCTGCAGCTGCATGGTCGCGGTGGAGGCTGAAGGGCGGCCAGCACTTGGATAGCCATGGAGGATAGCACCGCTATCACTCTTTTGGGAGGAGGAGGACTGGCCGGCGAACCGGTCGACCAAGGCACACCGAGCATGACCCACTCTGGCATGTCCTACTTCCAAAAACAGAAGGCCCCATTGGTTGTTTTGGTAAATGGGGAGGCACCGCCATTCTTTGAATTGGCTAGTTTGTACCCTTCCATGGTGGTCCACCAGACCGCAGGCCGCACCACGTGCCGCCACAGCAGACTGCGCCACAGGGCCGCCCCGAGTGGGCCCCCCACAATCATGGAAAGAAAAATAACATACAAATCGGGCTTCAAATTGACGCTACGTCTATTAATTTTGGCCCCTTATGACGTGAAATGATTTTGGGATACTTCTTCATTGAACTTCATAGCAGTTGAGGTATAGCTGATGGCTTGAGAATTGACTCTCCCAAACATGGTATTAACAGTAACCCAATGGCTAGAAGTGAGGTTGGGGTTAGAGACAGATCATACGGAGGATAGTACCGAGTGATCCTATGTGGGTCAACACCGATCTTTTGTGGGTTATATCCTTTGTGGGTCAGTGCTCAGTGATCCTATGTGGGTCAGCACATACCGATCTTGTGTGGGTCAGATCCTGTGTGGGTCAGCACTCAGTGATCTAGTGTGGGTCAGCACATACCAATCTTGTGTGGTTCATATCATTTGTAGGTCATTGCGGGGGTTAGTATATATCAACTCTAGGTGGGTTAGTTCCCATGTGGGTCATTGCAGGGGTTAGTACTTATCGATCCTGTCTGGGACAAACTCCGTATTGTCTGCAGTAGTGATTCTTAATAGAATTAGATGATCCATCTTCACGACTAATTATCCGTAATTATATAATTAACTAAAAACATGGTGTGATATGAGTCTAATATCTTCATAGTGTGCCTGTGTGGTACATTATCTTCTCGGTGTTACCTGTGTGGTACTCCTACCTTCATGGTGTTACCTGTGTGGTACTTCAACCGCCATCATTTTACCTTTGTGGTATTCTTATCCCTTATGTGGGATGATTATATCTTTTTAACATAGGAATATGTATGTGAATATACCTATGTAGGGTTGACTATTGTTTCCATGTTTTTTGGTTTATCCATTGAGGTATTTAGAGACCTTCGGGGGTCTCGAGGTCCCTAATGAGTATTTTTATACTCACCCTTTCTTAGGATACGCATGCACCATGTTGTGTCTTGTGCAGACAACAGATAACATTGACTGAGGATGAGGGTACCAGGACTAGAGACTACTCAAAGGTGGACCATAAAAGAGGCATACCGCAGAGACAAACATTTGAGAGTTTTACCTACCCTTCAGGTAGAATCCTTGGTGGGTGTTCACCGGAGATGTTTTCTTTTTTACTTGTGATTTTCAATTTTACTTATACATTTCTGTTTTACTTTAACTTTCCATTTGGGCTTGTATTCCGGCCCGTATACATTCTGTACACACCCTATTTTATATATTTCTTACTTTGTGCTTGTATCTTTTTGTGTGCTTTGTTTGTGTGAGTATACAATTTATAAAAAATTTCCTTCCTATTTTAGGGAATATGCCTTTTAGTGGATATGATCCAATGCCATTAGAATTATATATTATTAATGGAATCCTTTATCGAACAGTATTCTAGATTTGGGCCAAGAATTCATGGCCCTATCAATGTGGGAGGAAAAATTATCCTATTAGATAATTTATTGAGAGATAGTTCATGCTACAAAAACCTTGGGAAACAACAAGACAACATGTGATAGAGCCTCCCCAGAAGTTGAAAGAAATGTGCCCCTTGGGCTATAAGGGGACCTAGAGAGTTACCTCTTCACCTTGTGGCTATGAAAAGAGGGACCTTCCTTTGAATTCATATAGGTAACTGTGGAATATGAGGTAACTGGGGCAAGAGTGTTAGTCCACCCCCTGGGGGAGGCTACCTAAGAGAGCGAGGCCAAAACTATCGAGGTAGGAGATATTTATGAGAAAACATGTAAAAAGGGGGAGCAGGAAGGAAAAGCCAGTAAGAAAATGTGACTGGACATTCTGTGAAAAATCCACCGCCAGTAGAGAATCCTGTGACAACAATGATGGATTTATTGGAGAGGGAATGAAGCCATTCGAGGAGATGGGCACAACTCTAAGAATGAATGATGCTAGGTCTAAACAGTTATGCAAGTTTCGAGAAGGATATGGGATTAAGGCTACCAATAAATAATCCATTAAACTCAAAATATATTAACCACTATTAAAAATACTCCATTCCAACCTTATGACCCGACAAAAATAATTTGATCCAAATTCAATATCCAAAAAGGTCTCTAAATTTCATAAAATCAATCTCAATTTCAGATTCCCCATACAATATAATTCTGATCATAATTTTGTATACCATATATTTTATCACCGTTGTATCCTTAATCAAAACACTTTTGCCTAAATAGAATTAATGAATTAATATTATAGTACAATCAGTATATATATAAAAAATCTTATAACCAAAGAACCATTTATGTAATAATTCATGAATCCAAATTCCAAATAACATTAATCATTCAATTTGTCTCTTAAATCATTAACCACATGTCAAAATATTGTCCCTTAATACCTCCTTCATCTCATTTAAAATTTTTAGTCTCTTATTAATCAGTAATATAACTATTACGTGTATAACCTTGATGATACTAATCATTGACTAAAACTTAGAGCACAATGTGAGAAACACTAATTGTAGTGATATAGTTACAAAGAATCATTTATATGATTAATATATGATTACATATTCATTGTAATCCATTAGTACATACGATTAACCATGTTTATCCATTTCTTAATCTAAAGAATGATATAATATATATATAATTATCCTCAATGTTATTCATAGGGTTAGGTTTAGTAATCTTTGATTTCTAAATATAATTTCCCAGCGTGCTGAAAATGTAAGTCTGATAACCACTGTAACTCCCCGATCCCATAAGATTATACCTGGTGAATTATTTTAATACAATGGAATTATTACAAAAATAAAATCATGATGGATAGATCAATTAACAATCAAGGAAAGTAGATTATGTAAATGAGATTTACATTTTAACTTTAAAATATAAAATAATATATAGATAATTCTTTGAGCACATAAAACACAACATAAATAATCCATTTATCACACCATTAAAAGAATAAATCAAATTATTCTATTAGAATATTCACATGGATATTATACAACTCTAGTAATCAAATATAATATCAACATCTAATATCATAATTAGGGAATTCATAATGTCGGACATTTGAAACATACTTTCAAGGACTTAACCAAGATATCAACAAATAAATGGTTAAGGACTCATCCAAATCCATATCTAGCAATAAATTGGAATGGCCTCATCTAAGTGCATAACTAATTTGTCTCATGAGACCTACCAATTCATCGATGGGATATAGGAAGGCATGCTCTTCGCATAGTAAGTCCAATACATTCCTCATATGAAAAGGGTGAAATATAACATAAATATTTGTATTAAAACTTGCATATGAAATGTTAACACTTTTACAATAATATATGAATGGTATAAAAATAGAACATATACTATAAGACATATAATAAAACCTTCAATACAATATAGAAAATATTATACTTAGAAATCCACCTCAATTAAGAATATCATTGAAAGAGGTAATAAATCAATTACTATTTTGGTGTCTCCTTTTGATTTTCAGAAAAGGAATAATTGGAGGGATTTATTCCCAATGTGTGGCATCTAGTATGAAGTGAGTTAATTTGGTAAGAGAAGTGGTAAGATTTTATATGATCCAATGTGATTTATAGGTGTGAATTAATGATATAGAGAAGTTCCCTTATATTAGAGAGGTGGGGGTCCTTTTGGATGATCTCAAAAAATTAATTTATAATAAATTGGTTGTCCATTTCAAATAGCACCAAAGTAATCTATATCTCAAATGAGATGTGTATGTGTTAAAATTATATCATCCAATGAATTTCATAAATGTATAGGTTATAAAATTAACCTTCTGTTTTGAATTTAACACTTAGTTAAATAGTTTAACTCTTACTCTATCTTCCATTATTTTATTATAAGATTATTGTAATTACTATAAAATGGAAAAAGATCCCAAATTAGATCATTTATGAAATATTTTTCACATTTCATGTTATTCGGATGTAACATATATTTTTATCAATTTCATATCATATAATAAAATAGTATTTATTATAAAATTACAAATATGTCACTTTTAGTACTACTCAATATTTTCATTTTTTAAAATATAAATACTTTATAATAACTTCTAAATACTATTACCAATATGACAATAACATGTCTAAAATATCTATAAAAATATTTTATGTCATAAATTAAGTCCAAATAAATAAATTTTACTATTTTTATTATCATTTATTTGATATTTATCTTAAGAAAAAAAATACATTATCACTATTATGTCATTATTAATGGTAATTATTTAATCTCTTAAATTTATAACTATATTTTTTAATGTAAGTAATTATTTTATAATTTTTAATACACAATTTTTAATATATTTTGTTTTCATTGCGATAAATATATTTATATTATTATTCCTATAAGAAATGAGAGTGTGATATTTTTTCACATTCATTATTTTTAATATTATTAAAGTCATATTCATGGAAAAGGGGCCATTAAATGATAACATTTGGAAACATATATGATAATGTTCTAATTTATTCATCCAATAGGATTTTGAAAGGTGTTTGGTTAAATTAATAATAATATTATTTCCATTAATTACCATATTTACCATTAATCATGTTAATTAAAAAATTATTAATGTCACTATCAATAAAAACCAAAAATTAAAAGACCCTAATTAAATAATTTGGACACACTGATTCCAAGAAATCAATCCATTTTTCAAAATTAAAAACACATAAATATTAGTTATTAATTTGAAATAAATCATGTTGTTTGAATGAAAAAACTTTTTTAAAAGATAGAACATTAAAAAGATTGACATGTTTTTACATCTGAATTCATGGTAAAAATAATGCAAATTTCTGAAATTATATTAAATGATTAAAAAATAATCTATATATATTATAAAACCATTAAATATTATAATTTGAGCAAATGAGTTATTTCAATGAAAAATGCTATTTCCAATTGAAATTTAGTTTATATTTACTATCAATTAAAACATAAAACGTAATAGAAACAATTTCAAAAAATCATCCAAAGTAAATTTTTTATATCCCAAATCTAAATAAGAGGTTTATTTTGTTAAAAAAATATTTATTTTTTTTAACTAGATTTAAAATTGGTGCGCTATCAAAAGTTTGCAAAACTGTATTTTTTTTAAAATTACCTTTTTATAAAAATAATGGAATCATTTCTTATATCATGCCTAGAAAATACATAATATTAATGTCAAAATCATATAGAATAAATAAAATTGTATATTGGGTTAATATTATTTATAACGACTAATTTAATATCTAGGTTATGTATTATATTAAATAATAGTATTTTATTAAAATATTACTCTTCAGTCAAAATGGGCCTTGCTTGAAATTCAACCCAAATCATTATTATGCGTAGCTTAAGCATAACATGGTGTTTTGATAAAATCAAGAAAAAGACAAAATTAAATTTATTTATAATGAAAATTGTAATAAATTCAGGGGGTGTTACATTTTCCCCTTCTTCAATAAATTGATTCCTTTAAATTTGAAATTTCACATTGAAAGTAAAAAAAGTGATAATAAAAAAATACCATAGTGGAAACCCACATCAGAAATAGGGTTTACAAATTATAATCCTAATAAAAGGGAAAGGTAAATATGATGGTCACAAAAAAAATAGGATATTAAATAGCAGAACTTTAATGGAAAATAGATATGCATATTTGGAGGGAAAACATAAATATTTATAGCATGTGATTGACATTATCAGTTACAAAAAAGTGTACAATAAATTTA
This sequence comes from Viscum album, assembly GCA_963277665.1. Taxonomy (NCBI): domain Eukaryota; kingdom Viridiplantae; phylum Streptophyta; class Magnoliopsida; order Santalales; family Viscaceae; genus Viscum; species Viscum album. The sequence goes on along the minus strand of OY728133.1, from coordinate 968,225,942 downwards.
AAATTGAGGTCCTCAAAGACATAAATCTATGCTGATTTAAAATTCCATATGTTAAATTTATTGTTAACATGAGATGCGTATTTTTAATAAAAAATTTTTGTTGATACATTTTCCTATAGTTGAGGTATTATTTTACAATGCAGATAAGTACTTGAGAAAAAATACATGATTCTATCAATTTTATCCATTTGTTGTGCTTTGATCTATTATTAATTAATCCTCTGAATTTTGGCTGAAACATGAAATATTTGACCAATTTATCCAATTAATGATACATTATCATCAATCAATAATATCCACATTTTGACATATTCCATTCCAACCTTAATACTTTACCAAAATACACCCATACAACTTCACTGTCAAAAAAGGTCTCCATATTTGACAAATCATTCCTAAAATATGATTCCCCCAATAATGAATTGTGGGAATTAATTTCACATAACAAAAACATTATCACCTTTGAATCCTTAATGATAACTCTTCTAAATCCAAATCATTAATAAAGAAGTACTGCAAAACAATCCTTATATATCCCATGAATATTATAACCATAAAACCATTTAAATTATAATTCTTGAATCAATATACAATTCAACCTCAATCATTCCATTTCACTCCTAAACCACAAAACACGCTTTAACATATTATTTCTTAATATCTCCATCATCTCTTTAACTTGTTATTATCTTCATTATTAGTAGTATGACCATTGAATGTATAACCTTGTTGAATCTAAACATTTTCCGGAACTGAAATCACAATGGGAGAAACACTATTCATAGTGATATAGTAATTAAAAATGGTAAGACCCGCTTTTTTCATGTAATTATTTATAATTATATGGTTATATTATGAGTCCGTGAAAATTAATGGCACGTGATTCGGAGGCCCAGTGTGACAAGAATGAATTACTGATCTTATTTCGGGTATGTTTAGTAAACGCGCGAGTGACATTATGTAAATTTTGAACCAGTGCTCAGAAATGAAATCATAGGGCACCGTTGAACTCACAGTTCCAATATTCGCTTAAGGGGACCTTCATATCGACCGTTGGAGGATAAGGGTGGAAATTTGATTATGGAAATTTTGTGGGAGAAAATAAAATAAACATTATTTTTTTATTTTTGAAATTGAAACCTCCCAATTTGAAATTGGTGGTGGGGACCACCCGAACCCCTATTAATATGAATTTGAAAATTGGAATTCCCCCTAGATAATGTTCCAACTACAATTCAATTAATGTGACAACTGATTTTGTTTAATTAATAACTTAATCTAATTAATTTGGTAGAAAACCATTAATGGGAGAAATCTATGGCAAATGAAAGTAGAGCTCGAGATATCCTTTGGAGAAATATCCTTCGACGAAGAATGAATTAATAATTAAGTAAGAGGAATAAACATCAGAAGCATCATGATGTAGTGACAGATGCCGATGTCCCTTTCATCAACTTCTTCATATTCCTCGCAACATCTCCAAAGAATGTCAAATTAGTTGATTTATTTTGAATTACGATCGAATTTATTTGATAATTCTTCATATTCAGGATTCACGAGGATGATGGCCAAATTAACATGGTCGTCTTCCCACACATATTACTTTCCACTTTATTATTTTTTCTTCATGCATTTTTTGTCCATTCATCGATTCAATATAATTAATGATGTGGGAAACACAATGTTTTGTTGAGCGCAATGTATGTACACGGAGCCCTCGACCAAAGGATAGCGAATATGTGGTTGTTATATTTTTCGGTCTTAGAACAAAGGTGTAGTGAACCATATAATAGGAGGTCATCCGGCACACCGACTAGACATGTGGAGTTAGGGAGGCACGCGTCCACGCTGTAGGATGAGGAGGAGGCTGCGACTCATCGGCTGCGGCAGAGAAGGTTCACGGCCAGCATACCGGCCGGCCGCATGGCTGAGCAACGGTGTGTGTTCTCGCCGCCTCTGGAGAAGGGGGTCGTGGTTGAGGCCAAAGGGCGGCCGAAACTCGGTCGTCCATGGGGGACAGTGGTGCCATCTCACCTCTGGGAGGAGGAGAACCGGCCGGGGAACCGGCCAGCCGTGGCATACAGAGCCAGGACCCCTCTGGTCGGTCCCGCTTCAAAATACAGAATGTCACTTCGGCCGTTCGGGTGACCTGGGAGGTGCGGCTGCAGCCACATGGTCGCGGTGGAGGCTGAAGAGCAGCCAGCACCTAGATAGCCATGGAGGATAGCACCGCTGTCGCGCTTCTGGGAGGAGGAGGACCGGCCGGTGAACAGGTCGACCATGGTACACCAAACAGGACTCACTCTGGCATATCCTACTTCCAAAAACAGAAGGTCTCATTGGTTGTTTTGGTAAATTGGGAGGCACCTCCCTCCTAGGAATTGTCTAGTTTTTTCCCTTCCATGGTGGTCCACAAGACTGCGGGCCGAAGCACTTGCCGCCACAGTAGACTGTGCCACCGGGCCACCCAGAGTGGTCCCCCCCACACTCATGGAAACACAAATAACATACAAACTAGGCATCCAATTGATGCTACATCTATTAATTTGGTCCCCTTATGATGTGACAAGCCTTTGGGATACTTCTTCATTGAACTTCATAGAAGTTGAGGTACAGCTGATGTCTTGAGAATTGATTCTCCCAAACATGGTATTAGCAGGAACCCAATGGCTAGCAGTGAGGTTGGGGTTGGAGACAGATCATACGGAGGATAGTACCGAGTGATCCTGTCTGGGTCAACACTGATCTTTTGAGGGTCATATCCTGTGTGGGTCAGGGCTCAGCGATCCTATGTGGGTCAGCACATACCGATCTTGTGTGGGTCATCACTCAGCGATCTAGTGTGGGTCCGCACATATCGATCCTATGTGGGACAAACTTCATATTGTCAGCAGTATTGCCTCTTGATAGAATAAGATGATCCATATTCGCGACAAATTATCTGTAATTATATACTTAACTAAAAAACGTGGTGTGATATGAGTCTAATATCATCACGGTTTTCCTGTGTGGTACTTTATCTTCTTGGTGTTACCTGTATGGAACTCCAACCTTCATGGTGTTACATGTGTGGTTCTTCAACCGTCATCATTTTACATTTGTGGTATTATTATCTCTTATATGGGATTATTATATCTTTATAACATAGGAATATGTATGTGAATATACCTAAGTAGGGTTTACTATTGTTTCCATGTTTTTTTGTTTATCCTTTGAAGAATTTAGAGACCTTCGGGGGTCTCGAGGTCCCTACTGGGTATTTTTATACTCACCCCTGCACGGGCTATGCCTGCACCATGTTGTGTCTTGTGCAGACAACAGATAACATTGACCGGGGATGAGGGTACCAGGACTAGAGACTACTCAAAGGTGGATCTTAGAAGAGGCATACCGTAGAGATGACCATTTTAGAGTTGTACCTACCCTTCAGGTAGAATCCCTGGTGGGTGTTCACATGAGCTGTTTTCTTTTTTACTTATACTTTTCAGTTTTACTTATACATTCTAGTTTTACTTGTACTTTCCATTTGGGCTTGTATTCCGTCCCGTATACATTCTGTACACACCGTGTTTTCTATATTGTTTACTTTTTGCGTGTATCTTTTGGTGTGCTTTGTTTGTTTGAGTATAGAGTTTATAAAAATTTCATTCATGTTTTAGGGAATACACCTTTTTGTGGTTTTCTCCAGGCCCTGGCCTATGGAAGCCGATCCAGTTCTATTTACATGGTATAACAAAAATCTTATTTTATCATATTTTTGTGAAATTTTATCCATTCATACCATTCACTATGTATGAAATAATCAAATAGTTATAGTCTATGAAATATTGTCTGTGGGCATTTTTTATTTTAATTATTTATTTATTTTATTGAAATGAATGATGGAGATTAAGATTATCATAAAATAATTGTGTATAATTTTTCCAATAAGGGATTCAATCAATGGAGGGAGTGGACAATTCTATATTATTTATCACCCAACCATCATGTTATTAATTTCATTGAGAATGTATGCAATTTTTTGAAAAATAATTGAATGAATACACATTATAGGAATGAAAGAAAAAAATGGATATTTTGTAATTTTTAACACTTATATTTATCAAACATATTGTTAAAACTAGCCATGATACAAATGATAGTAAATATAATTTGTAGGAAACCATATGAAGTATATAAATGATATAAAAATGAGAAAAAAACTGGTCATAGATTGAATATATCTAATTGGTAGAAGATGAATCTATAGAAAATTTAAATGATTCATTATATAATTAAAAATTATATTTCACTCTATGAAATTATTTTTAAATATTATAATATTATGAAGAAGCTAATGAGAATCCTCTTATTTGAATATTACTTTAATAATTCATTCCATGAGAGAGATATTGATTATGAGTGGATGATAGAAATAATTCACAATATTCTGACCACTAATAAGATGATTTCTGTATTTTATATTACCAAATTTGATTCATTGAATTTTAAATATTTTTTCACTCTATTACCAAAATTCTGGTAGAAAATATATGGTAAATATAGGGTAAATAATGATTTTATCTTCATTAATTGATGAATTATTGAATATTTTTTTGTTAAGAATCCATAAAAATAAAAAATAAGATGAGTAGGTTAGTCGATGAAAAATTTCATCATAGAATGTAAATAAATTTTATGGTCATATTGGAGAAATATTCTCCAACTATAATGGAATTTTCAACATAGAAAAGAATAATAAAATTTACAGAACATCATTACACATAATTTGAAAAGTATATTGATAAAGGGATAGATGAAACTAATAATTATTTAAAAATATCCTTCTTGGATAAATCAAATTTGTATCAATATTTATAAAGTGAGGGATAATAATAATAGAGTAATGATAATAACTTGGTGATGAGGGGATATTGAAATTCATACAATGAACAATACATTAACTAGTGTGGTACGATGAAAATGGGTGACCTGAATGATAAATTAAATGACTGATGATGAGGAATGAATAGTTAAGGGAATGAGTAAATTAATTAAAATATATTCACATTGAGGATATTGTTTTTGAGTTCAAATGTATGATAAGATATTTTGATGAAAGTATTGATTTGAGAAAAATATTATTTAGACTTAAAATATAATTATCAAAGAAATTATTGTGGAGGTGGATAATAATTAGTTAATCGATTAGAATGAAATTATTTTATTGAAAAAATATACACATTAATTGTAATAAAAAATAATGAACAGTGATATATAAATATTAAAAAATAATGAAAATTAAATAATTTTACATGGGAACCATGATATTTCTAGATTATACCCAGGTAATTTTTTTGGAAGTTATGATTATAATTACAGAAGTAATATAATTAAAATTGGAATTAAGAAGGTGAAAACATCATCCAAAAATTATAATATTTCCACTGTTATAAATAATAATTATTATAAAAATTCATTTATTAAATGATCTATGTAAAGTGACGAATACAAAGGCTAATAATATTTCAAAGTTATTTCCTAAATAATTATGATATAATTAATTATATATTTGAGAAATAATAAATTAATTCAAATCATAATAAAATTGGACAGAATAATTTGAAGAACCTTTTTTTCAAAATGAGTATATTTGAAAATAGTTAAATATGTTGTTTTTTGAGTGTGTGGGAAAAATGTGTGTGTGTTAGAATAATTTAACACTTCCCTAGTCTAAGTGATGTTGTATTTTAAGTGTGTATAATGATGATGTGCTAACAGAACAACTAATACCATATCAAATAGATTATTTAAAATTTTAAATTTATTTTGAGTCTCTTGGTGATACAAATATATGATATGATTCAAATTTTCATGTATCAGAAAAGAATATTAACATGATACCGACTAAATTAAAGAGAAAAAAAATTGTGTAAATATATAAAGAGATATTGTAATTTAGAGAGTTCAATTATGGTTTTAGTGATTTAGAATAATTTAAAATTAGAAATTTAATGGATACATTAAAAAGTCTTCTAATCATAGATGACTGGTAATAAAAATCGATCAGTGATATCAAATTGTAAAATGTATGCACTATGTGTTTTGGAAATGATTGATTGCTCAATGTGAACTACACAAGTCAAAAAATGATTAATAAAACTTATTATACTAATATTATATATGTTGATGAGTTTATGGAAAATCTCATCAATGATTCTCAAAATTGAGATAATTTGAATGAGGTTATTTTTTGGAATATTTAGTGTAAAATTAAGGTTTCTAATATTTTAACAAATACATTAATGGTTAATTTAAAATGGAAGTACATTCAACATTTAGACTTATCAAAAGTTTAATTTTAGGATAATGATATTGTAAAACCTTCTTTGGAAAACATAGCATGGAACTTTTTTTTAAGAAATATATGGATAATATTTTCAAACATGATACAGTGAGAAATTAACATATGGTACATCATGAAATATTCAACACAATTGTTACATGTATGAAGGTAATGATGGTGAAAAATATTTCTATGTTAATGGAATTAAAATTGATGATACTGTATTAGTTATCATGATTGGATGTTTGATTCCAATTAAATATATTTCAACCAATACTGATACATATTTAAATACATTTTTTTTCAAATTTTACTTTTATATCTTATTAGAATTTTATTTTGGGTAAAGAACACAGTCATGAGATAGTTAAACACATTAAATGGATTTTTTATAATCAAACATGGTATGTAATAAAAAATTATTATACTACTTTTAATAAATTCCATAATGAAAACCTTGGAAAAACAATAAGAGTATTCACTACTGGAAAAGGGACCTTTCCCAACAGTTGTGTACCAACGGTTCAATGAACCGTTGGCATATCTTGTTTTTCCCAACGGTTTATAGAAACCGTTGGGAAAAACCCCTCAATGCATAGTTTTCCCAACGGTTTCATACAACCGTTGGGAAATGTTGGTCATTCCCAACGGTTTTTAATAACCGTTGGGAAAAAAAAGCCCCAAATACCAAATCGAGCCAGCGGCCTCCCCACATTCCAGAAGCATTCACTTCATGTCCTCCTGGAGCGATTCCTTGCAGAAGGACCTCCCAATCCCCACATCTTCCATCAGATCAGCACCTACCAGGTTAGACTCCTATATTTTATCAACGATATAGTTCCAGCTCTTATAAATCATATACTTCTATTCTTGATTTCGTTATTCCCAATTATTAGGGTTTTTGTAAAAATTTATGATTGTTTCATGGTGGTCATGTGCACCACTATAGGTACATTGATTCACTAATTTATTTTGGTATTTCCATAAAATTCGAATACAATTTATTAATGAATCAATGTTGAGTGTTAACATGACATTCATGTTCTTTATTTAAAGTGTAAACAAATACTTATATAGAATTTCCTTGTAAAACCTGATGGTTTAACTCTAGTTAAATGGAATCATAATTTTGTATGTTATTAATATTTAGTAATTGGTGAGGTGAATCATATATGTATATGAAAAATGGATCAAGATCATTTAGTATTGGATAGAATTATTCCCTAGTAATGTGAGACCCTTATGTTGTGGGGTGAGTATGGAGTAGTGAGATATATTGCTTGTTACTTACCTTTTTTCAATTCTATGAGGTAATGATGGCATGCACTCATTTTTTGAGATCTGTCAATGTTTTTATGGTTTTGATAGTGATCCATGATGTGTATCCTAGTATGTAAGATCCTCACTACTGGAAACTGGAGTTTTCCCAACACTTACATACCAACGGTTTGGTATAACCGTTGGTATTTGAGAGGTTTTGCCAACGGTTCTTGGAGCCGTTGGGGATCAAGTGGGCAAGTCTGGTCAAGCTCTAACGGCTAGTTTGACTTTGCTTACCGGCTGACCGGTGCTTGCCCACCGGCTGGCCGGTGCCTTGGAAGGTGGAGAGAGCTTCTGCCCAGGAGCCACCGGCTGGCCGGTGGGAAGGCCACCGGCTGGCCGGTGGTGAGACAGTAGGTCTCACTATTCCAAAGAGTTCCACCGGCTGGCCGGTGAGGAGGCCACCGGCTGGCCGGTGGTCTGGACAGAAGACATCCCATTCTGTCTGGGCCCACCGGTTGGCCGGTGGCCAGACACCGGCTGACCGGTGGCACCTGGCAGAGGGCAAGCCCTTCTGCCTTGTCCACCGGCTGGCCGATGGGCTGGATCCGGCTGGCCGGTGCCCTTACCGGCTGGCCGGTGGTCCTACACCGGCTGGCCGGTGGACTTGAAAAAAGTCCACTTTTCCTTTTTTTTGCCACTTCTTGCTCCTGAAATCATGCCTATTAACAAGAACACTTGAAACAACATTAGATCACTATGAGAGTGATTGTGATCATTAAAATCCAAGAGAGTGGGGTACAACATTCCCTACTATTCCTTCAAAAGTGATTGACCATGTGTTTTTAGGCAAGATGCGATGTGATTGTCCATGTGTCTTCAGGTGAGATGTACTATGATTTCCCTAGTGTTTTTCGATGAGGTGTGATGTGATAAGGCTATAATAAGATGTGGCATGTGGTTGGGGTCATGTAGGGTAGGAGGATGGCACAAGGTTGATGTTATTCATGTTCATGATACCCTACTAATATGGTTATGGGATGAGTCATGCTGTTATGTGATATAACACATTAAGTTCTTGTTGGTTTTACATTTTTTCAATAACACATTTGTATGTTTTTTTGACATCTGTAGTTGATACCTTGATTATTTTCTTCCTTTATCGTTTACTTAAATGTATATTCTATTATAGTTAATGCCTATTGAATTGTTTATGACAAAATGACTTATATAAATTCTTTTTACAGAATGGACAGAAGTTGGATGTATGAAACCGATCGGATCTCAGATGATTTTCAAAACAATTTGGAGAGCTTTATAGATTTTGCATTTGACAATGCTTCAGATAGTGGTCGCATACACTGCCCATGTTCCAATTGTGTTGGTAGACCTTGGTTGAGCCGTGAAGAAGTCAGCTACCACATAACAAAAAATGGGTTTCAAGCAAACTACTTTCTGTGGTATCACAATGGGGAGAAAACGAAATCTCAAATTGGTGATGATCGAAATGAAAAGACTGGAATGGAGAATTTGTTAGATGATCGGTTTCCGTTTATTCGTCATCATGAAAAAGAAAGGATTTCGACTCAAGAAGACTTCGATATGAGGACAGCTGATGCATCTAGTGAAAATGATGATATTGATAGGGTGAAAAAATTGAATGATGCTGGCACGACTCCAGTATATCGGCAATGCGATAAAATGAAAAAGCTGGAATTTTTAATCCGATTATTTCATGGGAAAACTATGTATGGGATTTCTAATACAGCAATCGATTACATTCTTACCCTCTTGAAGGATTTACTTCCAGATGATGCAGATATTCCCTCAAACCACTATATGGCATGGAAGTTAGTTGAGGAACATGGATTTTCAAGAAACAAAATTCATGCTTGCCCGAAAGATTGCAGTTTATTCTGGGAGGAAACCGCTGAACGAAATGATTGTATAAAATGTGGCACATCCCGCTGGAAGTCAAAATCTGATGGAACACCATCCCGCGTTCCACAGAAAGTAATGTGGCACTTTCCATTGATTCCCAGACTCCAGAATCTTTTTATGTCTGATGACATATCAATAAAAATGAGATGGCATGATACCGAGAGAAAGAAGACTGATGATGAGTTGGTTCATCCTGCAGATGGATTTGCATGGAAGAGATTTGATGCTCGACATCCTGATTTTGCAGCTGACGTGCGTAATGTGAGGCTGGGTCTTTCATGCGACGGTTTTAATCCGTTTGGGCAGATGCTTACTTCGCACAGCACATGGCCAGTTTTTATACACATTTATAATCTTCCCCCATGGTTGTGTATGAAAAAACCTTTCACTTTCATGAGTATACTCATATCTGGTCCTTCTGATCCTGGCATTGATATTGATGTATACATGCAACCTTTAATAAAAGAGTTGAAGCTTCTTTGGGATGTGGGTGTGCGCACATACGATGCATGTTCGAAAGACATATTTCAGATGCGCGCTGCGCTTATGTGGACAATCAATGATTTTCCGGCTTATGCAATGATGTCTGGATGGAGCACGAAGGGGAAACTGTCATGTCCAGTTTGTATGAAGAATACACGATCCAGAAGACTGAAACATCGTTGTAGTTTCAGTTTTATGGGACATCGACGATTTTTGCCAAAGGATCATCCATATAGAATGAATCGTCGAAGATTTGATAATACTATAGAGACCGATGATCCACCTCAGCGTATGTCTGGAACTGATGTGCTTAATGAATTGAAAGATTTCAGTTTTTCGTTCGGGAAGGGTCAAATGAAATCTGGAAAGAGAAAGAATGTTTCCACAGAAACCTGTTACAATTGGAGGAAGAGGAGTATCTTTTTTGATTTGCCTTATTGGTCAACCAATTTGCTACGTCATTGCTTAGACGTAATGCATATTGAAAAGAATATATGTGAAATGTTGCTTTCAGTTCTTCTAAATGTCAAGGGGAAGACAAAAGATGATTTACGATCTCGACGTGACTTGGTGGATTGGGGCATCAGACCAGAATTGCATCCTGTGCGTATCAGTGAAAATAAATGGCAACTTCCATGTGCTTCTTATGTGATGACACCTACTGAAAAAAAACAATTTTTGGAAGTATTAGAGACTATTAGAGTTCCTGATGGCTATTCAAGAAACATATCTAAACGGGTCAACAGAAGAGAGTTGAAGCTAAAATCTTTGAAGACTCATGATTATCACGTTCTACTGCATGAGTTGCTTCCAATAGCAATCCGTCATCTTTTGTCCAATAATGTAAGGGTGGGTGTTATTCGGTTGTGCCATTTGTTTAGAGATCTTTGTGCTAAGAAGTTGTCGAAGTCTTTCTTGCAAAAAATGTTGACAGATGCCCCATTAATTTTGTGTGAGTTGGAGAAAATATTTCCCCCATCATTTTTCACATGCATGCTGCATCTGACTGTCCATATTCCAACTGAAATACTTCTCGGAGGACCTGTTTCTTTTCGTTGGATGTATCCAACTGAAAGAAATATGTTCACATTAAAGTCTTATGTTCGAAACAAGAATCATCCCGAAGGTTCTATCGTGAACGGTTACTTAGCTCAAGAATGTATGGATTTCTGTTCAATGTATTTGTCTGATCTTACTACAAGAATGAGCAGACCAATGAGAAATGAAGAAGAACAATATGAGCAAATTGAACCCAGTTTTCCATCACTTCCTCAAACAGGAGGAATTCCTGGATCATATACATTGAAGACATTAAGCAATGAAGAGCGGGAGATGGCACATCGCACAGTTTTGTTCAACTGTGATTTGTTCGATGACTATATCAGGTAACAAAATTGAATATGTATATCTTACATATATATCTGTTAAACTATTCATATTTTTTTATCTACAGGGAACATAAAACAATGATAAATAGGAAGCATCGTTCTTTATCTTTGAGAAGGAGAGAGACTTTGCATAGCAAAGAGTTTTCTGCTTGGTTAAAATTGAAGGTAAAAATATTACTGTTTAAATTAATTATTTCAATATTTACTTAAGTTTAGCTGTCATTTATATTGCAGGTATTGAGTTTGTCTGCTGACTCTGTCTCTGAGGAAATAAGAGCTTTGGCTTTCGGTCCTAATACCGTGGTTCGTGACTGTAAATCAATTGTTATCAATGGGTACAGATTTATTGTCACTGAACGAGCCAAAAACATGAGAACACAACATGATGGTATTATGGTTACTGCCACAACAGATTGTTATGCCAGCGCATCAGATAGTAGACCGCGACTTGAAAATGTGGGTTATTATGGAGTCGTTGAGAAAATAATAATATTGGATTATTACTCTCATGGACGAGTCACAATGATGAAATGCCATTGGTTTGATTCGATGACGAGACATGGCACATTTATTGATGATTGTGGATTTCGAGTAATTAATATGACCCGCACTCTTGCAACCGAAGAACCATATGTGTTGGCATCAATGGCTAAACAAGTTTTTTATGTCAAAGATCAACTTCAACCTGAATTTGGTGTCGTAGTTGAAGTAATTCCAAGACATATTTTTGATGATGCTGATGATGGAATTGACACTGTCCCTATTGCCATTGGAACCAATCCATTTATTTCTTTTGATGACTCCAATAGCTCAATTGTCAAAGTTGATTGTGAACCTGAAGTTGTGGTTGGAAATATATAGAATCATTCATCCATGTTCTCAATTCTTTTGGTTTACCTCGAGTTGGGTTGTTAAGGTTGGTAATATTCATATTTATTTAGTATTGATCACAAATATGTTTTAGCTGACTTGACCGTTATGTGAATTTTTAATGTTTATTGGTTGCTGTTTTATTTGAATTGCATTTTCTAATTTGGAATTGAACTGTATTCAAACCAAATAAAACAATATTTCAAACTTGGTGAACATTACAACTTGTATGTTTTATTAAATTCATTCAAGCTCTTCTAAAACAATTGATAGCTAAATTACCAATGAATCCCCTCATTCCCACATATATTTAGTTTTTTGGTTTACACATTAATTTTCTTTTTCTAATTAATTACATATTTGTTTTCCAATGCAGGAAATGAATCCAATTGAAGAGAGACGAAGAAAAAAAATGGCGGAGAACAATCGTCGGATGGAGGAGCTGGGCATTCCACCATTACGTCGACAGTTATTTGACGAGGAGCCTAGTACTGGTCCGAGTACTCAGGCCGGTGGTACGAGGAGGGTTCGTACCAGAGGTGGACATAGAGTTGCGCGTGCCCGACTAGACCCTGCCCCTCCCAGTGACATTTCAGCCTTCCCACATTCTGATCCCGGTGTGTCGTTAGGGACACACGGGATATTTAGACCTCCCATGTTTTCGCTACCTTCTGCATCTTCTGCCCCATCATTTTCACATCCCATGATGATTCCCACTCCCCAGTCAGCATCAGGTCATATAGTTGTTCCATCTTCTTTTCCTTCTACTTCTGTCTCTCCGAGCTTTTATATTCCATCGTCTTCGACTCCCGTTCCACCAGAGGGTGTTCCATCAGGTTCTGTGGATCCGGCGCCACTCATTGATCAGACTAGCACAGGTATATTTATAAAACCCTATCAAATTTTTATAGTAATATTTATTTTCATTATAACATGTTTTGATAAAATATTTGTTTTTCTTTCATGACAGATACATCTACTGAAAGGAGGCGGGGGCGGGGCCGTACACGCATGCGTTCGGTGTGGAACCGTCGCACACAGGTTATGGTGGAATATAATGAAGACAATCAGATGGTTGAGAAAACAGGGCAGCAATGTCGGAGTTTTATGGCGACGCTTGCCAAATACTCCGACATCATTCCCGTCAGCCCGCTGTCGTGGAGACATTTGCCACATGAGGTCAAAGATAGAGCTTGGGCAGAGATATGGGTAAAAAAATCTGTTGTATTTAATGCCATGAATTTTTTTTGTATTTATATAAATTAATATTTTCATTTCAGCTTCGATTTAATTTTCCTGATGGTGAGGGTGCATGAATGGAATGTCTAAAGGATTTAGGCGAGCTTTGGAGAGCCTACAAGCATGAGCTGTATATTGGCTGGCGTGCTAGAGTTGGCACTGAGTTAGAGGCGGTACCAGTCGTGGATGATTGTCCTATAGAGCAGTATCGTCAGATGATTACTCATTGGACGAGTACCCAGTTTAAGGTATGAATTACATTTGAGGTATTTAAATAATAACTTTCAAGTTTTGCATTAATATTATCCTTTGCATTATCGAATTTTATTTAGGAATCATCTGGTAAAAATAAAAAAAACATTGATGCAAAAAAATACCTCCATACACTAGGACGCACGACGATGCCGGATCATGAGAGGCAGCAGGTATGACAATTGTTTATAAGTTTTCTTTACGACTTACATTTTCTTTTTTTTCCTCAATTATTTAATTATTTGCTGAAGTCTTTATATAAATTTTGTTTTCAATGTCATTGTAGAGGAAAGTACAAAATATTGAAGGACGTGTGCCTCGAGCAAAACTGTTTTGCTCGAGTAGACGAAAAAAGGATGGACGTGCTGTCAACGAAGCGACTCAGCAGCAGATTGTAAGTTTTAATCTGTTGATTTTATATTTTAATATCTATTTCGTAACTTAACAATATATTTATATTTGTAACAGGATGCTTTAGAGGCCCTCGATGCCCAAGAAGCAGACAATTTTGGGCCATCTGATCACTTACATCAGGTGTTGGGAGATGATCATTCTGGCAGAGTACGCTGCCGACCTAGGATAGCCCCGACGAGGTATTGGCCTGCCTCAGGTACGAGTTGTAGTGCCACCGAGCTGCAGCAAGTTAGGGCACAGGCAGAACAGGCTGAGAAAAGGGCCACAGAGACGGCAGAACAGTCTGCAAGGGCAAACAGTGCATTTATGAAATTTATTGAAGTTCTACGTCCAACACTTCCAGCAGAGGCCAGCCCAGCGATTGATGAATACATGTCGTCGATACATTCTATATATGGTGCACCAGGTGGCAGTTCCAGTGGTGGTCAGGCCGATGTCGAGCTTGAAGATGATGATGGCGAGCAGTCTGATTCGGAAGAGGATGGAGATGAGGAGGGCGAGGAGGAGGGCGAAGGCGAGGAGGAAGGCGTTGAGGAGGGTGATGACGATGAGGAGGACGATGACGAGGGCGATGATGATGATGATGATGGAGATGGTGATGCTGATGTGGGACATATTGATCCGTTACATTTTTGACTTGACATGTGATGTTTAATCTATTCTAGTTGTTGGTTTTATCTAGACTCGTAGTATAGTATTGGAGTTGAATTATTTTAATCAGTCGCCCGTATTTGTCGTCTGATTTCAGGCCATTCCGACATCGTTCGGCCCGTTTGGACCCCCCTCACGCGCGTTTACGAAGCGCGCGCATCACTTAAAACACGAATATTGAGCCGTACCGCGCAAACCGCATGTCCGATTGAGGTGCCGTCTACGCGTACACGTCACGAATAATAATTAAAATGTTCCACGGTGGTTTCAGATCAATCCGAGGCCGTCCGCTATGAATTTGACCGTTGGACGCCCGTTCTGGCCGTTTATGACACCATAACTGCGTTGTCGGTCACCACGGGCACACGAAAAGTCCGATTGACGTGCCGTCTGCTCGACCACTTCAGAAATCACTCACCCGTATTTGTCGTCTGATTTCAGGCCATTCCGACATCGTTCGGCCCGTTTGGACCCCCCTCACGCGCGTTTACGAAGCGCGCGCATCACTTAAAACACTAATATTGAGCCGTACCGCGCAAACCGCACGTCCGATTGACGTGCCGTCTGCGCGTACACGTCACGAATAATAATTAGAATGTTTCACGGTGGTTTCAGCTCAATCCGGAGACGCGGTGTGGCCGACACCACTCAAAGTGTCCGTCTTTTGTTTCAAAAGGACGTCATTTTAAGTGAAAAGAATCAACTGGCTTACGGAAAACCGACCAAACGCATTCCGAATCTGTTGATAATTTATCCCATCAATCCATGGGTCATATGTGACGTGTACGAGCCAACCCGGGATGAATCCGAGTCGCGGTGTTGCCGGGATAAGTTTAAGTGGCTCTCTTTTGTTTAAAATGAACACCATTTTAAGTACATACGGAAAAACGACCAAACGGATTCGGTTTCCGTTGAAACTTTAGGAGAACGATCCATGGGTCATATGTGACGTGTACGAATCAACCCCGCCACAATCGGAGACGCGGTGTGGCCGACACCACTCAAAAAGTGTCGGTATTTTGTTTCAAAAAGACGTCATTTTAAGTCCACCGGCCAGCCGGTGTGAGACCACCGGCCAGCCGGTAAGGTCACCGGCCAGCCGGATCCAGCCCATCGGCCAGCCGGTGGACAAGGCAGAAGGCCTTGCCCTCTGCCAGGTGCCACCGGTCAGCCGGTGTCTGGCCACCGGCCAACCGGTGGGCCCAGACAGAATGGAATACCTTCTGTCCAGACCACCGGCCAGCCGGTGGAACCCAGACAGAATAGCATGCTTCTGTCCAGACCACCGGCCAGCCGGTGGCTCAGCACCGGTCAGCCGGTGGAGCCAGAGAAATCCCTTGCTTCTGTCTGGTGCACCGGCCAAACGCATTCCGAATCTTTTGATCATTTATCACAACAATCCATGGGTCATATGTGACCTGTACGAGGCAACCCGGGTTCAATCCGAGTCGCGGTGTGGCCGAGATCAGTCTAAGTGGCTCTCTTTTGTTTAAAATGGACACCATTTTAAGTACATACGGAAAACCGACCAAACGCATTCGGTTTCCATTGAAACTTTAGGAGAACGATCCATGAGTCATATGTGACGTGTACGAATCATCCCCGCCTCAATCCGAGCCGCGGTGTGGCCGACACCGCTCTAACTGTGTCTGTTTTGTTTAAAATGGACAGGATTATAAGTGAAAAGAACAACTGGCATACGCAAAACCGACCAAACGCATTCAGAATCTTTTGATAATTTATCACAACGATCCATGGGTCATATGTGACGTTTACGAGCCAACCCGGGTCAATCCGAGTCGCGGTGTGACCGGGATCAGTCTAAATGGCTCTCTTTTGTTTAAAATGTACACCATTTTAAGTACATACGGAAAACCGACCAAACGCATTCGGTTTCCATTGTAACTTTAGGAGAACGATCCATGGGTCCTATGTGACGTGTAAGAATCATCCCGCCTCAATCCGACATGCGGTGCGGCTGACACCACTCAAAGTGTCCGTCTTTTGTTTCAAAAGGACGTCATTTTAAGTGAAAAACATCAACTGACATACGGAAGACCGACCAAACGCATTCGGATTCTATCGATACTTTAGCACAACGATCCATGGGTCATATGTGACGTGTACAAGTCAACCCCGTCTTAATCTGAGATGTGGTGTGGCCGACACCGCTCTAACTATGTCTCTTTTGTTTAAAATGGACATGATTATAAATGAAAAGAACAACTGGCATACGCAAAACCGACCAAACGCATTCGGAATCTTTTTATAATTTATCACAATGATCCATGGGTCATATGTGACATGTACGAGCCAACCCGGGATGAATCTGAGTCGCGGTGTGGTCGGGATGAGTCTAAGTGTCACTCTTTTGTTTAAAATGGACAACATTTTAGGTACATACGGAAAACCGACCAAATGCATTCGGTTTCCATTTAAACTTTAGGAGAACGATCCATGAGTCATATGTGACGTGTACGAATCAACCCCGCCTCAATTGGAGACGCGGTGTGGTCGGCACCACTCATAGTGTCCGTCTTTTGTTTCAAAAGGACGCCATTTTAAGTGAAAAACATCAACTGGCATACGGAAAACCGACCAAACGCATTAGGATTCTGTCGATACTTTAGCACAACGATCCATGAGTCAAATGTGACGTGTACGAGTTAACCCCGCCTCAATATGAGGTGCGGTGTGGCTGGTATCACTTCAGGTGTATGTATTTTGTTTAAAATGGACATCATTTGAGGTAAAAATATATGGTATAGAAAAAACCGATCATATTATGAATTGAATTTCAGATTCCACGTATAATTGTCATCTAAATTTTAAATTGAATTCTATATGAATTATGTATGTTTATGAATTGTAATTTAATTATGGATTTGTATAGTTTCAGGATCCATTATATGTTAAATGTGTATGAATTTGTTCGTAATTGAATATGTATGTTTTATTTTATTACTGGTACAATAGTTGGATCGAAAATGAGGTGAAAATGAGGTGAAAATGAGGCCTGATGACTGGTGGTGATAGACAGGGGACAGGGGCTGTGCAAATTGCAGGGTGCTGCAATTTGCAGCATAGGGTATGCCAACGGTTTTAAACCGTTGGCATATAAGTTTTAGCATGTCTTTTCCCAACGGTTCTAAACCGTTGGGAATGACTTCACCAATTCCCAACGGTTTAAAACCGTTGGGAAAAAATGTGTGGCATTTGGTTTTCCCAACGGTTTTGGGAGAACCGTTGGGAAAAACTATCCCAACGGTTCACCCAAACCGTTGGGATAGGGTAACTTCTATGGGCCTATTGCAACGGTTGCAAGTAAACCGTTGGGAAAACCTTTCCCAACGGCTTACTTCCCAACGGTTTCAGGGGCTTTCCCAACGGTTCTGAACCGTTGGGAAATAGTTTATTTCCAGTAGTGATTGTAATTACAAAAGAATATAAAACTCCATACACATATTCCCAAAATATAGTCTATAAGAATAATAATATGAGTCCTATTAAAATAGAATAATAAATAATGTTGAAGAAATAAATTTAAAAATATTTTGGGAGACAATTCAAAGACATGCCTATCAGTATTTTTAATTGTTTCCTTCTATGATAGAAATTTGGAAATAGATTATTTGAGTTTTTGTTTGGTAAATATATGTTTTTAATGTTATTTGTGGTTCTAAAACAACCCTTCAATATAATGATTAATGAAAATAATTTGTAATGATTGATGATAAAGATAAAGAATATATAATTTTCAGTACAGACATAGTAGACGATGTTGAAAATTCTCTATATTAACATTTGGAGGATAATTGAAAAAATTTAATGGTGTAGGATAATAAAATACACCCTACATGAATCATTCCTATATAATGATGATACTAATGGAGTTCGATATACATGGAAACATGTGATAATTATAGTTGACTGAGGATATTTTTATTACTCTTTAGGATATTAGAAATTTTATAAAATTGGGTATATTTATAGAAATTATGTTCTATATATTAAATATATAAAAACATTTTGATCATAAATATATTTTTATAATAATTTATAAGGAAGTATAAACTTGATGAACAATGATAATTTTAAATTATTCCATTTATCTATCATGTGATGAAAACATAGTTTTGATGAATCATTATAGAATTTGTATTTTGTTTCAATAATTGTATGTGTCCCGAAAAATGTGATAATATGGGCACATTCTAATTGGTGTAATGTTCCAAAGATAAAAATATAATTTGTAGGGGGCCTGTCCAGAATAAATTCGACATGTAGAGTCACATAGTCTAGAATAAATCACATCCCCATTATAAAGGATGCACTAAAGGATATGGTATTGATTTTCATGATCCATTTTTTATATTTTTCAAGATATATAGAGTTAAAATATTTCTTGTGATTTTATATCTAAATAACTAAAATTTTATTTAATTATATATTAATTCATCATTAATAAATTGCGGTCTTGGGGAATAAGACTAGATTAAATAATAGGAATAGTTTATCCTATAGAGTTGTTTTTATATAGTGTTCTAGTTAATGAAGGATTAATATGGTATCAATTGAGAAACATGATCATAAGCTTTATGAATGTAAATTATTATAAATAAAATTATATTCATGAAGGATAATATAGATTAAATTTAAAAGACATGGAAAAAGACACAAACCCACTCATTTTTATTGTTTTTTTTAATGATGTAATGTTTTAATGAAACAATGAAAAATCATTTGAGGAAACTAATTCCCAAATAGTGAGAATTTTTTAAATTTCAATGACCAGTAAAATGAAAATATCCATGGGTAAGAAAGTCACTAGTAGAGCCGGATTCAATTTTCCCCCGTAGAAATTTTTTTCACATGAGTTACATAAAATATTAAGAATATCGGTAGGATGCGATGTTTCCAAAACTGTAGAATATGAACTCATCAATAGATTGATTAAAAAATAGGATGTGTGGATAAAATTATGTTCCAAAGTCTCATTGGTCTGAATCTAAATTCATCAGATCCATGTCTAGAATTTTTTTTGAATTTATTCTTTTTGCACAGTTCCAAAAAAAATTAAAGGAGTCACATATTATAGATGAAAGAAAATATATTTTATACTAAATCAATGGAAATCATTATTATGTATTGTGTATTGATAACGATTTTTCATAACATCTTTATAGAAATATTGATACAAAGTATCTTAGAGATGCTAGTTTTAAAATTTCTACTTATTGAATTTTTTTCCTAATATAAAAATGATATGTTTCATGTATCACCCTGAAATATACTTATATATCCCCTCTAAGGATTTTATTTATGTATTTTTTGGAATAAAAATGTATTACTCTTGTTATTTTTAATTATGTATCAAATTTAATTCCTAAGGTATTATGTTGAAAATCTAATGGTGATTCGGTATGATGATAAAGGAGTAATCATATTTTAAATTAATCTAATGATAAATTATACATTTAAACTTATTAATATCAACTACCAATTCACTGACTAGAATTTAATGTGTGGTAATCAATCTATTTTACATGTTTCAACTTGTGAAAAACACATTTGTATCAGGATGAAGTCCTTATCAATGTAATCCTTATAAAACATAATATTTTCTTTTATATATTTCTCCATCCCATTATCCATGTTTGTCTTCTAGGTTATTTTCCTTGATTATTTTATTTTAATTTTCTTAATGGGTGATAACGTAACTATTTTTTTTATTTTAGAAATGGGGGGATAGTGTGTTTCTCTTCATGTATACTGGGATTGAAAATTGATGTTTTTTTCAGTGGTCATTGAGTGGGAGCATAATTTTCCAGTAGTGGAAGTTTAAATATGTTATTTAGTGTGACGATTCAAATTATTCAAATAAATATGAAGGAATGTATTGAGTATCACACATAAAGAATGAATATGATTTATTAAATTAATAAATAAGGTTTTATTTGTGTTTTAATCAAATTAATATATTGTAATTATATAATTAATATTTTATTAATGTTATTATTATCATAAAATACATTACATTATCTTAATGAATTATATTTAGATGTATATTTAGATAATTTCATGTTCAGGATTTTTTCATTAGACCATCTTTTCTTGAAATTGGGATATTTTGGGATTATATTGTTTTTAAAATGGTTATAGATGTGTTGATTTATATTTTGGGTTGAGTGTATTATAATATTTAAGAAATGATTTATTTTTTTCAACTAAAAATTAAAAAAAGTGTTAATTTTTGTTATCCAACCACAATACTATTGAACTATTAATTATTTAAATGACTTAACCTCATGTGTGACTGTGTTATATATGTGTTACTTATACATAGTTAAATTAATATGTAATGAAATTTTTATCCCACCATAGAATATCATTCTTAGATTTATGAGATAAATAGTGGAATGAATTAATAACAATAATGAGGGTTTCCCTAATATGTTCCTATTATATAGAAAGAATATAATTATATGACAGAAGCATCATATCATTGAATGTTTGAATATAATATGGAATCTTATATCTATATTTATGTGTAGTAATATTTTTTATGAGGATTATAATAATTTATATTGGTTTTAGGGTTATTTGGGAGTAATGTTTTGTTATGATACAACACAAGTGATCTATTGATGGAATGTATAGAATATAGATTATTATATAAAAATATAATAACTAAACATGTTTAATATTGGTTATAAATGACAGTGGATTACGTTTTTCATGATATTTCAATAATTTCACATTATACACCTCATTTTAAGCCATAATGTGTTTTGGTGAAAGATATTCATCAGTTTTTTGTTTTATACGTATCAAATATTATATTCCATAAACTAAATGTCATTCTATGTTAAGAGTTATAGGTACTATAGGATTTTATACATTTACCTATCAATATATTTCATATCCGAGACTCAAAATGTAGATGTGGATTTTATGACACAAAAAATAATTTTTTAGTAAAACAAAGTCTTGACTCGTCTTTTGTATGATGAGAATAGGATATTTATTTTTAAAATAACATACATTTCAATTTATAATTCGAAGACTAATATTTCAATCCATTTAGGATAAGAACAAGAATTAAAAATATTTCAAAATTCAAAAGGAATATGATTTATATGAACTGGTGAGAATTTTAATTTTTATTATTTATGATTCATTTCAGAATCAGTGTTTATGAAAAATCAACCTTAGAAATTTTATTTTCCAATTATAAATTATAATATGGGTATCTAGAAAACAACTGCTCAATATAGTTGAACAGACACATGATAATAAGTGTGACTAAACCATTGAAAAACACTTATGATTATGTTCTTTCATTATCTTAATATCCCATGTCATTAAATTTTAACAATAAATATCCAAAAACAATAATTCATTCTAGTAAAAATAAATACTTGGTTTTGGTCAGTTGGTTTCCACTAATTCACCACCAAGTTGTGGTATGATCACTCTTGCACTTTTTCCATGGAAAACATTAAAAAACATGATAAAACAACCAATTATAAGTTATTTATATAGTTAAATGGATATCAAGATATATTAAAATTTTAATATTAATTTATCATTTCATTATAGATATTTATTATTCATTCTGTTCTTATAAAAATCAATAACCTTCTCAATTAATAATGATAATTATATTTTAATCTCATCATTGAAATTTTTTACATGATTACGATATAGTAACTCTAATATAATATATGGTTTCACCAATAATTATCCCCTTTTTAAATGTTTTAATTAATGTAATGTCAATATAATAATCATTCCCTAAATTAAAACAAGAGATAATGATTGAATAGGTAGGGGAAAACCATGTTCTCATTCATGATTTTCACTAAAATAAATGATATGTAAAATATAATTTTTCTTTAACATTATATGTTTCATGTTTTATAGTTTTAATGTATTTCATTAGTTTCATTATATTAATAGAATCATCGAACATTGTATTGGAAACTCCTCAAGAAAATCAATTACAACACATTTTATGAAAAAAATGACCATGATCAAACTCAATCATCATATATAATCAATTTGTATCTTTATAATAGGGATTTAATATTACAATATATTCCAATATTTGGGTAAATAATAGAATATTGTGGAAAATAGTTGTGAATAACAACTTCATAATGATGATGTCCAAGGATAATATCTTTGACTATATTAGAAAAACACAATTAAGTAAAATATTAGTCAAATTGGTTCTCCTATATAAACACTTTTCACTCCAAATAGTTGGGGGGTTGAACTATGGTTAATATCAAAAAAATTTAAATGACATGGCCATCATGAGTGAGGAGTTTTCAATTTCTTTAGTAAGACTTCTAATAGAGGAGTCTAGGGAATGATTCAGTAATAGAATAAATCATATGTAATTGGAAACATAGTAAAATGACTAGGAATATTGAGTTAACAAATTTTATTTATACCACATGGACATAATGAATAAATAAGAAAAAATTTTATCCACCACTGATATGTATTTATTGGGGAACCATTCAACATTTTTGATTTCATGAGGAGTAAGAATTAACTGAAAAAATAGATATGGTTATTATATTAAACAGTATATTCTATAATTATATAGTAGTTGAGAATTATTATATTATTGATTCATATTACTAACCATTGATAAAAATTTTATAATTATGTAATTAGTAATTTTAAAAGTCTTAATCAATGATATTTTTAATATTTAAAGGGAGGATCTAAATTAGAGGTGCCTGTATATCCTTATCATAAATAAATGGTAATGTATTGTATTATGTTAAATTCTCGTTCTCCCATAAATTAATCTTCCCAAAAATTTATTAAAATGGATAATTTTTATTAAATCATAATATTAAATTGATTATTTGAAGGAAACATGAGGGTATTGTTTTGAATGTAGTTAAATTCCATAGGAAAAGGGGAATATGTGGAATGGTAAAACATATAAAAATAATATATTCAAAATTATATATTTTGGAATTATACTCAAAAGATTTCATACAATTGATTGGTATTTACTAGAAAACAATGTTACATCCTTTACCATACCAATGGGATAGAAATTTTATTGTATAGTTACATTTAACATGTTGTGTTCCCATGATATCCAATTACTTGTAATATGGATTTATTCCATTATTCTGTTAGTGGATATTATTCAGACAAGAAACATAATGTCATTTTCTAATAACCCATTTCTATTATTGGACGGTGATTTAAACTTTGACTATTAAAATATATCAATGATTCTATTTGGGGATTATAGTGATTTCTTCAAGGGTGTATACTATATATAGATATGAATTAGTTATCTACGATTATGTCTTTTCAATACTAGGTGGAAACAATTTTAACAAGGGAATTAATGATTTATTTAATAATTTGTTATATAATATGAAGAATAATTTTATAGACACATTCAATACATCCCTAGGATGGATTTTACTATATCATATTATACAAGAGAATTATTTCCAAGAGGATCAGAAGCATTAAATATGTGCATACTCTATACCTGGTAAATTTTATATCGTAACTCATGTTATTTGATATCCTGATAGTACTTATCAATAATACAATATGATTTATCATGAATTTAAATTTTTGTAGTTACCATTTAAAAATAAAATGAATTAAGGATATCACTATATATAAATTTCGTAATTTAAAAAACATGGAAGGATAAGTGGTGAATATTAATGAGCCATCATTTCATAAACTATCACCTTATGAAACATATGAGTAAATACAAAAAAGTTCATGAGAGTGTCCCAAGGGATAATAAATGGATCTATTGTTCAAAAATAATTATACGGTCCATGGATTATATTTTAATAATGCATATCCTACCTATGGGAAATCCTCTTCATTCACTTTTACCATGAGAGATAATAATATTTCGGGCTATAAAAAAGGATCCCACACAATGGAATAATGATTAGGTTTATCCCATGTATACACTACGAAAGAGGGAATCTACTATTTTCCACAATAAGATCATCTTATTTCATATGATTGAATACATGTGGGGTATCTATTAATAGTGTAACAAATACAATGTTCTTCATTTGATTATATATATATATATATATAGTTATCGTTCCTTGGAGATACTACAAAAAGAGTATTTTAGCTTATTATATTATGTTTAAAGAGTGTAATTTTATTATTATATAAAACTAAGTTGTATCTGATCATCACCATACATTTCTATTTTAAAATTAATATTTTAAAATGAAAAAATATTTTTTTCATATAATATATCATATTTTCTAACATATTATACAATTGTACTTTTCAAATACTATTAGTTTTTTGATATTCTGTATCATAGTTTGTGATTATATTTACTAATAAAATATATGGTATCATATTGAGTTTAATGTTATGACATATTGTTTCACTCTTTATCATAATTTAGTAAATGTGTTTTGTAGTTTGGAAATTAAATAGTTTCTTATAATGAATATAGATTTTCATATAAAAATGTTATATAAAATATCTATCATACAACATGACAAACATGTCATTCCATTCTGGGTTAATCTCATGTAGTCCACTATGGATTGTGATAATTTCATTGTATGAAAAATGTTTTTTTTTATTTCACATATACCTTATTCTAAATAGTTATATTTATAAATTCATCCAGTGCTTGTTTTAATATTTCAAATGTTCATGAGGCCCTATCATTCTCTTCATTATCATTTCACAAATTATGATGCATAACATTGGGATGGTTTATAGCAGCCCAACATTTATAGTACTAATTATGGTAGAGTATGTATCATAAGGTGCAATATTGTACAAATGTTTTATTTTTATTATTTTCAATCATTAATAGTTTATTTAATAAAATTTATAAAATATATTAAAATTATTTGAAAATATACATTGGGATATTTATAAAATTAAAAAATTATTATAAATTATTTATACATAATTTTGAATTTTTTAAAAATATTTAATAAATTCATATATATAATATGAAAAATTAATATTAAAAGCATTTAATGAATTTAGTTTCTGTTTCTAATAATTTCGATATGAATTTTTTATATCAAAATAATGAATGGGGTATATATAATGTTAATAAATTAAAAAATAAGGTAAAATGTAATGTGTTAATATTTAAAATCATTAATATTTCAAAAAATATACAAATTGTTACTGATCATATTAAAATTAATTATTTTAATATTATTTAATGATTATAAAAATGGGTTTCAGCAGTTCATATTATTATGGTTTAAATAATTGAATATGTGACATCGAGATGGTATAAATATTTTACCTAATATAATTGGAAAATAATATATTAACATTTCTACTAAAATAATACATTTCATCAATTTCAAAATAAATAGATAACAAGGAATGAATTTATTTTGGAATTAAATGTATTCTATTTATATTTAAGTTTTTATGTCTATTTGATTGTGTTTTGAAAAATTATAGTCTTTATAAATGACTCTTTAAATAAAATTTCCCTGGATAGTTTATCTTGGGATGAAATAAATAAATTTTCCATTGATATTATTTATTATAAATATTATTAATAATTAGAATTTTTGTTATTATATATGATTGTATCCTTTACCGAAATATGTTAAACAAATTTTTTATATTTATATTCCCATAAGTATTTCCTTGTGACATATGATAATTGAGGTTGTATTCTTCATCATTTTCGTTAGTTAGTACTAGGTTATGGCCTTTAATTGAATGGATGATTATAGTTTATACCTATTTATAGATAGATGTATGATAAAATCTACAGTATCATATTAATATTACCTTTACTAAATGGATTTTGGGATATAAAAATAAAATAATAAATGGTTATTCTTTGTTTAGATAAGTAGTTTTTTATACTTATTATTCCAAACATACTATGGGAGGGATTAAAAATTTTGTATGATAATATAAAATTTCACAAAATAGTACCTTCTTCCATATACCCATGGTTCGTTTAGATATTTTTCAATATAGTTGGATTCTAAATATTTGTATTAATACAAATATTTCACTTTTAAAAGATATACACTTCGAGGTTTTTTATAAATATTGATTCAATTGATGTAAAAGGGATTCCAAAAAAATATCCACTAAAATATATTTATAATAAAAAATAAACTATGATTTCATTGTAAATATTAAATAAATATTAAAATAGAAATTATTATTTTCTATTTAATGGAATCACTGGTTAAGACTTTAATAATTCAATATGGGTGGCCCTAACTATTACGTGACCATCAATTGTCTCATGAAAGGAATGAAAATATTCAGGCGACCCTAACCGTTAAGAGGCCAAATCTATGTGTATCTACATGGTTAATCTTTCTTAGGAAACCCATACAATTATGATATAGGGGGAATGTATATGCGAAAATCCATTAATTATATTATGATAAAGAGTTATACACTTAATCATCATAGAGTCATATATAATTTTTTTGAAATAGATTTCTATTATATAAATATTGGAATTTAAAACTACTAATCATTGCAATAAATCCATCAAAATAATGAAATGAAATAAAAGTCTTTGAAAATATATTATCAACTGAATAAATTAAGGCCAATATTAAATATAATTTAATACCAACAACACCATTTTTTACTACACAAGTTCAACACCCTAACACATTTATGAAATCATAACTTCCCAATATAAACACTCTTGCTTATATGAAATCAATATCAAGAATGATAAAAGGTTAAATTTACATGGTTCATACATAGTCCTATATCCATTGACTAAAAAAAATTCTTCCATCAATATCATGGATGTATAAAAGATTACAATAACATTCTAAAGACACATATTTTTTAGATCACACATTATTAGTCACATTAACTAGACACATGTACCTGATGTCTCACCAGACCTTTATAGTGTGTCCCAAATAAACTATAACATACACTTACTTATACGATTTAGGAGGACTATTTTTCTTGGATAACTCTAAATTCATATAGGAAACTCTACTTCAACAACTACATTTTGGTGAATGCATAATCCATTCACACACTGCACTACGAAGATTCATTCATGGCCTTATAAAACATCTAAATACCCACACACATCTACATAGTGTATAGTGATAAATAATTTTATTAAAAATCTAGTAAATATTATAAGTCTAATAATCATTAAATAACTTTTTGAACCACAGAAGAATCATTTATGTCTAATATAATTATAATTAAGGAAGAAAAAACAAATGGATTTTAAAATATCTATAATACATCCCACATATATTATTATAACTAGAACCTTTCATGAACATATCATATATAATTCCATCTCTCAATACATGGGGGAAGGAATCCTAATAAAAGGTACAAATAAGATGATTAGTAAGGGTAAAAAAAGTATATATCAATGTTCACATAATAATAACATGAGTTTATGGGTATATGAACTTTTTCCTGACATTTTAGTACTATACAATACATGTTAATTATCATAATTATAATTCTCTAAAAAATATAGTTATTTAATAAGACATGAATCATAAAAGAGTAAATTAACATGAACAACAAAAGATTAACATATTCATAAGGGATTGATTTGTTGCATACACATAATTATGGAAAATAAATACCTTGGTAGACAAGGCTATTTTCAAAAACAATCATAGTGGAATGAGTTCACTCAAAAAATAATCATAGTAATCAAGATTCAATCCAATGAAAATCATAATGGAAAAGGCCATTTCTGAACTGGGATCACAACACATTCTTGGCATGTTTATCTAATGGGATATAAATATTTACCAAATGAATCATAAAGAAATATTGTCCCAAAACATCACATAATTTTAATCCTACATATGTGTTGCACAAGATCAAAAATCATTTATCATATCAAAACCAATGTATAGAAACAAATTTCAGAAACATTCCATTATATAATAATACATGGAAAATAAATGGGCATCGTAAACATTTCATCATTTCATCATTTCATCAACACATTACCCAAGAAAAAACAATTTTTATAAACACTATGTTATCATATACATAGATAAGAATGATAAAGAATATAGATGGTGTCCTTGGTTTATATCCCTAGAAAACCATAAAAGAAATGAATGGTTGTTTTCTTAGATGAATATAAATACCATTAAAATATAATTTAAAAATTCTTGAAAAAAATTACCATTCCATTTTTACAATCACTAATTTAAAAATTAATCAAATATAAGGGAAAATATTCTATGAAAATAATAATGTAAATTTATCAAAATTTAATCATTGAATAAAATATTGATGGTGATTGGAATATCCATTCGTGTCATACATGTTTTTATATAAATTCAATAAATAATTGTTTGTTATATTTATTAATTGGTTTCATTTGTAAAATGATAAAATTATTTCAATCCATAACTATAATATATGAAATATTGGATATAAAATAAATTTTATAATCTTGGATATAGATGAAAAAAATCAATAGAAGAGTGAAATAAAATAAATTTTCATTCATTTTCCCCTAATTTTGGAGAACATATGTTATGTAATATGAAATAAAAACATTTATTTTTATGTAATAACTATAATAGATGAATATTCACGACAATAATGATATTTTTGATCATATGATTTCATATTCATATCTTAATAATTTTAAATCTTCATAAACAATGAGATTACAATATTAAACCATTAACTCGAGTTTTTTTTACATCGAACGCACTCTAAAATCATGTAATATAAATTAAAATTATTTATAAATATATACAAGGTTGATTTTCATACTTATAAAATAACAACAAATCTCTTTATTTAATTAAAATACTCCATATTATAAATAATTCATTATTAATGTCCTCATTTCAAGATGTTATCTATTTCAATTATCATGAGTAATTTAGGTATGTTGCTCTCATATTTATAAATATATAATGGTTCCCTCATCTCCAAAAACATAATTGGGATAAATATATTATATATATTAATTATTTATATATATATATTTGTTTGTATTCATTTATAAATTTCAGAGATAGTAAAAACGTGTCACACCATTCCGGAAGATGGTTGGTCATATGTATGCATGAACGCTATTTTCAATCATTTTCTAGATGACATAAATTAATATTAAATATGAATTAAATTTAATAGGACCATATTTATGAAAATATATATCATTTATTTTACATAAATGTTTCTTCAATAACATTTTTTTAATATATAATGGAAAAATTGATAAATTTATTTTGAGGAGATGGTAGTACACAAGTACGCATGAACAATATAATCAATTCCAAAAATAATGGATTGTATGTAGGTTTATGTGATGTTATAATTTAAGTATTATAATCTAGTAATAAATATCATTCATAAAAATTTAACCCATTATAATCCATATACATAAATTCATTTAATAAAAGATGAATCATATTGTTATTTGAAGATGGTAAGTCGTACATGCACATGAGTGACATATTGTAATGAAATAGAATTATATAGGGAATTATGCTCTAAAATAGTAGTGTTTAGGTTGTTCATGGGGCAATGAGTGACTCATTATAAGAGTTGGCCTAAAATCAATTTTGAATTGTCCGAATCGGTGAGTCCTGGTCATCAGAATCGGTGAGTCAGGGGCGTCAGCATTAGTGAGTCGGTGGTATCAACATAGATGAGTTATGGGGGTAGAAAATGGTGAGTCAGGGGATTCAGAGTCAGTGAGTCGAGGGCACCGGTTTTGGAAAGTCAGTGCAATGGTGTCGGAGCTTTTGTACCATGGAATTGGTGTTAGGGCGTCGGTGAGTAAGGGAAAAAGTGATTCTTGGTGTCAGTGTTTCATTGCATCGGTTGATCAGTGTTGAGGGCTTAGCATCAGTAGGTCGTGTCTGTAGGTCACCCTTCAGTGGTTCAGTGTCAGAGACTCACCCATTGGTGACCCATTTCTAGTTTTCCATGATTTTCATTATTCCAATTTCACTCCCTTTTAATGTTAATCTTTGTTAAATGATAACCTATTAACTTCTAGAAATTTCTAATGCCCATTCCACCATTTCCAATGGAATTAAATAAATAAAAATTATTTAAAAATGTTAAGATACAGTTGATACTAAAAATCCATGTGGCCAAACTACTATTCAAAAGTTATGTGTTATGAAATCATCTCTGTGATTTTAGGATCTAGAATTTTCATAAGTCAAGATCATCTCTTCCTAAAAAACCTTCAAATTTCCCATGGTGCACCCTAATCATTTCCCCTCTCCATATTCTTGCATTTTTGTTAATGTCATCATTGTCTTTTTAGATTTCATTATTACTACTCGTGTGACCCCATGTTTTTGACGTATGGTGGATTTTTGGTCATCTGTAGTTAAAAGTAGGGATTTCATCTTCCTCTATTGAATTACGCATCATGTAGAGTGGGTATAATTGTGATTCTTTATATAGAATGGGTTACTAAATTTCATAAAATTTGTATTAAATAAGAAATTAATATTGTCAAAATAAAACAGGGGTCAATAAAATAATGGTTTGGGAGTAGCGTGATGTTGATCACCTATTTTATAAAATTCTATTATGATTTATTATGGATGCATGGATTTTGAAAATCATGAAAACTGGGGGTCTTTTCTTGCACACTGGTGATCTCCTATTTTTTCTAATTTATTATAAATGGCTATAACATTAAATCTAATTAATTACATATACATGGATAATTGGAATGGATTCCCTATGATCAAACATTTTGTGTAATCGACACAGTTATTCAAAAGTGCAATTATATATCCCCTCTTTCTAATCCTGGATATGATTGGATTGATTTTGTGGTTGTGAAAATTTTTTTGTTGGTTTTTTCAGTCGTTTTGGTATGTTTCATTATGTGGGGATACATGTTTAGTGGTGATCATTTTTCAATTTGTGAATGAAGTGGTATAGGGGGAGTGATGGTATCCATGTTTGAGAGACTAATTGATTATTGAATGGATGTAATTGTAGGTAGTGGGACTAACTTTTTTTGTGTTGTGGACCATGAGAAATGTTGGGTAGAGGGACTGCGAGGTAGTTATGAACATTTTCTGTAGTGGGATTGCATAGGGGAAAAGTATTGGAGGCCGGGTTTTAGGACTCGGTTGCGTCGTGACGTAATGTTTATAGGTGTGCTGAGTGTGGGGTTGTTTTGCAGTGGAACTATGGGTTGGTTGTTCCCTATTGCTTTTATGAATTGGTGTTAAAATGGTAATTGATTACATTTTTCTCCCTTTTATTGATTAATTTTGGAAGTACCAAAGAACGAAGTGAGTTGTTTATTGTGTGATTAGGCGATCATGCTCTTCACCTTCTAAAATGATTATAGATTTTATGCTTGGTTTTTTCAATGGGCAGTCAGAGAATAAAATAATCTGAACCCCTTAATTTATAAATTGAAGGATTTTAATTGAAAATTTTATTGTGTTATGATTTGGCAGTGGTTGTTTGTATGCTTGATCATATATGGGTAGCACCAAAAGTGGTTCTGGTGAATGAAGGGCTCCGGTGTTTTCGATCCAGTTTTGTTTTCCAAAATTTATTCTTGATGAGGCCCAGGTGGCTTCGGGTGAGAGAAATGGTTTTTGGGGCCTAGTTGTATCTGGGAGAGATGTAAGTTGTTATTATGGCCTAGGTTTATGCGGAGGGGATGTGGCAGAGGGACTGGTTTTGGGTATACTGGTAGCCTCAAGACGTTATCCATTAGGAATGAGAAATAAACTAGTGGGGAAGTGGTGTGTGGTGCCCAAATGTCGATATCTTTGTACTAATACATTAATTGACTTGTGTTACTTGGAGAGCATGACTTTCTAACACTGGGTGGGTTAGTAATCCTTGCTAGGTTCTTTGAAGTTATATATTTTTAGGGGAATTAGTTTGTTCCACCACTTATGCACAGGTAGCATTAGTTTTACTTCTAGGTGTACTATTATACAGACCCTAAATTATTGAAATTGTTTTTAGGTATATAATAGTACATTGAAGTCTTTGATTGACATTACTAGCTCAGGTTTCGGGATAGCTATTGTGCAACATCTTAGTCTTTTTTGTTTGGTACTTTCGTCAATACCTTGGTTTTAGTATTTTCACAGTTTATGTTTAAACCCTTAATCGATTGGATTTTGGTTTCTCTTAAATAAATGGTTGGTGTTGTTTGTGGTGTTTACCATTTTATCTCCCAATTATGTTTTCAATAAAAAGGGAAATGCCTTCCATCATGTGTTAGATTCATATAAACGTGGTTCTAGTCACCACTCTAGGGAATATTGAATGCCTGTCACTAGGTTCATTATCACTCCTTCTTATAGAAGAAGGAAGAGAGTAGCACTTTGTCGCTTAATCCCTCATCTTGTAGAGGGCATGTCAAGAAATAATGGTATCAGAGGGAGAGGCTGACAGACAGGATAGAGCTCCGAGTTGGGAACAATGAATATTGCATGGGATGGTAGGGAAACAGTGTTAGGAAATCATGGTGCATGAGATGGGATAGGGAATACTGGCTAGGAAATGTGATTTCAGGTCCCCTTGTGATTAAATGAAAGGACTCTATACCATCTAAACGACCAAGTGATGCTATAATAATTGGAGGGTATAGACCCTAGGAAAGGTACATGCACCCACACATCACCCACATGTGGTACGAGAAGTTGAGGTTGGTAGCCTGACCCAATTGATTAGTGGAGGGCCGATCGAGGGGATGATGATGGTTGGTAGAAAAATACACCTTATTTCTAAATAAAGATAATGGTAATGTTTGAAAGAAGAATTTTAGGATCATAGATGGAGGGATATATTGAGGATATTTAAATCACCATTACCTTGATACATGATCCAAGGGAGTACTAGATTTCTTTTATTTGTGGACCTGATTTGAGGAGTCGTGCGTCAGTGGTGGAAGCTTTACATCCAAAAGAGGATGGGGAACAATGTCAAATAGGCGTACTTTGAGAAAGATATTCATATAGATTTCTTTACCTCGATGATAATGGACGAGAAGAGGCAATAGATCCTATACCACTAGTAGAGGATTATTTTGTTAAGGGAACTAGGGATCAAGTTCAAGGCTTTCTTTTACTTTTCTCCAAATCTATTTATGGATGAGGAGTAGTGTGATTGACTCTTGGAGGAGGAAATCTAATCTTATATTCATCATGTCGTCACTCCCATTACCCTTCCGACATACATAAAATTTTAGAAGAACGATTATGTAGTGGTGAGGATTCATTGATATGGATGTGTATAATGATAGGTGATCTATCCTAGTATTTCTAAGGGGGCGCAGTCAGTAGAAGGTCTCTAGTATCTAGGCCATCAAGTTTCGGCTATCGAGATGTTAGACTCACCATTTCCAGTTCTAATCTCATGGTCCTTTCCCAATCTCCATTGTCCCAAATATGAGGTGATTTTCTTGTGGTGGCAATGAAAACCTTCGAAGTTAGTGCCTAGTTCAAGCTTAGAATGGTGGGGTGGACCAGTTCTATGCCCACCTCAGCATGAGTAGTTTCGGGTATGGACTTTACAATAATAAGAGAAACAGACTCCCTCTCCATCGAGGGTAAATAGACATAGGGAGGCCGAACATAGGGTGATTCTCATGGACATCAACCAGGGAATGGTTGGGGAGGTGGTCGACAGTAGTGGGGTAGAGGATCAAGGCATTGGTATTTCCAAACTATAGAGACAACAGTTTCAGCCGGTCCATAGGATGTTTCTGATACTATTAGTCCATTTAGTACTATTATGTGCAGTTAGTTTGATTCAAGATATTCGCACTCATTTTATGCACCCAGTACATCTTATTTAATGGGACTAGATGTATAGTTAATTTTTTTGCCCGTGGTGTTAGGCACACCAGAGGTCAGACCAGTATTTTTGATGTTTTCCGAGGATGTAAACTGATGTGGGGACACATTAGTCTAGTGGGGATCTTATTCTGCTAAAAAATACAGCAACAATATATCATCCTGTGCATCAACTGGTTGTTTTCTATTAATGATGTTATCGAGAATTTTTGGAGAGGTGTCATGTTTTCAGATATGGACGGACAATGTTCATTTTTCATTGGTGAGAGGAGCTGTCAGGTGGGTAATCTGTGTGTGGGGCCTCTTCTGTTATTATCAGCTGAGATGTCAGTTGGATCACCAGGTATAGTGATAGTGGAGGTTACATGGGTTTTCATATTCTTCTTGGACATCTTCCTAGAGGAGGTTTTGACGTTAAGCCCTCAACTTGTTATTGAGTTCGGAATATACTTGCAACAAGGTACCCATCCTATTTTGAGGGCTCCCTATTAGATGGTTTCTTCTAAGTTGCGGGAGTTTAGGATTCATGTTAAATACCTAATGAAAAAGGGATTTATCTGACCATGTTTTTAACCATGGGGTGCTCAGTCATGTCAATGAAGAAGGAATACAATGGTCTAGGACAATGAATAGAATATAAGAGACTGAATAAAATGACATTCAAGAATTGTTACCCCCTACATAGTATTTTTGACCTTTTAGACTAGTTAGAGGGGGAAGGTTGGTTCACAATGATTGATCTGCAGTCTGGATATCACCAATTTATGGTGAAAAAGGGTGACATCTCAAAGACTTCTTTCGGGTATAGGTATGAGCACTTCATGTTCATGGTGATTCCCTTCAGTGTTACGAATGTACCATCTGTGTTCATGGTGCCTATGAACTCTATATTCTTTAAGTTCCTTAATTGGGTCATCATCAAACACCTCCTAATATACTAATGTTCATAAGGGGAGCATGTCGAACATATGAGGACTGTCTGGGAGGTCCTTTGGCACCACTAGCTCTATGGAAAGTTGTCCGAATGAAAGCTCAATTTGAGAGAGGTTCTCATCACTATACACATTGTGTCTCAGTATGGGATATTAGGGGATAAATCAAAGGTCAAGGTGGTTTTATCATTGGAATAACATAAGAACTTGGATGAGGTTTGCAATTTCCATGGACTAGCAGGATACTACTGGAGATTCGTGCCCGAATTCTCTTGATTTGGGTCTCCAATGACACGTTTGATCAGAAAAGACTTGGCATTCGCGTGGAGTGTGCACTGTCAAGTTGTATTCATATAAAAGAATGGGATATCAGTCAGTTCTCTATTTCTTATGATTCTATAGGAGGGAGTGATGTTCGAGGGGTTTTGTGATGCTTCTGGTATAGTTTTGTGATGTGTGCTAATGAAAATGCGTGTATTGATAACTTATGGGGCCTTACAATTATGTCCGGATGAACATAACTTGTTCACCAATGATATGGAGATTCTTTTAGTTCTATTCATACTATATTTTTAACAAAATTATCTCATGATGGAGCACTTTTTGGTCTTCATTGATCATAAAATCTCGATGTACATACTCTCCTTATGAGGCATTAACTTTTTCCAGTGATGGGGGAAGAGTTTATTCTGGACTATGAGTTTGAGGTCTCTTATACCTCAAGAAAAGGGAACATGGGGGAAAACACATTTTTAAAAAGTTTCAAATCGAGGTAGCTATGGAATTTACAGATGATTGGAAGGAAACATAAGAGATGGAAAATTTGTTGATGTATGTGTGTGTATGGAGTTAGTGGATTTTTATCTCAAATTACAGAGTAGTAATCATTAGTGTGGTAGGTGGAGGAGTAGTAGTGGGGAGACTCAGAGACCGAAGTGGTGTGTGATTAAACAATCTAGGTTGAGTAGGAACGGTAGTATATTAGGGTCATCAGACCTTTCAAGGTGTTAGGATGAGTTGGAAAGGTAGAATATTAGCTGGCATTTCAACCACAGTTTCAGAGCATCCAAAATGTATTTCATATCTATTAGCCCCATTGGTACCAACATGATGAATGTTATGTCATTGACTGGGGAGGTATGCATATTAATGATGATGTCATAATCACAGAGTGGCCGGTTTGAATTGAGGATCATGAGGAGATGGTTCTTCATGGAAGGACCATTCCTTTGGTCTACCTGTTATGGGGACATGGTGGCCTCCAGAAGAGCACATGGGAGTGGGAGGGATAGATGCCTACCCAGTACCCAGAATAGTTCTATGTTATGTTTTTATGTTTTACTTTTTTGATTCGGTTTATAATGTAATGATTGACCCTGTTCTTTATCAGATGATTTTCTTCCTTGTTATATGAATATGTGTGTAAATTCTTAATAGATTGGACGGGTGGACCTTATCCTTGAGATTCATTAATGTGGATGTGATTAATCTCATGAAGGTGAGTCAGTTCCATCCAAAGAGGACAATATCTTAACAATGATGAAGGAGAAACCAAGCTAATGTTTCTATATAATATGATCTTTAGTGATTGTGTGGTTTTTCGGGGAAGTGGGGACTTAATTAATGTACTGTTGTTCAGGACATATATGTCAATGAGGATTCCATGGATGTTGATGTCTTTACTATAATTTTCTAACAACACAAGGTTGTTCATCCTTTAGAGGTGTCTTATATGGTGGATGTTAAGACCCCTCCTTCTTCTAGGTTAGTTTTGAATTCTCGGGGACAAGAATATTTGGAGAGGTATATGATGTAATGACTAAAATTTCATTGGGATATTTCATTGTGAAAAACCATTCTTTGGGGACTTCGGGTTGATTTTAGTGGGTCATTTTGAGAGTTAGCCAAAAATCATATTTGAACAGTTTAATAAGTGAGTTAGGGCCATTAACAACAGTGAGTTTTATGTGTTAGCATCGGTGAGTTAGTGGCATTAGAATTGGTGAGTTAGGGGCATCAACATTGGTGGGTTATGGGATTCAGTGTTTCTGAGTCCAACGTGTCAGTGTTGGTGAGTCAGGATGTCAGTACTAGAGCATTACTTTTATGGAATTGGTCTTTGGACATCCGTGAGTCAGGGAATCAGTGATTTTTTGCATTAGTGATTCAGTTTGTTTTAAGATATGCGTATGTGGATCATTATTGTTTTTTCTCCATGGTCTCTCACCCGTCGGTGGCATGGTGTCGATGACTCACTCAATGATGACTCATTTTCAGATTTCCTTGATTTCCATTTATTCAATTTGCGTCCATGTTATGCTTTTCTCTTCTTTAAATGAGAACATATCAACTCTTAGTTGATTCAAATTCCCATTCTGTAATTTATGGGGGGAATATTTAAATCTATATAATATCCTAATGTTAAGAGACCTTTAAAACCACCATGTTTCATGGTCAAACCACTATCCCAAATATAAGTCTTTTGAAAAATTCTCCCTTATTTTAGAATATTTACCTTTCTTATGCTAAGATCATCGATTCCATAGACCCATTCAGTTTTCCCTTGGTGGACCCAAATCTTTTCCTCTTCCTTGATTCATGAATTTGTGTGGAATTCATCATTCGCGCAAGGAGGAGTATTCATCCCCTATTTTTGGTGCAAGAAGGAGTATTGATCTCATGTTTTTCCGTGTGGGGATTTCTTCTAACTCTATTTAATTGTTCATCATGAGGGGTGGTTGTACTAATGATTCCTTATGAATAATACCTAAAT
This sequence comes from Viscum album, assembly GCA_963277665.1. Taxonomy (NCBI): domain Eukaryota; kingdom Viridiplantae; phylum Streptophyta; class Magnoliopsida; order Santalales; family Viscaceae; genus Viscum; species Viscum album. The sequence goes on along the minus strand of OY728133.1, from coordinate 968,187,582 downwards.
AATTTTCTAAAAAGGAGTAACAAATAAAAAAGGAATATGATCCAATGGAATATGGGTTTAATAAAATAATGGGATGGGAGTGTCATGATGTTGATGGATTGTTTTATTTGATTATTTAATGGTTTGTTGTGTATGTATGACTTATGGAAATCATGTTTGTTGGAGGCCTTTGAATGAAATATGGTGATGTCCTATTTTTGTCGTAATGATTGATAAATGAATATAACATTCAATCATCTTAATCACATAAACCTAGAAAATTGAAATGGATTCACTAGGATCGAACTTGTTCTTTGATAACTCTGGTTATTATAATGTTGAATTAATCAAACCCTCTTGCGAAACAAGAATATGATAGGATAAATTTCAGGGTTGTGTCTTGGGTTTAGTTGGTTATGTGAGTTAGTTTGTCCTGTTTGGGAAGCTGGGTTATGATTTTAGTGGTCGTTGTAGTGGGATTTGTGTAAGGGGTGGTACATGGGGGGTGTTTGTATTCCATTTTGAGAGATTTATGGATTTTGAATTGATTGATTTGCAGTATGGTTCTGGCCTAGGTTTGTGTGGGTATGTTGTGGCAGTGGCACTACATTTTCGAAGAATGGTATCATCAAGATGTTAGGAATTAGGAATGAGTAGTGAACCAGTGGGAATGTGTTTTGGGGTACCCAAAATTTGATGTGCTTATACAACTGCTTTACTTGATTTTTGTTATTTGGTAAGTTTCCCTTGGTGAGGATGGGCATGTTAGTACTCATTGGTTGGTGTTTTTAGGTTCTAATATATTATAACAGCGGAATTATTATGTTTCCCCACTTGTGAATGGGTAGTTTTTTTTTACTATGCATACTTGTATACTCACCATATGATTGTAAAATTGTATCAGGATTCCATAAGAACTTTCAGAACCATGATGGACATTACTTGCTCGGGCATTAGGATAATTGTAGTGTTTATGATTAGTCACCTTCTCTTGGTACATTATTTAGTACCTTGGTTTTACATTGGTCAATGTTTACAATTAAACCATGCATAGGTTGGATTTTGGTTTCTTTTGTATAAATGTTTGGTGTCGTTTAGGGTATTTACCATGTTATCTCCTCATCCTATTTTAATTTAAAAGTGTAATTACTTATATTTTTTGTGAGATTCTTATACCCATGGAGATAGTAACATGTCTAGGGCCTACTAAAGGTGGGTCTCAGTGGTCATTATCTCTCCATCATCATGAAGAATGATGGGTGTGGAACTTTGCTGCTCCTTCCCTAATATTGAAGAAGGTGCTTAAAGATGCAAATTAACTTCTCATTTGATGGGAATGAGGATGTATAGTGGTGTTTTTATAATAATTATAAAATTTTATCAGTTTTAGAATAATTAGTTTATAATTTTATTTACACATATAAAAATTTTATAGGTTGTAATGTAGATTACAATTGAAGGTGATACAATAAGGCCATTACCTCTTATATTAAATATCTAAATTATATTTTCTATGAAGGAATATAGAGTTGGTATTTTAAGAATACTAAAAAGAAAATAACGTCGATATACAATTTTAGAATAGTATTTTATAGATTTTGGTTGAAATATATGGCTCAATGTGGTGATATAATGTGAGGGACTTTTGTTGAAATTTATAATTGACTTATAACGTAGTTTTAGAGTTTCTAAAAAGATTAGAAATAATAAATTCATCATCATGTAAAATGATAACAAATATTATTGGATTTAGATATACGATAGGAGAGGTATTTAATACTACCAACTAATATAATTCAAAACAGTTTTGTTATATTCTAAAACATATAATTTTTATAATATATTCATTAATATGTTTTTATTTTTTATTTTGGTAATAAAATTATTTATTAAATTTAATAATTTTTACCCATAAAAATGTCTTCTAAATGAAAAAAATATGACATTTTAGCCTATACCATATCCACTTAGACTTATTCTATTATCTTTTAAATACATTAATAATATATTTATTTTATAAAGTATGATTTTTATCATTTTATCCACTATTCATTTAATTTGACTGAAATGAAAAAAATGTTTCAAATTCAATATAATATTTTCAAACAACAATAATATGTCGAATAACCCTATAGAATTTTTGGAACAAAATATCATACTAAAATTGTGACAATTTTATTTTTTAAAACATAAATTTATTTTCCCATTAAATCATTAAATATTGTTATTGATTTGCGTAATCATTAATAGAAAATATATAATACCAAAAAATTAGAAATAAATTACCATCTTGAAAATAATACTATTAGTCATGAAATGAATATTATGATTCATTCATAACTTTTTTTATTCCCATTTGAACACATATTGGATATTTAAAACTAAATAAATTTCATTTTTTATATTTACTTTTGACATTTATATAAAATTAATTTTTAATGTTATTATTTCCATTAGAAATCTAAATTTAAAGTATGAGGTGATAATGATGAAATTACTATCATTAAATAATAATTTTAATTAAAAAATATATTGATTGGTCCCTTTATTTCTAATCTATAATAATTAGATTAAATAAATATTTTGTGATAAAATTTCTAAAGATCAATATTCATATTGAAAACCAATAGATATGGAATTATAAAAAAATTAAAATGATTAATTTAAATATTTATTCCATTTTATTGAATTCCATTCTTACAGTACGACTAAATTAATTTTATCTAAAATGTGGAAAATGTGAAAAAAGTGTTTTCCAGAAAAATTAAATTTCAAAGTATTAAATTTGATTTATTCTATTAAAATGTTGAGAATTTTTTTTAGAATGTAAAAAAATAATTATCAAGTAAATTATATATATATATATATGTGAGAAGTTAACTAATAATAATATATTATACACATAAAAACAATTATTCATAAAAAATAACATTGTCATTTTAATTTAATTTTTGTTTTAAGTTATAATTATTTGAAATGTAAGAATATATTTAAAAAATGGATTGAAAAAATATTTTTCATAATTTAATATTAATATTAATTCCAACCAATTTAACTTATCACTCTTAAAAATATTTTAATAGTATGTTTCTTGTAACACAAGCTATCAAGGAAGTTAATTTTTTTAAAATAATTTTTTCAAACAATTTATGGGTGAGATATTCAACCCCAATTGAAATAATATCACCCTTAAAATTGATCATACTTGTACATAAATTTTTCTATACTTATGTTTCATTCCCTCCTCATGTTCACATGTAGCATCTCCAAATTGGTGGTTTCACAACAAATTATTAACAAGCTTAGGGGTATTATTTTATAGAAATTTCTCTCTATGATTTATAATATATGATAGTTATTATTTATATGATATATCATTAACCGATGTTATAACTGATATGTTTATTACATTTCAAGTATTATTTGTGTAATTACGCAATAGAGTTGTATGGAACCCATCCTAAAAATGAGAGAGATTCCGAGGATATTCAAATTAAAATGCATGAATCAAAATATGATCCAAAAGTTTAAAAGGTATGATATACATAGTGTAATTTCGCGGACCTCTCCAGTCCATTCCGTTTTAAAAATGTGGTGCTGGAGGTGTTTCGGGAGGTCAAGGTGGCTTGGAGGTGCATTTAAATGGCCTTTTAAAAGAAGTTTGAAAGTTCTGTAGCATTCCCACGGTTGGCACATGGTTTGTATAAATGTGCATCCAAACTGTGTGAGCTGGGTTTGATGGCAGTAGAGCCCACACAGTTTTTCTAAACCGTGCAACCAAACCTTGTGAGCTGGGTGGCCAAGGTAGGGGCAACCACACTGTTGGTGCATAGTTTGTCTAACCGTGAAAACAAACCCTGAGGCCACTTAATGTTAGATCCTAAAATTTAGGATCTTGACAGTTTAGCCTCTATCTTGCTCATTTAAGCCCCTAATCGACCATAATTCGGGATAACCTTTCCTGGGTGGTAGGAGAACCTCTCCCAAGTGTTTTGGTGGCGATCTGAAGGCTTATCTTTGGGAATTGAAGCCGGTTTCTCAAGGTATGTGATCCTTTTGTTTGGATTCTAAGATCTACGTAGATCTACTCTTCATCTTCTCTCAGGATCATAGATCTACACCTGTTATGGGTAGATATATGTCTTTGGATGTTGTTTATGATAATCTTTGGTCTTGGTTGTGTTACGAGAAGAGATATAGGGAGGATCCTTGGTGAATCGGCCTCGTCTTCTTGGGTGTTCTTCGACTGTTGTGGTTTCCGTCAAAACCGTTGAGGTAGGGGATTTGTGATTCTCTCTCTTTTATGTGAAATTGTATTGTTATCATGTCTAATATCGTGGGATGACTTTGGAATTGACATAATAAATATATTTGAATCAGATTAAGAAATTGCATTGAACGTATGTTGTTTCCTCATGTTTCTGCTAGATACTGTGATATCTATGCCTTGTTTGTTAGAATGTTGTTCTTGATAAATTGATAAAGAACGTAATGCCAAAATTAATTGATAATCAATTGGATGAATATAAAGAGGCATGAAAACTAACCTGGTTCTCATTGTAATTTGATGTTGATAAAATTTTCTATAGTAAGCATGTTTAATCGTTGTGATAGATTACTGATTCGGTTCATGATGTTTGAACCAGCCAATTGAATCTGTTAATTCAAGAGGGATTAAAGAACTATTTGGTTGATAAAAGATAACATATGGTAGGTTTCTTAGTTACCCTTTTGTTCGAAAGGCTATGTGTCATGTTCTTTAAAGCCCTGAGTGCTCATTTTGTATGAAGGCTGGATGCCTTGTTAAAGGGTCGAGAGCCCATTTGATGTGATGTTTAATTTCATACTGCTTGTGATTTGATGTGACCCTGGAGGGGTGTTGTGATATGTGGAGGCATGGAGGCTATGTGGTTGTGGCAGTGGGTGATGCCTTGATTGGTGAGATGCATATGTTTATGCATGTGGGTGTCAGGGAGAACACCGAGGATGATGGAATGGGTTTGATGTGATGGCGGGATGGTGTGTGGTTTGATTTGCTGTTTACCTGTTTTACTTTTCCCCACTGCTCAAGGAAGCTGGTTTTTCTTACCCTTCTTTTGAAAGAGGCGATGACATGTGGGATATGCCATGTTCTTTCTGTGTTTTACCTCTCGAGGGATAACGGGTCTATGCTCTTTCTATTGGCGGCAAAGACTCGATGGTAGTATATCTACTCACAGTGTTGAGCCCCCTTTTGTTTAGTATCATAGGTTGGTTTTCTAAAATTCTTGGGATATGGGAAAGTAATTCTATAATGAATGATTAAATACATGATGTTAACCCATGGGGTTGGAGTTTTTTGAAACTTAATGATGAGGTCGTGAACATTTTAAGGGACAATTGATTTTGAATGTGATGCCAATGAAGTTTAATTCGTTTTTTTTAATGGTTAATTAATGTGAAAATAATTAATTAACATAAAGAGGAATTGATGAAAAAGGGAATAAAGTGACCTAATGAAGTTCTTTAATTGGTTTTTTGCTTATAGGATACCAATTCTAAGAATTTTCTTGCCTGGAGTTCAAGAGACGTTAGCGGCAGTTGTGTCTAAGACTAGGTTATGCCCATATTGTGGTTCTGAGTTATAGTATATTCTGTACTTTTTGTGTTTCATAACGCTACTCCACCCTGTCATTAAGGGCAACTAACACCCCAGGGATTTTGAGCCCTGGGGGTGGGGGGTTCCCAAATATTATAATGGGAGGTTGAATGGCTGACTACTCCACCCCTTCACATCTCTTTTCTCTAGAGGTAGTGACTCTCAAGACTATGCCAAGGGATCATGCGCCTGTTTTTCTTGTGGTGGTCGTGGTCATCAGTAGTGGGAGTGCTTGAAATTTTAGGGCGGTCATCATGCACCAGGTGTTACGCTACAGGTTCCTCCATTGAGTCAGTTTCCGCCAAGGCAGCAGTAGCCAGTTGCACCAGCATTAGATCAGTAGAGGGTAGATGGGGTGGGCAGAGGACAGCCCCAGGACACTCCCCATCCTCAGAGAGCAGAGTGTGGTCTTGGTGGTGGTCGTCATCAGGGTTAGAGAGGCCATGGAAGAGGTGGTGGTTAGCTTCATGATCTAGCGTTGGTAGCACCAGACGAGCTAGAAGTCGTTCAAGGTACCCTTTTCTTGTTTTCTACCTTGGTGTATGCCTTGTTTAATTGAGTAGAGGCACACTCTTTCACATCACCTACCATTTTCCATGCTTTGGGACTTTAGGTAGAGAGTCTTCCAGTGGCCTTGGTGTTGACTAAGCCAGTTGGAGGTCGAGCGGACTTGTTTGAAGTATGTAGAGATTGTGAGCTAGTGTTGGGGTAGCACCTCTTTTGGGGAGATTTTCTATGTTTATGAATACAACCATATGATGTCATCCTTGTCATGGATTGGTTGTATTTGGTGCAGGATATAGTAGATTTCTCCATGAAGAAGGTCGTCTTTAATGGTGCGGATGGAGAGAAAATGGTGTTTGTTGGTGAGCGAGATCCTCGTATGGGTGTTTGACGAGTTCCATCCTTATCAACCATGGTGGCTGATATGATGTTGAGTTCATCAGATGTTTGGAAGTTAGAATTTCCTAGGGTCATAGAGGAGTACCCTCACGTTTTTCTAGAAGAAGTTGTAGCATTACCCCATCGATGAGGGATCGAGTTTGGGATCGAGCTACAGCTAGGATCATCTCCTATATCTATGTCCCAATATAGGATGTCCCCTTCCGAGTTACGAGATTTACGTATACACATTGATGGTCTATTGTAGTGCGGTTTTGTTTGAACAAGTGTGTCACCATAGGGTGCACCAGTTCTGTTCGTGAAGAAGGCCGACGTTATTTTAAGGTTGCCTATCGATTATCGTCGCTTAAAAAAAGTGACAATAAAGAAACTCTATCCTCTTCCACAGATATATGATTTATTCGATCAAATAAAAGGTGAATGTTGGTTATCAAAAATTCACTTGCGGTCCAGATATCATCAGATGCGTGTGAAGGATGGGGATATCCCGAATACTGCTTTTCATTATCGTCATGGGCATTATGAGTTCGTTTTAATACCGTTCATCGGGATGAATGCTCCAGCCGTATTCATGGGATTTATTAATATTGTGTTCCATGAGTTCCTAGACAAGTCAGTTGTAGTTTTCATCGACGAAATCCTTGTGTAGTCCACATCTGAAGAGGGGCATTCAGGGCATCTATGGGCCATTTTGGGAGATCTTTGTCGACATCAGCTATTCGGGAAGTTGTTGAAGTGTGAGTTTTGGAATCGAGAAGTCTGTTTTGTGGGGCATGTTGTGTCCCAATAGGGATTAGCTGTGGATCCATCGAAGGTAGAAGCAGTTGTGTCTTTGGATGCCCCCAAGACAGTTTCAGAGGTGTGAAGTTTCCTTGGTTTCGCAGGCCACTACAAGAGGTTTGTAGCCAATTTCTCACGAGATGTAACTGCTCTGAAAGCTTTGATTAGGAAAGATCAGGCTTTCATATGGACTGATCAGTGTCAAGAAGCCTTCGAGTAACTAGAATGGATGTTAGTAAGTGATCCAGTCCCTTATCTTACAGCTGAGGGAGTTTAGTTTGATGTTTTCTGTGATTCTTCACGTCTGGTGTTAGGCTGTGTCCTCATGCATCCGAGGTCAGTTGTTTCTTATGGGTCTCAGCAGTTGCATCCCCATGAATGCAACTATGCCACCCATGATCTTGAGTTGTCAGCCATTGTGTTTTCTCTAATGTTATGGAGACATTACCTCATTAGAGAACGCTTTGTGGTTTTCACTGATCATTAGAGTTTGAGGTATGTTTTCTCCCAGCGTGACTTGAACTTATGACAGTGTTAGTGGACAGATTTCTTACAGGAATATGACTTTGAGATATCTTATACACCTGTAAAAGGGAATGTTTTAACTGATGCACTAAGCCGAAAGTCACATAGTGATGTTGTGCATGAATCTATTGATTAATGGAGAGTAATGGAAGAATTTCCAGCCTTACATCTTGATATGGAAGACATTGGAGGTATAGGTTGTTTTTTTAGATGACGGTGCAGTTGTCCCTAATGAAAAAGGTTGGAGATTCCTAGATGGGGGATCTAGAGGTGAAGGTTTTGAGAGACCGAGTGGTTTGTGGTGAGGCCCCTGATGGTTGGTTTGAGGACAAACAACACCGAGTGTTGTATCATGGAAGGATTTTTTTCCCGTGGCGATGCATGAGATAGTTCATAGAGAGTTCCAGAGTTCTTCCATAGCAGTACATCCTAGCGTGATGAATATGTATAAATCCTTGAGGAGTCTGTTTTGGTGTCCTAGGCTGAAGCGTGTGGTTTTGGAGTTTTTTTCTTGATGTTTAGTCTGCAAGAAGGTGAAGGTCGAACATCATGTTCCTGGTGGTCTTCTCCAGCCATTAGAGATTTATCAGTGGAAGTGGTAGGACATCTAAATGGAATTTGTTATAGGTTTACCTTGATCTCCGGGAGGACATGATGCTATATGGGTGTTAGTGTATCTCTTAACAAAATCATCCCACTTCATATCAATAAAGGAGTCGAGCCCAGAGGAGGTTTTGTCGAGGCAATATCTAGAGGTGGTGGTGAGACTTCATGGAGTCTCGAGGACGATAATTTCTGATCAAGATCATCATTTTACCTCTAGGTTGTGGAGAGGTCTCCAACATTATTTTTGGCCTCAACTATGCCTTAGCACTTCTTTTCATCCTCAAACAGATATTCAGACAGAGCGAACTATCTAGACTCTTGAAGACATGTTGCGCTCTTATGTTCTTGATTTTGGAGGTTCATGGATGAGGCACATACCCTTGGTGGAGTTTTCTTATAATAATTTTTTTCACTCCACCATCGGTATGGAACCCTTTGAAGCCTTGTATGGATGGCCTTTTCGTTCTTCGTTGTGCTAGACTGGGATCAGAGAGTCAGCAATTCTCGGACCGAAACTAGAGCAGAATAAACAGAGATGTTTTAGGTGATTCGTGAGAGGATGAAGGCTATGCAATATCGTCAGAAATCATATACTGATCAAAGGAGGAGACCCATGGAGTTTAATGTTGGGGATCATGTGTTTCTGAAGCTGACTCCCCGTCATGGGCAACGGAACTTTAGTCATGGGAGTAAGCATTCTCCAAATTTTGTTGGGCCTTTAGAGTTGTTATCTCATGTTAGAGCTATGGCGCATCGAGTAGCGCTTCCCCCTCAGATGAGTTGGATACATGATGTTTTCCATGTATCACATCTACATCATTATCTTCATGATGACTCCCACATCATTGATTGGGGAGAGATCGATGTTGATAATGATGCCACCTTTGAGGGGTAACCTGTGGAGATCCAAGACCGTGAGGAGAAGGAGTTGCGCGGGCGTTCCATCCCCTTAGTTCATGTCTTTTGGTGACACAATGGCATGATGGAGAGTACTTGGGAACGTGAGTCAAAGATACATGCTCATTACCCAAAGTTGTTTGATTTTTAACTATTTTCGTGTATCATTGTAACTTATGTGGTTGTGGAACTTTCATGTGTTTGAGATGGAATCCTTTGTTTCTTTGGTGTCTTGCTCTCTTTTGATATGTATCTCATTGGGTGGTTGTTCAGACCCTCTTTTTTTTGTTTAGGTGGGTTTTGGATTCTCGAGGACGAGAATGTTTTAAGAGGTATCTGATGTAATGGAGCGGACCTCTCTGGTCCATTCCTTGGTGAAAATGTGGTGTTAGAGGTGTTCCGGGAGGTCAAGGTGGCTTGGAGATGCGTTTGGATGGCCTTTTTAATGATGTTTGGAAGTTCTGTATCTTTCGCACGGTTAGCGGACGATTTTCTTAACTGTGCAACCAAACCGTTCGAGGTGGGTTTGATGGAAGTAGAGACCGTACGGGAGGGGAATGGTTTTTCTAAACCATGTAGACATACCGTGCGAACTGGGTGGCCAAGGCAGGGGAAACCGCATCGTTGGTGAACTGTTTGTCTAACTGTGCAAACAAACAGTGCATCCACATAATGTTAGATCCTAAAATTTAGGATCCTGACCGTTTAGCCTCTATCTTGCTTGTTTAAGCGTCTAATCGGCCATAACTCAGGATTACCTTTCTTGGGATGTAGGAGAACCTCTCCCAAGCATTTTGGAGGAGATACGAAGGCTTCTCTTCACTAATCGAAGCCGGTTTCTCAAGGAATGTGACCCTTTTGTTTGTTTTCTTATATCTACGTAGATCTACTCCTCCTCTACTCTCAGGATATTAAATATACGCCCGTTATGGGTAGATCCATGTGTGTGGATGTCATTTAGTATATGCTTTGGTCTTGGTTATGTTAGGAGAAGAGATCTAGGGATGATCCGTGGTGAATCGGCCCAGCCTTCTTGGGAGTTCTTCGACCGTTATGGTTTCCGTCAAAACTATTGAGGTAGGGGATTCGTGCTTCTCTTAATTTTATGTGAAAATGTATTTTTAGTATGTCTAATCCTGCTGAATATCTTTGGATTTGACTTAATAAATATATTTGAACCGGAATAAGAAATTGCATCGAACTTATGTTGTTTCCTCTTGTTTCTTCTAGATAGTGTGATATCTATGCCTTGCTTGTTAGCATGTTGTTCTTGATGTAATTGATAAAGAATGTAAAGCCAGAATTAACTGATAATTAATTGGGTAAATATAAAGAGTCATGAAAACAGGCCTGGTTCTCATTGTAATTTTATGATGATCAAATTTGGCATAGTATGCTTGATTAATATTTATGATAGCTTATTAATTTGGTTCATGATGTTGGAACCAACAAATTGAATCTGTTAATTAAAGTGGGATTAAAGAACTATTTGGTTGATAATATATAATTCCTAGTAGGGTTCTTAGTTACCCTCTTGTTCGAAAGACCGAGTGCCATGTGCTTTTGAGGCCTGAGTGCTCATTTTGTATGAAGGTTGTATTCCTTGTTAAAGGGCAGAGAGCCCATTTGATGTTATGTTTGATTTCCTACTACTTGTGTTGTGATGTGACCCTGGAGGGATGTTGTGATATCTGGAGGGAGTGAGGTCTTGTTTTTGTGGCATCGGGTGATGCCTAGAGTGGGAAGATGCATCGGTTTATGCATGTGGGTGTCAGGGAGGACACCAAGGATGATGGAATGGGATGGATGTGTTAGCTGGAAGGTTGTTGGTTTGATTGGTTGTTTACCTATTTTACTTTTCCCTATTGATCAAGGCAGCTAGTTTTTCTTACCCTTCTTCCAAAAGATGTTATGACACGTGGGGTATTCCACGTGCTTTCTGTGTATATCCTCTCAAGGTATAATGGTTCCACGCTCTTCCTATAGGCAGCAAAAACTCGACCTGTAGTATATCTACTCACCGTGTTGAGCCCCATTTTTTTAGTAGCATAGGTTTCTTTTCTAGAATTCCAGGGAATATGGGAAAGTAATTATACAATGAATGTTTAAATAAATGATTTTAACCCATGGGGTTGGAGTTTGTTGAAACTTAATGATGTGGTTGAAAACTATTTAAGGGAAAGTTTATTTGGAATGTGATTCCAATGAAGTTTAATGTGGTTGTGTTCCTTGTTAATTAATGTGAAAAGAATTAATTAACACAAAGAGGAATTGATGAGAAAGGGAATTGAGTGACCTAATGAAGTACTTTAATTGGTTGTGTGCTTATAGGATACCTTGTCTTAGAAGTGGAAGCCCGGTGTCCGAGAGACATTATCTACAGTTGTCTCTAAGACTAGGTTATGCCCATAGTGTGGTTTTGAGTTATAATATATTATGTAATTTTTTTGTTTATATATTCTACTCCACCCTGTCGGTAAGGGAAACTAACACTACGGGGATTCTAAGACATGGGGGGTGTTTTCCCCAATATTTTGATGGGAGGATGAATGGATGACTACCCCCTTTAGCCCCGCTCTCTTCTCTTGGTAGATACCGGTGCCATTGGCAAAACAGTTAGTTTCCCATATATATGTTTGTAGACAGCTGTAATGGCTTGTGGTTATTTCCCACACATATATTCTGGATATAGTAACTTGTGGAATACTATAGGTGTAATGTGTATAGGCTGTGATGGCTTAAGGATCCTTTCTCAGCATATGGGCTGTGATGTCTTGAGGTATAATACCTAACGTATGATACACGTTATGCGATCTGTGGTGGCTCCCATAAACTACCTAGTTACTTTTGGTTGTGATGATGGTGTGTTGCTTAGCCCAGGTGTCTGTGGGAAAGCCTTTGTGGTGCACGTGGTGTAGATTGTGGATCTTAGCCTAAGTTTATATGGGCAAGACTTTGGATAGAGATTCACATGATGTGTGTCGTTGGGGAAAAGCAGCAAACAATTGGGGATGTAGTAGCGGGGTACCCTTGATATTATTTATTATATGATATATTCTTGTATGCGATACTTGATGAGAGTAGCCATTGTGAGGTTGGGAATATAGTATACAGGTTTAGGCGATGAGTTAGTTTCAGTATTATTCACTGTGCTTTAGCATTCTTTCATTACTTTTGTACGAGAGGCTTCGTGGAGGATCCTTCTGAGTATACTGTTATACTCACCCAAAGTATATATAAACAATTTTTCAGGTCACTTCGAGCAGGTTGGAGATCAGGCTGGTTACTACTAGCTTGTGGTTGCAGGAGCAGTTTGGGCTTGTGGTCGCTGCTGGTTTTTCTTTCTTTTGGGTACTTGTAGTTTTCCCCTTTCAGTTGTACTATTTTTTCCTGACATTACATATTCACTTGGGTTTTCTATTATACTTTAGTTCTGAGTTGGAGTTGGTTGGTTTCTATCTTATCTCTCTCTTATACATGTGTTCTCTTAGAGGGTAATGCCTCCCATTTGTGTGTTTACTATACCCTCGGTGCTAATCGCCAACCCGGGGCTAACTGGAGGCGGGACTCGGGGGTCATTATCTCCCTCCTCACATTGCTATCTAGGAGGGGTACACTTTGTGAGGAGGGGGTCATCAAAAAAAGGTCTTTCATATCCATTTTTTCTGAATCCCATCTCTTTCATCGAAGAAGATATTGATAGGAAATTATTTTTTCCTACATTAAAATTTATATGATTCTTAATATTATAAATAAATTTTTTTTGAATAAGAGAAAATAAATTTTTTTTAATGCTTATATCATTGTTTTCCATTTCCTCTACTAAAACAGATCCTAATGTCATTATTTCTCAAAAATCAGTACAATATTTGGGAGTTTTTACTCCCTACAATTGAGAGCAACAAAAGGATACATCTGAATACTAGGGTGAAAGCCATTGTTTTAATAAAATTAAACTAGAGAATGTATTTGTTCCTAAAAACCTTTGAATTCAATATATAAATCTCTAAATATTACAAAATGAGTATTAATTGACCTATAAAACATACAATATATTTGAGTATGATAAGAAGTAATGAAAAAAATAATTTTTTCCACAATCTATAGAAGGATTATCTAGAACATTGAGGTAAATTATTAATGCCGATCAGAAAAAATTGATAGTGGTAAACCAAGAAATCTTACAACAAACATTATGTGTAATTGGTTATTAATATCATTAGATAAATATTATCATAAGGACCTGATGTCTGTGTACTCATAGGGTGATCGATGATAACCTGAAATATCATCATTCCCTTTTGATGTATTTGGGTGACTGATGAAACAATAAATTTGGATGTTTTCATGTTTCAATTCCATATGTGTAATGTTTGAAACATATCTTTATAATTCTATCTCTAATCCATAGAATGTTTATATAGCATGTTATGATAATAATACTCTATGAAATATCTATGTATTATATCTCTATAAACACATTCATTAAATTCACTATATATATTCATACTTATAGGATGAATAGATAGTGAATAATTATGTCATTCAAACATTATGACCATATTATAATCAACTACAAAAGGATAATATACAAGGTTCCTAACACCATTTTTTCAATAAAAATAATTCTTCAAATAATGAACATTTCACACCATAATTTATAGTTATAAGTTGTTCTTTTGGGATTCAATAATCTTGTAATCATTCTATGAATAGATTGTTAAAGACTCATTCGAGAAAGATATTATTTGTCCCAGTTATCAAAATTTCATGATCAATCATTTTCTAGTCTAAAAAAATCATATATATTTTTTAAATCCCACATAGATAATCTAGCATGATAATTTTGACTTAGAAAATCCCCCACATTCTTCTCTTTCCCATGATGGTAAAATCTTGATCAGTCATAATATATAATCAGATCCAACCAATTTTTATTAGTTGCTGATCAGATCATATTGTGAGAAAATAAACTATAAATTTTTTTATTAGTATATACGCCACAACATTTTTGAAAGATATAATACCTCTATTGATATAATTCTATATTTATTTTAGATAACTCCAAATCATGAGTTTGTTAATTTTTCACATTGAAAATAAATTTTAATGATTCATGAGCTATAAGTATATCATTAGGAATAATAAGGCATCAAATAACATTCATTGATGCATCATAATAGATTACAAACCCTTATATATTGTATGGTAGTGTAAGAACATTTTCACTAACTAGATTTATTTTTAGTTACTTAAAATATTCCTTACATTCATATGCCCAAAGGAATATCTCTCCGTGAATAGTTATGTTTTTGAGTTGATCATAAAGTCCAAAAAAATAATCTAGGTTGTATCGATAATATTGAAGTAAACAAAGAAAACTATGGATCAATATCATTGTGGTTGGTCTTCTCTAATATTCAATAACTTATATTTTTCATGGTTCACATATATTCCCTAGCATAATAGTATATGACCCATGAATGAAATAGTGAAAAGAAAAAAAATCAAATTTTTATAATTACAAATAATTATTCTACATCATTAGGGTATTCAAAACAATTATAAAATAATATATATTCTCTTATTTTTTATTTGAATGATTAAGAATATAATTTATCAAGACTAGTACAATCTTATCAAGTTAATATTTAAATAATCTATTAATTAAATTAATTAATTCTGTAGGGAAATTATTAAGAAAAAATGGAATAATTATAAACTTACAGGGTATATACCTTTTTTTGGAATGATTTCTATGGTATATCCCCTTCCTTGAACCACAATTGATGATATACCAAATTAAAATAAATCCTAGAAAAGTAATGATCACTGAAAATTTGATCAATCAAGTTATCAATTAATGGTCGAAAATACCATTATTGTTTGTGAAGTCCTTCTGTTATTAATAATTAATATAGAGTTAGATTGATACATAATTCATTAAAAAAGATGAATAGGTTCACCCCATGGGGAAGAACATGGATGAATGAATAGATTTTGATGACTCACCTATAGTTTCTTCTTCTGTTATTTAATTTCAATTGGCTATTCAATATAGATTATTGGATATATGTTTTGTAACATGATTGAGTTTAATTAAAAAATCAACATCATGATTCAATAGATGACCAAAAAACACTACATGAAAGACATCTAAAATTCTAGAAAAACAGGTATATCATCGATGTAGAGTTTCTCCCAGGCCATGTGATGTAAAAAACCCATTTTAAAAGGATTCAGGACCCATATTCTAGATTTCCATTTCATCAGATGACATATTTTTTCATCACACTGATAGGAAGTATTAGTTTGGTTTTTAATATCTAATGTAACATAAATTCATCTATAAATTATGTGTAATTTATAAAAATACATCTAGGTCATTCAAAAAATAACATTGAATTCAACCAGAGAATGATTCTCAAGATTTTCAAGAGACACATTCACCATAATTTCAATTATTTAAGATTAATGGAATTTCAATAGGATCCGAATTAAGTTAGTAATTTTTACTACTGAATTAACACTTAAATTATTATATTACCCTATAGTTACCTTAAAATAATATTTTATATATAATATAGTTGTAATATAGAGAAACAGATAATTTATTTGTTGTTTTAGACTGTATGGTAAGTGTACATTTCACCACATCATTGTCCAACCCGTCATCTATAATTGTGATTGCATGATATCTCCAATTATCACTAATATAAAGAGTCTTTTTATATCAATAATAATCATTGAACATAATATTTCTGAATTGAATAGGCTTATTTTCATACACATTCTATTTAAAATCTTTAAAAAAATTAGTGTATTCTATGGTGCTTTTACACTATCAAATATTTAGATAACATCACCCAATCACATCAATATTCAATATCACAAGGACCTTCTGTTTTTCACTTAAATCAATTTCTTCTTCAATTTGGTGAATCACCCATATATTCTTGTTGGATAAAAATACCAAAATCATATCTCTCAAGTCATGTTATTTTTTAATCATATGTATGAAAATATTCATCATCATTATTCTTTATGTTAAGGAATTATCTCTATATTTCCATATAAATAATAATGAGGAATGTACTTGTTGGAATAACAACCTTATAAAATTGAAGCACTCAATATATTCAATTTAATTTTCTTCTATTATGTTCTTTATAATAATCCAACACAAATCTATGTAACATTCTAAAACAATAGACATATTGAATAACAATCTCATGATCCATAAACTAAATATCATAAAATATATTTTAATTGGTACTGATGCATTTCTCAATTAGTAGTACATTAATAGACCTAACTAATTTATATGGATGGTTTAGCATGATGGACTCTACATAACATTGTTTCATCAACTTCAAATATGGTTTTCTCATAATTCATGTCCTAATAATTTTTTAGTATATAATTAATATATTACATTTAATATCTTTTAAAATTTGGTTTCTAAATAGTATAATCATTGTATTAGAAATTATATTTAACATTAACATGATTCCTTCATGTTCCATCTATTTTCTGATACAAAAAAACACATCGTAAGAAATATAATAATGATGGTATGGTAAAAAATCATGAAAAATTATACATTGTATGTCATAATTATGAGAACATTTTTATGAAACATTATATTTAAATTCATTAATTGATGATCACTACCAAAACATTATGATTCTATTCGATACTTAGAATTATACCAAGGGTTCTTCCAAAAATCCATTAAGAGAAGTTTATTTATGTTTTCTTCTATTCCAATTACCATGAACTGTAATTTTAATAAATTATATTATATCTTAATAGATTAATATTAACTATATCACATTTCAGTCTATGCTAGAATATTTTACATCTCATAAATATATAATCATTGAGAAAAAACATTTCACTGAGAAATTTTTTACAAGATATCATAATTATCTATTTAATATACAACAATTAATAGAAATTTATTATCGTATATTATTCTTCACAACATGGGAATGATGGATAAAGAAATGGGGGAGCTCGGATGCTTAGTAATGCTATAAAATGGAAAAAACAATGATCACATAATAATAAAATGGTCATAAGGGTATATTAACAGGATCATAATTTTTTAAAAATATACTATACATACCAAAGATCATAATATTAAGTAATGGAATAAATAATTGTAATTTATAAGTAATGAATCATAAGAGAACTAATGAACAAGAAATGTGAATTCTTAATATAGGTATAGTAAATTGATTTTTTGAATAAAAATAATAATTGAAAATGATTCATTTGTTGGATGTGACCTTTTAAAAGAATATATTATTAGAATAGGTTAATACCCCTAACTATATTACTGCTAAAGGTTCACTACCCAGACTATCAAGGTGGAAAATTCAATAAATAAATTCAGTTTAAACACCATTCCATTCCAAATTATCTAATGATATATCAATTTTTACTCATTGAAATGTCGGGAGATATATGTCCCACCAATCACATAGTAAAAATTGTATATATGTGTACAAAAGTATCATAAAGGATTCAATTAGTTGGAACCCCAGAAGAGTATTGGTTTTCATAATCATTTATTTATATTATACCCCATGTAAATGATATGGGTTTCATAAAAGTTTCATCACTTAATCAGAGAAATACCTTTACATATGAAATAGTTGTCATCAAAAAATTCATAATATTTTCAAACCAATATGAGAAATAATTATTAATGTATCCTTATATCATAGTCCCACGAAATAATTATTTAAATAATAGTTTATTTTATTTCATTAATATAAATTCCATTAAAATATCCTTAAAACAGTTTTGTGGAAATTTAATATTCCATTTTAAAATCAATTATTAAAAAAAATATATAAAATAAAAAATATTATTTAAAAACATTGTTAACTATTAAATGAAGAATCAGTTTGAAAATTAGTCACGTTAGTAGGAAAATATATTAATTTTGTATAAGTTAAAAAAATTCAATCTATGCCATTGAAGAAAAAAAACGTACCTCATTCGGAAAAAAACTATTCCTTTCAAATAATATTAAAAATAACTTAATAATTTGTAAAAGGACTTTATGAAATATTATGATATTAGTAAATATTTTTTAGCACATTTTTAAAAAATATGTATATATAAGATAATGTTATTTCTCTTTAATTAAAAAAATAACGAGATTTTCCTTAAAATTATATTTCGATTTATTGAGAACGTAATGTAAGGAAAAAGAATAAAAACATTTATTTTAATGAAAAAATCACAGGATAAGTAAATTCATCAGTATCATGAGATTTTGAACATAATATTTTATCATTAGAAGATAATCATAATCAATCATGATAAAATATAATTTTTTAACATATAACAAATATAATAAGAATATGTTTCATTAAAATCACTATAATCTAATATATAAGTAGTTTATTTATGATTATATACCAGATTACTTTTAGTACTTATTATGTCATATATTATCCCTTTATTAAATTTCATCACATCTTTTAATCCTTAATTACCTATAAAAATATCATTTTCTAATATTAATGAATACATTTATCAAGACAATGTCAGCTCATTTTTTTCCTTATACATTTATCATGGTAAAAACATATTAAAAATATTAATATTCAAATAAATATCATATATACTAATTATATATATATATTGATTTTTGCATAAACATTAGTGATATAAAAAATATGAATTATATTGTCCATAGAGATTTTAGGTCATACATCTGCATGTACATTGTTTTCATTTTTCGACAAATTGAAGTAAAAAAATTTAAATAATTTTATAATTTTTTAGTATCATTAGAATATCAAATATATCATATTTATTCAATAAATTCCTCCCCATTTCAATCCATTTTAAATACTAACATAGTTTGAATCCCATCTGTTCATGGAAGTGTTTTTTCACACGTACACATAAAATCCATTATCATTTCCAAATGGATTGATTGATAATTATGTAGATTTGATATTATAATTTAATATATTTAATTAATTCATAAAAATAATATATAAATACTACAGCTTCCAATAAAATATTTTCCCTTAAAATAAATTGTATTACTATTTGGAGATGGTAAGTGGGACGTAAACACACCCGATGAATTCACTTATCATATGATGGGGAATGTAATATATAATGGTTATTTTGTACTCATAATAACATTTCACAAAAAATTTATAAATGTTTCATTATTTTTTAAAATAATTATTAATTTATATGATTAAATTATGATTATAAAATTAATTGACCAATTATATAAATTATGACTTCTTGAAATGACTCCTTTAGGTCTCTAGGGTTGGTCCTATAGGAAGGATGAAGTCACTAGAATGTTCATATTAATGTTAAAAAAAAGAATTTATATATTTTTTTCTATCTATAAGTCTCATATAATTTTAAACAAGTGATGGAAGAGGTATTATTTTATATCGCGGTAGAGATATCATTTGGAATTTCTTAAATTAATTAATTATAATAAATTTATTCTAAATTAAAATGCACCAAAATTAATAGATATTTAAATAAAATCTATTATAGCATTGAAATATACCCAACCAATATAATTTAGACATGATTTGGTGTCATTTTTAACATTATCATTTTGATTAACCATTAGTAAAAAATAATAATTTCAACAACATAATAAAAATCAATATTAATGGTTTTAATTTTTACACATAAGGTAAAAAAGATCTCATAACTGGGGAATTTATGATATTATAGACTGTAAAATATCCACCATGTCATAGTTCAAAATTTAAATTATTTTAATATAATTTAAAAATATATTATTTTCAAAAAATATCCTTATTATCAATTTTAAAAATATTCATTTATTTTGACATAAATGACATAATGAATGTGTTATAATTGAAATATAATAATTTAACATGGCACAAATATGTCATAATAACCATTAAAATCCATTTAAGAGTATAAGATAGCTGAATTATATCAATTTTAATGTTTCAAAAATAATTTATTTTATTTTTCCATTTATTTAATAAATACGATTTTGTCATTGTGTAAGAATTTATAGAAATTATATAATACCAAAAAATTAATAATAATTTACCACCATGAATATAATTTCCTTTTTTATAAAATTACTATTAATATTATTTCATAACTATTTCTTGTCCCGATGTCCATTCATAATTTTTATTTGTAATGAAAAGAAAAAATTTTGTATCATTATTGGATTTAAATAATATATAAACAATTTTATTGGAAATATTTCCATTAAAAATATCAATTTTATAGCCTATGGTGATGAGGATTTAGTTACTTCATAAAATAATAATTATAAAAAAAATTATTCCCATGTTACTTATTTTTCATATACCTTACCAAGATTTACCATTTACTAGGGTAATAAAGTTTACTATGGTTATAATTCATATAAACTAAAAATAAAAGGGTCATATTATGGAAATTTGAACCACCAAATTCAAAATATTTACCTAATATTACTTAAATCATTAAATATAAATGTCATAAATTAATTTTAATTTATATCATGAAAATGTGCCAAAAAATGTATAATTTTTTTAAGATTAAATCATGGTTAACTATTATCCCATGCATTGAAAAATATTTTCAAAATGTTTAAAACCATTTACAAAAAAAATAAATTGTAAATTTTATAAAAAAAATACCTTATAGTGACAAAATTATTCAAAATACAATGGGTGCATAAGAGACATTTTTCTGTGAAAACACCACTTTAATATTCAAATTCTTTTATCCTAATTTGATAGCTTCAAAATTAATTTATAAATATTTTCGTAATATATTTTTCATAATTTAGTTAAAAATACGAATTCCCTCTAATCCAGTAGCTGGTAAATAATAATATTTTAGTAGTATATCTCAATTCTTGTATAAAAGAAGATTCTTGTAGCCTGAGAAATTTATGAAATTATGTGTATTTGAAAAAAATTCCTAAACCTCAGTGTGTTATATAGTACACCATAAATAACTACAATAGAGTGAGTAAATTAAAATCCATGACCTCTAAACTCCATCATCTAGAACATGTCCAGCCACACACCATGTTCTAGAAAAATTCCTTTCAGACCAAACAACCTTATGTGTACATTCACTTCTAAATCACTACAACTATGAATGAACTACAATTTTAGAGATTCTATTTCAAGATGTATATAATAATAACATCAAAAAATATTAACATTTCATAAGAATTTCCAAAGTAAATAGTTATTTAATTAATGTTAATGAAACCACCTACAATTTTTATGATTCATATAATTCCATCATCCATAGAAATTATTTGTGTATTAATTCCAACATCAACCTGACCAAGTCCCACTAAGGATAAATATTGTCAAAGAAAATATCTACATTTACCCTTCATAAAAAAATTTAACTAAATTATAACAAATATAGGACTTCCAATCATTCAACACCATTTCCTATAATATTTCTTAGAAAACCTGATAGTTAAGTTCCTTGTGATTATTTAACTAAGGAAATATCGGATTCTTATCCAAAATAATTACACTACAAAGTTCAGATAAATTAATCCCATAATCCAAAATCTTTTTAAGATATTATAATACATAACACATCTTAATGAACTAATTTCATACATCTATGATGGAAATATAAATTACATCAGTTGCTGGAAATGTGAAAATACATTTCAAAATAAATATCCACCAAATGGATACCCATCCCATGATAAAAAATTCATGATTTAAAATATTATGCTTCCAAATCCAAGATGATAAAGAAAAACTAGGATGTAAAATACCATGCATCCTAATCTCACAACATTAATTATTCAATATAAACATGTAATAGGTCATATTACCCCAAAAAACATTTATAATCTAATTGATTATGATATCAATTATTCAAATCATCATATTCTCAATGTTATATTCATATATTCTGTATTAACACACTATCAAAATGGGATGTATGAGAACAATCCATAATTGTATAAAACATGGAATACATCAAATAAATAGATACTAATATCAATATAACACTCTCAGTTTTTTTATCCCCATATTCAAATTTAGTTTTTTTACGTGGATAACAAAAGTTGTCTAGATAATATGTTTAACAAAGTCTTACATTAGGTTATTATAAAACATATCGTGGGATTATAAATACACTCTTCGTAAGAAATTTTTTTATAAATATTATTGTCACCATTAATCCTTATCACAAATATTTAAATTCATCCTTGATCTCCATTATCTCGAATCATCTTGAAAAGTCATAATTCAACTCTTGAATCTATTTTATTTCAACACATTTGAGGATAATTCCGTCCATGTTTGGGTAAAGGATTATATATCCCCCATCCATAATAAGCATCCATATAAATAATTTTCGTTGTTTCTTTAGATGAACCAACTCATATCCATAATGGAGTCAAACAACTGGTTCTTTTCCTTGAATGTATCTTTAGTAAATAAATGATTATTTATTATCTTTCTAACTATTCCCCCAATATTCTTTTTAATGAAACCTTCAGACTTCCTTACATTAATTTTTCTTCCTATATATCCCTGAACTAATTACTATCATTAAATACATGTATTTAATATTTAGAATTATATATGCAATATAACTCTAAAAAGGTCGGATATTTGTGTGTATGACACTAGGTGAGAATTGTTTTTTATAAATTAACTAATTTATTATATAGAATCCTTTTTTCAACTAATCAAGACGTTTAAAACAATATAGAATGTTATTACTCATTCAGTTCGTAAAAAATTTATTCATTAGTTCATTAATCAATTTTTGATACTCAATTTGGTTCATGGTGGAATTCAGATGTCACAAAATGATTTCATCTTTTATAGATAACCCCAAATCCTGATAAAATAGACACTCAAAACATCATATAGGATCTCATATATCCATAATAAGTACGTATTTCATAATCAATTCTTCCTCTAAACAAATAATCTATTTCATGTAGTACTCCAAAACACAACATGTTATTCATATCATTTCATAATGAGTACTTGAAAAAAAATTAAATTATAGAGGTTTTCCCTAAGATTATATAGTTCTTGATATTTCTAAAACATCCTCTAGAATTGATCATTCTTCTATAAATAATTTTCTTTGTGAAATTTATATACATTTTTAACTTATATAAAATTTATAGAGATCAACCTGAATTTGATCAGTTAGTAATAAGTTATCAACTCCATATTTAACCATGTTATAGTCTTTATACATTTTTTTCCTATTAAAGCAATAAAAATTAAATATAATGATCATTATATTGTTTTCATGTGAAATAAAATATCTAATTTTATGAAAATAAACCCAATAATATAATCACTCAATGTATATGGGGTTATTATTTCCTCGATCAGTTGGACCATAGTTTTTGTCCTCATGATTTTTAAAAAACATTAGTT
Source organism: Viscum album (assembly GCA_963277665.1). Classification (NCBI taxonomy): domain Eukaryota; kingdom Viridiplantae; phylum Streptophyta; class Magnoliopsida; order Santalales; family Viscaceae; genus Viscum; species Viscum album. The sequence continues at coordinate 968,163,822 of OY728133.1, read as the reverse complement.
TGAAAAAAAATATATGTTAAAACTATAATTATTTAATAATTCTAAAATCCAATGGTGAAAGGAATTTCTTCACATGATATGTTTTCAAATTGGATTCTTCTTCAAAAATTGCACTAGGATTTAATTTTTATTCTCATGATCCAAGACTCAGAAATATGTGTCTAAATAATCCACAATTCTAAAATGTTATTTTTCAATTTTTTTGAGTTTTTTCTCCAAAAAGGTTACATATCTATAGAAAACCCTCCAGAATTATTCACTACCACATTATTCAACATTATCACCACTATAGGACATTATAATATTTTTTATTTATTTTTCCACCACGTGCCTCCATATAAACAACACTCCTAACACCTCATATTTATTAATAGGTATATAAACCCATATATTAATTGATTAATATTTTTAAATAGAACAATGGGAAATTTTCTCCCATGATAATAGACTGGTGAAGTCCTATAGTCTTCTCAATAAATGATAATTTTTATATAAGAGAAATGTATATGTTAATTTGTAATTAAAGAATCTATCATATAAATTACATTTACATAACAATCACAAGATCTAAAATAATTTTTCCCACGATTAGTGCCCCCCTATTCAATAATATAGGAATGTGATACTCGTAACAGTTCGTAATAATGAAATTCCAAAAATATATACAAAAAAATATTTTTCATTTTGAAAAATGATGTTCAATATGATCATCCAGTCAAATTTTAGGTGTCCTATTTAACTCCAATGGAGTCATCTATGTACCCATGAGAATAATTTTTTGAAATATTTTAAAATATTATTTATAATCTAACAAAATATTCCTATAAAATTTAAATGAGATTATCATAAAACCTAATTATTTTCCAATCTCAATGTAACTCATAGATTCTTCATTTTACATTTGATGATTAGTATCACTCATCCTCATGATCATCTGAAATTCAACATAAATAAGTGGGAGTTTAAAATTATATGGACAGATAATTCACCATATATCCAATCCCATCCATTTAATGGAACAAATAATAAAAATAGTTGAACCCAAAGAGTAAGTTAATATTTACACTTTTCATTACACTAATCCCTTTTTAAGTTGTAGTTGTAACATCCTATGATTTTATAGGAAATATTATTATTTTTCATTGATTGCATCTTCGGTAAGCTTCAAATAGATTATATTCAGTTATACGCAACAATACATTAGCTTGTATTATACGAAACACTATTCTTGTCTTCTGTTACACACAATTTCATGTTCTTTTGATAGAATTCGTTTCACACAATGTTGAGTCCACATTTTTATTGATGTATAAAATTAATATGTCTTTATTATGTAATATTAATGAACGAAAAAAGCTTTAACTACATTCAAAATGGACTTCGCTGGCGTTACATGCAAAAGAAACCTTCCCCGATAGCCAGTCTTGTACGCAATACTGAGTTTCACTAAACAGTGGTATATTGTTAAAATATTATAATTTAATGGGGGTATAAACTAGATGTTATGAATAGTATTAACCAAATTTAAAATTTTATATATCATTTAAAATAATATTATATATTTTTTAGAACATGATATATGAACAAAATCATTTTTTGGATAAAAGAAGTACTTTTTTAAAAAATGCAATTTTTTATCCTATTGATGGAGTACCCAATTAAAATCTATTTTATGAAACTTTTATAAGATAAATTTCAAAAAATAAACTTCTTATTTGGAATATGGAAATAAATATAATGTTATGTTAAAATTTTGATAATTTTCTGATAAATTCCAACTTTTAATGAATAGTGAAAAATAATACATTTTATATCAAAATTGCCATTTCATCTAATTTATTTATACTGATTGGTTATAATATTAATTTGTTTTAAAGTGTAATTGGATTATATTTTTATCATTCAATTCAATTTTTGTCATTTTATGTAATTTCAATTTTATAATGGACATAAAAACATGCCAATGTTTTGATAGTTATTACTTCATAAAAACCCAAATTTTGTGTTTTGTTAAGGGGAAGTAATTTAAAATTAATTTCTATAACATCCATATTTTTAACATAAAAAAATGGATTCCATATGTGGATTCCTAAAGTTGAAATTTTGTAAATAGGATCATTTTTTTACATTATGAGAAGTAACATTAGTAATTATTTTATTTACCATGGTTAAGGGTAAATCTTGTAAATAAGGGTAAAATATAATTTAATAATATTAAAATACAGTAAAACGTGTCCTAATATTATTGGATAATATATTTATGACCATATTCATATTTGGGGTTATTTTTGAACCCCATGGATTCACTAGGACATAAAAATGACATTTTTTAATAATTAACTTACAGTAAAGATGATTATAACATAAACACATTTCTTTTAGAAAATAAAATTTAATATTGTGTTATATAAGTGATACCATTTCCTAATAATTGTAATTATAATTTAAAATTTTTACCTATATGTTGGATGTTTATTTATAATTTAAAAAAACTATACAAATATATATTAATTTATGACACAATTATGATGTTGTGATTTATTCATTAATAAAATATTCAAATAAATGAATTTATAAAAAACAAAATAAATTTAGTTTTAACATTTTGATTTCTTCCACGAGTTTTATGGATGAAATTGATGTATTAGTATTAGGCCCCATCCATAAACCTTACTTAATCTTGAGTTATTACAAGATTACACATTGAGGATCTTTTCAGGATTAGAGTTTTAGAGAATTAGATCATAAAACTTGCATTACATTCCACATATAAACAAAGTTGTTACATAAAGATAGTATTCTTCTTTCCCATCAATGGAAACATATTTAAAATAAAACATGGATTCTTTCTTGACACTTCCTTGACACTATCATCATATCACGTACCTTTCCCTTGACCTGTTAAAAACATTTCAAAAAACATGGGATGAGCATAAAAAGCTCAGTAAGGGATATAAAAATATGGAAAGGAAACATGGGTACATATATACATAAGAATGAAATCATACTTTACCCATAAAACATATTCACGTTAACATACCTCATCAAATCATGAATAAATCATAGAAATCATAAGACATAAAGGTAACTTGAGGCATTCATAACATTCTTACGTAGGGAGTAACCCTCTTGGATACGTTTGGAATACCCATCACAATAGATTCCATAAATATCTTCAGAAAAACCTTAACGTTTCACTCCTACACGTTAGCCAATTCATTGTAGAGCTATATCAGGCTCACCCACCCTTAGTTTATCACGGAACCATCCGTCTTCATAATAATTCCCAAGAACCTCAACATAATCGTATCCCATAAAACATGCATAAAGGAAACACAATATTTCCACCTTTCAATCACAAGATATCAATACAACACATTGATATAAAAACATTATGAAAACCATTTTCAATACCAAAATAAAAGAAAAGTAAAACATGGTATTTATTTTTCTTTTAAAAAAAGGTATGGCTTATAGAGGAAGACGAAACTCAAATAATGGTCACGGCGGCAGAGAAGTTGTTGTCGCTGCATACGTACGACAAAAACATTCCCTTTTGTCATTTAGAAAATGGTTCGTATAAAAAAAGATTCATTTTGAATAAATTTAAAAGTCAAAAATCATTTATACACCATATAAAAGAAGGTTGTGTATAAAACAAAATATTCCTCAATGAAAGGAGATTAAGACGAAGTCCCATACCTCGGGTCCGACTTGACTCGATCGTTCTTTAATGTCCTGAATAATAAACTTGAGTTAATTTATACTTCCTTAAGATCCTTTTTCAAGTTCATTATTCCTTTTATATCACTTATTTCCATGTTATGAACACTATGTAATTATTTTAGTTAATAACTGTCATTTTAACGATCATTGGTACATGAGTAAAAAATAAACCCTTTATAATTACAAGTAGTTCATGTATCCATTATATCCAGAATTATAATCATGATGTATATATCAGATATATTATATATATCCAGTACATGAATGCATTTATAATATTACATAACATTTAGAGGTAAGAAATGAAATGCAACGTTCATGGACACGGTAAGCCGTACGTACGCATGAACGCTAATTTCATTTCTATTTCGTATTTTATAGAACGGAATCATAATGAAATAAAGGTATATTATAAATCCAGTATAATATAATATATAATATCATATTTCCATCCTTTATACGTCCCACATATGGTATTTAACTAATCAAATCCCTTTGAGGGGGCGGTAGTCCGCACTTCCTTAAATAAAGATATCACGTTTACCTATAATGGAAACCATAAAGGTATGCCCAAAATGAAAAATACATAAGCTTAAGGAAAACATAAACATATTATATATCATATATAAATATAGTGTCATCTTAATTACCACCTTTAAAGGTGTTAAAATAATGTTGAACAATCATCGTTTCGGGAGGCATAAATTCACCATCCACGGAAACAGTATGTCCTTTAACCATTATATGTAGGTGTGTGTAAGTGTAGTTAGAATAATTCTTATAAAAAAATCCTAGTATATTTAAGATACTTTAGTTGTTACAAAATAAATTAATAAAAAGTTTTTAGGGGGTTGGAGAAGCAAAATAAAACAAAAGGACTCAAGTTAAGACATTACCTTAAAATCGGGTAACTCTCTTTGGTTTCAGCTCAAAGGCTTTCTTGGGAAGACTTATGCCCAAAGTGAGGCTTTAATGAGTAATAGAGGGATTTTTAAAGACAAAATGGGTAGGGGTTGTCTGAGCCAAAGGCTTTGGGAATGTGGGTAAAGAGGTTGAGGTGGGGGCCTTTTATAAGAGGAGAGGAGCGGAACTCTCGGAAAGTAAAGAAATGTTACTTTATTTGAAAATTATTTTCAGATTCAAAAGGTCCCACATTGATATAATTAGAGGGTAAGGTGATAAGGGTTCTAAATCCACCCATACAATAGGTTTTGGACATGTTTAGGTCATATATTTTACATTATCATTTCCTTTTTTTAAATCCTTTTTTAATGAGGTAATCACTGCATCATCATGTTGTCATAAATAATTTAATATATATAAAGTATAAAAATTATGAAAAAAATACAATGATGTAGGAAATCGTTTTAGCTTTCCTATGAATATTTATAGTCAAAAATATCATTTATTTATACAAAATTAAAAATATTTTACTTAGGTAATACATTCTTTGTCACATTTAGCATTCTTTAAAAATAAAAAGTTAAAAAGTCACTTTCTCACAAAAGTGATTCCATGGGGCCCCCAAGATTGGCACAAGGCATCCCATGGTTGGCCATGAGACAGCCAGTAGCCTTAGGACACATTTTGTGGTCTTTTTGTATTATTATGATATCATTTTATTATCTTTAACTACCTGATTACTCATTAATCAAGATAATTAAAGATAATTACCATCGTCACTATTCATAATGTCCAAAAATAAAAGAGTCTTAATTACATAATTTAGACCATATGATTCCAAATATGTAATCCATTTTACCAAATTCCAAACACATAAATTGAAATAATTTATTTAAAAATAATTTCCGTTGTTAAAACAAATAGCATGTTTTTTTGAAACATTATCTATGAAAAGTTTGGCATTAGTTTATGACCAATTCCAAAGTGAAATTAATCCTAATGATCACCATTGGATTAAATGGTAAAAATATATTCAGATTACACTTTATGACAAATTAAAAGGATAATCTAACCATATAATTAAATTGAATAAAAATCAGTTATGATGTAAAATGCAGTATTTTTTCACTATTCATTAAAAAATGATCATTGTCAGAAAAATACAAAATATTTATCCAATGTAAATTTCAATGTCCCAATAAAATTGAATATGTTTATTTTTACAAATATAGATTATAAAATAGTCAAAAGTTTGATTTATAAAGGATTTTCCATTAAAAGGCAGTAAAATAATATTTTCAGAATATTAGTGTATTCCATGCATAAGATTGTATTTATTTTCATTTTAAGCCTCTAAAACACTATATTAATCATTATGAGACATTGATAAAAATATCTATTATTAATTACTTACTTGGGATGTTACATCCTTACCCCCTTTAGAAAATTTCATCCCCACAATTTATTTACTTATTGAATAAATGGGGGTACTTATCCCTCATTACATCTTAAGATTCCCATGTTGCCTCTTCCATCATGTGGTTTTTCCACAAAACCATTACCTGATTAATCACCTTATTTTGTAACACTTGCTCCCTGTGGTCAAGAATCTGGACCAGTTGTTCCTCATAAGATAGGTTCTCTTCCAACTGAACTACCTCTGGACTCAAAACATGTGATGGATCTGGCATATACTTTCTCAACATCGAAACATGAAAAACATTGTGTACCTGAGATAAACTCGGAGGTAAAGACACCCGGTATGAAACTGATCCAACTCTCTCCAGAATTTCATATGTTCCAATGAACCTTGGACTCAACTTTCCTTTCATACCAAATCTCATCACACTTTTCCATGGTGAGACTTTGAGAAAAACATGATCACCTACCTCAAATGTTAGATCTTTCCTCATGTTGTCTGCATAACTCTTCTGCCTACTCTGAGCTGTTCTCATGTGTTTCTGAATCAGCTGAACTTTTTCTGCCATCTCTTCTACAAATTCTTGTCCCATCAACTTCCTTTCACCCACTTCAACCCAGAAAGCTAGAGTTCGACACCACTTCTCATATAACGCCTCAAATGGTGCCATCTGTATACTGGAATGAAAACTGTTATTATATGAAAATTCAACCAAAGAAAAATGTTGGTCCCAACATCCCTAATAATCCATCGAACAAGCTCGTAGAATATCCTCCAAGGTCTGAATTTTTCGTTCTAACTTCCCATCTGATTGAGGATGAACTGCTGTACTAAAATTTAATTCAGTACCCAACGACTTCTAAAGGCCTTTCCAAAAGTTAGTAGTGAACCTGGGATCACAATCAGATACAATGGAGAGGGGAACTCCATGTAACCTGACTATCTCTTTAAGATACAAACGGGAAAGTTGATCTAGGGAAAAAGTATATCGTATAGCAAGGTAATAAGAAGATTTATTCAAGCGATCAATAATAACCCAGATTGTATTATTAGCTCGAGATGTCTTCGGTAATCCCACAACAAAGTCCATGGATACATTCTCCCATTTCCACTCTGGCACTGGTAAAGGCTGAAGCATCCCTTTCGGTAACTACTGCTCTACTTTAACCTATTGACATGTCAAACACTTCACAGTAAAATCAGCATTGTCTCTTTTCATTCCATCCCACCAGTAATACTCCCACAGATCGCTGTACATCTTAGTACTACCAGGATGAACTGAAAACGGAGAACTATGAGCTTCACATAACAACTCTATCTTCAACTGTGAATAACAAGGCACACACAATCTCTTCCCAAATCTCAAAACGCAATCATTATCAATGTGGAATTCATGAAACTTACCCTTCTGAACCATCTCTACCTTTTTCTGCAACTCACTGTCTTGCTTCTGTGCTTTCTTGATTCTGTTTGATAGAGAAGATTTCACTGATACCTGAAACAAAACAGAAGAACATCATGCACCAACAACTTCTATACAAAAGTTCATAAAATCCTTAACCAAAGGATCAAGTTCCAAACACAACATTTCTAATGAATCATTACTTTTTCGACTCAAAGCATCAACCACTTTATTTTCTTTTCACGGATGGTAATGAATTGTACAATCATAATCCTTGATTAATTCCAGCCATCTCCTCCATCTCATGGTTAACACATTCTGAGTGAATATATACTTTAAACTTTTGTGATAAGTATATATTTCTCACTTTACTCCATACAAATGATGCCTCCAAATTATTAAAGTGAAAACAATAACAGCTAATTCCAAATCATGTGTAGGGTAATTTACCTCATGAGTTTTCAACTGTCATGAAGCATAAGCAATTACCTGATAATTCTGCATTAGGACGCAACCAAGTCCTTTCAATGAAGCATCACTGTATATAACAAACTCACCATTCATGGAAGGTAGTGCCAAAACTGAAGCATTCACCAATCTTCTTTTCAATTCCTGAAAACAATCGTCAAATTATTTTGTCCAGATAAACTTAACACCTTTCTGAGTTAGCTTACTCATTGGACTAGATAACCGTGAAAAATTTCTAACAAACCTTCAGTAATAGCCTGCCCAACCAAGGAAGCTATGAATATCATGAACATTTCTGGGTCTTGGCCAGTCTTCAACAACTTTTGTTTTTGTAGGATCAATAGTTATGCCATCCTTTGAAACAATGTGACCAAGGAAAGAAATTTGTTGCAACCAAAACTCACACTTGCTGAATTTTCCATATAGTTTCCTTCCTTTTAAGGTTTTCAAGATAACCCTTAAATTTCTTTCATGCTCCTCTTTACTTTTATAAAACACCAAAATATCATCAATGGAAACCACGAAAAACTTATCCAAGAACTCATGGAAAATTCTATTCATTAAGTCCATGAATACAAAAGGTGCATTGGTTAGCCGAAAAGGAATTACTACAAATTCATAGTGGCCATATCTTGTAAGAAACATGGTATTTGGAACATCTTCTTCCTTTACCTTCAGCTGATGGTACCCCGATCTCAAGTCAATCTTTGAAAAATACTGAGCTCCCAGGAGCTGATCAAACAAATCATCGATATGAGGCAAAGGATATTTGTTCTTAAAAGTGATGTTATTCAAGGCTCTATAATCAATGCAAAGTCTCATTGAACCATCTTTCTTTTTAATAAATAAAACAGAAGCACCCCGTGGTGATGTGCTAGGTCAAATGAAACCATTCTCTAATAAATCTTGCAATTGCTCCTTCAACTCTAAAAGTTCAATTTGAGCCATTCGATAAGGGGGTTTTGAACTTGGCGTAGCATCAGGAACTAAGTAAATAGTAATCTCAACTTCCCGATCTGGTATTATTCCAGGAAACTCATAAGGAAAAACATCAAGATACTCATTTACCACTGGCACATCATTAATCTGAACAGTTCCTTTATTTTCAACGATGTGTGCAAGGTAACATTCATTTCCATCTTTTACATGTTTCTTGGCCTCTTGATAAGTTATCAATGGTAAGGGTTCATTCATGTACACAAACTGAAAGTCTTTTTGAAAAGAAACTTCTTTAGATCTACAGTCAATCTTAGCATGGTAAATAGAGAGCCAATCCATACCCAGGTTAACATCAAACTCTACTAGAGGTAGAACAATAAGGTTTGCAAGTAGGTTCTTTCCACAGATAATGATAGGAAGATTATTATAAATTATTTTTGCCTCAACATTTCCCTCATGTGTTTTTACCAAAAGTTAAGGAGTCATTTCTTGAGATGGTATTCCCATTTTACTAGAAATGGTTTCAGAGATGAAAGAATGTGTGAACACCAAATCAAACAACACAATGGCAATATCTGAAAAAACAAACAAATTACCTTATACAACTTCATTTGATGGCCCGAAATCTGCTGAAGTAGTTACAAAGGATTTCACCACCCTTTTTTTCTTGTAGTTTAATTGCTTCCCATCACTCAATCTCTTTGTCAGTCACTCGTTTTCATAGTGACCCATCTCATTGCGCTTAAAACATTTCACTAACTGTAAATAAAATATGGTCTTACCTTCACCTTGATCTTTTTTAGTGCAATCACGAGCCTTATGTCCCATCTTAACACATCGGTAGCACATTCTAGAATTCAGAAGACATTCCCCAGCATGCCTTTTTCCACATTTATCACAAACTGGAAACTTAGATTTCTTAACATCAGACTTTTTTGAAGAATTCTTCCCTTTCTCCTGCAACCTTGGTCTCTTCTTCTGGTGGTTGTTATAGAACACTTGATCATCGGCAAACTCCATTTCCACCTTCTTAGCACATCGGACAAGATTTTCATAACATTTAAACTCAAGAGAAGCTAATTCCCTTCGATATTTTGGCTTTAATCCTGAGTAAAAACGATTGAATTTACTATCAAGGTCTTAGATAAAATTTGGGGCATACCTTGACAATCGAGTGAACCTTTCTTAATAGGCAGCCACTGAGTCTTCCTCTTCCCTCAATTCCAAGAATTGTTTTTCCATCCTATGTCGAACAGCCTTAGGAAAATACTTTTCAAGAAACATACCCTTGAATTCATCCTAGTCGAGAGCATCAATCTCATCAACGTCCCTGATATTTTTAACCATCGACCACCACTGATCTGCTTCACCCTCCAAACGGTAAATAGAAAGACTATCCTTTTGATTGTCTGAACACCCCATGACAACAAAAATCTTCTCCAGCGCTATAATCCACCCTTATTATATCACAGGGTCAGATGATCCTCTGAATGATGGGGGATGTTGCCTCATGAAATGTTCCACCACTGACATGTTCCTCTGCGGTTGATTTGGATGATCTCATGTATGGATACCACTGCCATTTATCGCTTGAGTCAACTACGCCATTACTGAAACAAACTGTTCAATTCCAATTCCAACCATCTCTGGATGCTGATTCGGAAGGTTATTTCCTTCTGCATGCCTTCCTAGCACTGCTTCCCTGTTTCCTCTATGGAAAACCACTCTGAACAAATATGTCTTAGATGAAGCAACATGGTAACCTCCAAATACTATATCACTTCAATTTGACCAAAAAAAATATTTTTGGACAATCATTTAATAGAATTCTAACTCCTAAAGTTATCTAAACTGACCTCAGATACCAACTATAAGGCCCCAGCCTTAAACCATACTTAATCGTAAGTTATTACAAGATTACACATTGAGGATGTTTTCGGGTTTAGAGTTTTAGAGAATTAGATCATAAAAGTTTCATTACATTCCACATATAAACAAAGTGGTTACATAAAGATAGAATTCTTCTTTCCCATCAATGGAAACATATTTAAAATAAAACATGGATTCTTTCTTGACACTATCATAATATCATGTACCTTTCCCTTGACCTGTGAAAAAAATTTCAAAAAACTTGGGATGAGCATAAAAAGCTCAGTAAGGGATATAAAAATATGGAAAGGATATATGGGTATATATATAAACAAGAATGTAATCATACTTTACCCAAAAACATAAGCACATTAATATATCTTATCAAATCATGAATAAATCATTGAAATCATAAGACATAAAGGTAACTTGAGGCATTCATAACATTCTTACGTAGGGAGTAACCCTCTTGGTTACGTTTGGAATACCCATCACAGTAAATTCTATATATATCTTCGGAAGAACCTTAATGTTTCACTACTTCGCGTTACCCAATGCATTGGAGAGCTATATCATGATCACTCGCCCTTAGTTTATCACGGAACCACCCGTCTTCATAATAATTCCCAAGAACCTCAACATAATCGTATCACATAAAACATGCATAAATGAAACATAACATTTCAACCTTTCAATCACAAGATATCAATACAACACATTGATATAAAAACATTATGAAAACCATTTTCAATACCAAAATAAAAGAAAAGAAAAACATGGTATTTATTTTTCTTTTAAAAAAATGGTATGGCTTGTAGAGGAAGCCTAAACTCAAATAATGGTCACGGTGGCAGAGAAGTCGTTGTCGCCGCATACGTACGACAAAAACATTCCCTTTTGTCATTTAGTAAACTGTTCGTATAAAAAAATATTCCTTTTAAATAAACGTAATAGTCAAATGGGTTTATACACCATATAAAAGAAGGTTGTGTATAAAACAAAATAAGCCTCAATGAAAGCAGATTGAGACGAAGTCCTATACCTCGGGTCCGACTTGAATCGATCGTTCATTAATGTCCTGAATAATAAACTTGAGTTAATTTGTACTTACATAAGAACCTTTTTCAAGTTCATTATTCCTTTTATATCACTTATTTCCATTTCATGAACACCATGTCATTATTTAAGTTAATAACGGTCATTTTAACGATCATTGGTACTTGAGTCAAAAATAAACCCTTTATAAGTAAAAGTTTTTCATGTATCCATTATATCCAGAATTATAATCATGATGTATATATCATATATATCATATATATCCAGTACATGAATGCATTTATAATATTACATAACATTTAGAGGTAAGAAATGAAATGTACCGTTCATGGAGATGGTAAGCCGTACGTAGGAATGAACAGTACTTTCATTTCAATTTCATATTTTATAGAATGGAATCATAATGATATAAAGGTATATTATAAATCCAGTATAATATCATATATAATATCATAGTTCCATCCTTTATACATCCCACATACGGTATTTAACTAATCAAATCACATTGAGGGGGCGGTAGTCCGCACTTCCTTAAATGAAGATATCACGTTTAGCTGTAATGGAAACCATAAAGGTATGCCCAAAATGAAAAATAATGACGCTTAAGGAAAACATAAACATATTATATATCATATATAAATATAGGGACATCTTAATGGACACCTTTGAAGGTGTGAAAATAATGTTGAACAATCATCGTTTTGGGAGGCATAAATTCACCATCCACGGAAACAGTATGTCCATTATCCATTAGATGTAGGTCTGTGTAAGTGTAGTTATAATACTTCTTTTAACAACATCCTAGTATATTTAATATACTTTAGTTGTTACAAAATAAATTTATAAAAAGTGTTTAGGGGGTTGGAGAAGAAAAATAAAACAAAAGGACTCAAGTGAAGACATTACCTTAAAATCAGGTAACTCCCTTTGGTTTGAGCTCAAAGGAATCCTTGGGAAGACTTCTTCCCAAAGTGAGGCTTTAAGTAGTAAGAGAGGGAAGTGGAGAGACACAATGGGCTGGGTTTGGCCGAGCCAAAGGCATTGGGAGTGTGGGTAAGGAGGTAGAGGTGAGGGCCTTTTATAAGAGGAGAGGAGGGTCACTCTTGGAAAGTAAAGAAATGTTACTTTATTTTAAAATGATTTTCGGATTCAAAAGTACCCACATTGATATAATTCGAGGTTAAGGTGATAAGGGTTCGAAATCCACACATCCAATAGGCTTTGTACATTTTTAGGTAATAGACTGTACATTATCATTTCATTTTTTTAAATCCTCTATTAATGAAGTAATCACTGCATCAACATGATGTCATAAATAATTTAATTTATTTAAAGACTAAAAATTATGAAACAAATAATATGATGTAGTAAATCTTTTTATCTTTAAAATTAATATTTATAGTCTAAAATATCATTTATGTAGACAAAATTAAAAATATTTTACCTAGGTGATAAATTCTTTGTCACATTTAACATTCTTTAAAAATAAAAAGATAAAAAGTCACTTTCTCACAAAAGTGATTCCATGGGGCCCCCAAGATTGGAAAAGGGCATACCATGGTCGGCAATGAGACAACCAGTAGCCTTAGGACACATGTTGTTGTCTTATTGTATTTTTATGATATCATTTTATTATCTTTAACTACCAGATTACTCATTAATCAAGATAATTAAAGATAATTTCCATCGTTACTATTCATAATTTTCAAAAATAAAAGAGTCTTAATTAAATAATTTGGACCTTCTGATTCCAAATATTTAATCCATTTAACCAAATTCAAAACACATAAATTGCAATAATTGATTTAAAAATAATTCCCGTTGTCAAAACAAATAGCGGGTTTTTTTGAAACAATATCTATGAAAAGTTTGGCATTAGTTTATGACCAATTCCAAAGTGAAATTAATCCTAATGATCACCATTGGATTAAATGGTAAAAATATATTCATATTACACTTTAAGACCAATTAAAAGGATCATGTAACCATATAATTAAATTAAATGAAAAAGCAGTTTTGATGTAAAATGCGGTATTTTTTCACTATTCATTAAAAAATGAACATTGTTAGAAAAATACCAAAAATTTATCCAATGTAAATTTAAATGTCCCAATCAAAATTAATATGTTTATTTTGACAAATATAGATTATAAAATTGTCATAAGTTTAATTTATATAGGGTTTTCCATCAAATGGAAGTAAAACAATCTTTTCAGAATATTATTGTATTCCATGCATAAGATTGTCTTTATTTTCATTTTCAGCCTCTAAAACACTATATTAATCCTTAATAGATATAGATAAAAATATATATTATTCATTACTTACTTTGGATGTAACAATTAGTTATTCGATAATTCCTTTGGTTATAATGAATGAGGTTGTTATAAATTTTTTAAAATGTCAAGTATAAATAGTGTCAGAAATTGATATAATCTATAACATAATACAAAAAATACTTTATCAAAAGGTATTAAATTACTAAAAATTAATTATTTCTATAAATGGATTATATAATTCCTAATACATCATAAATAACTTTTTTTGTTCGTTTTACATGATGTGGTAATTACCTGAACCCAGAATATGTAAATAACATGATATCACAGTAAGATTAAAAAGGTTTGAATATTGGTAAAAATAAAAAGATAAGGATAAGAACATATTCAGTAATATCATATAAATTATTAGATGATTATTCTTTGAAAAAAATCATCTAATATTCTAATTAAATATGTTATAGGAAATTTTTAATCGAAATTTATTTTATAATAAATTACTATTTTGAGAGTTTTTTAAAGTTCCCCTCTTCTATCTTATAAAAGGGAAACTCCTCCCTCCCCAATTCATTATATATTGATTATTCATGTTCGGGAAAACCCTAACCATTTTTCTTTTAATCATTCCTAGTTGCATTCTATAGGTTATGGTTTTCTCAATGGACCAACCCTATTGCCCTAAGAGGAAATTTAAAGGAGGCACGTCGAGGAAGAGGTAATCTCTTTTATCGATTAATTAAAATTTCATTCTTCATCAACATCCTCTTAATTAGTAGTTTAATTATAAAGTAATATCATCAGTATCAATCATATTTTGATTTGATATTATAAATATCAAACAACATTATTTCACCTTCTATACATCCTTTGAAAAATAAAATCATTGCTTGTATGTACGTACGACTTACTGTCTCCCCAGCGTGGGGTAATATGTTTTTCACAACCACAATACATGGATGAGTATAATAGTGGAAATGATAAAAATATCTTATTAGTATAACATGATAATAATTCAATGATATTATACACCATACACATCAATACCATTAAACAATTATGGGAATGATATAACCGCTCTTGTGTACGTACGACATATTATCTCTATGACGTGATGAGATTCATTCTCCATTTTAACCATTCAAGATGTATTATAAATTACATATATTAAATAATAATGAAATATATTGTATAATAATTCTATTAGTTATATATATATGTTATTTACTTACTTCCATTCAATTTAATAAGGAATTAAAATCTGTGTTTATGCATATATTTGACCTATCGTCTCCATGAATGATGTATTCCATTTCATTTATCAATCTGTTATATATATTTATATATATATTTATATACTAAAATTATAAAATAGTATATCATGTTTTTAAATATTGATGTATTTAAATCATGATATAAGTAATAATATCAAGAATAACAGGTCAAAACAAATATGATAAATAAAATGATTATTACCCAAAACATTTCTTTGACATTGAATTGAAAATTGAACAGTTAATATAATGTCATAAGTGAATCATATATGATATGATAAATTTTTTTATGGTTCTGTTAGAAGTTAAAAATATTTTTAAAACCACTATACTAGAGTTTCAGACACATACATAATAAATGGACGTAAGGATAGAGATAATTTTGAAATCTCATTTTTATCCAAGATTTCCTATACGTAAATATTTAATGGGGTTCCATTTATCATAAATTTCCATATTTATAAAAAAAATTAATTTTTTTTACTATTATTCAAATTTTTTTAATATTGTTTAACCCCTTTTTACTTTTACTACGTTGTATGGAACAAATCCTTCGTTCGTTTACCGTACTAGGTACTTTTTGAATTTTCAAGAAAAAGTACAAGGAGAATGTATTTTTTTCATATAAGGCATGAACGAGTTTTTACATCATAATAATGACTTATTTAAAAGAAGCTTCCTATACAAGTTTAAAATTGTATTTTAAACAAATTTCATTTCTTTTAAAATTTCATGACATTTTGAGAAATGAAAACAATTTTGAAAATGAAAGGATATTTTCCTCAATAAGTAAGTTCAAGAGTTTTATAAAAACCATCTAAGACTGAATAATTTATTGTTTTTATCCCTATTTTTACATTTATTTTTATTGTGTTTATGATGGATTTATTTTTATGAAATATAGTTATTTTATATGGATTTTAATGGAATGATGTTTAATAAAGAAATTTTATTTCAAGGGTTATGCTATAATAATTGATTTATGTTTTTGTGGAACATGTAAGAATGATTTAATTATGTGATGGGTGGGACCTATATCACTCTCCAATGAGTAGGGTAAAGATTAATATTTCATGAGATAGACATGACTGAATGAAAAGAAAATATGGTTTATCAATACACTATTGGAATTGCCTGTAAACTCGGTTCAGTAGTAGACTTTTTCCAATATGATAGTCTTCGTAGTAGTACCTTCACTACTATATAAATCATTTTATGTGCTTATTTATTTTCCATAATCCCATGTTTTATGCCAATTCAATTTTATGGATAAGGTTTATTTATGATTTATTCCTTAAAAACATCCAATATTTTTTTTCATGACTCATGATTTTGATATTTAAACATTATGTTCATGTTTTTTCATTATTATTCATGTGGTTTGTTTTATGTTTTCAATTTTTACCTTTACTAAGCATTTAAGATAACACTTTTTATATTTTCTTTCCCCCAGGATATAAATAATTGGTTTAGGTAGGTAATCAAAATGGGATGATCATTATGGGAAATGTTCAAGATCATTCACCATGTTAGAAGATTATGTTCCATGCTTCCAAATATAGTGAACAAATATGGTCATTGGGAATCATTTTGTGTCATGTATTTATGTATTGAGAAAAATAAATGTATTATCCATGTATGTCACGTAGGGGTCTCTAATGTTGGTATCATAGCGAAGGTTTAGTCAACCTTTGGAAACTAGGATGAGGAAAGATTATTTATATCCATATATATATTTCTATAGATATGTCTAGGGATTTACTACGGAAAATTAATGTATAGTTTACAAACATAGTTTTACTTTTTTATAATCATGACAAAACTAGGGTTAAATTGTAGATATCATAGATTGAAATAATCTATTTAGTTTACATTACATTTGTGTTTATAATCCCTAATATTTATTTCTCAAACCTTGGTTTCTATTCTTAGTCAATTTCCAGAACAACATATAATATAGTTAACTAGTGAATGTTTCAGATGTGGAAATTATGGGAATTATTAAGATCAACTTATTAGGTGGAAATATCATGAAAACAATCATGAAGATATTACATGTATTGGTCATATTATTGATGATAAAGATATTGTAAATGACATGTGAATGGTGTGTGATATTATTTCCGTATTGTTTACATTAAACCAATGAATCTTGATTTTGATAAAACATAATACATTGTTCATATTTTATGAAATACAAAGATGATGGATCTTGAGTAACGGTTTATGAATAATTTGGATGATTGAGGTGTATATGTTTATGAATTCAATGATTATGTTATAAGAGTCATAAAATATATATTTTTTAGTATACATTTTTCAATAATGATTGGAAAGCATATGTTGAATAGTTCTACAGAGATAAAAAGTGATTTAAGTTTATGGTGATATACATAGAGAACACATGATTAAGGGAAAGATAAACATTAATATGTCCTAAAAGTTAAGATAACGATTTTTGGATGAAGATATGTTGTATTTGAATATGAAAATTTCATTAGAATATTTTCTTGGGAACTAACTATGATGTTTTAAATAAGCGGGTTATGATATCATGGATGAAGTATACAATTTATTGGGAACTAAGGAATACATCCAACTTTTTTTGGAATAAGGAAACATGATTGTCTTAAGTAAGGATATATGGTATTTACTATGAATCATGAGAATGCATGATAAAGTCATTCAAATGTCTTGTATGTGACCAACAAAATATATCTTATAAGGGATAAATGATTGTTGTAACATGCCTATTATATGTCCTTTATTGTAATGGTTTTTCTATACTGTAAGATTGGAAAGAAGTAGTTTAGATAAACATAATAAATTGAATGGATTATGTTGACCATAAGATAGTATTGTTTAAGGTTAAAAATATTCGTAATATTATTTTTGTAAAGTTATAATATTTGAATTTTTGAAAAATGACAACCCATAGGGTGGGAGAAAACCTCTTGCGTAGGACAAGGCTCCGGGAATGGAACCCACAACCGAAGTGAGACATGCCATTATCGCATACAACTATCCTATATGAAGTCCTTGGTTAGTATAAATTAGATTTATAGTATTTAAGAGGTTTGATATATGAAGTATAAGTACATTTTTGGAACCATATATGATTAATCTCACCATAGATAGACTTATATATATTTTATTACATATGGAGAACAAATTTGAGACAGAAGGAATGACTTATCATTACATTTCATTATTAACTAACACTTAATTAATGAAAAAATCATCTTTATTTCATTAAATAGAATATAAATTCGAAATTTTCTTGGGAACGAACAAGAGTATGCTTTTAGTGAAATCAAGTAAGTATTTATCCTCCTAAAGAAAAATATTCAACTTTAGGAAAAGGATTTGGAAACTAAAAATGTTGTCCTTGAACATTTTCTTGTATAAAATCAGATGATCCCTTAAAAAATCATAGATTTATGGACTTCTGGTAGTTAACATTTTTCAAACCTTATTCACTATCATAATCCATCACAATATGATGGTCATATTTATATTTCATATACATGTTTTCACTTATCAGCTATGTTCTCTTACATGGAAACCTAATGCTGAGTTATTTTGGGTAACCGTTATGTTTCTAACATTATTTTTTTAAATGATGTTTTTGTATCCCATTTTACGATGTGGGTTTCCATGAAATAATTATTCAAGTAGTAAACCATTTATAACACTAATGAATTTTGATGGAAAAATTCATTTTAATGGGGTAGAATGATAAAATTTTAGATTTTAAAGGACAAATTATTTTTTATTTTATTTTTATTTTGTGTTTTATGCTACACTAATATTTTATTGTTATATATGCAACAATTTTTTATCTTGAATTATATGAAACACTATTTATGGATTGAGTTACACATAATATCATATTCTATTGATAGAATTCACTTCACACAACATTAAGTCTAGTTTTTGGCTGATGTATAAAATAAATATATTTTTATTATGTTATAAACAACACCAATGGATGATTTCACTATAGGAAACACTGAATTGGCTTCTGATACTTGCAAAAGTTACTTTCCTCTATAACTTGTGTTGTACGCAATATTGAGTTTCAATAAACAACGATATATTAATAAAATATTATTATTTAACAAGATATAATCTACCATTTATGAATAATATTAACTGCATTTTATATTTTAAATATAAATAAAACTCATCTTATATATTTTCTAGAACATGATATAAGAACAAAATCAATTTTCTTCAGATAAAAGAAGTAATTTTTCAAAAAATGTAGTTTTACCGCCTTTTGATGGTGCACCCATTTTAAATCTATTTTTGAAATTTTAATAAGTTAAATATAACAATATAAACTTGTTATTTGGAAAGGGGATGTTAAAATTTACTTATATTGATTTTTTTTAATTTAATGATAATGATCATTTTGTAATGAATTTAATAATATATAGCATTGTATGTCAAAAATGACTTTCATCTAAATTATTTATAATGTTAAATAGTACATTTAATTTGTTTTAATGTGAAATTGGATTATATTTTTATCATTTAATCCTGTTTTTTTCATTTGAAGTAACTTCACTTTTAAATCAGACATAAACACATGCCAATCTTTTGAGAGTTATTACTTCTAAAAAACAGGCATTTTGGTTATGACAATAGGGATTATTTTTAAAATAATTACTGCAACTTCATTGGTTTGAATTAGAAAAAATGGATTCCATATTTAGAAGAAAATGTTTCAAAATTTTTAAATAAAAAGATTTTATTTTTTGACATTATAAATAGTAAGTTATTTAATTATTTAATTTATCATGGTTAAATTGTAAATCTGGAAAATAAGGGTAAAATAATAATAATTTAATAGTATAAAACTTCCATAAAACATGTCATAATCTTATTGGATGAGATATTTCCGACCATGTGAATCTTTGGGATGATTTTGGGATCCTATGGATTCACATGGATGTGATTATGAAATTTTATAAAAATTAATTTAATGTAAACATAATTCTAACACAAACATATAAATTTTATTAAATAGATTTAAATATATGGTTATATAACATATATCTTTGTCTATAAATAGTAATTAGAAATATAAAAATATTTCCTACATCATGTTATATGATTTATATTTTTTAAACACTAGATAGATATATTTATTTGTGACATAGTTATGATTAATTAATTTCTTCATTAATGAAAGATTCAAATAACAAAATTTTTAAATATTAAAATAAAAGTAATTTGATCTTTTTTAATCTATAATAAAATTATTCATTACATTGACATAACAGGTATGATTTAATTCCACTAATTCTAATGAATTAGTTTGTTATTATTATTTTAAAAAGTCTAGTACGAATAGTGTCCAAAATTGACAGAATTCAAAACTAAAAACATAAAATAGTTTATTAAAATATATTAAATTTTTTAAAATATTATATTTGGCCAAAAGTTTAATAAAAGTTCTAATATGTCATAAATAACTCATTGTTGGTCGTTTGAAAAGATATTGTAATTACATTAACCAACAATTGTAAATAACATGACATAAGAGTAAGATTAAAAATGGTAAAATATGGGTTAAACATAAAATAAAAGGATAAAAAATTATTACAAACATATATAAATAATATTAGATGATGGATATGGAATCCAAAAATATCTTATCTTTGAATTAAATAAGTTTTGTATACATGTAATCGAAAATGTATTTTTTTTACAAATTAGTATAGTGATATTTTCTTAAAGTGCCTCTCTCATCTCTTATAAAAGGGCACATCATCTCTCCCTTATTCACTACATTTATATTCTCCAAGATCCTGAAAACTATACCCATTTCACTTCTAAACATTTCTAGTTACCTTCTAGAGGTTTCGGTAGTCTAAAAGGACCAACTATAGTGCCCAGAGAGTAAATTTAGGGGAGGCATGTCGAGGAAGATGTTACCTCTTTTATCAACTCTTTCAAAATTTGTATTCTTATAGATCCTCTAAATTAGTTGTTTCATTATAAATTATAAATATATGTATAAATAATATCCTGATATGTTATTATTAATATAAAACAACCATATTTTTCTTTCTATCCATCCTACGAGAAATGAAATCACTATGCTTGCGTACGTACGACTTACCGTCTCCAAGACGTGGTGTAATAAAATTTTCACCACCACCTTAAATGGATGGTTTTAATAGTGGAATTAAAATATATATTTTATTATTCTAACATGATACTAATTCTGAGAAATTATACACAATCCAATTCAATACCATTCAGCAATTATGGGAATGATATTGTTACTTATGCGTACGTATGGCCTATCGTCTCCACGCCGCGATAAGATTTATTCTCACGTTAACCATCCAAGAATGATTATAAAGTATATATAATAAATAATAATTAATTATATGACATAATAATATAACTATATTAATGTATATATATCATTTATTTACTTACATCCGTTCATTATAATAATGAAACAAAAACAACGTTCATACGTAAATACGGCCTACCGTCCCCATAAACGGTGTATTTAATTTTATTAATCTATCTATATATATATATTTTTATATACTGAATATATATAATATATAATTAAAATTTTATACTATACAAGTAAATAAATCATTATATAAGTAATAATATCAACAATAATAATTCAAAAAACATACGATAAATAAAATGATTATTACCCAAAATGTTCCATTAAATGGGAATTGAGAAATGAACAGGTAATATAATGTCGTAAGTGAATCATATATGATAACATAAATATTTTTATGGTTCTATTAGAAGATAATAATATGTTAAACTAACTATAACAGAGTTTCAAACTCCTATTGAATAAATCATAAAGAAGGAACAAGATATTATTGAAATATTATTTTTATCCGAGATTGGTTACACCTAAGTATTTACTGTTTTTACATTTATCACCCATGTACATGTTTTCTAATAAAATCTTCATAAAATATTAAATTTTATACCATGTATGTTCAATGTCATTTTTACCCCTTTTTTTAATATTACAACATGGTATGGAAGGAATATTTCTTTTTTTACCATACGATGTAATTTTGGTCATTTCTGGAAAGAGTACCTGGAGAATGTTTTTTTAACTTATATGACATGAATGAGTAATTACATTATCATAATGAATTATATCCATAAAGTCCCCACTACATGTTTACAAGTTTATTTTCTTATAAATTCTTTTATTTCAAAATTTCATGATATTTTGGGAAAAGAAAACATTTTTGAAAGAGAAGTGATATTTTCTTCATGAATTTAGTTCAAGTGTTTTATAAAAATTATTTTCTATCTATGATGACATATGGGTATGTTTCTATCCCAATTATTAAATTGATTTTATTATGTTTATGATGGATTTATATTTATGAAATACCTTTATTTTATATGGGTTTTTATGGAATGATGTTTAATAATCCCATTTTATTTCATGGGTTATACAATGATGAATGATCTTTTTGTGGAACATGTAATAATGATTTCACAATGAGATTGGTGGGACCTATATATCCATCCAATGACTTGGGTAAATATTTATTTCTCTTGAGATAGACATTACTGGAACATAATGTAAATCTGGTTAAGTAATACAGGGGTGGAACAAAAACTAAATATGATTCAGTAATACATGCCTGGAATGTAATATAAACCCAGTTCAATAATTGGCTTTGTCCACTATGATGGTCTTATTTTAAATGCCTTGTCTATCATTCAAATCATATTATATGAATATTTATTTTCCACAATCTCATTTTTATTCCAATGAAATTTTATGGTTAATGTTCCTTTATGATTTATGACTTATGAACATTCATGTTAGAAATCATGACTCGTGATTTAGATATTTAAACATTATGTTCATGTTTTTACATTCTTATTTTTATAGTATGTTTTATGTTTTTAGTGTTTACCCTAAATGAGAATTTAATCATACCCTTTTTGTGTATTCATTTCCCCAGGATATAAATAATGGTTTTAGGTAGGAAAACAAATGGGGAGGCTCTTTATATGAGTTGTTGAACATTATTCAAAAAATTATAAGATTGGGTTCCACATTTCCAAATATACGAAACTAATATGGTCATTGGGAGTCTATTTGTCTCCAGTAGTTGAGTATTCTTAAAAAGAAATGTCAAGATTGGGTATCTACAGTAGTGTTGGAATTACATGATATTTTAGAAAAATCTCTTATCGAAATCACAATGTGATTTCTTAAACCATTGATTTGGATTACCTTATTTTTTCAATTCCAATAAATGTTCTAGGGAATATAGTTTTACATAAATGTAATTCCCTTGACCTATCATCTGATTATTACTAACCATTTAATTTATTGAATTAGATCATCCTTCAACATAATATATGTTTTTAGGGAGTTCGGGGAATTAAATATCTTTCCTACTTGTTATTAATGGGAATATTAATTTGCTACAAAATTATCTAATTATACAATTTAAAAAATATTTTGGTAATAAAAATCACATTCCAAATTTCAGGAAGTTATGATAAAAATAAAAATGGTAATTTCATATTTATTGATTCGAGTTGACTTCAAATCCTATTTAAGTTATTTATATAATCAATCGATGGTATTCCTTCTTATATCCCAATATCAAAGACCATTTGTAATATGGAATTTTTTTATTTGTGTATTTTCATATATATTTTGTAGAACAATCTATTTTTTATGGTCAATACCTACCTTCTGTTATATGTATAGTTATGTTACATGGTAATTTGAATCATGTACCAAATAAAAATTTAGTAGTAATGAACTTTTTTTATATTTTTGATCATAAATTACTAGATAACGTACCCGAAAATATTATATTATGTGTAAAGTCTCCAAAATTCTTTTAGTTGGTGAAAAATGGATCAGATGCGCACAAACATTCTTGAAAAACAATATCTAACACACCTAACTAGTTCATCACCGTCACACACCTACGAAAACATAACTCTTACAAATAAATATAGGGGAAACAAAACCAAATTATGTAATTAATAAAGGATAATATTACATGGTATTGAAATAGTCATAAATTAATTGGGAAATTTTTTTATTTTATTTCATTTTATGTATGAAGAAAATATAACGATCACAATCATTAAATTTACTAATATTTGATCTCATAATTTCAATCATGTTAAAATACATGTGTATGTTATTCCACCACTAAATTATAGCTTGTCGTTGTTGTTAAACCAGTTCGATAACCTTTTGAGAATTATTTGGTATCCACTGTTGTCCTTGGTTACATTATATTATTGATAAATCATAGTACCACAACTGCTGATGTCTAGTGAATGTTAAAGTTAGTCTCTCATACCAGTATGTTAAATAATATATAGTGTGCGGAAAAAATCTTGATTCTTGGATGTGACCAAATAGAATATCCTACATAAATATAAAATATTTATTATTCTATGATTAAATATATTTTCTCTTCATTAATCAGAAATAGAACCTAGACATCATATTATGGAACAACTCTATTAGATCATCCTACTTCTACATGAAATTTTCTATCACAAGACTCCCTCTAAACATGAAAATTATGTTTTAGATTAACTCCTTATAGAAATAGATAAATGAATCCCAAAATATTATATAACTTTACAAAACATATATTAATGGTTTATTTGTTTTCTTTCCAAGCATAAGATTGGACAGAATATTGATCTTTGATCACTACTATATATTGTGATAAATTTTAAAAGAAGTCATCATTTTAGTCAAGGAATATTTAATAAAATATATTAATAATTAAATTATAAGCATATTACTCATCAATATGACTGTTAAACTATTTATTTTGTAGGATTCATCATCATTTATCTTTATAATAATAAAATTTTGAATTATTGAAGATGAATAATATAACAAAATTCTTTGATAGGTACAATGTTTATAAAATTTTTATAGTCATGGTATAATTTATATGGGATATAAAAATCCCATTTTTAGTTACTAAATATTGAAGTTGTTACATAATTTAATCAAGAACCTTATAATAATCACATAATAATTAAATTATGGTTTCAATAAATTAGCAGAATGATGACCTTAGGGTCTTTATTATTCACTTACAATCACATGAAAATTGTGATTACCAATGAAATCATAATATTTAAGATATGTTATATAGAATTGACACTTCATTGAATTTATTATAAAACCACCTAATAAATTAATTCAATAGTTTGATATCATTCCATACAATTTTTAGATAGTTTTATCAATGTTTTGAGCTATGATGATCATTACATATCATATCAAGGTTAAAGATATGGGATATATGGTTATAATGTAAGAATAATAATTAATAAGGGAATTGTATGTATAAAGCCTTGACCTTAAAAATTACATAATCTAGAATTAATTTAATAATTCACATTAAGAATTTTTTCAAGTTTATAGTTTTAGAGAATTAGGCCATAACTATTAGATTACATTTAAAATATAAAAAAGTGGACACTTATACTCAGTATAATTTTTTCATAAAATAAAAACTATAAAAAAAATAATTCATTTCATGATATAACTCTTCTTGAATTATTTCTATCTCTTATCCTTCCCTATATCCTGTGAAAAACATTTCAAAAACATGGGATGATCATAAAAAGATTAGTAAGGGTTATAAAATAAAGAATGAAAACAATAGTATAGCATTAAATATAAAGAATAATCTCTATAAAATATCTCATTAAATCATAAGATTAATGAATAACACATATTAATCACAAATCATTAAGGTGACTTGTGGAATCCAAAACATACTTACGTTGAAGCTTTCACAGCTACGTATGGAGTTACATTTATAATACCAATCCCAGTTTATTCCCAAAATATAATTGGAGATTCATTAATTCTTAAATCTTTCAAATTACTCAATGCATTGGAGTGCTATATCAGGTTCACCCTTAGATTTATCATGGAACCACATGTACATGTAAATAATTCCCAAGAACCATAACATATTCATACACATAAAACAAACATAATGGCTAGGCAACATTTCAACATTTCAATCACAACATATAATTTTAAAATATTGACATTACCAATCCATTATCAAAACCATTTTCAATAAAAAAAATTTAAAGATTATAGGGTATTTATTTTCCTTTTAAATACATTATAGCTTGTTAAAGAAGCCAAATATCTAATAAGACTCGTGGCAGTGGAATGGTCATTGTCACCATATACATTAAAAAATAAACATTCCCTTTGTAATTTAGTAAAATTACATGTAGAAAAATATTCCCTTTGAATGAAAATACATGTAAAAGGAGTTTATAAACCATATAAAATAATTTCTTGTATAAATCAAAATACGCCGCAATGAATGGAGATCGAGACAAAGTCCCTAACCACATGTACAAAATGACTCATTCATTCTATAATATCATTAATAATAAACTAATGTTATTTTCTAATTTCATAAGAACATTTTTTAAGATTAAAATTCCTTTTATATAAATTATTATCATGTTATAAACAATACATAATCATTTATGTTTATAACAGTCGTTATATTGATATTTGGTACTTGAGTCAAAAATGAACTTCTTATAATTAGAAGTTGTCCATGTGGTCAAAATTCCATAATCTTCATAATTATATTCATGATTTAGATATAATATATATAATATATATATGATATATATTTTTATTTATAATTGTTCATAGCATTTCGAGATAATAAATGAAATGCAGAGTTCATGGAAACAGTAAGTCATACGTACGCATGAACACTACTTTCATTTCTATTTCATATTTAATGGAATGAAAACATAATGATACATAGATATATTAATATTCTGTTTTAATATTATATATAATTTCCATGACACCATCCTTTATACTTTACACATGTGGAATTAATGAGTAATATCACTTTGAGTGGGCGGTAGTCCACACATTCTCAAATGAAAATATTGTACTTACAAATTATGGATATCATAATGTTATGATATAAATGAAAAATATAGAATCATAGAGAGAATATAAATATAATACATATCACATATAAATATAGTTTCATCATAATTTCCTCCATTAGAGGTGATATGAGATAACTGACCAATCATCGTTTTGTGAGGCAGTTGTTCACAGTCAACAGAAACAATATGTTTGTATCCATTAGATGGAGGTGTGTGGAAGTGTAATTCAGATCCTCGTAAAAAATCATATTATATTAGAGAATTTTATTTGTTATAGAATAATGTAATAATGTGAGGTTAGGAGGTTGGAGAATGAAAATAAAAGAAATGAACTCAAGAGAAGACATTACCATTAAATTTGGTAACTGCATTTGGTTTGAACCAAAAGGCTTTCTTCATGTGCCTTCTGCCTATGTTATGGTTTCATGGTTGAGTAGTGGGATGTTGGGAGATTATTTGGTTAGACATTGGATGAGCCAAGGAGGCTTTAGAGGTGTGAGTAAAGGTTATAGGTTATGGATTTGTATATGTGGTAGGAGGGGCTCTTTAGGAATGTTTGAAAATATTATTTTATTATAAACTAAAACCAGATTCTAAAAGGGCCCCAAATCATTTAATTCTAAAATACAGTGATTATTATTCAAAATAATCTCATCCAATCTATTCTAGAAAAGTTTATGGAATATAATTAAACTTATCTTTTAGCTTTAACCTTATGTTTTCAAATTTAACTTTTAACATGTATTATTGTGTATTCATACTATAAGGTTAATATATTTACAATAAAAATACAAGAGAACCAAAAATGGATCATACGTGAAATTAATAACATAATATATTTCAGTTGGCCAAAATGTAGATTTTTTGGAATATCTTATCATTTAATAAAATATTAACTCTTTTAAAACTTGTTTATGACAATTTTAAAAACTATTAATATCAATTCTTTTAAAAAAATCTATAACAGCATGACTCATTAGAAAAAAATTCATTAATTCAAACATAACAAGTTATAATTATCTCTAAAATTCGTGGATGTCATAACTAGTTTAAAACTAATATTTTTATAATAATTATAATCTCATTTATTTAAATATTTCATTAAAGAGGTAACCTTTACATCATCATTGTGTCAAAAATAAATTTTTTTATATGATGACTATATATTATACCTAAACTAAAATGATGTAGTATATATATTTATATTTCTAATGACTATTTATAGTCGAAAACATCAATTATATTACCATTAATAAATTGTTTTACTAATTGATATATGTTTTTGTTATATTTTCCTTAAATTGTAATTAATTTTTAAAAATTTTCATTTTCATTTACAAGTGACTCCCTGGGGTCCCAAAATTGACCCAAGGATGCCCATTGTTGGACATGTATCTGAAAATAGGATTAACACACGTGTTAGGGTAATTTAATATTATTAGATTATAACTTTTTTCCCTTATTTAACGGATTTACCTTTTAATTATTGTAAATAAAATATTTACAGTAGTTACTATTCAAAATGTCTAAAAATAAAAGTTACTATTTACACAATTTAGACCTCTTAATTCTAAATATGGAATCAATTTTTCCAATTTAAAAACAAAAAAGTTAATGAAATTAATTTAAAATTATTTCTCGTTGTCAAACCAAAATCTTTGTTTTTTAGAAACAATAACTATTAAAAGATTGAAACTTGATTATTTTCAATTTCAATGTTAATTTACTTCATATGACCAAAATATGATTAAATGGTAAAATTATAATCAAATTAGATTTTAAACCCTTTTAAAAATACAATATAAACATATATTTAAATTATATTTAAAGGAACAATTGAATTAAAATGCAGTATTATTCACTAATCATTAGAAAAATGAACATTATCAGAAATATAGCAAAATTTCATCCAAAGTAAATTTTGATGTCCCGATTATAAAAAAGAATTTTACATTGTCAAATATAACATATAAAAGTGATAAAACATGATTTAAAAGGGTTCTCCATCCAAAAGCGGTAAATCAACATTTTAATGAATATTAGAGTTTTTATGCATAAAATTGGATTCATTCACATCTCAAGACTATTAATTTTATTAGATAAATGTTAAAAAAATTAACAAACATGTTTAATCATAATATGGTCAGTTCTATTCATTTCCATCAATACAACAGCAAAGCGTTAACTACCATTTAAATGAATATTATATTTTTATATTTTTTCAGTATAACACAAAATTGTGTGCAACAGGAGATTTCAAAGAAACCCATTGTAGCGTGTTGGGTACTCCATCTAAAATACCATCCCATTTATAGAAAAATTAATATTTAGATTAAAAATATTAATAAATTTGAAAATGTCATATTCATTATTTATCTGGGATGTTACGTCATTCCCCCTTTTGGGAATTCCATGCTCGTAATTTTATTCAATTATCAAATAATTGAGGGTATTTATCCTTTATATCATTATCAAATTCCCAAGTTTATTCTTCAATCATATGGTTCTTCCAAAAAATCATTACTTGATTAATTACCTTATTCTGAAACACCTTCTCTCTTCAGTCAGGAATCTGAACTGGTTGTTCCTCATAAGAAAGATTCTATTTCAACTAAACTACCACAGGACTCAAAACATGAGATTGATCCATCATATAACTTCTTAACATTGAAACATGAAAAAAAAATGTATCTGGGATAATCGTGGAGGTAAATACACTCTGTAGGAAACTGATGAATCATTCTCCAGGATTTCATAGGGTCTAATGAACCCCAGACTCAACTTTCCCATCTTGCCAAAACGCATCACACATTTCCATGGAGTAACTTTGAAAAATACATGATTACCTACATCAAAATAAAGATCATTCATCCGGTTATATTTATATCTTTTCTTGTTACTCTGCGTTGTTCTCATGTGCTTCTAAATCAATTACTATTTTTATACCATCTCTTCTTTCAATTCTGGTCCCATGAACTTCCTTTCATATACTTCATCCCGAAAAACTAGTGTTTGACACCACATTCCATATAATGCCTCAAATGAAGCAATTTGTAAACTTTAATGAAAATATTATTATATGAAAATTAAACCAATGAATTATGTACCTCCAATCTTCCTTAGTAATCCATTGAGAAAGAATGCAACATATCTTCTAATGAATGAATTGCTCATTCTAATTTCCCATCTGATTATGGATGAAAAGTTGTACTAAAATTTAATTCAGTACCCAAAGACTTCTAAAGGCCTTTCCAAAAGTAAGAAGTGAACACAAGATCATGATCAGATATAATGGAGAGGGATACTCCATGTAACCTAACTATCTATTTAATATACAACCGAGAAATTTGATCAAGAGTCAAAGTATCTCAAATAGGAAAAAAATGAGCAGATTTAGGAAATCAATCAACAATAACCCAGATTGCATTATTACGTTGTGATGTATTCTGTAATCCAACAATGATGTTAATTGATATATTTTCCAAATTTCTCTCTAGTACTAGTAAAGGATGAAGCATTAATCTTGGAAACTTCCACTCAGCATTAACTGGTTGAAAATTCAAACACGTCACAGTAAATTCAATAATATCTCTTTTCATTAGATCACACCAATAATACTCCCAAAAATCTCTTTACATCTTAGTACTGCCATGATAAACTGAAAACGGAGAACTATGTGCTTCACATAACAACTTTTTCTTCAACTGTGAATCAAAAGGCACACATAATCTCTTCCAAAATCTGAAAATATAATCATTATTAATGGTAAAATCATGAAACATACCCTTCTGATCCAATTTTACCTTTTTCATCAATTCACTGTCTCCCATATGTGCTTTCTTATTTCTATCTCAAAGATATTATTTCACTGACTCCTGAAACAAAATAGTGGAATTTCCTACACTAAAAACATCTATGCTGAATTTCATCAAATCATTAATCAAAGGATCTTTTTCAAAATTTAAAAAGGCTAATGTAGTATATCATTTTCAACTCAAATACTAGGCCACTTTATTTTCCCTTTCTGGACGGTAATGAATTGTACAATCATAATCCTTGATTATTTACAGTCATCTCCTATTTCTCATGTTTAGTTCATTCTATGTTAATATACACTTAAAACATTTTTGGACAATATATGTTACACATTTGAATCCATATAGATGATTCCTCTAAATTTTTAAAACAAAAAAAAGTAGCTATTTCCAAATCCTGTGTAGGGTAATTTAACTAATGTGGATTTAAATGATGTGGAGCATAAAAAATTACAAGATCATTCTAAATTATAACATGACCAAATCCTTTCTATAAAGCATCACATTAGATAAAAAATCACCATTTCTATAAGGCGATTCCAAAACAAGGTAAGTCACCAATATTTTTTTCAATTCCTGAAAACAACCATTACATTCTTTTGTTAATATGAACTCAAACCCTTTTTGAGTTAAATTAGTCAATGGGATTGATAACCGATAAATTTTTTCAACAAACCTCCATTAATATCTTGTAAAATGAAGACATCTATAGATCTTGGTTATATTTGTGGGCATTTTCCAGTCTTCAAGAAATTTTTTTTAGGTGGATCATCAGTTATTCCATAGTTTTTTAAACAATTTGACTATGAAAAGAAATTTTTTTTAAAAAAACACACACATTCAAAATTGCACATACAGTTTATTTTATTCTAAGTTTTTCCAGAAAACCCATAAATGACATTCATAATCTTATTTACTTTTGAAATAAACCAAAATATCATCCATAGACAAAATAAAAAAAATATCCAAAATCTCATGGGAAATTATATTAATATGATCCTTGAATACACAAGGTGTATCGGTCAACCCAAAAGGCATAACTACAAATTCATAATGGATATATCTAGTTGAAAACCAGGTCTTTAAATTGTCTACTTCCTTTACTTTCAAATGATGGTACCCCGAATCAAGTAAACCTTTGGTAAATACTGAGCTCCCTAGAGCTGATCTGATAAATCATCTATATGAGGAAAATGATACTTCTTCTTAACAGTGATGGTATTCAATTCACTATAATAAATTCTTAATCTCATTGAACCATATTTATTTTTAACAAACAATATTGAATCACCAAATATTTATTTCCTAGATCGAATGAAACCTTTATTTAATAACTTCTGCAATTTCTTCAATTACTATAAATGATCAGTTTTTTCCATTCGATAAAGGGGTTTTGAAATTGGCCTAGAATCAAGAACAAATTAGACGTTAAATTAATCTTCTTGATCAGGTATTATCCAAGTCAACTTATAAGAAAAAACATCAGAGTATTCATTTAATACTAAAACATTATAAATTGGAATGATTCCATTCTTTTCAACTATATTTTCAAGGTAAGATTCATTTCCATATTTTACTTGTTTCTCATCTTCCTGATATGTTATCAAATGTAAAGGTTCATTCATGTACACAAAAAAAATTCAATATGAAAAAACCCCCTCATCTCTTTAGTTAATCATAACATGATAAATGGAAATCCAATCCATACACAAAATAACATAAAAATCTGCTAAAGAAAAAAAAGGTTTTTAGTTAGATTATTTCCTAACATAATGACATGAAGATTATTATACTTTCTTTTTATCTGAACAATTAATCCCTTTTCTTTTACTATATGTTCTAGATTCAAATATTGAGATGGAATTACCAACTTACAAGAAAATTTCTCAAAAATTAAAGAATGTGTAAACCCTGAATAAAACAGCACATTGGCTTAATCAGAATAAATAATCAGCGTACCTAATACTACTCATTTGATAGACCAATATCTATTGAAGTAGTTGTAAAGGATTTCACCACCCCATAATTCTTGTGGTCCGTATTCATTCCCTCTGTTGAGTTCTTCATTGGAAACTCATTTTCATAATGACCAATTTCATTTCACTTAAACAATTTTACAGACTGTAAATCAGATTTTGTCTTACTGTTACCCTGATATTTTTCAATTCCATTACAAGCCTTATGTCCCATTTAACCACATTAGTAGATCTTACCCGAATTCAAGAGTCATTCCCCAGCATTCTTTTTACCACAATATTCACAAACTATAAACTTAAGTTTCATACAATCATAATTTCTTGAATAGTTATTACCTATCCTCTACCACCTCGTCCTCTTATTATATTGTTTGTAAAAGAACACATGATCATCATAATACTCCATTTACACCATTTCTACACATCGAACAGGTTTTTCATAACTTTTGAACTCACGAGAAGATAAATCCCTTCCATTTAGTTGATTTAATCATGTTTAAAAATGGATGATTTTAATATAATGATATCACATGAATTTTGGAGATTACCATTATAGTCGAGTGAGTGTTTCTTCATAACCTTCCACAGAGTCATCCACCTGCCTCAATTCCAGGAATTGATTTTCCGTTATAAGAGGAACCACCTTAGGAAAATATTTATCACGAAACATACCTTTGAATTCATTTAAATCAAGAGTATAAATATCCTCCCTAACTCTAATTTTTTTTCACCATCAACCACCACTGATCGGTTTCACCATTATAATGGTAAACAACACGACTAACTTTTTGGTGTTCTAAACACCCCAGCACATAAAAACACTTGTCCAGTGATTTAATCCACCCTTCAGCTAGCACAAGGTCAGTTGATCCTCTGAATGATGGGGGATGCTGCTTCTTGAATTTCTCCACTACTAATATTTTATTATTCGGTTGATCTTGATGGTCTTGTACATTGATACCACCACCATTTATAGCCTGATTCAATTTTTCTATCACTAAAAAAAATTTCTCAATTCAAATTCCAACCATCTCATTTTTCTAATTTTGAAGGTTGTTTTCCCATTGATGTTGTCCTATCATAGCTGCTTTATTTCCTATGAAGAATCCAATTCTGAAAACAAAAATAACTTAGTTGATGAATCATGGTAATATGTAATTGCTATATCATTTCAATTTAATATAAATTATAGTGTGGATATTAATTTACCAATATACCAACTCCTAATGTTATCTACGCCGACAGTTGTTAACATCTATAAGGCCTCGTCCTTAAACATTACATAATCTGAAATTATGATAATAATTCACATTGAGGATCTTTTCAAGTTTAGGGTTTAGATAATTAGGCCATAAATATTACATTACATATCAAATATTACAAAGTATACACTTCTACCCAGGGTCCAATTAGTTCATAAAATAAAAAAACTTAAAATAAATCATGAATTATTTTTATGATATAATTCTTTATGAATTCTTCCTTTATATTACACCGCCTTATATCCGGTGAAATAAATTTCACAAAATTGGGATAATCATAAAAATATTTTTAAGGGTTATAAAATAATGAAAGAAAACATTAGTTTATCATTACATTCAAAACATAAGCTCTTTAACATAACTCATGAAATTATAAGAATATAACATAGCAATCCCAAATCATAAAGGTATCTTGTGGGATCCATAACATAATTTTTTTAGCTTTCACATCTACATAGGGAGTTAAATTAGGAATACCAATCATACTGTATTGAAAATATATCTTAGGAGGAATATTAATGTTTATATCTGTCACATTAACCAATTCCTTGGAGATCTATCTAAGGCTCACCAGCAATAGGTTTATCACGAAACCACTAGTATACTTTAAAAATTCCCACAAACAATAACATATTGATAACAAAAAAATATAAAGGAATGAAAAAATTTCCACATGTTAATCCCAATATATCATTTAAATATATTGACATAACCAATCCATTATCAAAATAAATTTTAATTCCAAAATACATAAAAGAGAATGGGGTAATTATTTACCTTTAAAAAAATTATGGCTTATTAAGGATGCCAAATATAAAATAATGCTCGAGGCAGCAGAAAGCGCATTGTCACCGCGTACATTAAAAAAGAAACATTACCATTGTCGTTTAGTAAAACGCTATGTAAAAAAATATTCCATTTAAATGAAAACATAGTTCAAAAGATTTTATACACAATATAAAATAATATCTTGTATAAATCGAAATAAACCTCAATGAAAGGAGATTGAGATGAAGTAACTTACATTGTGTCTGACATGACTTGTTCGTTCATTAGTCTTTGGAATAATAAACTAAAGTTAATTTATAATTTCTTAAGAACCATTTTTAAGTTTATTATTCATTTTATATTACTTATTACCATGTTATAAACATTATATAATCATTTAAGTTAATAACGGTCAATTGTTTTGATATTTGGTACTTGAGTCAAAAATTAAATTCTTATATTTACAAGTTGTCCATGAGGTCAAAATTTCATTATCTCCGAAATGGTATTCATGATTTATATCTCATATATTTCATATATATCCATTATATATATGTATTTATAATAGTATATGAAAATTGGAGATATGAAATGAAATGCACTGTTCATCGAGATGGTAAGTCGTACATAAGCATGACCACTACATTCATTTCTATTTAGTATTTAATGTAATGAAAACACACTGATACATAGGTATATTATATTTCCAGTATAATATAATATATTATTTTAGTAACTTTATCCTTTATACATTCCACATATAGAATGAATGAGTAATTTCACTTTGAGGGGGCGGTTGTCTGCACTTCCTCAAATGAAATTATCGTATTTACCCATTATTTGAACCATAATGTTATGATACAAATGATAAATATAGAAGCATATAGACAATATGAAAGTAAATATATATCATATTTAAATATATTTCCATAATAATGGCCATGTGGAGAGGTTGTATATGATAATTGAACAATCATCCTTTGGTGAGGCAGTAGTTCGTCATCCACCGAAATAGTTTGTTTGTATCCATTAGTTGGTTGGTTATGGAAGTGTAGTCTGAATCATCCTCATAACAAAATTCTTATATATTTATTATGTTGGGTTTTTTATATAATATTATAATAAAGTGAGTTTAGGGGGTTGGAGAAGGAAAATAAAAGAAAATATCTCAAGAAAAGAGGTTACCTTTAATTTGGTTAACACCCATTAGTTTGAACCAAAAAGATTTCTCAAAGTCCTCTATGCATACTTTAAGGATTATATGTAAAATATAGGGATTTTTTGAGCTTATTTGGTATGATTTTTTACAACATAATGGGTGTTTAGAGGTGTAAGTGTTAGAGGATAAAGCTTTTTATATGGTGGAGGGGGGATATTTAAAAATATATGAAATTATTATCTTATTATAAACTGAGTTTAGACATAAAAAGGTCCCCAAATCCTTTAATTAGAATATAAGGTGATTATGTTTCTTAATAATTTCATCCAATGGGTTTTAGACTAGTTTATATCATAAACGTAACCTTATCTTCTAGCATTGACATTTAGTTAACGAATTTAACTTTTACCATGTCCTCTAGTATATTATTACTATATGGTTAATATATTTACTATAAAATGATAACAGGAAACAAAATGGATCATTAATGAAATTAATAACATAATATATTTCATTTCATAGAAAACTATATTTTAAGACTATTTTATCATTTAATAAAATATTAAATTTTTCAAAAACTCATTAATTCCTATTTATAAACTATTCATATAAAGGCTTTTAAAAAAATATATAAAAACATGATTATTTTGAAAAAACATTATTAATTAAAATTTAACAAGTAATAATTATCCCTAAAATTCTTGGATGTGATAAAATTTTACAAAACTAATTTATTTTAATAATTATAATCTCATTTATTTAAATCATTCATTAATGAGGTAACCATTGCATCATAATTGTGTCATAAATAAATTTATTTATACGATGTCTAAAAATAATAAAAATATACCATGATGTCCAAAATATTTGTATATTTATAATGAATATTTAGTATCGAAAATATCACTTATATAACCAATTATAAAAATAATTTTACTAATAGATATTAGTTTATGATATATTTTCAATAACTATAAATTAATTTTTATAAGGTTCCATTTTCACTTAAATATTGCTCCATGGGGTCCTATAATATACCCAGGATGCCCAAAGATTGACATGTATCGTAAAATAGGATTAGTACAATTGTTAGTGTAATTTAATATTATTATTATAATATTTTTTACCCTTATTCAACAGATTACCCTTTAACAATGGAAAATAAAATATTTATTTAAGTTACTATTCATAATGTCTAAAAATAATAGTTACCTATTTACCCAATTTGGACATCATGATTCTAAATATGGAATCTATTTTTTAAATTCGAAACCAAAATATTTCAGAAATTATCTTAAAATTAATCACTGTTTTCAAAACAGAAAGCATATTTTTAATAAATAATAACTATCAAAAGATTGGCACTGGTATATGTTCAATTTCAAAGTGAAATTAAACCCATTGACTAAAATTGGAATAAATGTTAAAACGAAAATCTAATTAAACTTTAAAACCAATTAAAAAAATATTCTATCCATATAAATAAATTAATTTAAAAGGAATTTTTGAATTAAAATACAATATTTTTCAGTATTCATTAAAAATAAAAATTATCAGAAAAATAACAAAATTTCATCCAAATTAAATTTTTATGTCCCAATTCAAAATAAGAATTATATTTTGTAAAATATATCATATTAATGTGAAAAAAACAATATTTAAAAAGGTTTCTCTATCAAAATGGAGTAAATCGACCCTTTAATGAATATTAGAGTATTTATGCTTAAAATTGGATTCATTTACATTTCAAGCCACTAACATTTTTTGGAAAAATGTTAAAACATTTAACGAACATGATTAATCTTAATATGGTTAATTTTTTTTATTCCAACAAATAAAATGGCTAGGGGTTATCTACCATTTAAAATAATATAATATTATTATATATTTTCAGTATATCTCAACATTGTGTGGGAAATGAGATTTTGGAGATACCGATTGTTGCATGTCGGGTACGCCATTGAACATAGCGTCCCCTTTAAAGTAAAATAAATATTTAATTCATAAATATTAATAAATATAAAAATATCATATTCTTTATTTAATAGGGATGTTACAATACGCTTTTTACAACAGTTATTATTGGTCACTGAAGAATATGATTATTTGGAATAAAAGGTAATGTTTCTTGTGTGATGTGATTTTTGAGAATAGATTATGGATTTTTGGAAACTCTATGGTATGTGAATTTTTTAATTATTTTTACAAGATCAATTTAGTTATTATAATGTGTATATGATACCAAATAAATAATTTTTATGTGCTGAAAATATATAAGAGTACAAAATAATAACACAAATTGACTAATAATGTATTTTGAATTTAAAAGTGGAATAGATTGGATAATAAATCATGTAATTGAATAATAATGCATAAATATAGAACAAAAATATTATTATAGGATACATATAGTTGTATAATTTCAGTTAAATGAAAGATATGTCTATATAAAAAATGTCATTTTTTTGAAAAATTTAAAAATGAGTTTTTTAAACAATATTTACGATTAATAAAATTAAATAAATTTAAAGAATGGAAGATAAGGATAAAAAATAATATTATATGATAATTTATTTTATCCACTATAATTTCTAAAAAACAAAGGATGTGATCCTACTACCCATTAATGGTGTATTTTATGGAAGAATCATTTCATATAAATAATGTACTCCAATAGCATAAAACACTTTATAAGATTTTAATTAAATACTTTATTATATAAATATTCAAACTAATGTTTATAAATGTTATTATAAAAATATAAAATTGGTTCTAATTTATCAAATTATATTCTATTAAGGAAAGAGTTCATAAAAGGATAGTTTGAATATATTTAAAATCAATGTACAGAAAATAAAACATTCCAATGTAAAAATGTTATATTAGGCCATATTACATCTCAAATTGGATAGTTTATTTCAATAAGAGAATGATGTTTTGAGATACATTATGAAAAAAAATATTTGATGTTTAAATATTGATATAAAATAATATAAAAATTATTATAATTAATATTAAGAAAGGGTTTCCAATTAAAAAAAATTCCATAGTAACACTATATATTTTGATTTTTGTAGTTACAAGGTTTGAATACTATGTTCTAG
Source organism: Viscum album (assembly GCA_963277665.1). Classification (NCBI taxonomy): domain Eukaryota; kingdom Viridiplantae; phylum Streptophyta; class Magnoliopsida; order Santalales; family Viscaceae; genus Viscum; species Viscum album. The sequence continues at coordinate 968,124,426 of OY728133.1, read as the reverse complement.
TAGTTCAAAAAATTTAATGTGATTCATTCTTGTAAACATTATTCAAATCCCCCTACATCTTATATAATATCCATTAATGTTTTTAGTTGGAGGGTTTTATCTATAGGTCACATATATATGTTTCTATAATTAAAATTAGATAAAATGAAATTAAAAACCCTTAATTATTTAGAAAAAAATGTTTGATTTGGATTTCTCATTAATGTGTTATGATAATAAAAAATGTTATTAATTTTTTATATAATATTCTTGTTGAGAAATAATAATATGCAGGGTTATATGTAAACCAAAACTCAGTATTCAATTTATCTTTAAATTTTGTTCGTAGTATAAATTAATTGAATTTAAATGATAATTTACCACTAAATGTATAATTTTTTTATCCATATACTACATTCATCTTGATATATTAATTATTTTTATTGGATTATAATCTTATCCGGAGTACCATTATTTTATTTTGACATAGAACGTAAATTGAGACACAAAATCTAGTTTCTCCATTGGATTCCTAATGAAGTATACATAATGTAATTGCATACATTAGGTCTATGACATTATATGGTTGCATGTTTCATATTTGGATTATTATCATACTAATGTATGGTGAGATTTTTCTACTGAGTACATGATTACTCTGATACATTTCATAATCAAACCTTGTTTAATAGCTAATAATAGTGTAGTTAGGTTAATTATTTGTCATTGAATTTTTTGGATATTAACAATACTCTATTTTTCTTTACTTCAAGGTGAGAATAAAATTATACTACCTTGACTGATATAGATTGATGATTGGAAATGTGATGAACAAAATGAATATAAAATAATTTTGACAACTGATTTACCCCATCAAAATTCCCAATCATCATTCTTAAGATCCATGAAATAGAAACTAGTTACTCACCATTAGAAATTGGACATTTATAACTGTTTACCTAATAAATAATTTATAATTATTCATCTTGGTATTGTGTAATTATTCTCATATGTATTTAAATTTCAGACATGTAAATAAGTTTATATAGAAAATTTGAAATTATCCAAAAAAATGGAAAAAAATTGAATTTCAATTCCACTAGGTCTATGGAATGATTATTTTATTTATATTCTTTTATGGATTTAGTGGATGAAATAGATTATTATTAAAAAAATTCTAGTGAAAAATGTTATCATATAGTTAGTAGAAACTATGCACCATGTCATATAAAAAGGTTACATGGAAATAATATATTTTTTTACATGGTTACAACAAGTATTTTAAAACCATGTGTACCCTTGAGGAAACCCATTAAATGCATTTTTAAAATGAGATTTTCATGTATGGTCTGATCAATTTTTCTCAAAATATTTGGAAAAAACATGAAAATTGTATAGTTTACAAATCACTGTGAATTTAATTATTTTCCCATAATGAATTCCAAATTATATTTCTCTAAATGTCCCTTAATCCATTCAAACTATGCTATCCTTAATATGGATCTATTTCCAATGGGAAATTTTCTTATTCTCCCTTAAATTATAGTGGTCTTATTCATGTTAAAGATTTATTTATTAGGGTTTCCTCGGGTCATTAACTTCTTCCCTTTGACCATCCACTACATCAACATTTTTTATCTCTAGAGGCCCATATGAGACAAAACTAGTTTTATGAAATATTAAATAATGAAATTTCATGGATTAATAAGAATTTAAGGATCCTCTCTAAAAATATCAATTAATATCTAATAAAGGTGACATTATTAATTCTTATTTGAGGAATTATTCTCTTCAAAATTAAAATTTTCCACAACATACGTATAGTACTTTATATTTTTTGGGTTATGATTATTAAAGGAAATTTATGTGAAATATTAATGGGATTATAGAATTAATTTCACATGATTAATGGGTTGTTTTTAAAATAGTGTTTTCAAATTATTGATCTTATATGTATTATTTATTTATTGATCATGGTTGATAAACATTATAAAGTGGTGTTGTGGCACGATAGAAGTTTTAATTATAGTTTTTAGAAGTAATTAAGATTTGTTTAAAATTTTAAGAGTACATAATTGGACAGATTTTGGGTGGCTATGAAATTATGGTGGGATGCACAAGGGAGCCCAGTAATGTGTGGGTAGAATAGGGTGATGTACTCCTTTTATGAATGTACACTAACTATTGAATGTTTCTCCATTATGAACTGTGAGATTATAGGTTGATTTTTTATTCTTGAAGGGCATGGTTTGTAGTTATCTTCTTGTATAAGTGTACATCAGATATATATAATGATTATTTATATTATATAGTGTTTCATTAGAGATTCCAAATTACCTTGCTCCCATTGTATTTAGAAAATGATTCATTGACTCTTTGGACTGAGATATGTTTTTATTTATTAACCCATTATGTTTTGAATCATATTATTAATTTCATGATTACATATGAATCCTTTATTATTTATTTGTCTTTTAAACTCAATTTTTTTTGTTTACAATAGAAACCAAAGAAATTTTTTAATTATATAATAATTGAAATGGATTTCAATATTCATTTCATATTATAACTAATGATTTATATAGTTAGATTTATTGTTTTGAATCATTTCGATATTTTATAGGGATCTTGTCCCCAAATCCTACATATTTATTCATTTTTTATAATAATGTGTTTTGAATACATCATGGATGGAAAGGGTTCCTTGTTGTTTTTTTGGAACTACTTTAGGCTCGTTGTTATATTGTGTTTTAGTGACGGAGTCGGTGGTGGATCAGGAATATTTTTTGGATCATGTGGGGTTTTTTGGCATATTAATATAAATTTCATTATTTTTATTACACATTGATGTATTGGATATAATCTGAATCAAGTTGTGTATAAATGGTGGGGTTTTTTTGAGTTTCATGTAAACTACTAAAACTAATATACTATATTTTTATTCCTATATTTTGATAAATTATTTATTATTTAGTGTGGGAATATATTCTTATATTGGGTTATTATAGATGTTGGAGTGAAATTATTCCATTTTCTAGCTGTATATTTTGGGTAAACTATTCTGAATTGGTAATATTTTAATGACATGTAAATTTCAAGAAATTTGTATTAAATACTTTGTAATTTTATGAGTCTGCAGTTTCTGACGACGCCTGATTCCGACACCTGGTGTGCCCGGAATCAATTTTTGAAGTTTTGTTCTGTTACTTTCCATAGCCGTACGTGTTGGTTTTTCTATCATTTGAACCGGTACTCAGAATTGAAATATGAGGACACTGATGAACTCGAAGCCCTGGTATTCTCTTAAGGGGTCCATTATCGTAGTTGCGTTTTATGCAAGCCGAAAGATATAATTTGGGAATTTATCTTAAATTATATAAAATTGTGGTGATACACAATTTTATTTTAAGAGGTGGTTTTTTCCTCCAAGAGAAAGTTTTGGCTGGGGTCCACACCCCACATAACCTCCCATGAGAGGATTTAGTGTTGTGGGGCCCACATGAACCCAAAACCTCTACTCTCCCCTCAACTCCCCATTATTACTCCCTACTGTATATTTTGACAACTCCTCATATTTATTATAGTGGAACCTCTCAACCTCCCACCCATTGAATGTGCCAACCTCTAATTAATATATACATTAATTAATTGGCACCCCCTTTGAATCATTTTGAATTGCATGGAAATTCTATTAAATGGGGATCCTTTTATTTCTTTTGGGTTGGAAAGTTTACTATTGGGAAGACACTGGAGAATTAGAAGAGAGGTGATCCTTTTTCCGATAAAGAACACCATTCTTCAATGAAGGACATCCCCGAGGAAGAATGTGAAGGACTTCGTACAACGACACTACTTCCTCGGATGCACCCTGACGTCAAGGAATCCACGTCATCTTTGAATTCTATTCTTGTGTCATGACAATGACACTTCATCCCACATTGACGGGAGGACTCCATTCTCTGTGACACCATCTTCTGCGATGCCCGACTACCGCGACGCTCGTGTTCTGCGGATCGTCGACGTGCGACGTCAATTTTTAGGTAGGGGTTTTGTATATTCTTAATTTAAACAATTTTTACCCCGTTCTTCGTTGAATTAATTCTATTATCATCGGCCATCTTCTACCACTGAACGTGGTGGACGTGGGCCTAACGAAGGCGGCCCGACGACCCTCCATTAATGCTTGTTTATTTTCAATGGAGGTGGTGATGAAAGGTGTCGCAATGACCAGAGGAATCTGCATCCGTATGCCGACCATGTGGAGAGGAAATGCGGCGCCCCATGGCATCGCACTACAGACAATGGCGTCCTGTGCTCCATGGGATGCTTCGGTGGGCGAACCAGCCAGCTCGTAAGTCAGCCGGGTTGGAGAAGTCAGCGGGACCCACAAGTGCCACAAGGGAGTAAAGAGGTCTGCACGGGCCACTCATGCTAGGAAGATGGGAGGGCTATAGCTGGACAAAAAATAGGACGACATAGCTCGACGCCGCTGGTTCGGGATGTCTAGGGGGGCCGCACCAGCTCGGCCGACTGGACGAGCAGCAGCCACCTGCAGGCCGTGCCCTTACGCGGGCCAGGCCTCTGGCCATGGGATAGACCGTTCCCCACCAGGCCAGGCCACACATTATCTGGCCAATCCGACCCCTCATCCGGGTCGAACCAACTGAGCTAGGACGGGCTAACTCGCCAGCCCACCGGGTTTGATGGGTCGGGGCCTTTTAGATTTAATTAGAATAACGTCGCGACCGTGCATCCGATCGACGCGCGTCTACGGAACTATGAACCTTGTGATGATTCGGTCAATTTTCTATAATTTAAGTGTATTTTGGACAACTTTGGAAAGCATCCGGGTTTGGAACGAGCGTAATTTCAACTGGGCCCCTGAAATGGAAAAACCAATAACTCTCAGACCGGGCGTCCGATTGACACGCAGTCCATTGCATTGTATTCCTTTTGTTGAGACAAAACATCGGGATACTACAACTCTGGACTTCATGATAGTTGAAGTATCGACCCCCCTTTGCTCGAGGAGTGGACCCTCCTGGAATCGAGCGTGTTGTGTGCGGGAACCCTAGGGCTGGATGCGACTGCGTCGACTACTGTACTGGAATCTTCCATGGGTTCGACAGCGACAACTACCATACTGGAATCATCCCGGGGTTTGACGGCGATGACTACTATTCTTGTATCCAGTGTGGGTCTGGCAGTTTGACCTCTGTACTTGTATCCTATGTGGGTCTGGTAGAGTAGCTGGTCTTGTATCTTGTTTGGGTCCGACATGTTAGCTGGTCTTGTATCATGTGTGGGTCCGATAGCTTAGATGAATATGTGACTACATCTAATCATCTCTATTGCTATACGAAAGATGAGTACCTGTGAGAGATGAGTCTTGACTTTCAATCATTATAATTGATGTGATTGACTTCTATCCTGTGTGGACTAGATTATACTTGGGCTCGAGAGTTGGAGTCATACTGTGGTTGATAACATAGGTATATGTAAAGGCATATAACTAAGTAGGGTTGGTTGATACTTCGTGTTTGTATCTATCTTTTTTTGTTTATCCTTGGTGGATTCTAGGAGACCATTAGGGGTATCGGGGTCCCTACTGAGAATCGTATACACACCCTTGCACGGGATTTTCCCACACTATGTTGTGTTGGATGCAGACGATGGACAACACTGATCGAGGTAGAGAGTTGTAGTGCTGGACAGTACATGGAGGTAGACCACTTGGTGAGATGTACACGGAGTGTACGGACAGACTTGAGGTGCTGTGGAGGCCATCTGTACCCACCCTTAAGGTGGGATTCTCGGAGGATGACTCAATTGTTGCTGTTTTACTTTACTGCAGTTGTGGTAGCATTCAATTGTTCTGTACTTTTAGTTGGGTTTTTATACTAGCCCATTTACTTTTCAGCACTTAGTTTTTTACATAGTTTACATAGTGTGTACTTCAGTTGTGTACTCTGTTGTGTTTTTTTTCATCTGTAAAGGAAAATCAATCTCTTTTTATCAGTATTTACGCCTTTGGTGCTAGTCACCAGCCCCTGGCCTATGGAAGGCAGGCTTCGAGTAGTTATGACACGAGCCCTGAGGACGGGTCATGACAAATTAATATCAGAGGAGTTGGTTCTACCACATAACTCAAGACTCTTATCATTAATTCTGTGAAGAAATAGTGTTATGATTATTGAGTGTGGTTTTCAGTCCAGGGAGTCCGGTGTTGGTGCGGCGACCGACGTATCCATACACCAGGACTCTGACCTCTGATTTCCAACTTAGTGCATGAAAACATTGCTTGCGTGTGTGTTCTTTTGAAATTTTTTCTTTGTGGTTACTTTTTGTCAGATCACCAGGTATACTATTTGACCGTGGCACACCTGTTTCTTTTTAGGATGGCCCCACAAAGGTATCCATCTAGGGTTTCATGTTACGTATGAGATGGTATCCCACAGTGCGACGAGGCCTCGGTGCAGGGCCCAATCACAGTAGAGGCACCAGCGATACCACTACCCCCTGGGCTAAAAATACCACCATCCCCATCAGTAGAGGGTGCATGCCATCTGAGAGTGTTTCACGAGTTCCAGTGACAAAGGCCACCCAGGTTCCACGGAGAGACAGACCCACAGGCAGCTAAGGATTGGCTGGAGGCTATCGTCAGTGTTTTCAGATTGGTAGGGACACCAGCCAACCTTATGTTGATCCTTTCCACGAGTCTCCTACACACAGAAGTAGGTAGATGGTGGAGTCTGATTCTCTATGTGAATAACGAGGAATCTCTACTCTGGACAGACTTTGAGATTCTCTTCTGCTAGATGTTTGTTCTAGCCACCCTTCGTGTGGTGCAGATTCAGGAGTTACTTCATTTGCAGTAGGAGAGCATGACAGTAGCTCAGTACTCAGTGAGGTTCTCTAACCCCTCACGCGACTCCATGGATATGGTACGGGACCCATTTTTCAGTCCACGTACCCTCGAGCAGGGACTGAGGCATGAGATTAGGGACTCGAAGATTCCCCTTAGCCTCCCGAGGCAGGCAGTGGTACTAGAGTGAGCTCTTCTAGTGGAGAGCTTTCTCACTGAGTAGTTACTAGCGGTGGGATCCACCGCAGGGAAACACGTAGCAGAGTCTAATAAAACCGGCAGTAGACAAATGTCGTAGGGGTCCATGCAGTCCAGGACATCATGTGGGAGATCTCAGGATACTGGTTCGGTTTTGCGGAGCACACAAAATAGAGCCATCCTTACAAGGAGAAAGCAGTGCTATGCGTGCGGCGGGTAGGGCCACATGGCTCCTGACTGCCCGACCCGCCATGGAGATAAGAAGCAGACAGTATAAGGACCTCCCCGGAATAGGAAGAGGTTTGACCGTGTTGGTCCACCAAGAGGGGTAAGACGAGACAGAGGAGCTGGCCGAGCAGTGGGTGGTGGACAATGTTTTGAGGCTCTACCACCACAACCACCATGAGGTCCACCCCGACCATACGGAACTAGCAGACAGAGGCGGGCTCAACTCCAGGAAGTCGATTCCTTTGACCACGGTGCACCTGAGATGATTCAAGGTACTATCAATGTCTACTCCAGCCATGCTGCAGTTCATAGAGGCATTAGTGTGATTAATTCTATTATTCCCGCTGCACTTGTTCGGAGCTTGGAGATTCCGACGGAGCCATTGACTCGATCCTTATGGCTATAGACTCCTACGAGAGCAGACATGACAATTAATAACTGGTGTTGACAATGTGACTTACTCTAGGAGGTGAGAGCTTCAGCTAGGATCTTCTTGTAGCGGTGTTGAGGCTTTACGACGTCATCTTGGATATGGACTGGTTATCTACAGTCAATGCTCAGATCTACTGTATTAGGCGCAAAGTGCAGTGTGTCCATACAAATGGGTCCAAGTTCACCTTCACCTGTGATAAGGGATCCATTTCAGTGCAGGATGGACTTATGTAGAGGAGAGGGCGGTCGATCACAAATCATTTGGCTAGTCTCATGCTCAGAGCATTTGATGTGCTAAGTCCAATTTTTCTATTATGGTGGATCAATATGCACTTGTTTTTCCTGACAACATTCTAGGACTACCTCGTCAAAGAGAGGTAGAAATCTACATAGACATGTTCCATGGGACATCACCGATATCTACCCCATCATATCGGATGGCTCCCGCCGAGCTTCGTGAGCTGCGGGTATAGATGGAGGACTTGTAGGGAAAGGGATTTGCCCGACCTAGTGTTTCAACCTAGGCTTCTCCAGTTTTTTTCTTCACGAAGGCGGATGGGAGCTTGTGACTGTGTGTCGACTACTGTATCCTGAATCAGGTGACCATGAAGAACAAGTACCCACTTCAGAGGATTGACGACCTCTTTAATCAGCTCAAAGGAGCACGATGTTTTTTGAAGATAGACCTCAGGTTAGGGGATCAACGGCTCAGAGTTCGAGACAAGGATGTGGAGATGACAAACATCAGGTGTCGGTATGGCCACTACATGTTGTTGGTTATGACCTTTGGTGTATTCAACTCTCCAATAGTGTTCATGAGTATCATCAATAGGATCTTCCAGCCTTACCTCGATCTATTTGTCGTAGTTTTCATTGATGACATACTAATTTAGTCGACTATTGTGGTGGACCATGCCAACCATTGTTGGGTAGTACTAGACACACTCCGGGAGCACAAGATTAATAATAAGCTCTCAACGTTCCTTTTCTGGATTCAAGAGGTTGATTTCAGGGGACACATCATCTCAGGGTCGGGGGAAGTAGTGGATCTAGCGTAGATCGAGGAAGTGCTTGCTTGGGAGTCATCCAGGAGCATGACAGAAGTGCGGAGTTTCCTGGGTCTAGCTGGGTACTATCGGAGATTTGTTTCAGACTTCTCGAGAAATGCCGAACTGCATTAATCTTTCACGAAGAAGGGGAAACCCTTCGTGTGGTCATATAGATGCCAGCTCAGCTTTAAAGAGTTGAGGTTGAGATTGACCAGTGCATCGATCTTGAGGCTACCAGAGGAGGGCATTGGGTACGTTGTTTAATGCGACTCATTAGGGACCAGACTCGGGTGTGTCCAGATGCATGAGGGAGCAGAGATCGCATATGGATCACAGATGTTGAGACAACACGAACAGAACTATGCTACCCATGACCTGGAGTTAGCTAAAGTGGTCTTTACCTTGAATATGTGGCAGCACAATCTTATGGTTGAGTTCATTACAGTCTAATCTGACCACCAGAGTCTCTGGTACATATTCTCGTAGAAGGACCTGAACCTGAGATAGCGGTGATGGCTAAAGTTCCTCCAGGACTAGGACTTTAAGATAGTCTATACTCCTGGTAAGGGTAACGTTGTAGCTAATTCTCTCAAAAATATATCGGACATTCAGCTGCTAGGAGAGGAGACAAAGAAGCTAGCCGCGTTGCAGATATACTTTGTGGATAGAGATGGAGTATCCTTTCTTTAGTCTCTCACAGACTCCTCCACTTCTTCAGTGGGTCAGAGAGGCGCAACGTGGGGACGTTGACTGTGAGACAAGACGTGCTCTGATATCCTAAGGGGAGGCACCTGAAAGACATTATGAAGGAAGGGTTCACGTCATACTCTTCAGGGTACATACCAATGTACTAGTTGCACATCAGGAGGAGGTGTTGAGGGAGTTCCACACTTCCCCTCTAGCAGTATATCCAGGAGTGGTGAAGATGTATCAGGACCTCAGACGACAACACTGGTGGCCAGGTATGAAGAAGGTTGTAGCAGAGTTCATTTCACAATGCCTCACTTGTCATAAAGTGAAGGTGGAGCACCAGGTACCAGTAGGCTTGGTACATCCCTTAGAGGTCCCAAAGTGTAAGTGGGACCGGATCTCCATGTATTTCATTACGGGGATTCCATGCACATTCAGAGGACACTAATCTATTTGGGTGATTGCCGACCGACTCACCAAGTTGGCCCACTTCCTACCGATCAGATAGAAAGTCTTAGTAGAGAGCTTGTGATGCATATTTTTATAGTAGATCATACCACTTCATGGTGTTCCATTGACAATCATCTTCAATCGGGATTCATGCATTACTTCCTAGATTTGGAAGGGGTTGTAGGAGGCATTTGGGATGTAGCTACATCTGAGAACCACCTTCCATCCTCAGACGGATGGGCAGAGTTATGGAACATTTAGACTCTCGAGGACATTCTCCAAGAATGTGTCCTTGACATAGGTCGTAGTTGGGAGGATCACTTACCCATGGTGGAGTTTTCATACAACAATTTCTATCACTCCACCATCGGGATGGCACCTTACGAGGTACTGTATGACTGACCTTGCAGATCACATCTGTGCGGGATAGCCCCAAGGGAGTCAGCACTTGTAGGGCCAGATATGGTGTAGGCTATGACAGAGAAGGTGTAGATCATCCAGGAGTGGATGAAGACTGCACAGAGCATACAAAAGTCTTATGCTGATAAGAGACGGAGACCAATGGAGTTTGAGGATGGCGACCACGTTTTACTACGGATCTCACCTCGATAAGGTCTATGGATATTTTTCCAGGGCGGAAAGTTATCTCCACAATTAATCGGACCATTTAAGGTCCTTAGCAGGGTAGGCGATGTGGCTTACCATTTGTCCCTTCCACCTCAGTTGCACAGGGTGCATAACGTCTTCCATGTATCTTAGCAGAGCAGATACGCGCATGACCCGTCCCACATCATCGACCACCAGGAGCTCGACATTGATGATGGGGCGACTTTCATGGACGTCCCAGTGGATATCGAGGACCGACAAGATAAGGTCCTACATGGACAGTAGATTCCCCGGATTCACATTCATTGGCGGCAAAAGAACCCCCATGAGAGCTCTTAGGAGAGGGAGGCTTTGATCCGAGCTGAATGCCCCAATTTTTTCCCCTATTGTTTTTTGTAGCTTTATAGGGAATTAAATCCCTAAGGTGGGGGTAATTTAATGACACATAAATTTCAAGGAATTGTTTTTGAAAAAATTTGGAATTTTACGAGTCCGCAGTTTCTGACGGTGCCTGATTCCGAGGCCTAGTGTGCCCAAAATCAATTTATAAAGTGTTGTTTGGGTATGTTCAGTAAACATACATCTGGGTTTTTCTATCATTTGAACCGGGGCTCTGAATTGAAATATGAGGACACCAATAAACTCACAGCACCAGTATTCGATTAAGGGTACATTTACCACATTTGTGTTTTCTGTGAGCTGAAAGTTATAATTTGGGAATTTTTCTAAAATTAAATAAAAATGTGGTGATACACATTGTTATTTTAAGAGGTGGTTATTTCCTCCAAGAGGTAGTTAGGGGTGTGGCCCACATCCCACATAACCTCCCATGAGAGGATTTAATGTGGTGGGTTCCACACGAACCCAAAACCTTTCACCTCCCCTCAACTCCCCATTAATACTCCCTACTGTTTATTTTGATAACTCCTCATATTTATTATGTTGGAGCCTCTCCACCTCCCACCCATTGAATGTGCCAACCTATAATTAATATCTGCATTAATTAATTGGAAACTCCTATGAATCATTTTGAATTTCATGGAAATTATATTAAATGGGGAGCCTTTTATTTCATTTGTGTTGGCATGTTTACTATTTGGAAGGCTCTGATGAATAAGAAGAGAGGTGATCATTTTTACAATAAATAACACCATTCTTAAATGAAGGAAATCCCCGACGAAGAACGCGAAGGACTCCTTCCAATGATGCTACTTCCTCGTACACAACCCGACATCAAGGAATATACGTCGTCTTTGGATTCACTTCCCGCGTCACGATAATGAATCTTCCCCCCACGTTGAGAGGATGACACCGTTAACCATGACGCAGAGGGCGCGGGCTGAACAAACATGGCCTGATGACCCTCCATCTTTTATTGTTTATTTAATTCAGTAAATAAGGTGGTGGTGAATGGAGGTGGTGGAGATGGAAGGGGGAAGCCGCGTGCCGAAGAACAGCGGCCCGCAACCCCTGGTCGCTCGGCCGACGAAGAACCGGCGGGCTACAGGTGGCCGGACTGAAGATACCGTGGTGCCACAAGGGATGCCACGCAATGGAGAACCATAGCCAGCGCTTTGTGGGCTGCTCGGTGGCGAACCGGCTGGCTCATAGCAGGCCAAGATAAAGGAGTCGCGATGTGAGGAGGGCGCCGCACTGAAGGGACTACAACCCACATTTTCCGGATGCTCATTCCCGGAATGCCGGCCGACATCAGTGGACCTGTTGGTAGGGAAGATCCGTTCAGCACCCCCGATTCGGGAAAGTGCCCCCCCTCTGAATGCTCAACTAGCCGGCAGAGCCGGGCCGGGTCGCGCGTCGCCGGGCCTGACCGCGTCCTACTGAGCCTCGCCGCGCCACGCCGCTCCCCCTCGTGCCAGGCCGCACCACTCATCCGGCCAGTCCGACCATCTTCCAGGTTAGTCCTACAAAAACCGGGTTGACCTGACATGCTAGCCCACTCGGCATAGCGGGTCAGGCCCGTTTTCACTTAAACGTTAATAACTAAAAGACCACGCATCAGATCGATGCGCCATCTATGGAAATGGGACCCTCGCGATGAATCGGTCCTTCTGAGATACTCTGTGTGAGTTTTGGAGGACTTTTGAAAATGGTCGTGTTTGGAACGAGTGTATTTCCAACCGGGCCTCGGTAATAGAAAAGTCAATATCTCTCAGACCGGGCGTCTGATTGGCGTGTCGTCTGTCGCGTTGGGTGTCTTTTGATGATTCAAAACTTCAGGGTACATCAACTCTAGACAACATGATAGTTGATGTGATGAATCCTTTTCTTGAGGAGCGGACACTGCTGGAATTGAGCGTACTGTGTGCGGGAACCCTAGATCTGGCTGCGACTGCATCGACTACTGTACTGGAATCCTCTGTGGGTTCGACAGTGATGACTACCATAGTGGAATCCTCTATGGGTTCGATGGTGATGAATACAGTTCTTGTATCCTGTGTGGGTCTAGTAGTTTGACCTCTGTACTTGTATCATGTGTGGGTCTGGTAGAGTAGCTGGTCTTTATCTTGTGTGGGTCTGACAGCTTAGCTTGTCTTGTATCATGTGTGGGTTCGACATCTTAGATGAATCGGTGACTACATATTTTCATCTCAATAACTATACGAAATATGTATACCTGTGTGAGAAGATTCTTGATTTTCAATCATTATCATCGATGTGATTGACTTCGTTCCTATGTTTACTGTGTTGTATTTGGGGCTTGAGAGTTGGAGCCTTACACTGATTGATAACATAGGTATATGTATGGGAATATACATAAGTAGTGTTTGTTCATACTTTGTGTTTGTATCTATCTTCTGTGGTTTACCCTATGTATTCTGGGAGACCTTCAGGGGTATCGGGGTCCCTACTGAGTATCGTATACTCACCCCTGCACGGGACATGTCTGCACTACTTTGTTTTGGTTGCACACTATGGACAACACTGATCGAGGTGGAGACTTGTTGATATGGACTATACCCAGAGGTGGACCACTTGGCAAGATGTACACAGAGCGGACGGATAGACTTGAGGTGCTGAGAAGGCCATCAGTACCCACCCTTCAGGTGGGATTCCCGAAGGACGATTCAATGGTTACTGTTTTACTTTAGTGAAGTTGTGCTAGCTTTCAGTTGTATAGTACTTTCAGTTGGGTTTGTATACTAGCCCAATTATTTTTTAGCTGTTCTTTTTTTACTCAGTTTACTTAGTTCTTACATCAGTTGTGTACTCTGTTGTGATTGTATCTTTTTTAAAGACAATGCCTTCCATTTTTATCAGGATTTATGCCTTTGGAGCTAGTCAACATCACTTGGCCTATGGAAGGTGGGCTTGGGGTAGTCACAACACGGGCCTCGAGGATGGGTTGTGAAAAATATTTGATACTGATGCAATTATATCTAGCTCATAGAATTCATGAATACACTCTACGAAATTTGGTTAGACTCAAGAGGTCCTATATTACGTTTCAATAGGTTTATTAATTATAAAATAATAAGAAATAACTATTACTAATGAATTAGTAATGATATACTAGAGATAAGACTATTAGATCATGATAAGAAGGTATGTGGGAGTGGCCTTCCATATCATCTGCAAGGTCAAACATGAGTAATCATGGGATGTTGAGTGTTTTATATTTTGTAGTAAAATTATTTTTTATGGGTTTTGAATTTATTTATAATTGATTAATCATTTTAGGAAGAAACCATGTATCTTTTAGAGAATCATTTTTTTCTAGGTGAAATGGTAGTTTTAAATATAGGGACGCATGTTGGATCCATGATTTTTATAATCCATGTGTAACTCTTCGGACTAGTTTTGTAAATTTTTTATTTCAACTTCATATGGATCGCACATGGTTTTCAAAACATTGTGGACAAAACATGACCCTTCTAAAATTTTTTATATTTTAAATTTATCTCTATGTTTAGTATTTTAAAATTTCATATTTTTTGTCATTAAATTTATATGAGTAATTGAATGAATTTTTATTTTAATATTTTTTGGTATTATAATTTATTATTGATTGATTCTATGTGTTCATTCTCATAGATCGTGCCTCCTTGAAAATCCTATAGTGACTAATGATATAATATTTCAGACCATATCCTATATGTTATCACACTATTAAGCCATGTTATCATTACATAAGTTATTTTGATTATTTATTGTTTTTAATAATATAGTTGAGGGGGTATATATTAGATACTGGACCATTCTCAAGATTACATAATGAAATATCCACACAAAATTCGTGGTGATGAATGTCCTTGTGATCCCATTGAAGTTAATGAAAATATTAAGTTTTTCATTAACATACCCAATACCCAGAGACATCTAACAATATCTCCACCAATTTATTGTAGTTTTAAGAGATTTATGGTAATTTATTATTTGAATATTTTAGTTTTTTACCATAGGTTTTTAAATCGATGTTATAAATTGATGTTATTGATGGAATATATCAACATGTAATTATGGATAACAATATGAGATTTTGTGTATGGTCCCTAAACACTACACATTAGGGGATAATAATGTAATATATTCCACAAATAAGTCTGAGTTTTAAGAATAATAAAATAGAATCATGGAACATCATTCATATAATGACATAATAGTTAAAATTAAACACTAGTATTGTACTATTTAAAATCGCCAATCGATTACTATTTTCAATAATTTATCCTAGAATTAAACAACTATATCAAATTGATTGTAATATTGTATAGAAATACCTGACAAATGTGTAGGTCTGTTTTTCAATTAGTATAAGAGTGTTTATGTTGGGTGGAACTTGACCCACTAAGAGAATTTGGTCCAAAAGGGATTTAATAATCCATTATTATTTTCTTAATATATTTAACAGAGATATAAAATATAAAAACATTAAATATGGGAGAAATGACTATTCACATCCTACTTTAAAATTTTGGGAAATGTTATGATTGGAGTGAAATGTTTTGGGAACATCATATTTTAGTTCTCACAGTGATAATGTCTACCATGTCATGATGTATGTAATAAAAGTTTAAAATGATGAGACATTTTCAAATTTCCAAGAGACAATATGTAATTATATTAAAGGGAGATTGTTGTTATAATTAATTAATATTTGATCCTCACCAGGAAGCCTTTTTGTATTCCATGACATGTACTAAGTAGAACAAAATGAATCCTCGTCATAAAACTTCAAGTCATGATATAACCCTTTTATTTATCTCATTCAAGACTATTTCCATCACATTTTGGTTCATTGAAATATGTAATCTTATTTTGACATTACATTACTCATGGTTTTGATCTCTAAATTCATGAACTCATTACATATGTTTTTATCATAACTTATGGTGGTATTTAATTCTATCACGTGATGATAATCGGTTATGGGTTTTGTAGGAAATCATATAATGAAGACTGTCCAATGAATCCCTAATCCATGTAATGGAGTGTTTTATTTAATAAGAACAATATTTAGTGCTCATTCCAATAATATTATTTTACCTGAATCAAACAAATAGGAGTATAGTTGAAGGATCTCTATGCTAATTTGGTGAATCTGGTCAGGATAAAAAATAAGTATTCCTCCTCTACATCCGGATATGTTTTTAATGATTCTAGTTCTGTGAGTATTTAAGGCCACTTTATTTTTAGGAGAACTGGTAGAATTGACCAACCTAGATGTAAGAGGTTGAGGATATTTAGATAATTTTTAGCTAATACATCGAATAGTACTTGCATGTAATTAGAGAAAAAAAGTTTGAAGAATCCATTAATATTATTCTTTTTACCATTTTTCACCAATCATATTACATAATCAATATTCAGAGTTATTTAATTATGATTGATACATTCATTAAAAAAATTATTTAATGTATAGATTAACCAAATATAAAAGATCATGATTTCAACCTCTTCATTATATGACCATAAAAATCAACTATTTACGCTCTTGATGATAGTAGTTAATTGATGAAATAAAAAAATTTATTAGTTGGTAACACCCATGGGAACATAACGATGATCCCTATTTTATTATGGTTACATATCATATAAGAGTTCAGTTCGGCTCATTTCCTCCCAAAGGCCTCTCCAATTTTCCTCTCTATGGGATTTAAATATCATTGACTCAAATTCAATTAAACACTTTTATTTACCTCTATTTTTAGATAGTTTTATATTGAAATTCTCCCTTATCATTCATTCTATACTTGAGATTTCTCCAATAATAAAATATCACATTTTAGGATTATATTTTTTCCCAAGAGAATAAATTCATCCTTCAGAATTGTAAGAAATAATGGTGGATAAATTTCTTGTATGGATTACATATTAAAAAAAATCAAAAACATTTTTTTAATTATAGATTATTTTAACTCTTACATTCTGATTACTATTATATTCTTATACGTATTAGTATTATGGAACTACAATTTTCATAAAAATTCACTTAAATAAGACTCATTGTCTTATTAATTTACATCTTTTTAAATCCATTCTTATTAAATTTTTTCATGTTAATAATATTTTATAATATTCCATTCTCACAAATCAATGATTTTTTAAATATATTTTTCATAAAACATTATGATTCATCAAAGGTACTCATAGAACTCAATGGTTCTATAAAATCGATTTTCACTACTTACATTAAGAAAATTCAGATCCATTTAATTTTTTGAATATTAAACATAAAATCACATTCTATTATTCTTATGGGGATCATGTATTTATAAGAAAATATTATCCCTTGATCCAAATTTAAAATTCTGTTTTCATAAATCTACAATTTTGAAACTCTATCACATAATATTTATTCATGAAAATTTATTTCTCAAAACATCACCCCAATAAATGAGTCTCATCCATTAAATAATATATTATTAAACTATGTTACTGTATTTTTTCTATGAATCTTCCAAATTTATTAGGACTACATTCAAACAAATAAATTTCCTTGATTAAACATTTCATGCTTGAAAATCATAACTTTACTGTATTTAGCTACAATGGCTATGAGTAACAATTTTCAGTGAATATTTTTCTACACAAAAAATATATATTATTTATTTTCCCTATGAAAACATCCTAAAATCCCATTACACTTGCCTCTAGAGATATTAACTCATTTGTATATTTTTTTATAAATTCTTCTCGAACATAGTCAATCACATCCATAATTAATTATCCATTAAAATATGAAGATATTCAATATCCTAGACATTCTTCCTAGTCTTCTTATAATGGAACTTTATCTCGATGCACATTTTTCTGGAAAAAGACATCACATGTAGTTATTGATTGTATTTTTCAGTAAAACATATTGAATAATAGTGTAATATAACAATATATAAATAATACTACCCAAAATACTAATGGATAGATTTCTCCCACATCCAAAAATAATAGCTGTGATAGAAATTATAGGCTTGCACTATCTTTCATGAAATGAGAATTTTTTATCATCCTTTAAAATAAATAAAATTTCAAAATCATATGTTATCATTACAATTATCAATAAATCAAACTCTTTAAAAAAATATTTTAAATGAGAAAAAATGCCTAAAAATATTTAATATTCAATGTCAATCATTTATTTCAATCCATCATAGTGGAACTATTTCTCATTTAATGACAACAATCTGCCTCTATGGATTAATTGAAAACACTATCAGGAATCCATATCATATTTCAAGTTAAAAATCAATGAATAGTCCATTTTTTTGAAACATGGTAATATATTGACTAAATTATTCGACCGGTATTTAAAACAACATCAAACATGAACCAAAAGGTCACATATGTCATAATTTTTCTCCATTGATAGTGTTGCATTGGAACCATCTGGATTAGTTCCATCACTTCATACTCCCCCATTAGAGGGTAAAATGTGAACATGCATTGATGATAGTTAACTTATCCCTTTAATATAAAACCCATTGAATAATCTTTTCTATTATTAACTAATGTAGAATATAGGTAAAATCATTTACTTGGGAATAAAGGGTTTTTAATTTCTGGGAGCTATCATTCTCCCCCTAGATCCTGTATATCTCATGAAAAAATATATTCTTCCATGAATCCATAAATAAAATGAATTATTTCAATGAATTATAAAAATATTATATATTATATTAATATTGGTATTTATCATGTCTATATTTGTAACAGTGGTCCTTAAATCCGTTCATGAGAGACCAGGCT
Organism: Viscum album; assembly: GCA_963277665.1. Taxonomy (NCBI): domain Eukaryota; kingdom Viridiplantae; phylum Streptophyta; class Magnoliopsida; order Santalales; family Viscaceae; genus Viscum; species Viscum album. Next base: position 968,105,724 of record OY728133.1, on the reverse strand, counting down.
CCCCATAAGATATTAAAATTTCATACAACTTTTATTTTAGTTGAACAATTAATCCCCTTCCACTCTGACAACAATTACTCATATGTGACCATATGTTCAGGAAATATTTTAAGGTTAAATAATTTTTTTTTCATATCTATATTTACAATGATATTTTGTGGGTTATCTCACTACATAGAAAGATTCATCTTCAAAAGAATAATTCCAATTATGTAAAAAAATCAATGTATCAAATAATATATAATTTTAAATAAATAAAACATTTAAATCACATACATTAATTCGTATCATGTATCCATAAAACATTAGCTTCGGTATATGAATAAGTTATGGGATCTCAATCAAAATTATAGATAGACATTGCTTATTTAATTACAAGACACAACGTGTGTGAGACATATATGGGTTTTTCATTAAATATCATATCCATACCCAAAATTTATTCTAATTTTTGGAATTAATATATATTTGTATAAATAAAATGGTTAACATTAATTAATTATTTCTTTCATTGGGTATCATTTATAGGATAATAAGGATGAAAACAATTAGGTTTTAATATCAAAACTCCCAATAAATACTTCAAATCCATCACCTTATACCGTATTGATATTTAACAGGGGATTTATTTATCCAATCATTTTTTATATCCATGAAAGGGGAATAATATAAAATATATTAGATCATAATATATAGAACATTCAAGATCATTTTTTAAATTCTTCCGCAATATTAAATTTTGTTGATCTTATCCCAATATAATTTTTTTCTCTTAACACCATTAATCCAATGAGACATTGATATATCTAGAAAAAAATTTGACATCGACATTATAAATCAAATTCTATTAATTATAAAAACTCATTAGAGGCATAATTCATCTTATTTCATCCATATTCATTTGGTGTTAAATTTTAAAATATATAATTTATTTGTATACATATTGTTACATTACTTGGAATATATTAAAATGTCCAAATACCACATGCATATTTTTATATTCTCTCCATATAGTTCATATCTCCCCTAAAACCATCAACAATTTATAAATGGTACTATAATTTATTTATATAGGGATATGGGATCTATCAAAATTCCTCATGATCCGAAATCCGGGTGGGAATATGAACCCAAATATAAAAATTCAAAAAATCATTTATCCTTATTCATAATTAATGAAAAAATAACATATACTTATAAACCTCCTATTATTAATTGTCATTTATTTTGTATGAATTACTAATTAATTGTTTTTGTCACCCTTTTTAGTGATTCCAATTGCACAGACACCAAATTCAAAGATTTATATAGATTTTTTCTTTCTTTTCATGGGTCTTTTTTAATACATTAAAAAATAACACTCTTTTCTTACAAGTGTATCTTCATTGATAAGTATCTCATAATGCCTCATTGGTTTTAAATGTATTCTCTAAATATTCTTTTCAAATTTTTTTATCCTAGAATGATTCATATTATTTCACAAAAAATTACATATTTTTGTAATATTTTTCACATTGGGGGATTTTTAATTCTATTCAATTCCTTAAATATTACAATTATATTCCAAAGTCACCTTTTATATATCAATAGATTTAGTTCTACATTTTAGAAAATTATTTTCAATTTTCTTAGGAAATATCCTATATCATATCATTTCTTTTTTTGTTTATTTTCTGAAAACAATAATTTATTAACCTTTTCTACCTTCATTGGTAGGTTATGGATCTATGTAATATGTTCTAATCATTGGTGTATTATTATTATTATTATTATCAAAAAAAATCAAATCTAAAAAGTATTCAATCACTTCCCCACAAGAGGATTTTGTTCTCACAATGCAATTTTTATTATTATAATTTGTTGGGTGCTTGGTTCCTCTTAAATTAAGATTCATTAATTTCCCCTATACTGGATAAAAATTTCATCGGCATAAATTATTTTTCTTCTAAATAATAACTTCATCAATAAAAGAAATATAATAAATCCTTTGAAAAATTATTTCAATTTTTAATCCTCTATCGAGAAATAGGAACTTATTTAGAACATTAATAAAATCCCCTACTAAAACCATATCTCATATAGTCCCACTTTAGGTCTGATGTTTGTGTAATATTCGAGATAAACACTAAGGTTATGTCTTAGGATTCCACAATGACAACACATTAGAGATCAATTATTTTGGAAGTTTTCACTTAATAATTTGGAAAAAAATATTCTTACTTATAATTTTATCGATATTTACACAAGTATAGACACAAGAAGTTATTATATTAATTGTAGGTGTCTTTTTATTTTTTTTATGGGAATTCAGTTTCCTTTCATGAAACATGATATTCTTATACTTTTACATCAATTATTAATTCATCACCCTCTTACATGAGCTCACTTAATTTCTGTAATTTTACCAATATTCCATATTATAATATGTTATATATAATGATAAAAGTCATATCTTTAATTTTTTATATATTGTCAATTATATATGGTGATCGTATATCAAGTAGGATTAATTGAAATTTCATTTTTGAACACATTTTCACAATTTAATAATTCTGGGATACCTTAATGATTCATAGTATTTGGTTTTCCTCATTTATTAATACGCTTTGTGCAATCAATTGATCATTCATTTCCATCCCATATTTTTAACATATTGAGTGAATTATGATCTATTTGGATCAACATTAATAGTCTTTGACATTGTCATACCCCTCCTCATATTATAGGGGTTTATAAAATAAAACATTCCATAGATATACAGTGACCTCAATAATCTATTAATTGAAACTTTTCCACATATAAACTATAATTTTTCATAATTAATATGAGTCACATAGAACTCATTATTCATTTATATCTCCATGTTTTCATCTACCATCCCATTTTATAGATATATATATATATATATATATTAAACCTATAGATATCTTCACATCTCATCATCATCAACTGATCCAATATCTTTTTAAATATATGGATTCTAAAATATTACTAAAATAACATTATATGAAAAATTTAAATCCATTTTCAATGTCATTAATAAATTATTTTAGATCTGATGGAAACCATTTCCTTGGTAACACATATCCCAAAAAATATTTATTTATATGTAGTACCTTTGGAGTTCCACTTATTTATCAAATAATTTCCCATTAAGATGTCATATATACATAATATAAATTAAATCTAATAACCACACAGATCAATCAAGAAAAAAAATAAAAATATTTGTAGTTTATAGTAATTTTTTCAATTACTATCCACCCCTCTGATAAATATATTGTCCCATTTGGTTCAAATACTAATAATATTTTTCTTGGTGATCACTTACCATAAAATGAATACGCCACTTGTTAGAGGAGAGTTCTCATGGAACATATATTTGTAGACTAAAACATCCTTTTTTCTAATTTGGTAAATTCGTTTGGCATCACTATGTGACCTCTTTGGTAATACCATAACACAATGTAGTTAGTTATTTTGGTTGACAGACAAATCTCACGATCCCTAAAGAAATTTATTTTAATATTATAATAGTATATTTCTAGAATATCATTATAGAATGTAGAAAATATAGGGGCATGTAAATAAAATTCATATTATACTCAAATATATGTAATTTATAACTGATTTATATGAATAAATCATTCATTGAAAAACATAAATTCCTAGTTCTCTAGTCATTATGGGGGAGCTTATTTCTATTTTATTGAATCTACCACATATCTAAAATAACATAATTCCTACAATAATGTTTTTTCTCTAAATGCATGAAAATTATGAGTAGTCATTAAAGATAATATTTTTGATAATTCATATAAAATATTTTTACTCACTAAGAAAAAATGTTAATTATCTATAGATTTACATTTTTTCAAACAAGTCTTTTAGAAGGTTTTCATAATAATTATAATCCAATATTGGGTACATCTAAGAAATAGTCACATCCATTTTTGGTAATTCTAATACGACATTGATGTAGTGGGAATAACACCAACCACTTATATTATCTTATTATTGATAAAGGGGGATACCAAAATATGATATACAACTTAAACAGTCATTTCATTTTTATCTATGTTTTTAGGGATGTAAAAAATATTAACCATTGGGTCGATGGTGTTATTATGGGGCAACAAGTTGTATGAAATTATCGGCATAGTGGGAAAGTGGTTTATTGTATATGAGGTCTAAGAAGTAGGTGAATTAGTTTATTATTGATGGAATACTATTTATTAATTCTCATTATAATACACTCTATATATCAGTTGATATTGAAGTGGTATACTAAGATAATGAGAGACAACTATGGGCATGTGATGTTAGTTTTAGTATTACCCTTTGAGATGAGGAATGTGAATTAATGAATTTCCATCACAATGGGAATCAATAAAATACTTGATAAAACCTTCTTTTTCTTAGGACCTTCTATCTTCCTACTAGTTATAGTCTTGTATGCATCATCAAAATATATATCTCATCCTATGTAATTATAATTTTATTGATGATCCACTTCATCATTAATTCTTGTGTCATGTGGTAATTCATCTATGAATGTATGGGATTTATGATGTAAAAACATTCTCATTCATTATCCTCCTTCTATGAGATGATATGTAAATAAAATAATTTTTTAAAATATATCCCAACTCAAAAAAGTCCAATATGTGTTGGGGGAATGAGGATATACATATGGTGATCCTCATACAAAACCAAGAGGGCCAAGTGGTGTCACACATAAGGATGTAGGGTTTTCATTCAAATGATACTAGTAAAAGTCATTTTGAACGATGATATTATGTCAACCATCTTCAAAAATAGTTAAAATTTTGTAGTATTAATTTCCCATCATCATTAATATAATCAAGGAGTGATACCAGAGAAAACATAAAACCTTTTATAAAATAAATGAGGTATTTTCTTCATTGTAAATCTTCAAAACTAGAGGTCAACAAAAATAATGTTTTAGATTTTAGAACACCCAATGGAAATATAAAATTCATTTTTAGATTACAACCATATTAATTAATCTAATGATATAAAAATACCTAACATTGATTTTTATTATGAATCCCTTAATGTAGGTAACGCATCATAGGTTGGTTTTGTACTGATAAAGAATTAAGGGTGTGGGAATTTCAAGGATCATGCTGGTTTTTTCATGTTCATCATCAATCCCATGATGGAAAATAAAAAATACAATAATATTTTTAGATGTTATTAAAATTAAATATTTTATTGATATCATCATCAAATTATTCTGTAGTAGTTAGTGAAAATTACATAATAGATAGAGAAACAATCTCAACACCTGTGATATTTTTGTAAATCAATCATACATTAAACAGTCAACAATAATTCCATGGATATAAAAAAAACTGTATATGGTATTATTATAGGTTGTTTAAAAATTATTCATACCAAAAAAAATCATTTAATTTCACTATACTTCACATAGAGATAAAAAATCTATGGGAAAATTATCATGTTTTGATATGTAAATTTTTTTTAGATAATATATACATGATTGAGATATCATCAAAACATATGCTATCATTACTAAAAATAATTTCCTCATGAACGATAATTCCTTTATTTTAAAATTATATGTCGAGGATATAAAATCAGATAATGAATATACATATCCATTCATCTTCCTAATTAAGGTAATAATATCTTTTATTTGGTTATACTAATCCCTTTGAGAGAAATGAGGCCCGATCTATGTTTTCCTTGGATTTATTCACAAATCCATGAGATGAGAGAATCCCGAGTTGCGTTTATAGTGACATGTTAAATGAATAAGATAACATGGATTTCAACAGGAACATTAGGGGGTTTCATAAAAATTCTTTATAACTATATGAAATTACATACATATGTTTTGTGAGGAATTTTATAGATTAATCCATCTCTTTTTAGTGTACTAAATCAATATTTCACATTGATTGTGGATCCCTTTATGTTATTGGCTTTACATTGATGACTTATTCTTCATAAAATGTATGGAATTCCTAAAATATTGGAATCAATTTTATAATAATATCCCCATAAAAATCAAATTAGGATACCAATTAATCATTGATTAGTAGTAAAACTGTATGAATGTCCCTTACAATTTTATTTTTTTAGAATTATATTAATGAACATTCAAATTTTTCTTATAGGGGACTCCTTAATAATTATGGAGACCCTATAGATAGTAAAATTTATTTAAAATCCATAATGCTTAATCTATATATTGGGTTGAAGTACATATTCTTTCATGTTACCCAACAATATGTCTCACATGACACTAAACCATTGGGAATATCTAAGTTTTTTGGGCCCCTTATCTAATCATCAATTACATCTTTCATGTAGTAAATGGAATCAATAAAATTATATTCATCCAAATAATCATAGGGAATAATTCTCATAAAACACTCCCACATTCTCATGGTATGGGTATTTCAAGGACTGATGGAAATTGGATGTCATGGATATATATGATTCAAACCATGGGACAAATGTATTGAACAATGTGTCTTTGAAAACTAATATTATTTCAGAATTTGATTGTAGTTTACAAATAGTTTTCTCCAACATATCCTTGATAAAGGTATTCTAATCTCTTTTTTAATAGATCATACTTGAATAGATTCTGATATTAAATTAGTCACCTTAAAACTGAGGTGAAGGAGGGTTTAAAAAATGATGAGGTTTTTTCCAGAATCATTATCTAAAAACATAGAGAACAAGGTAAACTGACATTTTATTTAAAACATTACTCTACAACAAGACCCATCTAATTAAAAGTGCCCTGCACAAGACCTAACACGGCCACAGCAAGACTACAAAGAACCACAACACGGGCAATCGGATAGTCGTCATCCTCAGGATCCAACAGTGTGAAAAGTATAACCGCCAGAATCACCGCGCACGCACTCAGCACCAGAGGTATAAGGAGAGCCATCCTTCTTGTTCAAGTGTTCTGTTTTAAAGGACACCCCACATTCCTGTATTTATACTAGTTCTTTGATTTATGACCGTTATGTTTAAATATATATATCCATTGGGTTTTTAAAATCCACCGTTGTGTTTCCACTAAAATTTACTTTAAAAGAGAACTAAGTATTATTCCCTCATAACCTCTTTCTTAAAAACATTCTTTCATGGAAGATACTTCGTTTTTGTTCTTAAAAGTAAATTTCTTCGTTTTTACAAAATCCCGAGAAATACCTATGTAGTTGGAAACTTGATAATATTTTTATAAAAAAATATGTTTAGAGTGAATTTGTAATAATTATACCTTTTTATCTCTTAAATGATGAAAAATCTTGGGAAAACTTTTTGTTCTTTAAAGGAATTTTATAAAACTAGTAGTAGAGTGTTTTAAAAATACTAATGATTTTAATGTACAAGAGGTATATCTTTTTAATATTTAGATCAAGAGTTAAGATACTCAAGCAACATTTGAAATTTGTTCTAACATTTTGAGTTAAAACAATTTGTTTTTCTAAATCCCTAATTTTCACTACTTTGAGCTAAGTATATAATAAAACTTTTTTTTCAAAAAAAAAAAAAAAATGTTGCTTGAGTCCCGGCCAGCCAAGGGCATCCCACAAGGGACAAGCCCTCAGGCCAAGGCCGAGACCCCATAGGGAACCCGAGGTACCGCCATCGGGCTCCCCATGTGCGTGCATACGCGTTTCAGGAGCCAGCCAAGCAGGAGCTCGGGCAGGGTCGTCCGCGCATAGGCTACCAAGGGGTCGCGCGAGCGGGCCCGTGTGTAAGGCCACGGCTCGCGCTGCGTGAGGGTGGGCCAAGGCCCGCGAGGGGCCCGTGTATAAGGCCCCGAGTGCGTGTGTGTGTTGTGTTATTGCTCCGGTACCCGAGCGGCTTATCCTTTATACCGCGCCTCAAAGCTTTGTGGTTTCGATGTGGGACGCGCTCCGCACGACCAGAGCCGTCCGATCGACTTCTGCGTCGATCTCCGCCGTCCATCCTGTTTTAAACGCGATGCCTCTCCCGCGGTATCTCCATCGCCGTCCGATCTCTTCGGCGATTGAATCGCAGCCCTCCATCTCTTTAATCTTTTAAACTAAAATCCCGCTTCTCCCTCAGCCACACGATCTCGCCTTCTTCAAATCCAGACCGTCCCTTTCCCTCCCGCGTCGACCCCCTCGTCTTCCTCCTCGCTACCGCAACCGACCGTAGACCTGCATCAAGGACACCAGGCCCCCCTCCGAAGCTCTGCTCTCCTTGACTTCCGAACACCTCCCCCTCCTAGGTTCCTGTTCGTCCGTCTCCCCCACGTCAGTCTACGCCTAGGTCGGGCCACCAACGAGGCACCAAGGCCTATATAAACCCCTGCCTCATTGAAACCCGAGGCGGCCCCTTCCCCTCCTCTTCTTTCTTTTCCACGGACTCCCAGCAACCCAGCGGCGCACCTGTCCAAGCTTCCTCCTCAACGCGGTAGGGGTTTTCCTTTCACCCTTGCCTTGTTTCGAAATAACTTACCTTTTTATACTCACGGTGTATATATATATATATATAGTTTATACATATATACATACCTGAATATAACCCCCTCGGGTTGTTGTGCCTTCCAAGACCTCTGCCTTTGTGTTTTTTTTTCTTCTCTTTGCATGGGTTGTACATACGAGGGTGCGTACAACTTTGTTTCCAGTTTTTTTTTTGAAACCCGTTTAAATATGCTGCTCACATATGTATAAACCAGTCCATCGGGTGTCATGTATATGGCTTCATATATATATGTGAACGGTGTATACACCGTGTATAAGCACGTTTACAACTTCTCTAGGTTGTTTATTTCATGATTTTATATTTTGGTTTTCAAAAAAAATTATATACATAACTCAACCCCGTTTTTATATATATATGGTATGTATGTATATATCTAGTTAGTGAATTTGTTGTCCCTACTTAACCCGATATGTTTTGGGCATCAATATTTAGATGAAAGTTTTTTTTGATATATGCCCTTTTGGTTTAAGAAGAGATATGTTTGTAAGACCTTAATCTTTTTACACATGGTTACATTTATAACAAAACTTATAGGGGTTTAGTTTCAACCATGTAATTGAATTATGACTGGAAACCTTGAGTTACTTAAGGGATTTAATAAACCTTGCCTTGAATTGTGCACTTCGGGTTTATATATGTGCACGTGTGTATATGTTTATAAGATTATTTTCTTTTATAAATAGAAGGACATAAACTGTTCTTGGATGCTGAGATGTTTTTATTAAGATATGAATTGTGTGATTTCTAAACCAACATGTTTTAAAATACACACGAATGGACATGTTTTATCAAGAAGTCTTATCTAACAATTCCCTAATGAGTTTTATGATAAAACTTGTATTTTGATCCAAGGGCCCGTTTACCACCATAATTAAACTCATGTGTTTTTCTTAAGATTTTCCCTTCCCAAAGATTTATAATGACAAAGATTCATCAGTTAGTATAATTCTGTTTATATACCTTAGTGAAAAGAATGTTTTATCAAACTATGTATGTCATTAATTTGTCTTTACCCTTTTTTAGTGAAGACTGTCACATCATGTAAAGTGTGTAATGATTTATTAATTCTGTTGGTTATTACTTACATAATGCATTTTTATGACATATCACTAAATGGACTAAGAAATTGGATTACCCAAAGTGGTATGGGACACATTGGGTAAAATTAAAATGAATGAGATGTTCAAGGTGGTATGGGACATCTTGAATTACGTACCATTTCAATAAAGCATGAACGATGTGGCTCACATGATAATAAAGGCAAATTTAAGGGTGCGCCCTGATAGCGCTCCAATGCATTGGGTAATGATGTAACCACTAGAGATTACAATTTTCACGATACCTTGGTGATTAACCTTGGTAATTTTTTTAACGACACCTTGGGGATGGACCTTGGTGAAACGAAATGATTGTCAATATTAAAATGTTGATGCCACATAATTCAAGTCATGTAACAAGTTTTTCCAAGATAAAGTTCTTTCATGACTGATGCCTTTAATGTTTGTATAAAGTTCATAATTCCCTAGTTTGAAGTTTGAAGCATGCCTAGTGTTATCACTTAATAGAATAGTAACCAACATATGAACGTTTAGTTGTTTCCTTGTGCGCAACTCTGATTATGCATTACTTTTAACTGTTTAAATTTTATGCTCAAGTAAATCACATGTAGTGCTTGTTTATATCAACCATTATCACTCCTTTAAGAGTTAACGTATTCGTTTCATGTTTGTCGTGATAACTTTGATTAAAGCATTGTTATGTATGTTGTGTTAAAATATTTCTTAGTGGACGCTCAAACTCTTTTAAAAGAATGTTTTCAAATGCTACTGTATTTTAAATTCTTTTTAAAACCCCCTTACTGAGTATTTCAATGCTCACCCTATGTTTTGGTTTAAAATTTTCAGGTGTCAGCTTTTGTAAGATGGATGGTTTCAGAAGTTTCCGGTTTCCCAGAACCCGAACCGCACACGATCCTCTGTATGGGACATGATGTGTTGCTATCAAAGTGTATTTTATTTTAAGATAACACATCATGTTCAGAAGGCACCGGCTCCTATAGTTATCTGGGGTCGGGGTCTCTATAGTTGGTATCAGAGGTTCGGTTTGGATAACTCTGGAAAACCAGAAACTGAAACAAAAATATATATGTATATGTATTTCAATTTTATTAAAAAACTTGGTTTTCTTAAATTTCAGATGGAAAATGAAGGCACAAATCTCCTATCTCTCCCCACTGAGACCCTAGAGACCATTGTGTCTTTAGCAAGCCGTGAGGAATTTCTAAATTATGCCCATATCCGTATGACATGCAAATACCTTTACGATGTATCCAACTCACCTCGAGTGCTTAGTCTGCACCAAGGGTTGGGATTGGATTACCTCCTTATGATAATAACCCAATTTCCCTCCTATGTACGTCGAGGAAGGTACTACGAGGGACTTTTCCGGATTTTCACGGCGGGTGAGAACTTTGGCACTATGCTTGATAACCCCTTTCAAGAAGCTGTTGCTGACGGAGACCTCCGAGCGGGATACCTTTGTCAGATTTTAAACTATGGCTTCTGGGGTGAGTTGTTGGACTTCGGAAGGTTAGAAGACGAGTCCACCCGGTTGTCTTACAGACGACAAGTGTATGAAGATGTCACTCAACTTCACGTCCCCCATGCAAGACTCATAAGACGTCATAGGTGTCCTCATGATTTTTTCCCTGAATGCTCGGCCTGTGTTTGGTTCGAGGAGTTAGGGAGTTTTGCTTCCCTGTGTGGAGTTCGTTTAGTCAATGAGTAAGGGAAACTCAAGCACTAATAATAATGAACGTGTGTTTATTGAAATGTTATCTTTCTCCTTTCCTTGTTCGTACCATGTTTTTACCCTTGTATGATTTTCAAGTAATGGATCTCCTGTCTTAAAACTTTCAGATGGAAGGACAAACCCACCTGTTATCTCTTCCCACCGAGATTTTGGAAATCATTGCGATCAAAACGTGTGAGGACGAGTATGACCCCTTCACAAATTTGCGAAGAACGTGCAAGCAATGGTTTGAGATAACAAATGGTCCGGAGATTCTCTGCACCTGCCAAGGGAATGCCTCCATCTATTACCGCATTGGCTCTGCTCAGCTAGCCGGACGTGAACGACGAGGAAGTTACCACGAAGGGCTCTTTCTTTGTTTCACCCTAGGCCGAAACTTCACGGCCAGAGTGAAATTCCAGGAGGCTGCGTTAGAGGGAAACCTTTATGCAGCTTATATGCTCCAACTTCTCAGTTTTAGCCTGTTTGACCATATCTATGGCATCGATATCCTCGACCGAGACATAATTCGGAAAGTTCTTCGAACGTTGGTCTGCAAAGACATTTCAGAACTTTGTACGGTTCGAGCTTCCCTTTGGAGGCCTGAAAGCCCGGAGCATAAGTGATACCCCTCCTGTCTTAGGTGTGTGTGGATTAGGGAGCTGGATGAAGTGAGCTTCGCTACGGGGATCCCTCTAAATATACCGGTTGACCCTTATCGTTGGTGGTGGTGGTAGGAACTTTTCTGAACCTTGTAATGTCGTGAAATAAATTGCGAGGGCGCAATTTTCTAAAGGGGGGGATAATGTGACGCCCCAGGTTTTATGAACTGGTTTATGTAAGAAGTGTTATGTCCTTATTAATGTCTCTTGTTTTATTCGTTTTGCTAGTAAGGAATTAGAAATGAAATAAAACATAGAGAACAAGGTAAACTGACATTTTATTTAAAACATTACTCTACAACAAGACCCATCTAATTAAAAGTGCCCTGCACAAGACCTAACATGGCCACAGCAAGACTACAAAGAACCACAACACGGGCAATCAGATAGTCGTCATCCTCAGGATCCAACAGTGTGAAAAGTATAACCGCCAGAATCACCGCGCACGCACTCAGCACCAGAGGTATAAGGAGAGCCATCCTTCTTGTTCAAGTGTTCTGTTTTAAAGGACACCCCACATTCCTGTATTTATACTAGTTCTTTGAGTTATGACCGTTATGTTTAAATATATATATCTGTTGGGTTTTTAAAAGCTACCGTTGTGTTTCCACTAAAATTTACTTTAAAAGATAACTAAGTATTATTCCCTCATAACCTCTTTCTTAAAAACATTCTTTCATGGAAGATACTTCGTTTTTGTTCTTAAAAGTAAATTTCTTCGTTTTTACAAAATCCCGAGAAATACCTAGGTAGTTGGAAACTTGATAATATTTTTATAAAAAAATATGTTTAGAGTGAATTTGTAATAATTATACCTTTTTATCTCTTAAATGATGAAAAATCTTGGGAAAACTTTTTGTTCTTTAAAGGAATTTTATAAAACTAGTAGTAGAGTGTTTTAAAAATACTAATGATTTTAATGTACAAGAGGTATATCTTTTTAATATTTAGATCAAGAGTTAAGATACTCAAGCAACATTTGAAATTTGTTCTAACATTTTGAGTTAAAACAATTTGTTTTTCTAAATCCCTAATTTTCACTACTTTGAGCTAAGTATATAATAAAACTTTTTTTTCAAAAAAAAAAAATGTTGCTTGAGTCCCGGCCATCCAAGGGCATCCCACAAGGGACAAGCCCTCAGGCCAAGGCCGAGACCCCATAGGGAACCCGAGGTACCGCCATCGGGCTCCCCATGTGCGTGCATACGCGTTTAAGGAGCCAGCCAAGCAGGAGCTCGGGCAGGGTCGGCCGCGCATAGGCTACCAAGGGGTCGCGCGAGCGGGCCCGTGTGTAAGGCCACGGCTCGCGCTGCGTGAGGGTGGGACAAGGCCCGCGAGGGGCCCGTGTATAAGGCCCCGAGTGCGTGTGTGTGTTGTGTTATTGCTCCGGTACCCGAGCGGCTTATCCTTTATACCGCGCCTCAAAGCTTTGCGGTTTCGATGTGGGACGCGCTCCGCGCGACCAGAGCCGTCCGATCGACTTCTGCGTCGATCTTTGCCGTCCATCCTGTTTTAAACGCGATGCCTCTCCCGCGGTATCTCCATCGCCGTCCGATCTCTTCGGCGATTGAATCGCAGCCCTCCATCTCTTTAATCTTTTAAACTAAAATCCCGCTTCTCCCTCAGCCACACGATCTCGCCTTCTTCAAATACAGACCGTCCCTTTCCCTCCCGCGTCGACCCCCTCGTCTTCCTCCTCGCTACCGCAGCCGACCGTAGACCTGCATCAAGGACACCAGGCCCCCCTCCGAAGCTCTGCTCTCCTTGACTTCCGAACACCTCCCCCTCCTAGGTTCCTGTTCGTCCGTCTCCCCCACGTCAGTCTACGCCTAGGTCGGGCCACCAACGAGGCACCAAGGCCTATATAAACCCCTGCCTCATTGAAGCCCGAGGCGGCCCCTTCCCCTCCTCTTCTTTCTTTTCCACGGACTCCCAGCAACCCAGCGGCGCACCTGTCCAAGCTTCCTCCTCAACGCGGTAAGGGTTTTCCTTGCACCCTTGCCTTGTTTCGAAATAACTTACCTTTTTATACTCACGGTGTATATATATATATAGTTTATACATATATACATACCTGAATATAACCCCCTCGGGTTGTTGTGCCTTCCAAGACCTCTGCCTTTGTGTTTTTTTTTTCTTCTCTTTGCATGGGTTGTACATACGAGGGTGCGTACAACTTTGTTTCCAGTTTTTTTTTTTGAAACCCGTTTAAATATGCTGCTCACATATGTATAAACCAGTCCATCGGGTGTCATGTATATGGCTTCATATATATATGTGAACGGTGTATACACCGTGTATAAGCACGTTTACAACTTCTCTAGGTTGTTTATTTCATGATTTTATATTTTGGTTTTCAAAAAAAATTATATACATAACTCAACCCCGTTTTTATATATATATGGTATGTATGTATATATCTAGTTAGTGAATTTGTTGTCCCTACTTAACCCGATATGTTTTGGGCATCAATATTTAGATGAAATTTTTTTTTGATATATGCCCTTTTGGTTTAAGAAGAGATATGTTTGTAAGACCTTAATCTTTTTACACATGGTTACATTTATAACAAAACTTATAGGGGTTTAGTTTCAACCATGTAATTGAATTATGACTGGAAACCTTGAGTTACTTAAGGGATTTAATAAACCTTGCCTTGAATTGTGCACTTCGGGTTTATATATGTGCACATGTGTATATGTTTATAAGATTATTTTCTTTTATAAATAGAAGGACTTAAACTGTTCTTGGATGCTGAGATGTTTTTATTAAGATATGAATTGTGTGATTTCTAAACCAACATGTTTTAAAATACACACGAATGGACATGTTTTATCAAGAAGTCTTATCTAACAATTCCCTAATGAGTTTTATGATAAAACTTGTATTTTGATCCAAGGGCCCATTTACCACCATAATTAAACTCTTGTGTTTTTCTTAAGATTTTCCCTTCCCAAAGATTTATAATGACAAAGATTCATCAGTTAGTATAATTCTGTTTATATACCTTAGTGAAAAGAATGTCTTATCAAACTATGTATGTCATTAATTTGTCTTTACCCTTTTTTAGTGAAGACTGTCACATCATGTAAAGTGTGTAATGATTTATTAATTATGTTGGTTATTACTTACATAATGCATTTTTATGACATATCACTAAATGGACTAAGAAATTGGATTACCCAAAGTGGTATGGGACACATTGGGTAAAATTAAAATGAATGAGATGTTCAAGGTGGTATGGTACATCTTGAATTACGTACCATTTCAATAAAGCATGAACGATGTGGCTCACATGATAATAAAGGCAAATTTAAGGGTGCGCCCTGATAGCGCTCCAATGCATTGGGTAATGATGTAACCACTAGAGATTACAATATTCACGATACCTTGGTGATTAACCTTGGTAATGTTTTTAACGACACCTTGGGGATGGACCTTGGTGAAACGAAACGATTGTCAATATTAAAATGTTGATGCCACATAATTCAAGTCATGTAACAAGTTTTTCCAAGATAAAGTTCTTTCATGACTGATGCCTTTAATGTTTGTATAAAGTTCATAATTCCCTAGTTTGAAGTTTGAAGCATGCCTAGTGTTATCACTTAATAGAATAGTAACCAACATATGAACGTTTAGTTGTTTCCTTGTGCGCAACTCTGATTATGCATTACTTTTAACTGTTTAAATTTTATGCTCAAGTAAATCACATGTAGTGCTTGTTTATATCAACCATTATCACTCCTTTAAGAGTTAACGTATTCGTTTCATGTTTGTCATGATAACTTTGATTAAAGCATTGTTATGTATGTTGTGTTAAAATATTTCTTAGTGGACGCTCAAACTCTTTTAAAAGAATGTTTTCAAATGCTATTGTATTTTAAATTCTTTTTAAAACCCCCTTACTGAGTATTTCAATGCTCACCCTATGTTTTGGTTTAAAATTTTCAGGTGTCAGCTTTTGTAAGATGGATGGTTTCAGAAGTTTCCGGTTTCCCAGAACCCGAACCGCACGCGATCCTCTGTATGGGACATGATGTGTTGCTAACAAAGTGTATTTTATTTTAAGATAACACATCATGTTCAGAAGGCACCGACTCCTATAGTTATCTGGGGTCGGGGTCTCTACATAGTGGGTGGATTTTTTCCCAATATTAATACTCCATAGTCAATTTACGTGATGAAAATCATGATATAAAATTCCACGGCCTCATGTGTAGCATCGTTTGGCTTAGTGGTAGCCCTTTATAGCTCAATGGTTTTTGGTTAAATTGTACAACATCAATGATTACTTCTCTTATCTCCCTAGAAAAAATATAATCATGTTATAAGATTTATTTTAGCATGATATAATCCTAATTTAATAAATAATTATTCATGGACAAGTAACTATGTTTTACACATTGGGAATATATTAAATTTAATGTTATAAAGGGATGAGATGGATATAGTAGAGATATTACTATATAATTATTTAGGGGTACCATTGCGGTGAGATGATTGGAAGGGTATTTTACTAACATAGATCTAATTTGAATGTGCTAACCATATATATTAAAATAACATTCTAGATAAATAATTGTGGGTTAAATATATAGAATCTTGTATTAGGATACTATACTAGTTATGTTATATATATTAACATTTTCAGTATGTTAGTGAAATATATAACATGTTCGGTGATTGAACAATTACTCATACTCATTACTCATGTATCCATTATCCATTTTTGTCTTATTTTCAAGAACATATCAATATATTTAACTCTCATACATCCCGTTATATGTTAAAAAAATATTTTTGATGTAAAACGTTACTGGAAGATAACTACATTTTTTCTTCATTGGAAAATTCCATTTGCAGGGACACTTCTTATGTTGTTTCTTCAAATGTAATTTTGTGTAAAAGAGTATAGAATATAATGGGGACTTATGGGGAACCATATTATTGATCATTATTTTTTTAATATATTAGAATCATTTTTTGATTGTCCCAAAATAGGGTACAACGAAATGTTTTCTATATAGGATATTGGGGACTTTATTTGATGATTAAATCATCCTTGATGAGAGTGTGCATTTAGTTAATAGAATTAATAGAAATATAGTCAATTTACTTCTATTCAACATTATATAATACATCATTATAATCCCCTAACTCTTCAAATATGGGATCATGCATTTATTTAAGTTATATATCACAATCAAATAGATCTACTAAAACTTTATCAACCATATTAAAGAGAAGGTCTATAATTATGATATAGTCTTGGATATTATTTCCCAAATATATTTTAATAAGTAAAAATATTTTAAAATGTCTCCCCATGGAACATTATACCTTTTGGAAGGGGTTATTGTTCTTATTGACGGTATGTAAAATATCAAAAATCCAACGTAATCATGAATGAGAAAAATTTGTAATTTTTTTTCCATAAAATCAAAATAACATTATTCCATTAACATTTTGGGATTTGATTTTGATTTGTTGGCTAGAAAAACTATCATGGTCTAGGTACTGATATTGTAAAATGTTTGACCATTATATAATCATAGGGTAGCACTGATACTTTTATTAAGGAAAAATTAGTATTTTTACACTCATTGGCATCTTACTCAATATAGACAGGGTTTTCTATTTTTTAACCACGGATCAAAAGAATAAATCATCTATGAATAATTTTATTATAAAAAACACTAAAATGAAATACAGTATATTTTTGGAATAAATATTGATAAAAAATTATCATCATTATTTTCTATGAATCATAAATTTTATCATGTCATATTTTTACATCTTATGAATATGTTAGACAATTACATTCTGAAATAAAATTAGATTCTCAATATTTTTCTCACTGTCTTTTTGACAGGTTTTGGTTAGTTTCCTTCATAATCATTGAAATTAACTGATATAATAAAATCTTATACTGATCATCACAATTTACACTGGACTTGGTTTTTTTCTTGATGTGGAAAAAAATGAATGTCCTTCCTTGGTCTAGATATTTAATTAATAGATTTAATATTTCATAATACAAAGGATTTATATAAATAAGACCACAATAGTAGATAAAATGTTTAATATACTATAATATGTCCCATGAATTATTAAATGATGATAAATTAAGTCTTATAAAATTCAATATTAGATAATTCAAGTGAAAAAATTCATTAAAATTCTTCTCAATAGTTTTATTGGTAAACTATTTGATTCAATCACATTTGAAAACAATAAATGGATTCATACATATCAAAAACAATTGTCAACTGTTGAATTGATATGTGTATGGGGTGAATCTCTAGAGACTATCTTTACTAATAGTTCTATGAATATATCACCCAATTTTTTAAATTAGATGACATAAATTGTCAGAAATCATGGTTCAGGGGATCTTCATTCAATATTGGTCCTTCCCTAATTGATTGATAAACTATTTCATGTTGGAATGAATTATCTATTAATTATTTTTCATCAACCACATATTTATATTAACCAATTCCACTTATTTATTAAACAATTATATACCACAATTTCAATGATTTATATTCTAGTCGAAATATGGTGATTTGTTCTTCAATAAAAATGATGAATAATGCTTTGGTGGTGGGATAATTCATGTTGTTGTACCACCCTTACCCTTTATTCCCCTCTAAATATCTATCATATCATTTGAGGGATATTAGAAGGGGTTATAACTTTTTTTCTTCCAATGATAGATTATTTGTATTACTAGATCATTTAACTATGTACAATTCTATTCTCATCATGAATGTCAACCTCCTTGGTTTTGTTTCATGCCTCTGACATTACTATTTCAAAAATAATTGTATGGATAATGTCTATAATTTAATATGAATTTAAAAATATCCACCATATATATATATATTTATATTTAGGGTATAATTTCATATTTTTTTATATAGCCAAAAAATCATTATCATTAGTTTTTAGATCGAATCATTTGGGAGACTAGATGTTTTATATCTCATTAATGCTTAGTTCCATATTTTGGGATTCTTACTCTTGTATAAAACAATATATTTAATGACTATCATGTAAATTGGATTCCCCATGGAACATTATCATACATGGGTAGGGGTATAATAAACTTTTAGAGATATATTTATATTCTGAATTTATAAAGGTTGGCCTTCTTATAAGAGCATCCAACCAAAATATGATTGTACTTGACTTTACCTAGGGGTTAGTAATTGTAGGTAGGACATATAATTCTCCCAAAAATATATCCATGTTTTATTCAATTTAATTGTCTATAAATTCCCTCAACAATTTGTTTTGTTATTTACCATTTGTTTAATGTAAAAATTCATTAGTGTCATGTTCTAGGGAATCTATTCATTATATTTTCTAGCAGAATTTTCATTATTTCCCTATCTGTACATTTTTCTATTTAGAATCTGAAAGTGATTTCCTTATATATGGAATTTATCTATAAATGATGATATTTCCTAAGGTGGAGACACAAATATGCAATTCTGAACATTATAATGAATTTCATTTTTTGAATATATAATTACTTCATAATCAACATCCCAAATAATGTTATAAATGGAATGATATTCTCGATTTGATCATCATTTTATCATAGAGGTTTGGTAATTTTATAGATTAGTTCATAAGGAATCATCTTTATTCTGGGTTGAGGTTTCTCTAAATGTATAATTGTTTTTATAATACTCTAAATGTTTTTTAAAAGTGGATGTCAATATATGACTTAAAATAATGATTGTTTACATTATAGAAGAAAAAATGATATATATTTAAATAATTCTATGAGATGTTTTTCAGGAGAAAATTCAATAATGATTATATATATTTCCTTAAGTCTACTAGTGTTGTTGTGTCCATGGGAATCCTTCTACTTTTCAAAATTAGGAATCATATAAATTGATGGATTTTGAAGACCATCCATTGAAATAATAGTTCAAACATCTTAATTTGACCTATCTGGTTCCATTATGGTAATATTATAATAATTAATCTTTGTAGTTTTCTCTACAAACTATATAAAAACATATTTATATTAATATATTTAAAATACATTATTCTAGAAAATAATTATTTTTTGATTTTCATTTTAAGACAATTATCCCATTAGATACTATATCCTACCACATATTACATGAATCGACATATCTATAGTTAAAATATCAACCAATAGATATGAAAATACAATTTTTTCCTACTATCCATGATTATGTTAGGAAATGGTTTTTCTATCAACCATTATTTCTTCAATATTTAGTTGTCTTAATGAATTTAATGTTAATGACAATAAATATTTTCTGACCATTAAATGGTTAATAAAGTAATATATAGTTAATTTTATTTTGTTATTATGTGGATTTATTATTATAATTTTATTAGTGCATCTAATTCATCCATAAATTATTGGGTGTCAAACAAAACAAGCAATGTTCAAAACTCAACAACCTTGAGATTATGCATAATTGATATATTTCTATTAGTCCCCTAAAAATTAAATTTTATAAAAAATCTAAAATTGTAAAAATATTCTCTTTGTGTATAATCAAACTAATTAATCATTGTTTATACTCTAAGGTGGAAGAGGTAATATGAATAATACTTTTTCGCTCAACGTGACTAGATGGAAAGATGAAGTTGTTTCAAATGTCATTTTATAGAGACATTCATGTGATTATTCACATATGTGAATGGTCGTGGAAAATTTTACCTCATTGGAACCCTCTAGAGTATTTTTCATATTAAATTATAATGTATACATTTGGATAGTATCTTCAAATATTTTCTAATAATTCAGTAATATGGGGATATCATATAGGACATTTGTCATGTTCTTGAAAATTTGTGATGCCTTTATTCCATGGGTAACCATGAACATCGTCTGAGTCACTAATCATACTAGGAGATGATAAACAAGCACTACAATATCATGTAAATAAGAATATTTGTCAAATTTTATAATAATAAGGACCTTGAGAGCTTTACAATGTGGTTCTCAGGCATATTCCCATATCGAAATAACATCTCCAAAAGCAATCAAGGCATGATAACTCATGTTGTATTGAAGGCCAGCTATGTGGGTTCAATCCCTCCATAGAGGATCCATTATAGTTATAAAAATCATTGATCATATTATCGTTAAACTCTTATCAATAAGAAAAAATAATATTTTTAAGTATGATGGATGGGATTCTAAACTAGTTAGATGTGGGTGTATGGCATGCTTAACCCCTATTGCCCCCCCTTGAGAATGATCATACATAGTTATATGGTCATGATGTTTTCTATAATGTTAAAATGATTGGGGTCACCCAAACATGAATATATAAAGACACTTTTATTACAAATATCTTATTTTGGAGGTGTTACGATGGGGATAATGTGTGTTAGAAACCGGTTTCTATAGTAGTAATTTTAGTCAATCTGGAATATATTTCTAAGAAAAAATTATAAAATTCATGAGTTTCATGGGCTCAAGAAACTATTAAATCAATTATATTAAAATGAGTTGTTATATAGTCATGATATACAATAAAAAATACATTTTTTATCTTCATATAGAAAAAATAAATATTTGATAGTGTAGTATAACAATTTAATATGCATAACCAAAAAATAATCATTAATGTGAAATATTTTACATTTTGTTTTCAAGGTTTTATTCCAAACTTTTTCACATATATTTTTATCATAAACCCTTAGTGTAAAGAGGTAATTCACTATTATTAAATAAGGAAAACAAAATGTTGGTGTGAAAAATAATAGAGGATGGACAGTCAATAGATCCCAAAAGAGAGATAATCCATGAGTCTGAGACTATTATATATTTATTCAATCATTTTTGAAATATGTTTTTTATTAATTATTTTAATTGAATCAAATTCTTCAATGATAGGGTTTAACCCATTAATAAAAAATATATTTATCTTCTATAAAATTGGATAGATATTTATTGATTATAAATCAGCCCCTATATTATAGTTTTATATAGACCACATAAAGTGTATGTATAATATATATTTTAATAAAATATAAAATATAATTATAGAATATAATTTAATATATGAAGGCATGACAAATTTTTCATTTTGATTAATTTTTAGAAAAATTATGTAAATGGTTATGAAAATGTTTCATGAAATCATGTAAAGATTATGGGTTTACTATAATTTACACTATATATGAAGGTGATGAAGTTAAACTAGAGTTTTGTGGAAATATATAATTGATAAATATTACATTGTTATTTAATTTCTTATCTTAGGGTTGATTTAGTTACATAAATTCCATTTTTTATTAATCATCTGTTAGAGACTTCTATAATGTGTTTTTGGAGATATTTTCTGTTTCTAGAGTGGTTTTAACAAATGCACTTTTGTCTCGTAGTTAAGGAACACTATGTGGGTCTATCTATAAAACTCTTTTACTACAGTTGGAGTTCTAGAAGAGGGTGAAAAATTTGGTACATAATTATTAAAATCATATATCTTATAGTATCTGACCATGAATCATATGATAGTGGGTAATGCATGTTTTTTATAATATTTTTTCAACAATTTAAGACATTCAATGAATCTCAACTAGTAAACATGAAAGGGGAAAAGGTTTATATCATATTTTTCCAACCCTTGATTCTAAAAAATAAGATATGTGTTTTTTATGCATCAATCCTCTGGACTTCACCTTTTTGTTAAATTTAAAAATTTATCTATTTTCATATGGTACTCTCCATGAATAATATAGAGATTTGTTTCTTATTTCTGATGAATTTTGATGGATATTTGTGTGGTTTATCTATTAATTTCATGAAATTTGCATCTTCTTTGATTTCATTCACTCATTTTATTGAACTACTATTCTCTTCTCAAAAATTAATTTCTTTGGGGATGTTTACAAAAGAACAATGGTTTTTTTCCTGAACTAACTAAGTTTACTATAGAACAAATATTTTATTTTGTTTCATTGTATGGATCTATGTGGGTTATTGTGTGTTCTTTGTAAATCATTTAATCATGATAGTATTGTATTATCTTTTTTTCTTGGAAGGATGATATATAGAGTAATAAATTAAAATTCATATTCTATGACCCCATATGAATTCATACATCCCTCATATCAACAAGATTTATTGTATTCCAATTGAAATATTTATTCTAATTGAATCAATTTAGTTGTTTTGTAATGTGTAAATATCTTTAAATCCTTGATTTTCAGATCAATGATATTATATTCAAAAGAATTAGTGGCATAAAATAGATTTTATAAAATTTAGTGGGGTTTTTATAGTTTTGGAAATCAAACCATTCTAATGGGTTTTGTGGGAAATAATTATAGTGAATGGAATTTTTTTAAATTTTAATTGACATTAAATTATACTATTTTCATAAAATCCATAGAGACCAATGATACGGCAGAGATTCATCTTCTAGGCTTATCTCTAATTCACTAAAAATTTTGTATCATAAACAAAATCAGGATAGTTTGGGAAATATGTGAAAAGTAAATTTTCTTCTCCCTCATTGTATTTAATTTGAAAATTGTGATATCAATTTTCAAGGGATCTCATATAGTTTTTTATTTCTCTCCATTGGTCCCAAAATTGGTTGTTTACCCAAGGGTATGTATTTATTGTAACTAGTAGTCATTTAAATTTTTTATTTATATTTATTATTTAATTAATTTAATACTATTTAATAACACATATTCATTCAATAATGTCATTTTTTGATATAATATTTTAATTATGATTTCATCGTTGCCTCTGTAAGGGGGGATTTTTCATGGAAAGGCATTACATTTAATCTGGATTTAGGGTCAAGACCGACCCCATATTCTCTACATTCCCTTATTTTATTTTATTTTTTCCATCATCTATTTTCCATATATAGTCCCTAGTCTATTATATTATCCCGCTTTTACATTATGCATACACCTACTCTAATGGGGTATTCGAATGATAGTGATAGGGAGGGGAATGATAGAATAGAGAGGGGGAGAAGGAGGGGTTTCTACAAAGCATTGGAGGAACCAGATCATCATGTGGAACCTAAAGATCTGGAATTAGATCAAATACTATGTGGTACCCACTAAGATGTAGTCCCTTTTTAATTATTTCACATGTAAATAATCTTATAGTATTTATATGAAGTTTAAATAAACTTTTTGGGCAACTGGGGACCCCTAAAGGATTGATCTAGTGTTTTTCAAGGGAAATTAGTGTTCTTTGTGAGGCATTCATGGGATTCAACATGTGAAAAACCAAACACATGGTGTATGGATTTATGAACACACTATCTGTGATCCTACAATTAAATACGGTAATATTTTTAGAAGTACATTACATGTATATTCAGTACAAGTTATTTAGTAGTACATGTCCATGTGGACAACTACATGGGAATATAGATCATTGGGGAATACACATTGTGTACCTAGGGTACACCAAATGTAGTGGTACTTGTCCATATTCAAATGTACATGTGTAAATGGAGGTTTCAGAACTACAACATGTGTATATATATTACAAGCCATGTACTTGTACATGGCCATATGGAATTGTACATAAGGATACACCCATATTAAGGGGACATGTTTATTTATAGTAAGTGGGAAGAAACCATGAATACACAATACATGTAATAGTACAAGAGAAATCCCTAGGAATTCTCTATTAGTGTAAAAGTACATGGCCATGTGAACATTTGAATGTACTCATCATTTACTAAGATGTACATGTCATATTCTTTTTCCACCATCTTGATTTGGGTAATTTCATTTCACATAAATCGAAATGGGATATAATAATACCCAATTCTATGCGTTTTTTCTAAAAATATCAATATGGTTGACTAATTTCATCATATAGATGCCTTCTGGACTCTATTTTGTTCTCAAAGGGTTTGGTGGAGGATTCATTTGAGGTTATAGTCCAAGAACAATCTCAGGGGTTGTGTTCTATGTTGTGAGGCATGGATGTAGGTGTCGGTTTGTAGATAACCTTATTTGAAGATCCAATGTGAGATAATTTCATTCCATTTTTATAGACTTATAGATATATTATAAAGTGTTTCTTCTATGATCTTCATAATATGTTTCTAGAGGTGTATATAATTGAGATCATTTAGGAAGGTACAACAACGAGGGATATCTTGTATGGTAGGGATCCACTGTGTGAGTTTTAGATAGGTTAGAGGAGGTTGCATTAATGAATTATCATTTGGTTGAGGTGTATCTATAGGTTTATTGACATTTTATTTAGTTTCAATAGCTTTTCCATCTGTGCATGGTGTGGCTTGATGATTCCCTTTTATGTATTGTTTGGTTTGAGATTACCCATTTGGGAGAGTGATCATCTAGTTGTGAGTTGTGTGAGTGATAATAATTATTGTAGTGAGTCTGGTATGATGTTTGGTTTTATATAGTATCCAATTTATGGATCCCCCCTTGAGTTTAGGTTTTGGTGATCATTGTGGGTTCCTTGTTGTTTTTCTCATATGATATTTTTTATGTTGGTTTTAGTATCTCTTTTCAATGGGTTTCGTAGTAGATGGTCTCAGTGGTAGTTCATGTTTCCATGAATGTCATAGGATGTTTTTTTCCAAAGTTTTATTGTTGTATACCCATTTGGGATATTTCTAGAACATGTTTTTTAATTATAATTGTCTCTATTTCCCTCATATTATGATTAGTTGTTGTGAGTGGGGTGAGGGAGCTGTTGGATAATATGAATGACTATTGCATCCCATGTTTTTCCAATATATATGGTTAGGGTAATTTGATTTTGGAGATTTATAGACATTCATGTCCATATTATGTGTTTTTAAATTAACAAAAAGCATTTATATGTGATTATAGGACATTATCACCTAGTTAGTTTTGAATTAATTCTTGAAGATTCAAATATCCTCCAGAGCTGGTTAGGGAGTACCTACTCGAAGTTCATATTATTCCACTAGAGACCAAGATACCGGTAGATGCACTTTAGTGTTTTTGATTTCTATGGTGTGATCTTAGGGTCCAACGTTATTGTATGTCATTGTGTGGGACATTATAGACCCGTATTAATGAGGAATACATGGTTGATGTTATGGTTTGGGAAGCCACATTTCATAATTCCTCTATTTGGATCCAAATCCAGTGTAGATATTCCATAGAAATCATTCTTGAACATGTGGTTACTATATTTATTTTATACAACCAATTTTGTTTAATTTTCACATTTTTTATATTAATTAAAATATTCTTGTTCTCTTAACATTTAAATTATGTTTGTTTCATGGAAATTTAATGAAACAATTATATTAGTTCCATTGATGTGGGTAGCCTACTATAACTTTTTTCATACACCTAAAACATGCACCTCAATGTGTGAGAAAAATATATATCTTCTTTTATATTGAAAATATGATGATGTTGATCAAGAAGAGGAAATTTTTTTCTTTATTAGGTGATGTTATTTGTATGGTGTCATTGGATTATGTTGGTTTAATTTTATAGTAATGGATATTGGGTGTTTTTTTTTCCCTGGAAGATAATTTGAGCCTTGTGTATTTATATTATTTTACATAATATTATTTTTGTTCATCAAAAAAGGTGGATATTATCAATAAGATTAATCATTGAGTCTATATGAAACATTTCATTTATTATTATTTATCTCAGATATTTATTAATTTATGCACACTCTAATGTTAACATATGGGTATATATTTAGTTCATTTCCACTATTATATCCCATTGATCTGATGGAATAGTGTCCCCAATGTATCCATTTTGTCCATCCTGGCTTCTTGGTAGCCTTAGGTGTATGAATAGGTGTTCTTGAGGACATGTTTTAAGACAAATAATTTGATAGGTTGGGTCAACCTAAGATACTTTATAACAAACTCATATCAATGCTATCTTTTCCTCTTTCTTATTATTCTAGGATTTTGTAAACATGGGGAAAAAATTTTCACATATTGTGATTCATTTTTTTCTAGTGTATCTTGAAAACCTATTTCTATTATAATTATAGGTCACCAGGGTGTTGGGATATCTATTTCTGGGTATTTACTCTAACAATGGTATGATTTTCATTAAGAATGACCCAATTTTTTTTTTGATTTTTGGACTTCTATTTTTTTCAAGGGTAAATGTAAAGTGTATTTCATTAATGAGTCATTATAGGAATATTAGAACAACATAAAAATTATGGGATTTTTTGTTTCTTTAATGGTGGTATTGGTTCAGTTGTTTAGCGTTTCCCCATCTCATCTTATGTTGTTCCCTTTTATAAAGACAAGGTGGAATTGAAATCAAATGAATAGATGGTACATTTATTCTGATGATAGTCCAAGTGGATCACAAGGATATGTGATCCATGGTAATGGATATATAATAAATTCATTTAGGGATGCATGGAAACACTTGTGGGTTGGTAAAGGCTTTCCAATTCTCTACTAGTGATGGTTAACTCAATTAAGGAAAGGATTCATAAGAAACATTTGGATCAATATTGGGTTTTCCAATGGTTGTGGTAAAAATGACATTTTATCCATTTTGGAAGAGGATTCCTTGGGCTTGTTAGGTGTATCATTGGTATTTTGTATGTTATCATCGATTCATGTGTGGTTTTATAAGGTTGGATTGTTTGGATTTTTTGTGAATTTGTTTATGGTTGTGTCTTTGGTGGAGTAGTGACAATGTGGTTTAGTTCTCATGGAGTTGGTTTGATTCTAGATTAGAGAGGGTTGCACTATTGTTCAAAAAATTATGGAGATTACTTGTTAATTAAATGTGTTTTCATGGTATATTTGATTTGTGGATCTAATATGTGTGTGGAGTATGCTCATTGGTTTTAGTCATCGTAGCCTTGGTTTATTAGGGATTGGGTAACTTAAATATGGGATCAAGTGAGATAATTTTTTAATAATAACTCTCATTTGAGTAGGATTTTTGTGGTTAGTTAGAGTTTTTAGAAAAAAAAATGATTTTTGAGTGAAGGAACATGTGTGGTAGTTAGGTTTTATTCTTGTTTTTGTGTGGGGAATGTCGTTGAGAAGCTATATAATAGAATATTTATGGCATAGAGTGTTCCATATTTCATTAGTTGTTTTGGATATTATTTAAATTTTTTCATAGAGTGTTGATATGTCATTCCAATTGAGTCGGGAATGTGTAATAGTTGGTGCTCAGGGATTGTACTCACATGTGAGTGGTCTGACCATATCTTCAATTTCAATTGGTAATTAATTATGTGTGGTATAATGTGTTTATTTTTTAGATGAGGGGTGATTATAAAGACACAACGATGGTGGGATAATTAGAGTGATCATGTATGAATTCCCCTCGTGTTTGGATAGTCTTGAGAATTTTGAGACCATTCAGTCGATAGAAGGGGTTGTGTTGAAAGCATCGGTGTTTAAGGTGAATATTGTATTAGATTGACCACTTAGGCTTCATAGGGGTGGTATATATTTATTGTGTAAGGATATTACACAACCACATATTGATTGTTTTAAAAAACAATAAAAAATTTAATTTTATCTCTCCAATATTGTTAAAGGGAGAAAGAAAATTTCTCATGTTAGGGATCTCGAATTGCTTTTCGGATCACACTATTTTTCCAAAAAACATGGTTCATACACTATGGTTGGAGTTTAGTGGAAGTCAAAGCCGTTCTAAATTTTGGAGAATATTAAATATTTTATTAATTGAATTATATTATTTTATGCATATTCACATGGGGATATATTCTATTCAAAGGATAAAATTATTTTTTTACATTTCAATTATATCTATAATGGAGGGTTTTCATGGGTAAAAAATTACCATTTATTGGGTGTTGATTCCAGGTTGGGACCTATTTTCTTCTTATTATTCTTTTTCCCTTTTTTATTTTATTCTATTTTTTCTATTTTCTATTATCTTTTCACATTTCATCAATTTCTCCCCATCTATATACCCACCGTCAGGGTCCAAAGTCGATAGATATTGGGAGATATATTGATATTACTTGTAGGTACGTTTGAGGTGGATAATGGTGTAACATTGTTCACCATGGGAGTAGGTGTATCTTTGTACGAAAACTAACACTCATAAACTCGATCAAGTGTCAGTAGTTTCTTCCTTGAGGTAGTACATTTTTTAATTTTTCAAAGGTAATAACCATATATTAGAGTTTTTTTGTTTTAATTTATTTAGGGATTTTTTGGGAACCCTAATGGGTTAATCTGGTGTGTTTAGTGGGAAATAAGGGTTTTTCAAGATGTTTACTAGGGTTTTCATTTGAGAAATCTTGATTAAATAGTGTATGATTTTATGAAAACAAACAATGTGTTCTTTAAATCTATAGAAGATGATATTTTTTATAAGTACATGTTATGTAAATTAGTTACATTTTGTGTGATAGTACATGGCTATGTGGTTGAGTATGGGGGTATGCCAGGAATTGTGGACTAATGTATGTATACAATTAGTACACTTCATGTGGTGTTATTTATCCATGTAGAAAATTACATCTGTTAAAAATGGTTTTGGAATGATATGTTGTGTACTTGGATTATATGATTTTTAGTGGTACTTGACCATGTCGTCGGGTACATTTGTAGACACCTCATGTAATAGTGACATGATCTTTTGTTAGTATATGGGAAATCCCCCTGTAATCTGTAGCCACATACTAGTACTCTGGTAGATCTTGTGTGTTCCATTTCAATGAGAATGACAATGGATATGTGCCCATTTTAGAGTATATGTCATCTTCTAATAAATAAATTCCATTAACTTTTTTTAATCAATGGTTTTTTGGTATACTGATTCACTTTAGACTGATTGGGATGCTTGATTAGTCCATTCATTGAATTGTTTTACGTTGGTTCCGATGGTGGAATCCTTGAGACATTTAGAGTCTATATAGATCATGTTTTTTATAGAGATCATTTAGTAGAGGATTAAATTTAGTTTGTTTTTCAAAAACCATAACATGATTTTTCTTATTTGTGAGGATCAAGTGAGAGTGTTCACTTATTGGTCAACATGTTTGAGGATTCCAGGTGAGTTCATTTGTGATCATTTTTGGTGATTACTGAAGGTGGGATTGAGTGTTTCTTGGATAATCCTCTCTATTTTATATTCAATGTTTATTTTATTTTTTTATCTTATTTAGGGATGCCATTATTGGATTTTGGTTAAAGTTGGGAGCCCTAATGTGAGTTTAATATAGGATTGACCGACATGTTCTGATAAATTCACTTTTAGGTGAGGTATTGCTTGGTGTTTTTCTTATGGGTGTGGTGTTACTTGAGGTAACACTTCTGTGGGTATTATGTATTGACGTTTCAATTCTCAGTAGAGTGTGGATTTATTTTTTCCTTCATTTTGTCTTATGATACTAAGTTTGGTTTTTTTTGAAATCATGAATCAATGATTGGTTTGTTGACATATCCCCTTATAGGGCTTCCAATAAGAGATTATGTTTTCTAGAACATGGATGGTGCTTCATGCATTATGTCCTTTGATGTGGTTGATAATGATATTTTTAGCTCTATTTCATCAATTTAGGTGTATCTAATCCCTAATATTAGATTTTGTGTTTTGAGGATAGTGGGTTTTCTTGTTCAAGGATAGGTGGGAGAAGAGACCTTTGGAATTACACAAGTTAGTGTGTTGACCATGATATTTGACTTTTTTCTATCCATAAATGGTTAGTTATTGTGAGGTAGGTATAATGGGATAACATAAGATATTGTTGATGAATAAAATAATATTTTAGATGACATCCCTTTCTTAGTTTAGTAGACTATTGAAAATATTTCCTAGTTAGAGCCTGGTTTATGAGTTTTTTCATGATCATGAAGCATAAATACGAGATGATAGGTGATTATCACCCAGTTCATTCCACATTAAATATGGGACATTATAATATCCCATTATTATCAACTGGGATACATTAATGCCATTTTAAAACATGCCATTTTAGTTCCAGATCATGGTTTATATTTTTTAATGATTGAGATTCCTATGATGAATTTCATGGGTCAATCCTTAGTATCCTACCATGAACTACACATTGGATATACATCTTCATCATGAAGACATGAACTATGTTGTGAATTTAAAATCCATGTTTGTTAATCCATTGGTATAGGTCTATAATAGGTGGGGACTTACCATTGTTTTCATGTTAGAACATATGTCTTTTTTCACTTTGGTTTAATCCATTTTGTTTACATTATCTTCTTTATTTGTTTAATCACACTTATTCAACTAGGATAGAGATGATGCATGTTAAATTCACAAGTTATGATAGTAGATTTTAGGAAAACCATTCTAGGAGGAAAAATTAATTTTTTATCTCTCCACACTCTATGAACCTTGGTGTGAAAACACACATTAAATATAATTTCTGGTTTGTCCTAGGATGTTTTGGATTGATCATATTCCCAGTGTTTGAATATTGAGAGTAATTGATGATGTGGACTATATTTATTGAGATTGATTAGTTTGATAATGATGGTGACCGGTTACATTGTTTGGTTTGGAGTAACAGTAGATCCTTGTGTATTTATATTCATTTATTTTATTCAATAGGTGGTTTTGTATTGTTAAATTAGTGCATGTATGATTATTAAATCATTATTTTTGAAACATTCCATTTATTAAAATTTAACTCAGTTTTTTAGTTACTTATTCAGGCTCTACTGTTTAGAGACCAAGATTTTAGAAAATTTTCTCTTATTATTGCACTCTATTCAAGGTAACAGTCTCCTAAACATATCCATTGAGGCTCTCCCTTATATTCTATAGCCTCTTTTGAATATGGATATATTCATTTGTCCTTGTTTCAATCTGGATAGGGTAACATGTTTGGTTAACATGGATTAGTTCATGATATTTTAAATTAGGCTTATGTGTGAACCAAATTATCAATATTTTCCTAATATTCCACTCTATGGATCATATTATTATCTCGAAGACATGTTATTCTATATAAATGTGAAAACAAACTGGAAAATTGATTACATAATTGATATGATTATCCATATTGAATAATAACATTATTTATATATTGTGTGTTCTATTTATATTTCTAATAATCGAATATATTACATATATATATTTGAAAATTCATTGATAATATAATTATATGAATTCCTTACTATGATAATTAGTAGGGTGAAATTTAATTATTTTTCATTAATGTTTATCATATGATTAATTCTAAATTACATGATCTTAATTAGTTTATTTTTTGATTCATTTAAAGAAAACATGGATGCGTATTACTTGTATGTTTTTCTAAAACACTATATATGTGTTTTAGTATATGTGGACCTTATTATTTATGAGGCAGGTAATGTAAATTTACAAAAGTGAGGAATGTGATTGGTTTAATAGAATGTTGTGAGTTTTTTGTTGTGACATCATGAAAAATGGAGTCATATTTATTTTTTTTGAGATCCATCGGTGTTTTTATTATATATTTATTCATCTGATATTATAAATATTTTTTTCATTCATTAGTAATAAAAATATATCATATATTTTTCCTGGTCAATATGTGTTCTTAGTGAATTTTTTCCCCATAGGTAGTACATGATTCCTAGAAAGTTTTCGCTAGCCTTGGGGGATCAATTATTCTCTTTTGGTCATGTAGGGTTCAAATTGAGATATGTTTGTATTGAGTAATTGGGATTTGATAATGAAACATATATATAAAACAGTTTTTTTTGTATTTTCTATAGTTTATTTAAATTTTTTGTGATTTTCCTGGTAGATAAGAGATAAACATTCATGGAATTAGGAGGATTCTAATTTCACATATGATATCTCCATGTTTTTTTCTATGGTTATTTCAAATGATAATATTAAAGCTCAAAGATTTAAAATCGGTATTAATTTGGTTTTCCTACTATATTATATCATGATGAAGATTAAAACCTATATTGAGGTTTTTGATATGGTATTGATAGCGGATACTTACCTGATTTCTATTACTGGACTAACCAAAGAACCATTTTTCCTCTGTGGTTTCTCTATTAATTCATATAATTTAAATAGATATGAAATTAGCATCATAGGGTAAATAGCGGTGGATCTATTAGATGGGTCTATCTATACCATCATTATTTTTTTATGGAATGAAATCATATCATTTTTTCTACATTGAACACATGAATATATTTTTTCCTTTTCTTTTAACAGAATAAAATTATTTCTAAAACTATCATCATTTGAAAAATATTCATTGGGTTATGACTATTAATTTATTTGGAATATCATCATCGATACATAGATGATCTACGCAGTAGCTAGATGCCTCTCGATCTAATAGAATCGTACTGTATGAATCTATAATAAATAAGTTATATGTAGTTGAGAAGTTTCATGTGGATGTTTATTTGGGTATTAATTATAAGATAAGAAACATTTCTATTTATTTTATGTTGGATAGTTCTCATTTTGATATCATTTCATATTTATACTTTTTTTCTACTTTTATGGTAGGCCTTATAAAACAACAAATTCAACTCATATAATTTTTTTATAATGGAAAAATCATCTGAAGTAGAAATGGTTATGAGGATAATATTGTTTGTTTTGTTAATTCAATATGTGAGATATTGGAGTCTTTTTGGGTTTTCATAGTTCCAACCTAAACTTATTATATATAACTTTTGTGAGGTATTTTTAATCTATCATAATACATGTTTTAATTTCTATCTTTTGTGCAATTTATTCACTACTTTTGATGTGGACTCTCTTGTGTTTCATTGAGTGGGGGATACTATGTTTAGTTGATTGGGCTTATCTATTCCAGATAATACTATGAAGTGGTTTTTTTGTAAAAATATTTCTACATAGTATTATAGTAATTTTATGATTCATCTAGTGTTCAATTAGATTTCAGAGGTGTTTCTTGATTATTTATTAGGTTTTCATCAAGAGAAAGAAGTGGAGTTCTCAATTGAATTATTGAAATAAAATTAACTAATATAGATTCCACAATTCCACATTTCTCTACATAATTGAATTAGAATAAAATTTATTTGTGTTATTTGAGGTCTATTTTCATTAAATTTCCATGTTTGTCACATTGGGAATCCCCCCATTCTTTTTTTCAATAAATATCAGTGGAAAACATCTCTTAATTATAAATTATCATTATCTCAATTGACTTATGGTCATGATTAATTATCGATTTCCTTGATTTAATTATTTTTATAACCAGATGAAAGGGGAAAAAAGGTAAATGAAAATTTCTGTTTTGGTCATGTTATAACAAACACGAAATCAAATTATCATATAAATTCTTAAAACCCCAAAAAAGTGAATGTATGACCATTTTGAGAAATAGTTGATGTTAATTATCCCAAATAACACCTATAATCTTTTTATGGATTTAATGTATCATATTTTCTAGGATTATCTTGAAACATATTTCATAGTGTTTATTATAAACATCTAATTGTTCTCTAGATTAAAGGAATGATCATTTCTGTTACATGAGGTTTGTTTTATAATATTTTTTTGTATAATTGTAATTATGGTAATAATAAAATATCCAGATCAATATGAGTGAATTATATTCCATTGGACATGTGATTTTTTAACATGTTTACATAGTTTATCAAAAAAAATTATGCCTATTATTTAATTGGGAATACCATAAAATATCTCTCAGATACATCTAATCATTTCTTTGGAAGGATAATATTGGTATTTTTGTACTGGAATTATCAAAGAAATCATATCTATTAAATAATATGTCATGGAAAGGGAATGGGTCTTGTGGGATTCGATGTTTCAACCATCCTTAATGAGATAATGACTCTATTGATAAGATATATGATTCTCATATTACCATTTTCTAGTCAGTGCTATGTGGATTACTGTGATGCTTCATGATAAGAAATTTGTTATGTCCTTATATGGAGAGATCATGAAGTCACTTATGCCTTAGTTCAACATTTACATCAAAAGTAGAATTATCCAACTCCTGATTTAGGACATTTTTTATTTGTGCATGACCTAAATATTTTCAGTATTAACCCTTTTGATAATGATTCACCATTTACCCTAATGATAATATATATGGATATAACTTTTTTACAAATCATTTGAATCATTTGAATTAGATTTCTGATTAATATTTATGTTATCTAACTTCTACAATGACTATTCAATCAAGAATAGTGATTTATAAGCTGAAACTCTTAACATAAAGATTCTTTATTAATATTTGATAGAGGCATATTATTATTGAAACATAATTAGTATTTTTTCTCTAATCCACCTTGGTGTTATAAAGGAAGATTATATTAATTATAATAAACTTTTTTAGGTAAAGTCGTCTCTCCTTGAGATAAATCCTTTGAACAATAAATGACATGGTTTGGGTTTTAATGAACTATTTATGTTCTGAATATACTTTCAGTGAGTAGCCCCTTTCCATGAAGGATGTTATTTTCTCTAGAAGCTGGTTTGTTTTCAATTCATTTACATCTGTGGTTATTTTTTTTATTTTCAACATTCTATATGTGTAGTCTACCCTAGAACCACAATGATATTCTGTGATATTTAGTTTAGTTTTTTGTTCCCATTAATGAAATCAAACATATATTCCTTAGTATCACAGTTTTATTCATTTCAAGGAATATAGGATGAGAACCATAATGCATTAGGTTTTTCAATCATCTTCAAATGCCAACATGGTATAGAAATGAAATTTCAATGTATTTCATTGTTAAGTTACTTAAAAATCCATAATAATGAACTCAAAATTTATGTTTATTGATTAGTTTATAAACAAATATCATTATATATATCTTTGACCCATATAAATTGTAGTACATGGGAATATTGTAGATGCATGAGATTGTAAGGATATATGGGATCCCAATTGAATTTTCTTATATAGGGACCCTCATTTCAGCTCATTGTTATGTGAGTGCATCTAGAATATTACAGAGTCGATATGGCATTGTGGGCTACGGGAGCTCATCTCTGTGACAATGGTCTTTAGGTTTTTCGATTGGCCATGAAGCTTCCGTTTTTACTTGGTTTCGATCGTCTCCCTTCCCCCGGTGGTGTGGCGTCGGTGATTCCATCCTCGGTGTCTACTCACATCCCTCGGTGTTTTGTCAATGTTGGAAACCCTACCGTTGTAGTGAAATCAAATTTCTCAGCTGATATACAGTCATCTTCGGATCATTGTGTCAGACCTGCGAATGAGTCGCAATGATCTTCTCCAGCTTTGAAGATTGATGCACATCTTGGTGATCCGTGGAATCTGGATGATGTTGCGGCGGCTATGACCTCTAATGCATTTATGACAGAATTCAGTGATGATATCACTGGTTCTCAATCCTACTCTGATGTGGTGAGGAAATCAAGATCAAAGTTGAAATAGGATGTAACTGGTTCGTTGTCCTAGTTCAATGACTCATATCCTAGTAGAATCCCTTGTAAGGGTTCATCGGCTCACGTTGAAGCCAACACTGGTGCTCTTGCTGAGAGAATTTCAATTGGTAAAAATTCATTGATTGAATGTATTTTTCTTCCTAAATGTGAACAACCATTGAAACTTGATGATTTGATTCAAAGAACCTCACATTTGTGGCGTTTTTATAACTAGAAACGTATTTCTCTAGGCCGAGGATTTTTTCATTTCCTTTTTTCATCTGATGACTTGAATATTCAACGATGGAGCATTGGAACCCTTTTTCTAAAACCTGGTTAGTTGCATTTGCATGAACGGTTTATGGATTTTAATGTCTCGCGTGCAGGAAATGCATTTTCTCAACTTTGAATTCATCTTTATGGACTCAATTGGGTCCTATGGAATCATAAAAAATTCATGACATTGGCATGGAAATTGGGACTCTGATTCGGATTGACAAAGAGAATGGGGATGTTCATTTTGGTCATTTTTCTAGGATGCTGGTTGAGGATGATCATAGCTCCACTCTGATTGACAAGGTAACCCTTTACACCCCTTATTATAAAATTCACATTGATGTTGAGTATGAAAAAAGCCTCTTTAAATGTATGTATGGCTATTAGACACGCTTTAGAGATATATCGGAAGAATGATTCTTGTGAGAAATGTGGGGTGAGAGGTCATTCAAAATCCCTCTGTCGTAGGAAGCCCAAGATGAAGGACTCGACGTTTGCGAAGTCTTCTATTCCTGATGGTGATTCAGTTTATGATCCAGTTCCTGATATAGGAAATGGTTTTCTAACTAATGTATCTTCGAAGGAGGCTCATAGTGGCCCTTCTAATACTCGGTCTGATTTGGTTAAATAGGTTACTCCAGTTGAGGACACCCATTTGCGGACTCCAGAATTTGTGACCCCTGATATTTTCTAGGATTATATCTCCAATGTGAGGGGTCTGCAAGATAATGTTTATTTTAATCAAGAAACCCAGAAGCATTTTTATGTATCTCAATTACCTGATAAATGGGGAAACATTTCTGAGGATGAACAAGAGAATGTGAGTACCTCTATTAGGGTCTCAGGCAGTGGAGGTCACACCACTTACAAGGGTACAATCTTAAGTTAAAAGGCAAAGATTACTGATATTGAGGGTCTTTCCCTCTAAGAGGATATCACATAAGGATTATTCTAATATTTCTAGAAACGTGTCTACCAGATCGTTGTCTAAGGCATAATGGAAAGTGGATACTGATATCTTGAAAATTTTCAATCTAGAGAAGTCTTAATCTGAGTGGGAGACTTCTGGTGACTCAGATTATGGGAATGATATGTCATTTTATGATCTCTAGACCAATTAATGGTGGTTGAGGGCATTTCAGTTGTTTGACCCCATATGCCTCTCTATTGTAATTTTTTTATTTCTTTTTAATAAATTGTCATAAGCTTTGCTTCTGGCTGCAGTTGCCTTGTTTTATGTGGGTTCATCTATGATATAATGGGAACTCATTCCAAGTTGGGTATATAATATAATCATTATAAGGATGTATATAAATAATGGGATAAAAGAATCTAGAAGTTATGCTTCATGCCTATATATTAGTATCTAGTTGTACCATGAAAAACCATATAGGGCCACATGATTTTTTTTCATTTGTACTAAATATTATCAATTTCTCAATGTGTGGTGGGATTACAAGTCATGAAATACCACGAAATCTATTTTTAAATGGTATGAATGTTTGATATATTTTTTACCATCCCTCTAGTTTAATTTTTCACAATAAAAATACATCAGTATATAATCATGAATCTCTCCAACCTTTCCATACCCCTTCATTTGGTGTCTTATCATGGTTACATTGGTGTTTTTATTCCCGAGTAAGCTTTATCCCTCGTCCTTTAACTTTCTATCTTTCTCCTCCACTGGGATTTCAATAGAGCATCCTGAAATTGATGGATCTATGGTTCATGATGTTTTATATCACTTTTAGTTTGACAATGGAGGTCTTCCCCACCATTTTTCTCATGGATGGGTTCCATTTCGATTGTTGTGTTTCCGGAAAATGTTAGGTTGTTCCATCCCATTTGGATAAATTTATTTTCTTTGAATTTCATGAATTTTTTAAATTTCTGATTTAAATTAAATTTCTAAATACGTTATTTAAATTTATTTTATTGAACATAATTCCAATGAATTGGTAGATTTGAAATGGTTTTGGCATGTAAATTTGGAAAAAACTCAATTCCATTTAATTGTAAAGAATTTTTGGAAATTGTTATATTTAAATTGATTAATTAATATTGTAAATTTTATTGACGTTATTTCATTTAAAATTTTTATTTTAATGATGTAAATGGATTGTTAAATTGACGGAAGTAGTTTTGAATTTAATTCAAACTTGATAAAATGGAATATAATGATTTGATAGAAACTTTAAAGACCCGAAAATTTAAAATAAATGTTTTTTCATAATTTCTTTGGAATTTTCCGATTTTTTAGCTTCTGACAGCACCTGATTCCGAGGCCCGGTGTGCCCGAAATCATTTTCTGAATATTTTCTCGGGTACGTTCAGTGAACGAATGAGCGGGTTTTTCTAACTTTTGATGTGGCGTCAGAATTGAAATATAAGGGCACTGATGAACTCGGAGCGCCGGTAATTGCATAAGGTAACCTTAACCGCATATGCATTCTATGAGGGTTGAATGTTAATATTTGGGAATCTAAAATAAAATAAATAAAATTTGTAGTGTAAAATTTTATTTATATATATGGTAGTTTTATCCTATAAAGGGGAGTTAAGGGTGGAACCCAAAACCACCTAACTACCCATGTGTGGATATATGAGAGCTGGGGCCCACACGAGCCTCAACCCTTCATCTCCCCTGAAACCCCCTTAAACTCCCCATATATTTATTTCTTTTCCAACTCATCCTTTAATTATGATAACACTTCCACCTTCCTCTCTCTCAATTAATATGCCAACACTATAAGTTAATTAATCACCCATGATTAATTAATTACTTATGTTTCATGAATACATTTGAATTATTTTTTTGTGTTGCACGGAAATTCTTTAAATGCGAGATGTCTTTTGTAATATTTGTGATAGCCAATATTTCGATGGTGAACTTCTGGAGGATTATAAAGAGAGGTGTTCTTCCTCCGACGAAGAACGCAAAGTCACTGACAACGTGCCTCCTCTTCTTCTTCCTCCACGTCAGGGGAGGAGACACCACTATAGGGAACGTCGCCAACAATAATGGCTATTCCTCTGACGTCAACAGAATCGACACCATTATTCCGTGACGTCCGACCACCGCGACGTTCGTCTTCCGTGGTTGGACGAGGTGATACGCCTTTGTGAGGTAGGGTAATATTGTATATTTCTCATTTAAGTTCTTTATTCTCTCGAGTAGGAGAGTATTTTATAGGAAGTTTATATAATTTATTCTTGAATAAATTATACCCTTTTCATAGTTGAAAGAAAGTGTTTGATTATTGCCAATTGATAACGCCTAACGCAGAGGGTGCGGGCCGAACAAACACATCCTAAAGACCCTCCTATGGTTGTTCGTTTGTCTACGGGATGACTGGCGATGATGAAAGAGGGCCACAACATCTATTTTAAGCCTTCGCAGTGAAGAGAAGGTCCCGAGAGAGCGGCAGGAACAGACAGTGGGGGAATCAAACCACCGGAGCTCGTTTGGTGGTTCGCGGAAGACGCTGCTGGTGCACTGCCGAAGCAGACCGCTACGGCTATGCTGCAGCAGTGGAATTATCGGAAAGGCTCGATCATTCTCAAAAAAATTGGGGGGCCATCATTATTCCGTGCTAGTTAAGGGAGGTCGCGCCTCTGCTCAGCCTGCTAGCCGAGCCAGCCTCCCCCGGTCAGGCCGGGGCGGGCCATTCAGACAGGGTCGCGTAGGCTGGGCCAGGTCGTGCTAGCTAGGCCGGGCTATGCCCAACTAGGCTGGACCCGGACCCAAGTCAGTTCAACCTTGTTCGTGCCGCCCCAGGGTGGGTTGGGTCGGGTCGGACCGAGCCCACACCTCTCTTTTTCAGACCATTTTTTGTTAAACATCCATATCATGGTCTACGTACTTCCGATCAATGCACTGTCAGTTGCATAGTATTTTTTGGATCAATACGGTCATTTCGGTATATTACACTCATTGTTTTGGTGAATTTTGGGCATGTCAGGGTTGGTTTGATCTCAAAACCAACCAGGCCCTCGGAGCGGAAACACATAAAACATGAGGACTGGGTGCCCGATTGATGTGTCGTCAACTATTTTGGATTCCTCTCAATGAAACCATCCATTTTATAATACCCCATGGGAGTTTGGGGTATAGTTGAGATACGGTCTGGCTGATTCGTACAAGAAACCTACCAGGCCCCCATGACAAAAAGACTAATAACTCACAGACCAAACGTCTGATTTACGTGCCGTCTTTTGCGTTGAGACCCCTATGATGAGGCGGTCAATTGAGATACATATTCTTGGGAATTTTTGATACTTGGAGTATATAATAGTAGCTCGTGGAGAAGATCCTCCCCGAAAATGAGCATATTGTGTACGGAGACCTAGTAGCTTACTGAAACCTGATGACTGCTTGTTCGATTCATTTCGGAGTGACTTGTATAGCCCAATGGGGAGCACTACTATGTTTGGGTGGAAAAACCATGGCAGAAGAGAACAAATTTGTGAGGCTGCAGACCCACGGTAATTTACAACAGGAGTACCTATGTAGGCTATGAGGGGGGGCCCTACTGTGTGAGGTGGCAGACCCATGGCAGTGGAGCACTACTTTGTGAGGTGGCCGACCCAGGTACTCATAATGAGAAGTACCCCAGCAGTATAATGATAGTGAGTAGTGATTGTATTCTTGAATGGACTAATGTTCTTGACATAGGATGAGTTCTCTAATAGCCTTGGTTTTGACATAATGAATAAAATCCTGGTTTGAGAAGATTCAATGACCTTTGTGTTTTGTTCATTGTTGAGATGGTTTACATGATTACATAGGTATATGTATGAGAATATACCTAAGTAATGGTTATCTATTGAGAAACTTCTTTGTGGTTATCCATGATGGTTTTAGTGATTCCTTGATGGTGTCAGGGTCCCTATTGTGTATCATTATACCCATCCCTGCACGGGATATGCCTGCGCCTCGTAGTGCTGGATGCAGACGAAAAATAGTGCTGACGGAGGCCGAGTGTACGAGGACTGTACGGCACCTGGAGGTGGACCTCCTGGCAAGTCGATACCCAAAAGCTGACATCACGATGAGTCGGTACCTGAAGAAGGTTGACAGACGAGGGTGATGATGAGGCTATCTGTACCTACCCTTCTGGTAGGATCTGTGGTGGATGATCTTGGAGTTGTGCTATCTGTACCTACCCTTCAGGTATGATCCATGGTGGATGATCTAGGAGCTTCTTGTCACCATCCAGCTGTTTTTTATTTTACCTTGTACTTTACATTTGGGCTTGTATTTCTGACCCCTTTACTTTCATCTCTACTTTTGTTTTCATTTTTACTTAGTATTTACTTCCACCTGTACTCTGGTTGAATGGGTTTACATTTTATAAAGGCAATGTCTTCCCATTTATCGGGATTTACGCCTTTGGTGATATTTGCAATCCCCTGGCCTATGGAAGGCGGGCTTAGGGTAGTCACGACACAGGCCCTGAGGACGGGTCGTGAAAAAATTTTATCAGAGGAGTCGGTTCTACAACAGAACATAGAACTCTGATATTTTACTTTTGTGAAGAAATATTTTTAAGGGTACCGAGTGTGGATTTCAGTTCAGGGAGTGCAGTATTGGTGTGGCGGCTGACGTATCCATACACTAGGACCATGACTTATGATTTCTGACTCATTGCACGAAAACACTGATTGCGTGTGTGTTTTCAAAAGTTTCATTAAGTCAACTCTACCAGGTCCGCTCACCAGGTTTAAATCGTATGAGTGTGTCGCATCTGTTTAGGATTCACCCATGTAGAAATTTAGTTGGAGTTTTGAGTGAGTACCCGATGACGGCTCACCGAGTGATGAGGGTCTGGTGTAGGGCCCTCTTACTATGTTGGCACCTTCGGGTAGTGTAACAGTAGCACCACCACTCGTTGGGCAGCAGATTCCACTAGCCATACTAGCGGATGGTGCACACTAACAGAGTATGTTGCATGAGTTCAAATAGTAGAGGCCTCTGAGGTTACATGGGGAGACAGATACCCAGGCTGCAGTGGACTACCTGGACGCGATTTCTAGAGTTCTATGACTAGTTCTGATACTAGTAGAGTAGATGGTGATCTTAGCTACTGGTTCTTGCCAATGAGTGACCTTGAGGTTGGTCCGCATAGTGATGAGGCTTTGGTGCATGGACTGATTCCTGAGATAGTACCTTCAGGTAGTGTTCTAGCTATATCACTACTTGTTGGTCAGCAGTTACAACCGGAAGTACCGGTAGATGACACATATTTTCATAGTTCCTTACACGTGTTTCAGCATCAAATACCCCTCAGGTTCCGAGGCGATCCCCACTCACAGGTGGATGAGGACAGGCTTGAGTAGGTGGTTTAGAGTTTTCTAGAGCATATACAGCTTTGGCAGGACGACATGTTGGTAGATGATAATTCATCGAGGCGTATCGATAGTTCCAGGTAC
Organism: Viscum album; assembly: GCA_963277665.1. Classification (NCBI taxonomy): domain Eukaryota; kingdom Viridiplantae; phylum Streptophyta; class Magnoliopsida; order Santalales; family Viscaceae; genus Viscum; species Viscum album. The sequence goes on along the minus strand of OY728133.1, from coordinate 968,062,639 downwards.
TTGATGTCTATGATATGATCAGTGATTTAGATATTGTACCTCAGATCGAGGTGTGATTAAAGGACTTCTAGGCCATCACTATTCCCTCTATTCATTTCTACTTATGTTAGGGTGCTAGAGAGAACCTTTGTGGTTGAATGTTCTTTAGCTGAATGGATACAACTAGAGAATGTTAGCAATGGGAAAGTAGGGAACTGGAACTATTCTCAAAGACATGGGCATGTAAAATGTTTCAAGAAGATGAAGTGTTAATGACAGATGAATTTTCAGAGCAGGATACGTGGAAGTAGAGCTAGGAGAGAAACATGAGGTGGTGTACATATCGACATGTTACAACCACCCACCTTTGTAGTCCCCACTAGGCTTAGGGAGAAGGACGGCAGGGGAAGAGAGTAGCTACATGCGTTCAAGGAGTGTGACCCAAGGTCTCAATGAATTATTCAAATAATGTTTTGTGTCTACTATTGGCTGCCGTAACTATAGACATTGATATGAATCAATCCTTCCTTCCCCGAATCTTGTCCCACACCAAGAGTTTCCAGTTAATCCGTTGAATTGACCCTCACGTATGGAGATACCTTTGGGATGAGACTCAATAATAAAACTGACACTGGTGGTGTCATCTGACCCTTGAGGCGTGAGTTTCGGTTGGATCATCTTGGTGGTAGCATCAAGGGCTTATGACATTGGTCTGGGTGTGGATTGGATTCACAATTTATACTCAAATTGAATTTATTAGGAAAAAAGTTTGTGGTTTTCCTTCAATTTTCAAATGGGTTTTCCATGGTTGGAGAAAAGAATAACCTAGGATGCACAAGATGGAATCATGCATAACTGGGTGCAGTCGATCACTCATGAGTATGCCAGACATAGACTTGAGGCAGACTTCTCCAGAGTTGTTGCACCTCTTTTAGCACTGACGAAGAAGGGGAAAACCCTTCATGTGGTCATAGAGATACCCGTAGAGATTCTTATTAGTTGAGGAAGAGGTTGACCAATGTGCTCATTTTCACGCTACGATGGAGATGTTGCAGATAATCTTAGGGTGGATGAAGACTGCACAGAACAGACTGAAGTCCTATGTTGATAGGAGATGGATACCACTGGAGTTCGAGGATGGCGACAACGTTTTCTTAGGGGTCTCACCGCGACGATGTCTATGGAGATGTGGCAGAGGAAGTAAGATATCTCCGAGGTTCATCGGACCCTTCAAGGTCGTCATTAGGGTAGGCGAGGAGGATTACTGCTTGACCATGCTACCACAGTTGCACCATGTGCACGTCATCTTCCACATATCTCAGCTGAGGAGATATGTGCACGACCTTTTCACACATCATCAACCACATGGTGCTGGACATCAATGATGAGGCGACATTCACAGAGGTCTCTTTGGAGATCGAGGATCGACAGGAGTTGGTCCTACGTGGATGGTCAGTTCCTCTAGTGTGCTTTCGCTGGTAGCACATGAACCTCCAAGGAAGCACATGGGAGCAAGAGGCTCAGATGTGTGCTCAGTACCCCATTAGTTTCCCTAGTGTGTTTTGTAGCTTTACAGGGATGTAAAGACCAGAGGTGGGAGTAATTTAATGACCCAGAAATTTCAATAAATTTTTTTTCTTAATTTATGCGGAATTTTACAATTCTATAGCTTCTAACTTCACCCAATTCCAAGGCCCGGTGCGCCCGGAATCCATTTCTGAAGATTAGATCGGGGTACGTTCAGTGAACGAATGAGTGGGTTTTTCTTTCTTTTGAAACAGTGATCAGAATTGAAATCTAAGGGCACCGATGAACTCTCCACGTCGATAATTTCTTAAGGTATCCTTTACCATAGATGCATTCTATGCGGGATGAAAGTTAGTATTTGGGAATCTAGAATAAAATAAATAAAATTGGTAGTGCAAAATCTTATTTATATCTATGGTAGTTTTATCCTACAAATGGGAGATAAGGGTGGATCCCACAACCACCTAACTACCCATGTGTGGAAGTATGAGAGGTAGGGCCCACACGAGCCCCAACAATTCATCTCCCTTGAAACCCCCTTAAACTCCCCTTATATTTATTTCTTTTCCGACTCTTCCATTAATTATGTGAACCCTTCCACCTTCTTCTCTCTTATTTAATATGCCAACACTACAAGTTAATTAATCACCGATGATTAATTAATTACTTTTGTTTCATGAATACATTTGAATTATTTTTTTGTATTTCATAACACTTCTTTAAATTGTAGAAGTCTCTTTTAGTATTTGTGATAGAAAATATTTCAGTGGGGAACCTCTGGAGGATTAGAACGAGAGGTGTTCTTCCTCCGGCGAATAATGCGAACTCACCGTAGATGTGCCTTCTCTTCTTCTTCCTCCGCGTAAAAGGAGGAGACACCACTATGGGGAACATCGCCAATGATGATTGTTCTTCCTCTGATGTCAACGGAATTGACACCATTCTTCTGTGACGTCCGACAACCACAATGTTCGTCTTCCACGGTTTGACGACGTGCGACATCATTACGAGGTAGGGGAATATTGTATTTTTCTCATTTAGTGGTTTATACTCTCGAGCGTGAGAGTTTTTTATAAGATCTTTGTATAATTAATTCTTGAATAAATTATTCACTTTTCATAGTTGAAAGAAAGTGTTCAATTATTACCAATTGATATTGCCTAACACAGAGGGAGCGGGGCAAACAAACACGGCCTGACGACCCTCCACTAGTTGTTCGTTTGTGCACGGGATGACGAGCGACGATGAAATGGGGACGCAACGGCAATTTGAAGCTGTTGCAGTGAAGAGCAGGTCCATGGAGAGATGTTGGTGCATAAGGTGGGCGAATCAAACCACCGGACCGCGTCCGGTGGTCCGTGGAAGACGGTGCTGGAGCACCCCGCCCGCACGGCGGCGCCGGCGTCCAGCAGCGGCGGCGCGCCGCTAGAGCAGACTGCCGCGGCTGAGCCTTGGCGGCGGAAGAAACAGAATGTCCTAGCCGTTCCAAAATAAATGGGGGGAATGAAATTAAGTTGTGCCTGCTAAGGGAGGTTGCGCCTCCTCTTAGCCAGCTGGCCGAGCCAGCCTCCCCCGGCCGGGCCAAAGCGGGCCATGCGGACCAAGCCACGCCGGCCGGGCCGGGCCACGCCATCAAGACAGGGCCACGCCAGTAGGGCCAGGCCGCACCCAATCGGGCTTGACCAGGACTCGAGTCAGTTCGACCCAGTTTGGGCCGGCCCAGGGTGGGTTTGACCAGGTCGGACTGGGCCCAGACCCCCTTTTTTCAGACCGTTTTCGGTTAAATTACCATATCTTGAGCTACAGACCTCCAATCAAAGCACTGTCAATTGAGTAGGATTATTTGGATCGAGCCGGTCATTTTGGTATATTACACTCAAGGTTTGGGTGAAGTTTTGGCAAGGCCAAGTTGATTAGAACCCAAAACCATCCAGGCCCTCAGAGCGGAAATGCTTATAACATGAGGACTGGGTGTCCGATTGACGTTCTATCGACTACGTTGGATTCCTCTTGATGAAACAGTCTCATGGAAAATACCCCATGGGAGTTCATGGAATAGTTTAGATATAGTCAGGTTAGTTTGTACACGAAACCAACCGGGCCCCTGTGACATAAAGGCTAATGTCTCATAGACCGGACATCTGATTGACGCACCATCTGTTATGTTGAGACCCCTATGATGAGGTTTTCCATTGAGATACATCTTCTTTTGACTTTTTGATACATGGAGTATCAACCAGTAGCTCATGGAGAAGATCCTACCCAGAAACGAGCATATTGATTACGGAGTCCTAGTAGCAAACTGAAACCTGATGACTGCTTGTCCGATTCGTTTCAGAGTGACTTGTATAGCTCAGTGGGGAGCACTACTATATTGGAGTGGCAGACCCATGGCAGAGGAGAACTACTTTGTGAGTTGGCTGACCCACGGTACTCGACAGGAGGAGTACCTCTGTAGGCTATGAGGTGGAGCACTAATGCGTGAGGTGGAAAACCCATGGTGGGGGAGCACTATATTGGGTGGTGGCCGACCCACGGTACATAACCGGGGGAGTACCTCAGCAGTCTAAGGATAGTGAGTATCACCTCAGAGTCATGATAGGACTACTGTTCTCGACAGAGGAGGTGTTCTCCAGCAGCCATGGTTTTGACATCATGAATAAAATACGGGTTTCAGGTGAGTCAAGGACCTTTGTGTTTTCCTCATGATTGAGATGGGTTACATGATAACATAGGTATTTGTATAGTCATATACCTAATTAAGGGTTATATGTTGAGATCCTTATTTTTGGTTACCCTTGATGGTTTTAGTGAGACCTTGAGGGACTTGGGGTCCCTACTGAGTATCATTATACTCACCCCTACACGGGCTATGCCCGCACATCGTTGTTTTGGATGCAGATGACGGACAACGCTGACGGAGGCCAAATGTACGAGGACTGGACGACACCTGGAGGTGTACCTCACGACAAGTTGGTACGCAAATGTGGACCTCACGACGTGTCAGTACCCAGAGGAGGATGACAGACAAGACCACTAAGGAGGCTATCTGTACCTACCCTTCAGGTAAGATCTTTGGTGGACGATCTTGGAGCTGCATCGTCTATACCTACCCATCAGGTAGGATCCATGGTGGAAAATCCAAGAGATACTTGTCACCATCCAGCTGTTTTGTCTTTTACCTTGTACTTTACAATTGGACATGTATTTCCAACCCCGTTACTTTCAACTCTACTTTTGTTTTCAATTTTATTTAGTGTTTTCTTCCGCTTGTACTCTGGTTGAAGGAGTTTACATTTTATAAAGGAAGTGTCTTATCAGGAATAGGTATTTACACATTTGGTGCTAGTCGACAGCCCCTGGCCTATAAAAGGTGGGATTGGGGTAGTCACGGCTCGGGCCCCGAATATGGGTCGTGACAGACCATGTGGTATTATCTAATTAAAGCATCATGTTATTTATTAAAAACCCATTTTCATTTTTAAATGGAATATTGGCCATTGAGTGTTTGGGAATTGGATTTAATTTAACTTTATGAAGTCATAAAATAAATTTTCATTCATTGATTTTATAAGAGCACATGAACGACTTATGTATATTTTGAGTTATTTGGACACACTATACCCTTATAAAACGTTATAAAACATAAATAAAGTAGGTCACATACAAGATGGAATGGTGACAAGTCAAATTTTTGTAGTTTTAGAGGTAAATGTGTATACACATATTTTCCTGAAATCATAGAGAGTGAAGAGTCATGTAGCCTTAAAATCTGTACCAATTTGGAAAGTGACCATGTTTCTCAAATTAGTATATTTGAGATATAAATTTATGCCAGTGTTGTTAAAATAATTTAAATTCCATATGTTTTTATATAAAATATTATATATATAATTTTTCATTTAATACATTTTTTTAGAAATATTCCATCATTTTAAAATCCTTTTCATAATTTATTTTGCCATTATTTGGATTGTATAAAAATATTTGTTTAAATATTATTTAAAATTCCAAAACTATTTATTTTAAAATTGAAATCATTACACTAGTTAATATTATTTGGCATCTAATATATAATCTATTGTGGGACCCTAAGTGTAATTTCATCTCACACCCTACATGTGCCTTTGGGTGTTCGTAGATTATATCATTCTATGTTCAAGTAAGTGGAAAGGATCATGTAGAGGTGGATCCATCTCTTGAATTGTGGATGTGGTGAGTTGTGTCCATAGGGAATTGGGTTGTTTTTTCTTATTTTGGTAGAGGAGTTGTAGTAATTGGGTCTTTTTATACCCTCTTGAATTATAGTACATTACTCCCAATGATGATTTCTTTTTATACATTTTTACATGCATGTCTTACTTCTACTATGTTTTGTGGAAAATTCATTCCCACTTTCATTTTGTATGATGCTAGGTGATAATCATCAACGCATTGGGATCACTAACTCCATTTTGGATATGTCATGATGAGCTCAGTTATAGGGTTACAAGGGTAACTGAGATGGTTCAATAAAAAATGGTATCAAAGGGAGGATGTTGAGATTATTTCATGAAGTTAGTATAAAATTTTGAAATCCTTTTAGGGATTACATTGTATTTTTGATTTATTGAGTAACTAGCACTCACCAAAATGATTCTTAAGTCACCCAGAGTGGATAGGGAGATTCATATTGTTGATTTGTTGGAGGAATTTCAAAATTTTGATTTGGATCGAGAAAAATATAAATATTTTTTATTATATATGTTTGGAATAAATTCCATTGTTTCTCATTTTTAGTTTTAATTTTGTGTCCTATTAACTATCTGATGATGTTGTGTTGATTCATGACTATGAGAATATGTGAATATTTGATATTGGAGGAAGATTATAGTAATCCACATCTTGGTAATCCTATAGTAGACCCAAACAATGTTGAGGTGATTTTTTTCATTTTCCAAGCATTATGATAGACACCATCTCCAATCCCCGTTCGGGATCGAGCTTTGGATCCTCAAGGGTATTATCTTAAAAATTGTTCTCATGTGTTCCTTCACCAGAACCCATTTTTTTTTCAAAGTCTCCACTGATTCTCAACATTATGAGGAATGGTTAGATATGATAGAATATCTATTTAACTTCTTGGATAAAACTAAATAAATCAATGTAATGTGTGCCACCTTCATGATAGAAGGACTAAGTAGGAGATAGTCGTACATGATGGTGATGAAAAATATACATGAGTTCTTAGTGTTTAAAGACATAATGGTTATTTTCATTTATTAGTTCAGTCTATAATAAATTGTTTTGGCTATGAATGTGTAGTTTTTCATGCTTGTGAAGGAAAAAATATAATTAAATATATTTTGAAATCACATTACTAAGATGGTGCAGTTTCATCCTAAGGTTTGTATACAATGAGAGGAAAAAGGATCAATGGTTTGAGTTGATACTTAAATCATATATACATTCTTATGTTTTATTACTGAAGAAACCCAGTAATGTTGATGTGCTCGATATGCCAATATTGATTGAGATGGACCTAGTTGGAAGGTAAGGGTTGATTGGATTTCCTTTTTCTCATAGTGGATATGTTAGTTCTTTAAAGTTAAATAATAAGAGTGATGATTAGCACCTTATTTCTCATTGGAATGAACATTATAGACCTTCAAAAACTCTTATGGGAAGTCTATTGACTAACAACCAAGGTGGAATGACATGAAATTCTAAGAGGGTTATCAATTAGGCGCCCAATAACTATAGTTATTGAAGACATTTAGGACACTTATAGAGATTTACTGTATATTTTCTACTATGTGTAGTGGAACATGATCTTTAGATCATTCTAAAAATATGGTGAAATCATATTCTCATTATTTACAAATATTTAAGGAATATGCATACAGAATGAAGCTACTTTACATAGTGGTGGAGTCTCTATAGGAAGTTGGTACAGATCCTGAAATAGTGATAGGTAACATTACTATAACATCATCATTACTGAACTCTCTACTCGATATTATTTCATCTCATTATTTTATTAAAACCCATATTGTTACATTGATATATATTCATATAGAGCTTTTATCTTCTATAATTTATATTACTACAATCCTAGAAAAAATGAGTGTGAAGGGTATCTATTGTCCTACATGTGTCTTCTCTCTATGATATTTCACGATGGCTTGATATTTTATGGTCCACGACATGAATCCTCTTGTTTTCATTTTCAGAATGGATAAGATCATTACAACTCAAGAATAGATTAATTGTTATCTTCAAGGGGGATGCCTAACTACAACTAATGGTGTGTGTCTTCTCATTCAAGGATAATGAGGCCGATTTATGAGTAGGGATGGACCTTCTAATATAGATATAGGTATTTTTATATCGATGTTTTCTTTTGTTTTGGAGTGGAAATATTTTATAGGATACACCCCTCTTGTTATCATTGTGTTTCCTAATGTGTTTCTCCATGATTTCTACGATTTTCATCCCATAAGAGAGGTTGAGTATTCCACTGCCTTAATTACTAGAACACAACTAGTTTGTATTCCCTCTTTCTGCATGGATCTGTATGAAATGATAGAGATGAATTCCCCGTTGGAAAACATTTTTTGGAATGACTTTATCTTCCGTAGTGTGTCCCCCTGGGTGTAGAAAGTTATCTTTCCTAAGAAATATTATGGTTCTATTCTGTTATTTATTGATTACAAAAATCACAATCGAGTTATATTAAAGAACATGTATCTATATACACATATTGATGATCTTTTTGACCATTTTAAAGTAGTTAAGTTGTTTTAAAAGTCCAATCATCGACCTGGATACCATAAGTTGAGGATAATTGAAACTGTCATTTATAAAACCATAGTTAGGAGTAGGTTTGGTAATTATGAAAACCTTATTTTTCTATTTGGCCTTAAAATACGCTCATTTAGTTTTCATGAGATTGTTAAACATGATTTTCCATGAGTATTTGGAAACAATTATGTGAGTATTTGTAGATGACATCCACATTTACTCAATATCTGAGGAGGACCGTATGCTTCATCTGAGAACAATTCTGAGTCTTTTGAGAACTCACAAACATTATTACAAGATTAGAAAGTGTGATTTATGGATTTATAATGTCAATTTCTTTGGGAAGATGGTGTCTAAACATGGTATATTTGTTGATCCATGAAAGGTTATATGTGTTATGACTTGGGAAATACCATATAATGTTTTTGGGTTTTGTGTATATTTTTGGATTATTCAAATATTATCAGAAGTTTTTAATAGGCTAATCAAAGTTGTATTATTTTATGACTTCTCAAAATTCGATGGGAATGATGTTTTATTGGAATAATAAATTTCATAGTCTATTTTTTGAGATGAAACGACATTTTAATGCTTCCACATTGTTGGGTCTTCTAGAGGCTGGATAGGGCTATGTGGTATTCTGGGATGCCACGAGTTCAGTCATAGGTTGTATTCTTATGCATGGTGATTATATAGATGCTTATGGATCACATCAGTTTTGGCCAGATGAGAAGAATTATGCTAACCATGATCTTGAGCATGAGGCTATGATTTACACACTGAATTGTTAGCGCTAATACATTTTTTAAAAAAGGATTAATGTGTTTTCTGAGAAAAAAAATCATGAGTTATAACTTCTCCCAAAAATACATGAATATCCTAGAGAGACATTGGGTGTAATACCATCAATCATTAAAAATTAATATCACCTACACCAGAGTGAAAGAAAATGTTGTTGAAAATATTTTGAGTAAGAAACATCCAACCACGGGAAAGAATTTATCATTAGATGAGTGAAATGTGATGGATATCTTTTCAAAGTTTCACATTGGAGGATATGAGATATGGGTTGATATTTTCATAGCATTATTTGAGAAGAATTCCTCTATTCTTGAAATTATTCTTCAATATCAATTGTGTGATGATGGGTTCTTCAAAATTAGAACTCTATTTATGGTGGGGAGATAGTTTCCTAGTATTTATTCTCCAAATATGGTGTTATTTGATATTGGGATCTCTCTGTTGTTTCTCTAGAAGAAAGAAAGGTTGTGGGGGTGTATTATCATAATTCTGATTGACCAGTACACCCAATAACCACTATGATATTTTGTGACATGATTCAGCTTTTATGGCTACCAGGAATGATATATGTCATTACAAATATTGTTTCCCACTGTTGTCAACACCAGCCTGTTAATTTCAAGAAATAGAAACCTTAAGGATCACTTCATTACTTTCTAATGTGTACTTGTATATGAGAAGAAATTTATATGGACATTGTTGGTGGGATTCTTCGTACCTAGATAAACAAGAATACGATATGGGTAGTGATTGATAGGCAGACCAATTCAGCTCAAAATCATATGCCCTCAGGATAATTTCAACATTGAGGTGTTTTGAGATGTCTAAGTGAAAGATATTTTATATTTTCATGGAGTTCCATATGTTATAGATTCTAATAAGGATTATTGGTTTACTTATATCATTTTTAGAGACCAACATAAGGATCAATGATCTTCGGTCCATTTGAGAATAGTGTACCATCCCTAGTCGAATTTCTAGATAGAGAGAGCTATACGTATTGTAGAGGATTTTATTTGTTCTTGTGTTCTCAGCTTCGATGGGGATGGTTCAATTTTTTATTAGAATAGTTACTAGTCTATAATCAAAATGGATCAGTTGGTGGCCCAGTATTGCTTTCCCGGTATATATCAATTGTTGTGGTAATAGATTATTGAAAGTTCCTTCATTGGTACAATTTTTCTGCAAGATACGTCATCAATGATTCAAATAATTCATCTGATAATGTTGATTTCATATAACAGATATTATTATTATGTTTCTAATGACAATAGAAAATTGTAATTTTAAATTAGTGACTTGGTTTCATTTAATGTTTTACCCTGAATGGGTAATCAATGGCTTGAGAGGCAAGGGAAATGTATTCCTCAATTTTTGGGGACCTTCTGAGGTTTTTTAATAGTTGGGGAATGATGTATACATTTTAGAACAAGCACTACCACTGAAATAAATACATATAACATTCCATGTATCACAGCACTAAATGTACTCACCTAATCAATGTCATTTTTTGAGTAGGAGTGTTCTTGCTATTGAATAGAATTTATCCTTGAATATGTGGACAGTTATGATAGTTGATTCTGAGACAAATGTGGATCATGGGATAATGATACCTTTTGTTAATATTCTATGGATTCACGGTTCTGATAATCATGAGACATGGAAATGTGACGAACTGATGAGAGAAAAGTGGCCTCATATTTTTGGAGTGTATGATTATTTAGAGACTTATATTGATAAATTTTTTTATGGTGGGGAGATTGTAACATCCCATTACCAATCTTAAAAGTATGACATTTATAAGTATATTCGTTCTTCCATTTCATTAACAGGGTGGGTTTGAGAATGGATTGGTAGGATACCTATAATGTTGAATTCAGACATTTTATAGACTTTCAATTATAACCATCACTTTATTGTAGGATACTACAAGGTTACCTGCCAGTTAACTATGTTACACATCATGTAATGATCTCCTGATGCATGTCGTGAGAAGGTTCATGCTGTGAGGAGATTCTTACAATGAATGTTTTCACATATTGTTGAGATGTTATTCATTTTGATTCGTTTAATGAATGATTTTTCTTATATATAAATGAATTTTTTGGTGGTTCTAAAACATAACTATTTCAGGATGTGTAGTTGGATTACACGTTATTTAATACCCCAAATATCATTTTAAACAGTAAAAAAATGATATATTAGTTTCCCCTCCGTCCCAGTATAATTTCACTCAACCCAAAGCCATCCCAAATACATCGTAATGATCTCCACCATTTCTAGGCCCATTTTTTTGGAATTCGATCATCGTTGCATTGGTATTGTGATTCTCGGTTAACCTTTCCCCCTCATTCTTCATCATACTCTCTTTACCCCCCATAGGGATTTCAAAGTGTAATCCAGAAATATATAGATCTACACTAAATGATGATGTATATTCCTTATAATTTTTTTTTTCATGGACTCCTACACCCTCTTTCTCGTTGACTAGTGGCATTTCGAGTGTTGAGTTTGTGGAAAAAGTTATGCGGTGTAATCTCATTTGGCCAAATTCATTACCCTTGAATTGATTGATTGATTTAAATAATTTATTTAAATTCAATTTATCATTCTTTCATTCAATTTATTTTATAAAACCCATAGATAGTGAATTGAGATATTTCAAAACTGTTTTGGGATGATTATTTGGAAAACCAACAATTCCATTGAACTGGGTTGCATTTGGGGAAATCAGTTTATTTGAACTGGTTAATTTTAATTATAAATTTCATGGAATCTATTTATATTATATTTATTAATTTAAAATTTTAAATATATTTGTTTATTTATGGAATTAGTTTTGAATTGATTTCAATATTAAGAAAATGGATTAAAATACATTGAGATAAACCATGTGGTTTTATCTTTTTAAATACGAATGTTTTTTTATTAAAAACTTGTTTTGGTTTTGAAAGGGAAAATTGGAATTTTGAAAATGGAGGAATAGGATTGAATTATATTTTAATATATATTAAAATATATTATTCATCTTTTATTATGTATGATAACATGAAAGCCTTATGTTGTTTGTGAGTTATTTAGATGCACTCTACACTTATACAATGTTCTAAATCATACATGAAATAGGTCAAATCCCCGATGGGATGGTGGGGAGTTGAATTTTTACCATGTCAGAGGGACATGTTTATTCACATATTATTGTGAGCACCTAAAGAGTGTAGTGTCCTATTTCCTAGAATACTCACACATATTTGGAAGATGAATGTGTTTCTCACTTGATTATATTTGAGAAATAAATATATTCCTACATTGTCAAACTGATTTAAATGCCTTCTAAATTTATATATTCTATTTTATATAAATAATTTATTTAATGCATTGTGTTATTAATACTTTATCATTTATAGATATTTATCGTAAAGTATCTTTCCATCATTTCAATTGTATAACATGATTTTTTTATTTATGCTTTAAAATGGAAAACATGTTTCTTTTATAATTGAAACAATTATATTGGTTATCAATTGTTAGGATCTGATATTTAATCTTTGGTGAGACCAAAATAGTCTTTTTCACTCACATCCAACTTGTGAATTTAGTTTTTTTTAGATTATCTACATCCATGTTCAGGAAATGGGAAATGACCACATGGAAGTGGATCCTGATGTTGAATAATAGACGTAGTGAGTTCTGTCCTTAGGGACTTGGGTTTTTTTCCTATATTTTTTAATTTGATTTATTTTACATTGGTCTTGTTTATGACTTATTAACTTTTGGTACATTAATCCTGGTGGATTTTCTTTTTAATGCATATTTACACTCTTATATTTATTAAACTTTTTTTGTGGAAAATTTGTTCCCAATTGCATGTAATATGATGCGAGCTTCTACTAATTGACCCATATGGATCATAATTTTCCTTCTTATTATGTGAGGAATGGATTGGTTATTAGTTTATCGTGGTGCCCGTGATGGTTTTTGGCACATGTCCTCTTTAAATTTTCTCCCTAGTGGCTCACTATCAACTATAAAATCAATTAATTACCTCTATAATATATGTGGGACCCTTTTATATCATGGAATGGATTGATATGGTGTCTCATATATCATAATTATAAACTTTTTGATCAATAATTGATAAACTTATCCATATTTCCTCACTCTAAAAAATGGTGTAATGTTTTACACATAAAACACCACGAAAAAGGACTGGACATGTCAATGATCGAGAAACCACATTGATTATTTATACAAAAATAATACTTATATATGGGAAATATAATTAATTGGTTTAAAATTGATGGTTTAATTATTTTTATTCAACATAGACTTTGGAGAAGGATTTTTTTCCGAGGGAGTAGTTTTCTGATCTCTTTTGTGGTCATCCATAAATGAAATTTCCTTTTTGGGGGTGGGAAGAAATATGGTGTGGATACATTTTTAGATCCTTATGTTTTTATAGTAATTATATAATTTTTCTAATTATCTTCTAATTCAGTCTTCTTTCTTGTTTTTTGGGTTGAAGTTTAGTGTTTTGTGGAGTATTCTAAGGATGTTCATGACTGGTGGATGGTTTGGAAAACCCATTCAATTCAACCCAGCATATAATATACCATTTGTTCTAGTTACTGAGAAGAGAATATGGTTTGGAATTTGGTTATTAAAAGTTGTGTAAACTTCCCCCATAGACCATGAAAAGGGATTGTATTCTTATACATGGTTTTGAAATATTTTTTTCAACCCATGTTTCCAAATGATTCTACTCATCTAGTAACCTAGAATGGGAAGAATGGATTGTTGATGTCTTCCAACTCTATCCTATAAAATTTTGTGATTTCTAATAATTGTTCATAATTGTTATTTCTTTATGAAACTAATTTTTTATTCATTATTCCACAAGATAACTTATATATCATCCTTGGGATCTCCACTCATCGAATAAGAAGATTCCATTCCATGTACTCATAGATTTATATAAATCTTTTCCTGTTTCATATAATCATTCAATAGTATGAAAATTTTTATTTATATTATTCATTATTCTTTTAGATTACATTTATCCCATAAAAAAAATACTCTAATCATGTTTTTTAATTATTGAAATATGTTTTCTAGAATGATATAATATTTGGTATTGTGTACATGAAGTGGAATACTAATCGTGAAATAGATACGAGGATCCCAATTTACCTGAAATTGTTTTTAATCATGTTTTTTTTTTACTAGGGATTATTTTTTGAAATTATTTTTATATGCCTTTATAAATTCTCTAAAAACATGTTTATTGGTATGACTCGCTAATCACTTAAAAGGGTGATACTTAAGTCATTTTTTTCATTTTTATATCATTCCTTATTTTAAATTTCTTGATAATAATTGGATTATTTTATAAATCATATTTATGACATAAATAGTGGGATATTACTTAGTGATTTTGATCACAACCTATATAAAACATTTAAAATATATAGTTATTATCAGTTATACTACTAGTATGATTATAGAACCATAGAGAGTTTTTAGGATTTTTGATTTTTATGGTGTCTGAGTTTGGTGGTGTCATCATCTCACTTAGAGATGTGCCTTTCAGTTTTTAAGTAACATGATTTTTCCCCTTTTCCCTATTGATTGGAAATATTTGTTGGGGTATTGTATTTATAATAATGACATATTATAAATTTTTAACACTTTTTCAATGTTTTTTATTGCATAATAATTCTCAAGTATGGTGTTTTTCTCTGAATCGCTTGATGCCCGATAAATTGGACTGGTAATTTCTTTTAAATAGTATCAGGGTAGATTCTTTTTCTGGTTGGATTCTATAATAAATGGTGGTTCGTGAATGTAATGTATCCAATGAATAATTAAAGGTAATGTGATTGTCTTGGCCTCTATAGGGAGGCTTATGTGTAACATTGGGAAGTATGGTCTCTAAGGAAGATATAAAGGGTATACATGAATATCATGTCATCATGGAAAGCGTAGGGGAAATGTTAGGATTAATGGTCTCTCACGAGGACATGATTTTAGTCTAAAATTTCATTCCAACTAGGAGGAAATAATGTTTATTATGGTAGGTAACATCTCCTTGGAGGATGTAAAAATAATGATATTGATTCATTCTATCTAAAAATATTTAAGGGTTAATATAGTAATTAATGTTTAACATGATTAATTGAAGTTATGCTATAGTTTTTTGAAATCTAAAATAACATATGATTTACGATGATATTTGATACCACACAAATACATAAATTTTTTGTGTTTTTTATTTTCTTATTTAAATTGATGGATTAAAAATAGTGTCTGGTTAATATTTTTTTATTTTAATTTTTTTTAATATATATGATTATCCCATGTTAAATGAAAACTATAAGGATTATCGTATATACCCATAATAATCTATCATTCTTTCAATAATAATAAATTTAATTTTAAAACATGTAGCACTATTAGTGGATCCATGAATACATTCCCAAAAGTAAAAATGAAAGGTGCCTTTACACATTAGTCCTCTTTTAAAAGATAGTGCATGGGTTGGTAGAATATATTAATAGATCATTTGGTATCTACCATGGGTATATTATATTGGTTATATAGTTGGAACCTAAACTCTCATACAAAAATCCCTACGACTTAAGCGTAACCCATGTTTTTAATTTTTTAATTTAACTATTTCCCCTTATTTAATTACATCACTTTATGAAATATTTAAACCCTAATTTAGATGGTTCAGTTAAGAGAGACCTATGGAAGATTATATTCCCTTAAACATTTAAATTCATAGTTCTATAATTGATTTATTATTATTTTATTCCAATTTATACCCTCTTTTATATCTATTTATTTAATCCCTCCCCATATAATATTGTTTATTCTTTTACCACTCAAAATTTATCAATACTTATCAAACTGTAGGTTAAGGATTTTCTAAAAACATTATAGTTCATATTTGATATTGTGGGATTATTTATTCATTAGTACACATCAATCCATATTTAGAGGATTAAATCCATTTCCACCATATTCATATAGGTGCGTGTATTGCATTTTTTTTAATTCCTTATGTGTATAAAACATTAAACCCCTTATTCCACTAAAATCAATCATATTATTCATTTTTTGATAATGAATCATTTATTTACATTGTATTGGGTATTTTTGTTTCATAAATAAATTTTTATTATAAAGCATATTATTAGAAAAACATTCTAATTAAATCTATTTTTTCATCAAATTCCAAAGAGAAATTCTTCATGTAATTTAAATAGAACCACTTAACGGTGGTATTTGAATATTATTGAGCATTTGTATTTTGTAAGAATCATCATATCAAATTTATATATGGTTTTTATTTTGTAAAATATAGTAATATATTAAATTATTATTGGGTTCCATATTATGTGTGTTTTTTTATTTATAATTAAAAATTTTCATTTTGGATTAAATGTTTTTATTCTATGATTTGAGAAGTATTTCATTTCAAAAGGGTTGTTTATGTATTTAACCATGGGTGAAAGTCTTAATGGTAGTTTAAAAATCATTACACAACCTATTTTCATGATTAATCTATCAATAATGTATCATGTTTCAAGATATTATTTAATAGAAATGAATTTTAGATTGAAACCATTTCATTGTATTGTAGTTTGATCTTGACTGTTACTTATAATATGTTATTCTTTAAATAAAATAACATTTTTAGTAAAATGTTTTATAGAGGTGTGGTTGGGGATATTTTTATATTTCCTTTACTTATTTTTGTTTAATTTCATAATTTATATTTTTACACATCATTAATATTATCATGAGAACCTAGAACAGTAATGTATAAACCCAAAATGACATCTGATAGGCATTGATATTATCTTTGTAACCTTATATTATTCGCCTCATTTAATTATACTATGAATTAATTGTTTCTATGCCAATAGGTATCAATGAATATCTTCTTATTATACTGAATTATCTAAGATGTGATAAATATATAACTTTACCTAACAAGCATTGGGTATTCTATCCAATGAGGGAATTCGTGTAGTTGTATTTGATTTTGGTTTCACATACTTTAGATAAGAATATAACAAGAATTTGGTGTACCTTGATTATTTTTTCACTTTTTTTACTTGTTTCACTCATATGAGTTCTAATTATCATTTCATTTATTTCATATGGTATTTTTCTTTTATATTCCTAATATTTTCGTTTTTGTGTAGATTTTATTATTATCTTTATTCTATTATATTTCCCTTACTTGAGTTGATAATATTTATATAAAAAACCATATTAATGTGGTAGTTATTTTCATTTTTTATGGTTTACATATTTATTATCTATTCAATTTCATATCAGTGAGCACATAATGAATTTATTCAATTTCATTTTATTTTACATTTTTTTAAAATTTTACATTGTATGTGAATTAGAATATGATTTTTTTTAAAAATCATAAATATTTGATAATTTACAATGAATATTTTTATCATTTATTCTAAATAATTTTCAAATGATACTCATAAAAACTAGTATCTTTTTTTAATAATTTTTTTTGTTTTAAAAACGGTAATTTTGAATTTAATTTACCTTTATCTATCATTAGATGATAACAATTTTTTATTTTCCAGAAAATATACATTTCAAACTTTAATTACATGAATGGATTATGACTGGAATCTCATGTAGACTTTTATTAAACACATACTTCATGTTTATTTTTCTATAGACAACATATAAAACCCAATGTCCGTTGAATAAGTATATTTTATAAATTCATGTTCACGTTCCTAAGATGTTATATTATTTGGAATCCTACACTCGTGGAAATCATGTATTGGGTCTGATGATGGGAACAGATAGTGACCATAGGTTATAAAAAGATATTTTGTACTTCAAT
Organism: Viscum album; assembly: GCA_963277665.1. NCBI lineage: Eukaryota > Viridiplantae > Streptophyta > Magnoliopsida > Santalales > Viscaceae > Viscum > Viscum album. The sequence goes on along the minus strand of OY728133.1, from coordinate 968,044,656 downwards.
TACAAGTTATATCAACCATTTATATGATTATTTATTTTTATGTTCGCTTATAATAATATTTAAATATATTAGAGTGTGAGTTATATTTTTTTAGGAATAAACCATTTTGTAGGTTTCAAATTTTAATTATTTTGTTTATTATCCATCGAATCCACACATATGAATTCACCAAGATAAATTGTTGGATTTAATACCATTATGACTTCATCATTTTTTTAATTGGATAAACCATTACTATGAGTGAATATTTTGTTCCTGTTTAATAGTTTTTAAACCATGGAGATCGAATACCAATCCAACCATTTTTTGGAGGGATCAGAAATCATCTTAGCATAGAATAAGCTAGTTCAGGAAAAAATGATTTCAATTCATGTTTGATTTTTTTATTTTATTTTATGGATGATTATAGATACGGTTGTTAGTACATGATATGTACATGTCAAGAGTGTCTTGATGTCTCCTTCTCATTCTAATCCTTGAGATACCAGGTGTAGTAATGTTTTAATGTATATAAGTTTTTCATATTATTCATTTATTTATGTGTATTTCATTATGGAATATTGATTTTTTGATAGATATAATGTTTATGTGTATTTATTGGGGATTTATTCATACATTAAATATGATATAATAGATGAAATGGAAGTTCATTATTTTATTTCATGGTCTAGAATACCTTAAGTATCCCATGAACATGGTTCCTAGAAAGTATAAATGATTATTTCATAGATATCATCCTATACTTCGAATAATTTTTCCCAACTGTGAATTACCATTATCCATGTTAATTTTTTTAAATTGAACACCAATTCTCACCAATTTTGATTGGATATATTTGTTTACTATTTGGGACGAGAAAGGAAGAGTATTTATGAATCCTTGTTGTTATATAGGAATTATTTAAATATATTTTATGATAAAAATTATATTCTGTAAAACTGTTAATGTTTTTTTATCGAATTAATAAATAGTTTTATTTCAATTAAATTAAAGGAAATTTTCATTTTTGGAGGAGTAAATTATTTCATTCATATTATTAGGAATTTAAATCTTCCTTTTAAAAAACCCCATCATTTTGAAAAAATATATAATGAAATTTTTTATTTATTATTTTTTATTTCATAAGGATTTATTATGACTAATTATTTATATATCCATTATCTTTATATAAGATTTATTATTTTGGTATATATTCAATCCTGAGTGACTTTGAATGATTCGTGTTTTTATTTTTTCATTTTCAAAGTTCATTCCCAATAATATTTGATTGATCAGTATATGTTTTTATTATGAAATTTTACTCACATTAGAGTCTCTTACAATATCATTGTTTTATTTCGAGTTGTTTTCCATATACTGGCTCTTGGTGTAGTGGTAAATCCAACCATTATTAGTGATTAGACCATATAAGTGATATATTATATAGCTATTAATTCAAATATCCCATCCTTAATTTGGAACTCAGTGTGAAACTATCATAGTCCATATTTTCATTTGTTGTATTTTCAAATAATAGAGAAATAATGTTATATTTGACCTTTGAAATAGAACGAATTTGTAGTGTTTCTTTTATCATTCATATTTGTAGAGAATGTTCACAATCTTTTTTGGAAAGGATTTATGATGGGATAATGATATCGGATCATTATGTATTGAGAGGAGCATGTCACAATATTATTGATCGTGCCTCTTGATTGTCTATAGTCAGGTCAGTTTGGGAATTTTAATCCTCCTCGATGTATTTTTCTTTTAAACTATCATTGTTGAAGGAGATGGATCCATTTTCCAAAATATTGGAAATTGAAGTTTAACTGACAGGATTTTGATAGAATTCTTATTTATATTGTTCAAGGATATCCATTAAATTAATTTTTTATTCCCTATTATTTTATTGATAACATCCTATTAATATATACTATATTCATTTAATAAGATTAGGATTACCTGGATTTCATATATATTTTTCGTGTAATTATAGATATATTATTCAAATTATCATACTATTGTGGGGGTTATTTCATTCCCCATTAAGAATCTCCATGGTATATTGTAGGGTTTTCTATCCTAATATGATATTTTAATATCTCAATTATGTGGAGAGGAATTGGAGGACTTGTATTTTGATTGTATAATTTATTTTTCTGGTATTTAATATCATTTTTTAGTTTTTTTGGAAGTATTCAGTATCATTAGTGAATTTTGAGACCCGTCCTTATGTTTTATACATTCCATCTATGAATGGTATTTGAATTTTATCATTCAATGATCCATTATTAATTCATTCGATCATTTAGTGTACTCTATGTGAGTATTAGAATTTTACTTCATTGGAAACATCAATAACATTGTACATGAAGAAACTAATATGCTAGTGATAATTGTCACACCCCAATATCACTTTTGTGTTTTTTTCATTAAATTAAATATCTTATTTGAATAGGGGGATAGTCGGTTTTGAAATTTTCTAGATTATAAAATGCTTTTCATAGTCCTTAGTTAATTCATAGTTAGTGAAAAACATGAGGATTTCATAAGATCCTATAACATGTGGGGTTGAATATTTTTATACATGAACTGACTATATATAATTAGTGAATAGTTAGGGGATCCATTTTGGAATTAATATAAGTAATCATGTGTAGAACCATCATTTATGAATCCCCGTTTTGTTTTTTTGACATTTTTTTGTAATCCATGAATCTCACCCATGTGGTTTCTCCCACTGGTTTTCAGTGGTTTCATGTTTAGATCATTTTTTATATAATATATGCTGAATCTATGTTATTTTAAAAGGATTTTAGTTTTTTATTTATCTCATTTATTTCTAATTAAAACCCGTTGAGTTATTATTTTCCTCCCAATAATATAATTCATCTACGATATCTTTAGGGGAGACTGTCCCCCCTACACCACATTAATTATTTGATTCTTAATTGTATTTAGCAGTGTTATTCAATGATAAACTCTAATTACTCTGAATTTTTCTACCATAATATCATATATTATTTTTTTTACTCTTGAACCCATCATAGTTCTGTGTCAGAGAAATCGTGGGTCAAGTGTTGACTAAAATATTAATTATTCATAATCGCTAAGCTATGACGATTGTGTCCTAAGCCCCACACTTTCATATTTGATGGTTTTATGTCATCTGGATTTGGTTCATGATAGTTTTTCTATGTGATTAAATTTTATTTTAATTCATGGGGCTATTAATGTTTTTAAACCCATTTTTCATTTAAAATATATATTATTTTTATTGATTTGATAATTGATAATTTTTTCCTCATCATTGTAATTTTTTATTTAAACATTAATGTGTTTTCAATGTTATATTATTATAACTAATTTCAATAACACTATAAATGTTTTTTAAAATATCTTATATTATTTCTTGATATAAAATAATGTTTTAACATGACTTTCAATATATAAAAAAGATCATGAACCAATTTAATTAATTAATTACATTATAAATCTTCCATTTTTTGTAATTAAATGTTTCTATTTGAAGAACAATTTATTTTTATTGTAATTTTATCTTCATTTTTTATAATATTATGACATTCAATCATTTATATGATTTTTTAAAATATAATAATAACTTAAATTTTTTTATGTTCCATATTATTTTTGTCAGATGTGGTCAAATTTATTTTTTTTCTTTTGGATTGAATGAAGTGATTTTCGATTAATGAGTTGTATATCATTTCCAAAGGATTTCATTCTCATGAACCTTTGGTTATTTCATTTTGGACCATTTGGGAAGGCATAATGTAATGGATTACATGAATAATTCTATCAATGATTTTTGATTGGATGAAATGACAATCTTTGAATAGTGTTTTAGATTAATCCATAGGGTTTATATTATATTTTAATCCTTATTATGGTGTGGAATATTATATACTTATTTGAAAATATAATATATCAGATAATTGGTACATGGAGGTCAGAAGATGGATTTTTTAAATGCTATTTACATTTTATGTTATTGCTTTCATGGATATATTTACTCACAACATTTATTTGATCATGTTTACATCAAAAACATTATTATGGTCCTGGTAAAATTACTACTTCATATTAATAATCTCTCATTAGTTGTATGATACTCCACTAACTATAAATATTACATTATATGGGTGTTACTTCATAGTTATATATTTTTATAGCTCTTCTCATTAGCCTATGTATAGTTGTATATTATAGAGATTTTATTTTACCATCAATGAATGTTTAATACCCACCGAAGTTGACCTATATATAGAAGGGTGTGATTTATTTTTCATATAAAAATGTTTCCATTTTTATTTTTACATTGACAGTAGTTTCCCTAGTCTTACATACAATATATAATGATACTATTTCATTCATTTTCATGGATTCTATTTAAATATATATTCATATATCTATCATTTTATTTGAGTATATTATATTATAGTTAATATTTGGTTATATTGTTATCATGATTAATGATATTGTTGTTTACCATTTAATTCATATTTCACAAAATTTTATGAGGTTAGATTATATATTTATCAACATAATGACTATCATAAGGAAGTCAGAATCATTTGATCGCCTTTATGATTTATGGGAAGTGGGTAACATCTCTAAGGTAGAAGAGACAACAGTGGGTTGTAGCGGTCCTATCACATTCAAAGATGGTCTCTTTTCTGTCAAAGGTATGGTTGATGATTGATTGGCCATCACTCATGCTCCCTAGAAGATAAAACCAAGGAATGAATATTATAACACACATCACACTGTCTCTACCTGATCTACTATGATTTAAATTATCTTCATTTCTGATATTCATAAGATCCTCAATCAGGGTATGTCCCAATATAAATAAGTAATTAATGATGAATCTGATTTTGGGAATGAAATGTCTAATTTTGATCTTTAATACTGTGTTTGAAGGATGAGGGAATGTTTATTTTTTACCCCGATCGCCTCCTCTTTAACATTTTCTTTTATTTAATAAATAGTCAAGAGAATAGATTATTTCTTGACCTACTAGTAGATAAATATTTCCCATTTATGGGATGTCTTATATGTGTACATTTTATTTTACTTGTCTTATTCCATATATTTTATATATAGACACCTTATTTAAATTATATTCATGAATTATAATGTATGTGAATATTATGAAATTGTATAATTATTCCCTCATTGTAACAATGGATGTTTTATAAATTCATTAAAAATATTTTTAAATGTATCTTTTATAATCAATAGTTAAATTTATAATATTTTTGTATTATTTTAGAATTGAAATATTTTTATTTATTTTATGTTTTGGTTCTCAATAAATTTAGAGAAAATATTATTTGAATGATATTAATATTTATTTTTAATAAATTTTATGTAAATATTTATAAAATCACCCCATATAGTCTTTTTCAGTGACATTATATTATCCTTTTTTTCTCCCATCCTAATTATATGACTCATTTACAGTGGAGTTCAAGGACTTTTGTTGATCAATTTTATATTCATGGTATCATCAATTTTTTGGAATTCTTATCTGTTGTCACTCATACATTATTGTTAATGATAAGGATGGTTGGTTAATTGGATTCACTAGGAGATCATCATTTTAGCCTTTAAGATAGTTTTTTTGTACATAATTTATGTATCACATATGTATCATGTATCTCAACCTTAATTTTGATTCAACATTCACATTCAGACTTGGTTACTATCTATTAAATAATTTAATTTTAGTTAGATTTATTTTTATAGATATTTATATTTATTGTTATTTCATAAATTTAAAATATTTTATTTGGTTTCAATTAGAAGGGAAATATATAGAAGACCCATGGTGGAAAACACAAAGAAAATTTATCTTCATGATCCTTTTAATTTACTATTAAAAACATTTAAAAGTGTTTATACAAGATATCCAAAAATCTAATTATCTAATTTTGGAATCATTAATTCATTATGATTCTTGTTTTGGGACATCTTAGGTATCTGGAAATGATTCAAGAAAATGGTTCTTCAAAAAATGCAATTTAAAGAGGGATTTCATTTTATTTATTGTTTTTATAGTATATAATTTATAGGATGGTAAAAACACATTTTTTAGGTGTCAGTATATAATAACTATATCCTTATCATTTAGATTCATGAGATACCATGAGTAGTTGTGTTGTGAGTGATGAAGTACGATAATGTTCTTTATTTGGTTCTATATATTTTTTTTCTAAATTTGATTATTTTTTACTGTCTCATAATTTTATGGGTTTTTTAATTATTTTCTAAAATTTGTTGATGATGTTGGATGATAAAAATAGTATCATTGTTTAGTTCCTTATTCAAAAAATGAATGATGAAACCACACACTTTATTCTATGAATCTTCCAGTGATAGTTATAAGGTTTTCATTTGTCCTGCCACATCATGTGACAGATCCAAGAAAATAAACTAATAGCTTTTAATTTTCGTGTTAAACCCCTAATATTTATAAGTTTATATAGATGTTTTTATACTGTTTTGGAATATTTTGTAAGGGTTATCTTAGTTTTTAAATTATATTTAATGATTTGATTGAAATATTGTTTTGAAGAAGCATAATTTCAAATGGTGAATGTTTTGTTTTATAATTAATAACGATTCCTTATAAAAATATAATAAAATTTATTTTATGTTTTAAGATGTAAAAATTATTTCATTAATGAAATTTTGAATTAAATTGATTTTATAAAAATTATGATTCTTTGAAAATAGATAAAATTAGATTTGGGATCTGAATTTCTATTTCGATTTCTTGGGGTGTTCTTTAGATTTATTTATATTTGTATGTTATTTTGATTCTTGGATGTTTATTTTTAATGTGTTACATATTAAGTGATTAGTATGGTGTATTTTTAAATTTTATTGATTTAATTTATACATCAATGAAATTTAATGATATGTAATAGGATATATGTATCATTAGATATTAATTATATCAGTGTATTTCTAAGTTCATAAGATGTAATTCATGTTTATAAACCCACAGAGACTCATGGTGCAATATTTAAAATTTTATCTTCCTAAATTCAATATGATTCATGAAAATTATTTATGTAGAATATGTTCAATTGTTCATATCCTTAATTTAGGTATTGTTAAGGAACCTTTCTAATTAGGCAATTCTTCATTTTCCAATATTTGAAACAAGGTTGGGATGGTAAATTTAATATCATTAATGAATTCAATAATGTGTGGTGCATATATTCATCTTGGTGGTAAAAAAATATTCACTATATTATGGATAAAGGCATAATCATGGACATTATCTAAAAAAACATGATGTTTTGGGACAATAAAATTATTGTTTTATTTTTTGTTCCACTTTTATATTTACAAAATAGTCATGTTGGTAATATTCATCACCCTTGTTTGATAGATCTCAAAACATGTAATTGTTAAGGTAAATTGAAATAGCATCACGAATTTTTGTAATTGATTTAGAATATCATTGATATACATATTAGTAATAAAAAACCCATTTGGTAATTTTTGTTCTTTCTATATCTCCCCTATAATAATTTTTTTTATCATATTAGTCACTGAGGTTTTATTTTTTTATTTTAAGGATATTAGGGATTTTACAATTTTTCTATGTGACTATCCATGTACTACACAAATGGTTATATTATCACTGAGATTTTCATATGAGTATTTATGATTTTCAATTGGATTTCTTTGTTTTTTCAACCATGTTTTAGTATATAATAAATGGTGCGGACACGTATTTCATGTTTGGGATTTTCATTATCACAATCATGTTTTAGGTTTTTTGTATTGCATATAGATAATCATGGGTTTATTTGGTATTATTAGTGACTTTAGGTAGTTCTTTTAAGGTTTTAACCATAACTATTTTTAAGGGTTTATAATTTTACCCTTTTTAATCTATAACCCATTTGGAAAATCCTTCCTTTTACTCTTTGTATGGATTATAAAGACACTGACCCTAGTAATTCTGTTATAATGCCTTTCTTTATTACATTCGTACTATGAATAGGTGATCAGATATCAATGGTTTTAAGGGTTCTTTATATTTGTAAAAAAATATATTATAAATATTTTTATATTACAACGTGATGTAATGTACAACATAGAAACTCCTTTAGAAACATCACAATTCTCGATGATTAGCCATAAATGTAAAATATAATATAAATCATAGCATTATGTGGTAAAATAATAAATAAATATGTTCTCACATGCTTGGTTATGGTATTAAATAAAGTGGAATCTATGAAAAATAAGAATAATCAATATGGAAATGAAAAACATATACTATTATAAAAAATTATTCACTATAATATGGAATGAATAGAAGGTGATAAAATAATTCGATTTAAATATTCACATGAAAATGATACTTATCCATGGATATTAAATTATTATAACAATAACATGGATTAAAAATAAATAATACCATAATGAAAAAATTAATAAAGCGGGACAACAGAAACATACCATCAGGGCCTCAGCCAAGAAGTCTACATTAATGGTATAGCCTCAGTCAAAACTAGGTCCAGTTTCCCAAATGAGACCTACCGATGCATCAAGGGGATATAGAGGGACACCTGAAAATTACTAGGTACGATGTATTCCACATGTGAATGTTATAAAACATAATCAACAAATATATTCATATTGAAACTTGAATTTGTAATGTAAATAATTTCCATATTCGGTGAGAATATACATAATATAACTAGAGTAATATAGAGAACGGTTTCAAGATAGTTCATCCCCAATAAAAATGACCACAACCCATTCAACAACATATGTTTTATTGAATCATAGGGGTTCTTACACAATTTTAAATAATATTTTAAAAAGAGTGTTAACATGGATTAAAATAATCTAATAATATTTTTTAGAAATTCATGAGAAAAAAAACATTTTCATCTTTAGAATAATGTAATTACTAAGTAGAATAGTTATAAAATAAAAGTTTTTATTTGAAAAAAAACCTTTTATAATTTTAAATGATTAGATTAATTATTATGATTCCCTCAATTAAGAAAGATCACACATTTCATATAACATAAAAAACATGTCATCTAAATTTTGAAATTAAGAATCATTAAAAATATTACATTTATAAGAAATCCTATGTGTTATAAACGGAATAAAATATGATTATTAACTATAAAACCACATAAAACAAGTAAATATACAAATTATAATATTAAAAATAATTTTCACACATAATCATAGCATGACATAATCCTTAGAGTAATTTTTTAACAAAAAGAATGTAAATTGGGCTAAGAATTCCCTTAACAATTTTTAATCAACAGAACCGTATGTCCATAAAAGTAATAATTATAAATGGATACACTAAATAAAATGAATATAAATGAATTAATTATTTCATCTGTCAATGTAATATATACTTACACCGAAAAATTAGAATATGTTGTGATTAAGAAAAATATCACTGAAATAAATGTGAGATGAGAAATCAGTACCTTTGGATGGAAATCATTATGTACTTGTTCTTAATTTCTTGGATAATCAAGTTATATTACATAATTAAATAAATCATATAATATTAAATATATATATATATATATATATTAATGTAATATAAAAATATCAAATATATACATTCATATTAGTTAAAATTTTTAATCTCGTTATTCTGTGTGTGTTTGTTTCATAGTTTTTTGGCTGGTTCCCTAGTGTATGATTATCAGAGTTCCTTTCACATGAAAGAAAAAATTCATACATTGAATGGAATGTTATTAATATACAACTATGTTTTTTAGTTGTATAATATATATTTTTTGAAATGGTATGAGTATGATTCATTGTATAAAAAATTAATGAATAACGATTTGTTTATTATTATGGGTTTTACAACAATATTCTACTAGAATCATTATATTTAATAAAATTTTAATATACGGGGTTTGATAATATTAAATATTTTTAACTACATAAAGAATAATTTTTTTAATCATAAAAAAGGATTTATGATCATACATGATGTTGGTAATAGAATAAAAAAACTCATCATCCACATGGCAGTAGATCGACACCTCACTGATGATGATTTTATTTTAGATGTCATGGATAAAGAAAGATACTAGATTATCAATATTTTTTTAACATAATAACATTATAGTGTAATTATTACACAAGCTTTACATGGAAAATTTGGATATGTATTTGAGATGATGATAATAAATTAAATTTAATTAAAAGAGAAAGAGATAGGGTATTACCATCGGGGTGTCGTCTCATTGAGAACCTCCTTAAGAAACCTGGAAAAGAATTTTGGTGCGACTTGAAGTACCAAAATGTGGGTAAATTTTTTGGGATTTTAATTTGGTATAATATAAAATAGGTAAAAATCATATAATGTGTGGGGAGAAGGGGTGGTGATTGAAGGGTATTTATAGCAGAGGAGAAAATGTTATTTAATTATTTTATTTAATAGTTTATTATTTTGGCCCAAGAAAACCGGTCGTATTGATTAATGTTTCTCAATTATGTAACTAAAGAATTTAATATCATGGTAATGGTCACATACAACATCGATGAATAAAAAATGACTCAAAAATTAATTTATATACTTTTAATTTTAAATATCATAAATTACTGTATTTCACTATTCAACAACAATTACACTTTTATAAAAATAACATAAATTAACACCAACTATTATTAGATGTGTATAATTTTAAAAACCTACTATATGATTTTAAATGATTTTTATGAAAAAGATAAATTTCATTTATAATTATTATCATTAATTATCTGATTGATTCATTAGTAAAATAAGTAATACATCGTCATTGTATAATTCATTTGGGTAATTATTTTTTCCCTGGAAATTTCAAAAAAATCCAAAAGGTAGTGAAATATTTATCTTTCAATAAAAAATAAATATATGTAGAAATATTTTTTATAAAACCATATGAAAATTAATATAGTTATTAAAAATATAAATTTGACATTTTTTTTATTTCATTTAATTTAAATAATATCATATTTATTTTCATGGAAACAATTTTATTAAAGAACTATAATTGGAATCTTATCTATAAAGTGTATAATATAAATCATTTAAAAATTGGGAATATTTTAGGGTAATTTTTGAATAATTTTTCTTTTAACTAAAATTACCCAATTTACCATTTACCGTGGTAATAAAAATTAACAATGATACTATTGATTTTGTTAAAAAATAAATATTTCATATTTTATAAATTTTGTAATTATGGTTAAAATATGAAATTCATTTTTCAATATTCAAAACATAGTATTTTCAGAATATAATTTATAATTAACCCCATAAAAAGAAATGAAAAAAAGTTTTTCAATGAAACATATTTTTAAAAGAAAAATTAATTAAACAAAAAGTAGAAATATTGATGATTAAAATAAAATAAATTAGATTATTTATATCAAAATTGTATTAATGATAAGAGTTGTTTTCTTATACCTTTTTGAAGATCTATTCCTTTAAATATTGAGAAATTTATATAGGTAGTGTACCATCTCCTTCCAGTTGAAGATTTTAAAATTGGAATACGTTTTCATTGACTTTCAATCAAAATAATAATTTCCATTCTCCTAAATGGTTTACCAAACACTAATTTCTTTTAAGAAAGTATGTGGGTGTTTCTTTCCACAATTATTACATGTGGTATAATACTAGTTTCTCTTCCTTCTATTATCTATGTTTTCCTAGTTGTACTATTATTCCCTTATATCCCTCCAAAACCATAATACATATAGAATTATTTCATAGTCTCATTAGAAGTTGATACCACATCATCATATGTTGAGAATGATTGTAAATATTTTTCCCTTAAAAATACTCACATAAGACTATAAAAGACATAATATTCATTATTAGATTGATCATTTTTATTGTTGAGGTAACCATTCCCTCTATGAAGTGACATTTTAAAATAACATCATACCCTAGATTAGATCATATCATAATAAAACATAATAAATAATTAGAAAACTTGTGAAATACATAACATAAATTGAATAATTTATGATTATCTAATCTCATAAACAACTTTTGTTTTGGTTTTTCCTCTATAGTTACCATCAATGTCTATCTTATGGTTATGTTCCCAAATCTCGGATTTAATAAATCTTGTTCCCATGGTAACAACTAAACAAGATTAGATAACAATTGTATAGACCCCAATCGCAGTAGCTCAGAGATAGTACCATACATTATTACATGTGTACTTTGAACAAGAAATCACACCCCAATATAACGAATAGTTTAGTTGATTTTAAAAACCAGAAAAAAAACCTAATTGTTACATTTAAACTAGAAATTAAATATTACATAGAAAATATTTGGGAAATATCCTTCTTCTCATATATTATACATTATTTTAAATTATAATATACATCATGGCCTAATGGGGGAAAATAAAATAGATGAAATGATTGAGATCATATCCAATAGGGGTATGTTATACATTGAAACTAATATAAATAAATATAAACAACATGGAATGTTGTAAGAAATCATATTAAAAGAAAATCATGATAATAATATTGAATGAACAAAATATAATCAAATAACAAAAAATAAATAATCACATGATAATGATAATTATAAATGAATATTCTACTAGTATTAGAATCACATCATTTGTTAATAACTAATATATTAATGATTTAATGAAAAATTTTGGACATAAAAAAAACTATCAAGGCTTAGGCAATATAATTCTACATAAATTGGTAAGGCATTATCAGAGACATGTTCTAGTTTTTCTAATGAGACCTTATACATCATTGAGGGTCTATAGTTGTCCTAACCTAACACTTACTAAATCAGATACATTATTCATAAAATATATAGTAATCATAAGGAACATATATATTCATTAGGACATTCTCTTATAAAATGTAAATAATCTCCCAATTCAGAAAACATAATCTTAAAATATCAAGAGTAATATAGAGAATTTAATCAAGATCTTACATACCATGTCAAAATTTTCAAAAACCATTTAATAATATAATGTAATATTACACCATAAGAGATGAACTAAAATAAATAATTATATTTCTAAAAGGTTTTTGGAATAGGTGAAGATACTATAATAAAATCATTAAAAAATTCTTGTAGAAATACCCTTTTACTTTGTAATCATTTGTTGAAAATCCACCCAATAATAATATAAAATATTTTATTCGTAAATAATCATTAAATATTTATTATATTCAATAAATCATTAAGGCACCATGAAATTTTTAAAATTCACACATTCTGTATATGTAAAAAAATTCATTTAATGTTTTTTAAAGAATCATTTAAAATGGTATTTTTTTTAAAAGGATAGTGTTAACCACATGAATAAATTATGTTTCTTAGATATAGTTCAATATAAAATGTGTGTAAATAAAACATCATATAATCAAAAGAAATTTGAATCATTATTGTTCATGTGAAAAATCATATGAGTATATGTTTAACCCATTGAATGGAAATTGGGTTAAGAATCCCCTCACCAATTTCTAATCAGTGGGACTCCATGCCTTCTGAATATAATTATTGTCTAATAATAAATTGAAATAGTAGTATACAAACACCACAAAGAATGAATAAGTGTTAATAATGTTATATCTAAATGAAATACAAGTGAGATGAGAAAACCATTAACATATGTTTATACTGATAATTATCTTTTTTGTAATGTCCAATATTATGAAATAAAATAGATTAATTTGTTAATAAAGAACACCATAAACATATATTTAATATATTATAATTTTAGTATGCACATTTATGTCCATTTCAATGAGTTTTCACATTTAATTTAATTATTTTCGGTAAATTTGTTTCATTTTTTTATTGTATGTTCCCTAGTTTATAATTGTGGGACTTCTTGTCAATTGCTAGAAAAAATGTATAATAGGACTGGAATAATATTAATATAATTATAGTTTCTTAAATGGAACTCTATTATATTTTATTATATGGTTTTGGTAGGATTCATTGGATAAAATTTTAATGAAAAATGATTGGTTTATTTTGGCGAGTTTTACATCCATCACGAACAAGAATCATTTTTTAAATACGATATTTATATACTAGTACTCGAAAAATAAATAAATTTTAGTAAAAATATTATAATTTTTTAAACCAAAAAAACGTTTTCTTACCATCCATGAAAGAGGTAATGAAAAACGAAAACTTGTCATCCATAATGATGATAAATTGACACCTCACGGATGATGTTGTAATTTATTGACTAAGTAGAGAAGAGAAGAGACATAATGATAGATATTTCATTAGAATAATAAAATTATAGTATATGTATCATACATTAGTTACCACACCTTTTTTTATATGGGAGGTGAGGTATAGATAACAAAAGAAAATAAATTATAATACAAAGTGGGATGGTTTTACCTCTTTTGTGTCATATCATTAAAAACATCACTAAATAAAATTGAAATGTTATTTTGGAGAGAAAATAAATATTGAAATTGGGGTAATAGGTTAGGGAATGATATTGGAAATAAATTAAGGACTCTCAAAATGTTATAATGTGTAACGAAAAGGGGAAGTATTTATTGTGGAGGGAGGGGTGTTTTTTTATTATTTTAATAATTTGTTTAGTGATTTTCATCAATAGAATCTATTTCATCGATTCAACACACTAAACATGATATTTAGATCATGTGACTTCAAGTTATTTTTTACTTATATCTTCCATCACTGAACCATGAATCAAAAATTAATTTATTTACTCATAATTCTAAATATTGTAAATTATAGTATTTCAGTATTCCCCAAAAATTCAACTATTTAGAAAGATAAAAAACATTCTAACCAGACAATAATAAAATTATAGATTTAGAAAACGGACACTATTTTATAAAAATAAATATATAAAAGAGATAAAATTATGTTTTAATTAAAATCAACAATTATTTGATTATTTCATTAATGAAATAATTTTTCAATCATCAATGTATAAATATCATTGTAATTTATTTCTACCCTACCAATAAAAAATAAAATACCATGATCTAGATATATATTTTATATTTGAAAATAAGATCTAATGATAATGATATATTATTAATTGAATAATATTATGAAAAATAGTTATAAAAAATGTGAATGTGACATTTTTTAGATTTTCTATAATTTAAAAAATATCAAATTCATTCTCATGTAAAATTATACATTATATAAAAAAATTAGAACCTTCTATGTTAATGGTAAATTTTAAATCATATAATAATATTTTGGAAAATATTAGGTCAATTTTATAATCCCTATAATTTTTTTAACAGAAATTTCCCAACATACCCTTTATCATGGTAACAATGAATTTCCAATGTAATTTTTCATACTGGTTATTAATAAAATTGAAATATTTAATAAATGTGGAAATAATGTATCCAAATAATACATCAATTTTTTAATATTCAAAAAATTGATGATTGAAAACATAATTTTATATTAACCCAGCAAAACTCAATGTAAAATGGTTTTTTTGAAAAAATTATTTTTACTCCCAAAATGTATTTACACCAACATAAATTATAATGATGAATGAGATAAAATAAATGATATTAATTATAGATAAATATTATTTAATATAATTTAAGGTAATAAATAAAGTAAATATACTTTTAATATAAGTAAATTATATAAATCGGTCTTTTCACTATTCACTGGGAAGTAGATATTTTCCGAAAAATAATATAAAATCATCATAAGTTAATTTTGACAAAATATTTAATAAAATAATGCTTATTATGGTCTATATAATTTAAATACTTTCCAAAATTTCTATTTAAACATAATATTTATTAAAAGAGGTAAATTTTCATTTTGAGAAAATCTATATTTTTATTCTTAAAATTTGATTTATTCATCACAGAAGACTTTAAAACTATTAAGTTGAAATTACAAAAAACAATATGGAATATAAAAAACATATATTTTATGGAATTATTTAAATAATAGTGCAAAATTTTATTTATTATTATATATTTCCATTAGGTTATATATATTTTTATTATAAAAATCATCCTTTATGTTCAATTGGTTTTTATTTTC
This sequence comes from Viscum album, assembly GCA_963277665.1. Taxonomy (NCBI): domain Eukaryota; kingdom Viridiplantae; phylum Streptophyta; class Magnoliopsida; order Santalales; family Viscaceae; genus Viscum; species Viscum album. The sequence continues at coordinate 968,028,563 of OY728133.1, read as the reverse complement.
ATTTTATAATTAATTGGAAACAAATGAATTCATTTTATAATAATATTTAAACAATAATTTCATAATGTACATAATAAAATTGATTCACTCCTTTATTAAATCAATATTATAACTATCAGAATTAAATAATAGAATTTAATAATTTGATTAATCTATTATGCAAGAGATGAAGTTGAATTAAAATAGGGACATACCATAAAATAAATGGGTGTTACATTATCCCATCTTTTAAAAACAATTTCCTTGAAATATGATCTTATATATAAAAATTCAAATTGTTATAATTTCAAATTAATTTTTGTGAAACCCACATCATAAATAGGTTTAATATAATAAAATCACAATAAGAAGGAATGAGAAATGAATAGGACACCACAAAATTAGGATTTTTAATGTTATAAGATTAGTGGGAAGTAAAAAAACATAAAATAAAAATAATCCTATCATGCATTTTTATAAAGTGATAAAAAACATTTTCATTGAAAATTTTATCTTCAGAATTGTGTAAATTTTTTATTTTTAAAATTGCATGGATTTCTCAAAATAATAGTAAACATATGACATTTTTTCCAAAATACATTTACTGTAGTTTTGGGATTGATTTTTTTCACGATAAGCACATGAGAAAATAAACAATTTTTATTCCTTTCTATTTCATAATCTCATCCAATAGTTGTGATTTGATCCATCCCCACTTAAATTCCTAAATCTGGAAATGAATATTCAATGAAAAGTTTTATTCCAGATGCTCAACTAGTAATCATATAATCCACATTTCCTTTTTCATCATTTATATGATTACTGATACAACACTGGTTTGAATATTCAATATGATAAATCATAATTTAATTTTATCAATAATATCCCCACATGTCATTTTTCATCCTTTATTTTTTTATTGATACAACAATGGTTTGAATACTCAATATGATAAATCTTACTATAATCCTTATCAATTATATCTTTAATCCATTACGTTAGCAGTTAAAAATATTACTCATCCAAAATATTCCTTTCCAAATTCGATGACCCAAAATACAGAAAGAAGGTCACCAATTATCCATGATCCAATTAGAATATTATTTCACAAAAAAATTTCTTCCTCACTGTAAAATAAAAATTATTTTAATTACAATATATACATTACCCTTTTAGAAAAACAAGCATTTTTTGAAGGAAAAAAGATGGTTCTTGAGTGTATTCCTTAAATCAAAAAATCTAACAATTCCAACTTATCATACACCATACAATCACTCACCACCATCATGGATACCAATACTATCACATAATAATATATTTATAATTATATCAACATAAATCACACAATTAGGTTTATTTTACATATGTCATGTGTCTAAAAGATTGTCAACATCCAATAGGGTCCCATCACAAGATTACCAGTGCTAATCATTTCTTGCTTTAAATTCTTTAAAGAAGATGTACTGGAGTACACTCATTATATATCTCATGATTCTTATTAAAAAATAATTAAATATAAATTACTGAAAGAACCTAATTATTAGATATTAAAAAAATAATATTAATCACTTTTATTCATCTATGGTATTATCATAAGCTTGCGCATTCTCCATTATCCTATTTTGGGGTATATTCCTTTGATGCTTGAGACATTTATATGCATAGTGTCACATATACATTATGTTGATTCATTACTCATTGAAAACCATTTTCATATCCCTGATATCACATTCATGATTTTTTTTCTATTGGAACATGTTGAAAAATCTCACTCATTTTGAGAAACTACTAGGGTGATTCTTCCAATAATTATCACAGATGTGAAAATACGTCATTCTCTTACTTTCTTTGACCAATTTTTTCAACGTTGTACTCTTGTTCTCATGTTTCCCTCCAAATCCATAATACATAGATTATTCATTCTTTTTAAAATTATGAAATGATACTAAATCCCCATATGATGAGAATTTTTGGGGGACTTCTTCCCATCGACGTATTGGCATATAATAAAAAATATTTGATCCTCCATACAATATGGATTATGTTAATTGGATAGGTTACCATTCTTTCAATGAGGATTTATTTTTAAATGAAGAAATGCATTTTATTAGTTTTTAATATTATGAAACATAATTTATAATCCAAAAACTAAAGAAATACATATCAATAAATGAAAAAATAATGCATAACTAATCTCACAAACATGGGATTTTTGGGGATTTCTTCTATATTAATCATAAATGAATATATTAGTGTTATGTTCCCTAATATATAATTTATAAATCTATTTCCTATGTATTATACTAAAAATTATCTAATATAAACAATAAATAAAAATACCCCATTAGTATTGAGTCAGTCTATTTACTGAATTGGTAATATGTTTAGGTGACCACATCCCACAGGACTGAATAGTTTAGTGGATATTGAAAAGAAATTAAAACAAATTAGTTACATAACACCACTAAATTAAATAAAACATAGAAAATACTTTGGAAACAACCAAATTCTCCTATATAATACTTTTATCTAAATTATAATATATATATAATCATCCTCGGGAAAAATAATATTTTTGAAATGGGTGAGATCAGATGCTCAGTATGGGTATGCAATAGAACTTAATATATAATAAATAAAAATAATATATAATTAATGGTGCAGTGAATTACATTAAAACAAAATCATGGGAAAAATATATAAGGATAACATATGATCAAATAACACCATAAAACTTATCATATGAGAATTAAAACAAAACATGGATATTCTATTAATCACACAATCAAAGGGATTATCAATAATTAATATAACAATGAGTTAATGAATAATGATGGATATCATAAACATTCCATAGAGGCCTCACCCAAAAACCCTACATTAATGGGTGGGGCCTTATCCAAAACATTATCTAGTTTGTCTTGTGGGACATATTAATGAATCTAGAGGATATAGTGGCCCCACCTTAACCATATTTTGTCCAATTCATTCATTATATGAAACCGGTAGAGCATAATAAAAATATAAATTCATATTGAGTCTAGTATATGAAATATTAATTATTTCCCTAATCAATATTCATATTCATAAACTATCCGGTGTAATATGGAGAATGGTATCAATATAGTATACCCCAAATCCAAATGATCTTCAACAATTATATAAAACAATGTAATTGGTATCATAAAAGATAAAATAAAATAAATCACATGATCTAAATATGGGGTTTGAAATAGATGAATATACTCCAATAAATTCATAGAGACATTGTTTTTGGGAAATATATTTTTTTACTTTGCAATAATTTATTTAAAACATTATACAATTACAAATGACAACATTTCATTTTTTAATGACCTTTTGAACAGGATACTGATTCCATAAAACACTAAGGTTCCATGAATGTTGGAAAATCCATTAATTCCATTTATGTTAAAAAATTATATTTAATTTTTTTGAATGGAATTATTTAAAAGAATATTTTTATTTGGAAGGTTAAGTGTTAACCAAATAAATCAATTATGTGTATTACATATAAATACATTTAAAAAGTGTAAATAAAATACATGATAATAAAAAATCTGTCACATAATCATATCATTACATTATCATTGGAGTATATTTTTAATCCAAATCACGAAAATTGTGTTAAGAATCCCCTTAAAACATTGTAATAAGTCAATCCTTATGCTTTAGAAAAGTAATAATTATCATATGAAAAAATTAAATCCAGAAATATAAAGGGTTTTAAAATATTATATCTTAATGTTTAATATATATAGCATGTAGATTGGATAATTAGTGAAAAATTAATATCTCACATAATAAAATTGAGTTGAGAAAACCCTTACCATATGATCAAAATCATTTTTCATGTGAGGTTCACTAGGTAAAATACTATAATTTGGGGGGGGTGAATCGAGGTGGGAAATGTTATATTTTATCACCTTCAAATCATGATTTGTTGTTAAGAAACACTCTCTACTATCTTATTCCCATTACAATGTATGAATTGAATTTAAATCAATCACGAGATAGAAAAATGTTTACTTGGTTCACCCAAACTGAGATATATCCAAGGTGCATAAAATAGAGGTGTGCTAAGGTAATAAAAATATTACGTCCCATGACCATATTAATTAGAAAAACATTCCGGCTAGATCACTTATTCCTAGGATCTCTTCCTTTACAAGGTTTATAATCTACCCACTACATTCCCAATGGTCACACCCTATGCCTCTTTATTTCACTCTATACTGGTGCAAAGGTTTGATGTATTCCTCTACCTTGGATCATTTATCTTGGGAAGGAATCCACTAATTGTTTATAGACATGTAGTTCAGACACAGTTTATATACATGTAGGTACCTTCATTTTCATTTATTCATACATCCTCATGTTTAGGTAAATACTCTATTGAAGTCTTTTATCACCCACAGATGATGTCCACCATCCTAGGTACTGTTAGATACCACAAAATAATTTTTCCAACTAATTTGAAGCATTCATAAGATTCCTTGAGTATTTCGTGAACCACCTTATCCTCTCGTGTACTGTGTAGTGGTTTTTCAATGCAGACTGCCTCCTCCTTATACCACTTTTTCTTCTGTGAACCACCTCCATTAATGGACTACATATGCCACTCTTTTGCATACCACCATCATGTTCTTCCTCAAGAGATTTCTACCCTCTTGGAATGCCTAAAACATTTCTATTACATACTTCCTCTGCATTCCAACTCCATAAACCGACCCAATAAAATTCTTCTTAAAATAGTATTTGTGAACAATCCTATGTCCATAGATTGTTATTTGTCCATAGAATACCCCTACCTCTAAGAACCACCTGAAGACTTCCTTCTTTCATGTACTAAAGATTCCACCACCATGTACTATTTTTTCTATCTCAGAACATTCATCCATTGCAGACTAAAACTTCCCGCATAAAAGATTTCGCAAAATTTTCGACAAACTACTTTAGAAATTATAAAATCACTTACCATAAACTCTTTCAGACATATCTGAATTTCCAATATAGAAAAGAGATGTTCTCGAATTATATTATTCCTTTATTCAGTTGTCTGATTAGTAATCCTTATTTTGGAAAATATATCCAAAAAAATCTCTTATTCAATATTTATAGAATCTTGATTCAGGAAACCCTTCTCTACAAAACACATCTCTCACAATGAATAGTACCAATTGTGTGAACCATTTTCTTACTATGGTATATGTTAAAGCTTTTTCTTATAAAAGGATCCATTCTATTCTACCATCCTGAGAACCATGAAGCCTTTTGCATACCACATTCCCTTCACTAAAATTCTTCATTGTGAACCACTTTTGGTTCCACGAATCACTCCTGCATATTATTCCCACTTCATGCAGAATGTCCAGAAACCATTCCTAGAAATGGTATGTGTTTCATATTCTGAGATATACAATTCTATTATTATATTTATTTCCTTTTTCGTTCATCACACCATTCATTCATATGATGAAAACCATAATTTTCCAAACAAAAATTCCCAATATTGTGGCCGAAAATTTTTAAAAAAATTGGGAAACTGAATAACCTTAAAAATATTCGTTCAGTAAACACAAAACATACTCTTTAACAGACATATATATTTTTCAACAAACAAAATCACACAAAAAAACATATGTAGATGACACCTCTAGGGATTTTTACCCAAAAATCTCCCCTTTCAGTTTATTCACAACACATTATTAATAATTTTTCAATTATGATACATCATTAATGCTTCTTCCATATTCAACAATCATTCACTTCTACAGACGAAGATAGAGATCAATGGTTTACTCAAAAAATACTCTAAGCTCACATGATACATGGTAGGCATTAGATACAAGAGTAGTATGAAAATTTCATTAATGAATCACTTCATTACTGACACCAACTCTTGAAACCAATCATCATCTTTCAGCACGAACCTTAGTTGTCGTGATATGTAATACATGATCAATCACTTATAGAATCATCAGATTTAATACTCCCCCTACCTTACTACTCAACCTAACCGCTTCTCCCCATTCATTTCGTCCCCCAATAAGAATTATCCACTTTCCCCCTTTATCAATGAACCTAAAGGGCACTTCATGTTTATCTAAAACATGGTAAAGAACATATATCATCACATTTTAGAAAAACAGACCATACCTCAAGGAGATTGGGTTTCTATATCCACACATTTTCATGTACGGGGAGTTGAATAGTCTCCCAGAGATAGGTGTAGCCTTTCAAAGGATTATTTGGGTAAATCCTTCATAAGAGTATCATCAACATGTTGTTCTATCCACAAAAACTCTAACTTCATAATCCCTTTATCCACATTCTCTTAAATATAATGATATTTTATTAAAATTTTCTTTGTTATTGAGTTATAGACTAGATTTTCCCTAGGATTATTATTAATTGAATTATGACAATGAATTCTGACAGGATATTTCACTATAACTCCCATATCCTCTTGTATTAGCATCATCTAAAATAATTTTTTGCAATACTGAGTAGCCTTAATATACTCAGGTTATGCAGTGCTTAATGAAATGCATTCTATTTAATTACACAACTAGGAAATAAACAATGCACTATGATAGAAATCACCTTCCAATGTTGATTTCCTATCATCTGATGAATCGGCCTAATTTGCATCAGCATATCCCAATAACTCTTTCTTATATTGGTCATCGTACATCAAACCAAAATCCACAGAGACTCTTATATACTGAAGTATTATTTTCATATAAATCATGTGGATTTCCTTGGTATTGATTTGATATCGCACTTCATGTCATGTGAAAAAACAATATCAGGTCTTTTCACTATTAGATTGATGAATCATCCAATAATTTTCCTGTATTGTTTGATATTAACTAGATTTCCATCATAATATTTTGATAATTTCATCCATGTAGCTATAAATGTCTTCTTCTCATTGGAATTTTCATGATAAATATTCTTAGATCCTCCTTGAAATATTTATATTGAGAAATGAAAGTTCCATTCTTTCTTTATGTCTACTATAAACCAAGGGAAACCATTATATCACCAATCATTGACAATTCGAACTCACTTTTAGGAAATTTAAATAACTATCTGCATTATGTATCATATAATATTCCAAATATTATTTTCTTAACAAAATCAAACACCATAATTCTTCGATAACCATCATTATTAAAATAGATATTATAACAAATTATACCATTCTGATGGTCATGTTTCCTCAAATTCTGATCAGGTATCAAATACCATACAATAGGACCCTAAATTTAACATTTCATAATCTTGTGTTATGTCATGAATTGAAATTGAATATATTTTCAGGTTTATATTTTTAGACAATTAGGGTATAACTATTACATTACATCCCATGTATAAGAATGTAGACACATCTACCCTATCCAAAATTTTCACCATAATAAAACTCCTTAGTTAAAACATGAATTTTTTTTGATAAAAATATTCTCAAATTATTCCTTTATTTTACCCTTCCATATACCATGTGTATAACATTTCAAAAACATGGGACGAGAATAAAAATCTCATTAATGGATATAAATTATGGAATGAAAACATCTTTCCATGAATACATATAAATCAATAAAATCAAAATTTTTCCTCACAAAACAAAATCTCTTTAATATACCTCATGAAATAATAATATTTTTGAATAAAAAAAATAATTAATAATTCATAAAGGTTACTTGTGGAATCTATAACATACATACATTTTATCTTTCACAACTACATAGGGAGTTACGTTTGTAATACTCTTCACAATATATTCCATAAATATCTTACGAGAAGCATTTACATTTACCTCCATCATGTTACCCAATCCATTTTAGAGATATCTCGAGCTTACCCACCCATGTTTTATCATCGAACCACTCGTATACATAAACAATTCCCAATTACCATAACATATTCATATCACAAAAAACAATCATAAAGGGAAGATAAAATTCCCATATAGCAATCACAATATATCATTTTGATATATTGATGTAATCATCGATTTCTCCAAGCCATTTTCAATCACAAAATACATTAAAGGTAATATTATGTTTATTTTCCAATTAAAAACTTTACATCAAGATAAAAAATTCATGTATCACATATTGCTTGGCGTGGTAGAAAGGGCATTGTCACCGCATATGTTAAAAAGAAATATTACATTCAAAATTCAATAAAATGATTCATAAAATAAATGATTCCATTTAAAAATAATTGAATAAAATTAAAAGAAAAGTTTTATAATTATACACCTTATATAATATGGTCGTGTATAAACCAAAATACGCCTCAATGAAAGGAGATAGAAACGAAGTCACTTACAATGATCATTTTGTTAATAAAATAGATCGATTATGTGTATTAAATATAAATACATATTAATAATGAATAAATTAAATATAGGATATAAAAAGTTATTTCTCACATAATCATATAACGAAACTATAAATAAGTATAATATTGACCCAACAAATTTGAAATTGGTATAAGAATTTCCCTTACAATGAGTCCAACTTATCTCGTTCATTCTTTATAATCATGAATAATAAATGTAAAATAATTTCAAATTTATTCAAAACCTTTTTAAATTTTATTATTCCTTTTATATAACTTATTACCTTCCCATAACAATCATATAATTACTAAATTTCATATCCATTGTTTTGTCGATGTTCAGTTGTTCAGTCCAAAATGAACATGTTATAATTACATATTGACCATGTAGTCAGAAGTCTATTATCTCTAGAATCTAATTCATGACTTAAATATCATATATATTTATCAAATATGTAATTATATACACTATAGATGTATTTATAATAATCCATATCATTTTTAGATAAGAAATTAAATTCACCATTCCTGGGGATGATAAGTCGTGCGTACGCATGAACAATACATTAATTTATTTTTTATATTTAATCCAATGAAAACTAAATGATACAATGTTATATTATAATTATAGTATCATTTATAAATTTTATATGTTATATAATGTCAATAATTTCATCCTTTAAATGATCCATGTATGTCATGAACAAATAATATTACTTTGAGGTTGGCAGTATTCTGTACTTCCTCAATTGAAATTATTATATTTACACATTATGGAAAGGATGAATTTCATAAGATTATTTTATTAGAATAATGATGATACAAGGTGCTTGATAGGTGTGAGTATATTGGTAGGGGTGGTGGCATTTTATAAGAGGGAGGACGATCAGTTTAGGAAGGTCTTGAAATATTATTTTATTAAAACATTATATTCCATCTAAAATGGCATCAAACTATTTTTTTCAATGATAAGAAGATTATTGGAAAAAAACTCTTAACACATAGGTTTTAGAAATTTTATGTAGAAAATTAACCTTTTATGATACCATTAAACTGTAGTTAAATAAATTTACTCTTACCATGTCTTCTTGCATTTTCATAATATAATATAATCATATTTACAATAAATTGTCAATATAACCAATAGTCGATCATTAATGAAAATTTTCACATTATATGAGCCATTTCCTTTAATTTTATATTTTTTGGACTATTATTTTATTTAATAAAATAGTAGTTGTTTTAGAATCTAATTCATGTCAATTTTGACATTTATAAGTAACTGATTTTTGTTAAAGCCATGAAAACATGGTTCATTCAATTCAAAGGAATTAACTCAATGATTATATGTAAATATCATCCAAAAAATTCATGGATGGCATAAAAATAACAAAATTACATTTTTTAAATATTTCTAATATAATTTATTTGAATCATTTATTAATGAAACATTCACTGTATCATCATTGTGACATAATTAAATTTATTTATTTAATGTATAAAAATTAAAAATTAAATAACATGTTAATGGAAATACTTTTTTATATAAATTTACTCTTTATAGTCAAATAGATATGTTTTATAATTCCATATAAAAATTGTTCTAATTAAAGATAGATATAAATGTTATATGTCTCTTTACATTAAATTAATTATTACAAATGTCATTTTAACATCAATGTGGCTCCATGAGGTACCCAAATCAACGCAAGGATTCCAATGGTAGAAAATAACTCATCCAATATGATTATAACACATGTTAGGGTAGATTAATAATATTATAATATTATTTGTTTTCCATTATTTAATAGATTTACACTTTAACCATGGTATATAAAATAATTACAGAATTTAATATTCATAATGTCCAAAAATAAAAGGTGGTTATTCAAACAATTTTATCCTTATGATTCTAAATATGGAATACATTTTTTCAAATTAAAAACACATAATTTTTAGTAATTAATTAAAAATAAATTCCCTATTGTCCAAACCAAAATGTTGGTTATTAAGAAATAATAATTATCAAAACATTGACAGGTGTTTATGTCCAATTTAAAAGTGAAATTAATTCCAATGGAAAAAATTCAGTTAAATGAAAAAAAAATCCAATTATTCATTAAAAAAATTAAAATAATAATCTTTCTACATAAATAAATTAGATCAAAATGCAGTTTTGAATTAAAATGTAGTATTTTTTACAGTTCATAAAAGTATGAATTTCATCATAAAAATAAAAAAAATAACCAAAGAAAATTATGATGTTTCTATTCTAAGGAAGAAATATATTTTGTCAAATATAAATAGAAAAGTGAAAAAAACTTGGTTTAAAAATATTCTTCCATCAAAAGGTGGTAAAACTATATTTTTAGAAAAATACATCTTTTATGCATAATATTAAATTTTCTCTTATTTCATATATAGAGAACATTTAAGATGAATTTAAAAAAGTAAATATAATATGTAACATATATTTCTCATTAAATAAAAAGACATAATGAGTGATATAATTTTATAAACATAATTTCTCTCTTTGTAAATATGTTTTCATAAAAACACATCTTTTTCATTCGGTTGGTTTTTATTTCCATTTATAAAAAATTTGGTAACCAATGAATCATTATTAAAACATATATAAACCATATTTTCATATTTCAATTGACACTATTAATTCCCACCATTCCATTGACTATGTGGTAAAACAATTTAAAATAATTATAATATTATTGTATTATTTATGAATATATCTCAATGATGTGTAAAACATAACATTTAAGAGAAACCTGTTGTTGTGTGTCAAGTATGCTATTAGAAAAATATTTCCCCTAAACATAAAATTAATATCTTATTCATATATATTTATATAAATAAAAAATTATAATTCTATAAATACATGGGTCATTACATCATTTCCCTTTATGGAAATTGCATCCTCAAAATTTTGAAATTGGGTTTGGAAACTTCATTGAAAATCCCACATTGGAAAAAACTCAATAAAACTCTAAATTTGAAATATAGGAAGAGAATTAAAAAGGTCACCCAATATAACAACTACTAGGATTTGACCTGGATATGGAAGAAAAAATAACTCTCATAGACTAATAATGAGTTATATAGAACATGATCCTGGAATTTTAACCACCAAAATACCATAAATTTGTGGTTGGGTAAATGTATGTTGATAAAAGAAAGTGTTTAACATTTTATTTCATCATGATTTTTTTTATAGAGTGGAAAAATTTTATAACTAAGTATAATAATATCATAAAGAAATATACTTAATTTAAAATTAGTGTTTCATCCATTAATAAATACCTCCAACAGACTCATCTTTTCTCCAAATGATTAGTATTTAAGATGACTTCATCACACCTAAAGTTCTAGAATAACATTTTACAAAATCATGTAATCCAAAAAATATGAAAAATATATTTCACATGTATTTAGACATTAAGAAAACTAAAATTGTTTTTACAAGATAAGATAATCACCAAAAAATTATAATCCTTTATAAAAATATATACTTCACCTATTCTCCAAAATTCAACAAAAAATAATCCAATGTTCAAAAAATACCATTAGATTAAAAAATGTCAATAAAAGTTTTCAAAATACTCCAAACAATGATTGATAACCAAAATTTAGAAGGATTTTGTCACATAGAATCATTAATAAATCATAAAAGTTATATCCAAATTATATAAACTACTCTTCAAGTCTCATACATAAAAGTAATTAACTAAATCACATATTCTCAATGATAGGTTAATAAATTCCATTGTAATCTATTTTCCATAGGCATATAGTGTTCTAAAAGAGAAAATGTATTCCAAAATAAATATTATCAAAAAATCACCATATCAATTTATTATAATATGAATATCAATTTAATAAAACATAAGTTCCGAAATCAACTTATCCCCAATCCCTAAAATCTTTTAAATAAAAATAATAAGGAATACTAAACTGGGAATTCATGTCGGCCAGTGGTAGGCAATGCACCCTTGTCGCCCTTCGGTTGTGGGATTGATTCATATGACCTTACCAAACATGATGTTTTGTCACCCATATTGTGTGTTGTAACTTTTTATAAAACTCAAAAATAATCCTAACATGTTTTAACCATAATGGTTGTATTATGATTCTCCTTATTTTCCCAACTTATAATGTCCTCAGCATCATAATTCATGATGACTTTTATATATTGAAAATTTATTATTTCAACTCAATAAAATAAAATAAAACTATTCCCAATATAAATAACATCATACCTTTATCATGGTCTCCACCGGGTTTCATTGTCATCTTGTTCACGTATATAGAAGTTCCATGAATTTCAACAATGATTTAGAGTTCTTTCATACAAATTGCTTCATTTATCCAAATACTCCTTGTACAACATGGTTCACATGGGTGTTTACAGAAAAATATTTTTCAAAATATAATCATGAATGACATATAATTTCAAAATATCTGGTAAAACCTGATTTTTAAAAATATTCATACTGAGTTTGAGTTGAATCATTCAATAAATGGTCCTTTTAAAATACCATAAGTATATATAGAAAGACTATATTTTAAAAGGAAATATAAATAGGTTGGTCAAGGGTGTATTTCTTCATCATGTTGTTCAAAACCATAATATGCATAAAAATATTTTGATAAGGTAAAATATTTGAAAACGAATTAATAATATTTACCTTTATTTAAAATTTTGAAATATTGAGAAAATAGGATTTGATTAAACAAAACCCATGATCCACAATGATATCGAGGTACAGTGGACATATTTGATAGCTCATAAAAAATGCTAGAATGTGATTTGTATGCTAGAAAATGAATCACAATCATTCAATCATGAATTTGTAGTAATTATTGCAAGCATGTCATCAGGAATAGATTGGAATGTTGTTTGAAATCATATTCCTTCGATTTGTAACCAATTTTCCATGATCTGAAAACGATATAAAACAAGTAATTAACTATAATAATAGACATAGATACTAACCATTTGTTTAACAAAAACTCTTAATCCCTATAATTTTCTAAAAATTTACTATGATGCCACCTATAATACCTCAACCTTAAATATTACATAATCTTCAGTTATTTTAAGAATTAAAAATGAGGATTTTTTCAGGTTTAGAGTTTTATATAATTAGATCATTACTACTACAATACATCTCTAATATTACAAAGTAGAGACTTCTACTCAATAAAATATTTGCACAATAAAAAAACTACTTTATTAAAATAATAATTCATTTTCTGATAAAAATCTTCACGAGTTATTCCTTTATCTTAACATTCTTTATACCCTATGAAAAATATATCAATAACCTAGGATAAGCATAAAAAGCTCTGTAATGGATATGAAATAAGGAAATAAAACATTATCCCATGAATACATACAAATCAATGAAATCATTATTTTTAAGCATAAAAAATAACCCCTTTAACATTACTCATGAAATTATACGACATATGAATAACACAGTGAAATCATTAATCATAATGCTAACTTGTGGCATCTTTAAAATTCATACATTTTATCTTTCACAGCTACATAGGGAGTTACGTTTGGAATAAACATCATAGAATATTCCTTAAATATCTTAGGAGAAATAATAATGTTTACCTCCCTCACATTACTCAATGCATTGGAGAGATATATTAGGCCCACCCACCCTTGGTTTATCTCGGAACCACCTGTATACATAAAAAATGACCAAGAACCATAACAAATTCATAACACATAAAACAGGAAAATCAGAATGATAAAATTTCCATAATGCAATCACAATATATCATTTCAAGATATTGAAATAATCAAAACTTTCTCAAAAGAATATTTTGAATTCAAAAAATATGTAAAAAGGGAATATGTAATTTATTTTCATTCTAAAAACATTATTTCTTTTATGGAAGCCAAATATAACATTATTCTCACAGCAGTTGAAATGTCACTGTCACTGAATATGTTAAAAACCAACAATCCGTTTCTTTTTTAGTAAAATGATTCATAAAAATTTATTCATTTTGAAAACCATTGAATGAAATTAAAATATAAAGAATTTAATTGTACACCGTATAAAAGAAGGTCATGTATATACCAAAATATGCCACAATGAAAGGGGGTAGAGACAAAGTTCATTAAGAAGAGAATTTTGTTAATTAAATTGATCGAATATATGTATTAAATATAAATACACATATTGAATGTATAAATAAAATATAGGATATGAAAATTTATTTCTCACATAATCATATCATTATATAATCAACACGTGGAATATTTTCCCAATTAATGGAAATTGGTTTATGAAGTTCCCTTACATTGAGTCATACTTGTCTCATTGATTCTTTATATTTGGGAATAATAAACATATGTTAATTTATACATTATGAATTTTTTTTCAACTTTTCTATTCCTTTTATATCACTTCTTACGTTTCTATAACAATCATATGACTGTTTCAGTTCAGAACGGTCTTTTTGTCGATTTTCAGTACTTGAGTAAAAAATAAACATGTTATAATTATCAATTGTCCAAGTGGTCAAAATTCCATTAACTCTAGAATCATCTACATGATTTAAATATCATATATATATAGTATATATGTATTTATATCTTCTATATATGTTTTAATAATAGTCCATAAAATTTCGAGAGAAGAAATGAAACGCACATTTCATGGGGACGGTAAATTGTACGTTCGCATTAACGCTACATTCATTTCCTTTCAATATATAAAATTATGAAAAATAAATGATACATATGTATATTATAATTAAATTATAAATTATAGTTTATTTATGTAACTTAATTTTATTTATTCAATCATTTATACCTTCCTTGTATGGAATGAATGAGTCAAATCACATTGAGGGGGCGGTAGTCCATATGTCCTCAAATGAAATTATCATATTTACATATTATGGAAGGAATAATGTTATGTTTGAAATGAAAAATATAGAAAAATATGGAAAATATAAAATATAAAATATATCATATATAATTACAATTTCATCATAATGGCCACCATTAGAGGTGGTAGTGGAAAATTGATCAATCATTGTTTTGTTAGGCAGTAGTTCGTCTTCAACACAAATTGTATGTTATTATACATTAGATAGAGGTGTCTCTAATTTTAGTCGAAATAAAACTCATATAAACATCCTAGTATGTTTATGATGTTGATTCTTTTTGTAATTAAGTAATAATAATAGAATAGGTAGTGTATAAGGACAAATAATGCAAAGGATGTTGAGAGAAGAAATTACCTCTAAATCGGGTAACATCCTTTAATTTGAGACAAAAGGATTTATTGTAATTCATTCTCCCCATGGTATGGAACCTAGGAGTATCGAGGATGTTGGGAGATTATTTAAGTAAAATTTTGACTAGTAAATGTGCTTTTGAGGTGTGAGTAATTGGGTAGAGGTGGTGGCCTTTTATAAGAGGGAGGATAGGAACTTTAGGATGGTCTGGAATATTATTTTCATATAAATTTATTCTCAGTTTCAAATTGTCCCAAACTAATTTATTTAAAATATTAGATGACTATGGGTATAAAAAATATCAACCAATAGGTTTTAGATATTTTTAGGTCACAAAATTATCCTTATATTTTATCTTTAAACTATAGTTAAAAACGTTAACTCTTACTATGTCTTCGTACATTTTCATAATATATGCTAACTATATTTAATATAAAATTCCAATAGAACCATAAGATTATCATTAATGAAATTTGTAACATTATATGATTCAGTATGATTAATATTAGTTTTTATCACTATTATATCATTTGATAAAATATTTTTTGTTTTAAAAACTAATTTATGTCATTTTTGACACTATTAAGTAATTGATTTCTGTTAAAGTAATAACAACTTGAATATTACCAAACAAAGGAATTAAAACAATGATAATATGTCAATATCATCCATTAAATTCATGTACGACATAAAAATAATCCAATTTCATTTATTTTATTATTTATAATATCATTTATGTGAATCTTTCATTAATGAAGAAATCATTGCAGAATCAGTATGTCATAATTAAATTTATTTATTTAATGTTAAAAAATTATAAATAAAATAGCATGATAAATTAAATATTTAAATATTTATAATTAATATTTTTAGTCAAAGTTTTCATTTATATAACCACATATAAAAATTGTTTTATTAAAAAATTATTGATTATGTTATATTTCTCTTTACTATAAATTAATTATTATAAAATGTCATATTCACATACAAGTTGCTGAATGGGGTCCCTAAAACGACCCAATGATGCCCATGGTCATACATAACTCATCCAACATGATTAGGAAATGTGTTAGTTTAGTTTAATATTATTATAATATTATTTTTTGACCCTTATTTATCAGATTTTCTCTTTAACAAGGGTAAATAAAATAATTACTGTTTTTACTACTCATAATGTCCAAAAATAAAAGGTAATTACTTGTACAATTTGGATTTCCTCTTTGGAAATTGGAATCCATTTTTCCAAATGCAAAAAACTTATTTTCAAATAAATAATTTTAAAAAAATTCTTGTTTTCAAAAATATAAAGTGAGTTTCTAAGAAGTAATAACTATCAAAAGATAGACATGTGTTTATATAATATTTCAAATTGAAATTACATAAAATGACCAAAATTGGATTAAATTATAAAAAAATCAACCCCTTTTACTTTAAAAAATTTGGAATAATAATCTAACTGTATAAATAAATTAAATGAAAATGTTATTTTTGAATTAAAATGTTGTATTTTTCACTATTCATAAAAATATGAATATCCTCAAAAAATAACAAAATTTCCACCAAATTATATAAATAAGAAATTTAGTTTTCTAAATATAACATATATAGGTGACAAAAATATATTTAAAAATTGTTCCCCCACAAAAGTTGGTAAAAATACATTTTATGAAAAATAATTTTTATACCTGAAATTGAATTTGATCTAATATCATATATATATATAAACATATAAGATGAATTTAAAACATTACATTTAATATGTGGAATACATTAGTCATTAAATAAAAATACATAATGAGTTATATGTTTTTTTATAAACACAATTATTCTCTTTTTAGATTTGTTTTCAAAAAAACACATCCTTTATATTCAATATGTTTTTCTTTTCATTTATAATAAATTTGGAAACATATAAATCATTATTAAACCATATATAAATAGTATTTTCAAATTTTAGTTCATAATATTCATTCCTACCTTTCTAATGGCTAGGGGTAACTACCATTTAAAATAATAATCATATTATTGTAATATTTTTCAGTATATCTCAATGTTTTGTGCAACGTAAGATTTCAGAGAAACCCATTGTTTCATGTTGATTATGATATCGGAAAAATCATCCCCTTTAATGAAAAATTAATATCATATTGATAAATATTAATATAAATTAAAAATAATTATTTTATAAATACATGGGTCATTACACCATGCTCTCAGTGCATGCATAAACCAATATAGTGCCTTCCTCAACTGATAAAATATATTCTCATATTAATGAATGAAAAAAACATATTGATGCATGATATATAATTCTTCTCCCAAAACACCATTCTGAAATGCTAACATGACATCCATATAGAAAACATTGAAAAATATTTTAACTATTATGGACAAGAAGAATTTATTGTCTCCTATCTTGCAATAGTTTCAAATGTCTTGTCAACATAAATACCCTCTATCTGGTAGTATCATATTCACAAAATTCATGATTTGTTTCGAATCATAACATCATCTTCATTAATTTTGATGAAAACTCTATTTATTCTCCACTATAGTTTCATAATGAATATTATCTATCATTCTTAGTCTATTATTGAAGAATTAATATTCTTTTATTTAGTTTTTTTATCCAAGAAAAAACCATTCATCCCCAGAAGTTTCCAACATCATATGATTCTCTCTATTGAGAATCAATTATTTACATCCGTAGACTCAAAATTAATTCAATGATAGATTATTTCCATACATTAACATGTATAGAGTCTTTTACACTATTGTTCAAAGTAATGCTCTATTTTAATTTTTGACTAATGTCATCACTGCTTCTTTCCAAAATTTATCTAAAAGGTCTTTATCAATGAGAATTTTTTGGCCATGTTGTTGATAGATTGATATCTTCTCTCAGAAAATCTATTCTACTATAGAGTTCTTACCACTGAATCTTGATTTTATATCCCATTTTTCTTGATACAATCCTATTGTTTGATATTTGAGATCTATGTTCCATTATCTGTTCAAATTGTCTTGATTTTTAAACCAATCCACTTTTCACATTCCTATCGATACTATGTTATGCAACTGAACAATTCATATTTTTGGTTGATGGTGGAAACCAATTCCATTTTACTATAGTCATCAATGAAAAGAAAATTATATCTCCTCTCATCAATATCACTTGGTGAAATTGTCCTACACACTTCAATATGCACCATCTCAAGAAAATTTGTTTTCTTTTGATCTTTTATCTTATTTGTATTTTGAATGATATTCACTTTCTTGTAGGAATCACCTGTATGGGTATGATCACATGATAATATATGTGATTTTGAGAAGAAACATATTTCACCACGTTATTCAATGATTTTTGGATTTTGTGTCCAAGAATCTTACACCGAAACTTGTTTCTTCTTCCATGGTAAAAAAACATATCTTATTCTCCACTCATGAGGTACAGATTCCCATTTAAATGATTTTCTTGCAATACAATAGTGTTGTATTATTCTTTTATGACACATGATTTCTTGGAATGGTGTATGGTATTCCCTGAGTCATGTAATTATTTTCAACTAAGAATGTTTTGACTAAGACCTTCAACAACTAATACATTTTCTCATCTAATGTATTTTCCTTCAAACATTGATTTTCCATAGCCAAAAATTTTAGGCATACATCATTACAATGACATATGATTCTATCATTATTGTAACAAATTCTGGTCACTAGATCGTTATTTCCCATCATGTTGGATGTGCTTCCACTATAAACAATCCATATCCACATGTGATCTAATTCTTTGAATGAAATTTCTGCAACCACTTCCTGTTAATATTTTTTCTTTTGAACCCTTTTTTGTGACTTCATACAAGACAAGGAATGATAATCATTTTCTTCCTCAGTATATGATGGACTAGATTACTCTGATAGTTTTGAAAATCTATTTTTCATTTTTATATAATCTGATAATTATTTTGATTTCATCCTATTACTACATTCTTTTAACATTATTGCACTATATTTTATTATTTATGAGAAATATGTTACCATATTCTTGATTCCTCAACATCTGAAATAGTGACCATCAAATGATGACTTGAAATGATGAGGTTTCTATGACTACCAATGTGGCCAGTGTTCCCTTCGATGCCACTTTTCTATGGAACAAATATTTTTTGAAAGACCAATCTTTCAAAGAGAATATCTTCTTATAAGTGGTATATTTTTGTGTTTCCAGCTATACTATTGCCTACCCCTTGATTTCAATTAATCATATGATTATGATTCCTACCCAAATCAACCTTAGAGTTTGTGTATGTGGTGTAACTTCAACTTTTACTTCTTTTTGAATTTGACCTAACCCCACTTCGGCCTAATCATTCAGATTTAACAATTTCTTATATTCTACTAAGCCATTATGCTCCAAAGTCATCATCTCTATTTCCTGTATGATCTTCATTCTAAATATCATACTGAAAGTGAATATCTTTTCATGATCCTTATCTCTTCATCACTGACCAATTACTTCCTCTTCAATTTCATTGATAAATTTGAATTATCTTTTTTCTAGTTTCATTCAAAATATCGATTAACCTTTTCAATTCCTATATTTTTATCCTGTACTCAACAACCACATTTTAATATTCTTGCATTGAAGATTTCAGTTTTTCAATTTATTCATTCAGCTCATTATTCTATTCTTCATACTGATCAATATATAGTTTGGAATCATGAGACACATTGTTGGATTTCTTCATTTGGATCTCCAAAAAAGTATTTCCTCATGCGTAACTTCTAATTCAGCCTGAAGGTCAGTTCATCCGTTAAATCTTCTTTATTGTCTATTTCTTATTTTTTAAGAAATTTTCGATGACTGCCACCAATGCATCTACACCATGATACCTAGAGTCTACAAACTCTTCTACCACAGATTCATCGGAGCATTCATCTACTTATTAATGTAGATTCTTCTTTTTGAAATATTTTCCCTTAATAATTATCTATCATTTTATATTGGAAAAATATTTCTTCAAGGGATTTTCATCATTGTCTTCATCATCATCCTCAATCTTCTTTGGACAATTTTTTGAAAAAATTCCAATCTATCCACATCAAAATAATTCAAATAGAAGTTTACCATGGAGCATTTATTTTACTCATTAGAAATTTTATGATATAAATGACATGACATTATACAAATTTTCTTCCTCTTTCCTTTCTTAAATAGAGATATTTTTCAAGTCATTGAATGCCACAATATCAGAAATCCCCTTTTCCATTACATCGTTATCACTGTTTCTAATTTCATATGCTACCAGAGAATTTTGTATATTTTCCAATGTAAACTCATTTATGTATTTTTCTACCAAAAATGAATCTTTTGGATTTAATTTTGTTGGATGTTTCCTCATTATACATTTCACAATCATTATATCTTAAATTAATTTTTCAAAACCCCGAATGTCTTCCACAGAAAAATTTACCCTTCCATTGAATTAATCTATTGTATAATTGCGGTTCCTTAAGAGATACTCATACTTGTTCCATAAAACCAACATCTTTGATTCTTGGACAATTGTGTCTCCCTCATAATTGTTCAAAACAATTTCACACATAACATTTTATGTTATATTGGACATCACCTTCATATAAATGTCATTTAATATGGATCTCAATAAATCTTTGATCAAGTTAGCTTCAAAATAAAAGTCTATTTATTCATTTTCTAGTGAATATTTATGTCAGCTAATATTTCATTCATAGTGTCATTGAAGATATTCAATCCTAATGATCGAAAGTAGTGAATTATCTGATTCTTACATAGATAAAAATTATTTCTATTTTATATAGGAATTCCTTTATGATTAACCACATACTTTTCTTCTTTTGAGAAAGAATCATTGACTTTTATCCTTTACCTTTCATACCATGCGTTAGGTTTGTTAGGTCGAATACCCTGAGAGAGAGGGTTGAATTAGGGTATGAAGGATTAAAATATATTCCCCTTTGGATCTTCATTCCTTATTAATCAAAAATATTTTATCTCTAATTCACATTGATATGTGTGAATATAATTTAAATCATTTCCAAGAGACAAAAAATTTTACTTGTTTCACCCACACTATTATATTTCCAAGGATTATACAATGGTGGGGTGCCGATGTACCAAATTCACTAAGGAGAACAGAAAATCAAGAGTAAAACATTGGGGTTAGTTATTTTATTCCCTAGATCACTGCCTTTACAGGGTTTAGGGTCTACATACTACATTCCCAGGGGTCACTCCCTATGCCTCTTTCTCTAGATCACTACCGGTGGAAAGAGTTAACGTATTCCTCTTCCTTCTCTCACTACTTTGGGAAATGAGTCAAATAATATTTTATATTATTGTAGGTCGAACCCAATTTATGGACATGTAGGTATCCTCATTTGTATGAATTCATTCATCATCAACTTTAGGTAGATGCTCTATGAAGTCATTTTTTCACCCACAGATGATTCCCACCATCCCGAGTACTGTTTGATACTTGAAAATAAATTCTCAAAATAATTTTAATCTTTCTCTAACATCGTTGAGTGTTCTGAAAACACCTTCTCCTCAATCATATTGTGTATCATGTTTGCTATACGAACCACCTCCTCTGCATACCGATGCCACATTCATGAAACATCACCATCAATGGATTGTCTCAGCTAAACTATTATATACCACCTTTGTGTTCTACCTCTGCTGATTTTATCTCTCATGGAATACCTATCCCTTCGTTTTCTGGTTCTATATCCACATACTGACTCTGGGAACATGCTCTATGAAAGGATTCCCAAAAATAGTCACCACGAACTCTCCTCTATAAATTGAATGTCCTTTGTATGTGGAATTCCTCTGCCTCCATGAACCACCGACATACCTTATTCTTTTGGGTATTGAGGATTCCTCCTCCACATACCCTGATCATCTTTCACAGACTATTATTTCTTTGAAAACTATAAATTCCCACAAAAACACTTTTGAAAACTATTTCAAAAACTAAATTAGGCTATTAAAAATCACATCCTTCAAACTCATTCGGACATAGATGAATTTCATCTGATGAAAACAGATATTGTTTAATTATATTATCTCTATAATCAATCATATGATTAACACTCCATATATAGGAAATGATATATTAGAAAAAAATGTTAAATCCTGATTTATTGA
Source organism: Viscum album (assembly GCA_963277665.1). Lineage (NCBI taxonomy): Eukaryota > Viridiplantae > Streptophyta > Magnoliopsida > Santalales > Viscaceae > Viscum > Viscum album. The sequence continues at coordinate 968,005,732 of OY728133.1, read as the reverse complement.
ATCATTATTCTTTACACCCTTCTCGGAAAACCACTTCTCTCACAGTAAACATCACACATTCCATGAACCATTTTCCACTGTGGACCGCATACTGCCTTTTCAAGTACGTGGCTCCATTCTCTTTCCCAATTCCATGAATTGTCACACAATTTTCATACCACACGATCTTCACATAAAATATTCAACAAAAACCATTTTCAGTTCTACAAACCGCTCCAATGTATCATTCATGCTCCCTGGTATGCTACCTCGAACCATTCCTACAAATGGGATGTGGCTTATGATCCAAGATATTTGGTTCTCTTATTTTGTTGAATTACTTTTATATTCTTCACATCGTCCAGTCCTATGAAGAAAACTTTACCTTTCTGAACTCAATTCCCAATTCTTAGACTCAAAAATTTGGAAAACACATGGAACTACACAACCTTACAAACATACATTTGGAAATAACCGACGATACTCATTCATATTCATCTGGTTTTGTCAAAAAACCCAATCACACCCAAAACATACTGATAAGACATCCTGAGGGATTTTTTCCTTACATTGAACTTATGACTAATGTCCTATATAATCAAAATATATTAATTAATTAATTAATTCATAATATATCTAAAATATATTCAATTTTATATATTATTAGTAATCACATTTATAAATATTCTTGATGAGTTATAATTATAATTACGTTGTTTTATGATTGTTTGTTTTAGGGTTTTATGGTTTGTTCCCTTATTTATAATTGTGTGTGTTTTTGTCAAATTAAATGAAAACTATATAAGAGGAATTGAATGATATTCATATAATAATAGTATTTAATATATTCATCATAAAACATTCTAGTACACGTAATAATAATTATTCATTTGAAATAATTTAATAAAAATATGATAATTTAATTTGGCAGTTTTTACAATAATCAAGAACTATTATTGTTTTCTTCAATACTATATTCATATTCAATATTCAAAAAATAAAATAAGTTTTAATACACATATTATATTATGGTTTAACTATAAAATTGGTTCTATGATTATCCTTGAATAATTTAATGAAAATAAAAACTTTTCAACCATGAAGGTGGTGAATTAATCCCTCACAGTTGATATTTTCATTTTTATACAAAAAAGAGAAGAGAAGACACATGATGGTGGATATTACATTTAAATAATAAAACTAAATTATATGAATCAAAACTGCATTACTATACCCCTTTTTATATGTAAGGATTGGAAACGATATGAAAATATATGAAAATAATAGAAGAAAGATGGAGTATTTTTCCCTTGAGTGTTGTCTCCTTGAGAACCTCATCAAAAACTTATAAAAGGTATTTTAGTGAGCCCAGATAATCAATAATGTGGGGAATAATACTACTGAATTATTTTGGAAGAATATAATCATGATTGAATTATTATAAATTTTTAGGTGAAGGGGTGGTATTTATAGTGGAGGAGAGGAGTGTTTTTTATTATTTTATTCACTAGATTATCTTTTTTTCTCAACATTATGAATAATATATATTTTTTGACTAAATACACTAACTAAAGAATGTGATTTCTAGATTATGTCCATATAAATATTTCATGACTCAACCATGACTGAATAAATCATTCATTTACTAATAATGAAAAATACAGTAAATAATTATATTTCAATATTCACAAAAAATTCAACTATTTTAGAAAAATCCAAAAAATCCACCCCATCGATTTTTAAATGTGTATATTTCAATAATAGTCACCATATTATCAAAGTAACTTTCTAAATATGATAAATTTAATTATTATAATTAATATCATCATTTATTTTATTATTTCATTTATAAAATAATTACTCCATCACCATTCTATACCTATTCAAGTTAATTTTTTCTTCATTTAAATTTAAAAATAAAATAGCAGGATATATATATATATATAGTTTAATTTTAAAAATAATTTATATAGTTGAATATATATTTTAAATAACACCCTATCAATAATTAGAATATAATTAATAATAAGAATGTGATTTTATGTGATTTTCTAAAATTTTAATGATAAAAAATTCATTTTCATGGAATAGTGTCCATTAAATTACTAAAATTCCAAGAATTGTTGTTAAGGGTCTAATATAAATCATATAATAAAATTTTTAAAAAATTTATATTAATTAACTCATCTATATCATTTTATGTTTTACCAAAATTTCATAATTTACCACGTAAGGTGTTAACAAAAATTACAAATTCTACTATCCATATTGGTGAAGAATGAAAGAGAACTATTAGCATAAATTAAAAATTATGATTCCAAATATTACGTCCTTTTAAAAAAAATTAACAATAAATAAATTTTTTGATATTAATTTAAAATTATCCTTGGAAAACATACATACAAATAGTTGTATTGAAAAATATATTTTTCATCCAAAATTGTAATTATGAAAAAAATAATGAATATTTATGATTAAAATAAAACAATTTTGATATCTAAATACATTTTATTTTACATTGATGTAATATTAAAAGAACAAATATATTTTTAATATAAATTATAATATCTAAATTGATATTTTTCAATATTCAATAGAAAATAAATATTTAATAATAATATAAAAAATTAATCCCAAGAAACTTTTGAGGTATATATTTTAAAAATGATTTTTTTGTGAATATAATATATAAAATTGTCCAAATTTATATTTTTAATGAGTTCTCCATTATATGGAATTAAAATATCCTTTTAGAAAATATATATTTTTATGCTTAAATTTGAATTTATAGTTATCGTAATAATATCAAACAAATTTGTTGAATTTTTAAATAATTATTTAATATGAAACATGTAATGTTTTTTATTATTTATAATATATTTTTTCCTTTATTAAAAAAATTACCATTTTTTGAATGAAATATTTTTTTATAAAATCACAAATGTTATATTCAATTGGTGTTTATTTATAATTTTTAATTAATTTGAATGTACATAATTCATTTTATAACGAGGTGAAAAATATATTTCTAAAATTAACATCTTCTCATTAATTACTTACATTTTAATGGAGAGGTGATAAATATTACAATTAAATAATATTATATGATACTTTGATTAAGCTCATAAACCATCTATGAAGATAAATTTAAAATGTGAAATTCCATAAAATATAATGGTTTTATAGGAATGTTGTTGTGATTTAATTAAAATAGCCAGTGTTTGTAACTTCATATGTTGGGATTTCTACAGGCTAATATCATTATATAATATTTTGTCATTAAATTATTGAATTTATCATTTATAAGTAAATTGTATTAATTTTTTTTTATATTTTACGAAATAACTCATAGTCCACTGTTACCGCATGGTCAGAAATTTTTAAACAGATTCACTTGAGTAACCAATAAGAAACTATACAACATACTTTTACACCTGAATTGACACTAGAATTTTTCCTCATTATTAGGGGAATCGTTAAAAAAATTCCATAATTAACCACCATTGCGACATTTACATATCATCCTTATATTTGACATTACTACATTGATTATTATACCAAATAGATAACACATTCAATTTGTCCAAGGTGATTCCAGTGGGGGGTTTCTTATTGGTGCATGGTTTTTTATACTGTGTGTTGAATTCATTAGATACATATAGGATCATAATTTTTAGAATGTAACTTTTTTTCTTATAATTAAAAACCCAATATCCATTTTTTTTAATTCATTTGGATATTTCCAATGGATGATCCTCAATGTATACACTCCCCTCTTACATCCATAGATTCTTTGCATCCTACAAGATTTTCAGGTGATTTCATTCTATGAAGACCCTCATTTCTATCATTTTATTTATTCCGTATTTATATATTTGTTTTTATTCTTCATACAGTCGCCATTTAACCATAGTGGATAAACTATAGGTTGAGCATTGTTTAAAATATATATGGTACTTAATGTCTATTGTGTATAAATTTTTTCATTGGTAACTATATCATTGTATTTAATGGTTTCACTCCATCTATATGTTTTGGTGGTGGGTATTTCATTTTAAATATATTAATTTTATCATTCATTTGGTGCTTGAGATTTCCAAAAACATTCATTATTTAAAATTCATATTTGTATCATTCTTTTGATAATTATTAAAAACTCACTCATATTTATGTTTTATAGTCTTATTCAAGAATGTTTTCAATTGTATGTTTTCAAAACTACTTATTATTGCATTGTAGTTGTTTACCTACATCATTATTGGATTTTTTCCATCTAAGCCACTATTTCCATGGGATTTCAAAAATACCTAATCTACGAGGAACATTTTCAATATTCAATAACATTAGAACACATATGTATATCCAAATAAAATGTTACCCTATGATGTGATATAATATTTTTGTTGATCATTTTTTCTTGTTTCCTTATAACATCATGTTTTTTTCACATTGGTCGTTTTTATAATTTGTAAGGATCTCATAAAATAATTTTCAGTTATATAATATGTGAATTTTTTGTGTCTATCTTGAAATTCAATTGAACTATGGTTTATATGATATTTTTACTATTTATTAAGTCAAATATATCACTAAAATTATTTTTATTATTTCCCGAATCATGGTATACTGTTTTGAGTACACGATAGCAAAAAACTCAAAAGGATATTCATGGAGTATTCTATAAATAAAGTATAATATCCCCTAATTTCATATTCTGAAAAATATATGGATTAAGCCCCCCATATTGATATGGGAATTTGAGTTTGATATTCAAATGGAATATTCTCTTATTTTAGGGAAGGATGACGATTTTGTGAAGGGTTGTTTTGTAGTGATAGAAAATAATATTTAATAAGTAATAGTCATTTGTGAGACTAATTTCAGGATTGATATTACTACCCACCATTTTTCTAATCATGGTAACATTAGGAAAGTATTTATAGACCTTGGAAAAGTTCTTATTAGAATTAATCCACTCCATTGGATGTTACTATACCTCCAGGAATTGGAATAACTCTCTATAGTAGCCTCCATAGAATTTTATATGACAGAGATATCAAATTTCATGAAATAAATTTGTGATTATCTACAAATAGGTCCTACATGTTGTTTGATGTGATTTTATTTTCACATACGAATTTTAATGATCTTAGTGTACCATGATAATAGTATCCATTGAGTTACGGATATAATTTAGCTTCATATTTCTTTTTTTAGGGAAGATGTAATTTTTATATAATGTTTATTATAATTACTTTTATTTATGTGTGTGTAATATAAATTTATATTCGTTTATATTTGTTTTACCCATGTTTTATTATTTATTCTTATATTCTCAATAATGATGTACATATTTTCACGAAATGTGGTTTAGATATTTATCTTTTACATGATTTATTATATATTTACACTTGATGTATTAATTATCAATCTTTTATTATTATTTTAAAATCTTCATTTTCATATTACTATAAAGATGAATTTGAATTGAAATAATTTAGTATAAATAATTAATATCTCATGGTGTTAAAGGCATTTTTATTCATTATTTGAAATGTATTTTTGTGAATATCATAGAATCCATCAATTTTCAACTAGTAATGTGTAATGTTTTTAAAAAGGGGGATTTTGATTCTACCAATAATTAATAATTTTCATTGATTATAAATGGATATTTGTTTTTATAAAATAAAAAATTTTAATCTAGAATTTAAAAAATATCATAACCAATGAATCTCATAGATCCATTTATTAGTGAAATACTACAGGGGAATATTGATGAAACTATACTTATACAGCTACATTTTATAAGAACTATAATGTCTTGGAAACATCATAGGGAATGAAATCATACGAATGGTTTATTTAAGATTCTAAATTAGGGTAGACAAATGGGATATATATGTATAAAATTTATACAATGGTATGAGAACATGATCAAAATATCTAAATAACATACCTTACATATCAGAGATCATAATAATGGGTCATGGAATAAAAATTGGATCTTCATAAGACATATATCATAACTAAAACAAAAAAATGATCCATGATAGTATTATATTGTCATAAAACCCACGATTTTGGGATACACATAAGCATAAAAAATATTTTTTAAAGGATACCCGCCAGAACATTCATATATTGTCAGTCATTGACTAACCACCTTTGTAACTTCTTTGAACATGTGCCAACCTACCTAGTGACCACTTTTTGTCTAGAAATAAACACTTGTATATCCATTGAGCACATATGACATTATTCATTTACCAATATAATAAAAATAGATATAGGTATTATCCGCCACATAATTAATATCATACATATGTGTGCCAGATTATCATATAACATACAACATATCAAAATCCATGAACTGAAATGGGTTTAAAAAATAATTGATAATATCATAACATATTGAAAATATAATCGTTTTATATAATTATCAATATTTTATTATAACATATCTTGTGCGAATAAGAGGTGTTTATAAGAAATTTACCACGGTATAACTCATTGATGATATTTTCGTTTTGTAAACATATTTTCATTGTAAAAATAAAATATAAAATATAATAAAAATAATGGTATTATGGAATCATCTCCATAGTAATGCACAAGTAGAATCAATGGGTTTCGTTTTTTATGTAAAATGATTTTGAAAGACAACATATAATACTATTTCGATAAAATAAATTTCTATAGAAAATTTCTTTTGAAAAAATAAAAATTCATATACGATATTTTGAAATAATTTTTATTGATAATATTGTTTAAAACATATAATAGAAGAATTAAAATCTTCTATAAATTTTTTTGAGCAAAAAAGAGTATACAAATGAAAAAAATATTTTCAAAATATAAAACATTTACAAAATCCATTTCATTTAAAATAAAAATATTTCATATAAAAAATATTTAAAACGTTTTGAGGTCATGAATATGGACATTTAAAAATATTCTACACATGTTAAAAAAATTCTTTTCACATTTTCACTAAAAACATTATGGAAATTTATTTTTAATGAAAAAATAACCATCCTTTCAAAAAATGTGAATAATAATGCATCTGTCAAAATATAAAAAATATAAATTTTTTAAAATGTAAAAAATATTTTTGTAAACATTTTTTAGGAAAATGGTTTTGGACAAAAAATGGAGTTTTGACCGAAGAGTGAGATAAAGATGATTATTTATATAAAAATCCTTAAAACTCTTAAGAACATAAAGAGTAAAATATGAAGAAAAAATATGTATTCTCATAAAAAAAGATAAGGGGAATAGAATAAAGAGTTTCATAAAGGATGTGTCATAATATTTCATTATCATAAGTGTAAACAAAATACATATTGATAATAAATTAAATTGAAACATAAAAACATTACCACTGTGGAATCTTTTGAATCATATTCCCCATTAGAGAATATCATCAAATGAAGGAATGAATGTAATTAAAATATTAATATTATTGTTATATAATGTCAAAGGGGATTTATATACACATCATAAATGAATACATGTCGATCAAATAATATATGTCTTAATGAAGGAAAATTGAGACAAACATATCGTACCATTTTGGTAACTTTTGAACAATAAACCCTATGAAAGTGGGATCCTAAAATTTGTATGAAAATAACTATATTATTTAAAATATTAATCATAAAATAAAATAATCTCATGTATATACCTAATATAATTCTAATATTTGGTTAAAATTTAATGTCTCTTATAGAAGTAAAAAATGTTTTACGGGAATCACTTACCTTATGTCTCGAAATCCTTCATAAATGTTCACACATCCTATATAATATAAATAAGTTTTTAATTTATATATTAAATAAAAATAATTTTATATTTGATACCATATATTGTTTACTTATTACCTATTGTAATTATTTTATTTACAATTCTATGTTGAATTCCGTTTTTTGCCAATAACAAACATTGTTTCTCATGATGGTTTGGAATTGATGTTTTTGGTTCACATCCTTTGATCATGGTTCAATAATTAAAAAATTTTCACCATGAAAATAATATCATATATTAATTGTATTTTTTTTAATTTGAAAACTTAAAATACTGATATAGAAATGTAATACACAGTTTATGGGGACTATATTCTATATATAATTATAAATATTGATTTCATTTTCTCAACGTATTGAATGAAAAAAAATTCAATGATGTATTATCATTACAAAATATTTTTTATGAAATATATATCAAATATTTTTATTAAAACCAGACTTATTACCTGTTATGTAAATCATGAATGAATCATATCACTTCATGAGGAGTTAATCCCTCTTTCACATGAGCAACATCATCTTATTCTAAAAAATAGTAATCAAGAAGTTTTGTGTGACATAATAGTTCATGAAAAATTGTAATATCCTAAATATAATTTATATAAAATGAATAAATCATTATTAACATCCATTAATGGGGCCAATGGAAAATTAATGACAACAGTTCCTGAGGTTTTAGTCCTCCAATCACAAAAATGTCTATTGTATATCCCGTTCTATTAAAAGGGATATGGATAATTTATTATTCCATTAACATAACAAGATATAATTATATGGTTGATTATTGTCATATTATATTTCATTCATTAATTAATAATTTATTTTGGGAACAGAATAATGAGGACAAAATATATTTTTCATGACAATTACTTTCTCTAAGAAAAACCTCCTTTTTATTACCACTTAAAGACCCAAGGGATAGACTTTTGTGGAGGCTATAAGATCTAGAATGTGACTAATGATTTTGGGGAAATAATATTGTCGGTTTTGGTGGACCCACATATAAGGCCCCAACCTTAAACATTACTTAATTTTGAGTTACTTCAAGAATACACGTTGAGGATCTTTTCAGGTTTAGAGTTTTAGAAAATTAGATCATAAAACATGCATTACATTCCACATTTAAACAAAGTGGTTACATAAAAGATAGTAGTCATTTTTTCCATCAACGGAATCATATTTAACATAAAACATTGATTCTTTCTTGACACTTCCTTGACACTATCATCACATCATGTACCATTCCCTTGACCTGTGAAAAACATTTCAAAAACTTGGGATGAGCATAAAAAGCTCAATACGGGATATAAAAATATGGAAAGGAAACCTGAGTGAATGTATAAGAATCAATGAAATCATACTTTACCCATAAAACATAATCACTTTTACATACCTCATAAAATCAAGAATAAATCATAGAAATCATAAGGCATAAAAGGTTACTTGAGGCATTCATAATATTATTACGTAGGGAGTAACCCTCTTGGTTACGTTTGGAATACCCATCACAATATATTCCCTAAATCTCTTCGGATAAACCTTAACGTTTAACTCCTTCGCGTTACCCAATGCATTGGAGAGCTATAAAGGGATCACCCGCCCATAGTTTATCACGGAACCATCTGTCTTCATAACAATTCCCAAGAACCATAACATAATCATATCACATAAAACATACATAAAGGAAACATAACATTTCCACATTTCAATCACAAGATATCAATAGAAAACATTTATATAATAAAAAAATTAGGAATACCATTTTCAATAACAAAATAAACGAAAATTAAAATTTTGTATTTATTTTTCATTTGAAAAAAATTTATGGCTTGTAGAGGAAGCCAAAACTCAAATAATAGTCACGGCGGTGGAGAAGTCATTGTCGCCGCATACATACGAAGGAAACATTACCTTTTGTCATTTAGTAAAAAGCTTCGTATAAACAAATATTCCTTTGGGATAAACGTAAAAATTCAAAGGGGTTTATACACCGTATAAAAGAAGGTTGTGTATAAAACAAAATATGCCTCAATGAAAGGTGCTTGAGACGAAGCCCCATACCTCGTATCCGACATTACTCAATTATTCATTAATCCCCTGAATGATAAACTTCAGCTAATTTATACTTGATTCAGAATCTTTTTAAAGATCATTATTCCTTTTATATCACTTATTACCATGTCATGAACACTATGTAGTTATTTAAGTTAATAATGGTCATTTTGTCGATCATCGCTACTCGAGTTAAAAATAAACTCTTTATAATTTCAAGTTTGTTAATGAGATAAAATATCTATTATATCCATAACTATATTCATTGTTTAGATATCATATATATCATATATATCCATTTCATACATTCATTTATAATATTAAATAACATTTAGAGGTAAGAAATGAAATGCACCATTCATGGAGACGGTAAGCCGTACGTACGAATGAATGCTACATCCATTTCTATTTCATATTTAATTGAATTAAGACATAATGATACATAATAGAATTATAATTCAAGTATGGTATAATATATAATATCATTAAATCTATCCTTTATATGTACCACATATGGTATTAACGAATCAAATCACTTTGAGGGGGCGGTAGTCCGCATTTCCTAAAATGAAATTATCATGTTTACCCACAATGGAAACCATAAAGGTATGCCAAAAATTAAAAATAAAAAAGAATAAGTTAAACATAAAAATTATTTATATCATATATAATTAGAGTTACATCTTAATGGACACCTTTGAAGGTGTTATATGAATGTTGAACAATCATCATTTCCTGAGGCATAAATTCACCATCCACGGACACAGTATGTTCTTTAACCATTAGATGTAAGTGTGTGTAAGTGTATCTCTAATAATTCACATAAAAACATCCTAGTATATTTAAGATAATGGTTTTGTTAGAAAATAATGGAATAGAAAGAGTTTTGGGGGTTAGAGAAGCAAAATAAAACATAAGAACACAAGAAATGGCACTACAATTAAAATAGGTAACTCTTTTTGATTTGATCTCAAAGGCATCCTTGGAAAGACTTCTCCCCAATGTTAGGCTTCTAGGAGTAATATAGGGATCTGGAGAGACAAAATGGGTAGAGTTTGGCCGAGCCAAAGGCTTGAGAGGTGTGGGTAAGGTGGTAGAGGTGGGGGCCTTTTATAAGAGGAGAGGAGGGGCACGCTTGGAATGTTATAAAAGGTTACTTTATTATAAATTGATTTTCGGATTCTAATGGTCCCAAAATTATATATATCAAGGAAAAGGTGATAAGAGTTATAAATACACCCATCCAATAGGTTTTTTTACATGTTTAGGTCTTATCATTCACATTATCGTTTCATTTTATTTAAATCATTAAATAATGAGGTAATCGATGCATCATCATGGTGTCATAAATAATTTAATTTATTTAATGTCTAAAAATTATAAAAAAAATTTCATGATGTAGGAAATTATTTTATATTTCCAATGACTATTTATAGTAATAAATCTGACATGTATTACCCCATGTAAAAATTGTTTTAGCAAAACAATACATGTCTGTGACATTTTTACTTTTACTGTAAATAAAAGGCATTAATGTCATTATCATACCCACGTGGCTCCATGGGGTCCCAAAAATCGACCCATGTGTTGTCTTGGTCGGCCATTACTTATCCAATATATTTAAGACAAGTGTCAAGTTATTTTCATTTTATCATAATATCATTTTTACCTTAAACTACACTAATTACCTCTAATCGCGATTAAAAACATAAAAGTTACTATTCACAAAAAAAATTATTTTAATCCCATTGAACCAAATTTTACTTCATAATTACATCCATGTATGTCAGATTTCTGAAATTCAAAACACAGAGGTCGTAAAATTTCATTTAAATGAAAAATCATTTTTTTTAAGTACCACTTAGTGGTTTCACTATTCATCAAAAATTGAAGTTTTTCAAGAAAATACCAAAACTTCACCCTAAGATAAATTTGATATTAGGAATTCAAAAATGATTTCTATTTTACAAAATTAAAAATATATAAGTTACATTAATTAATTTAAAAATTAATTCCCGCTGTCAGAACAAATAGCTTGTTTTTATGAAACAATATATATAAAAAGATTGACACTAGTTTAAGTCCAAATTCAAAATGAAATTAATTCCAATGACCACTATTGGATTAAATGGTAAAATATATTCTAATTTCACTTTAAAACCAATTAAAAAGATAATCTAATTATATAAATAAATTATATTAAAAGAGGTTTTGAATTAAAATTCAACATTTTTCATTATTCATTAAAAATGAACTTTATCGGAAAAATACCAAAAATTTACACAAAGTAAAGTTTGATGTCCCGATTATAAAGAAGAATTTTATTTGGTCCAAAATAATGTATAAGAGTGACCAAAACTATATTTATTGACAGTTCTCCATCAAAAGGCGATAAGTGGACCTTTAGTGAAATTTAGAGTATATTTTCCTAAAATTGAATTATTTTCGTATTTTAAGCCTTTATCCATTATTGGATAAATGTAAAAAAATTTAACAAACATATATAATCATATTTTAGTTATTTCTATCCATTACCACCAATACAACGGCTATGTGTTAACTACCATTTAAAATAATATTTTTTATTACTAGTGTGAAACGTAAGATTTCAAAGAAACTATTCGTTGCATATCGGGTACACTATCGAACAAAGAAATCCCTTTAAAGTGAAATCAATATTTAATTCATAAATATTAATAAATATGAAAATGTTTTATTTTTTATTTACTTGGGATGTTACATCCTTCCCCCCTTTTGGGAATTACGTCCTTGCAATTTTATTCACTTATCAAAATAAGTGGTGGTATTTCTCCCTCATAGCATTTTCAATTCCCATGTCACCTCTTCAACCATATGGTTTTTCCAAAAAACCATTACCTGGTGAATTACCTTATTCCGTAACACTTTCTCTCTATAGTCAAGAATCTGGACTGGTTGTTCTTCATAAGAGAGATACTCTTCCAACTGAACTACCTCTGGGCTCAAAACATGAGATGGATCTGGCATATACTTTATCAACATCAAAACATGAAAAACATTGTGTACCTGAGATAAACTCGGAGGTGAAGACACAAGGTTTGCAAATGATCCTACTCTCTCCAGAATTTCATATGGTCCAACGAACCATGGACTCAACTTTCCTTTCTTACCAAATCGCATCACAATTTTATATGGTGAAACTTTGAGAAAAACATGATCCCCTACCTCGAAAGATAGATCCTTCCTCCGGTTATCTGCATAACTCTTCTGCCTGATCTGAGCTGTTCTCATGTGTTTCTGAATCAACTGAACCTTTTCTGCCATCTCTTCTACCAATTCTGGTCGCATCAGCTTCCTTTCACCCACTTCATCCCAAAAAGCTGGAGTTTCACACTATTTACCATATAATGCCTCAAATGGAGCCATCTGTATACAAGAATGAAAACTGTTATTATAAGAAAACTCAACCAAAGAAATATGTTGGTCCAAAATTCCCTGATAATCCATCGAACAAGCACATAGCATATCCTCCAAAGCCTGAATCGTTCGTTCTGACTGCCCATCTAATTGAGGATGAAAAGTTGTACTAAAATTTAATTCAGTACCAAACAACTTTTGAATGCCTTTCCAAAAGATAGAAGTGAACCTGGGATCACGATCAGATACATTGGAGAGAAGAACTCCATGTAACCTGACTATCTCTTTAAGATACAAATGGGAAAGTTGATCTAGGGAAAAAGTATCTCGTATAGAAGGAAATGAGCAGATTTAGTCAAGCGATCAACAATAACCCAGATGTCATTATTACCTCGAGGTGTCTTTGGAAATTCCACAATGAATTCCATGGATATATTATCCAATTTCCACTCTGCTACTGGTAATGCCAGAAGCATCCCTTTTGGTAACTGCTGCTCTGCTTTTACCTATTTACAAGTCAAACACTTCACTGTAAAATCAGTAATTTCACTTTTCATTCCGTCCAACCAGTAATACTCATGATGATCTATATACATCTTAGTACTGCCTGGATGGACTAAAAACGGAGAACTATGATCTTCACATAACAACTCTCTCTTCAACTGTGAATCACTAGGCACACACAATCTCTTCCAAAATCTCAAAACACAGTCATTATCAATGTTGAATTCAGGCAAATTACCCTTCTGAACTTGCTCTACCTTTTTCTACAACTCACGTTCTTGCTTCTATGCTTGCTTAATTCTTTCTGAGATAGATGATCTCACTGATACCTGAAACAAAACATAATAACTTCCTTTACCAACAATTTCTATGCCAAAGTTCATCAAATCCTTAACCAAAGGATCATGCTTCAAACACAACATTTTTAACGAAGCATTACTTTTTCAACTCACATCATCAGCCACTTTATTTGATTTTCCAAGATGGTAATGAATTTTAAAATCATAATCCTTGATTATTTCTAGACATCTCCTCTGTCTCATGTTCAATTCTTTCTGAGTGAATATATACTTTAAACTTTCCTTATCGGTATATATTTCACACTTTACTTCATACAAATGATGCCTCCATATTTTTAAATAGAACACAACAGAAGCTAATTTCAAATAATGTGTAGGGTAATTTACCACAAGAGTTTTCAACTATCGTGAAGAAAAAGAAATTACCTGATCATTCTGCATTAGGACGCAACCATGTCCTTTTAATGAAGCATCACTGTAGATAAAAAACTCACCATTCATGTATGGTAGTTCCAAAACTGGAGCATTCACCAATCTTTTTTCAGTTCCTGAAAAAAAAATCATCAAATTCTTTTGTCTTGATAAACTTAACACCTTTCTGAGTTAGCTTAGTCATTGGACTAGATAACCGTGAGAAATTTCTAACAAACCTTCGGTTATAGCCTGCCAAACCAAGGAAACTATGAATCTCAGTTACATTTGTGGATCTTGGACATTCTTCAACAACCTTTGTTTTTGCAGGATCAACAGTTATCCCATCTTTAGAGACAATGTGACCGTGGAAAGAAATTTGTTGCAACCAAAACTCACACTTGCTGAATTTCCAATACAATTTCTTTTATTTTAAGGTTTGAAAAATAACCCTTAAATGACTTTTATTCTGCTCTTTACTATTAGAAAACACCAAAATATCATCAATAAAAACAACCAACATTTTTCACCTGAGTCAATTGAGCCATCACTGTAAGAAACTGTTTAGTTATGATTCTGACCATCTCATGATACTAATTTGAAAGATCATTTCCCTTTGTATACCATCCAAGAAATGCCATTCTATTTCCTGTACAAAAAACCATTCTTAACACAAAAATATCTTAGGCAAAGCAACATGGAGATCTCTAAATTATATATCGTTTCAATTTGACAATAAAAAAAATATTTTTGGACAATCATTTAATAGAATTATAACTCCTAAAGTAATCTAAACTAACCTATGATACCAACTATAAGGCCCCAACCATAAACATTACTTAATATTGAGTTACTTCAAGAATACGCGTTGAGGGTCTATTCAGGTTTAGAGTTTTCGTGAATTAGATCATAAAACATGCATTTCATTTCACATTTAAACTAGGTTGTTATATAAAAGATAGTACTCATTTATCCCATCAACGGAATAATATTTAAAATAAAACATGGATTCTTTCTTGAAACTTCCTTCAAACTATCATGAAATCATCTACCTTTCCCATGACCTTTGAAAAACATTTCAAAAACATGGGATGAGCATAAAAAGCTCAATAAGCGATATAAAAATATGGAATGGAAACATGAGTGCATGTACAAGAATCAATTAAATCATACTTTACACATAAAACAAATGCACTTTAACATACCTCATCAAATCATGAATAATTCATAGAAATCATAAGACACAATAGGTATCTTGAGGCATTCATAACATTCTTACGTAGGGAGTAACCCTCTTGGTTACGTTTGGAATACCCATCACAGTATATTCTCTAAATCTCTTCAAATAAACCTTAACGTTTAACTCCTTCGCATTACCCAATGCATTGGAGAGCTATATCGGGCTCACCCGCCATTAGTTTATCACAAAAAAACCCGTCTTCATAATAATTCCCATAAACTGTAACATAATCGTATCACATAAAACATACATAAAAGTAAACATAACATTTCCACATTTCTATAACAAGATATCAATACCACACATTGATATAATAAAAACATTATGAAAATAATTTTCAATACCAAAATAAAACAAAAGTAAAACATGGTATTTATTTTTCATTTAAAAAAAATATGGCTTGTAGAAGAAGCTGGAACTCAAATAATGGTCACGACGGTGGAGAAGTCGTTGTCGCCGCATACATACAATAGAAACATTCCCTTTTGTCGTTTAGTAAAAATATTTGTATAAAAATGATCCCTTTTGGACAAATATAAAAAGTCAATGGTGTTTATACACCGTATAAAAGAAGGTTGTGTATAAAACAAAATATGCCTCAATAAAAGGAGATTGAGACGAAGTCCCATACCTCGTATCTGAAATGTCTCGATCGTTCATTAATATCCTGAATAATAAACTAGAGTTAATTTCTACTTGATAAAGAACATTTTTCAAGTTCATTAGTACTTTTATATCACTTATTACCATGTCATTAACACTATGTAGTTTTTTAACTTAATAATGATCGTTTTTTCGATCATTGATACTCGAGTCAAAAATAAACTATTTATAATTACAAGTTTGTTCATAGAATAAAATATCTATTATATCCAGAACTATATTCATTTTTTATATAGAATTTATATCAAATATATACATTTTATACAAGCATTTATAATATTACATAACATATAGAGGTAAGAAATGAAATGCACCGTTCGTGGAGACTGTAAGTCGTACGTACGGATGAACGCTACTTCCATTTCTATTTCATATTTAATGGAATTAAGACATAATGATACATAATATTATTATAATTCTAGTATGGTATCATATATAATATCACGAAATATATCTTTTATATGTACCACATATGGTATTAACGAATCAAATCACTTTGAGGGGCGGTAGTCCGCACTTCCTAAAATGAAGTTATCTTGTTTACCCAGAATGGAAACCATAAAAGTATGCCACAAATGAAAAATACAGAATCATAAGGAAAAAATAAACACAATATATATAATATATAATTAAAGTGACATTTTAATGGCTACCTTTGAAGTTGTTATATGAATGTTGAACAATCATCAATTTGTGAGGCAGAAATTCGCCATCCACGGAAACAATATGTTTTTTAACCATTAGATGTAGGTGTGTGTAAGTGTAGCTTGAATCCTTAAGATAACAACATCCTAGTATATTTAAGATACTGGTGTTGTTACAAAAGAATGGAATAGAAAGTGTTTAGGGGGTTGGAGAATCAAAACAAAACATAAGAACACAAGAGAAGACAATACCATTAAAACGGCTAACTCTTTTTGATTTTAGCTCAAAGGATTCCTTGGAAATACTTCTACCCAAAGTGAGGATTCTAGGAGTAAGAGAGGGATGTGAAGAGACAAAATTGGCATGGGTTTTCCGATCCAAAGGCTTGAGAGGTGTGGGTAAGGTGGTAGAGGTGGGGGCCTTTTATAATAGGAGAGGAGGGGCACTCTTGGAAAGTTATAAAAGGTTACTTTATTCTAAAATTACTTTCAGATTTTAAAGATCTTAAAATATATATTTCGAGGCTATGGTGATAAGTGTTTGAAATCCACCCATCCAATATGTTTTTGACAAGTGTAAAACTTAGATTTTACATTGTCTTTTCATTTTATTTAAATCGTTAAATAATGTGGTAATCGATGCATCATCATGGTGTCATTAATAATTTAATTTATTTAATTTCTAAAAATTATAATAAAAATATAATGATATAGGAAATATCTTTATCTTTCCAATTAATATTTATAGTAAAAAATCTGACTTGTATAACCCCATGTAAAAATTGTTTTAGCAAAACAATACATGTTTGTGACTTTTTTAATTTTACTTTAAATAAAAGCCATTAATGTCATTATCATACCCAAGTGGCTCCAAAAGGTCACAAAAATCGAACCATGGGTTGTCTTGGTCGGACATGACTTATCCAATAGGGTTAGGACAACTGTCATGTTATTTTCATTTTATCATAATATCATTTTTACCTTTAACTACATTAATTACCTCTAATCGCGATTAAAAACATAAAATTTACTATTCACCAAAAAATTATTTTAATCCCATTGAACAAAATTTTACTTCCTAATTAAAACCATGTATGTTTAATTTTTGAACTTCAAAAAATAGAGGTTGTATAACATTATTTAAATGAAAAATCATTTTTTAAGTACCACTTAGTGGTTTCACTATTCATCAAAAATTTATGTTTTTCAGAAATATACCAAAACTTTACCCTAAGATAAATTTGATATTTCGAATTCAAAAATAATGTATATTTTAAAAAATTAAAAAAAATATAACAAACATTAATTAATTTAATAATTAATTCCCGCATTCAGAACAAATAGCGTGTTTTTATGAAACAATATATAACAAAAGATTGACACTAGTTTCAGTCCAATTTCAAAATGAAATTAATTCCAACGACCACTATTGGATTAAATGGTAAAAATATATTCTAATTTCAAATTAAAACCATTTAAAAGAGATAATCTAATCATATAAATAAATTAAATTAAAAGAGGTTTTGAATTAAAATACAACATTTTTCACTATTAATTAAAAATGAACTTTATCGGAAAAATACTAAAAATTTACCCAAAGTAAATTTTGATGTGCCGATTCTAAAGAAAAAATTTATTTGGTCCAAAAGAATGTATAAGAGTGACCAAAACTATATTTAATGATGGTTATCCATCAAATGACGATAAGTGGACCTTTAGTGAAAATTAGAGTATATATGCCTAAAATTGAAATCTTTTCATATTTTAAGCCATTATCCTTTATTAGATAAATGTAAAAACATTTAACAAACATATATAATCATATTTTAGTTATTTATATTCATTATCGCCAATACAATGGCTATGTGTTAACTATGATTTAAAATAATATTATTTTATTACTAGTGGGCAATGTAAGATTTCAAAGAAACTCTTTGTTGCGTATCAGGTACTCTATCGAACAAAGAAACCCCTTTAAAGTAAAATCAATATTTAATTCGTAAATATTATTGAATATGAAAATGTTTTATTCTTTATTTAACTGGGATGTTACACTATATGTATTTATATGTGTGAATACATAAAGGGAGGGATTTATATTTAATATGTGGTGAAAGGTAACCCATTATGAAATTATCTTGAAATTTTCCAAATGAATCCAAACTAAAATAGACATTCCCAATTAATAATAATATGAATAACATAATATTATAAAATTAAATAGATAATATGGAAACATATCCATAAAATATGATATATAATATTTTTTTGTCATTATTAACAATTATATTATTAGATTTACCTATCGAAAAACCAAATTATAACATTACAGTGACACTAAATTTTTACTATTTTCAAAATTTGTTTTGGTAAAAATATAATTGAACAATATTAGATAATAAAAATTATTTTGATTAAAATTTTTTTATTAAATTTTCTATATTACATTAAAATAATTGGAATATTTTAATTTATTATTAATCAACCAAACATGAGGAAAAAGATGGGGTTGTAAAAGAAATTGTTTATATTATTTCATGGTTTTTATATTAAACTTCAATATTGAAAATGATTAAAATAAAATAAATTGAATAAAAAGATATATAATATTAATAATTTTAATTTAAAAAAATATAAAATATAAAATATCTTTATAGATAATATACTAAATTGTTTGTTTTTATATAAATTTTGTTATTTTAATTATTCACAAAAAAATAAAACATTTGAGAAAATTTTCAAAAATTCACCCTATGATAGTTATGTAATTAATATTTAAATAATTAAATTTATTAATTAAAATTAATTTTATATTACATTCAACAAAATATTTTATAAATATTCTTGCAAAAATTCCACAAAACTACAATTTACAAAAATAAAATTCATACGCATAAAATTTTATTTATTATAATATATTATAAAAAAATACACAATATGGAAGTTAAATATTTATTTTGATATATAATGTATAAATTCAATTAAATCCATTCATAAAAAAGAAACACATTTTTGTAAAAAAATTACATAAAACTTTTATTTTTCAATAATGATATCCTTTATTTTCAAAATGAATTAATTTTAGTATATTATTAATTTGTCACTAATAAATTCATTTTATATATACATTTTAATACCAGATATTTTTATAATTTTTATAATAATTTTCATAAAAACTATTCGAATTGATTGAAGATAAGGTTTGTTTTAAATAATAGTATGTCATTTTTCATTTAGATTAAAGATTGCGTGTAACAAAAGAAAAACTAAATATTTCATGTTACCCTTGGAAAATCAATATTAATTGTAATGTAAAAAAAACTCTGTTTTCCATATAACACATCATTAATATTTTGTTGTGCATAACACAATCTATCAAATAAATTTAATTTATTGTAGTAAATCATAAAAAATGAGGAATTTACAAAAAATGGTTTCAATTGCCGATTTGGGTTCCTAAAATCATCCATTGTGTTATTTGAATCCCTCATGTTAGTAATTGTGTAGAGTTGATAATGATGATGGAATATGAACAATTGAAAATGTGAGATCATTGGTTTATCCTTTATGGTCTCTTGCCTTTTGGTACATAACACATGTACCATGAATATATTGTGTGTTTTTTCATTCCATGTGATTTTATTTTTTTAATTTTCTATTGTATAATATACTGTATATTGAGTAATATAAGATGTATTTTTTTCAGTCATTCCCTATTTAGATTATTTTAAATTATAGTTATTTATTTTATCATCTGTGAAACACAACTATATGTTAGAATGATAAATATTTTACAAATATAGGTTTTTAAAAATTTCATTATCATATATTATGATCAACCAATACATATATTGTACCCTTGATGTTATGACAATAGTTTCTAAATCATGGGTTGTGTGAACACACTTCAAGACTAATTATGGATCATCTTATGTACCTACTAGCCAAATCCCAATGTGGTTCATGGCATTTATGAACTCTAGGGAGAAGATGAAATGAAAAAGTGTTTAACACTATATTGGTGTGCCTAAAAGATATTTTTGTATTTATTTTCACAGAGAAGAACATAAAGATTGACATATATCTCAATTCAATAAATTAATGATTACATGATATAATAGGACTTAAGGTCTCTCTAAATGAAATAATAGAACAGTAGGCTTTTATAACATCTAGGAATTCATAAGAGTTGCACTTGGATTTAACGTATACAATAAGGTATTTTAGGAACTCCAATGTTTTCTGCCTTCCATGAATATTGGGGAAATATTTTGGTGTTTACTATGTCCGAGGTGGATTTAAAGGGTATATAATAAGTGGTGAGAGTACATTTGTCCTTAGGATTTAAAGGGTATATAATAAGTGGTGTGAGTACATTTTTCATGGATAATTTTTGGATGCCTTAGAGAAATACCTCATCACCATCTAATGGAGGGTTTTGGGAATTTTTCTATATATATTTCTGATATCTATTGATAATTTTTTGGTGAAATCACTTATTCAGGGTCATTCAATGGGATCCAGGTGGCATGGATTTCATGTAGTATAGGTAAAGGAATGTTTAGTTAATGATTCCCCCTTATGAATCTCTTTTTGAAAAACTCAAATAGTAGAGAGAATCAAGAAGGGAAGAATAATTGCTTTACACATTATGCCACTCTTAATTAGATAAAAATAGTATATACCTATAGAGTAAGCTATACATTTTGGTATTTATATCTATGTTGAGGAAATGATGGATGTCCTTCTAAGATAAAATGGTTCACAATTTTATAGTAATATTGTGTGAGACCTCGGGAATGTCAGGGATAACTATGAAAAGTGTGAAACATTCTTAATGGGAATTTTATGTTCACAATGATGACCCCATTATTATTCTATATTTTCTATTTTCTATTCAAATTCCATAATCTTCTCAAAGGATCAAATATAGAAATGGGGCTATAATTTTATTTTTATTTGTGACATTAATCCCATACATGTCATCCAACTATATATTAATGAAAATAGATACCTCTATATAATAAAACACATATATGATCATTTTAAAATGATCTGGTTTAGAGAGATCCACAATAATGTTAGTTAGTTTTTACAATAATGTTTTATAATGTTTTAATGATAGTTGAAATACATTTATTAGTGATAAATAAGGTAATTGATTGTAATGAATAATTGTAAATGTTTATCATTCCACTATCATGATAAAAAATTCTCAAATAATATTGTTATTTCCAATTATGAATCATTATTGACAATAAATTACTCATATTTATTACTCTAGAAATATTTAAACATAGTTTATAAACCTAGTATTATACCAAATTATCTAAAAAAACTTTTAGGTGATGGATTGATGTGGAAAAATATCATTGATGTTATCGAATAATTTTACAACTTTATTGAAATTAATTAATTATGGACTATAATAAAATTATCTATTAGGATCGCAAATCAACGATAAAAAATTTAATATATTTTTCATTTCTATCTAAGGGAAATGCCGTCCTAAGTGGGAAGATCAATTTCTAACAGATATCTTATCAAATTTAAGTACACCAGTTAAAAGTATTATATTATCATCCAATTGATTTCATATAAAGAGATAACATATATATGTAATCATTGAATAATAAAATGACGTCATTATATCCATCCCATCAATATTGGTCAATTAAAATTTAATTTTACAAAATCGTTATTTCATAAAAAAATATATGGTGATGATTCAAAAAATGAATATAATTTTACAATATAAAGTTTATGGTTGATCAGGTCTTCTAATTTAGGGAATTTATTTTATGTTCCTTCAATAGCATTTATATTTGATTATATATACAACATTCCTTGTTTTAATCATTACTTTATGGATAAAACATATGAATCATTTTAAGGATGTTATATATACTTTTAGTAGATTTACCGATATGTGAAGCATCAATATTAGGGGTTATGAGTATAAAATCATGATGTAGTAAAGTATTCATTATAAATATTAATCACAGTTGTAGGATACCCACTCTTTCATCATATTTTTTATTTAAATCAAATACTAATGAGTTTTTCAATGAATTTATTGATTATGGAATGGAAGTCATAGTGTTCGCTTAATTCGTGGAGTCAATACAGGGAGAATGTGACTTATATCCTTTGTGTTCTCTTTTTTTAACCAAGACATCTCAATTAAATATCATAATTCATATTAATTTTACTTGATATGAATTAAATATAGATTGCGATTTATTTTTCTGAAATTATTTTTCTCTATAATGAAAATTACTACCATAAGGTTAGTGAAATTATTTAAGAAACTAATTTGAATTAACCTAAGAGTAATTCACAAAATATTCAATTGTCATTCCTATGAGGGAATCGATGATATAGTACATATATCACCCTATCTTTATTAACTAATTCCTTTGGTAATCATTCAATAATTAATCAAAATACATAAAATCCTTAAAAAAATTATCAATTAGTTTAGTAGTGTTGGGAGACTAGATATATACATGATTCTAACAATTTACACAAAAAATTTATTTCAATATAATATTATATTGTTAAAATTTTCATTTTTCATATTATATCTTCAAAATCAATCATATATATCTTCGCGGTCACTAGGTTAATAAAAATCAATTATGTAGTAAGAAGATATGCTCATTAAGGGAAAACACACAAAAAAATATCATAGAACAAATAATTTGTCATTAATTAATAGTTATTAAATATTCATTATAACTAATATAAATTAATTAATGTATATCCATGAATTAAATACAAACATATCTGATCACATTCATTTCTCAAACATCATAATCTGATTTTTAAGAATTTATTCCATAGATGCATACATAAATTGGTATTCAATATGAAAAATAACAATGAAAGTCTGTCTCATGGAACCCAAAAATGCATTGAGGGGACTTAAAACCTCCCACCATCATATACTAAGTTAAATTCATTAATAAAATGAAAAAAAGAAAAAAATATCCATATATAATCACATTAAAAATTCATATTAAAATATAATCTAAAAAAATGATAATATTTTCCTTAGTTAATAAATAGAACAACCTGATCAAAATTTATCCTTTTTAATAAATATGTCAGAATCACCCGATTATGTTTCCAATAAAGCATATGATTCATTAAATATGGTTGAAATTTGTGAAACTAAATATAAAAGATTAATGTAAATTTTCTTAATGAAAATACCCTTTTAATTTGATATAACTTCTCAAATATCTAAAAATAAATAAAATATTAGGAAAAAAATTATTTTAAAAGATCCCATGAAAGTAATAAATGAATTTTCAATGAAAATAATAGTTATATTGGTGGGAAAAGTAGATTGTGTGATGAACGTTAAAAAAAATTCAAACATCTTCTAATTTAACTAGTTCAAAAAATAGAAAAACATTTATCTTTTTAACACTATTTATAAAAATTAACACATGGATTAAAATAACATTAATTTATCTATAAATAATAATAAAAAATTATAAAAACATTTTATTGAAAATATGAAAATTGTAAAAAGATATTACCAACTGAAAAAAATAAAGTGGTTCTTCCATAAAACATTATCTAAAACTTTTGTGTAAATATAAATTTGAAATTAAAGGAGAAATGTAATTCATTGTAATTAATTGAATATAAAAATTTAATTTATTTAAGATATAAATATTATATAATTCCTTCAATATAAACATAATCATAAACAACCCCAAATAAAGTTATGATTTTCAAATAAACCCTTACCTCTTTACTATCATCTCTACCATATCCCCCATAAAAAATAAACTTCAAATGATACATAATATTACATGATGATAATGACATTATTTTTAAAATATATCAATTATTTATTATATAAATCAAATTATGCAAACTTGTGGGGAATATGGGACATGTCAAATGAATCATTTAGGCGCGAAACTCATACATCATGTTTTAATTTTCATTACACTGGTTCAAAAATCATTTATAATAATAATATAATTAATATTAATATATAATATAATAATTTTAAAACATATGAAATAATATATTATTTATATATAACTTTTCTAAACAAATATTAAAAATTCTTTATTAAAATCATTATTTTCAGACTTCCCTATTTCATTTCTTTCAAGCATGTATCAGTTGTCCCGTTCTGATAATTATACATTGATCATGATTCCAAAAACTCAAAACATTTAATAATTTCAATATTATCATATGAAATCATTCAATTCATTTTTATAAAATTTAATATAACATAGGGATAATAAATGTATTACATCCCTTCCTTGAGATGGCAATCTGTATTTACACACAATTGGTGTTTCAATATTTCAATTAATGGAATAAATGAATGTTAAATTATAATTCAACAATATATAAACATTATTTGATAACAAATATAATATTTATTCAATAAATATCTATATTACAAACTCTGTAAATAATAAAAAAATTACAAATCACATCTCTTCATAATGTCCGTAGCCAATTTATAGGCACGAGCAGTGTTTTCATTTTATAATGAAGGGGATGGTATTTAAGAAGTTAAGATTCAATAACTAATAAAACTTAAATAATTAATAAATATAATTTCATTTCATTTAATATGTCATAATAACTACCCGTGGAAAATAGTGATGGAAAATGAACCATATCTCTGTGTGGATGTGGAAGACCACGCATAAACACTCGAGATATATTCATTTCCCATTTTATTGAAGGATGTAAAAATAGTTTTCTAATAATATTTATAATATCTAATAATATTTATGATATTTTACAAGTAATTTACGAATAGGTAAAACTGATTTATAGGGATTATGGGAAAAAATAATCAAAGAATGATTTAGGTAAGGCGATTACATCATCTTTGACAGACCTCCTTTATCCTTCACCATAATCTAACATATTATTATCTTATTGGATGATAAAAATTTATATTATGATTGTATGAACTTAGAATGTTATTAGGGTTGGAATTATGTAATGCATCATGTCTTCTTAGCTTATTACACTATTGGTTTTATGTGATTTTGGTGTTTTTGATGAGGATTAAAATGGTTTTGTGTTGGATGGAGGTACAATAAAGATGTAGTAATAAATTCAAATTATGACACTATTATACGATGTGAATTGGAAATTCATCGATTATGTAGATTTCCAGTTTATTGGATCTTCTATGGTTTAGGGAAAACCTATAAAACATATTCACATTGGGAATTTAATTCAGGATTTTCAGTTTTATAATGGATTAGGTGATGTGAATTTAAGAAGATGTGGATTTTGGGGAATTCTCGTAGAATTCACAATGAAAATTAGTTACAAAACATGATGGTTTTGGGTTCACAATTATTTTATAACTTATTTTGAAACATAATTTTTATTCACAAAATCCCCCTCTCTCATTCTAGTTGAACCCATGGCACCTTGAGGATATGATCTATGTATAGTGACCCAGGATTCATATACATGTATACTACATATTTTTTTATTAATATTCAAAACATTACTAAAAAACAATTATGATCATCATAACTTTTTAGTTTCATTAGAGACTATGTAAACCGACTTTTAATTTTTGGGGATAATCTAAAATTCCTCCAATGAATATCTTCCCTCCCTTTAGTACTCCAACTCTGAATCATTATTTATACCCTAGGGAACAAAAACATAAGAATAGGTGAGCCCATATACTGGGTAAGGGTAAAAAAGGGAGATACATAAACATGACATACACATAAGGTTATGAGATCATTAGTGTAAAAGTTGAAAACCATTCCCAACATATTAATGATCACAATCTCACGGAACAATTATTGGGAGTTCATAAGACAAGAATAATGAGGTAATTATAGAATAAAAACCACTATAGTATAACATTGGAATTATAAATATATTATTTTTTAAACATATAATCCAAGAAAGGTATTTTACAAGTAGTCCATGATCATTTCAGAAATGAATTAAGGAACCCCATTAGGGGAAACTAATCTAAAGTATGACCAACCATCTTCCCTAGTGGAATATAATTCATCATAGTGGAATGGAGTCACTCACAAACTCATAATGGTAGTGAAGGACCGCTCCCAAGGCTATCAATTTAAAAAAATCTCCTTGCTAAACAATGATTAATTCACATTCAATTATAGTCAATTTAATGCTATAATATTATTTACTTAATTCATTGGAGAGAAATATATCCCCCTCACATAATTGATTACAACAAAATCACCATTAATGGTTATAACATAACTACAATACATAGTTATATCATAACCCCCTTCACATAATGAAAATCATACATATGAGTTCCACTTGATAATAAAACATTCATTGTATCAAAACTCATGAAATGAAATGGGATTCATAAACATTTTTGAATTAAAAATATATGGAAAATACATAGGTTTCATAATAATTTATTCATCTCAAAAATGAATAAACCATGAAAAATATGTTGGTTTTATAATCATTTTAACATGATATAACCCATTTAATTGAAATATAATACACAAATAAATTTTCATTATAAATATAAATGATTTAGATAAATAAAAATAATGGTATAAGTGGAACATATCCAAAGTAATGAATAATAAACATCAATGGATTTCATTTTATATGGAAATTTATTTTCAAATATTACAACGTAAATGTTCTAAGGAAAATACCCTTTCCAAATTATAAAACGTTTTTTAAGAAATAAAACACTTTCAAAATCATTTTCAATATTAAATCAATAATATAAAACATAAAAATATGACCAAATCTTAAGGGAATACATTGTTTAAAATTAATATTTAAAAAATACAATGTAATCTTGAAATCAATGAGTGGTTGTGATATTTGGAAATGTGGTCCATGTCATTCATTTTAAAAAAATATTATTTTCACAATCTAGATAAAACACATATACGATTTGTTTAGAAAATAACATGTATATTACATTAAAAAAAGTTTTAAAAATATTAAAACATGTGATAATTTTATTTATTAAATCACTTGAAGAATGTTTAAAAATTTTCAAAAAATAGTTTTATAAGAAAATGGTTTTTCAATTTAAGACATGAATATTGATGATTTTTATTAAATAAAAATTCAAAAATATTTTATGTACCAATGTTGGAATTTTTTTAAAATTACATGAAAATGTTATGAATAACAATACTATAATGAATCTAATATGATACTTCAGTTTTATATCATATGATTTCATTAAAATATGTATAATCATGAGCAATCCTGATAATTAATTAGAATGTAAAATAAAACTCATACCAACTTAAAAACATTGAATTGTAGGAAACATGAAATAATATGGTTATATGAATCGTAGAATATAATAATAATTCATTCATTCATAATATTTCATGTCAATTTGGATGTATATACCCTTAATAAAAAAATTTAGGTATATTACATAGCATATATCAGAAAAAAAATTGAAAAAGAAATCACTAACTACATTGGTAACTATTGAAATGTGATCCCCATAAATGGAAGATCATAAAATGGATATTTTAATACATAAATCATTTATAGAAAATAATAATGGAATACATTCATTTCTATTATATACACCAAAAAATTAATATGCCGTGAATATTGCATGTTTCTCAAAGAAAAATAAAAGTGAGATGGAATCCCATTAGCAAAAGTCTAAACATCCTTCATACACATTAATAACTCCTATATAAAAATATATATTTTGTGTAAATATATTTATGGAAAATATAAATAAATATATATTTATATATCTTACCATAAATGATTTACTTAGGACCATTTATTACATGTAAATTAATAATTTTTAGTTAAGATCAATTTTTGGGTAATAATATAAATTTTATATATGTTTTGATTTTTTGGTAACCCTACATTGATATTAGTATGTCATTTTCAGAATAAAAATGATAAAATAAATATAAAATATATAATTAAATTATTCTTTTAATACCAATCACTAATGATGGTTTTGAGATAATAACATATTATATGATCATGGAGATGGTAGGTCGTACAGACGCAATAGTAACATTTTCATATTTCAATGATAATTATGGAAATGAAAAAAATAATTTATTATCAATAAATAATTATCATAAAATGATGAATAAAAAATTAATCTTTTAAATATTATTATTAATTTCATTTATTTCATGAGGTGATGAGAAGAGTGTCTTGTAACTTCATGAAGGTCGTAGTCCACACGTACATGAACAAATTTATCATCCCCAAGTGATAGAATAGGTAATAAATAAAATGAAATATTAATTTTTCTTAGTGGTAAAAATTTATGCAATATCAAAAATATTTATTTATATCAAATATTTTTATTCAGACTATCTTCTTTGTAAACAATTTGTGAAAAATATTCATTTCTCTTCACATGGCGGTAGTCAACCATACACACTAGTGACATTCTCATATCCTATATGGAATTGAATTTGAAAAGGCTATATATAATATAATTACTCAAAATTTTTAATTATTTTATATATATACAAATTATATCTACCTTTATACCCATCCCTGATATGTGGTTTTGGATGAATGAATTGCATCGGTTCAGGAGGTGGTAGTCCACCATACACATGAACAATGATTTCAACACCCATTTAATGGATGTGGAGGTGGTTTATGGTCACGACCATAATAGATTTATATATATGTATATTTTTTATACATATATTAATATATCAACATAGTATAATAATAATTTATGAGGTTTCAAGATGAAATAAAAAAAATTCTCGTTAATGAATGTTACCTCTTATTTGGGTATCCACTATAGGTTTACACCAAGAGAATTCTATGATGGAATTCATTACAAACTATGGAATTTATAATTATAGGAGGGATGGTTGGAATCTATTTATTTAGGTCTTGTTTGAACTAATTTTTTTTGAAGATTGGATAAGGGAGGAGAGTTGATGTCCTTTTTTATGTGAAGTTAGTGGCACAATGGGTTTTTTTTTAAAAAATATGTTTTACCAACATTTTAATCAAGCCAAAATGTTCCAAAAAAACTTTTTAAATACTATAAGTGATAAGTCCTAATATAACCATAAAATGGGTTTTGAAAATTATTGGGTTTAATTTTTACCATTATCTTTTTAGTTTAAGCCCCCAATATAAACCCATTTTTTCTTAAACTATGGTAAGTAGTGTTTTTTGTTTTATATTTCATTTTGGTCAACAATTATATAGATATGATTAGATAATAAAAACTATATTTATTCAAAAAAATTAATACATTTTTCTAAATTTCATTCATAGACTTGTAAAGTTTTAATTTAATAGTAATTATGTAGTGTCGATGAGAATGTGGCTTTTCAAATGGAAAATGTTCAAATGTAAACAATGTTATTAAATAAAAATTTAATATCATAATGATTCAAATGAAATATGTTTTCCTAATGGATGTATAATTTCACTTTTTTAACATTAAATTGAATTTATTAAATAATTAATACAATAATAAATGAAAATAAAATTGACTTTTCAAATGAATTTCATTATTTTTCACTGTTCATCAAATAATAATGCATTTCAAAAAATTATCAATAGTTAAATATAAAATAATTATGGTATGATCATTTAAATAATTATATATATTTTTAAAAAATATATTTCTATTGGTGTAAAAAACATAAATTTATTATTCTTCAAAGGAATAAATAAATAGAAATTTTTTTCATAAAATATTACATTAGAAACATAATATAAAATTATTGAAAAATAAATCAATTTTTGATAAATATTTTTCCATTATATAAAAAAATTATATATTATATTAAAAATATAGTTAATCATATTCATCCTTCTAATTTTATAGAGAGTTAATATTATTAATTTTTAAATAACAATATTATTTTCATGTCTTGGCTTCATAAAACAAATCCTTCTATGCAATGTATGCTAAAAAGGTGTTGAATATAATGAAATATAATTTAGGTAATTTTTTTTAATGAAATCCCAACTAACTGTTTTTTGTAATAAAAAATATTGAGATGCTTGAATTTATTTGAAAACAAAATATTTCTTAAAATCTCTAATTGTTACATTCAACCACACATAAAATAGTTTTCAACCTCGATATATTTCTCATTCATTAAAGGATTAACCATTGAAAATTCATGTATCTTGAAAATTAATTAATATAATATAAATTAAATAGGGAATTTTTTTACATATTTAATAGCAAAAGTAACTCATATCTATGTTTCAACATAGTATAACATAGGTGTGAAGTTTATACATGGACATAGAAGTGAAAACTGACATTAAAATATTGATGGACAGTAATATAGAACATGGAATGTATAATGTTAAAGACCATAAATCTATGAACCAAATATGCCTAAAAATATCATTAATATCATTAAAAATGACGGTAATAGGATAAAATTTCATTTCAATATCCTTTTATTAAAGTAGAAAAATTATCATGATATGATTTACTTATTTGACTAAATTCTATTTCATAACAAAAATTAATCCATTAGATGTAACTTGACCAATATCCACATAATTTGTAATTCCTTGAAATTATGTTGCATTAATTATTCCTTAATCACTAATATATCAAAATAAAAATAATAGAATAATAATTCATTACTTTTATCTCCATTAATCATCACAACAAACTGGTTTGCAGAAGATATATATAATTCATAATTCCTCATATAGTAAAAAAAATAAAATTGTCTTTAGATCCTTCCTAATGTCCATAATAATCCGTTCCAATTATATTTTACCTTAATAACCTTCCAAAATTCAAAATTTATAAATAAGATCACTATATAACTCAAAATATACTTATAATTAATCACATATATAAAATAATGTGGATCATGATTGTCACATACCAAACATGTGAATACCATGATAATGTATTCTCTTGAAACATGGTAATATCCTGAATTTAATTAAACCAATATTGAAAATGTAGACTATTAATCATTACTTACATAACACATAGATCATTGGATATATTTTATAAGTACCAAAACGATGCAAACAAAGTCCATGATAGCACAACCACTATTCCAAAAAAACATTCATCAATCCCATGGTAATAATTTTTATCCAATTTAATTATTTCATATCCAATGTCTCTTTATCCCAATATAATTATCTCACCATATTAAATATATTAATGGTTATCATACCTTAAACAAAATATCACATTTTAATTAAATCATTTTTCTAATCCATTAATACTTTCAAACATATTTCTGCAAATCATTAATGAAAAACTTATTCTAAATAATCCTTATAAATTATTTTATTTATATATAATAATACTTCAATTCAACTATATATATAGTTTAATCTTCCCACATACAAATCAAAACATTAAATAGTCTTAATCATCTTATTACATAGTATATCTTATCATTAAAATGTCACTCATAGTCTCTTCATCATCTATAGTACAACAATTAATCGTAAAAAATGATAAATCTATTTTGGATATTTCCACCTAAGGCTTATATTTTCATAATAACAATATATTAAACATTTTATACATGAATTAGTTGATGATACATAAGGTGAACATTATTCTCATCCATTCTATTTAACAAACTTTTTATGTTTCTTTTGATGTTAGTTTCTTTTTTGTACTTAAATTCAACACCTAAACATCATCTCATCATTTTGATACATTCGATCGACTTCTTATTCCAAAATTTAGAAAAAATAAGAAATTGAATCTTCTCTCCATCATATAATCTGTTAGTAATAATTTTATAAAACAATATAGGTATCTTAATTGGATAGCCCATGAGTTGGTTAAGGTCAAATTTTTTAATTAGGTCATGTGATAACTAATTTTTAATAATCAATATGACAATCACTCAATTCATAATCCCATTTGGACTCTTATCAAATAATCATTTATCACATTCAACATGAAAAACTTTTTTGGGTTCCCTCCATTTATTGAAACTAAAAATAACACTGTTAGAAGTGATAATGAAAATGGGAATGAAAATAATCATGGAAATCAGAAATAGGTAGTCTATATCACGACACATTATTTTAAATATATTACACCATATGACTATGCTTGGTCATTCATAGTGAAAATCTATTTATGTACTTCGTAAAGGATTGTAAAGGGTTTGTAAATTTCAAAATCATATCCTATGGGAGTCTCAAACATGGTTTGAATGTAATACCATTATCATACACAAGGTGTTTATTGAGTCCATATCAATGTTAACTATTTGAATTTACTACCCTTAGGTACCCCAATTTTAAAACCAAATCCAGTTTTAGTACCCAAAATGGACATCTTTTGTTGGAAATGATATTCTTTTTTCTTTAACAAATTTCCCGAATAATTCTATATACTTTGAATCATACTAAAACATATACATATAAAGTATAGTTGAAATATCCATAAAATTATTCCAATGGATTTCAGTAATTTTTGGTCATACTAGTTTCCAAATATATGATAAGCTTCCCTCTAATACAAACTATAGTTACCTAGGATTCTCAGACATGGATATTAAATCTATATAGATTAATATGAAATATATTACACAAACCCATGAATACATATCATAAATATTCTTTTATCTTGGGCACTAGGTACAACATCTTGAAATTTAGTAAATGATCATAAATGTCTCTGTTTCTTAGTTCCTTGAAACATGTGTTTTACTTTTCTGAATCACTGTTTCCAAGAGGTTTACATTCGATTTATTCATGGAACTAGAAATAACCAATAATTATTAATCCAGAGAGTACCTGCATTCCAAAGGCATACATTCATTATGTTTTTAACTTTATGATACTTAATAAAGTGCATTGGTCGATTGGATGGGAGGTCGGACTCATCACACCCTTTTGGGGGGAATTATTAGCTACTTCAGAAATCTCTTTGTAAATTTTATATATTTTCAAGAATCCTTTTTAATTCACAAATTATAACAAAATTATACCATGTAATTTACAATAACTAATTAACATGGGTAAAATTTAAAATCATCAATATGAATTCAAGGTTCTTCTTTAATGGAAACATGTTTATGTATTCGAGGTTTTCCATCAATGGTATCCTCTAATATACTTATTAGAAATTCTTTTAATCATTTTTGTGATGATAATGGTTTTTATGCCCCTCAGTAGGGCACTCTGAAATTTATTATCATCTAGGGAGACAAAGGTTTGTTTTGATCTTGTGATCCTGCCCGTAAAATGGGCTACCTATGTATCCTTGTGAAAGGAATCATAACCCTCATAGTTTAGTGTAACTAAATGGGAAAAATCATTCCTTTTAAGGTCATGTGATAGGGACCTCTATGAAGAAGGTGCATAGTTGAAACATAGTGTGGGGCTTATGATAAAGCAGCCTGCGAAACTTGGAAAGGATATGATTTTACAACTAGGATCATACACTATTGGGAATATGTACCAATGAGAACATGGTTGATTTTAAGTGTTGGGTTTGAACCTCAAGGAGGCCTCCTTCATATCACATTTTGATTGGAATCAAATCCCATGTAGTTCGATGAATATAATAGGAGAGTATGGTCATATGAGAAATATGAGTTTGGGATTACTTCATGAAAAGTATGCGTTGATGATTTGAAGATTTAATTTTGGTCTTATTTCCTAAGGAGGATGCCCATGGAGCTCAG
The DNA here is from genome assembly GCA_963277665.1 of Viscum album. Lineage (NCBI taxonomy): Eukaryota > Viridiplantae > Streptophyta > Magnoliopsida > Santalales > Viscaceae > Viscum > Viscum album. The sequence continues at coordinate 967,971,067 of OY728133.1, read as the reverse complement.
GCCATGAGATGGAATCCTACGTATCCTAGTTTCAACAGGAATCAGAGTTCTCGTACATACTTTCATAGTGAGAAGTTGGGAACTGGTTGAAAGCATCATGTATCTCTAATCCCACGTGAGTCATGATCCATTAGAAAAACAAGATTATGTGAATGATTCAACAATGCCACTTCACACATTACCTCCTCTGCTAATAGAAGAGTGCGTGTCACTTATAGAAGAGGGCTAGGCGACAAGCCATCTCTCTTTTCTATTTACATTGGACAAGGGTCCAATGTAAGGAAGAAGAGATGTAGGATAGGGTATTACACCAGGATGGTTTCCCTTTTGGGAATTGATTGGGGGTTACTCCTAAAGAGGATACCCATTTGAAATTTGATGGGGCTTACTTCTTCCTAATGAGGATTCCCATTTGACATTGGATGGGGATTACTCTTAAAGAGGATTCCCATTTGAGATTGGTTGTGGATTACTCCTAAATAGGATTCCCATTTGATATTGGTTGGGGCTTACATTAAAGGAGGATTCACATTTGGAATTGTTTGGGGATATATCCTAATGAGGATGCCCATGTGATATTGGTTGGGGCTAACTCTTAAGGAGGATTCCAATTTGAAATTGGTTTGTGCTTACTCCTTCATAAAGAGGATTCCCATTAGAGATTGGATGGGGATTACTCATAAAGAGGATTCTTTTTTGAGATAGGTTGTCACTTACTCTTAAGGATGATGCCCATTTGAGACTGGTTAGGGATTAATCCTAAGGTGGGTGCCCATTTGAGATTGGTTGGGGATTAATCCTAAGTAGGACACCCAATTTGGATTGTTTGGGGTTACTCCTATATAGGATTCCCATTTGAGGTTTAACACTGCATAGAAGTCTAGTGATTATGTTTTAGGAGTTTCTTGAAAAGTTTATTGACTCAATGTACTCAAGGAATCCATAAAGAGAATCCAAAATCGCAATATGTGAAAGGAACAAAGATGACTAACTCAACTAAAGGAAATTAATTGAGTGTTATAGATTGTATCAAATCATGGTATTTGAATATAGGATGTTGGGACATATAAATTTCACAGTAGTAATTACCCTCTAGTGGATTTGAAGAGTTCGCAGAGCGAGTCGTTATTTTTCATGGGGGTCAGTGATAGAAGCGTTGGGACCGGGCCGAAGGGCAGTGCTGTAGCCCGGTAATGACACTGAGCAGGGGTGCGGGGGTGCATGCCCCATGGTATGGACCACCAGGGCAGTGCAGGTGGACTTCCATGGTGCCTTGCGTAGATGTGTTGCAAAGGTGATCTGCTAAGGTGCGTCGCGCAGGTGCGTTGCGCAGGTGCTCTACCAAGGTGCATCGTGCAGGTACTCCGCAATGGTGATCCACGCAACTGAATCTATTCTAAACAGTGATGGGACATTTAACAATGTTTCCCCATTTAATTCACTATTCTCTCTTGTTTTAGACAGCTACCTGATAATAATTGTGGGATCTTGGAGAAAGAGCTACACAATGGGAGCTTTGGGACATCTTCCAACTTTTTTTTATATCCTTGAAATGGGGAGCCCAAGGGTCCTATTTATAGGAATGGGGGGACCTAGGTGAATGAAAGATTTCTGTGTAGGTACTCCATGTATATCCTTTATTTACGTCTTCCACATAGGGGTGTGAAAATTCATTTTTCACGTAGGTCCTCCTCGTAGGTCCACCGCGTTGGTCTTCTATGTAGGTCCTCTGCGTAGGTCCCTATGAAAAATTTATCTGCCTTCTGAGAGGCATAACTTTTGATCCTTATGTCCATTTACGCTCTCTGACAAGTAAAATCAATGGTATTGAGGAGATCTATACTTGTTGAGATTGTAAATACACCATGTCTTCTAGGAAAAATCTCGTAAATTGAATTTAATATGTTGACCCCTTTTCATCATTGATCATGTAGATTCACTACATACTCCTATATGGGGGAATCATTCCACTTATTCATCAGGTATGGAGTAGTATTTTGGCACAAAGAAATATAGCCAACATCCTCATGGTGAGAACATAATTACTCGTACTTTACATTTGTTGTCTATGTAATAACCATATCAACACTCTACGGAAAAGTTCTGGGAACACATTTCATATTGTCTATAGTATCCTATAAATAACATCCCCATTTAGTAATCCTAAATAAAAATATCTTTATAGCATGGGGAATGGAAGCATAACTATGGGTTAACCTAGATGATCGGTATGGGTAAATAAGAGAGATATGTGAGAATAACATTATCATAAGGATATGGTAACATGATTATAGAATATGGAAACCATAACATAAATATTAATGATCATTATCTTGAGTCATGGAATAATTATTTACAGTTCGTAATACATGAATCATTAGGGAATATATTAAAATGATCCATAAGATCATAACATTGGAATATGATATAGAATTTTTTAAAACGCATAATCCTAGAAAATCATTTCACTAATAGTTAAGGTTCATCACAAAAACAAATCAGGTAACTGAGTAGGTGGGTAAAACTCATTGGAATGACACACACCCATCCCCAGTGGCATTCCTTTCTTCATAGTTTTATGGTTTCCCTCCCTAAAGAATCATGGATGTAACGGTTAAATCTCAAGATCGTTATAGAATACAACGTCCATAAGTTAACTGAGTTAAATCCCCATTCCAATCCAATATATCTCAAATGATATATATCATCACTCATAGAATTGGAGGTATATATATGTCTCACACATATTTAATAATAATAAAACATATATCCTTTGTTATAACATAAGAATGATTCTTTTATATTATGTAACCACCATCACATTACAAAAAAATTCATATGTGTGCTACAAGATCATAAAACATTCATCGCATCATAATCCAAGAAGTGAAATGGTTTTTAATAAACTTTTTATCAAAAATTAACATATTGAAAATAACATGGGTTTATAACCATTTCATCATTTCATCGATTCAAATCTTATAAGATAATAATAATGTTTCATACACATGTTATTATGGTATATCATGCACAAGAGAAATAATATTCATAAATTTCATGTCATAATAATCATAAACAATTAAAATAAGGCATTATATTTATATTCTTATATCACATCCCCAGTAAAGTATAAATAAAATCTTTTTATGTCATCATATATATAAAATTATTATGAAAAATCATAAGGGACATCTCTTGAGAAAAATATACTTACCACTTTTAGAATATGTTTTTAAAAATTAAATCAATTTTAAATTAATTTCTACTAGAAATTATTTATTTAAAATATCTGTAAATTAAAAATATTAAGGAAAAATTATCATTGGAATAAAACTTCAAAACGTCTAATAGAATATTAAAATCATGGAGCTGCCAAGATATCAGAAAATATGTTTCCTATTGATCAGGTTAAAAAAATGATTTACATCACATATTTTATAAAATATAAATGTGAATTTTTTGGAAAAGAACTTTTAGATTACATTTAATAAAATCAAATAATTTAATCATGTGTAAAATTTTCATTACTAAATCATATGAAAATATTTGAAGTCAATTATCAAATTTTTTCAAAATAAATGGTTTTGAAATAAAAATGATATTCTAATAAAGAGAGGAATAAATATATTTTTTATTATAAACATATTTCAACTCAATTTATGTATCCTATAGTGAATAATATACAATTACATAAAAATATCATTAGTATATATATTAAAAAATAAATGACATTAATGATATATATATCAAAATATATTATCATTTAAAGAATAATTACTAGAAATACTTAAAAAGGATGATATTGTTACATAATCCCTTACCACATTGGTTTTAACACTCCATGATTTTATAAGATACATTCTTTTTAATTAATTTTTGGTCTGTTCTTTTGAACAGAACACCATGATTAGCTTGTGATATACAGAACACTATGCTTGGGATTTTTTATAAACAATTTCAATATCATTTGATAGAATAAATTTTATGTAATATTTAGTTTAAGTGAATAATTAAATTACCTTAGAACCTTGTCATTATAATTGAGGGTGTAAACAATATTAACATTATTCTGAATAATTAATGAATTTTTTATGGTTATTATTAATGTAATATATATTTAATTTATTCAATATAATTTCTAACATTAATATTATATTTTATCATTAAATGATATATGAACAAATTCATTTTTCTGATAAAATATGTAATGTTTAATAAATGTAGTTTTTTCGTCTTTTGAGGTCTCAACATTTTTCTATCTACTTTATTACACATTTGAATTTTTAATTTGAAAAAATTAAAATTATCTTCTGAAGTGGGATATAAATATTTACATTGGAATAAATTTTGATATTTTTCTTATAAATTTTCTATATATATGAATGTTAAAAATACGATATATTTTAATTGAAAACTAATTTTTTCCTCGAAATAATTTATATGGTTAAATTATATTATATTATGGTTTTATGTTATAAATATAATTTATTAATATCATTAAATATAATATATTTTATTATCATTAATGTTTCCATGAGTTTGATATAAAAATATTTCAATCATTAGTAATGTTTTAACATTTAACCTTGTTTTTCATTACATCAACGAAAATAATACTAATTTAATTTCTACAACATCTGGGTTTTTAAAATTTAAAAAATGGATTCTATATTTTGAATTATAAGGTCAAAATTGTGTAAATAGGCCTCATATATTTTTGGACTTTATGAATAGTAACTTTGATAATTTTTATTTACCATGTTTCAAGGGAAATCTGGTAAACTATGGTATCAAATAATAAGATAGGGTTAATAAAAATACCCTAAAACCATTAAAATGAATTTAGATGAATAAATGTCGACCCATATCACCTAAGGGTCTAATATGATTCATTTAATGGACTTGTTTTCATGAAAGTGTTGTAATTATTATTAAAACAAAAGAAAGTGACAACATGTCACTCTCTTATCTCTTATAAGAATAATAATTATAATTTTTAATAAACATTATGAAACATAAAACATAAATTTTCTCTAGAAATATAATGAAATTTTCAACATAATATAAATTTATTTTGAATTTTTATAGATTATATAATTACAAAAAATATTGACACAACCGCAGTATAGTAATTAATTTATTAACAGAAATATAAAATAAATGATATTATAAATATTAAAAAATATATTATATGACATAATGTATAGAATAAACTAATTTTATGGTGGAATATACCATATTATAATTTATGTAATGTATTTTCATAATAGTAATCTTGTTTTTATTGATATAATAAAAAATCAAGATTAAATAGTGTAAACAAATTACCTAATTCATAACATAAAATATAATAAAGTTTATTATATGTTTTAAAATTTATAAAAATTTATAATTTTAAAAAATTGTTATGAGAAGTCATAATATGAGATTATTCCACTTTTTTGGTCGTTTTTCATGTTATGATAATAACTTTAACACACAATGTTTAAATAACATGATATCACGGTAAGATTAAAAACGTTTAAGTAACGGTTAAACCCAAAGGATAAGGATTAAAAAATATTCAAAACTTATATAAAAATAAATAAATTATTTTATTTCAACCCCAAATCATCTTATATTATAAATAAATGAGTTTTGATCCATTATAAACTGATAATTAATTTATAATAAATTAATATTTCAAGACTTTCATAAAGTGCCCCTCACCCCTCCTATAAAATGGAACATCTTCTTCCCATTTAATCACACCTCTAAATCCCATTTCCTGAAAAAAAAAAACCTATCCATGTACTATTATAACATTTCTCCCAACTTCCTAGAGTACATAATTCGTTCATAAAGCCTTACATTGGAGACCTTTGGTGAAAATCAAAAGAAAATACTCAAAAAAGAATTAATTGATTTATCACATATTTCAAAATTATTTTCTTCTTCTACTTTTTCTTCTTTTGTGGTATCCATACTAAGGAAATAAATACAGTATATTCTCCATGATGAGATGTTATTATAAATATGGTACTACTTTATATCTCCATTTATCCATCCTAATAGTAATAATATTACTATACGTGCATACGTACTTCTTACCATCTCCACATTGTGGTATAATTTTTTTATTCAACAATACATTATTTGGATTGGTATAATTATGAGTATAATAGATTTAGATATTTAATATAAAATTATAATTATTGTTTATAATTAAAATATCATCCAATTCCATATTTTTTAATCATTAAGATAATGATATCGTCACTCATGCGTACATACAAACTATCGTCTCCACGATGCAATGTGATTCATTCTACATGATATTCATTAATAAGTGATTATATATATGAATTTAATGAATAAAAATATATTTATAATACCAATATAATTTTTAATATTATATAACTATATACTTAAATGTGGCATATGAACTTCCCAGACTAAACTTGCATAAGAACATAAAGCAGTTAATATCCAAATAACGTGTGACAATGAAATGTTACTAACTAACAGAAGATAATATAATCATATATGATATCATAAATATTATTATGATTCTGGAATAAGTCAATAAAATTATTCTAATCAGTATCTAGTTGTATTGGATATATACGATGGATATTAGACCTAAGGTTAGGGATAATTTTTCAATCTCATTATTTTTTGAGATTGTTTAATCAAAAGTATTTATTGGGCTATATTTATCATTAATTTTTATGATTCCTAATTTATTATTTTATAATATTTATACTATTGTTATAAAATTTCTAAAGTTCAATTTTACCTGTTGGTGAATATTTATAAATCGGTATTAAATGGAATCTTTTCTCATGTGCAAATATCATATTCTTTGACTTTTTCAGAAAATCTACAAAAAGAATGTACATTTAAATTTATATAGTATAAAATGATTTTTACAGTGTCGTAATTCATGATTTCAATGATAATTCCCTTACAATTATTAAAGATTATTCTTAAAGAAGTTATTTTCCTATAAAATTGAACTATGTTTTATGAAAAGAAATTGTTTTTGAAGAAGAAAGAAAAGTTTCCTCAATAATCAATTTCAAGTGTTTATAAACAATTAATTTCAATTAAAGATGATATTATTTAACAGTTTTCGCATTCAGGGATACAATTCAAACTATTTCTGTGGTTATATTTCTTTATGATATTTATTGGATCAATTTTTTTTCCTATAATATTTTTTCATGGAATAATTTTTATAAAACTGATTTTATCCCTTGGTTTATTCAATGATGAGTGATTTATGTATTGGTGGAACACGTAAGAATGATTTATTTATTAGATGTGTGGGAACATTATCTCTATCTAGTGAATTGGGAAAGGAATGATTACTGATGAGGTATTTATTTTATGTGTGAACCTGATTTCATGTTCTCAAATCTATATGTGGACCTGGTATTCATGTCCATAATTTTATGAGTGGACCTGGTTTCCATGTCTATATGTTTATACAAGGGCATGATTTCATTCCTTAATTTAATGAGTGAACCTATTATTATTTAGACATTTTCACAATGTAATAATTTTATGTCTGTGAAAAAACATCATGTATTTAATTACACTTATGGTCTTATGTATTAGGATCTTTGATTTTCCTTGTTATTCAATTTTTCCATTGATATTCATATAATGATATTAAAATTGTATGATCACATTCTCATACCCTTTATGATATTTTCTATGTATAAACATCAGATTGTTTTTACATGTACAGAGCATCTGAGTTCACCACTTTTTATCTTTCATTCTACAAGAATTTGAAGAAGGTTATTATGTAAAATGTGTTAAAAGGGGTTCTAGATATGAATGATGAATAAGGTGATGATGTAGATGTTTTATCAACCAGTTTTTTATGTTTACTAGTTTCTAAAGATAATAAACTATTACAGTATTTATAAATCTATTTGTATATCATATTATGCATTCTGATAAAGTAATTTAATGACTATGTACGTGAAGCTTGTGTCATTAGAGTTGGTATCAGATCGAATTCTTAGTCAACCATTAGAATCCTGGAATTGAAAAAAAAAATTGAGGTCCCTATAGTTATTTTTAATGGTATTTATTGGGATGTCTTAAGGGTAACACTAATTGTAGGTTATATACCATGAATTATTGTAACACTTTTGAATAATCGGGGATTAAAACTAAGTTGTTAGTGAATGAAAGTACTCCCCTTTGATTATGTTGTCTTCGTAGAATGATTTTTTTCCTCCAAAAATATTCTTTTTTGGGTATTATAAAGTGGATAGAACCCAAATAATTTGTGATAATGATGAATACAATGGGAAATGTGATTATTTTCGTTATGAGAAACCAATTGTTATGGGATATATAGTGAATAAACTTCTTTCTATACTCACACAAACTATACATGATGTTGGACATCCAATGATGAGTTGAGGGAACATCATTCTATTGAATACTTAATGAGGCATCATCCATCATATTTTAGTGGGTCTTCTGATCCACTTGTTTCTATAAAATGGATTTGTACCACTGAAGAAATAATTTCTATCATTCATTGTTCTGATCCTGAAAAACTAATGTGGGTTATTTATCTTCTAGAAGGTGAAGTTGATCAGTGGTGTACTCTAATTAATAACACATGGGATAAAGAAGAAAATGAATATATGGAATGAGAATACTTAAAAGAGTGTTTTTCAATTAATTAATTGCCATGTATTCAACAAACAAATATGGATAATGAATTCATTAAGCTGAATCAAAATGATTATTAATTTATTGGTACTTATGAAGCTAATATTCCCAGACTTTGAAGGTACACATTAGGGTTAATAATTATCCCTGAACGAAAAATTGATAGATTCTTTGTTGGACTAAAACTGAGTATCCTAAATTATTTATCCATAAGGGCCTTTGGAATTAATGATTATGTCCATTGCTGTGCAATAAAAAGGTAAATATATGTTGGTAACTCTCGGGATTATAGAGACAAGAAAAGGAATATCGATCTTAAGAGAAACTACCAAGGTTTTTAATAATGATTGAAGAAAAAGTATAAAACTCATTTATTCCTAAAATATTGGAATGGGAACTCAGGGGAATCATGAAAGGAACATGAAGATGGTTCATGTGTGGAAAGGCTAGACATAGAGGCAAATAGTGTCAGAGTGATGTAAAAATTCCATTCAATGTTGATAAATCTCATGAAATTTAACCACCCACACATTAATGTGAAAAATGAAATGAAATATAGAATTATTCTAACCAATTCTCTAACAAAATGGATATTGATGTCGTACGAAATCAGTCACTTTATAAGGCAAAAGACAAAGGAAAATCACATGCGATCACTATTGGTGATATAGATTACGACAACAGAGTAGTAGAACGATAGAGTGTTTATATATTTAGATTCTAAAATAGAGTTATAAAATCAATTTTATGGTATTATGGGATAACGAAATATCTATTTATTGGTCCACTTTACTTTATCCATATAGATTAAAGAGCATATTCAGAATGGTACTGGTAAACATAAATAGTGATTAAGGTAATAAGTTGATTTTTTGGAAAAGACATGATAAGGGATGTGTAGCCTTTATTATGAACAAGATGTTGAGATAATTAGATAATGATATGTTATAAATTAATAAGTAAATTAGATTTTAATGAATTCCATATAACAAATTAATTATAATTGAAAAGTGGTTTATGATATATTGGGTGATGTTTAATGATTTTTCAATTCAAGAATAAGAAACTTGCATGTTTCCAATAAGGATATACGGTAAAGATAATATATCAATAATTTATTAATAGGTTTTGAATGTGATAACCATGATCTTATTAATGATATATGTCAGATAAATATTATGATGATTTAGTTCACATCTTTCTATATTTTTTGTTTTTCAGTTCATTAAAGGATTTCAAGGTTATCCATTTATGGGGAGTATAAGATATAATATTACTAAATTTTTTATATTAATATATTATCTCACTATTGGTATACTTATTCATATTTCCCAACTTGGGATAACATCATTGTTGGGACAGATAGAATGACCAATCATTCTATATAATGATAACATGATCTACTTACACTTTATAAATGTAAAATTAAAATTCGTTTATTTGAATATTTATAAAGTGGAAATTGTTCAAGGAATGACCAACTATAATATTGTACTGAAATCAAGTATGTATATCATCCCAGGAAGATTATTCAACCTTAGGAAAAGGGATCATGATGTAAAAAGGGTGTCCTGTTATCAATTTTTAATGATATTTAGATTTATTTCACACATCTTTAGTTTATGATTTTTTTAACATTCACTAGATCAATAATTTCATTATGATCAGTGATTTTTATCAATCTCTATGTTAATTTATACTTTTCATCTTTTCCCAATCCTCATCTATGTTCTCCAACGTAGAGACCTTGTTAGATTTCATTTGGGTAAATGTTATTTTCCAACTATTACTTATTAATGGATATTTAAATTAATATAATGTGTGTTTCTATCCTCTTAAATCCATAACAAATATTTAAGGAAAAATTAATTTTATGGGGTGTAGAATGTTACAGCCCCATATTTTATGAGATTGATTATTTTTTTTAAAAATTGATGTCTTTTGTTGTATGCTACACCAAGATTAACTTATTCTATACAAAACACCATCTTATATTGAGATATATGCACGAATATGCTTGAATTGTGTAAAATAAAATTTAATGCTATTTTTATATAATCTATTTCATGCAAGAATGCATTTAAATGAACAATTAAATTACCTTAGAACCTAGTCATTATATTGGACGGTATGAAGATTATTTACTTTATTTTGCATAATGAATGAACTCTTGAAAGATTTTATTAATTTAATATATATTTATAATATTCAATATAATGTCTAAAATTCATATTATATGAATTCTAGACAATATAAAATAAAAAATTCAATTTTTTCGGATAAAAGATTTATTTTTCAAATAATGTAGTGTTGTCGTCTTTTGATCGCACACCCATTTTAAATATAGTTATGGACACTTTTATATCTTAAATTTAACAAAATATGAATTTTATTAGGATTGTGGACATAATAATTTACTTTGGATAATATTTTTAAATTTTTCTCATACCTTTTCTGTTTTGAAGAATAGTAAAAATAACCTAAACAATAATTAAAATCAAATTTTTTCATTAAAATAATTTATACAGTTAAATTATATTATAAAATGGTATTAATGTATAAATATAATATATTTTAATTATTCAATATAATTTATTTCATTATAATCAATCTTAAATTGAATTCAGATGTTAAAAAATTTCAATCTTTTGCAATGTTTTAACCTTTAACCGTCTTTTTCATTACAAAAATGGAAATAATATTAATTTAATTACTGTGAATTCTATTTTTTTAATATGGAAAAATTGGATTCCATATTTTTAATTATAAGGAAACAATTTTTCTTAATACTTCTGTTTTATTTTTGGAAATTATTAATAATAACTTATGTAATTTTTATTTACCATGGTTGAAGATAAATCTGGAAAATTATGGTAACAAATAATATGAAAGGGATAATAAAATGAACCTAAAACCTAAAAAAATTTATTGGAAGAATAAAAGGAAACCAATATCACCAAAGGGTATGAATTGGTCTATTTAATGGACTTTTTTCCATGAATGTGATGTAAGTATTATTAAAACTGAAGAAAGTGACAACATGTCACTCTATTAACTCTTATAAGTATAATAATTTTAATGTGGTGATAAACATGATATAACATAGAAAATAACTAGTTTCTTGATATATGATTTAATTATAAATATAATGAAAATTTTGTTTAGAGATTAAATAATTTCCATAAATATTGACACAATAGTGATATAGTCATTGTTTTATTATTAGAAGTATCAAATAAATGATATTATAAATATTAAAATAAAAATCACATGAAATAATATATGTCTTCCACTAATTTTATGGATTAATATGACATGTTATAATAGATTTGATGAATTTTTTTCTATATGATCATGTTCGTATGATTTTTTGGAATAGTCAAGTATTAAATGTGTCAACATTGACATAATTCATAAAATAAAATATAAAATTATTTATTATATGTTATAATATTATGTAAAATTTAATATTAAATAAAATGGTTAATATAATTCATAATATTTTATAAATTAATATTTTTTGTCCTTTAACAATTTTCTTTAAATTAAATTAACACACTATGTGTAAATAACATGATATCACAGTAAGATTAAAAATAGTAAAATAAGTATTAAACCAAAATGATATGGAATACAAAATTTTCACAACTTTATAAAAAGTATTTAATGATTTTAGCTCCTCCCAAAATCCACATATCATCCAAATAATTGATTTTTGGAACATTAGAAAGTAGAAATCAATTTATTATAAACTAATATTTCAAGAAATTCCCAAAGTGCCCCTCACCTCTCCTATAAAAGGGATCTTTTCATTCTCTTTTAATCTCACATCTAAAGCCATTTTTCTCAGTCAAAATCTGCCCATATTTTCTTCCACCTCTATTCACTTCATCCGTGAGGCCACAATTTTGGAAAAAGTAAATTCTCGTGAGACAGTTTTGGCAAATCAATAGAAGATACTCTAAGAAAAGGTCATTATTTTATCACCGCTTTCAAAAATTTCATTCTTCTTCTACATTATCTTTTTATGTTGTTTCCATAGTAAATTAAAAAATATAGTATCTTATACATTATATGAAGTTATTACAACACTCTTAAAACCTTATATATCCTTTTATAAATCATATAACTAATAATATCACCAAGCGGGTGTACGTAATGTTTACGGTCTCCCCGTCGCGGTGTAATTTTTTATCCAACAATATTTATTAGGACTGGTATAATGATGAGTAAAATGGAATTAAATAATTATTGTTAAATGATAATTATTATTTATAATTAATATACAATCCAATTTAATACAAATTAACCATTAAGGGTAAGATATCATTGCTCATGCGTTCATACATCGTACCGTCTCCCCAAAGTGATACGATTAATTCTACATAATATTAATTAAACCAATATTATATATATGAATTTAATGAATAAATATGATATATATTATACTAACATAATTATTTAATTAATGTAACTATAACTTATTAAGATAAAAATGAACATATCCGAAATTTTTTTCATATGTCCATAATGTAGTTAATATCTGAATAAAGAGTGACAATGATATGTTACTAACAAGATGATGATAATATAATCATATATGATATAGAAAAAATTGTTAGTATAATGGAATAATTCAATAGAAATATTTAAATCATTATACAGTAGGTTTATATACATATGAAAGATATCATACCTATGATAAGGGATAATTTTTCAATCTCATTATCTTAAAAGACTGTTTAAACATAAGTATTTACTAGGATATATTTATCATCAAATTCCATGATTCATAATTTAGTATTTTATAATATTAAGTCTATTCATATAAAATTTTTTAATGAAAATTTTACCCAATTGAGAATTTTTATAAAGAGTTATGAAAGGAACACTTTATTGTTTTCAAATACGAGGTACTTTTTGACGTTTCTAGAAAATGTACGAGGGTAATATTTTTTATGTCAGACAACATGAAATAATTTTTATTAATTCATTAATCCATATTTCCATTAATCATACATTACATTTTTCTAATGGTTGTTTTTAATAAAATTATTTTCTTTTAAAATTGCACAGTGTTTTAAGAAAAGTACATGTTTCTGATAAAAAGAGGATTTTTTCCTCAAAAATAAATTTCAAGGTTTTTATAAAATATAATTTTCCATAAAATATGAAATTATTTAATGAAGTAATGTTTCAAATATAATATCCCTGATATTTCTATGGTTTTATTATGTTTATTCTATTTATGACATTTATTTGTTGTTCTTGGATTATGTTTTGATGAAATGATGTTTAAGAGAAACATTTAATTCCATGGATTTTACTATGATGAGTGATTTATGTTTTTTGTGGAACACATAAGAATGATATATTTTTGAGATGTGTGGGAACATTATCTCCAACCTCTGTATAGCGTAAATATGTATAACTCAATAGGCGTGTATGGTATGTGTGAACCTGATATCATGTTCATTATTATATTTGTGTACCTTGTTATTATGTCCATAATTTTATGAGTGGACCTAGTTTCCATGTCCCTGTGTTTATGAAAGGCCATGATATCATGTTCATAATTTAATGAGTGAACCTGTAACTATTTAGGCATGTTCAAAAAGTTATAAGTATATGTGTATGGAACAATTTTATCTTGTGTGTCACAGTTATGATCTTATGTATTATGATATTTAAATTTCCTTGTGATTTATGATTTTCCACAGATATGCAGGGAATGATCTTATAAATTTAGGATAAAATTATAATACCCTTTATACTCTTTTTTATGTTTATATATCACATTTATTTACACTTACTGATCATATTATCTCACCCCTTTTTATGTTTCATTTTCACAGGATTTGAAGAAGGGTATTAAGTAAAATGGGTCAAAATGGGGATCTAGTTCTGACGGATAAAGTCGGATATGATGTAGATTATTTATGAACCAGTTTTTTGTGTTCCCTATTTTCCAAATACACTAAACTAATACTATCTTCGGGTTTCTATTTGTGTAATGTTTTAATTATTATGCAAAAAAATATAATGTAAATTTACGTCAAGCTTAGGTCGTTAGATTGGTTGTATTGAATCATAAGACCCATGAACGAATAATGTTAAAAGAAACACATAATATCATGATAACAAATAAATTCATGATAGTACAAGTCAATGGGTTTGTATATACACCTCATACAAGATGATAGGTGGATTTAAAATATATGTCTCAAATAAGGAAAAATTAAGTCATAATAACTTAATCATTTTGGAAAAAATTAAATGTTGAACCCCAAGAAATAGATATCATAAAATGTATTTTTAAATTGAAAAAACATATATAAATTAATAATAAAGTCCATTAATGGTAACTTCAAACACCCCATAAAAGCAAAGGTTTTTAATATGGATTGTGGCTCAAAGAAAAATAATAGTTAGAGGGAAATTAATTACATTGAGTCTAAAATTAATTTATACAGATTAAGACCTACTTTATAATAAATACTATTTTATTTGTAATATATCATAGAAACATAAATAAATAAATATTTATATATCCTAACATATAAAATGTACTTATGAATATTTAAATTCTATTTATTAATAATTCTTTGTTAATATTATGTTTCTGGTAATAATCGTTTTTTATATGTTTCCGTTTTTTCTTTTTGGTACCTTTACATTTATCATGGTTCAAAATATAAATAATAATAATCATTAAATAATGATAATATTTAGTCATAAATTATACTTTTATGACCAATATAGAGAGAATGTTTTGAAAAATGAATTAAGATATGATCATCACTAGGGCATGTCCTAAGTATTAATTTTATCCCTTCCAATTTAAATTTTTTTATTCTCCAATGGAGGTATGTAATATATAATATTTATAAAATTAAAATAATTTAATAAATATCTTGTTATTTATTTAAATATTATTATTTATAACATACATGTGGTGTGGTTTTGAAAATTGAGTCACAACACTTCTTGAAGGCAATAATCAACACGTACACAGACAACATTATCATCTCTCATTGGGTGAATAAGAAGGACAGAAAATGATATATTATAAATTTATATTTATAAATATTTCATTAATTTATTAATTATTTCATGTATATCATCTATATATATCCTTTTAATCTTCCATGTAAAGCATTAGTACAAACGAATCGCATTGCCTCATGAGGCGGTTGTCCGCCACACACATGAGTAATATTGTCATCTCAACTATGGATTTTAGGGTTATATATATATATATAATTTCTTAAATAGAAGGTATAATTATATGATATATATAATATATATCCATCATCATACAATCCATGTGAGTTGGTAATGGAAAAATGAATGAAATCAGTTCTGAAGTCGTTTGTCCTCCATACACACAATCAATGATTTCAGAACCCAATTGATCAAAATTGGTTTGGCTTATGTAAGTAGCTTATCAAAAATAAATAATATAATATTCCATATTTTAATATTATTATATCATTATTTTATAATAATAATCAAATTGTTATAAAGATTAAATAAAACAAAAAAATTATTTATTAATGTTACTTCTTCTTCGAGTATCCAACATAGATATTAATCAAGAACCTTTTTAGGATGGAATTATTTAGTAAATAATAATGATATTATTATAAGTGGGATCTTTTGAAGTGATTTGGGTAGTATTTTTACAAACAAATAGGTTTCAAATATGTAATGAAGAGAGGTTGGAGGTGGCATTTTATATGTTAAGTGAGTGGGAAACATGTAATTTTTCATAAGAAAAATGCATATCCATGTTTCTATCATTTAATAGGGTTCCTAAATAGAACATGTTATATAATATAAAATATATTGTATAAATATTTTTATAAAATGTGTATTTAAATTATTTTTGATAGGTTTATCATTTATCATTATAGTTTGACCCCACTCTGTAAACCCATTCTTAGCTTAACCTAGCTAAATAAAATCTATCTACTTTCAATATTCAATTTGGTAAAAATTAAATTCACCTTGATAAAATTAATTTGTCATATTCAAAATATAGAATCTATTCGTAAAAATTGGTTTCAAATCAGTGTAAAATTATAATTTAAAATTCATACTAATGATGTGATGAAATAATCATTTTCAAAGATAAATTGTCTAAATGAATATAGAGTCATTATTTCAAAGTTAAATATGAAAATTATTCATATGAATTAAATTGTATTACTAGATTTATAATTTAACTATATTTATTTATCAAAAATTAAAATATACTTTTACATTATAAAAAAATAAAATTATAATTCAGTTTTCCAATAAAATTCAGTAATTTTCATTATTCATCATAAATTTATTATTTTTATAAAATTTTCTAAAGGTAACCATAATATAATTCTAATATGATGATTTAAAAAATGATTATTATTTGATCAACTTAAATTTATGAAATACTCGAAAATATATTTTATTATTGTTCAAAAAAATTAAAAAATAGAACATTTATTAAGAAAATAGTATTTCAGATGCATATAATGAAATTTTTAAAAAAATAAGTACTTATTATCATTATTATTTCATTATATATATATATTATACATAATATTTTAAAAGTATTTATTCCTAATAATGGCACCAATTTTGATGCTTAGTAAGAAAGGTATTTTTTGTTATAATATTAATCATTTGACATGGTTCATTAGAACTCGGTGTTGCCTATAACTGAAGAAAAAATGGTGTTGACTGTAATGAATGATAAAACAAATTCTACATGTAACACCATAAAAAATAAATGTTGAATGTAAATAAAGATAAACTCTATAAATCATGTAATATAAAAAATAAAAAATAATAAATTTATTTGAAAAAAATAATATTTCACAAAATCATGGGGTATTAAACGAGACTTCTTTCTCATGTGTTAATTTATTTCTTCTATCAGATGCCCATTCACAATTCATGGAATGATATCATCTCCTCCCTAGAAAGTTTTCTTTTTCATATCTCAAAGATACTCTGTAGTGGTTCAAATTTAGATTGTATTGTTATTTAGGATTCATTTTTTATAATCCAAGATGCATTTATAGGTTGATCTGTAGGTTTTTCTATAGTTTATCATTTTTTTGGTATTTAATCTTAACCATTGGGTATCTAATGTTATTTAAAATCTTTATTGAGGTATTTAATCACTTGTTTCTCACTTTTCTAAATCATTTGGGAGGGTTTTACTCTTATTTATCAATAGGGGATGGTTTGGGCTGGACTAATCAGGATTAATAAATAGGTTAATTGAAATTGAAGTGAATGTGTAATGATAAATATAATTATAATATCTTTGATATTGTCATAATATTTTAAATATACATTACAAATACCCGACTATATATCATTGATGTTCAGAGCCTTCACATTTGTTGAAGTTGTTTTGATATGGAATTTTTGTTTTATATTATTATGATGCCACACCAAAATGGAAAATATCTAACCACATATATTTGGTCAATTAAATTGATTCCCCTATATTTTTTGGATTCTATGATAAATTCCATTAAATAAATTGGAATGTGAAAACAATTATTTTTTAAATTGATAAAAATATATGTTATATCTTGTGTGTGTGGCCATGTTTGTGCTGCATGGATGTATGGTTAATATTTAATGTGGGGAGTGATTATCCAGTAAATGAGGCTAATATTCATTGTTAATATACATAATATTCATGTTCTTTATTATTCATAAACACCATTTTAGTGCATTTTACACTTTGAACATCATTTCACATTATGATTGTAATACCTTCTTAAAATGCATTATTATGTCGTACATATTTAATCATCATTTGAAGTACCCAATGAATCATATAATTATACATATTTTAATTTGATATTTTTTTAAATTGATCTAAACTCCAATTTGAAAATATTTCATTCAGGGATCAATGGAGAATTCATGGAGGATGATGGAGATATTTGGCAATGAAAGGAAGCAATTCTGAAGAAGGCAGATTGGACACCAGCCCACGATGAGACTGTGGAGCCAGACATACAAGCCCAATGAATCCCAAATTTGGTGGAATGCTAGAATACATTCAGAGGAACAAATAACCCTTCATGAGAAAATGCTAATTTGGAATCTATGGTGGTAATTAAAGCGGACCAAGTTAGAGATACAATTCTAGGCCAGATTCTGCGGCCCAGAAAAACAGCCCACTAATATATCATATCTCTGCATCCGTAACTCCAAATGGGCCAAACACTTACAGGCGGTTAGAAGTCATCCGGAGCTCCATTTTATTCTTCTATGGAACACTCTGATTCGGCCGTCTAGAAGGTCTTCCAGACGCGTATGTTCAGTGAAGGAAAGCTGGCTGCCACATCGGGTCAAATGTGGAAAAGTTCAAATTCCACAGGCTTTCCACCACCAATGGCCTACCAAAATTTATTGAGATTCTTTTTACTATTTGTGGATCGACCCAAGGCTCCCAAAATTCGTATTTGAGGTAGTGGTGGTGAAGGAGTTTGGAATCTTGGATGCTTTGTTCAATTGTAATGTTATGCTGCATTTTTGTTGCCTCAAATTTGTGTTTCACATATAAGTTGTTCAATTCACTTTAGTTTCTTAATAAAATTTCTTCTTCTACTATTATTTTGTTGTTCTTCATATCCCTTTGATACCATTGGATCAAGGTGTGAATTTATTCACACCAACCCTTGTGAAATTATTCACACAACGGTGGAGTGATCATTTTATTTTTGTTGTTTTCTTTACTTCTCCATTTCCTCCCTCATGAGTCTACTTTCCGCTTCCACTGAAACCATGGGATCAATGGAGGGATAACCCACATATGGGTTGATCCAAGGGAGTAGAAAGGAGATGGATTGGATTTTATTTATCATCTAATTAATGTATAATCACTTCTTTAATTGGGATTTTTATTTGATGATTTTTAAACTCCATCGTCCTTGTTGAATTTAAGGCCACACAATTCAAGTACTAATACAAACCCTTACCTTGAAGTGCTCAAAACTTTGATCCTTCAAGTGTATAGGTGATTATTATTAAAGGGTATATCCATTAAACTCGTAAGTGATGTTGTTGTTTTTTCTCCTTAAATGAATCAATCTCAAATTTAAGAATTTGAAATCATTAAAAAGAAAATACGTCCAATCCACCCTGAGCGATAACCTAGGATCAACTCATTCTTTTAATTTGAATTAACTTAAGTATCTTAGATTTCACTTAAACCCATCTAAAATAAACCCAAGGTTGGCCACTTCATAGTCAAAAACAGTCCTTAGAATGTGCGTGTCTATAGGTTACTTCTTAGGTCTCTCTGGATTCGATAACCCAAGCTAAACTACACGGACCGTCTTACCTTCATCTCTTTGGTAAATTTGAGAATAAAATTTTGGCGTCGTTGCCGAGGACCTAAGTAAGTTATCTTAGACACTATCATTCTTTTTTTTCATCCCACTTCTCTCATCTCATACCCAATTTCATTCCTATGGAAAACCCTTTTGAACAAATCCAAACATGGGGAACCTCTCCCTACTTTGATCACTCAACCCCATGTACGATGCATAATGACCATCCTAATTACTACTTGTGGGATCATCAACAACCTACTGAATCACAATTTTTTTATTCATATGATCCACAATACATTCCAACATATTATAAGTTCCAATCCCAACAAGGCCAATCTGAACATCCTCCTATGGAATTCCAACAACATAGTTATCCTCCTGGAATAGACCATGTGTCTCAACCCCTTTACCATCATGATCCACAACCATTACTTGAAAAACTGTGTCAACAAATGGAGATAATGAATTTTGAGGTTTCATCATTGAGGTTAGAACTACAAAGCATTAATACTTGTGAGGAACCCATCCCTACACAAACTGTCCCTTCCATAACCTTATGTGAAGTGTCTAGTTTCACACAAACCCCACATGAATTTATTAAAGAACCAACCTTTGGATTTGGGATAGATGAAGAGGATCAAGGAAATTCTGAAGGGACTTTAAATCAAAAGGAAATTAACTTTTTGGATTCAAAAGAGGAGAATTTTACATCATGGATTGAGTCTCCTAAGTATAACTCCATTGATGAATTTTCAAATACACCATCCTTTGAAACATTGGGAGATATCATAAAATTTGAGTCCATATCCATTCCAAACACCTATCATTCCATTTTTGTGTTTGAATCTTTTATTCAAAAGGAACCAATTTTGTTGAGAAATTTGGAAAATGAAACTGAGTTGGACTCAAAATATCAACTTGTGTCTAAATTTCATATTCAAACCGAGCCCAAAATTATTGTCCTTCCCTCCTCACTAAATAATACCTTTATAAGGTATAATAATGACCTTTCAATTGAAACTCATTCTTCTCTTGAAACCAAAAAAGTTGTAATGGTCATTTATGTCTTAGGAAAGACTACAGAGGAAACTGGATCAACCATTTTTGATATTCCTTGGATTTTACCACTCATTTTAGAACATAGGTTTTCCCACAAAAAAATTTATAAAAAATAATCAATCTCAATCTAGTGGACATGGAGAAATATGTGGTCCTTAAAATGTTAAAAATTGGTATTGGATAAGTTGGGGATTTCAAGTCGAGCTAACGACATTAAACAAAGCACTGCATGGGAGGCAACCCATGGTTTTTAAGTTTCCTATAATTTTGTTGTTTTAATAAAATTTATATTTTAATTAATCATTTTTATATTAAAAAAAATATGGACTGTTGACCTGTTCTTCTATTATGAGTATGGATGGGTATGAAAGAGGAGCACCATATTTATCCGTGTCACGTGGTGTGATCCTTGAGTAATACCTTACCCAGAAATTTAAAAAAGTGAAAATGTATCATCTGTTTATTTTATTTTATATATATACTTATATTGTACTTATATATATATATATATTCTATTTTTTTTCCTTTTTCCACTAAGGGAACTCTGCAAGCGACATGGATATCAAAGGACGAAATTGGAGCAACAAGAACTTCAGCTTCAACCACCAGGTGATTACATTTCATGACCCTCATTTTCAATTTTCCTTTTTGAACATTCATTCTCTACCTCTACCCCTTCTAAATTTTATTTTCTTCAAACATTGGGGAAAGTGTTGTTTTATGTTTGGGGGAGAGATAAAATAATAAAAAAATGCTTTTGTGTCAAAAAAAATGACTGATTTGAAAAAAAAAATTAAATGGAAGGAAAAATTCCTTTACCTTTAAACATTGTAATACTCATTGCACACTTTGAAACTGAATATTAAATAATTTAGCATACCCTGATTCTGATTTCAATCCATGTATAATTTCATGAGCATTGATTTTGGAAAGTGTGGCTGTCCAATGTGATCTTTCATCGTTTATATTTTCATCCAAATAAAAAAAGATCACAATTCACGTCCCTTGGATAGTTGGGTATTAGTTTTAGTTCATGGGGTCCCCTAAATAAATATCATAGTTTTTGTGATCATTTTAGTTTAATATGAGTATTAAAAAAAATATTAAAATTATTAAAAAAAATTGCGCGTAGAGAAATGAAATGACCTAATGTGTGGCTTTCGGCACTTGGGGATCATGACTCCATAGTTGTCTGGCCCAGAGTTAGTAATTTTATCTCTATTTTTGGTAATTTGAATTTGTTTTTGACTGATTTAACTCGAGATGATGCCCGAGTATGTGGGCTTTACATGGTGCCCTAAGGTCTTTGAGCCTGGGAGTCATCGGCAAAGTCTCGCTACAGGGGTTGACTCTTTTGAGTGCAACTTCAATTACCATGGAAAAATTGAAAAAACAAAAAAAAAACAAAAAAACAAAAAAAATATAAAAAAATGAATACTCATCTTAATATTGAAATTTGATTCCACCTAGCGCTTCCATAATTTCCCCCTTGAATAAAGATGAACCCCCATGTCTATTGTGATGAACAACACATCCTCATACATAATTGATATTGGATGAAATATGGAAATGAATTTGAACAAAGGAATGGGCTTGGGATTGGGATCTGCTTATCAAACGATCTTGTATTAAAATATTTTTATGGGTTTCATGATTGTTTGGTATAAGTTATTTTTTGGTGATCATTGTGTATTAAAATGTTTTTGGAAAAGGGAATTCTAATTTCATATTGTTGAGATATATTTTACTCGGGACTAGAAAAACTCAAGTTCGGGGGTGTGATTAGCCACTAAATGAGGCTAATATTAATAGTTAATATACATAATATTCATGTTCTTTATTATTCATAAACACCATTTTAGTGCATTTTACACTTTGAACATCATTTCACATTATGATTGTAATACCTTCTTAAAATGCATTATTATGTGGTACATATTTAAACATCATTTGAAGTACCCAATGAATCATCTAATTATTAATATTTTAATTTGATATTTTTTTTAAATTTATCTAAACTCCAATATGAACATATTTCATTCAGGGATCAATGGAGAATTCATGGAGGATGATGGAGATATTTGGCAATGAAAGGAAGCAATTCTGAAGAAGGCAGATTGGACACCAGCCCACTGATGAGACTGTAGAGCCCAACATACAGGCCCAATTAACCCCAAATATTTTGGGATGCTAGAAGAAATTCATAGAAACAAATAACTCTTCATGAGAAAATGCTAATTCTGCATATATGGTGGACATTAAAGAAGCCCAAGTTAGAGATACAATTCTGGGCCAGATTCTGCGGCGCAGAAAAACAGTACATTAATTTTATCATATCTCTGAGTCCGTAACACCAAATGGGCCGAACGTTTACAGGCGGTTAGAAGACATCCGGAGATCCATGTTATTCTTATATGGACCACTCTGATTCGGCCGTCTGGAAGGTCTTCCAGACGCGTCTGCTCGGTGAAGGAAAGCTGGCTGCCACCTCGGGTCAAATGTGGAAAAGTTCAAATTTCACAAGCTTTCCACCACCTATGGCCTACCAAAATTAATTGAGATGCTTTTTACTGTTTGAGGATCGACCCAAGTCTCCCAAAATGCCTATTTAAGGTAGTGGTGGTGAAGGAGTTTGGAATCTTGGATTCTTTGTTCAATTGTAATGTTATGTTGCATTTTTGTTGCCTCAAATTTGTCTTTCACATGTAAGTTGTTCAATTCACTTTAGTTTCTTAATAAAAGTGCTTCTTATACATTTATTTTGTTGTTATTAATATCACTTTGATACCGTTGTATCAATTTGTGAATTTATTCACACCAACCCTTGTGAAATTATTCACACATTGGTGGAGTGATCATTTTATTTTTGTTGTTTTCTTTACTTCTCCATTTCCTCCCTCATGAGTCTACTTTCCGCTTCCATTGAAACCATGGGATCAATGGATGGAAAACCCACTTATGGGTTGATCCAATGGAGTAGAAAGGGGCTGGATTGGATGTTATTTATTACCTAATTAATGTATAATCACTTCTTTAATTTGGATTTTTATTTGATGATTTTTAAACTACATCGTCCATGTTGAATTTAAGGCCACACACTTCAAGTACTAATACAAACCCTTACCTTGAAGTGCTCGAAACTTTGATCCTTCATGTTTATAGGTGATTAGTATTAAAGGGTATAGGAATTAAACCAGTAAGTGATGATGTTGTTTTATATCCTTAAATAAAACCATCTCAAATTTAAGAATTTGAAATCATTAAAAAGAAAATACGTCCAATCCACCCCGAGCGATAACCTAGGATCAACTCATTATTTTAATTTTAAATAAATTAAGTATCTTAGAGTACACTTAAACCCATCTAAAATCAACCCAAAGTTGGCCACTTCATAGCCAAAAACAGTCCTTAGAATGTGTGTGTCTATATGTTACTTCATAGGTCTCTGTGGATTCGATAACCCATGAAAAAATACAAGGATCGTCTTACCTTCTTCTCTTAGGGAAATTTGAGCGAGAATCAGGGAGATATGTGGTTTCATTCCAATCATTTGGAGAGAGAGGTGGTGGTAATTTTGGTGGTGCTTTTGGAGTAGCCTGGTGATAGAGTGTCTAGCTAGGGTTTTCAAGTGGTTAAATAATGGATTTTTTGTATTTTATTTTAGGGTGGTTACAGGATAGATTGATTAGAATTTATTTTTGGGTGTGAGGTGATATTTTTTCCATACTTTTTGAGTGTTGATGTGATGGATAAATGGGAATGATGACCATCTTATGATGTATGTTATCATTTTTGTAGATGTCTACATAGTGATGTAATAATTATTTATATAATGATTGAAATGGATAAGGTTTGGTTTGTTAAATGGTATGTAATTAATTAATGACAACATAAATGATGGGTTGTGTGGTTATATATGGTTTATGATTAATAATTAAAAAATTGGTATGGATAATGTTATTGTATGGAAAGGTGATATGTGTTATGTGGTTTGTGTGGTGTCATACATATAGAGGTGGTAACGAATGTGGGGAGAACTTAAGTTAGTTTTATTTTACCCATTGTTTGGGCTTTTGCGAGGATATATGTATATAAATGTATATTCCTTTAGATTTATATATGATCCCAATTTACTTTAATCAACGTGGTTCGACACCTATGTATTCAAATAGGGTGTGTTTATACCAACATCCTGATGATGGATGGATGGATGTCTCCCCTATTTTTAAAAATCCCTCTTCTAAGGCTAGTTAATATGCATATTACAAGATGTCTAGAATTTTTTTTGTAAAATAGGTGATATTCCATGTGTATTTAAAAGAGATTTGATATAACCATGTTGTTTTCTGGCTCTTAGTTTGGTATAATCCTTTTAGGAGTAGGGAACGATTTTGATGTCCTGCAAGTTAACGACGCCCTAATACTCCGTTTATAGTTTCAAGGTGGTGGACCCAGTGTTTAAAGATGATATGAGTTGTTACCGATATATGAGGATACGTTCAATGTTTCTGCCATTATTATGTATTGTGATAATGTATTGGGGTGGTGGTATTTGCTACTCGGAAGATATGGGTGAATCATGACATATGATTTTGGGGTGTGAAAGTAGAAAATAATTGGGAAAGAGGTGTAGGGTACACATTATCTATATTTTTTTAATTATTTTTTTATAAATTTATTTTATTATTTGATGATCATGAATTGGTGTGGCTGGGAGACATATTTTACCTATTTATGTTTTATTGGATCTTTTTTTATGAGTGAACTAGTATGCTTCATTCACATTTTCATGAGAGAATTCAATTTTCTTATTATATAAACATGTATTCTAACTCTACATGTGCAATATTTATTTAATTTTTCTATAAGGACTATGTGGATCATATAAGCAGTACTACCGGTGACCTATTTAGATAGTTATTATGTTTCTCCAGTAGCTTTTATATTGGGTATTTAATTTTGGAGGCATTAAACAATATTATATTTTTTAGGTATTCATTTAATGGAGTTTTAGGTTTCATTTATATTATTTCTTTGAGTTTTTTGTGGATGATTCATCTTATATCCAAATTATATATTATTCTATATGGTAACTCCTCTGATATCATGATATCTTTATTAACTCAATTAATTTCATCAATTCAGGGCCTACTAGAGGTAGGAATTGAGGGTTATTATATATCTCCCGTCATTGTAGAATAATTGGTGGGAGGGGATCGAGAATGTGGGGTATATATGGATGATAGTTTTGATATAGGATAGAGTTTGGAGTTTGGAATAATGATTGATGTTTGGTTTTTCTTATAACCTTCCCAAATTACCTTGGTGTGTTATATAGTCTTAAGATACAGTATCGGAAACAAGATCTTTGGGGGACATGATCTTTTATACAGAATCTATGATTATTGAATGACCAAGTATCATGGACTTATTTGAAATTTAGAAAACTCGAAGAGTTAAAAACTTCATGATGAGTTTTTTTTCTCTTTTAGTTGGGTTTATTTTGGAATCTAAAATTAAATAATTTGAATTAAAGTTAATTTAAAAAATTATGTAATACATATATTATAAAATTATTATTTTAATTTATATAATGGATCCATGAAATAATCTTACTGTGGAAAAATAATTTGAGGCTCAGTGGGATTATCTGGTTATTATTCATAGATTTTATCTTTAATAGGATGATGTGTATTGGAATTGAGAGTTGGGTTCTTTTCAGAAAACTTAATTGGGTGTCTTCAAGGGTAGAGTTAAAGATATGGAGATAGCGAGTTGGCTTGAGGATCTCAATATCTATATCATTGTGATCTAGGATACAGTTAGATTTTGGATATATTTCTCAATTGGTCTAATGTTTGATGCAATGTTCCATTGTTTCCCATTGTATTAGGGTGAGCGTAATGAGGAAGATGTTTCATCATTCGATTTTTATAAAGAATTGTAAATTTAGTTCAATTCTTAAACCATGAATTTATTCATGAAAGAATATTATATTAATCTTTAAGAGGGTAGTATGTCTATATGGGAGATTGTAATCCAATTCAAGTACCTTCTCAATTCTTCCCATGATATTTTTCTATATGAGGAGTCATGTAAGGGATTTATAGAGGATGAAAAATTTCCTTTTATCATGAATGATGTTATTTATTTTATGATACCAACATATCAAAAGTTTCATAAAATTGTTGAGGTGATTGATTCGATGTATTTTCCATGATAGGGGAAACAGTGGGTTTCCTCGATGTGTAGAGTTGTTAGTGGAAGGTCTTAAGAACTAATCCCTTTGGGGTTTCAACTAGTATGGGTCAACTTATGCATCTTCCCTTTAAAATTTTTAGTGCCCAGGAATTTTGTTCCTTTACTAGAGAAGGCATTCCTTATATTCATATGCTATTAATTTCCATCACTAGAATCTATTCCCAATGGTTCTTTGAGCACAGTTTGGTTAATCCAAACATGTTCAGCATGAGCTTCAGTAGTTGTTTCAAGTGTGATCGTTTTGGAAGCATGGTCAGTAGTTTAATTCCATACTAAAGGAGATATTTAGTAGTTGTATATTATCCTCTAGATGTTCCTCATGTTAATGGCTTTGAATATGAGCATGGTTGTGGAGGTGGTCATTATAAGATAGGTAGAGGTGATGGGTGTGGTTATTTTCATATAGTAGATGTAGTACCGTTAATGGGGGCATATATCATTTTATGAATGCATATTTTTTCATCCAACCATTTCTGTTCATTATTTTCTTTGAGATATTCAAACTCCATTGTAGTACCCACTCGAGTACATGATCTAGGACTGGATGTAAAGAAACATCCCATGAACCCGGTTATGACTTCACCAGTTCAATTCCAAACTAGCTTGTTTAATGCATTATTGGGTTATAGACTAATAATGGGGCCATTTTCTCCCTATTGATATATTTTATTACATTATATGTATTTATAAGAATATATCCTTTGAAAAAACCTTTTTTATTCTATACAAGTTGTAGTCGACTACCCTAGAGGAGGGTTGTGTACTTGATTATTGATTTTTAGTGTGTGGTCTTCATTAAAATGTTGGGATTTTAGGTATTCATTTAGTATGTGGAGCATATTAATTATTGAATGGTTGAATTTTATGTGGAATCAGAATAGGATATAATGGTTTAAGTTCCCATGGTTTTTGTTGAATTTATAGGTGTTTCTATCAAAGAGATTGTGATGATTCCACATTTACATGATGTTGAGTTCAAAATAAACATTCATCCTAGTTATTATTTAATTTTGATGGGTCCTTATTATATTTAACCTTATGAGTTTTGGAATATAAGTATTCAGATAGATGATTTGATGTAGAGGGGTATTATCTGGCCTAGTTTGTAATAATTCAGTTCTCTGATGAGGTTCACTAAAATGGTTAATGGTGGTATGCAGTTGGGTATTGAATAAAAAATTTCCAATTAGTAAATGGACAAGATCTAATTCAATATTATTCAATTATATTATTTTTTTGACCATTTGAAAGGGGCGAGTTGATTTTATAATATCGAAAAATGGTCTAAATATCACTATTTGTGGGTAATGGAAGTTGAAATCCCAAATAAAAACTATAGATGTTGGTATTTTCACTTAGAGTTTTTATTCATGTCGTTAAGTGTACCAAATTAACAATATATGTTCACTAGACTAATGAACATAATGTTTCATTAATTCATAGACCATTATTAGTCATTTTCATCAATGAAATATTTATTTAATTGATTTTTATAGTGGATAATATTGGTAGTATTATATCTAATTTTAATGTTCTTCAATTCGACAGGAAATATGTGATTTCTACTTAGAATATGTTTTGGACATGAAAGGTTCATTTCTATGGGAATGTGGAATCTTAGAACTATGTTTTTTTAGAATCATAAAATATCACCATAGTTGTTATATGAGAGGACCCATGAATGTGTAAGAGGTTTTTCATTTTATTAATCTTATAGGGTATTATATGATCTTTCTGCCATAATTCTCTAGAGTTCCATCCCCTTTTACTATATTGACTTGTAATGAAATGAATTCATTTTGAATGATCTTTTCTAACATCTATTCTGTTACATAATGATGATGTTTGAGAGTGCTCCAATGATTTACATTCCTGAGGAAGGTGTGTTGTTTGAGGTGTTTTTTATGCTTCCTATCTCGGCATGGAATGTGTATGGAAACATCATTGAGGAGTGATGTTTTATGGGCCCAGTATTTTACAAATCCTCAAGAATACCATTTCTACCATAGATCTGATGTTATTTGGGGTTGTGTATTTGTTGAACATTTGTGGGTATTACATTATTAGTGAGTTATTTGTAATAATCATGGTTAAAAAAAGATTTAGGTATAATAATTTACGTTGTGATATGAATTGTTTTTAGTGGATTTGGGTGGAGTTTCATTAGGCATCTTATTTTTATATTTCTGACACAATTGGAAATAGAAATTATGTGGTTAACGCTTTGAGTAGGGGTTCATAGAAGGATGTTGTTCTGGAATCTGGGTATTCATGGAGAGGAATGGAGGATATTGTATCCATGAAATTAGTTTAAATTATTGACCTAATTTCCTTTTTTACACACTAATTCAATCATTGACACATAATAGGGAACATTTTAGAACCTATAATATCAATTATACTAATTATTTATTAAGTAGTAATATTAAATTGCATCTTCAAATATGATGTAAATGTGTATTCTTTAAAACATATTTAATATATTCATAATAATAGATCAGTAATTATATTGCATGGGATAATCTCAGGCCATATATGAAATGCGGTGAGATTCAAGGCCTAGTAATGGAATAAAAAAGCATAAAATGATGAATGTTGTAAAAGTTATAAAATTATAATTTCAATGAAACATAAAATGGGTGAGGATCATGAACATGAATAATGATGCAATAATAACGTGAAAATATAAAATGTGACATATAATGGTGGAAAATACATCAAACATTGAATCATGAGAATAAGTCAAGGAAAACCACAATGACATTAGAATGTAACGTTATTATGATAACCTCTTTCTCACCATAAACATCATCTCGTGAGAATAAAGCATTACTTGATTAGTGGGAGAACTATATTGTCAAACCCATCACAATCATATCATGTACGTGAATAAAAGTTCCACAAATATCATATAACATAAGAACATATTTCATCACATATAATTACATAATCACGGTGTGTGGAATAAATACCTAGAATTCACCAATAAAAGAGGTATAGGTAAATCTAGGTGGACCACCTTGAGTAGAAATAGTGATTTTATTCACAATAGAATGGTTTGGCATGGAAAATCATTGTTAAATTATGAAATCATAATATCTATATATAATGAATCAAAAATTTTGTTTATGTGTTTGAAAGGAATCATCAATTATTTTTTATTAAAGTGGACATTAATTTGGATGTGGAAAAATATTTCAAAAAATTAAGAATTCATAATAAAAAACATAAAAATAATAATATGTCTGAATAAATAGTAGAAGGAGATGATCCCTTACTAAATTATAGTATATTAAAGGCCTAACGTAAATTTCATAACAAGAGGGAAAATTAATCTGTCATAAATTAGACAACAAAGGGACATTTATAAAGGCATGACATCATGACCAATTAATATTCAAAAAGATAAATACAATAAGGTACTCGAATTTCAAAAAGTAGAGAGAGGTCACATACTAGATTTCAGAATAATAAAATATTTCGTAATAGTTATAACAAGAGGGAATAAATGATCTTGTGTCAATTGAAAAATAATTGACCAATTATAATGACCAGAAAATATAACCAATTGAGAATTAATAGGATAAATAAAAAGAATTTATTTTATAGAAATGAAGAGATTAATGACCCATACTATGGTTTGGCATAGTAACGACAATAGTAATGGTTACAACAGAATTTAATAAATGATATATTAAAAATATTATGTTAACTAAAAATTTGTAATGCCATTAAAACCTAACTAATTGAGATTAAAAAATGATAAATACAAATATAGTACTTTAATGGAAAGGAAAAGAGAGAGGCCCCTTATGAAACTGTAGTATTGTGTTGGTTTAGCTAAATTCTATAATGAGGTGGCATAAATTATATCACACTATTTAAAAATATTTTTTAATTGTATAGGTATCCTTATCATTCCATGAATCCATTTCAAATTGACATTCAAATAGATAAATATAAAGAATGTTCTTGAATTAAAAATAAGAGATAGAGGTACCATACCATTAGAGGGTGATTCCAAAAGCATGGGACGAGCTTCATGATAGCTTGGGAACCATGTGAGGACTATAGAGTGGTGATGATTTAGTATTTATGTTTTCTATTGTGTTTTATAGATGAGAAATTGGATATTGAGTGGGTTTATACAGGAAAAGGGAGTGGGGTTATTTTTTATTCAACAAACCACGATTTTTAACACTATTAATAATGAAACCAGACCAAAAACATTCCAATGGTTAATACCTATAGATTCTATCGAAGTGTTGAAGTTTTCATTTTTTCATAAGGCCAAAATCTATACATTATAAAATATTCCCATTTTTATGTGTAAGTGAGTAATGATAATAAATAATTAATTTATAACCAATAAAATAAAATATATATTTTTTATAATTAATGAAGGATTTATAAATTTTTTCATATAATATAAAAAACATTATTTTAAATTTGAAAAAAAATTGGTCATGGATTCCTTGTATAGAATTTCTTACATCAATTTTGGGTCATTATAATGTCATAATACATAATATATATTTATAATGTATTTATTATTTACCAATAAAATAGACTACAACAAAAAAATATGAAAAATTCATTAATAGGCAATTTTGATAGGTTTATTCCTGTAATAATATTTATTTTATGAAACTAATTTAATCAATATATGAATTTTCAAATTAAAGCTGACATGTATTATGAAATGATGTGTTTTTTACAATAATAGTGTTTTAAACATTGTTTAAACTATTTTTATCTTCGTAAAATTATATTAACAACATTACTTACTAAATATTTTTATAATAATATTTCTTAAATATAATATTTATTAATAATTATAAATAATTTATCAGTAATTAATGCCTAAATTTAAATATAATCTTAGAAAAAAATAAAATTAGTGTTTAGTCAAAAAAAATATAAAAAATTTTAATATAAAAATAATAAGAAGTAAATAAATTCATTATTCTATGGAATATACATGTTAATATTTTTTGGGTTATAAAACACATACCTTTATTTCACAAAAAACAATCCCTATTGGTAATGTGCATGATAGTGATATTTTTATAGGGCTTTTCAATATACATTGTTTGGGTTGTTGATTCTGTTAGCATGAACATATCATGTAAGAAGCTTCTCTCGTTCTTTAGTTGTTGTATATCATCACGGGATTGGTCAATAGAAAATAATAGTGATGTAGTATCCTTTGGAATCTCTAATAAATGGGATACGCAGTGTATTATCCTACTTGTTAAGGCCATCACATCCTTTTACATTATTAATTCGATTTATGAAAACCATATATTAATAGTAATTCTAATATCACTATTCAATGGCTATATTCTCAATAGTTATGATGTCTATTGGTATTTTAAAAATTGATTGGATATAATTAATCATCATAATTTCTCATTTTTTATATAAATAAAATTGGGAATTCAATTATATCACTAAATAGAGTTTTAAATATAATATTTCATGTTGTTTCAATCATCAACATTTATAAATATTTCCCATAAAATTATCATTTCACATATTAAAATAGATTAAAGATAATTTTTCATCACCTCATCTAGATCCCATTTTGCTTATTGAATATTGTGGTTTATCCACAACATATGTAATGAGTTCAGTATGTACTTATATAGGATAGATCCATAGTTAAAATCATGCACTTGAGATAATTTTGGTGGAAGTTTAATTCATTAGGTTACTTATACTCTAGGATCTAGGATTGAAAGGGAATAACGTATCATAGATTATGGTATCCCTTATTCCAAATATCATTAATTTCATACAAATATATATGTGTCGGAATACCATATTTAAACCTCAAACTTTATGTCTTATCAATGATTTCCATGTTATCTCTTCAGTTGACTCTGAGAGTCTTGGATATACTACTAAATGGTCTTGAACATTTCATTATTTTATCTATCATTTTAATATCAAATAATTTTGGTCACCATATTCCTCCATGTATAATGGATTACATTTAAACATTCCCTAAAGGTCTTCATAGTGGGACATTTTGAATCTTGATTGTAAACTATTACTGAATGAGGACTAAATTAGAAGAAGGAATTGATACCATCCACTAATGCAGTTCATTAAACTTTATATAAAAATTCCCTATATTTTCTAGATATTCCACTCATATTGGAAATCTATTTGTGGGAGATAATCCATTATATAGTTCAACTCTATATTTAGATCGTGATGAAGACTCATCGGGAACAGGGATGTAAATCTTGGGTCTCAATCAGATACAATTGAATGTAGTGTTTCATGTATCCTCACCACTTTTCAAATGTATATACTTTCATGTTGATCAAGTGAGAAGTCCTCTAAAATTGTAATGTAGTGAGAATCATTTTAAAGATGATCCACCACAATCCATAAAGAATTATTCCCTCTATGTATTTAGAAGACAAGTGACAAAGTACAAGGACGTTTTTTAAAATTTTCTTCTGTATTTGTGTAATGGTTTCATAATACACAATGATTTGATGATATTAACATTCAATTTCAAACAAAAAAGACACTTATATGTATATTCTGAAATTTCATTATTTATATATAACCACTAGTATTCATCTTAAGTTCTCAAAACATCTTTATGCTCCCTTCATCGAAGGAGAAGGTAGAGTTATGTGCCACATTTAACAACTCCATCATTATCCAAATATTTTATGGTACACATAGTTGTGATACAAATATTACAACTCATTTTTAATATATATTGATTTCATATGGTTTCCATTTTCATTAATATTCCACATTCTTCCCAATTTCTATATCATCTCATTGATCATCCTTTATCATCCCCACAAGGGATGGATGAAAAATAATTTGTGAATGGATTGATATTATTCATTTAATTATTATTAATATGTCCATTCTTTTCAGGTATAAGAATATTAGATCCCTCATTATTCTAATCAATGAAAAAAATTACATGACCTTTCTATTTAGTGAAACAACCACTTTATCATCCTTCCTTGTACGGTTCTGGATTATGCTATCATATTATTTAATCAGATCTAACTATCGCTTTTGGTGCATATTCATCCCTTTTGTGTGAATATATATTATGGGAAATTACCATATTTATTTATATTACACTACTCTATAAATAGAAAATGATTATAGTTTTTAATGTGAATTTCATAGCATCAAAATCTATATCAAGCATTGGGATGTTCTTTACATGGACCTTCAATTTATTTGAGGCACAGGCTGTCAATTTTTTATTCATCATTATACAAGGCCAAATCCCCTTTTCAATGCATCATGGTTTACCATAAACTTTACAACGCATCTGGGTA
This sequence comes from Viscum album, assembly GCA_963277665.1. NCBI lineage: Eukaryota > Viridiplantae > Streptophyta > Magnoliopsida > Santalales > Viscaceae > Viscum > Viscum album. Next base: position 967,936,386 of record OY728133.1, on the reverse strand, counting down.
ATGTAAGTACACGTATAGAGATACACCTATTTTTCAACTGCTTGATGTTATCTTCACATTCACTATTTCAAAAAATCGTGACTTCCTTTAATGTTATATTAGTTTGAGGGTTTGATAATCATGATATATTTCTATAAAATCGTCAATAATACTCATCCAGTCCTAGAAAACTGTAGGTATCTCTCATAGAAGTAATAATTGGACATCCGAAAAATTATTGTATCTCTTAATGGTCTATATATACCCCTTAAAATGTGATAATATTTTTCCAGAATGAGACTTCCTTCAACTAGAACTGAAATTTTTCATACTGTATGTAATGTTTTACTTTTTATATGGTCTTTAGGAAAATGATCTGATACTACTCATGTTACTAAATTATATATTGGTATATTTTAATATCTTCTATTAATACTACACAAAGTTTATCAACATAATCAATAAAGACTATTTTCATCATGTCCATGATGATTTTGGGAGTATTAGTAAATTTTAATAGCATTAATATGATCTTATAACACTCGTACATTTTATAGTATGTAGTCTTGAGGATGTCCTTGTTCATCATCATTAGTTAATAATTGTATGACCTATGAACCACAATATATAAGTATTGGTATCCATGTTTATGATTAGAAAATTCATAAATAAATGGAATAGGTTACATGTTATTTAGGATGCTCTTTGTGAGATCACGCAAATCAATGAAGAGGTGGATAGATCCAACCATATTTTTATGGAGAAGATAGGTGCACACCATGGTGATGAACATGGGAATATTAACCCCATATTTAAATTATCTTTTAGTTGTTTCTTCCACTACAAATGTTCAACAGCTACCGTTCTTTATTGAATAATGGATATTGTGAAATCCCCATGTATAATCTCGATTGAAAATTCAACCTCATGTCTAGATGGAAGACATGGAAATTCTTAATGAATGAAATTAGTGTATTCCAACACAATGTACATGTCTCCAAAGATGGCCTTTTATTAAATAATTTGATCTAGATTTAGATATGTTACATGAATATAAATGAAGATAGAAAAGTCACTTATTTAATATCGACAGAGTAAAAACTTATTTAAAGGTTATAGTGGGAGGGAATAAATTATATATCATTAATTATATTGTAAAGGTACATTAATAATTTCATGAAAACAAAACAAATTTATACTCAAATGGCTAAATACCATGACGGTACATGAATGGAAATTAATATATGGAAGAACCATAAAAAATTTCAGTATAGATAAATTATGAAATGGTTATAATGAGAGGGAATTAATTATATATCCCCATTTAGAATATAAATGGACATTTATAATGGAATTAGAATATAACCAATTGAGATTCTAAATCCAAAAAACAATGAAGGTACAAGTATGAAAAATAAGAGAGAGAGGACCCTCAATAAATTTTGACATTGTAATAGTATTTGTAAATTCTATACTGATATGTTATATAGGAAATCTTAATATTAGGAAATAATTTGGATTGTATAGGTGTTATTATAAATAAATGAAAACATAGCCAATATAGAATTAAAATGGTAAATTTAAAGGATCTACATGAAATTAAAATAATGTAGATGCACCAATGAGTTTTAGAAGGAAATTACATAAGATTGGTAAGAGCTTATTGATAACTATAGGAACTTTTATTGGACTCTAGAGTGGGGATGGAAGAGTACGTACCATATCAAATTTTTTTTAGTCAAGATAAATTGGATATTGGGTTAGTTAATATTAGAAAATATAGGGATGTCATTTATAATTTCCCAATCATAGGATTTTTACTTTATAAAAAAATAGAATAAAAATCACTAACCATCCCATGTTTTATGCTAAAAGTGGACTTGTTTTATTGATTTATTAGTAAATGGTATTAAAATAATAAAATATTTCCCTTGATGATTTGGGAATGAGTCATGTTTAAAAAGAATTTATTTTAAAATAATAAAATATAATATAGGTATCAGAGGATTCATAATGACTTAATAAAATTAATAAAATAAATTAAAAATAACATTATACATAAAGGGAAACTTTTTTATTTTGGATACCTTATTAACATATATTACATCACATTCGAGTCATTATGAAAACATAATATATGTCTTATCTTTATAAATATCATGTTGGGAAAATTATAAAAACAAAACAGAAGTAAATTAGGATGAAAACTACAATTCAATGAGACAATCAGAAGTCAACAAGCATATTAACCAAAATTATCAAGGCTTTCACGTCAAAACATGTTTGCGGGTCATGAATCTCATACAATGGAATTTGCAGTGGTTGCAATCCTCGTCCATAGATGATCACAATCATACCCAATCGTCCCGGTGATGGAAAACCCTTTCATCTCACACATTGGGTTCACAATAACACCTACATTACCTTGAAAATACATTAAGACACCGTCCATTCTGCACCATGTCTTGTGCTACTGGACATTGAAGTCTGGAATGACCTTTATGTGAAGATCAGGCTTCCCCTTCTTAACATTGGTCATCACCATATCCCTAACGCAAATGGATGGAAACATATTGAGGCACCCTTTTATCACATTCATGGATATTATATATTAGTTCCTGGAACCAGTGTTGTCCGTAAAGTTCATGGTGACTGCCACAGGCAACCCTGGAGACATTCTGAACATGTTTCCAGCAGATCCTCTATGACCACTCTTTGACAACCTGGCCTACCTATCATATATTTATACTAAAATTTAATATATACGTAAAAAATTTACAATCGTAGAAGATTAAAAAAATTTATTTGTTGGAAAATTCTAACATAATAATTCCATAATTATTATTGATCTAATCAGAATAATTTTTGAACTCTTTTAATTTTAATTTTTTAAAAAATAATCCACATTTATTGAGAAATTTTGGGATTTTAGATTGTAATAGCTTTTTTAAGATGATTACCTTGTCAAAGACCAAGAAAAAATATATAAAAATAATGAAGTCAGGGGTTACAAAAGTATAAACAATGAATACTTTTTACAATCATTATCATGAAAAGGGAGAAGATCATTAGTAAGGTAAAGAAACCATGTAATGTTGTGGTTAAAACTTATATTAGAATGGTCATCCGCCAATTTGTTTGATTCATGTAATTCTTGAGTGACAAAATAATTGATCCCCATGAGATCTTGAAGACAACTCATCCAACAAGTAGTGACAGCCCAAGAGAGATGCACCACTCAATTCCATATTTACTGGAAAATTATTGTTGAATCAATTTCAATCCAAATATTATTCCAGAAATGTTTCTTGGAAAAGGAATAATCATGAATCACACTTATCATTTTAGCTTATATGGAAAAATTGATACCACAAATTCCATAGAAGCATCCAAGTAATTTCCAAAGGTGATCCCGGAAAAAAGCACCACATCCTGAGGGGATAGGATTTCCATTCTATGCTCCATCCACATTCATATTAATCCATCCAGGGAGGTATACCTAGGTTAGAAATATATAACATCATCCCTAAGATGAAGATGAATCTCAAAGTATATGATAGCGTTTTCATAGGAAGCCTTCTAAATCGAGGAAGCTTCATGAATAGCAATGAAGATCTTCATTTGACTAGAATTTATGTTGAATGGGGAATTTTATGAATAAAAGAATTTCTACCACACCAGATCACATGGTGGAGCTCCACCAAAGCAGAAATGAAATGATTAGTGATTTTTGAGGAGGATTCAATATCCACATAGCTCCTTATATGTATAGTGGGAGGGTTAATCAAAAGCCATTTTCAATCAAATATGTCCAAAATATATTTCCAAAGGGAAGAATCTGTCACAAAAAATAGAAAAATATGTTCAGTGTCTTATCTATGTTGGTTACATAGGTTACATTTTTTTGAAAAGATGAATCCCAAATTCATGAAAGCAAACCTCAATGGGGACACTTTTTTAGCAGTGCTGCAAACTAGAGTAATCCTCGATGGATTAATACAAGGCCTTTCAAAAGATATTAACTATATGACGTCGCAATCCAAATTTTGAAAATTTTGATTGTAAAAATCCTTGGAGTTATCGACATGATTAATAGTTACTTCCCAAAGAAGTAAATCATCACAGTTGGAAAAGGCATAATTATTAATGATGTGCATTACTTTATAGGGAAGGTTAGATATCTGAGAATTTAACAACTCCATATAAGTATTATTAGTGTTCTCAGATAAATTATTCGGAGGGAGTATGGAAATTAATAGAGTACATGTCCAGTTATCAAACCAAAAATTCATGGAAGATTCATTGCTTATCATCCATCTCAAATTGATTATAATTTTGGACACTATCTTTCTAATATAAGGCTAAATAGGAGAAAAAATTATATCTCTTTGTGCCCTTATATAAAATATTTTTTACAATGTAAAAATATCATAAACTATACATAATATATATTATTCAAAAATATTATATTATTAAACTAACATTTATTTGAATAATTAATCAGACAATTATAAGGAAATTCATAATTGAAATTTTATATTATAAAAAATATTATTTAACTGTTATCATAAAAAATTAATCTTTCAATAAAAAGAAGAGAATATATTTATTATTCCATAAAATGTAAATCATCATATTAATAGGGTCTTCATACTTATCCCTTGATTACAGAATAAAATGACCTAAAGATACAATTCAAGATAAAGAGATTTTTATTAGGTGGTTCGACATACATGATTTGGTTCAGGCTCTAGATAAAATTGAACATAACCAATAAATGGTTTATATCCCGCTTTAGTTGGTTGAACATTGATTGTAATTGGTCAAGGTAAAAGACCAGTGATTTTATCTCCCTCAAAAGTTCTGATAAATAGGATTCATAAGGTAAGATCCTTCTTTTCAAGTCCCTCACATCCTTTGTTTGTTTCAATTGGTTTTTACAAAAACAAATATTTGTATAAATGACAACATCACAATTCATTGGGTATATTATCAATTTTATAGATTAATAATGTTATTTTAAATTATCTTGGATATAATAAAACCCAATAATGTAGTTTTGTTTCTATACACATTATAGGGAATTTAATTCAATCACAATGTGAAATTTATTTATAAAACTTTATGTAGTTATAGCCACAATAGATGTTGGTAGATTTTATTTTTTTTTAAATATGGTTAAGTACTCTATGATGTATTAGGTGGTAGTAAATCAATAGAGAGATTCAAATTTGTGGTAATGCATTATCATAAAATCTATAGTGATGTTCCATCGGGATTTTCAGAGCATGGATGAAATCAGATATTGTTTCGTGGTAGGTTGGTTCTAGAGGATATGTGAGAGTGGGTCTTTATGGGTTTTATAGAACAAATATTGTGGTACACCAAAAAGTACCCAATGTGTATAATGGTTTCTTGATGCAGATATGGTGGACCATGGAGAAGCAGTAGTTAGTTAATATTATAGAGAATTGCTTGGTTTTCAATAGGTAATGGCTGAGCATCATGTTCGAAGATGATTTTTATAGTCCTTGGTTTTTCTTGAGTGGAAATGGGATTAAATATTAATAGATTTTGTCATAGGGTTACCCAAATATCTGGTAATATTGTATTAATTCGATGTAATAATTTATTTATTTCCATAATCTCCCCAATTCATAAGAATCAAGGAGTCGGGTGCAATAGATGATTTGGATAAGTGGAATGTGGTAGAGGTGGTGTGGGTTCTTGTGGTTATGAGGTTCATTGTCTCTACTCATGATCCATGTTTAACTCATGATTCTAGAGTGTATTTAAGATCATATTTTCCACTCTATTATGCGTCATCACTTTTTTCCACTATCACATGGATGGGCATAATGAGAAGAATATCCAATTGTTGTAGGATATAATAAAGGAATTCATCTTATACTTTTTTGTGTCACGGAAACAAAAATTTCCAATGTCTGATATTTCCTATAATAAAATCTATCCTAAATCGATATTTATGTCCCCATTTTATTATTTTTAAGGATGATTATTTCATTATTCATTAATATATATGGTTTTTAGGGAGTTGATGACTCATGTTCTTGATGTGGTTTAGAACACATCCTAGACGGTTCTGCTTGTTCTTGAAGGAATAGAAGCTGCAGAGGACCAAAAAAATCTTTTTACCAATAATAGTAGGAGGACATTGATGTTTGAGGTTGGCGAATGCATGTTCTTGATGGTATCCCATGGATATTGGTAGTGGAGTTTTAGTAGGTGTAAGATTTCACCTAGGATATTTGGACCCTACGATTTTAAAGGGTTAGTGGGAGAGGATGCATATGAATTTGTGTGTCCACAATGTCGAGAGAGGATCTGTGATGTCTTCCATGTGTCCTAGCTCTATTAGTATCATCATGATGACTCAAATGTCAATCAATGGGAATGTTGGATATTTAGGAAGGTATGACGTTCATAGGGAGGCATGTAGAGATCTCAGAGCACCAAGACATGGTTTCTCATGGCAAACCCATTCCATTGGAAAATGTTTTTCAATACATATAATTATATATGATTGTACATGGAAAAATTTTATGCATATGTGTTTCCATTACCTTGAGCTATTTTTTGTTTTTATATTCCCTTTTTTGGGATGTGATGTTTCGATAATGTTCTGTTATTGGGTTTTTACCTTCATTTATTATGGGTGATGATGATTGTACATTTGAAAATGGGAGGTACAGATCTCCAATCAAGATTAATTATACTCGGATGATATTAAAATCATACATATTAGTTAGTTCCACTTAGAGTAGATACAATCTTTTCCATGGAAGAGTTGATTCCAAAATTTTTGTGTTCATTGTAGTGATGTTTGTTTATTTTTGTGGTTATTGGTTTCTCTTTCATAGTGGTTGGAAAGATGTGGCGATATAGAAATGTAGTGATGTGGTTTTTTGATGTGTTATATATATATTTTCCTTATCATGATAAGCTAGTGGTATGGTTTAGGAGTAACAAGATCCTTTATATGCATCTCATGGTGTGGTTGTTGGGACTCCTTTCCTTATGGGCTTGGTTTTTTGGATTATAGAAGTCAAAAATAATTTTTTACATAAATAATTAAAATACATTTTCTTTCCCAGTATATTACAGTATAATTTTTATTTTATAGCACTGATTAAAATTTTCCATGAATCATTTTTATTGTGTTTGTTGATACATTAAAGTTGTAGTGGGAATTCACATCATGAATGGGTTATAATAAATTAATTGGTTGATTACAACATTTATAGCCACCTAGTTTTTCATCTTTTATATATATTATGAGGCAATCAACAAATTAGATTAACATCATGGACTACATTATTGATGTGTAATTAAATAAATTCCAATAATAATTAAATATAATTGGATGGTGGATTTTGAGTTTTTTTGGAAATCTCATTGTTAGTTGGTTACAAGGAATGAATGTGACGGGTTCCAGTATATGTTATAAAACTTTCGACTGATTAATTATCATTAATCCATACCTGTCTCTCTCATTCAAGATAAACCGTAGGATCCTCAGGGATATATTCTTTCCATCTTCCTCTATCATTGATTTGTTGATTCTACTAGATTCCTATTATTTCTCATTAGTGATTTCTCATATCATCTATCAATTTTTACTCTGGTTCTTATCATGGAGATATGATATAATAGTGTGGGTTTGGTTTGGATTTTCAGTTGGGATGAATGTTTTTTAACAAAGTATTTGTTTTATGCTAATCAATTGGTTTTTTCAGGCATTATTGGGTTTTATGCATTTTTTTTTCCACCCTACGGTGTGTAGTGATATCAAAAATATTCATTGATGTTGGTAATTATTCATTTCACACCATTACGTATCATGTGGTTATGTGTGTGAGGGGGGGGGTGGTTGTGTTTAATACTTTTTATCTATAGAGGATGATTTTTATGGCCTAATAAATATAAATTATTTGGTATATTTAAATTTATGGTAATGGGAAATGGTTTTCATTCTTTTTAGAGATTTGAAATTATCTTGATATTGTAATGGTACAAGCTAAATGCCCCACTAAAAATCATGATTTTTGGGAGAATTTTATTTCAATGTTGTTTTTGTGGCATGGAAACATTTTTTTCCATGTTTTGGTTTTATCAACAAAAAATGGAAATTACATTACCGCTTATAATGGGAATAAAAAATGGTTTCCCATAGATTAATAGTATTTTTGACAAAACTTCCTAAATAAATATTGATTTGATAGAAAAACCCTTACTAAATAAATAAATAAATATTTCATGATTTGTGTGATTGGTTATTCTTTTTGGATGGTGATATGTGTTTGTGATGTGGTGTGGGGTGTGTGGCTTCTTTATCCATTAATTTGGGTTGTTGAGGAGATGATTTGTTTGATTTTAGTTTTCTGGTAGAGAGGTGATGGTTTGTTTTTCCAAACTTTTGGGGCCCAATGGTTATGGTTTGTTTGGATATGACTTTGGTATTGTGAGGTGATTGGTTTTTTCCATGATTTTAGGGCAGTGTTGTGATTGTTAGATTGGTCATGCTTTCCTGGAATTGAGGTGATAGTTTAATAGGAATGAAGTACTTATTGTGAATAATGGTTGCTTTGTTCTAGAATATCGGTTAATGAAGTAATATTAATATTGATAGTTATTGAAATGGCTGAGGTTTGGTTTCATAACTGGGATAGAAATAATTAATGAATAAATAAATTATGGGCTATGTTTTTAAATGTGGTTGATGTTTAATAGTGAAACTAATTTATTGGACAATGGGTTTGGATAAAATTTATAAATTTCTCATCTTGTTTGTGTGGTGGTATGCATTCTGAGGTGGAAATAAATGTGGCGATAATATGATTAGGTTAGTTTTTGTGTGAATCCCATGCTGGGGATTTTTTGTGTCTCTCTGTATATGCTTTCATATACCTTTCCATTTCTATAAATAAATGTCCCACACTGAACACTATTTTCCAACACCTATATATTCACATGGGGGTGTTTTTAATAACTTCTTTGTGATGTGGATGGTTGGATGGCTACTGACTCATTACATCTCTCAATAGTGAGTAAATATGCATATATTGTGTTGGTTGGATGTAGTTTAGTGCACTAGGTGATGGACTAGGTTTCATGTGGTGAGATATGATATGACCAGGATACGGTGTGGTGTCCTATGTTTCTTCAGGTAATATATGATAGGATCATGTTGTGGTGTGGATTATAGTGGGGTCAATTCATGGGATATGAAGGTGATGAGGTAGCTTTTCTTCATGTTCATGATAACCTACTACTCAAGTATGGTTGTGATGTGATGGCCCATTTGTGTGCAGGCTAGATGAGAAGTTATCATTTTATGGGATGGTGACCCAAGTGTTTGTGGGAGTAGTGTGATGTTAATGTGACGAGGGGTGGTGTTATATGTTATTTCAAAGGGATAGTATCATCATGGTATATGATGGGTTGGTGAGAGTGAATTAAATTAGTGGGAATGATTTTTGGGTTGTCTTTTCTCGATATGCATCTTATTATGTTATTATAATTGATCCACATTATTTTGTGAGAATTCCTTAGTGGGGTTGGGATAGATAATTGACATGTTTAGTTTCTTTTGGTTCTTCAATTTGATCATCGGTGACTTTTTTTCTTATTTCACATGTGAACAAGATTCATCTATTTTACTACTGTGTATACTTGTATTATCACCAAATGTATATAATCTTATATTACAACTTCCCAAAGGATTACATGTATCATTATGGAATTATATAGCTCTATTTTTTTTGTTCTTCCTCTATAAGACCGTTTTATTTTCCATTTAAAATTTCATTTTGGATATTTTCATTTATATCATTTTTTTCTGTATGCATTGGGGGATGTATTTTGTTACTATTATTTTATGTCATGACATTTCAATTTCATTACTCATATTAACTCTCTATTCCATATTATTATAGAGGTTAATATCTCCCATTTATTGATATTTTTATACTCTTGATTATAGTCAACAACTATGGGCATACTAGAGGGGGGAAAATGGGTCATTATCTCCCTCACTTCATTAATGTATCATTGGTGGGAGGGTGTCATGACATCATTTCTTAGATACTATACTAAAACATTGAGAACCTAGGGGATGATATGGTTTCATTTTATAAGATATATGAAGGATACACTTTGAATCACTTAATATATTTAAATATAATATAAATCATAATCATGTAATGTGGATCCGAATGAGAATAAATAAAATTTAGTTAATTATAAGGACAAAATCTTAGCATCCCATAAATTTTATTCATGTTCTTGAAATCTTATAAAACAAATTATTATTTTTAACTTCCTCATTAACACTTTTATCTATAACTATATAAATAATTTTATGGGGATTTATGGGTCTGAAATTTATTTCTATGTGGATACGTGGGTTAAAAATTACCTATGGATCAAATTTTAGACTATTTTCCATCCCAATTTTCCTCAATCGCTAATTTTTGAACTTTTAAATTATTTATTCAAATATTTTTTCCTAAACATTTCATTATTGTATTTTTCTAAGACTTCTCATTAAATTTGATATAAAATTAATAAATGATATAATATAGTTAGAATATAAACATATTTTCAATATATTATTGTCTTTAATAACTACTTAAATTCAAATAATACCAAAATTCATTCATAACATATTAAAATTATAGTTTTAAAATCATTTACCATTATATTTCTACTATGTTTAAATGACATGTATCATTGATTCATAACCATTTAGGATAATATTTTTATCAAAAAAATTGAAATATAAATTAATATCATAAGAATAATTTATTTATTTAAAATAATACCTTATATAGTTTTTCAAAAAAAAAATTATTCTAATACAAATGTCATCAAGAATTGTAATTCAAGAAATTAAAATTTGGTATTAATCATTTTCATAATATAATATCAATGAAATAATCTATGTAAAGTAGAATGAAATTGAAATATTTTCATATCTATTAAGTATTGGGTGACCAATATTTACCACGGTAACTATTCATAATAACAAACATTAAAAGTTATATATTTAAAAAATTGAGAATTATTAAAAAAATTCTCTTATATTTTTCATGGTAAACCCACTTGAAATTTTCGAAAACCATTGTATATAAATATAGTAAATGATTCAAAAACAAATTAGATTTTTGATTTTTAAAGGATAAAAATTTACTTATACAAGGATAAAAGACAATATTGATTCTTATGACATTACAAAGATTATTATTAATTATATAGATCTTATTTTACAATAAAACCATATTATAAAAATTTATATTACTGATAAATTTTATTATTAAAATAAATGAAGATATTGTATTTAAATAATAATTATTTCTAACTATTCAGTTAAAAATCAATCTTTTCAGAAGAATCAAAAATAATATCACTAATTATATAATGAAATGAATATTGTGAAAATGTTTACTTTTTCTCTAACAATATGACCCAATGTATAAGTATGTAATTTTAATATCTATACAAAAACATAACAAAATTCATTTTTATGAAAATTGTTTTTTGAGGCATTAAATGACCTTACTAAAAATTGATAACTCGTTCATTATAAATTAATAGATATATTTATTCTATTTAAAAACATATTAATAATTCATCAAAATATGTTTTTTATAATTTATAAAATCAACAAAAAATATATTTTATGACATCCACGTTTATTTATCATTTTTCACATTTTTTTCAATGTATGGTGAAATGAGTGTTACATGCTTCCAAATATGGTGATATTTGTAAATAAACATATATACTAAAGTCATGGGGTATTACATTATCCCCTACTTAATAAAATTTCATCCTAAAAATTTAAATTATTATTTTTGAAACTGAATATAACATAGTAATAATATTATATATATATATATATATTATCAGGGAAATTGATATCTAGGATATAACCAGGAAACTTACTATGGTTTTTTCTCTATAAGTCTCATACATTGCATTATGTTTATAAGGATTTATATTAGTATATACTATTATAGTTCACATAAAAATTGATATAATTATCTGTGAAATTCTTAATATTGAGATATTCCATTATTATAAACATTGAAAATATGATAATATTTACCTACATGATTTATTCTTATTCTATATGAATAAATTTATCCTTTTTGTGAATAATCATTACATTGCGGAATTATACATTTCACATGAATGTAAATTGTTTATAATAAACCATAAGTTGAAATTTTCATTCTCCTTACATAAATATAAATGATTACAAATAGCTGAAATAATATACAGTGAAAATAATCTGCTAGAGAAATTAATCCATAAACAACCATTATCACTTATATGGTAACAAAATAAATCAGATGGATAAAAAGATCACATATTTTCATAAAAGTTTCTCTTCCATTCCAAAAAATAATCTAAATCCCCAAAAATCACAACAAAATTATATATTCTTTCATTAATTAAATCAATCTATATTCTAAAATTATGTTAACTGTAATCATATAATGTTCCCAAATATGTTTTACATCTTCAAAATTAACATTAATCACTTATTCAAAAAATAAAATTTTAATCCAATATATATATATATTATGAAACATATGTTCCGAAAATATGATAAGCCTTTTCTCCCAATTAATCATTATAACATAAAATATTATATTAAAACTAAATGATACCAATTGCTTTAAAATTATGTCAAATGAATGTTTGATCATTCATCCTAGAATTTCGTATTCTTTAAAAAAAAGTTTCATATTTCTATAAATATGTCCAAAAATACCCTTAGTCATCCTAAAATCTCATCACATAAATCCAAGAAGGGGTATATAATCCATCAAACAACTTATCAACCATTGACTTATCAGCCGATAACACTTTTTTTCCTCCCATATCACTGTAAAATATAATAGGTTTGGATAGATTCTATCCTTGTATTGATAATAATGGTTCATAATGGAATGTGGATTTAACCCATGCATATACTTTATGAGTGTCTAGACAACCATATAGTCTAATGACCACTCATTAAGAATGGGTGATGATTTATTAAAAAAAATACACCCGCAATTATCAATTTTTCCTAATGGTGAATATTTGTCACAATATAATCCACATTACAGTATCAATATAAGGATACATTATTTATTAAAACCTAAAATATATACATTACCAAAACATATGGGATTTTAAAATACATAAAATAATCCCATGAGGGTTTCATATTACTATTCTCTCTAACATATTCTTTCTTAAATATAATTTCTAAAGTTCTTAACAATATTTTTTTAATTCCAACAAAAACTCCATCACTCTAGTAACTGGATGTCATCAATTATATTACTATTTATAACTCAAATTTCAATAGTTATCATATGATAAGATCGTGTATATTTTGTATCACCTAGATTCTTGATAATGACAAGAATGTCATATTAAATTTTAAATCATGAAATTAAACATAATATTCTAGTGGGGAAATTTTCATTTCTTATAGTATATCCTACAAATCACATATAGATATCATTTTTTCATCCTATGATTAATAAAACATAATAAAGTATGACCTCATATTATATGCATTGGAATGAATATTATAGAATCAATCAATGAATTGGAAAATCATGGAAAAATATTATAGGTAAACAATATTTAAAACTATCATATAACTAATATCATGAAAGGGGAAAATATCCTTTGTTGAAATTAAAATATAACAAATCACATGGGTAATAATTACTAGTATAAAAATGAGAGATTTCATAAATTGGAAATCATAATTGTAATATTAAGGATTCATTAAAAGAAACAATACATAAGTATATATAGAATAAACCAAATACATAAAATATTTTTTATCTTGATAATTATTACTGAATTTATGGGATATATACAGAATTTTTCCTCACATACTAAGGGAAAGGCATTCCTCGTATGATAGAAATTAATAACAATTCAATATGTTAACAATATAAACATTTGTATTGATAATATCTCATATGATATTAAAATATTTTATGAATCCAATTATTTGAGAAAAATGAACATAATATATCAAGATAAACAAGGTGGATAATATAATAGTAATATGTCCATACTAATTTATACTATTCATTAATGGATTTTGAAATTTATTAAATTACATTAAAAAGATGATGAGAACATTCTTTTTAGATCTACAATTTTCATTCTGAAATATATTATATAAAAACTAAATGATATTTAAATATTAGTATCATCAATAGCTTTTAAATGTATCATGGATATTTGTAATGTAATATAGAATTATAAGAATAGTCGTGGATGTGGGAAAATCAATTTTTGTTTTCAATGTTAAATCCAATATTCTATTCAAAACTCATTAATCCAACCCATTCAAGAAATTATATAAATATTATTTTTTAAAATTATAGAATGTAAGACTTGGGTTCAAATGAATTTAATCAATCACAATGTTATTATAGTAGAAATGAATATAAATAAAATTTAGAGATGAGAGGAAAATATTCCCACTAAAAGAGAATAATAAATTTAGTTTTCCTTAAATAATTATTTCTGTAATTTGATTTCCTAGATAGATTAAAATTAAATGAAAAGAAATTCCAAATATAAGAAAACTATAGGATCTTAAAATATTTTTTTATAATATATAAATATCATATAATTCCACCAATGAAAATTTAAATATAAAAATTCCTTAATAAGGATGAGATTGTGATGTAAACAAATACATCTTCTAACAAATTTGAATCATATAACCCAATAAATACATTACATTATATGAATATTATAATAAATTTAATATAAATATATTCATTATGTAAAATATCAAAATATTTTTTAACCACAACATGAAGGAAACTTGCGGTGAATATGTAACATTTATCATTGAAACCAAAGTTATACTTGAATCCCTATCCTTTTTCCCCAACATGATTCATACGCAATCATAACTCCATTATAATAAATTATTATATATTAAAAATATATTAATGAATCATATATATATATAATACCACATAAAAATTAGTTATAACATTTTATCACCTATTTATTAATAACTACTTATTAAAAAACTATTCAAGGTTACAACTAATTCATTTTTTCTTTCTTTTTTGGTTTAATGGTTCTAGTTATTGATTGTTGATCATGGTAAAACCATATGAATATTTTTATATATTCGATAATTACAATATATATATAATTTTATAAACTTTTATTATAATTAATATATTTTTGTAAAGAGCCATGATTAATATACTTCATATAGATGGTACTCCATATGTACACATAAGTGATGTTTCCACTTTTTCATGAAGGTTTAAAAATGTAATATTAAATAATAATTTCCATATAAATAATCACTATTATATCATAAATATCATTTTTACTCTTAATTTTTATCCATATCACAAATCATTTTATGAACAAATGAAATATTATTCTTATATATTTCTTGATGTGTTAGTAATCATGTACACACAAGCGATGTTATGGAATAAATATTCATTGTCCTCTCTAGTGGAATATCTATACACAAATAAGAATCAGAGACTTCTATAATTCCCAATTTAACCACAAATCTATATTCCTTATCATTAGTAATCCATTCTTCCTTTATTTTGATTCCTTTCCCAGCTACACTCTCCTATATTATTGTGGTGATGGTGCTGGTAGTACTGTCATGTTTCTCATTCCCGTTCAATGATGATGGCCAGTATTTTTTGTCTCATTCATGATTTGAGATCCTTAATAATACCAACAGTCATTATATGTTTGAAGGTTGAGGATTACAATTGATCAGAGATGGAGTTTCTTCCTAAGGGTTTATGTATGGGGTTTTTTTCCTACATTTTTATGATGAAGCAATCATGATGTAAAATGATTTGGGGTTTTCGTGGTCAATTTGGTGTGGGACCAATACAACAGTTTTCAATTAGACAGTGGTGGATTCCATGAAGGTCATTGTTAGTGTATTTTTCTATTAATGGTGATCTTATTTTTTATTTCAGGATAATGGATGTGTCATCATTATGGATTTCATTGCAATTAGTAGTTTAATCTGGTTGTTTATTGGGTTCCAATTGCTTTCATAGGAACTGGATTTTTTCTTCAATTCATTTGGTAGTTGGTACATCTTTTTTAATGTTCTACTAGGTTTGTTTCCTTGAAATTTGTATGGGTGTGCTGACACCAATAATTCAACTAATTTTACTCATTTTTTAGGTTGGTCGGGAAACAATCCATTGAACTTTTTCATAATTTTTTATTCTTTTTTTCCTTCCATCAGGGTGATGGAATAATGATTTTGTCTCCTGCATTTTTAGGTGGGTGGATCGAAAGACTGATAGGTGTGCTCGTATAAAATATAAAACCCTCTCTTCACACTTCAATGAATTTTGGAGGGGTTTTCTACCACATTATATTCGATATTAAGGGCACAACATCTTTAAAATGTGCGGGTGATGTATTACCATTGAATGATCTCATTGTTTCATTTTTGGATAGGACGGTGATGCGACTTTTAATTTTTTTTATATTGAGTTTTGATTACATTCGACCACATGAGACCATGTTTGGATGTTGAGGTCATGTTTCCCAAAGGCATCTATATGTTATGAAATGTTATGGGTTCCCCATTCACATAGTTCTCATAAGGGGTTCTCATTTTATGTTTAATAATTGAATCTTGTAAGGCACCTGACATTAAAATTACACAATCATTAGTTATGTCTATAATTAAACATTGAGGATATTTTCATGTTTATAGTTTTAGAGAATTTGGCCATAACTGTTACATTACATCTCCAAAATTAAAATACAGACACTTCTATTCTATCAAAATTGTTTCACAAAAATGAAACTCCTTAAAATAAAAAACGAATTCTTTTCTTAATATAAATCTTCATGAATTATTCTTTTCCCTTTCCCGTCATTATACTCAATAAAAAACATTTCAAAAACATTGGATGACAATAAATGGCTCACTAAGGGTTATAAAATAAGGAAATAAAACATTAGACCATAAATACATACAAATAAATAAAATCATACTTTTCAATCATAAAACATAATCTCTTTAACATAACTCATGATATCATATGGTTTATAAATAACACATAAAAATCATAAATCAAAAAGGTAACTTGTGTTTTCCATAACATAAATACATTTTTTCTTTCACAACTATATATGGAGTTACATTTTGAATACATGTCATAGTATATTTCGTAAATCTCTTAGGTTAAACATTAACATTTTCATCTGTCATGTTAACCAATTAATTAGAGAGCTATCTCGATATCACACACCCATGGTTTATCATAAAACCACTTGTATTTGGTTTATCATGTAACCACCCATAATGTTTCCAAGAACCATTATATAATCAAAACTCATAAAAGATTGATTTTATCAACATTTCACTCATAAAAAACAATAAAAAATACAAGATATTGAAATATTTTATCCATTTTCAAAACCATTCAAATGATTTAATAAAGAGTTTTTTGAATCAAAGTGACCCATACCACTTTGAAACATTTAAAAGAAATTTTAAATAATTAATATTAAAACAAACATGTCAATATAAATATTTCCATAAATCCATTTTCAAATCATGGACATTAATGAGAAATATTTAGATGATTAAATCTTTAAAACATTTTAAATGATCCTTCAGTTAAATAATTTCATAACCCTTGAAAAACACATGAAAAATAATGGTTAAATTATAAAATAAAATGAAACATTAAATATCATCAGTATATATAAATTCAAGATATTAAATGTAAAAATAGATATATATATATATATATATATACACTTTAATTGGAATTAAATATGAACAATATCGAGATATGCCTCAATGAAAGGATATTGAGACGAAGTCCATTACCTTGAGTCCGACTTGTCTTGTTTATTATTTATAATCCTTTATAACAAACATAGGTTTATTTTTACTTTATTCAGAACATTTTTCATGTTTATTATTCATTTTATATAACTTATCATCATGTCATAAAAATTACATAATTATTTATGTTTGTATCAGTCCATTTGTCGATATTCAGTACTTGAATCGAAAATGAACTTGTTATAGTTAAATGATGTCCATGTAGTAAAAATTCCATCATCTTTACAATGATATTGATCATTTAAATATAATATATATACATTATTTATATGTATTTATAATAGTACATAACATTGGATATAATAAATGAAATGCACCATTCATGGAGATGGTAAGCCGTACGTACGCATAAACGCTTCTTTTATTTATTTTTCATATTTAATGAAATGAAAACTAATTGATAAAAATATATATTTTATTTCTAGTATAATATAATATTTTATATATGTTACATAATTCCATAAATTTCATCCTTTATCAGTTTCATGTATGGCACGAAAGAGTCACATCACTTTAAAGGCAAAATCGTTCGCAGTTACTCAAATCGAACTATCGTATTTACACATTTTGGAAATAATAAAGGTATCTTGTAAATAAAAATACATAATAATAGACATAATATATATATATATATATATATATATATCATATATAATTACAATTCTATAATAATTTACACAATGAGAGGTGGTAGGGGGAAATTGAACATTCATCATTTTTTGATGCAGTCAATCATCGTACATAGAAAATGTATGTTTGTATCCATTAAATGGAGTTATGTGTAAGTGTAGTTTGAATAATTATAATAAAAAAATCATAGTATATAAATGATATTGTTGGTGTTATATTATCAAATAATAAGAAGAGTATAGGTATTGAAGACATAATATAAACATAAAGAACATGAGAGAACATGTTACCTCTAAATTGGGTACCTTCTTTTGATTTCAGAGAAATGGACTTCTTGAATTACCTTATTCCCAATGTTTGGATTATATGAGGAAGGTAGGGATATTAAGGGATTATGAGTGCATAATTTGGATGATCCTAGAGGCTTTATAGGTGAGACTAATTTGGTAGAGGTGATACCATTTTATAATAGGGAGGATGGTCACATTAGGAATGTTTTGATGAATTATTTTGTTATAAAATGATTTTTGGTGTGAAGAGGTCTGATAATCATTTATAGAAAAGAAAATATTAATTTGGTTTGAAAACCTCTCAACCAATAGGTTTTAGAGATGTCTAGGTCACAAATTGTACCATATCTTTTATCTCTAACACCCTGTTAACTAATTTAACTCTTATGATGTATTCCTGTTGTAACACCCCAGATTGATAAAGGGTTAAATGACTAAATGATATGACTCATATAAACGTGGTTCACCTTCCTATTTGGGATCCCTTATGATTAAATCATTACCATTTAGTTTACTCGGCATGGAGTAGTTATCAGGATGGGTGACCTTCTGGGATGTTTCACTCATTATGTGTGAGTGAGGAGAAAAGACACTAGAAAAGAAATGTGTTGGCATGTGGGGACTATCAACAGTCAAATGACCCATTCAAGAATGTGGGGTGCCTAGGGTGGGGACTATGTGTCTATGAGGAAACTAGGGTTACCATGTAGGCCAGGACCCTATGATCAGTTTAAGATGAGGAGTCTCTGTTGTTAGCGGGGCACAGTTGTTACATTTGGTATCAGAGGTGTTACCTAGCCTTAAATGTTTTGCACTGCCTCAGATCAGATGTACGGCCCACAACCAGGATGATGTACTCTAAAGTGGGGATGATTGTAACACCCAAGAATGATAAATGGTTAAAAGGCTAAATGATATGTCTCATGTCACTAAGGTGCACCTTCCTTTTCAAAATACTACATCATTAGATCTCCCTAGTTAAGCGTTCTTGGTCTGGCTTAGTGATCTGGATGGGTGACCTTCAAGGATATTTCCCAGGGTGTGTGTGAGTGAGGACAACACATAGTGGAAATGACATGTGTTGGCATGTGGAAACTATCAATAGTCAAATTACCTGTTCAGGAACAGTGGTGGGACCCAGGGTGGAGACCATGTATCTAAGGGGCAACTAGGGTTACCTGGCGAGCCAGGACCCAATGACCATGTTTAGGTGGCAGGTTTGTGCTATCAGTGGGGTACATTTGTTACACTTGTATATTAATACTATATGGTTAATATAGTTACAATAAAATAAAAAATGAACCTAAATTAGTTCTTTAATGACATTATCAACATTATCTATGTAATTTTTCAAAATCATAGAATGTTAAGACCATTATAAAATTTAAAAAAATATTATTTTTTAAAAAAACCCCATTTATGTCGAAATTTAGACTATTCATATCATGAATTTTTGAAAAATCCATAAAAACATGATTCATTATAAAAAAACACCATTAATTAAAAGTTAACAAGTCATAATCATCCATATAATTAGTGGATGGCATAAAATGTTTTAATAAAATCTTATTTTAATAATTATAATCTCATTTACTTAAATAATTCATTAATAATGTAATCACTACATCATCATTGTGGCAGAAATATGTATATTTATTTATGTCTAAAATTTAAAAATAAAATATCAGGATATAGAAAATATTTTTATATTTATAATTACTATTTATAGTCTAAGTGAACACTAATATATCCTCATACAACAATCATTTTAGTAAAAAAAAATTTGTTATATTTTTCTTTACATTAAATTAATTCTTATAAAATGTCATTGTCACATAAATGTTTCTCAATTAGGTCCTAAAATAGACCCAAGTATTACCATGGACGGTTATAACTCATCCAATAGTAATATGACACGTGTTAGGGTAGTTTATTATTATTATAATATTATTTTTTACCCTTATATACCAGATTTACCCTTTAACCATTTTAAATAAAATAATTAGTGAAGTTACTATTCATAATATATCAAACATAAAGGTAATTATTTACACAATTTGGATAACTTGATTCCAAATATGGAATCCATTTATCCAAATTTAAAACACAGAATTTGTGGACATTAATTTAAAATTAATTGTCTTTGTGAAAACCAAAAAGAGTGTTTGTAAGAAGTAAAAAACTACCAAAAGATTGACATGTTTTTATGTCAAATTTAAATATGAAAATACTTCCAATGAACCAAATTAGATTAAATGATAAAAATATAATTTAGTTACACATTAAAACTAATTAAAATTACAATATAGCTATATCAATAATATAGATGAAAAAGGTAGTGTTGACATTAAATGTTGTATTATCACTATTCATTAAAAAATGAACTTTATCATAAAATTACCAAAATAATTAACCAAAGTAAATTTTCATATCCCTTTTCTATATAATAGAATTATTTTTTCAAATAGAATATATTAAAGTGAGAAAACTGTATTTTAAAAAAGATTCTCCATCAAAAGGGGGAAAATGACCTTTTAAAAATATTAGTGTATTCCATGCTTACAATCGAATTAATTCCTATTTTAATCCTATAAAATTTATCAGATAAATGTAAAGACATTTAAAAAACAATTATAATCTTATTGTAGTATGTTCTATTCATTCCCATCAATACAACATCCAGGTGATAACTGCCATTTAAAATTATAATATTACTATATTATTTTTCTAAATAATTCAATGTTTTGTGCAATGTATGATTTAAAAGAAACCTGTTTTCCTGTGTTGAGTACACTGTTGGGAAATTTATCCCATTTAATGTAAAAAAATATCTTATTCATAAATATTAATTTAAATGAAAACGTATTATTTTATAAATACCTATGATAATACATTATTCCACCCATTTGGGAATTACAAACTCAAAATTATTTTCACTTATCAAATAAGTGGGGATACTTATCCCATATAAGGTTTTTAGATTCTGATGGTTCCTATTCAACCATATGGTCTTTCAACTAAACCATTCCCTGTTGAATTACCTTATTCTACAACACTAAATATCTTCGAACAAAAATTTGGAGTTCTTTTTCCCATAAAAAATAATATTTTCTAGCTAAACTACCTCTGGAATCAAAATATGAGATAGATCTGACATATACATTATCAACATTGAAACATGATAAACATTATTTACCTTTGATAAATGTGTAGTCAAAGCCACTTTATTGGAAAATGATCCAACTTTATCTATGTTTTCATAAGTTCCAATGATCCTCAGACTCACCTTTCCATTTTTAGCAAAAAAAATCACACTTTTCCATGTAGAAACCTTGAGAAAGACATTATCACATACCTCGAATGAAATATCCTTCATCTTGTTATCCACATAAATTTTATTCCTGGTCTGTTCTGTTCTCAGGTGCTTCTGAATCAATTGCACCTTTTCATCCATCTCTTCTACCAATTCTGGTCCCATCAACTTCCATTCACCTTCTTCTCCCCAATAATATGGAGTTTGACATCACTTTCCATATAATACCTCAAATGGTGCCCTCTGTATACTTCAATGAAAACAATTACAATAAGAAAAATCAACTAAGGAAATTTGTTGGTCCCATCCTCCTTGGTAATCCATCGGGCAAGAACATTGCATATCTTCAAAAGTATGAATTTTTCATTCGGGCTGCCCATTAGATTGTGAATGAAAATATGAAATAAAATTTCATTCAGTAACCAATAACTTCTGAGGTTATATCCAAATGTTAGAAGTGAACATGGGATCACGAACAGCTATAATTCTTAGGGGCACTCCATATAATATAATGTATCCTTAATATACAATTGAGAATGTTGATCCAGAGAAAATGTATATTGAATAGGAAAAAATGAGATTATTTAGTAAATCGATAAAGAAAAACCCAAATTACATTTTTACCTCAAGATTTCTTTCGTAATCCAACTATGATAACCATTGATTGATATTCCCATTTCCACTCTAGAATTGGAAAAGGATGAATCAATCCTTTCAGTAATTGCCTCTCTACTTTAACCTATTAAATAATCAAACATCTCTGGTTAAATTCAGCAATATCACATTAAATTCCATCCAACCAGTAATACACTTAGAGATCTCTTTAAATCTTATTACTTCCAGGATGAACTGAAAAGGAAGAACTATAAGTTTCATATAATAACTCTTTCTTCAATTGTGAATAAAAAGTCATATATTATCTCTTTCCAAACCTCCAAAAATAGTATTTATCAATGATAAATTTAGGTAACATAGATTTTAGAACCAATTAAACTTTTTTCTAAAACTCATTGTATTATTTCTTCATTTGATTTATTCTGTCTAGTAGAGAGGAATTCACAGCAACCAAAATTAAAACAGATGAATTCCCTACACTAACAAACTAAAAACTCAAAATTAATCATATAAAAATAGAAAGTATATCAATCAAAACATAGCATAGTTAATTTAGAATTAATTTTATATCTCAAAGAATGAGTAACATTTTTTCTTTTCCTTGATGGTAACAGATCTTAAATTCATAATACTTGATTCATTCTATCCATATCCTTTTTCTCAGGTTTAATTCTTCATTAGTTAATATATACATAATACATTTTTTATCAGTAAAAATTTCACACATTATTCTATAAAAATGATGTCTCTAAATTTTTATTGCAAGAAAATAGTATCTAATTCAAAATCATGTGTAAGGTAATTTAACTCATGAGGTCTCAACTGATGGGAATCCTAATCAATTACTTGATCATTCTATATTAGTACAAAACCAAGTCCTTTAAGCCAAAAATCATTATAGAAGACAAATTCACCATTTCTAGAATGGAATGCCAAAACTATATCATTCACAAGTCTTTTTTTTCAATTCCATAAATCATTCATCATATTCTTTTGTATTGATGAGAATAACACATTTTTGATTCAACATTGTCAATGGGCTAGATAACCATGAAATATTTTCAACAAACCTCCAGTAGAAACCCAATAATCCATGAAAACTATGAATATATATGATATTGGTAGGACTTGGCCACTCTTCATTACTTTTGAATTAGAAGGGCCAACTGTTATACCATTATTCAAAACAATATGCCCACATAATGAATTTTTTTGTAACCCAAACTCACACATTTTGAATTTCCAATACAATTTATTTTATTTTATTGCTTGAAGGAGAACCCTTGAATGAGTTTCATTATACTCTTAAAATTTATATTATAAAAAAATATCATTTATAAACACAACCACCATTTACCACCAGAGTCCAATAATCCATCAATGTAACAAATTGTTAAATTCTTATTTTGACCATCTCAGGATGCATATTTGGATGGTCATTTACCTCTGTATTCCTTCCTAGCATAGCTGCCCTATTTCTTCTTTGGAAACCCATTATAAACTGATATATCATGGAAACGAATCATCGTAATCTTCAAATGCTATATAATTTCAATTTTTACAGTAATGTAAAATAATTTATTAATATTCATTCAACAATATCCTACCTTCTAAATTTATTTAGACCGACCTCTGATACCAACTATAAGGACCCATCCTTGAACATTACATAATCTTGATTGAAGTAAAGATTTCGACATTGAGGATCTATTTAGGTTTTAATGTTTTAGAGAATTATTCCATAACAGTTAAATTACATCTAAAAAATTACAAAGTAGACTCTTCTACTCTATCCATATTATTTGACAAAAATAAAACACCATAAAATAAAACAATAATTAAATTTTTGATATAAATATTCATTAGTTCCTCCATTCTCTTACCATTCCATATACCCTATTAAAACATTTCAAAAACTTCAGAAGAGCATAAAAAACTCAGTAAGGGTTATAACTTAAGGAATGAAAACCATATCCAATTAATACATACAAATCAAGGAAATCATAATTTTCAATAATAAAACATAATCTCCTTAACATACCTCATAAAATCATAATATCTATGAATAACACATAGAAATCATAAATCATAAAGGTAAAGTGTGGAATCCATAACATACTTACATTATAGCATTCACAAATAAATAAGGGGCTACATTTGGAATACCCATCACAATTTATTCCCTAAATTTCTTTGGAAAAACATTAACATTTACCTCGGTCATGTTACCCAATGAATTGAAGAGCTATCTCAGGCTCACCCACCACCGTTTTATCATGGAACCACCCTTATTTGGTTTATCACATAACAACCAATCAAATGTACAATTATCATTACCTAATCATAACACATAATAGATTGATGTTATAAACATTTGACTCATAAATAACAAAAAATCAATTCATGTTAATGAAATATTCAATCTATTTCTGAAACCTTATAAAATATTTAATAAATAGATTTTTGAATCCAAGTGTCCCATACCAATTTGAATATTTTAAAAGATATTTGAGAGATATAATTTTAAATAATATATATACATGTAAATAAATCCATATAACTATTTTTAAAACATTGACATTAATGATAATAATTTAGAACAATAACTCTTTAAAACATTTAAAATGACGTTTCAGTTAAAGAATCATGTAACACTTGAGAAACACTAGAATAAAAATTATTAAAGTATAACATCATATGAAACATTGAATATCTTAGGAAAATATAAATTCCTGATATATAATTTTAAAAGTGTTATATATACACCTTATAAGATATTAATGTTGAAAAAAATCGAGGTATGCCTAAATGAAAGGAGATTCAGACGTAGTCCCTTACCTAATGTTCGACTTCACTCAGTCATTATTTATATTCTAGAATAATAAACATATATTAATTTATTACTTTCATCCGAGCATTTTCTGATTTTAATATACATTTTATATTACTTATCATGTTTTTATAAATAATACAATATTATACATGTTTATATTGGTCTTTTTGTCGATATTCAGTACTTATGTCGAAAGTGAACTTGTTATAATAAAAAATTGTCCATGTGGTGAAAATTTTATTATATATAGTATCATGTTCATGATTTAAATATAATATATATCCAGTATATATATTCATTTATAATAGTACAAATCATTTGGAGATAAGAAAGTAAATGCACTATTCATGAAGATGATAAATCGTACGTACGCATGAATACTACTTTAATTCCATTTTTATAAATAAAATAACTAAAACTAAATGGAAAATATGTATATAATAATTTTAGTAAAATATAATATTTTATATATTTTACCTATGTTGAATATTGTGATCCATTATTCATTCCATGTATTGCATTAATGAGTCATATCACTTTGAGGGGCGGTAATTCACATTTCCTAAAATGAAATTATAATATTTACAAATTATATAAAGCATAAAGGTATGTTTCAAATTAAATTAAAAATGAATAAAGACAATATAAATAAAATAAATATCATATATAAATAGAGTTCCCTCATTAATGGCCACCATGAGAGGTTGTAGGGGAAAATTGAACCATAATATTTTCATCAGACAGTAGTTCATTGTACATAGAAACAACATGCACTACTGGAAAATAGGTCTATACCCAGGGTTTTGCAAAAAACCGTGGGTATAGGGTACCCCTATACCAACAGTTTTCCAAAACCGTGGGTATAGGTATAGTATGTGAACCTATACCCACAATATTACAAAACTGTGGGTATAGGCCACCTATACCCGCGGTTGGGCCAAAAACCATGGGTATAGTTTTGTTCTAAGACCTATACCCACGGTTTTCAGAAAACCATGGGTATAGAGTATTTTTCGAAGACCTATACCGACGGTTCTTGAAAACCGTCAGTATTGCCTAATTTTTTTGAAGACATATACCCACGGTTCTCCAAAAACGTGGGTATAACATTCCCGCATTATGGCGGGGAATTAAAATTAGGCGGGAAGTCAAAAAATTTTGGCGGGAAGACATTTATTCAACTTTTAGATTAACATATTTACGTAAAAATAAAAAATTAACTTCAAAAACTTCGTAGCTCGGTTGGTTCCGCATGACTACAATGTTAAGCATGAAGCGCGAGATCAAATCACGCGCTGCCCATTTTTTTGAATTTCAATACAGTATATTAATATATATAGAAAGATATATGAATTTATCGAAAATAAGAGTCACGGGTTAGTTGGTTTGTCGGTGGGGCATGGCGCGATTCCTATATCGAGACGCGGGTTCGAATCAGCATTCGGTTTTTTGTGAATTTAAATACATAATATTAATATAAAATTGCAAATATATGTATATATAGCAAATTAAAATTACAGCATGGTTGGTGTGATGGAGGTGAATGGCCACGATTAACAGTCCGAGGTGCTGGGTTCG
This sequence comes from Viscum album, assembly GCA_963277665.1. NCBI lineage: Eukaryota > Viridiplantae > Streptophyta > Magnoliopsida > Santalales > Viscaceae > Viscum > Viscum album. The sequence goes on along the minus strand of OY728133.1, from coordinate 967,909,213 downwards.
AAACTCCTCAATTCAGGTTTTTGAAAAAAAATAAAAACCCCACGGTTTTCAAACTGTGGGGTGGTGTTGCGTGCCACGTTGTTGCAGCGTGCAACACATTTGACCCTCCTATACCCACGGTTTGCAGCAAACCGTGGGTACATGTTGATACCCCTATACCGATGCCATTCCAGCCCACGGTTCCCAAAACCATGGGTATAGGTTATTCCCATGGTTTTGGGAGCTATACCCACGGTTTTAAACCGTGGGTATAGGTTGTTTTTTCAGTAGTGATGTTTCAATCCATTAGATGAAGGTGTGTGTATGTGTAGTTATAATTAGTCTCATAAAAAATATTAGTATAATGAGGATCTTTTTTGTTATATAATCAAAGAATAATAAGATTTTAGGGAGTGGGTTAGGAAAATAAGTGAAAGTAACTTGAGAGAAGACATTACCTCTAAATCGGGTAACATCTTTTGATTTGAGAAAAAATGCTTTCCTGACTGGCATTCTGCTCAAGGTAAGGCCTCTTGGAGGAAGGGATAAATATTTGATTCTTATTTGAGAAGAATTTTGATGATCCAAGGGGCAAGAGATGAGCTATATACTGGTCAGAGGTGATGTCCTTTTGTAAGAGAGAGGTGGGGCATGTTATGATTGTTTTGAAGTATGGTTTTATTATAAATCGATTTCCAGTTTCCAATGGTGAAAAAGTAATTCATTCCATAGATAAGATTTTTTTGGATCTAAAACCACTCAGCAAATAGGTTTTATACAAGTATTTGTCAAAATTTTAATAGTATCGTTTGACTTTAACCCTTTGCTAAATAATTTAACTATTATCATTTCTTCACAAATATTTATACTATATGGATAAATTAATTACTATAAAATTACAATAGAACCATAAGTAGTTAATTAATGACATGTTAAACATTTTATAAGTCATTTTTTTAATCTTAGATTTTAGTACTACTATTGAATTTAATAAAATAGTATTTATTTTAATGAAATACATTTATGTCAATTTTTATACTATTCAAATCATGACATTATAAAAATCCATAAAAACATTATTGTTATGAACTAACATCATTAATTCTAATATAAAATTCGTTTATGGCATAAAAAGTTTTAATATAAATTTATTTTAATATTTCCACTCTCATATATTTAAATCATTCATTTATAAGGTAATCACTACATCATCATTGAGTCATAAAAATATTTATTTATTTGATGTCTAAAAATTATAAATAAAATAATATTATCTAAGAAATATTACTATATTTCTAATGAATATTTATATTCAAAGATATAACTTATATATTACGTCATATAAAAATTGTTTTTTTAAATGACATGTTTATGTTATATTATTCATTACATAAAATTAAATAGTATTAAATATTATTTTCAAATAAATGTGGCTCCAAGGGGTCCTAAAATCGACCTGAGAATGAACATGGTCGGGAATATCTCATAAAATAGTATTTGGACACATTTATGGTAGTTTAATATTATTATAATACTATTTTATACACTTTTTACTAGATTTACCCTTTAACCATGGTAAATAAAATTAATAGTAAAGTTATTATTCAGAATGTCTAAATATTATACGTAACAATTTATAAAATTTTTAGCAAATGATTCCTATTACTGAATAAATTTCTCCAAAATTTAAACATATAATTTTCATAAATTAATTTAAAATTAATTCCCATTGTCAGAACGAAAAACCGCGTTTTTACGAAGTAAAACCAACCGAAATATTTTCATGTGCTTTTGTAATATATCAAATTGAAATTATTTACACTAACCAAAATTAGATTAAATGATAAAAATATAATCCAATTACACTTTAAACCCATAGGAAAGTATAATATAAATATATACATATGTTATATGAAAAGGAAATTTCTACTTAAAAAGTGGAATTTTTAACTATTCATTAAAAATAAACATTATGAAAAAATTACCAAAAATTTAACAAAAGTAAATTTTGATGTTCCACTTATATATAAGAATATTATTTTGTCAAATATAACATTTAAAAGTGAAAAATACTATATTTAAAAAAAATTCCATCACAATGTAGTAAAACGACCTTTTAAAAATATTAGAGTATTTCTTACTTAAAAAAGAAATTGATTCTTATTTTAAGACTCTATAATTTATTAGATAAATGTAAATTCAATTAAAAACATAAACAATAATATTTTATTTAGGTTTTTTTATTACCTCCAATACATAGGTCAGATGCTAACTATAATTTTTAATAATATAATTATTAAATTGTTTAACGGGTTTACTCAAAGTTGTGTGCAACGTAAGATTTCAAAGAAAACCATTGTTGAATTTTGAGTATGCTATCAAAAAATGAATCCATTTTAATGAAAAAATAATATATTATTAATATAAATTAATATAAATAAAAATGTATTATTCTAAAAATACAAATGATCCTACAGATCTTGACCCTTAACTGAATAAAAAATATTAAACCCAACATTAATACTGATAATAAAATATAGTGATGTAAAATTAATCATATAGTTATGTGGATACGGTAGTCCACATATACGCATGAGCGATAGATTAATTTCATATTTTGTGGAGTGGAGTTGAAATGATTATGTAACTATCATAATAATTTATTATTATATTTAGGATACAGTATTCAACATGTTATGATTGATAGAGTCAATTTATAGTAATAATAAGATAAAATAATCTTAACAATATTTGGGTAAGATGGTAACCACTTTATTGAGAGACCTCCATTGGAATAAAAACTAAGCCTTCATAGGATGGTATTCAAGGAAGACCTTAAGATATAAAATTAATTTATGAAGTATATTAACATATTTTAGAAGTGATTTTACAGCATATGGAGACAAAACATAATGCACAGTGCATAAGTGGATGTTCTCTTTTATAGGAATGGTAATAGACACACATTAAATTACATTAAATATATAAATATAACAGCTATCATAATCATATCATGTGGATCCATGATTAAATAATCTCTATGGTATGAAATGAGAAATTAATATATCATTATCCAAATAAAATTTATAAATTTATCACAAATTATAATTCTTATTTTTTCATCTAATCCAATTTTTAATGTTATTATTCCTTATTAGTGTTAACACAATTATTTTCTTTTAGCGGTCGTAACTTTACAAAAAGGTTAAAAGTCACTCTGAAATTGCCCTTGAATTATATTTTAGACACTTTAACATTAAAATTGTGTTATTTAAATATTTATTTGATATGTAAAACATTAAATATAAGTAATTCATATCAATTTTTAATGCCATTTTGGGATTTTTTTATTTGAATTCAATTACATCAAGAAATCAACATAAAATTAATATAAAAATATATACCCTAAATTATAATATAAAATTAAATATTGAATTCATATAATTCTTATAATTCCTAAATTCATCATAAAATATTATTTCTTTTATTTATTAAATCATTTACATAGATTATTATACTTCTTACACAAAGACAGTATCAATATTGTGTAATAATTTATTGAAAATATCTCATTAATGAAAAATTTAAAATAAATTACATTAAAGAGGATAATTTATTTATCTTAAAAAAAACTTTCTTGTTCATTCATATTTTATATCCCTATGGAAGCATATATGATAAATTTAATTCAGTAAAGATATACTTGGTATTTATTATTTTCTTTAAATAATATAAATGTTTCGATATGGAGAATATGGGGATAAATTTCTCTTTTTTCATAAATAGGATTCATTCATATTATTAACACTCATTCAAAAGGATTATTAACAGTTTAATGATATGTATAGGCTCTATCGTATCGTTTTAAACTCGTATTATCTATTTTACTCGTTTTAGAGGTAAGAAAGAGTTACAACTCTTAATATACAAAATGGAAAAAAAATAAACAAAACGATTTTCCTAAAATGTAAACTAATGATTCCAAATATAGAATCCATTTTTCATTATTAAATTTCACAATGTGTTACAAATATATTTCTTTATAAATGTATATAATTAAATAAATAATATTTTTTTTGAAAATTGAGTTGTTAAAGATAAAATTGAACTTCTATCAAAAATCATATATAATGTTGACACAAATTAAATTATTTTTATTTTTTAATAATACGTATTTATATGTTACATTGAAACCAAAATAAAAATATAATATGGATTTAAAAAAATTGATTTAATGAAATTTGTTTTCAAAAAACACATTATTTTTTCACTTATGGCAATGAAATAAATTATTTTAGAAAAATGTCAAAAAATCATCCACAAATATAATGAAATTATGATTTAAAATTTATTAATCACTTTTTCGAACTAAATTCCTATGTTTGGTAGTAGTGAAATTTAATATACATGTGTAAAATGTTATTTCATCCATTTTGTTAGATTATTTACTTATTTTTGGATAAAATTATCTAATTTATTAATGAGTACTTATTAATTATGAAATAATTAATAAATCTAAATTATATTAATCAATTATTGATATTATTTATAATTTTTTATTCATTTTTATACTTAATAAATCAATTATTTGGGTATAATAACCATATTTAATTTAGATTTATTAACAGTTTTTTATAATTGATTTCTCTAGCGTTGCAGGATATCCAACATTGTTTTTTTAAATTAAATATAAACAAAATTCTTGGAATATAACTATAAAATTTTCACCGGTAAAAATATCCATTATTCATTGATCTTATCTAGTAGGCAACATTTAAATATAATACATAATGTTTCATAAAATCCATATCTTCTTTCTATTAAACATCCATAAATATTTCAATATATTATAAATAAAAGATCATGAACGAGACTACATGAAGAGATATTATTTGGATGATTAAATAACATATGATCAAGATGGAAAAGAAAAAATTAGTAAATTTTAAGGTTTCTCTTGAATGATTATAGTGGACACTATGAATTTAATTCATCTTCCTAAAAGAGAAACAATGGGATAAAAATGTATGGTTTTAAAACATTATCTAGATAAGGATCTTGATTATTTTTCATCTCAAATCACCACCATGGGAGTTTTGTAAGCACTAAACCTTATCACTACATATTTATAACCATGGTGGTATGAAATTAGGCCTCAATAATTGATAATCCCTTGTCATGGGGTTGAAACATTTAATTTCTATATAGTTCAACATGATAACTTCCCAATATTACATGAGAAACATAATTTAGTATTCCCTCTTAATAATGTAAATGGAATCACTAATTAAGATATTTCACATAGCTTCTCTTTTTCCTATTCAATAGTTTTATCACATCAATATAGATATAAAAAACATCAATGGTGTTAGGTATTAAATTAAGATCACCCTTATCATTGATGGAGACTAGCATTGATTTTTCATTTCATTCATGGATGGATTCATGAGATTATCGCATTCATTATTAATTTTATATGCTATAGTGATTGAAATACTATCTTTAATCTGATTTGAATCCATAATTGTGGTTATAATGTATTACTTATCCCAAATACTATATATGTGAATAACTATAAACTCATAAAAGTTCCTTATTTTTGTCAACTGGATATCAATTATAACAATGTTCTTATATGTGGTCATTATGATAAGTTATTAACATTAAGTTATATCGGGTGGATATTATTTTCTACTATAAATGCAATTAATATTAAATTTTCTTTATTTTTATCCACTATAGTATAATAAATGGATAGGGTCATCCATCTTCTTTCCTAAATGCATGAAATGATATTCCATGTCCATTTTTAATATTATATGGTAATGAATTGGGATATATGATACTTCCCAAATTTTTTTAAGGTTTAAGAATTACAGATTCTAATCTTTTTGGACCTACCACTAATGTTTCATACTCAATCAAGACGTGTTTCTACCCAAAAATGCATTACCTAGCATTAATATATCGAGTTTTTCAAGGGATGATTGGGGTATTTTAACTATGTATAACCCATAAATTCCCATTATAGAGTGATTTAAGAAATATTTTTTTTGAGAGTGTATGAACAAGTTTTGATATGTCCATATCCTTCCCCATATGAAATTTAATGCAATATATCAACTCCAAAATATAACTCATTGTTAGACATAAGAACCCAAAATTGGGGTTTTGTGGTATATTTTGTAAAGAATATTTTTAAATTTTCTATATTTCATTATTATCAATTCCAGTAAGGCCGTATCTAATTCATTTCATACATGGTATGTGAAAAAATGTTATGGAAAATGATTCTACTCAAAAATACATTCCATTATAGCTCTATTGGGGAATATATCAATAATCAATAATAATAATTACATGGAAATAATTTTCCCTTGGAAACATCACCATGGTATTGGTTCAAGAAAGATAGGAAATAACAAAATTCTATAGATTAGCTTCCACCCTAAATGTTATAGTGGTGGAAACTTTAGTCTCAAAATGTAGAGGAATTTATTAATATTTAAATAGTGGTTCTCATCATACATTGGTTCTGATAATGGAATTTATGGTCATTTATCATGAAATATTAGTGGACATTTTATCCAAAATATCATATTTCAAATTTCGGGTTTTCATACTCTTATTATCTACCTCAAATCTATGTAAAATAGGTTTAATGTGATGTAAAATATAATTCTTCTTGTATTTTATATGATGGTTACTATATAATTTATTATTCAAGAAAATTATCTCTCTCTAAGACATGGGGATGAATAGGTGATATTATTTAACTTGTCATTCCATTAGTCTCTATTAAGAAGGAGTAGCATTATATATTCCATGATTATACTATTAATTATATTATGTTCATTGATGCTTTCGTCATTTAGATTTGGAGTCTTGTATTTTTTTAGTAATGGATCTATATCTTTTCATCATTAAATTATGGTATCTTAAACAGTAATTGAAAATTACATTATATATTTTTAAATATTAGTCTTCACTAAAATTTTTTTTTTATGAAAATTGGATATTATATATATAATATTAAAAATAAAAAATTTATATTTTCTATTATTGGACTACACTATTTTTTAGTCATTTATTATCCCCCTAATATTCAGAGAATGAGGTCTATGAAAGAATGATTTCTATTTTTTAAAATGAAGGATCCTCTTTATACTTTTTGTATAATTAATTTTTTTTGTATTAAATTATATAAGGATATAGAGTGTAGGGATATCTTATGATAGAAATAGTGGTAACTGACATCATAGAAGGATAGTAGTTCCATGAGAATACAATTTAAAGTATATGAGTGATTTATTTTCATGTTACCTAATGAAAAAAAACGAGTTATTTTTTAGGTAATTATTACATTCACATAATTCATCCTAGATGGTTTATAATACACTTTTAACCATATCATGAATATTTCATAGTTCATATCAAAATTTATCAACATATGACTAAAGCATTTCCTTGAATATGGAACAATTGTTTTTTTATTTTAGTAACATTGGATTCAGCTATTAATAAAATTGAATGATCATAAGTTTTTTTTCAATAGTTGGATTTATAGAAATTAAATATATAAAAAAATATTTAATTATTCCTTATTGGAAATAAAACGAATATTTTTTAATGTTTTTTTAATAAAATTTCGTTTTTTGATGAAATGTGTAAAAGTTTTCTTTAATCCTATGTAAAGTGTCTAATTGAAATTTTAAATTCCTCATTATGTCTGTGATACGAGTATAATTATTGATGTGATATTATATATTTTCATGAATTGTCAATTTTTTTCATAGTTGGTTTATTTTAAAAAATATATAGTTATTAGAGAACTACATATTGAAATTAAATGATCTAAAATTAATAAATTAGAAAAGTTTGAAGTAAATACTTGTTTTATAGGATTATCCCGATGGATCTTATCCTCAAGGGGAAATTGTTTTCTAAATAAGGGTGCATCATTGATGAATTAAAATAAAATATTTATCTGATTCCCATATTGTATAATTTTAAATGAAAATCACATAGACATTTTAATTAAATTTTATTATTTAAAATTTTAAAATCTAAATATTGTAATATTTATTTTTATTATATTTGGTTGAGGATATTGAATGGATTCTTGTGAACGTGTTTTAAGTGTGGACTGATGTATTTTTAAAGTGAAAATAAATGTCTACTTTCTTCTATTGAGTTGTATGTTAGTACAAATGTACATTGTTTATGTTATTTAATTTTTTTGTTACAAATATCTTTTATAGAACCATGATTATTTGCATCAAACTCATTTTGGAATGTTGTCTTAGTTTTTATTTATTATTTATGATGAAAACATTTTAGATAAATTTGAACGATTTAATAAACCTTATCAATTATTTTAAAGGAATTATTATTATAGGATGTGTATAATATATATTGATAATGTTGTAATATTTTTATGATTCATCATTTAAATGATATTATTTGGATGTTGATTTTATAACTATTTTAATTTAGTTACATGGAATATCTCAATATGTGATAAAAATTTATTTTTGTATTATGATATGATAAAGATATGGATGACCCAATAGAATGAAGTCACCATGCTATGGGTTATTATTTTGGATGTTTATTTTGATTGACAGTTTTGTCATTGGTTAGGAAGTGTGAATATTTTTCAAACTTTTCTTAATTTATATATATGATCATTTCTAGTGATTAGTGGATATATTTAGAGATACTACGCAATTGTGATTACTCACATAATTTCCCACTAAAATGGAATTGAGTTAGATGAAAATATCCAAGTAGCTATACCTTTTTCACTGAGAACTATAGTTTTGAGTGTAATGATAACATGAATATATATATTTTTCTTTCTCACATATAACACATTTCTATTTGATATTGATTATATAGATATTTTTTTGATCTTCATGAGGTCCACTAAAATGTGATTTAGATAGGTGACGATTCACTCAAGTGTATACACCCTCTCTCTCCCACATATTTACATTCATGGTATAAAATGATCTCCATGTCATTACATATTTCATAAATTAAGCACTCAATATGAGTAATAATAGTTTTATAGTATTTTATGTTCTGTGAGTCATTTTTTACAATTACTTCTCTATCATGAGATGTTGGGGTATATACATTGAACCATTCTATATGTAAATTATAATATAAAGTGAAATGATATAATTATTTTTATGATACCAGTTTTTTAAGTCCAACAATATCATTATGTAAAATTCCCTATTCTATTAATGGATCAGTTTTAAATTTCACATACAAATATTCCTAGACAGTCCGGATATTAAAATAAGGGAACCTATAAAAAATATACATTTTGATTCCACGTAGACCTCAACCCCTTATTCGTAATGTCCTTCAATATGAACCTCATATACATAAGGAAGATAAATGGATATAATACTATATCCATCTAAGGGATCACTTCTTTCCACCGTAAATAGAGGTAACACCAAATTTACTCTAGATATGAATGGTTGTTTTATTATCGGATAATATATAATAACTAATTAATATCATCTCTCATCGTATTATAAATTTTATATTCATTTTATAATTTATTATATACCCAAATCTCTTACTAGAAAATAACTTCTATAATTACACTTTTACTATTATATCACCTGTATATAATTTAAACCTCAAACACAGGGAAATATGAGAGATAAAGAATAATTATGTGGTGTATGATCATACAAAAAGCCCGTGATTTTTCTAGAGAAAGTGAAAAATGACTTATATTAATCATTATATACATCAAAAGAAATGTTGTTGGTAATAAAAAATGATCTCATGTATTTCATCAACACTACTAATCCAATTATTTTGGAATGAATGATAATTAATACACATATATTTCATCAATAGTCTAACAAAAGTAAGGGGGTGGGTTTGAGAGTAGTTACACTAATATATTATCACTATCATCATTCAACGATTGTTATACAACATCATCCATAAAATGTGTGGTGACTTCAAAAATTAAATAAATAACATAATCAAATAAAAATCCAATCTAACTTCCCAATTGAATTTTAATAATAATAATCTATATTTTTATTATAAAATTATATTGGACGTTCATATCCTTTCAAAATCAATTTTTAATTATAATTAAATATCAATTATTAGACTCTACAATTCATTAAAACATACCAAAGACCATATAAATATCCAATTCCTATAATAATATATATTTTTAGTATTTTAATAGCTTCATAATCTTTATAGTCTAACGAAATTGTTAAATGATATTATTTATACTCATGATTAATATTTCTAGTATAATAATAATGTTTCTTCCATTAATTACACATATGATCACAAATTAGATTCAATGGAATTTATTGAATTATTGTCTATTATTATCATGAAAATTATTATTCTTCATTATATGATCCACATAATTGGTATTCATCATTCTCTAATAAAATTTTATTCACCCAATTTTACAATAATTTTTTTAATAAATGAATTGTGTGTCTATGTGTGTCATAAACCTTCTTCCATTAGAATATCACTGAATAATTGGACATTAATTTACTTGGCTTATTTAGTAATTAATTCATTAAGTAATTCATTCATGTTCTCCACAAACAGCTCACATCCTCATAGAAAACTCATATCACAAAATAAAATTTAAAAATTCTTTTTTTAACATAAGTCGCCCAATATACCCTAATGAAATGTGATTATAAATTTTGTGATAATAATTATTATTTTTATAATTTATAATTAATATATCATCTATAATATTTATAAAAAAATTCAAAATTTAATTAAATATCTCTCCAAAATTAAATACATAAATTTATTCTCATGTTATTATTAAAATTTAACACCATAATTCATAACAATATTAAAAATAGGAATCATTAATAATTTATAAATTCATTTTATTATTTTTAGCGTTGATAAAAGATAAGAATTTCATTATTATAAATCATTAAAATAGGTATTGAAGTTTAACACAAATACATTTCTACATCAATGAAATAATTAATTCATAAAATTATGGTAGGAGGAAAATCTACATACTAAGGACATCTCTAGGATGAAAATTCATCAATATAGTTGTTTCAAAATATCCATCATAAGAACATATTTGGTTCTATATGAGAAAAAATATATCATAGTAATATAATAACTTCCATAGGTCTATTGATAACTAATTTTAGTTTTAAATTATATTAAATGACCAAAACACTCGATTAATGAAATCAATTGGATTAAAAGATATAATTATTGGTATCAATGACAAAAATTTATTAATATAGACTATTAATTCAACTAAAATCACTATAGATCTAAATATATATATATATTACAATATCACCTATATATTCATATAATTATACCTATTTCATTAATATATAAATTATTGAACATATATACCAAAATTTATTTGTAACAAATAAAAATAACAATAATAATATATTCAACAATTTCAAAAAAATTACACTTTTTTTGAAATAATCCATTATAAATATATATTCTGATCCATATATATATATGAGTTTCTATGTTTTTATTTTTTTTATGTTTTTATGTAAATATATATATTTATGGATGTATCTACCTAATTATACTATATAAATATTAGTCATTAAATGCCACAAGGAGATGTACTCTACCCATGCATCATGTTTTTATGTCCATTAGTTCCCTTTGTTATGTTATTTATTTAAATAATAACAAAAAATTAAACAAACCCTCAAAAATTTGAAAACAAATTGAGTTCCAAATCACCTAGTGACAATCAATAATTTCTTATATTATGAATTTTCAAAATTTACATTTGTTTTATTGAAATTCTCACATTATGTTTTTTTACCATAAAAATTAAAAATTGTTCCTTGGGAATCTATAAAGATGAATTATGCAACTCATATGTCATTGATATCTATTTGAATCAAGGATCAAATATATATATATTATTATAAAAACATACTATGGTATAAAAGGGTAAAAGATAATATATATTTCACATAAAATTATATCATTAATATCATTTAATGAAATCATCATATAATTGTGTACATAGTCTTATAGAACTCTATTAACATTAATATAGAAAATTCATTATCATTTAAAATTTCATTATTCGTGGTTTTTTTATTAAATATGAACATTCAAGAATGATTAGAAAATTTTATTCTTATTTATGTATGTAATAATATTACTCAAAAGTTAAAATAATATATCAATAAAAATATCTTCATTCATTGAATCCTGAAATATAATTGTTTTATTTTTTTATTTTTTTATATACTCTAGATCCAAGATAATATTTTGTGATAAATAAAAAATATCTAAGAAAAACCAAAAATAAAATCTCAAATTAATTTCATTGAAATAATATAATTTTTACAAATTGAATATATTTAATAGATGTTAATTTATTTTTAAAATTAAAATAAATCAATAGAATTGTGGATACTGAAATTAGATGTTTTATAATTGAGAATATTTCATTATTAGATTAATGGTAATTTCATATTCATTATAGATTCCACATTATTTTTAAAATTCAATAATCATGTTGAAAAACTCTCTCTTAATGCTCTGTTAAAAACTAACATGTTTTACACACTAACTAATTTATAAGTTTATAATGTATTGTTATGTAAATAAATATATTTTTTAAAAATGTATTATCTATTTAAAATTATCCACCATAAAAAAAATTAAAAAGACTTATGAATATAATTAAAGTCAAATATAGATTAAATCATAAAATTTTTGTTATATTAATGATTTTTTTCTTAATCCAACACTTAATTTAGGAGAAAAATATAATTTTTGAATTTTCTTTTATAAAATACTATTTAAATTAAAAAAAATCTCATTATTATTGTTTAAAATCCAATAAGATATTCTTTTATCTAATTAAATATAACAATCTTTTAAAATTAAAATAAGAATAAAATATGATATAAAAGTGTGAAGTCCCATATTGTCATATATTGTTAACATAATGGGAAATTTGTATTTTTCCCCAGAATGAGAGATGTGTTCATTTTTTGGGTTTTTTTACACTCTGTTTTGTCAATAAGTCTAAAAAAATGATAAAAGGGAAATACAATAGAAATAAAAGGGGAAATTACCTAAGGAAAACTAATATTTTCAAAGGCATGAGTTTTAGGTTGCCTTAGTAGACAAAAATGGTGTCAGTGCATAGCCTACTTTCGCGCCCCATTCATTCCCACAACCCACTTGCATGCCCAAAATATTTTCGCACAAGATCTGGATTTTTTCTATAAATAGACAGTTGTGGTCTCCATTTGTATAATTGAATTTCCCTGAAGCCCAATTGCTGCTCTGGTCAACCTATTACTTCTCCCCAATATTCTGAAATTGTCATGGTAGTTTTTCAACACCTAGAGCAGAGGACTTAAATAAGGATCATATGAAACATGTACATTTAGTGTTTTAAATCCATAATACTTGTGTGCCTAAAGAGATCAACCTTCCTAAATCAGAAATAATTTTGAGCCACCTATTCCATTTACAGGAACAAGAGCACCACACTTCTTGGCCCACCTGGGAATACACTGGATGGCATGAGTCGAGTCATGCTTGTGTGTTATAATATAGGTTTTTCATAAATTAATTGAAATCAGGTCGACCAAGTCTACTTGCGTGCCCATACTTGCATGCCCATATCTGCATGGGCTCCCCTCTTGGATTCACTTACTCTCTTCAATTTATAATCCAGCATGCTCTCTTCAAATCCATTCATGAAAGGGATTCTTCATCCTTGGCTCCCTTGTCTGAAAATTATTTCATTGAGACCTCCACCAAATCCTCTTGACTTATCCATCCTTTGGGAAAGACACATTAGTGGGTATACTATTTGTGTTGGTATATCCACAATTAGAGGATTACTACCTTTGTTTTATGTAACGCCCCGACCCCAGTTACCCAGAGTCGGTGCATTAATTACATAAAATTGGCATGATCACAAGAGTGATCAAATCTCGAAAGACCGATTGGTTTAGTAGCCTTAGAAACACTAGATATATTCATAAGTTTTACATTACATCAAAAAATGAAAAACTACTACAACAACATAATGTTTCCACAGTCCACACTATAATCCCCTCATAATATCCCTGCAGGTCATTCATAACTTACATCTTCACATCCTGGGAAAAATAAAACATAGAAAAGGGGTGAGCTCAAATGCCTAGTAAGGATAACAATATAGCGGAACATTCAAAAATAAGAATAAACATTTAAGGCAATGAATTACTAAAACAAAAGCCTTTTAAACTTGAACTTCAACATAGTATGGAAAAAGTAAAATGAAATAATTCCATTTACCTGTTCACATGGATATTCTACTAATCGAATAATCACATGCAATATCAATAACCACTTTCATAATGTTGGAATGCATAATTCCAGACTATCATAACCACATAGTCAGGGCCTCGTGCCAAGACTACAAATAAGATTTTTCCAAGGCCTTGTGCCAAGACACTAGTTTGTCTCATGAGACCTACCGATGCATCGAGGAGCTATAGCGGGCTCCACCCGTCACATATTAAGTCCAATGCATTCTCATATGAAAAGGTTTAAACATAACATAAACATTCGTATTAAAACTAGCATATGAAATTTCAATAATTTCACCATAAACTATGAATGGTATAAAAATAGCACATCCACAGTCAAACATATCACAAAACCTTCAATACAATATAGAAGTTTTGTATCATAATAAATCAACTTCAAATAAGCGTAAAATCCGTCAAAGGATGTTGACATAGAAGAAATCAAAACACTTTTTAGAGAAATATCTCTTTCTATTTTGAAATCATTTAAGAGCCATATAAAATAAAACATTTTCTTGAAAATATTCTTATAAGCTTGTAAGGGAAGCTTTGACGATTTTATAATGGCAAAAAAATAACCTCACCCGCCGTATAAGTTAAAAAAACATTCTTATCTTAATTCTGCCGAAAAGGTTAAAAAGCACCTTGTTTGGAAAACGACGGAAAGATTCCCTTATAAACCTCTTATAAAAAGTCAAACAAGGGTATAAATGACTTTAACCCATATTCTTTTAAATATTAAAAATGTTTTGAAATACATTTTGAAAAACATGGACGTGGATGATAACGAAGTCCCAGTAGATAATTATGTATAAACAACCTCGGATAATGAAGAGATTGCGAAATAAACCCTTAACTTGTACTTTTCCTCTGTTGGGGTAGGTTAACCTCCTGTATAATGGTGAAATAATTGTTATTAAATTATACAAGAATCATATACATTAATATGATATCATATATGATCTTTTAACATTGCTTTATTAATAATATCTTAGTATTATCGTCGTTTCGGGTGATAATCGATTCGTTCTTCATAAATGTTTGGTTACGTAAGACATGTTTGTAATGGATAGATTATATCTTATTAATAATCAGAATGATATTAACATTATTTTTAACCCTAAAATGAGAAAAAGACTTGAATGGATACGATGGATAATGAATCTCATCGCGTTCGTGGAGACGGTAGTCTGTACGTACGCACGAACGCTACTTCCATTTAATTTTTATTTTAAAAGAATCGAATCCAAATGATACATAGGTATATTACTATTAAAGTATAATATAATATTTTATATATGTTACTTAAGTTCATTAACACCATCCTTTATACGTTCCATGTGTGGTATGAACGAGTCATATCATTTTAAGGGGGTGGTAGTCCGCACTTCCTCAAATGAAATTATCGTATGTATATACAACATGAAACGAATAATGATACGAAATAAAATGGAATTAAAGAAGATTATATATAAAATATATATCATTAATATCATATTTAATTACAGTTCCAACATAATGGCCACCATGAGAGGCGGTAAGATGTATTTGAACAATCATCGTTTCGTGAGGCGTTAGTTTGCCATCCACAGAAACATTATGTTCATCATCCATTAGATGGAGTTGTGTGTATGTGTAGTTTGAATCCTTATTATAAAAACATTCTAGTATATTGTGGATACTGGTGTTGTTACAAAATAAAGTAAATAAAAAGAGTTTGTGGGTTGGAGAAGAAAAATAAATGAAAATAATTTAAGAGAAATCGTTACCTTTAATTTAGGTAACTCACTTTGGTTGGAACCAAATGACTTCTTGAAATGCTTTCTGCCTAAGGTGAAGCTTCGAGGAGGAGGAGAGGGATGTGGGGAGCTTATTTGGGCAGGGTTTGGACGAGCCAAGTGGCTTGAGAGGTGTGAGGAATGAGTAGAAGTGGTCTCCTTTTATAAGGGAGAGGAGGGGCTCTTTAAGAAAGAGTGAAAGTATTACTTTATAATATATTTATATTCGGTTTATAATGGTCCAAAAATCATTGAGGTCGAATATAAGATGACTCATTTTCTAAATAACATCAACCAATAAGAATTGGTCAGGTGTTAGATAATATTTTAATCATTATAATCTTATTTATTTAAATGATTTATTAATGAGGTAAACATTACATCATTATTGTGTCATTAATAATTTAAATTATATGATGTCTAAAAATTATAAATAAAATATCATTATGTATGAAATCTTTTTATCTTTCTAATGAATATTTATAATCGAAAATCCAACATGAATAACCTTATGTAAAAATTGTTTTTCTAAAAGATATATGCTTGTGTCATTTTTGTATTCATTTTAACTTAATTAAAATAAAGTGTCATTATCACTTACATGTGGATCCATGGGGTCCCAAAATCGACCCAAAGATGCCCATGGTCGACCATGTATCAAACAATAGGGTTAAGACACGTTTTAGGGTAATTTAGTATTATTATAATTTTTTTTTAACCCTTATTTACCGGATTTATCCTTAACCATGGTAAATAAAATATTTACCGCAGTAATTATTCAAAATGTCTAAAAATAAATGTTACCTATTTACACAATTTGAACATCCTGATTCCAAATATGGAATCCATTTTCCTAAATTCAAAACACTGAAGTGGCAGAAATTAATTTAAAATTAATTCCCGTTGTCAAAACAAAAAGCGTGTTTTTAAGAGATAATAACTATCAAAAGATTGAAACTTGTTTATGTTCGGTTTAATTGTAAAATTATGTCCAATGACCAACATTATATTAAATGGTAAAAATATATTCTAAATATACTTTAAAACTACTAAAATTCATAATTTATCACTATTAATTATTTTGATTAAAAAAGTTGTTTTTAATTAAAATTTAGTAATTTTCTCCATTCATCAAAATATGAAAGTTATCCGAAAAGTACCAAAATTTCACCTTAGGATAAATTAGATATTCCGAATCCGAAAATGAAGTCCATTTTGAAATATAAAATATATATATAATTTTAAAATGTAGGTATTACTATTCATAACGGCTAGTTTGATTGGTTGTTAGAACTCGGTGTTGCATACAACACACGCTATCGCATTATTCAAAGAGAAGCGTACCGTAGAAGCTTGGGGTGTTACATTCTCCCCTCCATCAAATAATTGCGTCTTTGCAATTTCTAGGGTATTACTGCATAAAAAGACTCAGGTGGTTCTTCATCATAAGTTCCTCGGGTTCCCACGTTGCCTCTTCCATCTTATGGTTTCTCCACAGAACTTTTACCAAACGCGTCGTCCGGTTTCTCATCACTTGTTCTCTCGTATCAAGAATCTTGACGGGATCTTCGCAATAAGACAGATCGGGTTCCAGTTCTAATTCTTCGTAGGTGAGTACATGCGTTGGTTCAGGCATGTATTTCCTCAACAGAGATACGTGGAACACATCGTGAACTTTGGAGAGACTTGGCGGCATTGCCAATCGGTAAGCTACAACCCCAATTCGTTCTAGAATTTCGAAAGGTCTGATGTACCTGGGACTCAATTTACCATTCTTACCAAAACATATGACTCACTTCCACGGAGATACCTTCAGAAAAACATGATCACCGACTTGAAATTCCAAATCCTTCCTTCGATTATCGTCATAGCTCTTTTGCCTACTTTGAGCTGCTTTGATGTGATTTTGGATTACTTTCACCTTTTCCACCGTTTCCTCCACCAGTTCTGGGCCTACAAGTTTTCCTTCACCAACGTCATCCCAACATGTTAGTGTACAACATCTATTTCCTTATAACGCTTCATATGGTGCCATCTGAATACTCGAATGGAAGCTATTGTTATAGGAAAATTCTACCAGTGGTAAATATTGATCCCACATACCCTGAAAATCAAGTGAGCAAGATCTCAACATGTCTTCTAAGGTCTTAATAGTCCGTTCTAATTGTCCATCTGTCTGAGGGTGGTAAGCAGTACTCAAATGAAGTTCAGTATCCAGGGATTTCTGAAGACTTTTCCAAAATCTTGAAGTAAAATGGGGATCACGATCAGAAACAATCGATAGGGGTACTCCATGAAGTCTCACAACTTCATTAATATATAGTTTTGCTAGACGTTCCAGGGGTAGATCTTCTCTTATAGCAAGAAAATGTGCTGACTTGGTAAGACGATCAACAATAACCCATATTGCATCGTTCCTTCTAGGAGTCTTTGGTAGCCCCATGCTAAAGTCCATCGTAATATTGTCCCATTTCCACTCCGGTATGGGAAGAGGTTGCATGACTCCTCCAGGCTGTTGCCTTCCAGCTTTCACTTATTGACAAACCATACATCTTGACACAAAATCAGCAATATCCCTCTTCATGTTGTCCCACCAAAAATGTTCCTTCAAATCTCTATACATTTTGCTGCTCCCAGGGTGTATAGAGAAATTGGAACTATGAGCATCATCTAGTAATTCCCTTTTCAGATCAGGTAAATCGGGAACACAAAGTCTCTTCCCGAATTTCAAAATTCCATCGTCATACATAAAGTCTCTCAATCTCCCATCATTCACAGCTTTAATCTTCTTCTTAAATTCTTCATCATCGGTATGAGAACTCTTAATCCTTTCTAGTAAAGATGGTTTGGCAACCATTTGAAAAAGCATTGATGTTTCACCTTCCCTGGTTATTCCCATGTCCATCTTCACTAGATTCATGAAAATTGGATCCCTTTCAATTCTCATCATGTTCAAAACACCATGGTCGTTTCTGCTCAAAGCATCTACCACCTTGTTTGCTTTCCCCGGGTGGTAGTGTATCGTGCAATCATAATCCTTGAGTAATTTAAGCCATCTCCTTTGCCTCATGTTGAGTTCTTTTTGTGAGAAAATATAATTCAAACTCTTGTGATCAGTATAAATCTCACATTTTTCACCATAGAGGTAGTGCCTCCATATCTTCAAAGCAAAGATCAGAGATGCTAACTCAAGATCATGAGTCGGATAGTTCTGTTCATGAATTTTCAACTGTCGTGATGCATAGGAAATAACTCTATCATTCTGCATAAGGACACAACCAAGTCCTTTCGTTGATGCATCACTATAAATAACGAACCCATCATTCCCCGATGGTAGAGTCAATATAGGAGAATTGAATAATCTTCTCTTCAGTTCTTCGAAACATTCTTCACACTCTTTTGTCCAAACAAATTTAACCCCTTTACGTGTGAGCTTCGTTAATGGGTTAGCCAATCGGGCAAAATTCTGGACAAAACGTCGATAATAACCTACCAAACCAATAAAACTATGTACCTCAGTTATACTCGTAGGTGCTGGCCATTCTTGGATTGCCTTGGTCTTAGAAGGATCAACAGAGATTCCATCTTTAGAGACAATATGGCCAAGAAAAAAAATATCCCGAAGCCAGAATTCACACTTGCTAAACTTCCCATATAATTCATGCCTCCTCAGAGTCTTCAAGATAATGCGCAAGTGATTTTCATGATCTTCGTAGGTTTTGGAGTATACTAAGATATCATCAATAAATACCACCACAAATTCATCGAGATACTCCTTGAAAACTCTATTCATCAGATCCATGAATACAGAGGGTGCATTAGTCAATCCAAACGGCATTACGGTAAACTCGTAATGCCCGTACCTGGTTCGAAATGCTGTCTTCGGAATGTCTTCCTTCTTCACACACAACTGATGGTATCCAGATCGAAGGTCAATCTTTGAAAAGTATTGAGCTCCATGCAGTTGGTCAAATAAATCATCAATACGAGGTAGGGGATACTTGTTCTTTATCGTTATAGCATTGATCTCCCTGTAGTCGATACATAACCTCATAGATCCATCTTTCTTTTTAACAAAAAGAATAGGGGCGCCCCATGGAGAAACACTAGGGCGAATAAATCCCTTATTACTCAATTCCTCTAGTTGTTTCTTTAGTTCGACTAATTCTACAGTGGCCATTCTATAAGGGGTCTTCGATATAGGCCTTGATCCAGGAATCAAATCAATGGAAAACTCAACTTCTCGTTCTGGAGGATGTCCAGGTAAATCTTCCGGAAATACATCTACAAATTATTTCACAACAGGTACATCCTCTATTTGAACATTCCATTCCTCACCGACAGTTATTTCATTCTCTTCCTCCCCAATAATTGAATTAAGTTGAGCTACTGGGGTGGATCTAAATAAGAATTAGGTGGTGACGATTCTGCTCTAAAAATAAGGTGTTCCTTATCATTATCATCAAGAATCGTAACCTCTTTCTTCTTACAATAAATATTCGCATCATAGTCCGAAAGCCAGTCCATACCGAGGATTATGTCAAACTCAATCATAGGTATGACGATGAGATCAGCAGATAACGAACATTTATGTGCTCTAATGGGGACTGATTCACAAAATTTTGTTGCAATGATACTTCCCTTAGGAGTTTTAACTGACAACTCCCTTATTAAATCAAATTGGAAATATCTAATTTTTTTAGCAAACTGGGAAGATATGAAACAATGCGATGATCCAGAATCATATAATGCATTTGCTAAACTTGAGGAAACCATTAAATTACCTGCCACCACGTCTTTCGGAGCTTCTACCTCTGCAGTAGTGATAGCATAAGCCTGGCCTTGATCCCTTGGCCTTTTCTGAGGTATGTTCTCCTGACGCTTAGGACATTAATTTTCATAATGCCCCATCTCCCTGCAATTGTAGCACTGAACGTTGGTAGCTTCCTTCTTCACCTTGCAATCACGAGCTTGGTGGCCTTTTTCACCACACTTGTAACAGACTCCCATTCCCTTAAAGCAAGTACCAGGGTGTTTCTTCCTGCATTTACCACATGATGGATATTCAACCTTTCCCTTCTTCCCCTTATTTCCATTCCCAGATTGATCAGCAGGTCTCTTCTTCTCTTGCTTTGCTTTAAAGTCATAAGACTTAGAGAATTCCTTTTCGGTCTTGATAGCACATGAGACAATGTCTCCGTACGATGAAAAGGATTGTGAGACTAATGCTCGACGGAGAAATGGTTTTAACCCATCAAAGAAACGATCAATCTTACTTCTTTGGTTACGTATATAATCACCAGCGTACCTTGCTAACCTTGTAAAGTTAGCCTCATACTTTGCGACATTCTCATCCTCCTTCTTTCTCAGACTTAGAAATTGCCTTTCCATATCTTCTCGATGGTCGCGAGGGAAGTATTTTTCTAAAAACCGATCTTTGAACTCCCTCCATTCCATATTTGATACTTCATCATCTTCCTTCATGTTTTGAATCAATGACCACCATTGATCAGCATCTCCAGTGAGGCGGTAAACTGCCATGATAACTTTTTCCCTTTCACTACTCCCCAAAGCCTGAAATTTTTTCTCTAGGGAATTTATCCATTACTCAGCTACTAAGGGATTTGTACTCCCATTGAACGTTGGTGGTTGTTGCCTCATGAATCGATCTAACATTGATCCTCCACGCTGCGGATCATGGTGCTCCATACGGGTAAGGTTATTATTCATAACCTGAGTAAGTTGTCCCAGTATGGTGATTAACTGATCGGCACCAGTTGCATCACCAGTCCCACTATAATTATCTTGAGCAGGAGGGAAATCCCTACATGGAGTGCGTGCATTGATACAGTTTCCATTTCTTCTACTAGGCGCCATTTCTAAACAATGGCATAAACGAGATCAGTTTATGAATCAAAATACATAATCCCATACTTATAAAACACTCAACATAAATTGAACTATTTATGTATATAATCCATAATCATAAAAATGTTTTCTTTGAGAAATTATATACTCATAAACCCTTCATAATGATTTGTAATGAAAATGAGAGTTATCCTAAGCATATCCCCCAGGAGTGTCGTAACCAAGAGTGCAGCAAGGCCCATTGTCGTGCACCAGTTCCCGTTCGAGTCTAGCTCAAAGCGGTGTTTTCAGGTTTTACCCCTAGGTACATCTGTGCCAGAGCCGCCTCTACCTGCTCATATCCAAACAGGGATGTATTGCTCGGAAAACTAACAAAATCTCTACAATACCAAAATTCTAGGAAGTTCTTCTATACTAATCCTCAAAGTTCATCTTAGGTCTACGTGCTCTAATCAGAGTTTATCTAAATCTAGCTTCCAAGGTTTGTACTAAACTTCCTCTGATACCAATTGTAATGCCCCGACCCCAGTTACCCAGAGTCGGTGCATTAATTACATAACATTGGCATGATCACAAGAAAGATCAAATCTCGAAAGACCGATTGGTTTAGTAGCCTTGGAAACACTAGATATATTCATAAGTTTTACATTACATAAAAAAATGAAAAAATACTACAACAACATAATGTTTCCATAGTCCACACTATAATCCCCTCATAATATCCCTGCAGGTCATTCATAACTTACATCTTCACGTCCTTTGAAAAATAAAACATAGAAAAGGGGTGAGCTCAAATGCCCAGTAAGGATAACAATATAGCGGAACATTCAAAAATAAGCAGAAACATTTAAGGCAATGAATTACTAAAACAAAAGCCTTTTAAACATGAAATTCAACATAGTATGGCAAAAGTAAAATGAAATAATGCCATTTAGCTGTTCACATGGATATTCTAATAATCGAATAATCACATGCAATATCAATAACCACTTTCATAATGTTGGAATGCATAATGCCAGACTATCATAACCACATAGTCAAGGCCTCGTGCCAAGACTACAAATAAGATTTTGCCAAGGCCTTGTGCCAAGACACTAGTTTGTCTCATGAGACCTACCGATGCATCGAGGAGCTATAGCGAGCTCCACCCGTCACATATTAAGTCCAATGCATTCCCATATGAAAAGGTTTAAACATAACATAAACATTCGTATTAAAACTAGCATACGAAATGTCAATAATTTCACCATAAACTATGAATGGTATAAAAATAGCACATCCACAGTCAAACATATCACAAAACCTTCAATATAATATAGAAGTTTTGTATCATAATAAATCAACTTCAAATAAGCGTAAAATCCGTCAAAGGATGTTGACATAGATGAAATCAAAACACTTTTTAGAGAAATATCTCTTTCTATTTTGAAATCATTTAAGAGCCATATAAAATAAAACATTTTCTTGAAAATATTCTTATAAGCTTGTAATGGAAGCTTTGACGATTTTATAACGGCAAAAAAATAACCTCACCTACCGTATAAGTTAAAAAAACATTCTTATCTTAATTCTGTCGAAAAGGTTAAAAAGCACCTTG
This sequence comes from Viscum album, assembly GCA_963277665.1. Taxonomy (NCBI): domain Eukaryota; kingdom Viridiplantae; phylum Streptophyta; class Magnoliopsida; order Santalales; family Viscaceae; genus Viscum; species Viscum album. Next base: position 967,885,631 of record OY728133.1, on the reverse strand, counting down.
TTTGGAAAACGACGGAAAGATTCCCTTATAAACCTCTTATAAAAAGTCAAACAAGGGTATAAATGACTTTAACCCATATTCATTTAAATATTAAAAATGTTTTGAAATACATTTTGAAGAAACATGGACGTGGATGATGACGAGGTCCCAGTAGATAATTATGTATAAACAACCTCGGATAATGAAGAGATTGCGAAATAAACCCTTACCTTGTACTTTTCCTTTGTTGGGGTAGGTTAACCTCCTGTATAATGGTGAAATAATTGTTATTAAATTATACAAGAATCATATACATTAATATGATATCATATATGATCTTTTAATATTGCTTTATTAACAATATCTTAGTATTATCGTCGTTTCGGGTGATAATCGATTCGTTCTTCTTAAATGTTTGGTTATGTAAGACATGTTTGTAATGGATATATTATATCTTATTCATAATAAGAATGATATTAACATTATTTTTAACCCTAAAATGAGAATAAGACTTGAATGGATACGATGGAGAATGAATATCATCGCGTTCATGGAGATAGTAGTCCGTACGTACGCACGAACGCTACTTCCATTTAATTTTTATTTTAAAAGAATCGAATCCAAATGATACATAGGTATATTACTATTCCAGTATAATATAATATTTTATATATGTTACTTATGTTCATTAACACCATCCTTTATACGTTCCATGTGTGGTATGAACGATTCATATCATTTTAAGGGGGCGGTAGTCCGCACTTCCTCAAATGAAATTATCGTATGTATATACAACATGAAACGAATAATGATATGAAATAAAATGGAATTACAGAAGCTTATATATAAAATATATATCATTAATATCATATTTAATTACAGTGCCATCATAATGCCCACCATGAGAGGTGGTAAGATGTATTTGAACAATCATCGTTTCGTGAGGCGTTAGTTTTCCATCCACAGAAACATTATGTTCATCATCCATTAGATGGAGTTGTGTGTATGTGTAGTTTGAATCCTTCTTATAACAAAATCCTAGTATATTGTGGATACTGTTTTTGTTACAAAAGAAAGGAAATAAAAAGAGTTTGGGTGTTGGAAGAGCAAAATAATTGAAAATAATTTAAGAGAAATCGTTACCTTTAATTTAGGTAACTCACTTTGGTTGGAACCAAAGGACTTCTTGAAATGCTTTCTGCCTAAGGGGAAGCTTCAAGGAGGAGGAGAGGGATGTGGGGAGCTTATTTGGTCAGGGTTTGGATGATCCAAGTGGCTTGAGATGTGTGAGGAATGAGTAGAAGTGGTCACCTTTTATAAGGGAGAAGAGGGTCTCTTTAGGAAAGAGTGAAAGTATTACTTTATAATATATTTATATTCGGTTTATAATGGTCCAAAAATCATTGAGGTCGAAAATAAGTTGACTCATTTTCTAAATAACATCAACCAATTAGAATTGGACAGGTTTTTGATAATATTTTAATCATTATAATCTTATTTATTTAAATGATTTATTAATGAGGTAAACATTGCATCATTATTGTGTCATTAATAATTTAAATTATTTGATGTATAAAAATTATAAATAAAATATCATTATGTATGAAATCTTTTTAGCTTTCTAATGAATATTTATAATTGAAATCCAACATGTATAACCCTATGTAAAAATTGTTTTTCTAAAAGATATATGCTTGTGTCATTTTTGTATTCATTTTAACTTAATTAAAATAAAGTGTCATTATCACTTACAAGTGGATCCATGGGGTCCCAAAATCGACCCAAAGATGCCCATGGTCGACCATGTATCAACCAATAGGGTTAAGACACGTTTTAGGGTAATTTAGTATTATTATAATATTATTTTTTAACCCTTATTTACCGGATTTACCCTTAACCATGGTAAATAAAATATTTACCGCAGTAATTATTCAAAATGTCTAAAAATAAATGTTACCTATTTACACAATTTGAACATCCTGATTCCAAATATTGAATCCATTTTCCTAAATTCAAAACACAAAAGTGGCAGAAATTAATTTAAAATTAATTCCCGCTGTCAAAACAAAAAGCGTGTTTTTAAGAGATAATAACTATCAAAAGATTGACACTTGTTTATGTTCGGTTTAATTGTAAAATTATGTACAATGACCAACATTATATTAAATGGTAAAAATATATTCTAAATATACTTTAAAACTACTAAAATTCATAATTTATCACTATTAATTATTTTGATTAAAAAAGTTGTTTTTAATTAAAATTTAGTAATTTTCACTATTCATCAAAATATGAAAGTTATCCGAAAAGTACCAAAATTTCACCTTAGGCTAAATTAGATATTCCGAATCCAAAAATGAAGTCCATTTTGAAATATAAAATATATATATAATTTTAAAATGTAGGTATTACTATTCATAACAGCTAGTTTGATTGGTTGTTAGAACTCGGTGTTGCGTACAACACACGCTATCGCATTATTCAAAGAGAAGCATACCGTAGAAGCTTGGGGTGTTAAATTTTACAATGGGGTTAGGGTTCATTGAGTGTCTGTGGGTTTTTATATCCATAGTCACATGGACCATTCTCCAAGGAACAATATTTGGATGTTCCTGGATTGGAAGAGGGTTTCGGTCCTGACCTCTCCCTTCTAAAAGAGATGACCTGAAACCTCAGGCCTCTGGTTGGGAAGGTATGGTTGACCCAAAAAAAATTTCCATTTGAAAAATGATAAGTCATTGACCCCTAACAAGATCAATTTTAAGGAAACCGTCCTGGAATAATCCCCTATATTTTCTTTCAGGTGGTAGCATCATTTCTCATCCTCTCTTTTTAGGTGACAAAGACCAGACAAGAGATTGGAACCAAGGACTTTCATTACCCTTTCCCTCTCTCTTTGATCTTTGTCACCGTGTGCAGCCATACTAGTGTAAGCCACTGACCTTCATCTCTTCTTCCTTTCATTAGGCTCTTGTCCAATTGAAAGATAATAGAGTGAGGTCCCATCACCTCACCTTCTTCCTGGGTCACCTCAACCACATCCATCATCACCACATTCTGTTATCCCTCTTTCACTAACTGGGGAGTAAATGTGTATGTGTCATTGTTGAATCATTCACATCTGTTTTTTTCTCACATCGATCATGACTCATGTGGGCTTAGAGATTTGTGATGATTACAACATTTGAAAAAACTCTCATAGTGAAAGAACTATGAGAACTTCGATTCATGTTCAAACCAGGATACGTCGGAAGCCCATTCAAGGAACGAGCATAGTAGATATACTCTTCAAAAATAAAACCCTAATTAATTTAATCTGGGCATCCTCTTTATTAATAATCCTCAAATTAAACACCTATTTCCTCAAGGCGTCCTTTTCAAGAATTATGCCCAAACCCATTTTTCTCAAAGGACTATACACTCCTATGAGACTCATCAAACAACGTGAGTTTTGATTCCCATACACATGGGAGACGTAGGATGCCTCCTTGAGGTTCGAACCCAACATTTCATATCAAATTTGATCTCTATGGGCCATATTTCCAATAGGGTTTAATCTAAATTGTATCCCATATACTTTCAAAGATATTTGGGCTGCTTTGGTATAATTCCCACACCAAACATTGACTAAGCACATTTAACCTAGATATACATTCGATAAAACATTATACTATACAACTAGGTACTTATCAATTGACCGTAAAATGTATGATGTGACCTATTAAGTGTTGTCGGAATATGAGGGTTTTGATTATTTTAGCAAGGATACATAGGTAACCCATGTCATTTGTATGATCCCAATATCTTAACAATCTTTGGTCTCCCTGGATGACAATAAATCCCAAAGTACCTTGTTGAGTTGCCTAAAAACCAATATAATCATTATAATGATTAAAATAATAATTAAATATAATATTAGTGGATACCATTGATGGAAAACGTTGAATATATACATATATCTCCATTTACGGAGAACCTTCAATACATACTGAAGATTCTAAAATTTACACATATTAATATGTTATTACAAATACCAAGTGAAGCATGTTTCATACATGGTGAATTAATAAGGATTCATGAAAATATATTAAATGTATAAAGAGAGTCTCGAAGTAGAAAATAATTTCCTCCCAAAAGGGTGTGATGAGTTTTCCCTCCCATCTCTCGACTAATGAACATTCCTATGTATTGTAATGTTCAATCATAACGAATGCCTGCCTTTGGAAAGACGATCGCCATTGGATAAAGAACTACTGGAAGATTCTAGTTTCAGGAATTAATACAATAGAAACCACATAAAATAGTGATTCTATAAACTAGAACCCACATTTCAAGAAACTACGAAAGAAAAATGGTGAACCCGACGTGAATCCTAAACCATATTGATAATGGTACCCACCAATCAGACACATATCAATTGAAAAAGGAAGGCCATATGAAATAATAAATCAATCATGTATTCATCTAAATGATGTCTCTATAATAGATTTTATTGTTGTTTCATGTTTTATTTCCTCAGAACTCCCTTCACTACAAAAATGGCTTTCTTCATGACAATAACTTTGAACTTCCCTACTGCTACTCAAGATGGATCTTCATCCGTGAGGAGGAGGACATCACCCAACTAGCATATTTAATGATTGGTATCCAACATGTTGGTAAATGAGTATCGTCAGAATGGAACAATACAGACTTTAGAGGCTACTGATAATCCCTCCAGGTCGATAATAATCATCGACCATCTAGCCAATGATGACCGATGATCAAGAAGTAGATGGTGGCAACCAACATTTTCAACTGTTTCATGTCTTTATCCTCGGAACGCAATAACCATCCCCTACCATACTATTGTGAGGTGGATCAAGAGTTCACTCAGGGTCTCAATTCAAATATGCATGGATCCTTCTTCAGGATTCCCGCCAACAATCATCACCATTTGAATTGTGTGGTAGTGAACCCCAAACCTGATGGGTGTGTTTCCATTTGACGTTCTTCCCAGGTCTCTCAGACCTGAACACGCATGATGAACTGCTGAGAACATTGTCTGATCAATAGGGAGTAGGTTCATACCACTTCCCACTCTGAATATGTCTTTCAATCTTACTTGATGGGGAACAATATGCAAGCACATACACTCATCCATCCTAATTTTGCTGTCCAGTAGACTCGTCTGGCTACAACCCACCAGTCGAACAACATAAATCTAGTGGTGTAATGTGAATAGGAAAATACACCTGATTACAAGTTATTATCTAGTCATCATGGTTTTATGAATACATTTATTGAAGTCCTCCAATCTAATGTTGTGGCAATTGGTACACCTGAACATACACCTGCTTACCATCCCCAATTTAGCTAACAGTCTCATCTTCCAGTATTGAGATAATTCCATCAACTGTAATTGATGGGAAATAGTAAGTAGGCAGATAAACCTACCAATTTTCATCAAGCATGCCATCAGTCTCGTTTGGCAGCACCTGGAGAAGTCAGTCAGAAAGCTCCGATGAAAAATCTGTGGTAGACCCAACACTCTTCCCACAAGCATGAGTACATTGAATACCCATTGATAGGAAAATGAGGACAAAATCATGCACATACACCTACTATTAATACAAAATGGATGTATACTCTTGTTCCTTCCATTGATGTCACCGGGCACATATTATTAATGGTGAAATGGAAGACACAAATCCCTACCCATATTCTGGAATCATTCCAGGATATTATAACTTCTACTTCAGTAGTACCATGATAACAAACACATAAATCCATCCCCACATATGGGATAACAAATTGGAACTCCATATTGAATAAAATAAAAACCTCTATTCCATTATAGGTCGGTAATGGGGTGTACTCCCCCATAACATATAGACAACAAAATCGAGAACATACACCCTTTTCAATGGGAGGTAATCGGTTTATTCTGATTATCTCTCAAAGGCAGGCACCTACACATTCCCATGTTAACTACTTCTCCTTGTATGTGGCCCCAACTAAGTGTAAGAAAACATCCAAAAAGTTGTTTTGTCAAACACTGTTGGAAAATCAAGAGTGAAATTGGAATTTATATCCTCTTAATGCAATAGTTCTTGAAGTCCTCAGATATTTATCTATTGCAGATCAAGATATTATCCACTAATTACCATATTTTGGTAGTCGTAGTAGTATTTCTGGCGTTCCTCATCAAACACATCATTATGATGTCTTTATTCCTAACAATTCAGTCAATCTAGAGATCCAATCTCCGGAATAGATCCACAACAACCCACTGTGTGGCAAGAAGCCCAAAGAGAAAGATGATTCATCCCTTACTGTAATCCACCATGATCGTCCACCCCATGATGGCATTTTCTGAAAAATTACTCTTAGTAGTAGTATTTTTCATTGTGAAGATAGTTCTATAATTGAAAATGTAGCGATGAGAAAGACCTCCTATCTCGAAGGACTTTTAAACACAAGGATAGTCATGTACGATTCATTGTCATTGACGGGTGAAACAATTTCTCAACTGATAGAAATATTTAGGGAACAATCATTCTCTGAACCTCCCTTGGGAAATTTTTATTATAATAAAAAGTGTACACATTTTTCAGACCAAGTGGATAAACCTATAGTGAAATAAAATGATGATATACTAAACATCAGAAGACAATTGGATAAAGGAGAAGTACTAGTCATGTTACTGCCTTTGGAAAATTCTTAGTATAACATTCCAGAATTGATGGAAGAAAATTGTATTCATGATATCCGCCTCAATTTCTGGAAAACTCTTCTTCATTTGAAAACCAAAGTATTACCATATGATTAATATCAAAATCTTGTAATGGTAACAATAAGGGTTGCAATGTCGATTGAACTTGGAATCTCTCTCAGTTTCCCAACATTCAAAGGTTGAAAGACAACATAAAACCCTTCAGCACGCATGCATTAATGCTCTAAATAGGATGTTCTGGTTAATTTCCAATACCCCATCTAGTGTATGTATCTGAGGATGGGGTGCACATGTAGAATTTCATTTCAATGCACTCCAAAATCAGAAAGTTCCTCCAAAAGTGGTCTCATGAAATGTTTTTCCCATGGTCAGATACCGTCAACATATTTTTTATGTAATGAAATGTATCCTAAAGAATAGGCCTCAAATAATTCTTATTAGGGTCATATACAAATAAAATAATCTGATGAGTAACTGTTACATCATGCATATGAGAATCTTGAGAAGGCATCTCGCTTAGAGGGTGACAGCCATCAAATAATGTAAATGTCTGAAATAGCACAGCAATCATCCAAAATAGGTGATTTGAGTGGTTTTTGTATGATGCACCTAGCTAATTTCTGATCCAAAACTCACAAATTTATAAGAGCATTTGCATGAATCTCATCCATGGAAGTTCAAGAATCTCCCCAGCTTGTAAGAATGGGGGTTTAGTTAATTCTAAAATCAAATTGATTAAACAAAGTTCAAATATTTAATGAAGAAGAAGAATAGGAACTACTCCAGCCTACAATGCTAGGTACTTTTTTACATCTACAATCTCAACCTAAATGGATGTAAATTTTCTCCCAGTTAGAGAAGAAGCCACTGTGAGAGCCAACAACTAAACTATCCATGGATTCCCTTTTGATTAATACCCATCAAATATCTCTTGCGAATCCATCATATAGGATATAATAGTCTCATGGAAGATACATGGGGAGAATATATTACAAAGATAATAACAAAATGCCATCAATTCATTTTGCATCAATACGTTTCATGAACACCATTTAAGATGAACATCCAGAATATTAGTCCAGTTTCGGGGAATTATAAGATTATGATATTAACCATAATATGGTATGCACTAAGAAGAATGAAGATGGTGTCCATACCCAATATCATATGCTCACCCAAAATCTAGGTATACCTTCAAATAACCAACTCCCACCCATCCGAAAGGCATCTAAAAAGGGTGAAGGTAAAATTTAGATTGTTTCTCATATTTACATTAGAGAAGGTAAAACTCATTCTCTTGAAGAAATATTTTCACAACAAGTAAAGGATATGAAGGAGTGAAAAATACTCAATATAGTTTTAATTCAATGAAACATTTCTTCTAGACATAATCCCCATCCTGATCCTTAACTTGCACATCCTGTAGAAACTCCTCAGCTAAGAGGATTTGTAGTAACTGTAGATGTGGATAATTATTTCTCTTCATTGGGTACACAACCAAGGAATGATCAATCACAACATGATATGCATATTACCAAGGGTTATCTAAGGCAAACACCAGAACCATCACCAATGGTTTTTCTAGTCATTACATCAGCTCATGCTCTAGTTCTTGATCCTGCACAGGTTCCAGATCATCAAGATATTCCCTAAATTCTTATAAACAAAATTGAGGCATTAACAACACTATTGGAAGTTATAGAGGAACTATTTGTGTCAGCTCAGCTGAAAATGAAATCATACCCTAAATGGGTGGACCTGATTCTACCCCCACTATATTTTGCGATTACCACATTTCCAATAATTAATGGTTCAGGAGATCTGGAACAATACTTTACACATTTTCTTTCTCGTTTTGATCCCATGATGTGAAATCCTCAACAAAATGATGCAGTAAAGCTTATATGTTTTTTTTTTTGAATTCATTAAAGAGAGCAGCTTTTGTCATGTATACATGTTTATAATATCGATAAATTACTATATGGCATGATCATCTCTAGAAATTACATCATCAATTTATCTCAATGCTTCTATAGATGATTATTTTTGATCTTAATAGTTGTAAAAAAATGGAGAATGAAATAGAATCATATTTCATTGCATGATGGAAAGGATTAAAATAATCCTTATGTCTGGAACGCCACCAAGAAGAGTTGATTCCAATTTGTGTGGCAAATATACATGATGAGTTACGCACACCATAGATTTTTATAAAATAGATAGGATGGTTTAAAGACCTTACTTAAATTTCTCAATAGTTATAAGATTCTATTACAGTGAAAAAGGCTAAAACTCGTGTAATTACATCTAATCTAGGAATAATAACAGGGACAATACAGGATCCTACTGTTACACTCAAGTAATCACATGAACCTACGTCCACTTTAAAACCATTATTGTATCGAAGGGATCTGCCTACAGAGCATCAGATGTAATTACTACCCCATCAAGATGACCAAATATTTCAAAGGCTGAAATAGTTTAAGGAATTAAATATCTATGATTATTCCTTCCAGAATGAATAAGTTCCCAGTTACATTAAATCAACCCCAGAAAACAATTTTTTTCAGTTTCCAAGGTCGAAGAAACCAATCAAATAAGTAGATTAAGATCTTCCAAATTATTTTCCCATTCACCAGATGTTAGATCATCCCATTAAAATGTTTTTATATTCATAGACATCTTGAAAAAAATGGTAGACTCTAGAAAAGGGAAACTGAAAAGTTCATCGACTCAATTATCATGTTTTACTAATACTAATGTAGTGGGTGAAATTGAATGGAAGGAAGTCAAAAGAAAAAATGTGAAAAAATATGATGATTGGATGATCAGTAAAATGATCAACCAAACTCATGACATTTTATGGACATAGTTGAAAAAACTAACCGTGTCTTCTACCACTCCAACTATAGTAATGACACCATCATCAAAAGTTCTATCCTCAAGAAAACGAGGTTATCATAAAGAAAAAATGAGCAGTAAGAAGAATATGAGATCATTTTAGGTCCAATGATGTCCTCGATAGTGGCGGGTTTCCTTCCATCTGGTTCAAAAACACAGGCACCGCCCCGTCAAATGGTACAACCAGAACCAACCTTTCAGTTGAATAAAATAGAGCTGTATTCATATCACCTTATGAACTAAAACAAGCCACTTCATCCTAAATTAGAGTTTAATAAAATGAATAAATGTTAGAGGAAGACAATGATTTTGATATCCAATCAATTATCTCCTCTTTATTACACTAGAAAGTCCCTTCATCATCAGTAGGGTCAAAAATTGTGGCCTCTTCATCAGGATGATTGAATACTGACTCCTCTCCTGACATGGAATGTTTTTTTGTAATTTAATATGAAAATAGAAACAAAATAAATAATAAGAAATGAAGGAGATGAAGAAGATCTCAACGATAATACTCCAACATTTGAGGAAGGTGTATCTACCACTGTTGATGGTATCAGAGAAATAAATATGGGTACAAAAGAAGATCCACACCCCGACTATAATTAGTGTGGCCAAGAACAATGATGATAATGAGTTGAATAATTCATTTCTAAAGAAACATCGATATATATTTTCATGGAATTATATATAAATTCTTGGTCATTATCCCAATGTAGCCACTCATCATTTGGGTTCTCCATAAGAACATTATGGATTCAAGGAGACAGAAATAAGAACACACCCTCCACATGCCTCTAAAATTGAAGCTAAAATTGATAAGCTTATAAAGGATAACTTTATCAGGTTTGTTCAAAATACCAAATGGTTGGACAACATTTTCCCAGTAAAAATGAATAAAAGTATATTCAGGGTTCACATTGATTTTGGATATCTTAAATGGCATTGTCTAAAAGATGATTTTCTAGTTTTGATTACATTCCTTTTAAATTATTCACCAGCTAGCTATGAATCTCTTTCCATCATGCATGACTACTCTGGGTATAATCAAATATGTATGGCCCCAAATGATGAAGAATCTACATCAATTAGATCTTTTCAGTGTGTTTTTTTCTATTGGGTAATGCCCTTTGGCTTAATGAATACATGTTCAACATACCAATGGTCCATCCACCGTATCATCATACCATTTTTAGGTATTTTTTTGAATGTTATTTGGATGTTTTAGTAGTCAAATCAATACAACGTTCCAATACCTTGGCTGATCTAGAGATCATATTAAATAAACTTAGGAAACACAGTTTGAAGATGAACCCCTTGAAATCCACATTAGGCGTAACCTTAGGAATGTTCCTTGGCTTCTTTTTATGGTAACGTGGTATCGAGGTTGATCCCTAGAAAACAATTCCAATCCATGGAATTTCATCTCCTAGAAATCTGAAAAAAAAAATAAGATGACTCTAAAGACATTTGGCGTATATTCGGCGTTTTATCACTAATTTGGAAGGATATTGTTTTCCCTTCATCAGATTAATGAATCATGGAGTCATCTATCAATGGACTAGAGGCTACCAATAAGCATTTGATACCCTCAATAAATATCTCTTGAGTCCACCAGTATTAATGCCACATATTGAAAAAAGATCACATATTATCTATGTGATATCTTTAGAGAGATTATTGTGTGATTTCCTTGCACAAAATAATTATGGTGGGAATGAAAACAATCTTTACTATCTCACTCGAACTACGCTTGAATCACAAACATGGTATTCATGTATTTAAATGTGATGTCTGTCATTAATCTTTGCAGTTCAAAAATTGAGGCATTACCTGTAATATCATGAGGTCCACTTGGTATCTAAAAAAAACGCTCAAATTTATCCTCAGTTGTCCTATGCTTGAAGAGAGTCTTGAATGGTGGCCAGTTATTTGGCAACCATTTGACATCTAGTTTGGGCCTCAAAATGCAATTAAAGGCCAAGCTCTAGATGACTTCCTTAATGAACATCCATATGTGGAAGATATATCATTGAATATTGAACTTCTTGATTAATATTTTTTCTCTATTAAAGATAATTCCCAAACATTGGAAATACACTTTGATGGTGCCTCCATAGATCCAATATGGTAAATAATGGAAAACCCTAAACATGACAATGTCGAGTTAGCAATTGTCATTATTTCCCCAGAAAAGGCATTATTTCTTTATTCCATCCTATTATCAAAAGGTGGCACCAACAATGAAGTAGAATATCAATCTTTCATTGCTGTATTGGAACTGGAAATTCAGGTGAGAGAGAATCACTAAAAATAGAAAAGTGATTCAGAATTACTAATGAGGCTAATCAATGAGAAATATTCTATCAAAAATGAGAAGTTAATCCCTTTTTGTGATTATGTCAGAGGGTTAATAGCTGAATTTTACTCAAAATCGATATTTTCCCATATTCCTCCATCATAAAATGTCCAAGATGATGCATAGTATAATGCAGCTACGATAACACCCCGAGCATCCATGGTATGTTACCCTTTGAATAATGAAATATCTTTCATTGTACACATCTTCTAGATTCTAACACACCGAGACCAATAAAAGTTGTCTTTATTAATATTAATACCCTATTTTTGAAATTTTATAATTTTCATCTTTCATAATAGACTACATTTTTTCTTTCTGGATATCAAAATTATCTTAGGCTGAATTTTTGGAACATTTCTGATCACTTTTATATTTTAATGAATAGTGAAAAATACTGAATTTAAATTAAAAACTACATCTTTAATCAAAATAATTTATAGTATAAAATATAAATTTGAGTGGTTTAAATGTATAATTAGATTATATTTTTATAATTTAATCTAATTTTTTTAATTTGATGTAATTTTACATTAATCCTGAACATAAACAAGTGTCAATATTTTGATAGTTAATATTTCTTAAAAACACGCTTTTGGTTTTGATAGCGGGAATTAATTTTAAAATAATTTCTACAACTTCTATGTTTTAAATTTAGAAAAATGGATTCAATATTTACAATCAAGAGGAACAAATCATGTATATATGAATCTATTAATTTTTGACATTTTTAAAAATTACATCGATAAATATTTTATTTACCATGAGTAAAGGGTAAATATAATTAAATAGGCTAAAATATAGTATTATAATAATATTAAATTATCCTAACATGTGTTCCAATCCTATTTTCTGATAAATATCCAACCATGGTCATCCATGGGTTTAATATGAGATCCCAAGGAGCCATATGATAGAAATAATGACATTTCATAATAATTAATTTAATGTAAAGACAAAAATGCCTTAAAAAAATATCTTTTAGTAAATAGATTTGTACATGGGGTTATATAAGTTATCATTTCAAATATAAATATTCGTTGTAAATATAAAATGATTTCCTAAATAATGGTAAAAAAAATATAATATTTGGACATCAAATATGTTAATTATATATGACACAATAATGATTCAATACATATCTCATTAATAAATGATTTAAAAAAATAAGCTTATAAATATTAAAACAGTATCCAAAACCTATCCAATTATTATTTTATTATTTTATTTTGACCATTAGTCACCGTATATTTGTTATTAATGAATAGTTCGATTTTTAAAAGTGAATATGAGGTTATAATAAAATAATTGTTTCGAACATCCCTAAAGAGACCCTTCTCTCCCATATAAAAATCCCTCAATTCCTACCCATTTGTCACACATCTCAAGACTTTTTCTCATAAAAACCCTACCCAAATATCCTCCCAATATCTCTCACTGCATTCTAGAGGACTTTAATTAGTCAAAAATCCGATCTAAGGATCCATTTCGATCAAATCAAAAGTAAGAACCCGAAAAAGTGGAAAACATTTCACCACCATCTTTATGTTCTTTTCTTCGTCCTCTTCTTCTATATTTGTTGTTTCCATTTTAAAATAATAACTCTGGGATATTATATATACTATTATGTTATTATAAATATGGTACATCCAAATTCATTTTCCTATCCATCCTTTGAATTACATGTCACCATAGGTGTGTAGGTAAGGCTAAACATCTCCACGTCATAGTGTAATTGTTATTCAATATATTATTATTTGGATGGGTATAATAATGATGTTTAATTTATGTAAATAATAAATATAACATGATAATTATTCTTTATATATATGATATACCATCCAATTATATATTATTTTAATATCAAAAGAAATATATTGTCGCTCGTGTGTATGTACAGATTACGGTCTCCATGAACATGGTGAGATTAATTTTCCATCGTATCCATCAAAGACTAATTTTCATTAAACGATTAAAAATAATGTTTAAAGACTTAATATCATTATAAATATGAATAAGATACATCCTATCCATAATAAACATTACTTGAATAACAAATCATATAAAGGAAAACGAATCATTTAACACCCAAAACGACAATAATTCTAAAATTATAGTAAAAAAGCAATGTTAAAAGACAAAATATGACATCATATTAATGTATATGATTCTTTTATAATTTAATAACAATTATTTAACAATTATTCCCAAGGTTAACCTACCCTCATCCAAGTAAAAGTATATGGTTAGGGTTAACTTCTCAGTCTCTTTATTATCTGAGATAGTTTTTCGATAAGTATCTACTGGGACCTCTTTATCATCCACATCCATGTTTCTTAAAAATATATTTAAAAAATTTCTAACTATTTTATAGAGAATATGTTTAATTCATTTATAACTCTGTTTGAAAATTTATAAGATGTTTATAAAGGAATCTTTCTGTCATTTTCCACACAAGGACCTTTATAATCATTTCGACAAAATTGAGGTAAGAATGTCTTTTTTTTAACTTATACTGCGGGTGCGGCTATTTTCCACCATTATAACATCATCAAATATTACCTTACAGACATATAAGAATATTTCCAAACTAAATGTTTTCTTTTATAATAATATTAATTTTAAATTTTTACAAAATAGTATGAGATAGTTCTCTAAAAAAGGTTTTGATTTCATCTATATCTACATCCTTTGATGGATTTTAAGATTATTTGAAGTTGATTTATTATGATACAAAACATACATATTTCATTGACGGGTATATGATATGTTTGACTGTGGATTTGTTATATTTATACCATTCATGGTTTATGGATATATTATTTACATTTACTATGCTAGTTTTAATAGGAATTTTTATGTTATATTTAAACCTTTGCATATGAGGAATGCATTGGACATAGTATGTGACGGTTGGAGCCTGCTATAGCTCCTCGATGCATCGATAGGTATAATGAGAAAAACTAGTGTCTTGGCACAAGGCCTTGACAAAATATTATTTGTAGTCTTGGCACAAGGCCTTGTCTATGTGGTTATGAAAGTCTTGCATTATGAATTTCATCATTATAAAAGTGGATATTGTTATTGCATGTGATTATCCGACTAGTAGAATATCCATGTGAGTAATTAAATGGAATTATTTTGATTTTATCATTTCCAGATCATGATAAAGTTCAACATTAAAATTATATTTTTATTCTTATGCATTGCCTTAAATTTTTATACCTATTAATGAATTTTTCCTCTATATTGTTATCCTTACTAAGCATCTGAGCTCACCCCTTTCGATGTTTTATTTTTCCCAGGATGAGAAGAAGTTAATTATGATTGACTTTCAGGATTAATCTAGGAGGCTTGGATGTTTCTAATGGAATAAATTAGTGTTGTATTTCATTTCATGTTGTAATGTTGAACTTATGTGTGAATATTGTTTCCAATAATACTAAACATCTCGGTTTTCGAGACATTATTTCCTTGAGATCATGACAATGATACGTAATAATGCATTGATTCTGGGTTATTAGGGTTGGGGCATTACAATTGGAATCAGATGATGTTTAGTACAAACCTTGGAAACTAGATTTAGATAAACTCTGATTAGAGAACATTACCATAATATAGACCATGAGGATTTGTATAAAATAACTTCCAAGAGTTTGGGAAATGTAGTGATTTTGTGAGTTTTCAAATAAATAAATCCCTATCTACATACGAGAAGGATGAGGCGGCTCTGGAAAAAATATACCTAGGGGTAAAACCTGAAAACAACACTTTGAGATGGACTCGAACGGGAACAGGTGCACGACAACAAGCCTTGCTTCACTCTTTGTTACGATACTCTCGGGGGATATGATTAGGATAATTCTCATTTTATTTAATACTATTATGAAGGGTTTATGAGTATATACTTAATCAAAGAATTTTTTTTATGATTAGGGATTATATCCATAAACAATTCAATTCATGTTAGGTGTCTTACCAGAATGGAATTATGTATTTCGACCCATAAACTAATCTAGTTTATTCCATTGTATAGAAATGGTGCCTGGTGGAAGGAATGGAAACTGTATCAACACAAATAATACATTTAGTGATTTCCCTCCTACTAATGATAATTATAGTAGAGCAAGTGATGCAACTGGTGCTGATCAACTAATCACCATACTAGGACAACTCCCTAAGGTTATGAATAATAACCATAGCTATATGGAGAACCCTGATCCATAATGCAGAGGATCAATGTGAGATATCTTAATTAGGCAACAATAACCAATATTCAATGGGAGTACAAAATAATTGGTAGCTGAGCAATGGATAAGATCCTTAGAGAAAATATTTCATGCCTTGAGGAGTAGCAAAAGGGAAAAATTTGTCAAGGCAGTTTACCGCCTCACTTGAGATGCTGATCAAAGGATGTCACTGATTCAAGACACAAAGGAAGATTATGAAGTATTAAATATTTAATGGAGGGAGTTTAAAGAGTTTTTCATAGAAAAATACTTTCCTATTGACCATCGAGTGGATATGGAAATACAATATCTATGTCTAAGGAAAAATGAGGATAAGAATGTCGCAATGTAAGAATCAAACATTACATGTTTAGCGAGGCATAAAGCATATTATATACGTAACCCAAGAATTAAGATTGATCTTTTCTTTAATGGGTTAAAATCATTTCTCCATCGAGCATTAGTCTCACAATCCTTCTCGATGTATGAAGATATTGTCACATGTGCTATCAAGACAGAAAAGGAATTCTCTAAGTCTTATGACTTTAATGCAAAGAAAGAGAAGAAGTGATCTGCTGGACTCTCTGGAAATGGAAATAAAGGTAAAAAGGAAAAAGTTGAATATAAATCCTGTATTAAATGAGGGAAGAAACACCCTAGAACCTTCCTAAAGGGAATTTGAGTTTGTTAAAAGTGTGGTGAAAAAGGCCACCAAGCTCATGATTGTAAGTGAAAGAAAGAAGCTACCAATGTTCAATGACACAATTGCAGGGAGATGGGCCATTATACAAATGAATGTCCTAAGAACCAATGAAACATACCTTAGAAAAGGCCAAGGGATCAAGGACAAGCGTTTACTATCACTACTGCTGAGGATGAAGCACCGAAGGATATGGTGGCAGGTAATTTAATGGTTTCCTCCATTTTAACAAATGCTTTATTTGATTCTGAATCATCGCATTGTTTCATATCTTCTCAATTTTATAAGAAAAATATATATATCCAATTTCATTTAATATAGGAGTTTTCAGTCAAAACTCCTATGGGAAGTATCCTTAGAAAAATGTTTTGTGAATCAGTCCCCATTAGGGCATATAAATGTTCATTATTTGCTGATCTGGTCATCATAAACATCATTGAATTAGATATAATCCTAAGTATATATGGTCTTTTGGACCATGATGCGAATATTTTTTTTAAGGAGGAAGTTACAATTTTTGATGATGATACAGAGGAACTTATATTTTTAGAAGAAACATCGCCACCTAATTCTTATCTAGATCCAACATAGTAGATCAAATAAATTCAATTATTGGGCGGTAGAGAATGAAATAACTGTGGTTGAGGAAACAAATGATCAAATAAAGTATGTAACCATTATACAAGAGTATGATGATGTATTTCTAGAGGATTTACCTGGACAACCTCTAGAACGAGAAATTGGGTTTTCCATTGACATAATTCCTTGTTCAAGGCCCATATCGAAGACCCATTTAAGAATGGCCACTGTGGAATTAGTGTATCTAAATTAAAAACAAAATGAATTGAATAATAATGGATTTATTCTCCCTAGTGTTTCTCTATGGGGAGCCAATGTCCTATTTGTTAATAAGAAGGACGGATCTATGAGGTTATGCTTTGACTACAAGGAGATCAATTCTATAATAGTAATGAACAAGTATCCCCTACCTCACATTGATGATTTATTAGACCATCTTCATGGAGCTAAATATTTTCCAAATATTGATCATCGATCTGGATATCATCAGTTGTTTGTGAAGAAGGAATACATTCCAAAAATTGCATTTCAAACTGGTTACGGGCATTAAGAGTCTACAGTAATGCCCTTTCGGTTGACTAATAAACCCTATGTTTTCATGGATTTAATGAATAGAGTTTTTGGGGAATATCTTAATGAAATTGTAGTTGTATTTATTAATGATATCCTAGTATATTCAAAAATCTATGAAGATCATGAAAATCACTTGCACACCATTCTAAAAACCCTTAGAGGAAATTAATTATACGATATGTTTAGCTTGTGTGAATTCTGGTTTTAGGAGATTTCTTTTCTTGGTCTTATTGTCTATAAATATGGAATCACTTTTAATCCTTCTATGATGAGAGCAATCCAATAATGGACATCACGAACGAGTATAACAAAGTTATGCAGTTTTATTGGTTTAGCATGTTATTATCAGAGTTTCGTCTAGAATTTTCCCCGATTAGATAAACCATTAATGAAGCCCACACGTAAAGGGATTAAATTTGTTTGGATAAAAGGGTGTGAAGAATGTTTCGATGAACTGAATAGAAGATTATTCAATGCTCCTATCTCAACTCTATCATCGGGGAATGAAGGGTTTGTTATATATTGTGATGCCTCAAATAATGGACTTGGTTGTGTACTTATGTAGAATGATAGAGGGATTGCCTATGCATCACAATAGCTGAAAATTCATGAGCAAAACTATCCTACTCATGATCTTGAGTTAGCAGCTGTAATCTTTTCTTTTAAGATTTGGCGACACTATCTCTATGTGAAAAATGTGATATTTATATAGATTACAAGAGATTTAAGTATAATTTCTCTCAGAATGAACTCAACATGATGCAAAGGAGATGGCTTGAACTACACGAGGATTATGATTTCATGATACACTACCACCTGGGGAAGGTTAATAAGGTAGAAAATTCTTTGAGTAGAAAATATCATTGAGTTTTGAATAAGATGAGAGTTGAAAGGGATCATATTCTCATGGATCTAGTAAAGATAAATAGGGGAATAACAATGGATGGTGGATCATCAATACTTTTTCAAAAGGTTTCCAAACAATCTTTATGAGAAAGGATAAAAAGTTCTCAAGATGATGATGAGGAGTTTCAAAAGAAGATCAAAGTTGTGAATTATGGGAGATTGAGTGACATTGAGTATGAATACGGAATTTGGAAATTTAGGAAGATACTTTGTCCTCCCAATATACCTGATCTTAAAAGGGAATTGTAGGATGATGCTGATAGTTCCAATTTCTCTATACATCCTGGTAGAACCAAGATGAATAGGGTTTTGATGGAACATTTTTGGTGGGAAAACATGAAGATGGAGATTGCTGATTTTGTGTCATGATGTATGGTTTGTCAAAAAGCGAAAGCTGGAAGGAAACAGCTTGGAGGAGTCGTGAAACCTCTTCCCATACCTGAGTGGAAAGGGATGATATTACAATGGACATTGTAATGGGGATATCAAAGACTCCAAGAAGGAATGATGCAATATGGGCCATTGTTGATCATTTTACCAAGTTTGCCCAATTTATAGCTATAAGAGAAGATTTACCACTTGGACATCTGGAAAGAAAATATATTATTGCAGTTGTTAGACTTCATGGGGTACCCCTATCGATTATTTGTGATTGTGTTCCACATTTTACTTGATGATTCTGGAAAAGTCTTTAGAATGCCCAAGATAATGATCTTCATTTGAGCACTACCTGTCATCCTTAAACTGATGTACAATCGCAACGCAAAATTCAAACCTTAGAAGACATTTTGTGATATTTCTCACTTGACTTTCAAGGTAGGTGTGATCAATATTTAACCCTGGTATATTTTTCCTATAACAATAGATTTCATTCAAGTATTCAGATGACACCATATGAAGCTTTATATGGAATGATATGTTGCAGACCAACTTGTTGTGATGATGTTGGTGAACGAAAACCCATTTACCCAGAACATGTTGATTAAATAATGGAATAGGTGAAGGTAATCCAAACCCACATCAAAGCAGCTCAAAGTAGGCAGTAGAGCTATGCCAACAACCGAAGGGAGGTTTTTCAATTTCAGGCAAGAGATCATGTTTTCTTGAAGGTATCTCAATGGAAGGGTATTATATGATTCGGTAAGAAGGGTAAATTTAGTCCCTGGTACATCAGACCTTTCGAAATCCTAGAACGAATTGGATTTGTTTCCTACCATTTCAGTGCCGCCAAGTCTCTACAATGTTATGATGTGTTCCACGTATCACTGTTATGAAAATACATGACTAACCCAACGCATGTACTCACCTATGAAGAATTAGAATTGGAACCCGATCTATCTTATTTAGAAGTTCCTATAAAGAGTCTTGATACCAGAGAACAATTGTTGAGAAACAGGACAACTGATCTAGTAAAGGTTCTATGGAGAAACCATAAGATGGAAGAGGCAACGTGGGAACCCGATGAATATATGATGAAGAAAAACCCAAATATTATTATGAGGTAGTATTCTAGATATATTGAGGAAAAAATTATTTGAAGTAGGGTAGAGTGTAACACCCCAAAACATCCACGGTACATTTCCCTTTGAATAATTCAATAACTTGCATTGTATGGAACTTCGAGATTCTAACACACCACGACCAATCAAAGTAGTCGTTGTTAATAGTAATACACACATTTTAAAATATTATAAATTTTATCTTTCAAAATGGACTTCATTATTGAATTTAGAATATTTAAATTATCTTAGGATAAATTTTTGGCACTTTTCTGATAACTTTAATAATTTTATGAATAGTGAAAAATAATGAATTTTAATTAAAAACAACTTATTTAATCAAAATTATTTATAGTGTTTAATTATAAATTTTAGTGGTTTTAATGTTAATTTAGATTATATTTTTACCATTTAATCTAATTTTGGTCATTTGATATAATTTCACATTTAAATAGAACATAAACAAGTGTCAATATTTTGATAGTTATTATTTCTTAAAAACACGATTTTTGTTTTGACAGTGGAAATTAATTTTAAATTAATTTCTTCCACTTCTCTATTTTGAATTTAGAAAAATGGATTCCATATTTAGATTCAGGAGTACCAAATCATGTATATAGGTAACTTTTATTTTTAGGAATTTCTAATAATAACTTCGGTAAATATTTTATTTACCATGAGTAAAGGGTAAATATAATAAATAAGGATAAATTATAGTATTATAATAATATTAAATTATCATCACTTGTATCCTAATACTATTGGATGATACGTAGCTGACCATGGGCATCTTTGGTTGGAATTTGGGACCCCATGGAGCCACATGGGGGTAAGAATGAATTTTTATATTAATTATATTAAAGTAAAGACAAAAATGACATAAAGAAATATCTTTTAGTAAATAAATTTTTACATGGGGTTATATATGTTATCTTTTTGACTATAAATATAATTTGGAAAGATAAAAAAAATTTACATCATGGTATTTTTTTATAATTTTTGGACACAAAATAAATTAAATTATTTATGACACAATAATGATGAAGTATTTACCTCATTAGTAAATGATTTACATAAATAAGATTATAAATATTAAACCAATATCCAAAATCAGTACAATTATTATTGGTTTATTTTATTTCAACCATGAGCCATCATGAAATTTTTATTAACTAATATATTACCTTTTGAAACTGAAGATGAGGTTGTAAAAATATTATTGTTTCAATCATTCTTAAAGAGGCCCTCCTCTCCCTTATAAAAATCACTCACTTCCTACCCATTACACACACTTTTGAATATTTTATATGATACAAAACCTGCTCAAATATCCTCCAAACAACAAAATATGAATTCTAGAGGCCTTATATTAGTCATAAAGCCAACATAGGGTTCCCTTTTCATCAAATCAAAATGAAGAACCCGAAAATGATGTAATAATTTCAGCACCCTTTTTTAAGAACATTTCTACTTCCACTTCCACTTTCATTGTAGTTTCCATTCTAAAATAATAAATCCAGTATCTTTTATATACTGTGATGTTATTATAAATATGGTACAAACATATTCATTATTCTATCCATCCTTTTAATGGCATGTCACCATACGTGTGTACGTACGGCTTACCGTCTCCACGTCATGGTGCAATTGATGTTCAATGCATTATTATTGGGATGGTTATAAAAATGATGTTTAATTGATTTAATAATAAATATAAAATTATTTTTATTTCGTATATATGATATACCATAATATTTTATATTATTTTAATATAAAAAGAACGACATTGTCGCTTGTGTGTACGTACGGATTACCGTCTCCACGAACGTGACGAGATTCATTCCCCATCGTATCCATTAAAGAGTAGTGTTCATGAGATGATTAAAAAGAATGTCTAAATACTTAATATCATTATAAATATGAATGATATACATTCTATACATAACAAACATTACTTACATAACAAAGCATATAACGGAAAATAAATCAGTTAACACCCGAAATGACGATAATACTAAAATATTTTTAACAAAGTAATGTTAAAAGATTATATATGATATCATATTAATGTATATGATTCTAGTATAATTTAATGACCATTATTTAACAATTATAAAGGAGGTTAAACTAACCTCGACCAAGGAAATGTACAAGGTAAGGGTTAATTTCACAATCTATTTATTACTTGAGGTTGTTTTTAAATAAGTATCCACTGGGACCTCTTTATCATACACAACCATGTTTATTAATATTATATTTCAAAACATTCATAATATTTTATATACTATGGGTTAAAGTCACATATACACTTTTTTTACTCTTTATAACATCATTACAAAGGAATCTTTCTGTCGTTTTACAAACAAGATCCTTTATAACCTGTTTGACAAATTTATGGTAAGAATGTCTTTTCTTAACTTATACGAAGAGGGAAGCTATTTTCCGATGTTATAACATCATTAAATCTTATCTAACATGATTATAAGAATATTTCCAAAAAAAATGATTTCTTTTATAATTATATAAATTTTAAATGATTTAAAAATTGAAATATATATTTCTTTAAAAAAGGTTTTGATTTCATCTAGGTCAACATCCTTTGATGGATTTTAAGTTTATTTGAAGTTGATTTATTATGATACAAAACATCCATAGTGTATTGAACGTTTTGTGACATGTTTGACTGTGGATGTGTTATTTTTATACCATTCATCGTTTATGGATAAAGTATTTCTATTTCGTAAGATAGTTTTAATATGAATGTTTATGGTATGTTTAAACCTTTTCATTTGAGGAATAAATTGGAAATAGTACGTGACGGTTTGAGCCGAATATTTCTCCCCGGTGCTTCAGTGGGTAATAGGAGACAAACTAGGGTCTTGGAACAAGGCCTTGACAAAATCTTATTTGTAGTCTTGGCACAAGGCCTTGGATATGTGGTTATGAAAGTCTGGCATTTGGTATTCCATCATTATGAAAGTTGCTATTGATATTGAATGTGATTATTTGATTAGTAGAATATCAATGTGAGTAATTAAATGGAATTATTTTGATTTTATCTTTTCCATAATATTATAATGTTCATGTTTAAAAGTCATTTGTTTTAATTTTTGGAATTCCTTAAATGTTTGATCTTATTAATGAATGTGTCTGATATATTGTTATACTTACTGAGCATCTGAGCTCACCCCTTTCTATGTATTATTTTTCCCATGATGCGAAGATGTTAATTATGATTGAATTGCATGCTTAATCAAGGAGGCTTGGATGTTTATAATATAATAAAGTAGCGTTGTATTTCTTTTCAAGTTGTAAAGGTAAACTTCTGTATTAATCTTTTTTCAAATAATATTAAATTGATCAGTCTTTAAGGATATTATTTTCGTATAATCTTGCCAATGATATGTAATAATGCACCGTCTCTAGGTAATAGGGGTTTGGGTGTTACTGATACAGCTTTGGCAGATCCATATCGGGATTGGACAATCATCTGTATAGCTCGTCGTCGTATGGTCTCACCAGTTGTTCAAACCAGAATAGAGGAAATTAATGAGACTAGCCCTATTTCCGAGCCATATGGTCATACCACAAGATGGAGATCACCCATTATAGAATATCATCAAAATATAGTTCTTCCACCAGATAAGGATGAAAAAGAATAGATTTGACAGTGATTGGGAAATTTCATTGTTTATGATAGTCCAGACCACAAGATGATCCATTAAAAATGAGGTTTCGATAGAATCCTCCTCATATGTATTTATGAACAATAAAACAAAGATTTCATGAAAGATGTGAATTCAAGAGCATGTGGTGCCCATCAGTTTGGGGACATACTCTTTGATGAGATCTGAAGGCTCTGATAGTTATTACCCTCTAATGATATAGTATTGTACAGAGTTCACTAAGAAATGTCATCCCAACCAAGTGCATGTCAATTTCATTCATCAACCCACATAGTTTCTATATATAGATAAACACTCCTATCCATTTTCCATGTTGGTAATAGATATAGTAGGACCTTATCCTCTATCCATGGATAAGTAGTTCAAGTATATTATTACTTCTACTAACTTCTTCTCCAAATGTGTTGAGGCAATACATCTAAAAGAAGTCAGATCCAATAGAATTGTTAGTTTTGTTAAAACTAATATCATCACCATATTAGGTGTCCCAAATACTATTTTAACTGAAAATGACACCAATTTTTGTTATGTTGTTGTAAAAAATTTATTTCAGTAACATTATATCAAATCCAACCATTTACCAGACTATCATGAAGCTGCCAATGGATATATAGAGGCCATCAATAAGACCCTTTCAAATAAACTCCAGCTGATGGTGGGTACTGATAAGAAATCATGGCCTGATAAACTTTTGAATTCTTTTTGAGTAATTGGACTACTACTAATACTGCCAATGATGCATCTCCTTATTCATTTGTATACGGTACAGAAGAAGATTTTCCATTTGAAATGCAATTGCGTTCAATCAGAGCTGAAATATGTGATCAGTTTTCTACAAATGAGAGGTCTTATAAACAGTTCAATGAGCAGGAATGTTTAGAAAAAAAAATATTGCTTACATTTCATCATTTAGAAGTCTACCAAAACATAATTTTGCGAGAATTTAACAAGAAAGTTCCCCTCCATTAATTTTTGAAAGACAATTGGTATTGGTCATCATGACTCCAATGATACTTTAAAATAATCCCCTAAAGCATGATCCAAAATAGGAAGGACATTAGTCCACACATAACACCCCAAGAAAATATTGTGTTAGTGGCAGTTTTTTCTCGATGGTTTTAAAGAACGCCAGAAAAAAAATTTCGATCTAAAAATTACATACAGTTTCTAAAGCCGAAGAAAAAAAAATGCAGTTAATTTTTTTTAATATTTCTAATTTTTTCTAAAAAATTATCTACTAAAAAAATTCATTTTTTAAAGGCTGTTTTTAAAAAAATGTCCTGAAATAGTTTCACTTTTTTGAAAACCAATGCAAAATATATGAAAATTTTAAAAAAATAATTATTATAAATTAATTATTATTATTATTTTTTTACAACCAAATATAGTTAATTATTTATAATAATTTATATTTATATTGTGTCAATTGATTAATATTTATAATTAATAGTTAATAATATTTTTAAAATAAAATAAAATCTCCAATAAGTAGAAAAACAGACTTTGACATCAAATATCTATAATTTCTGATCTGATAGTCCATTTTAGCTCCACAACAAGCCAAATAGAATTTTATCAAATGATAAAAAAATATGTGAGATTTAAAGTATTTGATAACCCAAATAAAAAAATATATTCAAAATTCAAATGTCAGAAATCGAACATGAACTATAAACGACCATAAATTTTAATCCGGGTGCCCGTTTGGGCTCTACAACATATTAAATCGAAGCATGCGACGAGCTCTATATAGCTTAGGTATGGTACAAATTATTTGAGCATTACACTGCTTTTTATTCCACCAGAATGGCTTAGACGGCCTCTGAAACAGAGGTTCGAGTTGCAGACACTGACTTGTTAAACTTTAAATGGTTATAACTTTCGATCGAGGTGTCTGTTCGGCCTATACTTCATATCATATCAATACCCATTTCATGATCATCGATTTGACTTGTTTTGGCACTAGAAAATGAGTCTTGGATCGTATTATTTGGTCATTTAAGTGTTTGTAAGGGTTTTAGAGGTTCTTAATGTTTTGTGATTTATTTAATAAATTTTTTGTTTGTTTATTTGTTTATTTATTTATTTTTTAAATATAATTTCTTTAACAAATATTTATTATATATTTATTTATTATTATTTAATTTATTTATTACTCAATTATTAGGCACACATTAATTATTAATTTATTTTTTATTTATTTATTAATGAATTAATGGATTAATTATTATTATTTTATTATTCATGTTATTTATTTATTTATTTATTTATTTTTTATTAATTATTTATTAATATATTATTAATTAGTAATCTAATTATTATTATTTAACAACTAATAATTATTAATTATTTATTATTAATTATTATTTATTATTTATTTATTTACTTATTTAATATTTATTTAATATTTATTTATTATTCATTATAGATTTTTTATTTTTTAATTTTGTTTATTTTTTATTCTTAATTGGTTATTATTATTATTTATTATTTATTATTATTTTACTAAATATTAATTTTTTTATAGTTTATTATTCATTTATTATTTATTTATTATTTATTATTTATTGATTATTAGATGGTCATTTATTAATTAAGTATTAATTAAGTATTAATTATTTATTAAATATTAAACATTGAATATTGCATATTATATATTAAAATTAAAATATTAATTATGAATTAAGAATTATTAATATTATGAATATCAATTATTAATTATTTTTTATTATTATTTATTAATTATTAAATATTTAGTATTTATCTATTAATTTATTTATATATGTATGTATGTATATATTTATTTACTATTTATTATTTAATTAATATATATTCTTTATTATTTAGTATTTAGTATTTAGTATTTATTATTTATTATTTCTTTCTTTCTTTATTTGTTTTAATTTACAAAATATCTATTTATTCTAGTTTATTATTCATTATTTACTTATTCACTCGTTTCAGCAAATATTAATTAATTATTAATTATTTATTCATTCATTTATAATAATTTATTAATAACTTATTAATTATTTATGAATTTTAAAAAATAAGTTATTAATTCTTAATTCTTCATTCTTAATGATCAATTGTTAATTATTAGTTTTTATTAATTAATATTTAATAATTACTAATTAATAATAACTAATTAATAATTATTTATTATTTATTATTTATCATATATTATATATTATATATTATATATTATATATTATTTGTTTTTTTGTTATTTATTTATTTATCTATTATTTATTAATTTATTCTTAATTTGTTATTTATTTTTCATATATTAAATTATTTTTTTAATTAATTTATTATTTATTAATTACGTACCTATATTATATGTTATATATTATATATTATATATTATATATTATATATTATATATTATATATTATATATTATATATTATATATTATATTTTGTATTTTGTATATTATATATTATATATTATATATTATATATTATATATTATATATTATATACTATGTATTATATATTGTATATTATATATTATGAATTAGATAATATATAATATATAATATATAATATATAATATATAATATATAATAAATAATAAATAATAGATAATAAATAATAAATAATAAATAATATTAATTATATATAATATATTATGTATTATGTATTATATATTAGGTATTATTTATTAGGCATTATATATTATGTCTTATATAATATAAGTTAGAAATTATATATTATTAAGTATAGATTATTTTTTATTGATTAATCATTATTGATTAATAATTATTTACTTTGTATCTATTTGTTATGCATTAATTGTTTTTTCAATTAATATATATATATATATATAAGTATACTAAATTTGATTTATTGACTGCATGAAGAGTCTGCTGGAGTGGTAAAGTATTTGTAGAATAAGTAAGTGGTAAGGGGTTCAAATCTCACCCAAAGCAAAATTTATATATAATTCATGTGCTTGTGCATGACCATGAATTAAAAAAAATAATATAAAAAATTATAAAAAAAATAACGAAATAAAAAATTTAAAAAAATTAAAAAACATAAAAAGAAATAAAAAATTAAAAAAGTTAAAAAATTAAAAGAAATTAAAAATGATTATGAAACAGTTTAAAATGCCACTAAAATGCTGCTAATTATTTTCCAACACACAATGCAGTGGCGGTTTTCCAAAAACTTTGTCAAAATAATTCACAGTGGTTTTATGCACCGAAAATTGAAAAAACAACCGCTGCAAAATATGAATTTTGGCATACAATACGGTCTACTATAATGAATCTTATGCCTTTATCTCAATGGATGGAGAGCTTATTAAAACTCCAACCAATGTGAGATTCTTGAAGAAATATAATTTGTAATTCCACAAACCATTTGTCCTCGCTGGAAGACTGAAAACGACACAACCCCCATGTCCTTATTGAAAATCATAAAACTGCATTATACAAAGTCCTAGTTGCAAGTCATTAAATTGTGTAACAAACATAATCGTCCATGCTACATGATGATAAAATGCGTATTAATTTTTTCTTCTCTTACGAAATTAAAATGCATGACACCATTAATACTCATTACAAGACTTCGAACTGTACGGTTAACGTCTTCTCTATTAGACACTAGGAACTGCCATAAGCAATCATGATGGACATCATTGATACTCCTTAGTGGAATATGAGTCCCTCTCTTCCCTATGTCTGAGTCAGATATGCATTGAGACCTTGATTCAGAAACTATGTGTGGATTTATTCTCATCTATTAGAGATATGCAGAGACACAAGGATCGCCAAACATGGGCCCAGCCACAATCAAAAAATAATTATTTCCTTTTTTCTTTTCATATATATGAACTAGATCTACACAGAGTGATCTTTTTATGATACATTATTTTATGTTTGTACTATCTTGTGTCTTAAATTTAATCATTCTCTGAGAATGTGTTAACCCCCCATCTCCCATGTCAAATTAGATTGGAGTGGGAAATGATTTTTTAAAGAACTACGTACAACTTGATTGTCATCTATATAAAATACGTAGAGATGCCTAGATCTTCATTATTTTTCCCTTCCATGATGAAAAAACAAAACCCCTTTATTCCTGATATAATAATCAAACCTGCATAGGTATTGATTAAAGAACTACATATAGCTTGATTCTTATCCTAAACAAGATACATAGGGACACTTTGGTTTTATTCCTTTGTCAAGATATAACAAGACTTTATTTTCACATTGGTTCATCTTCGTTTATACCACATTATGTTAAACTGCATGGAAATTTAACACCCATATTCATTAACTGTGTCACCTTTGTGTTATAAAAGAAACCCTTACTATTCATTATTTCTCACACCAAGCATTTCTCACGTGTGATTAGGATCTGGGTAAAATGATTATTTATATAAATATGGTGTCTCAATTTCTTATGTGGTTGTCAATGTATTCACTGAATGACATAAAAATACACAATATAATATCCTCACTAAATGACTTTAAACTATACAAGAGAATTTCAATTAAAATGGAAATTAAGAAAGAATTCATTTTATATGTGAGTCGGATCAAATTAAAGGACTTCAAACACATGGATAATATTGATTCAAATATTTCTTATGTGGATTGATAATAAACCCCTTCTATATTTTGCACTCTTAGTCTCGAATATATATAGATCATCATGATGATTCTTACAGTTTCTGGTGAAACAATTATTAAAACCAGAGAACTCTTTTCCCTAACCGTACATGCCCCTAGGTGGCCTTGTATAATTGTCCTACATAATGGGCATGTCAGTCAAAAGATTCCACTATTTTTCTATTGAATATATTCCCCAGCTGGCCCTGCATAATACAGCCCCCATAATAGGGTTTTCAAATGATGTTAATTTCATTTTTTTGATGTAATGTCTTTGTCCCCTTCAAACATTGATTGAAATGTATAGGAATCTGTTTTTTAAAGCATTAATTCAGGTATATTTGTCCCATTATATGTCTCTCAATATGAATGTTTTCTAGACCATGTCTTATGCATTTCACTCTCCATGTGTTCAAAGAAATATGAAATAGCCTTGGAATCATTTGGCCACATATAATATGTTGTTTCCATTTCTACTCCTAGTTGTATGAACTAAAACTACAAACACAATAATTCGAACATTTGGGTCAGACCATCATAGAAGTTTTATTTGTCCAATTATTTTGAAATCTTGGTTTGAAATACACCTTTTATATTCCGGTACCTTTCTCCATAAACTAAACTCTGGGATTTGGAAAATATGAATCTCCACGGAATTTCTTCAACTTTTAACAATAGAATGTCAAAATACGTAAGAGCTCTTTTTCATGACTATGAAAAATGTGCACTTAGGTGGCCTTGTATAAGTTGCCTACATAATGGGCATGTCTGTCAAAATATTCAATTATTTGGCTATGAAAAAAATGCCCCATTTGACTCTACATAATACGACTCCCTTAACATGTTTGTAAATTAATTGTAACTTTGTCCTTGGAAAATACTTCCTCTAAGGTTTTTAGTCCTTTTTCAATGTCATTCTTCAGGTCTAGAAATTCTTAAACCACAGTTTAAATTTTCCCTTCTATACCTAAATGTGGTTGTATATTTCCAGAAAAATTATCCTAAAATTGGGAGAGTCCCATATATTTTGTCGAATCTAAATACCTTAAATTAAAGCCATACATTGTACTCACTACATGACATAAAAGCTGCATAGTACAATATCCTCACTACATGACATAAAACTACACAGTACAATGTCTCCACTGCATTACTTAAAACTGCAAAATTTTATATCAGTAATTCCCCTTTAGGATAAATTTTACCCATTCTTCATACTCCAAATTTGTGTAGAAGTGGTTTTCTTATTCATAACATATGTCATCATAAAACAACCATTTAATTATTAATATTCATTTCCTTGGAAAAATAATACAATGTGGTCTTATGTCACCGAAATCATATTTTTTCCCTTGTTTATTGGTAGAAAAATATTAACATCATAAGAGTTCTTTATCTTCACTATGCAGTATGTGACCGTATGTGGCCTTGCATAATTTTCCTACATAATTAGCCGGTCAATCAAAAGATGCCACTATTTGGCTATAAAGAATATGCCCTAGTGGGCCCTTCATAACACAACTCCCATAACTAGTTTGTCAAATAATGGTAATTTTGTTCTTGGAGGAGACTCCCCTTATGTTGATACAAGTTTTAAATTTTTTGACCATAAAATTCATGGCTCAAGATTCCCCTTTTAAATATGGTAAAAATATTAAAATACGTTCTTGCCAACGAGTCTTGTTTTTGATATAATTTTAAAATGTATGGTCAAAATAGTTCTAAAATAAATACTATCCCATTATAATCTAGCATGCATGACTCTAAACTACTAAGAAATTTCGTACTCACCTAATTGAGAACCTGTGAAGGGCACTCTGAACTAAAGTCGAGTCCCAGCTCACTAATTGTACATTTTTTATGGTTTAGGTAATATTGAGCTATTAAAAGTCAAAATATATAAAGTTAGTGGGGTTTCCCATATAAACCTAGCAGAAATAAAAATATGCTCACTAGGACCAATGGCCAAGGTAAAACAAAGGAAGATAGAGGGAGTAAAAACATAAATTATTGAAGACAAAATTATTTTCATTTTTGAAAATTTTCATAGAGGAACATCCAAAAATTAGAGTCTCTCTGTTGTCAAAAATAAGAAATTATAAAAGGAAATCTACATAATTTTTCATTTGATTGAAAACCTCTTGATCCTCATTAGCTGCCTGTTTAAGGTCGTTTATTTTACCAGATCCACTCTCTTCCGCATAATGAAGTGATTATTTAGCATTTTCAATGGCCTGTGAACCATCTTTTTGTGCTTCTTCTAATATGATATGAATATGTCCATGCTCCCCTTCAATAACATCTGATTTTTGTTGAGAATGAAGAGGCTAAGTAGTGTTTATTTAATTATCTACTTTATTCTCTTCAACATTGCGGTATGATTAGCCCAGCCTAGGACAGTGCTGCTTGAAACTCTTCAATGTTGATCTAATGTTTGGATTTAAACAATACTTGTTGAAGCTTTTCCTCTTATTCCCTCCATCAAATGATCTCTTTCACAACAGTTTGAATTTCATTGTATTCGAAACCACCAAATCCCAACGTGATTAACAGGAAGGTAAGTCATGGAATTATTGAAGGAAATTCCTCAAATGGAATCTCATATACTTTATTCAATATATTCTTCCATGTTATTGTCGTGTGAACTATGAAGATAATTTTGTAGTTTTGGGTTAGATTTAAAATCATTATCATAAAAAGGGATGTATTTTGGGATTAATGCACTTAAAGAAGTGATCTTTTCTAGTCCTTCTTGAACAATGGTTGCTTCACCTTATTATATTGGTTGGATGGATGCAGATGGTTCACCTCTCGACCTAGTAATTAATGTTGATATCACTATATGATAAATCAATATTTATGGTAATTTTTAGTTTCCAGAGATAACAAAAATGAATACAATCACAATATCAGTATCTATTACCTAAAAATAAGTCTACTGCATGAGAAGACTCCTCCCCAATATTCTCAGTTTCAACATTTTTGTGTCATGTCTCTTGATGAGGAGTTCAATCTTTAATGTGCTCAGGATCCTAAGAATGAATGTCAGGAAGATCTTATATCTCAAGATCCAACAGATCCAATGTATCCACAATGATAGTATTGACATTATTATTATTACTACCTTCTAGTATCATTTCCAAAATAGTTTATTTAGATGTAACTGCATATTTCAACCAACAATTAATATAAATTTAATCATAAGAAGATTAACTGGATGAATAATGAAAAATCACGTCTAGTTGATTCTATATAAGGAACAAAAAATCGTCAAAAGAATTGGGTATATTAATATGTTCAAATATATCATCATAAGACATTACAAGGTTCATCATTTCATCCATATATATCTCAGATCCTCGGTTAGTCTCACTCGTGAGATCACATGGGGTGTTTTCATTGAAACCTTCCTTCAGCAACCTTCGACCCCATGTAGTTTCCTCTAAAACCGTTGTGGGGTCAACATTAGTAGTTTCCAAATGTTATGGTGCATGTGATGAACCTAAAATATCACAAGATAAAAGTTATTTGTTGTTATATTTGATTCCTTATGTAGTATTGTGGATTTTCTAGAGGCCTCTTCTCCTCTGATAGAAGGAATTGGAGCATTGGTCGTAATAGATGTTGGTTCATTTGGCTTCAATGCCCCTTCAGGAACCACTGGATTTGAAGGAATTAGTGTCTGATTCGCAGAACCCTTCATGGTTCCATGAATCTTATAAGTAGTTTCTTTCCTAGAAAAAACAAAAGAATCCCATGTAATCCTATGATGTTTAATCACTTTTTCATAAATAAGGACAAAAATTCAGGATTATCATGTAGGAATACCACTAATAAGGAATCACTTAACTCTGGATCTCTTTATTTAGTGATTTTTCTACTTAACCTTCTTAGGAGGGCTTGAATCATCACCAATAAAGACAGGTATTGGATATATTTATACCCTCTCTATTTCATCCTCCATGGACTATTGGCCTAGATATATTTCTACCGATTCACGGGGTGATTTATTAGCTCCAATAGTAGTGCATGTTGGGCTATATTGTGTTGAAGGAACATTAGTTGTCTTTCCATTAACTAGAATTATGTTAAGATGATATTTCCCATAAGTAATAATGTTATGACTAAAGATCAAATTGAAAAGTAGAAGAGAATGTGAGAGAAAGATAACATACATCCTTAGGATCTACAGAGTCATGCCATTTTTCATCCAATAAAGGACTAATCCATTCGGTGGTTGCAAGATCTCTCATTTCGTTCAGCCACATTATTGTAGGAATTGATTCATCGGTGGAATATATGAGCATTTCCATCTCTATAATGTAGGTCCACACCACATTAGGATTATTTGTAAAAATAATGCCAGAATAGGCCCCTAAATTCCTTACTCCTTGAAAATGAAGTCTTCCGTTGAAATAGATCCCCTTGGTTTCAGCATCATAGTACATATTATACCATGATTGAATAGCCTATAGTCATATATATTCAGTGTGTATGTCAATGGGTTGTAAATATGATCTGACAACCTTGGATATGAGTTTCATCCGAACCCCCACAGTCCAAAATAAGTGATTAGAAACTGGAACTCATCACTCTTCAGATTGATGGAGACCACATCTCCAAGATACAACATCATTAGGAATTGATTGGGAGGATCTCATAACTATGGAAGGGGATTTTATTAGGTAGAAGGTCTCTTCAAAAAATTTGGATCATCTTCACCTTCACAGTCTAACTCTTGTGGGTTGGCCCATGATGTTGCATAGTTACTTTCTACACAAATGGGCTCCCTCCTGCAACTTATCTTCACCCCTAGTTGAGGGATATCATGGTTTAAGACACCTTTAAGGTAATTGGAAACCCCATTTTCAGAATACTAGATAGTCAATATACATACTACATCAACAGTAGGTAAATTAAAAAGTGCTCCAGTCTTCTATTGAGATGTCAACAACCAAAGTTGTCATGAAACCCTCAGGGGTATCTCTAATATGACCTTCAAAAGAGGGGATACTATATTATATTGCATCCATTTGAATTGATGTGCAAATATATAAGGTTTTTATGCCTGAAAATGATTTCTCTAATGATTCTGGTAGCCAACTGTCATCTTTTCATGTTAGCATATATGCCCTCAATTACAGAGTGGTTGTCCCATCCCCAATGAATCTCCCCACTGGAGGATTCCCATAATGAATGAAATGGATCTCATTATTTATTCTCAATCTATCCATAATGTCATAATCATTCAAATACAAGGGTAAAATACCAGAGAAATACAGAACAGATAGTCATAAAGAACTTCCAGAAACCAGTACTTCACTTTTTACAGTAAATGTTCTAAAGAGAGTTGTGATCCATACACCCAATACCTGTAATGGTACAACTCTTATAAAGGGAGACTTTCATTTGAAAATGTGAAACAATCTCCTATGAATCGTGTCTAACATAGTTGTGGCCAACCCTAACATCTTTTTCACTACAATGATGGATGTAATAACAAAAGTTTCTGGCCTCACAACTTCTATGGAGTCTCAGACTGGTAACAAATACAAAATGAGCCATATGGCCAAGAATCCTTCGATATATTTCTTCACATGAATTTTTGGTTTGACTTCATTACTGTATTTGTCAAATTCTTTTTTCTCCAATGCTAGCCAAAAGGTGTTATGGGTACCTCCCTTCTCTGCCCTTAGACAGCTGGTCGGATGAATGTAAGTGGGCCCCTTTTCAATCTTATTTATCAAAAATATTTCCATCCATTCATCTGGATGAATATCTATCCTAGTGTGAAACATCATGATTTTCATGTTCTTTAGATTGTTATGTTTTTTCATCAAATCTTGAACCAAAGTTGGTGTCTTCTCTATGTCATTTAATGTCACCATGGGGGAATAAACTCATTATACATGTCTCCAATGACTGGAGATCTGTAAATCATGTTAACATCCCACAAGCTAATGTCGACCTCATTGTGTGTTAAATGTAAGGTTTTAGTCTCTAGGATCTATTGGCTTAATAATTCTGGCACAAAATCATCATTCATGTACACATATGTTTTCCCAACCAAGATGGCCTAATAAATCCTGACAACTTTCAATTTGTCTATATGTTCTCCATAGGTGGTACGAACCCTGTATGCACACATCCATGTAAGTTTTACACCTCCTCCAGAGATGAACCTCAACTTTTCATCCAACCCTTATATAGATCTGTATGGGAATCTCGAAAGATTGATGAATAACAGTGTGGATGCAGCTCGGGTGTGGGTGCCTTCAATTATGCAGCACAATGGATATGATGCATAATATGAACTTTCTCTATTGTCCCAAAATTAGAAAATGAGCCCCCAACTGAAACATTATCAAATGAGAAGTTGGTATAATGTTGAATCAATGATTTTGGGACAATGTTTTTTGGATCTAAAATATTACCATCTTGCAAATGTCCATATCTATACAAAGGCAGATATGTGATTCAAGGAAAGATGAAATGATAAGTGTTAAAATATTTTTCTAATTTTGGAATGGTGGTGCAGCAGATTTCAATGTAATCAGGACAAAAAAAATTCATCATTTCATCAATCCTCTTTCTGGCCAGATCATCAGTAGTTCTAATTCATTCGGGAGCCATTGAAGCTACAAAAAATAGAAATCGTCTTTTATGTAGGTTCATTTTCTTTTTGTGTTTGAAGAGACAAATCAGCAAAGTCATTAAAAATCTCATGTATAATCTTGGTGTGAAAGTATAAGTTGGTCCGCAAGTATGGCACCCCACATTTAGTGATAAAAAACATACAGATGAAGTGGGGGGAAACAGAATCGTCTGAGTGAAAGAAGTCTTGCGCACTGAGAGATTATATTGGGGATGTCGCAAGCCTTTTTGGGGAAGTGATGCCAATATATATAGTTGATTAATGTCACCCTGTACCCCAAAATCGTTCATGGTTAAAACTTGAATGACCATTTGTCTCCTGCAAATAACACTTGTGTGCCGAAGTAATCTATTCATTCTTGTTTATTTACTTTACCCTAGTATATGATCATATTTTCATTATAGATCTAATTATGAGGGGTTTTTTTTTACAATCCACTCAATCATAGACTCTAAAAATGACAAAGGGAAATACCTTTTATAGAAAAGGGAAAAATACATTATGAAAATCACGAATTTCAAAGGCATGAGTTTTGGATCACCTTAAACAGAAAAAAAGGGCGTCAGCGTGCTTCCTACATGAGCTCCCCAATCATTCTTGCATCCCACCTTCGCACCAAACAATTTTTGTAGAAGGTTTTATTTTTCTTATAAATAGAACCTTTGAGTCTTCATTGGTACAAACGAATTTCCATGATGCCCAATTGTTGCTCTGTTTGACCTAGTACTTTTCCCCAGTCTTCTGGAATTGTCAAGTTAGTTCTTAAACACATTAATCGGAGGATTTATGGGAGGATAATTTGTCTTAAGTCCTTTTTGTGTTTGAAATCCATAACACTTGCATGCTTAAAGCACTCAACCTTCATAAATTATAAATACTTGTGGTCCATAAATTCATTTTACAGTAACATGAGCACCACAATTTTGGGACTACCTATGAATACTCATGATGGATTGAGAAGAGTCTCTCCCATGTATTAAAATATAGGTTGTTCATCGCTGAAGTGAATATTTGGTCACCCATGTCTACTTATGTACCCATACATGCATTCCCTTATCTATTTTGGTGCCCCTCTTTGATTCACATACTCTCTTCATTCTAAAATCCATCAAGCCCTCTTCAATGCCATTCATGGTTGGGATTCATATTCCTTGGCTCCCTTTTCTGAAATGGATTATATTGATACCTCCACTAAAACCTCTTGACTTATAAATCCATTGGGAAATGAACTTTACAATGTCTCCAATTTGGGCTTTTATATCCACAGTTATAGGTTTCCAATATATGTTTAAAAAATGGGGTTAGGGTTCATGGAGTGTCAGTGGGTTTGTTTAGCCATTGTAACATTGACTTTTCTCCCAGGAATAGTGTTGGGATGTTCCTAGTTTGGAAGAGGGTTTGGGTCTTGACATATCCCTTCCCATATAGAAGACCTGGAACCTCTTTTATTTGGTATTGAAGTTATGGTTCACACCTAATTTTCTTTATTTTGAACAATGGAGATGCCTCCCTCCCCTAATAGGATAAATGGTATTGCACCCATCCTAACATAATCCCCTAGAGTTTCTTACTTTAGGTTGCATGATATTTCATCCTCTCTTCTTCTGTGCCAAAGACAAGTGGAGATATGATCACTCGGAAATTTCATCACTCATTCCCTCTCCCATTCACCTTTTCACCAAGGGCATACATCTTGGTGTAAGCCCCTAACCTTCATCCCTTATTCCTTTCATTGGACCATTTCCCAAGTAATGAGAACATAGGAAGGTCACATCACATCACCCTCTTCCCGGGTCACCTCAACCTCATCCATCTTCTACACCGTAGGCTAGCCCTCTTCCAACAGTGGAGGACAAAAAGTGTAAGTGTCATTGTTGAATCTTTCACATCTGTTTGATTCTCACACTAAGAATGAATCATGTGTGATTAGA
Organism: Viscum album; assembly: GCA_963277665.1. Taxonomy (NCBI): domain Eukaryota; kingdom Viridiplantae; phylum Streptophyta; class Magnoliopsida; order Santalales; family Viscaceae; genus Viscum; species Viscum album. The sequence goes on along the minus strand of OY728133.1, from coordinate 967,847,292 downwards.
GGTTTGGGATGAATACAACATGTTCAATAACATTCATGGTGAAAGAACTATGATAACTCTGATTCCTGTTCATACTAGGATATTTGAAAGACCATTCAGCGCCTGAGCTCATTGGATATCTTCTTGAAGAATCCAACCCTAATTCCAATAATTTTGGCATCATCCTTATGAAAAATCCTCAAATTAAACCCCTAAATCATAAAGGCATCCATCTCAGAATTTAATCAGAAACTCATTTTTCTCAAAGGGCTATACTCTTCTATGAGTCTCATCAAACTACATTGGCTTTGATTCCCATCCACATGGGATACAAAGGAAGCTTTCTTGAGGTTCAACCCCAAAATTTCAAATCAACCTTGTTATCCTCTTCCATATTCCCAACAGGCATTAATCTAACTTAGAAACCCATATCCTTTCCTAGTTTATTTGGTTTCTTAGGTAAAAGTCCCCCATAAATCACTAACTAATAACCATTAGCTTATATGTCCATACCACATGACTCTAAACTGTACGGATAGGTCATTATCACATGACCATAAAATGTATGGTGTGTCCCATTATGTGGCACCGAACTATGGGGGTTATGATTCCTTTCACAAGGATACATAGGTAACCCATTTAAGGGGTACATTCCCAATATCAAAACAAGATTTCATCTCCTTAGAAGACAATAAATCCCAGAGTACCCCATTTAGTGGATTAGAAACTAGTTTCATCATAATGATGATTAAAATATTATTGAAATATTATATTAGATGATAAAATTGATGGAGAACCTCAAATACATACAGATATCTCTATTTATGAAGATCCTTGAATACATACTGATCATTATAAATATTTCACTTGTTAATAAGTGATTGAAAATTCCAAGGGAAAATTATTCTATACATGGTGAATTAATAAGGATTCATGAAAATATTTTGAAATTATGAAGATAGTACCGGAGTAGACAATAACCCCCTCCCCTCCCCAAATAGTATAATGATTCAGATCTCCCATCCTCTCAACCAACGTACATTCTTATATATGGTAAACTTCAAACATTATGAATGCCTTCCTTAATAAAGTTGATACCCTTTGTATAAAGTTGTTTTGGATGTTTTTGGTTCCATGAATAAATCCAATGGAAACCGCCCGGAAGTGGTGATTCTTAAAACTAGAACACACATATCAAGGAACTACAAAAGAGGGTTAAAAAGAGAAATTAGAGCAATGGAATATATTTTGGACATCATTTTTGATATGATATAGCATCTTAGGGATACCTAAGGTGCCCAAGTGAATGTTGGAGAAAGGTATATGGAATGGACTGAGTATATTGTACCGGTTTTTTGGGTTGGGCCTTGGATCGACCAGGAGTAAGGGTACTCTATTGTGGATTAAAAACCATTAGAAATTTTTAGAAATTGACTGTAAAAAATTATTATGGGTAAAATAGATAATAATATGATAATTTATATAGCTACTATTTTTAGTGATGTATTATTGGGGTTGAAATAAATTCGAGGGGTTTTGATGGATTTTTTGTTTTTTATTTTAGAAAGTTATTTAAAATTAGATATGTACAAAAATATATTAGTAGAATGTTTAATAAATAATAACCTTGTACTATTAAAATTATAAAACATTACAATTATATATACATTTATTTTTTACATATGAGAAAAAATTACTTATGATAAAAATATATTGTGAATTTTTTCATATGATTATATAATGGATTCCATCTATAAAAACATATGTATTGGCCAATATAAAGTAAATTAACTATTTAATAGTGATAATATTTTACATGGATAATATATAATGTATCAAATATAATTTTTATGGAGATATCACTCAAAAAAAATAAAGAATACAATATATTGGGATAAAATACTATGCAGTATAGAAATTTATAATGTATCATGTTTATTTTTAAGATTCAAAATTTTTTATTGAATGAGGACATTATGGATGGATAAAATATGTTATATTCTAAATTAAACAAATAAGAAAACCATATTTGTTTTAAATATATTATTTATAATTTTTTTTATTTAGAAAATATATTGTACATGACTTGAAATAATACATATGATGTTTCTCAGAGTGGAAAATCATATCACAATGTATAATTTATTATATATAAAGGGAAATATTGAAATTTCATAAATTCATATGATTTATAATAAATATTTTCTAGGTTTGTGTGGCTTGTGTGCTATTATATATCCTACACACAAGAAACTATGGGATGGTATGTACGATCTCTAAAAAACATATCATTTTCCATGTTTTGACATTGTGAGATTTTTGGAAAATATATCTAAATTTTCTATCGAATATTAAAATTAAATATTAATTGGGGAGAATGTTATTTAATTCTAGAGAAAAAGGTAAAGGTCTATGAATTTTCTCTCATCATATACACCATCTAAGTATAGTATCATAATCAATTCTCTATGGATTTAGAGTCCTTTTATTTTTTTGGATAGCTTCTCATAATTATATCACCCGATATTAATTATATCTATCATTATTCACCATTTCATAATTTTAGACATGTCACAACCTATGATAGTTTATTGGAGATGACTCTTCTATAGTATAGTGGAATAATATCAATATAATGGGTTTTTTTCAACACAACTATAAGTGTTACATGGAAAATGATTTGATGGGACTTAATGTGGATTCAAAGTGTAATGTTGTTTCCATAAATATATTTCTGGGTTTCCATCATATTTCTTATGTAAAATAATTTATTATTATGACATAGTGAGAATATTTTGTCTAAAAAGTCTAGAAGGATTCCGATATTTGGAACACAACAATTCCCTTTAGTATTTTGCTATGGGATATCATTGGACTGTGATTTATGTATTATTATATAAATATTGATTTTCATATTAATTTTTTGAATATAATACTAGAAAGATTATAAAAATATTTTTTATTTGACAAATAAATATTCATTTTGATTAAAATGGTTTCATTTATGGTTGCTCAGTCATTCTTATAATGGAATTGACCTCATTGGTTTCACATTACTTCAAATAGAATAACCCCAGATGGCATAGACATTCATTAATGATGTTCTAATGGTTTTTATATTTTTAATTTTTATTATGATATGTGTAATTTTTTATTATGTGTCATTGAAAATTATTATAAAATAACAGTTTTTCTTTTAAATAAATGAACAAATTTCAAGTGTCAATTGAAAAAACGGACCCTTGATCTGTATTTTGATGAATCATCCATGGATTTTTTATGGATTGATTATATTTTTTTAAATAAAAAGAATTCATGTTTCATGAAATGATAAAACAAAGTTATAAGACGAGAAAGATAGGAAATTTACATTTATATCGTTGAAAAATTGTTATCATGTCCTCTATAAGGCTATAGATATGAGCACTGGTTTTTCAATGGTTCCTATATTTTAAAGATAGTTAGAAATTCAGTTGGCTTCACGATAGGCATGTGTTATAATATAATTCATTAAATCAATACTACCAATACACCATATTCATTTTGAAGTGAGATTCCAAGAATGATGGTTTGGTACCATTCTTACTACCTGCACAATAATGGATGAGTCAGTTTCCAACCAGATATTATTCCAATTTAGTTATTGGGTGACCTCAACTACTTTAATGAGAGCCATCACTTCAGCTTCAAGAGTAGTTTCTTTTCCACATGATCTATGAATTCTGTCTAAAAAGTCAACATTGTGGTATCTGAAAGCAATTACATATCCTGTAGATCTTGGATTCTCATGTAGTGCAAGAATAGAGAAAATTAATATTTATGTACTTATAGTGGGTTAAAAAATTCATCTTTAAGTAATGTATAGTAATATATTTTTAGTGTTTTATATAGATGATGTCTTCATAAAACCGTGATTTCATTTAGAGTGTTGGTATAAATGTTTTTTATTGGGTGGTTGTTTCTTCATCAATTAGGTTATGTGGATATCCAAGTTGTGATTCCATGGGAACATTTTTGACTGAATAATTTCATGGTTGAAAGATCCAAAATAACTCAAAAAGTGATATGGGTATTATGTGATTCATTATAGTGATTCCCCATGTATATTGATGGAGTTTCATCATAGGCTATGATATATGTATGATTATATTAACAGATTTTATATCTTTCAGTGAAAAAATTTATTTATATATATATGAATAGGATGATAGATCCCACATGGGGTATTTATAATTTTACATGACTTATGAGACCATTTTGTGTTCCCTAGTCACAAGTAACCAAAGTAATGAATAGTTAATTTATTCCAATATAGTGATAGCCTCAAATATATGTCATGTTATGAATAGATTATGCACATGATTATTCGACCTTGGTAATGTTTAAAGGTTATAGGATTTTAACCGACCTCTATGATTGGGTTATTTTATATATTAGATTATTTAGGGTTGGGTGAATTTATTATATTCTATACGATGTTGTAAGGTAAAATATATCCATTTTCAGCATGTCATTCAATGATCTATTTGTGTTTTGACCCACTTGATAATGTGTTTTTAATAACTATGGTGGGATATAATACCTCTTTGTACAATGGAATGGTAAATATTATAGGGTAGGATTTGTACCCTACATTATATTCAATACGAGGTTATGCTGGGGAACAACACTCTGTGTATGAGATGTATTTTTCTGGTGAGGTACGCTTTCGTTGGGAGTATATTATAAGAAGAAATAGGGTAGGACATGGTTCCCACAAGGAGGATATAATTTTTTAGACACCACATTTATTCTACTAGGTGACAACACTTTCAGTTATTGGGTAGGATATGATTTTCATGAGTGGTATTATAATGATGTTCAATCAAGAAATATTATACCTACCTCGGGTTTCATTTTATAACATGTGTATTAATGGTTGATATTTTATTTCACCAATTAAAATTATATTATTTAATTGAGAAAATTACATTCTCTAGACACTTTTTTACTATGTCATATTATATAATCCATTTGTGGTGGCATAGTATGTTTTATTCACACAGTGTATGGGAGGCCCTGTAAATTTTGTACATAATAAGGCATTATAATCACATGTATAGGTACAAAAAAGGACCAGTTTTGGATAGGTAAATTTGATTACTTGGATAGAGTATTGAAATGGGTCCCAGTGGGTATATAGGACGTTGTTATTTTATCTTTTTTTTACATTATCCTATGATTTATATAATCATTCTACTGTATATCATTTTTATGTTTTCTTATCTTTGTTCCATTTTAAAATTCATTTTTCATTTCAATTTTCTTATTATGTATTTATATTGTAATCGGTGTAGATATAACATATTCATTCAATATTACGATGATTTATTTTATATTTTTTATAATTTCATCTGTAATATTATTTCAGGGAATACTCTTAAAACAGTTTCACATAATACCATGTCTACTAGTCTTTTTCATCAATAATATAGGTAGTCACACAAAATATAATGTAACGACCTTGTTTTTCCAAGATAGAGTTTTTCCAGATGAAGACATTTCAAAAAGGTATTAGGGAATTGATTTATTTTACATATTTTATGGGGAATCCTAGATATCATATTAAACTAGTAATAATTGTGTATTGATGATGTATCATCTCCATTTCCAAAACCTATATATGTTTATTTCCATGTTTCTAGGCAGTTAGTATTTATATTTATTATATTTTGTGATATAGTTCAGATGATTTTTATAAAAAGTGATATTTTTTATTTCCTGTATTATTATTTTTCACTTGTATCAGGATTGAATGAAAATGTTATTCAATGAATCATATTATGAATGTAGTTTTACAAGAAAAGTTATTTATATTATGTGTTAAAAATAATTTTTTATGAGGAAAATTACATTAAAATGAAAATATAATTGGTTACATAAATATTAAACAAAAACATATATTTTTTTCATTAAATAAAATCATCATGAAATTCTACTTAATTGAACCACTTTAGTACACCTAGTTCTTGAAAATTAAAAATTTGATTTCCTTTTCTGAGTGAAACATAACTTATTTTGTGTTCCAAAAATAATATATTGTCAATATTGTAATTAAAAAAAGATGAATATGAATATTTTTTAAAAATAACTGTAGGTTGATGTCATTATATGTGCACCTATATTTGACTTTGGATCCTAAATGGGTTGGTTTAGTACACATTTTCCCATGATGATTTGTTTCTTTTGTGGATAATGAATTGAACACGATATTTCTAATGACTATATGAGAAACCCACATGTATGTGTTGGAATGTGTTTATACTTATGATATCTAAGATGATATAATAAATATTAATATATTGGATAATGATAACTATATAGGTGGGAGATCCTATTGGAATTGGTTCATGACTCTGAATGTTGGTGATGTGGTGTTATAATTGAGTAATCATTTATATTCCTATAATAATTGAGATAAGTAGTGGTATATTAAAATAACCTATGAAGGATTATTTTTATGTAATTTGAGGTATGATTGATATAAGAATCATGGGATGAGAATTCAATCAATGATATTTATGCATGGTAGGTGTTATCACTTATGTGAAATGAAAATAGAGATACCTTAGTGATTTCAGATGAGATATAATCAGTATTGATAGAGTGGTGATATGTCTAAACATCATGGGATCTCTGATCAAATATGTAAATAAGAAAACATACCTAGTTTTGATATGATGATAATGTTGGTGATGTAATGTTAGATATTGAAGTGCGTATGTTTTATAAGGATTTATAGAATTTGATTTGGGATTGAATGAGTGCGATGGAATTGAAGGGTATCACTATAGTGAACTCATTAATGGGTTGTTTTTTTTGTAATATGAGTTTTTGAACCCCATTGTGATATTGGTATTATGGATATTCTCTTTATGTGTGTTAAGAGATATACCCATTACATGATAATTTTGTAAGGTTGATAGGTGTGACCCATTCATAAATATTAATTACCATCATGAGGATGATGGGTGGGATCATCCATGAATGACATTTGATTCATATAGATGTTTGGATTTTGGGAATACTCAATGAATGTGAAATTGATTTGTGTATGTTACATTTCCCTTTGAATAGGGGGATGTTTTGGTTATAGAAGTGGATTGCCTTTGTGAATTCAATTTGTTATTGGCCAATTTGAACTAGATAATTGGGAGGTTAATTTTTTGAAGGTATAATTTAAAATGGATCATAATGATTTGTAATATATATAATGGTGAACACAAATAGAATATTAGGTAGGTATTTTTTTTGAAATTTATGATGTGGTACTATAACTTCTGTGTATTATAAAAATCATAAATATCAATTTGATGGATATGTGATTAAAATAATAACCATTCTATGTCATGTTCGTGTAAATATCATTTAATAATTCTAGCGATTATAGGGATGGATAATAGAAATATACAACTCAATAGTTTTGTTATAATTGGAAGTGTCATCATTCTTTGGTAAGATAAATCAGTCCCACATATATAGTAGAGTACTATTAGTAGAGTTTGAATGAACTTTTGTGATGCTTCCATGGGATATAGGAATATATAGTACTGATCAGGATATGAACATATTCCATAAATTTTATAGGTGATTGTCCGATATTTTTTATATGATGTTGAAATTTTACAAGTTTTTCTCATAGATTAGTGTAGGAAAGTTATTAGGGTGGGGATAACCACATAGTAAATTCTATGTGTGACACAATAATTTAGAGTAGCTTTCAATAGTCATTGGTAGAGATTTATTAATGGAACCTATCATGGGGTGGTTATGATTTTGAGATTTTTAATTATTAAATCATAAGGTTTGGGTGAAGTCAATGAAAAATAAATAGATGGAAAACATCGTCTAACAAAATGAACAACAATCATTATGTTTGACTTATAAAAAATTATAGATGTTGGATGATTGTAAGATGAAACTCGAGTTTCAGACCGAGTGAAGTTGGGAATTGTGTGGATTTGTTATGTTAATTGATGGGGTTTGGTTATTTTGAATAAGATTTCATGAATTTAACTATTTGTGGGGACCTTTCACATGTTTGGTAGCGATAACCATCTTGCGATGCAGGATTCAGATTTATTTTCATTATCAGATCATTTTTGGGTATATGTTTGACATGACCAATACAAGATAAAGACATCGAAACTTATTCATTCATATAGTTTTCGTGACCAAGAAAATCTATTTATAGTGAAAGGAATTACTTATAATTGTTAAGAAGCAATAAAGTATGGTGATTTTATAGACTTGTGTAGTATTGTGTTGTGAAATTACTTTAATTTATTTGGTCTCATAATGAGGAATGTGTTTAAATTATTTTTGAGAATGTGAATTCATTAATTGGAACAAATATATAAGAACTTTTCTCAAGTGTTGGGAGGTTTAAAAGGTTCCACAGGTGCCGGGGTGAATATTGTAGATGGTATTGTGGAAGGGTCTATATATATTGTAATGTAATTTTAGGTTTGTACATGGGTTTATCATATGTAAGAGGACCCAGTAAATGTTTCATAAGTGTGGGAATTATTTTTAAATCATACATAGAAAACATAATAAACTTAATTTTGTTTCAACCCTACTAAATATATTTATATTGAAATATATATATTCATATTCCCCAAGATGACATTTCCAAAAATACATAAACACTCCTACTGAAATACTACCTCAATGGTCAATCGTGGTATAAAATTGATTTATATCATCGTGACAAAATCCAATACCCACCCTCACATCTACACATGCAACTCAGAGTGTTTCCCCAGTAGGATCATAATATAACTAAACTAACATTCATTCTCTCACCCAAAAATTCGGATATCTCAAATCCAAATCAAACATGGATCACATATGAAACCATGTTTATCACAATGCTATCACATGAGAATATCTAATTTCATATATAAAACCCAAATATTGAATTTACAAATGTACTATAAAAAACATATTTGGGTGGACACCTTCATAAAAAATCATTGTAATCATCCTATGACATGTCTCATCACACCCACTCACCAACCCACATGGGGAAGTACCTCCAAGTCTCATGAAAAATCAACTACCACACATAATGAATTCTTATGACCATCATTATCAAAACCAATCATCAATGAAAAACATCCATCACCACCTATTCTTATCTTATTGAGAACATCATCCTCATGTCCAGTAATTATTTTATCTTGCATAAGTCATTAAACCTAAATAAACTCATAGTGATGTCTGCAATATAGATATTTTCATAAACTAATCCTATATTATTTAATCAAAAGGACACACCAATTCCTGTGTGTCATGCCTCATATGTCACACTCATCCATATTAAAATTTCCTGACACCACACCATCAATATTTTCATCATCATTATAGTTTAATATTTCCTATAAAAAACATTATTCCATAAATATTACACACATTATATTAATTCCTTAAATCCTCTATAAGAACCTGGTCTCCAACTTATTATGATGTAAAATGACATCATATAAAACCATTATGTTTTAGCTCAATCTAATTAAATCTAGATTTTTTATTCTCTCATTCCACACATTCATAGAACCCATCAATTTATGTAATGAGTCAAAAATCATGAACCTATGATACCACACAAAATACAACCGTTCAGATCATGAGTCGTGTTATTCATATCTAATGAGAAACATAATCACATATTTCATCTAATAATCCAAACATCAGAAAAAACCCACGACTAATCACATGATCCATCAACATCTATGCAATTATTCCTAAAACACAATATTCTTTCCATACTCTATCCATAAAATATCCAATCATCATGAAAAATGAACATATATCGCAATATGAACCATACCACCATAATTAATACATGGAAAATGTATACAACCTCAATCTAAAGCATTGTTAAATGAAAAAACCAAAAAAAATTCAAGTTTTTTTGAATCTCAACTTAAATTTGATCAGTATTATACATAAATATTATATAAATTCAATTACAAGAGAAAAAATTACATTCACATTAAAAATATATTACATAATAAAAAAATTATTATAACCAATTTTAATATGAAACCCATGATATTATAATATTATCTAGAAAAAAAGAATAAGATAAATTCAATATGTTAAAATAGATGACTACACATAATGAGTCGTTGTGGGTGTCTATGTTCAATACTGATTATAATGTATATGACATATCAAATAAACACTATAAAAAATACTCAATAATCTAACATGATGGTATAATTTTTTTTATTTCTGTAAAATAATCACATTGAATACTATATATTGAAAAATAAATTTTAACTTTAAGATATATGAAATTTATTATTTCATACAAAAAAACTCTATAACCAAAATATCTTAATGAATAATAGTTTCAGAATTATACATAGATAAAACACTATATAAAAAAGAACTGTCAATAATAAAACTGATAAATCACATGTGAATAAACTAATAATTTTTGTCATTGCATTATTACAAATGTGGCATGTCCGCCTTCACGATATTATTGGTGGTTGAAATATATAAAATACTAAGATATTTATTATACATGTGATTTTCACATATTATGTAATGTAATTTGATTATATATTATGATATAATTTATATAATTTAATTTTGAAAATAAATATATGCTCACACTCTGGATTTTATGTACAGTATTGTCATCTAAAATAGACATCGGAACCCATATTATCCATTCTATGGTATTTTTTGAATAATATTTTTGAGAAGAAAACAATTCTAGGTAAACTATAACATGTATTTATTGAATTTATATCATATAAAATATTCCAGATTTTAGGTAAATAATTAAATTATTACAATTATATTCTATTATATTACTACATTATCTTCATTTATATTTCTTATTTTTTTTTAATTTCATTTTTCATTAAAATACAAATGTGATACTCAATGTGATTTTTACTGATATCAATTACTTCTGGAATTATTTTGACCTTTGGCAAAAATTCTGTGGAAGTGGTCAATGAATTATCATCAATAGAATTGTTTCTTAAAAATGATATCATCAAAAAATTCTATTACATTTATATTTTTATTATAAACATGTAATTATTGTTTTCTTCAATTATCTTAATATAACTCTATACAATATTACCTTCCTATTCATCTTCATTTCAATCAAAATAATTATTGGTTGAGTAATGATATGAAAGGATTTTTCATCCATAATTTCAATAGGGAACGTAAAATTATCCTACACCTATTCATGTTTAAATCTTTTGTATACCAATGACATGAAACTTAATACTATCCCTAACAATATAATTGAGACACCAATCAATTCATTTTATAATCTCATTTTTATACTATCATAACCCAACAGTACTAGAACCCATTCTATGTCAATTGTGCAACTGGGTATGCCCCTAAAGCTTACCTCAAAATTTTTTATCATTTGAATACTATCAAGGATGTTATAAAAAAGGAAAAAAAGTATACAATAACCTCATTATTAACTATAAATTAAAAAAATCCACCAATCAACCTAAAAACATGGAAAAAGTCATCCAAATGTCTTAATCAAAATATAAATATCCACATAATATCATAAAAACTAAAACATCAGCGAGAACAATGATATATTTAAACAACTCTTAATGACTAATAAATCATTCAATTTTCACTAATCTCTCATATTAAGAATGTGTATATTCAGACCTATCTCAAACACCATTTTAAAAAATATATAAAGAATATATAGTAGTAAGGGTGATAATACATTTAGAATCAATAGGTTCCTCTAATAGTCTAATTTCCAAAATGAGAAAATCCTATATAAAAAATATGAATATGTATTTACTTATAACTAATGATTTTATATTTTTTATATTTTATGTATAATCTCTTCAATTTTTTCAATCAATCAGAATCATAATAAATCCACACTAATTATAATAATGGAAATTTTTAAATCACCTACAATAAATTGTCAACGAATTCATTACAACACATAATGATGAATTTCAAGGATTAAACTCCCTCATTTTCATCATGGTTCTTTCAAGAACTATAAATCACTAAAATAAACAAAATGTTATTCACTATATATAAATCTACCAATATATAATGATCACAAATTTCAAATAATTGTAGAAAAGTGGGTAGGGATGAAAATCATCCCTCAAAAAGATCCCACCAATAAAATTTTAAAAGAAGGATGAACACTGTAAGATTGGTGAAATGTCATATGGGTGATTCCAACGTCACCAGAGGATAAAAGTTGGTTGCAAAAAATGGATGAGTAGGTGGGGGGGATTCCAAATACGGTTGATCTCTAGAGCGAGGAGGGAAAAGTTGACAGAGGGGATGGGGAAGCATGAACACATGGGGGAAGTCTCAGGGTTATAATTATAAGTAAGGGAGGAGGATCTTGAGTGGACTGTATATATTGAGACCCCAATACCTACAGTTAGTAAAAAAACTGTACAGACAACCATATTAAATAATTTTTTAATAAATTATTGGTATATCCTTTGGTAGAAATCTTATACCGAAGGTATTTCAAAACCATGGGTATATCTCTATTGGGATAGATATATTTTCTAGTATGGTATAGTATTGAGATTATAATTTTTGCAATCATATATAGTTTTTTATATATGAATCATTAGTTAGATATTGATTTATATATTATTTCTATGATATTTGAAGTGGGTTTCAACATATAGATAAAATCATTAAATTTTATTTACTTTAATTAAAATATTTTTTCAAAGATTTATTCACCATTGAATCATTTAAGAAATTATTTATTGTTTTATTATCATCAATTTCAAGAGATTTCAACATTTCCAAGCCCAGAAATACAATTGATGATAAAAAAATATGATCCAAAGACTCATAATATTCAATATATTTGGATTAAGATTAAGAAAACCTCATATCTAAATCGTTTTCTTACTATGGAATATTTAATCATGATGGATATTTTAAAAAAAGATATGTAAAATGTTATAAAGAGAGAAAAATATGTAACATTACAAATTTTCTCTATATACATTTTATCTTCAGAATATTGAGAAGAGATAGAGTATTTTTTGTTTTTAGTTTAATTATAAATATAACTATTTCATATCAATAAACCACACATCTAATATTAAACAACATCATAGGAATTATTTAATTAATATTTATATATATTATTTTACAATGGTGCGAAGTGAAAAGAATGTGACATCATGTGCCAAAGAAAAATATTATCATTTCAACTATTATAAAAAGGTTGAAGGAATCCTATATCACTATTACTGATTTGTTCGATTTTATTTTTCATTATTTAAGTTAGTTATCAAGAGTATGTTTCTTGGGAAATTGTGTTCTGAAGATGTATAATCTTTTAAAATCTCATCTATTATCCCTAAGTGTCAAATGATTATATTCAGTCATATGGAGTGGGAGATAGATATACTAATGAGCTGAGGTTCTTCGTAAAAGTACTCTAAGGCATGTTAAAGCCATCATAACAAGTGTTGTATACTTTCACTGAAGTCATTCAGTCCCCATGAAATTGACCAGTTCTTGTGAAATCACCAATATCATCTACTAAAGCGTTGGTGGAGTGGATAATGGGACTTTTATGTCCCAAAACAACATATATCATTGTTTTCTCATCTCGTTAAATCCCTACATTTCTATTATATTAATTTTTCAATAATATGGATAGTTTAAATATTGATTTAAAAGGGTACTTTCAATAAAAAAATATGTTTTTATAGCACTCAAATCAACCCAATCTCGAGTCTTAATCAATAAACTATGGTAAAACAATTCAAACAATGGATAATCACAAGGTCACACACCATCCATGATATTTTTCAAAAAATATAATCTTATCCCGTGATCAATAAATTCCAGATATAATCATCTAAAATAATGATTATCTATTTCAAGTAGAATTATCAAATAAACAAATTTGGAATGGAATTCAACAAATCTTACCAATAAAAAATGAATGTCATTTCTAAATAATCTCACGTTATTTAAGTCATGTAAGATAATAGAAAATAATGATACCTATACATAATTCATAGTATCACCTCCCTTATTTCAATCATATATCCCAAATAATCTATGTATGACTTTGTCATCTAAGGAATACAATAAATTGGGTTAACCCATCAATAATTTTAACCACGTATATCACATCAATATCAAAAATAATTATAATCACACAAATATCCTAATCCACTAATTAGTGCACAAGATTACCTCACCTAGACAATATACCATGTAACAACAGTTTCATCACACACAAGAAACACCTAAATATTCCTATCACAAATACCACGAGAAACTAATAAGACATACAACTAACTCTTGGGTTCACAAATATATGTGTACATACCAGGGATAACATGATAATTCATTGGAATATTAGTTCACTAATCCTCATGATGTATCATCAAATGAGAATACCCTTAATAGATGATGATCCCATCAATGAACAAAGATATATGATGTATTTTCCACATCACAATATAGGTCATGTAACCCAAAACCACATGGTTTTCATAGATATAATTCCACACAAGAATCTATATGTTATAACACTATATATCATGTTGTTGAAACATTAAACAATTGGATGTTCTCTATCGAAACCTGTAAAAAAGTTAAACACAAGTTTTTTATCAATATAGAATATAATTCCCATATATACATACTATTGGAAAACTATACATAACTTATATATTTGGACTATATGTTAATCGTCAAAAATCAACACTTCATAAAATCCCCACATTGACTTTTGATGTTTTAGAGTTTTTATGGATTTTGTGTCATACCAATAATTGGTATCAGATATTGGTAAATTTTAATGATATTAGAAATCATTGGTAATGTTTTTGTTAAATGAAAATTTATTATTTTTTTATACAAACAATTCGTATAAAAATATATGAACTCTTCTTGAAGATCTATTTTTGATTTAATATGATTTAAGGGATAATCTTATGATGAATAATATTTTAATTGGGTGATCATAAATAAGTTCTGTGTTTAATATATTATCCATATTTTAATGGTGAAAATAATTGTTTCTAAAAACATATGATGATTATATATTTTATGAATCCTGGATTAAAATTATATTTTAATGTAGTTAATACTTATTAAATTTCTGCAAGAGAAAGTGAAAAGTGGAGATCAATTGATGTGATTGAATATGATTTAAATATGAAACTAATGAATCTAGTCAATTATATTCCTAGTCAAGATGAGTTTAAAAATTCTTCTCAATTATTAATTTCATTTGATATGTTGGAAAAAATTTCCCTTTACTATGATGGTATGGAGAATGTGAAAATATATAGGTATATTACGATTATGTTTATGTTTGATTCATTTAAAATGAATGAAGTTTAATGTAACAGATATATTAATAGAAGAATACGTGATTTATTAAATGACAATAAGTCTTTGGGATAATCTATTCTAGATACCGATCAAGGCCTTGAATGTACTCATAAATGAACCCTTTATATAGAATAGAATCTTTTCGGGTATTTGGAATTCTAAACCGATTAATTATTTTAAGATGAAGGAGTGTATTTGAACCATAATAATTTATGAATATGAGATTCATGGTTAGTCATAAAATTATATTTTTTAATTAAGTTAAATATTCAATAAATGTTTAATAGGAATAATATGATGATTTAGATTTGAGGGGTATGGGATCAAATAATAAATAATGTAAGATTTATATAATTATTATGTGCCTAAACCAGAAATGAAATGGGGATAAATCGATGAAAACTATATAGTGATCCTATTAGGACTCCTATAGTGACACTAAATCCAACTCTTACACTTACCACTTAAATCAAAAGATGAATATATGTCTTATATATCATGTCAGTGAAGTACAGTCCTCATTTCACTCTGAATATATTATTTTTGAAAATTCATATTACAATAAAATTAATGAAGATTATTATATGCTGAATTGAGATTTTAATAATAAAATAATATCCATTAAAATAATAGAAACCCTTATGAATTTTTCATGGGAAAATAATATTTATCTCAAAAATTGGATGTAAGGTCAAAATTTGATAACAATACATGTTTTTTCAATGAAAAATTTCTTTTTTTCAGATGAAAAATAATCACTACAACCTGATGGTAATGTCTCCCCATTATAAGAAATAAAATAATCAAATTCTTAGAAAAAAAAATTTAATAAAGGAATATTTGGAATTAGAAGATAATAAGAAGAAAAAAATAGTTATTATAACTATTTAATATCTGTTTCCAACATTAAATGTAAATAAAATATTATATTATTTCTAAATGGAATTAATTATCACTATGAAAATTATTATTGTTTTAGAATTAAAAAAAAATCATTATTAAATATCTGTATTATTCAAATAAATTAAAAAATCATTAATATGGAATTTTTATATAAAATTAGAATATTTGGATTCCCAAATTTCTTATATGAAACACAACTAGACCCAACTATGTATGGGTCACAAAATGAATATTTTTTTGACAATTTGTAAGTCTGTGCCATTATGCTTAAATGTAAAATTATGATGTGGATACCCAATTAATAAAGACCAACTAAGAAAGTTGAATCTATAAACTAAGTAGTGTTCATTTCAATTTAAATTTTTATATATGATACAAATGGTTTAATTATTTTATATAGGTGGAATATATTTTAGATTCTTTATATTTTGTTCGCATACCTTGTAATTTCATGTTATTGAACTGATTATCTATATAACCATTTTAAATTCTTAATTTATGGCCAATGTGAAGATATTTTATCATTTTATATAATGGTATTTTGGCATGCACTGGTCTATAAATATTTTATAGTGCCATGGAAAATGTGTTTAATGAAATATTATTTTTTCTTCCTACATGAATTAAATTACCATGTTACTAAATTTATGAAACTATTTTATTTATTTCATTTTCCACTATATTTTTAATGACAAAACCTTTTTTGAAAAAAACTATGTTTTGGGTGTCTCAATTTATTTTAATATAATACATAGGTGTTTTCACATAGATGAAAAATGATAATTTCATTATCTTTATATTGAAATAATCATTCATCAATAAATCATTTTAAATATAGGAGAATAAATTATTGGGAAGCTTAAAATTTATATAAAAGTGTTCAACATTTTATTCCCTATATACATATTGATAGAAACTGTATTTCCTTACCCTTTTTTATCATTACATAAAGGGGTGTATGAATTATTATTTTTTTATAAAATATAGGTATAATGTTTATGTCTCTTTGAAATTTTCATTTGTGTTATGATAATTACACCACACAATTTTTTTTTCTTTATTTATTCATATATAAAATTTTTTCATATCTTTTAAATGATGTTTTATATATTGATATATATTTTTAATTTTTTTATTCAACAATTTTATTGTAATTCTATATCATCTCACATTTGATGTTTGATGTATGTTGGTTAAAATAGATATTTTCAACTGAATATGACTCTAGAAATCAGAAATTTCGAAATCAATTTTATTACCTCACAGTATATTGAATATATAAAGATATACAATACCAAGAATATCATATCTCCATTTTGATTATATATATAAGATTATATTATATGATTTATTCTAATAAGTTGTTGGACTAATCAATCATTTGATATTCATATTTGTTCAAAATTTAGTTCTGTTGACCAGTCTTGCAACATATTTTTAAATTACAATTAATTTGGGTTTTCAGTTTTATCTCAAGATAAATTCATCATAATATTTTTACACATATTAAGATGGATAAAAAATATAAATATCTACATTTAATTAAAATATAATGAAATATGATAGGATTGTTTGAATGCTCTAAAAATTCACCGATTTTATGAATGTTTTATGTAGTCTTGCAATTTTCGAGAATATGAGTGATAATTTTTAGTTATAACATATGATATAGACTTCATAATTTGATTTCTCATGTTTTAATAAAAATATTAATTGTTTATATAAATTTCATTCACCAATATCATTGTCTAAATCAAGTGTTTATATTCTCTGAAAATTTCAATAATTCCATAAAACCTATAAAAAATTATATAAACATTAGAATATGAGTGATAATGTGTTTTAATTATATCTCAAAAATAAATATGTCATATTGAAGATTTCATTGATTATTGATAAATATTAGTAAAAAATATAAATATAATTTAACTACGTTGAATTATTAATCTTTTTCTGAAGGATTATGAATGTACTGAAATTTCCAATGTCCATATTCCAAGTTGTTGATTGAGTTTTTAACAAAGGAAATTATATTAAATAGATGTTTGAATTAAATTTCTTGGATCAGAAAAAATAATCATTCACAAATAGTATACTACGAAATATCTCACGTATAATAAATATAATTACCTTACTCAAAAGATAAATAACTTACAATGATAGAATTATCTTATATAGGAATTATCTTATATAACATGTCGAAGAATAATATTTCGCTATATGATAATCCTCCAATGAAATATCATATATACTATGACTAAAATAAAATAAATATTTTGTGATCCCATCTTATTTTAAATGTTGAAAAAAAATCCATATCAGCTTCATGCAACTCACACCATGTAGAATAATGAACCAAAAGTGAATGAACATGTGTTGTATGATTAGAGGAATCCATAATCTACAAGATGAATCTATAATTTTTTTAAAATAATTTTATTCATATATATATATGGTTATTCTATATGAGTTATTATTTTGATAATTATTGATATATTAATAATAATATATATATTCCAATTGGGCATTATTTATAATCTTGTAATGCTCATTTGGATTATAGGACTAAGGGTCAATTGGACATTATACCATTTTACCTATAGGCCAATCTTCCATTGTCCCTATGGCCAATTTCCAAATAGGCCTATATATTAATTTACCATTTTTCCTCTAGGAAAAATTCTAATATTTCCATTTGGCCTATATGCCACTTGTCCTTTAGTCCTATATGCTTAATAGCCATTAAAAATGGATATTTTTGGCCTCTTATTAAAGGTATTATTGAAATTAAAAAATAAAATTCCACATCAAAATATAACTATGAAATTATATAAATAATGAAATTATTTTAATTTAGTTTAAAGTACCCAGTGCTTCTAATGCTCAGGTCATTTAAGTGGAACCCAAAATGTGTACATATTCCATTGAAATTTTCTTCTTTTTTTTCTAAATGCTTCCTAAAAATATCTAACACAATCAATATGAATTATATTTTATACAAAAAACCATAATTATTTGGAATACCATAAGATCATCAGTCTTCCAATGTGTAATAATTTCTTCATTCTGAGTTTTTGGATTTTTGGGGAACATGTGTACAACCTCAATATCAGAACCGTCTTTTATCTTCTAATCTACATAAAACTCATGCTTCTATGATCGACATACTCTCCAAGATCTATCAACCATTCAGTCCTCGCGGGCTTATCTATTGGGAATGTTAACTAAAATCTTCAATGAACATGTTATTTATATAAATAAAATATTAATATAAATATTAATTTATAAAATTTTCTAACCAAAATCTAGTCTAATGATTTTTCCTAGAGATATTTACCAAGATGTCTCAAAGATATCGGTTCCTCCAATATGAAATCATGGAACTTTCCTAAAATGGCTATGAATCTTTTATATTTCCTTGAATTTTTACATACCTTCTGATTTTCATAATTATAATCCACCATTAACTATGTTTTGAAATTCCAAGCTTCTTATATACGAGTGTGCCCATGTCCCCTAGTAGAAGATACCACCGAATTAGAAAAGTGTAGGGAAAAAATGAATTAATTCACTGTATAATTGAAAACGAAATGATGTGATATAATTTGACCTAGTTATAATAAAAATTCATATATATTCTACCTTATTGATTGTGATAGATTTTTGGGCTATCCTAGATCAGTAGACTCTAAAGGAAGTATTTGTTCTAATACATTCATTGTGTGGCCTTTATGAACTAGAGTTATATTAGATAGAACAGACTCATTATATTCTATATTGATGGATGGAATTTGAGGATGTGTAGTCATGGAAGAATATGGGTAGTATTATAGGGTATACATCATTAGATATGGATATGGTAAAGGTGGGAAAATCGTTGGTGGTGGTGCAGACATGAAATGGAAGAAGATGATAAATTAGATGATTGATGCATCAGTGGGGTCATCCTTGGTGGTGGCATGGGCATGGTATTTGAATAAGAGGGTCTATGAGGTGATGATGGATTCATAGATAAGATAATCCCTTGATTATCAAGAGTAATATGGAATTATGTGGTATATTTGGTTTCTATTGGTGGGTATGTGTGGGAATTGGTATGAAAGGTGCTCTATCTTGGTGTCGGAGCATCCATAGTAGGACCCGTGCTAGTAGGATGATAAATAAACTCTGGTGGAAATAAATTTCCCTAAAAATTATGGTAATGAATATTAACATGAAATTATATGTAATTCAGAAGAAAAAATTATAATTATTATATTCACTATGTGACGTGACGAAGGCAAAAGACACTTTCTCACCTATCGATCAGGATAAAATAGTCACTTCCATCGAGGTTTTTAATTTTTTAGAATAACCAGCATAAGAATAAAATGTACATTTTTAGAAATATTTCCTATAAATAATTATTGTGACATAGATTTGAAATATGGCATATGTAATCTCATAGAATTTTTATGTTTTAATAATCTAAAACCAAGTTGTGAATTTTTTTTTCAACTCATTTAAAACCCAATTTTATTAATTGATCTAAATATAATTAAATTAAAGTACACTATACAACACTAAACACAACATTTAAATTAAAATTGAAACTAAATTAAACTAATTTTAGTAATATTATCCATAGAAACTCTTTTCATGGTAAACTGAATGAATAGTGAACATATATGGTCTGTCATATATATATAACCCACCAATATATTTGGTTCAAAATCAACTCCCATAATGGGTAAATTTGATTCATCAAATGAAAAAAATTTCAACACCAATGTGGGTGTCGATGGTGTAAATTTTATCACCAGTATCATGAAAATAAGTCTATAGATTACATCAATAAGGACCCTGTAATCCAATCTTTGATAATTTTCACATAAAACCAATGTTTAGGTATTGGTTCTAAAACTTATAGTTCATCAGTTTGTAAAAAATGACTCATTTCAATAACTACGAGTCCACATTCATTAATAAATTTAACTTAATCCCTCATTAATTGAAACACTTAAAAATATATCATAGTGACTCGACCGTGAATGTAGTAATCAAATAAAAATATTTTCACATTAAGTCCATAATATTACTATAATAATATCAAGGATAAAAATCTTATAAAATGGAATAACAATCCTTTACAGAAGTTAAAATTATTCCATGGTGATGTGTTCTCATTTTCACTTCTCGGTTAGTTTTAAAAAAGTTACACCTGTTGATTATTATTGTTTGGCTTTCTTGAACTGAAGAATTGATACCAAAAGAAAACACTCTTAATTATTGATAAACAGAGTCAATAGGATTAATCAATACCTGAAATATATGTGAATAATACAATTAAATGTATATTTATATTTAAAGGTAATTAATTAAATGGTCATAACTTTGATTTCAACCAACCATGAAACTCTAGGATATGAAAATACTCTCTTCTTCTTAGAAGAAAAGATAAATCAACTATTATTATTATTATTTTATGTTACCCTCATAAAATTAAAATAAAAATCTCATGTATATGGGAAATTACCTAATATTTTATAACATGTAAATATACAAATCACATACTTGATATTGTCATAGAACAGTCCATAGTTAAACGGGACTATACGATGTGCCATATCCTACGCTTTTAGGCTCACTTTAGCCAATGTATAATAAAAAACAAATCATCCAATTTTGGGAATAGATTGAAATGATTACTCAATTTATATATAATATTCATCTTAATTTATCATTTTGTGGTTACGCATTTTGCTCACATTAGACAAATACATTTAAAAAAAATCCATACATTCTGTATCCAAATAACCTATCACAGTCAAACCTTCAGGATATTTCTAATTTTATACATACGATTTAATTTTGTACTAATTTTGTTAGTAGGATATGTCCTCCAACATAAAATTTTCTCACAATGAGTGTTTCAGTAGGAAGATGAACTATTAAATCGATGAAAAGTAATTGAGGTAAATAATTCCATCTCACACAAAATTAATGTTTCATCCCAGAACATATTTATCAAGAATGAAATGGATAATAATTTAGTGTATAGGTGTCTCAAAAATGGAATATGAAAATCACTTTCTATATTACATTATTTAATAGAAAATTCTTAATATCTATTGGAATCAATTCATGAAGAATATTGTGAAAATTTTGTGTTTTTAGTGATTTTAGTTTCAAATTAATTCTATTGAAGAATTTAGATATATTACTATAATAACAATCAAGAACCATGATATTCTCCAACATGAGAAAAAAATTTATCGTTCTCTAATAGTGTGATCACATAATAATCACAATGAACATTCCATTTTTTCACCGATACATATTGTATGATGTTCTGGTCAAATACCCAAATCCAATAAGTCTTAATGATATCAGTATTCATCTCTGGTCTTCCCCTAGATATTTAATAGATGTATAAGAAACTTTTAAAATATATTTATATCAATTTTTTCTATTACTAAAAAATTATTTAAGAAATTTGTTGACTATCAAGGAAACACACAAAATATACTACTCTTTTTTATAATTCCAAGTGGCATCAGTGTCAATATTTTTCAACTTTTCATACATCAGAAATTTTTTTGATAATTAGAAAATGAAATCATTTAATTCATTAATCAATCCACTACCAGACATATGTTGATGTTGTTATTCAATGTCATCAATATTATAAAACATCCAACTATTCTGCATGTTTTGTTTATCATTGGGAAGTAAATTTTAATGCCCCACAAAACTGAATCTACGATAATATTTCCTCATCGTTGATATTGAATTCTTTATGTATACAAGACATGATATATTTTCCTTCGTGATCCAACCATACACAATTTAATAAGTCAGAAAATTAATTACATTACATAGATGGGAAGCACACATCTGAAATAAATTTTTGGAAGAGGCATAAAATGTCTTCTCACACATATTCCAAATCTACATCTACTCTCTTATTAAATAATTCCTATAGATAAAAATATCATTACTCCGATCAGAAGGTCCAGTAATTATTATAATAAATAATGAAAATGGTTTTTCAAATATATCAATAGTTCAATATTATAATGATGAATAAAAAATAGCCATGTGTTTTATGAAATAAGCATCTTACCAAACAGATTAAAACTATCAAAGGACAAAAATGACCATAAATTAGGCACCACAACTAAAAAATAAGGGTATTGTGCCTGAAATTCCTACCATTATATCCTTGTTGAAGATGATTCAACTCATAATTATCTTTAATTCTATAAATAAAATTCTGTTTCATATTGGATAAGATTTCTGAAGTCATGAATAGATTTTGATGCATGGGAATATATGGAATGTTCCACATGACTTTCTATGGCACAAAAGATGGTGTTCCATCTGCATTTTCCTTCCATATAGATGTACGAAATTATTTGTATTCATTAAATTCACCTACTTTCTACCTAAATAAAATTAAATATTTTTGACAACCATGAAATTTAGTGGTATAAAAATAATTCTAATTAATTATGTTTATATCCTTTTAATTATTTGGCGGAATCTCTTCACTATCAAGAAGAATTTCATTAAAAAATGTATGAATATAATCAATGGAGGTATTTAAATTTCCATAAATGTATTTTCCATGATAAAACTAAATTAATAATTACATCATGGTATTTTTAGTTCATCCCTGGAATACTGGAGTTATGGAATCATTCCTTAAAATTTTCACCCTATCAAAATAGCCATCTTCATTATCTTCTTCATGTGTATTGAAATAATTTCCTTCTTTCACCGAATTAAAATCTCTCTCTTGATGATTCACAAATGGAAACTGATCATATATCCTTTTCTTTATAAAAATTATTTCCTTTCATTCATGACCAATAGTATATTTTGTCATCTTTACTTGGGGAGAGAAAACATAATAGTTTGTTTGAAAAATTGTTTGTTGTATATAGTATCTAAATTATTCATAGGTTAACCATGGTATTCCAAAAAAACTTTTGCATGGAAATTGAATACAATTTCCATCTGATTCATTATTAAATAAAAAACAAAAAAAATAAAATCCTTTTAAATCTCAGTCAAAATATGATCGGTATGATAAATACATCATTCAGGAATTTTATTACAGGAAAATTAAAAGTATGTTTTAAAAAACAATGTATCCCATAATTAAAATTTTGAATACAAAAAATTTAAATATTAAATTCATCACAGAATACTAGTTTCCTCAAAAACTAAGAATAATAGAAATGAAATTTTTTGTAAGAGGTGACTACAAATAAAAAATCCTGGTGGGAATCTACATGAGATAATGATTCTAATATCTATTATTATTCATATAAACACTATCAATTATTCCCAATCATATTATACATTGGTAAGATATGTAACATCCCATGTAAATAAAGAATAATAAATTTTAATAATAATTATTATTTTTGAATAAAATATTAATTTTACTTTAATGGGGTTTCAATGTTCGATGTAGTAACTAATAGCAACGATGGGATTCTTTGAAATCATACATTGCACATAAGGTTGAGTCCTACCAAAAAAATAATAATATAATCTTATTATTTAAAAGGGTACTAAACACCTAGCCGTATTAATGGTGGGAATAAAAATAACTAATTGCAATATGATTACACACATTTTCTAAATGTTTACATTTATCCAATAAAAGTTATAGGGTTAAAATGTGAATTAATCTAATTTTAATCAAAAGTACTCTAATATTCTTTAAAAGGCCGATTTACTGCTTTTTAATGTAAAACCCACATTAAATATAGTTTTGGTCACTTTTAAATGTTATATTTAAAAAACTCTTTTTTATAATTGGGACATCATGATTTGCATTGGGTAAATTTTTGGTATTTTTCTGATAAAATTCACTTTTTAAGGAATAATGAAAAATAGTGTATTTTAAATCCAAACTGCATTTTGATCTAATTTATTTATATGAATATTTTTTTAATTGGTTTTAAAGTGTAATCAGATTATATTTTTACTATTTAATCCAATGTTGTTCATTATAAATTATTTCACTTTGAAATTGGATATAAATAAGTTCCAATATTTTGATAGTTATTATTTCATAAAAAAATATTTTTGCTTTAAAAATGGGAATTATTTTTAAATTAATTAATAAAACCAATATGTATTGAAGTTGGTAAAATAGATATTGTTTTTTAATTCGGAATATCAAATATAGCATAGGCTGAATTTTTGGTATTTTTCTGAAAAAACATTAGTTTTTGATGAATAGTGAAAACATTGAGTAGTAGTTAAAAAGGAGATTTTTTCCTTTCAAAAAAAAATTACCTCTTTTGTGAATTGAATTTTAAAAATCTGACATATATGGTTGTTATTAGAATGTAAAATACAGTTCAATAAGATGAAAATATTTTTTGGTGATTAGTAACTTCTGACTTTTATTTACAGCAGTTAAAGGTAAATAGGATAATTTAAGGTACAAATAATATTATAATATTATTAAATTACCTTAACACTTGTCCTAGCCTCTTTTTATGAGTAATGGATGGCCAAGAAAATACTTGGGTGAGAAGTTTTTCTTTCTAAATCCACTTGGGTAGGATAATTATAATACTAAATTTTTCATTAAAGTATAAATAGAAATATGATAAACATATATTGTTTTGATAAAATTATTTTAATGTGGGGATATATAATTGATATATTTTAATATAAATATTCATTAAAAATATTAATTTATTTCCTATTTTATTGTATTTTTTTATAATATTTATACATCATATAAATTAATTTATTTATGAGATAATAATGATGTTGTGTTTACCTAATTAATAAATGATTTAAATAAATAAGATTATGGAGATTAAAATAATATACAAAACATTTCCAATTATTATTGGATGATTTTATTTATACCATTAGTCATCTTATATTCTTCTTTAATAGTTTTTTTACCTTTATAATTGAAAAGCATTATATAAAAAAGTATTTTCACACTTTCCTAAAGAGTCATACCTCCCCCTTAAAAAAGTCCCTCAACTATATCCCATTACTCACACCTCTAAATATCTATTTCTCATCCATACCCTGCCAAAATAATCTATAAATATCCATCTATTCCTCCTATAAGCCTTACCATAGGCATAAGTGACTTCATGAAAACATTTTATTTTAAACCAAAGAGAGTTACCCGATTTGGAGGTAATGTATTCTCTTAAGTTATTTTGTTTTATTTTCCTTCTCCAACCCCCTAAAATCATTTTATTAATTTATTTTATAACAACACCATTATCCTCAATATACTAGGTTTTTTTTATGATAAGTATAAGAACACTGCTAACACAAGACTTTATCTAATGGGTAATGAACATACTGTTTCTATGGACGACAAACTAACGCCTCACAAAATGATGATTGTTCAATATTCTCCTACCATCACTTATGGTGGCCGTAATGATGGATCAGTATTTATATATGATATATATTATATTTATATTATTTCAATTCATCTTTATTCTACATAAATATAATACCATTATTGATTCCATAGTAGGCCAATACGATAATCTAATCTGAGAAAGTGCAGACTACCGCCCCCTCAAAGTGATATGTCTCGTTCATGTAATATGTGTAACATATAAAGGATACAGTTACTAAAATTATAAATATGATATTATACTGGAATTATAATATACATTTTCATCATTATGTTTTCAATCCTTTAAATATGAAATTTTAATGAATGGTACGTTCATGCGTACGTGGAGCTTACCATGTCCATGAAAGGTGCATTTCATTTCTTACCTCCAACTATTATGTACTATTATAAATACATGTATATAATGGATATATATTATCTATATAATATCTAAATCATTAATATCATTCTTTATATAATGGAATTTTTACCACATGAACAACTTGTTATTATAAGAAGTCCATTTTTGACTCAGCTACTAAATATTGACAAAACATCCATTATTAACATAGAAGATTACATAAAATTTCTAACATGGTAATAAGTGATTTAAAAGGAATGATAAATTGAAAAATGTAATTAAGAAAGTATAAATTAACTTTATTCCATTATTGAGTCGATTAATGAATGAACAGGTCATGTCAGACATGAGGTTAAGGAATTCGTCTTGATCTCCTTTCATTGAAGTATATTTTTTATACACAACATTATTTTATACTGTGTATAAACCCCTATTAATTTTCTATTTATTCGAAATAAATAATTTCCCTACTAAGAGTTTTACTAAATGACATAAAATTATGTTTCCTTTAACTTATGCAGTGACAATGGTCTTTCCGCCGCCATGAGTATTATTTGATATATGGCTTCCTTAAGAAGTAGTAATGTTTTTAAATGGAAAATAAATACAATATACACTGTTATGTATTTTGGTATTGAAAATAGTTTTGATATTGGATTTGTTTTGTTAATATTTTTAAATTATATATTGTGATTGAAATGTTGTACTGTTATCCTTCCATTGTATTTGTCTTATGTGATATGAATATGTTATTGTTCATGGGAATTGTTCTATATACGGGTGGTTCCATGATAAGCCTAGGGTGGGTGAGCCCGTTATAGCTCTCTTAGGCATTGGGTAACATGACAAAGGTAAACGTGAATTTTTCTTCTAAGAAATTTTGGGTATATACAATGATGGGTATTCCAAATGTAACTCCATACAATGCTATGAAAGATTCAACATAATTATGTTTTGGATTCAACATGTTACATTTTTTATTTGTGTTTACAATGTAAATCTTATGATATCATGAGGTAGGTTTAAATTCATATGTTATGTATGTATTGATGAACTAATTTTTTCATTATTTGTTTTTTAACCCTTACTGAGCTTTTTATGCCCATCCCATGTTTGGAAATGTTTTTCACATGACATAAAGACTAATAGGGTCAAGGATGGGATAAAAGAAAATTCATGTTATCTAAAACATGGGACTAGGCATGACTCTTTTTTTCAGAAAATTTAAATTTAGGAAAAAATTGAATCTGAGTAGAAGATTCTACCTTTTAATTTTTGAGATATAATGTAATATTTATGGCCTAATTCTCTAAAATTATAATCCTTAAAAGATACTCATTATGAATTATTTATTTAATTCAATATTACGTAATATTTATGGATGAGTCCTTATAGTTGGTATCAAATGTCAGTTTAGATAAATTTAGAAGTTATGATATTGTTAAATTAATTTCCATAAATTAATTTATTTTAATATTTAAGTTATAATGAATTTATATATTATACTATTTCTTCGCATAATATATTTTTGTGTTCAAAATGCTTTTCCGCAGAGGAAACATGGAAGCTATGAGGGGACAACATCAGGATGAGGACGGCCTTCCAAATTAGAAACCTGAGATGGTCGGAATCCGAACTGAATAGTTTGTTGTAGTGATGGAATATTTTAACCATGATATAAATTGTGGTGGTATACATGCACGAGATCAGCTAGATCAGCTATAGAGGAACATGTCAGTAGTATAGCATTTAATGAGGTAACATACCCCTTCTTTAAGAGGATCATCTAACCCTATGCGAGCTAAAGGGTAGACTAAAACATTGGAGAAGATTTTTAATGTAATGGGGGTGTTTAGAACATAAAAAGTTTAGTCTTATTGTTTTCTGTTTTGATGGTTAAGATGGTTAGTGGTGGTATATGGTGAAAAATATTAAGGATAGTGAGGATATTGATTCTATTGATTGAGATGAATTAAAAAGTATGTTTCTTGAAAAATATTTTTCTATAGTGGTTCGTCTTAGGATGAAAAAACAGTTCCTAAAATTGAAGCCATAGGATGACTCATTGACAGCATATGATGAAAAATTCACTCGACTGAAAAGGTATGCTCAAAATATCATATGAGATCTTGATTGTAAAATCAATCATTTTCACTCCATATTAAAGCCTAAGTATTGACGGGATTTAGTATCTAGTTAGTTTAAAAGTTATGAAAAACTTTCATGATGTGTGCAGAAGGTGGAAATGGATTTGGCCAATGATCCAGTCTAATTTGAAAAGTAACCGAATAAGTGGTCGTGGTGGCAGATGAATAGGAATAACTCTTCAAAAAACTCTGATGGTAAGATACTTAAGTTTACAGTTGGTGAAAATTGTGTTAAAAAGCATGTTGGGGAATGTCATTTGGAATAAATTAATTTATACCGATGTGATAAAATGAGACATAATTCTCATAATTTCACTGATAAAATCTGAGTAACGGTAGGGGAAAATCAGATTTAAAATTAGTAAAATTATTTATGTGAAATTAAATTTGTCATTATGAAAATGCGTTTCAAATGAATAACTCAACTAAGTGAGAGACACCTGACTACAAGCAGAAAGGGGTGTTGAAATACATTGTAACTACTTCAGAAGACGTTGGTCCATCAAATGAAAAAGTATCATGTTAATTGTTTGTTTTTTCTGATTATGCCAATTTATTTTTTGATTCGGCGTCTACGCATTCATTCATTTTTTAGATGATTTCTATTAAATTTGGAATTCCATATCAAGATATGAATCCTGAACAAATGGTAATAACACTGGTGGAAATTTTGAGAAAAAATGAAATTATATGAACCTCCTTATGCTTGTGTGTAGAAATAATCTTCCTAGAATCCTTATAGTTTTTCCTCTAGTATTTGTGCGGAAAGAATCCACCTACAAACCATATAGTTTTTTCTCTATTAGAGTTTGATGTTATTCTAGGTATGGTTTGGTATTCTGTTTATCGTGATAAGATTTACTGTAGAACTAAAGAGGTTTCTAATCAGAAATATTTTAAGATTGTTTACAAGAATGAACCATTAAATTTGATAACATATCAAGAACATATGAAACTAGTAAAATATGGAAATGATTGATAACTTTCACATTTTGTCGAAATTAAAGGAATTGTCCATATTAATGAGGAGACAGTGGTAAATGAGTACCGTGATGTTATTCTTGATGTGTTTCCTGGTATTATACCGGATTGAGAGGTTGAATATACTATTGACTTAGTTATTAATGAAAAAACAATTTCAAAAACCCATGATCGAATCTATAAAATTGAACTTTTAGAGTTAAAGAAGCAATTGTAGGGGTTATTAGACAATGGTTTCATTTGACCTAGCACATCACCATGGGGTTCTCCTGTTATGTTTGTTAAAAATAATGATGGATCAATGAGACTTTTCATTGATTATAGAGCATTGAATAACATCACTATTAAGAACAAGTATCATTTGCTTCATATCGATGATTTGTTTGATCAGCTATAGGGAGATCAGTATTTTTTGAAGATTGAATTGAGGTTGGGGTACCATTAGTTGAATGTAAAGGAAGCCAGCATTTTGAAGACCATGTTTTGTAATAGATATGGCCAATATGAATTTTTAGTTTTGCCTTTTGGGTTATCCAATGCACCTATTGTATTCCTAGATCTTATGAGTATAATTTTTCATGAGTTCTTGTATAATTTTGTGATCTTGTTCATTGATGATATTTTGTTTTATTCCAAAAATGAAGTGGAACATGAAATAAATTTAAGGGTAGACTTGAAAACCTTAATGGAAAAGAAACTGTTTGGGAAATTCAAAAAGTATGAGTTTTGGTTACAAAATATTTCATTCCATAGACACATTGTATCAAAAAAATGGAAAAACTATTGATTCTGCTAAAATAAGATTTGTTTATGAATGGCCAAGACCCACAAATATAAAAGAGATCCATAGTTTTCTTGGTTTGGTAGGTTATTACCGGAGGATTGCTGAAATGATTTCATGGATATCTAGTCCACTGACTATGTTAACTTGAATATGTGTTATGTTCATCTGAACAAATGAATGTGACAGTTGTTTTCAAGAATTTTAATGAAGATTGGTGAATGATACATTTTTGGCACTACCTTTCAGAAAGGGTGTCTGTTAACAAATGTGTTGCTTCTTTGAAAGGACTCGGTGATGTCCTTATGCAAAATGATCAGGTAATTACTTATTCATCACGTTAGTTTAAACCTCATGAGTTAAATTACCCTACAAATGATTTGGAATTAGTTTCTATTGTATTTTCTTTTATAGTTTTGATGCATTATTTGTATGGAGTAAAATTTGATGTATATACTAACCACATGAGTATGAAGTATGCATTCACTAAGAGAGATTGAACAAGAGACAGAGTTGATGGTTGCAATTAATCATGGATTAAAATTTCACGATCCATTATTATCTGGGAAGATAAAATAATGTGTCTGATGCATTTAATAAAAAAAGTAATGATTAATTAACCATGCTACATTTGGAATGAGATCATTTGGTTTTTGATTTGATGAACTTTGGAAGATAAGTTGTTCGTGCAGACAATTCCTCTAATTAGTTTCAGGTGTTACTGAGATAATCTCTATCAGATAGGATTAAGCAAGCATAGAAGGAAGACAATGTTTTGTTGAAAAGGGTAGAGTTGGTTCGGAATAGTATGTTTCCTGATTTTTACATTGTTAACGATTTTATTTTGACATTTGGGAAGATATTATGCATGCCTTATAATTCACAGTTGAATAATGAGTTGTTATGTGAAGCATCTAGTTTTACATTTTCAATTCATCATACTAGTACTAATATGTATATAGATCTTCGGGAGTATTACCGGTGGGATGGAATGAAAAGAGATATTGCTAACATTACTGTGAAGTGTTTTACTTGTCAACGGGTTAAAGGAGATAGATAGTTAATGAAATTGATGCTTCAGCCTTTACTAGTACCAGATTGGAAATGGGAAAATATATCCATGGACATCATTGTGGGATTACCAAACACATCTCGAGGTAATAATGCAATATAGTTTATTGTTGATCGATTGACTAAATCTTATCATTTACTTCCTATTTTAGATTCTTTTTCTATAGATCAACATTCTTCGTTTTATGTTAAAGAGAATGTCAGGTTGCATGGTGTTCCCCTCTCTATTGTATCTGATCGTGACCCCATGTTTACTTGTAATTTTTGGAACGGACTTCAGAAGTCTTTGGGTACTAAATTATATTTTAGTACCAATTTTCATCCACAATAATACAGGCAACCAGAACAAACAATTCAGACCATGGAGGATATGATACATTCTTTTTTTCTAGATTACCATGGAACTTGGGACCAATATCTTCCTTTGAAATAATTTTCCTATCATAACAGTTTTCATTCTAGTATACAGATTGCTCCATTTGGGGCATTATATAGGAAGAAGTGTCCAACTCTAGATTTTTGTGATAAAGTGGGTGAATGGAAGATGATGGTACAAGAATTGGTAGATGATATGGAAAAAAAGTTTAGATGATTCAGAAGCACATGATAACAGCTCAGAGTGTGAAGAAAAGTTATGAAGATAACTGGAAGAAGGGTATTTATTTTGAGGTAGGTGATCATGTATTTTTCAATTTTTCTCTATGGAAGAGTGTGAGGTGTTTTTATAAGAAATGAACGATTTTTCTGAGGTTCATTGAACCTTATGAAATCCTGGAGAATTTTTGATCAGTTGCGTACATATAGGATTTACCTCCATGTTTATCCCAAGTACACAATTTTTTTCATTTTTAAATGTTGAGAAAGTATATGCCAGATATATGTCATGTTTTGTGCACAGAGGTAGTTCAGTTGGAAGAGAATCTCTCTTATGAGGAACAACTAGTCCATATTCAATACCGAAGAGAGAAAGTGTTACGAAATAAGGTAATTCACTAGGTAATGGTTTTTTGGAAATACCATTTCGTTGAAGATGCATCATGTGAATCTGAAAATGTGATGAGGGATAAATACTTCCACTTATTTGAAATGTGAATACAAATTGTGAGGACTCAATATCCAAAGTGGGGAAGGATGTAACATTACAAGTAAATAAAGAATAATACATTTTCATAATTATTAATATTTGTGAATTAAATGTTAATTTTACTTTAAAGGGGTTACTATGTTCAATGGAATACCCAATAAGCATCAATGTGTTTCATTGAAATCTTATGCTGCACACAAGGCTGAGTCATACAAAAAAATAATAATATAATATTAATATTTTAAATGTTAGTTAACACCTAGTAATCGTAATATCAGGAATGAATAGAACTAACTAAAATATTATTATATATGTTTTTTAAATGTTTTTACCTTTATCCAATAAAATTTATAGGCTTAAAATGTGAATTAATCTAATTTTAAGCATATATACATTAATATTCGTTAAAAGGTCAGTTTACAACCTTTTAATAGAGAACATTATTTAAATCTAGTTTCAGTCACTTTTTTATGTTCTATTTGAAAAAATGAATTTCTTATTTATAATCGGGACATAAAAATTTACATTGGGTATATTTTGGTATTTTTATGATAAAATTCATTTATGAATGGATAGTGAAAATTATTGTATTTTAATTCTAAACTAACTTTTAATTTAATTTATTTATATGGTTAGAATATCTTTTTAATTGGATTCAACATTTAATTAGTTTATATTTTCACCATTTAATCCAATTTTGTTCGTTGGATGTAATTTCACTTTAAATTGGACATAAAAATTGTTCAATATTTTGATAGTTATTATTTCTTAAAGACACAATTTTTTTGACAACAATAATTAATTTTAAATTAATTAATGAAAATTCTATGTATTTAATTTTCTAAAATAGAAATCATTTTTGAATTTGGAATATCACATATATCTTAGGCTGAATTTTTCTTATTTTTCTGAAAAACATAAATTTTTTATGAATAGTGAAAACACTGAGTAGTAGTTAAAAAGATGGATTCTTCATTTAAATGAAAATTTACCACTTATGTGAATTATATTTTGATAATCCAACAGACATGGTTTTTATTAGTATGTAAAATGTAGTTCAATAAGATGAAAATATTTTTTGATGAATAGTAACTTCTGACTTTTATTTACCGCAGTTAAAGGTAAAAAGTGGAATTCAAGGTAAAAAAAATTATAATAATATAAAATTACCATAACACTTGTTCTAACCATATTGGATGAGTAATGTCTGACCTATACAATCCTTAGTGAGAATTTTTACTTGAAAATCCACTTGGGTAAGATAATAATATTAATGTATTTTTATTTAATGTTAAAATAAAAATATCATAAACATGTATTGTTTTAATAAAAAATTCATGTGGTGTTATATAATTGGTATATTTTACTATAAATATTCATTATAAATATAAATTTATTTCCTACATTATAGTACTTTTTTATTATTTTCATACATCAAAAAAATTAAATTATTTATGACACATTAATGATTATATATTGACCTCATTAATAATTTATTTAAATAAATAAGATTATAATGATTTAAATAATATCCAAAACCTATCCAAAATTTATTGGATGATTTAATTTCAACCATGAGACATGTTATATTTGACTTTAATAAGTTTGGGACCTTTAGAAACCCAAAATCATTATATAATAAAATAATATTTTCCCACTTTCCATAAGTGCCCCTCCTCCCCCTTATAAAAAGTCTTCACCTCTTACCCATTACTAACATTTCTCAGGCCCTTTTATCATCCAAAATCTTCCCAAATAATCCCTCATGATCTCTCTCTTCCTCCAAGAATCCTTATCTTAGGAAGAAGGCACTTCAAGAAACCCTTTTGGTTCAAACCAAAGAGAATTACCCGATTTAAAGGTAATGTCATCTCTTAACTTCTTTTGTTTTATTTTCCTTTTCCAAACCCATAAAATATTATTAGTCCTTTATTTTATGAAAACACATGTATCCTAAATATACTAGGTTGTTTTTATGAGAAGTATTTTAACTACAATTACATAAACCTCCATTTAATGGGTAAAAACACACTATATATGTGGGCGACAGACTAATGCCTCATGAAACAGTGATTGTTCAATCATCTCCTACCACCTCTTATGGGGTCCAATATAATGGAACGGTATTTATCTATTTACTATATTATTTTTAAATTGTTTTAATGATGATATATTTTATATTTATAGAATACCTTTATGGATTCCATAGTAGGTAAATATGATAATCTTATTTGAGGAAGTACGAACTACTGTCCCCTCTAGGTGATATAACTCATTCATACCATACATGGAACCTGTAAAGGATAGAAGTATATAGATTATATATATGATATTATACTGGAGTTATAATATACCTATGTTTCATTATGTTTTCATTACATTAAATATGAAATATATATGAAAGTAGAGTTCATGCGTACGTATGACTTACCGTCTCCTTGAATGGTGCATTTCATTTCATACCTCCAAATGTTATGTACTATTTTAAATACATGTTTATACTGGATCTAAATGATATATATGATATTTAAATCATGAATATAATAGTGGATATAATGAAATATTGACCACATGAACAACATGTAATTATAAGACGTCAATGTTTAAATCAAGTACCAAATATCGACAAACTGACCATTATTAACATAAATGATTAAATAATGTTTATAATAATATAATAAGTGATTTAAAATGAATGATATACTTGAAAAATGATTTTTTCATGTAGAAATTAACTTTGGTTTATTATTCTTGTGATTAATGATAGAACGATCCAGGTTGGAGATGAGGTAAGGGACTTCGTCTCAATCTCTTTTCATTGAGGCATATTTGGTTTTATACAAAAATTACTTTTATAATCTGTATTTTCCCCTTTGAATTTTACTTTTTTTTAAAGAATCTTATCTGTAAAATGTGTTTTTAAAAAAAAGTTAATGTTTCCTTTAACGTATGTTTTGACAACGACCATTCTGCTACTATGAATATTATTTCATCATTGGCTTCTTTAAGCAGCCACGATGTTTTTAAAAGGAAAATAAACACCATATACAGTATTACATATTTTAGTATTTAAAATGGTTTTGATAATGGATTTTTTATGTCAATATATTTAAATGATACATTGTGATTGAAATGTGGAAAAGTTATCTTTTATTTATATTTGTTGTATGTGTAATGAATATGTTATGGTTTCTGGGAATTATTACGCATACAAGTGGTTCCGTGATAAACCATGGGTGAGTGAGCCCAAGATAGCTCTCTAATGCATTAGGTAATGTGACGAAGGTAAACGTTAATGTTTCTCCTAAGATATTTAAGGAATATACTATGAATGTTATTCCAAATGTAACTCCCTATGTAGCTATGAAGGCTAAAATGTAAGTATGTTATGGATACCTCAAGTTACCTATATAATTTTTTTTACTATGTAAATCATATGATTTCATGAGTTTTGTTAGAAGTATTTTGTTTAGTATGTACTGATGAACTAATGTTTTATTTCTTTGTTTTATAACCCTTACAGAGCTTTTTATGCTCATCCCATGTTTTGAAATGTTTTTCATGGGACTTAATGATAAATAGATTCAAGGATCATATCAAGGAAAATTCATGATATCTAAAACAATAGATTAGACATGATATTTTTTTCAACAGTTTTTTATATATGAAAAAATGGAAACTGTGTAGAAGTGTCTACCTTGTAATTTTTCAGATGTAATGTATTAGTTGTGGCCCAATTCCCTAAAACTCTAAACCCAAAAAGATCTTCAATGTGAATTAATCATTTAATTCAGTATTATGTAATGTTTAAGACTGGGTACTTATATTAAATGTGATTTAGATCAATAACATATATAAATTGAAAATTATATATTGAAATATATTTTTTTCCTTTTTAAATGATGATAGTTATTATTTCATTCTAAAAGTAAACTCTAGAACAACAATATCATAATTGACTAATGGTTTCATAATTATACATAGGTAAAACACTATATTAATTAAATTTAATAATAATATAATTAATTATTCTGGGATTCTATACACTGAGGACTTTTATAATTACATTAATACAAATGTGGAATGTA
The DNA here is from genome assembly GCA_963277665.1 of Viscum album. Classification (NCBI taxonomy): domain Eukaryota; kingdom Viridiplantae; phylum Streptophyta; class Magnoliopsida; order Santalales; family Viscaceae; genus Viscum; species Viscum album. The sequence goes on along the minus strand of OY728133.1, from coordinate 967,810,096 downwards.
TGCATTAAATATTTTATATGTGGGTGAACTTCTAGATATCATTTAGTTGTGCTTCAATCATATGATGTTCATATACCAAGTAAAATCATCGGATTATCTATTAGGGTATCATTAATATAATTGAGTTTTGAATATAAATATATTGTTACACAAATGATTTTATGTACAAAAATATTAGCTGAAATTGATTTTGTAACCCTAATTATTCTTTTTGTGGAATTATCATGATAATTTTTAACGGAAGAAACTATTAAAGGTACAATATAACATGTATTTATTGATGTTATTTAATAAAAAGTAATATGTTTTTTGAAAATAATTAAAAAATAACACGTATTTTCCATTATATGACTACATTTTTTTTTAATTTCTCTATATTTTCATTGTTCATTAAAAAAAAATTTTTAATCAATAAGATTTTTACTGATATCCATTACATCAAGAATTATTATATTCATTCCTAAATATTTGTATGTAAATAGTAAATGGATTATCATTAATTTAATTTCGAATTAAATAAAATCATCAATAAATTCTATTTTATTTATAATTTTATTATAAACCTTTAATAAATTTATTATTTTGTTATATGATTATAACTCTAGACTATATACCCTTCCCATTCATCATCATTTCCATCAAAGAAATTATTTCATGATTGATGATATAACTAGGATTTTCTTATTTATTTTCATCATAGAATATAAATTCATCCCCCTCCAATTCAAGTATAAAGAATCTATTTAAGAATGGAATAACATTAATTTATTTCCATTACATTCTAATTGAGAATATAACAAATTTAGTTTATAAATTTATTTTAATAATATCATAAACGAACTCTAATAGAACCATTCTATTTCAATAGTGATATCGGGTGTGCCCCCTGAATCATACCACTATTTGGATATGTTTTAGATACAGGGAATGAGGTTATAAAATTGTAATATAAGTGGTAATAATCTATTTAATCGCTATAAAGGATGAAAATTCACAAATGGACACCAAAAAAATGAACGAAATCAAAAAATTATCATAATAAATATATGAATATCTACATAATATCATATAAATTAAACATCAACGAGGACAATACTATATTCAAACTATAACTAAGGTATAATAAATACCCCAATTTCTATAATTCTATGATATTAAGATTCCATAATGTTAGCCCAATCTGAAACACCATTTTAAATATATACAAATAATATATAGAATTAGGTGTGATCATGTACGTATAATCAATAGGTTCTTCTAAATAATCTACGTTCCAAAATGAGAAAATTAAATATCATATATATAAATATATATTTACTCGTTACAAATGACTTTATATATTTTATAATTTCAATATTATCTCTTATAATTTACAAAGGAATCTTAATCATGATAAATTCACACTATTTACAATAATGAAAAATTCTAATTCTCCTACAAAAAATTCAAGATAAATTCATCATATAAAAAAAATATTAATTTAAATTCCTAAACTCACACATTCTCAATATGGTTCTCTCATGAACTATATCACAATGAAAAAATTCATATTCTCAATAGATAAATCAACCACTATATATATACCTCTAAGATGAAATAATTGTAGAAGGCAGTGTTTGGGAAAAAAATATTACCACATAATGATCCCATCAAAAAAATGTCAAAAAAATTAATAATGAAATTGGATGGGTTAAATGTCACTTTGGGGATGACATCATTACTAGAGGAGGGTAGGTGGAGGCTGATATCATCTTAGGATAGGATTAAGGATTCCAAACTTGTTTGAGCTTTGGAGGGAATAGTCCATAATCGCCCGAGTGAAGGGGGGAAGCATGAATGCATGAGGGAGGCATACAGATCAAATGAGGAGTAGGGGAGGAGGAGTAAGAGTGGCATATAAATATCGAGACCCCTATACCAATGTTTTGTAAAAACAGTTTTTATAGATAACCATATACCGAAAGATTTTTAAAAGACTTGGTATAGCCTTGGATAGAAATAATGTACGTATAGTTTTTCTAAATAGTGGGTATAGCTTCGTTGGGATAGATCTTTTTTGTAGTTGGATATAGTAATGAGATTATAATTTTCATTAATAATATATGGCATGTTATATATAAATATTAGTTGGATATTAACTTCTATATTATTTCAAAGCTATATACAGTTTGTTTAAACATACAGAGAAATTCGTTATGATGTATTTCAAACTAAAATATTTTTGAAGAAGATATTCACCATCACAACATTTTTTAATAAGTTGTAGTGTCTCATTATAATCAACATCGATAGTTTTGGACCTTTGAAAAAATTTAAACATAATTTGAGATAAAAAGGATGATGCAAAAACACATGATATACTTATTTAGAATATGACTATGGACACCATCTGTCTGAAAAATTTTCTTAATATGGAATATTGATTATTGAGGGTATCTGAAAAAAGAAAAGTAAAAAAGAGAAAATAGATAAAAGTTGTAAGAGATAGAATTTTCAATTTATATATTTTCAGGATTTCATATGGAAAATAAATTGTGTTTTGTTTTTCTTAAATAAATTATAAACATAAATATTTCCTATTTTTGAAACACACATTCAATGTTTAATTCTGTTGAATGGATTATTGAAATAATCAGTATATAAACTATTATATAACTGTGTGAAGAGAAAATAAAGATACATCATGTGATAAAGAAGAAGAAGAACTTTTATAATGTTCATCAATGGATGAAGGAATAATGTATTATTTTTTATGATTTGATGGATACTGTTGGGAGTTTTTTAGGATCATTTTTATTAGTCAGTTTTTTGGGAAACTACGTGCTGAGGATGTTTAACCTTTTATCATCTCATCTATTTCCCTTACATTTGAAGGATTGTACTCAGTCATGTGATGTTTGAGATTCATGTATGAATTGGATGAGGTCCCCTATAAAATAACCTCATGGCTTGGTAAAATCATTATAACAAGTGATGGAAAAATTCACCAATGTCATTTAGTCCCATGGGAAATGACTAGTTCTAATAAAATCTCCAATATCATGGAGTAGAGTGTGGGGGGAGTGCACAAGGGGTCTCTTGGGCCCCAAACCACCATATATCATTATATTATAATCTATATATATTATAATATGTTCTTTTTATTAATTTCATTAAAATTAGGATACCATCAATAAAAATTTAATAGGGTAGGATCAATTAGAAAATATTTTTAATGGTACTCAATTCACTACCATTTTGAGTCATCATCCACAGAAAAGGGGAAAAAATAAAAACCATGGTTAATCACATGATCCAAAACCATTAATGATATTTTTCCTAAAATAAACTCTTCTCCAATTATCTATAGATAGTTGATAAAAATATCTATGATTATGTATCATTTATCTCAAGCTGAAACAAGCCCAAAATCTATATTGTAAGGAATCTAATTAAACTTACCCATCAAAATTTAATGTCATTTCTAAATCACCTGTATCTGTATAATTTGTTTTAGCAAATGATAAAAATGATACCAATACCTAATTCTTGGTTTCACCTCCCCTGTGTCGATTTCATAACACAAATAATCAGTGTAAGATTTTTGAAATCAAGGAACCCATGAAATTTGGTAAACCACACTTCCATGTTTACCATGTACATCAAATCAATCAAAAAAATAATTCCCAATACACCAATATCCTGATCCATAAATTAGTTCACTATATTACACCACCTAGACAATATACCATATATCAAATTTTTCATCACTCATTAGAAAAACCTCACTATTCCTATATCAAATTCCAAATGAAAAAACAAATGATAAACCGATTACTCTTGCATTCCAAAATATAGGAATACAAAACTGGGATCCCATTCTAATTAATTGGAATATGATGTCACTAATCCTCACTAGAAATCATAAAATGATACTTCCCTCTAATAGATGATGATCATATCCAAGAACACGGATGTATAATGGATTTTATACATCACATCCTATGTAATGTAACCGAAAACAAAGATGTTTAATTACATATAATTCCTCCAAGATGTTATATTGTATAACCCTATATAGACTATTATTCACAATTTATATAATGGAACATTTACACTCTCAAAACCTATGCCAAAATTAACCACAGGTTGTTCATCATCATTGAATCTAATGATCATATAAACTTAGTAAGGGAAATATATACAACACTTATAGAGAGGGGATATAAATTTTTCATTAAAATTATACCCATAATAAAATCACCATATTGAAATTTCATGGTTTAGATTAAAAAATTCGTTCTTTTATGTGATTCTAGTAATCTGTATTAGTTTTTGGAAACATTAAGTGATATTTAATTTGATTTTTAATGTTTTTCCCTTAAAAATATTTAGGCCTTTTTCCAACACCCACAATGGGTATCAAAATAGAAGAACTCTTTTTTATGATCTATTATAGATTTTACAAGATTTAGGGGGAGATATTTTAATGAATGATATTTTCAATATCCTATATTAAGGAAGATATGTTCATAATCTATGATCTATATTATAATGGTGAAAATTATTGTCTTTGGATCCCTGAGATTATTATATATTTGAAAAGTATTTTTTAAAATAAAATTTGAAATTTATTTAGAATTATGAAATTATAGATTAAGAATATGAGAAGTGGAGTTTTATTTGATTTGGTTGAATATGATTTAAATTTCAAATCAATTATTGTGATAAATTCTAGTCCACATACAGATGATTTCATCATTTTTTTAATGATTAATTTCTTATGAAATGTGGGAGACAATTTCATTTTCCTATAAAGGTATGGATAATGTGAAATAATTGAGGTAAATTATTGGTGTGTTTATGTTCGATAAATTTTAAAACGATGAAGCGGAAGGTATCAAATAGATGAATAGAAGACTCACTATATTAATAAATTAAGTTAATTCCATAGGATCATCTATTCAAGGATCATATCAAACACTAAAAGTAATTTGAATCCTACCCTCTATATGTAATGGAATCTATATTTTTATTTTGAAATCAAGACTTATTAATATTTACAAAAGGAGTTTATTGAAACCATAACACTGTATAAATATGATATTCATTTTGAGGGTGAAAATCATAGTTGTATTAATTAAATTAATGTTGAACTATTTTTTAAAGGAATAAAATTCTAATTAGATTCTCGTGATCAGGGATCAAAAATTAAATTATCTGTGATTTCTATAATTCATATAATGATATACTAGAAAACAAATGGGGATAAATCTAAAAATTCCAATTAGATAAACTCTTCGGACTCAATTATTAACTCTACATCTAACTCCTATATTGATTATGTAAGTAAAAAAGAATAATCTATATCATATGGATCAAGTAGAGGAGGTAAAATTTCTTTTTTTACTCTGAATATTTTATTTCTGAAAATTTATCTTTATATAAACATAATGAATATTATTTTATACTGGAAGAGAAATTTGAAACTGCTTTTTTTGTCCATTAAAAACAATTAAGGATTTTTCTACTGAAAAGTAACCATTACAACATTTTTGTAGTTTCATCACAACATAAGAATAAAATCTGAGTCAAATTCTTAGAATGAAAATAATTAATAATGGATTATTTTGAATTAGAAGTTAAACAGAATAAATAAAATGATATTGTAACTATTTTTACCTAGTTCTAACAGTGAAAGCATATAAACATTTTTATTCTATCACATTGAAATTAATTGTCCCTATAAAAATTATTTTTGTATTAAAATTCCTCATACTTACATTGTTAAAGATCATAATTTTTCAAAAAAGTTATCAAATCATAAATCTATAATTTATATAAGAAATAATACGACATGGATACCCAAATATCATTTAGCTAACACTAGGAGACCAAAAAATGTATGGGTTCCAAATGGAATATTTTTTCATGTTTTTAAGTCTATTCAATTATTCATCAATGTAAAATCATGATGTGGCTACATAATTAATAAAGAGAAGTTAATAAATATTAATATACAGTAAGAGGAGTATTTCCTTTTGACATTAATGTTTATATATGATTAAAATGGGATTATTCATTTATGTAGGGGAATATATTTTAGATATTGTATCTTTTATTCAACTACCATATAATTTCATGTTCTTGAATTTTTTTTTCTATATAAACATTTTAAATTATTAATTTATGGATGAAATGTTAATATTTTATGATTTTATGTAATGGTATTTTGGCATGCACTAATATTTAAATGTTTTATCTCCCTAGTGATCATAATTTTAATGGAATATTATTTAGCCTACTGGCTTTATTTGTACTATCATGATAGTACATGAATGAATCAATTTTTTTTATTAAATTCACTAATATATTATAATGAGGAAAATTCTTATGAAATTCATGAATCTGTTTTTTCTTTCATATTTGTTTAATATATTACATAGGGGTGCTCAGATTGATGTAAAATTGTCATTTTCCAATCATTTTAAAAAATGAATCCTTCACTATTAAAATTTTTAAATGTAGGTGAATAAATTATTGGGAACCTTCAAATTTTTATAAAATTGTTCATCATTTCATGACCTAAATAGATTTTGATATAACCTTTATTTCCTCAACCATTTTGATCATTATGAAAATGGAGAATGAGTTAAGATTTTACCTTTATTTATTCATTTAATAAATCTTCGCATATCTGTTAAATATATTTATATATGTTATTACATATTATTAATTTTTAATATTATTTATTATTAAATTATGTGGTTATTATGTAGAATCTAACATTTTATTTCTGATTAATTTTTCTAAACTGGATATTTTATACTAAATATAACCCTATAATTTAGAAATATGGAAATCAATTTTATTTCCTCTATTCATATTGAATATATATATATATAGTTATTATAATTACATATGACCAATTTTATTATAATGATAATTTGATATTATAGGATTTATTCTACTATACTAAAGGTCTAATCAGTTAGTGGATATTCTCATTTGTTTCTAAATTTAGTGCATGTGTTCAGTCATACAATAGATATTCAAATAAAATTGAATTAGTTTTTTAGTTATATCTCAATACAAATTCGTTGTATTTTTGTGACACATATTATGATGGATAGAAAATATAAATATCTATATCTCATTCATCTAAAATGAAATATGATAATAATTTTTTAATTCTCTAAAAATTCACTAAGGTTATGCATTATTTATGTTGTCTTAGAATTTTATAGATTGTGGGTGCTAATTTTCAGTAACACAAGATAAACACCTCAAAATTGGATACCTATTATTGAAATATAAATCAAAGATGCTTATCTAAGATTCATTCCTCAATAACATTGTCTGAATCAAGTGTTTGGATGCTTTGAAAATTGGATTAATTCCATATAATGTGTTCAAAATTATACAGACATCAGAATATGATGGCTATTATGTTTTGACATTATCTCGAACTAAAGAATTCATATTTTTGGTTTCATTGATTAGTTGTAAATATGTGTAAATTTTCATATTATAAGTAAATTTTATTTAATTATTAATCTTTTTTTGAAGTCATAAAAATAAATCAAAAATTATAATCGGGATATTCTATGTTTTTGAGTGAGTTTTTGAAAAGGAAAATTGTATTAAGTGGCTGATTGAATTATAGTAAAAGGATTAAAATATAAACATACACAAATAATGTACTATGTTATATCCTATATGAACTATAGATAATTATCTTACTCAGGACAACAAATTCTTACTCTGATGGAAAAATCATACATAGGAATTATATTACGTATTATCTTGATTAATAATCATACACTGTGAGAGAATTATCCAAAGAAATATCTTATAGAATCTAACAAGAATTATAAAAAAAATATGTGATCTCACATTATTTTCAATGTTGCAATAAAATCCATATCAGTATCACCCATTCAATATCAGTTATAATCATGAACAAATGGGGGATGCACATATATTGTATGATTTGAGGAAGAAATAATCATCATGATGAATCTATAGTTTTTAGATTATGATTTTGTCTAATAATATATTGTTTATTCTGAATGATTTATCAGTTGGATATTGTTTGATACATTATTATGAATCCATATCAAGTGGGTTTCAATATAAAAATCATGACATTAAGATGTATTTGAGTGAAAAATATATTTTGAAGGATTTATTTACTATTGAAACATTATGGAAAATGCTCACTTATATATTATCATTAAAATCAACATATTTGGTTTCTCCCAATTTTGGAAATGGATTTTATTATAATAAAAAATATGCTATGGATCATGATATACGAATTCTTTTGAATAAGATAAAGGAAATCCCATGTCTAATATATTTTCTAAATATGTAATATCTATTCATGTTATCTGTCTGAGAAAAGATATTTAAAAATGGTGGAAATATAAAAAAATATGTAAATGACTTAATTTTATCTCAATATATTTTTGGGATACTCAATGAAAAGAGATAGAGTCCTTCATGTCTGAAAACAAATATAAATAGAATTATTGCATCATTTTTACAGTCCCAACTACTACTCACACCTTTTATGGGGGAATTGAAATACATAGTGTATCTGATATTCCATAACTGTGAAATGAATAATGATGGAGACTACATATATCAATTAATAACACTAATATATATGATACTATTTTAATTAAGAATGGTTAATGTTTTATTATTCAAATCTTATTAATTATTATCATTCATTTTTAAATATCCTCATCATCGATCATTTGTGGAGGCAACATTGTGCTAAAGGCATATAAAGATTCTATATCTCATCTATTTTCTATAAGAGTTGACTGATTTTACTCAGTTTTGTGAAATGTATTCTTTGTTTACTAAGATATTGAGTTCCTAATAAAATATTCATATGTCCGGGAAAATACATGTATGAATAGTGTACATCTTGCACTCATGCCAGGTAGAACACATGAAATAAAATGGTTCTAGTAAAGTCACTATGCTTGTAGAATAGAGCATTGGAGGAGGGTAATGGGGATTTCTATTTCCTAAAACACTACATATCATTGTGTTATCATCTCATTACATTCTTATAACTCATTTGTAGTATTATTTTAAATATAGAGGATATAATGTACATTGTTTTAAGTGGAATTCTTAAATCAGACAAGATTTCTAAAGGTGCTCAATTCACCCATTCCCTCTTGAATCTTCATATACTTACTATGGGATAACAATACAAACCATAAATAATGACATGATCCCGCACCATATATGGAATTGTTCATAAACAATGTGTGCCAAAAAATTCATGGAAATTTCAATAGAATTCATATCAAGGATAATATTACCGAAGTCATGATGTATAAAATATTTTTTGATTTGGGGAAAATGAAACACCCTAATACATGTCATCTAACACTAGGTAAATATCAGCTCGTATAAGGTAATCCTCATACAACCATTAATATGTAGGTTTATGGTCAAATATGAGGAACTATACTATAATAGTTTTTGTTAAAAATCATAACAGAAGTATTCTAGGTTATTTTAAGAAACATTATAAATACATTTTGTAAAAACATAGATCTTTTGAATTTTAAGAAACCTATAAATGAATTTGTATATATATATCATGAAGGGAAAATAAACACCCATAAAATCTAATCTCACTATTAATTCATGTTTTATGTTGACCACCATATTCATCAATACCTGTTATTAAGATAAGAATCATAAGGTAATTATATGACATGACCCATGAGAGGATAACTGTGGATTATGATATAACATTGTCAAATACAAATAAGTATGGAAAAAAATACCCTAGTCTTATTAGAGAACTAAATGGGAAGATAAACATGCTGGGAAAGACACACCACCATCCCGAGTGGCATCTTTTTCCTCAAATTGTAATGGGTACACTCCTTAAACCATCACTGTAGTCAATATTCACTCTCAATATCATCATAAGTGACAAATTCATTTACTAAAATGAGTTCAATCCCCATTTAAGTCCTCTATATCTAAAGATATATATATATATATATCATTACCCATTTCATTGTATGGATATATAGGTCCCACACATATTTTTTTATAATATAACCACTATACTTTGTTATAATTTAAGCAAAATTCATTTTTTAATGTAACCAACACCATATAAATAAAATCATACATATTTGTGGGAAAAGGTCATAAAAAATTAATCAAATAATAACCGTGATATGAAATAGGTTTTATAAAAGTTTCATAAAAAATTAACCTATTAAAATGAAAAAGGTTTTATAATCATTTCATTATAGAATAACCCATGTAATAGTGGAATGTTTCATTAACAGTTTATCATGGTAAATCTTGTGGAAGAAAAATAGGTTTCATAAAAATATTTTCATTTTGAATATAAACTATTCAAATAATTAGTGAGAATGGTATCCTTTGATCATGTCCCCAGTAAATCATATGTGTCATTAAATTATATCATCTTAGATATAAAGTTATTTTCTAGGATTACATGAGATATATCATTGGTAAAATATCTATTCCACTTTGAAAACCCATTTTTAAAAGGAACAAAATCAAAATCATTTTCAATTTGACAGGATTTCATTGAAATCATAAAAAGATAAATATGTTAAGGAAAACATTTTATTTGAAAATTTATTTCAATACATGTAATGTATACTTGAAATCATTCGATGTCCATGAAAGTAATTTTTATGATTCATATTGATCATGTTAAATTCTATTTCACATTTTTTATAAATGTAAAATTGGCATTGTTTGGAGAAAAATAATTATATTTTATTATAAAAAATTATGATGGTTAAAATGAGTAATAATGAATTTAGTAAAAATGTTGAACAATTTTAATCCCATTTTTAGAAACATGGTTTTGGAAGTAAAATGGTTTTCAACCAATGAGAGGAATAAAGATTATTTTTCATAAAACATTATTTTAAATTAATTTATGTACCAATGAGTGTACAAATGAGAATATTAAATGAAAATATAATTACTAAAAAAAATAAAATATATACATGTCATTAATGATATATCTATCAAATGATTTCCTCAGTAGAAACCTAATCCTAAGGAATCTCGATAAATGAATAAATTGAAATAAAAAACCCTTACAACTTTGGTAAACTTAAATCATAAGATAGAAGAATGAAAAATGATTAATGAAAATTATAATATCTTGAGATTAAATTAATTAATTATTTTTAAGGTAAAAGGGGTTTTATATACACCACATAAAATAATACTGGTCCATAACCTAATATATATCTCAAATAGAAAAAATTGATAAAAAAATCCCTAACAAATTTTTTATTTTTTTTAATGGTGAACCCCATGAAAGGTAGACAATCAAATTGATATGTAAATCCCAAAAAAATAAGCACATGAATCATAAAATAATATTTTGGGCACTATATACACCATATAAAAAACGGGTGGTTAATATGGATTGTGTCTCATATAAAAAGAGATGTTTGATTGAAATTCATTACCCTATGTTTTGACTTACTTCATACTTGTTAAAACATCCTATATATTAAATATAAGTTTATTATACATCTATTATAGAACCATCCCATTATAAAATCTTCCATATATGATATTAATATGAACATTTATCAACCCTTTATTATTAATTAATTCCTAAAAACATGTATCGGGTAATAACTACATTCTTTTTGTATACGTTCTAATTTTTTATTGTTGGTCCCACTACATTGATCAGGGGGTGTTCTCCTCACTTCCCTTTGATTTTTTCCTTTACCTATATAAGATATCCACTACGATGGTGTGATTTTCGTTTGGATATCTAGTTGGGCATCATTTTTTATAAACCCATGATTTGGTATAGGCTAATCTATGTGGTTTTTCAAGAAGTTGTGGTTTGGTGAAATTTTATCTTCACACTAACGATCTGTAGCAAGATCAGAAAGCTTCTTTATGTTAGGTAATCCCTTTATAAATACTTTTTTATTATTGTGGGTTTTTTTAATATTTTTCATATATAGTGGGTAGTATGTTCTAGCCTAACCAATTAAAATAATTGATTAATTGAAATTTATGGGAGGGAAAATGATTCAAATAGTTTTTATATATTTGATATTATCTTGATATTGTAATTATACGGGATAAATAAAACCAATTTAAATCCTACCAATTGGGATCCTTTTCATGTAATTTACATGTGCTGATATGGAAACATTTTTCATATTGTTATGATATCAGCGCAAAATAGAAATTAGATATATAACACCCAATGGATTAAAAAATAATTTGATATTCCAAAAAAAAATTTAAGTTGATATTTAAAACTAGCCGTTAAAAATTATTTCTCCACTTCTATGTTTTGAATATAACAAAATGTCACCTACATTTTTTTTTCAGTAAGTTATTTGAAGTCTAATGGAACCAACATAATATTTGGTGAATAGTACTATACCATTACGAATAGTAATATGAATAGTAATATGACCATAATTAATAGTAAATTTTATCAATATTTTATTTTCTCAATGATTTATGGTAATGACATCTTGGTTTATTTGGCAGTGTGATATAAAAGTAGTTATAGTTTTTAAATTATTAACATTTGAATTAATTATGATTTTAATTAAAAATATAATTAATGATATTTAAAAATATATTTTCCAATAACGGAACACATTTTTTAATTATACACATCGAAAAATGGTAAGAGTACATTTATGAGATTTTTAGGAAATACATGAATTTTTTATGAATAGTGAAATACAGTAAAATACCGTATATTCAAATTGTGAGTTAAAACACTATTTATGACTTCATAAGTGACGTAATACCACTATGTTCGAACTCACATGCCATTATTACTCTTTTCGGTCACATGAATTAAGATTATTAATAGTATTGGGCAAAAATATTACAATAACGATAAAAATTATAAAAATTACCATATATCCTCCACTATAAATACAACCCTCATTCCCCTCTTCCTCCCACTCCTCTCAAGCCTATATCCTTAGCTAAGATATACCCAAAAAAATTCCAAGGATCCATCCCACGTACTAGAGCCATTGGTCCCACCAAAATCCAAAACCAAAGGCCTTATGAAGGATCTCAAGGAGAAGAGATCAAGAGGTGAACATCGTCTTTTATTTTCATTCTTTCCTTTCATTTTATGTTATTATTTTTCATTAAAATTGGATTATATTGGGATATTAAATTACATATTCCTCTTACTAACCATATTATGTATTAATTATGAGATACCACTTATATCACATAAAAATATTTTCTTAAATTTTAAGAGACACCATTAGGATTCCGAAATATCATAAAGGATTTCTCAACACTTATTTTCTTTTGAATTCCTATATTTTCATCTACTTTACTAACCATCTCTCATCAAAGAGGCATGAATTCTCCTGAATCGTGTATATTCAATATGTTCTCAAGTTCACAGAAAAATCATCATCAGCCTTCTTCTCCTCCCCCACATATTCAAGGAATTAAAAACATTGCCTGCGATATGTCTAATTACCGACATTGGGGATGATGTGATTTCAAATTTCATTAATTCATTCATGGATGTCCATAAAACCAATTTTATGGTTGAAACAGGTTATAATAGATTTATTTTGTCTCATACATGGTTCGGTAATTCATTTCTGCACATGGTTTTAATTTATAAAACAAAATGATGTCATTGTTATCAAAGAACCAATAAAATGATCTAATCGATTATCAGTAATTTTCTAATTTATGAATCGTCTTCATTTAAGAATTAAAATTGATAAATGGAATAATTTATGGAATATGTAAATATGAAAATACCACTCCATTCCAATTTTTTAGTTTCACTTTCTATTGACAAGAACAATCATCATGAACCAATCATGGAAATCATGTAAATAACTCACCCAAAACCAGTGCAAGAAACAAAATACTAACACATAAAGGGTTAAATTATGTAATAAAATGATAATATAAGTTATTATAAAGAAGTATATGTTTCTATAAGATTTTACTAACACTATTTTAACCATTATAAAATAATTTTAAACATGTTTCAACTAAGTCAAGCCCGAGGTAAGGGAATTCTTAACCCGATTTCCATTCTTTGGGTTAACATTCTACTTTATTATTAACGTTGTATAAAAATAGTTTGTGTCATGAAAATTGTTTATATAATAATTATTTGTGTGTATTTATCATGTATATACATATTACATCCAATTTATTAAGTCTCACTTCAATTATATAATTTATGTTGGGTATTTTATTTTAAAATCCTCTTTTAAAATTATGTCTTACAAAATTTCAAAGGAAATGATTCTATGCAATTATTCATTTTTTGTGATTTTGTTCTGGTTCATGGGAATATTTTATGGTTAAATGTGGGATCTATATTTACCTCCAATTCACTTCGTATGTTTATTTTTTAGGATGGTCGTATGGTTACTCAATGTGTTACTGTGATGGTTACACAAATTGTAAGGAATATGTAAGAGAAATAAATTATAAGGTAGCCAAGAAGGTAATAAGATTGTGTTAGTAATTCCACAATACACCTTTATGGTTCCATATGTTCTTATGTTTTTTGGGGATCATTTTGAAATACCATGTTATACAAATTTAGTATATATGGGTGACAAGTATTCCTTTGGAAAATGTTTTCATATGTTTCTAGTATTCATGGACATTTCGTCTAGTTTATACCCCTTACTGAACATTTTGTGCTCATAACATGTTTTAAATTATATTCACTAGTTATAATGATGACTAATTCAATTAAGGAATCCAAGTTAAATTTTTAAAAATGTGTCAAAGAAATCATGTTTTATTTAAAAAGTTTTATATTTTGGATGAAACGAATATTGTATTCATGGTACCCACATTGTAATAATGTGTAATGTTATAAATTTTTTATTTCCCAAACCTTTAAATCTCTAAACATGAAAATATATTTAATTTGAAATATATATATTTCTTTACTAAATTTAATATTTTGTATTTTAATAATGTCGGGTCCTGATATATTGTATCAGAGGGTGGTTTAGATTACATTAGGGGTTCAGATGATGTTAAAATAATACCACACATAATTTTTACTCTATGATTAATTTGAAATGATATAAAATTTAAATATTACCATGTTTATTCACCTAAGATATGTTTGTTCATAATGGATTATCCTAGAATAAATAAGGATGAAAAAGAGGAGAGGCACCGATTGAATGACATCTTTCCGAATATGTAGCCCATAATAGAAGGGATTGGAACCGATTAGTTTGTGACCGTAACGACTCAAGTAATGAAGGAAATAAATTGTTCTAGAATCCATTTAACAGAAAAACCATAGGTACCACAATAAAACATATAAATAGTGGAACATTTTATGATACAACACCCTCCTTTTATCAAGGGATTTTTTGACCCAGTAACAGCTGAAGGTTATATTAAATCCCATGAAAAGACTTTCAATGTTATGGGATATTCTGATAATAAAAAGGTAATTAATTACATTTAACATTTTTAATGTGAAACTGGTAATTAGTGTTCAATGGAAATTAATATCATGGATATAGAGTATTTTGATGCCTTAGAGTGGGACGAATTTAAATGTATTTTCCTTGAAAAATATTTTCCTAAGGTGTATAGACTTAGGATGGAGATGAAATTAAATGAATTGTAGAAATAGAAGGAGGATTCAATGGTTATGTATGAAGAGAACTTCAATTGACTATTGAGGTATGCACAAAACCATATTCGGGATCCTGATAGAAAAATCAACTGCACTTAATCTAGACTGAAGCCAACATATCAAAGGGTGTTGTCCTCCCATGAATTCAAAAGTATTGAGAAACATTCCAAATGTTCTTAGAGGGTATAGATTGATTTTTCTGAGGATTACGTGTATTTTGGAAAAAAGAAGAATAAGAGGCATTGATGGAAAGTGATGGGTATGAATCAAAACCAGAAATATGATGGTTAGAATATCTGGTTTCTAGTTTGTGAAATGTGTGGAATGAAACACCATGGGGAATGTGTTACCAAAACTGGGAAGTGCTTTAAAGGTGGTCTGTTTGGACATATGGCCTAATATTG
This sequence comes from Viscum album, assembly GCA_963277665.1. Classification (NCBI taxonomy): domain Eukaryota; kingdom Viridiplantae; phylum Streptophyta; class Magnoliopsida; order Santalales; family Viscaceae; genus Viscum; species Viscum album. The sequence goes on along the minus strand of OY728133.1, from coordinate 967,794,010 downwards.
TATTGAAAATGATCCTAAGACTAATAATGATAAAAAAACTATAAATTGTTTTAAATGTGGTGAGATGGGTCACTATACAAATGTATTTCAAAACATTGATCAAAATAATATAAAGAAGATAGAATATAAGCAGAAAGGTGTAGTGAAAACTTTTTGTGACTACGTCAGCAGACGTCGAGCAATCCATGGAAGTTGTATCAGGTACTTCATTTGTTTAATTAGATTTTTATAAAGTTTGTTTTCATACGGGTTCTATACATTCCTTTATCTCTAAGAAATTTTCTGGTAAATTGGAAATATCACCAAACAAATGTGGTAGAAACTTGTTTCTAAAACACGAAGTTTAAATATTATAAAAAATTGGAATTATAAAAATCGTTCTATTGTTGTATGTGGAAATACATTACCTTCAAACCATATTATTTACCCTTAGTCATGTTTGATGTTATTCTAGCAATGGATTTGATTTTTGTTTTTCATGCTATGATTTTCTGATATCTAATGATTTTTTTTAAAAAGAGTGTATATTTGTAATGAAGAATGATCCCATACAATTGATAACATATCAAGAAGATGAGAAACTATTGAAATATGGAAATGAAATTTATTTTCTCCTATTGTTATAAATAATGGAAATGTTCAAATTAATGATGTACTAGTGGTAAATAAATACCTTGATGTTTTTTGGATGAGTTACCTGGTGTCATACCTGATCGAGAAGACGAATTCACAATTAACTTAGTTATTGACGCAAAGACAATTTCAAAACACCCATATTATATGGATCAAATATATCTTATTGGATCAAAAATTCAGTTATAGGATTTGATTGATAAAGGCTTCATTCGTCTTAGCACTTCACTATGGGGTGCTCTTATTTTGTTTGTATAAACGAAGATGGTTCCATGAGTCTTTGTATTGATTATATATATTTGAATAACATCACTATTAAAAACAATTTCCCTTAGCCTCATATCGATGACTTGTTTAATCATCACTAGTGATCATAGTACTTTTCCAAGATTAACCTAAGATCCGGACACCATCAGCTGAAGGTGAAAGAGGATGACATCCCCAAAATAGAATTTCATAGTAGCTATGGGAATTATGATTATTTTTATGTTTTTTTGGGTTAACTAATGCACCTACTATATTCATGAATCTTATGAATATAATATTTCACATGTTCTTGAATAAATTTATGGTTGTGTATATTGATGAAATTCTTTTATATTCTAAAAATAAATTGGTGCATGAAATGCATCTAAGAGTTTTTTTACCAACCATAATGGAAAGGAATCCATATGTAAAATTATATAAGTGTGATTTATGGTTGCAAAATATATCTTTTCCTGGGCACATTGTAAATAGTGATGGAATAATAGTTGTTCCTGCCAAAAAATAATTGGTTGATGAATGGAAAAGACCTAAATATGTTATAGAGATTCAAACTTTTATTTGATTAGCTTGTTATTATCGAAGTTTTGTTAAGAACATTGAACAATTATCTACCATGATAAACAATATAACATGAAAATGGGTTGAATTTATTTGGATTGATGAATGTGATTTTTTTCTTCGGTTACTGATGAAGAAATTGGTGAGATTTCTAGTTTTGTCCTTACCTTCACGAAATGATTAGTTTTTCATCTACAATGATGATTCAGTGAAGGGAATTGGTTTTGTTTTAAATCATAATGATCTGGTATTTTCTTATGCTTCAAGAAAAAAAACCTAATGAGTTATGATATCTTACACTTGACTTGGAATTTAAATCTGTGGGTTTTTATTCGAAAATATGGAAGCATCATTTATATCGAGACAGATATGAAATATATAAAGACCATAAAATCCTAATGTATATATTCACTCAGAATGAATAAACCATGAGTTAGAAAATATAGATTAAACTGATAAAGGAATATAATTGCATGATAAATTACCCTCCTGGAAAAGCAAACAAAGTGGAAGATGCCTTGAGTAAAAATCATCATGCATCATTAACCATGCTACATTTGGAACATAAACCCTTAATTAATGATTCGATGAATTTTTTAATATATGTTTTTGGTACACGAAATACCACTACTATGTCCCAGGTTTCATTTTAGTCATCATTAACAGATGGAATTAAGAAAGCACTGAAGGAAGATTAATAGCTACATAAAAAGAAAGAATTTGTTAAAATGGGTATGTTCCTAGAAGTTAACCTTGATAAATATTGTTTTTAAGACATGGTAAAAGGTTGTGTTATCCAGGTGATTCCATGTTGAAGAAATAATTGTAGTGTGAAGATCATAGTTCTCCATTTTCAGTTCATCCTAGAAATACTATGATGTACAGAGCCCTTCAAAAGTATTATTGGTGGGATGGAATGAAATGGGATATTTCATATTTTAATCTTAAATGTTTTACATATACAAAGGTTAAAGTAGAGCAAGAGTTATTGAAGGGGATTCTTCTACATTTTCCAGTAGCAGAATAGAAATTACAGGATGTATCCATGGACTTTGTGGTTGGACTACCAAAGACATCTCTAGGTAACAATGTGATTTGGGTTATTGTTGATCGACTGAAAAAATATTCACATTTTGTTTCTTATTTGATATAAAATTAATTGGAATTAGCTTTCATGATTATTCCTCAAAGATATTTACAGGATATATGGAGATCATATTTCCATTGTCTCTGACTGGGATCCTAGGTTCACTTATCTCTTTTTTAATGGACTTCATAAGTTGTCGGTCCCATAATGAAATTTTTTTATTTATTTTCATCCTCAATCAGATGGTTAGTTAGAACGAATGATTTTGACATTAGATAAAATTCTTCGAGCTTGTTCAATGTACTATCAATTATGTAGGGTTCAACATCTTTCTTTAGATGAGTTTTCTTATACTAATAGTTTTCAATTTAGTATACAGATGGAACCTTTTAAGGCATTTTATGGAAAGTAGTGTCGGACTCTAGTGTTCGGGGATGAAGTTGGGGAATAAATGTTGATGGGGCCTGATTTAGTAGAGGAACTGGCTAGGAAAGTTAATATGATCCAGCAGCACAAGAGGACATCTCATAGTAGTCAGAAAAATTATGCCGATAATAAAAAGAAATAATTCTCTATCTGGGTAGGTTACCATGTTTTCCATAAAATATATTATCGAGAAAGTGTGATGTGTTTCAGTAAGAAAGGGAATCTATGTCCATGATTCATAGGTCCTTTCATATTCTTGGAGAAATATGGACCAATTGCATATTGAGTATCTTTTCCTCCTAGTTTTTCACAGGTACACAATTTTTTCATGTTTCGATGTTGAGGAAGTATGTGCCAATTTCTTAACATGTCTTGATTACAATAGTACTTCTACTGGGACAGAACCGTTCTTATAAAGAGAAACCAGTTCAGATTTTTGATTGATGGGAACATGTATTGTAGTATTAGTTAATTCACTAGTTAATAGTTTTGTGGATAAACCACATTGTATAAGAAGCAACATGGGAATTTGAAACTTCTATCAGAGAAATGTACCCTCACTTGTTAAATAAGAAAATAAAATTTTGAGGACGCAATTTCCAGATGGTGGGGATAATGTAATACCCCATGGTTTAAAAAATAATTTGAAATGCATGAAAACATTATTTTACTTAGATATTTATAACTAGCCTTAAAAAAATTCCACTTCATTGTATTGAAATTCGAATAATGGTCATCTACAATTGTGTTCATCAAGATATTTGGAGTCTAATGGAAACAACATGATTTTTGGTGAATAGTAACATACCCTTATGACTATTAAAAGGACCCTAATGAATAATAAATTTTATTAATATATTATTTTATTAAGTATTTAATATAATTAAATCTTGGATAATTTTTCAATGTGATATTATAGTAGTTATATTTTTTAAATTATTTATTGTTGAATTAAGTATGATTTTACCTAAAATTTAATTTATGTTATTTAGAAAAATATTTTCATAAAATGGACATCTTTTTTGAATTCTACACATTTTAAAATGGTAAGGGTGAATTTTTGGAATTTTTCTAAAATTCATGAATTTTCTATGAATAGTGAAATACCATAAAATGTCGTATATTCAAATTATCAGTTCAATACACTATTTTTTACATCATAATTTATATAAGCCCACTTTGTTCAAAGTCATACGAAATTATTACTATTTTTTTGTCAGATGAAATGTGATTATTCATAGTATTAAGCAAATATAATATAATAAAGGTTAAAATAATTAAAAATACCATGTCTCCTCGACTATAAATATCAACCTTATCCCCTTCTTCCCACTACACTTTCCAAATATTGATCTGTACCTATGTTCTTCCCAACACTCCTCCCCAGTCTCTTCGCCATCTTCTAGAGCTATTGGTCTAACCACAATTCCAAAACCAAAGGCCCTAAGAAGGATATCAATGAGAATAGATCAAGAAATAAACATCCTCTTTTATTTTCTTTATTTTCTTTGATTTTATGTAATTATTTTTCAATCCATTTGGATTATGTTGAGATATTTTATTCCATATTCCCCTTACTACCCATATTATTTATGAATGATGAGATACCCCTTTTCTCTCATCAAAATATTTTATGAGATTTCATGCGACGCCGTTAGGCTGACGAAATTTCATTAGGGATTTCTAAACTCTTATTTTATTTTGTGTTTATTCATTTATATTTCCTTCCTCACCTTATCTTATCTAATAGGCATGAAATCTCTACAATTTTGTATATTCCAGATTTTCTCACGCTCATGGAAAATTCATCATCATCCTTATTCTCATCTCCCAAATATTCAATGAATTAAAAACATTATATGTGATGTGTCGAATTACCAACATCGTGGATGATGTGATTTTAATTTTCTTTAATTCCTTCCTGGATGGTCATGAAACTATTTTTATGGTTAAAAAGGTTATAATATATGTATTAAGTCTCATCCATTGTTATGTAATTATTTTTTACACAAGTTTTTAATTTATAATGCAATATGAGGTTGTTAATATCAAAAACAACTAAAATTATCAAAACAAATATCATTAATGTTTTAACTTATGAATCCTCTTAATTTCAGAAATGAAATTGATAAATGGTATAAATTATGGATTTTGGAAATATTTAAATACCACTCCATTAAAATTTGGTTGTTTCACTTACAATTGGCAAGAACAACCATCATGAATCAATCATGTAAATCATGTAAAGGACTCACCCAGAACAGTGCAAGGAACAAAATAGTAACAATTAATGGGTAAAATGATGTAATGAAATGATAATATAAGGTATTATAATGACGAATATGTTTATGTAAGATATTAATAACACTATTTAAACCATTATATAGGATATTTAAAAAATTCTATGTAATACAAGCCCGGGGTATGGTAATTCTTAACCCGATTTCTGTACTTTGGGTTAACCTTATACATCATTATTTATGTGGAATTAATTTTTTTTTGTGTGATGAACATTGTATCTATTATGATTATTTATGTGTGTTTTAAGTTTCTATATGCATATTCCATCTACTCTATTAAGTCTCACTTCAATTATATTAATTATGTAAGGGTATTTTCATTTTAAATTCTCTTGTCAAATTCTATTTTACAAAATTTCAAAGGAAATGGTTTTATTAATTTATTCATGTTATATGGTTGTGCTTTAGTTCTTGTCAATTATTTATAATCAAAACTGGGACCTATATTTCCCTCTAATTCATTGGGTACATGTATGTTGGATGGCAACCGTATGGTTTCTCCAAGTGTAACTTTCATGGTTAAACAAATTGTAAGGTAGCCGGGAGGGTTACAAATTATAAGGTAGTTTAAATGGTTACAAGATTACGTATGCAATTCCCCAAGATACATTTAAGGTTGGATTTATGTTCATATTTTTTTGGGGATCTTTTGGAAATCCCATGTAACACATTTTTAGTATATATGGGTAACAAGTATTCCTTTTGAAAATGTTTTCATATGTCTAAAGTATTCATGGACATTCCTTGTTTTTTATATCCCTTAATGATATTTTTAAACTCATCGCAAGTTTTTAATGATTTTTATAGGTTTTAAGGAGGATTAATACACACAAGGAATCCATGTTAAATGTTTGAATAATTTTCAGAGAAATCATGTTTAATTTGAAATTTTTTATATTTTGGAATAAATGAATACTGTTTTATGGTATCCGCTCTATAATAATGTGTAATGTTATAAATGTTTTATGTCCCAAATCTCTAAGGGTGTAAACATGGAATTATCATTAATGTGAAAGGATGTGATTTCATTATAAAATTCAATAGTATGTAATTCAATATGGTTGGGTCCTTATAAGATACCGACTAATATTGGATAAAAAATGGTTTCCCAAAGACTTATCTTTTGTGACAAATCCCCTTAATAAATTGAAATGTGAAATTAGCATATATTTTTAGTTGGTAAAAACAGATTTGATATGTTGTGTGTTTTGACAGGCTTATTAAGTCTTTATGTGTGGTTGCGATGTTTTTTTGGGGTCATGTGTGGTTTTTTACCATATTTTATGTGGAAAGGTGTTGGTTTTTTTGGATCTTCTTCAGGTCTGACTATGTGATGTTTTTTTGGAATTTTTTTAGGTTAGTGAGGTGATGATCTAGTTTCTCTTCCTTTATGGTAGTGAGGGTATGGTTATTTAGACGTTCTTCCAACATGGTAAAGAAATGGTTACTTTTTCCATGCTTTTATGTTGGTGAGGATATCGTTCTATGGGGAATGATGAGATTATTATGACATATGGTTTCAATTTTCTAGATTCTGACATAGTGATATAATAATTATTTTTATGACGATTGAAAATAATGTGTTACGGATTGATAAATGGAATATAATTTATAAATGATTAACAAAATGGTGTGCTGTTTTATTAAATATGGTTTTTGATTAATAATGAAACAAATAGGACTAATACTGTGATGCATTGAAGAGTGAAATGTGGCCTTTAGTTTTTTTGGTGTTATAAATTTAGAGTTGATATAGAATGTGGGGATGTTTAGAGTTATGTATTGTTTTTTAAAATATTGTTTTAGACTATGTGATGCTATATGTTTACACATTTATATTAACTATGATATCTATATTTTTCACATTTTGGTTGAGGACTATGTGTCAACATATATATATTCAGATGGTTTTTTTACCAAAAAAATCAATTATGAATATAGATTTTGGGCTCCTTGCTTTTTCATACTCTCCCATCCCGACTAGTTGATATTAAAATGACATTATGGTAAATGGTCTATTAGTGAAATAGGTGATAGACAAGGTTTATTCAGGAGAAATGTGACCTGACCATATTGCATGGTGTCTTATGGGGGTGGTAGTTCTTGGAATGAAGATGGAATGATGTGGATTTCCATCATGATAACAATACCCTTCTACTCTGGTTATAGTTTTGATGTAATGGACATGTTGTCTATGTGTGACATGTGTTATTAACATGTTATCAGGATGTGGAAGACGTTTTTGTGGTCATGAATTGATCATACCATGTTTTGGGGTACCTGTATGTGTTATCTTAAGGAGATGGGAGCATGAGTACATTTGATGTTGGGGTGTTAGTGTGGAAAATAATCGAGAAAGAATTGTAGTTTCCCCTTTAATAGTATTAGTCTTATTTTGTTATTATTTTTGGATTGAGTTTTTTTGGTGATCTATCCTTGGTGAGTTTGTGAGGGATAGTTGACATGTTTAGGTGTTTTTGGGTCATTTGTTTGTTCATGAGTGCACTGGTATGGTTTTATCACATGTGCATGGGAGTCTCAAATTTAATTATGATTATTCTTGTATTCTCTCTCTACATATACAAACTAAAAAACATTTTTATGGGGATTGTGTGAATAATATCTACAGTGTTAGCTGGGACCTTTTTTTATAGTTTTTGTGTCATTGCATTATATTTTCTATTTGGGTAGTCAATTTGGAGACTTTTATTTTTATTAATTTTTTTATGTATGCATTACATGACGGTTTAGGTTTATTTTATATTATTCCATTTATTTTCCTATATATTATTAATCTTATATCATGATACTATATTATTATTGCGGTTAATGCCTAACATTTCATGATATGTATATACCCTTAATTTGATTCATCAATCAGGACACTACTAGAGGCTGGGCTCGAGGGTAATTAACTCCATTTCTTCATTGTGGAATAATTCGTCACATAGGTTCATGAAAAGGTCATATAAATGTATTATATATGAGAGATATGATGGATTTTGGTTTTAAGACTAATGATTAATTCATGGTTTGGTATGATAATAGATACAGTATGACTTGTTGTGTGATAGTGACTAGGGATACAGGCTTGTATGAGGGATCTGTGGACCCCAATATCCAGTGATTAAACACTTTGATTTTTTATTGATAAAAGGACATGGACATTTTTATATGGTAGACAACTAGTAATGGTACATAAAACATGATGAAATGTGTAGTTGTTTGAGTTGGTTATTTTGGGAAGGTTAATATGAATAATGGGAATAAAAATTAAAATAAATAAAACTATATAATCCTAATATTTATAAATTATTATTTTATATTATACAATGTCTCATTTAAATCATGGATTTCATGCTCATGAGTTTGAGTCTTAGCAGGTGGATTTTGATATTCTCAATCATTTTTATTTGGCTAAGAGGATGAGGCATGTTGGGGGGAGTTTCCGACTTTTTAGTAGTATTATTTGCAGATGTTTTATGGTACTGTTTTAGATGTGGATATAGAGGGATGGCTAGAGGACATCAATATCAATATCAGCCTGATCTAGGACTTGGTGTTATATTCACTACCTTTTGATGTTATACTAATGTGGGGAGCAATGTGTTAGTAGTTGATGATGTATTTAAATGATACGAATGAGGTAGATGTTTCATCAGTCAATTTTCAGATATAATTCCTTATATATTTGTATTCATCACCATGATGGTCATGTAGAGATAAAAGCATCCTTGTCTTTTGGGGGGTAGTGTTTCTGTGAGGGTGTTTGGAAGCATGTTTTATACCCTTCTTGTGGATTTTCCATTATCTTTTTTCTAGATAAGGAGTCATGTGGGAGATTTCATGAGGAAGCACTTTTTCATTCAATCCATAGTGAATATACTTATTTAATATTACAGAATTATATAGATGTCTAGAAAATGAAAGATGTTAAGAAGAGGATGTTTTCTTGAGAAAGAAACTAGAGGGTTTTCACCACAGAAATAGTTTTCAGATGTAGGTATGTAGCACTTGTTCCTTTGATGTTTCATTATGTAGTGAGTCGACATCAAAATCTTCTCTTATAGACTTCGTGGTCTATGGATTTATATGATTTTCCTAGAGATAGCAACATAGTTTGTTTTTTTGTTGGGTTTTATGGACATATCTAGAATTATTTCCCATTGTTTCTTTCAGATAATATTTTTTGAGTTAAATAGTTTCATCATGAGCCTCAACACCAATTTCTACTGACACCATTTCCGTAGTAGGGTCAGAAGGCTATTGACTGACCGAGGGGACATTTAGTATTTGAGGGATGACCCTTGGATGTTCCTCGTGTTTAGAGAGATCAACTTTAGCATCGTCATATAGGTTGTTTTTAGAAGAGAGGAAGAGGATATGGGTGTGTCTTGTTTCATGTACTGGTTGAAACACTGAACGAGGGACTACAGTTCCTCTAAGGTATTTTTAATTTCTCAACTACCCTTATTTGTACCTTGTTTCATTTATGATATTCAATATCTTTTTTCACTGACTCTAGAATGTGAATTGTGACTATATATAGAGAATATTCCTATTAACTAGGTGTTTACTACATTAGTATAATTCTAAATTATCTGGTCTGACGTGTTCTGTGTTTTTAAACTAATAACGAAACATCATCAACCCTATTGACAGATTTTCATACATTAAATGTATTCATATGATGTTATCTCTTTCATCGAATAGTTTTAATACATATATATTGTATTATACTACTTTTTAAGGTGGGTGGTGTTCATGTATGTGGATAGAAATCCTATGGATTTCATAGGAATTTGTGTTTTTGTTTGAGAATTCAGTATGTAGAGACCCTTATTTCATTGATGGTTCAGTTTTCAGGGGAACTAGAGGAGGCTACGATGGTAGAGGTTCTCTGGGTTGTTGTTGAATTTTTGGATGTTATTACCAAATTGGTTTTGACACTACACATTTGTGTGTTGTTAGGATTGGGATAGACTAGAAGCTTGGAGATTCTATTATTTTTTATGGATCTATAATATATGGAACCTTTTGAGTTGTGGATTTTGAGGATTCATATAGTTTATTAGATGCATGATGGTTCTATCTAGCGCTGTGTGTCATCATGGGGTGATCCAATGTTGTTCACCATGATATTGGATGGTAGTTTAAAGTTATGAGTTGACTAACATATGTTTCATCAGGTGATAGTCTTGATCGGTTACCATAGTCTGATCTAAATGATCATTTTTTCAAATTGGATATGTGAGTTGGTTTTTCAATATTGATCAATGGCCAAGATATCACATGATGATTTTGATAGGAGTTGATATCAGTACCACAAACTTCATAAATAGGTATGTGCAATTCGAGTTTGTAGTTATGTTTTAGGTGTAACAAATGCACTATTTATGCTCATGGGGGCACATGAACATAATTTTTTATAAATTCCAAGACTAGTTCATAGTTGTTTTATTCAATTAAATAATTATTTACTCAAATTAAGAGGAGGATAATTCTAACCACCTCAGTGTTATTTTACATGTTATTTTATTCCATCATATCATTTTAAATTTTTAGAAATATATTTTTTGAACATGATATGTGTATTCTCTCTGGGATTATTGTTTCATAGCAGGGTGTTGTTGCAGAATCATCTAATGTAAACATAGTTTTCACTTGTGATTCACTAAAAAATGTGGAAGAGGTTTCCAGTTTGATTGTACAATAGGATTTTATTAGAGTTTTTTCCATAATTATATTTAGTTGCATCTCTATTAATAGTATTGAACATGATTTTCTATAGAATTATTTGTTATACATAGTATGCAGTTACCTGGATGGGGATTTGTATATTTGTACCTTGATTTTCATTCATTCCAAGGGTATACTATTTGATATGTTTTTTATACCTACAATCTAGTATTTGGATGTATGTTTGATGATAAATTGAGAAGTGGCCACTTATGGGTTTGGGATGTTACATCTCCAAAAGAATAACTATTCTAAACATGATTTTGAGTAAGAATTAGTGGTTTTTTCAATTTAATTTTGGTGGTATTTCTTAATTGTGGAGTTCTTGGTAGTCTTCATTGATCAGAAGATTTTCAGTTAAAACTTTTCTCAGCATGATTTGAATTTTTAGTAGTGGAGGTGGATGTATTTACTTTAGGAATATAATTTTGTAATGTCATACACCTCAGTAAATGAAGTTTTATTGATAGCGCTTTGAAAAGGGGGTTATAGAAGTATATTGTTCATGATCTTGGGGATTCATGGAATGGAATGGAGGGGTTTCTATCCTTTAAATTAAATTTCATTATAATAAAAGTTGTCATTATTACACACTAATTACTATTTTATTACATAAAATTACACATAATATAGCCTATATGATCAATAAATCTATTATTTTTATGTTATTTCGAATATTACCTAAAATATTTAAATATGGGGTATATTGGTGTTATTTAAATCATGATTAAAATCATCATTTTGATAAATATTATTAAAACATAATGGGATAACCTCCAGAAATATATATAAATTTGGAGATCTATAAATCATAGTAAGGGAATAAAATAATGATAAATTGGTGAATGTATGACAAATTAGAGAGTATGAATATAAATTATTCATTAAAGGGGTGTGAATCATGAACATGAACAACTAGGAATGATATATATAGATAACATAAAGGCGACATGGGAATGTCGAAAAAACATTAACCATTGCATCATAATAAATTCATGGTTATCCACACAATAAAATTTAACATAATGTTCTTATTATAACCTCTTGTGCACCATACATGGCATATCATGAGACTAATACATTAGAAAAATTATTAGAGTGATATATGGTCTCACACATCATAATAAAATCATATAAATTTATAATCGTTCAACATAGATCATATAACATAAGAAGATATTTCCTCACATAAAATTTCACAATCATTGAGTGTGGAATAAATACCTAGAATTTAATAATAAAATATTTATGGTAATGTCAAGGTGGACACCCTTGAGTGGAAATAGTTATGGTATTCAACACAAAAAGGTTTGTCCTGGAAAATCACAGTGAAATTATAGATTCATAATGGAAGTACATAACGATTAATAAAATTATTTAATGATATTGAATGGTTATCTCATAATTTTACAATAAAATGGAAAATAAGAGGGAAGTGTTATAATATATTTCATCATTAAGAATTAGAAAAAAAAGACATAAAAAGAAGAATATAGTTGAATAAATTGAACCAAGAGAGGACCCATTACCATATATCAGTATATAAATGGCCTAGTAAATGGTTATAGAAATATGGTATAAATTATCTCAAATAAATTGGATAGTAATGAGACATTTATAATGAAACCAAAACATGACGATTTCCTATTCCAAACGCAATATTAAAAAATATAAATATATAGAAAATAAAAGAGGGAGGTCCCTTAATAAATTTCAGTATAGTATCATACTAGGTGAAGCTAATAATGATATAAAATAAATTTTCCACTAAAATTAGGAAAACAAATTGGGACCTTTATAATGGAATAACTAGAAAACCAATCTTGATTCAAGAGGATAAATAAAATGAGGGTTCATGGATAGAAAATAAAAAGAGAGACTTCCCCTACTAAATTTCAGAATAGTAACAAATTAGGTAATGGATATAACAGGAGGGGATAAATGATATCTCATCAATAGTATATTAACATGAAATTTATACATCCATGAAAAAAACAAATATGATTCAAAGTGATAAATACAATGATGGTAATTTAATGTAGAAGAATATAGAGAGAGGTACCTTAGTACGTTAAAGCATTTTAATGGATTGTTTAAATTCAATAATCGGAGCGGAGAAATGATATTACATTATTATGATATAAATTTTACAATATAAAAATCTTTATAATTTCATGAAAACATAGAAAATAGAGATTCAAATATCTAAATAAAACAAAGATGCTTTAATTTAAAAGAAGAAAGAGAGGTCCCTTACAATGAGGGGGTGATTCCAAATGCCTAGTTGGATATTCATCCGAGCTTCAAGGAACCTTGTAAGTTCTCTAGAGCGGGGGTTAGTTTATAGACTTTCCCAAAAGTATGTGAGTGAAGGGGAATATGAGATTTTGTGGGTCTACATAGGAAAAGTGTGTGTAGTTCTTTTTTATTTTCAAAAAAATATATTGGTGTAACTATATAATAATGTAATTAAAACAAAAAACATTCCAATGGTTATTTCATGGAACTTACTACCATGATGAGTGGTATTATTTATTTCAAAATTTCGAGCTTTGAAAATAATAAAATATTACCCTTTTTAATGAGGATATGAGTAATTAATAGAAATAATTTATATATAACCCATGAAATATAATATTGGTCATAGAGGATTCATAAGGGATTTGTAAAAATAGTCAAATAAAATATAAATTACATTATTTCAGAAGATAAATAAATTATTGACCTAGAATACCATTAATATAATTCATCACACCACATTCGGTTCATTATGATATCATAATACTACGACTATATTTTTACCGTATTTAATTTTTTACCCTAAATTCTTCTACCTCCTAAAGTTATGAAAAATTCAATATTAGAAATTTCATTATTTTTATTTCACTAATAATAATTATTTTTTTAATTTTTCCCAAATATGTGAATATTAAATTTTTAAAAATCATAATTTACTAGTAAATGATGGATTTTTGCATATTAGCTCTTTTGGGATCATTATAAATATTATTTTTTACTTTGTGAAATTATATTTTCAAACACACAGAATAAATATTATAAAAAACTATATATTTTAAAATCATCATTTACTTAAAAAATTCATTATTTCCCAAAAGTGAAAGTCTTCTTATAAATTTCATATTACCAAAATTTACAAGTTGTGTTTAGTGAAAAAATACTCATTTATAATATATTAATAATAAGAATTAACTATATTCATTATTTTAATAATATTTTTATATATATGTGTTCATGAAACATAGATCATTATTAAACCAAAAAATTCTCTACGGTTAAGGTCTATGATGGTCATCATTTTATTGTGTGGTTTGACAAACCTTGATTGGGAAATGATCTCCCTTGTCTTGAACATCTCCTGTAAATGTTTTCACTCATGCTTTAGTTATTGAATATCATATTGGGATTGGTATTGAAAAAAACAGTTATTCTTCCTCCATTTGAATCTATATTAATTTTCTTCATAGATTATGATCTTATAGGTGAGGCCATCACTTCATTCATTTATGTCAATTCGATTAATCGAACCCCTGTATTTATACTAATCATAAAATCACTATTCAAATGATATATTTCATTTCTCATGAATCATATTAGTTTTTTAAATTTTAAAATATATAATGAATCCAAATAATTGAAATTTTTTTCAATAACTATAATAGGTAATTTAATTCAATAATAAAGAAAAAAAATTTACAAAATTTGAGGCTGTTACAATCTTCTCCACTGTAGAAATTTCACCATTAAAATTATAATTTCATGTATTAAAAAATATGTGGTTAATTTTTTCCATCATGTCCTCAGTTTCCCATGTCACTTCATGAAAATTTTTGTTTATCAATAAAAAATATTGGTGTTTCATTATGTATAAAATTAAGTGGTTATCATGGAACACTTCATACACATCATATATGATAGGTGGGATATCTAGTCATTAAGATTCATCTCTAATGTGATAAAGTATCTCAATGAGATCAATGTATCTTTGAATAAGATTTTATTCCTTTCAAATCTTAGAAATATATTCTATATAAATATGTGGAGAAATGAAATATCTTCATCCTCAAACTCCAACTCACTTTTATTATTTTCAACATAGCTCTTCTATCGACACTGACTAGACAAGATGTGTTGCTGAATGATCTTGATCTTTCCCTCCATTTATGTGGTAATATATCACCTGGATGTTTTTTCAACATATTCATAAAATCATGTAGAGTATAATTACCACTTCCCCTAAAGGGCCACTTAGGGGGGAATATTGATTCCTATGTGGAAACTATTATTATTTTAGTACAAGACCAGAGGAATATGTTGATACCATCCTTTGATGAAATCCATTGAGATTTTTTTCAACATGCTAACATTTCTGTATTGTCCTCTAATATTGTCCATTGGAATGATGGTGATAATAAATTCTATAGTTCAACTCAATATTTAGATAATTTTTGAGACTCTTCCAAAACATGAATATAAATCCTGGGTCTTGATTAGATACAATTGATTGTGGTGTTCTATATAGCCTCACAACATCTCTAATGTATATCCTTTCTTATTGATCAAGTGTGAATCCTTCTTAGATTTCAATGAAATGAGAATCCTTTTTCAGATGATCCAACACATCCCGTATTCAATTACTTCCTATTTATTTCTTCATAAGAATTGTGATAAACTCCATGGGTGTATGTTATCATTTTCATGTAGATATGTGTGATGGTTTCAATACCCCTTTGAATTTTTTATTTTAACGTTCACTATTGGACATGTAGGATACCATGATGGATATTCCAAAATCTCCATCATTATATTTCCCACCAATAGTTGTATTGTGATCTTGATTTATATTTATGCAACCTGGATGGATGGAACATGTTGAACTATGTGCCTCATCAAATAGATCCCTTTTTCACTTAGGATTTGACGGTACACATAGTCGTGATCCTTATATTACTACTCATTCATCAATTTTGAATTATAATAGATTACCATTTTTATATCTTCCACCATTATCTTAATTTTTACATAATTTAGATCAGAACAAGTTATCTTTTCTAAAAGTTATGGTTAAAAAATTATTTAAAAGATGAATTATGTTTCATTCTTTATGAATCCAATGACCATACTTTTCATTTCTACGATGATCAGATCACTCACAATTCATATCAACGATAAATTTTATAGATTACTTCTACTTATAACATATAACAGATAATTTTCCTTCCCAATATTGTAGTGGATTGAGTAGTCGTAGTCCATAATTAGTTCTCACCATATTTTTGGAAGCATATTTATTTATTTATATGTGAATATATACTTCAACCAATTATGAACAATATATAATTCACACTTCTCCCTATATAGATAATTCAATAATATTTTCAATTTAAATATCGTATTATCCAACTCCAGATCATGCATTGTTAATTTATGTTCATTAACATTCAATTTCATGGATGCATATGCTATCACTTTTTCAATATAAATTATTAAAATTCTCAACACCTTATATGAAGCATCAGTGTATAACATGAAAATTTCCACACATGAGGGTAGTATATGTACTAGATGAGTGAAAAGAATATTTTTTTACTATTTGAATAATTTTACACAATCATTATTCTAGAAAAACATGACTTCCTTGTGAGATACCTTAGTTAGAGGTACATATACTTATGTTAAATTTCGTACAAATCATCTATAATACCCATACAGTACATGGAAACTGCTGAGATATATGACATATGTTATAATACTTCATTAGTCAGTTTCTGGTCTCTTTAAAGGTTAAAAATATATCCCATTTTGTGTGGTAATATTGCAAAACATTTATTCTTTATTAATTTGGAACCCTTTTTTTACTTTAAATAAGGATTCTCCTTCTGTATTTTCTTTAGCACAGTTCCTACATTCTATTCATGTAACTCTTTTATTTTAGAGTTTATTTAAATATAATCTTTAAAGACTTTCAATAATTGATAAGAATAATCTCAATATAATATATTCATCATTTCTATGAATATTTTAAGATAATTAGTGAATGTTTTTTTCATTGTAAAAAACTCATACTTCACGTACCTTTTACTAAATGTATACTTGGGTATATCCACATTTATCAGCCATATATGATAAAACCCTAACCAAATATCCACCAAAGAGAAGCTTTGGGATTCATGTAACTGATCAAAAAAGTAAGAAATTTGTGGAAGAGGATCTATGTTATTTACTGTGATCTTTTTGAGCTCATGATAATCAATGAAAATGAGCATTGATCCATCAATATTCTTAATAAAGAAGAAGGGTTCACCACATAGTGAATCACGTGGGAGTATAAACCCTCTATCCAAATTCATCACTAGTTGTTTGTTTAAATATTCAAGTTCCACAACATCTATTCTATATGGATTCTTGGATGTGGAAAAATGAAAATGTATAATCTTGATTGATAATTCTACCAACTAGCAAGATATGAGACAATTAAATTCATCAGGACACAACTCAGTGTACATGTCTTTGGGGATGATATTATATTGAATTATTTAAGGTAGATACACTTTCTCATAGGGAATTAATATCCATTCAGGGGATTCTTTTTCTAATGAAGATTCATCCTCCCCTTGTAAATTTAATGAACTTGTTTACAATTTGGGATACATAGATTGATATCCTTCTCACGTATATTTATATTGGCCCTATATGAGGAATGCCAATCCATAACTATAATTGAATAAAATTCAACTAATGGATGTATCACATTGTTCTATTAGAGGTTAATCACACAATGATTGAGAGTGGAGGTGTTATATACATCGGATGAAATAATTTCAACAAATTTCATTTTCAATGAAAACTATACATTTATGGTTTGTGGTGGTCTTTGAATAGTTATACAATAATTTAATAACATTAATGAATGAGTATATGAAGAATAAAAATGTATGATCACTTTTATGTAATGACTTACTTGAATAATTTTCACTTCATCATTTTCGGGATCCACCTTAATGGTTGTGATGAAAAAGCCTCATTCTTGATACATTGGGGGTTATTGGCGTTGATCATCTCCAAAAACCCTTATCTTATGCAAGAGGTTCTCATAGTGTTATTATTCCTTGTAGTAAAATCAATATAAAATAGGTTGAAGGTTGACTAGATTATTTCACTATTACATTACATTAGTTTTGTTTCTCCCATAATGAATCATTATCTAGGTTCCCTTCCATCATACACACAAATCATTTCATGTTCACCATAAGGAAATTTTTTGTGTGCTTCCTTTCACATGTGTGAGAATTGGGATGTTGAAATCACCTCCCTCTATTACATTTATCTTATCACATCAATATAATTGAACTCCACCTTCTTCTTTATATACCCATTAGAACTTTGATATTAAATTATCTCTACTTTGAAATTTAGGGAACATTAGACATTTTCTACATTGATATCAATGTCTTTAATCCCTAGGGATTTTTGTTGAATTAGTTTTATCCTACCATTTAAGCAGTCAACTTTTCATTCTAGGGTAACAATAATTCTGAAGGAGCATTGTGCATGTCTTGTGAAGTTTGTGTCATACACACATGTGGATTAATCATCTTATTCTATGAGTTATAATAATTCCCATTCTGTTATATGATGGATATTTCATGAAAAATATATGTAATTTTTTTTTGGAATCCATTCAACACCATTAATTTTATCTCTTCCTCAATAATTATCCAATTTTCTATAATAAATATAAGGCCCCAGTCTTAAACCTTTCTTAATCTTGAGTTAATAAATGATTACACCTTGAGGATCTTTTCAGGTTTAGAGTTTTAGAGAATTAGATCATAAAACATGCATTACATTCCACATTTAAACAAAGTGGTTACATAAAGATAATATTCTTCTTTCCCATCAATGGAAACATATTTAAAATAAAACATGGATTCTTTCTTGACACTCCCTTCACACTATCATTATATCATGTACCATTCCCTCGACCTGTGAAAAACATTTCAAAAAAACTTGGGATGAGCATAAAAAGCTCAGTAAGGGATATAAAATATATATGGAAAGGAAACATGGGTACATATATACATAATAATGAAATCATACTTTACCCATAAAACATAAGAACTTCAATATACCTCATCAAATCATGAATAAATCATCTAAATCATAAGACATAAAGGTAACTTGAGGGATTAATAACATTCTTACGTAGGGAGTAACCCTCTTTGTTACATTTGGAATACCCATCACAGTATATTCCCTAAATCTCTTTGGAGAAACCTTAACGTTACACTCCTTCACGTTACCCAATGCATTGGAGAGCTATATCGGGCTCACCCGCCCTTATTTTATCACGGAACCACCCCTCTTCATAATAATGCCCAAGAACCTCAACATAATCGTATCACATAAAACATGAATAAAGGAAACATAACTTTTCCACCTTTCAATAACAAGATATCAATACAACACATTGATATAAAAACATTAATGAAACCATTTTCAATACCAAAAAAAAGAAAAGTAAAACATGGTATTTATTTTTCTTAAAAAAAAGGTATGGCTTGTAGAGGAAGCCGAAACTCAAATAATGGTCACGGCAGCGGAGAAGTCGTTGTCACCGCATATGTACGACAAAAACATTCCCTTTTTTCGTTTACTAAAACACTTCGTATAAAAAAGATTCATTTTGGATAAACGTAAAAGTCAAAGGGGTTTATACACCGTATAAAAGAAGGTTGTGTATAAAACAAAATATGCCTCAATGAAAGGAGATTGAGACTAAGTCCCATACCTCGTGTCCGACATGACTCGGTCGTTCTTTAATCTCCTGAATAATAAACTTGAGTTAATTTCTACTTTTTTAAGAACCTTTTTCAAGTTCATTATTCCTTTTATATCACTTATTTCCATGTCATGAACACTGTTTAATTATTTAAGTTAATAACGGTCGTTTTAACAATCATTGGTACATGAGTCAAAAATAAACCCTTTATAATTACATGTTGTTAATGTATCCATTATATCCAGAATTATAATCATTATGTATATATCATATATATCCAGTATATACATACATTTATAATATTACATAATCATTTAGAGGTATGAAATGAAATGCACCGTTCATGGAGACAGTAAGTCGTATGTACGCATGAACGCTACTATCATTTCTATTTCGTATTTTATAGAATGGAATCATAATGATATAAAGGTATATTATAATTCCAGTATAATATCATATATAATATCATAGTTCCATCCTTATACTTCACACATATGGTATTTAACGAATCAAATCACTTTGAGGGGGCTGTAGTCCGCACTTCCTTAAATGAAGATATCACGTTTACCCATAATGGAAACCATAAAGGTATGCCCAAAATGAAAAATACAGAATCATAAGGAAAACATAAACATATTATATATCATATATAAATATAGTGACATCTTAATGGCCACCTTTTATGGTGTTTAAAGAATGTTGAACAATCATCGTTTCGGGAGGCATAAATTCACCATCCACGGAAACAATATGTCCTTTAACCCTTATATGTAGGTGTTTGTAAGTGTAGCTCAAATACTTCTTAGAAAAACATCCTAGTATATATAGGATACTTGATTTGTTACAATAGAAAAGAATAAAAAGAGTTTAGGGGGTTGGAGAAGCAAAATCAAACAAAAGGACTCAAAAGAAGACATTGCCTTAAAATCAGGTAACTCTCTTAGATTTGAGCTCAAAGGCTTCCTTGGGAAGACTTCTGCCCAAAGTGAGGGTTCAAGGAGTAAGATAGGGATGTGGAGGGCCAAAATGGGAAGGGGTTTCCCAAGCCAAAGGCTTTGGGAGGGTGGGTAAAGAGGTAGAGGTGGGGGCCTTTTATAAGAGGAGAGGAGGGGCACTCTTGGAAGGTAAAGAAAAGTCACTTTATTTTAAAATGGTATTCAGATTTAAGAGGTCCCACATTGAAGTGTTTCGAGGATAAGGTGATAAGGGTTTGAAATCCACCCATTCAATAGGATTTTTACATGTGTAGGTCTTAGATTTTACATTATCATTCCATTTTATTTAAATCATTAAATAATGAGGTCATCGCTGCATCATCATGATGTCATAAATAATTTAATTTATTTTAATTCTAAAATTAAAAAAAAAATACTATGATGTAGGAAATCTTTTTATCTTTCCAATTAATATTTATAATCAAAAAATCTGATCTTTATAACCCCATGTAAAAATTGTTTTAGTAAAACATCTCATGTTTGTGTCATTTTTACTTTAACATTAAATAAAATGTTATTTATGTCATTTCCCAACCAAAGTGGATCCATGGGGTCCCCAAGTTGACCCATGGATTGTCTTGGTCGGACATGACACATACAATGAGGGTAGGACATGTTCCAAGCTCATCTCATTTTATTAAAGCATTATTTTTATCTTAAACAACACAAATTACCTATAATCGCGATTCAGAACTTAAGAGTTACTATTCACGAAAAAATTATTTTAATCTCATTGAACCACATTTTACTTCTTAATGAAAACCATGTATGTAGGATTTTTTAAATTCAAAACACAGAAGTGGTAAAATTTCATTTAAACGAAAAATCAGTTTTTAAAAGTACCACTAAGTGGTTTCACTATTCATCAAAAATTGAAGTTTTTCAGAAAAATACCAAAAATTCACACTAAGATATATTTGATATTCCGAATTCAAAAATGAAGTATATTTTACAAAATTCAAAACATATAAGTCACATTAATTAATTTAATAATTAATTCCCATTGTCACGACAAATAGCGTGTTTTTATGAAACAATAAGTATCAAAAGATTGTCAACAGTTTAAGTCCAATTTCAAAAAGAAATTGATTCCAATGACCACAATTAGATTAAATGGTAAAAATATATTATAATTTCACTTCAAAACCAATTCAAAAGATAATCTAATCATATAAATAAATTAGATTAAAAAGCTGGTTTGATGTAAAACGCAGTATTTTTCACTATTCATTAAAAAATGAACATTGTCTGAAAAATACAAAAAATTCACACAAAGTAAATTTTGATGTCCCAATCATAAAAAAATAAGTTTATTTTGACAACCATAGCTTATAAAATGGTCAAAAGATAGATTTAAAAATGGTTTTCTATCAAAAGGCAGTAAAATAATCATTTAAAAATATTAATGTATTCCATGCTTAAGATTGGATTTATTTTCATTTTAAGCCTCTAAAACACTATCTAATTCATTATTAGACATAGATAAAAATATCTATTACTCATTACTTAATTTGTATGTTACATCCTTCCCCCCTTTTGAAAATTTTTTCCCCGCAATTTATTTACTTATCGAATAAATGGGGGTACTTATCCCTCATTGCATTTTTAGATTCCCATGATGCCTCTTCCATCATGTGGTTTTTCCATAAAACCTTTACCTGATTAATCAACTTATTCCATAACACTTTCTCCCTGTGGTCATGAATCTGGACCGGTTGTTCCTCATAAGATAGGTTCTCTTCCAGCTGAACTACCTATGGACTCAAAACATGAGATGGATCTGGCATATACTTTCTCAACATCGAAACGTGAAAAACATTGTGTACCTGAGATAAACTCGGAGGTAAAGCCACCCGGTATGCAACTGATCCAACTCTCTCCAGAATTTCATATGGTCCAATAAACCTTGGACTCAGCTTTCCTTTCTTACCAAATCTAATCACACATTCCCATGTAGAAACCTTGAGAAATACATGATCACCTACCTCGAAAGATAGATCCTTACTCCGGTTATCCGCATAACTCTTCTGCCTGCTCTGAGCTGTTCTCATGTGCTTCTGAATCAGCTGAACTTTTTCTGTCAACTTTTCTACCAATTCTGGTCCCATCTACTTCCATTAACCCACTTCATCCTAGAAAGCTGGAGTTCGACACCGCTTCCCATATAATGCCTGAAATGGTGCCATCTGTATACTGGAATGAAAACTGTTATTATATGAAAATTCAACCAAAGAAAGATGTTGGTCCCATCTTCCCTGATAATCCATAGAGCAAGAACATAACATATCCTACAATGTCTGAATTGTTTGTTCTGACTTCCCATCTGATTGAGGATGAAAAGTTGTACTAAAATTTAATTCGGTACCCAACGACTTCTGAAGGCCTTTCCAAAAGTTAGAAGTGAACCTGAGATCACGATTAGATACAATGGAGAGGGGAACTCCATGTAACCTGACTATCTCTTTATGATACAAACGAAAAAGTTGATCTAGGGAAAAATTATCTCGTATAGCAAGGAAATGAGCAGATTTAGTCAAGAGATCAATAATAACCCATATTGTATTATTACCACGAGATGTCTTCTGTAATCCCACAACAAAGTCCATGGATATATTCTACCATTTCCACTCTGGCACTGGAAAAGGCTGAATCATCCCTTTCGCTAATTGCCGCTCTGCTTTAACCTGATGACATGTCAAACACTTCACAGTAAAATCAACAATATCTCTTTTCATTCCTTCCCACCAGTAATACTCTCGTAGATCTCTGTAAATCTTAGTACTGCCAAGATGAACTGAAAACAGAGAACTATGAGCTTCACATAACAACTCTCTCTTCAACTGTGAATCACAAGGCACACACAATCTATTCCAAAAATCTCAAAACACAATCATTATCAATGTTGAATTCAGGCAACTTACCTTTTTGAACCAGCTCTACCTTTTTCTTCAACTCACTGTCTTGCTTCTGTGATTTGTTGATTCTATCTGATAGAGATGATCTCACTGATACCTGTAACAAAACAGAAGAACTTCCTGCACCAACAACTTCTATGCCAAATTTCATCAAATCCTTAACCAAAGGATCACATTCCAAATGCAACATTGCTAATAAAGCATTACATTTTTGACTCAAAGCATCAGCCACATTATTTGCTTTTCCCGGATGGTAATGAATTGTACAATCATAATCTTTGATTAATTCCAGCCATCTCCTCTGTCTCATGTTTAACTCTTTCTGAGTGAATATATACTTTAAACTTTTGTGATCAGTATATATTTCAAACTTTACTCCATACAAATGATTCCTCGAAATTTTTAAATCGAAAACAGCAGCAGCTAATTCCAAATCATGTGTAAGGTAATTTACCACATGAGTTTTCAACTGTCGTAAAGCATAAGCAATTACCTGATCATTATGCATTAGGATGCAACTAAGTCCTTTCAATGAAGCATCACTATATATAACAAACTCACCATTCCTGGAAGGTAGTGCCAAAACTGGAGCATTCACCAATCTTCTTTTCAATTCCTGAAAACAAACATCACATTCTTTTGTCCAGATAAACTTAACACCCTTCTGAGTCAGCTTAGTCATTGGACTAGATAACCGTGAAAAATTTCTATCAAACCTTCGGTAATAGCCTGCCAAACCAAGGAAGCTACGAATCTCAGTTACATTTGTGGGTCTTGGCCATTATTCAACAACCTTTGTTTTTGCAGGATCAACAGTTATCCCATCTTTAGAAACAATATGACCAAGGAAAGAAATTTGTTGGAACCAAAACTCACACTTGCTGAATTTTCCATAAGGTTTATTTTCTTTTAAGGTTTCAAGATAACCCTTAAATGTCTTTCATGCTCATCTTTACTTTTATAAAATACCAAAATATCATCAATGAAAACCACCAAAAACTTATCCAAGAACTTATGCAAAATTCTATTCATTATGTCCATGAATACAGCAGGTGCATTGGTTATCCCAAAGGGCATTACTACAAATTCATAATGGCCATATCTTGTACGGAACGCGGTCTTCGAAACATCATATTCCTTTAACATCAGCTGATGGTACCCCAATCTCAAGTCAATCTTTGAAAAATACTGAGCTCCCTGGAGCTGATCAAACAAATCATTGATATGAGGCAAAGGATATATGTTCTTAACAGTGATGTTATTCAAGGCTCTATAATCAATGCAAAGTCTCATTGAACTATCTTTCTTTTTAACAAATAAAACAAGAGCACCCCATGGTGATGTGCTAGGTCGAATGAGACCTTTCTCTAATAAATCTTGCAATTACTCCTTCAACTCTAAAAGTTAAATTTGAGCCATTTGATAAGGGGGTTTTGAAATTGGTTTAGCATAAGGAACTATGTCAACAATAAACTCAACTTCCCGATCTGGTAATATTCTAGGAAACTCATCAGGAAAAACATCAGGATACTCATTTACCACTGGCACATCATTAATATGAACAGTTCATTTATTTTCAATGATGTGTGCAAGGTAACATTCATTTCCATCTTTTACAAGTTTCTTGGACTCTTGATAAGTTATCAAAAGTAAGGGTTAATTCTTGTACACAAACTGAAAGTCTTTCTGAAAAGAAACTTCTTTAGCTCAACAGTCAATCTTAGCATGGTAAATAGAGAGCCAATCCATACCCAGGATAACATCAAACTCTACTAGAGGTACAACAATAAGGTTTGCAAGTAGGTTCCATCCACAGATAAGGATAGGTAGATTCTTATAAATTATTTTTTCCTCAACATTTCCCCCATGTGTTTTTACCAAAAGTTCAGGAGTCATTTCTGGTGATGGTATTCCCATTTTACTTGAAAAGGTTTCAGAGATGAAAGAATGTGTAGACCCCGAATCAAACAACACACTGGCATAATCTGAGAAATAAAACAAAGTACCTGATACAACTTCATTTGATGGCCCGACATCTGCTAAAGTAGTTGCAAAGGATTTCACCACCCCTTTATGCTTGTAGTCTAACTGCTTCCCATCACCCAAGCTCTTGGTCAGACACTCGTTTGCATAGTGACCCATCTCATTGCACTTATAACATTTCACTAACTGTAAATCAAATTTGGTCTTACCATCACCCTGATCTTTTCCAGTGCAATCACAAGCCTTATGTCCCATCTTACCACATCGGTAGCACTTTCCAGAATTCAGAAGACATTCCCCAGCATGCCTTTTTCCACACTTATCACAAACTGGAAACTTAGTTTTCTTACCGTCAGACCTTTTTGAAGAATTATTACCTTTCTCCTGCCACCTCGTTCTCTTCATCTGTTGGTTGTTATAGAACACTTGATCATCAGCAAACTCCATTTCCTCCTTCTCAGCACATCGAACAAGATTTTCATAACTTTTAAACTCACAAGACGCTAATGCCCTTCGATATTTTGGCTTTAATCCTGAGTAAAAATGATTGATTTTACTATCAAGGTCTCGGATAAAATTTGGAGCATACCATGCCAATCGAGTGAACCTTTCTTCATAGGCAGCCACTGAGTCTTCCTCTTTCCTCAATTCCAAGAATTTATTTTCCATCCTAATTCGAACATCCATTGGAAAATACTTCTCATGAAGTATACATTTGAATTCATCCCAGTCGAGAGCATTAATCTCATCAGCGTACCAGATATTTTTAACCATCGACCACCACTGATATGCTTCACCCTCCAAACGATAAATAGAAAGACTAACCTTTTGATTGTCTGAACACCCCATGACATCAAAAATCTTCTCCAGTGCTTTAATCCACCCTTCAGCTAACACAGGGTCAGATGGTCCCATGAATGATGGGGGATGTTTCCTCATGAAATGTTCTACCACTGACATGTACCTCTGCGGTTGATCTGGCTGATCTCGTGTATGGATAATACCGCCATTTATCACTTGAGTCAATTGTTCCATTACTGCAACAAACTGTTCAGTTCCAATTCCGACCATTTCAGGATGCTGATTCGGAAGGTTATTTCCTTCTGCATTCCTTCCTAGCACTGCTTCCCTGTTTCCTCTGTGGAAAACCATTCTGAACAAACATGTCTTAGATGATGCAATATGGTAATCTTCAAATACTATATCACTTCAATTTGACAATTAAAAAATATTTTTGGATAATCATTTAATATAATTATAACTCCTAAAGTTATCTAAACAGACCTTTGATACCAACTATAAGGCCCCAGCCTTAAACCTTACTTAATCTTGAGTTATTAAAAGATTACACCTTGAGGATATTTTCGGGTTTAGAGTTTTAGAGAATTAGATCATAAAACTTGCATTACATTCCACATATAAACAAAGTGGTTACATAAAGATAATATTATTCTTTCCCATTAATGGATACATATTTAAAATAAAACATGGATTCTTTCTTGACAGTCCCTTGACACTATCATCATATCATATACCTTTCCCTTGACCTGTGAAAAAAATTTCAAAAAAACTTGGGATGAGCATAAAAAGCTCAGTAAGGGATATAAAATATATATGGAAAGGAATCATGGGTACATATATAAATAAGAATGAAATCATACTTTATCCATAAAACATAAGCACTTCAACATACCTCATCAAATCATGAATAAATCATAGAAATCATATGACATAAAGGTAACTTGAGGCATTCATAACATTATTACGTAGGTAGTAAACCTCTTGGTTACATTTGCAATACCCATCACAGTATATTCCCTAAATATCTTCAGATAAACCTTAACGTTACACTCCTTCGCGTTACCCAATGCATTGGAGAGCTATATCGAGCTCACCCGCCCTTAGTTTATCACGGAACCACCCATCTTCATAATAATGCCCAAGAACCTCAACATAATCGTATCACATAAAACATTCATAAAGGAAACATAACATTTCCACCTTTCAATAACAGGATATCAATACAAAAAATTGATATAAAAACATTATGAAAACCATTTTCAATACCGAAACATAAGAAAAGTAAAACATGGTATTTATTTTTCTTTAAAAAAAATTGTATGGCTTGTAGAGGAAGCCGAAACTCAAATAATGGTCACGGTGGCGGAGAAGTCGTTGTTGCCGCATACATACGACAAAAACATTCCCTTTTGTCGTTTAGTAAAAAGCTTCATATAAAAAAGATTCCTTTTCGATAAATGTAAAAGTAAAAGTGTTTATACACCGTATAAAAGAAGGTTTTGTATAAAACAAAATATGCCTCAATGAAAGGAGATTGAGACGAAGTCCCATACCTCGGGTCCGACTTCACTCGGTCGTTCTTTAATCTCTTGAATAATAAACTTGAGTTAATTTCTACTTGTTTAAGAACCTTTTTAAAGTTCATTATTCCTTTTATATCACTTATTTCCATTTCATGAACACTATGTAATTATTTAAGTTAATAACTGTCGTTTTAACGATCATTGGTACTTGAGTCAAAAATAAACCCATTATTATTACATGTTGTTCATGTATCCATTATATCCAGAATTATAATCATTATTTATATATCATATATATCTAGTATATACATGCATTTATAATATTACATAATCATTTAGAGGTAAGAAATGAAATGCACCGTTCCTAGAGACGGTAAGCCGTACGTACGCATGAACGCTACTTTCATTTCAATTTCATATTTTATAGAATGGAATCATAATTAAATAAAGGTATATTATAATTCCAGTATAATATCATATATAATATCACAGTTCCATCCTTTATACTTCCCACATATGGTATTTAACGAATCAAATCACTTCGAGGGGCGGCAGTCTGCACTTTCTTAAATGAAGATATCGCGTTTACCCATAATGGAAACCATAAAGGTATGCCCAAAATGAAAAATACAGAATCTTAAGGAAAACATAAACATATTATATATCATATATAAATATAGTGACATCTTAATGTCCACCTTTGAAGGTGTTAAAAGAATTTTGAACAATCATCATTTCGGGAGGCATAAATTCACCATCCACGGAAACACTATGTCCTTTAACCATTAGATGTAGGTGTGTGTATGTGTAGCTAGAATCCTTCTTATAACAACATCCTAGTATGTTGAGGATACTGGAGTTGTTACAAAACAAAATAATAATAAGAGTTTAGGGGGTTGGAGAAGCAAAATAAAACAAAAGGACTCAAAAGAAGACATTGCCATAAAATCGGATAACTCTCTTAGATTTGAGCTCAAAGGCTTCCTTGGGAAAAATTATACCCAATGTGAGGCTTCAAGGAGTAATATAGGGATTTTGAGAGCCAGAATGGTTAGGTTTTGGCCGAGCCAAAGGCTTTGGGAGTGTGGGTAAGGAGGTAGAGTTGGGGGCCTTTTATAAGAGGAGAGGAGGGGCACTCTTGGAAGGTAAAGAAAAGTCACTTCATTTTAAAATGGTATTCAGATTTAAGAGGTATAACATTGATGTGTTTATAGTATAAGGTGATAAGAGTTCTAAATACACCCATCCAATAGGTTTTGTCCATGTGTAGGTCATAGATTTTACATTATCATTCCATTTTATTTAAATCGTTAAATAATGAGGTCATCACTGCATCATCATGATGTCATAAATAATTTAATTTATTTAAAGTCTAAAAATTATAAAAAAAATACTATGATGTATTAAATATTTTTATCTTTCCAATGACTATTTATAATCAAAAATCTGATCTTTATAACCCCATGTAAAAATTGTTTTAGTAAAACATCTCATGTTTGTGTCATTTTTACTTTTACATTAAATAAAAAGTTATTTATGTCATTTCCCAACCAAAGTGGCTCCATGGGGTCCCCAAGTTGACCCATGGATTTTATTGGTCGGCCATGACACATCCAATGAAAGGAGGACATGTGTCAAGCACATCTCATTTTATTAAAGCATTATTTTTACCTTAAACTACACTGATTACCTCTAATCGCGATTAAGAACTTAAGAGTTACTATTCACCAAAAAATTATTTTAATCTCATTGAACCACATTTTACTTCTTAATGACAAAAATTTATGTCGTATTTTTGAAATTCAAAACACAGAAGTGGAAAAATTTAATTTAAACAAAAATTCAGTTTTTATAAGTACCACTTAGTGGTTTCACTATTCATCAAAAATTGATGTTTTTCAAAAAAATACCAAAAATTCACCCTAAGCTATATTTGATATTACGAATTCAAAAATTAAGTCTATTTTACAAAATTCAAAACATATAATTCAAATTAATTAATTTAATAATTAATTCCCACTGTCATGACGAATAGTGTGTTTTTATGAAACAATAAGTATCAAAAGATTGACACCAGTTTATGTCCAATTTCAAAGTGAAATTGATTCCAATGAACACAATTGGATTAAATGGTAAAAATATATTCTAATTACACTTCAAAACAAATTCAAAAGATAATCTAATAATATAAATAAATTAGATTAAAAAGCAGTTTTGATGTAAAATGCTGTATTTTTCACTATTCATTAAAAAATGAACATTGTCTGAAAAATACCAAAAATTCCCACAATGTAAATTTTGATGTCCCAATCATAAATAATAATTTTATTTTGAAAAACATATCTTATAAAATTGTCAAAAGATATATTTAAAAATGGTTTTCCATCAAAAGGCAGTAAAACAATCTTTTAAAAATATTAGTGTATTTCATGCTTAAGATTGGATTTATTTTCATTTTAAGATCTAAAACACTATCTAATTCATTAATAGGCACAGATAAAAATATATATTACTCATTACTTACTTGTTATGTTACAATAAAGGGTTGGTAAGATCCATCAAAATCAAAGTCCATTGCCTCTTAATGTCTCAATTGAATATTGTTTTTTATTTTGGGTATTTGGTCATTCCTTCAGATTTAGGATGCTATTTAGAATCTGAGTAAACTAAGATAGTTTAATTTTAATATAATGGATTCCTACTCTTATCAAAATAATATTTTCTTTTGGGATGTCATTAAATTTTCCATCACATGTTTTTTACTTGGTTCCTCAAATTTCCTGCCATTTACAACAAAAAAGTGAATATTTGGGATGAGTACAATTAAACTATTATTAAACTAACAAGAATCCAATAACATTTAATTGGTAATTTATAAATAAAAATTATTTCATATAATTTTAATTTATAGAATTTAATCTATGTTATCCCAGATCAAATTTCTAATATAATGTCTTATAAGATTTTTTACCTTAATAATGGTTCATATTGGACATGTAATTTTACTAATGAAGATCCCCATAGAATGTAAAGCATACTGTGTATCATGGACATTTTTTAGGAACCAGTTCTTATTCAAATCTAGCTCAATATATTATTTTCGAGTTTCACCCCGAGGGGAAATTATTCCAGAGCAACATCAACTTATATTATCTAGAAAAATAAGTATTTCATTGGAAACAACATACTTTTTACATTAATTTTTTTTGGATTTCTTCCCATGATTAGTTTTTCCCCTAAGGGTTTTTTAGAGTTTTATAATCCTAATCCCAAAAATAATTCCTCTGTTACCCACTATAACAAAAAAAATTATTAAAAAATAATTACTGATTTATTTCATAAGATTTAACATGATATAACCTAGAAGATAAATAGTTCTAGATTCCTTGGATATTATGTAGAATAAAAACCATACAAAAATAGTGGTTATATACACATTATTGAATAATTCCATAGCATGACCATGATATACCATCATTCTTGAAACATTCTAGGATAACTAGGGGACCGACATTATAATGGGATGAAAAATAAATCCTTATTTGTTGATTAATAATGAAATACATGAATAATATATTACATGTTATACAATAGGCATTCTAGTGAGACATAAAATGGGTTTTAATCATTAACATTAACAATTATTTCTAATATATCAAGTTAACATAAAGGCAACAAGGTAATGTGGAAAAAACATTTAACATGACATCATAATAATATTTAAGGATTAACCAATGATACATCATAAAATAATGTTCATAGGATAACCTCTAGATCATAATATATGTAATATAATTATACTAAAACATTAACCAATTCATTTAAACTTTATATATGAACACCCATCATAATCATATATTTTACACAAATAAGTGTACCACATAGATCCTATAACACAAGAAAATATTTCATAATAGTAAATATCTTGATCACGGAGTGTGGGATAAATACCTATAACTCCTTACTGACTAATTTATAGGTATGTCTAGGATAATACACATTAGAGAAATAGTAATGGTATTCAAAACATAATAGTTTGACATCGAAAACACACAACGAATATTCAAAAGCATAATTATAGTACATTAACGTTTCAAAAATGATTTAATGAGATAAAATCAAACTCTAATCATATGGTTATCAAATGTAATGCAATAGGTATGAGTAAAAACATATCCCAACATTATCAATTGGAAATAAAAAGCATAAAAATCTAAATTGTTGAATAAATATAATATGAAGTTGATTATTTCTAAATTTTGTCATATTATCCTCTTTGGTAATTATTATAAAGAGAGGGAATATATGACCTCTATTCAATTAGAAGGTCATTATACATTTATAAATACATGAAAACATAACCAAATGATATTAAAAATGATAAATTCAAATAAGGTACTAAAATTTAATAGAAAATAATGAAGTCCCTTAAAAAATTTAGGCATAATAATAACATAGAAAAATGTTACAAATAGAATTAATAAATGATATATCATTAATTAGATGGTAAATTGACATTCATAAAGCCATTAAATCCTAACTAATTTAGATTTTGAAGTCTAAATACCATGATTGTAATTAAGTGGAAAATAAGAGAGGGAGGCCCCTTACTAAATTTCATAATAGTAATATCTTATGTAGAGGTTATAATGGGTGAGAATAAATGATAAATCATCAATTGTAATGTAAATCGACATTTATAAAGGCTTTTAAAATAAAAAATTTAGATTCAAAAAGCTAAATAAAAATAAGTTACCTGAATGTAAAAGAAGATATAGAGTTCCATTACTAAATTTCATCCTATTAATTGCTTAGGAAATTTCTATAATGAGAGGGAATAATAGATATGTAAATATTAATAAATAAATTGGATATTATAGTTTTATTTATAAATTAAATAAAAGTTAAAATAGTTTCTAGACCATGGGTTTCGAATTGTGAAGGGAAAAGGAAAATGATTATATCCCCCATGAAAGTTATGGTAAATAGGCATAAAATGGAAAAATCGTACTGGACAAGTCAATAAATTCCTATGTTTATGTCATGTAGAATTATCAGAACCCTATAATTATACTAATCATAAGATCTCTATTCAATGGGTATATTATCAATGGATTTTATGTAAAATGTTATTTAAAATTTTTAATGATATAATTCAATCAAATAAGTGAATGTGTTTTCTATTAGCATAACAGGGTATTAATACAACATTAAAGGTATATTTATTTATAATAGTTTGAGTCATTATATCCATGGTGGATAGAAATTGGGGTTATTTGTTTTAGATGATATTGATGTATTAAATGATGTGGCAGGTATTGATGTATCCATGTATAAAATCAATTGAAGATGTGACACATGATCATTTTATCCTTGGTGATTCACCATAGGGGTGGTCAAAGGAAGGATTGAACCAGATGTTGTTTAATAGAACATCTTAATGTGAGGATAATATAGATATTTTAGGATATGCATGGAGAATTCATCAAAGGATTTGGTGGATGGTTTTCAGAACACATTACCTTGGGTGGGTTTTCCTATAATAACATTTATACCATATCCATCATAAAGCCCCAATTGAGGCATTTTATGGGAAACCATATCAAACAACATTATTCTGGATAGAGGTTAGGTAGTATGAGGCTTTTTGTACTGATGTTGTGTAGATATCATCATATATGTTTCAACATTTTCATGAAATAAGGTGAGAAACACAAGACCAAATGAAGTATTTTTACAATTACAATAAGACAAAATTAGTGTTCAAGGATGGGGACTATTTGTTATTGATGTGTTTCGTTAAAAATGGTCATAGTAAATTTATTGGGGTTTACATTTTCACCCGGTTTCTTTGGACCCTTGGATATGTAGGAGACTTTTAAAGCTGAAATATCCATTGGAATTTCCACCATGTATAGATAGGATACATGAGGTATTCCATATCTCTTATCACAATATTATCTTCATGATGAATGGTATGTCAATGAATGGGGATATTTTGCTATTAATGGTTATTTGACATTCGTGGAGTGGATATTGCAGGTCCAAGACCACCAAGAAAAGGTTATTCATGGATTAAAGAATCATTTAGATCAAGTGTTTTAAATACATTTCATCCTAGATGAGAGTAATTGGGATTGAGAGGTTAAAAGGTGTTCCCAGTTCCTTGAGCTATTTTATGTTAATATTTTCAATTATTTTATTATTATGTGATTTTTGGATCATGTTGTGTTATGGGATTTCTTTTCTTCATTTAGGTGGTGTGATGAATTCTCAAGATATGATAATTTTAGTACTTAATCCCTAATAAATAATCATATAATAATATGAAATTAAATTCATGAGGGTGATGAGTGATACTAATATAGGATAGCATCTTACCTTGGAAGGGTTTATTTCATGATTCTTGTGTTCAGGGAATTGTGGTATATTGGTTTTAGTAGTTATGGGTTTGGTTTTTATGATGGTAAGATGGTTATGGTGACCTAGCTATGTAGTATGAGTTTTTTCAAGATGTTTTTATATCCATTAGGGTTAGTAGGTTCGGATTGTGGTATTGGTGAGGAGTAATGAGAACATAGAGATGTCTCCCATGTGGTGGTTTTTTAGACACCGTTCCTTATGGTCTTGTTTTCATATTCTCGATTGTGAGAATTATTTTTGAGTTATCTTATGTAAAAATGTGTTGATTTATTGTTAGTTTAATTCAATTAATTGTGTAATGTTATTGATTTAGTGGAGGTTTGATGATTTTTCTTGGTGTACAGAGATATAGTAAAAAGGTTGTGGAAATGCACATATTAAAAGGGGTACAACACACGAATTTGTGGTTCATTGGTTATATATCGAACCAGTTTCATGGTTTTTATTTAAATAATGTGGAAACCCATGAAACATATTCACATCATGAATTAAATTCTTGATGTTTTATTAAATAATGGTTTATGGGGATTAAATTTTAAATGATGTTTGATTTGGAGAATATTCACATAATTTACATTGTGAATTCATCACACTATATTAATGTGATAGGATACTTGTAATTTTATAAACCCATTAGCCAATTTAATTTAAATTATCTACACCTCTCACTATATATGTTATACAAGACACCTAGGTTCCTTGAGGTGAAATTATATCCCCATTCCTCTAGGATTGTTCTATAGATTCATGTGTATGCCTGTTTGTAATCTGTCGTGAGTTCCCCTATATTGCACAAGGTTTTCTTTTGTTCGTTCCCTAGATATCCTCTTTAATGGTGAATTTTTGGTTTTAGTTATTAGATGGGATTTGTTTTGTATAACCATGGTTGATGTGTACGTAGATCTTAGGATTTTTTATGATTTTGGTTATAGGGTATTTTTTCTTCTCCCTGTGGTGTGTAGTGATATCTGGAAGAGACTTTATTTTAATGAATCCATCATTTCTCACTTTTGTGTATCATTTAGAAGTGGTTTAATATTTTTACCTATGTTGGATGTTTTTCTATATTCTAATTAATATAAATTATTATAAATATTTAAATTGATGGGAATTGGTATAATTTTTACGCTTTTATAGCTTTGATATTGTCTTGATATAGTGAATTAATGAGCTAAATGACCTATTGAAAATCATGGTTGTTCAAAGCCTTATATTTTACTACAGTTGATGTGATTGGGAACACTTTTCATGTTTTGGTGATATCACCGAAAAATTGAAATCAGTAAACCACTAATATTAGGCTTAAAAAATGGTTTCCCCTATATTTTTTTGTGATAACACTGCTGAAATAAATTTTTATTAGATAAAAATCTATTTTCTAAATAGATAAAAAAAACTGACGTGTTGTGTGAGTGGTTGTTCTTCATGGGTGTTGATTTGTGGTTGTGATGTGTTACTGAGAGATGTGTGTTTTTAATAATGATTTTAGGATGGTAAGGTGACATTTTGTTTGGGTGTTCTTCTATTATGGTGAGGTGATGGTTTTTTACCATGTTTTTGGGACAGTGAGGTGATAGTTTTTTTCTATATTATTTTTGGGCTGTGAGGTGATGGGTTTTGGCCATTTTTATAGAGGAGAGGTAATGTTTTATTTTCTGCGATTTTGGGACAGTGAGGTGATAGTTGGACGGGAATGAAGGGCTTCATGTAATGTATGGTAGCATTGGTCTACAAGATGGAGTAATGGTGGAATAATTTTATTGATAGGGACTGAAATGGAATTGGATTGGATTGGTAAATGTGATTTAAATTATTAATGATCTAATAACTGATGGGATATGTGGACTAATGTGGTTGATGCATAAAAATTAAATAAAAGTACTGGATAAAGTGTTTTGATTAGAATATGGAATGTGGAATATAGTTTGTGTTATGCTATACATTTATAGGTGGTAATGAAAGTGGGGATACTTTTTATTGATTATTTTTATTAAGAATCCATATTTTTATAATTTGTGTAGATCTATGTATAGAATTGAATATTCCTTGTTATTTCTATACACACGCCACCCACATTGTACATTGTTTCCCCACACCTCTATACTCACATGGGGGTTTATTTCCTAAACATATGGGTGATGAGTATTAATGGATGCATAACCTGTATTTCATGATCTCCATTTCCTGTTGGTTGATCTTCATAGGATGTCTTGGTCGGAGGTTGGTTATTAATTTTGGTGATGGTCTTAATTTCTTGAGGTGAGAAGGGATAAGACCATGTTATGGGGTGGTGGCCCATTTTTTTGAGCAGGATGTGATAAGACCATGTTGTGGGGTGTCTTATGGTGAGGATCGTGCATGCTAGGAGGGATTATAGACCTTTCCTTCATGTCTATGATACCTTTCTACTATGGTAGTGGTTTTGATGTCATGGTAAATGTGTTTACAACCTAAATGATATATTATCAAGTTATGGGGCGGTGGCCTATATGTTCACAGGGATGATATGATGTGACCATCTTGTGGGGTGGTGGTATATGTTAATTCAAAGAGATGAAAGCCCAATTACTTATCATACTAGGGTGTGAGAGATGTAAATCAATGGGAATTTTGTTTGTGGTATCTTTTATCCACATGATAATTATTATAATATTACACTTGGTTTGAATTTTATAGTGATCATGCATTGGAGAGTTTGTGATGGATAGTTGACCGACATAGTTATTGTTTGTTTTATTCTTTACTCATAGTGGATATATATTTTTCTTTAACATGTATATAAGTTACATTAGATTTCATTCTAGGAATACTTTTATGCTCACCCTAGGTATATAAATTGATTTTCCTGTTTCAATGATGATTGCATGCATCATTCTCGAAAACACTAGCTCAAACATTTATGGTAAGTTGTTGTATTGCAGCTTTAGATTTTCTGTTGCATATTTCATTTTGTAGATCTAGATATATATTAGTTTTATTTGTTCATGCATTGGGGGATGGTTGCATTTTTTTTAATATTAATTTATGGACTTTCATATGAATGATTCATCATTTCACCCTATCTTATATTAATATAGGGGTAATTCCTCTCAATTAATGATATTTTTATACCCTTAATGATATTCCCCAATACAATTCACACTAGAGGTCTGAAAGATAGATAATTATCTATCTCCCATAATTATTTTATCATTGGTGGGAGGGGATCGTGATATCCTATAATAGAAAATGTACTCATGAATTGTTAATAATGGCGTATAGGAGGTTATGTTTGGTACGAAAAGGAAATGATACCCATGGAATTTCATAAAATATTTAAATATAATCTAAATCATAATAATATCATGTGGTTCAAAAAATAATAATTCGAATTTATTTTATTATAAGGTAATTTTATCATCAGCCAATAAAATATTTATGTGCTTATGTTATATTATAAAATATATTTTTAGTTCAACTTCCTCATTAACTATTTTTACCCTTTACCACGTTCACCGATGTCTTAGTATTTATGGGTCATAAATTTATTTCTAAGCTAAATGGTGACCCAAAATGGTATATGGATGATATTTCATACCATTTACCATCCCGATTCTCCTCTATAAATTAATTTTTTAATCATTAGATCATTTACTAAAATTATATTTATCATAAATATTCATTTTACACCTTTTTTGGGGACTACTCCTTTAATTTGACATGAAATACATATATGAAGTAAAAGAATTAGAATATAAACTTATTTACCAATAATTATATTCTATAATAACCTTTCAAATTCTTCGAATACCATAATTCATCAAAAATTTATTAATTTTATTGTTTTTAAAATCATTTACCTTTATATTTCTAAATACATTCAAGAGAAATGTATCGGTTTTTCATAATCTTTCAAAGTAATTTTGATTACACTAGAAAATAATTATAAATTAATATACATAAAATAATTTATTTATTTTAAATATTAACTACATATTTTCTAATAACTTCATCTTCTCCAAATGAACACATATTTGAGAATTTAAAACCATTAGAGAAACATTTTTTGTTTATCCTCTTAATTAAAAAAATATAAATGTTCTAATCAAAGTGTGTAAAATTAGAATATTATCATATCTAAAAAGTATTACAAGGAATAAAACTCATAACATAGGATAAATAATTGTGATAGTGATATTTTAAGGTTATAGCACATATTATTAACCTCTTTTAATCCCTTTTATCTAAATCAAAATTGACATATACTTACAATGATTACTATTCCTAATAACTAAGAATAAAAGGGGTATATTTAACAAATTTGAACATAATAATTAGAGTTATGGGATATATTTTTCTTTTTACAATTTAAATATGATTATAAAATCATTTTCTATGTAAATTCATAAAATGAAAAAAAAATCCATTTTTAAGTTTAAAATTAAATATATACCATGATATAATATAATATTGATTCCCATTATATTACATTATTTTTTATTTATTAATTAATTATTATAATAAATCACTACAAAATGCAAGATTTAATTTTACTATATAATTACATCATTTAACAAAAATAGTTTATGGATTAACAAAATCATCATTTTCACTATTCACTAATAAATTAAATTTTCCAAACAAATTTGAAATATTATTACTAAGTGTATTTTGAAAAGAAAATATTTACATTGTTTTAAATTTTTTAAAATATAATTTCTCAATGTAGTAGTAATTAATTATAATATCTATGAAAAAAATAAAAGAAATACCATTTTTGTTGAAAATGTATTTTTGAGGCTTGAAATGACCTTATTAAAAATTGATTAATTATTAATTATAAATTAATAGATTTATTTATTTAATAAAAAAACATTATAAATTGTTTACATAATATTACCATTCAAATGTATACCCTTCAATCTAGTATCGATGTTATTATATCCATGTTTAATTAATATTTTCCATATTTTGTTTATGCTTGGTGAAATTTGTGATACACGTTGTCAAACATAGTTTTATTTAAAAAAAATAAAAACATAAAATATGGGGGTATTATATTGCCCACCATTTAATGAAATTGACAAAAAAAAATATTTCATCTTTTCTAAAATGAATATAACATAGTAATAAAATAACATATATATATATATATATATTATCATGGAAATTAATTTCAAGGTTATGAATATGAAACTTATTATGAATGTATGTCCATAAGTTTCAACTATTCCAAAGAGTTTATAGAAGATTAATTTATCATTTTATTGTTAGTTTCATGATAATAATTGATATAACTATATTTGACATTTTTGAGATTAAAAAAATCCATTACGAATATGTTCGAAAATATAGTAAGATTTAAATACTTGATTTCATTTTATTTTATAAGTATAATGTTATCCTTTTACATGAATGATCATGATAATTATAAATGATACATTTTATGAGAACATAAATAGTATTTTAATAAACTATAAGATGAAAATTTATTTCTCTTATCTTAAATAGTAATTTTTTGCACAACCTATCATAATAAAAAAAATAAATTAAACTCCATATAAGTTATTTATTTTGAGACCTAAAATTTTCATAACCATTAAAAATGAAGGTATGATAAAATTTCCATACATGATTTCTTCTTATTTTATAGGAATATATTTATCATGTTATGTGAACCATCATTATTATGGTAAATTTTTTATTACAAAAGAAATATAATAGTGTTTTCAGAAAAAATAATATGAAAAATTCCCTCTCTTATATTAAATCAAAAATTTTTGAACCATCTAAAAAAATTAAACAAACCTTTTTATAAATTTATCCCCAAACAGAGATTCTCAATTTTTTGGTCACATAATCAATCATTTAACGACAAATATAATATATTTTCTTAAAACATTATCATTAATTTCAAAAATGACATGAATCACCAAAACACATAATTAAATCACATATGATTTTAGAAATCAACTCAATCTTCATTCCTCAAATTATGTATACATTAATCGCATAATATTCCCTATATAATGTTCATCCTTGAAAATAAATTTAATTACTTAGTCAACAAATCAAATTTTATTCCCATGGTTATCTATATTAAAAAACATATGTTCCCAAAATATTAAAATCCTTTTATCCAAATTTGCTATTTCAATATCAAATATCATATTAAACCTAAATTATATCAATATCATTCAACTTTTTTCATCTAAATATAATATCATTCCCCATAAAATAACATTTTCTTTTAAAACACACACAAAAAAGGCCA
This sequence comes from Viscum album, assembly GCA_963277665.1. Lineage (NCBI taxonomy): Eukaryota > Viridiplantae > Streptophyta > Magnoliopsida > Santalales > Viscaceae > Viscum > Viscum album. The sequence goes on along the minus strand of OY728133.1, from coordinate 967,753,307 downwards.
TAATCCTATAAATGTATCCAAAAATATCATTAATAATCTTAAAAACTCATAACATAAAACGTATAAAATGAAAACTATATTCTGTAAAATATATTATCAAACATTAACTTTTTAACCCACAAAATTTTGATTAGTCCCATACCACTATGAAATAACATTTCTTTCTATATGTTTTATACATGTATTTATCAGATTGCTTCATATTGGAAATAGTTTTACCCAAAGAATATTATTTATGATCATGTAGATATGCATGTAGTCTTATGACCATACATTGTGAGAAACTGATGGTCGATTTAAAACCCTATCCACCGCATTCATTGTTGTTAACTCTTAGTGAATTTTTTTTACAACAGCATCGACTTTACAATATCCAGATATTTATTTATTTTCATTGATAATAATAAAATACATAATTTACAAAAACATAATTCCATTTTTTATAACTAAGAATAATCATTAGATTCATTAATAATAATATGTTATATAATATATGCTTTCATTAATCGAGATCCAAAAGGTCATAATAATACTTATACAATGAAAAATATAACTCCCTGACTCCAGTAACCCAATTTCATTGATTATCTTACTATATTGCCTTAAAATATAAGAGATCATATCTGAGAGGAACAAATAGTTTTGTATCCTTTAGTAAGTAGATGAAAACAATATTGTCCCATTATTTTTTATTCACGAAACAAAATTTAATATTCAAGTGAGAAAATTATCATTTTTTAAAATATATCCTACAAATTAGTTATAACAATCAATTTAGAAGCTTTGGAATAGGAAAACATAATAAAAGGTGATCGTAGATGCTTCGTAAAGGAATGAATATAATAGAATCTATCAATGAATTAATAAAACATGGGAAATATGGTATAGATAAATACTATTCAATACATCAATATATATAATATCATAAAAGGCGAATATATCCATTAATTACATAACAATATAAATAATCAGTGGGATAATAATATTTTTTTTTAATAATTATAGTTTTCAAATATCAGAAAATATATCCGTATTTTCAAGTACTCTTTCAAAGAAACCATATATAATTTGACATTGAATAAAACAAATACCTAGAATATTTTTTTATCAAAAGTATTATTGGAGCATTTAGGGGACATAACAGGACATTCACCTCACTTACTAATGATAATTCACTATTTATGGGAAATAAATTGACTACCATTCAAGAAATAAATAGTATAAAAATTCATATTAAAAATATAAAATTTGAAATGAAATTTTTTTACAAATATAATAATTAATAAAATGAACATAGGATATATAGATAATAAATTTGGATTGCATCATAGGGTTTTATCCTCAACATTGAATAATACTCATCAAACAATGTAGACATAGATGAAAATATATTACAATGACCGCAATAAGATTTTATGAGGAAACACTACATTATTTTTGAAATTGCTAAATTTAAAATGAAATGTTTTTTCAATATTTGGAAAAAAAATCATTTTAAAATAAAAATTCAGACTTGTAAATTAAAATTCAAAAAAAACTCATGGATGTGGTAAAATCTATTCATACTGTTAATGTTAAATCAAATATTCTATTCAGACCATGGGTAAAATACCTCATTTAGAGAATGAAATCAATATTTTTTTAAAAAAATATAGAATTTAAATCATGGGTTAAAATGTATTTTATCAATGACAACCTCATATTTAAACATGAATTGGGAAATAAGAAGAAAATATGGATATTGCATGAAAATATTACCAACCAAAAATAAAATAAATTGTTTTCTTTAACATTATTATTTTAGGCATTTGAGTATATTGATTGATTAAAAATAACATAAATAACATAAATTCCATTGAAAAAAATATGTAATGAGAAAATATGGTGCTAAAGATGTAAACATACTTTAATTACCCCAATGTAAGTTAAAATATAAACAATCCTATGTAAGAATGATATTTTGATAATAACTTATACAACTTTTGTAGCTTTTGAATCATATATCCCATGAATATATAACATCAAACTAATATAAAAATGAAATATAAATAAATATATTCACTATATAACATAACAAAATATAATTATACACATAACATAATGAAAAATTTGATGAATAATACATGTGTTTCATTTAAACCAAAGTCAGACTTCAAAACCATATCTCAAGTCTCTACTTGCTTCATATGAATTAAAATATCTTGTAAACAAAATTTTGATTTATTTTAAATATTTTAAATGATCATATTCATATATATCATAAAATATATTATTCACTTATTATAATTTGTCACTTATTTATTAATAATTATCTATTAACTTCATTGCTCATGTTTACAACAATATCAATTTTTTGTTCATGTTTTTGTTCATCGAATCTAGTTATTATATATTAATCATTGTTAAACCATATAAATAATGTCATCCATATTAATAATATCTTTTTAAATAATCATATACAATTTTATAAATATTAATATATGTTAAGGAGGATGAATTTTTCAGATTACATCATGGATATGTTAATCTATATGGACACATAAGAAATGATTCAACTTTTTAATGAATGTAAAAATAGATAAATAACTAATAATAATAATTTTATGAATAATTATTCTATTTTATATATCATATAAATGTGAAATTTGTATCCTTATTACTAATCATATAATGAATAAATGAAATGGGATTCATATCGCTTCATATATGTTCCAATCCAACAGTACCCATGAGAAAATTTTATTCTCAAGATATTAACTATTAGAGGAAGTGCAAGATCTATCCAAAAATCATAATTTAAGAATTTTCAAACTCCCATATCCTCATAAAATCTATCATCACATCACATCATATCCTTTATCCAATTTTTGTGCATCCTATAACATCTTCATTTTCCATTATTCTTATGGTGATTATGGTGACTATGATGTTGTGTTTCTTATCCATAGTTAATGGAAGTGGTATCCATATCCGCTACATTCCATGATATAGGTTACCTATTCATTTCGTAAATAATTTCTAGTGGGAAAGTGTAGGATGGCCTGTGTTAGTATATGGATTTATTTTGTACATGTTCTTTTATGTTGGGTTTTTCCTATTTGGTGTGATATAACAATATTGATAGAAATTGGTCCAGGCTTTGTGTGGGTGATTGAGTTCTAGGATGATATGATAGTTGTTTCATGGATGGTTTTGGATTCCATTAAAGTCGTCATCATTGTCTTTTTTATTCCCAATGAACAAATTAGCTTTTTCATTCTAATGAATGTGTCCATATTTTGGAGAAAAATTTCCTCCGTGGTTTGTACTGGTTGTTTTTTGCGATGTGGATGCCTTCATGGGAACTAGATTTTGTCTCATTTCATTGGGCATGTGGTACACCTTTTTTCAATTTCTACTAGGTAGGTAACCTTATAAGAGACATGTGTATTCTGAAAGAGGTCATTCAACCATTTGTGATTATATTATTAGATAAATAAGAAACCTTCCAATGACCATTTGACTAGTGATTTTAGCCTAGATTTTCATTTCACTATGATGACATCATAAGGATTATCTCACATGTATTATTCGTTGGGTGACATTAAGTATAGATTAGTTTGTTTTTACATATAATACATTGATCTCATAATATTTTACAGTGAGTATGAGGGGCTCCCTATCACATTCTTTTGTACCAGTATTTCACAACATCACGGAAGTTGGGTGTGATGCATAAATATTGAAATATCTCACCATTTCATTTTCCGGAAGTGATGGGGATGTGACATCATATACTTATTGTATTGAAATTTAATTTCTTTTTAACCATTGGAACCAAGTTAGGACTTTGAGGTCTGGTTTCTCATAGGTTTTTATGCTTCATTCCATGCTTTAGGTTCTCTCCTCCACCCAATTTCCAAAATGGGTTCTATTTTTTGGTTAAATAAATTTATATTGACCCAAAAACTAATAAAAAAATAAACCCAAAACTATTACTAATCATAAAAGATGTTGCAGGAAAATTAACCATATAAGTATGTGGATACTCCAGTCCACACAATGGTATGATAGATACTTTCATTTCCTATTTTATAAATAAGAGGTTAAAATGATTATATCATTATCATAATAACATCTTATTTTATTTATGATAATTTATTAACATAATAGGATTGATATAGTAGATTTATAGTTAATATAAAATTAAATTAACATTAAAATAATTGTGAAAATGTAATGTATTTATTAATATAAAACCATTAGATTAAAAATTATGTCTTCATTGGATGGTATTAATGGAATACCATGAGATATATGATAAATTAGGAAATATACTAAACTTGTAGAGAAGGTATCTTCCATTATAGGGTGATCAAACATTTTGTACTAAGAAAGAACAGATGTAACCTTTTATAAGCAAGGTAAGGGATAAATATGGAATTACATAAAAGATTTAAATATAAAATATATCAGGATAAAATAAAGTGGAACCATATGGAAAAAAATTAAAAGTTCTGAAATTATAATATTGATAAGACTTCATCCAATAAAATTTATATTGTTATGTTACACTATAATCCTCATATTATTATTTAATCACATCCATAATCCTTTTTAACATTAATGGTGGGGAAACATTTTTTACCCATTAGGGGCCATAAAATTTATAATAATGTTGAAAGTGGCCTAGAAATGGTCCTTGAATTAAATTTTAGACACTTTTAAATTTCACATGTCCTATTTTATTATTATTTTTAAATCAATAATAAATCATTAAATGGTTTGAAAGGCATTTGAGGACTATTCACTTATTTTTAATTCCAATGAGTCTATATATTAATATAAATTTAATATATATATATATATACTAGTGATTATAATATAAAATTACATATTAATTTCATATAAAGAGAAAAATCATCCTCAAAATATAAATTTTATTGTTTTTAAAATCATTTACCTTGATGACCCAACAACTCACTCGAGCATAATATTGGAATTATGTAATAATTTAATGTAACTATCTTAGCAATACAAATTTAAACTAAATTTTTATAAAAAATATAATTTATTTATCATAAAAAGAAAAATTCTAATTCATCCATACTTTTTTATCCCTATGAAAACTTATAAGGGAAATATATATCAAGAAACTCGCATTTTGTATTTATCATTTTCCTAAATTAATAAAAATAATTGTATAAGGGATGTGGTGATAAATTTACACATTTTATATATAGAATATATTAAGTTGATATCCTCTCAATAATAGAATATGATAAAGTTTTTTATGATATTTATAGGCACTATCTCATAGTTTTACCATTTTTTTACGTGTTTGTCCCCTTTCAAAGTGACAAATATTTAAAACTATTACTATTCAGAATGATGAAAAATAAAAGCAAACTATTTTAAGAAATTTATCATCATAATTCCATATAAGGATTCCATTATTCATTATTATTTTTATATAAAATTCAGAAATCAATATATTTATAAATATGTCAAATACAATAAAAAATAGATCTCATAAAATTTTGTTCCAAAATAAAATTCAAATTCTATCATAATAATTTATAACATGGAGTCATATAGAATTATTTATATTTTTTTTAATAAAATGTTCTTTTTGATACATTGATACCAAAAGAAAAATATAATAAGGATTCCAAATTAATAGTTTTATAGACAAAATTTTCAAAGTATTCATTTTCCATTATTTATATATAAATATTTATTTTGTCAAAAATATTAAAAATTCATTCTAAAACAAAAATAAAATGATTATTTTAAATATTATGTCTATTTTTTAAAATTAACATCCAAAAAAATTTAGAAATAAAATTTTGTTTTCGTACACAAAATTTAATGACAGACATTTTTTGAACTGAATTTATTTTTGAGGAATTAAATAATCCCACCGAATATATGGTACATTTTTTTATGAAATTATAAATATATTTGAATTATTAAAAACCTTTTTAAATATTTTTTTTAAAATTTTATTATTCCTATTCATACCATCTATCACAATATCCTGGTTATAACAACCATATTAAATTAATATTATTTCATTTTTTGTTTAAACTTGATGTTTCATGTGATGCAACTATCAAACATTCAGTTAATTTAAAAGAAATTATAAACTAAATTCTTGGTATATTACTGTTAATTTTTCATTAGTAAGATTCACCAATATTCATTGATCCTAATGGAAAGACTAGTTATAAATATAATAAATAAATTTTCATAAATTCCATTACATCCTTATATTCTGGTGCTAACAATAATTCAATATATTGTAAAAAAATAAAAGAATTGGGCTACACGAATGACTAATATTATTTAAATTAAAATACCATTAACTGGGATTGGAAAATCAATATTTTTTAAAATTTTAAGTATCTATTATAATATTTTATATGATACTAGTCTCTATATTTATCTTATTAATAGTGATAATGATGGATAAAAATTTTGGGTTTTAAAACATTCAATTTCTAAGGATATGGAATATTTTTTCCAAGGAAACCTCAACGATGGTGTTTTGTAATCACACGAACTTCTCACTACATATTTATCACCATTTTATTTGAAATTTGGATTCAATAATGGTGTTCCACTTGGGAGGGTGGTTGAAACATCGAATTAATCTATAATTCTCCATTATTACTTCCCAATATAACATTTGAAACATAATTTCTTATTCTATCTCAACAAGGTAAAAGGATAAACTGATTAGAATATGAAATATAACTGTTTTTTTTATTCACTTTTCTTATAATATTAATAAATATAGTCAAAAATCATTGGTGGAAAGTGATCCAATAAGGTCTTCATTAGCATTGAAAGAAAAAAGGCATCAATTAGTCACTTCATTCACAGATGGATTCATGGGTTTTAAACTTATATTTCGATTTTATACCTTCTAGTGGTTTAATTATGTCCTTCAAGATAAGTTTAATTCTTGAAGATAGTTATTGATTAAAATATCTCTCAAATCAATTATCCTTATATATATTTAATCTCATAAAAATTCTTTCGTTCGGTCCAATAGATATCAATTGGACCTATGTTATTCTAGGCTATCACTCTAACAATGTATTTGATTTTATGTTATCTTAGAAAAATTTTATTTTCAATAATATATATAATTAAATTAAAAAATGTGTATTTATATCCATTTTAGTTGAAATAATAGATCGGTCCATCCATCCTATAATATAAATTGATGAAATGACATCCCAAGTCCATCGTTATTTCCTTATTGTAATGAATGTGGAGGTATGATAAATCTTTCTCTTTCATTTAGGGTTGTTAGGGATGTATTGTAATCTTTTTGAGCCTACCACCAATGTTTCAAACCTAATCGAGATTTTTTCCACCCTCAAATTCGTTGCATTTATCAATATATCCAGTTTTACAAGAATCGAAAGAAAAATTTTCACTACATAGCACCCCCACATTAAACAGATATATTGATCTGAGTAATTTTAATTTAATGAGGATATGATCTTGTGGTTATATGGCTATATCAATCCCTATGGGACATTAAATGTAATTTATCAGTAGGAAACATTAACTCATTGTTATAAATAATATTCCTAAATTGGTTTTTTAATATAATTTTTTCAAACATAAGTACTTTTAAATTTTTTCTAATCTCATGATTATCATGTATGATAAATCTCTATCAAAAGTATTATATATATGTTAATGAACTTAATGTTAAGGAATGTGATTCCACAAAAAAACTATTTCCATCATATCTCAACTGGCTCAATATCAATAATCATCATATCAAATATATGGAACTAATTCTACTTTGAACAACATCACTATGGTCTTGATAAATTAAAGATGTGAATCCACAACATACTATAAAGCTTCTTTCAACTTAATATTCCATAGTGTTGGGAAATATAGTCTCAATAATTTGAAAATTTTATTGTTCTTTAACAAGGTATTCCAAAAATAAATTTGTTAAGATAATTGACATTAATAATGATTATTGTGATGGATTGGTGGAGATATATTCCTAAATATCATATATCAAATACTGGTATTTCAGACTCATATTATCATCTTATCCTCTATTCTAATGAAAATAGTGTCAAGTTGACCGAAAATATACATCATCTATATATTAATAGGATTATTGTTATATAATTAATTAGTGTACAAAATTCCATCTCACCATGATATGTTCATGAACATGAAAAATTCAATAACTAGTAATTGAAATGATCACTATTGAGATGGAATAACATTAAGGGTTTTCATATTAGAATATCAATCATAAAAAGATCATTGATTCAGTTTTTTAATTTATGTTTGGAGTCATTTTTTTATTTATAAACATCTCATTAACTATTAATCAATATACTTTCATATCTGTCACAATCTATGAGACATCCATTAGAGTTCCTGGGAGATTTGGGTTCATAAAACTCTTTTTTTATTAAAACTATCTATCATTTGGATAATGTTGAAAATTTAAAAAGGTTGTAATTTATGATATGACTAATATATTTTGTGATTCAGTTCCTGCCATCATAATGTTAAAACCACGAGGTCTATGAAATAATAGATTGGATTTTGTTATATGGAAGACTCTCCTTATACTCCTTATCTATGTAATTTTATTATAGTATTTTAGTAGGCTATAGAGTGTGGGGAACTACTATAAGAGAATTAGATGTAATTGAGGTCATGTAAGTATAATTAATTCATGTACATAGTATTGAATGTACATGAGTGATATATTTATAATTATCCAAATCATCAAATGTAAATTAATTTCCTTAGGTATTTATTACATTCACTTAATTAATCTTGTATTTTTTATAATACACTATTTATATTATACTTATAATTACATAGTTCATATCATACATCTTCAACCACTAACTATGTAATATCCTTAATGAGAAAACTATCATGGATTTTATTATAGTTTTATAAGATTCAACTATGAATAACTTATTATGATCACAAATGTTATTTCTAGTTTTGGTTCTAATGAAATTTTACATGTACTAACTCATTGAATTGTTTCATGTTGTAAATAAAACAATAATGTTAACATGGGGTTTAATAAAAGTCCTTATTTGGATGAAATGGGAAAAATATTCCTCCTTTGAATAGTGTTACATAGAAATATAAAATTCATCATTATGTCACCCATTTTAGTGTCTATATTGATAATATTTTATTAATTTTTAAGAATAATTATTTTTTTCTTATTCTGGAGAGATTTAAAAAATATAATTTTCTCTAAAAATTAATAAAATAAATTTTATTAATCAATTATTTATTATAAAAGGTGAAATGAAATCATTGATTTAAAGGATTCTCCTTTTGGATGTCTTCCTCAATGAGATTTGTTTCTCTAATGAAAGCATATTAGGTGATGAGTGAAAATAAAATATTGATCTAATTCTCATACTGTATAATTATCATCAACCATCCCAACCAACATTAATATATATTTTTATAAATAAAATTTTCAAATTTAGAATTATTTTTTATGGAATTCTATTGGATTTGATAGAGGATAATGAATAGTTTCTTGTGAATGTCTTGATAGTGTGGAATGAGGTATTATTATAGTGAAAATAAATTTTTTTCCCTTTTCTCATATGTATGTTAGTATAAATATTGATATTAATATAATTTTAAAAAAATGACAAATATTATTTGTGTAAACATGATGTTTCACCTCAAATTCATTTTATACTGTCTAATTATATTTTACTTATTCATTCATATAATTCCTTTATATATAATAACATTGGATTTTATAAACCTTATCAATTAATTTAATGTAATTATTATGATATGATTTGTATAAAATGTAGTGCTAATTTTGTAATATTTTAATGATTCATGGTTGGATTGTGATTATTTGGATATTGATATTTTTAGTATTTTTTGGGAGACGAGATATCTTAATAATTGATAAAAAAATAATATTTTATTTATATATTATTAGGCTATTAAAAGTTTAATAAAATTACATGATAGTGTTGTGGGATATTATTTTGGATTTTTCTTTTGATTGATAGTGTGGTAATTGATTGGGTAGTGTGAATGTTTTCCTTACCCAGGTTAATATATATGTATGATGATGTCCAATGATTAGTTGATACTAATATATATGTTTCAATATTTAAATTACTCAAATAATTTCCCACTATTATGGAATAAAGTTATATGAATATAACAAAAGAAGATAATATCTTTTCAATTACAACATTGGTATTGAGACTAATGATAACATATATGTGTATCTAATTCCATTAGTAAAGATAACACTATGCTATATGATATAATTAATATACTTATTTTTTTTGATATAGTTCTAGACCACTAACATATGTTTCAGGTATTTGATGATTTACTAAAATGTATATACCATTTTTTCATAACATATGTGGAATCATTGTAGGAAATTATGCACTATGAAGTTACACTTTATTTACCCGTATAACTGAGTATGAGTTAGAATATTTATAGAGGTGTTTCTCTAACAGGATTCATGTTGTAGAAGTGATTCTATATAATGAGATGTTTGTTTATATACATTGATTCATTTCATATGTATTTTTAGTTGGGAAGTAAAATAAAATAATAATTTATGATACAAAATTGTTATTTCCAACCATATCAGAAGGTAAATATATGATAGAGTATTCGAGGAGTGGTTTTAATGTTTACATAATAAAATTACTAGATAGGATATATATAAAAACAAGAAATCATATATAGAATATTTTTTTATTAGAACACATAATCGTTTTTATAATGTCATCCAACATGGACCTCAAATACTCAAATAGAATATATGGTCATAACACTCTAACCATCCATACAATCACTGAATGACACCCTAAATAGAGGTTAAATCCCATTTAAACCATATGTTATTTATATTTTTACCGTAATATAACATATCATAAATTATTAATATAATCTCTCATTCAATTAGAAATTATATATTCATTGAATCATTAAGGATATAACATTGTCTCTTACTAAAAAACACCTATATGATTACTCAAATATTGGAATGTCACCTATATATAATGTCTACCTCAAATATAGATCAAAAGGCATAATAAATAGTATGTTCTTTGTGCATCATCATACACCAAAATCCCATGGTTTTGTGAATGAAAGAGTAAAAACACATTCATTAACAATCATTTACATTAAATTTAGGATAATTGGTAATAAAATGAATGATCTTATGTATGTAATAAACATTCCCATTCCATGTATTTAGATAAAAATGAGAATTAATAGAAATATTTTTTTTTACAGTATATCCTAAGATAGTGGGTGTGTTTGAGAGTAGTTTCACTAATATACTTTCACCATTGATATTCTCCAACTTATTTACATAATCATGCATACACTGTGTGGTTACTAGGAAATATATTTAAAACACATAATCAAATCAAAACCTAATATATCAAAACAATTAAATTTCTATAATACTAAGATTCATATTAATTATAACATTATATTGAACTTTTATATCCTTAGTATGTCGATTTCTAAATTAAATTCAATATGAAATAACATATAGTGAAATTAACCAAAACATTCAAAGTATAATATAAATATCCCATCCTATAATTATATATTTTAGTTTAATATTTCCTTAACATCCTAAGAATCATATTCCAATTAAATTGATAAATTATATTTTTATATTCCCATTTCAAATGTCGTTAGTAATAAACATGTTTGGTCCATTAATTACATTTAATTTCATTAAAGGGATTCTATATAATTTATTATGTCGTTATCTATCATCATAGATCCAATTATTTTTCATTATTATACGATTCACATCAATGGAATTCATCATTTTCTAATTGGAGTATATTTCAATAATAATATTGTAATTTTTTAATAAATTGCATTTGTGTGTGTGCGTCTCATAATCCAACTTACACTATAGTCCTAAATAAAACACAGACATTGATTTACCATATATTATTCGATTACTAATTTTTTATCTAATTAATTCATTTCGACTAAATACTACCCACATCTTGAAAGAATAATCATATCACACATTAAAATTAAAAGATTATTTTTTATAATTGTAGACATCAAAAATATCCTAATATAATGTGATCCTAAATTTAATGATAATTATTTTTGTTTTTTAAGTTAACATAAATAAATCATCTTTAATATTTATAACATTTATGCTAATTAAATTTCATCTCTATCATATATTCAAACCCCTAAATTTATTTTCATGGTATCCATATAATTTAATTCCCAAATTAATAAAAATATTTAAAATAATAATCATTATTAATTTATAAATTCCATCACTTCCTTTAGTCATTGATTAAATATAATTTAAAAATTATATATACTCATTAAAATAGGTAGTCTAGATCAACACAAAAACTAGTATAAGTCCTTGAAATAAGTATTTCATCAAAAGTTGATATGTAGGAAAGTCTATAGACTCTAATGTTATATATGATCACAATTTATCAACATAGGAGTTTCAAAAGATCCAATATGAGAAACTATTATGTTATATATGAGAGATCATATATTATACTAATCCTATAATTTCCAGATAACTAATTAACAATAATTTTATTTTATAATTCTTCTTAAGGACCAAAATGCTCCGTTAGTGAACCAAACTAGATTACAAGACGTCATTGATGATATAAAAAATAATAAATGTTTAATTTCAACTATTAATTGGACTAAAATCAATACAGTTTAAAAAAATTTAATTTCTCTAAGTATATATATATATATATATTTTTAATCATTACATTAAAAATTAAATTATTGAACATCTGTATATAATTTTATATTTTCAGAATAATAATAAGAATGATAATATATTCAAGTAATTAAAAAATAAATTCAATTTTTGAAAAATAATCCATAATGAATATATATCTATATATGTGTGTTTGTGTTTTAATTTTTTTTGTTTTAATATAAATATATATTTATGTATGTATGAACTTAACTTAATATATTTTATAATTATTGATTATTAAATAACTAGATTAGAGGTTCTCCACCTAGGTATAATGTTGTTTTGGTTACATATTTCCCATTATTATGTTATTTATTTGAAAAAATAGAAAATTAAACGAACCCATAAAATTTAAATAATTTGATTCTGAAATCACCAAGTCATAATCCATAATTTTATATTTTATTAAATTTATAAAAAATTTATTTATTTTATTGTTATTCTCTATCAATGTTTGTTTTTCCACAAACATTGAAAAATGTTTCTTTGGAATCAATCAATATATTTTATGAAACTATAAAGTAATTAATCACCTGTAGATTCAAGGATCATATATATATAGAATTTATTAAAAAAATCATTAGGAAAAAAAGGGTTAGAGAGAATATATATTTAAAATAAACATATTTAATTCATTTTTATTAGTGATATCATCATATAACCGTGTCCATAGTTTTATTGAACTCTTTTCACTATAATATAAAAAAATATCATTTAAAATATTATTATTCCTAGTTTGGAGTTTAAATATAAACTATCAAAAATGATTTGAAAATATCCATTTTAATTATATGTGTAATAATAGTATTTAAATTGTTAAATAATATTTCAACACAATACACAAAAGTCGTTGAAAGCCAAAGTAATAGGCTTTTATTTTTTATTTTAGTTTATAGATTTCAGATCGAAGATGTAATTTTTAGAGTATTGAAATTATACCTATGAATAACCACAAATAAAAACTCTAATTTATGACATTTAAATAAAATAATTTTTAAAATTTTATTGTATTAAATATCTGTTAATTTATTTTCATAATTAATATCATTGCGAAGAAAATTGGTGATAAAATTATAAGGGTCATAGTAAAAAAGGGTTTTGATATTAATCGACCTTACCCCTTTATTATTTATTCCATTTTATCTTGTAAATTATATCATCTCGATGAAAACATCTATTTTCAGATTCCATTAAAATCCGGATTATTTTATATAATCTCCAATGTATAAATTTATAATCATTTGTTATGTTAATAAATATATTTTTTTAAAAAAAATATTATATATTTAACAATATCAACAATAAAAATTTCCCAATATTCAGGAATATGCTAAGTGTTCAATACAAAATAAATCAAATAATTTCTGGTTATAACAAGGATGTTTGTTTCTCAATCCAACTCACTAATTATGATAAAGATATAATTTTTCCCTTTTAATCGAAAAATATTATTTCCCTAAAAAATAAATAAATGTTCTTGTTTAAACATCAATATGAAATTTTTTATAACATATTAAATAAATAAATATGTTTTAATGAAAATATGAATACAATCCTATTTAAAATTATAAAGACCCATTTTTTTATGTTGTAAAATTGAAGGGAATTTTTTTTCTAGAATAATATATGTTTTCATATTTGGGGACAAGATTATAAATCAGAGTATTAGACTATATTTTTGAGAACATAGTTGATATGATCGAAGGATTGAGAGCTACCTATATTTCTCAAGTTAATTATTGAGAATGGTTTTTGGAATGTACTGGGTATGCGCTAATGTTTATTTGTGTTTGACCTTGGGTAAAATATGAGTAAGGGGATTGTATTGATGCTTTAAAATATTAGAATTTGTTATCAATTAATCTCAATATTTATTTTGGATAAGAGAATTATTGTGATGATAATTTATATAGCTATTGTGTTTAGGGATCTTTTTTAGAGATGAATTAAAATCTCATTTTTTTGATTGATTTCATTAATTTTAGCAAGTTTTATAAAAATGGATTTGTATAAAACCATATGAGTAGAATTTTTAAAAACATATAACCTTATACACCTATATTTAGAAAAAAATATTGATTATATATAGAAAATTTACATAACATATGACAACAAAATATATATTTATGATAAATTAATATTATTTATATGATTAGTAGAATATATAATAGTTTACATATAATAAAAAACATTACTTATTGGTCAATATATTGAAAATTAAATTTTTATTAGTGAAAATTCTTCTCATTGGAAATATATAATGTATCCAGAATCATTATAAGGGAAATATATATCCTAAAAAATATAATAATATTTATGGAGATAAAGTACTATACCATGAAGAAATATATTATGTATCATTTTTTTACATAGATGAACAACATTTTTATTGACAGAGGAAACAATCTGTGTAGATAAATATGATCCATATTGAATTAACAGAAGAATAAACCCATATATTTTATACAAATATTATCTATGGAGTTCTCTCTTAGAATTTTATTTTCTCATGACTTGAAATAGTTCAAATGATTTTTTTTGAAATGAAAAAAACTATCATAATGTATAATATATTACATATGAAAGGTCAAATTAAAATATTTCATAAACTCATATGTTATATTATATATATATTTATATGTGTGTGTGTGTGGTATGTGTGTTTTTTGTATCTAAAACACATTAACATATGGGAAGGTGCATATGGTTTAAAATTTCATAGAAATTTAAAATCTTTTATATTGTATTTGTTTAAAAAAATTCACTAATTTGTTAAGAAATGTTAACATGAAATATTACGTAGGGAATATGATATTTAATTATTCTAAATAATTAATAGATGAAAGATTTTATACCATCCTCTACTATATCTAATTATAATATCATCATCAATTATCCGTTGATTCAAGTGTCATATTGTTTTTCTTGGATTGTTTTTGGTAAATATATCACCATGTGTCATTTATTTCACAATTTCCTCCACCATTATTCATTTTTGACATGTCACAACCATATATAGGTTAATGTAGATTACTATACAAGATTATAGTGAAATAATCCTATCTTGATGGGAATTATCCTCTATATAACTATAGTAGATACATGGAAATTGATTGCACTACGCTTTATGTGGATTCAAAGCATGATGTTGTATATTGAAATTTATTTAGGTTTATCCATATTTTTTTAATCGATATATTATAATTAAATAGTGTGAATTTTTTTATGAACATTATATATGTATACCAAGGGGTGGAACACACCCATTCCCTTCATTATTAATCTGTGAGAGATCATTGCAATGTAATATATGTATTATTTAATTAATATTTATTTTGTAATTAATTTTGGAATATAATTTTATAATGATAATAAATTTATTTCTTATTTGTTAAATAAATTTTGAATTTTTTCGTGAAGGTTTTGTTGAATCATGGTTAGTAATACTTATATAACCATAGGTGCGACTGGATATTCGTCACATTGAAGAAAATAAATTCAAATGGTATAGATGATTTTTAATCATCCCCTAATTATTTTTTTATTATAAATTGTTCTTGTGATATGTATAAATTTTCTTGTGTGTGATTGACAACTATTATAAATTAATAGTTTTTCTTAATAATTGATGAAACCATTTCAGGTCTCAAGAGACACAATGTACCATTGATCACTAGTTTGATGTATCACCCACTAATGTTTGTGGTAATTATAATATATCTGTATCATTTTAGATGAAGTCCCTAGTGGTGTTTTAGTGGAACAAATAAATATTATTGGAACATTAATAGGTGAATTTAGTCCACTTTTTTTAAGGATAGGAATACATCTGGAGTAGTTTATCCTATGTTAGTCTATATAGATCCTAAAAACAATTGATGGTGTTTGGAATATTTATATTTTTTAGGGTTACTATCTAAATCTCTAATAGTTTGTGGGTATATAATTATGGGGAAGCTATGTGAATGTCTTGTTTGAATAATTTATAGATTTGAAAAAAACATTACATTGAAATGACATATGAATTATATAATTCAATCAAGTGATCCCACATGTGTATTACTAGAGTTTATTAATAGGTTGGGATATATTTGTGGTTATCTAAATATATTTTATGACATTGAGTGGAAAATTTACTTAATAGATATATAAATATAATAATGGGACTAATTTGTGGTACTTGGTCTTTGATGCATCTTATGGGACCACAGTGTCTTCCCTATTCAAAAGAAACCCAAAAATGAGATAGTTTACATGATCTAAAATAGTAACATCATTTTGTATATATTATGTTAAAACTATATGATATACTTGATTTTCCATCTTAGGTAAGGTTTCTGGGTTGCAGTCATGAATCCAACCTCCATAATCGTGTTATTTTGTATTTCAAATGATTGAAGGTAAGATGACTTGATTATATTTTATATTACATTCCATGGTAAAATATTTTCTCTTTTCTGTATGTTATTCAAGGTTTTAGGTGAGGTTTAACCCTATTGTGTATGTTTTAGTAACAAAATTAGTGAGATAAAGTACGTAAGGTTATAATTTAATGGAAAATATTAAATGTTTTGATTCATCCCTAATATTATATTCCATATGAGGTTATGGGGTGTAAGATAGTTAGGGTTATGATATTTTAGTTTCTGGAGAGGTATGATGCCCTTGGAAGTATACTTTAAGAGGTTACAGCAAAAAACATGGATATTACATGGAGGTTATACTATAGGTTTTTAGATAGCTTATGAATTCCTTTATGAGAAAATACATTAGGTTAATGCATAGGACATGATTCTGAGGGGAGGTATTCTAAACATGTTTTAAAAAAGATTATTAAACTTATCTATTTTATTTTTTGGTAGCATGTTATTCCAACTATGTAGATAAGGGACATTCATAGAGACACCTAGATCTAGCTCAAGTGTTTATGATTCACCTCTCGTTCAAAATTATATCATGAGGATTAATGGTGGATATTTTATTCTACTTTTCGAAATTAATTTATTTAATTTAGAATATTTAATATTGTATACACTTTACTATCATGTTATGTTATGTACACAAGTAGTGGTACCCTTATATGTTTTACTCACACACTTAATGGGAGGATGTAGAAATTTTGTAGGTAATAAGTCATTATAATCACATATATAGGCATGCAAATGGACTAGTCTTTGATAGTTAAATTTTATAACTTGGATAGATTCTACAAATATGACTGAGTGGGAACTCAACACCATGTTTTAGTAGCTATGTTTTTTTACATTATCTGATAATGTGTATAATATACCAAATGGAGGTATTTTTCATGTCTTATTATCTTTGAACCATTTTGATATTCATTTTTCATATTACGTATTTTATTTTTTATTTTTATTTTATTGGCTAGTTGTATCACCTAAATCAATCATGTATTGTGATAAATACTTATATATTATTTGTACTTTCATATCTACTCACATTGAAGGGTCTATTATTTAATACATTACACCTATTACCTTCCAACTATTCTATATACTCTATAATAAATGGATCATGCATGGGGGTTATACTATAGTTATTCATTGATGTCTATGTTACTAGGGAGTTGGTATTGATATTACTTTTTTTTATGATACAGTTGAGTTGTTTTTTATATAAAGTTATATTTATTTACTTGATTTAACATTTTATGCATAGGTTAGGGTTCCATAAAAATGTTATTTTATGAATCTTACTATGAATGTAGGATCACGTGAAATTTTATTTCATTTATGTGATTGAAATACATGGTTTGGAAAGGAAAAAATGAAATTATATGGATAATAGCATTGGTTACATAAAGAATCTACAAAAACCAATACATTCTTTACCCAAATAGAATCATGCTGAAATTATACGTATATTAACCACTTTTTAATAGATGTTTCTAAAATTTTTAATATTTTTATGCTTTTTTAAAGGGCCAAAAATATCTTATTTTGTGTTTCCCAAAAAAAATATTTTGGTGGTATTGTAATTAACCAAACAATATGAATGTGAATATTTTTTATAAATAATTTCCTGGTTATTTGATTATATATACATATTTTTGTGGCATTAAATCCTCAGTCAGTTGGTTTTGTACACATATTCCAATTAGGAATAGTTCAATATATGGAGAGTGGATTGAGAATGAGATTCAAGATATAAATATGAGAACCCAAAATGAGTGTGTTGGGATGTGAATCATTTTATGATATCAAATATGAAAGAATATATGTAAATTTTTTAGATGTAGATAATTGCCTTGGTAGAAGATCTTATTGACATTAGTATAGGACTATGATTGATGTTGAGTAGCGGTAAAAATTGAGTACTAATATATATTACTAACATAATTGAGATACGTACTTGTATTTTGCAATAACTCATGAGGGATAACTTTTAAGGAATTTGAGTTCAGTTTTTGTCTATAATCTTTGGTAGATAATTCAATTTATGATATTGATTCATGGGAGGTGTTAAAACATATTTGATATTTCCATAGAGATTCCTTAAGAAATTTGAATGAGGTTGAATGGGTAGTGATAGTGTTGTGATATGTATGATGGTCCTGGGATCCATGATCAAAAATTTAAAGAGGATAGTTTACCTAGGGTTGACGTGATGAGTAAATGTTTTATGTGTAGTTAGTTGTTTAATTCTATGTATCTATTTCTTGGATTTAGAGTATTTGACTCGACATGTTCAAAATTGAATGGAATGGTAGGGTAGAACTATACTTAACACCTTCAGGGGTAGATTTTTTTATGTAATAAGAGTATTCAACAAACATTGTGATATCGGTATTAAGAATAATATCGTCCAATAGTCTAAAATAGTTGTCCTTCACTTCTCTATCGTGGTAGTTGGATTGTTGTAATCCATGAATAGAAAATATTGATCCTTGTGGTGCTGATTTGGAGGGTTCATCCATTAATGACATGTGAGACCTATGGATGTGTGGATATTGGTAAATATCCTAGGAAATGATATTGAGATTGGTATGTTACATTAGACTTTTAACAACGTGATTTTTGGGTTAGAGAAGGGAATTATATATGGTATTCTTAGGTGTGAATGACTAATGTGAACTGGTTAATCGAGATATAACTTTTTTGAAAGAATAATTATTTATGTTTGATAATGATTTTTAATAAATATATTATTCAAATGAAATGAAATATTATTGAGGAATTATTTTTGAAATGATGTATGTGGTGGTATAACTTTTGGGTCTTGTGAAAATGATAAATCTTATTTTGATGGCTATGGAATTATTACACTACCATAACTATGATATGATGGGTATCAAAAAACATGTGAAATTCTAGTGAGAATATGTTGGTCCTATATGGATATATAACACAAGGATTATGTGATTATGAGATTGGTCATCTTACTTTTGTTATGTAGATCAGGTCCAATAATATGGGGGGAAATTATTTTTAGAGTTTCATATAGCCTATGTGATGTGTCATGGTCCTATTAGACACGAGAGCAATGATTGGGATATGGACATATTTGAAGAATATATGTATGGGTTCTTGTGGGATTTTGTTTTCTATGAGGTTGAAATTTCACAACTTCTTTATCAATTAGTGTATGTAAATTATTATTTTGGGTTAACATTATAAGAAATATAATTGTGACATACACATTTTAATTAGTTTTCAAAATATATTAGTAATGATTTATTAAGGGAACCAATCATGTGGTCATTTTGATTTTTCATATTATGATTTAATGAAAGAAGATGTATTAGGTGATGTGAATGAAAAATATTTAAATCAGTTAATTAGTCAAATAAAATAATCTGGAATTAATATATTTGAAATCTAATAACCTCTAGATGTTGGATGATGGTCATGTGACACTCAGAGGTATACACTATGTGAGATATGTAATTATGTGGATATGTAATCTTAATTGATGAGGAGTGATGTTTTTTAGGACGAATTCATGAATTATACAATGAGTGGTGAACTTTTATGAATTTGGTGGTTATTTTTAGCCTAAATTACACTTTTCAAATAGGTTTTTTAATTTGATCTCGGAAGTGTGTCAGTTTGGAATGCTCAATACTAGAAAAAGTCATTGAAATTGATTCATGCATCGAGTCTCAGTTATTGGGATGATCTCTGGATAGTGAATGTGAAACAATCTAGTGAAAAAAACCATTATGATTGTGAAATTGTAAAGACTCATATTTTTATGGGTTGTGATATTTTTTAAAAACTATTTTTCCTCATAATAGGGAATTTTTTAAAAAAAATTGAGATCATAATGTGAAATAATTAATTAGAACATCAATAAACAAACTTTTCATATACGTTAGGAGGCTCAGAATGATCTAAATGTCCATGGGTGAATATTGGAGAGGGGTCAATGTATGTGAATAAATATATGGTAATGGAAATTTAGTCTGGTCCTTGGGTATCTGATTTTTTAGTGGACCAAGTAGTAGTCACAGATGTTTGAGAATTACTTATAAATCATTTATTCCCTAAAAAATATTCCAAATATATTTTTCCCTAAAACATATAATAATATTCAAAAGAATAAGTTCATTGTCCTTTATATGTCCCTTAAAAAATTCTTTCCCATACCTATTGACAAACTACCTCATTTTTCAATCATAGTGCCAAATTTGTTTTTAGTATCATGAGATAATCCACAGTCAATAATTTTTTTTGAAACTGGCCCTTATATTGTTTCCCCGGTTGGTTCCTCATATAACTAAACTAATTTTCATGCTAACACCCCAGTAACTTGTTTATATGAAATCCTAATCCCATATAGACCACATCTAAAACCAACTCAATACTATTTCTAACACATGGGAGCATCTAATATAGATTCCAAAAATAAAATCTAGTATTTACCAAAAAACCAAATAAAACTAGATTCTCATGAACACCATATTACAAAAGCCACCTAAATAGTTCTCTGAAAAATCTCATCACACCCATATTCCTACACACATGGGGTCATACCACCAAATCTCATTCATAATACACTACTAAACATAATTAAATCATGTCGAAATATTTCCCATATTATAGAATCAATGTGAAACATAAACAATCACCTATTCCTAGCTTTCCCTGAATGTCATCCTATGCTACAGTTGTAATTTTATCATATGTGGGTTATGCTCCCACAAATATCTTTTGTTGAATACCCTTATATAAATATTCTATAATACTGATCCTAGATATTTTCTCAAAGTCCTCCACCATTTCATGTGTATTACATCACAAAATTTCACACTAATCTACACTATCGGCTCTGGACGCCACATCAACCATTATGTAATCATAATTATGGTTCAATATTTCCAAGAAAAAACCCTAATACAATGAGAATACACACATTCCAGTGTTTCCAAAAATCTTATTCATGCACAAGGTCTCCTAAAGATTCTCTACTCACATGTTTGTACAAGTGACAAGAACGATACTATTCCTTCTCATTTAAACCTGATTTGTGTATTCCCTAGTACCAAAAATTCACAGCTACAATGAAATGATTTAATGTTTCAAACATTATCTAATAATTGACGACCCACCTAAAAATTGGTTCCTAGTCTTGAGTCATTTTTTTGTATTCTAATTAGAAACAAAATTGATGATTTCTTCTAAGAATATTCACATAAGACACCAATCATAGCTAATCACATATTCCCACAATGTCTATGGAATTCTTCTGAAAACATAGTATTATTCACATTATTTATCAATCTAAGATAACCTAATCTAGGATCATGATCATATATCTCAAGGTGAACCATTACAAAAATCAATGTGACAAGTCATCCAACTAACTATACCAATTAAACCTAAAAAGAATTATAATGAACATCAGTCAATTTACGCTGTGAAATCCAAAATTAAAAATATACACATGCGACATACATGGTATGAACTCTTATGTAACTATCACAGAACCCAAATATCAACACTAGATTTTTATACCATTAAACTCATTAAATTTGTTTAACCCCTATTTCTGGTTTACCAAAAATATCATATTAGTCTCAAAAATAATTCTCAATACACAAATATCACGATCCAAAAAGCAATGCACAAGGTTAACAAACCTAGCCCATATATTGTGTATAAAAAGATTCATCACTCATGGGAAACACTTATCTATTTATATCTTAAATACCAATGGTAAAATCATGAGTTAGACAACTGACTCTTGGGTTCCCAAATATATTTTTACATACAAGCGATCACATGAAAATCCATCCTCAAATTATGTCATTAATCATCATAGGGTATATTAACATTATACTATACCATCATGTATGATAATATCATTAAACAACACAAAAATATATTGGTTTTTACTGATAATATTTATTATCTGGTAAAACATAAAAATGAGGTTTTGTTGCATAGAATTCTACCAAGAAGTTAAATGGGATATTACCACATACATTTTTTTGAAAATTTAAATAAATGGAATATTTTTCTCTCAGAACAAGTACCAAAATAAACCACAAGGGGTTAAAGAATAAAAAATTTAATTTCTATATCACGCTACTAAAGGTTTCTATACATAACATATATAGAGGGACTATATATTCATCTTCAAAAATAAATCCTTCAAAAAAATCCAATCTTTGAATTTGGAGGCATTATTTTAAAGGAAATATTTTTTTTCCTGACACCTACAATTTGAATCAATTCATGGTCTCATTTAGAGATAACTAAATTTATTGATGATGTTTTGTATTAAATAATAATTTTTCTTTTTTATAATGAAATAAATTTTATCATATTAAAGTCTCTCTTTTTGATATTCTTTTCTATATATAATAAGCATGAGGGGAAAATCAATTGATGAAGTGCTTTTCCAAAAGATCACCTTAATGAAGGTATGTACAGATCTGTTATTATTATTTTTATATTGATTATTATGATTTCTGGAAATATAGAATGATTATATATTTAAATAATAATAGTCAGAAAGTATATTGGTTATATTTAAATCCTCACATAATTATAGGTGGAGAACCAGAGAAGTAGAGATATATTAATGAGGGAGAATATAATTGAAATTCCAAATATTTTAATGCATTTATTTTTTCTGGTATTCTATAATGATTCAGTCATGAATCGTGATGCTTATCTGCAAATTAAATGTGAGAGATTACTTTTTTTCCTATGAAGGTATGAATAATGTTCAACTACTAATTTATAATTCAATTATATTTAAGCTTGATACATTTAAAACGTAAAAATATGAATGTATTACATAGATGATGTTATGGTTCAATGTATTTGTAAATGTTGTTCTTTCCCATGAACATAAAATCTTGAATCTGATCAGTCCATGAATGTGATAAGATGTCTACCCTTTATGTCCAATGGAATATCTTTGGCTATTACAAAATCAACACATGTTAGTGATTTAATGATGAAAGAGTTTATTGAAACATTAATGATGAATGAATATGATATTTATGTTCAGTATTGAAATCATAACTACATCAATGATGAAATCATTTCTCTCAGTGTTTCTAAGAAATAATTTTATGAATCTGATTCTAGTGGATTGGGATCAAATGATAAAATATCATATATTAATAGGAATATTAGTAGTTTATACAAAACAGTTAAGGGGATGAAGTCTATGAAATCTACAAGGAGATCCTTTATTGACACAATTAATGAATCTACATCCAACTCTGATGTAGATGATGAAAATAAAAAGATAAATCTATACTTAATGGCTCATGACTAGAAGGTACAATATTAATTTTACTCATAAAATTATTTTTTAAAAAATTTATGCTTCATTTAACAAAAAAATGTTTTTATATTTGGAATGATAAATTTTATGTTTTAAAGAAAAATTGTAAGAATCAGAGAATATATTATGGTGATACATTTAATAAAAATAAATCTTTGTCTAAAAAATCTGATATGAGGACAAATTTTAAATAAACCACTTATGATTCCTATAATAATAAAATTATGATTTTATTAGATGAAAATGAATCATTAAAAATTTATACTATTGTTTTTATAATAGAATAAAACTATTTGAATGATTTTTTGGAAATGAATAAATTTAAAAAAGGATGATTTTGAATTAACAAAAATTGTGTAGAACAAAACAATTATAGTAACTAATTTATACTTGGTTTTAATTTTAATTTAATATCCTCTATTACATTCATTATATATGGAATTAATTGTCACTATTAAAATGATTTCTAAAAAATCCCATATATTTGTTGTGTAAAACAGTTTTACATTAAAAAAAATTAAGATTAAATATTGTATTTTTGTATAAAAAAGTAAAAATAGTTTCCCAAAATCATGTACATAACTCTTATATACTCGAAATTATATGGGTAAAAATTTAAAAATTGGTTTTATGTTATGAAAGTTTATGCCACTTAACAATAATGGTAAATAATGGAGTATATACCGAATAAATAAATATAGATTTTTAATGTTGAAACTATAAATTAGGGTGTATTTAATTTTTATATTAATATATACATGATTAAAATTTATTAATTATTTTATATAGGAAGAGAAGTGGTTTTAAATTCTTTATAGTTTATTTCCTTACACAATACATTCAAGTTCCTAAACTATTTATCAAAATTACTATTTATATTTCTTCATTTACAGCCAACATACAAATAAATTATGGTTTTATATAATATTATGATGGAATGTGCTAATCTATAATTTTTTTATCATGATATTAATCATGTGATTAATTTTATATTATATATTTTACATTTATGATATATATTATCAGGTTACTATATTTTTGATTATATTTTATTTATTAAAAGTACTACTATATTGATAATTCCAAAGCATGTTTTAAAATTTTTGAATGCATTTTATGTCTCCCTATTGATTAATATTTTACATATGGTGTTAAAATTAATGAAAAATTATAATTTTACTATTTTTTATGAGATGATGAATTCACTATTAATTACTTCCAAAAGTATGATCATGAATTAATGGAAAGGGAATAATTTTTTAAGTTTTTCTTTGTATAATTACATTGATATATTTTTATACAACATGTATTTCCTTAACATTTTTATCCATTAAAAATATATAGAGTGTTTGTTTATGTCTTTTAATTATAAAAAATCTTGATAATGCGAAGTGTATCCTTGTCATTCTCCTGTGTTTTTTGATAGTTACATCACCCTCAATTTGTTTTTATGTTGATTTATCCAATTATTAAATTTTCTCATATATGTTAACTATATTTATATATATTATTATATGCTATACGTTTTTTAAATATTTTATTATATTATCACAAGTTGATTTTGGAACATCCCACATTTAAAGTTTGAATAATTTTTTTGGGTAGATTCTTTCAGCTAAAAAGAATCATAGAAATAAAAAAAATTGGAAATCTGTTTTACTAACTATATTTATATTGATTATATATATAGCTATAGATCTCAAAATTTCCTTAATAATATTTTTTAGAAATATTAGAATATTATAGAGTATTTCTTTATAAAAAACTAATGCTATAATTACTTATTTTCTATTCAGAATTTTTTAAAGGTTCTTCATTTGTTCTGTCATACAAATGATTTTGGAATTAAAATTGATATATGTTTTAGTAATATAAATATAAATAAATAATAATTGTGGGAAACCCACTGAGATTGATATAAAATATATATAAATATATATATATTTCATTACCCTCAATGATATATGATTGGTTTGTTCGGATTCTCTAACTAATAAATAATGTTCTGTATGTTTTTAGTTGACCTGTAATATTTTAGATTATGAGAAGTATTGTTTTTAAATGATAACTCAAAATAAAGACCAAGAAATTAGATTACTCTTTGTTGAATTGAAATACAATATGTATATATAATTTAATTCATCTAAAATTATATCTGAATAGGGCATTTGGATACTCGTAAAATATAATAATTCTCAACAACATTTTCAGAATTCTATTTCAAAATATGAAGTCAAATGTGTTTTTATCATTTCCCAAACTAAATATTTATGATTTATGTTTTTTTTATTTTGTGGGATGATGTGGAAATTATATAAATTTATTCCTACTAGACTTAATTTAGAATCTGCTATTTAAAAGGTTGAACAATTTACTGTAATTTTCTATGTCATGCTTCTAAGTTGTTGAGTAAGTTATTACTAGAGAAATGATAATACATGGATGATTCAATTATCATAATTTTAAATATCCAATTCTCATAATAAAATATAGGAATATTAATTATCTTATTTGGATTGATAAAAATTATCTTACTGGGGAGATAAATATCCAATTGATATGCAATTATCACAAACATTTATTATATTACATATTATCTTGAATAATTATATTATTATATATCGGAATTATCCAATGAAATGTACTATAGGCTCTATCTGAATTAAAAAAAATTGTTTTGACATAATATTTTTTAATGTTGTGATAAAATCCCTATCAACTTCATGGAACCCACATAGTGTAGAAGAACTAACTGAGGATTATACATATATTTTGTACAATTTAAGGAAACCAAAATCTATATTATAAGTCTATATTTTTTAGATTATAATTTGATTCAATCATATATGGTTTAATATATATGGTTTATCAATTGGATATTTATTTCTACAATATTATGAAGACTTATAAAGAGGGGTTCAACCTATAGTGCAAGCCATTATGATGTATTTGAAAGACAATTATTTTTATAAGGAGTTATTTACCATTGCATTTTTATTAAAAAAATTATTTTCTTTATTATCAACAATATCGAGATTATTATAATTTAAAAAATCTAGAAAATGTTTTCATGATAAAAATGAATATCAAATGTCCCAAGACATATATATTGATGTCAATAAGATTATGGACACCTCAAGTCAGACACATTATCTATATGTGTAATATTTATTCATGATGGTAGTCTGAATAAAGATAAGAAAAATAGTGGAAAGAGAGGAAAAGTTATAATTGATATTGTGTTCTCTGTATATGTATTTAGACAGCTCAACAAAGAGTGAGAGAGTCTTATATTTTTAGAAAAATATTGAAACAAAAGTGTTACATGAATCTGAAATGAACATCTATTACACAATGTATTGATTTGATAATTGATATACTCTATATATCTACTGTTATGTAATTGAATGAAGAGAAAAGAAGGATAATATATGTACCAATTAAGAAAAATAATATCCATAATTCTATTCAATGGAAGAAGGAATCTTGAGTTATTCTTGATGAAATTTTTCATACTATGGTGAATTGTTGAAGATCTGTACCATTTTTCAATTAAAGAGGCCAGATTTTGTAAAGACACCAAAAATTTCTACATATCATTTATGTTACCTTTGAGTAAGCTTCTTGTACTCAATCCTGTGTTGTGAAAAAGTCCTGTAATAAGTTATTAGGTTCATAATAAATAAACTAAAGTTTCGATGAAGTCATTATATCAACTGGAAACTACATTCTCTCAAGTCATACAATTCCTGATATATGGACTAGTTCTAGTAAAATTACCAATATCATGGAGTAGAGAATCAGTGGGGTGTACTAGGAAAAAATTGTTCCCAAACCCACTACATATCATTTGGATCTTATCCATTTACATTATTTAATTTATTATACAAAACTTTTTTAAATAAATATGAAAAAATCATCAATTATTTAATAGGGAATTTTATATCAGACATGATTTTTAATGGGACTCAATTCCCCCCCCCCACTTGAGACATTATATACTCAGTCTGTAAAATAGCACAAACCATTTCTAATCACATGATCACACACCATCTATGTAATTGTTCCAAAATAATATTCTTCTAATGATATATACATAAAATATCCAATCAGCAAGGATCATGATCATCTATTAAAAGGTGAACCATTCCCAAAATCATCCCAATAAGAAATCAAATAGATCTTAACCTTTGATAGATTATGTCATTCATAATGCACCTCGTGTAATTTAGTTCATGAAAGACAAATTAAAAAATGATACCTATGCATCATACTAGGTTTCTCCTCATATGTATCAATATCAAAACCCAAATAATCTGCCCATGATATTTTATACCAAATGACTTGAAAAATTGAGCTAACCCCTTTTCCTGGTTAACCAAGTATATCACACCAATTCCAACAATAATTCTCAACAAAACAATGTATGAATCCAAAAATCTATTCATAAGGTTACCCCACCAAGCCCATATACCATAAA
This sequence comes from Viscum album, assembly GCA_963277665.1. Taxonomy (NCBI): domain Eukaryota; kingdom Viridiplantae; phylum Streptophyta; class Magnoliopsida; order Santalales; family Viscaceae; genus Viscum; species Viscum album. Next base: position 967,724,265 of record OY728133.1, on the reverse strand, counting down.
TCAATTGTTTTATCACTAATGTTAAAAACCTCTCTATTTATATCTCAAATACCCTAATAAAACTCATCAAACAAACAATTGACACTTGAGATTCTATATATATATATATATCATTTGTACCATGATAATTCATTGGATATTTAGTCACACATCCATACAGGGCATCTTCGAATGAGAATATTCTATCATGGATGATGATCTCATCAAAAAACACTTATATATAATGGATTCTACTGATTAAAAATATATCTAGTAACCCATAACTACATTGTTTGGTTATATATACTTCCACCAAGATGATATATTGTAAAAAACTACATAGATTATTGTTGAAATATCAAATAAAGGAACCCTTTTTCTCTGATAACCAAAACCAAAATTTACAAGAAGGGGTTTATGTACACATAATATAATTCCAAAATATAAATACTAATGGTTACTATATATCAATTACATAGAGGGATTATATTCTTATTTGAAAATAAATCCTTCACAGAATCACCACATTGATTTTTGATATTTTTTAATAAATAAAAATGTTTCTTTTCCCTCAGACCAAAAATTGGTTTCATATCAAGGGATCATTTAGAGTTCATTTAATTGATTTTTTTATCATTTAAATTGATGAAAAAATGTGCTTATCTATTATAAAAATAATTCGTATCAGATAACAAGATCACATTTTTAGGATCTATTCTGGAATTAGGAAGCTTGAGGGGAATATATTTTGATAAAAAATTATTTAGTGGATGTTTTTACAGAAATTCAACCATTGATCTATGATCCATAATTTAATTTTCAAAACATGGATTTCTATAAACCGGGGATTATTCAATAATTGAATAATGTTGGACTAAAATTATATTAGTCTATTTTCTATCATTACAAAATTTTATATGTGAAACCAAAAAAGTAGAGTTCGATTAAGGATACTAGGTATGAATAAAATTACAAATTTATGATTATGATAATTTATGATATTGGTCAAAATGTGTTCAAACATATTTTAAAATTCATAAATTCATATGAAATTTGGGAAAAAATTTCTTTCGCCTTTGATGTTATGAATAAAGTTTTACTATAATGGTTTAATACCCATAAGAATAATTTCAATATATCTAAAACGTATGAAGAGTAAAGTATCACACAAATGAATAGAACACTCAATGATTTAGTAAATTATGTTTCTTCCAAGGGAATATATTTTCTATATTCTAATCTGGCCATGAATGTTCTCATAATACTACCCTCCATATGGAATGGAATCTATGTTCATATTCGACAATCAATATCTATTAAATATTTAATGATGAGGGATCTGATTAGAACCACAATGCTTTACAAATCTTGGATGCATGTTGAGGATAAAATTCATAATTTTGTTAATGAATATTATTTTTTTACTAAATGTTTAAAAGGAATAATATTTTGATTTATATTCTAGTAGTTTGGGATTAAATAATATGCTATTTATTATTTCTAGAATGATTAGCTTGTTATAATAGTAACTAAAAGAATTTAAATATGTGAAATCCACATTGGGTACCACAAAATACTCTAGTAGTGACCCAACATTAAAATACATTACTGGGCAAGAAAATAAAAATAAGAATACTTTTCTTATATCTCAATATGAAGAGGTTCTATCATCTTTTTACTCAAAAAATTCAATTTCTAATAATTTTTCATTTAGTGAACTTAATAAATATTATTTTCTGATGGAAAAGAAATTTTAATCCTAAAATGCAATAAAAATATAGATAATTTTATAGTGTTATTTTAATTTAAAAATAATCATTATATTCAATATTTTTAATTTAAGGAAAACATTTGATAAAACTACTTGTACTGTAAAAAAATAAGGATTTGTTAAATGAATAATTGAATAAAACGTGTTTATATTGTGTTCGTAAAATAATAAATATATTTTAACAAATTCAATGAATGAATAAAATTAATAAAAAAATATTTTGAATTAGAAGAAAATAGAAATATCCAAGACATAATAGAAAATATTTTTTACATGGTTCTAAAAGTAAAATTACATCAATTTTTAGATCCCATCATTGTGGAATTAATTTCCACTATGATGTTTTTTTAAAATTCCTTATATTTGATTTGTGAAATAGTTTTATTTTAAAAAAACGAATATATTTTTGAATCTTGAATTTCTATACTTTAAAGAAGACATAGATTCCCAAATATATTTAACCGAACACTTTCTATCCCAAAAGTGTACGATTAATTAATGTAAAATTTTTGAGGTTTTATAGGTCTATTTTATTAGTTTTCAATTTAAAATCATGAATTGGCTTCTTAATTAATGAAGATAATTTATTTAATATGATGTTGTAAACCATTGTGTATTTCATTTATATTTTAATATTTATATATTATTAAAATCGATTACTTAATTTATATAGGTGTGAATATATTTAAAATGATTTATATTTTATTTTCCTACCTTATAATTTCATGTACTTAAATAATATATCTATATTAACCATCTATATTAATAATTTATAGACAATATGCATGTATTATATGATCTTATGTAATGGTATATTTGAATGATCTAATCTATATGTTTTTTATCATTATAGTAATAATGTGAATAATGAAATATTATTTGGCTCAAATTCATGATTTTTACTATAATGTTACTATATATACCAAACTATTTAACTTACATTACGTAATAAATATTGATACTGATGTGACTTGTGAAAAGATTAATAATTCTATTTTGTGTCTCCTTATAGTTAAATGTGTTACATTGGTGGAGTTCACATTGATGAAAAAATTTCATTATTCAATCTTTTTTATAAGGGAAGCATCCATTATTAAATTTTTTCAAAAGAGAATAAATTAAGGGGAAGAATTCATTTTATTTAGATTTTCCATCATTTAATTACATAAATAATTATTTATATCACCTTTATTTCCTTAAACATTTTTTTCATTAAAAAGGGAGATTGATTTTAGGTTTATTAATTATAAAATAGGGGATAATGTTGAGTGTCTATTTCCCATTCACATTTTCTTTTTTATAATAAAATCACCCTCTCATTATTTTACCTATATTTATTCATCTATTGGATCTGATCATATATTTCAACTGATGGTATATATATCATTATATCTTATTGATTATGTAAATTTTTCATTCTAATGTTATATGGTCATTATATGTCATTGGATATTTTATGTTTGGATAATCTTTTTTAGAATAGATTCTTTCAGTTGAAAAGACTACTAGAATTCATATATTTTGAAATATGTTTTACTACCTCTCTTTATAATGAGTATATCTGGAGGTAAATTAAGAATAATTTAATAAATTCTATTTTATTATAAATGTAAGCATATTATATATGATTTGTTGAACTTCTTTAAAGGTCTAATTATTTGTTTTATATTCATCTTTATTTTTGATGTTTCTACAAGTTTTCAGTCATAAAATATATTTTCATATTACCATTTTATTATTATTTTAGCTATATTCAAGATAATATTATAAAATGGTAAGAATCATGTACATGAATATATAAAATAGAAAAACATATATTTTATTAAAATATAATTATGTTTGGAAATATTATTCCGATGATCGGAAAAATCACCAAATATCATCATGTATTTTATAGCGCTATGTATTTCTATATTATGTATGCGTTTTATTTTCAATGAAAACACAATCTGAAAACCATGTAATTGGATTCATCTTTTTATGATGAAAATATTATAATTTTTTAAAATTTTACTCATTAAAGACTAAATCCGAATCTGGTGATTGGATGCAAAAATAAGGACTGAATTCTTCCAAACATTTTCATAATTCTATAGATGTCATAATATGAGTATTGATTTACTTTTATTGTATCTCAATATAAATAAATCAGATTTAATTTTTAATTGATTCACTGTAAAGGTGATGAAAAAATATAAATATTAGTAAACTAGATAGAATTCACAATCAAAATATTATAAGGATAAAAAATGTATTGAAATCTACAATGTAGAGCACTAAAGTAGTTTACTGTGTTTTTAATGGAAACAGTCTCTGTTGGATGTCTGAATTACAATACATGGGATAGATAAAATATCTTTTTAAAATTGTTGCAAAAAGAAATATCTTATTTTTATTAATGATAATTATCTTACTTGGATGATAAATATATTATTCAGCTGGAATTATCTTACACATTAATTATCCGGTGTATCATCTTGAAGAATTATCATACATTTTATAAGATTTATCTAAATAAATATCCTAAAATATCTAACTGAAATCAAAACATAATTTCATGATATAATATTTTTTTAATGATGTAGTAATCAGTTTATCATCTTCAATCAAGCTACTTCATGTAGAATCATGAAATAAATGTGGATTCGCATATGTTACTTGATTTTAAGATACTATAATCTATGTGATGAACCAGTTGTATATAAATTTTAATTTTCTTCAATCATATATGGATTATTCTCTTTGATATATCAGTTGGATATTGATTTATATATCATTGTGAACCCATATTTTTTGGGTTTCAACTTAAATTAAAATTATCTAGCATGTATTTGAATTTCAAATATTTTTTGAATGATTTGTTTATCTTTTGCACATTACGGAAAAGGTGTAGTTATTTATTATAATCAATATCAAGGGAATTAGTGTATTTCAAATATGGAATTATATTGAAAGATAAAAAGTAATATCCAACAAATCATGTTTTAGAAATTGTTTTAATAATATTAAGGGAATCTCATCTCTGACACACTTATTTAATATAAGAAATTTATTCATGATGTAAATATAACAATTTATTAGTAAAAATGTGGAACGGGATAAAAATATGTAATCATTATAATTTAATATGTATATATTTATATATTTATATTTTGGTTTGGTCAATTAAAATAGAGAGAGTCTTATGTGTATAAATAATATATAAATAAATGTTTTGAATCATTTTGACACATGCATCATTTGTTTAACACCATTGAAGAGAGAGTTGAAATAGCATATCTCTCTATTATTCTCTAATTGTGCGACAAAAAAGAAATAAATCGATGCTTCCATATAATAAGAATAATATTTATTTTACTATTTAATGGATGAAGGACAGTAGTATTAATCTTAAATGTCTAATCGATGATGTTGTTCGTTTCTGATTATAATTATCATTTATTAGTCACTGAGGAAACAATATGCTTGAGACATATCAACTTTCTACATATCATATACATTCTATTATTTTTGAATAAATTTATTCAATCTTGTGAAGTGAACTATTCGTATACTATTTTTTTAGGTTCCTGGTAATATAACATGAATGGAATATAAAATTCATGAAACAATGTGTACCTTCTTTCACTCTAGTGGTGCAGTCCCAAAGAATAGAACTTGTTGTAGTAAAATCACTAAGATCGTGGAGTAGAGAATTTTTGGAGTGGACAAGGGTATTTTTATCCCCAAACCACTATATATCATTATTTTCTCATACCATTACATTCTTATATTTCTAAACAATTAATTAATTAAATAATTTTGTTATAATCCCCATTGATTTAAGAGGGATTTTAAAATCAGATTAGATTTCTTAAGGGCCTCGATTCACACCCCTCTTGAGTATTCGACTACTCACTCTGGGGAGTCTACATTGACCAAGGGTATTCACATGATCCATCACCATATAATGAATTATTTATAAAAAATAATGTACCCATTCTATATCCATCCTAGAACCAATTATCATGGATCATGATCATCTATCTCAAGGTGAAACATGGAATGGAATCAAACAAATCATACACATCAAAACAAACAACAGTTATAAATCACCCAAAGAGATTTAAATCATGGAATCCCAAAGAAATAAATGATTATTATAGAAAAAATTTAGAATTACCTCAAATGTATTTATCTCATAACCCAACCTATCTACCAATGATTTATTTACCAAGGAACTCATAATATTGTTTCAATCCCTCTTCGCGGATAACCATTTATATCACAACATTCATAGATATAGTATTTAACACACCAATATCCTAATTTATAAATCAATTCATAAGGGTACCTGAACTATCCCATATACCATGTATTAATATACTCATTACACGTGGGAAACACCTATCCAATCCTTTATCAAATATGAGAAGGAAACTCATGAGAAAAGAATTATCTCCTTAGTTCATGGTTATATGAATAAATTACAGGTATCACATGAAAATTATTAAGAATTTTAGGTCACTAATCCTCATTGGGAATCTTTACATGGGATTATCTCCTAGTGGATGATATCTCATCCAATAACATAAATATATAATGTAATTTCCCTATAATAATCTTTTTCAAAAACCCTTAACTGCGTGGTTTGGTGATAGATAATTAAATTAATAAGATATATGGGAAGCACTAAAATTATTGTAATTAGGACTCTAAATAGAGGATCCTTTTTTCACTGACAAAAACTACTAAAATCCACCACAAGAGGTTTATAAATACACAATCTAATACTAATTTTGACATACTAATGGTCATTATACATCACATGCAAATAGGGACCACATATTCTTATATGAAAACCAACCATTCATGTATTCAACATGATTTTTCATTAGAATAAGACATACTATAGTAAAGAGTGTATAATTTAACCACCATGTTATATAGTGAAATTTCATATAACTTATTATAAAATGATCAAAAAATTGAACTTTTTAGAATATATTATGTCAATAATGTATATGAACACATACAGTATGATAGTCCAACATGATAAATATTACTTATGAACACTAGACATTCCAATTTCCCATGATCTATAACTATAATAAACCATAAATCGCACTATTCATGTTTTTCCCACTCTGTGAAATCATAAAACTGAAAATAAAGAGAGAAAAAAGAAGAAGTCATATTTCATTGGTAACCTAAAATTCCTCTCATAAATGATATTAATAAAACACCATCCCATTATTCAACACCAATTATGAAAATATATAATCCATGCCTATTGTATACTAAATAGTTTGAATGTAGAATTTTATTTTATGATATGACTTTATAATGTTCCCCAACCAAGAACCAGTAATCGTTTTCCCAACCAGAGTGATCACATGACATCAGTTTTCATCCCAAATGATAGAGGATTAATACTAGTATGATGGATCTAATGTGTTTTTATGGTCATATTATACCCCCATATATTCCTGAAAAAAATATAAAAAAAAGCAGAATATATAATTATTATACATCAGTTTTCAGGGAACCAATAAGACATAACCTATTATATAAATATAAATTTTGGATCATACAACCACAAATACTCATAGTCATTTCAGCATATAAAAATTGATCACCAACTATGTAGATCACATATATAAGTTGCAATACAATAAAAATATAATGAGGATATAGTAATGTTCCAGATTTTCTCCCCATCATGATCTCAATTACGATCAAAACAATCTCTGTAGATAATGAAAAATTATGCCTCTACCCTACCTAAACTGGTCATATGAGAAGGATTCATATATAAAAAAGTTTCATGGTAGTCTAAGTAGGGTTTGAGTAAAACCTGAAAAGGTAACACAATCTGGGCCTCAAACATCATCAGTTAACAGTGTACATGTTCATTTGATACACTCCAAATAAATAACATAAATACATAATTACAAAAAAATCAATAGTATAAAACATTCAATTATCAAGATTTAATATGAAATTATGGATTTATTATATATTCCCCAAATACTATTATAGATTCTATAATCATGTCACATAACTGTATAGACCAATAAATGTCTGAAAGTACATATTGTAGTGTGCATAAGAACAAATTCATAGGAGTGTTCTTAGAAAACTTATATTGGATAAAGAATGTATCGGAATGTTAGGGGGTGACCCTTATAAAAATAGATAAAGTATGAATATAGTTGATTATTTGTGGGACAACCCTATAGAATCTATATATTTGGGATGAAATATTTTTAACTTCATATAATATTTGGAAATCCAAATTTATTAGGATCTATGGATGAATACAATGTAGTGTACATGGTATTCAAATAATCAAGTGTATCAACCAAATCATAGAATGTTTCCTTTGAATCATATCATGATGAATAGTACCATCCTTATGAAATCTAATATGATTCTGATTTTGGAAAAATAATACACTGAGATATATCTCTTATAACATTGGGAATAAAGAGATTTCTACCTAATAATCCTCATAACTCCATTAATAAGTTGTTTCAGATTCAAATCCATGTAACATGTATATTGTATTCTATATGAATAAGTATAATAGTAGAATCCAACATGATTTTCAAAAAAATTATATATAAATTTAGGGAAAAAAGAAAGATCTTATGAATTGGAAGAAAACAATACCTTTATATATATATATTTATATTGGAAGGAATTTACCCTACAATAAAATCCTATATCACTACCAATTCCGTTTATAGGGAGAAGCCTAAAATCATCACTATCCATTTGAAAATACACAGTTATAGGGGACATTATATCAAAGGGACACCCTACATAGTCCCCAATGTCATAACATGCACTAGAACCCTAAATGATTTCATCAATATCATCTTAATTACTAAATTCATCACCTGAAAATCATATTTAATCACATACCCTTAAATAATCATTATCATCTTAAGGCCTCAATGTGCACCTAAACAAATCCATTTGGGAACCTCTCTAGAGATATTCCTTCAAGCCAATATCAATACCCATGGCATCCCATGTATGTCTACTCACTATACCTAACATCAATAAATCCAAGGAATACCTTAATAGAAACACACATCCTAAATATATTGGAATAAATTATCCATTCTCATTTCAGGTATCCCAATAGATCTAAGGAATACTACAGATCCACTAATGATTTCTAGGAAAATTCACATATGTTCATCAAATACCTCTTAAAGAAGGGGATAAGGTTCCTTGAATAAGGGTATTCACATGTCATTTTTTTATTTCAACACCTTAGGGGTTTATGCCTCACAATTAACACAATTATTATAATTGACTCGACCATCAGTAGTCCTAGTTTTATGTTTGATCCCAATGGTCTGTACTGTTGTTTGGAACATTGTTCTTTAAACATATTATAATGTGATTTTGAATTAAAAAATCTATTCAAATACATATTTTCTATTTCATATAGGTAGAATACCTAATATCACAATCCATATCATATTCGTATACAAAGGGGTATTCCTAATAGATCCATAACCTCACATGAATCCATATCATTTAGGTGATTCCTTACTACTATCTATAATGATTGCTCAATCTTTGAAACAACCCATGATCCCATACCTCATACCATAATACCCAAATTATTTTATTATTAACATTTATAATCTAGTAATGAATTTTAAATTAATTCCACAATTTAATGAAATTAGTATAAAATTACTAGAATCTTATTGTGAAACCTCTTTGACTTGAAATAGAATCCTTGTCTCGACGAATTTATGATCACCCTCCAATGGATTGTCTATGGGTACACTCGAGAGTTAACCAAGAAAAAGATCTATCATGGAACACATAGTTAAATTGAATTTGATTCAATTTAATTCCAATCCTAATGATCATTCAAAATGTTATGTTACTTCACCCAAATATCATGAAATGACAAAAGATATCATTTTGGGAAATCATATACTTATTCCAAATGAAATACTTATAATAAAAAGTGGATTACAATATGTTCTTATTGTATCAACACTCACGTCACTAAATTTTTTGATCCCGATCAAATAAGAACATCTGAGAGGATGAATATGTTAATTAGTGTAATACCTCACTCAGATTTTATAATGAAATTACACAAAAAAACATGCCAATATAGGGGTAGTGGAAGAGAAATTGGGATGAGTAAAAATGATAGGGTGTTCAGATATGAGAGAGGAAATTAGGGGATATAGGTTTATTATTGTATTGGAAAATGGATATTTTTTAAATTTTATCATATTTAAATAGTTTCTATAATTTTTTCCAAAATTGTGGTCGAATAGTGTAGATATAACCATCTCCATTAGTCCCTAACACATTATTTTCCAGGAAATGTTCCTAATGTGTATGCATTATGATCGATTGTCCCACACACTACATGGTTTGGCCATTTGTTTTTATAAATCATTCACTAACAGTGAATATCATCTACAAATTTAATTATCAGGTTTTCACATTTTTTTCCATAAAGCGTCCACCATACCCCTATATCATGCCACACCACTTGGTTTTCCCATGAATTCTCATAATTAACCCTTAACCATTTTCGAACAATATATACCCATCATTAATGAACAAAATGAACTTAATCAAACCATTTGATTTGTATTATCTATGGTTTCCTCTAATACAATCAATGTAAAAAATAAATTTTGGAAGCATACCATCGAAAAACTCCCACACTCTCTTAATCCTCCTGATATTCCTCTAATCACTCGAGAAACATCTGAGTCACCATGCCTCACCCAAATATAACTCCTTGTAATTCTTAAATTCATATTATTCTAATTCAAATAAAAATTATAACCTTGAATTGTCCTCTATAAATAAAATAAATTCAGTATGAATTTCATAACCACTATAGAATATTAGTTTTATAAGGATATACTTGAGAAAATTGATCCCCGTAAAAAAAAGATAATGTTGATGTCTAGTTTTGTATCCAAGTCCCATGACCCCCTAAGAAGTGTGTGACGAAAAAATAGTAGGTAATCTCTAATAAATTATCATAAAAACTACAAATTTAGTTTTTACACATGTTGTTTTCAAAAAAAAATGTAACAAAAGAATAAGAATAAATAAATATCAACCATTGATCCCAATGTTTGACCATATAACCCAATATTGACCCATATCTTTTTTTATATCTCATCGTGTCATTAATAATTTCATTTAATAGTTCCAACCATGACCATGACCAACTGTCTTATATAAGCAGGTTTAAATTCTAGATCAGTGTATCATGTTTAAGGAATACTATTATAGTATGATTAAACATAGAATCTACATTGTGTGGTAAAAAAATTAAAGATAATATAGATAAATTATTTATTCATAAGTGGTGTTCCAAGGAAATAAAATAGTATTATGCATCATCACCCATTCTCGGGTGGTATACATGAGAAATATATTGTCATAAGGTCTCATCACACAACCCTTGGAAATATTTTTTGCATTCAACAGTTATCAGGTGTAATATTTTAACCCCATGAGAAAAAACAAATTATTTTGTAGTCAACAGTGATCATCACCGAACTCTAATAGATAATCCTAGGTTTTATATAGTTGTAGGTTCATTGTCCAGATCAATGGATCTAGTCTAAGTCATCCCATTTATTTATATACATCTCTGAGCAATGCACATTCCTCCCATAACACCACATAACATATTACAGCAATGGTTTCCCGTATACCCAATCCCTTCCTACATAAACTAGGCCATCATATCGTGTTTGTGACTTGTAATCATCAAAACATTAAAAGGATTGGATCATTGATTTTTATTCTATTTTGATACATGTGGTCATCACTGAGCATTTCTTAGACACAACCTCTCACTAGGGTCAACATGTAACTATGGAACCCACTATTGTCCCATAGTTCTGATTATATATAAGAAACCCTTTAAGTGTCCTCTTATATCAACAAGTATTTCATGTCAACACCTATCTCTAAAAGGGATAACCAATATCTCAATTGTGTCGTGGTAATAATATGACCTCGCTAGCCTCATTAGTCAAGCCATAGTGACAATAGTCATATATACCATATAGCCCATCTCAAATCCTAATGAATCTCTGGGTCAATCACCACATTTTAGGTCCATTCAAATAATTAGTTCTATATGGGAAATAATCACTTCCCCAATGTTCAAATCTAGTTGAAAAATGGCTTTACGGAAACTCAAGGATCACACATGTCCTATTAATACCAATAACACCCTTCTCACACTCTCTTATAAATGGAAGTGTCAAAGGATCATATATTACGGGTCGATATGTTCATTCATTTACATTTTTTACTTTACACCACTCATGGGATTAAATTTTCATAAGGAATAATAATATAATAAATTCATATTACATTTTTGGATGACATATAGAAGATGTGGGCTGATGATCCATTATGACCTTTACTTGTTCGAACAGCCCATACGAATATCAATATAAATTAAATAATTATTTTTAATTTAAAATTCAACCAAAATTAATTGTGGGACCACAAATAAAATGATATGAAAAAATTCATTATACCATAATTTATGTATTAAGGACTGCCTACCTATATTCAAAATTGTGTTCTTTTTAACATGAAAACTGACAACTCTCATAAAATATTTTCCAAGTTCAAGAATAATTCCATGTTAGCACAATGACATATAATATATCTAAATAATAAAAATACCTAATTATAATAAGTTTATATTTCATTAATTTATTAAAATTAATTAAATTAAATTTTACAACTAAACATTAATTGGAATAAATAATTAAAATCTCATCGTATCTTAACGTCTTGATGAAAACAATGTAAAAGTTGTTTTCCCCACTCCTAATACAACTTTTATAGTAAAAATCATAAATTCACCAATTATAAATAATAAAGAATTGTAAATATACATTAATTTATCTATAAAACACTTGAAAAATACTTGAATTGGCATTGCCACGGCCTGCCCCCTGGGGCCCAAATTGTGACTACCCCTAGCCCACCTCTCGAAGGCCAGAGGATAGAAACTAGTGTTGAAGGCGTAATCCTACATGTGTGATGCATTTTACGACGGACATGTATGCACACACACATCCAACCACATAACAACACACTGAAAGGGGGAAAACTAGTATGCTACTACAACATGGCTGAGTGCAAGTACAACTGAATGTATGTGGTCCAGAATACAAACCCAACCATTAACTGAAAATAGCACGTGAAAAAAATGAAACACTGATATCTATCTTCAAGAAAACCCCACCTGATCATGAGATTATTGAAGCTATTGGAATCTGACGTAGTATATCATTTCCACTCACTACTAATGGGCCATGCATGGTTCTACGCCACCAAGTCCACCGTCGTTGTGTCTGTCAGCCCCGTCTCCATGTGAACCCCTATCTAAATATCGGTCGTCTGCACTAGACAAGACACGTGCGGGCGAAGTCCATGCTATGGTGAGTAACCCAGTACTCATTAGGGAAACAAAATCATTAATGAAATACCACAAAAAAATAAATCATAGTGATTCACAAAACACAAGATAGATCACATCAAGTATATGTGTGAGTTGTAAAAGTAGCATCATCAGTCACAATGTCGAACACCATAGCTATTGGGGAACACCTCCTATTACAAGTACAGTGGTCCTACCAAGTTTTGAAGAAGTCCTACCCACTATCATTGGACTTCTTAGATATTGAAAGTGGGTGCCCTAGACCCAAATTTATTTTTACTTTGATTTCCAAAACATGTATTCAGTTTGATATAATACATTGGTTTATCTTTCTATAATAGTGTAGATACTTCTGCATCCACTTTGTTTATGGAAATTTCCTTAGATTACCTTTCACATTAAAGGGTTATAGTAGATCCCATGCTATAATGAGAACCCTGAGATGTAGTGACAGTAATCATAAAGTAACGTCCTATGGTCAAGTTACATCATTCTGAAAGGAAACTGATGATGTGTGACCATTAGGTGCTTAGGGATCCTATGCATTGAGACTTCTTGTCACGAAGTTCGCATTTGATGATCTCTATTAGTTGAGATAATGAGAACAGACCCGCAAAATAGGAACACCACATGTTTTAGGTTTCATTGATCGTTCTTATCTATGGACATGTGTAATGGTCTTTTGACATGAGATCATTGTCAATGGAAGTCATTTAATTATGTACATTTGATACACGGAAAAAACCATGGAGACTAAGTCATGGTGAGGTAGTTTGTATTGGTTATGTCATTAATGGAACGATATTTATTGAATGATCGAGAAATGATTTGTCACATCTGTGTTCTGGAAGAGATATCTCAGGCCTGGTTGATTAGGATGGTTGCTCCTTCTTTAAATCCAGGGCCATGGTAGTGGAAGGTAAGACCGTCAGGAAAAATCAACAAAAAAAAATAAATCAAATAAAAAATGATGACACTAGTATGAATTCTACATTATTTAGATATCGATGTCGAAGAGATTATACTACACGGACCGTGTTCGTAGGAAGGTCGTCGTTGCTTTTAGTTTGCCTTATCTGTATAGGGGAATCGATGGGACTGTAGACCCCGCTCTAGGTCGATGATATTATGCACTGCTATTGAGGTATGGGACTAGAGGGTCACACACAATAGCTCCTTTAGAATCATTCCTATTATGGGAATTGGAATATATAACTTGGTGGGCCCCATCAAAGGGTCTGAGTACTATCCATGTTCTTTGGATCACTAAAGAATAAATAAATTCATTAATTATTCAAATTTATAATAATTCGTTCAATTTATTTATGTCATGAATTTACAAGTTATATAGTAAATAAAATTATTAATATTTTTTGAATAGATTTTAATATCATATGTTCATTTAATATTAACAGGAGGAATGATTCTAGTTAAATAATAAAATCTATCACGTAATATATTTATTTATTATAAGTGATAGATTATAAATATTATTTATGGAATAATTTTATTAGTCGTAAAAATTATTTATATCACTTATATAGTGGACATCAATCACACGTGGGCTGGGAATCCATACCGCGTGTTTTAAAAATTCCCTATATAAGTGATAGAGAGGCTATCCCTTATATACAATTCATGTGTCGAGATTGTACGCTTCTCTCGACTCCTGGAAACTTGGGAGAGAGTCTCTCATGTAAAGGAAGATCTTCAAGTTCATCCATCTCGGATTCAAGATTATTCCTTTGAGGAGATCTTCACTGCTTTGAAGTGGGAATCAAAGAGACATGCTAGCACCCAGATCATGATGAATGGTGTGCGAGAAGATTCATAAGGGGTGTGTGGATGATCTAGAGGGATTTGATGTCAGATTCTTTGAGAAACGATCGCCGACATCCAATGGAAGACGTGAACATGTCAACTCTGAACATGGTAAATGTTCAGTTTAATTTTTCGTGCTATGTTTAAACCTTACGAGATCCTCGGACCAAACCGGGACAAGATCACCAGAGTTGACTAGGTTGTGTCAATCCAGTGAAGTAGAAATATTTAAATTCCTGGCCTACTGGATTCTGTTGTGTTGTCTTGGTACCCAACAGTGGTATCAGAGTTGTCTCATGGTTTTTCTAAGTCAAAAAAAATTAATATGTATTAAATTTTATTATCGGGGTGTTAAAACGGATTATTCGGATATGACCGCACATCATTTCATTTTCAAATGACCATGTTACGAACATTTAATATTTTTAATCAAATGGGCGTCATGTTTTTCTTCATTTCATGTGTATCTAAAATTGAGAATTTATATCAAATATAATATTTTATTATTATTAAATATAAAAAAATATTTTGTTATTAAATATTTTATTATAAAATATTTTTTCACAAAGATGTGTGGAAAATATTTTTAATTAATAAAGGGAGAAATATGAGGGAGACTAAGACCAAGACCAAAATTTGGGGTTTTCTTTCTTTTATAAAAAAAATGGGAAGACCAAAAACCCAAAATGTGGTCTTCATCCATTTAATAAAAAAAGGGGAGAGTGGTGGATTTTTGTCAAAGAAAAAGTAATATATAAAAAAATAGGATGACCCCAAAGGGGAATCCTTCTCTCATGCGGCACAACTGAGATTATCCCCTTAGGGAGAAACCTAATCCCAGTCGATCAGTGCACCGGAGCGCCGCACCCTAGCCCCTTCGGACATCCTCTTTGCGCGCCAAACAACACCGCCTCCTAGTCCCCTTCACGCAGGCTAGTCCCACCGTTCCCCTTCCCCTGCTGAACCGCCTCCCTTATGTGTGCTGAACCCGCCGCCCCGAGCTCACCGACTGCCTTGCACTGCGCTGCCTCAGACCACCACGCCTGCTAGTGTCGGACCGCCTGCCCGCGCTGCTCCCAAACCCCGGCCAGAAAGAGCCTGTCGGTCCCCATCCCACCTGCCTGCACCGCCCGCTTGCTTCTCCGGACTGATCCTCACCAGTCGTCGTTGGTCCCGGCCTTACCGGTCCAAGCCATGTCGGTCTCGGCCGCCACCTTACAGGATTGTCGGAGCAATGGGTTTCTGGCCATGTGGCTGCCAGTTTGGTTCTTTGCCTCCTCCCGCTTTTTGGGTCATCGCTAAAATTTGTTGCCACTGCAGCATTCATTGGATGAAGCGTTCATGATGTTGTCACACCGCGGTCATGCCGTGGTCACGCCGCAGTCATGTTGTGGTCACGCCGAGAACACTCCATTGTCACGTCGCGGTCACGCCGCGGCCATGATGTAATTGGCCCTACTCCCATATGACACCTCGCGACAGTTCACAGTCTTGCCAGACTGCCCGACTACAGGTAACCCCACATTAAATTAATTTAATTAATTTAATTTTTATGTTAAATTAATTGTAGTTATTTTGTGGTTTAAATTATTTAATCCAAAATATTAATTTAATTTATGTTTATAATTAAATTAATGGTTTAATTTAATTTTTGTAATTAAAAATTTATTAAATTAATAAAACAGATAAAATAAATCTTTTGAAGTTAGTCAAATTCGTTTAATTTATTATAACACCCTCTTATTATTTAAATTTAATGCAAATTAATTTTATTATGCCTATTTTACTTCGACTGGTCTCGATCAAGTGATCAAACTTTGTATGTTTGGTATTTATTTTTTTATTTGATTATTTATTCAATGCATGCGATGATAGTAATAATTAATTATATAAACAACGGTCTGTGAGTCATCTATTTTAATTCAAATATGTATAAGGGCATGTGTTTCCATTGCACGATATAAAATTTGTACCCCTAGACCCCCACTCTTGCGTGCGAGTACATTTTTAATTAAATGTTGATTCGATATGCAGACCCCGCCAAGACGAGGAGTTAAACCAGATGGGATCCAAGTGCATTTCACTTGGAAATCTATGATGTGAGTCAAGTCAGGACTCAGGTATGGATTCCCCAAGTTCATGATTGATCCATTATGGATTGATCATTAGAGAATTCCCATATCTAGTCAGATAGAATTATTTACATTATGCATAGTTTATTATTTTATGTGTCTGCATGATTATTTTTTGATCACATAGAATAGTAAACAAGATTAAATTCATAAATATGTGGCGAATTATATGCTATTGCATGTTCAGTTGGGAGCATGAAAACCTCGTTTGAACATAATAAATAGAAAAGTATTATATTCTTCAATAAATACAAAAATACCTCAATGGTATATTAAGTCTAAAATCCTTTCGTTTCTCAGATCTAAACAAAACCTGTGGTTTGGGTTCTCATCAGCCTTACTTGAGAGATCCTCTTACAATCAGGGTGTTTTCATGAGAGAAATGGGTGGACTTAACTTAAGTGAGTGGTCAAGGATTATCCTTAACTAACTTTCTATCACTTTAGAGGTATGATTTTGAGAGAATCGAGTTACGATTCCCAATGTTGGGACATTAGACAAAAACTCAATGAACCTAAAGAACAAGTGGTTGGCCAGTCTAGTGCCAACCATGAAACCCTCCAAGATGTGGCTTAGTTCTAGATTTTATACTATGATGGAGGTTTCGAGGATCCTTGCCACAATAATACTCAATATATAGAGTATTCTGAATCTAATAGTTAGTTTTATTAAGGTTCTCTAAAATAGTGGGAGACATTAAAATGATATAATAATGATTTATTAATCATAAATGTCAAAAATGTTATCAAGAAAAAGTAATAACTACTAAATGTTTATCTAATGTAGATTCAAAATGGATGTCACAAACACCAAAAGTACTTTATCACTACGATCGATCTTGGATGATGAAAATATCCAGACCAGCAATAATATCCAGGAGTGGTACCGGCTCTTTTGCATAGTACTACGCCAAGAAAAAATGTTATATGTGTGGGAATCCCCAATTCCTACTAAGCCTCCTTAGGGATCAAGCAAGGAAGAAAAATATAATTGGAGAAATAATGTATACGATGCACTTGTTATACAATGAATCATGTTTTCATCCATTTCTAGCCCATTGGAAAGAAATTCATGGGGATGAAGATGCCTACAAGATTCTTTCACATCACCAAGAACTTTATGTGGAGTGGGCCAGGCAAGAAAGGTATGAGATCTCAAGTGATCTTTATAAGTTCATGCTAGCAGAAGGGAATCAAGCTAGTCCACATGCACTGAAGATTATTGGGTATATTGAGAGGATTGTAGCCCTTGGGTTCAAACTAAACCACGAACTAGCAGTGGATCTCATTCATTCCTCAATATCATCAAGCTTATCAACTTTTATTGTCCATTATAATATGAATGATATAACAAAGTCACTCCTAGACGGTTTTTATTTAGTTCTAAATTCTAATAATGATATTAAAAATACAAATTAATCTGTCCAAATGGTGAACAAGAAAAACAAGGGCAAGGAAAAGGGGTCTAAAGATAAGTCAAGGCCAAAGACACAAATACATCATCCTACAAAAAAGCCAATGATTAAGAGGAAAATTAATGAGAAGGAAGCTATATTATTTGGATGTGGAATGAAAGGCCACTAGAAGAAGAATTGAATAGTTGTGAAGATGAAACAGGCATATGCTTCTACATAAGTTATATTTGTTATTGAATGAAATATATCATTATCTACAAGTAGGGTATGGTATGAAGCATGTGGCTCACACATTTTTATTCACATACAGGAACCATGTAGGTTCAAGAAGATTGAAAAAGGTCAAGTGGATCTCCAGGCTACAAATGGTGCATGTCTGGAAGACTTGGTAGTTGGAGACTATAACTTAACCTTGACAACTGGTTTGGTTCTAGTTTTAAACTATTGCTATTATGTACCTTCATTACCGGAAACATTATCTCTATGTTGAGTCTAGAAACAATGGGTTTTTATTTTAAGATTGGATATAAATGTTGCCTCTTTTATAGGGATAACATATGTTATGATATGGAATATCTTTAGAATGATTTATATATGCTAGAACTAGAAAACTATGTAATGGAAATCAGTGACAAAAACCACCAACATGACTCTAATGACAACTGCCTATGGCACTTCAGGCATGGTCATGTAAACAAGAAGAAAATACGAAAATTGCGTCAAGAAGGGTATCTAGACTCAGCATAGTTAGAACCCTTATATGTATGTCAAACATGTTTACAATGAAATATGAACAAATCACCTTTCTCAAGAAAGGGAGAAAGAGCCAATGTAGTGCTTGAATTAACACATACTGATGTATGTGGTCCATTTTTAGTAGAGGTAGAGGGTGGTTTTTTATATTTCATTACTTTTACCGATGAATATAGTAGGTATGGGTATATCTACTTAATGTGGAATAAGTCATATTTTTTTCAGATAATTAAGGAATACAAAAATGAAGTAGAAAACCAACTTTTTAAGAAGATAAAATCACTTCAATCAGACCGATGCATAGAATATCTTAACCATGCATTCATTGATAACTTTAAGGAGTGTGGGATAGTATTCTAACTCAATCCTCCTTATACATCATAATAGAGTGGTGTTAGTGAAAGGAGGAAGAGGACCATTCCAGACATGGTCAGATCAATGATGAGTCATGCAACCCTTCCATTATACTTTTGAGGATATGCCATGTAAAGAGTAGCATATACCCTTAACCGAGTACCATATAAAGCTATAGATGGTATTACATATCAGTTATGGCATGGAAAGAAACCCAAACTAACACACATGCATGTATGTGGGTGCGAGGCATTTGTACAGACTATACCATGTGACAAATTAGCATCCAGATGCACTGGGTCCATCTTTAAAGGTTATCCTAAGGAAACTAGAGGATATTACCTATATTACCCTTTAGCTAGAAAATACATTGTGGCATGATAGGCCACATTTATTTAAAGGTAACTCATTTATATCAGAAATAGTGGGAGAAATATTGACATCGATGAAGTTAATGATCCAGATAAACAAGAGTTGGTAGATGAACAATCTTCACAAGAGAAAGTGGAAGAAAAATTTGTTCCTAAGACACAGATATTGCGTAGGTCTACACGAGATGTTAGAGAACCAGCGAATTATGGTTTTCTTGTCACTGAGTAAGTTGACACATTAGTCATTTAGGATGATGAACCACTAACCTACAAAGAAGAAGTATAAGGAAAAGAAGCTTTAAAATGGAAAGAAGCCATAATTCTGTGATGGAGTCCATCAACCTAAATCAAGTTCTGATTTTGGTAGATCCTCCATCTAATGTAAAGCCCATTAGATTCAAATGGGTTTTCAAGAAGAAATTGGAAATGGATGTTGATGTTAATAAATTTAGAGAAAGGATGGTAGCAAAGGGTTTCAGGCAACATCAAGGCATTGACTATGATGAAACCTTCTCACCAGTAGCAATTCTTAAATCCATCAGAATATTGCGTGGAATAACAGCTTTTCATGATTATTAAACATTGAAAATGGATGTCAAAACAACATTTCTAAACGGGAATTTGGTTGAAGACGTATATATGACTCAACCCAAAGGCTTTTTCAAGTCAAATAAAGCCAATAAAGTATGCAAGCTGCAGAGATCCATTTATGTATTAAATAACGCATCTAGATCATGGAATATTTGTTTGGATGATGCCATTAGAGATTTTGGTTTTATCAAATATCAAAGAAATCCTTGTGTATATAAAAAGTTTGAAGGTAATGCCATAATTTTCCTAGTATTATATGTTTAGGATATATTAATTTTGAGAAACGAGGTGCAAGTCTTACAGTCAATTAATATTTTGTTAAATGAATGCTTCTCCATGAAAGACATAGGTGAAGCAGCCTACATTCTAGGAATCGAGATCTATTGAGATAGATCTCAAAGGCTTATTGGGCTATGTAAAAGTACATATATTGACAAGGTAATCAAAAGATATAGTATGTGACAATCCAAGAGAGGATTGTTACCTATGTCACATGGTGTAAATATCTCCATGAAAATATGTCCACAAACACATGTGGATATTGAAGAATGAGTAGAGTACCTTATGATTCGGTAGTGGATTCTATCATGTATTCCATGCTATGTACTATGTTTGATGTCACCTTTTCTTCAGTAATGGTGGGTAGATATCAAGGCAATCCAAGAGAGCTGCATTAGACAGCTGTTAAAACTATCCTAAATTACTAGAGGCATACTAAGGAAATGTTCCAGGTTTATGGAGGAGATGAGGAACTAGTTGTTAGGGGATACACTAATGCTAGTTTCCAGAAAGATCATTATGATATGAAATCGCAGTCAGGATACATCTTTTTCTTGAATGGTGGTGTAGTGAACTAGAGAAGCTTGAAGAAAGATGTGGTTACTAATTTTATAGCAAAGTCCAAATATACTGTAGCTTCTGATGCAGCAATGGAAGTATTCTGGATACACAACATTATCTCATAGATTGGTGTTGTACCTAGCAGTGCAGACCCTAAATCAGTATATTGTGCAAATACTACTATTGTGGTTCTTTCCAAGGATCACAGGTCTCAACATTTGAAAAAGCATATTCTACATAAGTTTCATCCCATGAGGGATTTTACTCAAAGAGGTGATGTGATAGTTAGCAGAGTAGCCATAGAAGACAACGTGGCAGACCCCCAAACGAAATCCATTTCTCAGCAGAAGCATGATTCACATGTGAGAGCAAGCTGATTAAAACCTATTAGTAGTTGGCTCTTGTGCAAGTGGGAATGTTGAAAGTGTTCTCCCTAGAACCAACTTGTTTTGTACTTTGATTGCCTCAACATGTATTCAGTTTTTTATAATACATGTCTTTATCTTTCCATAATATTGTAGATACTTATTCATCCTCTTTGTTTATGGAAATGACTTTAGATTACCTGTCGCATCAAAGGGTTATAGTAGATCCCAGGATATAATGAGAAACCTGAGATTCCATGAAATTAATCTTAATGTAATGTCCTATGGTCCAATTAAATCATTCTAAAAGAACACATATGATGTGTGACCATCTTGTGATGGGGGATCATAATCATTGAGACTTCTTCTCATGAAGTTCGTACATGATGATCTCTAGTAGTTGAGATCATGGGGACATAACCACATAATCGGAACACCACATGTTTTAGGTGACATTGGTCGTTCCTATCTACATACATGTGTAATAGTCTTTTTACATGAGATCATTGTCAATGGATTTCATTTAATTATGTACATTTGATTCAAGGTAAAATCCTTGGAGACTATGTCGTGGTGAGGTAGTTTGTATTGGGTATGTCATTAATGGAATGGCATTGATTGAATAATCGAGAACGTACTTGTCGCTTCTGAGTTCAAGAAGGGATATTGTGGGCCTGGTTGATTAGGATGGTTGCACCTTCATTAAATCCGTGGCCATGGTAGTGGAAGGTAAGACCGTCTGGAAAAATCAACAAACAAAATAAATCAAATAAAAAATGATGACACTAGTATGCATTCTACATTATTGAGATATCGTTGATGAAGATATTATACTACATGGACCATGTTCATAGGAAGGCAGTCATTGCTTTGACTTTGCCCTATCTCAATAGGGGCATCGATGGGTTTGTAGACCCTGCTCTAGGTCGGTGATATTATGCACTGCTATTGAGGCAAGGGCCTAAAGGGTCACACACAATAGCGAATTGAGAATCTCCCCTATTATGGGAATAGGAATATTGAAATTGGTGGGTCCCTAAAAAGGGTCTGAGTACTATACATGTTCTATGGATCACCAAAGAATAAATAAATTCATTAATTATTCAAGTTTAGAATAATTTGTTGAATATATTTATGACATTTATTTACATGTTATATAATAAATACAAGTATTAATATTATTGGAATAGATTTTAGTATCCTATGATTGTTTATTATTAGCAGGAGGAATGAGTCAAGTTAAAGACTAAAATTTATCACTTAATATATTATATATTACAAGTAAGTGCTAAATTATGAATATTATTTATGGAATAATTTTATTTGTCATAAATATTTATTTATATCACTTATATATAGGATGTCAATTACACGGGGGCTAGGAATCCATACCACGTATTTTAAACACTCCCTATATTAGTGAGAGAGAGGCTCTCCCATGTACACTATTCATGCCTCATGATTGAGAGCTTATCTCTCCTCCTGGAATCTAGAGAGAGAGTCTCTCAAGTGAAGGATGATCTTCATGTTCATCCATCTCGGATTGATGTTTCTTCCATTGCGGTGATCATCACTACGCTGATGTGAGTGTCGAAGATCCGCGCTAGTACCCAGATCATGACGAATGGTGTGCAAGAAGATTCATGGGGTGTGTGTGGAAGATCTAGAGGGCTTCAACGTTGGAGTCTTTGAGAAATGATCACTGGCGTCCTGCGACAGTCTAGCACACATAATTTCTGAACAAGGTAAATGATCAGTTTAATTTTTTGTGCACTGTTTAAACCTTGAGAGATCCTCGAACCAATGCGTGACAAGATCACCAAAGTTGAAAGGGTCATGTCACTCCGGTGAGATGGAAAATTTTAAATTCCTGACCTAGTGGGTTTCGTTGCGCCGTCCTGGTACCCAATATTAGATACACCTCATCATCATGTAATGTGGGACTGCAAGGTAACAAAGAGGTTCTTCCCACTAGTTGTGGCTATCTTAGGTACTCATCCTCATCATGTAACATGGAATTATAAAGTCAAAATGAATTTATTCTCTACATGTTACTTCAATGTCATAGACATTTGCGTCCCACTAGGCCAAAATTCTGCAACCTGCATGTCTAAGTCAGTCGCATTGTACAATACATAGTGCACTACGGAGAATAGGACCTCAAGCCCTTCCAGGCATCTCAAATTTTGGGATTGTCTCTATAGATCTTTCCAAAATATCATCCTCATCGACTGGGTCCCAACGCCTCAAAAGGCTTGTCAATTGGACGCATATTATGCACAATAAGAGTGTTTTAGTAACCAGGGGGCCGGTTCTGACGGGCCCGGTCCGACCCGGTCAAACTGACCCAACCAACACAGCCCCGGAGTACGACATACCCCTTTTTGTTGAGATGGAATCAACCCCAACTGGTGTGGGTCGAGGTCAGTCTCATTGGGCCTAGCCAGTATGCCCTGCCAAATATGCCTCGTTGGATCTACATTGGTTTGTCGATGGTCGAGCCCACCTAGTCGCCCGGTGACCCCATCTATACTGGCCTGAACCAAAGGGGGTGCGAATTCGACCTGTCGGTGTGGGTCCAACCCACTATGTTCGGGTCCGGACCATCGGAATGGGTCCATCTCTCTCGCGCCAGTCCAGCCTGCCGACGCATGTCTGGCCCGCCAGCAGGGGTCCAGCCTACTGTCGCGGCTTCCCGATAAAAGAGGCCCACCATTGCAGGCGGCCTCCTCAATTCGGCTAGCCTCCACTACCACCGCCAGTGACGAGGCACAATTAAGGAGTTCAGTGGACCACCAAATGCGCTCTTGTGGTCCGTTCTTCGAGACGTCGACATTTATGTCCTCCAGGGAGCACCCTTTTAATCCAGACAATCCCAAACCTACCTTGCCATAATTTAAAGGGTATGTCCACTAAGAACGCACAAGCAGAGGAACTATGGCCTTTTTCATGTCGGCCTGGGGACTCTTCATTAGTGTTTTATAGATAGGGGATGTTCGGGGAGTTTCTATTCAATCATTCCATGCTATGATTTGGATCCCGAATTAAAATGAACACCAAGAATAAAACACCCTCGCGCATAACACAAGAATCACAGATCAACATGTTGGTGAGATGATCCAGGTTCACTGTTTGTTTGAAAATAATAGGAAGAAACATCTAATCAACAACCCCTACCTGTTATGATGCTCGATTCCATGACTTTTATCCTTGATGGATTAAGACATCGAATTCACATCCTGACTCTGATCATCAAACTATTTCGAAAAATATGAAGCGCCACTGGCATTTTTCATTCTTCACTGGGGTGGATGTCGATTAAAGGATTTCAAGAGAATCCTAAAAATTTCTTATCGTTATTTCCCTAGCGCATTGAACTATAAATAGGATCATGTTGCATCATTTCTATTATTATGAGACATCACATCGTTACACTATTTTCTTTCATAAATAGTGTTGTTGTAACATGTTGATAAAACATCATTATGTTGTGGGTTAATGAGCCATTAATGGGCCTGATTAATTCAAATATTTGCTACCTCATCATTGTCACACAGAATTTCCATCTTCCACTCAAATGTGAAAATGAAAATAAAACAATTCATTTAAATTATTTTATTATTTTTCACGAAAAGTCCAAAAAATTATCTTTTTCATTCGGCCCTTGTCGGATGAGGTTATGTCATTTCTAGGAGAATCTCGACATTATAAATCCAATGGTTCAATCATATATTAAATCTAAACACCAGTTCAAAAGATAGAAAATCCCCCTCAAACTATTACTAAATATTGCTTAATAAATGTTCAAAAACCCATTCCGGGATCTCCGGACCTCAGAACCACAAGACATCGAATTTCACAGTCTTGAAATAATTTCATGTAAAACAATTATAGAGAAATTATCAGACTTTACAATCATATCTTCCATATAACAACATGTAATTACAAAAATACACAACCTCTATCCATAGTATATAACGTCTCCATCAAAATTGATGATTCAACAATGATCCATTGAATTAGTCACAATTCCAAAAATATAAAATTCCAAAATCGATGGTGACTGACAGAATACCACACATATTAATGGGGATATGGAAATAACCTAAAATTTCACCAAATCACACCACAAATCCCCTCAAAAAAAGGGAGAAATAGAGTTCGGGGCAACGGGAAAGCCTCCCACTATATTCATATTCATAAAAAATGAATGTTTGATAATTAACAAAATAAAATAAAATACTAATAAACTGATTTATGGAGATGGGATATAATATCATTTCATGAACCTATATGGTAGGGGAACCCCAAACATAACATTTGAAAACTCAGGCCATGATTCCAACATTAATGGTTTCAATATCCTACCACATTTCTACCATTTAGCCTAACCAATCCATAAGTCATATTATTTTTTTCCAAATCTACTCGGTTACCATACTATACTTAAATCCTATCTAAAAACAGGTTCTTGTTGTGAAAACAATAGTAATCTCATTCTGATTCTTGGTTATCAAAAATAACTATCCATAAAAACAAAAATATTAATGCCTAATAACTCTCATAACTAATCCCAAAATACTGTATTGAAATATTCATATCATATAACTTCTCATCCGAGAGAATTATATTCATCCAAGTAACTAGAAAATGTAACCCACTCGATTCAACCATTCACATTCAATTAATCATTTTCTAATTCATGAAAATAATTGAGTTTTCTTTGTGAAAATCCACACACGAATCATACAATTCATAAATTGTCAATACACCTTTCACTGAGACACCAAGATTTCACTCAACAAAAGACATCTAAATAAGGACACCACTTTATAATTAGTCATCTCATCCCCATGCTTATGGTTCTCCCCAGCATAAGAATCATCTCAAATTTTCTACTTACAAAGAAAAGTCGATCCATACCATTGTAATGCAATGAGATTGTGTGAAATTGTTTTTAGAAAAATTAAATATTTTTTTAAAATTATTTATACATATTACTATGTCTGTCTTGACTTACAGTAAACACAGTGTTTTTCTTGTGTTACATGCAAAATTAAGTTTAAACGAAATACTACATGCTTTAGATATATTATTATTTAATGTGATTTTTATCACCATGTTTTTCGAATATATTAATAATTAAATTATGAATTTATAGTTTATATATATATTTATAATGAATTCGTTGGGGAACAATTAATTATAAATGAAACTAAAATCCTTTTCAAAATAAAGGAACTATTTTTTATGAAAATATATTATTTTGCGCATAATTATTATACATAAGTAAAACAAAAAAAATCCATTTTTTGGAAGAATATTATATATATTTATATATAATATATTCAATATAATTTTTAACATTCATATTATGTGTTTTTTAGACAAGAGATAAGAAAAAATTACTTGTTATTCAAAAATCAAAATTTTTATAAAAAGAACCATTGGAACACTTATATGAAATATTAATATTGACACTTTTCAAAAATTAATTTGGTAAAATAAATTTTTTTTAAAATCAAAATTATAAAATTATCTTATAGTGGATATTTGGGAATTTTATAAAAAGTCTCCTTTTTTATGAATATTGAAAAATAATAAATTTTAATTAAAATTTAAATATTTATAAATAAAAATTATATTTTAAATGGTTTTAAAGTAAAATTATTTCAATTCTATATTAATTATTTCTAATAAGGTTAATTTAATAAATTTTATACCAAATTTTAATATAAAAACATTTCAATCTTTTGATCAATTTCTCTTTAAATCCCTATTATCTCTTCACGTTTATATTCATTGTTTTTATTTTTATTTTTACAATTCGTGGAATTTAATCGAGAAAAATTTATTTTATATATTTAAATTAAATAATATAAAATATATTTTAATTTAAAAGTAATTTTTTTATAAAATAAATAGTAAAATAAGAAATAAAAAAGTATACCAGTGTTGTGCTAAAAATTTGATTATTGCGGGTTAAAGTGACCTGAGCACTTCCCTAAAAACTATTTTTTGGAAACATTTATACCATTCTGACATTCATGTTGTATTGTGGTGCATTTTAGACACATAATCCATGAGACAAATTGGTATTTCTTAAATCCTTTCAAAAATTCCATGTCTTTCCTCTACATAACTTATAAAATGGTCCCCTTTTCTCTAATTCTATTCACACCCAACTACAATTTTATGTATTCCATGACCTTCGAAAAAAATTATAAGAATTATTTATATTATCCTAGAATTGTTATTTTGGATAAAATTAAAACAGTAGAAATATTTTTTATAGAACCTAAGCAGGAAATCTGAAGAAGATGCAACATTTATCAACGAGCATTTTTGATTTATTTCTTCTTCCACCTCCTTAAATTATAGTTATAATATTTATGTATAACTGTATTAGTAACATAAATATAATTATATTTCATAATGTTAAGGTAATTATGAACAACCATCTCCACTTTCATTGAATGGGTTACGAAATCATTATTCATATGAACAGTGTATTACAGCCTCATGAACAGAAGTCATTCATTTTTTCATTACCACCTCTCATGATATGGTATGATGATCGATATAAATTATAAATATGATATTTATAAAATAATTATACATCTTTACTAATTATATCCTATATATGTTTTTATTTTCCATTTCATAGATGATATGATAACATCACTCGTGTGTATGACCGACTACCGCATCATGAAGTGGAACTAATTTTCCCCTAAAACATTATATGGAAGATAATAACTATCAATATATGTGATATACATACTATAAATATAATATTAATGACATATTTATAAATATAAAAATATTATATATCATTTTTTATTACCTTTTCACTCATGGAATGTTGATAATGTCATTTTCGTATGTGTGGACTAACTCCTTCATAAAGTGATGTGACACAATATTCCTAAACAGACAAAGAGGTGGGTATATATTTTTTTATTTTAAAAAATATATTCATTTTCTTATTATGAAAACTATATGAACATAATTTATTACCTATAAATTTTATAAAATTATCTTTGATAAATGGAAACATTTCTCACAAGTATGTTCGACCAACCATTTACATGATCGTAATATAGTTCATTTCTAAAAACCATCCTTCATGAGTGGTGTTAATATTATAATTGACGTTTAAGTATGATCATTATGTCATGATAATTTATATTTAGAAAATTGGACCATAGTCAATGAATGATGACCAAAAACACAATGTCAAAACATTACGAAAAAAGTGGTTATTGCCACAAACGTGACGTTAACATTGAATTGTTAATAAAAGAAAAGAAAAATAAAATATATAAATCATATATGGGATGATATATTTATTTACTTTTATTTAAAATATTTATAATAAACTAATATTTATTAATAAAATATTTTAAAATTTCTATAAATGAATTTGAGACTTAAGGTAAGGGATTTCCGTGTCACTTTTTTTTGGGACACACATGGATTATTCACTACATGATTCCATTGTACAAGGTATATACTAACTATTAATGTATTTTATGATTTTTAATATTAGTTTTTTATATTTAAAAATCCATTTTATTGTTTCTATTTCATGGGGTTAATGTTTGAAAATTTAAGAAATCATTTATCGGTTTTTTGTCACAATTTTCCTTTAATTGGGAAATAAGTTCTTTTATGTACCAATCACCCTCTATGAAGAGTATATAGTGCCAAGTTGACATGTTTTAACATAGATATATTTATTTAAATTATAATTTATTTTTTATTTAATATTATTATTTCATGGGACATATGATTCAATGTTACCAACTTTCAAAGAGTTTTATATTAAAATCTCATTGATTATCGGGATGGTTTATAATTATGGTTATAATAACAAAAAAATTAATACTATATTTAAAGAAACTAATGAATTTAATTATAATATGGTTATTTAATTTGAATAAATTTAATCTATTCGTGTTACTATTTTTACAAACTATGTATATCAAAATAACGTTTTTAGAAAAAAATCACATTTCAATCGAAATCAAATTTTTTATCAAAATCCATTTTTCTTCCAAAAAACTATTTTCTAGAAACGCATCAAAAAATGATTTAAGAATATTTTTTCAAGTGGAAATGATATTTTCCTCATAAAATGGTTTAAATTAATTTTTTTAAATCTTACATGATTTTCTTTCAAGCTTATATTCAATTGAAGGTGTTTTCAAAAAAGATAATATTTTAAAATGTAAATTTCAAAGAAATGTTATTTCTATTAATACATGATCAATTAGATTTTTATTTCAAAAGAAAATTACATATAAGATAAAATACTATAAATTTTAATATAATTTACGATGGATATGATCCATGTATACCATTATTGTTTTTTATATATGTTATTTTTGGTTATGATGACAAGATTCTTATAAGAACTATTTCTTTTTTCATAGGTTATGAACATATCAAATGATCCAATTATTACGAATCATGATTATTTTATGTACGTTATCTGATAATGAAATGTTTATGAAACCCATTTTATTTTATGAATTCTGATATGGAAAAAAAATTATAATCTTTTTGAGCACATATGTTTTATTTTAAATATGTGATTATTATAACGTTATAAATAAGGATGGTGGTAATGTTATAACCAAATATGGGTGGGACCTATATATAATTACAATTACTTTGGAAAATATATATATATCATGAGATAGATAAGTCTATAATGGTGAGTAATTCGGGTTCAGTAATAAAATTTTTCCTCCAGGATAGTCTTAGGAGTGATCCTTGAATACAATTATAAGGATGGTGGTCTGTCATTCTTAGGTGTTGTGGACAACCATGTATTACCCAAACATGTTTTGGAAATGATCCCTGAAGAATAATGAAATTATTTTTGATTCATAAGTGTACTATAATATTCAATTGTTTATTTGAATATTTCTCTCTCCTTGCTCATGTTCTTTAATTTCAATAGGATTAATATCTTATTACCTGAAAATATTTATTTCATTAATACATATTATGATCTGTTGTATATAAGTTGTGGTTTTTAAATTTTATTTTTATATTCTCATACCTTAATTTTTATTTATTCTTAAATATTACAATTTTCACCCCTATAGAGCATCTGAGCTCACCCTTTCTTATTTTTCCATTCCCTGAGTGTTGAATATATGATTTAAGTAGGGAATGTCTATGTAGAGTACTAAATGGGAATATATTTATGGGAAACATGGAATATATTTCAAAAAATAAAAATTAGTTCCTACTCTCCAATGACAGAAAACTATTATGGTCTTTAGGAGTGTGTTTGTGAAATTTATTTCATATTCATCTTCAACGATGTAATATCTATATATGAAATTATTGGGTCCCAATAGTTTCTATTAGAGGAAAATTTTACTTATATAATGGAAATTAGAATAAGAAAACGTTAGGGATAATCCAAGATAAAGTTATAAGGATATAACTAGGTATATCACTAATTATATATGTCTATTTAGAATTCAATGTATATAGAAATGTACTAATTTTTATAAAGGATATAGAATGTGGTTTCTAATAAATTACGTCATTTTTTAGAATCAATTAGTGGTTGTGGATATTGAACATAGTTAACGATGAGTAATTTATCAAAAAATACTGCATTGGGGTAGACTTAAGAATCACTAAGTTCACAACAATGAGCCTTCCAACACACCTGGTTTGACACTCATGGGAGATTTGCATTGGAAATTCATAAACACTTTAGGAACCATCAAGAAGGATTTAAATAGGTGATGATTAGGAATTCCCTAGGATAACCCTATGGTGTGATATATTAAAAATAATATGTAATTATTTATAAATACTAAAAGTTATTGTTTCAGGAATATGTGGTTTTAAAAAATTATCAGTGTTTCTTACGCTATGATTTTTGGTTCCAGTCAATGGAGGGAACTAGAAAAAACTAGGTTAATGATGAATGTGACAAACAGTGTTTTGATGAGGATCTAAAATTTAATATATTCTTATTCAATGAAATTATAATTATTCATAATCAATTACCATGGAACATGATTGTCAACATGCACATTATCCTCTTCATGGGCTCAATAAAGAAAGGAAGTATAGTTTTTTTAGTGTTAGGTTATAGGATACTATAGTGAAATGAAGAAATAGTTTCCTATATGTAAATAATTGTTTTAATAAGTACTGTAACACCCCAAGATTTCATAGTGTGTTATCTCTTAAAAATAATACAATAACTTGCACTACACGCAACACCGAGTTCAAGCACACTATGACTTACCATACAAGCTCTTCAAAAGAGGTTATGAATAGTATTAACTAAATTTTAAACTTTATATAATCCTTATAATTTTAGAATCCATATTATGAGTTTCTTAGACATAATGTAAGAACAAATTCATTTTCAGTATTGCACTTTTACCAACTTTTAATAGTGACCCCTTTTTAAATACAATATTTTAAACTTTTTTACTAAATACGTACATCAAATGAATTTAAAATGAAATATCCCAAGCTTCCACGGTATGATTTCCTTTGAATAATACAGTAGTGTGTGTTGTACGCAACTTCGAGTTCTAACACACACCACAACCAATCAAACTAGTCGTTATGAATAATAATACCTAATTTTTGAAATTATATATATTTTATATTTCAAAATGGACTTCATTTTTGGATTCGGAATATTCAATTTAGCCTAAGGTGAAATTTTGGTACTTTTCAGATAACTTTAATATTTTGATGAATAGTGAAAATTACTAAATTTTAATTAAAAACAACTTTTTTAATCAAAATAATTAATAGTGATAAATTATGAATTTTAGTGGTTTTAAATTATATTTATAATATATTTTTACCATTTAATATAATGTTGGTCATTGTACATAATTTTATAATTAAACCAAACATAAACAAGTGTCAATCTTTTGATAGTTATTATCTCTTAAAAACAGGATTTTTGTTTTGAGAGCGGGAATTAATTTTAAATTAATTTCTTCCACTTCTGTGTTTTGAATTTAGAAAAATGGATTCCATATTTGGAATCAGGATGTACAAATTGTGTAAATAGGTAACTTTTATTTTTAGACATTTTGAATAATTACTGTGGTAAATATTTTATTTACCATGGTTAACGGTAAATCTGGTAAATAAGGGTTAAAATATAATATTATAATAATACTAAATTACCCTAAAACGTGTCCTAACCTTATTGGTTGATACATGTTCGACCATAGGAATCTTTGGGTCGATTTTGGGACCCCATGGTGCCACTTGTAGGTGATAGGGACACTTTTTTTAATTAAGTTAAAATGAATACAAAAATGACACAAGCATATATCTTTTAGTAAAACAATTATTACATATGGTTTTATATGTTGGATTTTAGATAATAAATATTCATTAGAAATATAAAAAGATTTATTACATAATGATATTTTATTTATAATTTGTAGATATTAAATAATTTAATTTATTTATGACACAATGATTATGTAGTAATTACTATAATAGTGAAAAATTAAACTAATTGATATTATAAATACCCAAATAAATATAATATGAAACTTTTAATGAATTAAACTAATTTTATAGGATAATATGATATATAAGGATTGATTTAATTGACTTTTTTCGAAGTAATCAATCTTTTATGAGTTTCAAAAAAATCAACTATTGGATAGTGTCAAAATTGACAAAAAGGGTTCTTAAAACAAATATTATATTATTAATTGATATTAAATTCTTAAAAATCTAAGGTTCGGACAAGAGACTTATACCATGATAGGTTCATCATTAATGGACCACTTGGGGGGTCTCTTGGATGTATATAGTAAGTTTATTAACCATATTATATAAAAATACAAAGAGACATTGTAAAAGTGAAACTAATTAACTTAGAGTTAATACTTAAAGATAAGGTTAATATAAGTACCCAAACCTGTCTAAATTCTATTGGTTGAGTTGTTTTCAACCCATACCCACCTTAAACCTTTAATAATCATCTTTGTAGCAATTGGAAACCGAATATGAATTTATTATAAACTAATATCTCTAGCTTTTCCAAAGGTGCCCCTCACCCCTCTTATAAAAGGGCACACCTCCTTCTCATTTCTTCACACCTTCAAAGCCTTTTGGTTCAGAAAAACTCTTCCCAAATACTCTCCCAACTTCCCTCACTACAACCTAGAGGCCTTAGTTTGATCATAAAGCCAACCTATTGAGCCCTTTTGATCAAATCAAAAGGAAGAAACCGAAGAAGAGGTAATGATTTCACCACCATTTTCCAAGTTCCTTTCTTCTTCCACTTCTTCTTCCTTTCTTGTTACCATTATAAAATAATAACTCCAGTATCATATATATACTTTGATGTTGTTATAAATATGGTACAACCATAATCAGTATTATATCCACCCTTGGAATAACATGTCACCATACGTGCGTACGTACGACTTACCGTCTCCACATCGTGGTCTAATTGTTATTCAATATATTATTATTTGGATGGGTATAATAATGATGTGTAACTCAAGTAAATAATAAATAAAACATGTTAATGATTCTTTATATATGATATAACATCCATTTATATATTATTTTAATATCAAAAGAATGATATTGTCGCTCGTGCGTACGTACGGACTACCGTCTCCACGAACGCAATAAGATTCATTCTCCATCATATCCATTAAAGTATAATTATCATATGATGATTTAAAAATGATTTTTAAGGACTTGATACCATTCTGGATATGAATAAGATACAACCTATCGATAAAAAACCTGACTTATGTAACAAAACATATAAAAGAAAATTAGTAAGTTAACACCTGAAATGACGATAATTAAAAGATATTATTAACAAATCAATGTGAAAAGATCATATATGATATCATATTAATATATATGATTCTTGAATAATTTAATAAAAATTATTTTACTATTATACAGGAGTTTAACCTACCCCAACCATGGAAAATTACAAGGTAAGGGATTTTCTTATCTCACTTTCAATTCCGTGAGATTTTCATTGTTCGCCACTAAATTATTGAAAGTGGTGTATTGTGTACTTCCATTTGATATATATTATCATGATTATATTTATATTCATGTTATTATGTAAATCATTATGTGGTTATTAAATTTTGTTCATACAACTTCGTTGATTACAACGTGGTAAGGGGTTTTCATCTCACTCCTTATTTCTGTGAGATTCATGCCATATTGCCACCATCACCTTTTGTGTGGTGTATGTACTCCCCATAATTATATTCTTTGTGTAATAAACTCTAATTTATGTGTATTTACATATTAATTGTATGATACCTATTTCATGGGTTGTATGTTTCATAATTTACCAAATTGCTAAGGGTTATTTCACAATCTCTTCATTATCCGAGGTTGTTATACGTAATAATCTACTGGGATCTCTTTATCATCCACATCCATGTTTCTTCAAAATGTATTTCAATAAATTTTTACTATTTACAAGAATATTTTTTAAAGTCATTTATACCCTTGTTTGACTTTTTATAAGTGGTTTATATAGGAATATTTCCGTCGTTTTCCAAACAAGGCACTTTTTAACCTTTTCGACAGAATTAAGGTGAGAATTTTTTTTAACTTATACGGCGGGTGCGGTTATTTTCCGCCGTTATAAAATTGTCGAATTTTCCCTTACAAGCTTATAAGAATATTTTCAAATTGAATGTTTTATTTTATAATTATGTTACTTTTAAAATGATTTCAAAAAAAGAGATATTTCTCTAAAATAGTTTTGATTTCATCTATGTTAACATCATTTGATGGATTTTAAGCTTATTTGAAGTTGATTTATTATGATACAAAACATCCCTATTTTATTTAAGGTTTTGTGATATTTCTGACTGTGGATAAGTTATTCTTATGTCACTCATGGTTTTTGTTTAAAGTATTGACACTTTATAAGATATTTTTAATCCAAATGTTTATGTTATATTTCAACCTTTCATTCAGATGAATGTGTTAGACAAGTATGTTTCGGGTTGGGGACCGGTAAAAGTAAGCCCTCCGGTTTGGTCTCTGGTTATTATAGGAACTCCGGTTTGGTCTCCGGTCATTGGAGGCACTCCGTGTTGGTGTCTGGTTATTAGAGGCACTCCGGGTTGGGTTCCGGTTACAGTTAGCCCCAAGGTCTTGGGACGAGGCCTTGACAAAAAAATTAAAGTTCAGCATTATGCATTCAATCATTATGAAAGTGGTTATTGATTTTTCATGTGATTATTCTATTAGTAGAATATCCATGTGAATAAGTAAATGGCATTATTTCATTTTATTTATGCCATACCATGTTGAAAGTTCAAGTTTGAAAGGCTCTTGTTTTATTGCCTTAAATGTTTATTCTTATTTATGAATGTTTCCGCTATATTTTTATCCTTACTGGGAATTTGAGCTCACCCCTTTTCTATGTTTTATTTTTCCCAGGAAGTGAAGAAGTAAATTATGAATGACCTGCAGGGATATTATGTGGGGATATGAGTGTGGATTATGGAGACAATATTGTTGTTGTAGTAGTTTTTCATTTTATGATGTTATGTAAGACTTATGAATAAATCTAGTGTTTCCATGGATACTAAACCAATCGGTCTTTCGAGATTTGATCTTTCTTTTGATCATGCCAATGTTATGTAATAATGCACTGAATCTGGGTAACTAGGGTTGGGGCGTTACAAGTACCCATGTGGATTTAATAGAGGAATGGGAAGATATATACGATGTTGAAATGTAGGACATGAATTAATAAATTTCCAAGGAAAAAAGAAAACATTGATTTAAAGCAATGGATATGATTTTTTGATCCCTCAAGTTTTATCATTAGATAAATTTTATATACATTTAATGTATGGTATTTATGAATACTTATGTCCTAAGGTAAAATCACTTAAAGATAATCAGAAATTTTATATAAATAATTGTTATATTGATAATCAGGAAGAGACTATGACAGACATATGAAAGGTGTAAGAAATTCTAGTAGAGTTAGTTATATAATGATTTTATTGAGGGTGATGAATATTAATAAAAGATTCATATTTCATATTGAGGTCATATCAATTATGGAATTAGATGATGAATCCTAGAAAATATTTTAAGAATGTAATGGGATGAATGATGTGTCAATGTACTAGAATTAAAGAATTATGTTTTATGAATCAGGAAATGTGTATTTAATGTTTTATATATGTTTTTTATTGTGAATTTGGATGAATATTTTGATTATATATGAGTAACTATAATAGTTATTATTTTCATTGTGATATTTTTATTTATTGAAAATAACCCTTGAGATTTCACTGATGTTGTGAAATTTGTTTTAGTTCGGATGAATAAATTATTGATATGAATAAAAAAATTATATTTTAGAGTCTATCGTTGAACTATTTAATTGTTTGGGACAATGTGGTTAATTTTATCATAGATAGAGTTAATTAAATTATTTGATTTATGTAATATAATATATAATATATGGTTTTATTAAAGTAATTAGGATGTAAATATGTTTTCATGATTGTTTTATTTTTATTCTGGATATTACCTTTTTTTCAGAGAATACAAGAGGATGGTATTCAAAACTATGGCATGTGACAAGAAAGAGGTACTTGGGGGGATTAATGTTAAGTTTATTATTTGAAATTTATTATCCTTATTTATGAATTATGAATTTTTTGAATGGTTCTAATGTTAACCATTCAAGGAATGTTTTATATAAAAAAATTTTATTCTGTTTTAATGATTAATATATACATATTCATCCATATTTGAATACCAATATTATCCATTTTTAATAACAGATAGTAAGAATTAGTTATCATTATTTTATGGATCTTATTGAGTGCTTCAGACCAAAAAAACATCAATTCCTAGAATATGGTATGATTCCAAAATTGATTAACCCCCTACCAATAGGATAGAATTTTCATATGAAATTTAATGAAACCATATATGTATATATTATCATGAAAATTCACCAAAATTGTAAAAAGTATATTGTAATAAAATTATTTTTTTAATATCATCATTTTAGAGGATATAAGTGACCTTTTCACAGACTCTTACGTTTTTTGGTCTTTAACTTTCCCTAGAATACCCTATTTCATATGATCAATTATCCTTTTCACTATATAATTATTTATATTTAAATTCCATGTTCAAATATTAACATCCCACCCATATTCCCTGATGTGGAAACGAAATATGAGTTACTTTAGGTATCCTTTATATTTCCAAATTTCCCATTTTATGACATTTTTATTATTCTCTTGTATGATGTGGTTTTCATTGAATGAAATTTCAAATGATAGAGCGTTTATGAGTGAGATAAATTTAGGGGGATAAATTAATTATAATGTGGGTAGTGTGTAACAAATCCAAATTTTGGAAGTTTTTCTAAATAAATTTAATTTTATATTGCCTTTTGTTATATGAAAAATTAATTTTGTCTTATTTTACATACTACACTTTGATTGTCATTAATTACATGAAAAAATGAGTTTAAATGAAATATATCATTCTATAGAAATTTTATTATTTAGTATGATAGTTTCCACCTATCCATTGGAAGATATTATTAAAAAATTGTTAATATATTGTTTAGAAATGTATATATAATGAATTATTCGGTTAAAAATTATATATAAATGGAAAAACACTTTTGTAAAAAAAAGTTAATTTTCTTGTAAACTACTATTTTTTGAGAAATATTTTTTATTTAAATAAATTAATAAAATAACATTTGGTTAATTATAAAAATTAAATTTTTATATTATATATTAAATACATTTTCTAAATTTCTACATATTTCATTTATAGAAATGATATCAGAATAATTTACATTTTTTCTTTATTATTCTATTTTTATAAAAAGAAATTTTTTTCATTTTAGGTGAACATAAATTAAATTAAATTTAGAAACCATTAGAAAATAAATATTATATAATTAAATAAATTATGTTATTTAATAATTACAATATTAAATTAGGGTGATGTTTTTGTATTTTTCTGAAAAGTTTCATATTTTAATGAATATAGACAAATACATAATTTTAATTGAAACTGCCTTTTTTGTATAAAGTAGTTATAAATATTTTTATATTATAAATTGTTTTTAGGTAATATTACAACAAATATGCACAAATTATTCCACTTTATTTAATTTTAATAAATTTCATATTTAGTTTTTAATATGAAGATGGTTCAAATATTTGCACATTTTCTCTTTAAAAACATGATTTCTCATCATGTCTACAAGATTAATTTCAAATTTTACTTCATAAATTTTAGAAATTGAAAACGAAAAAATGGTTTTCATATTTGGAATCTAAATTATTTATATTATATAAAAATTCATCTTATATTTTGAAAAAATGAATAGTAATAGCATTAACATATATTTACCACGTTTAAGGTAAAAATGGGTTTACCAGGGGGATAAACTAAAACGATAAGTGTTATAATTCATTATGTATATTTATAAAAAATATTGTATTTCAATATTTCTAAAATTGAAACTATGAGTATTGATAATCATATATTTGGACCCTAGATTCTTGATAAGAATGTGGCCTACATAATTTTATTCAAAAATGTCATGTGTGTCGTTTCCCCAACAAATAAAAGGCCATCCCTTTAAATATTATCTTCACCAAATGAAATCCTTCTTTTTCAGTACATAAATTCCTAAAGAAATTCACATATCGTATTATATCATACAATAAGACTTATTTTATATTAAACCTATCCTATAATTTTTTTTCTGTTCAAAAACAAAGATAATACATTCAGAAACGGTAACAATTATCTACAAGTATTCCTGTTTTATTTATTACTACACCTCATTAAATGATTATTACCACAATCTGATACGACATAATAATTTTTTTCCGTATTTATAAGTAATTTTTTAGATATTTACATAAATGTAACTCCAATTCCATAAAATGGGTTATGAATTCATCGTTCCTATGTACGACAAACAACAACATCATGAATCGATGTGATTTTATTATTCATTTCCACCTATCATGCATGGGTATGTTAGTGGTTACAAACTTTGTATATGATATTTATAACATCATTATGCATCTGAAACTATTATATCATGTAATGTCCTAGAAATTTCAATGAAACATTTTTCTTAATTTTCATTGGAATTTTACAAGAACTCAGTTTCTAACGGCGCATGATTCTGAGGCCCGGTGTGCCCGAAATTTCAATCTGAAGTTTAGCTTGGGTACGTTCAGTAAACGAATGAGCGTGAATTTCTAACTTTTGAACCGGTGCTCGGAATCGAATTCTGAGGTCACTGATGGAACCGTAGCGCCGGTAATTGCTTAGGAACGTCTTTCCTGGAGTTGCGTTTGCTCATTATGAGTTGTTTTAATTTGTGGATTAAGTGTTAGTGAAATAAAATTTTCGTTAAGAATTTTATTTCCCTTTCCATGAGTTAGAACCTAAGTGTAGGAGTTAGGGTGGGACCCACTGTTTGTTAGTTTTTC
The DNA here is from genome assembly GCA_963277665.1 of Viscum album. Classification (NCBI taxonomy): domain Eukaryota; kingdom Viridiplantae; phylum Streptophyta; class Magnoliopsida; order Santalales; family Viscaceae; genus Viscum; species Viscum album. The sequence goes on along the minus strand of OY728133.1, from coordinate 967,683,868 downwards.
TTGAGTAGATTAAAGGTGAGGTGGGGCCCACACGAGCCCTCACCATTTAAAATCCCTTAACTCCCTAACTCCTCTTAACCCCCCACTTTAGTTGTGTAACTCTTATAACTTTTAAACTTCCAATTAATTGGGTGACTTTACCTCACCTCTCATTAAGTATGCCAACACCCAATTCAATTATTTAATTTAAGTTTTGAATTTTTTAATTGTGGCTTAAGTTAATAAAATAAGGGTGGGCCTTATTTTATTTTGATTGGATGTTGGGTGTGGACAATTGAGGAGAGAGCTCTTCATCTTCATCACGAAGAACACCAAGACTTCGACGAAGAACGTCGTCACCGTAAGAAGAGATCGACGTGTCGTCTCTTCTCCTCTTCACAGCTGGTGTGTTTCTGAATATTGACGACACACCCTCTTTTGATCTTATTCCCGTGTTAACAAAAAGGAGACACCACTTCCTCCTCGGGCGTTCTCCGTCAACTTATGGAGCTTCGCCACGCGATGTCGTTTTTTCCGGCGAACCCCCATTCTAGCTATGATCAAGGTAGGGGTTATTTAATTATTTTCATTCGTAAATTCTACGTTGTCATCCTTCGTGAATTTATGACCAGTTGATATCAAATAACGAGAGGGGGCCAGAATGAACAATCACGGTCGACCCTCCTCCAATTTGAATGTTGTTTCTAATTTGGTTGGGAAGGAATGGCGTGGTGTCGTCGCACCATGCGAGACCTTACGACAAGTAATGCGCGGCGTCGTCGCGCCGCGCAGTGAAGTTGAACAAGGATGCGAAGCCGTCGCACCACGTCGAAGAAAAACAAAGACACCGCGGCCGGAGCAGGGCCGCGGCGGAGGGGCGCGATGCTGTCACACCGCGCCGGATGAACCAGGTCGCGGCGGGTTCCGGGCCGCAGCGGAGCAGGGTGACCGGCGGCCGGTTCCGGGCCGCCGGTGTCAGCGAAGGAGGAAGGACCGGCCATCGTCGGTCCTTGCTGGCAGAACTAGCCGGTCGGTGCGGGCCTGCTGAACAAAGGGAAAACTAGAGGAATTAATTCCCCTGGGTGGCCAAGCAGGCGACCCCATTAATGGGGCCGAGGTTACAGGGAAACCGGGGGGGCACCCCCCCCCCCCCACCCCCACCTCCCCCCCCCCCCCCCGCGAGCCGGAACGGCTCGGCTGCTTGGCAGAGCTAGCTGGCGCTAGTGCACCGGGTCACCGGCCGGGACGCGCTGGGCCGCACCCCGCCGGGCCAGGCTAACCCAAACCCGGGTCGGGTCAACCCGGTTCGGGCCGACCGGGGGTCTCGGTCTGGGTCGGTCCGGGCCCGAAACCCCCATTTTCGGACCGTCTTCGGTATTTTTACCATAACATGGGCTACGGACCTCCGATCGATGCAACGTCAGTCGCGATGTGATCCTTGAATCGAGACGGGCGTTTCGGTATATCGCACCCAAAGTTTCGGAACACTTTGGGTTCGGCCGGGTTGGTTCGGATACGAAACCAACCAGGCCCTCGGAGCCGAAACGCTTATATCATGAGCTTCGGATGTCCGATTGACGTGCCGTCGACTTTGATGGATTCCTCTAAGTGAGACGGATCTTTTGGCTTACTCTGCTCATGTTTTGGATGTCGTCGGAGTGCGGTGAGGTTGGTTCGCTCAAGAAACCAACCGGGCCCCTCGAACGAAAAAGCCAAAAACTCACAGACCAAGCGTCCGATTGACGCGTCGTCTGTCTCGTTGAATTCCTCTTGATGAGACGGAACGTTTGGAAAAGTTTTCCTGAGTTTTGGTTGTTGTTGGATAGTGGCCGTGTTGGATTGTACCCAAAATCCAATAGGGCCCTTGGAACGGAAAAGCTGTTATCTTTCAGACCAGACGTCTGTTTGACGAACCGTCAGTGGCGTTGGTGATATCGTTGAGAAATGGACCCTATGAGTATACCCTATGAGAGTTCAGGGTACAGTTGAGATACGGCCGGGAAGGTTCGCTCACGAAACCAACCGGGCACCTGGGATAAAAAGGCTAATAACTCACAGACCGGGCGTCCGATTGACGCGTCGTTTGTTGTGTTGAGACCCCATGGACGAGGCGGTCCTTTGAGATACTTCTTCGTGGGACATTGAGATACTTGGAGTATCGACCAGTAGCTCGTGGAGCGGACCCTCCCAGAGACGAGCATGCGGAGAACGGAGACCGTGTAGCCGGCTGAGACCTGACGACTCCTTGACCGACTCGACGTGGAGTGATTCGACTAGCCCAATGGACGGAGCACTACATTGTGAGGTGCAGACCCATGGAGGATGGAGCACTAACTGTGCGACAGTGCAGACCCGCGGTACTCGTCTGGAGAGTACCTCAGCAGGCTACTAGGGGGTGTGCACTACTGTGTTTGGGTGACATACCCTGGTGGGAAGCACTACTGTGTTTTGGTGGCTGACTCATGGTACTCGACAGGAGGAGTACCTCAGTAGTCTTAGGTTAGTGAGCAGTACCTCAGAGTCGTGAATGGACCACTGTACACTCCAGAGATGGGGATCTTCAGCAGTTACGGTTATGATAATGAAAATCCTGGTTTGATCTGAGATTTTTGAACCTTGTGTTTACCTCATGATGGAGATGGTTCAATTGATAACTTAGTTATATGTATGGGAATATACCTGGGTAGTGGTTATCCGTTGATTTCATGATCTTTGTGTTTCCTAATGATTGAGATGGGTTACTTGATAACTTAGGTATATGTATGGGCATATACCTAAGTAGAGGTTATCTGTTGAGATCTTCTTTGTGGTTATCCTTGTTGGTTTTAGTGAGACCTTGAGGGCCTCGGGGTCCCTACTGAGTATCGTTATACTCACCCCTGCACAGGCTATGCCCGCATCTCATTGTGTTGGTTGAAAACGACGGGCAGTGATGACAGAGGCCGAGTATTCGAGGACTGAACGGTACCCGGATGTGGACTACACGACGAGTTAGTATCTGGAGGTGGACTTCACGGAGAGACGACACTCGGAGGAGGTTGACGGGTGAGAGCATAGTGGAGGCTATCTGTACCTACCCTTCATGTAGGATCAATGGTGGACGATCCAGGAGCTGCGCCATATGTACCTACCCTTCAGGTAGGATCCGAGAAGGACGGCCCAGGAGCCGCTTCCGTTCTTCCAGCTGTTGTCTTTTTATATTGTTCTTTGATCAGTTGTAGTTGTACTTTTATTTGGGTTTGTATTCTGGCCCATTTACCTTTCAGAACTTCTCTTTGTACTTAGTGTTTTACTTCCACTTGTACTCTATGGTGTTTTGTTTACATTTATAATGGAAATATCTTCCCAGTTATCGGGATTTTCTCCTTTGGTGCTAGTCGCCATCCCCTGGCCTATGGAAGGCGGGCTTGGGGTATTCAAGGCACGGGCCTTGAGGACGGGTCGTGACATATCATAATAAACTTTTTAATTTTGTTTAAATATGTGATACAACAATATCACCCCGGTGAATGGAAAACTGCAACCTCTCAAAGCGAAGTGATTTGTTTTCACGTACACCATTAATGGAAGATATTAAGGATTATTATATGTGATATACCTGAACTAAATATAATATTCATGTCATATTTATCATTATTGAAATATAATATATAATTTTTATTCTTACCATTTCACTCTGGTAATGATACTATGTTTTTTCAGGTTTGTGAGGACTAACACATTAAGTAACAATTTGACAATCATTTCATCACCATTCAATATAAATTATACGTATATTTATATTTAAAAAAATAATATTTAAATTTTGATATAATTATTATGGGAAGATAAGGAATTACAATTTTTTGTTCCAAAAATATCATTGAAAATGGAAGTGCTACTCATGAGTTTGTACAACCTACCATATCCATGCTCGTAGCATATTATTTTTTTAAAAACAACCTTCATGATTGGTATTAATAGTTTAATTTATGTATAAATGTTAAAATTATTTCATTATTATAATTATTTATATAATGGAAACATGTTCAATGAATTATTACTAAAAAATTTTATTAAATAGAATTTATTAACCAAAATGTGACATTAACAATGAATTTTTCATAAAATCATAATAAAAGTATAGAATTATATCATATAGGATTTGATATATATATATATATGTATTTTTATGGAATATATTTATAATAATATTATTTATATTATCATAGAGGTTCATATATGTAAGAAAGAATTCATGATTTAATGTATGGGATTCATGCCTAGCTTTTGAGGCACATAATCTATTCCCCGACATGTTTTTTTTTTGTTTTGTATATAATAACCATAAATATAATTTATGAATATTGAACTAATATTTTTTATTTTTTCATATAAAATTTATTATAAAAAATTCATGGGGTTTAGAGTACAAAAAATAACATATAAAAAAGGGATTTTGTCACATTTTTTCTTTGTTGGGATGTAGTTTTGTTATGCTCTTATCTTCTACTATTAAGTGTATATATTTCTCCTTTGATGTGTAAAATTAGAAATATATTTATTTTAATGGTATTTTAACACTAATATAATGTTATTATTTCATGGGGTTTATGATTATATAGTACCATCATGGTAAGATTTTTATGAAACAATTTCATCATTTATTTGTAAGGATTATGATTATGCTTCCATTGATGAAATATTAAGATCTACATATTTAGAAAATTGTTAAATTTTTTCTCATCAAGTTATGTAATGAGAATTCATTGTTTCCATTCATATTACTCTCTTTTCGTATTCAATTCATCAATTGATATATTTTATGAAAAGAATCTATTCATTCAAAAAAAAATTTCTTCCAAAACCATTATTTCAGAACAAATTCAAAAATGATATTAAATTTTGTATTTAATAAAAAAAGATATTTTTATGAATAATTATTTTTAATAATTTTTTTGGATTCTTTTTTTTAATATTTTTTTCAATGTAGTAGGTTTACATAAAAAATTGAATAGTGATTATAAAAAAAATGTTATTTTCAAAAAAATGTTACATGAAATTTTTTAATATTAATTTTCCATATTAGATGAAACAATTTTATGTTACATATGATTTAATATAGCTATGATCCAATGATAGAATTTTTATTATTTCCCTAAGTGTTTTATTCTTGAAATTAAATGATGCGTCTGAACCCCGCTACATTTTCCATCGGTGATGCATTGATTAATTGATTAATGTTTATGAAACCTATTTCCTTTATAAGGGATATGATATAAAGAGTTTTTTTCAAACCCATTTAATTTTGTGTGTTCTAGTTTTATGAATGTTTTTTGATCGTGTGGCACACAAATGTTTGATTTTATTATGTGATGGTGGTTAAGATATAACCAAGGATGGTGGTAATGTTATAACCAAATATAGGGGGACTAATAACATTATCCAATACATTGGATAATGATTTAAATATTGTGAAATATAAATGAATGTAATGGTGAGTAGACCCAGTTCAGAAAGAACATTTTATTTATTGATGGTCTTGGTAGTAGACCTTGACTACATTAATTTTTTGGGGAGTTAACACATACTGTTATGTTGATGTTGTTAATACATATCTCACATTCAACTATTACTGAGCATATCAACTCACACATTCTTATGTTTCTATTCCCCAGGTCATGATTAGTAGTTTTAAATACGTTATTTATATGAATATTTCTAAAATAGGATGTTATTTTTTGTTAATATTGAATATATTTTACCAAATTAGATTATTTTGAACGTAGTATCCAAATATAGTAAACTGTTACAGGCAGTATCATGTGTTTGTGTAATGTATTTTACATTCATATAAAAATATATAATATATAAGTATGATAATCCTAGGTATCAATAAACATAATTACCTCCAACTTAATTTCTACTAAACTATATAAATTAAAGCTCTATGAGTTTTCTATTTCATATCACCCATTAAAAATAGAAAATAACTATTAAAAGACAGTACCACCACACATATCTGATTTTGAATGAATGTTTATGGGCCTCTATACCCATTTCATATTGAAATAATACACCATAAATTCCTTTAACGGTCCCCAAAAAACATCATAATATATTTTTCATAACAAATATAATGTAATAGAACCATAGTACCAACTTACCTTGCTTTCAAATGTATTCCCCTTTCAATATACACCCTCAATATGTTTCGTTACACCATTTACCCCATGAATCATATGAAGAAATGTTTTTATCCCCAGAATCTATTGGTGAAACTTTTCCTCCCAAAGATAATATAATGGAATGGCTTTCACCATTTAAATCATGTTAGGATTCTCAATTCACGACCAACCATCTAATCATTTCATGAATAGTTCCTTACCTCACTAAAAGTCTATAGATCACCTTGATATATTTTGATCCTCATTAAAATCCCCAAACACCATCAAATTCATCATTTTAATATCAAATTGGATAATTTGAGTTACCAATAATTATTTGGATCCACATGTATCTAGAATCTCAATTCCATCTCAACTATCCACTTACATCTCTCCAAATCATCAACCCTACCCATATATTATATAATTCTCAATGGAACATGATGTATACATTATAGAACGTAATGGAAGGACAAGTTTGTCCGACAAAAAACCAAGTTTTTTTCTCATGTCAATTTTTAACTATTACCATTCCACTAGGAACAACATCCTTAGAACACACAAAAATATATATATTATGAGGGAGACATCCTAAAATAGATAGTGGGGTGGTCTTCTATATATGTATTACCTTATATCTCTCTTTTACAACCTCATAAATATGTTAAACCACCAAATGAACTCTTCTCTTATAAATACACTCTCATATATTTACAAGTAACACTGATCTATTATCAATTTTTTGACTGACCATGCTCCGACATCTTATTTATTTCAATAAAAAACATCAACAATTTGGGGTATTGATCATTTATTCAAAACTCGTTAAACCAATCTCTTAAGAAACTCACTAGATCCATTAGAACACAAATAATACCTTTTTACACAATATTTTTCCTTTAAAATGGTTCCATACATTACTAGTCCATTCATTATAAATCTCATCTGATTCCTGTGGGTGTCTTCTCTAACACCCATCTATCAAATCAACTGAATAATGATAAAATGATTGAAAATTCATTGATCGTCATATAATATTCCAAAAATATTCATCATTATCTATATCATTTCAATCACATCCAATATGAAGCACCTTTAGTTATCCTCATTGAAATTGGCCATTTTGCTTATCTTGTAGTTTGTCACACAATCTCCAACCAATGACTGTCAATGAAAAATCACATGAATACAAAAAACACATAATAAATCATATATATAACCAACTAAAACCACTCCCCAAATTTTCATTGGAATATACACCCAAAATTAGTATACATATATATATCATACTAAAATTTGCCTTAAAACAGAGAATTAATAAAAGAAGAACTAGAACTCAAGGTGATTTCCTCATCAAAACCAAATTATTCTCCATGGATTTTCGATATACCTAGTTGAATCTCATATGAAAATATCTTAAGGATATGTAGAAATATGTTCTTTCCTTATTCACATAAGATGATAAATAACTATCTCTATATCTCAAAATTGGTAGCACATCCCACAACTCAATCTCAATGTCATAGAATATTCCAATAATTCTATACCAAAGGAACTCCAAATTCCTGTAAAACACTTAATCAAATAACACACACATATCTAATCTCATCCATAAAACTTTAACCTCTAAACATATGTTATATTTAAAATATCTAGGCTCCCCAACATTACCCATTGACCACATCTCATAAAAAAACATCTCATGAGAAACACCACTTTATTCATGTCCAAAAAATCCAATGCAAACCCATGTAAAAAACTACCAACCTGATCATATCACACACATTACCATCACATACCATTTCATAATCCTACTAAGGTATATATTTTTAACATGAAACAATAATTAGGAAAACCACATCATGAATCATAATATCAGGCTGATCCTGATTGAGCTTCTATATATAAGAGAGGCCACTACATGGATCAAATATCATCCATCTAGAAATATGTATATAACTACATCTCTTACCATAATCTATATTGAGTATCTCATGAACCAAGGGTTTGGATTATTAGAATTCTTCAAAGAAAAAGTATTGGAAAAAACCATATGGGTTGTTATTTTCACGTTAAATAACAAAAAAAATTGGTTTATAATTTGTATAAAAATAACCCACATGTGTTACATCTCTAAGCCATCACACCCCTATAATAATAAACAAGGTAACAAAACCTCTATTTCATTGAGGGAATATTTATGAATTTTCATCAAGAACACAGTCGTGAATCCACAAGAACTATTTTTTTAATTTATAAACAATTTTTATGTTTAGTAGAATACCATTCCAATTTATATGGTAAAACGATTTATATGTTGTTTTTTGTATTATTTAAAAATAAATCCTATAATCAAGAAAATTAATTATATATAGTCATGAATATGTAATTTGATATTTTGTGTTGAAAATGATGCATGTAAAAATTTTTATTTACATCAGGCCAATATCCAAAAATTTAAAGACATGATAATCACAAATCAAAAAAACATGAGCATCACGCAACGTTAAAATCATAATAATTTAACATCTGATGACATTAAAAATAATCTTATAACATTTTAATCTTTACCCCCCATTAAAAAATATTTTTGTTGGTATTTTTTTTAGTATCAACCAATAACAAAAACATATTTGTATATTACAATTATAAAATATCCCCCAATTGTATAAAAAATAAATACCCTAGTATATTCATTGATATGAGTAACATAAAAGTTCTGAAAAATAATTTTTATACCTCACCCCAATCCATATGTTTTTTTTGGTTCCCATGTTTTTAAATTAATGACAAGAGCATTGGTGTACCTCTAAATTTAGTGGAGGATGTTTTTTAGAAATCATAGTCCACATTATTTATTTTGTTAGACTATAGCCCATATCACTTTGTGTAATAATAAAAAATAAATAACCAAATTTAATACCTAATACTATTAATTCATATATGTATGTTGAAGACATAAAACATAACCCTTATAAAATAATACATGAAGGAAAATGTTCTATTTCACAGCGTTTCACCATCATTCTAGTGTACAAGACTAATCACCAGCCATAGGGGTAAAATATATAGAATAAAAAAATAAAATAAAATAACCATTGGCTCTTTTATAATATTGGAGCCTCCCCTCAGTAATCTAAAAAAAATTTCTGAGCTATCTTGGTAAATCCGGAATCTCATTACTCTACCCAACCTTGACACATAAATAATGAGGTCTACATGGGTTACCAAGCATCATGGCTGCGTGAATATGCTCAATATAAAATTTATTAGTGAAAATTTAATAAAACCCCAAAAATAAAATGTAATAAAGTATATACACACGTGAATTCTTCTAAAAAATAATATATAAATTTTAATAAGTGTTAATAAACAAAAATCCTTTATCATATATTTTTTAAATTGAACCTAATTTCAACATAAAACTACTCTTTTATTTTTTTTATTGTTTCCGAAAACATCATATAATCATAAAAACCACTACCAATACCAACATAGATTTTATAAATTATATAAATTCCATATCCAGTGAAACCTATAGTGTCACGAATAATAAATTGTTAATATGAGTGTTCCATGTAATCCATGATTATTAAGAATAAATGTAGATTTATATGGGAGAATGTAGGAAATAAAATAAATCCTGGAAACATCATCGATCATTAATTGGAATTCCTTAGTGACCATTTTTATTTAGGTATCATCACCATACCTCATGTGACAATATAAGGTGGTCTATATAAATAAATTATCTTCAAAAAAACTACAATAGATAAACATGTGAATTCTCTATTCATTAGGATCCAATGGAATACACTAAGAGAAAATCTCTGAGATTCCATAATAGCATTCACATTGACTATATAATTTTATGTAGTTCAGGAGATCCCATGTATTTCAATAAACATTCGAGGATATAGAATTAATATAGTAATAAATCATATCTTTATCTATTTTAGGATTGACAATCACCCAAGACAATCCCTATGATGGAAATAATCCTTTTAGGTATATGGCATATAACTGTCACAACCAAAAAAATATCAAATTTTTTATCCAGTTTTGTAGGAGATACATGATGGTATCACTACCCATATCTAATATTCATCATTTCATATGGGTCAAAAAGTCACTAAAGAATCCATCAGGGTCCCCTAGGTCATATGAAATCCATCACACCACTCATAGGTCCGCATAACACAACACATCTCTCAAATCAACACCCATAACTCATAGGGGAATATTGTCCTTCAACTTCATTATTGTTATCATACAACCTCACAAGAAACATTTAGCTGGAACATTTTCATTAGCCATGGACATCGCGTAAGACCCATCTCACATCGAAATATATTACTAGGTCGGTACACATATTCTTAGTATATTAAAATAATCAAATCTTGATTGGGAAGGATCAATCACCAAATTCTCAACTGAATTATTATAAACCATTTAAGGCATCTCAAGGATCATACATGGGATACATGGGACAATAAAAGCCAACATAGACTATCATGTAAATAGATGTGATTAATGATATTATATTAACGATCATGAATGTCTTTAACTACAATTATTGGAATTACAAACCTTTTTTATTAAAGAGCATCATTACATAAAAATGTTATAAAAGAAATAACAATAAATAATAATGTACCAAATCTGATGCACAAGGGTTCTTCAAGGATCATGGAAATTTATTCAATACATATGTATTGAAAATTAATCTTAGTAATTAATATTAGGAAAGGGATTAATTTCTCATAGTTATAAGACAAAATATAAAATGAATTTAAAATTTATCATTATACCACATGTAATGTATGATGAGAAACTTTCCTAAATTTTAAGACATTTCTTTCCAAATACAACAATCAGAAACTCTCACCCTGGATCGACTGAGTCCAAAATCCATCTTTCATTAAAATGGGTACTTCTCTCACATAAGAAAGACCAATTTAACTAATTATAATAATATTATATTTAATTAGTTATTATAATTAATTATAACAACTGATTAAATTTTATTTAAATTCATATAACAGTGTAAAATAACTCAATGTGATCACGTCACAAAAACAATACTGACAACGCTCTATGATCCCCTATCATTGAACACTCAACCCTATGACACTTTCTAAAACAAATTTAAAATTTTGATTTTATGGAAGAAAATTTTAATTTTCGGCCAAAACCAATGAAAAGTTCCAAATAGATACCTAAAATTTTAAAAATTACAAGAGGGGATGCATATATACAGACTCAAGTTAACCTCGGTCTATCATACACAAAATCACCATTATATGTGATTGAGTCTACCAATCCCAAATGTAATACTTTTAAATATAAAAAAATCACCCTAAATTAGTAGTGATATAAGAAAAAACACTAATGTAAGGTGTAAGAACCTACCTAGAAACACCATTATATATCTCAAAAAATCTATTTTAAGATTATAGGTAGGGGTGTTAAATTAATACTACCCCTAAGTTATTGTTTGATAAAAAATAATGTGTGGTCAAGAAACTTTTAAAAATAAAAAATTAAAACTGGGAAAAAATTTCATGGTCTTAATAATTAGACCCTTCCGTTAACCCCCAGTGTAGGGGTTCCTCAAAACATCTCCCTAAAAATCATGATAATATTCCCTAATTTATCGTATTAATAGCATAAAAATATCCCATCTATAGTAATTCCACTCCACATATCCTTTAATGATTTCTGTAAATCTTCTGTCACCCCTCAAGCCATGAATATTTTCCAAAATATCCTCATAGGTTCATCCAAGTTCTAGGATTCTCATTTAAATTCTTGTTTATCAAAATTATCCATCCAATAAATATAAATTCATTATTCTTCATGAATTTAATAATATGTTATGGAATGGGTTATAAAAAAACAAGAACCATTATCATGTGAATAATATAGAATTATTTGTTTTTTGAACATAAAAATAGTTATAATATCAATATGTTTGAACAATTCAATGCATGTTTTTCCAATCATATGAATCAAAAAAAATTATGGTTAAATCATGAAAAAATATGACCTATGTAATTAAATATTTTTTATAGTCTATTGGCATGTAAAATATTTTTTTATAAAGACATCTTATTTTTCATTAATGGATGGAGAATGTGAACATGTACCTAAAATAAGGTTTACTTAACATGGAAACAAATATAGGATAAACTAGATACATCTCCATCATCCATATAAAAAAATATCACATCTTAGAAATGAATTATTTATAATTAACTATAATTTAAATATGTATTAATTATATATTCATCCCAAATATGTCTTGGATTTAAACATCTCTCTTTGATTTGAGATATTTTTTATGAAAAAAAGTTTGTATATGTGGACTTTTATAATTTTTTAAATATTATTAATATGGTCCAATAAATAGTATGTGAATCCATTATTGATTATGGTGTTGAAACACTCACCAACAAAATATGGAATGATTCTTTTTGAACATTTTTTTACAATATATCGATATTTAATTTCTTTTTTAAATTATTTTATAATATATAAGCTTTTGTGACTAGAACTATTATATTTGTTAATATTTAGAAGTATATAGATGTGGTTTGTTATTTAGTAGTGATCGTTATACATTTAAATAATTATATATTTGTATTTTATTTTAGTAATGGATTTCAAAACCATTTTTTATTTAAAAAGAACATCAAATAAAAATAGCCTTCTGAATATTCTACATCAGTCAATATAAAAAATATCTATAATTTGGAGAATTAAATAATTATAGGGTAGAAAAAACATAAAAAATAAAATAATCACAATAATTATATCACAATAATTTACAAATAATAGTTTTAGTAATTTTGTAATGGATATATATTTAATTTTTCATTAAAACGCCACAAATGAAAACTGGGATCTCACATCAACACTACTACCCTATATTATTCTAGTTTCCCTAAAATTTTCCTCACTCCAAATTTTTATTTCATCTTCCATCATCAAAATTCATCTTTTAAATGTATTAAATGGTATTTAGAATAAAAAATACTTTTAATTTGGTAGTGTATAGAAATATATTTATGGAAATTATCATACTAAAATAAAAATATTAATAAAAATTTAATAGATTTAGTACTTCTTATACATAATTGTCTTTAAATTTCTCTACAAATATTATAAATCCTATTTATTCATAAAAATATATTTCACATAAAAATGGAAATACATATATATGTTTTATATGAAAAAAACATGTATATATACATTTTATAATAATATCATATAAAGGACAATAAATATTTACCTTTGAATAATTTCTGTTATTTTAAAAAAACACATTATTATATTGATTAGAATACGTCTTTTTCTTAAAATGTTACACGAAGAGATTTCATTTCCAATGGTAACTGGATAGTTATTTACACATATAATTTAATGGAATCATCTATTGGAAAACTAAATATATATAATGATTGAAAAAAATTTATATTTATTTTCCCCCATAATCTAGATGTATTCAAATTCATATATTTCTTATTATTTTTTAAACACGTTAAAAAAAATAAATTCAAAAAATATTTTAATGATATAATAAATTATAGTTTAACATTAAACGTTTCATACCTCTGATGACCACTATCCAATACCCCCATTATAGTAACAATATAACCATATTCTCAGTTGATATTATCCGCCTATATGATTCATTAGATCAATCAAACAACCTTTGAGAAAAATGTAGTAGACTAGAATAAGGTGGAATAACTTATGAATATGTGATAATATCATATGTAATTAAATAAAGGAAATTTGAGAGGATTGAACGTACAATACAAAACAGAAATCGTTGGGATTAGATAATATGATTCATCTGACATCATAGTATCTAAGGATTATTTGGTTGTATCGATAGATCATTTTTTTAATCATTATAACCTCCAAACCTAGTCTAAAAAATATTATAACATGATATTTGATATAAAAAAATGTGTTTGATAATATATTACATGGAAAAATTTTATTCATTATTAGAAATGAAAAAATAATTAATATGTTATAGTAGAAATTGAAATATAATAATTAAATTCCATGTTCATTATATTATTATAATCCTTTATTATTAGAAATGTTTCAACATCCTCACCCTCTTTTATAAGACCAATTGTTTCAATATAATTGTCTATATTTAAATCAATATCATTTTTTTATTTGGTTCATTGGTAAAAAAATCATCAACATCGTTACCATATCACACAAGTCCCTATATTTCCCATTAAATGTAACATATACCAATCATAAACTGAAAAATAAATAAAATATACAATATTATGTCATGATTAAAATTTATATGAATCACGTTCTTCAAAATCAGTACTATAAATCAATATATATAAGTTATAATAATTAATTTTTTAAAATTCATTATATATTCTCTTTTAAATATCAACCAATAAGTATTTGTAAAACTTGACAAAAAATTTCTATGATAATTTAATTCAATAAAATTATTGAAAATTCCATTGTATCCCAAGTATATTAATTATTTGATGATACTATTTTATTTAGTTTATTACTATTTTTCTTTCAAAACTGTATGAAACGTAAATCTATTAATATCTTTAGCACTTAATCTCCAAAACTATTTCAATGGTTGTATAGCCTAATTTTTCAAATAATTGGAATACCTATGTCAATAATCAATAATTTGGTTTAACATGTACAAATATAGAAAAATAGATATATATTATAATGACATCACACTAATACGATAATGAAATTTATTATTATGTTATATGATGTACAAAAATCAACAATGTCTTTGTTAACTATTTTTTTTTCTCTTCCTTATTTTTTCATTGAAACCGAGGTTTTTGTTTTTTGTATCTATATATCAAACTAGAAATGTTCTGAAATATAACTATTCAGTATCACATATTTCTATTCATCATTGAACAAAATTTTTCATATTAAATTAATTATATATTCGAAACATGATTTACTATCGTTGGAACAGTTTTTATTTACAATTGGAATTAAATTTATATTAATTATCAAAAAAAATATTTTAATTTACAGAATATTGTAAAAATATTTTCTAAATAACTTAATTAAAATTAAAGACACACATTTTCCAAATAAAAATTAATAATATAGCATTTGGTATACTTCTTTTTCAAATAAAATACATCAAATGACAAGTACGCCTTATGAGAAAAATTAACATATTAACATAAAACACATATTTCATGACATTGAAAATATAAATTTTTTAATCATCAAAAGTGGAGAAGAAAGTACTTCTCCATATTATATATATAGTGATAATGTATATTATCTATAATAGTAACTTCTTCCATCATATTCATAGTTAAACAAAATATCAACGTAAAATATTCTGGGGGTATCATCTCTAAATCAAATAGTATAATTATTACTACTTCATGGGTTTTTTATCCTCAATGGTGTTAGATTTTTTATATAAAATATATTTAATGAATATGAATAAATCAATTAAAACTACTATTGTTTTCAATAAATAATTTACCCAATGCCAAATGTATTAATTGGAAAGTCAAAATAAATGATTTTGGCATATTTAATCTATGTAACAAGTGAAATTAATAGTAAACTCATCTTCAAATTTTATATGAATATAAATATTTCACTTATCCTATTTTCATTAATTAATGAAAAAAATAATTATCCTGATTTTTCAGTGAAAAAATAATTCATTGGTAGTTTCCTTTATCATTTCCCCATTGATGAAAATTTATTTTTTTATGCAATAGTTTATGGTCATTAATATGATATTTCAATTCTCCTTAATCCATTACAATTGAATAAAAACTTCACCAATATTAGTTTTAATGTGATTATTTTCATGAATTTGATGTAACAAATAAAATTACCTTTAAGGAACTAAGAAAAAAATTCATCATATTTTACATTTTGAGGTACTAACTATATATGATAAAAATTGAACTCATTTACTTAACACCATAATCTGATGGAAATTATCAAATTATTGATTAATTACTGATAATTATCGCTTGACTTTTCAACCTAAAAATAATATTAGTTGTTTGATCAACTCAGCTTTTACACTAAATAATGTCTTTTTAAACTGATATCATTGGGAATAATCCATGAATAAATGATGAAACATCTATCATCACACTAATATTTGTAGTTGACATCTATTATTTACATAAAATTTATAAAATAGAAATTTCTATCTACTGTGGGTGTTCTAACAATACATTTTTCCTAATCAAAGAGAATCTCAAGTCATCCACACTAGAGAAACAATCATATTAAAAAATTTGGGGGTCAATGAAACATATATATATACACCATTATGCCATAACTCATTCAATTCATCTATAAAAATAATATTACATTCATAAATGTCATTTTTATGCACTTTCATTCCTAGAATGACCATCGGAATAATGAATGAATTATACTAAATACACATCCATGGAGTTAGATAATAATGAATAATTATAATGGTGAAAATAATTTATGATGTACATAGAGTCCCTAATAGATTAAATCCATCAGTAGATAATCATAAATGAAAATTTCATGGATTTATATTGAATTTTTATATATAAATAATCAACGCATTTCCATGATTTTGAATTGATTATATGTTGTATAAACAGGTCATTATTATTTCATATAATGCCAAAACATTTTCCAGGAAATGTAAAAAGACATGGAAAAAATTTACAATCGCAATTTTAATGAAATGTAACATAAAATCATTATAGGTATTTTATTTATCTTTTTCTTTATAGTATATTAATTTATAAATTTATCAAGATTCACCGATTTCAGTCTTTATTTGTAATATCTTTTACATTCTTCTCAATCAAAATCTTCCCCCTAATATAATTAATAGAAGTTAGGATATTCATATATCATTATATAATTGATAAATAGTTATTTTACCAAATTTAGTCATCTTATAGAATTATTAAAATATCATATAATGAAAATTACATCTTGGAGAAACTCATATATCTTTTACATTTCAAAAAATGTAAATCTAGGTAATAATATGATAAAATAATAATTCATTATATAATAATGTTTTTTATATTTTATAAAAACTTCATAGTTAAGGTGATTTACATATTCTATTAATTCATAAAACTCATTTTATTTCATAGATAAAATCTCTCATGTATTATTATATTAAAAAAATTGACAATGAACTCCTTTATGTATTACAATAATTATCATTCTATTTAGTTAATTAATAATTACTAATTAGGTTTTGCATTTCATTCTACACTATCAGGGTTGTAGGTTATTCGTTTTAATAATGGCCACATATCAAATTTTCTATCTAACAATTATGTTTTTATCAATGATAAGGTAAGTAGATAAATAGAAAACCAAAATCTGGACCGGCTCAAGGATGTAGAAAGTGATGATGTCCAAGGGAATCACCCAGGACAACAAGCTAACAATCATTGTGTAATGATTCAAAACTAGTGTATAGAATCATTAGGTCTTCTATATAGCATCACTTAGACAAAGCATCATGTAAACGGTTATCTTCCCAACAACTGTGCTCAATGTGCACACCATATCTCATAATAATTTTTCAATTCATGAAAATGTATTCCAAAACCAATGGTTCTATCACCTTAACCTATAGTAACCAAAACAATATTGTTGATTTGGAATCAAATCAATTACTATCAATTTTAAAAATATTATACAACAATAGAACTGTGTCCGTCTCTCTCAAATCTACCCCAACAGGGGCACTCGGTCCAAAAATGGATCTGAAACCAAAATTCCCCAATAGCCTATTATTCAGAACCAAATTTTGTCTTCTCATCTACCCTATTATTAATTATCTATAGACATTCGATTCACTAAAAAACATTTCAAATTTTCTAAAAGGGACTTATATGTTAGTAAATGTGCAGTTTGTTTTAGTAAAATATTATAACAATATATATGCCCATGTCACTAAATTGTTGGTAAAAACCTTATTGCTAAATATTTTCACGATTAATAAAATAGTTATGTGGCAATTATATTTATTCTAGAAGATAATATATATTTTGGTTATAGTGTTTAGAAATAGGTTATGGTGGAAAATTTATCCATTGGTAATAATACTACCATCATATAACACATATTTTTTTATAATTTACATTCGATAAAAGATTATACATTTTTA
This sequence comes from Viscum album, assembly GCA_963277665.1. Classification (NCBI taxonomy): domain Eukaryota; kingdom Viridiplantae; phylum Streptophyta; class Magnoliopsida; order Santalales; family Viscaceae; genus Viscum; species Viscum album. The sequence goes on along the minus strand of OY728133.1, from coordinate 967,665,547 downwards.
TTGCAAGTAAAATTACATATTATATTTATTATTTTATCCTATATAATAAATAAAATTTGATTTTACCATGTTAAAATATATAACTAAATTAATTATATTAAAAATGAAATATTTTATACAAAATGATTGATCCCTAAATATTTAAAATGAAATATTTTATACAAAATGATGGATCCCCCAATCCCCCCCCCCCACGTTGGATCCCCCAGAGGGTCCACCCCACATCCAAGTGAACCATTACTGCCATCTAGTTAGCTCAAGCCCCGGTGGCCCAACCTTGTATGTTCCCCATAAATGCCATCATGTCACCTACAACTTCAATAACCAAATCCAGATAAAAGAAGTTTATCTTTGATTGGAAACAAATTAGGTTTTTGTATAGTCTCTTGAACAACCATCCACAACCATGCTGGAAGGCCCATGATTCTTGTCATACACAATAATCCATCTATGGTCTTCCAACATCTACATAATTAAGTAATAATTCTGCAAAAAATCTATACTTCACCAACTTTTAATCAAAAAAACACAGAAACAAATAGAAACTCAACCAACACTTCAATATTTTCATTCAAAACTGAAACTCAACAAATTAAAAAAACAAATACCCAAGTTCCATTTTATACTCCCCTATAATTAATCCATGATCTTCCAACATCAGCAATTACTACATTGATTCACATAAGAAATATATTTCTCTCAGGCTCCCCGCAACGTTAACATCACACTTCCAAACTACAGGCATCAATATACCAATGGGTTATTAGCATTCAATCAAAGTAAAATTTCAATTATTATAAATTTTAGGAAAATTTCTGAAAGAAGAAATATATTTTTTAATTGTTTCTTTACATAAAATTGAAACTGATTCTACCAAGAGAGAAACAATGTTTTCAATGTCAATTATTTTTAGGAAGGAAAAATCTGTTAAAACTCAGGTGGCATATATCAAAAATAGCATAGACTTAAAGAATTCAACACCAACCAAACTGAGTGCAGTGAACTGATGCTTGAAACCTTCCAATTCTAAGACACCATAACACTGTTATAGAATCACTGAAAATCCCCACAAATAACAACATATTACACTTCCTGTATCTTCCTTCCATCCTTATTGTCACAAGGCTATCAAACACTCCACCATCAGTCTACATAGTTTTATATAAACAATAAATTAAAAACAAATTGAGATAAATAGTTACAAAAATACAATCAACATTATAGAAACTCACCTTGTACCTCTCATAAAAAATCAAAACATAGACCACAATCATCTAAGATGATATGATTGTACTCATAGTTAGGAATATTCAATATTGGCCATTCAAAGAAACAAGATAAAATAAATTTGAATCCTACAAACCCTGATGACTTTACCTGGGAAAGTAAAATAAGGAAAAAGATTACAATACCATGACAAGAATGGGTTCAATTATTCTCTAAAATGAAATATGAACCTAGAAAAACACTCCCTTCACCTGGAATCCCAAATCATATATAAATGTCATATCCCCCTTAGGATTACCTACTGTAGTGATGATCAAACACCAACAACCCAGAAGTAAAACATATTACTCTACCTTTAATTTCCCTTGAAATCTCATAGATTCTAATTACAAGACACTTGTTTCCAATCTACACAACAATAATTAACACATCGTAAATGAACAGTCCAGATACTATTTATACCTCTAGCTCCACCCACCCTTGAATAACGACTATGAATTTGGTTCTAGAGGCCCACTACAAACACCGAATCCCATCACTAAAGACTATCCATTAAAACCAAATTATACTTGTAAAACCATAAAATGAACCATCAATGATGAAATAAATCAATAAAAGAAACAAAAACACAACCTCTAAGAAATCATAAAAAACAAACATCAAACAGGTGTATCATTAGAAAAACTACACCAGCCCATGGATCCCATTATCAGTATAAACATGTGTATTAGACCACTTTTAGTGAGCTCAATCTAGCTAGGTCTGATCACATATGCAGATATATTCACCAATACACCTAATAAATAATGAATTTCGTACATTTCATTTTTTTACGTTCAGGTTCATGACAATTATTACTAGAAACTTTTTATCGCACTTGTTTCGTAGGGTCCATACATGATTCCATATTTCATAAAAAATATATTATCCTTAAAATGAAAATGATATAATTTTCATGGTTGTCAGTATAAATCCCACCACTGAAGCATCAAATTATTTCTACATATAAGACACATGAAAATAGAATTAAAATCCATAAATAACTAGGTTGTTTAATGGATTATTAAGTAATTTTATAACTCTGTATTGTTATCAACAATAAAAAAACTTGAAAAACCAAATAATTTGAAATAAATAATTTGTAATGATATGAAGAAAGTGAAATTTTCCATTAAACAACACAAGTTGAAAACAAATTACCACACTTATGAACAAAGATAAATAGTTTGAAAAAAATACGTGAGTCTTAGATTTGTGAAAAAACACATAAAACAACTATGTGAAAGAGAAGATATTAGGTGTTGCGTCAAATTCAGAGAAGAAAAATCTATCCCAAAACCACTTCCACTTTCATTTTTCAGTGATTTTTTGTGTAAAAATAATGAAAACCAGACACCAACATAGACGACATCATGTGTTACCACAAAGATTAAAAAATTAAACTTTAAATTTTTTTAATTTCATGTAAGGTAAGTTTGAAATCAGCTGCTCAACGGTTAAAGATTTTGGAAATGACCAACTATGAGTCAAATATTATTTAAATAATTTAGAACAAATATGGGTGCAACGAACCATGTCATTATTTTTTGTCATCAACGATACCTGAAAAAATGCGTAAAGCCCCAAAAATCAATGTTTTTAAACTCAAATTCAAGTTTAGAAGCCAGACCCATATTACCAAAGGATTCACATGGTCCAAAACGTCCCCTGAACACATCCTCATTTAGACACATAGCAATGCTTCTACCCACACTATGTTCTATGAGATCATTTAAGCACATGTAGAAGTATCGATTCACACTAGTGTCTAAATAGACTCAATTCACAATAAGGTGTTTTAAATACAAACATTGGATTCGACCATTGATATTTCACTTTATAGTAGGGTTCAAGGGACATTCCATTAGCCCTCAAAACAAATCCTCATCTATATATCTTATGATCATCAAACAATAGCCATAAATTTTTTAAGTCATAAGAATCAGTGTATGAAGTGATATTCCATGTTTCAACATGTTGTCTTATAAAACCCATTAGAACCCCTTCACAAAATTGGGGAGTGAAGAGTTTAGTATGTCATAATGATCTGAAGACACTAATTTAGAATCGTCTGCTGCATTTTTAGGCAATGTTTATTCTGATTTAGTAGGGCTAAATGCATCCTCAAACTTGTTATAATGCCTTGGACACAATCTAAAGTCATGTTCTTATTCTTCTTCATAGATTCGTAGTATACTCTTATATGTAATTCTTGAACATCATTCCTTATGTTCTTGTTTAAAATAAAAATCTATTTTTCCTATTAAATAGGAGTTGATCGTACCAACCAAATAGTTTTGTTCATTATGAACCTATAAAAGTTTATATGAGAGAAAAGGATGAAATAAATTACCTATACGATTTTTCCTTATTGTTAGGATCTAAAACTATAGATGTGAGAGATATCCTAAAAGTTGGTGTGCGGTGGGTGATAGAGAATCTAGGCTGAGAGAGGATTGGGATGCTAGGTGGCCCGGTGTAGGGATAGGTAGACATTAGAAGGTGGGTTGTGGTGGGGTTGCGCATGGATTCTAGTGTAGGGGGTGATGGGAGACCACAGACGAAGGGGTCACAGGGGGGTGTCATGGTGCTGGGGCATCGGGGGTGGAGGGGTATTATATGGATGTCTGTCGAAACTGTCAAGGTGTTCATGAGAGGATATTGGCAGGGAAAACCATGGAAGTTGAAGGAGTCAGAGAAAACATGGGTCCTACTATTGAGTGCATTGACTGTGTAGGGGAGGACGAGGTGGGCCAATGGGAGGTGTGGCTAGAGTAAGGTGGTGAGGGATGTGATGTGGGAAAGCGGGATGAGGGGCAGGGTAGCGGGAGGTGAGGCCGAACATAGGGAAGGGGGTGGTGATGGCTTGAGAAGAGTCACTAATTAGGATATTTGGATGATATTTTTTTATAAATTTTTATAAATTTTTATTAAATATATAATATTGGAAATAACAAAAATAGTTAACATTTTTAGAAAATTGAATAATTTTTTTTGAAAAATATAAATAAATTAAGTATTTCTAGAAAATAGAAATTTAATAACAATTATGAGATGTTTTTAATAAAACTCTAGGAAATAAAATATTACTCGGCTCATAAAAATAATATATATATATATATATTATTCTCTTGATTGGTTATAAATAAAACCTTTATTTGGCCATTGAATTGTTTATTTTAATTGTTTTTATTGATGGAAAAAGGATTGTTGATAATAACATTATTAATAACATAGTTATGTTTTTGTAATAAAAATGTTTGTAATAGTGTGATAAAGAAATAGATGAAACTTATGGTAAATGATATGTAGGTATTTATGGATCAATTTCAACATATATATCTGTTTGTAGGAAAGAAGTGTCCGTATTAAAAATTATACCAATAAAATATGTTATCTATTGTAATCGCTCATTTTTACAAATAGGAATATTATTTTCCAATAATGTTTTGTTTGTATAAGTAATTTTTTTCCGATTAGAACCACATAATAGGAGGCTTCCATCAATCCCACCTACTATGTATTTTTAATCAAAATTGAATATTCATACAGGTCCTTATAAGAAACGTTCTCAATGTGGCAGAAAGCATTACACCCTTGATAGTAACCCCTAGCTCTTCCACAAGAATTTTCACATGTACCTTGAAAAATATAGTGGAATTCATATTTATTTATCTTCCATTATCCATAACTTCACAAATAGTCCAACACACAGCTGTAAAAAACATAACAAATATCATGACCTGCACCCCTTGGTGGATATCCCCCTAAAACCAATCCTCAAGAATGTCCTATATAAAGTCCACACCACTGCTAATGTTTACAAACTATCACAATAACTCCCATATCCTCAGTATCCACTCACTTTAAAAAAATATGTATGATAATGATTCAGGAGGCATCCTTGTGTAATAGTGACATTGAGCAGCCAAGACCACACACAAATTTTTGTACATTCTCATCCATTAGATGTTTTTCATTTCTCATCTCCCATTCCATAAATTTAATCTTTTAATAATCTCATTACAAAAGAGTTTAGAATCCCATTCATCTGTCTCGGATCATTCATGGACCGTGTAACACCCAATGGTTTTTGTGAAATATTTTAAATAATATTATTTTTTTCAATATAATTCATTACATGAAATCATGATTTTAAAAGAATCGTGGGATACTTATAGAATAAAATGACCATTTTAATCTGTTTTTAGGTTAGAATGAATAAATATAACGAACTAATTAAAATCTATGGGGAATTCATTAGCTTCCATTTATTTAGTAAAAATATAAATCAATTATATATTTGTAATTTTGTATGAATAAATTGATTGAAGTACCATTAGTAAATGAAATTAATGAAATATATATTTTATATACATTAAAAAAAAAATTTATATTCATCCAATGTATATTCTTTCATGGTTTATGAATAAACCTTATTTAGTGTATAACACATTCATTTATTCAAAGGGTAACATTCCTTCTAATGGAGAACCCCTTTTAAATTAAAATTTTGACACATTAATAAGTTTTTATGAAAAAAACAAGTCATTAGGAATCAGGATTTAAAATTTACTTTGGTTAGAATTTTTATATTTTTTGTATCTTTGATTTTTTAATGAATAGTAAAAATAAACAACATTTTAATCGGAAGAAAATATTAAAAATTATTTATATGGTTAAATTATAATATTTAGTGATTTTTAATTATAAATTGAATGCATTTTTCATTCAATATAATGTATTTTAGTTGAAAGGACAGTCGTCTCTTTACTCGGAGCTCGCAATGCGGGAACCCCAGCACATGCTGCGTGATGACTCCCCCCCTTCCTCGCGGCGAGAGGGGGAGGATGAACTGGTTATACTATCATTGAAGCCCTGGACCCCCATTGTTCCTTTTACTAACCCTATCTATCTTCCAGATTTTCCATCAATTACTTTAAACCTGAAGGTTCCTTATCTTCTTCTTGGGAATCCTCATCTTACAATCATGGGGTCGGAGTTCTCTGAAGTGACGAAGCACCGTGATCTAACCCTGGTAGTTCGATTCAACTCATGAAGTTTGTCTGTTGATGAATTTTATCAATGTGTCATTGCCAAATGGGACTTGCGGGATCGAGCAGTGGTTGGTCTCCTTGATAATCTTCATTTAATGATCCGTTTTGCCTCCGATGAAGACATGGTGCATGCTTGGTCCAGCACCCCTCGACGTTTCAGCAGGTGTAAATTCCTTCTTTTTCAGTGGAATATTTAATGCTCTATGAATCGGGATCCTAAATCCCTTCCGATTTAGGTATGTCTCCCCAATATGCCTTTAACCATTCAAAATCCAACAATATTTTGTATTCTTGGGAATATGATAGGTCGTTTCTTATGCTCTGATGTGCATACACCTACCCTGAGCCACACAATTAATCCTCGGTGCTGTGTTGAGGTGGACATTTCTATACAGCCGGTGGAATGGGTTTGGATTTCAGTTGGAGAGGAATTTCGAAGGAAGCAAGCTGTTATCTATGAATCCTGGGTTAATTATTGTTCATGCTGTAAGATATTGGGCCATTCCTGTTCGATATGTCGTGCCGGATTCTAGAGCAGGAGGCCACCGGTGCCGAACTCTTTCATATATAATAGGGGACCTGATGTGTTTGATACTGAGACAGGTTATCTGGGACCTCAGGGCACGCTGTCTGGTGGCCCATCTGTGGGTGATCTTTCGAACTCGTTGGTGTCTCATGTGTTCACGCGGCTCAGGAAGGATCTGAATAGGGGGAATGACCTGTGGGATTTTGATCCCAATGGTGCTGGTAGTGGTGGGGCGGCATGCCCTTCAGATGGACACATGGCCACAGATCTTCAGCAGGAGACCAAGGCATCTTTTGTGTCGGGGAGGGATGTCAATGTTCAAAGTGGTCGGTCTGATGGTGGTGCGGTTACTCAGAGGGAAGGGGGTAGTAGTGGTGTTATGTGTAAGGGTAAGAAGGGGTCTGCTTCGATTACTGAAATGGATATCATGAAAGGGTTTGTCCCTGGTGTGAAGAAGATGACGTCAGCTAGGTGTATGGAGAACAAAAGTATGGATCATGTAGGCAGCTGCAGTGGTTAGGGTAATACTGCTAGTGGTGTGTTGATCAACGTACCCACGGGGAATCTCTATCAAGTGTTAGGCATGGCAGTTAGTGATGAGATGCCTCTTATATTTGGCAGTGTCATCATGCAGAATGAGTTAAAGGAGGTTGAATTAATGTGTAAAGGTCGGATATATGTTTAACATACAATGGCGGAACAACATCACTGCTTGGTTATGATTGATATGAATAATCATCTTCAGCAAAACCAGTTACTGCAGTATCAAGAAATGCAGTACCATAGAAAATGGGGAGACCTTGCTGACAGGGATATGGAGAATCATGGGGAGCTGCTTAGGCCATAAGATAGTTAGATTGTCCAAGTGGGGAACAAAGCGATATCGGTGATCCAGGACAAGGTGATTGCTTCACCGTGAGGAATGATATAGAAGGACTACACCCATTTGGCAAAGCCTATGCATACTAGATCGACTTTCAGAAATATGAAATCTCCAAATGACTTTCTTGAGCTGGAGAAGTTGAATTTGAGGAGGAAGTATGAAAAGGTTATGAAGCACTATGATAGTTCGGTGTGGGAAATGGCGACTGAGTAAGAGTCTGTTTATCATGGAGGTGGTGAGGGGTTTGATTTTGAGGATTTGTAGTGATTGTGATGGGTCTGTAATGTTTGCTTCCTATTATTTTATTTTATCATAATAAATGGTCATGGGTTCTAGCTCTGTCTAGGCTTTACGAGTATAACGTATTTCAGTAGAATAAATTTTATATTTTATTTATATGTAAAATTATTTCAATATTTTGGAATGTTTTAACTTTTAAAACTTGTTTTCTCAGTTTGATAAAGGGATTAATTTTAAATAAAATATTGCAAACCACTATGTTTTAAAATTTTATAAATATACTCTATATTTGGAATCAATATTTGAAAATTATGTAAATATCTTTATTTAATATTTGGGTTTTAAGAATAGTAACTTCATAAGTTATTATTAATATAGTAAAAGTGAAAATCGGGTAATCAAGGGACAAAATAATATTATGAAATTACCCATTAACTTGTCCAAATATCATTGGATGAGTGTGTTTCAACATAAATCATGCATGGGTAAAATTTATGTCTTTTAGAAGTGACATGGATAATATTAGGACATTAAATTTGTTTTATTTAATGAAAATTTAAATATATCGTAATAAAATTTTAATATCTATATCATTTTTAATATTACAGTATATAAAAAATAAATTATATTATAAATAAAAAATTTCATATCTAACATTTTATTCTGTATCATGATAATTTATATTGAATTATTTGGAAATAAATTATTACCTTAAATTATTATATATAAATAAAAAAAATTTAATTAGAGAAAAAAAAAATTTATTATTAAATTGGTAATAATAATGAAAAGACACAAGCACTTTTATAAATATTATTGGTTGTGCATATCTCTAATATAACCATCCAAGTTTCTATTTATTTATTATTTGGGTCCTTATATAAGAGATTATGTCAATTATAGTATTTTATTTATTGTGATGATAAACTTGTCACATTCATGTTTTAAAAAGTATAACAGTTCTTATGCTGGATTTTCTAGAAGATATATTTGAAAACACATGTTCTTATAAAATTTAGAAGATTTATATTTATCATATTATGTTATTTTTAATTTTTATCCAACCAATATGTTAATTAAATAATTATATAAAACTAATTTTTTAATTATATTATTAATGGAGGTAAAATATAAATGTTATTAAAATTTAAAAATAAGTATAAATTGGTATAATTAATTTTTCCAACGAATTTTATAGATTAAATTGTCCTCTTATAAATATAATTAAATATTTTTATTCCAATTTATCTTGTTATTTATATATTTTTAAAATTTAATTAATTGAATTATGGAAAAATTAACACTATTGATTATTTATCAAAAAAATGCTTCATTAAATTAGTTTAATATAATAAAACATTTTTAAAAATATATAATAACTACTAATGTTCATAAATATTTGACAATTTTTTTATGGTCTAATTTACATTAAATATGTAAATAGTTAACCAATTTAATGTTGAAATATTTTTCACCTTAGTTAAAAATTAAATAGATTTACTAAGTGATAATTAATATGATAAGCTTTAAATTGATAAAAATACATGTATACATTTTTTTATGATTATATAAAAAAACTATATCCGATCATCATATAAATTTAGTCATTTTGGAGGTTTTATGTATGGGGATTAATTTTATTATATATTTATATTTTTAGATTTCCCAAAAGTTCCCCTCACCTCATTTATAAAAGGGAACCTCCACCCACACCACTTCACTTCACTTTGATCCTTAAATATTGTTCATCCACAAAAAATTCCTTATAAACATTTAAACTTACATTATTGATGTTCAGTTCTTCTTTGAGGAAAAACTCTATAGAATTCAGTGGAGATTTAGAGGATGCCTATCGAAGAAGAGGTAATCTCCCCTACCGACTCTTTAAAACATAAATATTCTTATACATTATATTTATGAGTTATTTCATTATAATGTAATGAATCCAGAATAACTTATATACTCGTATTTATTATGGTTATGAATCAACCATATACCATTTTCAATCCATCCTATGGAAAATGAAATCCCAATGCGTGCATACATACAACTTATCGTCTCCAAATGGTGGTGTAATCTTTTTTAAACTACTATCGTACTTGTAAGGGTAAAATGATAGAAATAGTAACTATTTATGATTATTTTCCTTGAAATTTATTCTTAAATATTATACACCATTCACTTCAATACCATTCAGTAATATTGGGAATTATATCATCCCTCGTGTGTACGTATGACATAATGTCTCCACGATGCAATGCAAAACATTCTATGTTATCATCATTAAATAGTTATTATATAAATGTATTAAATGAACCAATATGATATATATTATACTAATATAATTTTGAATATAATACAACTATAATATAAAAAGATGAACAATAAATTATATAACAAAACATGGGTCATAAAATTAAGAATTTATCACATGATGGATGAGTAAAAATGTTACTAACGAATGGATGGTAGTATAATCATATAAAATATCATAAAAAATTCCATTTTTTTGAAATAAGTTAATAAAATTTGATAAAATCAGTTATTGGTGGTCTCGATACATACAATGGAAATCATACCTAAGATAAGAGATAATTTCACAATATCATTATTATATTAGATTGTTTATACTTATGTATTTATATATTTATATTTACCATCCATGTCCATTCTTATTAATTATGTAATCCAAAAAAAATTCAATTGTTCTAAAATTATTTAGAGTTAATTTTACCCATTGGTGGAATTTTATTAAATGGTATAAATGAAATCATATGTCATTTTCAATATAATGTACTTTTTTACATTCAAGGAAAAAGTATAAGGATAATGTTTTTTTACTTATATGATATTAATGGTTTTTTAAATTTTCATAATTCCTTATTTACATAAAGCTTCCATGACATGATTTCAGATGTACATTCAAAGAAATTCTTTTCTTTTAAAATTTATTGATGTTTTGAGATAAAAATATATTTTATAAGAAGAATGGTAATTTACTCAAGAATTAATTTCAAGTGTTATATCAAAATTATTTTCCATATATTTTTAATTATAATATATGTTTATGTTTCTAATAATATATCCTTATTTTTAATACGATTTTATTGTGTTTAATATGGATTTATATTTATAAAATCCATTTGTTTTACAAGGATTGTGTTATGGTGGAATGATATTTAAAGAAACCCATTTTCTTACATGGTTTATGATGAAAGATTTATGTTATTGTGGAAAACATAAGAATTACATCAATATGAGAGGGTGGGACCAGTATCTCTTTCAAATAAATTAGGTAAAGACTTATATCTCATGAGATAGACATGGCTGGAAATGGGAAATGATCTCGGTTCTGTAGTACATGAATGGAATGAGAAGTGAACTTGATTCTGTAATGGACTTTTAGCACTATAATGTTCTTGGAAATGAGACTTCACTAATATGAAATTATTTTCTATTCTTATATGTATGGAACAAAATTTCTATTCTTAGGTTCTGACTTTTGGTATTACATTCATTGATTCCCAGGAACATTTATGATTTTTCCAATGGCATGATTTCAGGATCTTTCATACGTAGGTTAAGATTGTCAAATGTTATGTTCTTATGTCTTATAATTATGAAATTATTTATATATTCCTTGTTTTCCCTTACTAAGAATATGATCTCACTGTTTCATATGTATCTCTTCCCCAAGTCATGAAAAAAGGTATTAAGTATTATATTTAATAAAGGGTATAGTTAAGATGAAATAAGTGGGAGAAAAAGAGGATATCTTATAAATTAGTTGATTATGTTTTTCTATATCTAGATAAACTATACTAATATAGTCCTATTGTGTATTTTTATATTTTGTGATTAATATTATTTTATTTCGATGTAATATCATGATATTTAATTTATGGGTCGTTATAGACCATATTTCTAAACTCTAGATAGCTAAAGGAGCCCGAAGTTAAACCCATGAAAACACACCTATCCACCTGATCCACAAACATGATACCCTAGTAGAAATCCAACTATTTGGAATTAATAATGAAATAAATAAAGTCTAGATATAGGTTCTCCTACTTGAGTGATATGTTCAGAACTAGGTACACATGAAAAAAAATAATGTTTCTCTGGACTAGTTCATCTTATATAAGTTTATATCTCCATGACCCATAGCCCATAAAACATTTTCCTATGTATCATCTATATTATATATAATGCACCATGACATACATGAGATTATATTTGGCTTCCCTTCCAAATTCATCAAATCATCTCCACATCTATCTCTTAAAAATTTCACCTAAAATTAAAAACTGCCAATGATTACCCATGCCTTCTATGTCTGCATGCATCCATGGATACTGGCACACTATAAAGGTAAACTACTCATTATTCAAAATTTATATCCAATTTGTTCTAGAAATAACATTAGTAGGGATTCTTATTGATGGAATTACAATTAATGGTTTTAATGGAGTTATTTAGTTTGTTGTCCATACCCATTAGAGACCTAATTATGGGAAACACATTATTGCTATCGATGAAAGAACATTGTTGATCAATGTAATTTGTCCAACAAATGTGAGGAACATATTTTTTTAGTGAAAAATCATTAAATTTTAAAATTAATAGTATCATTGAAAATAACCATTTTGGCCCTTCCATATAATATCTGAGGTCTGATATTGGTAATTAGAATTTGATTCTTCTTTATTGGCACTTCTTTATGAAGTACAGTACTTCATCATATCATTCATTTATTGATTAAAACCCCCATCTTTTACATTCATTGAATCAATTATTTCTCATCAAACTATATGATAAAATTAGTTTCAAGAATCAGTTAAGTGAAATTTTCCATCCATTAATAAAAATTAGTAGAACTTTTTTATACCTCAAATGGGTCAAAAGATGATTAATGAATTATGTTTTAAAAGGATTAATCCTTCCATCCTAAAATATTTTATTGATATTCCTGGTACATTTCTCCTGACACAAGATGAATATAAGATAAGAAAATGTATCACCATTCTTCACACCATGCATAGTTTTAATAAAACCAAAGCCCCTTCAGAAATTGGGAGATGAATATCCATGGGGACACATAGCATTATTTGAATATATATTTCCTAATGAAAAATCCATCCATCATGTCTAGAATGAAATTATATCAATATACAGTGCACATAAACAAAAGGATTACTCAATCATACTTTGAAATTACATCCAATTAAATTATATTTTATTTTTCCATCTTTATATAAATTTTTAATAGAAAATATAAAAAATCCTCAAACCCCTAAATATTTTATGTATTATTTATATGTAAAATAATAAAAAAATTACATTTTTTTCAATTGATAATATCTATACAAAAAATTACTCAAATTAATTAAATAATATCGTGTTAACAATAAAAAATAATAATTATGAAATAAAATGCTTCATTCTCATAAAAAATATTAGGATTTGTGTAACTTGACTATAAATAAATCATTGGATAAAAAATAATTACAATAATTCCTATTAAAATAGCTTATTTTATTACATTATTATGTTATATAACATCTTCAAAAAAATAACACATCACATATAAATTATAATGTAATACATTTTAAATCAATTGGGAAAATATTTCTGACCACTTGTAACAATTTTACAAACTCTGTTGAGGGAACTTTGTACATTAATAACTTTAAAATTGTATCTAATTATTAGTAAATAAAAATATAAATTTCTTTCATTGATATTGGATAATTTTTTCATGTCTAATGATCGCTAGGAATGGGATGTGTGAAATGATTATCTCTTTTAAAATTAATATACTTCTTATTAATTTTTAAATAAAATAATATATTCCACGTATTAGAATATAAATTGAGAAATCATATATAAATCATATGGTCCCCCATATATAACTAATTAATCTAGAAAATAATTATGCAATGTTTTTACATGGCTTACCCGATGTGCTGTTTTCAATAATTTTATATTAATATTCAACTTCAATTGGTTTAAAACTATATTAATTGGAATATTTTTTTAATAAATTACATAAGAAATATATGAAAATAATGAAAATTTTAAAATTCAATTCTATATATAAATTAATGAAAATAAATAAAACAATTGGTGATTGAATTTATTAGTATTGAACAACATACATGATACTTTTATGGTTGTCTGACACATTAATAATATCTGTCAAGACACTCATATAAATTAGGAATATAATATTAGAATATTATGATTCTTCTAAATTGAATCAATATTATATGAATATTATTTCAAGATCTAGGAATATGTTACCATAACCCGAAGGTTATATTTTGAAAAAATAGTTTTAGATTAAAATTTTATAAAAAAAATAGGAAAAAAATAAATAACATCAATAAATAAATAAATATTCTAGCGAATGGGATGAGGAGATGGGGGAATTATCTAGTGAGATGGTATGATGAAGAAGACACAAACACGGGGAGTTAATTGTGTCTTTATAAGAACAAGATTATTTAAAATTAACCACTCATAAATATATTAAATGATATTGATATACTTTATTTAAATTTATAATCAAATGGAAAATGAAAATAAGGTGCAAAAAAATTATTTTATTTTGAGGATCAATTATCCCTTAGTCCAATACAATATCAATTTCTCCATGATATAGGTGACTTTAACTAGAAGACTATATTCCTTGTTTTCTTTTTAATTAAATTCAATAAACGAAAACTTTCTATGATAGATATTTCTAGGATTTAAATTTGGAAAACCATATCCCTAGAACCACTTCAAAATTTAGTGTCTAGAATAATATAAATTCACTTTGATTGGGGAAATTATTGAGGAACGAATTTCAGATTATGATGTTATAGATGAAAGATGATGAGATATAGAAATTTATAATTGAAATAATTCAATAAATAGTCTTTAATAAAAATCATTGAACATTCTATAGAAAATATTCATATAATAGAGAAACAAAAAAGCATCATAAAAGAAGATCAAAAAATCATTATTAGGATAACATATTATGTATTATAAATATTAAAAAAATTAGAAATGGATTAATGGATAGGGAAATCAAAAAAGTTGAAGGAAGCATCAATTTTTTAAATAGTGACTACCAATGTATTTTCACTTTAAGAGATTGTGGTTTTATAAGCATTATAGAATAATATAGTTAGAAAATTATATATATACATATATTTTTGATATATTTTATTCGTAATAAATATAAATTGTGATTTATATATAGTAAAATATATCTAGATAATATTCTTGATGAATCAGAACATTAAGGCAATTATCATATCTGAAATTAAAATTTAATCATCTATGGAAAATAAAAAATTTCATTTGAAATTGGAAAAAAAATTTAAAGTTGTGAATATCTCTTCAAATGGAATTCTAAATTATTCATCAAGAGATGTACTCTAGTGAAATAATTTCCAAAATCTTGGAATAAACAAATATATATATTATAAAAAATATATAACCAACATGGGGATTACATTGAATGATTATTACACCAAAAGTACAGTTTATGTGACATTGTCATATACGATCATAGTGTTCTAGAATGTTTATTTTGAAACCTGTTTAAGGTTGAATTTTTTAGGTATATACCAAATTTTATTAACTCAACTATGAGGTTCCTTATGAAAAAATAGGTTCCCATACATAATGATCATTTCAAACGTCATGTTTCAACCATGGTGTCGGTAATTAATTTTATGTAATGCTATCGATTTTTTCAAATTGATTCCATACACATTTGATAATGAAATATAAATTTTAAAAAATTATTTAACAAAATATAAACATAAATACGTCAAATATTTCTGAAAAAAGTTATTATTCAATAAAATAGAAACCTATAAATAAAATAAATAAAAATTATTATTAAAACAAATTATGGTATTTTTGAGCATCAAAATAAATAAAAAAATTATATTACTATCTTCATGCTCAATAATTTCCCATACTTTATTGATAAAAAATCTTATAAGACAATGAAATAATGGGAAACAATTATAATTTTTTATTATGGAAGAGTTTTAAACACGTATTGATCAAATAATATTTTCAATGTAATTACCCTAACCAAAAAATCCTATAGAATGAATATTATTTTATGAAATTATAAAAAGACACAATGAATCAATCCCAAAGGACCCATTGGTATAGTAGTCTTCGAAAATGCGATACAATACACATAGTGGATTCCATGGAATGGAACAAAATTGTTGAACTCAACTAATTAGTAACAGTAATATATTGTGAAAACTATGTTAAATTAGTAAGCGTTATCCACATGGAAATTTAATTAAAAAAAATCCATTTTAAAAAAATTAAATAATATAATCAATATGTCATGGAAAATAACATAAAACACATTCTATTTAAAAAATTACACTAACATAATCAATATTGCATGGTAAATAACATAAAACTTATTCCATTTAATCAATAACATGACAATTATAATTAGATAAGCAATAATCATTATGGAAATATTAAAAAAAGTAAAAAACATGCAATTTAATTCCTAAATTGAGAGTGAAATGAATTAAGAGATAATATCATTGTTGTAATATCATTGACAAAAATAAGTAAATTTATCATTAATGAAATTCATAATTACTGGATTTAATGATATCATGCATCATGATACCTCTAATTTTAATACTTTTCTCAATATAGTTTAAAACTAATTTATTGGTATACACTAATGTAAGATACCTAGTTTTTATAGAGGTAAAAATTCTTAAATTTCTCATTAATCTCTTGTTAAGTTTTCTTTTTTGGATTAGAATGTGAGGTTGGGACTGTGGACCTATTTTTTTGATTTTATACTAGAATATGTTAGAGGGATTTGTGATATATATATATATATATATTCCTGTTACACACCACGTAATTTGAATACAATATGTGTATTCATTAAATGACATGTAATGGTTTGGGAAGGACATTTCATGTTGGTTGGGGTTTTTCCTAGTTAGTAAGTCCCCATGATTTACATGATGTGTATAGAAATTACATGTCATGTAAATTCCAAATAATTTTTTTAAAAATAGAGTCTAGGGATCCTATTTTTTGAACAGAGGCCCTCTCCCTCCCTTTTCACATGCAAGGGACACTATGAAGCCTAACACATGGATTTACTCTAATTATCAAATCCATAGTTAGATTCAAACATCTTCAGTCTCACTGGATTAATAGTTGTAAGATCATTATTCCACATATACCATTATTAAATTTTATTTGTATCAGTTGTTCTATATAGGTGAAATAAAATATGCCATATTTTTTGGGTTATCATCCATTCTTCATTTTTCATAAAATTTGGATCAATTCAGAACCCCATATTGGATGAGAAATCTAGTACGGACCTATAGTATGTGGTCTATACATTTACTCAAATGTTTGATGCCATATAGATCTAGTTTTCATAGTGAGATATTCTAAACCATCACTAATCTCCCCAAAATTGAATCGAATAATTTAATTAATTGTAATGGAACATGTTTGGGATGTCCATTAATTCCTTGAGTCACATTGGATGTTGTTTCCCCGTCATATTCCACTGATGTGGTGTACATTGGGAATTAATGTACAATTTTCATGTTTTATACCACCCAAGGGGTATGTGGATGAATTGAATTGAGTTGTATGTAATATTTTATGCATCCATTTCCAGGTGTGAAATGATGTGAATTGTTTGATCGATTTAAAGGATTTCATAGAAATTATTATATGAATTGGTAAAAACATTGAATGGGATTGAACATGATATGTGATATGAGTGTGTAAACTCATTATATGTGAATTTTTTAAATTGTAAACGAATTGAATGGTGAATGGTTACATAGGACACCATGAATGTGTTCCACCATTGGTTATGGAAATTTTAATTAATTTCATTGACCTATAACTCTCCTTGTATCATGATTTCCCAACATTCCCTAGTCCTTTCCACCCATTGGATCTATCTTCATTTTTCTTTTAGTGTAGATGTTATGTTGAAATGCTCATTGGCCCCCAACCCATCTTTACCCAATTTTCCACCAATAATATCTTGTGACTGAATGAGTATTCCTTGTTAAACTATACATTGTATCTATCCTTGTGGGGTCTAAAATTTCTAATATTCATCTCAACTATGGTAAATGTGTCCTAATTGATTATATATCTCAGTAGAGGTTGATAGGAAACTTATGGTTTTACTACATGGTCATGGATGAAATTATATATAGTTTATACTGTCGGGACATGGGGTTTACATATTTTTCATTACTACTACCTTTTTATTGGAACTAAATTTTTTTTATAGGGATCCTTGTCTAGAATTACAATATCACATGATTGTTACTCTTTCCCTAGGAACCATAAATTCAGTATTTTTATGCCTTTTATATTATTAACTCTACTTAATATTATATTTCACAACCAGGATTTTTTATTGTCACTATTGAAGTTGACCTATTAGGATCATATCTCACACCATATTTAAGCCATTTTTTGGTACATGGACCTAATAATATATAAATATATTGATGAGGGGATGATATCATAATTTTATTCATGACTTGTTTTATTATAGGATCATGTCAGCACAAGACCAAGCTAAGTCTCATGATGATATCTGGAGACAGTAGTATTTAGATTTTTCTGTACCAATTTATATATGTATTTCACAAAAACCATGTATAAATTGTTGGGATTATTTCTCAAAACATGAAATGATGAAATTATTTTATATGATTCAAATCCTACTTTTTATTATAATTGGTTTTTTCTCATGCTTCTGCTGTGATGGGTTATTGGTCAATGTCTAGTAATTCATTTCAGTCTCTTTGTATTTACCTACTCTATAGTTGATTTACTATTTATAATTAATATTTAAAATATATATATATATGTACATATATTGTGGAACACCTTAATAATGTGTGAAAAGTATCCCCCTGAACTCACCATTAGCCCTGGATGCTAGTCGGAAACCTCTAGCATTCAGGGAGATGCACTTGAGCCAACATGACCCACCAGCTCTGGGAACCTGATAGTGGTGCCTTGGAAAAGATGTTACCAAGTGGTATAAAAGGATTATTATTTATTTAATTAATATTTGGAGATAGTGGAAATGAGATTATGAATAAATTGAATTTTTCATGAGTTTTTTTGGGAGTAGCTAACACACGTATGGGAAAATTACAAATTTTCATGAATATAAGAAAATGTATTCTGGATTTTAAAAATTAATGTTGTTTTTATTGTACCCTTTGGTGATGAAAATGAATTTTGATAATATAATTGATTTGATTTTGGGTTTAATTTTTCATAAACTGAATTGGATGAGGGAATTACATCTCCTAAAACATTTTAGGAACTTTTTAGAATCCAAATTCTAGGAATTTTATCATTCTATATAGAATTCATTTCTTAATTGAAATATTTTCTGATATGTTCTTTATGTGATATATCTACTATTTTGATAGATATTTTTTGAATGGAATTGAGAATCATTGTTGGTATATATTGTTATTTCTGAAACCATTGAAGTGTTTTCTGTATTATTCTCTAGAAAACATCAAAAGAAGCTATTTTTTGCATGTTGCATCATGGGCCATCAATCACATGGATATGAATGTGTTATTATGGGATTATGTTTATGTAATATATTGGTTCCTGAGAAGCACTCTACCTTATGGATTTGAATTGTAACACCACATGGATCAACAATTTAAATGAGAAGTGCTAAAATAAAATGAATTCATATGAAATTAAAACTATAAAAGAGATTATTTTCCTTGAACCAACATTTGTGTGGACATTGATGGGTTCTTAAAGAATTTTACATTTATTTTTTTCTACCACTCTTGGATTTAGGAGTAGTTTGTCTTGTGTTACTTATTTCTAGAATTTTTTTGAAATGTCCTACAAGTTGAGAAGAAAACATTTATTTTCATGATTTATGAGTAGTCTGTTTGGAATT
The DNA here is from genome assembly GCA_963277665.1 of Viscum album. Lineage (NCBI taxonomy): Eukaryota > Viridiplantae > Streptophyta > Magnoliopsida > Santalales > Viscaceae > Viscum > Viscum album. Next base: position 967,645,580 of record OY728133.1, on the reverse strand, counting down.
GTAGACACTTATCAATACGAAGAACTCATGGATTCCCCTGGGAGGTTTGAGATAATCATGCTACATAAGAGGTGGGATAGGGAAAACTATGGATCCTCTAAAAGTTCCATCTCAGCAATAGTACTTTTACCACACAAAGGAACTATGGTACAGTCCTATGATGGCTTTTTTTATTTATGTAGACTTTTTAAGGAGCACTAAAACCTCCCTAGTTTCTCAATGAGCGGGCACATGTGTTCGATTAATTCCTACATCTTACATTTTTGGGGTATAGAAGTCCACAGGTTGCAGAGTTCTTAATTGATACTACTCTATCAATATTTATGAAACTAGAGACAGCTATTTAGAAGAGGATAATGATCACAACTATTATGAATTGGGTAATATGAGAGTTTCGGTGAAATGTTTTGAACATGGATGATGTGATACATGATATGGGTTAGAAGAATTATCAAACACAACTCTATGTATACATTTTTTTGGATAATCTGAGGGCATGTTAGGCCATTGTGTGCATGTGTATGGAGCAGGGTGATATGAAATCTAAAGAGTATTTGTCAAAATATATATAGAATAAATCTTTATCATCGATATACCTTGTTGATGAGAAATTTAATGACAGATAATTTGAGTAAGTTCTCACACATTCCACTCAATCGTATGTCAACATCATCAAAATAACCTCTATTAATGATGTAGTGAATCACACACTTAATAGAGAGTGGAACCTGAAGAAAACTAGGGGCACATAGATGATAAGTAAACAATCTAGCCCTAGATGTTTGACTTCTAGTGTTAGGAAGTGATGTTGAATTCTAACTAGGATTACAGTTAAAATATTGTAGTTTTCTATCATCACCATGGAAGATGGGGAAATGTGGTGAATCTGTGCGATCATGACCTAGTCAAGTGACAATAATGTAGTAGGATGGGCCACATGAAAAAAATTTATATTACTTCTCTCTAGTAGTTAGTGGAAGGAGGTCAGCTCCTACATCTTGTTCTTGAGTGCCTTCCAAATTGCTACATCATGATAGGAGTTGGTGAATTACTATTCTTTTAGGTTTAGGTGGTGTTTTTTTTGGTTGAGGAAACAAGGAACTAGTGTCACCTAGATAGTAAAGTGGCCTTTCTCAGGTTAGTGAAGTTGTATCATAGTGCTATAGTTTTAGAAATATATATTCCATACAATGTATACTCGAGGAGTATAGAACTTGATCATTTATAGTGAGAGGTATGATCTTACTGGCCTCTACAGATTCATATTATTTTTTATATAAGTTAGTTTAATGTTTCATATTTGTACTTATAGAGGAAATTCATGGATGTATTATTTTTTTTTGATGGTGTGATGATGGTTGAAACTCTATTGGGGGTCAAATTGGAGGAAGTACATCAGTTTATCGAGTTCCCCCTATAGATTGGGGGTGTCAATTCTTATGGAATACTTTTTTCCTCAAGATAACAGGGTTTAATATCATATGGATAATGGATAGGATTGTTTTTATTAAGTATTTGTTTATTTTAATCCACATGGGTTGATAGTCACCCCACCATAAGGTGGAGTATATATTTACATGGTTGATTGGCATGTCTAGGGGATTTGATCTAGAACAGAGATTCATATGATTTGAGGGTTGAGAGACCAGAATTCAAGTTTATATCTGGATGACCAGGGATCACTTAGGGAAACTTTTTCTCAACTGGTTCATCATTTTAAGGATTTATTCGATATTTATTTTTACTAGATTAACTCCTGATATTATGTTTTTCTCTCCATCGAGCTAGTTCAATAAGATACACTAGTATCCATTTCTAATTATAGGATGGATTATATGTAGTTTTAGGAGCTCAAGAAGAATATAGAGGAATTGGAGGTAAATGAGTATATATGGACCATTAATTATCTATGAGTTTATCTGATCCTTTTTGTGAAAGAGGATGATAGTACCATCTAGATATTCATAGATTATTGGAAATTGAACCAGTTAATGGTCGACCACTGGTATCAATTTCCTCGGATAAATGAATATTTTTATCACCTTCGGTCTTCTTCAATATTTATTATAGATTTAGATTATATCAGGTGTATTTTCAACCTATAAAATTACATTTTATAGATTTTAGTAAAAGGAATTTTTTATATGAGAATATGATTGTGTTTCTTGGTACCACGAATTTCACAAAATATCTAAGGCCATCAATGAAACAAGTTCACAATCATTATCTGGATTTAATTTGGTAGTTTTTTTAGATGATATCTTGTTGTATTTTCACAATTGAAAAAACCATACCAATCATCATGATACTGTTTTGGGTAAAATATGAGAGAATTGATTATATGATATGCCTGAAAAGTTGCACTTCTATATGGATTATATCCACATCCATGGAAATATTATATCAGAAAAAGGGTCATTATATAACACAAAGATGGTGAGGGTTGTACTTTCCTGGGAAAATCCCAATAGCAAACTTCACATATGGAGTTTCATGGGGATAACTATATACTATAAGAATTTCATACAAGAATTATCATAGTAAGAATTTCCATTGATGTTCTTGAGAATGAAAGGTGTGAAATTTTTATGTTCAGATATCTTTGGTATGTCCTTTTAGGAGATGGAAAGGATATTGACGTTAGTGCCCTTATGATTCTACCAAAGTAAGGAAGAACGTACACAGTGTCTGGTGATGATTTAGGTATTAGGAATGGAGAGGTGATAATATAGTGTGTAGAGTCATTGTGTATGAGTCCTAGTTTTTAGGGAAAAAAGATAAGAATTAATTGAAACTAGATCTAGAGTTATCTGCAGTTATCCATGTATTATGATGTTTTTAGATACTATTTTTTGGGAGGGAATTTTTTGGTGTTCACGGAACATATAAAAATCATGTATATATATAAATATGGAGATCTGAATCTGAGGTAGTTCAGGTTGGTTGTTTACCTAGAGGAATTCAATTTCTATCATTCTTATATGCCTTGATAGAGAAATTCTGAAGTAAATGATCTGATCATGATGACTCAGATACATATAGTTCGATATCCAATTAGAGAGTGTAGGATTATAAATTGTTTCGCTGATATGAAATTGTATGTGAAGATAGTCATGGGGGGACATTTCGATCAACCTTATCTATGACCTCTACCCAACATGATAATGTGAGGATGATGTGGCTCTCAGATTTGGAGGGTTTATTTTTATGGGATGGTGTCTCAGGTGGGGACCCACCTCCTTTTTGGACTATTTTCATCTATGAAATTCTCTATATACATGGTAAATCTTGGTTTATAATGTATATACACATGGAAATAATGTGAGAGATTAAAAACAAAGTTTTGGCATTGCATCTTGGATTTACCATGATTTATCATGCTTTATGTCACCAGTAATGGTAGCCATGATTGGACTATGGAATAGATGGTTTTTTATGAGGTGTTTCATATTTCATATTTTTAAGGTGAAACATCAATGAAAAGTCATACTTTTATAGTATTTACCTATTTTCTAGTGGAAATAGAATGATTTCCTAATAGATTTCATCACTTATTTTTTGAGGTATCCTTGAGGTAGTGATGTTTTGTGGGTGGTTGTTCATAGATAAAATAACTATACTAATTTGGGCTGATCATAAAGACATTTAGTATTTATAGTAATGTATATTTGTATATATTTCCAATAGTAAAACATTACAAGGTCTCTCATACTGTCAATTCATATAGAGACTCATAGTTTACTACTCATTTTTGTAAGATTTTAGATAGTGATTTGTGTATACATGTGCTTCTGACCATAGTATACCTCCCTAAAACTGATTTCATGTCAAAGAATATGTATAAAGTGGTTGATGATATGATTAAATCTTATTTCATAGATTTTTGGTCACTTTGGATCAATTTATTCTCCATTTTGAGTTTTTCTATAATAATATTTATCCAGAGTCTATACCTATGGGATCATGTGAGGATATTTATTGTAGTCTCTATATATAGTCTCTATTCAGGTAAAAGGTAGGTGTGGAATCTTAAATGGGACCATGTCTCATTCAAGATAATTCGTAGTCAGACTAATTGAAAAGGAATTGGATAGATATAACACAGTATTGATAGATATCATACATTGATCATTGTAGAAAACCTCTTGATATCGAGGATTGGGATGAGGGTGTTTTACATATCTCATCGAGGATGGGAAATAAATTGATTATGAGATAGACTAGGATTTCTGTAAGATATTTCATGTTGTTCAATAATCTATAATAAGTTGGTCCTATATCGTATCATTTGTAGTAACCTCAGAGGTATCATTCCATGCACGATGTCTTCCAGGTATCTCTGCTGCATCATTTTCACTCTTCCACGTATTGTACAGTACACATTGATGAGTTGGAGTTATAGGTATATACATCCTTACAGGAGAATCATATTCAAATATTTTATAGGGTAATGAATGTAATTTGAGGCTTCTAAGCTCTTTTTATAGGTTATATTGGAGCATAACTGTTTACAGGAATATACATTTGGAGAGAGTGGCATTTACACATCTTGTAAATTCCCAAGAATCTTTTTCATAGGCAAGTATGGTGCCTCCAATTCTCCATAAAGGGGTCCTCTCCCACCGTTTTCACTCCCAGTAGACAATAATAATCCAATATGTTGGATTTACGCCTAATTTTTCATCTCAAATTTGATTCTTACACTGTCAGTATCATTGGATCTATACTTGTAATATCTCTACTCCACTTATACCATAATTTATTTTTCTTGGTATCATATGTGAAATTTAGTTTCAAAATAATATTCCCTAAAACAAGGGCTATCATTTTTTCTTCATTATTCTCATGATATAGAATGAATTAGAATTTTATACTTGATAAGAACTCTACTACGGACCTACGATATGTGGTCTATAGTTTTCCCGAGTGGTTTTATTCCATATAAAACAAGGTTCTATAGTGCTTCATGTTAAAGCTTATGGTATCCCCACTAAATTGAATTGAATAATTTAGTTATTTATAATTATACCTATTAGGTATGATGACTAGTTCCTTAATACTTTTTAGAAGTTATTTCCCCATCATATGCCACCTAGTGGGTGTAGCTTTTGAATTCCATTACCTTCTAAAAATATAATAGCACAAAAAAAGTGTGGCTTTGATCTTTTGGTGTTAGTGGAACACAATATATAAATTAATGTCTTCAACATTAATTGAATTTAGATGTTTTATTGATGGTATTCATGCTCTTCCATTTTCCGAATTATGTGAAATGTTTAAATGATTGAATATATTTTATAGAATTTTTTATATGAGTGTGTATACAAAAGTATTTAATTTGAATATGAACTATGATATGAGTGGGTAAACTCATTATATGTGAATTGTATAATTGGTAAATGAATTGAATTTTGAATGGATACATGGGATTGTATGAGTGTGTTTCACCATGGTTATGGAAATGGTATTGGATTACTTTGACATATAATGATCATTGGATCTAGATTCTATGAGTTTCCTTTGGCCATGATACCCCTTGGATCTATATTTCTAGGGAATGTAGGGGACATTGTATTTTTCGATGCTCCTTGGACCCCAAATCAGTTATATCCAAGCTTCCAATGATATTATCCTACGAATATAAGTGGATTACATGGTTCAATATACATTGGATACGACATTTCAGGGTCTGAAATTTCTAATATGTGGCTCAGCTATGGTAAATGTGACCTTCATGATTATATGTCTTCATCACGGTTGATATGATACTTCTGGTTGTATGACAGTGTCATGGAATATATAATATATTATATATATGGAATGAATTTTATGTTTATATCCTATTTATTTATTTTTCTCCTTGTTATAGGAGCTTCAAATATGTATTTCATGTATCCTTATATGGATTTATGGTATCACTAGTTGTTTACCTTTTCCCCAGGCACTTTATTTTTGGAATATCCATACATGTTTTATAATGAGCTCTACATTATCTTGTATTGAAGAATTTGTATTTTTAAAAGACATCATGGGTGGTGACCTACTGGGATTGTATGACACACCCTATTCAAGCTACTGTTGGGTTCCCAAAAAAATATATTGATGTAGGTTGGTCTCTGGGAATGAACCCATAATTCGATGATTGATTTTTTTTCTACATGATAAGCTATGGACATGACCGAGGTGAGGATCATGATTACATTTAGAGATAATAGTTTTTAGACTTTATCATTTTGGTTTTTTTACACATTCTTTGTATTTATGTTTTGAATGATTTTTGGAAATAGGACATGATCATCATATTGTATGTGATTCTATTACTACTTTTTATTATATTCCTTATATTATCATGTTTCCACTACAAATGGTTACTAGTCAGCGTCTGCATATTAATTTGAGTCTCTTGGATTTTTATATATTGTCTGATTTATTTACTGATTCTTCTACATATCTAATATATATATACAACCACTATTTTATAATATATAAATGAAGATATTGTCTCCCCACTAACACACCCAAGGCCCTCACTATAATTCATCATCCTTTGGAATTTGGGTATATGTTCGTGAGGCTATGTGACCCACCAGATCAAGGAACCGGATATTGGATCTCGATTCGGTATGATAGACTAGAAACATAATAAAAAAATTCTATACTACTAATTCAACTCATGATACAATTTATGCATCGAGGGGATATCTATAATCAGGCCCCACCTGTATTTAAAGGTCTAAATAATTCATCACATTTCGAATCATTTATTTAGTTGATGAACAATATTTCTTCTCAACAACATTATGTATCAATTAAAGAATGTATATTAACTACTATTTCTCTGGTAATTCATATAAAATTCCATTTAAAACAATATATATATAAAAGATATAAAACTTAATTAATAATTGTATCCATGATAAAAATATATAAATATAGGGGATATGAAAATATTAATGATAAAAATAATGTCAATACATTAAGGGAAAATTATTGATTAAAAAATAAACAATTATAATAATATAAATAATTCACCAATTGAAATTAATAGAAAACCATCCAATGAATTAAGTATGGTATGAATGCAATATATTAACATTTTATCATTAGTAAAATTAATTGTTGATGATTTTAGTGAATATAAATACCATTAAATTTTCATTAAAAACATTATTAATGAAAATAACATCATAACTTTAATATTCTATTTTAAAAAAAATTAAGAAAATATTTTGAAACTGAATTTCCATTGAAATGTCATTTTTAAATTGTAATGTAAGCTATATAAAATTTATTGTTCATGAAGGCGGTAAGTTTTAAACCTTTTAAACATTAACAAATGGATTCCATGACAATTTTTGGTAAAACCCAAAAAGTACATTCTTATAAAATTGCGTGATAATTCCCTTAAAAAAATTAAAAACTAAAATAGATGATATTTTTTTAATAAGTGAAAATTTTAATTTCATTATAGAAAACATTGTTTTTGCAGTGATTATATTTTCAACAAAAAATTGAATTAATATTGGATTAATATAATAACATTTGATCCCAAATGTGAAGCACAAATGAATGGAAAAATTTCTATTATTACTTGAGAACATCATGAATAATTATTGTAGACTTATATTAAAGTGTCCAATTATCCAATAATAAAGTAATTTCCATCAAAGTAAATTAATTCCTAGACAATTTTAATTAAAATGAGATTTAGAAATAAGGAATTACAGATATCTTAACATTGATGTGATAATAAGTAAATGGATCAATTATGAGTTTCAAATTTAAATCTATATAAAAAAGTTGAAATAAAAAATAAGATATTCAGAATTGTTTATACACATAATATTATAATGTTATGGGCAAGGAAAATGTAATATAATCAAATTAAATTAAATTGTGTTATGAAATCCATTACCTATAGTCATTTTGAAGTCAAAAGACATTTGTATAAAAATTATGATTGAAACATAAAATTAAATGAAGTATGAATTTGTATATATATTTAATTGATTGAAAAATTATATAAACCATAAAAAATAAATTAGTCTTATAACATTACAATATCTACTAATAAAGGGATGTTGAGATGAATCACATAAGATCATGCTTTCTTTTGTTTTAAGATGCTTTAAACTATTGTATAATTGTGTTAATTCTATTATTAATTTATTTAGGAAAATTATTCATATTTATAATATCATATATTCTCCTTTTATTACATACTATAACCCATGTTTTATTATAATTTCATTACTTTCATTATTTTGTATAATAGTTACAATGTTTTTTCTTGTGTTATTTATTGTGAAGGTTCTAGTTCTTATTAATAGGATATAGATCCATAATAAAAATAACTATATTAATGATATAAATTTTATTATTTAAATTATATACATTTAAATAATCATTATTTAAATTTTAACATGCATAATGGATCACTTCCCTTCGCAAAGACAGTAAGATGTACATATTTACGATCAACATTATCATTTACAAATAAGGATATAGGTTATTGAAATGTAAGATATATTAATTTTCCAAATTCATTATCATCTAATATATATCAAATATATTTTTTTAAAAAATAATTTCTTTCAATGTAATGAGAATGTGAGAAACTAATCACATCACTTCATGAGGTGGTTGTTTTTCGTACACCCAAGTAACATTATCATATTTTAAAATATTTAATCATAAGAATTTGAATGTTATATTTAGATTAAATAAATATAATAACATACTATATGTTATATAAATTTTGTTAATAAATAATAATGTCTATTATTGAATATTGGTGATGGGAAATGATTTACATTTTTCGTGAGGCAGTCTCCCACCTTACACATGATCAATGGTATCCTTTACCATTAGATATAATATAAGAAAGATATATTTTTTTAAATTAATATAATAAAATATAAGTATATCATATATATATATATATTCTATTATATTATCCTGACTAAAAATTATTTTTATAAGGTGAAAGAAGAAAAAAATAAAAACACTCATTTAATAATGTTACATTTTCATCAACAAAACCTCTTTTGGTTTTCACCAAATGCTTCCATGGATTAAATTTCATAAAACCAAGGCCAATAAATAGTTTTTATGGGAATAAGTATGTGATTTGGGTAGTTGTTGGCCAAACTAAAATCCTTTGTATATAAGAAAAGGGGAGGCAAGCGGGTGGTGATTTATATGTGGGGGAGGGTACCCACATGGAATTTTGTAAATGATTAATTTACACTCACATTTTTATCTATCCCCAAGCCTCCAAGATGGGTCCTTATAAAACCATATATGTTATATGGTAAAACCTTGTCCATCCAATTATGTTTGGACAAGTATCTATGTCTTTTTAAAAACTATCAATTTAGTTTAACCCCTGGTAAATCGGTTTTTACCATAACTACATTAATTAATTTTTTCTTTTTTACTATTTATAATGGAAAAAACTTATGTTGAAGATTTCAGGAAACAAAAAAATTTATGATTAAAATTATTAAATCCATTTTTTCATATCCAATTTACAAAATTTATAGAATCTTGTTTAACATTATACACACACATGTGATTAAAAAATGGGTCTTCAATGAGAAAATTCTCATAATATTGCAGTTGTTAATATCCATCGTTAATAAAAAAATAATTACAATAACATGAAATAATAATATTGAAATATAATTTAACTAATATTAATTGAAAAAAAATTAAATATTAATTTTATCTTGTGAATAATTTAAAAAAAATTCTGTAAAAATTAATATTGATCACCATTAAAAAAATTTGGATATTTTATAAAAATATAAACAATATACCCTTAGATACTTTTGACATGTTAATTTCAAAAATGAATTAAATTTTAACATATCTACTTTTTAAAATTAGTTAAAATTATTTAAATAATTTTATCCAATTTATTTAATATTATTCATACATGCTAGTTTAATTTCAAGGTTATAATGGTATACTATATTATGGTTCATTTAGACTCAGGTTACATGTTCTTCATTCTATGGTATAAATTACATTAAAAAATTTTATTCAATTTGGGTTGTTTTGGATCATATTTTTTTGTGAAATATTAAATTGAATACAATGTAATTATTTTAAAATTTTTGGGTGTTACATTTTCCCCAGAAATAACAGTTTTGTTCTATCATTATAATATTGCACTCATAATTGAAGGGGTTGAAATTAATTTTTTTTAAAATCATTTCATAAAAATTGTTAATAAAACATCACCTTAAAAATATATAAATAGTTGTAAGATAGATTAATGTAATGAGATCTTACTTGGTTTCTATGTATGAGAACATTATTTGAAATTTATGATATGGAAATAGAATAAAAGAATAAATAATTATAGAGAGTGATAGACTTAACTGATAATAAGTATTTTAGTGATAAATGGAAATTCAATAACCAAAAATACATTAATCTATGATGAGCTAATAGATCATTCATTCCTCAGATATGAATGTAATTACATAACATTTCTATTTCAAGATCCATTACCAAGACATGATTAATTCTATTTTTACCAATAATGTAAGGAAATATAATTACTAGATATATTTAAATTTCATAAATACAATATCAACCATTATTTTTTCTTTTACAATTCATCACTTACTAAATGGAATTAATATCCATAAATGAGTTTTTACAAATAATTCATTAAAATTAGCTTTTAATGGATAATAAGATCCATTATACGGTGGAATTTAATTTAATATCTTATTAACAATTTTACTATACCAATATAGTTAACACATGTTTTCCAACATAATGAATTAATCTATAAACATCAATAATAACCCCAATATTTTTTTCAAGTTTTTCATTAAATATATTACCTGAAAACAATTAAAAAAATTTCAGGACATCACATTGGTCAATGGTAGTTAATAATCACTTATTATCCTTTTTTATGGGTAATTGTCCTATGGAATTTCCATAAACGGTGATCTCTCACCCATAATGATGGTTTTTCTTGTTTTAATAAAATATTAATCTAATTTCAATAACATTACCATATTTTTATGTCTAATAATTACTGCAACAACCAAGATAATATAATCCATAATGGTTAACAATTAATCTAGTTATATAACTAACAAATGAGAGGTCATTATTCCTAAAATAACTATTTCATATACAAAACCAATTTGTTTTATTCCCAAATTTTTTTTCTAAACATATATTTAGTGATGTTATATACATACCCAAAATTATTTCATACTGGGTGTTTATGTCATTGATCTTATGATTGAACATTAACTCATAAACACATGATTGTATCCATGACTCATTAATTATAGAATAAATATTTTATTTGAAAATTTTTGACAATAAATAGATGATTAATAATTAATATAATAAATTCCATTAGTAAAAAAAACTTCTAAATTTAATTATTTAATATAAATATAAAAATACTTCAACACTTTTTCATCAATATATGTCTATCCATGCTATGTGTGATATATTTTTTAGAGGTAATTGAGTTGGATAATTTTATGTTCTCCACATTTTATACAATGGGCTATAAATATATCTCTAGGATGATATTTTTTTCCATCCATAAAACTCTTCATTATCCCTCAGCAATATAATCCTTTATTCCCTTCTCTTCCACACATAAAAAAATTCACATTCCTTTCAAACACATTACCGGATTTCACATTACACATTTCTAGCATGAAGTATATTTATAAATTTTTCCTTTATGGTCTCTATTCTTTAAGAAAACATTGAAATAAAACATTCTATTATTTGTTGAGTACAATAGTTGGTCAATGTAATGGTTTTTAATTGTTCTCCATGATAATATATTTTGAATAATCATGATATATTTCAATCCAGACATTATCACTTTTCATTTCACATATTAACCATATTTTCCTACTTATTAAATGTTAAAAATATTCCTTATGGTTAAAAAAATGGGAAAAACATATTTTGAGAAGAAATAATCATATTGGGAATCCATATAACCATGAACAATAATTTATTGGAAGTCTAAACTATGACACTTTATATTCAATCTATGACACTATTAGTTTTTTCTTTGTTTATTAATAATCATTATTTTTTTAATTCCTTTATAATTTTTTGTAAATGATATGTAAATTATCATAAGTATATCACATGGTAAAGAAAAAAGAGGTGCATAGTTAGGACAATTATTGGGCACTAGATGATGATTAGGTCAAGCCTAATGTATCCATTTCATATGTTTTACCCCTAACTACATCAATTCTTGAACCAAGTCACTATGTATTATCTATATATAGATATATTTTCAAGAAATAAAATAATATATACCTTACCAAAATTGTAGAATGTTCATCTAAACATACTCTTAAATCCAATTATAGGATTATCATCCTTAATATATGTTTTCCTTAACACGCTCATGTGGTTTCTACTAAATTTTCTTAGATATTGACTGTAACAACCTAGAATGTATTATATTCTCATAGTATTTGATGAATAAAATCTCTATAGATAAATTATTTTGTTATTCTTGGTAAATAAGATAAATATATAATTCCTATATTACATTCGAAAACAAAAATATACAAAAATATCAAGTATTTCCTCATTAACTATAGAATATCCTCTCATGCCATTCATCGTACCGTTCCGGGATTCCTATGAAAGTATAAAAAATAAGGGTGAGATCAATTAATCAGTAATGGTTATATATAACAAATTCTATAATGAATCCAAAATCCAAATCAACCATTAAAGGTAAATAAATAAACACACATGCCATTTAAATAATTAATCTACTATAAGAAATATGGAAATGTAAATAAATTAAATCCCGAGTCATTTAATCTGTTACATGAATTTCAAAAATGGATATGGATTTATCAGTATGGACCGGTATAACATCGAAAACAAATTTTATTAAGTCAATAAACTAAGAATGAAATTTTTCGAGAGGTAATATCATTATCAAAATATAATAGAAAATAATAACTAAATTATATATGATAAATATTCTCTATTTTTGGATGACATGGTCTCATGAATCATGAAACCTCTACTCTTATGGCCTTTCATGAGGCAGTTTAGAACTGATGGGTTGGTATGCACTAGAAACACATTTATTGAAGGTTATCTAACTGATTCATCTAATGGAACTACCGATGCATCAAGAGTATATCTATAATATATCACCTACAATATCATTATGTAATAAATCATTTTTCCTATATCGAAAATTTCGGTTATTTCATGAAAAAAATTCCTTATTAAAAAAATAATGATGTAAGGAATACCTATTAACAAAAATTTCCCTAGTCAATCATATAACTATCAACATAATAAACCATTTGTATAAATTTTGTAATTTTTATATAATAAGTTTATCCATGATACACAAAAAATATATTTAGGGGAAATATAATTTCCAATGATAATAATGTTGTGTATATTTCATGTGAAAGTTAATGATTACAAAATTAAATGAAGAAATAAAATTTTAATCCATTATCTATTCAAAGTAATTGTAAACCATATAATTAAATAAAAATAATTTATTAAATATAACTCATACCAAGTGGATCATGATTATAATAATGGTTTTTTCAATTTATTTATAAAAATACTATAAATTTTTATTTTAAATTTGTTGAGGAAAATATTATTTTCCCACAAAATGTAATATATAATACTAAAAATTTCAAAAAAAAATTGAAAATACTATTCCTTTTAAATATCCTTTGAAACATATAATTAATTCTTAATATCATTGAGTTGTCATGATCAAAAGAAAATACAATCATTCATTCCATGTTAGAATAAATAATCCATTAACATTGTCAGTAACAACACTTATTTCGAAAATTAAATGATAATTCCTACTAAAAAAACATTTAAAAGACAATATTTAATAATAATTTATTTGACCAATCATTTTTAGAAATCATAAAAAATCATTTTTAGAAAAAAAAATTGGGAAGACAAAATATTTTTGACTGAACAATGACATAAAGATGAATTATTATAAAAACCTTTTATCAGATATTTTAAGATCCAAATAGTGAAAATAGTAATATTAATGGAATAAATAATGAATAAAAGAGTAAAAAAATAAATTTTTTTTATTATAAAATAATAAAAAAACATCTTTTAATTAAAATTCAAACATAAATAAGCACAATTAAAATGGGATAGTGGAATTAATGCTTACAAAAATCATAATGTTGAACAAAATTAATTAAAAATATTCTATTTTGAGTGAAAATGTTAATCCTTGTGAATTATGTATAAATAAAAAACAAGAAAATGAAATTTATTTAGAGACAAAAAATTTTAATTTAAAATTCAATGAATAATTAATAAAACATATTATATTGAAATTGAGTTAGGAAATTATTTTCCACATAAAAAATATATATAAAAATTATCTAAGATAAATTAAATAAAATTAAAACAAAAAATACAACGATATTTTATAATTTAATGACATTACATGAAAAAAGGAAATGTATGCACTGTATAAATGAAATTATGTGGCGAACATTATATTAGGCCTCAATGAAAAAAAAATTAGGTGAAGACCCATTCCTCATGGTACCTTTTGGTTGAACATGAATTAACCTCATGTATAATGGATTTAATATAGTTATTAAATTATATGTGAACTATATTCATACAAAAAATATCATATATTTTACACTAATAATATTTTATCACCCATTCCTTTTTAATATTTCACTATTTTGATTTCTAAGATGTTAATTTCCATTTGTCCTCAAACATGTTTTATTATAAATGTTTTGATTTTTTGTATAGGAGATTTATAAATACGAGAAATAATTATATAAATGCTATAAATATCTATTTTAATAATTAGATATAATTTTATAATAATTATTTAAATTTTAACATGGGGAATTTATCACATCACTTCGTGGAGACTTTAGGTACTATACACACAAGAGGGGCATTATTATTCCCTTAATAGGTGATGGTGAAGGATTTTTATGATATATTAATTTCATTGAATCAAAATTCTATACAATATATGAAATATTTTCATTAAATATGTCCTTATAACATTACATGTAAATAATAACATAAAAATGAATCATGTCACATTGTGAGGGGGTAGATCGCGTAAACATGAGGGAAATTATTGTAATTTAAAAGGAATGGAGCATATAAAAGTATATGTGGTATTAAAATTATATAAGAATAATAATATAATTAATTAAATAAACCTCTATTAATAAAATCATTATAATAATCATATAATAGTGGTGGTGGAAAATGAATTACATCATTTTGTATGGCGGTAGTCCCCTATACACACGATCAATGATTTTGTGTCCCATTTTATAGAATAGTAGAAAAATATTGGTTTCAAATTTGATGTAATAAAATATATTTATATTTAAGATAAATGTTTTATATATTATAATTACAAATTACTTGTTTTGGGGTTTTGGAGATTAAATAAAATGAAAATAATCATTGAAGAATGTTACCTCTTCTTCGGAGAATATCATTTATTTTTCACCAAAAAATTATCTAGGATGGCTTTCTGAGAGAGAAAAAATTATTTAGGATATTATTAGGTGAGTAATAAGTTATATTTTTAATCATTTCATCAAATAAATTTGAATAGTAACTGTTAAGAGTGGAGGAGAGTGGGTTTCCTTTTATAAGTTGGGGAGAGGACGCACATGAATGTTTTGAAAAGAATAATTTATACACATGATTATATTGGAAAACATTATCCTAAATTTGTAATTATTAACCCTTATATATTATAATATTGATAATTTTCCTAATATTGGGGTTTTAAATGATTTTTGGACATTTTATCACTTATCATTTTAGTTTAACTTATGTTAACCGAGTTTCTACCTGAACCGCATTAGTTATTTTATACATCCATTACACTAGAAAATGGTAAAAAAAAATTAAATTTCCCTTATTAAATAATATAATTTATTATATTTAAAAATATTAAATCCATTTTCCCAAATTCAATTCGTATAATTATATGAATTCAATTTAAAATTACACCCACCTATGCGATGATAAATCGGTTTTTCAATGTGAAAAATCTCATAAGTATAGAAGGTTTTTATATTAAAATTAGGTATTGAATTAATTTAAATGACCTAAAATAGATTATATTTTATGTAATTGAACTAATTTTAATTTATAAACAACTTGAAATGAAACTTATCCTTATAAATCAATTTAATGAAACGAATTTTTTCAATAAAAATTAGAATTTTCATTATTTATCGAAAAATGAAACATTTCAAAAAAAACCCCAAAAATCATCATAAGATATATTAGATATTATTATGTTAAAAAGAAATTTATTTTATCAACCGAATTTATAGAGATTTTTAATCTTTTATTTTAAATTATGTGCTCAAGGCACTAGTAAACGTTCTTCTTCAAAAATACAGAATTTTGGGAAACTTTACTTTTTATATTAAATTATACTTGATTTATTTCTAATAAATAGATTACCATATTTTTCATGATTTTTCTAATATTATTAATATAATAAAATTTAATTTTTAATTAATAATTTTATACTATATTATTTTTCATTTAGACACAGAGTTTCATATTACGCAACCTATCGAATAGATTAACATTAATGATTTCTTTTGGGTTGTTCAAGATCATTATTTTTTGTCATTGATTTAATCAAATACAATGTTATTAATTTATAAATTTTACATGTTATAGTTAATGTATATTTGAAAAAAAGTTCACTCATCTATACCAAATTTTTGTTCCAAAATTATATATAAAAGCACCATTAAACTAAATTTATTTTTCAACCGACTATATATAAATGTGATTAAAAATATTATTCTGAAACGGGATAGGTTTGTAAAAAAAATAAAAACTCAATTTAATTTTAAGTAAAACAATATTTAGAAAAATAATTTCCTTTTATAACAGTTATATATTGAAATAATTATCATCTCATATAAAGATCAAGGGTTAGTGTTTAGGGGTGGTATTAGAAATAAAATCATATTGATCAGAAGAAAACTCATAGTTTTTGGAATGACTAATGATTTTTACATCTAAATCAGCTCCACTATCAAATTAATGAAATTATAGTTCATATAAAAATACAATTTTATAATAATATTCCTTGATTCCATACTCAGTGTCAATTCTTCAACCGAATTAATGATTAGAATATTATGAATTGTCCCATAAGACTAAACTTTTTTTGCATTGTATTCACTATCCGGTTTAGAAAAAATTGAATTTCCAATTATATATAATCATAACTCTAATTTATTTACTTTGAATTTTATAAAACTGTATACAATGCTATAATGTCACAATAATGTTTTGATTCTTGTCATCCTTAGTAGTATGATACGCTAACAAAAACATTTACTTTTATACGAAATCTAAAAATTATTATATAGAATATGTACATGATCCCCCTGACATGAATATGAAACTCTTATATCCTCCAATAGATCTTTCAAAAACATCTTTCTTTCACAAAATTAGTAGATTACAATATATCTAATATTATAATTCCAAATGGATCAGCGATTTAATTTCTAAAATCATCAAAATATTCCCTTGAAATTTAGGTATCATTTAATATTTTGAAATGATTTTAAATAGACTCATGATCTATTTTTAAAATATATCCATATTTTAGATCCAAAATATATTTCATTACAATTTATCCCTTTTCTTGTTTCTTGATAACATTGTATTTTAATACATTAAATCATTTTAAACTACTAATAAAAAATAATTGTATAGAGTGACTGTAACATCCCAGGTAAATAAAGAATAATACATATTTCATATTTATTAATATTTTTGAATTAAATTTTAATTTCACTTTAAAGGGGTTATTATGTTTGATAGCGCACTCAATGTGCAACAATGGGTTTCTTTGAAATATTGCATTGCACGTTAATACTATAATATAATGATTTTAAATGGTTGTTAACTCCAAGATGTTTTATTGGAGGGAATGAAAGAAACTATATAAAATATCATTATACATGTTTTTTGAATGTATTTACATTTATCTAATAAAAGATAGAGGCTTAAAATGTGAATTAATCTAATTTAAATCATAATTTACATTAAAAGGTCGACTTACCACCTTTTAATGGAGGACCCACTTTAAAACTGGTTTTGGTCAGTTTAATACATTTTATATGACCAAATAAAATCCATCTTTTGAATGGGGAAATCAAAATTTTCATTTTGTAAATTTTTGGAATTTTTCCGATAAAGTTAATTTTTTAAAAGAATAGTGAAAAATATTATATTTTAATTCAAAACTGTATTTTAATCTAATTTATTTATATTCTTAAATTATATTATTAGTGGGTTTTAAAGTGTAATTAGAATATATTCTCACCATTTAATCCAATGATGGTCATTTCTCTTAATTTCACTTTGAAATTGGACATAAACAAGTGTCATTCTTTTGGTAATTATTGTTTCATAATAAACATGCTATTTGTTTTAACAACCGGAATTAATTATAAAATTAATTAATAAAAATTCTATGTTTTTAATTTGGTAAAATAGAAATCATTTTTTAATTCATAATATCAAATATATATTTCACTGAATTTTTGTTATTTTTCTAAAAAACATTAAATTTTGATTAATAGTGATACCACTTAGTAGTTATTAAAAAATGTCTTTTTTCATTTAAATAAAATTTTACCACTTTTGTTACGTGACTTTTGAAAATCCAACATACATGATTTTTATAAGTAAGTGAAACATGGATCAATAAGATGAAAATAATTTTTGATGAATAGTAACTGTTGACTTTTATTTTCTGCGGTTAATGGTAAATATGGTAATTCAAGATGAAAAAGATATTATAATTATACCAAATTAACTTAACACTTGTCTTAAACTTTATGGATTAATAATTTCCGACAATGGACTTCTGTGGGTCGATTTTGGGACCCCATGGAGCCAATTATTAAGGATAATGACACTTTAGATTAATTAATTTAAAGTAATGGCTAAAATGACATAAACAAAAATCTTTTAGTAAATTAAATTTTATATGGTGTTATATAAGTCTTATTTTTAACTATAAATATTCTTTAAATTTTTTTAAATATTAACTACATTATTATATTTTTATTTTTATTTTTAGACATCAAAAAAATTAAATTATATATGACACAACAATGATGTAGTATTTACCACATTAATAAATGATTTAAATAAATAAGATTATAAAAATTAAAATAATATTCCAAACCTGTTCAATTCTTATTAGATGATTTTATACCGACCATGAGTCATCTTATCTTATAATTTAATGATTTTTGGACCTTTAGAAACTGAATATCATTATGTAATAAAATAATATTTTCACACTTTCCTAAAGAGGTCATCCCCGCCCCCTTATAAAAGGAGACCATTTCTAACAAATTACTCACACCAACCAAGCCTTTTTACTGGTCCAAACTCTACCCTAGTAACCTCCCAACATCCCACTCTTCCACCTAGAAGCTTTACCTTAGGTAGAAGTCACTTCAACAAACAATTTTAGTTCAAACCAAATGGAGTTACCCAAATTAATGGTAATGGTTTCTCTTAACTTCTTTTCATAATTTTACTACTCCAACTCCTAAAATCATATTATTCCCTTAATTTGATACAACAACTGTATCCTAAATATACTTGGATGTTTTTATGAGAATGATTCGAACTGCACTTACACACACCTCCATCTAATGCGTGAAAAACATAATGTTTCTCTGGATGGGAAAATAACAACTCACGAAATGTTAATTGTTCAATTACCTCCTTATTCCTCTCATGGTGGACATTATAATGTAAATGTATTTATATATGATATATATTATGTCTATTTCCTCTTTATGCTTCTTTATTTTCCATTTATATCATCCCTTTATGGATTTTATTATTGGTAAAAACGTTAATTTCATTTGAAGAAGTGCGGACTACCTCACCTTCAAAGTGATATGACTCGTTAATGCCTTATGTGGGATGTATAAAGTATAGAGTTGCATATAAAATATATGATATTATACTAGAAGTATAATATACATAAGTATCATTATGTTTTAAAACCATGAAAATAAGAAATAGAAATGAAAGTAGCGTTCATCCTTACGTACGGCTTACCATCTCCATGAACGCTGCATTTCATTTCATACCTCCAAATGATATATAATATTATAAATATATATATAGAGTGGATATATATGATATATATTATATCTATATATGAATATAATTCTGTATATAATTGACTATTGACAACACGGACAACTTGTAAATATAAGATGTTCATTTTTTACTCAAGTACCAAATGTCGACAAAACGAACATTATTAACTAAAATGATTACTTAATGTTTATATCATGGAAATAATTGATATAAAACGAATAATAAACTTGAAAAAGGTTATTAATCATGTATAAATTATCATTATTTTATTATTTAGGAGATTAATGAATGAACGGGTCATGTCGAACAACGAGGTAAGGGGATTTCTTATCTCACTTTTAATTCCGTGAGATTTCCATTTTTCCCCACTTATTTATTGCATATAGTGTAATTTGTACTTAAATTGATATATATTATCATCATTATATTTATATTTATGATATTCTATGATTCATTTTTTGGTTATCAACATTTTCTCATACGACTCGATTTCATTACAATGAAGTAAGGGGTTTTAATCTCACTTTTTATTACCATGAGATTCATGCTATATTGGACACTATTTCCTTTTGTGTGGCATATTTACTATCCATGAATGTATTCATTGTGTAATTTAAAATTATTTTAGGTTATTTATAACTTAATTTAATGATCCTTTTTTCATGTGGTGTATCTTTCATATTTTACCCAATCATTAAGGGAACCTATCACCCTCCTCTTTTTAAAAGACATCTTTTTGTTATGTCTTTTAATTTGCATCTTATTATATTGTGATATGTTATTATATATCCTTATTGATTTAAATTATATATACATGTGATGAGATACCCATTTTACCTCATCAACTCATTTTCAGAATTTTAATGTGACGCCGTTATGCTTTCGATTTTTTGAAAGGAAACTTTTTAACCCAATTTCAATTCATTGGGTTAAACATGTACTTCTTAAATATATCGTCCAATGAATATGTGTGAATGAACTATAATTGTTTTAGACTTAATATCCACTTATATTGGGTGTATTTATAATTTTCACACATCATTATGTGATTGATTTATCCTTAATTTAAGGATATCGACTTTATAAGGGATTTCATCTCAATTTACATTTCCATTGAGACTTCGTTGTTGTTATGAACCAATTCACCCTTATATGGTGTATATACTGTATCATTTCATATTAAATCATGATTCCATTTATTCTCATAATATTATAATGTTCAGAATAAATTTTATTCCTTCATTATTTGTATTCAAGAGTCTCTCAATTAGTTAAAAACTCGTTAACTAAAATATCATTTTAAATGTTTTAAAGATTTATTATTCTAAATCATTATCTTTAATTTCCATGTTTTAAAAATGGTTTTTAGTATTTATTTATATGGACATTAATTTCATTAATTTATAATTCCACTGAAATCTTCAATGTGGTATGAGGAACTTTGATTAAAAAATCTCTTTTTAAATGGTTTTTGAAAAATTATTGACTATTTCAATATCTTAAAATTACTTCTTGTGATTGAAAATGAAATGTTATTACTGATATTTTAATATTTTCAATATTTTATGTGTTATGATGGTACTTGGACATTTTATAGGTGGTTACGTGAAAAACAATATGACTGGTGCTGTCGTGATAAACTAGGATGGGTGGTTATGTTATAACTTCCAATGCATTGGGTATAGAAGTCAGCCTTATGGAAATTCCATTTAGTGATATCTGTGTAAGTCGACTGTATGGTCATTCCATTTAAGTATTGTTATGTCTCAGGTTACATTTATATGTTATGAGTTCTTTATATGGGGTTTATGGCAATATTTTGGTTAAAAAATGGTAAGTATTGATCTTTTATTCAATGAAGAGTATTTACTACTTATTAAAGGTGAAAAGTATTACATATGATAAAGTATTCATGGTTTACATGTTTTTATTGAAAAAATAATAGTTTTCCTTCTTTTTGTATCGCTTATTGAGCTTCTTATGCTCATCCAAATTTTTTGAAATGATTTTCATAGGACTTATAGAAGAAAATATTCAACGACGGGATCAAGGAAAAGACATGCCATCTTAAACATAGAACTATACATGAATCTTTTTTAAGAGTTATTGTTTTTTGAAAAAAAATGGAAACTAGGTAGATTTTTTTACATTGTAATTTTTTAAAATAAATGTAATAGTAATGACCTAATTCTCTAAAAATCTAAACCTGAAAATATCCTCAATGTTAATTATTCCGTTAATTCAAGATTATTTAGTGTTTAAGGTCGGGTCCTTGAATTGACATTCCAAAACATAAATAGAGGGAAATCATAACTCTTCAATAACACCTATGATCTCATCATCTTATTAAATATTACATTACAAGTAATTCTCATGAAAATAAACTGATTGATCCCTATTCAACTCTTTATAAGTAGGAATTTGGCCTCTAAATTTCTCGTATGATTGAGATTCCTCTATCTTCCAAAAATAAAAATAATGAACATATTTCTCAACTGGTTGTTCTATACAATGGAAAAATTTATAATCTCTTTCTTATGTAGCCATAAATATCTTCACAAACTCCCAGGTAAAATATCTACTACATTCCTCTATATCTTTACGAAATTATATTCTCTTAGACTTAAAAACTAGAATATCTTTAACATCTTTATCATAATAATTTTCTAGATAAACCAATTTTAGATGAATTATTCGCTAAATCTATTAGGACTTTTATCATCAAATAATTCTTTTATTAAATTTTTTTAATGAATTTATCTCTACTATTATTAGATTATTATAATCTTATAGATTCTACTCTATCAACCTATGTCTCCACAACGACTCATTTCAATCTATATTCTCTAATATCCATAGCACCAATAATTTTAAATATAGTATAATTTAAAATTCTAGACTCACACATTAAACGTTCAACATAAAGATCATATTTTCCTTCCTCAAATGGTTTATTACATTCAACAAGATCTCTAAAATCCACTATGATTTCGAAGAATGATCCTTAATTTTATGACCAAGAATAAAATTATTGATGTATTCAATAACCGCTATCATGTATTTAATAAGAGATACCATCACCCCATAATGTGAAAAAATATCATTGTATCATTTTGATGTAGTAGCTCATGTACCAAAACATTTGATGAATCATATTAATATTGAAAATATTTGATTGTATGAAAAAAATATTCATCTTAGGAAAAAATAATCTTTTTGGATGATGCATTCCTTAAAAATAATATATTATGAATGAATATAAAAAATAATTACAATTTATATTTCAATACCTTGAACAATATATTTTCATCTAGAGATATTTCAAAAATCATATTATGAATTTCCTTATACTCATAAACTATATCTTTAATATAACTTATGTAGAGATTGAATTTCCTATTGTGATGAAACATAAAAAATTGTTTCATAGTCCCTATTAAAATGGAAAACGTTTTATCATTCACTTTTGAATGGATGATGTTGTCATTATCACCAAATTTGTACTATGAGTTCTCTAAAAACTACTTTACTTCATTTTGGAATAAACTATTTGATATAAAACCATTAATCAAAACATCATGTACATTAAATATTAAATCATTCAACCACAATATATTTTTATGATAAAATATTTTGAATTCAATAACTGAAACCAACAATAGACATCTCTCTATACTAGAAAAAAAAATTATTTCACTATTGGGTCCATCCATATAGGGTTGCGTCAGCTTATCCATCATAAGAAGAATTAGTTAAATTATGGTTTAAATGATTTATGGTTCAAGTGATTTAGAATTTTGGAAATTTAAAGGATGCATATGTGAATGTATGAAAGAGAGGGATTATCTCTAATAGATTTATAAAAATATTAGGTTTCCAATGCCAATAATTGAGTACACCCATTTGGAAATCTAAAAATGAAAATAAATCCCTGTAATTTAAAATATGTAACTAAAATTTAAATAAAAAAATAAATATATAAAAAATTAATGAAATATTTATAATGAAATACATAAACAATATAAATAAGTAAAAACACAAATATAAATTGAGATTATAAGAAATATAGTCATTAATTACAATTAACTAAACATAAATCCACATTAATAAAATCAAAACATATTTTTGGAAGTTTTTTTAGTGAAAATATCACAGAGGTGATACATAGTATTAACGACTTCCAAAAAAGATATCACTTATATAATCCTGATCACTTGAAAATTTTGTTTCAAATATCAATATACACCATATAAGCATTACTCAATATAATTTATATATATTTATATCACTAGTATCATATAAAAAAATATGGACATTGACAAAATTAAGTCCTTAGTTTAAAAGAGTGGGTTTCAGCCACAAAACATGAGCAAAAAAACTGCTAGAAGATATGTATACTACTTCAACCGTTGATAATTAAACTTATTATATCCTTGTACTATACTGTGATACCATGGATCTTCATAAAATATTATTACTTTTTGATGTTAATTTCTTTTTAAACAACAACCTTTATATTTAAATCAAAATAAGAAATTAAATATATACTATACATTTTGATATAAAAAATATCTAATGAATTTTTTTTAAAATATCTCAAAATTATTTTTTAGAAGTAAAATGATATTAAAATTTATTTGAATAAAATAATGCACAACATAAAATAAAAAACATTATGATTGGTCTACTATCAAAAATATTCTAAAAAATACCAATCATAAATCTATATAACATATTGTCAATTGGTTTACCAACATTCTCCAATTAAAATTTCATATTAGTAAATATATAAATTTTATATGAATTGCAATTTTCAATACTAACATCTTTAAAAAATATAAAAAAATTTACATCTCTTAAATATATTTTCAAAATCCATTCAAAAAGTTCTAAAACATAGAATAAAATTTTATTCTACCATCATAAATATTTATAAGTATTTTTCATATGTTTTTAAATGTAATTGAAATTTAATTTTTAGTGGAACCAAAATAAAATCATCTTTTTAAATATTATAAATAGAATTTCATAATAATAGATATCATAAAAATTATAGGATCATAAATTTTTTGAGAAAACCTATTTCCTAAATGAAAATAACTCATTCTCCCATAAAATAACTTGGTTCAAGTTCGACACAATGTAGATATTAACTATGTTTCAAAAATGAATTTGGAAAATTATAATTTTAAAAACCTTGGAGTTGTTTAATAGAAACAACCTCTATTAAATAAAAACATAGAAAATAATATTTCACATCTATCTAGTTTAATTTATAATTCATAAATTATATATACGTATATAGTATTCCTCGAAACTAGATTATCATTATTGAAAAAATATTAACCCTGATCATATTGAATTTCTAGGCCTATTTTGTTCCTATCCTAGAATGGCCTTATGTCCAATCAAATAATTCCCAATAATTATTTCTCTTATACTAATTTATAATTACCTTCCTGGCCAATACCCAACACTCATATTTTATTTCTTCTTTTATATATTTATGTGTATACATATAGAAATATAGAGATATAAAACTGGTTTCTAACAATAATTCTAGTCCTAACACCAAAATCTAGGTCATATATAACTGTCTCTAAAGTATGGTTCTTTAAAATATATTTTTTTTATTTGTAAAAAACATACAGATTCCTAATTATAAATATCATCAAAACTAGACCAATAATTATCATGTTATTTAAATTAAAACCAATCATTAATGGAAACAATTATAAAATTATTTTAGTAGTGAATAGATTTATTAGTTTAAATCCTATTATCATCAAATAGATCAATTTTAGGAAACGTGACCAGAATAGATTCTTCAAATAACCTTTGCTTTTTATAAAAAAATCTATAATATTTAAATGTAATAGTATACCCATGAAATATTCCTTTGTTATATTTTAGATAAAACATACCATGTTTTTCCTTAGTATTTAATACATACATCGTGTAACCAAAAACATTAATGTCAAAAATATTTTTTTCTATCAATAAATAAGTCTTTATTTATCATTTTATGGGAATATCAAATTAAATCTTTAATAATATTACAGAATACTAATTAAATTACATCTTCCCAAAAATAATTATTGAAAAAATAATCATTTTGGATAGTATTAACTCTTTTATTAAATGTTCTTATTTTTAATTCAAAATTTCAATTTTGATGAGGTTTTCTTAAATCATAATAGTAATGTATAATACCCAGAATTAGGAAAAAAATAGTTCAATTTTTTATTCACATATTCTCCCCTATTATAACATTTAAATGATAGAATTTATTAATATTTTATATTTTGAAAAAACAAACAAGATATGATTAAAATTATAAAGTATTATCTTTTAGGTCTCAAAATATAAACCAATGGAAATCACAAAAAAAATCATATAATAACACATAAAAGATAATATCTTATTTATAATTACTTCTCAATATTTTACAAATAGATCCATGTGGCTATGTTCTAAATTTCTATACATGGAATCCCTGTATATTGATTTGAATGATAACGTATGATTCATGTATATTCTTTATATATCTCCCTATGTTTTTCATAAAATTTATTATAAGGAAGATCATAGAATATAATTATATGAAATAATTTGGAAATGTAAAATATATTAATATAAACATGAATTTTATTCCTTATACATGAATTAATTTTATTATTATTTAATCCATTTTCTTTTTTAGAGAGGAATATATGATCCAATATATATAAATTTTTTATTTAATGCCCTGTTGATATGATATTATTTTTATAGAAAACAAAAATGCATCATTATATAAATACATATCAATACCATAATTATATATTTGATAGATATATATTAGATTATGTTAGAATCCTTGATCATAGAGAAATTGTTTGATCAAAATATAATTTAGATCTCAAACTAACCTGACATCAATGGTCGTGCCTTTTACAATAAACCTAATGTATCCCAACCATCATCATCTTTGGTAGTCAATGAGAATTAATGAATCGTAGGATATATGTATAAAAAGAAAAATATATACATACCATAAAGAATTTATATTCCTCTGTATTAACACATACCAAAATCATATACATGAATTATATCTCATACCCAATTTTTTTTGGTTAAGTACTGTCCACATGTAAAAATTTGGGAACCCATGTCTATTTAATTTTTCAATAAATTTGATAATTAACATTTGAGATTATTATATGAAGAATATGCTTTCTGATAATACTGATATTAGGATTCATTAAGTTGGAATAAATAAAATTTTTAACATTACTTCCAAAATAAAATGACGTGACATCAGACATGGTTTGGATTTTTGAGATTAGAATAAATTAATGTATTTTTAGGTTTTTTTACATTTACATACATTGTAAATTTTTAAATATTATTCACATTATTTCAAATAATCCAACTAAAATAATCTTCTCTATTAGTAAATACGCTAGAATAACTTTTTTATAATTTTACTTCATCATATAATTCTATAAATTGGAAAACATGTTCAACACAGCTTGAAGTAGATATATAAAAATTTTCTTTCAAATATATGTTTGGTTTTAGAAAATTATCTTCCTCACGTGATACGACTTTAAGAATTTTCAATATGGATTAATATTTTATTGTTTAGGGTTAAAAATATCCCTTTCATAATAGAACAACATTCAATTAATTTATCAGTAGATAACTTTCTAGAAAAAGAAAATGTAAATTAGAATATTTGAAACTCATAATCCTTATCCATAATGCACATATTTCCTACCTAATTTCATTTATCATACCATTTTTGAGAACCATAAGTTATATTTTGATATTAAGATACACTAAATGTGTCCATAATTTATTTTATTTGTTATCATTCATAATATAATTTCATCTAAATATTTTTATCTTAGTTTTTTTCAGAATTTATTTCAATTTTGGACACTCTTGTTTGATACTCTCTTGCTACTTGAATTAATAACAAATTATTTAATTTAGACAATGATAAATTTAATTATATTTATAATATTTTTTTTGGATCCTTTATTCATTTTATTAATCCTATTAAATTAAATTTCTAGTCAGGAAAAATCACCTCTTGAATTGGAATATTGTGAATAATTTTATAATTTAGAAGAATCCTTTGACATATTTTCTATATTAGATAAATATATATTGGGATGCATTTTATATTTATTTATAATTACATGATCCACATACACTACCCGCATCACAGTTTCATACATCTGGCTTTTAAAAAATAGTTCATTCATCATTGCATATTCTACATGTGATTTCTATATAATTATAGCAGAAATACCATCCCATCATATAAGAAATACTATCCTCAATTTTAAAAAAGGATAAAGATCAGGCATATGTGTTCTAATAGAAACAACATAATTTACTATCTTAAAAAATCTTCTATTATAATAAGTAATATAATAACAATCTTTATTCTAATGGAATCCAAAATTAATATAGTTTTCATGTATAACAATTTAAAAACATTATTTGTTCCTAAATTATATAGAACTGTTTACATCTACAATTCATATGGGGTATCACATTGAGAAATATGGTTCAATTAATCATTTTTAATTCAATAAATAACTGCATTTATTGAATACGAATTTATACCATATTTATTTTTTATGGTAGAAACCCATTATTATGATCTGTCCATATGAATTTAATATGGATTGACAGACATGAAATATACATTAAAATTTTAATTTATAAAAATATTTACTTTTTAATTGTTTCTAGAATTTATATTTTTCATAAAACCATGAACCTACAATTCTATATTCATAACTAAAATATGTTGTGCATTTTTTTATAAAATTTAATTCACAAATAAATACTAAGTTATACAATAGAGGGTATTTTTTGGTCTCGATTCTAAAGCATTATGAAAATACCTTACATAAAATTAATGTTTACAAAAAAAATATGAAATAAATAATTAGATTAATCATAACATGAAACTTTACTACCCTATGATCTTCTAATAAACCATATTAAAAACATTTTAAAAGTTGGTAAGAGAATAAAATTCCCAGTAAGCGATGTAAAAAAGAATTAAAGAAACCTTTATTCCATGAATATTTATAATCCCATTAATGATCTAATAATCACTCCTAAAATTAAGATATATATACTTTGTGAAAACATGATGTTTACATTAAAAATGTAAAGCATAAACAGATAATTTAGGTATATTGGGGAATAGTTTAAATACCATCCCTATATATGACTATAACTGTCATGGATACAATATGATTTGTAACCCACCGAACTGCCATAATTTGTAACACTCATTGATGAAATATGATGTAACCATCATTGGTACACTTGGAATAACCATTATGATCGACATATAACATATAAAATGTTCTGAAGGGATATCATTAAACAACCTAACATTGTTTTATAATAGAACTACCTGTTATCATAATAATAACCAAAACCATAAAAAAAGTCAATAAACATGTATACTTTCACAAAAAAAATTATTGCAGGAAAATATCTTGTTTGAAAAGTATATGTTCCATATAAAAAGGGAAAAAATTCTTTTAATATACATATGTCATATTTTAAATGATCCTTCAAAAAATTAATAATTCATGAAATCATGAAAACCCTCTCATATTCTTTATAATAAAAAATATTCCTTTTTAAATTTTTAAAGAGACACATTAATGAAAATTAAATGGAAATTCCATCACATAAAACAAAAATGAAGTCATATTTTTAAATTAGTTGATATAAATTAGAGAATAAAAATATTTATTCATTTATTTCCATATAAATATATTGATAAAAACCATTTTTAAATAATGTAAATTAAATATAAATATTTTAGAGAGTAAATAATTAAATATATTTTAAACAATGTTATAGTTTAAGTGTCCCTTACCTCAAGTTCTACATCTTCCACACGTGTTTAATACAACTGAATAATGGTTTAAAAAGAGTTGTTAATTAATTAAAGAATAATATTACTAGATATAGAACCTTATATAATATTTTTTATAACATATGTACTCACATTTGTTAACAAAATTTTGTTATTTTCAATGTTTTGGGTGAGTTCGTTTCACTGATTCATGGTCGGCTCAATATGGATATTCATTTAAAAAGGATGTAATAATTTAGAAGTAAAAAAATTAATTATACTAATACACATATATATGTTTAAATAGTCCCATAAAGAATTTTTTCTATAAAATTAGGATGATTAATCGGATAAAATGTTATTAATAATAGTTTAGTTTATTTCTGTGTTTTTTCGAAATTCACATTGTATATTCATTTTGATTAATATTATGGCTATATATTAATTCAATAATGTGAGAATACATATATTATATATATTTAGGTCATTTTAATATACTATAATTTAATTTAAACTTTCAATGAATTTGATAAAGGGAAACAAAAACTGATTATCCCCAAAGTTAGTTAATCGTCAAACTATGGACGAAGATTTGATTTTTAACAAAAAAAGAGAGGTTAACAGATTTGATGATTAATATACCATTAAAATAATAATATTTTAATATAAATGTTATAGTTTATATATCATTCACAATTTGATTGGTGGTGTGGAAAATGTATGAGTGATAAAGAATTTAGAAGAGAAGAAGGTAGAATTTACAGCTTCAATATTTTCTCCTAGAGAACCTCCGAAAGGCACTTGAAATTGGTAGCTTTTTTTATACAAGAAACACTATAACAATTTTGGGATGAGTAGATGATAAATTGGATTGCGATGTTCATTTAGGAAGGCTCATTTTGATGAAATTATTTTATGGAGGGAGTCCTCTTTTAAAATTGAGATGAGGGACAATTTAGGGATTACGTAGAATATTAAAATATTATAAGTCTTATATAAAGGTTAATATTTAAAAAATAACAGAAAAGATAATTGATATGTCATTTATGACCACATTTTATCATATTTTTAGATATTATTTTTCTTGTTAGTTTCAAATAATTTAATAAAATATTATATTCATGAAATATATTTTTAATCAAAAATAACATTATTCATAACTGAAACATTAAATAACATAGAAAAAATGAAATTTGAAAAAAAAAACAATATATATTAGACATTTCATATTTATCTATATATTATTCATAGATCCACTTAATTGTCACATATTATATTTATTTTATTATTTATAATATCCTTTATTCTATTTTCCATTAAGTTAATAACTTCCCCGTCATCACTATGAATTCCATTAGCATATAAATTTTTTTCCTAATATTTTAAAATAAATTATAATTGTTAAGATAAATATTTTATGTTTCCAAAAAATATTTTTTCTAAAAATTAACATTATTAAAATCTTATATTAAAAATTTATAAATATAAAAAACTATTGTGTGAAAAATAGGACTTTATTTTAAATTAAATATTATATGTCACTTAATGTTATCCATCTGGATCCAAAAGGTTCCAAATTAGAATAAAAATAATAGCTTTGATAAAAATTACTCATAAAGAAGTATGTTTTAAAATTTTAGGGAATTTAATAGTTCTTATAATTTTAATTAAAATCCACTTATTTATTTTCCATATAGTTACACAAGATCTAGATCTGTGTTACAAAATAATTAATTTAAATTATTTCATATATAAAAATTAAAAATTAATTACTCATTTATAAAAAATAAATTTATTTTAGATATAATTTTTTTATTCATTTTTTTTATATTTACTCTTATTCATATAATGAAAACATCTTTAGTTTGTTAATTTGACTTTTTACCTTATTGAAGTATTGCATAGGTATTTTGGATATGATTCTTGTAATATAATACGGAAATTCTAAAATATCAGATAAAAATAATATTTAAATAATAATTTATAAAAAATCATGCAATCCCTTTTTATCACTCAATTATTATCTATTAGGAACAATATATTAATTTTTCAACACAGCATGGGAAATGCACCAGCACTGAAACTGATTATTATACCTCTCATGAAAGAAATTGAAATTTACATGTCCTTAATTATTTTTGTAAAAATACTCCTTCTTAAAATATCAAAGCTGATTCCTTAAATAAGAAAAATAAATTTTATATCATAATTATTCCATGATAATTTCACAAAATTATTTTTTTCAAATAAAATTATATATTTACTATTCAACCAAAATTTAACATTTTATGAAAATTCTGAAAATTTTCTTGTTTTTCAAATTTTTATATGGTGATTTTAAATGTTAAGTTAATATAATCAAATATATTTCATTAAAAATTCATAAATTATTTATGATATTCATTCATACAAATAAAGAATTTTTTTAAACAATGTATTCTTGATGATTTAAATGACATTACAAATAAAAAATGTTATTATTTTCTGATAATTTACCAATAAATTTCTATAGAGTATGGTATATTGTTTTTCAACAAATTATTTATTCCTATTCATAAATTTCAATTTATGTTTTAGGTTGTAATGGTAACATATTAGATAATAATATTTAGTTATTAATTTTATGGTCGGTGTTGTGTATCTTTTACAATAACGAGTATAGTTTTTCCATTTAAAATATATGAAATGTCACATTATCCCCACACCCAAATGAATTGTTCTCTAAAAATTAATTCAGTTTACTTAATATTCTATATTTCCAAACTCATAATTATGAAAAACCAGAAATTATAAAGTAACATAATTACCTAGGAGTTCTGAAGACAAAAAAATTAAAAAATATTTAATGTTTCCTAGACAATTACTCTAATAATATATGTAAATCTTTGAACCCACACTTATATATATTTCACTAAAACATGTTGTGTATTTTCTAATAAAATTTAATTAAAAAATGCACATTACATTGTAAAATCAAAGATCTGGTATGATTTATGTTCTGAATAATTTAAAAAATATGATACATAAAATCAGAGTTTACAAAGAAAATATGAAATAACTAATTGGATTCATTAGTACTTTTAACATAATAATAATTAAATCATATAATTAACCCTATGAAAAACTTTTGAAAAACTTTTATGAGCACAAAATTCTTAGTATGAGACATACAAATAATTAAGGGAACCATTAGTCCATGATTACTTATAAACACATGAAATATATAGTTCATACCCTTAAATTTAACATATACTTATGATTTTGTAACCTCTTGGGTACAATATTATCTGTAACCATCTAGGATACCTTATAATGTAGCCCTCACGGCTTCTTTATGAAGTAACTCTCAGAGATACAAATGGAATACACTTTATGTTCAAATTATAACATACCAAATTCATTTGAGGGTTATCACAGTCCCTCCATAATTTTGTTTTTAATTAATCTACCACTTACCAAAACTATTACCAAGAACAAGAATGTAATCATATAACATGAATAACTATCATCATAAAATCATTCCTTGAGGGAAATCTATTATATTAAAAGAATATTTCACACATACAAAGGAAAACATGTTCTTTTAAAATAAACTTGCATTATTTTAATGTTGGCATGAAAAAATTGAGGCTTCCTGAAGGAATGAAATATTCTTATTCTATATTAGTAAAATATGACACTTTTTTTATTTTTTTATAAGAGACAATAAACAGTATTTAAAAGAATGTACATTACATTAAACCCATGAAATATCCATTTCATAAAACATTTGATAGAAATTATAAAATAATAATTTAAAAAAATTTATGTCAATATAAATATATTCATAAAAACCATTTCAAAAACATGTACCTGAAATAGAACAATTTAGAATAATAAGTCTTTAAAACATTTTAAATAATGTTTTATTTAAATTGTCCCATATCTGAGGTTATACTTCCTCCAATCCTATTCAAACCTACTATATAATGGTTTAATGTGAATTATAAATTTAATTTAGAATAATATTAATATTTATAATACCTTATATGGTCCCTTTATAGCACCTTTCTACCAATTTATTAATAATATTTTGTAATTTTTATTATATCGGGTCTGTTTATTTCTTCCTTACATGGTCTTTTCAATATGGATTTTATTGTAAAAAGGAAATAATACAACATAAGTTGAAATAAATGGTATTAATACACTTATAATATTTCAAACTGTCCAATAAACCAATTTTGACAACATTATGATTATTCATTTGATAATAGGTTAATTATAAAAGTTTATATTATTTTTGGGTCTTTTTGACCTTCACTAACTAGTTTCATTTTTTATAGATTATGGACATATAATAAGTGAACAAATACGATACCATATATTCTATATATATATATTTAGTCCATTTTAAACAAACATTAGTGAATTTAAAATTTCTATGAATGAGGTAAAGGGAAATAGAATCTCAAAGTCCATGAAGGCAGTGAATCGACATACCCTGGATAATGGGTTGATTTTTACAAAAAAAATGGGAAGATTATTGATTTGATGATAGATATACCATTAACTGAATAATAAAAAATAATATATATTATAATGTAGTTATAATGAAAATTTGGATCATGGTTGAGGATAAGGTAGATGTGGGATATAATTTAAAAGATAAGGAGGGATAATTGACCACTTGAATTTTTTTTCCCATGAGAACCTCCATAAGGAACATTGAATTAGTATCTTCATGAGAAAAAACAAAAGAATATGGCTAGGGATGGGGTAAAGAGAATTTGGATTGATATAGTTGAGAAATAATAATCAAGGTGATGAAATCGAGTGAAGGAAGGAGTCTTTTTTAATAATTGAGGTGAGGGTTATATTAGGAATTTTATGATATATTGAAAGAAATTAGGTCTAATATTATTGAAAAGTATAACAAAAAACTTTAAAAGATGACTTGGATTACATTTTTTACAAAATATTATCATATTGGGATTTATTAAATTTCTTATGAATTTTAAATAAATTTAAAAAATATTATATTCATGAAATATAATACGACTAAAATTTAACACTATTAATATATAAGGTTAAAAATAAAAATAAATTACATCAAAATATTTTACTATATGTTATATATTTCATATCTATCTGTTTAAATAATAGATAATATTAATTATCTCATAATATATTTATATATTAAAAAAAATCATATAAGTTATTTTATTTTTCAATAAATTTAATTATTATTTCATCATCATTATTAAATCCATTAAAGTATTTATTTTTCATCATAAAATTAAAAATAAATTATCATGATATTTTGTTTTATTTTCCAAAATTATCTGTGCTAAAAATATCATATGTTAAAAAATATATGAAAAATATATGACAATTAAAAACCATATTGTGACCAACATGACTTTATTTTAAATAAAATATTAATGTGTTTTAAATTGATCCATGTGGATCCAAATTTTCTAAAATTAGAATAAAAAAATGTCTATCATTTACTAATCCAATAATATTTATTCAATTTTTTAGGTCTTTTAATTTTTATTATAATTTTAATTGTAATTATTTTAATGATTATTCTTCTACTTGCACAATCACTAAATTGGTGTAACACAAAAATTAAATTATTCATTTCTTATATAAAAATTAAAATTAAATTAACATCATAAAAATAAATTATTTAGTTTCAATATAATATTTATATTGATTAATTAGGATTACTTACTCATATCTATGACAAGTGAACTTCTATAATTTGGTAAATTGACTTTTCTTGCATTAGGCAATCATTGCAATAGAATTTGGATAATATTCCTAAATTTTAATTCTAAAATTAGAAAATATCATCCAAAAAATAAATTATACATAATAATTAATAAAATTTCCTAAAAAGACATTTTATTACTCAATTATTATCTATAAGGAACAAAATTAGACTTTTTCAAGGATGTGTCGGCACTGCATCAGTAGTACTAATGATTTTAAAAATTATAATGAAATTTATTATAATTTAAATGTCATGAAGTATTTTTGTACAATATTTATATTATGATATCACAGTTTAGTCTTTAAATAAGTCTAATATATTATGTATCATAATTATCTCATGACGATGTAACAAAACTATAATATCTAAAAAACAAACTGTATTTTTTACTATTGATAATCAATTAATCATTTTCCTAAAATTCAAAACATTTGACAATAGAATAATTCAAATATCCTGATTTAAAAAATGAAGTAAATTTTATTAAATACATTTTATTAAAATTTCATAAATTTACATTAATATTCATTCTTAAAATGAAATAAAACCCATTTTTGAGGAAGACATATTTCTACAGATTTAAATGACATTAAAAAAAGCATTTTTATTATTTTTTGATAATTTAAAAATATATTTATATAGATTATTATGTATATATTTAATTCACAAATAATTAATTCATTTTAATT
Organism: Viscum album; assembly: GCA_963277665.1. Taxonomy (NCBI): domain Eukaryota; kingdom Viridiplantae; phylum Streptophyta; class Magnoliopsida; order Santalales; family Viscaceae; genus Viscum; species Viscum album. Next base: position 967,609,027 of record OY728133.1, on the reverse strand, counting down.
CCTTCCAATTTAATGGATAGTTTTAAACAGTCGCATTTTAAATAATAATATTTACTTGTTTGTATTAAGCTTTATGTTTTATATCTTATATATTTTTAAACACATTGTTTCCTTTTAAAATCTCAATATATTACAATTTTATCCATTATAATATGGTTACCAATTCTTATACATACATTCTTTGTTATTATCCATTGATTTTATTCATCTTTTTTATATTTTACGCAAATTTGTTCAAGCTAATTAAAATATTAAATAGAGCACGCCTTGGATAGAAATTTTTTATTATGAATGATGGTGAAAACACAAGAGGGTGTCGAATAAAATCATTTTAAAAATAATAGATAATTTATAATTAATCACTCTTGACATTGAATCCAACAATATTATTTATTCTTTAAACATAAAATATATCCAAAACATGTGGTATATAATAATAGTTATACTTTTTTGTGCCACATAGATACCCAAGTACAATCCACCAATACTCTCTTCATAAGAATGATAATTTTAACTAGATGATACCATTCTAATGTATCTTCATATTGGAGTACAGGGAATTAAATCTTTTTATAATGGATTCTATAAATCTTCAAAACATAACTAACAGATCTCCTCAAAACACTTCACATAAGATTGTTTGAAACCAACAAAATTTATCTTTTCCTAGATAAATTTGTCATTATTTCATTATTATGAAGGTGATGTAGCTAATTTGAGAAGATATTTGTAATGGAATAAATTAATTTCTTTGGATCACATTACTCAATGAAAATATTTGAACATATTATAGAAAATATTAGGTGAAAAAAAGGAAAATAAGCCTTTTTAAAAACAAAACAAATACTATGTAAAAACCTAATAGAACATGTATTTGTCTAATGTGTAGTAATTAAAATATTCCTTGAACAATTGAAATTTATTAATAGATATGTTTAGTATAAGACACTTAATGAATAAATGATTCAATAAAAAAATTACAATTTAATTTTAGAGTAAGAGATTGAGATTTAATTAGATTTATAGAAGTTGAGAGATGGGAAAAATAGATTTTAAACTCTTCCTAATATATAATTTTGAGAATAAATATGAATCCTGGTCTAGTTAAGTAAAATATATTTGGAAAATATACAAGATAAATCATGGTTTTCGAAATGATCAGTATATTTGAAATTTGAGACTAATTAGTAATAAAAAATAATATCTTTTCTTAGAAATATAAAAAAATAATCCATTCATGAAGATAATATAAAACAGTATTTGAATATATTTATCATGAGATTTTGTGCTGTCAAATCATATGATAAATCTAGAAATAACTCAAAATTTAAATCTCAAAAATTACTGAATCAACATGGAGATGATGCTATATAAGGATAACACAAAAAATGGTTCCAATGAACAATTTCATAAAAATATAGAGTTTTGAAAATAAAGATTATGATAATAATGTGACTGTATTAATTTTTGACAGAGTCTAAAAATTGGTTACTCAAACATGATTTTCCATAACAAATTATGTGTTTTTAAACATAACATTCAGACAAATATTATGGTTACAAATATGGCATTCGACAACAAGGGTGTTTAAAAACTTTACTTATCTACACAATGACTCCAGACTCATTTTAATGTTAATAACATTTTAAGGAATATATACATAGACACATATAAATATATAGTAATTACATTATATAAAAAATTATTATTCAGTTAAATATAATCCTCAAATATATAATAAGTGACATTATTTGTAAAAAATAAGGGTATTTGGAAACATAAAAATCATTTAAATTCTTTATGTAGTGAAAAAATTATTTCTCAAAATCACCATGAGAAAGGATTGGGATCAAGGGGATTAGTGGATGGGATAATATTCTAGGGATAATATCACGTGGCGAAGAGGGAAACTCTTTTCCTAATATTGAAGTGTGCGTTGGGTGTCAAATAGTAGTCGGGGGAGTTGGGATATAGGGTTTTGGGGAGGGGCCTAGATGAGCATACATTGGGGGGTATATTAAATGAGGTTTGGTGGGTTAAATTAGTTTTTTATTTGTGTTTTTCCTTAAAAAACTTCCCATAAACATTGATTAGTTGGGGGTTTGTTAGGAAACTATTATTGTAAGGAAAAAACATTAAATAAAAATATTTCTTGTATATTTATACCAGAATTTCTTTTATTTATTTCCCAAAGAATGCTTTGGTTTATATTTTTAAATATTTAATCATCAATATTACATAAATAAAAGTAACATTACAAAGTCAATAGTTTAAATTATTGTCCATTAATTCCAAAAATTATAAAATTCATAAAGTATATTTCTTTTGGGAATATCTTCATAATTTTGATCATTACCTCATCCTTGTCCCTAGTCGGTCTTAAAACCCTATGAATTTTTTAAAATGTTGGATGAGAAAAAAAAATCTCAGTAAGAGACATAAAAGGAATAAATATATTATACTATAGAAAAATATGAAAACCCAAACAAAAATTATATTTATCTCATGTTTTTTAGAGTTGATAAATCATTCCAATATTAAAAATTCCCACAAATTTTGATAGAGGAAAATTATTAAAACCCATAGAAAGAAAAGAAAATTCATTTTTGGAAACATAAAAACTATATTCATAAACCATTTAAACATGTTTTATAAATTATTATATCCTAGTTAAATCTATAATAGTTACCCTCTAGTAAACTCCACTTTATTTCTTATTTTGATAATGATAACAACCCAATACACTAGAGAACAGTTATGGTGCACCCATCGTATAAGATATATCAAGCTAACCCATTTTTCTTGAGCTATCCTAGGCCACAACCCATCTTACAAGATATATTGAGCTCAAGAGTTTCTCATTTATTATTTTCAAGTACCATATAATGTGTAAAATATTTTTCCATATACATTTTTTCCTAAAAATATTGAAAAAATCAAAACCTATATGTGAAAATATTTATATGTTAAAATACCCATTTCTATTGAAACTACATTTTTAATTCCAAAATACCAAATAGAATTGAAATATTTTTTTTTCATTGTATAAAATGAGAAATATTTTAACAGAACCAAATCATAAAATAATGTTTTTTATATGGTAATTTTTTTCTATATATGTGAAAATATAACATGTGTTTTCTCCTTTGTAAATAAAGTAAAAATATTCAATAAAAGGATTCATTTTGAAACCCAATTAAATAATGAATAAAGTGAAATAATATTTATTTATATATATTTTATATGACTATAAATACATGAACAAAGTTTTCTAAAGAAACATGTACATGGAACATATTTATTTTAAAAATAAATCATTATTTAAATTGTGATTTTTAGTTAAAGAATGTTTTACCATGATTCTAACTTAAGATGTATGTTCATAATATTTTTAAATAAAAACATATTTTAATTTGATTAATTTTTTGATAAAAAATTTCTAGGTTCATTAATTTATCATTATACCCTTTATTTCATTTACCAAAATTAAATTTTTCATTACATAATAAGTTTAGTCCACAATGGGAGTTTGAAGGTTGTTTGGTTTATAATTTAAAAAAACTTCAACATGTTCACCATATTCAAAGATTTCATTACCCCATATTATCTAGAATAAATATCTAGAAATAATAATCATTTTTCATAAAAAAAATATTCTTTAGTCACTAATAATAAAATATGATTATTAACAATGAACTATGTTACTATAATAGAGACGATATGACGAATGTATGAATAAAAAACATTTCTATTTCTTAAGGATATTTATTAAAATAAGGAAAATATTATTTTAACATTATAAAAAAATAAAAATATATGAAATCTATTATTAATTCCCTAGTATTATTTTTATATTTCATCCATGTGATGTGGAAATGAAAAATAAGTAACATTACATCATAGAGGTGTCAGTCCACACATACACATGAACAACATTATCATCTTTCATTGAATAGAATGATAAGAATGTAAAAGTTATATTATCATGTAATAATGTTAAATATTTCATTAATAAAATATATTAACATTAATTCCATCATTATTATCAAATGTCTCAGGTGGTGATGAAAATGAATTATATTGGTCTATTGGGTGGTAGTCATCCATACACACAAACAATAGATTCCATTACCATTTGATGGAGGGCTCAGATTAATATAGATCATATTATTTATATATTAATATATCATTATATGGGATACCACAATTTCATTATCTCATCACGGTTGGAGAATATTTCAATGACTGTTATAAATAAATAAATCCAAAACATCTGGTTTAAAATTATACCTCGTATTTAGAAAATTTCTACATATTAACACATTAATACCACTATGATTTAATGTCTCTATTAATATGGATTATTTAATATCCTAAGTATTCTAAAAATCCATTTGGTCTGGTTTTGGATGAAAAAATGGTTCTTGAGTAATGTTGTAGTTAGAATAATTGTTGTTTTTATGAGAGATAAGTGGGAAACTGTTGGAATTTGGTATCATATTGACTTAATATAAATTACATTTTCTCTCCAAATGGATTCAAATTTATTTGGTTCAAATATAAAATTAGTATGAGTTCTAATTCAATAATAAATTAAATTTTTTCATGCTTGTAGCACATATTTACACTTATCATTTTTTATCACTATGTTAGCCCTTTTAAAGCATACCATGATTACATAGTTTTTTACACTATAAGGGTCAAGATGTTTACCATAAAGGGAAAAATATCTCATAAATAGACCCTAGTTGATATTTTCATCTATATACTAATTAATTTTTTAGATATATATATTTTTTAAATTTTATATCTGTAATGAATTATTATTTTCACAAAATATCAATAATGTCAATTTTATAACCATTCATTTACCTTGACATATATAAGATTATTAAATAAATTAAATTCTAAAAAATATTATAATATATCAATAACATGTTATGTTTATCTATATAATTATTCTATGAAAATAATTATTTTAAATTATATTACTTTTTATATTTTTATTATGGTTCATTTTATTTCTCCAAAAATATAATTATTACTGTGTCATAATTGTATATGAATTTAAGATAATAATTTATTCATTAAAAATTATTATTAAAATTTCATGTTAATGATAAAAATTTTAAATTTATACACAATTTTAATGAAAAAACAGATACTCTATTTATCCCCTATATAAAAATATTATAGTTATTAGAATCAAGAATGTGATATATTTTAATTTTATAAAAATAATATTTTGGAATGGACATAATCACATCCAAACTAATTAAAACATCCATATATTTGAATGAATGTTGATTATGGATGTGATAAAAGTTCAAATTAAAATTTATACATGTGTTAGGGTAATTTTTTGTCCTTATAGGTTTATTTTTATCATAAATTATTTAATTTACCCTTTTGTGGTAACAAAATTACTATGGTGTCTATTTCAATTAAAAATATAATAAATGAACATTTTCAAAAATTCTGAGCCTCTAATTAAATATATGGAATCCATTTTTTTAAAACTCATACAACTGAACTGGTATATAATAATTTCTAATTAAACTTTAAAACCGTGATACCTTTTTTTTTGAAAAATTCCTATAAAATGTTTTCTTACTAAATTAAGGTGTAATGATAATTTTAGAAACCAAAATTGTATTTAAAAAAATGATCTTCTGAAATGTTTAAACTAATCAAAAATAGATTTCTAAATTATATTAATCAATAAGTGAATAGAATTTTAAATAAAAACATTATTTTACACTAATAATTGATAAATCAATATTTTTGAAAAATTATCATAAATTTATCCAAATCTAATTTATGCATACTGAATTAAAAAACTAAAATTCGTTTTATATATTAAAATTATATAATTTCAAATTAAACATTTAAATAATAGCATATAATAAATAATTTCATAAAACTATTTACCTATTTATTTATTAATTAAAAAAATGGTTTTATAATGTTTATAAATATCTATCTAATGACTTCAGATAAATATGAAAACAATTTTTTATATCATTTCCACAGTTGCTAAATTCATCCCCCTTTTTAATATTGTTCCCATGTATGGTTATTCACATATCAAATAATTTGGGATATCATTCCATGTTTCATTTTCATATTCCCATGTTTCTTCTTCAACCATATGGTTTCTTTAAAAAAAATGGTGAATCACCTTATTTAATAATAAATTCTCCCTATAGTTAAGAATATGAATATGTTTTCCTCGAATTAAAGGTTATCTTACAAATAAAATACTTTAGTGATGAAAACATGAGATGAACCAGACAAATATTTTCATAAAATCAACACATGGAATATGTTGTGTGCCTAGGATAATCTCAATGGGAAGTATATTCCATAAGAATATGATCCTCCATTCTAGAATATTTCATTTGGTTAAATTTATCTTGTACATATCATCCCCTTATTACAAAAAAACATAACATTTTTCAACTAATATACTTTTAAAAAAATGATTTCTTACTTCAAAATAATGATAATTACTCTAATTATCTGCAAATATTTTATGCTTAAATTTGTTCATCCTTATATAATACAAAATCAAATTAACCTTATGAACCATTTCATTAAAAATTACTACAACCATCTACATTTATATAAGAATTAATCCTAATAAGCTATTGTGCAGCACTTCTTTTCATATAATGCTTCAAATGGATTAATCATTATACTAGAATGAAAAACTTTTCATATAAGAAAACTCAGTCAATGAGATGTAATGACCCCATTATCTGAGGTAATCTATTAAATAGTCACAAATAATAACTTATAAATTTAATGTCATTCCTTATACTATCCATTATATTGGGGATGAATAGTTTTCCTAATATTTTTTCAATTCCCAATGACTTCATATCCCTTAAAACAAATTAAATTGATGTTGGGATCATGATCATATTTAATGTATATGGTAAATCAATATTAACTAAATATATCATAGAGGTAAATTTTATATATATGATACCAATACATTTTATCTCCAATGGATAGAAAATATGAATATTGTTTTAATATATTAATAATCACAAAAATTGTATTATAACTTTTAGAATTCACTAGAAATTACAATATGAAATCTGTAGATTTATGTTCTTATTCCTACTCAGGTACCAGAAAAGACAATGGAATCCTATTTATAAATTTTTTTACATTATCCTTTTTAATGTAAACCATTTTTTGTTCAATTCAACAATATATCTACTCAGTCTATCCAACCTATAATATTCTTAAAAGTCTAGCTATATTTAGTTCTTTTGGGATAAATTGAAAAATGGGAATTGTGAGATTTTATCAAAATTTATCTATTCAATTTATAGTCACAAGGAACCTATAATCTCTCACCAAACATAAAAAACACTATTTTTTAATAATAAATGTAATAAACTAATCATTATTAACCAATTATTCCATTTCCTATAAATCACAGTATTCTTTTTGATCTTCTTTAATTCATTATGAAAATATAATTATACTAACACCTTAAAAATAGAGTATTTTCCTACATCTACAGCATCAAGGAAAAATTCATTAAATCATTACAAACAGGTCAAATTCCAAACTTGACATAGAAAATGTAGATTTATTTTTCCAAATCAAAGCATCAAATAATTTGTTTTATTTTCTATTATTTTTTTGAATAATTTAGTAATAATCATTAACCAATTCATGTTATGTTCTATTCCTCACATTCATCTCTTTTCTAAGTGAATATATATTTTTTACTTCTTATGAAAAATAGATATTTCAAACCGTACATAACATAAAATATTTCCCAAATATTTTGAAATAAAAAATCTATAGTAAATAATTTTATATACTTCATAGGATAATTTACTCATGTGGTTTCATTTTCAATGGGGCCTAAGAAACTATCTCAAAATGTTTATCATATTCAAACCAGGTACCATCAACAAAGCAACGTCATAGATGTCAAATTTACAATTTTTAAAGGGAAAGGGAAAAAATGAGGTCATTCTCTAATACTCAATACAATTCTTAATATCAATCATAAAATTTTTTTACATAGAATAATTTATCTCCATTTTATGTTAACATATCCAATATGATAATAATCCAAGCAATATTCTAAAAACCAACAATAGTAACTCACTAATAAAAGAAAACTATTAATCTCATTGATATTTTTAATTCATAGTCATTATTTTAATACTTTTTTTTAGAATGGTCAAACATTATTCAATATTTTTAACAAATATTTCCAAGGAAATTATTTTTCTTCAAACAGAATTAATAGTTAATACAATTTCAATATATTTTATTTTCTTTTAAGGGTTGGAAAATAATTCTCAGTTTTCTATCGTGATCCTAAAAAAATTCTCAAAATACCATTATTTCATCAATAAACCCAACCATAAACATATCCCTGAACTCGTGTAAAACATAATTTATAAAGTCTATAAATATATTTGGTGAATTAGATAACCCAAATGGAATAAATAAAAACTCCTAATTCTTATATCTCTTCGAAACCGCTATTTGAGGAATATATTGTCACGACCCGTACTCGGGGCTCATGCCGTGACTACCCCAAGAACTCCTCCCATAGGCCAGGGGCTCGTGACTAGCACCAAAGGCATAAATCCCAATAACTGGGAATGCATTACCTTTATAAAAGTAAACAAACACCACAGAGTACAAGTGGAAGTAATACACTAAGTACAATGAAAGTGCTGAAAAGTAAGTGGGCCAGAATACAAACCCAACTGAAGTACAGCTAAAACAGAACGAAAGTACAATAGAAAAAGTCAAACAGGTGGAAGAATGGATGCAGTTCTTGGGTCGTCCTCCTCAGATCCTACCTGAAGGGTCGGTACAGTTAATGCAGCTCCTGGATTGTCCACCACAGATCCAACCTGAAGGGTAGGTACAGATAGAGTAGCTCCTGGATCATCTACCAGGGATCTTACCTGAAGGGTAGGTACAGATATCCTCCACAATGCTCTCGCCCGTCAACGTCCTCCGAGTGTCGTCTCGTCGTGAATTCCACCTCCGGATACCGTCCATTCCTCAAACACTTGGCCTCTATCAGCGCTGCATGTCGTCTGCAACCAACAAAACGAGATGTGGTCGTAGCCCGTGCCAGGGTGAGTATACTATACTTAGTAGGGACCCCAAAACCCTCAATGTATCGCTAAATCCCACAAGGATAACCACAATGAAGGATCTCAACAGATAACCCTTACTTAGGTATAATCTCATACCTATACCTAAGTTATCAAGTAACCCATCTCAATCATGAGGAAACACAAAGGATATGAAATCAACGGATAACCACTGCCTAGGTATATGCCCATACATATACCTAGGTTATCATGTGACCCATCTCAGTCATGAGGTAAAGACAATGGTCATAGACTCATCTCAAACCAGTATATTCATTATCGAAACTATAACTACTGAAGAGCTCCATATCTGAAGAGTACAGTGATCCTGTCACGACTCCTGAGGTACTTCTCACTAACCTAATACTGCTACGGTACTCCTCATATCGAGTACTGCAGGTCTGCCACCCCACACAGTAGTGCTCCTCCGTCATGGGTCTACCACCTCACACAGTAGTGCTCCCCCTCATAGCCTACAAAGGTACTCCTCCTGTCGAGTACCGCGGGTCTGCCACCTTAGAAAGTAGTGCTCTTCTGCCATGGGTATGCCACCTCACAAAGTAGAGCTCCCCACTGGGCTATGCTAGTCACTCTGAATCGAAACGGACAAGCAGTCATCATGTCTCAGCCAGCTCCACGGTCTTCGTACTCTGTACTCTCATCTCCAGGAGGATCCGCTCCATGAGCTACAGTTCGATACTCCAAGAATCACAAAGTACAACAAAGAAGTATCTCAAAGGACCGCCTGGTCATAAGGGTCTCAACGCAACAGACGACGCATCAAACAGACGCCCGGTCTGTGAGTTATTTTCCATTTCGTCCCAGGGTCCTGGTTGGTTTTGTTTATGAACCAGCCCGGCCGCATCTCAACGGTTCCCCTGTACTCTCATAGGGTATACTCATAGGGACCGTTTCTCAACGAGATCACCAACGCCGCTAACGGTTCGTCAAACGGACGTTCGGTCTGAAAGTTATCAGCTTTTCCGTTCCAGGGGCCCGGTTGGATTACAGGATCAATCCATCTCGGCCACTATACTACTGCAACCAAAACTCAAGAGAAGTATTAAAAAAGTTCCGTCTCATCAAGAGGAATACAACAAAGTCAACGGTACGTCAATCGGACGTCCAGAGCTCAAGTTATAAGCGTTACCACTCCGAGGGCTCGGTTGGTTTTGGGTTCGAACCAACCTGACCATAAACAAAGTTCTCCGTAACCTTGAGTTTAAAATACCAAAACGACCGTCTCAATCCATGGATCGCATCGCAGCTGACGGTGCGTCGATCGGAGGTTTGTAGTCCATGATATGGGGTTTTGAACAAAAACTTCCCGAGAAAAGGGGGTTCGGGCCCGGACCGACCCGGCGCGAGACCCCATGGGTCAGCCCGAACCGGGTCTGGGTCCAGCCCAAAAGGTCGGGGCCTGGCCCGGTGGTCGGGACCTGGCCCCGCTGGCGTGGCCTAGCCCAACCTGGGCGCGGCCCAGCCTGGTGCGCTCGCGCAGCCGCATGGCCGTTTCGGTGAGCCGAGGTGAGCAGACAGGTGGGAGGTACGCGCCTCCCTGATTGAAGCCCCCCCTCGTGGGGGCCGCTCCTTTGACCGTCGGGGGTTTTGACCCCCGGTCTTCCCTCTGGTCTTGTGCGGTCGCGGGACGGCTGTTTTCCACCGCCGCCTCCGGCCACCGGCGCCGTCCTACCGGCGGGGCGCGCCTCCAGGAATTTCCGTGGACCACCGGACGTGCTCCGGTGGTCCGTTTTGCCTGCGGTCTTCGCCGGTGGCCCTCCCGGGACCGGCACTTCTCTGTGAAGTCTTCAAATTGACATTGCGGCCCAGTTTGTTGTCACACGTCAATCCACACATCAATAAACAACTGTGGAGTCTTTAATTCGCCTCTGCGGCCCCGACTCCGACCGCAATTTCGTTCGGCCTCAAAGGTGCGGCGCGACAGCACCGTGCTCCTTCTTCGCGTTCCTTCTTGTTTTCGCGCGGTTCCGTTGCACCGTGCCACCTTTGTTCGAGTGGCAATGAACACACATCAAAAGGGGGAGGAGGACCAGCCTTGTTCGGGTGGTCCGACCTCCTCCCGTTAATTTGATAACAGGTAGCACGAATATTTAACGAAGAACGCAAGGAAATTATTCACGAACAATACCAACCCCCTTCCTCGAAAAGATGTCGGATGTCTTCGAGACGCGAAAAGAGGCAAGCGTCGTTATGATCGATCGTCGCGGAAGATCGATGCTGATTCTGCTTTCATCCGAGGAAGATCTGTCATCGATGGCGACGTTCCCCGCGGTGGTGTCTCCTCCCTTGACACGGAGGAAGAAGAAGAGAAGGCACGTCATCGGTGTCTTCGCGTTCTCCGTCAGAGGTGTTCTTCGTCGAAGAGGCGTTCTTCGTCGGAGAGTCGTTGTTCTTCAAAATCCCAAGAGCTCTCACCCAAAGTTTTCCCAACACACCAAATGATCCCAAAATAAAATAATAGCTCATGCTATTTTTTTTATTCACACAACCAAGTCTCAAAATTCAAAACTCAAACCACTTAAATTAATGAAGAGAGTTGGCATGATTAAAGAGGATAGAGGGGGAGGTGAGTGATCTCACATTAAAGGGGAGTTTCAAGGGGTTATGGGGAATGTGAAAAATTGGGGACTCATGTGGGCCCCACCTTTCCTTTATTCTCCCAAGGGGAGTTACCAACCTAACTTCCACACATGGATAAATTTACTTAGAAGGAAAATAAAATTGGATTAAAAATTTTATTTGATTCTTCACTTACACCTCAAATTTTAAACAACTCCTCCCGAGCAAATTCACCTTCAGAAAAGGTCTTCTTTAGCAATTACTGATGTTGTGGTTCCTTCGGTGCCCTCAGATTTCGATTCTGAGCACCGGTTCAACAGTTAGAATAACCCACTCGTTCGTTCACTGAACGTACCCGAGCTAAACTTTGAAACTTGATTTCAGGCACACCGGGCCTCAAAATCAGGTTCCGTCAGAAGCTGCAGTCTCATAAAATTCCAATGACATTAAGAAAATATTTTCCTTCAAATTTCAGGTTTTTACATATATTCAATGTTCTATTTTATCAGATGATACCATGATAAGATACCAATATTTGAAAACTATTATTCCAATGATAGATGATCAAAAAACACATCAAATGAGATTAATGACACTTTTTTAAAGTGATGTTTTTCAAGGATCTATAATCAATAAAAATTATCACTGAACCATATTTTTTTTGAATGGTAATAAAAAATCTCTCCATTGTGAAGTTCAAGGACTAATGAAACCTATATCTAGAAAATAATATAATTTCTATTTCAATTCAAAAATACTTACTTATTATATTCAAAAATGTGTTTTCAACATTTGATTAAAATCATATACTATTTTAGTAGTGTATTCAATATCTTAATCTGGTATAAGATTATCAAATTAATCATTAAAAACAACCTTATATTCATTGACTATTATTACATCACTACATTGAAAAGTTTTTTTATTTAATAAAATGAGAAATGTATCTTTCATTTCCATAAAAATCCATTTCTAATATCTTTGGTTGGTTATCAAAGGTATAAAATCATTATACATAATATTCATGGCTCTTTAATCTATCATATAATGATAAACTAATATCCAATAATACCCAAAATAATATTGAAAACAACCATTGGGTTTTTAACAATATTTTCCTTAATTACTATCCCACTAATAATTATAAGAAGATACCAATAAATATTTTTTGCTTTAATATTTCAAAAAAAAGTTTTTAAAAATGTTTTCTATTACATTCATTAGGTGATATAAACTATTTAATTATGGATTTAATATAAATATAATAATGCGAGGATCAAAATTAAAACAAGTAATTAGTATAAATTAATTAAATATGTATCATACCTTCCACCACTAAATTCAATGGACTTACATAAACTGTAGTTGTACATACTAATTTCCCCCAAACTATTTTATTATCTTAATGGTCTCTATAATGTTTCACTATATTTATACATGTACTGGAATAATGACTCTCCTCATTTTAACTAAGACACCTCACTATTTGATGTATATCATTTACCACATTTCTTATTATTCAATATTATTTATATTATAGTTATTTTATCTATGCCTTAATGTACCACAACATTAACACATTCAATATCCGATTAAACATTTCTTTAAGTGATTTTTACTCACTTATAACATGATGGGGTTTTACCTATAGGTTTCTTAGCTAGATGAATATCCATTTTCTTCCAAATTGACCCCATAAATCACTTTTTATCTTGAAGGTCATAAGTGTTGAAAAAATACATTTAAACATTATAATAAAAATTAACTAATTTTTCAAACAAATATTAAATTATTATTCAACAAAATATTTTCATAAATGTTTTTAAATTATAAGTAAAAAATATTAATTTTAAAAAATGGACTCAAATAAATTCTATTACATACAAAGAAAAACATGTAAGACTTTAATGCTTCTATTTAATCATAACATTGTTTCCACAATTACAGTAATTATAACTAAATAACATATTGAGAAAACATCGGATTATATTTTTAAATAAAATTTTACATTACTGTATAACATTTAATAACATTAAACTCATATCAAACATTTATATTATAAACCAATGTCCACCATCAATCATATAAACATTTAAAATGATAAAAAGAATGGGATGTCTTTTTTTCAGAACACCTAAAGAAAGAAGAAATCATTTCCATGTCATTGATCTAAATTTATCTAACACAAGGTCATAATATTCACTATAATCTAGAGGGATTTTATCATAAATTTTTGAATTATTTTGAGGTTCATATATGGAATAACTGGTTTTAATTCCACTTCCATTTGTTGCATGTGTTTATTTACCCATCATAGAAAAAAACTACTCTGAAAAAAAAACATTCAACCATTTTGAGTAGATAATTTGGAAGGATATTACCCTCTTAGTTTCTTCCCACTATAGATTCCTAATTTCTTCTACATAATAGTTTTTAAACATAGTTTAGATGATGCAACATTATATTCATCAAATGATATATCATTTCCACAAAACCGTAAGGAAAAATATTTTAACTATATTTTTTTATAATTATCCTAAATCATATGTTATCTACACCCCTCCTATGATAACAGATATATTGACCTACAAAAAATATAAAAATTCAAATATCATTAAATATGAATTAATTTTCATTCCTATTTATAAAATAACTTAGTTTTATAGGTATATAGATTTAGTTTATCATTGGTAAAAAAATATATAATTACAAAGTGGACATATCAACTTTTTATCCATTTTTTCAAACTTTTATAACATTTAAAAAGATATGTTCCTTCTATTCATTTAATAAATTCCAAATTGTGATCTTTATATCGTCATTGTCCTACTCATCATTAAAAAAATATAAAAAATATTTTAGAAATGGATTGAGAAAAAAATCAATGTAAGGGATATAAAAAGAATAAATCCTTTAGTGCAGTGAAAAAATTTAAATTAATAAAATTTATATCATTATCTCAATTTTCTATGAGTTCATAAGTAACATTCACCTAAAAACACACATTATTGTTTCTCAAATAAAACTATTAAAACTGATAGAAAAAACCCTTTTGAAAACATATGGAATCATATTCTTAACCTATTTTAAACCCATTATTTAAATATCTATATCTATGTTAAACCCATATTAAAAAAATTGTTCACAAATCCCTCCTCCATCCATATTAAAAAAATTAATACTACCAAATACAATGGATCATTATCTCTGTCCACCTATTATAAAACTTACTTCAGGATTACTTGTTTTCCACTTGATATAATGGGGCATAACCCATCATATAAGGTGTAACTAGACCACATGTTTATCATGTATAATTATCAAGTACATTTTCATTAATAAAACATTTAATTCTTCCACTTTCAATCATTAAAACGTGTAAAAATTATTTTTAACTTTTATTAAAAATAGTTTTTTATATCAAAATTCCATTTTATTTACGAATCATATTTTTAATAAAATATAATAGATAGCTGGTTATAGGTCTTTCCATGATAAGAACATGAAATATTTTAATTTAATCCAAACATAAATTAATGGTTGTGGTGGAAGGTAATTTCATTGTCATCGTATATGTTAAAATAGAACATTCCTTTTTTCATTTATTAAGAATATCGAAGAATTCCAGGAAAATATTACTTTTGAAAACCATTTAAATAATATAAAAATGTGAAATAAATTTTCCATTATATTAATTTTGTTACTATATAAATCAAAATTAAAAATAATTTTGACATATTGACATATAAGAAATATTTTTTGAAAATAAACCATTATTTAAAACATTGATTTATGTTAATATTTCACATGCCTCTTGTCTGACTCATTTAGAATGTTAATTATCTTCCTAAAAAATGGGTAATTTAAATTCCTTTTTGATAACCATATTATATGTTTATTAATTTATAATTAAACCATTATTTCTTTTATTCTAGTGCAATATTTAATTACATAATATGTTAAATCCACATCGGATGTTTTGAGGCTGTTTAGTTCATAATTTCAAAATGAATTTGGAAAAACATTGTCAAATGGTTGATTACCCCATAATATCCATAATAATAATCATTAAATAATTAAAATTGTTATATATGAATTATAATTTTATAATAAATCATAAAACATGGTTTTAATAACTAAACCATGCAAGAATCATAGAGAGGCTAGATCATACATATGATTGAGTAACATTTCCTATTTTCAAAGATCTTTATGGGAAAAACGTATTTATAATTTTATCATTAAGTATTTATAATAATATATGAAATATCATATTACTTATTTAAATATAGTTATATATATCATCTATAAGAGGTTAATATGAAAAATTTACCACATAGCTATGTGGAGGTGTTAGTACACATGTAAGAAAAAACAACATTATCAAAAGTTTTTTAATTGAATGGTAATAAATTAAATAATAAATTTACTTTTTATAAGGATAAATATTTCACTAATATAATATTTGAACATTAATTCCATCATTATAACTAGTCATGAAATATTATGGATGACCATGAATTGCATCTGTCATTGAGTTGGTAGTCCACCATACACATGAACGACATATTTTATTCCATTAAAGGGAGGATAGAGAATAATAAATGTTATTTATATTACATAATAACATATATGTGTGTGGGAGATAATAAATTTTTTATATCATCATGGTTTGAGAATATTTTAGGGAGGTGGAAGAAGAAATAAAAACAAACCATGTGGTCACAAATATACCTCTTCATTTGAAAATCTTCTTTTTTTCACCATAAGAACTATATATTTTTTATTATTCCATAAAAAGAGACTCATAAAGGTGGTAAGTTATATTATAATGGTATTATTTTCATTTAATTTCATAACAAAAAAGTTATTTGGAGTGGTGAAATTAGATTAGTAGTGACACTTTTATAATAGGGGTGAGAGGAACTCTTCAAATTTCATAAAATATTAACTTACTATAATTTATTTTTTATACAAAAATACCTCATATTAATAATTATATATTATATTACTCTTATGGGTCAACAAAACTGAAAAAATTACAAATTTGGATAACATTTTTTCCAATATCTTTTTATTTTATCGACAGTTAACCATTCCCACACTTAAGGTGATAATAAGGTTTTTTAGTCTATGAGGGTCAAGATTGTTACAATAAATGGGTAAATTAACCATGAATGGATAAGGTGTATTATTTTAATCCATATAATAATCAATCACTTGAAGATATGTTTTTCATAAATTTTATATCATTTAATAAAATAATACAACCAACTGATATCAAAAATTTCTAATTTAGAACTATTCAATTGCATTGAATTTTATGACATCAATACAAGAAATGAAAACAAAGTAATATAATTTAATAAATTTTTATATTGTGATTTTTTCTATAAAATTCATTGATCACATTAATAAATCCAAATTATAAAACTTTTAATATTTTTTATATCATATATTTTATTCTCCCCGTAATAGAACAATTAATGAATTGGCATTGTGTAACCATTTATTTTAATTTTACATTTAATAAAAATTAAAAAAAATCACGAAGAATAAAAATTATTAATTTTTAATATAATATTTATCACTAAAGATATCCTCTACTCTTTAATATGATAAATATATCATAGTTTTTTAATATAAGAGTTTAAATTTTATACTTTTCATAAAATAATTTATTATAAAGGTTCTAATCACATATAAATGGTAAAATAATGATTAATATTTTAGAAAAGTATTATTATGTGTTATATATACTCATAAAATAAAATTTTCCCAACTGTCATTGTAATTTTTCAGTCAGTATCACTTAATTTTTAACATTAATTACACGATTTCCCCATTACTATAGAAACAAAATTATTATAGTTACTATTCATACTGAAAAAAGGCTACTAGTTATAAATATTTGATACACTAATTAAAAATATGGAATAAAATTTTCAAAAATCAAAATAAATAATTAGTAATATTTAATATACAATTATATTAGAAAATCTATGAAAATAATTTTTCAAACTAAACCCTAAGAATGTTTCAATAATGAATTTAAAAAATATATTTCATTTAAAAATCATAATTAAATTATATTAATTGAATAGTAAATAATTAAAATTTAATACAAAACCAAAATATAAATTCAATTTATAAATATTCAAAAATAATATAAAATTTTTAATAAAAAATGGTGTTTTCACAATTCATTGAAAAATCAATCGTTTTAGAAAATTCCCAAAAATTATTCAAGATATAATTTTTACATGATAAATTTAAAATTGAAAGTAAATTTTCCAAATTAAAATCCAATAATTTTATATATTATTATTTATAAAAACGATGCATTGAAGTGTTTGACAAAACAATTTCCTTTTTGATTTAAAATTTAGTTAATGTTTTCATAATGAATGTATTTATCTATCTAATGAATACTAATAACTATTAAAATGATTTATTCTATCATTACCTATATTTTTATAGATGATAATTATTAACAATTTCTAGTTTTATGAAAACCATCCCTAATAAATCAACGGATATTTATTTTTCGATTTTTTTTAGATTTTATATAAAACCATAGTAAATATAATGATATAAAAATCTAGTTATTTATAGTGATACAAAAAATCTATAAAATACATATGAATTTTATATTATGGGTCTATAATGTTTTTTATTCCACTTGAGTGATTTTTTGAATTATTGTGACATAGAAAAGTAGTAAAATGTGAGTGATATGTGGTCACACATGCATATTATATCATAGGAAATGAAAAAACATTTACATTAAAATAATATTGTAATTAAAATTATAAAATAAACAAACATACTATAATGGAAATTTAAATATTAGTTAAAAATTGATAGAGATGGATCCATAATCTGGAAATGTATCAGGTTAAAAAATGGTTAATACATTCCATTTTTATTTCATTCAATATATAACTTTTGTGGTGTAATTTATTCAACTTTAATTCTTCACATGTCATTTCTATGATGTTTTTTAGTTAATATGAGCCTATATACGTATTCAAAATCCTCACATTTTTTATTTTTATCTATTATCCATTATTAGTTGAATTAGTATTATAAATTTAAACATATTATTTTTATTTATTTACATTTGTAATATATTACATTCATTCTATAAAATAAAATTTCATTTATTACATTACCCACCAATACAATAATTTCATAATTCAAATTTGAATTCAATGCTTAAAAAATTTAGATAAGAAATTATCACTACAGCCTTGGGCTCCCATGACTCTAGCTCTAGCGAGTGATACCCACAAAGACAATTAATAAGGTCCAAATTTTAAAATATAATATTATGTGTTCTTTTGTATTGTCCCGACCCGTCCCCTGGGGCCCATTTCATTACTTCCTCATTCCCACCTTCCATAGGCTAGTGGCTGGAGACAAGCATCAAAAAGGAATATCCCTATAACAGGAAGGCATTGTTTTTAAACCTTTACTAACACACAAACCAATAACACAACACGAAGCAATCACAATGTATTCTTCTATAGTAAAAGTGTGTACTAAAAGTAAAGGGGTTGGAATACTAGACCATCTAAAAAGTACAAGTACAACTGAAAAGAGAAAAATAGCTTCTGGATCGTCCTTCATGGATCCTACCTAAAGGGTAGGTACTGCTCATGATCAGTAGTCACTACAACATGTCACGTCAAAGGTCCACCTCCGAGCACCATGCAGTCCTATATCCCTCATCCTCGATCAATGTTTTCAATCATCTTCACAATAAACAACAAGTTATGGGAATAAACCATGTAGGGGTGAGTATAACGATACTCAGTAGGGACCCCAAGACCCCTGAAGGTCTCCCAGAGTTCCACAAAGGAAAACCACAAAGAGACACCTCACACACAAAGCACAAAAAAGTCAAAAAATATACTTAGGTATATTCCCATACATATACCTAAGTTATCAAAATATTCTCATCTCAAACATGAGGCAATAATACCACAATGTTAACACCACGAAGGTAAAAGTACTATACATGTAACACCACAATGATTACACCACGAATATAAAAGTACAACATAGGTATCACCACGAAGATAACATCATGAATATGAAAGAACCATAATGGGAACACCATAGAGGTAAAAGACTCATCTCACACCAGGTAAATAATTAAAGAAAAAAGGGACATATGATTAGTAGATAAACCATATCATCTTACTCTTTCGAGAGGCATTGCTGATGATTATAAAGAGTCGGACCCACAAAAGATCGATAGGTACTAACCCCTGTAGTGAGCCACAAAGGATCTGACATGCCCGGAGTTGATTGGTACTAACCCCTGCAATGAACAACACAAGATTTGACCTGCCCAGATTCGATAGGTAGTAACCGCTACAATAACCCCCATAGTATCTGACCCACATAGGATCAGTATGAGCTGACCCACATAGGATTGCTGACTACTAACCCACCTAGGATTTTACCCACACCAGATTGGTATGCTCCGACCCACACAATATTGATGAGCACTGACCCGCATAGTATCTGACACACACATGATCGGTGCTAACCTACACCAGATTGCTCAGTACTAACCTCCGTACGATCGGTCTCCAAACTCCCCCTCACTTCAAGCTAGTAGATTTCCACTAATAGTTCGCTTAATTTTGGGAAAACCACTCTTCAAGACATCATTAGTACCTCAACTACAACATATATCCATGAATATGTATCCTATAAGACCTCTATGTCATAAGGGTTCCAACGTGACAAATGTCGCATCAATCGGATGCCCAATATGTGACTTATAAATTTTTAGTCACAACAGCCAGGTTGGATTCGGATTCGATACAAACAAGTAGTACACCAACATTCTGAAAATCTGAATTAGATTATACCAAGAGGACTATCTCACTCCAAGGGTTCTGGCTCCACAGACAGTTCGTCAAACGGACGCCCGGTCTATTAGTTACACCCCTTTCAGTGAAATGGTGTTGATTGCACTTTGGTCCAGCTCGACTCGGTCGGGCTTTCTAGAATATGGCATAGGGAACGCTTCCCAAAAGGGATCCCAATGCAACTAATGGCGTGTCTAATGGAAACTCAATTCATCAGTTCCAGGAGTTTATTTATTCAAGGACCAGTTGGGTCTGGGCCTGGTCTGACTCGGTCATGCTAGCCTGACACAACATGTCCTTGGGTCTACCTAACCCCTCTCGAGTCTGGACCGCTAGGGGTTGGCCCATTTTATTGGGTCTAGCCCATCACAGTCAGCCCAGTTTGGTTTGCGGGCCCAGGCCCTATTTCCCTGGAAAGCCCAGTTGTGGGTCCTGTTCTAGCCGTTGGGTGGGTCCGGTCTGCTGGGCAGGTTTGGCCCACTCGGTCGGCCAACGTTTGTCCTAGTCCCCCAGAAGGTGGACCTGTCTTCTCAGCTAACTCTGTGGGTGCAGGGCCGTTTTGGCCAACTAGTGGGGCTCTGCCCCACCTCATAACGGTCGGCCGGTTAGGCAGACCATGGGTTCGCTAACCCGGCGCAGTGCGGAGCCACGCCGCATTCCACTTATCATAGAATCTTCTAGTGGTGCATGAAAGCTCGCTTCTCCGTCTCTACCTTCCTCGGCTGGCTCGACCCAACCGCCTTCTTCACCCAGCACGACTTTGGTCATGGCCTTCCCCACCGGCAGTGCACGATGACAAAACACACCTCCTCTACGGTCATTCGGTGCCAGTCGCTCTGATAACCACCATGGAATAGTTCCACAGCATCCTCCTCGTGTGGTGCATGGTAGCACGCCACCTATATCATGGTCAGCCATTGTTGTTGCACCGCCAATATTCAACAGAGAACACTAGGGTAAACAAGGTAGTGGAGGGTCCAGACAATGTTTGTTTGGAATACACCCTCCACGTTAGCTTGAAAACATAAGGTAGGAAACTTATATTCAACAACCACATGAAATTATAAAAAAAATCCCTACCTCAAATTTCTTGGAGAGACTCCACTCTTGCGGAAGAGTTGTTGTTCGCCATTTCGTGGTGCTCGCCACTACCCATTGGACTCGGCTCCATCCTCCAAGTGATTAGCGTCGCGACACTTTATCAGAACTTCATCTATTGGTGAAGTCATTCTGATACTGTTCCTCAAGATCCATATAAATAAGAGATGGGGAGGGTGAGTAACGCTCGGGAAATTAATGGGGGTTCATTTAATAGTAACCCAACAAATTCCAACGCCACCGTTAAAATGTTTTTGAGGAGTCAAGAAATTTAATGGCATGACATTTCATTGGTCCCGCCACTTCCGTTTGTCTGTAAGAGGAAAAAAAGAAATAAATAAAATAAAAAGTTATTTAATTATTCTTTTAAAATCTCTAAAATCTAACTTTGTCTCTAGACTTACTATGGTCAAAGTGAATCCTCCAGTAAGAAAATAACGGCATTGCAGATTCAACGGTGCCATAAGATTTTTAATCCGAGCACTAGTTCAAAATATAGAAAATGTTGCCCTCGAGTTTATAGAACATACCTTAAAAAATTCAAAAATTCATTTTGGGCACACCAGGCTTTGGAATCATGCGCTTTCACTATTCATAGGCTCATAATAATTCCATATAATTTAAAAATATTACGTGGAAAAATTGGGGTCTTTTCATTCTCTCCACTGTAGTGCATTTCATCCCTGAAATCCACAACATAGACTAATGAAACAATTGGTTGTACTAAGCAAGAATATGAGCCACCCACTACCATGTGCACAACGGTGGCTCCCATACTGCCAGAAAACTCGCCCTAGAAATATCGATCGTCCATGAAGGACCCACTCCCTTTGATCTTTAATCTCCAATGGAACCTCCGTAAACATCGCCCAATCATCAATGTTCATCTCCCAATGGTCGATGATGTGAGATGGGTCATGCACGTTTCTACTCAATTGAGATACATGGAAGACGTCATGCACCCACTCCAATTGTGGTGGTAGTTCCATGTTGTATGATACCTTTCCAAACCTCCGATGTATCAGAAATGCTCTGATAAACCTTTGTGAGAGTTTACCTCCCCGGCCAAATCACGGTAAACCTTGTCATTGCTGGACCCAAAAGAAGAAGTGGTC
Organism: Viscum album; assembly: GCA_963277665.1. Classification (NCBI taxonomy): domain Eukaryota; kingdom Viridiplantae; phylum Streptophyta; class Magnoliopsida; order Santalales; family Viscaceae; genus Viscum; species Viscum album. The sequence goes on along the minus strand of OY728133.1, from coordinate 967,586,194 downwards.
TCTCTTGTCGAACTCCAATGGCAATATTCTTATGTCAGCATAATACTTACGTCTTTTCTATGTAGTCTTCATTCACTCATAGATTATCTGTACCTCCTCAGTGTTATCCCATACCAACTCTGGACCCATAAGTGTGAACTCCCCTTGGACTGTCCAGCATAGTGGTGATCTTCATGGTGGACTGTATAAGGCCTCGAATGGCGCCATGCCGATGGTGGAGTGATGGCTATTGTTTTATTTTAACTCCACCTGGGGAATGTGATCCCCCCAACTACGAAAAAAATCTCGGACGCAAGCACATATCATTTCTTCCAGTGTCTGAATGGTCTGCTCTGACTGACCATTTGTGTGCTGATAAAAGACGTTGCTCAAAAAAAGCCGAGTCCCTAATGAATCATGTAATCCCTTACAAAACCAGAATGTAAAACATTTTTCAAGGTCGGAGATGATCATCTATGGAAATCCATGAAGTCATACAATCTCCTATACATAGAGTTGTCCCAATCCCTCTAATGATCCCTACTCATGGATGGGTAGGATGTTGGAAGACTTGGTGAGTTGGTCAATGATCACCTCTATTTAATCATATCTTTTAGATGTACGTGGAATCCCAGTAACAATTCCCCTGGAAATACCATACCAATTCCACTTCAGCACCTCTAGTATTTGTGCTAAGATTGCTGGAACCTGATGCTCGACCTTCACTTGCTAACAAGTGAGGCATTATGAAACAAACTCTGCCACTCTCTTCTTCATCGAAGGCCACCAGTTCTGATGTCACAAGTCCTTGTATATCATCACTACACCAGGATATTCTGCCAGAGGGGACATATGAAACATCCTCAACACCTCCTCCCATATCTTCACTAGTACCATGGTGCATCCTCTAAAGATGATAATGAGCTCCCCACCTTCAGAGAATTTATTAGGTCCATGTCCTATGGATATCTGAGCACTTTGTGCCTCACAGTCAATGTCCCAAATATGTGCCTCCCGAACTCACGGAAGAAGTGGGGGACTGACAATCATAGAATAGAGGTATGATTATCCTTCTGTATCCACAAAGGATATCTGCAATGCGGCTAGCTGCTATGTCACCTCACATAGCCACTATAGACTAGACCTCTTGATATATATGTCTGCCACTACGTTTCCCCTTCCTAGGAGTATAGACAATCTCAAAGTCATAGTCCCTGAAAAACACTAGTAATCATCACTTTCTCAGGTTAAGGTTGATCTGTGTGAAGATATACTTGAGACTCTTGTGATTATAGTAGACTGTAAAACAATATCTTATCAAGTAATTTCATCACACCTTCAAAGCAAAGACCAATTCTTCTAACTCCAGGTCATGGGTGTTGAAGTTCTGATCATGCTATCTTAGTTTTCAAAAACCATACACAATTAGTGGTATCTAATAAATCAGCACACATACACGTCTGGTTCCTAATGCATCGCAGTAGACTACATACAAAACACCCTCTTCTGGTAGCCTCAATAAGGGGTCACTCGTCAGTCTCAGCCTCAGCTCATGAAAACTCTGATGGAATCTCTCCATCAACATGAATGGTTGTCCCTTAATCATCAATGCTGAGAAGGGCATTGCATATCTGTAAACATCAGGTATGAATCTCTGGTAGTACCCATCCAACCTCAGGAAACTCTGCACCTAATTCACACTCATGTGTGGCTCCCATGCCATAACAACCTATATCTTGTATAGATCCACTGCAACTCCAGCATTCATGATAACCTGTCCTAAAAATTGGACCTATTGTATCCATAATTGGCACTTAGAGAGCATGCCATAAAGCTGGTGCTCTCAGAGTGAATCCAGAACTATCTTAATGTGATAGGATTGCTCCTCGTCCGTCATTGAGTTCACTAAATGTCATTGATAAAGACCACCAAAAAATGATATAGGCTTGGCTAGAAGATCTTATTAATGAGTCCCATGAACATTTTTGTGTCATTGGTCATGCCAAAAGACAAAACAAAGAACTCATAGTTTCCATACCGACATATAAAGGCTGTATTTTTCACAACCTCATCTCATACCCTGAGCTGATCATAGCCTGATCTGAGGTCTATCATCGATAACCATCTATCTTCCTTAAACTGATCAATGAGATCATCAATCTTCGAGAGTGGATACTTGTTCCTTACGGTCACCTGATTCAGGAGCCGATAGTGCACACATAATCTAAAACCCCCATATTTCTTCTTGGCGAACAAAATTGGGCTGCCATGGAGACAAACTGGGCATTTTGAACCCCTTCATCTGCAATTCTCCAACTATACCCATAACTCACAAAGCTCCATGGGAGCCATTTGATATACTAGGGTAGATACATGTGTCATCTTGCGGTACAGGTCAATGTAATAGTCTACCTCTCTCCATGGAGGTAGCCTTGAAACATCATAAGGAATGACATCCGCATACTGATCCACCACTACAGGATAGCTCAAACTCTCAAAATCAACTACACTGAGGGTAAGTCTAGCCAACTAAAGAGTGATCTACTTCACCCTCTTATAGTCAAGTATATCTTTTGAAACAATTCTTCCCTTCTCGCCGGTAAATGAAAACCCAGCCCCCTCCTCGTGGACACACTGCACTTTGTGCCTCATACAGTCAATACGAGCATGGATTGTGATACCTAATATGATGACATATAGCCTCGATTCCACTACTACAAGATACCATCCAAAGCACTCACCTCCTTGATTATGCTCACAATACTAGAACCAATGTGTAATCTTTGAATTTTTCCCATATGAGTCTCTAACCGTAAGGATATATCCAACATATCTATCGAAATCTCCAAGATCCGAACGAGAGCCATGGAAATAAAAGTGTGACTTGAATATGTGTCTATAAGTACAACATCTAATAGACATTGATCGTACCACTAATTATATATGGAGCATCGTGGTCATAGGCCTCATCTCAATAGAGTAGAGCTAGTCCATGTCCTCTTGCTCCCTATAGTTGTGGTGGACCACCTAGAGGTTGTGGAAGCAGAACCTCGAATCACCGCCCATCTCCTACTGTACGGATAGCTTCGCTACCATGTTCGCCACCCTACATACCTCCTATCTCAAACCTATTCCTTTGACTCAGCGGTCCCTCAACCATCATATGGTCGTCCATATGGTGTCTCGCGAAGTTGTGAGCCATGTGACCCTGCCCACCACATCAGTAGCACTGTCTTATCCTCAATTGCCCTCCTATGCCCTGTTAGCTCTGCACCATTCACCCTATAACCTGATTTTGTTCACTATATGGTCAAATGAAACAGCTACGTGACGTCCAGTGGTGGCTCTCTCTACCGGTTCCTACTCAGCTAGTATGCTCTCCACCAAAAGTGCACTTTCCAGCACCCCAGCTTGCATCAAAATTATGAGTGATATCATCGATGCTCTGATCTCCAGTTGAAGGCCCTACTCCAAGTTTTGATCCCTAAATAATTTTTCCCATACCATGTTAGTGGAGTAGCTGGAGAGATCAGTGAACCTCATTGATTATTGGGCCTCGGTCATGATTCCATCCTCTACGTGTAGCAGCTCTTGTATATGCACTGAGCGTAGAGTCACAGGGACGAACTATGCCCTGAAAAGGACCTCGAAGTCTACCCCAGGTTAGGGATGGATCATCGTGTAACTGGAGTGTTAGACTCCACCATCTACTAGCTTCTCCCTATAAGAGATTGGCAGCTATTATCCCATCCTATCAACTAGACTCCCAACTAAGCGAAAAAATCTAGTTACATCCTCCAGCCTATCCTCAACCACCTGCTGATCCATCTCGCCTCAGAATTGTGGATATCAATACCACTGAAACTCATAAAACATGCTCAGTCATCATGCACCCTCTACTGGTGGGGATGGTTACATCTGCTACGCAATGGGTGGTGGTTCTACCGGTGCACCATCTGATGGTATTGTTGTCGTATGAGGGCCTACACTGAAGCATCATCGCTCGATGGGCCATCATCATGTACTCTTTCGGGAATCATGGCTGGATATCAATGTTGTGGATTCTTGAGATAAAATAGGTGCGCCAGGTTCAATATGTTATACCTGGTGAGGTGACTCAAAGAAATCTACAGTTAAGCATTTAAAAAAAACACGCAATTAGTTTTTTTTTGTGCACTAAGTCAGAAATTAGAATTTTGGGTCCTGGTGTATGGATACGTCAGCCGCTGCACCAACACTGGATTCCCCAAACTGAAAACCAGGCTCATAAAACTTGACACTATTTCCACATAAAAAATTTCATAGTCTTAGTTCTCAGTAGAACCGACTCCTCTGATACCGCTTTTTAATGACGGATCCCCCGGGGCCCATGCTGTGATTTCCCCAAACCTGCATCCCATAGTCCAGGGGCTGGGGACTAGCACCAAAATGAAATATCCCTATAATAGGAATACATTTCCTTTAAACCTATACAAACACACAACCCGAGATCACAATAAGAAGATACCACTAATTAAATTGTTGTAGTAAAAATTGTACAGAAAGTAAAGGGGTCGGAATACAAGTCCAACTGAAAAGTACAAGTACCATTAAAAAGAGAAAAATACCTCATAGATCATCCACCATGGATCATACCTTAGGGGTAGGTACAAATCATGATCAGTAGTCACTGTAGCACGTCATGTAAAAGGTCCACCTCTGAGCACCGTCCAGTCCTGGCTCCCTCAGCCTTCATTATCATTTTTCTTTTTCTGAAAAAGACATAACAAGTTGTGGGCATAGACCATGAAGGGGTGAGTATAATGATACTCAGTAGAGACCCTGAGACCCATGAAGGTCTCCTAGATTTCAAAAAAGGAAAAACCACAAAGAAAGACCTCATCAAAAAATCACAGAGAAATCAACAATTCTACTTAGGTATGTGCCCATACATATACCAAGGTTATCAAGATTTACTTGTCTCATACATTAGGGAAGAATTAAAAAAGGTAACACCATGAAGGTGAACATACCACATAGGTAACACCATGAAGGTAACAGCATGATGGTAAATTTACCACATAGGTATCACTGCAATGATAACACCACGAAGGCCTTGGTACCACAAAGGTAACACCACAATGTTAAAAGACCTAGCTCACTCCAGGTATATAAGTAAAGCACAGAAGTACATATGATTAGTTGAGAAGCAAGATCATCTTACTCTGTCGAGTGGCACTACTACAGATTATACAGAGTCTGGCCCACACATGATCAATAGATACTAACCCCCGAAATTACCAACACTAGATTCAACTCCCACAAAGTTGATAGGTACTAACCACCACAGTTAACTACACATGATCTAACTTGCCTAGAGTTTATTGTAACTAAACCCAAAAATTACCCACACAGGATCTGACCCACCCATAGTTGATAGGTAATAACCTTCGCAATGTCCCACACAGGATCTGACCATAACAAGATCCTTATGGACTGACCCACATAGGATCACTGAGCACTAATTGACATATGATCTGACCCACATATGATTAGTATGCACTCACCCACAAAGGATCGCTGAGTGCTGACCCACACAAGATCAGACCCACACCGGATTGGTGCTGACCCACATTGGATCACTCAGTACTAACCTCGGTATGATCATCCTCCAACTTCTACCTCAGTACCAGCCAATGGATTCCATATCATAGTACGCTCAATTATAGAAGAACCACTCATCAAGCCATCGATCAGAACTCAACCACCAGATAGCGCCATGAAGAATTATCCAAAACGAGTACCATGTCATAAGGGTTCCAACGTGACAGATGACACGTTAATCAGACGCTAGCTCTGTGACTTATAAGTTTTTTAGTCCCAAGGGCCTAGTAGGATTCAGATTCGATCCATCCCGGTCATACTCCATATTTCTCCAAAGCACATATGGATTCTATCAAATTACTATCTTGCTTAATATTTTCCAGTGTCATAGACGGTTCGCCAAACGGATTCTTGGTCTATTAGTTACACCTCTTTCCGTGAAATGGGGGTGATCACAACTTGCTCCAACCCTAGATAGTCGAACCCAACGGAGTACATCAAAAAGACCAATTCCGAAAAAGTAACCCAATGCAACAGGAGGCGTGTCAAATGAACACCTGATTCATCAATTACGGGTGTATCTTTATTCAGGGACCAGTTGGGACTGGGCCTTGTCTGACTCGGTCAGGCCAGCCCGATGCAACGGGTCTTCGGGTATACCTGACCCCACATGGGACTAGATCGCTAAGGTTCAGACGTATTTATTGGGTCTGGTCTGCTAGGTCGAGTGTCTGGACAAGCCCACTGGGTGGGTCCGGTCTGCTAGGCAGGTTCGGCCTACTCGGTTGGCCCATGTTTGACCCGATCAGCTAGATGTAGGACCTATCTTCCTACCTGGACCTAAGGGTGATGGTTCATTTCTTCCAGTCATTGGGGTGAAGTCGCACCATGTAACAATCAGTCGTTTTGGCCGACTAGTGGTGTTCCAACACAGCTCGGTGTGGGGCTATGTAGCTCTCCACCTTCTTCGGCTTCAAGCCGCATCCTCCTCCACTGGCTCATTATTGCGCACCGCTCCACCACCGCCATCGGCGGATGGCTCGAGCTGGACACCTTCTTCACCCGCTATGGCTTCGGCCTCCGCCTTTCCCACCGGCAGTGCCTGATGGTGCGCCGCACCACCTCCACAGCCAACTAGTGCCGACCGCTCTAGTAACTATTGTGACATAGTGTTGTGGCCTTTTAATCCCATAACGGGCGATGGCACACCGCCTCCATCATGGCTAGTTGGTACCACCACGCCTGATGGTCTTCCATGGAGAACGCAAGGGTAAATAAGGCGGTGGAGGGTCAGGGCTTCGTTTGTTTGGCCCGTGCCCTCTGCGTTAGCTTGAAAACATGAGGGCGGAAAATGGGATTCAATAATCACATCAAATTATAACAAAAATAAATCACTACCTCATGTTTGTTGGAGAGATTACATTCTTGAGGAAGTGTCAATGTTCGTCATTCGGTGGCACTCGTCACCGCTCTCTATACACGGCTTCATCCACCAAGTGATTGGTTTCACAACAATTTATTAGGACTTCGTCACTTTGTGAAGTTGTGTGAATACCTCTTCCCAAGCTCCATATAAATAGAAGGTGGGGTGGGTGAATAACACATGTGGAATTAATGGGGGTTCATTTATAGGAACCTAACTAATTCGAACGATGATGTAAAAAAGTATTTGAAGAGTCAAGGAATTTAATGGCTTACACTTCGTTGGTCCCTCCATTGCCGCTTGTCTGTTGGAGGAAAATAAAGAAACAAATAAATTAACAAAGTTATTTTATTATTCTTTTAAAAAGTCCAAAATATATCTTTTTCTCTAGAATTACTGTGGTCAAAGTGGAGCCTCCCTTAAGTGAATCCTGGCACTGCGGATTAATCTGTTCCCTTAGATTATTAATCCGAGCACAGGTTCAAAATATAGAAAACAAATCTCGTGATTTTACTAAACATACCATATAAAAAGTTCAAAAATTAATTTCGGGCACAACGGGCCTCGGAATTACTCACTGTCAATTTTCACATGCTCATAATAATTCCATATATTCTAAAAACATGAAAAAATTCATGTCTTTACACGTATCATAAATTTTAATCATCTTATCACTAAAAGAATTCACGCTCCAACTGATGTTAATTCACCTTTAAAACATTTAAAAGATGTTGAATATAAATTCATCGAGGTGATATATTGGAGATGTCAGGGACTTACAACAATTATGTTGGCATGTATAAAAATACTACCCACCTCATATTTCATTTGATATATTAGTTAACCCATTATATTTTTTGACATAGTATACATTTTTTCCAGAATCCAATACCCATTTCTCAATAGACATAATTATGATAAAATAGTCCCCTAAATATCAATCAAGAAACCAAATTTGTTTTTTAACCTATTTTTTTGTATAATTTGAGATTCTTTTTTATTCTTATTGAAAAATTATAACTTAACTTATTTTTATTTCACTTGTTCTCATACCAGTAACATATTATATCAAACTTCATTCCAATATATTACTATAAAACAACACTTTACATATAAGAAACTATGTGGTGCTATTTTTCATATAGTGGTAATTATTATCTTATGAAAATTATTATATAGTCGTATATTGATCCCAACAACATTTTAATTCAATACATCATGTCCTTAGAATATCATCCATTTTTTGGATAGTCTTCTAATTATTTATACTTTTTTTGATGATAAGCTATGTTATTATTGAGATATGTATTTAAGTCCTTCTACAAACAAATCATAAATTTTAATATAATTTATAGTTAGTGATTATATCTATTGAAAATAGTGTTCAGGAAGTCTTATAATTTCATTCGTGTGCGTCCTATAAAGAGGATCCATAGTGAAATATTCTCAAATTTCATGGAAATGAAATAACTTTTTATGAAGATCTAAAATGAACCATTTGTCACTCTTACCCTTATATATCATAAGAAGAAAAATTATTATTCCACATCTACATTGGTGAAGTAAATGTGAGAAAAAGACATTCATGTTTTTGTAATTCTAACTTCAATTATTGGATCCCTATGTAAATTACAACATAATATACACTCTATCAATTGATATATACCCACAAAACATTCTTCAAGATATCTAAAATCATCATTGTACATCAAGAATTTATATATATGTTGTATCATTGAGCCTCATCCTATTGACCTCACTTCATGTTGAGTATTTATAGATTCAAAAAAATTACTATTTCTTATAACTCCATTACAACCAAGGTTAGTCATTATTAATATCTCATTACTGAAATCTTCCATATTTATTTTTAGAGAAAAATAATCATGGTTATATTTGTTAATCCTCTATAATAAATACTTTTAGTAATGAAATGGAATAATACTATTGTTTTTCCTTCAATTATTATAACATGTCCACCCTTATTAAATCATTTTTAATTTAATCATTATCTCATCCTTATAATGGAAAAAATATCATGTTCTGTTATACTCGTGGAAACAACAATATTTTTTGATTTTTTAAAAAAAATCTATAATTCAATTATACTCATTGGTTAATTGAGACCATATTCTTTATATCATATTAAAATATTTTTATGCAATGATATAATTGAAATATTTTTTTACTTTATATATCATGTATTTATTAATAGATATGATATATCTACCATTTCATATACTACCTCCACTACTAACACAAAATATTTTTTGGTTTAATTAAAATCATTGGATTTAACATGCCAAGATATACAATAAACTAATATTTCATTTATCATCATAACACATCCAAATACCTTTCATTGAATCCTAACTTTTAATATAAAAAACCTTATCTAGAAGATGGCATAGTCGATATAGGTGATTTTATCATTTTCCTCCTCAATTCATGAATGTTATCTTTATAATTCTTAATCAATGTGAATTTTACCCCCCTTTCATGTCAAATTTGTTCATTTATTAATTAATCATGTAATTTCGTCAACAAACCAGCAAAAATAATTTATAAGACATAGAAAATATGGATTTAAATAATAATGGTGGTTCATGGACATTCCTTGAAAACAATTATTTTATAAGGATTTATATATTTACAATTATTGAAAAAATTTATGACATTTTCATATCAGCCATTATTTTATAATTGAATTTTCCAAAAAACCTCAAACACGATATCCAAATTGTAACGACCCAATGTTTTCAATGGAAATTACCTTATTATAAATATGTTTTAAAATCACATGAAAACACTACATAATGTACTGCAAAGTGATAACTGTCTTTTAAACATATGTTTGTAACTTTTATGTTTGGAATTTTAAAAAATCTTACATAAATGGTTGCAATTAGTAAGTTATTTGGAATCCTATAAAAACATAATTTTTGGGGAATAGTATCCTATATGTATGAATAGTAATATACCCTTATGAATAGTTATATACCCTAATGAATAGTAACTATACCTATGATAATATATAAATAATATTCAAGTTGAATGTATGTTATAACTATATTTTATAAATAGTAAATGAATGTTTTAAAATTGGTTTTTGATAATAAATTATAATTTTAATTAAATATTAAAATAATATTATTTACATAAATATATTTGAAAAAAGGACTTCATTTTTGGATTCTACACGTGAAAAATGGTAAGGTTGATTTTTTTTTGATTTTTATGAAATACTTCAATTTTCAGGTGAATAGTAAAAATACAGTTTTTTCAGATAACCGGTGTATCTTTTATTTCATCATTCCTGATGTAATGAAGACATAAAATTTATAGAACTTCAGATTCAGACAAATTATATTTAATTTCATAATTGATTCCTTGAAATACAATAATCTCAATTTCAAAACATAAAAATATCTTTCCAAAGCCGAAATTCAAAAGGTGATTCCCTAATGTATCCTTTTCTCTTTATATCACTTTCCTTTTAATAAATTAATGAATAGGAATTATAAAGATGACTTAAAGTCTAAAAAATATTTATTTTATATTAATATAAGATTTATTATTTCAAAAACTACTATTTCAAAACTATCATTTGATATATTATATTATTTATTTTTTCATTCTAAAAACACCTCCCTCTTCATGTATAAATTATCCCTCTCCCTCCTCATTCCAAACCACACCTCTCTAGCTTCATTAATAGTCTAAACTCTGACTAAGAATCTTCCCTATCCCCTCCCCTACTTTCAAGAGCTTTTGGTCTCAATAAAATACCATAATTATGTACCTTTAAGGAGGATCTCAATAGAAAGATTCAAGAGGTAATTTCTCTTCATCTTTCCTTTAATTTTCTTTCAATTTCATGTTCTTTTCTTATTTTATCCCCACCTATATTCGTCCAAATGGTATGGTATCTCCAGTATCATACATATGCAGTATTTTAATGATACTAATTTTATATTATACCATCCAACCCCCTTCTCATTTTCCTTTTATTTTATAAAAGAAAACGTTGTTCGTATGGTGTTAATTTTTACCTTTAATAACGACATGTTCACTTTTTCCTTTTCTACTTTTAGATCTTGTAATAAGACAATTTTTATGGTCGAACCCGAATATTTTATATTTATTGTGTCCATTTTAATGTTTTGGAACTAAATTAAGTACATATTACTTAATGATGTATCAAAACAAGTTCGTTGTAGTTGAAAAATCGATGAAATTATCACATATGATCATCATAAAATTCCTATATAATGATTCATCCACCATGTATATAACATAATTAATTATAAAAAAATAAAACTCCAATAACATTATTAATAACATTTAATATTAGTTCTGAATGTTTACCCATGTTCTACCCTTAAATTTATGAATACAAGTGTAACGCTCAAGAAAACCATAGAAACGAACATACTTGAACAACGTTTTTAAACTCTATAACTCATCCAAAGGCACATTAAATAACATAATGAAACCATAATGATCCATATTCATGTAAAAAAGGTTCTTTTATTGTTAATTAATGAATCTTATGGGGTTATACAGGACATTAAAGCAAAGAAAGCGTTCAGATACGGGGTAAGGGGAAATTCTCGAACCTAACTTCCATCCATAGAGTTCTCCCTCTTTAACTCTTTTTTGGATATGGTTACTCATTGAAAATAATTTTTCAATCACTTTAATTACCTATTTGGATATACATGTCTTTCACTGTGGTTTATGTCAAACAAAATGTTCTCCAAATGAGCTCTTCTTTTAAGAACACTCTTTTTACTTCAAGGTTGACGGTTCTTAAAACATGTATGTTATTCCTTATTTCTATTTAGAACCCAATGTTTATTAATGTGTTATTAATAGAGGAAAATCATTCCTTTTCATGGTTTAGTCATTTTATTTTTTATATGTGTTCATTTTTTAATGCATTATAAATGATTATATTATTATGCAACGATTGCGCCCGGAATTATATAGCGCAATATGAATGTTTCAATGGAATGGGTGTTCTCAGAATTATAAAGCACTCCAATTAATTGGGTAAATTAATGATTCTCATTAGTTAATTTGAAATATTGTGTTAACAAGATTCTATATTTGTTCACAAGTATGTGTGGTAGTTAACCACTAAGACATGATGTTTTATTTTTATGCATTGCCACATTTTAAGTCTCTTATTAATAATTTATCTAGTGATTATTATCTTTTCCTATGTTATTCTTATGCCCACCCATTGTTATATTGCTCTTATATATCCTCTAACTTGTCTTTTATCTCACCCCTTTTGATTAATATCCTCAGGTGTTTACATGTACTAAGGAGAGTTCAAGTGCCAATGAGAAGCTAGAGAAAAATAATTAAATAAATGCTTATGCTTCATGTTGTAATTGTTATGTATGGTCCTAGTTTTTTCATGACACAAAATCTTTGGATCCTCTATGTGTAATACTATTATGTTTCATATGATTAAAATGATGTAATAGTAATGTAAGAAACGGTTGGGTCGCTATAGTTGGTATTAAAGGCAAGGTTTAGTTAATTTGGGAATTATGATTAGTGCACCCTATAGAAAGCCGCTAGTATGAGACTATGTACAAATATGCATAAAATAAGATTTACATAGTTATCCCATATATTATTCTTTTAGTATAAATTTTTGAAATTAGCAAGTTATTTATTCATTACATGTTGACATATGTTTTGTTCTAACCTTCTCTATTTTTGACAATGGTGGGAACCTGGAAAGACCCAGAAAAAAACTCATGTCAGGGAAAATGCACTGATTGGTTGAATGAAATCCCCAATGATTTTGGTGGTGGATTTCAGAACATCATGGATATTCTTACCTAACTATCTCAGGTTACGAACAGTAACCAGAATAATGTGGAACATCTTCCTTATCCAAAGATGGAGAAACTAGATATCGAATGTCTTATGAGGCAATGACCACCAATGTTTATTGGATATTCCGATCCACTAGTTGCGTAATAGTTGGTCAACTCCATAGAGAAGGACATTTTTGAGCTTCACTATTCTGAGACGAAGAATGTGACATTATACATTTATCATCTAGATGAAGAGACCGATCAATGGTGGGAGTTGATTAAGAACACCAAGCCTAAGGAGTAAATTGAAGAGATGGAATGGGAATACTTCAAGATAATGTTTCATTAAAAGTATTTCCCAAGAACTCTTCACACAAAGATGGAGAGAGAATTCATAGTGCTCACATAAAAGGAAGGATAATTTTTTCACAACATATGAAGCTAATTTCACAAGGGTTGTATGATATTCTTAGGGTTTTGTTATCAAAAATGGAAGCAAAAATGATAGGTTCTTTAGTGTATTATAAACACACCTTGGAAAGGCTCTTTAAATTCTAGGCTTTTAGAGTCTAGAAGAAGTTGTTCGTTGTGCTCTCAACAAGGAGATGGTGTTTGGAGAATGGTTTCATGGATATGGGTATATGAAAAGAATTATGGATTTTCAAGCTAGAGGATCTAATGAAAAAGGTGGTAAGAAAACACAACGACCCACATTCCAAAAATGTGGGAAGTTAAACCATGGGAACTACCTTAAAGGTATGTGGAAGTGCATCAAGTGTGAGAAAGAAGTACACCATCCTCAAGAGTGTCTAAAATACATGAAAATTAAGGATAATGTGGTAGAAAACGATGGAAACACCCATGGTTCAATGCAACATCTTTAGGGAGCTAAGGAACTATGCAAACCAGTGCACTAAACCTTGAGTTATTGAGGGTATTAAATGCCATCATCCACCAAAACAAAGAAACAAGATAAGGCATATACCATCACTACTGTGGAAGTGGAGAAAGATAATGAAGTCATACAAGGTACACTTCCTATTCACTCAATAATGGAAAAAAGACTTATTTGATTCTAGTTCTATGAAATCTTTTATATCTTACACATTATCTAGTACTTTAAAATTGAATCCTCGAATCCTTGAAGTAGAGATATCCATAAAAACAATAAATGGTGAAATCATTACATCCCAAGTGTTTGAATCATCTCCTATTGGAATATGTAGGAAGATTCTTCCAAAAAATCGTGTAATACTTCCCTTGGTGGAATTAAATGATATAATGGTAATTGATTGGATCTCGTTATATAGAGCAGATATCAATTGTCAGGAAAATGAAATATCTTTTCATATTCCAAACCATCCCATGCTCCACTAAAAATTCAACAAATATCATGAATCTCCTTTAAAAAATCCTTTAATGGTGTGGGAGTGGTTTCCCTATGATGAAAAATAAACCACCCAAATGGTTGAGTCAAAGAAATGTGCCATCCTTGAGGAAATTCCCATTGTGAAGGAATATGGTGATGTATTTTCTGAAAAGTTACATGAAATTCCCCCAGATTGTGAGGTAGATTTCTCAATAGAATATATACCTGGAGCTAATCCTATCTCAGTGTGTCCCTATAGGATGGATCCTATCGAACTGGAGAAGTTAAATAAGTAGCTTCAAGAGCATCTAGGACAAGGGATCATACACCCTAGTGCATCACCTTGGTGTGCACTAGTGCTCTTTGTGAAGAATAAGGTTGGAACAATTCAGTTTTGAATCGATTATCCGGAACCCAACAGGATCACTATAAAGAACAAGTATCCTCCTCCAAGGATTGATGACTTGTTTGATTAGTTAAGAGTAGATCAATACATATCAAAGGTGGATCTTTATTCAGGATATCATCAGTTAAAGGTGAAAAAAGAAGATATTCAAAATATTGCCTTCCGTACAAGGTATGTGTACTATGAGTTTCTAGAGATTCTCTTCGGACGTACTAATTACCCTAAAATCATCATGGATTTGATGAATATAGTCTTTAGACATTACCTCATCAAATTTGAGGTATTTTTTATTGATGATATTATCATCTACTCCAAGAATAAGGAGTAAAATTAAGAACATATAAGAGTTGTTTTGGTGACGTAGAGAATGTAGAATTTGTATGTCAAGTTCATCCAGTGTGACTTTTGGACAAATAATTTCATGTTCATGGGACATGTGATCACATGTGAGAGAATTTCTCTGGACCCCTCCAAAAAAAGGTGATTGAGGAATGGATCAGTCCCTCTAGTGTTACATAAATTTGTAGTTTTCATGGATGAGCTGGGTACTATCAATGTTTTGTGAGAAATGATTCATGATTTTAAACCCCTATATATAAGATAACTAGGAAAGGGGTAATGTATGTTTGGATGAAAGAATGCAAGAGATTCTTTAAGGAGATAAAGAGAAGGATGATCACTACACTTGAACTCAAACTACCAAAAAGTGGAGAATATTTTGTGATATATAGTGATGCTTCCAAAAATGACTTGGGTGTTGTACTCAGGAAAAATGAAAATTGGATTGCCTATGCCCCACGAAAGTTGAATATACTTGAGTAGAACTACCCAATGCATGATCTATAGCTGGAAACCATTATTTTTTGATTGAAAATCTGGTGACACTACCTTTATATTGAGATGTATGACATATACACCGACCACAAGTGCCTATAGTATATATATTCACAAAAATGGTTCTCAACATGCATCAAATTATATGGTTAGATCTAATCAATGATTATGATTTATCTATTCAACATCATCCTTGAATGGAAAACATGGTAGCTAATGCTCTAAGCATAAAAGAACCCGATACTCTATCCATGTTACAGATTGAGAAAGACCCTATCTTCTTTGATTTTCAAATAATGGATTTAGATGTCAAATGGAAGGGGATACATCGTATCTTTCCCAAGTGATTGTGAAATCATCAATCTAGGAGAAGAATAAGAAAGCACAAAGGGAGGACGTGGAGATTCAAAAGAGTCTGACTGTAGTAATGGAAGGGTTATTGTAAGAGTTCCATATCGATGATGATGATGTGATTTGGTTTGGAACACAGCTTTGTGTCCCTTCATCACCCAGGATAAAAAATAAGCAATTGTAAAATTCACATATCTCAACATTCTCTATCCATCCTAGAAGCACCATTATTCATCATGATCCTTGAGAATACATTTGGTGGGATAACATGAAAAAGGATATCACCAAATATATATCAAAGTGCTTTCTATGTCTATAAGTTATAGCAGAGAAACAAAAGTCCAAAGGGATGATTCAACCATTACCAATATCCATGTTTAAATAGGAGGATGTTATTATCGACCTTTTCATAGGTCTCTCGAAGATGTCGAAGGGAAATAATGTGATTTGGGTTGTGGTTGACCGACTCACCAAGACTACCGATTTTTCACTATTTGGGAAGATATCTCACATTATCAACTTTCAAGGATATATGTGAAGGATGTGGGGAGACTACATGCTTTTCCACTATCGATTGACTTTAACCATGATCTAAGGTTGACTTCTAAATTTTAGAGGAGTCATCAATATGATTTCAGTACTAAATTAAATTTAAGCATGGCCTATCACCCCCAAACTAATAGCCAATCTGAAAGGACTATTTATACTCGTTAAGATATGCTAAGAGCCATCTATTTATAATTCAAAGGTGGATGGGATCAACACCTCCCATTGGAAGATTTATCATACAACAATATCGTCCACTCAATTATTCGGATGTCTCAATGTGATGCTCTATATGGAAAGTGATGTAGAATTCTAACCTGATGGGATGAAAATGGAGAAAGAAAGCTACATGGACTCGATCTTGTGCAAGAGATGATAGAGAAGGTTCAATTCATCCAGAAACACATCAAATCTGCTCTATTCCCGAAAAAGAGCTATGCTGACAAACATAAAAGGGACTTGAAGTTCGATGTTGGATATAAATTCTTCCTTCGAATATCAAAATGGAAGAGATTCATGTAGTTTCTAATGAAAGGGAAGCTATGCCCAAGGTACATTTGCCCCTTTTAGATCTTTGACCTCATAAGAGCTATGGGCTATCAGATGGAAATTACACCTAATATGGATCATGTTCATGGTGTCATTCATGTATCACTCCTGAATAAGTACATACCAGATCCCACACATGTACTAAACTTAGTGGTGGTACAACTAAAAGATGGTCTCTCCTATGAGGAGAAATCTGTAGATATTCTGAACCAAAGCGACAAGGTTCTGCGCAACAAGACAACACAGATTGTTAAAGTGTAGTAGAAGAACCATAATTTTGAAGAAGCTACTTGGGAATAAGAAGAGGCGATGAAGGAGAAGTACCCTCACCTATTTGTGTAAAGTAAAATTTCAAGGGAAAAATTTCATTAGGGGGAAGAATATAACGACCTAATGTTTTTCAAAGGAAATTGAATTCTTATAAGTATTTCATGAAATCACAAGAAAAAAAACATAAAGAACTAAAAAGTGATAAGTGTCCTTTAAACATAATTTTTTAACTTCTGGTTTTGGAATTTCAAAAACCCGAAAAACATAGTTGAAATCAGTAAGTTATTTGGATTCCAATAAGAAAAAAATATTTTTTGGTTAATCTTAACATACCATTATGAATATTAACATACCCTTATCAATAGTTATGTACCCCAATGAATAGTAAAATTACCTATGTAAATGTATATATAATCTTCAAATAGAAAGTATGATATATCTATATTTTAGTATAAGAAAATGATTGTTTTAAAGCTAGTTTATGATAACAATTTATTATTTAAATTAAATATTAAAATAATAATCTTATGAAAATTATTTTTGAAATATGGACTTCAATTTTTTATTCTACATGTCAAAAAATAGTTAGGTTTATTTTTTGGGATTTTTCTATAATACATCAATTTTCATGTGAATAGTAAAAATACCGTTTTTCACATAATCGTTGTATCTTAAATTGCATCACTCATGATTTAATGATAAAATAAACTTTCTATAACTTTATATTCGGTCAAATTATATTTAATTTCATAAATGGTTGCTTAAAATACCATAATCTCAATTTCAAAACCTAAAAAAACTTTCCAAAGCCTAAAGTCAAAAGGTCACTCCTTAAAGTATTTTTATCTTTCATTCACATTATTTTTAATAAATTAATAATTTAGAAATATAAAGATAGTACACAGACTAAAAATAGTTATATTATATTAATATATGATTTATTATTTCAAAAATAATTATTACACGTCTAAAATTTGATATATTATTTTATTTAATTTTTTATTCTAAAAACACCTCCCTCCTCATGTATAAATATCCCATCTCCCTACCCTTGAAAAACCACACCAATAAAGCTTCCATACATGTGTAAAAAGAGACCAAAAATCTTCTCTAACTCCACATTCACATCCAAGAGATTCTGGTATTTTCAAAATACCAAGCCTATGTCCCTGAAGGAGGATCTCAAGAGAAGGATTCAAGAGATAATTTCTCTTCCTCTTTCCATTAATTTTCTTTCAATTTCATGTTTTTTTCTTGTTCTATCCCCATATATCTTCATCCACGTGATATTTTAACCCTAGTATCATACATATACTGAAATTTAATGATAATAATTGGATAATATACCATCCAACCCCCTTCTCATTTTCCTTTTAATTTTTAAAAGAAAACATTGTTCTTAAGGTGTTAATCTATCACCTTCAAGAACGACATGTTTTATTTTACCATTTCTACTTTCTGATATGGTCATGAAACCATTTTTTTTGTTGTTCCATAATATTATATGTGTAGTATATCCTATTATACGTTCTGGAACTAAATTAGGTACGTATTACTAAATTATTAATTAAAAAAAGTATGTTGTGGTCGAAAAAACTCCCAAATTAACCCATACGATCATCATTAAATTCCTATATAATGATTCATACACATGGTATACAATATAATTAATTATAAGATCATTTAAACACCTATAACTTCATTAACAAAATGTAATATCAGTTATTTATGTTTACCCCTGTTCTACTCGAATTTCAACTTATGAACCCAAGTGAAACACTCAAGATAACCATAAAAACATGCATTCCTGAAAAATGTTTTTAAACTCTATAACTCATCCAAAGGCACATAAAATAACATAATGAAACCATAATGAACCATATTCTTGTACACAATTTTCTGTAATTGTTAATTAATAAATCTAATGTGGTTATATAAGACATTAATACAAAAAAAGCTTTCAGATACAAGGTAACAGGAAATTATCGAACCTAACTTTCATCCTTTAGGTTCTCCCTCTTTCATTCCTTTTTTGATATGGTTACTCATTTAAAAAAAATTCATCATTTTCATTTCATTTTTGGGATATAACTATTTTTCACTAGTGTTTATGTCCAAAAAATTGTTTTCCAAAAGAACTCTTATTTTATGAATAGACAATTTACTTCATGGCTGAAAGTTCTTATAACATGTATGTTATTCCCCCTTTATTTAGGGAACCCAATGTTTATGAATGTGTTCATATGTGATAAAGCCCATTAATTTTCATGGATTAGTCATGTTAATTTTTTATATGTGTTGATTTTTTCATGCATGATAAATGATTATGTTATGATGTGACGTGTGCGCCTGGAATAATATAGTGCAATATGAATGTTTCAATGTGACGGGTGCGCCTGGAATTATACTGTGATCCAATTCATTCGGCAACGTGACAAATCTCATGAGTTAATGTGAAACTATGTGTGAACAAGATTCTAGCTCTATTAACTTGTATGTGTGGTAGTTAACCACAAAGACATGATGTTTCATTTTTATTCATTTCTACATTTCAAGTCTCTTATTAATGCTACCTCCCGTGTTCATGATCCTTTGCCTATGTTATGGTTATTCTCACCTTTTGTTATGTTGTTCTTATATATCCCTTACTAGGATTTTATCTCACCCCTTTGATTTATATCTTTGGGTGGTTTCATGTACTACAGAGAGGTCAAGTGCCAATGAGAATCTATAGAAGAAGGAATTAAATAAATGTTTTTACTTGATGTTGTAAATGTTATTCATGGTAATAGTTTTCCCAAGACAAAACCTCTTTGGATCCTATATTTGAAATACTATTATGTTTCATATCCTTTAAATGATTTAATAGTAATATAAGAAAATTTGGGGTCACTATAGTTCATTTTAGAGGAAATGTTTATTTAATTTGGGAATTAGGATTAGAGAACCCTAGAGAAAACCTCTAGTATGAGACTATGTACAAATATGCATACTAGAAGCATTAACTAGGGATCCCATATATTATGATTTTAATATAAAATTTTCAAATTAATAAATTATATATTCATGACTTGTTGACTTATGTTTTGTTCTAAATTATTCTATTTTAGAAAATGGTGGGAAACAGGAGAATCCTAGACAAAAACTCATACGAGGGCCAGTGCAACGATTGCCCGAATGATGTCTCTAATAATTTGAGAGGTGGATTTCTGAACTTAATGTTGTTTTTAACCCATCTACCACAGGTTTTGAACAATAACTGTAATAGTGGGGAACATCCTACTTAACCAAAGTGGGATCAACTAGCTATCGAATGTTTTATGAGGAAATTACCACTGATGTTTAGTGAATCTTCTGATCCACTCGAAAAAAAATATATTTTATGTGTATCATTTTTTTGAGATGAAAAATGTGACACTAGATGTTACTCTTCTAGAAAGAGAGGCCGATCAATGGTGGGATTTGATTTAGATCACCAAGACAAGTGAGTAAATTGAAGAGATGAAATGGTAAGACGTTAAGATAATGTCTCATAACATGTATTTCCCAAGAACTCTTTTCACAAATATGGAGAGAATATTCATATAGATCAAGAAAAAGTAAGGAGAATCTATCAAAACCTATACACATAATTTGACAAGTCTTTTAAGGTACTCTTCAGGTTTTGTTATCAACAATGATAACAAAATTGATAGATTCTTTAGTGGATTAAAACCAGACCTTCTAATGTCTCATGCAATTAGAGACATTGGGAGTTATGAAGAAGTTTTTTGATGTGATCTCAAAGTGGATATGGTGTTTGGAGAATGGTCCCATGGATATTCTGATAAGGAACAAAAGATGGAGTTTCAAGATCAAGGATCTAATGACAATGGTGGGAAGAAAACTCAATGACCCACACACCAAAATGTGGGATAATGAACCATTTGAACTACCTTAAAGGGATGGGGAAGTGATTCATGTTTGGGAAATAAGGACACCATAATCAAGAGTGTCTAAATGTTGTGAAAAGTAAAGAGAGTGCGGTGGAAGAAAAGATATAACCGTCCATGGTTCAACACTACAACTATAGGGAGTTGGGGAACTATGCAAGCCAGTGCACTAAACCTTGATTTCTCGATGGTAATTAGTGTCAGTAGCCACCAAATCCAAAGGATCAAGGGCAGACATATGTCATCACTACTGTGGAAGAGGAGAAAGATAATGAAATCGTAATAGGTACACTTCATGTTCACTCAAGAATGGAAAAAGTCATATTTGATTCCGGGTCTACGCATTAGTTTATATCTTGGATGTTTTCTAGTATGATAGAATTGAATCCCTGAAAGCATGAAGTAGATATATCTATAAAAACACAATGTGGTAAAATCGTTGTATCCCAAGGCTTTGACTCTCCCCCCATTGGCGTATGTGGGATGATTCTTCCAGAGAATCATGTAATACGTCCCTTGGTGGAATTCGATGCAATAATGATAATGTATTGTCTCTCATTATATAGATAACATTTCATCTATTGGGAAAAGGAAATATATTTTCATATTCCCATCCATCCCATGCTCCTCTACAAATGAAAGTAAGATCATAAATCACCATTTTGAAATCCTTCAATGGAGGGGGTTTTGATTTTTTATGAAAACCCATACCTCACCCAAATGGTTGAGTCAAAAGAAGGTGCCAACCTCATGGATATGTCCATTGTGAGGGAATAGAGTTATTTATTTCCCAAATAGTTACAAGGAATTATTTCTGGTCATGAGGTAGTGTACTCAATAAAACTTATACCCGAATCTACTCCTATCTCAAAGTGCCCCAATAGGATAGATCCTATCGAACTGGTGGAGTTAAATAAGTAGATACAAGAGAATCTGGAAAAACGGATCATACACTCTTGTTCATCACCTTGGGGTGTGCCAGTGCTATTTGTGAAGAAGAAGGATGGAACAATGTAGTTGTGTATTGATTATCGGGAACTCAACAAGATCACCACAAAGAACATGTATCCTCTTCAAAGGATTGATGAATTTTTCGATCAATTAATAGGATCTCAATACTTCTCAATGTTGGATCTTCATTTTGGATATCATAAGTTAATGGTGAAGAAGGAAGATATTCAGAAGACTGCCTTTCGTACAAGTTATGGGCACTATGAGATTCTGGTGATTCACTTTAGGCTTACTAATTTCCCTAAATCATCATGGATTTCATGAATAGAGTCTTTAGACATCACCTCGTCAAATCTGTGGTAGTTTTTATTGATGATATTCACATATACTCTAAGAGAAAGGAGGAACATGAAGAATATCTATGACTTGTGTTGGAGACATTGATAGAAAAGAAGTTGTACACAAAGTTCAGAAAGTGTGAGTATTGGATAAAGAAAGTCACGTTCTTGGACCATGTGACCATAAGTGAGAGAATTTCTATGGACCCTTAAAAAATAATGGATATTGGGGAATGGAACATTCCCTGTAGTTTCAATGAAATTCGCAGTTTTTGTAGAATAGCTGCATACTACGAATGTTTTTTGACAAATTTATCATGATTGTCAAGACCAGAAACTAATTTAACAAGGAAATGGGTAAAGTATGTCTAGATAGAAGAATGTAAGGGAAGCTTCAAGGAGCTAAGGATAAGGCTGATCACTACACCTGTAATCACATTACTGAAAAGTGGAGAATGTTTTTTTGATATATTTTGATTATTCAAAGAAAGGACCGGGTTGTGTCCTCATGAAAAATTACTATGTGATAGCATATTCCTCATGTATGTTGAAGATACATGAGAAGAACTACCTGACGCATGATCTAAAGCCATTATCCTTGATTGTTGCCTCAAAAATCTAGGATTACTACCTTTATGGTGAGAAGTGTGACATATACACTGACCACAAGAGCCTAATGTATATATTCACAAAAAGGTGGTAATCATGAATCAAAGGAGATGGTTAGATCTAATCAAGGATTATGATTTCACTATTCACTATCATCTAACAATGGTGAACAATGTAGATGATGCTCTAAGTAGAAAAAAAAACATTTACTCTATCCATTATATGGTTTGAGAAAGACCCTATCATTATTGATATGCAAGGAATTGGTTTTGAAATCATAATAGTAGGGGACACATCCTACCTTTCCCAAATGATTGTGCCACCATACTTCCAGGAGATGATTAAGGAAGAAAAAAGGGATAATGTGGAGATACAAAAGATGGTGAATGTAGTAATGGAATATAATTTGCAGGAGTTCCATATCATCAATGATGGTGTGATTCTGTTTTGAATGCGGCTTTGTGTGCCTTCATCACCGAGGATAAAGAAAGTTAAATTGGAAAATGCAGATAGATCAACATTATATATCCATCCTAGTCGTACTAAGATGTATTTTGATCTCTGAGAACACTTTTGGTGTGATAACCTAAAAAAGGTGATCACAGAATATATCTCAAGGTGGTTGGTATGTCCGAAAGTTAAATTAGAGCAATAAAAGTCCAAATGGATGACGCACCCATTGCCTATACCCGTCTGGAAATGGGAGAATATTACTATGGACTTTGTTACAGGACTCCCGAAGACGTCGAAGGGAAATAATAAGACAGGGTTTTTGGTTGACCGACTTACCAAGCCTATACATTATATTTTCAATCAAGAAGATATCTCTCTTGAAGAACTTCTAAGGATATATGTGAAGGATGTGGTGAGTCTGCATGGTGATCCACTCTCGATTCTCTCCAAACGCGATTCAAGGATCACATATAATCATAGAAGCAGTCCTCAACATGGTTTGAGTACTGAATTAATTTTATGAACGACCTATAATCCCCAAACTCATGGCCAATCTAAAAGGACTATGCAGAAACTTGAAGATATTCTTAGAGCTTGGTCCCTAGAATTCAAAGGTGGATGGGATCAGCATCTTCCATTTGTTGAGTTCTCATACAACAATAGATTTCAATCAAGTATTCATATGTCTCTATATGAATCATTGCATAAAAAGCGATGTAGAACACCAACATGTTGGGATGAAGTTAGAGAAAGAAAGATACTTGGACCTGATCTTTTGAAATTGATGACTGAGAAGGTTCAATTCATCTAGCAACACATCAAATATGCTCAATGTTGGAAAAGTAGCTACACTAAAAACCGTCGAATGTACATGGATTTTGAAATTGTAGAAAAATTCTTCCTTCGAATATCACCGTCAAAGAGAGTCATGAGGTTTGGAAAGAAAGGAAATCTAATCCCAAGAGTGTGTTCTCCTAGTATTATGATATGGTTAGAGACTAAAAAATAGTATTCTATAATTGGGGATGAGGTGGAAACCTCATGTAGATTGGTGTCTGAGATGAGTATATTTTGGTGATTTCTGGGAGACCCTGTGGTGTTGTCACGCATTGGGGTTGACACACCATGTAGACTGAGCTGACATGTCATGTAAAAACTTGTATGGTTCAATATGGAGTTTCACACTCAATTAGGGTTATCTAGGGCTAGGTCGAGAGAACTGTTAGCTTTTGGTTTCTCTATTTTCTTTTGGGGTTTTTGGGGTGCCTATTGAGTTTTCTTATGATCATGAGTGAATGTAATTTCCCCCACATTTTATATGTCTTAAGAATACCATATAACTTTTGATAGAGTCCACGTAGGACCCAAGCTAGGTATAGCTTACTGAGCAAGACAAACCAAGGTGTTTACCGAAGTTAGTCCATGTACCTTTCTGGAAGCTGTAGTTGATTTTGATCCCCTCTTATTAACTAGGTTAGATGATTTTATAATTTTTTTGAGGTCATTTATTTTCCCTTCATTCACATTTAGTACTTCTGTTGTACTAAAGTTGTTGAATATAGATGTCAGTATACATTGTTTTCTTTTTGGTTTATAACTTTTAGCCTTTTCATGTTCTTGGAGATGTGTGAATTTTTACAGGAATATAGGAATTTACTACCATTTTAGGATATGCCTACTCACCTGTTGTCTCCACTTTTTGGCCTATTAAATGTGGGCTTGGGGAGTCTAGTTCTGGGCCCCATCATTTTGGATTGTTACATAGTGATATCTAAACCATGAAGGTTCTAAATTTGGATTATAGTGTCATGATCATGGTTTGGGTTGCATTAACATTATGTTATGATGTTTCATGTTCATCTCTAATACCAAAGGTTCTAGTGTTGGTGTGAAATCTAATGTATCTATTCATCAGAACTCTGATAACCTTCTATTCTACTCAATACATTAGGACCACTATCGTCGGGAAATTAATGCTACATGCATCATATAGTACAGGGTTTTTTGGTTTTTCATGTACTTCTTATGTCACGTCCATAGATATACAATGTGACCATGGTATGTCCTAATTTTATTTTAGTATGGCTCTTTGATGATATCCAGACATGATTATATGCACGATTATGGTGAAAATCCACCATGTGATCATTTTTCAGTGTAGGGAACAAATTATGAGGTGTTACCACTGGGTGGTCCACTAGCAGTGTTACTACCGGTTGAGTAGTAGGTTTTACCAATTGTTCATGCCGAGCATGTACATAGGTTGAGTACACAACATGAGTTCTAAAGACAATGAACTCTATGATACCATGGTAGTCCAGGCCCCTAGGTAGTAGATGATTGGCTCAATGTAGTCATAAATGAATTCCAATTTTTTGAGGACACATCTCCATCAAGATGGTGGTCCTAGCAGGAAGATTTCATCAGGGATCCTCTTGGTGATGGTGGAGTTTGGATATATAGTCTCATGACATGGTGATACGTACTTAAGAGGAGTTATAGAAACTCTTCAGTGAAGAATTTTACCGAGCTACATTGAGATCAGTTTTTTTCTTTGAGGTTATGAAAACTCCTAAGGGTAGAAATAATGTTGTGGAGTGGTTGGTGAGGTTAAAAAACATGCCATGATTCTCCTTGGATATGGTTTGGGATCTGTTCATTAGGGTATGAACCTTAGATAAGGACTGGTTTTGAGATATAAGGGTGACTGTGATTCTGTTGTGCATTTCCACCTATGTTGTAGTGCTAGAGAAAGCTCTAGGGGTGCAAAGTTTATTTGAAAAGTAACAAGTGGACGTGACTAATATTATTGTTCTTGATACTGAGACATCTAATGAATCTAGAGTAGGGAAGATTATAGGATCATTGTGCATGAGGTATACCCATGCATGGACTGAATTATGTGCACCGGTAACACTGGAGTAGCGTCGATGATCTGATTAGACACATGAGAGGTGTCCTTATGATTTTGAAAGATTAGGGAATATTTCTAGATTTTTTCTAAACTGTCGTTCTACTTAGAAGGAGACTATTGGTCAGTCACCTTCACAAAGACAGATTTTTATGTAAGGAGTTCTATAAGGTGGCGTATGAGGTAGAGGGGCTGGAAGAGTGTCAATGGGTGGAAGGTTGTTTAATTTGATTCCTCTACCACCTCTATGAGGTCCTCTCCCGACATTGGGATATGGAGGACATGGGAAAGGAAGTATTCATGTTGTAAATGAATTTAACTTTGATTCTTCAATGATGCAAAGTGGAATGATTTTTGTCCTTTGTAATTTTTTTGAATCAATTGTTAAACATTGATTTGGGTACTCTTTTCATTCCACTTAAGATCGAGGTCTTACCTGGGGGGACGTTGGAAATTTGTTTAATCCTATATTGGTAGTTGCAACAGAGGTACTTGTATGACTCGGTGTGTGTGTGTGTTTGGGTAGACCTTATTTTTTTTCATGAGTACCCTCATTTGTTTTGCATCAATTTTTAAATGAAACGCTCAAAGCGGATGTAGTATAGTTTGATGTATCTTTTAATTCACGAGGAATGGGGACACCTTCCCCACTAAGACAAATCTTTGTGAAATAACCAATACTATATAGCAGAGTCAGTTTCTCCCTAAGAGGATAGTATAGCGGTGTGGTGGATGAGTTCTTTAGACTTCCATGCTCCGGTCAACGTCATGTGATGAACTATCAATGAAGGTCATGGAACATCCAGTGGAATTTCCCTACTCAAACCCATTATATTGGCAGCCCTAGGAGAGGTATAAACATACATAGATTCATTCTACACCAAAATTGTTATTCCCTATGATGTTTTCATAGTGTGGATTGTAATCCAACCACCAAATCTCTGTTGGGATGTCTCTATTGGGTGTGCAAGTTTTTCTATTAGGTCGGGATATGTTCCTGCTAGATGTTTGAAGATAATGGTCCTGGAATGACATAGTGTTTACTCTTGGGGAACCCTATTCCATTCGTAAATTCCATCACATTGTCATCATCAACCATGAATGAAAAATGATTGAGGAGGAAGTTGTATAGCCCATCCATTAGTGGATGTGAACAATGGGGTTCTGTTAGTATCACTGCTAAGTTAGAGAGGTGGTGTACTGCACGACCCTGTCCCTGGAGATAGATCTTGGTGCATGGTCCTTTCCCACAAGTCGAAGCTAAGGAGAAATTTGAACATTATATCATAATGTTGTCAAGGTTGAATATGAAAATATGAGTGGTTTTTTCTTGGTGGTTCCTCTCTGTAGGTTCTTGTAACCCATACCAGAACCCATAGTGAGATTATTGTCATGGGAGTCCAGTGGGGAGATCAATTTCATCCCTTGTTCATTGGATTTTGATTTTCAAGGATGAAAATCCCTAAGGTGAATGGAATTTAATTATAAAGGTTTTTACTTGTAATACTTTGGAATATTTTGGAGAATATTTAAAAAGATGGTTGGTGAGACTTTATTGGATGTTGGGGGCCGGGGAACCATGGTGCGGGGATATTAAAAATATTTAAAAAAATAATTCATGAATAGTGTCATCTCAAATGTAAATTACTCCCATTTTGAGTCTTAGATAATATTTATAAGGCTGTGTTGGAGTCTAGAATTTCATGTTTACCATAGGCATGATCTAATGCTTTCTGTGTCAGGAGTTTTGATTTGGAGTATAGTTGGCAGGGTGTTATGAGGTGGATTAATTTATTAAATAATGATTTAATTAAAAACCTATCATAATCCATGGACCTCCCCATATCTTTGGTGCATGAAACAATGGAGGAGTAACCCTCCTCCTATGCTCCATCTTCTCATGTTTTTCAATGGGTGAGACCTACACCAAATCAACAAATCAAGTTGTGGATGATCTCTGTTTATAATACATATCATCAGTAGATCGAAGAGATGAATAATCACATAATTGTTTGTTATCCAAAATTGCGTTATTTCACCACAAGGTTTTTGGATTTTAGTTTTGGTCATGATTCCTTTTGTTATTAATTTTATTAATGTTCTATTTCCCAGATATAAATACTACTGAACCCTGAATGGTTGATTAGTGAGTTTTGGGGAAGAACAGGACAAATCATGGCGTTTTACAGTTAATTCCCAACTGTAATTACATTCTACATGATGTGTAGTTCAGTGAAACAGGATGTGTAGTTATTCTTGTTCATGGAAGATGTACTTTTGGGACTACACATTGAGTATAAGGTTATATGTTCTGTAGTTCCCTAAACCATGTGACCATGCGTCTTGGATTGGGTTTGCTATGTGAAAACACATGGTCATGAACTAACACATGGAAATGATAAATAGACATGGGGTATGGTACATGAAAATTGGAAAAATAGATGACCTGGTGTCAATTTATCTTGAACATGCCATGTAATATGGGATACGTGACATGTAAGGGACATGGTTGGGGGGTCCATGTAGATGTGGAACTCCACTAGGGGCCGAGGGATGAGGTAAACATCGTGTACCTCCACTACACATCTTTAACTCATGCATTGGTTGCTAATACATGTAGATAGGATACACAACCAGGTGCTCGGGTAGGCTCACATGTCTTCTGTGCCCTGGTTCACTCTATATATGTCGAGAAGATCCTTCTGAGATCTTTCTCCTTCCATATCTTCTTTTTCGGGACTCGGATAGAAGCATCTGAGTAGCCTAACCTGAGAGTTTTTCCACATATAACATGATGGTGTCCTTCATTATAAACTAAGATATGATAGGTGGTGTAAATCGAGCAAGATTCTTGTCAATTTGTGTTGAGCCAATGTTAGAGATTGGTGGACATTGTGTAGAGAGATATTTTGATAGGGACTCTTATAGTGGACTAGGGTTTGGAATTACCTTGCCTATATGATTAGGTAGATATGGGACTCCACCCTTTATGGGTGTGTTTTCATTACCTTTTGATGGTTTCCTTCAGGGGTGTTACTCCCCTAATGCACTAGAGTGTGAGTTTCTATGTGATGTTTATATAGATGGATAGTACTCCCCCTGTAGAATAGTGTTTGGGTTCTTCCTATATGATGAATTTATAGAGTGGGTACAACCTTACCGTTTTATGGTGATGGTCTTATATCTGATGAGTCAGTACACCTTTGTCGTCCCCAAGCACTGGTCCTCCATTCGTGTTGTTCTAGCTCATCTGGTACACCACTTCCATGTCAATGAGTGAGTCTTATTGCCTTGGGTTGGTACTCCCCAACCATGTCAGGGTATGGGTCCCTCATAGATAATGAGTTGGTAGATTTTGTAATCCCCCTGACTATGAGGGTGTCGATCCTCATGCCACGGAGTAATACTCCCCTATCATACCATGGTGTGGGTCATCTATCCACTGAGCTGTACTCCCCTACAGTGTGAGGGTCCTCAATACACATAGTGGTTCTACCCTTCCCTATCAGGGTGTGGGTTCAAAAATCTCTATGTAGTACTCCCCTATTGTATAAGGGTGTGGGTCCACACATTCAGGGTAGTAATCACCAATCTCTGAGTAGAAATGTGGAGAAGGTCCTCTATTAGAGTTGGATATCCCATGTTTGTGGGAAACAATTATGAGGAGTGGGACCATACATATGATGTGAAAAATTCCTAAATAGAACATATTGCACCCTCTATATACTGAGGTGTGGGATACTCTATACAAGAGTGTCATAGGTTTGGCGTGTTAGTAAATAACAGAACTCTTTCAACTACAAGGATGTGGGGATGGGTGTGTAACTATGTTCCCTCTCATTGGATATGATGCATGTGGTGCATAGTATAGACTAGTTCTCCTTCTATAGTGTGTAGAGATGAAGTGTTTTTTCTCTTCACTTGTGTTTATTTAGTTTTTTTGGGTTCAATTTAACGACGACATGATCTCTGGTGTTTCGCACTAGAGAAGAATTAGTTAGATATTCCCAATGGAACATGATATCTTGGATGTACCATTAGGAATGGTAGTGTTGTTCCTGATTGAATGAATCTCTTGGAAAGGGTCCATCTAGGTTGATTAATCTCATGGAGTGTGTTATAATGGTTTTGAGTTACTATTAGAGCCTACAAAGATAATCGTGTTACTGGATATGCTATTGTAACCTCATTAGACATGGTGTTTGAGACAAGTATATTTGGGTTATTTTTTGGGAGTTCATCTGGATTTTTCACATGTTGAGGATGAAACCACTTGTAGACTGAGTTGACATGTATTGTCCAGATGATGATGGTTTGAGATGATGTTTCTCAATCGACTGGGGTTCCCTCTATATAGGTCGAGTGGGCTACTTAATTTTAGTTTCTCTATTTTTAATATGGGTATTTTGGGGTGCGTGTTGATTATTTTTATACTCACCGCTACAGAGGGTTTTCCTGCACATTTGATGTCTCTTGGGTAGAACATAGGCCTTCTAAAGGAGTATATGGAGGACCTATTCCAGTTAGAGTATAGTGATCTAGATAGACTGAAGTAATTTCTAAATCTAGGATTAGGTGATTTCCAGTAGTTACATTTGACATCAATCCCCTCCTTCTATGTATTTTTGAGACTTTTAATGTTTTCTTTAGTGTGCATTGTTTTTCACTTATTTCACTTTCAGTAATTCTAGTGTACTCTATATGTGGGATATAGATGTTCTCATGCATTCTTTGTTAAGTTGTTTTTATATTTCATCATTTTGTGAGATTTGATATGTGTGTGTGCGTAATGGTAAATCGAAAATGCCTCCCAATTAGTGATATGCATACTCAGTGCTAGTTTCCAACCCCTGGCCTATTGGAGTTGGGCATGGGGAGTTGCATCTTGGACCCCATCAGGTTGGGTCATGACAATCATAGATTGAATTTCATTATTTTCTTCCCCATGGAAATTATTATATTAATTTATTATTATTGATTCTTGAAAAGATTTAGTTAATGAAATATCCCCTATTAAAAAGGTAGTTATATCCACTCCTAATTTTTTTTAACTTACTTCCCTCTATAAGAAATTCTTTCTTTATAATTCAATATCCAATACATCCACAGTATTATAAATATTACAATATATATTGGATGATTATATTGGAAAATATACAATAGAGGTGCACTTTAATTTTATCTTCCAAGTATATAATTGTAGGACTCAAATACCCAAGTGATTGTCTTACTATTTAATAATACAATACTGTATTATGGGTAATTTAATATTCATTGTAAATTAGTAAAATATAAAAGTCAACCTAGATATGAAATAAAATAATCCATTATCTAACTTTGAGTGTGTTTTCAATGTACCTAATGTCACATCATTTAGAGTTTCCACATCATACATTATTATTACTAACTGTCAAAATTTATCCACAACACTATTCTTTGGTGTGTAGGGGATTTTTTTTTTAATTTCATATTATTTTAATATATGAAAATTTGAAATCGTTTTCTTTTTACTACCATTTCACTCGTAATCTTCACGAGTTTTCTCTCTAAATTTAAAAGCATAAATACAACCCCCTTAGGAAATCACATTGATGTTTCATCCCTCATTTAGTTCACAAAGGGAACTCAACTCTTATTTTATTTTTCTTTTCAGATAGTTCATTAGTAATGGTTATAATTCATCCAATTATTCTCATTTTTTCATTTTTATTTTTTTTTAAAAAAACTACATATCATAATTTTTAGTTCTTGTTATAATCATGTCATAATAATTGATTTCATTGTGAATAATGATCTACATTAAATAGTATTTAAACCATCTAGAGGGAGACAAATCATATTTTTCATGATTCACTAATAATACAAAAAATTCATAACTATTTATTCATATTATCATCATATGAAATAAGTCCGTATTCTTTATTTTATAAAAATTTTGATTCATACTTTCATCTTAGAATATTTCCCTTGAGGAAAATTTTCTTCTTGAAATATCACATTGTATTCATTTACCTATATATTTTCTGTCTCTTTTAACTTTTTTGTATATTGAATCAGGTACCAGAAGTTATTTGTAAATCCACTAAAATATTACACATCCATGATAAATATTTCACTCCTAGTACACCCTAATTCCACAATCATATTCTCTAGAGTATTTTCTATTTCTCTTACAATAATAGATTAATGGTCAAACATAATGAAATAGATTTTTTCCTTTTAAAATGATTTTAAATTATTCATCAACATTGATAGAAAACTTGTTACTCTATATGGGTGAGGGTATTTTTCATAAACTATGTCAATTTCTCAAGAATGTTAATAAACATTTCTGAGGAAACATTTTCTTCATTAAACATATAATCCAATAAATACTCACAATGTCCTTGATTGTTGGCCGAGCATATGTCCTTTTTAGGAGGTACCATTGTATAATAAATTTTATAACATCATTAGTAATATTATAATATACTAATGTATACAAAAATAACATATATATACCATGTTTCTCAAAACATTATTTTCATATTCATAGGATTCCTTTACAAACAATTCAATAATAATCTCTATTATTTTATAGTGGTACTATTTATGTTTTGCAACAATGTAATTTTAAATATAGTTCCTTATATTCCTATAATAATTTCTTTCACAGTAATACTAATTCTTCCTAACTCAGTCACCCAAACCTGGTGTGTTATTTAATATTTGGTAATAATATTACATGAGATTACATTCTTAGGATTATATATAAGTATCCTTTAATAGACTACATACATAAACATTACATAGTACATATAACATCTTTAGAGTAAAAATTATTATTCCATAATCATATTTATGGTGTTGTTGACAAACTGTATTCCACTTCATCGTCTAGAGAAATTCGGAAGGAAATTCAAGTATTGGGTCAGATTGTCAAGATTTTATAACGAACAATGGACACTAACATGGCATAATAATTGTATAAGAGAAATAGTATTAATAGAGAAAAAAATGAAGCCATGTAATTTAATAGTTAATGATAACATCATAAATGAAGGGGAAAAATTAAATTATAACGTGAATAAAATTAATTGATTTCATAATGGAAAAAATGATTTTAGTGTATATTATTTGACATAACAAACATACGGTTGATGCCTTGTGTGAAGAGAATGAACTTTGATGGTAAGGGAACTCTGATTACCTTATGATAGTTATTTTATGAGACCTAGAAGTGCAATTATGGTCTAGAAATTTCTAGTCCCCACATACTAATAAATATTTCAATTTATTTCATCGTATACTGTGAGTTCATTGCAAATACATTGCTTAATGTTCAAGAATGAAAACTTATAAATACATAGAATAATTGTACAATGGATCTTCTCATATTAGAATTTCCATTTATGAATAATGTATAATAAAGAAATGATGATTATGTTCCACAATAAAGAAATTAAAAATAATTACATTGTTTATTACCATTAATATTATTGAGGAAAATTAATGTTTAATAATGTCAAACTAATTTTACTTATTTGGAGAAAAATTGTGTATTGTGGAAATGAAGTACATAAAATCATTTAGATAATCAATTTTGTTAGCCAATTGTGAATGAATATATTCTATAGATGGTTAAGAAATAAATTCTATATAGTTTTGTAATACCCTAAAAATTCCATTTAATTGTTTGAATATTAAATGGGATTTTTTTGAGACCTGGCTCTGAGATGACACATGATTCTGAGCCCTGTAATGGTCGAAATGTATTTTTGAACTATATTATAAGGTTTACTAAATAATCATGCAGGTGGGTTTTTTCTAACTTTTAAACTACTGCCTGGATAAAAAATATCATGGAACCATTGAAATACAAGAAATGATGATTCACTTATGAAGGACCTAACATCAACTGGTTCTGGTCAAACAAAAAAATACATCTCGGGACTTTGAGATGAAAAGTAAAATAAATTTTGAATGTTGTTTTATTATTATCTATTCATCGTTTCACAGAGACACAATGGAACTAATGTACAATGATGTGATGATGTTGAATCCATTAGTGAACCTCAATAATGAATCAGTGTGGCGATGCTGTAATGTGGAAGATGTCATCCTTCATTAATTAAATAAAAATTCAGTGTTGATAAACAACCCTTGAATTTTGTTGATTAACAAGGAAGTAAACTTATCCAATGCTGAACTCCAATGAATTTGAAATCCTTGATGATGCCCTAGGAGAGCCAATCTGAACCGTAGAATGACTGACAATGACTAGAAATCTTCTTCAACTGATATACTTTTCCCAGGTAGAGTTTTCAATCTGATTGATTTTCCCTAATTTTTTTCTTTTCACCGATGAAACAAGATCATCTCGCTATCTATTTGATCCGCGGATGAATTATTCCTGTGGGGCTGGGAAGTATTATTGCGAGTTTTTTTATCATGAATTAAATTTTGGTGAGTTAAATTATTCTTCTTGAACCAGTTGACATGAAAAATTCCAGGTCAACATGAACGATGACCAGTTTGTTCATTGGGTGTTCTCTATGATCATATATCTCACCCTCTCCTTGTTCTTCACCGACGGACACACAAGTCCACGTCAGATATTTTCTGGGGGGATTCCAATTGAGGTTGTACCCCCAACGTGATGGAAAAATGCTGAGGATTTTTTGGTAGAGACATTGGTGCCTCAATAAACTCGAAAGCACAGACGAATTAGAAAACAGACTAATAGAGTGAGTCTGATGTCCCATGGAGAAGACTGTCGGTGCGTCGATGATAGAGGCATGACACAACGTCACACTAAGGAAATAGATTTCAAGGACATCAGGGAATATATAGTTGTTGGAGGGTTTTTGCGCATCAATTAGAACGGCCCTAAGGGTGATCTGTGGCATGTTCTGGCACGCGGTGCATGATGGACCGCATGCGACGGGGAGGTGGTCCGCCACATGGCTATGAGAACCGGATTCCAGTGTAGCGTCCGAGCGGGACCCATGTCAGAACTCATATTATAGCTGAAATGATGGAGTGAATAGATCCACTGAGAGGATCAGGATGGAGGAGAACCAGCCTATCATGTGGGCTGGTCTATATAGAAAATCGGGCTACTATGTGGCCTTGTTAGAAAGAAACTAGTCTGACTAAGTCAGACCCGACCAGAGAATACAGAGTGGGTCACTAGGAAATCTAGTGGTCTGGACCCAAAGAAAAACTGGGCGAGGACCAGAAATGCCTAATTGGCCTTACCACTGGGCCATGTCGGAATGGGTCGGGTCTTCCATGACCCCCAAACCAGGTTGGTCGAGTCTGTCTGACCAATTCGGACTGGGCTGAGATTCATCTGGCCCCTATTTACTAAAACTAAAATATCATTTAGATCAGGAATCTAATTGATGTGACGTCTATGGAGTTGGGACCCTTGAGATGAGACTTTCCTTTGGGTATACTCTATGTGAGACATCGTGGTAGTTGAGATTCAACCAATGTATTGAGGAGTATATTTTTCCAGAATCCATCACCCTACAAACGTTAATTCTACAGCTAGGTAGGACGTGAAGGATTAGATATGTGGGTCTTATTTGGCACTGTATTAAAGAATAACATGATTGTTTGGTATCCTATAGGGCATTAGTGGTCATGTAGCAGGGCAGACCTTGGGGTTCGAGATGCAGAGCAGTTCTCAGTGGTGTAGTAGCCGAGGGGACCATCATGGTCCAGTAGCTAAGAAGACCTTATTGGTAGAGTAGAAGAGCAATCCCGAGTGGTCCAGTATCCACATGGAACTAAGTGGTCTAGTAGATGAGAGGGAATCTGTGGTCTATTATCCGAGTAGACCTTGGTGGGTAATCAAGGATGACTCCCTTAGTAGTACAAGATGTTTTATCGTTACGAATGATAATATTACATTATATAAATTTATTTATAACTGGTGTGGGCTTTCATTTCTTAGTAATATTTACCTTGTGGTTTGGGATCCCTTGTTGAGTACTGTGTAACTCACCCTTTCATGGGCTTCACCCACATGTGTCGGGTCTCATCCAAGTGATCAATGCTTTGACGGAGTCCTTGGTGGTCCTGGACTAGGTGGTTCTTAGTGAGAGGGGGAATACGGGAATACTTCTATAGCTACATGCAACTACCATTCATATACCAATCAGGTAGGGTCTCAAGCAGATGAACCTTGAAGGATTTACTTTCCTTTGTGTTTTTGGATGTATATTCTAGCTCCATTGTACTTTCAGTTTGTATTGTACTCTCAGTAGTTGTCTCGTTGATGGTTATGGTAAACATTGTGTTTACTTCGATAGTTTGAGATTTATATTTGGGAATAGGTTTAA
Source organism: Viscum album (assembly GCA_963277665.1). Taxonomy (NCBI): domain Eukaryota; kingdom Viridiplantae; phylum Streptophyta; class Magnoliopsida; order Santalales; family Viscaceae; genus Viscum; species Viscum album. The sequence goes on along the minus strand of OY728133.1, from coordinate 967,549,519 downwards.
AGGAAATGAATTCCATTTTATGGGGATATTCCTACTTGGTTCTAGTGACCAACCCCTACCCTATGGAAGGCATGCTTGAGTGTGTACGGGAACAGGCCCTTGGGGACGAGTCGTGAAAAAGTTGTATCGGAGGGTGGTCAGTTATTCTAGAAGAACTAATAGTCTTTATGTTTTTGAGTGGAAATAGTGATACGTGTTTCGAGTATGAATTTCAAGCTAGGGAGTCTAGTGTTGGTGTAGTGGATGACATATCCATACACTAATACCTTGAATTATGATTTTTGACTTGGAATATGAATACACAGGTTGCATGCATCATTGAAATATTTATCATGATTTTTTCTGAGTCAGATTCAGCTCACTAGGTAAAATCTATTAATCGTGACTCATATTATTCAATTTCAGGATGCCTCCATGTAGACAACTAGCGAGGATTCTAGTTGATGACCATGGGGATAGTCTACATAGTGATGGGGATTTGGTACACATATCATTTTTTGAGATGGATCCTTTGGGCACTGTCCTAGCATTACCAACCCCTGTTTATTAGCAGTTACTGTAGGTACTACCTATAAAGGATGCACATAGGTTCAGTTCCTTCAAAATTTTCCATAATATGAGACCTCCCATGATTAGGGGTGTGAAATATCATCAGGTTTCTTAGTATTGAAGGGAGGTTGTGATGTGAGTTTTCCACTTAGTGAGGATACCACCTTTATAGATGGAGGTTCTATATGCAAACCCTCTACATGGATCAACGTGGGGATGGTGCAGTTTTACCATTCAAACACATTTTTAGGTTAGCCTCTCTTTTTCGGAATTCGTGTCACTTTTCAGAGAGGATTTCTTCCCCAAAACATTTCACTCGGTGTGCATACAAGAGATTCTTCTCCTATAGTAGGGAAGCCTGACAATGGCTGGCAACTCTTTGAGGTTCATAGACCTCTCCTGTTACTATACGGATATGGAATGAGGCCAATTCTATTGGGACCATACCTTTGGGTAGGGACACCAATGATAGATAAGGGCATCTATGATTTCCATCAACAACCCTATGCAGGCTGCTGTGCTAGAGAGATGTTTAATAGTGCATAAATTCCTCACAGAGTAGACACCGGTGGTGGGATATACAACCGGGTGACCAGTTGGTTAGTCAATTGTGGTGGGTATCCAAAAGATGAAACAGATGCCAAAATGGGCCTATCAATTCAGGGTATGACCCTAAGAATTTGGGTTAGTGGTTCGAGGCTCCCAGGGTAAATTGAGTAATTAGAGGAGAAAAGTTTGTTACATGTGAAGCGGGAAGGGGAACATGTATTGGGATTACACGACTCAACACATAGAGGATATCTAGATGATCGAAGGACTACTGAGGTAGTGTAAGTGATAGGAATGGGGTGGTCCTCCATGTAACATACGTGGTTTTGGAGTAGGACGAGTGAAAATATTTGGGTGTAGGTACGAGTTTCTGCCACCACCACCACTAGGTGGTCCACCATGGGATCAAGCAGTAGGTGGAAAGGGGCAGGCTTAGCTTCATTCAATTGAGGCCACCTATCCCTACATTCCAAAGATGATATGATATATGATCTTTGTCTTCTACACATTACCTTCAATTCTTATAGAAACTAGTTCGAGTCACTCTTTCCATTCCACGGTCCTTTTTTGGATCTCAGAGATTTAGATTGAGCTTTTGGCTCAATCCTTATGATTAGAGACTCTTATAGGAGGTTATTCGATGATATCATACTGGTTCAGATAGTGTGATCTTACACTTAGAGGTGATATATTCAGTTGTGATCTTATAGTAGTGGTATTGATGCCTTATGAAGTCATTCTCTGTATAGACTATCTATTACTAGTTTCTTTCTCAGAACAACAGTGTAGTGTGTCCGCAGAGATGAAAACCATGTTTCCTTTTTCCATGAGAAGGAAAATGGTTCTGAACAGGATGGAATCTTACATATTAGAGTGCATCCAATCACTCATCAGTTGGATAGAATGACTCACTGTGTTGTGGATGAAATGAGTCCATAGTTTACCATAATGGTAGACAAGTATGAGTACACCATTCCATAGGATGTTCCAGGACTAAATTCTCACAACGAGGTAGTATTATGCATTGATCTACACCCTGGGATGATACTGATATCTACAACTTAATATTAGATGGATCTAGTCGAGCTCTGGGAGTTGAGGGTGATGTTGGAGGAATTTAATAGGAAGAGGTTCGTAAGGCCTAGTGTTTCACCGTGGGCAACCCCAGTGTTTTTTACTAAGAAGGAATACAAAAGCATGATATTATGTATGGAGTTCTGGTACCTGAACTAGGTGACCATGAAGAACAAGTATCATTTACCAAGGATTGATGACCTCTTCAATCAGATGAAGGGAGTGATTTGGTTCATGATGATCAAGCTCTCACTATCTTCATGTACGAGATGAGGACATCTCGAAGATGAAATTTAGATGACTCTCTGGAACCTATGAGTTCTTAGTGATGTTTTTTGGTTTGATGAACACCCTAGCAAGGTTCATGGGACAAATATATAGGATCTTCCAGTTTTACATAGGCCACTATATAGTGTTATTAATTGATGACTTCTTATTGTACTCAGTGTCCTTGGAGGTTCCCTCGATACATTTAATGATGGTTCTGGACACACTCTGATAGAACAATATTTAATGAAATATCTCTACGTGTGGTATCTGGATATAAACTTTAAACTTATTGGGACATGACATATAAGAGTATTGAGTGGAGGTGGATCTAGAAAAGATCTGGGTGGTGCTTTCTTGGGAGCTACTTAATAGCGTAACAATGGTGCAGAGTTTCCTTGGGTTGGATGGGTACTATCAAAGGTTTTTACCCGACTTCTCTAGAGTGGAATCACCCATGATGGTGTTAAAGAAGAGGGGAGACCCATTTGTGTGGATAGAACAATTCCAGTAGAGCATTCAGTACCTGAGGAAGAGCTTCAAGATATCTCTTATCTTAAGGCATCCAGAGGAGGGCACCAACTACATGGAGTCCATTGACACATCAAGTACTATGCTTGGTTGGTTCCTAATTTTGGGAAATGTAGTGATTACATATGGATCAAAAACATTACGACTTCATTAGAATAACAATGAGACTCATGACCTTGATTTGATAGCTGTAATCCTCACACAGATAATGTGCCACCAATACCTTATGGGAGAATGATTCATCTTCTACTCTGACAAAAACAATATCAATTATATCATTTCTAAGAAGGATATGAATATGATATAGAAATATTGTAAAGAGTTCCTCCAGGACTATGAATTTGAGATACTCTATACTACTGAGAAGGGGAACGTGGTGGAATATTCTATCATTAAGAGATTGATTTCACAACTATTGAATGAGTTCTGAGAGCAGTTGGTCTCACTTCCTATATCATTTGTGGATATAAATGATAAAACTTTTCCTCACTCGAGGATATTTCCCCCCTCAACATTTATTTTGAGTAAAGGAGGCATAACTCAGAGATTCCAACTGCAATACTACACGGGGCTAGATGTCCAAAGGGCATGCCCCTAATGGATATTCAAAATGTGGGGAGCACACCATTATTTTCGTAGGATGCACTGTAGTTCTGGTGGTGTTGTGGGATGAGTTGTTGAGATAGTTACATACATCCACTTTGGAGGTACACACAGGTGTGGGGAAGATGTACTGGTCACTCCAACATTAGTACTGGAGGATAAGGATAAATACGTAAGTGGTATAGTTTGCCTCACGATGCCTCACTTGTCATCAAGTGAAGACTGAGCACAAGGTTATATCAGGTTTAACATAACCCCTTGAGTTACTAGAGTGGATGTGGGATGGGATATAAATGGAAATTGTGATGGTTATACCATGTATGTCTAGTGGGAATGATAACATTGGGTTATTGTAGACCGACTCACCAAGTCAGCTCACTTTTGACCCATTCGAGAGAACGGATCAGTATAGATCATGAGATGCCTCAACATACAACAGACAGTTCGACTCAATGGATTCCATCTACGATAGTCTTAGATCATGATGTACAAATTACAAATTGGTAATGGAAGGAATTATACGAGGAATTTGGGACTCAGATGTGTTTGAGTACAACATTTAACCCATAGAAAAATGGTTAGACAAAGTGGACTGTACAGACCTTAAGGGATATGATTCGTGCATGGATTATTTATTTTGGTAGTCATTGGGAGGACCACCTACCAACAATGGAATTTTTATAAAACAATTCCTACCACTCCATCATCATTATGCTATAGTTCCAAGAACTTTATGGATGACCATGCATGTCACTGTTATGAAAGATAGGCTGAGGGGAGTCAACACTCTTTGGTCCATAGATGGAACGTGCTACCACTGAGAAGGTATAGGTCATCTGAGAGTGTATAAAGATCGTACATGGCTGATAGAAGTCCTATAATTATAGGAAATAGATAACATGGGATTTTTTAGAAGGGGACATATATAATTACAGTTCCCTCAACGATGGATAAAGAGATTTGGTTATGGTGGAATATTATCTCTAATGTTCGTCGAACCCTTCATGACACTGCATAGACTGGGCAAGGTGGCGTACCGCTTGCCTCTACCACCATAGTTAGTGATGGTGCATGATGTCTTCCACTTATCCCAACTGAGGAGATACTTTCATGACCCCTCTCAATCCATCGACCATAGTGATCTTGAGGTTTACTATATGGTGAAATTCGTAGACACCCGGTGGAGTTAGAGAATCAATAGGAGAGGATCCTTCTTAAATGACTTATTCCTCTGTTGTGTGTTTGTTGGCAGCATAATAATCTCCAAGAGATCAATTTCCAGCAAGAGGCTCGTATTCGTAATACCCCCATTTGTTTGATTTTTCATTGTTTGGATTTCTGTGATGTAAATTCATATGGAGGGGGTAATTTAAAACCCTATAATTTGATATAATTTTTTAAAATTAAATGTTATTATTTCAAGACAATTATCTAATAAGTCACATGATTTCAAGGCTTGGAGTGGCCTAAATGTATTTTTAAACTATTTTTAACGTTCATTAAATAATCGTGCGGGCATGTTTTTATAAATTTTAACCATGTTCCCATATCAAAAATATGAGAACACCGTTGAACTCAGAGAGTTGGGATTCTACTAGGAAGGTCCTAAAATCAATTAGCATGGGTCGTCTCAAAAAGATAGTATTTGGGACATTGAGAGGAAAAATAAATCTTCTAAAAAGAGTTATTTTATTAATTTCTCTCTATTTTTTTCAATGACTCATTAGCGATGTGGTACAATGACAAGGAGACGATGAATCTATTAATGAACCTCATTAATAAATCAGTGTGGGGATGATGTCATGTGCATAAAATCTTCCTTCTTTAATTAAATAGTAATTTTGGGTTAACAAACAAACCTGGAATTACTCTAATGAAAAATGAATGAAACCTCTCTAATGAAGAATGTCAGTGAATCAGAATGAAGCAATGATAAAATTAGAGAGCGAATCAAAACTGATGATCGACAGATGGAGACATGAAATCTTCCTTGATCGACCTAATTTTCCTAGATAGGGGTTTAAATATGACTAATTTGTTTTCCCTATTCTTCTATTTGGATAGAAGAACGTGGATCGAATCACTGTCTACTTGATTTGCGGATGAAGTTTTCATGTGGGATTGGGAAATATTATTGCAGGTATAATATCGTGAATAAAATAATAGATATATGAATTGTGAATCATGATCCCACAAAAAAGATGAATTTCGAGCCAACATGAAAAAATGTCAGTTAGTTCATTGGGTTTTCTTTTTAACCCTCTCCCTCACTCCTTTTCCTTCACCAATGGTACAATAAGGTCGCATCAGATCTTTTATGGGGTGATTGAAAATGAGTTCGGATCCCCAAAGTGATGGAAAATGGGGAGGAGTACCCAAAAGTGATATTGGCACCCCCTGAAACTAGGAAGCACAGGTGGATCCAAAAATGGACCATCGAAGAAACTCTGGTATCCCACAATGGAGACCGCCAATAGCAGCCATGAGTTGTAGGTAGCACACCCTAGAGGCGTGTCGATGCAGCATATCCCCTAGCCTGCTTCTGCTTTGGCATAACGGGGGGCGCTTTCATTCAGGCATCGCGTCAGTTCGAATGACCTACGGGGCGAGGCAAGGAATGTGCTGGAATACTATATAAACTAGAATGAGTGTGGTGGGGATTATGCTAGCCTATTATATCTGTGTGGCATCTAGGATAGACCCAAGTCAGGCTACCGATGCGGGCCAGGCAGATGGAGTGAACTGGGCCAGTAGGCGGCCCGAGGTGGAGGAGAACTTGGCCAGCCATGCAAACCGGATAGGAAACCAGAATGATGTGTCATCCTACTAGAAGGATACTGGTCTGACTATGTAATATCAGGATGGAGAATGTGGACTGAGTCACTAGACTACCAAGAGGGCTAAACCCAGGGCTGAACCAGGTGAGGTCTTGCAAGGCCCAATAGGCCAAGCCACCTAGGCCATGCAGGGTCAGGTCGGCTCAGACCCGACTTGGTCAGCTCATCCATGACTCTCAGACTGGGTAGATCGGGTGGGTCCAACCAAGTTAGATTTTTCATATACACAACATATAATTATTTACAAAAATACGAATATTATTCAGAATGGGCGTGAGATTTGAATGTCATCTACGATGTTGGAACCCTTTCAATGAGATGACCATTTTGGTGTACTCTAAGATATCAGCTGTAGAATTTGACATTAAACCAATGGATTGGGGAGTATATTTTCCTACAATCAAGAATGATACGAGAAATAATCCAATGGATGGTTGTGATGTGAAGGATATAAGGATTGGTACCTCTTCTGACCATTAGTAAAGAGGACCTTGATGGTCTAGTAGTAGTGTGTAACTCGGTGGTCTAGTAGGTCAGTGGAAATCATTTTTCTAGTAGAAGAGTAGAACTCAGTGGTCTAGTAGCTGAGTAGACCTCAGTGGTCTAGTAGATGAGTAGACCATAGTGGTAAAGTAGCTGAATGGACCTGAGTGGGCTAGTAGCCGAGCATACCTCAGTGTTCTGGTAGCTGAACTGAGCGTAGTGGTCTATTATCCAAGGGGACCTCAGTGACTCACCAGGGATGAGTCCTTTAGTAGTACATGATGATATAACTTAAAAAATAATAATATTACTTTATATTCTATTATTTATACATTGGGTGAGCTATCTTTTCTATTTGGTATTCTTTGTGGTAATTCCTTTGTGGTTTGGGGTCCTTACTGAATACTATATTACTTACCTCTGCACGAGCTTCTCCCACATGTGTTGTATCTCATAAATGTGATCAACGCTTCTATAGAGACCTTGGTGGTGCGGGAATAGGTGTTTCTCAATGGGATGAGATGGTTGGACATACTTCTAAGGCTACAAGAAGATAACCTTCAACTACACTTTAGGGAGGTTCTCGAGAAGTTGGATTGTGGCAGTTGTACATTTCGTTGTTGTTTTGGGATTTTATTCTGGACCCTTTGTACATTAAATTTTTGTTTTACTCTCTGTATTATTATTATTGAATGTTTTAGTTTAATTTGTGTTTACATTCTATAGTTTGACCATTTTGGAATGTCTATAGGTTTAAAGGTAATGCCTTCCTTTTTTTGGATACACTTACTCAGTGCTATTCACCAGGACCTAGCTTATGGAATGTAGGATTGGGGTAGTTATGGCATAGCCCCAGGGGGACAGGTCGTGAAAAGATTCCCAAGAGATATTGACTATTTAATCACACATAATTGATACACTTCAAGGATAGACATTTTCCATCAGGAAAGTCCTATATGTTGGTATTCATGGAAGTAAAAAATAATATTTTTACCAAAATATATTTTAATACATAGGAAAAATTATACTAGACCCACAAAAACATAACAATCATAATTCCATAAAAAATCAACACATATAAAATATATATATCTGTAAAACTAATCATATATAACAATGATAAATAATTTTTATCATATATCATTACTGTGTTTTAAGACACTTAGGGAAAGTTTGGCATTATATTGGATTATGAAATGAGTATAATGTCAGTAAAATGGGGTGTAAAATGTATAGGATATCATAGGAAAAAAATTTATATATATATATATTAATTCAATATTTTGATATTAAATGGTATATTGAAAGTGATTCTATAATGTAAATGGAAATATTTTTTTAAAAGTGTGGAAAAAGGACCCATACTATGTCATCATAAAAACATTTAAAAAGAGTAATATGAGGGGGATTGGACAATATATCATGGATGAAATATGAATTTAAATATAATACCATATAATTTTAAACATGTTATAATATAATGTATGATTTTAAACAAAAATAATCAAAACGGTTAATATTTGGTAAATATGTAAAGAAGATTACTTCCCATTACCTCTCTTGAGCTTCATATACTATAGTCAAATCATAGATCCAACCAAAAAATTCATTATTGAATTTTTAAATACCAAGGTGACACCTTGAGTGGTAATGTAACACCCCGAGATTTTATGAAAAAATATTCGTTTTAATTTCATTAATGTCTTGTGTTGTATGCTACACCAAAAGGATCTTGCACAACACGCATCCTTGACTTTCCTTGCACGCAATCACGACCTTCCTCGATAGCTTGTGTAGTATGCAATAACGAGTTTCACTAAACATCGATATGCTATTAAAATATTATTAAAACTAGCCGTTATGAATAGTAACAACCACTTTTTGAAATTTTGTAAATTTTATTTTTCAAAATGGAATTCATTATTGGATTCGGAATATTGGAATTAGCTTAGGGTGAAATTTTGGTACTTTTCGGATAACTTGCATTTTCTGATGAATAGTGAAAATTACTAAATTTTAATTAAAAAAAACCTTTTTAATCGAAATAATTAATAGTGATAAATTATTAATGTGAGTGGTTTTAAAGCATATTTAGAATATATTTTTACAATTTAATACAATTTTGGTCATTGGATGTAATTTCACATTTAAACCAGACATAAACAAGTGTCAATGTTTTAGTAGCTATTATCTCTTAAAAACATGCTATTTGTTTTGAAGAAGGGAATTAATTTTTAAATTAATTAATAAAACTGATATGTTTTGAATTTGTTAAAATAGACATCATTTTTGAGTTCATAATATCAAATATACCTTATGCCTAATTTTTGGTATTTTTCTAGAATCTTTCATTTTTTGATGAATAGTGAAATCACTAAGTGGTAGTTAAAAATAATGAATTTTTCATAAAACATAATTTTACCGCTTCTGTGAGTGGAATTTCAAAAATATGAGAGACATGTTTTATGTCAGTAAGTAAAATGTGGTTCAATGAGATGAAAATAATATATGTTGAATAGTAACTTTTTACTTTTTTTTTACCACGGTTAAAAGTAAATAGGGTAATTAAGGGTAAGAATGATATTATTATTACCCTAAAACATGTCCTAATTCTATTTTATAAGTGTAATTCGACCCAAAACAACCTTAGGAATAAAATATGACCATTTAGGCCCACTTGGATTAGATTAGGACATTTATTATTAATTTATTTAAAGAAGGGTTAAAATAGTTAAAATCAAAGTTTAATAAGTATATGATTTTTAATATTGGGTTATACATAAGATAAATTAGACTATAAATATTCATTAAAAAGATAAAATGATTTCCTACATAATGGTATTTTATTTGTAATTTTTAGACATTAAATAATTTAATTTATTTATGACACAAATATGATGCAGTAATTATCGTATTAATAAAATATTAACATAATTGATGTTATAAATAACAAAATAAATGTACTTTGTGACTTATTATGAATTAAAATAATTTTATAGGTTAATATGACATGTTAGTATTGATATAATTAGCTTTTTTAGAACTAATAATTCTGTTATGATTTTCAAAAAAATCAATTACTAAATAGTGTCAAAATTGACATAAAATTGTTTTTAAAACAAATATTATATTATTAATTGATATTTTATTCCTAAAAATATAATGATCGGACAAATGACTTAGATAAGCTTATATATATATTAATAATAAACAACTTGGGGTTCTTTTGGCTTCTTATAGTTTTTTTATTAACCTTATAGTGTAAGAACACAAAATGACATGGTAAAAGTAAAATTATCTATCTTAAAGTTAAAACTACAAGATAAAGTTAAAATAGTGAACTAAACATGTAAAAATTCTATTGGATGAGATGATGTCGACTCATCCCCACCTTAGATTCGAAATAACTCAATTTGGAGCTATTTAAAACCTAATTTGTCTTTATAATAAAATAATATTTTTAGTTATTCCAAAGGTGCCCCTCTCCTCCCTTATAAAAGGGAACCTCCTCCCTCTCTTCCTCACACCACATTGAGACTTCATGTTCGGCCAAAACCTTCCAAATTCTCTTCTCCACTTCCCTAGAAACTTCATAGAGGTTCTGTTCTTCCTCACAGACCAATTTTAGTGCCCTAAAAGGAGATCTCAAAGAGGCTCTTCAAAGAAGAGGTAAATGTCCGTTACCGATTCTTTAAACATTATTTCTTCTTCCACTTATTCTTTGTAGGTTGTTTCATTATGAACTAATAACATCAGTATCACTAATATACTAATATGTTATTATAAGTACGAAACAACCCTATTTCACCATCTATCCATCCTACGGAAAACGAAATCACTACGCATGCGTACGTACGGAATACCGTCTCCACGCCGTGGTGTAATCTATTTTCCACCACCCCCATACTTGGATGGGAATAATGGTGTAAATAATTACTATATATGACTATTGTAAAGTGATATTGATTCTGAAATAGTATACATAAACTCCAATACAATTCAACGATCATGAGAACGATATCATCGCTCGTGCGTACGTACGGACTACCGTCTCCACGACGCGATGAGATTCATTCTCCACGTTAACCATTCATGAGTGTTTATAAAGTATATATATAATAAGTAATCATGAAATATATGAAATAATAATGATACTGGATTTATGTATATATATATATATGTATTTCATCTACTTAATTCCATTCAACTCAATACGGAAATGAAAACAGCATTTATGCGTATGTACGGTCTACCATCTATATGAACGGTGTATTTCTTTCCATTTACTGATCTATTATATATATGTATATTCTGAATATATATTATATATAAATCATGTTTTATATTCTGGAATTAGGTAATCATGATCTAAGTAATCATAGGAATAATTACAATTCAAAACACGGACGACAAATGAAACGATTTTACCCAAAACGCTCTTTAACATGGAATTTACAAAAGAACGGGTAAAATAAAGTCATAAGTTAACCATATATGATATCATAACAATGAGTATGATTCTGGAATAATTCAATGACATTATTGAAATCATTATACAGGAGGTTCGGACACTTACGAAGCAAGGACCTAAGGTAAGGTAAATATCACAATCTCATTTTTATCCGAGATTGTTTATACTTTGGAATTTACTGGGTTGTATTTTATCATCCACATCCATGTTTCCTCAATATGTAATGTTATTTCCATCCATCTACAATTGTTTAAATCCAATTTTACCCTTAGGTGTGTTTTTAGTAAAAGATATTAAAGGAATCTTTTGTCGTTTTTCATACGAGGTACTTTTTGACTTTTCGGACAAATGTACGAGAAGAATGTTTTTTTTAACTTATACGGCATGAATGGATTTTTAAAATACTATTTCCAAGAATATTCCTTTACAAGTTTTCAAGTTTATTTTTAATAAACTTATTTTAGTTTATAATTGTATGACATGTTATGAAAGGAAAAGTGTTTTTGAAGAGGAAAGGAAATTTTCCTCAAGAATGGAATTCAAGCGTTTTATAAAAATTATTTTCTATCTAAGATAAATAAGGGTTCAGTTTCTATCCCTATTATTACATTTATTTGATTATGTTGTGATGGAATTATTTTTATTAATTCCTTTATCTTATATGAATTGTTTTATGATGTCACGATGTTTAAGAATCCCATTTTTATTACATGGGTTATGCAATGATGTGTGATTTATGATTTTCTAGCACACATATGAATGGTATCATTATGAGATGGGTGGGACCTATATCTCCCTCCAATGCATTGGGTAAAGATTTTATATCTCATGAGATAGACATGGCTAGAACGACAGGTTATACCGGTTCAGTGAAATAGGACTGAAACGAGGAGTGAACTCAGTTCCGAAATGGACTTTGTCCACTAAGATAGTCTTGGCAATGAGTCTTGACTAATAAGAAATGATTCTCTATGATTAGGTGTGTATGAAAAAAATTTTCATGTATTATGTGATGATTATTGGGATTACATTTCACTACTATGATTTATCCCATGTTATGAAATTATGATTTCTTTTGCAGGTTAAGATTTCCAAAAGTTATGTTCTTATGTATATGATGTGATTGATATTTCTTTTTTTTACCCTTACTGAGCATTTGAGCTCACTATTTTATGTTTTCTTTTCCCCAGGATATAAAGAAAGGTTTTAGATAAAAAAATGAAGATCTTTATGGGAGATGTTGAAGATCTTTCACCGCGATTAGAAGATTATATTCCATGTCTGCAAAGACACTAAACTATTACGGTCCTTGTGTGTGTTTTTGTTATGTAATAAGTATTCCGAAAAAGTAATGTAATGTCCATGTACGTTATGCTTCGGGTCTCTACAAGTAAATCAAGAGAGATAGTAGATTTTTTGAGAAAAATAAAAATGTTATGGGTATTTACTATTTTATGAGTGGTATTTCCTAAATTAAATTAATTCTTTTTTTATTTATCCATTATCTTATGTTCTTTATTAACCCCCAGTTCCCCATCACCTCATTTATCAATCAATTAAATTCTATTTGAAAAAAAGTATTTATATATATATAACTTTTCACAGATGATTCATGATTATATATATGAGTTAATATTTTTAATTGGTCAACATTTTTACGTTATTTTATTAATTTTATCAAAACATTAAAAATTTATCCCCATAAATAATTTCATCATTTTGATTCCAAATATTAAATCCATTTTATCCTGTTAATACTACTATAAATATTTTTTATATAAATATATAATGGTTATACACTTCACAAAAATGTGGTATCAGAGTGGAAACGATTTTATTTTTAAATTAGTGTACACATTAATATTACTTAAACCCTAAATACATAAACCCTTCTCAAACTAGAATAAATACTGTAGTATTGTTTAGAATTGTTTAAATTTCATGTGGGTTCAGCCAACGTTGATATTTTAATTATTATGAATAACATAAAAATATCTCAAAAATGATTCTACTCAAGCTATAGTTGGGGATGTTATTAGTGGGAATTATATTGTGAAAACCCTAGTGATGTAACCACAAAAAAAATATTTGATAAATGAACATAAAATGGATTTTCCTACAAGTTATTTCCAGGGAATCCCCCAAATATTTTAATTACCTATTTCCATTACCCTTATTATAAATTAATTCTAATGGTAACTATAAGGGCTAATATTACTGAATTCCATAAATTTTAATGTTAATAATAACATGGGAATATAATTCTCATTTCATGGAATTAAAATATATCCTTTCATTTCAATATATATTTTCTATAAATTCATTAAATCTATTACATTAAATAAAAAATTATTTTTTATTCTTTTAATATATAAATTATGTGTCTTGTTTTATTATTATTCATATTCTTATAGTTTAGATGTTCATTAAAGAATGTGACTAGGGAGAATTCTATATTTTAATCCATTTTATTAGGGAATCTATAAATATTTTTTTAAATATTCATAAATTTATACCTTTGATTTATAATTCATTGTTTTTTCATAAATAAATTATATTCCTAAATATAGTTTTCTCATATAATAAAAATATTGGGAAACTGAAACTAGAGGAAGAAAGGATTTCAAAGGAAGTTATATTTATCTTTTGTTATAAATTCAATTGGAATATAAATATCATAAAAAAGAAACATCGTAGAGGGGGAAAATAGTAGTGATAACTAAAAAACTGAAACTAAAATATTAATTTCTATAGAGAAAGATTAAATTAAGGGAAACAACCAATGGGATATGGATTGATAGTGATGTAAAAGATTATAAACCACCAAAACAAATTCGTGAAGGTGACAGAGAACTAGATATTATAAGGGAGAAGTTTTTCCATAATTTCAACCAAAGGATATAGAATATCTTGTTTTATATTCCATGTTTAAGGGAACATGAAAAAATTTCATTTCATAAAAAAGATTTTCTAATATAATCTAAATATTTAATTATTGTGGGTTTTACATTATACCTCGCACAAAATAATATATTTTATTCTTTTATAGAAAAATTAATCAAAATAGAAAGGAATAATTGATCGTAAAAATCCCCTACGCATTTGGTGGAAAATTAATAACCACATACATGGTAGATTTGTGAATATGTAATATCATTATTCCATTTTTATTTTATAAGGAACGTGGAATTGGGGGAATAAACCCCCCCCCCAAATATGGCATTATATTTAGTTAAAACATCCTTATAATAATTATATGTTGTAACTAATGATGTTATAATTGGGATATATTATCTTCCCAAAAAATTAATTGGTATTATACATATAAAGTGGTAAATATATTCTATCCATTTTATGAAGTCCATTCCAAGATACTGAGAGAGATTTATTTGATGTGATCTATGGTAAGATTAAATTTTTATGTTTGGGGAGGACAAGTTTATTATCAATTTATATCAAGCTGTGTAGATTAAAAAATTTCATATTTGAATATTTTTTAATATAAATAATTATTTAGGAGGTTTAGAAATGGGTGTAGGTTTAATCTAGTTGTGTACAGGTTGAACTATATTTATTTGTTTAAAATGGGTTGTATAATGCATTGGTTATAAAGAATGTCAGTTTGTAAATTAATGGGATTATCTTGAATAATTATATGTGATATTTTGTGAATAATTGAATGATTATAGAAATCTTTCACTACTAACTATTATAAAACCATTTTTTCAATTTATGTTAATTCCGTCGATGCTTAAATTTTAAAAACAAGGTTCAAGGGAGACATTGTATGTTAATGTCTTAGAAAAATTATAATCCTAAACATATGAATGGATTCTTAAGTTGATAAGATATCATAAGTCCTCTTTTTCATATATTATATTAGATGAAAATTGAATTAGTCTATACATATGTATAAATAATATTCTTAAGGATGATGAGCTTATTCCAAATATTGATTGTTAGAGGTAGATATATCCAATTAATAATTTGTTATTCAATATTGTAGTAATAGAGATGTTAAATTCTAGGATAATATTACCCAATTCCAACTACACCTAGATGATCTTAATTCATGTGGTAACTAAGAAGGGTATCGTTACTATTATTTCAAATGATATGGAGGATATAATTTCCATAAAGATTGTTACATGTAGAAGATTTCGCAATGACTAAAGAGAAATCAATAGGGAAAAATTAAATAACACTAACCTCTATCATACATCGATCAGATGGTTGAAAACATCTTAATAAATACTCATTTTTTGTTTTACAATGGTTATTCATGGAATAAACAAGTAAAATATAATCATACTAATCAATAAATTTAATCATTCACAAATAATTATATCTCATATGAGAACAAGATAATATAATTAAGTCTTTAAGGATATTATTCCACAAATAATAAATATATGATATTCATTTACTAATATTTTCAATTCAATTTATGGGTGTTTTTATGGATAATTTTTTGGTCATCAAAATGAAATAAGATACATTATTAATGAATATCTTAATGTGATTATAATATATGTGAAGATAAAAATTTTGTACTGATTTTTTTTGAAAGTTATACTCATTTTAATAATTAAAATAGTGTTGGTCCACAAAATATCCTAGGATGAAATTGAGGTGGATAATTAAAAAATTTAGGGGATTTTATCATAGCTTCTAAAACCAATAGTAATGTCTATGAGATGTTTCCTAGTATATATTATTTTATAGAAGGTTAAAAAATTATGTTCCTAAGGATTTTGAAATCTACTGATAAGGGGGATGAATTTAAATTGATCTTTAAAATTTCAATTCTCTCTCAATTTACCATTAAAAAAATTCAACATTTTAATCATTATCGATGTCATATAATAGTCTTAGAAGAATGAAAATATTGGATGTAACGTAAGGGAGAAAAATTTTATATGGTTCACCCCATGTCTGGGTGACTAAATCCTTTCTATAAATAATCCTATCAGTCCATTGAAATTAACTATAATAAAAATTATAATACAATGACCCAACATTTATTTAACCTATATATTTTCTAAGAGTTAATATTATATTAACTCCCATTAGATACATAATATTTCTTATGAAATTTTTTCCCAAAAATATAAGAATGTTTATTAAATTTCTAACTAAAATGTTACTAGAAAATTCCCCATATAAAGACTCCAATTTGTATCCCTTTCCTATATCATTATATAGGGTGACTTATAAATTTTACTAATAGAGTCCACCTATTTACCCTCCCAAAACTAATCCTATGATCCATATTTGGTATGATTTAAAAAAACAAATGTATAAATTAAATTGTTTAGAGACTTTGTTATACACATTTATTATCTTGTATCATTGATCAATGACTCTATCTAGTGTCTCTAATCATAAAAATTGTCAAGAACCATTTCTAATTATACATCATTCTGTTTTAATTCATCAACCAATTCTTTTCCTAGTGGGAAACTCGCACTACAATAAAATTTTCATCCTTACCGAACTTGTATATGTTTGAATAGTTTATATTTATAAATGACATACTATACAAGAATCACCATTTTCATTAGAGCACTCATAAGTGAAAAGGTACATAGATTCATTACCCTAGTCAATGGAAAACTGAAATAAAAAAACCCATCAACATATTTTCACTGGATGCTTGCTAAACCATTAATAAAATACTTTATGCTTCATGTATCCTCTATCATATGTAATATTTATAAATCATTATTATCCTTAGGATTAATAATATTCTAAAAATAACCTTGTATTTTAAATAAAACACACTTTGAAATATATTCTAAAAATTTTCAGGTTAAATAATTTACAATTTCATGTCAATCTTCTCAGTACATAATATGTTATATCTTTTTCTAGTGAAATTAAAAGTACATTATTTGTCTCTCCTCTATCTATATTCCTTCTATATAATCCATATTGACCAAATTTCTAGTCCATTAGATTTTGTATATATTATATAGGTGATCTTTGTATACATCCACTAAATGATGATCACACATTAGTGTGTCTCGTATTTTCTATATAGTGAGTGAGCATCTCCCAGTCTTATGATCCCTCCCTCAAATAAATTATTTATAGAATACTTTTTTCACAAACTCAAACTGGTTCTTCTTCATAGCATAATTCATCCAATTCTATCACATTTATATACCATATGTTCATCCATATAATGGATCATTTTTATGATCTATGAAAACTCTTCTTCATATAATGTTGCATTCCATGTGTCAAAAAATAATTTCACTATGGATATCCATCTGATTCACTCGATATGATGGACTTCTTTTAGATTCGTACTCCTTTACTATACAACATCGAAAATTATACAACTAGAAACAATAACATAATCTACATTACAACATAATTCAAGCTATTTTTCGGAATGTATCATCTCCCATAGTCTAATAAAAATTATTTTTTTCCTTTCACAATATCTATTGGATTACTAATAAAACAACTTCATATCAAGGATAAAAAATTTATCTTTCCCCATTTTTGTCTAAATAATAATATTTGAGCCCAAACATTTCACACTATATAATTTTTTGGTTTTTACACAGTCCACTCATTGTATAAATGTGTAATAAATAATCAATGTGTACTTAGTTCCATTCATTGATAGGTAAAACATACCATGTTGTGTCTAGTAGATATTATTCAATTTAATTATAGAAAAAATTACATCCCCACCATTATAAAATTATGTAAAATTTTTTCAATGAATTTTTTTCTCCAACCAGAAACAATGTATGTGGTTTTTATGGTATCATTTTACATTGTCCTTCTAGTACATTACCATGAACATTATACCACTGCCCGTATTTTGACTTCTATCCATTTGTACTTCCCCCACATAATACATAAGTATAATACTAATATTGTTTCATAAATTTCATCATGATTTTACAAAAAATATTACTAGTTTAACATCATATAACATTATGAATGTCTCCTAACATTTTTATGGAATCATATATAAAAATCCCCAAACAATTATTGGGAAAAAATTTGTTACATAATTACAAACTCATTCTCAACAATTATAAAAAAACATCCATAAAAATATGTTTTGATATAATACATCTTAAAAGATAACCCCAATTGATATTGAATATCTCACATTTTTTTATTAGAAGCATTCCCAAAAAGATAATAAAATTATGAAACTATTTTCTCAAATTATTAACAAATCATAGCCTTTTCATAGATAATTTCTTAAAAACCCACTATGATATAATGATATATTTTTGAAGGAATCCCTTCCCCAAGTGATAAATAATTTTGATTACAAGATAGAAAAAACTCAACTTCAATAATTTTCTCTCTCCCAAAATATTTTCTCTCTCCCTTTTTATGAAAAAAATGGCTTCAAATTCATACCATAAAGAGTTTTACAAATTCATTGAAAGTTTTACTTTTACCCGCCCTTTGAAAAAATAATCCAAAAAATTTGGGGTTCCATAAAATTTATAATGATTATTTTTATTGGGTTAACCATGATTTCAAACGTTAATTCCTAAAAAATTTCATTCATCACATCGTTGGTGATAATTTCTTTAGTTTGATACTTTTTTGAAATATACTGAAGCATACAATCTCCACCTAAAACCTTATCCTTTATAAGATAGTAATTTTAGTCAATGTTATTCAATGTTTTATATTATACATGATTTTTGTAATGGTTAATCATATAATTATTATCACAAAGAATCTTTAATGGTTTCCTTGAATTAATTAAAAATTCATCCTTCAGAATGTTAATCCATTTCAGTTTTATAAAATCCTAGCTGGCCATGATAGAATCTAATTATTCAATTATCAAAACAATTGAACTCTATTTTTTACTATTCATTATCCAAAAAAATCTCCCAATAAGATTGCCACTCTTGATGTTGACATTATATCATTGAAATATCTTTCCCAATTAGTTTAAGTGTATTAATGAATGTTCATGACATAACTTATTTTATACAAAATTCAATAAAACATTTTTCCATTGAAATACCATAGTACTTTTTTTTATTACTTCATATGTGATTCCCTTATATCACTCTGATATATTATACATAATAAAACAATATTTAAATTTTATATCCTTGATGTTGTATCATAGATCAAGATTATTACCAAATTATAAAATTATTTCTGATTTGTTTTTTTCCCAACATCTTCTTCACTCAACTTTACACAAACAGAAATTGGTGTTGAAATTTATATTTTTTTATATTCTATGAATCCATAAAAAATATATGGAATAAAATTATTATTATAGGAATCTATACAATTCCTTATATTGTCATGTTATCCTAGGAATAATGTAAACTCTATGTGGATGTACATTTAATATTCATCCTTTAATTTTTATAAACTTCTTCATTATTTTTATCCGTATAACCTAAAAATGTATATCATTAATATAAATAATGAAAAATATGGTGCCTATGTTTATTTACATGATATATAGGTTAATGAAATGTTCTACTTAAAAAAATTTCAAAACATTTAGAAAATAAATATAGTCAGAGTTCCTTGCACGAGGAGCCAGTGGAAACCCATACACTGCTTTCTTCAACAAACACACCACGGTTCAATCTTTATCACCTAAAAACAAATTATGTTTCTTAATAAAAATTTCTTATTTAATTTACCAATTTTTTCATAATTTCTTAACATCCATCTTATTTTATTTTTATCAATAATATTCAGTAACTACCATGAAAATTATTATAAAGTCATGTTTCATAAAAGGGGAAAACATTTCATCAAAATCAACACCATTCAATTATGAGTAACCATTGTAAAAAACAAATTCCTTGTTTTATTATTTATTTTTTCAAGTTCATTGACTGAATTTATAAATTCCCGCTTTTTTATAAATAAAAATTTCTTATATGTTTTGAAATAGATCCTTTATTTCATTTCTATCAATATGTTCTAACACATAATTTGTAATGATAAAAAAGGTGATGTCATCCAACCCAACACCAAACTGATTCTGAGATATGGCCCAAGGGGTGTTTCTGTTCAACATGGGCTATGAACTAGTTCATGTGAATCAATAATATTATTTGGGAATTATTTCACCCATTAAATATGAATAGAAAAATAATATGCAACATAATAACATATAATGATAACTAATATAGGTATTGAAATTTTCAGATTAAAATTTTACCACATTAACCAAAAACCAAGAGGGTTACAACAAAAATGGAAAAAACCCAACAATTTTAAGAACCGTAACAAAATAAGAGTATCATCACCCAAATTCTCCACCAACAACACCCAAAAGAAGCGGAACTCCTGAAACCGGATCCACCACACCACCACTCATCTTCCCTTTACCTGGGTCATACATAACAATGTCTACAAACATGCAAATATGTATGTAGGGTTTGAGACAATGTCAAATTGGATGCCACCCAAAAGATATATTAAAGTCTATAACATTATAATACAAATCAAGAAGAAAAATTCCTTCAAAAAAAATTAAAACATTTCTAAGAAAAAATTTAAAGTCAATTTTCTCTGTATAACACTTTTTTTAATTAAAACCCAACTTATTCATTGAGATATCTTGATATATAGGTGTACACAATTCCTACCCTATAAAAATGATTAGCACCATTTATCATAAGCATCGTGTCACAAAGAGAGAACCATTGGTATATCCTTAAGGGAAGCTAGCACAAGTTGGACACTATGAATATCATACCTCTGTGAAACATGGTATAACAACCATAAAACAAAATTTTCTTATGCACGATACACTATGGATGGATTCATCCAAAGTTCTAGTGGTATCCAATCATCATCATAATTTAGTTAGTGTTGTAATCAAAAATCATGGTATTTGAATTTGGGATCACCAGTTCCGAGTCAACAAGCATCAATACCATAGATGAATCTGGTATTGGCCATTTTTGAATCACATGATTACTAGTTATAGTCTTCCCACATTAATTATTAGTATTTATATTGTCATCAAATCAATCTCAATATATCAAATAGATCAATACTTCCTCATATACATACCATGTATCATAATCAAAATGGTAAATCACCATTTTCCAAAAAAAATACCACTTCCATTTTAAACTCACACCATACCCTTTTAGAAAATACACTTCACACCACATGAAAATTTCAATAATCCCTTTGTAAAAACAACACAATGGAATCACATATTAAATTTGAAATTTCTATAAGAAAATCCCTTTTCAAATTCACCGTCACATCAAAACCATTTTTATAACAGACTACACAACATAACCATATATTTAAGGGGAATAAAAAAGAATTCAATAATAAAAAAACATTTCACATGGAAAAACACTTTAATCAAATTTTCACCTCTAAATCACTATGAAAATACATTATTCAACTTCAACTGATGTTATAAAACATTTTTATGAATCTCAACAATAAGGTATAGAAGGGATAAATAAATTTTCCTTTAAAAATATATTTTCTTCACCTGAGAATCCCAAAACATTTCCAAAACATGTTTCTTACCTTGCAGACAAACCATGGGGTTCATTTATCAAATCTAGCAAGAAAAATAAACTCATATAATAATGTAAAATCATGTAACAAACTAATTCATGATTGGAAACATTATTAAATTGTTTCATAACCACAACCTCACCACCATATGAACCTATCAAGGAAATAATAAAATCAAAAATCAAGATCATACTCAAAAACAAAACAGCATACCCTCCCTGGGTCAATTAACCCAATAGAAAAGAATAACTCAATGAGGGAGGAGGAGTAACCCTAAATGAAGGATGAAACCATTGAATAAAACACTTACATGGTGATTCCATGATGAATCTATACTAAAAACACCAGAGAAAGGTATTCCATGGGAGACCAGAGGGAGAGGGTGAGTCATATATTGCTAGAGAGCTCGAATGTGGAGAGAAAATGGAATGTTTGGGATTAAATCTCAAGGGGATGAAAAGGTAAATTTCAAATTTTCAATGACCATGATGTGGTACACAATATTAACACACGGTTTTCCAAACGTTCCATTAACTGCACACTCCTCTTTATCTAAGAGGGAAATTACTCATAGTTAGCCAGCATGGTATCAAAATAGTCCAGTAACTACGAGGTTCCCCTATGTCCAAAACATTCACATGGTTTTAGGTTTTCCTGGGTAAGGGTGCTTGGTTCTCCAAATCATACACCAACCATGCACCAACTTATATCGACAAAAAACTACCATTTACAACAAAATTTTTTGATAAAACTAATAGAATAAACACATTTTTAAAATTAAACAAAATAAACCGTGAATATTTAAACACCGTCACATTTGGAAATCAAGGGGGAAACCAATATCCCAAAAAAATTAGAAAAGATGGTTAAGAAAACCTGAGTGTGACAATTCACCCCATTATAATTCTTTATTCACATGGAAGGCTACCAAATTTTCTAGTTTTTGATCAATGTGAAAGTATTTCCACAATCACAAGATCCATCCTCTCAAACTAGGAAAAATAATTTCACAATCAAAAAAATTAACCAACGATTCCTATACACATTAATGAAATGAGTGAAGGATTTAATGACATATTTTAAAAATCCAAATGTTCCCCCAAAGGGAGAGAAAATAAAATTATAACTACTTCAGGAATAAACATCCTCCAACTGATATAATTCTTGAACCCAAAAAAATTATCAACATGGGAGGCTGGAACAAACATCCCACCATTAGAACCCATGTAGATTCAATCAACACTAAATGAAACAACAATGATACCTATAGTGGGTCTCCCTACCATAAAAACCCCAACTATAATAGATAAAAATGGCATAATAAACATGGTTTAACCTGGAACTCTCCAAATAGTCTAGAAAACACCCATAATTAGGGGAATGAACATGAACATGGAAACATCAACGCAAGAAATGTGCTCAAACCAAAACCAACTAACGAAGCTTAACCACACAAGCCAATCCAATCAAAATTCCATATCAAAAAAGAAACACCTTGAGATATATTAGAAAATTGAACAACCACACCTCGTTATAAACAAATACGAACTCTTAAATACATTCGGATAACAATGATGAAAAATTATCTACCCCTATTTCTAATAAATAATACCTTTCAGTATGATAAAGGTAACTCAAAAAATTCTAAAATTAACCCATACCTATACTGAATATAGAAGATATACCAAGTACCTCACACCTGTTTGATTTCTCACTATGTGCCAGATTCACATTGGGGTTTACTATTGGTTCTCTGTTGTTTGATACATCTATTGCCTTAAATAAAAGTTCTAATAATCCCCATTCCAAACACCTTTATTCCATAGAAATATGGATTCATAAGATACACCTTCTTCATCCCCTTTCACTTTGAATTATAATATAATAGACAAGACACATGACAAAAACACCCAAGTTTAAAATGGAATGATTCCAAATATTCTGATTAAAAAACACACTTCCATTGAAATCGATGGTCACAAGAGATCCACAAAAATAACTTTTAAAATTTAAGGATAAAATAGAAATGAAAAAATAGTAACAAACACAATGATTAGAACAGATTAGGAATTCATAGAAAGGGACATTAAACTAATGCTAAACAGTACACTACTCATGAAAATTGGCTTCACATAACATCATAGAAGAACCCCAAAAGAATGATTGAAAGTGAAATAAACATACACTGCTATAGAAAGTATTTGGAGTATTTATGGAAGATCAATTATTATGATTTTTTCTATAGAACGGATGACACACCAATACTTGGTTCTTAGAAGAAACTGATGACATATAAATTGGTCTTTAAATTCCACGACCAACACCAACATGTCCAAGATGCTTCCCTATATCATTACTAGAATTTTTCTTCAGCACTTTTAGAGATTTAAATATGATTATAAACATCATGCACTCCATCTATTACAGACTCAACACAAAAATCTCTAATCACCACATTATAAATAGAGGATAAGTATATCATTGAATACATTGACTATAGACCATGATAAATCCCACTATCAAAATTTCAGTCATTCAATAAATCATTTGCATCTCAATTCATATGTTAATGAACTAGGTCTATAAAACAAAACAAAATACTCTAGCATCATTCCATCACCTTGACGGAGACATGGAATTAAAATTCCCTTTCTCACCATAAATAACTCTGAGATACACTACTAGATGAAAGAAGCCTTGAAGAACACCCATATAATATCACCCTAGGTTTCTCTTAGTGAAATCCACTTC
This sequence comes from Viscum album, assembly GCA_963277665.1. Lineage (NCBI taxonomy): Eukaryota > Viridiplantae > Streptophyta > Magnoliopsida > Santalales > Viscaceae > Viscum > Viscum album. The sequence goes on along the minus strand of OY728133.1, from coordinate 967,524,880 downwards.
CACCACTTCATGTTCATCCCATCAAGAATATAAGTATAAACTATAACCTTTAATGACTCAGGAATCTCAATGATACTAAATATCCTTTTGATATTCCATGTCCACTCATCCACTTAGATAAAATCTTCTTTAACAAAAATGATTTGTAGATTTAATTTATAAAAATCATGGAATAAATCTTTATGTCTAACACATATAGGGTTTTCTAATGGTGAAGCATCTCTGGCTGCACCATGAACATCTATCTAAATATTCTGGTGGCAAACACTATCCGACTGGAGAACCATGTTCTCAATCAAAACCAACTCACCAGCATGGGTTCTCATACTCAAAAAACCACATAAGATTGCTGACAAAATCATATGAATATTTTATATGAAACCATTGTCCTTAAAAACATCAAAATATTTCCCATAAAATAACTGCTGAAAGAATAGAAAACATGGTGGGTTTCTCAATCCCCAATATTATTTATTATATTATCACTTGTATTAAAATTCCTCTGCCAACATATGCACCCATCCACTAATTCTAATCTAGTAACTCTTCCACCAATTGAATCAGCTTTCTACGTTCCCATACATCTCCATACATGTGATCAGTCAGTGGAATACCAATGGTCTAAACAAAAATTTTTCACTTTTTAAAATAATGCATTCATCTCATGTTTTCACATTCCCAATTTTCTTCCCTTTCAAAATTCATAAATCATTTCCAAAATCCCATTAAACGCTAATTCCAATTCCATTTAAAAACTTTACACATCTATCCATTTCATTTAATTCACAAAAAAATATCATAATCTCCATTCAAATCTCAATTTATCTCATTGAAATTATTTTCAGTACATCAAAAATATCATTCAATTAAAATAATTTTATTAAATAATAATTGTTATAATTTAAAACAAATTCCAAAAAAAAACACTCTTTTAAACATAAAATTGTAAAAAAATACAATTTTTTAAAATAAAAATCCAATCTCATTAGACTAATCTAATTTTACACAAATGGTTTATTTAAAAAATTCATTTTTATAAATCCTTCCTCAATGTTAATTCTAAAAATATATTTTTAAATTTCCAAAAACCAAACCATTACCACTAAAAATCATGTTTCTCACATTTTCAAGAAAAATATTTTTTTTTAAAAAAATCATAATGGAGGAAGAACTAAAACAAATATTGAGGAGGAACTAGTTTCGATGGGAGCTTGTACATATGGTTAGCAGCCATACACCAAAGAGAGATCCACCAAAAAGATTCTTCCAGGATCATTTCCATGTATCCACATGGATTTCCAGTACTAGTGAGCTCACTAGGACTATTATACCAAATCCATTTTCATATCCCAAGCACGAAACAATCCCCAAGAATCAAATAATACAAAAGAAACTCAATTTACAATTGAAAATCAAGGTTTAGTACATTACGTGTCGTCTAGACACTCCCCCATACATCCAACACATGTTCTTATAGTCTTACTCCATCTACATTAGCATCACAAATAAAAAAGCATGATATGAAATTTGGGTCCCCTTATGGACTTTACTGCTTTGAAACCATTTTTTCACAAACCATGCTATGATGTCATACAACTAGACACCACACTCGGTCTGATATATGGCCCAGGTGGAATTCTTGATTCCCAAGGGATGGAAACTAGTTCTTAGTAATCAAAAAATTTCTTTCGATATGATTTAAATAATTTAAATAAGCATAAAAAAGAAACAAAATAAGAATCATAATAACTGATCAGCATAACCTGATAATATAAAATAATTTATAGATTCAAATTTTATGACATTTTCCAAAATCCAAGAGGGATGTAACCAAAATGGAACAACCAAAATTTCCCACGAACCACTACACAGTAAGAAGAGGACGAATCTCACTTTTAAAACCCAGATTGACCACATTTTCACTATTAAATATCTTTTAATTTTCATTTATCACATTCCAAAGAAGGAATAAAACATTTTCTAGAAACATCCATACAAGGAATAAAAGGGAAAATCCACTTTCCTTTATAAACCCCATTATTTTTAAATGATAATATCAATCCTTTTCAAAAATATGTTTAAAACCTCAAAAACCATCCATAATGAATATTTAACAATTCAATCAGGCAAGATAAACTCATCCAATAATGTAAAAGAATAGAACCACTTACCTCAAGTTTGTAAACTTCTATAAATTGGTAAAAAACTAAAATCACTCCAAAACTAGAACCTAACATAGAAATATTGACAACAAACATTAATATCACACTCAACAAAACATGATCAAACCCTTCATCGGTCAAATAACCTACTAGAAAATAAGAACCCAAATTTGGAGGAGGAGACTCCCCAAATAAAGAAATAAATCATGGGAGAAAAAACTTTCATTATGATTAGTTAATGAATACAAACCAAACCACTCTTTTAATGGTGTCCACGGGATCCAAGAGTGAGAGTGGTAGGTTCATAGGGGTATATATCTCTAATTGGTAGAGAAAGGGAGTGTTTTTTGGTAAAATACTAAGTGGAAACAAAATAAGTGTTAAATTTTTTTATGGCATAGATATGGTGAACTATTTTCCCACATGGTTTCTCTAATAGTATGGAAAACATGTGCCCCTCACTATCCATGAAGGAAATATATCATTGTTGTCCCACACTTTTTAAAACTGGGTGCACACAATGCAGTTCTCTATTGTTTAAAATTTTTTACTTGGGAACATGGTTTCCTTGCTATGTGAAATCGATTTGAAGAACAATTCTCGAACCATATTCCACATGTTTTCATCCTAAAAATCCCAATTTTCACCCAAAAATACAATGACAACTCGTGGAATAGACATTCGGTCAAAATTAAAGAAAAGAAATCATCAAAATTTAACACTTTTCACGCTTGAAACATTAGTGGATATGTGATATCAAAAAATAAACATTATCAAATGGTTAGAAAAAGTCTATTTGTGGCATGATTTATAAAATTTATCAATTAATTGTGTTCAACTTTTTCAGAAACTAATTATTGTTCCACCTATGTGATATGTGTTGTTTGAATATCAAATGTAAAATTAGATATCTTCGAAACTAAATCTTTTTTATTTATAATATTAATATTTCTTTCAACATAGTTTTTCAATATAAAAAAATTTAAGATATATTCATCAAAACATACATTCCTCATCAATAGAATAATCTACATCTTTTTTACAGTGGTACTAGTGTAGTAAATTTCAATATTGTATAATTTTGATATCAAAATTTTATCAGTAAAAATATATTTTATATCATCCTCAACATATTTTTAATGGAATTATTATTTTAAATTATTCTCATATCAAAATATTCCTGTAACCATATAATATGTTATTTCCATATTTTTTCACTTATTTCATCAGATGAACATCCCACAAATATTCCTTCTAAATATTTTTTTATTAAGAATTTCAAGAATGAGATTATGTATTTTTTGAAATAATGTATTCTAGAAATATATAAAAAAAATTAACCATTATCCTTTTAAAATAAAACAACTCATAATATGTCATTATAGTTTCCTATCACATCATGCATCTATTTTGAATAGAAACAGGTATACCTACATATTTCCTCAGAAAAAATTTAGAATTATTTGTGTCTAAAATCATGCCTCTTCTAATTTATACGAAAATAATATTTTGTTATAAAACAAAATTTCATTATAGTGTGTAGGTATAAATGTATCGGTGATTGATTCTATGTTTTTAAGATTGTGTTGAAAAGTGATTCTTGTTTACTATTTTCTATTCTCTTTTCTCAGATTCAATATCTAAACACCCATCTCTCATTCAATTTCCATTATCAAACATAGAAAACTAATTTAATATTTTGATTCAATTTTCATTAAGATTATTTTATTCATACATGTCTAATTATCAATGAAAATATAAAATTGAAAACCAAATTGTGTTGAATGATGTCTCATCAACCCAAAAATGTTCATATGTAATTAGCTCATGTGATATATTGGAGTCAAATTCATCATAATTAAGTATTTCAGACAATAAATTCCCTCTCAAACATATTGTTCAAAAAAATCTACTTTTTTAACTAGTGGTGGTAACATTCTTAAAACATATACATTGGAATATTTTTTCAAAATTTTCTATACTATATTCCCACGTCCTTGATACCACAACTCATTTTCATCCTCATCACCTAAGTAACTTGAGTTAAAAATATCTCCATTAATTAATAGGTTTATTGTGGATAATTATCACTTTGTAATAAAATTTCTAGGTTTCAAATATTCATTGATACACAAATAGTTTTTGAATATAACTTCCTTATAACCATCATTATCTTATCTAACACTCATCAAGTTGTTCTAAATCTAATAAAAACATAACTTCATTAAAATTAGATTCAATACTTTGATTTTATTCATTATTGTTACATTGATTATTAAAAAACCAAAATTTCAAAATGTAACCAATATATCTTCATTTTCATCAAAATAATTTCATATTTTTATGTCTCTGGTCATATAAGATGAATAACAACTAATAAAAATCCATGTTTTTTATTTATCTAGATTTTAATGTAGTCATAAAATAAAAAACACTTTCCAAAATTCTATTTCTTATTCCAAACATTTACCTTGTAGAGTTAGAAATATATCAATGAATAGTTTTCATATATTCTTAACCAAAGATAATGAGTTTTTCACATATTCCAAAAACATCCTCTAGGAAATCAAATCACTTTTATGTTGGAAAAGTCCTAGATTCTAATGATTTGTTATTTCTTTATTCCATCAACATAAGAATGTATCTCTATTTAAATCTATTTTTTCTCCACAATATTTAGGCATATTTCTTGAAATAGATATGTTTTCTAACCATTGTATGTCCTATGAACATATATTCCAAAACTGCAACAATATACATTACAATATCCCATACACCTAATGTGGTATGTTCTTAATTATGTTTCTCTTTAAATCCCATTAAGTGAGAGAATGAAAGTATTTTTGAGTTCATGACGAGGCTTAAGGGTCCCTCACGGGTTTATGAAACGAATGTAGAGAAGATGGGGTCATCCAGTGTATATTTTATAGTTATTTTATGTTTAATAGTAACTATATTACCTAACTATGTTATCCTATATGATGGGTAAATGGTTGATAAAACTATGCAAGGGGGAGGGGAAACCATGTGGTCTTGGACAAAGCCAATAGAGACATCTATTTCATGGTTTGTTAAACCTTGTGGCTCCTTACGAAACAATGAAACCAAGTCCCCCTCTTGAAAAGAGGGAGGCACACAGTTGGCAAACTATTTTTTAAACCATGTGGTCATACCAGGCACCTCATTAAAAATGGGGAATTGACCAATTATTTCTCTTGGGCCTTAAATGATCATTCTTTTTTATTTTAAATTTCTCCTACAATAGAATAGGGTGAAAAAACATCCTCTAAAATATCTCAGGGATTGATCTCCCTCATTCCTAATCCATTTAGAACATTTTTTGGAAGAGATCGAATCCCCATGTGATTCTAACACTCCACTTTTTTTATTTTTTTATATTAGGACTTGTATAATTATTATTTTTTACATCAAATATCTAAAAACCTCATTATCTAGTAGCTTCTAGGAATATTCATTAAATGTATTTTATTTCTGATTCAAATATTAATGTAAAGAAAGCGTTCATCTTAAGAATCAAGGATGGTGTTCTACAAGTTATATCTCAATGTCCTGTTGGATTATTTATGTGTATATGGTTATTTATTTGTGACATTGTATTGTTTATTTTGTTTACATTGGTAGAAATGATTTATTTATTTATTAAATCTTTAATTTATCCCCTCATTATTCTCTTTGGATTCATTATGTTTAATTAGACCATGAAGGAGGCCACTCGTGGGGTGTGCCGTATTCGTGCACACAAGATTGGGTCATTATATTTAAAATTGAATTATTTATGATATATAAAATAGTATAGTCATTTTTAGAATATAAAAATTGGTTATGAAAGGAAACCAATGAGGATTAAGTTATATTTTTTACCATGGATTTTGAAATAAAATTGATGATTACTTATTTCTAGTAGATAACATCAAAAAAGGGTATGTTTGGTATAATGTAAACATGTAAAATGAGTTATCTGTAAATAGAGTGGGTATGAATGGGTTATGGAAGATAAATGGTATATTTTTTAATGATTTATAAATTGTAAATACTATAATGTTTAAATGATATATGGTTGTAAATAGAAAATGTATTCACATAGTTATGATAATAAATTTATATATGTGTCAAATGGTTGGAGAATAATGATGACATGGATTGGTGGTATGTGGGATATTGGGATGATTCTTTTTTAGACAAAATCATTCATGGTATAGGAATATTTGGACTATGGTGTCATAGTATGATATGAATACCAAGACTGAGGCTCCAAGGTATGTTATGAAAAAATTGACTGAGGCACAAAGGTAAGTTTCATGAATACGAGGTTTGAGGCTCCATGATAAGTGTTATTTTTGGATTATTTAATATTTTACCTATTGATTTAGGGAACATGATTCTCCCCTTATGAATATTTTATATTAATTATAGAGGCCTATTTATGTTTAGTGAATTTGGATAACACTTGAACAAATGATGAAATTAGATCAAGTGAATCTTGTTAGTTAATGGAACCCAATTTATCTTTTGTTTTTATAATTTATATTTTATTTATCATCAGACATTATATATTTAGACATGATATTTTTAGACACCATTGGTGTAGGCCTATTGAGTTTCACTCACAACTTACATGGGATTCCCTAGAGTACGTGAGCAGACATCATGGTTATAGGTTAAGACAAGGGCAACGACTCTATGACAGATTGTCAATTATTTGACCGGGATGTTCATGGATGAGGGATATGGACTTGGATTTAGTACCCATTTCTAAGATTCATTTTATTCATTATTTTGGGTTTATCTAGAACTTGGAACTATGCGACATGGATACTTAGCCCGAGGAACTGTATATAGTGATGACCGTTCTTGGGAAGTTATAAGTGGTATCATATGGGGTATTTATTTTTTGTTTTCTTACTATTTATGAAAGGTGGATAGGAGACTAGAAAAATTTATGACTTGTAAAAGAACCTTTATATAGGAGTAGTTTTTCCATGAACATTGTGAGATTTTTTCTTGTTATTTTTTGTTATGGTTAGATGATATTTCACCTTGTTTGACGCACTTGTTTTGTGATGTGACTATTTATTGATATTTTTATCATAGATGAAATTGTATAGGGTTTTATAGAAAAGAATAATTACATGGACATAATGATATAGGTGACATTGATGATGGTAGTAACACAAAAAAAAAGATATGTTGGATGTGAATTATAGGATGCTTTTAATTTTCTAGAAATTTGAAATAATTGGTGAATAATAGAGCCGAGGAAAATGGGTAAATGGAAAAAACATAATGGAATTGTCAAAGAATGGTAGCTAATAAATAGTCATGAATGGGTTAAAATTGGTTCCTATTGAGTTATAAAGATAGACCAGTACTAAAATAAGAAATATTTATTTTGTAAATGTAAAATGGTTAAAAAGGTTTAAAATGGTTGGCTTGTTATGATGTTAGTTGGTTTATCCCATAATAAGAATGGACAATTGAATGGGTGGTTAGGGGTAGTGATTGATATTTGTCTATATCAATTGTGATCATGTATGTGGTGTTGGTTGTTTATGGATAGTAGTGAGCCATTTTATTGTATGTCATGGAAATCCTTTCTTCTATGTTTTGAGACTTGTGTTTAGAATTGTAGAGAGATGCCTCAATGATTATGTGTTCCATTTGGGTGATAAGTGCATATCACTAAGAACTCACATCAATTAGTAGTGTTGGAAACCCCATTTTTCTAGGGAAATATATTAGATAATTACTTATATAATAACATTGATATTATTGTACCAATGATGGAATGAGACCCAAGGTGGGTTGTGATGAGTATGTTTGACTAGAAAAAATATATCCAACAATAGTAAACTTCAAAATTTAACAAAGCTGTTGGACCAGAGGAAGATGAGTTATGTTTAGATTCTATCAATAAAATTTTGAATGACTTGGATACTCCTCCTAATAAACGATTCATGTTGGAATCTTATATATTATACGAATCGATAAAGAAATGGTGGGGAATCTTATTTCATACTGAAGAGGAATAAGGTATGCTATGAAATGAATTATAGATAAATATTCTTCTTTATTTTTATCTAGACACCATGAGATAAGAAAAGTATACAATGCATGTTAGGTTGGAACATGGGACTATTTTTGTAATGGATTAAGTTGGAAGAAACATCAAATTATAATGTCTTATTCAAACCTTGGTAGGGGATGAAGAATCTATGACTAAGTATTTTTAGGATGGAATTAGACATAATATCATGTCCAAAGCATATATTTTTCATTTTAAGAGGTCCACTGAGGTGATGGATGAGGACCTTATTTCAAATGGGAATATCAATGAGGAATTTGGTGGTGGACATACTATTCTAGTTGGTAAAATGAGTTTTGTGACTTCCAATAGTAGTAATTGATGTTTTGAGTGTTTTCACCTGGATGGTGGAATGTCCAGTAGTGAAGGAAGATGGACAATTGATCATAGTAGTGATGGAGTCCTTTTCTATCAATGTGTCATGTTTGGACACATGTGAGTTCAGCTTCACTGACCTCTAGTTGAGTGTCGAGTGTGTTCCATGATAGGGTAGGCATAGAGGTTATATAGGAACCCTCGAGACATGGGGTAGAGATGGAGGACTAAGGCCAATGTAGAGTGAAGTAAGTGGATGGATACCCCATACGAGGCAAGTAGTTGCAGTTCTAAAATATATACTGGTTTAGATGGTGGATATGCAACTCTAGGATGATTGCATCCATATTAGTAGGGTACTGCAACACCAGGAAATCAAATCATATCCCATAATTGTTGGACATTTCAAGTTCATGTAGTTAACCATGCACCAAGTGGTGGTCAGTTGGGACCATTGCTAGTTTGAGGTACATTTCGGGTAGCATTAACACTTTACATTTAGTTATTTTATAAAGCTACCTCACACACTTTTATATCATCTCATTTTTTTGAATGGGTTGGGTCTTGAAGTGTAACATGGATGAGGGGTTATGTCGACTGATATGAATTATGATTGTGAGAAGATAATATTCAACAATGTAAGGAGTTTCCCTTTGACATTGGTGGGTACTGTTTTCTTGTGGGACTTGTTTGGGATCATGGTGTCATTATTTTACCAAATCATGGGATTTAGATAGATTGTATTATATCAAGACTATAATGATCATTACCTCTATAGTGTAATGTTCACATCCCTAGTGGGGGAAAATTATGTTCATCATGGGCAATGGGATATTTGAGCTGGCTATGTAAGATCAATTTGTTAGTCGTTAGGTGGGATCTCATTGCATGTTTTATGTATTATGCGTGATCATGGGGAGTAGACAAACATGTCCTTTCTTCTATTATGGATAAATTTCATGATGTATTTCCAAAGAACATCTCAAGGCTTATTCTCAAGATAGATTTTTATTTTATGATAGATTTAAAAATGGTAGAATATCCTAATTATTTTCTCCCCTAGAAAATTTCACCAGTAGAAATCTATTTAAATATAGATCTGTTGGAATAGTTATGTAATAAAGGGTTTATTCATCTGAGTATGTTACCATGGGAATCTAAAGTTATTTTTACATGAATGTTGATTTGATATTACGGTTATGTATCATTTATCAAAGGTTGAATCAAATCACAGTTAAGAAATGATACCCTATTCTTTCCATTGGAGATCATTTCTATTAGCTGATAGATTCCTACTTGCTCTCCACGATTGATTTGAGGTTAGGGTATCATCATTTGAGGGTGAGAACTTATGATATACCACAGAAACATTTCATGAGAATTTATGGTTTATATGAGTTTGTTGTGATGTTTTTCGAGATGACCAAAGTTCCAGATGAGTTTATGGTTCTAATGTACTGAATCACATACCTGTATCTAAATCATTTTGTAGTTGTGTTTTTGAATGAAAGATTGGTTTACTTAAAGACTCATGAAAACCATTTGAAACAACTTGAAATAATCCTGAGTACAATAATAGATCATAGGTTATACACTAAGCTACATAAGGTTCATTTCTATATCGATAAGTTACATTTCATGGGTCACATTATATCTAGGTAAGGTGTGTTAGTTGACACAATGAAAGTGAAAGAACTAGTATGTTGGGACCAACCTAGGAATTTGTTTGATATCATAATATTTATTGTATTAGTAGGATACTATAAGTGGTTCATCAAAGAAATTTCACATTTTAAGCACCACATTAAGGATAAATAATAAGGGGACCTTATTTGAATGGTCTAGGGAATGTGAGGATTCTTTCTAGGATTTAAAAAACTTATTGACTACAATGATCATTTTTATCCTATCAGAGCAAAGAGTAAACATTTTTTTATGCTATCATTTTTATGTTGGAGAAGGGTTGATAAATAATGATCAGGTTTTGGTGGATGGGTCATAATATTTGAGGCATCATGAATGAAAAAACCCTATGAATGATATTGAGTGGGTCGTGGTGGTTTATACATTAAACTGTTCATGGAATTACTTATTTGGATAACTGTTTATTACATATACCGATCATAAAATATTTATGTAAATGTTCTCCCATTGGGATTTTAATATGTGCTAGTGTAGGTGGGTTATGTACATGTAGTTATTTTATTTGATCAATTCAATACACTAGGAAATGGAATCAATGTTAAATATTCATTGAGTATGATGACTAAAAATAAGGTATTTTAGGAATCCAGTTCATAGTATATGATGATGGTATTGTTTTACATGATATATATTGAGGTTTAAGATGGAAAAGACTATATTACCCTTTAATCCATCGAAGTTGATTCCGCACGGCTGATCTAGATCAAGGAGAGGCGATGTAAGGATCTATGGTTTTTTCCTTGAGGGAATTTCATGAAGGTGGGGTGTCTCCATTAGATTGGGAAGTTAACGATGATGAGTTGATTTATGTTAATGGTGTATTGCTATGAATAATTGTATGTGTGAATAGTTGATGTATTAGTTTCATGATTCTAAGTGGAAGGTACTGCTTTTTATAATTAAAATCTTTCACAATAATCATAGATAGTATTGGACTCCATGGATTAAAAAAATTTATATGTTTTTGGATGTGATGTAACACATTCATGTATGTGAAGGTTGATCATCAGTGACATGGTGGTTTGTAACAACCATTTACCATTATAGAATGATTGTGAGAATAGGTCACAATGGATTCCATGGTAGGTGTTCTAAGGATTCCTCATAAGAATGATGTGATATTTGTATTTTTGGATCAGTTGACCATGATAGTACATTTGGATCTAATTCAAGAGGCCTTCACTACTGACCAATTTTGTGAGTTGTATTCTCGGGATATAGTTTGGTTTCATAGGTTACTATAGACTATAATTTTGGATCTTGATCATTTTTTGAATTTGTACTTCTGGATGGGTTTATATAAGTAACATGGTACCCATGTGTGTTTCAGTATGTATTCCCACACACAGATTGATAGGAAGCCTGGTAATACCTTCTACGTTCTATAAGACATGTTAACATAATATATCTAAGATGTTGGTGGTTCTTGGGAGATTTACATGGAAATATTAGTTCTCACCTAAAAAATTTGTAACCTATTTACTATTAATATGGAACCATATGAGGAACTCTATGGTAGGATTTATGCAACTTTGTTATGTTGTTTGGAGGATAGATAATTAGAGTTTATGGGACCAAGTATCATTATAAGGCCCCATCCATAAACATTACATAATCTTTAGACAAGTCAACAATTGAATTTAATTCACATTGAGGATATTTTTAGGTTCAGGGTTTTAGATAATTAGGCCATAACTCATACACAGCAACATAAATATTGCAAGTAGACACTACTACTCACAATAAATTTTTTTCATAACACAAAAACTCTTCAGAAAGAATCATTGTATCTTGTCATGTTTTTATAGTGTAACATTTCCTTGATCCCATCCATGGATCTATTTTTCATTGAGTCGTTTGATAAAAAATTCAAAACATGGGATGAGCATAAAAAACACAGTACGGGTTAGACAAAGAAGGAAAACTATTTGTTTTGTTAAAACATTAAAACCATGAATACATTATCATAAACTAATACATTTAACCTTTAAAAAGTAGTAAATATAATTTACTTAATATACGCTCATTTATTACACTTTTTGTATCAAAAATATTACCATAAATACTATATGATAGAATATATAACATATAAAGGCAACTTAGGACATAAACATACTTAAGTTGAATAACCATATGGTCAACATCCACACAAATCACTAAATAAAATACACATACAACCGAATTCCATACCCAATGCAATGGAGGTTATAACCTTAACACCCATCCTTGGTATTCCATTGTATGAATCATCTTTAGTTTATCAAATAACCAACCCTATTAGGTTTATCATGTAACTACCTGTCAAATGTCTAAGTATAATTATATAACAATAACATGTATATGATTTCAATTATCAATATTTTACTCATCAAATTTCATTTGTAATCATAAGAAATCATTACATTATATTGAAATAGTAATTTCACTTTCAAAACCATATTTCAATACCAAAACTCCCAGAAAGGTAATAAAGTATTTCATTTCTTTTTAAAAACATTAAGGCTTATAGATGAATCCAAATATCAAATAACTGTTATGGTGGTGGAGAGGTTGTTGTCACCGAATAAATTAAAAACATTCATTTTTTCCATTTAGTAGAATGATTATTAGAAAGAATATTACCTTTGAATGAAATTAAAAGTGAATGGTTTTCATTATTCACCCTATAAAAGAAGGTGATGTATAACAACAATATATGCCTCAATGAAAGGATATGGAGATGAAGTCTCTTACCTTGATATTGAATCATCCTGTTCAATCATTTTGTTAATGAATAATAATCAACTATTAATTTATATTATTGAGGATATTTTTCAAGTTTATCATTCCTTTTATATCACTTATTTACATGTGCTAAGGAATACATAATTATTTTAGTTCATATTGGTTGTTTTTCAAATATTCGGTACTTGAGTCGAAAATGTACTTGTTTAGATGTAACAAGTCCATGTAGTCAAAAGTTCATAATCTCCCTAATTTTATTATTCCGGATTTAAATATCATATATATAAAGTATATATATATTTATTAGTTCCATCATATTTGGAGATAAAAATGAAATGCACCGTTTGTGGAGACGGTAGACTATACATACGCATGAACGTTGATTTCATTTCTTTGTCATATTAATGTAATAAAAACAAAATGTTACTGAGGTATATTTTAATTACATTGAATTATATATGTTATATATGTTACATAAGTTCATTAACTCCATCATCTATATGTTCCATGTATGGAATAAAATAATCATATCACATAGCGGGGTGGTTTTTTGCACTTCCTCAAATGAAATTATCGCATTTACACATTATTGAATGAGTGAAGGTATGTCGTAAATAAAAATTACAGAAGCATAGATTCAATATCAATATATTATCTATAATATTTATTCATTACATTCATTTATATAATCATGCTTTAATTAATATCATGTTGAATTAATTACATCGCATCGTAGAGAAAACAAGCCAAACATACGCACGAGAAACCATATCATTCAATTAATGATTATAAGGTATGAAATTGGATGGTATAATAATTATACAGAATAATTATAAATTTATGTTAATTATATTCTTCTACTATACTCATAATTATACACATCCAAATTAAGTATCTTTTAATAACAAATTACAACACGGTGTGGAAATGGTAAGTTGTTTGTACACACATGTGGTGATATTTTTATTCATAGGATGGATAAAATAAGGTATAAGGTTGTCCCATAATTATAATAACATCTCAAATGTAGAAGATACTAGATTTATTACTTTATTATAGAAACTAAATAATAAGATGTCGTAGAAGAAGAAAAGAAGTCTCAAAGAGGTTATAAAAAATTTTTCAAGAATATCCTATTGATTTTCACAAAATGTTTCATTTTGATGGATTTATGCCCAATTTGTGGAATATAAGTGTAATTAAGGTATTTTGGGATCTTATTTTAACAGAATTTGGATGATACAATGGGATTCAAAGGTGTTATTAAGTTGGTAGAGTTGGTTGCCTTTAAAAAGATGGAGAAAGGGCACTTTAGGAATATCTTGAAATATTATTTTATTAAAACATTATTTTAGAATAATAATTTATAAAAAGGGATATAATTATAGAATATTATGATTATATCTCTAACTCCCCTAAAACTATATTTTTTAGAAAAGCATAGGTCATAAAATTAACCATATCTTTTACCTTTAACACATTGTTAAAATCCCTAACTCTTACCATGTCTTCTTGTAATTTTATAATATATGGTTACTATAGTATCAATAAAATTCTAATAGAACCAAAAGTGGATAATTATTGAAATTTGTATCATTATATAATTCATTTGTCAAAATCATATATTTTTATGACTATAATATCATTTAATAAATTAGTCTTTATTTTAAATAGACATTTATGTAATTTTGAAACTATTTAGAAATTGATTTTGGTTAAAGTCATAAAATGTTATTTCATTCATAAAAAAGAATTAAATAACCCATAACATGTCAATGTCACTAAAAAATTTGTGTATTGAATCAAAATTTTCAAATTAAAGTTATTTTAATGTTTATGATATCATTCATTTCAATCATTAATTAACAACGTATTTGTTGCATCATCAATTCATCATAATTATATTTATTTATTCAATGTAAAATAATTATAAATAAAATACCAGGATATAAGAAAATGTCATACATTCTATGTACTATTTACAGTCAAAGAGATCAATTATATAACCCCACCTTAAAGTTATTAAGAAAAAAGATATATGGATTGTGTTATATTTAACTTTACATTAAATTAATTATTATAACAAGTCATTTTAAGAGCCCTATGGCCCTGAAATGCCAACATTTTGGCCTAATGATTTTTTAGGTTTCCCATGACTCATTAAAATATATTATAGATCGTATTTGGACAGTTTTATATTATTATAATATAAATGTTTCCCTTATTTACCTAATTTACCCATTAACCGTGGTAAATAAAAATACAAACAGAAAATATTATTCATTATGTCCAAAAATAGAAGGTAACTATTAACATAATTTGGACCTTATGATTCCAAATATGTAATACATTTATCCAATTTCAGAACACATAAAATGTATTAATTTATTTAAAATTAATTCTTTTTGTCAAAACCAGAAAATGATTTTATAAGAAGTAAAAATTATTAAATGATTGGTATGTGTTTATGTTCAATTTAAATGTGAAATTACTTCCAATGACCAACATTATAATAAATGATAAAAACATAATGCAATTAAAATTTTAAACTAATAAAATTAAAATCTATCTATATAAAAAAATATCATTGAAATGATGTTTTGAATTAAAATGCAGTTTTTTGCACTATTCATTAAAAGATATATTTTATCAGAAAAATAAAAAAATTACACCAACATAAATATTGATGTCCCTATTCTAAATAAGTACATTAATTTTTAAAATATAACATATAAATGTTTAAGAACCTATATTTAAAAAAATTTATTGTCAACAGTAGGTAAAACAAGCTTTTACAAATATTAGATTATTTAATGCTTAAAATTTATTTCATTCTCATTGTAAGCCTCTAAAGTGTTTTTGATAAATGTAAAAATATTAAACAAATAGTTTTAGTAATATTGTTGATAGTTTTGTTCATTCATTGTAATACAATCTCTAGGCATTAACTTCTATTTAAAATAATAATAATAATAATGTTGTATTATTTTTCGGTACAACTCAATGTTCTGTGCAACATAATAATTGGGAAAAACCTATTGTTGCATGTCAATTAAGTTTTCAGACATGGAATCCCCTTTAACATAAAATTAATATATTTTCCAAAAATATTATGAGATAAGAAAATTTTTTATTCTGTAAATTCAAGGGAAGTTACACTACTTTTGGAGACGTTGAAGCAGGTAGACATGATTTAGAAAAATATGGCATTGTCCTGGAGTAGGAAGAAAGAAAATGATGATCAATATCTTTGACCACCTAAGTATATTTTGGTATATCATGTGATCCATCGGGTGTCAGAAAAGTTTGATCACTATTGGATTTAGAAATAGGGTAAGTTGGTGCGCATATCTGGGGCTGTTTGAGATTGTGGAGGGGATCAGATTGGAGTCATACTGATTATCTCCTAAATTGTGGTATAGTGGTATGGATGATGGTATTCATGTGTCAAGGATTTGTCAGTTCCACCCTAACCC
Organism: Viscum album; assembly: GCA_963277665.1. NCBI lineage: Eukaryota > Viridiplantae > Streptophyta > Magnoliopsida > Santalales > Viscaceae > Viscum > Viscum album. The sequence goes on along the minus strand of OY728133.1, from coordinate 967,508,396 downwards.
ATCTAGTGTATTATATTTTTTTTCCTGTTGAGCTTTAGAATGATGTGTTCTTTAAGGAGCATGTGGTTTAAATTAAGGATCATCGTGAAAATGTTTTGTGGGGAAACAATATGTCATTGGGTAGATTGTTATGATATCATCTTAACATTAAGTAAGAGAACATGGGAGACAGATATAGATATGCGGAGTCAATGGAATGATCTTTTTCCATGAACACACATTGATTCTACGGAGTGCAGCTTGAGGACGACTGATTATATGTTTAGGAGGATGTAATATCTTGAACTTCTAATCATGAAAACACTTAATTATATTTTGGTTTAAATCACATTGAGTAGGTTAATGAAATGGTTTTTAAGATAATGAGGGGGTCTGGGATGTCTTGGGGGTTTGTTACATGAACAAAGAGTCAAATGTTTCATCTAGTGCATGTTATATGGTTGGAACATATTTATTAGTAAATGTGATCCCTAACCATTCTTTCTTAATGGAGGGGTGAATGGTCGATGAAACTATGCACTAGGTAAGTGAAACTATGTGTGCCTAGAGAGACCTAATCTTCATTGATAACACATGGTTTTTAAAATAGCACGGATCCCCAAGAAACTATAATACTTAGTCCCCCCCACCCTTGGATAGAGTGTGGATCATGGATGACCTATGATTTTTCCAACCATGAAACCAAACTATTCCCTCAATAAAAATAGGGAATTTTCCATTTCCCCCATCATACCATAAGAAATCATGCCCGATTTTATTCCACATTTATTATAAATATAAAATGGTAGACTATCCCATCATACCAAACTTCCTAAGGATAAATCTCTCTCAATTAAATGATGTTTCTAACCGCTGGTGGGTGTAGATCGAAGATATATGTGTGTCTAACACTCCCCTTTATTTGTTTTTAAAATTAGGGCTTGCGGAATTTTTATTTTTCTTTAAAAGCAGTAAACCCATTATTTTTAGTGTTTTATAGGATGTGGATTTAAATATGGTTTTTTAATCAATGAATGTGTTTAAGCGAGTCTTCGTCTTTAAAATTGCGATAGGTGGTCTATATGTTATATCTCACCATCATGTAAATTTATTACTGACTATGTGGTTTTAAATTTTCATCGTTATGTTTTTTTCTTATTTTCATTAGTATAAATGATAAATTTACTTGGTAAATGATTAAGTGAACCCCTCTTCATTCTCATGGGATGAATTAAGGATTATTAGACCGGTAAGGAGGCCACCCAAGGGATGTTCCACATTTATCAACATGGGATAAGGTAATTAAATTTTAAATTGAAATATTTATGAGATAGAACATATGAAAGTTATGTTTAGAAGGTTGACATTGGATAGAAATGGAAATAAATGAAGAAAGGGATCAATTATTTGAACATGTATTATGATGTGAATGTGATGATTACTTATGCCTACTTGATAACATGGCATAACGGGGAGTTTTGTACAATATAAATGTTTCAAATGTGTTTTGTGTATATGGAATTTCTAGAAATGGGTAATGGAATAAAAATGAATTATATGTTGTGTATTTATAATTTGTAGCTAGTATAAGGGAAATACTATATATGGTAGTTAGATATTAAATGTCCTTAATGAGTTATGGTGTGGAATTGAAATATGTGTTAATTGGTCGAAAAAGCATGTGCACATGGCTTATTGGTATGTGTGGTACTAGATTGGGGCTAAATACCCCAACAGAATTCTTGGGATATGTACAATTTGACTTATATTACAAGTTGATATTTGAATACCTAAACTAAGGCCCCTAGGTATGATATGAATTCACAAAATGAGGCTCTAATGAAAGCTATAAATACCCAGAATAAGGATCCAAGGTAGGTTTTGTGAATACCATGATAGGGGATCTAAGTTAACTGTCATGTTGGTTTTATGTAATGGTTTCCCTAGAAATATAAGGAACATGATTATCCACCTTATGAATAGTTTATATGACCAGAATAATCAAAACTATGTATGATAAAAGTGTATAACCCTTAAACCAATGATATAAGTGGATAAACTGAATCTCATTAGTTAATGAAACATGGTTTATCTTTTTTTTATCTTATAACTCTTTTATTTAAATTCATAAACTATATTTTTAGACCTGTTATTTTGTAGAAACCATTAGTGGTATCCTAATGATTTGTACTCACACAGTACTGATGCTGATATTAGGTAACCAAGTATAATTCAATGTTACAGTTCATGATAATGGAAATACTCCTATGGTGAATGTTTTATTTTAGTTCAGTATGTACATGGATGAGGGATCTTGGTAGCGATACAAGACTCATTTTGGCGAATCTTCAATTTTTCATTATTTATTTATAATTTTTAGTCAATGTTTCATACTACTATAAAGAGGTATAGTCTTCAACATATTACTTTATACCTTACTTCTAATCCTTGTCCTCTAGAATATGCGAAGGTACACCTGAATTCATGTGGTTCCCCACATGAGGCCCCAGATATACTAGCTACGATGCAGGGACATTACATCCAATGAATATTTATCTTTTTTAGTATTCATATATTTACTTCATGATTGTTTTATGAGGTTCATATCATATTTCAATATGTTAATTCCCTAGATAGTGACATCTCTTTTGATGATTTTTTTTAATATTTTATTGATGTGATGTGTTTTATAAATCCATTATCAATATAATATTCCCAATAGTTATTTCCAAAACCAACATGGTTAAAACATTCTAATTAACTTATATGCATATAAAGTGTAAATATAACCTAATAATTAGTATTCGTTATTCCACCAGCTTTAGATGTATCTACCTTAACATTCAATTTATAATTGAAATTGAATTTTATATATCATAAAGAAATTTATACATTGTGGAATCTTGATTGTGTTTTACATAGTTCATCTTGTATGTTTTCATGTTTCTTAACAAGATCATCAACCAATATTCTATAAACAACAAAATTTGTCTGGAGGTTTCTAGTCATAAATATATTAATCCTCAATTTCAGGGAACACATCAAATCCATGTTTTACTGATCATATTATTTTTTCAATATTATAATTTATTTATAATGTTTTCTATTTTTATCAAGACATGAATCTTTTTTTGATGTCATCAGATATTCTTTGTAATTTTCCTCAGTTTCATCATCTTCAAAAATTGTTTAATATTCCTTTCACTGAACATGCTCAAAAAATGGTAAAAAAATCTCTTGATTTATATATTCTGAATAAATGTAGTTAATATATAATTATTCAACCCTCTTTCTCAACATATATATTTTTTATTTCTATTGAACTCTTTCATAGCTCTGATTTATTTCTATTCTTCCATGGAAATTTTTTCTCCATTTATTTTAATGATTATTTTATTCAAAATCATTTTCATACTCTTTATCATTCAACATATGAAAATTAAAATAAAAGAACAATTTAAACACACATGAAATATTTAAGTGATGGATTCCCTCTAGATTTTCCACAACCTCTATGATATTTTTGGAGATAATATTAATGATTATTTCATTCATTTAATCAACTTACATTTATATTTAATTGCTAAAATTAATAATATTTTGTTCAATATATTGAATATTCAAATTTCACATAGATTTAGATGCCACCTCATCCTTGGTATTCTTTTAAAAATTATTATATTTCATCATCTATTATCCAATAAAAATTTTATTAATTTAGTTAAAGATAAATAATATCTTTCTTTTAATAAAAAAAATTTAAAATATATACTTTATGAATTTTATCATATTTTCTAAATAAACATAAAATATTTCTTGATATCTATAAATGTGGTGTTGTTTTAAAAAAAATTCATTATCTCTATTGATGTAATCATAAATAGATCCAACATATAAAATTATTATTTCCTTGAATATGTTATACAATATTTTTAAATTTTCATCCTTTTTATTGATATTTAACTAAAATAAAATTTCATGTCATTCTATTGTTTCTATAGTTATCTTGAGACACATCAAATTACTAAAAATATTATCAAAAACTAAATAATAATATCATTTCTAGAATTCCCATATAGCCATTGATTTATTTTTTTTTCATTTATTTTCCTAAGATCATATATCTTAATTACTGGAAAATCAATTATAGATTCATCAATTACCATTATGTCAAGAGATAGATGATATTAAATCATGTTTTGTATCAGCATTATTAATTTAATCCATCATGTATAATATTATAAATTTTTTTATTTTTTTCATATTATATTTGATAAGGAAAAAACCTGTGAAACATCCTTTGTTACAAGTATTAACATCCTTAGAGTCTATACAACAACTAATAAGGGGGTTCAGAATGGATATTAATCATTTAAAATTTCATACCTTTTGAAATTAATCCATGTAACTTGTTAGAGTTTTATCTAGATCAAAATAATAAAATAATTTCACCAAACTGAGAAGATAGGAAATTAGGGGAATGAACACGATACATCCATGGTTCTTCACTAGTGTGGGTGGCTACATAATTTATAGGGTGACACTGATTGGTCAATGGAAAATAACTATAATATAAAAGTGAATAAAATGATCCTAGTCATGTTAGATTCATTATATATCTAAAGAGAAATGATGATAATGACTCCCACTATATATAGTATTTTTCTCAGAGAACTAAACCACAACATGACAAGACACTTTTTTACACATATCATTGAAATGTTTTTCTTGAGGTATCCTGTTTGGTGGAATTGTTTGTTTTCAATATCTACATTATAATTCGACTTCATCAAGTATAGATCACCAAGTGTGCCTCAAAAAACATATCATTAGATAACTATTCTATATGTTAATCAAAAAAAATCATCCACGTGAAATGTTTGAAAAATTACGTTAAAAAATATATGTATACTTACTGTAACCAATGGATTTTTATAATGTCTCTTATCAGAACCAATATTTGGTTCCACTTCTCAACACACCTTTATACTATGTACTTATTCAACCAAATATTAACCAATTTAAAAACACAAAGTTATTCAAAACATTCATGATGCCTCCTCTTGTTTATGTAATAATAGGGTATATTTATAACACCCATATTATATGTGCACCCCATTTTTTTAATTTTGAGCAGAAGAGAATATATAAGAAATCAAATTTTTTTTACCGTATAATGAAAATTCATTGTATTAATCTCCCAATCAACTAAATTTCTTTGGATGAGTCTTAATATTTCTATAATTTTCATTATGTTTTAGGAAAACATTATCATCTAAAACCTTCTATGAACTTATTTAACCTCATCGATAAAGAAAATCATTAACCATTCTTATCAAAGCTAGATAAGATTCATTGAATGACTAGCACAACATCATCATGTTCTAGACATTATAAAATCTTATAAATATGATCAATACACTATATATTATATGTTTTACAAATAAATTTATTGAGAAATTATGTCCAACTCATGTATATATAACAAAAATTTATGATATCTCTATCGATAGTCCCACTTGGTCAGATGGAATCAGAATTTTATTGATCATTGATCTTCATATACTTCCATTTAATGATGCAATAGAATTATTTCACTTTAATTTATCTTTTTAACGAGTCCAAATTTTATTGTTTGGTGCAACCTTCCTGAGAACAATTATTCATACAGGACATGCTTCCCAAGACATAGTATAGTTTATCTTGGTATAATCATATGTCCATTGGAATAAAAATATTCATTTTGTTTCTCATATATTTTATGGGTCTTTGTTATTATATTTATGAAATAACCGTCATATATAGTAGAAAAGATATTGTTAAACAAACTATGATATGATGGATCCTCATTTAAAGGACTCAATCTGATTGCCTTCCTTCAGAATCTTACTCCCTGATATTAGAATATTGAACCTCATATATCACGTAAGAGTATATTCATCAACTTGAAAAAAATAAATTTAATTTTTTTTGTAAAAAACATATAACACTGTCTAATAAATATGAGTCATTAACCTTCAACCATGTATGTTTAATTACTACATAACCTTTACAAGATCATGTCTTGAACATTGATCTCTCACTCTTTTTATCTGCACAACCATATTTGATCTCAATATTATCAAAATAGGTCTTTTGACTCTTTGTAAAAATTCCACACCTTGTACGAATATATAAAAAATATGAAATGGGTTCTTATTTATCTTAATTAACTCGAGAAAAATTTCCAAGTTCATTTATAGATTCATTTTTTTGTCCTTCTTAGATGATTTACTTTTCAACCATTTAATAGGTTTGTATAATATTTTCCATACCGACTTCTTATTGTTATCCATCCCTTAACATTGATAGTAGTCCATTCGATAACATTTTCCTTGGTCTTTTTGAGACCCCATATTTCCAGTTAGACTACATCTTGATTTTTTTCTTCTCACCCTTTGTAATTATCTCCTAAATGGAATAATAAAAAAACTCACATTGTATCATGAGTCTCTAAAAAATTTTAAGAATATAGTAAACACTATTTTATTTCATAACACTATGATGTTGTCCTGACATGGTTGTGGAAAAAAAATTCCCCTTCACCACAACTTTATATGAAAACCATTATTACATCAGAAACTCATTCTCACATATTAAACAAAAATACTAATAATAATATATGTCGATCAAAAAGAAAAAAAACATGTTAAAATTTAATCCCAAAGGATATTTGATAATTGAATTTAAAAATAGAACCAAAACATTATTTTTGATATTAGAGATAGAATCCATGTTCAATTTTGAGAAAATTTACTACATGATTCTAATAGTTTAATGAAGCACCTAATGTCAGCACTTCTCCTCATAAAAATATAATGATAAATACTATTTCATGCCTTGTTTGATGGTAGTGAATTTTTAGTTGGAGTAGTATTATTGTAGAAAAGAGAGAATATGAACCATTTCAAATTAGATATATGTGATATATTAAATATTTCACCACTTAATATACTATAAATGAAAGTAAATTTTTTTTTGTGTGATATTGAAATAATAATGATGTATATTATTGGGTGAAAATTAAATATCGGTATCGATTACATAGCTTTAGAATAAACAATTATTAAATAATAATTTTATATTTCACCTAATTATATGGGTATTTAATCTTAAAGTGGTTGATCTCAAAATTAAAGACACAACTCGTTGTAGATAATCAGGTTTTGAACACTTATTTAAACAAGATGAAATAAATTATTAGCAAACTCTTCCTATCGTGGGATGGTTTATATATGAAATTTTATTTACTATCACACCAATTTGACTTCAATAGTAATATATGTTTTCAAACTATTTTGGTACTATAAATAAAAACATGGATTAAATAGAATTAAAAAAGATATTTGAGTAATATATGAAGTACTACATACAAAATTATCCTTATCAAATGAACAATGTACATATGGTATTCCCATAAAATGGGTTCTTGAATATGGTATTTATCAACTCTTCATGACTATGGTGTAATAAAAAGTGGTGTGTATCAATAAAATATGAAAACCTATATCTAAGGTCATTCAAATTGGTTTATACTAGCCAACACATTTCAAATATTTGTGAGTGATTTTAATTATTTTGGATTCTTTATTGGTAAAAATTGATGGGATGACGAAATAGATTCCTCACAGATGAATTATATATTTTGAAATAATTAATATTTTGGGGCATCAGTTTAAGTGAAAATATTCAATATATAATTGGATGAAAATATAATGGTTGTAGATAAATATGCATAAAAAGGGTTAATATAATTTCTCTATATAGTATTTTGGGATCACCTGTACTGATGTTTTTTGGAAAAAATATTTTATGCAGATATAGAGTTTCATGATGTGTTATAAGATATAAATGTGAGCAGCTTCAAAATAATCAAATTAGTTTGTTCATAGAGAATTATTGATGTATTCATATGACTAAAATTGTATATCATTGACAAACCAATGTAAATGATGAAGTGGTAAGAATGTAATTTAGTTTAATTTTTTACAGTGATCGGAAAAACCCAGGGATAAATTGAAATTAAAATATGAGATATACTTTATTAAAATAATGAATTGCCTATAAAAAACAAATTTTGTGTCTCCTTATTGACATTTTTATCAATTAATATAATTTTCTAGATGATATAGAACACAGAATATTCTTCATAGTGAATGATATAAACATGTCTTAAGTGAGTGACACTGAGAAAACATTGTATGTTGTAAATAAATTGGAATCAATATGGAGTGCATTTTTTGAGAATAAAAAATATAAATGAAAATGATATGATGATTAAAAAATTATTTTTTAAAAGGAATACATTAGAGGATGAAAAATATGTGATTTTATTCAAATCAATTATAAAGTAATTTCTTCTGAGAATAACTCCAAGTAGTTATGACAATTATAGTCAAAATGGATAAATCCAAATGGATCTATGATGATTGTTAATGATAATTGTGATACATTCACTTTGAATAGAAAAAAATGGTGTACCTCACTAAAGGAATTTAGATAAATACCTAACATACTAGTTAATGATTGAGGGCCATATATTTGGTCTCATGACTCTATACCAAGGCCTCTTAAAATACATTAATAGATTCTCAAAATCCCCTATTGGGTTGTGTATTATCCCCATATGTGTTTAAATATGTAAGAAGTAAATATTAACATTTAATAACTATTTTTGGAATATTATTTTATTATTATGAGTTTTGGGGGTTTCTTTTTGTCCACTCATAGTTTTACAGACCCATTAGATGGGTCACGTTTGGAGCATTGTTTCCCCAAACTGTGCTTATCCTACAAGAAAGTGTGTGACAAGTGGTAGTTGATAATGGGGATCCACAACGTTAATGTACAAGTATTTAAAAATAATGTGGATTCTCTTTTAGAACCAAGTTATATCTTTTAAGGTAAAATATTATAGTCTATGAATGTTTTGACAAACGATGTGACCAAACGGTGTGGGTAGGTAGTGTCCTCACAGTTTTTGCATGGTTTAAAAAGAAATAATGTCGAACCATGGGTTTGTGGTTTAAATATTTCAGAAATAATATTTTAAATTTTCCCCCCATATTGACTCATTCTCCTGCACAATAAAAAATCACTCAAACCAAAGGACTCCACAACCCTTAAATAGAGAATTCAATACATTCCAAACTAGATTCTATTATATCCAAGGATGTTGATGATTGGGAATTAATGTAAATGATAAAAAATTCAAATATTTCTGGTTTATATTATATATACCTATTTTCTTATGAAATAAGCCATAAACATTACATTTTTTCATATCTATTGTTAAATATTAAATATTAATGTGGAATTTTTTATCATTAATAGAAATGGAAACCTGATACAATAATTCTTCATCATCGTATCACTTAAAATTATAATCCTATATATTGTTGATATTTTCTATAAGTTTTAACATTTACTACAATTTTCAATGGGTTTCCTCTAAAACATTGAACACTATATTTCTTTATCATCATTTATTGGTGGTGGTTCCATGTTTTGGGGTGGTGCAATTGGTTTTAGACATCGACCCCGGTCATTAGAACATAGTTGTAACTAACATAATTACTCCTCATCATTAAGATATATTTATATGTAGTCATGGAAATTTTTTGGACATATGTGAAAAACCCTTTGAACCATTTTCTATTGATTGATTATATGATATGTTGATGCTTAGCCCTATAGGACCTATTATGGATTTTTTTCTTCGGTTTGATAACATGAGGTGTGTCTATAACCCTATAGATTCTATATTTGGTTTTTTCATGTATGGGAACTGTAATGTCAAAAAATCATGTTTTTATTTTATTTTTTCCCTATCATCATGAATATAATTATATAATGAATTTTTCTTTGAGGAATCATGTTTATCTATATAAGAAATTTCCTAGAGAAGGATGTGTCATATTTTTTTATCATTCAACATATGTACTATAACATCCATTGGTATATATATATTGTTTTTTTGGACTATCCCATCATGGAAGTATGGTTCATACATAGTTAGTTGACATTATTTAAATCATATATCAAACGAAGGTAGATCCGGTCTGTGTTGTGATTTTGTGATTTACTACTTTATTTATGTTAGGTTAACATTCATGGGACATAATTTTATAAATTCTTCACTTATTATAATGATCATTGGTTTTATATGATTTGTTATTGTATTCGCATATAACATGGGAATCTCTATGTAGCTATATATATTATCAACATGGATCTATTGAATGGAAATAGAACTACGGTGGGTTGTTGAGATAGATTGTCATATAATGTGGTGCATTGCATGATAAACCCTAATATCATATGTATGTTATTTTTCGAAATAGATACATTATTATACCTATTGATCCACTTCCTATAGGGATCCATTAATTTTGTTTAGTTTATGTGACTCATATGACATATTATTACCACATGGATTGGTACTTCATTTGTATGATACTTGTCTGATTATTAATTAATTATTGTCTATTTATTAATTTTGCTATTATATCTGCCATTATAAACTCTGATGTATATTTTATATTATCAGAATAGTCATTCCATGATGTCCTTCTAGGCCCTCTTGGATACTTTTCAACCACTATCATATGTGGAGGCACACATGAGGTCGTGTGGAATCCCATCCCGAAATCAGTGATTTGGGTAAGAGTGTTACTAAATAGTAACAGTGCACCAAGTTAAATAACATGTTTTCATTATTTTAATTTATTTTGGTCAGGGTTGAAATGAGATATACAAGTAAGCACTTAAGAAGTTATAATATGTTAGTGTCTAGCCAACACTATATAGTGTACCTCTTAGTCACCATTAATGTTAGAATTTATGTTCATACAATGTGATGGTTCCCTAGATTTAATTTATATTGATTTATTCACATGATATTGTTATACTAATTATGGGATTTGGTGTTTATTCATTGATAATTCCATGAAATGTATGATCACATGTCATATGATTGTTTCTTGCATTGTGTAGATCCCAACTAATTAAATGTTTGTGCAAATTTATAATTTGGGATTTTGGTTTATTATTTAATTATTATTTTTATTTGATACAAGATATTACATTTTGTATAGTATATAGTTATATATATTGATTTTACTTACATGATGGTAATATGGTCTTGATTGTGTCACGGATAGTTCTTAGGGTTATTCCTTATTCTTGGGTGTATCCTCTTAAGTTGAATAATGTTGTAAACCATTATGTGTGCCTATGATTTTTTTAATGGCCTTCTAGTTTAAGGTGTTCCATTTTTATATGGTTAAATCTAGAATTTCATGAAATAATGTCTCATATATGGCTTCTATAGTAAAATTTGGAAGTCCAAACTACAGCACTTATCCTGAAATATCATGGAACTGATCGTGCTCTCTTGGGTTCTACAACATGTCATGAAATAAAATCTATCTATCATGGACACATTCAAGTAGTTCATGTCTTTGGTAGGTGACACACAACAAGTGTTTCAATTATTAGCTGACTATGCTCATGAGCTCTATCTTTATCACCCACCCATCTTTCTAGGGGATGAGAGACCATGAATATGTGTGGGACTAGACACAAGTCATTAATTGAATATTCAACATAGTGTACACCCTAGAAGAAAGAATAGTAAAGCTTGGGACCTTTATATATCATGTAACTTCTTGATGATGGTGGGATGTTATGAATTAGGCTAGTAGATGGGAAGATTTGATGTAGTCAACCATTAAAGACCTCATATTTGGGGAATTTATCCCCAATTCACTAAATTTTTACTATTCAGGGGAGTTCATTGAACACAAGTAGAGGATGATGATAATTCAAACCTATTCAGTAGGATTCAGTGAGTAATTTATCATTTATTTTTTATATAACCTAGATAGGTGATAAAGGATAGTGAGTTCAAGATCAAGTTTCCTCCAGATAAAAAAATATAGGACCTGAAAATTTATATTATAGAATATGTTGTGGTTATTTTTAAGGCTCTGACTATATAGTGGGGAATTGATTAATACAGAGCCTTATCTCATATTCTAGCAGATAACAGATTGATAGGTTCCTTCTCTAATACAGTTTGAGTTTATTATTCTTTGAAAAATAAAATAAAGTCATTGGATAGATATCATGTTAGTTGTTGATATTATGAGAAAATCATATGTTATTCAAGAGCCTTGTTGGTATGTGGCTATACTATGTTTTTTATCTATTGTCCAATGGGGAACAATATCGAGTAATATCCATTCTCTCTAATGAATTTTCACCAGTGTGGTGAGAATGATCATCTCAATTTTCTTTATAATACAGATTAAAAAAGTACAATGATTTTTTGGGCACAAATATATGTGTATGGCCCTAGAATTAGGGGATGACCCCCAAGGGTTAGTGAATCAAGTAACTAATGACTACTAATGAATTATGTATCAATTATTTATGGCCTATATGGTTTATCTGGATCCGATAGAGATTGGATGGGGTCCTAAAAAAGTTTGAGATGTAGTTCTGATTTCTTCTTAACTCCATGTTTCTTTTATATATGTGTGGGATCCAAGTCCTATTTTATCTAGAATCTATAAATTAAAGATAGTTTTTCCATTTTTTAAATCCACATTTTTTTCTTAATTTATTTTCATGTTGAGATTCTTTATGTTGTTGATGTATTTAGTGTGGAAGATTCATTTGGTTACCAATTTTTACAAATATGTTTTTTGAAAAATTTAGATAATGGTGAAAGTTGTTTCTGAATGTAAAGCTATATTCAGGTATGATGATTAATACAAATGTAGGGAGAATGTTATGTTTTAGTATCATATCATAAAATAGGGTAATTGAAAGAATCTCAATGAATATATTCTTTCAAAAAAGATCATTTGTACGGGTTAAAGATTTTCATGCAAAGAATAGCCATTCAAGATTCTGACATGCCAACTACAACATCAAAACAAGTGTCTCATGTATGGTGGTAGGAAATCACTGATCATGTGTGTAGGGTATTCCATGACATTATATAATCAAACAGCCCCAAAAATTCTATGTTACTTTTCCAATGAAGATTTAGTGTCTCTACCTCCTGAGAAAGTTCTGTATAGAAGACTTACACAAAGTTAAAACGATAAACATATTGTTTTGGTTGCGTAAAAGAAAATTGTTGTCTGAAATTCATCAATCACAACAACCCCAAATGTTTCTCACAAGTACATGTGGTTCTTTCAAGTGATCGAGCTGTGATACTAAAAGTTTTTGAATCTATAGATTGTTAGATCAATGCTTTCAAGTGCATCAATTCTGTTCTACAATCAATGTAGAATATTTTTAAAATCAGGGAAAAAGAATTTAATTCTAAATTAATAATTTAAGACTAATGTAATGAAATCCAAGTAAAAATTCCCCCAAATATGTGAGCTATGGGTAGTTGGAAAAGGATTCCCAAGCCAGGCGACATCTTATCCCTAAAATCATATATTGGAGGTGTCATTAGCACATATTGTCTATGTCAAGACATTTTATTATTTAAATTGTGAAGTTTAGTGAATTTTGGAATGACTGAAACATTTTATGCAAATGATTTATGGATTATCCCTATGTGGTGAACTAAGTAATTTTATTTATTTTCTAATTATGATTGAATGTTTGATTAATGCATGATTCTAGTAGATGAGTATAAAAAGTTCCTTATAATTTTTGAAACATATATTTGAATTTAAAATAAAAAATATGATTAATTCATTATCCCCTCCCCTGTGATGTTTTTCTAGGGTCCATTAAGTGGTATCGGATCATATAGGTTGCTGGAGTCAAATATGTCATATCTTCTTTTCATGGATAATTCGGTGAATATTAAGGGATTCGCCCTCATTTTGGGAATAAAAATCTATGTTGGGAATAACATATTGAGATCTCATCTATGATCCATTCATATGGAAGTTATTTTCTTCACTTATCATGTGATTGATGCCACTAAAGTGACATGACATTTTTTGACTAAAACAGAGATGAAAATTATAAAGGATGTTGCCAAAAAAAATTCCCTTAGTAGATCTCAATCTTATCAAATTTTCTAAGAAGATGAATTTCACATTATTGAATTATATATGGGAAAAACTATAAAATATATACAAATGTTATAACTAAGGGAATAAGTAAAAACTCCATGTTTTTCAAAATAGTTTTGAGGGTCTACAAATGCATCCTGATGAAAATATAGATCCCTTTTGTAATTTATATAATGATGTTTTTGTAGTAATTTGAGGAATTAGTGAAGAAATTAATGATATTATCCTTTTGAATAAAATATTAAGATGTATTCCCACTTTGTAACATAAAAAATTGTCTTCATTTGAAGAAAGGGTTCTATCTAAACATTCCGTTGGTTATCTTCTAAGTAGACTGGTGGATTATGAAATGAGAGTAAAAAAATATGATGTAACAAATCGGGTATGTAGGGAAATAGTATTAAAAACCATGTAAAAGCTTTATATTTTCATACGTAATGTTAATGAATATAATGAGGAAGAAAAACATCATTCACTTTTTCTATGAAATTAAATAGGGGAAAATGGAGAGTTTAACTGACGATTCCTCCCTCTTATTTTTGATGCGCTATTGTTGGGAACATTTCCTCTCAGTGCTCAAGGAAAATAATTGATGAAAAAAGTGATGTAGGAATCATGAAATAATTTTAGAAACGTTTTATAAAAAATAAATACTTTAAATTAGTAACGAAATTTTAGAGAATGAGTTTCATATGAAAAGAAGAAAAAGTTGATAATGACTTTTAGGAGGATGAATATTCAGAGTTTAATTCCAAAACCTAAGAATCAATGATGGATTTAATTGAAAATGAAGAATCCTAAAAATATAAATCTCATTAATTGATTGGTGTTTTTACTCTCATGGTGGTACATGAGGGTTCTATTCATATGACTTTTGATAAAATAAAAATAAAATTATAGATGAAACCTATTATGGAAGATTAATCATAGTATGTTGATCGACATGAAGTAAAATAAATCAACTAAAACCAACGTAAGAAGAACATTTAAAACTCTAGAAAACTAGGAATATGATTTTGAACTTAATCACATTGTTTATTAGTTGGAAAAATTAATCATTAGACATACATTCATACTGGAGAAGAAGTATAATAAAATTGAGGGACTAGAATAAAAAGTTTTTACTCTATGTAATAAACAAGAATCACAACCAAAATAAAGGGAACCAAAGTAGAAATTTTAGTTTTGAATATTCATTGATGTAGAGCTATTAGAGAGGGAAAAAAGGTTCTGAATGTGTAAAAAAGGAACTGAATTATTGAAGATCCACATTTCTGGTAAAAAGTGTAATTTTTTGTGATATTGAAGCCTTTGAGGCTAAAACCAAGATCATCTAAAATAAACGGTTGAAAAAAAGATGAACATATAGCAAAGGCACATCCAAAAAAGGAACCCTTTTACTAAAACAATATTTATACCTAATAATTATCCTCATGTTTCTAGAGATTATATCATGTCAAATAATTTTACAAAAAATGGGTACTTTGGGAGTAATGGATGTGAGATGATATTTCTTCTTATTAATCATAATTATGTGGTTTTTTGTTCTATACCATGTAATATTGTGAAGAGGAAATGAGTTATCAAAATTGTGAAGCACTTCAAACTCTACAAAGAAAAATGTTAACACATCCCTCATCATATAGAAAATATATTTTATATGGATATTTATCCACTATTATAGCTATGATAATATATATATTCATTGTAGTAAGAGGAAATCCATGAACATTACCAACAACACTCAGAGAAAATTTGATACCTGCAAAACAAAAAATCAACTCTTATAAATAGGAATTTATATATAGAATAATAATTTTGAGTATGATGAACACATTCATATTGAGAGTAGATTGTAAATGCCATATTTTTCCTCCATTTAATCTTGTATCTCATGGAAGGAAAAAAAGACAATTGAGAAATCATTCCTTGAAGAAATAGCTCTTAGAGATACGATCAACAATAACACGTGGATAATCAATGGTGGATTCTCATCCCACATGATAGGAAATGAATATTTATAGAATAATTTTAAGAAAAAGTATGACGGAATTGTTATATATGGAAAATATTTTTCAACAAAGATCATAGGAAATGGAAGTATAGAACAAAAATATGATGATCTATCAAAAACTAAAGTTCTCCATATTGATAGTTTGCAATATATTATCTATAGTGTGAGTCATATCTATGAATCCTAGCTGATAGTGAGATTTAATGAAAAGGTTTATCTATCAATGTAAATATAGGTAATTCTCTCTGGGAATGATGTAGAGTCGATGATAATTTATATAATGCAAAAAATAAATGGATCATTTTTTTACATGACTATTGAAGAATAAAATAACTTCTGTCACAAGAGTTTGGGTCACATTAATCAATAAAGAAAGTAATAAATATATATTATGGGAATATAGTTTTCTATATACCCAATATAAATCATTCATATTAAAAAAAATTATTCTTGCATGTGAGGAATAATGATAAGTAGTTCATATCTGCCGAAGAACCCAAGAGCATCAAATCTCCTTGACCAAGTCAAAATAGATGTATGTGGTCCAATAAATGTGGAATAAAAATTTTGAGAGAGAGGTTTTTAATTATTTGTATTGATTATTATATTATAATATAATTTTTAATGATTATGTATAAGAAACAGAATTTTCTTGATTGAATGAAATGAAATAATTGAAAAGTAGAGAATGAAAATTTCTTCCTAATTAATATTCAATGATCGAACAATGGAGGATAATACACATAAATTTAATTATAAAATTACCTAAAAACCTATTATAATGAATGTGGTTGTTTCAATTATATCCCCATAGAAAAATGGTGTTTTGATCACAAAAATAGGCTGGTGAACAATTTGGATATAATTATTCTTATTGGGAGTTTTATTTCTCATTATTTCTTGAAAGAGTGTATTCTAGTGGTGGTGTTCACTCAAAATAGAATTAGTATTTTAAGGAGAAACCAAGACACCATATGATTTATGGTATGGAAGGAATCCCATACTAAATTATTTTCATGTTTTGGGAGGTAAATGTTTCATAAAAAATGACGAAGGAAATCATGGAAAGTATGGTGATTCTAAAAATGAGGGAATGTTCCTTTGATATTCAATGAAGAGGGAAGCCTAAATATGTTACAATAAATGTCTTAAAAGAACATGGAAAAGTATTTATGTGGATATATTTTAATACAAAACCAAAAATACCTTGAGAAGCTCATATGATGATATGATTGAAGATGAAGAATAAGGTGGGAAAGAGGTATATTCAAATGCAGAAATTGTGGAAGGATTTAAAAACATTCAAGGATCAAAAAATTATGGTTATTCAGAAGGAGAGACAAAAGGGGAAAACATGGAAGAATAAATGTCATAAGAACCTCATAATGTATTTATAAAAGCAAGAATTGATCAATCCATCATCATTTAGGATTCCAATGCACCCACAAAGACAGGAATAATGAGGAATGAAGATCATTATTTCTTCCTATCAGTTATAGAACTGACCTCATTTGAAGAATAAATAATGGGTAATTCATGGGCTAGAGAAAATAAATGAATAATTGTAACTCATTGACAAGAACTAGACATTATATCTTGATAAGATACTCAAAAATAAAAATTTTATTTAAATGATGTGGATATTTTAAAAAAATTTGACGAGCATTGAAATTTTTTCATAAATAAGGCAGACATGGTGTGTAATGGACTTTTAAAAATTGATGGCAATGATATTGTAGAATCATTTTCTTCAATGGCTAGGCTGGATTCGATCATGATCATTATTTCCACTGTAATTCAAATATGGTACAAAGTTTAACATATGGATTCCAAAATGTGAATCTTTAATGGTGTTCTTTATGAATAAAAATTCAATGAACTACACATGGGTTTTATGACTGGTAATTATTAAATGAAAAATTTTATAATAATGAAGGAAATATATTGTCTGATGGAGGCCCCATGAATGTGATATTATTGAATTTATTCTTTTCTCATGAAGATAAAATATAAATTAGGATATGTTATCCATAATATCTATGTGCTGAATTCTCATAAATCTCAATTTATGGTGCTTTTATGTGTAGATAATATTATATTTTATAGAATAAAAAAGGATTGGTGGAAGAATTTAATAATAACATAAAATATAAATTTTAAATGTCAATGATGGATGAAATAAATTCTTTTTTTTCTAAATTTGATTAAAAATAAATATTATACATTATTTTCTCAAGAAAAATATGCAAGATAGCTTCTAAAAAATTTCCACATGTATGACTCAAAACCATTGTTGGCTCTAATTACGGTTTGGAAGATACATACAAACCATGCACATTGGTAATCTATGCATCACATCCTATATATTAGACTCATTAAAATATTATTATACATGTCTATTAAATGACATGTTATCATCTTTACACAATGATTAGCTACCAATTTTCTGTGAAATCTGAAGGAAGAGAATTTGGATGTAGTTAAAAGAATCATGAAATACATTCAATGTACCCTGAATTTTTGTATATATATTGTAGATAGAATATATAATTATTTATAAACATTTTAATATGTTTATTTGGATGGAGATGTGTTGTATCAAAATTCCAAAAGTGTTGGCACTTTATTCATAGGCAATTAATGAGTGGGATGGTTGAGAAAGAAACAAGAATATACTTCTCATAATTTGGATAAAGTAGATAATATATCTGTTAAAAAGGCATGAAATAATCTCTTTTATATGAACCAATAACTAATTGATATTGGTGAATATGTGAAATAGACAATGGGGATTCATTTTGACAACTAGAGTGCAAGTGATTTTACGAAGAATCAAACTCAGCACTCTCATAAAAAAAATTAATATTGGATATCAATTCATCCAATAAATAATTTGAACAAGGTGTGATAAAAATTAATCAATTTGGAAGTAATGATCAATTGGATTAAATTATGATTAATCTTTTGTAATCACTTGTTTTGGAGAAACATTAGTTGAACCATGGTGTTCATCCAACTCCACCGAAATGAGGAGGTTATGTATAGACCATTTTACCAATTAATATTTACACTTATTATCTATTTTTGAATGTAATGTTGGTTATTTGGGGATATATGATTCAATTGGAGTATGTTGTTAGCTCTAAAATACAAATTTATATTATTTGAGTTTATTTTCAAAGGGGAGAATTGATAGATTCAATGTTTTGAATGTTTTATTATTGATAGATTTTGATAAACAATGCAATTATTCAGTGACACTATATAATTAGCTGTTATGAAAAAATAACATGTGTTTCTTGTGCGACTTGTTGAGAATTATGTTTAATGAGTAACCTATTCATATTTCTTGATTTTAGCATAGTAATCATTAAACATTCAAAAAAATGAGAACCTAATTCATGGTTACCCTCTTTTTTTTATACACTTATGTTTCCTCACATAGATGAAGTGTTTTGGATGAGTTCCCTCTCTCATTTTAGGAATTTTTTCAATGTTGGTTCTTTCTTTAATGTATCTATTAGATGACCAAAAAACCCAAAGTGAGAAATTTTTAGAACCAGGGCCTATAACAGTTCGTAGCTACAAACATAATTTAATTTTTTATTTTTTTCAATCCTCACAGGGTTGATTACATTTTTCAATATGATTATTTTTATGGTGCCTATGGATTTTTTTATTAATGATTCATTATTTCACATTGTTTTCTAATTCTGGGGTTTTAATATTTATATAAAAGAGAAAGTTGTTCTTGGAAAATGATGTTTCATGAACTTTTGTAGTTGAATCAAAATGTTTGGTGCAACTAAGATTCTGGGATCGTCTCTTTAAAATACATAAAATGAAATATCGTCACACAAGATTTATTTTTACTTTGAAGATGGTTTTCATGAAAAGAAGGTTTTCACAGAAACAAGAAGGTGTGGAAGAATCTTATATTCCAAATATGATGTCAGAAAAAGAGTAATGTGTATGGGGAAATGTGCACAAGGAACACGAGCATAGGGTCATCTTGTTCTATATATATGCGGCCAACCATAAAATTTTACGTGACATTTCCAATGAATATGTTTTGTCTCTTTTTCATGAAAGATGTGCGAGAAGAAAAGATGTTTGCATTAGAAGATGAGAAGAATGTGTTATTTATGTTTATAAATTCCATGTTAAACATACTGTTGGGTTGGGTGAATGATAAATGCTTCACAAAAATTATCTTTCACAATAATTTCAAAATGTTGTGTTCAAGTATAGGTGTTGCATGCATGTTCATGAGTTACACTTCTAGGATGTTTTGTATATATGTTTTGTTTTCTCAGCTATTTCAAGTTAATCAACCCAGTACTCTGAATCTAGTGGATTCTCATTCTTATTAGGTATTATGTCTTAAAGAACAATCTACTAATGATACATTCAAGTTGTAAAAAATTAGTAAAAATTCACCCAAATAAGTATCCTAGGGGAGTCGATGGAAGTGTTCTAATGGAGGTAGTGTGTTATTGCTAAAATCTAGTGATGTTAGTGTGTCAAGAAAATAGTGACTATGTATGAACATTTTTATTCCAAAACTAGTAATTATTAGTGGGTTTAGTTATGAATGGCACATTGTCATCATATTCTCTTTAGGCAATCCCTTAGTGGTGAACCGAGTAATACTATCATTTTATATCTTTTCATGTGAATGGATGACTACAACACAATTATATCCAATACTTTTAATAAGTTCCCAATAACTTGGTAAAAATATCGATAACATTAAAATAAAATTTTGATAACCATATTCACATGTTCCCTCTTAGTGTATTTTGGTGTCCAACAAGTTGTTGACGGGTCATATCCATTAATATCTTCTCAACTAGTTACTATGTTGGAATTGTATATTATATTCTCTTCCATGATATTATCTATAGATACACATGTAGGGGATATGGTGGATCATATTCATATTAGTCTAGAATGATAGATGATGGATTTAGGCTTCGTTCATATATGGACCTTTATGATTTGTATAAGTAACGATTTAATGTGATCCTTTTCATTGACTAGTTGGCCAACTACCATTGACACATAAATAGTTATCAATGAATATAGTCATTTAATTCACCAAAATGGGATATTTCCATAATGACATGTTGCCAGATTCTAAGGTATTTATATTGGAAATAGACCCTCACCATAGATAATTTTCTCAAGTCAATGTGACAAAAATGTTCCTTGTAGTGGATCTTATGATGACTCACTCCCAGTTTCATGATGTGGAAGACATTTAAGATGATGTATATATTAATTATTTGATAGTATTACCTTTAAAAAGATGATATTAGTTTGTTGTAGATCATGTTCTTAGTGAGAAACCTATATCAATTTCACAATATCACATGAAAATGGATGAGTTGAGATATATAAAATTATATGAGGAAGATATTGTTTCTAATGAAATCATCAAACCAGAAGCCACCCCATGGGATTCTCTAGTATTTTTAATTAAGAGGGTATATGTTATTTTCCATATTTTCAAATAATATAGGTAATTTAACTATATAACTTTTAAAAATTGGTACTCAATTTTAATTATGGATGAATTATTAAATCAATAAAGTAGATCCCTGTGGCTTTCAAATATTGATTTAATTTCTATGTATCAAATTCATTTGGTTAGAGATAAATACATACTAATAATATCCTTTTGGAGTATCTATGGGATTAATGAGTGTCATGTTATTCCATTTGGACAAACAAATCCAAATAAATATTCATTTCTCACATTGACAAGATATTTCTCCAAATATTTCAATCACTTGGTCACTATGTTCATTAGTGATATCTAAATATATTCCAAGATCATTGAATCACCTTTTAGACACCTTCAAATAAAATAGAGTATATTTGAGAACTTATTTATGATAAATTATCGATGTGTCACATTTCTGTCCTAGAGGTTCGTTTGTTTGTAATGTGATTTCTCAAGAAGGAATATATATTTATATAGAGAAGGTAGTGGCGTATTTTTCTTGGGATTGGCCTTAAATTTTTTTATGATTCGTCATTTCCATATTTTTTCATGGTACTAGAATAGGAATATTTAGGAATTGTCTCACCTATAAGTGCCTTCTACCACTCTCAAAAAAATTGAGTTGTGGTTTCATAGATATATCATAATTATGATTCATTCATAGAGTTGAAGAAGAGGTTGAAATAGTATCTTATTCATATTATCTATAATCATGGTGATGGGTATGCAGTGTTTTTTTGGTGTATATTATATTATATTTGGATATTTTTTTGATGTAGGGTGATAATATGGTAACATAATGGTCATGTGACCAATGACCGCTTGAGAAGAAATTCACTACATATTACATAGTTTTTGAATTTTTTTCATGAATTTAAATGATGGTGACACTACCTCATAGATGAATATTTTTAATATATAGTTATCAGTACTATCGTTCATATATTTTCATCCACTAGGATCTAAATTCATATTTGAAGCCTTATGAAAAATACTTGCTGATGATTACCACTGAGACGTTTTATACTCTAAGGAAAGGAAATGTAGGTGTAAATGTACATATTAGTAAAATGATGGATTTTGTATTGTGGGCATCAAAATATGGTAGGAACTTATTGATATTATTTGAAAACCTAAAGGTGGGCATCTCTATCAATCTAGGGGTAGTGTCTTATGCACCCTTGTGGATCACATACTCATTGGTTCAGTAAGTAAAGTCCTGTTAAGATTTGATACAGATTATGTCATGATATGTGAGGTGTTTTTAGAAAATGGTTCAATTTAACTATGTACTTTTTAGGGATGGGGTGTGATTTAATTTCATGGATGGGTTAGGGTTTCATTATCTACGGGACATGATATGTTGAATTACCATTATTCATTATAGTCTAAAGACTCCCGGGATCAATGATAATGTTTCACGACGACAAATGGAATTTTTTGTGTCCCGATATGAAAAGACACATTGAGGGCCTTATCTCCCATTATATAACTTTTTAGAGAGTCATGTGTGAGTATAAAGACCAAGAGAGTGTTTTTATCCATATATGGTGCTAATATTAACGTAGGATAAGGTAACTATGGAATTTTTTATGTCGTTATCAAGGACATCGAGTGGTTGCAATGTTTTTTGTGGGTATAATATTGGATAACAAATGTGTATTAGTCCTTGATTACCTATGAGAGTATATTGGTGGATGTGTTAAGGATTCTATATATTTATAACATCATGAATCCACTATTTGTTTATTTGAGAGTGACTTCAAATAGTGGCACCGATTTCATATCATAGTTTTGGAAATATTTATAGAAGGTGATGGGAACTTGGTAAATTTGAGTATGTAGATTTATCCTCATACTGATAGGTTTTTTGGGATAATAATACTAACCTTGGATGATATTATTCGAGTGTGTGTTATAGATTTAAAGGTAACTTGGTATGTTCACCTAGATCTAGTATATTTCAACTATAAAATCTATTTCTATTCATCAATTCTGATGGGATATTTTAGGCTCTCTATAAATGACCATTTTGTTCACATCTATACTGTCATGATTCAGATGAATCCTTTATATTTGGGCTTACTGTTGTATATGATACCTTATTGTGTGTGGTTTTTATTTTGAAATTTTTGGTAAAAACTCAAAAAATAGTGGTTTATGCTGATCTAAGGAGAATTCCATTTGATTTCATTATGTGATATAGGGATATCTTCTATGTTTCCCCTCAGTTGGGGGATTAGAGTTTGAGGAAACAAGATATGTTGGAAATGTGTATTTTTTCGACACTTAATATTCTCAAATTCATTGGTACCATGGCCTGTCAGCAAATAACTCTTTCATAGTGTCGTGGTATTCATAATTTCTTCCTTGTGTCACGTCTTTGGGTGTCAAATCTTGATATTGCACATGTAATTGATGAAAAGAATTTGTGTGTGGAACTAGATGATTCTTTTTGTGGAGGGACTCATTAGGATTGTTGAAAAATGGGTGAATTTGTTTTGAGGGAAGGCCATTCCTCTTGTTTTATTCTTATCAAATAATGAAAATATTCAATTAGTGACATTAGAGTAAGAAGAAGACATTTGGGTTCAGTGGCCAATGTTATTTGAGCTAAATAGATAGAGTTCCATATCAAGGATGAGAATTATATTTACGAATTATTAAAAACCATATCTATTTTTTTTGTTACAAAACAATTGTATAATTTAATCTATATTTTTTTAACTATATTTTGGATAGGGTGAGTTAATGGGGTTTCGGGTTGGTTTTTGGAATTTTTTGAGGCCCATTTGATGGTGCACATTTTGAGGATAGTTTTCCCAAACATTTCTAATTTACATAGAATGGTTATAAGTAGTGGAAGGGGATCATGGGGTAGTTCAGGGTTTTGGTGAAATGTTTCAAACCCATTTTTCTTCTCATATAATGTTGTCTGAATAGACATTGTGAGTAGGAAGTACCCACAAAGGGTATTTACACTTTTTGTAAGACCATGTGTATGAGATTTAATTAAATATAAATCCATTTTAATAGAAAATAAAAAAAATTGACTTATAATTCTTCCTACATGAACCCCTATCAATCAAATAGATCCACATCCCTTCTTCTGGAATTGATTCCCCTCCATGATGGGTTTGGTTGTATCTATGGGAATTTATGATTGGGAATAAAGGAACATAATCTAAAAACAACCATTTTTCAAATTTCTATTAGTTATACTTTTTTTGACATTATTAAAGTGATGGATATAGAATTTCATTGAAATATATATGTTTTCCATTTCCATATAACAATATAATGTTTTGATGATTGATATAATTAACACTTGGACCTTGAGTTGTGTCATCTTCACATCGTTTGAACATAGTTGGTTTTAGATAGTGGATCTTCTTGAGCATGTGTTCTCTTTTATAACCCTTTATTTGTGGTTATCCATAATTCTTCATCAATTAATTCTAATAAAGCTGTATTGGTGATGGTTCTAGGTGTTGGAGTGGTTTAATTGGTATTAGATGCTGACTCTTTCCATGTGAACATCATTGACCCAATGTAAGTGGTCATTATAAGTTGTGAATTTTTATAAACATTATTAGATATTTTTCATAGAATTAATGTTCATACCATAAAACCATTTTATAATGTTTTATCACCAGATGTATGTTTTTTTGTGTGTGTTTCCTCAAGAGACATATTCTTGATATTTGGGTGATGTTTTCTCACATGAGGTGTTTGTGTGTGTGTCCCTATAGAACCTATATTTTTATGATTGGATGCTTGTGGATTGGGATGTTTATAAATTTTTCATATTATAATGTAATATTTTATATATCATCTTATATATATTAATATAATTTGATGCGATATGAGAATAAATGTTGGGATATATAGACAATTCCACTATTGAGGATGTTTTAGTATTTTGGTCAGCATGTAATAAGACTATAACTTCCATCAAGATCATTAATATTTGTTTTTAGACAATCATATCAAGGGGGGAAATTTTAGACTTAGCTCGATGAAAATCATTCCATTATGAAGATGTAGTAGGTTGATATGGATTCCACAGAGAAAATATATATGGTGCGACTATTTGATATGCCCATTGTTTATTGTTTTTAATTTTAATTTCATATAAAAACTTGTATATCTTATGAAAATAATTCATGGATGGACCCATCATTCTATCCTATTGGGCACTGGACTCACACCCTTCTCAGGAATCTATCTGAATTTGTATATTTGTCCTTACAGTATCTAATGAATAAAGAAGGCCCAATGGTGGACTATAGAGTTAGTTTAGTATAGGGTGTGTGGCATTATATGAAGTACGACGAGCGTGGATGACTATTGTTGTTTTTATTCATTACATTATTCTATACATTCATCTTCTTCTTGTGTGGATCCATTATTTTGTTTTCGGACATATGAATATAAATCCATATTCTTCTACATGGTTTCATATATCATTTTTTGGATTCATCTATATTGATCTATTATTTATTTGTTAATTATATTTTTATATCATCCACTATGTTATCTAATGGTTTAAAGATACTAAGGGAGTAGTTTCACCATTATTTTTATCAGGGACCTCACATAAAATCCGAAAAATCCTATGTATATGGAGTCACAGATGAAATCATGTGGAATTATTTCCCAAACCTAGTTTTTTTTGTCACAGTGTTACCATTTTAATTATAATAAGAATGATTTTACCCATTGAGATAATTTCTTATATTTTTTATGATTAACTAGATAATAAATATTATATTATATCAAAATACAAAAACCACATAAGAATAAATATCAGAGAAATGGAATATTCTAATTACCATATTTTTTCTGATTACGGTTATATCATATTTTTAATCTATAATTTCTAAACATAATCTTCTATTAGATAAAATCAATTATTGGTGTGTATGGCGTGCTTATAGTTTAATATAACCCATATCAATTCTCCCAATCGGTTATCTAGGAGGGAAATGATTGTTTTAATTAATATGTTTCTTATTTTATTTATGGGTTACAAATTTTTAAATGGAAGGTTCATGGTGGATTATAATATTAGTAATAGAAACATGAGATCTAAAAATGAATTTTGGTGAATCTAATTTTTTTCTTGAAATTAAAACCCCTAAGTGAAACACTAATATGAAATCAGATATATCCTTTTATTTTGAGTAAATGTTTATATTTGGATTCCACTTGAATTTTCTATTAGGATAAGGAAAAGGATGTTAGTTTTTGTAAATAACATTCCACGAATAAGAGTCAAATGGAATTCTGAGAGATGGATTACTTTTTATAATTTTAAAAACATTATTTTTGACTATTACAAGGATATATCCTCACATGATATTAGGAACACATCCATATAGACTAAAGGATATAAACTATTTGTTATTTAAAAATAATATATTGTGGGGAATAAATATCCTCTATTATCATCATATCAACAATAGATAATCAATGGAAACATATATAAAAATAACACATTGAATGTACCAAAAAAGAAACATTGTATAGGTTTATATATATAAAATAATATCACCAAATTATAAAATAATTTATAAAAATATGTCTGACATTCATAGGCACATAAACTACACCATTCATTAATGATACTATTTAAATAAGTCCAAGTTTAAAAACAAAATTATAATTACAACACGATATCAAGGATTATAATTTCCCACATACACACTCCAAATAAGATATTCAAGTCAACCATCAATCATTGGTCTCCATCCCTTCATGTGATCATGACCTTGATTCATGGTTGGCTACCAAAGTTTCAAGGTACCATAGATGGATTTTAGTACAACTCAGAAGGCCAATATCCACAATGTATATAATATATAAAATATATTCATTCTTATAAAGTATGATATGAATAAAATAAATAATCAAATAAAAATAAACATAATAACTTTAATGTATATGAGTGCCTCCCATCACACCTAAAAGTGATCATGCTTCAATCAGCCAGTCTGTGAGTGTCTCTGAATATATCAATATAATATTGACGAGGAATTATTTCCTAACTCTTGTATAAAATATGAAAATATTATAATTCTCATAACCATATTATTAAGTGGAATCAAATAAATTCAACATCATAATACCTCAGCAGTTATCACATAAAACTTTAATCACAATCCATTTAATAGAATCACATCAAGCCTCTAATTTCATTGTCATCTATGATAAACAATATAACTAACCTAAACACAAAAATCCATTGATGGCACTAAACTTAAAAAAATCACACAAAAATCATAATTAAATTTTTCTCATGATTGGAATTACACCGAAACTAATACACAAAATAGTCTCATGTTGCATATCGTTGAGGGATGGAATTACACCCAACCCAAACACTGTAATTCATAATTTTAATTAAGTATAACCCACAACATGGAATAATCCACCATCTACATGGTTGAAATTAAATATGATCCATATAAAATTACCATGGATGGATCAAATTACACCAATCCCAAATCGCATATCAAAACTTATTATACAAACCAATATATTTTTCTAATATTAAAAAAATGATCTATATTAAGAAACATGTGTCATTGAATAATTTGATAAAAATAAATAAATTATTAATTTCGGTTTGATATAAAACATAACCAACACTACCCACCCTATATTTCTATGATTTTATATCAATAACAAAACATGGCCCCGAATTCCAATTCATTTATGGTCACACCCACATTCAAATTATATTATAATGTCCTTTAAATGGAAAAAAGGTACATAGAATTGCACACAATTCCATATGTTGATCAATAAATGTCTTATGAATTCCAATAATTCATTTAAAAAAAATCTTATAAATTTATGATACTCAGTGGACATAGAATCCTCATTACATAACCAGACTCACATCACTATTAATTAAATAGATTAGAAAACATGATCTAGAAAAAAAATTTCATAGGAATGGAATGGTATCTATCTCAATCATAATATTCCAATTTTTCCGTCCTCCCATTTTAACCAATATATATTTCCATTCAAATGTATAACCACCTATAAAATATGATCAAATGATGGAGAAACACTCACCCCACATAATGGTCAAAAATCAATGAGGCTAAAAGTAAACATGAATATTCAACTTGGTCATAAATTTATATAAGCACCATCAATCAATTGTACCACCACTGGTATGTGTTTGGGGGACCATATCCATGGTTAACTATTCCTTACCACACAGATTACATAACACCATTGGTTCAATAGACCCTCTTTCTTTTACATTAAATCATTTTAATGAACAATGTTGTTTGGGGAATATATGTTTAATGATCAAAGCGATAATTATTTTTCAAATTATTCATAACCAACTCATTCAGGTTTGAGGAAATTAATTCCTTTTGTGTCAATTAAAATATTTTGGAGACCCAACATTTAAAATATTGAAATAAATAAATTTATAAACCATTAAGAAAATAATTATAAACTATCTACCTTTATTCACAAAAATCTCACCTATTGAGAAACTCCAGATGAATATAAGGGATTTGAAGGAATAAAAAATCATTCATCCCCCTCTATTTTTGGTACGAAATGATTTAAAATTTATAAATAGTGAAATAAATAGAAAATAATATGAGAGGAAGTTATGGAATTACAATTATCTATCATATATGATGGATTCCATTCATATATCTAAACACAAGAGGGTGATAATTTAATTGTAGGAGAGAAATGAGAGGAAATAAGGGGATACATGTAAAAATATTGGGATAATTTAAAAAAAATATTTTATCATTAGTATTAATAAAAATTACTTTTAGAAATAATATAAATAAAATATCTCGAACATTCTTTTTGATATTTCCATAATGGTGATAATGCATTTAATATTTTAGGGTCACCCATTGAGGGGTGGTTCCACTAGCTATGATGTGGCTCCCTATCCCAAGGAATTAGCCATAAATTTGAGCCCCATTATATTATTTATTAAACTTAACCTTCTTAAAATAGTGCTCCATAATAGATCTAGCTTCATGGAACAACACCCTTTCACTTCAGGGATGCACATTTACCATAGAGAAGTACCTCACTCTATATATTAACTGTTACAGTACAACCTAACACAACTAGATAATAATTATTCTACCATATAAGAAGTCCCATTTTTCTCATAAAAACTAACCAAATATACAACATATTAATCATAGGTATACATATTTCATAGTGAAACTCTCTATAATTTTGGTGTAGTATTTAAATAAACCAACATAAATAAAATCTTATGTGTCCATTGACATGATGAAATTCTATATATTCTGGTGTGATGATCCACCTATAGTAAAAAAACATCCTAATCCCTATCCAACTACCATAACCCACCAAAACGGAATATATTAGTCCCCTATCACCCAATATATCACCATAGAAACATCCTATCTGTAATTGTTTACTTATTTAGAAACAGTTATTCTCAATCAAAAAATAAAATTTTATAGTTGCCTAGTTTTAAATATAATTGGATCCTTTCCCTTCTTAGGTTTCATTGACATAAAAATGTGTAGAAAATAACAATAAATCAATAATAACACATATCATCAAAGACAATTATCTACATGAATCTTTAAGAATCCATACCGGTCACTAAAACTAAATAAATATATAAAAATATAGTTTATCAATAGTAATGATCATATTGAAACCATAGTGGTATAACTAGAACTGTATAATTCCATTCAATATGTTTTTTAAAATTATAGATTAATTTCCTCACCAAAATGATATTCATAGATCCATATCTATGCTATATTTCTCGATCATGAATAAAACATAGTAGCTAATAACTAACTAATCTAATTTAGACTATAAATTATAATAGTCTAGTAATTATAGAGTTTTATAATAATAATAATTCCAAAAAATCCAACCATTTGAGGTATTAATTGATTTCTTGTTCTCTAAAAATATACAACCATGTTCAATATTACCAGTCTATATAAGGCCACCCCACACCCATATCTACACTCAAGCACCTCAAAACATATGTGAATCCAAATCATTGTTTCACACTCTAGAATCCCACTAGACATAAATTCTAACCCCATTACATATGGAATAACAGACCATATGAATTTTTATATTTAATATTTCTCTAGTGAGTATATGAATGCACTAACCTACTCTACATGTAACAATTTTATTATAGAACATGGGTCTCTCTATCCAACCATATATTTTTATATATATATATATAAACACACCCACAAAGGATGTTTTCATCGGATAATCAATGAAGTTTCATTACCACTATGGGTCTATGTTAATTATTTTTATCATGGATGATGCTTACCATACTCTACCGAAAAAAATGTGTTGGAATAAAATAATTTAAATTTTTTCCCCAATATATAATTTTTAGCGCATCATTCATAATCAATTATATATACCTATAAAATTTATTTTAAAACATTAATATTATTTAAATTTTATTTTTCAAATATATAAAAAATCACCCCATGAGACTCGTCCCATGGAATTATTTATCTGGGTGTTCTATGAGGATTCTACCAAAAATCATCAGGATACATCATTATATTTTCAGTCTCGACATAAAAAATTTACAAAACAAAAATCACTCTTGTGGACATGTAATACCCATGTTAGGACAACTACATATTCTATTTGGTATTTTAGTGATTTCTCTATATTTAGAGGTGAGGAACTTCCAAAAGAAAAATAAAACATCACCCACGGTGTCACTAGTGGACCCGATCCACTGATATCCTTTAAATCCCAATATATCTATCAGTCCATATATTTGAAACCTCATAACACAATTCAATATGATTAAAAATATTATATTGTTCAATATCAAATATAATTCTAGGGGTCAACACCCCAACAAAGAACAACATTTTTCACACCATTAACTCAAAATATCATAACTGATCACAAAATACGGGTTATTGATAAAGAAATTTATTCAGTATATCTCGACATAACAGTCAATAGATGGGAAGGCTAAGGGTATTTAGACCTCCTCCACAAAAAATAGTTACTTCACAAGTTAATATAACTGACAGTAGTCTACAAGGACTAAACATGTGTAATTTTCATATTAACAACATACCATATAGTTTTACAAATGAAAGAATATCCACATATAAGTTCATTATGCCATGACACTTGGTTTCATGTCAACTAAACATTCACTCCACCTACCCTAATGATTTTTCACGTTGTATCTATCGATATAACTCAAACATAGTATGATGATGATCATAATGTAATTATTAAAAGATTAATATTATACACTATCGATCAAAAAAGTCATATATATATTGTAATGGACTATCCTTTTGACCATAATTGGGTGTGGTGTCAAAAAAATTTACAACCAATTTTTGACATGGTTATTGATTTCAATCCAAATGCCACAACCAAATAATCGTACACTTTTGAGGAATATTATGTGTAACCCAACTCACATCAATAAGAGTCACATACTAACTATCATATTCTCATCATCTTTTTATAAAACTAAACTTTTATTCATTGTATATTGGTCCCATCACTACACATAGCATCACCCATTCATTCATATTAAAATACCACAAGGCATCCCTATTTCCGTGACCAATACATAATCAAAGATCTCTTATATTTAATAAAAAATAATTGAAGAATAAATCATTTATTATTATTATTTAAAATTTATATTTACTCTGGAAACATATCCTTCTCTTGGACTACCCTCATTTCATTACAACCCAGCATTGAAATAAGTAGGAAAATAGCCCCATTATACAGCTAGAAATCCTCACACTATAATCCTTAGTAAAAAAATACTTACTAAACTCTCCAATAGAATTTATAGAAATTATTCAGTGAAGATAAAAATTTAAAAATAATAATTCATGCTTTAGTCATAGATTACTATAGAGACGCATGCAATACGACCCCATTTGGTGCATTAACTAATAATGGAGTCTCCATACCCAAGACAAGCCACCAAATTTATGGTGTCCACCCTCACCATGTATCCAAATACTTGAATACCACTTCGAGAATCATAATTATATCCATAATCATGTAGAATATGTTAAATAAATGCAATTTTTTCTATCATTCAATTACATAAAATAAAATGGGTTGCAGAATGCAACACATTCCACTACTAGGTTATTATCCTACAATAATAGGGTCTCGCAACACCAATTAATAACCTAGACTCCCCAACATGTTATTAATATAAATATTGATGTTGATAGAATTCTCCCCTTTAATTTCATAATGGTAATAACATGATAATATTAATATCATATTTAGGTATAATTCCAGAATCTTTTTATACGAAAAAACCTTATATGTTTATGCTAACACTTTAAAAAAGTGACACAATAGCTAATACATGGTATTCAACCACAGTAAATAACTAGAATGTAATATAAATTCATTTTTCTAGTATAATGTAAGAAGTAATACCTATTTCCATTCAAGGAAAAGAGAAAAAAATGAATAATATAATCCTAAAAAATCACACATTAGCATTTAAAAAAAATTCAACTAATATAATGAATATAAAAAAATTCAAAACTACATGGAAACATGGATTTTCCCCCTTGTTGGTATTGTTCAGGATAAAGAAAAAAAAAATATTTTAAATTAATTTTGTCCCAAACATGGTAAACCTTACACCTTAATTTTATGAAAATGAAAATAATAATTTTGATATAAATTTTTAATATCATTGGCCTAGATTAACCTTCTATGACTAAATGTTGGTTCTTAATATCCTTAGTCAAACCTCCCTATATGGAAATGAACACATAATAGTAGAGAGGGAATGATAATACATTGTTGGGATACTATAAAAACTATTGATGTTAAATTAATAATAGATAATAAGTGTAAAAATTCTACATAAATGTATAAAAAATGAGACATAATGGACAAATGGATAGAAAAAATAACATCACCATGTTATAAAGAAATATAAAAATATAGGATAAAGAGTTATAAAGACATAGAAAAGATATCTAATTGAATATCACATAATACCTAGTACAAGGAAAAAAACATAAAAAAATCCCAAAATTTTCATGATCAATGATCCAGTAACAACTCTTGAATTTGAACATGCTATTAAAATTAACAAACTAGCATTAGTCTTCTTCCATATGTGTCTATGAGATCATGTGGTATTCTTGGGTCCCAAAGTGGCTAGGCTCATAAATATATTGTTAGTACACCATCATAATACTCCACTAATGGTTGATATTGAATATCCAACATATATATATTAAAGAAAATTTTCATATTAATTGAATAAATAAATAAAAAGTGTAAAATAATACATGTAACAAAAATATATGTTTCATAATCCACCCAATAGTGACCATATGTATTTTAGTCATTTGTATATATTATTTAAAAAATTATCATAATATGGGATTTAAGTTATAGACCAATTCATTTCACATTTCATAACACCTCATAACATAATGAACCATCATCTTGGGATGTATCCTGTCCAACAAACTTCACAATTCCATAAGAGGAAACACCTACAACCAACATCACAATTCCATAGGAAGCATCTTTTCCAACACATAATATTTTAATCATATATAGTTTTAAATACAACCATCCAGAACATATCAATCCATGATTGGTATTATACAAAATCAAAATAACAGGTAAATTTTAAATCACATATCAACCATTGTTAGAATTATACACAACCAAAATCAAAATACATTCCCATAATGTATACCATCCACGGTTTCCATGAAAACATAACATGATCCTTTTATGATTGGCATTAGACCCAACCTATAACACCTAATCATCCTACACAACATTCCTTGGTATTACTCCCATTTCATATCACATTCACATAAATCGTTGACATTACACCAAACCAATATAAATTTAGAAATAAATTATGATAATAGGTTCATTGTTATATCTATTGATAATCCCAAATGAATTATGAATCAAACTCCCGTAATATATATAATGATGATCCCTAAATAATGATAAATTAAAATAAATCAATTTTGATAAAGTGGGGTGTTTATAAAGGTTTTGTTTTATTAAGATGTTTTGGGATGCATTTAATGAAAATCATTAATGGATATATATATTTGAGACATTTTTTTATGTATTTTAATATATAATGGAATTCTATATAGAAATAGTGACACAATTATATATAACACAATTATATATGGAATTATAGTTTTAGGTTATTTATATAAGATCTAACAAACAGATTCTCATTAATGAAATAATAAAATATTGAATGGAGACAAACATATATATATATATATCAATGACATGGATTTTAAATAGAAAAATTTAGGCAAAATGTGAAATATGGATAAAAAAGATGCATGATTATGCTTGGTCTTCTTATTCATTCATATTCAACATTTGTAAATAGTTTAAAATTATATTAATTTATCTAGAGGTGAATATAATAAGATTGGTGATGTAAGAACTCTCCATTTCAAGGTGAAACCATAAATTTCATTAAGTACATAAAATCTAAAATTTGACAATGAAATATGGAACACCCTATAATCATTTTGATTAAAACCAATATATAAGAAATACTAATTTTCTTTTTTAGGTGAATATTTTTTTATTTCATCTTGATACATTATATATCATGGTGGATTAAAACAAAGAAATTATATCAAATCATTTGAATTTTTTTAAGTACATTGAATGTTGAAGCATTTTCCATTGAAATGGTAATGCTAGAAATTCCTTGATATATTCAAATTTTGATAAGATGAACAAATAACAATATATAGGGACCTCTTAATTTGGAAACATTGTGGAGTCTCATTAAAACCCCATTATGAACAACATGGTGTTTTATAACTAAATAAATTCAGATATAGGATTTTATCCACATCATATAAACTTTTTAATTGGTATAGAAAAATATCCTCATTAAATGATAAGAGTAAAAAAGGAATTTTAAGCTATAATTTGAATTGTATATAAAAGTGATGTAAACAAAAAACTAGATAATCCCACACTGTGGAGGAAGATATTTAGAGTATTGGGTTTTCTCAAGTTGATCTTCAAATGTGTAGGAAATCATAGTTTTGTTTTTTAGAATTAATGTTTTATATAGAGGTTCTATGTAAGGGTTATTAGATTATAACACATTTTTGGATATAAATGAAATATTAAAATTATGATTTTATATTTAATAGGTAATATAGATTTTGAAACATAAATGTTTGAAATTAAATTTTTGTATGGAGATTTCCATTAATATTTCAGATGTTATTAAACAAACAACAACATCCCAAATAGATTTCAATGGTGTAAATTTACATAAAAATGAACTACTAGTATAATTTGATGGAAATTAAATTCAATATTGTGGTTTTATAGTCCTTAATTTTAAAATTAAAATCACTAAACTAAAAATGGAGATAATGGATGGAATTGAAAATAAATACAAAATTATTCAATGGACTTGTCAAAAAATAAAGTGGTTTAGTGAAATGATATGTATTTTCGATGAAGGGAGATTGAAAAAGAAAGAAGTTGTTCAAAAATTGGGATTAATTAAATGTTTAAGTTAATGGAATCTATTTTTTAGGATTTAAATTATCTTGAAAATGATATTTATATGGTGGAAATTTTTTATCATTCAATGTAAAAAAAACTATAACAATGTGATGAAGAAAAAATATCAATCATATTATCTCATCTATATTAGGTTCATAAAAAACCGAACATATGATAAAAATAACCAAAGATATGTCTATTTCATTTTTTAATGTATATTTAATAGAATAATATAATTCCATATCTTCAATTATCTTCCCCTATATATATGATTATATGTGAACTTCATTAGAAGACATTCATCAATTATTTTCATGAAAATTTGAATATATATTTTCTAGGGATTTAGGTGAATCATGAATGTCACATTAGATAATAAGAACTATAATAGTGGTGATGTCTAGTTCCAAAATATATAATGATCGTGGTGAGACATACATCTCTATAAAATCATAACTTCTGGAGTAGTATGCACATGGGGGGAATAAAGTGTCCTTCGTGAGATAGTAATACATCACCAAAATCATTTTACATATAGTAACCCTCAGTTAGGATTTACATTCCCATCTTTCTCATGGTACATGATCCTTAGTGATGATTGATTTCACCTAAATCTTATATCTACCAATGCAGTTAGTTATATTGAATCTTTATGTCACTAGTAAAAAAATTTATGTATTATACATGGATATATCCATGTGTGGGTGAACCATGTGAAATCTCTTTCTTTTGTGTGTTTCTCAATTTTTTCTACATGCATATTATTATATGAAATTTTTTGAAATGGTAAATAATGTTTGAAAAATAATAATAATGAGGCAATGAGAACTAATGGTATTTTTGATAAAAAAAAATTAAATTAGAAACACCATTATTTACACCCCTAGTTTCTAAGGTTACAAAAACTAATTATGATCCAATATTTTCTACAATAGATTCAAGAAATTATTAATATTGAAAAGATTTGATGATAATAAAATATATGTCATCCATAATGAAAATTATTCAATATAATGGGAATAATTTTCATAATTAGAAGAAATGTATCGTGTCATATTATGATGTTCATGTTGAAATACATTTTGATATATTTTGAGTTATATATTTATTGAAATGTATGTATTTAATTGAGTATTTTATGGATCAATGCGATTTATATATTGATTCTTATGCCACAGAATAAATAATGCATAGTGTGGAGATGTGTTTACCGAAAAATATAACTCACTAAAGGAATTTGATGAATTCATTTATGATATTTGATGATATTTATGAAAAATAATTTATAATAATGTAAGAGAACTAGTTTTCTAATACTAATATAGAATATTAATATTTCAAGGAATGGAATATTAATTTAGTTGAAAAATAACTATGTTGGTTTATATCCATGAATAAGAAGGCATAAATGAAACTTGATATTCATAATGGGATGATGAAAATTGATTATCTGTATATGTCTAAATCATACACTATAGTATGTGTCTTTTGTAAAAATGAAGATAAATATTATTCCCCAATCTTGTTTTTTTAGAATTATGGTAGAAAAGATAAGACCACATCTTTTAGTAAATATATATATATTTTACCACAAAAAATAGAAGCTTTAGGATTTTACGTTATGTCACATTTTTGGTGTACTGCTTTTGTATTTTATATTTAAATTTTTTTATTTATTTTATTATGGCTCTTACTCAAGTGATTTAAATAAGAATGGTGGTTATTATGTTGTAAATAAAGAGTTGTGTAGTTGGTTCACGGTTAGTATAAACGACGAACTAATCTAGTGAAAACTGTACTACCGAGATAGTATCATTGTCCAGGATGAAAAGCTAGGTGCAAGGGCATGTAGCCCTCCATGGAAAATTGTTCGACTAGGGTAGTGGATCTATATAGGCCGCATGGATAGGTGCATGGGAGTTTTCTTTCTAATAGTAAAACATGGGGCCACATTTCCTCTTGAATAGAGGTTCCACACTTTTGGATAACAGTTTAAAAAATTGTGTGGCCCAACCTTGTTTTAAACCATTATTTTAAATCTTTTGATGTTACAACTTCACACCTATACAATTGTAATACCCTAACATCATTTTCTCTCCCTATTCAACCCCACTACCATAAACCTTACACTCAATCCTACTTCACCCCCTTTGGATTCTATTTTTGTTTTATTTTGGCTAGGATCATTCCAAAAATATTCTTGTCAGTTCCTCCTCAACTCCTCTCACCATGTATATTGTTATATTATCACATTCTATTTGAGTTCTATCATTCCTACTGTATAGGATTAGATAATGTTAGTAAAATATTGTTTCTTTTTTTTATCATGATGGTTCTGGTGAACTACATAATATTTAGGGTCCTTCCTTGGTGTGACTTATGGATTCCAACTAGTTTTCGGTGATTCCAATATAAAAGGAAGGTGATTCAATGCTATTCCATTTTCTAATGATTGTATTATTTTTTATTGGGTTTCCAAATAGTTTTTATAAATTTTGTGTGTGGTGGGAAAGTTAATTTCCATGGGTTTTGGTGTGTGTTCATTTTTTTTGGTGATTTCCATTTTTAAATGGTTTCATTTCAGCGTGGCGTAAATTATTGAAATAGAAATTTAAAAAAAAATGGATTCTATGTGATATAGAGATTGAAATGGATCACCTGGGAACCTTGGTAATATTGTTATGATGTTATATACTAGTACACCATTTGAGTTAGTTTCGAAAAGACCTGATCTCTCTGTAAATATAACTCCACAACACCAACTATATTAA
Organism: Viscum album; assembly: GCA_963277665.1. Lineage (NCBI taxonomy): Eukaryota > Viridiplantae > Streptophyta > Magnoliopsida > Santalales > Viscaceae > Viscum > Viscum album. The sequence goes on along the minus strand of OY728133.1, from coordinate 967,469,432 downwards.
TAATGGGTATTTTGGGACTGAAATAACTTTATTAGTTTCCCCACAAGAATATAATGAACAAGAATGTTCTATTAGGATTGATCACTGATGTAATAGGGTCTTAGGACCCTAATAACCAATCTACTTTGGTAATAATCTCACAAGGTTTGATTTTTAATAGTGTTTTAATTAAATTTACACTTTATGACATCTTATATTAAAATCAACTATTCTTTGTTTTGACATTTTTTTAATTCTCCTAAAATAATCATCATAATTTTAAATTTAATTTTATTGAATCAAATCTTTTTCATGGTATTCTACTAAAAATTTACCTCACACACTACATGAACCCTTAGGTTTATGTATATCTATTTATGACTAATATAGATCAAGTCATATCATTCCATGGTCATGATGATTGTTCTTTGTGATGCTGATTCCTTCAGGACATGTTGGCAGTGTTGACATGGAGTGTTAACCCCAATTCTAAACAAAGGTTTTGTTTCTCTAGTTGATACCCTCTATGTTTTGATATTTTTGTTTCTATCAATAAATGTTACATTTTTATCTCACTTTTATATCATTTAGTTTCTTTCTTATTGTGGAATGTATGGGATGTTCATATGGTTGTATTAAATGATTGTTTTTTGTTGGTTAATTATCACATGGGAAAAATTGTTTTTAAAGGATTTCAGTGATACCCAGGAACTAGTTGAAATCCCACAGGGATCAAGAATTCCATTTTTTTCATATCATGGTCAATTATGTTTTTTGGGCTGGATATTATCATGGACTGGTTCATGAAAAAACGGAATCATATGAGGCTTTTTTCATTTCATTATGTCGTGTTATTTAGAATACACTGGATTTAAAAGATCTAGGATTTTTGGGGTATGAGGGTATAGTTTTGATTTAGTTTTCAGGACAACACACCATGTTTTAGTCCATGGGACTCCATGGGATGTTTGGTATTTTTTTTGATCCTCCTTCAGGTGTGGTGTATAGGATGAAGTCTATTCATGGACACCATGCTAGGGTGGAGTGGTTTAATTTGTTGTTAGTGTTTTTTATGGTATGATCTTTATTTATGTGGATATTTAAAAACAACTATTGTTGAAACCCATATGGTTGGTGTATTGTGGAATTTTATTATTTATTGATATAGAATCCTTCCACCATAATGACTTCACATGAAACCATGGTAAGAGGCTAGAAAAAATTCTCCCTCACCTACTGATCAGAGATTATTGGAAGGATGGTTTGGTTTTTCCATGAATATGATTAGTGAGTGGGATCTAGTCCTTCTCAATATAATGAAACCAAACCTGGTATAAAAAAAGATAAATCTCAGGAGTTACTAAATAATAAACACCCTCTCTTATGGGGTATCATGGACCCCTATAATGTTGATGATTGGGTGGAAAATATTGAGAGGATCATAAAGTTTGTCGAGACTCTTGAAGAAATCAAGGTGAAATGTGCTTCACTCTCATAAGAAGGATCCGACCATAGGTTGTGGGACACGGTGGTCTAGGCCAAGAAGAATGAGAATATGGGTTGGAATGATTTAAAGGATATTTTCAATGATCAATATTACCCTAATATATTTGACCTTACCAAGACCTTAGATGTTTCAGATCTCCATCTGGGTGATCAAAAAGTTTGTGGATATTGCAACAATTTTACAAAAAATTTCTATTTATCACATTAGATGGTTTTAATGTTTAGATAAACAATAAATTAATTTAAATGGACTTTTATCTAGATATTAGATCACATGTCTTTCTATTTATGTTGAATATGTATGTTAAGGTGGTTGACTGATCCCCAATAGTGAATATTGATCGTTCTTGTAATTATGGATTCTATGAATTAGTTTCAATAGTGGGAAAATGTGGTCATGGAATGTATGAGAATAAAATAAATCGTGAAGGGAAGGGGGAGTAGGGAGGTTGTATCTATGGTAACACATCCCAACAACCTTCATCTACAACCACTAGTGGTGGTTCATTTGTGTTCCATCAGTGTGGAGTTCATGGACATGTGTAGAGCTCCTTCTCATATTCACATTGTTTATTTTATTAGTTTGGACATGTGGGGAACATGAAAAGATTCTTAGAAATTCACCCCCGCCCCATAATAGGGTGATTGAGGTTCTTCCACATCCAAGGGGATAGTTGTTTAGTAAGAACCACGAGTTCTCAATTTGGTGGTCATTGTGTAATGGATGGATCAAATAATAGGCAAAGTCATCTAAATGTAGAGAGAAAAATTATTAGTAACTCCTAGATATAGGCCAAGATGAGGCACCTTCATGAAATAGAATTGGAACTAGAAGAATTTGATAAGGGACCTACAAGTGTCTATGTTAATTTATTATTTCATCATCCATAAATTTTATTTGATATGGGTGAATATAAGTCATTTATTTTTACCCGTATTGTGTAACTACTGCAATTAAAAATCAATATCATTTTATATTCCATAGAGTTGATTATGACACTTATCGAGAAGAGGGAACAAGGCTTCAAATTTTCTCTTTATACTCTAACTTTGTATATGTATTAATTGGAAATGGAAATCATATTTCTAGACATGGATCCTTTTGACAATAACTTGGGTAAGTATGTGTTTTTGAATTTCAATGGGCATATAGTTTTCTCCCATTGGTGAAGAATTTTTGTGGCACCCTATGAGAGTACTTTGTTCTTCCATATTGAATGGGATTTCCTATCAGGGTAAGATGGACCTCCACAAATGAATTTAAGAATCCTCATTTTCCATGTATCATCTCTTATATTGATGTATTATGTACGAAGATCTTAGAATGGGTTGAATCATGTAGTATATTAGTATCTATAGTAATTAATAAAGGACATATCGAGTTTTCCTCGAAAATAGTATGTGGATTTTACCATTAATATGACTCCTGAAACCCAACTGATATCTACTACCATATATTTCATGTACCCCAGCATGTTGAGGGAGTTAAATATAAATAAGGATGATATAGAATCCAAAGGATTCATTTTTCTGATCATATAACAATTGTAAAAACCTTGTTTTTTTCTTAAAAGAAAAATGGATCACTCTGGTTACACATGGAATACTGAAAGTGGGATAGTTTCACGATCTAGAATAAATATCACTTACCCAACATTGATGACCTTATTGATCATCTAAAATCAGAATATTATTTTTCATGATTAACATGTGATCTCGGTATCATCAAATCATACAAATAGAGTAATACATTTCCAAGAAATCCTTTTTAATAAATTATATTACTTCTACTATTTGATGATTCCATTTTGGTGAAAAAAGTCATCAATGGTTTTCGTGGAGGTTTTGAATCAAGTGATCCAATATACCTCATCTCCTTTGTTATTTTGTTTTTGTAAAATATCATGGTCTACTATAGAATAGAGGAATTGAATGGGAAATCACATAGAATCATTATAATCAACCTTCAGGATCTCCATATTTATTCTAATATTTCAAATTGCACCTTCTAAATATAGGAAGTCGTGATTTTGGGCTATGTAATCTCCAAACATGGGTTTTTGGTGGATCATGAGAAAATCAGAAGAGTGATGTCAGGGGAGGAAATGATGAATGTATTTCTGATCATAATATTATATGACAATGAAGGGGGATATATAAGTTTTATTGAATATTATTCTTATATTGATTTATCCATGATCATGCATTCCCAGAAAAGGGTAATGATTTAATGGATCCCAGAATGTCAGACATCGTTTAAGGATATTATGCGAAGTTTGACCATTGCTCTTGTTTTAATCTAACCTAAATCTTGAATGGGGTATGTGGTAAACTATGATAATGTTATAGTTCTTAGGTGTTTTCGGATATTGGATAACTATGTGGTGGAATAGGGTTTTGATAAGTTATTCCACATGAATGGAATTATTGTACCAATTTCCACGAACTAGAGGAGGTTATGAATGCTTGAAAAATATAGTCACTAATTATTTGGAGATAAATTTATAATTTACTAAGTTTATATGAATTTGGGATAAATTTTCATACCAAATGATCTAAATTTGAGATGGTAATTTTGGTTTGAGTACCTTCTAGGTTTTTACTTTAATCTTTGTTTATACCATGGGAAAATGGAAGGGCGTATTTGAAACCCAAATCAAGACAATATCGATGAATGATATAAAGAAGTATAGTGATGAATGGAAATTTATGGGGATTTTTACCGGATTCACCTAGAATTCAAGGAGTACAATGGAGGTACATTATTTAATAGTATCCAATTAACTTATTCCTCTTTGTAGTAGATGAGAGAAAAATATCACATTGATGTGTTTTGCTATCATTCGGTGTAGTTTCTAAAATTTGGGTAGGTTACCATCTATTTTTTGTAACATTCTATTGGATTTTTTTGTATGAAGTGTCTCTATATGGTGTTGTTATATCTACAAAAATATGTAATGTAGGATATCCACCACACTTAGTGGCCTATATATTCTTTTACCAACATGATTTTTTACAAATGGATCAAAAAAATTGGTGGACATGTAAATCACATTATATTGTGGACTTTGTTTCCATGTGCTATAAATGACAGAATATTAAATTTGAGAATCATATTCCCTTAATGTTTTCTTCATCAACTACCCATTTATTCTATTAATAGAGATTATTTTCTCATGGATTTCATCCTTGAGATTCCCCATAAACCCTTGGTAAGGAACACAATTTGGGTGTTTATTGACCATCTAACCATGTTATCCAATTTCATTCGGATAAAGGATTTCAACAAGGTAGAAAATTTCATCCTATTGTATATTAATGAAATATGGATACTTCATGGTGTTCCCCAAACTGTAATTTTGGATAGGGATCCATGATGTTCCTATTTATTCTAGGAAGGCCTTCTGAAGGAAACAAGATATCATGTTATAAGTAGTACAATATGTAATCCTCAAATAGATGACTAAACTAAGTGAAAAAATGAAAATTTGGAAGATATGATATGTATATGTGTGAAACGTTTTGGATGATCATGGGATAACAATCTAGGATTTGTTGAATTTGATTATAATAATTGTCACCCATGCTCAAAAAAATTTACCCCATTCGAATAACCTTATAGTCAGACATATTAGCAAAGTCTATGCTGGACAGAAGTGAGAGACAATTCTTTTCAAAGACTAATCATTCAAAAATAGATTCTTATAATTTTTGACTGATTGGAAATTATTTTTAAACAACTCATATCCTCAATAATGCTTATGATGTTTATCTATTTTGAGAATTGTATTTTTCAGTAAGATATCAGTCATTCTGAAAGCTGAAACCTCTCCTGGTTCAATGTTGTTATGGAATGTGAGGAGAGATTATGATGATGTATATCCAAACTTTTGATATTACTAAATTATTTGGTAATGTGGGATAACTAATGGAATTATATTAATAGTTAATTTTAATCATATGCATATTCTATATCTCCCAAGTGGAGAAGTATGACACGGGCCTATATCACATACTGAACTGGGATTTTCTAGTGCAAGAATATGATTTATCATTGTTTGAGAAACAAGCAGGTGTTGTAGATTCCCAAGTGATCATACATATGGTAATAAAAACCATTTAATTGAGTCCATTAGAATCATGAAAATGATGATCATGAGACATGTTAATTGAGATGATGGATGGAGGAGCAGTTTCCTCATTTATTCATTGATCAGACTTGAGTTTGAATTATTGCTGGTGGAATGGTATCATAGGTGAGTGAATTATCATATCTGTGGTATTCCATTTAGGTAAGTTATAATTCATTTTTTCTATTGCCTTCATTACATGGAATATGTGGGGTTTTAAGAAGAATGGTGGTTTTCAGTCCATACAGAAGGATTCCCATCGTTTGTGCATGATTATTATAAATTGATTTTTTGGCAAGAAAAAAACATGTGAACTATACTATAACAATTACTAGGCCAGAAGGCCTATTGGACAGGCATGCGACGCTCTGAGGCTAACCATGTGACCAGGACAATGGAACATTCTAGGATAAATTACTAGGTGCATATGCATATTCCAAAAATAGTAAAACCATGTACCCACTTTTTCTCTATGAGATAGGTACAACATGGCTGGCACACAGTTTGGAAAAAATTAGGGCTAACCATCTTGCCTAGTAGACTTTTAATACTCTAGATTTTTCATCATTAATCATTTATGATATTAGAATCATAACCACCCTTCCTCTCCCCATTATACACCTCTACCCTTGGTTCACCTCCCACTCCTCCTTCACAACCTTTGGCTTCATTTTGTTGGTGATTTTTTCATCGATTCTTCATTAAACCTTTATGTTTGTTCCTCCTCGCAATCTCCCTTCTCTTATTTTGGACACTTCTCTCTTCCTCTTGGGTTTCTATCCTTTAAATCGAATTTTATGACCTAAAGTTAGATCATTATTGTTTAATTGGGATTTATCTTGACTGTTTTGGTGGACTATTTATTCATTAGGGTCCCTCACTGGTTATAATTTTGGTTTCCAATAGGTTTTGGCTGATTCCAATAGAAATGGTTGGTGGTTCAATACCATGCATTTTTTGATGATTTTATTAATATTTCTTGGGTATCCAAATGGGTATTAAAAATTATGTGGGTGGTGGAAAATGTTTTTTCCATTATTTATTATGTGAGATCAAGTTTTAATGGTGAATTTACCTTTGTAAATGACTTTTATTCATGTTTTTTTTCAATTATTGAAATTTTATTGTATAAAAATAGACTCAATTTGATATATAGATTATAATAGAGTACATTGGAAGACTAGTTATCATGGTTGGTTGTGATAGAATAGTACGATGTTAGTGTCAGCTAGAAAATAACCCAGGATCCCTAGAAAGTATGTGCTACAACACTAACTAGATGAATGATGGTGATTATGGGACCTTTAAAACATCGGTTGTGAACTATCTAGTGGCTCATGCAGGAGACTATTCTATCTGTATTGATCACCGACTTATGAGAAATCTATTGACCTATTAACCTTTTTTGGTTAGGGAATTATCCCTAGGTTATTGACATTATTTTATCCTATTTAAATTAAATTTACATTGATTTACCTAATAAATAAATAAAACATGTTTACATTTTAATGTTGTTTAAATTATTCCATTATAAAAATATCATGTTAATTTTTCATTTAATGTCATTCCACGATAAAATGTTTTTCTAACACCACGAATGAATATTCTAGTGTTTATTGATGTAGTTACGTGTAACTCATGTAATGTTAGGGACATTGGAGGTGGTGATGGTGGTTTTTTGTTCTTGTTATCCTTTTGATAAGGTGTTGGTGGTGGTGGCGTGGTGTGTCAACCAACATGATGAAGGAGGTTTTCTTTTCTAGTTTATCCCCTCATATTTTTTAAACATTTTTTATATTTTTACTTTTTGTATGTGTATCTTTCTTTCTTATAATTTTTTTTTCATTTTATTATTATATGAATTGGATGTTTATATAGTTGTATGTAGTGGGTTTTTTGTTGTTGCACAGTTATCTCATGGAAAAAACCATTCCCAACAGATTTTGGTGATTGATATGAAGTAGTATTTATCCTATTGGAATCAAGAACACCCTTTAGGGAATTTTATATGCTATTTCATGTGTCTTTTTGAATTAGAGTTTGAAATTGATAAATGTGCGTTTGAAGTATGTTTCTAAAAGGATAAAGGTGAAATAAGTATTTCTTACCCAAAATATTTGGAGAAATCAAATAGATAGTTGTTGAATTATGAAATTAATTAAGTAGAGTTAATTATAATAATAAACACAACATAAGTGGAAAATAGATATATACATGAAGATCTTATTCAAGAGTTATCTTTATGAATAGAAAATACGGTTCTCATTTATTTAATAATATCTTCCCTAAAATAGAATTCTAAAGTGATAGTGAAAATGAATATAATAAAAAGATATTAAATTTATTGAATTTTAAAGAATTGATAAATGAAAGATATTTAATGATTAATATAATTTAGGGGCAACTTAATATTTTGAGAATGCAGTTAAATACAAAATAATCTCACAGAGAGTCATCGATCATTTATAAGAAGAAGAAAATTTAGAATATTCTTAAATGAAAATTCTAAATGAAATAATTAGAATGGAAACTCCCAATGAATAGTTTTTAACATGGAAAATTTGTTTTCAAATCATTTTATAGACAAGGTAAATGTGAAATAATAAATTTATTTATGTGAAATAAGAGGGTACCTATAGATACAATGCATCCATGGATGTCTATTTAAAAGTTTCATTTTTTTGAGATGGTTTATTTTTGATAACCATGGTTAATTTTGATGGTTTCTTAAAAATAAAAATATTACAAGTTCTGATATTATATAACTTGTGAAATAGACAAAAAAATAAGAACCATTGGTAGAAATAGAAATAAATTCCACTCATAAAATATTAATGGTTTATAATTATTATGAAGTGTGGAGTTAAAGGAGGATAACTCAAGTATGATTGATGGATTGTTAATAGTATCCATAATATATTTATTGGGATATAGTGCAACAAAAATGAACATATTTCATCTCAAACATATCATTTTTGAATGAGAAGAATAAATCATGTATAACATTGTAGAAAGAAATGTTTAATCTCATAGAAGTTGAGGAGGGGTATAACGAATCATGATTTAGTATTCTCGTCCATACAACTAAAAATCCTAAGAGTAAGATAGTTAGAGTTATCATTTTAATTAATAATATATGGAAAATAAAACACAAATAATCCATTTATGGAGAAAACATTCACTACATAGATTATTGGAAAAGGTGTATTTAACTAAGACACATAAGAAGAGTAAATCAAGTCTCAAAATTTTGAGGGAAGTCAAAAAAAATTTATTAGCCAGATAAAGTATTAGAATCGTAAAAAAATAATGTTTTATTTTATAATAGCTAAAATATTATCTATAAATGATGATTTCATAGGTTAATATCTCCCCTTGTATATGAAATGTTATATGATATAGGATTAAAAATGGATTAAGAGGATGATAAATTCCAAGGGGTGTGTATTCTTTGATAGATGGTTAATGAATTTATATTAACTGATTTCATTGATTATATAAAATTAAATAAGTTGTACTAGAAGAAACCCTAATGGATATCAATGAAAAATATGGGATAAATTGTTAGTAGAGATATATAGGAATGGGGTCTTTCTATGTGATGGTATACAAGTAGTTGTTAATATATTTAATTGTTGTCATCAAAATAAATTTAATCATGTGAGAAAAAACTGTCCATCCTAAAATATTAAAGCTTCCTTTGGTCATGCAAACATAGATTATGAATTATACATGGTATATGTCCTTATTTGGGGATATAGGTGTCAATACACAACATTATTATTCCTAAAAGTATCAATCTAATTTTTGAATTCATGATATGGTATGAAGCCTTTCATCTAGAAGTTTATGTTCTTAATGTATAAGATGGATATGTTGATCGAGTAGTATATATAGTTTGGAACATATATTAATATTATTTATCTATGAAAGAAAATTTTGTTACCAATTAGTATTGATCTAGGATTCTAAAAGTTTCTCAAAATAATTTCATGTAACCAAAAGTTGAAACCCTAAGTTGATTTTTTTATAATGTTTTCCCATAACTAAAAAATAAATTCATTTTATAATGCACACTCAATGTGTTATTAACCTCATTCCCCTGAATTGTCTAAAGGCCTTATTTTTTATTTATTTTTGATAACACCCCTTTCAAGGGATGACGGGTTACCCTTAAAAGGCCTGTAGTCTTAGATATTACATTTCCCATAGGTTTGGAGACATTATAGGACCCGTAGGTCTTAAGAAAGTTATACAGACTATGACTACATGATAAACCCCCTTTCTAAGGTGAAGAGATTATTAACATAATTTATGAATAGAGTGTTCCTATGAAGAAAGGACGATAGTGAATAATATGTGGTATTAGTAGATTATGAAAAAAATATCTATTCATTCAACATGTGTTATAAATCACACAATTTATGTATTTTTATATAGTGACTTCTTATATTATTGTGATTAAGATCACATAGATTTTTTTAATGTAGTTATAATATTTCATTATTTTTATAATATTTTTGATGTTACTGAGTTATATAATATACATTGATGTAATTAACATATCACAATTTTATACACCATGTTTCACTGGGTGGGAACAAAGAATTTTTTAATGACTTGTTTTCAGGTGGTAAATTCAATATCTATAATCCCTTGTAAAAATTATAGATAAAATTTAATGTGGGGTGAATTTTAATTTATAATGAAGGATCGATGGAATAAAATCATTGGTTCTGATGCTATATAATAATTGATCAAAAAAGTGACAAAATGTTATGAATGTGAAAATAGTGTATGAAAGATTGGAATGTATGGTTTTCCCATGGGGAGTATAGTCCCGTTGAATCTATAGGTTCTTGAAATATTTATATAATAAAGATATTTCATCAAAATTTGGTGAAACAATATTATTGATATAGGGGTAGTGAAGATCATGAAAATAAAATACTAAAGTACCCATTGAGATAATCTTGTTTCATCTAATTGACAATGTGGGGATTATGCCTATAAAATCAATTTAATAAGGGGAATTTGGATAGAAGGAGAAGTACAAATATTATTATTATCTATATATGGTTCAATGATTTTTTGGAATTATTCTCAATAACATATAATGGGGAATAATGTTACATTAATGAATATTTATGGTAGATTTTATGGAAATTTTTGAATTATAATGATTGAAAATTGATGACGATTTATGGAAAAACTAAATAATGATAAATTAAAATCATTTCAGACTGATTAGGGAGATGATTATGATTGTTTTTTTTAATGAGGTTGTGATAATTATTTCTTTTCAATCAATAACTTTTCAATTTTCTAATGACATTGTTTTTTCCCAATGATCAACATAAAATTGAATCATATATAGTGATGGATATATAGTAACACTCGACATTAGAATATATTTAATTGGTGTATATAGATGTTCATAGAGGATCTAAAGAATATGTTCACAATGAATCAGTAGTTGAAATATAAAAATGTTAACATTGATATTTATAAATTTCTAGATATAGATTTATTAGTTTATGTTTCTGATGCAATGTGAAGTATCTTTAAAATAGATGTATGCTAATGTTTAATTTTCTTATAAAATAATATATTTTTATTTGAAATTTGATAAATTTTTTAATGAGTTATGTTGATATTAATAGAATATGTATTGTTCTGTGAAGTATGTATAATCTGATATACGTATTAGTAAAACATTTTTCTCCATATAAATTATATTTTTAAAATACTAGTAATGATTTATCATTTATTTTTTCTTCTGGGATAAGATATTTTCAGGAAATGGTGATGTTGGATATTAAATTATGGATTATAAAACTACATGTAAAAATATTCATTGGGAATTTTTGAATTCATAAAAATTAGGATTCATTCTAGTTTTAAATATCCATTCTTACCATGTTTTGGTCTATGTAGTTTTAGAGATGTTAAACCAATTTGTATCATGAAAAAAAGGATATTATCACAGCGGTTTCCTATAACTATAATCTTGAACCTAGTGTCAAAATCATATTCATTAAAGAATTTATTTTATACATACTAAAGTGAAACAAAAATAAATATTAATAATTATAATTTAAATAACAAATATTTTTTTTATGAATACCCAATACCTTTTAGAATTATTTTTTTGGGAAAATAACCTTTAATACGAAAACCCTATATCACTCCCATCTAATGGAAATTTCTACCACAAGATGAAAAGATACCTATTTTTTAAAATAATCTTTTAACAAATCCTATACGGTTTTCCACGTATTATATCCATATAGAAATATGAAAAAATAATCATATTCATAACCTATGTAAATTGAAATATAAGAAGGGTGAGATTAAATTCTCATTAACATGCGAAGATAAGATATATCAACCAAGGGTCATAGGTGATAATATGGGTTTAAGAATATAATCAAGGTATAATAACACATTATAAGGATTACCGTACCAAATATAACATGGAACATAAATAATGAACCATTGAATAAGTATTTTTATTTATATAAAACATGATTAATAGTTGTGAAAAAACAAAATTCATTAATCATGATCCATGAAAACATAAAATGGGAACTAGAATGTGGAATATATGGTTTTTCACATATATAAGAATAAATAATATTATTTATGTCAATGTTAACTTTCTAAAACACCATCACAATGTAGGAATCGTCCCTTAATTAGTTGAGTTCTCCTTCAAATACATAAATTTTTCGTTTCTGATATATAATTATTTACCATATGCATTTTATGAATATGTAATATTGGGATGACTCATCGCCAAGTTTACAAGGTCTCTTAGGGTTTTTGGTTCACTCATCATCCCTTGTCATCACATGAGATATAAAACATTACCTAATGGGATATATATCTATAATAGACCAACCCATAACATAGAGATAAATAATACATATATGAGCCATTCAAAAATAGAAAAAATCATAATTTCATCATAGCATATTTTACCCATTTTAATGAAAAGTATTTCATGAAAAAATTAGTAATATTTAATTATAAACTATCTAGGGAGAGATGTAGGATTTTTTGATGGGAACATATTTCCAATAAATCATAAGAAATAAAAAACTATGAAAACATATTTTAAAAAATCATTTATTCTAACACTAGAATGTTTCTAGGAAAATATGAGGAGAAACATCATTTTAATTTTATAAATATTATTATTTAAATGAAAAATTATAGAATAATGTGAATAAAACAATTTTCGAGAAAATAATGAAAATATAAAATGTATTATTTATAATTATTAATAGATATAATTATGGGAAATTTTTCACATGGGAAACATTTAAAAAGTGATTCATTTACACTTTTTTAAAGAATGTCAATAATTTCACAAAAAGAAAACATTAAGAAAATAAATTTTTAAAGAATCTATGATAATCAAAATTAATAAAAAATATTTTTATGGAAAAATTGAAGAATATATATGAACAATTATAATATATATATATATATGTTTGTGTTGGGATTAAAAACATATCCAAATTTAAATAATTGATAATGTTTTATCCACTTATGAGAAACCGTTTTGTTGAATGCTTAGCAAAAGATATATAATAATATGAAATCATGTAATACTTATAAATATACCTTTGGGAATAAATACCTTAGTGATAAGATATGTGGATCATATAAATCCTCCAAATAGGAATTTAGGTATAATCAATATCAAAATCAATATAATATTGGAAAAGAACCATTCCCTCAATCTTCATATTAGTTAGGCATGAACTGACTCCCTATATAAAAAATCTTGTTTTATAATACATTTATATAAGAACGTTATTCATAAATATTTTACACAATTCCATGCATTTATCCTTCTATGTAACCAATATAATAATGTTTCCTTTTAAAATTAATATGCGGGTCTCAGCTGCTCTGTTTTCACATGCATGATTTAGTTTGTATAGCTTTATGGTTTTTTATGTATACATTTTCATAACAAATAGAACAATATAAAATATTTAAAACCTGTGTTTTTTATATATTTAAAAAATATCATATTTATTTTTTGGAAAATATCATGATTACCTGTATTGAAAATATTAAAATATTCTTTTATCAGGATTTTAAATTCAATAAAATTTATTTATTTTACTAATAAATATACATGTATATGTTATCCTTAAAAAATAATGAAAAAATTTAAATCTATCATTAAAAAAACCTAATGTGACTATTTTTTCATTAATGATGTATACCTAATTACATTGACAATGTATATTATAAAAATAACCAAAACAAGAACATATGATAATTATTGAATAAGTATGAACATGTTATTTTATAGTAGTAATTATTATTTTAAAAGGGAATATTGATTTTAAAAAAGATTATTAATGTGATAAAAAAATCAGGAAGAAGTGGGCGAATTTGATATAGAATATTAATTAGATAGAACATATCCTTTGTGTTAAAGGAATGAATTTTATCCTGAAGAGTTTCCTGGAAATGAGAGGTTTGATAATCTTTAATGGTATAAGATATTCCCAAAAATGAATTATTATTTTAGGGGAGTTTATTTTTGGAATGTATTAAATATATTTTTAATTGAAATGTTTGGGTTTGTTGTTTTTATTAGAGGTAATTATTTTTGATATATGCATGTAATTTGTTAAATATTAATCTATTAATAAAAAAAGTAATGACATATTCAAGGAATGTTGATCCCAAATTTAAAATAAAAAATATAAGATTATGGGTGATCTATAATATTATCATCATATTATTTATGTATAATTTTTTATGATATTTTGTATATTATCAAATAATTTAACACTTTTAAATTACTTTTAACTTCACTATGGTCACATAATATTACATGTGGGGTGTGCTAACTCGAATCACCTGATAATTTTAGTAAAAATGATGCCCAAATGGCCTCAAGCATCCCCCCCTTATATTCTATAGGTTATAAACTATTATGGAAGGAATAATTATTATATGGTTGGGATACAATACTGTTAGGATAATAAATAAATATAGTGTACGTAACAATAAATAAATTCCTTTGAAGATACATAATAAAATCGTAATAGTAATCAAAATCCTATAATCATGACATAGAAAAATAATAAAACCTTGCATGAATATGTTGAATCATAATAAATGTTTTCAACTTACAATATGTAACACATGCATCTTGGACAAACTAAAAATAATAATAATAGTAACCAAATTTATTATGTACTTAATTTACATGCTCAACCCCCGACTCCATGTCAAATCTATGTCCATTGTAAAGAAATGGTATGAGGCACAATCGATGATTCCATCATGCAATCAAGATATCTATTTTGATATCAAATAGTTTCCCAAAAATGATGTCAATTAAACATAGTAGTCCACTACTAATAGTATCTGATATATATTCAATCTATGAGTTTTAAATGAATTGATGTAATGGTATAATGATATGAAGTGTAATGAATAGGGATAAATCACATGTCATCTCGAGTTTCCTATATAAATCCCAAAAGGCTCTACCAAATTATCCTGAAAATGAAACATCATTGGATTTACCATAAAATTCACACGCATACACATTATATGTATATATATAAATATAATATGCACTGATGAGGACCCAAGGAATAATACCCAAGCATCTCGATATGTATATCATTTAAGTGTCATTATGTAAATAATTGAAATAATGTGCAATGATGTCAAATGAATGGTAAGGCGACATGACGAATAATAGTTTCTGATGAATAATAAGGTATGTCATTACCAAAAGTTTTAGTAACTAATAATATGGTGGGTTATTCCCACCAATTTCAATAAATAACGTTATGGGGATTAATTCTTGATAATTTAGTATATAATAATATCGGGAACCATGCCAAAAAAATTAATAAGTAATGATATCGGGTTTAATAACCAATCCATTCATGAAATATTTATAAGGAACATCATGTCTAGGATGTTATAATAATAATTAATATAATTAAAATAATAACAATAAGAATAATAATAAGGAATTTTATACCCAACATTTAAAACCAAATGGTGATATGAAACATGTCCAATACTACTTAACCATTTATGATTAATTCAATTTTATGTTATTTTAAGGCCAAGCGACATGGACACACAATCCACTTATCATTCACTTCAATTACACATGTCATTTAATTTTTTCATTTCCCATTCATTTAAAAAATGAAGATGGTACCTGATAATATATAATCTCATGAGTGATAATAAAACATAATAATTAAACTATGACCATGTAGGACACCTTGCACCTAGAAAATTCATCACGATTCGTTTAATTAATCAATTCCCCAAACATTTTAATTAACACTACTCACCAATTCATCATGATTGTCCTATAGATGGTTCTATTGTTTGTATTCAAAAATTTCAATTAATTTAATTTAAAAATATCATTTAATGGGAAAATTCATTACAAATCAATAGGTGGATTAAATACATAACATGTTATATGTTTCATTCTATATTATTAATACACCCTAATGGGGGAGGTTATAATTCTAGTATGCATCCTCAGCTATTAGAAATAGTATCATAAGCACAACGAATTCAAGGTCCTCACAACTAATTTGATTTATTTAACATTTAAAAGCCAATGCATAGAAAATATGAAACCCAACATCGGGAAAATTGTATAAGTGTCACAACATTAATGCAATAATATATAGTCTACATAGCGTATAAAAAATAAGAATCACAAGTATATTACTAGTATTTGGTTTGATCTAAAAAGATATAAATAGATAAAATAGAAAAACTCCTTGAAAATATGGAATATTAGTTTCATGTGGAAATATCTTATATGGAGTGATTAATTAGGATAATAAGAAATTGGATTTCATGCATTGTTGGGGGGAATCCAATGCAACCGATGATGATTAAATCAGATGTCAGGAGTAGGGGATACATCCAATCCTAGGAGAGGAGGAGTGGGAGATCAAGTGGATGGTGATGTCTATGGAATGAAGGATATGAATATGTGATGTATAGTTATATGTATTGAGTGAAAATATTTATATCAATCAACATAATGAGACTCATGGTTTGGCCAAAGGGTTTGGAAAACTGTGTGCCAACCATGTTGTTCCACTGCCCAAGAAGCCACCCAATCATTTGGTTCCTTCATATGATTTACTAAATTTGCGCTAACCATTAACACTAGTATACAAATTTATGAAGACAATATTCAAGGTATTCGGTCTTTTGGTTCATATTTTTTTCAAACCATTTGATATTAGTAGGGATAAATAGTTTTACGTGACAATTTAGCACTAACTGCGCATCAACTATGTTCCTCCCTTACCGTTCCCAAAAAAAAAATTTTGAAGACCGATCCTCTCAAAACCCTTATAGATAATGGATAAAAAACTATAAGTATTAAACATACATATTGTTATAATAAAATATATATCCAAATTTAATTAATCCATTATGAATCTATATTCAATGTTTGTCACATCCACTATATGAAAATTCAAATATCTTGGGAAACTATCAAACCATCTCAACACAATGGATGTTACAACCTCCCCAACATAGAACATATAATCCCAGATAAGTATGGGTGGAAATTAAAAACATAACTCAACACAATTTTTTCAAAAAATTGTATCCCAATGGTGGAATTTCGTTTCATGATACCCAAGGTTCCTCCAAAAATCAGTTTTATCATATGTTACCTAAGTCGTTGAAACTGGTGACCAAGATCATATCAAAAACATAAAAATTGACATGGTTCTTTCTCAAACCTATGTTACTAAATACATGATAATTTTTTCATATATTTCATTAAAAAATATATGGATCTTCCCACCATAGTTTCTATAATTACACATCCATTTATAAAGCATTGTACTCAAACCATAATAATTTCATTTTTAAGAATTTCCTCTATGTCCAAGAACTCTTTCGGAACAATTTATAATTTCATCATAATGATTGATTTTTGATAGGCCTAATTTATTCCAGTCATGTTAGATGTTCCTTGAAACTACATATAATACCTTCACATTGAACACTCCTAAACTACTGTAATGAAATATTTTGTTCCTCATCTACATTATACAACTATACAATAGAAATTGTGTAAACCCACCTATGATCTAATATTTTTGAAAATGATCAAATTCTATAGTTGAAGCATCAGAAGAAGGATCCTGATGCCTTTAAAATAAGGAACTTCAATTTATATTTGAACATATTCCTTGAAGCCTATTATTAGATTTTGGGGAAGTCTCTATCCAAATGGTATATTCTAGTTTTTGGTCCTCAGTAAGGTAATTAGTGAGTTACTAACCCGACATGTTTAGATCATCTATAGTAAATCACCAACTGATATTAAAGATAAATCTAGGGTAAAGTCATAAGAAACAATTGGATTCAATAGATTTATATGAGTCTTTCCATTCTTTGGAGTTTACATGTGAAATGTCGGAACACAGTCTAGAAATATACACATAAAAACCACTAACTATTTCTAGTTGTTATATCTCACCCCGATGTCATGTTGGTGAATCTACTGGTCTATGTGATTCTATCGTCTGCATTACTACTCCAGAATAACTGTCCACATGTGATAAAATAGTAATAAATAGTGATCCAGGTCCATAACAACAATATATAATAAAACATCTAGTATATTTTTTTTCAACCCTTGAGCCAGTTTATGATATTTATGAAGAAATCCATATATATAAGTTTCTATTATGAAATTCCATTGAAAACCGTAAATGAAAATATCCCAACTAGTCTCAAGGTCCCATGTCCCTTCTCACATGAGGGTCTCCAACAAAAAACTAACATCCCTCTCCCCACCTTAAGAGAATAATTTTCATTCATATTAATGAAATTATTATTCATGATTATCATAGCACATTGTATATCAATCCCTGGATATAGTGACTTGTATATATAAAAACCAACTCATTTTCAAGTGATAATATGAATTCCACCCAACACTGATTCCCGATTCATAGGAATGACTCACATGGAATTCATGTATTTTTAACTACAAATATGGGTCGCCAACCTCAATTGGAGAATGGTGTACTCTGAATTTTATTTATTATTTAAAATATCTCCTTGAGCGTGACTCTCAAAGAGTACCATCAATTTAATATAGGGATAATTTTAAATATACTGGTGTATATTTGAGTCTCTGTTTGAATTATTAGGATTATTTCATGATATTGGTAATGTTCATTACTAAGCAAAGAGTGCAGCAATATTTTCCCAGGGAATGTATCCTTCACTCTAATCTATTTTCACATCATCCTAAAATACAATTTTAATAATTAAACCCTATCACCACAAATCCTATTTTTTTCAATTTCCACCCATGGGTCTAAAATCTCATATCAGGCATTTTAATATCAAATTGTCCCTCATCATAAGGGTACATCCTCTAAAAGTACCCAAATCTCGATTTCTGCATGCCTGAAGAACAAAATTTGAAACTATTGTTCCTTGGATTACACACAACAGATCACTAACATTCCACATCAAACCTCTCCCACATGGAACTTTAATTAATTAAAATTTTCAAACATAATTGTGTACTCTCTTACACCACATATTTCAATACCCGAATCAATATCCAATGATTCATACATTAATAATGATAAGATGGTCATACTACTTAGATTTTTAGTTTTTCAAATTTCATGATCAATATTAGAAAATTACATTAAAATATAGAATCTAAAAATACCATCATTTATTATTGTACCATCAATATCACTACATCAGTTCAAAAAATAATATAAAACTCAAAAACCCTGGAAACTAGATATTTTCACCTAAACATTCTTTCCCATTGATGCATGTTTTGATACATGATCACCTTAGGTTTTCAAGGAAAATTGTTGGCATCATCATCCCTATATCATAATACCCAAGAACCTATGATAAATAAGTCTATAAATTAAAGTAACACCAGCTCACCACATTTAAAAGAATATATTATCCTTAAGAGAAATTATTTCATAGGTTTTCTATGACTATAGAAAACATAGCTTCAGTGATGTCTGAGTCAAAACCAAGGGACTCTAGGTCTCCCACATATCCCTAATATTTATGTGTCAAAACAAGGAAACAAATCCAGCACACCTTGATCTAAGGACTCTTAGACAAGAACCACACCCACACATAATGGATTTTATTGAAGTTAGTTTAAAACTCCAATAAACTCTCTCAAAAGTGGTAAAAGATAATGTAAATAACATATCATTGACAAAAACTGGTCAAAACTATTAGCAATAGTGTATATGAATCACTTTCCGAGCAATGGGATATTATAAAAGGATCATATCCTATCATCCTGATAAGTAATTTTTTATATAACATTACAATGTTATCTAAAAAGGATGAGGATCTAGCAGTCCTCAGGTATATGTATATTGAAATACCGCCTTCAAGTTTAACTTATGATACAATCAATAGCCTCTTATGGTGCATCATTTCATTAATTAGGATTCCTAACATTCATGAACAATCCAATAGATAAAATTAACATTCCTTGAAAATTGTCTCAAAAGTCTACTAGTTACACATTTCCAAGGACTCTATATCAACTAGATAAACACTAATTTTCACATAATTAATTTTCATTTAAAAAATATTCACTCCTAAAAGGTAATTAGGTTCATATTATATAACTATAGATCATTGTATTTGAAAAATGAATCTAAGAACGAAGTGAAACATCCATGTTCAAATTTAATGCATCCCTACAAGAAAAACCAGTGCTATCACTTATATGAGGGTTTTAGAAAAAAAGACCAGTAATTATTTTTTCTATTTTATTTTATGATTTCACATTTATTATAATATATTAAGATGATAATACATCAAAAAATTAATATATCATTCATTATGTAATGTGTTCTCAAACTATACTAATAACATTATTAGCGGAAGTCATTCACCCTTATGAAAATAATCTCATAATTTACATATAACGTATCATTTTATTATCTATATTTTATCAAAATAGGTCTTAGTTAAGTAAAATATAATCTAATAACTATATTATAAAAAATAATTTGGGTTGTAATTATAATTTTAATTAACTACCACTTCAAATAAATAATTATCAAAAGTAGAAAATGTGGATTTTATCAATTAAATGGATTAATTTGAGTAATATAAAACAAAATATTGATAAGTAACATTTTATTATCTATTAATAATACTTTAAATAACAATCTCATATTTATCCCAATCATACAATCATGGGGATAGGTACTGAGGAATATATGATCTAGAATACCTATGAGGGTCTTGTCATGTAAAATTGGGTATATTTATATAGTCATTCATTCCCAATGAATGGTTTTAGCACTGTATAATTTAAAATTTCTATACCATTTAATTCTGATCTGATAATAGTTGATTTATCAAAATTTATAATGCACCATCAGTGTGGTAATATCATATGCATATGATTATAAATACCCCCTAAATGGGTTATGTGAAACATATAAGGATTCAATTATTTGGGTCGTCATTCACACGTTAAAGAGATACAATCCTTTATAAGTTTCCATGGACATACTATTCAACTAACATCCATTAGTAATAAATTGAATTTAAAAAATAATTCCATTTTCATTTTCATTTTAATTATCCAATTAATGATACATTATTAACAATTTTAACTATTCAATTTCATTATGTAGAATAAGGGTGGTTAAATATAGCACATGTTGTCTCAGGTTCGAATTAAATGACTAAAATATTATTACAACATTGGTCTATGCTAAAGAAAATCTAGACATGGAATCATTATATACAAACACAAATATATATATATATATATGCACTAGTGAAGAAACAAGGCTTAGGGCTCAAGAATAAAATTGAGGATATTATTCATGTCTAATAATTTAAATAAGGGATGTCATCCAAAATTATCTCAAATGAATGATAAGGCTCATTAATCATACTAATTTAAGATTATTGATAAGAGGTGTAATTCCTATGAGTTTCAAAAAATGATAATATGGGGCACCATTACCAATAATTTCAATAATAAATGAGATATGGATCCATTCCCAACAATTTAGTAGGTAATGATATTGTGTTTCGTCATCATTATTTTGTAAGAAACTATATGGCCCTCAATACACAAAAATTACGTATATATATATATTATAAGTAACATCATGTCTATAATGTTTTAAAAATAATAATAAAATTTTCATTATTATTAAATAACATGTCGTCCATTATTTACAACAAAATGGTGATGATCTCCAAGTCGATAACAAGGTAACGATTTATAATTAATTAAATATTATTCATCTTAATGGTTTAGTGGAATGGACATCCCATTTTCTTACAATTTAAATCAATTACATATCTCATTAAACATAAAAACTTTTCCTTTCATTTATAAAATGAAATGTGTTTAGGATAAACTAAAAACTCATTTTTCATAATCATAATTCATAATTAATGTAGGTAGAAGTAGTTATCCATGCCACTACATAGATCATCGAATCATATTTAATTAAACTACTCTGAAAATATATCAATTAACACTACTAACCAATTATTCATTATTCTCCTAGATGAGGTCAATGTTTTGTATTCAACCATTTCATTTAGTTTATTTTAAATATATCATTTAAGATGGAAAATTCAACACCCACCAAAGAGTGGATTAAATACATAATAAGGTAAAGGTATTCCATAATATTATCATAACACCCCTACATGGGCGGTATGGTCCATGGAAGTCAACCTAAGCTAATGGAAATGGAATCTCGATGATTGTCAATTCACGTTGCTCACAATTCATCTAAAATTATTAAACATTTTGGAAGTGATTCATAGAGAATCCAACAGGCATAAAAATCGAAAATTTTATAAAAAAATCATTAATGAAAAATCATATAGTTCACATACATTATTCCTTAAGAATCTTTAAGAATATATTTCCAAAAAAATGTTAGAGCAAGAATGGGAAAAATTGAATGAATCGAAAATCTTTCATATATATATCATCGAATACGGTGAGATAAGAAAATAAAAATTGTAAGGGGATTCATAGCCTTACTTACATGAATATAATTTAACAAATGATGATTAAAATAGAGAATAGATGATGAAGATACATAAAATCCTAGAAGAAGAGGAGATGGGGGATCAAACAACCAGTTTTGTGCATGAAAAAGATCAGGGGAAGATGTCATTTTTTATTAATGTTCTGGAGGGGAAATGACCATTTCTAACACTTTAATTTTTGGCAAGGTATGGAAAACTATGAAGTGCCACTTTTAAATCACCCACACAGTCACACGAATGTGTCACATGGTTTACTAAATATATTACAACCTTGAACTCCCGACCACAACATTCTATAGACATTAATCATGTTAATGAATCCTAATGTGAATGGTTTTCCAATTTGGGTAACACCCCTATAGGGTTTCATGTTTTAAGGATCATGATTGGTACTATCCATGAACCTCTAGTCGTGTTTTAAAAAATTAGGATTTTGAATCATGATTCTCTTAAAACCCATATAAACACAATATACAAATGTCATGTTCATAAACTTATCGAAATAATCACAATAAATAAGTTTCAACCCTCTAAATACTATTCTGAATTTCGATTCAATGCCTATCCCCTCGACCAAAAAAATAAAATTACTTTGTAAAATTCAACCGATCCAAAAAATTGTGACATTATAACTTTGGTATCATTTTTATGTATAAAAATAAAGTGGAAATTGTTACTTAATTTGGACATGTTCATTCCAAATATGAAAAAAAATTACAATATATAATTTATCAAGGTGAAAAATTATGATTTAATAATATTTCAAAATACATAAAAAAATTATATAAGATTGTATCATTGAGAATAAAAATGAATTTATTTTAATTATTTATCATATAAAAAATAATTAACAGTGTAGTTTCCTTCCGTGTAATACACAATGAAGTTCAACGAGATAGTTTAGACAAGAACTCAAGCACACCATAATGTATAGCAGAGACTGATGAAAAGTGGTGAGGGCCAATGCTATGTCAGTGGGGAGACTAGTACAACATGAGTTAAAGTGTCGAATTATGGTGATATAAATATGATATGTAGTGGTCTAGAAAAAGACAAATTTATAGGAATAAAAAATTATAAATCATCCAAAATAATTAAATTGGATGAACCTAAATAAGAAATATATGTATATAAATGATTTTGATCATGTCATGTATCTATAAAAAATTTATGTACATATGATAATAGGTAAATAGGTATATACCACATGTTATTCAAAAAAAAACAAAAAGATACCAAAAGATACCTCTACTAGCATCATGAGAAAAGTCTCAATCCTCAATTCCCAGACTCCATATGAGAACTAAAAACCAAGCATCGAAATATATATACATACCTTTATCTATACATATAATATTGAATTAAACTAAGGTACTAATGTTGGCCTGATAAGTGTGTGATATATACATACCATACCACACCCAATATTGTCTACAAAAAATATAGACTATGTATTTAAAATGATTAGTGTTCTAATAATTATAAATTTAATGTAATTAAAAAATTATTATATCAAACTAGGATCTTCATTGGATACCCAACCGACACTCCCTACTTTAAAATATGCCTGATATCTCTAAATTTAGGTGAAACTAAAAAAATATTATATGGTATATAAATGGGTCATCATAAAGAATGTAGGATGATTGGAATGAAACCAAGCATGTTATTATTCTTGGAAGATGTATCTTTTAATCTAATAAATTATCATTCTTGTAATTATATATAATTCGTATATTTATTTTTCATAATATTTACTGGGGGATCATCCTTAGAGAACTATGTCAAGGAAGCCAAGTATTATAACAGTACCATAATGAAAACACAATGTTGTAACTATTTTTCTAAGGTTATTCATAAATAGAATCCCATGCATCACTACTATATTGGTTTGAAGACAATAAACTCCAATCTTTTCCCTAGTATCATGCATTGGGGACCGAGTATCGCTTGTGGAAAATTATAACCAGCATTCTACGGAGTCCGTCCATTATGACTCTCCAAGGTAACTAGTGTCACTCATAAGGAGTTAGAGAATCCATGTGTTGATCCCATCCAATAATATCATGTATCAGACCCAATAAATTTACCTTTTATAAAAAATGTTTCACTTATAAACCATGATGATCCCATCAAAGGAGATCTATAACTTGAATCGCTAGTATCACTCATGGACTGAAAGGAAGACAAGGATTAACAATCATGAAATCATACAACCCATCAAGAAATTTTAATAATGATACATTATTCAAGATTGTATGTCAATTTAATTGATAAATTAAAGAAAAAGAATAAATCACAGGGTCCTAACACATGGCCCATGAATTATCATTTTCATTTGATGTATTTATAAGAAAACAAACATCAATGGTTGCTAAAAATTTATATGAAATAGAGAAATAGGTATTTGTGTAAGGGAACATCCATGTGGTGGCTCATGATAATGACATCATCCATAAATATTGATTCTACCTTATCTAAAACCATATTAGGCTAGGAAACTTTTTAATTAAATTTATTAATCAATTTAGGGGAATAACCAGATAATCATGGGGAAAAATTGTGCATAATATAAATTAAACTAGACATTAGGGATATGAACTTGGCCCCCAAAATTAAGGCCATATTTCTCTTCACATCACGTTTTGGCTCCTATTTTGAGCGAAAACTGGAGAAATCAGAAAAATTGAACAATACCATGAAAATATGGCATATGATCTAATAGAAAAATAGTGAAAAATACTATAAGGTATAAAATTAAATGAATAAAGGTGAATGGATATATTATAATTTTGGATCCAAAAATTGATGTAAAAAGTTTCTTTCAGTAGGATATCCAGGGGATCCAATCCTGTGTGTCCGATGGTTCTCTATTGTGAAACTCCTCTGTGTGGGAGAAGAAAATGGCCCACCATTAAAAGAATTCTCATCCCATTTAGAAAATAATTGGTCTCATAATTTACACGGTGTGTACATGCATTATAGGTGCTGACATTATCATGTTTTCCACCTTAGAAAAAACCTATACACATCTTCAATAGTGTCCGCCTAGCCAAATACACATCATTTATTTAAACAAACTCTATGTTTTTGGTCAATATGAAGACCCCAATCATCCTTCCTCCTTCCAAAAAATAACTAAACATACTAAGGGTATAGTCACCAGGTTCTAAAAATGAAATAAAACTCAATGAGTATTTTTTTAATTTAGAATAAATCATACTTTGATTAAAGGACCAAATAATTAAACCTACCATCCTTATATATTCTCATCCAATAGATTCCATTTTTAGGGTGGTAATTTATCAACTGATAAATGTTACGTCCACTGAGTATGTACATCGGCCTCATACTCTTACGTCTCATATTGTACATGTTCATTATTCCAAATAACTTGGTGTAGTGGTGCTGACCTACATCAGAGAGCCTTCATGCTCTGAAGAAAGATACATATCATGTTTTTTTAATAGAACATATCTACCTCCATATAAATATACTTAGGATCAGATTAATGAGACTTGTCAAAATAATAATGGTGAATCTTTGTTATGTGGATGGCACCATTCTTGGATTAGTACCCTTATTGTAAACCAAACTAATAGGCTACTGGCCCGACTCTCTCATAGATCTCAAAAGGCCCAATATAATAGGGTGATTGCTTTCCCTATCTCTGAATACATCTTTGTCCCATTATAGTTTAAACAAATAGAAAGACCTTATTTCCCACCTATAACTATAGAGGTCGATTCTAATGATTTGTATAAGTATCCTTTGTCAACTAAGTTATATCCATATGTTCCTGAATCAGCTGTGCATTCTATAAATTTTCATATATGTGACAAGGAACTAGTAATTATACCTCACCTACCTCTAACTTACAATAAAGGGAACTTCATGGACAACCATAAAGGGAATCAAAACAATAAATTTGATTTGTATTTTGAAATATATTATTATAGGTAAAATCAATGAGAGGAGTATTTTTTCCCCATGAACCTCCAAAAATGAGGGACAATTTCCTAAATCATGTCTTATAACACCTGTATCATCCACTCTGACTGCCCGTCAGTCTGAGGGTGATACATTTTTCTTTAGAGAACACTGTGAAGCTAGTTATTTGTCCAACACCCTCTAGAACCATGATGTAAAATTTGAATCTTTTTATGATTTAATAAAATATGGAACAACATGAAGCTACAAAATATCTAGAATATAAGGCCATATGATTTCATCAATTGATAATGTCTATTGTATATGAAAGAAGGGTGAACTCTTGGTAAACAATTTAATGATCACCCATACTATATCACTACCATTGATGTATTAACAAGACCATCACGAAATCCACAGTGCTCTCATTCTATTTCCACTCAAGAATGGATAGATGTTATAGGAGTTTAGTAGGACCCTAGTGTTCTTCTTTCATCTACAAATAGGTGGAACACCTCATGGTAAAACCAATAATCTTCCTCTTCATACAAGGCCACAAATACTAATGACATATGTCTTGGTACATATTGGAAGGTTTAGTGTGTACTACATAGATATATGAATAAAATTCCAATATCAACTCCTCTCATATGTCAGTATCTACCCACACACACCCATAGAAGTGCAAGATATCATTATCATAAACAACCCATATTGATGGATGGTTATCAACTGAGACCCTTTCCAATAGGATGACTCACTCATAACATAAATGATGTATCATTCCTACCACATCGAGATGGGAGGATGAAACTTATCAAGATGCTATAATATGGTTCCCATGAAGTTATTGAACCTCTTAGGTCATCATAGAAAAAAATCCATCAATTTCCACTCAATACATGAGTCATCAATGTCCTTTGTTAGAATAATCCAAATTAGAATATTAATGACTACATTACTCTTTACAAGTTTATATAAAATATCATAATAGAACAACTGATTGTGTTCACCCACCTGCATTTCAAAAGATTCAAATCACACTACATGAAGATATATTTGTAAATTTTTATACTGGTAAACAATGAACCCTTCACCAAATTGATAATTTGTCCAATAGAAAAAAATAATTCACTATTGATTCTATATCAATATTGTGTGTGTGGTATTTACACTTGTGATATATCAATTATTGGGATCCACACACTGCAACCCAATCTCCCTGTATGAAAACTGCTCAACGCCTAATTTTGGAAGCCTCACAGTAAATAGTATAATCCCTTATTATCTCTGGAATAATAATTATAGGTGTTCATGTTAACGTATATTCAAACTCCAAAAAGTATGATTCCCAATATTTGGACTAGAGGAACTTCCCAAAATTTTTAGTCACTAAAATAAGTGGCACTTTTAGTCATGAACAGTCATGTATGAATCCCCAATAATATTCTGTAAGTCCCAAGAAACTATGAATATAAATGACATTCATAAGATACTCCTAAGAAAGTATAATGGTCACCTTATCTTGGTAAATCGACACTACAAACTCTATGATAATGTTCCCCATGAATTGAACCTTATCAATACAAAAGTATAATTTACTAATCTTAGAACACCTAAGGAGCTCTATTAGTATATTGATTATGATCTCTAAGTGTTTTTTATGTTCATACCGAGTATGAAAATATACCATTTTTTATTCTATAAAACCCACCAAAAATGAATCTTGATATGGGTTAAAAAATATATTCATCATATCTAAGAAAATAATTAGAGCATTCATAAGGTCAAACGACATAATTAGGTACTCATATAAGTTGTATCTACTGAAAAAATCTATATGTGTTGTTTTTTATGATCTCATAAGAACTTGACTGTATCATTACATCAAATCAATCATAGATAAAACTATTTATTCCCTGGGTTTCTAAATGACCACATCAATAGGAGGTAATGGATACTTGTTCTTAATTGTAAGCTAATTAAGCCAATGCTAAACCATGAACAACTAAATGGAACTATCTACCATCTAAGTTAAAATGAAGGGTGAACCCCATGATGAAGTGCTAAATCATGTATTACCTAATGCCTCTACTTTATAAAACTTCTTCATAATCTATTTTACCTCTATAGGTTCCACCATATAAAGAATAATGTACATTGTTGTCGATC
This sequence comes from Viscum album, assembly GCA_963277665.1. Taxonomy (NCBI): domain Eukaryota; kingdom Viridiplantae; phylum Streptophyta; class Magnoliopsida; order Santalales; family Viscaceae; genus Viscum; species Viscum album. The sequence continues at coordinate 967,440,603 of OY728133.1, read as the reverse complement.
CTGGAACTATTACAATGGGGAACTCTACCACTCTCTTAGGAGGCAGTCTAGAAAATTCTTTAGGGGAGCAATCTTAGAGAGGATCCACCACATGATTAAATTTTTTACAATTAATTCCCTAAGCACTTATAAAGGGTATGGATATAAGGTATTTCACCCCACCCAACCCCCAATTCTTCGGTCCATATGGACTTGAAAGGAAATCCCATTATCTATTATGAATATAAGTCCTTCCCTCACCTAAGTTAAAAGGAACCCTCCATAAATAGAAACAACCATGGTTATAATAAGGTAAATGAAACCTTGTCCCAAGAATAATTTAAATACCATTAATATTGATGACATATAAGTTCCAAATGAAATGGTAGATACCAATATCAAGGGGTAACATTATATAGAGATGTATATTATGAGATCAAACCTCTAGTAGTGTGTCTAGAGTCATCACACTATGGCAGTACTCTATCTTAAGAACCATACATTCCACAATTGATATAGATATTGAAGAGTTTTATGAACCTATTTCAAATAAGGAAATAACTACATTAGAGGATATAAGAATAGTAAATTATACTATATATGCCCCAAGTCTATGTGTCTCTTATGCAGCCAGCACTACATAAACATCTCTTAATATGCAACATTTAGATGTGACCAGATTAACCTGAGTAAGTCTTCTGTGATAGAATTGAACCTCAAAAATTTGGATACATCATCCATTACCACCTATTTAGCCTTATATGATGGTAGTATACTAGTTCCTAGCCTAATAAAAAGAAATTTATCCTATACCTGAATGTGGTGCTAGTATAAATACCTTGTCACTATGCACTAGCGGAAAAACTCAGATAAAATACCAATGGTGACCTATCCAACCACAAGATCTGAAATTGAACGGTTTTCTCATACACTGGTTCTTCTTATGACCTTACTTTACAATATTTTGACAGACTACATATTATTTATTTTATGTCATTTGGCTAGTACTTCTCCCATCAAAACCCTCAAAACTACACTTCCTGCTACTAGATAAACCATTTCCCTATCTTGAAGATAAATTTCCTCGAATCATGTTTCCATCTATCCTTAGGTTTATCTATCTAATTAGGTATAGTTTAAAATTATTAGAAATGGTGGTTATCTAGAAAAAATTTACCAGTGATCAGATGGAATACACAATCCATTCTACATAATGGATAATAGTCATATACATATCTGCAGTCAATGTTGGAACAAAACACTAAAGGTTGGTAAAATGAGATAAATATTCATCACCGACATAGAACCCTGATTTTGTTTTATAAAATCACTAAAGTGGTCTTATCAATGTGTCTGGGGGAAAAGGTATTAATTAAATGCTATTTGAAATCCATCCCAAACCCTAACCTAAGGAAGTCCATCCTTGGTGATGTAATCCCACAAATTTTTAACATAATAATGAATCATATATGTAGTTATCATGACCAATAACTCTTTAGGTATCTCTAAATGATCAAGGATCGATATCATAGACTCCATCCATCACATCATAGCCTAAGGACAGCCATCCTACAATATTGTAGTAGGATTCAACTGTGGGAATTCCTACATCAATTCTACAATAGTAAGGGAAGGTCAGAAATCTCCATTAACAGACATCGTGAACATATGGAGCTATCTCTTATTTGAGCGTTAGATCATAGTGGAAGATCCACAACTGTTACCTCATGTTATACTATATGAGGTAAAATCAGTGGCTTGGGTCCAACCACCTCTAGAGAAAAGTCATCACCACCCACCTGGATCATGTCTCAAGGATGTAATGGTATCATAGATATACAATTCCAAAAAATAAATGTGGAAATGAAAAATTCATAGATTTTAAGTCCAAAATATCCAATAATTATGCATGAGATGATACCTTATTTCCATACCAATCCATGGAAAAAAGTAAATCCATAATAAAAAATATATCATAAATTAATAACATCAAGAAAAATGTGTTTCACCCAATAGTGAAATCAGTACATCTATAAAATGAAAAACCCAATATCAATACTAACATGTCTGAGTTAATTTGGATTTCCCCTATATGTGGATTTTCTACTCCTAGTTGCAGACTGATTACCAAATTCTGATAAATATTATCCTCATGTCTAATACCCAACCTATATGATAAAATGAAAAATAACCTCTAATATAACTTTTTAGTATCCCTTCTTGGAATACACTAAGTGGTGCCCCGATAAGGTAGTACACAAAACCTCAAGAGTGCCTCCCCATATGCATGAAGATACCGACTATTAGTGAGGGCATGGTGGGGTCAATGTAAAAACTATTCCATCATGAGTTAGAGTGATTCACAACAGGAAGAAACATTTGATAATCAATAGATTTGGAAAATGCAAAAATATAGGAATAATGAAAATTAAATCACACAATATAAATGATCACAATTAATGTGAATCATAAATTAATATAAAAATTATTGTAATATTGTCATGTTGCAATAAGAAATGGGGTGCATGGGATATTGGGTAGATTATGAAAAACTACATTATATAAAAAAAGAAACCAAAAGTTTCCACTACTAGCATCACAACCATAGGCTCAGACTTCTACTCTTTAACTCTAACCATGTATTAAAAAAATAATTACATATTGTCCACATCACTTAATCTATACTTATATTCATGAACTCTTCTTGGGTACTATTGGTATCCTTAGTAGGGTGTGAGATATACTCAGTAAGCCGTCATAAATGGAGTCTATAAAATTTGAGTATGTGCATATAAAATGAGATTTTTCCAGTAATAATAAATTCAAGTTTGTAAATAAATAAATACATTGGAACGTGTTCTTTATGGGATACTTGGATGACACTCCCAACATTGACCTCATCTAGATAAATATAAATCAAGGTGAACCTATAGATTTTGATATGGTATATAAATAAATCAACATAATGAAATTTCCAATATTATGCCAAGCATAAACCTTTGATTTGGATAGGCATACAAAAACATTAATTTAATAAATTCATATTCATTGAATATATAGAAGTAATATATAGAATTTACATAATAGGAATTCTGGTATCATCTAAGGGATATCATATCCAGGAACATAAGTCATTCACTAGGAACATAATAAAACTCAACACCATAATAGTGTGTATAAGGAGATACACAAATTTAATCTCATGTACTACTCCAACAATGGTGTGTAGACAATAACCACCATCTCATTCCATAGTATCTCAAATAGGGGACTTATTATCACTATTTTCATTTAATAACCATCTTTCCACCAATTCTATCCATGCTAACTCTCATAGGGAATTTATATCGCTCATAAGGAGGTACAGAATGTTTATAGTGAGATCTTATAAGAAATGAAAATTTCCACTCCAAGAATATTAACCATTCATCTAAAAGTCCTAATTATAAATATGGATAAGACCATCCAAGGTGATCCATAAATGGAATCCATAGTATTACATTAGAAATGATAGAAATATAAGGTTTAGCTATCAATATTTCAAACCATCATCCATGAATTTTAATCAGGCTATGTTATTTGTGTTGTCATGATTATTTAATTAAGAAACTAATTTTATAGAATAAATCATAGGTGCATAACACATGGGCCATTATTTATAATTTTCATTTCATTTATTTCAAGAAACCACACCTTAAAAGGTATTTTAATAATTTATGGATAATTTGAAAACATGCTTTTATAAAAGGGCATGCCCATGGGAGGGGTCATGTCAATGAGATGGAGAAAAAATGTTTATTATAAATTATCTAGAACAATATTAGGAATAGAAAAAAATTTTAATTAAATATATTGAATATTTTTTGGGAATTAATAGAGATGCTCGTTGTACACCACAACTACGAATAATATAATTGAAACTAAAATTTAGGGAAACGAAATTGACCACCTTACTTAATATCATAGAAATATACTCATCATGGTTCTCAACATGAATCGATCTAGAATGGGAAAAAATTACAGGCCAATACCCCAAAAATTGGTCATATGAGCTCTCACCAAAATAGTTCAAAAGACAGGATAGTAAACAATAAATTAATGGAAGATGACTGGAGAGATTACAATTTCATAACAAACACGCCTTATAGTGATGCAAAAAGAGATTAAATGGAGGATATATAGTGGATCCAAGGTTGGGTGTAAGAGGATTATCTCCTGTATACCTCTTCTATAAATGAGATGAAAACATCCTTATCTCAAAAATATTCCCTATATTATATTAAAAAAATCGTCCTGACATTTACAATGACTTTAAATTCATTATAAGTCATTTAATGCTCTAGTATTCACTCCCAGGGAAATACCTCAAAACATTGTGAATGTGGTCTATCTATCAAAATATTTGTAATCCATTTTTTCTATAGATAGCTTCCAATCCACCTTACCTCTTCTCCCCAAAAGCTGATCAATCAGCCTAAGGGACAGGTCATCAGATCTATGCCTAAAATGAAACAAACTTGGTTTTGATCTAATTTAGATAAAAATGCGCCTTGTAAAAAAGTGTATACCTTAAGAAATATATAGGGTATTATTTAAAATAAAAATATAGAATAATTATTTCATTCAAATCACACATTAAATATGGCCAATTATTGTTTTCTTATAAAGGATATGTAATTAAAAAAATTAAAAAAATTCCTATGAATAATTAATGTTTTCATTATTTTAATTCAATTATTGATTATTTGATTTCATTTATGTATATTAACAATTTTAAATCATATCACATGACTGCATTTTATTAAAATAATTCATTTAATGTAATACATTCAACAAAAAATCATATTTTATAAAAAACCCATAACAAAAAAGGAATTTTCAAAAATATATTTTTTTAATTTCATATATAATAATATAATTTATTTAGGATAAATTATATGAGGTATAATTAAAAAAATATTTAACATCTAAATAATTTTATTTTATATCAAATGTATACCACAAATTCCAGTGGTGGTTTTATTTTTATAACAAAGTCCATTTAGAAATATGAATATCAAAATAGAAATTTTAGATAATATTATAAATATTATTTAAAAATGATTGAAATGTACAACTTGGAAATATACATCCCATGGAAGAATTTTTACGGATTATTTTTTTGTAGTTAAAGAATAAAAGTGTAGAAATGTTTGAGGAAATCAATTTTTATGTGTGGTTTTCTAATATAGGTTCTATAAAACTGTAATTAGAGTTCCGCATTTTGTTCTGTCTAATGTGGATATTAAAATGATCATTTCATGTAGGTCAGATTCTTTGGAGTTTGAAAAATATGGTTTTTGACCAAAATTTTCAATTTGGAAATAATTTAATCATATAGTTGTTATTTTTTAATGTTATTAGATAATGAAATTTGTATTATCAAAAACCACTTTTATAGAAAAATGGAAATCCTCACATATTCAAATCATTAATGTAAAAAATACTACTGGGCGACTAAAAATCATTGGAGGCTAATATTTGAATATTATCAATATTCTGCATATATAATCTCCAATATAGATATGATACTTTTTTTGGGACTTCCATTGTAAGAACATCAAAATGTTAGGCCATCTTGTCCCAATTCTGAATACACTCCTCCAAGATGATCTTCCATTCATTGAATAATCATATCAATATATGATATTGTTTTTTATCTACACACTATGATCATAATTATTATGAAATACAGTCATTCGTTCTATAATTCTATAAAAATACACTTGTAAATCAATAATTTGAAAGTCCACCATTATAAATTCTTCCTTCTAATGAATAAACATCTCCAAAAAAATTATATATTTAAGGCATCCTTCCCTGATTCCCACTTTGAATCCATTTCGGGCTCAAAGCTCTGAGTCCCTAAGTTTTCCTTAGGGAGATCTTCCATTTAAAAAGTTTTCAAACCTGTTATAATCCTCCACATCTATGGAAATTCCCAAAACATTGATATATGAAGTGAATTCACAATCTAAATCATTGGTCCCCAACTTTTTGGAAGATGTGGTCTACATGGGTTAAGGTAGTTGAAAATAAACATTATTCCCTTTTTTCGCAAACATATTTTCAAGGAAACACTAAGAGTCTTGAGTAACCTTTTACCCTCTTCTTCCACCTAAGAATGTGAATTCTTCTACCATAAATTCCATCTAAACTATCCACTAAAAATAGACTCTATTTCTCATCACCAATCTATTTCTCAGATAGGAATTGATGTTAAATGTTTTCCCCATATGATATGATGACCTAGAAAAGAACTATGACCCCTAGAACATATATATGTCCTTTAACTTCCAATCCTTCAATGTGTTCTCTCAAATTAAGGATCGATGTAATCTTTTTAGGAAATTGTATGTTTGTATCATTCACCCAACATTCAATTGAATCCAAGGTGAACTATTTTGATCCTCTTTGTTTCCTAAAATCATCTAAACCATTCTCGTTATCCTTTATTATCCTTACCTAATAAAAAGACTATTCTCTTACTCAAATTATCTCTTTTTTGTAGAACCAAATGAAATTGTTAAAAACATTATAGCATCACATTAACTCTCATTAAGCCATTTCTAGCCTCCATACCATGTGAATAAATTGAATCAATATTGGGGGAACTCAATGTTAATAAAACATGTATAGTGGGTCTACCTCCTTTAAAGTCAGTCCTTATTCCATAAAAATTTTCAGACTATTTATTTCATGGTACAGAGACATATTCCCTTTCTAGAGATGAGTCAAATTTAAATTCACATCATTACCTGAGACACCTTATTAGTATTCCACATGATGTATGGATAACACCTTATTCCAGTATTTAGAGAAATCATTGCAATGATATAAACAAGATGAATATAAAAGAAACTAGTATTATTATTATACATATTTATTCCAATAGAGTTCTTGTTCTAACTAAATGTATATAAAATATAACCAATCATTGGAGACATGGAATTAAATAAAAATTTGATGATAAAATGGATGGAAGATAGGTTGTGTGTGATGATAAAGGCATATAAATCATCCAACTATGTTTCCAATCAACTGAAGAATAACTAAATTTTTAATGGTCAGTGAATACCAAGATGGTATATTCAAATCTATGTTAATGATGTATCAAGTTTCATGTTAAAGTTGAAACAACCACCAAAATATCGTGAATTGAATACCAGTTAGAGCATTTGTAGAATTCACCCAGGCTGAAATAAGATTATATTCCACAAAAAATTGTATAGATAAATATCTAATGTACCAAATCCCTAAAATCCCTCATTCATGATGATTATTGTAATAAATTATTATTTTTTCAATGGAATCCATTGATGGTCAATTATTTCCAAATTGAGCCACCATAGGGACATCCAAAATTGCAGAGGTGATCCTAAATTCCGGGGAATAAATAGGTATCAAGGAAACCCTAAATTCATATGACTGGCCTTTAAGGATATCTTCAGTTGTGGTGAAGCTGGGGAGATGAGGATGGTCGGTGAAATTAGATAATATACGAGGTTATGTATCGAAATGGGGGATATTATATCCCCCCAGTATGGATGGGAAGAGTAGGGTAAGCGGAGGTGCACCCATGATACCTAATTCAATAGTGGGGGGAGGGGACCAGAGAACCCAAGTCATATTTTAGGAAACTAAACCTCCCAATCACACCAAAATTATGGTGAAATACTATAAGTTGATCATATGGTTGGATTTGAGGGATTTAATGTCCAAATTAGTTATTTTCAATGAATTTTATTTGAAATTCATATCTTCCAGATGATTAGTGTGAGGGATAGATGAAATAAAATGAGTGAGAAATTTATTTATAGAAATATTTTGAATATTAAAGTATAGAGTGGAAAGGAACTGTTTTTTATATTTATTTAGAAGAAATAAGTAGCAAGATATTCGAAAATAGAGGAATCCTTTAATATCTAAATAAATTAGTATTATAGTATTCCTTTTTATATTTATAATGATTATTTTATTAATAAAGTTGAATTTATTTATATCATAATGATATATAGAATTATAAAAAAGGGAATAATGAGGAAAAGACTGAGATTGAAAATCACTACTATATCAGGTTCATAAAGAGAATAACATATGATAATGAATTGTGCACAGTACATCTGGTTAATTATTTAGGGATTTAATAATAAGCTGATATAATTCTAAATATGGAATTATATTCATTTTAATTTTTATTATTATGTATTATTGGAAGACATTGTTTAAAATCTTATAACATAGATATGAATATTTTGGCCCTGTAATTTGGGAAAAACATGTTTTTTATTTTATAATCACATATAAAATTATGATATAGTTTACATCAGTACTACATTCCCATCATAGAGAGACTTTTATCCATGTAAATTAATTTCTTATAGAAAAATATGTAATAGAAGAAAACGAAGAACCTATTGGAAGTCACTAAGAAATTCCCTTTATCATTCTACAGGTAGTGAACTATGGTTAATGTTTACTACACATAAATCATGTATCCATCAAAATATTATCTTATAGTGGTTTTTTAGTACACAAATATATTACTAATTGAAATTTTCTTAGATGTATCAGACTGTAGGAGAAACCATAAAATCTCTTTATGTTGTTTTTTATTTCTATGTTGGTGAATGAAATTTGATGATATTTTTTGAGTGGGTAATCATTGATTGGACAATTTCAACCTAATGATGTAATAATTTATTAAGGGATTTATGTGAAATGATATTTTTGACTATGGAAATTGCATGATTTAATCCCACCACTTTAATAGAGTTTCTAGAAATACAAAAGAATCATATGTAATTCAAATAATAAATATTTAATAAAATAAATTCTTTTTTAATAGGACACATATATTTCAGATAAATAAATAATCACACAAACATCATAAGATTTATATAAATTAAAAACTCGCTAAATACTAGGAAACTCATTAAATAATGTTATTTCCATTAATAACAAAACTAGTTCCAAAATTATCAATCATTTAGTGCTTCCTCCAGGTTATATTTATTTTATCATTTCATCCAATTGAAAATAATGGTATTAGAATTCTGACTAGGGGCCACCCAACCATCTCAAGATTTGGTCACCACACATTGATTTCCTAAATATATCTATAAACACTAGGATTGAGGCCCACTACTGATTGTGAATAAAATCCCTTTAAAATAATCACACTAAAATCATGGTTTATTAAATTTATTTTAAAACCGGATCTAGGAAAATAGAATAATCGATGGAATAATGACTATATCACACTAAATCCCCCAATAGACTAGTCTTGTCATGCTTATCATATACATAATCATATTCCATGTCAGAACAACCTACATTAAATTTCCTAGTGAAGGTGGTAAACTTACTACATAAATCATTAAAATTATACAAGGGGTATAAGGTAAAATTTAGGTTTCACTCAACTAAGTATTAGGTTTACAAACGTCAATAAACTATATCCTCATTCAAAGGAGGCTATATAACATATCCGATGTATAATATATTTTAACTTACTATTAATATTTCTATAATAGAGTCACTGATCATGTTTCTCACATGTCAAATAAAGAATGTGGCCATCAAGAACTAAAACATTAATTTGTAAGGATAAAATGATTCATTTTAGCCCAATGTATCTTTATCCACCTCATACTGTTTAATGGAAAAAAAATCATACAATTTATGTTCATCAAATATAATTGGTGAGATTTTATATTACACGTCACATAAAAAACCCTTAATAGATATTGGAAAATAATTAGTTACCACAAACCTCAATCCCCTTAATGACTTCACATCAAAAACCCTTATATGAACTAGATTTGACTGATAGGAATCACATACTATGATGCCACCCTTTCTATTTAAGAATTATGTGATTAAATCCTGAAGAATATTCTGATAAACATGGGATAGATTTATGATGACTATTACATATACCACATGATATCACCTAGAATAGAAAACACATTAATTTATACACAAAAACTTCAGATATCCTCATTTGAAGATATAAATGAGAGTGTATAATGGGATACAAGTATGATTATAGATAAATATGAGGGAAACCACAATAGTTTATTTAAAAATTAAAAAAGTTTATTTATATTTGTTTCAAAACAACTATCCAGAAAATAAGTTTTGAATATACCATAATGGTCACAAGGAAATGTTCATATTATAATCAACTATGTTTTTCCCCTATTGGACATAATGAAACACCTCAATCCTAGAAAAATACCATTAATATGATCCAGAAAACATCAGGATGTTACCTCCAACTTTAGAGAATAACACTTTCATGTGGTCCTAGTTTTATAGAACAATTTTCCACATTGTGGTGTAACACATTCGCACTCTATACCAGTATAACGGCTCATCCTAGGCGATGTAGACAAACTAATCACCAATAGATTAAATTTAATCAGAAAATATGCATATGTTTAATTATTATTGGAATCACCAAACAAAAAATCCTTAAACTATAGTATGGATTCTCTTGAAATTATGAAAATTAATCTCACACAATATCACTATAGTGAACTGCAGTTCAATCAAAAAAAATAATCCGCCAATATAATAAATTAATCTTAAATGTCCATAATACATGGAACAAAACTATATGGTTTCTAAATTTTCATTGACCAACTAAAAAAATTAATCATACACAGCCCAGAAAAATATTACATATTCCTTGGCACAATATAATTTATTATTTTTCATCTTAATGATCCACCTAAATTATGTAAATCCGAAACCAAAGCTAATTCAAAATAATGATAATTGAGGATCACTCTGGACCTCCTCATTCTGAGATACCACCTCAGAAATATATCATCATACATTTTCAATATGAATAAAAATTACAATTTTTAATATAAATCTATGATATAAAATATCACTTTATAACAACATTATTCATAAACCTTCCTAATTTTTTTACTGACACAATGTTGGGTGAAATGTTATACACACATACAGCTTTCGTTTCTAGGATATAAAAAGTAAATTAGTGGATTCCAAATATATGGTTTGGTTTGGTTCATGATTATTGATAGTCAAACAAAAACTGAGAAGTAAAATCCAAGGATTAAATATAAATTAAATAAATTGGGATCCTATAAGTATAACGTAATCGATAGTGAGAGGATTATTGATGGCTGAGGAATAATTCAAAATTATATTATAAGTCTTTCAATTAGGTCACATCATCGAAGTGAAAAATTGAAAACTATATTAGTAATTTAAATGAGAAGAATCTTGGAAGGTGTTTTATATTGAATTCATGATTCAGATTAACTATGTCTACTAATAATTTCTTGAAACTTGAATCTAATAAGATATTATTTAGGATCCATGTGAAAAATATTGTGATAAATTACATGAGGATAAATAATCACAAATGTGTGCATAATTTTCACTGAACAACTATATTATTATTTGACATGTTTTATTTTTGATTTCATGATTTTTTTAAATAAATTAAATAAATTATCGAAATTTATAGAAACATAATAGTTTTTGGAATAATATCTAAAGGTGAATAATTCGTGTATTTAATTTCATCCCTTAAATATATGATTTAAATAATGATTTTTCTGTAGAATAATTACTAATGTCATGATATATTTGGATATTACTAAGTAGGTTAATAATAAAGGAATAGAAGATAAATAATACTCCTCATGATTCAAATTTTGGTATTAAAATTTCATTGGTGGAAAACATAACATTACCTATGAAATTTAATCCTACATCACCTTGCCAACATCTTCTTGACTGAAAAAAAATATAATGACCCATGGTTCCAACATATTGTCATAGAAATCACTAATCATCCATAAAGGAAATCACAGTATAATTGAAAAAATAATGAGTGTATATTAGGGATAACAGATCCCCACATTGGGGGGGGGGCATGAAATTTACATATGTTAGAATAAAAATAATTTTTATTAAATGTTTCATGTGGATTGAAAAAGTTGAGTAAATGAGGTTATGTCCAAAAAAATGGGTCTATAATTACATCCCTATATAGTGATTGAACAAAGATAACCTGTGTGAAACCCATTTTCTATACTATTATCTCAATAAAATATCATCCAAAAAAATTTATATGTCTCAACATAAACATAACCGAGAAATAATCATCATGATATTCTACTACCATGTCAATGCACCACCACACCATAGTGTTGTATTTGTATTACCCAACTTATGCATATGGATCTAAATTATAGAATTTATATAGTATAAACTATTTGGATTCATAATTTTTATTGATGTTCATGTGCTGTCTCAAATTATAGGAGAGAAATTATAATATCTTAATGATTAAAGGATAAATAGAAACGAAAAATCATGATTTTTTATCCGAGGATTTTCGACATGGTACACATATACAACATATTGTAATGATGTGGAGCTTTAAAAACAAATAAACTAAATTATGAAGTTTAATAATAATATAGATAACTGATTTTCAATGAAATAGAGAGATATAAGGCGTCCCACATGGGAAATAGTAATTGATATTAACCGAAGGAATTCATTTTTTTATACTAAATGAGATTTACTGTGAACTTAAAATAACATTGAATGGTCAAGGGATTTGAGAAGTAGTATAAAGATAAGATCACATTTATAGGGAATAGATTTCAAATAATTGGAGAGTTATAGGGGTGATTTTGATCGATGGATATTAGACAATTTTAGAACGATTAATTCGTGATCATCAATAGGGATGGAATTTGTTATTCTATTTTTGTTTTGATTTTATTTCATGAACATTAGTGGATGAACACCCAACAGTTTTTTAGTGAGGTGTATTTTTTTATTATTTCTAAATTCTCGAATGAATCATATTCTTTGAAAATTATTCATATGTCATCTATGTTTTTATATCTTCATCACTATATAAATTATTTTAGGGTAAATACATTTTGTAGTGAAAGTTTAATTCTAACCCAAACTCCTGTATTATTAGCATTTCCATTATAAGTATAGAGTTAACAATGAGGCTAAGGTGAAATTAAATAATATACAATAAATAAAATTAAACTACTTTTTATGTTACAATAGATACATTATAGGGTCCTTCAATTGTAATAGGTAGTTTCATAATGCCTCAAGAGATTTGTTAGATATATTGACTGATTTTTCAATAGATGGAACTAAAAAATTTATTAAATTAAATTATGTAACAAAAAATTATTTCAAAAGATCCTAATTATATAAATTTTTAAAACTAAGATAGAAATATACATTACTACTTCTCAACTATTCTCATATGTTTGTCTTTATAGTATATACTTATGAGTAACATTATCGCATGCTGCAAAAAATATATCAACACCTTATTTACTCATTATATGTAATTTGATATTTTTTATTTAAACCAACTAACCATGGGTATATTACCTTTGGTAAGTCCATGTTAATGTGACAAAATACATTTTTCACTTATAGTGATGCTCTGTAACTGCCACCGCATATTTTAAATCCCATCATGCTTCTTTCAATATGGGATAGTATAATTGGGGTTGTGACGAAACAAACAATCATATTATTGATAGTTTCTAACCAAAATATAAAAATTATAATTACATTACCATTTCCAATAGATTGTTGAGGTGTTTAGTCCTATGGTAGAAATAATTATTCAACCTATATTAAAAGTTAGTACATACAAAGAATCATTGAATCCCCTTGACCATCATGGGTCACAATAATTGTTTTACCACATGGATTTTTGGTTGCTTAACCACTTTCTATTAATTTTAGATTTTATGGTCTAGAAATTTTTTATCCCTATTCATAAAATAGAACTTCTCTAAATTTAATGCTAGGCATGTCACATCATATATGTCTAGCATTAAATTAATCTTCTCAAGACATGCCTCAACAAAAGATAATAAATTATCCATATATACCATTGGAAAATAATCTTCTATAACATAAGATATATGTTCTTTTTACTAATGAAATGATGAGGTTGAGTTACATATAGAAAACAAAATATATTGATAGGTGAAAATGTATAGGAACGTGTGATTGTTTTATTTGATTGGTATCAGAGTTCCATATAAATTTTATTATATTCAAATAGTAAATATTATAAATATTGTACTAATGTGAAAGTAATATTCATAGAATTTTTTCATTAATAGGATGAGAATTTGGATCTTCCTCATTTTATGATTTTCTTTACTTTAGTAAAAATGAACTATATATATTTTTACTATTTATGTGGATATTATCTAATTATATTACTTAACCACTTTTATACCTCTTTTAATTAAAATAATATAATGTTTTCAAACACATTATCAATCCAAATATTGGGTAATTTTTTTTATCATCCCAGAGTAATAGTACCACATTTATCACCACTTCCTTCGTGGGAAGTTCCAGAATCCTATATGGAATCATTATTATAATTTCACCATATTTTCTTATTTACTTATGTCTAAAATGGGAATATATTTTGCATTTTATATCATTAATTCTCTATGTTATAGACTTATTTTTTCTGTATTAACTTAACTTCCTAAAAATTTTATTTTTCAATAGAATGTAAATCACTTTCTATTTATAAAATCCCTCTCCTTCTTCATTGCCTTTTGTTGGCATAAGGATTTTACATGTCCTTGAAAGATATCAACAAGAAGCCAATGGTTATTAATGAATACTACGAGCATCATTTACAATTTTGGGATGATTTGAACTTTGAAAATAAAACCACAGAACAAAACATCCATAACTAAATAACACACATCATGATGCATAATATCAATAAAATATATCTCAAATGAAGCCATTGATATTAAAATCAAACTAAAACATAGTACCATAGCATAAGACTACAATAAAGAATTACACTGTAGAAGAAAAAAAATCAAAGACTCCAACAATATGCTCTAAAGCTCCAAACATGATCCAAGCTCCAACTCCACATAACCACCCATGTATCAAGAATTACATATAATGATGTTCGATACAATAAAATTTCCCATGTATTGAGAAACAACATATAAAGAATCAATAAAGTTCCAAAGTAGGTGTGAGTAATGAAACTCAGTATATTTTCCCCAAATGACTTCACTTCTCACACCCCTAGGATAGAACATGTTATGATATTTATATAAAATAGTTTACATAAAAAAATTATAAAATAATTTTATAACTAAATATAATCATGATCCAAAGTAATCCATTTTTCTTTAAACAATAACATTTTCCATGAATAGAATGCAAATATGTTCTTCAAAACCATTATATTTTTGTTTTGGAATATCTAATTCCAATTAACAAAACCAAACATCCAAAAATGCATGCTTAATTATAATAGTTCCATACACATGAGTGGTTTACTATCAGTCTAACAATACATCACAAGGTAATTAAATACTATGTCCCATTATAGCTTTGGCACTGACCACAAGGTCATATTTCATCCAAACCTCATAATTAAATATGAACACAAACCACTATGTATTCCTATGAAATATTCCAATGAAATCATGCCAAACCATTTCAATGTCAAGAAATTTACATTGAAGATAAAATAAATAAAAATTATTGAATACTATTTTTAATAAATTAAACCAATAAACTATATTAAAATCAATAATTTAAAATCATTTTTCATTTCACTCTTCAAAACAAATCTATTATTTCACAAAAATTCACAATCTATTATAAAATAAGGATAGTACAATTAGTTTAACACCAATTTTATAATCAATATCAATCAATTTAGTCAATTTGAATCTAATCCTTTACTTTCTAAATATTGAATATGAGAGTGAATCCACTTACCTTTGGATTTATGTCCAAAATTATGAACGGTAGTCAAATTCCCTGAAATCGGGTAGAAAGTCCAAAAAACCACCTTATATCTCATCCCATAGAATAAAAAAGACCAAATTTAATAATATTTCGAATCAACTATCTTATATCTATCCACATTTGACATAGATCTATGAAACCAATAGAAAAAGTGAAGTATATATATAAAAAACACCAAGGAATACCAATAATGATCCCTTACCATGATAATCTTCCATCAAATAACATTGTGAAGCCATCTAGTCACCTATGGATTGATGGGAGAAGCATATTAATCCATTAGAAAGAGATAATTTCAATTTAGGTCCACATAAGAGGGAAAATGAGGGCCTTAGTATTCCATGTGTATGATAAACAAAATTTTAGGATCTCAGTATTTACATATTCATGGTCTTTCACATGCTTAGAAAAACTATGTTCTAAAGGTGAAAATTTTAATACCTCAAGGATGAACCTTTCATAGTTGTCTCGCAGGGTTCCCAATGATTTTTCCAGCCATTCCATGGTCTATATTATTAAATTTGATTGGCTTACTAGGCTTCCTCATGGTTCAGACAAACCATGTACAGCTCATCCACCTTCTCGTTAGCCCATTTTTCATTGTGTATGGTTTTATGTAGGTGTTACATGGTTTTTATAATGTGTGAACCAACTTCAAACCATTAAAATGTCCCTAAAAATAGTCAAAAAGTTCTCTAATATCTCCCAAACATTACCCTTATAAATTATATATTGAAAAATAATAATGAAATCATTACATATATAATAATGGGTCGTGCTGCACTATAAATGAAATTTCCCCACTTTTCTATAAGAATGTGTATCTCATATAAATATAAAGTTTCTTATCATCTAACTATTCTTCCTTCATGATCAGAGGAACCTTGTTTGGGTAGGAATCCCTTCATAAATGATCATCTTTTTCCAATTTCTCCACTTATTCTAGCATGTTAAATTTATCCTCTTTCATTTATTCTACTTCTCCATTACGTATCTGAAATAATGATTTCACATCCCCAATATTCATCAATAGAAATAAATATTCATCTATATAAATGATTATTTTAGAAAAATTACTGAAATTAAAAATATAATGTTAGTCAAAAATATATAAGCTACCCATGTCATGTTCATAAGAATTTCAATGATAAATCTTAGTATATAATATTTTTTCTCTGGGGTTAGAATATATAGTCAATGGAAAACCATGCTCCCTTCCTATGAATGTTTTTTGAAAGCTATGAAAAATTTAATTCTTAAAGTTGTTCATGTATACATATTATTGAAAAATGTAAGGTCTACATAGAATGTAGAAAAGGAAAAGGAGAATAAAATTAACATGAAGAAATGAGGAAAAAAATCATGGATGAAAAATATTATTAAAATTAATAATTAAAAATTTACTTGGTGTATTGAAATATGGTGAATGAGAAACATAGACATAATGTAGGCCACACCATAGTTAAGACCCTGTGGGAATTACAAAAACACAATCAAAATTGTGTGTCCTAGAATATGTTTATTGAAGGTTGCTATGATTTTAATGAGAGATAATCAAAAATGAGAAAATAAGGTAATGTTATTTCATTTTCAGATGCATTTTTAGTTTTTTATTTCATTAGCTAAAAAAGAAAATGTAGGTGAATGTGGATTCATTAATTTTGAAAGGAATTTGACCTGTAAAAAATAATATATGTTAATTTATTTAACTCATTAGGTTCAGTCTGTTATAAAAAAAGTAGGATCAAACAATTATTTTTTAGAAGATAATTATGGAAAAATGGTTTATATTTATCAAGTGTAATTAGGGATTAAAAATATCATGAATATGTTGATGTATTAACATGAATTAACTGTAATTTAAATTATGTTATAATCATTATTCCATATATTTTATAAAATATATTCACATGGATAAAATAATAAAATAGTTTATGGTAAGAAGAAATAAAAATGGTGAGAGAGGATTTACACTTTATCTATCCAGATACCAAAAAATGATATAGAAATGGAAAATTATGATTAATTTATAGAAAAATAGAATATTAAATGGGATTTAAAAGTTCAAAGGAAATCCCTTCACTAGAATTGGTATAAAATTTGGAACGAATTCATTTAGGTGATCATCGTATCACATTTTTAGTCTTCTTTGTATAGTGACCCTAGCTTTTTATATATGGATATAACAAAAAAAATTTATGAATATTCACTACATTACAAAAACACACAACTAGTGAAACTAACAGTTTAGTGCCTTGGGAAATATAGAAACATAATATTCTAATCTAGTGAAATATAAATAATGTTTCCCGTAATGAACATATCATTTAGTTAACTTCATATACATACCCTATATAAAACATTTTGTTATAACCTGGTTAAAGGAAATATAATAAAGGGTGGCCATAAATTCTGAGTATCGGTATACATAAGAGATATAAATATAAAATCATAAAGAAGAAAAGATAATAATAACGGATTTTGATAACTATCATAACATATAATTTTCATACCCAACCTATTAGAGATCATAAAAATGATACATGGAATAATTATAAAAATTTCAAAAGACATAAATCATAAGGAAATCAAGAAAATCATACATTGGAGTTTAACATTGGAATAAAATATTGATTTCATTCATAAATATAACCATAGAAAATATAATGTAATTTCTATCCACCAAGACATTAATAACATCTTATTCTTCTCTAATAACCCATGTACTAGCTTCAGGATTGGGCTAAACACCTATGAACCTTCTTTTTCAGTCTTGGTCTGTCTACTCATCTAACCTCTGAGCATGTAAAACATTTATATTTACCAAATGGGTTGTAGGGATATATAGCTACCACCCATAATATAAATAATACCATAAACATTAGTTTAACAAGTTCATAAACATGATCCGTATCATAACCCATGAAATTAAATTGTTATCGTAAAAATTTCATCATATCATAAAAAATAGAAAATTGACATGTGTGATAATCATTCCATCATATTATATCCCTTGAAAAGAAATGGGATTCATAATAATTTCCTCATGACATAACCCAAAGAAGATAATTTGGTTTCATAAACATCATTAAAACATAAAAATAAAAAATTATAAGACATATTAATAATTCTATCCATGGATATTATCCATATTAAGGTATATGTTACATCAAAAGACTTCTTCTCTAATAGGAAATAATTTAGATCGATCATTAAGAACATTTCATGTGTAAAATAACTGTTCTGAGAAATGAAACTATTTGAAATAGTTCCAAAATACATTTGTCTAAAATAATCATTGTAATTTATCAAGGTATCTTAAAAAAATATTTAAACATTTCATGAGTAAAATATTCTTTCAACATTGAAAAGTATAAAAGAATTCAAAATCATTTCCTTTTGTATTAATCTATTTAAAATCATAAAATTTCCAAATATTATGGAAATTTTATTTTTCAAAATGAATGTTAAAAACCTTTAAAATAATCTTCATATCATTCACTATTTGTAAAATTGAGAAATACTATTCATGGGATATAATTTAAAAAAATTGATTCTTTTCAGATTTTCAGAAAAAACCGTGTAAGAATTTTTCTTAATCAAAATGAATATTACATTAATAACCTTCTCTAAAAAAGTTAAATGTGGGTAAAAATATCTTATAAACAAATAATATAAAAGTGATTAAATACTTTTGAATTCATTTTTAGAAAATCTTTTTTTAAGATAAATATTTTTCGACTAAACATAGAAATAAATTTAGATTTTATAAAAAAAAAATTTAATTATGTAAAGTAAAAAAGACTGGAGAAATGGAACCATTACCTAAATATATGTTGAATAAAATTTTCAAAATAAAATTAATGATAAAAATTGAGAGTTATATCCTGATATTACAACATTCGATACTTGATCATAAAAAATCCCTATAAACAATGAAATTGTAACATCAAATCATTACCACACTGGTAACCTTAAACCATTTGACCCAAGATGTTAGAACATAAAATAAAGCTTATGATACAATTAGGATGAATAATTTCATGATATTCCATGTCAATGTTCACGTACAAACACCTCATGAAAAATATACGTGTATAACAAAACATACATCTCAAAAAATGAAAATTGAGACAAACAAAATCCCTTATTGCTAAAGTAGCATTTTAAATGTAACCCCGTTGAAAGAATAAAATAACTAGAAAAATTAACCATCATTAAATGAGGTATATTTATTATAATTAATTTTATATGTACTTATATCAACCACACAAATGAAATGAGTGGTGAATATAGAACAAGTATCACAGAAATAAATGTGAGACTTGAAATCCCATTAGCTTAGGTATTGACTTTTTTGTACTCATTAATCCACATTTATAATGAAAATAAATTTATTATAAATATATTAAAGAACCATATTTATATATATCATACCATATATGATTTTCTTATGACATTTTATTAACGATTAATCAATAATTACATATTGATGTTATGTTTCGGGTAATAACCATATTATTTTTTGTATCCGATTTTACCTTTAATTGTTCCCCAATTATATCGAGCATAAATTCACAATATCGAGAATATAAACCAAAGTATAATTAATTTTTTTTCATTATATATATATTTTTATTAATCCATCAAATTTGGTGATAGGAAATGGAAAACCATCTTCTTGGAGAGGGTAAGACATACATATCTGTGAATGTTGTTTCAATTTTCAAGTCATATTGATAGAATTGAAAGTAAATTATATATATTATATTTAAAATATAATTATTGTTTAATATATAACAAATATTTTTATTAAACAATTCATTAATACATTCCATGTAATGCATGAAGGAATCACATCAATTTCAGAGGTGGTATTCCACCATAACTACGAGCAACATTATCATATTCCAACATAATGTAGATCATGCAGTTATGTGTGATATTATAATCATATAATCATTAAAAATATAAATATAATATATATCACATATAAACTATAAATCAATTATTATTCCTAACCATGAAATGAATTAATGAAAAAATGAATGACATCGATTCGAGAGGCGGTAGTCTACTGTAAACACAAAATCTAAATTTGTAAAACACTTGATTGATGTGTGTGTGGTAGCAAGTATAATAAACATACCATAAACATTAAATAATATTTAATTAATTTAACAGTTCACATTTAGGATCTTTTTAGGTTTAGAATTTTAGAGAATCAGGCTATAAATATTACTTTACATATCAAAAGATTACAATGCAGAGAATTCTACTCTATCCAATTCTTTAAACAATAATAAAACTCTATAAAAAAACATGAATTATATTCATGATATAGATATTATTTTATTCATATTTTATCTTACCCTTCCTTATACCCTGGGAAAAAACATTTTAAAAACTTTCAATGAGCATAAGAGGATTAGTAAGGGTTATAAAATAATGAAAGAAAACATTAATCGATCAGTACATTCAAAACATAAGCTCCATAACATACCTCATTAAATAATAAAATTTATTAGTAACACATAGAAATTATAAATCATAAAGGAAACATGTGTAATCCATATCATACTTACATTTTCGCTTTAATAGTTACATAGGGTGTTACGTTTGGAATAACCATCATAATATATTCCATAAATCTCTTAAAAGAAACATTAACATTTAGCTCGGTCATGTTACCAAATACATTGGATAGATAACTCAGTCTCTCCCATCATAGTTTTATTGTGGAACCACGTGTATATGTAAACAGGGCCCACGAACTATAACATAATCATAACACATAACACAAGAATAATGGAAAGATAAAATTTCCACATTGAAATCACAATATATCAATTCAATATATTAACATAATCTATCCATTATCAATACCATTTTCAATACCAAAATACTTATAATGGTATGTGGTATTTGTTTTCCTTTTAAAAACATTACATCTTGTTAAGGAAGCCAGATATTAAATAATTCTCGCGGTGGTGGAAAGGTCATTGTTACCATGTGTATTAAAAAGAAACTTTTTTTTCATTTAGTAAAATGATACAAAGAAAAAATATTCCCTTTGAATGAAATTAAAATTCAAGGGGGTATAAACACTCTATATATGAAAGTTTTTTATATATCAAAATATGCCTCAATAAAAGGAGATTGAGACTAAGTCCCTTACCTTGAGTCTGAATCATCATGCATGTTCCTTGTTCTTCCTGAATGATAAGATTAAGTTAATTTCTACTTACATCAGAACATTTTTCTAGTTTATTATTTCTTTTATATCACTTATTACCATGTTATAAACATTAAATAAATATTTAATCCAATGTCAATGATTTTGCTGATATTTGGTACTTGAGTCAAAAATGAATTCGTTATAATTACAAATTGTGAATGTGGTCAAAAGGACATTATCTATAGAATTGTATTCATGATTTAAAAATAATATATATCTAGTATATATGTTTTTTGAATATCCTATAACATTTTAATATAATAAATAAAAAACACCGTTCATGGAGATGGTAAGCAGAAAGTATGAATTAGAACTATTTTCTTTTCATTTTCATATTAAAAGAAATAAAAACTAAATGATACATAGGTATATTATAATTCCATTGTAATATAATACTTTATATATGTTATATAATATCATTAAGTCCAAACTTTATACATTCCATGTATGGGATGAATGATTCATATCATTTTTAGGGGGCGGTAGTCTGCACTTCCTCAATTGGAATTATCGTATTTACCCATTATGGAAACCATAAAGGTATGATATAAATGAATCTATAGAAGCATAGTGAAAATATAATTATAATATATCTCATATATAAATATATTTCCATAAAAATGTCCATCATGAGAGGTGGTATAGAAAAATTGAAGAATCCTTGTTTCTTGAGATAGTAGTTTTCCATCCACAAAAATAGTATGTTCTAAATATACTAGATGGAGGTGTGTGTAAGTCAAGTTTAAATAATTCTCATAAAAACATACTACTATATTTAGGATATAGTTGTTATTATTTAATCAATGAAATATAATAGAATATGGTGTGAAGAAGTTCAAAAATGGAAAGTAATTTTAGAGAGGATGTTACATCTTAAAATATGTAACTATCTATGATTTGATCCAAAATGATTTACTAAATTTTCTTATGCCTTGAGGAAATCATCATTAAAAATGAGGGGGATGATTGGAGATTTTGGGAGAATATTTTTGATAAGCCAAGGGGCTTCAGAGGTGTGTGTAATGGGATGGATGTGGTGCCTTTTATAAGAGGGGGGTTCTTTATGAATGTTTGAATGTATTATTTTATTATAAAATTATTTTTAGTTTAAAAGGGTCCAAAACGCATTAAATTAGATAATAATATGAATATATATCTAAATAAAATCATCCAATAAGAATTGGACATATTTTGGATATTTTGTAATCATATCTATTTTATTTAACCCCATTTTACTCATACCATTTTATCAAGCATTTAATACTTTGAGAATCAAAATAGATACCAAAACATGAAAAATAAACAAAGAAAAGGTCATTAATAAAATATGAGACTTATTATAACTATTTGGAAAATTCTTATATTTTTTTAAAAAATTTAATATTTAATAAAATATTATATATTTTACAATATGAATTATGTCATTTTTGACACTATTCATATTATGACATTTTAATAATCCATAAAAACATGATTGATTAGAAATAAATTCATTAATAAAAATATAACATGTAAATATCATAAAATAATTCGTTTATGACATCAAAATTATAAAATTACATTTATTTTAACATTTATAATATCATTTATTTTAATCCTTTATTAATGTAGCAATCACTGCATCACCATTGTGTCATAATTAAATTTATATATTTAATGTCTAAGTATTTTATCTAAAACACAATGAGGAATGATATATTTTTATATTTAAAATTAATATTTATATTCCAAGTAATCACTTATATAAGTCATATAAAAATTGATTTACTAAAAGATATATGTTTAGGATATATTTTCCTTAACATTAAATTTAAAGTTATTAAATGTCATTTTCACATATAATATCCCCCATTGGGTCCGAAAAATGACCCCAGGATACCCAAGGTCGATCATATTTAATCCAATATGGTTAGGACATGTGTTAGGGTAAATTAATGTTATTATAATATTATTTTGTTTATCATTATTTACCAGATTCACCCTTTAACAATGGTAAATAAAATATTTATTGAAGTTACTATTCATAATGTCTACAAATAAAAGTTACCTATTTACACAATTTGGACCTCTGGATTCCAAATATAGAATCCATATTTCAAAATTCATAAAACATAGGTTTCAGAAATTAAATTAATATTAATTCCCATTGTCAAAACCAAAAAGCATGTTATTAAGAAATAATAACAATCAAAAGTTTTCAAGTGGTTTTGTCCAATTAAAATGTGAATTTACATCCAATGAACAAAATTTTATTAAATGTTAAAAACATTATCTAATTACACTTTAAAACCAATTAACAAGATAATATGACCATATAAATAGAATTGATAAAAAGACAGGTTTGACTTAAAATGCACTATTTTTTCACTATTCATTAAAAATGACCTTTATCAAAGAATACCAAAAATTTACTCAAATTATATTTTGATGTACTGCTTTAATGGAAGAATATTATTTTGTAAAATAAAACTTAAAAATTTTACAACACTATATTTAAAACGGTTTTTCCATCAAACGGCGGTAAAACAATCTTTTAAAATTTATTAAAGAATTACATGTTTAAAATCAATTTAATTTTTATTTTAAGTCTCTAAAATTAATTAGATAAATGCTAAAACATTTAAATACTATGTGTAATAAAAATTTATTTAGTTATGTTTATTCCGTCCAATACAATGGCTCAGTGTTAACTACCATTTAAAATAATAATATTATATTATTATTATTTTTCAATATGACTCAGCAATGTGTGCAACATATGATTTCGGAGAAACCCACTATTTTATGTCGGTTACACCATCGAACATATCATCCCCTTTAATGTGAAATTAATATTTAATTCACAAATATTATTAAATATGAAAATATAATATTCTTTTTTTAACTAGTATGTTACATCCTTCCTCCCTTTAGGAAATTACTTCCTCACAATTTTATTGACTTATAAAATAAGTGAGGGTATTTATCCCTCATATAATTTTCAGATTCCTATGTTTCCTTTTCAACATATGGTTTTTCCATAAAACCATTACCTGATGAATTTCCTTTATTCTGCAATAATTTCTCTCTATGGTCATGAATCTGGACTGGTTGTTCCACATATGAAATATTATCTTACAACTGAACTTTCTATGAACTCAAAACATGATATGGATCTAGCATATCCTTTCAAAACATTGAATCAAGAAAAAAATTGTGTACCAGGGATAAATTAGGAGGTAAATCCACTCTATAGGAAACTAATCAAACATTATCCAAGATTTCATAGGTACCACTTAACCTCGGACTCATATTTCCCTTCCTACCAAAACACATCACACTTTTTCAAGGAGAAACAGTGATAAATACATGATTACCTACCTTGAATGAAATATAATTCCTCTAATTTTCTGCAAAACTTTTCTACCCACTCTAAGATGTCCTCATGTGTTTCTGTTCCAAATGAACTTTATCTGCCATCTCTTTATACAATTCTGGTCTCATCAACAGCCTTTCACCTATTTCAGCCCAAAAAGATGGTGTTGAACACCATTTCCCATATAATTCCTCAAATGGATCCATCGGTAAACTGGAATAAAAGCTATTATTATAAAAAAAACTCAACCAAATATATATGTTGATCCCAACATCCCTGGTAATCCATTAAAGAAGAACGTAACATATCTTCTAATGTCTAAATTATTTTTTCTAATTCCCCATATGATTGAGGATGAAATGGTGTACTAAAATTTAATTCAGTAGCCAAAGAACAAAAAAGACCATTCAATACACAACTGTCCTTAAAATTATTCAAATTAATACAAACATAGATTGAAACCAATAATTTAAGAAGATTTGATCACATAGTCTTTCAAATTAAATCTTAACACTTATCTCCAAACAACATCCACTACTCCTAAAATATTATACTGAAATGTAATTAACCTAATCAAATATTATCTTGGATAGGTTAATCATTTTAGTAAATAACTCAAATCACTATATTTATATAATAAAAACATAGATTATTCCAAAATAAAATTCCACCATTAATCCTCAATTGAAATCTCAATTTATTCTGTTTTCCTTAGGCATATAGTGTTCCCAAAAGAGAAAACATCATCCAAAATAACATTTATCACTTAATCAAAAAATAAATTTTATATACTAAGGACATTCATTTGATAAAACATAATATCCCAAATCAACTTATTTTTTATCAATAAATTCATTTAACTAAAAATAATATGTCGTACTAACTCAGGACATCACGTAGGCTAGTGGTAAGCGATCTTCCCTTTGTGAGATCGATTCATGCGGCCTTCTTGGATTTTATGTGTTGTCACCAATCTTAATGGTTGTCCTTTTTATAAAACTAAAAATAACCCTAACATGTTTTAACCTCAAAGGTTGTCTTATACCTATCTTTTTCCTCCTAACTCATTAAGACCATAACATCATAATTCATTAAGTCTTATATGTATTTTAATTTTTTTATTTCTCCTCCATATGATAAAATAATACCATTCACAATAGAAATAACTTCATACATTGATAATGGTGTCCACATGGATTCATCGTCATCTTGTTAACATAGATAGAAGGTCCATGCATTGCAACAGTGATTTAGGGATCCTTCCAAATAATTTTCTTCCTCCATACAAATACCACTTGTAAAACTTGTGTCATATGGGTGTTTGAAAAAAAGAGTTTTGTAAAATAATCATGTATGAAATAAAATTTCAAAAAATCTGATAAAACATGATTTTTATAAAACAGTCAGACTGAGTTTCAGTTGAAACTTTCAATCAATGGTCCTTTTAAAATACAATATGTATATGCTGAGAGACTATATTTTAAAATAAAATATAAATAAGTTGTGCAAGGGTCTCCTTCTTCAGCAACTTTTTCAAAATCAAAATATGCTTCAAAATATTGTGATAAGCTAAAATATTTTAAAATTCTGTATTAACATTTACCGTTCTTTAAAATATGTGAACAATGAGAAAATAATATTTGATTAAAGGAAACCCCTGACCCATGATGTTATAGATTTATGGGGGATGTGTTTGATATCTCAAAAAACTACTGGCAATTGAATCGTATGCTAGGAAAAGTTTTAAAATCATCCAAATAAGACTTTTCAATAATTATTTCAAGCATGTCATTAGGAAGAGATAGAAATGTTGTCTAAGATCCTCCTCCTTCTATTTGTAACTGACATTCCTTGATCTAGAAAATATATAAAACATGGATTTAACTAAAATAAAAGACATAGGCAAAACCTTGGGTTTTACGAAAACTCGTAATCTCTAATGTTGTTTAAAGTGACATATGATACAACTATAATTCCCCAGTCTTAATCATTACAAAATATTGAATTAATTTAATAATTCACATTGAGTATCTTTTAAGGTTTCGATTTTTAGAAAATTAGGCTATAAATATTACATTACATCTCAAAAGATTACAATGTAGACACTTCTACTCTATAGAATTATTTTCACAATAATGAAACACTTTAAATAAAACAATAATTCTTTTCCTGATATAAATCTTTTGGAATTTATCATTTCATTTACCCTTCCTTATAACGTGGGAAAAAATTCTAGAAACATGAGATGGGAAAAAAAAGCTTGGTAAGGGTTATAAAATATATAAAGAAAACATTAGTCCATCAATACATACAAAACATAAGCTCATTAACATAACTCATGAAATCATAAGATTAATTAATAACGCATAGAAGTAATTAATCATAAAGTTATCTTGTCGCATCCATATCATACTTACATGGTAGCTTTCACAACTACATATGGAGTTACATTTGGAATAATCATCATAGAATATTCCCTAAATCTCTTAGGAGATACATTAATGTTAACCTCCATCACAATACCCAATTCATTGGATTGATATCTCGGGCTCACCCACACTAGTATTATCATGGAAACACATAAATATGTAAACAATTCCCATGAACCATGACATAATCAAAACACATAACACAAGCATAAAGAAATTACAACATTTCCACATTGCAATCATAATATATCAATTCAATATATTGAAATAATAATTCCATTCTCAAAACAATTTTCAATATAAAAATAAATAAAAACGATATGTCCTATTTATTTTTCTTTCAAAGAAATTGCATCTTTTTATGGAAGGTAAATATCAAATAATGATCGTGCCAACAAAAAATTTCATTGTCACCGCAGGCATTAAAAAGAAAAATTCTTTTTGTCATTTAATAAAATGCTATATAGAAAAAATATTCCCTTGGAATGAAATTAAAAGTCAAATATTTTTATAAATCGTATAAAATCTAGTCGTGTGTAAATCAAAATATTCCTAAAAAATAGATTGAGACGAAGTCCCCTACATTAATCCTGAAAGGTCATGTATATTTCTTTTTTCTGCCTGAATAATAAATATAAGTTAATTTCTAAATTCTTTAGAACCTTTTTCAAGTTTATTATTACTTTTATATCACTTATTACCATGTTATAAACATTACATAATTGTTTATGTTAATATTGGTCGTTTTGTCGATATTTGGTACTTGAGTCAAAAATAAACTAGTTATAATTACAAATTGTCCATACATTCAAAATTCCCTTATGTCAATAATTTTATTCTTGATTTAAATATCATATATATATATATATATAATATTTATTTATTTATAATATTCCATTACATTTTGATATAATAAATTAAAATCGCCATTCATGGAGACGTTAAGCCGTACGTACGCATGAACGTTACATTAAATTCATTTTCCTATTTAGAATGAATGAAAACTAAATGATACATTGGTATATTATAATTATAGTATAATATAATATTTTATATACATTAAAACAGTTCATAAACATCATCCTTTATACATTCCATTTAGGTCAATAATAGGTCATATCACTTTGTGGAGGTGGTAGTCTGCACTTCCTCAAATGAAATTATAATATTTACTAATTATGGAAACCAAAAACGTACCCTATAAATTAAATATTCATAAGAATAAAGACAATATAAATATAATATAAATATCAAATAGAAATATAGTTTCATCATAACAGCCACGATGAGAGGCGGTGCGGAAAAATCGAATACTCATCATTTCGTGAGGTAGTAGTTCATCGTCCACATAAACAGTATATTCTAAATCCATTAGATGGATGTTTTAGTAAGTTTAGATTGAATCATTCTCCTAAAATACTCATATTATATTTATTATATGGTTTTGTTTTGTAATAAACAAAAATAATAGAATAGGGAGTGAATAAGAGGAATAATGGAAATAAATTTTAGAGAAGACATTTCCTCATAAAACGTGTAACATTCATTTACTTGAACCAAGAGGGTATATTTAATTGAATTATTCCTACAAAAAATATTCTATTAGGAATGGGGGGATCTTATATGCTTCCTTTAGATGATTTTAGATGATATAAAGGTCTTGAGAGGTGTCTGTAATGGGTTAGAGGTGATGGCCTTTCATAAGACGGAGGAGGGGCTCTTTAGGATTGTTTTAAAAGTATTATTTTATTATAAATTTATTTTCTATTTAAAAATGACCGAAACAAATTAAATTACAATATAAGATTAATATATGTCTATATAAAATCATACAATAATAACTGGATAGTTTTTGGATATTTTTAATCCTTATTTTTTTTATTTAATCCCTTTTAACTCTTACTGCTTTTCATGCATTTAACACTTTGAGAATACAAATTGTTACCAAAACCTGAAAAATATCCAAAAAAATGTGTAATTAATAATATTTGAGACTTATGAAAAATATTTGGCCGAATATCATATTTTTTTTAATTTTATAATATTTAATAAAATATTTTATTTTTAAAATATGTATTATGTCAATTTTGACACTATTCATATCATGACTTTTTAAAAAACCATAACAACCTGATTGAACCATGAAACATAATTATTACAAATATAAAATGTAATTATAATCCAAAAAAATAGTTTATGACATTAAAATAACAAAATAACATTTATTTTAACATTTATAATATTGTTTATTTGAATCTTTTATTAATGAAGCAATCACTCCATCACCATTGTGTCATAATTAACTTTATTTATTTTATGTGTAAAAATTATAACTAAAATACCATGATTTATGAAATATTTTTATCTTAAAAATTAATATTTATATTCGAATATATCTCTTATATAGCCCCATATAAAAATTGATTTAATAAAAGATATATGTTTAGGTTATATTTTCCATAACTTTAAATTAAAAGTAATTAAATGCCATTTTAACACACAAGTGGATCCATGAGATCCTAAAATAGACCCAAGGATTCCCATGGTTGGAAATATTTCATCCAATAAGGTTAGGACATGTGTTAGGTTAATTTAATATTATTATAATGTTATTATTGTTTACTCTTATTTACCAGATTGACACTTTAACCATGGTAAATACAATATTTTTTGAATTTAATATTTATAATGTATAAAAATAAAAGTTTCATATTTAAAAAATTTGGGCATCATGATTCAAAATATTGAATCCATTTTTTCAAATATAAAACACTGATGTTTCAGAAATTAATTTTAAATTAATTTTCAATGTCAAACCCAAAGAGAGTGTTTTTAAGAAATAACAACAATCAAAAGATTGACATTTGTTTATATCTAATTAAAAAGTGAAATTTCATCAAATTTCCAGCATTGGATTAAATGGTAAAAAATTAATCTAATTACACTTTAAAATCCATTAAAGGGTTAATCTAACCATATTAATAAATCATATGAAATGATAGTTTTTGACATGAAATGCAGTATTTTTCACTATTCATTATCAAATGAACATTATAAAAAATTTACCAAAAATTTACCCAATTAAAATTTTGATGTCCCGCTTTTGAAAAGGAATTTCATTTTGTCAAAAAGAATATATACAAGTTAAAAAACTATATTTAAAAGGGTTTTACCATCAAAAGGTGGTAGAAATACCTTAAAAATATATTAAATAGTTTTTTTCTTTAAATCAGATTCATTCATATTTTAAGCCTCTAAAATTTATTGGATAAATATAAAAAAAATTAAATAATCATGTTTAATCTTAAATTGGTCATTTATGTTCATTCCCACCAGTACAATAGTTAGGCTTTAACTACCATTTGAAATATTAATATTATATTATTATTTTTTTCAATATGACTCAGCATTGTGTACGACATAAGATTTCAGAGAAACCCATTATTGTTTGGTGGGTACGCCATCGAGCATAGAATCCCCATAAAAGTAAAATTAATATTTAATTCACATATATTAATACATATGAAAATGTCATATGTTTTATGTAACTATGATGTTATAGTAGGTCATAACCATAAACTAAAAAAATCTTTATATGGTAGATACTGAGGTTATTATATAGTAATCTTTTATTAAAAATTGGTGGAGGTGGATAAATATACAAAATAAATTTCATGTTTGATTATCATTTCATATTCTTCGGGTATACACCTAAGGTATCCATTAAAGCCCTTCTTGGTTTGATTTGTCACATAACTAAGGCTTCTAGGTTTACGTTAGGTAAGTTAATAATTCATATTTTCATAATATTTTAACCAAATTGGCATAATATTTCTAAAAAAGATATGGGATTGGTAACCCATTTATAGTTTAAGAGGAGTGGAATTCATAAAATTGCTCTAAACTATTCACCATTGGGAGGTCAACATTACCAAAAGTAACTCAAAAAATGATAATTAGAAGATTTAGGGATTATATGGTCTATAAACACTTCCACCACACATTTACATACATTAGTAAATCATTTAATATCTTTAATATTATGCTTCACTATTTTTACCATTTTGGTTTTTCAATACAGTGACTAATTATCAATCCATGGAAATTTATAATATATGGTTAATTATAGTGACAATTATAAGATATTTTGGGCCTAGTTGTTATAAATATTATATCTAATTTATAAAATATAAATTCTACTTGTTTTGTAAATTAATTTTAACACAAGTGTGTGTAACGTGCAAAAAATAGTACATTAACCATATTCGCACAGACCACATTTTTTATATTTAATGGTCAGTATAGTCATTATAATAGAAAAACACATCCATTAATGGAACATATTAGTTATATATTTATATTTAAAAATCACATTGAATAATATTGAATTTATACTAATTTTAAATTAAGTAATAATATAGAATTTAATATAAAATGATATTAATAACAATTTAGATAATATTCATTTAATTTAAATCAAATAAATATCATGAAAATAATGGAATTAGAATATATTATATTTAAACAGTTATAAAAGTATATATTAATCTATAAAATCATTGTATCCCAATAATTTATTCAACAGAATTAACCTTTATTAACTTTTTAAACATATATTTTAGTTTTTTTAAAAAAAATTAATTATTATGCTAGAATTTCATAAGTAATTTAAAACCCAAATTAATTTATAAAAATTAATGATAAATTATTATAATAAACATAACTCATATGTATTTAAAAATAATTTTTACCACCAAAATAATACTGTTCTTTCTATCCCGATGCATTGTAGATATTAAAAGTAAGAAACATATCTTTTTTCTTTATTTCTTTATATAACCTATTATATGGGTCATATTCAAAAGAATGTGGTATGTAATTTCTATATATTAGAGAAATTTTTTGTTCAATTTCTTGATATAGACAAAAAATATTTTTATAAATAATACTTTCGATCATTTTCAAACATATCATTTTAGTTTAACCCCTGCTAAAGCCATTTTTACTGTAGTCACATTAAATAATTTGTATTGTATTCAATATTCATTGTTGTAAAAAATTACATTGAACATAATAGAAATTATATATTATGATTATTACCAATATGGAATCATTTTCAATAAATTCCATTGATATAATTGGAAAATTTTAACATAAAATTATTTCCACTAACAAGACAATAAACCTGTCTTTAATGAGAAAATGTTAAAAACTTTATAAATTTCATACATCCAATTTCAACATATATTTCATTAAAAAGATCTAAAATGTATTAATAATTATTAAATTAAACTAATTTTAATTTCTAACGAATTAAAATAAAATTTAATTATATAAATTACACAAAAGAAAATATCTTTTTTAATAAAATTTCTATGTTTTACACAATTCATCAAAAAATGAAACATTTCAAAAAATTCCCAAAAAAGTCAAAATAACATAATTTGGAAATAAAAATTAAAAAAAGAATTTATTTTTATAATATTCAGTATGTAAATTTTTAAAAAATAATAAAATTATTGGTCATAAATATAATTAAAAAATGTTTCATTAGGCAAATAGTATTTACAAAACATATAAAGAGTTTAAAAAAATTAAATAACTTTTTATAAACATATTACCATTATGTAAAACAATTAAATTTATAACTATAAATATATTAAATTCTATTCATTTATTTATACTTTATGGAATGGTTTTAATGGTGGTGTTTAAATAAATATCTTATTAATATTAAATGGTTTTATTAAAACCTAGTATTGCGTATAACACACACTCAGTTAGTGTTGAGTACAGTGAAAGATTTACATAATGTTTCATAAAACAAAATATTAACATGGTATTCCATGAAAAAAATCCAAAATTAGTTTTGGGTAAAATAAAATATATCAAAAATAATACATTTATTAAAAAATCACAAAAACTCGGGGTGTAACATTCAACCCCCTTTAAAATTAATTTTGCGCATTAAATTAATCTTCATCATTTATGGTTTGACTTTTAAAAAGTCCTTCATAGAATAAAATGTTATATAGAGGGTTAATAAAAATTACTCTAAAAAACATATCTATGTAAGTCTTTTAGAATAACAAAAATTATGTTTACAAATGGAATAACATTGGTGGAAAGTAAAAAATAAGGATATATAAGATAAAACTAACACCCAAATACTGATGGATAGTGATAGAGAACATCAATCATAAGAATGTGAGTAATCTTAATATGGTTAATGACCGTAAAATCATAATCCAAAGAGACATTAAAAATGTTATTGACCTTATAAATATTTATATAAATAGAACAAAATCTATTCTAGGGCCATTTTCCTAATGTTGAATAATTTTCATATTCTTACTTCGTTTCATTCAATTTCATAAGAAAAATATATACATTTTGTTATGACATTATCAATTTACACTTCATTACTTACTCTTGGAAAATAATTTGAATCATTTATGCCTAAATAACTAACATATCATAGGATCCATGATATAATTATATTTCATTCCTTGTTTCTCTAGCTAAAAAAAGTTAACATTGTTTATCTAATATAGATAAATCTTATTATGGTGATGTAATATATAAAAATCATCCAATGATTCAACATAATCCATTTAATATATGGTTATCCTTATAACCTTTCAAAAACATAAATATTCAAAATTTAATAATTAAGTTCAATTAAATCAACTTATCATTATTCTGACATATATCATAAAGTGGTTATTGGTTGAAATATGCCAAAAATTTGAAAACATGCGTTGTGTATTTTCTTGAAACATAGTAATTAATTGAATTACCAAAATCTATATTGAAAAAATACATTCTACTTTTTCCCATACATAGAACTCATATTATTATATAGATTCCCTAAATAAAAAATTGATGTAAACTTCATACATGATATCAAAAACCACTTTTTCAACAAATAGTTTATGTAATTCATACTATCCAATTTACTTATTCATATCCAACATATTTATATCCCAACATAATTATCTCAACATCTATAACTTATTAAGGGTTATAATCCCTTAATAAAAATATCACTATGACATTAAATCATGTTTCTAGTCCATCGATACCATTCCACATATTTTTTTCAAATCCTCAATGAAAATTCAATATATATTTAATTATTTATGGATTCAAATTAATAAAAATGTTATTTCTTCCACATCCTTCTCAAGCCATTTTCTTTTATTCAATAAATTATTATATGATGACTATTTTCTTACATATGACATCTATTGTATCTTCATCATCATAAATATATCCATTACTCACACCACATTAGTAATGTTCTTCATGATATTTCTACTAAGTAAATTTATTTTGATGATTCCCATAATTTCAAAATTTAAAGCATTAAAAAGATGATTATACCTTTGGGATGACTTTATTAAAATCCAATACATTAACAAAACTATTCATTTTCCATTTTATATAACATTCTTTGTTTCATACGTTCCCATAATAAAAACATATTCATCTTCCACTAGAGAATAATTTTCTATGTTTATTCCCACATTCTTGACATTAATGAAATTTAATCCTCTTCCCTCCATGGTCTCTATTACCCAAACTCCCACAAAACACTATCTCATTCTATTTTGGTGAGTCTTAAGTTGGTTAAGGTGAAATTTATGAATCATGTTCTGTGAAAATTAGTTAGTCAAATTCAGAACATCCTTTACTATAGTCATCTTCTCATTTTGTTCCTCATTAGAATATCATCCATAATTTTTAATATTAACCAAATTATTTCTAATTACAACTATTCACTAAGACCAAAAATCATTCTCTAAGAAACACTAATCATAATGGAAATCCACATAATCATTAAAATAAATATTTTTATGTATAATTCATGAAACATTTTTTTAATCTATGATAGATTTGGTTTATCCCATGACATTCATAATCGTTATATATTCAAATCATTCATGATATTTCATACACAATTTTTTATTTTCAAAAGCTTATCTCCCTAGAGTGTAAAATCAAGTGTGTATAAAGGCTTCTTTTTGTCCACTAGTTCTCGATGGAGTATAGATAAATATAGTGTTAATGATATTTTTACAACTATATACATAAAATATGAATCCACATCCACTTGTGGAATCCAAAGAAGGATTTAATTTTTAGAAACCAATCTATCAATCCTTACAAAAAATCCATGAAAGTTTCTTAATGTTTGACTCATGAATAAACTTATCATTTGATACATACCTTTACATATCCTTATAAATATTCCTAGGTATCTAAATAATATTTTCTCATCCATGTTTACAAAGGTTAACTAAACATTTCTTTTGATAGAAACAATAGTGAATCAGGCTTCTCGTATATTGATATCACATCATTTTTTATGATTATTCACTATAATACACAAAAAACTTATGAGGACACTAATAATTGAGTTCTTTTGGAGACTTAGAAACATAATATTATAATATATAATTTATCATTAGTTCTTTACACAAATATCTTCTCATATATCAATCTTCATAGACATTACTTGTTGAAAACGTTTCTTCGTTACCTAGGGAAATTAATCATAAAAAAGGTTGAGATCATATTCTTAGTAAGGGTAAAAATAATAAATGTAAATAAATGATCATATGAAATTATAATAAAAAGATAAAGGTATGTGATAATTACTTTAACGTATAATTTTTATACCCAATCGATAATATATCATAAACATGAGTCAAGGTATAATTTTAGTATTTTTATGATACATGAATCATAATGTAATCAATAACATGAGCTATGATAGAATTTTTTTTGAAAGACATTGATTTTTTTAACACACATAACAATAAAAAATATAATGTTAGTACTATCCAATAATATATTCATAACATGTTAGGCTTGAAAAAAACACATGGGTATATAATTTGGTAATTAGGTAACTAATATTGTACACCACTTTTTGGGCATGGGATGAGCACCTCTGTACCCCCTAAGCTTATAGAAAGTTTCACATTAACAATTGAATTGGAGTGAGAAATTGTTCTAACACAAAAAATAATTAAATTCATACTTATGTGTTTCAAAAGTTCATAAAGATTCATAGTATCATAACACAAGAAACTAAATGGGTATCATAAATTATTCATCATGTCATAACTAATAGAAAAAAGACATGTTTCATGATAATTTAATCATCGAATAACCCCTACGAAT
The DNA here is from genome assembly GCA_963277665.1 of Viscum album. Lineage (NCBI taxonomy): Eukaryota > Viridiplantae > Streptophyta > Magnoliopsida > Santalales > Viscaceae > Viscum > Viscum album. The sequence goes on along the minus strand of OY728133.1, from coordinate 967,403,519 downwards.
AAAAAAGTAAAATAATCATTTCATCATGATATAATATGTGATATAGGAATGGGTTACAAAATATAATTACATCATACATATAAAACATTACATGAAATGATAATAATGGAGTCGTTTGATTTTATCCTTAGAAAGGTATAGGTAACATCGAGATATGTATTCATAGATAGAAAAAACATTTATCTATCATTTGGAACATTTCTTATGGAAAAAACACTTCTCTTAAAGGTCAATTTTTAAAATAATTTAAAAATAATTTTCTTTAGAAATACACATTAAAACTAATATAAGAATATTTAAAATTCATTAAATATATTTCCTGAGAAAAATATCCTTTCCAATTTAATAGGAATTTAGCATTATCAAATTCATTTCCTTTCAAAGATAGTTATTTAACATATATTAATTTCAAAATGTTAAATAATAAATTAAATTTTAAAACATTTAATGATGTTGTTAAATCATTGAGTGATAATGAGAGCGGTAAATACAATTCATGTTCTGCATGTCAAAAAAAGCACTATTTTCCCATTTTTTATAAAATCCAAACAAAAGTTTTTCTAGAAAACGACAAGAATATTCCATTAAAAAATATTTAAAAAGTTAAAAATGGTTTAAATTTTTTTTAATGGAAATTCATAAGGGATTGATGAAGTATTTTGATATGATTAATAGGAAGAATCATTTTTAATGATAACAGATTTCTGATCAAAGAGTGTAATACGTTCATATTTTCATAAACTCATTATATTAATTATATTAAGAAAAAATGAGTGGATAAATGGTACCATTACTGACATATATCATTAATAACCGTATTATATGAAAATACCTTAGAATTCATGAGATCTAGATCATGATATTTTAATATTAGATACTTGACCATAAACAATTCCAATAAATGATGAGATTATAACATAAAATCATTACCAATTTGATAACCTTGAACCCAAAAACCCGTATAGAAAGAGCATAAAATGAAAATTAAAATACAATGAGGTTGAATAATTTCTTTATATTACTTACCAATTTTGTTGTATATACACATAATAATGTAATATAGGATAATAACATAATGTGTATCTCAATGAATGAAATAAGAGACCAAAACATCTATTACATCTTGAGTAACTTTTGAATCATAATGAACATGAAATAATAAATAAAATTGAAACATTAATTATCAGGAAATAATTTATATTTAGGATATATCATGTCATAAGGAATTTTATACCACATAAAATAAATGAGTAGTGAATATGGAAAAAACCTCTTAGAAATAAAAGTGAGACTACAAATCCCCTTAACAAATGTGTTGACATACATAGTACTCATTCAAACTACTATATAAAAAATATAAATTTATTATAAATCCATTATAGAACCTTTTATATATATATAATAACATATTGGATTTTATTAGGTCCTTTTATTACCCTTTTATTAACAATTTCATGTTTAAGTGACATTTCGGGTAGTTACCTCTTTGTTTTTTGTATATGTTTTGACATGTCATTTTTTTCCTCCTAGATAAATCATGGTTTCACCATCACAGGAATGTAAAATGTGATATAAATAAAATATATATTTTTAACATATTTCTATATTTTAATACATAAAGTATTGTGATAAGAAATAGAAGACATTATTTATAGAGACAATAGTTCATACGTACGTGTGAACGTAGTTTCCTTTACCTTTTCAAATTTAAAAATTGAAAATTAAATAATATATATATATTATATAATTATTGTTGAATTAATAATATATATATATAATATTTTTTTAAACCCAACTTCATCACATTTTATATACAGTATGGATGAATAATAATACTTTGTGATGTTGTAGTCTGATGTACATAAGAACGATGTTGTCATATTCCCAAAAAATGGAATGCACGTTGGATTCTATGATATTAAAATTAAAGAATTATAATAACATTTTAAATATCATATATGTTATATGTAGACTCCTAATCCATAATTATTCCCAACCAGGAAATTTGGTAATTGAAATGGCGCAAGTTATCAGATCTTGAGGCGGTATTCCTCCACACACTTGAACAATGATTTTGTAACCCATTTAAAAGAAGTGTATGTGGCTTCATCAGTTTCCCTTAACAATAAAAATTATCAATATATTTAATATAATTAGTTTATTTTATAATATTGGTATTAAAATAATTGGAGGACATGGATGAACATAAAAAATAAAACGCTCTTTTGAAGATCGTTACCTCTTCATGGGGTATCCTCTATTGGTTTGCATTAAGGAATTTCTTTATTGTTATTCATCCCAAAATAAGGATCCTAGGATTTTGTGAGTTATTTTGGTACATAGTGTTTTTATATCTTGGTTAATCCAAATTTCATTGACGTTATGAAGGAGTTAGGGGACTGAGTGGTACTTTATATATTAGAAAGAGTAACATTCGTGTAATTACTCAAGATTATTCACTATTGGGATATAAATATTACCTATAGTGGCTCACAAATATATAATTAATGGTTTTTAGGGAATATATGGTCAATAAACATATCCCCCACACATTTAAAATCTTTTTTAAAAAATTAATTCCTTACATTCAATGTTTTACTATTTTTCACCAATTTTGTATTTCACTATGGTAGCTAATTATCTAAAAATATGGAATTTAACCTTTATTAATGGTGAGACATATTAGATAATTTAAAGATTTAGATTATAAAAATATATATAATTTATAAAATATAAATCATATGTGTTTTGTAAATTAATTTTAATACAAGCTTTATAACACACAAAAACATTGATTTGACATTTATCGCGCTAACCAAATTTATTCTATTTAATGGTAACTATAGTCAATATAATAGAAAAATTAATCCATTAAGGGACCATAGTAAATATTTATTAATATTTAAAATTAATTGACATAATTTAGGATTTTTAGTAATTTTTTACAAATAAGTAAAATTATAGTTACTATAATGTCACATTAATATCAATTTTGACATTATAAATTTAATTTAAATCAAAATACATATAAATAAAAAAATAGAATTCAAATATATTGTGTTCAAATATATTTAAAATAATATAACCATATATAAAATACTTTAACATAATAACTAATTCAATTTACTTAACTTTTATTATATTCAGTATGGGTTGTTATATTTTTTATTTACAAAATAATTACTCTGTTGAAATACCATAAAAATTTTAGTTAACTAATTCATCTCTAAAAATTAATGATAAATTATTATTAAAAAATAACTATTTTATATTTTAAAATAGTTTTTATAATTTAATAATTTTTTCCCCTCTCTAACAGCGTTTTTCACATTAAAAGTAAGAAAACTATCCTTTCGGTCTTTTTCTTTACATAACTTATTATATGGTTAATATTCAAAATAAAGTGGAAATTAATTTACTCACATAAGGATAATGTGTGTTTAATTTCAAAATAAATTCATTAAATAAAATTAATATAACATTTTATGTCAGTTTCACACTCCTCTTTTTAGTTTGACCCCTAGTAAATCCATTTTTAACTTAATCGATGCAATTAATTTTTATTTTAATCATTATTCATCTTGGTAAAAAAAATATTTTAACATATGAGAAATTATAAATTATTATGATTCCAAATATGGAATCTATTTTTTAAATTCAATTCACAGAAGTGGAAATTTTTAATTTATAACTAATCCTATAAAGTAGATGAGAATGAGGGTTTCAAATTGAAAAAATTTTTAAATATTTATAAAGGTTTAATATCCAATTAAATCATGAAATTTATTAAAATGTCTTAAATTTAATTCATTGATATAAAACTGAACAAATGTATCTGCAAAACTAATTTCAAATAAAATTTCATATAATATATTATTTAAATTAAAATAAATCCCTTAATTAAAATTTAGTATTTTTCATTATTCCTAAAAAATGAAGCTCTCTAGAAAAATTACAAAAATTCACCATATTACATTTTTCCATTATGAAATAAAAATTAATATTTATTTTGAAAAATTAATTTTTAAAAAGATTAAAAATATAATTTTGTTTTTTCACAAAATAAAATAAAAATCATTTCTTTGAGAAAATAGTATTTTAAAAAAAATATAAGTACTTTACTGAAAATAAAGTATGATTTTATCAAAATATATCTATTACATAAAACCATTAAATTTAAAATTTTAATACAGTAACTACTATCCATATCACCATGTTTGATAGACAGTTTATAACATTTGAGTTGAAATAACTATAATATTCATAAATAATGGTTTTATTATATGCCATTATTATGTGCAAATTATGATAAAAAATTGGTGTGTGTGACATAAGATTATTTTAGTGTTTCCTGAAACCAAATATTAACATAGTATTTCATGTAACTCAGTCCAAACATAGTTTTTCTTGAAATAAAAAAATATCATAAACGTTATATTAATTTGAAAAAAATCACAAGAACTCAGGGTATAACAGCTTGACTAAAATTTGTGGGAAAACAGATATAGGAGTTCCCCAAATATATAAAGTTCAACCATAAAAACAATAAGAAAACATAATGTTAAAATTGATAGCCCCTGGTTCATAAAAACATTATTAGTGTATGCTTTTTATATTATCTATTTTTTGTTATCCAGGTAAAATCGTTATATTACCACTTTAAAATTCTATATCATGAAAATTGTGTGTAATTAAATATTAAAAAGTTAAAAAATATATATTTTAACAATATAGAAAGAACCATATAATGAAAAATAATAATTAAACACCTGCATTCACCCCCTCCCCCCTAAAGTTTATTTTGAGGACTTTAGATGGATCATGTAATATTTGATCCACAAGTTATAGTGTTGAATTTTTTTTATTGGATGTATATCGTTATATTGAACAAAGATAACTATAACGTAGTATCCTTATTTGATGGTTTCAATTACCAAATCTATATAAACAAAATTAAATCACATTTATTATCTCTTTATCATCATATTTTATCAAATTCAATACATGGGAAACATCTGAGTGATATTACATGACTATTTATGACTGATGAAAATAATATATTTAATGATGTTAACACTAAAGCACAAAATGACTTATCTTTTCCTATATCGAACCAAATTTACATAACTATGATGATTCCAAATAGATTCTTGGAAATAAAGAATAAATTGAAAACTATTTATGATAGTGTTAAATTGATAATGGATTTTATTCATTTAATTATACACAATATATTTGATCATATTATAATACTCCCATATGAATGTATAAATAGATTTGTAGCTAAATCATAGAGTTTTTAGGAGAAATTATGGGAAATAGTGAACAAATAATAGTTATTGACACAATGAATAAAATATTTTAATGGATTCCTCTTTTTTAAAATCCATATAATAACCTCTTGATGTGTACAATACGGAATATCATTCATTTGATGATTTATAATATAGTTTTGTTACATATCATATGACTTTATAGATATAACGAACACAAATTTAATAAAATAAGGATTTGATTTGAATCCATTGAATCACTTAAAATCGCTAAAGATATAAATGAGTATGAATATTTTAGATATCAATTCTTTCTTTATTTGGAAATGAATTTAGATAGTCGAAATGAATCATTTTCTGGATAATTTAATTTTTTCATTCTTAAGTTTTGGAAGTTTTTTAAATTTTATAGCATGATTCCTAATGAAAATTGATACTGGGTCTATTCATGATGTTTTATAAACATTATAAAGGAACACTACCAATAGAAAATGAATTAAATTATTTAATACAACTAGAAAGAGGTTCTAGTGGAATAATTTGTTAAGTATATAGAATGATTCTAAAGAAATTTTACTTGAATATAATATTTTTGTAATTATTTGTAATAGGGTGGATATTATAATTGCTGCTATTGAGAAAAAAAATCTAGAATTGAGTAAAAATATCAACCTAATAGGGTTATTGATTTGAAAGTATAAATTGACGGACAAGTTGAGGTCTTGGAAAATTATGGTTTGAAAATAAAAATGAATGAAGAACTGCTGAAGTGTTTATTTTAATACATTGATCATCTCAAAAATGAAATTAACCAGTTTTAATCTTTAGAGGATTATCTTGTTGTTTCTCAATAAACATACATTGAATTAGTTTATTTCAAGTCAAAGATATGAGAACATGAAAAAGTCATTTCTTCTGTCACGAACTGAATCGGGTCTCCATTAAAACCATTACCCAACCTAGTATGTGGTAAGTCTCAAAGGGTGTTCCCTTTCCCCAATGGATGTAAAAAGTGACCGGGTATCATGAATATAGGATTGGGAATGATTTACCAAAGTATGGATACATAAAACAACCCAGAACATTCAATAAATCAAATCTCAAAATTACCAACAAAACAATCATAAAATAAAAGTCATAACTGAAAACATGGTCTTAAACATGACATAATAGGTCAAAATATATATAAAATTATAAGAAAAAATCCTAATTAACACACACAATAAGTGGTCATTACCCATGATTAGTCTCCACAACACCACACCATGGAATGAAACTAACAACCCAAAATGGCATCACCCAAAGCCTTGCCATTACTTGTGTCAAACATGATGAAGTCTACTAACACCAAAAGGTGTAAGTATGGTGTGAGCCTGATCCCAATAGGATACCACTACTATATACCATATATTAAGAAATACATAATAAAAAGCATCCAAGATTTAATAAATAAGAAATGGTGACAATCATTTTTAAAGAATGAAACTTTTAAAAGTTAACTGTTTTTAAAGGTTGATTTCAAATAATGAACAAATTTCAATAAAACATGTAATCTACTGAATTTTCCATCCAAACACCCCACAAAACAAATGATCAATACGAAATAGTCAATGAGTACTAATATTAGTAATATACCTAGGCACTAGTCAGTTTTGGGCCCCATGTATCTAGTGTCTCAATGTACATTAACCATAACAATATTTAATCTCATGCACAAGAGACAAGTAGGAAACATACCCATAACCTAGTGGTCCCCAATCATCATCATTATAGTTTTGTTAGTTTTTTCAATGTCTTACATGCTCATTAAAATAGGAACAAAACATCTTCGGATCAGTAGCATACTAGTACATGTCCACCCACCTAGATACTTGGGTTTCCCCTTTTGTGCTCCACCAATTTCCACTTTTTGCCAATTGAAATTATCATATAGAAAACCATTTCTAGTAATTCACACTAAAAATAGTTACTAAATTTTTTTCACCATTTATATAACTTAATAAGCCATTAATAATTCCCATAATACATTTTTATGGAATATAACAATACTTTTCGCTTAAAATCTATCTAAATTCCTTCTTTGAAAACAAAATGCGCACCAATATTACTCCAAACCAAAATTGGAAGAATCTAATCAATTTGATAATACTATCCAATGAATTCTAAAACAACCCCAAGTGGAACATCATCAAAAGCTCGTGTAAAACACCCATTTTCACACAAAAAATACATTTAACAATAAATTGTTTGGAAAATTCCATCAAAAATAATTTTTTTAGCAATAAAAATGAATGAATATGCTAAAAATAGAAATCAATAAATTATAACTCATATATTAGTTCTTACACATGGAATCACCTACCACAAGTTATAAAAATACCTAATCCTTGTGTGAAATTTCAACCTCACCACCACCACACCACAAGGGAGTTAAATAAAACCTAAAACCACAATATTAGACCAAGAAGCCCTTGAAATAGCCTAGATCTAAATCCCTAGATGCTGGACATTAGGATCTTTTAGAAAAAATGGAAGAAACCCTAAACAATTAGGATGAGGAAATAAGGAAACCCACTTACATGAAAGATCTTGAATAAATCACCCAAAATACACCAATAGGTACATGCCCAAGCATCCAAAATATCTATGGAGGTTCGAATAAGGCTAAGGAGATCAATTGGGTAATTAAATGGGGGAAAGGCATAAAAAATGAAGAACTTATGAAATCAAAAAAATACCTTTTCAAATCTGGGAGATTTGACAAAGCCTAAGATTTTTTCCCTAATCCGCAATGAAGATGTGATCCAAAGGGAGAGAAACATTACATGGGGGTGCGCCTAGGGCTGTTGGTCTGGGGTGACAGGTGTAATCACCTAAAAAGTTAAAAATTGAATGATATTTTAAAAAAAATTATAAAATATGAAAAGGGATCATGGGTTGGCCTAAAACCTGAATAAATCACCCATATCCACCATTATTATAGATTCCTAAGGGTTCCACATAGATGTGGTGGTATGAAAAAGTCAGGGTAGATGAAGTATAATTTTTAATGGATGAGAAATGTAGAAAAATAAAGTAGTTATAAATGAATAAAAATTTGTTTTTAAATCATGAAATGGGCTCACGGTTTGGCCCAAATTATGAAAACCCACCATTTACGCCAAAAATTCAAAGAAACCCCCCACAAAAATGCAAGAATATAAATTAAATTAAAAATATCCTTAAAATATGTCATGTATGTTACAATTATTCCCTCCATGAAAAACATTCAACCTTGGAAAGTCTACCCAAAGCTTGATCAAAAAACAAGAATGGGTTCTCTTTCCCAACCCATATAATATGTTCCCATGTTTCTTGGACATCATTCACATGCTTCCAAAGGACCTGAAACTGTTGGATAGTCTTTCCCCGCATTCTCTAGAGAATCAACTGTTCACACATGCCACTCAAAAAAAGACAAATCGGGCTCTACATCAAACTCCTCCCAATTCAGCATATAGGACGGATCCAGGTTGTACTTCTTCAGTGGGGAGACATAGAAGACCTCATGGATTGATTTTAACAAAGAAGTAATGGTTGAAATGTATTCCAACTTTCCAATCTACTCCATATTCTCAAAATCTCTAAAATATAATGGGGTTAACTTGCCCTTCTTTCCCATGAAATAATGACCCAATTGGGGGGCCACATTCAAGAATACCTGATCTCACACAGAAAACTCTAGGTCTGGAGACCTTTGATCAATGTATGATTTCTAGAGATTATAATATTTCAATAAATGATTCCTGATCAAATTGACCTTCTTATTCATCTATTGAAAAAGGCTCATCTCCAACAGTGAAGTCTCAGCAATCTTAGTCAAACATTAGAGAGGGAATGACCAGGCCCACCATTGAGTGCCTCAAAAGGAGCCATTAGAATAGGGGATTGGAAACTATTATTGTAGGAAAATTCAATTAATCCAAAATGGATATTCCAATAAACTCCAAAGAATAAAACACATGCACAAATCATGTTATCCTGTATTTAATTTTTCCACTTTGTCTGACCATTTGTTCGAGGGTGGTATGCCATGATAATCTTAATCTACGACCACAAGGACTTCTAAAGGCATTCCGAAAACTGAGAACTGAAATGGAGGGTCTATATCCATAAAACATCTGATGGCTCACCTTAAAACCATACCACCTCCGAAAGATACAATCATCCCAACTAAACAACTTTAGTAGATTCTTTGATCAGAATAAAGTGATATGATTTGATCAGATAATAAATCACTACCGATATGTAATTATTACCTTGAGGTGTTGGAGGAAAGTCAATAACGAATTCCACAACGACCTCTTCCCACTTCCAAGTAGGAATGGGTAACGGGTGGAGAAACCTGAAGGTCCTTTGATTCTCTGCTTTCCCCTACAGACATATGTAACATATCGACATGAATTTATATGTGTCGTGTCTCATTCATGCCCACTAGAACTACTGACACACATCATAATACATTGTCGTTGCGCCAGTATGGATTGCCAACTGAGATGGGTGGATATCCTAAATCACTGCCTTCTGTAGAGGCTATGGAACTACTCATAGTCTATTGATTCAATAGATGACCTCAAGAGATGATGACTAATTAGAAGATTCATCCCCATCATGATGAAACAACCTCGATAGCTAATAAAACTTATCAGTGGGATGTTCTCCCTGAATCAACTCTAAGATAGATGAAGTCAACTAATTGTTTTCCAAAAATGCAAATCCACTTTGCTCTTTGGTCTCCAAGTGCATCTATGAAAATATCCCAATAATATTCCACTCATCATTGGAATTCCTTAAGGCTTGCACTTGTACATTTCTACTCCAATCATCTACCACCACAATTCCCTTTCCCGGGGTTTAGAATGTCAAAGTCAAACCACTGCAAGTACTCGATCCAGTGGCTTAGCCTCATATTGAGATCCTTCTGAGAGAAGATGTAGGCCAAGATTTTGTGTTAATAATAAATGAAAAACTTATCCCCAACAAGTTAGTGACACTCTATTTTCAAAGATTGACTCACAGCTACTAGATTCATCTCATGGATCTGGTAATTCTTTTCATGTGGTCACAATTTGCAGGATCCATATTCCACTACATGATAATCATTCATAATCACACAACTAAGACCCATACCAGAATCGTCACAATACACCACAGAGCCATTTTAGATTATGGAAATATCAACATGTGAGGGTATTCAACCACCACATCACCTCCTCAAAGCATGCCTGGCATTATGGGACCCAAAAAAACTTCACCCCTTTCTAGATATGTGCGGTCATGGGAGAAGCAAGCTATGAGAAATCCAAAAAAATTGCATGTGGGTTCCTTCCAAGTTGAATAAACTCTTGATCACAAACATGTTCTTCGAATTCTCCAAGGGAATCAGTGCACTGATATTCTAATGATCCACTAAAACTCTCTACTCTTACATGAAATTCCCCAAAAACATCGCCTCTATGATCTAAAATGTGCACTTGGATAGCATTGTATAAAGGCGGTGATCCCTCAATATTCCTAACACGATTCACAAATGGTGCTTAACCACTTCCTTATATCCATAGTAAATTGGGATTTCATCCACGAATACCACAATGAAATAGTCTAGATATTGGTGGAACATAGTATTCATGATTTCTATAAATACCACTAGAGCATTGGTCAATCCGAAGGGCATGACCATGTACTTAAAGTGGTTGTACCTACTTTGGAAGGATTTCTTTGTGATATCTAACTTTATCACCTTGAGTTGATGATATGTTCAGTTCAACTATATATTTGAAAACCACTTTACCCCCTTCAACTGATCAGACATGTCATCTATTTTGGAAAAGAGTAATTTATCTTAATGGATACTTTCTTCAGCTTCCAGTAATAAATACACAACCAGAGGGACCAATCCGCCTTCTTTGGTAAAAGAACAGGAGTGGCCCAGGGAGAGACACTCGGTATAATTAAAACATTCGATTCAAAATTTTCCAGCTAAATATTTAATTCCATCAATTTTATGGGGGATAACAATCTGAGGGAAGATATATAGACTTACTTCCCAATGCCAAATCAATCAAAAACTCCAAATCCCACTCTGGGTGTAAGCATATAGATCATCTAGTAATTCCTCTGGGAAATCATCCACTACATGAGGTAACCCAGCCTTAAAAGCATGACTGTCATCCTCTAGCATGAGTGCTAATAACAGAAAGGGATTATTCCCTAACTCTTGGATTGGAGGTCCCACACGACTTGATGTATGATCCCATTCCCAATGAAAAACCTTCGGAATTCCATCATGTATCATGAAACTCACATGCCTCCTATAGCTTTTAATGAGTGCCTAAAAGTGTAGCAGAAAATCCATACCCAATATCACATTAAAAATATCCATATCTAAGACTAGGAGTTCCCACTCCATCTTAAACCCTGACAATGAAAGCGCACACGATGCACACCTGAGACTCTTCTCCTTCATTCCCAATAGTGTCACCAACTCCATCGCAAAAGAATGAAGCTCAGTTGGAAAATCCAGTCTATTCACAATACAAGAATATGTGAATGAAACAGAAGCATGGGTATCAAAATGATCAAAAGCTATAGAAGATGCGATCAAAATGGTACCTCAAAATTTTGATGGTTTAGCCTCTTATCTCGTTGGTTCATGATCCATTACATGAAGATTCCTAGTCTATTCCTGAGAATTAATGCATGCCTGGGGATCTACCCTACACTACATATTCCAAGAAGATAATCCATCCCTACCGCAACAACCACCAAACTAAGATCCCCACATTATTGATGGATCCAACTGAGTTTGCACTCCCTTGGATGCCACTAATCATACCCTACTCTACATTGGATGTGTCATCCTGTAAAACTAATGTAAGTGTCACATTCCCCCACACTAATAATAGGGATTTTAAGGACATGTACATGTTTTTGGAATGCTCTCTGGCCTCCCACATAGGTTGAACACAATAGACCTCACATCAGAATCCATTGATGAAAAATTCCAGGAAGTTTGGCCTGAGATTTCACCTACCTTCTTCCCCTACTCCTCCCACTTCTTTTTCTTCTCAGAAGTGCATATGCTACCCATTACTGACATTATCCTAGAGAAACCAGCCCTCCTATAATGGTCAATATCTACCATTGAAGATCAATCAACCACTTGAGTATAGGTTTTCATCTTTAACAAGAAGACCTAGGAATAGAAATATGGCCGCAACCCCCACTCGAACTTCTAGTCCTTAATCTTGTCATTGGAGATCATTTCTGGAGCATACTATACCAACTTATAAAAATCGTTGGCATACTCCATCACAAAAATAACCCCCTGAATATGTCCTATAAACTCTCTAGATTGATCATACGCCAAAACTTCAGGGTAATATTGGTAATTAAAGTTAACCTTGAAGTCCTTCTAGCTCATCTTCTCAAGCTTTCTAGTTTGAAGTACTAATTTTTACCATCTATGGCTGGGAAACTCTAAAAAGAAAGAGGAAAATATCACCATGACCTCCTCACATGTGTCTAGCAACCTAAACATGTGCTCAATATTTTTTATCCACTCCTTTACTTTTTGGGGTTTCGTGCTACATGAGAAAGTAGGAGGCTTGTTCTTTAAGAACACCTTGTATTATTCCATCCATGGATAAGACTCCTCTTCCCTAGCTACAGTAGGAGTTGGTGATACTCCCTATCCTAAGGCTTGAACATCCTTGACCATAGCTTCTACCATCATTTGATCAATCAGTGGAGGAATACACTCTCTAGCATCTTTATGTGGGTGCATGAGAGCTTTCTGGGGAGGCATGTTGCTACACGGGGAAAAAATAACAAAATAAATTTTTAGTACAACTATTATTAGAAATTACTAAAATTACATCAAGTATATATTAGTATAATAAATCCCAAAAATGAAATAAACAACCACTTCACTCCCACCGGATGTCGACGTGCAGTCTACAGCCTGTATGTCCCACTTGGAAGAGAAGTCAATGAATCAATCCCATCATCCCATGGTGACTCAAGGTTTGCCATGAGAGATATAGTCCAAGTAACCTAATCATAAACAAAACTCCAAGACCTAAAATTCCTAGATTCTATTTAACTAGGCTCACCACAAAATAATAATATGACCCAAAAAGATAATCCTTCCTTTGATACAATTTTGTCACAAATTGAATCTGGTCTCCATTAAAACTAGCACCTGCCCAGTCTATTTTAAGTCCCAAATGGATTTCATTATCCCCATTGGATGGAACATGTGAATGGTTATCATAAATAATGGTTTGGGAAATATTTACATGAGTATGGATACATAAAACAATAAAACACAATCAATAAATCTAATCTAAAAATTACCAACCAAAAAAGCCTTAAATAAAATTCATAAATGAAAACATAGTCTCAAACATGACACAAGAGGTTCAAAATTATATATAATTAGCAACAAAAAAACCAAAGTAACACCACATGGCCAGGGGTCATCACCCACGAGCCATCTCCGCAACTCCATACCATGAAAGGAAACTATCAACATGAACCACCATCACCCAAGGCCTTGCCCTTACCGATGTCAAACAAGATCAAGTCTACTTACACACAAATGTTTCCATAGGCTGTGATCATAATCCCAATAGGTTACCTAAAAAAAAATATTAATCAATACAAGATAAAAATCATGGATTTTTTAATAAACATGAAATGGTGGAAATAATGTTTTAAGAATAAAACTTTTAAATATAATAATTTTTCAAAGGATGGTTTCATCGGATGAACACATTCCAATAAAACATGTAATTTACTAAATTTTCTATCCAAACACACCACAATAAAATGATCAAAAAAAAAATTTCAATGATCACCAAACTTGGAAACATCCCCAGGATCTAGTTAATTTGGGCACCATGAACCTCATATCATAGTGTAATGTAATCATAAAAATATTTTTTATCATGGAGGAGACAATTGTCGGGAACATACACATAAACTTGTAATCCCCAATCATAATCATTATATTTTTGTTACTATTTTCAATGTATAACTTTCTAAGTGAAACATGGACTAAACCACTCTAGATCACAAGCATACTAGTACATGTCCGCCAACCTAGATACTCGAGTTTCAACCTTTTTAATAAAAAAATATCTATAAGTTACCAATTTTAATTTTCATATAAAAAACATTGCTACTAATACACACTCATAACAGTATCTCAACATGTTTTTCACTATTTTAAAACTCAATAAACCATTAATAATTACCATAAAAGTTTTTCGAGGTATATAACCAAACGTGGCACTAAAAAATCAATTGGGAATCCCTCTTTCAAAACCAAATACCCACCAGTATTACCCCAAACCAGAATTTACAGTAGAGAAACATTTTAATAAGACCCTCAAATGAATTATAATACTTCCCCAAGTAGTATAACAACCCACACACATGTAAAACACCCATTTTCACCCAAAATGGAATTTAAAAATCAATTATTTAAAAAATTACCCCAAAATTAATTTTAGAAACAATCCCAATGAAGTAGGAGTGTTCTAAAAATTGAAATAAATCAAGGATAACATATCTAGTAGTGATTACAAATGTAATCATCAACCAAAAGTGTAAACAATACTAAATACTTGTGCGAATGTTCAACTGCACCACTGCCTCACCAAAAGGGTGTTAAATAAAACCTAAAATTAGAATATTAGCCCATGAAACCCATGATAAAATCCTAGGGTTAAAGCCTTACTTTCTAGACATTAGTAAAATCAAGATAAAATGGAAGAAACCCTAAATAATTTGGAGGAAGGAAGTAAAGCCACTTACTTGGGAGATCTTGAAAAATTTCCCCAAATACATAAATAGGTTTATCTACAAGCATCCAAGACTAATATTGAGGTTATATTAAGCCTGAAGAGATAAATTGGGAAGATATATTGGGAAAAAAAGTAAAAAAGAAGTAGTTTTAAAAGAATCAAAATAACTTTTCAAATCTAGATGATTTGAAAAATCCTGAGAAATGTTGCCCTAATCAGCAACGAATATGAGATCCAATGGGGGTGAAAAAAAATGGGGGCTCTACTAGGGCTGTTGTGATTGAATTAAAGGTGGAATCACAAATAGAAATTATAAATTTAATACTATATAAAAGAAATATTTTTTCAAAACTTGACATTAGCTCATAGGTTGGCTCAAAGCCTGAATGAATCAATCAAATCCACCATGATTATAGATTCATAAGGGGGGAAAATGTATATTGTGGTTTGAATAGGACATGGTTGGCCATGTATTAATTATAATGAATTAAAAAGTTGAAAAAAAAGTTTTATAACTGAATCAAAATTTGTTGTTAAATCTGTAAATGGGTTCATGGTTAGGCCAAAATCATGAAAACCCACCCTTTCTATTAAAATTGCATGGGAAACCGCTGCAAAGAAGAAAGAATATAAATTACATGAAGAATACCTTTAAAATAAGTCATGGGCGTGATATATTCTCTAGATAATGTTTTAGAATATATAATTTATTGTCTTTAATATCTTGTAGAATATGATACCCTTCTTCAAAGAAAACTTTTGACTAGAGAGAAAGTCCATGGTAAATTCGAATAAGTGACAATTGAAAAAATCATTATGTTAATTAATCTATAAAAATTATGGGAACATTTAAAATAAATATTGCAAAAATTATAATTCAGCATAGACCAAATAATTTTGAAATGTTTGGTCTCATATGTGATATAGATACATCTAAGGCATGAAGATTTTTTGTAATTGAACAATTGAATAAAAATATTGGTAAAATGAAAAACCATTAAGAACACATCAAAAATATAGAAGCTTCCAAGAATCCATAATTTTGTGGAGGTGATGAAAAAATAAAAGAACACATGTGATGAAATATCAATTCAATTACTATGTTTGTCATAAAATGGCATGGTTCATAAATAAATAAATCGATTTAATATGTTAACTTCTTGAGATTCAAAAAAAGAGAACATATTATAAGAAATGGAAAAAATATATTATTTTATATTTTTATAAAATATATAAAATTATTCATTATGCCATAAATTATAGAAAACATTGATGTAAAACTTATTACCATATATGGAAAAGAGAATGGTAGTTAAAAAATTATTATGTCCCCTAGAAAAACACCTTTTATCCTTTAGTAGAATATTATAATGATCACACAACATATTTTATGGAAAATAGGGGGAGATAATATGGTGTATTAAATCAATCCTACATGTATTGGAATTAAAATTGGAATAATTTAAGTCTATTTTTATAGAGACTTATCTCTATAAATAAAAAAATATCATCACATGGATCCATTAATGTTGTCCCTCAATCACTTGATTGAATATTAATTCTCCTAAATAATGTGATGTTATAGTCTAATGGTAATATTAGATTAATTAATTATGTATTATTAAAAATTCATGTATTTATAAAGAAGATGTCATCTTGTCAGGAGAAAAAGAATAATAATGTTATTTTTGAAGATGTCGTTTTATTGAAATTGTTATATGTTAGTCAATGCTTTGACTTCAAAATAGTTTAAATTAAATTTTGAAGGATTATAAATAGATGGAAAATTTGAAATCTTTTTAT
The DNA here is from genome assembly GCA_963277665.1 of Viscum album. NCBI lineage: Eukaryota > Viridiplantae > Streptophyta > Magnoliopsida > Santalales > Viscaceae > Viscum > Viscum album. Next base: position 967,386,592 of record OY728133.1, on the reverse strand, counting down.
TGACGGTATGGATAACTACTGAGCACTTATATCATGAAGTTTTTAAGTATAATTTTTTTTCAATTTCCAAAGGAAGAAAAAAACTATGTTTCACATCAAAGATGAGACATATAAACAATAAAGGCTAAAAAATTATTAGATATAGAATGATATTAATGATATTAAAAATATAATATGATGTTGGAATAAGACAAATGATGTATGTACCAGAATTAAATTAGTGTTAAAACCCAATCTGCTAAATAACATGTGGGCCTCAAATTTATAAGATCTTATTCCTACATCTGTAAGTGTAACCGTGAAGGTTCCTGGAATATAAGATGATAAATAATTCATTATTTTTATTGATTATATTATTATAATATGGTATATATATTTTTTATAGTCAAATAATAATTTCATTAGGTACATATATTGTTTCTGAAGAGGATCAAGTAATGAAATTTGGCGAACAATCTCGGTTCTCTAGTCTTACAATGGTATAATGAATACCTCCTATGAGGTATAATATTACATAGATAAGAAAGGGATTAATAATGAAGTATAATAAGTGAGAACACCCCAACCAAATAGATATACATAATGGTGTGATATAATTATGAAAAACATGGAAAATCAATAGTCATTGAATGTGGTATATCTCAACAACAATGGAAACCGGATATAAAAGTGCTAGTCTACAGAGAGAATCTTTATTTTTTGAGACCTAGAGAAAATAAGAATCTTTGTGAGATCCAACACAGATAATATCCAATATTGATTAACATTATATTGTTAAATATAAAGAGTTACATCCATGATGAATAAGGTAATCAAAAAATAAATAGACATACAACTGATGATGGGATATTTTTAATCTATACATTCAATGGTGAGGCCAATAAGTGTTTCAATAAAAATAAAGATTTTATTTTTGTGAATAATGATTAGAAATTAATTTATGAATAATATCGGAATATATCTAAACTACTTGATTCGAGTGTGGACTATGATTTGGAGGATGAACACAATATGAACACTAGTGGGATAAAAAATACCATTTCTGTATAATACACTAGGTCTAAATCCATGGAAGAAAAGAACTTGTGAAAGGAAGTTAACCATTGACTCAACAAAAGAAGAGATGATATAAGGTTTATATTTCAAATATTATCAGCCATAAAATTTTTATAAATAAAATTCAAAGGAAAATAAATTTAGATAATACACCAATATTGGCACAAATACATATGAATTATTTTGAATATGCAAAGGAGGATGTTTTATTGGTAAGGTCCATGAATGAGGAGTTTGGTTAGATTTTTTAAAAATTATATAAGGGATCTTACAAAAAAATCCAATAGAATTAAACATCATAGAGTAAATGTGTTTTTTCAAATATAAATGTGATAATTAATTAAATTTGACCTAAAATAAAACATTTTTGGTGTATAAAGGATGTACACAATTAGAGATAATTGATATTGAAGAAACATTTATTCTAGTAGAAACTAGAGTAAATAATACCTTTTATTTTTTCAACTCTTTATAGTGAATTTCAAACTTATTTTATGGATGTGTATAAGGAGCTCATTAACAGAAATCTTAAATATATTTTTAATTTGATAAATTAGTTGGTTTTCTAATTGGTGATGATGAATATAGTTGTTAAATAATGAGTTATATGTCTTCAAAACAAAACTATTGATGTGCTATGATCTTTTAGACACATTATTTGTGAAATTAATATTTATAAGAGGTGTAATCTCTCATAACATATATCGGAATTCTACTAAAATATATATGTTTTTTCTTCTTGATTGTGTATAAGACATGATATTCATAAGAAAAAATATAAATTGGTGGGAGAATTTCACAGTTGAGGAGTACAAAATTTGAAATGTTGATGATCTAAAAATACATATTCTATCATTGGAAACATGTTAATAAATTTTTAAATATAAAAAATTTCCCAAATATAATATGTAGTTAAACTATTAAAGGTGATTAAAATACATGATATCAATCTAGATTTAACACCAATTATGGAAATAACAATTCTTGGAAAAAGTGATGAACTGTAGATGATCCAACTCTTTACATAATGATAATTGGAAAAAAAATATCTCATAATAATAAGATTCATTATTTAATTTTTTGGGATTCCCTAATAATTTATGAATTATTTCAATTTAAAAAAAATTAATTTCATTGATTTCTTTCATTATATATAACACCATGTTTAAATGATATGTGATATAATACTAAATTTTTATTATTTAATGTTATAGTTATCACCCAACCAGAAGATTGGTGGGTATGAATAGAAATAACTATATAATTAATAACATAATGACTAAATATTAATTACATTAATTCATAGATCAAAAATAAATTATAATTGAATAAATAAGTTGAAAAAAATAGTTGTTTTCCTAAACATCTATTTTTTTGTGTGTAATGTATTATTGTCTTAATAAATTATAATACTCAATATTAGTGAGTGATTTTAAATAAATTAAAATATTATATATTCAACCAAATGTTTTAACAATAATTTAATATTTTTTTATAATCCTCTAATACAAAATTTCCATGTTTTATTATTTAAGAATTGTTTTAATAAAAAGTGATTTGTTGTGGTTTCATGGGTTTATAAAGAAACAAAATTCCAAAAATTATAGAAATTTAATTTTATTAAATTTATTTATTGTAATAATGATATTCATATTTGTTAAAAAAAACCACATTAATTTTTGGTCAATATAAATATTAACTGTGGTAAAATTTATCACCTCATTATAGGGTAAATCAAGTTAATATAATGTTAAATAATTAATATTTCCCTAATAATTCATCCTCATTTTTATTAAATGAATTTAACTATACCCTTATTTCCTTAGTTAATACATTTAGTTTCTTAAGGGTCGTTTGTCCATGAAAATGGCCTATATAATATTATAATAAATAAAAGTTACAAATTGTCACTCTCTTAGTTTTAAATATCTATTATGTGTCCCTATAGTTATTAATAAATAAGAATTAATTTATAGAGAATAATGATAATATTTTCATTCTAAAAATTTATTTATAATTTATAGTAATTATATTATTACCTTAAATGTGTATGCCAGGTCGATACATTAATTCTTTAATTAATATAAAAATAAAATAAATGAATTCAAAATTATTAAATGTAATTTATTTTAAATTAATAATGGTGCTCTAATAATTTTATAGATGAATATAAAATAATATTTTTTTGAAGTAATTTATTTGAACTAAATCTTTTTATAAATGTATTTTAAGTGAAATTAAATGAATATCATCAAAATTTACATGAACGATATTTTATCAAAAAAATATTTTACTAAATTATTAAAAATAAAAAATGAAATTTAATGAAGAAATGGGTGATAATGTTTTTTTGAAATTATAAATCCCTAGATATTTTTGAAACAAATTTTACAGAATAAGTGTAATTATAACACTTTAAGAGTGAAAACATTGTTATCATGCTTCTGGTTAAAGTATGTTTATTAAAGGGTAAAACCCAAATATATCGTTTTTAAAACATCCTAAACCTTCACAATTAATTTTAATTTTATGCAATTTTGACTATATATATTCATATAGTCAATCACAAATACTTTAGGAGTAATTTTTACTAAAAAAATAATTTTTTATATATTAATCATTTGTGAAAATCCATGAGTTCCCCTCTCATCAATTATAATGTTGTACCCCTACATTATTTTATTTTCATCACTTTTAGCCATGTAGTTTTAAAATACCCTGAAAACATCCCATTAAACTTACTTATACACATTATTTTAGTTCCTATAAGCCAATTATAGGATCTTTATGGGGTGATTTAAGGTATTTGTTCAAAGAATAGATAACCACCTAAAGAAATCAATTCCTTTTTTATTATATTTTAACCACCATAAAATATAAAATTTTATTCAATAAATAATACTTTTTTTGTCCAATATATACTTAAATTTTATTATGATTATGAAACAACAATTTTTTACCCATATTCCCTTCAATTGGGATTGGAAATTATCACTCATGTGTATGTACGACTTACCGTCTCCATGTAGCGATAAAATTCATATTGCATCCCCATATTTTATGGATGAGTATTATAATGAGTTTAAAGTTTATTTGTGATGTTTATAATATTATTATTCTTCTATAATGGTAATATCATCACTAAATTCTTACCTTCCTGACAATTGTAAAATGATAAAGTCACTCATGTGTATGTATAGAATACCACCTCAATGAAGTGATGTAATTCATTCATCATATATATATATAAGACGATTGATAATAATTACGGATTTTATGAATATACATGTTTTATAAGAAATAATTATAATTCTTTAATGAGTAATTATTATTTACGATTCTTTTTTCCCGTTCATCGAAAAGTGAAAATATTATTCATGATTACGTACGACCTACCATCTCTATGAAGGGTATGATTCATTTTTTATCTATAAATATTATATATTAATAAAAATATATATATTAAAAATATATAATATTTATATAATTAATAAATTTATATAAAATGTATAACTATAATTGTCATAAAATCACTGAAATTGTCAATCCAAAACATGCTTGAAAAATAAAGAAGGTATCACCCAGAAGAGTTATTTTGATAAAAAACTATTAATAATTGGGTGATAAGATGGCACAAATATATCATTAATGGTTTGAAAGATATTAATATGGTTCTATAATAAATTTATGATTAATATTTATTTACTATATTTTAGGTTGAAATGTTAACATGGAGAGGTGATACATGATGTGAGGGATTTATGTTTCAATCCTACTTTAATAGGGATTATTTATGCTTGAATTTTCAATGATAAAATTATATAATGATTATTAAATGAATACCATTAATATTTCTTCTCAAATTTTTATATATAATTAAATAAATTTTCCCTTTTATTTTCATGAATTTTTTTAGTGAAAATATTGAAAACAAAATTCAAGGAAAATCAACCACATTTTACAATTTTGTCAAAGAACATTCTCTAAAATGACCATGTTTCATAAAAACATTATAAAAAATGTTTTTAATATTATATAAATATTATTTAAATTAAATTTATCCTCTTTAAATTTTAAATAATTTATTAAAAAGATTCCCCTTTTATTTTTCTTAATATATCACTTTTTTATCGTTTTACAAAAATTGGGAAAGTAATGTTTCTTTTTAAATTATATATTTTCAATAATTTTTATCGACCCTAATATTGGTAAATAATTTGAATCCTCATCCATGAGTTATCATATTTATTTTCATAAAAAATTGTTTCTATAATATTTTTGAAATTGTTCTTCTTGAAAAAATTAATTACAATATGGAAATGTTTTTTCATCAAGATTGTTTTTAATAATATTTTTATTCATCAATAACAATAAAAATATATGATTATTATATTTTACTTAGGATGTGATAAAATCATACAATCCTTATTCATTAAATAGATGTATTGTGATTATTAATATGGTATGTTTGCAAAACTGGTAACATTTCCATGTTATATTCTTTGATGAGATTCTGAAATGTTATAAACCGATTTTTTTCATAGGTTATAAGATCATTATATTATAAAGGCTTTGTAATCATGTGTCACACATATGTATGGTTTTAATTATGTGATAGGTGGGCCCAAATTAATATATCCCTTCAAAGAGGTGGGTAAAGTTTTAAATCTATGTATATAGCTCTAAGTTATTCTTATGATACAATATAAAAAAAACCTGATGTGTTTGATCCATTTTGTAAAACAAGTTGATCATATTGATTAATTATAGGAAACAAGTTGAGGATCTTGGTACACTATGGGAAATAGGTGTTGAGGCTATATCTTTTCTCATTTGATGGTTTTTGATGTTATATTTGACATATGAAATGGTTTATATAGTAATGAAGATTCCACACATATATGAAATTATCTTTTGTCTCATGAATGATTTATGATTATTTATTACTATTATGAATTATGAATTTGGTAATGATAAATATTTATTCCCTAAAAAAATTTCGAATATTTAAAAGATTGTTTATGAACATTTCAGGTTATCATATTGATCCTATACCCTTATTTATATCTTATGCATTCGTATGATATTCGATTTGTTTCCCCATTTTTTAACCTTACGTAGAATCTATTCTCGACAATTCTAATTTACATTCCCCATGTTATGAAGAAATGGTTTAAGTAAAGTGTATTAATGATGATTAATAAATTAGACGATATTTATAAGAGATTTGTAAGAACATTAATGAAATAATAATGTTGTGTACCTAGTATAAAAAACAAAAACATTACAGTCCACAGGACTGTGGTTTTGAAATATATTGAATATTTGTCTACAAAGATGAAATAATTATGTATAAAAATCCAAGCCCTTTATTATTTTCAAATGTATAGATGCCCATTTTCAATGTTGACCTAAGGGGGAGAACTTATTTATTGTAAAATGGATCATGATGTAAATTCAAGGAAAAATTGATTGTGGTCATTTATATTATGTGTTAAATTATGAGGTCAAATATAATACACTTATGTGTACTCGATTTAAGTCATTGTTTATAGAAAATCCATAAGCGAATGAGCCTTCTCTGTTAGATTCAAATGAATTTAATGACTCATAAAGAAGAAAGTGGTGATTTATCTTATAATTGTTAAAGTATAGAAAATTTTATCTAAAATATATTTCAATCAACTAGAATTGGATAAATAGTATATTTATAATCTTGGAAAGGATGTGAAGTATCCCATGGAAGTGAATTGAGACAAAAAATGTGTGATAGAGATTATAAAGAATATGTAATAAAATTATTGAATAAAATATATTGATATATGATTGTATTTAATTGTATAGAATTAATATAAATTAATTATTATGTTGGATGATATGGATCTTATCCACATGTTGTGTATAACTTCATAAACCCATTTTCCAAACAAAAATTTAGGAAACACTGGTTGGATGTTGTTGATCAATAAAAACACTAAACATGTGTTATTTAAGAAAATCCCGTCAACACGTTCAATATAATACAATACATTATTGTTTATAATTCTTGGCTCATAATATATTATGTTGGTTATATAATTTTGGGGATAAATAATTTCAAGGATTTTAGCAACGAAAAAATATGGTAAAATAAAATAAATAAATTGTATTATTTCCATTGATGTGTTTTTTGGTATTTAAAATTTTTTATTTATTCAGTTGGGATAAATAAATTATTTATTGGAACTTTGCATAGTTTTCGTCCATGTCGTTGGTTATTAGTTCTTCAAGTGATATTAAGAAGAAAAGTAGAATCCCTTTTTTTTGGTTTGGGATAGAGAATTACCTTTGTGGACAGAAAATATTTATGGGGATAATGTTTCATCTTTGTTAGTAATTTTTGAATTATTTTAAATGACATATATGTTCTCGATAAGATTAAAATTGATGATGTTTTATGTCGAAGGAATAATTTTGAGGAAGGGGGTGATTTGGTGAAGGAAGCAATAGCCACACTATGTGAAATCTAGAAAAATCGTACTAGCAATGGAAATATCTTCTATAATGAAGTTTTGGGTGTTCTATAATCAATTTCAACCATTAATAACTTTAATTTATAATTGCCAAGCCACCCCCATTATGGTTCTATAAAATTTTAATCAAAATACAATTATGTAATATTTGTTATCAAGATATCAAAAAATATTGAAAATGGTTAAACATAAACCTTTTATGTGAATGGATTCTTAAATATATTAAAATAGAAAAATAATATTGGTCTTATTATATATCTAATAGTGAATTATATAAGTTTAATATATACCACAACAATGTCATGGAATATAAAAGTAACAGGGAATTGATAACAGACATATTGTGGAAGAAATTGATTCTGAGAAAAAATATTACATAACATTGAACAAGAAATTTAGAATTCATATATACCATGAATAATGGATATGATATAAACACACTATAGTGATGCCTATATAAAATTCATAAAATCCTAATGAAAAAATAAGGATTCCCAGAACATGTGTTTTTACCACTATTATGACATGCGTGTGAGAATTTATTTAACAATAATCTAAACAAATACATTCCAAAGTTAATGGTGACTTGACAATCACGTTTCAATAGTTGATGTGTAAATGGGGTTTAGAGAATTCAACAAACCGTTTCAAAATAATTTTCTCCTAGAATAGTGGCATATTCTTTTTATTAATGTAAAACATCATTGTTCATCTATTAAAATTAATCAAGGATCACTGCATGATTTTTTATAAATATTCACGAGAAAGTAAATTATTGAGATTTATATGGTGATTTTGAGGATTCAAATATCTATATATTGTAGTCATAGATTCATTTTAATAATTGCAAAATTTACCTTGATAAACTAACAGTTATATAAATGATGTTTATTTTCTCACAAACCATTTGAGATAATCTTTACCATATAATTAGAAACAAAACCCATATAATGTAGGTGATTTACATTATAATTTTATTTTTATTGTTTCAATAATAGATGATAATAGGGTGGCTGGGAATATCAAATGTGACTTCACTTCCTCAAAACATGATATGGAATTTATATATATAAATCCAATCCATTCCTAAGATGACATTAAAATCAACCTGTGGGAGAATAATAAGATTTTCTGAAAGAAAACTCCAATGAAATTAAACTATTGATAATAGTAGACATGTGTCATGATCATCATACCAGTGTGGAGTTTCACTGCTAATCCAATATCTAATAATTAATGTGTAATTTTTATACCCTTATACAATTAATCAAATAAAAATTATTATGAGGATTAAAAATTAGTAAATATATTATTATTTCAAGAGTGAATTCTATGTGTTCATTTCAAATACACATTTATCTTACCCCTAATAAAAAATATTGTTTAAATGTGATTTTACTTTGTCCCTATGCATATGCTATTTATTATTTTCATCATCATTAATATCTTTCCTATTCGAGAACATGTTTTCATGATGTCCATACTCCATTAATTTTAATAATTGGAGAAAGGGCGGTGTGTTAGTGGGTGTCTTTTTCTCTATACTTGCTTTATCGAGACAACTCAAAACCATTAAACATTAAAAATATTTTAACCCAGCCATATAAATTTAATGAATTTACATGTTTCATTCCTGAAGTTCCCTTGATGTATATTCACACATTTTTTGTATGTAGATGGAGAGAATTTCATTCTAGCATGTGATTTATGTGAGCTTCCATGAGACTCAATCTTCCTTTTAATATAATATCAATGTGAATTATGGGAATCTATATTTTTATTTTTGCATGTACTGCACATTGAAAACTCTCATCATTATATTTAATTATCTTAGTGATACATCATTTGGATATGTGATTGTATCTCACAATATGATCAAAAAATATTACTTTCCGGTTTGATAATAAAATCGGTATCATACCTTTGAATCCTCATAAAATCTATCTCACAGGTATAAAAATATCCACCATCCTTATGATTAATATAAAAAATTTAATTCTTTATATTTATATGATGAATATGATGAATTTACTTACATAAAAATATGCTATTAAACTGATCCCACTACTTGTAGCCAATTTCATCTTATTACCGTGTTTTCTTGATAAGGGTCATCCACTAATCTACTTCACCTTCAAAATTATTAACATCCAAAATGATTTTTTTATGATTTGAACACAAATAAAAAATATATCTTTCTAGTGTTATATATCCATTGTAGAGAAACAAGTTGATCGATAGTACTACAAATGGATGGTGGGTGTTTCCTCCTTAAGAACTCAACCTAACATTTTTATCTCCTTTGATTGTTTCGACTTTAATAGTGATTCAGAGTTTCTTAAATATGAGTTATCATTTTAATGATATTTTTCATTGTATTATTTAAAATGTTTTATTTATCAAGAGGATAATAATTTCACAATCATTCACATTCAGTACTAACATGATTTTTTTGGTTATGATCAATTGACTAAAACCAAACAGAAGAGCTTGAGAAACAATAATCATAAAGGGAAACCTCATAATGAAGAATAAAGAACTATTTATTTGATATATTTAATTTTTAAATATTATTTTAATTCTATGAAACCTTAGGTTTAAACTATGTAATCCATGATCATCACTTATTAAAATCCATCATGATGATTTTTAATAAAAATGCAATATCCCCATGGATTTCCAAACTAGGTGTACAGAAACTCTCACTATCATTTACTAGTTAATACACAAGTCAAATCCCATGTTCCATTCTCAGTTTTATTTTATATATGTACATATATTCAAGAACAAAATCAAATTATTTTGTCAATATTGTAACACCCCGAGCTTCCACGATACGCCTCTCTTTCAATAATGCAATAGCTTGCATTGTACGCAAGTTCGAGTTCTAACACACCGCGACTAATCAAAATTGCCTTTATGAATAGTAATACCCACTTTTTGAAATTATATATATTTTATATTTCAAAATGGACTTCATTTTTGGATTCGTAATGTCGAAATTAGCCTATGTTTAATTTTTTGTAATTTTCAGAGAACTTCCAAATTTTTATGAATAGTGAAAAAATACTTAAAACAACTTTTTTAATAAAAATAATTTATTGTGATAAATTATACTATTTAGTGGTTTTAAAGTATAATTATAATATATTTTTACCATTTTATCTAATGGTGGTCATTAGAATTAATTTAACATTGAAATTGGGCATGAACAATTGTCAAACTTTTGATATAAATTGTTTCTTAAAAACACGTTATTTGTTGTGACAGCGGGAATTAATTATAAAATTACTTAATGAAACTTATATGTTTTGAATTTTGTAAAATAGAGATCATTTTTGAAATCGGAATATCAAATATAGCTTAGGATGAATTTTTGGGATTTTTCTGAAAAACTTCAATTTTTGATGAATAGTGAAACCACTAAGTGGTACTTATAAAAACTGATTCTTCATTTAAATGATATTTAACCACTTATGTGTTTTGAATTTCAAAAATCCTACATACATGGTTGTCATTAAGAAGTAAAATGTGGTTCAATGAGATTAAAATAATTTTTGGTGAATAGTAACTTTTCAGTTCTTAATCGCGATTAGAGGTAATTAGTGTAGTTTAAGGTAAAAATAATGTTTTAATAATATGAGATGAGCTTTACACATGTCCTACCCTCATTGGATGTGCCATGTATGACCAAGACAATCCATGGGTCAACTTGGGGACCCCATGGAGCCACTTTAGTTGGAAAAGGACATAAATACCTTTTATTTAATGTTAATGTAAAAAATGACACAAACATGAAATGTTTTACTAAAACAGTTTTTACATGGGGTTATACAAGTCATATTTTTGACTATAAATTGTAATTGGAAATAAAAAACGATTTCCTACATTATAGTATTTTTTTTTTAATTTTTACACATTAAATAAATTAAATTATTTATGACATCATGATGATGCAGCGATGACCTCATTATTTAATGATTTAAATAAAATGAGAAGATAATGTAAAATCCAAGGCTTACAGTTGTCCAAATCCTAATGTATGGGTATATTTCGAACCCCTATCACCTTATCCTCGAATTATATAGTTGTGGGACCTTTGGAATCCGAAAAGCATTGTGTAATAAAGTAATATTTCATTACTTTCCAAGAGTGCCCCTCCTCTCCACTTATAAAAGGCCCCCACCACTCCCACCATATACACACATTCAAGCCATTTTTCTCGTAAAAACTCTGCCCAAATACTCTCCCATCTTCCCTACCTTACTCCTAGAAGCCACACATTGGGAAGAATTCATCCCAAGGAAGCCTTTGGCTCAAATCAAAAAGAGTTACCCGATTTTTAGGTAATGTCTTCTCTAATGTTGTTTTGTTTTATTAAGCTTCTCTAACCCCTTAAACTCTTTTTATTCACATCTTTTGTAAAAAACCAGTATCTAAAATATACTAGGATGTTTTTATGATACGTATTTGGTTTACACTTACACACACCTTCGTCTAATGGTTAAACAACATACTGTTTCTGTGGGTGGTGAAATACTGCCTCACGAAACGATGATTGTTCAATATTCTATTAACACCTCTAATGGTGGCCATTTTTATGAATATATTTTCATATATGATATATATATTATCTTTATTTTTTCCTTCTGATTTTGTATTTCTCATTTATGGCATACTTTCTGATTTCCATTATGGGTAAACGCGATAATTTTATTTTAGGAAGTGCGGACTACTGCCCCCTCAAAGTGATGTGAATCATTAATGCCATATGTGGGATGTATAAAGGATGGAGTAAATGATATTATATATGATATTATACTGGAACTATATTATACCTTTATATAATTATGATTTCATTTCATTAAATACGAAATAGAAATGAATGTAGCGTTCATGCGAACGTACGGCTTACCGTCTCCATGAACGGTGCATTTCATTTCTTACTCCTAAATGTTACGTAATATTATGAATGAATTTATATACTTGATATATATGATATATATGACATCTAAATCATGAATATAATTATGGAGATAATGGATATTCTACCACATAAACAACTTGTAATTATAAGAAGTTTATTGTTGACTCAAGTACCAAAGATCGACAAAACGACCGTTATTAACTTAAATAATTACATAATGTTCATGACATGGTAATAAATGATATAAAAGGAATAATGAAATTGATAAAGGTTCTTAAGAAGTTAGAGATTAACTCTAGTTTATTATTCAGGAGATCAAAGAACAGTCGAATCAAGTCGGACAGAAGGTAAGGGAACTTCTTAACCCAATTTCCATTCTTTGGGTTAATCTCCTACATTCAAATTATTTCATGATATTATTATGTCATATCTTGTATTTGTACTTTCTTTATGTGCACTTATAGTTAATACACATAATAGATCTATTTTATTTTAAAAATGATCTTTTTAAGGACATCGTATCAATCTCTTTTCATTGAGGCATATTTGGTTTTATACACAACTTTCTTTTATACGGTGTATAAACCCCTTTGACTTTTACGTTTATTCGAAAGGAATATTTTTTATACGAAGAGTTTTACTAAACGAAAAAAAGGGAATGTTATTATTTCCATACATATGTGGCGACAATGACTTCTCTGCCACCGTGACCATTATTTGAGTTTCGGCTTCCTCTACAAGCCTTCACTTTTTTTAATGAAAAATAAATACAAAGTTTTAAAATTATTTTATTTTGGTATTGAAAATGGTTTTGAAAGTGTTTTTATTATATCAATGTGTTTTATTGTTATATTGTGATTGAAATGTGGAAATGTCATGTTTCCTTTATGCGTGTTTTATGTGATACGGTTATGTTATATGATATGTTTAAACCTATTCATATGAGGAATGCATTGGACTTAATAAGTGACGGGTGGAGCCCACTATAGCTCCTCGATGCATCAGTAGGACTCATGAGACAAACTAGTGTCTTGGAACGAGGCATTGACAAAATCTTATTTGTGGTCTTGGCACGAGGCCTTGGCTACGTGGTTATGATAGTCTGGCATTATGCATTCCATCATTATGAAAGTGGTTATTTATATTTCATGTGATTATTTGACTAGTATAATATCCATGTGAGTAAGTGAATGGCATTATTTCATTTTACTTTTTCCATATTATGCTAAAGTTCAAGTTTAAAAGGATTTTGTTTTAGTTATACATTGCCTTAAATGTTAATGTTTATTTATGGAAGCTTCCGCTATTTTGTTATCCTTACTGAGCATCTGAGCTCACCCCTTTCAATGTTTTAATATTTTCCAGGATGTGAAGAAGTATTTTATGAATGACCTGTAGGGATAGTCAGAAGAGGATATTAGTGTGGACTATGGAGACTTTTTTATTGTATTTTTTCACTTTATGATGTAATGTAACGTTTATGAATGTATCTAGTGTTTCCAAGGCTACTAAACTAATCGGTCTTTCGAGACCTGATCTTTTGTGATCATGCCAATGTTACGAAGGAATGCACCGACTCTGGGTAGCTGGGGTTGGAGCGTTACAGTTGGTATCAGAGGAAGTTTAATACTAACCATGGAAGCTAGATTTATATAAACTTTGAATAGAGAACATAGCCCAAAGATAGACCTTGAGGATTAGTATAGAAGAACTTCCTAGAATTTTGTTGTTGTAGAGATTTTGTGAGTTTTCCGAGCAATACATCCCTGTCTGTATACGAGCAGGTAGAGGCGGCTCTGGCACAGATATACCTAGGGGTAAAACCCGAAAACACCGCTTTGAGCTAGACTCGAACGGGAACCGGTGCATGACAACGGGCCTGGATGCACTCTTGGTTATGACACTCCCAGGGGATATGCTTAGGAAAATTATCATTTTCATTACAAACCACTATGAAGCGTTATGAGTATATACTTCCTCAAAGAAAACATTTTTATGTATTATATCCATAAGTAGTTCAACTTATGTTAAGTATTTTACAAGTATGGAATTATGTATTTTGATTCATAAACTAATCTATTTTATGCCATTGTTTAGAAATGGAGCCTAGTGGAAGGAATGGAAACCATATCAATGCACGCACTCTGTGTAGGGATTTCCCTCTTGCTCAAGATAATTATTCTGGATTTGGAGATACAACTGGTGCTGATCAACTTATTACCATACTAGGAGAACTCACACAGGTTATGAATAATGACCTTACTCGTATGGAGCACCCTGATCCGCAACGTGGAGGATAAATGTTAGACTGCTTCATGAGGCAACAACCACCAACATTTAATGGGGGTAAAAATCCATTAGTAGCTGAGCAATGGATAAACTCCTTATAGAAAATATTCCACGCCTTAGGGAGTAGCGAAAGGGAGAAGGTTATCATGGCAGTTTACCACCTCACTGGAGATTCCGATCAATGGTGGTCATTGATTCAAAATACAATGGAAGATGAAGAAGTATCGAGTATGGAATGGAGAGAGTTCAAAGAGCATTTCTTAGAAAAATACTTTCCAAATGATCATCGAGCAGATATGGAAAGGCAATTTCTGAGTCTGAGACAAAAGGAGGATGAGAATGTCGCAAAGTATGAGGCCAACTTTACAAGGTTAGGAAGGCATGCTGCAGATTATATACGTAACCCAATAAGTAATATTGATCGTTTCTTTAATGGGTTAAAACCATTTATTTGTCAAGAATTAGTCTCACAAACCTTCTCGTCATACAAAGATATTGTCTCGTGTTCTATCAAGAAAGACAAGGAATTCTCTAAGTCTTATGACAATAAAGTAAATCAAGAGAAGAAGATAACGGTGGAACAAGAGACAGATAAATGGAAAAAGGGAAAGAAGGATTTTCTATTATGCGATAATTGTGGGAAGAATCACACTGGTACTTGCCTAAAAGGAATGGGGGTTTGTTATAAATGTGGGGAAAAAGGTCACCAGGCTCGTGATTTCAAGGGAAAGAAAGAGGCTATCAATGTTGAATGCTACAATTGTAGGGAAATGGGGCATTATGCAAATGAATGTCCTAAGCTTCAGGGAAACACACCTCAGAAAAGGCCAAGGGATCAAGGACAATCTTATGTTGTTACTACAGTTGAAGAGAAATAATTAATGTATTGGTGCTTTCGGACTCAAGGATTATATTCTGGTAATAAAAATAATGTTACTGTACTGCAGTACTTATTTTTTTCATTAAGGTTTTAATATGATGAAGGTAATCATATTTTTAATATGTGACGATAAGAGAAAATTTACCTTGTTTGGGGAACTTGATGTTGCAATTGATTTTGGAATTTAGAGACCCTTTATAGAAAGTATGGAGAGAGGTATTTTGGATAACAATAAACGATGGAATGGATTAACATGAACTTTGGATAATATTGTTTAAGGTTAAAAAACTTATGAAGATTATTTTTGGAATATTATAATACTATAGTTTTAAGAAAAGGACAACCTGCAAGGTGGGGCATAACCCGTCGCGTCGAACAAAGCTGCAGCAATCGAACCCACAACCATAGTGTGACAGGCCTTTATTACCTACCACTAGCCTACAGGAAGTCCCTGGTTGTTACAAAATAGTTTTACTAATCTAAATGGTATGTGTTAATATTTGGAACCTTATAAAAATAGGTTAAATAGAATATTTTTGAGTTCTATTACCTTTTAGAGTGAAATATGGGTTCGTGGTAAAAATTTATTAAAGAATGAAATTCTACATCACAAGTATGTATATTTCCATTCATTCTTAGTAAATCTCCTAAATGAATTCCTCAACTTTATAAAAGGTAACTTAAAACAAAAATGTTGTCGGTTAACTTTTCTAATTGGGGATTCAATGATCGTTCAACCCATCACAAGTTTGCGACTTTCTTATGGTTAACTTTCTCTTAATCTTGTTTTCTACAACTCTCCATCAGACCTTGATGGTTTGTTTCTCCTCCATATCCATATTTTCATAGAATCCTAGTATGGGCTATCTCGGGTGACCTTTGTACTTCTCTTTCTTTCTTTTAATGTTATATTTTTATTTACCTTATTTCTGATGTGGTTTTCCACAAAGGTATTTTCTATTATCAACCTTTTATTTTCGAAAAACATTTTCAAACTGCGAGGACACAATTTATTGAAGGAGGGGAGAATGTAACACCCCGATCTTCCACGATACGCCTCTCTTTTAATAATGCAATATCTTGTATTGTACGCAAGTTCGAGTTCTAACACACCGCAACTAATCAAAATAGCCATTATGAATAGTAATACCCACCTTTTGAAATTATATATATTTTATATTTCAAAATGGACTTCATTTTTGGATTCGGAATGTCGAAATTAGCCTGTGTTTAATTTTTTTTAATTTTCGGAGAACTTCCAAATTTTTATGAATAGTGAAAAAATACTTAAAACAAATTTTTTAATCAAAATAATTTATTGTGATAAATTATAATATTTAGTGGTTTTAAAGTGTAATTAGAATATATTTTTACCATTTTATCCAATGGTGTTCATTAGAATAAATTTAACATTGAAATTGGGCATGAACAATTGTCAATCTTTTGATATAAATTGTTTCTTAAAAACACGCTATTTATTATGACAGTTGGAATTAATTATAAAATTAATTAATGAAACTTATATTTTTGGAATTTCTTAAAATAGACATCATTTTTGAAATCGGAATATCAAATATAGCTTAGGGTGAATTTTTGGGATTTTTCTGAAAAACTTCAATTTTTGATGAATAGTGAAACAACTAAGTGGTACTTATAAAAACTGATTCTTCATTTGAATTAAATTTTTCCACTTCTGTGTTTTGAATTTCAAAAATATGAAATACATGGTTGTCATTAAGAAGTAAAATTTGGTTCAATGAGATTAAAATAATTTTTGGTGAATAGTAACTTTTACGTTCTTAATCGCGATTAGAGGTAATTAGTGTAGTTTAAGGTAAAAATAATGTTTTAATAATATGAGATGTGCTTGACACATGTCTTACCATCATTGGATATGCCATGGCCAACCAAGACAATTTATGGGTCATCTTGGGTACCCCATGGGGCCACTTTAGTTGGAAAATGTCATAAATACCTTTTATTTAATGTTAAAGTAAAAAATGACACAAACATGAAATGTTTTACTAAAACAATTTTTACATGGGGTAATACAAGTCATATTTTTGACTATAAATAGTCATTGGAAATCTAAAACTATTTCCTACATTATAGTATTTTTCTTATAATTTTTAGACATTAAATAAATTAAATTATTTATGACATCATAATGATGCAGCGATGACCTCATTATTTAACGATTTAAATAAAATGAGATGATAATGTAAAATCCAAAGCTTACACCTGTCCAAAGCCTATTGGATGGGTATATTTCGAACCCTTATCACCTTATACTCGAATTATATAACTTTGTGACCTTTTAAATCCGAAAATCATTGTGTAATAAAGTAATATTTCATTACTTTCCAAGAGTTCCCCTCCTCTCCACTTATAAAAGGCCCCCACCACTCCCACCTTATATACACATTAAAGACATTTGGCTCAGTCAACCTCTTCCCAAATAATCTCCAAACTTCCCTCCCTTACTCATAGAAGCCTCACTTTGGGCATAATTCTTCCCAATGAAGCCTTTGACTCAAATCAAAAAGAGTTACCCGATTTTTAGGTAATGTCTTCTCTAATGTTGTTTTGTTTTATTAATCTTATCCAACCCCTTAAAATATTTTTATTCCCTTCTTTTGTAACAACACCAGTATCTACAATATAATATGATGTTGTTATGATATTTATTTTTTTTATAATTACACACACATTCATCTAATGGTTAAAGAACATACTGTTTCTGTGGGTGGCGAAATACTGCCTCACGAAATGATGATTGTTCAATATTCTTTTAACACCTCTAATTGTGGCCATTTTGATGAAACTATTTTCATATATGATATATATATTATGTTTATGTTTTCCTTATGCTTCTTTATTTATCATTTATGGCATACATTATGATTTCAATTATGGGTAAACGCGATAATTTCATTTTAGGAAGTGCGGACTACCGCCCCCTCAAAGTGATGTGAATCGTTAATGCCATATGTGGGATGTATAAAGGATGGGGTAACTGATATTATATATGATATTATACTAGAACTATTTTATACCTTTATATAATTATTATTTCATTCCATCAAATACGAAATAGAAATGAAAGTAGCGTTCATGCGTACGTACGGCTTACCGTCTCCATGAACGGTGCATTTCATTTCTTACCTCTAAATGTTACGTAATATTATGAATGAATGTATATACTGAATATATATGATATATATGACATCTAAATAATGAATATTATTATGTAGATAATCGATATTCTACCACATAAACAACTTGTAATTATAAGAAGTTTATTGTTGACTCAAGTACCAAAGATCGACAAAACGACCGTTATTAACTTAAATAATTACATAATGTTCATGACATGGTAATAAGTGATATAAAAGGAATAATGAACTTGAAAAAGGTTCTTAAGAAGGTAGATATTAACTCTAGTTTATTATTCAGGATATCAAAGAACGGTCGCATCATGTCGGACACAAGGTAAGGGAACTTCTTTACCCAATTTCCATTCTTTGGGTTAATCTTCTACTTTCAAATTATGTCATGATATTATTATGTCCTATCTTGTATTTGTACTTTCTTTATGTGTACTTGTAGTGAATACACATAATATATCTATTTTATTTTAAAAATGATCTTTTTAAGGACTTCGTCTCAATATCCTTTCATTGAGGCATATTTGGTTTTATACACAACTTTCTTTTATACGGTGTATAAACCCCTTTGACTTTTACGTTTATTCAAAAGGAATATTTTTTATATGAAGAGTTTTACTAAACGAAAAAAAGGGAATGTTTTTCTTTCTGTACATATGCGGTGATAACGACTTCTCTGCCACCGTGACCATTATTTGAGTTTAGGCTTCTTCTACAAGCCATCACTTTTTTTTAATGAAAAAGAAACACAAAGTTTTATCTTTCTGTTATTTTGGTATTGAAAATGGTTTCAAAATTGTTTTTATTATATCAATGTTTTGTATTGATATCTTGTGATTGAAATGTGGAAATTTTATGTTTCCTTTATGCATGTTTTATGTGATACGATTATGTTATAATGACATGTTTAAACCTATTCATATGAGGAATGCATTGGACTTAATAAGTGACGGGTGGAGCCCGCTATAGCTCCTCGATGCATTGGTAGGTCTCATGAGACAAACTAGTGTCTTGGCACGAGGCCTTGACAAAATCTTATTTGTGGTCTTGGCACGAGGCCTTGGCTATGTGGTTATGATAGTCTGGCATTATTCATTCCATCATTATGAAAGTGTTTATTGATATTTCATGTGATTATTCGACTAGTAGAATATCCATGTGAGTAAGTGAATGGAATTATTTCATTTTACTTTTTTAATATTATGCTAAAGTTCAAGTGTAAAAGGCTTTTTTTAGTTATACATTGCCTTAAATTTTAATGTTTTTTTATGAAAGCTTCCGCTATTTTTTTATCCTTACTGAGCATCTGAGGTCACCCCTTTCAATGTTTTAATATTTTCCAGGATATGAAGAAGTATTTATGAATGACCTGCAGGGATAGTCAGAAGAGGATATGAGTGTGGACTATGGAGACTTTTTTTATTGTAGTTTTCACTTTATGATGTAATGTAACGTTTATGAATGTATCTAGTGTTTCCAAGGCTACTAAACTAATCGGTCTTTCGAGACTTGATCTTTCGTGATCATGGAAATGTTACGAAGTAAGGCACCGACTCTCGGTAGCTGGGGTTGGGGCATTGAAAATATAGTGATTTATTGAAAATTAATCCACACAAACATATCCTTACCAACTCTTTTAGATGTTATTCTATGCATCATATTGTCCTAATGTATCTTAATAAATTGTTTTCATCCGAGTTTATAAAGTTTAACTAACCCTTTCTCTAATAGAAACTATAAGGACCATTGTTTTTTATAAAAACATATTATATCCAAATATATGAATATTAAATATATTACACAAAAACATGGATTGGGATCATAAATGTTTGGTGTCTTTTGATAATGGATACACAATATTATTATTTCATAAAATATATTCATCATCTCTAGTACAGATATCCCTATGTAAATAAAATCCAATAAATTATCTAGATAACCCATTATTTATAACATAGATAGAATAAACATAAGAAAGGGTGAGCTAAAATTCTTTGTAAGGGTAAGCATGGATGATATCAACCAATGAATATATAAAAGTGTTAGATAATAATATGGTTATGTGATAATGAATTCATGTTACGTAGTTCTTATGAATTCTATCATGGATCATAAGCTTGGTATATGGAATAAAACATTACCATTTCAAAATAAATGAACCTAATAGTGAGAAATAATCATAAATTAATCATGAACCATATATTCATGTAACATAAGTGTGGAACCATCCAATGTATTGAAACAAGTCCAAATTTTAGTTCTAAAACAAAGACCATAAAACCAAAAAATCTTGAATCTACAATTATTTCCCATTTCATAAGGAATCAATCATCATAACATGTTTCCTATAGTGGATCAATCGCGTCATCTTGCTTCCCATAGCAGGTCAAGAGAATGGACTTACTTCCTCTCATTATCTGAGTATACAAAACTATTTCCCCCAATGAATGAGAGGAAATTATAGGACCAAACCATTAGTTAATACATTAATTTATTTTTCTAAAAGATCAAAAAAAATCCATTATATCACAATCCCAATAAAAAATGTTTTTAATAAAATTCATCATAGATTAACCTAGGGAGAAGAAATTTTTTTCATAAATATTTCACCAATTTAGCATATCATAACCCACAAAAAAGAGGGGGTTTGATAAATATATTTCAATAATAAATATATATATATATATATAGATAATAATAATGGTACCATTGGATCATATCCTCAGTAAAAGTGAAGAAACACCCATAGTAATTTTTATTGATGAATATAAATTCCATAAAAGAACATTAAAATTTTCTTGAAGAAAATATACTTTCTATTTATAATCACTTATTTAAAATATATAAGTTACCAAAATATAAAGCACAAAATTTAATGCTAAAATCAAACTGAAATGTTCAAAAAGAATATTAAAATAATTCAGTTGTCATGATGGTTAAAAATTCATCTCATGTGAGTCACTTGAAAACAAAGATTCCATTCACATTTTCAGTAAAAAATTAAAATTAACTCATTAAAAAAATTAAAAGCTGATTTATTTTAAAAAAACATTATAAAATATTACATGTGTATAAATTTCATTAAAAAAATTCTAGAATGGTAAAAGTTTATTTAAAAAATTTAAAAGACATTACAAATGATGAAAATTGGGTTTCCTCTGAAGAGAGAAAAAAAATTAGTTTTTCATAAAACATATTATTTTCGAATATTTAGTACATAAATAGATTAATGTTAAAGGAAAAAATTTAAATTTTAAAAATTAATATAGGATTTAATATTCATGGGTTTTTATAGTAGTGGATCAAAAAATCTCATCATGGGAAGCATAATCATAAGTAATCTTGATAAATAATAACATTGTAATAGAAAAACATTACCACTTTGATACCATTTGAATAATAATATCTATAACATAAATTAAATTATGTGGATATGTTTATCATATAATTATCATGATAATTATCATTAAAAAATTATGTCGAGTATATAAACCATGAAAAATAAACAGGTGGTGTATATGGCATTTGTCCCACTAAAATAAAAGTGAGAAGAATGTACATTAGCATATGACTAGAATTCTGTCACAGACATTTGAAAATACTATATAATTAATATAATTTTAATTAAAACTATTAATAATCCATAATCATATGTATCATAAAATATATGATTTACCATTGACCATTTAATAAATTTTTTTTATAATTCTGTGTTAAAAATATGTTTTGGTTAATAACTACTTTTTTATCATTTTTGTTTTTCGTTGATATTTTATTTATTTAAATTTATCATGGATAAATAATTAGAATAATTTTATAAATTAAATAAATATCATATATATTCATCATAGATTTATCTATAGAAATAAAATAATGTTAGAGACCGAAAATGAATTACATCGTTCAAATATATGGAAGGCCATACATATGAATTAATGTTTTTTCAATTCACATAGTGGATGAATCAAAATAAAATTAAATAATATATTACCAAATTAAAATATTTTTCATTACTTATATATACATATGTTCCTTAATCCAATCATTATTACCTTTTAATTAAATAGAATGTCGGAAATGAATCACATCGCTTCCTTAGGAGGTAGTCTATCGTACACACGAGCAATGTAATCATATTTCAACAGAATGAAAATTAACAAGTTTAATGTGATATTATAATTATACTATTATTATTATATAATAAGTATCTTATAAATATGTTAAATCCATCATTACATAAATATATTAGAGTTGTGATGGAAAATTAATTAGATCAGTTCGCGAGGTTGAAATCCGCCGAATACGAGATCGACATATTCATTTCTAAATTGATATAATAATATATATATATATAGGTTATTCCATTAAAATAATAACAAATATTTATATATTATATAATTTTCTTATTATATTATAATAATTAAAGAATATTTTATGGTGTTTGAATAATAAATAATATATAAATGCTTGGTTTAGAATGTCACCTCTTCTTCAGATTACCTCCTTACATTTAAACCAAAAGAATTATTTAGTTTAATACTGATCCAAACATGAAAATAGTAAAGAATAGACACATTTTTCACATTCCAAGGGCATCCAAAATGGATCACTATTGATAAATACATGATTTAATTTATAAATATGTCTATAAAATTAGATTTAGATAAATTTATTGGTTAGTTTTCCCTTTACTGTTTTAGTTTAACCCCAAGTAAAACCGTTTTAACCTAGACAATGGTAACTAATTTTTTACTTTATTTTCTCCTCACATTACCAAAAAATATGTTAGAAATATTATTTAAAATTAATTATTATTATAAAAAATATAGAATCAATTTTTTTTAATTCCAATACAATAAATAAAATTTTTGTAGATAAATTAAACCCGTAAACATAATGGAAATGATGTTTTCCAAAGTAAAAATTTTCTTAACTATAGAAATTTAACAGGTAAAAATTTAATATGAAGTTGATAAAAATTATAAAAATAATTTTAATAAATATATTATTTAATTAAATATACCTTAAAATATATCAAAAAATAAAACATAGATTGAAAATTCGTTAAATTAAAAGTTGTTTTTTAATATAAATTAGTGTTTTCGCTGTTCACTAAAAAATTAATCTCTTTAGAAAACTGAAAAAAATTCTGCCTAACATATTTTTAAAATGATTTT
Organism: Viscum album; assembly: GCA_963277665.1. Classification (NCBI taxonomy): domain Eukaryota; kingdom Viridiplantae; phylum Streptophyta; class Magnoliopsida; order Santalales; family Viscaceae; genus Viscum; species Viscum album. The sequence continues at coordinate 967,362,584 of OY728133.1, read as the reverse complement.
TTGAAACATTAATTTAACTTTATTAAATATATTTTCAAAATGTTTCAAAAAAAATATTAATATTTTTTCACCAAATGATGTATAATTAATATTTGATAAAAAATTATTTTTGAAACTTATAATATCATTACTAAAAATTAAGTACCTATTTATAAATTTATTTTATTTACATAACACATTATAAATAATTTTAAAAAAATTGAATACTCACATTCATACCACTAAATTTATTTTTAATGTTATAATGGTAATGTGTAGTCAATAATTTTCATAGTATATTATGGTTCAATTAAACATGATGTTGAGCATAACACAATCTGGAGAATAAACTAAACTTATATGAAAAAAAATTATAAAATATTATAGGGATACAATAAGACACCAAAAAATAGAAATACAATTTTTAGAAACACATTCATACTAGACACATAAGATATTTATGATTAAATAAGATTAATCACCATAATAATCAAGAAACCTCTAGTCAATTAAATATATTTTGAAATGGGACCTTTATCCAAATATATAAAACATATTCAAAAAATATTAATGTTATGTATATCCAAATATATTTTATGTCACCCTAATAAAATAAAACGTCAAACATTGAAAACACAAACCATTAATTTTGTATCAATAAATCAAATAAACAATTCATCTTCAATGGTAATGGTTATAAGTCAAAACCATTTAACAATGTAAACACATGATCATCACAATTTTTTTGTATTAGAGAAAAGATTTCCATCACATTATGTCTTTTTAAATTACAAAACACTACCTTGAAAGCAACCCAAATTCCATGTCTTAGTACCCCTAAATATTCCCAATAAATTTAGCTATGAAAATAATGATTACATTATAAAGCATTTATATAATGTTGAATATCAAATTCCTTCTACCAGAAAATATTAATTAACATCTTGTTAACTCAACATACATTTATAATATATATATATATATATACATTTATATAAAACACTTAAAACTACCAAATCAAAATCCACATATATCCGAAAGGGACACCATATTCCTTATAAACAATTTTTAATGCGAAATAATGAATTTATTATTTTATAAATAATTATTTTAACTAATACATTCTTATAAATCATTTTTAAATTTTATTAAAAAAAATAACTTCAAAACCATTATCACTAAATCAAAAAAATAAATATAATATTTAGGATTTATTCACATAAAATTTAATACATTAAGATAAATTTTAGTGTATTTACTATATAAAGATAAAAAAATACCACAATGAAATCATCTCAATTAATATCAATTTGAGAAATAAATAATATCATAAAATAAATTTTAGTATCATGTAGACATCACCAGTTCCATTCATAAAAAGATAAAAAAATAATAGGAAACATTACAAACCATGGTAAGATTAAAAATATTAAAGTGAAAAATTTAAAAGATTTAAGGCATGTGTATGTGGTATATATCCCATAAAACATTCAAGTTTCTCCTTGAACTACCTCTAATACATTTTTTTAGACAAAAAATAAGGATAAATAAATCCAAAAATAAAAAATACACATTCTCAAAATCCCTTGAAAGCTCAATGTCTAGTACTAATTTGATAGATGCAATCTTCTTCATACCTACCTCTTAGATTATTATGATATTATATCCTTTGTACTCAGACTCCACAAAAAATATGTAATAGGTACTATATTTTCGAAAAAATAATTTTCTATAATTCAATTTTTGGAGGCATTGGGATGGGATTGGATGAAAACAATTATCTTTATGAAGATATTATATCATTTGGATAGTTTTGTTTTTTGTTATTTTTTTGTATCATAGAGTGTAGGGGTTATTAAATGGTTAATTTTGTTTCTATTATGGGGGTCATTATTCCTTATTTTTATAATTTAGAGACTATTGTACCATATACTTTTGGTTTCATCCTTGATTTGTTCTATATTCAATTGCTAAGAGAGGGAAGGAAAGGATTTTTTCACCTTTATAAGGTGATTCTCCCTTGACCTAGGTGGAACAATGATAGACACCACCTCTTCCCCTACCCCACTGAAGGGAGGGGACTTCCCTTCCACATTAGTTAAGCTTCCCCATTTCATTCTATTCTAAAATAATGATTTCTTACCTATGTTCCCAAAAATTTCAATTTTCCCTAAAGTTCTGGATCTTTTCGATTGTTATCATCATCTCATGATTTCAATGGTGGACTCAAATGATGCTTCAAATCATCTTGATCACACCTTGGTTGATCGATTTACTTCACAAAATACATCGTTTCAAAATTTTGATATATTTTTTTTTGGTTCCCGGGACTTCAACATCAAGAAACTATCATACTACTTGACCAATGGCGTATCATGATTAGATTCCCATATTTTGGAAATCTGATCACAATGTGGTCTATATCTCCTCTATCTTACAATGGATGGAAATTTCATCTTTTAAAATGGTTTTATGATATCCATATGAATCGTGATTCCCTAAAAATGGCTATGTGGTTAAGATTTACTGAACTGTCTCTTACTTTTTTGAATCCATCTTTAATCCAAATGTTTGGAAATATGGTGGGACCTTATATGTTCTTTAACTCGTGAACCAGCACCGTTTGGCTTCCAATTGTTCTATGGATTTGTGTCGAAGATGGCGTTTCCGGAAATCTAATTGAATGTGTGTGTATTGCAGTAGGAGACAAATTTTGATGGATGTATACTATAGTGTTTGAGTGCTAGAAGAAAATATATTTATTATGTTCCCTTCTTAGGTATTTTTCCCACTCATTCGGGTAAGGAAGTACGGGTCTATAAGGGAGTGGTTTGATAACAGGGTCTACTACTACTTCCCCTTCACTGGTGGATAATAGAGAATCCCCTAATTATACTCCTCAGGATAATCATGTCGTACATGAGGAGAGGGAGATTTTCTTAGATGTTCCTATAGTCAAGTAGTTGTCTTCTTCAAGATCATCCAAGGAAGTGGTGGGGAATAAAATAGTCTCTCAATGTGATGGAAAATTGGCTAGTATTGTGAGATAAGTAAGAGCAGTAATGAAAAATAGGAAAAGTTGATAACCTTTAATCCAAGACACACTAATATATTCAACAGATTGAGATGTTATCTGGCAGTTCTCTTGAGCATGGTTGCAGGGGTTTCACAATCTTGATAAATGTTAGGTATTCACAAACACATTGAATAATATATCATTGGTTCATTTGGATATGATGCTTTAAATGCTTAGGGGGTCCCAAATTCTAGCACCTATGACATGGTTGTGTGTAAAAGAAGTAGTATCAACCCTAATGTGGTGATTCCACAAACTGGATTGGGTAGCTCTAAGGTTGTTTTGGAGTGGTATGTTCCACGAAATGGTATGTATCAGGTGAATAACAAATAGGGACCCAGAAGGATTTTGGAATATCTCAATATGAACAACTTCTTTTAAAGGTTTAGTTTTGATTGAGGGGTTGAATTTAACAACAATTTTTTGTTTGAAGCATATTCGGATAGAGAACAAACCATATATGAAATAGAAACGTTCAAAAATAGCATGCACATCCCAAGGGGAAAGAAGTGAAATAATGAAAATAAAGACTGAGGGAGCTTCATTGTCACCAAGAAGCAGAAATCAAAGGGTTGAAAAGTCTAATACTATCTCCCAAGGCCGATGGAGACATGGTCATCCAAAAAATGTTGTGAATCCATGGAGCATTTGCATCATCCAACGGAAGGTGGGGAGGTTAGGCATGTAGATGGAACCTCAAAAAGCATCATGAAGGATCAATAACTTGTTGACACAAGGTCCCCAAAGAAAAAGGTAGAGAGAATGTTGGATGTTTTAGAGTCTCCTAAAGAAGATGCAAAAGATAAGAGTTTGGGATAACATGGGAAGATAACAATACATCTAGAGGATTATAGTCAGTGAAGGATGGTACACACCCTTTTCCATAGAAGTGGGAGGCGGGGAATCTTTTAGGTTCTCAATGATAGGAAGACATTTCTATCGACCTTAACATGGAACTTATCATGACCTCAGGTGAAGATATGGTGGAGGATGTTCTAACAATTAAGGTGATAATGGAAGAAGTTTATCAAATGATGGAAATAATGATCCAATTGGACATTACCCAGGACCACGATGAGTCAACTAACAATAAATCCCTCTTATGTATTAGAGGGTTTATCATGGGGACGATTCACAAAGTTGAATACATGAAATCATGGAATTATCTTGTGTACCATTATGAAGACATCATGAGCGATGATTCAGGCATCCGGGTAAATTCTATTCCCAAGAAATTCTTGATGGAGATTAATTCAATTTGACTTACACTTTTCATTAATATGTATGTAGTTTATTTTGTTTCATGATCTGGTTAGTTGTGAGAGTTCTTACTTTTCCCTTAAAAGTGTTTGAAAATAGAAAAAAAGTTACTTTGTAAAAAGTAAAGGGAAGGAAGGTTAATTGAGGTATGGTTACTATCAGTGTGGAATGGATATTTGAGTAATTTATTCTATGGTTATTAACATTTAGATGTATCTACGCGATTGTTTTTATGTTTTCGTATGGATGGAATCATTAGGCTTACAAAAGGTTTCAAGATACGGGGCATTGTGATATACTAGAAAACCATGGATCATGGTCCACTCTTAGTTATAGAAGAACTGGGTGGTGATTGTGATGTGATTTTTTGGCTTCATTTAACAAAGACCTATTATTACATGGCTATCACCCTTTTATTATAATCAAATTTTTTTCTAAAACATGTTAATATTTTAAATACAATATCAATTATTCTTATTTTACCCATTTATCTACTTCTATGAGCAGTATAAAGACCCTTATTATAAACCATTGGGGGATCATGAATTCTAATAGGAAAATAAATTCTATAGAATGATTTTTTATGATGTACGGTTAGTTTGTACCTTTTCTCAAATGGTTTTCTTCTCCTTTTCTCCTCGGTAACACTTGTCTTTTTTAATTTTTCAATTTGTAGAGATATTGGTGTTTATCATTTTCGGGGAAATTATATGATTTATGTGATTAAATATTTCATTAGGTGATCTTAGTTTTCTAATAATTCCATATTTCCCATATCCTTTCACAGTGAATTATTAATCATTGATTATGGTAGGGGATTTATAAACATTCTATATTTCTGGTAGAATTATGGATGTTTTGTGCTATTGATTTATATGGGTTGATGGTAAGGATCAATTTAAGGAAATTAATTACATGAAGAAGAAAATAAGTTTTTCAGATGTGGTGTTTAACAGCTATTTATCTATTTCCATGACATCACTCATGTGCTCGATATCTGTCTACTATAATGATAAAAATTAGAATACCTTATATGATTTTTTTGGTTAATGTTATGATTTTTATATTATGATATTTTTTCATATAATTTTAATATATTACATTTGGTAATTATTTTTTTATGTTTGATAATTTATATAATTGTAGCATGTAAATAATTGAATCATTTTTTAAGAAATTATTATTTAAATAAGAATTATGGAAGTTGTTATTGAATAAATTAGTTTATATAGGACCATACATGTTTTTTTATTATGTGGACTATTTTAGACATATGATTTGAGTTTTTTGGGATGGGATTTTTTATAAAAGGGGTTTTTGTATATCATTATGTTGTCATAAATGAGATATGTGTTGGTTAAGATAGAATGATGATACGATTGTTGATATGGAAATTCGAATGTGTTAGTTACAAATAAATGGGATAGAATTTTGGTGGATATGGCTACTGTTATATTGTATAGTATTATGGAATTTTCTAGATCACTAGTATAAATGAAATATTATGCTGATAATAAAATTTTAATGGGTGTGGGATAAAATTAAATAAACCATTGGATATGAATGGAATGTTACAAAATGAAATAAATGGGTAATTGATGAATTAAACATTGGTGAATGATAAGAATGTTTCATCCATAAATTTAAAAAATAATCAACAAACGTAATGTTTCTAGTAATGTAGTAAATAGAAAATGATTAAATTATTTCAATTAATATAAAATTGTGATTGTTTTTTATGGTTGTTTTGTGTGGGAATGTGGGGGATGTGTGAAATTTGTGTACATAAATTTCTACATTTTATTAAGTTAAAAAACCCATTTACATGATATTTTTTTTTATAGATCAATTTTTTTTTTATGTTCATGGTCATTTTTCAATTGTTTATAGTGGAAATCAAAATCATGAAAAATCAAATAAAAATTCAAAGAATACATGACCTATACTTTAAAAACACATGTCATGTATAGTAATATGGTGCACGGCTTGTCTTACAATATTACACATGTTGTTGATAGATCGAAACTCAAACACATTTTATTAATAAAAAAATTCATGTATACCCTTCAAGAAGAATATGGTGGATGATACAGAGGATACATTCCATGCATATTTGTGCCGCACACCGTATACATCCCCCAACTGATTATTGCTGAATAAAATTCAATATGAAATTTGGTTTTCCTCCTACTGAGAGAGAAAACTATGTAAACCAAGGATAACTTGAGTACATTTCATTTACATAATAGTATAAAAAGTGTACTTAAACATTCATTAACTGTTTGGGAAGCCCTAAAAATTATGTGGTTGGTCATTAAAAGGGGGGTGTTGCTACTATACGGACTTGATCTTCTCCCAAATAAAAGAGGTTTTTTATTTTTTTTTCATTTATTTGTAGGGTAATTTTCTTCATCCCCTTACTTCCCTCTCATATACATGGTTAGATTCTAGTTTCCACTAAGTCTAGACACTCGGGATACAATAATAAGAGGGTTAGTTTCTCATATAGGTGTTTTAATAAAACTGTTGGAAAAAAAACCATCAACGTAACATTTCAATGTTTTTTGGGTTAATTTTTTTTGTTGAAAAAGTAGTATTCCATGGTAATTTGTTTATTTTTTTACACTTTATCGACTGGGTTTGTTTACAATGATCCAATACATATGAATAGATTCCTTGGAATTGGTATATAATTTTTTTTACAAAAGGTGGCATAGTTTCCCAGTGTTTACCAAATTTTTTCAGTCCAAAATTTAGAAGATAACCAAATCATAATGAATTTTAGATTTCTATAAATGAATCATAAAATGATAGTAATGTAATTATTTTACCAAAGACTATGTTTCGAGAAGTGTGTTTCACGAATTGTTGCTCATCACCAATTTGCATCATGAATGCGTGAAGGGCTCATTGTAATCTATGTAACTATGAGAAGTTAATCATAGAGAATTCATGAAGGGTTGATGGTAATATGAAAAATTATGAGGTGATTTTTGAATAGAAAAAATTCCACGGAGCATAAAAAAATAGGGAGCTTTGTCAATGATACTGGTGAGATTCGTGAAATTGTGATGACAGGGATGGAAGCTTCTATAGCTGGTGGAAATGCCTATAAATAGGCCTCTACCTGCTTGGAAATATAAAGAAATATATAACAATTATTCAAATCCTCCACATTCACAAAGGTGATTCCTGAAGGATGTTATTGAGAAATAAATGGAAAATAAAAGATATTCATGAAGGCTATAAAATCTGATAGAAAATTTTATGCATTACAAATGTACTAAATTTTGTGAAGGATATGAAAGATAACCCAATTTTATGAGCTTTATGATGGAAAACATATATTAATGAAATTCATTTTCTTCATGAAGGATAAGAGAGCTTTGAAGAAGTTTTTTTCTTCCTGAGGTATATTTTAACTTTCCTAGAGTCGTGAGCTTCGTGAAGGAAGTCATCATCACGAAATTGTTTAGAAGGGATTACCAAGTAAATCTATGGTAAAGTGATATTCATCAAGTGTATGAAAATATAACATAAAAAATAATATACATATATTTTATGATTCGGTAATTATTGTTAATTGAGGGACAAATTTTTCAATAAACCTTATGTGATTCCTTTATAGATTATTATGAAATGGAAGAGCAAGAAGGTCATCATTTACACTGTCAATGGCCCATCGAGTGATGGATGGAGGAAGTGTCCCCTGGATGTAGTGATCTATCCCAAATAATATTAAACATAGAGATCCTATTAATAAAAGTGATCAATCCAAAACATTGAATTGGTAGTGAGCCTTAGTAAATTCAGTACATCATCACATTGTCATTGTATACACCTTAGATGTAGCCTAGTGAGGGTGAACTAAGTAATGTTTCTAGAATAGAGTTGTTTTCATTACATTCTTTTCATCTTCATTATATAATGTTGTTAAGAATAATATCATCATGAACTCTTAAGATCAAATAATGTGACCCATATAATAGATAGGTCAACATCTAATGGTTTATAAAAAAATTATAAAATAATATCTATTCCTTGATTCAACCCCCCCCCCACTCTCTGTGTATCCAATCAACTTTTGGACCTATCAAATGGTTTTACAGTATTTCTATCTTTCGTTGGATTTTTTTTCGTAGACATGATTCTGTCGATAGTTGAAATTAATGATTTAGTCTACTCTTATCTCATTGTGATATTGAAAGAAGGAATAGCTTCAATGTATAATCAAAAACACCTTTATAATTCCTTAGTGTGGATGTCTCTATTGAATGAGTTTGATTCAGTGGATGGAAACCGACAGAGTATCGAAGAAGGGTTTTGGATGAACCAAATAGTGAAAAAATTAATGCATTCACTAATTTTGCAGGAATAGTGAAGTACATGGTATTCTAGGTGTTTCTAGAACTATTTATTCTTAATAAATTGTAAAAATACCAAACCGATTTTTTTTTACAAAAAAATGCGTTATATCGGATAATGGTAGAAGAAAATAAAACTAAAGATATCTAGGTCCATGCGAACGAAATTGAGGTAAAAAATTTGTTATTTTTGAATAAAATAATTATTGAAGTGGCTATAGATATAAGTGATAAAAATGACTCTCACTGTGAATACTTGAAAAAGATATCCATCAAGATTGAAAAAAAAAATTTGATCACAAGGGACAAGACCTCAACTCACACAAAATTCAAAAATTGGCATAGGAAAATAATAATCATGATATACACAAAATATAACTAGTCCCCGAGAATCAAAGACTACATCAACATTATAGGTGTTTAAAATACTTTGTTACTCAGATGAATTTTAAATTAAATAAAGTGACATGTTGGATAAGTACACAAGAGATTATAAATATGAGATGAGTAGTGGGAATAATCTCAAGAGAGAACTTAACTCTCAACTAGAATCAAGGAATATTAAGATTCAATAATTAAGATAAGAGTTTTAATTAGTCATGAATGATTTGGAGAAATCTAATGCCAATGAAAAAACCAAATTGAAGGATGTATTTCATTTACTATTTGATTGTCATTCTGAATTTTATAATGATTTAAAATGAAAATATAATATTTCTGAGGGGGAAAATGAAGGTATTGTATCGTCCAGATGTTCATGTAGTTTGGTAAAATATAGAATTGGATATGATAAACCCTTTACCATCCATGAGAGGAAAAGAGATATGAATAGTTCTTGAAATATGAAGATTGCATTAGGTGATTTAAGGAGACCTAAAATACATATACAAAAATTGATGACAACATGTTAAATTTTTGGGTGATGAATGGTCATATTTCATGTTTTTTATTAAGACTTAGAATATATTTCATATTGTGAAGACAGAAATTTTGATGTATTTGAGAATAAGAATAAGATTCTTGATAAGTCTTAACGGAAATATTCTCCAGAAAAGTATCCATCAGAAGCAATTATTATGGAAGACAAAGACACATCATGAGTTTGTGTTAAGAAGCCCAAGGGATCAATGATAGAATGAGTATAACTCAGGATGCATCAACAACTCGGCTAACAAATGATAATGTAATGTATGTTTTTAATGTTGGATTCTTCATATGTTCTAATAATTTGAATTTGGTAAGATATAACTACTAAAAGAAATAATGGAAATAAATGTTACTAAAAATGATATCCCAGACTCCAATGGTGTATAAGGAGAAATCCTATTCTAGAAGAAAAAATTATATGTCAATAAGTTGGTTTAATGTCTCATAAGAAGAACAAGGAACTTAATGAATGTTGTATAATCCACCTTTTCTATTGTACTCATAGTATCCCTGTTGGAAAGAATGTGAATGAACATGTATGAAAGGGAGGATCTACTCTAATTATGAGTAATAAGAATGTATGTTCAGTGAAAAAAACGTCGTCAATAAGAAATAGTGTGGTTACTCAGATAACTGGTAAAAATGAATAAATACTCTCTTTAAAAAATTCATGCCTTTCCATAAGCTGACAAGTGAGGGAAGGAGAAGGATACCTCCATTGGTGGAAGAAACAATAATATAAGACAAGTTGATAGATTCCTACAAAAATAAAGATTCATGGAAATGGAATATTAGTGGAGCATCAAATAAAAAAATTTATACTGTTGAGATTAAACCCCAAATCAGGAAACATTACAGGAATAGAGAACCTAGATATCAGAGGAAGACATAGAATGTGGGTATAGAATGCAAATTCTTACATCCAGAAAAGCTGATGTTGGTTGGCCCATTAGAACAAGCATAAAAATAGTACAGTTTTATACAATAAAGTATCAAAGGGATGATCAATCAATGTTGACCACAATCCTCTTCTTAAGTATTCTTGGGGTTCCTATCCTCCTGTGTGTTTAAATTCTATTAACTAATGTTCAAGTATTTCATGTTTATAACGTTGTAATCCAAGGGGATCTTCATCAAAAGATGCAAAAGTGGTGATATGATGTTCTCTATAATATTCCTTGATTGAAATCAATTACCATATTTGGTGAATAAATCATGAAGAATTACATTAAAGTAGTTAATGGTATATGGTTTCTTGTGATGTATGAAATTAATTTAGTGAAATGGACGTTGATGGTATTGATAGCTTTATCACTTATTTCCTACACTCAGTTCCAACTTAGTAATCTTAGTTGTTATTCTGATAGCTCAATGATGAGTAGTCAATTCAATAACTAGAAAACAAATTGGAGGAAGCTATAAGTTGAATATTTTACTGAGATTTCTAATTTTCTCAATCCTACAGTCACATGTGATGAAATGATGTTGTAGTAGAAGAATGTTATGGGGTCTAAATAGGGGTCCTAACATTAGGAAGAGTTTCATATCATAGGGGGAATATTTTATATGCTAATCATATGAAAGGTCTTAATGGTATAGTTATAATGAATATTTAGGTATTCTTATATCAGGAATAAATATTGGCAATGAAGTATTAACATTCATGTATTTCATGATTATCTCTTCTCATCTAACATTATAGTATCGATTGACTATTTTCAAGATACCAAGAAGATATGGGAGGAGATTAAAAATTTTCTAAGAATTTGTCTCCCTACATTTAAGAGTAACTCAACATCTAAAATTAGTTAAAATTTGTATTAATGATTTATAACAAATCTAGTGATGGAGTTTTTATAGGATACTTTTCAGAGACCAATATATAAGAATATAATCAGGACCAAATGGGTCTTTCACAACAATACGAATGAAGATATAACAGTGCTTTGAAACAAATCATTATTATTTCGCAATGGGTACTCCCATATAGAGGGTATTGATGTTGATAAAAATGTTCCATCTATTGTGAGGCTATATAAAATTAGATTAGTCTAGTCCATAGAAGTTGAAATGAGGTTCCATGTTTTTCTAATTGATTTCAATTCAGTGTTTCTAAATGAGATTTCTGGAAGAAGTTTAAATTGAACAAATAGATTTTTTTCTCATTCATCAAGGTTATAATAGTTTTTTTTTGTCTGAATATGGAGTTATATTTTTTAAATAAAGCACCAAGGTCATGGTATTCAAGGATTGATCTATTTTTTCAGAATCTTGGTTTTCCTTACGGCATAATTGATTACAATTTATATGTCCACAATGATAATACTCAATAAATGATGTTTTTGGTGTTAAATAATGAAGTAATGGAACATTTATTTCACAATACAAATATCTCAATGAGGTTCCATGCAGATTTTAAAGGATAATTACAAGGAAATTATACCAAGGGTAACTACCCAAATGAAACTATAATGAGATGATGAAGGAATATTTGTTAGTTTCATAGAATACAGGAAGGCCATTTGATGTATGTTGTACTTAATAGAGACATGACCAGATATTTTTTTTCTCCAAGTCAAGAAGCAATGATTAAAAGTAATCACAAGGAAATACAAACTCATAAAGTGAAAATAATACTCTATATTATCAAGTTCATGGTTTATTTTGTTTTTATATACAGAGAAAAATCATCACATTAGTTATTGGTCTATATAGATGTAGATTGGTCCATATCATTAGATGAGGGAAAATCAATGTCAGGTGGGGCATTATATCACGAGAGATTATGTATTTATTGTCTAATAAAGAATCAATATTTCATATCATTTAGTACCTCATATTATATATATATTGTGACCACTCAATATTTCACATAGTAATTTTGGATGAAGAATCACCTTGGTGATATGGTATTTCTAGTGAATTATTCGATAAGATTCCATTTCGACGAATAATGTGCTATAAAGTATATAAAAAATACATTCCATCACTCTTATAAAAATATATTTAAAATAAAGTATCATTTTATAATTTATAATGTGAAGCAATGGATTTTTATGTTTGATTTTCTGCATACAGAACTATAGGTTGTAGATATTCTGATAAAGGCCATACCCAAATAAGCATTTGAATATTATTGTCTATCTCATAGAGATCATTTGACTCCATGCACATGAAAATGTGTGGATGTGGGACCCCCTATCCCTGAGGTATGGTGTTATTTTCCCTAATGTGAGGATCTATTTTCTTTACTCTATTGAATCCCATAATGAATTTCCTTTTAGGTTCGTTGACAAAAGGGGACAAACTATGGCTATCAATGGGGAGAATATGTATTAATAAAGATAGGGGAGAATGTTATAGGTTATTTAGTAAAGTGGGGTAGTTAAAAATATGATGAGGTGATATATGATCAACCAAAGGTTTTATATCATGAAAGATAGGGTTCCTGATGAAAACAGTTGATTGGTTTCAGAATTAATTGATTTAATGATGAACTTTGCACACTACACTTGTTTATCATGAAAAGAGTATATCATGTGGCCTTAGAGTGTGTGTTGGGTAAAAAAATTGATCTATATCTAAATATATAGAAGTTAATGTTGGTATAATATCTAATAACCATTCACTAGGATTCAAAAAATGATGAGTTTACAACAAATCCATTGGGGGAGATTGTTGTGAAAAAACACCAAGGTAATGTTGTAGTTTTTTGGGATGATTTTTCTTATTGAAATGAATGATTCTATACTTTTGTTTAGAGGTAAAATGAGTTTGGTGACTTTTTATGTTGAAAAATATCAAAAACAATGAATGTATTCCCTAAAACCAGTACCAAAAATTGTATACACAAGGTAAATTAATGATTTTTTCAAATATTGGATATCATGGATGGAGTTTAATGAAGGTGTATACCATAATTAATGTGCACAAAAAATAAACTAAGGATTGATGATAATCATAGAAAATATAAGAAGTGTGGAATTGTAAATGTTTTAAGGGTTAATGGTAATCTCTGAGATAATGTGAAGCTTCAAGATCAGTAAAATTTCTCAAGTGGTTATCCCAATAGGGATCTTTCTGAAGAGGATTGGTGAGCATCAAAAAAAGGTGATTATGAGCATGGAATCTTCTATAATGTAACCCAATACTACCATATAGTCATATAGCCCCCTCAAAAAGTAGATAATTACATAATGAAGATTTAAGGTCTTTGGATTTGTAAAGGTGATTCAAAATGTTTCTTCATGCAAAATGTTTTGCAAATAATAGATTTTGGCGAAGGATATTAAAAAGACTGGTATTTTTATTCATCATGAAAATAATGAAGTTTTGTGAGGAGTTGAAATATGATAAAAATATTGACTTCCACAAAGGTAATGTGATCTTCATGAAATTGTTTTGCTTCTTGAATTATATGTGATCTTCATGAAAGGAGGTTTATTTATGAACTCTATTAGAGCCTTTAAAAAGTGGTGATCTTTGTGAAAGAAATGAAGATCAAAAAAGGGTTAGAAATGGTTTTTTTGTGTAAATATAAATGTAAATTGATATTTATTAGGAGAAAGAATGTTGAAAATCATCAAATAACCAATCTATAATTTATGTTTTATTCATTATTGTTATTTAAGGGACCTACATATCCATAAACTATTTGTGAACACATTCTATAGAAGTGTGAAAAGGAAGAGGATGAGGGCGATCCATTCCACCGATAGTGGACCATCAAAGATGATATTGAGGTTGTTACCCTTTTGAAGTAGTTTTCTATCCCTAATAATTATAAATTCATCGATTTTTTGGAAAAGAAGTGATTTACCTCGGAACTTGAATTGGAAGAGAGAATTTATAAATTTGGTTCATTACCACATTGTCATTGTATGATCCTTTAATATAGACCAGTGATGGTGAACCAAGTAAAACATTTGTGTACCCTTTTGAATTATTTCATTATTTACATTTTTTTCATCATCATTAGATAATGTTGATGATAATAATATCATCTTTAACTCTTAAGAAAAAATAATGTGACCTTTATATTATTGATGTCATGATCTGGTGGGGTAGAAATAATTTTATTATTAACATCCATACCATGATTCACCCAAACCGTGCAAGGTATCGAGGACCCTTTATACCTAAGATATGTTATGGGTGTGTTCTAATAGAAACTATAGTTAATTTTCTTTTATTACGATATTTTTTTAAAAACCTCTAACGAATTAATTCCAAATTCATTGAGGATTTCATATCTGAACATAAGTAACTTCAGAAGTGAAAACAAAAGGGGTTAAAATAAAAAAACACGTGACCATTGGGATAACCTATTGAAACTTTCTTGGGGGTTTTCTATAACATTATTTTGAGAAATCAATTATTGGACCTATGTGTTGATGTTTAAAACACACAACTTTCTGTTATTGGACTAAGAAAAAACAATATAATTGAATCTCAATGGATTACCTATATCATTAATCCTTTTAATACTAAATAACAACATATTAAATAATCTATAACAAGGTTTAAACCACAACATGTCTAATTCCCTTCTACTCTTTCTCATCTTATTTTTTCAATTGTTTTGAAAAACTGATTCACATTTTTCATCTGTTAGAAATTTTGATTAATGATTCTATATAATCTTTCAATTTTCACTTACTTATTTCTTAGGTAATTTTATGTCCTCTCCAAGTGTAATCGACCCAAACTAACTCTAGATACATATTTAGTTATTTTATGAGGAAACTAAATTTTCCATTCCTTGCGATAGGCATGATCTGTGGTTTGGTTAACGTGGTAGTTGTTTTCTGTGAACTATAGGGGATGTGTTGTTATATTTAATGACATTGATATAGATTTTATGGTGTAAAATTTTTAGTTTTTTATTAGTATGAATTATTATACTTTTATTCTCATTTAATTTCTTCATGCATGCTATATATGTTAGGCAACCATGTTTCTTCCAAACAAATTTGGATTTTGGGGGATTTTCACAAAGAACTAGGTTGGAAGTGGTGAAATTGGATTAAAATTCACTCCACCCTAGACTCTCGTAGAGGAATTGGGAAAAGTGGCATTAGTACGTTGTTGGATATTTTATTAGAGTAGGATTTCTAGGGTTAATTTCATCCATGTTCATTATACTCAACATTGATGGTTACATATATGGATATAAAGATGGATATAGAGTCATTTTTTTGAATCAATTCCAATATAAGAGGTTAGAACCTAAATGAGATTTAGATAGGTAGGATTACAGTATATCCCACATCATTTTTTATGTGAGTATGTGGACTAATACTATAATAAAATTTTTGAACAAGTGGGAGGTTTTGATTGTTATGGTTGAAGCTCGACTAACATTAGTGGTGACTTGTGTAATTTAAATCCGGGATATGTTTCCATGATATGGAAATTACAGAAGCGTAAGAATTAATTTATTATAGTTTGAGAGTTATAAACTATAGGGGATGTGTTTTCAGTGTATCCTTTTTTAGGTTATTAAAATTTTCTTATCTCATGGATGTTTCGATGACCCAAGAATAACATAAAAACATATTTCATCATTTCATTTATGTAAAACAATATATTAGAGAATAAAACAAACCATTAAACATAATTTTTTAATTCTTTTAGAAACTAGATACATTATCAACTTATTTCATTAAATATATTCATCATATCCCAAAATATTATCCTCTCATTGTACCCTTCAAATACATATTTAACTTCAAATAATTCTTCACAACTTTGACAAATTGAAACATATGAAAGGGTAAACTTAGATACTGATGGAGGTAAAATATGAATCATAATAATTTAAAATAATATTTTATAATATGATAAGTATAAGTTAATGATATAATGAACATAACATAAGAATTTCATAGAGAATTTGTAACACCCCAATTTTCTATAGTACGTTTCTCTTTGAATAATACAATAGTTTCATTGTATGCAACATCGAGTTCTAGCACACCATGACCAATAAAAATAGATTTTGATAATAGAAATACCCCCTTTTTGAAATTTTAAAAAATTTATTTTTCAAAATGGTATTCATTTTTGGATTCGGAATATCAAAATTAGCTTCGTGTAAATTTTTGGTATTTTTCTAAAAGCTTTCGATTGTTAATGAATAGTGGAAACACTATGTTATTGATTAAAACCGATTTTTTATTTAAATAATTATTTAATTTATTTAAATTTTTTTACTGTCAAAATAGCTAAATAATACCTATTTTAATCCAATGTAATTCATTTGAGCCATATTATAATAAAATTAGATATATAAAATTTTATTGAACCTTTTAACATCTTTTAACCACCTTCTAGGAACATTTTCAAATATACATAAAACATTATTTTACCACTTCTGTGAATATAATTTCAAAAATCTGAGTGAAATGGTTAACATTAGTAGGTAAATTTGTTTCAATAGGATGAAATTAATTTTTGGTGAATGGTAACTTTTGTATTTTATTTACCACGGTTAAAATTAATATGGATAATTAATGGTAAAAAATACATTATAATTACCCCAACACATGTAAAAATTTAATTGGATAAGTATATTTCTACCAAATTAAACCTAAGAAAAAAATAAACCTTTTTTATCCACTTGTATTAGATTGGGATATTTATTATATTTTATTTAAAGAAAAGTTAAAAGTGTTAAATTCAATTTTTAATAACAAAACCGTTTTTATATAGTGTTATACATAATTTAAATTTGACTATAAATATTCATTTAAAAGATTAAAATATTTCCTACATCATCATATTTTATTAATAAATTTTATTTATTAAATAATTAAATTTATTTATGACACAATGATGATACAATAATTACCTTATTAATGAAAGACTAAAATAATTTATGTTATAAATATTAAAATAAATATAAATTTATAATTTTAATGAATTCCATTGATTTTATAGGTTAATAAGACATGTTAGGGTTTATTAAAACCTTATTTTTAAGAAATAATATTTTAATGACTTTCAAAAATCCCAAATACTTAATAGTGTCAACATTGGAATAAATGAGTTTTTATAACAAATACTATTTTACTAAATGATATAATATTACTAAAAATTTAAGGTTCATACAAAGGGATTATATAATGATATGTCTATTTAATGAACCACTTTAGGTTTAATTTTCATTTTATAGTATGTTTATTAACCATGTAATATAAAAATACAAGAAGACATGGTAAAAGTTAACCAATTTAACTAAGAGTTAAATCTAAATGATAAGGTTAATATGGTGACCAAAACTTATCTAAAACCTATTGGATGAGAATATTTCGACCCATCCCCACATTATCCTTGAAATAAATCCATTTGGTGCCATTCCAAACCGAAAATGATTTTATAATAAAATAATATTTCATGATTTTCCTAAAGTGACCCCCACCTCTCTTATAAAAGGGTACTTCCCCTTCTATTAATTTCTCACCTCTAAAGAAATTTGGGATAGCTAAACCCTACTCAAATATCCTCCAAAAAACCCTCAAATAAATATAGAGGGATTAATTTGATCATAAATCAAACTTAAGGAACTATTTTGTTCCAATCAAAAGGAAGAACCTCAAGAAGATGTAATAACTTCATCACATCTTTCAATGTTTTTTCATCTTCCTCTTCCTCTTTATTTTTTTCATACTAAAATAAACATTACAATACCATATACATACATAGATGTTATTATAAATATGGTAAAATCATATTGTTTATTCTATCTATCCCATGAATGAAAAATTCACCATACATGCGTATGTACGACTTAATATCTCCATAATGTAGTGTAGTTCGTTATTCAACACATCATTATTTGGATGAGTGTAATAATGATTATAAATGATGTAAATAATAAATATAATATTTTAATTATTCTGTATATATAATATACCATCCAATTACATATGATTTCACCACTAATTGAATGATATTATCCCTTGTGCGTATGTATGTCTTACCGACTCCACGATGCGATGAGATTTCATTCCCCATCATAACCATTCAAAAATAATTTTCTTTTTAGGATTAAAAATAATGTCTAAGAAGCTAATATCATTCTGGATACGAATCAACACTAATGCAAATGTGGAGTTTATTAGCACTAGTAAAGGGCACTGACAATGCTAGAAAATCACTGTTAATTGAGAAGAAGATAATGGGGGTCCCTCTAATAAGTTCTTGGAAAAGCGATGATAATGAACCCTTTTATCAACGCTAAAAAAGTGCAGATAAAAGTTAATGAAACATAAAAAAATATAAAAAAATATTCTCTGCATATTGGGGGCTTCAAAAACTCTTGAAGCCCCCCTCCAAAAGCGCCCCACCCCCAACCGCAGCTAGCCATCCCCAACCACCCCATCATCCTTTAACAGTGCATGCATCCCCTCTTATAGTGCTAGGCTTTATTCCCCACCAGTGCATGAGACCTGCCTCCCCCAAGATTCGAACTCGGGACATGTTGCCTGTGCGCCTAAGCCTTTCCCACTCCACCATATTGCATCTCTCTGTATTTATTAATATATCTATTTATTTATATATATATTTAGTTATATTTACTCATATAATAATAGGTATATATATATTAATATATATATATATATATTAATATATATATATATATATTAATATATATATATATAGTTATATTAATATATATATATATATTTAGTTATATTATTATATATATATATATCAGTATATGAATATATACAAATATATCCTTATATTAATATTAATATATATTTATATTTATATAATAATATATTTATTCCTATATTAATATATATTTATAAGATCAGTTTTGAATGCATTTATAAAATATGATATGTATGTGTGTATAAATAAATATATATATATATACAACACAAATAGAGATATATATATATATATATATATTATATGTATATCTATATGTATAATTATACATATATATATATATATATTATATTAACATGTATATACATATGTTTAGAATATATAGATAATATGTATCAGCTTGTCAATGAAGACGCACATAGATACATATATATATATATACGTACACATTATATAGGTATATGAATATTCATTTAATTGTATTTTAAATAAAATAGATATTAGTTTCTTATTTATATAAGGCTTATATTTTGGTAAATATATTTTATATGTCAATAAGTCCAGTTATTTATTTATAAAATTAATTTTTTATGTGGGAATGAATAATAAATATATATATATATATATATATATTATAAATTTGAATATAAATAATAGTACATTATCAAAAATGATAAAATTTCAAATCCATAATATGAATATTAATGAAATACATTGAAATAAATTCATTCCCCATTGAAAAAGGTAAAAATGACCCCCTTAATCATGTCTACAATTCCATAAAATGTTAAAAACATTATGTATCCTGACTAAAATATCAGTTTTAGAAAACCTCTAGTACTTTTTTCGCATTGAAAAAGGTTAATTAAGGTTCCCTTAAATTAGTAGTGTGTAGATATCATCGAGAGCTTCAATTTGATATCTTGTAGAGCTCAAACGGACACCCAGATCAAAAGTTATAACTATTTGATGTTTGAGTGAGATTTCAACTTATTTTAGATATTTTATTAATTTTTTTAAATGGTTTGTGTATTCAAAATGTTATTAAATGATTATTAGTCTATAATAATTAGAAAATTATTAACTAATAATATTTTTTAAAATATTTTAATTCAATTTTCTCTAAATTTATTATATATTAAATGTAATAGTAAATATATTCATATCAAAAACAATTTTTAAAATATATATTATATTTATATTAATATAAATATACATATATATCAATATATTATTTTTCATGATTTTTTTAAAATATACACCTTATGAGAGATAGTAAAAAGAGCTGATAACCCCCCCCATCAACGCTAGTTAAAAAAGCATTGATAATGCCCCCCTGAGTTGAAATGGGGTGATAATACAATGGACTTTATCATGGGGCTACCAAAGACTCCTATAAAGAATGATTTAATATGGTTCATTATTGATCATCTTATGATGTGAGCACATTTTATCACTATAAGAGAATATTTATCTATTTAACTTTTAGAAATACTAGATATTAATGTAGTTGTAATACTTCATAGAGTACCCCTATCGATTGGTTCTGATCGTGATCCCCATTTCACATCAAGATTATGAAAAAGTCTTCAGAAATCCCGAGATACTAAACTTCGTTTGAGCACTACCCACCACCCTAACACTGATTGACAATTAGAACAGACTATTCAAAGCTTAGAAGATATGTTGAGATATTGTTCACATGACATTCAAGGTATGTGGGATCAATATATTCCACTGGTATAATTTTCCTATAACAATAGCTTTCATTCAAGTATTTAGATGGCAACATATGAAGTGTTATATAGAAAGAGATTTCATACACCAACTTGTTAGGATGATGTTGGTGAAAGAAAACTCATAGGCCCAAAACATGATGAAGAAAAAATGTAAAAGGTGAAGATTATCTAAACCCACTTCAAACATTTTTGTTGTGATTATGGATTATATGCATAAACTATTCAATTTTTGTGAGGTATTTTACTAGTTTGGAATTATGTATTGTGATTCACAAACAAATCTAGTGTATTCAATTGTTTATAAATGGTTTCTAGTGGAAGGAATGGAATCTGTATCAACAAATTTAATTCATGTATTTATTTCTCTCCTACTAAAGATAATTATTGTGGAGCTGGTGATGCAACTGGTATGGAATAGCTTACAACCATACATGGAAAACTTACTCATGTTATGAATAATTACCTTACCTATCTAGAGCACCATGATCCACAACATAGAGGATCAATGTTATACCACTTCATGAGGAAGCAACCACCAAAATTTAATGGGACTACAAGTCCATTTGTATCTGAGAAATGGATATGTTCCATAGAAAAAATATTTCATGCTTAGGGGAGTAGAAAAAGGGAAAAAGTTTTCATGGCTTTTTATCACCACACCGGTGATGCAGATCAATGGTGGTCATTAATTAAAAACACAAATGAGGATTAAGAAGTATCAAATATGGAATGGAGGGAGTTTAAAGATATTTTCGTAGAGAAATACTTCCTTGTGACCATCGAGCGAATAAGGAAAGGCAATATATGAGTTTGAAGACAAATGAGGATGAGAATGTCGCAAAGTATGAGACTAAATTTACAAGGTTAACAAGTAATGATGTATATTATATACATAACCCAAGAATTAAGATTTATCAATTATTTGATGGTTTAAAACCATTTATCTATTTCGGATTAATCTCACAATCCTTCTCATCGTACAAATATATAGCCTCATGTGCTATAAACATAAAAAAATCTCAATGTCTTAAGAAATTTAAATAAAATCAAGAGAATAATAGATCTATTTAACAAACCATAAATAGAAATAAGAGGAATAAAGGAAATGTTGAATTTTTATCATGAAGTAAATTTGTGAAGAAAACCCCAATACTTGCCTAATGGGAATGGGAGTCTGTTACATGTGTGGAGAAAAAGGCCACAAAGCACATGAAATTAAGGGAAAGAAAGAGGTTGTCAATGTTGAATGCTACAATAATAGAGTAATGGGGAATTGTGCAAATGAATGTCCTATGTTCTAGCGAAACAAACCATAGAAAAGGACAGGGGATCAAGGTCAATCTTATGTGATCGCTACTACCGAAGTTACAGCTTCTAATTACGAGGCGGTAGGTACTTTAATAGTTTCCTCAAATTTATACAATGCTTTATTTGATTCTGTATCATTGAAATATTTCATATCTTATCAGTTTCCTAGGAAAATTAGATATTTCCAATTTTATTTAACAATAGATTTGTTAGTCAAGACTCCAAAGGGATGTATCATTATAATAATGTTTTGGGAATCATTTAAGATTATGGAATATAAAAGATCTTAATCTTTTGATTTCATTATCAAAATCATTATTGAATTTGATATAATCCTCGTTATGGATTGGATTTGGGATAATGATGTGAAAATTTATTGTAAGAACAAGGTGGTTTCATTTGTTTTTCATGATAAGGAATACCTTATCTTTAGAGTAGAAACACCACCATATGATTCTCATCTCAATCATACCCTAGTAGCTCTACCAAATTCAATTATTGGGGATTAAGGGAGTGAAATAACAAAGGTTTAGAAATAGAATTCTCAAATAGATGATGTAACTATTTTGTAAGAATATATTGAATTGTTTCCAGAGGATTTACCTTGACATCCTCCAGAATGAGAAATTGGGTTTTCCATTGATTCAATTCTTGGTTCAAGGCCCATGTCGATGGCCCCTTATATAAGGCCGCTATGGAATTAGTTGAGCTACGGAGATAAGTAGATCAATTGAGTAATAAATGATTTATTCCCCCTAGTCTTTCCCTATGGAGAGCCCTTGTTCCTTTTATTAAGAAAAATGATGGATCTCTGAGGTTGTGCATTGACTATAGGGAGATCAATGCTATAACAATAAATAACAAGTATCACATACCTCGCATTGTTGATTTATTTGATCAAATTCAAGGGGTTCATTATTTTTCAATGATTAACCTTCAATCGGGATATAATCAATTCTTTTTTTAAAAGGAAGACATTCCAAAGACCGCATTTCAAACCAGGTATAAGCATTATCAGTTTACAGATATGCCTTTTGGAATGACTAATGCACCATCTATTTCCATGGATCTATTGAATATAGTTTTCATAAAATAACATGATGATTGTTCAGTGGTATTTATTGATGATACCTTGGTATAATACAAAAGCTAAGAAGATCATGATAATAAATTGCACATTAATCTAAGGACTCTTAGAAGAAATGAATTATATGGGAATTTTAGAAAATGTGAATTCTGTGTTTAGAAGATTTCTTTTCATTGCCATATTGTCTCTAAGGATGGAATCCCAGTTGATCCTTCTAACACAAGAACAATACAAGAATGGCCACCACTGACGAGTATAAATTAGTGATGCAATTTTATTGGTTTAGAGTTTTATAATCGTCATTTCGTCCATAATTTTTCCTGCATAGCTAACCCATTAACCAAGATCACACATTAAGGGGTTAATTTATTTTTGAAAAAATGAGTGTGAAGATTGTTTTGAAGAACTGAAGTAAAGATTATTCAATTCTATTATCTTGACTCTTCCATCGGGGAATGATGGGTTTTTTATTTATAGTTATGCATCAATGAAATGACGTGGTTGTTTACTTATAAATAATGATAGAGTTATTGCATATGCATCACGACAGCTATAAATTCATGAATCAGTCTATCCTACTCATGATCTTGAGTTAGAATCTATAATATTTGTCTTGTTGATATGGATACACTTTCTCTATGGTGAAAATTGTGAGATATATACCGATCATAAGTGATTAAATTATATTTTCTCACAGAAAGAACTCAACATGAGGCAAAGTCGATGGTGTGAACTACTCAAAAATTATGATTTCCCTATACATTACCACACAGGGAAGGAAAATAGGGTGGAATATTCTTTGAGAAGAAAGCATTATAGAGTTTTGAGTATAATGAGAGTTGAAAGAGATTTTATGTTCACGGATCTTGTAAATATGTATATGGGAATAATCATGCCAGTTGGAACATTCATAATTTTTTAAATAGTTGAAAATCCAACATTATGAGAAAGGGTAAAAAGTTCACATAATGATGACGATGATTTTCAAATAAAATTTATGCTATGAATGGTTGGAGATTGATTGAATTCGTATATATTGATTTAATTTTTAAATTTGGGAGGAGGCTTTAAGTTCTCAATATAACAGATCTAGAAATGAAATTTTTCGATGATGCACATAGATCTAGTTTCCATATACACCCTTGTAACACAAAAATGTATAGATATTTGAAGGAACATTTTTGGTGTGACAACATGAAGAGGGAGATTGCAGATTATGTGTCAAGATGTATGGTGTGTCAACAAGTGAAGGCAGGAAAAAAACATCCTATAAGAGTCATGAAACCTCTTCCCAAAACTGAGTGAAAATGGGATGATATTAGGATGGAAATATCCATGGGGCTACCAATGAATCCTAGAAGGAATGATTTAATATGGGTCATTGTTGATTATCTTACAAAGTCAGCACGTTTTCCTAATATAAGAGAATATTTATCAGTTGAATGTTTAGAAATTATATATATTGATGATGTTGTAAGACTTCATGGAGTACCCATATCGATTGTTTCTAATCGTGATCCTCATTTCACATCATGATTTTGGAAGCATCTTCATAAATCCCTAGATACTGAACTTTGTTTGAGCACTACCTACCACCCTCAAAATGATGGAAAATCAAAACATACTATTCAAAACTGAGAATATGTGTTCATATCTTTCTGACATGACTTTCAAAGTATTTGGGATCAATATTTACCTCTGGTTGAATTTTCCTATAACAATTTATTTCATTCACTTGTTCATATGGCACCATATGATGTGTTATATAGAAAGAGACATTGCACACCAACTTTTTGGGATGATGTTAGTGAATGAAAATGAGTAAGCCCGGAACATGCATAGGAAAAAATAGAAAAGTTGAAAATTATACAAACCCACATATAACATTTTTTTTATTTTGAATTATATACATTAAATGATAAATTTATGTTAGGTATTTTATTAGTTTGGAATTATGTGTTGCGATTCATAAACTAATCTAGTGTATTCCATAGTTTTGAAATGGATCATAGTAGAAGGAATGGAAACTGTATCAATGTATGAAATCCATGTAGGAATTTCCATCATACTTAACATAATTATTGTGGAGCTGGTGATTAAACTGGTGCTGCACAACTAAAAACTATACTGGGACAACTTCCTCAGGTTATGAATAATAACCTTACGTATCGGGAGCACCTTGATCCACAATACAGAGGATCAATGCTAGACTACTTCATGTGGGAACAAAAAGAAAAATTCAATGGGACTACAAATCCATTTGTTGTTGATCAATGGATAGGTTCCTTAAAGAAAATATTTCATGCTTTGGGGTGTAGCGAAAGGGAAAAAGTTCGCATGGCAGTTTATCGCCTCACTGGAGATGCAGATAAATGGTGGTCATTAATTCAAAACACAAAATAGGATTATGAAGTATCAAATATGGAATGTAGTTAGTTTAAATATCTCTTCATAGAAATATAATTTCCTCAGGACCATCTAGTTGATATTGAAATGCAGTTTCAGAGTTTAAGGAAAAAGGAGGATGAGATTGTCACAAAGTATGAGGCTAACTTTATAAGGTTAACAAGGCATGTTTTAGATTATACACGTAACCCAATAAGTAATATTGAGCAATTAATTGATGGGTTAAATCTATTTCTACGTCTAAAATTTCTCTCACAATCCATCTCATCATATAAAGATATAGTCTAATGTGCTATCAAGAAAAAAAATGAATTATCTATGTCTTATGACTTTAAATCAAATCAAGAGAAGAATAGATCTGCTGGACACTCTGTAAATGGAAATAATTGGTAGAAGGGAAATGTTTAATTTCCATCATGTAGTATATTTTGGAAAAAAACACCACGATACTTGCCTAATGAGAATGGGAGTTGGTTAAAATTGTGGACAAAAATGCCACCACGTTCGTGCTTGTAAGGGAAAGAAAGAGGTTTTCATTTTTGAATGCTAAAATTGAATAGAAATGGGGTACTATGAAAATTAACATCCTATGTTCCAAGGAAACATACCTCAGAAAATGCCATGGAATCAAGGCCAAGATTATGTGATCCCTACTGTTGAGGTTGAATATCCTTATTATGGGGTGCATGGACCTTTAATAGTTTCCAAAAATATAGACAATACTTTATTTGATTCTGGATAATCTAATTATTTCCAATAATCCCAATTTACTAGGAAAATTATATATTTTCCTTTTAATTTATTAAGGTATTTTTAAATCAAAACTCTAAAGAGATTTATCATTGTAAGAATTTTTTTTGAATGAGATACCATTATGGAATATAAAGGTGCTTTATCTACTGATCTCATATTCATTCTCATGATTGAATTTCAAATAATCCTTGGTGTCTATTGGATTTTAGACCATGATGTTAAAATTTATTATAAGATGATGGAGGTTTCAATTTTTTATGATGATAAATAATACCTTATCATTAGAGTAGAAATTTCCCCATCTGATTCTCATTTAGATGCACCCCCAGTAGCTTTACTAAATACAATTATTGATGAAGAAGTGAATGAAATAACTCTGGGTGAGGACAAGAATTCTCAAATATAAGATTTCTCTATTTAACAAGAATCAGTTGGTTTGTTTCTAGAGTATTTACGAGGACATCCTCCAGAACGAGAAATTGAGTTTTCCATTGATTTAATTCCTAGTTCAAGGCCCCTGTTGAAGACCCCTTATAGAAGGCCCCTATGGAATTCATGGAGCTGATGAAAAAAATAGTTGAATTGAGTAAAATGGATTTCTTCTCCCCAGTTTTTCTCTATGGGGAACCCTTGTTCTTTTTGTTATGAAGAAATATGGATATATGAGGTCATGCATTTACTAAATTGATATCAATTCTAAAACAATAAAGAACAAGTATCATGTAACTCTCATTGATGATTTGTTTGATCATCTTCATAGAGATCAATATTTTCCAAATATTGACCATCGATCATGATAAAATCAATGGTCTGTGAAAAATAAAGTATAAGGCCCCGACCTTAAACCTTACTTAATATTGAATTAAATGAATAATTCACATTGAGGATCTTTTCAGGTTTAGAGTTTTAGAGAATTAGGACATAACTATTACATCTCAAAAGATGTCAAAGTAGGAACTTCTACTAAGTTCCCATAAAATAAAAACTCTTAAAAAGAAACATGTCTAGTTCCATGTTTTATGTAGCGTGACTTTCCCTTGATCCCATCCTTGACCCTATTCCACGTTAAGTCCTGTGAAAAACATTTCAAAACCCTGGGGTGAGCATAAAAAGCTCAGTAAGGGATACACAAAGAATGAAAACTGTTAGTTATTCAAAACAACAAGTAAACCATGTATACATTATCAATGTAATACCTTCACCTTCATGAAGTAGTAAAAACTCTTCACTGAATAAAATATCATTACTTACCCTTTTGTAACCAAAATATTACCATAAAACCCATATAAAGATCACATAACATATAAAGGTAACTTGGGACATAAACATACATAAGTGGAAAAACCATATGTTCGACTTCCACACATACTTAATGGAATAGCCATACGGCCGACTTCCATAGATACTTAATGGAATACCTATACGGACGACTTCCATACCCAATGCATTGGAGGTTATAACGTAACCACCCGTCCTGGTATTCACGGCACCACCCGTCATATGGTTTATCATGTAACCACCCGTAAAATGTCCAAGTACCATCATTACACATAAAATATTTAAAATATAAACATTTCAATGACAACATTTCATTTTCAATCACAATAAGTAATTCCCAGATATTGAATTAATCAATCCATTTTCAAAAACCATTTAAAAGAGATTTTTGAATCAAAGTGTCCCATACCACATTAAAGCTTTTAATGGAATTATAATTTTAAAACATTAATTTACATATAAATAAATACTGAAAACCATTTCTAAAACATGGACATTAAAGATAAATATTTAGAATAATAAATCTTTAAAACATTTAAAATGATATTTTTGTTAAATTGTTTTTAACAAAATGAGAGACTCTTGAATACAAATAATAGTGGAATAACATTTAATCCAAACTTTATAATATCATGAGAATAAAGTGATTCATGATATAATATGTCAAAGGACAGTATACACACCATATAAGAGTGAATTGGTACATAACAAAAATGAAGTCTCAAAAGAAATGTAAAATGAGATGAAATCCATTATAAAGAAGGTATCCTTAAATTAAGGATAAATCAATCTCCTAATTATTTGTGACAAATATAAATACAACCAATATAAGTGGATATTAAGTTTAAAACAATCAAAGGTTATGCACACATATTCATAGGATGACATATTCAATAACTACATGTTGAACCCAAAGAAATCGAAATTGGGTTATGAAGTTCCCTTGGTAAAACTCGACAGCCTATCAGCGTCACATAAAATTTTAAAAAAAGCGTTGATGAGAGAGATAAAAGGGATATCATCACTTGGACATTAAATTTACATAAATAATTATATATATGAACATATCCTAACATAATAGTATGTGAATTAAAACACATAACAAAAGAAGTCTTTTAAAAAAAGGAGGGTGAAAGGTCCCATTACCGAGTTGGGTAACTTTCGAAACGTACACCCCATGGAAGAAGGGTCATACAATGAAGATGGGAATACCCATAAATTAAATTATACTACACAGAGTGTATAATAATTTGCAGTAAATACACCACTCAAAGGAAATTGTGGCAAATGTAGCATAAATCTCACGGGAATAAAAGTGAGACGAAGAATCCCTTACGAAAACTCGGCAGCCTAACGACGCCACTTAAAACTTCAAAAATGGATTGATGAGAGTAAATAGAATCTCTCATCATATCAACATAACGTTTAAAGAAAGAGGAATAAAAAAAACATCCCCCAACTTTAGAAAGAGGAGCTTAAAAGAAGTGACATAAAGGAGAGTACTTAAAAAGAAAAAGAGAGGTTGGGTCACTTATGAAAATTCGGAAGCCTAACGGCTCCACTCAAAACATCCAAAATGGATTGATGAGAGATAATAGGGTCTATCATAATATTAAAATAAAAATTACAGTAACAGTATTATAAATGGACATCCCAATAAAAAGAAAGATGAGCTTTAAAAGGAGCGACATAAAAGAGTGTACTTAAAAAGAAAGAGAGGAGTATGATCCCTTACCTCGGGTCCGACTTGACTCGATCGTTCTTTAATCTCCTGAATAATAAACTTGTGTTAATTTCTAATTCCTTAAGATCATTTTTCAAGTTCATTATTCCTTTTATATCACTTATTACCATGTCATAAACATTATGTAATAATTTAAGTTAAAAATGTTTATTTTGTCGATATTTGGTTCTTAAGTCGAAAGTGGACTTCTTACAATTACATGATGTTCGTGTGGTCAAAAGTTATTTATATCCAGAATGACATTCCTGATTTGTATATCATATATATCCAGAATATACATGTATTTATAATATCACATAATCATTTAGAAGAAAGAAATGAAATGCACCGTTCATGGAGACGGTAAGCCGTACGTACGCATTAACGCTACTTTCATTTTTATGTCATATTAATGGAATTAAAACTATATGAGAGGTATGTATATTTTAATTCCAGAATTATATTAATAATTTAGATGTAAAATAAATCATATATATCCATGATATATATGTACTCATAATAATACATTACATTTGGGGATAAGAAATGAAATGCACCGTTCATGGAGACGGTAAGCCGTACGTACGCATGAACGATACTTTCATTTCTATCTCATACTTTAATGGAAAGAAAATAATAATGATATAAAGGTATATTATAATTCCAGTATAACATCATATACAATAACTTTAAATCCATCCTTTATACGTCCCACATATGGCATTAACGAATCACATCACTTTGAGGGGGCGGTAGTCTGCACTTCCTTAAATGAAGATATCGCGTTTACCCATAATGGAAGCCATAAAGGTATGCCATAAATGAAAAATAAAGAAGCATAAGTAAAACATAAACATATTATATATCATATATAAGTATAGTGTCATCTTAATGGCCACATTTGAAGGTTTTAAAAGAATGTTGAACAATCATCATTTCAGGAGGCAGAAATTCGCCATCCACTGAAACAGTGTGTTCTTTAACCATTAGATGTAGGTGTGTGTAAGTGTAGATCGAATCCTTCTTATAACAACATCCTAGTATATTGAAGATACTGGATTTGTTACAAAAGTAGTGAATAAAAATAGTTTAGGTGTTGGAGAAACAAAATAAAACAAAAGGACTCAAGTGAAGACATTACCTTAAAATCGGGTAACTCTCTTAGATTTGAGCTCAAAGGATTCCTTGGGGAAACTTATTCACAAATTGAGGCTTCAAGGAGTAATATATGGATTTGGAGAGACAAAATGGGCTGGGGTTGGCCGAGAAAAAGGCTTTTGAGGTGTGGGTAAGGTGGTAGAGGTGGGGGCCTTTTATAAGAGGAGAGGAGGATTACTCTTGGAAAGGTATAAAATGTAACTTTATTTCAAAATGAGTTTCGGATTTTATTGTTCCCACATTGATGTTTTTAGAGGATAAGGTGATAAGGGTTCTAAACCCACCCATCTAATAGGTTTTTGACATGTGTAGGTCTTAGATTTTACATTATCTTTCCATTTTATTTGAATCGTTAAATAATGAGGTCATCACTGCATCATCATGATGTCATAAATAACATAATTTATATAATGTATAAAAATTATAAAAAAATACTATGATGTAGGAAATAGTTTTATCTTTCCAATTAATATTTATTGTACTAATTGATCATTTATGTAGAAGAAATTAAAAATATTTTACTTACGTGATACATTCTTTGTTACATTTAACATTCTTTAAAAATAAAAAGATAAAAAGTCACTTTCTCACAAAATTGATTCCATGGGGCCCCCAAGTTTTGCAAAAGGAATCCCATGGTCGGCCATGAGACAACCAGTAGCCTTAGGACACATTTTGTGTTCATTTTTTATTATTATGATATTATCTTATTTTCTTTAACTACCCGATTACTCATTAATCAAGAAAATTAAAGATAATTACCGTCGTTACTATTCATAGTGTCCAAAAACAAAAGAGTCTTAATTACATACCTTTGACCTTATGATTCCAAATATGTAATTCATTTTACCAAATTCCAAACACATAAGTTGCAATAATTAATTTAAAAGAACTTCCCATTGTCAAAACAAATAGCGGGTTTTTTAGAAACAATATTTATGAAATGTTTGGCACTTGTTTATGCCTAATTACAAAGTGAAATTAATCCCAATGACAATCATTGAATTACATGGTAAAAATATATTATAATTACACTTTAAAACAAATTAAAAAGATAATATAACCATATAATTAAATTATATGAAAAAGCAGTTTTGTTGTAAAATGCAGTATTTTTCACTATTCATTGAAAAATGAACATTGTCAGAAAAATACCAAAAATGAACCCAAGGTAAATTTCAATGTCACAATCATAAATAATATGTTTATTTTGAAAAATAGAGCTTATAAAATTTTCAAAAAGTGGATTTAAAAGGGGTTCTCCATCAAAAGGCGGTTAATCGATCTTTTAAAGAATATTAGAATGTTTACGCTTAAAAACTGTATTCATTTGCATTTTTAATCCTCTAACATTTATTGTAAAGAGTAAAAATATTTGAAAAACATATATAATCATTTTTTAGATAGTTTTTTTCATTCCCGCCATTACTACGGCTAGGTGTTAACAACCATTTAAAATAATATTATTTTATTATTAGAGTGCAACGTAAGATTCCCAAGAAACTCGTTGTTGCGTATTGGGTACGCCATCGAGCATAGCATCCCCTTTAAAGTAATATTAATATTTTATTCACAAATATGGATAAATATAAAGATTTCATATTCTTTATTTACCTGGGGTGTTACATCCTTCCCCCCTTTTGGGAATTGCATCCTCGCAATTTTAAAATTGTGCTTGGAAACATCCTTGAATGTCCCACATCAGAACAAGAGTCGATAAAACAATCACTTTAAAATAAAGAAGGATAAGTACAAAGTTCACCCGAGATAACCCATACTAGGATTCCAAATATGAAAATATGGACATTGAGGAAAAAAACAAAGGGTCATGTTCTGATAGAGAGTGATAGAAAACATGTTTATGAGAATGTTAACCATAAGAAAATCACAAACTTGTGATGGGTTAAATGGTATTCGATTCCCTAGTAGGAAAAGTTAACAGACAACATTTTTGTCTTAAGTTACTTTTTATTGAGGAATTTATTCATAATGAAACAAAATAACTTATCTTGTTTACTTTCAACTTTAATTAGATTCCTTACACAAACTCATATTTTATCCAAAAGACGAGTATTTAGGAAGACTTGTTCTAATTAAGAGTACTATAATAAACTTCTAGAGATTCACCTAATCCACAAAAGAGAACTATATATTTCCCATGTATTTAGACTTTAACCAAAACCAAAACGAAAAAGGTTAGTACAAGATCAGATAATCCAGAAAAGGATAACCCTTTATAAAAAGAAAATCTATTCTTAATCTCCAAAATTTGTCCAACAAAACCCAAAGTTCAACGAGGACCATTCAACAATCAATTTATCCATAAAATTATTCAAAGTAAACCAAACTAAGATTGAAACCCAAATATTTTAAGGATTTAGTCTCATAGTCTTCCAAGTTAAATCCTAACATTTATCTCCAAACAACATCAGTTTCTCTTAAGGTCTTATATTGAAAAGTAATTAACCTAATCACATATCCTCCATGATAGGTTAATAAATTTCCATAGATAACCCATAATTATCTCAAATGTAATGATCATATAAACTCTAATGGTTAACTTTATAATTATTACCTGAACTTCCACATCGATTGGTCATCTCGTAAATGATGCATTACAGAACATACCAAGGTTCAAGTGGTTGATCATGACTCCTTGATAGTTGGTTTAGAACAACCACAAGTTTCCTCATTGAATCCCCCATTTTATCTAGTATCATATGTAGAGAACCACCACAGTTTCCTTGAAACCTGTTGTCTCTTTGGGGCCTGCTAGATCAATCCATTCACTAAAAATAGAAAGGTCGGTGTGAGTATATCAACAAAACCATCATGTACTAATGAGGAAGATAAGAACTAATATATACTTACTCATTCACTTTATCTAAAACTAGGACTCTTTCTGAAATCCTAACCATTATGGTAATGACACTAATGCATAGAGGATACCCTAACCTCTAAAGTTATCTAAACTGAACCTTTGATACCAACTATAAGGCCCTGTCCTTAAACCTTACTTAATATTGAATTAAATGAATAATTCACATTGAGGATCTTTTCAGGTTTAGAGTTTTAGAGAATTAGGACATAACTATTACATCTCAAAATATGACAAATTAGGAACTTCTACTATTTTTCCATAAAATAAAAACTCTTAAAAATAAACATGTCTAGTTCCATGTTTTAGATAGCATGAATTTCCATTGATCCCATCCTTGACCCTATTCCACGTTAAGTCCTGTGAAAAACGTTTCAAAAACCTGGGGTGAGCATAAAAAGCTCAGTAGGGGATACACAAACAATGAAAACTGTCAGTTATTCAAAACAACAAGTAAACCATGTATACTTTATCAAAGTAATACCTTCACCTTCATGAAGTAGTAAAAACTCTTCACTGAATAAAATATCATTACTTACCCTTTTGTAACCAAAAGATTACAATAGAACCCATATAAAGATCACATAACATATAGAGGTAACTTGGGACATAAACATACTTAAGTGGAATAACCAAATGGTCGACTTCCACACATACTTAATGGAATAGCCATACGGTCGAATTCCACACATACATAATGGAATAGCCATACGGCCGACATCCATACCCAATGCATTGGAGGATATAACGCAACCACCAGTCCTAGTATTCACGTCACCACTCGTCATATGGTTTATCACGTAACCACCCGTAAAATTTCCAAGCGCCATCATTACACATAAAATATTGAAAATATAAACATTTCAATAACAACATTTCATTTGCAATCACAATAAGTAATTCCCAGATATTGAATTAATCAATCCATTTTCAAAAACCATTTAAAAGAGATTTTTGAATCAAAGTGTCCCATACCACTTTGAAGCTTTTAATGGAATTATAATTTTAAAACATTAATGTCCATATAAATAAATACTAAAAACCATTTCTAAAACATGGACATTAAAGATAAATATTTATAATAATAAATTTTTAAAACATTTAAAATGATATTTTTGTTAAATAGTTTTTAACAAAATGAGAGACTCTTGAATACAAATAATAGCGGAATAACATTTAATCCGTACTTTATAATTTCATTAGAATAAAGGGATTCATGATATAATATGTCAAAGGACAGTATACACCACATATAAGAGTGAATTGGCTCATAACAACAATGAAGTCTAAAAAGAAATGTAAAATGAGATGAAATCCATTATAAAGAAGGTATCCTTAAATTAAGGATAAATCAATCTCATAATTATGTGTGAAAAATATAAATACACCCAATATAAGAGGATATTAAGTGTAAAACAATCAAAGGATATGTGCACATATTCAAAGGATGACATATTCAATAACTACATGTTGAACCCAATGAAATCGAAATTGGGTAACGAAGATCCCTTGGTAAAACTCGACAGCCTATCGGTGTCACATAAAATTTTACAAAAAGGGTTGATGAGAGAGATAAAGGGGATCTCATCACTTGGACATAAAATTTACATAAATAATTATATAGAAAAACATATCCCAACATAATAGTATTTGAATTAAAAGACATAACAAAAGAAGTCTTTTAAAAAAAGGAGGGTGAAAGGTCCCCTTACCGAGTTGGGTAACTTTCAAAACGTACACCCCATGGAAGAAGCGTCATACAATAAAGATGTGAATACCCATAAATGAAATTATACTACACAAAGTTTATAATAATGGGCAGTAAATACATCACTAAAAGGAAATTGTGGCAAATGTAGCATAAATCTCACGGGAATAAAAGTGAGATGAAAAATCCCTTACGAAAACTCGACAGCCTAACGACGCCACTTAAAACTTCAAAAATGGATTGATGAGAGGAAATAGGGTCTCTCATCATATAAAAATAAAGATTACAGAAAGTGGAATACAAAATAACATCCCCCATCATAACAAAGATGATCATAAAAGAAGTGACATAAAGGAGAGTACTTAAAAATAAAGAGAGAGGTTGGGTCTCTTACGAAAATTCGGCAGCCTAACGGCGCCCCTCAAAACTTCCAAAATGGATTGATGAGAGTGAATAGGGTATCTCATAATATTAACATAAAAATTACAGTAATATTATTATAAAAGGACATCCCAATAAAAAGAAATATGAGCTTTAAAAGGAGAGACATAAAAGAGTGTACTTAAAAAGAAAGAGAGGAGTAGGATCCCTTACCTCGGGTCCGACTTGACTCGATCGTTCTTTAATCTCCTAAATAATAAACTTGATTTAATTTCTACTTACTTAAGAACCTTTTTCAAGTTCATTATTCCTTTTATATCACTTATTACCATGTCATAAACATTATGTAATAATTTAAGTTAACAATGTTTGTTTTGTCGATATTTGGTTCTTAAGTCAAAAGTGGACTTCTTTCAATTACATGTTGTTCGTGTGGTCAAAGGTTATTTATATCCAGAATGAAATTACTGATTTGGATAGAATATATATCCAGAATATACATGTATTTATAATATCACATAATCATTTAGAAGAAATAAATGAAATGCACCGTTTATGGAGACGGTAAGCCCTACGTACGCATGAACGCTACTTTCATTTCTATGTCATATTAATGGAATTAAAACTATACGAGAGTTATGTATAATTTGATTCCAGAATTATATTAATCATTTATATGTAACATACATCATATATATCCATTATATATATTTACTCATAATAATAAATTACATTTGGGGATAAGAAATGAAATGCACCGTTCATGGAGATGGTAAGCCGTACGTACGCATGAACGCTACTTTCATTTCTATCTCATACTTTAATGGAAAGAAAATAATAACTATATAAAGGTATATTATAATTACAGTATAAAATCATATATAATAACTTTAAATACATTCTTTATACGTCCCACATATGGCATTGACGAATCACATCACTTTGAGGGGGTGGTAGTCCGCAATTCCTTAAATGAAGATATCTCGTTTACCCATAATGGAAGCCATAAAGGTATGACATAAATGAAAAATACAGAAGCTTAATTAAAACATAAACATATTATATATCATATATAAGTATAGTTTCATCTTAATGGACACCTTTTAAGGTGTTAAAATATTGTTGAACAATCATCATTTCGGGATGCAGAAATTCGCCAGCCACTGAAACAGTATGTTTTTTAACCATTAGATGTAGGTGTGTGTAAGTGTAGCTCGAATCCTTCTTATAAAAACATCATAGTATATTGATGATACTGTAGTTGTTACAAAATAAATGAATAAAAAGAGTTTAGGGGGTTTGAGAAGCAAAATAAAACAAAAGGACTCAAGTGAAGACATTACCTTAAAATCGGGTAACTCTCTTAGATTTGAGCTCAAAGGCCTCCTTGGGAGGACTTCTGCCCAAATTGAGGCTTCAAGGAGTAAGAGAGGGATTTGTAGAGACAAAATGGGAAGGGGTTGGCCGAGCAAAAGGATTTTGAATTGTGGGTATGGTGGTAGAGGTGGGGGCCTTTTATAAGAGGAGAGGAGGGGCACTCTTGGAAAGGTAGAAAATGTAACTTTATTTCCAAATGAGTTTCGGATTTTATTGGTCCCACATTGATTTGTTTCGAGGATAAGGTGATAAGGGTTATAAATCCACCCATACAATAAGTTTTGGACATGTTTAGGTCTTATAGTTTACATTATCTTTCCATTTTATTTTAATCGTTAAATAATGAGGTCATCACTGCATCATCATGATGTCATAAATAATTTAATTTATATAATGTCTAAAAATTATAAAAAAAATACAATGATGTACGAAATAGTTTCATATTTCCAATGAAAACTTATAGTCCAAAATTTCATTTATGTAGACAAAATTAAAAATATTTTACTTAGGTGATACATTCTTTGTTACATTTAACATTCTTTAAAAATAAAAAGATAAAAAGTCACTTTCTCCCAAAAGTGATTCCATGGGGCCCCCAAGTTTGGAACAAGGCATACCATGGTCGTAAATGAGAAAACCAGTAGCCTTAAGACACATTTTGTGGTCATTTTTTATTATTATTATATTATCTTATCTTTTTTAACTACCCGATTACTCATTAATCAAGATAATTAAAGATAATTACCATCGTTACTATTCATAGTGTCCAAAAAAAGAGTCTTAATTACATAATTTTGACCTTATGATTCCAAATATTTAATTAATTTTATCAAATTTCAAACACATAATATGAAATAATTATTTTAAAAAAACTTCTCGTTGTCAAAACAAATAGCGGGTATTTTAGAAACAATATTTATAAAAAGTTTGGCACTTGATTATGCCTAATTCCAAAGTGAAATTAATCCCAATGACAATAATTGAATTACATGGTAAAAATATATTCTAATTACACTTTAAAAAAAATTAAAAAGATAATATAACCATATAATTAAATTATATGAAAAATCAGTTTTGATGTAAAATGCAGTATTTTTCACTATTCATTGAAAAATGAACATTGTCAGAAAAATACCAAAAATTAACCCAAGGTAAATTTAAATATCCCAATCATAAATAATATGTTTATTTTGTAAAATAGAGCTTATAAAATTTTCAAAAAGTTGATTTAAAAGGGGTTCTCCATCAAAAGGCGGTTAATCGACCTTTTAAAGAATATTAGAATGTTTACGCTTAAAAATAGGATTCATTTGCATTTTTAATCCTCTAAAATTTATTGTAAAGTGTAAAAATATTTGACAAACATATATAATCATTTATTATTTAGTTCTGTTCATTCCCGCCATTACAACGGCTAGGTGTTAACTACCATTTAAAATAATATTATTTTATTATTAGAGTGCAACGTAAGATTCCCAAAAACTCGTTGTTGCATATTGGGTACGCCATCGAGCATAGAATCCCATTTAAAGTAATATTAATATTTTATTCACAAATATGGATAAATATAAAGATGTTATATTCTTTATTTACCTGGGGTGTTACATAAAGACATTCCAAAGACAACATTACTTACCAAGTATAGGAATTTTGATTTTACCATAATGCATTTTAGACTAACTAATGCACCCTCTATTTTCATGGATCTAATGAATTTAGTTTTCAAAGAATTTCATTAGGAATTTTTAGTGGTATTTATTAACGATATCTTAGTATACTTCAAAAGATATGAATATCATGAAAATAACTTGCACAATATTCTAATGAGTATTAGAAGAAATGAATTATATAGGAATTTTAGAAAGTGTTAATTCTGGATTTAGGAGAGTTCTTTTCATGGACATATTGTCTCTAAGTATGGAATCTCTATTAATAATTATAAGAAAAGAACAATACAATAATGTCCAGTACCGATGAGTATAACCGAGGTACACAGTTTTATTGGTTTAGAAGATTATTATTGGTATTTCGTCCATAATTTATCCCGATTAGCAAACCCATTAACCTAGATCTCATGTAAAGGGGTCAAATTTTTTTGGAAGAAAGATTTTGAATAATGTTTTGAACAACTGTAAATTAGTTTTGTGAATTCTCATATCTTGACTCTAGCGTCGGGGTATGAATGGTTTTTTATTTATAGTGATGCATCAAAGAAAGGAATTGGTTGTGTCCTTATGAAAAATGATAGAGTTATTGCATTTGCATCACGACAGCTAAAAATTCATGAACAAAACAATACTACTCATGGTATTGAGTTAGAAACAGTGATATTTTCTATGAAGATATGGAGACGCTATTTCTATGGTAAAACGTAGAGATATATACTAATCACAAGAGTTTGAAGTATATTTTCTCACAGAAACAACTCAACATGGGGAAATGTGATGGCTTGAACTACTCATGGATTATGATTTCACTATACATTACCACTTTCAGAAGGAAAATAAGGTGGAATATTCTTTGAGAAGAAAGGATTATGGAGTTCTGACCAAGATGAGAGTTGAAAGGGATCCTATGTTCATGGATCTAGAAATAATGGATATGGGAATAATCATGCAAGGTGGAACATTGATACTTTTTCAAATGGTTTCCAATCCATCTTCAATAGAATGGATAAAAAGTTCATAGAATGATGATGATGAGTGTCAAAAGAAAATTAAATCTATGAATGATAGGAGATTGATTGACTTCTTATATGAATATGGAGTTTTGAAATTTTGGAGGAGGCTTTATCTTCTCAATATACTTGATCTAAACAGGGAATTTTTGGATGATGCTCGTTGATCCAATTTATCTATACACCCTAGTAGTACGGAGATGTAATGATATTTGAAGGGTCATTTTTGGTGGGACAACATGAAGAGGGAGATTTCTGATTACATGTCAAGATGTATGGTTTCTCAACATGTCAAGTCTAAAAGACAACATCCATGATGGGTCATGAAAACTCTTCCCATAACTGAGTGGAAGTGGGATGAGCTTACGATGGACTTTTTCATGGGGCTACCAAAGACTCCTAGACATAATGATTAAATATGGGTCATTGTGGATCGTCTTTCAAAGTCAACACATTTTCACTCTATAAGAGAAGATTTATCAGTTGAAAATTTAGCAATACTAATTATTAATAAAGTTGTAAGACTTAATAGATTACCCCAATCGATTGTTTCTGATCGTGATCCCCATTTAACATCAATATTATAGAAAAGTATTTAGAAATACCTAGATACTAAACTTCATTTGAGCACTACCTACCACCCTCAAATTGATGGATAATAAGAACGGATTATTCAAACCATTTAAGATATGTTGAGATCCTTATAACATCTCTTTCAAAGTATGTGGGATCAGTATTTACCTATGGTAGAATTTCCCTATAACAATAGCTTCCATTAAAAAATTAACATTTCACTATATGAAGCATTATATGTAATGAGATTCCACACACCAACCTGTTGGGATGATGTTGGTGAAAGAAAATTTATAGGCCTAGAACATGCTTATGAAAAAATAGAAAATGTGATGAATATCCAAACCCACGTCAAAGCAGCTCAAAGTAGGAAAAAGTTCTATGCTGTTAATAGATGGAATGATTTTGAATTTTGAGTAAGTAATCTGTGGTTCAATAAGATGAAAATAATTTTGGCTGAATTGTATCTTTTGAATTTTATTTTCCACGGTTAAAAGTAAATAGGGTAATTAAAGGTAAAAATGATTGTATAATTACCCCAACACATGTACTAATTCTATTGGATAATTTTATTTCGACTAAAATAAACCATAGAACTAAAATATGATCCTTTTTTATCCAGATGGATTAGATTAGGACATTTATTATATTTTTTTAAAGAAGAATTTGAAGTGTCAAATTTTAATTTTAATAAATAAACCAATTTCAATATAGGGTTATACATAAGATAATTTGACTATAAATATTCATTAGAAATATAAAAATATTTCCTACATCATGGTATTTTATTTATAAATTTTAGACATTAAATAATTACATTTATTTATGACACGATGATGATGAAGTAATTACCTATTTAATGAAAGACTAAAATAAATCATTTTATAAATAATAAAATAAATTTAAATTCAGATATTTGATGAATTTCAAAAATTTTATTGGTTTATTTGACATTTTAGGGTTTATTCATTTTTTTTTCAATGAAATCATATTGTTATGACTTTCAAAAAAACCAAATACTAAATAATGTCAAAATTGGCATAAATGAGTTTTTAAAAAAATTAGTATTTTATTAAATGATATAATATTTCTAAAAATATATGTGTCAGCCAAAAGACTTATATAACGATATATATCAAATTAATTAACCACCTGAGCTTCTATTTTCAATTAATAGTATTTTTATAAACCATGTAATATAAAAATACAAAAAGATATTGTAAAAGTTAAACTATTTACCTTAGAGTTAAATATAAAATATAAGTTTAATATGGCGACCTAAAATTGCCTAAAACATATTGGATGATATTATTTAGAACCCTACCTGATTTAACCTCAAAATAAACTCTTTTGGGGCCATTAGAAATTGAAAAATATTTTATAATAAAATAATATTTCAATCTTTTCCTAAAATGACCCTCACCTCTCATATAAAAGGGTATTTTTCCATCTCCTAATTTCACATGTCCAAAGCCATTTGGCTCCATCAAACCCTACCAAAATATCCTCCCTACTACCCTCACTTTAACATAGAGGCCTTTATTTGATCAGAAATCCAACTTAAGGAGACCTTTTGTTCAAATCAAAAGGGAGAACCCGAAGAAGATATAATTGCTTCATCACCTATTTCAAAGTTCTTTTATTCATCCACTACCCCTTTCTATGTTGTTTCCATACTAAAATAATAACTCTATTACATTTTACATATTGAGATGTTATTATAAATATGGTACAATCATATTCATTATTCTATGCATCCTATGAATGACAAAGTCACCATACGTGCGTACGTACGGCTTATTGTCTCCATGTCATAGTGTAGTTTGTTATTCAACACTTCCTTATTTGGATTAGAATAATAATGAGTAAAATAATTTAAATAATAAATATATTATTTTAATGAATATTTATATTTAATATACCATCCAATTACATATGATTTCACCACTAATTGAATAATTTTTTTTCACATACATACGTACGACTTACCATCTCCACGACGCGATGAGATTTCGTTCACTATTGTTTCCATTCAAGAATAATTATTTTTTATGACTAAAAATAATGATTAAGAACATAA
Source organism: Viscum album (assembly GCA_963277665.1). Taxonomy (NCBI): domain Eukaryota; kingdom Viridiplantae; phylum Streptophyta; class Magnoliopsida; order Santalales; family Viscaceae; genus Viscum; species Viscum album. The sequence goes on along the minus strand of OY728133.1, from coordinate 967,320,231 downwards.
TATCATTCTAGATATGAATCAACACTACAAAAATTTGGAATTTAGCAGTGCTTGAAAAGGGCATTAACTGCACTAGAAAAGTGCTGTTAATCGAGGCGAAGATAAGGGTGTCCCTTTTATTGACGCTCGGAAAAGAGATGATAAAGGTCCCTTTTATCAGCGCTAAAAAAACAATTTATAAATGTATAAAAACAAAAAAATATATTTTCTACCCATTGGGGGAGGGGCTTCAACAGTGGTTAAATCCCCCCTTCAATAGCTCCCCACCCCCAGCTACAGCCCGCACTCCCCAGCCACCCCCATCAGCCTTTAACAGTCCCCACCGACCCCTTTAATTGTGATAGGAATTATTCTCCACTAGCACGTACAACATGCCTCCCCCATGTTTAGAACTCAGGACCTATTGCCTGCACGCCTAAGCCTTTACCACTCCATTATATTGCTTTCCTCTTCACTCATTAATATATCTATATATATATATATATAGTTATATTTAATCTTATATTAATATATATATATATATATTAACATATATATATATATTTATATTAATATATATATATATATATTTATAGTTATAATAATATATATATATATTGAGTTTTATTAAAATATATATTCGTATATTAATATATATATATCTGTATATTAATATATATATATAGTTATATTTATATATTAATATAATTATTTTTATATTAGTATATATTTAAAATATCATTTTCGAATGAATTTATAAAATATGATTTTTATGGCTGTTTATAAATAAATAATTACATATACACACCATACACACACACACACACACACAGAGATATATATATAATGTATATCTGTATGTATAATTAAACATATATATATATATTTACAAATAATATATATTGATATGTATATACATATGTTTAGAATATATCAATAATATATATTAGCTTCTCAACATAGACGTACACAAATATATATATATATATACATACATACACATTATATAGGTATATAAATATTCAAATATTTGAATTTTGAATGAAATGTATATTATTTTCTTATTTGGATAGGCCTTATATACTGGGAAATTAATTTATATGTAAATATATTTAATTATTATTTTATAAAATTTAATTTTTATGTGCAAATATATAAATATATATATATATATTTATATATTTGATTGTAAATAAGTGTACATTATAACAAAATTATAAAATTTCAAATTCATTACATGAATATGAATTTAATCCATTGAAATAAATTCATTCCCCACTGAAAAAGCACAAAAATACCTTCTTAAATGAAGTTTAATTCCATTAAATGTTAAATAATTGGGTATCCCTACTAAAAACTCCGTTTTTCAGGCCATCTTGGAATTTTTTTTCCTCAAAAAATATGACCACGGCTTCACTTGGGTTATTTCATATAGAGCTTGTCGCATGTTATGATTTTTTATGTTATAGAGCTCAAACAGAGACTCGGATCAAAAGTTATGGTTGTTTGAAATTGGAGTTAACATTTCAACTTATTTTTGATCTTTTAAAAAAATTTAAATTTTATGTGTCTCCAAATTGTAATTAAATTATTATTATTTGATTATAATTAGAAAATTATTAATTAATATTATTTTTTAAAATATTTGAAATCAATTTTCACTAAATTTATTATATATTAAATGTAATAGTATATTTATACTTATCTAAAACTTACTTAAAATATATATTATTTTTATATAGATATAAATATACTTATATATCAATATAATATGATACAATTTTTTTTGAAATAAACACTTTATTAGAGCTAGGAAAAATCACGGATAAATCCCCCCATTTATCAGTGCTAGTAAAAAAGAACTTATAAGGGAGCCCCATTAACAGCGCTAAAAAAGTGTTGTTAATGGGGCAGCCTCTATCAGCGCTAAAATAAGAATTGATCAAGGGTCACTTTTAACAGCACTTTTTAGCACTGTTAAAAGTTCCCTTTATCAATTCTATTTTAGCACTGATAGAGAAACCCCCTTTAACAACGCCTTTTTTAGTGCTATTAAAGGGTGGAACTGTGGAAACCCTGTTTTGTGGTAGTGAAAACACTTCCTATACATAAAAAACATGACTTACGTAACAAAACAATGAAATGAAAACAAATTAGTTAACACCCAAAACAATAATACTAAAACAATATTTTTAACAAATCATCATTATAGGATCATATATTATATCATATTTATATATGTGGTTCTTGTATAGTTTAATAACAATGATTTCACCATTATATAGGAGGTTAACATACCCATGACAAAGGAATGTAACATTGTAAGGGTTGATTTGACAATCTGTTTTTTATCCGAGGTTGTTTTTTTAAAAGTATCTACTAGAAATTATTTGTCATCCACATCCGTGTTTCTTACAAATGTATTTCAAAAAAAATTTAATACTTCCTAAAATATGGTTTAATGTCATTTATAACCTTTTTTTACTTTTTATAAAATGTTTTTAAAGGAATAATTCCTTCATTTTCAAAATAATGTACATTATGACCTTATCGACAAATTAAGGAAAGAATGTTTAACTTATACAGATGGTATCGTTATTTTCCACCGTTATAACACTATTGAAGCTTCCCTTACAAGTTTATAAAAAAAAATCCAAATAAATGTTTTCATTTATAATTACTTGACTTTTAAATGATTTTAAAATAAAAGATATATTTATTTGAAATAGTTTTGATTTTATCTATGTCAAAATCCTATGTTGGATTTTACACTTGTTTGAAGTTGATTTATTTTGATATTGTATTATATATTTTATTGAAGGTTTTTTTTATTTTTTTGACTGTGGATGACCTATTTTTATAGCATTCATGGTTTGTGTTTAATGTATGAACATTTCATATGCTAGTTTTAATACGAATTTTTATATTATGCTGAAACCTTTTCATATGGGGAATGCATTGGACTTTGTATGTGACGGGAGGAGCCTTCTATAGCCCCTCGATGCATCGGTAGGTCTCTTGAGACAAACTAGTGTCCTGGAACCAAGGCCCCAAAAAATTATTTATTTGCAGTCTTGGCCCGATGCCTTGTCTATGTTGTTATGATGTATGGAATTATACATTCCATCATTATTAAATTAGCTATTGATATTAAATGTAATTATTCGATTACTAGAATATCCATGTAAATAAGTTAATGGAATTATTTAATTTATCTTTTAGATATTATGCTGATGTTTTAGTCTAAAAGGCTTGTGGTTTAGTCTTATACAGGGCCATAATTGTTTGTGCTTATTTATGATAGTTTCTACTATATTTTTATCCTTACTGAGAATCTAAGATCACCCAAGTATTATTTTTTAATTTTCCAAGGATTCAGAAATGTATATTATTATTGACGTACATGGATAGGATATGGGATATCAGAATTTTCAAAGGGGACACATTGTTTTTGTTTTGTTTTTCATTTCATAATGCAATGTAAGACTTGTGTATGTATATAATAATTCCAATGCTACTAAACTAATAAGTATTTTAGGACTTGATCTCTTGTAATAATTATATAATTATGTAATAATGCACTAAATTTGGGTAACTGGGGTGGGGGAATTGTAGTTGGTATTAGAGGATGTTTAGTACAAACATTGGAAACTATATTTTGAAAAAATATAAATATAGAACATTACCCGAAGATAAACATTGAGGATTAGTATAAAAAGCTTCATAGAATTTTGGGAATATATAAATTTTGTGAAATTTCAAAGCAATAAATCCTTGTCTAGATATGAGAAGCTAGAGGTGACTCTAGAACTGATATATCTAGGGGTAAAACCCAAAATCACCTTTTTGAGAAAGACTCGAATAGGAACTGGTGCATGACAATGAGTCTTGCTGCACTCTTGGTTACGACACACCTGGGGGATATTCTTAGGATAATTCAAATTATCGTTACAAACCCTTATGAAGGTTTTATGAATAAATAATTCCTTAATGAAAACATTTTTTTATGATTATAGATTATATGCATAAACTGTTCAATTCATGTTAGGTATTTTAGTAGTTGGGAATTATGGATATCGATTCATAAACTAATATAGTGTATGCCTTTGTTTTGAGTAGAACCTAGTGAATGGATTGGAAACCGTATCAACGTACGTAATCCATGTTGTGCTTTCCCTCCTACTCAAGATAATTATAGTGGAGCTTGTAATACAAATGGTGATGAACAGCTTATAACCATACTGGGAAAACATACTCAAGTTATGAATAATAACCATACCATTATGGAGAACCGAGATCCACAATTCATATGATCAATTTTAGACTACTTCATTAGGAAACAACCACCAAAATTCAATGGGATTACGGATCAATTTTTAGCTGAGCAATGGATAGGTTCCTTAAAAAAAGTATTTCATGCTTTGGGGAGTAGCGAAAGGAAAAAAATTTCATGGCTTTTTATCACCTCACAAAAGATGCAGATAAATGGTGGTCATGAATTCAAAACACAAAGAAGGATGAAGAAGTATCAAATAAGGAATAAAGGGTGTTTAAAGAGATTTTATTAGAAAAATACTTTCCTTGTGACCATCTAGTAGATATAAAATTTAAGTACTCGAGTCTGAGTCAAAAGGTGGATGGGAATGTATCTATGTATACTAATAACATTACACGGTTAGTAAGAAATTCGTCAGATTATATACGTAACCCAATAAGTAATATGGATCGATTATTTGATGGGTTGAAACTATTTATCCATTGAGAATTAATCTCACAATCCTTCTCATTGTATGAATATATTATATCATGTGATATCAAGACAAAATAGGAATTCCCTAAGTCTTACGAATTTAAAGAAAAACAAAAGAAGAAGAGATCTATTGAACACCCTGTAAATGGAAATAAGGGGATACAGTGGAATGTTGAATTCCCATCCTGTAGTAAATGTGGGAAGAAACACCTCGATACATTCCAAAATGGAATGATAGTTTGTTATAAGTGTGAACAAAAAGGCCACCATGCTTGTGATTGTAAGGGAAAGAAAGAGTTTTTTTTAATATTGAATGATAAAATTGTAGAGAAATGGGGGTTTATGCAAATGATTGTACTATGTGCCAAGGAAGCTTAATTATGAAATGGCCAAGGAAGCCAGAATAAGATTATGTGATCACTACTACTGTGGTTGAAGCTCCTAATGATGTGGCAATAGGTACTTTAATCGTTCCTCAAATTTATCCAATACTTTATTTGATTCTGGATCATCACATTTATTCATTTGTTCTCAATTTACATAAAAAGTTAGATATTTCCAATTTTATTTAATAGGGGTGTTGTTAGTCAATATTTCTAAGGGAAGTATCATTGCAATAATGTTTTCTGAATCAGTTATCATTATGGAATATAAATGTGCTTTATGTGTTGATCTCACCATCATAGTCATGATTGAATTTGATGTAATCCTTGGTATAGATTGGATTTCAGACCATGATGTGAATATTTATTTTAAGAAGAAGGATGTTACAATTTTTGATGATGATAGGGAATACCATATCTTTAGAGTAGAAATGTCACCATCTGATTCTCATCTAGAACCACCACCAATAGCTCTACTAAATTCAATTATTAGGGACTAATGGAGTGAATAAGTATGTGTGAGGAATATAAAGTTCGAATATAGGATGTAACTATTGTGAAAGAATATGTTGATGTGTTTCAAGAAGATTTACCTAGACATCCTCTAGGATGAGAAATTTAATTTTCCATTGATTTAATTCTTTGTTCAAGGACCATATCAAAGACCCCACATAGAAGGCCACTATGGAATTAGTGGAACTAAAGAAAAAACTAGAGGAATTTATTAATAAAGGATTTATTCTCCACATTGTTTCTCTATAGAAATTCCATGTTCTTTTTGTTAAAATGAAAGATGGATCTATGAGGTTGTGCATTGACTACAAGGATATCAATGATATAAAAACAAAAAACAAGTATCCCCTAACTCGCACTGATGATTTATTTAATCAACTTCATGGGTATAAATATTTTTCAAAGACTGACTTTATATCTAGATACCATTAGTTGTGTGTGAAAAAAGGAAGACATTATAAAGATATCATTTCAAACAAGGTACGAGAATTACAGGTTTACATAAATGCATTTTGGACTAACTAATTCACATTCACATGCATGAAATATTTTAAAGTTATTTTTCATTTAATTTACATTATATCTTTGTTTTGGGGGTTTCCCATGATTTTTTAGATGAAAAGGTGAGTTTTCATGATATATGCCAAACCGTGAGCCCACTTCCAGATTAAAAAACCAATTTAGTTTATTTCATAAATATATAATTTTTTTATATTATTCACCCATTCTACATACAAATTGGAATCCCATGACCTATTAACACCAATATTTCAATTTGGAACCTTTAGTAATCCATAATAATGTGGATTATTGTTTCTATTTAAGGAATTTGGCCTTCCAAAAGGCCCATTTCCAGTTTTTTAAATAAATAATTATTTAATAACATGATTATTAATTAGTTTTTTTAGTGATTACAAGTGTCACCCAATCCCTATAAACCCAGAAACGCTCACAACCTATTTCCCGCCTATTTGGAGCTCTTATTCATTGAGAATTAGTTCAAAACTGTATTGGATTTCTCAAATCGTCCATATTTGAAGAGGTAACTTCTTTCTTTTTTAACTCTCTCAATTATTACTCTTTTACCTCCATTCCAATTCCAAATGAGACCCTCCCTCATACTATTATAACCAAACATCCATTTTACCCCTCCAAGTCACTCATAACATCTCTAGACCCCCATTTTGAAGGAGGGTTAGGTGGAGAAACCTCAAAGAATCTCAAGTAAGTGTCTCTCCTCCTTAGTTTCTCCTCATTCCATGGCGATTCATTCAATTTCCATGATTTAGAAAATGAAAATCGGATAGGGTTTCGAACCTAGGCTCTATCCTAGGGTTTTCTTGGTCAATTATTTTTTTTGGTTCGATCTTAGTCCCTCTTTGTGCAGCGATACTGTGACATGATTTTTTCACGGTGATTCAAGGGTTTCCATTGATTTCGTATGTTATTACAATGTCTAGGAAATATTTGTGTATTATCATAAATATTAAACATATTTTCAGGTTTATCAATTGTAATGATTACTTCAAAAATTAGTTTTTCTAGTGTTGTTATTTCAATTGAATTTTAAATGCCAATTTGGTGTGAAATTTTTTTATTTTCCAATGAAATGTTTTATTGGTTTCTTTGGGGCTTCCATATAAATAATCAGTTGTTTTCATTGAACAGTAATAGGGTTGAAAATATTGTTTTGAATGTTTATCCCCATTGTTTGTTGTTGCAAAAAATGTTTTTAATGGTATTTATGGAACATGTGAACATTAAATTCCATGTTTGTGTGAAAAATGCGGTTTTATAAAGTTATCATTTCATGGATCACTTGGGGCTTACATTAAATTAATTTTATAGTGTAATTGAAATGTATTGTTCTGGATTCTCTGTTTTGGTTACTTATAAGTGTTCACGAAGTGTGAAAAGTGGGGATTTCCAAGAGTTTTGGGGGCATAACAACGCTGGATTTTGAGAAATCCTTTTATTTAAAAATATAAAGTGTTTTGTTGTGTGTTTTAACTGGTTTAAAATGTGTATATATATTGTAATATTTGTATGAGACCATTAGTGGTGGTTTATATTAAAATGTATGTATGTAGTATGCTGAGATTATTTTAGCACAAAGGGGGAAGCTAGGGTACCTTGGTGGGTGGATATGTAATAGTATGGCTAGTGGACCAGATGTGTTTTGTCCCTATTTCAATTAGAATTTGAATAAAAAATTCCAAATATACTATATGGATGATTATTTGGGACCATTAGTTTATGGGCATGTTCCCTACTAGTGGCTCGTGCACAAGAACAGATTTTACTATGGTTACCTTGCCCTGAGATACGAGGTACATGGGGCCCGAGACTCTCTAGTGCCTAGGGGTGTTCCCGATTTTGTTTCTCATTGGATTAATGGTATTTTCCCTAGAATTTCGGTATTTTTGGAAGTATATTAAAATATATAACATTACCATTTAAATGTTTTAACATTATGAATGATTTATCTTGAAAACTCTCTTTAATTAAATGATGCATTTCATGTAATTTTTCGTTGCTTTCCATTGCATATTAAAACTGCATGCTTTTTCACATTATTGGTAGGTAGACTTTATTATGCTTTATTCAGGTAAAGGGAAGGCAATGGGTGATGGCGGTTCGAGGTGTTAGTTCTCATCCTTGGAGCGATGTTTTGGAGACGACTTGTGGGTGATGACCCCATGTTTTGTGGAGTCCTTGGGTCTATATTGTCGTTTTTTTTGTTTCTTTTGACATTTTTAGTGCATTTGAACTTATGTATTCAGTTCTGGATTTTTTGTATAAACCTTGTTTGGTATGAATTTTTCAGATTCATTTTATCATATGTTTTTGATGTTTTATGTATACATATTCTAGAAATTGTTCTCAAACCAAGATAAATGATACCTAGGAACTTTTTCTCACCATTGGGGATATGGAATGCCCTATGGGCCTTTCCATGGGCCAGGTTTGGTGCTAGTAATGGTGGATACCAGATTCAAGTCGTGACAAATTGGTATTAGAGGGGGTTAATGTTTTTAGGTTATATAAATATTTTGGGATGATTTGGGATAGGAAAGAGATAAGACTATCCGGACTTGGGGTTTTTGTTGTGAGTAGGGTGTTTGGGATGCACCTCTTGCTGAAGAACTTGAGTCACTAGGGGATGTTGGAATTTACAGTTTGACTTCACATCCAGGTTAGACGTGTGGGCTACAGACCACATGTGGACATCAGGAGGAGGTGGTGTAGTTGTTTCTTTTATTTATGGAATGTGTTTGGATTATTTATATGTTATGTATTTGAACAAAAATTTCATAATTTTTGTATTTTTTTTTTGACAGTTACATTTTGTAGCAACATGCCTCCCCGGAATGCTCCCACGCACCCAAAGGAAGAAGTCGTAGAGAGTTCTTCCACACCGATTGATCGAAGGCTAGTGAGGCTATGGTTTGGGCTTTCCATGTTCTAGAGAAGGTACCGAATCATAATCCTATTATTTCTAGGGTACATGGTATGGGATATAAAAAAGATAATGCTAAAATTATCGAGAAAACTAGCCTTCTACCTCTTGAGGTAGCTCAGAACCCCAAGAAGAAGAGGAATGGCTTGAGAAGATTGAGTGTATGTTTTAGTTTTGGGAAACACCAAAGGAGCATAGGGTGAAGTTTGCCTCCATTATATTAGAGGGTCCAAGAATTAAGTGGTGTAAGTCAGAGCATTATACTGGAAAGAATGAGTAGATGTGTTGGGGAGATTTCATGGCCTTCTTCAATTAACAGTACTTCCCTGAGGTCTTGGCATATTCTAGGTCTCAAGGGATCATGGACCATGTTTAGGGGAATATTTATGTGATGGAGTATGCCATCCATTTCACTGAGTTGTTTCATTATTCCCATAAATTCTTTTATTAATGAACAATTGAAGTCCCAGAAGTTTAAGAAATGTTTGCGGCCAGAGATATACCCCCAGGTCTTCCTATTCAAGCTGAGGAGCTATGTTGAGGTCATTGACCGGGGGTTTATGGTGGAGATCGGCCATAAGAGTAGAGTAGTTTTTTTAGGTATAGTATCAGTATTGGGCAATGGTAGCTCCTCAGAGATGAAGAGGAAGTGGGAGGATCATGTGAATAACGGAGGTGGTAGTTTAGGAAACTCCTACATGCATTTTTCATCCTGTGTTTCTGATGAGAGATTAGTCATGTGCCACTAGTGTTGGAAACTAGGGAACAAACAACAAGAATTACCACATCCCTCAAATCCATGTTACCAATGTGTAGGTCTGGGTCATTTTCAGCATTTTTGTAGGGTGAAACATCCACTTTCGAGCAGGGTAGGGTCAACGGCTCCAAGAGGACTGCCAGTATAGTCGGAGCCATCGAGGATGGGAGGAATTCAATTAGTTGTTCATGGTGGTAGGGATGGGTCATAATTTGCGAAGAGATTTTTTGAGGAATAGATATAGACCACCAGTCATCCTCACGCAAAGACCGGACATCACAATGCGGTGGATCAGGCACCAGTAGGATCAGAGGTGGGACCGTCGATAGTTCAAGGTACCATTCTGGTCGGATCATCTATTGATGCTATTCTTTTTTATATTGGTACCTCTTTTTCATTAATTTCTACCCATTTTGTGGACACTCTTAACATTCCAACCTAGTTGTTGTCTTTTGAAATGGAGTGGGTTACGCTGCTTGGAAAGAAGAAGCAGGAGGGTCTCAAGTGCCCATTGTGTGCGCTTTCCATGTCATAGGTATAGATGGAGTGGGACCTCTTGGTCTTAGACATGGATCTTTTTTATGTCATAATTGGAATCGATTGGAAAATATACTTCCATGCACCCATCGATTCCTATAGACGTCATGTAAGTATCCCGGTAACTGATGGGAGTCGTCGGGTTTTCCGTGGAGAATGGGATCCTCTGTTTGGTTAGATAGGGACTCCACTCCCAGATTTGGGAAGTCTTATATTCCATCTATATTCAATCGTGCTAGAGGAATATGGTCTTTCTCTTAATGGTTCACTACCGCATGTAGTGAATGAGTTTCTGGAGGTATTCCCAGATGATTTTTCAGGTTTTCCCCCATAGAGGAATGTGGAGTTTCCGATTGATCTGGAGTTAGGAAAAAAGGAAATATATCTTCCCACATATCATATGTGCCCACCAAGATGAGGGAATTGATGATATAGTTAGAAGGATTAGAATCCCAATGACTAATTTGCTCGAGCATCTCACCTTGGGTTTCTCATGTGTTGTTCATGGAGAAGCTTAATGGATCTCTCTGGTTGTGCATTGATTACCGAAAGTTGAATAAGGTAATAATTAATAACAAATACCCTTTTCCTATAATAGATAATTGTATCGATCAATTGAAGGGGGAATTTGGTTCTCAAAGATAGACCTACATTCGGGGTATATCAACTCAGGGTGATGGAGTCAAATATCCCAAAGACAACCTTCTAAAGTAGCTACGACCACTTTGATTATTTGGTCATCCCATTCGGATTGACCAATGCTCCAATAGTATTTATGGAAATCATGAATAGGGTATCCCTTCAGTAACTTGATTCCTTCATTTTGGTGTCCGTGGATTACATTCTAATATAATCTAGCTCTGAGGAGTAACACGAACATCACTTGAGGCTCATCTTGGGCACTTTGCTGGAACACCGCCTCAATGTAAAGTTATCAAAGTGAAATTTCTATATCAGGGAAGCGATATTTTGAGGGAATGTGATCTTTGAGCAGGGGGTTGAAGTGGACCCAAATAAGATTAGTTTGGTTATATCATGGGAGCAGCTGAAGAATGTGTTCGAGATCTGGAGTTTTCTTGGCCTATATGGTAATTATAGGTGATTCATTTGGAATTTCTCTCGGCTTGGTTCACCGATGACTATGCTCACCTGGAAATGGGTGATGTTTATATGGGGCCTTGATTGTTAGGTATCATTCGAGGAGCTGAAGAGGTTGTTGACTGATGCCCTCGTACTGATTTTTCCAGCAGTTGGTAAGGGTTATGTGGTCTATTGTGATGCTTCAGGTCGGGGTCATGGGTGTGTGTTTATACAGGATGATCATAGTGTCGCATATGGATCTGCCTAACTATGAACACATGAAAAGAACATCCCAAACCATGACATGGAGTTGGAATTGGGGATGCAAGATTTTAATACTTCGAGTCACTACCTGATTGGGGAGAAGTTTGTGGTCTACTCTGATAAACAAATCATGGGCTATACATTCTCTTATAAGGACATCAACTTGAGGTAGCGTCGTTGGATTGAGTACTTACAGGGGTTCAAATTTGAAATTGTATATACCCCAGGCAATGGTAATGTGGTGGCTGACACTTTGAGGAGAAGAGTTAAAGTGTAGGATTTCAGGAAGTCTAGTGATTAGTGGACTCTGATGGGGCTCTTTTCTCAGATGCATGTGGAGACTAGGGAACACAGTGGAGGTGAGTTCTTGGCGAGTGTCCAGTTGAATAATTCTATAATGGAGTTGATTTAGTAGGAACATCCCAGTGATGGGTTTTGTCAGTGGTTGAATCAGTTTCTTCATGATTGGGAGACATCCTCTGATTGGTTTTCATTTCCCAAGGGAATCTTGTTCTTCAAGGGTTGTTCAGAAGTGCTCTTATCTCTACGAAAGGTGGTGATGGAGGACATCCACTAGTCTCAGGGGGGCTGTCCATCCAGGGTCAACCAAGATGTATTATGATGTCCTTCGGCAGTTCTGGTGGCCTAGTATGAGATGAGAGATAGCAGAATGTGTGTCGAGATGCTACACATTCCAGCAGGTGAAAGAATATCATCAAAGGTCCTCCGGTTTTCTCCATCTATTACCCATTCCTACTTAGAAGTGGGATGAGGTCACCATGGACATCATTTCTTTCATACCTTCTACACCTCTGTGTAAGAATGCCGTTTGGTTTCTGATTGATCATTTGACCAAATCAGCCCACTTCATATAGATCAAGGATACGACTAAATTGGATGAGTCGGACCGTTTGTATCTTGAGAAGGTGGTGAGACTCCATGGAATGACACCTATTGTTGTCTCAGATAGTGACCTTCGTTGCACTTCTTGGTTCATGGAAGGCCTTGAGAAGGCCTTGGGGTCTTATATTAAGATGAGTACGATATACTGTCCTCAGACGGATGGTCAAACATAGCAGTCGAATTAGATATTTGAGGACATGCTTTGTGCATGTGTCCCAGAATATGGAGGTTCCTGGGATCGCCATTTGGGGTTTGTTTAGTTTTCTTATAATAACAGTTATGAATAGTTGACTCGAATGGATCCTTTTGAGGTGATCTATGGCCAGCCTTGTTGGCCCCTCTATGTTGGGCTGAGGTAGGTGAGACCTCACTACTAGGGCCGGGTTTGGTGCAGGAGACATCAGAGAAGGTCAAATTGATCAGGTATCACTTGTTGATAGCTTAGATTCATGAAGAATCTTATGATGACCGGAGACATCGAGACCTAGAGTTTTCGGTGGGTGATAGTGTATTCTTGAATGTGTCCCCTCGTCTAGCACATCGTCGATTGGGGAATAAAGTGAAGATGACGTTATGATATGTCGGCCCTTTTGAGATCACCAAGCATACTAGAAATGTGGAATACAGGTTGGCCTTACCTTCTCATTGGACATCCATCCATGAAATCTTCCATGTCTCCCAGTTGATGAAATACAACCAAGATTCTTCCCATGTGCTGAGTTGGGAATAATTGGAGATAGATCGTGACTTGTCAGTTTTTGAGCGACCAGTGAAAATAGTGGACTCCCAAGAGAAGTATCTTTGAGGGAAGTTTATTCTGCTAGTTTGGGTTCATTGGCAGCATGGTAATGATACCCATGAGATATGGGAGCATAATTCATGGGTTCAGGAAGAGTATTCATTCCGGTTTTCCGATCAAGCTTCAGGTTGACTATCCGGGATGGAATGTTTCTATTGTGGGGATAATTGTCACATAAATGAATTATTTTAAAGGTATTTTTCATTTAATTTCCATTCTTTCTTTCTTTTGGGGGGTTCCCATGCTTTTTTTGTAAAGGGTTAGCTTTCATGATTTCGGCAAAAACATGAGCCCATTTCTAGATTTAAAAACCTATTTTTTTCCTTTATAACTATTTCATATTTTAATATATTTCACCCATTGCACCTCAAAAATGTCATCCCATGACCTATTAACACCCCCAATCCAATTTGTAACCTTTAATAATCCAAAATAATGGTGTATTTGAGTTTTTATTTAAGGAATTGGGCTAGCCTAAAAGACCATTTCCAGTTCAAATTTTTTTTATTTAATAACATACTATGTTCTCATGATTTATTCAGTGATTTAAAATGTCACCAAAGAACAATGAAACCATATGCACGGCCATTTTCATTACTCCATCTTTGTAGCTCTTATAGATTCCAAATTAGTGTAGAACTTTATTGGGTTTCTCAAATAGTCCATATTTGAATAGGTAACTTCATTCCTTCATAACTCTCACAATTCTTACTCTTTTTCATCCATTCAAATTTATAATTAGACCCTTCCTCCTCCTCTTCTATCATAACAACCATTTAATCCCAAAAATTCATTCAGAACCTCTTTTTAACCCCATTTTGTAAGATTATTTGGAGGACGAACTTCAAAGAATCTCAAGTAAGTGGCACTCCTCCGTAGTTCCTCCCCTTTCCATGATGATTCATTAAATTTAATTGAAGTAAAAAATGAAAAAGGGTAGAGGTTCAAACCTATGGTTTAAAGGTTGGTTTTCATGTTAAATTCTTTTGGTTTTAGGTTCGATATAAGTCCCTCTTGGTGCGGCGGTGGTGCGACTTGATTTTTTGCATAGTGATTCAAGTGTTTCATTTGATTTTTAGGTGATTTCAAGGTTTATAGAATATTTTTGTATTATCATGCTGTATTTATAATACATAAATGTTTATAGAATTAACTAATTTCTGGAAAAATTAGTTTTACTGGTGTATTTATTACAAATGAATTTTAAATGATAATTTGGTGTGAAATTCGGGCGTTTCCAAATAAATGATTTATTTGATTATTTTGGGCTTCCATATAAATACTTATTGTTTTACTGGACTTTAATAGGGCTAAAAGTATTGTTTTTAATTTTTATTCATATTTTTGATGCAACAAAAATGGTTTTTTATGGTCTTTGTGAAACCTGTGAACATTAAGTGCCATGTTTGTGTGTAAATGGAGGTTTTACAATGTTATCGTTTCATGGTTCACTTGGGAAAGCCCAAAAATTAATTTGATGGATTAATTGAAATTTATTGGGCTGGAGATTCTATTTTGGTAACTTACAAGTGTTCACATAGTGTAAAGTATGGGGTTTTCAAGGAGTTTTGGGTGCATAACAACATGGGATTTCGAGAAATTGTTTCATCTAAAAATAAAAGCGTTTTGTTATGTGTTTTAAGTTTTTTAAAATGTGTATAGATGTTTTACAATTTTTATGTGACCAAAATTGGTGGTTTATATGAAAATAGATGTATGTATCATGCTAAAATTATTTTATCACAAAGGGGGAAGCTCGGGTACCTTGCTGGGCTGGATATGTAATAGTATGGCTAGTGGACCAGAAGAGTTTTTTCCCTGTTTCACTTATAATTTGGATAAAAAACTCTAAATAAACTATATGGATGATCATTGGGGACCAATAGGATATGGTAATGTTCCCTACTAGTGGATCCTACACGAGAACATATTTTACTATATTTACCTAACACTGAAGTACGAGGTACAAGGGCCCTAGGGGTGGTCCCGATTTTTTTTTCTCATTGAATTAATGGCATTTTCCCTTGTATTTGGGTGTTTTTGGAAGTATATTAAAGTGTATAACATTACCATTTAAATTTTTTGACATTCTGAATCTTTTATCATGAAAACTATTTTCAATTGAAAGTTGTATTTCTTGGAAGTTTTCACCACTTTTTATTGCATATTAAAACTACTTGCTTTTTCACATTGTACTGCATGATCTTTGGAATCATTAGGTGGTATCATATTTGTATTAGTATCACACCCTACATACACCCATTTGGTGTATGCAGACGTTATTATAAATGACTCAGGTAAAGGGAAGGCTATGGGTGATGGCAGTTCAAGGTGTAAGTTCTCATCCTTGGTGCACATTTGTGGAGACGACTTATGGGTGATGAACCCATGTGATGTGGAGTCCTGGGGTCTATTTTGATATTGTTTCTTTTTGTCTTTTGACATTTTTTTAGTGAAATTGAACTATGTATCCCATTTTTATTTTTTTATAAACCTTTTTTGGTATGAATTTTTCATATTCAGTTTATCAATTGTTTTTTATCTTTATGTATGCATATTCGGGTAAATCATTCCGAATCCAAAATATATTATACTCAGGAACTTTTGTCAGCCCATGGGGATAGGGAATCCTATTTGGGCCTTGCCACGGTCTGGGTTTGGTGCTGGGAATAGTGGCGACCAGATTCTATTCATGACATTAGACCTCTATTTTCCTGGATCTAATGAATATAGTTTTCAAAGAATATTGGGATGACTATATAGTGGTTTTTATTGATGATGTTTTGTTATACATTAAAAGCTACTAAGATCGTGAAAATCCCTTGTTCACTATTCTAAATACTCATAGAAGAAATGAATTATATGGGAAGTTTATCATGTGTGAATTCTAGCTTCAATAGATTTCTTTTCATGGCGATATTGTCTCTAAGTATGTAATCTCTGTTGATCCATCTATGAAAATAGAAATACATGAATGGCCAGTACTGACGAGTATAACTGAGGCACATAGTTTTATTGGTTTATCAGGTTATTATCAGCATTTCCTCAATATTTTTTCCCGATTAGCATACCCTTTAACGAAACTCACATGTAAAGGGGTTAATTTTTTTTGGAAAAAATAGTGTAAAGAATGTTTTGAAGAACATAAGGGAATATTAGTCAATTCTCTTATCTTGACTCTGCCATTGGGGAATGATGGATATGTTATTTATAGTGATGCATCAACAAAAGCAAATAGTTGTGTCCTTAGGCGAAATGATAGAGTTATTGCCTATGCATCCCGACCACTAAAAATAAATGAACAAAAATATCCTACTCATGATCTTGAGTTAGAAGCTCTAATCTTAGCTCCGATGATATGGAGTCACTATCTCTATTGTGAAAAATGTGAGATATATACTGATCACAAGAGTTTGAAGTATATTTTCTCATAGAAAGAACTCAACATGAGGCAAAGGTGATCGCTTGAACTTCTAGAAGATTATGATTTCACTATACACTACCACTCGAGGAAGGAAAAAAAGGTGGATGATTCTTTGAGAAAAAAGGAATATGGAGTTCTAAATAGGATTAGAGTAGAAAAGGATTCTATGTCCATGGATCTAGTAAAGATGTATATGGGAATAATCATATAAGGTGGAACATTTTTACGTTTTCAAATGGTTTCCAATCCATCTTTACAAGAAAGGAAAAAAATTCTTAGAATGATGATGATGAATTTCAAAAGAAAATTAAAGCTGTGAATTATGGGAAATTGATTAAATTCTCATATGAAGATAGGGTTTTGAAATTTGGGAGGTTGATTTTTGTTCTCGATGTACCTGATCTAAAAAGGGAATTGGTGGATAATGATCACAGCTCCAATATCTCTATACCCCCTGGAAGCACTATAAGGTATAAATATTTTAAGGAACATTTTTTGTGGGACAAAATGAAGACGGATATTTCTAATTATGTGTCGAGAAGTACAGTTTTTTTATAGGTGAAGGCTGGAAGACAACTTCATGGAGGAGTCATGCAACCTCTTCCCATACCTGAGTGGAAATGAGATGATATTATGATAGACTTTGTCATGGGGCTACCATAGACTCCAAGAAGGAATGATTCAATATGGGTCATTATTGATCATCATACAATGTTAGCACATTTTAATTAAATAAGAGAAGATTTACCAGTTGAAAGTTTAGCAAGAATATATATTAATGGAGTTATAAGACTTCATAGAGTACCCCTTTCGATTGTTTCTTATCGTGATCCCCATTTCACATCAAGATAATGGAAATGTATTCTGAAATACCAAGATACTGAAATTTGTTTGAGCACTACCTACCACCCTCAAACTGATGGACAATAAGAATAGACTATTCAAAACCTAGAAGATATGTTGAGATCTTGATCAATTGATTTTCAAGGTATGTGGTATCAGTATTTACCTCTCGTATAATTTTCCTATAATAATTTCTTTCATTAAAGTATTCAGATGGCACAATATAAAGCATTATATAGAAAGAGATATCGCATACCAACTTCTTGGGATCATGTTCGTGAAAGAAAAGTCATATGCCAAAAATTTCTGGAAGAAAAATGGAAAAGGTGAAGATTTTCCAAACCCACATCAAAGTAGATCAATGTAGTAATAAGAGCTCTTTTGGATAATAGAAATAAGGATTTCTAATTTCATGTAAAAGATCATGTTTGCTTGAGGGTATCTCCATGGAATGGTGTTATACGATTCAACAAGAAGGGTAATTTAAGTCTCAAGTAAATAGGACCATTAAAAATTCTAGAATGAATTGGAGTTATAGCTTACCGTTTGACAATGCCTCCAAGTCTCTCCAAAGTTAATTACGTGTTCCACGTATCGCTATAGAGAAAATAAATGACTGACCCAACACATGTATTCACCTATGAGGAAATAGAACTGGAACCCGATCTTTCTTATTGTGAAGTGGATATCAGTATTCTTTAAACCAGAGAACATGTGTTAGAAACCTGATGACTCACCTGGTAAAAGTTCATTTGAGGAACCATAAAAATGGAAGAGGCAATGTGGGATCCTAAGGAACTTATGATGAAAAAACCACCTGAATAATTTTATACAATAATATTATATAATTTTTTTGGATGAAATTATTTAAAAGAGAGGATAATTTAAAACCCCACGCTTCCAGGGTTCCTTTATCGTTTAGTAATACAATAGCTTGCATTGTACGCATATTCGAGTTCTAGTACACCAAGGCCAATCAAACTAGATTTTATGAATAGTAATAACCACTTTTTAAATTTTTTTAAATTCTATTTTTTTCAAAATGTACTTCATTTTTATATTTAGAATATCAAAATTACCTTAGGTTGAATTTTTGGTATTTTTCTAAAAAATTTCAATTTTTGATGATTAGTGAAAAACACTGTATTATTGTTTCAAACTGACATTTTTTTAAATAATTATTTATATTATTTAAATTTATTTTAATGTTCAAATAGATAAATAATGCCTATATTAATGAAATGTAATTAATTAGAGTAATTTTATAATAATATTAGATATATAAAATTTTATTGAAACTTTTAACGCCTTTTACACACCTTCTAGGCACATTTTCAAATATTCATAAAACATAATTTTACCAGTTCTGTGAATTGAATTTAAAAAATTTTAGTGACATGGTTAAAATGTGTAAGTAAAATGTGGTTCAATGGGATGAAATTTATATTTTGTGAATAGTATCCTTTGAATTTTATTTACCACGGTTAAAAGTAAATAGGGTAATTAAATATAAAAATGATATCATAATTACCCCAACACATGTAATAATTCTATTGGATAAGTATATTTAGACCAAAATAAACCTTAGGAAAAAAATATTATCCTTTTTTATTCACTTGATTTAGATTAGGACATTTATTATATTTTATTTAAAGAAGAGTTAAAAGTGTTAAATTCAAATATGAATAACTAAACCACTATAAATATAAGGTTATACACAAGATAAATTAAATTATTAATATTCATTAGAAATATAAAACTATTTCCTACATCATGGTATTTTATATATAATTTTAAGACATTAAATAGTTAATATTATTTATGACACGATGATGATGTAGTAAATACCATATTAATGAATGACTTAAATAATTGATGATATAAATAGTAAAATAAATGTAGATTGAGAATTTTGATGCATTCCATGAATTTTATTGGTTAATATTACATGTTATGGATGATTGAATAAATTGTTTTCAATGAAATCATATTTTTATAACATTCACAAAAACCAAATACTAAATAGTGTCAAAATTTTCATAAATGAGTTTTTAAAACAAATACTATTTTATTAAATGATATAATATTCATAAAAATATAACATTCAGATAAATGAATTATATAATGATAGATATATAAATAATTAACCACTTTATAATCTATTTTAATTTTATAGTATGTTTATTATCCATGTAATATAAGAATACATGAAGACATGGTAAAAGTTAAACTATTTAGAAAAAAGTTAAATCTAAAAGATAAGGTTAATATGGTCACATAAACTTCTCTAAAACCTATTGTTTGAGATTATTTAGATCCCTAACAACCTAAAACTTGAAATAAATTCATTTGGATCTATTAGAAACCGAAAATTATTTTATAATAATATAATATTTCTAGATTTTCCTAAAGTGACCCTCACCTCTCTTATAAAAGGGTACATCTCATTCCCTTAATATCACACGTCCAGATCCATTTGTATCAGCAAAATCCTACTAAAATATCATTCAAACTACCCTCATATTAACCTAGAGGCCTTATATTGATCATAAATCTATCATAAAGAGCTTTTTTGTTCATATAAAAAGGAATAACACAAAGAATATGTAATTACTACATCATCTCTTTCAATATTCTTTTCCTCATCCAATTCCTCTTTCTTTGTTTTTTCCATATTTAAATAATAAATCTAGTACATAATAAATTATTATATGTCATTAAAAATATAGTAAAATCATATTCATATTTCTATCCATCCTATTAATGACAAATTCACCATATGTATGAATGTACGGCTTATCGTCTCAATGTCGTGGTGTAGATTTTTATTCAACATTTCATTATTTGGATGAGTATAACAATGAGTATAACTGATGTAAATAATAAATATAAAATTTTAATTATAATTTATGTATAATACACCATCTAATTACATACTATTTCACCACTAATTTAATGATATCATTGCTCGTGCATATGTACAGTTTACTGTCTGCACGACACGATGAGATTTAATTCCACATAGTAACCATTCCCAAATAATTTTCATTTCATTATTAATAATAATGTTTTAGAACTCAATATTATCCTATACATTAATAAAATACATCCTATTCATAACAAATATGACTTAAATAAAAAATCATATAAAGTAAAACGAATCAGTTAACACCCGAAACAATAATACTAATGCCATATTATTAACAGAGAAAAATTAAAGGATCATTTATGATATAATATTTTTGTATGTGGTTCTTGTATAATTTAATAAAAAATTATTTCACCATTACACATGAGTTCAATGTACCCTCCACTAAGGAAAAGAATAATGTAAGGGTTAATTTTATAAGCTCTTTATTATCTGAATTTGTTTTTACGAAAGTATCAACGGGGACTTATTTGTTATACACATATGTGTTTCTTACAAATGTATTTCAAAACATTTTAACTATTTCATAAAATATTGGTTAAATTCATTTATACCCTTGTTTTAATTTTTATAAATTTTTTTGAAATGAATCTTTCTTTCATTTTCAAAACAAGGTACTTTATGAACTTTTGACAGATTAAGGAAAGAATATTTTTATAACTTATACTATTGGTGTGGCTATTTTCTGCTGTTATAACACCATTGAATCTTCCCTTACAAGATTATATGAATATTTTCAAAATAAATGTTTAATTTTATAATTATGTGTCTTATAAATGATTTCAAAATTGAAAGAGATATTTCTCTCAAATAGTTTTGATTTCATATATTTCAATATCTTTTTTGGATTTTACGCTTGTTTGAAGTTGATTTGTTATGATACAATATTCCAAATTGTATTGAAGATTTTGTGATATGTTTGACTAGGGATGTGATATTTTAATAACATTAACTATTTAAGGTTAAATTACAGATATTTCATATGTTATTTTTAATACGAATGATTATATTATGTTTCAACCATTTAATATGAGGAATGCATTGGACATAGTAAGGGACGGGCATGGCCTGCTATAGCCCCTCGATACATCGATAGGCCTCATGAGACCAACTACTATATTGGCACAATTCCTTAACAAAATATTTATTTTTAATCTTGGAACGAGGCCTTGACTATGTCGTTATAATGTTGGGAATTATGCATTCCACCATTATGAAATTAGCTATTGATATTACATATGATTATTCGACTAGTAGAATATCAATGTAAATAAGTAAATGAAAATATTTGATTTATATTTTCCATTTTATATAGATTTTTAAATTCAAAAGTTTTGTGTTTTAGACATATACATTGCCTTAAATTATTATGATTATTTATGATAGTTTCAGATATATTGTTATCATTACTAATCATCTGAGCTCACCCCATTCTTATCATTTATTTTTTCCGGGAAGTGAAGAAGTATATTATGATTGACCTATAGGGGTATGCTATGGGATATGAGTGTGTTCAAAGTGGACACAATGTTATTGTTTTTTCATTTCATAAGGTAATATAAAACTTATATATGTATCTAGAACTTCTAATGCTACTAAACGAATCACTCTTTCAGGAATTGAACTCTTATGATCATGACCATGTTATGTAATAATGCACCAAATCTGGGTAACTTGGGTCATGAAATTACACAATTCTTCCAAGATCATATATAATTATTCAAATAATAAATCCTTTTCAAAATAAAATAATCAAAACAAATGGTTTTTAAATCATAAATAATCAATAATGAACCATTTTATATTCTTACATGCATAATAAAATGTCACTATGGTGTGGAAGAGTCATAAACATATAAAATCATTTCATTTTTAAAGGCTCCCATCCCATACTATCATAACATAGTGAATAGATAGCCTTAATGGATTGGGCTCACTCCTAATTTCCTTTAATTTGATAGTGGAAAATGTACAAAATTGTATTAGATTCACTCTCCATTAAATTTTATTTTTTCTCATGATATTTTATTAATTTCCCAATGAATTGGAGGGTTATATAATCTATTTTCCTCCCGTAACAAAGTGGAAACAATTATTATGTGTTCCAAGATCATGAATTATTTCATTTAATCATAACAAATTAACATGTGGTAAATATATGAGTTTAATGAAAATATTACTCAAGAACCATCATCATAATTCATAGTGAGAAGAAATAATGATGGTATTATATAACCATGATCCTCTTTAATATTTGTAATACTTAAGGGATGGTGACATAGAAGAAAACTAATTTTATTAAAGTGTTTAAATTATTTATTCAAAAATATGATAACATTTTTTTCATGGGGTAAATTTTAAGGAAACAAAAATTTCATGAAAAATTGGAAGATGTTTTTTCATCATGTTGTGATTCACTATTCATATCTACCCTTATACCACTATGTTAATAAGATTTTATATCATAAATTTATAACTTAGAAACATATTTTACATCATGATTTATTCAATTATTTTATTTTCATCACTGTTAAAAGTGTAATTTTACAATTTTGGATGATTTAATTTTAGGAGGAGGAGATTTGGAGGGTCCAGGATGAAGTTGAAGAAAAATGGACCAAACCACGCAAGATCCCAAGAACATATATAGACTAAAATGACTAGTTAGACTAATAAGTGCTTCCAATTGGGCTTAAATTCTGAGGAATTAGCCAAAATTCAGTTTTCAAATCCTTTTATATTGACACCCAAGCCTAATCCATTCTTTTAGGGGCCTAACTAAATAGATATGACTATGAAATCAAATCTGGTTGAAGCCAAAAAATGTGTTTTTATTTCAATCAGTGACTCAATATTTATTTTTCTAATTATAACCAAGAACTCTATGGATATATTCAAGATGTTCTTAAACAAGAATGTAGTTTCCTACAATGTGTGATAAGACTATTTGACCACTCAAAATAATGGTCCAAGTTGTTTCTCCAAATCTTGTGGTTGGAAACAAAAATCCAATTTGCCTATAAAGTGAATCCTTGGGAACCCCATCTGTAAGTTCGACCAAGGAGTTAATTTTAGTCTTTTCAGGATTATATAGAATTCATATACTAATACTAGAATATTTTTAGGACCCTATCCTCCTAGGGGGATCAAGGATGAAGGTGAAGATCTACCCGATCCTCTTCCTCCCCTCGATGAAAATAAAAATAGTGGGTGATCATTTCAAGAGAGACACATGTATTATTATAGGATTTTTGGAACTTTTTATTCTAATGGTTTGATGTAATTTCTCTGTGAAAAAATTCATTTAATTGTTATAATAACTTTATCCTCTTTTGAATGATTTTTTTTGGTACCCTTGTTTGTCACACATTTCAATCTCAATATGGATTAGATTGAAATTTAAGTGAGAATATTGGGTTAGTTTGGTTCAAAAAGATAATAATCCTCTTTCTCTCATACATAAATGAGATAAAATTTTTATTAAGTATCCCTCACACTATGAATATGGTTTAAACTTTAAAAATATGATTCTGGTGTCCATGGTTGTTTCTTTTTAAAAAAATTTAAAATATATGATGGGAATTGAGATCTAAATTACCTTGAATCGAAGGATTCTATAAAACCATGTGTAATTTTCAGAACAATGAACTAAAAAATATGTTTAGTGAACCCTATATTACTTCTCTCTCAAATAATATTAATCCACAACCTTCATTTTTCAACTATTAAACTATTTAATTATGTTATCTTATTTTTAAAATAGTTTTCAAAACCACCACAACTTTTATACTTTCTATTAGGAAGGCACACTTTAAACCTCCAAAACTCCATCAAAGATTCCCTAGATTCTATTATATTATAAAAATAACCCTTAAAAGTATAATCAATTTGAAAATTTCATAACAATGTGTTTAAATTTTGGCACCGTTTCGGGGGATCTTCATTTTTAGCATATTTTTTTAAAAAAACTTTTTGTAATTTGTATTTATTTGCCTCCTTATTTTGTTCCATAAATTTTTATGTTGATTTCTAAAATTCTCCTTTTGTAGGCCTTGTGTATGAAAAGGTATTCATTAGACGTACTAATTATTCTCAAACACAAACCATATATGATCTTATGTCATTGACATCAAGAAGAAATGAATGATCCCTTGAAGGAGGACTCCCAAAAAATTGATCCTCTTATCAATTATTATTATTCATTAGGAAAAAACATCAAAACTGATATAAAATTTCATAATATGGCTTAATACAATAATAAATTAAATTAACTAACCTTTTATCGTGTATTTATTCATCCTGAATACATTCAAATACTAGGAAAAGCATCTAATTTTTAACTAAAATTAATTTTAAATAAATTATTACCATGATTTCATGGACTCACCATAGAAGAACCCCATTAGAACATAAAATAATTTCATGATCTTTTTTCAATATTTAAACCTTCTAATGTTTCTTAATAATTAATAAATCATAGATAATTCCATTTTTATTTAGAATACACTACATAAAATTGGTTTTTTTATGTTGTCTTCATAATTAGAGGCTTGGAGGACATGAAACGCTTTTTTTATTAAATAAAACATCACATCTTCTCGAACTACAACTGTAATGAATGAAATCATTGAATAAGGAAATCATAATCGGAAACACTTCATGAATACTGTGAAATATTTGAAAGGAATTTTTCATGTTTCCCACACCAAGAAATTGGTAAACAAATATTAATATAATATTTATATGAATTTTTAATTCCTATTTATAGAAACTTGATTGATTTTTCTATAGCCGCTTCACTAGTTGTCAAAATCCTAATCGATGCAAGGACCCTAATTGAGAGCATAGCATAGAATAATCAAAAGATGGGTTCAAGGTTCAATGTACCCATTCAAGGATTCCATGTTGTGAAAAGTACTCAATTAAAGATGAAATTTGAAACAATATTTAAAGACATAAGTACCCTACTCCTATAACATTCTATTTCCCATGGGAAATCCCAGATATCTTCTTCCCATCCATTATGGCTTCTCTTCTTATGATATTCAAAATTATGACCAATTACTAAAACTAATATAAATATATAAGTGTTGTGAGGATATCATTCCAGACCGCCCCTAGAACCAACCCATTAGGAATGAACTATACAATACATGTAACCCTTGGTGGAAAGAAAATAAAGCCTATAGGAAAGTGGGTATTCAAACCAACCTCAACAACCATGGAACCAATAGGGGAAGAATAGTCACCCACCATCCCCCATAAATCGTCAACCGCTATAAATATATTTCCAAGAACCCCTTTGAAAAAATTATCTTTGATAAGAATAAATTACGAAACAAATGGCTGAAAATTATTTACAGTTACAACAGACCACCCAAGCCACCATACAAGACATAAAACTCTAATTAGGGGATATCATCGACTCATTAGTTGAAATCTAAAGTCATCGATCAGGTAAACTACCTTCTCACCAACTAGTCAACCCTATGGATATGGGGTTTTTTTTGTTCCATCACCCTTCTGTGTGGAAGACAACTTAAAAGGAAAATAACCCCTTCACTGGATTCATCTCCTCTATAGGAAACTAACATCATAAAAAAAGAGAGTGGCCCAAATGAAAAAAAAATCTTATCCTGAGATAATCCCATCCAAATGAAATATTGTCCCATTCAATCAAGAACCAAGCCAAAACACACCTCTTACATTTCCCCAATGGTGTACCCATCCAGGGGAACAAAAAAATTAACTTGATAAATAAATCTTGGAATCCTTCAAAAAACAGTAGTTTTACATGCCCATGATTAATTTCATGAAGAAAATTACAAGAAACTCATTGATTTTAACACTGATTTATATACACCAACAGAGAATTTGAGGCTATGAATGGTGATATTGGGGAGGAAGGTCTCATCGTTGATAAATCCATAACATCCCACCAAATACAATTATCCTAGAACATTCATGATTCCACGCACTGTATGGGAGTATTTATTTTATGATGTTATACACAATTTTGGTACCTTTATAAATGTGTTGGCTCCCTCTATTTTTATTTAAATATTGGTTTGGAATTGAAGGCAACCATAATTGTTGTTAAATAGTAAAAATTCATTACCCCACATCCCACTAGTCTATTATAGGATGTTCTTGTGAGGGTGAAAATAATAATTTGTACTACTTATTTATATGTTCTTAAAATGGAAGATGATAAGATTAATGTAAATGAACTAATTATATTGGGTAATCCTTTCTTGAAAATTTCCCAATTCATAATTAATGTAAAATATTGTAAATTATCTATGCTGTTTGGTGGAGAAATTTTCCACCTCAACATCCTTGATTCCATGAGGCACCAATTGGATGAAGAATACTCTCTTTCATCTAATTCTATTAATGTACTATGTTCCCCTGAAATAACATGTTATATTTATCCTAATACCCTTTATGATTTTTAATTGTAATATAAATTATATATAATGAATAATATATTGAATGTTTTATTGGCATAAAAAAATGTCAAGCATGTTTGTTAATAGATTATTTCTTGAGCACTGATGATCCCATGACCATCAATGAGACTGCTAAGCATATAAAAATTATTCCTGATTTGATAATGTTACCATTGAGTTGTTAGATGAGATCAACAACCTATCACATTCACATTCACACCCATAATCCAAAATCCCCTTCAATTAGTACGTAAATGAATTCCTAAAAATTTAAAATATTCATATCATGAGAATGGAAACAAGTTTCCTTTTATCATTTCTGGTTCAATCCCTCCCAAAAATTAATTGAAACATCATGAACATTTGATGGAGTATAAACAAGCATTGGGATAGATACTTTCAAACATTCCTGGTATTATCCAATGATTTTTCATGTATCATATGTTTTTAAATTATGTGGCTAAACCTGTGAGGAAGGTATAACATTGACTAAAAACCTCTTAGATGGTGTCCATAATGAATTGACAAAATTATCGGTTTCCGTAATCACTTTCCCCATCTATGACACCCAATGGGAATGTCAAGTTTAGGTAGTTTCCAAGAAAATAGGTCTAACAGTTAAAAAATTAAAAGATGAATTACTTCCAAACTATGTGCCAAATAGTTGGTGTTTCTATATATACAATCTCCAATTAAACCAATACACTTGGAAGAACAATTTTGTATTTTTGTTTATAGACCATATTCTAGAGAGGCTAGTGGGGAGGTCCCAATACTATTTCCTTGATGGTTATATAGGATTCCTTCAGATCTATATCAGTCAAAAGGATTATGAAAATTCTACCATTACATTATCTTTTAGCACATTTTCATATAGGATGATGTCATTTGGTCTAAAAAATGCTCCATGTTCTTTCCAATGATTTGTGTTGTGCTTTTTTCAGATTACATGGTGGATTCAATTTTAGTATCTATGGATGATTTCACAATTTTTGGATCATATTTTAATGAATGTTTTAGTAATCTTGGCTCTATCCAACATCACTGCATTGATAATAATCTTGTATTAAATTATGTGAAATTTAATTTCATGGTTCGACAAGGTATTTTACTTGGAAATGTTAGTTTTTGGGATTTTATCCAAGTAGATAAATCAAATGTGGATTTCATTTCATCCCTATCATTCCCCAAAAATGTGTGGTATGTTTGGTATTTCATACATCATGTTGTATTTATTTTATCATGGTTTCATTTGTGAATTTAGTATGATTGCACTTACCCTCTCTATCTTACTATATAAATGAAAAGTTATTTGTTTTTGATAAATAACTTGCACAATATTTTAACATAATAAAATAGATTCTCACATCACTACATGTAATCCAACCACATTAGTGGGATCTACCATTTGAATTCATATATGACTCGTCCAATAATGTAGTTGGGGCATTATTATCATGAAGGGTCAATCTATCTCTACATGGAATAGCCTTTTCCACACACACCCTAGACCCTACCAAAAGAATCTAAACCACAACTAAAAATGAATTATTTTCCAATTTTGTTTTCCTTGGATAAATTCTGGTTATACCTTTTAGGGTCCCAAATGATTATGTTCTCAGACCATGAATCCCTCTGATCTCTCTATAAGAAACTAGATTCCAACCCATGTCTCATTAACTTGATGAACCCAATTCGAGAATCTAACATAGAATGTATGGTTAAAAACATAGCAGAAAATGTGGTGGATGACCAAACCTGTAGTATCTTTTCATCCAAGGACATTAAATCATCCCCTTTTATTCCCATAAATGAAATGATTCCCAATGAGAAATTTTACTGAGTGAAATATGTTATTCCTTGATATGATGACATTGTAAATTATTTTGTAGCATCATGTATTCATACTAGTTTTTACAAAGACCAAGATGGACATTTAAAACAAGAGTCCCTTTGTTACATTTCGGATGACCCCTACCTTTGGAATACATGTAGTGATCATGTACATAGTCTTTTGTGTTCATAATAATGAAATTTATTCATTCTATAGGTTAAACGAAAATCATGATTGTTGTGGGCACTTTTGTCCAAAATATAATGCTCACAAGTTGTTAGATTATTATATCTTTCTTTCAACATTATTTCGGTATGCCTGTTATTTCATTAAATCATGTCCTTGTTTTCAATGAAACATGAATGTATCTAAAT
Organism: Viscum album; assembly: GCA_963277665.1. Lineage (NCBI taxonomy): Eukaryota > Viridiplantae > Streptophyta > Magnoliopsida > Santalales > Viscaceae > Viscum > Viscum album. Next base: position 967,290,950 of record OY728133.1, on the reverse strand, counting down.
GAAATAAAATTAAATTATAACCATTTAACTTCCATGAAATTTTTTATGTCTGTGGAATTTAAATTTGGGGTAATTTAACAATTCATCTGAAAATGTTTACATTCCACTGGCTGTTGATTACATGTCAAAATGGGGGGAGGCATTCACCACAAGGACTGCATATTCAGAGAAAGTTATCGAATTTTTGATGACCCAATATTTATGTGGGTTTGTATTTCCAAGAATCATCTTTTGTGACCAGGGTTCTCATTTCTAAAAATGAACAATATAATCACATGTGTGATAGTATAGGTTCAGGCATCAAGTGTATACTATATATCACCAAAAAACCCAATAGACAATATGAGGTTTCAAATAAGTATGTAAAACAAATTCTTGAAAATATAGTGCATACATATAGAAAATATTTTCCACTTATAGTATATGATTCATTATGGGCTTACCATACTTCAAAACATCCATTTGAATGTCACCATATCAGTTGTTTTGGAATGCTTTCTCACCTCCCTATAGAGATAAAGCGCTAAGGATACATGGATATTAAACAATGTAATTATAATATTTTGGGTGCAGGTGCTAAAAGGAAATTACATATTCAAGAGATAGATGAAATGATAATAGATTCATATAAGAACTTTAGGATTTCTAAAGAGAGAAACAAGGATTCAAAATATTTCCTCGTCCTTCATCTTTAATTCCACATTGTATATAAGTTCCCCCTTTTCAATTCAATGATGAAGTAGCATCTAGATAAGGTTTTTTCCCACTGTTTTGGTCAATACACTATTACTAAGGTTTATCCATTTGGTGTTATCTATGTTCAAAATGATGAAACAAGACAAACCTTAAATGTCAATGTTCTATTGCTAAATCACATTCATTAATCCATTCTAATGTCTCCAAAAAAGGAAATACAATTTCATAAAGCATCCTATGAATTACACCCACTTGGTTTTTTTCTTTCCTTCCCACACTCTATTTTATTATAGTAAGGAATATGCATATTCTAGGTGTGGGGTGGCTGGATCCTTGGGTTAGCTATGAATTTTCATTATCTATCTTCTATTTATTGTTTTACCTTAATAAATATTTTTAATACCTCCTCCCACCTCATTTCCCCCAAAAACATTTATTGGAATATTAATTTTCTATTTCTCACTTAATCATGGAAATTGTTTAGAATTCTTGAGAAATTTTCTTCTTTCATGTTGTTTTAAGAAAAAAATATTCACTAATATAATGTCTGTTTTAGGATGAATTTAACAGTTAGATGTTAATTTTTTATCAAAATATTTTTTTTCTAATTATAAGTTTGGTTTTATCATTTTGAAACATTTTAGAATAATAATACCATAAATTTCATTAGTTTATAGAGAAATAATGTCACTTATTTTCTCAAAACATCATTACATCCAACTATAAATTATAAATATTTCATACTTAATAGATTGTAAATATCATATAGGTTAATATTGATTAGTTCCCAAAATTATTTTCCCATTCCTTCGTTTATTATCTGATATTTTTCAATACTCTTCTGGATTGACTTATGTGTGTGTAATTGTTATCAAGGAGTTGTACACCCTAAAAAAATTAGAGACACAAAAAATGTATTTTGGCTTGGGAAGGTCCAAAACCAATCTTCCAGGACCTCTGGTATTATTATAACTATAATAATTACTTTCTTGAAAAGACGAAACAACAGTTGAGAGATTAGTATGACATTTTATCTTAAGTGGAACTTTAGAAAATAATAATAAAAATAAATTAGGGAAGTGATGAAATTCAAAAAAAATGTGGATATATAGTTCAGAAGCTTATGGTTTGACATCTTGGAATAATTAAGTGAGTAGGTCTTGAAATTTTATTACAAAGGACACATGATAGGATCGGGGGAAAGAATCATTTTAGTATAATTTTTTTAAAAGAAACTATATTTATGGGATAGAATGTGGGAAGAATAGAATGAACTAGTTTTCATACAATTTTTTTTTAATATTAGTTAAATAGTTAACTTTTGATTTATTTTCTAGAATTGGTATCATGCAACTCTTCATGTTTCATAATGATACAATTTCTGAGACCTATTTTTCCATGGTCATTGAGAACAACTTCTTGGTATTATTAATGATTTGATAACACTTTCATCACAAGTTTAGTTTTCATTAAATTATAAATATTCATAAAATTAGTAATATCCCCAGGCATCATATTTTGAAATGTTACTTTTCCTAAGTTTGAAAATGTCTTGGTGTGGGGGTGTGATCATGTAGCATCTCACTATTCATGTCCACCCTTACACAACTGTGTTAAATAGATTTCGTATCATAAATTACAATATTATTTAAAAATTTACTACATTATAAATTCAAGGATTTTGTGTTAATCATTGTTCAAAGGGTTAATTTTAATTTTTTGATGATTTCATTATATTTGGATATGATTTGGAGGGCCTAGTAAAAATTTGAATAAAAATGGGCCAAACGAAAAAAGATCCCAAGAACATATGTGAAATAAAATGTATAATAATACTAGTTAAAGCATCAAATTGTTTTTATATTTATTTAAAAGTTCCAAAATTAAGTTTCATACAACTATTATAAAGATATAAAATTCCATTTCATTCATTAAGGGGGCCAACTAAACATATCATTCTATGAAACTGAATTGGTGTGAAGTCAGAAGATGTGTTCTGTATTTCATATTTATCTCGAATAATATTTTTACCAATAGAACCAAATTTTATATGGATATATTAAATAGGTGGGAATATAATGTGTCAATTTTATTCAATGTTAGATAAGACTTCCTGGACACTCAAAACCATGGGAAAATAATTTTCCCAAAATCTGGGGGCTCAAAACCACCTTCCACTTTACTTATAAAAGGGAACCTTGATCACCCATTTTGTACGGATAAACAAAGTGTGAAGTGGTGTAATTTTGTAGTTATACATGGCTAGTCTACTCATATAAGAAGTTTTCTAGGCCCATATCCTCATATTTGGATTAAGGATGAAGGGGAAGATCCACCCGAGCCTCCTCCTCCTCTTGATGGCGAGCTAAACAGTGGACGACCATTTCAAGAGAGCTACACATATTGATAATGGGGTTATGGAACATGTTATTCTTATGGATTTATGTAATTGTTCTGTTAAATAATTTTTTATCTGATATCTTATCCTTATTCTACTTTTAATGCATTTTTGGGTACACATATGTTTGGACTTTATCATTTTAATACCCATTGTAATGGAATTTAAGTGTGAATCTTGTTTTTTTTCAATTTAACAAGAAAATAATCCCCTTACTCTCTCACCTACATGAGATATAAATGTAAATTGTTATTCCTCACTCTATACATAAGGATCAAACCCTAACTACATGCCTTTTGTGTCCAGGATTGGTTATTTTTGAAACATTTTAAATGGAATGAGGGGAATTGATATCGTGATTACCATCAAACAATATATTTCTTTAAACCATGTGTAATGTACAGAGAAAATAACTAAAATAGATGTGTAGAAAATCTGAAATGAACTCCTTCTATAATAATAATAATAAACTCCACCTTCCATTGTAAAATATTAAAATATTTAATTAAGTCAAGATATTTTTAAATTTTTTTTAAAAACAACCCCCTATATTTTTATTTTTTGTAAAAAATACACTATTTAAACCTCCAACTCTATTTTATAGATTACATAGGTTAAACCCATTGCTATAAATACCTTCTAAAAACATAACCAGTTTAATGTTTCATTACAATGTGTTAAACTTTTCAGAAGGAAAGCTTTTGTTTTTCATGTGCATTTTTTATAAAAACACTGTGTAATTTGTAATTATTTGTTCAATTATTTTCACCCTTCAATTTTTAAGTTGATTTCTAAAATGTTACTTTTATTGGACTTGTGCATGATCTTATTTTCATAGTACTAACTACTTGCTTTATTATAAGATTTATAGAGTATTTTGTATCATCAACACCAAAAAGGATTGAATGATCACATGAAGGAGGACACACAGAGAACCAACACTCTTACTGATTCTTCTTATTATTATTTAGCTAACATAAAAAAACAAATAAATGTTCATATTATGGCTTAAAATAACTATAAATTAAAAAAACTAACCTCTCTGTATATAGATATTCATCATCCAAACATTAAAATACAAGTCTATGCATCTAATTTTTTACTAAAATCTGGTTTAATTAACATATTACCACGATTTAATAGACTAGTAGGTGAATACACACATAAGCACTTAAAACATTTTAATGTGGATAAATAATAAGTAATGGTTAGGGTATTTTCTTTTTCATTACAACACACTACTACGGATAAGTTTTTTTATGTTAACTCGCATATTAGATGATGGGTGAACATGAAACATATTTTTATTCAAAACTATTTACTAGAATATCAAACTCCATCTATATGGAAATCAATTTGTTTAATAATAATGTTAATAGGGGATCCACTTCAAAAATACTAGGAAATATTTAAAAGGATATATTCAAGTTTCCAACACGACCAAATTAGTGATAAAATTTTAATTTAATATTTTTAAGATGTTTTAATTCCAATTGAACAAAACATGACAGATACAGATGAAAATGGTGATCTAGTTGAAAAAATAAAAATCACTTTAATGACCCTCAAATAGAACATGTCATAAAAATCTCAACAATTCTGTTTAAGGTCAATTTTACCCATTCATAGTGTCCATAATATTCAAAGTACTGAATTTGAGAAGAATGTGCACCATATTTTTGAAGTGGAAGTTACCCTAATCTGACAACATTCCTTATCCCAATGGAAATAAAAATCTCCTCCTACCATCCATTATGGTATCTTTTCTTATAACACCCATTATTATGACTATTTCCTTAAATTAAGAGAAGCATTTGAGAGGTTTGAGTCAATATTTCTTGGAAGCCCCTATAACCAACCAATTACTCAAGAATCATATTATTCATATAACCCTAGGTGGCATGAAAATAAATCTTAAAGGAAAGGGGGTATTCAAACCAACCTCCAAAACCATGGATCCTATAGGGGAGGAGTAGTCATCCACCACCACCCAAGAATCCTCAACCACCCAAATTCTTTCCTAACAACTCCATATAATTTTGGAGCCTATCAAATAAGACATGATGATGAAATGGGTGTAAATAATCTCTAATTTCAACAAACCATCCATGAGTCCATAAAAACCTTAAAAACCAATTATGACAACTTTCCAACTTGGTGGGGGGTAATCCAATGCCATATCTCAGGTAAACTACCCTCTAAACCACTTTTAAACCCATTGTATAAGTTAAATGTCAGTTCTGTTACCCATAGGAGTGGAAAAAAACATAAAATCCAAATGAACCCTATATCAGTGTCAGCCTCTAACAAGGAATATACCATCCCAATTAATGAAAATGGTCCAAAGGAGGAAACAAATTTCATGACAGAACCCCTTCCAAAGTGAATCATGATTGACTTAATGGACCTACAATCCACCCCCATTCATTATCCATTTCAACAAAGGTCCACCAAACATTGGAAGAAATGAAACATACTTTGACAATGAAATCTTGGACACTTTTAACTAAATATGAGTTTATATCTTCTTATTGATGTCGTAACGAAAATTCCATGATATTCCATGCTTTTAATGTATATGTGTACACACCAAAGGTAAAATAATGGTGGAAAAAATGTGATATTGGGTAGGAATTTCTCATCATTTATAGAAACATCACATCCCAACAAATTCAAAAATCCAAGACCTTTATTAATTATTTTCACCATAGGGAATTATTTCTTTTCTAATGATGTGACTTATTTTGGTGATAATATAAATGTGGTTCCTCACTATATTTTCTCTTCATTTGAAGTTGTTGAATTGAACCCCAAATCATTTTTTCCCAATAGGAAATTTTTTTGTACCGCACACCATGATGGTATGTTAGAGGATGTTCATGTGATGGTGAAAATTATAATTCTTCCAAATAATTTTTCTGTGATGAAAATGGAATATTATAGGATGAATGGACATGCCGCAATTATATATGGGAGGAGAATCTTGAAAAAATCCAAAACCATAATTACGGTTCAAAATGGTATATTATATATGAATTTTTATGGTGACATTTTCCACTTCAACATCATTGATTTCAAGATGATCCCCTTAGAAGATCATTCCTCACTCTTATTTAATTCTATTCATGTACTCTCATAACCTAAAAAACATATTTTCATTCCATTGATACCCTTTCTGAGTTTTCATCATTAATAAAATTTCAATTTAAATAATCAAACATTGAATTTTGTAGTTTTTTATATAAATTTAATGCATGTTAGTTAATAGATTATTTCTTGAGAATTGAGAATCTCAAGACCATCGATGATAATTTTAAACTTTTAAAAGCTCATTCATCATATCATGATGTTACCATTGAGTAGTTGGATGACATTAGTGTCCTCTAAATTTCACAATCTCCCCCTTCAATCAAAAATACACATTAATAGTTACATAACCCACTCCCTAAAAATTTTAAATACACATATCATGATAATGGAAAAAAAGATAATTTTCATCATTTATAGTTCACTATAAGGCCCCGGCCTTAATCATTACTTAATATTGAATTAAATGAATAATTAACATTGAGGATATTTTCAAGGTTAGAGTTTTAGAGAATTATATCATAACTATTAAATCTCAAATGATTACACAGTAGACACTTCTACAATGTTTATTTTTTTACAAAACATGAAATCTTAAAAAAAGTCATGTATATTTACATGTTTAACATAGCATGACTTTTCCTTGATCCCATCCTTGACAATATTCCACATTATGTCCTGTAAAAAACATCTCAAAAAAATTGTGTTGAGCATAAAAATCTCAGTAAGGGATATACAAAGAAGGAAAACTGTTAGTTTTTCAAAACATCAAGTAAACCATAAATACTTTATCAAAGTAATACTTTTCTCCTTTTGGAAGTAGTAAATATTCTTCACTAAAAAAAGACCATCACTTACCCTTTTATAGCCAAACGATTACCATAAAACCCATATAAAGAATGCATAACATATAAAGGTAACTTGGGACATAAACATACTTAAATGGAATTACCATACGGTCGACTTCCACACATACCACTTAATGGAATAGGCATACGGCAAACTTCCATACCCAAGACATTGGAGGTTATAATGTAACCACACGTCCTGGTATTCATGGCACCACCTGTAATTTGGATTATCATGTAACCACCCGTCAAATGTCCACGTACCATTATAAAATCATAACACATAAGAAATTATAAAGGAAACAAAACATTTCTTCATTTCAATCACAATATATCACATAAATATATTGACATAAAAATCCATTATCAAAACCATTTTAAATACCAAAATACATAAAAGAGTATATGGTATTTATTTACTTTTAAAAATATTACAGCTTCTTGAGGAAGACAAAGATCAAATAATACTCGCGTCGGCGGAAAGGTCGTTGTCACTGCGTACGTTAAAAAGAAACATTCTTTTCTGTATTTTAGTAAAATGCTTCATATATAAAATATTCCTTTTGAATAAAAGTAGAATTGGAAGGGGTTTATACACCATATAAAACAAAGTTGTGTATAAAATAAAATATGCCTCAATGAAAGGAGATTGAGATGAAGTCACTTACCACGTGTCTGATGTGACTCGATTGCTCTTTAATGACCTGAAAAATAAACTAAAGTTAATTTCTATTTATTTAAGAACCTTTTTCAAGTTTATTATTTCTTTTATATAACTTATTTCCATGTTATAAACATTATTTAATCATTTAAGTTAATAATTTTCATTTTGTCGATATTTGGTACTTAAGTCAATAATGGACTTTTTACAATTACATGTTGTTCATGTGGTCAAAGGTTAATTATATCCAGAATGATATTCATGATTTGGAGATATTCATGATTTGGATATCATATATATCATATATATCCATAATATACCTATATTTATAATAGTACATAACATTTAGAGGTAAGAAATGAAATGCACCGTTCATGGAGACGGTAAGTCGTACGTACGCATGAACGCTACTTTCATTTCAATTTTGTATTTAATGGAGTGAAATAATAATGATATAAAGGTATATTATAGTTCCAGTATAATATAATATATAATATCATTAACTCCATCCTATATACATCCCATATATGGCATTAACTAATCAAATCAATTTGAGGGGGCGGTGGTCCACACTTCCTAAAATGAAATTATCGTGTTTACCCATAATGGAAACCATAAAGGTATGCCACAAATGAAAAATAAAGAAGCATAAGGAAAACATAAATATAATATATATCTCATATAAATATAGTGAAATTTTATGGCCACCATTAAAGGTGTTAAAAGAATATTGAACAATCATCGTTTCGTGAGGCAGAAATTCGCCAACCACAGAAACAATATGTTCTTTAACCATTAGACGGAGGTGTGCGTAATTTTAGCTTGAATCCTTCTCATAACAACATCCTAGTATATTGACGATACAGTTTTTGTTACAATATAAAGTAATAAAAAAAATTTAGTAGGTTGGAGAAGCAAAATAATACATAAGAACACAGGAGAATACATTACATTTAAATCGGGTAACTCCCTTTGGTTTGAACCAAAAGGGTTTCTGGAATAGTTTCTTGCCTAAGGTAAGGATTCTAGGATGAGTAGAGGGATGTATAGAGATAAAAGGAGCAGAGATTGGCTGATCCAATGGCTTGAGAGGTGTGGGTAAGGTGGTAGAGGTGGGGGCCTTTTATAAGAGGAGAGGAGGGGCACTATTGGAAAGTTATAAAATGTAACTTCATTATAAAATGTTTTTCGTATTTTAAAGGTCCCAAAAGGATTTATTTTGAGGATAAGTTTATAAGGGTTAAAAATCTACCCATCCAATAGGTTTTGGACTAGTTTCGGTCTTAGATTTTACATTATCGTTTCATTTTATTTAAATCGTTAAATAATGAAGTAATCGATGCATAATCATGGTGTCATAAATAATTTAATTTATTTAATGTCTAAAAATTATAAAAATTATCATGATGTAGAAAATCATTTTAGCTTTCTAATTAATATTTATAGATAATATTATGTCTTGTATAACCCCATGTAAAAATTGTTTTAGCAAAACCATACATGTTTGTGACATTTTTATTTTAACATTGAATAAAAAGTTATTAATGTCATTTTCTTACCCATGTGGCACCATGGGGTCCCCAAGTTGAACCATGGATTATTTTGGACTGCCAGGACACATCCAATAAGGTTATGACATTTTTAAAGATAATTTAATATAATTATAACATTATTTTTACCTTAAATTACACTAATTACCTTTAATCGCGATTAATAAAACGTAAAAATTACTATTCACTGAAAAATTATTTTAATCCCATTAAACCAAATTTTACATCCTAATGACAACCATGTATGTCGGATTTTTGAAATTCAATCCACAAAAGTGGTAAAGTTTCATTAAAATGAAAAATTAGTTTTTATAACTACCACTTAGTGGTTTCACTATTCATCTAAATTTGAAGTTTTTCAGAAAAATACCAAAAATTCACCCTAAGCTATATTTGATATTCTAAATTCTAAAATGATTTATATTATAAAAAATTCAAAACATATAAGTTTCATTAATTAATTTAATAATTAATTACCACTTTCAAAACAAATAGCGTGTTTTTATGAAACAATATATATCAAAAGATTGACAGTAGTTTAAGTCTAATTTCAAAGTTAAATTAATTTCAATGACCACCATTGGATTAAATGGTAAAAATATATTCTAATTTCACTTTAAAACAAATTAAAAAGATAATCTAATCATATAAATAAATTATATTAAAAAGAGGTTTTCAATTAAAATACAACATTTTTCACTATTCATTAAAAAATGGACTTTATCGGAAAAATACCAAAACATTACACAAAGTAAATTTTGATGTCCCGATTCTAAAGAAGAAATTTATTTGGTCCAATAGAATGTATAAGAGTGAAAAAACTATATTTAAAAAGGGTTCTCCCTCAAAAGGTGAAAAGTTGACCTTTTAGTGAATATTAGTGTATTTATGCTTAAAATTGAATTATTTTCTTATTTTAAGCCATTAACTTTTATTGGATAAATTTAAAAATGTTTAACAAAAATATATAGTCATATTTTAGTTATTTCTATTCATTCCCTCCAATACAATGGCTACATGTTAACTACCATTTAAAATAATATTATTATATTACTAGTGTGCAACATAAGATTTCAAAGGAACTCTTTGTTGTGTATCGGGTACACTATCAAACATAGAAACCCCTTTAAAGTAGAATTTATATTTAATTAACAAATATTAATAAATATGAAAGTGTATTATTCTTTATTTACCTGGGATGTTACATCCTTCCCCCTTTTTGGGAATTGCGTCCTCGCAATTTTATGCACTTATCCAAATAAGTGGGGTATTTATCCCTCATACCATTTTTAGATTCCCATGTTGCCTCTTCAACAATATGGTTTTTCCAAAAAACCTTTACCTGGTGAATTACCTTATTCTGCAACACTTGCTCTCTATGGTCAAGAATCTGGACTGGTTGTTCTTCATAAGAGATATTCTCTTCCAACTGAACTACCTCTGGGCTCAAAACATGAAATGGATCTGGCATATACTTTCTCAACATCAAAACATGAAAAACATTGTGTACCTGAGATAAACTAGGAGATAAAGCCACTTGGTAAGAAATTGATCCAACTCTCTCCAGAATTTCATATGGTCAAATGAACCTTGGACTCAGCTTTCCTTTCTTACCAAATCGCATCACACTTTTCCATGGTGATACTTTGAGAAAAACATGATCACCTACCTCAAAAGATAGATCCTTTCTCCAGTTATCCGCATAACTTTTCTTCCTACTCTATGTTGTTCTCATGTGTTTCTGAATCAACTGAACTTTCTCTACCATCTCTTCTACCAAATCTGGTCCCATGAGCTTCCTTTCACCTACTCCATCCCAAAAAGCTGGAGTTTGACACCGCTGCACATATCATGTTTCAAACGCAGCCATCTTTATACTAGAATGAAAACTGTTATTATAAGAAAATTAAACCAAAGAAAGTTGTTGGTCCCAACTTCCCTGATAATCCATCAAACAAGCACATAGAATATCCACCAAAGTCTGAATTCTTCATTCTGACTGCCCATCTGACGAGGATGAAAAGCTGTACTAAAATTTAATTTAGTACCCAACAACTTTTCAAGGCTTTCCAAAAGTTTGAAGTAAACCTGAGATCACGATCAGATACAATGGAAAGGGGAACTCCATGTAACCTGACTATCACTTTATGATACAATTGAGAAAGTTGATCTCGAGAGAATGTATCTCGAATAGGAAAGAAGTGAGCAGATTTAGTCAATCGATCAAATATAACCCATATTTCATTATTACCTCGAGATGTCTTTGGTAATCCCACAATGAAGTCCATGGATAAATTTTCCCATTTCCATTCTGGCACTGCTAATGACTACATCATCCCCTACGGTAACTGCCGCTCTTCTTTAACCTGGTGATAATTCAAACACTTCACAGTAAAATTGGAAATATTGCATTACATTCCATCCCACCAGCAATACTCCCACATATCTCTATACATCTTAGTACTGCCAAAATGAACTGAAAATGGGGAACTATGAGCCTCACATGACAACTCATTCTTCAACTGTGAATCACAAGGCACGCATAATCTCTTCCCAAACCTCAAAACATAATCATTATCAATGTTAAATTCAGGAAACATACCCTTCTGAACATGCTCTACCTTTTTCTACAACCCACTGTCTTTCTTTTTGGCTTGATTAATTCTGTCTGATATAGATGATCTCACTTACACCAGAAACAAAATAGAAGAAATTCCTGCACCAATAACTTCTATGCCAAAGTTCATCAAATAAAAAACCAAAGGATTTCGTTCCAAACGTATCATGGTTAATAAAGCATTATATTTTCGACTCAAAACATCAGCCACTTTATTTTCTTTTCCGGATGTTATTGAATTGTACAATCACAATCCTTGATTAATTCTATCCTTCTCCTCTGTCTCATTTACAATTATTTCTGAGTAAATATATAAATTAAACTTTTGTGATCAGTATATATCTCACATTTTACTTCATACAAATGGTGCCTCAAAATTTTTAGAGCAAAAACAACAGCAGCTAATTCCAAATCATGTGTAGGGTAATTTAACTCATGAGTGTTGAACTGACGTGAAGCATAAGAAATTACCTGATCATTTTGCATAAGGATGCAACCGTGTCCTTTCAATGAAGCATCACTGTAGAAAACAAACTCACCATTCTTGGAAGGAAGTTCCAAAACTGGATAATTCACCAATCTTCTTTTCAACTCCTAAAAACTATCATCACATTCTTTTTTCCAGATAAACTTAACACCCTTCCAAGTTAGCTTAGTCATTGGACTAGATAACTGTGAAAAATTTTCAACAAACCTTATGTAGTAACCTGCCAAACCAAAAAAACTACGAATCTCGGTTACATTTGTGGGACTCGTCCATTCTTCAAAAAATTCTGCTTTAGCAGGATCAATAGTTATGCCATTTTTTGAAACAATGTGACCAAGGAATGAAATATGTTGTAACCAATACACACTCTTGATGAATTTTCCATACTGTTTTTTTTTCATTTAAGGTTTTCAAGATAACCCTTAAATGAGTTTCATGCTCCTCTTTACTTTCCAAAAACACCAAAATATCATCAATGAAAACAACCACAAGCTTATCCAAGAACTCATGGAAAATTATATTCATAAGGTCCATGAATACAGAAGGTTCATTGGTTAACACAAAAGGCAAAACAACAAATACATAATGGCTATATCTAGTACAAAACACAGTCTTCGGAATGCCAGCTTCTTTTACTTTCAACTAATGGTACCCGGACCTCAAGTCAATCTTCGAAAAATACTATGCTCCCTGGAGCTGATCAAACAAATCATCGATATGAGGCAAATGATACTTGTTCTTAAAAGTGATGTTATTCAATGCTCTATAATCAATGCAAAGTCTCATTGAACCATATTTCTTTTTAATAAACAAGATAGGAGAACCCCAAGGTGATGTGCTAGGTCGAATGAAACCTTTATCTAATAACTCCTGCAATTGATTCTTTAACTCTAAAAGTTCAACTTGATCCATTCGATAAGGGGATTTTTAAATTGGCAAGAATCAAGAACTAAGTCAACAGTAAAATCAACTTCCCGATCATGAATAATACCAGGCAACTCATCAGGAAAAACATCAAGATACTCTTTTACCACTGGCACATCATTAATCTGAACAGTTCCTTTATTTTCAACAATATGTGAAATGTAACTTTCATTTCCATCTTTTACTAGTTTCTCAACTTCTTAATATGTTATAAAAAGCAAGGGTTAATTCTTGTAGGAAAAATGAAAATCATTCTGAATAGAAACCATTTTAGCTCTGCAGTCAATATTATCATGATAAACAGAAATCCAATCCTTGCCCAAAATAGCATCAAACTCTAGTAGAGTCAAAACAATAAGGTTTTCAGGTAGATTCTTTCCGCACACAAGGATATGAGGGTTCTTATAATTTCTTTTTGTCTCAATGTTCCCTCCTGGTGTTTTTAACATATGATCATGTTTCATATCTTGAGTTAGAATTCACAATTTAGTAGAAATTTTCTCATAAATTAATGAATGTGTAAACCTTGAATCAAACAACACATTGGAATAATATGAACAAACAAACAGTGTACCTGATACTACTTTATTCGATGGCCCAACATCTGCTGAAGTAGTTGAAAAGGATTTCACCGCCCCTTTCTGCTTGTAGTATGGATTCATTCCCTCAGTTTAGTTCTTAGTTAGACACTCATTTGCATAATGACCCATTTCATTACACTTAAAACATCTTACCGCTGTCTTTTCATTGCCTGCTTGATCATATTCCTTACAGTTACGTGAAATATGACCAGACTTACCACACCTAAAGCACTTTCTAGATTGGGATAAACATTCTATAGGATGCATATTACCACACTTTTCACAAGATGGATATTTTTTTTCTTACTTCCTTGATTTTTTGATGAATTCTTACCATTTTCCTGCCAACTGGACCTCTTATTCTGTTGTTTTTCAAAGAACACTTGATCATCGCCAAACTCCATTTCCACCTTCTCCGCACATCGAACAAGTTTTTCATAACTTTTGAACTCACAAGAAGCTACTGCCCTTCGATACGTTGGCTGTAACCCTGAGTAAAACGGTTGATTTTACTATCAAGATCTAGAATTAAATTTGGATCATACCTTTCCAGTCGATTGAACTTTTCTTCATATGCAGCCACTGAGTCATCCTCCTGCATAAATTCTAGGAATTGTTTTTCCATCCTAAGATGAACCACCTTAGGAAAATATTTCTCAAGAATAATACCTTTGAATTCATCTCAGTGAAGATCATCAATCACATCACTACCCCTAATATTTTTCACCATCGACCACCACTGATCAGCTTCACCTTCAAAATGGTAAACATCAAGACTAACCTTTTGATGTTCTGAACACCCCCATGACATCAAAAATCATCTCCAGTGCATTAATCCACCCTTCTTCTAGCACAAGGTTAGATGATCCTCTGAATGATGGGGGTTGTTTCCTCATGAAATGTTCCACCACTGAAATGTTCCCCGGTGGTTGATCTGGCTGATATCGTACATGGATTTCACCACTATTTATAGCCTAAGTCAACTGTGCCATCTGTGCAACAAACTATTCAGTTCTGATTCCGACCATCTCAGGTTACTGATTTGGAAGGTTTTCTTCCTCCTAATGTTGTCCCAAAATAGATGCCTTGTTTCCTCTGCAGAAAACCATTCATAACACAGAAATATATTATGAGAAGAAACATGGTAATCTTTAAGTTCTATATCATTTAAATCATACCATAAATTAATTTATAATTTAACAATTTTCTAACTCCTAATGTTTCCTAAAATGACCTCTGATACCAACTATAAGGCCCCATCCTCAAACATTACTTAATATTAAATTTAATTAATAATTCATATTGAGGATCTTTTCAGGTTTAGTGTATTATAGAATTAGATCTTAACTATTACATCTCAAATGATTACACAGTAGACACTTCTACAAAGTTTCTTTTTTTACAAAACATGAACTCTTAAAAAAAAGTCATGTATAGTTCCATGTTTAAGAAAGCATTACTTTTACTTGATCCCAACCATGACCCTATTCCATATAATTTCCTACGAAAAACATTTCAAAAAAACTTGGGGTGAGCATAAAATGCTCTATAATGGATACACAAAGAAGGAAAACGGTTAGTTTTTCAAAATATCAAGTAAACCATAAATACTTTATCAAATTAATAATGTTCACCTTTAAGAAGTAGTAAATAATCTTCACTAAAAAAGGTCATCACATACCATATTGTAACCAAATAATTACCATAAAACCCAAATAAAGAACACATAACATATAAAGGAAACTTGGGACATAAACATACATAAATGGAATAACCATACGGTCGACTTCCACACATATAACATAATGGAATAACAATATGGCCGACTTCCATACCCAATGCATTGGGGGTTATAACGTTACCACCCATCCTGGTATTCATGGCACCACTCTTAATTTGGTTTATCACATAACCACCCATCAAATGTCCATGTACCATTATAAAATCATAACTCATAAAACAATTATAAAGGAAAGAAAACATTTTCACATTTCAATAACAATATATCACATAAATATATTGACATCAAAAATAAATTATCAAAAACCATTTTCAGTACCAAAATACATAAAATAGTATATGGTATCTATTTAGATTTAAAAATATTACATCTTGTTGAGGAATCCAAAGATCAAATAATACTCGCGGCGGCGAAAAGGTCTTTGTCACCGCGTACGTTAAAAAACATAATTTTTGTTGTTTAGTAAAACACTTCGTATATAAAAGATAACTTCTGAATAAAATTATAATTCAAAGGGGTTTATACACCATACAAAAGAATGTTGTGTATAATGCAAAATATGCCTCAATGAAAGGATATTGAGATGAAGTCCCTTACCACGTGTCCGATGTGACTCAATTTATCTTTAATCTCATGAATAATAAACAAATGTTAATTTCTATTTGCTTAAGAACCATTTAAAAGTATATTATTCCTTTTATATAACTTATTTCCATGCTATAAACATTAGGTAATCATTTAAGTTAATAATGTTCATTTTGTCGATATTTGGTACTTAAGTCAAAAATGGACTTCTTACAATTACATGTTGTTCATTGGTCAAAGGTTCATTATATCCAGAATGATATTCATGATTTGGATATCATATATATCATATATATCTAGAATATAAATGTATTTATAATAGTAAATAACATTTAGAGGTAAGAAATGAAATGCACCATTCCTGGAGACGGTAAGCCGTACTTACGCATGAACGCTACTTTCATTTATATTTCATTTTTAATGGAGTGAAATTATAATGATATAAAGGTATATGATAATTCCAGTATAATATCATATATAATATCATTAACTCCATCCTTTATACATCCCACATATGGCATTAACGAATCAAATCACTTTGAGGGGGAGGTATTCCGCACTTCCTAAAATGAAATTATCGTGTTTACCCATAATGGAAACCATAAAGGTATGCCAAAAATGAAAAATACAGAAGAATAAGGAAAAGATAAATATAATATATATAATATATAAATAGTTCTACATCTTAATGTCCGCCATGAAAGGTGTTAAAAGAAGATTGAACAATCATCGTTTCGTGAGGCAGAAATTCGCCAACCACAGAAACAGTATGTTCTTTAACCATTAGACGGAGGTGTGTGTATGTGTAGCTCGAATAAATCTCATAAAAACAAAATAGTATATTTAAGATATTTTTTTTGTTACAAAATAAATGAATAAAAAGATTTTAGGGGGTTTGAGAAGTAAAATAAAACATAAGAACGCAAGAGAAGACATTACCTTTAAATCAGGTAACTCCTATTATTTTGAACCCAATGGGTTTCTTCAAGAGCTTCCTGCTTAAGGTAAGGCTTCTAGGATGAGGAGAGGGATTTGGAGAGATAAAATAAGTAGATCTTTGCTGATCCAATGGCTTGGGATGTGTGGGTAAGGTGGTAGAGGTGGGGGCCTTTTATAATTGGAGAGGAGGGGCACTATTGGAAGGTTATAAAATCTTACATTATTATAAAATGATTTTAGGATTTTAAAGGTCCCAAAATGATATATTTCTAGGATAAGGTTATAAGAGTTAGAACTCTACCCATCCAATAGGTTTTTTACAAGTTTAGATCTTATATTTTACATTATATTTTCATTTTATTTAAATCGTTAAATAATGAAGTAATCGCTGCATCATCATGGTGTCATTAATTATTTAATTTATTTAATGTATTAAAATTATAAAAAAATATAATGATGTAGGAAATATTTTTATATTTCTAATGAATATTTATAGTCAAAATTATGACTTTTATAACCCATGTTAAAATTGTTTGACAAAACAATACATGTTTGTGACATTTTTATTTTAACTTTAAATAAAAAGTTATTAATGTCATTATCTTACCCAAGTGGCTCCATGGGGTCCCCAAGTTGACCCATGGAATTTCTTAGTCGGCCATGACACATCCAATAATAGTAGGACATGTGTCAAGGTAATTTCATATTATTATAACATTATTTTTACCTTAAATTACACTAATTACCTTTAATCGCAATTCATAAAACTTAAAAGTTACTATTCACCAAAAAATTATTTTAATCCCAGTGAACAAAATTTTACTTCCTAATGAAAACCATGTATGGAAATTTTTGAAATTAAATTCACAAAAGTTGTAAAGTTTCATTAAAATGAAAAATCAGTTTTTTTAACTACCACTTAGTGGTTTCGCTATTAATCAATAATTGATTTTTTTAGAAAAATACCAAAAATTCACCCGAAGCTATATTTGATATTCTGAATTCAAAAATGATGTCTAATTTAAAAAATTCAAAACATATAATTTTCATTAATTAATTTAATAATTAATTCTTTCTGTCAAAACAAATAGCGTGTTTTTATGAAACAATGTATATCAAAAGATTGACACTAGTTTAATTCTAATTACAAAGTGAAATTAATTACAATGACCACCATTGGATTAAATGGTACAAATATATTCTAATTTCACTTTGAAACAAATTCAAAAGATAATTTAATCATATAAATAAATTAAATTAAAAAGAGGTTTTGAATTAAAATACTACATTTTTCACTAATCATTAAAAAATGAACATTATCGGAAAAATACAAAAAATTTACAAAAAGTAAATTTTGATGTCCTGATTCTAAAGAAGAATTTTAATTGGTCTAATAGAATGTATAAGAGTGACCAAAACTATATTTAAATAGGTTTCTCCACTAAAAAGATATATATCGACCTTTTAGTGAATATTAGAGTATTTATGCTTAAAATTGAATTCTTTTCTTATTTTGAGCCTTTATCTTTTATTGGATAAATGTAAAACATTTAACAAACATATATAGTCATATTTTAGTTTTTTCTATTCATTCGTTCATATTCATCGGCTACATGTTAACTACCATTTAAAATAATATTATTGTATTACTAGTGTGCAACGTAAGATTTCAAATAAACTCTTTGTTGCGTATCGGGTATGCTATGGAACATAGAAACCCCTTTAAAGTAGAATTACTATTTAATTCTAAAATATTAATAAATATGAATATGTATTATTCTTTATTTACCTGTGATGTTTCATTGACTCCATCCCATACATAAATTGTGACATCTTGATGGTTTGAGGGAGTATAAAAAAGAATTGTGATGCACACTTTCCAACATACCTGTTATTAGACCATCATTTTTCATGCATCATATATTATTAAATGATGAGTCTAGACTAGTGAGGAAGGAACAATTTCACCACAAACCAAACCTTCAAGATATTTTTAAAAAGGATGAAACATAATTATTAGTATTTGGAATCATTTACCCCATCTCTGATAGTCAATGTCTTAGTCTACTGTATGAATTTCCCATGAAAACTAGTCTAAAAGTAATATAAATTAAAAAAAATTCGTCCAACCCATGTGTAGAAAAGTCGGTGTATCTATATAGACTATCTCTGAATAAACCAATACACTAGGAAGGACCATTTCCCATTGTCATTTATTGACAACATGCTAGAGGGGTGAGTAAGGAAGTCTCACTTTTGTTTACTTAATGGGTATTTTGGATACTTTCATATCTATATCTCCCCTAGGAACAGGAAAATATAACCTTTAATTTCCACTTTGGCACTTTTTCATATAGGAGGATGTTATTTTGTTTTTTAAATTCTCCAGGTAATTTCCTATGATGCAAGGTTAGTATATTTTTGGATTACCTAGAGGATTGCATGGAAGTTTTCATGGATTATTTTACTTTTTATGGATCCCTTATTGATGAATTTTTATTATTGTTGGTTATTTTCATTGTCTTTATATTGAAATAAATCTTATATTAAATTTTAATATATTCCATTTAGTTTTATGAAAAGGAATAGTACTTGAAAATTATATTAATGGAAATAGAATCGAAGTAGATAAATCAAAAGTTAATGTCATTTATTCTTTACCATTCCCCAAAAATTTATGGGATGTGCATTTTTTTATTAGGTCATGTTGGATTTTATCATCACTTCATTTGCGACTTTTGTGATACTAAACACCCCTCACCTTGTTACTATAAAAAGAAAAAAAAATATTTTTGTTAAATATACAAGGAATCTTTGAAAATTTTTAAATATAGTCTCATTTCACCCCAGAAAATCCAACTACCTTTGTGGGAGTTGTAATTTCAGCTCAGGTGCAACACCACTAAATATGCATTTATTGTAGTATTATAAAAAATAAGCGATCAATATCCACATGTCACAACCTATTCCTCAAACATATTAGACCCCACCCAAGAAAACTGCAACAAAACTAAAAATTTAATTTCCATTTTTTCCCTTGGATAAATTCAGATAATCATTTTAGTGTAAAAAGGGATTATGTTCTCAGACCATTTATCCCTCAAGTATCTATTTAAGAAAATAAAATCCTTCCCATGTCTTATTCACTATATGATCTTAATTAAGAAATTTAATATTAAAATTAGTTATAAAATGTAGTGGATAAGGTGAAGGAAATCCATATCACTAGGATCCTTCCTTTCATGGACATTGACTCGTCCCCTTATATTCCCAAAAAATAATTTTTTTCCCAATGAGAAATTGTCCCGATTGATAGATTCTATTCTTTGGTTTGTCGAAAATGTAAATTAGTTAGTAGAATCTTGAATTCCAACTAATTTCATCAAAATCCAAGATGAAATTATAAAACATGATTATCGTTGGTACATTTGGGATAACCCATACCATTGGAACAAATGTAGGGATGAAGTCCCCAGGCATTATGTTCCTACTAGCAAGAATCAATATGTACTTAGGTTATACTACACACTTTATTATGGGGACCACTTTAGTTTCCAATGGACTACTCACAATTTCCTCTATTCTGGTCTCTTTAGGACAATATTATTTAAAGATTCCCATTATATCTATAAATATTGTTTGTGTTTCCAATTAAGGGGAAATTTATCTAAAATAATTGAAATGACATAAGAACCCTTGCTAATACATTATATTTTTTATATTTGGGGCATTGAATTTATATTGAAATTTCCCAATTCCTTTAGAAACATATATATCTTCTTATAGTTTATTACATGTTAAAATGGTTGTAAGAACACACTATAGGGACTGATAATTCAAAGGAAGTTGTGGAATTTTTTGACAACCAAAATTTTCTGTAGGTTTTCATTGCCTAGGTTCATAATTAGTGACTAGTATTCTCATTTCTATAACCCAACAATGAAATAGATTTTGATTTTTTATGGGGTAAGGCATTGAGTGTCTACTATATTTCACCCACAATACAATTTCCAAGGTGAGGTGTCGATTTGGGGGGTAAAACAGATTCTTTAAAAAATGTTTAGCCTAGTAGAAAAAATTGGTTCACACACTCCATGATTCATTATGGGATTACCATATAGCTTTCAAAACTTGCATTGGAATGTCAACCTATCAACTAGTTTTTGGAAATTTTCCTCACCTCACTATAAGGATAGATCATCAGGCCTACTTGGTCATTAAAAAATGAAATCCTATTCTTTCTGGTGCAATTTCACAGAGGAATTTTCCGATTTATGAGATGGAGGAAATTTTAATAGATTCATATGAGAACTCTTGGATTTATAAGTAGAGGTATAAGGAATCCCATGACCACCTCATCCTCCATCGTCAATTTTACATTTGGAAGAAGGTTCTCTGTTTCAATTAAAGGTTTAATTTGCACCCAAGTAATAAATATTCCTACTAGAATTGACCATATATTGTTACTAATTTTTATCCATTTGGTGTTGTCCTTTTTTAAAATGAAGAAACAAAAAACCATCATTGTCAATTGGAAGAAGCTAAAGCACTTTCATGAAGCCATTATTGAGTTCCTAATGGATAAAATACATATTCACAAAGAATCCTATGAGTGATACCCTTGTGGTTTTATTCTCCAATCCCACACTCTCATTTATTATAGTGGGGTTATTGTATACTCTTGGTGTGGGTGTGGGAACATTCATGGGCTACCTAAGAAATTTCATCCTCTTCCTTAATTTTTTTTCACTTTTGGGATAGTATTGTTACCACCTCTCTATCATTTCCTCTTACTTTTGTGTCGTAATATTCATTTTTTATTCCCACTTAATCATGGAAATTATTTATAATTCAGGAGGAATTTATATCTTTCATTATTTTAACAAAAAAATCACTGATTGAATGTGTGTTTCAGCATGAATTTAACATTTAGGTGTGATTTTTTCGTGAATATTGGTTATTGGTTGATGATATTTTTGGTTATATCATTTTCATACCATTGTGAAGAATGATACACATTTTGTGAGTAGTTTATGGGAAAAATATGTCACTTAATATCTCTACACATCTTTTACAACAAATCATAAGGTGTGAATGTTTCATACTTAATTCAAGGATAAAATATTTTAAGTTAATTATTATCATCCGTACAAAATAATTTTCCCACATGTTTGTTCATTATCTAATATTTTTTCATTACTATACCAGATTGACCTATGCATGTGTACAACATTTCTGACTGTTGAACCTCCCAAAAAACAAAAAAAAATTAAAATTACAACTTCAATGTGGGATATGTCTTAGGAAGTTCATAAACCACTCCTCATAGATCTTTGATATTGTTGTAACTATAACAATTAGTGTCTTTATGAGACTGAACAAGGTTTGATAAATGATTGTGAGATTTATTCCAAATGAAAATTAAAAAAACAATTATAATAAAAAATGAAGGGAGTGATGAAATGTAAAAAATATAGTGATATATGTGTTTTGATCATTTCATTTTTCTTCTATAAATTATTATGTTAGTGGGTATATAAATTTTCATTTAAATGATATATGGTAGGTTTGTTGGGCAGAAACATTTAAGTAGAAAAAATCTAAAATAAGATATATTTATTGGATATAAAGTAGGAAGAAAAACCTAAAAAAAAATTCACACAAACATGTAGAGAATTAGTTAAATTTATTACTTTTTAATTATTTTATCATATTGGAATCATGTAACTTATATATTTTAATTCTGATACAATTTGGGAGACATCCTTTTCCAAAGATCCCAGAGAACAACTCCTTGGTGTGGTTTTTTCTTTTATCACATAATTATAACAGATGAAATTTTCATTTATTGTTAAATATTAATGATGTTGTTAATATATACATACATCATTTTTCGAAATGTAACTTTTACTAGGAGTGAAAATATTTAGGTGTGGGGTTGTGATAGGTTAGTTATTCACTATTCACTCACACCTGTATACCACTGTGTTAAACTAATTTTGTACCAAAAAATACAAATTTATTAAAAAAATTATATATCATGATTAATTAAATTATTTTTCCTAATAACTATTAAAAATATTGATTTACCTTTTTTGGATGATTTCATTAAATGAGGAGGTGATTTAAAGGGCACATGATAGAGTTCATGGAAAATGGTTTGAACTGCACAAGATCCCAAGAACAAATGTGGAATAAAATTCAATAATTGTATTAATATGTGAATAATATTGGGATGAAAAATTTTTTATGATCCAGAATTAATTGAGATAAAACACTCTTGAATGCACCTAATCAATTTTTTTATTTACAGGGCCCAACCAAACTATTCTTTCTATGATACCAAATCTACTAAAAGTCAAAATTTGTGTTCTATATTTCATCCATATATTGAGTTATTTTTTTCAAAGGGAACAAAATTTTCTATGAATATATTAAATATATTGGGAAAAATTATTTTCCTAAAAATTT
Source organism: Viscum album (assembly GCA_963277665.1). Lineage (NCBI taxonomy): Eukaryota > Viridiplantae > Streptophyta > Magnoliopsida > Santalales > Viscaceae > Viscum > Viscum album. The sequence continues at coordinate 967,267,365 of OY728133.1, read as the reverse complement.
ATATCAGAATATATTACAACTCAAAATAATAGACAAATTGTTTTCTTGAAATCTGTGGTTCAAAATCACCTTCCACATTGCCTACAAAATGTAACCTTGGGTACCCCATTTGTAAGTTCATTCACATAGTGAAGGGTAGTAATTTTGGAGTTAAATTGGATTCCTCTAATCATTAAATAACTATTGGAGGCCCCTATACCCAGAGAGGGATCAAGTTTGAAGGTGAAGTTACTACCGAACCTCCTCCTCTCGATGGTGAGAAAAATAGTGGATGATCATGTCAAGAGAGATACACAACTTTTTAAGATATTTATAGAACTATTTATTTTTATGGTTTTATTTAATTATTGAATGACAATTTTAACTTAAGTGTTATCCTAAATTTCTTCTCATTTTAATTAAATAAATTGGTACAATTATGTGTAAAAATATTCAGTTCAATGTCTACTAGATTAAAATTTAAGTGGTAAATTTGAAATGACCTCATTCTCAAATAATTCCATAAACACCAATTTTTTTTTCATCTATAAAACTCTTTTATTAAGTAACTTTATTTTTTTTACAATTTTCTAAAATACTACATTTTTCTATTTTATTAAGAATACACATATTAAACCTCCAATTCTCCTTGAGTGATGAACAAGGGTCTATCCTTTGTTATAAATCACCTTTAAATACAAAATCAATTTAAAAAATCATGAAATGTGTTCATTTTTCTTTTTAAAACTATGGTATATTTGAAAGGAATCATAAAAACTAATATTGTCCATGACAATGGGAAAATTCACTCATTTAATTATCATTAATTTGAAGATTATTTTGACACATTTTTAAAAACATAGATATATCCCTTATAGAAAATAGTAATATTAGTTTTTAATTATTTAAAAAAAATTACAACATGGATAAAAATTAATTTTCAAAATAATTGGACAATAGACGTGAAAAATCATGAAACATTTTAAATAATTGGATTTGAAAGAAAAATATTCCCAACCAAATAACATAATTAAGGCACATTCTCTAAAACTAATTCTGGTGGTATTTTGAGTACCGGAGAGGAAAAAATATAATTAATCCTTAGAACACATAAAAATTAGTATAGGAGAATAAAATGGATGGTATTTAAAATATAGATAGAATATAATTCCCCTAAAGAGAATTAAATCATAAAAAATACTTATAAAAATTAAGATTACAGCATAAATCCTTACAAAAAGTCTCGACTTAGTTTATACATACTATAACCACTTTAAAAATATATTTATATTTTTCATACATAAATATAATAATAAAATTCATATGTTTCTTAGAAAATTTTATTCATCGATAATTTCTAATCACCCATTTATTAATAATTTATCTATTATAATTAATATTTTGTGCTTTAATAGTTTCATTTTACTTGAATTTTTATGTTTTCTGATTCTAGTCCATGAACCTTGGTCATAGTTTCATCATATATAGAATCTAAATATAGTAATAAATAGAAATGTTATTCATTATATACATATTTATATCCTTCCATGTGTGGAAGAGATAAAAAATTGATTAATATCACTTCATGGTGGTGGCGATCTATACATACACATGAGTGATGCTTTCATTCTTTTAGGAATATAATGAAAGGAATATAAATAATATTTATCGTAAAAAACTAAAAATATATCAAAATTATAATATATAATCATTAAATTCTAAAAAATAACCATCCATGTGAGGTGGTGATGGAAAATGAAACATGTCGCGTCATGGTGACTGTCGTTTGTACGTAAGATTGAGAAACTCTTTCAATATACATAAGATGGAAATGATATAAAAAATGGTGGTACAATTAATATAAAATTATTTAATTTTATTAAATATACCTATTTCATTGTATTAATATGGTTATAGATAATTTTTAGGAGGTTTAGGAAAAATGATACTTCAAATTGGTCAGTAAGAACTTATATCGTTTCCCTGGATAATCACCTTTGAAAATACCATAAGGATTCCAGGATCAGTCAATTTGGAAGAAAATTATCTATAATTTACATATATGTATCTTCGAAGTTGTTTGGTATATCATTATCATGATATATTTCTCATGTTGTGTGTATAATTCTGAAAAGGATGTTCTCTTTTATTAATGATGGGAGTGGCACCCTTGCAAATATTCACGTTTTAATATAATATAATGTCATTTTCTGTGTAATGTGTGAAAAAAGGAACATTTTTTTAAAGATAAAATTGGTTATGATCTATATACTAGAAATAAGTAAAATTTAAAATAATTTTATTGATATTTTTCACCTTATATCTTAGTTGAACCCACTGACTTAACCTATTAACCCTTATCGTGGTGACGATATTTTTACCATGATAAATATCATTATGGATAAAAATAATTGTATCCCTATAAAAAAAATTTAATATGATGATTCCAAATATGCAATCAATTTATAATTACTCAATTCTTATAGGTGGATGAAATTATTTATAAAATTATTGAAAAAACACATAAATATATTTGTTTGGAAGAAGTGTTTTTGTGTAAAAATGAATTTATAATGATTTAGGCCAAAAACTACTTATTAGTGGAACATAAACAAAAAATTATTGAACTATTATTAAATAAATATGCTATATTTGATGTTAGAAACATTTCAATAATAAATGATATCATTTACCTGAATCATTAACGGTATTAAATCAAAAATAATTTTATATTGGAATAGAATATATCTAATGTTCCAAATCATCAAGTATTAGCCTCAAAATTCAAATTATTAGTTTTAAATAATTTATTTTAATCATTAAAAATTTATTTTTTTGAGAAAATGTTTTCAAAAAATTTTTATTCATTATTATATCATAATGATGTCATCAAAGTTATATTATTAATAAAATTAGTATTTTTACTATTCACACAAAAATTTTGCTTTTTTAGAAAAATATGAAAAACACAATAGTAGGTAAACTTGACCTGATAAATTAAAAAATGATTTTCATTTTTATAACTCAAATTATATAATTTAAAAATTTATCATTCAAATAAATCTTGTAAACCATAAATTAAAAATAATATTTTTAAACCAAATATTTCTATTAAACTATGAATAATAAATGTAGAATATCAAATTATTTGTTTTACTAATTATTTTATCATTTATTTTATAATTATATATTTTAATATATATTATAAAAACTCATTATTCACTTATATTATGGGATGTGTGGGTCACAAGCCCTTGAACAAATAGAATTTATAAAAAAGAAGTATTTTATAAAATATCTGGGGGAGGTCGGTGAGCTGCTCCAGGAGCTTTGTCACCCCCATTCCTCATTTCTTTATATCTCATCATCTCTTAGTTCATTCTTACATGAGTTTTTTATCTTATATTGTTTTTTAAGGTATGTGTTTTGGCAGGGTGGTGGCTTCGTTAGCCTGGATGGTGGCTCACTAGTAGAGGTGCTTCTCTAGTGCGGTCCTATCATAACTCACACTTCCGTAGAATTGGTTACTACATCTCTCTCCAAGTTGGTCTACAGATTTGGTATCATGGAGGCTTTTCATTATGTGGTAAAATTGTTTGATGGGCTTCCCGAAGGTGTGACTAATTGTTTATTCATTTATTTCTATGGGGGTACTTATTTTTTAATGTGAGTAATGAATCATAAGTTTGTTTCATGTTTTCTAGTTTGGTTTGGCTTCGAAGAACAATAGTGGATCATTGGAGTTTTGGTCAACTTCTACTATTCCTTGTCTTTTTTATTCACCCACTCTTATCCTGTTTGGTTTGTATGGGTGATTTTTAGGAAGATCTACAATGTGATTTAAAAAGATCTATCGGGGTTCAAGACAACTCATCTTCTTTGGCTCTGTACCTTTATTATTATTTTTGAATTTTAGTTCTAGTGGTGTTAGGATGATGATGATAACAATTCTCTATTAGGATAAATGATTTCAGATGATGAGTATGTTCTATCCGGGATGGACTTTTGTGGTTTTCTTTGACATTTGATATTCTTTTGTCAAAGATTTTGTTTCTAGTTTCAATTTTTTCATTTCTGGAGTGATGATGAAGTCGGTAAAGCGGGGAGGTTTGTTAATGTTATTGGTAATTAGTCTATGGGATCTTGCTGATGGTGTGGTATTTATGAAGGAGGTTGATGGTTTTTTTGTGATAGTGGTTTGTGCTATATCTCCGACTCTGGGGAGATTGTGTCATCAGCAACATCGAGAGTGTATGGTGATGAAGTGACAATGATGAATTGTATGTGTTGATGGATGTGATGTCATGGATGGTGTAGTGAAAAGATGATGAGAGAGAAAACATAGTACCCGGTTCAGGGTTTCCTAAGTGGCTATGTGATTTGAGGGATCTGCATTAACATGCCGGTACCCATGGAATCATTTTGAATTTGAATTTCATTTTTTGTTGTTTTAATTTTGAATAGTGTCCAAATATTTGGTTTAATTTTATCATTTACGGTTCCTACATTACCCTTAATTTTATTTTTTATGAAAATAATAAGGAAAATTAATTAGAAGAGGGTAAATCAAACAACTTATCTCCTCAGGTTTCCCCATAGAATCCTAGAATTCATTATTCTTCTTGAAAACCTTAAACAGATAAGTGATGTTGTTCAATTGAACATTATATCTATGAGTCAAGATTTATACTAGTATTTTATAAAATGAAATATCATGATCATGTTGTAAGTCCTTTTATTTAAGTACATGTGATGTATTTTTTTCAACATACTCAAAATAGATACATGGAACATGTCATTTACATTAGATAGTTTTTCAGATTTTTGAAATGATAAGAAACCATCCCTAACCACCAATAATATCAAAGAGACTAATGTTTGGGGTGCTCATCATACCAATTTATATAAATCATATAACCATATTCCTATGATTTTATTCTAAGAATGCATTCTAGACAATATTATACACTAGATCTCATCGACATTTATCATCATAACACTATAGTCAAATATGCACCAACCTAATGTGTTGTTGAGAGGCTCTTACTTTCTATTCCATTTCCTCGTCTAGTTGGGTTACCGAAACATTTCATTCCCCAATTCATCCCATCATGTTGGTGTTATGAACTTATTGGTTTAGATGGTTTAATAATGAGCCATATTAAGTCTTGTGTGAAATTGATTATTATAAAAAGATTATAAGGTTTATAGAGAAAATTAATCTTCAATGTTTTTAATTAAATTATGATTTTTGTTTAATTTTTTCGATGATAGAGAAAATTTATTTAAGTTTTTTTTAAAATAATGGGAAATTTGAATTATAGATTGAAAATGGGGTAAAATTTGAAAAATTATTAATTCAAAAATTTTAATAATTTTTAATGGAAAGAGTATTGTGGGCATAAAATATAAAATATTCTTAAAATTTTATTGATTCTTTTGGTATTATTCCTTGAAAATTTTTCTTCAACTTGTTCTTCTATAGAAAGAACTTATTTGAACAGCTTGATGCCCAAACAAATCATTGAAGTTATAAAATATCACTGGGAAACATTAATGATCCCACCTATGTAACGTAATCATAAGACGAGTTAAACACCTTCAATTGAGGTGATTCTATCTGGACATGAAGCAATACTCAATTGTGAGTTCTAACATTAAATATCATGGGGATTTTTAACCATTAAGATGGAAATTGAATTATATTCATTGAAGGAAGATTCCTAGATTTCTCGTCAAGAAAAAGTGATATTAAATATAAATTCTATAACACATACTTCTTGGGGTCAATTATTCTTAAATTTGGAGGGTGAACGAAAATCCATTTGTGAACAACTTCCATGATGGATGAACAATGTCAATCATCCATTTAATAGATCAAAAATCGAAAAAACTATTGAAGGATGGATTGTGTCCTATAAAAGGAGGAAAACTCCTCCTTCTCAAATCATTCCATTACATCCCATTCATTATAATGCACTAAGGAGGAGATCTCCATCGAGGGATGATAGTCCAAAATCCCCCCCTTTTATTCTTTTTTTTCATTTTATAGTTCTCTTTATTTTTGTTCTATTTTAAATGGTAATTCAAATATTCATTTTATTAATCCATGTATTTTTTTTCTCAATCTATTCCTCGATTCTTCATCTCAATTTTGTTCGTTTAATTATAAGTATTTTTATTATTAGAATTAATATTTATAATATTATTATTATTATCATCATCATCATTATTATTTTTTCACATTTTTCATTTGAAATGATTTTTTAAATTCCTCTCTCCTTTTTCAAAAAAATTGACTTCATTATAATAATAATTATTAATAGTATAATTAATTAACATTCATTATAAATTATTTATCTCTCTCTCTTTTCTCATACATCCAACAATATGATCTCTTACTCTCATAATTGAGAGGCTAACCACAAAGATTGGCCTAGGGGGGATGTCAATGTGTTCTGGAATTTTATTTAAAGGTTATTTTAAGTTTGTGCTAGATTTGAGTAGCATGCTTGGATGAGTCTGATTTCCCCAATGTGGTGACTACCCCAAATAACATGCAACTCAAATTAATTCTATTCTAGAAATGAAAATTTCTTCAAAAATGATATTTCATGTTTGGATTATCAAACTAAAATTAGAAAATTAAAAGAAAATGATGATAGAAACTGAGACTGAACCATAAAACCAGGTGATTTATTCATAACTCATTTTTACTAGTTTTAATGTTAGTATAACTAAGAATTTCAATTATTTCATGCCATTATTCAAAAAAATATAAAATATTGTAATTTTTTCATTAAACTCATAAAACCACAAACGAAATTACAATTGTTTAGTTAGATAATTAAGGTGAACAAATTGAAAGGATCCTCAAGTAAGATGAACCTGGTCAGCGACTGTGCTATATAAGGATAGATTATAATTTCTTTTAACCTTCTCTATGACAAGCATGCAACGAAAATGTCATAGTATCAGGGGACCCAATCAATTATTCATTTAATTTTTCTATTTTCACATTTTAGATATATTTTACATCTTTTATAAAAAATAAAAGAAATTATTTACAAGATGTATCCAAACAGCAGTTACTCTACATGGAATGACTACTCATTGGTGCTAGAGATCGAAGTTGAAGTGCCCTGGTCTAAAAAAGAGAGTTTTTCATTATGGGGTAGATAGATCAAGGGAGCATGTAGCCAAATTCTCTAAGAGGAGGAATTCAAGAAAATCATTCAGGATCTCAAAGATACCCCCAAGCAACTAGTTGTTGAAGGATTGGCAAGAGAACTCATTTAATTCTTGGATTACCTCCCATAAATCTATCACGAAGTTGTTGAGACCCAAGAGGAGTGATCCATGTTTCCTACCAACCCTTTTGAATAAGTTCCACTAGAATGTTTCCAGGAGAATGTGATAAAACACATAGTCAAGTATGAAATTCTAAATCTCAAAAGATGGACAAATATCTACAAGACAAACAGGATTGGATAAATGAATATTTCCCCGAATAATTAGAAAAATCTATGTCTGAACTTTATTATAATCCAGAACCAGAAGTTGATCCACTTGTTTTACTTAATGAATAAAAGGAGGAAGACTTTCCTGCAGAGCCACATGTGGGAGATCAACAGAAATTGGATTAATTTTGGAATTAATGTGAGAAATGTCTTGATCTCCCCAAGCCTTTCAATGAAGAAGATCCAGCACCACTGAATGAAGATACCACACAAGGGGTTGAATTTGAAGTCATTTTAGTGGATCCCGATAGCTTGTCTCCATCTTTAGAGAGTCTACCCCAAGACACACTTAACCCTGAGGCAGATATTGAAGAAAAACTAACTAAGGGAGTTGAAATTTTCATTCAACCTTTGAATTATGATTTTATTGAATATGAATTGTACATAACTCCTCATTGTTATGATTATGAATAATCTTACATTCTTTTTTATTTCATAGAGGATGAAAAATAAACTGGTCATGCACTGGTTGAGGATCATTTTAAACTCATTTATTTCAGTTAACATGCCTTAGTGGAGCCCCATCAGGTGATCCATGTAGCTGATCCTGGGTAAATTAGATAAGAGGCTAATTTTATTGAATCCCCAATTAAGCTATAAATAAATGATTATAAGGTTAAACATGTAGCAACCAGTGAGGAGGATGGTCCATGCTTCATCCTACAACCCTCCATGTAAGTTTTACCTCATTGTGAAGGGGGTGGGGGATTTGTTTCACTTTATCCATGGATCATTCCTCACTAATAAAAATGATTCACAAACTGTAAATGCCACATGTTGTGGTACGATCAATAAAGCTTCATCCACTATCTGATTTTGGATAACAACTGGCACATCCCTCTAGAATTAGTAAAAATTAAGTTCCAACTTGGGGGATTATACCTAGATTCATCCCATAAAATCTGTCTAGGAATTTTTATTTTAGTTTCAGTATTAAAATGTAGTTCATCATGCTTCCCCCTCCCTCTATATTTTTTAGCTTAAATGACATGATCATTATGCTTAATTGTGTGCTTCTATTTTTTCTGTTCATAATGGAATAATTCATCCTCAAACGGTGAAGGAATATGACTAAGATTCATTTCATTAAGCAGGTAATTTTCTTTTTCTACATTTTTTACTCATTATCTTTTTTATGGAACAATAATTTTTTTTATTTAAATACAAAATTTCATTCCCAACCGTGATTTAGGATTTACTCGACTAGTCTAGGAGAAATATTTTTCTTATAAATCGAATGATTCCATGTTTTACATTCCCGTGATGATATTACTAAATGATTAAAATGAAGAATTAAATTTTTTATGTTAATCATTTATAATAAAATGGGGGCTCATGATTTGAAGGAATTATTTGATTCATGTTAATGAAATTTCCTAACCATTTTTTATGATTTTCTTTTCTTAAATTCTTGTGAATTGATTTTTTATTATTAATCATGTAGTGATGGAATGTCCCAAATTATATTTCTCATTCCTGAGGGTATTTCTAGACCATGTACATCCTACCTTATCGTGAGAATATTTGATGTTTGATCTTGGGACATGCCACCGTATAGAACATGAACTTCAATATCCCAAGTCATTTAATGTACAAATCATGTTTAAAATGGTATAGGGATCCTTCAAAAATACACTTATCCTTAAAATAATACCTATATATAAACCATTATTTTTCCCATAGAGAACATGAATGACCTTGTTAGGGGTGATCCATGTTTTATGTCATCTTTTTCCATTCCTACCCTCCTCATTGAATTTGTAGGATATTTTAAATATGTTATTTGGGAGTGTAGAGAATAAAGGTTTATTCGATGATTTACATTGTAAGGAAAATTTTGGGGGTGATTGATGTGGGAATTTTAAAAGTTTATGGATTCATTAATTGTACACTATTTTCCACAGCTTGAAGTTAGAAAAAATGAAAATAAAAATATGAACAAAAAATTACAAAAATGGGTTGTGTTTTGGGTAATCCAAAAATCACCATTACTAGACCTATGATTTCTATCATACATAGTTTGGTTGTGGGTGTGAGGTTTATTCAAAATCATTACTTTCGATAAATAAAAAAAATATCAAATTAAGGCTCTTTGAAAAATAAAATAATATATAATATTAAAAAAAATTCAAGAGATGGCACAACTATTTCAACATACATTAATTTGATCATGACCTTAACTTGAGTTTTCCTCACACGTTTTGATATCATGTGTTGTGATTAAGAGATAAACCTCCTCCTTGACTGCTAATTTTTAATGCATCAATTTCGACCAAACTTAACCCTTAGAGTCATTTTCAACTTTGTTGAAAATTCCTCATGATTTTATGTTCCTTATATCTTTACAAAGTGGAGAAATTAGTTCCTTTTATAATTTTATGGATAAAGATCATGTTTTTATGATATGATCATAAATATAAATGATTTGTATCATGAGATATGAGAGAAGAAATTCAAAGGTGAGGTAAATCATGATTTTCCATTTTTAATAATAATTAATTTTGAATCTTGAGTGAATAAAAGTAGATGCTCCATAATTTTTAAAAGAGAAATGTAAAATACATGGACTGATTATTTCATTGAAAATGATTAATTGACTAAATATTTTATGTAGAATTTGAAATTTTTATTTTACATTGACAATTTTTTTATTTTATTGAAATTATAATATTGAAGACTTTGGTTCACATTTTAACAAATTATTGATATTTTGTACTTGAGGAAAATTATGGTTTAATGATGGGGGTATTTGACCGAGAAAATTTATGTAGGTGTTTTTAATCAAATAAAGAATATTTTTTTATGTTTTTCAATGATAAAACCCATGTATTTTACTATTTTTTTAAAATACTAGGAAATTTGAATTATATAATGAAAATGGGTGATGATAAGAAAATTTTATAATTACAGAATTTTAATAGATTCTAGTCACAATGGTAGTTTGGGAATAACATTTAATATTTATTTCCAATTTGAGTGATTTTTTTACAATATCATCATGAATTTTATTCAAATTTTTCTTCTACTTAAAGAGAATATTTGACCATCTAGAGGCACGAAAAAAATATTCATAATGACTCAATTCGTACTGGGGTTCGTGCCGCAACTACCCCGAGCCTGCCTCTTTAGGCTACGGGGATGGCGACTAGCGCCCAAGGGACAATAAACTAGAAGAGGCATTTTCCTAATAATTATACACACACACAACCAACTCAATGAAAAATTTCAGATGAAAAGAAATAAATATACGACACTATTATAAAAAGAAAACCAAACATATGTGAATCATCCTCCAAATAATAAAAGTACAAGAAAAGTAATGCTGAAAGGTAAAGGAGAATAATACACACCCAAATAGAAAAGTTACAAACCTGACAATTGGTTATAAAGTAAAACAACTAAGAGATTCCTACTCTTGAATCCCAATCTATGACCACTGCACATGGTCTATGAACCCCATATCCCTAATCTCCTCTGATATCATGATCAACTTGTCTTTCCTCTGCAATGTCACACCAAATTAAAACAAATCCTAAGAAGGGGTAAGTATAAAAATACTCATTCTGATTCCGAACGGGTCGAGGTAGAAGAAAGAGAGTTACTGAAGATTAGACCAGTAATAGATATTATAGTAGAAGACCAGTATAAAGACAAGGTTTTGTAAAAATATGTGCAGCTCAACCCACTAAAAGGGTAAAGTAAGATCATCCAAAAATAAGGATATAGAAGTGACGAGAAGATGAATTTCACATCGAGTATTTTCTATCTATATCGGGATAGTAGACTCATCCAACCCTGATAAGATAGACATGGAAAGAATATTGAATACCACATGCATCTTGACCTCTCTTAGAAAAAGAGTATCCTAACGATGAGTGTAGATCAACCCACGAGTAGGATTGAGTCGTAGATCATTCGTTCTTGTAGGGTGGTCTTTTATCTGGTTTATTTTGTATAATTTATATACATTTAAATTAAATTAATTTTTTTTATTTGTTTGATCCTTCTAATATGATCAGATCAATGCGGTTATGAATGATGGTGTAGGGTCATTCATCAAACTTGTTGGGTGGATTTCTTCTCCCCATTTATACCCCGCGTTCTTCGCGTTTTTCATGGGATAATGAACAATGGATCATTACACATACATTCGACAATGAAAAGTTCCTAAATAATAGATCTTGCATCATGATGACCACGAAGAGGTGTGATGACGATGGTGGTGGATGAATCGACTCGATTCGAAATAAATATTTCTTCAACGTTTCTTCTTGTGGATCGATTAGAAAATTTTTTTTGAGACTGATGTAAGGCCCAAACCAAATAAAATTGTCTATGAAATGATTAATGGACCCTATATCATTACATTGGAAGAAAACGAATGGTTGGATCCTGAATCGGAGGATCTCCTGAAGAGCCAGACCAAGAACCTATTATTCTAGAAAATCACAACACAAAAGGCGTGTAGTTCAGACTACACGACGTGTGGGCCCCATTAAGCGAAGGTTGATTTATTGGGTGACAGAAGGAAATGACACATCATGTGATTGATGTCATGTGGCATGTGGGTCCTTATTCTTGACTCAATGTGTGTCATGGATGATACATTTACACTAGGTGGAGTATACCCAAAACATGGCCAAAACAGGTTGGTTATACGGGTTACACTATATACCAGTACATGGGTTGGAAGACAAAGGTTAAATCCATGAACTGGAACAAGTCCATTGTACATCAAGTAGCCCTCATATAGTAGAACATGGAATCTCACATTCTTAAATGTCGTGAATATATATTTCTACATGACATGCTCTTCGTTAGGGATTGTACTATATGGGAAGTATCAGGGGTCAAAAGACATTGTGTGTGACCTTTCTATGCACCGTTTACTTTTCTATACATGGCTTGATCTTCATGTCCACCATTCCATGGATAGGTTTTTCATGGGTTAGTTCCCCCTTTTCTCATTCCCTTACAAGTAATGTATTGTTTCTATCTACAGTATTATGATCCCTTCAGCAGGACATTATGGAGAGAGTCATAATCCCTCTGAGAGGCCCAGAAAGAGATCCTCCACCCATTCTTGACCCCAAGTGGAGTCAGGTTTCAACATGACCAATCCTATAGAATGTCAACCGCTATATAGTAGTTAAATTCGGATGATTTTCGGTCTACGCCATGGCCTTGGCAGTGATCCTCATATGTGTATCATGATCTTTCCCCACTCAAAAGTTACTTCTCTAGGAATGAGTGTGTATGTTCTCTTTTAAGATTTATCAGTGAATCAATCTATCTCTCGTGACACTTTTCAATGAATGTACTTCTCGGATGGATGTCATAAGAGCTATCAGACCCGTGGAGTTTGATCACCCAGATGAGTGCTTTGTTTAATCTTCCAACTAAATCCCCAATATGTGTTAGCAGTTGTTGTGAATTACCTCTAGACTATGGGTCTGGGTTTTGAGTATATCTATATATATTTCTCTTACTATATATTTTTTAGATATATAAATTGTAGAGATGATTTTACCATTACTTTTTTGTATTCCTTTGTGGTTATCAGGGTACCCTAATGAGTATTGTTACACCCACCCCTGAATAGGCTTTGCCCGCACCTGCCGTGTCTTGTCCAGATGAGTTGTCTTTTGACGGAGTCCAGGGCAGACCAAGACTGGACTTATCTTTGTGGTCTCCTTATGGGTGGAGGTGTATCTACGACTATGAGCAGTAGTAACAGTACCAAATGTTTCTTGCATAAATATTGGAGTTTTTAGTTTTCAAACTCATTCTTTTAGTGGGATTTTATTGTGGCCTTGTCTAAATTTGACACCTTACTTCTTTTTGTACACTATTGGTTGTTTTTAGTTATATATATTCATTTTTTCCTCAGTGGTTTTTTTAAATTTCATAATTTGTGCATTAGAAGATATGTCTATATGTAGAGGTACTTAGGCAATTCCTCCCATGTTTTTCTCTTGCCTACTCGATGGTATTCACCATGCCCTGGCCTATTAGAGGAGGGCTTCGAGATTCATGGAACAGGACCCATTGGAATGTCCCCTGAAGTCATTGATGTTAGAAAATCTTACAGTTGAACATAATAGACCCAACCGCCATAAAAGAAGCATAAGTCAAGATAACCTCCAATTGAGGGCATTCGACCTATATTTGAAAGGGGAATCAAATTGGCATTCTAAAAATAAATTACCAAGAGTTTTGAAACCATTAATTTGTATATTTAATGATATAAATTGAAGGAATCATCCTAGATTACTCATCTATAAGTGGTAATAGCTGATATAAATTACATAAAACCTACGTCCAATAGAAAATTGTGATAAATTTTTGAGGGTGAAAAAAATACATTTATTAACAACTATTATGAAGGATTAAACATGTGAATTGTCCATTTAGTAGATCAAAAAATACACAATCTTTCACAGGAAAGATGATTTCCTATAAAAGGATGAGTGGTCCTCCTTCTCAAATCACTCCATTGCATCTCATTCTCTCCAAGGAAACAAGGATGAGAACTCCACCAAGGGATGATATCCAAAAATATATACCTTTTCTTCTTTTTTTCATTTTATTGGTTTTCTTTATTTAATTTTTATTTTATTTTTATTTTTAGTTTTAGTTTTATTAATCTATGTATTTGTGTTTGTCCTTTCATTCCCCAATTCTGATTATCAATTATCTTCTTTTAATTATAAGTGTTTTTAATATTATTTAGAATTAATATTATTATTATTATTATTATTATTTTCATCATTATCAAAATCTTATTATAAAATTATTTTATTTTTTCCTCTCCCCTTTTTTAAAAACTATGTCTCTTAATTATAGATATTATTTTTATTTTTATTTTATTATTCATTGTAAATTATTTATCTCTCCCCCCTCCCTTCTTATCAATCCACCATTATGATCACTTACTCTCAATAAATGAGAGGCTAACCCAAAACAAAGTGCCTTATTTTTAACTCATTTTTCTACTTTTAATGTGAGTAAAAATTATAAATTCCATTATTGAAAGTAATTATTCAAATAAAAAACCACAATATGTTAATTTTTTTATTAAATAGATAAAATAAAAAAGAATTAGAATAATTTATTTAGATAATGTTTGTGAAAAAATTTAAAGGCTCCTCATATAGGACAACACTGATCATCCATTGTTCTATACTTGGAAAAAGTATAATTACTTTTGACCACACCCTGCAGTAGGAATATGCTAAAACTAGTGTTGTTGTCAGGGATCCATTCAGTTATTCATTTAATTTTCTAGTTTCACATTTTAGATCTATTTTATTTATTTTATAAAAAAATACAAAAAATAATTCCATGATGTATCAAAAAAAATTAATTTTCATGGAATTACTAATCATAGGTTCTAAAGACAAAAGTTGAAGTACCATGTTCTACAAAAGAGTGTGTTTGTAATAGTCTAGATAGATCATGGGAGCACAAATCCAAATTCTCGAAGTGGAGGAATTCAAGGACCTCATCCATTATCTCATGGAGACCCTCAAGCAACCATTTCTTGTTAAATTATCAAGATAACTCATTGAATTCAAGGGGTACGTACTATAATTATATCAAGAAGTGGTTGAGAAACAAGAATAGTGCTCCTTGATTCATCCTAACACTTTTGAATAATGTCCACAAGAAATATTCCAAGTGCACGTAACAAGACACAAAATCAAGTATGAAATTAAAGATCATCAATATACAGTGAATAATCTGTAGGAATGGATAAATTGGATAACTGTAATTGTCCAGGAACTATCGTAGAAATTTGAGTCTAATCCTGAATCAGAAGATGATCCACTTCTTTTACTTGAGGATGAAAAAGAGGGAGTCTTCCCTGCTAAGCCACCAGTGGGATAATGATATGAATTGGATGAATTCTATATTGAATGTGAGAAACTACTTGATCTCCCCATGCCTTTTAATGAAGAAGATCCAACACCACTAAAATACGACACCACCCACGTGGTGGAATTTGAAGTCAATATGGAGGATCCAGACCACCTACCTCTATCCTCGAAGGGAGTACTCCAGGAGGCACTTACCATTGAGTATGATATTGATGTTGAACCAACTAAATGATTTGAACCTCTATTTAAACCTATATATTTTGATTTTATTAAATCTGAATTATACATCACACACCATTGTTTTTTATACCGAATCAGACATTATTTTCTATGCCTTAGAAGAAGAATAAGAAATTGGACATGCACCTGTTGCGGAACATATGGAGTTACCTGATTTCAATTATCATGCATTTGAGGAGCCCCGCCATGAGATCCATATAGATGGGCCTAAGGAAATCTGAAAAGAGGTTTATTTTATTGAATCCCCCAAGAAGTCAGCACCAGTAGATAAGTAGGTTTCACAATTATAAACCAAGGAGGATGATGGATTATACTTCATCCTACCCCCACCATGCAAGATATACATCATTGTGAAGGGGGAGGATCTGGTGTACTCTATCCATGGATTATTCGTCACCTATAAGGATAAATCATAAGCTCAGAAAATCCATTTTTGGTGGTTCAAATCAATGAAGCTTCATCAAATATCTTATTTTGGATAATAGCTGGTACTACCCTCTGGAGGTAGTAAAATTTTAGGGCCCACTTCGGGGATCAAACCATGAATTATTCCGTACTTGATTTCTAAGAATTTAGATATCTTTTTTAGTCTTAGGATGTAATTCAACATGAAACCCCCCACTCCCTCTATCTGTTTGAGCATAAAAGACATGATACTTGTTCTTAATTGTGTAATTATATTTTGTAGGTACACAATGGGAGAAGGAAGCCCAAAACAGTGAAGGAAGATGATTAAGATCCATTTCATAACAGATTTTGTTTTTATTTCCTATCATTTAAACTCCTTAATTTTTTGTGAAACAAAATGTTTTGAGCATTAAAAGATGAAATTGGATGCCCATACATGAATTATTCTTTACTCAACTAATCTAGGAGACATAAGTTTGTTATGAATCCTGTGATGACATGTTTTAGATTTAAGTGTTTTTAATATTAAATGAGTAAAATAGATAATTAATATTTTAATGTGAATCATTGGTATTGAAATGCGGACTCGTGATTTGATGGAATTAATTTATTCATTTAAATGAAATTTTCCAACCATTCTTCAAGATTTTATTTTCTGAAATTCATGTGAATTTTTTTTATTATTGATCATGTTGTGAGTGATTTTCCCAAATAACATGTCCCATTCGCTAGAGGATATCTCAACCAAGTACTTATGATTTTTTCTTGAGCATATTTATTTCGTGATCTTGGGACATTCCACCTGCTATTACTTGAATTTTTACTTTCCAAAGCTATTACTGTAGAGAAACGTGTTTAAAATTATAGAGGAATCTTTCAAAAATACACTTATACTTTTAATAACACTTTTACTTTAATCCTTTATTAGCCCAAAGAGACCATTAATGAATTTTTTAGGGATGATCCATGTTTCAATCCATTTCTATCCATTACTACCATGCTCATATTATTTTTATTATATTTTAATGCTTAAGTTCATGAGTGAAGATACTCAAGGGAAATGGGATGATTAAAATTGCAAGGAACAAGTGTTGAGTTTATTTATGTGGGAACTGTTAAATTTTGTGGAATCATTCATTTTACACTATTATTTTTCCCATCTTGATTTTAAAAAAATGAAAATATCCAAAATATCCCAAAAATACGGAAAATGGGTTGTGATTTGGTAAACCAAAAATCAACATTAATAGACCAATGATTTCTATTATACCTAGTTTGGTGGTGGATGTGGGGTTTATTCTAAAATCTGAAATTTAAAAAAAGAATAAAATGTTCTTTGAAATATAAAAAAATGAATAATATTTAAAAAAATATTCAAGAGATGTCACATATCATTCATTATGCTTTACTTTCATCATGACCTTAACATCACATTTGGGGAAAATAGGAGTTGCCTCATTGAATGGTATAATTTCATTACACTTCTTGATATCATCCATTATACTCAAGACATAAAAATCCTCCTTGAGTCATAATTTGTAAATAATCAAATCCTACCAACCTTAAACCTCAGCTTCAATTGAACCATTTTTGAAAATTCCTCTTGATTTTATGTGTCTTTTGTCTTTAAAAAGTAGAAAAAGTTGTTCCTTTATGATCATATGGATGAGGATCATGTTCTCATGATATGATTATAACTTTACCTCATTTTTATCTTGAGATATTATAGGAATTATTTAATGGGTATGTAAATCCTGATTTAGCTTGTTTAATAATAATTGAATGTAAATATTTAGGGAATGAAAGTAGAAGCTCTGTCATTTTTTAATGGGGAAAAGAAAAAATTCTTAGGATAAATATATGATTTAAAAAAAGAGAAATTGAATTTATATTTTATGTGGAATTTGAAAATAATATTTTACATTGGCATTTTTTTGATTTTATTGCATTAAAATTTGAATATAGTCAACATCAGTTCCCTCTTTAACTCCTTGTTGAGATTTTATTCTTGAGGAAAGCATGTTTTATGTGTGGGGTATTATTAGGAAAAATTTATGTGCTTATTTTTAATCAAATATTGAATATTTTATTATTTTTTTCAATGATAAAACCCATGTATTTTTTGGTTTTATTAAAAAAATTGCCAATTAAAATTATAGAATTAAAATGTGCTAAACTATGAAAATTGATTAATTCTATAATTGTAACATATTCTAATAACAAGGTTATTTTGGGAATAACATTTAATATGTTATTACAATTTGAGTGATTATTTTTTAAATATTCCATGATGAATTTTCATCAACTTTTTATTTTGTTGAAAGAGTGGATTTGACCATCTTGTGGTCCAAAGAAACAGTGAACTAGGAAAACCTTTATAGAGGATATCATGGATCCCACCTCCATTATAGAATCATAAGTTCGGATACATACCTCCAATTTTAGTGATTCCACCTCGATATGAAATAAGACTCAAGGAATGTTCTATCAACAAATTTTAAGGAGGTTTGAAACCATTACGGTGGAAATTGAATGATATACATTGAAGGAAGTTTCCTAGATTTCAAATCCAGAAATAGTCATAGTCAATATAAATTACCAAACTCAAACATCTATTGGATAATTATGTTGAAATTTTGAGTGTGAATGAAAAAGTTATTAATCAACAACTTTAATGAATTATGAAAGAATTAATATTCTATTTATTAGTTAAAAATGTGTAATATTTCAGAGGATAGATTAAAAACAATAAAAGATGGAGATCTGCTCCTAAAATCATTTCATTCCATCCCATTCTTTCTGAGTAACCATGTATGAGATATCCACTGAGGGAGGCTGGTTGAAAATCACCCTCATTTCTCTGTTTTTCATTTTTTAGTTTTCTTTATTTTATTTTTTTTTGAATTGTATTTGATATTTTAATTTTACTAATCAATGCATATGTATTTACCTATCCATTCCACAATTCTTCTTAAAAATTTTCTTCTATTAATTATATAAATAATTATTATTATTATCATTGATATTAGTATTTTTATTTTTATTTTTATTTTTATTATTATTATTAAAATCAGTATAAAAATTATCACATTATTATTATGAAATTATATTTTTATTTTCCACTATTCATTTTTAAAAACTAATTCTTATAATTATATTCATAATAAAAATTATTTTTATAATTTTTATTTTAACATTTATTATAAATTATTTATCCCTCTCTCACTCTTCCTATCCATCCGCCATTGTGATCTCTTATTCTTGTAAATGAGATGATATCCCTGAGTCTTGGCCCAAGGGGAAGTTCATTGTGTTATTGAATTTTCAATAAAGTTTATTTTATGTTTATAGTAGATTTGAGTAGCTTGTTTGGGTGAGATGAATTTCCCTAATGTAGTGACTATGTCCATTAATGTAAAACTAAAACTATTTATATTCTAGAAAATAAAATTGATTAAAACATGAGATTTCATGTTTGTATTTTCAAACTAAAATTATACAATTAAAAGAAAATGATGATTGAACCTAATTCTGAACCCCAAAACCAAGTTTTTTATTCTTAACTCATTTTATCTGGTTTTAAAGTTAGTATAAATTAGAATTTTTATTATTTCATGTCATTATTCAAAAAAAACCAAAAATATTGTCATTTCCTTCATAAAACACTTAATAACAAAAAAAGAACTAGAATAGGTTATTTATATAAAGAAGTTAAAAAAATTGAAAGACTCATCAAATGTGGCGACCTAATTCAGCCACTTTATTGCAGTAAGAAAAAATATAATTGATTTTGACCATGTAATGCAATAGCCATGCACCAAAACGTGTAATGTTTCTTGGGGACACAATCTGTTAGTCATTTACCTTTTCTATTTTCACATTTTCAATATTCTTAAATAATTTTAAAAAATAAATTAAAATTATTTCCATGATATATCCAAATGGAAATTACTCTTCATTGAATTACTACTCACAGGTTTAGGAGCTAAAATTTGAAGCACCCTGGTCAACAAAAGAGAGTTTTCCATTATGGGAATGATATATCAGGGGAGCACAAAGATAAATTTTCCAAGAGGTGGAATTCAACGACCTCATCTATGATCTAAAGGAGACCCTCAAGAAACCACTTGTTTAAGTATTGGATAGGAACTCTCTCAATAAGTACAGTAACTCCCATAATTCTAGCAATAAGTGGAAGAGACACGAGAAGAGTGTGTAATGAATCCTCCCAACACTTTTGAAGAAGTACCACCAGAAAGTTTCCTTGACAAATTAAAAAAACACAAACTCAAGTATGATACTCAATATCATCAAGAGATGGATTAAAATCATTATGAAAAATTGGATTGGAAAACAAATTATGTCCAAGAACCATCAGAGAAATCGGAGTCAGAACATAATTCTAAGCCAGAGCTACAAGATGATCCACTTGTCTTACCCAGGGAGGAAAAGTAGGAAGACTCACCTGTTGAGCCACATGTGGTAAATCAATAGTAATTAGATGAATTCTGTAATGAATTTTAGAAACTAATTGATCTCCCTAATCCATGCAAAGATTATGATCTATCACCGCTGAAAGAAGTCAACACCTATGTGGTGAAATTTTTTGTCCTGAAGGGAGAGCCTAACTAACAACCTCCATCCACAGAGATTCTACCCCAAAATAAACATACCATGGAGGAAATGATTAAAATTTGAACTAACTCCGGGAGTTAAACCTTTCATTGACCCTATATCTTCAAATTTTATTGATTTTGAATTTTACATCACTCCTCATTATTTTGATTGTTACTCCTTAAAAGAAGAAGACGAAATAGGAAATTCACCTATTGGGGAACATATGGATCTCCTTGATTTAAACGAACATGCATTGGAGAATCTCCATAAGGAGATATTTGTAGGTGGTCCTAATGATATCAAAAAAGAGTCTTATTTTATTAAATACCTCATGCATCCATCAATGAAAGATAATAAGGTAGAACAAATTGGAATTAAGGAGGATGATGGTCTATAATTCATCTTACCATGGACATACATGATATACCTTATTGTGATATAGAGGGGTATAGTGTAATCTATCCAGGTATAATTCCTCACTAATAAGTATAAATCACAAGCTGTGAAATACACATTTGGTGGTTCAAATAAAAGAAGCTTCATCCACCATCTTATTTTGTATAACAGCTTGTACTGCCCTCTGGAGGGAGTGAAAAATCAGGTCCCACTTGGGGGATCTTACCAAGACTTATACAATACATTACTTCTAGAAATTTATATTTTAGTTTCAATCTTAGTATGTAGTTTAGTATACACCCCCTTTCCTATATATTTTGGAGTATAAATGACATGATCCTTGTGCTTTATTGTGTAATTAAATTTTGTAGTTTCATAATGGAAGAAGTAATTATAAAATGGTGAAGAAATAGGACTAATATTCTTTTCATAAGGGAGTTTATTTTCATTTTAATTCTTTTTAACTGATAATATTTTGTGTGAGACAAAATATTTTTTCTCTTTAAATGATGAAATTTTAGGCCCACACTTGAATTATTCTTTACATTAAAAATCTAGGATACATGATTTTATTATGAATCTTGTGATGTCATTTTTTAGATTTCAATGTTTATATGATTAAATGAGTAAAATTAAGAGTTAAATATTTAATGTGAATCATTGATATTAAAATGAGGACTCATTATTTTGTGTAATTGATTGATTCATGTACATTAAATTTCTTAACCATTTTTCATCATTCAATTTTCTATAATTCATGTGAATTGATTATTTATTTTTATTCATGCCTTTGGTGATTTTCCCAAATCATATGTCTCATTCCTGATACGATTTCTAGAAAAAATATGTCTTATTTTATCTTGAGCATATTTATTTTGTTATCTTGTGACATTCTACCTACAAGAACATGTATTTAAACTTCTCAAATATATTAATGTACAAAATCATTTTTATAATGATTGAGGAATTATTTTAAAAATCCAATTATCCTTAAAATTCCTCCTATACGTCAATTATTATTTATACCATATAGAGTAGGAATTAAATTTATAGTAAAATCCATGGTTTAATCTATTTTTATAAATTCTTACCATCCATATAGTATTTTAATGATATTTAAATGTTTAATTGTGGAGGAGAAGAGAATAATTGTAAATGGGATGATTTAAATAGTACGGAAGAAGTGTAGGTGTTATTTCTATGGAAATTGTAAATTATTGTGGAATCTTCATTGTATACTATTGTTTTTGAAAATGGAAATTTTAAAAAATGAAAATAACAAAAAGAATCAATGATGAGATAAATGGGTTGTGATTTTGGTAAAAAAATTACCATTTCAAGACCTAAGGTTTCTATCATACATGGTTAGATGGGGGGATGGGAGGTTTATCCTAAATCATATATTTTGAAATAGAGAAATAATGAAAAAAGTTGTTTAGAAAAGAAAAAAATGAATGAATGTAAAAAATATATTCAAAAGTGGACCAAAATAATTCATCATGATTTACATTAATTTTGGAATTAACTTGTGTTCTGTGGGAATTGAGAGTTTCTACGTTTAAGGGGATAATTTTGTTACACTTTATGATATCATGCAGTACACTTTATAGATAAACCACTTCCTTGAGCCTTAATTTTTAAAGCATCAAATCCTACCAATGTTAAGACTTAGATTCATTTGAACCATTATTGAAACGTACTCATGTTTTTATGTTCCTTTTTTCTTTACAAATTAGAGAATGTAGTTCCATTACAAGAATATGGATAAGTATCATGGCCTCATTATATGAGCATTACTCTACTTGAGTTGTATCATGATATAAGAGATGAAATATTCAACATTTGGTTAAATCATGGTTTGGTATGTTTAATAATATTTAATTGAGGATCTCAAGTGAATGAATGTATAAGATTCATCATTTTTCAAGGGCCAAAATTAAAATACATGGATTGATTTTGTCATTTAAAAATGAGAAATTTATATGTTATTAAAAGTGGAATTTGGAAAAAAAATACATTGAAAATTTATTGATTTTATTTCATTTAAATTTTAATAATGATAACATTGATCCCCTCATTAACTCTTTATTGAGATTTTAGGCTTGATGAAAAAAATAATTTTAGTGCGGGGATATTTGATAGAGAAAATATATGTTCATATTTTTAATAAAATTATCAATATATTTTTATGTTTTTTAGTGAGAAGACCCATGTATTTATATGTTTT
Organism: Viscum album; assembly: GCA_963277665.1. NCBI lineage: Eukaryota > Viridiplantae > Streptophyta > Magnoliopsida > Santalales > Viscaceae > Viscum > Viscum album. Next base: position 967,244,098 of record OY728133.1, on the reverse strand, counting down.
TTAAAGTAATTGGTAGTTTTAATTATAGAATAAAAATGGAATAAAATATGAAAACTTATTAATTTTGGAATTTTAAAATATTCTAATCATAGTAGTATTTTTGGCATAACATTTAAAATATTATTCCAATTTTAGTGACATTTATTTAATATTCCTTGATGAATTCTATTCATCTTAGTAATATGTAAAAAGATCTGATTTGACCATCTGGAGGACTGAAAAATTCATTAAAGATATACAATCTTCTAAGAAGACTACATGGACCCCACCATTGTAACGAATGAATAAGTCATGATACACACTTACAAATGAGGTAATTATAATTGGATATGTAAAAGGACTCAATTTATCATTCTACCAAAATATTATATGAAGTTTTTCAACCATTACTGTAGAATTTAATTGATATATATTGAAGGAAGCTTCTTGGATTTATCATCTTCAAAAAGTCAATGTCAATATAAATTCTATAACACCTACGTCATGTTTCTAATTTTGTGGAAAGTTGGTGGGTGAATGGAAGATGAATATATGAACAACTTTGTTGACTGATTAAATAAGTGAATCTTCTGTTTAATAGTTCAAAAATTCACAAACTATTGGAGGACAAATTTTGTCCTATTAACGAATAGATCCCCCTTACCAAATCGTTCCATTCTATCTCATTCCATCTGAGACCTCCACTAAGGGAGGCCAAGAAAAATCACCCCCTTTTATTCTTTTTTTCATTTTATTTAGAATTTTTATTTAGTTTTATTTTCATTTGAAATTTAAATTATAGTTTTATTAATCCATGATTATTTTGTTTCTCCATCCAATCCTAAATTCCTCTTCTTAGTTTTATTATTTAAATTATAAGTACTAGTGTTATAATTAGAATTAATTTTATTATTATTATTATCATTATTGTTATCATTATTATAATTATAAAATTATTATTTCATATTATTTTATTATTATTTTTCTCTCCTTTTTCAAAAAAATTACATTAACTATATTAAAAATGCTAATAATTAATATTATTATTATTATAACATTCATTATAAATTATTTATCTCCGTACCTCTCTTCCCATCCATCCACCAGTGGGATCTCATACTCTCATAAATGAGAGTCTAACCATGAGGATTATCCTTGGGGGGATGTCATGGTGTTATTGAATTTTCATAAATGTTTATTTTAAGTTTGTGGTATATTTGAGTAGCATGCTTTGGTGAGGAAAATATCCCCAATGTGGTGGATGCCACTAATAATGTGCATCTCAGAATATTTCTAAACTGGAAAATAAAAGTGATTCAAACACAATATTTCATGTTTGGATTATCCAACTAAAAGTAAACAATTAAAAGAGAATAATTATTGAACTTAAGACCAAACCACCAAAACCAAATTCTTTCTTCTTAAATCATTTAAGCTAGTTTTCATGTTAGTATAAATTATAATTTCTATTATTTCATATTAATATTCAAAAAAGAATATACTCCTTGTTTTCATTAAACACTTCAAACAATTACATGAATTAAAATAAGTGATATAGATAAAGTGGGAGAACAAATTTAAAGGCTACTCAAGTGAGACGACCCTAGTCATCCACTGTACGACACTATAAATAATATAATTATTTTTTACCACACCCTATAATAGGCATGCACCAGGGGTGGTGTTGATCCCTACCACCTTCAAATTTCAAGGAAAATGATGTAAGAATATCTTCTATGTTTTCAATAGTAACCCATATAACCTATTTGTTTAAAGATGATATATAGTAATAAATAATACCTATGTTTTCAACACAATCGGAATAAATCGACATTACTTTAAGGGAAACCTTGTATCTTGAACAAAAAAAATTTAAAATTTGTATTCCATGTAACCTTACTATATCATTAATATTTATTCTAAAATTTTTATTAAGTGAAATATATTTCCTATTAGAAATAATATATACTGAATTCATAAGGAGATTAACTATAATGAAACTGTAATTATGGACTTTATTATTATTGGGGATTCCATTGATATATTCCATTATAGTGTTTTTGCATTTTAATATAGGTATGGGAAATATTTCTATCCTTTAATAATAATATTAATCTCCACCCTTTAATTTATGGAATAAAAATCATCAAGATATAAACTATAAAGTATCACTATTCTTGTTGTACCACCATAGAATAACATTGAGATCTCTATACATATTTGAAATCCCTATATGTATAGAGTATAATGAACTAAGTACATCATTCAAGATCTCATTCTTAAATTATATTATTGATGTTCATAAAAAAAGTTCCAAAAACAAATAACTTTTTCACTATCATAGTTTAATATAGAAACATTACTTAAATTCTTCTATATCTTCACATGATATTTTTAAATCTATTTGATATTCACATAACTAGATGATTGAGAGTTAATTGGATAAAAGCATAATTCATCCCTCTATATTAGGATTTTAAGATAGATCCTCATAGAAATGGTAAATATTGGATCTCTTTTATTGCTTATCAGGTAAAAGCTATCACGTTCCTTCTTACTAAAATCATCAGCCACCTTATTTTCCTTCCCTTTCTATCAATGTATTAAAAATAATTATCATTAATTAACTCTAACAATATCCAATGGAACATATAAATTTAATTCTATATGAATATATATTTAAATCTTTTATTATTAGAATATATATCACACATTTCATCATACTGATATTCCTCCATATTTTTAAAGAAAAAAATACTAATTCTATTTATAAATCACGAGTTGAGTGATTTTTTATATAAACCATTAATTTTCATAAGGAATATTCATCCACCATTTGATTCTACAGAAGAAAAAATCCCAGACCCCTATCTTAGTCATGTTTACAGATCACAAATACTTTTACACAATAGAGTACAATTAGTGCAGGTTTACTGATTAATCATATCTTTAGATTCAGGAATTTATATTCATATTCATTGGTCCAAAGGAACTTGGTTTCATTCATTTTTAAATTGGTTAGTGTATTTTTTATCTATGATAAATTTTTAAAAACGTTTCTATGTTTTCTAAAAAATCTAGTACAGTAATAGATCTTAACTACTATTCTAATTTATGAGCACTGATCAATTACATCAATATTTTAAGGACTGACCAACAATCCATTGCTTGTAATTATGGGACCCATGAATGATACTTTCTTTTGTTAATGTTTATACTTTCTAAATTTATCGTATTTCTTATCCTTTCTCGTGGCCTTAAAAAACCCTAAAATGATATTAAAGGTCATTCTTGATCTAGGAATATATAAGAATATTCTCATTAAATACTATAAAAAATAGATAATGGTAATCTATAAAGACTCTACCCATTATTTTTCTAAAGTTAGAAGAGAAATAGATACGTCCAAATTGTATCACACTAAATTTATAGTCTATATACAACATAAATAAGGTTGTCTTAGTTATTTAATATCATTTTACACCTAATTGATGATTTCTTGATCAAAGATAAATATTGATAAAGAATTGGGTTCCTCACACTTTATAAAAAAGTCATCATTACGAGGTCAAAAAAATTATTCTTAATCATGATCTTATCATTTTTATTATGATCAAGAAAGTGGTAAATTGATGAAAACTTATATTTAATTAATATAATACATGAATAATATGTTGAAGAATTTGTTTGAATAAATCTAATATCCATATAGTCTAAAAATTTAATCTTCAATTTCCACAACATAACTGCATCCGTCCTATATGGTGTCCATCAAATCGGTATAGCCCCATGTACATGTTCTATTGAGAACTCAACTTCAGGATTTAGTTAATAAAATGTCACCCATCATGAAATATATTATAATATTCCCAATGAATGTGTTTATAATCAATATTGAGTTTCTCCCAAACCATCAGATAAAAAACCAAACATGAACAGCTGGAATGAAATATATATTGCATGTAATTTTCATTAGTTGTTCAGGTTTACCATTGCAATAATAGATGATCATAGGTTGATTAAAAATATAAAACATGACTTTTATTTCAAGAGAATTTATATGGGCTCTATTTATAGAGATATCCAACACATCTTCAAAATCAAATTAAATTAAACTAGATTGAGAATAAAAAGTACTACAGTAATAAAATTACCACAAACATTGATCATAAAGGACCTATGAACTTTTGATACAACCATCATACCATTAGTTACCTTAACAGATAAATTAATATCATACCATTGATGTGATAATGTGAAAAATATAATAATTTATTCAGATATAAAATATTGGGTTGAACTAGAATAAAATAAGTCGTTTCTAGTTGAAGATTTGATGATGTTTTTACCCTTATTCACAACTTTATTGTGTCCCAGCATAGTAGTTTAGATTGAATTGGAATTTTGTTTATCCTTTTTTAGGAGTTTGTTGACACCGATTGTAATAATTAACTCTTATATTCATTTATTTATTTTCATAATATATATACCCTTCATAATAATAGAATTATAGTATAAATGGATTATTTATTTATTATTTCTTGTTATTCATTTTATTGATTATAATCTTCATATAACTTCGGTGTTTATTTTCATGATACAATCTTTTTCTACAAATAAATCATTTCTATTTTCACATTAGAAAAAATTCTCTATTCATTTATCTACATTCCATACATAACTAGATGTTGATTTTCATTCCATTTTTGTTTTTTTTCTATTTTAATCTAGTCAAAAATATAGATTCCAATTTATGACCCCAGAACCATAAATATAATGACAATATCTATTTTCAATTTATTACTTGAGTGAACATAAAATTATTTCTTAATAGATGTTAAATTGTCTTATAGTCATTTTTTTGGGAGACTTGGACTTATCCACTAAAGAGTCCTAAAATTTTACATCTTAGGCCAATGATAAATTAAGAATAATGAATTTCATATATTGTAAAATTTTCTACACATGTAACAATGGATTCATTATTATATAGATTTATTTCCAAGAATTCAATAAAAATTTTATTATAAACTATTGGAGGAAAATACATATTAAAAAAACTGTCATGAACTCTTACCATTTCATGAAGTAAATATCATCTTTCCATCTCATATTATTGAAAATAGATCACTATATCTCAGCTTCACCACCAAATTTTTAAAGTGAAAAAACAATCTTCTTAGGGTGTAATAAATGGAAAACTAGAAATATCATCTCCATAGGATTGATCCAAATAATTAGATAAAAGGGCCTAGAAAAGGATGGTTATTTTTTCTATATAAATGACTCATGTTGAGTTCTTCTCTCTTATAGATATTTTAAGTTAAACATAAGTCACATTAACATTCATAGATTTAGATATTTGGGTGAGCATAGCCACATGATTTCCCATCCAATCTCACATTTAATGTGGTTTCTCATAAATATGATAATTATATTCGTTTTCACATTAATTTTAAGTATAATTACAAGTATTTATATCCATTTACTGAAAACAAAAAATATATTTTGACCATGAATCACCATTATCTAGATTGAGTAATCATATAAAAAAAATGGAACCCATCAGATTTCCTAAATTATGATAGTTTCATATCAACCTATGACACTTCAGGTTCATTGGAACGACCAAAATATTAATCAATTGAAATTCCCTTATTATATTTTGGTTATATAATCACATGAAATCACATCATAATGAACTTATAAGTACTATGTGACCAGTAAAAAGAATATTTTCACTTTTGTGATTTGAATTTTTAAAATCTAACAAACACAGTTGCGATCAGTAGGATGTTTTTTGTCTGATAAGAAAATTTTTGTTTTTGGTGAATTGTAACTAACCCCTATGAATTGTAATATTACCCTCATTAATTGTAATATTACTTTTATGAACAGTAAATCTTCCATGTGAATATGTAACCTTACCCATGAAAGTATAAATAAAATTTACCCATATTATAATTGAAAATATGATATAATTATATCACACTGTTGGTATTTTTATAAGTCATAAATATTTATTTAAAATTTTATGAAAAATTTAGTTTTTGAAAATTAAAATTTATATTCATAAATTTTTTTTATCTCTCAGGATTATAAGACAATTTTATGAGACATTAAGTATTTTTACAAAGTGTTTGAAAAGTAGTTTTAATTTTAATATTGTATTTTTCATGTAAATTGTGATTTTAATTAAAAATTAAATTTATCATATACATAATTTCTTTTTCATAAAATGGAATTCATTTTTCAGTTATACACATCAAAAAATGGATATGGTGAATTTTTTATATTTTTCTTAAAAACATGAATTTGTAATGAATATTAAATATGGTAATTATAGTATATATATCTTATGAGCTAAATGCACTATTAAACGAGTCATGGATGATATAATCTCAAAAATTTAGAACTCACTTGCTCTATTTATGGTTTTTGGTTAAAATAATCTATAATATTCATACTCTTGAGAAAAAATAATAAACTGAGGATTACAATAATGGGAAACCCCTCCTCTTCTCCACTATAAATACCACCACTCTTTACCTCCCCTCCAAACACCTCTCAAGACTTGTACCTACTCTAAATTCTACTCAAATATCTCATTATTACTTTCTATCACATCCAGTATCCCATGGATTCTTCAAAAGGCCTAATCTTCTCCCCAAAAGAGGTTTTCATTGAACATATATTCAAGAAGTAAATTCCTCCTTTTATTTATTTAATTTTCATTCAAGTTCCTTTATTTATTTTTCATTCCTCACCTCTATTCATCCAAATGTTATGATAAATCCATTATCTTACATGTAGTTTAATTTTTTATGGTAATGGAATAATTAATCATCAACTTTCCTTTCCCCACCATTTATGCATGAAATGAAAACACTATCTGAGTTGTGTTAATTTATCTCATTCATAGACGCTGGGTTTTCAATTTCTTTTATAGTCATAAATTCTGGTCATAAAAACTTTTTCATGCTTTAATTTTTCTATAATATACATAAAATTTACTATTTAAGGTAATTAAATCTTTTATGAACATGATATTAATCTATAAATCAAAATGTGTTCATTGTGTTAAAAACCCATCAATTAACCAAAATGGATGTCATTAATGTTTTATATAATGATTAAGCATCACAAAATATAACAAAATGGATTTTATAATGAGGTAATATTATGGATTTTCATTAATAACATACAACTTAAACTCTAAAAAACCATTCTCATCTTACATGATTATCCTTATATTTATATTAGTATGCCAATCATGAAACCCATGAAAACAAATGCTCCCAAATGAAAAAATTGAACAACTTAACCCATCAAAAATTTCATGGATGAAATGGACTATAGTAAATCAATTACATGTATAATATTTTCTGTAAATTTTAATTAATGGATTTATATTGGTTATCCCAGACCTTAAGCTCAAATAAAGGATACCATTAGACTTAAGGTAATTAATTCTACCCGAACCTCCATTATTCCTTCAGGTTTCCCCATATTAATTTTCACCCAAATATATTTATCTCCATTTTTATGTTTGTAATGCCTAGACACCAGTTATCCGGATCTAGTACATTATTTTAATACATTGGCATGATTACAAGGAATAATGTTCCGAAGGACCGATTAGTTTAATAGTCTTGGAAAATAGTTTATATACATTAACATTACATTACAATTTAAAATATAAAACACAACATAGATAGTTCTTTGAGAACACCATTATTCCCTTTATCTTAACCCGGCATATCAATCATAATACACTAGTTGGAATCCTGGGAAAATAAAACATAATAAAGCAGTGAGCTCAAATTCCAAGTATGGGTAAATAATTTAGCGGAACCTATAAACATTTAAGGAAACATGTGTGAAAAAAACAAAAGCCTTTTTAAACATAAACATGAACATAATATGGAAAAAATAAATCAAAAATTACCATATGAACATGCACATGGATATTCTACTAGTTGAATAATCACATGTAATATCTAATTTCATAATGAGGGAATGCCTAACATCGGACATCATTACCACATAGTAAAGGCCTTGTTCCAAGACAACAAATAAAATTTTTTCAAGGTCTTGTGCCAAGAAACTAGTTTGTCTCATGAGACCTACTGATGCATCGAGGTGCTAAAGAGGGCTCCACCCATCACGTACTAAGTCCACTGTATTCCTCATAAAAAAAGTTGAAACATAACATAAACATTTGTATTAAAAGTAGCATATGAAATGTCAACACATTAACCATAAACAATGAATGGTATAAAAATAGAACATCCACAGTAAAACATATCATAACTCATTCAATACAATATGGAAGATTTTATTATAATAAATCAACCTCCATCAAAAATAATATCCAATAAAGGATGATGACATAGTTGAAAATAATGAGTAATTTTTTTGAGAGAAATAACCTTTTTGTAAAATCATTTAAGAGTCACACATTTATAAAGGAAGTAATTTAAAAGATATTTTTGAATCAAACTGTCCCATACCACTATTAAACTTTTGAAAAAAATTATCATTTCAAAACTTTCATGTCCATATAAATAAATTATTAAAATCATTTTGAAAACAAGGAAATTAATTAAAAAGATTTAGAAAGATAAATCTTTAAAACATTTAAAATTCTGATCATGATAAAGAGTAACTTTAACAAATCCTTAAAATATTAATTTTGAAAACATTTTTATAAAAAATGGACATGGATGATAAAAATTTCTCAGTAAATACTTACAAATAAACAATCTCAGATAATAATGAGATTGTAGAATTAACCATTACCTTGCACTTTCCTTTACTCGAGGGTACGTTTAACCACCTATATGAAGATCGTATTATGTTATTAAATTATACCATAACCATATTAATATTTATGATATCATAAATGATTCATTTATGACTTCATACTACCCATTTAATATTAATTTCCCTATTAAATTAACATTTCGGTTAATAATCGCCTTCTTTATCGTACGTCTATTAACTTATTACTCTTGATTGTATCACTTAGATCAAGATTTAAATATCTCCAGAATATAAAACATGATTTATATATCAAATTTTTTTAGAATATAAATATGTATAATAGGCATATATATGAAATAAAAAACACTATTTATGGAGATGATAGTCCGTATGTACGCATAAACATAGTTTCCGTTAACATGTCCTATTTAACGGAACTATGTGAATAAGATATGTGTAAGTAAACACACACACAAACACACATATATATATAAATCTATATATATTTATTTTTATTTACAGGAGAATTATTATGTAATATATTACATACTTATTAGTAATATATATTTTTATAATCATTGATGAATGATGAACGTGGAAATGAATCTCATCGCGTCGTGGAGACAGTAATCTGTACATACGCATGACATACAATATAATTTCTTTAAAGTTTTGAAATCGGATGGTATATTAATTTTTCAGAGAAATTATCATGTTATTTTTATTATTTATAAACATATTACTCATCATTATATCCATCCATGTAACGTAGTGTTGAATAATTAATTACACCACTGCATGGAGATGGTAAGCCGTACGTACACACGCATGGTGATATTATCATTCACAAGATCGATCGAATAATGAATATATTTGTGATTTTCAATAACATCATAGTATATATAAGATACTAGAGTTATTATTTTACAATTGAAACAACATAGAAAGAGTAAGTGGAATAATAAGAGAACTTGAATGAGGGTGGTGGAATCATTACCTCTTCTTCAGGTTCTTTCTTTTGATTAGATCAAAAGGGCTCCTTAGGATGGATTTATGACAAAATAATTCATCTAGGTTGAAGTTATGGTAGTTGGGAGCATACTTTTGCAGGGTTTCGCTGTGCCAAATGGATTTGGATGTGTAAATTCGAGAGAAGGGGGAGTTCCCTTTTATAAGAGGGGTGAGCGGCACCTTAGGAAAACCTAGTATATTATTATATAATAAATTAATTTTCGGTTTCTAATGGCTCCAAAATTAATTATCTAAAGGATAATGTGGGGATGGGTTGAAAACCACTAAACCAATAGGTTTTAGACAGGTTTAGGTTACAATATTAACCTTAACCATTAGGTTTAACTCTTAGTTAAATTGTTTGAAATTTACCATGTCTGTTTGTGTTTTTATATTATATGGTTAATAAACTTACTATAAAATTCCAATAAAACCCCAATTGGTTCATTAATTTCATTTATATTATTATATAATTCTTTTGGATGAACCTTATATTTGTAGGACTTTTATATCAGTTCATAATATTATATTTGTTTTAAAACCTATTTTATTTCAATTTTGGCACTATTTGGTATTTATTTTTTGATAAAATCATAATAGAATGATAACCTCGAAAAAAATTTATCTGACCAACCCTAACATTTCATAATAACGTATAAAATTAGTTTAATTTTTAAAAAGTCTCAAATTACATTTATTTTGGATATTTATAATGTCAATTATTTTAATATTGCATTAATATGGTAATTACTGCATCATCATTGTGTCATAAATAAATTTTATTATCTGATGTCTAGAAATTATAAATAAAATACCATTATATAGAAAATCTTTTTATCTTTCTAATTAATATTTATAGTCTAATTTATCTTATGTATAGCCCTATATTAAAAATGATTTATTTATTAAACATTGATTTTAACTCTCTTAACGCTTCTTTGAATTAAATAATAATAAATGTTCTAATCTAATCCATGTAAACCCAAAGGATCATAATTTACTTCTAAGGTTGTTTATGGTCAAATTACACTTATCTAATAGAACTAAGACATGTGTTAGGATAATAATAATAAGATTTTTAACCTTAATTACCCTTTTTACTTTTAACTGTGGTAAATAAAAGTAAAAAGTTACTATTCAACAAAAAAAAATTTATTTTATTGAACCCCGTTTTTATTACTGATATCAACCATGTCTCTCGGATTTTTGAAAATCTTGTCATAGAAGCTGTAAAATTATGTTTTATGCGAATTGGCAAATTCTCCTAGGAGGTGGGTAAAAGACGGTGAAAAGATCAATATAATTTTATATTTTTAATATTATTACAAAATGAATCCAATGAATAAAATTTATCATATATATTTACTATTTATATATTTTTAACTAAAATAAATATAAATAAAATAAATAATTATTTTAATAAAAAGTCGGTTTTAAACAATAACTCAGTGTTTTTCACAATTCATCAAAAATTGAATGTTTTAAGAGAAATATCAAAAATTCATCCTAAGATAAATTTGATATTATGAATTCAAAAATGAAGTCTATTTTACCAAATTCAAAACATATAAGTTTCAATTATTAGTTTAAAATTAATTCCCGTTGTCAAAACCAAAAGGCATATTTTTAAGAAACAATAACTATCAATAAATTGAAACTTTTTTATGTCCAATCTCAAAGTGAAATTACTTACAATGACCAGAATATAATTAAATAGTAAAAATATAATCTATTTATACTTCCAAACCATTAAAATTTATAATATAACAATATTAATTATTTTTATTTAAAATGTTATTTTCAGTTAAAATATAGTATTTTAACTATTCACCCAAATATGAGCATTATCATAAAAACATCATAAATTTATTAAAACTAAATTCTTATGTCCCAATTCTAAAGAATAAGATTATTTTTTCAAATTCAATATATAATAGTTTCAAATATTTGATTTAAAAATGGTTCACCATTAAAAGGCGGTAAAAGAGAATTTTTTTAAAAATACTTCTTTTATCTAAAAAATGAATTAGTTCTTACATTATGTCTAAGAAACTCATAATATAGACTCTAAAATTATAAGGACTATATATAGTTCAAAATTCAGTAAATACTATTCATAACCGCTTTTGAACTCTTAGATTGGTAAGTTGTGATGCGCTTGAACTCGATATTGGGTGTAGTGTAAGTTGTTGAATTACTTTGAAAATTAACATATTATAAAATCTTGCAGTGTTACATTCATCCCTCCATCAATAAATTGCGACCTCATAATTTGAAATTGTTCTTCAAAAATAAAATGTTGAAAATAGAAAATACCTTTGTGGAGAACTCATATTTGAAATTGGGTTAATAAATTGTAGTCTTAATAAGAGGAAAATGGAAATAAAAGGGTCACCACCAAATTAAGATCTCAATTAGGAGAACATTATTGGTAATTAGAGACACATGATTGGAGGAAATATGTAAATATTTATAGGGAGTGATTTAGGTCATCAATCACAAACAAGTGTATAATTGAGTGTAACAGCCTGAGATTTTATGAAAAATATTCTTTTTATTTCACTAATGTCTTGTGTTGTACGCTACACCAAAAGGAGCTTTCACAACACGCATCCTTGACTTTCCTTGCATACACGCAATCGCGACCTTCCTCGATAGCGTGTGTAGTACGCAATAACGAGTTTCACTAAACAACGATATGCTATTAAAATATTATTAAAACTAGCTGTTATGAATAGTAATAACCACTTTTTAAAATTCTGTAAATCTTATATTTCAAAATGAACTTCATTTTTGGATTCGGAGTATCGAATTTAGCCTAAGGTGAAATTTTGGTACTTTTCGGATAACTTTCATATTCTGATGAATAGTGAAAAATATTAATTATAATTAAAAAACAACTTTTTTAATCGAAATAATTAATAGTGATAAATTATTAATTTGAGTGGTTTAAAAATATATTTAGAATATATTTTTACAATTTAATACAATGTTGGTCATTGGATGTAATTTCACATTTAAACCAGACATAAACAAGTGTCAATCTTTTGATAGATATTGTTTCTTAAAAACACGCTATTTGTTTTAACAGCGGGATTTAATTATAAAATTAATTAATGCAACATCTATGTTATGAATATGGTAAAATAGACTTCATTTTTGAATTCGGAATATGAAATATAGCTTAGGATGAAATTTTGGCATTGTTCTGAAAAACATCAATTTTGATGAATAGTGAAACTACTAAGTGGTAGGTTAAAAACTGAATTTTGCATAAAACTTAATTTTACCACTTCTGTGAATGGAATTTCGAAAATCCGACAGACACGGTTAATATCAAGGACTAAAATGTGGTTCAATGAGATGAAAATAATTTTTGGTGAATAGTAACTTTTTACTTTTTTTACCACGGTTAATAGTAAATAGGGTAACTAAGGGTAAATATGATATTACTATTACCCTAACACATGTCCTAATTCTATTGGATAAGTGTAATTCGGCCAAAAACAACCTTATGAATATAATATGACCATTTAGGCCCACTTGGATTAGATTAGGACATTTATTATTATTTAATTCAAAGAAGAGTTAAAAGAGTTAAAATCAAAGTTTATTTACTAAAACATTTTTAATATGGGGTTATACATAAGATAAATTCGACTATAAATATTCATTAGAAAGATAAAACGATTTCCTACATAATGATATTTTATTTATAATTTTTAGACTTTAAATAAATTAATTTATTTTTGACACAACGATGATGCAGTAATTACCCTTTTAAGGAAATATTAACATAATTGATGTTATAAATGCTCAAATGAATGTAATTTAAGACTTTTTATGAATTAAACTAATTTTCTAGGTTACTATGATGTATTAGTGTTGATTTAATCAACTTGGTTAGAACATATAATTCTGTTATGACTTTCAAAAAAATCATATATCAAATAGTGTCAAAATTGACACAAAATAGTTTTTAAATCAAATATTATATTATTAATTGTTATTTTATTCCTAAAAATCTAAGGTTCGGCCAAATGACTTAGATAAGGATATATATATTAATAATAAACAATTTGGGGTTCGTTTGGCATGTTATAGTAAGTTTATTAACCATATAGTGAAAGAAAACAAAAAGACACGGTAAAAGTTAAATTATTTAACTTAGAGTTAAATCTAATTGATAAGGTTAAAATAATAACCTAAACTTGTCTAAATCCTATTGGTTGATAGTATTTCGACCCATCCCCACTTTAGCTTCGAAATAAGACCATTTGGAACCATTATAAACCGATTTTGACTTTAATATAAAATAATATTTTGAGATATTCCTAAGGTGCCCCTCTCCTCCCCTATAAAAGGACACCTCCTCCCCCTCCTCCCACACCAATTTGAGCACTCAAGCTCGGCCAACCCCTGCCATTTTCTCCTCTCCACTTCCCTAGAATAATCCTAGAGGTCCTGGTCTTCTCCAAAGACCAATCTTAGTTCCTTAAGTGGAGGATTCAAAGAGGCGTTCCAAAGAAGAGGTAATATCCATTACCGATCTTTTCAATTTCTTTCTTCTTCAACTTCTTCTTCTTTAGTTGTTTCATGATAAAGTAATAACATCAGTATTACGTACATACTGATATGTTATTATAAATATGAAACAACCCTAATTCACCTTCTATCCATCCTACGGAAAAATGAAATCACCACGCGTGCGTACGTACGGAATACCGTCTCCACGACGTGGTGTAATCTATTTTCCACCATCACCTTACAAGGATGGTTATAATGGTGTAATGAGTAACTAAATATGATTATTATGAAGTAATATTGATACTGAAATAATATATATATACTCCAATACAATTCCACGATCATAGGAATGATATCATCACTCGTGCGTACGTACGGAATACCGTCTCCACGATGTGATGTGACTCGTTCTACATGATCTTCATTTCATAATGATTATATAAATGAATTGAATGAATGAATATGGTATATAATACACTAATACAATTTTGGAAATGAATTATCTATAAACTAAAGATAAGAATAAGAATTTATTCGACAAAACACGCATAAGAACAAAAAGTTATAAAGACCCGAGTAACAAGTAACAATGAAATATTACTAACAAGAAGCTAATAATATGACCATATATGATATCATATAAATATGTATGATTCTGGAATAAGTCAATAACATTATTTAAACCATTATACAGGAGCTTCGGACACGTACAAAGCTAATCGGACCTAAGGTAAGGGAAATATCACAATCTCATTTTTATCCGAGATTGTTTATTCGTAAGTAGTTACTGGGGTGTATTTTATCATCCACATCCATGTTCCCTCAATATGAAATATTGTTTCCATCCACTTGCAATAGTTTAAATCCAATTTTACCCTTAGGTGTGTTTTTAGTAAAGAATATGAAAGGAATCTTTTGTCGTTTTTCCGTACGAGGTACTTTTTGACTTTTCCGACAAAAGTACGAACAATGTTTTTTAAACTTAAACGACACGAATGGATTTTTACGGTTTTATAAAGCCTTATTTTCATGAAGCTTCCTACAAAATATTTCATGACTATTTCTAATAAAATCTCTTTCATTTAAAATTTCATGATGTTTTGTGAAAAGAAATTGATTTTGAAGAAGAAAGGATATTTTCCTCAAGAATTCATTTCAAGTGTTCTATCAAAATTATTTTCCATCTAAGATAATAAAGGGTTCTGTTTCTATCCCTATTTTTACATTGATTTGACTATGCTGTGATGGAATTATGTTTATGAATTCCTTTATCTTATATGAATGGTTTTATGATGTCATGTTGTTTAAGAATCCCATTTTTATTACATGGGTTATGAAATGATGTATGATTTATGATTTTGTGGCACACATAAGAATGGTATCATTATGAGATGGGTGGGACCTATATCTCCCTCCAATGCATTGGGTAAAGATTTTATATCTCATGAGATAGACATGGCTGGAATGGTAGGTTATACCGGTTCAGTGAAATAGGACTGAAACGAGGGTTACTCGATTCAGAAAGGGACTTTGTCCACTAAGATAGTCTTGGCAATGAGTCATGACTAACAAGAAATGATTTTACATGATTATGTGTGCATGCCACAAAGTTTCAAGTTTCATGTTATGATTATGGTGATCTCATTTTCACTTCTATGATTTGTTCCATGTTAAGATATTATGATCTCTTTTGCAGGTTATGATTTTCAAAAAGATATGATATGATTTTTATTTCTTTTGTATACCCTTACTGAGCATTTGAGCTCACCCTTTTATGTTTTCTTTTTCCCAGGATATAAAGAAAGGTTTTAGGTAAAAAAAGGGGAAGATCTTTATGGGAGATATTGAAGATCTTTCACCACGATTAGAAGATTACATTCCGAGTTTCCAAAGACACTAAACTATTACGATCCTTGTGTGTGTGTGTTTTTGTTATGTACTAAGTATTCCGCAAAAGTAATGTAATGTCCATGTACGTCAGGCTACGGGTCTCTACATTTGGTATCAGAGGAAAGGTTTAGTCAACCTTTGGAAACTAGGATGCGAAAACGTTAGTGAGATCCCTAGAGATATTTCTAAGGTATGTCTAGGGATGTCCCTAAGGTTAAGTATACGTATAGATTATAGTACTAGAACTACGCTAACGATCATAGAATTAAACCTAAGATGTTAGATGTTCAAGGTAATCCCCCTTTATTATGTTGTTTTCCCTAGCATGATTTTTGCCTCTCACACTATTCTTTTTGGGTTTTAGAAAATGGCTGGAAACAAGATGATTCACGATAATGGAGGATATGATGGACAATGGAATGATATTCTTCATAATGAAATGGGATTTGGAAGTCCAAACATAATTATTATGCCGAATCAGCAATCTCATAATATGATCAATAAAGTAAAATTTGGTAAGTTTCCTGACTCGGCAAATAAGAGAAAGATGGAGTTTCATTATGATCATAGAGGAAAGAAAGTTCAATTTCCCCTATGTAAATCATGTGGGAAGAGGCATCAAGGAGAATGTTTCAAAGGAACTGGAAGATGCTTTGGGTGTGGAAAAGAAGGACACAAATCAAGTAAGTGAAAAGGAAAAGGTTCAGTTAACACCATGGATGAGGATAATGGTATTGCTACGACATCAACAATGGTTAAATGCTTTAAATGTGGAATGTACGGGCATTATGCAAACCAATTCCCTAAGGGAAAGTCTCATGAAGAGAATCAGTATGGTCGTATGGGAAGTATTTATGTTGATGATGATGAAGAAACTACAAATGATATGTGAGATGAAAGAAATGTTGAAGCTCGATCAATGGTATAAGAATGTAGTGGAATGATTACATGTTTATCATGTGTAATGTTGTATA
The DNA here is from genome assembly GCA_963277665.1 of Viscum album. NCBI lineage: Eukaryota > Viridiplantae > Streptophyta > Magnoliopsida > Santalales > Viscaceae > Viscum > Viscum album. The sequence continues at coordinate 967,226,951 of OY728133.1, read as the reverse complement.
AGTAATCTCATGGAATAAGGAGACATCTAAGGATTGTTACACTGTTGTCTTTCCTTATGTTTTGAAAGTTTATGATTAATGGTACCAGTAACCATGAAAGGTTATTCAGATATTTTTGGAAAGCAGATGATATGCGCATATTGAAGGGATAAGGAGAAAATGAAATGTTAGACAGTATTCATGAGCTCATGATTGATATAAGGACTAAGTGATATCATGGTTTGAGTATATAGAATTTTGAGGATTTTGGTATGTGGAAAGTGTTAACTTTAAACTGCATTCATGTTTTCTCTAAGGTATTCAAGAGAATACATGATTAAGGACTTTGAATGTTTAGAATGTGACCAACAAGACATATCTTGTGGGGATCAACGATGGTATTAAATCTCTGGTAATTGTTTTCACTATATTATGAGAGTGGACTGCAGTATTATGGATAAGCCTAAAGAAGTTATTTTTTGATATTATTGATAGGATGTTATAGTAATGTAGTTTTAGAAAAAAGGACAACCTGCAGGACGGGCGACAACCCATCGCGTCAGACAAGGCTATGAGAATCGAACCCACAACCGAAGTGCGACTGGCCTTTATCGCCTACCACTGACCTACAGGAAGTCCCTGTTTAGTAGAAAATAGTTTTATTATATTAATCAGTATGATATATGAAGTATAAGTCCATTTTAGGAACCATATATGATTAATCTCACTATAGATGGATTTATGTATTTTTTGATAACTTTTCTAACCTTTTGTTTGAGACAGATGGAATGACCCATCATTCTATCACATGATCTGCTAACACATTGCGAATGACAAATTCAACTTCATTTCTTTAAGAGATGATGTGGAAATTGTTAAAGGCACGGACAATAGTGAGACTGTACCAAAATAAAGTAAGTATTTATTCTAATTCAAATTTTCAACTTTAGGGAAATGATCTTGAAAACCAAAAATGTTGTCCTAGTGATCTTATACCTGATGAATCAGATGGTACCTTATATCATCACAAATCTATGGATTTGTGATTACTGGCTTTTCCATAGCCATGTTCTCTACCACTCTCCATCAGAACATGATGGTTATATTTCTCTTCCACATCCATATTTTTACCTATGTGGAAACCCAACGATTAGTTTATTTGGGTAATCGTTACATTTCATACTTTAGTTTTTAAAGCCAAGTTTTTGTATTCCTTTTTACGATGTGGGATTCTATTAAAGAATCTTTCGAATAGTAACCCATTTATAACCCCGACGAATTTCGAGGGCGAAATTCATTTTAAGGGGGGAAGAATGTAACAGCCTGAGATTTTATGAAAAATATTCTTTTTATTTCACTAATGTCTTGTGTTGTACGCTACACCAAAAGGAGCTTTCACAACACGCATCCTTGACTTGCCTTGCATACACGCAATCGCGACCTTCCTCGATAGCGTGTGTAGTACGCAATAACGAGTTTCACTAAACAACGATATGCTATTAAAATATTATTAAAACTAGCCGTTATGAATAGTAATAACCACTTTTTAAAATTATGTAAATCTTATATTTCAAAATGAACTTCATTTTTGGATTCGGAGTATCGAATTTAGCCTAAGGTGAAATTTTGGTACTTTTCGGATAACTTTCATATTCTGATGAATAGTGAAAAATATTAATTATAATTAAAAAACAACTTTTTTAATCGAAATAATTAATAGTGATAATTTATTAATTTGAGTGGTTTTAAAATATATTTAGAATATATTTTTACAATTTAATACAATGTTGGTCATTGGATGTAATTTCACATTTAAACCAGACATAAACAAGTGTCAATCTTTTGATAGATATTGTTTCTTAAAAACACGCTATTTGTTTTAACAGCGGGATTTAATTATAAAATTAATTAATGCAACATCTATGTTATGAATATGGTAAAATAGACTTCATTTTTGAATTCGGAATATGAAATATAGCTTAGGATGAAATTTTGGCATTGTTCTGAAAAACATCAATTTTGATGAATAGTGAAACTACTAAGTGGTAGGTTAAAAACTGAATTTTGCATAAAACTTAATTTTACCACTTCTGTGAATGGAATTTAGAAAATCCGACAGACACGGTTAATATCAAGGACTAAAATGTGGTTCAATGAGATGAAAATAATTTTTGGTGAATAGTAACTTTTTACTTTTTTTACCACGGTTAATAGTAAATAGGGTAACTAAGGGTAAATATGATATTACTATTACCCTAACACATGTCCTAATTCTATTGGATAAGTGTAATTCTGCCAAAAACAACCTTATGAATATAATATGACCATTTAGGCCCACTTGGATTAGATTAGGACATTTATTATTATTTAATTCAAAGAAGAGTTAAAAGAGTTAAAATCAAAGTTTATTTACTAAAACATTTTTAATATGGGGTTATACATAAGATAAATTCGACTATAAATATTCATTAGAAAGATAAAAATATTTCCTACATAATGATATTTTATTTATAATTTTTAGACTTTAAATAAATTAATTTATTTTTCACACAACGATGATGCAGTAATTACCCTTTTAAGGAAATATTAACATAATTGATGTTATAAATGCTCAAATGAATGTAATTTAAGACTTTTTATGAATTAAACTAATTTTCTAGGTTACTATGATGTATTAGTGTTGATTTAATCAACTTGTTTCGAACATATAATTCTGTTATGACTTTCAAAAAAATCATATATCAAATAGTGTCAAAATTGACACAAAATAGTTTTTAAATAAAATATTATATTATTAATTGTTATTTTATTCCTAAAAATCTAAGGTTCGGCCAAATGACTTAGATAAGGATATATATATTAATAATAAACAATTTGGGGTTCGTTTGGCATGTTATAGTAAGTGTATTAACCATATAGTGAAAGAAAACAAAAAGACACGGTAAAAGTTAAATTATTTAACTTAGAGTTAAATCTAATTGATAAGGTTAAAATAATAACCTAAACTTGTCTAAATCCTATTGGTTGATAGGATTTCGACCCATCCCCACTTTAGCTTCGAAATAAGACCATTTGGAACCATTATAAACCGATTTTGACTTTAATATAAAATAATATTTTGAGATATTCCTAAGGTGCCCCTCTCCTCCCCTATAAAAGGACACCTCCTCCCCCTCCTCCTCACACCAATTTGAGCACTCAAGCTCGGCCAACCCCTGCCATTTTCTCCTCTCCACTTCCCTAGAATAATTCTAGAGGTCCTGGTCTTCTCCAAAGACCAATCTTAGTTCCTTAAGTGGAGGATTCAAAGAGGCGTTCCAAAGAAGAGGTAATATCCATTACCGATCTTTTCAATTTCTTTCTTCTTCAACTTCTTCTTCTTTAGTTGTTCCATGATAAAGTAATAAAATCAGTATTACGTACATACTGATATGTTATTATAAATATGAAACAACCCTAATTCACCTTCTATCCATCCTACGGAAAAATGAAATCACCACGCGTGCGTACGTACGGAATACCGTCTCCACGCCGTGGTGTAATCTATTTTCCACCATCACCTTACAAGGATGGTTATAATGGTGTAATGAGTAACTAAATATGATTATTATGAAGTAATATTGATACTGAAATAATATATATATACTCCAATACAATTCCACGATCATAGGAATGATATCATCACTCGTGCGTACGTACGGAATACCGTCTCCACGATGTGATGCGACTCGTTCTACATGATCTTCATTTCATAATGATTATATAAATGAATTGAATGAATGAATATGGTATATAATACACTAATACCATTTTGGAAATGAATTATCTATAACCTAAAGATAAGAATAAGAATTTATTCGACAAAACACGCATAAGAACAAAAAGTTATAAAGACCCGAGTAACAAGTAACAATGAAATATTACTAACAAGAAGCTAATAATATGACCATATATGATATCATATAAATATGTATGATTCTGGAATAAGTCAATAACATTATTTAAACCATTATACAGGAGCTTCGGACACGTACAAAGCTAATCGGACCTAAGGTAAGGGAAATATCACAATCTCATTTTTATCCGAGATTGTTTATTCGTAAGTATTTACTGGGGTGTATTTTATCATCCACATCCATGTTCCCTCAATATGAAATATTGTTTCCATCCACTTGAAATAGTTTAAATCCAATTTTACCCTTAGGTGAGTTTTTAGTAAAGAATATGAAAGGAATCTTTTGTCGTTTTTCCGTACGAGGTACTTTTTGACTTTTCCGACAAAAGTACGAAGAATGTTTTTTAAACTTAAACGACACGAACGGATTTTTACGGTTTTATAAAGCCTTATTTTCATGAAGCTTCCTACAAAAGATTTCATGACTATTTCTAATAAAATCTCTTTCATTTAAAATTTCATGATGTTTTGTGAAAAGAAATTGATTTTGAAGAAGAAAGGAAATTTTCCTCAAGAATTCATTTCAAGTGTTTTATCAAAATTATTTTCCATCTAAGATAATAAAGGGTTCTGTTTCTATCCATATTTTTACATTGATTTGACTATGTTGTGATGGAATTATGTTTATGAATTCCTTTATCTTATATGAATGGTTTTATGATGTCATGTTGTTTAAGAATCCCATTTTTATTACATGGGTTATGAAATGATGTATGATTTATGATTTTGTGGCACACATAAGAATGGTATCATTATGAGATGGGTGGGACCTATATCTCCCTCCAATGCATTGGGTAAAGATTTTATATCTCATGAGATAGACATGGCTGGAATGGTAGGTTATACCGGTTCAGTGAAATAGGACTGAAACGAGGTTTACTCGATTCAGAAAGGGACTTTGTCCACTAAGATAGTCTTGGCAATGAGTCATGACTAACAAGAAATGATTTTACATGATTATGTGTGCATGCCACAAAGTTTCAAGTTTCATGTTATGATTATGGTGATCTCATTTTCACTTCTATGATTTGTTCCATGTTAAGATATTATGATCTCTTTTGCAGGTTATGATTTTCAAAAAGATATGATATGATTTTTATTTCTTTTGTATACCCTTACTGAGCATTTGAGATCACCCTTTTATGTTTTCTTTTTCCCAGGATATAAAGAAAGGTTTTAGGTAAAAAAAAGGGGAAGATCTTTATGGGAGATATTGAAGATCTTTCACCACGATTAGAAGATTACATTCCGAGTTTCCAAAGACACTAAACTATTACGATCCTTGTGTGTGTGTGTTTTTGTTATGTACTAAGTATTCCGCAAAAGTAATGTAATGTCCATGTACGTCAGGCTACGGGTCTCTACATTGAGGGCCTCAAATCCATCAATCTATGATGATTAAAAACACCATCGGTTCAACAAAACATAAGGTATTATGATAAAACTTTTTTGGTTTTAAGATCCCATCACTAAAGTTTAAGAATTAATTTTCCCATAGAACAAGAGGGGAAATATGTATATATATATATACTTGACAAGTAGAGTTTCATCTTTCAACTAATTCCTACCACAAACTCATCCTTCACTCCAAAATATTTCAAAAATTTATTCTTTTTATCCTAATCATATAGGGTTCCAAAAATAATGTATTTATAATTCACCTATCAGACCCTTTAAAAAAACTAGATTATACAATCTTGGGACTTCATGTAGTCCAGTGGTAGGCGGAAAATCCCAATCGCACTATGGGGTGGATTTGATTCCCGTAGCTTTGTCTGACGTGACGGATAATCACATGGTCTGCGTGTTTCCTTTTTTATAACAATCCCAAAATACCATTAACAATAATATCAAATATCAAAAATAATCTATTCCAACCATTAGACTTATCCAAAATACTTCTATCCAAACTCATAGTCCAAAATTTATAAGGAAGTTAAACACAATGAAGATCCATTTTTCCATTTAATAAAATGTGATCAACTTCATCATTTATTATTTTAAAACATGGTAACACCCTGAATTTCAATAAAACCCTATTGATTACATTCATGCTCCCTTACACTTTATATAATACATGATATATTTCTTATATCCAAACTTTTTTAATATTCTAACAATAATGAAATAAACTATCCATTAATCAGTTCCAAGATAGTCAAGAATATCCAATATAATTTATCCAAATCAACCATCTCTTATTCCAATATTACTACCTTAGTATTAGGACCATATAATCTCAAATTCCCAATGAAATAGTTCTGCAGTATAATCCTTATTTATTTCCATAATTCCTATAACTAGTACATCATTGATACAACACTCAAATGGCACAATACATTAATAACAACATAAGAGCTCTTAATCATTTCACTTCATCTTCAGTAGTATCAAAACATGATTCTTATCCAATAACAGCAATTGGGGTATACTCTGGTGATTTGGACATTGATTCGTGTAGTTTCCCAACTCCATAAATATGAAGAATTCTACATTTGAAACTTTTTTCTTTCCCTTCAAATCACATAATTAGTGTCCTTTTTCCCCACACTTATAACAAACTCCCATTCCCTTGAAGAATTTACTAAGGTGATTCTTTCCATAGTTATCACATATCGGAAAATCTTCTTTTCCCTCTTCCCTTTATCCATCTTTCTCTCTTCCATCCTTTTCTTCTCTTTCTTCCCTTCAAAGCCATAAGACTCAAATAATTCATTACTTATCTTCTTAACACATGATACTATTTCTTCATATATTGAGAATACATGGGACACTATTTATTTTCTAAATTTTGGCTTAATACTGTGAAAGATATGATCATTTTTACTCTTTGGATCATACGTATTTCTTGAGTTCACATTCCTTCTATTAGGGGACATTTCTATATAATGGCATACACTAGGTCAGTTTATGAATCGCAATGAATAATTACAGAAATATGAAATACCTAATGTAAATTGAATAGTTTATTGATATAATCCATAAAAATATATTCTTTGAGGATGTAGATACTCGTAAATCCTTCATAATTATTTTTAGATAAAATGAGAATTATCCTAAGAATATGCCCCTGGAATGACGTAACCAAGAGTGCAGCAAGGCCCATTTTCGTGCACTAGTTCCCATTCGAGTCTAGCTTAAAGTACCTTTTTTGGGTTTTAAACCTAGGTACATATGTGTCCGAGCCACCTATACCTGCTCGTATCCAAACAGGGATTTATTTTTTTGGAAAACACACAAAATCTCTACATTACCAAAATTCTAGGATGTTCTTTTATACTAATCCTCAATGTCTATATTAGGGTAATGTGCTCTAATAATATTTTATCTAAATCTAGTTTCCAAGGATATTTATAAACTTCCTCTGATACCAACTATAACGCCCCGACCCCAGTTACCTAGATTCGGTGCATTATTTTAATACATTGGCATGATTACAAGGAATCAAGTCCCGAATGACCGATCAATTTAGCAGTCTAGGAAAATAGATTACAAACATTAACTTTGCATTGCAATTTCAAACATAAAACATAGCATAGATAGTTCTTTGAGAACTCCATTATTCCCTTTATCTTAACCCTGCATATCAATCCTAATACACTTCTTGGAATACAAGGAAAATAAAACATAAGAAAAGGGTGAGCTCAGATGCCCAGTAAGGGTAAATAATTTAGCAGAAGCTATAAAATTTTAAGGAAATATGTGTGATAAAAACAAAATCCTTTTTAAACATCAACATCAACATAATATGGAAAAAATAAATCAAAAATTACAATGTAAACATGCACATGGATATTCTACTAGTTGAATAATCACATGTAATAACTAATTTCGTAATGAGGGAATTCCTAACATCAGACATCATTACCATATAGTCAAGGAATTGTGCCAAGACTACAAATAATATTTTTTTCAAGGCCTTGTGCCAAGACAGTGGTATTTATCTTTAGACCTACTGATTCATTGAGGAGATATAGCGGGCTCCACCCATCACTTACTAAGTCCACTGCATTCCTCATATGAAAAAGTTGAAACATAACATAAACATTCGTATTAAAACTAGCATGCGAAATGTCAATAAATTAACCATAATCAATGAATAATATAAAAATAGAACATACATATTCAAACATATCATAACTCATTCAATACAATATGGAAGATTGTGTTCTAATAAATCAACCTCAATCAAAAATAATATCCAGTAAAGGATGGTGACATAGTTGAAAATGATGAGTAAATTTTTTTGATATAAATATCCTTTTTGTAAAATCATTTAAAAGTCACATATTTATAAAGTAATTAATTTAAAATTAATTATTGAATCAAAGTTTCCCATACCACTTTGAACATTTTGAAAATAATTATCATTTCAAAACATTCATGTCGATATAAATAAATCCTTAAAATCATTTTGATAACAAGGAAATTAATTATAAATGATTTAGAAAGATAAATCGTTAAAACATTTAAAATTATGATATTGAAAAAGAGTACTTTTCACAACTCCTTAAAATATTCATTTTGAAATCATTTTTTATGAAAAATTAACATTGATGACTAAAATGTCCTAATAAATACTTACACATAAACAATCTCAGATAATAATGAGATCGAGGAATTAACCATTACCTTGCACTTTCCTTTACTCGAGGGTACGTTTAACCTCCTGTATGAATATCGAAGTATGTTAATATATTATACCAGAACCATATTATTATTTGTGATATCATACATGATTAATTTATGTCTTTATACAACCCATTTGATAGTAATTTCCATGTTAAATTACCATTTCGGGTAATAATCGCTTTCTTTATCGTACATGTATTAACTTGTTACTCTTGATTGTATCACTTAGATCAAGATTAAAATACTTAAATAATATAAAACATTATTTATATATCATATATATTTAGAATATAAATATGTATAATAGATGTATATATGTAATGAAAAAACACTATTTATGGAGACGGTAGTACGTACGAACGCATAAATGTTGTTTTCATTTTTATATCGTATTGAACGGAACTAAGTGAATAAGATATATGTAATAATATATATATATATATATATATATATCTCCAGTAGTATTATAATTTCATATATTAAATACTTATTATTAATATATACTTTTATAGTCGTCGATGAATGGTGAATGTGGAAATGAATCTCATCGTGTCGTGGAGACGGTAATCTGTACGTACGCATGAGTGACAATATCATTTCCTTAAAGTTGTGGAATTGGATGGTATATTAATTTTACAGAGACAATATCAGGTTATTTTCATTGTTTATATACATATTACTCATCATTATATACATCCAAATAACATAGTGTTGAATAACAAATTACACCACGGCGTGGAGACGGTAAGACATACGTACGCACGCATGGTGACATTACCATTCATAAGATGGATAGATTAATTAATATAGCTATTCCATATTTATAATAACATCATAGTATATATAAGATAATGGATTTATTCTTTTATAATTGAAACAACAAAGATAGAGTATGTGTAATAATAAGAGAACTTGAAAGAGGGTGGTGAAATCATTACCTCTAATTTGGGTTCTTCCTTTTAATTTGATCAAAAGGTCTCTTTATGATGACTTTATAACAAAATTAAGTCCTCTATAATTAATTTAGGATAGTTGGGAGGATATGTGGGTAGGGTTTGGCAGAGATAAATGGATTTGGAGGTGTGAATTTGAGAGAAGAGGAAGTGCCATTTTATTAGAGGGGTGAAGGGAACCTAATGAAAAACATAAAATATTATATTAGAAAAAATTAATCTTCGGTTTCTAATGTCTCAAAAATGAATTATTTAATGGATAAGGTATGGAAGGTTTGAAAAGAACTCAGCCGGTAGGTTTTAGATAGGTCTAGGTCACCATATTAACATTAAATTTTAGATTTAACTCCTATTTAAATAGTTTGACATTTAGCATGTCTCATTGTATTTTTATATTATATGGTTAATAAAATTACCATAAAATTTAAATCAAACCCCAATTGGTTCATTAATGTCATATATATTATTATTTAAGTCTTTTTTCTAAACCTTAGATTTTTAGGACAGTTATATCAATTGATATAACAATATTTGTTTTAAAAACTATTTTATGTCAATTTTGACACTATTTGGTATTTGTTTTTTGTTAAAATTATAACAGCATGATTAAATAGAAAACAATTGATCTAACCAACCCTAAAATGTCATAATAACCGAGAGAATTATTGTAATTTATAAAAAGTCTCAAATTATATTTATTTAGATATTTATAATGTCAATTGTTTTAATCTTTCATTAATACGGTAATTATTTCATCATCATTGTGTCATAAATAAATTTAATTATTTAAAGTCTGAAAATTATAAATAAAATACCATTATGTAGGAAATATTTTTATCTTTCTAATTAATATTTATAGTCTAATTTATCTTATATATAACCATATTTTAAAAATGATTTAGTTATTAAACTATGATTTTAACTCTTATAACACTTCTTTGAATTAAATGATAATAAATGTCCTAATCTTATCCAAGTGGCCCTAAAGGATCATATTTTATTCCTAAGGTTTATTATGGTGGAATTTAACTTATTCAATTGAATTAGGACATCTTTTAGGGTAAGAATAATATCATTTTTACCCTTAATTACCCTTTTTACTTTTAACCGTGGTAAATAAAAGTAAAAAGTTACTATTCACCAAAAAAATATTTTTATTTTATTGAACCAAATTTTTTTACTGATATCAACCGTGTCTCTCATATTTTTAATATTCCAATAACAGAAGCGTTAAAATTAGGTTTTATGCGAATTTTTAAATTCTCCTAGGAGGTGGGTAAAAGACGGTGAAAAGATCAATAAAATTTTATATATCGAATATTATTACAAAATTACTCCAATGAATTAAATTAAACATATATAGGTATTATGTATCAATTTTGACCTAAAATAAATTTAAATAAAATAAATAATTATTTTAATAAAAAATCGGTTTTAAACAATAACTCAGTGTTTTTCACTATTCATCAAAAATTTAATATTTTCAGAAATATACCAAAAATTCACTTAAGATATATTTGATATTCTGAATTCAAAAATTAATTCTATTTTACCAAATTCAAAACATAGAAGTTTCATTTATCAATTTAAAATTAATTCTCGTTGTCAAAACCAAAAGGCGCATTTTTAAGAAACAATAACTATCAAAAGATTGACACTTGTTTATGTCAAATATCAAAGTGAAATTACCTACAATGACCAGAATTGGATTAAATGGTAAAAATATAATATATTTATACTTACAAACCATTATGATGTACAATTTAACACTATAAATTATTTTGATTAAAAATGTTGTTTTTAGTTAAAATATAGTATTTTTCTCTATTCCCCAAAAAAAGAAAGTTATTAGAAACACACCAAAAAATTATTGACACTAAATTATTATGTCCCTATTCTAAAAAAGATGTTTATTTTTTCAAATTGAATATATAAATGTTTCAAATGTTGGATTTAAAAAGGGTTCACCATTAAAAGGTAGTAAAAGTTCATTTTTTTAAAAATACTTCTTTTATATAAAATAAATAAATTAGTTCTTAAATTATGTCTAAAAAACTCATAATATGGATTCTAAAATTATAAGGATTATATATAGTTCAAAATTCAGTTAATACTATTCATAACCGCTTTTGAACGGCCAGTTTGGTAAGTCGTGGTGAACATGAACTCGGTGTTGCGTGTAGTGCATGTTTTTGAATTTATTTGAACAAATAACGTACTATGAAATCTTGGGGTGTTACAATTTTCATCTCATAAATTCTGTTTACATGACCCAAACTCATGTTTCAAGGTCCATTCAATATTCTCTTTAGCATATATACATGTTTATAAGTTGTTCCCTCCTCAATAATTCCCGATAAGTAAACCCATTTTAAGGGAACATCCCAAATTCTTAAACATTTCCATGTACACTATATAAGTTTTTCATAAGAGTCCATTATTTTAATAAAATCAGTATTTTTATTATGAAAAAATTTCTAATTCACTTCTGGTGTTATATAAAAGATTATTGCCTTATCTTTTTTATGTTATCATTGATATTTTCATTAAACCACACTAAAATGTTTGAATTATAAAGTTTCCTAAATGATCTTTTATCTTATTATCACTTCAAATTGACATAAATTATCATTATATATGCCTATTATACATTATTAATGTTCATTAATTATAACATCCTGGTTCTGGAAGCCTCCTAGAGGCACCCTGTACCCGGTTGGTCACATATCCTCAAGCGCATTTCCCTAAATGTTAGAGGATGCCGACTAGCAGCGAGGTCCTTGGGTGTGATAGTGGGGAAACTATGCCCTCATTGGCAGAGTAACACAATATAAGTAAAATAGATATACAATATAAGAAGTAATAATAATTGCGTACAACAGTAAATAGTGGAATATTGAAAGAAATAAGAAGATTGAGAACATATATAATTATGCATGATACATATGTCTTGAAAAATAGACAAACAAGTCACAATTGTGAAATACAGAACCAAAAAAGTACAAGAAAAATAGTAAACATCACAACAACATCGTAAGCCAAAGCATGGTCTCCTACTCTCCAGCTCTATAGCAGTCAAGTACCTAAGGTAGAAGGGTGCTTTCCTTTATCTATACCTGAAACAATATAATCTATATGGTCCCAAAACCATGTCCAAAACAAGGTGTGAGACTAAATCCCAGTAGGAAACCATATAGAGATCTGTGCCTAATATGCAGTGAATATATATGGAAGGAAATAAATAAACGAAGTAGTAAATAAAGAATTACTCGACAGAAACAATTATATAGTTTCAAAGCATTCAATTCCACATAGCTGGTAATCATAGATTACAAACAGGTAACCCTCTAGGATGTACACATATCATAATCTCCTCTGGTCCTACCTAGAAAACACAAGTGAACCTCTGATAAGTACACATAATATAACCCATCTGCTTCAGATTTAGTATAGACTCTCTAGGGAAGCACTCACCGTCAATTCCCCATATAGTCTCATATCTGTTACAAAAAGGCGCTATGGGGAAGCACTTACGTCACATTCCCTCTGTGTCCCGCGTTGAATATCTACAGGATCTCTAAGGAAGAACTTACTACAATTCCCCATATGGTCTTGCATCTTAACAATAATAACAGACACTCTGGAGAATCCCTTACGTCTATTCTCCCTTTGGTCCACTCCTCAATGTTTTCACGGACCTGTGTAAGTCAAGAAAGCATAGAAATGAAAATATTCCAAAGTAAAAGCCAAGAACTAATTGGCTAACTACTCTACAGAATAACAGCAAGATAGATAAGAATCAATCCATCCTACAATACTAGGCATTGAAGGAAAACTGCAGCCTAATAGTAAAATCAAGACAAAATTTTCAAAACAAGCAAACATGCATGGGAAAAACACTTCTAAAGCATAGAAATTAACCCTCTTCACATTAACTTAACCTCTACTCAAGCCTAAAAGAATAGAAAGTAATTAACAGGGCTAAAACAATAAACACACAATAACTCATTCAAGGGTATTGGGATATTTTTACAAATAACTCAATGACTTTATGGAGAAAGTCGAAAAACACCTACCTTAGTGTTGTAGGATCGTTATATGTGAACCTTATCCTTGAATCCCCCAAGAACACCGTAGATCTAAAAAACGCTAAAAACACTCAATCGAAGATAACCAATGAAAGAGAAGGAATCATGAAATAAATCTATATAAGAAGGAAGAGATTACCGAGGTGATACGAACACAATTTTTGGTGGTCGAATCGGAGATCAGATGCTTGATCGGAGGCTCGGGGAAAGCTTTCAGACCTACTTGAGCTCTCAGACGAACAAAACCTAGAAGAAGGTCATTCTATCTGTCAAACATGACCCAGGTGTGTTTAATGAATAAAAATAACATGGTGTGTAATTTTGAGGTACACAGTGTGTACTTGCCCTTACCAAGCCCGGATTTAGGCGACCTCTAGGTCACACACATGGCTCTGTACAAAGATGATACACAACCACAACATGGATACCAATTGTAACCAAGTACACGATGTGTACATAAGAAATTTCCAGAAATTCCTATTTTTCTCAAAAACACCAGAAAAATGGAAACATACCTGAAAATAAGAAACGGGTTCTTACAAACATTTCACACATAATGAAATGTGTCCCTGAATTTCCTTACCAAGGCATTGTAGAAGAAGAAACCTCAAACAGCTCTATCCATTGGGATTGTACATCAGCCTCCCCCTAAAAGGTCTTGTCCTATACTCACCCATTCTTCCATAGCACTCGTACCATATGAACAAACCGACCACAAAGAAACATATCACTTCAATCAACAATCCAGATCGGATGCTTCGTAAATGAGGTGTCCACCTCCAACTTCACAACTTCATGATGAAGAACATGAGATGGGTCTGAGAAGTAACATTGAAGCTAAGAAACACGGAAGACGTTATCCAGAGTGAAATACCTATGAGGAAAATATAGCCGATAGGAAAACAGCCCGACTCTCTCCAGCACTTCAAATGGCCCAACGTACCTTGGTGAAATCTTAACCCGTCTAATAATCCTCTTATGTCCAAACCTCGGTGTGACACGTAGGAACACCTGATATCCGACCTTGAACTCTAGAAGTCATCTCTATTGATCAGCATCAGACTTATATCGAGACTGTGCAGTATCCATCCCCTTCTGAATCAACTCGATTTGTTTCGTGGTCTCCTGGAAAACACAACGTACCAGCATAGCTGCCTCTCCTACCTCTAGCCAACATAAGGGTGATCAACATGGCCTAACATAAAAAACCTTATAAGGTTCCATCTGAATAGTATCTTGAAAACTGTTATTGTAGGAAAACTCCACAAGAGGTAATTCCATCTCCCAAGAACCTCCAAAATCCCGGATGCATGCTCAAAGCATGTCCTCAAGAACCTAAATTGTATGCTCAGACTGGCGATCTGTCTTAGGGTGGTAAGCTGTACTCAAAATTAATTTTGTAACCAAAGCCTTTTGAATCCCTTACCAGACTAGAGAAGTAAAACGTTTATCCCTCTCTAAAACAATGGAGTGTGGAACTCCATGTAGACGTATAATCTCTTGAATGTAAAATCATACAAACTCATCAACACTGAATGTCTACTTGATCAAAAAGTAGTGAGAAACATTCATGAGTCTTTCAAAGGCAACCCATACAGAATCATTCCCTCGTGGTGAACATAGAATTATTGTAACAAAGTCCATCGCAACAGCATTCCACTTCCACACAGGAATGAGTAACTGCTAAAAATGCCCTACTGGTTTCTGATGCCCTGCCTTCACTTCTGATAGGTGGAACATCTCATGACAAACCCAGAAACATCTCACTTCATACCTAGCCACTAGTACTATTGGTGTAGGTCACGATACATATTTGTGACACCAGGATGAATTGCCCAACCTAAGGAATGAAAGTCTTGCATCAACTCCTCAAGTATGTCTTCTAGAACCCATATGTGCCTAGGAAAAAACAATATCTTCACATCACCTATTAACCATCTTGGAATAGGGTCCTCTCTTTAAACACTCTCTCATTAGACTGGGACTTTAGTATCTGATAGCTGCCTCATTCTCACTCGATCAAAAAGAGTAGAGGTAACAGCTACAGAAGAAAGAAATTTCTTCCCCTGTCTGTCGTGTGCCTCCAAATGCATCTCAGAGAATAGAATAATAAGCTTCCACTCACTACTGGCCTCATAAACTTCCTATATCTGAGTTGTCATGATTAGTGCATCAACCACTATGTTGCCTTTCCCAGGCATATAAAAAATCTCAAATTTAAAGGACTGAAGGTACTCAACCCACCTTCACTGTCTCAAATTTAGATCACAATAAGTGAAGATATACATGAGACTCCTGTGGTCGGTGAAAACCACAAAATTATCCCCCTGAAGATATTGTGTCCAATATCATAAGACATGAACAACTACTGCCAACTCATGATCGTGCATCGCTTAATTACTCTCATGTTCCCTCCACTACCGAGACTCGTACGCAACGATTCATTCCCCCTGTATATGCATAAATCCCAGACCGATACCGGAAGCATCATAGTAAACAGTATAGCTCTTTCCTATATCTGGAAATACTAGTATCGGTGCTAATGTCAACCACTCTTTCAGCTCCAGAAAGGAAGACTCATAAGAAAATGACCACAAGAACTTTGAACCCTTCTTAGTCAGACCCTATAGTGGAGCTGATAAATGTGAAAAGTCTTGTATGAAATGTATGTAGTATCCATCCAGCCCTAGAAAACATTGTACCTCAAAGAAATTCTTCGGTTTCTCCCAGGAAACTACTAATCTCACTTTCTCTAGGTCTATTGATACTCATGTATCTGAGATAACATGACCCATGAATGGAATTTGGTCCATCTAAAAGTGGCATTTTGAGAGCTTATAATTTAACCGATGCTCTCTCAGTGTACTCAAAACAATATCAAGATGGGTAAAATGGTCCTGTAAACTGTGAGAGTACACCAAGATATCATCCATAAAGACTACAATGAATGAATCCATGTATGGATGGAACACTCGGTTCATCAGCGCCATGAAGACTACAAGCGTGTTCGTGATACCAAACAGAATAACCACATACTCGTACAGACCATACCTACTCTGGAAGGCTGTAAGAGGTATATCAGATGGTCTAATGTGAAACTGATGGTAATCATAACTCATGTCAATCTTTGAGAACACGCAGGTTTCTAAAAGCTGATCAAAGAGATCATCAATCCTCTGCAAGGGATATTGGTTCATGACCATCAGCTGGTTCAGTTTCCAATAATCTACACAATGTCTAAGGGTATCGTCTTCCTTCTTTTCAAATAGAATAGGAAAACCACAAGGAGAAGTACAGGGTCAGATGAAACCATTTTCTTAAAACTCCTCCAATTTCTTCTTGAGCTCCTGCAACTCTTGTGTAGCCATCCTATAAGGAGGAATGGACACCATTTCTACTCCTAGCACAAGATCAATAAAAAAAGTCCACCTCTCACTCTAGACGAAAATATGAAAAGTCTTTTGGAAAGAAATACCATAAATGATCCACCACAGGAGGAAATTCCATATGTGAAGTCCCCTATTCATCCAAATATAGACTAGCAATATGGGTTGTAACTCCTCCCATCCTATGATGCTCGGTTCCCGCTCTGCTCTCCTAGACATCCCATTCACCCATATGAAGAAACGATCTACCCTTTGGTGATATAATAGTCACTATACAATGATAGCAATCGAGAACTTCCAAGAAGGGAAATAACCAATCCATTCCGATAATGACTTCATAGCTTGTCATCTCTAGGACATAAAGGTCACATAGGACGTGACACCCACCAAACTCTAGAGGGTAATCCTTTCACTATCACACAGTAGGTGTTCTTGTCCTCAACAGTGTTTCTAGCATCATCATATCAGTAGAAGAAAAGATATATAGCCCAAGACTATCCACAGAAGAAACAGATTTAAAGCAACAGGAAGCCCCCATATCAAGAATATCAGAAGATAAAACTAAGGCAATTAGGATCGTACTTTGAACTATAGAGGTTCGGGGATCCTGCTTCTATTGGGTCTGTTCCACTGCAAATGTTTTACCTACACCGCGGCCCTATGACCATGCCTGACCACTCTAAGTTGGTCCACCGTATTGTTGTTGAATGCCTGCTGATTGACTACCACGGTCGCGACCTCCTCCATAGCCTAAATGACTGGAAGAACTCCAATTCCCAGACTGGTGAGAAACTGGTGGCACTGCTTCTGAATGAGGAGTCATAGAAGAAACCATGTAACCAGCTGCTAGTGAAAAGAAATGGCAGAAACACTAAAGATGACCCATCATTCCGAAATATCGGCACTCTACTGGGTCTCTCGGGCAATGTGGTCTCGTACGCATCCTCATCCGAAACTGGTAGCACACCACATAAATACTATATGGAATGTCTCTCCTCCTTGGATCATCGTGCGAAGACCCCCTACAGAACATCCTACTATCAGTATGAGGGATACTAACTATAAATTCCGATCCTCCCTAGCTCACAACTCCATAATCCCTCATATTGTGCTCCGTGATCAGCACCTGGTTGACGATTGAAGTGGTGGAAGTCCGCATGAAAATGTTCACCAACGATAGGATGTAATGCCTCAAACCATCCACAAACATCTATTCCCGGAATAACTATTCACCTACTAGAATAGGTGTGAAGCGTTGATGCTCTGTGAAGTGAGAAGAATACTCCATAAAAAAGAGTACCTTGCTTCAGACTCACAAACTCTTGGGCTTGATAATCCCTCAATGTCTCCAAGTAGAACTAATCGTAGAAGGTACGCTAGAACTCATCTCATGCAATAACCTACTAGAGTATCACCTGTGAGATCACATCCCACCATCTCTTGGCTGAATCCCAAATCATATATGGAGCGAGCTTGACCCTCCCCTCTAGAGGTGTCTCTAGATGCTCAAAGATAGAAAGCCTATATTCTAAGCATGACTCTACAACCTGAGTTCTTCCTTCCCCTATGAAGGTGGGAGGATGCTACTGCAAGAAAACCGGCATCAACTCTTCCATAGGTGGGGTAGGATGCGGTACTCCTCATAAGGTCTGCATGAACTTTATAAATACCTCTCAGAACTGTGCATAAGCACTTGTTTCCTCAACGATGGATGGTTCCAAGACTGGCACAACTGGAGGATATGCAGGTAGTCCCTGATCAGTCATGTCTGGGGTATGATCATTGCCCTGTACCTGGTGTACAACTAGAGGAAGTCTTATTGGAATGACACTACAAGGTCTGACACGCACCTTAGATCAAGATTAACAGGGACTGAAAACCCGAAGGGTAAGAAAGGAACAGGAGAAATAAATCATTAACGTTTTACAAAACATGGATACACGATGTTTATAATGCCTATATAGTGTGTTCCCTTAAGCCTTTCACATGGGTATCTACTTCAGTGAAAAGTGGTCATGTAACACCCATTACATGGAGTGTTTTCATATCACACAGCGTGTACTTGATTCCTCTTCCCCTGCCCGAGTTCACTTACACGACTAAGCCACATGGTTCTCCTAGAACAAGACTACGTAGCATATTTGTGCCAGACGTGGTGTGTACTAGATGAGATTCACCGACCCGTGTTGTTAGTGACATGGTCGAATACATGACTCACACTACATAGTGTGTTCCAGATGGAAACGGCATGTTGAAGACTGACATGGTGTGTATTGGTTATGTTTTTACCCATCTATGTCATTAGTCACACGGGTGGACACATGGTCTACACGACACAACATGTACAACCGGGACACGGTGTGTTCCCCAAAGGATTTCCCAACCCTGTGTCTCTTCCCACATAGCTAGTGACATGGTTAGAGACTACACGACATGAATATACAATACACAGCATGTACTTAAGATAAAAATTTTCCTCCCAAATAGAAGAACACATGGCATGTATTCTTCATTACATGATGTGTATTATGGGATTTTCTAGATAGTAAGCTTCAGAAACTGCTCTGAAACCCAGAAAAACATTTAAATGAACATTAATGTTCCAAATTCGAATCCTTTAGGGCCCATACTCACCACAAATCAAATCATGGAATCTTATACATGTCATATACAAGCATAAAATGTTAAATATCCCCCAAATTCCAATCCATGAAGACCCATAACACCTCAAGAACCAACTTTTGGCATTCATAAAAAAAAGACCACACACAATTCAATACCCTATCAAAAGTAGGTATTCTATAAAGGAATATATCACAATGACATGTATATCTAGCACAACATCTATCACAACAACATGCAATTACTAATGCACCCTAAATGGCATGGCAGGAATGCATGACATGTGATTTTTAATAAATGCATATATGATGCTTGAGATGGAATACCCTCATCTCATTAGATTTCAGTAAAAATAGAACCTTAATAACATCAACAATAACATCACAAAACATGTGAATCACCCAGAAATTAAATAAAATCAACTTTAAATTTGCAAAACTAGAAAATTTTTAAAAATGTGGTAGATTGGCTTTTCCCTGTACACGGGTTAGCTACTCCCAAGAAAAACATATTACCAAGTACCTATTCTGACCTATCCCTTGATATAGGCTCCAAAATGTAAGTCAAGATGAAATAATTTCTCTGATACAACTTTTTAACGTCCCAGTTCTGGAAGCCGCCCAGAGGCGCCCCGTACCCGGTTGGTCACATGGCTTCAAGCGATTTTCCCCAAACGCCAGAGGATACTAACTAGTAGAGAGGGCCTTGGTTTTGATAGTGAGGAAACTATTCCCTCATAGGCATATTAACAAAGTAGAAGTAAAATAGATATACAATAGCGGAAGCACTAATAATGGCATACAATAGAAAAACAACAGAAGACTAAAAGAAATAAACAGATGGAGAACATATTTTTTGATGCATGATACATATGTCTAGGAAAACAGCCAAACAAGTCAAAATGTTTTAATACAGTACTAAACCAATATACAAGAAAAACAGTAAATATCTCCATAGCTTTGCAAGGCAATGCTGGCTCCCATTCTCTTGAGCTCTAAAGTAGTCATGTGCATAAGGTAGAAGGGATCTTTCCTTTATCTATACCTACAACAATATAATATATTTGGGCCCTAAAGCATGTCCCAAATAGGGTGTGAGACTAAATACCAGTAGAAAACCACCGAGATATCTACGCCTAATTGTCTATGAATATATATGGATGGGAATAAACAAAAGAATCAATAAACAAGGAAGTACTCAATAGTAACAATTCCACAGTTTCATAGCATTCAGTTCTGCATACAAGTAAATAGATATTCACAAATAGGTAACCCTTTGGGATGTACTCAAATCTTAATCCCCTCTAGTCCTACCTAGAATACACAAGAATCCCTCTGGTAAGTACATACAGTCTAACGCCTCTGGTTCAGCTTTAGTATAGATTCTCTGGGGAAGCACTCACCATCAACTCCCCCATATAGTCTTGTATCGGTAACAAAATGGTGCTCTGGGGAAGTACTTACGTAACATTCCCCCTATGGCCCTAATTGAGGAACTACAGACACTCTGAGGAATCACTTACTTCAATTTACCCTATGGTCTCACATCATAACAATAATAACGGGCACTTTGGAGAAGCTCTTACGTCTATTCTCTCAATGGTCTACTACACCAGGTTCTCATTGCCCTGTGTTAGTCAAGAAAGAATAGCAAGGCAAAGCAACCAAAGTAATCCTCAGGAACTAATTGTCTAACCAGTCTATAACATTACAGCAAGACAGATAAGAATCTCTCCATCCTACAATACTAGGCATGGATGGTTAACAATTTCCTAATAGGCAAAGCTAGACCAAACTATCAAAATAATCAAACATCCAAGGCCAAAACACTTCTGAAGCATAGAAATTAAACCTCTTCACGTTAAATTAACCACTACTCAATCGTACAAGCATATAAGGAAATTAACAGGGATAAAACAGTAAACACGTAGTACCCCATTCAAGGTTATTGAGAAAATTTCACATACAACTCAATGAAATTATTCGAAAAGGCACAAACATCGAACCCCGGTGTTGTAGGATGGTTATATGTGAACCTCACACCCTGAATTTCCAATGAACATCCTAGATCTATAAAATGCTAAAGATTCTCAAATGAAGATAACATTAGAAAGAGGAGTAATCAGGGAACGATGCTCTAGAAGAAGGAAGCGATTACCGAGGTGATCCCAACACAATCGACGGTGGTCAAATCGTAGATCAGACGCTCGATCGATGGATCTAGGAAATATTGTAGCTGTACCGGAGCTCCCGGACAAACCAGACATAGAAGGAGGCATTTCTGTCCATCAGACTCAACTCTGGTGTGTTTAATGAAAAAAAGTACACGACATGTACATTTGAGGTACACATAGTGGACTTTCCCTAACCTAGCCCCACTTAAGGTGGCCTCCAGGTCACCATAGATGGCTGTATGCATAGCCGTTACACGGCCCTCACATGGTTGTCTGCCGTAAACAAGTACATAGAGTGTACTCATAAAATACATGGTGTGTACTTATGAAATTTTCAGAAATTACACTTTTTAAAAAAAAACACCAGAAAAAGGAAAACAAACCTAAAAAGAAGATTTGAGTTATTACATGAATGATCTAATTCTTTTACATTATAGAAACTTTTATGATATGTCCATTTTTTATGCTTTATGACACGAATATCATACCCAATTATTTTTCACGGGTAATCGTTATGTTTAGGTATGATTGATTATGTATGATTGTGTTTGGGGAAAGCATATTCATGAACATGTTATAATGGGTTCACCCAGTTAGCACTCTAATTCACTAGGTAAAGTTGAGTCTCAAGAGACATTATGTGCAACGATCATGGCAGTTATCCCTGACTCGTACTACCTTGTGCAATGGTTTGGGTGGTTAACCTTGACATGTGATCCTCTAAGTGCGTGAACCCTTTGATCATGATAAATTCATGTTTTCTGTTACTACAAGATTACTTGTAATCCATTCTTATATGATCCCATGTTTATATGTTATGATTCCATATGTTCCATGCATTTTTATAACATAATGGAATACCTCCTAACCCATGTTCTAATGCATTAGTATAATATTTATTCACTAACAGAGATTTGTATCTCATCCCTTTATTCATGTTATCCCCCATCTATCCTATGAAGATGTATGAGCACAGTGGTGTTAGGATTTATTTATGTATATTAAATAATAAAATTTAATATTTAGTTATATGTTTTATGTTTTATGCACCTAGTCTTCTAAGACACTTTACTTCACGATCATTGTCTTGTAATGTGATGTTATACAATGCTTAAAAACATTTAAAGATTTATGTAAAAGGCTAGGGTTGCTATAGTTGGTATCAATGTAGGTTCAAGTTATTTTTGGAGATCAGTAATAGAGAACCTTCTTAAGAACCTTAGGGGTGAGACTAAGTATAAGAAAACTTCCCTAAACTTTTGTAATTATAGAGTAAAAGGATTATAAAGAAAATAAATCCATGTCTAGATATGAACAAGGGGATCTAGATCTTCCCCAGATGTGTCTAGGGGTAAAACCTGAAAAATCCGCTATGAGCTAGACTTGAATAGGCACTAGTGCACGACAACAAGCCTTGCTACACTACTAGTTCAACACTCCTGAGGGATATTCTTTGGTAAATTCATAATCTTAGTCGAAAACCATTATTAGGTGGTAAAAAAAATCCCATATGAATATATGATAAGTAACATATCAAGGATAACTTACATTGATAACCTATAGAATCAAAAGATAGGATATATGTTCCCTTTAAAAATTTATCCTTTTATTTTTAATGTTCCCTTTTAATGAGTAATAGATAAGTATTCAAGCCCTCTAATTTTACATTATGTTACATAGATAATGGAGGGAAATAGAATTACTTGTGAAAAAATTAAATGTGATAGGGAATGTGAAAATTTACATAATTATATGCCAAATTTTATTGGAACAGGTTCTCAAAACATCATGGAAATACTATCTTAATTATCTTTGGATATGAAAAAAACATAAATCATATGGAATTCCCTCATCCTCTGATGAAATCACTTATTGTTGTCGAATCCTTCATGTATAGAATGCCTCCCTTGTTTAGTGGATCTTTTTATCCCCACCTCATAGAATTGTGGATTAACTCCATTGAAAATATATTCTTTATCCTCTAGTGATCATAATAAGATAAAGTCATCCTGGAGGACTATCATTTTGATGGGGAATCTAATCAGTTTTGGACACTAATCAAGAATACGATGTCCTAGGAGGAAATTGATTCCATTGAATAGGAGGAATTCAGGAAAATGTTTTTCAATAAATATTTTCCCCAAACCCTCCATTTTATATTGCAATGATATTTCCTCAGACTTAGGCATAATGAATATTATTTCAATGGGACTTATAATGAAAAAATCACAAGGATTTCAAGATACACCTATGTCATTTTCATGAACATTGAAATCAAGGTTCATCACTTCTTTAGTAGAGTAAATCTGATTTTATAAAATGTTTTGGTCATTCATGAATTCGATGGTTATAAAAATATTGTCTATTGTTCCATAAAGGTTAAAATAGATATTGGAGACTCTCAATGGTCTAATGAGACAAGGTGAAAAATATGGAAAATTGAATATAATACAGGTTGTTTAAAAAATAAATACCATGATGGAATGAAGATTGAACATCCCACCTGTCGAAATTGGGGAAAGAAGAATCTTGGGAACTATCTAAAGGGAACCAGTAATTAATTAAAATGTAGAATAATGGGACACAGTCCTATGAACATCTAGAGGGATATGAAGAATACCACTAATGTGGAAGAATAAAATAAGTTTCAGACCAATATTCATTTTGTTGTATAGTTTTACAAGGGCAAAGAGAATGGGAATTATGAAAACAATTTCTCTAGGACAAGGGTTTTTGAAGGAAATCAACAAAAACCTCCATAGATGACAGGAAGGGATTATTAAATCCCTACTACTGAGGTGGATCCAGATAATTATATGGTGATAGGTACACTAATTATTCATTCCATAATTGAGAACATACTATTTGATTATACTTCCACATATTCTTTAATATCATTAATGTTTTGTGGAACTATTCAAGAACCACCTCAAACTTTGGAGGATGAGTTACCCATGAGAACAACGAATGGGGAAAATATTGCATCCATGTTTATACGGCATCCTAGGTAAATGTTTTTGGATTGATCCTCCTAGAGAATAATTTCATACTTCCTTTAGTGGAATTCGATGCTATCTTGGGTATGGAATTGCTATCTATATACAAATCCAACATCATATGTCGAGAAAGGGAGAGCACTCTTCCCATCCCAGAGCATCCTTTTATTATTTTCATTTTCGAGAAGCAATAACTACTAGAAAATGATGCCACTACCACGAACCTATAGACACGGTTTCAAATCTGTGGATATAGGTCTTTTTTCCGTGGTCTATAGCCACGATTTTCATAACTGTGGATATAGCTTATAGCAATAGCCACGGTTTTCAAAACTGTGGCATAAGACATTTTTTTCAAAGACCTATTTCCATGGTTTTTTAAAACCATGGTGATGGTTATCCACACATTCGAGGGGAAAACCAATGCAGTAAATTTTTTGTGGGAAGGGATACTTCTTCAGTTTTGTGGCAATATCAACGGTTTTTTATTAATATATATATCCTAATATATACATATATACATGAAGAATTAGGAAGTGTAGTGGTAAGAATTGCAGTTTGGAGAATGGGAGGTGCATGGATCGAAACTCGGTGGGGCATTTTTTATTTTGGCTATTTCTACAGTTTTCCAAGTCTATAACCACGGTTAAAACCTTAGTTATAGGTCAAACGCCACAGTGGGGAATTTTGAAGCCTATATCCCTGATTTTCAAAACCTTTGAAATAGTTAGGGACCTACTTCCACAGAAATAGTGGCCACAGTTGTCCAAAACCATGCTCGTAGCCTATGACCACAGTTTTGGGCCCTATTGCCACAGTTTTTAATAGTGGAAGTAGGCCTTTTTGGGGATGTTGTTCTTAGGAGATGCACTTTCTTTGCTGGCATTGAGGTTTCTTCAAAGGTGACTGGTGTCTGTAATGGTCATCCTGTTGTCCTGGTTTCGTCCAAGGAATTCTCTGATGCTTTGTATCTTCTTTCCACAGCCTTGGTTGCAAAGTTCACTCGTCATCGGCCTCCGGTTGTGGTTTTCAAGAGGTACGTGAATCAGGTTTGGTGTTTAGGCCATCGTACAGTTGTCGGTCTCCTCGGGCCATGTCAAATCCTTGTTTGTCTCGCTGATGAAGACGACCTGGCGTTAGCCAGGTCTCAAGCAAGCAGGTCCTTTAGAGGGTTACCGTTCCATCTTAATCGCTGGACGTTTGATTTGAACATGAATCGGGACTCTTCCTCTTCGGAGATCTGGATTCATCATCTGGGGTTGCCGCTTCCCTTTCAGAATCCAGACTTCCTCCATTCAATAGGTAACTCCTTGGGTCACTTCCTCTATGCAGATTGGAAAACGGATGCAATGGTGCACCGGATTGTTGTGAGAATCTCTCTTGAAGTAGAGCTCTCCCGTCCTCCACCCGGCAAGGTTTGGATTGTGATCGAGGGGCAATACAGGTACGTACAAAGTGTTTTCTATGAATATTTTTCTTCTTTTTTCTCTTTCTTCCATAGACAGGGCCACCGTCTGGAGGAGTGCCACAAAAGGGCTTTGGCTGTGGTGGTTGATACTTCTACGGTGGATAAGGGTGTCTCAGTGCAAGTCGAGGGCGATGGGTCAGGCTCCGGCCATAGTTCTAAGCCTGCTGTGTGCAACCTAAGGTCTGTCAAGACACTTCTAGGGGATCAGGAGCAGGGGCCTCCTTGTCAACCTGGGGTGGGGTTGCGCCGTGTTCCCATTGATTCGACGGTGGATCCGTCTGGCTCGGGGAGGGTGAGGTCTACCGGTTTTATCTTGAAGAAGGCATCCAAGGTCTCGGTGCCTCAGGTGGAGGCTGTGTTTGATCGCCTTAGGATGGACTTAGGTGTAGTACAGGCGGCTAGTAGCATGGGGAAGGAGGGTCTGGACCATGCGGATGAGGCTTTGGCGAGGCCCTCTCTGCCTCCAGGTGAATGCAGGGGTTGGGAGGATCAGAATCCCCAGCCTCAGTATATGGGTAGGGGTTTCGATCAACCAGCATTTCAGGATGGGTTTGGGGTTGGGGAAGCTTGTGTCATGGAGAAGGAAGGGGCAATGGGGTTGGGCCTACCTTGGGTAACACCCCTGTTCAACTGAATGGAATTGGGGTGGAGGTACAGGCTCAGAAAAAACTTGGAGACTCAGAGGGTTAGA
Source organism: Viscum album (assembly GCA_963277665.1). Lineage (NCBI taxonomy): Eukaryota > Viridiplantae > Streptophyta > Magnoliopsida > Santalales > Viscaceae > Viscum > Viscum album. The sequence goes on along the minus strand of OY728133.1, from coordinate 967,200,008 downwards.
GTTCTGGCATCCTGCCAGAGCATGTATCTCCAACCCGGACTCCAATTGTTCTGAGAAACAGGTTTGCAGAACTGGCTGAGGTGGATTCTAGAGTTGAAGCTTCTACTCTGGTTGTGGATGATAAAGATAACAGGAGGAAAACTGGTGGCCTCTTGTTGGAAGGTCAGATCAGGGGGCATGTTCTCTCGGAGGGTTATGATGGTGGAGGGGAAGAAGAACTTGATGTGATATGTAGAAGTTTTTATGAAGCCGAACTCGAGTCAAGGAGTTATAGGAGTAAGAGGAGGAGGGGGCGTATAAAGGATTACTCCTCCTTACCCCCACCTATGTGAACCCGGTCAGCTAAGAAGCCAATGGTTGAGGTGCTGGACAGGGAGATCATGTGTCACCTTAACTCACCTGGACAACATGAAATCTACTCATATTTGGTTTTAAGCTCGGAGGATGTGGTGACAGAACATGTGTTATATCTCAATGCCACGGAAGAGGATGCCGCCAAAATGATGGGTCGGAACCTTGAAGTGGAGCTGAATGACGAGCGGTATGTTTGGGTTGACAAGCAGGATACGATCCAGGTTGGAGGCTTCAATAAGGGGTTGATCAGTCTCGAGGAGTACATGCAGGTTTGGAATAGACTGACCACTGCCATCGAAGCCATGATAAGGGGGGATCCTCTTTTGCAGGTCTTTAACTTATCTTGGAAGCTGTTTAGGGACATGGTCTCTGGTAGAATTCAACTAGTTTTCAATGATTCTGTTTGTACTCTCACTAACTAATGCTTTTTCAAGTTACCGCTCTTGTTGTGTGTGGAATGTTGGAGGGCCAAATCGTCTCGGATGGGCTAGAGCAGGCTGCTCCTTCCTTGGAAGGTCATTTGGGAGGTGGCTGATCGGAGGTATGGCTTACCATCGGGAGGGACCATGCTTGCATGGGATCACTGAGTGGTCCTCCCTCAAAGTGAGCGGTGCTGTTTTTGCTTGGATGAGGTGATTTCTGGTTTTTGGTTGTTGCTGTTTGGGTTTGTTGAAACTTTTGGTTTCTAACATTTTCCTCAAAAGTGTCCTTATTAATAAAAAATAATTTTCAATCAGTCATACTCAAAGACATGCCCATCGTGAGAGATTACACTAATGTATTTCTAGAAGATTTTTCTGGTCAACCTCCTAATCGAGAGGTTGAGTAATTAATGGAACTTATTCCTATATCATTGATTATATCAATGACTTTTTCTAGAATGGACATCGTTCAGATAGAAGATATGAATAAGGTGTTACTGGGGAATCTGGAGAAGTGTTTTACACACCCGAGTGCTTCACCATGGGGTGTACCCATCCTCTTTATTAAAAGGAAGGATGGTTAAATGTGTATCTGCATTTATTATTTTGACACTACAATAAAAATTATATATACCCATGGATCAAAACCATGGTAATAGTATATACCCACAGTTCTGGGAACCGAGGGAAGCTGAGGCATAGGTATAGCTCCAGAGCCTATACCCACAGTTTTCCAAACCGCGGGTATAGTATATTTCCACCCATGTCATAGACCCAGTTGACTCTGTGTAATGGTCATATACCCATAGTTTTAATACAATGGGTATAAATATTAGAAAAATGGTTGTATCAAGATTCATCCTCATGACCTGCACTTTAACAAGGGAGGGTCTCACCAAACCAGTTTCATCACTTGCATTGATATATATCTAAAATCCGTTTAATTTTATTAATTTGAAGCACCTTTATTGAAAACAAATCTTCTGAATGTGTTGATCTCGGGACCCACACTATAGACACAAAATGCCTCACCAACCAAGCTATAGAATATACATAATATATATTTAAATTTAGGAAAATATATTAATACAAAAAGTCTCTAAAAATATGACACGGATGGGTTTCAAACCACGATTTTCATTATGATGCTGAAATCCCCTTCCACATCACCAATTGAACTTATGTTCATATATATATATATATAGATTATGATATATATATATAATGGGGTATATATAAAATTTTCAGTGTGGGTTTCGAAACTACGTCATTGATCTGTCGCTAAATTCCATTACCACTAAACCAATTTGAGTTTTATATATCTATATAAATATATATATATTATGTTATATATATATATATTATGTTATATATATATATATATATTCAAAAAAAGTGGTATAAATAAAATGTCGTAGTAGAGTTTCGAACCTGCACTTCTATTCCACAGCTGAACCGTCGTTACCACAACAACAATTGCAACTATTATTTTCTATACATGTATTATCTTATACATATTTCTAGTACTCAAAAAATATGGGACCCTATACCCACAGTTCTACTAAATGGTGGGTATAACTGGCATATATTCCCACAGTTTTCATAAAACGTTGGTATAAGATTATATATATAACTTCCTGACCCAATGTGGCTCGCGCCGCGACTCCCCAAACCCGCCTCCAATAGGCCAGGGGCTGGCGACTAGCGTCGAGTAGGCTATCACACACATGGGGGGAATTAGCCTAAGGTACCTGTACACTCACACCCACATACACATCCATGCGACAGTGCAGAGATATATAAAACTGGAATGTAAATGCATGCATACAACTATCCCAAACCAGATCGCAACATAAGTACAAAAGGGAAAAAAAGAGCCCACCGAAGGAAAACCACAAAAGTGGCCAACCTGCTCAGAAGGAGTGGATCACTGTCAAAGAACCCACCAGTAATCTCCTCGACAGAGCTCTGGTAAACACCCCGGTCAGTCTTGCTTAGAAAGAACTTCCTACTCTGGGTCCTCTCGGGACTCCGTCGAAAGGCATGTGGTCTGCACAGGACACAAAATTGTGCAGGAAAAGCCCATGTAGGGGTGAGTATAACAATACTCAGTAGGCAGACCAAAAACCCAAAACAAAAGAGAGAAACTAAAAGGCAACATTCCGTTCATCCCAGCAAGAGGGAACCCAGATGAGAGAGAAACTCCATCTCGTGACCATCCTCGTCTAATCACAACTAGTCACCTCAATCCAAGTGTGTACCCATACATACACCTTGAACATCTTCTCAGATATACATTCTTATGTATACCAAAAACATCTAGATATACTCGACTAATGAACCAAACCACATGAGGTACATACCTCATCACCAGAAATGGTTCACCACTATGAGATCACACTCCACGATCACTATCATCCTAGATGACACTCGTCCGAGAGATACAATCCATCGGGTCCCACACAAACATCTCAGATGCTCACCAGAGAGATCACGCTCCTCGGATATCGTCACTGAGGAAACCTTGTTGAAACAACATAAACATCAAACTCCTCATATAGGTGATTGCTTCTAGGGTCTTCTAGGGGATACCAGAACCCACACTGGTATAAGAAGAGCTCATAGATAGGGGATCACTCCTAGGGTCCTCTAGGGGATACCATAACCCGATCTAGGGCTCGTTAGAAACACGTCACTCAGATAGAGGATGGTCACCCGTGTCAGGAAGGTCATGATGATATCAAAACCCTATCTGGTACATTTCGCACATTAGTGGATCGAACTGACGATGTCTCAACCATACAGAATCCACACGTTGATTTGGGGATCGTATAACAAACAATACCACACCCCAACTATAATCCTCATGCAGAGTTGGGGTCTTTTACCCGACAATTCCACAACCCTAATGAGCACATCCCACTATATAGGGGATCAAATTTTGGATGATTCCACAAATCCTACAGGTTTGACCTGGTAGATAAGAGATCGCCGCCTGTGGATAAGCGATCACAACGATACCAAGAACCCTATCTAGGGAAACAATGCTAGAGGTTCCTGCTCCGTACCGAGCGGAGGGATGACACAACTCTAACATATTAAACATCTCATAGAGAGGTTCACAAACCTACACTAAGGCAGTGATGTCATGCGAACCCTCGTAGGAAAGAACCTAGGGAGTACCCCCAACCAGTGCTGGCCCAAACATCTCTAACCCGAGAGACCATCCACAACGCCCCACCGTGCACCTCTAATGCCAATATCAAGGCCACCATCGCGATCCACTCGAAAAAAAAACAGGATAGGCTATTTACTCACCCGAAAAGGACAACCAGTGAGAAAGGAACTATTCACCAAATCTAGCCCATTTGGGTCCCACAATACAATCTTGAAACTCATCTAGAGGATCATACCCCTGCGATCCCCTCGAAAAAACACGCGGGATCGACTAGTCGATCGTCCCAAATGGACACCCGGTGAAAAAATTACTATTATCCAAAGCCACCCTAGGTGGGGCCCACACCATGATCCTGATACTCACCATGTAGATCACACCGCTGTGATCCCCTTGGAAAAACACACGGAATCGACCCCTCGTTCGTCCAAAACAGACACCCGACAGAAAAGTTGTGTTTCTCCAAAAATGCCAAAAACCGGGCCACGTGGGACCCACACCCTGTTCTCAGTCAGAACACCCAAAAAATTTCTTGAAAAAATTTCTGTATCATTAGGGTCCCAACGCCACTGACAACACATCAAGCGGACGCTCCGGGTAGAAGATACAATGGCCCGATGTCGAATAATAATAAAATATTAATATTTTATTCGATTTTCAGGTTCATGGGACATGATACCAAAAACTTACTCTCCCAAACCCACCTCAAAGGTTTCTTCTTATAGCCAGGGTCACATCTCTGCATACGACACACGAAATGGAAACACGGTTAGCAAACTGTGGGGGTTTAATGAATCCCCAGACGAAGACTGGGCCAGAACGACCCCACCTGGCCGGTCCGGCCGGCCTGGACCGGCCTATAGTAGCCCGAACTGTCCCGCCCCGGCCGGTGGCCCTCCACCGTGTTGCGTTCTTCCCTTCCACGTGACCATAGACCTCCGCCGTGCGGGGCGGCGCACCGCCGCACCTCAGGCTTCTCCTGCCGCCGGTGCTGCGCCAGCGAGGCTTTCACAGACCGCCAGGACCACCCCGGTGGTCCGTTCTTCGATCCGGAGGTGCCTTCTTGACCATCAATAACCCTTCTACATTGTTAATGATTCAAAATGATAAAAAATGCATCAATAATGGTATCGGTGGTTAAAACTCAAATCGCCTACCACGTAGGCGAAACGTCAAAGTGTCGGGTGCAGAACGACGCCTACGACGTGCTGGAGCTCGATCTGCCGACGATTTGCGTCAAAAATGGCTAACGTCAGCTCCTTCTTGGGTCATTAGTTCACAATCGAAGAGGAGGAAGGGGGTGGTGGTCTGTGTGTACAAGGGTTTGGGGGAGATGAGGTTTGTTATTATTATTATTATTATTTTAAAACAATCAACTCACACACACGACCCCGCCTCAGACCAAACCTCCCGGCGCAGAGAAAAAGAGGTTTCCCTAGGGTAAACGTACCATTATGAACGTAAATGCAGACTCAGATTTTGGATCCAAGACTCTATTCAGAAGTTATTCAATCCGATGCTCATAAATAAACATTTCCATTTATTTACGAGAAAGCCCCTCGTGGCTTTTCTAACAGCAGGCCCGCACCTGCAGATTTGATACCCCACATAGGGTAAAAGGCACGCTCCGGTTGCAACCATGCCCTCAGATTCCCATTCTATGATACCATTTAGGAGATAACACACCCACACCTTATTAATAGTATAAAAATAATTAATATTTTTATAAAATTAATTTTGGGCACATCGGGCCTTGGAATCGCACGTTGTTTTCACGCCTAGCTCTGGAATTATTCATAGGAATATTAAAAAGTTTGACAGGGTCAAAACCCGAGTTTTTACACCCTCCCCACCATAGAACTTCTTGTCCCCAAAAATCTATAAGCACAAGGAAATCGACTGGACTCTCAACGGGGTATCCCATGCCAGTGAGTTCGTCAACAAACACCCATGCCTGAACGCATAAGTCAGAGGGACCTATCCACCAAACCTCAACACTATCTGCTTTGGGCGGAACTGAATCGCCCGAACAGTTTAATCACGTCACCAGAACGTGTCTCGGTAGGGGAAGGATCCTTCTTCCTCATGCATTTGAAGCACGTCGAACAACACCCACAAAGGGTTTTACCAACACCCTGAAGAAACCATGAGCCAGAAATGGAAAGGAAAGAGTATCACTAAATAGTGGCTAACAAACTACTGTAGAAAGTAGAAATGACACAAGGAGTACCTCTATCCATCCGTGGAGCCTCTGGGTCAACAAGCTCTAGGGCATGCAGTTGTCCTTGCCCTCGTCCCCCATCTCCCAGAGCATGGTGTGGAATACCTGGGGGTTGGGTGGTGGAAATTAATACTTCCTACCAGCTCTTGTAGCTGCTCCTGCTCCATCACCACGTCTGCCACCCTGCGGACCACCTTGCTCGAGGTGTTGCCTTTACCAAGGCGGCCTGTTGACTGACTCCCTCTTAGCAGCACGAAGGGTTAGGAAAATATCTAGCCAAATATCTCTGGCTATCTCAAAGGTAACACCCCCTCTCCTCCAGCTAACCAAAACTAGCATGCGAGCCCTGAGCCTCAGATCCTCCATCCTGGGGTTGCCTCCTGAATCGTCAGCCACGTCCAGACACTTACGCATTCCACGAGCTACCAGATGTGGATCTGACTGATGAAGTCTAAAATCTCGCATGCCCAGCACTAACAAGCGGAATCTGCTCGGCGAGAATGATCTCCACCACCAATGCCCGCTCTAACACTTCAGCATAGGTGGGTAGACACAAATAAACCACACCTACCTGAATGTCCCTATATAACCCATGCTTGAAGGTCTGAGCCCTAATTAATGGGTCTCAAACCATATCCAGGGAGTAGCATGACAGGTTAGTAAACCTCACTGAATACTCCGACACAGTCTTTCCCTCTTGCGAAGGATGAAAAAGCTCTTGAATCTACACTGACCTTAGTGTCACCAGATAGAACTCTTCCCTGAAGAGCTTCTCAAACTCATCCCACATGAGAGTCTCGACGTAGTGAGACTACGTCACTATGATCCACCATCTCCCGACCGAACCATGCAGAAGGCTCGCTGCTAGGACCACCATCTGATATGGGGGTTTCATCACCAGGATGAAAACCCAGGTGACTGTTTCGAGCCACTCATCAACTGCCTGAGGGTCTGGATCACTCCGGAACCTCCGAGGTCACTACCTCTAGAACTCGTGAAGCGCACTCAGCCTACGCGCACCCTCATCATGCACTACTGGCACAACCAGCTGCTCAAAAGGTGGTGTCTCAACTTGAGGACCACCTAGAGGTCTAGCCTCAGAACCTATGGCCTTGATCATAGCCTCCAAAAGGGGCATATCATCACCACAATCCTGCTGTGGAACCCTAGCTGGTTGTCATCATAGAGACATCCTAAAATACAATCAAGATGCCCCATAGTCAAAGAGTATATCTGTAAAGCAGATTCAATAAGGGAAAGGGAAACCCAAAAACCCAGTCCTATATGATGCATGTACAGTTCTTTCCCTGCGACTAGTGTCCAAACATCCTGATTCGACAATCATGTTATTAGAGTCCTAGTTAATGGATACGTTGGATGCCACACCAACACTGGAGTCCCGAGACTGAGAATCGAACTCGAAACATCTTGACACTTCCACTACGAAACGCAAACCAAACTCACAGCTATACCAGCTATGCTCTAGGATCCCAAACGTGGAACCTCCTCAGATACCACTCTGTCATGACCCAAACCAGCAGGGCTCAAGCCACGACTCCCCAAGCCCGCCTCTAATAGGCCATGGCTTAGGGACTAGCACCAAGTAGGCTATCACACACATGGGAGGCATTAGCCTATGGTACCTGTACACACACCCCCACATACACCACCATGCGATAGTGTATAGATATATAAAACAGAAAAGTAAATGCATGCCTACAACTATATCAAACTAGAGTGCAATATATGTAAAAAAGGGGAAAATAGGGCCCACCAAATGAAACCCACAAAAGCATCTAGCCTGCTCAGAAGGAGTGGATCGCTGTCAAAGAACCCACAGGTAAGCTCATCGACACAGCTCTAGTAAACACCCCAGTCAGTCTCGATCACAAATCTCCGCCTACTCCGGGTCCTCCCAGGACTCCGTCGAAAGGCATGTGGTCTTCAAAAGACACAAACAAGTTCTAGAAAAGCCCATGTAGGGGTGAGTATAACAATACTCAGTAGGCACCCCAGAAACACAAATTAAAAGAGAGAAACTGAAAGGAAACTATCAGATCATCCTAGCCAAAGGGAACCCAGATGACAGAGAAACTCCATCTCATGACCATCCTCGGCTAAACACAACTAGTCTACTCAATCCAGGTGTATTCCCATACATACACTTTGAAAATCCACTCAGATATACGTTCTTAACTATACAGAAAACATCCAGATATACTCATCTCACGCACCAAACAACATGAGGTACCAACCTCATCACCAGTAACAGTTTAAAGCCATGTTAGCACACTCCATGATCATAATCATCCTAGATGACACTCCTCCGAGGGATACACTAAATCGGGTCACACATAAACATCTCAGATGCTCACCCGAGAGATCACACTACTCAGATATCATCACTAAGGAAACCTTGCTGAAACAAAATAAACACCAAACTCCTCATATAGAGGATCTCTCCTAGGGTCTTCTATGGGACACCAGAACCCACACCGGTATACGAAGAGCTCACAGATAGGGGATCACTCCCATGGTCCACTGGGGGATACCACAACCTGATATGGAACTCATCAGAAACACGTCACTCGGATAGAGGATCGTCACCCATGTCACAATGGTCACGACGATTCCAAAACTCTATCTGGTACATCTTACATGGTAGGGGATCGAACTGATGTTGTTGCAACCCTACAGAAACCACACGCTGAGTAGGGTATTGTATAACCAACGATACCGCAACCCTACTATAATACTCATGCTGAGTATGGGATCGTATACCCGACAGTTCCACAACCCTACAATGCACGACCCACTTTTTTTGGGATCTTATTCCTGATGATGCCAAAAACCCTATGGGGTAAACCTGCTTGATAGGGGATCACCGCCCGTGGATAAGCGGTCACCGTGATTCCATCAACCCGATCTAGGGAAACGATGCTAGAGGATCCCGCTCTGGGCCCACTGGAGGGATGACACAACTCTAACAAATTAAAAATCCCATTAGGATGGTCACAAACCGATACTAAGGTTGTAATGTCATGCGAACCCTCATAGGAATGAACCGAGGGGCACCCTTAACCACTGCTGGTCCAAACATCTCTAACTTGAGCGACCCTCCACAACGCCACACTGCTCACCTCCAAGGCCAATTCCAAGGCCTCCATCATGATATACACCGAAAAACACATAGGATAGGCGATTTACTTGCCTGAAATGGACAACCGGTGAAAAAGCACTATTCACCAAAGCAAGCCCATGTGGGGCCCAACTATAACCCCAAAACACATCAAGAAGATCATACCACTGTGATCCCCTCAGAATAACATGCGGGATCGACTACTCGATCGTCCCAAACGGACGCCCGGTTAAAAAGGTACTACTCACCAAAGCCAGCCCGGGTGGGGCCCACACCCCAATATTGAAACTCCCCAATCGGATCACACCATTGTGATCCCCTTGAAAAAACACTTGGAATCGACTACTCATTCGTCCATAACTGACACCCAGCGAAAAGGTTGTGTTTCTCAGAAAACGCCAAAAACTCAACCGCATGGGGCCCACACCCTTTTCTAAGTCAGAACACCTGAAACCCATCATGAAAAGTCTTTCATATCATCCGGGTCTCAATGCCACTTATGACACATCAAGAGGATGCTCCGGTTAGATGATACAATAGCTCAAAGTCAAATAATAATAAAATATTAATATTTTATTTAACGTTTCAAGCTCCCGGGCCACGATCCCAAAACATTAATCTCCCAAAACCCACCTAAAAGTTTTTTCCTTATCACCATGGTGGCATTTCCACACACGACACGCAAAATGGACACCAGGTTAGCAAACTGCAGGGGTTTAAAGAACCCACGGATGAAGACTGCATCAGACCGGCCCAACCTGGCCGGTCCGGCCGGCCGAATCTGGCCCGCAGCGGCCTGAACCGGCCCGCCCCGTCGCAGGACAGTGGGCCTCCACCACACATGTTGGTGTGCTGCCTCCTCTCAGGCGGCCACTTTCGCCTTACTATGCCGGCCCGCCGCCCCTCACCGGCATTGGTGCCGCCACGCCGGTCCCGCGCCGGCAGGGCTTCCGCGGACTGTCGGGACCACTCTGGTGGTCTGTTTTTCGATTCAATGGTGCCTACGCGACCCTCGGGAGAACTTTTACACTGATACAGATTTAGAACGAAGAATAACACATCCCAAATGGGATCGGGGGGTAAAACTCAAATTGCCTACCTCGTAAGCGAATCGCTGAAGCATTGGGTGCAGAACGACGCTTGCGACGCGCTGCAGCTCGATCTGCCGACAATATGCATCGAAAATGGCTGATTTTCTCTCCATCAGGGGTCGTTCGTTCATCATTGAAGAGGAGGAAAGGGGGTGGGGGTGGTGTTCTGCACGTAAAAGGGGTTTGGGGGTATATGAGGTTTGTTTTTTAATAATTTTTAAAACAACAACTCACACACATGACCCCGCCTCAGACCAAACATCCCGGCGCAGAGAAGAATAGGTCGCCCCTAGGGTAAACGCATCATTCTGAATGCAATGGTAGATATGGATTTTTGATCCGAGACTCCATTCATATGTTATTCAAGTCGACTCTCATAAATAAACTTTTTCATTTATTTATGAAAATTCCCCTAATGGATTTTCTCACAGCAGGCCCGCACCCGCAAAGTTTATAACCTGCCTGGGGTAAATAGCATGCTCCAGACGCAACCATGCCCTCATATTCCCACTCCAAGCTACCATTTAGGAGACAACACACTATCTCCCACATTTATAGTATAAAAATACTTAATATTTTTATAAAATTTATTTCGGGCACACCGTGCCTCGGAATCACATGTCATCTTCATGCCTAGCTCTGAAATTATTTATAGGAATATTCCAAAGTCTGATGGGGTCAAATCCCAAGTTGAAACAATATATTGATGGCTATACCAATGGTTCATGAAAACTGTGGGAATAGATGGCACATATACCAACCTTTCAATGTAAACAATGGGTATAGGTTTTCCCATGGTATTCCCATGCTATTTTATGGATTCCTGCACTTACATGGGTACCCTATACCCATGATTAAGAAAGAACGGTGGGTATAGGTTAAAAAATGTCACCTAAACCAACAGTCCATGAAAACCATGGGTACAGACCCATATTCCAATAGTGTGAGCTCAATAAAATCACAATAAAGAACAAGTATCCCCTTCCTCTGATTGATGAATTTTTTGACTAGCTATGTGGGGCTAGTCATTTCAATAAGGTGGACCTTCGGTCAGGATATCACAAATTAAAGGAGAGAGAGGAAGATATTCCTAAAACTACCATTCGAACAATGTATGGATACTATGAGTTCATAATTATTCCCTTTAAACTCACCAATTTACCAATAATATCCATGGATTTAATGAATAAAGTCTTTAGATATTACCTCGATAAATTTGGGGTAGCCTTTATCGATGATATTCTAATTTATTCCGAGATAAATGAGGAACTTGAGGATTATTTAAATAAATAATTATTGACTTTGTAAAGGGATAAAATTTATGAAAAGAACATTAAATGTGAGTTCTATAAGGTGAAAGTATCTTTCTTGGGGCATGTTATCACCAGTAAAAGGATATCTGTGGACCCTTCCAACATAATGGAAATTGAAGAGCGGGCCAAATAAAAATCTATAATAGAGATCCATATCTTTCTGGTTCAATCTAGGTATTATTGATGATTTTTTAAGAACTTACCATGATTTTCAAACCCAATTACCAACCTTACATGGAAGGGAGTAAAGTCTTTCTGGACTCAAGAATGTGAGAAAAGATTTAATGACATCAAAAAGTGGCTTATCACTATGTCATTACTCACACTCCCGATAAGTGGAGAGCTCTTTGTGGTGTATAATGATTCTTCGAAGAAGGAATTATGTTGTCTGCTGATGAAAATGATAAAGTGATAGCTTACGGCTCAAGGAAGCAGAAAATAACTGATCAGAACTATCCCACACAATATCTGGAGTTACAGGTTGTGATATTAACATTGAAAATGTTTCATAATTATCTCTTTGGAGAGAAGTTAGAGATATATACTGATCACAGGAGTCTCAAATATATATTCACATAAGAAGAGATTAATATGCACTAGTGAATGTGGTTAGAGCTCATCAAGGATTATGACTTCTCATTCCACTACCATCTCTTTATAGAAAAGAAGGTAGAAGATGCTCCAAGTAGAAATGATCATGTATCATTATCGATGAAAAGAATTGAAAAGGATCCAACACTCTTAGATTTTAATTGGATGGAAATTAAAAAAAGTAATATCTGAACATCATCAATCCTTTCTCAAATTATTTCTAAACCATACTTCATGGAGAAAATAAAATATTCTCAAAGAAAAGATGTGGAAATTATAAAAAGGAAAGAATTTATTAGTAATGGGTAATCCCACGATATTAAGATTGGTGAGGAAGGATTTGTAAGATTTGTGTCATGATTATGTATACCATATGATCCATAGATAAATAAGGAACTTTTTAATGACCCACATATCTCAAACTTCTCTATTCACCCAGAGATCACAAAGATGTATCAGGATCTTTGAGATAACTTTTGGTGGGAAAATATGAAGAACAAGATTGCTGAATATAATCAAAGTGTCTGGTATGTCAAAAGGTAAAGGTTGAATGACATAATTTTAATTGGATAATCCAAATAATAATCCATACCAAAATATAAGTGGGAGAAAATCACCATGGAATTTGTCATTGGACATCGAAGGACATATAGAAGAAACAATGTTGTATGGGTCATTGTAGATCATCTTACAAGGAAATCTCACATTATCACATTTCGAGATGAAATATATTTAGATCATCTTGTATAGATATTTATCAAAGTGGTGGTAATGCTACAAGGAGTACCACTATCTATTGTATCCGAAAGAGATCTGAGATTCACCTCAATGTTCTGGAAAAGTATCCAACATACTCTAAGCACTAAAATGAACTTCAGTTCGACCTATCATCCTCGAATTGTTATATAATAATAAAAAACTATTTACACACTTTAAGACAAGTTGCGAGCTTGTTCTATGGACATAAAAAAATTATGAGACCAATGTCTTCCACTAGTATGATTTTATTATAACAACAGTTTTACTCCATCATTTGTAAGGAAACATATGAATCCCTTTATGAGAAAAGGTGTAGAACACAAGTGTATTGGGATGAAGTTGGAGAGTGTATTCTACAAATACCTAAAATGGTTAATGAAATGTTAGAGAATGTTAAATCCATTCAGTTGCACATCAAGGTATCCCAAAGTTGACAATAGATCTATTCATTCAATCATCGATGAGACTATTAGTTTAATGTTTGAGACATGGTATTCTTCTGCGTATCTCCATAGAAGAAGGTCATGTGGTTTGGGAAGAAATGAAAGATAAGTCCCAGGTACAACATCCCCATCAAGATTCTTGATCGTATCGAAGTTATGGCCTATCAAATAGCAGTTCCACATACCATGTCTAAAGTACATGATTTCATCCATGTATCTCTCTTAAGTTAGTAAATATTATATCCTTCGCATGTATAGTCTTCACAGTTTGTATATTTGGAGAATGATATTTCTTACAAGAAGTGTCCAGTGAAGATCTTGGATCGTAGAGAGAAATGTTCTAAGAAACAAAACTACCCACCTAGTCAAAGTGTTGTGGAAGTTCCATAAGTACAAAGAGGAAACATGGGAACTGGAGTTGAAAATGAATGAAAATTACCTTTACCTACTTATAAATTAGAATGTAAAACAAAATTTCTAGGGAAACAATTCATAATGGGGAAATAATGTAATGACCCAAAGTGTAATCAATGGAAATTCACTTCTTATAATTATGTAATACAATCATATGAAATCATAACACAATGAGAAAAAAAGTTAAATGTGACATTTAAACATAATATTTTTACTTTTGTGATTTGAGTTTCGAAAATATTACGCACATGGTTGTGATCACTAAGATGTTTGGAGTCCTATAAGACAAGATTAATTTTTCGTGAATAGTAACTAACCCTTATGAATAGTAATGTAACTTTTATGAATATTTGCATGACCCTTATGAATATTAAATATTCCAAGTGAATATGTAATCATAAAAATGAAAGAATAAATAAAATTTAACCCTCTTAAAAGTGACAATATGATATAATTATATCATAGTCTTAGTATTTTTATTAGTCATGAATATTTATTTAACATTTTATGAATAATTTAGTTATATAAAATGTAAATGTATATTCATATAATGTATTAATATATTATTTTTTTTATGCCTTACTATTATAAGATTATTTTATGAGACCTTATGAAATTTTTCAAAGTGTTCGAAAAGATGTTATAATTTTAAAATTGTATTTTCAAATAAATTAATATTTTTATTAAAAATTAATATTCCCTTATTTATAAAATTATTTTCCTAAAATGGACTTCATTTTTGAATTATGCACATCCAAAAATGGTTATGGTGAATTACTTATATTTTTTTTGAAATACTTGAATTTTTTATGAATAGTAAATATGGTAATTTACAGAATATATAAATTATGAGCTAAATGAACTATTCAATGAGTCTTGGATGTTGTAAGAACCAATGATTCAAAATCACATTCTATCATTACCTTTTTATCCCAAATATTCCATACTATTCATATTCTTGAGAAAAAATAATAAACTAATGATTAAAATAATGGGAAAGCCCTCCTCTCCTCCACTGTAAATACCACCACTCTTTACCACCTGTCCACACACCTCTCATGTCTTGTTCATTGTCAAAATTATACTCAACTATATCCCTAATCCTATGTATCATGTCCATTATTCATTGTTCTCTTTAAAAGAACAAATCCTCTCCCCTAAATAGGTCCTCAAAGAAGATATTATCAAGAGGTAAATTCCTCGTTTCATTTCTTTTATTTTCATTCAATTTGCTCTCATTATTTTTCTTTCCTCCCCTCCTTCATCCATATGTAATGATAACTAATGTAAAATAAATTTACTATAATTTTTTTTATAATGGAATAATTAAACATCATATCTATTTTCTCCTCATTTTATACTAGAAATGAAAACACCATCTGAGATGTGATAATTTATAACATTCAAGGATGACATGTATTCAATTTCTATTAATGTCTTAAATTATATTCATGAAACCATTTTTTTGTTTAACTATACTCTAATAAAGTTATTATTTTTTTTGTTAATGTTTTATAATATTTTGTACACCTGATATTAATCTACAAAGAAAAAAGTTTTCGTTGTGATCAAAAAACCGCCAATTAACCAAAACGATTATCATTAAAGTTTTATATAATGATTCATATTCATTTCAAATAAAAAAATGTATTTTATAACCATGTAATATTCTGGATGTTCATTGATAACATAGAACATAAAATATGTAAAACCATTATCATTTTACATGTTTATTCTTACATGTATATAAGTATCCCAATCATGAAAACCAAGGAAACAAATGCTCCCAAAAAATGAAGTTGAACCACCTAACCCATCAAAAAGGTCATGAATGAAATTAAAGAGGTTATAAATTAATAAATTAAATTTATTAAAGGTTACTTAAATATTAATTATTTAATTTAATTTTTTTATCCATGACATTAATATCATGATAAGAACACCTGTAGACTTAATGTGAGGGATTCTACATGAACCTCTATTAATATTTTGGGTTGATCTATCATTCTTTTTAGCCAAATAAGGTTATCTGTTATTTTTTTGTTAATATTATAAATTATGTGTTCATGATCCAAACTCATGTATCATATTACATTAATATTTTTCTTTTTGGGATATACATGTTTTTAAGTGGTTTCATCCTCAATACTTCCCGATAAGCAAACTCGTTTTACGGGAACTTCCAGAATTATTACCAATTTTCAAGTACACTATATAATATATTTTTAAGCCACCATTATTTTTATAAAATCACTATTTTGATTATTAAACCTTCTTATTTCACTTCTATTATTATTTAAAATACTATTCCCATTTCTGTTATAAGCGATCTTTGATGTTTTCCTTAAGCCACACTAAAATGTTTTAATTCTAAGTTTTCTTAAAAGATCATTTATCATAATATAAATTCAAATTGACATAACTTATCATGATATATTCCTATTATTACTCATTAATATCCATGGATGATCTAATTCCTTTTATTAATGGACATTATTTTGATATTCCCATTTGTTATTCTTTATGACATGAATATGTTACCCAATTCTTTTACACAGGTAACCATTATGTTTATATATGATCGATTATGAATGATTATGTTTGTTGAAAGAATATCCATGAACATGTTAGTATGGGTATTCCTAAATAGTGCTCGAATACATTGGATAAATTTGAGTCTCATGATACATTATGCACAACGGTATTGGTGGTTAACTTGACTTGTGCTACCATGTGAACGGTCTTGGTGGTTAACATTGACTTGTGCTCCTATATAAGAAATAATCCTTGAATAGTGATAATGTCATATTTCATGTTGCTTCTATTTTACTATGAATCCATGTTTATATGATCACATATTTTTATGCAATGATTCCCTATGTTCAATTCCTTTTTAGATCAATATATCATGCCTTCGATCCCATGTCCTAAAGATGTATTCTTATGTTTGTTCCCTTACTGGGATTTCTAGGTCATCCCTTTGATCATGTTATCCCTAGGTTATCCTATAAATATGTGTGAGTGTAGTGGATTTAAGGATCTCTTTATGATGATTAAATAAAGAAATGTTATATTTAATATAAATATGTTTGAGGAAAGTGGATGTTAGGATCTCTTTATGAAGATTAAATAAAGAAATGTAATATTTAGTTTAATGTTTAATGTTTTATGTTTTATTTACTTATCCTTCCAAGAAAATAGACTTTATAATCCTTGTCTTGTAATGTGATGATTCACTATGATTAAAATCATGTAATGGTATGTGTAAAAGGATAGGTTCTCTCTATTAATTCTCTACAATTTTTCATTATTATAGGTTTATATTTATTTTATCCTCTCATTTTTTATAACTAAATATTAAAAAAACCTTAAATAAGACCAACTGATTTAAACTGATCATAATGAATTTATAATTTAGAATTTTTGATGAAAAAATTATACATTTTACAGAAAAATAGTCACAAAAACCATAAATGTTTACTGTTATTGTATACTACATACATAATAATCTTATTTAATGTAATATTATTAACATATATAAATATATTATTCTCTCATAGTTATCTTCTATGATATATCCTACATAAAACCTCTGTCCATAACCTACTAAAATAAAAACATAATGAATGGTGATGTCAGATGATCAGTATGGGCAAACATGGGAGATATCAATCGATCATTATACTTAATCATATAGAAATAATAAGGATTTTAGATAATGATAATAACATTTGAAATTTATACCTAATTACTCATAGATCATAAATCATTATTTTTGGAATAAAACTATATCATAATAAATGGAATGAATCGTTTAGTAAGAAAATCATCAATAATCCATCATGATACATGAGAGCATATCATAAGAAATAAAATCGTTATAGGAGTGTGGTACATTCATAAGAATATAAAATTATTTCATTTTTAAATTGTCACTAACATGATCATCATAACATAGTGGACAGAGTCCCATAGAGGATTGAGCTTACTCCTCATTCCCTTTTCATTCATGGTGGACAGAGTCCAATATTTTGTTGGGTTCACTCCTAATTCAAATAATTATTAGCTAATGAGATATAATTATTTAATGAATTCATTGGAGGGATATATAATTCTAGTTATGTTCATCATATAATGAAAACCGTACATATGGTTATCAAAATATCATAAAAAATTCATTATTTCTTCATAACATAATTAACTTGTGGTAAAGCAATGTGTTATATGACAATATCTACTAAAAATCATCATTAAAGTCCATATTGAGAATGAAAATTGATGTTATCATAATATCATAACCCCATGGAAGCATAAAAATCCTTTAATAATGTTTACATAGGTGAAAAATAAATTTATAAAATCATTCAATGTATTCTTTAAAAAAAAGTGAAAATATCCTATTTTATCGGTTACTATTAAAGAATAAAACTTACCAAGAAATCGGAATATGCTTTTTTAGACCATGTAAACTTGTAAGGGATGATTAAAAATAAATAATTTCCATGATAGTGGGAGAATGTGTTCGATCAGTAAATGTTAAAATAATATCTCCACAGATTCATAAATAATCAAATATATCTGATATATAAAACATTTTAAAAACCTCGTATAATCCATTGAAAATAAATTCAAACATTGTTTTAAATGACTTAAATTAGTAATTTTATAATTTAATATAATATTAACAAAAATATTAAAATAATATAGATATAGAAGAATCATATTATCCACAATAAATGATAAATAAAGTTACCATTTCATCAAATCATCATTTAGGTCCTTTGTGAACCAAATATAGGGAAAATATTATTGTTACCTGAAATTTAATTTAAAAATCATGGTAGAATAAAATACATGGTAATTAAGAGATAAATTTCATATAATTCCACCAAATAATATTAATGCATAAACAATCCTGTTTTGATTACGATATAAACCCTCAACTCGTGTCCTGACGTACATTGTACAAGATCCAACCTTTTTTATATAAAAATATAATTTATTATCAATATAAATAAGAAAAATTTTCAAAATTATATTACCATTTTACACCATTTAATATTTCTAATCACCAATATATTAACAATTCTATAATAAAATCAACATTTTCGGTGTTACTTCTTTCATCTTCCAAGCATTTTTTAGTTTATTGATTCTAGTAATTATAACATGTAAATGGTTTAATTATATAAATAATATTAATAAGTTCCAAAATATCATATTTGTTCATTATATTAAATTTTTCACCATCCATGTATGTGGTGGTGAAAAATGAATTGCATAACTTCATGGAAGGGGTAGCTTGCATGTACACACATGTGAGGATTACATTATTCACTAGATGAATGTAAATGAAGTTAAATAGTAATTTATTTTCATAAAAACATACTTATATCATATATATTAATTAAATAAATAAAAATTACTTTTAATATGTTTTGTTGATGAAAAATCAAACAATTCACTATATGAAGACTGTATTATATATGTACACTAAGGCACAATTTCATTTTCTATTGGATGTAAAGGTGATAGATAAGCTATTAACCATTATTATAAATGAATTTAAATATTTTAAATGTATCGACTTAATTATATTGATATTTTTACAAAGATTTTTATAGTATTTAAGAAGAGAAAACCCAGAAAAATGTCAGAAAGAAAATATACCACATTCTTCTATAATCTCATTTGAAAACCACATAAATGATTCATAGATTTGTTTTCTGGAAACATAAAACCCAATAGGTCATTTATATTGATATTTTTATGATATTTGGGTAGATATTTATTGAGATAAGTTTATCATGTTTTGTGGATAATTGAAAAGAGAAGGTTTTATTTTATAATTTAGGGGGGTGACATGCTTGTATATATTTTGTGTTTTAAAATAAAAAAACATTTTTCATGGGAGAGATAAACTAAATGTCATTGTTTTAAAATATAAGATAGTATTGAGTAAAAATAAAATTAAACAATGAATGTTATTAATGTTTTAATGATATTTGAAACTATATCTCTTTGTTTATCTACCTAGTTAACCCTTTTACTCTTATAGTGGAAATAATATTTTTACTATGGAAACTACTCTTTATGAATAAATATAAAATTGGACTTATAAAAAATAATATCTTCATTCAAAATACGGAATCCATTTTCTATGATTCAATCACATCATGTGGAAAATTTAAATCTAATATAAGAACAGAAAACATATAAAATTAATTTTTTTAGAAATGGTATTTTTATATCTAAAATTTAATTTATAATTATTTTGGCCAAATATTCTACATTATTAGTTATTAACCTGAATTTATAAGATAATTATTTAACAAAAAATATTTCTTTGACATTGAAACCATGCCATGACAAAATATAATCTTTAAAACACATCATTAAATGTAGTGATAAAAAAATAGTTTTTGTTAGAATAAAGTATAACTTAGGTTCCAATATTATTGTATTGACTTTGAAAACTATTCATATCTATATTAAATTATTTATTCTAATTCTTGAACATATATTGTTCATGAAAAAGGTTTCTCATTTTTTATGTCATCCTTACATCATAATGCATTCATCAAAAATATGGTATTTATAGGACATAATATTTTATTCTTCAAAAAATCATCCTTTGTAAAAAATCAAAAATATTTACCCTACTCTAAATTTCACCGATTGAACTCAAAAATAATTTTCATTTTTTCATAATAAAATTATTAAATTTAAAAATTTATAATTCAGATAAAACATATACAATATATAATAAAAATAATATTTTGAAACAAAACATTTTTTGAGCTATGAATAACTAAACTAATTGTTTTTATAATTTACTTTAATAATTATATTTCATTATATTTTCTACAAATATAAATAATTTTTTATTAGAAAAATTAAAAATTCAAAATAGAATTGTGTTCTTTTTTCCACATGATATCGACCATATAAAATTTATAAAAGGTAAATATATTCTAAAATCATGGGGTGTTACAACTATGAAATTTAGAATGTAGACCTTATTAAGGTTGGATGGAAGTTAACCTAATAATTCCAAATTGGATTTTTTTTTCATTTATGTATTAGAATACTTATTTTATATTTTCTAGATATTTCTTGAGTATGATCCTAATAAATATACTTGTTATGATAAACCTATTATATATATTTTTTCTACTTTTGGGGTGTGTTCAAAGACTTAGCCTGGGATTACTATCTTAGAGCCTGGTAGTTAGATTAGAGATACTACATTAATATTTATTTTGGTGTTTTATTTGGAGAATTGTATCTTAATCCCTTTTTTTCATTTTTATTATTATAGGGTGTTATTATTTATTTATATCTCATCATGGAGTTGATTTTTGGTTGTTTTAAAAGCTCCAAGGATTTATGAGCATAATTCCTTCCATTTGTGTGAACTATACCCTTCTTGAAATTCATCACCATGTGGCTTATTATAGGTGGTATTTGGGGTCACTCTCATTTTAATTATTTTCCCATGTTGGGTTACTAGGGAGACGGTTATGACAAATCAAAATCATAGTATTGGATGAGAGTGTGGATTGAGACTAATGTTTGAAACTAATTTTAAAAACATGGGTTTGTAGGGAATGACATCTATTGACCATAGTATTTCATGTATTAAATTGAAAACGAAAAGGATATATGATTTTATGGACCATTTGATCTAACACGTGGTGAAAACGCTTATGAAATCTCATATATGAAATGATGATTCTTGAGGGGTAGAAAATTATAACAGCTATATACATCATGCTTATTTTCAATATTGTTAGAATTCAAGTGGATCGTGGATTGAAAATTAAAAAATTACGCTCTACTGATATTTGGAGTTGATTCATTCTTATATAGATTTAGGATGCTCATTGTAGTACCCCTGGATTGAGGTATGTTGCAATATTTTATGCAATTTTATGTGTTTAAAGTGCATGGGATGAGTTAAGAAGAGATTGGGAGATTTTGGAGTGGTTTTGGATGAGTTTGGTGGATTTTAAAGGGGTCCACGGTTTGAGAACGGTTAGTGGAAACTGTGTAGATTCTCCAGGAAACCATGCAAGGGAGACAGTAGGCTTCGTATGGCCTATGCACGGTTTTCCAAATCGTGCAAGGAAACCATGCAGACCCTTGCTCTCAAGGCAGTTGCATGCACACGGTTTTCCAAACCGTGCGGACTAACCGTGGGGCCACATAAAAATAGGGTTATAAGTTCCGGGCTCCCTAGGGCTTAACATATTTCACTCCGAAATTCATCCCACTCATGGATCACTCGGGTTCTTCAGTTCTCAGGGGAGGTGGGGGATATTTTCCACTCATTTTTTATGCTTTTTGAAGAGAGTTCTTTGTGTTTTGAAGGCGGTTTCTCCTAGGTAAGTCTCGCCTCTTGATTTCCTTGTGTTTTCCTCTAGATCTACATCCCTATATGTCTTGGTTTTCTATATCTACACTTGTTGTGTGTAGAAATAGTGTTTTGGTTTCCTTGGATGATTATTCTGAGGCTTATAGATGCTAGGGAAAGGGATCTAGAGAGGTTTCGGTGGCGCGTTTTCTGGTATTGAGGTGTTGTTGCTTGTGGGTCGATTCCTCGAGAACCCTAAAGGTAGGTGGCTTCTCCCTCGACTCCACATGGTTAGAAATAGTGGTTATTTGTTATAATTACATGTTGTGCTGAAAATTAATTGTGATTTGTTATGAGAAATTGGATGGAAATCCATTCAGGGATTTTTGGGAAAAGGGTGTTTTATGGTGAAATGCTATTCTTGTGGATTTTAATGTGGATATTTTAAAATGTGATTCTATGGTTGATTTTTGAAAATTATTGATGGAAATGTTTTTCAATAAAAAAGGGTTGTTTTATTGAAATGTTATTTCACATGGAAAATAGTTTTCAATAAAAGGGTGATTTATTGATGTGGATTGATATGCAATGGAATTGGTTGATTGCATGTGGTTGTGAACTTAGTGGGTTATACGCTTGGCATTGGCTTGTTTTTCATGTTGTGTGGAAGAGGTGAGAAGTACCACTATAAAAAGGGTATGGATAGTGGACGGAAGGGCCACCATCGAGGATAAGTGGACGGTAAGTTCAGCTTGGTGTGAATGGGTGAACTGGTTGGATGGTAGCTCTACCGTTTGGTTGTTATGGTTGTTTTGTTGTGCATTGAATTTCAATATGGAATTGTTGTGCTAATGTGTAAATGATGAGATGGATTTAGGCATGTTTGGTTGGATTTCCCTTGGTTTCTTGGTTTGGGTGTGATGTCTTGGTAAGGCCATGTTTGTCTTATGAAAATGGTTGCACTTGTGATTTATTTTATATAATCTATTTTATATAAATGTGCTAAAGGTTTTATCCTAGTGACGTGTGTAGGTAAGTCATTTGGGGAAGTCCTACTATGTTTTAGTACTCACCCCCTTTTTTGTCACGTTAGTGTCTTTGCAGATTTCATGTTCTATGACGTGGGAAAAGGTAAGGCATCACCCTCATTTAGTGGATCATTATGATCTCATGGTGGAGCTTGGATCTTGGAGCTTGGTAAGGATTTGTGGTGGTGTCTTGGTTCACGGTGTTTTCTTTTTATTTTCCACATTGTACTCTAATGTTGGTGGACATGTATAGTTGTATTGGTTTTGGGTTGTATTGTGGAACAAC
This sequence comes from Viscum album, assembly GCA_963277665.1. Classification (NCBI taxonomy): domain Eukaryota; kingdom Viridiplantae; phylum Streptophyta; class Magnoliopsida; order Santalales; family Viscaceae; genus Viscum; species Viscum album. The sequence continues at coordinate 967,176,416 of OY728133.1, read as the reverse complement.
TTGGTTGTCTTTGGGAATACATGTTTGGTTGTTTTATTGACATGCATCATATTGTGGTTGGTTTTATCATAAGGGAAAATCATTTCCCAATTTGTTCTAGAAGCCCTCAGAATTTATTTCCAGCATTTGGTGCCTTGGAAAAGTTGCTTATGGCCAAGTAACCCTCACCGCCTCCTAAATCCAATGAGTTAGGGGAAGGGTGTTACAAGTGGTATTAGTTTGTTCGGTCCTTTGGAGTTGATTCTTGGATTTGGTGTTGACATTCGTTGTGGTGAATTCCTTGAGTCGGGATGGTAGAAAGGCGTAGGAATTTCAGAACATGGAATGTATAGAATAAAATGACGTAGCTAACCCTTTTATTCTAAAATTCAAGTTACTAGGGAGTTGGTTACATAAGTGTTTTGAAGAAACTTATAGGAATTGGATATCTCATTTTCATGGGTGTAGCCAATGATATGAGCATGACATGCACGGTAGAGATGACATCCCACTAGGATGCATATTCCATTGAGGTATAATGTTTTATCATTTGATATGAATGTGTGAAATTGTATTGTGAATAAATTGGTATTTTGAAAATGGTTTGGTTTTCAAATGGTGAAACATGGCACATGTGAAAAAGGTGGAAAGCCTTTTTGTGATAGAGTTGTGTAATGTGATTTGAAATGGGATTTCGTGACGTCTACAGAAGTGAGACTCATGGTTGTTTGTTTTCTGTTTATAGAGATGGCACTGGGTAGGCGTCGTAGAGACCAACCGGAGTAGGCTGCTGAGAATGTGGGAGCACCTGAGTCTTAGGTGAACCAGCAATTAGTGAAAAGTATAGTGAAAGCTTTCCAAGCTGTGGGAAGTGGGAACAAAGTGGATGAACCTAGGCATTTGGATCATGCAGTTTAGTTTCAAAAGCAAGAATCCACCCATCTTCAAGGGTGATTCAGAGTTGGAGAGGGAAGAAACATGGTTGAATAGAATGAACAAGATCTTTGAGTTCTTGGGAACACCAGTAGAGTTAAAATTGAAGTTGGCCATGTATATGTTGGGGGATCTTTCCCTTTAGTGGTGGGAGTTTGTAGTCCAAGAGGGGATGGACTAGGGTATGATGTGGGAAGGATTTTAATAATATTTTAATAAACAATTCTACCCACATAAGTTCAGAATTCAGCATACTACTGATGTATTCAGTTTGAAGAAAGTGCTTATGTCAGTGACAGAGTATGCAGCTAAGTTTATGAATATAGTGCGGTTGGCTCCGGAGGTGGCGGATAGCATGTTGTTGAAGGCAAGGATCTTTGAAGTACGGTTAAGGAAAGAAATACATTCAAAGATATTGGTGTTGTGTATAGATGAATACACAGAGATGATGAATAGAGCCTTGGTGGATGAGTGAGATTTGTTGGGCGCTCCAGGAGGAGGAAGCATGGTGGTACCCCTGAGGAATAGTGGGAACTCTAACATTGGGTTCAAGCAAAGGAGGGACAGTTATTCCCCGGGCGGGAGTATGGCATATAATCTGGCGGTAGGATCAGTAAATATTCCTCTGAAGCCCCAGAGCAAGCTGGGATGTTTTCAGTGTGGTTCTACGAGCCACATAAAGAGGGATTGGATGGCACAACCTCGATCATGTCATAATTTTAAGCATATGGGACATCTGTGGCATTATATTTAGAATGCTCCAATGTTGGGTGCATGTGACACTCCTCAGGGATCGCAGACGTCGTATGCTTCGATGGGATGGGGACATCAGCATACCCATCGGCAGCAGTGTAAACTGGGTCACGGTGATTCTTGGAATACCATGACATCTGAACAAAGAAATAAAGAGTAGAGTGTGGAAACAAAAGCATTGTTTGGAGCTGAGCATTTTGTGGTGGATGATCAGTCGTGACCATACACGGTGCGAGGTACTATTCTTCTAAATTCTACCTTGATTCAAGTGTTGTTTGATATGGGTGTTTCACACACTTTTATTGATGCATGTGTCGTTGATTTGCTGGGTTTAAGGGTAGAAATGATTCCCTTGGTTTTGGAACATAAAAATCCTCTAGGTTAGAGAGAGTGTCGATCCTTGTTGTGTAGAGAATGTTGTATCGTTGTGGGCGAGGTTGAGCTAGTGTGGAATTTCTCAGTGCTTGAGATGGATGAGTATGATGTAGTCCTGGGAATGGATTGGCTGGTGGTGTTTAAGGATCACATTGATTGTGATGCGTGAACAGTGGATTTTATGACAAATGATGGTGTTAGACATATCTTTAGAGGAGAGGGGTATGAAGGGCAGGGTGCAACGGGTTTTTTTGGCACCAATGGTGGGTACATTATCATATAAGTTGGCGGTGTTGTCATTGGAATTGGTAGACGGTGTTGAGCATAATGTTCTTCCAGCAATGGTGGATCAGTACATGGATGTTTTCCCTGAATAATTTTCTATGTTACCTCTCTTAAGAGAAGTGGAGTTTATGATTGATCTATTTCTGGGGACTAGTCTGATCTCACTTCTATCTTATTGGATGGCAGCAGCTGAGTTTCGGGAATTGAAAGTCCAGTTGGAAAAGTTATAAAACAAACGTTTTATCTGGCCTATAAAATCTCTGTGGGCAGCACCGGTGTTGTTTGTGAAAATGGAAGATGGACCTTTGAGGTTCTGTGTTGATTATCTTAGACTTAACAATGTTACGATAAATAATAGATATCCACTCCCATGAATTGATGATTTGTTCGACCAGTTGAGGGGATCCCATTGGTTCTCCAAGATTGACCTGAGGTCGGGATATCATGAATTGTGGGTGAGGAAGGACGATATTCCTATAATAGCTTTCAGAAGTAGATATTGCCATTATGAATATGTGGTTATTCCCTTTGTTATAAAAAATGCGCCAGTGGTGTTTATGGCATTGATGAATCTGATATTTCCAAGATATCTTGATTCATTTGTTCTGTTCTTCCTAGATTATATTCTTGTGTATTCAATGACAAGGGTGGATCATGCGTAGCACCTAGCGATAGTGTTGGGGATCTGAGGGATCATTGGTTGTGTGCCAAATTGTCAAAGTGTGAATTTTGGATACAATAAATTCATTTTATTGTCCATGTGATTTCTAAAAGAGGTGTTTCAGTGGATCCTGAAATGATAGATGTTGTTGTCTTGTGGAAACCGCCAAAGAATGTGTTTGAGATAAGGAGTATTCTGGGTCTAGCTGGGTATTATCGGCGGTTTGTTCGTGATTTTTCATGTCTGGCTTCGCCGATGACATCTTTGACAAGAAATAATGTTTCATTCCAGTGGAATTAACTGTATCATCAAGGTTTCGAATAGCTAAAGGGTCATCTTACATCAGCACCAATCTTGGTTTTTCCAAAACTAGGAAGAGGGTACGTGGTGTATTACGACGCATTGAGATCAGGGTTGGGGTGCGTTCTTATGCAAGGGAATCATGTGGTTGCATATGTCTCATGGAAGTTGAGGGTGCATGAGAAGAACTACACAACTCATGATTTGGAGTTGGAAGTAGTGGTCCATGCTTTGAAAGTGTGGTGTCTTATCTGTTCTGTGAGAAATTCACGGTATATATTGATCATAAGAGCTTGAAGCACATTTTCTCACAAATGGATTTGAACATGATGAAAATGGGATGGGTGGAATATCTCCAGATGGTTTATTTTGACTTAATTTACACACCAGTTAAGGGATATTTGGTGTCATATGCATTAAGTAGAAAATTATCTGCTCAGATAGTGAAACATACATCGGACCAGAGGCAGTTGATATCGGTTATAGTTGATATGCGGTTGGAATGCAAGGAGCAGGGTGATAGAGCGGTCTTCATTCCAGTATTGTTGATTCCTGACATGGTTGGCCTGGTTAGAAAAGAACAGATATCTGATTCTGAGTTTGTGACCTTGGGTCCAGACTCAATAATGGGGAGACCATTGAGGGTTGGAAACTGAATGGAGATTCATTTTTGTCTTTTCAGAATTGGATGGTTGTACCAGTTTCTTTTCAGGAGGATCTTCTCAAGGAGTATCATCATCTTAGGTAGGCTATTCATCCTGGAATTCAGAAAATGTATAAAGCATTTAAAGAACACTTTTGGTGGGTTGGTATGAAAAGAATAGTGGAGGAATTTGTTTCGAGATGCTTGACTTGTCAGTAGGTCAAGGTACAGCATCAGAGGCCCGCAAGATTGTTGTAGTCTTTACCAATCCCTGTTTGGAAGTGGGAGTAGATAGAGATATATTTTGTCACATGTCTCCCAAGAACGGTCATAAAGCACTATGCCATGTGGGTGATAGTGGATCGGCTAACGAAGTCTACCCATTTCATCCCGATTCGTGAATCTTATACGGTGGGGGATCTATCCAAAATCTATATCCGAGAGGTGTTAAAGAGGCACGGTGTTCCAGTTTTGATTGTATTAGATATAGATCCTAGTTTTACATCTCGATTTTGGAAATCCTTATAGCAAGCCCTTGGAACTGAGTTGATAATGAGTACTGTGTATCACCCTCAGACGGATGGTCAATCCAAGAGGACAATACAAACTCTGTAGGATATGTTGTGGGCTTGTGTCATGGATTTTGGTGGCTTGTGGGAGGATTACTTGTCGTTGGTTGAGTTTTCATACAATAACAGTTATCAGGAATCCATACATATGGCTCCGTTTGAAGTGTTTCATAGGTGGTTGTGTTTTTCTCCACTATGTTGGGTGGAAACGGTTGAGTCCTCCATGGTTGGAATGAGCCTTGTCCTGGAGACTACAGAGAAGATCAAGTTGATCATGAAGAGAATGGAGACAGCTCAGAGTCGTCAGAAATTGTTTGCGGATCATCTTTGACGACTGTTGTCGTTCGAGGTGAGTGGTCATGTTTTCTTCAGGATCTCTCCTAGGTTGGGACATCATCGGTTTGGAAATCAGGTAAAGTTATCTACAAGGTATATTGGACCTTTTGATATTCTTGATTGGGTTGGTGAGGTGTCTTATCAGTTGGCTTTCCCACCTAGGTTCAGTGAAGTTCACAATGTGTTTCATGTGTCGCAGTTGAAAAAGTATCATCCGGATCGTGACCATGTGATTCGATGGGATCATGTTGAGCTAGAACCGAATGCTTCATTGGTGCACGTTCCAGTGCGGGTTGTGGATAGGAAAGATAAAGTCTTTCATGGAAAAGCATCAGTTTATTTCATGTTTTTTGGTAGCATGGTCAGATTCAATAGGAGACTTGGGTGCGGGAGAAAGAGATGGTCGAACAGTGGCACGAGCAATTTTGGCAAAGGGCGGGTTCACTACATTTTGAGGACCAAAAGTTTAATGGTGGGGAGAATTTAGTACCCCCGGTTTGAGGTATGTGGAATTTTTTTATGCATTTTTATTTTTTTAAAGTGCATGGTATGAGTTGGGAAGAGGCTGGGAGAGTATGGAATGTTTTTGGATGAGTTTGGAGGCTTTTAAAGGGGTGCCCGGTTTGAGCAGGGTTAGTGGAAACTGTGTGGATTCTCCAGGAAATCCTGCAAGGGAGACAATAGGCTTTTCATGACCTGCACATAGTTTTCCAAACCATGTGAGGAAACCGTGTAGACCTTTGATCCCGAGGTATTAGCGTGCGCACGGTTAGTGCACGGTTTCCCAAACCGTGCGGACTAACCGTGCGGCCACATAAAAATGGGGTTATAATTTCTGGACTCCCTCGGGCTTAACCTATTTCACTCCAAACATCTCCCCACTCGTGGATCACTCGGGTTCTTTGGTTCTCGGGGGGTGGAGGAGATTTCCCACACATTTTGGAAGTGTTTTGAAGAGTGTTCTTGGTGTTTTGAAGGTGGTTTCTCCTGGGTAAGTCTATCATCTTGGTTTCTTTGTGTTTTCATCAAGATCTACATCTCTATATTTGTTGGTTTTCTAGATCTACACTTTTTGTGTGTATATCTAGGGTTGTGGTTTCCTTGTATGGTGATTTTGAGGCATATGGATGCTATAGAAAGGGATCTAGAGAGGTTTCGGTGGTGTGTTTGCCGATGTTGAGGTGTGGTTTCTTGTGGGTCGATTCCTCAATAACCATAAAGGTATTTGGCTTCTCTCTCGACTCCACATGGTTAGAACTAGTGGTTCTTTGTTACAATTAATTATTGTGATGAATATTAATTGTGATTTTTTATACGTAATTGGTTGGAAATATATTCAAGGATTTTTTGGAAAAGGGTGTTTTATGGTTAAATGCAATTCTTTTGGATTTTAAAATGGGATTCTATGGTTGATTTGTGAAAATGATTGATGGAAATGGTTTTCAATAAAAAGTTTTGTTTTATTGAAATTTTGTTTGGCATGGAAAAGAGTTTTTAATAAATGGGTGATTTATTGAAGTGGATTGATATGCAGTGGAATTGGTTGATTGCATGTGGTTGTGACCTTAGTGGGTTATATGCTTGTCAGTGGCTTATTTTTCATGTTGTGTGGAAGTGGTGAGAAGTAACACTATTAAAAGGGGACGGATAGTGGATATAAGGGCCACCATCGAGGATAAGTGGACGGGAAGTTCCGCTTGGTGTGAATGGGTGAACGGGTTGGATGGTAGATCCACCATTTGGTTGTTATGGTTGTTTTGTGGTGCATTTCTTGGCAAGATGGAATTTTTGTGTTTATGTGTAAATGATGAGATGTCTTGTGGAATTTTTGGTTGGATTTACCTTATTTTCTTGGTTTGGGTGTGATGGATTGGTATTGGAATGTTTGTCTTATGAAAATGTTTGCACTTGTGATTTATTTTATATAAATTGTTTTATATAAATGTGCTAATGGTTTAATCCTAGTGGTGTGTGTAGGGATGTCATTTGGGGAAATCCTACTATGTTTTAGTACTCACCCCCTGCTTTGGCACGTTGGTGTCTTTATAGATGTCGTGTTCCGTGATGTGGGAAAAGTTAAGGCATCACCCTCCTTTAGTTGAGCATTGTGATCTCTTGGTGGATCTTGGAGTTTGGAGCTTGGTACAGAGCTTTAGTGGTGTTAGGGTTTGTGGTGTTTGTTGATTAGTTTCCGCTTTGTACTCTGATGTTGGTGGGCGTGTCTAGTTGTATTGGTTTTGGGTTGTATTGTGGAACAACATGGTTGTCTTTGGGAATACATGTTTGGGTGTTTAATAGACATTCATCATATAGCGGATGGTTTTAACATAAGGTAAAATCATTCCTCAATTTAATCTATAAGCCCTCGGCATTTATTTCCAGCCTTTGGTGCCTTGGGAACATCGCTTAAGGCCAAGTAACCCTCACCGCCCCCTCAAGCCATTGAGGTAGAGGAGGGGTATTACACTCATCATCCAAATGTGGTTCAATTTGGTGAGGTTCTATGAGATGATCCAGTTGACCATATAAAGATAGATCTAGCTCAATGTAATTAGGCTGGGAAGACAACTTTTTGTGAGTTACATAATTATGTACTAAAATTGTATGAGGGGAGTCTTTTATTTTGTGACTGATTGCCAGTTTTAGGACCTCAATAATGCCATCATTCAGATCTAACCCAAAAAAGAGTATCAATTTCTGGAAGCTACTAATAATATTCTAGTGTTAGTTCATCCGTGATGGATTCTATATCTTAGAGTGATAAAAATTAATATTTTTCATGGGGTGATTTTTTGTGGTAGTTTCATGTAGTGTTCTAATATTATATGATGTTTTAGAGAAGTGAAAGGATTTTCTCTCCCGTTAACAAGGGCTATTGAGCGAGAGATAGCACAATAGAAATTTAAAAACCCTTACCACATCACCCTTGGTTTTATCCCCAATTAGGATTATATAGTGTGTAATTTACATGAGGCATTGTTTTCTTTTATTCATTATATAATCACACAATTTTTTCACCTATGTATTTGTAGGTGTAAAAAATGTTTGTAGAGACTAAGAGGATTCAAGCATGTCTAGGAATGTCTCAGGAGGGGATTCATCAGATATCTAGGAGGAGTAGAGAATCTAGTATAGTATATCATGTGTATGGATATCCATGGTTTTAACTTGTGGGGTGTCATCCTCAGAATTTTTCTTCCAATTTATCTAGATCCTATGATTTTAGTGAATCTACTGAGATCTCTAAACCAGATTGTTTTTTATGTGTATGTTAATGTCCAATGATGATAAAAAATATACATTCATGGTTATCATCATGGTAAAGAAGCTCATATTTTTTTATTAATCCCAATAGTTGTTCCCTCTATGTCTATGTTAGAGGTTGGTCCAATATGATTAAATTCCATATAGAGGAGATGGATTTGATAGAGGATAGCCCGATGATATCCCTCGACCATAGGGACATCAGGATTGGTGTGGTTATAGAGTTGGTCATTAGTAGTGTCAAAAAGTTTCTATATGGGAATATATTCAGGATATTTAAGTGATATCACTAGATGGGTTGGAGATTATATTTTCTACCATAGGTTTTTCTTTCATATTGACTTATAAATTATAATTTTCCCGACAATTGAATACATTCATTGTGCTTGCATTTATTTTTGAATATGGGTTAATGGTATAAAGGCCTATAGTACCCTTTGTGTTTTATAATAAATTCATAAGTTTGACATGTCTACATGATTTTTTTAGTATTGTTAACTGAATATGGGGAAGAAATAGTTGGGGAATTTATTAATCTTCAAATAGAGGCATATTATATCATAATTGTTGTAAAATATTTGTATTATGTATATATGGATATTGATTTCATATGGAATATATTTTTGTTATATTTTGATGGGTGATATGTGGTATTCATTGGAGAAATGTATTATCAAATAATTTATAATTATTTGGAATCATTATTGACTCAGCTGGAAATGTTGCCTCACGGTTTGGTGGTGGAGGTGGTGGTAGAGTTTCCTAGGGTTGTGGAGTATTTTCTAGTTGTGTTCCCTATATAAGCTAAAAACATACACCCCTGACATGATATATATATTTTGATAATTTTTTAGTTGGTTGATTCTCAAGTTATAATGGCACCCTCTCAACTATCACCTTCTTACATATAGGGGTTGAGGGTCTAAATTTATGACTGGATATAGGAGGGTTTCAATCATCTCATTCTATAATTGTGGCATGATCCAATGTTATTCAATAAGAAGTTAGAACATTGTTTTATTTTGGGTATATAAACTGGAGGTCGAACCAGGTAATGTTCATGAAAATATACACTTTCAGAGGATTTATAATTTTTTTTAATTTTTAAAGGATCAATATAGTTTTCAAAGATTGATTTGATACCCAGTATCATCAAATGAGGTTTTAATAGTAATATATACTAAATAATATTATTAGATTCAATTTAAGTCATTTAAAATTTGATTTTTTTTTGGGGAAATAAATGATCTAGATATTTTAATAGGATATTTCGACTCTATATTCTATGATATCCAAGATCAATTCAGGGTAGTGTTCATCAATTGAATCCCCATTTACACAAGGTGATAGGATGATAAAGTCATGAAAATTACGGCTATTATATAAAACCTCAGACAACATTTATTCTATGGATTGTTATCTAAACACAATTTTTGATGTATATGGTGAATTTTTTTATGTATGAAAAGTCTCATGAGGTAGTGGTGGTTTACAATATTAAGGACATCATGGTTGTTTTTTGGGAGGAAAAAATTAATATTGTTGAGGTTCATAACTTCCTTGGTCTTATTGGACACTGTTGGATGTTAATTTCCATGTTCTCAATAACTGTGGCCCCATTCACAGCCTCTACTAAGTGGAACTATGCATTATTATGAAGAAATAAGTATCATACAGCTTTTGGCAACCATAACATGAAGTTTATTAGAACTCACATCCTTCCTTTTCTATCAGATGAGTGATGTTTAAGGTATTTTGTGATACTTAACATCTATTTATTGGATGTATATTAAATAATTAAATGGAATTTATCCCATATGCGTATAAGATGTTATATCTTCATGAGTGTAAACATACCGCCCATGATCTTTAGTTGGAAGTGGTAGTTTTGTATGTGAATCTACATTAACTCATTAGTGGGTACTTTATGGTAATTACAGAACATAATATCTAGAGGTATTTTTCACTCTATGGGATCTGAATCTGAATTAGTGTTGGGGGATATAGTGTTTACAGGATTGTGATTTTGATATCTCTTAAACCCTACCAAAAGGGGATGGAGTTATTTATAATGTGAGTAGGAATTAATTGGAATATTTTCATCAAGAGTTGGCAGATACGTGGAGGGCGTTAGAGGATATTGTATTGATGAAAAATGCTGTATAAGAGGTTGATGTTAGAGGTTTTATATTCCATGTTAGAATTAAATCATCCATGATTTAGTAGGTGGTGTAGAATCAGAGTGGAGACTTGGAAGTTTAAGTGACGTGGCTCGTTTTTAAGATGGTAATTCACTGGAGGTGTGGTTAAAATATCTTCATCACCAGGTATTATTTTCAAAGGGGTTTTTATTCCATTTTCCATGCCTAAAGAGGTTCACTATGTGTTTTATATATCAACATTTGTAGTGTATCCTAGGATTTCCGAGATGTATCAAGCACTATGTGTTCATCTTTTTTGTCCCCAGATGAGGGGTCCTATAATTTAGTTTGTGTTATGATGTTTTATATATGGTATTAGAAGGGTTATCATCATCTTCTTGACAGTTTAATTCATCGTTAGATGTATTCTATTGTAAATGGTAGGCTATATTTCTATATTTTTTTCACTTTTTTACCCCATGACAAGGTATAATGGGAAACTCTATGTGTGATAGTAAATCATATTATGATGTTAGATCACTTATTTGAGATAAAGGATTTCTGTTTTGTGGAGGCTTTGTGGAGGCGTTATTTGGATGATTTAGTGTGGCTTAATGAGGTTCTTTGGACCACCATCTCTAATCTGGATCATTATTTCAAATCTTGAGTTGATATGGGTATCCATCATTTTTTTATCTCAAATATGTCTCATAAATACTTCCCATAAATGGATATATGTAAAGATAATGTAATATTTTAAAACACTATATGATATTTTGAGAAATTATGTGTTGGATTTCGGTGGATCATGGTGGAATAAATTATCATTGATTATATTTTCTTATAAAAATTGAACTTAATATGTCATCACAATGTAACTATTTGGGGAATTGTAGGAGAATATTTTTCTATCTCTATTATGTTTTACTGAGGTTATGGAATCAGTAGTCATTAGACCTGGTGAAGCGTAAATATTCTTTGTAAGGTTTCGATGATTGGAGAGTGGATAGAGGTGGTGTAGACGCATAATAATTCATAGGTTTACCATAGTTTGAAACATACATAGTATGAGTTCATGGATTATATGTATTTAGGGACTCCCCTTTTTCTGGGAAATATAGCTATAATCTTATGAGTAAATTTTATCCCAATTTTTTGGTCCTTTTTTTAAGTGTTAAGAAGTGTTTCTGTGGTGAATTACTAGTTTCAACTTCATCAATAGTTATATTAGATTTATGATGAATTTCATTAGTCAAGACTATTTAAATATGTTCCTGATGATTCCCATGAGGTTAATTGAGTATAGGTGGATATAAAGGATCAAATGACATTTATAGAGTGGTCGATCAATATTAATTAACATCATTGGAAGTTGTTGTGTGGGAATGTTGTTATTTTACATCATTTTTTATGGATGTATGGTGTCTTGGTGGATGTGTGTGGGAGAATGAGTTTTAAATACACACTCAATATCTAAAGATATTTTAATCATTTTTTCATTGTAATACTTGGGATATTTGATTTCATTATGGATTGATAGTGATAGATGAAAATGTTTTTACAATTTAGGATAATTTAATGAGTTTTGACTTTTGTTTTGTTTTTTTATAGATTCATTCCATTTTAGTGGGGTATCTTAGGGGAGTGTTTGATATTTATAGATTGTAGAATCTATATTGGTTTGGTTTTTATTATCTATGATGATATTCATTTGAGAGATTTAAAATTTAAAATTCCATAGCTTTATGGCCTATTAATTCTAATAATTTGGGTATTTAAGGCATCGAGATGAAATTTTAGAATGACCGGTGGATTTTGATCATAGATTCCAACTAGTGTCAGTTTAGTGGAATGGTAGTTATGTTACACCAAAGAGGGTCAGGTTTGTAGTGTAGATAATTTGATCTAATCCAAAGAGGCCTATAGGTTAAGATTATATGGCTCTTCCCTTTATGAGACCCTTACACCATATACCATTTGTTTGAAAATGGGTTGGTTATGTGGTTGATCGATAAAATTGGTATAGAAATGGAATTGTGGTGTAGTTCTTTTGTGGTGGTGTGGGGTTTGTGGCAATTTATTCTACTATTTTTTCCTTCTGGACGTTACTGCACCAAGGTGTTTATTCTATATCATGGTTGGACAATAGTTTTATTTCATGATGTGTTTGTATAAAATATTATATATCATGGCTATATTATTTTCACTATGGTACTCCATATAATATATAAGTTCTTTTTATGTAGAACACGATATGGTTTATGGGATTCATTTATCAAATGATCAATATGGTATTTCCATCACACTTATTCCATAGTCATTTGATTTTGTAGAACATATATAAGTTCTAAATACAATCATAAAAAGTTTTATATACATTTTTCTCTAACCGTATAATATATCTGAGGCACCTCATCCCTATTTATATTCTTCCCATTAATTCCTTATGAGTTATGGAACAAAAGTAGGTTTGATTTTCTAAGATTTTGTGGTCAAAATTGGATGAGTTATGCTTGTATTTATATGGTTTAAGATTAAATTTTGAGATATTTTAATTGAGATAATTATTTGATATCCTTTTCCTTTTATAATGAATTTTGATGTGTCATTTGTGGTAGAGGATTCAACAATTCTCTTTATTTATATGAAAATTATGGAATTCAGGTTCCCTTTTATTATATGAGAGGATATTAATGACCATTTTAAAGAATATAATGAATTAAACTAGGCATGAAACTTTTAATATGGTTATTTATAATTTTTTTATTTGTTTCCTTGATATTTCCCACGTTTTAGATGCTATATTTTTGTTGTTGCTGAATTCCACTGATTATTTTTATAATTATGAAGTAATGTATTGATTTATTATTTATAACCACTATTCATAAGTGTTTTAAACTATTCATATTGTAATAACCTAGTCCCATTTAATTTAGTAATTAATGTATATATTCCTCTTAAAATATGAATTGAATTATTATGAATGTTGGATTTGAATGATAACTTTATAAATGGTTGTTACTTGAATTAGTTTATAAATGATGTCACATGATTTTTGTGATGTGGTGATTGTATTTCCTCGGTTGGGAATATGTTTTCTTTTGTTTGGGATGGGATGTTATGAGAAATGTAGTTGTGTCTACCATTAAACATTTTGAAAGATGATATATAGTGTTTGGTACGGATCAATGATAAAGTCATTAATGTGGAAATGGTAAAGATGTTAATTTTGAAATGATATTGAATTATAATAGCCATGGTGGTCTTTGGGTTATATTTTGTTGTGGTATTATGTATTTGTTTTATAGAAATAATAAATTATTTTTTTGATAATGAAATGGTAATGGGCTTTGGTTGAAATTGAATAAAACATGGTTCTTTAATGGATAATTAGTAACAGAAATAAATCAGTAATGGATGGGATAATTTTGTGTGACAGTTTTTGAAGTCTTGTCATTAAATTTGGAAATTAATTATATATTAAATATAATGTTTCTAATAACATAAAAATTCCTGAAATTGTGAAATTATTTGACATAATATTATAATTTTAAGGATATTTTGGCTATTTTGAGTGGGTATGAAGGTTTTTTGAGGTAGTATATATTGAAGAAGTTGTTCATGAAGTGAAGTCACAGTGTGTAGATGTTTGGGGGCAATAATATTGAAAGAAATTTAAGAATTCAAGAGTTTGGGCTTTTTTTAGGCTTACTATGATTCTTTTCTCTTATTATTTCATTATGTACTCAACTAATGATGGATAACCCTATCTATGCCCTTATTTTTTGTGTTCTTAGTGTTTTCCCAAAACATCAAGGTTTCTTAGAAAACATATTGGTGACTACTCAATCCTCCATAATCTCTCTTCCATGAATAGTGGATTATGGTATTACTACCATGTGGGGGATATAAATAAGAAGGGGAGGTTATGATGTTGTTTTCCTCCATTTTAATGATATACTATTTTGATGGTTATTCATATCGATATGGAATTTTATGTGGATCAAATTTTGTGAACTGATGCCAAAATGAGATATTGTTATGTGGGATATTAAAATACATAGTGTTATATTCAAACCAATAATAGTTATATCATGAGAATTTAGATAGATTACAAAAAGGGATGGTGGTCCATGTGGTAGGTTGTGATAGGTCTGGTTTTGGTCTGACCTACATTATTGGTGACTTGGTCATTTATTTCACGGATATGGTTTAACAATACAAAATAGGCAGGAGAAAAAAAAATTCTACCTCGGGGTATATGAGTGAAAAACATATGGGAATGTTTTTTTGGGACACCATTTATACTATATTCTTGATATAATTTTGTTACTATAGTGTGTGATATTTTGTGAGTAATGTATAGGTAATTCAAGTTCTATTTGACCAGATGAGTGTATATTGGTTTTATAGTTTGTTCACTGAGACATTTGTTTGATTCTTCCCAACATTCTTGAGATTTATTGAGTATGATCCCTCAAAGTATATATGTTATTTAAAACCTATATATATAAAATGTTTTTATAGGTTTCCAAGGTGAGTACATATATCGATATAGACATTACTAGCTTAGAGATCTGGATTTATATTGGATATCTTACCTTCAGATATTTTTGTATTTTTTTCATAATTTTATCTTTATTAGATTTAACTCATTATAATAGTTAGGGGATTTTAGTTTAATTTGTATTATATCACATAGTATATTGTTGTTTTTATATGTTTTCAATATTTATGAGATCAATGCCTCCCAATTGAGTGACTTGTAGCCTTTATGACAGTTACAACATTGGTAATTTTTTGTAGGCATAATACAGGGGTCATGATTATTTTTTTTAGGTAAAATAGGGGTTCCCAATAAGAAAATGTAAATAAAATATAAAAACAAATTTTGGATATGATACCATTTTCACATACACCACCTTGGGCTACCCTGACCAATTTCATGTCCTGGCCCATGGCATGACAAAACATGCATTCTGGATCACCACAGGTTATAAACTAGTGTAATAAATCATACAGTTCTTAGTGGGAATGATTTTTATCAGATAAAAATATGATTAAAATAAAATATATTATCCATAAATATAGAATGGTTATTTTTTAGTCATATTAGATGTTTATTTTGAAACAATGTATTATTAATAGAGACCTATCCAAACTAATCGAAACATATAATTCACAAAATATATAAAAAATCTTATAAGAAATTATACATAATAAACCATTAATAAAATGATAAATATAGATCAAAAAAATTAAAAATGTAGAATGTTGAGGTGGAATAGTTCATATTAATAATAAAAGATAAATAACATGAAGGAAAACCCCAACATTAATCTCCCCAAGAAAAGTTAATGAGTTTCTCCTATCATCCCCACTACACACAAAACCAATATCTTTTCATCTCCTACTACATCCCAATTGTACCTGTACTAAACCTGAAATTTATAATTGGCATGAGAATATAATTCCAAATTTGTATCCCCCACACCCCATAAATACCCTTTCATGAATAATATATAAAATTGAATATTAGTTAATTTTTTAAGAAAATTCTTTCGAGATACATGAAAATATATAGAATATGATTATATAATCATGTATTTTCTTTATAATAATGGATCAAAAAACCTTATCAATATATTATTTCATGGAATTACCAAGATAGAAAAAATGTGTTATTTGATGAAACTAAATTAAATCCAGAACCTGAAATTACCACATAGTCACTGATGTTTCAGGAAAAAAATATAGGTTAATTGAAAATTTAATTACTGAAAACTAGGTGATGGGTAATCATACATTTTTATAAAAAAATATTTCAAGGAATTGAACTTATAAATTAATAATTACAGTTTACCAAGGAATTAACAAACAATATTTTAAAAATAGCTAAATAATATAGGGAGATAACCATGTTTTCATTATTTAATATAAATTAAACATTAAATATAATATAATAAATAAAAAAAGAGAAATAATAAACATAAATAAGGTTAACATAGAAAAATAATAATTATCAACATGGAATTAAAATAAATCATATACATTGGGAACACCTTGGAGCCCTAAACATGACATAGGATTATATGATAACAAATATAAAATAATTGGAATTTCAGATTAACCTCCACCTGAATATTCTTTTCCATTTATGGCATGAATGAGAGGAAATATAACTTATCTAGGTAAATTTTATAAACTGTGTTCATCATCTAGAGTATTATAATACACTAATGAAATACTCTTCCATATACCTTCGTCCTAGTTATCCAATTATTCCAATGAAAAGAATAAAGGTGAGAAATTAATATCATAAGAAATAACTTAGAGAATAACATATATAAGAAAAACTTTTAAGATCACATCTTACCTCTGAACACCCTATAAGAATAATCTCCTTATGATAATATCAAATACATAACCATATTAATCATCCTCTATCACAAATCTATATCTCAAGGTAACCATAAAATCTTAATAAATTACAACATTTACCAACATCCACAACGTATGCATCACAGAATAATAATTTAATTGATAAAACATAAAAAATAGAGATTTTTACCATTAAGAATGTATATTTTTAATCAATAATTTCATTTAGAAACCAATAAAATATTTAAGAAAATGGGAGGAAGAAATAATTAAATATTCATTCCTAACAGATTAAGTATCATTAAATATAAAAATTATGGTCATATTATTAAAAATTTATGAGGGAAACATAATTAACATACATTATAAATTATAATAAATCTTCTAATAATTGTCTTTCCAATTTATTAATTAAACAAAATAGGTGTTTTATTAAAAACAATATGTGAATAATTTACATGCAATGAAGTTTTAGGGATTTAATCATGCTAAATCCATTTTTAAAACAAAATAACTCTAGTGAAAAACCAAATAAATATATATCATCAATGTTTCACATTTTATAAGACCAAAAAATCCTCCATGAAAAATACAAAAATATCATTAAATTGGGGTTTTACTAATTGTATAAGTAAACTTTTAAATGAAAAAAATCCATAATACATTGAAAACATTGCTAAAAACAATCATTTATTAAAAATAATAAAAAATTGTCTGAAAAAGTGTTTGATTAAATTATAAAAATCAATGGATTACATATAAAAAACACAAGGGTTTTATTTTTTTCATTTAATCTTGCATATGATTTTACATATAGAATGACAAAAGGATTTCAAGAATATTGAAATAGAAAAATTTATATGTCAATTTAATTGAAATTATAAAATATTATCACATATATTTTAATATAACAATGCATTATAATTAGAAACAAATCATGGTTAAAAATTTAATGGTAATTACATGGTACAACTAATAATATTCAATGTAAATGGAACGTGAATAATTCATTCTACAGTAAGATATGGAGAGAGAAGTTTAAACATTCCTTGGGAACAAAAATAATTTGAAACTCAAAAATAATTATAAATAAATTTGTATCCCTAAACCACCATGGACATAAAAAATTAGAATTAATGAGAAGGAATGATTATAATGAATTAGAGATGAGTTGATAATTACTTTTATTGAGAGAATGAGGTATTTTAAGGGGTTTCCAAAGAATGAATCATCAAATGTGGGAGAAGATACGTGGTTGACCAGGGGTAGGGTAGGGATGGGATCACATGGTGTGGTATAAATAAATTAAAGGACCCAATGGGAATCCATAACATAAATCTAAAAAAATTAAAAAAATGATGTTCTATGGGTAGGGGTCATGGATATTGAGCTAATTCATGTTACCCTTGAAACTCATTTCCCACTAGAAAATTCCCTCCAAACATCCAGATTTTCATTTGAACTCTATGAAATTTCTATTATAGATAAAAAATTAGAATACCTAAAAATTCATCTTATCTATGAAAATATATATCATTTAATTAATTATAAACATATCAAATCAATACACACAATCAATATCATATCTCTTGGAAACAAATTTTATAAATTTCTTATATAAATGTAAATTCATTTTTGATGGTATATTAATCATTGTATGATATTAATAACTGATCATATATATTCACATAAAATTTAAAAATGTTTAATATATATATCATTAAATCATATAAACATGATTACAACATTATTTTAATAATTTAATTCCATAATTATTCTTTTATGACTACTGTTTATTCAATAATTAATGTATATCCTCCATGACCAATCCATCTCATCATAGGAAATTCAAGACAAATAAAAATAATTTATATATCTAAATAAAAGAAACAAATCATTTAATAATTGTCATATATTTTATGATAATTCACTTTATATCAATTATTTATATAATATATTCTCATTAATTCCCAAAATAATCACAATAAATAGTTTACAGACCTTTCATGAAATAAAAATTATCTTAAGAATCATATATCTCTTTTAATTATATCATTGCATCTATGATTAATTCAATTCACTATTTATTATAATATAATATCAATAAAATTTAATAAAAAATCACATAATTTTATTCAATAATCATATCAACGAGAATGAACTCCCTTACAACCAAAAAGATACAAAGTCAATGGAGAAAAAATCGTTCATAAACAATAGATACATTTCCTTCAAGATTGGTAAATGTATATGTCATCACAGTCAAAATACGAACTTGATATATTTATTAGATAAATATATCCCGATATAATCAACATAATAATTCAAATTATGTCTAACCATGTTTTGGGGGGTTAAATGAATGGTTTAATATAATTTTCAATGTCAATAAATGCCACCTAGTAGGCTTAAATGCTTCCCAAGGATTTTAGACTAATGTAGTGGTTCAATGCAAAGACATACCATTAAAAAGTATCACTTACCCCCAATCTCTACTCAACCACTAAATTAAAAGATTTATCATACCAAAAAATCCCCATATCACACCCCCATGTCACAAAACATAGCTATTTGTTAACTTTCTTATCAATGTATCAGGAAATTCTAGGATAGGTGTCTTGTATCCATAAAGTTTGTATGAAACATTCCCCAATATTCAATCTATGATTGGATTTTCTACAATTATACGTCATTTAAGAAAATTACCAATGAGTATCCTACCATATTTCACAATGTGAAACATAATACCTTATGATTGAAATTGAAATTTTTCTTCAAAATTTATATAGCATGTTCATCTCTCTATGAGGATTGTATAAATTTATGTTTTAATCTATGAATCAAAAATAATTCAACCAACAAAAGATAAAATATGAAAACCATGTAAATGACACCCATTAGTAACATTCAATATATACAATGAATCAACATGTTCATTATACACACTTAAATTTAAATTTATCATTACATTTAAATAATTCAATGTGTTTGATAGCATGATCCACCTGAAACTCCAACATAAAATAAACCATGATTTATTTAGATAAAATATAAATATTTATGTAAATAAATAAAACACTATACATTTAATTAGATATAATGAATATGAGAAAAATCTTAATCAATTATATGTATACAGAGAAAAAAGGATTCTTTTAATCGGAATGAAAATCAACTACCTCACCAAAAATAACTTGTAAGATCATTTACTCTTTAGAAAAATATTTTTCTAAATACAATTACTTTCTGCATATGAATTTTAGTTGCATAAAATATAACATTAATGATAAATTATTTATTATATTAATAAATTTTTTTCACCAATTTAGTTAATGAGATATATAAAATAAGAATAATAACAGATAATATTTTAAAATTTCATTTTCTAATTAAAAATTATGTCAACATTCTTTTATGATTATATTCAAAAACTGAATTTATAGGATTTGAAATTTAAAATTAATAATAAATGAATTTACTTTTGAATTCCACATACCAAAATTTACATAGTATGGATTTTGTTTTTTTAATAAAATGTATAAATTTTAGTTGAAAAATGAGGGATTTACGAAAATTAAAGTTTCTATGATTTTGTCACTATGTAAGAATAACCTAAAATCTTTAAAATCCAATAACCTAATAAAATGTTAAATTAATGAGTGAAATTTTTTATTTTCTAAAAACACTTGAACCTAGAAAACCAATTGTAAATATTTTTTGAACTAAAGTAAAATAACACTCTGATATAAAAAAAAATTTCTTCTCTTTAAATCTCAATCTTTAAGGGTTTCAAATGTTAAACACTATTCTTCCATTATATGGTGTTCTATTTATTTATAAACCAATGAATTTTATATACACTATTTCTTGTGTATTTTAGTGGATTTACTACCAAAATAATGTTTTATTATTCAAGTGACTACTGATTCAAATTTTCCCCCATTATTCAATAATTGTTTTGAATCAATATTCAATATTTGAGATTTGATCACTAATTGAACTTATTAAAAACATATTTGGTACTTTTTACACTATAATTATATAATTTGGTTTTATCTCATTTATATATATGGATATATATTCCTAGAACATTAATCCTTTGATGAGTATTACTCACTTATGGGGTTATGTCATTTTCACTCATCCACCTACTTTATTTAGATGTCTTGTGATCATGTCATTCCATTATTGACTTATCAATATAGCCATTTATTTATATGGTTTTGACATAAAATTTTACATAATTATGACTGAATAGTGTTTACCAGGAAATTATTTTAGTCCTTTAACATAGGGAAATGTATTATCATTCTGTATATTATTATTCCAAAACATATGATTATTCTCATGTTGATTAGGTATTGTTTGTCCATACCCCATCATTTTTAGGAAATGTTATGATTCAATAATCCCAATTATTAACATTTAGAAAGGAATAGAAATACATTATTATAATTGATTTGTAATATACGTTATCTATTTACTAATTTCTTTATTCCTTGTTATACAGAGAGCTAAGTATTATTCAGTAAGAGTTTCTTCATGGATTTGTATGAAAGGTATTGATTAATCTTATGGTGAATGTATTTGAAAAAATAATGTGATGGGTGGGGTATGAAATTATATATCCCCTTGAAGCATCAGAAAGTCTTCTTAGGATATTAGTTTTTTGTATTTGGTGCATGGATGCCCATTTTAGTGACATGTCTTAACTACAGTCAAGATTAAATGTAAAGTGTTTTGGAACAAGGAAATGGAAATGGGTTGTTATTCTCCAAAATAAGTAATTCCAACAATATAAGGTTTCTATTATTGATATACGTTTTATTATTTATTTTTATAGGTATATCATGCTAAATGTTTCATGTTTTCAATGTCTTCATGCTATTTAATTATTCCTCCTAAAATATTTACACACGTTTAATCCATGATTCCTTCAATTGTATATCTTCCCTTACTGATAATCTTAGCTCACCCCATCTTGTGTTTTCATTTCCCTACGTTATGAGGATAAATATTACACATGACAAGAATATAGGATTATTATGTGTGTAGAAATAAGTGACTGATTTTAGAGACTCATTATGGATTTATTATATTTATATATATATATGTGTACAATTGGAAAAATTTCCATTGATTATGGAATAAATAGGAAATATTATCTTTTATGAGTACTATTTCCTTAAATATCTACACCTAAAAAACCTTCTAATATAAGATATTAGATAATCATTATTTATTCTATAATAATGTATTGTTATATCCAGGATATTTAAACTGGTATCAACGATAGTCTATAAAGTATTCTTCTGTTTCTATAAAATTTTGGACACTATTTCTTAGGTTTCAAAGTTTTTATCAAATTAATGTCATATATAACATTATAGATTAAGATGTTTGGTGAAGATAATTTATAATTTGATAATTTATGGTTGATTAAAATTTTAAATGTCTATTTAACCATTTGAAATAGTATATGATATATTTTTAAGGTAATAATTAACATTTATTTGTGGATTAGGATGAAATAACATTGGTAACAATCCTAGGAATAATTATATGTATTGAACGGACCAAATAAGCTTTAGTATAGAAAATATTATTTATTTCTCATGGAAATTACATCAATTTCTTGATATATTGGGAGGATGTATGTGGTGGCATATATATACATGGGGGAAACAACCTTGAAATGGGATAGTTGGTTATTAACTCACTCATCACCCCATGCATGATAAAGTGGCCTGACTGCACATCTAATTTGACACTAATAAGGGATATTCTTGAGATAATTCACAATATATTTTTGAATAATATTGAGGGATTTGAATATATTTAATTTAGTTAACTTAATAAGAATGTGATCATGGATAAAATAGATTAAATATTTTCACTTCATGGGTTAAGTATATATTAATTGATATAAAAATAATTAGATAATGGATTGTTTGGATTATAAGATAATTGATTCCAATTATTTTTTGGTCTATAATATTTTAGGAAAGTTCAAGGTAATATGAGATATCTAAATTTAGGATTAGGTTAAGAAATATAATGGGAAAAACCCAAAATAAACTAGGTTGAACCAAGAATTATATAGGTTAATATGAGACTAATATAGGTTGAATTGAGTTTGATACATGTCGAGTTGTAATAAGTAAAAGATAGCATTATAGTGTAATAAAGTGATACATCATGAGTTTAATGCTTCATATGGTTATTTATGATAATTCTAGTATAATGATAATCACTCATGTTAGAACGTTCTTTAGTAATTGATAATCCTTGAAGAAACCAAGAAAACAATGGATGCCTTGGTCAATTTGTAAAATTTTCCTATGAACAACCTAATTGGATAATGAAATAGTGTGAAAATTTATGATTATTCAAAACCTACTATATGAAAATATGAGTTATAGTGTGAGGAGGGTAAAATTACAAAACACATTAAAGGAGATAAAATTGGAATATCAGTATATGTTGATCATTAAAGATAGTAAAAGAGGAAATATTCAATTTCTTACATATCAAAATAAAGGGAAAACAATGGGTGTATTTCATTAAAGGGGAAAGTAATTGATATAAGTGTGGTGAATAAGACAACCAAACTCATAAGTGGAAGGGAAATAATAAAGCTGCAAAAATATTTTGTTTTAGTTTCAAGAGTTTTGGGAATTATGAAACTCAATGTCCTAGTCCAATGTTTTATGGGAGAGATAGTCACCAATAACCATATGATAAAGTAATATCTTGCGAAACTACTACTAAGGAATTAGGTAGTGATTTTAAATCAGCATTTCCTAGTGTCCTATTTCACGTGATTTTTCACTAACTACTAGATATTGATTTATAAATAAAAACACATTGGGTTATTATTATCATATAAATCATTTATACTATTTTTGGGAAGTTATTCCTTAAGGATATATATGTAAAACCATTAGTAAAATTTTATAGGTAATTTGTAATAGGTTATCTCTCATTATATATCACTTATAATAATTTTCACATACCTAAATATAATTCCACATCCTAAATAAACTCATGATAATAAAATGGTTTATGGTTATTGTTTATTTCCTTATTGAAATTACTCTTATCACATAAGAAAAATTGTGAGGAAGAAATTTATTTAAGGGGGTGAATGTAACAATCCTAGATTTTACTATATGATAATATTTAAATAATTCAATGTGTTCATAACCTTTATCTACACAAAACACTAATCATAAATGAAACCATGATATATTTAGATAATTTATGAATATTAAAGTGTATCCATTATAAAACTATCCACGGAATTTTTGAGATTGAAGAAAAGTGTAAGAACCAAAACCTTATTTTCAGCTATGTTTTTCCTTTTCTGGTCATTTTTTAGAAAAAGTGGAATTTTTGTAAATTTCCAAAGTACACATCGTGTACTTTATGATTACATACCATGTACTCAGTTAACATGGGTAGACATATACTGGCCGTGTAGTGTCCACACACACGGCTGTGTGGGGTGACTGGGAGGCCGCCTAAAACGGAGTACAAAACGGCAAGTACACGTCGTGTAGTTCAAATGTATAAGCCATGTATTTTCTTTTTTTTCATTAAATGTTCTGGGGTCACATCTAATCGATAGAAAAACCTTCTTCTAGGCCTCATTCATCTGAGAGAAATCCATACAACTTTAATCCTTCTCCGAGCCCCCAGGCCTCTGTCTGATCTCCGATTTGACCACCATCAAATGCATTGGGCTCGCCTCGGTAAGCCCTCTTATCTGCTTGATCTTCGTTTCATTATTCATCTTCATTCTCAAGTTATTCTTTGTTGAACGGTTTTGATGATTTTGTAGATCTTCTCCCGTATAAGGTGATTCAAGACCTGAGAATCAAGTATATTGATCTCCCAATTACAAGGTAGGTGTTTTTTCCTTTGCGTTGAAATTCTTTGAGTATTATGCCCAATTTTTATTGATACCCTTGAAAGGGGTACTGTTTGTTTACCGTTTAACCCCTATTGATTACCTTCTATTCTTTTATGCTTGCATAGAGGTTAATTTAATGTGAATGGGGTTGATTTATATGCTTTGGATGTGTTGCCCATTCATGTTCTATTTACAACCGTTGGTCATCTTAGCCTGTTTGGCCACCTGGCCTATTCTCCATGCATAGTGTTTTAGGGGGAAGTTTTTGTTTTCTAACATTCTTGATATGTTGTAGACTGATTATCCAATTAGTTCTTGAGGTGTACCTTGTCCATTTTTTCTTTTCTATGCTTGTTGACCTACACAGGGCCATGATAACCTAGTGTAGTAGACTATAAGGGGAATTGACAAATTGAGCTTCCTCATAGAATCTTTGATCACATTAGACTATAAGTGGAATTGATCGAGTGATCTTCCTTAGAGTGTCTTTGAACCACTTGGAGATAAAAGGGGAATTGACCAAGTGATCTTCCTCAGAGATTCTTTGAACCAATTGGGGCTATAAAGGGAATTGACCGACTGAGATTCCTCAGAGAGTCCTTGAATTACCTTAGACTATAAGGGGAATTGACCGTGTGAGCTTCCTCAGAGAGTCTTGAATTACATTTGACTATAAGGGAAATTGACTGTGAGTGCTTCCTCAGAGTGTCCTTATATATTATTATAACTGAGCCAGAGGGGATAGGCTATATGCACTTCTTAAGGGTTCACCATGCTTGATTAGTAAATTTTGATATGTAGAATTGTTTTCATCTAAGTACTTTCTGGTTTACTTATTTTGTACTTTTACCTTCCATATATTCACTAACAGTTAGGCACAATTTGTTGGGTGGTTGCCTACTAGGATTTAGTCACACACCCTATATGGGGCATGCTTTTGGGCCCAGACAGATATATTTTTTCAGGTATATGTAAGCGCAATCACCCTTTAACTTCAGTTTCTTGATGGACTATGGAGATGGAGAGATTGGGACCAATCTATGGCTTGAGATGCTGAGGAGTTGTTTACTTGCTTTCATTTGTATTTTGTTTAGTGATGGTGTATTATAGCATTGTGATTTTTTTGGTTGCCTTCCTAGAAATATGTATCATGAATCATTCATTTATATATCTGTGTGTGCTCTAGTTTATTATTTTCCAGTCTTCTACTATTTACTTTTGTATGGATTATTTCTGTTTTTTCTATTTCTATTGTTTTTCTACCACGGTGTTACTCTGCCAATGAGGACATAGGTTCCCCACTATCACACCCAAGTCCCTCGCTGCTAGTCAGCAGCCTTTGGCGTTCGGGGAAATGTGCTTGTGGCCACGTGACCAACGAGGTACGGGGTGACTCTGGGTGGCTTCCGGAACCGATACATTACAAAGTGGTATCAGTGGATTTATTTTATTTTACTTACTATTTTGACATTATAGTCAGGGATAGGAAGGAATAGTTACTTGGTAATAAGTTTTTTTGAGGAGTAGCTAACCTATGTAGAGTTAAAATCCAATTTACATCGTATTGCAATTTTACTGTTGATTTTATTTTCACCATTGGGTGACTCACATATGGTGTCCTATTATTGTTGGAGTTATTGTGGTTCTATTTCTGTTGCAACCCAATGAGATGAGGGTATTCTATCTCATGCATCATATAGTCACTTCCTAGGGATCACATGTCATGAATTATTGCCATGCCATATAGGGTGCATTAGTGACTAAATGTTGTTGTGATATGTGTTTTTATTGATATTCATGTTCTTGTGATTGATTTCATGATAAAAAAACATTCAGTTTGATA
The DNA here is from genome assembly GCA_963277665.1 of Viscum album. NCBI lineage: Eukaryota > Viridiplantae > Streptophyta > Magnoliopsida > Santalales > Viscaceae > Viscum > Viscum album. The sequence goes on along the minus strand of OY728133.1, from coordinate 967,150,038 downwards.
GGGTATTGGTTGCGTAATGTTTTGTTTGAATGAACACCAAACATTGGTTCTTGGGGAGTTATGGGCCCTCATGGACTAGAATTTGTTGGATCATTGCCTTGTTTTCCTTGTTATAACATGTATAAGATTCCAAGTTTGATTCATGCGGAGTATGAGCCAAAATGGATTGGAATTGGGCACTTAAGGGACCGTTTCAGTGTTTTTAAGGTCTATAGAGTAGTTTCTGAGGCTTACCATATGGAAAAACCATGAATACATGCTATGTAGTTTTGACTACACACCATGTGTTCCTCTATACGAGAAGAAACTATTTTTTATGTACATGTCGTGTACCATATGTACATGCCATGTAGTATCTAACCATGTCATAGGACGTGTGGGTAGAGACATGGGATAGGGAAATTCTGGTGGGAACTCGCCGTGTATAGGATGTACATGCCGTTTGACTAGAACCTATGTTCACCTGTGTGACTAATGACATGGATGGATATACCTTAAGCTATACATGTTGTGTCCGGATTGAACACGCCATGTAGTCTGACCCAGGTACACAGTTGTGCCACTAACAACACGGGTCAGTGTTATCCTTTCACATACATGCTGTTTCCGCCTGGAACTTGCCGTGTAGTGTGAGATTTGTGTCAGTTTGTTTCACTAACAACACGGGACAGGTGAATATTTTCTAGTACATGTCGTGTCAATGGTGAACACACCGTGTAGTCTTGTCTTAAGAGAATCGTGTGGCTTAACCGTGCAGAATGACTCGGGCAGGGAAGAAGGATTCAAGTACATGTCGTGTGTTAAGAAAATGCATTGCGTGTTTGGGGTGTTACATGACCAGTTTAGTCATGATTACAAGGAACATGCATCGCAACTCATACAAATTTTCAATATTTATTTACCTAATAACTACTGTAGAAGTTGAGAGTACGGTCGAACCATAGAGAGAATGTGAGCATACACTAGAAACGTCCTTTTGGAGGAATGTTCAGGAAGATGAGATTTAATTGTGTGATTAATAACTAAGTTCTAAAAACTAAATGACTAATTTAATAATGAATATTTAAATTAACTAAAACTATCTAAGTGAACTATGCTATGAAAGAAACTGGAAGATATGGAAGTGTTAGAGTCATGACGTCTATTCAAGTTCATGCAATGTCAATTAATTAATTCCCATATTTGAATATTTATTTAGTTAATTATCACCGATTCAAAATTTAATCAAAATACTATCTGGTCTTTTTCTCGGGTGTTAGACAGTATTCTAATGATTATGCAAATTATCCATCATTCCATTCGTTGTCCTGACGAATAATTTGAGCATCATTATAGCACTAAATCACTTGGTGAAATAAGACGGCCCGTTTCCCACAAAGTCCAATTATCTACATGCATCAGGTTCGCTCGAATAAGATCACTTATTCAGTATCACTCACACAAGTTTGAAGAAGCACACACACAAAATTATAATTTTTCATTTAATATATTTATTTATTCAGAATTCTCTCGCGCGCTTGATCGAATTCCGGAAGAATAAATTTTCTGATGAACTCCCGTTCGTGATTACTTATTAGTTATCACACGAATGGGCACCAAAGCATATGTGCAGAGCCCAAATAACAATTAATTTCAACACAGATATAATTAATTAAATAAACATCCAATTAAAATTAATTTAAAAGGTAGTCAAACATTAGGATAAATTAAAGACATGAAATTACCGTCACATTAGTCACAACTCCAACATAAAAAGAATTACCCAACCATCGCAACGACACGACACATAAAATAATAAATAAATTATATCACTCAGCTTGTTTCATTTCTGTGGTCACCGCGATCCGTCGTCAACGATAAAAAAATAATAATCATCACTCTACTTTTTGCATTCACTGACACCACACTCGAATCAAACCATCACATCACTAAAAACATGATCTGATTTTCTCTTGCACTCGTCGTGCAATGTGAATCTCCAGAAGCCAAGTGACTATCGCTGTGCATGTCGATGATGCGTCTAAACCTCCGTTGCGCTTAATGATGGTTTTTCGTTTGTTCTGACCGAGTAGGGTTGCTCATTGTGGCTGGTGTACATGTTTTGTACCTACGGGTGTGTTGGGTAAAAGGGTCAGAGGATGGTTAGTGGAGTGGAGAGGGGGGCGAGGGTAGCTGGTAGGATAGATTGTGAGGGAAGGTAGGGGAGAGGAGCGGGGGGATGGTGGGTGAATGTGAGAGGAGGGAGTAGGGATTCCGGTGGGTGAGATAAGGGCAGACGGGCGAGTGGAGTGTTGGTAGCGGGTAGGCATATAGGAGTGGGTGGGGTAGTGGGATGATGCGCTGGGAATGGAAGAGGAGTGGTGAGGGGATAGGCGAGGGGGGATGGGGGTGCGGGTGAGAGAATGGATCAGGGGGTGGCTGGGTAATTGGGGAGGAGAGGTTGGGCCGGCGTGGGATTGTTGGGGGTGAGAGAGATTGGAGAGAGGGATAAAAGTGGATGTGGCATGGGTGATTGGAGAGAGGGAGAGGGTGTAGGTTGAGAAAAGAGTGGGAGAAAAGGTCAAGGGAGGTGGGGTAGGCATGGGTAGTAAGGGGGGAAGTTAAAAAAATAAAAAAAATAATGTTAAATTCAAATTAATAACAAACTAATCATTTAATTAAGTTAAATAATAATAATAATATATTATTGCACATGTAATTAAATATAATTATAATATTAAATATATTAATAAACTAAAATAAAAATCTATTTTATTAATAAAAATAAGGAAATAAAATACAAATTAAAATATATATACTAATAAAAATTAATAAAATAAACTAAACTAAAATTAGAGAAACTAATAATAATAATATAGTGTTAAATATAATATATAAAATTCATATAACTAATAAAAATAGTAAATTACTAATATAAGTATAAAAATTAACTAAAAATTATAAAAATATTTAAACTAATTCAAAAAAACAAAAATAAACTAAAAATATAATAATGGTTAAACTAATTAATCAAAACTAAGTTAGAAAATTATACAAATACATGAAATATCCATGTACATCAAATTCCCCACACTTAAAATTTTTAACTCTTGAGAAAAACAATCAGAAAGAAAACACAAGTGGACCCATAGAGAAATCAAAACATCAAAATTACAATTTCAAAATTCTTCAATCTCTTTTACAAATAAAATATCATGCTTCATTTAAAACTTCAATGTTCAAGAATAATTTTTCATTCAATTTCATTCTTTTCAAAACAAGTACGTGCACTCATGTATCATGTGACCTACCTTGCCATAACTCTCATCTCTCAAAATATATGATCAAATTTTTACTCAATTATCATACACATGCATGCTTACCATTGGATTGCCATTAATTTCACAACTCCACTAGTGGAAATCAAAAGAATTCCCCAATCTCAAAGACTTTACATGAGGTTCAAATGTCTTTGAGGTTGTGGGACAGTGGGTAAAAAAATTGACATCTTTTTGAAAAAAGGATGGTTAATTCTTGAAATAAATTCATGATATATGTCAATCCAAATGTCTCCCTTAAACTCCATATCCCACACACTTAAAACACTAATTTTCACTAAGCATATGATAATCCATTTTTTCGCTCTCTTTTTTACACAACTCACTCAAATAATATGGTAAAGAAAAATAATTGAGTGTCAACTGTAAAACCCTATGAATAAAATGCCAAACAATAATCCCAAATAATGGTAGACAAGCACCGTATACATTATAACATCTCAATAAAATTTGACCATATAGAAAACTTCCTAGCTCCTGGAGTAATGAATCATCACTTTTATAGGTTTCCCCAAAGTCGAGGGTTACTGCGTCATAACCACCAATGTACTCATTATTGGAACGAAAAGGATTCTATATTCTTCTTTCAAAATATATTTAATGAATGTGGATACTGTGAAATATAACTCATATGATCAGGATGAGAGAATGTTGATCCATGTGCATCAAATGACTCACTTTTCCTTGAAGAACCCACTCTATGAGTAAATCTCTGCCCCACACATAGATTTAAAATTATCATGCAAAAAATTAAAGAAATGTTTATGGAAGGGTATCGGCTATAGACTCATCCTAATAGGATTCTTCATGGATTCTAAGGGTTATACGATGGAGAAAATGTATGGGTGGCTCAATGGGTCAACAGAGAAAAAATATCAAGCAGATGCCTCGATCATTTTGGTGAAACATTCAAAATTCTTATTGATTTGATGTAAAAACATGGAAAGTTATAGAAGAAATAAAATGGTTGAGATTCCCACAAGAAAAAGATTAATAAGAGATGATTTAAAATGGCTTAGAGTCCTAATGGGTATGGAAATATCATGTTGGCTAGCACAGATGAGCATACATGCAAATAAGTGTCTCAATAATATATAAGTTGTTGAAAAATATTTTTGAAGCATGAAATAATATCAGCAATCCTCTAAGTAATGATATCAAGGATTGAAGAATTCCAAAGAAGAATCAAGTGATCGAAATGCATAGGGACACAAGTTATATGTTCCCGACTGTGCTGCAACAAAAATACAACTGCTTTCATGTGGGTTAATCAATGACATGAATGTTAGTTTTTTTATAATTTTTTCAATATTTTCTTTTTTTTGTTAGTTTACATGATTTTTTTGGGAGAATAAAATATGAAAAAAATAAAACACTTCCTTGTGTAAGTGAATATAGTCGTGGGGAGGTTGTTGGTATCCGATGAAGCTCCAGAAATGGTATACCTGTAAAACCTACACATTGACAACACATTCTCACATCATATCAAATAAATCACACCATAATAAAATGCATGTGGATGATAAAAATATATATGATGAATTCAAATACAATACAGTTCTAGGAGAAAACTGATTGTGTTAAATGCGGGCCTTTTTATTTTATTTTATTTTTAAAGAAAACTAAAGGAAATGAAAATAAATGTAGTGAAAAGAAAACGAGCAAATGATGGGTTGCCTCCCATTGAGCGCTAAGTTTACTTCTTCTTCAGCCAGATGGTATTGAAGCTCCACCAGGGTAGAATAGAAATTTAAACCATGATTTTTCTTCTTTTTCAGTAGTAGTGTGTAATCCATTCATTGAAGATGAGTTTATATACAAACAGCACAAAATCTCAACAGAAGATTGTTAGAAAAATGAATGTGTGGAATGAAATGAAAATATTCCAACTCACAAGGGAATTAATATAACTCCCCAGAAGAAAGACTCATCTAATAATAGAATTTTTTGAAAATTTTGTCTGCAGAAAGATCATGATGATTACCTCTTTGAACATACATAGGTGAAAAAGTGCCTTTAAAAGACTCCTTTAGTGGTCGGATTATATCCATCTAATCCTTGAATGCAGTATCTGGGTTGATGATGTATCTAAATTTTTTTTCACAACAAACCACTAACATAGGGAAATACACTGGTTTCCAACCCAATTCATGCTCAATGGTTTCATTGATTGTTGAAAGGTCAACAATATTTTTCACATATGTGGGTATTTCAAGTGAAGTGCGTTTAACCTCGATGCATTGAGCAAGTGGTGTAGGATCAATTGGGGAAGGTGATTCCATTATGTTAATAATGACATCTTTTTTAATATTTTCTTTTATACATCCCTCATCATTTTTCTCTGTTGGTACATGTGTCACCACTAAATCAGGATCCTCCAAGAAATCCCATTCTTCCATTGTTTCTATAAAATTATGAGTGTTCTCTACCACCAATGATGATTGATTCTTCGATTTTAGAAATATTTCAGAATTCCCCATTTATAAAAAAAATTCAGACTCACAATGATTTTTATAAAGTGGTGATTCGATGTCATTTAATGTGATGTCCTCTTGAGTGAGGAAATCCACTATCTCTTGGTTCAATTATGAATTTATCATGGTAAAGAATGGTCATAGTTTAATGTCCTCTTCATCTTCAAAAGGTTCAATTTGATAGACATTAAATGTGTTCTTTTTCACTTTGGGATGGGTGGGTTGTGAGCTCATAGAAGGAGGACATGAAATCACATCTTTTGAGGGAACAATATGTTCTACAGGGTGGAAGATTAAGTACTGAAATTCATGAAATTATATTTGATTGCAAGAATTATTTTTTGTTGGAGGGGAGTCATCAATTTTATGATAAGAAGGTAGATCAATCTCATTATCATACTTGGGACATAGATGTTGTTCAAACAAAACCTCTATTGCACTCTCCTCAAAAGAATTATTGTGAAGTAATGAAGCATCTAGTTTAAAAATATGATTCGTTTGACTTACTAAATTCTTAAATTGATTATCTAGATCTTTTGTTGAGGAAAGCAACATTGCATTGTGTTCATCTTTATGTTCAAAAATCTGATTGGTCTCAGTGATAGCACAATGAAACATGTGCGCAATTATTGAATCATTTTTTTTGACATGAATTAAAAAGTTCTAAATTTTCAGGAATTCATTGACATTGAAAATGACCAATATATGTATAAGGACTTTTTTCATAGCATGGAAAAATATTCTCATATGGATCATAGCATGGACTTGAATAATGATCATTGAAATAAATGGGATTACCTGGATAACTCATGTGCGGTGAATCATTATACATCATACCTTGAGTTGGGGATGCGTAGGGTGGGTACTGGTTGTAATTGTGGGGTTCGGCCCACGTCATTTTGAACTTCTAGGTGTCTTGAAAATCCCTACAATGAAAAATTCCCAGAGTAGTAAACTATTTTTTATTGTTTTTTTAATTATTATTTTTTATTATTTCTGACCTAAATAACTCTTTTGAAGGAACTCCTAATACAACTTTTCTCTCCGGAAACGGTGCCTGAAATTTGGCACGCACATCACAACGCGTAAAAATTTGTAATTTTTATTTACCTACTAACTACTCTAGAAGTGGCGATCAGGTTCAAACCACAGAGAGAATGCGAGTAGACACTAGAAATGACCTTTTGGAAGAATGTTCAGGAATATGAGCATTAATAGTGTGATTAACAACTAAGTTCTAAAAACTAAATGTCTATTTTAATAATGACTATTTTAATTAACTAAACCTATATAAGTGAACTAATCTATGAAAAAAACTGGCAGAGATGGAAGTGTCAAAGTCATGACGTCTATTCAAGTGCATGAAATGTAAATTATTTAATTCCCACATTTGAATATTTATTTTTTCAATTATCACCAATTCAAAATTTAATCAAAATACTCTCTGGTCTCTTTCTGTGATGTTAGATAGTATTCTAATGTTTACACAAATTATCTGTCATTTCGTTATCTGTCCTGACGAATAAATTGTGTGTCATTATAGCACTAAATCACTTGGTGAACTACGACGACCCATTTCTCACATAGTCAAAGTATCTACCTATTCCGAGTTCTCTCTCATGATATCACTTATTTAGTGTAACTCACATAACTTTGAAGAAGCTCACACACAAAATATTAAGTTTTCAATTAATATATTCATTTATTCAGAATTCGCTCGCGCACTTGATAGAATTCTGGATAAATAAATTCTCTGATGAACTCCCGTTCATGATTACTTATTAGGTATCACACAAACAGGCACCAAAGCATGTGTGAATAGCCCAAATAACTATTAATTTCAATGTAGATATAATTATTTAAATAAAAATCCAATTAAAATTAATTTAAAACACAATCAAACATGAGGATAAATTAAAGACATGAAATTAATATCACTTTCGTCACAACTCTGACACAAAAATAATTACCCAACCATCGCGACGACATGACACATAAAATAATAAATAAAAGATATCATTGTGCTAGTGTCGTTGCTGTGTTCACCGCGATACGCCGTCAAAGATCGCAAAATAAGCATCATCACTCAGCTCTATCAAGTCGCTGACACCTAACACGAATCAAACCACCGTTTCACTGAAAATATGTTCTGATCGGTGCTTGCACTCACCATTCGACGTGAATCTCTGGAAGCTAATTGATCGTCACTGTGCACGTCAATGATGCGTCCGAACCTCTGATTTTCTCCTTATGATGGTTTGTCATTGGTTCTGACTGAGGAGGGTTGCTCGCTATTGCTGGTGTACCTGTTTTGTACCTGTGGGTGTGCTGGGTAAAGGGGGTCGAGGTTGGGTAGTGGACCAGAGAGGGGGTGAGGGTAGATGGCAGGCTGGATGGTGAGGGAAGGCAGGGAATAGGAGCGGGGGGCTGGTGGGTGAATGTGAGAGCAGGGAGCAGGGATTTTGGCAGGTGAGATAAGGGGGGTCCGGAAAGCGCAGATGGGGTAGCGGGTATAGAGATGGGAGCGAGTGGTGTAGTGGGATAATGCTCTGGGAATGGAAGAGGAGGGGTGAGGGTTTAGGCGAAGCGGGATGGGGGGTGTGGGTGAGAGAGGAGAGCAAGGGGCAGCTGGTAATTAGAGAGGAGAGGATGGGGCGGTCTGGGATTGTTGGGGGTGAGAGAGATTGGAGAGAGGGATAAAAGGGGATGTGGCGTGGGTGATTGGAGAGAGGGAGAGGGTGTATGTTGAGAAAAAAGTGGGAGAAAAGGTCAAGGGAGGTGGGTAGGCATGGGTAGTTAGGGGGAAGTTAAAAAAATAAAAAAATAAATAAAGTTGTATTCAAATTAATAACAAACGAATCATCTAATTAAGTTAAATAATAATAATAATAATATATTATTTCACATGTAATTAAATATAATTCTACTATTAAATATAATAATAAACTAATAATAAAATTTTATATTATTAATAAAAATAATGAAATAAAATACAAATTAAAATATACATACTAATAAAAATTAATAAAATAAACTTAACTAAAATTAGAGAAACTAACAATAATAATAATATAGTGTTAAATATAATCTATAATATTAATATAACTAATAAAAATTTTAAATTACTAATATAAGTATATAAATTAACTAAAAATTATAAAAATATTTAAACTACTACAAAACATAAAAAAATAAACTAAAAATATAAAAAAGGTTAAACTAATTAATTAAAACTACGTTAGAAAATTTTACAAATTCAAGAAAATCCATGTACATAAGTACACACCAATGTAAATGACTTAAGGGAACATGTCGTGTAGGAATTGTACACACCCTGTAGTCATGTTTTGTAAAACATGATTTATTTCTTTCTCGTGTTCCCTTTATACACTTCTAGTTTTCAGTCCTTGAAAATTTTGTATTAAGGTGTGTTCTTGGCCTTGTAGAGTCCTGCCACTAAGACGTCCTCCTGTTGTATGCCTGTTTCTAGGCAGTGATCAGGGACTGCCTGCAGATCCTCTTGTTGTGACAGTCTTTTCCCCAGCCATTATACCTGACTTAGGTGCTGATGCATAATTCAAAGAGGGATTTTTGAAGATTATGCAGACCTTTCAGGGAGAGCCTCCTCCTGCCCCATCTATGGCATAATTTAAGTGGGTATTTTAGGAGTAGAATCCTCCCAATTTCTCAAGGGATGTAGGACCCCTGGCTGTAGAGTCATGGATAGAAGCCATGCTGACGATTTTCGAGCATCTGGAGATACCTCCAGAGAAGAGGGTGAAGCTAGCTACCTACATTCTTTGAGAATCTTCCATGAGGTGGTGGGATGTGATCTCACAGGTGGGACTCCTGTAGAATATGGATTGAGATGAGTTTTGTCGCATCTTCTACTATAACATCTATTCAGAGACGTTGATGGCTGATCGAGCATGAGAGTTCCTGATTCTGGAGCAGTATACAATTACTGTTATGGAGTATTCCTCTCACTTCATAGAGCTACATCGTTTCACGCCTATTCTAGGAGGTGATGATTTTTTCCTTGCACGGATGTTTGAGGATGGTCTGAGGCATGACATCTGATATCAGGTGAACATCTTCATGTTGACTTTGATATCCTCTATCATCAACTAGGCACACATCATATATCATATTCTGAGGGATTCTGGAGCTGTGATCCCAAGCGGTTCAGCATCTAGAGTTTGTATTCCTCCTACCGATAGTAGGAAGCACCATAGGGAGACAACATGAGGATATCAGAGTAGGTAGGATGCATCTTTTGGTAGCTAGGTGGTGTGCTACCAGTGAGGGACGAGCGGGCATATGAGGCCACATTGCCTGAGAGATCCAATGTAGTGTCGATATTTCCGCAATATGGGTCACCTTCAGCGCTTCTCTAAAATATTATCACTAGCTACTGGTGACATTGGTTCTTCTATGACTCCATGTTAAGGAGCAGTGCCACCAGTTTTTCACCAGTTAGGGAACTAGAGTTATTTCGATCATGCAGGCCAAGGTGTAGGTCATGGCCATGGTGGTCAGTCACCAGTCTTTCAGCGACATCAGGGTGGATCAGCTCAGAGTGGTTAGGTAGGGTTATAGGGCCACAGTACATGTTAGAATTTTGCAGTGGAGTAGACCCAGGAGGATCAGGATCTCGAACCCTCTACAGTTCGAGGTACGATCTTAGTAGCCTTAGTTTTAGATTTTGATCCTTTCAATATAGGGGCTTCCCATAGCATTATACATGTTGTTGTTGTGCAGATCCTTGGTCTCTGCATATTTTCTTATGTCGATATCTTGCCGCTAGACACTCTGTTGGGGTCTAGAATTGCTAGTGTACGTCAGTTCAGGGAGTGCCCTCTATAGGTTGGTGGGTGTCACTTCTTATGGGACATCTATGTCCTAGAGATTACATGCTATGATTTCATTCTCGGGAAGGACATGTTAGTTCCATTCCAGGAATTCGTCGACTGTTATCGCCGTAGGGTGAGTTTCATGTCACTAGAAGGTGAATCTTTTATTTATATGGGTGAATGGGATGTCCAGGAGAGCAGAGCGGGAACCGAGCATCATGGGTAGGTAGGATTTATATCCCAGATTGCTTGTATTTATCTTGATGACCAGGGGAATTAATAGTTATATTTTCCTCTAGTGGTGGATCGTTTCCGAAATGCCTTTTCCAAAAGACTTCTCAACTTTTCCTCTAGAGAGAGATGTGTACGTTTCTATTGAGGTTATCCCAGGGGTGGCACCGGTGTCCATTCCTCTATATAGGATGGCTACATCGGAGTTCCAGGAGCGCAAGATGCAGTTGGAGGAGTTGCAGGAAAAGGGTTTCATCTGACCCAGTACTTCTCCTTGGGGTTTCCCTATCCTGTTTACAAAGAAGGCGGACGGTACCCTTAGGCTTTGTGTGGATTATCAGAAGATGAACTAGTTGATGGTTAGGAACTGATATCACTTTCCAATAATTTATGGCCTCTTTGATCAGCTTCGTGGAGCCCAGGTGTTCTCGAAGATAGACATGAGGTCCAGTTACCATCAGTTGCATGTTATACCATCAGTTATACCTCTTAAAGCCTTCCAGAGTAGGTATAGTATATAAAAGTATATGGTTATTTCGTTCGGTCTGACAAAGGTGCCTACAGTTTTTGTGGCACTGATTAACCGTGTTTTCCATCCATACATGGACTATTTTGTGGTTGTCTTCACGGATGATATCTTAGTGTACTCTCACACTATACATGACCATTCCACACACATTAAAATCATTATGAGTACACTGAGAGAGAATCAATTTTAGGCTAATCTCTCAAAATGACAATTTTGGATGGATCAGATTCATTACATGGGTCTTGTTATCTCAGAGACAAGAGTTTCAGTAGACCCAGAGAAAGTGAGTGCAGTAGTTTCATGGGAGCAGATGATGAACGTCTTTGAGGTACAGAGTTTTCTAGGGCTATATGGATACTACAGATGTTTCATACATGACTTTCCATGCTTAGCATCACCACTCACGGGTTTGACTAATAAGGGTGAAAAGTTCTTGTGGTCATATTCTTATGAGTTATCCTTTCAGAAGATGAAAGGGAGATTGACTACATCACTGATACTAGTCTTTCCAGAGCCTAAAAAGAGATATACTATTTACTTTAATGCATCAAGTATCAGGCTAAGAGTTTTACTTATGCTGGAAGATGGAGTCTTTGCGTACGGGTCTCGGAAGTTGAGGCCACACGAGAGGAATTACCCGATGCACTATCTGGAGTTGGTAGCTTTTGTTCATGCCTTATGCTATTGGAGAAATTATCTTCTAGGTGATAATTTCTTTGTTTTCACCAACCACAAAAGTCTCAAATATATTTTCACTCAGCGTAATCTCAATTTGAGATAGCGAAGGTTGTTTGAGTACCTTCAGTCCTTTGACTTTGAGCTTGACTATACGTCGTGGAAGGGCAACGTAGTGGATGATGCACTGAGTAGGAGGACCCAGATATGAGCAGTTCAAGAGGCTAGTAGTGAGTGGAAGCTTATGGATCTGTTCTCTAAGATGCATTTGGAGGGGCACGACAGACAGGGGAAGACATTTCTTTCATTCGTAGTTGTCACCTCTACTCTTCTTGATCGAGTTCGAATGAGGAAGCTATCAGTTTCTGAAGGCCTAGTCCTATGGGAGAGCATGTCAGGAGAGGACCCCATTCCTAGATAGACCATAGGCATGAATGAGATCTTGAGTTTCTAGGGGAGTGTATGGGTGCCAGTAGACATACAGGAGGAGTTGATGTGATACTTTCATTCCTCAGTTTGGGATGTTCATCCTAGTGTCACCAAAATGTATCACAATATACACCGTCTATATTGTTGTCCAGGTATGAAGAGTGATATTTCTAGTTTCGTCATGAGGTGTTCCACTAGTTAGTACGTGAAGGTAGAGCACCAGTGGTCAGATGGTATTTTGCTACAGTTTCCCATTCCCGAGTAAAAGTGGAATGATGTCACGATGGATTTCGTGACAGGTTAACCGAGGTCACCTTGAGGGATTGATTATAGTTTGGGTTTTCATTGACATGATTACATAGATTGCTCACTTCTTTTCAATCATGGATTCATTTAGTGATGATGAGCCGGGACGGTCATACATCCAAGAGATTTTATGTCTGCAAGGAGTTCTACACTAAATTATTTCAGACATGGATGCACGTTTTACTTCTCGGGTCTGGCAGGGGCTTCAGAAGGCCTTGGGTACACAGGTACTCTTGATTATAGCATACCACCCCTAGATAGATGGCAAGTCAGAGCGTACCATTTAGGTGCTTGATTACATGCTCCGAGCAAGCGTTCTGGAATTTTGATGTTATTGGGAGAAGTATATACCTCTTGTGGATTTTTCCTACAATAATTGTTTTCAATAAACTATTCATATATAACCTTATAAGGATTTGTATGGTAGGCCATTTCGGTCACCATTATGATGGCTAGAGGTAGGAGAGGTAGCTTTTCTAGGACCTCGTCTTGTTCAGGATACCACAGAATAGATAGAGTTGATTTAGAAGAGGATGGCTATTCCGCAATCTCGATGGAAGTCTTATACTGATCAGTGGAGGTGAATTATGGAGTTCAAGGTCGGGGATCAGGTTTTCCTATGTGTTACACTGAGGTTGCGACACAATAGGATTAGGATACAGGGTAAGCTTTTGCCGAGGTATGTTGAGCCGTTTGAGGTGTTGGAGAGAGTTGGTCCGGTTGCATATCGGTTGCAGTTACCTTAGAGGTATTGGGCTATGAATGACATTTTTCACGTTTCTCAGCTCCGATATTATGTTTTGGAACCATATCATGTCTTTCAACCCAAGGAGGTTGATCTCTATGTAAATATATCATTTGAGGAGCATCATATCCAGATTTTTGATCACAATACAAAGGTTCTCTATGGTCGGTATGTTCCTCTAGTACGTGTGATATGGCGGCACGGGCGAGTACAAGACGAGACTTGGGAGAGAGAGGCTGATGTACGAGCACAGTTTCTGGAGTTGTTCAGGGTTTCTTCTTCTACGTCGCGCTATGGAAATTTGGGGAGGAATTTCTTTAAGGGGGGAAGTTTGAATGAACACAGACCTTATTTTCAGGTATGTATTTCCATTTCTGGTCATTTTTTAGAAAAAGAGGATTTTATAGAAATTCCCAACGTACACATTGTTTACATTATGAATACACTCCGTGTACTCAGTCACCACAGGTAGTCATGTGCAGGCCATGTAGTGGCCACACACATGGCCATGTGGGGGTGACTGGGAGGCCACCTAAAGTGGAGTATGGAAATGGAAAGTACACGCCCTGTACATCAAAAGTACACACCATGTACTTCAAAAGTACATGCCGTGTATTTTCTTTTTTTTTCATTAAATGGACTGGGGTCGCATCTAATAGACACAACACCCTTCTTCTAGGTCTCGTTCGTCTGAGAGAAACTTGTATAGCCACGATCCTTCTCGGAGCCCCTGCGCCTCTGTCTGATCTCTGATTTGACCACCGTCAATTGCGTTGGGATCACCTCAGTAATCCCTCTATATTTATTGATCTCCATTTCAGGATTCTTCTTATTTCTCATGTTATATGTTTTTGAACGTTTTAGACATTTTTATAGATCTTTTGCATTCAAAGGAGAATCAAGCAGTGAGACTCAAGTATATTTATCTCCCAACACCTAGGTAGGTGGTTTTTGCCTTTTAGTTGAATTTTTTTGAGTATTATGTTAAATTTTGACCAATACCTTTGAATGGGGTATTGCGTGTTTACCATTTTACACCTGTTGATTACCTGCCATGATTGTATGCATGTGTAGATATTAATGGGATATGAATAGGGTTCATTTATATTCTTTGTATGTGTTTACCATTCATTTTTTTTATTACCATTGGTAAGCTTAGCCAGTTTGGCTGCCTTGCATGTTCTCTATGCCTAGTGCTGTAGGAGGAAGTGTTTGTTTTCTGACATGATTGAAATGTTGAAGACTGATTAGCCAAGTAGTTCATGAGTTTTACCTTGTCCATTTTTGCCTTGCTATGCTCGTTGACCTACATAGGGTCATGAGAACCTGGTGTAGTAGACTATAAGGGGAATTTACTGAGTGATCTTCCTCAGAGAGTCATTGAGAACTTTAGACTATATGGGGAATTCAGCGAGTGAGCTTCCTCAGAGAGTCTTTGAACCACTTTGGGATCATAGGGGAATTAACTGAGTGAACTTCCTAAGAGAGTCTTTGAACCACTTGGGGATATAATGGGAATTGAATGAGTGAGATTCCTCCAAGTGTCCTTGAACTTGGAGCTCTAAGGGGAATTGACCTTGAGAACTTCCACAGAGATTCCTTGAATTACCTTAGACTATAATGGGAATTGACCATGTGAGCTTCCTTCGAGAGTCTTGAATTACTTTTTGAATATAAGGGGAATTGATTTTGTATGCTTCTTCAGAGAGTCCTTATATATTCTTATAACTGATCTAGAAGGGATAGGCTGTGTCCACTTCCTAGAGGGTCACTGTGCTCGATTAGTTTCTTTTGATATGTGGAATTGTTTTTTTATTATTACTTTCTTGTTTACTACTTCTGTACTTTTACATGCCATATATTCATTGACTATTAGGCACAAATCTTTGGGTGGTTTCCTACTGGGATTTAGTCACACACCTTGTTTGGGTCATGCTTTTGTGCCCAAACAGATTATATTATTTCCGGTATAGATAAGGTAAAGGACCCTTATATTTCAGGTTCTTGATTGACTATGGAGTTGGAGAGCATGGGACTAAGCTATGGCTTGCGATGTTGAGGAGTTGTTTACTTGAATTCTTTTTCATTTGGTTTAGTACTATTGTATTCCAGCATTGTGATTTGTTTTGCTCTTATGCTAGACATATGTGTCATGCATCATTAATTTATATATATTTGTGTGTGTGCTCAAGTTTATTATTTTCCAGTCTTCCACTGTTTACTTTTGTATGGATTATTACTGCATGCGCTATTGTTATTGTTTTTCTTCCATTGTGTTACTCTGTCAATGAGGGCATAGTTTCTCCACTGCCACACCCAAGGCCCTCGCTGCTAGTCGGCAGCCTCTAGAATTTGGGGAAATGCACTTGAGGCCGTGGGACCAATGAGGTACAGGGCGCCTCTAGGTGGATACAAGAACCAATACGTTACAAAAAGTATCAATTTTCAAAATTATATTTATATAGAAACTGAATACTACAATAATATGGATGAAAAAGAATTATTTTAACCAAAATCTCTAATAAGATGATTTATTATTTAGAAAAGTATTTTTTTAATAAAATTAACTCTTATGTGATACAAATTTCAACTTCTGGAAACAAATTAATAATTATAAATTATGTTTTATTTTTATTATAATTTAACAACAATTTATTGGTCAATGATATAAAATAAAAATAATAAATATTATTATTTAAAAATTTAATTTTAAAATTAAAACAATTTTTTCAACTGTGTTCTATGATTTTATTTAAAAAAAATGAATTAATATTTTATTTCCAATTTAAAATCAATTAAAATCAATATTATTTTTGAATTATTCATTTCTAAATTTTCACAGAATGATTGTTTGTGAATTTTTATAAAAAAATTCTAAAAATATTATGTGATTTTAAAAAAAATATAATTTAGATGATTTAATCACTATAAAGTAACATCATATAATATTTACCAACCATTAATTTAGAAAAATGTGATATAATAAATAATATTATGCTTTATATATATATAATTTCTATTCCAAACATTTTCATAACTAAAGCTAAATGTTACATTGATATAAAAAATGTATTCGGTCTAATCATTAAATGAGGTTATTTTAAGATGAGGTTTGGTTTTGGATTACCCTATAAGCCTCATACATATTAATTAACTCGCAATATATCAATTTTTGGCTTAAAAATTAGTAACTATGAAATTTAATCATATATATATATTGATATATTTCAATTCTTAATAACATTTTTTCCAAGAAAAATTTTATCTGAATTTAATTTTTTTTTAAATTAAGAGGTCATAACTATAGAAACTTAAATTGATAAAATAGATTTGAAATTTTAAATCATAACAATAAAATTAGTTAATAAGTTCAATTTCAGTTTTTTTATTTAAATTTAATTACTTTGGTTAAAAATTAATTATCACGGTAAAAGTAAAATCTGAAAATTCAGTTAAACCTAGTTAAAATTCCAAAAAAATTAAAAATGTTACTTGAATTGAATTGTTTGTATTTAACTCAACCCAGAAAATTTTACCCCACAATTTTGAACATTTTATAGCCTTGTGATATTGAAAATGATATTTCAATATTGAAAATTAAAAAGGTGTTTCCAAATCTTCTGTTACATTAACTTATAAAAAATACCTCTTCCACCCTTAAATGATATGCATCAACATATAAATAATCTTTGAAAATATTCTATTTTACTCTCCAAATAACCCTCTCTCATGTACGTATTTTCTTATTCACCCATATTAATCACATTCTCTTCAAATACAAGGAGACTTCCGATGAAAATTCATGTCCTCAATGGCGTATTACAAACTACATAGATTTCTTATATAATTATATTCCTTTTATTTTTTATATAAACACTAATATAATGATATTTATATCATTTATATACATTAATATTACTATATTAATGTTATTATTATTTTTATTCTTATACTCTATACATTAATACAAATAAAATCATTTTTCATGGGTTATATGGACTATTGCCTCCATGATGTAATGTGTTTTATTTTTATTTAACTCCTTAAACGGTTGAAATTATGGCTTTTATTATATTTAAAAAATAATTTTTATAGTATACTTAATGTTATAGTTTGAATATGTTATGAACATTTAATTATATGTCCAAAACATCATCATAAACATTTTAATCATTTAAAATATGCCTACAAAGAAGAAAACGTTTCTCCAATTTTTATAATGTTTTAATATATTTTAATTATTAATATAAATCCATAAAATTATGTTACATTAAAATAATTAATCATTAATAGTATAATTATGATTTTAGGATAATAATATTATGCCCAAACCACTTCATACTCATTCCTTAAATCTTGGAATGTTCATATTTGGTTTGGTTTAACTACCTAGTTAAAAAATACAATAAATCTATATCATGAATGAATATGTGAAGAAAATTTCTAGTATAAAAAGATATAAATTTTTTAGAAAATAATTTTTTATTCTACAAACATTATATAATTATTTCATTCATTAATTAAGAAAAAACATTTTTCATCGATTACAACATCAATGATAAAGAATAAGAAACACGTGAATGGATTTTGAAACATAATAAATGTTAATAAATAATTCCAAAGAGTAGTTTTTATTATACATTAGTGAATAAAATTATTAGAAGGATAAACATGGACACCTCTATTATAAAACTTGTTTGAATGATCAAAACTATAAAAATGTAATGTGAA
The DNA here is from genome assembly GCA_963277665.1 of Viscum album. NCBI lineage: Eukaryota > Viridiplantae > Streptophyta > Magnoliopsida > Santalales > Viscaceae > Viscum > Viscum album. The sequence continues at coordinate 967,131,748 of OY728133.1, read as the reverse complement.
AAATTGATAGATTTCATATAGAGAATGAATATTTATAAAGATTAAAAATGAAAATTCATAAGATTAATGTATAAATTATGTTATTATGGTAGAATTATTTTAAAAAATGAGGTCAAAGTACATTTCTAGAAGTCATGAACAAGATGTAAGAGTTTTTTTTCTCAAATTCCACTCATTGAGACTTGTTTGATTTTATGACCTTATTTTAATTTGGGTATTATATATACTTTTTTTGAGATATCATGTATTAAATTAATTTTTCATAATGGTGTTAGAACTTAAATTAAAATCCATATATTTATATTTGTTCTTAATAATACTCTCCTCGATTCAAAAGGGTTTTCTTTGATTCAATTAAGATTCTTTGAGACATTTTTCATGTCATACGCTATGTTCCATTTTTATTTTTTTATCGATCTATTATCCCATGAATATTTTATACCATAATTTATTTCATTTCATAGGATTTAATATCCAAAACATGTTTTTTTATTGAAGTGTCTATTGATCCTGTTTTTTCCCCACTAGTCAGGACTGTTGGTAACCCAATTTTTAATTATTCAGTTATGATAGTCCTTTGGTATTTTTTAATATATGTTTGGTTACATTATAATCTTTGATTACATTATATGGAATTATATAATTACTTTCTAGAGATATAAATTCCTACAATATTAATTAGGATATTCCCCACCTCTTGGGTTATGTCCTTTTTTATTTATTCACTTTCTCTCATTTGATGTCTTATGACTAGCTAATTCATGTATTGACTTAACAGTATATTCATTTATCTATATGGAATGTAAATCACATTTTACATAATTTAGATTGGATTATTATTAATTAGAAAGTATTTAATTCTATTTATATGTGTAGAATTATTTTTTCTTGTATATATTATTATTCACAAATATATGATTATTTGAAGTCTACTATGTATTGTATTTCCATCCACCTTAATTTTCTAGATTGGTTGTGATAAGGTAATTCCTTCTATTTAATAATATTGTAGGATAATTATTTATCAATTAAATTTTTCCTATTAAATATATATTTAATATTTATCAAATAAAATTTTCTCCAATGAATGGTATAAAAGATCTTGATGACAGTTATGGTGAATCTATTAGACTCAATAAATTAACATGTAGGATTTGGAATTATATAGACCCTCAAAGCATCAATAGGTCTCATGATAGAAGACATGTTTGATTATTTTGTGTTTTCATTACAAATTCAGGTAGATTTATTGACTGCACTCTTGATGATAGGTAGTTTTTCTTGTAATAATGCCTTGATAGTAGGTTTTGGATGTTTAGAATTTTTAATTCCTTCTATACAAGATTTGTATTATTGAAATCCATGTATTTATGTATTTTCATCAATATAGCATCCTCTAATTCAATATTGGCTATGTCTTTGTGTTGTTTACATATTCTTAATATAATATTTAATCAATTATTATTCCATGATTACAATAGTTGTATGTTTTCTCATACTAAGTGTTTGTGCTCACCTTTAAAAAGTTTCCATTTCCCTAGGTTGTGAAGAAATGTAGTAAATTTGACACATTTTGAAGGATATCAAAATAATAATAATTTTTTGGATATTTTTTCGAGTCAATATGGATTAATTAGTTTCTTATATATAATGGAAAATAAATTCTATTAGTTGAAAAATAAGTTGGATTTATTATATTTTGATGTATCTTAATTCTCTGAATCTATAAATGTAAATGATTCTTTGGATGTAATAGAATGAATAATTTTTTTTAGTTATTAATTATGTAATGTTATATCGAAAATTTTACAACTGCTGTAAAAGAAAATATTTAATGTATGCTTCTATGATAAAAATATTTTGGATCACAAGTCTTGGGCATCATAGATGGAATTAAATGAATGGTCAAGATAATATTGGAGATAGGATTTTGATGAGATTAATTTAAGGGTTAGTAAGATAAGTTGTATCATAATTTATATTTTACAGATAATCCTTTGGGATATTATTTGATTTAATTTTTACATAGTAATTTACTTTTATTTAGGTATCAGGATTAATGAAATTTACTAAAAATACTTGGAACAAATATATGTATAGAGTGACACTCTGATGTTTTCATATTCATTGGTTGGGTGGTTCTCCTATAAATTAAATATTACTATAATTTTTTGTTTCTTATTTCACAAATATACCAATGGTAAATAAAAATAATAAGGGTTTATTTGGTATTAACTCGATCATCACCTGGTGAATAACAGAGTGGCCTAACTACTAATGTAGTTCGAAATTTATGGGGGATATTCCTTAGTTAATTCATATTGTCATTATGAAACATTATGAGGTATTATAATATATTTAATCAATATTACCAAATAGAAATGTGAAAATAGACAAAATATATTCAAATTTATAGATTAAAAAGTCTAGGTACATATAAATTTATATGTTATTTATTATATAAGGTATTAAGGGGATTATTTGATCATAGATTTCAATGATTTTTTGGTTTATAAAATTAATGTTAATGTTAAATTTTGATCTATATTTTTAGGATTTTGTTAAGAAGTATTATATAAACCAACTATAGATTAATTATGTGAACTAAGATCAATCTATGCTAAACTAATAGAGATATATGTTGAACTAAATTTGATACAAGTTGAGTAGTAAGAACAATAGTCTCACATGTATGTTTTATAGAGTGAGAGATATTGAGGTTAAGACATCCTAGGACAATTTTTGATAATTTAAAATATTGATCATCACTCATGTAAACATTTTTTGATTTAGTAATCGTAATATCCAGAAGGAACCAAGACTACAATGGATGACATTGATAATATAAAAAATATTAAAACAAACACCATAATTGGATAAGGGTTGGTGGGATAAATTAGGTGATTTTTTAGAACCATCTATCCTGAAATTTGATTAGAACTGTGACCATAATCTAATTCAAATACACACTAATGAATAGAAAGATATAATATCTTTAATGATTGAGTATCAAAGATGAGAAATTAGTGAATATTTATTTTTTTGTTTGTATAAAATATGGAAATAAGCATGTGATAATTTCTTAAAGGGGTGGTAAAATGTTATAAGTGTGTTAATGAAGGTCATAAGAGTATCAAGTTCAAGGGAAATAGGTTGCTTCAATTTCATGTGTATTGAGCATTATATGACTTAATGTCCCAATCCATAGTCCAATAATGGTGATTTTTAAACATAGCCTTGAATGATATGAATATCCAATACAACTACAATTCATAAATTAGATAATTATTTTTCACTATAGATTATTTAGTGTCCTATATCATGATAGTTTTCACCAACTACCATATATTGAGTTATCAATAAAACCCCCAATGGTATGATTATAACATATATAATATTCTTGGTTTTTGTGAAGTTATTCCATATGGATACAAATCTACATCCCAGAGTGAAATTCTTTCCAAAGATAGAAATGGTATAGCTATCTTTATTAATTTTTTATAATAGTTTTTCTTGTAGGTAAATCTCAATCCATATCCCAAATCAACCAACTATCATTTAGTGTTTTATGGTTAATTATGTGTTCTCTATATAAATTAATATGATCCTATGAGTAAAATTGATAGGACACAACATATTTAACTATGATAAAATGTAAAACCCAAAAATATAAATATATTATTACTTGTAAATAATTCAATGGTTTTGATATATTTCCCTACACACACCACTAAACATAAATGAAAACACGGTATATTTAAATAATATATAAATATTTAAGTAAAATTGTTTAGAAACTAATCATTGGATTAGTGGTACTGATGAAGACTAACCTATTTATTAATTATATATATGTATAAAATAAATGATACATTTAATATTATTTAAATCCGGTTAGTTTACCTAAAATGAAAAATAAGATCATTTATTATTTAGAAAATAATTTTTCGAAAATTTATTTTGTACAACACACATTACTATTTCATGAATCATATGGTTAATGATAAATAATGTTTGATATTAATAATTTTCAATCAATAGTTTTCTTGATAAATGATATCAAAAAAGAATAACAATAAATAATATTTTAAAATGTCATGTTTCAATTGAAACATGTTTTCAATTATATTGTATACTTTTACTCAATAAGTGAATTTATAATTTTTGGAATTTAAAATTAATTGAAATTATCAAAATATTTTAATTCCTTATATAAAAATTGACATATTATTATATTTGTATCATTATTAAAGAAGGTTAATTTTTTATCAAAAATATGAGACGTAAAAAAATTACAATTTCACAAATTTTAGAAATATGTTAGAATAAACTCAAGGATTTAGAACCATTAATGTAATGAAAAATATGAAATTAAGGAAAAAACTAATGCATTTTAAAATATTATTTGTACATATAAAACTTATGAAAAATATTTTTAGAAACCAAGTAACATGTTAATTTGATATAAAAACTGTTTTCGGTCTATTATTTAAATAAAGTATTTTCAAGGCGAGAATACAATTTTAAATCCATAGAAGCCTCATAACATTTATTAAATCAATAATAAATTAATGTATGTTAAAATACTAGAATTCATGGTGATTTTATTGTATATATATAATCATAATGACTTTATTTTTGAATAAAAATATTTTACGTGTATATGTGTTTTTATATAAAAATAAATATTTCACACGTGTCTATATTTTATTGGATGAAATATTTTTTGAAATATTAATAATTAAATTATTGTAATTAAATAATTAAATATTTAAATTTTCCTCTTTTTTAATATTTACAATGTTAAAAAATTAATTATCTCCATAAAAGTAAAAGTGGTAAATGGAGTTTAACATAGTTAAAAGTCCTAAAATAATTAAAATTTTGTATTGCATTGAATGATTAAAATTTTAATAAATCAGTAAATGTGTTCCCTATAGTTTTTTACAATGTTTATGCTTGGTACCTTGGAAATGACATCTCATTAGTGAAAACTGTAAAGGTGTTTCCAAATGTTCTATAACATTCAGTCATAAAAGCAAAACTCACATACACTTCAAAGATATAGTTCACCTAAGAATTACTACTTAAAAATATAAAAATTCAATATCCATATAACCATTTCCCACTAACATAATCCCCTTTTTCTCATAGTTATCCCAAATCCTATAATATCATGGATACTTTAAAGAAAAATTCCAGTTTTCAATGTGATAATTATCAAGTACATATATTTTCTCCAAAATTTTCTTCTTTAAAATTTATTATAAACACACAAATATAATGATAATATAATAATTTATATAATTTAATATTAATATATTAATATTATTATATATTTTTATTCATATACCTCATCCATTAAGAAAAACATAATCCTTATTCATGCACAGTGAAGACTATAGTCTCTACCATGTAATATGTTTCATTTTCCTACACCACCTTACAAGGTTATATATAAGGATGGTATTAATGTATAAATATAAATTTAATGATATTTTATTTTTTATTTTTTGAAAAAATTTATTAACTATTAATGATTTGATCATCAAGTAATTATCATTAATTTATTAATCTAAAATAAGTGTACTATAATGATAATCGTTTTTCAAAATTATGTAATGTTTTCATACCCATTAATTAATTTTATAATTTCTGAAAATTATTATACATTAGACTAATAGACAATAAATAATATCATTTTTATTTTGGAATGATGATATTATAAAAAACACAACCCCTAATCAAGCATTAAATGAGGGTATATTCATATTCAGGTTGGTTTAACTGCATAATTGAACAATACTATGAATTTATATAATTAATGAATATGAGAACATAATTAATAGTGTTATATAATATAATTTTGTATTAAATTCTTTATTTTCGGTTATTTATATTTTACTGTAGAACCCTAGGATTCTTTTATAGGGGAGGGGTGAATTAGGGTGTCAAATTTTTATTTTAATGCATATGATCTTATTCCCATGTTGGTAGGAATGTGTTAAACTTGAATGATGGATATGAATAGAAATTAACCAATCACATGAAAAGAGACCACACAACACTCTTACTTGGTCCACCACAAAGGGCTATTTCTAAAGAGCATATGCCAATAGTGTTTCGGTCATACCAAAATATACTAATCTTCAACAGTTGTGGAGTATGAAAGTTCAAACATAGTTACTTTGTGCTAGGCGCACTGCCTTTACAGTAATTTAGGGACATCTCACCACGTCTCTCGGAATACTTTTTTTGACTCCCCCTACCTCACTACAGTGGGAGAATACTTAATCAGTTTATTGACATGAGGGTCTCTTAAATATATTTTCATTGAAGTCTTTGTCTCACTCCAGCACGAGACACTTCTTCATTCGATGTCTTGAATTGAAGCACTTGATAGCACTGATCAGAAAAACCAGATATTCAAAATCTTATTACAAGATTAACACTACACTTTTTCGCAAAGCCTGAACATGTGCACAAGATATTGGATTTTTCACGCAAGATAACTTTCACGCAAACCCTAATTTCTCCACAACCCTTATATTACCCCCAAATACACCAAAGGGTTCACTTGGTCTTTTCATACTAAAAGAAAGACTTGTGTGCACGATTAACTATCTGTAATTTCTGCATGGGAAAATCTTTCACGTGGCCAAGCAACTAGATTTTCATTGGAAAATTCTTATTATTTAATCATGGGGTAGATGCCAATTTATAGTCCTCAATGACCTTGCACACAAGTTTCTGACACATCTTCTTCTGTGTGAACATGATTTTTCCTGAGTGCGCAAAACCCCTTTTGATGCCACATTGGTAGTGTGCGTTTTTTCTATACAACCTCATTTTTCATGCATAGTTTTTGTCTTTCATTCACTTTTTTCTTTTCCATATTTTGATGTGTTGATCCAAAATCATTCCTTGTGAGAAAGTTTCAAAACACCCTTCAATATTCTAACCAACTCCCTTTTCCATTAACACTTTTCTCCATATTCCAATTTCTGGACCCAATAATTTGGAAAACACTGGGAAACGACAACACCTTCAAGACTAGTTCCTTCTTGAACTGAATGGTCCCTTCCCTATACAAAATTCTAAACTTCCTATGAGGTTTGACAATAAAAAAAACCATACTCCATTTTTTGCATCGGTCATGGTACCAATAATCTCCCCCTTTTGGTTTTTTTAAAATCTTCAGACAAATTCAATAGAGAACCAGCCCCTATGAAAACTGTGTCATAGAAGTATTAAATTCCACGGATTTTTTCCTCTTAGTGAAAAATTCTCATCATGACACAGAACAATTACATGTCCTGAATTTATTCCACCTCCTCCAATCACCTAATTTTTATCATGACATAGAAGAATTACATGTCCTAAATTTTTTCATTCTTCACCATTGACAATAAACCCAAAGACTGGTATTTGTTAATTATACAGCTCAAAACACACTCCCTCTAGATAGTATCCCACCCCATAAACTAGCATCAAATCCATAAACTGATTAAAAATAGTTAACATAACCATAGAGGGGAAATTATTTAGCCTCCTCACGCAATAGGAGGTGGCTAAACACCGAGGTTCAACTGATGTTCCTCATACAGAGCCGCTGATAGCAGCTTGGTCATAATGTTATCCACAAGCTCAGTGGTTCCAAATGGTCCATTTTGACCACTCCTTGTCCAAAATTTTCCATGATGAAGTGATATCTGATTTCAATATGTTTCATTTTAGAATGTTGAACGGGATCCTTCGTAAGATAAATTGTCTTCTTATTATCATAGTAAATAACCATTGGTTGTTTCACCTCATCACATATGTCAATCAGTTGTTTCTTCATCTATATTAACTGAGTGCATGACATTATTGTGGATATATATTCAGCTTCAGCAGTACAATGAGAAGTACTATCTTATTTCATCATCAACAATCCCACACATTTCTTCTCAATATAGAATTCTCCACCATTAGTGAATTTTCATCCCACTATATCCTCAGACAAGTCAGCATCCGAGAACACTGATAGATCACTATCTTTTTATGCAGTAAAGTTTAACCCATAATTAAGAGTACCTTGAATATAACTTATGATTTTTATTACTACCTTCATAAGTTATTTCTTTTTAATAAACTGAAAATGGGATGCCAAGCATGTTTCAAAGAAAATATTCAGTTGTGTTGCTGTTAGTTATAATAGGCTTCCAATTATCCTCTTGTACATTGTGGGATAAATAGAAGTCACATCCTGGTACATTCCATGTTTGGTTCCAACCATAATTGGAGTCCATATTGTTTGGAGTCATGCATATTAAATTTCTTCTGTATCTCTCTTGCATATTTTTTCAATGAAATGAATGTGTAGTCCTTCCTCTTTTCACATTATTCCCTTAGATATATATGAGATCACCTTTCCCATACATTTCAAATTATGATTTCTTGGTATTGTAAAATTCATCTAGTGTTCCCTACATGCTTCCAACGAAGATAATATCATCCACTTATATCTATACTATGAAATGAACATTTTGATAATTCTTTATATAAATATTGTGATCCACTCCTCCTCTTTTAAACTTAATCGTCTTCATATAAGAGTCCAACTGAGAGTACCACACCCATGGTGCCAGTTTCAGGCAATACAGGGCTTTCTTTATTTTGAAAACATTAGTTCATCATATATAAGATGGAACATCATTTGTTGTTCAATGTGTAATTATTATTCCAAGACTATATTTAATAATGTAGTCTTGACATCCATTTTATACAATTTATAACCTATTTGGATTGTCGTGGAAATAAATCACCTAATTTACTCTAGTATCGCTAGTGAAGAAAATGTATCCTCAACATCAACGCCTTTGATTTGTGAGTATCTTTTACAGAACAAACATTCCTTATTTCTGATCAAATTTCCATGCTCTTCAATTTTTTTTTCAAATTCCTCTTTGTACCAATAACATTGTGACCTTCAGGTCTCTTTACAAGATCCCATGTCTGATATTTGCCAATCTGTTCTAACTATTCAGTCATTGCATTAACCCATGACTCTTCTTTTATAGATTATTCAAATGAGGATGGTTCCAAAACTAATAAAAATTTAGATTGTGTATTATTATTCATTATCCTTTTCTGTGTAGGTTTATTAAGAGCCTTGCTAATGTTGGACTGATCAATATCTACTATTCGATTTCTCCTTTGGTATTTGAATGATTTCTCTCCTTCCATGGCATCCTCTTCTGATTCTTCTTCTGATTCAACATCATGATGTGTCTCTTGGTATTTATTTTACACCTTCATTTTCCTCTATATTACTATTTTTTCCATGTTCACATTAGTTCTCATTATCTATAAAATCAACATGTGAATTCCTTGAAGAATTAGTGTTTTTTCCTTCAATGATCATAACATAACTTCTATCCAAAAAAATTTCCATGTTCATATTTAAACACATGTTGGATTTTCAAATCATTGAGTATCTAAGAAATATTCTTTCATATGCATTTTGTCTATACTTCCCTCAGTTTCCTTCTTTGTTTTGGATGAAACATTTACTTCCAAAAACACGAAAATACTTCAAAGAGGGATTCCTTTCATGCCACTGCTCATATAGTGTTTTTTCCTCACCCATATATAGCCCTGTTAGATTTTGAGTATACACTACATCTTCAACTGCCTCTTTCTATTAATGTCAAGGAATATGACTCTCAATTAGCATAGTTGTTGTCATGTGGTTTACCTGTCGATTCCTACGCACAACGAATCCATTATTTGTGGAGTTCTAATAGAATCCATCTCATGTTGTATCCCATGCTTCTCAAGATAATTTTTAAAATCAATGGACATGTATTTATGTCCACTTTCAGGCTGTTGTAATTTTATCTTACATCCAATATCATTCTCAACAATTTGTCAACAGGCTTTCATGAAATCAAAAACATGTCTCTTACTGTGTATAATAATCAGAAGTGACATTATATTGTAATAATTTATGAAAAGAACAATGAACATTTCTCCATGTATTCTGGAAACATTTATTTTCACATATACGTCAGTATGAAAGAGATCAGGGTGATTTGATGCTCTTTCCTTCATTGGCTAGAAGGAACTGCAGACCAGCTTCTCTCATATGCAGGAATCGAATTTCATTTCTTATTCCTATATCATATTATGGATATCAATGACTATATTTAGCTTAGATATCATTTCCATGTCTTGTTGATTGATGTCCCCCAATCACTAATGCCACAGGTCATTTTCCACTACAGCTGTTAATTAGAATGTGATCTCATTATTGTCTACCCAGTATAAGTTTCCATCTGTTCTACAACCTCCAATGAGAGTATTCATGTACATTCCTCATATAGTAAAATCATTCTAATTGAATTTCACAATAAGACATGAGTCACATAATTGACTCACAAATATAAGATTATGATGTAGACTATACACCTAAAAGACTTTATTTTTCATCTGCTCCCTATTACCTAGACCAGTACATCCACAACCTTTTATCTTCAAAGCACCATTGTTACTGAACACCCCTGTTCCATAATCATTATCTTTACATTCATTAATAGGTCCAAATTACCCATTATATGGGATAAACATCCTCTATCAAGAATATAGGTTCTGATATTCATTGTATCCTTGAGGGATACTTCTACAAGATTGTATTTTTTAATTTTCCCGCTATTCTTTCCATAAGTTATCGTGTTGGGTGTCGAAAAATGATGGCCTTTCAACTCTATCTTCTTTGTACAAGGGTTATTAATATTAAAACTCTTCTTCAATAGGAGAAAAATTATTTCAAAGGGAATGAATACATTGTTGATGAACATTGAAATTTCTCTGACTTCAATATGAGGTTTCTATTTCACTCATGTACATGGAATAAATAGCTTTAATTCCAAAGTTAGAACATTGAAAGTAATATCCACAAATATTGTTTCTTCTAAAATAACTTGGATATGAATTGGTTATCCTTTTTTAAACTCTAATATCCTCTCCATTAAAATACCACTTTAACACTTCACAATAAGACATGGTATTGACCAGATTTAAAGAGAATTAACACTTAATAAGAGTAAATGTATTCTCACTTATATTTATCCTCATTCAATCATTCATGGGATAATAGTTTCTGTTATACTTGGAGGCTCAAGTAGAGTCTCATGTTCATCATTCATATTGAATTGGGGGTTTCTTTTTCAGAACATTAGGTGACCTTTCCACATCTCCCACATTCATCTTTCTTTTACTTTGGTCACCTTTATTTGTAGCATTTGACAATTCGACCTCACCACTGATTCCATTGTTTCCAAAGTAAGAAGGTCTTCGATCATTCAAAATATTTTCAACTCCATTTGAACACAAATTGTCACACTCTAATAGCTCATCATCTGAGAACATTTCAAATTATATTTTCATCCTTGATTTTATTGAAATTGATTCACTCTCAAGTTTACTTTGAAGAGTAACAACATTCACGACAAGTCCCTCAGCAGTCTCAGGATTTTATTTTAGTCTAGTGGTGAGTTCATTGATGACCATTTCTTTCTCTTCAATTCTCACCTTTAGATCCACTACATTATCTGTTCTTTCAATCATTTTAGACTATGATTTCACAGATTCTTCTAGTCATTCATTTTCAGCTTCAAGCTGATCAACATATTCAGAAGATTCTTCCATAATTTTTTTCAACTTATTGAAACCCTTACATTAAATATTAAGCTTGCTAAAAGCATCCTTACGTTGAAACTCAATATTGGTATTAGTTTTCAAAGGATTATCTCCACTATTATCTTCTAATGGTTCTGATTCTTCAACAGTTACCATCATAGAATCACGTTTTCCTGATTTAAATTATGGTTTCTCTTCCTCAAATAAATCATTATCCTCATCATTTTCTTCACACACAAAACTCATTTTCTATAGTTTCACTGAAAATTTGAAGTTTCATTATTTGAAGAACCTTTTCTGAGTCTTTTCAATGTTTTAAACTCACTCTCTCCATTATCAAGTTTCTTTGAGCACAGAGAGGCTATGTTTCCAACTTTACCACAACGAAAACATGCCAGTTGCTTTCAAATTATTCTTTCCCCTTTTTGAATTTCATAGTAATGAAGGAAATGATTTCTATTTCTTCATTATCCTCAAAAATAATGTCTTTGTAAATTCTCAGTTTTCCATAGATTTTAATTCCATTTCATTACTCACATGAGTCATAGTGTCTTCCATTTTGACTCTCATTTCATATACCAGCAGGATACTCAGTAGATCATACTGTGAGAGATTGGAGTGATCTAATACCTCAAGAGATGACAACTTTGTAATTTGAATGGGTGGAATTATTCTCAAGATATTATTTATAATGTCAATGTCTATTATTTCTTCCTATAGTCCTCAAATTCCTCCTATAAATTCAGTAATTTGATTAATGAATGTGTCTTTATTCTCATCGAGCTGAATCTTCATATCGTTAAACCTATTGTGTAGTACATTAAGTTTCTCCTACTTCACTTTTATTTATCCTTAATAGATTTCTTTCAAGTTTTCCAAAATATTCTTTGATGAGGTGTAGCACATCACCTTTAGATAAATCAGATCTGAAAGAGCAGCAGCAAGAGAATTCTGCACTATAGCATCTCAATCAAAAATTTCAATATCTCTCTCAGTCATAACAATCCTTATTGGATCAGTAACTCGTATTCCTTTCATTGTAGCAAAGAAGGATTCTATTCCTAGAGAACATAGGTTAGATCTCACCATGTTCTTCCAAATCTGAAAATTAATTCCATAAAAATGTGGACTCCCCTAACATGGTCTGAATTATCCCTGATGGCAATGAACATATCTAACCCTAGAAGCCTCCCTCTAATACAAGGTGTAGGACCCCGGGACTCCCTGAGAGAAAAGGGGTGGTTCAAGGTGTCAACATTTTCTTTTAAATATCATGAACATGTTCCCATGATGTTAGGAATGTGATAAACCTATATGAGGGATATGAACATCAAGTAAACAATTACATGCAAAGAGTCCACACAACTCTTTTACATAGTTCACCATAAAGGGTTACGTCAAAGGAGGATATGACGACATTTTGTTGGTCATAGAAAAATCCACTAATCTTCACTTGTGTTAGAGTACAAGAGTTTAGACACATTCACTCTGTTCTAGGCACACTACATTTACAATAATTCAGGGATATATCACTACATCACCCAAAACACTTCTGTCAACTCCCCCTTTCTCACTATCATGGGAGAAGTCTTACTCAGTTTATTAACATGAGGGTCTCTTCAACAGATTTCTATTTAGGTATTTGTCCCATTCCATCATGAGACAATACATTCATTTAATTACTATATTGATACACTTGAAAGCCCCGATCACACAAACTGAATATTAAAAAGCCTATCAGAAGCTTAACACTACACTTGCACGCAATTCCTAAACATCAGCGCAAGATTTGGGATTTGTCACAAAAGATGACTTTCGTGAAACCCATATATTCCACGAAACCCTTATCATTCGATCAACTACACTAAAGGGTTTACATGGTATTTTAGACTAAAGAAATTCCTTTCACACAATATTAACTCTATGGAATTCTTTTGCGTTCAAAGATTTTGTGCAGTAGAGAAACCTGATATCTGTAGAATAATTATTCTTATTTTCCAATGGGGTAGTCGTCTATTTATATTCTCCGTTGAACCAACACATATGTTTCGACATGTCTTTTTTAGTGCATGCAAGATTCTTCATTCGAATTAAAAACCCATTTTGAAGTCGCATTGGCTGCCTAAGCTTCTTCCTTGAAACTTCATTTTACACGCACATTTTATGTCTTATTCACTCTTTTTTCCTTTTCCATATTTTGATTCATTCATACCAAATCCAGAATTTTGTAAATGTTTCAAAAAACCCTTTAATCTAGCATTCATCTCCCTTTACAAAAAACACATTTCTCTATATTCCTATTTTTGGACCCAAAAATTTGGCAAACACCGGGAAAGGATGCCACCTTCAATATTGTTTCCTATTCAAACTATGTGATCCCTTTCCTAGAAAACTTTCTGAAAATTTTATGATAACTAACAACAAACAAAACCATAATTAATTTCTATCATCGGTAGTAGTTTCAACATTAATATCAATAGTTAATTCATCAGTTAAGAAAACACACATATGTCAGTAAGAACCACTAAAACATGCATGTTATTGATTTCATATTCAAGGATAAACACTAAGAAACTCATTAAAAAAGTTATAAATATCATAAATAACTAATAATTATACCCAATAGTATACTTAATTATCTAGTAATCATTATCCTTGAAATAGGGATGTACAGGGAAACCACATTTATGAAATTGTTATAAACAATCATAATTATAAACAACTGATGTGGAAAATTAGTAGAATAAAAATATCGATTGATTATTGAAGAATAGTATAAAAGAATGGATATGACTAAGGCTATGAATTAATTTATTATGATGTCTATTTTTTTACATGATTCTAATGTACATTCTTTGAATTTGGAAACAATAGGTAAGTGCTTTCATCTAAAATTCATCTCTTTTAGATATGTTTATCATTATGAACCTGATTTCATTTATACAGTGTATATAATACAAATTTTAGATATAATATCAAAAATTATATTATAAACATGGTATTTGAAAATAAATTATATGTCTTATCTTCCAAGATGATTTTATTGAATTATTACTCAAGCTGCATGGGTGTTCTTCGTGAATGTTTTGATTCTTTGAGACATGTTACTTGTTAAGAACCAGGTTACCTTTGAATGGAATTATATGTATTTATTATACCATGAAATTTATAAACCATATTTAATTTCATTTCATGGGATTTTCTATTTAAATCATGTTTTCTTATTCATGGGGTTGTTAATTCTGTTATTTCTCAATCAATGTTGATTTTTGGTTACATAATTTTTGTACATCCAGTTTTGATCATTCCTTGAACCTATTTCTTATAATATGTAAATGTTATACCTTTTTATTTTATTATTTGGAATCATGTAATTATTTTATGAGAATATACATTCTATCAACAAAAATCAATTTATGAATATTTCTCACTTCTTGGGTTATATTCTTGTTTAGTCATATAGCTTCTGTCTCTATATGGATTATGATCATGTTATTACAATATTGATGTTTTCATAAACCCATTAATATATAATGTGATAACATAACATTTTACAAAATTAATATTGTGTTTTTTCACCTATAAAGTATGTAATTCTATAGACATGGGGATAAGTATTATCATTTTATGTATTATTATTCCAAAATATATGATTGTTGGAAAGATGACAATGTAATTTTTTGACCATATGCATTATTTCACTAGATGCTTTATGATCAAGAAATCCATTTTATTAAAATGGTTAAAAGTATTGATATTCATAATGATTATTGACTACTCACTTTGGTTTATCATTTATTGATTTATTTATTCCTTATTATCTAGATATCCAAGTATTATTCAGAAACTGGTTCCTCATGGAATTATATAAAAGGTCCAAATGACTCTTATGGTTAATAAATTGGAATTAATCATTTTATGGGTGCTTCCTAAATTTATATAACCCCTAGATTCATTAACTAGCCTCATAAGATAAAACTGGTTTGGGTGTATGGTGAATTCCTTCCAAATTCTACAAGATGTTGTGACAATGGTCACTATGAAAAATAAAGTTTATTCGTATAAGGCCTTCACAATAGGTTGATGATGTCCAACATTATGAATTTATTTCATATCAGATTATTATTATTCATAACAATTTTTCATTGATTTTTATGGATATACCAAGCCCTATTTTTTATGTTTATTATATCCTTATATTGTTTACCAATTCATTCCTTAATATTTTTTTTTCATTATTACACATTGATTTCATATGTAGTATGTTTTTCCATATTAATTTTTTTACTCCCCCATTCTTATATTACCATTTCCCAAGACAACAAAGATAATTATAAAAAATGACATTGTTGAAAGGATATATCGTGGGGAACAATTAATGGGAGTTGTTGAATACACATTATATATTATGTAGTTTCATATATATATATATATATAATGGAATGAATAGTGTCCATTAGTTTATATATGAATTTTTATTATTGGTTTTTTATGTTATCTAATTCTCTAAAAATGAAAATCAGAAAAGAACCTTCAGAAGTAATATATTAAAAAATCATTATTGATGTTATAATTATCTGTGGTTATATCTGGGATTTTACAGCTCCTATCAAAACATGAATCTAATCTTTGTTCCTATGAGAAACAGATTTGGGAGCACGAGTCTAGGGAATCACATTATTTTTCACATCTTAATTTTTTTATAATAATCAAAACAACATTTAATCAGGTTAAAATTTATTTTTAATAGTTTGATGATAGTCCTAATGTTATCAATATTTGAATAAAAATATTAATAGAAAATAAAAAATAAAACCATAAATCTATTTTTTTTAAAATATTATATTAATAGTGTTATAAGATAAATAATCATTGTATATATGTGATCCAATAGGAATTTCATGATATTGAATATAAATATTTTTAGGATATTTGATATTATTTAAATTTCCTCTAATATAACCTCAATCCATAGCTTGTGTTGATGTAATTTCTATTAAACTACATCAATCATTGATCAACCATTAAAAGACCTAAATTTATAGCCATAAACATATCCATATAAAAAATTATATAATATTGTATTAGAAGACCAATTAGGAAATCAAAAGTAATGTCCGATCAAAAATCATACTTAATTATTCATCGAATCTGTGATACTTGTTATGTTATATACTCATAGTAGTTACCTTTATCTAAACAATAATTAAATTATAGGGTTCCCTGGATAATTTATCTAAAACATGAAAATATTGTGGAATCTACAAAAAATAATATTTTTAAATAAATATTTACATTTTATAGAAAAAATTCTTCCTCAATTAATTAATATTTTTAATGGAATTATAAAGTTTATAAATAATAATCTGATATAAATATATCCACTTTGGATTTCTTGATGATGTTAATTACTCATTATATACACTATCCTGAATAAAAATATATTTAAACCATTTTCACTAAAAAATAAATATTCCAAGAAATAACTTCTATGAAACTAAATAGAACAACTATAAAACCATAATTAGTAAATTTGAGTGTTAATTAATTCAGTGATACACAAATATTTAAAAAACAATTACTGAAAATTTCATTCTCTGAAGAAACATATATTATTATATTTTCAAAATATTTGAAATATTTAATCGTAAAAAAGAAAATTATCCAGAAATGACATGATTATTAATTCCAATCATCCGAATATTTCATTTCAAAATTCAATAAAACATTATTTATATTTACCAAATAATAAAATTATAATGGTGATATTAACTATAAAAATTCATCAACCACTAAAATAACATATATCATGATATTTTACCCATATAAATCATTGATTGAAACATAGGAGGATAAAATTAAAGATATAATACAATTATATTTTTACAAATATCAAACATATATCTTCTCCTACAATGAAATAAAAACATCATTTCACAACAAAAATAACAAATAATGTTAACGACCCAAATTCATATAGCCATCAACATTATATTATAAATGAATTTTAATGACCATAAAAATAGTAATAGAGATAAAAATTACTATAACATTACTCACCCATCCCATAAATGGTAAGGGTTAACTTACAAACCCAAGAAAAAGTTTTTTGATCAACATTATTCATGATATATACTGAACTAAATAACTTATAAAATATATAAAACATATTCAAAACTATTAAATAATAAAACATGAATATATATATATATATATATTATACAAATATTATCAAAATAATTACACTGTATTATGGCTCATTCTCAACATTTTATGCCCTAGATCGCAAAATTTAACAATTTATATCAAGATAGAGTATTCAACTTCTTGTATATAAGAACAAATCTCAAGGTCTTTCACACGATAATATTTTATTATGATGAATTTCCATGACATATTTTACAAAGTATATTCTAATAAAATTTAAAAATATTAAAAAACGGTGTTGTCATACATTACAAAACCCCACAATGACAGTCCTATGAAAACTCACTATATATTACAAAAAACAGTATTATAATCCATACTTTAATTTTTTTATACTCAACACTCATTGAATATCTATAAAATCACAATAATAGATCAAATAATCTAAATGAAATGAAAACATTGATTTATACTATAAGTTAGTAATCTCCATGAACATTGTGGCATTCTCAATAAAAGCGTCTCAATTTTCATAACTATTAATATTCTCAGATAGATCTCCATTCAGTCTGATCTATGTAGGTTATCCCAAAATTATATCAAATCATGTGAACAATGAATCAAGTTCTTAATATTATTAATGAATATATTACTACTTCAAAACATAAGTTAAAATATTGTGTTCTCTAGGACATGAGTTATCAATGATATTCATGCAATGGAATAAATTTATATCCAAAAAACATTACATTAATATATTATTAGTTAATGAATTATAATTTATTTTCAAGGTTATTATATGTTTCCTCAACCTAACCCAACATGTTTTCAACTTTAAAATATAAACTAATTTTTAGATACCATATTTTAGTTCCTATTATAAAATTAATTAAACTCCATAATCTCTTGTCCATTAGGCCATGTACTTGATAATAGTACTAAGGTATCCATAAGAAATCATGGAGGCAATACCTCTAATATTAACTTGTATCAAACTAGAAAGAAATATCATCTACTGTGATAAATATGAACAATGAAGAATACTATAAAAATTATGAATATATATAGATATTAATATCTTTATAATATAATTTAATGTAATAAATGAATAATTTATAAAAATAATACCTTTTGAAAATGTGAAATGAAACATATGTATGAATATCGTTATAACCATTATGGTCTTGTAAATTATGAAACTTAGCCCATCTAATATCTCGACTACAGTATTTCATCCCCTTTACCAAACAATATTTTCTTTCCCGCTTCACTAAAATTGTGGTCTTCCCCAAGGTGACTTTCAAGAATGATAGAATCCCCATTTTTCCAAATTCATTGTTGGAATTTAAGAAATCATCAATGTTCCTTTTATTATCCTCCATGGTTATGTTTTTGAAGAAATCTCCATCATTCAAATCGTTTTCCATGTTTTTTAGTCTTGTGGTTTAAATAAATTAATGATTTTAGGGATACTTGATTTTTATAATGTTTTAATTCATTTCATGGTATTTGATGATCTTATCTCATATTGTTCAATCACTCCACGCTTTCTAAATGAGTTTTGGTTCTTATTATTTCAATGGTATTTTGATTTCAATTTGATGTGGGATCCTCTAATTATAGAAATATGGGTTATCATCCAGAGTTTACCCATTGGATTTTATAACATAGTTTTCCTCATGATGCTACGTAATTTTGTGGGTTGATTCATATGCACTAATGCCAATGCTTATTAACTATGACATCCATTTACTCCTAAAATATATATTGAATTAGTCATTATGAATCTACCTATGGATTCTGTTTTCATTGATACTCAGGGGGGTTGTCAATGGAAATAGGATGTTATCTTTGATTAAAAGTTTTATTTTTTTTCTTTATGTAATATTTATGTCCATGATCCACAATCATTCTAGTGGGTTGTAATAAAATGTATTAATAAAGAAACTCTATCTATAAATAATGTCTTGGATGGAGTGTATTAAAAATTTTACTCATCCCAATGCGGTCTGACTAGTTAAAATACTATAAAGAACTATATAGAATAAGTAATATTAGAAACAAAATAAATTTACATTGATGTTTTGATTATTTCAAAGATCAACCCAAGGTTGTCCTGTTTCATTTCTTCTGATTCTACTATGATACATGGGGTCTCATTAGAGGGGAATAAGGAATGTGAAAAACAACCTCATATAGATATCACTAATATAAATGAATCTTTGATATTAGGTAATTAAATCCCAATAAAAGAAGTAAATATTCTCCTCTTAAGTAAAAAATAATTATAAAGAATCTATAGGATGCATTTGATACCTCATCATCTAAACACTGATCACCCTACATAAGCATTGGTAGTGACTATTATTCATTATATAGAGAATAGTCTCCTAATGGTTATAGTAATGAGACCTTATATTCATTCATTACTGAATTTAGGTCTCGATATGGGTTTCTAAAACTGATAAATACATATAAAAAAAGAATGGTTGTAAGAATATTTCCATGTTTGGTTATTAGTGAAAAAATATACTCAAGAATAAGTAAAAAAATGATAAAAGAAGGTGAAAGAGATGATATGGGGGTGGAATATATGAATTTATAGTTAGAATAAGTTTCTAATCACTGAAATCATAGAGGATAGAAAGAGATTATCCTCAATTTATTTCAAAAATAAAAAATCTACAAATGTAAATGTATCTATAGATGATGGAAAAGGTACCAATAATCCTACATTCAAATCCTCTAATTCTGAGGGTATGAGGAAATATGAAGAATATCTCTATTCAAGTTACAAAAAAAAGAACAATTTGTGTTTTGATTCAAGTGGCTATCTAATTAATAAAGTGAATAAAAAATACCACTGCATTGACTATTCAATGCTACCTAAACCATTGGTCAAAAGATAAGAAATTACGGGTATTAAGTCTAAAACGATTGATATGTCATCCTATAAGGCGGTTGATATGACCAAATAGACTAAGGGATAACCTCATCTTCATAATTTATAATGAGAATAATTTAATGTCACTAAATCAATGGATACTATTAATATATATATATATATACATATATATATATATATGTACTGATCTTGAAGTAAACTTGGGTCTAAATGAGGGCCCTATAGACACTTTCTTGGATTTTTTCCAGAAACCCAATAAAAAATTGGTATTATAGGAAATAATAATGAAAAATAATTATACCCAACCCCATTATTGGAATTACTCATTCATTACAATTAGGAGATTGGAGAAAAATAATTTATCCCTAATACTTTAGGGGATGAAATATTAGGGTGTGATATCTCTTGATTAAAGTCTTACTATATAAAATTATGCAAAATTTATTAACACAAAATATTTGATTGTTATATATGGATTCAAGGAGTGAAAAGAAAATTTGGAGGAGTATTCTAGCATCTTGGGAGACATAAAATCATTCAATAAGGATCTCACTTCTGTGAAGTGGGAGTGGAGTGAACCATTTATCCACTAGAGTCTACACATTGTCATTAGGAATAATCAACTAATGTTTATTTGAAATGGTTCAATGTTATCCTAAAAAAAATTAATTTCTAGTGTTTTAACTTGTCTATCCAGCTTCCCACTTAAAATTTGAATGTTTTTTCTTCAAAAAATGTCAAATAAATTGGAAGGATATTTATAAACACGATACAATAAATTTTAGATATTTTCATTCAAGGGTAAGAATCAATACATAGTATTATCACCACAAGTTGTGAACAGACCCCATAAAGAATATGAACCACCCCAAATGGGATCCCCTACAGGGTCTAAAATGGAGACAAGAGATAACCATAAGTCCCACTTACAATATGCCCATGGTTGGAGACTGGTATAAAAGTTATAATCACGAAAATGGGATGCATTACACTAATAAATTCTGGAAATATAATATAGAATCCACCCATCAACTACATTTTTTGAAATAAATCCAAAATAAAATAATAAACCGCAATATATTATTTTTCACATTGAAAATTTATTCAAAAAGAAAATACTAAAATAAGCTCCTGGGAATCATCTTGGAAAATAATACCATGATTTATGATAGTATTATCTATCCTAATCACCAAAATCTATAATTTAACATGAAAAAAGATATATATATATATATATATATGGGGGGGTGTGGTTGTGTGTGTGTGTGTTTGTGTGCGTGTGGGTGAGTGTCACTTGTATAATCAATAGTATCCTCTTCAAGACCGCTAACGAAAATACTGATGAATCATATGAATGCATCAGTGAATAAACTACAGAACTAATAAGCACCTCTTTGGTCATGTATAATCCAGCCTCTCTAAGGTCCATTAACCACATATTACATCCATGTATAACAATATAATATCAAATAATATATCAAGAGGGTACCCCGCACCACATCCCCACTTGTTTTTCTCTCCTATGCCCTAATAAAAAAAATTTCCTTTCTTTCATCCATTCTGAATCCACCAATCACATAACTGGAATATATATATTAAGTTATATATAATGTAGGAAGGACTGCATCCCTATATATCCAAACCTCACATTGTGTCAGAAATATCTATTTGTAAATAATATAAATACTCATGGGATATCCAAAATGGTTTAAACCATAGCCTTACCTATTCCAACCTCCTATAGGGTCCAATATCTTATGTTGGCATCAGATCACACACACAACTCCATTTCCATCTCCATATCCATCACAGTAGTGTATAAAGAACATGAATGAAAATAACCTCAGGTCCTCCTCCTCCAATTCGTATCCCCCAAATTGTACCAATACCAAATTGAACAATGCCTCAAATAGAGATATCGGAAGGTGGACTATTCATCCATTTATTCCCTCACCAACATAGCTGTTTTCAAAAAACTCCATGAACCCAAAACATATATACAACAATAAGGTTATCTAGCATGGTTGGGGTGCATATGAAATTATAAGGGAATATAGGTTTAATAAATCCATACATAATCTTGTCCTAATATTCCTACACCAAAATATCCTTATCATATCACACAATCATCAATACACTTCTGTTGTTCTACACAATCAACTTGTCCAACTACTACCACATAAAGTATCCCACATTCTCACATTAAATAGACATAACAGTCCTTTAAATTTAACATTTTATT
Organism: Viscum album; assembly: GCA_963277665.1. Taxonomy (NCBI): domain Eukaryota; kingdom Viridiplantae; phylum Streptophyta; class Magnoliopsida; order Santalales; family Viscaceae; genus Viscum; species Viscum album. Next base: position 967,108,772 of record OY728133.1, on the reverse strand, counting down.
AATAAAACCAACCAATTGTAGATTTACCATTTATCATCCATGATAAGATAATTATTCCACTTAGTAACTTACGTAATAATAGACCATTTCTATCATTTACCCACATTTAATTCAACTATTACTGATTCATTTCATGAAAATTCATTTGATAAAAATCCTAATACTTATTTTATTCAACACCGTATTAATTTAACCATTGAACATAACCAATTTTAATTTCTTCACAAATCATAATATTGAACACAGCCCCACATGAAAAAAATACTATTACCACTTTATCCAACATAGTGTTACCTTATTTCTATGTAACCAACTGCACCATTACATTCAAATCAACACTCACATATTCATTCCACACATACCAATAAATATCCTATTGTAAATTGTAAGAACATAGAAAAAACCAATCTACTTGATACATTTATTCTCACAAAAAAGCCCAACAAATTCCAAATAATCACTACAACACATCAAGAATATAACATTTATCAAACAATTTCCGCTACAAACACTTCCATTGATTACATTTAAATCATTCTATAATTAAAACTGAATACCAATTACACAATAAAAAATAATTCAATTATATAATTCACACAACCATTTCATTACCTTGTTAAATTAATTGTCATTTTTAGAGGTTATTCCATCACGTAAATCACATAATTAACACCTAATTCCCTATGACAAAAATCATTTTCAGCGATAATAGTAATATGAAATTTTGAACATGACTAATATTTAGGAATGAAGTGAACTTATTATCCACTAAAAGAGTATAATATAAATTTTAATATTATATATTTTTCATTTGATTCATTATTCATTATTCAAAAACACTATAACCAATTGATTCTACAATTTGAACATTATTTCACATTATAATTGTCATTACTGATTCAAGTGAAATGTTCCATGGTACACAATGAGACGCATTTTAAACCATATATTTGAAATTATTTTAATTTTATATATTATATTCCAATTTCCAATTTCATTGGTAATATTTCATCCTTCTAGAACACTTGGAAATTCAAATTGGAAGACCACCATTTTGTACATTCCACTAAAAACAATCTGGGAGAAGTGAGATGGATAACATACCAATAATATGACTATAGACTCCATTATTCTTTCCCAATGAATCTAAAATTTCTAAAAAGGACACATTAAAACTTTGGAAACATTTCATTAGCCAATTTTCATATCTAATTTCGATGTTTAAAGTGAGTCAACGGTGTCCCAAGATGAGGATGAAATTCTAGGATATTATTTATGGACCAAAATAACAGCCCCCCATTTTTTTATAAATTGTAATATATTAGGAAAAATGTGATTAATTTCTTTATAAATATTATATTAATTATATATATTTAATTTCTTTTATTTGAACCGCACAAATTATTACATCTAGAAGCTCATTTTGGTTCCACTGTAGGGAGGATGCAGTCTAGATCAAATTTTTTTCAAGGGCCGAGAAGTAAACTCTTACTTAATTTTACAACCTCATATTTCTAACAAAATTAATTGGAAATACTTGTATTATTGAGGTATTTATCCATGTATTTCCAAATTTCTATTTAAATTATTTTTTTGTGAGTATTTTTAAGGAATTTGTGTATTTTTTCATTGTAATTTTGTTCTGCCAATTTGATATTGGAATCACATTTCATCAATTTTAAGTTGTTTTAATCCCATTAGTTTCACAATAAAACTAATTCATATTCTCAATTTTTGTTATTTATGTTAACATGTATATAATATTTCATTAATTTGGGAATTTATTCACTAGTCGAAGTGAAAAATCCTTTACAAAACACTGGAGTGATCCATAAATTTTTTTCTCTCTTATTCAATCCCACATATTTAAATCGACATCTTCATTAAATTGAGATGTTTTCATAAATATAAGAAGAAATCTATTGTAGATAAATTCTATGAAATCTCATGGGGCTATATGGGATTTTATTTTATGTTCATATATTCTTAAATTGGTTCATTATTTTAAGATTTCCATTCAATGACTTATTTTCACGGTCATCTTCAAAAAATTTAAAGATGGAATATTTTCTGTGGAAGTATGATCCAATTACATGATTTTCTTATTATAGTGATCATATTAGTGAATTTTTTATTAGAATTTGAATATATAGGGATTATATTGGTGAATGACTTTTGGGTATTATATAACTTATTATAAACTTCTTAAACTAGAGATCTAAAATTTCTATGGAAAACAATTAAATATATTCTAGTCCTATAAACAACCTAAGATCAGACCATATTATTTATTTATTTTATTTCAATATATTAAAGAGTTTCCTTTATAGACTTCAAATAATTCTTTTAGGAACTTTAGTATTCTAGTATCCAAATTCCAATCGACCCCAAATTTTTCCACTTCATATTCAAATTCCCTAACAAATATATGTGTTTCAAGGTCACTTATTTGTCCCCTATAAATTAAGCCCCTACTTTTACTAATATTATCAAATTTATTTATAGACTAAATTTGGGTGAGAACATATTTTTACACAATTCTTAAGGACCCATGTGATACATCATAGATACTCACCCTATATTCTCACCCCAAATTCTCTATTCTCACCCCCATTTCTATAATATTTTCTCATTTATATTTGTTTGTATTCTAGGAATAATGAATCCTAATTTCTATTTAAAAAAATTGTGTATCTTGAAATATAACCCCTGATAATCTTATGTTGGAACCAAATCAGAAATTAATATCTGAAAGCCTTTAAAAATTGAATTGCTTTCATTAATCCTTGATTTGTTATCCACACCATGTGAGATGTACTTTCATTATAATGATAAATGATTAATCTATGAATTTTGATCCCTCTCATGGATTTTTGGAGTGATCAATCTTACTAAATTTTATGATCATCAAAATACTAGAAAAATGTTTCTTTAATAATTTATTGGAAAATGTTGTAATCAAATGGAGAGATTGAATTATGAGGTTTCATATTTCATATTAGAACTACAAAGCCTCAAAACTATTGAAGAACCCATCCCTACACTGATTTTACCTTCCATTACAATTTATTGAATATCTAGTTCACCAAAAACCTCTCATTAAAATAATAAGGAACCAATTTTTTAATTTGGGATAGATTAAGTGTGTCGTGGAATTATTAAGGGTCCCATAAGTCAAAAGGAAAGATATTTACTTTATCCACATGAGTGGACCTTTTTTTATTAGATTAAATAACTAAAATATATCTCCATCAATGATCTCCAAGAATGATATATCATTAATACCATATAATATATTACGAAATCACAATTTTTACCCCTTCATTTAATTGAAGAAAAAAATTTGGGGAAAAAACATTAGTTCTAAATGAATAAATAAATCTCATTTATGACTCCCAATGTCTCTCACATAATTTTCGTCAGCCCAAAATTTAACATAATACCTTTCTATCCTACTTCATGATTTCATTATTTAGTGATAGATATAAACATCTATTATTAGTCATTTTCTCTATAGAAACCAATTAATATGTAATAACTTTTAATGTCTTTAGAAATACTTCATAAGGAATTAGGTCAACCATTTTTGATATTCCTTGTATTCTCCCACACACTAAAGAACATAGTTTTGTACATAAAACATATTTTATAAAAAATAATCTATCTAAATATAATATAATTGATTAAAAATGAAATCCTAAAAATAATGAAAGTTCGTATTGGGTATGTTGGGGTTCCATGTCGACATAACGATATTAAAAAGAGCATTTTATGGGGTTTAACTCAGTTTTTACCCAATCCATGACTCAAGATTTGGTTTTTCAAAATAAATTGGAACATTTTTTCCATGGATTTTTTCTTTGGTTGTAGTAAATGGAACCATAAGGGGTTTCCATTGGGATCCAATTTTCATTGGTGTGTAAGATTTTTTCGATGTTGAGGGTGATTTATTTTCAATAAAATAATATTTTTCCCAAGATTTCATACACTTTATTTAACTAATGATGAGGAATATAAGAGTAACATGGTGATCAATGAATTAAAAAGAAATAATACGAACATAAACTTCAACCTCTAAATGAACTTATTCTAGGATTCTGATTTTTTAATTTTACTTTGGAACTCATATCCTCTACATCTACTAGCTACTAAATTTTATTTTCATAAAACAATGGTGATAGGGATATTCTATGTTTGGAAGAGAAAATAAAGAATAAAAATTAATGTTCTAATGAATATTTTGTGTGCATAAATGAACAGAATTATTTCTCTAACCTCGAACATGATGATATAAATTTCAAAAACTAAAACTGAAGAACCAATAATTATCCATGCCTTAATTATTATTTTAATCTAGGTTTATGTTCATAACGAAGTGTTTTATAATATTGGTCTTCTAATGTGGTTTTTCATCATTTAAATGTTCCTTCATTTAATAAAAAATCACAATTCATGTACTTTGGATTGTGGGGTAATAGTTTCAGTTCTTGGTGTCCCATGATAAATAGCATAGGCTCGGTGATCATTTTAACTTCAACATAAGTGTTAAAAAATGTAAATTGAAAACAATTAATATTTTTTTAGAGAAATGTATTGACCTAAAGTGTGGCTTTCACAACTTGGGGATTATTACTACATAGTTTAATAACATGGATTTGGGAATTATATTTCTATTTTTTGTAATTTTAATTTTTTTAATTAGTTTACTCAAGATGATTTCTGAGTATGCAAGCTTAAATTGGGGCCCTATAGTCTTTGATCTATGGAGTCATTAGAAAATTATCTTTATAGGGGTTTAATTAATGGACTATAATTTCAATAACTATGAAAAATTTTAAAAAAAACTAAAAATACACAATAAAATAATATATACTCATATTAAGGTTAAAATTTTATTCCACATAGCACTTCTATCTTTTCCGAATTGAATAAAAATAAAACCCCATGTCAATTTTGATGCACAACACATAATCATGCTAAATGGAAATTGGATTAAATTTGATGATGATTATGAACAAACTAATGGGATTTGTCTTGGTATATTATTTTGAATGGTTTTGATAGGTTTCAAAAAAAATTGGTATGTTGTGTTTTAGTGAGAATATTATGTTATAAATTTTATAGAAAAATGCAACTTAGTTTTCATATTTTTTGAGATACTTTTTCCTTAAGACTAGAAATACTCAAATTTGAGGGTCTGATTAGATAATCTGCAGGTGATGTGCTCCCTGCACTTGGGAATTCAAAACTGGATCATCTGGCTCTGTCTGCTGCTCCTCATGACTTGGGAACAGAATCAGTGCTGGAAAAGGAGCCAGGGCTGGCCTCTATTGTTAACATGGAGGATCCTGTGAAGCATAATTTTTTTAATGTCCGGGAATCTATGAACTCTCATGAATTTGACAGGCTCTACAAGGAGAGCAGGGAAAGAAAAGGTAAGAATGTTTTGATTGGTACAAAATCTAACTCTTCTAATTTGGTCAGTCGGGTTTACAAAAAAGTGGTGCGGTTAGGACAACCCCCTATTGAGGAAATTATGGGAGAACCCATTGGAAGTGGTAAAGGGAAGGATGAGGAGGCAACTGTGGCTCAGCTGGACAATCATGTCCTAGAGGTGGAGGCCACTAAACAACATTATGAGTGGAAGACCCCAAAGCAATGGCAGAGGGGACGACACCCAAGAGGTCGAGGAGGATGTGGGCGTGGTGGTAGACATAAGGGATAAAAAAATTTGTCCAAATTTGTGTTATTTGATGATGTATGTCACTTGTATCCTGAAGTCTCCTTCTCTCCTTTACTGCTTTTTTCAATAATAATTTTGTCGGGACATGGGGACACCTGTGGTCTGTACTTTTCGGGTAAAAAAAATTCATGTTCATTTTATAATTTGAACAATATTTCACATTATGATCAAAATTACTCCATTAAGTGAAATATTACATGGTTCAATTTTAAACACACTATAAATCATCCATTATTCTTTATTTGAATTCCATATTTCCCTACCATGTTCTGATTCCATTGGGAACATTTCATCCTTCTGGTGAACATGGAGACTCACACTGGAAGATCGCCATTTTGAGAAATTTACTCCAGAAAGTTATTGGTGAAGTGAACTAGACTAATTTTAAAAATTGTGGTTGTATAGGCCATAATTCAAGCCTAAGAAATTGAATATTTAAACTATTTATAGAGAAATGTTTTGGAAACGTTTCCTTAAACCATGGACAAATTTTATTTGGAGTTTTGAAGGGATTTATATGTGGTTCAAGTTGAAGATGAAGTTGTAGGCCAGATTCGGTGGCCCAGAATAACATCCCACGATTGTTTATATAGCTCCTAGTATATTTAGTAATATGTATTGAAATTTTTAAATTTTTTATAGGACTTAATTAGATTTAATTTTTTATTTTATGTCCCACACAAATTTTTCTTCTAAATTCTCATTTTTGTAACTTATTTGCGTGGATGCAATATGGAATCAATTTTTTTCAAGGGTTGAAAAGTCCACTCTCCCTTAATTTTCCACCCACCTATGCCTAAACTAATTAATTTGGAATAATTTTAAAATTTGGATTGACATAAGGAATAAAAAATTCATATTTAAGGTAGTGGTGTTGGTGGATTTTAGAGAAATATGTGTTTGTTTTCATTATGTTGTTATGATGCCAATTTGATGTTGTAATCGCATTTTATCAATTTTTAGTTTTTTGAATCCCATTATATTCTTATTAAGATTTCTTCTTTTTCTCATTTTCTATTATTTTTTAACAAGTTGATATAGTTTCATTTAGTTGTTAATTTTTTCACACAACTGTGAGATAAATCCTTCGCCCAACAATTGATTGTTTGTTATTTGTTTGTTTTCTCTTCTACAATTCTGCATCCTTTAGTCGAATTATGCATTATATTGAGAACATTGTATAAATTATAGAATCAAACTATTATGGGTAGAATCTTGTGAGTTTCATGGGGATTTATTGGGTGTTACTTTATGTCTTTATGTTTTTAAATTAGTTCATTATTTAAATAGTTTCGTTCAATGATTTGTCTTCATCTCCATCTTCTCCCATGTTAATGATGACATATTTTGAGTGGTAGTATGATCTAATTCCTTTGAGTTCTCATTAAGAGATCCAATAAGTTAATTGGCGGTTATGCTTAAAAAAATTTGGGATTAAAATTATGAATGATTTTTTGGGCATATATTATTGATAAGAAACATCTTTAACAAGGGAGTTGGAATTTCTAATGAAAATAATTAAAACCATTCTAGTACTTAAAACAATCAAGGATCATCCCATATTATTTAAATATCTGATTTAAAAATATTAATTTGTATACTTTATTCACATAAATTAATTATTTTAGGTTCTTTTGTATTCTAGTATCCCAATTTCAATGAACCCCAAATTTTTCCACTTCATAGAAAAATCTCAGGAAAATATGAGTGTCTCATAGTAACTTCTTTATTCCCTATTGATTCAACCCATAATTGTAATATAATTATCAGTTCTACATGTAGGATAAATTTACGTGCGACCATAAACACTTGAAAAATAACCCCTTACCTAATCATATCAAATTTCATTTATCTGGTTCAATATCATTATTAAAACTATTCATAATATGCATACAAACAAATCTTGAGTGTAAAATTTCCTTTATTATCCCATCAAAAAGGGTGTTATGAAATACCCTAACCTAACTGATGCTTCATAATATTCTTCTTGAATATGATTGAAAGTAAATTGTTCATCACCAAATGCATATAAGGAAATCCATGATCGACCTAAATTATAGCAATAAACCATCAAAATTGTAACACTAAAATCCCAAAAATTGAACTAATACAACTACTGCGGTTTTTATATTAAAGTGTATGAAACCAATAATTAGAAGAGAATAACCTACCTAAGATCACCAATAATGAATCTCCCATATTAGACAATAAAATTCATGAAAACATGCATTGAATTGTCCACAAAAATTACACTTGACTCTCACGAGGGTGGAGTAAACAATAGGTGAACGAATGGATTTCGAGAATAACCCCAAATTTATTCTCCTTATTGAAAATAAAATACCAAAATCAATGGGTATAACAAACACGATAACAGTACCTTATCAGATAAATCTAAAAATCCAAATCAATTATTCCCCCCACATAAATTTTGGTTGACCACAAGATCAAATTAATTCCAAGGAAGACCATCACACAATTCTCACCATCATGTCATAATTCATTACCATACATTTATCTAATTCAAACCCAAACCATGGAGATGATGCAACCAAAATACCATAGTAAATTTTTCATTAAAATGGATGAATCACAGATCTCGACCTCCAGATCATCCATGATATAATCGTTATAGCAATGTCATAGTAACCTCCTTTAAACTAAAATAAATTCACCAGGATAATACCATGGTGTGGCATGTAGACCACACATTAATGACAACTAAAAATGAATGACCACTGCAATCTAACACCAATGTCCCAATGGAACCACTATTGGTACCATGCTAAAAAATGACATCATGACTGTCCCTTTATAGTAAAAATAATCTAGTTCATCACAAAACCAATCACCAACTAAAATTCAACATAAAATCCACCATTTATTCCTCAATACTCTACAGATCACCTCCAAAACCCTAAACATGAAATTTAACTGATCTAAAAGATATGAACAATTATATTATATATTTATAAAACTGTTACCATAAATAAGAATCCAAATCAAAATCAAAATTAATCCTCGATGTAAAAAATACATAAAACACTAACCAATCACCCTTGGGAGGTATGTGTGAAATGGATGGACAACACTACTAAAATAGAAAACAAAACTCATGGATAAATTAAAGAAAAAAAACCAAAAAATCATATTAACCAACACAAAACAAAAAATTCATCTCAATCATCTCAATAAATACAACATACCAAATATCAATTGAAATATGTATATTGAGCGATTATCTGAAACTCATGTTCTAACATACACTCCTCCAAGCCACCATGAAACCATAGAATGTGAACTAAATGAATAAATATCTTACAAAAATAGTTTTACCAATTATTTTGGACCATGATTGGTCACTCCATTAATGTTTCATTATCCTTAACATCAAACCCCCTAATCAATAATATGGTAATCATCATGAATTTTCTAAAAAAATTAGAACACATGGAAACCATTATAAATATTTTTATTTGTAATGGAATAACCAACAGATTCTACACCTCACAAGTATATAAAAAAACTTAGGGTGAGAGATTACCTCAATGGTCATACCATTACTAACTAATTCTAGGATATGTCCTCAAGAATACTAGATCAATAACATCAATCTTAAGAGGTCTCAATATCTGATAAGTGTTTGAATTATAATGGCCATTCACTATATAATTCACTATTAAATAAAATATAAGATGTATGACATACTATGAACTACATATATTTTAAGGATAATAGACTTTTAAAGAATATATTATTATTACATAGTTCAACAAGTTCATCCATAAAACCACAAAAACAAAGTCATTCTAATAAATGGGTGATAAAATTTATACTAAGAAATTTATCTAAAGGATAGTATTAAATAATGATCCAATAAAATCTCACACAAACTATTATATCATATCCTCTATAATTTTAATATTCATCTTTATCTACCCATATATTATTTTTCAAGAAAGTGATTCTTGGGTTGAATAACGAAAGAATTATTAAAATTAAAAGTCAAGATTACATGTGGTATAAAGATGCGGTTATGTTACAATAATTCACATGAAGGGGGCGTATGTCATTGGGGAGATCCTCCAGCCAATTAATAACCTATCTTACACCATTATTTGAAAGCCCATCCACAACTTCATTTTCTTCACTGTAGGTATGAGTTGTAATATGATTGATATATTGGAGTGAATGATGGAACTCCATCTATCGAATAGTGATCGACTAGTCCAGATGAACCAACCCTTCCAAAGAGTGTGTAAAATGGTTTTCGAGTCACTCTCATTCCATATATTGTTCCAACCTTAGTGTTTGGAATGGGATATAGCATGAGTGACACTCATAATTTCATCTTTCAGAGAAGAGGCAGTACCACATCCTCCAACAATAAACCCGAGGATTTGACCAAGATCATTTCTGAAGATATCCCCACATCCCATAGGTCACAGATTTCCTTTTTAAGAACCATAAACATTAAATTTGATCCCACCAGAAGGTTGGGTTCCCAAAAAACATAAAACGTGTGCCTTAGTTAAGAAAAATTCCATCAAACTGAAGACTTCTCAGAATCATGAAATCCTTCACTTTGTTGTTTCATTTCCACTTCTGAATCAATGCAGCTTCGCAAATAGCAATGAGAATTTTAATCCGACTTGAATTGATGTTGAGTGAGAAAATATTGTGATAAATTGCATTTCTATCATATCAGATCAGATGAAAAAAACTCAAAAATGGCATCATAGAAAATATTTTTGATTATTTGAGAGCTATCGGTATCCACAAGACACTTTATCTGAGAATTTATAGAGTCAATAATCAACCATCTGTAATCAATGGTGTCACAAATATAATTTCAAAGGGAAATGGTGGTGGCACATGAAAAAAAGTGATTTTTATCCACTTTATATTGATTACAAAGAAGAAGTTTGGAACAAATGTGAATCCCAAAATATTGTAAACACGCATCAGTTGGGATCCTGTTTTAGGAGACACACCAAATAAGAGTAAGTCATGATGGTTTTATCTAAGGCTTATCAAAAATCATGATCCAACTAATGTCATTTCCATCAACATGGATGTGATGATTGTAAAAATTATGTGAATCTAGAATGCCATTATGAGTAGGCCCCATACCAGAAAATCATCCACGTTTGAGAAAGTATAGTTGGAAATCACATGAATGAAATTCACAGGGTGACTATCAAGTTTTGGAATTAATGACATCTCTGATGGTCATATTGATATTTTCAGGGATTTGATCCAGGATTAGAGTAGATAGAGTGGCACTAGTCAAGTTGTATAACCAAAATTTCATGGATGAGTCCCTTGAGACCGTCCATCTATAATTTTTCATAAGATTGGCATACATTTTCTAATGGAAGGCCAGATAGATGAGTTTAGAAAATTCATGTTTCCTTATTTCATTTTATCAAGGAAAATGTTTATGATGAAGGAAATAGTAGGAGCATCATTTTGAATCCGGTTCCTAGTATGACTGGATTGAAGAGATTCATTAAATTTGGTAAAATTTTTAATTCCAAGATCCCCTTGTCAAGATGTTTTCAATAAGTATACCAAGGAATAGTTACAAGCTTCCTCTCCAATGTACTAACAGAAAAAACAAAATTTTTAATGTAAATATTCATTTTTTTAAGACTGACATGCCATTTCTATGCAATCATAGAGTATACCATTTTCGAAAAAAACAAATCTACCCATCTATATTATAGGGAAAATCAATTTTATCAAATAAAAATGATTTGAAATAATTTTGAAGGTCACCCAGACTCATTAGGTAAAACACATACCACAATCATAAATGATGATTTTTATTACCTCGTGAAGCCTCATACTATCCTCCACATACAACCTCACATGATCATCAATAGCCTTAGTTTCCATGATGACCATGAAATGAACCAAATTAATCATCCAATCAAAAATGCAACAAATATAATCATACCGGCCTAGGTATTGGGTCAAAATGATGTTGAAATCCATCATGATACCATCCAACATCCACTCTAGGATATCTAACAACTGTAATAAACAACATGGAACATGATTCTCTACCATTACCTGTTGGTATACCAAACAATGCTATAAATAGTACAATGTTGACTAAATCATAAAAATCCACCCATAATAATCCCTAAAGTAATGATACATCTTAGATATTCCAAGACACACTGCTAACACTATGTTATTAAACTCACAAAGAAAGTCATCATGTATTGAAGATGAAAAAAATATCCTCCATTAGAATGACACCAAATGTTGGCCATCCTCTAACCATACCTCATGAGAATCACTGTGCGACATGTCATCCTTAATCACCTCAACCTCTCAGTCTCCCCACTAAGACTCCCCCACCTACTACATCAAAGATAACTACACATGGTCCAATAAAATAAATCACTACTACAAAAATTCTCCACATTAAGACTTGTCATTTTGAGCTCTTTCATACCCATTAAAAATCACCGTAAAATTGCATGATATCACCCTAGTACTTTATACTCCTCACATCAAAAATTAAATCCACTTATGTGGGGTCTATGATATTATGAACTTGATGTTCTATTAGAACATAGTCCATAACAAATTAGGAAAATGTATCTATTGGTGAAAGAAAAGTTACCTCAGTATCTTATGATTCATGGGGACCATAAAGTGTTCTACAATGAGGAAATTTCACAACATCATATGATTAAATAACTCTCTTGTTGGAAAAATATCATGGGTGGAATAGTTTCACTCAGGTAGAAATAACTTCATGGAACCATGTGAGATCACTATACTCTACTATTTCTAATTACAACCCAAATAGTGATAAGAAACAACATAGAACATCTTGAACATCACTCCCTTCTATAGAAAGAGAAGGGAAAAAGAACTAATCAACTTCCCCTTTAGGTGGTTGGATGTCATGTGATACTACATAGTCTATAAAAAAGATTACCCCTTTCTGGTTAGAGAAATCTATATATTTGAAACATGATAGAATTACAACAAGGTCACTCAATAATATACTATCGTACCTATGAAATTATAGAACATTATATAATTCTTGGGTTCATACCATAAAAAACTCCCTCAACGTTTAAATAGTTGTGGAATGATTCCTCCCAGGACACCTCATGTCTTAGAAAAATCACCTCACATTTCCAAAAAAATGAACTTTAATAACATTATCATTATTTCAGTGGTGATGGAGGGTTAATAAAATATCCAAAATATTATCATCATGACTCAAATAAAACCTTGATTATATAAGTATTTTTTGATAAACACTACCATGCAGTGATCCAAGAAATCAAGGAATATAACATTCTGGAGTTCCAAGAAAATAGTGATGTAGTGTGTGACGTAGAACTGAATAACTAAATTGTCTAAGTTCCCATAACAAAAATGAAAGGTAGTATTCATGATATCCTTCACCTTCATCTTCATATAGTGATATTGAGATTGAAAATCAACATTAAAAAACAAGATATAAATTTTCAAGATGTCGAATAGATCATATATACTTAAAAGGGTGATGGTTCTAAACCATTTCATGATTAATCAATCAATAATATATACAAAACCTCATACCATTATTGACAACTTTATAAGTAGAACTTAGGGGACTCTCATGGTAACACACTAGGTTTAATAAAAAAAAATTACCTAAAAGCATCAATATTTATCCACAACTCTCATAATCCTGTGTTTTTATGAAATAGAGATCCATTTTAATTAAAGATACATCATGATTAAAAACAATTTCAAACACAATATCTTTTCAAGGTGGTAGAGTTGAAAAATTATAGGAGATTTCGTATGGAAATACTCAATAAATCTAATAAAATTCACTACCTTATCCTCGACCAAATCCAAATAAAACACTACCAATTAGGACAATATAAGTACTGAAGGCCATCAAAAAATCTAATAATCTTTCTCACCGATCAATATTTCATTCCCACCCTCCATGTTGTAAATCATCACTATCTTACAAAAGAACCCAATGATTACTTGCACATAATACAACCAATCGATTTGAATTATGGAATTTTATGGTTTATTAATTGTAAAAAATCCCAATAAGGCCAATTCTTACCAATAATTTATAAAGGACCCTACGAAACATCAAGCATTCATGTCTAGCCTCCAACTCGCATTGCCTATAATATGGGCACTGGAAGTCTCTCCACCTTGATACTAAATGATGGGAAAATTTTGGTTCAATAAAATAGTTTTATGATCAAAAATAAAATAATTAATATGATATGGAAAATTATAAACAGATGGTACCTTAGGAGATCTTTTTCCTATTTGGTGCAAGAACCTCTGCTATATATAACAACTGATTTCTAGTAACTCTAACACTCTATAGCTGAACACCACCACCTAAATTATCATTTTAAAATCCCTAGGGATGGGAGACATCCCATGAATGACTAATACTAGCTTTATATCCTCTCAGTGCAGTATAAGAATGCTTCACATACTGCTGATGTATCCACTGAGGAATCTGTTACTACTATGGAATATAAGGAATTATGCCTCACATACCATGATAATACCCAAAAATAGTCAAGTATAGATACTTCCTATCAAATTTCAATAAATAATTAAGCACTATGTTGAAGAACCTACAGTATATATTTGATGAATTCCCCCTCAACATGAACTCATGTATGTATAAATCCTCTCAATCACGATATATTTCATCCCAAAATCTATATATATGTGAAATTTAAACAAGGAATCCACATAATGGATAATTGGTAGTATGACCTCATATAAATTTCACACTCTATAATACTAGTCAGTGAAAAATCACAGGTGAACCAAAAGAGGTCCTTAAAATGAATTTAAATCTCCACACACAATCAAGATCCCTTGTTGAAGGGAGATAATCTCGGCATCTTCACTGCCATAATCATTATAGATAGCAACTCAACATCAAAATTAATTACAAAATAATCCCACGAAATTTAAACATCATTTTTCTCCACAATATATTTATTCCTCTATTATTGAACTACCCTCTGTTTATGGCAAACAAAAAATGTGACCCCATACTCTTCTCATTAAAAAATAAAATTAAAAAATATCTCAAGAACCTCTATATAGTACTCAGTCTATAAATCATAAAAACTCCTATCAATAATAGTGAATACCTTATATAGAAACATATATAATCACTTACTCCAAACATCATCCTCCTCAATCAGATCAATACTCTGGTGGTCAACAAGATCATCATATTCAACATCAATAACCTAAACCACATCTAAAATATGACCAACTTCAAGGTTGGAAAAATATATATAAAACTCCAAATCTAGGTATCATAGAATCTATTTAAATTTAATATAATTAGATTCATTTTAATTTATAAAACATTACTCTAAATTCAAGTACATGTCCAAAAAGTCATGATGCATGTACCTCTCCTTAGCCTCCACCAAACTATTAGAATTATAACTTCTAGTTCATTCTGAATGGTGGGGTCCATCAACTGGATAATAGGGTACCTTAATCTCTTATGACATAGATAGCCTCCCTAGCTACATTATGTAGTAAAATACACTAATACCATTTTTGTACAAAACCCCATGAAATACTCACCAATTTCTAATTCTGAATAGCATCATATGTCTCATACATAAATAAAATACCAAATTATCATGACCAATACACATTAAAAACCCATCTCAGAACTATAGGGGAAAATATAGTGACCCCCAAGGCCTACTTTCTATAGGCCTTGGGTCGAAGACAAGAATTAAGTGAATTAAACATGAAAATGGAAGAAAATAGCCATATGTAAGATCTCAGATTTCTCCATAAGGTATGTTTTGTTTAAGTATTTGTTTAAGTATTTGTTTAAGTCCCTTATTTTGATTAAATAAGTTCATTTTAAGATTATGGGGTGTTCTGGGGATTCAGGACACCAAAAGGGAAGAAAAAATATTCTCTGGGTTTTTTCACGATTTTCACATGATTAGTGCTAACCGTGTAGATGAGCCCAAGTAAATGTTCAAAGGGGATATTTTAATACAGTAGAATACATATTGTTTTCACATGGTTTAGAAAACCATACTGGTAAATCGAGCATCCTAGTTACTTTGGGAAATTTTCAAAAATTCCATTATGGGGTTTTTATGTTCTACTTAGGATTTTCCTCATTCCTCCTATGAACCCTAGTGATGATCCAAACATCCAAAGATCATCAAATAGGTTATTATTAGTAGATCCTAGG
Organism: Viscum album; assembly: GCA_963277665.1. Lineage (NCBI taxonomy): Eukaryota > Viridiplantae > Streptophyta > Magnoliopsida > Santalales > Viscaceae > Viscum > Viscum album. The sequence continues at coordinate 967,092,774 of OY728133.1, read as the reverse complement.
TTGTTTTGAGTGATCTCAGTTGCGGAGTGAAGATCTAAGTAAGTCTAATACCCTCATTTCTTTCTTTCTTGATTAGGGTTTGTATATTTCTCTTCTCTCTAAATGAATCTCCAAAACCCTTATTTGTTGGTTAGATTTAGGGTGAATATTTTATGGGGGTATAGTTTTGGATAAAATTTTTCAATTAAGGTTGTGTTTTCCGATGGATTTGAGGAAGGCAGTCTACGAGTTATATCCCAAAATTTGTATTTATATTTTTGCATGTAGGGTTTTACTATTTCCCTTGTATTGATTTTTTCTTGGTTATGTTGGAATAATTTAATGTATTGAGTGTCAAAATACCCAAATTAATTCCTCATGATCCATGTGGGATGCATGGAGGGTGTTATGACTTATTTTAGGGCCACCCATGGGGTGCTCTGACCCTTCTGAATGGGAAAACAGAAATGTAACATATGAATTAAACTCATGATGTTGTAAACTCTTATAAAATCTGTCAATTGGGTTATGTAATGAGTTAAAACGGTTCTGGATATATGTGTCTAATGTGGTTAAAGGCAAGGGGACTGTTTGGTTTGCCTATAAATGGGATTATTAAGAATATGTTAAGAGACTATGTTTTTGCTTGAATATTCATAGTGATATAGGTATGGGAAATTGAAATAGGGGTAAATGGTTATGGGGTATAAATGATGAATGTGTTAATTGATTGTGGAGAAAATTTAATTTTACCATTTGTTTGATATTATTGGTATATTTCCAATGATATTAAGTGTGCTTTGTTATAATGCATTTGTTGTGAAAATTGATAAATATGCATGTGCACGTGGCAACATAGAGTGGGGTATGGACATGAGGTTCTATGACCATGGGTTGAGTTTGACTGAGGTTCTGTGCTCCGCCCTCTAAATACATTGGTTAGGTATGCAGATAAAGTTCCATTCCCGTAATTGTTGCATTCCATCTGGACTGGGGCTTTGAGGTGAGATAATGTGGTTATTTTAATGTCATTCCTAGTGAGATAGGACTAGATTATTCCCCTATGGCTTAAGAATATTTAACATCCATTATCCATTGAACACATGATAAAAGGGTGAACTAAACTGTGGGATGCTAAAGTAGTGAACTTGGCATAAAGGGTATCATAACATAGAAGATCAAAATCTTGAATGGCTTATTGAACTGTATTCCTTTAAATTACCTTATTTACCACGTCAATTCACTATATATTTCACATGATATTTTTTAGAAACCATTGATGATTGCCTATTGAGTTATACTCACACCATGCTCAAGCTATCATTGGGTAGTCGAGCAGATTTCATGGTTGCAGGTCAAGAAAGAGGCATGGTCCTTATGCTAGACAAGTGAGTTAGGTTCAGTATCATCATAAAAGAGGTCTTGGACTTACATCTAGGACTATTTTGGGGATTACACTATTATCCTTTCTTTTTGGGTTGTTAACATGGCATTGTAGCATGTCAGGGGATATTTACTACTGGATATGGTTTGTACCTAGTTGGTGGGTTGGTTATTTATGCATGTTCATCATTTTTTATATTTCTTTCTCTATTGTTTATATTTACCACTATGTCCTACTTTGAAAAAAAGGGTATAGACTTGCCACTTGACTCTTATACCCTCGCCACTGGGTGCCGACCTCTGGTGTAGAGGGAGGTGCACTTGAGATGAGGTGGATACCTGGCTCAGGGTATCGGTTTAGTGTCTCCTAAGATGGGGATGTTATAATGTGGTATCATAGGAGTTCTTTTATCTTTCTTACTATTTGGGGATGGTACACAGGAGATTAGGGTAGTGTTGAGCCTTGGTAATGAGCTCTTACCTAGGATTATCTGAGCCCAGTATGAGGTAAAACCAAAGTCACCATGTGCTAGAATATTTGTTCTTATTGCGTGTTGTTGAATTTTGTGATATTTTACCACTGGGTGATTCAAATGTGGTGTGATGTGATTTATTTATGATTTTTTAATCATTTCTATAATGGCATGAGGTTGTGTATTCATGAATCATTCTAGGAACCAATGTAAATAAGTAACATGCACCATATTAGGCACTCACACAGGATGGGCTTGTGGGGAATATATAATAGGATACATTTGTTTTCTTGAAAATGATGAAATTTTGTTTTAATAAAATGGTTGGAATGATGTGGAATGTGATGTTTGTAATAGTGTGAGTTGGTTTTCGAGTTAGCCTTGACCTTTGGGTGGCCAAGGGTAGTGTTCTCATTATTACCGGGATTTTTCTGGTGGTGTGTGATAAATGATTTGTTTATGGCTACTGATAAGACATTATTTTTTTTAAGATTTAAGGCCTATGTTCTAAAGAACTTGTTTGACATAGTATAGAAATTCAATCGAGAAGATGTGTGATGGTTGGGTGACAAGAGGATATTGCTGATAATTCTCCCCTAGTAGGGGATCAAGGGGGTCTAGTGGTTCAAGATTATAGGGAAGACATATTCTATGATAACATCGGTCATTTTATGCATATGATTGAATGGGACCCAGGGCAGGTTTCACCTAGTATGTTTCAGATGACTAGGGATTTTTTCCTATAGCACCCTATGATATTTATCAGAGAGGGTGGGCCAGAGGAAGTAGAGTTTTGGATAGAGTCCATAGAAACTATTCATGGACATTTAGATACTTCTCTTAAGAATCAACTCAAGTTAGTGGCCTATATGCCGAGTGCTCAAGAAAAGCATTCATGGGACATCATGGTTCAAAAAGAACAAGCTGAAGGAATGATGTGGAAGGATTTTCATGAGAATTTTCACGAATACTTTTACCCGGAAACCATGAGGTAGGTGAAGGCTATGGATTTTATGAGCTTGATGTATAGGAAAATTTTGGTAAGGGATTAATCTAGTCACTTCACTGATTTGTGATGCTTCGTTCCGACATTTATATGAGACGAGGCAGTTGTGGTGAAACATTTGCAATATGGGTTGACACACAATATCAGGTCTCAGATGAATATATTCTAATTGAAAAGGTTTTTTTAGTTGTTGATTCAAGACCTTATCCCTGAGGGTAACCTGAATGGGGCTTCATGTAGTGAAATTTTCGTATCATCTAGACAAGTAAGTGATGTGGCTTCCAATAGTAATAAGCATCGTCCTGTAAAACATTAGTTGGGTGGAAGCACATAGAGCAGACAAAAGTGTGTACCAGCCTCTCAGGGTGGAAATCATGTGTTTTGTAATCATTATGGAAGGCCAAGGCACATTTGTGGCTATTTTCCCCAACTAATAGTTGAGTGTCAATCATGTGGTAGGATAGGCCATGTGTAGAGGTTCTACAGGAACCAGCAACAGATAGGAAATGATGTATGTCATAGCCAGATGATGAGTATAGGAAGGGGATTAGTTTCCCCATATCAGGAAGGTAGTTGGAGCTCCATGGGTCGCACAGGTATTGGTGGTGGACATGTAACTCCAGGGAGAGACCGTCCATACCAGAAAGGTAGTGAAATAAAGGGTACTCAGGCTGGAACCCAGGGTAGTGGAATAGGTCATCTCCATGTAGTTTATACTACACCTAAAGGTGGTCAGATAGGACTGTATACTATTCAAGGTACAATCCATGTTTCCTCCATTCCCTCTAGTGCTTTATTTGATATAGTTACTATGAATCCATTTAATTCTAGTCAGTTTTTATTTGTTTTGGGCTTAACTATGGAGAGAGAGTGTAGGGTAATGTAAATTTATACTCTGTTGGGGGTACAAGTCGAGAACATCATGCAATGTAAGGGTTGTGCACTAGGGGATGGTAGATATTATTTTCAATGGTATTAGTTTATTCTAAAGATGTCAGGTTTTGACCTAATCTTTTGTATACATTTTATTGGGTTGTATCAAGACCATATCGACTATTATCGAATTTGCGTAATGTTCACAACTCTTGATGGGTACACTTATTCCCTCCATGGTGAGTGGGATACTCGATCGGGTCATGCAGGGCCACTATGCCAGCAGTTTGGAGAACTAAAATCCCAAGTAGCATGTCTTCTGTTAGATGATGGGGATAAAGAGCTGTTAGTCTTCATTATTATTTTGAATTAGTTTCAGGATGAGTTTCCTAAGGACTTCTCAGGACTACCGCCAAAGAGTGACTTTGAGTTTATGATTGAGTTGTTACCAAGAGTGGAGCCCATTTCTATTCCGCCATATCGAATAGTTCCAGAAGAGCTCCATGAACTCATGTATAATCTATAGTAGTTGTAACATAAGGGTTTATTCATCCTAGTATATCACCATGGGGATCTCATGTGTTTTTTACTAAAAATTCGAGCAGATCATTGAGGTTGTGCGTCGACTATAGGAGGCTGAACCAGATGACAGTGAAGAACTGATACCCATTTCCTAAAATCGATGACATGTTTGACTAGACCATAGGTGCCTCAGGGTTTTCTATGATCTATTTTATATTGAGATACCATTAGTTGAGATTGAGGCCTTCTGATGTACCCCAAACATATTTTCAAAGTAGGTATGGGTTGTATGAGTTTTTTGGGATGTTTTTGGATTAAACAACTTGGTGCACTCCATACATCATGAAATTCATGTCAAACACCTTGATATTTTCTTGTGTACACTTAGTGAGCATATTGTTTATGCATAGCTATAAAAGTTATTATTTTGTATTGATGAGGTGCACGTTTTGGGAAATATCTTTTTTGAGTTAGTTGTGTCAGTGGATCCAGAGAAGGTTTCAGTTGTGGTGTCTTGGGAGCATCCCAACAATATTTATGATGTTTAGTGTTTTCTAGGTTTGTATTTTTATTTCAGGAATTTCATCATAGGATTATATCATTTGGTAGTGCCTATAATAGTATTAAAAAATATGGGGTTTATGTTTTAATGGTTAGAGGCTTGTGAAAATTATTTTCAATAGTTAAGGAATCAATGGACTACTAAACCTATTTTGATCTTTCCCAAACACGGAAATAAGTACACCATGTTTTGTGATGCGTTTGGTCTTGGAATTTTTCCAGTGTTAACGCATGATGATCGGGATTTATCTTACAGGTTGAGATAGTTGAAACCGCATGAATGAAATTAACCTACTCATGATCTTGAGCTAGCTACTGTGGTTTATGCCTTGAAGTGGTGGAGGCATTACATATTGAGATAAACTTTCTTGGTGTTTACTGACCATAAAAGTTTCAAATACATCTTACCTTCTTGATATTTGAATCTTCATCATTGAAGGTGGGTTGAATACCTATAATCCTTCGATTTTGACTTGGTCAATACACTAGGGAAAGGAAATTGTGTGGCTAATGCTCTGAGCTGGAAGACTCAGAATCAGGTGTTTTAGGAATCCTGTTCAGAGTGGATGATGATATCCCTATTTGATGAGATGTGTTTTGGAGGAATAGGATGGGAATGGGAAGATGTCTCTCACATCCATAGTAGTTGAATCTATGATTTTTATCCATTTTAAGGAGAGTTTTCTAATGGATCTGTAGTGTTTGGCTATGACGAAATGTCTTAATGGTGGGGAGTCAACTTCTAGTTGGGATTTTGGTGTTGATGGAGTTTCTTTTGTTCATGGACATGTTGAAGTACTGATCGGTGTATGGTATGAGTTGATGTGTGATTTCAATGCATTAAAGTGGGAGGTACATCCTAGTTTGACCAAGATGTACCATGATCTCTATAGGTAGTATTGGTGGACAGGAATGAAGAAAGAAGTTGTGGGTTTTTTGGCATGATGCCTTACCTCTTAGTAGGTGAAGGCTGAACATTAACATCTAGGTGGGTTGTTTTAGTCATGGCCCATTCTAGAGTGGATGTGGAATGATGTAATGATGGACTTCGTAGTCGACTTTCCGAGGAATTCTTGGAAGAATGATTGAATATTGGTAGATATGGACTCATTGATAAAAGAAGATCATTTCTTACTAATCTATGAGACCTATACAATGGAATAGTTGGGTAATTTATTTGTTTGATATATAGTGTAGTTTATCGGTGTGCTGAGAACAATATTTTCATATCATGATCCATGTTTCACCTCACATTTCTAGTAGGGATTACATAAGGTACTTGGTACCTGGTTATTTTTTAGTATGAATTATAACTCACAGACTGACGGGAAGTCGTAACATACATTTTAGGTAATGGAAAACATGTTGAGAGATTTTGTGATAGATTTTGGTGGTTCTTGGAAAAGGAATTTGTCTCTTATTAAGTTTTCTACAATATTAATTTTCAAGAAGAATTTTAAATGGATCCTTTGGAGGTTCTCTACAGGAGACCAGGTAGATCTCCCCTGTATTGGTTAGAGGCTGGTGAGTCTAAGCTATTAGGATTGATTCTCATGTATGAGATTTCAGTTGAGGTTCAATTGATTCAAAATCATATGGGAACATCCCATAGCAGAAAAAATTCACTATGATGATCAGCCTCATAGACCTTGTGATTTCAGGGTTTGTGATAGTGTGTTTCTTCAGGTATCTCTAATGTTGGGTCAGTATCGAATTTAGAAGTACAGTAAGTTGGTTCCTAGGTATGTGGTTCCATTTGAGATTGTGGAGATGATCTTACCAGTGGAATACCAATTAGCTCTTCCATTGAGGTATAGTGATATGCATTATTTTTTCCATGTTTCATAGCTCTGACGGTATCACTCTGGTCTATCTCATGTGATAAATGTCGATAATGTCAAGATTAAGGTTGATACATCCTTTGAGTAGAATTCAATTCATATTGTGGATCACAGTTTGAAGGTCTTGAGGGGAATGGTTGTCACTTTGGATTATGTTCTATGGTAGAATGGAAGCATCTTAGAGGAAACATAGGAATAATAATCAGATATGTAGGCTCAATGGACCAATATTTTTTCCATAGGCACTCTGTGATACTCGAAAGTAGTGGCTTGAAGACCAGTCATTATAAGGTGTGGAGGTTGTAAGATCCCAAATTTCTCCAAAAGGTATGTTTTGTTTACATTTTATTTTAAGACCCTTATTTTGATTAAATAAGTGTTTTTTTGAGTCATGTGATTATTAGGGGTGTTCAGGGGTTTGAGACATGAAAAAGGGATGAAAAAATAGTTTCTAGGTTGTTTCATGGTTTCAAAATGGGAAGTGATAACCGTGCAGATCAGCCCTGGTAACAATACAAAGGGGATGTTTTTGGACAGTATTATCCACATGGTTTTCATAGGGTTTGGTAATTCGTGAGGGAAAAACATGTGGCCCAATAACATTGAGAAATTTACAAAAAATACCATTATAGGATTTTTATGTTCCACTCAGGATTTTCCTCCTTATTCCTCCTTTGAACCCTAGTGATGATCCAAGCATCCATGATCTTCCAAGAGGTGATTTTCCATTAATAATAGGCCGTTTAGAGTGCAGTCAGTTGCAGATTGAAGATATGGGTAAGACTAATCCCTTCCATGATTCTGTTTCATAATTAGGGGTTGTATCTTTTTCATATCTCTATCCATAGCTCTAAAACCCTTCTTTTTTGGTGATATTTAGGGTGAATCTTCAAAGAGGGTGTAGACCAGGATCAAAGGCCCCTACTGAGTGTGTGTTCTCCAATAGATTTGAGGTAGGAGGCATACAAGTTATATCCCAAAGTTTTTATTTATATTTGTGAATATAAGGTTTCTCTCTTTCCCTATTATTGATTTTTTCATGGTGCTGTTGAAAAAATGTGATGTATTAATTGTCTAAATACCCAAATTAATTCTTTCAGATCCCTTTGGGTTTCATGGAGGATACTGTGACTTATTTGAGGTCCACCAATGGGGTTCGCTGACCCTTCCGAATGGGATAACGGAAATTTAAGGTATACATTTTACTCATGATGTTGTAAAGACTTAGAGAATGTTTTAATTGGGTTATGTAATGAGTTAAAAGGATTATGGAATGTTGTCTCTAATGTGGTAAAAGGATATGATAGAGTTTTTTTGGCATGTAGATCCGATAAATGGGATTAATGATAATATGTTATGATAGTATGTTTCTACTAGAATATGCCTAGTGATATAGGCCTAGGAAACGGGAAGTGGGGTTGAATGGTCATGGTGTATAAATGATGAATGTGTTTATATATTGTGGCATAATGTTATTTTTCCCATTTATTTGATATTTTTTTGATACTTCCAATTTTATTTTCTACACTTGGTTATAATGTGGTTTTTGTGGAAACTGATAAATAGGAATGTTTATTTGGATTGGTAGAGTAGCTATAGACAAGAGGTTCTATGCCCATGGTTCAAGTTTGACTAAGGCTCTATGGTTCACCTACTAAATGCATTGGATTATAAGGGGACATATTTCTATTCCCCTAACAGTTGCATTCCACCTAGACTATGGAATTGAGGTGGGATAATGTGGTTATTGTGACGTGATTACTAGTGAGATGGGACATGATTATTCCAATATACCATGAGAATATTGAACATGCCTAATCAATTTAACACATGATAAAATAGTGAACAAAACCATGATATGCTTATATAGTTAAATTATCATAAAGGGTAGAATAAATTAAAGACTCATAATCTTGAATGGCTTATTTTCCTGTTTTTTTACATTCCATTATTTTCCAATTTGGTGCACTATTTATTTGACTAGATATTTTTTAGACACTATTGGTGGTGGCCTACTATGTTATACTCACATACTACCCGGGGTTCCCTTTGGTACCCATGAATATTCCATGGTTGAAGGTCAGGAAAGAGAAAAGGACCAATGCTAGAGAAATGAGTTTGGTTTGGAATTTGAATGGAGGAGGTCCATGACTTACATCTAGGACTGTATTATGGATTCCACTATTTTACATTCTTTTTTGGTTGTTTACATGGCACAGTAGCATGTCATGGCATATTTATTATTTGATATTTTTTGTACCTAGTTGGAGGTTGGTTATTTATGCTTGTTTATCATTTTTTTATATTTCGTACTATATTGTTTATATTTTCTATTGTTTATTACTCAGAAAAAGAGGTTATAGTATCCCCACATGAATCTTAGGCCCACAATGTAAGACAGCAACCTCTGGCATATGGGGATGCTTGCTTGTCGTCATGTGGTGACCCTACTTGGGGAACCTGTTTAGTGGATCTCAAGTTGGGGATGTTATATGCATATGTTCCTAAAACATAATAAATAATCTACTTATCAATGACATGATATAAAATAAACTAAAAACCCCACAATAAATTATATTTCATGATATTTTATAAAAATACATTTATTTAGAAATAAACCACAAAATATTTTTCTTTGTAGCAACAATTCCAAAAATACAAAGATCCAACAAATATTATCCATCACAATCAACAAACTTTCCTTTGAAACATAAGAAATAAATTTTTATATATATGATTAAGGATTACATGTATACTTATGAGTATCATCTTATAGACCACTCGTGAAATGTGTGAAAATAAACTAATGATATAGTGAATATATAGTGAAACCAATAATAAACTATTACGTAAACTACAACCTAGACTCACTGAGGCCTACTGATAATATATCAAATATATATATATAATATAATATCAAGGAATATAGAAAGAAGGTTCCCAACATGAATTCTCTAATATTTTTTCACTCCTAAGACCCGATGAAAAATTCCATGTGCTTCCATCCCTTCTATATTATATAATTTCATAACCATCATAGATATCCAGTGACAATTTATGTGGGTCGCAATGAATACCTAACTATGATATCATCCCAAAGGTTCAAACAATGTGTATTAGCATTTTTACAAATTTTATCATCTTAGATAATGTTCATTGCAATATATCCGTACCATTTCTAACCTCATATGGGATCCAACATCTCAATTTGGAATCATTTCGCAGCCAAAACTCAATTTCTTTCTTTATATCTATCACAAAATGAAAAAATACATCAATAATGATTTCTCTTTTTTCTATACATGACCTCCACCATGTAAAAATTCCATAATGTGCCACACTTATAATAGAGTGTGATGAAAATAGAGTTTCAATGCATCAATTACTTTTCCAGAATTTATGTTTAGGGAAAAAATTGAAATCCAATTTTTTTTTGGTTTTTTTAAAGATATCTTACTCAGGTGAGTGTTTATGAAATAGTAAGTAAATATAGGTATAATAAATACAAAAAATATCAAAAACTAATAGCTTCACACCAAAAATTTTACATCGTAGCCTAGAATAATCGCCACACTTCCCATTCCCATCATGAACTACTATTTCCACTACTACCTCGTCAACCATCCCACTTTCAGTTAAAAAAATACCTATAACCATAATTTACATTTATCTTTTTTCATGCAACCCAAAAATTATAAACATTCTATTTATTATCCATGTTATTTGCATTATTCCATTTATTCTGATATTTAGTGAAAAAAATATTTCCAGTCTTTACTCACATTTAATCATGTCATCACCCATTAATTTAATGGATTTAAATTTAACAAAATTTCCCTTAAATACCCAATCTATTCCCATATTAATTTAATATTTTAAAATTAACAACTGTTCATTCTACACCGCTATGAATCTTGAACACAATGCTACATTATGGAATAATCTAACAACCACCACATTCATCACAATGTTATTCCCATTCCATGTAACCTACCCCTCTAAAATTCCTACTTTAACATTTTAATCATCCTTCTATACAGGCCAAAACCTATCATCTATATAATCATGTAAAGGTATTCATAGCACCACTGTTCAAAACATACAATCTAAATAAATCCACAATATTTCCTAACATAGGACATATATTCACAACATCATATCATGGATATAGCATCATATGTCAACCAATATTAGAAAAAAACCACATTTATATTTCCAATTTAAATGATTCATTCATAACAATTAAACCCCTTTTCACATGTAGTGTTACATAAATTAAATATTCCACAAAACTAGTTAATTAAAAAAAATTAATTAAAGATATATAATATTCAATCTAATTGTTAAATCACAGAATTAACAAAAATAATTTGGTATACATAATGATTATCAAGAACTGAAGAAATCATTCTTCAAAATCATGAATAGTATATTTGAAATAGGTATGTAAATGTGAATCACACCACAATTGTTAATTTTATTTATTTTTATGTAGTATATATATTACTCAAATCCATATCATCTTCCTAAATAAATAAAGAGGATAAAACTTCTAGAAATTACACATAAGGAAAAAACATATTTCTAAAATCGCATACGAAAATTGACTTTACACAAGTAATTTTGTAAAAACAGGGGAAAGGTAAGACATTAAGGATGAATTCGTATGAGTTAAACATTTATCAACCTAAATAAAAATAATAAATCCTTAAAATCACAACACTCACCTCCCTCAAATCAAACCAACATCGCCACTAAGGATTCACTAGGAAAGATCAAGAGGAAACCGAGAAGATGAAGGGAAGTCCCCACCTTTGATCACCAATAACCAATCTCTATTAGCTATGAATTATATATAATAAAACTTTTGCTGATGTATCTTCAAAAAATTCAATTTAATCACCCTATGGTATAGGGAATCCGGGGTTAATGAAAGGGATTTAGTGAACCAACGAATTCATACACAATCTAGAAATAAACATTACCATTATATCAGGGAATAAGCCAAAGAGCAATGGTCCTTGATCAGATGAATATTTGAAGTATTCTTATATATATTCCCTCTTAAATCTGAGTAACCCAATAGATTCAAAAAAACAAATAGAAGACAAATGTGGAATTCTGATCTCCACACTATTATTCCCAATTATCTATTTATCCCAATCAATAGTAGACTATGGTTATAATGAAACCAAATTACCATAGTGTAAGGTATCCTAAAATGGAAGAACCTCCGATCTCAACCTCCCCAAAATCCACAGCATTGTGACTATAGTTATTCCACATGTCCTTTTACAAAAAAAGTGAACTCCCAATGATATTACTATGGAATAGTCTTAATACAATTCTATAGAGATATATAAAACTGTTGGAACACTAAAATATACCTCCTAGGGATTTGTTCCACAACAATCAATACCATGTTGTATCCTAGACACCAACTTGTCCTTTCATTGTGATATAAATTCCATTGTACTAAAAAAATCCACATATGAAATTCCCTCTTAACTCTACCTTCCCTTCCGTAATACTTCTATGGATACCTCCAACACCCGAAACAAAAAAATTAAATGAGACAAAATAAAACACTAAATTCTATATGAATCCCCAGTAAATAATGTAGAAATAAATCAAATATCACAATGCCTCATCATGAATTATTATAATATATAATATCATTTGTCTTGAATCAACCCATATCATTCTATCGTGACAATATCTAAATAATAATGTATTAATATGTTAATATATACAATATTCATATTTCCAAATAACATAATAAAAATCATCCCGCATAGAAAATTCGGATAAGGGTTACCAAGAATTCATGATTTAATCCCCACTATTAACCAATCTGGTCCATTTTTCACCACAGTGTGGTAATTTTAGTAACACTTTAGTTATTTGGTGAATCCTCATACACCTCCCTCAATGGATATTGGAACTAATCTACCCATAATGTGGATGGTAATTATGAAATAGAAATTAAATATATAAAATAATTATATCATCTCATGTCTTATCACAAATATCTTATTCAGTGAATCACACGTGATGCGTCAGTATCTCAAGATATATAAGTACCTCTCTCAGTAGTATTATACAAAAACAGAACCTATATGGATATTTTGTGTTAATCAAAATGGTGTGGGAGAGAAAATAAAAAGTAGTTGTTTCATCATCTTCAATATCAACCCCATATTTTTTATACAATAGTTCAAACACTTGGATGGATCCTCATATAACCCAAACCTAGGATAGTGTGTATGAATAGAAATATTATAAGGTATATCATCAAAATATCATCCCAATATTGTGTTTCATAATGAAAATAAATACACATATACATCATTATAAATTTCTATATTAGTTAATGGGTGAGTATGGCAGTTGTCGCACTAGTGTATCATCACCACAAATATCTTTTAACCATGACTTTGTGACACATGTTCAAAATAAAGGGAGATAAAATAAAATAAATCAAACATTCCAATTATTTATCAATTAATATCTTATTCCAAATAACATAGTAACACCCTAAATGATTTTCTATATCTGTTGGATGTCAAAATACAATTACAATGTAATGAAATTTAATTGATAATCTAATTAAAAATCACCATAGTATTAATATCAACAGAAATATTATAATATCATATCAACATCATAATAATTTAACCAAAAAATAATCCTAGGATATCCATATCAATATCAAAATTTCTCAATATATAAACAAATGAACTACCTTATAAAATAATAATATTCCCATCAACCATAATCATTATTGTCAAAGATATAATATTTAATTATATAATTATTTATCAAATCACTTAATACATATAACATAATTAAACAATTGTATTTTTATTAATGCCATGATAAATACTTTTCTTCATTTAAAATACACATCGTCAGCCAATTTAATCACTATAATTCAACTAAAACATAGTATACAGTTCTCAAAAAAATATAACATCATCATATAATCAACATCATGCTTCATTTTATTCATTATTCACATTAACCATTTGTTTTTTTATCATCCACCTAAATATAGAATTATCATAATTTTACCATAATTCATCTAGTTATTCACATACTTTTAAAAAAATAATATATAACATCAAAAATATTATTCATATTTTTCATTATAGTTATTCTACAATATAAAAACATAATTCCTCAATTCATATTTAGTCATTACAATTATTTAAGTTATTATTTCATATCCTTTTTATATAATCCAATAATTTTAGGAACCTCAAGCATTTAAAATTATTTTATAACATCTATAGGTAACATAAATCATAAAATTGTTAATATGAAATATTATTATTAATTTATTAATAAATCAAATTATCACTACTAAACAATAATCACTTTACCATTATTAGAATATGAATCCAATATGACATTCCAAGACTAAGAGAAAAAATAGTTTATATCATCATTTGATTTATTTTATAAAAGAATAGCCTAATTAATTATTTAAATGAGTGTGTAATTTTTTAAAATATATAATATATATTTTTAAAAAAATTCAATGGTTTCAAACACCCGATCACTAAATTCTACATTTAAATCATTTAAAATGGTTTATTTCTCAAATAGAAACAAGACTTTATTTTATAATGTCACGGAAAAAAGAGACATGGAGAAGGCCCTAAACCCACATAATCAATCTAAATTACCTAACAAATAATGGTATTGAAATATTTGTGATGGTGTAATGATCATAGTGTCGTAGATCGATTATAAATCCAAAATCATAAAATCAAATTAATAATTTCTACAAATAATGGAATAAAACTAACAATAATAATCACCAATTATTTTTATTATATAACATAACATATATATATATATAATATTTGTTATAGTATAATATATATAAATAGTTGAATATAAAATGGGGGTAACGAATAAATGTCACCCCATGTAGGATGTTTTGAAATTAATTTACTAAAATTATAATGAAAACTTTTGTAAATGTTTTTTTATTTTATTTAATCAACACTTAATAATTTGATGTTAAAATAAAACGCCCAAAATGGAGTGGGTGCTCCACACAAGCCATTTAAATGATGTAATAGTAAAAGAAATAATTATTATTATTATAATATTTTTTTATAAATAAAACACTAAAATTTCAATTATCACACAAAATTAAAAAAATTAATGCTTAGAATCGTCCAATATTGAGATAAATTTTTATCTTTAATATAAAAAAATCTATTTTATAAACTATTTTAGTTAAAACAACAATTATGGTTAATATATTTATAAACCTTAAAAAGGATTTCATTGAATATCATCATCTAGATTAGTGAATAACATATATCTTTTGATACATATAATTATAAGGATTTTTTAAATATAATGTTTATTTTCAAACGAATTCTTTAATGTTATAAAAATGTATAAATAATACTCAATTCATATAAATTAATTGGTCACCCTACTAATATTGTCAATTCAAAAAACTGAGTGTAGTTTAAAAATACCCTCATTAAAAAATTAATTGAATATGGTAAAATATATTAATAGTATGATATCATACCCATGATGAATTAAGGAATCAAACCTATATTATTTTTCCTAAAATCATAAATTATTCCCAAAAACTATAAATGATTTCATTATAAGAAAACTATGTGATAAATTGAAGTTAGATAATACATTAAATACATAATCAATAAATAATAAATAATGAATGGTTTTTATATAGTATATTATCTCATTTTATATTAATGATATTTTTTATAAAAACATTAAATGGGTTATTATACAATTATGTACAGAAATCAAGAAATACACAAAATCAAGGTGGATAAAAAAATTATTGACCGAGAGCATCATAAATATATAAACATTTGAATAATAAAGGCCATATTAAAAGTGTTAGAAGGATATCCATATAACTAATCAAATAACCAAGGAGGTTTAGGAAATCTTCCAATATGATTCCTTCTCTCCAAGTATGAGTTATAGTCACACACCCAATTACCTTGGAAGCACAAGAACTCATTTTATATCAGACTAACCTATTTGTAGTTTCCTGCTTCTATAAAAATTTAATAATGACCACCTAAAAAAATTTAATACTATAAAGAGTGATTACTATCTTAGAATGTATTCATGACTAATTGGAAATACTTCATCTTAGTTGTGACAGAAGTTCTGTAACCAAAATTCTCAATAAAGGTTAGAATGACTGATCCTCATTGGTTTGGAAATACCTCGCCACTAGATATAGTATTGCTATATTATGAACCGTTCATGTTGGATTTACAAATTCAATGTTTTAACTTCCAAAATACCAAACTTTTTTTGATAATAATAAATGTGTGATAACCCATATAAATGATTACCATCTATATCTAGTGAATACCGTTTTCTATGACATCATCCTAGTACCACACACCACGTCCCAAACAAGGTCAAAACCTCAATAGTGAATGTCATCTAATGATATATTATCCCATATAATCGCTTCATTAAACCCATCCATATTAATCTAGCTTATAACTGTAATTATATTGAGATTCATGGAATTCACATGTTGATTAGTCCAGTTAATGGACCCCGAATACAAGATAATCATCAAGTAATCTAGCCTAATGTAAACATCCATAATGTTTCATATGTAGTTCCATATCCGAGTAACTCAGATCCCTTTGGTAAATAGGTAATCTTTATATTCCAATTTCAATGGTAAACAACACTTTTATTTAGAGGAAATTGATAAGACTATCATTTATGTGGAAGTATCACATAGTTGGTAATTTATTATGACCTGCCAAATGAAGAAGCTCGTTTTTTTAGAATTAAATTATTCTATATGTTCTCCCCCATAAAATATTATGCATTAATCTCTTGTTATAAAAGATAATATTGGATAATGAGAGGTTGTTACTTTTTTAAGGTATATATTCTAGATGATCCTCACTAGATGTCAAAAAAATATCAATTTATTGTTAAACTTAACCCTCAACAATCACTACATTCAAGAAGAAAATATAGAAAATGGACTCTCTAATAGTGATGTTAGGGACTTACAACCCTAGAAAATATAGTTTTCATCCTACCCACCAATCCTTCTATAATTATACATCCCCATTACCCACAACACATCATTACTACACAAGAATGGACTGAATGATATATATATATATATATATATATATATTTATTTATTCCAAATTTTAGATTTTAAACTACCATTACACTAAACTAATACCTCATAGGAATTACCTTACTTATATCACGCTAACCAAATATTTAATAATTTATCTTATAGATAATCCTACACCAGTATTGCTTGATTATATTTAATATTTTCTTTTTAGAAAAGAATATGTATTCATCCATTTCTACAGGGAGTGTTAATTTTCTCCAACTAACATAATAAAATTTCTTATTTCCACCATTATCCAATAAATATTCAGAAAACATCATTTCCAGCCTATGATTGAATAGCTAATTGACCACAAAAAATGATAAAACATGGATAAACATAATTAATAAAATACTATTGGTCAGGGAAATACAGACACCAAAATAGTAGAATTTATTCAAATTTTGAATTATATGATCTAATTTAAACATAATTCCATCAAAATTCAGGATCCCAACATGGTTTGGAATCAGTTGATCCCTAAGATAGTGAAAATGGATTTTTACCTTCATGATTTCTCGCCATCTCTCCAAGAGTTCCTTCCCCTCGATGATCAATATATTAGAGTCTAAAAACTCACCATCATCAAAATAGATGAACAGAGAACTCTATATTCCTTATGTCATGATAAGGAACATGAATTTACCTTTATATTTATATTTCCATTCATGATTATCAACATATCATCATAAAATAGGATGTGATAAATTACTTGAGTCCCATACCTACAAACATAACTTTAACATTCCTCAATTTTATACAATAATTCTGATTTCTATTTATATAATCCAACATAATTATAAAAATATTCAATGTATCACGATCCACTTGAGGAATCTCTCAACCAAATAAAAAAAATTTATTCCATCAAAAAGTGAAATTGATATCTGATGAGAGAAAAATAGTGAAAAAATAAATAAATAAAAATCATATATTCCCATATTTGACAAAATCATTAAAATTAAACCCCATTTCATTTTTCTAAAATCTTTCTTAATGTCAATTTTGATCATTGCAATACCTTATCGGATTTTCTAATCTAGCTATACTATTATATCTTAGGCTAGACCAACTGCTCCATGATTATATATCCCTTGATTATGCAATGAAAATCCAAAATATAATCTAAGGAATAGAAGTAACCTATTATTCAGTATAGTGGAAATGATATTATATGAAATATTATAGAGGTTGATCAAATAAAATTATTGGAAGAGATATGGGTGTTATATATTGAGAAGATGTACCATAGTAATGGTTTTCATATACTTTGGGATGATTCCTCCACTGAAAAATCTCTCACAACACGAAAGAATCCCACTTTATAATTTCCTATGAAAATATGTAAAATGATCAAGGAACACCGTCAGGTCTAGGTGAACTATACACACCCATACCATTGAGGACTCCATAGATCTTTTCTTCTTCAATAATACATCTAATAGAGGGATTATTAATCTATTGTTCTCTTTATAAAATATTTTTTACATATTCATATCATTATATAGCTTCTACATGGAAATATAATTCAATATTGGGTTGATGATAAATCATTCAATGTACCAAATAGTAAGTTCATTATGATTTTTGATATCTGATTTATCTAATTCATCATCCTTAAGAAAGATAAGTCAAACCATGAATACTTATCCTTTAATACACATATTAAAGCTTGTTTTATTGTGATCAACATTCATTAGACATAATTCCATAGACATATCTTTAGACTAAACCTCTTTTATTATCTTCATTGATTTCATAAGGTCATATTTTAGAGACATTACTTAAAAAACCTATAAGTTCCATTCCATAGAAATATTTTTTAGATATTTAATGTCCCAAAATAAAATTTCAATAATGTCAAAACCCTATAAATATTCCTAATTCCACCGAAGTATCACCTGATTTGGGTTCCTCATTATCTCATGGAGGTGTTATTAGGGTGTTCCACCTTAATTTTAATTCCAATAATTATTTATCACATTTTTAAAACCAACCGCTTTTGTCTATTTCATTGTGTATCAAAAACATCAGTTCTTATAAAAAAATTACCCATCTCCAAAATCTGTAAAGAATTTTGTGATTATCCAATGTGTATGTGAGTAACCTTAAATCTAAAAAATTATTTCATCCAATGAATGTTATATAAGAATATATCAAAATTATTCCATACGTTTTTATTACCTTTACATTTATTACATCTGGTAAATTATGAAATTGTGAATCCTATGTCTAGAAGTTCTCTTCCATCCATGAATTTATTAAACTCGACCATAGAAGTATTATATGGTTCACAACCACCATTTTTTACAATGATGATAGATAGTCATAAAATACACACCCAGAAACTTAGTGATCTCTCCATGTTTTAAAAAAGATAAATCATTCCATATATGAGGTAATTACAAAAAATCACAATGATAAAATATATTATTAAAGGATATTTATATATCTATCCATATAACCTTGAGATTGAAAATATGTTTTGTAGTAGTTTGAGCTCTAGTGTAATATGTTCCCTCTAAAATATCCAAATATGGGGACTAGTAGTAGAATTCAGGGATTTGTGAGATACCATCCTGGTTGGAAAACCATTGATGTCTTAAAATTTGTGTTTAAGTTATTAGATGAAGAAAAATATACAGGCATAATTAGTCATATCTGTTGATATATTAAAATTTTATAGGACCCTTGAGCCCTTGAATATTACATACGAATACATACATTAAAAGTATTATCAATTGAATACATCCTTAATGGACTCACTACATTATCTTTTAGAAGACAAAAATAAATCCTTTTATAAGGACCTATCCTTGATTTATAAATGAGTGAGGGTCAAAAATGTGTTCCTATCATGAGTTGTGAAATGCTTCATAGAATATCTCATCCTATATTCATTAATTATCGTTGACATGTTAGTATCTAAACAATTATCTGTGAAGGAAATATCATTGGATAAAAACATTGTAATTGTAGAATGTGAAAAAACAACCCACCTCTTATTATATTCATAATTCATAGAAATCCCATTTTCCAAAAAATAATATTGTATAATTTCCATTATGTGTTGAGTGGTCTAGCATATCAGTTCCTTATATTAGTGAACTATTTGGGTGAATTTCATCAATATGATTTATATTTGATAGCCTATCATTAAAAGATGGTGTGACCAAGGTGGAGCCCTTCTTAGTTGACAGCAATGTTCTCAACATATAGTAAAAACATGATTTTGAGTATCCCTTATCTTTTGGACTATCCTAGAATAAATTGATAAAAGCACTCAGGGAATTGAAAAATAAGAGAGGAGTTGACCGATCTCATGATGAAGAGTCAACCTACTAAAACCTAGAACCCAATTCAAAATCATTTCCCAACACCTACTAAAATATCACATGACCATAGTTCATTGGATGATTTGGCATATTTACCTGAAAAAAAGAAGTATTCCTCAGTATATCACTACTATTAAGGATTATAGTATATATAACATCAAATTCTAGTTTTATATCATATAATTTTCCAATAAAAAATCTCCTCCCAAATCCTCAACATTGTATGATCTAGAAGAGGCTGACATAAATCCATTCCTATGTAAATATGAGGGAACATGGAAGACAAAAGATCCAAAGTTGTTTCGATAGCTCAAAATAAATGAGCTAATGATTCCGCTAAACAATGTTGGACCACTTTATTTTGGATTGTGAGTGGTATGTTTGGGAGGTAAAGAAATATTATAGAGAATGAAGGATACTACCACTTGTGAAAGTCATGGGTCTATCTAAACTGTATAAAGTGGGATCTATTGATGACCTGAATACCCTATGACCATGATAAACAAAAACCTTTATTTGATTGTAGAAAAATACATTTATTTTTGGAATAAAATATATAGATCATGGATTGTGAAGGTAGGACTATGGAAAAACCAATCCAATAAGTATGAACTGAAAATTAATGTCAATTCTAACCAAATGTGGATAAGGGGGAGTCTTGAATGATTTATGTGATCAATAATGGACTCTATATCCAAAATTATGAATAATGATGAACCATACATAGAAACCCATGGCTTAGAAGATACCAAGATTTTAGGATCCCATTTACTAAATTTTTGTATTGGGGGATCTTTCTTAGCATCATCCTAAAATCTATCATATACTAGATAAAACCACAGTCATGATCTTCCTATAATGTCTTTGAAAAAGTATTGGTGATTGATAGATGACCTTGTGATCATCACCTAATCTTATATAGTAGTTATACTATCACAAGAGGTTGTTAGATCTATCAGGGGGTCAATGGAATGACTGAAGGGAATCTAGGGGAAGAGAAATTTAGAAAGGGATAGGGATGAACATGAAGACCAGTCATGAATGAGAAAGCCATCAATTGATTACTACATTATTATTTCAATCATAAATCCACTAAATTAATTAGTAAAAATAATTTTAAATTAATATTAATTTAACTATGATCATATACATCAGTTATAAATAAATTAATCTATAAAATTCATTTAACAACATGAAAAAAGTATTCATGTTATGATTAACCCACATAGAAAAAAATGAACCCAATTTTTTATTCATTGATTAGTTCTCTCAATTAACAAATAAATACATCCTTAACAACTCTCTCAATAAAATAATTATTTTTGATTGAGAATAAAATTATGTAAAAAAAAATTTCCTAATTAAAAATCATTTATATAAATAAATTAAAAATAATAGATTGTGAATTCATTAATATACTATTGATATTAAATAACTTAAGTGAAAAACTACTCATGAACCAAGGATATTTAAAAATAAAATAGATTAAAATCTTAAGAAATAATACTTCAATGTTAATAATGAATTATAATTTAAGAAATGCGAACAGATAACTAAAAACTGAATGAAACTAAATCATATAAACATGAATGTAGATTTTATAAAATGGAATGCTCTCCAAATTTAAATACTTAATCACATTGAAATGAAATGTTAAAATATACCTATGACATATTAATTTATCATTAAACAATGGGAAAAGCAAAAATAACGTTATCTTTTTAAAAAATTCATGGTTTCTAGTCATAGTTATTCTCAAAGAATAGAATCACGATTCACATGGTTTTTTTACATTTTTTGTAATTAAAATGGTGTGAAAATCACCAAGACAAAATTTCTATAGCAATAGGTCATTATTTATCTATGTTTTTCTCTTTTTTCCTTATATATTTCTACAATTTTATCAATTTCTTAAAACTACCAATAAATCAATAAACATATAAATTATATATAATTAAATTGATTTCATTTTACAAAATAATGAATCAATTAGTATAAAATAATGTTAAAAATTTACCTATACATAATATTTCATGTACCCTCGAGTAAAACATTTGATTAAATATATTATAGGGGGAAAATATTTAATATGGGCATTCAAGAGTCATTCATGATAATAAAAAAATGTTATAATTGAAAACAATTTAATTTAAAATATTTAAATTCTTATGTATTAAACCATTCATAATTATTTAATTAAATTTTCAAACACAAACTAACCCACTAGATCCCCTCCTGAGTTTTCTATAAGAAAAAGTGTTACACTCTATGCCCAACTCCAATAAGTTAAGGGGTATTGAATACCATTGAGTATACCCATATAAAATATTGGAAGGCCTTGTAATATTTCATACTCTGATTGATATATACCACAAATTCATAAAATTAAAAAAATTTATGTACATAGAACATCTGTGATACCAAAATTGCAAGTGAAATGGAATAGGCATTTATAAAAGAAATTGAACATCTGAAATGACTCTGAATCATATTGAAACAGCGGTTTAGATATATCCACCATATTTTATATACTATTTGAAGGATCACTAGATAAAACTATCACTTCCATCATCACAAACATTAATAATCTACCTTATATCATTGGGTGTCCATAGATGTCATCTCCGAACAATCCACTCCCGCTCCAAGTACACTAGTAGAATATTTGAACCCTCTGTTTTGTACACCTACTCGCCAATTATAGACAAAAGGTCAGTCCATTGGTTATTATAAAAAAACGCATTCATATACCAAAATCTAATAAATAAATAAAAATAAAATATTGAAATAAAATCCCATAGTATATGGGAATAATTTGAAAGAATGTATGAAATGATCCAGATATTATGAAGAACTATAAGTCTTAAGCACACACTAATGTATTTTTAATCGTAACTCTTACCCAAAATGGCTCATATCATATTATAAACTATGAATTCAAAGCGTATTAAAAATATCACAAAGTTTGAGTTCAGTAACCCAGTTGTACCATATATCTCAAGGTATCCAAAAGGTGTCTAACGAGTCAAAATCCTAAATGAATTGGATCTCATCAAGCTATAAAACATCCAAATATCAGCTAAATATCCTAAATGGTGTCCTACTCTTGACTAAATTATATGGCTTAGTCAACAGGTAACCACACCCTATACTCTGTAACTGGTAATATAGTTTCTTCATTATAAATACTGAATGGATAACATATTGCTTGTCTAAGAATAAATTTTGGTTAAGGGAGTACTAACCCCAACTTCCATAATAAAATAGGCCATGATCCAACCCATGATACCTAAATGAATATTTATTGGGGATCATATTCCTCTTTAATGGAAAAGTGGGTGTCATGTCGGTAAATGACCACATTTCATAACTTTTTCCTCATATAGCACACAATAGATGGGTGGAGACTAAAATATAGAGATATATGATTTGTACCATGAGTAGTACACTGAAATAACATATATTAAAGGGGATAAAAAAAATTCATAGACACATGACCCACAACATATGTTTGATACATCACAAACATACCATATAGGATATCACAAGACTCAATATATATTTTAGAGGACCCATACCATATCATGTAGAACAAAGAAAACAACTGAGTTTGAGACCTTGGTACTTATCTAATTTTTTACATGATCCATATCACCAACCTAGTATAACTAAAGCCCAAATCTTCCAATCACACCATATAAAAGGTTTTGGATGACCTGATTTACTGTGAAATCTTGATATATTTGTTAACACACAATAGATAAGGTATTAATTTGGCCTAAAACAAACACACAATTTAAATTTCCTAAAAACTAACCCACATTGGATAATAAAGGCCTAATGATTCCTTGAAGGTGGGTCTCTTGGAGCACTCTAGGTTAGATGATTAATATGAATGAGTAATAGTATTCTTTATGGAATTTTGGTGCATTGGTGAATGGATCCCACACATATCATCCATCTTCCTTACCCTTCCCCAGGTCAGGTTAGGCAGACTCAACCCAGTCCTTCTGCCTTCCTGGTTGGTTGGGCCACCCACTGGACCATGTGTAATTATTTTTGGGATATTTTATTCCACCTCCATGTGCTGGAAGACTTATTTTATAATGATTATAAATCATATGTCGAAGAAAGATATCCTAGATATCCCTTTCACTATGACTCCATGAACCATAAGAACTCAATAGTATTCATCTCCTCATCATGGTTGGCCAACACAATTATTAACTCACCATCATCCCTATTCATACTAACATTCCAATGTAGTGAAATTAAACCCCCTTCACACACAACCCAATGATTAGGTTCCTCCTTTTCAACACCATCCCAACATCATTAACCTGTTATTATCTCTATCCATTAAAGCTCACGCCCCTACCATCGTATGTGCTCCACTGTGCTTGTGCCATACTAATTGAAAGATATATGAGGGCGGGAGGTTGGTTACTCAGTATCCAGCTACCCAGGAAACACCACCAATCATTGGAGATGACTTCATGCCATGACAAGAGGTATGAAACATGAGTAGAGGATTGGATATTTGTTCAAAACTCATCCAGTTACCCACCTTTGATATATTATAGCTTGGTTCCTTACTTAACATCAAAAGAAAGTTAGGGATCAGACATAAATAAAATTCATGTAATGGGGATAAAAATTCATGATCTAGATCCCATTGATTAATATTACTAGTAATCTACATGAATATTTGATCAATTATAAAATAAAAATCCCTCCCAAATCTATGGAGGATAAGATAAACACATTTTGATGAATCTTACAAATGAATTCAATAAAGAATTACAATTAATATTAATTCATAAAAAATTAAAAAATTTCACATTCTTAGAGAATCACTTCCAATTAAATTATTTGTTGATGACTACATTGTTTCCACCAACCCACACAATATGTTCATTTATTTTGTCATGGATGTTATCTAATTACCTTGATCTAATGTTTATTTATTTCAATTTTTAAATGACCTCATCCATCTCTCTCTCTCTACCTCTCTCAAGAAAGAGTTCATGGTGACTAACAGTATTTAGGGTTCAAAGAGATTATTATAAAGTGGGTTTTAGGATTTCTATAAATTCACTCATTAAATTAGATTAATTAATTTACTCAATTAATTAAATAACAAATATCTATGCGTGATGGTCCAATCCTGAGGACTCGGTTGTGAATGAAATCTATATTCCTCATTGGGTAAAAACCTTCATACAAATATAATTGTGATGGAATATTTCATATATAAAACTATTTTTATAAAGAAATTCCAATAACTCAGTCATATTTGTGCACAAACAAAAAATAAAATATTATTTCTAATATATTACAATTGAATCTCCCTGATTCCAAAAATATCATGTTAGTAAATTGAACCATATCTGACATACTATATAAAATATTATAATAGTTTAGATAAAACAAATATATGGATAAACATACTCTCTGCATTAAAATATTTTCATCTATGAAGAGAAATTAATTAGGGATCCTTAAAAGGGTGTCCTATAAATAAACTAACATATAAAACAACCCACCATAACACAGACTACCATTATCTCAAGAGGTTCAATATATAACCAATATTGGTGAAAAACCAACCCTTGAATGGAACATCTTTTTTCATCAGTATAGTTATTTTCCTTAGTAGTTCTTGAATAAAAATCATAACTGAAAAAATGGCCACTGTAAGAGAATCCTCACAAGACTTGCCACCCAAAATCCAATTCTCATTTAATGTTCATCCTACTATAAGGGATTATGTGAATCCAAGAGCCACTAGCACCTATATTTAATGTTTAATTTTCAGTATTACCTATATTGGGAATGCTAACTCCCCACCTTTACAAAATATCCTTTATAGTTATCACATGACGATAAAACATTGATGATGCACTCATAAACTAGGTTCTTTAAACATAATTCACACTACCACAATAATATTTTCAACAATTATTCTCCTCCCATTATATATTAGTTTATTTTTTTTCTTTATTACATATGATATAGGAACGGATTTTACAATCTTTTTTCACAAAGGTGATAGGGTCATTCTTCCTCACCCTCTTCCCAAACAATTATGGGAATCCTTAATCAGATTCATAAAATCCAAAAAGTTTTATTTAATATCGATGAAATATTATTTTTTTGTTTTTTCACAATATAATAAAAGAAACCAAAAATCATCTCAGGATCAACACAAACCTCATCAAACTTCTCAACACCGCACCTATGAAATTCATGTTGACCAATCAGCTACAATTTAAATTTGATGGTCCTGTCAGTTTAGATGAATTTTCTATACTATCACCTGACCCTAAAATAACACCTGATAAAATTTTATTACCCACGATCCACAATCATTAGAAAAATATTCCTCCTCCATGAAATAAAAAGATTTAACATGTTATTATTGGGCCCAAAAAAATTTGTTAGACATACGTCGCTAAGGTTAACCCTCCACTACATTGGTCTCTACTAATTATATTTGTCATGATATTTAAATCCAAAAACAATAGAAAACATTTTCCACAAATAAAAACTGGATAACATGCTCACCAATAGAAAAAAACCTTCGGTACATCACCTAAGAACATCCAGTCACTAAGGACCAAAAAATTGACATCACCATTAAAGTCCCCTATAATATAATTAATGTGTGTAGAGACACCACCATTAATCAATGGTGAACTATTAATCCCTCTCTAAAAAATACTCTAACACATAGAATATACCTTCCCTTTTTGATCCTCTATAATTCGGTCTCTAAAACCCCTACCAAGGGTGTCAACTACGATTACACTGTTGTAACAGTTTTATCTCATCAACTACAATGACATAAATTAAATAATATACAACCAATACTCTATGAATCCCAATTCATTCTTATAGAGTTTACTATATAAATTATACTCTTATGATAGTGAAAGAGAAGTCTGGAATGCCTAGTAAGATCCTCCTTGAACATATACAAGGAAGGATTCATTACATATTCTCTATGAATAACATAAAGGAATTCCACCCTCAACCAAGAAAGACATTAACATTGTCACAAAAAATTTTGTTGAGGAATATGTCAATGTTTTCTAAAGGGGAGATCATGAGCCATAATCATTTTTAAATTTGTCCATATTTATAAGAATTTAATTATCATTAGTTCACATAGCGTACAACTTCTTTCATACTATATGATGTATATCTAACAACAAAACATTGAAAGTGGGATATTATCACAATATTTGAGCAGATCCCACTCACTATTAGGAATGGATATCACCTCATTTATTCATTTTTACATTACCACTCAGTAGTAGTTTTGTTATCTAATCCATAATAGGATAAGTACTTATATATTAAATATACTATAATGGAATTTCTAGAAATATTTGTTTATACACCAAGGATAAAGTAACTTTATCAGAAGGGGTGGCTGAAATATAGCCCTCATTAGTGTAGAATCTCTTGATAACAAGTGTCTATTCTAATGTTCCACCGTAATGCAAGACATATGAATATATTAGGTAGGAAGAATACATTGTTCATGTTCCATCTAGTATGAGGGTCCACAAACATAGGAATAAATCATGATCTGAGCAACATCAGGTGACAAGTGACCATAGTCATCCCTTGAACACACCATCCCATAACATTAACTTTATCTACCCCATGTATAGCTAGAATATATTGAGATTTATTATTATGAGAGAGTATCATAGTGTTTTTCACATTCGTCTTACCCTACACCACCCACTGTCCAACTATAACCTATCATTGTAAGGCCACATCCATTAATAGTAAAATTTCTCATTTTGAGGCTATATTACTCATAAATATACTTCCATTAAACCACTATGGATATCTTTAGGTGAAATGATATATTGCTTCAAAATATAGGGTGTATCCTAACAAATATTACTAAAACACCAATGCTGGCTCTGGTGAATCCATCATATCTTTTGTTTCATGGTTACATAACTACAACATGAAATGTCCCTCTACAAAGTCACCACCCAAACCCTAAATAGCGATAAATTACAAAATAAATCATGTCGAAGGCATATCTAATGAGGAGTTTGGACCTAAAATCATACCTATATATGGTCATTCTACTATATAGAGAGTTCAAAATCCTTGGATAACACATGATCCTTGAAAAAGAATTAGAATGTAAGAACAATAGAGTCGTACCATTATGATATTTAGAAAAAACCATACACTATATTCTGACTATTATAGGTCAGGAGCTTAGTTCAAGAATAGTTATGTAGTTTGAAATAGTCCAAGAATGATGGAAATTAATGTCTCAAACTCAAGGAAAACCTCTATTTTTTCGACAATTGATCACTCCTAAAGAACCCATGAAGCCTCTTTCATCAAAAAAATTTATAGAATGTTGTCCTAAAGTTCATATAATCTAACTCACCATCATTTTTCATCCATTAAATAATAATTACTATACTAATAATTACCTAGAGAGAAACTATCTTGAGTCATAGATAATTTATATCTTTAAACTATGTCTTAGAAAATAATTCATCATCACTCTCTAACCGGTGGAGAGACTCCCAACATTGGTAATGAACTTATACTAACTCTTCTTATGCACATAAGATAGTTATCATCTGGTAAAACCCTTTATTTCATACGTTAAATCCTCATGTATTAGAAAATATATGGATGATATGACATGGAAAGAACATAAAAGATAATAAATAACTACTACATGAATCATGTACCAACATTTTTATACCCATCAATAATGTATTACCAATCTAGGTTAACTACCTCGTTATAAGAGTCCTATAAAACGGATACATTATCCACTACACCAATACTAGTATTCATGCTCTCAAAGACAAAATCAATATCCCTATAACATCATTTCATAAAATTCACAAACCAATCCTCTCATGATAATAAATATCAAGCTTCTTATATGGGCCTAAATATCTTTATTCCACTCTGACACATCTTGGACCATCGGGCACCAATTAGGACCAGTAGTGAGATAAGTGTTCTAGTCAAATACTACATCCAAAATGTTAGGGTCTAGTGACTAGAATAGAGTATGCATATCTCATACCAAGGGAGGATTTAGACTATATTAACCTTCAACTAAAATATATCTCTAATTTTTTATCTGAAAAGTAACATGAAAAAAATATAAATATATTTAACCTATTAAATTTTATACAATACATATATGATACCTAAAATAAAACCACAATACCACATAGGTAAATAAAATTGGAATTGATCATCCAACAAACCTATAAATCAAATAGATAAAAGATTATAGAAAGATAATCACCGCTATATATAAACATAGATCACTCCTGAGTCACAATGATCGTCTCCACCATCATAGCCTAGAAAACTACACCACACATCACTATGAATCCCCAAGAATCAAATTTGAATAACTCACATGAACACCTTGTTCAACAAAACCATATCTAAACAATGTATCACTTATAATAGGAAACTTGTGTAGTCATAATGTCCAGAAAGAAGTGATTATAAACATACTCACTAATACACCCCAAAACCATACTGTAAAAATAATGGAATTATAAATATTAAAACCCCTAATATGGTAAAATAACTAAAAACAAGACAAGAAATTATCTAGGTATTCTCAACCAATAGAATTATTTCAGACATAAATAATTCAAGATCATATCTATTCCATTTCAAAAAGGTTTGTATCTGAAGAGAAAATATTGATTCTCAGAATTTTTGATACCCCATAAAGACAAAAATTGATAACCCTTTTGTAAATCGTATCTCAATGATGCTGAGGGATTCATAGGGGTGATAAGTCTAAAATAATTTGATCTTATCAACATCTCCTACTATAAGATTCCAACCATTACTGGAGATTTATTAGTCTTGATTAAAGGTATTATTTTTCATAATGTAGAGTATATTCTTTTGGGTTTTACTATGGATGGTATTTGTGTAAAAATGTGAGAAAATGGATCAAGTAGGGAAGTGCACGGATGGTGCACGATTTTCCCGAACATTGTTCCCTAGCCCAATGAAAACCTAGAAAAAGGGAAAATTCATGTTTGGTGTATGGTTATTCAAATCATGTGCCCTCTTAAGAGTAATCATGCAACCCTATAAAATAGGTGCACATGGTTAGGGGAAATTGTGCACACCTACTGAGAAAACCGTGTGAGGGAATTAAATTTACCAAAAAATAGTTTTAATATTTACCCAACCCCCATTTTAATCCTAAACCAAACCCCATTCGACGCTAATTACTCTTTCAAAATTTTGGAGCACCCCTGATAGATTCCAAGACTTTCTTACTGTAACGACCCAATGTTTTTCAACGGAAATTCTCTTCTTATAATTATGTCACAAAATAACATGAAAACACAACATAATAAACTACTAAGTGATAACTAACCCTTAAACATAAGTTTTTCACTTTTATGTTTTGAATTTTGAAAATCCGACATACACGGTTGAGTTCATGGTGATTTTTAGAGTCTAATGAAACAAAAATAATTTTCGACGAATACTAATCTACCCATGTCAATAGTAACATACCCTTATGAATAGTATTATGACCCTTATGAATAGTAAATCATCCAACATAATAGTAACCTTACCCATGAATAATTAAATAAAATTTAGACATCTTAGAAAGTGACAATTTGATCATAGTAAACGTTTTGGTATTTTCTAAGTTATAAATAATTAATTATAATTAATTAATTAATTTAAAAGAATATTTATTACACTAAAATGTAATCATAATTTATTTAATCAATTTCTTATAGTCTTTAGATAATTTTATAAGACCCTACGTAATTTTTGAAAGCACTATAAAATTATTTTTAATCTTAAAAGTTGTTTTTTATGTAGATTATGATTTTAATTAAATATTAAATTAATTATATTTAAAAAATTATTTTTGAAAAACGGACTTCGGTTTTTGATTCTACACATTTAAAAATGGTTGGGGTAAATTTTTTCAATTTTTCCGAAATACATGAATTTTTGATGAATAGTAGAATCCGATAATTCACAATAAATGTTAAATAATTGATTAATTGAGTCATCGATGATGCTCTGCTGATGAAAGACCACATGGTTCTGGATCACATGATAAAATTACTATTATTGGTCATTCAAGACTAACTATTCCTTGTATTGTGAAGAAATAATAAACTAATGAAATTTATATTAAGGAAACCCCACTCCCCACCACTATAAAAGCCACCCATCACACCCTCATTTCCTCACACATCCCAAGCTCCAAGCCTTCTCTAAACAATGCCCAAAAAACTTCCATATCCCCTACCCCACTTACAAGAGCTTATGGTCTCATCAAAATACCAATCATAGGCCCTTAAAGAGGTTCTCAAGAGAAGGATTCAGGAGGTAATTTCTCTCCCTCTTCTCCTTTAATTTCGTTTCATGTTCAAGTTCATTTCTTGATCTCTACCCACCTATATTAATCAAAATGGTATTTTAACTCCATTATTATACACATACTATAATTTTATTATTCTAATGGGATATTATTTCATCCAACCCCCTTTCCCTCTTCCGTTTATTTTATTAAAGAGAACGTTGTTCGTGAGGTGTTAATTTATCCCCTTCAAGAACAACATGATTTCTTCTTCCATTTCAACCTTCAGATATGGTCATGAAACCATTTTTATTGTTGAACCAGAATATATTATATGTATTAGGTCATAATTAATGTTTTGGAAATAACCAATGTCCATATTACTAAGTGATAAGTTAAAAAAATTTTGTTGTGATCGAGAAACATCCCAAATTGACCCAAATAACCATCATTTAATTATTATCTAATTATTCATCCACATGGATCTAATATAATTAATTATAAGATAATTCAAACTCCTGTAATATCATTAATAACATGTGATATAATTTCTGGATGTTTACCCATGTTCTACCCAAACATCAATTTAAGAATACAAGTGAACCACCCAAGAAAAACCATAAAAATAAACATCCTCGAACAATGTTTTTAAACTCTATAAGTCATCCAATGGAACATAAAATGACATAATGACAACATAATGAACCCTATTAATGTAAAAAAAGGTTCTGTAATTTATAATTAATGAATATAATGTCATTACACAGGACATTAAAGAGAAGGAATCATTCGGATACAAGGTAAGGGGAAATTCTCGAACCCAACTTTCATCCTTCGGGTCCTCCCTCTTTCACTCCAATTTGAAATGTTTACTTCATAAAAATAATTTGTTCATAAGTATCTTTACTTTTCTAGTATATAAATTTTTTTCACTGGTATTTATGGAAAACCAAATTTCTTCCAAAAGAACCCTTCGTTAAAGAACACACCTTTTACCTCTCATTCAAGATTGATGGTTCTTGTAACATGTATGATATTCCCTAATTCTTTTGGGAACCCAATTATTATGAATGTTTTCATATGAAATGAAACCCATTCCTTTTCATGGGTTCATTATTTTCATTTATTTTATATGTTCATTGTGGAATGCATGATAAATGATAATGTTATGATGTGATGGGTGTGCCCGGAATTATACAGCCCTCCAATGCATTGGTTAATGTGATGAATCTCATGAGTAAATGTGAAATAATGTGTGAACAAGATTCCTTCTTGGTTCAAAAGTATGTGTGGTAGTTAACCACTAAGATATGATTTTTCATTTTTATTCATTGCCACATTTCAATTCTTATATTCATTCTTCCTCTCATGTTCATGATCTTTTTCCCATGTTATTATTTTGAACACCCCATGATATATTATTCTTATATATCCTCTTACTGGGCTTCTTGTTCACCTCTTTTGATGTATATCCTTAGGTGGATACATGTACTAAGGATAGGACAAGTTCTAATAAGAATCTAGAGAAGATGAAATTAAATAAATGTTTATGCTTTCTGTTGTATTGGTTATGTATGGTCCTAGTTTGCCTGAGACACTAAACCTTTGGATTCTCTATGTGTAATAATATTATGTTTTTTATCTTTGAAATGATGTAATAGTAATTTTAGAAAAGTCTCAGGTTGCTATAGTTGGTATCAGAGGAAA
The DNA here is from genome assembly GCA_963277665.1 of Viscum album. Lineage (NCBI taxonomy): Eukaryota > Viridiplantae > Streptophyta > Magnoliopsida > Santalales > Viscaceae > Viscum > Viscum album. Next base: position 967,059,540 of record OY728133.1, on the reverse strand, counting down.
GTTTTAGTTAATTTGGGAATTAGGATTAGGGAACCCTAGAGAAAACCTATAGCATGAGGTTAAGTACAAATATGCACACAAGAATATTTAAATAGGGATCCCATATGTTATGATTTTAGTATAAATTGTTCATGTTATTAATTTATATATTCCTAAATTGTTTACTTATGTTCTGTTCTAACCTTTTATATTTTACAAAATGGTGGGAACCAGGAGAAATCAGACCAACAACTCATGCAAGGGCCAATGCACTGATTGCCCGAACAACACCCCCAATGATTTGGGAGGTGGAGTTCAAAACATCATGGTGATTCTTACCCAATTATCTCAGGTTATGAACAAAAACCATAATAATGGGGAACATCCTCATTCACCAAAGAGGGAGAAACTGGCTATTGAATGCTTTTTGTGGCAATTACCACCGACGTTTAGTGGGTCTTCTGATACACTAGTTGCGGAACAGTGGGTCAACTCCAGGGAGAATATCTTTTTTGTTCTTCACTGTTCTGAGATGGAGAAGGTTACCCTAGTCGTTTATTGTCCACATGGAGAAGCCGATCAATGGTGGGATTTGATTAAGAACACCAAGCCAAGGTAGGAAATTTAAGAGATGGAATGGGAATACTTTAAGATAATGTTTCTTAATAAGTACTTCCCATGAACACTTTGCACGAAGATGGAGAGAGAATTTATATAGCTCATGCAAAAAGAAGGAGAATCTATCAAAGCCAATGAAGTAAATTTCACAAGGCTTTCAAGGTGTGCTTCTTGTTTTGTTATCAACAATGATAGAAGAATTGATAGATTTTTTAGTGGATTAAAACCACACCTTTGAAAGGCTGTTGAAATTTGAGACTTTGGGAGTTATGAAGATGTTTTTCGGTGTGATCTCAAAGAGGAGATAGAGTTTTGAGAATGGTCCCATGGCTATAGTGATAAGAAAAGAAAGATGGAGTTTCATACTGGTGGATCTAATGATAAAGGCGGGAAGAAAAATCAACAACCCACATGCCAAAAATGTGGAAAGTTGCACCATGAGAATTGGCTCAAGGGATGGGGAAATGCCTCACGTGTGGCAAAGAAGGAAACCAGGGTCAATAGTGTCGAAAAGACACAAAAAGGAAGAAGAATGTAGCCGATGAAAGGAGAGAACCACTCAAGGTTCAATAATACAACTGTAGGGAGCTAGGGAACTACGCAAACCCGTGCACTAAACCTCGAGCTCTCAAGGGTAATCAGCATCATCAACCACCAAAGCCAAAAGAACAAGGGAAGGATTATGCCATCACTACTGTGGATATGGAGCATGATAATGGAGTCATACAAGGTACACTTCCTATTCACTCAAGAATGGAAAAAGTCTTATTTGATTCTGGTTATACGGAATCCTTTATATCTTGCAAGTTTTCTAGAACTACAGAATCGAAGCCCCAAACCTTGAAGTAGATATATATGTAAAAACACCGAGTGGTGCAATCATTGCATCCTAAGAGTTTGACTCTTCTCCCATTGGCGTATGTGGTATGATTCTTCTGGAAAATCTCGTAATACTTCACTTGGTGTAATTCGATGCTATAATGGGAATGGATTGGCTCTCATTATGTAGGGAACCTATCAACTATCGGGAAAAGGAAATATCCTTTCATATTCCGAACCATCCCATGCTCCTCTACAAAGGCAAGGAAGATCATGAATCTCCTTTTAAAAATATTGCAATGTTGTGGGTGTTGATTCCCTATGAAGAAGCATACCTCGCCCAAATGGTTGAGTCGATGGAAAGTTCCAAACATGAGGAAATTCCCATCGTGAGGGAATATGAAGATATATTTCCTGAAGAGGTACCCATAATTCCCCCGAATCGTGAGGTAGAGTTCTCAATTGAACTCATGCTCAGATCTACTCCAATATCGAAATGTCCCAAAAGGATGGCTCCTATCAAACTGGCGGAGTTAAAGAAGCAGCTGAAATAACATCTAGAAAAAGGGTTCACATGCCCGAGTGCATCACCTTGGGGTGCACTTGTGCTCTTTGTGAAGAAGAAGGATGGAACAATGTGGCTATGTATCGATTATCAGGAACTCAACAAGATCACCATAAAGAAAAAGTATCCCCTCCCAAGGATTGATGACTAGTTCGACCAGTTAAGAGGACCTCAATACCTATCAAAGGTGGATCTTTGTAATGGATATCCTCAGGTAAAGGTAAAGAAGGAAGATATTTAGAAGACTACCTTCTGTACTAGGTATGGGAACTATGAGTTTTTAGTGATGCCATTCGGACTTACTAATTCCCCTGCAGTCTTCATGGATTTGATGAATAGAGTCTTTAGACATCACCTCGACAAATTTGTTGAAGTGTTTATCGATGATATTCTCATCTACTCCAAGAGAATGGAGGAACATGAAGAACAACTAATACTTGTGTTGGTGACATTGAGAAAGGAGAAGTTGTACTCAAAGTTCAGTAAGTGTGATTTTGGATGAACCAAGTCACGTTCTTCGGACATGTGATCACAAGTGAGGGAATTTTTGTGGATCGTTCAAAGACGAAGGTGATTGAGGAATGGCCCCGGTCCTCTACTATTATAGAAATCCATAGTTTTCATGTATTAGTCGGGTACTACCGACGTTTTGTGAGAAACTTCTCATGATTTTCAATCCCGCTAACTAAGTTAACAAGGAATGGGGTGAAGTATTTCTGGATGGAAGAATGTGAGGGAAGCTTCAAGGAGCAAAAGAGAAGGATAATCACTACACCTGTACTCACACTACCGAAAAGTGGAGAAAGTTTTATGATATACAGTGAAACTTTAAAGAAAGGCTTGGGTTGTGTACTCATGAAAAATGACAATGTGATAGTCTATGCCTCAAGAAAGTTAACGATCCATGAGTAGAACTACCCAACACATGATCTAGAGCTGGCAGCCGTGATTTTTTCCTTGAAAATCTTGTGAAACTACTTTTATGGTGAGAAGTGTGATATATACACCGACCACAAGAGCCTATAGTATATATTCACACAAAAGGAGCTCAACATGAATCAAAGGATATGGTTAGAGCTAATCAAGGATTACGATTGCTCTATTCACTATCATCCTGGAAAGGTGAACAAGGTAGATGATGCTCTAAGTAGAAAAGAACCTGCTACTCTATCCATGATGCGGATTGATAAAGACCCCATCTTCATAGATATGAAAAGGATGGATTTGAAAATCATATGGGTAGGGGATACATCCTAACTTTCCCAAATGATTGTGCAACCTTCCATCCAAGAGAAGATTAAGGAAGCACAAAGGGGTGATGTGGAGATACAAAAGAGGGTGAATGCAGTAAAGGAAGGGAAGTTGCAAGAATACCATATCGACGATGATGGAGTGATTCAGTTTGGAACGTGGATTTGTGTGCCTTCATCACCTGGGATAATGTAGGATCTATTTGATAATGCACATAGGTCATCTTTCTCTATCAATCCTAGGAGTACCAAGATGTACCGTGATCTCCAGGAGCACTTCTTGTGGGATAACATGAAGAAGAACATTGCGGAATATATATCAAGGTGCTTGGTATGTCAACAAGTTAAAGCTGAGCGACAAAAGTACAAAGGTATGATGCATCCATTTCTTATTACCATGTGGAAATTGGAAAATCTTACTATGGACTTTGTCATGGGTATCCCAAAGACGTCAAAGGTAAATAATGTGATATGGGTTGTGGTTGACCGACTCACCCAGACTGCCCATTTTATCGCTATTCAGGAAGATCTCTCAATTGAACTACTTGCAAAGATATATGTGAAGGAAGTGGTGATACTGCATGGTTTTACACTCTCAGTTGTCTCTAACAGTGATCCAAGGTTCACATATATGTTCTGGAGGAGCCTTTAACATGCTTTGAGTACTGAATTAAATTTTAGCAAGACCAATCAAACCCAAACTAATGGCCAGCTGAAAAGGACTATTCGGACGCTTGGAGATATGCTAAGAGCATGCTCCCTTGAATTCAAAGGTGGTTGGGATCAGCATATCCCATTGGTTGAGTTCTCATACAACAATAGCTTCCACTCGAGTATATAGATGGCTCTATATGAAGCTCTGTATGGAAAGCGATGTAGAACTCCAACATGTTGGGATGATGTGGGAGAAAGCAACCTACTCGGACCCAACCTTGTTCAAGAGATGACAGAGAAGGTTCAATTCATCCAGAAACACATCAATGCTACTCAAATTCAGTAAAAGAGCTATGCTAACAACCTTCGAATGGACTTGGAGTTCGACGTTGGAGATAAAGTCTTCCTTTGAATATCTCCATGGAAGAGAGTCATGTGATTCGGGAAGAAAGGGAAGCTAAGCCCATGGTATATTGGCCCCTTTGAGATCCTCGACTGTATAGGAGCCATGGCCTATCATCTTGCACTTTCACCAAATATGGCTCGAGTTTATGATTATTTTCACGTATCACTCCTGAGGAACTACATACCTAATCCCTCACATGTACTAAACTCAGAGGTGGTGCTGCTGGAAGATGATCTCTCCTATGAGGAGTAGCCAGTAAAGATTCTGGATCAAAGAGATAAGGTTCAATGAAACAAGCCAACCCACCTTGTCAAAGTGTTGTGGAGGAACCATAAGTTGGAGGAAGCAACATGGGAACTAGAAGAGGAAATGAAGGAGAAACACCCTCACCTATCTGTGTAAAGTGAAATTTCGGGGGAGAAATTTCTTAAGGGGGAAGAATGTAACAACCCAATGTTTTCAAAGGAAATTACCTTCTTATAATTATGTCATAAAATAACATTAAAAAACAACATAATAAACTACTAAGTGATAACTGACCTTTAAACATAATTTTGTCACTTTTATGTTTTGAATTTTGAAAATCCGACATACTCGGTTGTGTTCAAGATGCTTTTTGAGTCTAACAAAACAAAAATAATTTTTGGTGAATAGTAATGTACCCTTGTGACTAGTAACATACCCTTATGAATAGTATTACGACCCTTATGAACAATAAATCATCCAACATAAGAGTATCCTTACTCATGAATAATTAAATAAAATTTAGACATCTTAGAAAGTGTCAATTTGATCTTAGTAAATGTTTTGGTATTTTGTAAGTCATAAATAATTACTTATAATTAATTAATTAATTTAAAAAATATTTATTTCCCTTAAAATTATTCATAAATTATTTAATCAATTTCCTATAGTTTTTAGATAATTTTATAAGACCCTACGTAATTTTTTAAAGCACTATAAAATCAATTTTAATCTTAAAAACAGGTTTTTATGTAAATTATGATTTTAATTAAATATTAAATTAATAATTTTTAGAAAATTAAAATTGAAAAAAATGACTTCCTTTTTGGATTATATACGTTGATAAATGATTGGGGTAAATATTTGGGATTTTTTTGAAATACTTGAATTTTTTATGAATAGTAGAATCCGATAATTCACAATAAATGTTAAATAATGGATTAATTGAGTCATCGATGATGCTCTGCTGATGTAAGCCCACTTGGTTCGTGATCACATGATAAAATTAATATTTTTGGTCATTCAAGACTCACTATTCCTTGTCTTTTGTAGAAATAATAAACTAATGAATTTTATATTAAGGAAACCCCACTCCCCTCCATTATAAAAGCCACCCTTCACAACCTCATTTCCGCACACCAATAAAGCTCCAATACTTCTCTAAACTATGCCCAAACACCTTTCCTAGCCCCTCCCCCACGTCAATGAGTTTCTGGTCTCATAAAAATACCATGATTAGGCCCTTAAGGAGGTTCTCAAGAGAATGATTCAAGAGGTAATTTATCTCCCTCTTCTCCTTAAATTTCCTTTCAAGTTCATGTTCATTTCTTGATCTCTCCCCACCTATATTCATCCAAATGGTATTGTAACTACATTATTATACACATAATGTAATTTTATTATTCTAATGGAATATTATGTCATCCAACCCTCTTTCCCTCTTCTTTTTATTTTATTAAAGAGAACATTGTTTGTGAGATGTTAATTTATCACCTTCAAGAACGACATGCTTTCTTCTTCCATTTCTACCATCAGATCTGGTAATGAAACCATTTTTATGGTTGAAACAGAATATTTTATATGTATTATTTCCTATTTTAAGTTCAGGAAGTAACATATATCCATATTACTAAGTGATAAGTTAAAACAAGTTCGTTGTGATCGAAAAACTGCCCAAATTGAACCAAATAACCATCATTTAATTATTATCTAATGATTCATCCACATGGATATAATATAATTCATTATAAGATCATTCAAAATCATTTAATATCATTAATAACTTGTGATATCATTTCTGGTTGTTTACCCATGTCTTAACTGAACTTCAATTTATGAATACAAGTGAACCACCCAAGAGAAACCATAAAAACAAACATCCCCGAACAATGTTTTTAAAATCTATAAGTCATCCCATGGAACATAAAATGACATAATGAAACCATAATTAACCCTATTAATGTATAAAAGGTTCTGAAATTTCTAATTAATGAATATAATTTCATTACACAAGACATTAAAGAGAAGGAATCATTCGGATACAAGGTAAGGGGAAATTCTCGAACCCTACTTTCATCCTTCGGGTTCTCCCTCTTTCAATCCATTTTGATATGTTTACTTCTTAAAAATCATGTGTTCATCATTATCTTCATTTTTCTAGGATATAAAGGTTTTTCACTGGTATTTATTGAAAACAAAACGTTTTCCAAAAAAACTCTTCTTTCAAGAACACATCTTTTACCTCTCATTCAAGATTGAGAGTTCTTGTAACATTAATGATATTCCATCATTATTTTGGGAACCCAATGTTTATGAATGTGTTTGTATGAGATGAAACCCATACCTTTTCATGGTTTCATTATTTTAATTTATGTTATATGTTCATTGTGTCATCCATGCTAAATGATAATGTTATGATTTGATGGGTGCGCCCGGAATTATATAGCGCAATTTGAATGTTTAAATATGACGGGTGCTCCTGGAATTATAAAGCACTCCAATTCATTAGTTAAAGTGATGAATCTCATGAGTAAATGGTAAATGATGTGTGAACAAGATTCTAGCTTGGTTCAAAAGTATGTGTGGTAGTTAACCACTAAGATATGATGCTTCATTTTTATGCATTTCCACATTTCATGTCTTATATTTATGTTCCCTCTCATGTTCATGATCTTTTTCCCATGTTATTATTATTCTCACCCCATGCTATATTGTTCTTATATATCCTATTACAGGGATTGTAACTCACCCCTTTCGATCTATATTCTCAGGTGGCTACATTTACTAAAGAGATGACAAGTTCTAATAAGAAGTTAGAGAATAAGAAATTAAATAAATTTTTATGCTTGATGTTGTATTGGTTATGTATGGTCTTAGTTTTCCCATGACACTAAACATTTGGATCCACTATGTGTAAAAATATAATGTTTTTTATCTTTGAAATGATGTAATAGTAATGTAATAAAAGGATCAGGTCGCTATACTTACCACTGTTCATTGTGATTCAAATCCCAGATCGATGATTTGAACCCCTCACAGTAAGTGAATACTATCCCGCTTGGTTTCATGTTCCTCTCCATATCTCCTCCCATTATATAAATGGTTTGTTATTCATATTTTTTTAGATCTATATATGTTTTCATGATCTAAATATGGTATTTTGGGTCTAGATCATGATTTTTTAATCTTGATATGGGGATTTAGATCTGGATCTCATTCTACGTCATCGTGTGACTCAAATTGTTGAGATTTCAATTGGTTGATCATTCATCAACAAATTGATGTAGGTTTTATATAATTAAAATCCAAAAGTCATGATTTCAATTATATTTATGTAATTGTATAATTGTGGTTAGATATTTAGCTATTGAGTTCATAATTGAAATGATAAAATTGTTGAATTCATTAATTAAGGAAAAATTAGAAATTAGAGATATTGGATTTTTGGATTGTGAATTGTTAATTGTGGAATTAATTAGGGGATATTGAGATTTTTTTATTCAGTGATTAATTGTGGAACTAATTAAGGGATATTGATATTGTGAATTTGAATATTTAATTTTGTTATTAAATATAGGATAATGATATTGTGAATTGAATAACTAATTGATGATTTAATTATGGGATTATTAGGATATTGTCTTTTGATTAATTAATTGTGAAATTAATTAAGGGAATTGATTTGATAAAATAATTTTTGAACTAGTTAAGAATTGGGAAGATTAATTAATTTTATATTTAATTAACTAGATTGAGATAATTATTTAATTTTTGAGATGATTAATAATATTGAGAAAATTGAATAATTATTTGATTAATTAATGAGATTACAAATATTAATTAATTTTTTAGTTAATCAGTAAGAGGGAGAAGATTATTTAATTATTTAGATAATTTATAAGCCTGAAAATATTACTTAATTATTGAATTAATTAGTGAGACTTGTATAATTAATTAATTGTTGAGTTAATTAATGTGGTTGGTCAGATTATCTAATTGTTGATTTAATTAATGAGATTGAGTATATTAATTAATTGTTGAATTAATTAATGAAATGATGAATGGTAACAATGGAATTTATATTAGAATTGATATCTAGAATGTTAACAAAAAAATTATGATATTAATATGATATATAATATAAATAATGGAATTCTATAACATGAAATTCATTGGGGATAGTTTAGAATTTGGCATGGGCCGAAGCAGGTATTGAGTTTCAAGTGTCCTCAGAAACCAAGTGGATTCTGTTGTTAAATAATGGATAAATAAAAATGATATAAATTTTTACTTATTCACTATGTTTATTTATTTATTCTACATACATAATTATAGATTGGATATTGTTTAAATATTGCTAGTGGTGGTCTACTGAGTCGTACTCACACCCTACTTGGTCTTCCTTGTCAGTACCCAAATAAATGTTATTGTTGCAGGATAGGTTATGTGAAAGGCCATGTGTTAGATGGATGATTCAGTGATGGATTGTAGATGAGGGAACCAAACAGGGTTTGAGGCCTACATGGGATTCCTTAATTTATTTACTTTTATTTTTCATTTTGATAGTGGAAACATATTCTATCATGGAATATAAACTATTTAGTTTTGATATTTTACGTCTAGTTTTGCTCCTCTTGAGATATTAGTGTTTTTCTACCCATGATATCGTATAGTTATTTGTTTTTATTATTTATTTATGTCTACTGGTATATTACTTTGATAAAAGAGGGTATATACTCCATATGAATAATATTAGACCCTCGCTTCTAGTTAGTAGCCTCTGTCATATGGGGAGACATTATTGAGTACATGTGATCGACCGACATGGGGAATCGGTGTGCCGAACCAAGTCCAGGATATTACACCTACTTCCGTATAAAAATTTGAAATCATAAATGATTATTTTCTACGTGTTAATGTATGTATTCTAGTTGAGGTGGTACATCACAATGTTTTTTACAACTATCTATTCTATATCATTGGAATATTAACCCATTGGTTGACCCACAAATTAAAAAAGAATAGATCTAGGTGAAGAAAGTACTAACACCTATAACCTTGGCCATTTATTTTAAGAGAAAAACTTAGGTCATCTTATTGAAATGGTAATTGGGGGAAACACCTAACCAATGGAAATGTGTTGTTAAATGGGGTGACAAACATAGTGGATATTTCATACCTCAAGTAGTTCATATCATATTTGGAATACTAAACTTCAAATATTGAGTACATGGACTCCAAGTTTCCCATAGTATGAAAATCATAGATATAGGATGAACTAAATTCATAGATATGGGACCTTCACCCCGAGTAGCACACATAAATCAAACAACTAAATGGAAAGGAATGAAATCAATTTGTAATTTTAGTAAACCTTGTTTCATTGAACAATAAATAAAAAACAAGGAAGTTTCGTATTCTGTGAACCCTTTAATCGATACAGCCAATTCCCATCATCATCCTAATATTGTTAAATACTAACACTACATAATTGTACCTATAAATCATCTTATAGTACCATAATATACATTTTATGATGATAATTCTATAAACAACTCAAGAAAGGATATTTCTTTTCTCCAAACTAATGTTGAGTGAATATTTTATGAAAAAACCCACACTGTCTAAAGTAGACCATGTTGTGAACCCCAAGCCATCTACATGGTGTGTTGGGAGGGGGATAAAACAACCTAATGGGTGTATCAAACCTCTTTTATGAAAGTAATCTATATATTTTTACCCACAAACACTACATGTCTACCTTCGCATTCCCAAGGATTGTTTAGTCAAACCCGACCCGGTCTAGCCATACAGTAGGCTAGCTAGGACATGCGCTTGACTACATTACAAACTACAAAATGGGTTGGCCTTTGAAACATGTAACATAAGGGGTAATTTCAATACTTTGGATAATATCTTGGTGCCTACTATGTGGTGTATATTCAGAGCTCTAATCACAACAGATTAATCACCCAAGGTTGGTACCCTAACCACCTCATGAAATAAATTATTTTCACAACACAACGACTAAGTGGTTTCCTCCTCCTAACTATGAAGAGATACCAAATAGACCGACTAACCATAATCCCCTGTTCTTTGATTATTGTACCATCATATAATGTCTTACCTATTCATGTAAATTTAGTCAATATCATTCCACTACCACAATCTTATCCCCACACCATCATCAGGGTTCATCTACCATACCTCAAAACCTATATCTCCTCCATGGTTTTTGTCCCATCTCACTTATTCCATTCTGAATAAAGAAAGATATGGAAAATATAGTTAATTGGATATGTTAGTTAGATACCAATTAAATTCCAAAGGTCTTAACTAATATATTTTTTCCATGATAAGAGGCACACAACATAGGTATGTGGGAGTGGTTCAGTGGCCAAATTACAACCAACAACCTCCCTTTGATCCACCATATTACAATTACTTACTAGATATCCAATTAAATTTAGGTATGAAATATAAATATTATTTTTATTTCTTGGATTGAGAAAAAAATATAGATCCCATAGAATAATTTGGTTTATAAATGGATTAAATAATGAAGCAATTACAAAATAAAAAATGCCTTCAAAATCCATGGTGGAAAAGATAAAATCATAATGATGAATCATTAAAAAAATTTAAATAACCACATATAATAAAGTAGTAATCTTAAAATGGAATAAAATTCTTTCCTCATTATTGAATCATTATTTCATAAATCTTTTTTTATTACCTCTTTTTTTTCATTATTTCCATGTGATCAGGCCATCGATTTCATCATGAATCTAGTCTTTGTCCATCAATATAATGTTTATATATTCCCTCTATAATATAACCTCATATCTCTCTATAACAACATGAAAAATTTAATTATGTTATTGGTAGGAATCTTATTTTATACATACTTTTTTTATGACCACATTAATATACTATTATATTTCTTAATAACATTATGCATCATGCACAACTATAAATAGGAAAAATTAAGTGATAATTTAATGATATAATCAAAATATTATTATTTTAAGATAATACAAACCCATTCTATTGGAATATTTATTTATTTTCATGTATTGAATAAAAATTTAAAAGATGAAATACAATTATTTTTATTTAGTGTCAATATATTTTAAATAATCCTTAAATAATTTTTATCCGTCATAATGTTTACTTTAAAATGAAATTACTAAATTTTATTAAATAATTATATTTATTTAAAAGTTTAAATTTAAATATTTAGAATTTGTTTTAAAATAATAAATTTCACTTTTGGACTCATCATGTGAAAATTATCTTTGTGATTTTTTGTTGTTATTTGCTAAAATATTTCATTTTTAGTTAAAAAGTGAAAATATTATTTTAATGAAATACAATAAGTCTAATGAAAAAATTAGGATATGATCTAAAAATAAAATTTATTAATATTTATTCTTAATCTATAATTATTTAATGTTCGACATATTACATGATTTTTTATATTTAGAAACACGTTCTTAGAATTTTGAAAACCATGATTTTATCATTTCTAATAATAGTTTTTTGAGTCGTATGTGTATCATATTAGAACTCATTTTTATCACTTTAAAAAATTTAATCAAGTAATATGGACTGAATATCTTGAATTATAAGTTCTAAATAAGTTAATATGGTTAATATCTTTTATATACACGAAAATGAGATTTGGGTAAAAAATAGTTATTGAGGAATTAGTAAGATATTGTTTTCGGTTAATGGTAAATAGAAAAAATTAAAATACCCCAACGCTATTACATTATGATGTTATTTGATGTAAATTATGACCTTATAAATCCTTTTAAAGAATAATTTAAAACCATAATTTATGTAATTAATGTCAACCAATAGTTTTTATCCATAAATAAAAAATAATTGTTATTTATTCACTTTAAGCCACCTCTCTACAAGTATAAATACACCATTGTCATACATACTATTAAATTAACATCTATTAATTATGAAGTTATTGTATTTTTCCACAAAAATATTCTATATAAAGTTCTATCAAGGTCTGAATGATAAATCCTTAGGTTTTAGGGTTCATGTTTCAATGTATCAAAATTCTCCTCATATCCATTTTAGCCCATAAGCCCATTTTGTGTATAACTTGTAAATGTTAATCCAATTTATGATATTATAATTTTGATATTACCCTCAATAAAAAACATTTATTTAACAATGTTATACCTTCATTTACTCTAATTATTTTCTTTCCATAATCCACAATGTAAATCTTCACGTTGCCGAATTCATTTATGAAATTTCCCTTTTTGGCCTATGAAATTCTCATACTGTGAATACCCAATCCTCTTCCATTTCAAGGGTATTCAACTAGATTAAAAACTATTTTATTGATTCATATATTCAATTTTTTTAACCCGTATTCATATTTTTTCGATAAAAATGATATATTGTTCAAGTATTTAAGCAATTGGTATGCAATGATTTTGATATGAACCCCATTCTTTTTTATGGGTTATTGATGAATTGATTTTTTATGATCACTGTGGTTAAAATGAATAAATATACATGAAGTGCTTTCCTTGATATCACTCTAATGAATTTGGTAAATAATTAATCTCAAGTTATGATATGGTTTATGATACCCTAGTGAATAATCTTGCTAATTAGGATTTATGACACCCTGGTGAAAAACCATGGTGATATGTTTATGATTTGTTCATTTTCATGTTGTAGCCAAAATTCAAAGTTTTCAATAATGTTATATCTATTATGATATGCCTCATTCTAGAATTATAATTCCTTATTGATATGAATCTTGTTCATATGAAATGTATTTCCTTTTTTTATTCCCTTTCTTTTCTTTATTCTAACCGATTTCTTTGATTTATGTCCCCAAGATATGAGATGCAGTAAAATTATCTAAGGTAAAACCTTTGACTAAATCTATCAAGTTGATTGAAAGAATATTAAAGGATTATCATTTATGTTTTTTATAAAATATGTTCTTATTGAAATTAAATTAAACCTAAAAATATTATCTGTATTGTAAAATGTTTTACCATTTAATGAATGATTTATGAAATAAAAAGTCATGTCTCCAAAGTTAGTTGTCATATAATGGTATAGTTATCTGTATAAATTTGAATAAAAAATAGTAAAACCCCTCAAGATAAGAATAAATGTAAGAAAACATAATGGTATTTTGGTGAATACAATGTAAGGGGTTTCTAAGAACATTTATCCCTATCAAGATACTAAAAGTAGATATGGCTCTTGCATAGTTGTACAAAGGGGTAACACCAAAAAAATATTTTATTGAACTAGGATCGATTGAGAATTGAATTATGACAACATACCATATTTAAAACATTCTTTTACACTCACAATGACAGATTTAGTTAATCCCATGATTGAACAACCCATTGTGAAGTATATATAGATAATTTAAACCATTTATTCAAATTCAAGTATATCATACTTCAAGAATGATATTAGAAAATTTTAGGAAATATATTTATTTTAGAATTGTTATTATAAGATTCCTAATATTAAAAAATTAATCACATAAGTTTTAAAAATATATAAAAATAGCAGGAAATAGAATAAATCACAAAAAAAATGGATAACATGGGTAATATGATGATGGAATTCCGAATATAGGGGGTCTGAATTAAAGTATCTTGTTGTTTTTAGAAACTAGTTATCATGTATTATTATTAAAAACTAGAATGAATATTTGTTTTAAAACACAATAATGTATAGAATTATAGAGTCTCATGGATGTTTAAGAGATAAAATGATAATGAAAATAAGATTCCATTTTATACATGTCAAAAATTTGGGGATAGGCACCATAGACAATGAATTAAAAGAACGAGATGATGATTTATATACTGAAATGGATGACATAATGTAGCTAATTTCAAATGAAAATTTAATAGTTCATTTTAATTGATGGAGGGGAAATGGTTTGACCTACGGCACTTCAAAATGTTCTATATTGTATATGTGGTGAACAAGGACATTATCTAAATAAATGACCCAATCCAATGGATGAAAATGATAATAGGCATGTGTAATATCCAAAAAAAGAACTATGTAGGGACTACACAGTGATGATTATTATCCACCACTCAAGATTTCTATTTTTGTTGTTTCGAGTCTTGTTTTTGTGGGATGTTTTATAAAACTATTTTTTATGACCAAAAATAAGTTGATGTCATCAAGGGGAAAACATTTATGGTTATTTCATCACAAAAAATATTTTATGCAAATTTACATATTACAAATCATATTATACCTCCTTCATCTAAATTAATTATTATTAAAAGTTTACTTCTTCTTATTTATGATTTTCTTTTGAGATAGTGGTTAAAAATATAAGGTAATTAAATAGTTTATAATCAAGTTATAGATAATTAATTTCTCATTTTAACCTTTTTATTTCAACAAATCAATGATCAAATATTATATGGAAGGAAGGAAATATCATACAACATTCTTACCCCTATACAATGATTTAATCATAAATATTATTGAATTATATAGTTCAAATTATGTTAAAATTATGTGTAAATATTAAACTCACCTATAATAAATTATTTAACATATTGAAAATATTTTTATTTATCTTCAGTTTTTATGGATCATGTTTTCTTTGCAAGATGATCTCAAAACCAAAATTATATCATCTCTTTCTATAAAGAAAACACCAATAAGGGATTTACCATTTCTTTATTGGACTTTCTAACTTCATAGTGAGGGATTAATTAAATGTTATCAATGTTAAATAAGACTCTAATCTTTTCAATTAAGGGTATCGATCAATTTAAAAAAAATATAGGATATTATTTCATTGAGGGTGTAGAGTGTAATGCCTTGAATATTAACTTTTTTTATTAATTGAACTCATTTTTCTTAATTAATATTTTGTTATGGGTACATAGAAATATTTTTTCATTTTATAATAATAATACATATCATGGGAAACTAAAATTAGGAGCAGTAATGAGATTATATAATAATATAATCTATATTTATTTATTTTTACATAATATAAACACATTCTATTAAAATATTTTCTATATGGAAGTATAAAATAAAAATTCATATCCTAAAAAATAGTATAAAATTCTTTTAAAATGATAATATATTTTAATGATGTCCTAATTTATTTTAATAATGGTCGGAATGTTTATTCTTCTAGGAAATTAATAAATTTCAAAAATGATGGATATTTATTTAAGATTATAAATTTAAATATTTAGAGAAATATTTTGATAAAATAAATATCATTATTATAATCAGCGCATAAAAATTTTCCTACAGTAATTTTTTATTAATTTTCTATAATAATTGATTTTGGGTTGACAAGTGAAAATATTGTTATTATAAAATACCATGACTCTTATGCTATAATTAGGATATGATTAGGATTTAAAATTTATTAATCCTTATTCATAATAAAAAACAAGGTATATCGAATTACATAACATGTTACATTTAGAAAAAATTCATTTAATTTTAAAACCCAGGATTTTATCTTTTCTACAAAATGTTCTTATTTGTAATATGTGTATCATATTAGAATTGATTTTTATCACTTATAACAAAAAAAATAATGTAAAATGGGTTGAATATTTGAAATTATGAGGGGAAAATTATTTAATAAGATTAATTTAATTTGAAAGCGTAAAAAATTATCGTGTTATAAAATAGTTACCACAATATATGTAAAATAATGTAGAAGGTTAAAGTTAAATGGTAAAGGATTAAAATACCTAAACAAATACAAAAATAAATGGGTCTATGATGTTTTTAGAGACCTTATTTATTTTTCAAAAAATTATTTTTCAACCAAAGTCATTGAAATTAATGAAATCTAATAGTGGTAATCCTTAAATATAATATAATCTTATAATGGTGGATTTGGTAATGATGTATAAAATGATCGAAAGAGGTCTATAATAACACATCTATATGGTTATAGGGTTACTTTTACAATACATAAGGGGGTTTAAAAACTCCTATTAGTACATATTATATTCTAACATTTTTTTCATTTTCCATTTTATGTAAGGTAATTAAATGAATGAATTATATATCTACTAATTTAATGAGTGCCTAATATGGATTAAAAGAATTTAACAACTTGTAAAAATCATGATAAAGTAACCAAACTTGATCGTACCCTTTATATAATTTTTAATACATTGAATATTCATAATAATTAACATATATATATAAGGTGTTGAACCTTACAAAGTTGAATTCAAAATCCACACATCCAGAAAATTAATTACTCCATGTTCATTCCACTTAGTCAGCTCAAAAGTTTTAATAGAACAAAAACTAAGCATCATCACCACATCCATAAATTTTGAACAATTTGATTTAGATATATAATTTTTGTATTTATTATTACCTTCCAAGACATTACACAAAAAAATAATCATGCCTATGTGTACCAAGAACTATTCTCATGTATACTTTTGAAGAAGAAAAATCAATAAATATATTCTATCCCTTATAGAAACAATGGAAGTGGTTACATAAAATCCCCCCCCCCAATCCGTAAGGATAAAATATTATTGATCTTATACCAAATTATTTCAGAATTCTACTTGAACACTTGACTAATATCCAATTGAAAGTCCAATATGGAATCTAAACATAATTGTTTTTAGGTTCTTCAATATTTTTTTCCATTAAATTTGATCCAAAGTTATAGGAATAAATAATTTATCAATCTCTATCTTTCATGAATCTAATATCTCATTATATTTTTCAACAATTTCATTTTTGATTTATATACAATGATCAACCATATATAGTTATAAACATATTGAATTTGTCAACTCAACCCTAATAGATGAATAGTATAAAGGTGTTTGATATGGGATAAGTGTTTGAATTTAAATATATGGTGAGAGTTATAGTTATTATTATTTAAGGGTGGAAATGTTGGTTTTGGGTTTATTGGTAGGTGGTTTGTGTTGGATATGGTTAGTGAGGTGAGATATGATTATTAGTAGTGGGAGTGGTTTGGACTAAATAATATCAAATATAAATTTCTAATATCTACTCTATGAATTTTCATAAAAACTTACCATTGAGAAGTCTCTTTGTGGGACTGTTAAAAATTTTGGTAGGGGATTAAAAATACAAATTTATTTGATTTAAGTGATACAAAACAAATACAATGAATTTTTTAGGGATTGGATGATTTAAAAAATATATATGAATTAAAAAATGAAAATTGGATTTAATTTCATTTGGAGTAATTTGGCATTATTATGAGAGGATGTGGGAGAGCAATTTTTTAAGGGGGTTATGGTTTAAATGGAAATGGTTGTTTGATTTATAATTTTATTTTTCTATTCCATGTTAAACCAATACCTAAAATAAAAAATATCATGATATGTTTTATTGATTTATAGAATCCATAAAGAGTGTTAGTTATTTGGTTCTACACTAGTCATTGTGGCTTGAGTATATGAATTTTTATTTCCCTTTTCTTAATAAACAAACCAAATATAGTTTAAGGGACTATATTGTGGTGTATTTATGTTCATATTAAAAATAGAATAGTTGGTTTATACAAAATATATTCAACAACATATTGTTTATAAAATATCTTATTTTCCTTAGATGTGAGTAAAAGAGATATTTTTTATAGATAGATTAACACTAAAAGAAAAAGAATCTAATTATAATACATCACCATCCACTATCATATGTATGAAATCTAAAATTAAAAACGTAACATATATATATTTATAAAACCCACTAATAATCATTATAAAATGATAAATATAAAAAAGTAGGTACTAAATCACATCATCAATAGATTTAAGCTTGGTCACTAAGGACATGATAGAGGTAATTTTAATGAGATCACAGATTCACCAGCTATACAAATATAACATTCATATATTGGTTACATGATCATCAAGTATTTTCCTCAACTAATATATAAAAAACAAATATATTAAACCACTTTTATTATTTTTTCTCTTGTTTTACATAAATAATTATAAGAACATTCATCCATACAATCTATATAATATCACCAAAACATCGTTTTTTATCATTCCATTAGTGAAATTTCAACACTTATTCCCCTTTGATATTATCCATTAATATCTTTTACTAATTATCCAATTACCCCCATTTTATTAGTCATCATATATATCAAAAACAAAATAACTCATCACATTTATATCACTCATCTAGTACATTAAAATATATTACTAAATTTCTTAATTTCTACATTATCTCCTATATAGTTGGGTTGAAAAATCATTTTTACTTTCTATATCTCTTGAAAAAACCTATTTCAATACACAATCATGAACTCTTTTGTAACTCACTTTTATCATATCATATTTCATAATCCATTGACTAAATTTTATTATTTAAAAATAAACTCTACATTCATTTAATGTGCTTCAAAAAAATGTTTAAAATGAATCATTATAAATTTAATGGATTTCATTACCTTCATTTAGTATACAATAAAATCCCTCAGTTAATCGTAATAGAACAATTTCACCCTGCTATAGTTTAGGAAATCATCTTTGAAAATAATTAAAGTTCGTTGTTTTTTCTTTACAAAATTTAAGTAAATTATATTACTGGGTGAAATTGTAACACCCCAAGATTTCATAGTACATTATTTCTTCAATTTAATTCAATAACATGCACTAAACGCAACACCGAGTTCTAACGCACCATAACATACCAAACTAGTCGTTCAAAAGTTGTTATGAATAGTATTAACTAAATTTTGAACTTTATATAATCCTTGTAATTTTAGAATCCATATTATGAGTTTCTTAGACATAATTAAAAAAACAAATTCATTTTTTCAAATAAAAGAAGTATTTTTTTAATAAATGAAATTTTACCACCTTTTAATGGTGAACCCTTTTTCAATACTATATTTGAAACTTTTATATATTTAATTTGACAAATAAACTTCTTATTTAGAATTGGGACATAAGAATTTAATTTCAATAAATTTTTGGGGTTTTTCTAATAACTTTCATATTTTGGTGAATAGTGAAAATACTATATTTTAATTAAAAACATCTTTTTTAATAAAAATAATTTTTAGTTTTAAATTATACATTTTAATGGTTTGGAATTATAAGTGTATTATATTTTTACAAATTAATCCAATGTTATTCATTGTAAATAATTTCACTTTGAAATTGAACATAAACACGTATCAATATTTTGTTAGTTATTATTTCTTAAAAACACGCTTTTTGGTTTTGAAAATGGGAATTAATTTTAAATTAATAAATGAAACTTCAATGTTTCTAATTTGGTAAAAAAGACTTAATTTCTGAATTCAAAATATTAAAATTATCTTAGGGTGAAATTTTTTTATTTTTCTGAAAACTGTCAATTTTTGATGAATAGTGAAAAACACTACGTTATTGGTTAAAACTGAATTTTTATTTAAATAATTATTTATTTTATTGAAATTTTTTTTGTTCAAAATAAATACATAATACCTATACAAGATCAGTATAATTCATTATATTCATTATATAATAAGTTTAGATATATAAAAAAGTTTATTGAACTTTTTACCGTCTTTTACGAACCTCCTAGGAGCACTTGCAAATTTGCATAAAACCTAATTTTACCACTTTTAGCAGTTGAATTTAAAAAATTAAAGAGAAAATGTTAACCTTAGTAAGTAAAAATTGGTTCAATAAGATAAAAATAATTTTTAGTGAATAGTAACTTTTCACTTTTATTTACCGCGGTTAAAGGTAAATAGGGTAATTCAAGGTAAAAAAGAATATTATAATAATAAAAAATTAAATTGATACTTTTTCTAACCTTATTGGATGATTCTTGGATGACCTTTCATATCCTTGGGTCGATTTTGGGACCCCATGGAGCCACTTATGAATGATAATGACACATTATTTTAATTAACATAAAGTAAAGGAAAAAATAAAATAAACAAATATCTTTTAGTAAATGAATTTTAACAATGCGTTTTATAAGTAATATTTTCGACTATAAATAATCATTGGAAAGATAAAAGTATTTCTTACGTTATGGTATTTTTTTATAATTTTTAGACATGAAATAAATTAAATTATTTATGACACAATAATTTAGTAGTATTTACCTCATTAATAAATGATTTAAATAAATAAGATTATTAATATTAAAAATATATCCAAAACCTATGGAATTCTTATTGGATGACTTTATTTAGACCATTTTTTATATCAAATTCTACTTTAATTAGTTTTTTACATTTAGAAACTGAATATCACTATATAATAAAATAATATTTTCACACTTTCTTAAAGAGCCCCTCCTCCCCCTTATAAAAGGACACCACTTCTATCCCATTCCACACACCTCTCAAGCCCATTGTCTCATACAACCCCTCCACAAATAATATCTCATGATCCCTGTCTTACACCTATAATCCTTAACATAGTCATAAGTCACTTCAAAAATTCATTTTGGTTCAAACCAAAGGAAGTTACCCAAATTAAAGGTAACGGTTTCTCTTAAATTTTTTTCTTTTATTTTGTTTTATTTTACTTCTCCAACCCCATAAAATATTTTTATTCCTCTCTTTTATGACAATACCACTATCCTAGATATAATAATATGTTGTTATGAGAATTATTCCAACTACACTTACACACACCTCCATCTAATGGGTGAAAAACATACTGTTTCAGTGGTTGGAAAACTAACGCCTCACGAAACGATGATTGTTCGATTATCTCCTACCACCTCACATGGTGGAAATTAAGATGTCACTGTATTTATATATGATATATATTATGTTTAGGTTTTCTTTTTTTCTTCTGTATTTTCGATTTATATCAAACCATTATGGTTTTCATTATGGGTAAAACGCGATAATTTCATTTGAGGAAGTGCGGACTACCGCCCCCTCAAAGAGATATGACTCGTTAATGACATATGTGGCACATTTAAAGTATAGGGTTAACAATATTAAATATGATATTATAATGTAATTATTATATACCTTGGTGTTATTATGGTTTAATTATATTTAAATTCAACATAGAAATGAATGTAGCGTTCATGCGTACGTACGACGTACTATCTCCAAGAACAGGGAATTTCATTTCTTACCTCCAAATGTTATGTACTATCATAAATTAATATATATATACTGTGAATATATGATATATATGAAATCTAAATGATTAATATCATTCTATATATAATGGACTTTTGACCACGTGGATAATTTATAATTATAACTAGTTTATTTTTGTCTAAAGTTCCAAACATTGACAAAATGTCTGATATGAACACAGATAATTAAATAATTGTTATAGCAATGTAAAAATTGATATAAAAGGAATAATAAAATTGAAAATATTCTTAATAAAGTATAAACAAACATAAGTTTATTATTTATTAAGAACAAGGAACATACGAGCGAGTCATGCCGGACACATGGTAAGGGGTTTCTTATCACACTTTTAATTCCATGAGATTTCCATTGTTCACCACTTATTTATTACATGTGGTGTATTGTGTACTCCCATTTGATATATATTATCAGGATTATTTTAATATTCATGATATCCTTTGATTAATTTGGTTGTTATTGACTATTGTTCATATGACTCGATTGATTACAACGAGGTAAGGGTTATTTCCTCAATCTCATCATTATCTGAAATTGTTCATGTGTAAGTATTTTTTGGGACATACTTATCATAGATACCCATATTTCATAAAAGTTATTTCAAATGGAATATTTTAAGGTTTTATGGGATGGTCTATTTAACTAGAACATCATTTTAAATTTTTAAATGATTTATCTTTCAAAACCCTTTTAATTAATGTATATGTTTTCAAAATGATTTTAAGGATTTATTTATATGGACAAGAATTTTTTGAAATGATAATTATTTTAAAAAGTTTCAAAGTGTTATGGGACACTTTGATTCAAAAATCCCATTTAAATAAAAACATTAATTAATTAAGATAATTTTAAACGATTTCATGAAAAAGGGTTATTTATCTCAAAGCATTTTACTGATCATTTTCATCTATGTCAACATCCTTTAATGGATTTTAAACTTATTTCAAGTTGATTTATTAAGATACAAATCTTTCATTTTGTATTGAAATGTTTTGTGATATGTTTGACTCTGGATGTGTTATTTTTATACCATTCATGGTTTATGGATAAAGTATTTACATTTCATATTCTAGATTTAATATGAATGTTTATGTTATATTTCAACCTTTTTTATGATGAATGTATTGGATGAGTATGTTTTGGATTGGGGACCCATAAAAGTATTCTCTCCAGGTTTGGGTCCAGTTACAATTTGCACATACGTCCTGTCACGAGGCCTTGACACAGAAATTAAAGTCCAGTACTATATATTACCTCATAATGAAATTAGTTTTTACATGTGATTATTATACTAGTAAAATATCCTTGTTCATGTTTATATGGTAATTTTTTATTATTTTTTCCATATTATTTTCAAGTTTATGTTTAAAAAAGATTTTGTTTTATTACACATCTTGCCTTAATTGTTTATGGATTTCACTAAATTTTTTAACATTACTGAGCATCTGAGATCTCCCCTTTCTTATGTTTTATATTCCCAGGATATGAAGAATTTAGTTATGAGTGACTTACAGACGTAATCTAGGAGGCTTGGACGTTTCTAATGGAATAAAAAACTGTTTTTTTTCTTTTCAAGTTGTAATTTTAAACTTCGTGTATGTAATTTATTTTCCAATAATTCTAAACCGATCAGTACTTCAGGACATGATTCCTTGTAATCATGCCAATGTTATGTAATAATGCACCGACTCTGGTTAACTGGGGTCAGGGTGTTAAAATTGGTGTCATAGAATGTTTAGAAATAACCTTGGAAACTAGATTTAGATAAAAATTTATTAGACCACATTACCCTAAGATATATGTTGAGGATTAGTATTAAGGGAATCCCAAAAAAATTGGTAATGTAGGTATTTTGTTAGTTTTCTATGAAAATACATCCCTGTATGTATACGAGCAGGTAGAGGCGGCTCTGGAACAGACGTACCTAGGTGTAATACCAAAAAACACTGCTTTGAGCTATACTCGAATAGGAACTGGTGCATGACAACGGGCCTTGCTGCACTTTTGGTTATGAAATTCCTAGGGGATATGCTTAGGATAATTCTCATTTTCATTACAAATAATTATAATGGATTTATGAGTATATACCTCCTCAAAGAAAATATATTTATGATTATGGATTATATCCATAAACTGTTCAATTTAAGTTAGGTATTTTATAATTTTGTAATTATTTATAACAATTCATAAACTAACCAAGTGTATGCCATTGTATATAAAGGGTTCCCATTAGAAGGAATTTGAACTCAAGAAATATGTATGATCCAAAGAGTAAGAAGGATCATATCTTTCATGGTATTAATCCAACATTTAGAATGGAGATAGTCTCCAAAGTATTCTCAACATATGAAAAAATAGTATCATGTCTTAATAAGACAAGTAAAGAATTATCTGAGTCCTATGTATTTTAAGGGAATAAAGAGAAGAAAATGATGGAAGAGAGAAATATGGATAAAGGGAAGAGGGAAAAGAATAATTTTCCCATATGTGATAACTGTGGAAAGAATCACCTTGGTAAATGCTCTAAAGGATTGAGAGTTTGTTATAAGTATGGAAATAAAGAACACTAAGTATTTGATTGCCAGGGTAAGAAAAAAGTTTAAAATGTACAATGCTTCAACTTCAAGGAGTTGGTACACTACGCGAATCAATGTCCAAATCATCAGAGTATACCCCAAACACTTTTATTGGATAATAAAAAAGTTATGATACTACCGAAGATGAAGCGGAATGATTAGATTTCTTCCTTTTTTATTAATGGTTTGTGTCATTTGAGTATTGTATTAATTATGTAGATGTTATAAAAAATAGAATATATAGGTATTATACATCAGTACTATTTTATTATGGACTTGAGATTGTGTGGAACCAAGAAAAGTGACTCAATAGCAGGATAAATATAAGGAATATATATGTTTTTGATAAAGAATAACCATAATATGGTTCTCATATTGAGGTATTGATTTTGGAATAATACATGATTAATTTGGATAATTTATATTGGATATTCTTGACTACCTTGACACTGATTAATGATTTCTATATTCCATCATTGTTGGAGTTTACAACAATTTTGGATAGAAGGATTATATCCAATATTCTATAAACAAAAAGGGAGCATTAATGTAATCAATAAGGTTTTATGGTAATTTAGGATGTTGTAGTGTATTAAAATAATAAATGATAAAGGTGTTCACATGTTATTACTTGGGGAAAAGAATCTTCAGGGTGTTTACCTTCCTTATAAATTTTGTACTATGTGTTTGTAAAGAATTACTTTGGAAAATTCTTGTTTGAGATTATTTTTTGATTTCCATAAAAAGGAAAACCTGGAGTTCGGGCGGCAACATTTCGCATCTGGAAAGGCCGCGAGACTAGAAACCATAGCCAAAGGGTGACAAGGGTGTATCATATACCACTGGCCCACGTGATGTCCTGGATTGAATAATGTAGTTTTTTTAAAAGGTCTAGTATGTGAATTATAAATTAATTTTTTTAAACCCTATACGAATAGGATAAATAGAATATATTTTTTAAGTTCAATTATCTTTTAGAGATGAGTTTTTGGTTGAAATTAGTTAAAGGATGGAACTATACTTTTCATGTATATATATATATATATTTTCTTCCCTTCTTCTATGAAGAAATTATTTTATAAACTTTAGGTAAGGGATATTAAAACTAAAAATGTTTTATCCAAATACCTTATGTTTTGATGAACTAATAATATTTTAAATCATCATAGATTGCTGGCATTGAGGCCCTCAATTCTACTATTGTTTGCGACTGATGGCCCCAATCACTCCAAATAATATTTTTGTTTTTACTCTAATTATTTGTCTCTAATTTTCACCAATTTTCTACTAATAGAGATCATAATTTTGTGGTGAATTTTTCATTCCCCTTTTCCCCTTATTAATAATAAATTTTATTAACCCAATTTCTGATGTGGATTTTCCCACAAAGGTATTTTCTATTTTCAACCTTTTATTTTTGAAAAAAAATTTCATATTTTGAGGATGCAATTTATTAAAGGAGGGAATAATGTAATACCCCAAGATTTCGTAGTACGTTGTTTCTTCAATGTAATTAAATAACATGCACCACACGCAGCACCGAGTTCAAGCGCACCATGACTTACCAATCTAGCCATTAAAAAGAGGTTATGTATAGTATTAACTAAATTTTGAACTTTATATAATAATTATAATTTTAGAATCCATATTATGAGTTTCTTAGACATAATGTAAAAAAAATCCATTACTTCAGATAAAAGATGTATTTTTTTAAATGCAATTTTACCAACTTTTAATGGAGAACCATTTTTAAATCCAATATTTGAAACTTCTATATATTCAATTTAAAAAAATAAACTGATTCTTTAAAATTGGGATATAAGAATTTAGTTTCAATAAATTTTTGGGGGTTTTCTGATAACTTTCATATTTGGGTGAATAGTAAAAAATACTATATTTTAACTGAAAAGTTTTTTTAAATCAAAATAATATTTACTATTAAATTATACAATTTAATGGTTTGGAAGTATTAATAGATTATATTTTTACCATTTAATCGAATGTTATTCATTGGAAATAATTTCACTTTGAAATTGAACATAAACAAGTATCAATCTTTTATTAGTTATTATTTCATAAAAACACTCCTTTTGGTTTTGACAACAGGAATTAATTTTAAATTAAAAAATGAAACTTCTATTTATTGAATATGGTAAAATAGACTTAATTTTTGAATTCCGAATATCAAAATTATCATAGGGTGATATTTTGGTATTTTTCTGATAAGTTTCAATTTTTGATGAATAGTGAAAAACAATGAGTTATTGGTTAAAAACGACTTTTTTTTTAAATAATTATTTATTTTATTTAAACTTATTTTAGGTCAAATATATATACATAATACCTATATATGTTCAATATAATTCATTAGTGTCATTTTATAATAAGTTTAGATGTATAAAAAATTTTGTTGAACCTTTTACTGTTTTTTACCCACCTCTTTGGAAATTTTCAAATTTGCATAAAACTTAATTTTACTGCTTCTATGAGTTGAATTTAGAAACTATGAGGGACACGGTTAACCTTAGTAAGTATAATTTTGTTCAATAAGATGAAAATATTTTTTGGTGAATAGTATCTTTTTACTTTTTTTACAGCAGTTAAAGGTAAATTGGGTAATTCAAGGTAAAAATAATATTATAATAGTACAAAATTACCTTGATAATTTTCCTAAAATTATTGGACAATTCCTGGCAGACCATGTGTATCCTTGGGTCAATTTTGGGACCCCATTGAGGCAGTTATGAATGATAATGACACTTTATTTTAATTAACTTTAATTAAAGGAAAAAATAAAATAGAAAAATATATTTTAGTAAATCAATTTTGACAAGGAGTTATATAAGTAATATTTTTGACTATAAATATTCATTAGAAATATAAATTTTTTTCCTACATTAGGGTACTTTTTTATAATTTTTATACATTAAAAAAATTAAATTATTTATGACACAATAATGATGTAGTATTTACCTCATTAATAAATGATTTAAATAAATAAGATTATTAATATTAAAACTATATCCAGAACCTATGAAATTCTTATTGGATTCTAATTTAATTAGTTTCAGACATTTAGAAACTGAATATTACTATATAATAAAATAATATTTTCACACTTTCTTAAAGAGCCCCTCCTCCCCCTTATAAAAGAACACCACTTCTAACCCATTCCACACACCCCTCAAGCCCATTGTCTCATCCAACCCCTGCACAAATAATCTCTCAAGATCCTTGTCTTACACTTATAAGCCTTAACATAGGAAAAAGTCACTTCCAAAAGTAATTTTGGTTCAAACCAAATGAAGTTACCCAAATTAAAGGTAATGGTTTCTCTTAAATACTTTTCTTTTTTTTGTTTTAGTTTACTTCTCCAACCCCCCCCCTAAAATCTTTTTATTCCTTTATTTCATGAAAATACCATTATACTAGATATAATAGGATGTTTCTATGAGAAGTATTCCAACTACACTAACTCACACCTCCATCTAATGGGTGAAGAACATACTGTTTTTGTGGCTGGAAAACTAACGCCTCACAAAATGATGATTGTTAGATTATCTCCTACCACCACACATGGTGTCCATTAAGATGTCATTGTATTTATATATGATATTTATTATGTTTTTGTTTTTTTCTGTATTTTCCATTTATATCATGCCATTATGGTTTCCATTATGGGTAAAATGTGATAATTTCATTGGAGGAAGTGCAGACTACAGCCCCCTCAAGGAGATATGACACGTTAGTGACTTATATGGGACGTTTAATGTATGGGGTTAATGATATTATATATAATATTATACTGGAATTATTATATACCTATGTGTCATTATGGTATAATTCTATTAAAATACAAAATAGAAATGAAAGTAGCGTTCATGCGTACATACGACGTACTATCAACATAAACGGTGCATTTCATTTCTTATCTCCAAATGGTATGTACTATTATAAATACATATATATTTCTACTGTGAATATATGATAAATATGAAATCTAAATGAGTAATACAATTATCTTTATAATGGACTTTTGACCATGTAGATAATTTATAATTATAACTAGTTCATTTTTGTCTAAAGTTCCGAACATCGACAAAAGGTCCGATATGAACTCAAATAATTAAATAATTGTTATAGAAAGGTAAAAAGTGATATAAAATGAATAAAAAAATTGAAAATATCCTTAATAAAGTATAAAAAATATAATATTATTATTTAGGAAGAACAAGGAACATACGAGCGAGTCAAGTCGGACACATGGTAAGGGGTTTCTTATCACACTTTTAATTCCATGAGATTTCCATTGTTCACCACTTATTTATTGCATGTGGTGTATTGTGTACTGCCATTTGATATATATTATCAGGATTATTTTTATATTCATGATATCCTTTGATTATTTTGGTGGTTATTCACTGTTGTTCATATGAATCGATTGATTACAACGAGGTAAGGGTTATTTCCTCAATCTCATCATTATCTGAAATTGTTCATGTGTAAGTCTTTTCTGGGACATTCTTATCATAGATACCCATATTTCATAAAATTGATTTCAAAAGGAATCTTTTAAGGTTTTATGGGAGGGTCTATTTAACTAAAACATCATTTTAAATGTTTAAATGATTTATCTTTCAAAACCCTTTTAATTAATGTCCATGTTTTGGAAATGATTTTAAGGATTTATTTATATGGAAAAGAATGTTTTTAAATGATAATTATTTTAAAAAATTTCAAAGTGTTATGGGACACTTTTATTCAAAAAAACCATTTTAATGACAACCTTAATTAATTGTGATAATTTTAAACGATTTCATGAAAAAGGGGTATTAATCTCAAAGCATTTTACTGATCATTTTCATCTATGTCAACATGCTTTAATGGATTTTAAACATGTTTCAAGTTGATTTATTAAGATAAAAATATTTCATATTGTATTGAAATTTATTGTGATATGTTTGACTGTGGATGTGTTATTCTTATACCATTCTTGGTTAATGGATAAAGTATTTACATTTCATATTCTATTTTTAATACGAATGTTTATGTTATATTTCAACCTTTTCTTATGATGAATGTATTGGATGAGTATGTTTCAGATTGGGAACCCATAAAAGTATGCTCTCCAGGTTTGGGTCTAGTTACAGTTAGCTGATAAGTCCTGGAAAGAGGCCACGACACAGAAATTAAATTCCAGTGCTATATATTCCCTCATTATCAAATTAGTTTTTACATGTGATTATTCGACTAGTAGAATATCCATGTGCATGTTTATATGGTAATTTTTTGTTTTTTTCCATTTTATGTTCAATTTTATGTTTAAAAAGGCTTTTGTTTTATTACACAAACTTTTCCTTAAATCTTTATGGATTTTGCTAAATATTTTAACCTTACTGAGCATCTGAGCTCTCACCTTTCTTATGTTTTATTTTCCAATGATATGAAGAACATAGTTATGAGTGACTTACAGACGTAATACATGAGTCTTAGACATTTCTAATGGAATAAATTAATGTTGTTTTTCTTTTCAAGTTGTAATGTTAAACTTCAGGTATGTAATTTATTTTCCAAGACTACTAAACTGATCAGTCATTCAGGACTTGATTCCTTGTAATCCTGCCAATGTTAGGTAATAATGCACTGACTCTAGTTAACTGGGGTCAGGGTGTTACATTTGGTATCATAGAATGTTTAGAAATAACCATGGAAACTAGATTTAAGTAAACATTTATTAGATCACAATACCCTAAGATATATGTTGAGGATTAGTATAGAAGAAATTCCAAGAATTATTGTAATATAGGTATTTTGTTAGTTTTTTATGAAAATACATCCCTTTCTGTATACGAGAAGGTACAGGTGGCTCTGGCACAGATGTACCTAGGTGTAAAACCCAAAAACACCGCTTTGAGATAGACTAGAATGGGAACTGGTACATGACAACGGGCCTTGCTGCAGTCTTGGTTATGACATTCCTGGGGGATATGCTTAGGATAATTTTCATTTTATTTACAAATAATTATAAAGAATTTATGAGTATAAACCTCTTCAAAGAAAATATTTTTATGATTATGGATTATATCCATAAACTTTTCAATTTATGTTAGGCATTTTACAAGTTTTTAATTATCCATAATAATTCATAAACTGACCTAGTGTATGCCATTGTATATAAAGGGAGCCCAATAAAAGGAATGTGAACTCTATAAACATGTATGATCCAAAGAGTAAGAAGGATCATATATTTCATGGTATTAATCCAACATTTAGAAGGGAAATAGTCTCCCAAGTATTCTCAACATATGAAGAAATTGTATCATGTCTTAATAAGATAAGTAAATAATTCTCTGAGTTCTATGGATTTGAAGGGAATAAATAGAAGAAAAGGCTAGAAAAGAGAAATATGGATAAAGGGAAGAGGGAAAAGAATGATTTTACCGTATGTGATAACTGTGGAAAGAATCACCTTGATAAATGCTTGAAGGGATTGAGATTTTGTTATGAGTATAGAAAAAAACGAAACTAAGTACATGATTTCCAGGGTAAGAAAAAAAGTTTCAAATATACAATGCTTTATCTTCAAGAAGTTGGGACACTACGCAAATCAATGTCCAAATCATCAGAGTATACCCCAAATACTTCTACTGGATAATAATAAATTTATGATAGTACCGAAGATGAAGCAGAATGATTAGATTTCTTCCATTTTTATTAATGGGTTGTTTCATTTTAGTATTGTATTAATGATGTACATGTTATAAAAAAAATAATATATAGGGATTATACAACAGTACTGTTTCATTAAGGACTTGAGATTGTGTGGAACTGGGAAAAGTGACTTAATAGCAGGTTAAATATTAGGAAAATATATATTTGAGAGAAATAATAACCATAATATGGTTCTCATACTGAGGTAGTGATTTTGGAATAACACATGATTAATTGGGATAAATTACATTGGATATTCTTGAATACCTTGAAACTGATTAATGATTTCTATATTCTATCATTGTTGGAGTTTAAAACATTTTTTGATAGAAGAAGTATATCCAGTATTCTATAAATAATAAAGGATCATTAATGTAATCACTAAGGTTTTATGGTAATTTAGGATGTTGCAGTGTTTTAAAAGAATACATGATGAAGGTGTTTAGTAGTTATTACATGGGAAAAAGAATCTTTAGGGTGTTTACCTTACTTATAAATTTTGGACTATGAGTTTGGACAGAAGTACTTTGGATAAGTCTAGTTTGAGATTGGTTTTGTATTTCCATAAAAAGGACAACCCGGAGGTCGGCCAGCAACGCGTCGCGTCAGGCAAGGCTGCGAGACTGGAACCCATAACCGAAGGGCGAAAAGGGTGTATCATATACCACTGGCCCACGTGATGTCCTGGATTGAATAATGTAGTTTTTTTTAAAAGCTATAGTATATGAATTATAAGTTTATTTTTTTAAACCCTATACGAATAGGATAAAAAGAATATTTTTTTAAGTTTTATTATCTTTTAGAGACGAGTTTCTGGTTGAAATTAGTTATAGGATGGAACTCTACTTGTCATGTATATATATTTTTTCTTCCCATCTTATATGAAGAAATTAATTCTTAAACTTCAGGTAAGGGATATTAAAACTAATTTTTTTTTATCCTAATACCTTATGTTTTGTTGAACTGATGATATTTTAAATCATCATAGATTGATGGATTTGAGGCCCTCAACTCTACTATTGTTTGTGACTGATGACCCCAATCACTCGCAATAAATATTTATGTTATTAATCCTATTATGTGACTCTAAAAATACCCAATGTTCTCCTAATATAAATCATAATTTTGTGGTGAATTTTTCATTCCACTTTTTCTCTTATTAATACTAAATTTTATTAACCCGATTTATGATGTGGGTTTTCCCACTAAGGTATTTTCTATTTTCAACCTTTTATTTTTCAAGAACAATTTCATATTTTTAGGATGGAATTTATTTAAGGAGGGAAGAATTTAACACCCCAAGATTTCATAGTACTTTATTTCTTCAATGTAATTCAATAACATGGACTACATGCAACACCGAGTTCAAGCGCACCATGACTTACCAAACTAGCCGTTTAAAAGAGGTTATGAATTGTATTAACTAAATTTTTAACTTTATATAATCCTTATAATATTAGAATCCATATTATGTGTTTCTTAGACATAATGTAAAAAATTCACTTTTTCAGATAAAAGAAGTATTTTTTAAATGAAATTTTACCATCTTTTAATGGAGAACCCTTTTTAAATCCAATAATTGAAACTTTTATATATTAAATTTGAAAAAATAAACTTGTTCTTTAAAATTGGGACATAATATTTTAGTTTCAATAAATTGTTGGGAATTTTATGAAAACATTCATATTTGGGTGAATAGTAAAAAATATTATATTTTACCTGAAAACAGTTTTTTTAATAAAAATAATTTTTACTGTTAAATTATAAAATTTAATGGTTTGGAAGTATAAATATATTATATTTTTACCATTTAATCCAATGTTATTCGTTGGAAATAATTTTACTTTAAAATTGAACATAAACAAGTATCAATCGTTTATTAGTTATTATTTCTTAAAAACACGCTTTTTGGTTTTGACAACAGGAATTAATTTTAAATTAAAAAATGAAACTTATATGTTTTGAATATGGTAAAATAGACATAATTTTTGAATTCCGAATATCAAAATTATCATAGGGAGATATTTTGGAATTTTCTTGATAACATTCAATTTTTGATGAATAGTGAAAAACACTAAGTTATTGGTTAAAACCAACTTTTTGTTTAAAGAATTATTCAATTTTTTTTAATTTATTTTAGGTCAAAATAGAGACATAATTTCTATATATGTTCAATATAATTCATTGGAGTCATTTTATAATATGTTTAGATATATAAAAAATTTTATTGAACCTTTTACTGTCTTTTACCCACCTCTTTGGAAATTTGCAAATTTGCATAAAACATAATTTTACTAATTCTGTGAGTTGAATTTCAAAACTACGAGAGACACGGTTAAACATAGTAAGTAAAATGTGGTTCAATAAGATGAAAATAATTTTTGGTGAATAGTAACTTTTGACTTTTTTACTGCAGTTAAAAGTAAATACGGTAATTCAAGGTAAAGAGAATATTATAATAATACAAAATTACCTTATCACATGTCCTAACCATATTGGATGAGTCGTGGCCGACCATGGACATCCTTAGGTTGATTTTGGGACCCCATGGAGCCACTTATGAATGATAATGACACTTTATTTTAATTAAATTAAAGTAAAGGCAAAAATGACATAAACAAATATGTTATAGTAAATCAATTTTAACATGGGGTTATATAAGTAATATTTTCTACTATAAATATTAATTTGAAAGATAAAAAATGTCTTACATTATGGTATTTTATTATTGATTTTTAGAAATTAAATAATCTAAATTATTTATGACACAATATTGATGTAGTATTTTCCTCATTAATAAATGATTTATATAAATAAGATTATTAATAATAAAACTATATCCAAACATTTCCAATTCAAATTGGATGATTTTATTTCGACCATGAGTTATATTATCAATGACTTTAATTAGTTTTGGACTTTTAGAAACAGAATATCACTATATAATAAAATAATATTTTCACACTTTCCAAAAGAGCCCCTCCTCCCCCTTATAAAAGAACACAACTTCTAACCCATTCCACACACCTCTCAATCCCCTTGGCTCATCAAACCACTATGAAAATAAGAACTCAAGATACATATCCTACACATAGAGGACATAACTTAGGCAGAAGTCACTTCAAAAAGTCCTTTTGGTTCAAACCAAAGGAAGTTACCCAAATTAAAGGTAATAGTTTCTCTTAAATTATTTTCTTTTTTTTTTGTTTTATTTTACTTCTCCAACCCCCTAAACTCTTTTTATTTCATTATTTTATGAAAAAACCAGTATCATCAGTATACTAGGATTCTGTTAAGAGAAGTATTCAAACTAAACATACACACACCTCTATCTAATGGGTGAAAAACATACTTTTTCTGTGGTTGGAAAACTAACACCTCACAAAACGATGATTTTTCGATTATCTCTTACCACCTATCATGGTGGACATTAAGATGGAAATTTATTTACATATGATATATATATTATGTTTATTTTTTATTTTTTCTTCTGTATTTTCCATTTATATCATACCTTTATGGTTTTCATTATGGGTAAGACGCGATAATTTCATTTGAGGAAATGCGGACAATTGGCCCCTCAAAGTGATATGACATGTTAATGACTTATGTGTGATGTATAAAGTATAGAGTTAATGATATTATATATGATATTATACTGGAATTATAATATACCTATGTATCATATTGTTTTAATTACATTAAAATACAAAATTAAAATGAAAGTACTGTTCATGCGTATGTATGTTTTACCATCTGCATGAACGGTGAAATTCATCTCTTATCTCAAAATGTTATGTACTATTGTAAATACATATATGTACTGGAAATATATGATATATATGAAATCTAAATGATTTATATCATTCTATAGATAATG
The DNA here is from genome assembly GCA_963277665.1 of Viscum album. Taxonomy (NCBI): domain Eukaryota; kingdom Viridiplantae; phylum Streptophyta; class Magnoliopsida; order Santalales; family Viscaceae; genus Viscum; species Viscum album. Next base: position 967,024,681 of record OY728133.1, on the reverse strand, counting down.
GAATTTTTACCACATGGACAATTTATAATTATAACAACTTCATTTTTGACTCATGTTCTGAACATCGACAAAATGTCCGATATGAACTCAAATAATTAATTAATTTTTATAGAAAGGTAATAAGTGATATAAAAGGAATAATAAAATTGAAAATATTCTTAACCATGTATAAATTAACTTAATTTTATTATTCAATAAGAAAAAGAGACATACGAGCGAGTCAAGTCAGACACGTGGTAAGTGGTTTCTTATCTCACTTTTAATTCCGTGAGATTTCCATTGATCGCCACTTATTTATTGCATGTGTGATATTTTGTAATGACATTTGATATATATTATCATTATTCTCTTTATATTCATGATATAATTTTATTCATTTGGTGGATATTGACTATTTTTCATACGACTCAATTGATTACAATGAGTTAAGGGTTATTTCCTCAATCTCATTATTATTCGAGATTGTTCATGTGTAAGTATTTTTTGAGACATTCTTATCATAGATACATATATTTCATAAAAAATATTTCAAATGAAATATTTTAACGATTTATGGGAGGGTCTATTTAACTAGATCATCATTTTAAATGTTTTAAAGATTTATCTTTCTAAACCCATTTAATTAATGTCCTTGTTTTCAAAATGATTTTAAGGATTTATTTATATGGACATGAATGTTTTAAAATGATAATTATTTTAAAAATATTCAATGTGGTATGGGACACTTTGATTCAAAAATCCCTTTTAAATGACTATATTTATAAATTGCTGGAATTTTAAAAGATTTCATGAAAAATGGGTATTTCTATCCAAGCATTTTACTGATCATTTTCATCTATGTCAACATACTTGAATGGATTTTCAACTAGTTTGAAGTTTATTTACTATGATAAAAATATTCCATATTGTATTGAAATGTTTTGTGATATGTTGGTCTATGGATGTGTTATTTTAATACCATTTATGGTTTATGGATAAAGTATAGACATTTTGTATGTTAGTTTTAATATGAATTTTTATGTAATATTTCATCCTTTTCTAATGATTAATTTATTGGACTAGTACATTTAGAGTTGGTGACTGGTAAAAGTATGCCCTTCGGGTTGGGGTCCAGTTACAGCATACCCTCAGAGTTGGAGTCCAGTTACAGAGGCTCTCCGGGTTGGAGTTCGGTTACAGAGGCTCTCCGGGAAGGATTCTGGTTACAGAGGCTCTCCAAGATTGGGTCCGGTTACAGTTATCCCATAGGTCCTGGCATGAGGCCTTGACACCAAAATTAAATTCGGATAAAATACATTCCCTCATTATGAAATCAGTTTTTACATGTGATTATTTGTCTAGTAGAATATCCATGTTCATGTTTATACGGTAATGGTTTATAGATTTTTGCCATATTATGTTCAAGTTTATGTTTAAAAAGACGGTTGTTTTATTACACATATTTCATTAAAATTTTATAGCTTATTCTAATTTTTTTTACCCTTACTGAGTATCTGATCTCACCCCTTTTTATGTTTTATTTTCCTATTATATTAAGAAGTTAGTTATGAGTGACTTGCATGTGTAATCTAGGATGCTTGGACGTTTATAATTGAATAAATTAATGTTGTTTTTATTTTCAAGTTGTAATGTTAAACTTCATGTATGTAATCTATTTTCCAATACTGTTAAACTGGTTGGTCCTTCAGGACTTTATTCCTTATAATAATGCCAATATTATTTAATAATGCACTGACTCTAGGTAACTGGGGTAGGGGAGTTACAAAAATAGTAATATTTTATATCCTCAACACATGTCAATATGATAAATTGGTCATATAATCCACTAACCATTCATTTATTTCCATCCATAACTAAATTTCCATTCACTACTGTAATACCTTTACTTATTCAGGAATTTAAACCAATTTAAATTATTATTTATACAATAAAACAAATCAAAAATTATTTAATAAAATTTAACTTAATTTATACACAAATGTTTTCAAAAATGAACCAACCATGGTTATACTATGTCTATGGTGCTTGTAGGAATGTAACACATTTTTTATCATTGAAAATGGGTACCTCGAAAACCTTTTATAGTCCCTACCATATAGGGGTACCATATGGATCGACACACATGTTGCACATTTTCTCCATCTAAAAAACTCATCATTCTCCTCATCATAATTTTCTTTACTAATCCTCTGTGATTGAATTACCATAGGGTGGGTGTGCCTCTAAAAGTCCTATGTTAGATTAAGGAACCACTGAGATAATGAATGAATTAGCTGTTACCAAAAAATTAAAACTTATATCACTTTCTAATTTTAGTTAGTGAGAGAAGGATAATGTTATTGAAAATATGATGATTAGCTAAGGACTGGGAAAGAATGCACATGGAAAATGGTTGAATACATTGTTCACTAACTTTTGTTATCATGTATCTAATTCCATGTGTGAAATGGATTTGATCCCATTATCACTATTTATATTCAATTATCAGCATGAATATAAAATGATGCATGGATATAGTGCTAGAATAAATATTATAAGATAGAGTGATAAGAAAATATGATTCAATCGTACTACACTTCCTCGAACTCAAGTGCCTCGTAAATTTTTATACCATGTGAACCCTTGTTATTCTCTCCAAATATCACACATTCCCCCCTTATAATTATCCACAGAATGAACAATATTCTAACTCAATGTGAAATAAATATTTCTCATAATTTTGTATTGATGGGGAACCCCATATATTTATAAATAATACGTGCACTATGGATTAACCTCCCTTAATTATGGGACCTTCGATTAGTGTTTAGATAAGTGATAAAAATGAACCATAGGTGTGTATTCCCATATTAAAATGGCTACCGAATACAATAAGGGATATATGGAAGTATCGTGGTTCGATAATAATCCCATATCAGATAGTCAAATAATCTAAAGAAATAAAACAAAACGTTTTTATTAAAAATAATCAAAATATGTGGATTCAATAAATATATCCATCAATATTAAATGAAATATTAATGCATACTATCATATAGGCTAATGTTAATCCCATCATATAATAATATTGACCAACCACTTGGTCATTAACATATGGAAGACATAAAAAATAAAACACACCAACTCTCTACTACCATCCATTAGCCTCACCTCCCCCTATATCAAATATCATGTTGGTTGTCCCAGACAATTAGCTACTCTAGGCCTTTTACCAACCTAAACCTATTATCATTGAGGTCTGGTCAGGTACACAAGTGTCCTGACTACCTAACTCGGTTGTGGGGAAAACTCGGTAGGGGACCATCAAAAAAGTCCTATACATAATCAGTATATGATGTGTACACATGTGATATGCTCAAAATAAATAAATCTATTGTGTAAGAGTATATAAATTACTTATTTATATCCTTGGTTTCTAACATAACACCTAAAATCATCCAAATCCTACATATCCTGATGTTTAGGTATCATTGATAACATCATGTGAGAATTCTAATAATTACCATCCCTCATATCTAGGTTCAACCCCTCTTGTAAGACAACATCTAGAACTCAGGGGAGTGGCCTTTCAAAAATGAATCACCTTGATACAAGGAATAACCCATTAGAAATCCATCACCTAGATTTATGGAATACCCTACCAAGAATATTTCTCCTTGAGATAGGGAATACCCTAATAGTAATACATAACATCAAGCCTAGTGGTTACCTTTCTAGGCATCAATCACTTAGAGATAGTGTGTATCCAATAAGTAATCCAACACCTAGAGCCTGGTAATACCCAAATAGAATCTATCACCATGATTTAGGGATTTCCCCTTAAGAAAATAAACATTCAAAAGCATATGGAATTTTTTTAAGGAATTGATCACTTGAAACTAGGGAATACAATTGAACTAATCCTTAATCATAGTAGTAGGAACAAATTTCAAGTCCAACGACAACATCTATGGAATACCATATATCTAAATACATCTCATTTGGAAAATATTACAATCTAACCCATCTAATGTATAACCATCATTTCCTCATTGGGATCACATCATAGATTTTGGTTCTAAGGTGGAACCATTAATCATCGCTGCATATTCCTATATCCTCCCTATAAGGGGTAGATTTATAATTGAGGCACCCATTAGGGTCTACTAGTTCACATATTATATAGAAATCGTTTATGGATTTTGTTACTCTAATTTTATCTCTCATGTCATATACTGTCACACAGAGGGAATGGAATCCCCTAGTATCTTAATGTCTATATCAAAGACTCACTAGAATATCGTAGTATTTAATGCATACATTTTTAAATATAAAATACATTTAATTGATAATTCATATAATTGTTTTTATCATTTTATTAATATTATGTTAGGAAACAATTAATGATGGAAGTTGAAATAAAACTTTCTAAAAATACCATGATTTACATCGGGAAATGAAAATTCCCATAATGAGATGTGTGGTTTATGTTTTCATTTCATGAAGATGATTTTAGAGGTAAAAAAATATGAAATGGGGATTCGAAGCATGATCCATGGTGTGAAAAACTATCCACATAATGAAATTCAAGTACTTTCCACCATATTGCAGGCTTCTAGACAAGCCATTAAATCCAAAAACAATGTCAATCACAAATATTCATGGTGTGACACCATTCATCATGCCATGAAAAATACTTATTAGATCTAAAACCACCAAATTTCTTCATACATTATTCTCAACTTACGTTTAAATACCATGAATCCCCCAGTGCATACATGGATGCATAAAATGAATGATTTCATGGATTTTATGCCAACTTAAAGTTCCATTTCACCTATAAATACAAAGAAAAAGGGTTATTCCAAATTATTGGATAAGATACCAGATCCCATGGGTGAGGTGTTGTGCTATGTAGAATCCTCCAAATGGTCCACTCCAATATCATTATAAGGTTTTTAATTTACTTATTTTACTCTCCCTCTCATGTCTAATGGGAGGGAGTTATTTCATTTCAGAAATGACCAGTGTGATAGAGGATAATTGAATGTATTAAGATATTCAAAATTTTAATGGTATTTCATATTGGTTTCTTATATTTGTTTATCATCATTATACCTTACCTATTTATTTTTTCATAAACATTATAATAGGAGTGAGGATTTATGAATCAATATCTTTCTCTCTTTGAACATGAAAATTTTTCTAGTTACGGTGAATTTTCTTTTTTTAATTTAATATCTAGTATGTAGACATCTACCATGATCATTGGGTTAGTTCTTATTATATGTTAAAGTAAATATTTTTATTACACATTTTTTTACAAACTAAAGTACCTAACTATAAGAAAATGACTGTTTATAATGGAGAGTATTTATCTGAACCAATGAACTCACTATGACCCAATTCAAAAAAATCATGATTTTAAATTGATTGTTTTATGAATTTTTATTCCTTTAACCTGGACCCATTAATGTATCATTGTCTTTTTCTTATTTTTATCATCTTACATTCTAGAAAACCTCAGGTTCAGTATTTTAGATATAATTCATAAAAATGTTATATATGTTTATGTCTATTTTATTAAATTAAGTATGATTAACCAACCTTTACTCATGGTATTGATATCTGATATAAAATATCATATACTTCTTAATTGAAGAATTATTGAGTAAAAATTCATTCACATTTTAAATTATTAAATTATATATCTTTACTTTAATTAATGACTCCTTTGGTTGTTGTAAATTTTTACAATATTTTCATGAATAAAAAAATTCATTATTTTAATATATTAATTTTGACAATGAATTTTCTCATCACATTATGTTTCATTATTTTATCAGAGAGTTTTTTAATTTTTTTTATTATTTTTACACACTATGGTATTTTTGGTTGCGATGGTAGAATTATATTAATTTTTTAATAAAAAAGATAATTTTTTTCATCCTCTTGATGGATATTTCTCATAAATTTTATTATCTTAAAATGGAGAATAGTTAACCCGAAATATTCTTTTAACAGTACCCCTATAAATAAGAGACAACACACCATGACTGATAAGTTTATTTTGAAGAGGTGTGTAGGAACTTGAAATTATAGTCAGTGAAGAAATTTTTCCCCTGTTATAAGGAAACTTTTATCCGTATCGATGATTCCCTCACTACTATATGTTTAGTAGAGGAAGAAGAAAAACAAAATGGGACATCGGTTTATTATTTTTTATTAGGAATAATGAAAAGCTATGATAAACGAAAAACTAAGAATAAAATAAATATTATAAGAGGTATTCCATGTTTATAATGAAATTTATTAAATATTTATGAGTTCCCTGAGAAGAAAAAGAAGATAATGCAAAAATATTTAATGACAAAATAGATAAATAGAAATTAGTGGAAGAATATTAAAAAAATGTGGATTTATCTAAGAGACATGAATAGGATATTGTAGAATTCTAAAAACCAAATTATGAAATTGAAAAGGAATAATTCTTCCATGTCTAAATTGGTTACGAATTGTTTCTACATTCATTTAAGATATCAATACATTAGTCACCTCTTTATAATTTCACATTAAATCCCATGAGGATGAAACAAGTTGAGATAGACGCTCTTCAAAGCCAAAACATTGTTAACATGAGAAGTTTTTCTTTTTAACACATTCCCATTAGATAATATAGGTATGGTAGAGGTAAATTCTCATACTAAAAAATAACACCCTCCAAGAGGAAACCCATGTTTTATATTTTATTCTATGACCTTAGTCATTTTTAAAATTTATTATATAATAATTTAACATTATGAATTTATATTCAATTCACATTATATTTTTATCTTTATTGAATTTACCTTCTTATTTGGTGTTTTTATTTACTTCAGATTCCAATTATGATATCAATGTAGGTTTTAGGTAAAAAAAATAAAAAACATCATCAAAACTTAGGTATGAGTCTTAATTTTTCAATCTTCCTCTTCTACCCTACATTTTTGTTTTTTTATGAATTCCGAATTGAAGAATTCATTATCTGCACTTATCTGTTTTAAATTTGAATTTTCATATTAAAAAAACTACCCAAAAGAATCATCATTCCATGTTTTTAAATATTTTTTTCAAAATAATTAAATGAAAAAAATGGGGGAATTGATAGGTAATGATAAATGTCATGAACCAGCCATGGCCATCCCCAAAACAAGAATTTTAGATTTCCCAAAAAACATATTTAGGGGTTTCCCTAATCCCCATGGGGTGAAAAAAATCATCATGGTATTTAAAATAAATCATTGGGGGTTATTTATCACAATAACCCTAAACATAAAAGGAATAAGTGAGTGCAGTATAACCAGAATCTAGAAATCACTGAACATAAATAAATATAAACATGATCTATATACTGATATAAAATAAAATCGAAAAAATTGGGACCAAACATGATCTCCATGTGACCTTTTGGTACCAAATATCCACAAGAACCACCCACTACATTAGTGAATGAGATTGGAACAAGTATATAAAAATTATTTGGTGCTACTGATGCTGAGTGGCATAAGAATATTTTCATCATAAAACATATTAGTTGGTATGCACCATAGATTAAAAAAAATTCCTTTACCTAAACATTCTATAATTTATTGTTTGAAAATATAGTAACATTATAATGTCTAATAATTAAAACAACCAAAATTATCTTTCTTAAAATCTCTTTCAAAAACAAAACATGTATTCCAACAAAAACTATTTCCCATTTATTAGCCTAGTTTTAAAATTTAAAATTACAATAATAATAAACGTAATTCCGGAATGAGAATAAACAAGGGGGAATAGACTAGTCATAAGTATAATATAATAACAAAGAATATATCCAAAAATAGTACAAGTATAAGAAGGAACATATAAACAAAACAAGTAAACATGGTTCTACAAAACAATGTTACAAAAAACACAGGATAGTAGTCAAAGGAACTTCTTAAATAACCCTAGAGGTAACCCTACATTTACTTAGTTTTTGAAATATTTTTCATTATATGATGTGGCCTATAGTTTATAACCAACCTGGCCTCTCTACTGGACTACCACCAGTGGAACTCCCACCATGGCCATTCACCTACCATATAAGGATCCAGTCTGTCTCATCAGCAGAAAGATAATAAATTCATCTCGACCCTATAAATTAGATATATGATCCCATGAAAATAATATAATGGAAAATTAATTATATGTTATATTTGATGACCCAATAATTGGTGCTAACATGTATTCCTTTCCCACTCCTAGAACCATCCATGTCAAGACCCACTTTAGCTGGAGAAGAACCATGGTGGTTCACATCAAAAAAAAATTTAAGGTGCCAATCGTCCCATGTACAAGAGAATACTCAGTGGTTTTACCAATATGATAAATGGTACCCAACAAGAATAAGAATTAGTGAACTAAAAATATTTTCCATTGGAAGAAAACAATATTTCCAAAAACCATTTCCAAAACAAAGGTGATTTCACCCAATATGTTTTCAATGTCCCAAATAGGCATTTGATGCATGTATTTGAGAAAAAAATTAAAACTCATTTTTATGACTTTTATAAACCAATAAACCATTTTAGGATGGTATTGATAGAGGATTAATGAGACCATTTAAAGTTTCTAAAATACAAACTAACTAATGAATTTACCATTTATATGCATTCAAACATCTATATGAACAACTTGGGTGCATATATACATGCACATATCACATCGGCATATATATATACATCCATAAGAATGTTTAAGGTCCAATAAAATAATTATAAGATATCATGACATAAAACAAAAAGATATATCACATTGGAACCTAATTATAAAGAGTCCAAAGCAGGAAAAAAACAATTCCATGAGACATCCATTTTTATAATACTCCAAATAAATCCAAACACTAATTTTAAAAAACAAAAATCTATTTGTGAACCCACATAGAATTTTATCAAATTAATTTCATAAATATAACTTAGAAACATATAATTGTAACACTAAAAAACTATTAAAATCCTTTTTACAGAAAATTATCAACATATAATCCATAAAAACTCACATAACAAAACCACAAGGATGAAGAAAAAATATATAATCCATTTTATAAAAGTCATGAATCTCATTGTATGCTTAAAAAATATATATTCAAACACCAACCTCAACATTGTGAAAATGAAACAATACTCTATATGTGGGAAGATCCAAACCTAAGAAAAAAATTGTATACCCTAAACCAAAATAAAACAGAATCCAACATCACCATTCATCCAATATGGTTCTCAAAAGAGAGACCCCAAGATAATAATAATAAATAACCAAGTATAATAATATGGAGAATAAAACATACATATGGATAAACACACCAAATATGGAAGTGTAATACATCAAAGATCCAAGGAGGAGGGGAGGGTAGGTTTCCCTAGGATCCCATGGGTTTCACAAAAAAATAGGGGAGGAGAGGGGTAAATTTGGATTAAATTAGAATGAAAATGGGTAAAATATCATTATTAAAAGACCTTCATATCTCAATTAGTTTCTATGAATAGTCCTCCTGATTATGCACCAATAGTGCAAGAACTTATGTCCCACTAGGAAGAGGTCGCATGGCTTATGTTGAATAGTTTCAAAAATTGTGTGCCTGATTGTTTGAAGACATAGTGATTTTTCTTGATGTTTTATTGTCTTTAAGGGAGGATCTCATACCCATTTTCCTAATCATGTAGTCCTTGGGTGCTTATTTCTGAGGTCATACTATTTCGAGAGGAATGGTGCATGGTTTCCCCTAATCATACACCCACCATGAAACACCCTCCTACCTTCCAAAAACTCCTATATTAATCAAGTGAAAAACTGATAAAGAAGAAGAAGAATCTAAAACCAAAAAAAATACTATATTCGTGTTGGTTTATATGAAAACATTCTCCCGAAAATCAAACTTTATGCCCATAAAAGACACTAAGTCACAAAACTGGAACAATAAAAAAACTATTAAGATCAATAGAAGAAACATTAAAGCAAATCCCATAAATTAAACCATAAATTGGTTAAAACTAGTTACCATGGTGTGGCTTTTCAACCTCACCAGTTACACATGAATAGATCAATAAAGAAAAAAAATAAGACCTAGAGTGGGTATCCTTACCATTTAAGAAAATGACTACCATGGGAACAAACTCCAATAAAATAAAAGATCTACAGGAGAAACTCAAATGGTTCATTAGATCAAACCAAAATTAATAATTACCAAATAAAAATTCATCTCTAATTCATTGAAAAAACTAGTCTCCCAAGAAATGTGTATATCAAAGACAAAAAAAAGACAAAAAATGAAATTAAAAAAATATTGAATAAAAATCTCAGAGAGGAAGGATGGATATGATCTAAAACCAAATGAAACTCCAATTAATTTTTATAAGTCTTTAGCTCAATTAATTTTAGAAGACATCCCAGCTGACCACAATCATGAATGTTCTTTAGAGTGTTACAATAATATGTAATAGAATGCCCAAAACAAGAACACTGGAAGTAGATGAGAAAGTGGTATTTTCTACTAGAGATAAGAACTACTGGAGGATAATTTAAGAGAATTAGTTCTTCTAGATTATACTCATCACTGTATGGGTAACCCTTACTTCCACCAAGAGAGATCCATCAACAAACCACTATAGTTTTTCCGCTAGATACAAAATCACCTAGAAATTCATTATCCACTAACTTCCTAAATAAGAAAAGCCTAAATTAAATAAATGGAACCTTGGTTTCTTTATAGATATCCCACACAAACAAATTACCTTTCAAAAAACAACTTGACGCCACCTATGAATAAAAAATAATGAGATACTTGAATTGGTAAAAATTCTCATTCACATTCTATAGACCTTGATTAATTCCCATATTCTCTACCTATTTCATCACCATTACCTCATCAGGTTTGAAAACTTCTATGAAAGTGGTATTAGAAATTTCCCAAGACATCCCTACATACAATGATGGTGGGGTGATCACCTTCTACAAGTCCAAACGAAGTCCCTCTAACAGACCAAATACAACTCATAACATCAAATCTTCAATAGTTCCCAAGGGCCTTAAGGCACATTCAAATTTCTAGACCCATATTGTGGCCTCAAGGTGACCTAAATCACCATGGAAAACTAGAAATGATTGAGAATTACATTACTCCAAAAATCAACTAGAATTCTAACTAGTGTTGAAAACTAGGAGAGACTCCTTAGAAATTTTTGGGACCATTTTATGAGGAATATTATTAATAAAAAACATTAAATTGGGAAATATTTTGATAAAAAATCCACCGAAATCAACCCAAACTCTATCATGAAACTAAGATACCTAGATCATAAACAAAAACATCATAAAAACCCAAAAACCCTCTTTAAAAATCCATTGTTTCCATTAGCATTTCAAAACCATTCTGCCACTCCAAAACCATTCTAACCACTACAACCATCTCGAAATTTCATTTACCATTTTAAGACCTTTTGGAAAAAATAATTCCATAAAATCAATTTTAAAATAAAAATATTAATCTCTTACTCATCTTGGGAAACCAAAAATACCATTATAAAATAATTCCATTTTGAATTAATACCACTTCCAAAAATAATTTTCATTTTAAAATCCACTCATAAAATCAAAGATCAAGACAATATCACAAACTACACAAAAACCCTCCAAAATATAGAAACTAAGTTCATACAAGAATTTTTCACATGGTTTAGAGGTATATTATATGTGAATGCACCAAAATAGAGGCATAATGAACCATGAACTCAAGCTCCATATAGTTCACTACACCATGTAAACTCACAATTTGACACCAGTTCCCGTTCATTATCATACCTCAACACATGAAATCCCATAAAAAATATAACCCTAAAATCCAAGTTGAAATACTCACAACCCTACTATCCTTAGAAACTAAGGATTCATCATAAAAAGTGGTTCTGAGGAATCGAACCATGGCCTACCTCTTAAGCCATGATGATGTAATCTATAGACAACATAATATCCCCTATAGTAAAGGGTCACTCATATAAAATTTTTCACCAACCAACCCAAGTCAACCCCAACCTGGGAACCTGAGCTAGCACAAAACAAAGCCAAAGAAAAATTCCTGATCCCATCAAGATGAAAATTAATTTGAGGTAATTACATATAAATCTTTGGGGATTATTCTTCTCATTAACCATAAACATAAAAGGAAATAGAGATCATATAATAACAAAACGTTTAAATTTATTGAACATAAATAAATATAAATCAGATATATATACTGACATAAAACTAAAACTAAAACCAAAACAAGACCAAAAAAGTTCTCCATGTGATATCCTGGTCACCATCATACACAAAACTAACTCTCTCTATGAGATAACTTGATCTGAACCTAAACCTATAAGATAACTCGGGCCTACTGATGCTGAGTGGCATAAGTAGGATGTGAGTATAATCCATCTTATTAATAAGAACCACATAATCTATAAAATTACTTTCCTAAAATATTTCTTAAATTTTGGTTGAAAATAATGTTATAAATTAGGGTTTTATCTTGAAAATAACTAAACATAGATTTCCCGATATCTATTTCAAAATAAAAACACGTATTTCCTTTTAAAAAATTTCCATTTCAAAACACAGTCTTAGAAAACAAATTCCAAGTAGAATAACAAAATCACAATAATGATCATAAATATGGGGGAATAGAAAAAGAATATGTCGAAATGTCTAATAAATAAAATTTTAAAAAAGAAAAATAGGCACTGCAAGTATAATTAGGCATATATAAATAGAATAGGTAAATAGGGATCCAAAAAACAATAAAAGAACATAGAGTATAGTATTAATGGGATTGTCCTAATCATACCTATAAGTGAACCTAGTCATACTCGATTTGGAACCATCTATCATGATATGATGTGGTCTATATTCTATCACTAACATGGATGTTTCACTAGCCTAACACAAGTGAAACTTCTACCATGTAGATTCTCCTAAAACATTGGATATAGTATGCATTATCAAGAGGTAGAGAGTGACCATCTCTCATCCCTCTAAATGATATATAATATCCCATGACAATATTTCAAGATAAAATTTTTATGGTCATCCCACATTTGACCACAACACATATTCCAATGTGCATGCCCTTCCCACTCCTCACACCATCTATGTAGAGACACAACCAAGATAATGGACGACCATAGGGGATACCATCACATAGAAAATGTTTTAAAAGTTTCAATCGGGACTATGTATAGGATAATATTGAATCATTTTTAAAATATTTCAAATGTTACCAAATGGACCTTAGTATTAGAGATAAAAAACCATTTCCTAGGGAAACTTCTTTCATTGGAAAAACATTTCCAAAACTAAGTTAATTTTCCAAATACATTTCCAACATGCCATTAGGGCCTTTCAAACTGGTATTCCAAAATTTTATTTGAAACCTCATATAAAAAAATTAAAACCACGAAAATATTTGATTAATGGGTGGAAGGAGTAAAGAGAGTGTTTGAGAAAAACCAAGTTCTATAAAAATGGATATTCCAAAGAATTTACCATTTATATAACAGTAGATATCTATATTCACAAACTGTGCACATATGTATAGGCACATATCACATTGGAATATATATAGACATCCATTAGAATGCATATGTTTCTATAAAATAATTACAATGGAGAATAACATAAAATAATAATAGATATCACATAAGAACCAAACAATAGAGTGGGAAAACCAAGGTATAACATAATTTTTCATGCCACTGAATATAATAAAACATCCATAACTCTAAAAAAAAGTTTAATACACCCAAATCCATTTGAGAGTCCACTTAAAATTTTATTAAACACCTAGAATACATATAGCTTAGATACATAATGGTTTAACCACAGAAACCCTATTGAAACCTACTATTTCCATCATATCATCAATATATAAATCCATTAAATCTCTTATAAGAAAACCATAAGAATAAAGAACACATTTATAATTCATTTTATAAAAATCAAGAATCACAAGATATGTTTTAGAAAGGAAATATATGGAAACAGCAAAACTCGATGGTGTTTCAATGTAATAAAACTCTCGAAGAGGGAAGTTCCAAAACCAAGAAATAAACTGCACATAGTAAACCAAAAGAAAACCAATGAAAATATCACCCTTCATCCTTGACGGTTCATCAAAGAGTGACCCCAATCTAGGAAGAAAAAATAACTAATATAATAAAGGATGGGGAGAGATAAAAAGACTTATCGAAGAATAAAGCCATTCCAAATTGAAGTGTAAGAGACCCAATATCCATATACGAGGATAGGGGATGTCTCCTTAGTCTCCAATGGGCTATATGAATAAATGGGACAGAGGAAAGGGGTAAATTTGGGTTATAAACATAGTGTGAAAAAAAGGTAAAACATAATTTTTAATAGAACTAGGTAGGATGTATGGTTTGGCCATATTGTCTGCCAAATCATGATCTCACCATGTCGGTTCCACTATCCCACTAGGAAGAGACTGCACAGTTTAGGCCTCATGGTTTCAAAAATTATGCACCTAATTGTGTGATCCCTAGGGGAATATTATAAAGGATACATGATTTTATAGGGAGATACGCACACCCATTAACTTAATGGTATAGACCTTGAGTGGTTCTTCATAAGGAACCATTTTTTGTTGATGGTTGGATCACAGTTTCCCCTGACGAAATACAAACCATGTGATACACATATTCATCCAAAAAAACACCCAAATTCCAGGGAAACCCATGGGAGGTTTCATACAAATATAAAATAAATAGTAAAAAATACTACATTGATTTATTTTTAAGGTTTGATACAAAACATGGGGATTTATATTTAATAAATCATGATTCGAGATATTGGTTATTTTTTTCAATAAAAATTCTTTTTAAGAGTTTTCATGCCTTTAATTTATGGTATTTGTGTCAATTGACATTATTATTGAAATTAATTTCCATGAATTATTATCCAAATTAAATTTTCTCATCTCAGAAAAATTTTCAAGGAAAAAATTTAATCGTTCATTTTTATGCATATTTTTTGAGTGAATCTAGCATGTTTTCATCTAAAAATCAATTTTCGTCTTTTTAAATAAATTATTCTAATAATTATCATTTAATATGACTGATATAGATATTTTAGGACCTTATCCAAATACCTACCATTAAATTAATATTTCTCAAGGAGAAAAAAACTAGGAATATAATTAATAGAAAATATCTATATTACAATATTATAATATCCTTTCTCACACATCTCTATGCATTTTCCATGATTGTTAAAAAAATGAGCATGGGGGAAATATAAGTATGATTTAAAATATGTAAACATTGTAAAAGAATATTTTTGTAGTGTTTTCATGTTATATTGGATAAAAGATTTGTGGAATTCATTTACATTACATTATTTCACACCGTACTGAAATAAATAAATATAAAAAATGTGTTGAGTTTTGGAAGGTAAAAATCCATCATTTAATTGAAAAATGATTTTTTTTAATTTTTTTCTGGGTGGTGGATGTGATACATGACAAAATATTAATTCTGAAGGAAATTGAAAAAAAAATAAAAATGGTAAATTATTCAATGGAATTCATTAATTAATGATTCTTTTTTGAGATTGTGATAATTAAAGAAGTATTTTTTTTAATGGAGATTTTATTTTATATAGATTTTGGGTATTATCATATAATCTATTTTAAGGAAACCCACCATTTTGAGATTAATTTAATTATATAGTATTTAAACACATACATTAGTGATTTAGAGTCATTTTAACCTAATACTGAGGACCCCATGATTGTTTGTGGTTTTTTCTCCATAGTGTTCACAAAGTAGACGCATTGTAAGAATATGCAAAGGAGTGTCATTCGAGTTATGAGAAAAATATTAGTTACATTTTTTACGTTGATGATTACTAAAAAAATGATAGTGATATAAATACAATGTTTCATACATATTGATAATGAATTGAAAAATATTAATGGAAGAATGAACATTCATAGTCACTTCAAATAAATAATAAGTTCTTTATTAACCTGTATCTTTAAGGAATAAAGAATTAATGAAATTTTTCCCTGTGGTGAAAAAATATTTAATTCCATATTTAGTGAATTGATTCTTTTGAACAATTCAATGTGGAGAAAAAGCAGGAACCCTATCCCTTCGGGGATGTTCTCCTACCTTTGGTGACGACGGCGCCGACAGCGGCTCCTCCCCCCTTGGCAAGGGAGGGGGAATCATTGCTACAAGAGCGAGGAGGGTTCCTCCGGCCTTTCACCAACATTGAAATTATTCCTCCATTCTCAGAAATTGCGCTATGCCCGAAGGTTCCAGACATTCTTTATGGAATTCCTAATCTTCATCTCTCGTCCTCCGAGTTTGTGGAAACCTCATCCCTCTTGAATTGTACACTGGTTTCTCGCTTTAAGCACAGATGACCTTCAATCGACTCCTTCGACCAATTCGTCTTCGGATGTTGGGATCTCCAAGAAAGGGTGGTTGTTGGATTTCTCGACAACCAACATATCATGATTCATTTTGAATCGGAAGTCGACCTCATCAAGGCATGGTCAAAATCACCTCGTAGCTTCAACGGTTTCCATTTCCTTCTCCTACGGTGGTCCTTAAATTTACATATGAATTGGGATTCTCCTACTACAGCAGTATGGGTATGTTTCCCAAATCATTCCTTACCTTTTCAGAACCCTTTGGTGATTCGGATGATAGGCAACCTCATAAGACGTATTCTGTGTTCTGATAGCCGCATTGAGGCCGTGTATCATCTGGTGAACCCTCGTGTCTGTATCGAAGCGGATGCATCTCGTTTTCCCTTCGACTATGTTTGGATCACTATTGGGGAAGATTACAAGTGGATGCAGCAGGTGGTATATGAGAATTGTGCTGATTTCTGTCCACATTGCAAGTATTTGGGCCACTCTTTGGAGGTTTACCGTAAGAGAGGCACTGGTCCGTCATTAGAGAGTAGATGCATGGGGAATTATGTTGTGGAAAGAAAAGAGAATGCTGCATCAGGAGAAATCCCGGAGGTGTTTGTGAGTTCTGGTTTGGTCATGGAGGATTCGGGACCCAACGATGGGGGAACTTTGAGTTCTACAGTTATGGATATCCGGAAGGATTCTCACAAGGTGATGGCAATGGAAGTTCATACTACTTAAAATCCAAGTGTTTTGGGTTTGCAGGTTAACCCAATGGTTGCAGAGGTTTTCAACAGGCTACGGTAGGATTTGGAGGGATCCTCTGTTTCCTTTTCTAAAAAGGAGGTTGGCTCAGGTTTCCAAGAAGATAATTTGGTGCATCACTTGGATAGGGAAATCATGGGAAAGGAAAAGAGGGTGCAGATAAAGGGGATTACATTGGGTGTGGCTAGTCCGAACGGTTCTGGGGGTTCTATAGGATTAGACCCCTCAGCTCAAACCTTCCTCGCGTTAACAAACAAGTTTGAAGGGCTTTCAGAATACATTTTTGAAGTTGTCTTGGATTCTGGTCCTATGCTCGGTGGTGATGCTGAGGGGGCCTGTGTGGAAGTGCACATTTCAGTTAGGTTGGATCACAAAGACATCCCTAAGGCCGGAGAAGAGGATGCTGCAGCGGTTGAGTGTCCCGCCTCGTCTGATATTAACACAACAGTGACAAAGAGGGGGAATTCTTCCGGTTACAAGGATAATACACTAAAAACCAAAGGGAAAAATGCTTCTCGACGAAATAAGGAAATTATGAGTGGTCCAGGTTTCCTGTCATTCAGTGACATTGTTTATAATGGGACTGGTAGGATGACTGAGTGTGCAGAACCTATATCTGCTACACCAAGAAGACTAACAAAGAAATACTACTCTTACCTCTCGTGACCGATGTGTACTAGATCTTCCCTTAAGTGGGACAAAGGTGTGATTCTGGCCTTCAAAAAAGATAGCTTGATCAACCAACCTTGCCCAGTGAAACCTTTATTGGACCAGGCGGGGAGCTTTGAGCAAAGTAACTACTTCTTGAGGTGACATAAATCGGCCTCTAAGTGGGAATCAGCTATAGCCATGGTAGAAGGGGACTCCTGTGTGGGATGCGGATATGATTATGGGTATTATGATATATAGTCTTGTGGTGTTCTGGTTGGATTGTGGATGTCTAGCATATGTCCTTTTATGTATGTTTCAAGTCGTGTTCTGGTTGGTGTTAAGGGATGTTCGGTTCTCACTTTTCATAAAAGTGTTTGGAAATAAAAATTAATTTTCAGTGGATTCTGTTGAAATTGATATTTAAATCATGATATTATATGAATATAATGTAGTTTTTATATATTTCACTCATGATAAAAACAATGATTTTATGTGTGGTGGGGATTTGATAATTGCATTTCATGTGTACATTTTTTAATATAAAATATAGTGATATTTTTTAATTGATAACTAATTTAAATAAATTCTATTATTTTATTTACATTATTGTGGGATGCAAAAAAAATGTTGAAGCAAAGAAACATTATCTTATATGGCCATTATTCACATCAGGAAAAGAAAACTCAAGTGATGAGATGTTTAGGAAATTTTTTCACATCTTGAAGTGGAGGGTCTTAGTTATAGAAAAAAATGGGGATACTAAACCTGATTCATGGTATGAAAAACTATTCACACCATGAAATTTATGGTTTTGACATCCTCTTATAGAATAAGATAAAAACTGAAAATCCTATAAAGAATGATGGAAACAAAAGATAATGGTGTGGAACCATTTTTTCACACAATGGAAATTGAAAGTAGGATCCATATCCTCTGAATCTCTTCAAACATTTACTAAGTATTATTTCTAAATTTTATCTAATTCCAAATGATAACTTGGACTGATAAAATCAATGATATTACATAATTAATGCCACCAAATTGTTCTATTTATTCTATTAGTACAAATCCAAGGGTTGTAAATCATTGTATTGGAGATAAAATCCTTGCTGTGAGGTTCTGCTCTCTATATAGTTCTCCACTAGGCCAACACCACATTCTATTTTATATTTTTAATTCCTTTATTGTTATCTCCCTATCATGGATAACATGATGGATTGATTTATTTTGTAACATAAGTGTAAGGAATAAAGGGGAATTGGATGTACTATGTTATTCATTATTTTAATTTCAATTCATGCTGGGTTCTTTTGTCTGTTCTTCATTGTTATCCCTTCCAATATTTTTGCATAATCATTGTAATAGGGTTGAGTAATTGTTAATAATTCTCATTATAACTTTATGCATGACCACCACCTAAGATAGTTTGAATACTCATTTTTGTGTGTGATATATTGGCTTTAGACCTCTACAATTACCATTGGTTCAGTACTTACTATATATTTAAATTTATTCTTAGGTTACCCCTTAGTTTACAATATAAAGTACCTAAATATGATAAAATGAGAGTCTAGTATGGATATAATTTATTTGGACCAAAGAACACACTATTTCTAAATTCTTGTAATTTCATTATTTCAAATGTATTTTTTATTCATTAGTATTCAGGGAACCAAAAATCATTACTATGTAGAATTATTTTTCTTATTTTTCTATGAAAAAATTAATAAAAACCCCCATGTTCAATAGTTTATATTTAACTAATAAAAAATTAATTATTTTATGTCTATTTTATTACAAATATTAAAATTCACTAAACCTTATTTGTAGGATCGACTATGAAATTGAAATATCTTATATTACTTATGTGTAGAATTAGTGAGTTTTCATTTAAGAAAAATATAAATTATTAAATTTGGTATTACTCATTGGTTTTTTTGATTCCTTTTTGCAGTATCATTAGCCTCAAAGATAAAATCTCACAAGAATTATTCTCAAGAGGTGACCTAAATCCCTTCCCACATTCCTGGTCTTCTCAGGCTAATCCGCTCACTCAACATGTCCATAATTTACTCATACGATACCCACATATGTAATCATATATCAGTAGGTGAGGAGACATTAAAAAAATTCATCCCAACTATCGCCCACACATTAAGTAATTATAAGGTTCTAACAAGGATAATCCCTAGTTAATCCAGGGTAATTAATCACTCCACTCCCTGAAGGATATAATATCACCTATTAGAAGAGATGCTATATCTCCCTTAGTTAGACATCCTGAGACCCATACACCTCTGTCCAATGATAAAAAAATATTTCATTTCCAAATAAATTTGATTCTATCTTAAGTGATCCAACATAAAAAATTTACTATTATAACATTAAAAAACATTGTTGAGTCACTTAAATTCCCAATACCATTTATGTTTAGAGTTTTATAGAATTAAATAACCCCTTTACATATCAAAACCCACGTTATTATAAAAAGGGTTAATTTAACATTATTCATAGATTTTACTATTCCATGATAAGACTTATACATCTCACACAAAATTATCCACACATGAAACCCTTTAAGAGATATCTTATATAAGGTCATTATTTATATCCTGGGAAATGTGACCATAAAAAAGGGTGAGCTTAGATAGTCAGAATGGGTTAACATGGGAGATACCAACATATGATATTAAGTGACCATAGGATAATAAAATAGGTATGGTAACATGATCCTAACAAAAAAACATATCTAGTCAATTATGATAAAAAATAATGAGTCATTACATTTGGATTTAAGCTATACATAAGGCATGTGTATAATCATGAAGTCAAAATCATTAGACATGGAGAATAACATGAGTATGTAACATAGGAATGTGGAACAAGAATAAACATAGGAAATCATATAATTTTGAACATTTATAAATACAAATAAGTCTAGAAATATTCTTAAGGACATGAAATAAAGCTTCAGTATTGAATTATGTATATGAAATCAAGTCCATGTATAAAATTATGGATAATCCATTTTATTAATAAGTCCACTCATAACATTATGAAAATGATATCAAGTTCAGGAATAAAATTGTTATATAATTAAATATTATAATTTACCTTATGTATTAAATAGCTATAACAGACCCAGACATCTCATAAACATATTCTATAAATATTTTTTCTAGATTATAATAAGTCCATTCAAAATGTTATCATATAATTTCATACACAATAGAAATTATTTTCATAAGAATTTATTTATTATATAATATAAATTTATAAAGAAAAATAATTTGGATAATATTATATATCATATACTCATGTATTCATAAAAATCCATAAATAAAATTGGCTTTGATGACAAATATTTTTAAATGGGTATTTCAACAATTCTTTGAAAATATGAAAAATAATATTTAATTCTGATATCTCTAAAGCCCAACATATCCTACAAAATTGAGATAAATATTTTTATTCAAAATAATTATGAAATATTGTATAATAATTTTAAAATAAATGAATGGTCATGATGGATGGAAAATCTATCCATTCAGTGGTCTTTAAAATAATGATTCCATTAACACTATTAAAAATGATAAGTAACTAGTTCAAAAAAATAAAAATTCATTTTTTCAAAATTTAAAAGAAATAAAAATATGGTATAAAATGAAATTAAAGAATAATTTTATAATATAAAATAACATTCCTAAAAACATTTTAAAGAATATAGACATAGAAGAAAATTGTATCCTCTCAAAGAGAAAATAATACATTCTTTTCTTAAGAACCTTTTCTCGATGATATTTCGTACCAAATAGAGTGAAATTAATAAAAAAACATTAAAATAACAAATATAAAAAATAATAATAAAATATATGGGATTTAAAAAATAAGGATAAAATAATTTTCGATAATGGAAATTTAAAATAGAGATTCCATAAAAGAAATGAGATTGTAACATAAATGGTTACCACTTCGATAGCTTTTTTAATCATAACCACCCAGAAATAAATAAATTTATATTTATAATAAAAACCATTAGTATAATTATATTAGTGATATAACATATCAAAAAGTAAATATATACATTAAATAAACACAAACAATAGTACAACGTGAAGCATGTCCCAAGGAAACGACATTTAGATGAAGAACCCTTATGGTTTTTGTAATCTGAGAATCATAAACCTCATAAAAGAGATATCTTTAGATGGATTTTTAAGTCCTGATAATTATCATTCAAAAATCATAAAATATTTTTCATGGGTAGTATATACACCATTGAAATATGTACCATAAAAGTTAAAGTGAGATTAAAAACCCTTACCTTTGGTTTTGACATTCTTCATACACATTTTTAACCTCGGGTATAATTAATTTTAATTTTTTAAAAAATTAAATTAAAACCAAAGTCATAATTATATTACCAGATATAATTCAATTATAATTTATAATTACTTGTTTATAAATAATTCCATCTTAAAATCATCATATTGGGAGTTCATTGTTTTATTTTTATATTTTCCTTGATTTGGATGTTTGGATCCATACACCTTAGTCATGGTTTAATCATCTCTAAAATATTATTTATATAACATATGACATATTCATAAATTTTATATAATTTTAGATCCTTATGGGAATATCAGTGATAGAAAAATGAAATAAACATTTTGTAGAGATGGTAGTCTGTACATATTCATGAGTGTGTCATCCATTTTCTAAATGAAAAATAATGAAAAATAATATTTTATAATTAAATAATAGTTAGAAAATAATAAATATCATAAATATTCTTTACAAATATCTTCATTACCATCCATGTGAATAATAAATGAAAAAAAATCACATTTCATCATGGATTTAGTAGTCTACACGTATGCAATAGTGATGCAATCATCTTCCAATAATTGGTGGCATAGAAGATTGAAAATATTTAGAATTTAAAGAATCATAATAATGATTTAAATAAAATATAAAGTCATTAAATACATCTATATAACCAAATATGTGAGGCATTAATAAAATTTATATACATTGGTTGTTGAGATGGAAGTCTATACATACACACGATTATTTTTCCTTTACCCATTAGGATGGATGATAAATAAATAATTCTTGTTCAATTATAATAATTACATAATAGAAATATAATTTTATTGACTAAATGATGTTATTATGGAAAAAAAATATTAGTATGCCATTGAGTAAAAAATAAAATTAATGTAATTTAGTGTAGAATATTACATCTTCTTTGAGTAACCAATTTTGAATCACATTTTAAGGACCCTTTGGTTGTATATTTAAGAGGATAAGAACCACTAAAAATGGAAATGAATGTTTAGAATAAATTTTGGTATTATTTCAGCAATATAAATGGATCATGAATGTGTGAAAATAGATTGGTTATGAGGTTCTCTTTTATAAGTGAGAAGAGTGTCACTTTTATAATTATTATAAAATTTAAAATACAATAAGATAACTCTCATGAAAAACTGGATCCAAATTAAATAAATTTATAATGTGGGGTGATATTAGGTTTAAATCCATTAGATAAATATGATTTAGATAGTTTTTTAGTTTATTTATACTATTATATTATTAGTCTAATCCCTCGATAAACCTTTTATCCTTGTTTGTGGTAATGATTTTTTCCTCTATTACAATTCATTATGACTAAAATTTAAATTATTTTATTTCCCAAATTTGAACTGATTGATTCCAAACTTTACAATCACTTTTCAAAATTAATGTTTTATTAGTGTTAAAAATTTAAATTAATATAAATTTCTAAAACTCAAAAAAAATAGAAAAATACTTTTTGTAAGCCTCAAAATGATCTTATACCAAAATCATTTTTAATATTGATTCCTAATGAGTTATATGGATTAGTTTTAATAAAAGATTGATTGATTTAATTTCAATGGAATTTAAAACTGGAAATTTCCTTATATAAAAATTATTTAAATAGAATTACCAAAAATAATATTTATTTAAATAAAAAAACTACTTTAATTTCCATAATTTTAAACCAATATTTCTAAGGGAAAATTATATTTTTATTTAATTATATTAATTCATAAATATATATTCGTTATATAAAAAAAATTATAAACTTTTAAGTAATTATTATTATATAATATTTTTCGAAAACTGACATTAGTTTTAAAATTTTTATTTTTTACTATTCTCCCAAAAATCAACTATTTATGAAAGCCCTTTAAAAATAAACTACGAAAAAAAGTTTATTCTGAAAAAAATAAATAATTTTTTATCAAAATCATTTTCTAAATTTTAAATACATAACTTTCATTTGAAAAGAATAAATATACAAAAACACTAATTTTACAGTAAAAAACTACCCTTATCAAACATTATATGCTCTTAAACTATTTCATATAAATTAATAATATTTTTATTAATTTATTATCATAAAGATATATATTAACTGGATATAAGTATACCTGATGGATCTATATCTAATTCGAATATATATACACATGATAACAATTTTTTCAATATCAACATTTATGTACAACTGTTATATTAAATTCCAATATAAATATTTACATGCTTCAATAAGTTTATTCATATTTTTCATTTAATTCTCCAATATCATGTATATTATTTTTTAATTATTTTTCTAGATTCTATAGATACAGTTGATATCATTCACTTTATATATTACCAAAAGGATAAGGACATTATCTTTTGGTGTTGTTATGTATGTGTGTACTTTCTCCTCCTATAGTTTTCTTATTATTATGTCATATTTTGACCACATAATTTATTAGTATATATATTTAATTTTATTATTTTATATCAAAAAAATGTATCACTTTTATTGTTTTAATGTTTTCTTTATCCGGAATTATTCAATATATTACTTATTAAATATAATTCATACAAATAATCATGTGATGTTACATTCTCTCCCTTAAATAAACTTTCCCCACTTAATTTTATTTTTTTATTAAAAAAAATTATAGTTTATTAGATAGGATATATATTTTATCACGATAACTAATTTATAAGTTCATACTAAGAGATATAGTATTTTTCAGTTTAAGGATTCTTAATCCATGTTTTTACCATTATAAGATATTTGGTGGTGAATGAGTTTCAAAAATTATTAATTGGTAGTTGAATAATAAGACTCAATAGACTTATCTTTCTATTTCTAAAGTTAAAAATTTCTTTCACGATTATAAATAGATAATAATAAAACTTAATTTCTTGATTTCATTTCATCCATAAACTCAATTTCATACTTTAAATTTGTTTTAAGTTATTTTTCACATATATTTCATCCAATGTGATAGATAAACATGATGAATATCTCATGTCATAAAATTTACAATTATCCACCATCATTTTACAAAATCAAAAAAATAATTAAAATTTATTTCTCATGTTTCTATCCACTAAAGAAAAACCCAAATGGTTAGGTCATGTTTTGAAAATAATAAAAATAAATAAATGTTTATATTAATAATCAATAAATTAATCCCCAAGGTCTCTTTAAAAACACCTAAAGTTATACATAAATCACTCATCAAATAACTCGACTAAAAACTATTCAAAATATTTCAGATTAAATAGGAATGAAAAAATTAGAATGATTTGGTCACATATTCTTCAAATAAAATATATCTCCAAACAGTGTGATTGACTCATAAATTAGCATACTAAGAATGTATATTTCCTAACATATAACCTCTATAACGTGGTAATATTTTCCATAAATAAATATATATATATATAAAGACACAATAAAATAATATATCCATCCATAAATTAATTAATCATTAGTCCTAAAATAAAATTCCCACCAATAAAATAAAGATTTTTTTACCATATTCGAATAATGTTCTCAATATAGTGAGAATCCTAAAAATAAAATAAATTGCATAATTGAAAAATATCTTTCTAATATCATGGTAATATATAAATATATTACAAAAATATGATAAATCCTTTATTCTAATTAATCAGAATTACCTCTTCAACAAATGATGAATTGTACTTAAATTTTATATATTCCTTTTAAATTATCTCCTTAAAAAATAATCAGGAATAACTTCACACTAAATCACATATTAATCCTGATGGGTACATATAACTCAATAATCTGTTGCATCTCCAAAAATATAAATAACCAGCTTAAAATCCATTCACTTGAAACATTAAAAGGTTATTTATTCCATATTCTTATGATCTTCCTAAAACTTATCAACCCATAATAGTATCCCCAATTCTTAAATTATCATAACCTCATAATATAATAAAGCTTAATGTCATATAAAAACATTTATGATTCCAAATGAGATATATCGAGCCCAATACACCTACATCAGGTGGTAAAAATATAATTTTTTACATACTGGATTTGACACATATAGATACGACTAAAATTTTAAAAAAAAATATTACAACATAAATAAAAAATATTTAGTAACATATATTCCCAATAACTTTTAGTTTTAAAGAATTATAGATTTGGTAGAAACCCATAACATAATAAAATGTATATCTACTCAACAAATGAGTATATTCCTATTAAACCCTAATTTTCATGTTCCATCATAAGACTTGAAAATCAAACAAAAATATCTCGAAATATGATACCTGTTTAGACATATCTTGAACAGATTTCTTTTTCTAATCTAGGTAAATGTAAACATAAGGTGGGGTGACCTCTGATGCTCAATAAGTCTAAACAAGGGATTTATCAATTGATGATGTTTTGTGAACATTATATAGGAACAAGGGTTTGAGAACATGATAATTACATTTAAAAATTGTACATGATCAATCAATATCATTAATAATCAGTCATGTAATAAATATTTTCTCATAAAATAATACAGTTTCACAATTATGAGGAAAAACTAATGGTCCGTGGAGAATAACATGAAAATATAACATAGGAATGTGACAAAAGAATAGACATAGGAAATCAAATAATTATGACCATTTATAAACACAATCAGGTCCACTACTCTAAGTAATGACATTAAATCAAGTCCCTATATAAAATTATTGATATGAAACCAAGACTATGCATAAAATTATGGACATTTACTTATATAAATAGGATCACACTTAACATGGTGAACTTGAAATCATGTTCTAGTATAACATAGTTATATAATTAGATATAACAATTTAACCAATTATTTGGGGGAAAATAATGGACCTTTTCGTCTCATATTGATAATCCATACATATACTTTTCACAATATCAAAAAAACATTCATCATTTTACCATATAAAAACCAATTGAAAATAAATAGGTTTCATAAATATTTTATTTTCACATAATAATTTAAAATATATATAAATAAATTGGATTGTATCAAAAGTTTATATCCCCAGTGAAGTATTAATATCCTTAGAATATTCTTACAGTGGGGGAAACTACCTTTAAAGAAGAATTTGATTATTTCTTTAATAATATGGAAAATATCATTTACTTTTGATATCTTTAAAAAAATCATTGAATTTTGAGGAAAAAAAATCACTTAATATAACCTTGAAAACATGTAATGGGATCTTTAAACAAAATAATCATAATGGTAGAAGGATAATCCATTGATTCGGTAATCATAATAACGATTACTTTTAACTCTTTAAAAAATCCTTAATAACCTATTTATAAAACATTGAACAAATTATTTTTAAACCAATTAAATTAAATTAAAATATGGTTATGAATTACTTTAAATGACCAATTCATCATAGAAAAAGAACATTCCTAAAAATATTTTATATAATATGGATATGGAAGAAAATGTTCTCCGACCAATGAGAAAATAAGATCAAATTTTGTTAAAACAAATTCTTTAAAATTATATATATCAAAGAGATTAAAATGAAAGGAATTAACGAAAACCACATAACTAACTATAGGATATGAAATGATATGGTATGTAAGAGATAAGAATTTTTTGACATTAATTTTTATCAAAGGGATAGAAAAAGAAACAAAGGTAAATACCCTATAAAAGGAGGAGAAAGGAGATGATGAATGCTACATATCACAAGGCCCCAAAAAATAGTAGTTCACAAATGGTACCCTAGGTACCATAGGCACGCAAGGTCCCTAAGATATCTACTTGAATGAACTAATGCCTTCAACCAGGGTACCATGTTTCCAATAAATATTCCCATGTCAACTTCATTTTGACAGATGAATTTTATATAAGGCCAATTGCAGCTATGATCGCCATAATACTTCACCCAAGTCCTCTAAAACCTTCTACGTAGTTCCCTAAAATCTAAAGAAGAGGTAATTAAAAGGGAATAGTGGATCATAAGTCCTCCCAATTTTAAATGTAAACAACACATGTGCAATACATTTACCCAAACCCTAATCAATGAAGACTAGCATGGATTCCCTTCCTCGATTAGGGACTTATGGGACATACCTATGGAAATACCTGTAGATACCCTTAAAGGCTTGATAAAGGTCTCTACTAAATGCATTATCCTAGGTGTTATTTCACCCAAGGTTCCATCTGTTCTCACATGCTACATGCGTGAAGCACCCCCTTGCGTGATCCTCTAGGTTATCCCTGACATTTAGCCTAAAAAAGCCATCCCTCAAGAATTATTCAAATCCATTCATAATCGTCCCTATCCTTCTTTGGGTCTCTTGTCTAATATGGATAATATCAAATCCTTCCCCAAGACCTCATAACATACAATACCATGGGAAAAGGCATGCCAGATTGTCTCCCATTTGAATTTTTTATGTGGTTAGTGGATTTTTTCACATATCATATCATCAGGTTATGACTCTCATCATGTTTTTAAATTTTTATATCTTTGATTATTAGGAATCATACCCTAGGGACAATGTTGAGGAGTTCCTAGTGTCAGATTCCAATGATATGGAAATGTCTGTCTAATATCATCTTTGCAACCCGAAGCTTCTAGTTCACCTTAAGGTGTAAGGATCACACTTTATCTTCCATTCAACATGGAATTATATCCTCATACCACTATATAATAGAATATAGGGAAGTAATTCTAGTGTAATACCCTATCCTTTCTATTAAGAGTTTTCAGTCTTTCTCCTCTCCATCACTGAGTCCTTCACTTTCATTATTTCCTTACCTTCGGCTCATTTATAATGCAATGTAAAGATAGGTAAGTGTAATAGCCTTGGCCTATTCCATCGTAGCTATATCCTCTTCCCCTATAGCCTTGGCCTTTTCCACTAGAGAATGAAGAACAATCTGGGGTTTGTAAAATCACCCTCTTTATCTTGTTTCCCAAAAAATCATTACTCACATGGGCTTAGAGGTTAGTGATGATCAATAAATCCACACAATCCACCTGAAGGAATCAACTATGAGAACTCTAATTCCTACTATAACCAGTATACGTTGGATGCTTAACTAATCCCTGAGATCAATGGGAATCCTGGTTATGAATAAGACCCAATCATTATTTATTTATTGCAGGAATTCTCCTTAGTAGTAATCAATAAGTTTGTCCCCAAAAACCCATGAATTAAGAAATCCCTCATGGTCATTTTTATAAGAGAATCCTCTTCAGGAAATCCCAAACATAATCTTATCAAAGGGATATAATCCCTTTCTATACATACCAAACTATGTGGTCTATGATTCCCATAAATGTGGGATATGTAGGAATCCCCCCTGGTGTTCCATCCCAACTCTTAAATAAACCCTATTTTTTGGGGTCGTATCCCCAGTAGGGTCTAATTCAACTAAGGAACTCATATCCCATCCTGGTTCCTATGGGTATTTTGTAATAATTCACACACTAAACATTGACTAGGAACCTTCCTCCTAGACATCCTTTCCACATTCCATTGAACTATATGGTTTCGTCCTTATTACAGGACCATAAAATGTATGATATTCCCCATTAAGCAGCACCGAACTACATGGGTTCTCATTCCTATCAAAAGGATACATAGGAATCAAATTTATGGGTTTGATCCCAACATCAATCAATTCCCATCTCCCTAGATGAAAATAAAATCTAGAGTGCACTTCGTCTACCTAGATGATAATAAACTCCAGAGAGACCTTCATCTACCTGCACACAAATAAACTCCAGAGTTCCCCACTATATGGATGTATACCAGTATCATCGTAATAATGACTAAAGAATATCTAATTAGAATATGAGAGGATGCCATTTATAGGGATCCTCAGATACATATAGATATATCTATCAATTAAGAACCTCAAATACAAACAGATGATTCTTCATTCCACATATGCTAATAATTGATTTCTGATTCTTGGATGACCCACCTCATACATGGTAATTAATGAAAGATTCATGAACATTTATTAAATCTATAAGTCAGTCCCATAGTAATAAATAACTCCCCCCAAAAGGGTGTGATGAGCCCGACCTCCAATCCTCTCAACAAAGGCGAGTTGTTAGGCATAATGGGACAAAAGACCTAACAAGAATCTTCCATTAGAAAGTTGGTCACAATGCATATGGAACCATTCAGTGTTTCTAGTTCCATGAACAAACTTTTTGGAAACTGTTTGGAAATTGAAAATTATAAAGAGGCTTGAATTCCAAGGGAGACAAAAAATGTTGAACCCAGCATGAATCTTTAACCAAGATGATAATGTCACCTACCTATTATTACCCACCCATTCTCAAAGGAAATGAGGGCCAGATAGGGAAATCAATCTTTCAGGTGTTCACTCAGCAAGATGTCTCTTTTCCAGATTTCATTATTTGTGTTTTTCATATATAAAATAACATACTTCCAAGAAATATCTTCGATCAAATTGATTCCTTCAATTTTTCACCATCAAACACCACATATTCTACTCTGGTTGGATCCTCATCTATGTGAAGGGCACCTTAGACTACCCTAAATCTTCAACACTGGGTCTCAAACTCACTAGTTTGATAGTACCATCAAAATGGTTTAATCCCAACACTGGAGGCTTCCCAATAGTCCTTCAAGCACAACCAGCACCACCATTCATCTGGTTAATGATAACTAGTGGTACTAAAGAAAATTATATCAACCTCTATCTTTAATCGTTTCGGGAGCTCATCCCTAGAAAACAACAATAAACTCATCCCATATTTCATGTAGGTGGATAAATAGGCAACCTATATCCTAATCCAAAAGACACAATGGTCCTTTTCAAGGCCGCCTATCAATAATCGCAACCTCCAATGTTACACGGCAGTTAACCCTTAGAATGATGAAGGTGTCTTCGTTAGTTGATTGTCCCAAGTCCATCAAAATCAGGCACACAAGACAGCCTATCTGGGATGACAATCGTCCAATAACGAGTAGGTTCATAATTTTTCCCCCTTCAAGGGATCCCACAAGCCTAGTTTTGTACGAAAAAATGAGTGGGCACATACACTCTATCATCTTCATTGAGATTGTCCGCAAGCTCACCTTATGGATTCAAAAGAAGTCCACCAACCAAATATGGTGACAACTTGTAAGAAGGAATATACATTTTCCATCACCCACAAATACAGATAGTAAACTCATTTTAAAAAACTCAAAGAACAATAGTGCCCATGTTTTGTGGAAAACAGAAAGTAGGCACCCACACCTACCAATATTTATCTAGTCTACCAACACCCTCATATATCATTACATTGATAAGTCTTTCGAAAAGTCCCGAAGAAAACTAGAGGGAATACTCAACTATATCCCCCCACCCACATGAGTATTGTTAGTATGCATTTAAAGGAAAGTGAGGACAGGATTTCGAACATACACATACTCTAGATATGGAATGGCCATATATCCCCATTTTGGTCGCTGAAGTCACAATTCTTATCTTGGAAATGGTAAAAGGGAAGACAAAAAATCCTAACTACATCCTATTGACTTTCTAGTATATCATTACATTGACGATAATAGTGATCGAGGGATAGACACATAACTCTCTCCCCATAAATTGGGTGGATCATCAGTACAACATCCCAAAGAAGACATATACATTTCCTCAAGTCTCGAAGGATAATGGGGAAAACACCCCATATTATATGGAAATTTGGATTGGGAACATACCCCTACTCCAGTTGGAGGTAATCTTCCTATTCCAATGAACACTACAAGGTTGGCACAAACACATTCCCATGGTGACTTCTCCCAGAAAGTGGCCCAATCAGTCATAAAAAGGCATCTAAAAAGAGGCCTCATCAAACATGATTATAAAATCAATAGCTGATCTACAACAAGAGCTCAATTGAAACTAGAGTTCTTAAATCCCAAATACATTTATATTTCGTAGCTCAAGATCATACCCTCTTATTAAAAAAATATGGGAGTATTAGTATTAATTATAAAGGTACTTATCAGACACTTCACCGTGAAGGTTTTCATCAAGGCAACAATTCGGTCGATCTCGAGATCATGTCACTTGATGAGAGCCACAAAAACCCTATATTTGGCCAAAAGACAAAGGAGAAAGAGAGTCTTCCTCTTCTATTAATTCACCATTATATTCCTCCTTGTGATGTAGATCACTACAAACCTTCTCTCAATGCTAGTGATTAGAATTTTCAGAATATTTCCCCAATTAAAAAACTAATAATAAGATATCCCTCTTATCATAAGGTATGTGTAAATAAAAGGCCATTCATGTATGATTTCTTTTCATTATAAATTTAAATCCTTTATTGACCAGAATATAGTCCATAGTGACTGTCAATATCCAACCCACCCTTAGGACATTTTCCTTCCTACATATTTGAGGAAATCATAACCAATACCATTGGTAAAACAACCGGGAATCATCCACTCTGGTCGAATCAAGCCAAGGAACCTCTTATTAAAGATGAAGAAGAACTGATAAACATGAGGAAACAGATAGCTAAAGATGACATAACAGTTGTGTTTTTTCCTTTATACATCTCCCAATATGGAATTCCATAGGTGTTGGTGGAATATTTTATGCATGACATCTACCTCAATATGTGAAAAACTCTTCATCACCTAAAAGAAAATGTATTAACTTATGATGAGTATCAAACTCACATTAATGTAATAGAAGGGTTGCAACACAAAATTGGCTTGGCATCTCTCCTAAATTCCCGACATCCCATGATTGAGAGGAAACAGGGAGTCCTTATACGTGCATGCCTTGACACATTAATGAGGTTGTGGCTGCTAATCATTGATACCCCATCTATTGTTCGTATTAGAGAATGGGTTTTTCGTGGATCATTTTATTTCATTGTTCTCCCAAGCTAGAAAAACCCAAAATATGTGTAATAATTCAATTTCATTTTCATCGGACGGTTGCAACAAACAGAATTTATTCAAGGATGAAGATATTCTCAACAAGAACAGGCTTAAACCAACTCTCATTGACATCAGGCCAAAAGATAATAGGTTTTTGAGATACTTTTTCATCATGCATCTGAGAACATTGAGCAAGCGTCTCTCTTATAGTATGTTAGCCATCAAGTTGAGTAAATGTTAGAAATAGCACAATGGTCTTTGGAAATGGATAATTTGAGTGAGTTATGAATAATGAATCCATCCCAAGTTCAGACCAGAATCCATAGAATCAAAAGGGAATTTGTGATAATATCATCCATAGTAGTTCGGGATCAAACCCATCCTATAGGGATGTGGGATTTTTTTACTCAACCCTTAGGGTCAGCCAATAAGACCCAAATGGTTGTGAATGTAGGACCGTAACATATCTAGCCCTTCGAGCTGGGGGATTTTCAGCACAGTAATCCCCTCCTCAACAGGAATTAGTATTATCCCAAATAGAGAAGATATCAAGGATTGAATCCTATAAATTTTATGCACTCCATGATATGGTACAATCACTTCGAACACACATGATTGGACTCTCAGGGAATTCTTTTTGGGCCACTCTCCACCAAACGGATCCCAGGTTACCAGCAAAGAAGTGTAAAAGATCTTGTAGAGGGAACAGAGGAAGGTGATCTCATATAGATATTAAAATCATTCTTCTGATGAACTACACATATGTGAATGTCATCAACTCCATCATGGATGACCCTCCAAAACCAAATATTTATTTAGAGGATTCTAAACACGAAGATCTTATTCATTTGTTTGTCCACACTGAAATGAATGTAGAAGGTGTGCAGACTCAGAACTAGTGGCCTTCCCGAAATTTGTCTATCCCCTCAAATAATTGACCTCTACCTCCTCGAAAGAAAATTAATAGGGGAAAGGGTTAGGGTCATATAGTTTCTCACCTTCCCCCCTAAGAAGGACAATCCCTTTTTTTAGAGGTAATATTTTCTAATCAAGAGGAGGAGATGAGAGAGTTGAGATGTCTCGTTATATACTTACTCTATGGTAGCCTTCATTCTAGATATTCTCAACAAATTGGACCCTTAATTTACACTTTCAGTCAGTGAACCTCAGTAAATAGGGTTTATCGTGACAACTATAGTGGATAGGGAACATCCTCTCAATGTGTGACATCAACTACCAATATATTTGGATCCTTCTGTTAAGACCAATAGGGGCCAATATACCCTGAGAGGGGGGCTGAATCAGGGTATATATATTCTTTTCTAAATTATTCATGCCCCACCGGATATTGACCTCTTTATTACAAGGGTCACTTAGTCTTCACATGTGTGTTTATTATGACCACTTATTTTCTTCTTTATCTGAGGAAAATTATTTGAATGAAATGCAGGGAGGCAAGAAGGCAGACACATTGATTTTTACTTGGTTCACCCTCACTGGGTTACATCCAAAGAGCATACAACAACAATGTGCCACTGTAAAAAATCCACTAAGGCTCACTGCCAATAATGTTTGATCTAGATCACTTCTATTCCCAGGCTCACCGCCATTACAAAGTTTAGGGTCAGCTCACTGCTTTCCCAAGGGTCACTCCATGTTTCTCTCTCTAGCTCACTGTCGGTGGAGAGGATAACATCATTCTTCTTCCTTTTCTCACTGCTCAAGAAAGGACCAACTCACAGTTTATAGACATGTAGGTCTTTTCATTTTCATGAAAAAATGCATCTTAAACTGTCGATAGATGCTCTATTGAAGTTAAAATTTCATCCACTGATGAATACCCCTTTTCCTCTAAGCACTAGGCAACTACCTTTGGAAACACCTTCTCAAAGCACCCTACTTCGCCAGGCTCCCAATTTTGTGATGTTCAAACAAGCCTTCGCGAAGATCCTACATTTTCACGAAGATCTCTCACGAAGCTCAAGTCATTGCAGAGTGACTTCCCTCGTGAATCTCACGGAGCCAACACAGAGCTCGCAACTTTTGTGGAACTAGAATAGCCGCCGTGAAGCTCCACTCTTTCGCGAAGCACACTGCCTTTGCAAACCACCTTCGCAAACCGAGAGAAAAATATTTTCTTCGAAATCTTTCACTTTTCGTGTCTCGAGGGGGTCGTCCTCTATTTATAGGCGATTACACCGACCCTCGACCCTTACGTGCAAAGTCAGCACCACATCATCGCTAATCACGATGGTCTGAAATTTCCGCCAGAAATCTATCAAAATCACGAAGCACCACGACAATTTTCTTATCGTAGAGCTCATCATAATCGCAGAGCATCACTGTCAACCTTCCTTTGCGCCTTCTCCGCGAATCTCCCTCGCAAATCCCTTCACTGACACTATGCACTTCAACTCTGCAATTCGCAAAGCTTTGACATAATCGTGAAGAATCACCGCCATCATTCTTCTGGTCTTCGAAAATTCCAAACCATGAATCCTCTCTTCGCAAAATTCGTGCCTTTCCCATATTAAAATATTATTTTCATGGATATCCACTTTTTGTGATGCTCACCAAACACTGAAAAACGGCGCCACCTTCTAATGCTCTTTTTGTACCTCCACCAGAAAGTATGTTCCTTTGTCATTGTTCTTTGTCAACATGTATTGTTAACAACATCAATGGAACTTGACAATTCAACATGGAAACCTTCTTTGTCAACAAACACAATAAACCCAAAAATGATTCAATGTTACCTTGAGGGATTTTTTTCCAACAATCTCCCCTTTGGGTTTGTTGAAAACTCTTCACAACTCTTCTCAGAATGATTTTCAGCACGTTGATACCTCACTGAGTATTCTTCTAGCCGCAACCACCATTCGCCTCTTGCAATTCTGATAGCTTTCAATGAATCACATAACATGTACTCTAAGCCCACATGAGCAATGATCGGCGTGAAAAACAAGAGTAGTATGAGAAGTTCGTCAATGAATCATTTCATTTCAAACACCAATTGTAAATTAAAAACTGATACCAATCTCTAAATAGACACCAATTGTTGAACCACACTAATAAAAATTGGTGATAGCTTGAATCCAACATCACTCTTCTGCTTTTATCATGATCCTCAGCTGTCGTGATATCTTATCTTTAATCGATAATTTCTAGCATCGTTAGATTCAATACTCTCCCCCTATCTCATTGCACTCTCACTATCTTGCTGCTCCAACTATTAGCATCTCCCCATATCAATCATGATTTATCAAATTGCCACACAGTCTCCCCCTTGAACAATCACTATTTTCTCCCCCTTTGTCAACGAACTCAAAGGGCACTCTTTCATGGTCTGTAACAGAGTATAGAAATCAAATGAGAACATTTGGGAAAAACACACCAAACCTTGGGGAGAGGGGGGTCATTCCACATCCACACGCTTTTATGTGTGTGGAGTCGACTGAACTCCCAGAGCCAGTCGATGCCTTTCAAACACTTCCTTGGGTAAGGCCTTTGTCGGAATGTCTGCAACCTGTATCTCTGTAGGCACATACTCCAACTTCACAAGTCCTTTATCAACCTTCTCCTTGATAAAATGATACTTTATCTCAATGTTCTTTGTCCCTGAGTTATGGACGGGATTTGTGATAAGATTTATAGCACATTAGTTATCACACTAGATTCTGATCGGAGACTTTTCTTCATCTCCCATATCTTTAAGAGGTTACTTCATCCACAATAACTATATGCATGCTTGAGTGGCCACAATATATTCAGCTTCTACGGTGCTCAATGAAATACAATCTTGCTTCATGCTCAGCCAAGCGATACATGTCCACCAAGATAGAATGCACCTCCTGACGTTGAATTCCTTTCATCTGCTGAACCGGCCCAATCTGCATCAGTATATCCCAATAATTCTGACTGAGATTTATCACTATAGATCAAATTGAATTCCACTGTTCCCTTGATATACTGAAGTATTCTTTTCACTGAATTCTGGTGTCTTTCCTTGGTATTACTTTGATGTCTCGCTGCTTTTCATGTGGCGAATATAGTGTCAGACCTTGTCGCAGTCAAGTACAATAGGCATCCAATGATTTGCCTATATTCTGTGATATTAACTGCCTAGACATCCTCATTTTTAGACAGTTTCATCCAGGTAGCAACCAGAGTCTTCATATCCTAGGAATTTTCCATGCCAAATCTTCTCAAAACCTCCTTGGAGTATTTGGATTGAAAAATGAATGATCCATTCCTTCCTTGTGTCACCTGTAAACCAAGGAAAAATGTTAGCTCCGCAATCATTGACATTTCAGAATCACTCTTCACGAATTCGGAAAACTATATGCACTAAGATTCATATGATCCCACAAAGATTATGTCATCGACCTAAACCAGCACCATCATCATTTGATTGTTGTTGTTATTGACGTATAGATTGTAATAAACTCCACCATGTTGAAATCCAAGATTCTTCAAATACTGATCCAGCCTTGAGTACCATGCTCTTGGTTCTTTATTCAACTCATATATTGATTTATTCAATCGACAAACATTATTCTCATCAACATGAATGAGAAAACCATCTCCCTACTCAATAAACACCTCTTCTTCCAGAACCCATTCAGAAATGTAGATTTGACATCCATCTAGAACACTTTGAACTTTCATTGCACTGTGATGGCTATGAATAATCTGATTGTCTCCAGCCTTGAAACGAGTGAAAATGTCTCACCAACATCTATTCCTTCCTTTTGGGAGTACCCCTTGCACACTAGTTGTGCTTTGTTCCAAATCATTGTTCCATCTTCATTCATCTTGTCGCAATAGACCCATTTAGTCCCGATGACATTTTTATCGGCTTCCCTCAAAACAATATCCCATGTCTAATTCATTACTGAATAGGGATCAATCACTTATGATCCACCTTTTTTGATTTTCTCCTCATCACATTCATCAGGAAATTTCTCACTGTTTCATAGTTCAGTGGAATCATTCCTTTCAACTACTTCTCGCAGCTTCTTGGTATCCTAAAAATAGTCAGCTGATACCACATTTTTAGATCAAAATAAATTAGCATGAGATACATGATTATTGCTACTTCTCCCGCAATATTTCTTCCCTCGAGATAAAACACCTAAGCCGAGTCATCCAATTATTACATTGATGGATCTTGCATCTGATTTTGTTATTGAATTATCCCCCTATGTTATGCAACACTTCTTGGTATTAGGCCCAATGTTTAGACCCATAAACAATCTTCTTCTCCCGTATCATTTGTAACATCCCCAAATGATAAAGGTTTAAATGGCTAAATGATATGACTCATGCCAACAAGGTGCGCTTTCCTTTTCAGGAGCCTACCTGGTTAGAACTCCATAGTTAAGCGTGCTTGGCCTGGAGTAGTGATCAGGATGGGTGACCCTCTAGGAAGTTTCCCAGGGTGTGTGTGAGTGAGGACAAAGAACACTAAAAAGGACAAGTGCTGGCCTGTGGGGACTTTCATTAGTCAGATGACCTATTCATGCATGTGGGTGGACCCTGTGGTGGGCCCCACATGACTGCGGGGCAACTGGTGGTACCTGGTGGGCCATGATGCGACGGTCATGTTAAGGCGGGGTGTTTGTGCTGTCACTGGGACCCGATTGTCACATCATTTATTCTCATCTTCCACCTACATAATTTATGCCAATTTGGCACTCGACAATGAGCCATTAACAAAATCTCTAAGCCTACTGAGTTGGAACTCAGTGTAGGAAAAAAGAGATAACGTTCATAACACAATCACATACTATTTTTCTCTATTTCTCCCTTTCTTCATCAACTATGGTACTTGATATGAGTTAATTAAACCTCTGAAGCATATCACTTCTCCACTTTGCATATTTAGATGCAACTTCCCCTTGGATCATATCTCTCTAAAACCCGAAACACATGAATCATCAGTTAACGACATTTATATACATAGAGAGAGGGGTTTATTTCTGGAATCCTCAAGATAAGGATTTTGGTTGATCCTGATGGGTCAACCATTTGATTCTTTCTTGCAGAGAATCACACTCTTTCCTTTCTTCCTCGAGAATCCTTTCCAAATTAGACTATTTTGTCCATATTAATAGCCATTCATTATCCACATTATGATTATTTTTCTGATATGTGGATTCACCATGGTTGACCTTTCTCACCATTGGGGTTTAAATCCACTAGTATACATTTATGTATTTGGTGTTCGACCAAAATTCCATTTCCCTTGATTCCTTCTCTGAGTAGGAATATCCCTTTTTGTAATCTTCCCTTTCTTCTTCCACCATTTTAGGGATCTTCCTCTTTCCTCCACTTCTCACTGTGGCACACAGCATGAATGTTTTTCAATACATTCGTTGTTCATATTTATTTTATCAGATACTTGAGTCACCACACTGGTTTTCGCTGGTAGTGAGTCCTCCACTTAATTTTCCTTCTTTTTACTCACAGATGGAGTAGATCTCCCCTTAATATTCCAGATTTGATCACATTCACTCACCGAGAGCTATTGTGAGTGTGGTAGAGAAGGTGATTGATACACCTTTCTCTCAGCTCCATGTGATTCCCCTGAGGCTCTAAGCCTATTCTCCAACTTTCCACTTTGTCTCCCAATGTAAGATTTCTCTTTATACATCACTGGAGTCAAGAATCTCTTTCTTGGCTCCTTTTCCTTTCTTGCATTCTTCTTGGTTAAATATCTTGCCAAATTACCATGATTAGAACATATGAAACATCTTCCATTATAGTCAAACCTCATTTCATCATCTCTCAGCTGAGATGTTGATGCAGCTTTAGTTCTTCTTCTGACATTGATCTTTTGAGAATCCTGACACGTATTCATGATGTGTCCCATTATCCCACGGTAATAACATATAATTAATGCTTTCCTCTGAGAGACTCTTATCTATAATTTCTCATGATGCTTCTTCTTATTCTCATATTTATACAAGTTTCTGTTTTCACAGCCTGAAATGTATTCCAGAGCATCAGAACAAAATCTTGATGTTTGGCCATGAATCCAGCAGAAATAGCACATGTCATCACTTCTTTTTGTAACTAACCTCTTAGGCCTATCTTCAGCACCGAGAGGGTTTTGTTCACATCTGGGACTATTCACATCTCTCTTTCTATCATGCAT
The DNA here is from genome assembly GCA_963277665.1 of Viscum album. Classification (NCBI taxonomy): domain Eukaryota; kingdom Viridiplantae; phylum Streptophyta; class Magnoliopsida; order Santalales; family Viscaceae; genus Viscum; species Viscum album. The sequence goes on along the minus strand of OY728133.1, from coordinate 966,984,418 downwards.
GGGAGGTGATTCATCTAATATAATGCCGGTTTTTTCAAAACTATATGGTCTTTGAGATGAGAGAATTTGTTCTAGCCTCTTTTCAGAAATAGAAAATTTTCTTTTCATTTCATCGTCACTTACCGAAGGATAATCAAATAGTATGCGCAAGGCATCCTTCATTTTAGGATTTTCTCTTGAATTAGATTTCTTCACTTCCTTCTTTACTGATTTTAGCTCTTCTTCCAACATCTGAATCTTTTTATCACTTGATTCAAGTTGAAAATTGAGTTCTCTTCTGAGATTCCTTCCACAACTCATCTCATCTTCCAGTTCTCATGTGAGCTTTTCTACCATTTTAACTTGCTCCATTGCATTCAATTTTTATTGAGAAAAGGATTCAGAGACAGATTTATTCTCTTGTTGTAGCTTTGGATTCTTCTGAACTTCTTTAGACAACTGTGTTGCTAGATCATCATTTCTAGCTTTCAGATTCCAAACTTCATTTTATTTTTGATTCTCTTCATAATCACCAGCCTTTTTTCCCTTAATTTTAGCCATCTTTTGTAGTTCATCACCTTGAGAATAATTCTTCTCCCTTAGGTAAGTAGCCATATCAATAAGCCTTTTATTTAAGACAATTAGCTTATTAACCTCAATTTCCAATACTTGGATCCGGATATCTTTATATTTAACTTCCTCATCCAATTTCTGATCCAATTTCTTTCTCATGTTGACAACATCTACTTGTGGCCTCCTTAAAACTTCATCCTCATCAGTTGTTTCGGTATCACTTTGATGTTCATGTAATTCACTCATTCCAACATCATGATAGAGTGGATCAATCTTTTCCCAATCAAATTCATCTAGGCCTTCTATCAATAAGCTGTCTGATTCTTTTGGATGAATCACAATTTTTCCATAAACACTTCCATAATGAGGGATATCACCTGACTTCTGATTCTTCTTTGATGTTTTTCCCTTTTCCATGGCACACTGAGAGAAGAGCAGACTGATTTAACCACACAAATCTACTACACCAAGTCGAAGCAAACAAATCTGATAAAGGAAACCTTCTCTCTGATACCAATTGTTAGGACCAATAGTGGCCAATATACCCTGAGATGGGGGGGGGGTGAATCAGGGTATAGATATTCTTTTCTAAATTATTTCTACCCCACCGGATCTTAAACTCTTTTTTACAAGGGTCTCCTTGTTTTAACTTTTTTGTTTATTATGACCAATTCTTTTCTTCTTTATCTGATGATAATGCATTGAATGCAATACAGGGAAGCAAGTAGGAAGACTCATAGATTTTTACTTGGTTCACCCTCACTGGGTTACGTCCAAGGAGCATACAACGACGATGTGCCGCTGTTCCAAATCCACTAAGGCTCTCTGCCAATAATTTTTGGGCTAGATTACTTCTATTCCTAGGTTATCTTCCTTTAAAAAGTTTAGGGCCATCTCACTACTTCCCCAAGGGTCACTCCTTATTTCTCTCTCTCTGGCTCACTGTTAGTGGAGAGGATCACCTTCTTCCTCTTCCTTTTCTCACCACTTTGGAAAGGATCAACTCGCAGTTTATAGACCTGTAGGTCTCTTCAATTGCATGAAATAATTCATCTTAAATTTTTGATAGATTCTCTATTGAAGTTCAAAGTTCATCCACAGATTAATACCCCTTTGTCTCTGAACACAAAGAAACTACCATTGGAAACACCTTTGCAAAGCACCCTACTTCACGAGGCTCCCAATTTCATGAATCGCAAACAAGCCTTCACAAACCTCCTACCTTTTCGTGAAGCACTCTCGTGAAGAACTTTCACAAAGCACTCTCGCGAAGCTCAAGTCGTTGCAGAGTGACTTCCCATGCGAAGCCCACTGAGCCAACACGGAGCTTGCAACATTCACGGAGCTCGAATAGCCGCTGTAAAGCTCCTCTCTTTCACGAAGCACACTCCCTTTGTGACCCACCTTCACAAATCGAGAAAAAAATATTTTCTTTGAAAACTTTCTCTTTTCTTCTCTCGAGGGGGTTTACCTCTATTTATAGGAGATTCCACTGACCCTCGACCCTTACGTGCAAAGTCAGCACCACATCATCGCCAATCGCGAAGCGCCGAAATTTCTGCCAGAAATCTCTCAAAATCAGGAAGCACCACAGCAATTTTCCGATTGCGGAGCTCATCGTAATCGCGGAGCATCACCGTCAACATTCCTTCACGCCTTCACCGCGAATCTCCCTCGCAAATCACTTCACTGCCACTATGCGCTTCAACTCTTCCGTTGGAAAAGCTTTGACGTAATCGCGAAGAATCACCACCATCATTCTTCTGGTCTTCGCAAATTCCAAACCATTAATCCTCTATTCTCAAAATTCATGCCTTTCCCATATTAAAATATGATTTTCAAGGATATCCACTTTTTTCGAAGCTTACAAACCACAAAATTTTGGACTCCAAAATTTTGGCAAACCCTGGAAAAAGGTGCCACCTTCTACTGCTCTTTTTGTACCGCCTCTCGACAGTTTGTTCCTTTGTCATTGTTCTTTTTCAACGTGTATTGTAAACAATATCAGTGGAACTCAACAATTCACTATGGAAACCAAATTTGTCAACAAACACAATCAGCCCAAAAATGTTTCAATGTTACCTTGAATATTTTTTTCCCAACAATCTCCCCCTTTGGGTTTGTTGACAACACTTCACAAATCTTCTTAGAATGATTTTCAGAACGTTGATAACTCACTGAGTATTCTTCTAGCCGTAACCAACATTCGCCTCTTTCGATTCTGATAGCGTTCAAGGAATCACTTAAAATGTACTCTAAGCCCACATGAGCAATGATCGGCGTGAGAAACAGGAGTAGTATGAGAGTTTAATCAATGAATCACTTAATTTCAAACACCAATTGTCAATTCCAAACTGATACCAATATCTAAATAGACACCAATTGTTGAACTACACTAATACAAATTGGTGATATCTGGAATCCAATATCACTCTTCTGATTTTATCACGATCCTCAGCTATAGTGATATATAATCTTTAATCGATCACTTCTAGCATCATTAGATTCAATACTCTCCCCATATCTCATTGCACTCCCCCTATCTCGATGCTCCACCTGTCAGCTTCACCCCATATCAATCATGATTTACCAAATTTCCACACTGTCTCCCCCTTGAACAATCACTATTTTCTCCCCCTTTTTCAATGAACCCAAAAGGAACTATTTCGTGGTCTTTAACAGAGTAGAGAAAGCATATGATCACATTCAAGAAAAACACACCAAACCTCAGTGAGAGGGGGTGTCGTTCCACAGCCACATGCTTTTATGTGTGGGGAGTTGAATGAACTCCCAGAGCCCTTCGATGCCTTCCAAACGCTTCCTTGGGTAAGGCCTTTGTCAGAATTTCTGTAACCTGTAGCTCTGTAGGCACATACTCCAAATTCCCAAGTCCTTTCTCAACCTTCTCTTTGATAAAATGATACTTTATATCAATGTTCTTTGTCCGTGAGTGATGGACGGGATTTTTTCTGAGATTTATAGAACATTATTTATCACACTGGATTCCGATCGGAGACTTTGCTTCAACTCCCATATCTTCAAGATGCTACCTCATCCACAACAACTGTGTGCATGCTTGAGTGGCCACAATGTACTCAGCTTCATTGGTGCTCAATGAAATTCAATCTTGCTTCTTGCTCTGCCAAGAAATACATATTCCACCGAGATAGAATGCACCTCTTGACGTTGAATTCCTTTCATCTGCTGAACCGGCCCAATCTGCATCATTATATCCCAATAATTCTGACTTAGATTTATCACTATAGATCAAACCAAATTCCACTGTTCCCTTGATATACCGAAGTATTCTTTTTACTGAATTCTGGTGGATCTCCTTGAGATTACTCTGATTTCTCACTTCTTTGCATGTAGAAAATACAGTGTCAGACCTTGTTGCAGTCAACTACAATTGACATCCAACAATTTTCCTAGAAAATGGCGCCACCTTCTACTTCCCTTTTTGTACCACCTCCAGAATGTCTATTCCTTTTTCATTGTTCTTTGTCAATAGGTTTTGTCAACAACATCAATGGAACTCGACAATTTACCATGGAAACCTACTTTTTCAACAAACACAATCAGCCCAAAAAAAATTTAATGTTACCTTGAGGGATTTTTTCCCAAAAATCTCCCCCTTTGGGTTTGTTGAAAACTCTTCACAACTCTTCTCAGAATGATTTTTAGCACGTTGATACCTCACTGAGTCTTCTTCCAGCCATAACCACCATTCTCCTCTTGAGATTCTGATAGCGTTCAAGGAATCACTTAACATGTACTCTAAGCCCACATGAGCAATGATCGGCATGATAAACAAGAGTAGTAGGAGAAGTTCATCAATGAATCACTTCATGTCAAACACCAATTGTCTATTCCAAACTGATACCAATCGCTGAATAGACACCAATTGTTAAACCACACTAATACCAATTGGTGATAGTTGGAATCCAACATCACTCTTATGATTTTATCACGATCCTCAGCTGTCGTGATATGTAATCTTTTATCGATGAATTCTAGCATCGTTAGATTCAATAATCTCCCCCTATCTCATTGCACTCCCCCTATCTCGCTGCTCCACCTGTTAGCTTCTCCCCATATCAATCATGATATAATAAATTTCCACACTGTCTCCCCCTTGAAAAATCACTATTTTCTCCCCCTTTGTCAATGAACCCAAAGGGAACTCTTTCGTGGTCTGTAACAGAGTAGAGAAAGTATATGAGCGCATTAGGGAAACACACACCAAACCTCGGGGAGAGGGGGTGTCATTCCACAGCCACACGCTTTTATGTGTGGGGATTCAACTGAACTCCCAGAGCCAGTCGATGCCTTTCAAACGCTTCCTTGGGAAAGGCCTTTGTCAGAATGTCTACAACCTGTAGCTCTGTAGGCACATACTCCAACTTCACAAGACCTTGCTCAACCTTCTCCTTGATAAAATGATACTTTATCTCAATGTTCTTTATCCCTGAGTGATGGATAGGATTTTTTCTGAGATTTATAGCACATTAGTTATCACACTGGATTCCGATCAGAGAATTTTCTTCAACTCCCATATCTTCAAGATGATGCTTCATCCACAATAACTGTGTGCATGCTTGAGTGGCCACAATGTACTCAGCTTCTGCGGTGCTTAATGAAATGCAATATTTCTTCTTGCTCAGCCAATTAATACATAATCCACCAAGATAGAATGAACCTCTTGATGTTGAATTCCTTTTATCTGCTGAACCGGCCCAATCTTCATCAGTATATCCCAATAATTCTGACTGATATTTATCACTATAGATCAAACCAAATTCCATTGTTCCCTTGATATACAAAAGTATTCTTTTCACTGAATTCCGGTGGCTTTCCATGGGATTACTCTAATTTCTCGCTGCTTTTCATGCGGCAAATACAGTGTCAGACCTTATCGCAGTCAAGTACAACAGACATCCAATGATTTTCCTGGAAAACGGTTCCACCTTCTACTGCTATTTTTGTACCTCATCCAGAAAGTCCGTTCCTTTTTCATTGTTCATTGTTCACATGTATTGTCAACAACATCAATGGAACTCAAAAATTCACCATCGAAACCTGCTTTGTCAACAAACACAATCAACCCAAAAATGTTTCAATGTTACTTTGAGGGATTTTCTCCCAACAATATACCCCATTGGGTTTGTTGATAACTCATCACAACTCTTCTCAGAATGATTTTCATCACGTTGATACCTCACTCCATCTTCTTCCAGCCGTAACCACCATTATCCTCTTGCGATTCTGATAGCGTCCAAGGAAACACTTAACACGTACTCTAAGCCCACATGAGCAATGCTCTGTGTGATAAACAAGAGTATTAGGAGAAGTTCATCAATGAATCACTTCATGTCTTACACCAATTTTCAATTCCAAACTGATACCAATGGCTAAATTTACACCAATTGTTGAACCACATGAATGCCAATTGGTGATAGTTGGAATCCAACATCACTCTTCTGCTTTTATCATGATCCACACCTGTCGTGATATCTAATCTTTGATCGATCACTTCTAGCATCATTAGATTCAATACTCTCCCCCTATCTCATTGCACTCCCCTTATCTCGCTACTCCACATGTCGGCTTCTCCCCGTATCAATCATGATTTATCAAATTTCTACACTGTCTCCCCCTTAAACAATCACAATTTTCTCCCACTTTGTCAATGAACCGAAAGGGAACTCCTTCGTGGTCTATAGTAGGGTAGAGAAATCCTATCAGCACATTCGGAAAAAACACACCAAACCTTGGGGAGAGGGGGGTGTCATTCCACAGCCACACGCTTTTATGTGTGGGGTGTTGACTGAACTCCCAGAGCCAGTCGATGCCTTTCAAATGCTTCCTTGGGTAAGGCCTTTGTCAGAATGTCTGCAACCTGTAGCTCTATACGCACATACTCCAACTTCACATGTCCTTGTTCAACCTTCTCCTTGATAAAATGATACTTTATCTCAATGTTCTTTGTCCTTGAGTGATGGATGGGATTTTATCTGAGATTTTTAGCACTTCAGTTATCACACTAGATTATGATCTAAGACTTCACTTCAACTCCCATATCTTCAAGCTACTGCTTCATCCACAATAACTATGTGCATGCTTGAGTGGTCGCAATATAATCAGCTTCTGAAGTGCTCAATGAAAGGAAATATAGCTTCTTGCTCAGCCAAGCAATACATAGTCCACCAAGATAGAATGCACCTCCTGACGTTGACTTCCAGTCATCTGCTTAACCTTCCCAATCAGCATCAGTATATCCCAATAATTCTGACTAAAATTTATCACTATAGATCAAACCGAATTTCACTGTTCCTTTAATATACCGAAGCATTATTTTCACTGAATGCATGTGGATTTCCTTGGGATTACTCTAATTTCTCACTATTTGGCATGTGGCGTATACCATTTCAGACCTTGTCACAGTCAAGTACAACAGACATCCAATGATTTGTTGGTATTCTGTGATATTAACTACCTTTCCATCCTCACATTTAGACAGTTTCATCCTGGTAGAAACTGGGGTCTTCATATCCTATAAATCTTCCATAACAAATCTTCTCAAAACCTCCTTGGTGTATTTGGATTGATAAATGAGTGTTCCATTCCTTCCTTGTGTCACCTGTAAACCATGGAAAAATGTTAGCTCCACAATCATTGACATTTCAAATTCACTCTTCATGAATTTAGGAAACTGTCTGCACTAAGCTTCATCTAAACCCCCAAAGATTATGTCATCAACATAAACTAGCACCATCATCATTTGATTATTATTGTTGTTGATGTAGAGATTGTAATAAACTACACCACATTGAAAACCAAGCTTCTTTAAATATTGATCCAGCCTTAAGTACCAAGCTCTTGGTTCTTGCTTCAACCCATATAGTGCATTCCTCAATCGACAATATTAATTCTCATCTTAATGAATGATAAAACCATCTCGCTGCTCAATATACACCTCTTCTTCCATAACCCATTCAGAAATGCAGATTTGACGTCCATTTGGAACAATTTAAACATTCTTTGCACTATGATGGCTAGGAATAATCTGATTGTCTCTAGCCTTGAAACTAGGGAAAATGTCTAACCAACATCTATTCCATCGATCTGGGAGTACCCCTTGCACACTAGTTGTGCTTTGTTCCGAATCACTGTGCCATCTTCATTCATCTTGTCATGATAGACCCATTTAGTTCCAATGACATTTTTATCTGCTGGCCTCGAAACAATCTCCCATGTCTAACTCATTTCTGAATCAGCATCATTCACTTATGCTCCCCCATTTTTTCTTTCCTCCTCATCAAATTCATCAGGAGATTTCTCACTATTTCATTGTTCAGTGGAATCATTCCTTCCAACTATTTCTCGCAGCATCTTGGTGTCTTGAAAACAGACAGCTGATACCACATTTTTATATCAAAATAAATGAGGATGAGATACATGATCATTGCTACTTCTCCACAATATTTCGTCCCTCGAGAGAAAACACCTTAGTTGAGTCATCCAATTATTTCTTTGATGGCTCTTGCATCTGATTTAGTTATTGAATGATCCCCATATGTTATACAACACTTCCTGAGGTTATCCCACTATTTAGACCCATAAACATTCTTCTTCTCCCTCATCATTTATTCTCATCTTCCACCTACATCATTTATACCAATTTGGCACTCAGAATTGAGACATTAACAAAATCTATAAGCCTACTGAGTTGGAACTCACTATAGGAATCAAGAGATAACGTTAATAACACAATCACATCCTATTTCGCTCTATTTATACATTTCATCATCTACTCTAGTACTTGATATTAGTTAATAAAAACTCTGAAGCATATCACTTCTCCACTTTACATCTTTAGATGAAACTTCCCCTTGGATCATATCTCCCTGACACCTAAAACACATGAATAATCAGTTAATGACACTTATATATAAAGGGAGAGGGGTTTGTTTCTAGAATCCTTAAGGTGAGTATTGCAGAAGATCCTAATGGGTCAACCCTTTGATTATTTCTTGTAGAGAATCACACTCTTTCCTTACTTCCTCGAGCTGCCTTGCCAACTTCAACTTCTCTGGCCATATGACTTGGCATTCTTTACCCAAATTCTAAGCCTTTTTCTGATATGTGGATTTGGAAGGCATGGCCTTTCTCACCATTTGGGTTTTAAACCCACTAGTACACATTTCTGTCTATGATGTTCCACCAAAATTCCATTTCCCATTATTCCTTCTCTGAGTAGGAATATCTCTTCTTGGAATCTTCCCTTTATTCTTCCACTATTGTATGGATTTTACTCTTTCATCCACTTATCATTGTGGCACATGACATGAATGTTTTTCAATACATTCATTGTTCATCTTTATTTTATAAGATACTTGAGTCACCACCCTGGTTTTTGTTGGTGGTGATTCCTCCACTGAATTTTCTTTCTTTTTACTCACAGTTGGAGTAGATCTCCCCTTTAATATTCCATATTTTTTAACATTCTCTCCATGAGAGCTGTTTTGAGTGTGGTAGAGAAGGTGATTGATACACCTTTCACTTAGTTCCATGATATTCCCCTGAGGCTCTAAGCCTATTCTCCAACTTTCCACTTTGTCTCCCAATGTAATTTTTCTCTTTATACATCACTGGAGTCAATAATCTCTTCCTCGGCTCCTTTTCCTTTCTCACATTCTTCTTTGTGAAATATCTTGCCAAACGCCCATGATTAGAACATATGAAACATCTTCCATTAAAGGCATACCTCATTTCATCATCTCTCAACCGAGATGTTGATGCAGCTTGAGTTCTTCTTCTGACATTGATCTCCTAAGCTTCCTGACACATATTCATGATGTGTCCCATTATTCCACAGTAATAAAATATCATGAATGCTTTCCTCTGAGAGACTATTCTCTATAATTTCTCATGACTCTTCTTCTTATTCTCAAATTTATAAAATTTTCTATTTTCATAGCCTGAAATGTATTCCAGAGCATCTGAATAGAATCTTGATGTGTGGCCATGAATCCCGCAGAAATAGCACATGTCATCACTTCTTTTGGTAACTGTCCTCTTAGGCCTATCTCCATCACCTAAAGGGGTTTTTTCACATCTGGAACTATTCACAGCTCACTTTCTATCATGCATGGGAGGTGATTCATCAAATCTAATACAAGTTTTTCCCAAACTATATGGTCTTTGAGCTGAGATAATTTGTTCTTCCCTATTTTCAGAAATAGAAAATTTTCTTTTCTTTTCATCATCACCTGCTGAAGGATAATCAAACAGTAAGTGCAAGAATTATTCATTTTAGTCTTTCCTCTAGAATTGTATTTCACTACTTCCTTCTTTACTAATTTTAGCTCTTCTTCCAACTTTTGAATCTTTATATCATTGGATTCATGTTCGGAATTGATTTATCTTCTGAGATTATTTCCAAAACTCATCTCATCTTCCAGTTCTCTTGTGAGATTTTCTACCATTTCACCTTGCTCCATTACATTCAATTTTTCTTGAGAAACAGATTCAGAGACAGATTTATTCTCTTGTTGTAGCCTTTTATTATTCTGAACTTCTTTAGACAATTGTTTTTCTAGATCATCATTTCAAGCTTTCAAATTCTGAACATCATTTGATTTTTTATTCTCTTCATAATCATCAGCATTTTCTTTCCCTTCATTTTAGCCATATTTTTTAGTTCATCACATTGAGAATCATTCTTCTCCCTTAGGTTAATATCCACATCAATAAGCCTTTGATTTTATCCTATTATCTTGTTGAACTCAATTTATAATACTTGGATCCAGATATCTTTAGATTTAACTTCCTCATCCAATTTCTGATCCAATTTCTTTGTTGTGTTGACAACATCTACTTGTGGCCTCCTTTCTAAAACTTCTACTTCATCAGTTTTTTCGGTATCACTTTGATTTTCAAGTACTTCACTCATTCCAACATCATGATAGAGTGAATAAATCTTTCCCCTATCAAATTCATCTAGGCCTTCCTTCAATAAGCTGTTTGATTCTTTTAGTTGAATCACACATTTTCCATAAACACTACCACACTTAGGGATATCACCTGACTTCTGATTCTTCTTTGATGTTTTCCCATTTTCCATGGCACACTGAGATAAGAGCAGACTGATTTAACCTCACAAATCTACTACACCAAGTCAAAGAAAAATAATCTGATAAAGGAAACCTTCACTCTGATACCAATTGGTAGGAACAATAGGGGTCAATATACGGGGGGGGGGGGTGAATCAGCGTATAGATATTCATTTCTAAATTATTCCTGCCCCACTGGATCTTGACATCTTTATTACAAGGGTCACTTTGTTTGCACTTGTGTGTTTATTAGGACCACTTCTTTTCTTCTTTATCTTATGATGATTCTTTGAATGCAATGCAGCGAAGCAAGAAGGCAGACACATATATTTTTACATGGTTCACCCTCTTTGGGTTACGTCCAAGGAGCATACAATGAAGATGTTCCACTATACCAAATCCACTAAGGCTCCCTTCCAATAATTTTTAGGCTAGATCACTTTTATTCCCAGACTCACTACCTTTATAAAGTTTTGTGTTAGCTCACTGCTTTACCAAGGGTCACTCCTTGTTTCTCTCTCTTTGGCTCACTGCCGGTGGAGAGGATCACCTTCTTCCTATTCCTTTTCTCACTACTCTGGAAAGGATCAACTCACAGTTTATAGACCTGTAGGTCTCTTCATTTGCATGAAAGAATGCATCATAAACTATTGATAGATGCTCTATTGAAGTTCAAAGTTCATCCACTGATGAATACCCCTGTTCCTCTGAACACTAGGGAACTACCTTTGGAAACACCTTCACAAAGCACCCTACTTCGTAAGGCTCGCAATTTCATGAATCTCAAACAAGCCTTCACGAAGCTCCTGCCTTTTCAAGAAGCACTCTCGCGATGCTCAGGTCATCACAAAGAGACTTCCCTCATGATGCTCACTGATCAAACACAGATCTCGCAACTTTAGTGGAGTTAGAATAGTTGTCGCATAGCTCCTCTATTTTGCGAAGAACACTGCCTTCGTGAACCACCATTGCGAACCAAGAGAAAATAAAATTTCTTTGAAAACTCTCTCTTTATTTCCCTCAAGGTAGGTGATTCCACTGACCCTCGACCCTTCCGCATGAAGTAAGTTCCACGTCATCGCCATTCGTGATGCTCCGAAATTTCCACCAGAAATCTCTCAAAATTGCAAACCACCATGGCAATTTTCCGATAACGGAGCTCTTCATAATTGCAGAGCATCACCGTCAACATTCCTTTGCGCCTTTTCCATGACGATCCCTCACAAAGCCCTTCACCACCGCGATGCACTTTAATGTTACCTTGAGAGATTTTTACTCAACTCCTTCAATAGTAGATCAAGAATTCTCCCCATTGGTTACACAGCCAGATCATGGTTTGGAATATCCTTACAGGACTTCCCCTATTGGTTACATATGGAAGATACTAGTTGTGCCACCACCAGTGGTCCTTTTAGTCACCGCACCCATTCAAGCTCCAGCTATCGTACCTATTTAGGTACCGGATCAACTGTCCCTTCCTTGAATTATTATGAAAACCATTTAGTAATTAACCACTCGATTGGAAGTCATGTAAGGATGGTGTGAGCCTAGAAATCCATAAAATAAGGCTTACCCAGAATGGGTGGATCCTACACCTCATCCATTAATCTTTAGGAATCATACATTTCTGATTTTCAATGGTTTTAGAGATTATAAGTTGAAATTGTTTCATTTAGTCACTTTAAATGATCCCATGATGGGGAGCCCTGATAAACATGAAGGAGTTAAACTAATATGCTTCATGAAATCATTGTAGGGGATACCCTTTTTATGGAATATGAGTTTTCAGTCTGGATCGATCATCAGTTGCGAAGATCTATATTAGAAATTCCTCTTCCACATCAGCTCAATGCTGGAGGCGACCATAGTCTTCGATCTCAAAAACTGAAAACAAATAGACAATGAAAGTATCTCAGGCTAAATTTCTCGTTGGAAATGATTTATTTTCTCCTTGAATTTATTTCACCCTTAAGAATATTTGTTTCTTATCTATGTAGTAAATCTCTGTGAATATTTTCACACACTGTTGGTCCCTGTGAAATACACAGGAGGTTTCGGGATCTAGCTTCAATTTATCAATAGTTGGACAAATCCATTGCAGAGACCAAATCCATGTCCCATATGATTTCATCAGCTCAGGGTAAGAGAACAGAAAAGTTATAGGTCACTATAGTTACACGTAAGCATGCCCATATAACCAAGCCTTCCTCAAAACACTCCCCATACCATAAGGATCCATCTCTTAAGCATTTATTTAATGGCCACCTCACTAAAATGATCAGTGAGATCAAAGGTAAAGGCTATTTGAGGAGTTAGAAAACAAGGCCTATTTCTTTCAAAATGATGAAGTCTCTAGTTACTTTATCTCATCATTTTAAAATAACTTTGATCAGTATCCAAATACCATGAAGTCAAGAAAAGAAGGTTATAAAGATCTCCCAATCTATTTTCACATCCATTAAATTTTAGGTCACCCCATCTAAGATTGTTTTCTCTTCAATGAACTTATACAAAATATGAGGACTCTAGGAAAGTGAAACTAAAAAATTCCTCATCCCAAGTATCATGTGTTTTTTCTACCAATCTAGAAAAGGAAGATGAATGGAAAGAGATTAATAGGAAAATTATGCCAAATTTTTGTGACTGGATGGTTATAATAATTATCAATTGGACTCATGTTACCCTCTGAGTGTTGTTGAAACAACAAATTGTGCCCTCAACCCCTTCCCCTAAAGCAGAACCAGCATCACCAAAATCCCAATCCTCTGAATGAAAATCCACGAAAAAAGTAATATTCCCAAAAGGATAAGTGTAATTAGAAGAAGTTGAGCTCATTTACAGTTCAAGTTTTTCTTGACCTTAGAAAAATTCATGTCAACTATCACCAAAACATGGGAACCCCCCCCCCCCCCCAATCATAAATAAGAGTCTAACCCCAAGGAATAATCATCACCAGATGTGGATTTGATCCTTTTTTCTATTAACGTTATTCACATTATGAATGCCTTTTCAAATGATGATTTTGATTATGAACTTGATTTCCCCGTGATTGATTAGAGAGCTAGTGGAAGAGGTCGTCAAGGTTGAGGATAAAGGGGAAAAAGTGGTCATTCATGGAGCCACCCCATCAACCAACCCCCCCCCCCCCTCCACTAAAACCATTTACATAGTCAAAACTCATGGGAATAATATCATGTGAACTCCTTAAAAATAGGGGATTTCGTTCTCCATAAAATATAGGTTCTTCCCTAACGTGATTATATTGTATGACTAGAAAGAGGATGATCCATAGCCTCTTCTAGGATTATGTGAACCCAATCTGACCAATCCACCAAAAACATGAACACTTCTAGTTCCGATCCCAAAGGATGTCACATCCATATAAAGAACATCAGCACCTAAAGTGCCTATAAAATATAATCTTCAATCGGTAAATAATGGACCTTTAGAACAAAAATATTATTTATGGAAAAAATTATCACACGTTTTTTCTATGTTATCAATCATGGATGCTTTTATTCTATCAAAATACCTTCAGGAATCATTTATTGAGGCATTGTTAAAACCTCAATAATTTAATGTTTTTGTCACTGGTTGTGAAGTATATCCTACTAAGAATGGTCCTATAGAATTACATTTGTCCATTTCCTTCACCTACTAGGATGAGGAGGATTTTATATAAGGACAATTCAGACCATTGTAAATATCTATAAGGTTGAATGACATTGATATTTGACTATCTGTTATTTGACAATGGATCACGAGTCAACCTCATCATAGTCTGGACACATCGCCAATTTGGTCCCAATGAATCTCACTTGTTTCCCTCCACTATGATGTTACATGTATATGAAAATAATGAGAAAGATCCTCTCATTGGTATTACACTCTGAACGATGTTCATATATATTATATCCAACTCAGGGTTCGTGGTGGTCTAGTAGGACACAGCTTTCAATGTTCTATTGGGATGACCTTGTCTACATCAGCATGCGACTATTCCTTCATCATACCACCAATATATCAAATATTCTATCGATGGTCAAATAGGTAAAATGTATGGTGACAAGGCCCCATTAAAATCCTACAAAACAGAATACATTGATGCAGGGTTCCATAACAATAAAGGGAAACAACCAATGACAAATTATGCCACCCAAATAAATGTCCCAAATGGATTAGAGATGATCTTAGATAACCCTTTAAATTATCTAAATATAGATTATATGTATCCTTTTAATAAAATAAAAAAGGGTTGGATATAATCCACAAATTCATCTATGAGCTTCTATAATTTCAATCACGATAGTGGAGCCAGATTCCATGGAGAAGTTATCAACCCTCTAAATGATAATGAAATATTGAATGATAATGTCTTCATTCCATCTCCTATGATTCAAAAAATCTTGGTTACATAATAAATACTATAAGAAGTTATTACAAAGATAGTATAATGTAAAGATACTTTTTTTCAGTCTCTCATTTCCCTTTCAGGACTCCAAGAAGGATCCATGCTAGCAAGTGAGACTAAAATGATTTATCAATCCTCTAGATGTCCAAAATGGAAGTTCCCCTCATCCCTATAAGTAAGTTGTTTTTTCATGTCATCCCTAGGAATAAGAACAAGAATTATATCATGAGGAAGAGGAAGAAGAAGAATATCATAGGGACACCCCTCCATCATTCGAGGAACGAGTCTCCACCATTGTGGATGAGCATCGCGAAATAAATTTAGGTAAAATAGAAGATCTACAACCTACTCTAATTAGTGTATCCATGACTCGAAAATAACATAAGTTATACCCCTCCTTCCTAAAGCAACATCAGTATATTTTTTTCTAGAATTATACAGAGATGATTGGCCTTGACCCAGAGGTGGTCACCCATCACCTGGGATTTCCAAAATATCATCGGGGATATAAGAAAGCATCCAGAAGGATGCACCCAACTCACACCACTAAAATTGAGGCTGAAGTGGAAAAACTAATCAAGGATGATTTTATATAATATTTATTTTACCCAAAATGGATAGAAAATATTTTCCCTATGAAAAAAATAGGCAAATAAATATTTGCATCGATTAAAAAGAACTCAACTAGATTTGTCACAAAGATAATTTTCATCTCTAATTATAGAAATCCTAATTGGTTAAATGTCCAATTATTAATCCCTATCCATCATGGATGGATATTTAGGGTAAAATATAATATGGATGTCCTTATATGATAAATAATTGACTAATTGTAGATCCTCTTAGGTATTATTCTTTTATCTAGTAATGCCCTTTGGATTAAAGAACATTGGTGCCACATACCAAAGTCCTATGAATCACATTTTATAACCTTTGGGAAGTTTCTATAATGATATTTTGATGATCTAGTGTTCAAGTACCGTATACATTTTGATTACCTGGTTGTCCTAGAAATTATTTTCAACAAGCTTTGATAGCACAATTTGAAGATGACCCCAGGAAATATGCATTATGGGTAACCTCAAGAAAATTTATTGGCTTCATTGTATGCCATCTTGGCATCAAAGATTATCCAGATAAGACTAAATTTATCCTTGGAAAGTCACATCCTCAAAACATAAAATATTTTAGAGGACATCAAGTAAACTTTTCTTAAATTTGGTTATTCATAGCCATCCTCTCAGGTAAGTTTTTACCCTTTATCAAATTAATGAAGAAAGGAGTCACTTCTCAGTGGACCAATAACTATAAGGAATAATTTGATTCCTTGAAAAAATAAATATTTAACCAACCATTATTGATTCCACTTTTTAAACTAAAACCTATCATTTTGTACATGACAACCAGGGAACAATAAATGGATGCTTTCCACACTTAAAATAATGATCCTGAGAATGAAAAAAGACTATATTATCTTAGTCAAACCATGCCTAGTGCTGAGAATCACAATTCATATATCCAGAATTGATGCATGGAATTAATATTTTTCATTTATAAGTTGAGGAATTATCTACAGAATCATGAGGTCCACTTAGTCTCCCACAATAACCCACTTGAATTTATCCTTAGTTGTCCTATGCTGACAGGATGTTTGGTACCCAAGGAAGTTAATCTATAGGATTTTATCCTACATTTTTTCCCTCATAAAGTAGTAAAAGGGTAGGCCCTAGAAGAATTAAATTCTGAGAACCCATCTATAGAATAGACATAATTAAATACTAAATTTTATAATGAATAAATCTTTTATATTGAATATAGCCCTCGAATATGTGAAATGTATTTTGACGGTGCTTCCAAGAGTCCAATAGGAACGAAAATGTAAGACCCCAAGCCAAAAAAAGTTGAGTTAGGAATTTTCCTTATATACCTAGATAAGGAAGTCTTTCCATACTTATTCCTTTTATTAGAATTTGGTACCAACACTGAGGAAGAATATCAAGCTCTCTTTGCAAGCCTCAAATTGTTACTCCACGTACTGCTAAACCACCTAGAGGTGAAGGGTGATTCAGAATTGATAATCAAGTAGACCAAAATTTATTATTCCATTATAAAAGAGTAGATAATTCTCTAGTTTGATTATCCCAAAGTTTAAATGGAATAATTCCCTTAAGATACATCATTGACTCGTTCTCCTAGAGAATAGGATGCCTAGGTAGATGCATTGGAAAATACAGCTACATCTTTAGAAGATCCAAATCGGAATGAAAGAGTCATTACTATTTCCCATAATCTCATGGTTTCATCATTTTTTCAAATTATAATATAGTTAATTAATGAAATACGGCCCATTCCCCTGCCATATAGTCCTACAATGGGATATATGGAAACCATTATAGAGTATATCCAAGATGGAATACAAAAATTGGAAAGGGTTGGAAGATATAATATCTGGTTATGAGCATCTAATTTCACTCTTTATGATGTCCCAAATCACCAAAAAGTCCACTATAATAGTGGGTTTTATGGATTCATTATTAGATATGTTGATGGAGAAGATACTACTATCATTAGAGAAGATGTACCTGCAAGAACCCTTCATTCCCACTAATCAGGGCATAGTCTTTCTGATCAAATTCAAAGGCTTGGATACTTCTGGTATTTGATTATGCAAGATTGCAGAGAATTCACTAAGAAGTTTCATCCCTACCAAGTGAATTCCAATTTCATATGTAAAACCCTAGAGTTTCTACAAACATCTAAAGACATTTAGACATTTTCCACATGGGGAATGGATGTTTTGGACCATATCATCCTTTTACGGTTAAGCATTTCAAGTATATCCTTAATTATAGAATTTATTCGCCAAATGGGTTGAGGAAATACCCCTCAAATAATTCAGAGTAAAAATCATTTGAGTCCTTTTCAAAGTTAATATAATCTCCATATTTGGTGTCCAACATATCATATTGATTGACAATAGCACCAATTTATATTTTGTTGAGTTAGAGAATCTATATCAAGAATACAATATCAAATCCAACCATTCAACCCTCTATAATATAGTATCCAAGGGATATATACAGGTTTTTAATATGACCTTATCAAACATACTCTAGATGATGGTGGATAAAGATAATAAATCTTGACCTAAAAATATCTTCCAAGCCTTATGGGATTATTAGACAAAAATCATATTGCCCCAAACTCATTAGTGCATGGATTAGAAGAAATATTTCCCATTGATGTTCCATTTTCAATGCCCTATATTTCCATTTTTGAAAAGCTATCTATAAATGAATTGTCTGCAAAACGACAAGGTGAATTGAAGTGACTGGATGATAAGAGATTGAATACATTACATCACTTGGAAGTCTATTATAATAAAATAGTATAGGCCTTTAACAAGAAATTATTCCTCCATTCACTCGTACATGGATAATTGGTATTGGCCGTTAGGACTCCAATTATACCAGGAAAGAAGCCTCCTAAACATGATCCATAGTGGTGAGGTCCTTACTCCATACATAAGGTTCACTCTAATCAAGATTATTTCTTAATCTTAATGGATGGGTAACTCACTACAACTCCAACCAATGAAAGGTTCTTGATGAAGTAATTTTTGTAATCACATAGAGTTTGTATTAGCTACAATATGTTAAATTTCATAGCACAATTTTCATCCATTTTGTACAATGTTATGCGGCATAACATCACCATCCTTATTGAATGATGATAAAATACATGAAATGAGGTCCTAGTTGAAAGGCCTAAAACTTAAAAACACCATTGGTCCTCACCACATGAAATTAAATTTTACGACTAACATACCCATAAATTTATGTTATGAAATCCCCAAAAATATCATGAGTAGATATTCCTTCAGATCCTTCAAAAAATGGGTATATTCCAAGGGATAGCATCAGTAAAATAATTTTCACTCCTTAGTGACGCTCACGCCCCATTTTTTCGAATGTTTTGAACAGACCTACATTGGAACCCTTTATAAATAACTATGTGTGGATTGATTATAACTTCAATGAGATGCATATTGATGCTCAAATATTCAATCATGGGAACATACCCTATCATGAATACAATTTCTTCTTTCATTTTGTACGAATCAGATCTACACTATAGCTTTTTCTAGAATGTATGGTTTGATCCTCGTTACAATGATATACATAGTGATTCTTTGATTTTTGTTTCAGGAACGCTCATTAAATTGGAAAACATTTAAGGTCCATTTCTTCATGTGGTAATATATTTGGTGTGGGGAACCACCTCTAAGAATTACATGTGTCTTGATTATTGCACCAATAAGATACGTAGTGATGCCCAGATTTCCAATACTAGGACTAGGCATGATTTTAGAAAATAAAACACCCCTTTCTATTCCCATTTAATTATTTAAATTTTCATAGAGAACCATTAAAAGACTTATTCCTTGATTATAATTATAATGAGATGTTTTTTGATACCTAGATTTATTTATTTAGGCCCAAAAATCAATCAGCAATTTATCAAAACTCTCATTCCCCACATAAATGTATGATTGGTGTGGGGAACAAGCTGTAAAAACTACATGTGGATTAATTCTCAGTATAATGAGATATGTGGTTTTGCCCAAATCACTATTCTCTGGTCTAGACGTGATTAAATCATAAATCCCTTGTACTCCCTATTCATGAATCAGATCTACACAAGAAGCCTATCAAGGACCATGTGCAGCTTGATTCTCATCCTAATGAGATACATAGTGATGCATGGGTCCTACACCTTGGTTCGGCCGCAATATTCTAATCCTTCCAAATATTTTCGTCATCATCCTTATCGCATGATTTTAAATTATATGGAATCTTAATAACTATGTATGAATTGATCCCCATCCCAATGAGATAGGTAGCAATTTCTAGATCCAATATCTTGGCTCATTCACCACATAATTGAAATTAACGTATCCTTCACTTGTTTTACCTTTATATTGTTGAAGATACTTTTACCACTCCTTTTTTATCACATAAATAATAGATCACATGATATTATGATTTTGGTAAATAATTTATATTCATAAGTTAAGTGTATCTATTCCCAAAGAGGCTATTATGGTTCTAACTACAAGACCTTAAAAATAACGCCATATATCCCTACAGCAAAATGGTAATCTTCACAGTCCTTGAAGAACTATGTGTTTCATGATTTTCACTTTATTGAGATATTTAGTGATTCCCATATTTTCAATCTCGGGCCAAACCACAACACATCATGGAAAGGAACCTACTTTCCCATGTGCGAGTCAGATGTACATGGGAAGATCCAATAACATTTCTCACATTATGAAAGAAATTTTATTTATTTTAACTAAATGTGAATTAATTATTTCTCTAAAATATGTGTATTAATTCTTGGGCTCTACATCTTGTCCTAGCCATAATATTCACTTTCACATAGGAATCATTTAAATCCTTTCTGTAAGATGTTAAACTCCATGGACAACTTCCTCTCTGTGTGACTTCAACCTCTATAGTACCTATAGAACTATGTGTGTGTTGATTCTCATCACTTTGAGATAGCTAGTGAAGCTTATACCTTAAACCATATCCCAATCCAAGGGGTAAAAGAAAATTCCTCCTCATGCATACAATAACAAAATCATTATAGGGGGTTTTGTTTTGGGTCCTCTCCATAGAGAACCCTCAAAGGAAACAATAGATGTCTCCCTTATACAAATGGGCCAAAACTATGAAAGGTACTCCAAACTCATGGCCAGTATTAGTCCAAATGATTCCTTTATCCTATGAAAAATACCAATTTTCACATTTCACTCTGATAATATCGAATAATTTCATAACATCAAAACCTTTTCTCGAACATTGGTGGAATAATGTCTGATACATGATATCGCCTTTTATAGACCATGTAATATGTGCCCCAGTTGGCCTTGAATAAATTACCCGTATAATTGGTCCAACAACCAGAGGATTCAATTGTATTTCCATGCAGTACATTCCTCAGTTGGCCTTGAATAAAGCTTCCCTTATAATATTTGTTTCAAATATTAATAATTTCTACCTTCTAAAAGCCTCTTCTTTCCCACTAATCTTTTGAAAATTGTATTTTGGAAACTGAAATTTAAAATCAGTAGTCATCCTCTGTGTATTTTTCCCATTTCCTTTCACCTGACCTGAAATTATATAAGACCTTTATTTACTTTTTACCCCTTCATATGTTCAAATAATACTAGAATAAGGTCATTTTACTATATGCCATCCATTATTTCCATAATCTTATGTTCTTAGTTGTATGAAAAAATACTACAGGCACCATACTTTCTATGCTTGGGCCAGACCTATATAGAGCATCCATTTCCTCAATTCATTGGAAATTATGACATGAAATACAATTTATGTATTCATGTAAATTCTCTAAAAACCATTCTATATAATTGGTAACATCTAAATATCCATAAATTTGCATCATCTTTTAATGATAGAATGTCATAATTCTTGAGATCTCTTTCACCTGACCATGCAGTATGCACCCCAATTGGCCTTTCATAAGTTGACCCCAAAAAGGGATTATTAGCCAAAGGATTCCAATATTGTCTATAAAGTACATACCCTAGATGCCCATGCATAAAATATCCTCCATAATGGGTTTTTCAATTAGGGGAAACTTCTTTCTTGCGAGATACCTCCTCTAAAATTATAAGCCTTTCTTCACACCACCCTTCTGATCTAGGGATCCCCAAATCAGAACATAAGACATTCTCCTTCCATACCTGAATATAGTATCACATTTTTATATATATTACCAATAATTGTAAAATCATTAAACCTTCAGTCAAATATAAAGACCTTTAATTAAATACATCATAATTTCTTTACAATATGACTTTAATCTGAACAAAATAATATCCTTGAGATATTACATTAAACTAAACAACATTATGTCCTTGTCGCATAAATTTAAATTAGACGTCATAATGTCCTTGATACACACCTTTAAATTGCACAACATAATTCTTTGTATGAATCACTTTAAACTTCACAACATAATGTCCTTGTTTCACAACTTTAAACTTCATGATACCATAATCATTTTTCATAAAGGTACCTTTTTCCCAAAACATTGGTTATCTAAAAAATGTTCCCTCCTTCCCACATCAAATTCATGTAAGATCGGTTTCCCATTTGTGTCATGTTTCCAAATAGATATTTCTTTAATTTTCAGACATCTTACCTTTAAATAATCACTCCTTATGGTGTTTAGAAATCTCAATCACTACAAACAACCTTCACACAAGTGAAATAGAGTGCCAAAAATTCATGGTAACTCATTTACGTGACTATGTAGTATGTTCCCCCATTGTCCATGCATAAGTCTCCACCATAATGCACCTATCATCCTAAGCATATTGGTACATGAACATGAAGTGCATGCCCAAGTTATACTTGAATAAATAGCCCTCATAATGGATTTGTCAACCAATGGTAAATTCGTTCTCAAGAGAGATATCCTCTAATATAAATATCAATTCTTAGGTTCAGGTATAATATAATCATGGATCAAGATTCCCCACATAAGTATTTGAAGAATATTATAACATTATTAGTCATTAAGATTTCTTTGGGATATCGTCCCAAAATTTATGGTCAAAGATGGTCGACCTAAAACACTAGCACTTTTAGTTTATCTTGAATGAATTTAAACTACCCACACAAAAAATACACTATAATCACTAGGTTGGAAACCTATAAAGGGAACCCTAAACAAAAATTGAGACTCAGCTCACTAGACCTATACTATATACAGTTTAGGAAACATTGAGAGAAAAAAATTTAAAAGGTAAAAATCTTGTTAGGATAAAAATAAAAAAAGGGAATCCTAAGAAAAAACTATTTCTCACCCACTAAGTCTCCTTCATATGGATCTTATGAAAAAATTATGGTGATGACACAAAAGAAATAGTTTTTTTGTTTTCTATGCAACCCTATAAAAAATAAAACAATGAACTCTAATACCTATGGATTAGGAAAAAAACTGGATAATAACCACATCCCATCACTATGATTACAACCAATTGATTTATTTTTTACAAAAATTAGATTCAACATTACATTATGATTTAAGGAAGGAAACTGGGATGAATACATAGATGATCAGAAAAAAAATTATTTTCTTTTATAAATCGAAAAAATAATCCAATGGAAAATCTATAAATTGGATTCTCTGTTTCATATATTATAAGAGGCTATAAACATAACACTTTATCTTTAGAACAGCCTCTCGGGCACCATCAGCTACTTGATTAAGCTCTGTTAGTTGACAATTTTCAATATCCTCAACCTGACAAAGTGCTTCCACTGCTACCGCAATGATAGTCAACCCTTCCATTTGTACTTCCCCAAATGAATGGTAGAGTTTCTAATATTAAACTTGAGTATAATTTAGTTATTGGTGAATGAGAAAAACTTGAATAGTCTTATCCTAGATCATCCCCTTAACCTCCACCAGTTTGTTGTTGTGATCTGCGTCCATTTTGGATAATGCATCTAGAAAGTCATCAATGTTGGAAAGAGGTTTTTCCTTAATGAGATCTTGCAGAATCTTATTCCCTCGCTACCACATTCAATCAGTCACTATCACAACATCATCAATTATATATTAATCAAACCCACTAAATCCCAACATGACAAATAGAACTGAAAATCATTGGATTTGTGATGGAAGTTCTTTAAGGGGTGTCTCAGAGATTATATTCCATATATCCCACTAGGACATGTGACGTGTGATGTAAAGAGTGTTATGCAACTCAATATCTAATTCAGAGTCCCTGTTAGAAGGAGAGATATACTCTAGGTTCAATTCACTCAAAGAACTGCACTACTCTACTCCCTCAAGAATAGTGGCTGCCTCACCTTCCAGTGTTGGTCGAGTTGATGCCGAAGATTTACCCTAACATCTATCCACAAAAGATAATAATCATAAATGATGAATTAAATTCATTGTTATATTCAACAGAATAAAATGAAATGGTTACAATCACCATAGTTGGTTATCCTTTCCAAATAACTAGTTAGAATCTTGGGAGGTTCCCCCCCCCCCATATTTCTATGATTTAGTAGTTGTGATGGCACCACTACATAAGAGGTACTCTCCTGGGTCTACCAAGGATCATCAAGATGAGGCTCAAGAAGACATCCCATTTCAAGATCCACCTGATCTAACTCTCCCCCAATATTTAGATGGAGATTAATTTCAACACATTCTCCACACACCATCACGGTAATAGTTTTCATTGATGGAGTAGCACATTCAAACTAGTTATGAATAGGGGATCAAGTAGAAAAAGGTTGGTTGGATAAAAATACTCACATCCATTTTATTATTTATATAGTGCCCCAAATTATTCATAAGTGGTAGGAAAATTAACATGTTCTAGTATTTCATCAAAAGGAATTATAAGATTTATCATTGCTTCTATTGATATCTCAAGCCCCATATTAATCCCACCCATGGGAAAACTTAGGTCAATTGGTTCATTACCCTTTGACAATGACTTGGGACACAAAACAACCTCCTCGGTGACAGACTTATGGTTTTTATATGTTATTGTAGGATTTTATTGTTCATGAGATGAGCCTAAAATATTACAATAGTGGAAATCAGCCATTATCATTTGACATATTATGAAAGCTGAGTAATATAAAATATTCTTCTCCCATATCTATAGTTGTAGGAGCAATGACAGGAGTAGTTGATGCACCGTCAACCTGCACTACTGCTTTAGAAGAGGGATCCATTTCACTAGTAGGTATCTACACTTGGTCCAAAGTGTCTTCCTTAGTTATAAAAGTTTCATTTTTAAATGGAAAGAGTTCCAACAATCCATGAAATTTTAGCCATTTTTTCTAAGTAGAGATGAATGACACAAATATAACTTAACCCTGCTAGCAAGGCGTTTAGTTATGGATTTTACCATTTCGCATTCTTTGTTCTCTAACTTCATTGAAGGAGGGATAACATCAATAAAACAAAAATTGGTATAATAGGTAAGAATTCTCCCTCCATCTCATCCTCTATGGTCGGTCATCCTAGAGATAACACTTCTGACTTGGGGGGTGACTCGGTAACCCCAAACAGAGAACTACCAGGGAAATACTATAGAGAGGGAACCTAAATTGATTTTCCCTTCACCTGATAAAAAGTAAGATGGTTTCCCCCTTTATAAATGATTTTTTTCCTCCAATATAATGGAAATAAGAAAGATATTAAGAAGAATAGAACTTATGTCTTTAAAATCAACAAATTCACTCTATTCATTAGATGGTTAATGATTGATCCCTTCAGTAGTGCCAAATTCTATCATATCCTCCACTCACCTCATGGAATGAACCAAATTTTAGGATGCATAAATGAGCAACTCTAAATACTGGATGTGAGTTTCCACTTAAGTATGATTATCATTAAAGTTAATACAAAGAGATTCTCAGATATCTCTGATCCCTAGAATGTGTAACCCCGTGTGCAAGAGAGTACAAATAATTTTAGTATCAGAAGAAAAATACTTCCATGTTTAGACTTCCTCTCATCATATGTATTCAAAATACATTTCATCTTGCTATGAGGAAGATCTCATAGCCTTAGATTTTATGAGCATCCCAAACCTTTCCATCATAGAAGTTCAATGTGAAAATGAAACCCAAGACTCCTCTTGGTTATAGTGACTGGATCACCTCAGTGAAACATCAATTAGTGAATTTGGTGTGTCCCTATTCATTTTTTAGGGTGGAATATATCTTTCACGAGGTTGTTTTGATGAGCTAGGAACCTTTTTATCCTCACTCCCTGAATCAGATGACACAACTTCTAAAAGAGATAAAACACATTCCAAACAAGAAGTATCTTTCCTACTATGTCTTTTTACCAAAACCCAAGGAACAACCTTATCCAGAACCCCTTCATGGTATGATTAAATCAAATATTCTTCATACTAGGTGGTTAATCTAGTTGTTTTGTCATATTGAGGTGGGTAGATCACCACCCCCATCAATGAAATGGTTATGAGTATCCATAGCAGTCGAGATACCATTAAATGCTTTTCTAATCTGATGTGCACTGAGGGTGGTACAGTTTTTTATTCAAGTCACTTCAACTGGAGTGAAAACTGGTAAGAATCATAAGCCTTTCATATGATCTCACAATCAATATTTTCCACCTAGAAACATTCCCTGAAGGCTAGAATGAATGACCTCAACTCAATGTTTCACATTCCATAATCAAAAAAACTACCCAGTTGTGCATTCTCATAGGATAATAAATTTAAGTCCTTGAATAAGCATAGACTTGTTTTAATTTTATGAGGTTTCAAGGATAAATGAGAAATAATAAATACAACCTAGATATATGGTCAAAAATTACTCTTATGGAACTGGATCTGAATATGCATGGAATAAGCCCTGATATTAGCCTCGATGCATCCCTAAAAAACTTGGAATTGTCCCGTAATTTGGAAAGGATATTTTCCTACCTCAATATGTAGAATACTCTTGTGATGTATTTAAAAAATAGGGGTGGACAATCATAACATATAATTCTACACTAGCTTGGCTATAAAAAATTTTTATCGCTTTATTCCACCTTTGGAATAACAAATACCCAATAGATAGATACTGAGCCACGTGTCTAGAAAACCCACAAAACGTTTTTAGAAGGGAGTTTGGGCTTGACCTCATATCCCCGCAAATCAAATTATCCATTTTCCAACATCGTCTAGATGGCACCAGGTATACTTCTCTTCACTGCATTAGGATATATTTTCAGATGCATTCAAATGGGGAATTCCCCCTTTTTTCTCAAGCAAACATTCATCCACATCTCTGGATGAATATCCCCTTTTACATGGGGATTTTACTTCTTGATATCACAAGCTATTTTTTGTAGATCATGAACTAATTTTGGCATCCTATTAGTGTCATTCTAGGATGCCTTTGAAGGGTTGAATTCATCATACATATCTCTAAGGATTAGAGCCCCTGAGATCTTTTGAACATCCCACAAACTGATCCTAACTTCACCATGTGTCAGATGAAAAAAAAATTTCTCTAGAATCAACCATCTCAACATCTCTAGCACAAAAATATCATTATTATGTATATATTTCGGACCTACCCACATGACCTCATAAATTAAGACACCTTATAGATATATTTTGAACTCTACATAGGTTTGGAACACCCAGTATGTCAACATCCATGCAGTTTTAGCACCCCCTCCTAGATTGAAGTCATAACCTTTCTATAATACCTTTGATTAATCTTTCTATTAAACTTGAAAAATGGATGAATAGAAATGTAGATTTATTTTAAATTTGTTTGTCTTTAGATCTAGAGCACATAAGATGTGATGCATAAAATAGGTTGAGGATGTTTGCCAACATTAAAATATGGGTTTGTGCTACAAATAATGGAGGGTGAGAAGTTCTTATAGTTTTAAAACAAGATTTTGCGATGTAGTTCTTTAGAGATAGAATTTGGACATCATGAAGATGTCCATAACCACAATGTGGAATATAGACACTCTTCAAAAAATTATAGAGATACATCATCAAAACCTCTGACAGATATAGATGATTAGTGTCACAGATATCACAATAATCATGCCCTATGATTTTCATCATCAGCTCAATCATTTTAATATCCATTTCATCAGTAATTGATGTCCTCTATTAGCCATCTAACCTCTAAAAAATACCATGTGTCATTCATGAGTATGCTCATTTTTGAATAAAGTCACAAAAATAAGAAAAATTGGAAAATGCATAAATTCACACAAGGGGCACGGCCAAGGGACTCACTTGAGTGTGTTTTTTAAGTTCCTCACACTTGAGAATAATTCAAAACCCACACAATGATTCATTCTCCTAGTCCTATTCTTCATGTAGCAAGATACAGACTATGCACGTGTGAACGAAATCTTCAGCAAAAGCACTTGAGTGGAGGATTTATGCAGATGACTAGCATAGTGAGACCAGAATACTCAGAGTCACGATAGTTTTTTGCATAAATAGGATCACTATTTATATCCAAGGATACCTACCTTCATGACTAGGCTATGCTAAATAAATGAGAAAAAAACCAAGCATGGATACTTACAAGCCTCCTATATATTTTTCATCCTTTCACCTCAAGATTCATCCCTCTTTATTTGATCGAATCCAATCCAATGGGGGGGTTTTTGACACTTTGTTATATCACATGGATGAAAAGACAAAAAATGAAAATACCCTAGAAAAAGGAGGTGAAAGTAAATAAAAAAAATCAAATATCACAATGCTTCAAAATATAGTAGCATTCCCAAGGTACCCCAGGCACTATCAGTATGTATGGCCCCTGTGTGACCTACCTGTGCATGACCTACTTGTGTGAATATACGACTTCACCCAAGGTACCATATTTTCATATAAATAGGCCCATGGGGACTTTATTTTGATGGAAGGATTTTCTCGAAGGACAATTTTACTATGATCACCCTAGATCTTTCCTCAAGTCCTTTGAAACCTTCTATGTAGTTCCCTAAAACCAAAATAATAGGGAATTAATAGGGAATAGAAGAATATAATTTTTCCAAAGGATAGAAGTATACAACACATGCGTGAGACATTCTCCTAACCCCTAATCAAAAAATTATATCATGAGGTCCCTTATTTATCTAGGGACATACTCGACATACCTCTGGTAATACTTGTATAGACCCTTAAAGGACTAAGAAAAGTCATTCCCAAGTGTATTCTCCTAGGTGGTATATCACCCAAGGTGCCATTAGTTTGGTCAGGACTACATTTGTGATCCTCCTTGGTTCACACTACTTTATAGCCTATGTGATCCATTTATCAAGCCTTATTCAAATCCATTCATGGATAGTCCTTTCCTCCTTTGAATCTCTTTTCTGAGAGGGATCAAATCAAATCCTCTACCAAGACCACCTGACTTACAAAAAAATGGGAAAATTCATTTCAATGTGTCTCCCATTTGGATTTGTATCTTTATTTTAAAAGGTTTCTTTCACATGTCATACTGTAGGGTTATGATCCTCAGGGAAACTACAGATTTGTATATCTACGGTCACAAGGACCCTTACCCTAGGGATAGTGTTGAGGAGGTCCTAGTCTCAGATTCTAGGGATCAGACCATGACCATCCCTTCTCATATTTGAGACTCATATCTTATAGTTCCAAGTAGGGGGTAAGGATCACACTTTCTATTCCCATCAACATGGAATTAGATCCTCATCACAATACGTAAAAGAATTTAGTTTATCCATCCTAGTGTAATCCCCAGGCCTTTATTTTAGGAGGTTGATATATTTCTCCTCTCCCAAAGATATCCTTCACGTTAATTCTTTCCTTACCTTGGACTCACCACCAATTTAAAGTGAACAGATGGAAGTTACATAGCCCTATCCTCCTCCACTATATCCACAATCTCTTCTATCATAGCTCTTACCTCTTCCACTAGTGAATGAGGAAAACTATTTAGTTTGTCAAATATTCTTCTTTTTTCTATTTCTCACACCAAGAATGACTCGCCTGTACTTATAGGTTAGTGATTATCATGACATCCACACAATCCACCAAAAGGAATGAGCTATGATAACTCTAATTCCTTCCATAAACAAGATATATAGGATGCATGTCTTAGTTTTGAGCTCAATGGGCATTCTCCTTAAGAATATTCAACGATCATAATTCCCTTAATCAAAGTATCCTACTTAGGATTAATCCCTGAGTTAATCCCCCAATCCACCATGAGTTATGATATCCCTCATGTTCAATTTTATAAGTTCATCCTCTTCTGGAAAGCCAATGCTTAATCCTCTCAAAGGGATATTGTCCCATTTGAGACTTATTAAAATAAATGGGCTTTGATTCCCATCCAATTGGGATATGTAAAAAGCTTTTTCGAGGTTCAAGACCAACTCACAAATCAACCTTGTTCTCTTTGGTCCATACCCCCAGTAAAGTCTAATTCATATTTGAGGATCATATTCATTACAGGTTCCTTGGAATTTTTGGCATAATTCCCACACTAAACATTGAATAGGACATTCTCCCTAAATATCCTTGTCACGTGACATTAAAATTCATGGTTGGGTCCTCTTAACATGACCTTAAATAGTATGATGTGTCATATTCAGCATCACTAAACTTTGTGGGATCAGATTCCTTCCACCATGATATATAGGAAGATCGTTTATGGGTTTATCACAACGTCAAACAATTTTCGTCTCCCTGGATAATAATAAACTCTAAAGTGACCTTTGTCTACTTGGATTAAAATAAACTATAGAGTGGCCATACTCTACCTAGATGAAAATAAAATCTAGAATGCACAACTTTTTGGATAAAAAACCATCACCATTGTAATAACATCAAAGGAATATCTAAGAAATATATTAGAGGAAATTATTGATGGAGAAACTCATATATAAACTGATATATTAATAAATGATGAAATTTGGATAAAAAAGTTTGATTCTGAATTCCACATATGCTAATAATTGATTTTTATTCTGGGGATGACCCACATATTACTTGAGAATTAATAAAGGATTAGTGATCCTATCTTAATCATTTAATAGATTCCCTGAGTATTTAATATCTCCCCTGAAAAATGATTGATGAGCCCAACCTCCCATCATCTCGATCAATGCATGGTCTCAAGCATTGTAATTCATAAAAGCTAACGTGATCCTACTTTTGAAAAGAAATTCCCTAATGGTACAAAACTATTATGTGTTTCTAGTTCCATGAAAAAATTCATTGGAAACTTTTTGGAAATATAAAATCATAATGAGGCATGAATCTTGAGGGAAATTGTATCATATGATTTACCTCAATGGAAGTTTCATAAAAAGTATACAAAAAATTTAGATTGTAACATTAAACCTTACCACTTTCTTAAATTATGAATTATAAGAACACTAAAATAAATAAATTATTATAAAACATATAACAAAATTAATATGAAGATATTAAAGATATAACATGTCAAAGGTGTATCCTATATACCATATAAACCAAAATTGGTCACAACACACATCATGTCTCAACGAAACAATCTTGAGAATAAGAACCCTTATATTTTTATAATCTCAGAATCAAAACATCATAACAGAGGGAAACATTAATTTTTTGTAAATCCAGATTATTTTATCAAAAATCACCATAAAATATAATCATCGAATTATATACACCACACATAAAAAATAAGTGGTGAATATGAAATATTTATGACCGAAATAAAAAGTGAGATAAAACCCCTTAACTCAACTCTTGAAAATCATTGAAAAAAATATTATGTTCCTATATAATAAATTTATATTGATTATAAATTTATACCATAACAATATTCATACTTTTCAAAACATTAATGATTCACATATAATTTCTAACTACTTCATTTTTAATAATTCCACCTTAAAATCCTCATTTTTGGTGTTCACTATTTTGTTTGTCATATAGGTTTCAGCATAGAAGTTCCATTCCATACACCATGGTCAAAGTTTCATCATCAATGTAATTTTAATAATTATATATATATATATATATATTATTAATCTATTGTATATAATAATTTGAAACTTTTATAATATTTCCTGATAGAAAAATAAATTATAATATTCATAAAATAGTAGATCGTACATACACATGAATGATTCATTCATTTTAAAACAAAAAAAGGTTAGGTACATAATATTTTTTTATTAAGAATAATAATAGCATCATAAATATCTTATACATATTCATTAAAAATATCCTTCTGAACAACCATATAAATTAGAAATGAAAAATGAAAAACATCGCTTTGTGGAGGTGGTAGTCCACACATAAACACGAGTGATGTTGTCAAATTTCTATTTTTGGGAGGTTAATAAGATATATAATATTTTTTCATTATGAAATAATAATATTTATCTATACATCAAATTCATTCATTAAATCCATATTTATAACTATCCTTGATAGGCAGTTATTAAAACCAATATGTATAGGTCGTGGAAATGGCAGTCCACATGTATGCATGGAGACATTTTTATTTTCCATTGGAATGGATTATAAATAGAAAATGGATATTATATTAAAATAATAACATTTCATTAATATAATTTTAAAAATTTTACTATTTTATGTTGGTTACATAATATTTTTAGTAGAAATAAGAATAAATAAACTTAAAAGAAATTAGTGAAGATGATTACCTCTTTTTTGAGAAACCTCTATTTAACCGCTTCCAATTTAAACATGGGTTGGTCTTTTAAGAATTAAAATATATCTAAAAATGTCTTGGAAATATTAAAAGATATTTGGGAAGTCTTTTTCCTATATAACTATCTTAGGAAGGTGTGAATAAAATAGGATAGAAGTTTCCCAATTATTAGTGAGGGGAGTTGAAAACTTGTAATTCTTCTAAACATTAAACTAGTATATGTTCATTTCATTGATTAGTGGATTGAAATTGGATAAATTTAGAATATTTGATTATATAGGGTCTAAATCCATTCAAAAAATAATATTTATTCATTTTTTAGGTTATTTTAACCCTAATGTATTTCATTTAACCCCTTGTCAACCACTTTGACCTTTACTGTAATAATGAACTTCTTACTCAATTACTATTTAATATAACCAAACATAATAATGAACTATTTAAAAAAAATTAAATTCCAAATTCTAGATGATATATATAATTTTGATAATTTAAATTCAATAATTGGACAAAATTAAATTGAATATAATTTCACAAAACACAATGAAAAACATTCTTAAAAAAATAATCATTTTAAGCATAAATATAATTTTATAATAATATCATGTGTAATTTTTTTAACATTAAATCAATTGGATAATTTCTAATTAAATTATATATAGATAGATATAAAACCCACTAAAATATGAAAGTTACCTTAAGAAAACATGATTAAATGAGAAGTACCCAAAATATATTTTATTTGAATAAAAAAATTATATAGATTTACATAATGATATACATAGATTTATATGATGAAAATAATAATTTTAAATGTCTTATACTACTTATTAAATATATAGCTATTATAGAAAAAAATTTCATAAACATTCAAGTCATTCTTATATCATGATAATGTCATAAAACCAGCATTACTTATAAAATATTTACATTTAATTATTCACCTTAAAAGAAATTTTTTTTTGAAATTACTAAATAAATCAACCATAAATACTTCATATTTTCTAAAAAAACTAAATATTTTTTCTAAAAAATAAATTTCTAAAATTTCTAAAATTTTGTTCTATATAAAAAAACAAGGACTATAAATGCCCAGGGGTGTATGTAGAGTGTGATCTTAAATCCCAATAGGATCCCACAATGTTTTCTATATAAAACCTATATTATAAAGGGTGAAAATTCCAATTTTAGTATAATATATTAAATTAACCTTGATCCATTTAAAAATAAAATAATTAACAAGATATATTCTACTCATAAAGTAAGGAATGTAAGAAGAAGTTTTAAAAGAGTAGTTTCTAAATAATCTCATGGGATGACACCCTATGTTTAATCAAGATTAGTTCACATATAATATACTTCTCTGTCATCTAGAAAAAATATATTAATGTTGATATTGTGTTGATTTAGTAGTTTTTTTACTTTTTCATGATTGTTATGCTCAAAAACACCAACATTTATATTAATAATGAATTTTCTTTTTAAGTGTATTTTAGGAAAATGATATTATTTATAATATTTATTATGGAAGCATATACAATTTCTTAATCCATAAGAGAATATTTGAGTGTATATTCTAGAATATTTTCTAATTTATTAGTGAACCATTGTTTATAACCTATGGTTGAAAGCGCAACGTTTGGTTTGGGAACCCTATATTGGGAATGAAACGTATGGATCATATACCATACATTTCTATGAAATTATGGATCAACAACCCTATGTTTGGAATAATCCCGATGTTTTTGGAACAAAAATATGGTTCAACAAACCAAAATTTATAAAGAGGCATACATTTTCAACCCTACTTTTGTAAAAAACGGTATGTCTTCAAACCTATGTTTGCAGTTTTTCATCACCTAGACGAACCATCCATTTGACTGGTAAACTATATAGTATTAAATTAAATTTTTTATCTATGATTTGATAAATGGTCTCAGAGGAATTAAATATCATCTTAATTTTGTTTACTATTGGATTAAAGGCTCTTACTCAACGTATTGAATCGTTCCTTTATATAAGGTAAGTTACGAATATATTGAATGGTTTTAAATTAAAATATTTTTTTGATTCATCATTCTATATTTTTTGTATCTAGTTTTACCTAGAGAAAATGTTCTATAATTATGATAAATACTTGGATTTTCAACCTTTATAAATATATATACATTCATCATCTAAAAAATTAAAGAAATGGAGAAGTGTTTAAAAGAATAATATATACACATTGAATTGAAAATCATAATTGTGCTTCTATTATAGGTAATATTTTGATACATACATGTTTTGATAATTTCATTTATTTTTTATATGTTTCATGATTAATTATTATTTTTCAAATTTATAATTAATGTTGCTAGAGATACACTTTAAAGACATTAATATTTAAACAATTGTCGAGTTTTTTTATGTTGTTCTTTAATAAAACCCTTTTTGATATGCAATAAAATCCTTTATACTATATCCATATATTGATGATCATTTAAATCTATAATTTTTTTGATTAAACTATAAATAAATCTTTTTGTCTAAATCAAATAAATATCTATTGACTTATTGTAGTTTCATCTACTACAACTCAGTTGTGGTGATATAAGAGTATAATCATCTTGGACTTAGCTTTGGATGTACGTTCCTTGTAAAATAACCATAAGGACTTGTAAATTAATTATTGTAAAGGTATCCAATACATGTATTCAATTGCGTATGTCCTTGTTAAAATTAATTACTAATGAACATCAATAAGCTCGCTAAGTGAGTCTTAGTGGAGTGGAATTGGGGATCATTGTTCCCAGAAACACTATATAATTGATGTGTTCTTCTTATTTATTTATCTAATTTTAAACACACCTCAAGGAGATACAATTCATAATGAGCGGGTTATTTTGAATCTATCATAAGTTTAAAATAAACAAAACTCACCCCCTCCCCCTCTTGTGTATTTTTCAGAATAAAAAATGACCCAACTAGTGGTATCAAATAAAGGGATATATCAATATATTTATCTTTTTAGAAGTCCTCGAAAATTACTCTATTTATATCTAATACCAAATATTGTATCATAGAAATGGGCTCTATTCGTAATTTTTTTCTTGGTGAAAATACTTGATTATTTTGTTATTTCTAATTTGATACCAAAAATAAAGTATAAGAATATTGGGTTCTATCATTTTTTTCAATACCACCCAGATATGTCATTGGAAGTATTCTACTGTGTTATATCAAAGGCACTAATAAGACTAGGTTAAATATTTACAAAATTAAAAATCAAGAAAATTGATGATCTCAAAGATGCTATATCAATTAATTTTATTCCTTACATTATTTTTTAAAACTGTGGATGTCAAATTTAATCCATGATTATTTATTTGAAAAATCTTGGAATAATATTTTATTTGAAAGTTTTAAAAACTTATGAATTTCCTATGGAAGATCTGGATAAATGGGATGATGATCAAGAAAAAGAATGTGATATTAATTAATAATAAATTAATACTATTATATGTGGTTTAGGGACTGATGAGTTTAAGTGAGTTTCTCAATGTTCTACATTATATGAGATGTGACAAAAAAAATTTTGGCCTATGATGGAACTAAAAATATCAAACAACTGAGATAAAATAATGTAAAGTTAAAATTTTATACATTTAGAATTAATTATGGTTAAATAATAACTTATATGTATTATATATTGACATAAATTGTTAATAATGTAGCTAGTTTGGGATATCCAGTTAAGAAATAATATCAATCATTAAAAATAATTAGAGTTTTACCCTCTAAGTGGATTTTTTTCTCTATTTCTATATGTCAATACAGACCTATCAAAGACTTTAAAATGAAAGAACTAACCAGAAACTTGATGATGTATGAAGCTAAGAAGCAAGACAAAGCTGAATATCATATCAAACATGAAGAAGATTCTCTCAAAACAACCATTAATGAATCATCCCATTCAATTCATCCATATTTAGACAAAGATTTATAAAATATCATCAATAATTTAGAAAAACTATATAAAAAATAAAGAAATATATTGAATAAAAAGTATATTGTGAATGTAAAAAAGTAAGGGCGTACAAAGGTAAATTTTTTTACTTAAATCTCAAAATAAAATATGATTATAAAATAAAAAAGGAATGAAAATAATGAATGATACCTGGTGTGATTATTCACGTTCAAATTATGAATCTATTTTTGTCTCTAATGATAAACATAAATAACAAATGTTCTGTATCATGGCTTATATTAATGTGGTATAATCATCTGACTCTCAAAATTAAAATTCTGAAAAAATATTCTTATGATTAATTAAATAATTATTTTTTTATTCTAAATGTTAAATTTGAATATGTAATGAAATATCATAGAAAAAATAGAAAATATTATGAGTCTATTTTATTATATAAATAAATCTTGTAAAAATAAATTACAAATTTAAAATCTAATTATTTAAAAATGTATTGTGATATGCATGAAACTAAAATTAAAAAAAAATATTGGTTGAAATTGATACTTAAAATAAATAATCTATAATTCTTTTCAAATGTGAAAATTATTTAAATCAATTTCTTATTAAAAAATATGTTCATAAAAGAAATCTTGTTATAGTTTATAATATTTAAAAACTAAACTTGTATAAGAATTATTTTGTCTATTATTAAATTAGAAAAGGTATTTCAACTATTAAATGATTTTATAGTGGTATTAATATACATTATAAAAATAAATTTTTCTTTAAATACCCTCGTTTTTTGGTGTTAAGAATATATCTTATTAAAAATGGTTACATAATTTATATAGTAAAAACTCTACATAAAATAAATAGATTTGGTTACCAAGACCAATGTTTATAACACTACTAGACCAAAACTCACATGGGTAATTGAAGATATATTTAATTTAATGTGTTTTATGAATACACCATTGAACTGCATAATTAAATACTTATATGGTTTTTTACATAGTATATGGAAGTCTATATTTGAACATATGATTGATCATCTCTCATGTAGTTTGTTATCAAAAAATCCATAGAAAAAAATCTATAAATCAAAGAATTATTTCAAAAAAATTCATAAATGTATTAAATTAATTTTTTTATATAAGGGGAGGGATATTTTATTGTAAAATTGTAATATTCATCCTTTCACTTTATGATAAAGCCCAGTGTTGCAAAAAATTTCAAATAGGTTCATGAAAAGCAATATTCTTTGTTTAAATCTTTTAAAACATAAATTCCAGTGTTCTTATAAACAATTATTTATTTATATATTTGTTTATTATTGAATAGTTTTCTTAGGTACAATGTATTTTCAAATTTTAAATTATTGTCTTATATTTTCAGCTCAAGAATATGAAGAGTTTTCTGTAATTTTTTAGAAAAAAAATTATCTTCCTACTCTTTAAAACCTATAATTCTTTTTTTATTATTCTTATTTGAAATATCTTGTTGACATACATCAAAAATCAGTCTAAGAAAAATTAAGAGATCAATAACATCAGTTTTAGAGGAAATTCTTCCCCAAAATATAATTATAGGTAATCCTTCTTTTGACATGTTAGGAGAATATTTGCCTTCAGATGTTAATGAATAATTTGAAAAACCTTTAAGAAAAGATATAAAATATCATAATAGAAATTATATTCATCAAAAATTACTAAATATGGAATTTATAATAAAAACCTTTTGATTATGGTGAGTAATTTAAATAATGGAAAAACAATTTAAGCTCAAAGATGATCTAAATGCATCTAGAAAGTCATATGAAGAGCTATAAAAGATATCAGTTTCAAAAATTATTTTTTATACTTTAAAAAGGGAGTTTTAAATTTTGAAATAAATTTATATTTCAAAGGAATACTTTGAGGGATTTAAAGTATAATTATTAAGACAAATGGAGATACATATAGGGGAATTTGTTACTAAGTTTCATCTTGATGAAGTAAAAGAGTTTCTCATTAAACTGTTTTCATCCACTTCGTTACATCAAAGATCTACGGATATTCAATATAGAATAAAACAGATCTCAAAACTTTTAGCAGGATTAAGTGAAAATGTTTTATGATTGGAATTTTTTGATGATCTTCTAATCCTTCCTAAACAACTAAACTTCTCTTTATAGATTTTTTAATATCTTTTATATTCAAAATACATGATTAGTAAAAATATGCGTTATAAATCATTTCATAATTTCTTTTTAAAGTTTCATACTCTCTAAATATTATGATATATTACTTACATATACATAATGTTTAACATTTTTAAAAATAAATTTAGAAATAAAAGGTAGTCTCTTTGTATAAGTAATTCTATTAAATATATTACCATGTTCTTATCACTTATGACATGTGTTTTTAAAAAAAATGGAAATATCCTTTATAACTATTTTATGGGGGATTCATCTTAATTATTTTATTTTTATGGAAATAATTAAATGGTTTAATAAATTTATTTCAAACACTTATTGTTGATTGAAAAATATTTTTAATGTTTTCATGGATTCTTTATTATATCATTCTATAATTTTAAAGGAATCATAAATTTAGGTGTGTTTTTTTCAATGATGCATGTGTTCAAAAAAATTCACACAAATTTTTTTATGTGTCAAAAATCGAGAGAAATTTACATGGAAAAGTTAATATGAGAAATTTATATTAAAATATTAAATTTTTAAAAAAATTCATAAATTTTGAGGGGGATAAATATATTATTGTTTAAGAAAATGATGAAAAATTTGAAAAAGAAAAATATTGTGCTTATACATAAAACTT
The DNA here is from genome assembly GCA_963277665.1 of Viscum album. Taxonomy (NCBI): domain Eukaryota; kingdom Viridiplantae; phylum Streptophyta; class Magnoliopsida; order Santalales; family Viscaceae; genus Viscum; species Viscum album. The sequence goes on along the minus strand of OY728133.1, from coordinate 966,945,299 downwards.
TTATATCTGAAAATTAATTGAAAATTTTTTAATTTTATTTTTATTACTAGATTTTTTATATTTAAATAGTTTGATATTATTTGATAATGTGTTGATTTAATAGTTTCATTATTTTATTTTTTATTTTTATTTCCACGAACACCCACTTTTCTAGTACTAATGATGTTTCTTTAAAATAGAATTTTATTATAATTATATTTGTTAGAATATTTATTATCGAGTCATTTAAAACTCATTAATCCAAGGTAGAATTTTTGATTATGTATTATGGACCTGTTTTGAAAGTAATATATAATCCTTTTTCATACCCTATATTTGAATGTGTAATGTATGGTTTTGAAGGGAAATGTTTGCAATGAAACATATGAATCATATACCCTATGCTTCTGGAAAGGTATGGATCGAGAACCACACATTTGTATGAAACCGTACATTTGAGGAATAAACATATGGTTCTTTGACCTTATATTTGTAAAAAATAAACATTTCCAACCCCATATTTTTAAAAATACTATACATTCTCAACCCTACATTTGGAGTTTTTCACTGCGTGCAAGAATCCAACATTTGACTGGTCAATGGAGGTGGATTAAGTTAAATATATTGTCGAAGTTTTTCAAAACATTATCATTATAAGTAAATATATTACTAAATCTATTTTTCATTTATTCTAAGGCTCATACTCAATGGATTTAACTATTCCTGTATCTATGGAAAGTTATAACTCTCTTGAATGGATTTGAATTCAAATATTTGTTATATATCATGCTAAATTTCAAGAGATAATCTGACCTAGAAAAATGTTCGATCACTGTGAAGAATTCAAAGATTTTTATCATCAATAAATAAATAAATATTCATCATTTAAAAAAGGTAGATAAATGTAAAAGTGTTAAAAACAAAAATACATAAACGTAAAAGTGAAAAATTGTGTTTATTTTGCTACTAAAAATACAATTTAGAGGCATATATGTATTTATAAGTCTTACTATATTTTTTACGATGTTTAATCATTAAATATTCATCTATAGTTCTATTAGTCGTGTTTCTAGAGTTAAAATTTAGATAAATACTAGTTAATCACCTTTTCAGTTTTTTCTCTACTATTGTTTAAAAAAATCCTATTCAACATTGAAGATCATTCTTGTTATTTTTGTTTTTTTAATATGATTTACATGTATCAATTTCATGATTAAACGTTGAGTAAAACCTATTTTTTCAATCAAATCAATCTCCATTGATTTATTGGAGTTTCGTGTTTTTTAACTCAGTTGTTTTGGTTAAGGAGTATCAACTTCTCAGAATAAGATGTTGATTTACAGTTCCATGTAAAATAACAATAAGGCCTTGTAAAATCTATATTATAAAGGTATCCAATTTTTTTACATACTTTTGGAAGTCCCCAGCAAAAGGAAATGCTAGTGAATATCACAAATCTTGTTGATAGAGTGGTAGTGGAGTGGACTATGGGATTTTTGTGCCCCAAACCACTTTAAAATTGTTGTCTTATTTTTATCTATTTATCCTCATCTTAAATTACCTAATAAAGATACAAAACATATATATAGGGTAATTTTAAATCTATTGAATGTTTTAAATAAATACAATTCACCCGCCTCCCCCTCTTTTGTCTTCAACATAATCAAACTAACCCAACAAGAAACATGTCACTAGCTAGTGGAAAAGAACATACTTCACTAGCATAGATAGTGGAAAGGGATTCCATCCAATCTATCTTCACCTACCTAAGATCATGATGTTTCTTAGAGACTTTTTCAAATCTTCATTATCAATTAACAATTCTATTTTGTCAATGGTTTCATACTAAAATATGATTTTCTACCAAAACAAAAATTTAAAATAAAAATAAAAATAGAGACACTCCCAACATAAAATCTCCATCAACTAACATCCAAAAAATATATATAATACTATCATAAAAAATTTTAAAAACAATTTAAAATGTTTAAGGATCAATTTTCAAACAAAAAAATTAATTCGTATCAAACCACCTAACCAATTCAATACAAACTATTGGAAAACATTTATATTTGATAGATATCCACCAATAATTCCAAACTAGATCCTATAAGGGTAAAAAAACTCATAAATACAAAAACCAACTCATAATAAATGGTTATAAGGAACACTATTTTATAATATATTTGGGACTTTGTGAAATCCAATAAATAATAAAGGATGGGCCCAAAATAGAAGAGAGGGAAAGATTTCTAGATATTTACCTTCAAGAATCATTAAGAACACCAATAGGAATCACAACTATTGCAAAGAAGGAGGGTGTTTTTCTTATATGGAATGGTGGAAATAAAGTTAGTTGATGTTGGAATAATTATGGATTAAATTTAAGTGAAGTAAAAAATATTGATTTCAATATTATAAATTTTTGGACAGTCCACAGTGATTGAATATATGGTTTTCCAACTAGTGGTCCAATTGTGCAGTTCACATTTACTCTCTTAATAACACAAATAGTTAATATATTTAGTTTGGTAAAATATGTGCCAATCCTGAAAAATGATTATGGTAAAATACATTGAAGTATTGAATCATTACTACTTCATTTTTAATGGCAATGCCACAACCGTGCGACAACTCCTTCATTTCCCAAATTTCACTAATTCAATGTAAAATACCAAAAATCAACGGATAAGATCAAAATAAATAATATAATAGAAAAAAATATGAAAATGAAATCATGTGTATGATTATTCTACCAAAAAATCACTTTATTCCCCTAGAACTCCATCCAAAATCAATATCCAAGAATGAAGACATTTTTTCTCCCTCATATGTGTTTCATACTCCCACATCTTGTGGATATCTAATCCTTTCTTCCAGAATCATGTTATCCATCATCATTTTTCTATTCCTCTATGGGCGGTAATTCATTCGTAACTTCAACTATGTACCCATATCCTATTTATCAACCTTATAGAATCTATATATAAATAGGGTCTCCCAGTCAGATATAATATAGTGGGGAATTCCAAAGAGACCAGTGACCTCCTATACATAACTAATACTATATTCCTCCACCTTCATCATCTCATTAATTGAGGAGAAGTGGGTTGATTTAATCTATTAGATGATCATGAACCTGATAAAATATAGTCCCCAAGGGGAATTGGGTATTATAATATTAAATTCCATAGACACCATGTACCACTTCTATGTAGGGAAAGTCAATTCCTAGAGGAATTAGGAGGGGTGTTAGTGTTTGGCCATCACGGGTTGATTGGTGTAACATCACGACACCAAGTCTCCTATATATATCCTTATATCTGGACACCCTAATTATTTCTTTATATCATGATACATATTGGATTAACTAGGGTATGCATATTACTAGAATTAATGTTAGTCCCCAATAACTAACTTTATCATAAATGATGGTACCACAATCTTATCTCTAAGAAAAATAGAGCCTCTAAGAGATAGATACCACTCCCTATCGGTCACTACACCATATCAATATCTTTGATATATTAGAATTTATATATCAAATACCTTATCATAGTAAATAATCACATGTAGTGATGAAGTCAACTAGATTTTACCTAGAAACAAATCATTTATCTGTTCTCTCAAATCTAGGTATGGGTCATCCATGAGGCATATGTGCTTCCACTCCTTGATAGATTCCCAAAGAGCCTGGGATAGAAAATTTCTGCTCAAAGCTTCGAAAAGAGTATTACATGGTGTTTATGTAAGATTGGAAGTCAATATTTTGGAGATATATTACCCAAGATATCTTTCTGAGGTTCACCTACAATAGAAAAAAATATAACACAGACTTTTATGATCATGAAAAAATAGTGAAATTCTCACTAAATAGGTAATGTCACCAATATTTATGCTTGTGCATGAATGTGGTCAATTATATTTCATGAGTACAATAGTTTCATTCCTGTGGATAGAGCTTTTAACACACCACATATCTTCCCTCATTAAGACAGAATCTAAACCCATGCCTGAAGAATCACAATAAACCTGATATCCATGACTTGCTTTTGGAAGAATCAAAATAGTGGTTGAAGTCAAACACAACTTTAACTCATCAAATTTGTCATGGAAATTTGTATTCCATAAAAATTTAACTTCATATTAGTTATTGTGGTTAAAGGATATTTCGTCATGGAAAATACCTTGTTAACTATCAAAAGTATCATGTTAATCCTAGGAAGCTCTTAATTTCAATGACATTATTATGATTTTCCTAAGAAATAATGGCCTTCACCTTTTTAGGATCAACTAAAATTATCTATTTAAATATGAAATTACCTAATAATTTCCATTATCATATCTTGAAGTTAAATTTTGATATCTTGTCAAAGATCTAATAATCTTGATAAATTCTCATAATGAACATAAAAATCTCCCAAATTTCCTATTTAGATTGGTAAAAAAATAGTATATCATTCACAAAAAACACTATAAACTAATCTAGATACCAATGGAATATTAATTTAATTATATCAAAAAATACCCTAGAGGAATTGGTCAATTTGAATGGAATCACAAGGTACTCATAGGGACTATATTTCCTCAAAAATTTGTGTTAAGAGAATCATACCCACTTACCCTGATCTAGTGGTACCCCTACATAAGGTAGATAATATAAAACCATTATTCCTAACTCAATTGATCAGAAATATAATCAATATCAGGCATGGAATTTGTTTTTTGACTATTAGCAGGTTATTTTTTGGTAAGAAATACAAATGTGTAGAGAAGCATTACCCTTATTATGAGACAACATATGGTTTTTCCATTGGGACACACATGGGAATATAAACCCCTGGTCCATAACTTCAACCATTAGGATTTTTATCTCAATCAATTCAACTATAGAAATATGCTAAGATGGAAGAGATGTGGGTTGCGTTCTAAAAACAAATTTGATAGAGTACATGACGTCTCACTTTGGACATAACCCTAAAAACCCTCTGGAAACACTTTAGGGACAACTCATACCATAAGAGGTAACACACTCACAATATTTATTTCTTCGTTATCTCACATAAAGGATAAATCTATGAATAAGACCATTCCAACTTCATGAAGTGGAGATCCCACTCAATCGGATCAGGGATCCCACTCTCTTAAAAAAATTTCCATCTCATGTCATAAAGGAATCCCTTTTATGGTAGTATTCAATGTGATCCTTGAAGTAAATAAATGAATCTATCATGAGGATATTTCCAAAAAATCCCATTTCTATAAAAATAAAATAACATCTCACATCAGACTCAAATAAAATGATGACATAAAAAGGAAAGTAGCATACCACACTCCTTCTTTCCTAGTGTAGTTGATAATTCTATAACATAAGTCATAAGATTCAATGGAATGATAAAAAATCCACTATAAAAGAGGAAATAAATTTGTGATAGAAAAAAGTATTAAAAAAGATACTACTATAAATAACGGAATAATAATTTTATCTCTCTGTGTAGTTTTCCTCACATCAAACATGGTGATGGCCTAGTCCATGGAATGATTTTTTCTTCCCTATACCGATGTATGAGTCCAAAAACTAAACTCGGATTTCACTCAAAACTATCTCTACACATGATAAAATACACCACTATCTCCATGAGTATGAGAGTGATATCCATATACCCTCGGTGTATTATAATGGGACTAGAATTCCCTAGGATCCAAACACCCTACTCTACTATTTTATGTAACATTCACCTTAAAAAAATATGAAGATGTTAATTTTTCTAACTTTAATTGAAATAATTATGAGTCTATTTACATGAATTCTTAAAATGGTGTATCTCACCACACTAATGAAATAAATTTCCCCTTCTATTTAGGGAAGAAAAAGATGTTTTCTATGATGGATACTAAAAACCCTTACCCCTCCCCCTTATGAGTTCACCTCACTTCTTTTTATTTTCTAAAAAACTAGATTCACTCCTACTCTATAGAGAAGAATCCCCCATCATCCCTGACATATCAACTTAGTCAATTTTGACTATGAGGAATTATTCAAAAATCTTTACATTGGTCATATATAACAACGTAAACTTTTATAAATGGAATTCCCTTTTGGTTGAGTAAATTTATTATAGCTACAAATATCACATTCACTATTTTTTTATTTAGAACTCTTATAAAATATATCATGTTCAATTTAAAATATTTTTTTATACATATTAACAGTGTATAATATAGATATTGTGTAGTAACTATTTATATTAGTATGTAATAAGTGTTTTGGTAAAGTTATATTGACATAGAAAAATGAAGTGATAGCCTCGACCAGTGGGATCATTCCCTATGAATCCCACTTATAAGAGATTCCAAGGGAGACGGAATCCCTCTAATTTTCCCATGACCAATCTTTAGCTGATATTCAGCAACCAAATCTTCATAAAAACCGTTTATCAGATAGGATCAAGCTTATCGAGATCATGGATGAAACTGTGTTTGTCAAAACATTTCAACAAAAGAATCATTGTAGACCTTACTCATTGGGCATATACTAGTGTAATAAGGGGTTATATATCTATGACATAATAATATAAATTTTTATATTTTCATTTCAAAAAAATAACTATTTTTTTTATCGGGTTTTATTAGTACATTTTAAATGATTATATAATGATTTCGAATAAAATTAGATTTTGATATGAAGAAATAAAAAAATGTATTTTTGTGAAATATAATCTCAATTAAGACAAAATTTTAATAAATTGAATAATTTTTTAAATAAATTTTATTTTAATAATAATATATTATAAACTAACAATACCTTAAATATAAATGATCACATAAATTGATGTTTCCCAATGAAATTTTTTTAATGGTTGGAAAGTGGTTAATATTATAAAAACATGAAATTTTATATAAATGGATACTTTTATTTAAAAGTGAAAAATCATATATAGAAAATTATTTAGATAAAATATATTTTATTTTTAAAATAAACATATCAAAATTATCCAATGGTGATTTTTTCATTATATTCTGAGATAGATGAATTTTTAGGAATAAAATGAATATGGTATAAATATATGGTCCACATTATGAAATCATTATGGCCAAAAAGTGATGTAATAAATTCCATAAATGGTATGAATGGCACAATATATATTTACCCTGTAAAATTATTATTTTTAAGATTTTTTATTTGTATTATAATCTTGTAATGCATCATCCAAAACCTATATTATATATAATGGTTTTACAATTAGTTCATTTTAAACATAACTCACTTCCACATCACCAAGGGTATTATTTTAATAAGTTAGGTTATTGGCATTATAAAATGATGAAATACACTCCTATTTGGAAGAAACCTTGTGTAAAAACCATGGTAATGATTTTGGTTTTAATTATGTTAACTTATCGTGTAATGTCCCAGAATTTCCGTATAATTTTTTTTAATTATATGGAATTATTTTGAGACCGCAAAATCTGACGGCACCTGATTCCAAGGCTCGGAGTGCCTGGAATGGTCTGTCGAAGTTTTTTTAAGATTTAATTAGCGCGCGTAAGTAGTTTTATTGAAAAGGATGAATAACTCTTAAATGGTTTCCCGGATTAGATATTTGAGGGCACCGTTGAGTTTAGGATGGCAGGTTTATACTAGGTGCAACTTATGTTTTGTCGGCGTAGGCCTTCTATCAGAAAACTCAAAAAACGCATAACCATAAATAAAATAATTAAATAAAGTTATTTTTTTCAAAATGATTATAACTCACAAATGGTAACTCAGATTAAAAATCCAAGACCACGGTTAAACTTGTGAGGGTATGCTCTCTTTAAGAAGATACTAACATTGGTCTGCCCAGGCAACCAGTGAAAGATAGTTTTTGGTCGTAAATAAAATAATTAATAAACAATTATTTTATTGTCAAATCCATTACATGTAAACGGTAACATAGATTAAAAATTTGAGAGTAACGTTGAGTTCATTAGGGCGTTTCCTCCCAAGGCGGAGCTTAGCCTTGATTGTCGTTTTCACGACCCATCCCCAAGGCCCATATCGTGACTAACCCAAGCACGCCTTCCATAGGCTAGGGGCTGGCAACAAGCATCGAAGGCATACTCCCTAAAACTGGGAAGGCATTGCCTTTATAACCTATAAACACAGACAACCAAGCACACAACAAGATAAGAACTAAAGAAAACTATTTAGTAAAAGAGAGAGTACAGTAAGAGAAAAGGGGCTAGAATACAAGCCCAACTGGAAAGTACAAGAAACTAAAAGTACAAGTAAACTAGAACATCTCGTGTGATCACCAACCAAGGATCCTATCGGAAGGGTAGGTAAAGCTCTCAAACAGTTGTCTCTGCGGTACGCGTCGTCTAAGGTCCACCACCGAGCTACCTCCAGTCCGGGTACTCTCGTCCTCAGTCAGCGTTGTTCGTCATCTACACCAAACACAATGAAGTGCAGGCATAGCCCGTGTAGGGGTGAGTATAACGATACTCAGTAGGGACCCTAAGACCCTTTTGGTCTCACAAAATCTACAAAGGATAAACAATAAAACATGAAATCAACTAACAACCTTGCTTAGGTATATACCCATACATATACCTAAGTTTTCAAGTATACCCATCTCAATCATGAGGAAACATAGAGTCCAACTCAAAAGCCCAAAGATCAATTGTTCCACAAATGAAGGGACACCACGATGGTAAGTACCACAAAGGTACTCCACACAAAATAATACCACAAAGGTACTTTCTCATATCACACAAGGTATAAATTAGGTACAAAAGTAGAGATGATTAGATGTAACTAATGAATCATCTTACTCAATTAAGACTCAGACCCACGAAAGATCCCTTATCATCATCTGACCCATGGAGGTTCGTAGTACATCGTCATACCCACACAGGATCCTAGTACCTCTTCAGTACGTCATCAAACCCACACAGGATCCTAGTACATCTCCAGAATGCATCAGAATCACAAAGGATCCTAGTACATCCCTAGTACGTCGTCAGACCCACATAGGATCTCTAGGTGTTGACCCACACAAGATCTCTTGGTGCTGACCCACACAGGATAGCTCGGTGATGATCCACAGAGGATCGCTCGGTGCTAACCCACATAGGATTGCTAGGTGCGAACCCACACAGGATCCCTCAGTGCTAACCCACACAGGATCGCCCAGTGCTGACCCACACAAGATCTCTAGGTGCAGACCCACATAGGATCACTCGGTGCCAATCCACACAGGATCACTCGGTGCTGACCCACACAGGATCTCTTGGTGATGACCCACAGAGGATTGCTATTCATTCTTCACGTCTCAACTTGCTACTGGTTTCCTACTCTAAGAATTATCATCTCTCGAAGGGTCTTCTCCTCAAGCCAATGGTTGATACTCAAATTGCAATGAGGTCCTACTATGAGGTAACCCAAAGGACTACCACGCCATAGGGGTCTCAACGCAATAGATAGTGCGTCAATAGGAGGCTCGGTCTGTAAGTTATTAGTCTTTTAGTCCCGAGGGCCTGGTTAGATTCGTGCTCGATCCAACCTGACTGTATCCCATCTTTATCAGAACAGTCGTCTCTACGGTATCATTATACTCTCCATTTCATATGATATTCCCACACATCATTGTGTTTGGTGCAGACGACAGACAGTGCTAACTGAGGACGAGAGTACCAGGACTAGAGGTATCTCAGAGTTGGACCTTAGACGAGGCGTACTACATAGAAGTCCGTTCAAGAGCTGTACCTACCCTTCTGGTAGGATCCTTGGTGGGTGATCATATGATCTATTCCAGTTTACTTCTACTTTCAGTTTCTTTTACTTTCTAGTTGGGCTTGTATTCTGGCCCCTTTTCTCTTACTATACTCTCTCTTTTACTATACAGTTTTCTTGTGTTCGTATCTTGTCGTGTGCTTGGTTACATGTGTTTACAGATTATAAAGGAAATGCCTTCCAAGTTTTAGAGAGTGTGCCTTCGGTTCTAGTCTCCAACCCCTAGCCTATGGAAGGCGGGCTTGGGGTAGTCACAGCATGGGCTTCATGGGACGGGTTGTGACAAGTTGGTATCAGATGAGTCAGTTCTACCTTAGAACATTGGACTCTGTTATTTTTAACGGTAGTGTTGTTAAGTGTAGTGAGTGTGGTTATAAGTTTATGGAAGCCAATGTTGGTGCGGTGGCCGACGTATCCATACACCAGGACCCTGACTTTTGATTTTTTGACTAAGGGCACAAAAAAACAGATTGTCTGTGGTTTTCGAAAAAAAATTCAGTGTTTTCTTTAAGTCAGCTCACCAGGTATAACTTAATGAATGTGGAACACTTGTTCTTTATCAGGATGCTGCTGCATATACAACCATCTATGATTCCTGAGAGAGTACAAAATGATGGCCCACTGAGTGAAGAGGCTCTCGTGTAAGGCCCTCTTACTATGTTGGCACCTTCAGGTGGTGTACCAGCAGCACCAACACCCATTGGGCAGTATATACCATCATCTGTAATGGTGCACGGTGCAAGCTGAATGAACATGTTGTATGAGTTCTAGCAGTATAGGCCTCCAAGGTTTCGATGCTAGACAAATTCCCACACAGTTGAGGGCTGGCTAGAGGCGATTTCTAGAGTTTTCCGCCTATTTGAGACACCAATATAGCATATTTTGATCTTAGATACTAGTCTTTTTCAGTGAGTGACCATAAGGACGGTCCTCATAGTGATGAGACTTTGGTACATGGACCATTACTCAAGATAGTACCTTCGGGTAGTGTGTCAGCTATATCACTGCATGATGGTCAATAGTTACAACTGGCAGTACTAGTAGAGGACCCATGTAGGCTTAGTGCCTTACACTAGATTCAGCATCAGATACCCCTCAGGTTCCAAGGTGAGCCCAACCCATAGGTGGCTAAGGACTATCTTGAGGAGGTGGCTGGGAGTTCCCTAGTGCTCCTACAACTTTTATAGGATGACATGTTGGTAGCTGACTATTCATCAACGTGTACCGACTATCCCAGGTACACGATGAATATAGTATAGACAGTGCATCAGAGCTCAGACCTCTGAGCGAGGTGTCTTTAGGGACATTCGAGCTTGCATTATTACTCTATTCATTCCTACTTATGTTAGGGTGATAGAGAGAAACATTTTGGTTGAATATTCTTTGGATGAGCGGATGCATCTAGTGAATGTTAGTAGTGGGAAAGTAGGAAACTAGTGCCAGTCTTAGAGACTTGGCCATGTAAAAATATCTCAATCAGATTAAGTGTTAAGGATAGATGTATCTACAGGGCTGCAGATGTGCAAGTGGAGCTAGTAGAGCTACATGATGTGGTGTACATTAGTAAAAGTTACAACCATGACCCACCATGCTCAGGGAGATAGAGGATAGATAAAGGGAGTAGCTACATGCAGTCTAGGAGTGTGACCTAAGGGATCTAATAATGATTCAAGGTATTGTCTGTGTCTAATACCAGCTATCGTATCAATATTCATAGGCACCAATCATTCCTTCCTTCCATGAATCTTGTCCAAGACCTAGAGTTTTTGGTTAAATTTTCGAATTGACCCTCACGTCCAGAGATACCATTGGGAGGAGACTTGATAATCACACTTATGCTAATGGTGTGATCTTACCCTTGAGGTGATACTTTCAGTTGGAACCTCATGGTGGCATCATCGAGGCCTTATGACGTTAGTTTGGGCATGGACTAGACATCCACCGTTCATACTCTGATTGACTGTATTAGGAAAAATAGTTTTGGTTTCTCTACAACGTTGGAATGGGGTTTTCCTTGGTTAGAAAAAAAGGAAACCCAGGCAGCATAGGATAAACTCATGCATAGGAGGGTACATCCAATCACTCTTGATTTGTCCTAACATACCCTAGTGGTAGTACGACTTTTGAGTTTTAAGTTCAAAAAACGAGTTGTAGAGAATGTGGAAACCTTTCAAAAAGATGTTTCCAAGATTACCCCCGTAGAGAGAGGGACTCTTGGTTTGGCTAGGTACTACCAGAGTTTTGGACCAAACTTCTCCAAGGTATCAGCACCCTTTTCAGCTTTGAAAAAGAATGAGGTTCCATTCCTGTGGATAGAGAAGTGTTAGAAGATCTTTCATAAGTTGAGATAGCGACGATGGATAGAGATCCTCAAGGACTATGACATTGAGATAATCTTTACTCTGGGGAAGGGGAATGTGGTAGAAGATGCACACAACAAGAGGTTTGGTCACTAGCTGTTGAGTGAGATGTTAAAGAATCTAGTCATGTTGTAGATATCCTTTATGGATACAGATGAAGGTTCTGATCTCTAGTCTATGAATGTCACTCCCCCACTCCTTCAACAAGTTGGGGAGGCGCAACTTGGGTTCATTGACTGCGAGGCTCGACGTGCTCAGATATCCACTGGACAGGCACCTGATAGATTTTCTAAAGGTGGGGAGCACGATGTCCTATTCAGTGTACGTACCATAGTACCAGTGGCGCTTCATGAGGAGGTGTTTAGGGAGTTCCATGTGTCCCCTACGGCGGTACATCCTGGTGTGGTGAAGATGTACCAGGACCTCTGGCACTAGTACTGGTGGCCAGGGATGAAGAAATTAGTGGAAGAATTTGTATCACGATGTCTCACTTATTAGTAGGTGAAGAAAACACAGATTTGGAAGAAGTCTTATGCTGACAGGATACAGAGACCCTTGGAGTTCCAGGAGGGGGACCAAATTTTCTTGGAAGTCTCTCCTCGACGGGGACTAAGGATATTTGGACGAGGCGGAAAGTTATCACTGAGGTTTATTGGTCCTTTTCTAATTCATTAGAGGATAAGAGAGGTAGCATATCACTTGGATATTCCACCGTAGTTGGAGAGGTTTCACAACATCTTCCATGTATCCCAGCTGAGAAGATATGTGCACGAACCATCTCACATCATCGACCATGGCGATTTGGACTTCAATGGTGGGGTGATGTTTACAGAGGTTCTAGTGGAGATTGAGGGTCGATAAAATCAGGTTCTTCAGGGGAATTCGATGCCTCTGGTGCACATATGCTGATAGAACGAGAAGCTCCAGGAGATCATATGGGAGCAGGAGGCTTAGATTCGTGATCAGTACCCTCTTTTGGTTGTTTTTCCTTTGTTTTGACTTTTGAGGATGTAAATCCCTAAGGTGGGGAGAATGTAATGACCTGGAATTTCGGTATAATTTTTTATAATTATATGAACTTATTTCAAGACAGTGAAATCTTACAGTTTGCGATTCAGAGGCCTAGAGTGCCCGGAATGATCCGTTGATGTTTTTTTACGCTTTAATTAGTGCGCTTAAGCCTTTTTTCCTAAAAAAGTGGGATATATCTTAAATGGTTTCTCAGATCAGAAATCTAAGGGCATAGTTGCATTCAGAATAGCACCTTTACACTAGGTGAGACTTATATTTGGTCGGCATGGGACTCTTGTGAGAAAACCCAAAAATGGCATAATTATAAATAAAATATTTAAAAAAATTATTTAGTTTTTCAAATGATTATAACTCACAAACGGTAGCTCGGATTGAAAAGATGAGACCATCACTGAACTCATTAAGGAAGTCTTTATATTTGCAGATACTAACATTGGCCAATGAGGGACACCAATGATGGTTTGTTTTTGGCCGTAAATAAAATAATTAAGTGATAATTATTTTATTATAGAATCCATAACATTTAAATGGTAACTCGGATTGTAAATCCAAGAGTACTGTTAGGTTCATTGGGGTGTGTTTCACTTAGGTAGAGCATAACCTCGACCGTCGTGGGTCGAGGGTGACTATTAATATTTTTTTCCGAACTTTTTTTGGGATACATTTAGTAAACATGCTAGTGGGTTTTTTTAACTTCTTAACTGATGCTCAGAATTGAAATGTAAGGACACCATTAAACTCGCAAAACCGGTATTTTTTTAGGAAGACTTTCACCTCAAAGGAAGTTGGTCGAGGGTGAAAGTTAGTTTTTGTGTTTTTTTGTAAGAATAAAATAAAAATAAAAATAATTGACATTTTTATTTTTTGAAACCCCCCATGTGGATATTAAAGAGGTATGGACAGACTGAACTAAAAAACTCCCACTTGTTGTTAAAGATGTGGCGACCACCTGAACTAAAACCCCTTTTGTGAATTCATGGTAGTGAGGACCACCCAAAACCCTCTTAAATATGGCGATGTCCTTTGGAATCTTCACAATTAATTACACCAAAGTAAATTAATTGGCTTGACCCTTTTTAAATACTAAGTAACAACATCGTTGAATTTTGGAAGGTTCCTAATAAATGAACGATCATAAATTCCATGATCATTACTTACCTCCCCCCTATCCTGTTTATATAGAGCATGGGAGGAGGATTTGGGATGGCTTCACCAAGCGACAAAGCCCTAGTAATGTTCTGGGACCCCCAACACTTGAAGTAACATTACTCTTCTCCAACAAAGAACTTCTTCAACGAGGAACGCACTCCGGAATTGAGGAACAAGGAAGACATTCAAACCGTCTTCGGAAGCATGATTACGGAAGAAATGATTGTTGGAATACACTTCTCCTTTGGAATTTCCATCTCATGACCTCCATCAACAAACCATCAAGGTTGGGGATGATTTATGTGTGATTAATTGTTTTCCCATGTTCATCCCTTCTAGACAAAGAACGCGGATCAACTCTCTAACTAGTTGACCCACAGATATTTTATTTTTTGGGTTTGGGAATAATTATTGTCGAAGGTTGTAGGGTGGTTGTTTGAATTTTTATCCCTTACCAGTTCTTGAAATTTCTTGGTAAATCAAGTAGAAATTATAGCTGCTTGCTACTGCTCTAACTAGGAGAGTGCGAGCCAAAAAAAATTGCCTGACCACTCCAGAAATCTTGTTTTTAATTGTTTTGTTCTTTAAGATGGAGGAGGAACACAACCTACTCTGATGGGGCATGATAACGGCGGTCGACACCCCCTCCGTCCACGACAAAGGCACTGGTGCAACAGCGCCGCCCCGCGGCCACCAGGCCGCCTGCGGCATCCGTCGTCCGTGGCCTCCGCCGCCTCGCAGCCTCGTGCCGCCCGCAGCATCTGCCACCCCGCTTCCCTCCGTGGACCCCGTGGCCTCGCTGCCCCGTGCCCCTCTGTGGCACCCACGGTCTTTCCGCCTTGCGGCTCTCCACAGCCCCTGTGGCCTTCGCCCCCATGACCCTCCGCGGACACCGCGGCCTCATCGTCCCACGACCTCGCCGTTCCCACAGCCTTCGACGCCCTGGTCTTCACTGCCCCACGACCCTTGCAGCCGCACACCACCCTCATGGCCTCACGCTGATCCACGACCCCCATGTCGCCCCGTGCGGGCCTGGCCGGACCCAGCTGACCGGGCCGGACCCAGCGGGCCAGGTCAACCCAAACAGCAATCACGCTTAGGGTAAACATTCTATTTTGAATGCAACGGTGCCCTCAAATTTCTAATCAGGAAAAATTTTTAAGAGTTATCCTATTTTTTAGGAAAATTTCTTCGGTGCGCTAATTAAAGCGTATCGAAACTTCGACGGATCATTTCGGGCACTCAAGGGCTCAGAATCGCACACTGTCAGATCTCACGGTCTCTAAATAATTCCAAATAATTAAAATAATTATACAGAAATTACAGGATATTATAGGCACTAGTCAAGGGTGAACGTTAATAATTTATTGAACTTTTTTTCAAGTACGTTCAGTAATTGCATGAGTGGTGTTTTCTAAATTTTGAACCATTTCTCAGATTAAAAATATGAGGGGATCGTTGAATCTGCAGCACCAAGATTTGCTTAAGGGAGGATTTACTTTAACCGTAGTAGGTCCAGAGAAAAAGTTATGTTTTCAAACATTTTAAATGAAATGAAAGAAAATAATTTTAATATTTCATTTCATATCCTCTAATGGACAAGAAAAGGGGTGGGTCTAGCAATATTTCAAGCCAATAAATGGCTGGACCTGCCAACCCTAAGTAACAATGTCATTGGGGAATTATAAATCTTCCTAATTAGTGAGCCCCATTAAATTCCAACGTCATTATTTACCATCCCTCTCTCTTATATATATGGTGCGTGGGGTAAGGTATCAAAAAAACTTCTCCAAGAAACGAAGTGTTGAAGGTGCACCATTACGCCAGACCCTTAGAGGATAGAGCTAAACCGAGTGAGAGGTGACGGATGACACCGAACCATGAACTAGAGGATGAAGTACGAGTGGCGTAGTAGGAAGACTATTGCGGGAATGAACATTGATCCACCATCAGGCGCGGATTCTCTCCAACAGGTTTTCAAGGTAGAGGGTTTATTTGTTTATGTTTCCATTAAAGACTCCTGCTTCCCCATTCATGAAAATTATACAATGAATGTTGGTCAACCGACTAACGGGTTGATCCAGGAATCATCGTTTTGCGGGAGGTTGTTTCGAGGTATCCTTGTGGGGTTTTGTTTCTTGTTTAATGAAATAAATTGTTAAACCCATTTTATCCTCCTTTTGATTACAAGATAATGTGGAGGGTGTGGTCCTAACGAACCTGGCATGAACCTTCTGCAACTTTTTTACCCTTGTGCCATCTGTGGGAGACCACTGGCACGGCGGCACCAACTGGATACAAATGAGGAGACGCACCAACACACTCCGCAAGAGGAGGCCGTGACACAAAGCTGTTGTGGACATCAGAGCAGCTGGTACCAAACAGCCGCAGGGGAGGTGTGGCACGCCATCATGTGCTATCGGTGTGTAAAGGGTCCATGGCTCTTCAGCCATGGCAGATGGGGAAGGCGGACGTCTCGTCGCTTGGACGGGGAAGGGAAGGGTGGTGCTCCGTCGCGCACCGCCATTGAGCAGGAGACCGTAGTTGAAGCCACAGTGGAGGAGGTATAACCCATGCCTACAGCAAGTTCCGTTGTGACCGGGTGGCGCCCACGTGGGGCTGCTGCTTTAAAGGCCGAATGACCTTTTGGGTAGTCATGACACTGGCCCCAGGGTATGGGTCCTTACCAAGTGGTATCAGAGGTGTTTTTTTCTACTCAAGAACCATGACTCTGGTCTTTTCTATGAAGAAATTATATTAAGTGTTATGAGTGTGGTTTTTAGTTTTGGGAATACAATGTTTGTGTGGCGGTCGACGTATCCAGACACCAGGACTATGAATTATTAATTCCACCTCAGCGCATGAAAACACTAATTGAGTTTGTTTTGAAATGTTTTCTTTTGATCTCTTGAGTTAGCTCCCCGGGTATAACTTAATGATCGTAGTGCACCTGATCCTTATTAGGATTCCTCTGAGTAGATAGCTAGCTAGGATTCGTGAGAGAGTACATGATGATGGCCCACCGAGAAAAGAGGATCTAGTGCAAGGCCCTCATACTGTGTTGGATCCTTGTGGTGGTATACCAGAAGCACCACTGCCTGTTGGACAATAGTTACCACCAGCCGCACTGGCGGATGGTGCACACTGACTGAGAACGTTGCACTAGTTCCATCAGGAGAGGCCCCCAAGGTTTCGAGGTGAGATAGATTCCCAGGCAGTTGAGGACTGGCTGGAGGCTGTGGCTAGAGTTTTCCACCCATTTGGGACATTAGTTGAGTATATGGTGATCCTAGCTGCAGGTGTTTTCTAGTATATGACCGTGAGGATGATCCGCACGGTAATGAGGCTTCGTTAATTGGACAGTTTCCTCATATGGTACCTCCGACTAGTGTGCCAGCTATATTATTGCACTTTGTTCAACAATTACAACTGGTGATACTGCTAGAGGACACATATAGGCTAAGTGCCTTACATGTGTTTTGGCATCAGATACCCATCAGGTTCTGAGGTGAGCCTGACTCACAGGTAGCTAAGAATTGGCTTGAGGAGGTGGCTGAGAGTTCCATAGAGCTTCTACAGCTTTGGAAGGACGACATGTCTATAGCTAAGTATTCACCAAGGTGTACCTACCATTCCTAGTACTCGATGAATACGATACAGTCAGTGGTTAGAGGCTCAGAATTCTGAGCAAGGTGTGTTTAAGGACATCTGATCTAGTAGTATTCCTCTATGCACACCTACTTATGTTAGGGTTCTTGAGATAAGATTTGTGGTTGAATGTTCTTTGGCTAAGCAGATAAATCTAGTGAATGTTACCAATTGTAAAGAAGAAAATTGGCGCCTGTCACAGAGACTTGGGCGTGTAAAATTTTTTGGGAAGAGGATGTGAAAGGGGTAGACGAATCTGTGTGGCAGCAGACATAGAAATGGATCTAGGATTTCAGTATGAGGTGGTGTACATTTTGACATGTTACAACCAGCCACCTTTGTGGTCCCCTCCAGTCTTCGGGAGTTAGAGAATATGGGATGGGAGTAGCTGCATGCGATCAAGGAGTGTGACCCAAGGGCTCAAGGAATGATTTGAGGTACGGTCTATGTCTATTTCTAGCTGCCATTTTAATATACCTAGGTTCCAATAATTCTTTCCTTCCACGAATCTCGTGCAAGACCTATACATTCCTGTTAAACTATTGACTTGACCCTCGTGGGAGGAGACTTGATAATCACACATATGTCGATGGTGTGATCTGACATATGAGGCGACGGTTTCAGTTGGAACCTCTTGGTTTCAACGTTGAGGCCTTATGGTGTTAGTTTGGGTATGAACTAGGCATCCGCAGTTCATACTCAGATTGACTATATTAGAAAAAAAAAGGTTATGGTTTATCTACAACATTAGAATGGGGTTTTCCAAGTTCAGTTGAATGGAAACCCAGGCAACACATGATAAACTCATGCAAGGGAGGGTGCAGTCGATCACTCTTGAGTCGTCCAGACTTACCCTCGTGGTAGCAAGAGTTTTGAGTTTTTGATTCCCAAAAGGAGTGTGGGGAAATATTTTCACAAGTTGTTTCCAGGATTACCTCCCAGAAGGTAAAGGGACTTCTTCTTGGGTTGGGTACTATGGGAGTTTTGAACCAGACATCACTAGGGTAGCGACACCCATTTCAGCTTTGATGAAGAAGGAGGAGCCTTTCCTATGAATGGAGAAGTTTCAGAAAATATTTCAGGAGGACCTGAACATGAGAAAATGATGATGGCTAGAGTTCCTCCAAGACTATTACATTGAAATTTTCTCTTCTCCTAGGATCTGAAATGTGTTTGCATGGGCACTAAGCAGAGGACTAGTCTGCAGTTGCTGAGTGAGGCGACAAAGTAGCTAGTCACGTTGCAGATATCCTTCATGGATAGAAATGGAGTAGCATACCTCCAGTCTATGATAGTTACTCCCCTACTCCTCCAGTGACTCAGGGAGGCACTGCTTGGGGACACTAACTACTAGACTTGACATGCTCAGATATCCTCAGGATAGGCACCTAATGGATTTTTTGAAGGTGGGGAGCACATCATCCTATTTATAGGACATTCTATGGTACTGGTGGTGTTGTGGGAGGAGTTGTTGAGGGAGTTCCATACGCCCCCTCTGGTGGTACATCCTTCTGTGGAAATGATGTACTAAGACCTCCAGCATTAGCACTAGTGGTCAGGGATGAAGAAGGTAGTGGCAGAGTTTGTTTCACGATGCCTCACTTGTTTGCAAGTGAAGGCCGAGCATCAGGTTCTAGTAGGATTAGCTTATACACTAGAGGTGCAGGAGGGGAAGTGGGATGTGATCTCCATGTACATTATGAAAGGGCTTCCACATACATCCAGGGAACATGAATCCATTTGGGTGATCATTTAATAAATCATGAAGTCAGCCCACTTCCTACCTATTCGAGAGCATGGATCAGTAGAGGGCTTACGACCCCTCTATGTTCACGAGATTGTGCGACTCCATGGGGTTCCTTTAACGATCGCCTTTGGACTTGATGCTTGTTTTATATCTTGATTGTGGAAGGTATTATAAGAGGCGTTCAAGACTCACCTATGATTGAGCACCGCCTTTCATCCTCAAACAGATGGTCAGACAGAGCGGACCATTCAAATGCTAGAGGACATGCTTTGTACATGCGTCCTTGATTTTGGCCATAGTTGGGAGGATCACTAACCCTTGGTGGAGTTCTCATAAAATTATGGTTATAACTCCACTATCAGTATGGCACCAATCAAGGCCCTATATAGTTGAACTTGCAGATCACCTCTATGCTGGACAGACCCAGGGGAGTCAACACTTATGGGTCCATAGTTGGTACGAGCCACCACTGGGAAGGTACAGACCATCCAGGAGTATATGAAGGCTGGACAGAGTAGACATAATTCATATGCCTATAGGATACAGAGACCTCTAGAGTTACAGGAGGATCACCACGTTTTCCTGCGAGTCTCTCCTCGACGGGGACTACGGAGATTTGGCCGAGGTGGAAAGTTATCACCAAGGTTTATCAGGCCATTTATGATACTTCGGTGGATATACAATGTGGCATAACACTTGGCACATCCACCGCAGTTGGGGAAGGATCATTAAGTAATCCACGTATCCCAGCTAAGGAGATATGTGCACGACCCATCTCACGTCATCGACCATGGTGAGCTGGACTTAAATGGTAGGGCGATGTTTACGAAGGTTCCAGTTGTGATTGAGGATCTATAGGAGTGACTCCTTTATGGGTGATCAATACCTCTTCTGTATGTATGATTACATCATTGTATCCTCCAGGAGAGAACATGGGAGCAGGAGGTTCATATTTGTGCTTAGTACCCTCATTTCATTGATTTTCCATTATTTTGAGTTTCGAGGAAGTAAATCTATAAGGTGGAGAGAATGTAATGTCCTAGAATTTCTGTATAATTCTTTTAATTATATGGGATTATTTTGAGATCTCAAAATCTGACGGCGCGTGATTCCAAGGCCCGAAGAGCACATAATGTTTTGTCCAACTTTTTTTAAGCTTTAATTAGCATGCATAAGCAGTTTTCCTAAAAAAGTTGAATAACCCTTAAAAGGTTTCCGGATCAGAAATCTAAGGGCACAGTTGCATCCAGGATGGTGGTTTTACCCTGGGTAGGACTTAAGTTTAGTCAGTGCAGACCTCTTGTGAGAAAACCCAAAAATCGCATAACTAAAAATAAAATAATTAAATAAAGTTATTTAATTTTTTAAATTATTATAACTCCTGAATGGTAACTTGGATTAAAAATATGATACCACGGATGTGATCATGGGGGTATTCTATTTTTAGCTAGATACTAACATTGTCCAACGCGGGCCACTAGTGGAAGTAATTTTTAGGCCATAAATAAAATAATTAAGTGACAATTATTTTATTGTAAAATATATAACTTCTAAACGGAAACTCAGATTAAAAATCTGAGTGTACCTTTGAGTTCTTTCGGGCATGTTTTCCTTATGTGGATCCTAACCATGATAGGCAAGGGTCTAGGGTGAACTTTAATAATTTATTGAACTTTTTTTTTCGGTGAGTTCAGTAAACTTGTGAGTGGAATTTTCTAACTTTTGAATCGTTGCTCGGAATAAAAATCTGTGGGCACCATTGAATCCCTAGCACTGAGAGTTTCTTAAGGGAGGATTTACTTTGACTACAATAGGTCTGAAGAAAAAGTTATGTTTTGTGATTTTTTAAAAGAAATTAAATAAAATAATTTAAATATTTTATTTCAAATCCTCTAATGGACTAGGAAAAGGGTGTGGCCAGCGATAGGTCAAACCAATAAATGGGATGACCTGCCAAGCCTAAGTAATGAAGTCATTGGGGAATTAGGAACCTTACTAATTAGTGTGATACATTAAACACCCATGTCATTACTTACCCTCCCCCTATCCTATACATATAAATCTTCTGGGGGAAGGTATCAGTACAGCTTCTCAAAACAATGAAGTGAAGAAGGAGCACCGCAATGCTAGACCCTTAGAGGATGGAGCAGAACCCGGCAGAAGGTGACAGACGACACCGAACCACAAACCGGAGGATGACGTACCAGCAACATCACTAGAAGCTTGTTGCGGGAACGAACACGGATCCGCCATCATGCATGGATGCTCTCCAACAGGTTTTTGAGGTAGGGGTTTTATTCATTTAGGTTTCCTTAAAAGATTCCCTCTTCCACATTGTTGAAAATTATATGAAGAATGTGGGTCAACCGACTAACAGGTTGATCCGCGAATCATTCATTTTTTTGGGTGGTTGTTACAGGGTATTCTTGTGGGGTTTTGTTTTTTATTTAATATAGGAAATTGTTAAACCTATTTTATCATCCTTTTGATAATGAGCTAACGCGGAGGGCATGGGACTAACTAACCTGGCCCGAACCCTCTGCAACATTTTTACCCTTCCTCCTTCCATGGAAGACCACCGGCATGGCGACACCAACCGAATACGAAGGAGGCGACGTACCAACTCATGCCGCGAGAGGAGGTCGCGCCACAAACCCGCGGCGGACATCGAAGTGGCTGGCACTGGCCATCCACGGAGGAGGTCCGGCGCACCATCGCGTGCTGCTGGTGTGTAGAGGGGACACGGATCGTCAGTCGCAGCAGACAGAGAAGGGGGTCTGCTCATCGGTCGGCCGCAGAATGGAAGGGAAGTGCACCGTCGCGCGCTGCCGGTGGCAATAGATAGCGGTCGAAGCCACGATGGCGGAGGCAGAACCCTAGCCTCCGGCGGGTTCCACGGTGACCAGGTAGCACCCTGGTGGCACTGCCACATTAAAAGGCCGAATGTCCTTTGGCCTTTCTTGATCTTGTGGGAGCAGCTCCCCCGAGCCGCCAATGGGATGCACCATGGGCCACAACCTTCACAGCAAGACCACCATCCAATGGGCCACCCCCAGCGGGCCGGACTGCCTGCCCAATCGTCCGCAGCCAGCGGGCTGGGCCACCTGCCCAGCAGGCTGAGCCACGCCCCACTACGGGTCGGGCCGCCCTTTTTTGTAGGCCAAGACAAACCTCATCCCATCTTGGCAAGACCATCGTGGAATTTCCCAGAATGGGTTAAGCCGGGGTTGGTTCGACCGGGTCGGACCCAACCCAGGCCAAACCGGGCCCAAAAACACATAAATGGTCTTTTCTCGAGTACCAGATGTTTTTTTAAGAACCTTATATGGCATTGGGATCCTTGGAGAGAGATACTCCTTTTGAATTGCTCCATTAGATACTTGGAGAAACATGGAGTACGTTCAGGTTGGATCGTACCCAAATCCCACTGGGCCTTTGGCACTGAAATGCCAATAACGTAGAGACCGAGCATCCAGTTGATGCGCCGTCTGTTGCGTTGGAACCCATGTGAATGAAGGACCATAGGGTTATATATTATGAGACATCTTAATGTTTGAAATTTGATCGATGGACTAGGGATCGGTTCTACAAAGCGCGCTACGTACGGAACCCTGTGATTGGATGACACCTGAAGACTGCTGACTTTTCGACTCGGAGTGACTCGATGGGCATGGTAAGCGATGGGGAGGAGTGCCTTAGTACGCCATGGTGGAGGAGTGTCTCAATGTGACCCAGAAGACCCATGGTATGCGATGGGGAGGAGTACCTCAACAGTTCAAGGTTAGTGGTAAGTGCCTCGGTGTGACGTTGTAGGCCAACTGTACACGATAGAGGTGGAGTTTTCTAGCAGCCGTGGTGTTCGGCGTTTTGACTAGGAATGTTACTTGTTCCTTGTCCTATAGTATTTTTGGCTAGAGACTAGCATTCATAGAGATCATGTATGAGTCAACAACATAATCATGTTTCTCTGAAGTGTATACCTTGTTTGAGCTAAGACTCTAATTGAGCTGTGTCTTTATCTTTTTGCTTTGTGATTGATATCATGATTTTTGATCTTCCTTGTTGAATTTTGAGAGACCTTGGGGGTCTCGGTGTCCCTAATGAGTATCTTTATACTCACCCCTACATGGGCTATGCCTGAACCTTGTGGTGTCTTGTGCAGACAACGTGCAGTTGGATTGAGGTTTGAGGGAGCCCGGACGAGGCGGTACACAGAGGAGATAGGTGTGTGTGGAGTGATGAGGAGGTGATCTGTACCTACCCTTCAGTTAGTATCCTCATAGGAAGACTCAGTAGTTTTTTTACCCTTTTTAGTTGTTTTTTTTCCTTTTAGTTGAATTTTAACTTTTCAGTTGAACTCGTACTTTCTGTTGGGCATGTATTCCAGTCCCTTTTACTTTCAGCACTCCATTTTCTACAGTAGTTTACTTCAAAGTTTCTTCTTGTTCTGTTCTCAGACCATTTTTTATACAGGTTTAAAGTCAATACCTTCCCATTTTAGGGATTATTCCATTTAGTTCTAGTCGCTAGCCCCTAGCCTATGGAAGGCGGGCTTGGGGTAGTCCCGACATGGGCCCTTGGGGACGGGTCATGACATATAGAGTTCAAAACCTAATTTTAGAAATTAATACAAAAGTCACCCATATTTTTCTATAAATTTCAACACATCCTCCCACTATTCTTCAATAATAATACATTAATTGTGAATTCAATCATTGTATTCCTCTATAAATTCACCCAATATTTTTCTAATTTTTTAAGGAGCTTTATCCAATCTTTTATAAGTGACCTCTATAATATTGGACTATGTCCTCTTCTTTTTATTTCAAGTACTTTATTTTTAGTAATCCTCATTTATTTATAATTTTCCATGCTGTAATATGTTTTTACACATCTATTTTCTATAATTATGATGAAAATGTAATTAGATACCACCTTTAACTCTCGTTATCCCCTATCACAAGCCTCTAGGATCACTTTTTATGCTGCTGAGATTATACTATGATTTTCAATGTCAAATATTCATGAAGTCAATACTTGTACCCATTTAAATTAAAGTGTATTACTCTAGTTGTAGTTATCCTTAATTAATTGGTTAATTCCTTTTAAATAACTGATTATCCTCATTCATAGGGTTAAAATTTAGGAATGTACCTCTTATTTGTATGATCTATGTGGTGCACAAATGAATGAACATGATATGAATGTGATTGGTGGGATAAAAATTATAGATCCCAAAAATGAATTATATAATGTTTCAATAACATGAGATATGATGAATGATGACTTTTAGACCATCATAAGAATAATACGCTATGATTTCTGGGCAGTTACACTTCCCTTATGCTTATGTTTTCTTATTTTATGTTTCTTCCATGTTACAATGTTGATTTGATTTTATTATATTGTATATTGATTTAATGATCATATTTATGTTTCTCAAACAATTTATCCACCTTGATGTTCCTATTGAATACTATATATTAGTTTTATTATATTATTCTTTAATATTTCCATTACTATGATTTATATCTCACCATTTCATTATATACATCCCTAGGTTATCTCGTGTAGTATTTGAAGATTGATGAAGTATGAAGGACTATTTTAATGTTTTTAAATATTATTATTTCAAACTTGCTCCGTGTTAATGTGATATGAACCTAATTTTGAAATAAATTATGCATCATGATCTTATAGTATTTTGTTCATAGTATATTAGTGTAATAAATCATGAATTAATGTGTGTTAAAGATATATATTGTCATAGTTGGTATCAAAGGAAATTATAGATATTTTGGAAGAATGAGATCAGAAAAATTTAGTGAAATATGTAGGAATAAGTTTAAAAATAGGAAAGGATCCCTAAATTATGGTAATGTATAGAGTATGTGGTTTGAAGGTAACAAACTATTTTTTTGGATAATACAAGGGGATGTAGCTCTAGAACAGATGTACCTAGGGGTAGTAACCCCAAAAAGGGAACATTTGGAATTGAATCGATTATCACCTAGTGTATGATAAAAATTAAATGATACAAACCAAGTTTTACACTCTCAAGTGATATTATATGGTATATTAATAATCTTTTTATGAACCATTATGAAGGAAAAAATGCCCATAAATTTTTATATTAGAAAATATACCATGGATATATTAAAAGTAATCCTATAAATTCATAAGTTATATAATGTTTGTAATCTATGAGTTATCCCTCTAATTTTTATAGTTTCCCTTTTATGTGTTTTTTAGTATACAAATTCTCATCTCGTATTTTCCCTTTATTTTTGTCAATGGCTATAATATTATGAATAAATTCAACAACCATTTTGAAGAGAAAAGAAATGTATTCCCAAGTGAGATGCCTAACTTGATGGGAGTAAGAGTTGAGAAATTTAGTACAATACTTTCTCAATAAACTCAATTTGTAAACAGAAACATGAATCGGGGGGAAACCACATCCCCCTAAGAATTATAAATTTTTAGTTCAGAACTTTATGAAAAAAATGGTTTTCGACTATCGGTAGATATTATAACACCTTAATATTGGAAAAATTGATCAACTACTTTGAAAAGAACTTTTACATCCTTCAATGAAAAAATTAAGATATGGTCATGTTAGTAGTTCATCAAATAGAAGGATAGGATTTTTAATGGTGGGATTTGACAGTAAATATGAATATTATTGAAAATATTGTATCAATGGAGTGGGAATACTTATGATAAGTGTTTTATGATAAATATTTTCCTTGAACACTTCAACTTAAAATGGATAAATATTTTCTTATACTTGTGAAAAATGATGAAGAATGCATTGGGTGTATGAGGATAACTTCACAAGACATGAGTGATATGCCAATATTTTTTTCATTAACCCCAAAATTAAAGGTGACCACTTCATTGGCGTGATAAATTTGAGTCATCCAAAATATTTATTGTTTTAAAAAATTGAAATCTTTTAAGAAGTTTTCTGATGTTCCCGAAAAGTTGAAAGGTAAATTGGAAAATCCCATGGGTATCATGTGTTTAGAGATGGGAAGTGAATACTGTATTTCGATTCTAGAGGTGTGATGGAGAAATATCATAGGAGAGAGAAAATTCCTACATACTATTTGTAAAAAAATTGAAAAAATGAATCATATAAATTGCCTAAAGTGGTGAGGAAAAGCATTAGCTGCTGAAAGGAAAGCCACCTAACTAGAAAATGTCTACAGAAGAAACCCTCCAATGTGATAGAAGAAAGGAATAATACATCCATCCCTTAGTCTTTTGTCTATTGTTTCAACTACAAGGAACAAAGGCATTATGTATATCAATTCACTAAACAATGGGTTAATGATTATAAATGACACTAAATACCACTAATACCTATAGTAAAATAAAAATCTTATATCATCACATCTAATGAGGTGATTATCAATAATAATGGGATGTTGGGTACACTAGTTTATCATTAAAGGATAAAAAATGTAAAATTTGATTATGGTTTTCATAACACATTCTTATCATATAAATTTTGTGGAGTTATTCAAACATCACCTCAAAATATGGAAGTGGAGCTATCTGTGAAAATAGGAAATGGGGAAATTATTGCATCCCTAGTACATAACTTCTCACATATCAATACTTTAGGTTTGAACAAACTAATGAATAATTTGATACTCCCATTAGTATAATTCTATGAAATTTTTTATACGGATTGGATTTTCTTTTATAGAGACAACATAGATTTCTATGTGCAAGAAATCACCATCCATATCAAAATTCTCAATCTGATTCTATACTACTTTAAGGATGAGGATGAATATAATTTTGTATAATCATATCAAGCATGGATATTATTTCATTATGAAAATATTTTTCTAGATCAACAGACTAAGAGTAAGGAAAAGATCTCCATTGATGATTTGCCCATTGTAAGGGAATGTCCTGAAGTGTTTCTCGAATAATTGGATGGTATTCCTCTAAGACGTGATGATAAGTTCACAATATATATAACACACAAATATTTTACAATATCCAATATTTCATATAGAATTACCACTTTTAAACATGAAGAGATAAATAATAAAAAACATGATAATATCGATAAAGGGATAATATTCCCCAGTTCTTTACCACTGGGGGAACTAGTCCTCTACTTCAAGAATAAGGATGGGTCAATATGCCTCTACATTGACTATTATGAGACCAAAAATGTCATGATAAGTAACAAGTATCATGTATAATATATTGATGATTTAAATTACTAGCTACATGAATCATTATACTTATCTAATGTGGGACTTCGGTTAGTAATTTATCTAGTAATGGTGAAGAAGGATGATATATCTAAGACTAATCTCCTTAAAATTTCTAGGAACCATGAGTTCATAGTAATTATATTTATCCACATTAATTCTTTTTATATCTTCCTAAGAAAATGAATAGAGTCCTTATCAATTAACATGATAAATATTTGGGAGCCTTTATAGATGATATTCTTATCTAATCCAAAAGAAAAGAGTAACCTGCAGAGTATTTGAATGTTGTATTGAAGACCATACAAAGTAAAATTTGTATACAATGTACACAAAATGAATGTTTTAGATAGAGGTAGTACCTTTTTTGGAACATGTTTTTACTAGAAAAAGGATATATGTGGATCCTTTGAAAATAAATTAAATTAATGTATGGAATAGAACAACAATTGTGATGAAGATCTATAGTTTCCTTGTTTTAGCTAGGTACTATAATTGGTTCATGTGTAAATTATCATGGTTTTCAAGCCCACTAACCATTATAACATGGAAGGTATTGACGTTTTTCTATACTGATGAATGAGAGTAATGTTTTAAGTGTTGAATTAGAGGATAATCACTACACATTCACAAACATTACCCATTAGTGGGGTAGTATTTGTTATCTAAATTGATTTATTAAAACATGGATTGAGTTTTTTACTCCTAAAAGATGACAAAGTGATAGTCTATTCCCCCTAAAAATTAAATATACATAATAAGAACTACTAAATGCATGATATAGAATTGGCTGGAGTGATCTTTGCATTGAATATTTGAAAACATTATCTCTATGGGGATAAGTGTGAAATATATATGGTTCAGAAAATCCTTATCTACATATTCATAGAAAAATAATTCCTAATGAATTGATGAATTTGTTTAGAGAAGATTTAGGATTATGATTTTTTAGTCTGTTACCATCATTGGAAGGTGAACAAAATGGTAGATGCTCTGAGTAGAAAGTATCATGTAACCCAATCCTTGATTACGATTAAATGGGATATGATCTTCATAGACATAAAAATTATGGAAATGGAAATATGAAAATTATCTTTATCCCTAAATTCTCAAATAACTACCTAAACATCTATTATTGAGAGGATTTAGTAGTCCTATAAATATTATTAGGTGCTTTGGAAAAAGGTAGTGAATATTTTGGAGTTCAATTTCTCTAAAAATGAACATATTATGTTTGGAACACAAATATGTGTCTCATAAAACCCAATAAATAACTGAGATCTTCTAGAACATGTGCATACCTTATCCTTCTATATTCAACCAAGAAGCACTAAGATGAATATATATTTAAATAAATACTTATTTTGTGTTAACATAAAGAGGGAGAGTGTATAATTTGTATCTTGATGCTTGGTATGAAAAAAGAAAGTAAAAGATAGATGATAGAAGTATAAGGGTATGTTGCAACCATTTCCCATACCATTATGGAAAGAGAAAAACCTAACCATGGATTTCTTCATTCCACTTCCTAGGATATCTAATGAAAATATCCCCATCTTGGTGGTAGTAGATCACCATAAAATGTTGGAAATTTTCACTGTTATCAAGGAAGATTTCCCTCTAAAAAACTCACCATGAAATCCATAAGAGAAGATGTATGCTTGAATAGATTTCAGCTATCCATTATATCTGATAAAAATTCTCTTTTTAATTTGTGATTTTAGAGAATCTTTTATCATGCATTGGATATAAAATTGAGTTTGAGTACTTCATATCATCCTCATAAGGATGATCATTCTAAGAGAACTATTAAAAATATAGAGGATATTTTGAGATCATGTTCAATGTATATCTCTCTAAGATAGGATCAATATCTTCTCATTTTATAGTACTCATATAACAACAGCTTCTATTAAAAAATTTAAATGGAAACTTAGGATACTTTGTCGGGGAATATGTGTCTTACTCCAACATGTTGGGATAATGTTTGCAGAGAAAAAGCAGATGGGACTTGATCTTATCTATGAGATGAAAGAGATGTTTTAAACTATTCAAAATCATTTGAAAACCTCAAAATGTTGATAGAAAATCTATACAATAAATCATCTATGTTCCCTAGAGTTTGATTATAGAGATAAATTGTTACATTATATATCACTGTGGAATAATTTAATGTGGTTTGGGAACAAGCTAATGTTTAGTGTTAGGTACATAATTCCCTTTAAGATCCTTTATCACACTGGTGTTATTTCTTATCGATTAGTACTCCAACTTAAACTATCTCAAGTATATTATGTGTTCTATTTATCCCTCTGGATGAATAATATTCTTGACCCCTAACATGTACTGAAATCCAGATGTGGTACCCTTTGATAATGATCCTTCACGCAAGGAGTAGATAACAAAAATCATAGATTTTAGAGATATTGTTCTACAAATAAGACAACTTTCATGGTCAATGTGTTGTGGAAGAACCAAAAGTCTGAAGAAGTAATATGTGAAATAAATGTGGAAATGAAACAGAATATCCCTCATCTATTCTAGTGTAAAAATTAAATTTTGATAGAATAATTTCCAAAGGGTAACGAATTAGACAACATGAACTTTTATAAATCATATTTCCTTTTTGTTGTGTAAATGTCTTATAGTTATAGATAACACATATGCTGATTTGTTTATTTGGAGAAGTTATAAATTAAAGAAAATATAATTTAAAAAACCATTATTAATCTTAAAAATTTCTAATATATCCATTGTATAATGATCACTAGTATTATTATATGTCAAGGATTATGATAAATTTCAACTACTATAAATTGAAGATGCAAAGGCCTCAACTAGTAGGATCATAACCTATGAATCCCATTTATCAGAGCTTCTAAGGGAGATGAAATCATTTGGATTTTCCCTTGACTAATACACTACTGATATTTTACAACAAAATATCAAGAGAAACCATTTGTGATAGAAGCACTAGCTTATCAAATCTCATCCAAAACCATGTTGCTCAAAACACTACATGGAAGCACCATCATCACACACCTTACTCCTTGGGGATATGTTGGTATAATAAATGGTTATGTATCTAGAACCAAATAATATGAATTTTTTAATTTTCTTATGAATAAAATATTGATCACATTTATCATATTTGATAATTAAAATATAAATGATTATATAATGAGTTTGATAAAAAAAACTATTTTTTTATGAAGAAATTAAAATCGTACTCTTAAGAAATATATAGTCTCAATCTATGCAAGCCTTTCATAAATTCAAGAAATTTTGAAATAATGTTTTTAACAAAATATTCTTATTAGATAATAATTATTTCAATATAAATGATCTTATAATTTAATGAAGTCTAATATAATTTTTATACGGGTTATAAAGTGGTAAACATCCTAAAAACTTGTATTTTTAAGTAATAAGGATTTTTATTCAAATAAACATTATCATATTTATATAATTATTTTTGATAAATTAAATATTATTCTTGAAATAATCTTTTCAAAACTAGTTAAAGGTGATCTTTTCATAATTTTCTAATATAATAATTTTTTTCATTAAAAATTAAATACCTTATAAATATATATATTCTATATTTTTCCATGATAATGGAAAAAAATTATTTAATCAATTATATTAAAGGAATACATGACCATATATATATTTATCCTTTAAAATAATATTTTTTGATTTTATTATATTAATTTTATTATCCACTAATGAATCTTTCAATATATAAATTATATTTTAAAGTTATAAAATCTATTATTTATGAACAAGACTCACATCCAAATCACAAATGTTATTGTCTTAAATATTTAGGTTATTTGAAATTTAAAATATTTAAATACAATTATATTTGGTATAATACATGGGAAATAATCATGGGATGGTTTGTGGATTTTATTATTTAATTTTTTAGAATCTAAAACCTAATTTTAGAAATT
Source organism: Viscum album (assembly GCA_963277665.1). NCBI lineage: Eukaryota > Viridiplantae > Streptophyta > Magnoliopsida > Santalales > Viscaceae > Viscum > Viscum album. The sequence goes on along the minus strand of OY728133.1, from coordinate 966,913,410 downwards.
GAAAAATCAATTAACCCTCTTTTTCTATAAATACCAACCCATACTCCCACTCCCCTTCACCCAAACCCCATTGAACATTAATATACTCTCCATCTACCTCTATAAATCCCTCCTAACGTATTACCAATCTCTTAAGGAGTTTCTCCCAAACATATGAACGTGCCCTCCAAATGTAAGGGACTCTACCCTCCTCTTTTTATTTCTTATACTTTATCTACAATATGCCTTCCTGATTTAAAATTTTCATGATTTAATGTTATTATACACAACCATTCATATTCCTTGGGATTCCTATGTGATGATAGACAACTATTCACTCTCATTAACTCCTTCCATAAACATTAATATACACATGTTATGTTGCAAAAACTATCCTACGCTTTCCCATGAAAAACATTTGTGTAATGGATATCCATCCACATTTTCTCCCATGGGTATTCACCTAGTTGTACCTATACTATTTTGATTAGGGAAATCCATATATGTAACTCACACTACATAATAGTGGAGATAAAACTGATTAAATTCATTCTTATGTTGTATGATTTATGTGGATCATAAATTCATGTACATGATATAAATGTGACAGGTGTTCCTCGAATTGTATATCTCATCAACACATTGGGTAATTTATTTATCCCATGAGATACCATTTACGGTGCATGGTAAGTTATCATAAAAACAATATTTCATTATGTCTTGGATGTTATATATGACTTATTCTTATGATGGTAGGTTTTACATTGTCTCTACATTCCTTTGTTTCCTTGATATCGTAAACTTATATAAGGCTTTGATGTTCATGTTTATAATTCTATCACTTTTATTTCTCCTTGATATTCCTCTTGACTAACATATATTACATTAATCACGTTGTGATTTGATTATTCCCTTACTGTTCTTTTCATCTAACTCTTTTCTTGTGTACATACTCAGGTTATCTCATGTAGTATTAGAAAGTCAATTTTATATAATGGAATGTTTTGGAGTTTTTTTAATAATTTTGTTGTACCCATGTTTCAATAAAATGTGTTATGTACCTATTTTCCCAAATAAAATTGGACTCACGATCTTATGGGATTATATTATAAGTATCTTTTTGTAATAAATCATAAATTTAGTTGTATTTAAGATATCGTTTGTCATATTGGAAACTTCTAATGGACGTCCTTTGATCATTTATAGGGTCAAAGACCAATTTAAAACCTCTAAGATATCAGACTATTGTTTGTAACTAACTTGGGGGAAGTTAAAGATCTCTTTAAAATGAATGGAATAATCCATGACTTTTTGATCACTATATTAACAGGTTATGAAATCTATGTATTTTTAGAAATCCATCATTCTATGTTAAATATTATAAGAAAATATCACATTGAAATGTTTTCATTCTATATTTATTTCATGTTTATCTTTAAAAGTCAAATCCCACCACCACCTGTTAATTCTGTCAAATATTTGTGTATCACATTTTACATTCAATGTGGTTCGATTATCCAAGAACATTAAGATTCTATTAATATATTCAAATGAGTCCTCGGATTTTTTAGGGTCCTCATCTCCTTAAAAATAAGGAAACTTAAACCCAAGGAACTTTTGAAATTTATCCTTATATGGCCCCATACACACTTCTCTAGCAGGAGAAGGACTAATACATACTCTTTGTTCTATGACCCAAACTATTATCAACACTGAGTCCATAAATTTTTAATCAATGTGAGGGTTTTATTAAATAAATCTATTTTATGCTCCCACCCAGGGGTTTGCAGGGTTTCTTAATGGAGGAAAGACACTACAAAAGTAAAATTGTGCAAAAAACATCAAAGCATATAGCTAAACCCTAAAAAAATTCCTTACATTTTAAAAAATTGGAAATAATATTACATAAAAACTCATACTCTTAAATAGATGTTTCCCAACTTTATGGACTACATATAATATTGTTATCTCAACAAGAAGAGTGAACAAATTTTAAATCCAAAATATTATTCCCAACATCCCCTAGAAACTCAAGGTGGGGAACTAAGATTGTTTTCTATAGACGCCATTGCACAAATAATTTTTGAGTTTTAGTAATCCGAGCTCTAGTATACCAAAATTCCCAATATATAATAAACTAAAAAATTGTTCTTTGATTACATTAATCACAGACCAGTATCAACCACCTCTGAAATAGTCACCCATGTAGGATCATGAAAACTCGAAGGGAATTTCGGAACCCCATGGGATGGAATTAGTGGCAGGTAATCTATAAATCACTACATGGGAATATTTTTCCCAATATATTAATCTTGAATGGGGCTCGAAACATGATCCTAGTATGAAGTCACCATTAATTAGTGACCTAATCCCATAATAAGTGGTAAGTATCAATAACAAATATAATACATGAAAAAAAAAACAATATATAAACCTAACATCATGGAATAAAAAATAAACTAGTAGGATACTAGCACAACTATCAACAAAAATTGACAAATACTATGGAATGGGTATCCAAGATGGAAATATTTATTACAAGATAAAAGTTCATAATAATGAAAATATAATAAAATAAACCTATAACTGATATCTATGTGACATGGGGTATCTTCCCACAAGAATTTCATAACCATAAATCTAGAAAAGTATAACATGAGTACCCACTACCAGTAATCAGTGACCTTACCTTTCTTATACAAAAAACAAGTATTAAATCTCCCATTATGGGATATAGTTTCTGGGAAAAGATCTCGGTACAACCCCAATATGTATTCTATATCAAACATATTCTAGAAATACTAAATTTCTAATTTTAATATAATTAATTAATGTAACCTTGATAAATTTCATTTAAAAAAATTAACAATGTAGACGCTACAATGAAAGTATGAAATACATAAAGAAGATTTAAAATAAAAGTTTATGAATAATCCCCTGGGATGATACCCTATGGTTACTAAGGATAGAATCATTTAAAATATTCTTTACATGCATGTAGTAGAAAATGTTATAAATTTTCAATAGATGGTGTAAAAACATTCTTTCCAGGGATAACTATGGGAAACGATGATTGTCCCATATAAGTTCACCTACTCAAGTTCAAAAGGATACAATAAGTTTTTTTCAAAGATTAATTATTCAAAAACCATGATTTCTCCTTATCCATTTTCAATTGGAATAAAATTTCCAACAAAAATAAACATTTTAATTAAAAATTACAAAGGATGAACTTACATTATTAGAGGTCCATGAATTTATTTTCAAATAATATATATAATCTCATCATTAGCCTTTATAGAACTAATTTAAAAAGGGGTAAGAATAAATATTTCATCCAATAAAGGAAATAATATAGAACTGAAAACCATGTTTAATACAAATAGGTGGAAACCACTTTCCTTTAATTGAAATGCACCTGTAAAACCACCTGGGTTCTTGGAACGGAAATTACAACCTCATAAAAACTAAAATAAAAGTTAAAAAATAGGCTAGACGAAACCTAAGGCCAACATGTATTTAGGGAGAACTAAAATTAATTAATAATTAATGAGGAACCTAATGATAATTGATAATGATATTTAATTTTTTTTAATTTAATGAAACATTAAGAGCACCATTTGGAATCAAGGGTGTAGGAGAGGATGAGGGAGTTTCAGGCTTGAGGTTGGTAGGAAATTGATTGTGGTGAGACAAGGAGAATAATGGGTTGAATTATATTGAATGTAAAATGATTCATTTCATTATTTTTAACTTATGGGTTACTCTAATGGTTAGTATGCATACATTTCTAAACCATTTACCGACCACATAAATCACACTCCCTCACATGGAAAGTTATACTATTGTTCTGAATGGGTGGGTAAACTGTGAACCAACCAATGAAAATGCCTCTGTTAAAAACTATAAAGGTGTTACGTGGTTTCTCATGGTTTTTACTACTCATGATCCCAACATAAGACAAATCCTATATCTCTAAAATTTCTTTAATTATAATTAAAATTTCTGAAATCAAAATTTGAGATCAAAATAAATAAAAAATACCTAAAAATGAGGTTTTGGGTGTGACATACTTCCAATTAAACCATCACATTAGAACGTACTATCATATTCCTCAACATTATTCTCTCTCCCTATCTCTCTTATCTAATTCACATCTATATGTAATATCTCCATTCAGTTTTATCTTGAACATAATTAGAACATTTCCCATCATCAATTTCACAACATCAAATTAGATATTCAAACATGTAACTCTCATTACCTATTCGTCAAATTATCTTTAACTTATAATTCTTATTCTTTATTATTTGTAACTATAAATGAAATAAATTCATGGATATGAACCCTACAATGTGACAAACCATTTTCTCTAACTCGTTCAGTAACATTTTATCTCAGTGTGCCAGGACACTCATCTTTATGCAACAACACTTCTTTTCTTTTCAATAGGTATGTATGATTACAACAAGATAACATGCATTGAAACATGAAAAATTTTACCAAATAAAAACAAAAACATAATTATAATTTTGACTTATAAACATAGTGTGACTCCATAAAATGATCCACACATCATTCTATCTAACAATGTGGCCTTCTCAACATGGTGTGACTACCCCTTAAATCGTTAACCCAACTAAAATATCTTATTAATATAGGGACTATACCATATTGTAATTATCATATTCACATCATGAACCTAATTATTTCAATTCTTTTATCGTTATTTATTTTTGTGATATTTATGAAATAAAATAATAGTATTATAATAATTTTATTTTATTCTGTGTTTTTCTTAACTTCAAAGAATAATTCTTCTAAAACACCTTTGTAAATTTCATAAATCACAAATTTTGACCAATAAAAATATCTTACATATTAGAGATAATCCTTTTATATTAAACATATAATCATAAATATGTAATGTCTTATATAAAAAATATACAACATCAACCTTGTTCGATGATTTGTCGTATATTATTCTCCTTGAGAAAATATTATGGGACAACCATGTTTAAGAACTTTTACAATTGGTTTCCCATAGATAAAATCACTTGTTGAAACCCAATTGGAGGTATTTTTTAATTTTCCTCACATACAAATCACTATTCACTGAAAATAAAAACCTTACACGTCTTGATAAGGTAAAACCATACATTTGGAGGACTTTTCTATTTTTCAGTGGTATTCTTAGGTTAAAATATATTATGTGTACTTGGAAGATTAAAGATATTCTCATATCTCAAACCCAACATCCATGTATTCTTCACTTTTAAAAACCTTATAATATAGACTTCTAAATTTATTTAGCTTCTTCTATCATAAAATTTATATACTCTATACTTAGGAAGTTTATCATCAATAAATAGATTCCAGAGTAAAATTCATGTATCATCAACTTTTGGATACTTTATATTTCAGACTTAGTAAAAATTACATCTTCCAAAATCACCTAACATAATAACATCAGCTTTATTTATAAGATCAATAACTTCTAGAAATATTATATTTATTCATCTCACATTATAAACATTATTATAAGGGAATTTGGACATGATTTATGTATTAAAAAATAACATAATATTCCTATCTCCTTCTACAAATGTATTATTTCTTATGAATAATAGAATAATTCTAGGGGGTTTTTATTTGATAAAAGAACCTATTATATTGTCCATTCATGGGTTCTACATTCTTCCACTTTGAATTTTTTACAAGAAAATAAATAAATTTTCATAAATGATCCCACTTAAAAGTGTTTCACCATTCAATAATTTTAAACCTATTTTAGTTAACACAGTTTCAGAAACATTAACATTGAACAAAAAAGTAATATTTTACCTAATAGTGACAAATATACACTTCTTAAATGCACTTGAAACCAAGTGAGATCAACTTCTTGTAACAACTTCTCTTCCACTTCCTAATAATTGGTCCATTAACTATTATATAATAATTCCATGCGTACATGATAAGAAAACGTGTTAGAATAGTTCACAACACACAAACCCATATTAGCCTCATAGATTAACCTTTTTAAAAACTCCCTATTAATATTTTCTATTTGTAAATTAGATATCTCTCCCTTATTAGGTTAAACACATCTTTTTAGATTCTCCCATAATACATTTTTCTTTCCCCATCGTAAATACATTAATAGATAAAAATTAATGGATTTATGTTTTATTTCTCTATCTTAAAAAACAATAATCCAAAGTACCAGTGAGATATGGGTTAAAGTCACCTTACCATAACTTTGAGAAGAATGATTTTGAACACCAATTTTCAACCACAATCTATGAATAGATTCCATTAGTACTATCTTAGTGAATGCATATGAAATCATCCCCTTGGTAGAAATAAACACAACATTAAGGACCCTTTTCTCCACTAACTCTTTGAAATTTTAATATTTTATATAAATTTCCTTATCAAGAATGTTGAACTGGATTCCTCAATAAATATTTAGTTCTTTTATTATCAAACATACTAAAAATGGAAACATAATATTCACCTTGAGATTTTAAAATTGAGATAACATCCAAATAAAGTGTGTTTTATTTTATGTTTGAGCCATAAATTCTTCTACAGGGGTACTTAGGATCCTTAATATTTTCTTATTTTTGTGATAACACTATCACCTTACTCCCAAGATAACTCAACCATATAAAATTATTTTACAATCAATGTTTCTATCCCTTTCTACATCATAATATAAAAATACACCAATCCCCCAAATGTTGTTATATTACAATCTATAATGCATATTTACTATAATATACCTAATAAATATCTTTCTAAAATAAAAATAATATTCCTTTAGTGAACACTAATACCAGTAACATAATATAACTGCATACACTGTATTAGCTATTAAAAATATCAAGTAAACCACACTAAAAATAAGCTTCTTGAAATATCTTAAATCAGATTCATTTCCTTTTTTATCCTTAAAAATGATGGTTCCTACTGAAATTGGGAAAGACACTGGCTTCAAAACCTCTATTGAAAACATCTCCAAAATTTCTCATGTATACTTCTCTTGAGAAAAAAATATATGATAATTTCTCTGAAAAATTTGAAAGCCTAAAAATTACCTCATTTCTCTAATCAGTGAAATATCAAACATATTTTTATTCTCAAGATAAAAATTTATGAGCAAGTTCTCCTTATTTCTAGAAACAATTTTCTCATCTCCAAAGTCAATATCAATAGGTGATACATTTTTATAATCATTAATATAGAGGTTTGTGTCAAATATTCCATTCATAGACTTTAGAGACCTCATGAAAGTATTTAACATATAATACCATGATTTTAGAGACTCTTTTAACTCATATACAGAATTCCTTATCTAGAAAATATACTATTCATATTTTTGAAGCTTCAAACAGTCAAGTTTATCAATGTACACTTCCTCTTCTAACTATCCATTGAGGAATGATGAATTTATGTCCATTTACAAAATCTTCTGCCACATTTATTTCATAATAAAAAATATATATTAATACATGAAATCAGAGATACTAGTTTTATGATATCATTTAAATCAATTCCTTTAACCTATGAGTACCTGTTAGAGACAATTCTTTCATGATTTCTTATCATTTCTCCTTTTTCGTTAAACTTCATACAAAATACTCACTTTAATACTATTAAATTATTATTAATTTTCTTGATGATAAAATTCCATGTATAAATCTCATAGATCTAATATAACTCCTCATTAATAGAATTTATACATAATTTATGATTTAAATACTATTTCACATCTCTTGGATTAACCTATGAAAATAATGTGGTATGTTTTGTTTTACTCTGCGTTATCCTAGTCTGAACCACCATTCCTTGTTATCTAAATGATATTTATGACCTAAAAAAGTTTTCTCAAACTTATATGAGTTGAAAAAATCTATTCTTCATCACATTAAATGGATAAATAATCTCTTACAATATGTAATTCTCTTAGACATACTTTTTATTTTGTGCCATCATCCCACTTATCAATAAAATTTGATTTATTTTTTCTATTTATAACATTTTTCTTCATATGGGATTTCAATAATTGAATATTAGAACACATTTAGACCAACATAATCTACAATATTCCATGTCTCTTCATTTTAATGGAGATGACCTCTTTTTTTTGGACTTCCAAATAAGATATCGTCTACTCCACTGGGATCAAAATGTAAAAGATATTCACCACTAACTCCGATAAAATGAGGTTTGTTAAATAATATTAACTATTTCACATATGGTTACTTTTTATATCACATATAATATGGTGTAATATATAAATTTTTATTATATGAACAACATTTTTGAATATTAACTATTGTACTAATTTTTGTCTCTAGAAATAATGAAACATATCATGCTAAAACATTATAACATAAACCATTCCTACCAAACTCATGTTATTCTACTAAGAAGCATAATTTTGTTATGGTGCCAATGGTGACCTATTTTTACAGTGAATACCATGATTATAAATTGGTGCTTTAAATTTTTTACTAGTATGTTCAAGATTATTTCCTATCTAGATATTATTCAAGGAGTAGCCACACTCCTCAAAAAAATTCCAAAATACTTATCAAAATTTATATTCATTGACATATGCTTCATGAATATAATTCATGTATTTTAAGTGAATTAATTTATAAATAAAATAAATTAAATATCTCTGTTTATAAATTTATCCCTCATAGACCCAAAAATATGTGAATGAATGAGCTCTAATTGGAAAGATGTTTGAATTTATTCATTTGTATGTGAAGAATTAATGATCTTCCCTTTTTAGATTCTATATTTCATCCAATTTCATTATCAATTAGAAATTTAAATATCATGTACATTCTCAACATAGCTAATATTTCTCATTTTATTTTTACTAGGTCTCTTAGCCATTAATATCGTAATTGTTATTCTTATTTTTAGCTTATTTATTATGAATTTTCTGTATCAAAAAATTGAAACAAGTTTCCACGTATCTTTCTTACTCTCATAAATACACATCCATATTTATAAATATTACCTAAGATAAAACCTTTCTCAAACAACACTTCATTGCCCTAATCATGTATATGAGATACACTTAATAAATTATGATCCATCACGTCAATATATAACATATTATTAGACATCAACTTATCATTTCTATTTACAACTGGTTCAAAACCCTTTATTTTAAGTGACTCGTTATTTACAAAGGTGAATCAGTATTTCTTACACATATAAAAATCCTTGAAGAGATTCAAATATAATTTAATACATGATGACTATCCACCATTCATAATTCCTGGTCAATCCTATTTTGATTCTTCAAGAACAAAAACAATCACTAATACCTTCTATTTTTATTTTTCTTTGATATTCTATGTATCTTGAGTATTAAAATTCATAATAAATTAGTAATGTAAAATAATGATAAATTCATCATATAAGTGACCTACCTAATAATATCTTCCACAAACCATTTCCAATTAATACAAAAAAATTCAACATTCAATCCAAATATTTCAGATTACTTCTGATAATTTCATTCTTTTGTGGGTTGACTCCTCCATAATAATTTTCCTCCTAGAGATTTTAAGATATTATAAATTCTGTTAAATAAACTAAGATATCCTTATCAGGTGCTTTGAACTTCGATAATTCCAATAATATCAAAAAAATCGAACTTTTCTTTGAGAACAACTTATTATCCACATGTTCACATAAAACCTTCTTCTATATTTTTACCATTGATTTTGGATTATTTTTGTAAACCAAAATTTTGAAAGTCACCAGAAACATTATTCATACAAACAAATTTATTTAAAAACATTTTTTAATATATATTTATATTTTATTCTCAATTTAAATTAGTGTTTATTTAATTTTTAGATTTTTTATAAAAATATTTTTTTCCAAAAATTTTACTTTATTCCCTTATTCCCTTGTATGTTGTTTTTTATGAACACTTTCTTGAAATATTTCAACCATTTAATATAATATTTCCTAGATTTATGGAATTTCATAATTATTTGAAACTTAAATTACTTCCACATCCATATTCTTCGAATTTTAACTAGCTTCTAGTATGGAAATATTAATGTTTATTTTGAATTTATTCAATTCAATATTGAAATTATAAATATTTCTACAATAAAGTTCAAGACCCTTATTATATTTTATAACCTTCTCATATATTTCAAATAAAAAAATAATTCTATATAACAAGAAAATAATCCATGTAATTAATCTCTCTTGTCATATTTTAATACTTTATAGCATGAATAGAAATATTTTTTCTTTATGATTTATTATTATTTAAATTATTGATCTACGTATCTAATTTTTTGATCAGTGAATTAAATTATATATTGAATCGCATAAAAATAAACTATATTTATTTTTATTCCTCACATTAAAAATTTCTTATTTCATCTCATGGTAATAGTTCTTCTTTTAATTCTTCTATCTTCAATTTTTCAACAATATCACTCAAAGTCTCAATTTTTCCTCTTCTTCCTCATTGTTATAATCATACTCAATATTTGATAAGAAACATATATTTTTTTTCTAAGAAAATTATTAGTTTACCTTTTCATAAAACCCTTAAATTGTTTAATTTTATAGATTTTATATTTATGGGACTATTTGGACTCTCATAATCATCTCTACCACTCTATTATCCATTCAACTTTGGGCAATTTAAAGAAAAATATCTAACAGTCACACTCTTAAAACACATTAGGGGTAAATTTCCACTAAAACTTATTTTTTCTATTATGAAATATCTAGATACGATTGTTTTTTTTCAAATATAACTTTGACATAATATTCTACATTGGAGTCCACTTCTTCCAACACAGTTTTCTTACAATTATCATGTTTTGATGATTTATTGAAAATTTCCCTATTAATATTTCTATTTTTCAATAGGATACTTCCCTAACGTATATCATAATTAATAATAATTCTATATATATTATCCAATGTAAGTTCACTTGGATCATGTTGTTTCAGTGATGAGACCTTTTCATCAAAATAATATCTGATGTGAAGTATTTTATCGAAAATAGAAGAATGGTCAAACATTTCACCAAAACCATTGATCATGCTCACAATTTCATACACTCAATAGGATAAATAATACACAATTTATTTCATATTAATTTTTATATCTACATATTTTATCCTCAAATCCTATAGCATTTCTTTCTTCAAAATTTCATTGGCTTCTTTAATTATTTCTAATTTATCCAAAATTCCATTTTTTTCGTTGACTCAATTAACCTAGGGAATCTATTTTTCTAAAAAGGATGAAAATATTTCAAGTATTACCATCATTATAAAAAATCATTCAATTAACTACTATCATAAAATTACCATAAACATATGAAAAAAAACTATTAGTAATTGCCTCCCAATCATCAGGAATAATTGATTATAAGTATCTGAGAATATAATCTCTCCATATATAATAGTTTCTTCATTAAAATTTAGAATAACTTTTTGTTCAAAAAATTATTGTCCTCCAAGTTTATAATAGAAACTAGGAGGCAAAATATTTGAACACAATAAAAAAATCATCTATAAACTCCAAAAAATAGATTATCTTAGAAGGAAACATGGGTTTTTCTAATAGAATACGATAGAAACCATTAGGATCCGAGAGATTCCAATAATAGTGGGTGTGAATTATTTAATACGATTCTTTTTATAGTTATTTTATAAATAACCTTCAACACATGTTAAATATAATTACTATATATCTTTGACTCATTGAAAAGAACAAATATAGTATACATAATAGATTTTTTATAAGGTTAACTACTCCAAAAAATAGATAATCTTTAGAATAATATAGAATAAACCAAAGAATAATAGTAAACTAATACCACTATTGTGGATTAGAATGATCATGGAATATCCATGAACTCATGATGCAAAAAAATGTCCTAACTTTTCCAAAGTACTAGTACTCACCCGTGCTATTTCACGGCGTATTCGATTACTAGTTTTTTATAATTAGAGAATAAATAATAATGTTGAATAAAAAGTGAATAAATTAGGACATAAAGAAATAATACAAATGGTTAAAAAATAGAACTATTAATGGTAGTCTATTTATTTAAGTATATAATATATAATTTTCACAAAAAAATATATTTTCTTAAGAAAATGATTTTTGGATAAGTAGAAACCTTACAAAAACCTCTACATATCATCCACACAATTTTTATTTTTCAATGACTAAACATCATGAGTATAAATGGTTAAAAACAATGTTGATACATATACATCAAAAATGGAAATTTGAATAAAACTACAACCCGCAAAAAAAGGGAGAACTGGAAGAACCAACAATGCATGACATGGGAGACCAAATCCACCATGTTTGATTTCCTATTACGTCACAATGTAGCATTCAGTGAACAAATAAATCCACTGATAGAACTTGGTGGAGGTTTTCCCTTCAGGGGAAGCACATCAATTAACATTGAAACTGTAAATTTCTTGGTGGCATTAAATCACCAAAAAAACATGAAGAAGACATATAAATCTGTATGAGGAAAAACCAAATCCATCAATCCACTATGGATAGAGTCATCGATCAATAGGACTGAACATTCAAAAACATAATATATGGAATCATACCTCTACTACACATCAAATTTCCTAGCATTTGGGGCCTCTTGAAGAGCAGTAAGTGGTACAAAAACCAATACATTATACATTGAAAAGATGATGATGCCTCACAATCGATGATCAGATCTGTTTCATTCTCCGACATCAAGGGCTAATAGTTGATTATTATAGGTATTGTCATCTTATCTATAGTACGCATTCTCCAGTTTAGACCACTAACACCATCTCTGACATAGAAAATAGGAAATAGCATGTTAAGATCTTTCAGGCCTAGAATATATTCATTGGGATTATTACAAAAATCCTGACACAAAAACATTCATATATAATGTCTATGATCGACATATTATCATAGATATAATGAAAGATAGTAAAAAATATTTTCAATGAGTATACATTCCCATGTTTGAAGAAAATGGATATCATACCTCTGATACAGACTCCTGAAAAAGAGAGAATTGGAGCACCCTAGAGGTTTGACATGGATCTATAGGATTGCTGGAGACTAATCCTTTTAAGTGTAAGTTTGTTTTTGAGAAAAAAATGGTATGTTAGTTGAGGTAAAAGGACAACCTGTAATGTGGGTGATCAATTAAACATAATATATATCACGCAGAAAATAATATGAAATAAAATTAAAAATAATAGTATACATACCTCTCAATAAGAATATTACACTTTGCAGCCTAATTTTCATAAATCTTTCTTTATTGTTTGAAGATGTGTGCACCATATCAGTAATCATATGATAAGATATTCATTAATAATAATTTTCAAAGTTTAGAAGGTAATATTTATAAATAATAGTAAAAAATTAGTAGATTTTAAAGTAGAACTTATTGTTAGAGGGATACTGAAATTAAATAAAAATTAAATAAGTGATTAAAAAAATGAAATAAACATCTCTCAAAATAATTTTTTTCATAGAAAAATAGAAATTAATAAATAATAAGGATGAAACTACATGTTGGTATAACATAAATTAGTTGAAAACATTGCACTACTGAACTATTATAGTAAAAACAGATGTTTTCCACCTCACATTTCTTTTATCATGAAACATGTTTTTATAAAACAAAAAATAATGAAAATGCATCAATTTCCAAAATTCTAACTTACTGAAAAATTCATTATGTATGACCAACTTTAGAGGTCATGAGTAAAAAATCCCAGAACATGAGACTTCAATGAGGTAGTCACTATTTTAGTTACCTGATGCAAATTCGAGATCAAGAAACTGATTTAGAGTATTTAGTTGTCCAAGGTGGAACATTGATATTGTACAAAACTCACTACCTATATGCTAGAACATCCATGTATAATCAAAATCATACCAGAAAATTCCAAAGTATATCCATTAGTAGCATAACATCCCTAAAAAAAGGAAAACGAGTTGGATATGATCCCTAAGAACGTTGAAAATATTATCATAAAAAACATTATTTTAATACATCATTAATAACCAATTGACATACCTATAGTAAAGGAAATTGAATTGGGATTCCACACTAGATATCCAAACTATCACCTAGTTACTACCTTCTACAGATGCTCGTCTAGTAAAATGGATAACCCACTTGAGTTTTAGCACCTAGAAAATCATCCAAAATAAAGAAGTAGTTTTACCTGGATTTTTATTTCTGTGCTATAGTTGTGGAATAAGAGGTAATGATTCTAGAGTTTTAGCACCTAAAAAATCATCCAAAATGTTTACCTATAGATACAATAATGTTTAAAAATAAGAAGGCATACTAATAAAGGTTATCTTGGTCATATTATGTAGTCAAACCTCATATCCTATATGGATTCATTCAGTACATACTAATACCACATATCAAACTATCCATATCAACCTCCTATAGTGATCATAAGAAATCGGGAAATATTTTTCTATAATAAATATAGAAACACTTATTCAGAAAAATAAATAATCAAAACTAATCTCCTCCGATATTGAAACTCATTTTTTTTATTACCTTTTCCATATTAAGGTTGTCAAAATTCATAGACTATCAAGATTCATTCAGTACATAATAATTCTAAATATCAAACTATCCATATCAACCTAAAATGGTGATCAAAAGAAATCTATAAACACATACGCATATGAAACATGGAAATGGTTATGCATATGAAATTTGTAAAAATAGTATGTGTGAGAAGTCAGTTGGGATGTAGAAATATCCAAGAAAGATGGTGACATTATTAGGGATGTAAATATAATAAATATATCTCATAAAATCAGAAATGTTAAAAAAAAATACTAAAGAGGGAATATTCTGTTTTCATGCATGCATCTATAAGGGCTAAACATTCATGTACCTTAAATTTGTAACTATATTAATTGTACATATAAGATATCTTCTTAAAAAGTTACCATGTTTCATTCCATACAACCTGGGAAAAGAATGATAGCAACATATGAGAAAACAACATGTTCAATGAATCTAATTTTTTCACTAATATGATCAACATGTGATAATATAGGTCATCCTCTACCTATGATGGCTGGTATGATTGATGGTTGGTTTAATCTATATAGCCCATGTATTCCACTGATATGCACAATATCATTTCTCATTGAAAAAAAATGTATTGTATCATGAGAAGAAAATAAATGTAAATAAACCAATGCAGGGGTAGTGACTATCTATCATCTGTAAAGATCTGTTACAGTTTCATGTGCTTGATGTATCGACTTTAGAGGATAACAATAAATTTACATAGTGATTCACCCTCTCTCTTTGGTTATCTCCCATCAGGCTAGTGGTCCCAACATAACCCAACCAATGTGTGTATTCCGTTTAAAAGTAGTCAATCATGGAAATGAAAAACACAATGAATGTTTTCCAATCAAACCTTTTAGTAGGATTCAGCTGCTCTATTCAGAAGACATCAAATCCTTAATCCATAATATTTACTCCTTATCGATGTCACACCTCCATAAAAAAAATAATTATTTCATGTCACATTCTTGAGTAGGAAGAAAAAGTGAAAAATATTTTAATTTTAATTAGTAGGAAAATCTATAAGGGTAATTACCCAGAATCAGTGTCACATGTAAATCAAAATGTCCAAGAAACCTTCACATAGTAATAGCATTAAAATTTAATTATACCAACTGTATTCTTCTGGAAAGACTACTCAACCAGATATAGCATGAGTCTCATTAGAGCACATAAAATGAATATCAACACCAATGATAATCAAATACCAACACTGAGAAAATAATCTATTGAAAAAAGCTAGAGTTTCTAGTAGTATTCAATTTCATATGTGAAGAATTCAAATGTACAACATTAGAATGTTCATATCCAATTGATTTCAGAGTTTATCTTAGAAACTAAATCAACGGTCTATACTTGATAAATATACCATGAACCACAAATCTGAAATTAGAGAGAAGAGAATGAACCTCTTTAGTCGAGAAAGAAATTTTAGTGAGACCTCACTATCGATACTTCCTCAGATCGATCCTCAAAGACATGGACTCTCCATGAGTATTGCACTGATAATTTCTCCTAATAAGAATGCCTGAAAGTGATCTAAAATCCATGAAATGGGTTAGTTGTGATGAATTCAAGGGATACAAGAACCGTAGGTGGAGCGAAGGACGCGGACGTGGAAGTGTCGAAGGTGTAATTATAGGATCCCAAGGAGTCAAAGGAAGCGGTGGAAGATGCATAGGAGCCGTAGGCCGATGATTCAAAGGTGGAGGATCCAAGGAGGAGCAGGTGATGGAGGAGTAGGAGGATGTAGAGAATATTTTAGAATGGTATCAGGGTAGGGGATTAGGGGGAAAAATTCCTAACCCTAGCAGACCAGATGTAAATCCGAATCGGGAGCAGGATATGGAGAGTATTTTTAGGGTTTGAAGGAAGAAATAAATGTTATGGGTGAAATATATGTAATGGGTCACTTGCTATGCACTCGAGGAAACTTGGAACCATAGGTGGAGCAGAGGACTCAAACATGGAATAGCTGAAGGTGTAGTTGTCAGTTGCGAAGGAGACAAAGGCAGAGGAGCCGTAGGCAGGCGAGCCGAAGGTGGAGAATCCAATGTCGGAGGAGCCGAAGGCAGGAGAGCCGAGGTGAAGTAGGAAGAGCGGGTGGAGGATGAGCAGGCGGCTATATTGGAGATTTGGAATGGGACCAGGATAAGGGAATCGTGGAGGAGAGTTCTAAACCTAGCAGACCAGAGGAAAATCCTGAACTAGGGAGGTAAGAAATGGTTTTTAGCATCGTAAACGGAAGGAGCAAGGGGAGTCGATGAACATGGATTGAGTCGCTGAGCACGGAGGGAGGTAGTGGAAGGTAGGCAGTAATGGAGCATGAAGGGTGGATGGGAGGACATGTAGTAGGAAGGAAAAACCTATGATTAGTCTATATATATACTCCCACACAAACAAATTTATTGAATATTTTTTCAATAAAAATAATCATTAGATGAATTATACTTCCATCACATTATCATTGGTATTTTTTTATATAATTCCTCTTATACTTGAATAGTATCGAGTAGTATCCTATTTTTCTTATTTAGACACACACACACTCTCCCTCTATCTACTCAATAATTCACATCTTCATTCAAGATCTATATTCATTTTTATCTTATATAGAAGAATCACTTTTCCATCTTTAATTATGAACTTAAAATTAAAAATTCATACACATAACTAACTTAAACTACTATTAAAACTCTTTTTAAAGGATATCAATTATTTTTCAATATTTTTAATTTTCAATGTCATCAGAGTGTGACTACCTATATTATGTAATGAAACATTAATTCCAACATCAATTTAAGTATATTCTTATATCTTTACAACATGAAAATATTATTTATGGTGGAACATTTTTTTTCTTTTCTTCCGAGATTAATTATCACGGTGTGATGACATGAATTTTAGATTGATCTATTTTAATAAATCAGAATAAAAAAATTTATCATGGATTAGCAATATTGTGTGACTTCATCCTCTAGTTCAAACTTTATTCTATGAAACAATGTGGCCTTTTCAACACATTGGGAATATCTCTTAAATCATAGACCATACTGCAAGAATTTAAAACTCCATGGATTGAATCATTACAAGACTATAAACATCATGAAATAACCCATGTTATATAAATAATTATGTAATGATCCCAACCCCATTAACTGAGAGCTGGTGTATTCAATATTACATTGGAACTAAGTAGAAGTAATCACATATTAAAGGATATAATAGTTTAGTAGTCTTGAATAAAAAAATATATACATGATTCTCGTATTATATTGGAAATAAAAAAATATAATCATAAAATAGTAAATATTTTATATCCTTGAAACTCTTTCAGATATATCTTCTCCATGACCTGGGGGAATGAAAAAAAGAAAGGGTGAGCTCAAATGCTCTAAAAGGTTTTCGTATAGTGAAATATATCATCAGTAAATTAGGCATAATCAATATGTCATGGTAAATAACTAAAAATACATTACAAGTGATCAATTACTTGATAACATAATTCATATATGGATAATATCAATTCAATAATATCTGGTATAATAATAAATAAACTCTCAATGAAGGAAGCTCATAATATTAGACTTCATGATCTCAAAAATAATTATATCTATAGTATTATGAAATTTCAAAAATATTTTCTAAAAATATAGGTAAAGATCTATTTTATTTTTCAAACTAATTTTTCTCATGAGTCCTACCGATTCATTGATGTTCTATATAATTTTAGTCACCACCTGTCACTGCATGTCCGATGCATTATTAATATATCAAATGATTTATTTAATTCATGAAAAATATTACATATTAGAAGAATTATATATATCAAGTAAACAATATGGAATAAGAATAATTCCCCTTTCGATCAAATTATTTATAAAGAAAAACACCATATATAGAAATAATCTGTAGTTTAATGATTAATCGTATCCATGATACAAAGAATATAGATATTTAATAGAAATGTTATGTGCAATGATTAATGATAATAAATATATCAAAGAGAAGTACATACACCATATAAAGGAAAATTGGTGTATATTACAAAATATATCTCAATGGAGTGGAAATTGAAAGGAAATCCCTTACAAAGGTCACACCAATGAGGTGAGAATTAATACATGTATTAATTATGTGTAACAAAAGTAAATCTAAATGATAAAATTGGAAATAAAACATATATAAATTAAATTCTATTTCTCACATAATCTTGGCATGACATAATCCATGATGAAGAGATATAACCCAATGAATATAAATTGAGTTATGAAACCCCTTACCTTGCATTTTCACTTTGTTAAACATGTTTTAACCTCTTATATGATAAATTTATATTTATTATACTTACATAAAATAATCATAAAAATATCTATCACATCATATATGATCTGTTTACAACATTTTATCACCTATTTGTTAATGATAATTTTACTGTTACCTTTATTTCAAGTTTTAACTTCTTCGTTTTCATGTATTTTTTGATTTGGTAGTTTTGATCCTTGTACTTTTATTATGGTTCCATAATCTCTAGAATTTTATTAACAGTATAAATATAATATATATTCATTATATATATATATATATTCAACCATAAAATATGAATACATAAAAAATGAATTGCACTGTTTATAGAGACGGTATGTCATACATACGCATGAACGTTGTTTTCACATTTTGATGGATGGAATAAAATAATGGTGAAAAATAATTAATAGTTATAGAAAAATTATAATATCATATATATTATATATATTCATTTAATATTTCCTTAATACTGTGTATTTAAACCTTAAATTAAAAACGGACCACGTCACTTCATGGATGTGGTAGTCCATATGTACGCACAAGAGACATTATCATTTTCCAATAGATTTGAGGGTAATAAGTTATGAATAATATTATATTTAGATAATAATAGTTATGTTATAAATATAATATATACACATTGTTTCAATATTTATGACCATACAAGTAATGTGGTGATTAAAAAACTAATTACACAACTATATGGATATGATAAGTCGTACGTACGCACGAGCGATGTTTTCAATTTTCATACAATGGAAATGAGTTGGGATGTGGTTTTAACATAATCCTAATAAAATATTAGTATATTAATGATTCTTTATAATTTATTTTAGGATGGTTACAACACATTAAGAGTAATTATGTGAATAAATAATTTTGAAACAATTGTTAAAGATGATTACAACTTCTTTGATAGACTTCCTTTAGATATCTTCTTAAGGGACCTTGTCCTGGTATTTTGGAAAGGCCATAACCTCTATAACTTGGATAATTAAACTGAGAAGATAAATGGGTTGGTTTTTATTTACCAATAACTCTAAAATTGGTGTAAATAATTGGGATAATGGGGTTTATATTTATATGTGAGGGAAAAGGTGCACGTTGAATTTCATAAATGATTAAATTATATATATATATATCATAATCATGTATAGTGGTACCGAGACACCCCAAATTCATATATAAGATTTTATAGGGTATAAATAAACCCAACCAATAACATTTAGTTTCTTTAGGAGGTATAAATTACTTTTAAAATAAGAACATAAAATTCATGGAAAAGGTTCCTAGGAAAATACCTGATTTAAGAGGAAATTAATTTTAAAATAAAATAAATTGGTTTCCATGAATTTTAAATTTAAATAATAAAATAAAAATGGTTATTATACTTTTTTCATATATAAATATTGATTGAAATCTTCCAACCATGTTATTAAATAAAAAAACCAAAATAAGTTTTTAATATTAATAAAATATAACTTATCTTCTCAAAAGTCAATATTGGGTTCCAAAATTCAATGTAATGTTTTATAATGAATTATTTATCCCCTAAAATAGATAATTTGATGAAAATAGTAACCAATAGTTTTTGTAAATTTTTAGGTGATTTTAACCCTAGTCTCTTTATCTTAACACCCTAAAAAACTTGTATTAAATTTAATTATGGTAATTTATTTTTACTGTTTTTACAATTAATTATGAGAAAACAATATCTTGAACTTATTACCTAAAATTAATTATTATAATTCTTAAAATGGAATTCATTTTTATATATTCAATTATAATAATTTTAATATATCAATTTAAAATTAAACTGGAAAAACGTGATAAAACTATTTTTAAAGAAATGCATTTTTCAAGGAAAAGATGATTTTACATTAACTATATGACTATTAATCATTGTTATATGAATTTAAATTCAAATATACCAATATATAATATTTAAATTTCATTTAAATCATTCCTTTTTAGGGGTTGTTATAATTAATTAAAAATAAAAAACGTTATTCTATTAAAAACAATTTTTCAAACAATATTCATTAAGCATAAAAATATATTTTTACCAAAATCATAAAAATTGTTGATTAAAATGAAAATAATTATATCATTATAAATAAAATGGATGATATTTATCTATAAAACCAAATCCAAAATATAATCATATTTTAAATTATTTTATTTATTTAAAATAAATGACATTTTTACAATAATTAGAATG
This sequence comes from Viscum album, assembly GCA_963277665.1. Lineage (NCBI taxonomy): Eukaryota > Viridiplantae > Streptophyta > Magnoliopsida > Santalales > Viscaceae > Viscum > Viscum album. Next base: position 966,892,254 of record OY728133.1, on the reverse strand, counting down.
TTTCACTATTCAATGAAAAATAAATATTTTCATAAAAATATCAAAATTTTACCGTAATATGATTAAATAAAGATGATTAAAAAATAATATTCATTTTATAAAAAAAATTAAAAGGTCTTGAAATAAATTATAATATTCGATCACAAAATGTAATAGAAACCATTTTTTGAAGAAAATGTATTCCAGATTAATAAAATGACTTTAATAATAATTGAGTGATTATTTATTAGTAATTTTTTTATGAATTTTTATTTAATAGGACTTTTATATATATTTCATATGTTATTTAATCCTATTCTCACCCTCCATTTTAACAGCTGGTTTATAACAATCATATTTAAATATTTATATTTTTTGGCTCGTTTGAGATTAGTGTTTTGTGTTTTGTATTCTATTGAACATATCGTTCTTTTAAAATATCAATACATTAGTCCTTCCCTAAAAAAATTAATCATTCAAATTGTCATAAATATTACCTTCTAAACAAATGACTGTGGTTATTCTCTATAACATCCTTAGGCTTCCCTTATGTTCCATCTATATTGTGATTTCTCCAAATAACCATTACCAGAAAAGTCAACTAATTCCTCAACACTTTATCTCCATTATATAGATTCTATATATGATCTATACAGTATGATAGACCAGGTTCTAGTTCTATTTTTACATAGGTGAGAACATGAATTTGGTCAGGAGTATACTTCCTTAATAAGGAGATATGAGAGGCATCATGTAGTTTAGGTATACTCGGAGAGATTATAAATCTATAAGAAATATCTCAAATTCTTTCTAGAATTAGAAAAAACCCCAATGTACATAGGGATAATTTTTCAATTCTTTCTAAACAATATAAAATATTTCCATGGATATAATTTCATGAAAATTTGATCTTAGACTTGAGAGTTCAAATCATTCCATTCATTATGAACATAAATATTTTTTCTAGTTTGAGCTTATTTAATATGATTCTGAATAGCTATTTAGATTTTCATTTTCTCTTCAAAATATCGGGACCCTAAAATTTTATTTCACTAACTTCTTCACATAAAGATTTAGTATGACATCTATTTCCATATAATACATCATGTTACCATTTGAATACATGAATAGAAACTATTGTTATAGAAAAACTCCACCAAATGTGACTACTAATACCATATACTATAAAGGTCATAAAATTTTATTAATACATATCCTTATGAGGTGGTTTAGTGGTGAATATTATATTACAGTGATTAAATGTGCATATTTTTTAAGGTGGTCTACAATAACCGAAATTGCATAATTCTTTCTAGGATTTTTCAATAGTATAGTGAATAATTCCATAGTAATTTCATCCTATTTGTACATAGTAATAAGTAGGGGTTGCATTACTCCCCTTATATGTTGTCTCTCCACCTTCACTTATTAACAACCCAAGAATCATGATATATAATCATTAATTTCTCACTGCATGTCATCCCACAAAAAATTTCCCCTTAAATATCTATACATATTGACGATACCAGGGTGGATAGAGAAATTTAAGGTATGATAATCATCTAATACTTCACATCATATATCATATATAAATGGAACACATAGACACTTTCAAAATTTTATAATTCCATATTTATATATAATGTCTTTAAATTTTCCATTATTCACAGATTTAATTTTATTTTTAAAATTCTCATCATCAAGATGAAATCTTGTTATATTTTACAATAAAAATGTTTTGGAAATCATTTGAAAAAGGTTTTTTTCATTTTACGTAAAAATTCCCATATATATTTTAACAAAATCCACAAACATATGTTCTCTATAAATCATAATTTTGTTCATACCTCCATGATATTTCCTACTGAAAGCATCTGCTAACTTATTTTCCTTACCTGGTTGGTTGTGTATTAAGTAATCATAATCCTTGAGTAGCTTTAACCATATTCCTTTCCTTATATTGAAAAATTTCTCTCAAATATGTATTTCAAAATTTTGTTATCATTTTATATCTCACATCATTCACCAAAGAGATAATTTAATCATAACTTTTAATCAATGATTTAGGATGCCAAATCAAGACCATGGTTTTGATACTTCTATTCATAGATCATTTACTACATTGATTCATATAAAATAATATTATTATTCTATCTATAAAACAACCAAGTCGCCTCTTTGATTAATAACCATATATCACAAATCCATCATCTATTAATGGTATAATCAAAATTGAATCATTTACCAATATATTGTTTAATTTCTCAAATCAATAGTTACATTCCTTTATCCACATGAAATTAACCCCTCTATTAGTAATATTGGTTAAAAGGTTAGTCAATCGGGAAAAAATCAATCAAATCGCTGATAGTAATCTTCAAAACCAATGAAACTATATATCTAATATATTAAACTTTCTAAATCTATAATTCACTCCTTTTAAACATATCATATATCTATTTTGTTTTAAGAGTCTCAATAACAATCCGTAAATGATTCTCATTGTCATAATTGTTTTCATAGTACCAAAAGATATCATCAATAAATACCATAAAACTATTGAGATATTAAATGAATACTCTATTAATTATATTCATAAAGACATAGGGTTTATTAGACAATCCAATTGGAACTCCCGTAAACTAAAAATGATCATACCTCATTCAGAAAGGTGTCTTTAGTATATCATCCTTCCATACAGAAAATTAATGATAACCAAAATGAAGTTAAATCTTTGAAAAAGATTGACCACTATGAAGCTGACTGAAGAAGTCACCAATGTGAGTCATGGGATGATTGTTCTTTATCAAAATAGAAATCATTTACCTATAATCAATATAGACCCACATATATCCATATTTCTTATTAATGAAAAAAATGGGGGTCCCCATGGTGAAATATTTGGGAGTATAAATCCATTCTCACACAAATATTCTAGTTTTTTCTTTAACTCTACTAATTACATAGTGTATCTTCTATTGGGAGTATTTGATATTAGTTTTCCATCAAGGATTTAATTAGTGTAAAACATAACTTCACATTCTAGTGGATATTAAAGTAATTCCTTAGGATATAAATCAATATATTCTTGGAAAATATATACATTCTCAATTCGGATATCACATTTTCATTCCATATATTTTATCTTCTTCTTCTCCCCAGTAATATCATTCAAAGGATATACTATAGGAGGATCTATATGTGACCTAGGTGATGAATTCTTCAATATAAAGATATGAAATTCTATATCTTCATTGTGAGTAGTAATTACCTTCTCCTTACAATAAATTATTTCATTATATTTTAAAAGAAAATCAATACCATAGATTATATCAAAATCAACCATAAGTATACTAATCAAATCTATAAATAGGTCATGTTTACGAGTCATAATAGAAACTGACTGGCATGTCCTTATTTTGGTGAGACTATCATTAAGAGTTTTGAATGACAACTTAGTTCTTATTATAATATGAAAATATCAAATTTTCCTGGAAAACAGGGAATATATAAAATATTTTGAAGAACCATAATCATATAAATCATCACCTAAATTTTATTCAATGATTAAATTACCTTCTAACACATCACTGAGAACTTCCACCACAACTATAATGATTTTATAAGCTTGTCCTTCCCCCCCTTAACCTATTATATAGTATGTTCCCATGACAGTTGGGGAATTAGTGTTAATATTACCTCATTTTCCTATATTTTATGAACTTTAAATTGTTAATTCGTAAATTAGCCTATAATTCATTATCTAGGTGACCCTTATATTCTCACATGTAATAAACTCCAATCTCATTAAATCATTTTATAGGATGTTTCATTCCACAATTTTTCCATGATTGGAATTTATTTGTTCCCATATTCATCTTTAATGATTTACATTTTTTGTGGTTCGGACCTAAAATATTATTCTCTTTATTTCCCGTAAATAAATTGGATCTATCCTTATCTACATTTATTCTACATTTTAATATTTCATCATTTGATGTAAAAATTTGAGAAACCAATTCCCCTCAGAATTTTGTCTTACGACCATAAAACAATAATCAGTCTTGATCTCTGGATTATTTATATAATCTATAGCATACATATATAAACGTGTATAGGTATCCTTATACTCCACAACACATTCTTACTCATTTTTCATCAAGCTGAGAAACTAGCAATTCATTTCAATTCCTTTCTCACAAAATAAATATTTATCAAAAAATAATACATTAAAATATCTTCACTCCATGTGGTCAATTTCTAATTCCACTCTATTATTATGGATAAATGACCACCATTGAGCTTTATCAATTATAATACAATAAACTTCCATCATAACCTTTTCCCTTTAATTGCATCCAAAGGAGATAAATATATTTCTAAGACACTTGATCCATTTCTCAGCTACTACTGGATAATAGTTCCACTAAAAGATGAAGTATTTTTTCACATGAAACGATCCAATATAGGTTTATTGAGTTATTTAATATCATTTTTTCCATATGTGTATGGTTATTAGACATAACCGTGGTCAGAATCCTTAATATAGTCAGGGTCTTCTCAGCAACCACACCAACTATATTGGGTTTCTCAATAGGTAAATCCCTACATTTACTATGGGTATTGATTATATTTCTTTTATTATGTTACATCACTAAATAATGGAACAAAATATGTTATATCATAATCATCTTGAATTTTGAGAAAAAAATAAAAATACCTATAATGGATAAAATATTCAATTATATTAGGGGATTATCATAACTCTTATTTCAGCAACATTTATTTATAATCTAGTTCCCATGGTTTCTACTAAACTTTGTTGTGGTTCCAACTTTAACAACCCCAACAACAATAACATTGAGCTATTGTATTATTTATTAAATTAGAACTATATACAAGTAATTGAATCCCAAATGAAAAAATAGTTTAGTATTCTTGAAGAACCAGCCACATATACGATTCCTATATTACATTTGAAATGTAAAATATTAATATAAAAAAATTAAAGGTTTTGTATCCATAAAACTAAATCGAATATTTTTTCTTCATAACCTAATGATTGGAAAAGAAATATAGGTGGGACCATATTCATGGTAAGGTTTGTGTACAGAAGAATCAATAATGATTAAACAACTAATAATCAATACGGAAGGATAAATAATTGAACACGCATTCCATTTAATCAATAAATTGAGCCAAAAATGAATCCATGGATAGCATTAATTTAGTAATATCATTGATAACAATGATTTAACTATTAATGAAGAAAATTTATACTATTGGACATCATGATCTCAAACATCATGATATCTCTACCATTAAGACCTTGTTCCATGACAGTTTAAAACTCTAATAAATGGCCATTTAATTTGGATGACTGATTTGCCTCATGAGATATAATGATGTATCGATGGGCTATATAATTCTAGGACCCAACCTTAATTTATTGTCCAATGAATTCATAAGATATAAAATTTCTGATTTAATTTATGAACAACATGCCTTATCAAAAAAATTATATATCAATTAAAAAATATGTCTTTCTAATAATTCCATAGTCTGTTAAAAAAAATTTAAAGTAAAACACCGTATATGGAAATAGTATATGGTTTAAGAAATGATCATATAAATTATTAAAATAAATTGGATATTAGATACAAATGATATTTCCAATGATTAATTATTATAAATACATAAAAGGGATGTATATATACCACACAAAAGTAAATAGTTGTATATTACAAAATATGTATCAATGGAGTGAAAATTGAGATGAAATCCCTTAAAAACATCATAAAATTGATTTGAGAATAAATAAATGAAGTAAATATGTCTAAAAATGTAAATCCACAGAATAAAAGTGGAAATATAGAATTTAATAATTAAATGTTACTTATTATATAACCTTTTCATGACATAATCAATGAAGAATGAATATATCTCAATGAAAAGAAATTGACTTAAGAAACCCCTTACCTCAAATTTCCTCTTAGTTGAGAATGATTTGGACTCTTGATGAATAAATTTAAATTTATTATAATAACATAAAAGAATCATATAAATATATATAATATCATATATTATCTATTTATAACATGTTATCACTTGTTTTTTATCAGTTTTATTATTATTAAAATTATTTCTGGTGTTAACGACTTTATTTTTCATGTAACTTATGATTTGGTAGTTTTGGTTATGGTAATTTCATTACAATTACATCACATACAAAATTTTATTCTTCATATAAATATAATATAAATTAATTATATATATATTTAGAATTATCAATTAAATATGGATACAGAAAAATTAATTACACATTTTGTGAAGATGGTAGGTCGTAGGTACACATAAATACAGTTTTTACTTTTTGATGGATGGAGAGAAAGAATATTGAATAATAATTAATATTTAAAAAATTATTATTATATCATATATATCATATATAGTCATTAAATAAGTTATATTTACCTTCTATGTAAATCATAAATGAAAAATGGTTCGCATCGCCTCATTGAGGTGGAAGTTCACATGTATGCATGAGCGGCATTATCATTTATCAATAGATTAGAAGGTAAGAAGGTATATATGATAGTATTGTTATATTATAATATTATGTCATAAATATCACATATACTCATTAGTTATATATTTATAACCATAAATGTAAAGTGGTGATGAAAAATGAATTACACTCTTATAAGGAGACTACAATTCAAACGTACGCATGAGAGATGTTTTTACTTTTAATAAGATTGAAACCAAATGGAATATGGTCGTAACATAATTATAATAAAATATTATTATATCTATGATACTATATATATAAATTTATGATGGTTACCATAAATTAAGGGGATGTATAAGAAGAAATAGTCTTTATAGAGTCTGCAAATACAATTACCTCTTCTTCGGTGGACTTTCTTTATGTATTTTCTTAAGGGACCTTGAGTAGGTATTTTTAAATGAACAAAACCTATAGAACATGGAAAAGTATGTTGAAAAGAAATATGGGTATGTTTTGGTTGAGATATATAGATATATATGTTTTGAATAATTTGAATAATAGGGTGTCCTTTATAGGTGAGGGAAAGGATGTCCTTGCAATTTCTTAGAAGACTAAATTATATATATATATATATATATCATAATCAAGTATAATGATACCAAGACACCAAAAATTAAAAGATAAGATATTATATAGTCTAAATAAACATAATAAATCAAATTGGGAAATTTCTGGATAAATTTTAGGCATTGTCTTCTAGTAAAAGCATATTAAACCCATTTTAAACATAATAAAAAAACTGTGATTTTTACCATGATAACATAATTATATTATAAAAAATAATAGGGTAATTATAACCAACTTTTTATATTATGATTAATAATTTCAAATAAATTTAATCATATTTAATTTTTATAGGGGGTATAAATTACTATACATATAATAAAATAAAATGTATTGAAAATGGTTTTTCAAAAAATAAAAATTTTAGGAGTAAAACGAATTTTACCTTCAAATAATGTTATAAAGGTGTTTCCATGAATTTTTTTCAATAATAAAATAATTAATCATTTTATACCTTCTAGTAAATCCAAAAAATAAAGTAATATTCCAACCATGAAAATAAATAAATAGAATCAAAAAAAATATTCGAAAAAATATATCTTATATTCTCAAAATTCAAGCTTGAGTTCCCAAATTCAATGTTATATATTATAATAAATTTTTTATACCATAAATAGAAAAATATACTGAAAACAATTAAGAATGTAAATTAGAATTTTTTTTGGGTTATTTTTACCCTTCTCTTATGTTTAACCGCCTCCCCAATAAACCTGTTTTCACTTTAATTGAGGTAAGAGATTTTTACATTATTTATTATTCATTATGACCAAAAAATAACTCAGACTTATTAATTAATAAAAATTATAATAATTAAAAATATGTAATCCATTTATTAATATTAAATTATTTTATATGGAAGAATTCAATTAAAAATTTAACGGATAAAACGTGATGAAATTTTTTTTTCATGAGAATTCATTTTTCAAGGAAAAGGTTATTTTACATTAACTCTATAACAGCTAATCCCAGTTATATAAATTTAAAATCATATATACATATATATAATATAAGTATCTTCTAAATTATTCCTCATTAGTGGTTATATTATTTAATTTAATGGGAAAAAATATTACACACTTAAAATAGTTTTCATAAAAATGTATTTTTAAACAAAAATATTATTTTTTTACCAAAATCTAGAAAATGAATAATTAAAATGAGAATAATTAGATAATTATACATAAAATGTATCATATTTATTTTTAATATATAAAGTAAAAAATAATCAGACATTAAGTTACATGATTTAATGAAAAAAAATGATGGGTATAAAAAAGTTGATATTTTTAATTATTCACTAAAATCAATTTTTCGGAAAAGAAAAATATCATCCATTTGAGTGGAAAATATGTCAAACACTACATCAAATTTAAAGAGATATAAATTTCATGAATTCACAAATTTATGGGATTTCTTTTTGACGAGCCTGGTCGGCTAGGTAGGAAAACAAACAGAGCAACCAGAAGTATGTGTTTGTGATGTGGCTCTGATCAGGTTACTGAAATACTAGCAGAAGTTATGGAGTGTGGGGAATTTTAGAGGATAATTATGGTAGAAAAGTAGGTGGGTGAGTTCATTAGAAATAAGTAATCAGCGGAAGTTACACATGACCCACACTATTTATTAGATACATGATTATAGAAGCCTCTAGTATTAAGTGGGAAGGACAATGATAGTAGTGTAGATGGTAGTTTTATAGGTTAGTGAAACTATGTGATGATCATGTGTGCATAAAATAGGAAAACATTGGTTGGGATTCCCAATATGCGCCATATGGTCCATGATTTTATCTACAATTTTAGGAAAATGGTTCATGATGTATTGTTGTGTAATTAATCCTTGGGTCTATGGTTCATGTAATGGGTTCCTCAATACCCCCAAAAATTAGGTTTTGTTTGATTCAATAATGTGGATTTTCCCATTTTGATTTTATAAACTCTCTTTAGAAAAATACCAAAATATTACCCTAAGCTAATTTTGACATGCTGATTCTAGAAATTTTATTCATTATAGAGAATAAAATTTCTATAAGTTCAATAAATTGATTACAATATTTGATCACAAAAATATATACAAATCATTTCTTAAAGAAACCCTATTTTTGAATAATAAAATGAATTTAATATTAATTGATTGATTATTTACTAATCATTTATCAATTCCTTTATATTGAGTTAGAACATTAGCTATATCTAATAAGTTATTGGATCCTATTTATACCCAGATTTTAAATCCTAGGTTATAGTGGACATATTATGTAACGCCCCGACCCCAGCTACCCAGAGTCGGTGCATTACTTCCTAACATTGGCATGATCATAAAAGATCAAGTCTCGAAAGACCGATTAGTTTAGTAGCCTTGGAATCACTAGATACATTCCTTAATGTTACATTACATCATAAAGTGAAAAACTACAATAAAATAGTATCCATAGTCCACACTCATATCCTCTTCTGACTATCGCTACAATTCATTCAAAAAATACTTCTTCACATCCTAGAAAATATTAAAACATTGAAAGGGGTGAGCTTAGATTCTCAGTAAGGATAACAATATAGCGGAAACTCTTATAAATAAACATAAACATTTAAGGAAATGTATAACTAAAACAAAAGCCTTTTAAAGTTGATCTTCAACATAATATGGAAAAAGTAAAATGAGATAATGCCATTTACTTATTCACATGGATATTCTACTGGTCGAATAATCACATACAATATCAATAACCACTTTCATAATAATGGAATGCATAATGCCAGACTATAATAACCACGTAGCCAAGGCCTCATGCCAAGACTACAAATAATATTTTTCAAGGCCTCGTGTCAAGACACTAGTTTGTCTCATGAGACCTACTGATGCATCGAGGATCTATAGTGGGATCCACCTGTCACTTATTACGTCCAATGCATTCCTCATATGAACAGGTTTAAACATATCATAAACCATAACATAATCGTATCACATAAAACATGCATAAAGGAAACATAACATTTCCACATTTCAATCACAAGATATCAATACAACACATTGATATAATAAAAACTCTTTCAAAACCATTTTCAATACCAAAATAAAAGAAAGATAAAACTTTGTTTTTATTTTTCATTAAAAAAAGTGATGGCTTTTAGAGGAAGTCAAAACTCAAATAATGGTCACGGTGGTGGAGAAGTCGTTGTCGCCGCATATGTACGGAAAGAAAAACATTCTCTTTTTGTCTTTTAGTAAAACGCTTCATATAAAAAAAGATTACTTTTGAATAAATGTAAAAGTCAACGCGGTTTATACACCGTATAAAAGAAAGTTGTGTATAAAACCAAATATGCCTCAATGAAAGGAGATTGAGACGAAGTCCTTAAAAAGATAATTTTTAAAATAAAATAGATCTATTATGTGTATTCACTATAAGTACACATAAATAAAGTACAAATACAAGATAGGACATAATAATATCATGACATAATTTGAAAGTATGAGATTAACTCGAAGAATGGAAATTGGGTTAAGAAATTCCTTTACCTCGTGTCTGAATTCACTCGACCGTTCTTTGATCTCCTGAATAATAAACTAGAGTTAATCTCTACCTTATTAGGAACCTTTTTCAAGTTCATTATTTCTTTTATATCACTTATTACCATGTCATGAACATTATGTAATTATTTAATTTTATAACGGTCATTTTGTCGATCTTAGGTACTTGAGTCAAAAATAAACATCTTATAATTAAAAGTTGGTCATGTGGTGAAATATCCATCATATCCAGAATTATATTCATGATTTATATATCATATATCTCATATATATCCATTATATACATGCATTTATAATATTACATAACATTTAGTGGTAAGAAATGAAATGCACCGTTCATGGAGACGGTAAGCCGTACGTACGCATGAATGCTAGATTCATTCCTATTTCATATTTAATGGAATGAAATTATAATTATATAAAGGTATAATATAATTACACTATAATATAATTTATAATACCATTTACTCCATCCTTTATACATCCCACATATGGCATTAACGATTCAAATCACTTTGAGGGGTGGTAGTCTGCACTTCCTAAAATGGAATTATCATGTTTACCCACAATGGAAATCATAAAGATATGCCATAAATGAAAAATACAGAATCATAAGGAAAACAAAAAAATAATATATATCATATATAAAAATAGTTTCATCATAATGGCCACCATGAGAGGTGTTAAAAGAAGATTGAACAATCATCGTTTCGTGAGGCAGAAATTTGCCAACCACAGAAACAGTATGTTCTTTAACCATTAGACGAAGGTGTGTGTAAGTGTAAATAAAATCTGTCACATAACAGCATCCTAGTATATTTAAGATACTGGTGTTGTTACAAAATAAAGGAATAAAAATAGTTTAAGGGGTTGTAGAATCAAAATAAAACAAAACAACATTAGAGAAGACATTACCTTAAAATCGGGTAACTCTATTTGATTTGAGCCAAAGGCTTCATTGTGAAGACTTCTGCCTAATTTGAGGCTTCTAGGAGTAATGGAGCAAAGTTGGGAGAGTATTTGTGCCGAGTTTGGCCGAGCCAAAAGGCTTTGAAAGTGTGAGTAAGGTGGTAGAGGTGGGGGCCTTTTATAAGTGGAGAGGAGGAGCACTCTTGGAAAGTAAAAAGAAGTCACTTTATTTTAAGATGGTATTCAGATTTAAGAGGTCCAAAATTGATATAATTCGAGGATAAGGTGATAAGGGTTCGAAATCAACCATCCAATAGGTTTTGGACATGTTTAGGTCTTATATATTACATTATCTTTCCATTTTATTTAAATTGTTAAATAATGAGGTAATCGCTGCATCATCATGGTGTCATAAATAATTTAATTTATTTAAGGTCTAAAAATTAAAAAAAACTATATCATGATGTATGAAATCTATTTATATTTCTAATGAATATTTATAGTCAAAAATATGACTTGTATAACCCCATTTGAAAATTGTTTTAGTAAAATAACTCTTGTTTGTGACCTTTTTATTTTAACATTAAATAAAAAGTTATTTATGTCCTTTTCCTACCAAAGTGGCTCCATGGGGTCCCCAAGTTGACCCATGGATTTTCTTGGTCGTCCATGACACATCCAATAGGGGTAGGACAAGTTTCAAGGTCATTTCATATTTTTATAATATCATTTTTACCTTAAATTTCACTAATTACCTTTAATCGCGATTAATTAAACTTAAAAGTTACTATTCACCAAAAAATTATTTTAATCCTATTGAACCACATTTTAATTCCTAATGAAAACCATGTATGTCAGATTTTTGAAAATCAAATCACAGAAGTGGTAATGTTTCATTTAAACGAAAAATCAGTTTTTTAACTACCACTTAGTGGTTTCACTATTCATCAAAAATTGAAGTTTTTCAGAACAATGCCAAAATTTCACCCTAAGCTATAATTGATATTCCAAATTCAAAAATGATGTCTATTTTACAAAATTACAAACATATAATTTTCATTAATTAATTTCATAATTAATTCCCGCTGTCACAACAAATAGCGTGTTTTTAAGACACAATATATATCAAAAGATTGACAATTGTTTATGTCCAATTTCAAAGTGAAATTAATTCTAATGAAAACCATTGGATAAAATGGAAAAAATATATTATAATTATACTTTAAAACCACTCAATAGTATAATTTATCACTATAAATTATTTTTATCAAAAAATTTGTTTTTATGTATTTTTCACTATTCATAAAAAAATTGGAAGTTCTCAGAAAAATACCAAAAATTCAACATAGACTAATTTAGATATTAAGAATCCAAAAATGAAGTCCATTTTGAAATGTAAAATATATATAATTTCAAAAATTGGTTATTACTATTCATAAATGCAACTTTTATTGGTCGCGGTGTGTTAAAACTCGAGGTTACGTACAACATACGCCACTCTATTATTCAAAGAGGAGTGTACCATGGAAGCTTGGGGTGTTACATTCTCTCCTCCTTCAATAAATTGCATCCTCGCAATTTGAAATTTTTCTTTGAAAATAAAAGGTTGAAAATAGAAAATAACTTTGTGGAAAACCCACATCGTAAATAAGGTTAATAAAAATCTAACCTTAAAAGAAAGAAAGAGAAGTACAAAGGTCACCCGAGATATCCCATACTAGGATTCTATGAAAATATGGATATGGAAGAAAAACAAACCATCAAGGTCTGATGGAGAGTCATAGAAAACTAGATTAGGAGAAAGTTAACCATAATAAAATCACAAACTTATGATTGGTTAAACGGTCATTGAATCCCCAGTTGGAAAAGTTAACCGGCAACGTTTTTGTTTTAAGTTACCTTTTATAAAGTTGAAGAATTTATTTAGGAGATTTACTAAGAACGTAAGGGAATATAAATACTTGTTATGTTTACTTTCATTCTTTAATAAATTTTTACCACAAACCCATATTTTACTCCAAATGGTAACAGAACTCAAAAATATTCTATTTATCCTAATTGTATAAAGTTCTAAATATTACCACATACCATTTAGATTAGGAAAAATATTTTGTAATAACCAGGGACTTCCTGTAGGCTAGTGGTAGGTAATAACGGCTTGTCGCACTATGGTTGTGGGTTCGATTCCTGTAGCTTTGTCCTACACGACGGGTTATGCCCCACCCTGCAGGTTTTCCTTTTCCTAAAACTATAGGGTTATAATATTCCAAAAATAATCTTCAGATATTTTTTAACCTTAAACAATACTATCCCAAGATCAACTTAATCCTTTACAACCTTTATAGTTATCCAAAATACCTCCGTCCAGACTTTCTCTAAGGGGTTCTTAAATTCGAAAATCAATTGTAACATTAGATTCCCTAAACAAAGTAAAGTTTCTCTTATTGTCACATACAAAAATATGATTACCTTCATCATATTAAAACCTTAATGAAATCAACATGTACTGCAGTACAATCCTTATATATATATCACCTTATTCTAATAACCAGAATATAATCCATGAGTCCAAAATCACCAATACATTAATTACTCTACTTCAACTGTAGTCACAGCATAAGATTGGCCTTGATCCCTTGGCCTTTTTTGAGATAAGTTTCCCTGACGCTTAGGACATTCATTTGCATAATTCCCCAATTCTCTACAATTGTAGCATTCAACATTGATAGCCTCTTTATTTCCCTAGCAATCACGCGCCTGGTGACCTTTTTCCCCACATTTATAACAAACTCACATTCCTTTTAGGCACATACCAGGGTGATTCTTCCCACAGTTATCACATATTGGAAAATTCTTCTTTTCCCACATCCCTTTTTCCATAATTCTCTCTTCCATCCTTTTCTTATCTTTCTTCCCTTCAAAGCCATAAGACTCGGAGAATTCTTTACTTATCTTATTAACACATGATACTATTTCTTCATATGTTGAGAACACATGGTAGATTATTTCCCTTCTAAATGTTGTCTTAATACCGTGAAATATATGATCCTTCTTACGCTTTGGATCATACGTATTGTTGGAGTTCACATTCCTTCCACTGGGCTCCATTTCTATACAATGGCATAAACTAGGTTAGTTTATGAATTGCAATGAATAATTCCTAAAATGTAAAATACTTAATGTAAATTGAATGGTTTATGGATATAATCCATAAAAAAAATTCTTTGAGGAAGTATATACTCATAACCGTTCATAGTGGTTTGTAATGAAAACGAGAATTATCCTAAGCATATCCCCTGGGAGTGTTGTAACCAAGAGTGCAGCAAGGCCCATTGTCGTGCACCAGTTCCCGTTCGAGTCTAGCTTAAAGCGGTGTTTTCGGGTTTTACCCCTAGGTACATCTGTGCCAGATCCACCTCTACCTGCCCGTATCTAGACAGGGATTTATTGCTCGAAAAACTCATAAAATCTCTATAATACCAAAATTCTAGGAACTTCTTCTATAATAATCCTCAAAGTCTATCTTTGGGATATGTTCTCTAATCATATTTTATCTAAATCTAGCTTCCAAGGTTAGAACAAAACTGCCTCTGATACCAACTGTAATGCCCCGACCCCAGCTACCCAGAGTTGGTGCATTAATTCGTAAAATTGGCATGATCATAAAAGATCAAGTCTCGAAAGACCGATTAGTTTAGTAGCCTTGGAATCACTAGATACATTCATAAATGTTACATTACATCATAAAGTGAAAAACTACAATAAAATAGTATCCATAGTCCACACTCATATCCTCTTCTGACTATCCCTGCAGGTCATTCATAAAATACTTCTTCACATCCTGGAAAATATTAAAACATTTAAAGGGGTGAGCGTAGATTCTCAGTAAGGATAACAATATAGAGGAAACTTTCATAAATAAACATAAACATTTAAGGAAATGTATAACTAAAACAAAAGCCTTTTAAACTTGATCTTCAACATAATATGGAAAAAGTAAAATGAGATAATTCCATTTACTTATTCACATGTATATTCTACTGGTTGAATAATCACATGCAATATCAATAACCACTTTCATAATGATGGAATTAATAATGCCAGACTATCATAACCACGTAGCCAAGGCCTCGTGCCAAGACTACAAATGATATTTTGTCAAGGCCTCGTGCCAAGACACTAGTTTGTCTCATGAGACCTACCGATGCATCGAGGAGATATAGCAGGCTCCACCCGTCACTTATTAAGTCCAATGCAGTCCTCATATGAATAGGTTTAAACATATCATAAACCATAACATAATCGTATCACATAAAACATGCATAAAGGAAACATAACATTTCCACATTTCAATCACAAGATATCAATACAACACATTGATATAATAAAAACTCTTTAAAAACCATTTTCAATACCAAAATAAAAGAAATATAAAACTTTGTATTTATTTTTCATTAAAAAAAGTGATGGCTTGTAGAGGAAGCCGAAACTCAAATAATGGTCACGGCAGCAGAGAATTCATTGTCGCCGCATATGTACAGAAATAAAAACATTCCCTTCTTGACATTTAGTAAAAGGATTCATATAAAAAAGATTCCTTTTGAATAAATGTAAAAGTCAAAGGGGTTTATGCACTGTATAAAAGAAAGTTGTGTATAAAACCAAAGATGCCTCAATGAAAAGAGATTGAGACAAATTCCTTAAAAAGATCATTTTTAAAATAAAATAGATCTATTATGTGTATTCACTATAAGTACACATTAATAAAGTACAAATAAAAGAAAAAAATAATAATATCATGACATAATTTGAAAGTAGGAGATTAACCCAAAGAATGGAAATTGGGTTAAGAAATTCCCTTACCTTGTGTCCGAATTCACTCGACCGTTCTTTGATCTCCTAAATAATAAACTAGAGTTAATCTATAACTTCTTAAGAACCTTTTTCAAGTTCATTATTTCTTTTATATCACTTCCTACCATGTCATGAACATTATGTAATTATTTAAGTTTATAACGGTCTTTTTGTCAATCTTAGGTACTTGAGTCAAAAATAAACTTCATATAATTAAAAGTTGGTCATGTGGTGAAATATCCATCATATACAGAATTATATTCATGATTTAGATATCATATATCTCATATATATCCAGTATATACATGCATTTATAATATTACATAACATTTAGTGGTAAGAAATGAAATGCACCATTCATGGAGACGGTAAGCCGTACGTACGCATGAACGATACTTTCATTTCTATTTCATATTTAATGGAATGAAATTATAATTATATAAAGGTATAATATAATTACATTATAATATAATTTATAATACCATTTACTCCATCCTTTATACATCCCACATATGGCATTAACGATTCAAATCACTTTGAGGGGGCGGTAGTCCGCACTTCCTAAAATTAAATTATCGTGTTTACCCATAATGGAAATCATAAAGATATGCCATAAATAAAAAATAAAAAATCATAAGGAAAACAAAAACATAATATATATCACATATAAAAATAGTGTCATCATAACGGCCACCATGAGAGGTGTTGAAAGAAGATTGAACAATCATAGTTTCGTGAGGCAGAAATTTTCCAAACACAGAAACAGTGTGTTCTTTAACCATTAGACGAAGGTGCGTGTAAGTGTAAATAAAATCCGTCACATAACAGAATCCTAGTATATTGAAGATACTGTTGTTGTTACAAAATAAAGGAATAAAAAGAGTTTAAGTTGTTGGAGAAGAAAAATAAAACAAAACAACATTAGAGAAGACATTACCTTAAAATCGGGTAACTCTATTTGATTTGGGCCAAAGGATTCATTGGGAAAACTTCTGCCCTAAGTGAGGCTTCTAGGAGTAGGGTAGAGAAGTTGGGAGAGTATTTGGGCAGAGGTTGGCCAATCCAAAAGGCATTGAAAGTGTGATTAAGGTGGTAGAGGTGGGGGCCTTTTATAAGTGGAGAGGAGGGGCACTCTTGGAAAGTAAAGAAAAGTCGCTTTATTTTAAGATGGTATTCGGATTTAAGAGGTCCCACATTGATATAATTCGAGGATAAGGTGATAAGGGTTCTAAATCCACCCATCCAATAGTTTTTGGACATGTCTAGGTCTTATATATTACATTATCATTCCATTTTATTTAAATCATTAAATAATGAGGTAATCGCTGCATCATCATGGTGTCATAAAAAATTTAATTAATTTAAGGTCTAAAAATTAAAAAAAATATATCATGATGTAGGAAATATTGTTATATTTCTAATGAATATTTATAGTCAAAAATATTACTTGTATTACCCCATTTAAAAATTGTTTTAGTAAAACAACTCTTGTTTGTGACCTTTTTATTTTAACATTAAATAAAAAGTTATTTATGTCCTTTTCCTACCAAAGTGGATCCATGGGGTCCCCAAGTTGACCCATGGATTTTCTTGGTCGGCCATGACACATCCAATAGGTGTAGGACAAGTTTCAAGGTCATTTAATTTTTTTATAATATCATTTTTACCTTAAATTTCACTAATTACCTTTAATCGCGATTAATTAAACTTAAAAGTTACTATTCACCAAAAAATTATTTTAATCCCATTGAACCACATTTTACTTCCTAATGAAAACCATGTATGTCGGATTTTTGAAAATCAAATCACAGAAATGCTAATGTTTCATTTAAACGAAAAATCAGTTTTTTAACTACCACTTAGTGGTTTCACTATTCATCAAAAATTGAAGTTTTTCAGAACAATGCCAAAATTTCACCCTAAGATATAATTGATATTCTGAATTAAAAAATGAAGTCTATTTTAATATATTCCAAACATATAAGTTGCATTAATTAATTTCATAATTAATTCCCGCTGTCACAACAAATAGCGTGTTTTTAAGAAACAATATATATCAAAAGATTGACAATTGTTTATGTCAAATTTCAAAGTGAAATTAATTCTAATGAACACCATTGGATAAAATTGTAAAAATATATTCTAATTATACTTTAAAACCACTCAATAGTATAATTTATCACTATAAATTATTTTGTTAAAAAAAGTTGTTTTTAAGTATTTTTCACTATTCATAAAAAAATTAGAAGTTCTCAGAAAAATACCAAAAACTCAACATAGGCTAATTTCGATATTACGAGTCCAAAAATGAAGTCCATTTTGAAATGTAAAATATATATAATTTCAAAAGGTGGTTATTACAATTCATAAATGCAACTATTATTGGTCGCGGTGTGTTAAAACTCGAGGTTGCGTACAACACACACTGCTCTATTATTCAAAGAGGAGCGTACCATGGAATATTGGGGTGTTACATATTTAAATAATAAATTGTTTATTCATTTGAGTAAGGTGTTGTGTTTTATTGTTTCTGTGGAACATAGTGTTAATTTAAAATATTTGGATATTAAATGTTATATCATGATTTTTATTCATTATATTTATTCTATAAAAGAAAAATTTTATCATTAGCATATTTTATTTTTAATTCTTTATAACTTCTGAAAATAATTCTTCTAAAACCCCTTTGTAACATACGAAATTTTCACATTTGAAAAAGAAAAATATCTTACACATTAGAGAAAATAATGGTGTTTTGGATACAAATTATTATGTATTGAATTTTTTATATATTATAATTTTATGTATCAACCAAATTATATGTTTTTTCAGATTTTCTTCTCATTGAAAGTGTTTTCTGTAATAACCCCATTTGAAGAATTTTATAAATTTCTGCTCATTGAAAAAATATTAAAAATCAACCTAGTTTGAGTGATTTGACAATTTCTTACTCATAGAAATCCATACACAAAAAAATAAAAAAATAATGAAACATAGTAAGAAAAAAATTACATTTAGAGAATATATCTATTTTTCAACAATCCTTATAGAGTAAAAATCTTTTAAATACTAGAAATTTAAAGGCATTTTTCAAATATCTAACCCAATTTCAAAATACTCTTAACAGTTATATACCATATCATCCAAAATATTGAATTTCATTATCTTATTGTCTCCTAAAATTCTTATCTTATAGACTTAATCAATTTATAATCTATAATAAACATCAGGGTAAACTCATGAAACATCAACTTCTGAGTACATTTTATTCTAGTCTTAGTAAAAACCAATCCTTCAAACTCAATTAACCTCCAAATATCATATTCTAGTTCTGGAATATTATTAACTTCTTGAAATATTTATTTTATACATATCACATTTTAAACATTATTGTACATTATTTTTAACATGATTTGTGTATTGAAAACGAAATAATACAAAAGAATCCTATCAACTTATTTGCAAGTCTTCCTATATAGTACAAACTCCAAAATGTTATGGGATTATTATTCAACTCTAGAAGTAAGAATATTCCACATTAATGTGATCAATGGATGTTATGTTCCAAAAGTAAAATGGAAGATTCCTACATTTTGAGGGAGTTTGGATCTTACTGGGTTTATAGAAAAATATAATTTCTATTAGTTACCTAGATAAAATAGGATTTGGATCAAACTTCAATAATGGAGTGTGAAAGATTGGTCGGGGTTCCATGGTTGTGGAAAAAGGTGTTAAAGATAGTATGTTGTATCTGATTGGAGGATCATATGGATAATATATATTGACTCCGGGTTCTCAAACATAGATATTACATATTATAGATGAATATTTATTACATTACACAAATACATGCCTGAAGACCATAATAGTTTAGTTCCATTTGAAACATGGAAAATAATATTCTTAATTTCAAAAAGATATTAAAAGGCTCGAATAAAGATATTCCCATTAAGTACTCTTCATAGATTTACCTAACTCAAAACATTTCTTCATAACCTGGAAGAATGTAAACATTAGAAATGGTTGGATTAGATTATCAATAAGGGTAAATAAAGAAGATATATAAGAATAACATGAATATAAGGGTATCATAACCTGATCTTAAAATTTGAAAACCATACATTTTATATCAATGATCACAATCCTAAATCATGGAACAAGGATTGGAATTTCATAATAAATGAATCATAACATGACCCATAAGAGCATAAAATTAGAATGAGACAATGATTTGTGGAATACAGGTCGACCTATAACATTGTGAACATGTGTAAATAGAAATAGTTTCACTTAATAAGTTAAGGATATGAAATTAGGCCCTAACATAAACTTTTGTACATGAAAACAGGTCCACACACAACATTATGGTCATGGAAGAAAATTTTATTAATATCATTGTGAATATATAATCAGGTTCACACATAAATTGTGAACATGTAATCAGGTTCACATATGACATTGGGAACATGTAATCAGGTTCACGCATAATATTATAGTCATGAAATACAGGTCCATGCATAAAATTTTAAACATATAATTTGGTTCATGCATAACATTGTGAACATGTAATCAATTTCACACATGAAATTATGGACATAAAATACAAGTCTTTGAATAGCATCATAGTATTCTAGGATTACTCTCAAAACCATCATCGCTGATAATGTCCCTTATTAAACTAGGTTCACTCTATATTCTAGCCCTTTCTATCTAATAATATATAAACCATTAACTAATAAATTAGAGGGAGATATATTTCAATCCCATTATATAATGAAAAAAATTCCTTTTTTTCATAAGATCATACAATAATCATCATATTATAAATCATGAAATAAAAAGGGTTTCATAAACACTTTATCTTATCAAATGTTTTGGAAAATAGATTGGTTTCTTAATAATTTTATCATTTCTCCATAGTATTACATGTGAAAAGAAGAAATTTTCATTAGTGTTTTATCATAGTATAACCCATGGAAGAGAAAGAGGTTTCATAAACATATCATTATAATAAAAATAAACTATTTAGAGAATGAATTATAATGGTATCCTTGGTTTATATCCCCTATAAATTATAAGTAACATCAAAGGGTGACATCTTACATAGAGAATGGTTTTGAAAGATTACTATGAATACTTCTCGAGGAAGATAAATTTCCTTTGAAAATAACCTTTTTAGAACATAAAACATTCTCAAATTCTTTTTATTTTAAAGTAACCATGAAATCATATAAAGGGATATCATAATAAATGATTGTTCATGATATCAAGAAATTGTTTTCATCTTGTACACATTAAAATGAAGATTATTTTCACTTTTTTTGTAAAATCCAAACAAAAATTGTTTGGAAAATTACATTAAGATTAATTTAAAAATTATAAATATAAAAATGAGTAATTATTTAATTTAATAATTATAATAGAGTAATAAAACAATTTAAAAAAAATTAGAAATCATGGTTTTGGAAGAAAACATATTTCTGACTGAAGAGAAAAATAAAATCTAATCCTATTAGAAATGTTTTCTTAATTATATTAAGAACTAAAGAGTGAAAAAAAGGTTTCATTAATAGGAGATATCATGAATAAACTAAGTAAAATACAATTAAGAATAATTATTGATAGTTAGATCACGATATTTCAACATTGCATACTTAATCATAAATAAACATGATAAATGATGAGATTCTAAGATAAAATATATACCAATTTGGCAACACTGAATCATAAGCCTCAGAGAGGAGTAACATAGAATAAAACTTAAAATAATATTTGGATAAATAAATTCAAGATATTTCAGGTCAATATTTCATTATATTCTCCATGTGAAATAATATATGTGTATATTGTAACATGCATCTCATGGAAAGAAAATTGAGATAAAAACTTATACCTTAAGTCTTGACTTTCGTTGTACTCATTTAAACCACATGTATAATAAAAATCAGATTATTATACATCTATGAAAGAATAATATTCATATATATATATATAATAACATATATGATTTTATTATGACCTTTATTACCTCTTTATTAACAATTCCATGTTAATGTTGGGTTTCGAGGAATAACTGCATTGTTTTTCATATAAATTTTTATTTGTTAAATTTTTATTCATTATACGTTGATCATGGTTACATAATCTCTAGAATAATAACCATGATATAAATATCACATATATTTATTATATATTTATTTATAGTGATACATAAAATGTAATGATAGGAAATTAAATACACCATTGATAGAGATGGTACGATGTATGTATGCATGAACATTTTTTTTTAAATTTTCCATTAAATTTGAATAATATTAAATAATATATTATATATTATCATTACATAATTATAATAAACATTTCCATAATACATTCCATGAAAATCATGAACGAATCAGATCACTTCGCGAGGTGGAATTCTGTTGTACACACAAGAAACATTATCATACTCCCACAAAATGTAAAGCATGAAGGTATGTGTGATAAAAAAAATATACAACAATAATATATTAAATATCATTTATGAATAATGAATCTAAAATTTCTTCCAATAGTGAGATGTTTTAATGTAAAAACAAACGACATAGGTTTGTGAGGTGGTAGTTCTTCGTACACATGAAAGATGATTTTTTAATTAATTTGATGGAAGTGGATATGGTTGTAAGTTATGACCTTAAAATAAAAAATATCTTAGTAAATTAAACTTGTTTAGTTTTGTATATAATAATGGAATAATTATTATTAAATTTCATAGAGGAAGAAATAAAACAAAAACACTCATTGATGAATGTTACCTCTTCTTTGGTTGTCCTCCTTAGGTATGCACTAAAACCTTCACAAGTAGAATTTAGATCCAAGAAAAGATTTATATTATGATAGGAGAGATGTTGGGAAGTGATTTGGGAATGTAATTTATGAACTGAAGAGGTTTTAAGGAGTTAAGAAGAGATTAGAGGAGGTTTCCTTTTATAAGTGGGGGAGAGGACACACTTGGTATGTTTGAAAAAAATTAAGTGCTCCCATGTGTTTCATATTTCACAAGGAACCAAATTATGCCCTTATAGAACCTTGTTTGTGGAATGGTTTCAATATGTTTAGAAAATAGTTTTTATACAATTTTATATGTTATTTTAGGCCTTATCTTTTTAGTTTAACCTCTGATAATCCCATTTTAACCTTAACCATGGTAATTAATTTTTACAGCAGTCACTTTTCATTTCGGTCATATATTAAGTCAAACATATTAGGAAATATAAATTTTATCTAATTAAAAATTTTTAATTAATTTATCAAAATTAAATTCATATAGTTCATAAAGTTTATTTTAAAATTAATCCTACAAACGTGATGATAAAGTGGGTTTTTATAGAGAAAATTCTCAAAAGTATGAAATGCTTTTATATAAAAATTCAATATGAAATTCATTTAAATGAACTAAATTATTTTAATTGATATAAAATAAAAGTAATTTTACATTAAAAATATTAAAATTGTTATTTAAAATTATAAATAACTTCCACATAAATAAATGTTTTTATTAAAATTTTGTATTTTTCTTTATTCGTCATAAAAGAAAAATTTTCTAAAATAATCCAAACAATTCATCCAAATATATTTTTTATATGAGTATATCAAAATAAAAGTTTATTTTTTCAAATTAAATTTATAAAATTGTCAAAATTTAATATTATTATTGTTCAAAAAGGTACATAAAAATCATTTTCTTTAGAAAATATTATTATCAAAATATATTAATACTCCTTTAATACTTAATTAAATTTTTATTCATATATTTTTTGTATAAAACCATTATAAAAAATATTTAAAATGTATCTATTATTATTAATATTGATGATTTTAATATCTATGTTATAACAATCATGTAAATAATATATTTTGGTTTTATTAAAACTCAGTGATATTTGTAACACAAGCTATCCCAATGTTTCGAGTAATGAAATCTTAACTCGATTTTGTGTTTAACACTATCCAAACTCGGTGTTGTGTATAACATAAGATAAAATCAATATTTCATGTAAGTAAAAATATATAAAATATTTAATTTTTAAAAAAAAATCACAAAATCTAATGGTGTTACATTCTACCCCCCTCTAAAATAAATCACTCTCAAAATTTGTCTCTTTTTTAACAACAACTGAGGATACATATAACTCCTGACATCCTTAAGTTCCCATGTATCTTCCTTGGTTTATTGATTTCACAAAAAACACTCACCATGTGAGTGGTCATGTTTCATAGAACTTTCTATGTTCAACGCAAAATCCATACCGGTTATTCCTCATGAGAAATATCATGCTCTAGTGCTATCACCTTTGAGTTCATTACAAGTGATGGATCGGGTATTTACTTATTTATGAGTGATACATGGAACTCATCATGAACCTGATAGAGGTTTCATTGAAGTTCCAAATGATGAGATATTATCCCGATACAATCAACTATTTTAATGGGATCCATATAACTAGGGCTTAGTTATCCGTTTTTTTACATAAAGAATATTCCTAAAAAGACCTCATCAATGACTTAAAATTATAGATCATGTAAATGATTATCATCATAATATTTTTGTTAATTTTTTTTGTCCTTAAATATTATCGAATGGATATAACATTCTTTATCATCTCACCATCTTTCTCATGTCTCAATAGACTTCATTCTACAACTTCATTCAAGAATGTTTGAGTTCTATAATTTTTCTAAATAAGTAATTCCTATGGAGACATACTGATGATCAAGTGAAAGTTATTATTTTAGAAAAAATCGACTAGAGTATGGTGTTATCCCAAACACCTTTAAAATACATTGAATAATATCTTATCCAATTTTCTAGGGATTGAATTATAATTAGGATGAAGAGCTCTACTCTGTATAAAGATATTTATAAATACTTCACCAGAACATTAAGGTGAACCTAATTTCTAAATCAAACATAATGGAATGTGGTTCTCTATGAATCATTATCACTCTTTTAATGTATATCCTAAAAAAGCAAATCCAGGGAGAAGTATTATCATATAGTAATGGAGTGCACTAAATTGGTATGGTGATAGACTACAACCCATAATTATATCAACATAAAAGATTATATAATCCTTAAATATTTCCATTACCTTTAATATTATATCCAAAAAGTGTAAAGTAATTCCTCAACAAATAACTTATTCTCTATATAAAAATAAAAAGTTCTGAATTTCTATAAATTTCTCTTAAAAAATCCTTATTCTTGATAAACTCCAATCACATAAAACCCCAAAATGGATTTCAAATGACTAAGAACTTATGATAGACGCTAAAATCATAAAACCATGATGGTATCCAAAACTTTTTAAGTTATTCTTACTTGGATACATATATGATTCCAAAATATAATGCACTAATTATTCCTTAAATAATCTCTTATCTTATAGAAAAAAAATTCATTAGAATATTTGGTTCCTCCTTGTACCGATAAAAAATACAATGTGATTTTATTATTCATGAATCCATATAAAGGGAGATAATCACATGAAATTTAACTAAAATATTAAAATTAAGATTTTAATAGGGATCATTCACAAAAAAATTAGACATGAAATTCTCAACTAAGGACGGGAGGATAAGTGTTACATAATTATCATGATACCTCATCCTTCTTTATTGGATAATATTTACATCTATCCTTTGTCTTCAAAGGTTGTTGTTTCTTATCTTCCATATTATTCCTTAGATTGGGGAATTAATTCTCTTAATTCTCAAACTCATGGAACTTGAAAAACTGAATTATTGCGGGTCGATTTTTTGATCTATCTCTTTATTAATTTCATTGAATTGACTCTTCACAACACTTCTATATTATTATTCTCAACATTCAGGATTACCACACTTGAAACACCTTCAAAAACTCACCTAATTTTGTCTTCCCATTATTTTTTCAAGTAGGAGTTTGAAATTTTTTCTTCACACCTGGAGACATATCATTGTATTTTCCATGGAACCCCACTTTACTTTTCTAATCACCAAAACAAAGATTTTTTCTAACATTGATTTACACTTTTAGGGCACACCGAATGATTTATTAATAGAATCCAATGTCCCATATGACTCATGTTTTTCATAGATTTTGTTTCAATCCATTGAAGAATAGATCAACCTTTATTCCAAGAATAATGATAATACTCATAAAGAAAAATGAAAGTCTTGTAAAATTTGATTCATAAGCATCAAAAGATTTTTCATCCTTCTATGTAAGCTATAAGAATTAATTATCCAATATGGTATGAAGAATATTAGGAAAGAACTTTTTGAAAAATAATATTTTAATATAATCCCACTTTATAGAGGTAATCTCATCTCATTTAATTGTATTCTTAAAAAGATTCCACCACTGATATGTTGAACCTTACAGACAGTGGACAAACAAAGTGACACTTTCAACCTCTAAAAATTGGATAAATAATAATATATTTCTAGTTGTACTGATCCATTTCCCATCAACTAATGGATTAGTAGAACCATTAAAATAGGGTAGGGATTTCATTATGATCTACTCAACAGAACGGTGTTCCCTCCTTTTCTCATTTTAATCTTCTCCATCATTCAAATGCTGTGAAAGTTATGTGATCATGGAAATGATATTTTTTATTTCATCTTCTATAAAATTCAGTTTCTCATAAAGAAAGTAAATTAATTTTCTTTTTCATTCCACATTAATACAGTACAATAATGATTTTTCCATTGACAAAAGCCAAAAACATTGTCTGAGAAACACTCATTAGAGTGGGGAACCACGTAATCACGAAAAATAAATTATATGGTTTATAAATCATGACACCCTTTTTCAATACATGAATCCTTAGGAATAATCTAGGTAATTTCAGTTATTATATATTTAAATCCTTCATGATGGTTCATAAATAGTTTGTCAACTTACAAAGCATATCCCCTAGGATTTTCAAACAATATGTGCAGCAAGGTACATTTTTATGCACCTGTTATTGATCGAGTCTAGCTCAATACATTCTTTTTGTGGTTGTTACCCCTAGGTACTTATGATTCATAGCCACATCCACCCATACTATCTATACATGGATGTATCTATAGGAAAACTCTCACTCTATCCTTTACCTAAATTTTACGATATTTTCTAATACATTGACTTGTCCCTAGACTTATTGTTATATATTTCTTTAGGGGAATCACTAAGGTTCTCTCATCCGAGTTTAAAAAGGTTAACTAAACCATTCCAATGAATCCAAATATAGTGACCTAGGATTATCACACATTGATATTGCATCTTTAAATCAATATTCATTACATTGTATAGACAAATGCTTGAGAACCATAATTGTTTTGTGCCTTTGTAATCATGTAACACAATATTTCTAATTCTTGAAATTCATTCAATGGATCCCATAATGATCTTCCCATTATGTAATTTTCATATATATACAATAATTAAAATATTTATTCATAACATGGGAAAAAACATAAGAAATAGAGGTATTAGATTCCTAGTATGGGATAAAAAGGTAAATACATAAGCATAACATGAACATCAGTGTATTTGAAAATGATCATACAAATTGAAAACCATACCTTTCATATAAAATATAATAATATTTAGTCATGTCATAAATATTGGCAGTTCATAAAACATAAATTATACGGAACCCCAAGAAAATGATACATAATAGCATAAAATTGGGATAAGAAAAGGATTTTTTGGAATACACCGTAGCTTAATAAAATTAAACAATTATAAATAGAAACAAGTTCACCCATTAAGTTATGGACATTGAATTTTTCCCTCACATAAACTTATGGACATTCATCAGTTCCAAGAAAAACATTATGGACATGAAATATTGGTCCATTCATAAAATTTTGAACATCTAATCAGGTTTACTCATACCATTATTAATATGTATTCAAGTTCAGAGATAACATTCAGGATGTCAAAGAAAGGTCCATGAATAACACTGTGAACATGTAAAAAAGTTCACACATAAAATTCTGAACATGTAATTTGGTTCATGAAAAACATTATAGATAAGAAATATGGGTGTACACATAACATCATAGTAGTCAAGGATCCTTCCCGGACCATCATAGTGTACAATGTCCATTACTGAACCATTCTCATTCTCAGTTCTACTCCTTTCTTCCTCTTGAGATATAAATCTTTACCCAATGCATTAAAAAGAGATATAGGTCTTACCCTTTAAATAAAAAATATATATATTTTTTTTTTCCACAAGATTATAAAATATTCATCATAAAATAATATTTTAAATGAAAAGGGTTTCATAAAAATTTCTTTATATCATAACCTTCGGAAAAGGGATGGGTTACATAATCATTTCGTCATTTCTTCATGGTAAAACCTGTGAAACAAATCAGGTCTCGTAAGATTTATACAATGGTATAAATCATGAAGGAGAAACATTTTAACAATCATCTATCAAACATAAACATAAAACATTCAGAGAAAATAATAATAATGGTGTCCATGGTTCATAATCTAGGAAATAATATGTAAAATCAAAGCCTAACATCTGGGATAGAGAATGATTTTAAATGCTTACTTGACATATTTAATGAGGAATACAACATTTTTTTGAAAATCCCCTTTTTAAAAAATAAAAATTTTTGAAAACCATTTTTTTTTAAATAATCTTGAAAAATTATATAGTAATATTTGAAGCAATTATTGGTTATGATGTTATAAAACACTATTCATATCGTACACATTAAAATTAATATTCCTTTCACATTTTCAAAAAAGTCAAATGAGTGTTGTTTGGGAAACGATATGAATATTAAATTAAAAAAATGTGTATAAAGTAAATAATGTGTAAAAGTTAATTTTAAAAATCATAAGATATTAATAAGAGAATTTGATTTTTTTATAAAACCTAGTTTTGTAAGAAAATGGATTTCTGATAGAAGAGACAAATAAAGTAAGAACTTCTTAAAAAAATTCTTAATTATCTTAAGTAAAAAATAGTGGAAATGGTTCCATTAATATAATATATCATGAGTAACTAGGTTATAAAAATATAATGATAATTATTTAGTGGTAGATCATGATTTTTCAATATTTGAGACTTAATCATAAATAATCCTAATAAATGATGAGATTGTAACATAAAGTATTTACCACTTTTGTATCATTGAATCATAATACACATGAAGGAATAACATATAATGGAACTTAAAATATCATAAGGATAAATAAATAAAGGATATTACATTTCAAAAGGTCTTTATATATACCTCATTAAATAATATAGGTGCATATCATGACATATGTCTCAAAGAATGAAAATTGAGAAAAAAAAATTAGATTACCATAAGTCTTGAATTCATCATTACTTGATAAAACATAATTTATAATAAATATATTTTTATTATAAATCTATGAAAAAAAATTCAGATATATCAAACCATATATGATTTTTTTATGATCTTTTCTTAATATTTTATTAACAATTCCATGTGAAAGTTGTGTTTTGGGTAATAACTGCTTTTTTTTCTTTTATGACTTGATTTATTGTATTAATGATCCTATTACATTGATAATTTTTACATAATATCTATAATTTTAAATAGGATATAAATATCATATATATTCATTATATATGTATTTATATTAATCTATAATATTTAATGATAGTAAATTAAACACATCATTCATGGAGATTGTACACAGTAAGTACGCATGAATGTTTTTTTCTTTTTCATTAAATTTTGAAAGAAATAAATGTAAATGATATGTATTATGATTTTAGAATAATTATTATATCATATTTACCACAAATATTTATTGAAAGTTTCATTAATAAATTCCGTGTAAAGTGTGAACGAATCGCATCGCTTCGTGAGGCGGTTGTCCATCATACACATGAGCGACATTATCTTATTACCAAAAATTTTAAAGAATGAATGTATTAGTGATATAAAAATTAAATAATCATAATAATATCATATATATTATATAAAAATAATAAGTTTATCATTAATTCCAAAAATGATAGCTGATATTGGAAAAACGGACAATATTAGTTCGTGAGGTAGTAGTTTGCCTTACACACGAATGATGATTTCATAACTCATTTGATAAAATTGGAGATTTTTTAAGGTCATTAATATAACATAAAAATATATCACTATATTTAATATAATTATGTTATTATATAATCAAGTAATAATATTAACGTAGCTATGTATAGGAAGAAATAAAAAATATATATTTGGGGAATGTTGCCTCTTCTACGGGTATATTCCTTAGGTATGCACTAAAACCTTCCTAGGTTGGATTTAGATTAAAAATAAAGCTTAATGTATGATATTATGTATATTTTTATGTTATTTGGGTATTTATTTTTTGAAAAAAATAGGTTTGATGGTATGAATAAGAGATGATAGGGGTGGTCTTTTATAAGTGGGAGAGGACATAATTGGTGTATTTGAAAAGAAATAAGTTCTCCCACATTTTTCATAAGTTACAATGGATAAAATTCAGTCATTTTCAAAACACAGTGGTGAAATGGTCCAAATATATCCATTAAATAGTTTTTATACCAGTATATAGGTTATTTTTACCCTTATCTTTTTCGTTTATCACCTTAGTAAACCCAATTTTACCCTAATATGGTAATTAATTTTTACTTCATTTATTGTTAATTTTGTTAAAAATTTTATTTAACCTTATTAGAAATTATTAAATATGTCTATTTAAAATTTGAAATCCATTTTTTTAAATTCCATTACATAGGTGGAAAATTTTAATTTAAAATTAAACCTGTAGATGTGATGATAAATTAGGTTTTTAAAGAGAAAAGGTTCAATTGTTTGAAATATTTTTCTATTTAAATTCAATTTGAAGTATATTAAAATGACCTAAATTTGATTAATTTTTATAATATTAAACTACTATTATATTAAAACCAATTAAAAATATTATTTAACAATACAAACTATTTAGAATGAAGGCAGTTTTTAATTAAAATTCAGAATTTTCACTATTCATCAAAATATGAATCTTTTCATAAAAATAAAAAAAATATTCCATAGCTATTTTTGTTATGATGATCTCAAAATTTTATTTTATTTTATAAAATTAAATATATAAAATTTTCAAAATTAATTTCACTTTTATTCACAAAAATACATAAAAATCAATTTTGTAAAAAATAAAATTATTTAAATATGTAATGAATTTTCTAAAAATTAAGTATTTTTTTCAATATTTTTTAATTATATAAAAACATTATACATAATATTAAAAAATATTTATTACATTCATATTTCATAGTTAAATGGCTATTTTATAACGGTATTGTTAATAATACATCACAGTTTTACTAAAACTCATTGTCATATGTAATGTAAGTTAACCTATAATCGGTGTA
Organism: Viscum album; assembly: GCA_963277665.1. Taxonomy (NCBI): domain Eukaryota; kingdom Viridiplantae; phylum Streptophyta; class Magnoliopsida; order Santalales; family Viscaceae; genus Viscum; species Viscum album. The sequence goes on along the minus strand of OY728133.1, from coordinate 966,860,433 downwards.
ACACAAGCTTAACTAGATGTTGTATGTAACACAAGACAAAATCAATGTTACATGTAAATAAATCTAAAAATGATTTTTCATGTGATTTAAAATATTTAAAAGACTTTATTTATTCGATAACATATATTTAACAAAATCTCGGGGTGTTAAGGAAACAATTTTCAGAATGAAAGCATCTTAATATCTTAATTGTGGAATTTCCATATTGGGAACCATGGTGAGAATAAAATAAAAGAGTTAATTTATATGGGTATAATTAATCTTATTAACATATATTTAAGATATTTTGACAGTTTTATTCATAAAATTCCAAGAAATTAGTTGTTTATCACAAATTAAAGGACAAATAATTTTAAGAGGATAGATCTCATACATAAGAATGATTATTGACTTTCCCCAGTTTGTTCTACTGGTGGATATTAGATCCAAAAAATGATTATTTTAAAATATAGAACTGAATAAATATTTGACCCATGGGTATTATTTTTTCCATAGTTCAAAGGAAGGGAATGTGGTCAAATCACTCAGATCATGTAACCTTCAGTAGGGCACATGATCACATGACCTTTGGAAGGTCATTCAAGTGGTTCATGTTCCATGAATGGTCTACAAGAAACTACACAATTACCCTCTAATAAACCATAATGATCTCCTGAATATTCCAAGAAAAGGTGTTTCTAATCAAGTGGGGTCTTCTATATAAATTCCTCCAATCAAGTGACTTGTCAACCAAAGGACGCTTGAAAATCATGAAAACCCCTTATAAAATAAATATAGAGAAAAAAGGATTATTCATATGATGGAAGTGACATGAATATTTGAATCTCAGGATTCTGATAATCCCCTAGTATCATGTCTACCATGTCATATAAGAGCATGTTTCCATGTCACCTTCATCATAAAAAGGACCTTAGTTAAATCCATTCTAACATATAATTCCCCTACAGATCCACATACAAGTAGATGGAATTTTTGGGTAAATAATATAGATTCATCATGTCATCCATCATTAATCATGAAGAATATCATTGGCAAGTTTATTTATTTTCCATGATAATTCATACATGACATTTTGAGAAACCTTGTCCCTATAAAATAAGGAAGAAAATAAAACATGAAAAAGAATAAGATTATCATTAATAGATGATTAATTGATCTTAATATAATGAAGTTATTCCCCTAATGTGATCACCATTGTTCATGCGAACTCCCTTTGAAAATACATCTTGATCACATGAATGACCTTGAAAACCCATCTCAATATCATGAAGGACTCCAAAAAAGTCTTCTTTTATCACATGAGAGCCTTTCAGTGGGCATAAAGATCTCATTAAGGCTATAAGACATGTGGTATCATTTTTTAAAATACCATTTAACATGTCAACATGAATAGTAAAAATCAATTTCATTGGAAAGGTTCTAATAAACATGGTTATTGTGGAATATTCTTGTGGTCTTTTTTATCATGTGATGCCATGGATGGCCTATGGTGGGATCATGCAAAGTACGTGATGATAAAATCCCTCCACTTACTCTAGATTTAAATTTGTAGATATTCAACATGAAAGGTCGAGTATAATTGCGTCTGTGATTCTTATTAATCGCCCCTTCTCACAACAAAAAATAGACACACACACATGATGGCACCTGCTACACAGATCACAGGAGAAGACTTCTCACATTAGAGAGTTAAGTGATAGCAAGGCTCTTCCACCATGTAAAATATTGGGAATTATATAAGGGATCATGAGGTATAAATATGTTCTTCATGTGATCTCCCTTTAGATTTCATGAAGGAATTATAATTTCATGACCCAACCCATCGATGTCCAACCCATGACTCCCCAAGACAGCCTCCAATAGGCTAGGGGTTGGAGACTAGCATCGAGTAGGTATATCTTACAAATGGGAGGAATTATTCAAATGTACCTATCCAAAAACACCCATCTACAAACCTAAATAATTCTGAAATGTAATAAAAATAAATGAATTCATGAATTCATCTATAATCCCACAACCAAAGTATGATAATAAAGTACTGAAAGAGGAAATGAGGTAAAAGACAAGAACAACCAAAATTTGTAAAGATTCTAACTTGCTCCATGGTTAAGGACTAAAATTAAATGAAAATTCTCCATTAAACACTATGGTCTATCTAGCTAAAGATACACTCAACCTACTTCATATCCTCCCAGTACACCATGAAAAGAAACATTTTCTATATAATACATGACACATGTGGTTAGAGCCCATGTAGGTGTTAGTATAACAATACCCAATAGAACATAGAAAAAACACAGAACATGATGCCTCAATTATCGTCACCTCAATAAAATTTGTAACAATAAAAGAATAACAAAAAATACCCAGATATAATCATTAATGACACAGAACCACCATGGGGTCACAACCAACTGCCAACTATGGGATTTTACTTGAAGTAATTATCTTTCTAATAGATTCCACTCCATGATCTATGATATCACAAGAGACACTAGGTCAAGAGGCCAAGGTCAGTGGGTCTAACTTAAATAAGATCACTGGTCATAGAATATCTTGATAATTATATAAGGGGTCAAGCCCCAAACCACTAGGGGATACCACAAACCCAATATAAATCCAATTACTAAATAGGGGATCACACAAAAATGGTACCACAAACCCTAGAAATGTCGTATTCTAGATAGAGGATCAACACTATGTTCAATGAGGCCACACCAATTCGAAAATCCCCAAAAAGGGTATTAATAAGATAAATGATTACACATCGGCCTCATAGAAGCATACCATTAACTCTATTAGAGACTTAGCATCTAGAGGTGATCATAATCCAATATGTGGACTTAATATTGAACGATAACCTTGAGTGAAAGGAACAAGGAAAAAACCACTCAATAAGAATAGGTCTTAACTAATGAGATGAAGATCACCAAGCTGTATCTAAGAGAGTACATGGTGTGTAATTATAGTACATTATTTTCCGTTCTCAACCTGGATATGCTCATGTGGTGATTGCTTACATGGTATGTAAACCTCGTTTAACATAGTGTGTGAGTGTAATACATGGTTCTTAGAGGTCACATGACACCCTACACATGTATCATAGCTATGTCCTTATATTCTAGTCTTGTCTATGTAAAATTGTGTTTGTCCATGTTTAAGTACACAACATCCCCAAAACCCATGTACTCATGGCCATGTTAATGTACCCCCAGAGGTACATGTCAGTCCATCTTGGAATATTCACATGGTGTGTGACTATTTCACACAACGTGGGATATTTAACTCACTATGAAACCCTAGTGGCACATCTAGGTGGTCTCGGATGTTGTGTGATCCTGAAATACACACAGTGTGTATCAGGATTTTCCATAATCAATGGTTCCTCTTCCGCGTCATCATCCACATCACCAGATACACCATCCTCACCTAAATATATAGATATAAGGTCATACAACCTCTAATTTCCATATGTTATAGATCCAGATTATAATATACTTGGGAAACATCTGATCATGCCATCTATAGTTTCATCATGCATCACCCAGGAAAACCAAATCCAACCAATTCAGCCTCTTAACTCCCTGATTAATCGACCGTCATTGTCGATACTGCAATCGCAAACTCTATATTAATCTATACTGGTTTTATTAGTATTATTCATTGAATAAAGTTTATGCAATGATCAAATATTGTGTAATCATCGAACCAAAAACCAAAATAAATACCCATGATGAATGCACAATGAAATGGGAGGAGAAAACCATAAGCCAAAATATGTGAGGAATAATTCTTAGTCTTTTTTTGTTTTCACTTGATCTATATTCATAGAAAAATAATGATGAGTTGTAAAAAAACTCAAAAAACATAAACAATTCCATCAAATTAAATCTATAGATGATGTGTGCATCAATTCAATTCGTGAAATTGATCTGTGTTCATCTGGGATTAAAGAATATGACGGAAAAAAAATAAATATCCAACTTGGTTTTGAGATCTATCATTGAAAAAATATATTTCGATGTTTCCATCAGTGATGAAATCCATGAAATCCATTGGTGAAAAGTTCTATGATATGGTCTCGATTGTTGAGAATGCTCTCCTACAATGGTTTCTAAGTCTCAAGGGTTCTATGGAAAACCTAGGACCAAAACCTATAAATACATATTTATAAAAACAAAATGTTCGTATTAAGTAAAATAAATTAACTCCTAGTGTATTTATTTAATGAATTCTTCTCAGATGACGATATTTCCACAAACCCCTTGTGCTGATAAAAGATATTTCATTACTAGCGTAAAACCCTCACTCTGAACCAAAAAGGTGCCCTTGGATTTCTAGTTTGGTACCCCATTCGGGAGTTATTACACTTTTTCAAGAAAAATAAACATGTTTTTATTGAATATATTTAATATATTTCAAACATTTTTTCTAGATGCACCAGGCCTTGGAATCACACAGTGTCTCGGTACCCAGTCTAAAAAATAATCCATATAATATTCAAAAATAATACAAACAAAATCGGAGTCATTACATTCTTCTCACCTAGGATATTTTTGTCCCAAAAATGAAAAACATACATCAATAGGTGCGGGTACTAGGATCACATCTTGGCCTAGTTCTCCCAAGTACTCTTCTTAATATTTTTGTGCTACCACTGGACAAGCACTGAGGGAATCTATTTCCCACAGTGGATCATCTCTGTATGTTCCTCGATCTCAACTATGTAATCAACAAAGGTATCCCCATTATTGATTTCCAGATCTACCAATTCAATATTATATTTCATTTTTTACAAGAATCTCTTCATTTATGACATGTGGCAGACATCATGAACCTGGTCTAACTACAGTGGTAGAGCTGAGTTGTATGCTTCCTCACCAACACTATGTAGTATCTGGAAAGGACCAATGAAAATCAAAGATAAATTTTCACAAAAAAAATTCTCTATAATCCATGCCAAGGTAATACCCTCAGGAACACATGGTATCCCTACTCGAACTTCATAGATCTTCATTGTGACTTATCATATGACTTATAAAAACTCTTTTCATTCCTCATCCACTCCTGAATTTTATTTACCTTGTCTGTAGTAGATTGAAACCACATTAGGCCCATGTGTTCAAACTTTCATAGATCATCCCAACAAAATGGTGATCTATAGGGTCTCCCATCCAAATCATCAAATGGTGTTATAAAAATGGTGTAATGGTAGTTGTTTTTGTACACAAACTCCACTAAAGGTAAATGATCCTCCCATCTATGGACAAAACCCAACATGAGAGCCCTCGGTATGTACTCCATGACCTAAATGGTCTACTCTGTATGGATGATAGTCTGTTGGTGAAACATTATTATCAAGGGTAACTGATTCCCAAAGGCCTCTGATAATCATGATGTGAAGTGAGGTTCATGGTCTGAAATTATTGTTAAGTTAACATGATGAAGTCGAACTATATCTTACATGTATAGGAATTCCAAGATGTCTACTAAACTACGTTATCAAATAGCTAGGAAGTTTTCAGACTTTGTGTGGTGGTCTATAATCGCCCAAAAGTAATTTTGTCCCCTATATTTACATGGTAACATCATCACAAAGTACATGGATATATTATCCTACTACCACTATGGCACCTCAAGGTGGTGAGAGAAACATGTTATAACCTGGTTCTCAGCCTTCACATGTTTACAAGTGAGTTATCGAGATACAAAAATCTACAAATCCCTTATTTATTCCTAGCACCCAAATCTATAATTAAATGTCTGGGTACATATTTTATGCACTTGTATGCACCACAAAATTAGAATTATGAAACTCCCATACCACCTCCTTCAAAAATTTCAAAGGTACCATTTTCTATCCTATGAAAAAGATAGCATGTTCTCCACCTTCATAATATCCATTGGGAGCATGTCCTGTAGATATATGAGTATGTAAGGTCTTGAAACTAGTATCTCTATACTGAGAATCCCAAACACACTATAAGAGTGTTGGGGTAATAAAATTCCACTAAATACCTGAATCCCCATTCTTTTTCACAAAAGGAAAACTACAATGATTCAAAATTCTATGATGTCTCAACAAATAAATGAGAGCAACATCTCTTACAAAGAGTGTCTGTCTCCATGTTCCCCTTCCCAATAGTGTATTCAATCTTGAATTCATAGTCTTGGAGGAACTCTAGACATAAATTATATCTAATGTTAATATCTTTATATGAGAATATATACTTGATAATATTGTGGTGATAGTATAAAATAAATCTCTCACCCATCAGGTAGTGTCGTCACATCTTCAGTGTGAAGACTACTGCTTCTAACTCAAGTGAATGGGTCATGTAGTACGGATCATGTGGTCTCAACTGACGTAAACCATAAGAAATAACTACCTACCTATGTATCAGAATAGAACCAAGAAAAATCCATAATTAATTTCATAACACTACAAACATGACACACTACATTGGAAATCTCAATACGGGTTCACTCATCATCCTCTGTATCAACTCTAGAAAAAACTATTGTCACCATTATATCTACAAAAAAATATCCACCATCTGATTCAATGATGTTAAGGGTGATTACACTATAAATAAATCATGTATGAAATTATAATATTACCCTTAAAACCCAAGGAATCTATTCACCTCAGTAACACTATTTGGTGGCTCCCAAGGAATCCCTACCTCAACCTTCACCAAGTCCACTACTAATCCTACCTCTAAGAAGATTTCCCCTAATAAGTGGACCTATTGAATCCAAAAACTAACACTTTGAGACCATAAAATAAATTTGGTGCTCTTAGAATATGTCTAGTACTATCCCATAGTGTGTTACATGATCCTCTAATGATTTTGAGTACAATATGAGGTCATTGATACTGACCACCATGAACAGGTCTAAGAAAGGCTGAATGATCTGGTTCATGAATCCCATGAACACTAATGGAGATTTTTTCACAACTAAGGGAATCACCATGTAATCATATTGACCATAGAGACATCTGCTTTTCAGATTCAGTATATTATCATCTCATACTCATAGATGGGGAAATCCTGATATGAGGTCAATATTCGAGAACCACATAACCCCTCTCAAATAATCAGAGAGTTCATATTACCTCTTTAGTGGATAATATTTGTTACAATCACCTAGTTAAAGAACTATTAATACCCACATAAACTCAAGCTCACATCCTCATTCTTGTAGAACAACATTGGGGATACCCAGTGGGAAACATTGGGTCTAAAAAATTCATTCTCCAAAAATCCCTCCAACTGATCCCTAAACTAAAGAAGACCAGCAAGAGCCATCCAATATGTTTTTGAAGATATAGAGGAAATATTAGGGTGTAATTAAATTCAGAAATTTGGATCTCATTAGAAATATAAAACAACAAAATGGTTAAAAAGTATGTCCTCATACTCCACCACCTCTATAGAAAATCAAATTCTCATAGCGTCCACAATTCTGAGAGTTACAATATCCAATTGATGAGTAATTGGTTGACCTCTCCTGTTATTGAGCACATCCTACTCTGATAAGTATTCTTTTTCACCTGTAAAGGAAAACCACATTCCATAATTTTGAACACATCACATCCTCTACCTAAAACTATAAATATGTGTATGAACTATTGATAGCTAGTCCATACCAAAGATGAAGTCATAATCCCTTGCCACTGCTACAAAGTGATCCCATACAAAACTCTCACCTATAAGAATTTTTTCACACTATTATCAGAAGTGTGCAATATTTAAGTCACCACCTTTAAGAGTCTCCAACCACAAGGGTGGATCCAATGGATCAAACTAAATATATAAATCTCAATCCATACAACAGGTAAGGATGGAATTAATCACACTTATGTCTAAAAATATTGTATTTAATGTATAAAATACACAGATCATTCCTTGTATCATCCATTGAGCCCTAGGTTTATAGGCTTTCATAGCCTACATTTGACCCTGTCCCCAACTACCAGCAACCTAAGTTGGCATTCGCCACATTGGGCTAGTGGTAGTAATAGTTTGAACCTCCAACCACATATTCGTTCTATACCATCCCCTGAACCACATCTTTTTCACAAAAGACAACAATGATCCAGCCTCTGCCACTTTCTTGGTGGTCCCTCTACTATCTCTCAATCAGTTGTATGGAGGGTTGGAAAATCTTGAGTCGTATGTCCCTAATAATCGCCTGAGAAACAGTACCTCTCCCTCTACTGATTTGATCCATCTTGAGATCAATGCATCATTGACTATCTTTCCTGGGATAGCCTCCTAATGCATCTAACATTCTTGGATTCATGTGACTATTATCTACTACCTGATTCCAATTTCCTAGCTCCTAGGTTCCTACTACCATCACCCACTATCACTGCCTTCTCTTCTAGGAATCTCTCCACCACTAAGGCCCTCTCAAGTAGTTCAGCATATGTTGGAATGCAATGGGATACCAATGAATAGAGGATAACCTAGTCTAATCCATTATCAAAGGTCCATTATATAAATAATTTATCTCGAACCATATCCATGGATATATTTAAGAGATCAGTAAACCTAATTGAATACTCCTCCATGGTCAAACCTACCTACTACAAATATAGAATATCTTGTAGAACACTGATGGAAACATGGAAAGGTAGAACACCTCCCTAAAGTGGTGATCAATGTAGGACCAAGATAGAGTTGTCTCATCATATGACTGAGTTACTAAGCTCCACTGTATCCCAACAGAGCCCTAAAGAACTCATGGTGAGGACCACCATCTGATCTGTAGGCGTCCTCATAAAAATGAAAGCTTAAGTGACTGCCTCTAGCCAGACCTTTGCCACCAGGTGGTCTGGCTCACCCCGATATCTTGGAGGACTCTACCACTTAAACTCTTACAGTTCCCTCAGCCTACATGAATCCCCTTCTAGAAATTCTAGTGCTAGCTACTTCTCAATGGGTGGTGGTATAGCTAGTAAACCACTTGGAGGTGTTGTCTTCATTATGGGCCCTTATACTGATTCCTTGTCACTTATAAGATCATTCTCATGATCACCTAGTAGAATCATGTATGGGTGACTTCATGGAGGCATCCTAAAATAAAACAATATGTACCATGGTCAAAGAGTATATATAGGTATTTGAATCAAGAAGAACACTGAAAACATACCCAATTCTTATATGATACATGTACTAATCTTTTTCTTGCAACCGACATCATAAGGTAGCTGATAAAATTTGTTGTTTATTAATACGCTGGTCTCCGCACTAACACAAGAATCCCTTTTTTAAAATATGAACATGGAATAGTAAACACGGTTTCCATGAACCAATATCACTAACTCCAGTCCTAAGATAGAACTAACTCCTCTGATACCAATCTGTCATGACCCAACCAACTGGGGTCTGACTGGTAACTCCCCAATACTTCCTACAATAGGACAGGGGAGGGAGACCAGTTTCGTGTAGGTATATCCAATAAATGGGAGGAATTTCCATAATATACCTATACAAACACACACAAAACATCAATCCCACATAATGATAAAATCTAAAAAAAACCGAAACCAATGCATGCTTGCATCAATAATCCCACAACTTGGGTATGACATTAAAGTACTGAAATCAAAAAAGGGGCTAAATACAAGAACAACCAAAAAATTTAAATATCCCAACCTACTTCATGGGAATAGACTATGCTGAAATTAAAACACACAGAAAAAAACTCATCTTATCTATCCCAATCCATGCTCTAACTTCTCCATGTACTCTTGAAACATCATCAAATGGGTTTTTGTTCGCATAAGACATAAAACATGTGGGAAGAAAAAATGTAGGGGTGAGTATAATAATACCCAGTAGGACACCCAAAAATAATAAACATGAAGCACTAAGTATAGTCATATCATCAATTATTTAATAATCAATTTATAATATAAAACACCCCTATATACTCAGAAAGGACATCACCCCACCAAGTGGTCACAACCAACTTCTAGCCACATGATTTTAATTGTAACAATGCTCATTCTATGAGAATACACTCTGTGATCCATGCTATGATCAGAGACACTCAATCAAGAGTTCAATAACATTGGTCCCCACCTACGAAACCCCACTAGTCTTAGAAGACCCAAATACTCAGTTATGGAGTCATGCGAAGAACCATTACGGAACACCATGAACCCAATCTAGATCAACCACTATGTAGGGGATATTACACCAAAAATAGCATGAACCCTACTGATATATACTTCTAAATAGAGTATCAATTACCTACTCAAGGAATTCATGATGATTCCACAAACCCCTCCTTGGGTAAAAATATGATAGAGGATCACACTCAAGTCACATGGAAGGACACCATGAACTGTATGAGAGACTAATCCTCTATAGGGTTTCACAACCCTAATATGTGCACTTAATATCTCATTGTACCATCAAGGGACAAGACCAAGTGTAAAACCACTCAACCACCACTATTCTAAAATGAAAACAAGAATAGCTCTATGTTATCTCTGAGGGAGTACGTGACTTGTAAGTATTGTATAGGGAATAACTTTCTCAACCTAGATGTAACAATGTGGTTATGCCTCACAAGACATGTAAAATTCATTATAAATAGTGTGTTAGTGGAACACATGATGTGTAGAGGTCACTATATTCCCTTCTTGTGTCACCAATTTGTGCATATGTGCAATTGTTCATGTCTATGTCTGAGTACATTGTGTGACCAAACCCAGGTAATAATTTCTATGTTTGTTTACACTTTGAGGTACATGTTAAGTCATCATGGATGGGTTATATGTCATATTAACATCTCACATGGTGTATGACATTTAAGTCACTGTGAAATCCCAGCTCCATGGCTAGGGTGTCCTACACTATGTGTAATCCTGAAAAACATGTAGTGTGTATAGAAAATTTCTAGAATCCTATGTTTCTTTTAGAAATCATCCATCTTTCTTTAAGATCCATCGTACACACCATAATATTTATATGTGGGGTTCTCTAGTCATCTTGACATCGAATATTGTATATCGGATCTTAGAATACTTTTGGGAAACGTTTTCTTAGTCCTTCCACAGTTTCATCGTGCAGCACTTGGAAAAAATGAATCCCACCATTCTGGTATTATTCCTCCTTGATTTTTCCACCATTTATTTCGATCCTCCAATATCAACCTCCATAAAAAAATCTACCCACTCTATTTATCCTTTAATCCAAATAATGTTCATGTAATGATCATATACAAGGTAAACATCAAAACACATGCCAAAATAAATACTCATGATAAACACGTAAAGAAGTGGTGGATAAAACTAAATTCCAAAACATGTGAGGAATGATTATCTAACTTTATTCATTCAAACTCGTTTCATTTTCAAAGAAAAGTAAGAAATAAATAGAAAATAATCTCAATGAACAAAAAAATTCAATAAAATTAAATCAACGACTTATATGTCTGTCAAATTTATTCATTGAATTGATATATGTATATCTAGGATTAAATAACATTATAGAAAACAAAAATAAACAAACTACCTTGAATTTGGAATGATCATTTATAAATAATGGGTCTTAATTTCCATCATTGATGAGATCCTTGAACTATGTTGGTGCAATGATCTATGATCAAGTCTCAATTACCAAGAACGCTCTCCTCTTTTTTTATCCATGTCTCCAAGGGTTCGTATCCAACCCTATTTCAAAACCTAAAAATGCATATCTAAATATAAAAATAGTTTTTTCATAAAATAAAATAAATTCACTCAATTTTTTAATTAATTTTTTTAATTTTTTCCCCTGAGCACTTTTCTTCAAATTCCCCACACTAACAAATGTTATGTCATACCTTGGGTAAAACTCACACCCTGAACTCAACGGTGACCTCTTATTTTTTATCATGGCCCTATTTTGGGATTGATTTCACTTTTCCTGAAAACTATGAATGTTTTTTATTGAATATATTTACAAAAATTATTTTAGGCTCACCAAGCCTTGGAATCACACACCATATCAGTACCTGGTCTCAAAAATAGTCTATATAATATCCAAATATAATACACAAAAAAATTGATTTTCTTTGAAGGGTCAGCCATACCATTAAAAGTAGTTTCCACTTTAAAAATTGGTCACAAGAAACCAAAATATGATAATTCTTAACTAACCTTATGGAACATATGCAATAAAGTCTGAAAATGACTGAAAAATGGTAAACATATAGGAATAATAAATGTTAATTTTCATTTTCTTTGCATCACTTACCCAGATCAAGGAACAAAAACAACACATGTCACCTAAATCATGTGATACCATTCAGACATATCATTTGGATCATAGGATGTCCTTTGTACATGTCAACCAAGTTGTATGAAGTAATCTTGATTTTTTCATCCTGGTCGTGAAACATACTTCATACATGTCAGCTTCGTCATGTGGTTCCCTCATGACATGTCAACCCAGTCTTGTGAATTCCTCTAGACATGTCACCCAATACATGCTCTAGCATAAAGTAATATCATCTAGGTATTCCAAAGTCCTCCAAACATGATATAGAGATCAGTTGATGTCCTTCAGTATTACCATAAAATTCAATTGATTCCCTCCATATATGTCAAGAAAGTCATGAAAAAGCATACATACAGTCCATTCAGATCATGCCTTGTCCTTTAGGAATGTTAGTTAGGTCTTGATAAGTCCTAAAAACATGACATCTAGGTCATGAAATGCCTTACAAACATGTCAAGAAATTCATGTGGAAGCACCAAGACATGTAACCCCAGTAATGAGGTGCCCTCTTGACATGTTAACCAAGTCTTACAAATTCCAATGGAAATGTCACTTAATTCATGTTGTATCATTAGTAAAAATCATCTAGGTTGTCTGAAGTCCACTAGACATGTCGTCCTAATGATGTGATGTACTTTGAGATTGGTAACCAAGTCATGTGACACCCTCTAGACATGTCAAAAAAGTCATGAAGAAAAACCTAGACATGTATAACGGATCATCAAATGTCTTACAGACATGTCATCCATAGCTAATGACATCCATTGGAAAAGTCAATTGGATCATGTGATTGTATTTTGAAATTTCATTTAAGAAATCAATACATGTACGAAAATCCCCGAACTTATCACACATACATACCAGGAATGTTAGGAAGAAAAGTAAAACATGGTAGGCCAAAAATCAGGACATGTCATGTAGACGTCTTGAGACATGATATCCTTTCAAAGTTGGAAAAATTTGTCTATGCTAACAAAATAAACTATGACATGTCTGATTCCTATAAAAACAAGATATATAGGATTCCTTATTAAGGATTGATATCTAATGGGAATCTACCTCAATGTAAGACCCTCCATGTCTCTAGAACTCAAACCCATAGAACCCAAACTGTCATATGGGTTCATCTCTCTACCTCACCCATTAGAGAATTGAGAATCCAACTAAACTATGAGAACTATAATTCATGTCCAAATAGGATACGTAGTATTCCTTCCTTAGGCCCAAACTCTATATCAAATATCCCATCTCGACAGCCTCGGTGTACAAGCCCCAATTCCATATGTCATTAGACTATTCACTTTTAATCCCTTGTTTATCACATAAAGAATTTCTCACAGGGACTAAGTGATGTACAATGATCATATCATTCACATCATAAATCTTCCCCAGCCAAGGAACCTCAATTTATAATCTAAGATGAGTGGCATGATATGAATTCCCCCATACAAGAGAATTAACCTTAATATATGTCCCAAGGCTATGATAAAAATATGATAACTCTAATTCCTATCCAAATTGGATAAGTAGGATTCCTTCCTAAGGCTAGAGCTCCATACTCGGTGCCTATGTGCCCTCATATTTTTTTATTTTTTTACAATGTTAAATTGAAGGACTTGAATAAAATATATGGGTTTTGATTACTATTATAAATAGGATATGTATGATGCCTCATAAATGATCAATCCCATTTTCAAGACATCAATCACCTCCCTTGATGGTAGTGAAATCCAGAGTGCCTAGTTATTTGGATTCAAAATATATGATGTTACACATTTATAGTAAATAATGGTAAATGCATGACGAAAATCATATATATATAGATAGACTATTTATGGGAACCCCCTGGTAACATAAAAGGATATAACACCTGATCATTTTATTAGGGTAATAGGTTTGGTATTAGGGTTATCATGAAATTCATCAAAATATCTTTAATTTATAGGAGAGTGCATACTTATGTAATAATTTCCCCCAAAATGGGGTGATTATCCTGAAATCTCATCCTCTCACCCAATGTATGTTTCTATGTGTCGTTGGGTATGAAACCCCAAATGACCACTAGGCTTTGGAAAGAAGGTTTTTACCCTTTTATGGATGTGTAAACCATTGAGAGTGTTTATGAAAGATGTAATTAGTGAACTGTACATGAAATATTATAAATTCGACTCCCTTCATGGGTTAAATATGATAGAAATACCATCTCCAATCATACCATTTCATTTCCTACAATTCATCATCCTTACGAACAAACAAAAATGGTAAACTCGATCTGAAATCATTTAACTCTGACACCCCTTTCAAAGGTTAAAAATGATAGACTACCCTACCCCTGTCAAACCATTTCATTTCATACTAATTATAATCCTTACAAGAAAAAAATGGGGAACCCGACAATAATTTCTCAAATTAAAAAATACTCATTTGACCAAATGTAACCCAGGTTCCCATGATATAAGTCTATTCTAACTATGATAATTCTGTGCAAGAAATATGGAAAACCTGGAAATAAGAAAGGATAATTTTGCTAACTATGAATATCAAATTGAGAATCTATAATACTTATGTTTATGAACTGATTGGTGACCTTGTTACTCATTGTATTTAGGATTGTAGACATTTCTCTCACAAAAAACTCCCCAACACGAGGTAATGTCTTCATCAAAAAACTATTATGGAACTTCAAATGTGGATAAAACCTCTATAAGTTGTAAAATCAATTTAATCATCTATAATTGGGTAGAAAATGAAATGGAAAAATAATACCACTGACGTGCTATGATATCGACCCTCAAGGATCTAGCTGAGAGCCTCCAAGAGCTGAATTCGATGAGTCTGTTGCGTTTAGAGAAAGACACTGTTAAAATAGTGGCACTCATTACCAACATCAATCACATTGTATTTTTATCAACAAAGTGTAAAAATCATAACCTTATGTATCTGATTAAGGTGTATCAAGGAGTCAACTACATCTTTATTCAGATTCAAGAGCCACTAAGGAGGGATCTTGTCAACCATCATCACCAGCATCATCCTATCGGTTCCCCTCCATCATCTGGTGAGTGAATCCCAGAAAACATTTACACCCAAGATATTCATGTACAGTTACAAAGGAAGTCATTTCAAGTATAGAAATATGTGGATAACTAGTATCATTCTCATATCCCGACTTCAGTTGAAAACGTTTTTCAGCATATTCTAGTGGTATCCAATGAGCAGGATCTTATCCATCCTCACTTGAATCAAGTCTACATGCATATTCCTGTAGCAATCATGGGAGAGGAACATATACCTACCCCCATTCATGAAGCCCATTAATATATTTTGGTGTATAAATTACTAAATTAGTGGCCTTATATCCCCACTTCATTCAAAGATATCTTCAAATACACATTGGATATAATAAATGTGCATGCCTAAATTCCTACAAAAACTTTTCTAAAATGTCACTACGTAATAGAAATAGATGAATAACCCCACTAGAATATTCTTATACTAGTACTGATACAGGGATAATCATGATTTCCTTATCCTGACTACTAGAATAGCATAATACTCTAATTATTGTAAACAAGTGGCTACTTCGGAGAAAACAAATATTCTTTCTACTACCCAGGAGGATTATCGAACTATTTTGGTAAAGGATGAGGCACTAGAACAAGATCATATTCTCATTCCCACTATGTATCACCAAGTGAGAGCATCACATGCCTCGGGATAGGAACCCAATCCTATTGAAAAACAATAACAAAATACTCTATAGGCTCTAGATCGGGTTCATATTCCCATTCCAACTAGGGATCTCCAAGTGAGATCAGCACTTGCCTTGGGAAAGGGTCATATTCTTGAAGAGAAAGACTAGTGGAATACTCAAAAGGTCTAAGAAAAGGATAATATTCCAATTATAACCATGGATCATCAAGTGAGAGTGTCACATGCATTTGGATAGGCTCATATTCTTATCAGAGAAGCTACTTGGCATATTCCAGTAGCTTATAGAATCCATGATCATGTCCCTACTTACACCAATGAATGAATATATCTGTATCCTTCCAAGTCTATAAAGGATGAGTCTCATATCCATTATCAAATTATGATGGTCTATTAACATATTTTTTAGGGGAATACATATTTGAATCTGGCTCAAATCCTCGCTTCAAGCAGGGTTGACCATCATATTCTAGAAACCACCCATAGGAAGTATCATTTTCTTACTGATAACATAGAAGCTCACCAACATACTATAGAATCTTATCAACAGATGTATCATATTCCCACATCACCAAATGGTTATCAAAAAATTTAAGAACACATCATGGAGAAGGATCATATCCCTAATCAACCTCAAAGGAAAAGTCATCATATTCCTCCCACAATGCATAATGAGGCTCATTTCCCTAACCTTGTCATTATCAGTTTCCTTGAGGATGATAGCCACATATCTAGAACACCTTAAGGGTCCATAAACTCTTATACTGAAGAATAAGGTGATAATTTTCTTGATATTACTCCTCAAGGTAGTGTGGATAGGGATTGCAATAACTCTTCTATCAATATCCACCATGGTCAACCTCTACATGGTGATATCATTCTTAGAAAAGGAAATCCTCTCATTTCCCAGACACTTCCATATAGATGGGATCTGAAACCTCATACACCATTCTATAGAGACATGATCGGAACCCCAAGTTCATCCATATATAGTTCCCCATTAACTATTGGTAACCCTAAACCGCAGACAGAAGGTGTCCCAAAGAAGAGACCACTGTGGTATGACCATATAAAAATGTGTAAGTATGATGAAGAGGATGAAAACATAGATATATGGAGAGATTTAGCTAGAAAAAACCTCTCTATCATGTTATGGCCCCTCACTAATTCTGACTGTGAGATCATAGACAGCCTATATAAGGATTCAATTCCTTGAATACATAAGAAAATAATGTGGGAAACTCATCAGTGATTGAAGTCTAGACACCTCTTGTATCTAGGATATGAGGGTCACCCTAAAAACATATACACACTCTGTTGTCAACTAGATATGGTTGCCTTTTTCTATATTCATTATCCTTGGAATGTAGTATCATGAAAAACTTCATTATCCTATTTTTCTCTATCTCATGAAAACTATCCATTGACTAATATACAAATCCGCATCCGATGTACATGTATGGAGATGGGGGAAATATAGATCATTTCACTTAACAATGTCTCCAGAGTAGTATAGCCCCCCAGATATTGAATCATGTAATTTCATACCCTATGGAGAGGTTAGGGGAATAGTAAATTCATGATCTAGTTAGCCACTATGGTTGAATGAGACCATATTAAAGATGTAAAGACCTCACAAATGGAGGGATAGGACTACCAACACAACTTTATACTGGGCCCCTTGAAGTAGTGGGAGTACATTTCAAACACTGAAGATGATGTTATGACCAACCTAACAACATACCATATAAAATAACTCCCATTGGGGTCTTCCATTTCTCCAACCTCATACATGATCCAAATTCTTCCAAATCAAACAGGTCACAATAGAAGCTGTAATAAAAGTCATCCAAGAGTGAACCCATACCATAGGGGTCAATGAATATTTATCACCACCTCCACCCCTTGGTTCATTAATCCCTAAGAGGATTTAGTAAATATTGGTAGTTGTTTCAAACCATCCTCATTCCTCATGTCTGGGGGAATATTTATCTCAATCATCATCACTAAGTTCATCACACCCAGAGATGGTTGACGGTTCTAGACCAACCTCATCCCATAGTTTTAGGGTCATTTATATCTAAATTCTTGTCCCATGAGTCCTTACATCCTCAACTAGAATCATCAAGTCCTCAACAGTAGGATCAAAAACCACGAATGGAGGTTTTGAAAATTCCTCATCCCATAAGTTTGGAGAGATATTAATCATTTTCAATATCTCGGAAGAAATCAGTATTCTCTAGGTTGAGAGGTAAATATCGAAGGCCATCATCCCATCTATTCCTCCCACTGCAAGAAAACCCACTCTTATTCAAGTCCCATTCAGAACACATGACCTAAAACTCCCTCAAGGTCACTAATCCTATGCCAATATGGGGGTAATGTATAGTGATGGAAATCAAAATCAATAGTGATCATAAGCCAAAAAGGTCTAATATGGCCAAGGGTTAAAAAAGAAACCTTGATTCAAGCTGTACAGAATCACCCAAAATCATTTAGAGTCATGGTAAAACTTCTTTTTCTTGATACACATTAGTGAATTTAATCACCATTAACACTATAGATAATTTGTATCAAGATGAAAATGTAATGGGATGTAATACGGAAAATATACCTTTAGATGAGGATGATCTGGTCGCACCAACTGAGGTTGGATGAAAGTAGAACCATTTGACAATCCAATACCAGGAACCTCCAAATATTGACTTTTAAATTCTATGGTAGAACACTACAATGGATAAAGGTAAAGAAGTGGTTATATCCTATACATTTTCTAGAAGATCTGAAATTCCTTCTATAGAGGAGTATTTGGAACAATATGATAATGAGATACAGAATATTACACAACTATATATGGATCTACTCAGGGGAAACATTCCAATTGGGTATTTCCTTTAGGCTGAGATGAATATCCCACCTTCCACAAATCATGAAAGTGATGATCCATTTGTAAGAGAGGAATATTAGCATTAATACGGCTCCATATTTTGGAATTTGGTCTATATAAATGAGGATGTTGAAGATGATTGTCAATTCCCACCATTACGAAGATATCCTCTTCCCCACTTTGTCAATTATTCATTCTTATCATGGATTAAGAATCAGAAGGAAATGAATATGATACCACTTCATCAAGCCCCATCTTCTTCCTATAGATGAGTGGTGGTCCAAACAATGTTACCTTGGAAACTGATCAATGACATTGAATACATGGCTACTTGAATTGAAGCCATGGAATAGTGGCACGTAGTTGTGCACCCTATTAAGAAGTCATATCCTAAATGGGTGGATGAAATTTTTCCCCCACCCAATTTCATCAATCCCACTTTCTAATCATTCGATAGCATGGAAGATATAGAATAGCATCACACACACTCTGTGTCCAAATGTGGTCTGATGATGGGCCCTCGAGATCAATAAGAGGTGACCAAGATGACATGTTTGGTACATAATATGATAGGGAGATATTTTGGGAATAGAAGTCTTCCATAAGGATCCATTGTTTGATGGGAAGACCTACATTGTCAATTACTTTATCATTTCAGCTCTATGCGAAGGAAAATGACAAATGTAGACCTCACAAACTGTAAGCAATGTGAAAATGAGAGGGTTTCTGACTTAATGTACAGATGGATTGGTTTAACTCGTTAACCCATGATCCACCTATCACAGTAGTAGTTACTAGAACCCTTTTCTTTAAATTTTAGGGATGATCTATAGACACCCCTGATCCAGAGGAAATATCCAGATGGATTCCCTAAGTTTGTAGAAATGCTGCAATGTTTGAAAATTTCATTCAGCATACCTAAACTAAATTATAGAACATGCCCTCGTCATCGGGTAAAAGGCATAGTAAGATAGATAAATATACTATTACATTCAAACCAATAGTTTTTCCCATTCAATATCCTATTTTGGCATCAAATTTTCAAACACCTCCAATCGAGCGGTAGTAATTATAAAATAACTCTTGGTCAGAGGTAAAAATAGATCATGGTCACTCAGGATTGAAGGAAAAAATGAATAAATACTAATACTTCCAAAATGAGTAGGCCCTTGGTTATTTCCTTATATCCATAGAAAATGGCATAATCAATCTATTTCAATATAGGAAACCAAATGAGGTCAACCTCACTGATCATCCCGACTGTTTCCCATTCTATAGGATGTTGAGTCACACCATCAATGATTGATCCCTAAATCATCGTTGAATATAGATACCTGATTGTTGAGAATTCTTTTTCATTTTTTAAATTTTAAACTATTTCCCAAACAAAATAAGAGGATAACTGGAAATAATTTCCATCCAGGTGAGAGAAAAAATTTGATAACAGGATGACTTGAAATATTGTTTTTCAAGCTCATTCCATCATGGGAGCATAGATTCTCAAACCCATAATGGTCTCATCAACTAGGGAGTTGAAATATAATACACATCCTAGTGGTGGATGTAATCATCTTACACCGATATAGATAAAAGAGGAAGAGTCATATTCAGCTATTATACAAGCTCTGACTATTGGAGATTTCTTCCCTATAATTTCTAGAGAATGGGAACCACCCCACTAAACAGAACCCTCAATGGATGAATATATCATATTTGGTTCTATTTATATAATATACATAGAAGATCACTTATATTATTCTTAATACACCTCCACGTATAAGTTCCCCACACCTAGCCGGGAAGTTGGAGGCCAATGGCATAGAATCTAAGGATACAAGGGATAGCATAGGTATGGTCAAAAACAATATCTTGGTCACATTTCTTTATAGGATATATATTTAGTTGAGACCCTTGGGAAATCACCCTATCAAGCCCAATGGAAACATGATGGTGTCCTAGATCCCTCCAGTGGGCATCCAAGTCCAATAATCTTACCTAACCAACAAGTGGGGGTGTGAATGTATGATCGTCCTAGATAATGTGGAAGGACGATGTGACCTAGGCCACTAGAAGTATATTATTCTGCAATCTCTGCACAAGAACCAGGATTGTCAACCTAAAATACCTCAGCTCTTGAACTACAAAATAGAGAGCATCCCTACCTATGGATGGAACAACATTTGTCACAAAAGTATAATATTATAAAATAGTTGGTAGTTGTGTCAGCCAAACTCTCATTCCTAGATTCTCTCCACCTTTCAAAAGATCTAAGAAAAGAACTCTTTCAGGATCTTTATATACTATAGGTGTTTGATAAGGAATTTTCTACATTTTATATTTATTTTTTGGAGACTAATCTATTATAATTTAATTTATCCATCTCATTAACAAATCGAGATCAGGAATAAATCATCTAGGGACATATCTGTCCCCTATATGTTTTTGGAAAACTCGACAATGTCAATATACTAAGCTATCTAATTAAAAAATATTTGGGAGTCAAACTCATCTTGATTCAGACCCTTAAACATTTGTGATAAAGTGAGGGGGATTTATCTCCCATAATGGTAACCATTCAAGGGTATGATAAAAGTGAGCAAAGACCTACCAACAAGAACAAACTCATAGATCCATTTGCATATATCACATTTAAAATTATGTTCACGGTTCTCTATCATGACACCCCATATAATTTCTTAATCATAAGACCTTGCCTTCTTATCCATGTCACTATACTTTCAAAATTTCATCAATGCTTAAAATACCCCATTTATGGGATGTTCGGAATGCTACATGGTGATCGTGCCCTCTTCAAGTCTCGTAAAGACACATATATTGACATGGATTTCCATTAAAAGGAAATCAAACAAAAAATTGTGGGTGAAAATTTATAGGTTGTATCCCCCAATGTATTGGGGCACATTTATAAAAATCCCTAGAGTATTCTTCAAAAAGAATATGTGATACCCATAAATATGATCAAGGTAGTAGGATCATTAAAATATTTCAAAGCTCATTTTGTCTCAAGTGATGGTGTACAAGGAAAAAATCATCTCTATAATCTCTCTAAAATGAATCTAATAGTTTAGGATGACAATGCTTCTTCCCCTAGCCTCAATTACCTCGATGATTACATATATGCCCACATTTTTCATATCTCTTATAAAAATGTCTCCCTAGACATAGATTTAGAAGAATAATAAGGTAACCACAAGAATTATCCTCACACATTTGTGGAAGGAATCCCCACCACTATCTATGAGATCATGTTGGTACATTTGGGAACATAATAATTCTTGAGTCTTATATTGATTAGAACTACCATGCCTCTTGAGGATCAAGATATGTAAATTTTATTTATAAAGTATCGTTGATATGTGTTCTCTTGTAATTATACATAAATTCTTAGGATGAACAATAATGTGTCTACATGCCACTTAGGCTTATCCAATGGTTGTCGAGGTTTGAATCTATCATCATAGAGGCTGAAAAACTCTTATACTACTGATGTAGAATTTGAATTTTATAAACTGATAAAATCCCATTTTTAAAGGAAGATGAATATCTAAGAGGTCTATCCAACATAATCCTATTAAAGAAAATGAAATAATCAGATTTGGGTCTTCAAAGATTTCAAAGACCTTAATTGACACTACTTGAAGGATTATTTCCCATTTACAACTATAGAACTATTGATCGATAAAGATTATAGATTTCAATGCCTTTCCTTAATGTATGGTTATTCATGGTACATTTAAATAAATATGTCCCTTGAAGATGAAGAAACCACCCCCTTCAGAGAACCTCAAGGGATCATATTCTATCAGCTCTTTCCATTTAGATTAAACAACATTGTAACTACTTATCAATGCACCTTGTATCGTAACATTAATCCCCTCTTGAGAAAAAATAGAAAAAATCTATGTCAATAATCTGGTTGTCAAATCTCAGTAGTGATGTGATCACTTCATGGGCCTCCAAACAATCTTTGACAAGTTCTGGTAGTATGTTTTACAGATGAATCTGCTGAAGTTCACCATTCGGGTAACATCCTAGAAATTATATGAATTTTTAGAAGACTAATATATAATCAAGCTTGACCCAAATAATACTCATGCAATCCTAGAAATTTTACCCCATTTTAATCTTAAATATATAAGGGGGCCTTAAGGTAACATCACTTATATTAGGTGTTTAATAGCTAACCTGGCTAGAAATTCACTACCCTTCACCAATTTGATTAGAAATAGAACTAAATACATATGGGAGAAATACTACAAAGATAAATTCAAGAGTCTTAAGTAGTTATTCTTACATCCATCATTCTTGATTCCGCTGGTGTAAAAAAAGTAACTCATTTTATATGTGGAATGCATGAAATAATAACTTGGCTCTATCCTCAGATAGAAAAATGATATGTGGAATTATAATAGACTCTACTATATTATTAAAATTATTTTAGGTACGGAGACCTCATAATATGATTTTGATAATAACTACCTCGCACTCATCATTGCGGTAAAAAAGTTGATACATTACTTTTTGCTTCACAAATTTCACTTGGTCTCTCGTATTGGACCATTCTTGTAAATCCTTTCCCAACAAAAACTAACTAGCTATTTGGGATGATGGATGATTATTCTACAACAATATGAAATTCAATTAATGTTACAAAAGTCAGTGAAAGGGTAGACTATAACTGGTTTCCTTGTGGCACATCCCACATCAAAAATCACCCTAGTAGACACTGAACTTATAAATGTGGAGGTTTTCTATGCCAATGATACTCTTTGAACATGGGAGATGTATTTTTATGTTTCCTCCTAATGTCTTTTAGGAATGATTCATGAAAATCCAATGTTCAATCGGGTTGGTCTACATATTGTATTAGTTTCTTGGGAAAAATCAATTTTTCCCAACTCTTTCTCATTGTCTCAAGGATATAATAATAATAAGGGAAAATATCAATCCCTCGTCGATGGCTTGTCACTATCTATATAGCTAAAAATAGTCTACCAAAACATCAAACGGGATTTAGAGTTGGTGATAGACCTGATCAATGGTGGATATGACATCAAAAAGGAATAATTATCCCCAATCATCGAATAAGTCAGAGGAGTAATGGTAGAGATCCTTTTGAAACCAACATTTCATCATGTTCCTTGATCACAAAATGCTTATACTGACACACTGTCTAATGGAATTATAGTTTTGGATGACCCTGGTTAGGGAGACACACAATGATGGATGGTCTCATCAGTCATCATATGTGACATGTAAGAAATCAATTAGATCATTACCACCACAGATTCTGATGAACTGATATCCACCCCTAGATATATAGATCTCAAAATTGATTCTCTACAAAATTGGACCCTCCTGATAGACTGAGCCAAAAGGGAAAAAATTTAGTACCAGGTAGTAAACATTACCCATCTAGACGAGTCGAATGATCAACAATCCCTCTATAAATTATGATTTTATAGAATTATCCTTGGATACATAACAGAAATAGATTTTTCTAATATAATGAAGAAGTCCACCCATGATCTTATAGAACTCATCAATATGTGACTAGGCTCTTCCACCAAATTAGGAGTCTTGGTTACTAATAGAAAATAATGATACAGGACTGTGTGCAGTTCACCAAAAAATAATTCATGAAAGAATCATGTTAACTTCATCAATAAACTTCCATAATTTATGAATTTAGCTTAATATTCTGGGCTATTTTCTTTGGGCGGAATGTATGTTGTGGGGACATATCCCCCCATTACTGTTATGTAGTTTAAGTACATCCTTAATTCTATCAACTTCTTTTCTGAATGGTTTGTGGAAATGCACCTCATGTAATTTTGAGAAAATAATATCATTAACTTTTTGGAGTCCAATATCATCACCAAATTTGAAGTCCCTCACACAGTATTGATGAAAAAAGGCACCAATTAATGTTCTACTAAGTTGAATAAATTTTACCATGTGTATATCATTATGTCCAACCATTTGACCCACTATCATGTAGTAGGAAATGGGAAAATATATACCTTTAATAAGACACTTTAAATATAATTCAAAATATAATGAATATAGACAAAAAGTCTTGTGCAGACAAGATATTTCATTATTTATGGGTCTACCATACCACCACATGTACTTCTATAATATAAAATTTGTATTCATTTGTGTACAGAACCATGGTAGTGTTTTCCATATAAGTATAGTTTCCCTTACTTTTAAAAGATATCTATATAAAATCTCAGATTATGATCAATTGAAAAATTGGTTGGATGATTTGGAATGACTCAGTGAGAAAAGGTTGTGTACACTACACAACTTTAAAGTCTACCAGAATCAGATCGCAAGAGACTTAAATAAAAAGGTTCACCTTAGTCCATTCCTTTAGGGAGAAATATTATTAGATTTAAAAAAATGATACATGTAAAGAAGAATCCAAATCTATAACCCAAATGGGAAGTTTCTTACATCATACATAAGGTTTATCCTAATAGATATTAATCACTAGCCACAATAGATGGTGAAATTGTCACTCCCCCCAAAATATAAGGATTCTTATGAAAAACTTGGCAAAGATTCCTTCAAATCATCTCAGATCCTAAACTTGTGATGATAAAGAGTAAGAAACAATACCTAGTAGGAAGACTTTAAACTACATAGTGTCTCTCATCCTAGCCTCATGACATTAAACTACACGATGTGTCTTTACAATATGACATTAAACTATATGGAAGATGTCCTCACTGCATGAATTTAAACTATATGGGGAACATAATTTCACCAAATAACCACTTCACATGATATAAATATATTCATAAGTGAAATAAAGTTCCCTTGTCCTTGTGTGTGATTTAGATCCTCATTGGAAATTCCCCCATTCAATAACTACATGTGTCTTGATTCTTGCCATCACAAGATATGTAGTGATGCCTTGATCTCCAGTATTGGGTCCATCCAAAATATTTATTTTTCACATCAAGTAACTTTTTTCCTTACCACATTACATTAAACTATATGGATGGAATCCTTACCACATGATGTTAAACTGTATGGTTTACATCTTTACTGCATGATGTTGAACTACATGGATGGCATCCTTACCACAAGACGGTAAACTTTATGGCTCAAATCCCTTATGCATGACAATAAACTGCACAGTTTTCCAGAACAATAAATGTATTGATTTTCACTTCAATGAGATATATAGAGATTCGTAGATCCTATATCATTCCCTAAGACACTTCATTATACAAAATTCCCCTATCCTTTCCTTTAATCTCCTCTATGTGTTTAGAGTAACCATTTATGTTACTTGTTTATTTCACTAATCATGGCTCATGTGGGATTATGACTTCTAATCAAAAACACCCTGCATGATCAAGAAATATTAGTGCATGATAGGGTTAGTATGGTCTTGGATGCATGACCTTAAAAGGCACACCACGATTCCCAGTGTCATTATGTAAAACTACTAGGTTAATATCTCTTTCATGACATAAAAATTATCATTACATTGTACCTCACATGAGAGGACCACTATCCTTGGTGTTGGCCCCCCTTCACACCTTCATTCAAGAACTACATGTGGCTTGATTCTATTAATCATAGGATATACAGTGACTCCTAGATCTCAAATCTAGGGTCCAGCTACAACAATCAATGGGATCAATTCACCCCACTGCATTTTGGGCATACCATTCTTGAGTGTTTACCATTTAAGAACTACATGTGGATTGATTTCTATTATTAAAGGATACATAGTAACTCCCAGATCTCCAATCATGATTCCAACTACAAAAATAAAAGGGAACAATTCCCCCCTCCCCCTTTGTGTATGGTTCAGAACTATGTTGAGAGTTTCCCATTAAATAACTATATTTGTCTTGATTCCTATCGTCACAATATATGTAGTGACACTTGGATATACAATTCAAGAACTTGCTACAATAGTCAACATGAAATATGTCCACCTCTACATATGGGTCAGACCTACATTGAAACTTTCATATAAAATAACTATGTGTGGTTTTATTTCATTCATTATAGGATATATTGAAGCTAATATATTAAATCATGGGTCAATCTATAACAATAAAATGTAATAATGCCCCCACCCCCGCTGTATATGGGTCAGACCTATGTGGAGAATTGCAAGTTCAATAATTGTGTGTGTCTTTATTCCTATCATAATAGGATATGTAATGATGGCTGAATCTCAAATCCTAGGTCCACCTACAATAATCAATGGGAATAATTCCCCCCATTACATTTGGGTTAGCCCTTTGTATATAGTTTTTAATTCATAAAATATGTGTTTCTTGATTCATATTGTCACAGTATGTGTAGTGATGCCTAGATCTCCAATCCTGGGTTCATCCAAAACATGTAGGATGATATAGAAATTTCATCCCTAACTGCATATGGGTTGGGCCTATAAAAAAATATATCTAAGACCCACTCTCACATATCTTAGTCAACTTCTCAGTTGTCCCTTTTTTCTCCTGTTGATCATGTCTCATGTGAGCTTAGGGAGCCTGAAAATCCATTTTGGTTGACAGAAGAAAGATGCACCTTAGATCACGAGTTATGTCCTACCTTTATGATGTTAAAATGTACAAAGAAGGTATTCACGTTGAACAGACAATAAAGGAATCATATACAACTTTTTAAAGAGGTTTGAGTCAAAAAAACTCATTTTTTTTCTACAACTCATATCTACATACATATCTCTTGAAAATATGATAAATCATACAATAAGGGCTCTAGTGTATGGCTTCCCAACAATAGGCATATGAATGGACTAAAGATTAACCCTACATCTAAATTCTATGACCAGTGAAAAGTGTCCCCATGGATATCTTGAAAAGAACTCACATTGGTTCCCATATCCTTACTTCATGATTTTAAACTATAAGGAATGAAAAAACCTCATTACTAAATTATTTTAAACTATAAGGAAAATTCCATTACCACATGACATTAGATTGAAAGGATAACATCCTTGTCATATGATAAAAAATTGTTTGAAAAATATTTACCCACTACATAACCTTAAATTGTGTAGGCCATCATCCATCATCATTTATTATCAAAGGAAAACAATATCCCAACCCTGGTTAACCATAGTATGGGGTGATTAAATCATTATTTTAATCCCCTCAACCCATAAATCACACTTCATGCCATGAGAAAATCAGGTTTCCAAAAACCTTTCATAGACCTTTGAAAGGAAAATAAATCTCTCTATTGGACCATACTAGCGATGCATAAGGGATATAACGTACCAACAGGAGACATCTTCAACCTATAGAAAGGGATTTCAAATCCTTATGACCCTAAGATCACTATGTAAAAACTCAACACCTAAGGATGTTCTAGGTCATCCTCGATATGATTGTCCCATATCATTAATCATGGCCTGAGAACCTTGATCCATGATTAACAACATTTTCATATCCTACTTAGAAGGATGTTGGATTACTCTTGACCCTAGGTATCCTAATTAGGATGTTGTGCAACATTCCACTCAAACCGAGTCCATGTACATCATGACCATAAACTATATGCACTTCTTTAAAATTTGTACAACCTCAACCTTTCTCCTTTTATGGTCCATATCAAAAGACCCTAAACTGCTAGTCAAAGATACATAAAACTTTTTGGGTTGACAACTCAAAAAAGGAGGAATGAAAAAAATTCAATTCTCTACTCACTAAACTCTTCATCTCCAGAGTTTAGAAAAAATTTAGAACATAAATGAACAACTAATAAATCTTATAGGGTATACTTTTTTTCCCTAATAAAATTTGAGCCATGGTCACTAGACTCTTTGGTCCAGAAAAAGTTAGAGTAAGGGTATATTACATTTCCTAACCATGATAAGGTGTTCACTATGAGGCAACACAAATTTTATGGTTCTCAAAACCTTCTTGAATATTTTTTTTGCATAAATCACACTTTATGATTTGAGTTCCTCCAATTTCTGCAACCTTTCATAGCCCTTCAAAAGTAAAATAGATCTCTCAGTTTGACCATGTTATCAATTCATAAGGGATCTAAACTACCAACTAGATACATCTTGGAACTATAGTAAGGGATGTTTGATCCTTGTGAGCCTGACATCACTATGGAAGAACTCGGCATAATAATGTGTTCTAGGATATACCCAACATGATTTTCCTATATCATCAATCATAACTCAAGGACTTTGAACCATGTTTTACAATATCCATAACCTAAATATTAAGGTAGATTTGAAATCCTCAGTGTTACCTCCCTTTGTATTATACCCATTCTCAAATTTGGAATGCAACACCCTATTCCCAAATATTTTTATTTCCCACACCAAGTGACTCGAGACCACGTGGTGTAGGGCTCGATCTACCCAACCCCAATCTATACTACCCTGGGGTTCTATAACCCTACCTTGGATAGCTTTCAATACACTGCCCAATTCTTCATCCATATGTTAGAGCATTTGAAAATCTTTCTTGGCTAGTATAAAAAGTGGGGATCCCTATTACCTGACTATGTATATATGACATATGGGCTCATGTATAAGGGATTCAGACCTACAAACTAGAGGTATGTCTGACATGTAAGTAAGGAACATTGATCCTCATGAACCCCAGTAGCATCCTGGATGAACTCAAAACTGTAGGGTGTTTTGGGTCATCCCTAGTACGTATACCCCATTATATATTCATTGGTTCGAACTTTTGGGTTATGAATTACATCACCCATACTCCAACTATCCAGGTGGAATCAACTTAACTAATATTTCATTATTCACCAATACCATCTCCAAAATATTTAATGAGATAGGGAAAAGGTTGGGGACACGTCTTTTTTACAATGATAGTGATGCATAAGGGATTTTACCTACCAATTAGATTCATATACTCCTTGCAGGTAAGGAAATCCAATCCTTGTGAGCCCTGACAAAACTGTGGTAGATCTAAGCACCTTTTGTAGTTTTGGTCCATCCCTGGCATGTCTGTCCCATTTTTATATCCTAACAGTAAGACTTTAAAATATATTGAATTTTTATGTCTTATAAGAAATACTTTAAAAATCATAGAACATAATGCCTATACCATTTGATGTTAAACTATATGGAATATTTCCTTATTTCATGATGTTAAATTTCCTGAATGATGTCATTTCTAGATTGAAAACCATAAATAGGGTGGCCTGACCAAATTTAAATTTTCCCCCTCTAAGTTTTCCCCTGTATAAAGCTTAAATAAAATTAGGATAATAGAAAAAGATATATAAAGATCATATGGATCATCATTTGTCCCCATAAAAATCAATATATTCTCACTAAGTCCACTGAATTTAGAAAAAGATATAGATTTCTCCCTCTAAGACATATACTATACCCAAATTATTCTTTCATGAATCAGGTTATCTCAAGACAACTAGATCAGGTATATCAATAAGGAATCTCATGCCTGTGGGCATTCATGATCATTTCTCAAGAAAAATATGTTCTAATTTGAGCATTCAAATCCATGAATTTAGGTTTATTAGGTATTATACAGAGGATTGGTATCATAAATGATTCATAGGACATCAAAGTAATGAAATATCATGTGTATCATGAATAAAGAAAATTTAGACAATTACATATAATGTTTTTTTGGATTTATTCATTAATAATATGTAAAAAGGGGGAATCTTAAAAATTCAGAGCCACTCCAAGGATTCCATAAATGTGAAAACAATTTTGATCAAAATACAATGAAATTATATCTACTAAATTATCCAAATCAGCTAAAGCCTAGAGAGATCATTCAATTGTGAACTGAAGTTAAATATACCCCACTCTATCTCCTACTACACAAGGATAAAAAGTCTTCATTGAAGATAATAGCTCCTTAACTCCTTTTTGAGTAGTTGACAATAAGTATGAGGATGATGAAAAATCATACTTTAAGAGAGATAAGATCTCCTCATGTTTCTATATCTATGTTGTTAAGACATATATCTGGGTGCTCAACTGATATATTATTTGATGAATTTTTTCAAAAACCTCTTATGCTTCCCTCATCGACTAGGTTAAATAACATTCATCATCAAAACTATGCAAATTACATTAATACTATCCAATTGTCTCTAGGTCAGGACAATGTTTCGCATCATTTCATATAATGTCTTAGGGTCAATGATACCACCCCCGAATCATTGAAAGAGCTTGAAAAGGTGTTCCTCTTTTTCATGAAACATTACTAGGGGAGTCTAAGTGATCAGGGTATGAATATTCTTCCAGATTATCCTAATTCATTCTTCATATACTACAACTTCTCAGATTGATATGATTGAAAGGGGAATGATTGGATGATCTAATGAATAAGAAGAGAGGAGGATTAATGTGCTCTTCTGTCAAATTATTCATTTTTTTCATTCATATTTAAGAACCACCTTACTAGAAAAAAAATCCCCATTAATGGAATGGTCATTTCTAGGGAATGGGTGCTTTCATCAAAGGATCACCTCAGTCTTTAATCAACTCCATTGTTTCTATAGATAATGGGGTTGGTCACGCATAAGTTTTATAAACCTAGTGGACCAATCCATTTATGACACCACCAAGGTAGGCTTCCACTCAAGCCTAATCATAATAATATGATAAGAAGATAGGGGAACCAATATGTGGAAGAATAATCTCAACCTTTGTGTCTTCACAGAATAATACAATCCCAAATTGGCAGATAAGTTCAGTATGATGTTCTCCCCATACGCTAATTATTGTTAGAGGAGAAACCCTTTGGATGAAACTGAGTTAGAGGGAGAACTAATAAAGGGTTTATGGCCTGAAAATAACCAGATCGTCTACATGGTCTATGAGAAACCCATCCTAAAGATATATTTTTTTATGACCATTCATCGAGGGATCCACTAACATTATTAATAGCTGGATAGGAATGTGTGGGATAAGGAATAAAGTTGAAATGATTAGGTTAGATCAATATGTTAATGACCTCATCAGGTCTTAGATTCATTTCCTCACACCTATAAATATTCATAATTCTAGGGCAAAATGAGGAATCGTGGATCCTGTTAGTGTTATGAAATTTATAACAGTATAAATTATCTCCTATCCAACCAAATAAATACTGGAAGGGGACGATAATCCTGTAAAGTAAATTTCCATGTTTAATATGGGCTCAGAGCAGGTAGAGGTGAATAATAGTCAGTATGACTAGATTAAAATTCCTACAATTTGCTAATCAAGTTAACATCACTAGTGTGCCAAATCAGGTTCCCAATCATTATTCCCCACCTGGGAAAATTGATCCATTTAGAAACATTGATAAAACACTTCTAGATAAATATTTAGGGATACCTATAGTCTCGCTTGGTATCCCCATGTGGTATACTCTCTAGCCCCAAGGATTTTGCAATATGATACTGCACTATCAGAGACCTGTCAGGACGGTCATTGATGAGGGCGTATAACGGTTGGGTGAATTCCTCTATTGTGGAGAAATATGTTGATCCAGTACTTAAAGTAAATAAAAAATAATATATTTATATCCTTCCTTGACTAATCCTTCATAATTATAATTATTTCCCATTCCATGGTCAGATATTTTGTGGGTTCTTCCAAAATAGTAGTGGAGGGAAGAAACTCCTCATAAATCTCCCCAATTGAAGATATCCCAACAATCCAGTAAATTTCCAAGAGTGTAATCCCTACATCACCATTAAATAGGTGAAAGGAATTAGTTCCAAGGTGAAAATGACTAATTAGTTCTCTAAGATTTTCTGACTAGCGATAAGTGATGTACTGAGAAATCCATGCTGCCCCATAAAGGTGAATAGTGTGATGCTGCTAAAAAAATCAGATCATCTCTTTCTTACACTGACTATCCATTCCCATTCATTATAAAAATAACCACCAAGTCATAAGTATCACTTAGATCTCTTACTACTTCTTGGATTACTCAATAAGGAGATGAGTATGCTCAAATAACTATGAAAAATTGGATGGTGAGAAAATTCACAAATATGTGGGCCTCGAGGGGAGTTTGTCAATATATATTACAATCCCTATGACCATACCAAGTCCAACTAAATGCCTTTAAAAATCATTGTTTTAACATAATCAAGGGAAGATGATCTCTAGTGAGAAAGAATATTATAATTTAGAGAGAGAATAACAATATCATCGATCAAACTGAATCTATACAAAGGTAGTTGGTGTGACAGGGCATGGCTCTGATGTTCATATGGGAGATGCATCATCAAAACAACCTTTTAGAGTTCATGGGATACCAAGCTTGAGAATTTTGATTCATATAAATTATAACCATTTGTGTATCCATGGTGGAAGATATATGGGAACTAGAATCCATCTATATGAAACCAACAAGCTCATGTCAAATGATCTGAAAATCCTATAAAATAGGTTCATTAATCCATCAACTTCATGTGAATCACATGAATCATTAAGGGATTTATGATCACATGACCTGATATAGGTCTCACTAATCGCATGACCCGTAATGCATCTGTCAAAGCACATAACCCATGGAGGTGTCACGAATATCATGATCCATGAAGCATATCACACCCATGGAATATGTCATAATAATTTCAATCACAAGACCCTAAGATAGTGATGAAAACCACTTAATGATCAAGTGATTACAAAATTGAGCCAACATATCATGTAGAGCCTCCAACATACCATATATCTGGGGACCTGGGTTAAGGTTCAAGAAATTTTCAAGAATAGATTCAGGATTTTTTTTAACATGTTTTGAGGAAAGGAAGCTACGCAATATAGACACATGATCAAATTTTGTGATGATGTCATGCGAAATGGATCTTGTGATCAGTTCTCATTAAGAGGCCTTGAAAATGGGATCTTGTAGTGAGGTATTGTAATGAAATCATGTGATGGAAGTGATTTTAAGAGCTCTCAAATTCAAGGTCACGAGTGAAATGATCTCCCCCTCTCACCCCTATTTGTAGGATGCTCCACAGAATACCAAGGGTCACCTTGAAGACAAATCATCACCCAACACACTAGTCTATAGAATCCCCGTCGTCTCAGGTGGGCATTTAATTTTCTCAGATTTGAGTCCTTATCCCTGTTGACATTTCTCTTGACGTGGAAAATTTTTCGACACCTACAAAATGTGAATCATAATATATACAAATGAAGAAATATCTAAAAGTATGGGTATTATTTTCTCAACAAAACAAAGGAATGGAATGCATAAAAATCACATGAATCATGTAACCTTTAGAAAAACACATGATCACATGACCCTGGGAAGGTTATGTGAATGGATCATACACCATATATGATATTTTAGTATTAACAAAAAGGCCCAATGAAAATCTATTCTATTCTTATGATGGTTCATAGACAAGCACTGAGGGTCATGTGTAGGATTCTAGACGATTCCCTCTGATCATGTGACTTGTCAACCAATAGATGCCTGAAAATCATCCAAAAACCCTTAAACATAAATATAGATAAATTTAGAATCCTCATGTGATGTATAGTTACTTTGATATTCATGATAAACGTTTATTTAAGTCTAAAGACCTCATGGATCCCCGAGAGGCATGTCCACCTTGTCATGAAAGAGAATATTGGCATGTCACCTTCATTATAAGAAGTACCTCATACATGTCATTCAAAAATATAATGGCCATAAAACTCAAAATATAAGAAGATTTATTTAATATATAAATAATCAATAATCATCATGAGATCCATAAATAATCATGTGATGAATTTTAGACAAGAATGGTAATTTTCCATGACAATGCTCGCACGATGTCGTGAGATCCCCTGTCCTTGTAAAATAATGATGGAAATAAGAGAGTAAAAGGTGAAATATTCTTGTGAAATTAAGATGCATTTATCTTCATGAGGAGGACTTATGTGCCTCATGTGAGCACCATCAGTTGCTTGAAGGCCCTTTGATAAGCTAGTCCCGTCATCTGAAGGCCCCTGACAAGTCGTATCAGAGTCACGAAGGCCTCTAGAAAACCTTCTTCAATCACATCAAAGCCTTTCTATGTACATCCTAATCTCATGAATGCTATCATAAATTTTTTATCAATGATAAAAATTCCACTTGAAATGTAAACATGATTAGGATAAATATATTTGGTCAATCATTGTCTAATAAACTTGGTGATAGCCAAATGGTCATGCGGTTGTTGTTATCAAAAAAATACATGGACAACCTTTGGAAGGATCATTAAAAGAGAATGATGAAAAAATCCATCTACCAACAATACCTCATATTTTTTAGATATGTTCCATGAATGGTAGTGTATAACTGGGGTGGTTATTCCTATAAATACCCCACCCCCTCAGAACAAAAACACACACACACACATGATGATTACAGTTACATGGATCACATGAGTGGAATTATCTAAGTGGAAATCTATGTGATATCAAGGGTGTTCCACTAGGTGAAATATATGGAATGACATAAGGGATCATGTGGAATGAATATATGTTGCACGTGATCAACTTATAGATCATGTGAAGGACTTCTGATAGTCTATCGAGATCATGCGACCATACTGAGGCACGTCACCCAAGTCATGTGACACCCTCAGATGCGTCGTTTGTATCATGAGATCCCTTTGGACATGTCAACCAATTCATGAGAAGTATTCTAATATTTTCATCCTGGTCAGGCCACATCCTTCAAACTTGTCACCCATGTCATGTTGTTCCATATGGACATGTTAAACAAGTCTTGTGAAGTCCCCAAGACATGTCACCCAAGTCATGCGGTAGTATCAAGTCATTTCTTCCAGGTCATTATAATTCCTCCGAACATGTTATATAGATCATGATATGTCCTTCGGTCTTGAAATACAAGTCATGAAATGTCCTCCATACATGTCAAGAAAGTCATGTGAAACACTATGGGCATGAAATTTAGATAATGTGATGTCCTTTAGACATTTCATCTTCATGTTGAGAAGTCCTCCGGACATGATCTATAGTTAATCTAACACTTACTATGAATTTCAATAATGTAGTGTTGCAGCACAAACCCATGTAACCCTAGTCAGGTGGTTCCCTCAAGGCATGTTAAAAGAGTCTTGTGAACACCTCTGATCATGTCACCAAAGTCCTGTGGAAACATCAGGGCATGTCATCTAGGTATTTTAAAATCCTCTAAACATGCCATCCAAATCATGAAATGTTCTTCGAGCTTGTCATTCAAGTCATGTGATGCCCTCTAAACATGTCAAGGAAGTCATGTGGCAGCACCGGGACATGTCATCCTAATCATGCGACGTCTTCCAGACATGCCATGCAAATCATGCAACATTATCTTGACAATTCCACTGGATCATTAAATTTTATTTTGACATGTCTATTAGGAAATTAGGACATGTACAGATATCCTCATACATGTGAAGCAGGCACCCAATTCCTGTTAGGTAAACAATTAAAAAATGTCATGCAGACATCCTGGGACAAGATAAACTTTTCCAATTGTACATAGTTGGGCATACCCCCAATTTCAACTATGACAAATATTATTCTTATCAAAAAAATATACGTAGGATACCGTTCATTGGCCCGAAATCCAATTGGAATCTACCTCTATGTAAGTCCCTCCATGTCTCCGACAGTCAAACCCATGGGACCCAAAATCTCTTATGGGTTCATCTCCCTATCTCATCCATAAATGGATTGAGAATCCATCTTAATTATGATAACTCGGATTCCTATCCAAATCTTATACATAAGATTACTTCCTAAGTCATGATCTATATGTCAAATATCCCATCGAAGCTACATCGATGTACAATCCCGGAGTCCATATGTGATGATAATGGTATCTTTCTATCCCATGTTTCTCAAATCGAGAAAGTATCACATGGTCATAGGGATTTGTAATGATTAAAAAATTCACTTCATAAATCTTACCCATCCAAGGAAACCTCAATTTATAAGCCTCGATCATTGGAATGATATAATGTCCCCTATAAAAGGACATCCACCTCGGGGTATATTTCGAGGGAGTAATCGAACTACAATGACTTTGAATCCTATCCAAACCAGATAAAAATGATGTGTTCTTAAGGCTCATGCTCTAGGATAGATGCCCAAGTTCCATCATATATGTACCTTCCATGCAAAATTAAATTTCACAGATTGAATGAAATGCATGATTTTTTATTCTTATCATAAATATGATATGTATGATGAATCATAAAGGGTTAATCACATCCTTAGGACATCAATCACCTACATGGGTGGTAGTGAACTCCATAGTTCCTAGTCATATAGATCTGAAATATAAGCATCAACATATTTCTAAGAAATATTGGCAAATGTTAGAATATTATATTCTATTGTATACTTAGAACTCTTTCTAAGTGAA
Organism: Viscum album; assembly: GCA_963277665.1. Taxonomy (NCBI): domain Eukaryota; kingdom Viridiplantae; phylum Streptophyta; class Magnoliopsida; order Santalales; family Viscaceae; genus Viscum; species Viscum album. Next base: position 966,823,144 of record OY728133.1, on the reverse strand, counting down.
TCATCATTATCCCTCTAACTCTTTCCATCAAACATTTTCCTTGTAAGTTTCTTTATATAATGTAACAATTTACATTATCACTTTACAAGAAGATCAAAAATAATTTTAGGATAATGTTATATCAACTTCGTTATAATAATGAATGTAACTCTTTAAATTTCATTTTTACTACCATTCCATGAACACTTTTAGGAAACCAAGTGATACGCTTTGTGTACTGGTAGGTATAAAACATTATGGAATAGTGAAGTTCACTTTTTATTGTAATTAAATGAAACTATTTCAAATATTTTACAGTCATATATCATAAAAATATTTAGGATATTAAATGGAGAATTACTATAATTTTATAATGATTTAATAAATTAGTTAATAGTGATATTCAATTTCTCATAAAAACTAAATGTAACATTTTAAATTATTATTTACTATCACATATCCTAATTTCTATAGAATATACACTAAATAATCATGTAAACTAAATCTGGTACCATATTTTATTTTCTAACTTTGAACATATCTATGTTCAAACTTACTACCACAAGACTCTTAAAGACTATATTCTTTTTTAAATTTCTTTCTGAGACACATCACAAACTAATTTTTATTTTGGGAAATAAAATTTATTTCCTTTTATTAGTAATATATAACTAATAATATATTGTTTATATACCTCATATGCAGTTATATATTTCAATTTTATAAATATATAATAACTTTATCCTTGATAAAAAAACTTTTATCCATATTTTCTTCCACATATATAATTTAAATTAATGAAATTTTCATAAATAAATCAATCTCATTTATTTGAAACAGTTAATTTTTTAGAAATTGAAATGGGGGAAAAATAAAATACTTAAAAAACCTCTCCATATTGAATTCATTCATATAAAAATTACATTATCCATTATATTACGTTCTGTCCTTCAATTATTCACTTTACCTTCTGAACACCTATATATTTACAACATTTATAAAATATAATGTCAGTATCAAGTACACGTCAAAATAAAAGAAGTAAACTTTATAATAATGATACATAATATTGAGTATCCACTCAGTTTCTTTTAAAAATTATAGCATTCATGATAGTTTCTCTTCCAGGGGCTATTCTGGACACAATGGTAGTATTGTTCCTTAATTTTCTTGATCAAAGTAACTTATTGTGTGGACCCTTCATCACCTATTTTCTTTCCTTTATATTCATAAATTATACCTTTATGTTTATGTACCATCATAATGGTGATTAAGCTATGACCAACCATATCATACTCAATAATCCGTAACAAGTTAAGGATATTAGGTAAATGTTTAAAAAATCCCTTCACATTGTAGTTTACTACAAACTACCAAAACCATTATAGAAGAGATTTTATAATGAAATCCTTATAATAATATATATTAAGAGGTGAATGCAGCCTCTCTAAATCATTATGGTACCCAATCATATTGAGTTCATATATAGAGAATTAAGTTCCTTCAACCATTTTACTTCAAATAAGGGATTTTGAAACTTTATACCTTTCATGCCTTTCTTATTATCAATAGAGACTCTTTAAATTTTATATCATTTGATAACCATCCATAGAATCATTTTTATTTTTTCAACATGGGGGGTCAGGTAACATGAATAATAGTCAAAACCACTATAGAGTACTTTAGATGCTTATTATAGACATCTAACTCTGTTTTTGGAATATCCTTCCCAGTGGATGACATTTTCATTATCTATAAAAATTATGAAAGTTTCTATTATTCTAGTTTTTTTCCATTATGTATCTCAAGTTTAAAGTTGATGACATTTTCATTATCTATAATAGAAAATTCATCAGACAAATATTACATATAATATATATTAATTAAGAACTATAAATTATTTTTCTCCCAATAAAATTGATGATCACATACATCACATCTATTTAGTGATCAAGGATCCATAATTTACTATTTAATGAGTCTATGTTAGCATTTATATCACCACATTTTATTTAGCTAGGGAATCATACCAATCACAATAGTTGTGACTATTGGATTGTTAAGTGGATAACCCATTATACAAGTCCATCTTATTGATTCACTAAACTCTTTCCCCGAGAAACCTAATCATATTAGGGTATCTTGGAAAGTTTAAACAGAAGAAAATGAAAAAAAAAGCTAAAAATAATCTAGGGGAACCCAGCTTTAGAATGACCTGCCCAAAAGGATAATCCTGAGTCACTTACTTTTTTTCCTTCAACAATATAATCCAAGAGAACCCTACATTATCATGAACTACCTGTATGGATGATTGAGTTCATTATATGTGTATCTTTGGAAAGAATATCACCCTTAGTATTTGAGGGGTTTTCATTTAAAGTCTCCACAAATTAATATACATCATATACACATTAAATCCATAACTATTAAATCATATGTAATCATTATCTTTTCATGTTTTATTTCCTTTTATACATATTCTTCTAAAAATTTAGTTTTGGAAATCCCAATTCTAACTGACAAATTAATGTGTTCAAAAAAAATTACTGGGAAACTCTTTACACTACCCCCAAGTTTGTGTTAATCACCAAAAAACTAAATTCAATTATATTCATACATATTCAGATGTATCATATGCATAAGTTATATGAAAACTTCTTATAAATTCATAGAGTTATATGAGATCGAAAAACTCTACATGAGTTAGCCTGGAGTGACAGATAGCCAACCCCATTCAATTTTCCATTCAAGGAAATCCTCTAAATAATTATGTGGTGTGACCCAATGTGCCTCTACTTGGGGATACCTTAATCAAGATATAATTAAACACATGAAAACCCTAACACCTAATATGAACAAACTATTCCCAACAATTATTCCCAATCTCATAACTAAAATAAAAAACTGAGGTCAAGGTAGATAAAATAAAAATTATATAATATCAAACCTATCATGATATGTTGGATCTATCCTAGAATAAATTTATCATATAAATGTGAATAAAAAATATTCATATTTAATAAATCATTTATTAAACATGTATATCAATGAATTTTAACAAATGAATAAATGATTTATTTATTTTCCAAAATATGAAACATTTATAAACTATTCATAAATAAATGTTAGTTATATACATTTTATAATATAATAAGAGTAGAAACATTTTATATTTATTCAAGATGAACCCCTAAATATTTTATATTAAATGGAATTTGTATGATATTTTACGAATTATAGGCTTCTTATAATAAAATATATAACATAAAAATATTTTATATAATTTATGTATCGCATATATTTTTTTATTTGGAAATACTTTATGAATTATATATTTTGATTTATAAATTTACCATTTATTTCTATACCATAAAGAATTCCATTTAATTTTTCAAAATTTATTCTAAAGTGTTAACCATTATTTTTTGGAAAAAAATCATCAAAATTTATTTAATTAATTATAAATAATTTATAATTAATTAATTATCAATATTACTATAAATTAAATATCCCAAAATTTCATTTTACCCTGATTTATAGACAATTTATAAACCATTAAAAATATTTAATATGTTAAAATATTTTTTCAACAATATTCAACATTAACTTATGTACAACCCCTATTCTACATAGGGGTAACCTCCCATTTACCTTTACACAGACACACTATATAAGGGTAACTGAAGTTTTAAAAATATTTCATAAAAGTAACTTGAAGGTTATATTTTCACAACACAATTGACTAACATAGTGTAAAGGTAATACACATATTACCTTTTTATGGATTGCCTGTGTAAAGGTATTACCTTTACAAAACTACTTTACAAATGGGTAATCTTAATATTACTTATATTTAAAGGTATTTGGGTGCACATCAGAAGCCAATGCGTCATATATTTAAAAAAAATTCATCAGAGTGATGGAACTTATAGTCTCCAACAATCTGATCCCCAAAATTGTTCGAGGATCACATGTGAATTAATTATATCTTGGAAAATAACCTTGTTCTAAATCAAAATGTTCAGGACCACATCTCATAACTGATAAACATTTCTCAGTGGATCTAAAGCCAAACCTCTCAAGATCATCCACACATGCTATAATAATTCATGTGCTCACCGTTTATCAAAATTTAGGTGCTAGCATGGACCTCTGACAAATCCTTCAACATCACGATGATCACCTCAATCTCATTCCTTTGATCGATAAAAGGAAATCATAGATCAAAAATATGAGTAAAAATTTCTCTCTCTAAAATGTTAGAGTAGAGAGAAACTATCATTCTATTGGAATAAATAGAGCATCAAAAATAAACTCTATCTATGTTTATATAGTGTATTATTCAATTACCTGTAAAGGGTTCCTTGGATCTCAAAAAATCAACACCCAATAAATTAGAAATAAATAAATAATTATGATGAAATAAACTATGTCATAAATATTATTTATATTTTTTCACATTCCTATAATATATTACGTGATAAAAATGACTTATTTAACTTGACTTATAACTCCCTGTAACATTAAATGTACATGGACTATTAAAGTAATATTCTTTCGAATAATATTATTATAAATATTTACTTAAACACTTATAAATACTTTTAATAAATAAATTCAACCCAATTATTATTTAACTGAATAATAATGGGTATATTTATTTATTGTTGATCGATAAAAATTGGTCAACTCTTAGACCCCCTACCGGTTCCCACCATTTCATATAAACCTATTCACCTAAATATGGAAGATTCCTAAATACATTATTGGGTTTGACTATCTAGGCCACTATCTTGATAGAAGATAATAATATTCATAAACTAATAGAATATTATAGAAACCCATAAATTTTACTAAATAGATAAGTAAACTCAAATCAATAACAACTAACCTACAATCATGTATTGTTTAATATAATATCTTTGACATTAGATATATTATAAAGTAATATTCAAACATGTTTCATTACCCTTTCTTGTTTATTATTTGTTGATCCAACTGGACAGATTTACATCTGGTTACCTTGTCCAAATATTTATGAAGGTACCACCATCCAGATCAACCAATCCTGAGATATATTATGTCCTCAAATTAGAAGAAATAAATTTTGTCCGGACCATTCAACCAATGCAATACCACCAATGACTCACCCAACACAAGCTACCGAACCAGTATTTAATTATCATAGTTTTTTTCTTGTATCAAAGTATAAAATTAAATGGAACACATTGATAATGATCTCAATTTGGGAGACTAATATATATATCTCTATATAGGATCAAGCAATGAAACCTAAAAACATGTGGTGTTCTTATTGGTAGCCTTGTCCTCATGATCTCACATACCAGAGATCATCAAGTTCAAAATTCATGAGAATAATTCTCATTGATTATGATCCCCTGGAACCTAATAATCATAAATCAACTATGTCTAATCAGTAAGATGAATCTAGACCATATGACATCTGTTTAAGATGAATTTCATAGTATCTATAGGTTCTCATTATAGACCATGATCTTCTATAACCTTTTTATATAACAAATAATCTAAGGAAATTACCATTTAAATAGAGGATGCAAACATATCTATACTATAATAGTAATTTTACATCATACGTATATCAATTTTTATAAGAAATGGTAATCGAAAAATACATCTTAGTTGGGTCTTGGAAACCCATTATTATAACACTCCCACTTGCACTAGATTCCAATTACTAACTATCATTGTTATCCCTCACATGATTAATATCATATTTTCACTGAGTTATGGATTTATTTTTTGGGCCTTCCATGTCTTTATTATGTGGCTATTCTATTATGTGCAACCTCACCTCCTTTATTAAAACTTCTAATGATATTTAAACCCTGAGTATATTACCTTTTTCCACTGTCCAAATATGACATATTGGCTAGTACTACTAATGTAATTATTATAAAGATTAAAATTCAAATACTGGGTGAGATTCTAAGAATTGGAACAAGTCGTCATTTTTAATAACTTCTTATAGACTGCCTCAAAATCTTCCACATAATTGGTATTTTTAGGTATGGATTCAACTATCTTGTATGAGATTGTCTTCCTCATTCTCTTATCCTGACAATGATATTAGATCACACTGATATAAGAAATAATAGTTTTTCCCCCTCAAAACTTTTTCCCATTCTTCTCAACATACTAGGAATATATCCTATGTACTTTTTCTAGAAATATAGGATTGTTCTAAAAACTTCACTTTCATTTTCCCTAGATATAATTGATATTTTCCTACCTTAAATTATATGTTGTCCATATAATTTTGTGTTCATATCATGAAACATGTGATTTATCAATCACATAAATGTATGGAACTCAACTCATTCCCTTAATATCCTCTTATTTTTATTCATCTATTCTTGGAGAGATATATTCTATGTGACACTGGTAAAAATTCATTCTTGAATTGTTACAACTTATATATTTCAATACCATGTTACTATATGTACGAGTTACTAGGTCTAAGAAAATATTATTTCTAACTTATTAGATCTTGTTCCATATAAATTAGGTTTCTACTTTAAGTCTATCACAAGATAATTACTTTAATTTTAGTCTTATCTAATTTTAAGACAAATATTTGTTTTCCATATGTTATCTAATATATTTTACATAGAAAACTATGTTGCTCACACTAAACTCTGATAGATTCATGGAAAATATTCATTCAAAAATATATTATATGATCGTATTTCTTAATTTAATCCTAAATTAGATTTAATAAACCTTCACACATTATTGGTATTCTAGGATGTCACCATACCATTCTAGTTGTTTCATATATACCCCTTCTATAATCAGTGGTCTTGACATCCGATGTTTAGTAAAATGATCATAGAAATTATCCATGATAAGTAAAACTCTAATGTATTTAGGGAAAACGACTTAGTCTTACCAATCTAGCCTTATTGGTACCGCACTTTTACCATCCATGTTTTTTAACACTTGATTATCTAACATAGTATTCAAAATAATAAGTCTATTTCCTCTGATACATGGAATCTTCTACTGAATTTTAATTTATCTTATCAATTTTAGCTATACTCCATATAATGCCTTCCTGTAGTAATCATTATTCTCAATTAATGAAGTATCACCAGCCATAGTGAATATAAAAGGATCAACATGGTTTTATCCTTCCTATAAAGTATGTTTCTCTGGAATATTCTCTTCCACACCTATTGTGGGACTTGTTCAAATTCCAACCATCTGTGTATCTTGGGAATTAACTAAGCCCAGATCAATGTTTTTCCTAATATCTCAAGTAGATATGTGAACCCTCCTATAAAAATATAGACTATCACTTGACTAAAAAATTTCTATTTATTTATTCTTTTAATATTCTTAGAAAACATTAGGTTTACTACGTAATAGGCATATTTTATTTTATTTATGAAATTTTGTTTATATCCCAACAAACGCTTTGCATTTAGACACATGTTCTTGTAAAGATTGATTTATATCATACTAAAACTTATACGATATCCAATTTTCAACATAGTTGTCATGTTGTTATAGGATAATGTCATTATTTTTTAATCATGTAGGAAAAATAATTGATGTTTATATAATGATTATTAGTCTCAAAAATGATACTCCTATAACATACATATTGACTCTAATTTGAATAATGAAATGTGCATTTAGAAATTTCTCTAGGATATATTTTGTTGATCAATTCTAAAATGTAAGACTCATCATTGATCCTATTTATTAGAACCATAGATCTAATTTGGATATGGTAATGTGTATTTAGGAATTACTCCATGCTATATTATATTGATCGATGAATGCTTGGTCAAGATATTCTTATCTATTCTAGCCCAAAAAAGTTCATATCTTCTAACCATTTATATACCATACATCACTTTCACATTACTTTATAAACACTTGAAGTAATATAATGACGTATATTTAAAACTTACTTAGCAATAAAATAGTTCTCTCTCTCTATCTAGCTAAACTGGTTCTTTAAGAATTCTATTATACCTTTATTTTTAAATGTTTTTTATCCAAACTAAATAATTATATATGTCGATTATTCCTAAGTTGTTTCGATCCACTAAGTCTAGTTACCATGCTAGGTTTCTCCATGACATCCCCATAGTTTTACTTGAAAAATAATTATCTTTCCACAACTCAGTATATAAAATCATACATTTTATATTCATCACATATTGCCTATCATTCAAATATCAATGAACTATCAGTTGAGTATGAAACACCACAAAAAATATTTATTCATGAACTAGAATAATATCTCATAGTGTCCAATGGACACATGACATAATTTTTCTAGTTATAATTAACAAAATATCTATTTGATTCGTTAACTTGAAAATTATAAGTTGTTTCCCTCCCACCACTGACTTTGGAATAACACTTTCTCATCTTCTTAGAGAACACACCTTAATTCTTATAAAGTTTCTATAATTAATTGGTTACCATATTTAAATACACATATGTAATAGGAATATTTTATTTAATTCCCAAAAATTAAATCATAAAAATTACTTATAATTAATTAATATACCTAAATAAGAAGTGATTAGTTGCTTCTTCGATTAAATTTATTAAGTATAAACTTCTGTATATTTTTTTGATGATATGAGAAGAACATAACTTCTTGTTTAATACCTATTTATTTTTAGTACATTGTGAAGATGTCCTTGGAATCACTATCTCCATTGTCCATTTCACCTTTTCATTCAGATTGTTTAATATAAGAATGAAATATTATACTTTCTTCATGTTTTTATTTACATCGAAAGCCTTACACAATAGGTAATGAATTGTTTTCTCTATTCTATTTGTTTTTTAATCATAAAAGAAACTAGAGAAAAAATTTTAATGAAGATGTAAGAATGATATGTATTAAAATATATTGATCTTCCTTTCATTATTATGCATATTTAGTATAATTATCACTCATTCATATCTCTCCTCTATTTCTCCTTGTAATCATCTCAGAGATGAGATAGCATGTGAAAAATCCATGTCGGGATATAGTATCCAGAACTCACATCAGACATTGATTATATCATTATGACAAATCCATCATATGCATCATACGTGAGTCTCTTATAATCATTTTTCTTTCCATATCTTCCTGAGGAGACTTAACTGGTACTAGGGACTCCAGTTCCATGAATTTCCTCTTTCATTGTACTATACATAAGTTCCTATAATATTCATTGGAAATTAATTCTTGATATAACATTTAATTTGTCATGTTATTATCAAAGAGTGTCTTGTGGTGATACTTTCCATTTTTTATGAAAATAAAAACTATCAGATGTTTAATTATAGCTTGATTACAAATTTATACATTATTAATTAATTAATTAATTAAATACATTACTCCCACTAATTTATTAAACTCTTGTAACCCTATGTACTGTAATTGTAATAATCTATCACTTGAGTATTCTAAGGGGAATGTTCCTTGAACATCTTCTTATAGTCTATAATATATGGTTATGCCACTACTTTGAGAGTTAAAGGTAGGTGTTTGATTGGCCAATCGCATTAACTCACATCTCCTCGATCTATTGAGTTAAGTCGTGTCCTCTAAAATCATAAAATGATTAACTCAATTCTTTCCTCGTAAGTTGCAACAAGATAGCTATGGCTACTCATTTACTTTCAGCTTCACCTAAGTTAACTCATCATTCTCATAAGAACTCCATCATAGTTAGAGGTACCCTCAACAAGGGTTGACCGAGAACCCTGAACACCTGGTTGTTTTTAAATTCAAACGATGAAATTAATTTTTTGAATTTATATTTCATTGAGGGTTTAACTATTTTTCTCAACTAATGTAATACATTTCCATTAACAATTTAATACTATGTTTCCATTATCACAACTAAACATTAATAGAAAAACATTCATCATGTCTTTATGAATTTTAATATTTATTATTTCAAATGTTTCCTACTATCATGAAAATGAAAATAATAATAAACAAATGCATAAAGGAAATAAAATACCTGAATGGACTTGAGAATCTAATAATGGTTGATCCATTTAAATTTAATGGATCGAGCATGTCATGGGCTTCCATACCTAAGTCATAGCTTGACTTATGATATAGATCTTCCCCATCCAGTGTGTCCACTACTTATTTAGATTTCACCTTGAAATGGCATGGTCTGAGACTTACATCATCCTTATCCTAGTACAAAAATACTCACATTCAAGTGAGCGGGTATTGGTAGTACAAAATACAAATTGATAAATTTTTCTTGAAGACCCTTATACATATTAAATGAGAAAAAATGATTATATGCATATCATTTTACTTTATTTCATTCATTACATGAAATTAAATAAATAAATTAGACATACATGGTCAATGCTCAAGACCAGTCAGAAAATTAAATTAAAGCTTGATAAAAATTAAATTTCAATTATTTATCTCTGTGGGATTAAATTAAATTAAATGAATTATTCAAATTTAAATTATATAATACTATTCAATACAATATTAATTTTATTTAAATAATAAAATAAAATAATTAATTACATTAATTTATTACTAAAATTAAATTAATTTATTTAGAAGTATTAAATTTTTAGTATTTTATAAAAAATTATTTTTTAATAAATTTTACTTAATAAAAAAATAAAAAAATTAACTTAAATGATTTTCTATTATGTAAAATTAATCAGATCTCTGAATCCACACCAATGACCATTTCAGGTTAGGCTAACCCATACAATCTTGTTATAGACTATGAAAATCCCATTCAACATTGTTTGGGTTAGGTTGGTTTACCTAGACTAGTTTTGGGTTAGGACGACCTGCCCGGACCCACTGAAGGGTGCATTGGTTCAAACCGAACCAAATGAGCCCATGTAAAGGGGGAAGGGGTGACCTCATTAGTGTGAGCACAGATCAGTGATCCAAGTCACAGGGGGTAGGATAGTGGGATCTGGAGAGGGTGTCTGGGTGGTGACTGAGACCTTAGACAAGTGCGTGGATTTGGGCGGAGGTGCACAGAGCCAGCAGGAAACGCCACACAATGGGGAGGGCTTCCTTTGACGGGATCTGCAGGCCTCATCATATATGTGAGGAGGAGGTATTCTAGGCTAGGTTGGTCGATCAAGAGTTACGTCGACCGAGTGCATATGTAGCAGTCTTGATCTAGAAGAAGGAGGAGGGGTTTGATGTACATAGTTGTCGGTGCGACCAAGTTGGTAGGTGAGGTATGGTCACGGGTACCAGACCAATGAAGGGAGGCTTTTTTATAAATGGGTTTTTTTAATATTATTTTATAAAAAATGGTTTGGGTAACCAATATTTTGAAAAATAGGTCTCAAGATGCGTGAACCCCAGTCACACATTTTTGGCATAGAGAGATGCTTGAATGGGGTTCACGCATCCTGCGCAGTCCTGAAAAAAGATGTGTGAACCTCGTTCAGGAATCTCCCCTCACCAAGAACTGGGAATAGGGTTCACACATCCTTTTTGAACTTTATGAAGGATGCGTGAACCCCATTCACGCATCCTATGGAATGTTTTATTTTTTATCTTTATTTTTTGTATTTTAAAAAAATGTTTTGTTTATATATATATATAACAAATAAAATTCAGTGAAATTTATCTTCTATTTAATAACCCGAAATAATTCCATTACAACAAACTGGATTTTGATAGAGGCCCACACCCAGTGCTCTCTTTTATAAGAGAACTTTCCCTGTAAATCATTCTACATTTCCGATGTGGGATTCAGGTTCCCCCTTTCCTACACAGAACATTCTGCATTTCCGATGTGGGATTCTATTTCAAGTACGTATCTTTGAAAGACTAAAAAATAAAAACTATAAGACCAGTATAAATGAAACATAAAACATTGATTAAAAATATAATAAATTTTTTAAAATAAAAATAATTTGTGAATAATTTGGATGAATAATAATTTATATGATTTCAAAACAACCAACATAAAACGTAAATATGTTTCAAGTATGTCTCTTTGAAAGACTATAAAATCAAAACTATAAGACCAATATGAATGAAACTTAAAACATGACATAAAAATATAATGAATAGTTAAAAATAAAAATAATATGGTAAAAAATGTAGATGAAAAATAATTTATATGCTTTCAAAAACACAAACTTGAAAACTAAAAATGATTCAAGTAAGTGGCTTTGAAAGCCTATAAAATAAAAACTATAAGACCAATATAAATGAATATTAAAACATGGATTAAACATATAAGAAATAGTTATTAGTTATTTAATTAATTAGAAATATAATTATTAATTGTATAATTATTAGATAATTAGTAATATCATTATTAATTATATAATAAATAGTTAATAATATAATTATTAGTTATATAATAATTAATTTGTAGTATAATTATTAATTATATAATAATTAATTTGTTAATTTGTAACATAATTATTAATTATATTACAATTAATTAGTTAATTAGTAATATAATTATTAATTATATAATAATTAAATATTTTGTTAGTAATATAATTATTAATCATATAATAATTTATTAGTAAATTAGTAAATTAGTAATATAATAAATAATTATAATTATTCATTACAATTATCAGTAATTAATTATTAACAATTAATTATATAATTTTTAAGAATTAATTATATAATTATTAATAATTAATTATATAATTATTAATTAGCTAATTAGTAATATAATTATAAATTATATAATAATTACTTTGTAAATTAGTAATATAATTTTTTATTATTATTATAATTAATAATTATATAATTAATAATTATATTACTAATTAACTAATTAATTTTTATATAATTAATTAGTAATAATTATAATTAATAATTATACTACTAATTAACTAATTAATTGTTATATAATTAATTTTTAATAATTAATAATTTTATTTTTAATTAACTAATTAATTATTATATAATTATTAATTACTAATTATAATTAATAATTATATTACTAATAATAATAAATAATTATATTAATAATTAAATTTAATAATTATATTACTAATTAACTGAATATGTATTATATAATTAATAATTATATTACTAATTAACTAATTAATTATTATATAATTAGTAATAAATAATTAAAAATTAAAAATTTTAATGAAAATTTATAATGAAAAAATATTTTACTAATTAACAAATCAATTATTATATAATTAATAATTACTAATTTTAACTGGTAATTATATTACTAATTATAATTAATAATGATAATACTACTTAACTAATTAATTATTATATAATTAATAATTATATTACTAATTAACTAATTAGTTTTTATATAATTAATATTTAATAATTTTTAATTAGTAACTAATAATTATAATGAATAAATATAATGAATAATTATAATGAATAATTATAATGAATAATTATAATGAATAATTATAACTACTAATTTTATTACTAATTATTTATTTATTTATTTTATAATTAATAATTATATTACAGATTAACTATTTAATTATCATATAATAAATAATTAATAATTATAATTAATAATTATATTACTATTTAACTAATTAATTATGATATAATTAATAATTATAAATTATAAATTAATAAAAATAATTAATAATTATAATTAATAATTATATTAATAATTAACTTACATATTATTATATAATTTTATTACATATTAACTAATTAATTATTGAATTTTAGTAATTAATAATTATTAATTATTAATTAATAATTATATTAATTGTTATCTAATTAATATTTATATTACTAATTAACTAATTAATTATTAACAATTTCTAATATATTTAATCCATGTTTTAATTTCCTTTTATATTGGTTTTATAGTTTGTATTTTATAGTCTTTCAATGCTGCATACTTGAAACGTTTCCAAGTTTCAAGTTGGTTGTTTTAAAACCTTGTAAATTATTAATCATCAATATTTTTTACGAAATTCTTTTTATTTTCAATTATTTCTTATATGTTTAATCCATAGTTTAAGTTTCATTCATATTGGTCTTATAGTTTCTATTTTATAGTCTTTCAATGACACATACTTGAAACATTTGTATGTTTCATGTCTGTGGTTTTGAAAGATTATAAATTGTTTTTCATCAACATTTTTTAAGAAATTCTTTTTATTTTCAACAATTTCATATATGTTTAATCTATTTTTTAAGTTTCATTTATATTGGTTTTATAGTTTGTTTTTTATTGTCTTTCAAATTCACGTACTTGAAGAAGAATCCCATATCAGAAATGAAAAATATTTTTTGCAGAAAAGGGAGCACCTGAATCCCAAATCGAAAATACAGAATGATTTCTAGGGTAGGCTCTATTATAAAAGAGAGCTCTGGGTGAGGGACTCATTCAGAATCTAGACTGTTATAATGGAAGTACTACAGGATATTAAATAGCAGATAAATTCTACTGAAATTTTTTTTATTTATATATATATTATATATATAAACAAAATAAAATAAAAAAATGAAAAAAATATAAAAAAATATAAAAAAAATAGTACCAAAAATTTTAAAAATTAAAAGTTTCTTTAGGATGCGTGAACCCCATTCACATATCCTTCATCAACATTGCAAAGGATGTGTGAACGGGGTTCAGGCATCATTCAGCGCACCTAAGAAGTGTGAACCCCATTCATGCATCTTCATGGAATCGGGGATGCGTGAACGGGGTTTACACATCTTGGGACCCATTTTTAAAAATACTGGTAAACCTATCCTGCTTTGGAAAACAAATTCTCAAAAACCCATTTTCAAAAATTACCCCCAATGAAGGAACATGTGACTTAGGTGTTGTCAAGTGCTAATGGACAAACTTGTCACAGGATGAGTGAGGCACACATAAGCCGAGTTCCACCGAAGGAACTGGTCATGGGAGGATGAAGGCCTAGGTGAGATAGGAGTTGTCAGATTTCATAAATACTAGGCTGGGGAATGTGTATGTCGGCAACCCGACATCACCCATTGGGTGAAGTCTGGGTGTCTTTGAATGTTGTCGGGTTCCATTGCATGGCTGATGCATGGAAATCTTGACCTAGAGATGTCATCAGAGGTGTCCTCACTAGCTGATCATGGGAAGAGGGAGGCGGTTTCACTCTTGGAGGAGGTCGCGCTGACTGACTTCATCTTTTAGGGAGGAGCATCCGGGATGGGGTCACTATCGTTGTCTGCTTCCGATGGAAGGTGCGTGGTCGGCAGGGAGCTGTGTGTCCGAGGTGTAGGGGAAGGTCTGAAGTAGGGGGGCCACCATTTCATCTTCTAGATGAATATTATACTAGGAACCCTTTTTTAATGGAAAAAGTGGCCAACATGTTTGGGGTCCAGAGATTGGGCATCTTCGGAAAAACTAAAATTCCATTTGTAATTTTGTACACCCATTTTCTATTGCATCTACCTTCATTAAACAACTAAATTCTAATTATAGGTACTTTTTACAGACATTTCAAAAACATATAATTAATAATATTTGTTTAATATTTTGTTTTTTAATTATCCACATTTGGTGGAATTATAGCCTTATCGGTTATAGTAATTATATCCCCCAAAATCCCACCCAGGATAGCTGAAAAAAATGCGAATGAATGGAAAAACTATCTACCCCAAGGACTTATTTGGATTTTAACACCTAATATTAAACCATACATGATCCATAAAAAAATTTCAATTGAGCATATCTTGTTCATCTGAGGTTGGATAAATTTGTGGTCAAATATATTGGAAATGAATTAAATCCCTCAAATTAATCTAATGAAAATTTATTTTTCAAAGGATCAAAAAATTCAATCTCTCACTCGAATACAAATTTAAGGTATTGAGGTTCACAATGGAAGCTGGTGGCCAAATATTTAAAATTTTTATCGCCAAGGTGATTAAAATTGTTGTCTCGAGGGATCTGAGCCTCGATACAGTCTATGAATCATGTGTGAATTAATTATATATCATAATCTAAAAATAATGAGTACCTTGTTTCAAATCTAAGTGCGCTCAACTTCACCTCGACACTGGAGACCATTTCTTGAAGGAATTTAAGCTGAACCCCTCAAGATCATACCCACATTCTACAAGAATATGTGTGTTCACTATTAATCAAAATCAAGGTTCTAGCGTAGACCTCTTAGGAATAATTTGGCGCCCTGATGAACACATCGATCTCATGTCTTCGATCCAAAAAAGGTGTTCATAGATTGACACTCTGATATAGACTTTCACTCTCTATAAGGTGGTAGGATATATAATCTCTCATTCTATTGGATTTAACAGCACATTAGAACTAAACACCCTCCTTGCTTATAAAGTAGATTATTCAATTACCCGAAAAGGGTTCCCCAACCCTTGGAAAATCAACACTCACTAAATTTGAAATAAATAATTAATTATAATAAACTAAAATTTATAATAAATATTATTTATCTTTTATCACATACCTATAATATATTATGTGATAAAATTGAGTCATTTAACTCGACACGTAATTCCCACTAATATTAAACAAACTTAGATTATTAAAATAATATTTTTTTTGAATAATTTTATTTATCTTATTTACTTAAACAATTTTAAATACTATTTATAAATAAATTAAACACAATTATTCTTTACTTGGGTAATAATGATTTTATTTTTTAGCAGTGATAAATAAAACCTGGGAAACTCTTAGACCCCATGGTGTTTCCATCATGTCTAATATACCTATTCACCTAAAGAGTAATGATTCTAGAATAAGTTATTATTTGTGATCCTCTGGGCCCTTATATTGATAGTAGTAAATAATATTCATAGACTAGGAGAAGATTCCAATAACTCATTAAGGCCCCTAAAGATAAAGGTAATAATCATAGCAATGACAACTAACCTAAGAATACGTACTGTGTAATATAATCTCTTTTTCTTTAGATATCTCATAATGTAGGGCATACACATATGAAACCATCCTTTATTTATTTATTTATTATTGATTTAACTAGATATATTAAACTCTTACTAACATTTCTATGGATTTATGAAGGTAAAACCATCCTGATCAACCAGGACAAAGATATATTGCTTCCTAAACTCAGAATCGACAAATTCTATCTTTAACATTCACCCAATTTCATACCACCAATGACACACCCAACACAAGCTAACTCATCATGATTTCATTATCATGTTTTTTGAATTGCATCAAAGTATGTAATAAAATCGAATATATTGATAATTATCTCAAGTCAGGATACCAATAAACATGTTTTTAGATAGAAACAACCAATGAAAATTGAAAACATGTGTTGTTCCTATGGGAAGGTTTATCCCCATGATCTCACTAACTAGTGATCACCATGTGTGAACTTCATGAGATGAAATCTCAATTCTTATGATCCCCCAGCATCTTATAGTCATACATAAACTATTTCCAGTTAATATGATGTATGTAAACCATAGGAAATATGTTTTTTATTAATGTCATAGTTTCTCAAGGTTCTCATTATAGCCGCAGATCTGCTATAACATTTTTATATGATAATTAATCTATTTCCATTAAAATGCATGAAAAATAAATATATAAAATAAAATTTTATGTGTAAATCATTCGTATATCGATGTATACATTAAATGGTGATCTAAAAGTATGGTTTTTTTGGGTGTATGACACTAATTATTAAAATGATATTGTGTAAAGGTAAACATTATAGATCCTTATACAACATCTAAAATACCTTTATTCATAAGGGTAAACTACCAATGAACCCTACATAAACCCATTTTAATAAGGGTACAACCTTTATGAAATTCATCCAAGTAAAGGTAACAAAGAGGTTACCCTTACATAGACCTTCTATGTAAGGATATCATATAAGGGTGTCACATTAGGGTAATTCATATTTACCATTAGGAAATACTAATGTGCATGGATACTACCTTTATACAACCCGTTTTTGTAAATGTAATACATATGTTACCATTATGAAGACCTTATCCATACAGGTTTGAACATCAGGTTGTTGTATTACATAGGGGTAAATCAAATTCACCTTTACATATGGAAACTATTTTTATAAAAATGTTTTTTTCATTTTATTTTAAAAACTGCGAACTCAAACACATTAAAAACATGAATAAAATTTCTTTAATAACATTGATGGGTTTTTTAATCATCTAATGTTCATATCTAGTTGATGATTTCCCAAAACATTCTATATCTCTATCGAATAGTAAACATGTGACTAAAACTGTAAATAGTGTACCTAGATTTTTTGAATAGAAATAGTTTAGATCTTCCTTCCATAGAGAGTGTTTAAGGAAGATCATGAAAAGTAGTCTACAAAATCCCCCTACCTTTGTAGGATTACACCATCTAATGGATCCGTGAATACATCATCAGTATACCCTAAATCTGAAGGGGTATTAATTCCTTCTCCAAAGTGATAAATAGTGTTTTTGGAGGAATGGAGTTTATCATATGTTCATACACATCACATCACTCAATAGAAATATATTTAATCCTCTTATATTTCTGAATCCCAAGGCTCCTCCTATTCATAATGAATTATATTCATTTCTGACTATTTGATTATTTATTTATCAAATCCATTAAAATAAATGAATTAAAGGAAATTATTCCATTCATATTGGTTAATAACATAATAAACCATTTCTGAGAAATAAATAATATATATATATATATCATATATATATATATATATATGTTATTAATGCATTTTATGAATATATTAAATGTATACTATATATAATTTCATACTATGTATATATATATATATATATTTCATGAATCATATTCATTTGTACACATGAATGTATATTCTGGTGCAAATCCAACCAAAAAATCATGATTTGGGAGATCTCAATCAATATATGATTCATTAATTCATCCACACCATTTTTTAGAGGTGTTTTTATTATCATCTTCTCATGCCTGATAGAATTTTTGGAAATATGTTCTGAAAGTTGTGTCTATTATATTCACCAAAATTATCAAACATTAATCATTTTAGTTTTTGACTAGATTATTTCTCTACCATGTATTTCCATTTAATGTGATCATAGAATACATAAAAATTATTATTTAGAAAGCATATCCATACTTTTTTTGTAGCATCATCATTAAATGTTATAAAGTAATGTCATATTTTATGAGATAATTAGGGGGAAGTTCCCTAAACGTATGAGTGAACGAGTTCCAACTTGTGAGATTTGGGATATATATTTAAATTGAGGGAAACCCTATTCTATTTACCCAAAAAAAATTTCACACCATTTGATATAAGTATAATAAAGTTTCATCATTCCTTTAGTTTTCATAACTTTCATATTATTCTCACTGAGATGTCTAAGTCAGCGATGCCATAACTCCAAACTATTGATTTTTGTTTCTCCAAAAAATATTTCCCCATACAATCATTAGGTTAGATATAAGGTAAAATCCTTTACTCACACGCAACCACCAAGGAACCGTAGAAAAGTTTCCAATCTTCATTTGTGAATCTAGTCTCATATTCTACCTTATTGATTTTTCCTATGAAAATTAAGTTATTTCATATCCCTAGGATATGTATAAATTAATTCATCTTCAATATTCCCCTTTTATTCATCTAAAAAATAACATACCCTTTCTTCATCGTATATAGATCGCTTTTATCTTCCAAATTTACCATTTCAAAATTTCTAGACACCTAATTTACCTTGCATACTTTTCCCACTATAATATGGTATAATTACCCCAAGTAAATCACCCTTGACTCTATCAGAATACTAATATTGAGAAACAATGTGTTATTACCCTATATTTCTCTTATAATATTTAAAATTTATGAATTTTATTCCTTTACAATGTTTTTTAGGACTCTTTCAATCCATCTTTAACTACATTTTCCTCTCATAACTCTAGTGTGTAGGACCTAAACTAGTTGATATTCCTCATATTCTCGCTCATGATCTTTAATATGATTGATTAATATAACTTTTCCTCTAGGATGAATGTACAAATATTTCACCATTAATATCACTACTTGATGGTTCTTAGACTTCCCTCCTTTATATTTCTTCAATGAAGACAAAATTTTAGACATCTTCTAACACTAAATCAGTTTTATCCCAAAAATTACTCATTGTTGTTACCCTAACATCCCATGAAAATTGTAATAATGATGGGAAAAGAAGTTCTAATTTATTAATATGATATATCTATGGTATACCATCCCATAACCTCATGTTTAATTACCTCCACATCATGAAAAAAAATAGTAGAATGAATTTATCATATATATCCACTATAGATTTCATTTTCTCCATTGTGGTCTTAAATTAATAGATTGTAATGTATATATTCCAAGGTAGATAAATTTGAACTAACCCAAAAGTCTTTATATCAAATCATCCCCATTTATAGTTTTCATTTTTCTCTGGATAGACTCCATTTAGTGGAACATCTAGTTCTATTGAATTATATGATTCTCTATATTCATTATCATAAATCCAAAACATGTTCCATAAAACATATCATGTCAAAAATTACCTTTATCTGGCACCAAAATTTACACTAATAGTAAAATTACACTAAAAATAAAATAAAATTAAATAATGGAGTGATTGAAAACCAAGCTTCCTCTAGGTGTTCTCCTAAGTGAGAACAGAACCAAAATATCTGATACCACTTGTTGGGGAGATCCCAAACACAGTGTATGATCGCCAAACACACTTCATTGGACTTCAAAACTATGGATAACACAAATAGTGGAAATAATAAGGAATCCATTCAAACTCAACACAATAGATTGTACTAATAGATTGAAATCCATGAACCCTACTCCCCAAAAAAAAATCAAACTTCATACACAACTCAAGAAAATCAATAACCTTATAGAATTTTAAGAAAAAAAGATAATATAGATGATATAAGAAATTATGATGTTTGTACATTGTTTCATTAATATATAGAAGAAAAATTATTTATATTTCAATTATAATAGAACATTACCAAAATTATAGCATCAACTAAAAAAATAATTAGGGTAGATTATAATTTAGATTAACCATATATTATCTTTATATCAATATCAAATATGAATAACATTAGAAAAATATTGTACATGAGGTCCCCACTTCATTTATAAAAGTAACCAATTAGTCTTTTAGGTTTCTTTGACCTCTTACATTTTTGGAGGTCGTTCTATTTTGAATGATAGCAGTTGATCTATATTATCCCTCTAGACCATGACAGTATGTCCGGATAAAATTTTCAGTCTATTCTTTGTCAGTGTCCTTTTACTCTATCTTTTTTGGAACATCACCTCTGTATAATTACATCAGACAGTCTCTTCTTATAATCCTCTTATTTTTTAAAAACTGTTCACTATCACTCCCTAATTCTCATGCTTGATAACATCATCTAGTTATCTAAATTGTGACTCACCTATATCCATTGAACTAAAATGAACATTACATCCCAACACAGTTGTGTTCTAGGAAACCTATTAATTTCATTCACAAGAAAGTTTTTAGAAGTACCACATCCAACCATGTTGATCCCAATAATCTATAAAGTTTGAAATAAAAGTGTAAAACATTTTTCTTTATTGGGTATGTTGATGAGAAAATTTTATTTCAGTATTTGGGAATGAAAATAAGAATATAATTAGAAATCATAATGATATATTTAATAAAAAAATCTTATGTAAAGACTGTAAGGTAAAAGATGTAGTTGAACATAAAAGAATCAATTGAACATATCCTTATTGATCATAAAAAATATTTTATAATTTCTAATGATATAGAAAGTTAATATATCATAATAATTATAAAATAATCATCAATTCTAGAGGAAGTACCATAATTCTAGGTAATTGTGAAATCATAATGAAAATCCTTTCAAGGTGAAATTTTGGAAGTAGGGGATCTGAAAGGAGTAGAACTCATGGTTGAGTAATGAAGGTATACCAACATCAAATGATGTTTTAAAGGTTTAGAACTAATAAAAACTAATTGATTCTTATGGGTGGAGGAGATCTTAACATCCTTGAAGAAGTTATGAGTCTTTATAAATCCAGGATTCCCATTCAAATTCAATAGTTCTTGGAGCATGAATCGTGACTATAAGAACTTGGTGCAAGGATCCTGGAATACTTCTTACTTTAAGGATGATGGATTATCTTGCGTCATATGGCATAAAATCCTTAAGAAAAATCTAAAATCTTGTAGTAGGGAATGATTTAGTAAGAAGTGTGAAAATACTTCTCACCTTGAATCCTTAATTAAAACCAATCATTGAAATGATACTCATGATGATATCTCATTAGGACTTAATCAGGAAAATTGGAACACCCAAGAGAACAATTGTATTCTTAATCCAAGGGAGGTTATATAGATGGAATCCTTAAAAATGAAATAGATTTAAAAAGGTGATAGGAAAACTATATTTTTTAGTTATGTTTATATAATCAAAAAAATAAATAGTTTTCTTACTATTTTAAATGATAAAGGGTTGTTTCTTGATAACAAAGACGATTTGGATGGTCAAGTTATCTCTTGTTATAGGAATATATTTAATGTTCCCACCTCTTGTAGAAATATTATGGAATGAATCATATATATAACTATCACTAATGAGGATAATTATATTTTACTAGTTATTCCTATGGAATTTGAGTTCAAGGAAGTTGTATTTGGATAAAATCATGGTAGTTTATATGGGCCAAATGGGTTTACTAACTCTTTAATTCAAACCTATTGGGATATTATTCAAGTTTATTTTAGTAGACTGATTAATCACTTTTTCAATGGTGGGAAGCTATCACAAGTAATTAATTATAAATTTATTTCCATTATTCCAAAAATAGAGAATGGGAATGATTTTAAACTTTTTAGACTAGTGGATATTGTCAATATAGTTTATAAGATTATTGGGAAAATTTTTACTAATAGGCTGGTCATCATTTCTAATGAAATTATGTCTCCAAATCAATGCGGGTTCATTAAAGGAAGAACTAATCAAGACTACCTCATTAATTCCTTTGAATGTGTTGACTTTCTTAGAAATTCCATAAAGGGAGGTAGTATTTCTAAAAATCTCGATGTGGAAAAATATTTTTACACATTATATTAAGGTTTAATCTATATGATTTTAATTAATTTTAGATTTAATGATACCTTCATTGAATGGATTGAAATTATCCTATGATTAGACCATATTTCTATTATGATCAATAAATCTCAAAAAGGATACTTCACTTCCATAAGAGGTTTCAATTTAGGGGATGCTATTTCTTCTATTATTTTATTTATTTATAAATATTACTTGATCATAATTTTTTTAGAACGGTGGATGACAGTAAAATCAAACTCATCAGAGCTGAAAGAGGTCTTTTTGTTCTTACGCATTTGTTGTATCCAGATGAAATTATTCTCTTCACCCAAAGAGATAAAAGAAATATCATTAATATAAATAATTTTCTCCTAGAATATAAGAATGTATCAGGGAAAGAGATTAGTTGGGAAAATCATTCTATTAATTTGTAAAGAAAATCCCTGAGCCTAGGAAAGTAGACATTTCTAATGAGTTGGGTATAAAGGAGGGTTCACATCCTTACATCTATATTAGTGTTTCCTTTTTCTAGGGTAAACCTTATACATTTAATTTATCTCACATTTTTAATAAAATTAAAAATTATTTTGCATCCTGTAAATCTAAGACTCTTTTGATAGTGGGAAGAATCAGTCTTGTAAAAATAGGGCTTGTATCAAAAAAAATCTACTCATTTATGGTTTATAAATGGTCAGTTTCTCTCTAAAAAATTATACATAACTATTTTAGAATCTTTCTCTAGAGTGGAATAATTCATTGAAGAAACATTTCCACTACCTATTGGAAATAATGTTTTCTACAATTTGATCATAGAGTTCTTGGAATAAAAAACATTCCAAATTCAATCAAGACTTGGAGATAAATTTCATGTGGATACTCATCATTGAATAATAAATGGATATATCCCTAATTAGACTCAAATTTATCAGAAGGATGAAATATTGAACTCAAAATTACATGGACTCTTCTATTTATCCTACTCTTAAAGTATATTTTTCCATGATTACAGTGAACACTCGTTGGTTGGATAACATTACTTTTCTCAATTTTTTCTAGATAATTGGACAAGTATTCCTATAATTAATTTATATAACATACATGTTACTTCAATTATCACTAAATTGAAAATAAAATTAAAAATAGAGGACTCTGTGAACAATCATTCCAATGATTTCAAATATTTTGTCAACAATTACACCTTCATCAGTAATGAAGATATTATTATTTTTGAGTCTTCCCCTAATAGAAGGTTGTCCTCCAAATTGAACTACCTTTTAATGATGCAGATCCATTCTATTTGCTAGATGAAATGTATTAATAAGGGATGGATACTTACTTCTCATTTGAAACCGGTATAGAGGACTATGTAAATGAGGCTTCCCACAAAAAAGATTCTATAGTATGTTGTAATCATCTTGTGCTCATGTTGTAAACTAGGAAATTACCACCATGATGACATCTATCATTTATGCCTCAGACTCCAGACTGTAGCTACTTGTTGGGAAATTGTATCCGATCTTTTTGAGGTTCATATTTCTTGGGCTTCTAATATTCATGATCGGCTTATTTATTTCACTAAAATGGAACTTCCTTAGTAGTTGTAGAATATTTTTGTAGATACTAACATGTAAATTGTCCATGTCATTTAAAATAACTGACACAAAATGATTCATTATAGTTCTTCTTTTTATTTACAGTTTTCCCTTGTTAAATTTTTCATAGTTATAGTAAATGAAAATGTCACTCAAAGTGGTTTTTTTAAAACATTATCCATGATTTAACAGTGCTAAAGTGTTTTGGAATTACATGAAATTATCGTGCACCTATGGGAGCATCCGAAGTCATATGGATCCACCCGACATTGGGTTGGATTTAATTAAACATTGATGGATCCTTGAGAGTGAATCTAGGCCCTCTTGAATATGGTGAAATTTACAAAAATAACTTTGGTGATGTAATTCATTTCCTTTATAGTACATGTGGAATATCCCCCTATTTAGAGGTTTAAATTCTTGGAATTATTAATTAGGTTGATATATAAAATAAACATGGTTGGTATAACTTATGGCTTGAAAATGATACTTCTACCATTTTGGATGAAATTATGATTAGTAATATTCAACCTTCTTAGATTCTCACCGCATGATGGAGCAACTATCTAGAATCTCTATCTTCTATGAATAATATCATCACACATGCCTACCATGAAGAAAATCACATAGCTGATGAGAATTTTAATAATGGTGTCTCTGATTTTGAGCTAAGATTAATCAATGATGTTCTGGATGAAATTTTTATTTATTGAAAAGATATTATTGTAAAAAATCTGACTTTTTCATGGTGTAATATTGTTTCTTTTTAATAAAGGGAACTTTTCGTTTAATGAAAGATCACAATTTTCCTTCCAAGGGTAGAAAGATCTGTAGAAAAATGGATATTCTATTTAAAATAAGAATAGGGTCATAGAAATAGGTATAATCATAGATTGGTTTTCAAAGAGGTTCAATAGAAAGAAGGAGTTTATTTAACAAAATCATTCACTCCCTTCTTCGTACACACAACAATTCGAATAATGTTGAGTTAGGTTACTTATAAAATATGGAATCATTAATAGATATAGGTGATGATGGTGGTACATCATGGATATATGTAAGAGTAAACATATATTAATAAGTTTCAAGGTTTTTGGAAAAAATAAATTAGATCATTTTGTGTAAGATACAAAGAATCATTTATGGTTTTAAATAATTGTTAAGTTAATAGAACTAAATGTTTAATGCCTTTATGGATGGGAAGGGGTTCATCTAGATAAACCCATACCATTGTTTCAATTGAAGGGTGTTTAAGGAGTTTTTTTCATTATCCTTTATATATATGTGGATAATATTTTATTGATAAGTCTGGATATGAAAATTATTGAATACATGGTTGTAGACTTGTTTAGATGCTTTGAAATGAAATATATTGGGGTATCTTGGAAAATTATGGTGATGAAAATGAAGAGATAAAGGAAGACTATAACATTGGTTTTGTCTCATAATAAGAATATCTGTATGTTCATAAAAATATTTAAAATTAATGGATGTAATACAGAATTATATACATTGATTAGATACTTATTGTTATCCATAGAGAAAGGACCAAAAAGAGAATATAAGGTAATATACATGGTGAATGTTCTGTTGTAATGAGTGGTTAAAAGTCAAATTTATGTTATAGATAACAAAATGTTGGATATTTTACATGTATTGGGAGGTGTTAGTCAATTAACGTTGAATATGAGAAAGGTTAACTAGGATTCTTTAAAGTTAATTCTTTGATATCTTCAAGGTTTACAAGGTGTTTCCTTTTGTTTTGGGATAGATGATCTTTTTTATGGTTATATTATTGCATAATTTTGGGGAGATATGGATGCATATAAGAGTTAAATAATCTTATATTTTATCTTTGGAGGGAAAATAAAGTTGGAAGTCATGTATTTTACCCATTGTAGCTCCATCCACAATGTAAGTAGAGTATGTGATTGTCATATAAGCAAGGATGGAATTTGTCTAGAAAAAGTTTTTATTGTTGGAACTTGAGAGGATTTAGGATAGTAGTTTTTTGTTTTATGATAGTGACTGTGAAATTAATTTATCTAAAAATCTAGTTTTTTATTCATTAATAAATAATATTATTCTAAATTAGCATATCATCTAGAATATACAATAGGATAGGGTAATGTAGAAATGGAAGGATGGGGGAAGTTAGAATTTAGCTGACATGTTTACCAAGGACTTAGTCTAGGAATGTCTAATGTAAATTTATGCCTCAGTGGGACTTGGGTGGTAATAATATGAAATGGATTTACTTTCTATGGGTTTAAAAGTTGGAAATATTTTAATTTTTAAAAGTGTAAATTTTTTTCTTATTTTTGATGAATGTATTCTTTAAATGAGATATTTTTAATAAAACTAAATATTATTTCACATTTTAATTATTTTTTTATTGAAGGAGGAACTCTAGAACATAGGTTTGGAATATGGAGGGAGTCTTATGATAATAGAAGACTAATCTGAAGAATTATGGTCTATAAAATTATATTTCTGGAAAATAGAGTTTATGTTTCTATATCTAGATGATAGAGTGCAGAATTTATCAATTACATATGTATCACATGGGTGGAGTTATGTAGGGTGTTCCCTATAGATGTGTTAGAGTAACTGGAGGATTTATGATTTCTATTTATAAATCATCACATTGTTGTTTGAAAATTATTTTCAAATTCATAGGAATTCAATAATTGAGAAAGTGTGACCTAGGGAAAGTCTAAGGTGGTCAAGACCAATGATGGGTCCCCTAAAAATCATGGAAGGTAGTATAAATAATTGACTATTTGGGACACACTATATATGATGGGAGGTTCCACTGTTATGTGTGTTTGATTAACTAGAAAATGTGTAATCTAATATCATCTATGTTTTTTATTTTGTTTCTAATATTTATATCTTCTATGAATTAAAGAAAGAAACATTGTTCTCCTATGGATAGAGGACTAAATTTAAAACCATATAAAATTTCTATTTTTTGTTCCTTGTTTTATTCAATTTTCACCATTTTGTTTTTTTAAGGACTTATGTTTTCTTAAGTATATGAGGGTTTTGATCTTGAGTGGTGGATTGGGTGTGGTATGTCTTCTATGTTTCAATGCATTAGTTTAATGTGATTATTTCAATTATAAAAGTTCAAGATATTTTTTCCACATTTGGAACATTAAGTGGTTTGATTCTAATGATCAGTGATTCTGAATCCCAATAGTTATGGTAGTTGTTTTCAACTATTATTTTTAGATTTCCTCCATATATTTATTAATTTTGACTTAACCTAATCATAGTTATTTATGATTTATTCTTATCATTGTGTTTTGTATTAAGAACTTCATTACATGGGGTTGTGTATCCAATTCATGTGATTTAATACTCTTAATGCCAGTTAGTAACTCATTTACTATTATAAAGGAGTTTTAATATGTAATGATAACAACATAGATCACATAGGTAGGTCCATGATGGTTAGGTTGTGTAAGTTCTAGTAATGAATATATAAGAACATATTTAATGCCAATATTTTTATTAAAAAATATTATTATATAAGATTATATTAAAATAGGAAAAATCAAATTAATAATAATGATTATGGTTGTAAAAAAGAATAAATTAAATGTAGTTAAAATAATAATATGGTTATAAAAGATATTTTAATTAATTAATAAATCCTAGATTTTAAATTATCCACCAGTATGCTATAGAAATCCATGCATTTAAAAAAATAAATATTACATCATGTTAGATGAATATTTATTAAATAACATTAGGATCTATTCCAGAACAAAAAAGTTTTAGAGTTTATTGATATTTTGATACATAAAAACCTTATACATAAATGATCTAATTCATCTCCCACATACTACTTCATTTCTAACACACTTTCTATGAACAATAATTAATATTTAAGGATGTTATCATAGAAGAAAAATATCATTAAAAGACCACATGAACATTTCTTAAATAAAATACCCTTTTCACCTTAAAATCATTTATTTATAATCTAAAAATTTACAAAATATTAAGGAAAACATTTTATTTAAAAATAACTTGTAAACATGTAAATAAAACTTCAAATAATTGAGTTTTCATGATGGTGGAAAAAAATTTATGTCACATGCGTTAAAATAAATATTTCATTCATGTTTTCAGTCAAATGTAAAAGGTACCTCATTATGAAAATTATAACAAGATTACTTTGAAACCTTTTTATAGAAACCAAAATATCATTAAAATTTATTTCAAAAAATAATCTGAGAATAGAAAAAACATTCTTGAAAATATTTTAAATAAAAATGGTCGTAGAAGTAAAATATTCACAACCAAAGAGAAAAAAAAATTGTTTTTATTAAAAACATTTTCAAAATCATATTAAGTTCCAAAGAGAGGGAAATAGTCATATTACATGAACATTTCAAGGATGACCATAGGAGAAGATAATAAAACATGTTATTTTAAAAGGATTATATAACTTCCTTCAATATAAATTCAAGAATAAACAATCCCTCTTAAAATGTGATTGAAACATAAAACTCTTACATAAAGTTACACATGCTTTGAAATCAATCTAAACTACTATATAATAAAATTGAGTTTTTTATACTTCTATAACTGAATCATGTACATACTTATAATATCATATATGATCCACTTATAACAATTCAACATCTATTTATTAATACTTCCTTATTAAAATTTTCATTTCTTTTTCATATATGATCCACTTAAATGGATCATATATATTCCTTCAATCAATCCTTATAACCATCCAAGTAAAATACAATTGAGGAATTAATCACATCACTTCATGAAGGTGGTAGTCCACACATATTCATGATCAATGTTATCATCTTCCAATGGATGAGATGGTAAGAATGTAGATATTATATTATACTTATAGAGAATAATTATTTCATGAATATCATATATAATCTTTAAAATCATCATAACAACCACCTATAAAATATGGTGAAGGAAAATTAATAGTATTGCTACTTAAAGGTGGTAGTCAATAAGTATGCATGAGTGATACTTTCACTTCAACTATAGTAGAAAATTGTGTGATAAATGGTGGTTAAATAATAATAAAAACATTTTAGTATATTAAATATACTTAAATTATTATTTTATGATGAATAAAAAATAAATATATGAGGTATAATAATGAATAAAACAAATTATGGGTGTCTTTTTATAAGTAGGCGAGGACACACATGTAATTTAATTAAAGATTAAAATATAATATTTTCATAATTAGGAAAAATGATTATAGAAGGACCTATATTCTAATTTTGGAATATTATTATGTTGAAATATAGATTGAAAAAATGATTTCAAAAATGGTAAACTCACCCTTATTTCTTTATTTAACCACTCCCCCCCCCCCAAACCTTTTTGAACCTTAATAGTGCTATTAATATTTTTTTCATTTTTACTTTGATTGTGAAAAAAATTAAGACTATATCTTTAAAAAATATTAATTATTTTTATTAAAAATACATAATACATTTTATAAAATTTAATTCATTTAATTGGAATAATTTAATTTCGAATTAAACATTTAAAACATGACGAAAAACTGTTTTCCAGAAAATATGTTTTCATTATTATAAAAAATATTTATACCAAAATCAAACATTAAATTAATTATAATGAACTAAATTGGATTATTAATAATATAACTGAATTAATTTTACCTTTAAAATTATTTCAAGATAAAATGGAATTTTTTAAGTTCTTTAAATGAAAAAAAACTATTTTCAATAAAATTCATTATTTTTCACAATTTATCGAAAAATCAGTATTTTTTGAAAATTCTCAAGAAATAACTATAAGATAATTTTTCCATTATAATTTAAAAATATGATGTTATCTTAATCAGACATATATTCTAAAAAAGATATAAACTAATTATATTATTGTCTCATAAAATATTAATAAAAACTATTTTGAGATAAAAATATATTTTTAGAGAATATAATGAATTTATAAAAAATTAAATTAATCATTTAAAATTTTATTTTATTTATCAAAAAAAATATAAATATTTTCAAAAAAATTGTTATTTATATTCACTCATAAAATTTAACTACTAGGTTATAATGGTAAACTATGTCTTGGTGCATTTAGACTCGAGGTTGTGTGTATCGCAGGATATCAAAGAAAAAAATTAATTAAAGACAAATATGTCATATAATATTAAGGCGTTACATTCTACCCAACTTAAAACAAATTTATCATTCAAAATCCTATCACTCATATACAAACAAATGAGGATATCTCTATTTCATCCCATCCTCAGGTTTTCATGTAACTTCTTTTAATTTCTGATTCCTCTAGTGAACTTTAACCATGTGTGTAGTCTTATTCTATAGAAAATTACCCCTAAATTACAAGATTTATACATATTTTTCTTTATTGGAAATATAACACTCCATATTTACAACCTATTATTTCATTACATGTAATGGATCAGTTATGTACTTCCTCATGATAGATGCATAGAACACATCGAGAACTTGAGTGAGGTTAGGTCGAAGTAGCGATTAACACAATATTATCCCAACTCGATCAATAATACTGAAGGGGAAAATATAAATAGGGCTCATATTTCCCCTATTTTTGAATATCTTCCAATTATTCCATGGAAAAAAATCATAGTATTACCTTCTCTCAAATGTTAAATTCAGGATTTCACTACTGATTGTTAATATTACTTTTCTATCTAATCTATGTTTATTTAATGTGTTGTTAAATGAATTTGAATTTTTTCCATTTACTAAGATAGATAAAGTACCAATACCTTTATTTCTCTAACTTCAACCCAACATGTTGGAGTTATACACTTCTTTTCACTAATACATTCATAAAGATCCATCAAAATTATTGACTCAAATATATTATTGTAAAAAATATCTATATGAAGGTGTTGATCACAAAAACATATAAAATCCATTGAAATAAACCTCAATATATCCTCTATGGTTTGAATGGTTCTCTCAAACTAACCATCAGTTTATGTATTGTAAGTAGTATGAAAATAAACCTCTGAATCCAATGCTTTATGAAGACTTTTCCATAACTTCAGGTTAAACCTTATATCCCAATCATATACAAAAGAGTGTGGTACTCCACATAACCTTACCACTTACTTAATATAAATTAAATTAAATTGATCAAGATATAAAAAATTCTAGGTTGTCTATGAATTTTAGTAACTTTATTAGGTGATTGAATAAAACTGAAATAGAATTATGGCCATTAGAAATTTTGGGGAGTCTAATGAGAAATTTCATAATGATGTTTTCAAATTTACATTCTAGTATGGGTAATGGTTGTAACATCCCCTCATAATTCAATATCTAGGCCTTAAATTATAGGTATTCCCAGAACTAAGATACAATCTCTGAAATATCTCTTTTCAGGTTGTTGTTTAAAAAATACTATTTTAGATATTTATGTATTTTCATTCTTCCAAGATTAGTAGAGAATGATAAAATATGATATTTATCCAATAATTTTGTCTTCATGTTTTGTATTGATGGAACACATGATCTGTTCCTA
The DNA here is from genome assembly GCA_963277665.1 of Viscum album. Taxonomy (NCBI): domain Eukaryota; kingdom Viridiplantae; phylum Streptophyta; class Magnoliopsida; order Santalales; family Viscaceae; genus Viscum; species Viscum album. The sequence continues at coordinate 966,790,920 of OY728133.1, read as the reverse complement.
AACCTTAACATTCCATTATAATCAAGTTTCAACTCAGGAACATCTTTCACCTTATTTTTAAATCTCTACATCTTATTTCTATGCCACTTTAATCTTCACATGGATGAATGGTTGAACACGAATTTGGGGAAAATAATATTTCTTTTATTCCTTCAATATTTCTAGATCCATCGTATATTAATCCATAAATATTGGATCTATGGGTATCCTTTTAATAGATAATCCTTCATGATCCTTTCAACCCAAATTATCTTCCACCTCTATCTTTTTCCCATGTTGGAAATCTCTTGAGTAGTTATAATCTTTAATCAACTACAAAAATATTCTCTAGAATCTATTTACCACTTTCTAAGTGAATATATAATTTTAAATTTTATGATAAGTATATATGTCTTGAGTTTCTCTATAATGATAATTCCTTGATATCTTTTATTCAAAAACAACTAAAATTAACTCTAAATAATGGGTTGGATAATTTTTATCATTAACCTTTATTAATCGTGAGTCATAAGTTATCACCATATAATTTTTTTGAGTATTCATCTTAGCCCTTCTTCTTTTCATAATTATATATTACACACCCTTATATAAAGTAGGGTAGTGTAAGAAAAAGTGAACTGACTCTCTTTCTCCTCAGTTCATTGAAATTTTCATAAAATTCATCCTTCAAAAGTAATCGGACTCCCTTTCAATTTAACATGGTGAGTAGATTATATACGTTCCTTCTATATAAATTTATGCAAAAACAATCCCTATTAAGATGAGATTGAAACAAAAATTTGTTCCATCAAGTATGACTTCCTTTAAAAGCACTCTAAACTACTTTATAATAACATTAAATTTTTTATAATTATATACCAGATAAATTTACATACCCTATAATATCATATATTATCCACTTATAACATTTCAACACCCATTCATTAATAATTTCTTATCAAAATTGTCATTTCTGGGTATTAGTTGTTTCAGTTTTCATAGAAGTTTCAGTTATATAGTTTTATTCCCTATAATTTGATCAACCTTCCATAATATAATTAATTTTATTTTTGATATAAATATCATATATATGTATTATATAAATATTTATAAGCATATATGAAATTAACAGATATAAAAATGATTTACATCATTCGTAGGGATGGTAGGTCTTACGTATGCACGAACACAGTTTTCATTTTCTAACAAAAAAAAGAAAATAAATTTAAATATTATTTTATCATTATAGATACATATTATTATCAAAAATAACATATATATACCTTTAATATATCCTTATTTCTATATAACTAAAATATAAATGAAAAATAAATCACATCACTTCGTGGAGGTGGTAGTCCAAACAAACAAGTGAGCGATGTTATCATCATTGAATAGATAAAAAGGATAGAATGTAGATATTGTAATATAATTACTAATAATAATTATGTCATAAATATCATATATAAAATTTAAACCCATCTTAACAACCATATGTGAAATATGGTGACAAAAAATAAATTGTATTGCTATGTGGAGGTGGTATTCCACACATAATAATGAGCGATACTTTCAATTCCCATTTGATGGAAAAGAAGGTTATTAATGGTGGTTAAATAATAATAAAAATATTTTAGTATATTTAGTATACTCAAATTATAGTTTTATTATGAATAAAAAAATTATAAAAGGTATAATAATGAATAATTTTAAATAGATCTCGTTTGATGATTACATGTCCTTTGGTTAGCCGCCTTTAGATCCTTTCATAAAGCCCCTTTGAATTGTATTTAAAGAATAATGGAACCTATAAATAAGGAATAGTAAATTTATAAATAGAATAAGTAGTTGTTGGATGATCTGTATGGATCAAAGTGAAGTAAAGAAGATAAAGGATGTGTGCCCTTTTATAATTGGGGCAGAGTACACACATGGAATTTTTTAAATGATTAAAATATAATATATTCATAATCAAGATAAATGAATCCAAATGGACTGATATTATAATTTTGGATAGTATTAGTTTGAAATATTTATTTAAATTTTTATTTAGTCTAGTTAAAACTCCCCTTATATCTTTGTTTAACCCACCCCCTTGTAAAACTCATTTTAACCTTAATGGTGGTAAGCAATTTTTACTATTTTTACTATTAATTATGACAAAAAATTAATTTTAAAATATTAAATAATATTAATTATTATTATTAAAATTTTATAATACATTTTATTAAATTCATTTCATTTAATTATTATATTTTATTCTAAAATTAATCCATCAAAACATGATAAAAAATAGTTTTCCAGAAAAAAATATTTACTTAAGAATAATTTTTTTTACCCAAATCCAACATGAAATTAATTAAAATGAACATAATTGGATTATAATAATATAAATGAAATAATTTGACATCTAAAATTATTTTAAATTAAAATATAATATTGTAAATGTTTTAAATTAAATGATATTTTTCAGTAAAAGTCAGTATTTTCCCCTATTTTTCAAAAAATAAATCTTTTTCAAAAAATTTCGAAAAAATAACTCTAAGATAACATTCAATTATAATTTAAAAAAATTTAATTTTATAAAATAAATATTCTAAAATTAACATAAATTAATTTTATTATTGTCTTATAGAAAAGAAATAAAACTATTTTCATGAGAAATTTTGTTTTTAGAGCATATAATGAATTTATTTAAAAAATAAGTAATAATTTATCAATATATTTTTATTATATATAACACTTATAAATATTTTAAAAAAAATATGGTTATTACTATTCACCCAAATAATTTAACTACTAGGTTATAATGGAATACAATATTATGCTTTCTTTAAACTCTAGGTTGCATGTATCGCAAGCTATCAATGAAAAAAAATTAATTAAAGAGAAATATATCAGAAAATATAGTGATGTCACATTATAACCCCCTTGAAATTAATATCACAATAAAAATCCGATCACTCTAATAAAAAATTTAGGATATCTCTATTTCATCAAATCCTCATGTTCCCATGTAAATTCTTGTCATTTTTTATTTCTCTAGAGAACCTTAACCATGGGATTAGTCTTATTCTATAGCACAATACCTATAAAATAAAATAATTATACATTTTCTTCTAAAAAGGAAGGATAACTCTCCATTATTAGAACCTATTAATTCATTACATGTGATGGATCAGTTATATACATCCTCATGAGAGATATATATAAGACATTAGGAACTTGAGAGAGGTTCGGTGGAAGTGGAAACCAACACGCTACCATCCCAACTCGATCAAGAATCTTGATAGGGACAATATAACAAGGGATTATATTTACCTTATCTTTTAATCTCATAAAATTATTCCATGGAAAAATTCATAGGAATACCTTATCACCAACTTCTAATTGAAGATTTCACTAACAATTGTATGTATACCTTTTTTTATCAAATCTAAGATTCCAGGATATGTTATTGATTAAATCTGACGTTCTATGATATTTTTTCATCTAGATCAAGTACCAATATTTTTCCTTCTCCATATTCATCACAACATGTTGGAGTTATACACTTAATTCTACGGAGACATTCGTAATGAGACATCTGAATTATGGACTCAAGTCAATTATTGTAAAGAACATGAATATAAGAAGGTGTTGATTCCAAACAGGTATAAAATCCATAGAAACCTTAGTATATCCTCCATGGTTTTAATGGTTCTCTCAAATAGAATATTATTATAAGGATGATAAGTAGTAATAAAAAAACTCAAAATCCAGAGCTTACTAAATATTTTTCTAGAGCATCATGTAAAACTTAAAATCCCAATTAGAAATAATAGATTGTGGTACTCTAAACAACCTTATGAGTTACTTAATGTTAATTATGAAATACTTGTCAATATATAAATATTATATGATTTCTATAAAGTTTGATAACTTCATTAGGGCACATGATCAGCAGCCCGGTTGGTGAGGACTCTTAAGTGCATCTAGGCGACCCAGGATCAAATCCAAGTGGAGGCAAAATTTCCAAGTACTGTAGCAGTACTGTAGTAGGTACTGTAGTGGGAACAGTAGTGGGAGATGTGCAGTACTATAGCACATACTATAATATGAACTATAGAAGGCACTGTTTGGCACTATAGTAGCCGGGAAGTTTCCCCTATTTGGGCCTTCAGGCCACTGATTTGGTCCTCAGGTCCTTTAAGGCCTTCAGGCCACCTAAGCCTTTGGGCCACCCAAGCCTTCAGTCCAGTTAGGCCTTCTGGCCACCTGAAGGCCTTTGGGCCACCTTAAGTGCAAATGGAAACCAGACAACCTAAAAGGAACAAGCTCTATGGAAGGATGAGCAAGGATCTTTCACCATAGCAGAAGCTACACGGATTGCAAGAATGAGTGGTTATGGCACCTTCCATCGGGAAAATCCTGTGAATGAATGGGATAGCCTAGCTGAACAGCCATGTGAAGGTGGAAAACTGATTTCACAGTGAAGATGCAGGGGAGGAGAAGTTCCAACTAGTTAGTCCGGGTTGTATGTAATGCTTGAAGCATACGGGCAATGAATTCCTCTAAGGCCTACTGGTCATGTAATACTTATGCCTACGGGAATTGTAAGGGTTCCACATCACCCCTTGAAAGGTGGATTATCAAAAATTAGTAAAAAATGAAGGCCTTCAAGCCATTGTATGGATAAATTCATTAGGTGATTGAAAACAAACCAAATATCATTATGGCCTTTAGATATTTTGGGGATTCTAATGAAAAAAACCATAGTGATGTTTTCCAATTTCCATTCTTGTATGAGTGTTGGATGTAACATCCCCTTAGAATTATATCTCTCAACCTTAAATTTTATACATACTAAGAACTTAGATACATAATACTAAATATCTCTTTTCATGTTTCCCCACAAAAAAAATACGATTTTATATTTTTTATATCTTCAAACTTCCAAGATTAATATAGAATGATAAACAATGAGCTACATCCAACAATTCCTTCTTCATGTTTGGTATTTATGGAACACAATTTCAATTACTAAAACTTATCATTCTATCACAATCAACATTGAACTCGTGTAAATTTTTTACCTTATTTTTATAAATCTACATCTTCTTTTAGTGCCACTTTAAATTCACATGGATGGATGGTTGAAACCTCATTTTATAGAAATAATATTTCTCCTATTCCATTAAGATTTCTAGATCCATCCTATGGTGATCCTTAAATATTAGTTCTTTTTTTATCCTTATCATATATAATCTTTCACGATCTTTTCAACTCTGTGTATCTACCACCTTTTTGGATTTCCCATGTTAGTAATGTATTGATAATTCTTAATATTTAATCAACTCAAAAAATATTCTCTGGTATATATTCAACACTCTCTGAGTGAATATAAAATTTAAAATTTTATGATAATTATATATGTCACACCATTATCAATAATTATAATTCATAGATATATTTAATTTAAAAACTATTACATCTAATTTTAAATCATTGGTTGGGTAATTTTTCCCATTAACCTTTAGTTTTTTTGAGGCAAAAGATATCAACATATCATTCTGCATTAGGATGCATCCTAGACATTCTTTGATACATAACTATAGATCTCAAACCATTATATGCTACAAGGTAGTGTAATCATAGGTTAATTGACTATCCTTCTCTTTATTTATTGGAAATTTAACTCAATTTAAGCTTTATAAAGGAACATTAATCCCTTCCAAGTTAACATAGTGAGTGGATTAGATATTACCGATAAATTATTTACAAGGTTTTGATAATATCCAACCAAACCAAGGAAGATTTTTATTTTAGTCAACATGTTTATTCTAATCCAATGTTTAGTAACCTTTTTCTTATATGGATCCATGATATGGACTCACATGAGATTATATTACCCAAAAATGGAACTTTCTATAGACATAATTCACACATGGTAAATTTTTTAAACAAATTCTCTTTTAATAGAGTCTTTAGTACAATTATCTGGTGATATTAATTATATTTATTACTTTTGGAATGTATAATAATATAATATATTTATAATAACAAAAAACATATCATTTTAATCTGAAAATTCCCTATTCATTAAATCTAGGGAAATAGTGGGGTCATTATAAAGACCGAATGGGATCACTAAAAATTCATAGTGTATATTCCTCATACAAAAGGATACCTTAGATAAAACTTCTTTTTTTACCCTCAATTGATAGTATCCAGATTGAAAATCAATCATAGAAAAATATTGATCTCCCCATAATTGATCAAACAATCCATCAATACGTTGAATAATATACTTATATTGGATTTTTATTTTGTAAAGTTTACCATAATAAATTAAAAGTAACATTTTTCTTCTTTATTATTAATAAAAAGAATAGGTGAACCCCAAGGTGATGCACTTGGTCGAATGATTCCATTATTAGGATTATCTTGGAAATGCTTATTAATTCTTAAAACCCAACTGAGGCTATTCTACAACTAAATAAGGGCATTATCAATGGTCATTTAAACATAACATGAGAATAAGGGTATGATAACATGGGTTTAACCTCGGAAACCATACACCATAACTCTTATAACATAAACATGAGTTATGGCATAAATTTTATTAGTTCATAAGACATCAATCCAGATGGAATCAATGAACATGATCCCCGAGAACATAACATTATCATAACTTTATATCAAAAAGGTGTGGAATAATATGTGGCACAATCATAATCACATAAATATTATGCCAAGGCTACCCACCATGACATTCCAACCATCTTAGGTCTGGGATAACCTCTTGTGTACAAGCTTCGGGCATGGGATAATCTCCCATGTATCCTCTTCTGGGATTGGGATAACCTCCCATGTAAATTTTGATTCATAAGACATTAATTTTTATGAAATGAATTAAATATATATATATATATATATATATTCGTATTATCACCCATTATAAATTAAAAATATATTCATAATTATGTCATAAGACCATGAAAACATTTATTATCTCATTAGAACTTATCCCCATGGAAGAAAAAACAAGTTTCATCAATATTTAATCATTATAAACATAACCCATATAGAGAAGGATTAAGGATAGTATTATTGGATTATTTCCCTATAAAATCATAATTAATTTCAAATATTGTTAGCATAAATAAAACAAATCATTAAATGTGCACTGAAACATTTCATGAGGAAAATACCCTTTACAACTTGCAATCACTTATTTATATTCTAAAACATTAAAAAATATCATGGTAAAATTTTATTTGAAAATAAAATTCCAAAAATGTAAAGAAATTTTCAAATAACTGAGTGGTCATGATGGTGTGAAATTTTTTTATTTCATTTATGTTAAAACAGGGATTCCATTCACATTTTCAATAAAATTTAAGAAGTAACTCATTGTGAAAATGATAAGATGGTTATTTTGAAACATTTTTATATAAATAAAAACATCAAAATTAATGAGTTTAACCAATCATATGATAATAAAAAAACAATCTTGAAAATATTTTAAAAAAATGGAAATTGAAGAAAAATATTCAAAACCAAAGAAGAAATAATATTTTTTTTATTAAAAACATTTTCTAAATCATTTTAAGTACCAAACAGAGAAAAATGGTACTATTACATGAAAATTTTCATGATAAATATAAGAGAATAAAATAAAAGTGTGTTATTTTAAAATGATTATATAACTTCCATCAATGGAAATTCATGAATAAACAATCCCTGTTAAAATGTGGTTGAACCATATATCTCTTACTTCATGTATGAACTAATTTGAAAAAACTATAAACTACAATATAATAAATTTTAAAATTTTATACTTATATAAGAGAAAAATATACATGCTAATAATATCATATATTATCCACTTATAAAATTTCATAACCCATTTATTATTAATTCCTTATTAAAATATTCATTTTTCAGGTGTAAGTTGTTTCATTTTTCATGGAAGTTTCAGTTATATAGTTTCATTTCTTTTACTTTCATCAAGATTACACCATATAATTAATGTTATATTTAATATAAATATGATATATATTTATTATATACATATTTATAGTCATAGATAAAATTTATAGACATAAAAATGATTTACATCGTTCAAAGAGATGGTAGGTCGTACGTATGTGTGAACATAGTTTTCATTTTCTAACAAAAAGAAGGAAAGAATGATAAATATTATTTTATCAGTATATATCCATAATTTTATCAAAAGTAACAAATATATACCTTAAATATATCTTTATTATAATATAATAAAATATAAATGAAAAATTAATCACTCTGCTTCGTGGAGGTGGTAGTCCATACATATGCACGAGCGATGTTATCATCATCCAATAGATGAGAATGTAAAAAGTTAGATATTATAATATACATAATGACAATAATTGTTCCATAAAAATAATATATAAACTTTAAACCAATCCTTATAACAATCTCTGAAATATTGTAATGGAAAATGAATAGTATTGTTTTGTGGAGGTGGTAGTCCACATGTATCCACAGGAGATATTTCACTTCCAATTTAATGGAAAAATAGTGTGATTAATGGTGGTTAAATAACAATATTAACATTTTTTATTATAATAAAATAATTATTTTATGATGAATACAAAAAAATAGATGATATATAGGACGGAATAATTTGAAATAGGTCGGGTAGGATTATTACCTCTCATTTAGTTAGCCTCCTCTAGATTCTTTTTAAATACCCTTGGAATGGTCTTTTAAGAATACTAGATCCTCTAAATCAGGTATATGGATGTTCATAATATAAGTAGATATTGTTTTTTTTTATCTATATAAATCAATGTGGTGAAAATAAGAGAAAGGAGGGTGTCCTTTTATAAGTGGGGTAGAGGACACACAATTAATTTCTTACAACATTAAAATATAATAATTCCATACTCGAAAAAATTATTCAAAATGAAAAAAAAATATAATTTTGGATAGTATATGGTGGATATATATCTATAAATAATGATTTACATGTGGTAAAACACTCCCTTATATCATTTTTTACCCCCCTCCCTATAAAACATGTTTTAACATTAATTGTAGTAAAAAATATTTAATGTTTCTACTATTCATTATGACCAAAAATAAAGTTTATCTTATTAAATCATACTAATTATTTTTATAAAAATTATATAAAAAATTCTATTAAATTCAATTCATTGACTTGTTATAATTTAATTTAAAATTAAACCTTTAATATAAGAAGAAAAATAGTTTTCTAGAAAAATTAATTACTTAAGTATAAAAAGTTTTTATACTGTTATCCAAAATAAAATTAATTATAATGAATTTAATTGGATTATAAATAATATAAATGAACTAATTTTACTTTTAAAAGTACTTTAAAATAAAATAAAATGTTGTAAATTCATTAAATGAAAAGATTATTTTCAATAAAAGTTTGTATTTTCCACTATCTATCATAAAATAATTCTTTTTTGAAAATTCTCAAAAAAAAATCATTGTATGATATTTTTTCCTTTATAATTTTAAAAATTTAGTTAATTTTAAAAAATAAATATTCTAAAAATAGAATAAATTAATTATATTATTGGCTCATAAAAAAACAATACAGAGTATTTTAAGAAAAAAAATTATTTCTAGAGGATATAAATAATTTATAAAACAATTGTGTTATAATTTATCAATATATTTTTTTATTGAAATTATTTATACATATTTATAGAAAATATGGTTATTAATATTCACTCATTAAATTTCACAACTAGGCTATATTGTATAATATGGTATAGTTTGTTTAGAATCAGGTTTGTGTGTATTGCAAGCTATCAAATAAATAAAATTTAGTTAAAGATAGATATATCATAAAATATCATGGTGTCATATTATATCCCACTTAAAATTAATTTCTCCCTCAAAATTATATCACTCTCAAAAAAAAATGAATATATCTTTATTTCATCACATCCTTGGGTTCCTGTGTAACTTCTTGAAATTTTTTATTGCTCCACAGAACTTTAACCATGTTAGAAGTATTATTCCATATCACCTTACCTAAAAGATTAAAGATTACTAAATGTTGTTATTCAAATGAAATATTATTCTCTAGTGTTATAACATATGAGTTCATTACATGTGATGGAACAACAATGTACTTCTTCCGGATAAATACATAGAACTTATGATGAATATGAGATCGGTTTATTAGTAGCGAAAACCAATACGCTATTGCCCCTACTCGATCAAGAATCTTAAAGGAGATAAAACAAATCGGTCTCAAATTTACCTTATTTCTAAATATCATAAAATTATTCCATGAAACAATTCATAGGAATACCTTCTCACAAAATTAAAATTCTATATTTCACTAATGATTTTCAGTCTATCTTTTTTATCGACTCTAAGATTCCATAATGTGTTGTTGAATGACTCTGAATTTTTATATCATTTCCTAAGCTAGATCAAGTAACATTATATTTATTTCTATAAAAACATCCCAACATGTTGTATTTATACAGTTATTTCCATAGATACATTCATAAGTATTCATCTGAATTCATTAATCAAATCTATTTTTTTTTAAAACTTGACTATAAGAAGGTGTTGGTCCCAAAATCTTCTGAAATCCATAAAAAACCTCAGTATATCCTCCATGATTTTAATGGTTCTCTCAAAATAATAATCGGTCTAAGTATTATATGTTGTACTAAAATACAACTCTGAATCTAGGTCTTTCTAAATACATTTCCATAAATTCTAGTTAAACCTCGGATCCCAATCAGATACAATAGAGTGTGGTACTCCATGAAACCTTACAACCTCTTTATTGTCAATTTTGGAAAACTGATCAAGATATAAATATTATCTGATGGCTATGATTTTTTCTAAATTCATTGGGTGATTTAAAACAACACAAATACAATTATATCATTTAGATATTTTGGGTATTTTGATGAAAAAAATCCCTGTGATGATTTCATATTTCCATTCTGGTAAGTGTAATGGTTGTAAAATTCTCTCATACTTCTATCTCTCAACCATAACATTTAAACATACCAAGCACTAATATACATACTCTATAACATCTATTTTCATTTTTTCCTACCAAAAATATTATTTCAAATATTTATATATATTCATACATCCTAGGTTAATAGATAATGATGAATTATGAGTTTCATCTAACAATTCTTTCTTCAAATTTAGTATTGATGAAACACAATCTCAATTCTCAAACCTTATCATTCCATAATAATCAAGGCTGAACTTAGGAACATTTTAAACTTATTTTTATAGTTATATATCTTCTTTCTGAACCTCTTTAATCTTCACTTAGATTGATAGATGAACACTCATTTGATAAAAAAAATTACTTCACATATTCCTTCAATATTTCTAGATCCATCCAATGATAATCCATAAATATTAGATATTTTGTGATTATTATCATATATTTTCTTACATGATCCTTTAGAATCATAGAATCTACCACTATTTTAACCTTCATATGTTTGTAAGTTATTAAGTAGTCATAAATTTTAATCTACACTAATCATATTATCTAGTATATATTCAACACTTTCTAATTGAATATATAATTTAAAATTTTATGATAAGTATATATGTCACAAATTTCTCAAAAAAGATAATTCTTTTATATATTTAATTCAAAAACTACTAAAACAAACTCCAAATCATGGTTTGGGTAATTTTTCTCAATAAACTTCAGTTATCATGAGGCATAAGCTATCACCATATCATTTTATATTAGGATTCATTCTCGAACTTATTTTATGAATCAATATAGATCAAAACCCTTATCCATTATAGGGTAGTGTAAGAACATGTGCATTGACTATCCTTCTATTGGGTTATTTGATGTTTTCCTCAAATTCATTTGTCTAAAGGAATGTGACTCCATTCCATGTGAACATTTTGAGTGGATTAGACAACTCAAATAAATTTATTACAAAGTATTGATAATATCCAACAAATATAATAAAAATATAGATCTTAGTCAATATGTTTGGTATAGGACATATTTCAATAACCTTCAACTATGATTGATCCATTGATATACCCTCACAAGATATTATATGACAAAAACATTACATATTCTATATCAATAATTCACACATGGTAAATTTTTCATACAAATTGTTATTTCTTAGGGTCTAAAGTACAATTATCATGTGATCTTTATTATCTTACTTAATGTTTTGAATATATATGATTTTCATCTATATATACTACCAAAAAATAATAAAGGTAATATCTAAACACTTAATTTATTAATTAAATGAAAAAATTTGGGGAATTAGTAAGACCCAATGGAATCACTAAAAATTCATAGTGTTCATACCTCATATGAAAGGATTACTTGGAAACATTTTTACTTTTGACCCTCAATTTAGATTTTCCAGATTGAAGATCAATCATGGAAAAATATTTATCTCTTCATAATTCATTAAACAAATCACAAATACATGAAATAACATACATATTAAGGATTTTAATTTTGTAATGTTCCCAATAATCAATGAAAAACACATTAATCTATCTTTATTTTTTTTAAAATAATAGTTTAACCCAAAGTGATACACTTGGATGAATGGTTTCCTTTATCAAGATTATCTTGTACATGATTCTCTAATTATTTAAACTCAATAAGAGCCATTATTTATAGAGTTTTTAAAATAGGTGTATCACCATTTATGAGTTCTATTGAAAACACATCTTCATTATTTAGCAGAAGACTGTGAAATTATTCTGAAAATACATCAAAAAACTCTTATAAAATAAGCATATCTTTGATGTTGAGTTTCTTTCTAACCATGTGAGATAAACACCACAATTTAATAGTAATTTAGACCCCTAAAATGGATGAAATTTACATTGAACCTTTTTTTTATCGTTGAAATGATAGACTATCATATGTTGGTTTGGAATATCAAATCTGATATCCCTTACTCAATAATTAATATGGGATATACATATAGAAATATAATACATTCCCAAAATAAATTCAAATTCCCCTAGATGTAGAATAACAAGATTTACAATAATATCATTATCATAAACATTAATCAGGGAGGAATCATGGACTTGAGATGAAGTAATCATATCATTAAGAGATTTTAATAATTAATCAACATCTAATAATTGAGGATATTAATTATCTTTTCTTGAGAATTTTCCTTATATATATGAATTCTTATGATAGTGATCAAATATGATACTTTAATATTTGAATGTTCCTATCACCACATCAAATTCATTGTTATGTCTTAATTACTTTACTAAAACCAAAATGGTTAGCATGACCATCATGTATCATTAATAATAGTGATCAACCATAAAAAATAACTCATTAAAATATTTGAATCGTAAAAAATTCATTTCAATATATTTCCCCTTAGGATTAACCAAGGTTATATATGGTTAAAATATATTCAAGTCCAATATAAAAGTTCATAAATAAAATGTGAATTAACCCACACATATCCCCTAGGATTTTCAATATAGGTGTGCAGTCTTAGGCCCCCTCATCATGCACTGGAAAAGATCAAGTTAATTTCTAATTTTCCCCAATCATAGTTTTCACCCATATGCTTCTATCCCACAACCACATCCATTTTCTAGTATCTAGATAGGGATGTATTTTCTAATATAACCACCGTGTTTTCGTTACCATAACATAGGTTGTTATTTTATGCTTATACTTATCCTGAGGGTTATCACCAAATTGTTCTCATCCTAATTTAAAAAAATAAATAAACCATTATCTAATTCCAACTATAAAGACCCATAATTTTCATACATAAATAATATATCTTATTATATTAATATTCATTATATAACATCTCAATCCATTCTATAACTAAAAAAAAGTTTAGGTTATTTGAAAATTGTATACATAAAAAACATTTATATAAATGATCTATATAATCTCTCATTTAGTACTTCACTACTACAACCTTTCTTAGACATATCATACATAAAACATATCTTTATATCATGTGGAAAAAGAAACATAATAAAGGGTGATCTTAGATACTCAGAAAGGATAAAAAACATACTTATCAATTATTATTTAAACATAAAATGGGCATAAGGGTATGGGGACTTGAGATTAACATTTAAAAATCATTCCAAGTAATTATTAGATTATAAATATGACCCCTAACATAAATCTTGGTAATTCATAATACATGAATCATAATGGAATCAAAGAACATGATCCATGATAACAAAAAATTGGCATAAGATCATGGCATTAAATAGAAACCTATGTTTTGGAATAATAATAATAATAGAAATATATCTCAAAATCTACCTAATTATACATATAACATTTTATTCTTGGGATAACCTCCCATTTACCTGCTTTATGATTTGGATAACCTCTTGTGTACCCTTATTTATTCTTGGGATAACTTCTCGTTTACTATATTTTGGGAATTGGATAACATATTATGTACCCTTTGAACACATAGAAAATTAATATTGAGCTAATTAATTTTAGGGCTATATAATGATGAGACCACCAATCACATATTCAATATCAATTCTACTATATTCCATAAGATCCTGAAAAAAAATTATCATTTCGTCATAATTTAACCCATAGAAAAGAAAATGAGTTTCTTTAATATTTCATCACCATAACCATAAACCATATGGAGGTTCAATAAAGATGGTGTCATTTTATCATATCCTAAGAGAGTCATAAGTAATATCAATGGATGTTATCATAGATGAAAATTATCTTCATAAGATCACTGAAACATTTATTCACGAAAGTACACTTTTCATCTTGAAATAACTTATTTATAATAAAAAAAATTATTAAATATTAAAGAAAACATTTAATTTAAAAATATTATTTGAAAAGTTTAAATTAATCCTCAAATAATTTAATGGTCATGATGGCGGTAAATTATTCTTATGTTGTGTATGACAATTGAAATATTCTTTTCACGTTTTTAATAAAAAGAAAATCATTTAAATAAAGACAAGAATATTCCTTTTAAAAAAAATATATAAACTAAAAAAAGGGTAAATAAATAATTTAAATAAGTATATTATAATAGAAAAAAATATTTGAAACATTTTAAATAAAAATTTATGTTAGAAAATAATTTTCTGATCCCTTGAGGTAATAATGTGTGTTTATTCATAAAACTTTTTATTAGTAATTTTAAGTACCAAAGAGATAAAAAAAGGGAAAATTAATTAAAATTTTAGGTACAACTAGAGGAGAATAAAATTAAATGTGTCTATCATAAAATTGTCCTTAAACTTTTTCTAAAGTAAATTCATGGATAAATAATCCTAATTAAAATGATATTGAAACATAAATCTCTTACCTCATGTTTGACTTGATTTGAAAGAGATATAACAACCTTTATAATACATTTTAATTTATTATAATTTGATAATAGAATAATTTACACACTTATAATATCATATATGATCCACTTAGAAAAGATTATCACCCATTTATTAATAATTCCTTGCTAAATTTTTCATTTTCGGGTGTTAACTATTTCATTTTTCATAAAAGTTTTGGTTTTTTGGTTCTAGTACTTAAAAGTTTTTCATGGTTCCATCTTATCTAGTATTTTATTTTTGAGATAAATATTGTATATATATTCATTATATACATATTTATAATCATCCATAAAAGTTAGATATTTAAAAATAATTTACACCATTATGGAAGAAGATAGGTCATAAGTACACCTGAATGTTTTTTCATTTTATAAAGAAAATTATTAAATACTGAAATATATTATTTTACCATTATAATAAAAATAACTATATCATAAATAATATATATATATAACATAAAAATATCCTCATTACCATCCATGTAATATACAAATGAAAAATGAATTAAATCTCTTCAAGAAGGTGGTAGTCCACATGAATTCACGGTTGATGTAATCATCTTCAAATGAATGAGAATGTATAAAGGTAGATATGACATTATAACTAAATAATCATAATTATTATATCAATACAGACTTTTCATACAAATATATTAAATCTTATTAGATTAATATCCATAATATAACATAATGATCCTTGCCTAAATCGTATAGGTCTAGTATCTTTTGAAACTTGGATGCACAAACAACTAGTTCATAAGTGAAATAAATAATTTACCATTATGTTATTTATATATAGAACCCTTATTAGACATATCCCACTTAATACCTTTCTCCATAATCTCTGTAAATGAAAGATAAGAAATGGTGATCTCTGATTCTCAATAAGGTTAAACAAGGGATATATTAATAATCACTAAAACAAAATATAAGCATAAGGGTATTTAAATATGAGCATAAAATTTAAAAAACCAAACCCTACATACCATATATCATAATCTTGAATCATGGAATAAATATTGGTATTTTATAGGATATGTGTGATAATAGAATCAATGAACATATGTCCTGAGAGCATAATATTATAATACGATATATGTTTGTGGCATACACATAAGCATAGAAATAATTTAATTATCAGTAAAGGATCACTACAATGAGTATAATAGTGTACTGGGATTACTACTTATTCTATCGTAGTAGTCACAATTCACTCCAAAGACTATCATAGTGGATAGAGACCCTTATTGAACTAGGCTCACTCCTCATTCTGGTCCTATTTATCTCATGAAATATGCATCATTACCAAAATCATTGGTGGGATATATAATTTTTTTCCAACCCATCACATAATAAACACTATACATACGTGTTCTCTAACATTATAAAATATCAATCATATCTATAACCCATGACAAGGAAACATGTTTCATGAACATTTCTACATATCATAACCCATGGAAAATAAATAGATTTTATAATCATATTTTCATCAAAATCATAAACCAACTAGGGAAATAAAAAGGATATTATGATTGGATCATATTCCCATTAAATATTATGAAATATCAAATTATTTCATCTTCAATGGAAAATTCAATTTAAAGGCCATTTTAAACATTTTCTGATGAAAATAAAATTCTTACTTTGAAATAACCTATTTAAAATCTAAAAATTTAAAAAATATTAAAGAAAACATTTCTGTGAAAAACCCGATTGAAATTTTTAATGTAATCATTAAATTAGTGATCGGTCATTGGGGTTTGAAATTTTTTTCATGTTGTATATGTTAAAAAAATATTCCTTTTTCATTTTTGATAAAAATTCAAAATAAATCATTTATAAAATTATAATAATATTACTTTTAAAACATTTTGTATTAAAAATTATTAAAATAAATTTAAATAATAATTCTAGAATAACAAAATCTTGAAAATATATTTAAAAAACCTAGACATGTAAGAGAGTATTTTCAACCGAAGAGAGAAATAAAGTTTGTTATTCTTAAAAACATTATTTTAGTCTCTTGAGTACTTAATGAGAGGAAAATGAATAGAAAAAAATTTAATATAAATAAATAACCATATTATAATAAAATTCATGGGATTATTTATAGATATACTATAATATTTCATCCATGAAACTTAATTATAAATAATCCAAATAAAAAATGAGATGTTAATATAAACCCCTTACTTAATGCCTGACTTAATTCATATGTGTTTGAACCTCTTATATCATAAATATATATTTATTATACATATATTATATAACAATAACATATAAAATACCATATATTATTTACTGATAATAGTTTTTCACCCATTTAATCACAATTCTTTATTAAAATCATAATTTTGGGCAATAACTAATTCGTTTTTCATATATGTTTGTTTTGGTAGTATTTCTCCTTGTAATTGTATCATGGTTAATTCATATAAATAATTTTAATAATGATATAAAATTAATATATATTCAATAAATATTCATTTATATTCATCCATAAATATATTGATAGAAAAATAAATTACACCATCCATGGAGATGGTAGGTCATACGTACACATGAATGTTGTTTTTACTATTCGATGGATGAAAAAAATAAAGAAAAATAGAAATTAAGATTTTTAGAATAATTATTTTATCTTAAAAATAATATATATTCACAAAATCCATCTGTATTACCATCTATCAAAATAATAAATGAAAAATTAGTCACATCGCGTTATGGATGTAGTATTCCACACGTACGCACACGTGACGTTGCTGTTTTCAAACGGATAGGATGGTAAAAAGGTAGATATCAAATTATCAATAAAAAGAATAATTATGTCATAAATATCATATATAAAAATTTAAACCATAATAATACCTATCTACAAAATATGGTGATGAAAAATGATTTATATCACTACATGGAGACGGTAAGTTGTACGTACACACGAGCGATACTTTCACATCCCGTTTCATAGAAAAGGGGGTGGATAATGGTGGCTTCAGAGTCATAATAAAATTTAATTATATTTTTAATACTGAAGTTATAATTTTATTGAAAAGTACATAGATTTATAAGTGGTAAAATAATAATTAAACTAAATGTGATTTCTTAAAGAAATTACCTCTTCCTTGAAAGACCTCATTTAGATCTCCTCTTACAAACCCTAGGGTTGGGTTTTAGGGATACCAAAACCTCTATAATGTGAATATTAAAGGTTATAAGGTAATTTTCAGGGGTTGGTTGAGATATAATGCTTATATTGGTGTAAATAAAAGAAAGGATGGGTGTCCTTTTATAATAAAGGGAGAGAACACACATAGTATTTCTTAAAATATTAAAATATATTAAATTTATTTTCAAGAAAAATTATTACAAATGGAAATAGATCTGAATAAAAAGAGGATATGAACAAAATAAAATCAAAAATTAAATTTAAAGAGGTTATTGTGTCATTTTGGACCTTATTATTTTGATTAACCCCTTCATTAACCATTTTTCTGTAACCTCTCTAACAATTATTTCAATCATAAAGGGTTAATAACATAACCATAAATGGACAAGTTACTCATAATTCGACCATGTTTGATATGATAAAATATCCTTAACACACTTTTCCAAAGATAATATTTTTATATATATTAAAAATATTAAAAATAATAATAATAATATTTATTAAAAAATATTATTAATGTTAATTTTAAAACTGTTCATTTAATTTGATGTTAAAGGAACCAATAAAGTAATGGAATTTGATTATAACAATTTTAAGCATTACTAATATTTTATATATATATATACCAAATTATTGTAAAATAATAATTCACTTAAATTATATTACTTTTAATGTTTTTAAAATAATTTATTTTATGTTTTCATTAATAGAATGAATTCTATGGAGACAATTCATAGGAATTGATAGTAACTATTCAATCACTAAAAATTAGAAATAAATTTGTATGATAAATAATTAATTATCATTCAAAATATTATATCGGAACGTGCCACATTTTTATCTTTAGGTAAAAAAAATTATAACTATTAAAGTAAAGAGAGTGACATTTTGTATTTATTCATTTCTTAAATTAATTTAAAGGTCATAATCAAAGAAATAAGACACCAAGTGACCATGTAATTAAGGATTAGATGAAAATGGAAAAAATAAACTCATCCAATATGATAAATTAAAGTTTTAGATAAATTTTAAATCCTTATCTCAAATTTTTAACCCTATTTGAATCGTTTTACCCTTACCAGGGTAACAAAATTTTAGTATGGTTACTATTCATATTGAGAAAAAATAAAAGAGACCTATTTACAAAATTTGAACCCCATGATTCCAAATATATAATCAATTTTTTCCAATTCAATTTCTATAAGTTATTTAAATTTGTTTTAAAAATATGTGTGCAAAATGCGATAAAATTATTTTTATCAAAAAAGAAATTTTAAAATATAAAACTATATTTATTACAATATAATTCCTAGAAAAAAACTTAAATGAATATTAAACCATTTTATTGAATATATAATATATTAATTTCACTGAAATCATTCACCAATAGTGATTAATTTATTTTATTAATATAAAACACATTGTGTGCATAAAAACAGTGTTTTAGAAAATTTTCTCCATTATTTTCAAATAATTTTTATTTTCTTTTATAATTAATTGATAAACAATGAATTGATTTTATACATATTTAAACTGTATTTTTTTCATAGTTTAGTAATTATTATTTATACCCATCAATCCAATGGCAAGGAAATAATTATCACATTAAATAATAATATATTAATAGTATGTCATGATTTAATTAAACATGGTGTAGTGTGTATCGCAAGTTATTAAAGAAATAAAATTTATTTTAAAATAAATAAATTATAAAATCATAGTGTGTTACATTTTACCACCATTAAAAATAACTTCTCCATCAAAATTACAATACATAAATACAAAAAATGGGTATATCTATGTTTCATTACATCCTAAGGTTCCCAAGAAGCTTCTTTGATATCTAATTCCCCCATAGAACATTAAACATGTGACTAGTCATATTATATAGTTATCTGTCAATATGTTCTGACATTTGCATTAGTAAATATAATTCTCTATTGGTATGACCTCTGAGTTTAGTACATGTGAAGGATGATGTATTTTTTTCCTTCCGAGATATATATAGAACAAATCATGAACTTGAGAGAGGTTCAGTGGAAGAAAAAAATGATAAGATACCATCCCTACTCAACAAAAAATCTTGAACATACAAATATACCTAGGGATCATCTCTCCTTTATTATTAATTCTCAAAACATTATTCTAATTATAAATTCATAGATACACCTTACCAACAGCTATGACCTCTAGATATCACTGATGATTATCATTATAACATTTCTGTCAACTCTGAGATTCCATGATATGTTACCGAATAGCTATAACTTTTTCTACCATTTCCATATATAGGTTAGGTCCTAATATATATCATTCTCCAACCTCATCCTATAATGTTGGAGTTATAAACTTTTTCCATATACGGATTCAAAAGGATCAATCTTAATTTATGAGAGAAAGCTATTGTTATATGAAAATTTTACTAGAGGAAGGTGTCGATCCCAACTACCTTTAAAATTCATAGAAAAAATCTCAAAATATCCTCTATGGTTTTAATGATACTCTTATAATGGCAATATATCTAAGGATGATATGACATACTAAAACTCAACATTATATACAGTGCATGTTGATGATTTCTCAAGAACATCGAGGTAAATCTTGGATACAAATTAGATATTATTGATTATGGTACCCCATGAAACCTCACCAAATCCTTAATATGAATTCTAGAATGCTGATCAAGAGAGATATATTCTGTAATAATAATGAAGTGTGTTGAATTCATTAGGAAATCCACTATAACCAAAATATCATTATGGGCTTTAGATGTGTTGGGGAGTCCAGAGATGAAATGTGTGGTTATGTTTTCCCATTTCCATTCAGGTATGAGTAATATTTATAACATCCCCTTAAACTCTTGTATCAAATCCTAAGCATGCAAACATACCAAGCATCAATATACATACTCCTAAATATATATCTTCATGTTTCCCCACTAGAATTATTCTTTCAGATCTCTAAACATCTATGTACTTCTATGATGAATCGAGAATGAAAAACTATGATACTCATCCAATAGATCATTATTTAAATCGGGTATAATTAAAACACATAAATGGTTACTCAACCTTATCATACCATCATAATCAAGGTTGAACTTAGGAACATTTCGGGCCTTCTTTTATAGCTTCACATCTCTTATCTGCATCTCTTTAACATTTATATGGATAAATGGTTGAACACACATTTAGAAATGGAATATTTATCCCATTTATTAAATATTTCCATATCCCACATTTTCAAATCTAGAAATATTTTATATTTTGTAATCCTTATCATATATAATCTAGAATGATCATTTTGACTCAGAGCATCTGCCACCTAATTCTATTTCCTATGGAGGTAATGTATTGAGTATCAATAATCATTAATAAACTCCAACCATCTTATATAGTGCATATTCATCTCTTTTTGAGTGAATATATGCTTTAAAATTTTATGATCAGAATATATATCATATATTTCTCCATTAAGATAATGCATCTATATCTTTAATTAAAAAATTACAATATCTTACTCTAAATCATAAGTTGGATAATTTTTCTCATGAACTTTAATTATCATGGTGCCTAATCTATAACCATATCATTATTCAGGAGAATATATCCCATCCAATTGTTAAATGTATCAATATATATTACAAACCATTGTCCAATGAAATGTAATGTAATCATAGGTGTGTTGACTAACCTTCTCTTCATTTCCTTAAAATTATCTGTATTTTCATTTCTCCAAACGAACATAGAACCAATATGAGTTAACTTGGTGAGTGGATAAGATAGTCATGAGAAATATTATACACATATCCAAACCAAAAAAAAATTATGTTCCTTAGTTATAGTGGTTAGTCTGGGACATTATTCATTAACTTTTGTTTTCGATGGATCCATTGATATAACCTCACTAAATATTATATGAACCCAAAATGAAACTTTTAGAAGCCAAAATTTATAGTATGTATATTTTTTATATAAAATATCCTTCTTTATGGTCTTTAGTACCATACTCAAGTGATCTTCATCCTATTATTTTCTCTTTTAATATATTATAATATCATCTATAAAGACTACCACAAACTAATCAAGGTAATCTATAAACACTCTATTCATTAAATCCAATAATATGGATGGGGTATTAGTAAGAAAAAATGAAATCATTATATATTAATAGTTTCTATACCTTGTATGAAATATTGTATTGGTTTATCCTCCCTCTTAACTCTTCGTTGATGATATCTAGAATGAAGATAATTATTGGAAAAGTATTAATCACCACATAGTTATTCAGACTAGCCTTAAATACAAGGAAGAGGATACTTCTTCTTGATTATTATTTTGTTATGTTACTGATAATCAATGAAGAGTCGTATTGATATATCTTTATTTTTAGGAAAAATAACAGGTGCGTCCTAAGGTGACACATTTAGAAGAATTAATATCTTCTCAATATTCACTTGGAGTTTTTTCTTTCATTCCTACAACTCAATCGGGGTTATTCTATATAGAGTATTTGAAATAGGTGTAGCACCATGTTTTAGTTCTATTGAGATCTCAACTTACCAATTTAGTGGAAGACAAGGAAGATATTCTAGAAATATATCAACAAAATCCATCAAAAAAGGCATATCATGGATATTGAGTTTCTCCCCAATAAACTTATATAAACTCCCATTTTTAATAGGAATCAAGTCCCATACAGTAGTTTTATTTCCATTCGAATTTCATATTTATAATCACACTAATAGATGATCATAGGTTGGATTATAATATAATGTGTGAAATCCCTTCCTCAAAAATTTATATTGTCCTTATGTAAAGAAATCCAATATATGACTAATTTAACTATAGATATAATAATGATATTTTTAGGAAGCACATTCCCACAAATGTCAATCAGTGAAGAATCATATAATCTTTATGGAATAACCATACCATTAGGGGGTTTCATTTATAAATCAATATAAAATCATTAACTTGGTACTGTGATACCATTATAAAAATATTTAGATATAAAATATTGGGTATATCTAGAATCAAATAATACATTATCAGTTCTACAGTGCATGGTAAGTGTACCTTTTATAATTTTTTTTTCACACTCCACATAAAAAATATAGATATCATGAGATTTTATTTTTTTCATATCTTTAGAGGTTTTTTATGTCCATTATATTCATTAAACTTAAGTTTTGAGCACTAGTTATCATAATTCCCAAAATCGTTTCATTTGAAACATTAGAGTTAAGGTGGATGATTCTAGGGTGATTTTACTCCATAATTGGATAACTTCTTCCCATAACCATGGAATTCGATAGCTAGATGACCTTCATTTTCACACTTAAAAAATTTATTGATCCCCTTAAGACAACATCCACCATGTTTCTTTATACACTTTGAGAAGATAGGAAATCTCATTTTCTTCTCTCCGTGGTTTTTTGAATTCCATTTTAATTTCATATTTCTCTTATTATCAAAACCATGAGATTGATGGGTAACTCCAATATCCATTTATGCCTTGATAGAACATCGAATTTTTTTTAATATCTATTGAAGTACCTTCTAGATAACGCATTACAAATAATTGGGTTTAAGACAGTGAAGAATTAATCAACCTTAGATGATAACTCCAAAATTATACCTCACAAGTCTTGTGAAATATTCCTTATACGTACTAAAAAACATCACCCTTAGTTTTAAACTCATGGAATTATTTATCCATTTTTGTATAAACATTATAAGGAAAATAATTATTTAAAAATAATCTATTGACCTCATCCCACTCCATGGAGTAAATTTCTTCCCATTTTTTCATGTTCTTGATAAGATTACACCATAGATATACTTATCCTTATAAATTATAAATATCAAAAATAAATTTTCCATGATAGGAATACTATATAATATAAAATTTATTTTCAGGGGTACATAATCATTTCTCAACAAATAATAGATCATCAGGGCATCTAAAAGAAGTAGGGTTTTTACTCATGAATGAATCAATACAATTTTGTTCCATATTTTTCTAATTTATAATCTAAACATGATTAATATATTGAGAAAGTTTCAAAATAATAGCAATGATATTTTTAATTTAATCTCTCTTAACATTTGGTTACTTGAGAGGATAATAATTTCATTGTCTATCACATTCAGTAATAACATGATTCCTTTGTATTCCATTTATTGAATAAAACTGAAAGAACAGTATAAGAAAAATAATCAATGTTGGAAACCACATAATCATGAAAAATAATTTAATACATATTTAAATCAAGATACATTATTTTCAATATATTACACATTTGGTTTAACTTATTTCATCTATGATCATCACCAGAGATTTAGAATGTTATCCTATACATAGATTTAACCCTAGTATTATATCTAATGTTTTGTTATATTTATTTTCAAAGGAATCTAAACCTTTATCTGATACCAAATATATCATCCTAGACTTTTCATACTTGGATATTATATCTTATTATATGAATATTCATTACATAACATAACATTCCAAGACATTATCATATAGGTATAATATCTTTGGAAACATGGATAAATAAACCACTTCTTCGTCAGTAAACTACATCATCTCCAATTAAGTTCTACGTAACTAGATCCCATATTAGATAAATCATACCTAATACCTTTCTCTAGACCTATAGGAAATGAAATATAAGAAAGAGTGAGCATAAACTCCTAGTGAGGGTAAGCATGATAGATATCAATGACCAATTAAACATAACATGTGAATAAGTGTATGATTACATTGAAATAACATTTGAAAACCATGAACTATATTTCATATATCATAATATTAAATCATGGAATAAATAATTGTTATTCATAAGAGATTAATCATAAAAGAATCAAACAAAAATATCCTTGATATCATAACATTATCATTAGACATAAGTTTTTGGCATACTCATAAGTATAGAAATAATTTCCTTAGTAGTCAAGGATCACATCTAATACTATCATACTGTATTTGGTTTATTTACCATTTAATTGTTGTAGTCAAGGTTCACTTAGAAGACTATCATAGAGGATAAAGTACTTTACTAGACAGAGTTCACTCTATATACCAATTTTGTTTATCCAATGTGATATCAGTCATTACTAAATGAATTGGAGTGATATATAATTCAATACCCATGAATCATATAAAGAAAATAATACAAATATTTGATAAAATATCATAAATCATTCATCATAACATATCATATGAGAAATAAATAGGTTTAATAAACATTTCATCATAATATAACCTGTGGAAAAGAAATGGACTTCATAAATATTTTATCATCAATATTATAAACCATATATAGAAATAATAAGGTTGATATAATTGGATTATATCCCTAGTAAATATTAGGAAACATTATTGGATGTAATCTTATAAGGAAAATGATTTTAAAATATCACATGGAATGTTTATTTAGTAAAATAAACATTTCAATTTGAAATCGCATATTTAAAATCTAAAAAATCAACACATATTAAAGAAATAACTTTTTTAAAAGAAAATTGGAAAACATTAAATTAATATTCAAATAATTGAGAATATATGGAGGTAGTAATTTCTTCTCATGTCTCAAATTGTAAAACAAATATTTCTTACATGTTTTGGTAAAAATTTAAAAGTTACTCATTCATAAAATGACAATAACACTACTTTTAAAAAAATTTAAAAATTAAAACATGGATACAAATGAATTTAAAAAATAATATAACAATAGTAAAAAAAATCTTTAATTTATTTTTTTAAAACATATACATGGAAAACCAAGGATTTTCAACTGAATAGAAAAATTAAGCATGTTTTCCTTAAAAAAATACATTTAGTCTCTTGAGTACTTGAAGAGAGGAAATTGAAGGACAAGATGAAATTTATAGAAATAACTAGAGTAGAATAAAATTAATAGGATTCATTATATATATACCATAATATTTCATTAATGGAACTTAATGATAAACAATCCTGATAAACAATGATATTGTAAAATAGAACTCTTACCTCAGGTCTGATTTCTGTTGTACGTGTTCAAACCTCATATATAATAAATATAGATTTATTATACATATATTCCATAACCATACTCATATATATCATAAAATATATAATTTAATTATATCATTTTATAAACATTTTATTAATAATTATTTATTAAAATCATTGTTCCATATCATAAATGATTCATTTTTCATGTATGTTTTGGTTCAGTAGTTTTGGACCTTATAATTTGATCGTGGTTCGAGAATCTCCATAATTTTAATAATGAAATAAATGTAATATATATTCAAAATATATATATAGTATCATCCATATAATTAATTGTTAAATAATAAATGTCACCATTCATCGAGACGGTAGGTTATACATACACACGAACATTAATTTCACTTTTCAACGGATGGACTGGAAGAAAGGAAAATAACAATTCACCAATAAATAATAATTATTATAAAATATAAATCATATATATTAATCAAATAAATCCTTATTAACATTCAAGTAAATATTAAATGAAAAACAAATTTCATCCCTTTAGAGAGGTGGTATCCCACACATACACATGAGTCACATTATTGTTTTCCAATAGATTATAAGGCAAGAAGGTATATATTATATTATAATTATAGAAGATTAATTATTTCATAAATATAATATATAAATATTAAAACTATTATAATACCCATACATATAATATGGTATAAAAAATAAATTGCATCACTACACGGAGAAAATAAGTCGTACTCACGCACGAGACATACTTTTACTTATCATTTTATGGAAAACGGAGTTTATAATGGTGGTTCCATAATACTAATAACATTTAATTATATTTAAAATACTAAATTTATTATTTTATGATAAATATCACATATTTGGATGTGTTAAAATACGAAGTAAAAAATAAAGACATTGGTTAAAGTAATTACATATTCTTTAAAATAACTCTTTTAGATCTCCTCATAAGGACCCGAGAGTTGGTATTTTGGGGAGACCAGTGCCCCTAGAGTGTGGATAGGGAAGTTAAAGAGAAATTTTATTAGGTTTATGTTGTAAATACCTTGATTTTTTCATGTAATTGTTTTTAATTAAATGGAAATATTACGAGTCTGAAAAAAATTTCGGTTCGTGATTCTGAGGCCTGGTGTGCCCGGAATGAATTTTTGAACTTTTTTTAGTTACGTTCAGTAAACGTGGGAGTTTTTTTTGTAACTTTTGAACTAGTGGTCAGAATTGAAATCGGAGGACACCATTGAACCCTTCATGTCGATATTCTCTTAAGGAGACCTTCACCTTGATCGCAGTAGGTTGAGGGTAAAAATTAGTTTTCTAGATTTTCGTGGGAGACTTAAAAGAATAAAAATAACAGAAAATAACTTTTATTTTATTTTTCTTTTGAAACCTTCCATTTTAATCCATGATGGTGGGGACCACATGAACCTCCATTTAATGTGGGGAAGCCCTTGGAATCCTCCCAACTTAATGTGCCAACCTTAACTTAATTAAAATTCAAACTTTAATTGAATTAATAACATAACATATTAAGATTGGAACAAACCTTTTGGTGGAAGAAATCATTGTCAAAGGAAAGGAGAGCTTGGAAGATCTTTCGGAGAAATATCCTATAATGAAGAACTTTCTCTAGATTAATAATGAGGATGACGCATGAGCCCAGATCGGAAACGTGTTGTGGGATTGGCGAATGTCAGCACCCCCTTTACCGACTTCATCCTCTTCCTCTTGACACCTCCAACGGACGAACAAGGTAGGGTTTTTAAATTGAATTATGATTTAATCTATTTCTTTTATTCTTCATATTCACGATTCACAATGAATATGTAAAAGAAACATGGCCATCATCTGACACTTATACCTTGCCCCTTTTTTTCTTTTTTTCTTCAGGCTTTCTTCGTGCGTTCATCAACGCCAAATAATTAATCACACTGGAAGCAGAATGTTTTGTTGAGCACGGCGTATGGACACATAGACCTTGAACTGAGGATTTTGAATATGTAGTGGTCAAATTTTTCAGGCTTAGAACGAAATTGTGGTGACCCACAGAAGAGGAGGGAATTCGGCACACTAACAGGCCACGTGGGGATAGGGTGGCGCACGACCGCACCACCGGATGAACAAGAGGTCGCGGCCGTCAGCCGCGCTGGAGCAGGGTCATGGCCAGTACTCCATCAGGCCACGTGGTGAAGCATTGGCACGCATCTATGCTACAGGAGCTGGAGAATGCGGCCGCTTGGCCGCAACGGAAGATGAAGGGTGGCCGGTACCCAGCCGGCCTTGAAGGGAAGCGGTTCCATTGCACCATTGGGAGGAGAACTGGTCTGGGATCCAGCCGTCCATAACGCACTGAGTAGGACCTACTCCAGCGGGTCCCACTTCTAAAAACCTAACGGTCCGTTGGACCATTCGGGTGACCTGGGAGGTTCCTCCAATCCTGGGAGTCAGCTATGGCGGACCCTGCCATGGAAGTCTACCCGATTGCGGGTCGCACGATGGTCCACCAGACCGCGGGCTGCACCAGCAGGTCACACTAGTGGTTTTCACCTAGTGGGCTGGGCCTGGACATCCCCTTCGGGGTTCAGGCCGGTCCACGGCCCATCGGGCTAGGCCCACCACGGCCTAGTCCATCCGGGCTGGACTCAGTTCGGCCCAGGCTAGGTCGGACAGGACCTGGGCCCATCCGGACCTAGTTTCGCCTCTTTGTCCATAACTTGTGATCGAGACGTCCATTTGATGAACCTTCAAAGGAACCATAATCCTTGGATTGAGACAGTCCTTTTGGTATACTCAACTTGAGTTTTGGTTAATGTTGGTGTATGGCCAGGTCGGATCAAACCCGGAATCAAAGCGGGCCCTCAGAGCAGAAACACCAATAACATACAGACCAGGCATCTGATTCATGCGCCATCTATTGTGTTGGGTCCATTATGACATGAAATACCTTTGGGATACTTCTTTTTGGGACTTCATGGCTATTGATTTATGACTGATGGCTTGAGGAATGGTTCTCCCAAATATGCAATTAGCGGGAATCCAGTGGCTGGCAGTGAGGTGGAGGTTGGAGACATATCTTACAGAGGTTAGTACCGAGTGATCCCGTGTGGGTTAGCACTGATCCTGTATGGTTCAGATCTTATGTGGCTTAGTGCTCAGTGATCCTGTGTGGGTCAGTTCATACCGATCCTTTGTGGGTCAGATCATGTGTGGGTCAGCACTCAGCGATCCTGTGTGGGTCAGTGCATACTGATCCTGTGTGGGTCAGATCCTGTGTGGGACATTACGGGGGTTAGTGCCTATTGATCCTGTGTGGTTCAGACTCCATATAATCAACAGCATTAACTCTTGACAGAATAATATGATCTGTCTTCATTACTAATCATATGTACTTCTATACTTCACATATACCTAGTGTGAGTTGAGTCTTTTACCTTCATGGTGTTACCTGTGTGGTACTTCTACCTTTTTGGTGTTACCTTTGTATGTCTTGATAACTTAGGTATATGTATGGTCATATACCTTAGTATTGTTGATTACTATTTCTTTATTCTTTGTGGTTTCCCCTTTGTGGAACTCTAGGAGACCTACGAGGGTCTCGGGGACCCTATTGAGTATCGTTATACTCACCCCTACACGGGCTACGCCCACTCCATTCTGTGTCTTATGCAGATGATGTACAGCACTGATCGAGTTCGAGGGTACCAGACTGGTGGCTGATTGGAGGTGGACATTAGACGAGTTTATCCATAGGGATGACCTTTCGAGAGTTGTACCTACCCTTCTGGTAGGGTCCTTGGAGGGTGTTCACAATAGCTGTTCTTTTTCAGTTTTACGTGTACTTTCTAGTTGGGCTTGAATTCTGGCTCCTTTACTTTCTGTACACACCCTATTTACTTTATAGTTTACCTTGTTCTTGTATCTTATTATGTGATTGGTTTGTGTCAGTTTACAGGTTTAGAGGCAATGCCTTCCTGGTTTTAGGGATATGCCCTTCTGGTGCTATTCGTCATCCCCTATCCTATGGAAGGAAGACTTGGGGTAGTCACAGCACGGGTCCCGGGGGACGGGTGATGACAAATTGGTATCATAGGAGTACGGTTCTACCAAATAACTATGACTCTGATCTCTTCTGTGTGGTAATAGTGTTAAATGTGATGAGTGTGGTTTTCAATATGGGGATGCCAGTGTAGGTGTGGAGGTCGACGTATCTACACACCAAGACCCTGACCTCTGATTTCCAACTCAGTGTATGAAAACATTGATTGCATATGTGTTTTTAAAAAGTTTCTTTTGTGATCGCTTTGAGTCATCTCACCAGGTATAAACATAATGATTGTGGCACACCTGTTTCAATTAAGGATACCTCCACACAGACAGCTAGCCAGGGTTCCAGGTAGAGTATGTTATGATAGCCGACCGAGCGACAAGGCTTCAGTGCAGGGCCCCCTAATGGCAGTTGTACCATCGGGTGGTGTACCTGCAGCACCACTACCCATTGGGAAGTCGATGACACCAGCCCCAACAAAAGAGGGTGCACG
Source organism: Viscum album (assembly GCA_963277665.1). Classification (NCBI taxonomy): domain Eukaryota; kingdom Viridiplantae; phylum Streptophyta; class Magnoliopsida; order Santalales; family Viscaceae; genus Viscum; species Viscum album. Next base: position 966,759,823 of record OY728133.1, on the reverse strand, counting down.
CCGCTTGAGCGCATTTCACGAGTTCCAACGCCATATACCACTGAGGTTCTAGGGCGATACAGATCCAAAGGAGGCTGAGGATTGGTTGGAGGTTGTGGTAAGAGTTTTTCGACTGTTAGGGACACTAGCTGATATCATGGTGGTTCTTGATGCCAATCTTCTTTCGGTAGTAGCAGGAAGATAGTAGATCTTGATGCTCTAGGTTCACGACGAGGTGACTCTCATTTGGGCGGACTTCAAGAGACTTTTTAGGGTAGATTTATTCCCAATAAACTTACGCTTAGTGCATATATAAGAGCTTCTCCACTTATATCAGGGTAGCATGACCGTGGATCAGTATTCACTAAGTTTCACTGACCTCTCGCGCTACTCCACTAACATGGTGAAGGACCCTTTGTTCAGGGACCAGACCTTTGAGTAGGGGCTTAGATGGGATATTATATCTTCAATGGTTTCTCTTATCATCCAAATGCAGGAGGGGGTGTTAGAGAGAGCACTCTTAGTGGAGAGCTTTCTTGCGGAGTAGTCACTAGTAGTGAGACCCACCACTAGGAGGTCCACCCCGACCACAGGGAGTAGGTAGATGGGGATGAGCTATGCTCCAGGTAGCTGAGGCCTATGACCACGGCTCTCTAGAGATGATACAATGTATAATTTGTGTCTACTCCACCCTAGATGCAGCACTTATAGTCAGAGGTTCCAGTCACTCATTTATTACCACGGCCCTCGTTTAGATCTCTGAGATTCCGGTGGAGCCGTTGGCTCGATCATTACGGCTAGAGACTCCTACAGAAGTAGATTTGAGGATTACACACTAGTTCCGTCTATGTGATATTACTCATGGAGGCAAGATCTTTGGATGGGATCTTTTAGTAGTGGCGTCAATTCCCTATGAAGTCATCTTGGGTATGGAATGGTTATCCATAGTCCATGCTCAGATTGACTGTATTAGGTTAAAAGTGTGGTCGGTCCGCACAGATGGGACCAGGTTTTCCTTCACCAGTAAAGAGGGAACCATTGCGGTGTAGGATGGACTTACCCAGAGAAGGGTGAAGCTGATCACACATCATTTGGCTAGCCATACCCTTTTAGCGGTTGACGTTGAGTGTTCGAGCAATCTTGTAGTGGGGGACCAGTAACTGATGTTTTCCTTGATGATGTTTGGGGTCCACATCCTCATATAGAGGTGGATTTCTACAACAACTTGTATGCCGGGACGGCACAGATATCTACTCCAGCATATCAGATCGCTCTCGTGGAGCTTTGTGAGCTGTGGGTATAGCTGGAGGACTTGCAGGGAAAGGGGTTCATTAGGCCCAGTGTTTCTCTTTGGGAAGCCCTAATTTTGTTTGATAAGAAGGAAAATGGGAGTTTGAGACTTTGTGTGAATTATCGGCCCCTGAACCAAGTGATCGTGAAGAACAAGTACCAACTCCCGAGGATTGATGATCTCTTTGACAAGGTGAAGGGAGCACTGTGGTTTTCAATGATAGATTTCAGGTCAATCTATCGCCAGATCAGAGTATGAGATGAGAATGTGTAGAAAATGGCCATCAGATGTCAGTATGACCATTATGAGTTCTTGGTTATGCCATTCATCGTGACCAATTCCCTAGAAATGTTCATAGGACACATGGATAGTATCTTCTAGCTATACCTTGATTCTTTTGTGGTAGTCTCCATCGACGACATATTGATATACTCAATGATGGAGGAGGAGCATGCCTATCATCTACAGATAGTTCTGAACACACTCCGAGAGGACTAGATTTATGGTAATCTATTGAAGTGCCATTTCTAGATACAAGAGGACCAATTTCTAGGACACATCATCTCAGAGTCTGGAGTTGCGGTGGATCCATCAATAATTGAGGATGTTCTTGCTTTAGAGACACCCAGGAGCGTGGCAGAGGTGCAGAGTTTCTAGGGTTTGGCCGGTTACTACCAGAGGATTGTGCCTGACTTTTCGAGAGTTGTGGCACCCTTATCAGCATTGAAAAAGATGGGGAGACCCCTCGTGTGGTCGGAGAGATGACAACAGAGTTTCAAGGAGATGAGGTAGAGATTTATGAGTGCTCCTATCTTGAGGCTAATGGAGGAAGGTGGTGGGTACATAGACTACTGCGACACATCAGGGATCGGGCTTGGATGTTTCTGGATATAGGAGTGAGTAGTGATCCATATGGTTCTCGATAGCTGAGACAGAATGAGAAGAACTACACTACCCATGACCTTGATTTAGTAGTAGTGGTCTCCGCCTTGAATATTTGGCGACATTACATGATAGGTGAACGTTTTACAGTCTACTATGATCAAAAGAGTCTCAGGAATATCTTATCTAAAAAGGTCATGAACCTGATACAATGGGGTTGGATTGAGTTCCTCTTGGACTATGACTTTCATATATTCTATACTTCTCTGAAGGGGAACATATTAGCAGATACACTCAGCATGAGATATGGTTTACAGTTGATGAGTGAGGCAACAGAGTAGATAGCCGCTTTGTGGATATCCTATGTGGATCGAGATGGAGCGGATTATCTTCAATATCTGATAGTAACTCCCCCACTCCTTCAATGAGTCAGGGAGGCGCAGCTTAGGGACACTGACTACGAGGCTCTACATGATCAGATATCCACATGACTGGCACCTGGTGGATTTTCTGAAGGTGGGGAGCACATCATCCTCTTCAGATAGCATACTATGGTACCGATGGCGCTACGGGAGGAATTGTTGAGGGAGTTCCATACGTCCCCTCTAGTGCTACATCCAAGAGTGGCGAAGATGTACCAAGACCTTTTTCATCAGCACTAGTGGTCGGGAATAAAGAAATCAGTGGAAGAGTTTGTCTCTCGGTGCTTCACTTGTCAACAAGTGAGGACAGAGCATCAAGTCCAATAGGCTTAGATTAGCCGCTAGAGGTTCCAGAGTGGAAGTGGGATGGAATTTCCATGGACTTTGTGACAGGACTTCCATGAACTTCCAGGGATCATGATTCTATATGGGTAATCATTGACCGACTCACCAAGTCGTCCCACTTTCTACCTATCTGAGAGTAGGGATCAGTAGAGATCTTGGGACACCTCTATGTTCAGGATATTTTATGGCTACAAGGAGTTCTATCTATGATTTTCTTCAATCATGATGTGCATTTTACTTCCCAGTTATGGAAAGGGTTGTAGGAGGCATTCAGGGCACAACTTCTGTTGAGCATCACCTTCCATATTCAGACAGATGGTCTGACAGAGTGGACCATTCAGACTCTCGAGGACATGCTACATGCTTAAGTCCTTTATTTCGGTCACAGATGGGAGGATCAAGTTCCCTTAGTGGAGTTCTCATACAACAACAGTTATCACTCCACTATCAGTATGGCACCATTCGAGGCATTGTACGGTCGACCTTGCATATCACCTCTATGCTAGACTGACCTAGGGGAGTCAGCACTCATGGGACTGGAGATGGTACGGGCTACCATAGAGAAGGTGCAGATCTTCCAGGAGAGGATGAAGACTGTACCGAGTAGGCATAAATCCTAAGCTGATAGGAGATAGAGACCTCTGGAGTTCGTGGATGGGGACCATGTCTTTCTACAGGTCTCACCTCGACGAGGTTTGTATAGATTTAGATGAGGCAGCAAGTTATCTTCGAGGTTCATTGGACCCTTTTAGGTCCACATCAAAGTTGGTGAGGGGGATTACCACTTAGCTCTTCCACCTCATTTGAACCGGGTGTATGGAGTTTTCCACGTATCCCAGGTGGGGAGATATGTACATGATCCTTCACACATCATTGACCAGGGAGACCTGGATATCGACGATGGGGAGGCATTTTCGGAGGTTCTAGTGGGGATTGAGGATTGACAGGAGATGGTCTTTTGTGGGCGATTGATACCTCTGGTGCACGTATGTTGGTATAACGGGAACCTCTCGGAGAGAACATGGTAGTGGGAGGCTCATATTCATGCTCAGTACCACCACCCATTTCCATAGATTGTTTTGTGGCTTTTGGGGACACAAATCCCTATGGTGGGGAGAATGTAAATACCCTGATTTTTTCATTTAAATTTTTTTAAATTAAATGAAAATTTTATGAGTCTGCCAAAATTTTAGGCACATGATTCCGAGCCCAGTGTGCCTGAAATGAATTTCTGAACTTTTTTTAGGTATATTCAGTAAATACGCGTGTGGGTTTTTGGAACTTTTGAACCGGTGCTCGGAATTGAAATCTGCGAACACCGTTGAACTCGCAGCGCCGATATTTGCATAAGGAGACCTCTACCTCAACCGCAGTAGGTCGAGGGTGAGAGTTAGTTTTGTATATTTTTGTGGGAGATTTATGAGGAAAAAAATTAAATAAAACAACTTTTTTTTAAACCTTCCATTTGAATTCATGATGTTGGGGATGACCCAATCCACAATTTAATGTGAGAAAACCCTTGGAATCCTCCCTACTTAATGTCCCAACATAAACTTAATTGAAGTTCCAACTTTAATTGAATTAATAAATTAACCTATTAAGATCGGCACTACACTTTTGGTGGAAGAAATCATTGGAAAAGTAAATTAGATCTTGGGAGAACGTTTGGAGAAATATCCTCCAACGAAGAACTTTCTCCGGATCAAGAACGACAATGACACATGAGCCTGGATCGAAAACGTGTTGCGGGAGCGATGAACGTCGGCTTCCCCTTCACCGACATCAACCTCTTCCTCAGGACACCTCCAAAAAATGGATGAGGTAGGAGTTTTAAATTGAATTATGATTAAATCTATTTCATTGATTCTTTATATTCTGGATTCACAATGACAATGGCGAAACAAACATGGCCACCGACCCACACATATACCTTGACCTTTTTTTTCTTTTGTTCTTCGCGTGTTCTTCATGCGTTCATCAATGCAAAATAATTAAGTGTGCTAGAAACACAAAGTTTTGTTGATCACGACATCTAGACGTGAATCCCTGGACCTAAGGATCGCGAATATTTCGTCGTTATATTTTTTGGGATTTGAATGAAGTTGTTGTGACCTACAGAAGTGGACGGAGGCCGACACACCGGCTGGCCACATAGAGATTGGGCGGCGCGTGACCATGCCGCCTGATGAGTAGGAGGCCACAGTCGGTTGACAGTGGCAAAGCAAGGTCTCGGCTAGCACGCCAGCTTGCGGCGAGGCGAAGCGGCAGCATGCATCCGCGCCGCCGGAGCTGAAGACTGCAGCCGCTTGGCCGTGGTGGAGGCCGAAGGGTGGTCGGTCGTGACGCACCGAGTAGGACCCACTTTGGCGGGTCCCACTTACAAAACCCGAATAGTCTGTTGGACTATTCGGGTGACCTGGGAGGCACCTCCCCTCTCGGGAGTCAGTTAGGTCAGACCCCACCATGACAGTCCACCAGACCACGGGCTGCACGATAGTCCATCTGACTATGGGCTGCATTGGGCCATCCCCTTCGTGGGCCGGGCTGGACCATGGCCCAGCAGGATATGGCCGCTGCGGCCCAGGCCATCCGAGTTAAACTCGGGTCGGCCCAGGCCAGTTCGGGCCGACCGGGTCGGACTGGACCCGGGCCCATCTGGACCCAGTTTTGCCTCTTTGGCCATAACTTGTGATCTGTGTGTCCCTATGACAAACTGTCTATGGCACCAAAATCCTTGGATCGATAGGGTCCTTCTGGTATACTCAACTTGAGTTTTGGATAAAGTTGGAGTACTTTCGGGTTGGATCGAACCTCGAATCTAACTGGGCCCTCGGAGTGAAAACACTAATAACATATATACCGGGCGTCTGATTGATGTGTTGTCTGTTGTGTTGGGTCCCTTATGACATGATAGACCTTTTGGACACCTCTTTGTGGGACTTCATGGTGGTTGAGGTATGATCGATGGATTGATAATTGGTTCTCCCAAACATGATATTAGTGGGAATCCAGTGGCTGGCAGTGAGGCGAAGGTTGGCGACAGATCTTATAGAGGTTTGTACCAAGAGATCCTTTGTGGTTCAGCACCAATCCTATATGGGTAAGATCCTATGTGAGTCAGCTCTCAACGATCCTAGGTGGGTCAGCGCATACCGATCCTCTATGGGTCAGATCCTGTGTGGCTCAGCACTCAGTGATCCTATTTGGGTCAGCACATACCGATCTTGTGTGGGTCAGATCCCATGTGGGTCATTGTGGGGGTTAATACCTATCAATCATATATTGTTCAGACTCTTAATAATTAGCAACAGTAACTTTTGACAGAATAAGATGATCTAGCTTCGCAACTGATCATCTGTACTTCTATACTTCACATATACTTGTTGTGAGATGAGTCTTATACCTTCGTGGTGTTACCTGTGTGGTACTTATACCTTTATGGTGTTACCTTTGTATGTCTTGATAACTTTGGCATATGTATGGGCATATACCATATTAGTGTTGATGACTATTGCTTCATGATTTGTGGTTTTTCCTTTGTGGAACTCTCAGAGACCTATGAGGGTCTCGGGGTCCCAACTGAGTATCGTTATACTCACCCCTACACGGGCTACGCCCGCACCTTGTTGTGTCTTGTACAGACGACGGACGACACTAATCGAGGTACAAGGTACCATACTGAAGGTTGATTGGAGGTGGACATTAGACGAGACGATCCGTAGGGATGACCATTCAATAGATGTACCTACCCTTCAGGTAGGGTTGTTGGAGGGTGTTCACAGGAGCTATTCTTTTTTAGTTTTACTTTTACTTTCCAGTTGGGCGTGTATTCTATCCCCTTTTATTTTTTTACACACCCTGTTTACTTTATAGTTTACCTTGATCTTGTATCTTTATGTGTGGTTGGTTTGGGTGAGTTTACAGGTTTAGAGTTAATGCCTTCCCAGTTTTAGGGATATGCCTTTTCGGTGCTAGTCACCAACCCCTGGCCTATGGAAGGCGGGCTTGGAGTAGTCATGGAATGGGCCCTAGGGGACGGGTTGTGACATATGCTAAGATAAAAAGATCAAATTGGTGTAAATAATAGAAATTATGGGTGTCCTTTTATAAAGGAGGGAGAGGACCCACATTGAATTTCTTAAAAGATTAAAATGTAATAAATATTTTCATAATGAAAATACTTAAAAATGGAAATTAATTCTAAGAAAAAGAGTGTAAGTTATAAATAATATAATTTTATGATAAAAAAAATTGTGTCATTTTAAACCATATCTTATTTATTAACCCCTTCATTGACTTTTTTTTTACTATAACTGTGATAAAACCCATTTCAATATTAATGGGTTATGAATGTCACTTTAAATGGAAAAGTGACATATAAATGGACCATGGATGATATTTTCCACCATAGTTCATTATATTTTCAAAATATAAAAAATTTAAATCATATAATAAAATTTTATTTATTATAAAATATCATTAATGTCAATTTCATATCTATATATATAACTTAACTCTAATGACACCAATAAAAATATTTAATTAGAATATAATAGTTTTAAAAATCACTCATCTGTTATATTTAAATAAAAAAATTCGGACCACAATAATTCAATTAAATTATATTATTTTTCATTTTATTAAAATCATTTATTTTATTTTTCTGTTAATTGTATAAATATGGTTTCGGTGCTGCGTTGGAATTTAAGGTAATTATTCAATTAATAAATTTATAAATAAGTTAATATGATAAAAAAATTAATTTATATTATAAATAAATATTTAAAACCAAATATTTCTTATTTTTATCCTTATTTAACTAATTCAAAGATATTAAAGTCAAGAGAGTAACATGTTGTGTTATTCTTTTCTTAAATTAATATAATGGTCACAATCAAAGAAATATAGAACCAAGTGACCATATATTTGAGTATTGGATGGAAATAGATGAAATAAACCCATAAAAGAGGATCATTCAAGATTTATATAAATTTTAATGCCTTGTCAAAAAGTTTTAACCATATTTTACCCATTTTTCTCTTACTAGGGTACTCAAATTTTACTATGGATACAATTCATATTCACCAAGAATAAAATGGTATTATTTAAAAATTTGAACCTCAAGATTCCAATTAAGGAAAAAAAATTCAAAACTGAATTATAATAAGTTTCATAAATTCATTTTAAAAATAAGTGTTCGAACACAACAAATACCATTTTTCATAAGAATACATTTTTTAGAATAAAACTGGATTTATACTTATCTCATGCCAATAAAGAACATTAGGTGACTCTTAAAAGATTTTACTTAATATAATATATATAAATTTTCTTAAAATCATTGATTGATAAAGTTTAATTTGTTTTATTAAGATAAAAACACATTTCTTATATAAAAATAATTTTTCAGAAAAAAAACTCCTTTATTTTTAAATGACTATTATTTTGATTTACAATTAATTAAATACATATGAATTAATTTTATACATATATAAAACATAAATGTTTTATAATTTAGTTATTCATTTTTGTACCAACTAATCCAACATTAATTCAATAACTTTCACATTAAGTAATAATATTTTAATAGTATATTGAGGTTCATTTAAACTCGATGTTACGTGTATTGCATGATATCAAAGAATTTAAATTTATTTGAATAGAAATATAACATAAAATATAAAAGTGTTAAAATTATTTCATAAATATCATATATAAACCTTAAACTCATCATAATAACATTCCATGAAAGATGCTCACGAAAAATGAATTGTATCATTGTGTGGAGGCAGTTGTCCCCATGTATGCACGAGTTAAACTTTCAATTCTCATTTAATGGAAATGAAGGTAAATAATGGTTATTATGTAATAATAATAACATTTATTTTTATTTATCATAATGAATTTTATATTTTTTTAATAAATTCCATGGACTTATAGGATTTAGAAGAAGAAATAATTTTAAAGTGGATAGATATGATGATTACCTCCCCTTCAATTAGCCTCTTTGAGATCCTTTACTAAGGACCCTTGGAATGGTATTTTAAGGAGACTAAAACCATTAAATTATTTTTAGGGATATTTATAAGAAAATTGGACAGGTATTGGTCAATCTTGATGGATCTATATGGTGTATAGAAGAGAAAGTATTGGCGTCCTTTTATAAGTGGTGGAGAGGACACACATGGAATTTACTATATTTTTAAAATATAATAATGTCATACTTATTCCAAATGATTCTAAAGGGATAGCGATTCAAATTTGTGGTATTATGAGATCAAAATATGGTAATATAAGAGGTTTTAGACAAGTTTAGTGTAAAAAGTCACACATATCTCGATGTTAACCACCCTGTGGTAAACCCATTTTAACCTTAGACATGTTTACAAGTTTTTACTATTTTGACTATTCATTATGATCAAAAAATATGTTTAACTTATTAAATAATATAAATTATTTTTATTCCAAATATATAATAAATTTTATCAAATTCAATTCATAGAAGTGATAGAATATAATTTCAAATTAAACCCACCAAATGCAATGAAAGGAATTTTTCTAGAGAAAATAATTTCTCAAGTATAAAGAGTTATTATAAAAAAATATGAAATAAATTTAGTTATAATGAACAATTTTAGTAAATTTTTTGTGTGTTACATTATCCCCCCCTAAAACTATTTTTTTCATCACAATTTAAATTATCACTCACTAAGGAAAATAACTAAGGGATATAAAACAAAATAAATATATATTTTCTATTGAGATATCGGCCTCACTATCTTAGATTCCAAGGGACTCGTTATTTATGAAATTATATCCATATATTGAGATTTTCATTTATCTCAACAATTTATACCAAATATGCTTCCGATAAGAACCCATAAATTTTAAGAATATTTTTTCTTTTAATAAATGTGAATTAAATTAATTTTTTTAAAATTTAAAATTTAACTATGATATGTTTTAGTATGATCAATTATGAAACAAAATTATCTTCATTAATCAAAATAAGTTTTGTTTATCAAATAACATTCATATTTAAAAATAATATTTATTATGTATAATTTTTAAAGAAATAAAATTTTAAAAAATAATAATTCTTTTTTTAATGTAAATATATTTATTTACTAAATTCCTGTATAATAAAGTTTTGAAAATATTAATGAAATTATAGTTATAATTGAATAATTTTAATGATTTATATGAAAAAATATTTAAAGTTTTTTATAATTTTTTTAAATGATATTAATTAATGTTTAATATAAAAAGAAGTAAATATACTAAATATAATTTTTAAATAAAAATGATAAATATGTAATTTAATGTTTAAATGTATTTAATATTATTTTAAAACTTAATTTTTTATAGAAAAATAGCCAAATAACCCACAAGGGACCCACCTCAAACACATGTTGGATTAGTGGTCAACTACATGGGAGGCAAGCCGACCAAGGTGGTTTGGTGGAAGAAGGTTGAGGGTTCATGTATGACATGTTGAAGAACATATGGGGAAAAGTGTTGGAACAACCATGTGGGTGGCATGATGGTGGAGGAGCCGACATGGGTTGGTGCCAGTAAGGGATATGAAGAGGACGCCATTACTCACATATTTCACTATAAGGGAGTCGATTAATTAATATAGGAGTGTTAGAATAGTTGAAATTTTGATATAGGGTGCATTATACATGGGAACTATTTTCCCGATTTAAAACATTTGTTTAGAATGATAGTATCTGACCGGCTGCAAGTGAGTCATATGATCATCATAGTGTTCATATTCAACCTCACACACAACACTAGCTACCTCGAAATCATCTCATTCCTCTCCTATAAAACTGGTTTCATCCAAAACCATGTGTTCATGGACTATATCTATGGAATACCACCATTTTCTTGTTGTTTTGATGATAAATTTGTATTTAAAAAACAAAAAACCTGACCATTTATATCAGTTTTGGCCATTTTATAACTACTACCTATATATATATTTATAATAACAACTTTTTGAGACTATATAGTTGACCACTGTAAATCCTAACATTGATATATGAACCATACGAATAATTTAATCAGTATTATCCTCTTCATCCCATTGAATATATCAAATTTTTATTTTCTCAATTTACAAGCAGATATATATCACCTCTATTAAACTATTTTTTTTAATAAAAACAGTTCTATATTCAGGTATTGACATCAAATTTCTGGATGAAACTCTTTTCATCATTTTCCTCAAAAAACTTGATAGTTACTTGACTTTTTTTAAAGTTTTATCAATTTCTTAGTCTAAGTAGATAAATAAATAAATATATATATATATATCTTCAATCAAAATTAAAACTCATTTATCCACATCTTTAAGTTTATCTATAAGCCATCTGAACTTCAACATTGATGTTTGAAACTTTAAGGGGTATTAATGGTTATAAAATTCTTATGATCTGAATTGTACACTTCATTGGTTGTATATAACTTGGATAATTTATATATATGTATATGTATATGTATATGTATGCATCAATATGAAATGGATATACTATAACCTTCTAGGAAGACTATATATAGATCTTACCTTCAGTAGTTATCCACATGAAAAACCTAGTTGTAAATGTTACATAGAACGTGACAAGAGAAGATAGAAAGTATGAAAACAGAAGTCTTCTTCTTCAAGAGTTAAGTTAATGGGATTATTCCTATTTTTTCAGAACTTCTCTATTTTTATAATTTTAGAAGTAAATCCATAATTTATTTTTTTATAGTAAATGATGCTCTTTATTTATTTTATAAATCACTTTTAGTAAATAAACTCTATATTTTTATACTATTTTGTTTTCATAAAAAAAATATTTAATTATAAGATAATCTTTTTTAAAATTTCTAATTATTTTTCAAAAAACAAACTCATTCCAGGGAAAGTTATTATTTTTAAAAAAAAATATGATATATAAAACCCTAAATAAGGGAAACCTGTTAATTAATATCAAGTTTATTTTAAAGTTTTTAAAACTGTCATTTTATGCATCTAATATTCTTTAAAATTTAGGGATGTTGAACATTATAATAGGTATGTTTATACATTATATTTATAATTGAAATGTAATCCATGTTTATGAAAGAAACTATTTAACTTTAATTTTTAAAGAGTTTTTTTAATTTAACCTTTGAATATATGGAATTTTTAGAAAATTATGTATTTTCATTATGGAAAATTATGATAAAGTGTATTTATTTTTATTTTGAAAATAAATTTTTAGAGATCTTTTTGGAAAGTTATTTTAAATTAAATTATAATAAATAAAACTTTGTAAAATCGTTTATTTAAAAAAATATCACTTGGGTATTGAATAGGGAGTGAACCCATGATGTCAAGGGTACATTGACATAAATATGATACTTCCAGTGGCCTCATGTATTTTTTAATCCTTTTCAAGTATTATTATATTCTAAAATAAAGGTGTCATTTTTAAAGAAAAGTTTTAATGTTTTGATGGTGAAATCAAAAAAAATAAGGTTATTATTTTATAAAATGATATGGGTTTTTAAAATGATATGTTTCTTTAAAAGGTTTTTAAAAGTATATATTTTAGTTATTTTTTCATAAAATGATATTTTCTGAAATAATATAATTTTATTTAATCGAAATAACGTTTGGTTATCATTTAACATTCAAATTTATAAAAAAAATGTTTCTTTTGTTTTATTTTTTAATAAATTCTATTTTTATTAAAAAATATGAATTCATTTTAATGTAAATATAATTATTTATTATATTACTAAAAAATCCATTTTTGAAAATGTTAAATAAATTATAATTATAAGTGAATAATTTTAATTATTTTTGTGAAAAAGTATTTTATGTTTTTTTAATTAAATTGTTTGAAAAAAATTAATAAGTAAATTTTAATAAAAGTAAATAACTAAATATAAAAAATATAATTTTGAAATGGAAATGATGAATGAGTTTATATATGGTTAAATATATTTAATATTATTTTAAAACTCAATTATTTATAAAAAAATTAACCAACCAAGCCCATAAGGAACCCACCTCAACCACATGTGTGATCTGTGGTCAACTATGTGGGAGGTAGATCAAACAATGTGGCTTGGAGGAAAAATGGTGTGTGTGCCTATATGATAGGTATGAGAGTGCATGGGGAAAATTGGTGGAACCACCATGTGGGTGGCATGATGGTGATGGATCAGGCACGGGTCAGTGCCACCTGGTGATCGGGAGTTGTCCTCGTTACTCGCATCTCTCACTCCAATGGAACGAGTTAACTATTATAGGTTTGCTAAGAGAATTGAAATTTTTATTTGGGTTGTGGTATTCATGGGATTTGTTGACCCAATTTAAAACATCCATTTAAAATGATGGTTGTCTAGTCAGTTGCAACTGATTTTTCATATCATTCGATTGTTTTTCTTTAACCTCAAACACAACCCTAGAATCCTAGATATAATTTCCTTACTCTTCATCAAAACTAGTTTCATCCATAATTAGGTGTGAAAAACTGCTCAATTTCATACCAGCATTGTTGTCCTAATTCGATACAAAACCTATATTTATCAAAAAATAGACCATATAGTTTTTTTTATCATTTTTCAACATTTTTTTAGTATTGGATATATATATATATAAGAATGGAATATTTTTAATATAAATATGATCATTGTAATACCCAATGATGATATATGAAATATAAAAAATATTTAATCATTATTGTCATCTTATTACCATTTCTTGTATCGAATTTTTATTATTTCATTCTTAAAATAGATTTATATCATCTCTATAAAAATATTTTTCAAATCAAAACAGTATGATATTAACGGATCTCCCTTGACATGCTGAATAAGGACTCATTCATCACCTTCCTCGAGGGAAGTTGATAGTTCCCTGATTAGTTTTTAGGTTTTTCTAGTTTCATGGTTGATGTATATATATATATATATATATATATCTTCTGTCAATATCAAAACTTAGTTATCTACATCCTCAAATTTCTTCTCATCCCAACCGATCATCATCTTTGGTGTTACACAATTTATGGGGTATTAATTTTTGTGATCTTCTCTCAATTTGAAGTGTATACTTCATTGGATGTATATGGATATGATAATTAAAATATATATATATAAAGAAAAATAGTAGTATAAAATGGACATGCTATAACCTTTAGGGGGAGAATATATATATATCAATATATATATATATATATATCAATATATATATATATATTACATTTAGCAGTTCTCTACTTGAAGAACCTAGGTGTAAATATGTGATAGAAAGTGAGAACAGAAGAGATAATGTTTGAAAATAGAATTTTTCATCTTCAAGAGTTAAGGTAAGGGGTTATTCTAAAAAAAATTAAAACCTCTATATTTTCATAATTTTTAATGCAAATCCATAATTTATTTTTTTAAGGAAAAGTATGTTATTTAATTATTTTCAAGATAAATCATAGTAAATTAAAACTATATTTATATACTATTTTTTTATTGTAAATAATTACTAGTAAGGGAATCAATTTTTAAATTTATAATAATTTTTCAGAAAACCCCTTTTTGAAAGGGAAAGTTATTTTTTTTTGAAAACTCTTGTATTATGTTTTATAAAACCATAAATAAGGGAAAATTTTTATTAATATCAAGTTTTTTTTAATTGCTTAAAACATTCATTTTATATATAAAATATTACTTAATATTTATGGATGTTTATCATGATAATATGTATCATCATACACTATAGTTAACATTGACAGTCAATATATATTTATGAAAGAATTTTTTTAAGTTTAATTTTTCAAGAGGTGTTTTTTTAAATGTATCCATTGAATGTCTTGAATTATTATAAAAGTATATTATTTACTTATAGAAACTTATGACAAAGTATATTTATTTCTATTTTGAAAATAAATTTCAAGTTATGTTTTTGAAAATGTATTTTTATTGTAATTGTAATGAGAAAGGTAGGGCTTGCGATATTTTTATTTAAAAAAAATTGCACTTGGGTGTCAAATGAGGAGTGAAACCTGACCTCAAGGGAATGTTGTCCTAAATATGATACTTCTATAGGCCTTGTGGATTTTTAAAGTCTCCAGGTATTGTTATATTCCAAAAGAAAGTTATTATTTTCAATGAAAATATTTAATGTTTTAAAGGATTAATCCAAAATATATTTCAAGATTATTAATTTCTGGATTGATTTGGGTTTTAAAAATGGTAGGTAACTTTAAAATATTTTTAAAGTTATATCTTATGGATATTTTTATTGAAAACCCTATATTTATAATTTTTAAAAATACATGTGATAAAAAAATATTTTATATAAAATAAAATGTTTTCGAATAGTTTTTATGGTATTTATTAAAGGATATTAACATTTGTTTTAAACCCCATTATTGGGAAATCTTATGCTCTCTCTATGTTTTAATTTTTTTCACAGGATTATTAAATGTCCCAAATATGTTTCTTCTCTTTTTGGAGATAGCATGAGTGAATTCAAAAAAATGTTTAAAGATAATTTATTTTAAACTATGATATAATGTAATGTTTTTCCTAGTCCAACAAAACCTAAAATGAAGAGATCCTTATATGTGTAACATACTATATACTTCCAATTACATTTTAAAAAATATATACAACATGTTATTAGAATTAGATCCAAGTTTTTTGGTCTCGCTTGTCGTTTATTGAAGTTATATGCATCCAAAATTAATTACCCATTCTTAAAACATTAGTATAGCATAAGTTCAGGGTTGATCCACAGGGAACTATAGAGTGCGTGAATTCAATTGAGTTAATAATTAATTAGGTGAAGTATGTAGAATTTATAATCGATTGGGTTGATTTTGGGTTTTGATTGAAACTAAATTGTTTTACTTTGAAGAAATGAATAACATTTTTAAAGAAAAAAACGTTTAAATTTAAAGAGTTTGAAAACGGGAAGAAAAGACCTGTCGGGGCTGTGGTGATTAAGGGGTTCTTATACAGATTGTTTAAATGGTTGTGTTGTTCATAATAATTCAATCATTCTGGATTTCATTTAGTTACAAGATTTCCTTGGTTTGGTTCATCTTGTTTGGAATTAGAGCAGTTGACTCCTTGGTCCGGTAGTCAGTGTTCATAATTCTTTATTAAGTTCAGTCCATTTTTTGAATCGGTGAAACCTATCCAATGGTCATGGATGTTTTCACCGTTACTTTTCTTTTGTATCGCTGAAAATTATTCCCATGGTCCGGCTCAGAATTCTCAGTTATATTTAACAGTGGATTAAGAAGAGTAAGATGAATTACAACGATCAAACACAACTATATAAAACAACATAAAAATTAAGATCCCTTCATCCACAGGACCAACATGAGGAGTTTAGTTTCACATAGAAAGTGGGAGAGAAACGACACACGTGTTACCTGACGGACTCATAATGTAAGCGTTGAGGTAAGGTGTTGGAAGGTGGAATAGTGGAACAATGGCACCATGGTGGCTCGGGAATGGTAGAAACAGATCTTCTTCACTCCTCCAATGGTTTCGAACTCCCAAATCCGTAGGCCAAGGCCTCTTTTTATAGAAAAATAAAGTACACTGCGTGTATAGAAAGTACACACTGTATACTTTTCATCAACGCGCTTTGGCGCCAATTTCTCCGCTGGCAGGTGGCCTAACACGTCGTCTTTTACTGTTGAACATGGAACCGCCTGGTGGTTGGGTGTACACGGCATGTAGCACCGCCATACATGGCATGTAGTATCATAGGTTTGGCTTCCAGCCCCTTCTAGAATAGCAGACATGGCGTGTAGTAATGAAACACGGCGTGTCTCCTTCAATGGCCACATGGGCATGTAGACTTTTCTCGGCAACCACCGCTTCTTGAAAGTAGTACATAGCATGTAATGCCGCCTTACAAGGCGTGTATCCTCTGCCTTGTGACATGGGAATGTACTCCCTCCTTCGGTCAGTGTCCCTGTCTGGATGTACACAGCGTGTATAAAAGTATACGCCGTGTAGTTTCAAAATTTTCACAGACTTCCCTTGATTCATGTATTTAGCCAAAAAGCTCTTGAAAGTAAACAGAATCACCAAAATCAAATAATATGTTCATGAAACAACAGATATTTGTTGAAAAAAAA
Organism: Viscum album; assembly: GCA_963277665.1. NCBI lineage: Eukaryota > Viridiplantae > Streptophyta > Magnoliopsida > Santalales > Viscaceae > Viscum > Viscum album. The sequence continues at coordinate 966,742,769 of OY728133.1, read as the reverse complement.
CTTTTATCTTCAATTACATGTATGGAAATATATATAGAAAATGGGTGCATCAAATTCCCCCACACTTAGTCACTTGATTTCCCTAAAAAAAATCTCAACATCTAATTAAGAGATACTATACTTTTAAACGTAAGGCATTCAATTAATCAAAAGTATAAATGATAGCATTACTGAGGAAAAATTCTAAAAGGCACAAACAAATTCAATTCATAAGAGATTAAAATCATGCCTCATATATAATTCAATTAACTATTCTCACCCTCTTTCAACACATTCTTTAACCTTTCAAAAATAAGCATGTCACTTGATGATGTACCTTACCATTCAAAATCACACTCCACACTCATGATATTTTTATTCAAAGTTATTCTCAATCAAAGGTATATACACTTTATCCATAGGTTTGCAAGATATCTTGTTCTCTACTTCAGAAAAATTGAATTACAAAAATCATGAGGGCTTTAACAATAAGGTTCAGATGTCTCTGTGGCTAATGGTTGGTAGGTTCATATGAAAAATAAATTCTGAGGCTTGAAAAAGTAAGGATAATTCCTTTAAACAACATTGCATGATATTCAAAGTAAAGCTCACTGAAGAATGCTTCCTTCACAAGCTCAGTCAAATGCTTTTGTAATCATCACCATCTTCTCCCTTAGGAAAGTAGGGTTCATGAGAAAATAAGCATAAGGTCCGTTTTTTTAAATAAGTGAAAAACTTATGAATAAAATGAATAAATTTTTGGAACCCTTTATGCCCCAAATAATCAATAGGTACTCCCCCACACTTCATTTCATGAATGTGGACAAAAATATGCCAGGTATTTCCAACTCCCTCTTTAAAGCTCAAATGAATAATCATGCAATGTTTTAAAAAGAAGTAGGGTAGGAAGGGAAATAAGCTTGTAATGTGGCCTCTTATAAAGGTTGTTCAAGGATTATATGGGCTTAGAGAAGATTAAATGTAGGGTAGGTCTCAAGATAAAGGGGTGAAAGCAATCTAGTGCCTTAATCATTTTAATGTAATTCAAAAATTTCTTCATGTTTCGAAAATAAAAACATGCAAATTATCGTAGTAATGCATATCCTAAGAATCTCTCAAGAAAGAGGGTATTAGAAAAGAAATACGAAAAATGGTTTAAAATACCTCTCAAGAGTGGAAAGGTAATAAAGGGACATTCAGGTCATGACATGCATATAAATGATTAGCCTAATCAATGTAATTTAATAAAGTATGAGAAGTTTCAATTGAAACTATATCAGCAATCATTTTAAAATACTTAAGAACTAAAATAAGCATGCAACCTTTCCAAAAGTTCCTATAGATAACTATAGCATTTATAAGAATGATTAACCAAAATTGCTTTACATTTTCAAATATAGAATCTAATAATGATGTCTCCTAGATTAGTTTAAGGGAAAAGACTAAGGTGAAAGAGATAGATTCTCCCCCACACTTAAGACTACACATGGTCCACTAAGTGAAATACCAAGGGAAAGGGTGGGCAAGGGCATGATATGGGGGACAAAACGAGGGAAAGTAGTGGAAGAAGTGAATCCAAAAAGAAATAAAATAAAAATGGAAAAATGCTCCCCTCGTGAAAAGTGATGCCCAAGGCGCTCAAGGATACCTGTGACTAGAGAGGAAAAACAATACTGTAAACATTCATAATATCACATCACAGAAAATGACAAAATAGATATATAAGATAAAGAAAAATGTCACTATCATGGGGTCGCCTCAAGGGACGGAACATCTAGTACAGAATCGGCCGGTAGAGATGGCGCAGAAGGCGTGGAAGCACAAGGCTCTGAATCTGCATCGGGAAGGGATGTTGAAGAAGTAGGAGTCGTAGGTGCTAGACTCGGGGTAGGAAGCTCAGCAGAAAGCCCTGGCCTGGCAGAAGTGGTAGCAGTAGAGCTCACCGTAGTCATCAGAATTGAATCTGTGGCCTGCGCAGGAGATGGCGGTGGTGTAGCAGCAGAAGGGCCAGGAACGGAGGCAGAGGCTGATGGTTGAGGCAGTGCAACACCAAGATGTTGGGAAATATGCACCAAAAGATGTTCCATCTGGTCATGGCGGCCGTCCAGATGAATCAAATGGCATCCAATGGTGTCCTGGTAGCTGATGATTCGAACTAACATCTGCTCCATTGTGGCTAGGAAGAGGGAAAGAGTCGGATCGACCGAGGTTGCGGGGTAGGTGGGATGGGGTATGGGATTGAAGAAGGAAGGGCCGAAGAAGTGGGGTCAGTAGGAGGTGGGTGAGGTGGAGAAGCTGGAGGGGGTAGGGAAGGAGGAGCGGGGTCAGCTGGTGGTGGACCTCGAGCCTGAGCAAGGATGTAGGCACCCCCTGCTTCCGGACCAATCCCATGCGAATGAGCATGAGGAATTCCATATTCTGGGGTGAACCTATCAAGTCATGAGGTAAAGCGGCCTCAAATACCCCTAAGTGGTGGGCAATACGGGTGGTGTAAAACCCGTCGTTCAGGTTTCCCTGACGGCTGGTAAACATGGAGTGGAAATAGGAGGCGGTAATATAGGGGAGGTACGGGTAGTCGTGCCGGATGACACAGGTAAGAAGCTCCATGTCACGGCTGGTCATTACCCCCATATCGTCATGGTGGGGAAAAAGGATGTTGTTGAAGCACCGGTGGTAGAAGCGAAGGACGGGGTCGGCTATAAGAGTGCTCTTCTGGGAAGTGGGGGAGTACCGGTGGTTAGGCCCAGCGATCTCCCGCCACATGGAAATGAGGTCAGAGCGCTCGGGTTGGATCAAGGTAGAAACGGTGGGTGGGGTGATAGGATGGGGGTAGAAGCCGCAACCTTGGAAAAACTCTGTCATCTTAAGAGAAAAACGCTGGCCGCATAGCCCGAACCGAACTACGGGTACCGCATCGCTAGGTGTCTCTCGGTACTCCGCTCCATCGAACTCAAACGAGGCCGCAAACTCCAAAAATAAATCACAGAACACAGGAGTGCTGACCTGGAAAATATCGAGGAGTGAGGTGTGCCCGAGAAGCACCTCCAACTACTCCCAAATACTGAGCCGCTATGGAACGCTGCTGTCGAGGTACCGGCCACTCAATGGTATCAGCCGACGAGATAAGCATCGGAACTTGTCATATGCGAGGTCGATGACCGGGAATACCATGCAGGGATAGGGAGCACCCACAAGTCCCGACCCAGGTGTCGGTGCAGTAGAAACGTCTGGCTCTATAGGTGGATCTTCCGAAGTAGAGGGTGGCCCAGTGGAAGGTGTGCTCGAAGAGGGAGCAGCTGCTGAGGACGATAGTGCAAGAAAAGTGGCAGCTGGTGCAGCAGAAATGGTGGTGCTCAGAAGCTCGGTGCTAGATGGTGGAGGTGTAGTAGAAGTAGGCCCGACCTCCGCTGAGGGAGTAAGTGGTGGAAGAATGGCCAATGGAGGGAGCTCAAAGACCGGAGTGTCGGCCTCCAGCTGCGTAGGCGGTCAGAGTCGGATCCGACGATAGCTGGGCCACTCGCCATCGGTGGCGGAGGCTGGCTGCTTCCCGCGGGAAGGATCCTGATCTGTCATATCCTGAAATATAAAGAAACAGAAAACAAAACAAAAGAAAAAGAAAACGGAAGAAAATAAAACAAATAAAACGTTAGAAAACTGGAAAATAAAATTGCATGGTGTGTACTCCAGAGTACACGGCGTGTAGTCAAAATAGAGATTATCCCGTGTTCTTTGGATAGACATGCCGAGGGTGAAAAATAGACCATGTAACAATACAAGGCGTGTAGCGAACATACACGCCCTGTTCACTCAAAGTTCAGGTGGCCGTGTGGTACAAATGACACGACCATGTGGTTAGCAGTTCAAAGGAAACAATACATGCCGTGTATGTGAAGAACGCGGCGTGTACTGCACACGAAGAACATGGCCGTGTAGAGGGTGAGACACGGGCCGACTAAAGATATAAAAGACATGGCGTGTATCAAACACACACGCCGTGTATAGGAACATGGGGTGACAGTCCGTGTAGAGGGGAGACACGGGCCGGTTACAGAACTAAAGGACACTGCGTGTACCGAACAGACATGCTGTGTTCTGCAACATGGGGTGACAGGCCGTGTTATATGCCACACACGGAGGGTCCAAGGGAAATGGTCTACACGGCGTGTACCAAACACACACGCCATGTTTGTAAACATGGTGTGTGAGGTCATGTGCAAAGGAGTACTCAGGCACGACTAAAAGGACATGGTGTGTACCGAACATACACACCATGTAACTTCAAATTTCGAAATATTTTGTGTTTGGCCGTGTACAGAAGTACACGGCGTGTGTTCTTCATTTCGTGGACGTGTACAGGCAGAAGCCGAACGATCAGCCGATCTGATAAACACCCTAAATGATTCTAAAAAATTGAAATAGATGGTTTAGAAAGGTGTACTTGGATCGAGGATCACAATGTGAGAGGAATCAGAACTTGAAACGCCGTAAATCGACGGATCTGGAAAAAGGGGTTTCGAATGGCGTTCGGGAGAAGAAATTGTAAGAAAAGAGGAAATGGGGTGGTCGTGCGACACGGCCTCAAGCTGGGTGGACCGCGGCTTTATATAGCCGCGGTACACAGCGTGTATGTTTTCTACACGCCGTGTATTCCGATTTTTTTTAAAGAACATATAAAATAAATATAATTATTATAGTAAACTATATAATAATTATTAATAATTAAAATAAAATAGATATATCTAAAAATTATATTATATATAAACCTATACGTAACGTATATCTGGAAATACACGCCGTGTATTTTAAAATAAGAAAAATAGTAGTACAACCTTTGGTCTGGTGCTTGGGGCGGGATTCGAATCGGCGATCGGCCGCTCCGAACAGACGCCCTCAACCACTAGAGAAAAGGTTGTTCTGCTGTTCATATTTATTATATATATATATTTATTCTATATGTCCAATACACATGGAAAGAAGGAAAAGCACAGCATGTGGTTTTTATTTAGGAAAGGATGGGGGTGAAGCGGGGAGATTAGAGCGATTTGAAACCGGGTCTTTTGAACCTGGTCCCAAGACTTTTCCAATCCTCCAACTTCACCCGCATGTAATTTCTTATTTTAAAAAAAATTAATTTATATTTGGAAAATTATGGCACACATGGCATATATCAGAGTACAAGTCGTGTGGTTTTATTAAAAGAACAAATGATGGAAATGGGATGGTTGTCTGGATTCGAACCCGGGTCTTTTGAAACTAGATTAAGATTCTAGCCAACTGGTCCATCCCCATCATGGGTTTTATTAAACATATTTATATATATTTGAATATATATATGAATAATACCACACACGCTGTGTAAATAAAAGGAGGAAGCCTGTGCTGAAGGTAGGTCAGGAGGATTCAAACCGGGGACGGTTTTGAATAAACTCCAGTGACTTTGCCATCAGCAACGGCATCATCCCTGGTTATTTATTTGTTATTCTATTGATTTATACTATTAAGATTAAAAATTAAAAAGATAAGTACACACTGTGTATATAAGTGGGACACGGCGTGTATCCTCTGGGTTTCCTCCCAGGAAGCGCCTTTTTTAGGTCTTTGACTCGACCTACTTACATTTCTTACCTAAGTTGTATGGTGGACAATGTTCCCACCATGTTGTATGTAGGATGGTAAGCTTTCAACCGATGCTCATTCACCTCAAATGGTTGACCATCTTCTCCAGAAATTTCTTCCGCTCCATGATGGAATATGTGGACAATGTGGAATGGTGCTGACCATCGTGACTTTAACTTCACTGGAAATAAGCGAAGATGAGAATTAAATAGAATTACCTGATCGCCGAGTTGGAAAGATTTTCGTGATATCATCTGGTCGTGAATTGATCTTGTCTTCTCCTTGTACAACTTAGCGTTCTCATATTCCACTAATCAGATCTCATCTAGTTTCGATAGTTGGAACTTTCGTTTCTCTTCAGCTGCCTTCAGATCAAAATTTAGGGCTTTGATGGCCCAGTAGGCTTTGTGTTCCAATTCTACTGGAAAATGGCAGGGATTTTCATCGATGAGGCGGAATAGGGACATTCCCAGTGGTGTTTTGAAGGCAGTCTGATATGCCATCAAGGAATCATCTAACTTCTTGGAACAGTCCTTCCGCAAAGTGTTCAATGTTTTCTCCAGGATCTTCATGAGCTCATGGTTGGAGAAATCTACCTGTCCACTAAACTGGGGATGATATGGTGTCCCCATCTGATGCTTGACTCCATACTTCGACAGTTTCCTCTCATCAGTGTGTTGTCGAAGTGGGTCCCTCTATTGCTGATCAGTACTCGTGGAACCCCAAACCTGCTAAAAATATTTTTCTTTAAGAAATTTATGACTACCTTGGTTGTTTCGTGTGCTATAGCAGTGGATTCCACCCACTTGGAAACGTAGTCGACGCAGACCAGGATGTAAGTGTCCCCAAAAGATGGGGGAAAGGGACCCATGAAATCTATGCCCCAGACATTAAAAATCTCGACCTCCAGGATGGGGTGATGGGGCATCTCGACTCTACATCCCACATTACCTGTCCTCTGGCACCGATCACAATAGGAAACAAAAGCCCAGGTATCTCTGTGCATGGTGGGCCAGAAAAATCCCGATTGCATGATCTTTTCTATGGTACGGTCCAGCCCATGATTTCCTCTTACTAGTGAGGCATGACAGATCCCCAGGACACCGTGAACTTCATTCTCTGGGATGCAATGGCGGATCACTCCATCTACATAGGATCAAAATAGCAGAGGATCCTCCCATAAGTACCTTTTCACATCAAGGAAAAATCTTTTCCTTCGCTGGAAGGAGAGGTCGGGGTGAATGACACCTGTAACCAAAAAATTAGCGATATCAACATACCATGGTCTAGGTGTTTCATTGAACGAAAAGAGGTGATCATCAGGAAAATCCTCCCGGATCTCCCGATCATCTTCCTTCTCCAAATGAGGCAGCTCGAGGTGGGAGAGATGGTTAGCAATGAATTTCTCACACCCTTTCTTATCTCAGATATCAAGATCGAATTATTGTAGGAGGAGTACCCAGCGGATTAGTCGGGGATTTGCGTCTTTCTTGTTGAGTAGGTAATTTAGTGTTGCATGGTCAGTATAATCAATAACTTTAGACAACACTAAGTAAGAATGAAACCTGTCAAATGCAAAAAACACTGCAAGCCTCTCCTTTTCTGTGGTGGTGTAGTTGATCTGTGCCTCATTGAGCGTCCTTCTAGCATAATAGATAGGTCATAAAATCTGGTCAAGTCGCTGGCCCAAGACTGCTCCCACTGCGTAGTCACTTGCATCGCACATCACCTCAAATTGTTCCTCCCAGTTGGGAGAAATCATAACTAGAGCTTCAACCAGGCGCTACTTTAGATGCTCAAAATATTTGACACATGACTCATCGAACACAAATATGGCATCCTTGGTTAGAAGATTGGTGAGGGGCTGGGCTATTTTGGAGAAGTTGCAGACAAACTGCCTGTAAAAACCTGCATGCCCCAAGAAGCTATGGATGGCGCGGATGGAAGTCGGTATAGGTAGTCAAGAAATGACTTCGATCTTCGCCGGGTCCACCTCTATCCCCTTCGCTGAAATTCGGTGGCCAAGGACTATGCCACATTGAACCATGAAATGACACTTTTCACAGTTCAAGACTAGGTTAGTGTGCTCACATCGTTCCAAAACTAGCTCTAGGTGCCGTAAACAAATGGTGAATGATTTTCCGTAAACATAAAAATCATCCATGAATACCTCTAGGATTCATTCCGCCATGTTGTGGAAGATGGCCAGCATACAGCGCTAGATGGTGTCGGGGGCATTGCACATTCCGAAAGACATCCTTCGATAAGTAAATGTGTCGTAGGGTCTAGTGAATGTGCTCTTTTCCTGATCCTCTAGAGCAATAGATATTTGGTTGTAACCGGAAAAACCATCGAGGAAGCAATAGAATTTGTGCCATGCTTGTCTCTATAGCATTTGATCCATGAATGGAAAGGGGAAATGATCCTTTCTTGTGGCATTGTTTAGATTTCAGTAATCCACATAGACTTGCCATCCCGTGATAGTGCGTGTAGGGATGAGCTCGTTCTTTTCATTTGAAATCACAGTGATAGCCCCCTTTTTGGGTACCACTTGGAGAGCACTCACCCATGGACTATCCGAGATGGGATAAATGATGTCAGCATCCAATAATTGGATCACCTCTTTTTTTAAAACTTCTTTCATGGGAGGATTCAAGCGTCGTTGTGGTTGTTGAGATTACGTGGCACCTTCTTCAAGTAGCACCTTGAGAGTGAAAATGGTAGGGATGATTCCCTTCAGATCAGTGACTTTCCACCCAATAGCATGCTTCTGCTATTTGAGAACCTGCAGAAGTGCATCTTCTTACTCCTGTGATAGTTCAGCATTAAGTATAACAGGCAAAGTTTGATTGGTCCTAAATACCCATACTTGAGAGAAGATGGAAGAGGCTTCAGCTCAAGTTCAGGCCTCTTTAAAATCTGAGGCACAAGTGGTTGCACCTTATCCTGTTCCAAACTATTAGGAACAACTATACGCTACCAATAGTGGCTGCCCTGGCCTTCAAAAAATTTCAAGTCTTCTGGCGCTTCTTCGAATAGAATATATGGAATAGTTAAATTATTCGAAGTAAAGAACATACAAGATCATCCCCTTTTTCGTTAAAATGATTAACCATGGTCAAAACTGCATAACAGTCCTCATTCCTTGAAAAGGAATCATGTTTGATGGCCTTGAGGACGTTGTAGGAAACTCTTTCATCACCTACCTGAAAAATAATCTCTCCTTGGTGAAAATCAATTAGTACCTTCCAAGTTTCCAAGAAAGGTCTTCCAAGTATAAGAGGTGCTTCCTGGTCATCCCCCATGTCGAGGATGATAAAATTAGCAGGGAGGATCAGCCTACCCACCTTGACCAGTATGTCCTCCAGGAGTCCCTTCGGGTGTTTGATGGATCGATCAGCAAGTTGAAGGGCTACACGGGTAGGCTTGAGCTCGTTGAGTCCCATCTTCTTGAAATCTCCGAGGGGCATGAGGTTCACGCTGGCCCCTAAGTCGCAGAGGGCCTTCCCAAACTCACAGGATCCAATAGTACAAGGAATGGTGAATCTACTTGGATCTTGGAGTTTGGGAGGAATGGAATGTTGAACCACCGCGGAGAACTCCTTTTTTAGTGTTATAACGCCCAAATCCTCTATCTTCCTCTTTTTTGAGAGGATTTCCTCAATGAATTTGGCATATGTTGTCATTTGAGTCAGGGCCTCTACAAATGGGATGTTGATATGTAGCTTCCTAAACACATCCATGAATTTGCTGAACTGGTGGTCTAGCTTCCTCTGCTTCAATCTTTTCGTAAAGGGTAATGCAGGCTTGGATGGTTGGACTACCTCCATTTCCTTATTTTGTAAAGCCTCGTTCTGTGGGCTTTTGGATTAGGAGGGGTCAGTATTGGTACCTTTTTCATCAACAGTGGGTGTGGATGAACCTTTCGGTGCTGATTGGTTATGTTGGAGCTCCTTTCCACTCCAGAGCATGATAGCATTGGCCTCCTCCCTTGGGTTCTTTTCAGTGTTCCCCGGTAGTGTACCAGGCTGTCTCCTTGAAATTTGGTTTGCCAGCTGGCCAATCTGATTCTCCAAGCCTTGAATAGAAGCTTCCTGATTCTGGAACCGAGTCTCAGCAATAGATATGAATTTAGTAATCAGATCCTCTAACATTGAAGTGTTCTCCTACTGAGGTGGTTGTTGAGTTGATGGAGTAGGTGGCTTTCGTCGCTGCTGTGGATGAGGGTTTTGATACCCTTGTTACTGATAAGGACCCTTCTGGGGTTATTGTGGCCTTTGGTATTGGTTCTGGTATGGAGGTTGGTTGTAGCTGGGTGGTCGCTGGGGCGGAGGATTCTGCTATTGCTGGCCCCAGCCTTTGTTCTGTTGATCTCTCCATGCTGGGTTCTAGTACTACTAGTACTGGTTGGCCCCTTGATTTTGGGCAACATAACTCACCTCGCTCATCGAAGGGCCTCCAGTCGAACTCGAGAATTCTCCCATGATGTGGTTATCACCACAGTTGCCGCATGCTGGATGGTTCATCGTATGATCTTGAGATGCTCCTTTGAGATTCAATGCGTCGATTTTCTTGGACACAGTATCCAATTGAGTAGCTAACATAGTGGTAGTGACAATATTGTGCATACCACTCTTTTGAGTCCCCCACTCGAAGTGCCACTGGAATCTGTTGGCTGACATGTCTTCCAGTAGTTCGAATAGTTCTTTGGGGGATTTCCACATCACCGTGCCTCCAGCAGCAGCATCTACCACGAACTTGGTATTTCTGGTAAGTCCTCCGTAGAAGGTCTGGACTTTCATCCAGAGTGGGAGTCCGTGGTGGGGGCATTTTCGTAACATTTCTTTGAAGCGTTCCCAGGACTCGTACAATGACTCGGGGTCGTGCAGCTGGAAATTATGGATCTCATTCCAGAGTGTCACCATCTTTGATGGTGGAAATTACTTGGATAGGAATGTCGGGGCTAGCTCCTCCCAGGTGAGGATAGATCGTTGTGGTAGCCCCTTGATCCAGTCTTTCGCCTTATCCCGTAGAGAAAAGGGGAATAGGTGAAGACCGATGGCGTCCTCGGACACGCCATGGTAACGAAACGTGTCGCAGATCTCTAGAAAGTTGGAGAGATGGGCATTCGGGTCTTCACTTGATAGGCCTCCGAATTTGACAGTGTTCTGGATCAGCTGCACTATAGTAGGCTTGATCTCGAAGTGCTGGCCCTGGATTGGGGGATGAACGATGCCAGTATCTGCTCCATGGATTGAAGGAAGACCGTACTCCATAAGAGTACATCTTGGAGGTTGTTGTTGAAGGGGTGGAGCTTGCATGAACTTATCCTGAGGGGCGAAGAATGGTCGTGGGAAGAGTTGATGCGGCGGCCGTTGGTAATCCATTGGGAGGAATTCCATGAATTCTCCAGGATCCTGCTTCGGTAGGCCAGCAGCAGCAGGATTCTGATCCTGGTACTAATGCTCCGCCGCAGCATCTACGGCTGGTGCTCCCTCTTCCTTGTTTGCCATGGTTTGTAGTTGCTAGTCGTGAGATTCTGTCAGTGCACACCGACGACTAAGAAAGGTATGTTCAATCTCTGGGTCAAGCAGAACTAATTCCAAAGACTCAGCACTTCTGGATCGTGTAGGACGTCTAAACATACACTTTATGCTTCTGCACAATCACAACATAAGAACCAGGCGTAACAAGGGAAAAGTAAAAGAGAAAATTTGATATGGGATTAGAGAAGATATTTTTTGAGAATTTTTTATTTTTATTTTCACATAAATCAATTATTAACCCAATTTAAATATTAGCACTAAAACCAAAGTTGTTCCCCGGTAACCGTGCCAAAATTTGGTCTCACTTGTCATTGATTGAAGTTATATGCGTCCCAAATCAATTACCCGTTCTTAAAATATTAGTATAGAATAAGTTCGGGGTCGATCCACAAGAAACTATGGTGTGCATGAATTCAATTGAGATAATAATTAATTAGGTGAAGTATGCAAAATTTAGAATTGATTGGGTTGATTTTTGGTTTTGATTGAAACTAAATTGTTTTACATTGAAGAAATGAATAAAAGTTTTAAAGAACACAACGGGTAAATTTAAAGAGTTTTAAAATGGGAAGAAAACATGTGTTGGGGCTGTGGTGATTAAGGAGTAATTATGTAGATTGTTTTAATAATTTTGTTGTTCATAATAATTCAATCATTCTGGATTTCATTTAGTTACGAGATTTCCTTGGTCTGGTTCCTCTTTTTTGGAATTAGAGCAGTTTACTCCTTGGTCCTGTAGTCAGTGTTCCTAATTGTTTATTAAGTTCAGTACATTATTTGAATCGGTGAAACCTATCCAATAGTCATGGATTTTTTCACCGTTACTTTTTTTTGTATCACTGAGAATTCTTCCCTTGGTCCGGCTCAGAATTCTCAGTTATAATTAACAGTGGATTAAGAAGAGTAAGATGAATTACAATGATCAAACACAACTATATAAAACAACATACAAATTAATATCCTATCATCCACAGCCCCAAAACGAGGGGTTTAGTTACACATTGAAAGTGGGAGAGAAACGACACACGTGTTACCTGATGGATTCATCGTGTAAGCATTGTGGTAGGGTGTCGGAAGGTGGAATAGTGGAACTATGGCACCACGGTGGCTCAGGAATGGTACCAACAGAGCTTCTTCTCTCCAACAATGGTTTTGAACTCCCAAATCCGTAGGCCAAGGCCTCTTTTTATAGGAAAATAAAGTATACAGCGTGTATAGAAAGTACACGCCATGTACTTTTCGTCAACGCGCTTTGGCACCAATTGCTCCGCTAGCAGGTGACCTAACACGCCGTCTTTGACTGTTGAACACGGCGCCGCCTGGTGGTTGGGTGTACACGGCATGTAGCACCGCCATACATGGAATGTAGTATCATAAGTTTGGCCACCAGCTCCATCTATAATAGCATACACGGCTTGTAGTAATGAAACACGTCGTGTCTCCTTCAACGGCCACATGGGCGTGTAGACTTTTCCCAGTAACCACCGCTTCTGGAAAGTAGTACACGGCGTATAACACCACATCACACGACATGTATCCTCTGCCTGGTGACATGGGCATGTACTCCCTCCTTTGGTCCGTGTCCCTGTTTGGATGTACATGGTGTGTATAAAAGTACACGCTGTGTAGTTTCAAAATTTTCACAGACTTCCCTTCATTCGTGTATTTAGCCAGAAAGCTCCTAAAAGTAAACAGAATAACCAAAATCGAAGAATATGTTCATGAAACAATACTTATTTGATGAAAACATGTTTTTATCTTCAATTATATATATGTAAATGTATACACAAATTGGGTTCTTCATGTTTAGGTCTCAGAATGTCGCACTTCCTTAGATGGTTAAAGGAGTTTCTACAGACAAATGTTTCATAGTTTCATTTCCATGACCCGATTCTAAATCAAATTCTAAACCAAATTTCATAGTATAATGTCCAATAAAATAAAATAAAATGATCAAATGAATAATAATATTCGAAGCAAAGGTCCCCTCTCTAATTACACCTTCATTTAATCCTATGATACTTTCCATTTTACTATGATATAATTAAATAAACATATCACTCCTTTAATTTAACCTGTGTTCTCTATAGTTATTTTTTATTTGGTTTTATAACCTAAAGATATTAAAATCCCCTATAATGATTCATAAAGATCATGTGAATCACTATAGTAGACCACCGAAGAGTTACAAACTAGGTTTGTAGTTAATCCTTCTTTATATGCACCAAGTGATGATTAAGTTAATACCCAATACACTATTTTACGGTTAATACCCTCTGGTACATATGTTAGAAATCCTTCATTCACTTGTATTATCCAAACTTACATTTCATTTAAATTGAAACCACATAATTTTAACATTATCAAAATTTTATGATGTATCCATATACATAGAATTATATATAGGGTTTCCACTAAATTTAACCCATCCTCATCCACAAAAAATAACTAAAATAGTAACAAAAAACAACAAAACCCTACTCTGAAACCAACGGAGGTTCCCCATACCTGAACTCCCATATATGGTGCTAAAAAAACTATCATTAAACCAAGGATTTAATATAATGTTAGATGGACCTATATTTATTTTACATCATTACCTTACGTTAAACATTACTTCTCACAAATAATCACAAAATCCTAAGAATGTAAGGTTTAGTATCATTTATGATCATTGACATAAGAAACTTATTTTATGATACTTCTTAACAATTCTCCATAATAGAACAACACTAGTCTCCCTTATTCATAATTTATACTCATATTAATAACATGTGGTATAAAAACTAATGTTTTATATATGAAATTCCCTTTTCAAATGAATAAATGACATATTAAGTAATGTAGTAATAGAAAACATGTGCACTAATTTGGTTGTTTTGGCCTGTTATAAGTTATAACCTACTAAATTTAAAAGAATTTTAAGCATCATAACCATTGATAGTATAACTATTATATAGTGATTTCATGATTATTATATATATATATGTATGTTTGTGTGTGGTTAGGATAAATCCTTTTGAAAAATACGAGGGAAGCGATGGCCTTAACCTGTAGAATCACACCCTATGAAGCCCATTTATCAGAGCTTTCGAGGAAGTAAGTATCATTTGGATTTACCCTCGAATAATCCCAAGATAGTATTCAACACCTAGAGTCTAATAAAAACAATTTATTTTTGAAGTTCAAGCTCATCATGACCATGTACAAAACCATTTTTATTTAATCTCCCTAAGAAAATATCATCATCGTACACCTTAACCTTAGGGTATTCACCGGTGTAATAAAAGGCTATGTATTTACACCATAATAGTATTAATTTTATATTTTAATTTTTCAAAAAATAATTAATTTATTTATCTTTTGTTATTAATTAATAATGATTCAATAATAAGTTTGATAAAAAAATATACTTTGATAGGATGAAACAAAAAATGTATTTTTGGGATATGTAGGGTTTCAATCAAGGCACTCTTTTTGATGAATTAAATAATTTTTGAAATAAATAATATTATAATAAAATATTATTATTAAACAATATTTATTAAATATAAAGGATAGTCTAATTTTATGAATTCAAATTAATTTTTATAAGTCATAAAATTGTTATTGTCAAAAAAAACTAATACTTTTCAATAATTAGGGATTTTTATTTAAAATAATAAATTCTAATATTTAGGTAATCACTTTGATAAAATAAATATTATTTTTAAAAATCATCACATAAAAATTATCTAGTGGTTAATTTTTCATAATTTTCTAAAAAAATTGATTTTTTTGTAAAACTTAAATATGGTATAAATATATGGTATATACAATAACATCATAGTGATCCAAAAGTTATGTAATATATTACAAAAAATTAATCCAAGAAAAAATTTATATTTCCCCATTAAAATTATTTTTCAAAGTTATTTTATTAATTTTATAAATCTTTAATGAATCCTCCAAAACCTATATTATATTTTAAGATTTTAACTTAAATTATTTATAAACGTGACACACTTCCACATCATCAAGGGTGTTATTTTAAGTATTTTTGTTCATATAATTAAAAAATAATTAAATAAACTCGTCTTTGGTAGAAACCATAGGAAAGAACCATTTTATGGTTTTTGGTTTGTGTTAATTTATTATAAAGATTTCAAAACCTGTGATTAGAAATTAATGAATAATTCCCCTCTCTTTTACTATAAAAATCCACCCAAACACCCATTCTCTTCACTAAAAAATCTTGGATCACAAATTTAATCATACCTTACCTATCTAGATCCCTCCCAAGTTTCCCATGGACTCTTAAGAATCTCCCCCCAATCTTTAAGAATAACCCTCTCAAGGTATAGGATCCACTCATTGTCCTCTTTATTAAAGATTATTATTTATATTATGCATTTTAATTTCCAATTTTTCATGTTTGGATATGTTATTACACAACCCTCATACTATAATTATTATTTTAAAGTGATGAGGGACCCCTTTCAGTCTCTTTAATCCCTTCTACGAATCATTATGTACTACTATCATGTTGCTGAAACTATCCTCATGTTTTTCTTGCCAAACAATTGTGTAGTGAATAATCATCCTCATTTACAATCACTATTATTCACCTAGATATAACTATAATTAATTTATTTGAACTTCCATGTATTCATCTATAACTTCTTAATCATAATATTAAAAGTGATGAAATAAATCCTTTTTTTGTACGATCTATATGGAACCCTTATGCATGTACATGATATGAATGTGTCAGGTGGGACTGAAATTATATTTCCCTCTAATGAATTAGCTAATGTTTTTGTATCATGAGATGTTATGTATCATATTTGGGAGTGAACCTAATCCATTATGGTACTTTTTCCACCATATAATGTTGTAATAGTAATTATCCTTGACTTATGCTTATGTCATTTTTTATATTGTTTCCACATTACTATATTTCCTTGATGTTATCAAGTTATATCATGACTCATTGTTTAAGATTATAATTATTTTCCCTTTATGGTATTACTGATATCTGTATTTAATCTCATATATTGCTTTCATCATGTTATTTTTTGATTATTCGCTTACTAGGCTTCATAGCTCACCCATTTCATATGTATGTCCCCAGGTTATCCCATATAGTTTTATAAGATCAAGAAATTTTAAAGTCATGTTAATGAGTTTTAATTTCTGTATTTATATTTATGTTTCAAGTTGTTATGATATATACCTAAATAACCAAATACACTAGGCCTCAAAATGTTTTGGGTTTGTATTATGTGTATCTTTATGTAATAAATCATTAAATAAAGTGTATGAAATATATAGGTGTCATATTTGGTATCAGAGATAAGTATAATTATTTTTTGGGGATTAAGATAGGAAAACACTTTTGAAATCCATAGGTATAGAACTAAACATAGGAAAACATATCTAAATTTAGGTGAAGTATAGAGTAAGTGGTATATATGAAAATGCATCCATGTTGGGATACTAAAAGTGTATTTGGATCGAGAACAATTGAATTGTGGGGTAATAAACCCAAAAATGTCATATTGAGCATGAATCTATCATTACATGGTACACAACAATGGTCATTATTCCACAAATATTTCAATACTCTCTATGGATATGCATTGGTAAATTCGAAATCTATTTATGAACCATTATGAGTGTAATAAAAATTCATATAATATCTTATATTTGGAAATAGATCATGGATAAGTTAGATTGGATCCTAGAAATTCCTAGGTTTGGAAATATATTTCATTGATGATTTATCACTTTAACGTTCATAGTTTCAAGTTTAGGTATTTAATAGTTTAAAATTTTTAATCCTTAAGTCTATTTTGGATGAATTAATTGATTAGAACTAAAATCAAATAGTTAAATTTAGGATTATCATCCATAATTCGATACATTCATTTATATCACGCATGTTTAGTATATCTATTCAAACACCTTCAAAAAAGAAAGTAGATCTATTAGTGAAAATAGAAAGTATGGAAATTATTGAATCCCAAGTATATAAATCCTCCCCTATAGAAATATATGGACTGAATTTTCTAAAAAAACATTATGATACTCCCTTTAGTGGTATTAGATAATATTTTGGGAATATATTTTGTTTTATTATATAGGTCTAACATAAAATTATGATAAAACTAAATCACCCTATGTATTTCATACCATCCTCCAATTATATAAAATTTCATAAATGAGGATGAATCTTTTTGTTATCATAATATCAAGAATATATATTATTTCCTTTCTAGAAAGGGTATCTCACTCAAATGACTGAGTCTAAGGAAAAGATCAACCTTATTGACATGCTCATTTTAATGAATTTCGTTGATGTTCTTTTGGAAGAATTGTTTGGTCTTAATCATAGATGAGAGGTTGATTTCTCGATTATAAATATACCAGGATCATTTCTAATATCTAATAATTTATATATAATGGACATTTTTATACATTATGTTCTAAATAAATAATTACAAAGCAATTTGGATAAATGTTTTATATTCCCAAGTGTTACACCATGAGGTGAACCAATCCTATTCATCAGGAAGAAGTATGGGTCAATGCACCTCCTAACAGATTATCATGAGATCAACAAGATCATTATAACAAAAAATCCTCATCTATCATGGATTCTTACTTGTTTTATCAGCTACATAGAACCCAATAATTCTTTATGGTGAATCTTTGGTCATGATATTACCATGTAAATGTAAATAATGGGGATATCCCCAAGACTCATTTTCGTAAATGGAACTATCACTATGAGATCAAAGTGATTCCATTTCAACTTACTGATGCTCCAACAATATTCATGGAATTGATGAATAGAGTGTTTAGGAATTTCCTTTGAAATTTTTTTGTAGCCTTTTAAAGATGATATTCTTATCTAAACAAAAAATTTCGGTTGTCTCGTCTCGGAATGACAAAATTGGGTGATGGATCTATGTGGTATGGATTTGTTTTAGGCTCAGTGGTAGTTTTTTTGGTCATTCGGCTTCAAAATATCACCTCGGCTTAGTGAGTTTTTCATTAGATCTAGTGCACTCCTGGCTTTGGGATCTCGTTGCGTTTGATGTGTGCATCATCTGCTCCAGTGTTCTCATTGTTGGCTTAGATGGCTCTACTTCTTTGGGTTATTGTCGAGGCTGTAGTGTGATTGGCATTGGTGTGATCAGGGTCTTTGGATCTGGATTTGGGATCCTTCTACTTCTTCCTAGCTCGATGTTGGTTCTTGCGTGCTCCGGTTAGCTCAGGGTCGGTGCTAGTGGCTTGGAGGTGTGAGGTTGTGCGTTTTGGTTCTACTGCAAGTTGTTTCTTGGTTTTGAATTGGTAAAGTTGCGATCGTGTTTGTTTGGTTGTGAATTTGGGTATTGGTTATTCCTTGGTTGAGTTGTTGTAGGTGAATTGGATGTTCTGTTGGGGAACTCGAACAATCTAGAAGGTTTTGCTTCAGATGAGGATAGATTTGGTCATCTTCTCCACACGTGAATTTTTAGATTCAGAAGATTGAGGGGGTATGTCATTGTGATTGGTACAGTGACCATGAATTCTTTCATGGTATTTCTTGTTGAACAACCATGCTTTCGTGGAAGCATGCCTTAATGATTATGATGTTGGGTAGAGTCACTTATGTGTAGTCTTATTCTAGGTTTCATCCCCCTCATTTCTAGAATTTTTTTAATGTCTTGATTTCCTTGAAGTCTCGATCCCCCCCCCCCCTTACCCTTAAAATATGGATTATCAATAATCAATAAAAAAATCGGCCTTTAGGCCATTCAGTAAGTCAGCCATTAACTAGGCTAACTCAAAATGGGGTGATGTTTTTCTTGAATAATAATGTGAAAAAATATTTAAAGAGATAAATAACAAGATAATAATTTCACATTTATCACATTACCCATTAGTGGGGAAGGATTTTTTATCTATAGAAATGGGTCCAAAAAGGAATTGGGTTGTGTACTCATAGAAGATAAAAAATATTATAGCCTATGAATCCCTCCAGTTAAATATTCATGTGAAGAAATACCCGACACATGGTATATAATTGATTGAAGTGATCTCCATGATGAATATTTAGTCATATTATCACTATAGGGATAATTGTGACATATAAATGGATTATAAAATCCTAAAATATATATTCACATAAAAGGAGATCAATATTCACCAAGGATAGTTGTTAGAGCTAATCAAGGATTAGGATTGTTCAATTTGTTACCATTATGGGAGGATGAAAAAAGTGGTAGATACTTTGATCATATTAGATCATGTAACCCTATCCATGATGAGGATTATAAGGGCTCCAATCATCTTGGAAATACAAAGGATTTACATAGGAATAATAAAATTATCTTCATCCTAAGTTGCTCAAATCATTTCTCAACCATATATTATTGAGAGGCTAAAAGGATTCTGTGAAAGATGATGTGGTACTAAAAAATGGTGGTGAATATTTTTTAGCTCAAATTTCTTAAATATGGATTCATAAGGATTGGAACCTAGATATTCATCCCATAAATACCAAAATTGAATAGGTAACATCTCAATTATGTGCATAAATAATCATTCTCTATTCATATAGGAAACACTAATATGTATAGATATTTGAAGAAAAACTTATAGTGGGATACATGTAGAGGGGGATTGAAAAATTTATATCTCAATACATGGTATAATAGTAATTCAAGGATGAATTATGGGATTATAATGGTATGATGAAACTATTACCCATACTATTATATAAATAGGAAAACATACACATTTATTTCATCATAGGACTCCCCAAGACACCTAAAGGCAATAATGCCATCTGGGTGGTAGTCGTGCACCTTACCAGGTCAGATCATTTGGTTTCTATGAAGGATTATTTTTATCTAGACCAACTCACCATGATATATATAAGGGAAGTGGTAAGACTGCATGGAGTTCCACCCTCAATTGTATCTAATTGAGATTTGAGGTTTACCTTGAGGTTCTGGAGAAGCCTTCAGTAAAAATTGAATATAGAATTGAGATTCATCAAAGGTTATAATCCTTCGATGGATGGTCAGCCTAAAATAACCATTAAAACTCTATAGGGTATAATGAGATATTGTTCGATGGATTTTCAAGGATTTTGGGATCAACACCTTCCTCTAGTGGAGTTCTCATATAATAACAGTTTCTATTCTAGAATTTAAATGGTACCTTATGAGGATCTTTATCGGATGATGTGTCAGACTCCAACATGCTAGGACAAATTTAGAGAGTGGAAGATTATGGTACCTTCTCTTGTCCAAGATATGGTGGATAAGGTTCAAAGCAATCTAAATCATATGAAAATCCCTCAAATTTGATATAAATTTTATAGAGATAATTATCAAAGAGACCAGAAGTTTGAGGCTTGAGATAAATTGTTTATTTATATATATCCATGTTAGAAATTCATGAGGTTTGGTAAGAAAAGAAACCTTAGTCCATGATTAATTATCCCATTTGATATCCTTGTTCACATCAGTGTTGTTACCTATCGGCTCTTACTCCCACCTAAACTATCTCAAGTACATGATGTGTTCCATGTATCCATATTAAATAAGTATATACCATAAATCTCAAATGTACTGAATCCAGATGTGGTACCATTGGAGAATTATCTTTAATTATAGGAGTGTACAATGAAGAGCTTATATAATATATACAAAGTTCTAAGAAATAATACAACTCACCTAGTCGAAGAGTTGTGGCTAAACAATAAGTTTGAGAAAGAAACTTGGGAAATTGAAGAGGCGAGGAAACAAAATAAACATCATATATTTTATTTTATGATAATTTTAATATATAAATATAATTTCCCAATACTTTTACACATATTATTACAATATTTTAAGCATAATTAACCATAACATACAATCCAAGTATCATAAATTATAGTGCCTTTGGATGATGGGGTATATAAAAATGAAAACATGGAACAAAATAAAAAACATCTTTTATTTAATATAAATAATGATCTCCTAGCTTCCATTGATTTCTTACATCTATATAGCATAATATAGAGAAATAATGAATAAAGGGCTGAGTTAAAAATCCCAGTAAACGAATAATCATATGAATAAAGCATAAAACATGGGTTAGAAGGAATAAAATGATCAAATAAAAAGGCAAAGAACATGAATGAATATATAGAAGAATAACATAAAGAACATGGGATCATGTAATCATGGAATAATAAAAATGTGGAAAAAATACAACATGACATAAGAGTGAGTCAAGGCTAAAAACTAAGACCATTTCACGTGGAAGAGCATGATTCAATGCTTACCACCAAGACCATTTCATGTAAAGTATCATGAGAATAAACATTATCCAATGAATTTGAGTTCTATCTTAGTGAACCCATCATAAAATGTTCATAAATATGTGTACCACATGAAGAATAATACCCAAAGAATAAACATAAGAGTCACCCATGGAAAGAAACTGGTATCATACTCATGTCATTAGTTATAACAAATGGGAATATCATAAATTTATCCATGAATGAATGAATTTAAATCATACATAGAAATTAAATAGGGAAAATGGTCATAAAATGATAATTTATGAAAAAATAAGTGAAAAATATAAAAATAATGTTTATGAAACTTTAGAAATGTAACATTTTAGTGAGGTTTAAGGAAAATATTATAGAGAATTTAAAGAGAAAAAATCATATTTTTTTCCACAAAACTAAAAATGAACAAAGATATTTTTCTAGAAAAAATGAGTTATTTCATAAAAATGATGGTTTCTTAAAATAGATTATGTAGTGCACTTGAAAATGGGTAAGAAATCAGAAGTTCCTCTTTAATTGGGCTTTCTTGTCTAGAAGAATTGAGAAGGGAACCTTTTTAAAACAAGTATTTCTCTATAAAAAGAAGAATAATTGTGCAATATAAATATTTTTGGAACATAAAAACATAATTTAGGAGAAGTATATAAGAATAATTAAGAATTTAATTGGGGTAAAGAGAGAGAAATCGTAACCCAAATGAAAAATAAGGACTTAGAGGGAATCTCTTACCCTATATCCAAAACTGTTCTACACATGAAATTAATTTCCTAGATAATAAAATTAAATACATTAATTAATTAATTCAGAACAATTTATAAATTTTTTTATAATTTTATTAAATCCATTTATGGCCTTTTTAATGGGTAATGATATTCAATTTCATCATTTGGGAGTGTTCGTTTCCTTAGTTTTCATGAATGGTACACTTGTATACATGTTTGAAAGATCATGTAAAATGACAATAGTTTTCTAAAATTGAAATTAAATGTTGTTAATTAACTCATATATTATTAAATGGTCTTATATATTATTTTTTCTATATTTGAGGATGATTTGTTAGATAAAACATTAATGATAATCATTTAGATTATTTTTTGTGTTTTTTCGAATATTATGAACTTGTTTTGTTTTATTAATTAATATTATGTATATATACTTGTTCCAAAAAATTAAATAAGATATAATAAATATATTATAATATTTTTATCCATAAAAAATTGTTTCATAACAATCTTGGAAGATGGTAATATAAATTGAAAATTTGTCGTCCTAGAATGCGATAAATTAACACATCACGGACGCCGTTTTCATTTTTTGAAAAAATGGGAGGGGAAAAGAAATTTTGATGGGTTATTCCAAGAAAAAAACAATTACAGTATATAAAACATATTATAGATATCATTTCACTTGGATAAGGTAAGGTGGGGAGACAAAAATAGAATAAAATAAATTGAAAAGAAATTAAAAGAAAAACAAAGATGATTTTACATCTTAAATTCATCTCCTTGAGAACACCATTGAGGCACTTGGTTTTCATATTTTATTGAAAAACAATTCCCTTGCAGATGGAGAAGAGACTTTGTAAGAGTATTAGGTATAATTTGGAAAGGCTTCAAGGCTTTTTAGGTGCGAGGATAAGAGGTGGTGATGGGTGGTATTTATAGTTGTGGAGAGGGGTGTTTTTTGATTATTTTATTCATTTATTTATTATTTTTCCTCAAGTCAATTAATAGTGTTGATTATTATGACTAAATACATTATCTAATGCATGTTATTTCTAACCAATGTTTCTTACATCATCCATACATCAACCATGAATCAAAAATTCATGTATTTAGCTTATATCGTAAATTACCTTATTTCACCATTCACTAAAAAATAAAATATTTTAGAAAGATAAAAAAATTCACCGTAACCATTTTTTGAAATGTAAAATTATAAAATAGAATCCATTTTTTTAAAATAATTTTCTAAATATGATAAATTTATTTTTTATTAAAAACATCATTTATTCGAAATATTCCAATCTTAAAATTATAACTGATTTTATAATAATTTGAAATATTAATTAAGGTCTCATAAAGTTATCTTATATTCATAATAAAAAATACATATTACCATTTGAATATATTTTTAAAAAATAAATTTATTTATATCATTATATTAATTATAAAAGTTTAATTAAATATTAATGACTTTCAAAAATTCAAACACTCAATTTATCATTTTTAAAAAACTTATTTACTTATACCATGATATAAATATATAATATTTTCAATTATAAGATGGATAAATTTTATTTATACTTTAATATGTGAAGTTACTTTTCTATTGGCCATGATGCTATTCTTAATGGTCCCATTACTATTCCAAAGGTCATGTTACTATTACACTGCTTTAGGTTTCTTAATTTCTATAAATACTTATTATTTCCATAATTATTCATTTATAAAGTTTTAGTTTTGTTCTCTAAATGATTTTATGTTATTTATACTATATTACCTAATTATAAGACGGGAAATTTCAAAGATATAATTTCGGGTCGTTACATTCTTCCTCCCTTATGAAATTTCACCCTCAAAGTTTCATTTTAAAAAATAAGGGGAAAATATGTTAGTGTACTTATCCATCATCGCTTTCTCCAATTCCTATGTTTCCTTTTCATATATATGGATCTGATATAGTACTTTGATCAGGTGAGTTGTCTTTTTGTGCATAACTTTATCTCTACGATCTAAGATCTTCAATGTCTACTCCTCATAAGAGATATCATTCTCTAATTGTACCACCTATGAATTCTATATATATGAGAGATCAAGAATGTACTTCCTCAATATGGCTACATGGAATACATCGTGTACTTAAGACATGGTTGATGGAAGTACTAGTCGATAGACCATAGCTCCCAAATGAACAATCATCTCTAAGGGGCTGATGTACCTCAAACATAACTTTTCTTTATTCTCAAATATCATGATTCTCTTCCATAGAGATATGCAGAGGAATACCATGTCTCCAACCATAAACTATAGGTCTTGTTGATGATTGTCTATATACCTCTTCTATCGACTTTGGGATTCCTTGATGTGTTGCTGAATAGTTTTAATCTTTTCCACCATTTCATCGACCATTCCAGGTTCAGGCATCTTATGTTTACTGACTTCATCCCAATATGTCAGTGTTATGTATAATTTTTCATAAATGGTTTCATATGGAGAAAATTGGATGCTCTAGTGGAAACTTTTGTTTTTAGAGAACTCAACCAGAGGTAAATGTTGGTCTCATGCTCCTTTGAAGTCCATAGAAGACACCCTCAATATCTCTTCTAGTTTATGAATTTTTCACTCAGATTGTCCATCGTTTTGGGGATGATATGTTATAATAAAGTTCAGCTCTGTTTTTAGATCATATTGCATTCCTTTCAAAAAAAAGTGTAGGTAAATCTTAGATCTCACTCAGATATAATAAATAGTGGTACTCCATGCAGCCTTATTACTTCTCTAATTTATATCTGTGTTATTTGATCTAGTGATAGGTCCTATCAAATTTCGATAAAGTGAGTTGTACTGTAAGAAGATCCTCAACAAATCATATAGCATTGTTTCCTTTAGATGTATTTTTACATTTAATGAAAAATTCCAGGGTGATGTTTTTCCATTTTCATGTTGGTATGGGTAATGGTTTCATCATATCCTTATACTTTTGTATTTCATCCTTCACTTGTAGACATACTAAGAACTATGATGTATATTTAGGGATATCCTTCTTCATATTGTCCCACCAATAGTGTTCTCATAGTTCTTGAAACATTTTTATGATCCCTGGTGGAATTGAGAAAGTTGAGCTATGTGCATCACTCAAAATCTATTTCTCTATATCTTTATTGGATGGTACACATAGTCATGGTCCAAATATCATGAATCAATCCTAATCTATTTTGAACTCTGATAACTTCCCATTTTTTATAGCTTTCACATTTTTTTGGATTTCCACACAATTTCTGTGAGCATCCTTTATTTTCTCTATGTGAGATTGTTAAGCAATCATTTGAGAAAGGATTGATTATTTTCCTTCCATAATGATTACCTTATATGTCTTTTGTAAGTATAAGAATATTGGATCCTTCTCAATTTTCATAATTGACAAATATTTAGGATCATTTCTACTTATATAATCTTCAACCTTATTTTCTTTACCAGGATGGTAGAGGATTGAGCATTAATAATATTTGATGGAATCTGACCAGATTTTCTAGAATATACCAAGCTCATTCTATTTTAATATATACTTTTGGCTCCTATGACCAGTATATATCCCACACCTCTCCCCATAGAGATAATACCACTTCATTTTCAATGAAAATATCATAACAAACAACTCCATATCATGTGTGGGATTGTTTTTCTCATGAATTTTAAATTGTCTTGAGGTGTAAGATATCACATTATCATTTTCATTAGTAAATAGGATAATACCTTCTTAAAGCATCATTGAACACCAAAAATAGTTCCCCAGTTTTCAGAAGTGTGAGTATGAGTGTAGTGATAAGCCTCTTTTCCAACTCTTTGAATCAGTCTTCACATTCACTGGTCTAGACAAACTTCACTCCCTTCTGAGTCATATTGGTTATTAGGTTTAAAAATTGTGGAATGCTCTTAAAAATTCATTGATAATACCCAACTATAACAATCAAACTATGGATCTTTATTATATATATGAGCCTAAGCCACTCTTCGATCGCCTCTATCTTGGAAGGTTCCACATATATTCCTTTCCTGTTGATAAAATGTGCCAAGAATGATAACTCCTCTATCCAGAACTAAAATTTACTTTACTTTTCATTAATTTTATCCCTTTCCAAAGTCTTTATCATGGTATTCAATTACTCATCGTGTTCCTCCTCACTCTTACAGTATTTCATAAAATCTTGAATAAATACTACCAAAAATTTGTCAAGGTAATCTCAAAAGACTCTATTCATTAAACCCTAGAAAATTGTTGGATAATTAGTGGGTCTTAATATGATTACTATAAATTCATAGTGTCTATACCTTCTTCGAAAGGTGGCCTAGGAAATATCTTTCTTCCTCACCTTTAATTGGAGATATCCTAAATGAAGGTCTACTTTATAGAAATACATGGCCCCACATAGTTTATAAAACAAGTCATATATCCATATAAGGAGATAATAATTCTTTATAATGATTTTATTGAGATTAAGATAATCAAATTTTTACACACATTGATCAAACCTTATTCTTGAAAAAGATGACTAGAACACCCCCACGGTGAAGCACTTAGTCGCATAAAACCCTTTTCTGAATTCTCCAGTAACTGCTTCTTTAGTTCTTCCAACCCAATAGTGGCCATTCTATAAGGTTTTGTTGGTATAGGCAGAGATCTAGTAATAGGTTCAATTGAGAACTCAACTTCTCTTTCAGAAGGAATATCGACAAACTCTTCAAGGAACACATCAACTTAGTCCCTCACAATGGGTATGTATTCACTCATGATCTTCTCCTTTCTCTTAATCATTTGAACTATGTATGATTTCTCATAAGGAAATAATATACCCAATTGAGATGATTATTCTGATAAATATTTCTCATCCTCCTTACACTTTTATATAATTGCTGGATGTTGAGGGATGTGAAGAGTGATCTTCCTTTCCTGACAATTAATGTTGGATTTTTATAAAGATAGTCATCCCATTCCCAATATAGAAACAAACTCCATTAAAGAAAGTAAGAAGATATTTATAGGGAGGTTTAGTCCACAATCATTAATTGGGGAGTAGTTATAAACATTGGATTCAATAATTTCACCATTTATTGTTCTCATAGATAACTCAACCACCATATTTTGAGGTGGTGATTGAATAGTTCTACTAAACATGATAGATATAAAATAATGCATAGAACTAGAATCAAAAAGTTTATTCACTATTATTGAATGAATAACCAGTGTAATTTCTAGCACATCACTATCAGGATCCACCTCAGTAGTAGTGATAGCATATTTCCTTCCTCAAAGCCTTGGAGGTTATTATTGTTGATTGCATCCAACGAACTGTGGCTTAGGGAAATGGCTCATATAATACAAATTTTTCATGCAATTCAAACAATGAACTACTGATTGAGTATTGATATGAATCTTCTTTTATTATTCCAAATCAGTGGTATTATTAATATCCCTTTATCAGTTGTTAGCCACATTCCCCATTCTTCAACATTTTAAGCATTTCTTAGTTCCCTTTAAAAATATCCTGGATGCTTCTTCTCATAATTATGACAGGTTGGATGTTGGGTTTTTTTACATCATAGGATTTATCTGCTATTCTCCCATATTAAAATCTATTTTACACTTTTTATCTTTAATACCATGAGACCATTGAGAGTCTTTTATCTCCATTTCAACCTTAAGTTCACAATGAACAATCTCTTCATAGCTATCTAATTCTCTAATCTCCAGTGCTTTTTATAGACTCAACTTTAGTCTTTTAAAGAAGTGATCCACACTATTTTTAGTTTTCAAAACAAAGACATTGGAATATCATTAAAACATTGTAATATTTTACTCATACATCCTAATAGACTCATCTTCCTTCTTCTTTAGTTCAAGTAACTACCTTTCCAACTTAAGACTGAGGGTTTGGGGAAAATATTAATGGAAATTATTTTCTTGATTTCCTCCCAATCCATATAATAATTTACATATTTGGGATTCATGTTCTTGATCAGTTTCCACCATTGAACAACTTTTCCATCAAAATGATAGACTACCAACATAACTTTCTCTTCTTTTGATCACTAGAGGATATAGAATATATTATCAATGAAGTTAATCCATTATTCTATGAGGATGGTATTGAAATATCAACTAAACATGGGAGGCCTTTTTTTATAAATAATTCTAATGAAACTTTATCTTTATTTAGAGAAAGAGGGTGTTCTATGTGATTTAATTTATTCTTCATTACCTTATCCAGTTGATAGAGTATTGCAATATGTTTTGATCACCAATTATGATCATATTTTTCATCTCATTAGGTCAATATTCATATTGATTATTGGCATGATTTCTTCTATTTATAACCATTAACCAAGAGAAATAACATAAAATTTGGGGGATTGATTACTTAGTTACTAAGAATATAAAAATAAAACTTTGAACATAGAAAATTAACATGTAAATGAAAAGTATATCATAACATGTGATCCCCTAGGTTTCAATCTAGGTTATCGATGGTCATTGAATTATCCCTAGGGTAATTACTAAAGTGTTATAGACATAATATCCAAAAATAACTAGAATTTCATTTGATATAAAAAATAATAACCCTATATTTTTACACATATTATTACATTATTTTTAGAATAGCGAACCATTAAATAAAAAAATAATTGTAAAGCCTAGTATCTTTAGAAGATTATGTATATAAAACTGAAAACATGGAACCGAAATAAAAACATCTTTTATTTAATATTCATAATGATATCTTAACTTCCTCTGATACCTTATATATGCATAGGATAACCTGGGGAATACATTAACAAATTTATGGGAAAAATCTTAGTAAGGGAATAAGCATATGAATAAATCATAACACATGGGTTATAAAGAATTACATCGTGACATAAGAAAGAATATAACTTGAATAAACTTATCAAATCATAACATAGAGAAATTTGAATCATGTAATAATGGAATCATAGAAACATGGACACAACATGCAACATGAAATAAGCATGAGTCAAGGCCGAATGCCAAGACCATTTCACATGGAGGAGCATGAGTCAAGTCTAACCACCAAGACCATTGAACATGGAGAATCATGATTAAAAGCTAACCACCAAGACCATTGGACATGATGTCTCATGAGACTAAACATCAACCAATTCCTTGGAGCAATATCTAGGTTCACCCATCAAAAAAAATTCATGCATATGTGTGCCACATTAATAATCATACATAAGGAATAAACCTAAGGGTAACCAATCAAAATAAATGGGTATTATAGTCATGTCCAAAGCCATAAAAAATGGGAAAATCATAAAGGTATACATGAATTAATGGATTTAAATCATAAATGGAATTTCATAAAGTAAAAAGGGAATAAAAAATGATAATTTTTGTCAAACTGAAGTGAAATATGTAAAAATAATATTTAAGAAACATTAGAAATGAAACATTTTAGTTCGGTTTAAGGAAAATATTAATGATAATTTAAAGTGGAAAAAAGAATATGTGTTTTCATAAAAAAATGAATTGAGATAGTTTTTATGATAAAATTATTTATTTTATAAAAATAATGGTTTCTTAAAATAGACTATGGAGTGAACTTGAAAAAGGGAAAGAAATCCGGATGTTCCCTTTAATCGAACATGCTTACCAGGAATAATTACGAAGGTAGACTTTTTAAAACATGTATTTCTCCATAAAAGGAAGAAAAATTAGGATAGGTATATATGTTTGGAACATAAAAAATTAAATATTGGAGGATTAAATAATAATAGTTAATAATTTAATTGGGATAAATAGATATAAAGCATAACATGAAGGAAAAATGAGGGTTCAGAGGGAATCCCTTAACTTATGTATGAAATTGTTATGCACTTGAACTTCATATCCTTTATAATAAAATTAAATTAATTAATTAATTAATTTAGAACCTTTTGTAATAATATTTGATTTATTATAATTTCTTTAAGTTCATTTATAGCCTTTCTGATGGGTTATGAGATTCAATTTCATCATTTGTATGTGTTCGTTTCCTTGGTTTCCATGATTGGTACACTTATATACATGTTTGGAAGATCATAAAAAATGATATTAGTTTTCTAGAATTAAAATTATATATTATTAATGAACTTAAATATTATTAAATGGTCTTATATATCATTTTTTTCCAGATGTGAGGATGATTCATTAGATAAAACATTATTGATAACCGTTTAGATTATTTTGGATTTTTTTATCATCACGAACTAGTTTTGTTATATTAAATAATATAAATATATATACTTCTTCCAAAACATTGAATAAGTTTTAATAGAAATATGATAATCTGTTTTAACCAAAAAAATGGTTTTTTAAGTATCCTTGAAGGTGGTAATGGAAATTGAAAACTCATCATCCTTAAATGCGATGAATTAACACATCATGAACGATGTTTTCATTTTTGGAAAAAAAGGGGAGGGGAAAAGAAATGATGATTTTTTATTCCATTAAAGTAATAAAAATTATAGTATATAAAATATACTGTATTTATAATTTCACTTGGATAAGTTTAGGTGATGATAAGAAAGTAAAGTAAAATAAATTTAAAGTAAATTATAAGAAAAATAAAGAGGTTTTTACCTCTTGAAATATTCTCCATGAGAACCTCCTTGAGACACTTTAGTTTTGTCTATTATTAATACCAAAGGATAATGGATATGGGGGGAGATATGGAAATATTATTGAGTATAATTTGGGCATTATTCAAGGCTTTTGATATGTGAGGGGAAAAGGTGGTGAGGGGTGGTATTTATAGTGGAGGAGTGGGGCCTTTGTTTATTACTAAATTCAGTTGTTTATTATTTCAGATCAATACTATGAATGGTGATGACTAAATAAAATAACTAGTGAATGTGATGTCAAAAAAATGGTTCTTACATCATCTATACATCAAAAATGACTCAATAATTCATGTATTTAGCTTATACCGTAAATTATCATATTTCACTATTCACCAAAAAATCTACTATTTTAGAAAAATCCCAAGAATTAACCCAATAAATTTTTCACCATGTAGACTTCAAAAATGAACTAAATTTTATTAAAATAGTTTTCTTAATCTGATAAAGTTAATTTTTTATTGAAATCATCATTTATTCAAAAAAACAATTTTTAAAATTATAATTGATTTTATAACACTTTGAAAAATTAATTAAGGTATCATAAAACTAACTAATAATTATAAGAAAAAAATATATTAATTTATGGATATATTTTATGAAAATAAATTTCTTTTAAATCATTACATTAATTATAAATTTTTAATTAAATATTAATGTGTTACAAAAATACCAACAAACAATTTATCATTTTTAAAATATTTATTTAATTATACCTTGATATAAATATATCATATTTTAATTTATAAGATGGATAAATTTTATTTATACCTTCATAGGTAAGGTTACTATTATATAAGTTGGGTTAATATTCTTAATGTTCACATTACTATTCCAAAGTTAATATTACAATTCCATTGGTTTTGGTTCCTTAATTTCTATAAATACTTATTATTTCTTTCATTTTACATTTATAAATTGTTTGTTGTGTTCAATAAGTGATTTTATGTGATTTAAACTATATGAAATAATTATAAGAAGTAAAATTTAATTGATATAATTCTATGTCATTAAAATAAATTTCTGTACGGGGATAATGTAATGACCCTAAGTTTTATAAATTAATTTCCCTTTTTAAATAAATAAATTCCATTTTAAGTATTGTTTTTATAGAAAACACATGCACTACTTTGGTTATCTTTGGTCCATTATAATTTATATCCTATCTATTTTAAAACACTATTAAGAATCGTAATAAATGATATTATAGATTTTATATAGTGATTTTATGATCAGTATATATATAGGGTTATGTTAAATCCATTCGATACTGATAAACTAGGCGAAGGCCTTGACCAAAAGGATCATACCCTATGAAGCCCACTTATTGGAGACTATGAGAGAGAAAGAATCACTATTATTTTACCTTGCCCAAGCTTGAGCTTTGATTCAACAAAAAAAGGATAAGAATAACTATTTATTATATATTTTCAAGCACATCGAGATCATGGCCCAAACCATGTTCACCGAACTACCCATCAAAATATCACAATCGAACATCGTACCCTTACGAAATTCAACAGTGTAATAAAATGATACGTATCTAGATCTTAATTCTATGAATTTGTATGTTTTCTAACAAAATATTTATTATATTTATCTTTTATTATTACTTTATAATGATTATAAAATATTTTTTGAAAAAAAATATATTTTGATATGATGAGATACAAATTGTATTTTTTGGATATGTATAGTTTTAATAAAGTCACTCTTTTAGATGAATTCAAGAATTTTTCAAACAATTAGTTTTAAAAAAATTTATTATTATTAAATAATAATATTAAATCTGAATGATAATATAATTTTATGAATTCAAATATAATTTTTAAAAGAGTCATAAAAACTGTTAATGTCAAAAAAACCCAATATTTTTCAATAATTAACGGATTTGATTTAAATGTGTAAATTTTTATATTTAGAGAATTATATTTATAAAATAAATATTATTTTTGATATCAGTATGTTTAAATTATCTAGTAGTTATTTTTTCAGAATTTACTGAGATAGTCAAAAATTGTGGAAAAAAATATATATGGTAAAAATATGTGATATGTATTATGAAATTATAATGAAAAAAAAGTGATATAATATATTTCATAAAAGGTATCCTTGACCAAAATTGTGTTTCCCCTTTAAAATAATTGAGTTTTTAGTCATTTGATTTATTTTATAAGGCCCTAATGAACCCTCCTGAACCTGTATTATATTTTTAGGTTTCAAAATCAATTATTTATAAATGTCAATAACTTAAACATAAAAAAGGGTATTATTTTAAATAGTTAGATTCTTAATATTATATAATAATTAAATATTGTACTCTTGGTTAGAAACCATGGATAAAAACCATGGTATGTTTTTTTGGTTTTGATTAATTTCTCATATAGTGTACAAAAGAAAAGTTCAGAAATTAATAAAGGAGTACCCATTATTTTACTATAAAAACACACCCAACCTCCCATTCCAATAAAATAAAAACACATGGATAATTAATTTAATCTAAAATTTATACATATATCCCTCCCAATGATACCCTATACCCTTTATAATCTCCCCCTAATCTTTAATAAGAAACCTCTCATGGAAATGTAACCTCTCCTTATCCCCATTATTCCTGAAACTTCTTTATATTATTCCTTTAAATTTATAATTTATCATGTTGTTATACATTATTAAACACACCAAAAACCATCCATATGATTTTAAAGTGGTGAGTAACCACTTTCAATCTCATTAATCCCTTATATTAATCTTTATGTACCACTTTTGTCCTACCGAAATTATCCAATGATATTTCATACTAACCTATCGTGTAGTGAATACCCATCCCAATTTCTACTTAAGAGTGTTCACCAAGATATACCTATCCTTAATTTATTTGGAACTTACATGTATATATATCACACTCTTTAATTGTTTTATTAAAATTTATGAAATATATCATAATGTTGAATGATCTATGTGACACACTTATGCATGTACATGATAATAATTTTATGAGTGGGTTAAGAATTATATATCGTTATAATGCATTGGATATTGTTTTTATCACATGAGAGGTTTCCTAAGGTATTAGGGAGTTAAAATGGTCCATTATTGGACCTTTTCCACCATGTTATTTTTTCGTGTAAGTTATCATTGACTTATGAATATGTCATGTTTTATGTTGTTTCTGCATTCCTATATTTCCAGGATGTTTTCATGTTATATCATGCCTCATTGTTAAACATTATGATTCTCATCACTTTTAAGTCTCATTGATATTCTTATTGACACACATGTATTACTATTATCCTTTTATTATTTTATTATTACCTTATTGGAATTTATAGCTCACCCCTTCCTTATATACATCATCGGGTTATCCCGTGAAATTTTAAAAGATAATGGAAATTTTAGGGAATATTATGGAGTTATTATTTATATATTTGTATTTTTTATTCAAATTTTTATTCATTTTACCTAATTTCCAAAATACATTATTCATCACAATCTTATGGAGATTTGTGAAATGTATATTTATTCCATAAATCATGAAATAAAGGGTATGAAATATCTGGTTTTTTATATGGGGAATCGAGAAAAAAGAAGGGGTGAGCATAAATGATTTTTATATAGAAAACTCATAATTATAACATTAATTTTTGGATGATAATGATATTAAAAAATATGATCATGGGAGATATATCATCTTAAAAATAACTTGGAATGATAAGAGTTTTCTAAATTCCATAATAGAAATACTTTTAGACTCAAATGATCAAAAAAATATCCATGTATATGAGTGTAGAAACATGAAAAAATGTAGAATATAACATAGAAATGTGTCAAAAGATAAATCATAGGAAAGAATTACCTAGTGGAGAAGGAATTTACACCTGATTCCCATCACATATTAGGATTTAACTAAAACCCCATATACCATCTTGGGCTTATACAAACAAATTATGCACCCTTTGGGTTTACTCTACAAACCCCATTCCCTCTTTGGCATTGGCTATTACCCATGTACCCTCTCAGGCTTTGGATACTACCAATGTACCATATTTGGATTGGGATACTACATGTGCACCCAGTGGGGCAAGGGATACTACCAGAGTAACCTCTTGGGATTGGGATGAAAACCCCTGAACATACTTCCGGTTCATGAGATATAAATATTCAACCAATTCATTAGAGGGAGTTATATAACACCACCTGTAAAATAATACCCATTAGTATATTATTATGTGTGTGTGTGTTATAAGAGAACATTAAAACATATATATTTCACAACATTAATTAATTAACCCATGGGTTTTATAAAAATTTTCATTGAACATTTCACAATCCATCCAAAGAATGAATGTTAATGGTGCTTTAGGAAAAAATATCCATTTTAAAAAAGGATAATTATATATTTTTACATAGATGAAAAACACCTTTTCAAGATCATCGTGTAAATAAATCGGTAAAAAAAATAAATATACAATTTTTAAGTGCTTGAAATCATGTTAAAATTGGTTTTCATAAAGAGAAATAATTCTATTTTGATAAATATTTTTAAAAAATAACATTTAAAAAATAATGGGTTTTCATAAAATAAATTTTATAAAAGAAATATCATTCAAAAAAATATTTTAGAATTCATAAAAAACTTTAGAATTTTTTTAATAAAAGAACATGAATTTGAAATCCCTTTTTTAAAATCAAGAATTAATTTTAAAATTCAAACATTTAATTTGGAAAAATATAAAAATATTTAGATTTATTTTCAAAACCATTAAGAATTTAAATAATTTGGAAAACCAATATATATAATTTAAAGTAATAATAATTTATAATAATGGTCATAACATCAAAAGAATATGTTTACAAAAAAAATATTTTTCAAGAAATATTTTTAACATTGTCAAAAAAAGGAATTTATGGACCGATTTTAAAACTCATTTTCAAAAAAGTGAAGTTAATTTTTTTTGAAACACTTAATTTTTAAAATTTTATGTATTATTATAGTATTGAAAAGATATAAATGATCTACAAATTTAATTTTGAGTGAAATAAAAAAGTTATGATTATTAAAGGCTGAAAACCAATTTTAATATTTTAAAATACCTTTGTTTGAATCCCATATTGTAAAAAGTGTAATAAAAATTTCTTTTGAAAATAAGATAATGGAAATTTCAAGGTCACATGAGATAACACAAAATAATATTTCCAAATTTAAATCAGAATATTGGCAGTAAGAGAAAATCTGGACACGAATGAAAAATAACTAATTTGGAGATGATGAGGACTATTCTTAACATCATTAACTTTTACGAATAAATAAATCAATAAATGAATATTAAAAAATATAGTGTAAATTAATTATAATATCATAATATAATATATTAAATCAATCTTGTAAAACCTTATTCAAATAGTAATAATTATGACTCAAGAAAAGAAGTTGGGTCAAGAAAAACCCTTTACCTTTAATCCTTCAAAGCTAAAAAATCTCTAGACTCTTTTATAAAAAAGTAACTACCTTAATCACTTACTTAAGAAAATATTTCATACCCATAAAACTTTATAAACTTTATTTATAATCATTTAATACTAATATATTAGTTGGGTTTATATTATTTTCATAATTCGATGTTATTTTCTTAAATTGTTTGTTTAGTACTAGTCTCATAATGGCGGTGTGAATTATTCTTTTAAATTTAAAACTAAATAATTTTTAGATCATTTAATTTACTGTAATATATTTTTTATAATTTTATAATTTCATTTACTAATTATTTTATTTATATTTCATGATGATGAAGTTTGTGACAAGCTTGTTTTAGAAATTTTAAGAGAACAATGGGTGGTATATTAATAATAAGTTAAATATTAATATAATATTAAAAAACATAAAGAAAAAATTATTTTATAATTAATTTATAATAAAAATGGAATCTAATTTTTAATATTCATAAAAGAAATATTTTTATTGAATTTTTATAATTGGTGGTCAAACTAGACAAAACAAGAACAAGTTAAACTCTATGGTTGAGTATGGTTAAGAAAGGGGTTCTTTTGGTATAATATTATTATTAAAAATATAATTATATTATTTAATTATTTTTTAGTTTATTAATGATAATTTAATAGTGTTTTATAAAGAATAAAATAGAATAAGAAAATCAAAATACATCACCTTCATAGAGGCGATAGTCCGCACATATGCATGGGTGGAACCTTCATTTTAAAAATAATGGTATGAAAATAGGGAATGTTTTATCATTAAATAATATTAATAATTTTATAAATATTATATTAATCCAATAGATAAACTTTTATAACCATACGTGTAATAAAAAGACCAAAAATCAGTCATATCGTTCATGGTGGCGGTAGTGCACACATACTCATGAAGACGTATTGATTTATCGAATGGTTTTTAAGTAAGTTAGAAAATGGATACTCCATTTGTATAATAACATTTAATAAGATTATTTTTTCGTATTTTATCTTAATTTCAATAATATGATAGGTTTTATGAGGTAGAAAACGAAGATAATTTTGAGAGGTCGAATGAGAATCTTATCTCTTACTTTAGATGTTCTTCCTTGTGTAAAACCTTAAGGATTTTTAGATTAGACTTTTAGAAAGACCAAGGATTATAGTACATGGTAACACAGTGTAGGAGGTACTATGGTAGAGTTTTTGAAATTTAATTCTTTAAACTAAGTGTAGAAATTGGGAGTTGATTTTCACCTTTTATATGAGAAGTGAATAGAATTTTTGAAAATATAACTTCTTAATATAACAAGAGAACTGGATTCACATAGAATATGTGTAAAATAGCGGATTTTTTGATGATTTATATCCAATAATGTCTAAACTATACATTTTAACACTAATTTTTAAGACTTTTACTCCTATATTTTTCACTTTTTCCATTTTCTGTTTGTACAGTGGTAACTAATGTTTACCTATGTAATTTAATTTTAATTCATAAAAATAAAATGGACATTGTTACATAATTTTGAAACTATTGATTCAAAATATTAAATAATTTTTCTCAAAAAAAATTCTAAAGGTCATAATAATTAATTTTAAATTTGGCATGCATAACGCGTAAAATGCATTTTTAAAAAATGGTTTATTTTTATGCATAAAGTTTATTATTAAAATTAAATTATTAATGTTATGGATTTCATTGAAAATAATTGGATTAATATTAATAAATTAATATTTATGTTTCTTAAAAATTAATCTAATACTTTTTGTGGTTGTTTTGTGGAATGAAATAGATGAAAATCAGTTTTTTGTGAGAGAAAGATATTGCGTAAATTTCTGAAATGTTATAAATGGGTTTTTAAATTAAAAATTCTATTTTAGAAAAAATTAATTTTAATTAATAATAAATAAAATTATATAGAAAAATGGTTTTGAAACCTTTAAAATAATTCTTTCATAATTAGAAAACCATAAAATTGACAGTATTTGTGATATCGGTGTCGTTCATTATTCAACCTAATTTTAATATTTTTTGAAATATTTTAAAAATTAATCCAAAAAAAAATTTAAACTAATCAATTAAAAAATGAATTTTATTTTATAAAATTTATATTTTATAATTTTATAATTTACTTTTTAAATGAAAATACAATTTATTAGCAAAAATATAACTTTTCTTGAAAAATAAAGATTTTAAGTGTTCTTAATATTATTTCATATCAATTTATAATTTAAATAATGTTAATATATTAGTTAATATGTAATAAAAATTTAATATTGATAATCGTATTTAATTATAATAAAATATAAATCACTTTCAAAAAATAGTTATTTGAGAAAGAAGAGTCCTTTTTAATATTAAATTTCAATAACTATTTATCCTCTAAATATATTCAATTTTATTTGATTAATATCTTTTTATTTAATAGACTTATTATTATTATCATTATCATTTTCAAAATAATATTCATTTAATATGGTGTAACTCATTTTATTTTGGTGTTGCGTGTGAAACAAGTTATCGGTATAGTATTTATTTAAATAAATAAATAATAAAATATATGGGTGTCATGCTACTACCTCACACCATCCTCTATATCCAAAAAAATCATAACAGAGTAAAATAGAACATAAATAATAAGAACCATGATATCCATTCAAAAACATGCATACCTTAGAAATAGTGTTGACCTGAGAAAGAAACCTAATGACCTTCTACCTATAATAATTTTTACCAAATCAAACCAAAGAAAACCTCTCAAAATTATTAAAAATAAGTTAAAAATTGAGATCACCAGTATATGTCCTATTGAAATTGTTATCTTTGATATTAGTAATCCTAGAAACATTGGGTTTTAGAGATAAAAAGTCCATAATTTATAACATATACATATCGAGGGAGTCCCTATTTAAAAAAAATTTCATTCCTAGCATTCCATATCAAATATATAACCATACTAATCAATATTTTTTATAACTAATGAAAAATATACTTTGACCTCTAATGTTTAAAAATATAATCTAACTGGGTATTTTAATTACAATTAGATAGTGAAATATGATGTAATTTATTCAATTTAAACATAACCCACACAAAAAAATTATAATCAAAAAATATTTGATCCCTATATTCTAGGGTCTTTTAATAAAAGGTACATAAAAATAAAATTAATGATAGTAAAATTGGATCATCTAACCCAATTATAAATCCTATACTATTCCATCATCCACATCAATAAACAATTCTTTCACATGAAAAATGGAACCCATCAAACTTTGGGCTATTTCATATTCTCACCAACCTATAAAGGGAAAAAAGTATCCTCTATAATCTCATATTAAATGGATAATATTTTCCCTTACATATAATAGAGTAATTATGAATATGGAACACTAAAGGGATATACCTCTTCAATTTAATTATGCCAATGAATATCCATAAAAAAATATTT
This sequence comes from Viscum album, assembly GCA_963277665.1. Classification (NCBI taxonomy): domain Eukaryota; kingdom Viridiplantae; phylum Streptophyta; class Magnoliopsida; order Santalales; family Viscaceae; genus Viscum; species Viscum album. Next base: position 966,702,985 of record OY728133.1, on the reverse strand, counting down.
AACATAGATACCCTAAAAATAAGAATCCCTAAGATAATAATGATGTATCCATCAATCCCAAAATAATTTTTTTAAATATGCCATCATTTAAATATATTGAATCATATATATATATATATATTATTGTATTTAAGTGAAAATTTCATACCAATTCCACCCATGCTGAGAGGAAGTGTCATTTTTTCTATAAAATTTGATCCTTTCTCAACTTCTCCTTCCCTGGCCAGATAAGGATCTTATAGGGAGCATTAATAATCTTTATAATATTCATTGAAATGGAGATCATTCCATCCCAAAAAATTCAAAGTACAACTTCATATAACTTTAACTAAAAAACTCACCCTTTTATGCATAAAATTGAAGACGTTGTTAAGATCTAAATTAGTTGTAACCTTTATGGGGTTTTCGTGACCCAGGTAGAGTTTTATAAAATCAAGAGCTCAAGAGGGATCCCTTTCATGGTTATTTTTAAACGTTAATAATAGATATGAAGAGAGTAGAATTTATATCTTCATGTTTTGTATTTTTCTTCAAAACATAAATCATGTTCAAACTCACACATAATAAATTTTATTATGGGATGGGGAGGTTGTTTTAAAGTATAGAGGTGTTTAAATGAGATTTGAAGTCATCTGAAATAAGTCTAGTGTTTATTTGAGTTGATCATATATGGGAATATTTTTTTATAAATTAATCATTAAATAAGTGTAACTCTACTCATATATAAGAATAATTTTTAATCCAAAAATAATATGTAAGTTTCATTTTTATGCACATGATAGATTATCTAAAAAATGAAAATTTTAATACACAATTCTAACTTTTCTCAATATGTAAAGGTCACTCTTTTGCTGAAAAAAATATATCAAGTAATGAAATATGTAAGAATAATTTTCTCATACATATCAATTAATTTGAATTGACATATGAAATAAAATAGTTACGTACATAATATATAAATATAATTATGATGATATGTAACGATGGATCCAAATAGTATTCAATATGTAAAGGTAAAATCTTTGATACCAAAAAGTTGATAAAGAGGAAAAGTAAATATGTAAGGCTCATGCCTGTGATATGTAAAGAAAACTCTATGGTGATATGTAGGATTAATTTTATTTTATATTGGTATATAAAGGTCATTTTGGTGATATGTAAGGGTTTCAGACCTAGAAAATATTTGAGTTTCATGGACTTGAAAAGTAATTTATAACTAACTATTTAGAAAGTGACTCTATTTGATATAAATGACACAAAGAGGCTAAAAACTAATCCAAAGTTTCTTATAAAAAATGTGGTTAAAAAAGTTTATATCATCATAGGGATCACATTAAAAAGATATGAAGTTTAGAAAAATCTAAATGTAATTTCTTATCTTAATTTTAAATTTGAAATTATAATTTGAAGAAAAAAGACTTTTATTGTTGTTATAGAATATATTTTTGGTTGTAAAGATATTAAAATGTGGGAAAATTATGAATATAGATAAAATAATGAGAGTAAGATAAGAGAAATTTTTGTTGTTTAGATATAAGAGGAAGAAGATAATAATGAATGAGGAGGAGGACAACCACTCTAATAACTTAATGCAAGTTTATAAATTTTAAAGACTCTCTTATTATTTAATGACATATTATATAAATCAATTTTTTGGGATCAACTGACACAAGATTGGGTAAATTTCTATATATCACTAGTTTAAGGATAAACCCTTATCATTGTATCTAACATGATCATACTAGTAGAAATTATTGTATAGAAGGATTCCAGATCATTTAAATGATTAGTGACTAGTTTGGAGTAGTTGACCTCATAAAATAATGGTGGATATATATATTTTTCTTTGGTGTGTGTTATAGAAATTTGGTAATTCACTTTAATATGTCTATACGGATATTTCTAAAAGAAACATAAAATAAATTGAATTCAAAAATGAAACCCCAGAAAATTCTAACTTCTCTTGAGAGTCATTTTCAAGTGGAAACAGATTCAGGTTTCCGTAAAATATGAAGTTATGTTTGATGTTTGAAATGAAATATTTCCCCAATGTTTAGAGATTTTTGCATTGAAATTATATTATAAACATTAGCACCTTTAAATCAATGAAAATAAATTAGACTTTTAACTCTATATGGGATACATTATTATATATATAATAAAAATATATTTCCTTATATGTTATCTATTAGTATGTATGTTTTGGAGTTTATTACTAATGGATTTATTCTTTATGTTAAATGTGATACTTTGACATTGATTGGTAAAAGGAATTTGTATAATATTCATTATTCTAAAAATTCCATATTTTCATCACATTTAGAAAAATAGTATCTCAATGTAAAATGAATAATTACTATAAAGGGTATCTGGGATAAATTAGAAAAAATTTATGAAGGAAATTTTAAAGTGAATAAATAAATTATATAGGTTTGGAGGAAAAAATATGAAGATACCAGAACTAGGGATGATCAATATATAGATAAATTATTCACTCTAGTTAATGATATTTTTAGAACCATCATAATTTTTCATCAGAAATTGGAGGATTATTTTTTTTAAGGAAGATATTTTATGTTTTTATAAAGTTTTGATAAAAAGGAATTAACTCTTGAAGGCCATTATATATGTACACTTCCATTGGAGTATCTTTATATCATTATGATTTCTTATAAAATGAAAATATTAAGTGTCTTCCTGAAAAATAAAATCTATAGGGGGAATTTATTTTAAATATTTGAAATAAGAAAATACAAGTAAATAATTATTCTAGTAAAAAATGGATTCTGATGAAGAAGAATATTTTCAATTTAAATTTTAAGAACTCATGTCATTCATTTAAATAAGTTTGAGAAGAGTAGATGTTATAGGGAAAGATTTAGTTGAAGTGTTTTAAGTGTGGATATATTTTTAATTCTGGAGTTAATTACCCAAAGTTTAAATGAGAATAATATTTTTAAGATGAGGAAGAGATTATAAGGATTTCCTCAATAAATAAAGTTACAAAAATTTACAATTAGAAGTCTTCTTTAAAGGGGAAAGGTAATAAATTTTATAAACCCATGATGAGAAATTATATATTAATATTTAATAATTATTATATAAGTTTTGATGATGATGAAGTTGAGACTTCATGAAAATTTGATGTAAAACTTTTTTTTTTTTGAGAAAAGTGGGCTCTGGGACCCTTGAATTAAGTCAAAGCAAGATTACACAAGTCGAAAAGAGGGGATTTTACATTTATCACTGAATAAAAGGGGTAACATATAACCAGGGAGAGTGATTGAATAGATAAATCCTTCAGTATTGACCCCTTCATTAGCAATCCCATCAACAATATAGTTGGGTTTTTTAAAGGCATGAGTAATGATGTAGTTCATTTTAGAAAGTCTTTCCAAGCATATCACCCACTTTGCAGTTAGCTTCCAAGCTAGGTGTATCTGTCATTTTCATACCGCGTGCAAAATAGTGGATGAGTCACAATCTAGACATATGCACCTCCATACTCTTTTATGAGCAAGGTCAACTACCATAGTAAGTCCCATCATCTCTACTTCCAGTGCAGTGGTTATGCCACAAGATCCATACAGATATTCAATCACATCTCCATGTTGCTCTCTGAAAATTACAACATAACTTGATGGGCCTAGGTTGTCTCTAGAGTCCCCATCAGTGTTTCATTTTACCCAACCAGAAAAAGGAGGCATCCAAAATACCTCCAATGTGCCCTGGGGAATTAGGAAATTACCCGAAACCTGCAGCCTTCTTAGGATCAGAAGTTCAGCTGTTGAGTTGTAGCATTTTTCAGAATGCAGAGAATTAGCGAACTTCACTGCAACATGTATGCTTCCCATTGCAAGATCAACATGAAGGTGTGCCCTGCTGTGGATATCTTCATAACTAATCTTTCATATGATGTGAATCAGTTCTTGACATGAAACCCTTAAGAGTATCATGAGCTTCTTTGATAGCGATGTGTGATGAATTTCTTTAGTAAGAGTACATACCGAATTTGTTTGTTGTAACCGAATATCATAAATCTGAAGAATTTGTTTCCAAAGAGCATAAGAAATTTTTCATCACATAAAAAGATGATTCACATCCTCATGTTACTGATTGCATAAAAAACATTTACAGCATAGTGAACTACCAACTTGTTGTAGATTCACATCCACTGGCAGTTTGTTGGACATCTGCCGCCAAATTAGTGTGTACCTAGAGGGAGTCATCCACTTCTTGTTCCATTCACCAATCCACTATGTATCGCCATGCAAAAAATTTCTGTACAAGATCATCGAGTCAAGTATTTCATTTTAGGAACCCTCCCAAATAAGCATATCTTCTTGACTTGTGAAATCATAGTCTGAAATAATAGAGACAATGTCAGGCGGAACTGAATCCAATAATTCCAATTGGTCCTTTATGCTTATATTATGATTAATACAACTATCCTAATTTTTATCTATATTAATGAGTGGGACACCTATCCAGTTATCATACCAAAATATTAAAATAAGAGTTTATACCAGCAATCCAATGGGAATTTGTGAGGATCTTTTGGAAGAAAAATTTTATTCCAGGACATGCTGAGGACTCCAAGTAGCATATATTTCTTTAGAGGAGTCTCTCGATGAATATGCTTCTAAGTAAATCTAGATCAAGATATTTTCTATTGAATATCTTCCATATGAATTTTTCCTTCAAGGATTTATTGAAGAACTTCAGATTTTTAATTCCTATCCCTCCAAGATTGTTAAGCCGGCAATATTTTCCCCACGAGGCAGTGATGATTCTCTTTTCATTAATACTTCCACTACAAATGAAATTTTCCATCAATGTATTCAGTTTGATGAGTCTAGTGGAAATCCATAGATAAACCGTGAATGAGTATACAAGTTTTGAGATGACCACATGCTCGAAAAGGAAAATGCGACCTCCCATTGAGAGAGACTTCCCCTTCCAGGAAGCAAGAGCTCTTCGAATCTGATCAAGTGCATTTGAGAAGTGCACTGTACAAGGTTTTCTTCAGAACAATAGAAAACCCATGTAGACAAAATTTAATCACCCCTCCTTCAATCGAAAGTCATGGGTGATACTTTCTTTTCTAGATGCTGTAATACTCTTTGAAAAATAAATAAAGGATTTTTCCCAGTTGATTGCTTGACCTGAAACATTTTTATAATGTTGGTGATCCCTTCTTAGATTGTTGATGTTTCTATTATCCCCTATGTGAAAATGACAATTTCATCAGTAAATAATAGATGGTAGGGTGCAGATATACCTTGGGTAGCCTTAATGCTCTTCAAGTCACCTATGTGAACCATATCCAGTATAATCCTGCTTAAGTAGTCCTCTACAATGGAGAAGAGAGCTACTGACAGCGGATCCCCCTATCTCAACCCCTAGAGCATGTGAAGTATCCCTCTGGAGATCCATTGATTAGTATGGAGATGTGTGTTGAACCAAGAATCACCCTTACCCATTGAATGAAAGTCACACTAATGCCAAAACTATGTAAGACGCTGCCAATGAACCCCCAATCCATTGTGTCAAAGGCCTTTTTGATATCATGTTTAGAGCATTTTTCCTTCCTCGACTGGGCTTCCTGAGAAGGTCAACATACTCTGAAGCGGTAATCAAACAATCTTGGATATTTCTGCCTTTCACAAATCCAAATTGGTTCCAAGTGATAATTTTCTCTGTGACACGAGAAAGTCTTGTGGCAAGGATTTTTTTAATCACTTTATATATCATTTTGACCAGGGAAACCAACCTAAATTGACCTATCTCACTTTCACTATCAATCATTGGGATAAGGGCAATCAAATGAGCATTGAAACCTTGGGGAAATGTTCCACCCTTGAAAAAATGCTTGAAAAGATGACTAACCTCATTCTGAATATTTTCCCATATATTTGAAATAAATGATTGGTGAACCCATCCGGTCCTGGGGAAATGTCTTTTTTAAGTCCAAACATGGCCTATTTGATCTAAAATTCCATTGGAATTGAGGTAAGTACATATTTTTATTCATCTGTGATCAAACTTTGGATAAGGTTTTACCTTAACCTCTCTGTCCTTGGGGGATTGTTGAAGAGATTCTTGTAAAAAGAGAAGATATGGTTAGATAGATCTTTCCTTTACTCCAAAACATGGTCTCCATCTTTGAGAAGAGAGAGAGGCCTATTTTCTCTTCAAACCTTTTGAAGGGTATTAAAGAATTTTGTATTTATGTCCCCATCAGAAAGCCAACTAGTTTGGATGATTTTTTTCTTGATACTCTCTCTAAGACTTATGAGGTGCAAAACCTTATTAGATATTTCAACTTCATTTTTCATGTCACCATAGAATTTATACCCAGTGTTTTCTTCCTGAATGTCATGTAGAGAGAATTCCAGTCCATCTATTTCAACATCCATCGAACTAATGTTGGTCTTGATCCAATATTTAAGCCTTAATTTTAACATTTTCTTCTTGGAGATACAGACCAGAGGACTCCCATTGCTAGTCCCCAGACCCCAAGTGCCCTGGATTATTTCTAAGCATTCCAGAAGAGAGGTTGATGCATTGTTAAACATGAAAGGAATTGGGAGTTTCCCTGCACTATTTAGAAAACTTAGCAGAATTGGGTGGTGATCCGAGTTATGCTTATCCAAGGCAACACAAGCAATAGATTTTTAAACTATTAGGGAGGAATCATTGACAAAATCTCTGTCAATCCTGCTGGCTCTCAGACTAATGCAGCGTTGCCTATACCATTTAAATTTTTCCCCATTGAGTTTGATTTCATTCAGCCTCGTCGCCTCAATGAAATCCCTGAAATCTTTAATTAAGGTGGAATTAGTAATAGGGTCAATCTTTTCATCTATGTGCAGGATGTAATTAAAGTCCCTTGAAATAATCCATGGCTCTACTATCAAGATTGAGAGATATTTAATGTGGATCCAGAGTAACCTCCTATCAGTGCAATTGTTGCTAGCATACAGAATTGAGTAATAAATTTTTGTGCGAGATTCAAAGAAGCTGCAAGTGATTATCTGGTTGTTTTCAAAAATAATATTTGGGATGTCCATATTTCTATGGATGGGAATACATATTATATATGTAGAGTTTGTTTCCTTGGTTGAGGCCAGAATTAAGTACCCTTTACTTCTAAAAAGGATGGTCATCTTATCACAGTTTATCATTAGCTCATAAATGCCTATGATATCAGGTTTGTACCTGCCTGTCAGGAGACTGATGGAACTTTGAGTATCAGGATTGGCTAGACCCTGACAGTTCCCAAAAAGGATCCTCATATTAATTTATCTTGGGGGTGGGGCCCCCCTTTCCTTTTTCCTTTAGTATCTTTGATTTTCTTGATGGCATCAATGTCTCACCCATTGAATCTATTTTACTGCTCCCAAATATTAGATAATTTCTTTCCTGTTCTTGGGCCTGCTCAGTACCCTTATAATCATCCTCTAAGATTATATCCCCTTGATCAATCTTAACCTGAACCTCTCCCTCGTTTCTAAGTCCATAGGCTAGGATCTTTAGAATATGTGACCCATTATCATTATCACTTGAGCCATGATTCTAAGAAATAACTTCATTTCCTTGCTTCTCAAATTCAGTGGTATGTTCAGTCTACCTCCTCATAACCATTGGATCAGATTGGAAAGGGATTAAGAGTGTATCAATGTCCGTTGATATAAGTTCCAATAAATTGTATTTAGCTTGTAATGATATCACATCTGATAAAACAAAATAAGAGAGATTTGATGTTACGTCATCCTGCACTTTCGGTATAGGACTCTGTGAGTCTGCAGCTAGATAATTATCTCTGATTTTCTCAGACATCTGCTCTTCTTTTCCAACCATCTCTTCCCATGACAGGCCTATGTTTCCATGCATGTTTGACCCTCCACTTTTTCTTTGGTCCTATAAGATGTGTTTCCCATGATCTACCAATTTTCCTATTTTTTCATGTGACACTTCCTTCCAAGACACTAATGGAGGAGCTGGTGTCACTATTTTCTACAACACATGATAGTTGTTCACAATATGACCAACCATTTTTCAATGCTCACAAAATTTGGTCAGATTATCAAATTATTAGTTAACCTCTATTTTCAGATCAATTGTCTCCAAGAATAGATTCTCAGGGGTATCTGCTTCCATGTTTATCTCAATCAGGACTCTCGCATATATACCAAGGTCACCACTTATTATGTGTTGATCAATTTTCAAGGGAGTTACAATCCCTGATTAAAGATCATTAAGAATTTTCAGATGCCAATATACCCATGGTAGTCCATGGATTCTGGTCCACACCTGTGCCAGGGATTGTCTCTGCTTGAATGGGTTAAAGTTGGGATCCCATTCTGAGATCCTGAAATATCCAGGTCATAAATTGATATTTCCAACTTTCCAGGAGGCATTGAGATCCTCCTATATTTCCATATTGGTATGAAAAAATCCCTTACCAATTTGAATTAACCTCCATTGTGAAAATCCCCAACAATGTGAAATTAATCTTTTCAGTTCCGTGAAGGACCTGGATTCTATACCTTTCTCATATGAAGCTCAACTAAGAATAGAAAACCTGCAAAGATCTATTCTTTGTTTGATGGCATTCCGGTTTGCAGCAACTGTAATTGATCCATTCCCCAAGTGCTTGATGACCGGCTGCTTTCAAGACTCATAAGAACTAGATCCCGCTAGAACTTCAGCAAATGAAATAACTCTTCTTCTAGGGTTCATAGAAGATTCGGACATACAAACCTTCCACATTGGAGTGAAGGACCTCTCCCATTCCGGATTGAATGATTCCATCTTTTTTCTTTCCATGAGAAGTTGTTCCAACCATTTATCTGATTATTGAGACATTTTATGTAAAACTATTTATTTCAAAATAAAATGTCGAAATTTTCACTACTAATTAAAGTAGTAATTCTAAAAAATAGAAACAAAAATAAATGAAGTTCATTTTTTTCTTAGATCATTCTAACCCGTGTACATTTCAGTGGAAATGAAAACTTTTTTAAGTCAAGATGTCACTAGGACTTTACCAGTGATTCGTTGGGATATAAATTGGTTGAGAGGATGTGATTTTAGCCTCATCTCACCATTTTTTGTTAAATTGTTACCTATTTTAGGACTCTCTTACTGAGTTAAGATACATTCATAAATCATACCCATATTCCAATGTCGGACCAATTGAAACCATGTTTAAACATGAATAAATATATATATATATATGTATGTATATAAAAGGTTCTCCATATCTCTATAATTAGTTAGTGATATTATAGTTTAAATTCGTATAGTTGGATACTCTATATTTTATCGCCATCTAAAGAGGAGGTAGGTGTTTTGGAGTTGGGATCAGTCCCATAAGAGGGGGTTCTAATATATCCTTATAAAGGGGATATGAACCTATGTAATTAAGTACCACTTAATGGTACATATCATTCTTTTTAATGATGTTTTAAAATTATCAATATAGTGCCTTTTAAGGACATACATCCATAACCAAGTGAAGTTCATTTTATGATCAGACATTCAGCACTTATGGTATGTTGGGATTGTACCTTAGAGATATATACTATGTATCATAGATAAAATAATCAAATACCATGTATTTTGGGTTTCATTGTTTAAGGTATCATGAAAATACTGGTCCACATAGCTTAATGTCATGAGGTAAGGATATTGGTGTTTTGAAATAAGCAACAGTAAGTGATTTAGAGGGGCTCACACATGGGTGTCCATTTTATGGTTCATTCTGACTATTGATAATATAATAGGAGTGGATATGGTTGGGATAAATACCTAATAAGAGGCCAAAATATGGATGAATGGGGTATTACATCATGTAGATGTCCAATTTTATTCTAGGGGAAAAGTAATGATATATATGGGGCCTATACACATGTTACTCGAGTGCATAACCTGCTCAGTGGCCCAAGATAAGGAAAGAAGGGAAGGAGTTTAAAACTAGTGGTATAATCATGATGGTTTATACTATTATTTGGTAATAAATTAGTATGAGAAGGTATGGTTGGATCTTATGCATGGTAGGAGTTCAAAATATGGATTCATGTTCCATATGAATGATGAAAACGGGAGACTAAGCAGGGATAATACATTGGGTGTCCCTATTCTAGTTCATCTTATATATTATTCACTAGAGATGAGAGTATTTGATTAGGTAATACAGCTGATAGGAGGACCATATAGGTGAAACCTATATAATGACTCAATATAAGGTAGGTTTTTAGGCTTATACCTATTAGGAGGATAACAGTGTATTTTTTGCTTTTTAATGAGTCGAAAGAGTGAAATCATTAGTGGGAACATGGTAACAGATTACACCTAAAGTGGAGGCCCAAGATAAATGACACATATGTATGAGGGTTGGGATAATGAGGTTTATAGGTAGGTTACATTGTAAATGTATCACTTATTAAAGATGTTGGGGAAAACTTTGGCACCTTAATAGGGACTAGGGAGAATTGGAATCATATTATGGAGGTCAGGTTGAAATGTTGACCCCAGTATGACTGAAAATTACTTTTTTATTATAAAAACACTTTTAAGGAAAATGTGAGAAACCAAGAAGTCCAGAATGCCTACAATAGAACAACTCACACGGAACAAACTACCAGATTGGCTCCTCCTAGCTGATGCTCCATGACAAAAGACTTCACCATGCAGGACCCTTTAGCAAGCAGTCCGGTGCAGCTATGCACGGGCATGAAACCGATGGCGAAGCCATACCATCTCAAGAATCTAAATCTAAAAGGCCAACATCGGTGAAGAATTCATGCTCTAGTCCTCTTATGAAGCAGACCCAAGTAATTTTCCAGAAAAAAAAAATCACACAAAGCAACAACACCAAATGAAAAGGGGAACCGGAAGTAGATGAATTTCTCTCATCCAAACCAGCCAGCACAACTAACTTAACCAAGTTCATTAAAAATTAACATGATATTACCTTATTTTGGTTCCCTAAAAAGTTTCCAGGACAAAGATGTGACCTGAGTGGTAGGTGCATCTATAAGAAGATCATCTAATCTCATGGTCAGCTTGTCCCATGTCTGAATATACTCCTCGAGATTGATCTTCCCATTGTTGGAAGCTCCAACTAATATTGAGTATTTCCTATCAATCCAAGAATATTGATCCTCATTAAGAGTCAAACTTAATGGTCTCTGCATCATTTTAGCAGCTTCTTCTTCAGTTGCATTATGATACAAAACTTACTCCACCGTTTCTTCTTCCGAACTCATGATAAGCTTGACCCCAGTATGAATTCATACACAAAGGGATTACAAAATATAAATACATGGGTAAAGGTTGTCCATAATATGAGTGTCTAGTATGACGGTCGACCTAATATAAGGTCTTGGGAGAAGGTTCTCTGAAGTAAAGTGGCCTGAGAAAAGTGTCACCCAATTATTGAGGCTTGTGGAAAAGATCACCCAACTATTGAGGCTCGGGTGAAGGATCACCCTAATATAGTGTCTTGTGTGGAGGAACACCCTAATATAAGTTTATAGTTAAAGTCCTTTTTTAATATAGGTTTATGGTTGAAGTATCTTCCTCGTACAAGGATAGAGTAAATGGATCTTCATAATATAGGGGATTGGGAGAAGGCTCTCCCTGTTAGGGTACCTTCGGGGTGGCTAGGGTGCATGGCCCTATCGTATTAGATCCCCAAGATTTATAGGGTGTATATAACTCTATTGTATCAACCCAAGGTTGATATGGTAAATTCACCCAATTATATTGACTCTAGGGAGTCCATGGATCATTATTCTCTAGTGTTTGATCCATTTGGTATTAGTTTCCATAGGTTTAAAAATATGAGTCACCAGAAGGGAGGAGCAAAATTTTGGGCATGAATAAATCATGCATCACTTGATCTTCCATCCATGTATCTAAAATTAAGGGAAATGTGGTTTATTTATATACTTATTTGGACCAGGGTGTAGTGTTTTTTAAAGGGGATCTAAGCACATGAAATGGGCGCACAAGTGGTTTACTCAAAGGAGTGAAGGGTTCCCACATAGGGATATTAGAGCACATGTGTAGGAAGACCAAGGTTTTTAGATGTGAGCATGGTTAGTTAATGCATGAAATACTATTTATTTCAGGAGTTAGGGAATGTATATAGAGTCAACCTAGGTGCAAAACTGAAACATGGATAAATTTCTTCTAACTTCAAACATTTATAAATTTTGATCCATAAGTTCAATTTGGATCCATGAGTAATAAAATAAAAGAATGTTAAACGGAATAAACCCATAAATATTAGAATCCAACATATAAGGTTTCCTTAATGGGAAAAAAATTCCTATAAGACCCTCAAAATGGGTTTTATGGATCTGACAACACATTTCATCAGCAATGAATAAAATACATAGCCTAATACCAATGGGAGGTTCCCACCAACTTGTCACCAGATAAGTCATTATTATTTATAAAAATCTATACCTTAGTGTGTGTGTGTAGTAAATTTTCATAATAATATCCCATTTATTCCTTATTTCTAAAGAAAGATTCTATTTTTATCACACTTTATTTTTGTTTTCTGAATGAGGATTTCATCATGGATTCAGTTGAAAAGTGTGTGTCACACATTTTTTAGTGGTAATAAAATACCCCCTGGAATTGTATTCATTAAAAATGAAAAGAATCCAATTATAAGGTTTTATAGGACATGTTATGACATTAATGTATTATCTAGTGTGCTTCAAGAGGGGAGTCCTCAATGATATGATGTTAACTAAGAGTAGAGTCTTGAATCATGGTATTCAGTTCATAAAGATGAGTATTTGAATAAAATATTTTCCTGTATCCAAGTGGAATAATTGACTCAAAGATTTTATGGTTGTTCCGTAAATAATAATCCACTCAAGGATTTTAGTGTTTCCTAGGGGAATAATCGACCCATGTATTTTATGGTTTCACCATGAGGATTAATCAACGCAATCAATTTTGCATCCTATTGTATGTTTAATAAGGGAAAAACTAACCCAAATTAGTGATCCCAAATATTATGATGGTAAGAGAAACACAACGAATGTGGTATTTTACACTTGATCTTGGATTGGATATATAAACATCATTATGTTTGTAGTAAGAATTGGAATCAATTCACCCATAGTTCTTGAATAATTAGTCTCTCTGTTGATTAATAACTTGCGTATGATAAAATATAATGGTTCCCTCCTAACAAAACTTATTTGTGTTAAACACAAAATAAACGGGAAACCCAATAAAGTGGTAACTCTTAAATATATCTAACTCATATATAATGGAATAATATAATTTCTAATACATAACTCTAAGCAATTTAAGGTCTTTCAAGATGGACAATTTTTTCATGTAGCTTAAGGTTATGTGATGAGGACCATATACCCTTGGATGGGTCATATGAAAAAATATATAAGAGGATAAAAATGACATCCTAACTTTTTTATAGGTTTATAGACCTAGATATCATAAATAAGAAAATTATAGGGTAGAATGGTGGTCCTCATAAGATTTATATCAATTAATTTCCTCCCTGAATTTTGGAAAAGTCATTAATAGAGAAGTGTAGTGGGAAGGACCACATATTCCACTAAAGCCTCCCTTTTAGGTATTCAACTTAATATGTTTTATTTATTTATCTTTTTAGACACTCAATTTATTCCTAGGATATTCAAGGTAAATTCCTAGAGAGAAAATAATCGACATTTACCCAAGATGACCATTACAGTATTTCAACCAGTGGTGTATTTTGTTTGTTTCCTTGGGTATTTTAAGGTATTTCATGTTGAACGATGTATTTATAGGGTCAATTATCATTGAAAAAAATATGATTAATTATACTCAGTATTAAGGAAGTTTTCATATTGCAAATAATGGTGAGATGAATGTTACTAATGTGGATAGCCTCGAGGAATGGTGTATTTAATTTTGAGGACATAGTTCTGGGACCAAATATTGATGATTATTAAAGTCAATTTATTGTGACAAAAAATTATGAAATATTTTATCCAATAATGGAAAGATAATCCTACATGAATGGAGATCCCGATTTTATTTTAGGTGATATCATAGATTTTTGATTGTAGTTAAAGGTCATATTGCTCATAATATTGTATTTTGTGGTTAAGGGTCATGCAACAAGGACCAGATTCTTGATGGGAATTTTCTTAATAGAGGCTCTTAGACTAAGAATTTTGGATTTCCATGATTCATGTATCAACTCAAATAATTTGGGTCCTCGTAGGAGAGTCATGCTGAATATGGGAGATCACGAGAAAATTATTTCATGATCCATATTTGAAAGTAGGTATAATACAAAAATGTGTGACATAGAGGGAATTAGAATCCACAATAATAGAGGGGTCATGAAAAAGTTAAATCATTACATAATAATATCTAATCCAATGGGAAATAGAGAATTCTGGGAGTAGGTGGAACATTAATAAAGAGAAAATAGTGTCACACCATCAAGGAGTAGTTCATGGAGTGTAAGGGGTACGTTTCTTATAGAAATAAAATATCCTCTTTGGGTTACATAGTAGCTCAATGTAAACTATTATAATAACCATCAATTTCAATTGGGGTATATTTTTATTGGTCAATAATAATGTAACAATTTCTATAAAAGGGGAAAATAAAGAGGATTCTCTCACGGTTATGGGTTTCCATGAGGAGTTTCTATACATAAGGAATTGGGTTGGTGATGATTCAGACATCAAACACATGATGTGGGATTCTAGAGGAAAGGGAATCGAATAAGGTCAAACACACTAAAGTTTATGCTACTATTTATTAAATACACTCTTAAAAAATGGTATATAACATGAAATTTATTAAGTAAATAATCACTTAAATTGGTTTTGTTCTCCATGTGAAGGTGTGGTCTTTTCACAAATGAAAATTTCTTTAATATATATCTGAAGAATTCATGCATGTGGAAAATAATATTTTATCCTACTATTTCCTAGACCTTTGGGTCCAATGTGAATAGCTTGACTTTTTTTAGGACATATAGTTTACCCCATGAGATTTATTTACTCTTTAATTTATTCTCTAACTTTTTTCTAAACCATGAAAGGGAATGGATTAGATTAAAAATACATAACTTTTTATCAGGTATACCTTTATGGGTTTAGTCCTGATAATTTTTATATCAATTTCACTTTAAATATTTGGTCTTATAATTTGTATCAAAATCATCTAACTGGTATTAATAGTTATACATATTAAACCAATAATGGATAGAGATTAATACCAAATACATTTGGCCTAAATGAAAATATTTATCCAAGAATGGGTACAAATAACCAGATTTTAATGATTCCCCCGCATTGGTAGGAATCTTCAAGCCCCTCTTCATAGATCTAGCTTATACAAAATAGAAAATGGAACAAGAATGAAATTTACGACTATGGCTCAAATAGGAAATCGATGAATCACTACATTTCAGGTGGTAATGAGAATCATTCCATATATATTTCTTTGTTAAATATCCTCATTATAGATTTAGATCATTTATAGATGGAATTTTTATTCTAGAATTGGATTGAAAGTAGAAGAACTCCCTTATTTATACCAATGATAGGAGATCACTATATAAAAAATTTACTTTTTTGTGGTATCTTATAACCAATACAAATAAAAAAAATATTTACTATGTGTCATGATGTTTGTGGAAATTTTCTAAAACCAATTCTTATAAATTATTAGTGGTGATTTTTAAAAACCACCACCAATAATATCATAAAACAACATAGTTTCAAACCCTTCCCCTCTCCTCAACTGCAACATAGTCACAACTCCATCCACCCCCACACCTCCACACACTCAAACTGATTCACCTTGATTTATTCATGATTCAGGCTCATATCTTCTAGGTAAAATATACATCATCATATATATTTTTTTCTTCCTCCTCTTATTCTATGTATATTCTCTCCCTTTTTTATGTTAATTTTTAGATGAACCCAAAATGAGTGGGGTTTCTTCAATATTCTAGATTTTGGTTTCTAGGGTTCATAAAGCCTATCTAGGAACCCTTTATAATGTTTATTGTCGAAGATGATGGGTTCTCCTTCAAATTCAATGTAAATTTTCACATAATTTATTATTTTATTATTTAATCACTAATTGATTGATTTATAATTTTATGGTTTCAATATATAATGATTGTAAAATTAATATTTATTAAATATTTTAAGCTGATATTTTATATTGTGTGTTATCTTTCTGAAAAAGAATACATACAAAAAAAATTAGTATAATTTAAAATGTATAATGATTTTTTATTTTTTATTTTTTATATCATAAGGATGTTATATTAATCATATATTATATTTTAAAAATTATTTCATTTCATTATTCTGTTGTCTGGTTTTTATAGTTATTTATAGTTGTATAAGAATGGATAAAACTTGGAATACTTTACCTCAAAATACACCTCAATATCTTAAAGGGTTGGATATATTTTTAGAAATTTAAATTTTAAATGTATTAGTTGATGGAAGAATTAAATTTCAATGTCCAAATTTTAATTTCAAAAAATAGTTTATATTTTAGAACTTGATGAACACTAGATATCGAAACAACTTCCGATTGGATATGTGTGATAGATTTGTCTTAGAGAATCAAATAGTACAGATAATTAATCCCTTTTCCAATATTATAATAATCAAGATACTACCAAAGTAATATAAAATAAAGTCCAAAAGTTAATTATAAATGATGTGGGAACCATAATAGAATAATATAAATTTAATAAAATGACAATATATTTTATGGTTGACTTTTTGGAGATTAATATAGGGTACTGCATAACATAGAAATCAAAGGTGTTTTATAAACAAATAGGAAATCGAAATTTATAGTTGTATGAGGGGTTTAAAAAATATTCATAACTGTCATTTCTACTAAAAATTTACTATATAAATTGTTTATGAAGAATTAAAAATAAATCAATGTCCATTATATTAGAGTTATTGCATGATGAATTTAGTAATTCTATGATCCCTAAATATGTTTATGAGATAAAAAAGTTTGTTAATAAGTTGGTTCTAAATTATATGAAGATACATACATGTCCTAGTGACTATATTTTATAATGGGGAGAAGATTCTGATAGGGAGGTGTATAAAAAATGACATACTTGTAGATGGAAAACAATGAATAATAATACAAGGCTAAATGAACATGCTATATTAAATAAACTGATAAATAAAAAATTCCTATAAAGGTTTTATATTACTTTACTATAAAAAAATTGACTACAAATATTATTCACATCTTCTAAAACCATAGAGAATATGAAATTGAATTCTATGAGAAGCAATAGTGACAGGTATTTGTTTCATCCAAGAGATTTGATAGTATTAAAATATTTTAGTTTTTTACATTTTTATTTCATTTTAGATCCTTGGAATGTGAATTTGGGATGGTATAATGATGAATTTAATCTATTCAGGACATTATGTACTAGTTATAGTGAATGGATAGTTATTTTTATCCCTTACGATTTAACTATATAGAAGTGAATGAAAAAAACATCTTTTATTATTTTAATGATTATTCTTAGAAAAAGGATTCTTGGAAATGATAATGATGTACATATCCAGCCTCTAATACATGAATTGAAATAGTTATGGCAAAATGGTTTGGATATATATGATGAATCCATAAAGAAAATGTTTAAAATGCATGTTTCATTTATGTGAGCCATCAATGATTTTTTATGACTTAGGAATTTATTTGGATGGAATTATCTTACTGATATGGAATGTCCAGTTTGTAAGTTTGATTTTAATTCTAAAAAGATTATGTTTTTGTGTCGTCATTGAATCCTAGATGCATCACATATATTTTTATTTAATAAGTCATGATTTGATGGAAAATTATTTTATTCCACCTCCAAAATTATTATTTTGGTTAGAAATTTTATCAAAATTCTCCACTAATGTGGTATAATTTAGGAACGAACATTTCTTTACTTATGGTTTGAAAAAAAATCATACTGTGTCATATGGAATTGGAACACAAGAATGGAATAAAAATTTATATTTTTCAAACATACTTATTCATCAATGCAGATTTTATGTCATAATCTTGGAGTTATGAACATTAAGAAGAATATGTGAAAAACTATTCCTTTCATAATACTCAATGACTAGGGAAAAGTAAAGGGACATATAATTGCATGTAAGTACATCGAATAAATGAATATAAAACATGATCTATGGGAAAATAAAAATCATAAGTATCGTATATAAATGATTGACATAAGAAAATCATAAGATTCATGGATTGAAAATTCATCCCTCGCATATTTTTATGGAGCGCTTGTTACCAATGGAATTGTGTAACTCGTTACCTGATAATATAGCAGTAGTCATAATTGAATTTTCTATGTTATTTATGCAACTCCATGAGAAAAATTTAAACCCCTAAGATATTGAAAAATTATAGGGAGTAATTATAAGGACACTTTTAATAGATAGATGATATTATCCCCATTACTTTAACTATGATGACTCATTTGAAAGTGAATTTGGCTTAGGAAACTAAATTTGGAGGACATGTACACTATCAATGGATGTATCCCAGAGAAAGGTATTGTATTTTAAGATTTTACTCTCTTGTTTATTATTTTTTTATGCAACTTGTATTTTTATTATGTGTGGATTCATTAGATACGTTGGTTATTTGAAGTCTTATGTGAGGAATAAATCTCAACGATATGGCTATATTTATAAAATTTATTAATCAAATAGTGTCTTGCGTTTTATTTGAGGTATTTAAATCAGATTCTGATAAGATTCAATCAAGTTGAATGGGATGATGATAACTCAGATTATAATCATTACTTCAGTAAATAAATAGTCACTACAATGTTAGGTCATCTAGTTTGAAATATATCGTCATTTTAACTAAATCATATGGGGTTCATACTAGCACAATGATTTGAGCTACTCAATTGTGATATCACAAAACCATTCATTGAATAACAGAAGATCAAAAAAAGTGACGTATTCGGATTCAAACTCAAAATGTGAAATAAATAAAAAAATATATATGAAAAAATATATTATAAATTGGTTTAAATATTTTGTAAGTTCATAGTTGGATTTATATATATAATATGTTGATATTTATATTCTATAAATACAAATATTTTGAATCCATTTTTATTGATATTGAATTTATATATTATATTGATTCTGAAATAGATGAAGTGTAGAGTGTTGTAGTCCATATAAAATTGAGAGACTTCTATGATATGGGATATGATGTCGAAGAATAATTTACTAATAGAGAGCCTTGTCAATAATAATTGATTGATTTGTTTTTCCAAGATGGAATTGAAACTATTAGACATGCAAGAGAGGGTAATGATAAGATAATCATGTTAATAGTGAATTATGATAATCAATTATAAATGAAACTATTGTACATTAAATCATATTTTAACTTAGTAAATCGTATTTTATTTACTATTAAAAAAATATTTTCTCTTCAATATATGTTTCACCATAAAAATTATTTTAACTTTAATTTCACAAATATTGATATTTGTGAACAATAATTCTTCTTGAAAAATCATGAATTAAACATCAATTATTAATGGTATGGAGGGTAAAACATTTCATTTTTCTATTCAATTAGTATAAAATAATTCAATCACTGTAAAAATCATATATTGGTTATAATATATTAAAATATTTGAATACTAGTAAATTGTTGGAAATTTTGAATTTTGAATTATATTATTGACTGTTTCATTTTCGTATTTTTTACTTTTTCACTATTTATTTTTTAGAAAAAATTTTAAATAAAAAAAGGGATTCATATTATAGTTGGTCTACATGCTCAAATTTCACTACACCTCAAGTAATAGTCTTTACTTCATCAAGTACAACACCCACAATTAAAGGTACAGTTCCCACTAATACAGGGTCAGTGGAGTCGATGATCCCACGAGGTAAAGAAATTTATTTTCTATTTTATGGTTCTATTATTATTTAAAATATTCTAATTTATGTTTTTAAATAATATAATTTCTTGAACTCGAGGCTGAAATTCATTAGGATGAGCAGTGGGTGTCATCTTGAGGCAGACAACGTGATGTAGATGCAATGTCTAATGGTCGATGATGTGTTATTTATTATTATATTGAATCATATATTTTTATTTATGAAATGTGAATGAATTGATGTATTTTTTAACACCTATCCGACTTATTAAATATGATATATGTTTTTAAATTTTATAAAACAGTTGAAGTTTTTTTCTAATTTTAATTTCATTTGTTTTTATCATTTTTTTTGTAATTCTGTGTTCTCAATTTATGAAATATTATCTTGAATTGTAGGCATAAATTTTATAATTTTTGTCATCATTCATGGGGATTTAAATTTCCGACCATATTGGTAAAATGTACTGTTTCATTTAGAATCATTTTAAACCACCAACCATAATTGTAAAACTACAACTAAAAATTGGAATTAATCAATCTACCACACAAAGAATACACATAATTTTATATCATCTCAGTATAATGAAACCCATAAAGTGTAATTTTAACTACCACAAAAATAATAAATTTCATTAGGAACTGTTGTGTATAATTAATTAGTTATCATAAGTTTAAAACAAATCTAATTATGTGATCTTTAGTGGTTCAACAAAACCATTATTGATTTTCAAAGAATGAAAAGGTCTAATTCTCGACCGAATTGAACTCAACAGTTCATAAAATTAAATGAAAATAATTAATTGTGGTTTAAACCACCACGCATAGAGAAAATAAATTTCATGAAAGTAAAATTTTCTATAGTGGATCTAGGTTTCCTTGAGAATGGATAATTATATCCTAGAATATTTTTATGGATATAATACATATTCCAAACACCCTCACAAGGATCTGAATCTCATGAAGGAAGTAAATTTATATTGGACAGACGACTCAAAAGAGTTTAAGGTATTAAGATATGGATTAGATATCGTAATTTTTAATTTCATTAAGTTTAGGTTTGTATTATGAGGAACAATTCCAATCATTATAGAATCATGTGGAGTGTAATTAGTTTACATTCAATTTAATATTAAATGACAAGGGCCTCTATATTGGGAGATTTTTGTAGATCTGTCTCATGTAAAAAATGGGATAAATTGGTATCAATGCTTGATCAGAGTTCAACATGGTGGATATGGAAGTATTCATTCGTTTCTCGACGGTGAAGTAAGACCCAAGCTCATGAGCTTCTTATGATCCTAAGTCGGAACAACAAACAACAAGTGGATAGGATCCCCTTAAAGGTCCTGTGCAGCGACATGGGGGAGAAAAAAGGAAAAAAGAGAGGGAATAGAATAGATATGCCTCCTCTAAAGAGTGCGCCTCACATAGCGTCTCCCGTAGAAATTTTTTTCAATCATTGTGGCTTCCACCTGTGGGTCATCTCTGGCTCTCTTTGGCCCCACCTCCTTTCAATCCCGGCTCTGGAAGCCCTTCTGTGTCGGCTCCCTCCTCTTCTGGCCTTGGGGAGGCGGATCTGCAGTTCCAGGCGCCCCCACCTATGAAGGAGGCGTGCTCGGTGCCCCCCCCCCACCTCTTGGCCTTGGTTCTCTGCCTTCCTTTCACAACATCATCTATGGCACTTCCTCTTTGTATCCCCTCTCTTGCTTCCCAGAGGTATCCCTGGGGTGGCTCATTCATCGCCTGCAGGATCCCAGGTGTGCCTCAACGTCCCTAATTCGACATTCCAAGAGGCCTCGGCTCAATGCCTATTGTTAGTGGCGTGTTCACAAGATCTTATTCCAGATTACTCTCGAGACGGTCTCCCTCCCACTTTGAGAAGGGTATGAAATCTGGGGATAGTCCCAGATTCCTCTTTTCCAAATGAATCCCTGACTTATTTAGAACTCCCATGATATTGGGGCTCATATCAAAACATAATTCTCGGCCTTGGAAATATCCATACACAGGATATCGGTGATGGAAATCCTAGAGCACAAGCATCAACATTGCAGGATTAGTGAGGTCGCCAGGAAGCTCAAAATGCATGGCCTCATGCATGCAGACCCTCATAACAAACATATCTAGATCTTATGGAATAGAAGCTCTTCTATGATGTTAACAGAGGAAGGGGATCAATACATTACTGTTAAGGTATCAGCAGGTAATCAGTCCTTCCTCATCTCATTTGTTTAAGGAAGCTGAGACACCCATCAGCAGGAGTCCCTACGGATAGCTCTCAACGGCTTCGACCCCGGTAGTCCACCTTGGTTTGTGGGGGGGGGCTTCGACGTTGTCTTATACTGAGAGGAAAAGAAGGTAAGAGGACCTTATAACAATATTTCTAGTCTCTCCTTCTCCCAATTCATGTTTGGTAAGGGTCTCATGGACCTCGGATTCACGGGAGACTGGTTTACCTGGTGCAATAATCAAAGAGGTGTGCACAAGTCATGGAGTCGTTTGGATAGATTCTTAAGAAACCTGAATTCCCTCTCTGTGTTTGCTGGCTTTTGGGTGACTCATCTTGTGCGAGGAGTCTTGGACCACCCCCCATTGTAACTCACTCAATCCTCCATATAGGAGCGTCACTTTCGCTTTCGTTTCTATCAGCAATGGGTTAACACTCCCAGATATAACGAGCAGGTTGGGGCCTCCTGGGACTCCCCCACCTAAGGTCATACGTGGTCAGCCTTCCAAAAAAAATTATGATGTCTTAGGAAGGGGCTTCAAGTATGGTCGATGGAACCTCCTCTTTCTGTCAGGGACCTAGAAGAAGTGATGCAGTATGTTGATCATATTGAGAGGAAACTCTAAGTGGACTGGGATGATTGGTCCTTTGAGGAGCTCGTGAGTAAGAAGTAGATTTTTTCATACATGGTTTGGAGACAATAAAGGAAGGCAAGGGAGGATTCCAAGAATAAATGTCTTAGAGGGGGGATAAGAACACTGCATACTTTCATGCGTGTATCAAGGAATGGAAGAGGTGGATAACGTCAAACATCGAATAGGGGGACGGCTCTGATTCAGACGATAGGGATATGGTGGGGGAGCTTTCTGAAGCCTACTTTCGCAACCTTCTTACTGACTCTAACATGAACATTACCAGTAGATACATGGGAGGCGACCTGGGGATCTTTGACGTCATTGATCCCAACTTCTCTGCTTGTTATGACAACTCCCTAAGCGACATTCTTCAGGAGGATGAGATCCATGGAGCCATGCTGAGTTTGAACCCCAAGAGCATGGCTTGTCCCGATGGGTTTCCTAGAGCCTTTTATAGGGCCTCGTGGGATATTTTTATGTTCAATCTCATTGTGTCCATACAGTGTTTTTTCATGGGCGGTGCATTGCCTCGTGTTGTTTGTGCTACCACGGTTGTTCTCATTCCGAAGTCCAAGTCCCCTACCTCTGTGGAGCACTTATATCGGATCATCATGTGTAATTCCCCTTAAAAAATCCTTTCATGTATCATTAATTCTTGGTTATCAATTCATCTCCCCAAGTGTATATTCATGGAACAGAACAGCTTCATGAGAGGGAGCTCCTTTTAGGGGGAAATTGGCTTGGGCCAGGAAATAATTTGGGACCTTCACTTCAAATAACATGGTTCCAACATGGTGATTAAGCTCGATATGATCAAGTTCTATAATCACGTGGAGTGGGGATTCATCAAAAAAATTACAGGTATGGGACTGTCCTCTTGGAACATTGATCTAATCTTTCAGTGTTTCAACTCAGGATGGTTGGAAATCTTTCTCATGGGGAAAACCTTTGGTTTCTTCGAAGCCACGTGTGGTCTTTAACAAGGGGACCCCATCACCCTGAGCATCTTTATCATCAGCCAAGATGTCTTCAGCAGGCTCATTCACCACTACATCAGCACGGGCGAGATCATCCTCTTCCACAGGAGGATGACCCTTCCCTCTATCTCTCATCTCATGTTCACAGATGATTCTATTATCTTCATCAATGTGTCCAGCAGATCAATGTGTGGCCTGCACAGAGTGTTAGAGGCCTATTGTTTTTGGATTGGGAAACACGTAAACAAGACCAAGAGATATTTCTTTATATCTGAAAACTATACTAAGGGGCGCGTCCTTAATGTTAGACTCTCACTGGGCATGAAAAAAAGGAAACATTCCCATGGTCTATATGGGTGCCTCTGTCTCCCCAAAGCCTTTGTGCATTCTTAACCTTGATCCGATCATCTCCAGGACCATGGAGAGGGTGCACAATAGGAAGAACCACTACCTGTCCTTTGGAGGTAGGATCGCTCTAATTAACAGTGTTCTCTTGGCAGCCCTGATCCATGCCCTCTCTGCAATCAAGGTCCCCAAGGGGGTCATCCGGTGTATGGATATTATTTTTTCAGGGTTTTTTTGGGATCCCTAGTCTGAGGGAAGAAGGAATTCGGACTCCTGGTATAAGTTAGCAAGGCCTATCAACGATGGTGGTATCAAAATCTGAAGCCTCAACAATGCCCTGACATGAATGCATGAAAAACTGGCTTGGGTGGTGTTGGAAAATTGAACCCTTTGGGGAAGATCCATGCACACTTGTTACGAAATGGATGGGGTTGACAGGCACCATCACACCTCCCCCTTCTAGTGCGAGAACGCTCCCCTCATCACCTCTCTTAAGGCCCACTCTCGAGGGATCGTCAGAATAGGGGATATTTCCTTCTAGCATGATAACTGGGGTGGGGAGAACATAGGATACACAAGATGTCCTTCCACAAGCATCTCATTCAAAGAGGCCAGCAGTTATCCGTCCTTCACCAATGCAGTACTTAATAGGGACCAACTGGACATGTTCTATCTCAATGGGATAAACTTGTCCTCGGATCAGTGTGTGTTAACCCCATCCCCTTATGGCTCCTTTTATTCCAAGGATTATCATTGAGTCTCCCATCCGAAAGAGTAGGAGGATGAATGGAATGGTGTCCTATGGGATTGATCCATCCTGAAGAAGTTTAACTTCCTCGCATGGAGGATTCTCCATAGAGCCTTACCCACTGACGAGAATATCAAGTGTTGTGGAGTGTACGTGGCCTCTTGATGTGTCTACTGCAAGGATCATAAAGAGAAGGGTATGATTCATCTGTTTTTCGATAGTGACTAGGCGAAAGGCCTTTGGACATGTTTTGGTGACTTTACTGGTTTCTCGGTTCCAACCTTAGGGATGGAACCCTTTCTTGTGTGTTGGTTCCACAGCTCGGGGGCTCAAAGTCCACAGAAAAAAGAGCACGCTCTTGTTCTATGTAACACCCCGAGATTTTATGAAAAATATTCTTTTAATTTCATTAATTTCTTGTGTTGTATGCTACACCAAGATTACCTTGCGCTATACGCAACACCGTATTATCTTGCAGTATACGCAACACTATTCTTGGATCGTGTTACACACAATTTTGATAATAGTTATTCTACGCAACATTGAGTATATATATATATATGCAATGTATAAATGAAATATGGTTGGATTATGTTATACGAAACAATGAAGGATTCTTGCACAGCACGCAACCCTGACTTGGCTTGCATTACACGCAATCGCGACCTTCCTCGATAGCGTGTGTTGTACGCAATATCGGGTTTTACTAAACAACGATATATTATTATAAAATTATTATGAACTAGACGTTATGAATAGTATTAACTAAATTTTTAATCTTATAACATTATTATTCATCTTTCACATTTTCTAAAACATGGTATAAGAACAAAATAAATTTTTCGGGTAAAATAAGTATTTTTCAAAAAATGGAGTTTTGCCGCCTTTTGATGGCGCACCCACTTTAAATCTAGTTTTTGACATGTTTATAAGTTCAATTTGACAAAATAAAATTCTTCTTTGGAATCATGAAATAAAAATTTACTTTGGATAAATTTTCATATCATTCTGGTAACTTTTATATTTTGATGAATAGTAAAAACACGCTATATTTTAATTAAAAACAACTTTTTTCATCGCAATAATTTATATGGTTAAATTATAATATTGAATGGTTTTAAAGTATAAAAATAATATATTTTTACTATTTAATATAATATATGTCATTATAATTGATTATACCTTGAATTCTTAGGATAAATCAATTCAATCTTTTGCAATGTTTTAAAGAAAAACCCGCTTTCTTTCGACAACGGGATTAATTTTAATTTAATTTCTGCATCTTTTGGGTATTGAATTTGAAAAAATGGATTCCATATTTGGAATTAGTGGATCCAAATTATGTTAATAAGATACTTTTTATTTTTTGGAATTATGAATAGTAACTACGGTAAATTTTATTTACCATAGTTAAAGGTAAATCGGGTAATTAAGGGTAAATATAATATTATAAAATTACTCTAAAACATGTCAAAATACTAATGGATGACTAAAAGTCGACCCATACCACCTAAGGGTTGGATTAGATTCATTTAATGGACTTTTTTCCATGAAAAAAATTTAATTATTATTAAAACCAAAGAATGTGACAACATGTCACTTTCTTAAATCGTATAAGTATAATAATTTTAATTTAGTGATACACTTCATGAAACTTCAAACATGAATAGTCTCCAGAAATCTAACACAATTATATACATCATAGGAATTTATTTATAATTTTTAGGGATTAAATAATTATCATTTATTATGACACAATGATGATGCAGAAATTGTCTTATTAATGAAATATTGACATAATTGATGTTATAAATAACCAAATAAATGTAATTTAATACTTTTTATGAATTAAACTAATTTTATAGGTTAATATGACATGTTAGTATTGATTTAATTAACTTTTTTAGAACTAATAATTCTGTTATGATTTTCATAAAAATCAATTACTAAATAGTGTCAAAATTGCCATAAAATAGTTTTTAAAACAAATATTATATTATTAATTGTTATTTTCTTCCTAAAAATCTAAGGTTCGGCCAAATGACTTAGATAAGGTTATATATATTAATAATAAACAACTTGAAGTTATTTTGGCTTCTTATAGTAAGTTTATTAACCTTATAGTATAAGAACACAAGAAGACACGGTAAAAATAAAATTATTTAACTTAATGTTAAATCTAAATGATAAGGTTAAAATAGGAACCTAAACTTGTCTAAATTCTATTGGATGAGAGAATTTAGACCCATCCCCACCTTAGCTTCAAAATAAATCAATTTGTAACTATTTAAAACCGAATTTGACTTTATAATAAAATAATAGTTATAGTTATTCCAAAGGTACCCCTCTCCTCCCTTATAAAAGGGCACCTCCTCCTCCCTCCTCCTCACACCACATTGAGACTTCAAGCTCGGCCAACCCCTGCCAATTTCTCCTCTCCACTTCCCTAGAAACATCATAGAGGTTCTGGTATTCTTCAAATACCTATTTTAGTACCCTAAAATGAGGTCTCAAAGAAGCACTTCAAAGAAGAGGAGGTTTGGACACTTACGAAGCAAATCGGACCTAAGGTAAGGGAAATATCACAATCTCATTTTTATCCGAGATTGTTTATACTTTAGAATTTTACTGGGGTGTATTTTATCATCCACATCCATGTCTCCTCAATATGTAATGTTTTTTCCATCCATCTACAATTGTTTAAATCCAATTTTACCCTTAGGTGAGTTTTTAGTAAAAGGTATGAAAGGAATCTTTTGTCGTTTTTCGTACGAGGTACTTTTTGACTTTTCCGACAAAAGTACGAGAAGAATGTTTTTTTTAACTTATACGAAATGAATGGATTTTTAAAACATTATTTCCAAGAAGCTTCCTTTACAAGATTTCAAGTATATTTTTAATCAACTTCTTTTAGTTTAGAATTTTATGACATGTTATGAAAGGAAAAGTGTTTTTGAAGAAGAAAGGATATTTTCCTCAATAATGGAGTTCAAGCATTTTATCAAAATTATTTTCCATACAATATAATTAAGGGTTCTATTTCTATCCTTATTATTACATTGATTTTATTATGTTGTTATTATTTTTATGAATTCCTTTATCTTATATGAATTGTTTTATGATGTCACGATGTTTAAGAATCCCATTTTTATTACATGGGTTATGCAATGATGTATGATTTATGATTTTGTGGCACACATATGAATGGTATAATTATGAGATGGGTGGGACCTATATCTCCCTCCAATGCATTGGGTAAAGATTTTATATCTCATGAGATAGACATGGATGGAACGGTAGGTTATACCGGTTCAGTGAAATAGGACTCAAACGAGGAGTGAACTCGGTTCAGAAAGGGACTTTGTCCACTAAGATAGTCTTCGCAATGAGTCTTGACTAATAAAAAATGATTCTCTATGATTATGTGTGTATGCCACAAAGTATCATGTTTTAAGTTATGATTATTGGGATTACATTTCACTACTATGATTTATCCCATGTTATGAAATTATGATCTCTTTTGCAGGTTATGATTTCCAAAAGATATGTTCTTATGAATATGACGTGATTAATATTTCTTTTCTTTACCCTTACTGAGAATTTGAGCTCACCCTTTTATGTTTTCTTTTCCCCAGGACATAAAGAAAGGATTTAGGTTTTAAAAAAAGAATATCTTTATGGGAGATGTTGAAGATCTTTCACCACGATTAGAAGATTATATTTCGAGTTTCCAAAGACACTAAACTATTACGGTACTTGTGTGTGTGTTTTTGTTATGTACTAAGTATTCCGAAAAAGTAATGTAATGTCTATGTATGTTAAGCTTCAGGTCTCTATAGTTGGTATCAGAGGAAAGTTTTAGTTAACCTTTGGAAACTAGGATGTGAAAACGTTAGTGAGATCCCTAGAGATATTTCTAAGGTATGTCTAGGGATGTCCCTAAGGATAAGTATACGTATAGGATACAGTCCTAGAACTATGGTAAAGATCATAGAATTTAACCTAAGATGTTAGATATTGAGGATACTACCCCTTTATTATGTTGTTTTCCCTAGCATGATTTTTGCCTCTCACGCTATTCTTTTTGGGTTTTAGACGATGGCTGGAAACTGAAGGAATCGTGTTGATCAATGCAATGGACAATGCAATGATTTTCCTTCTGAACAAACAAATGTTATGGGAGATGGAGTGCAAAATCTTATTGTTATACTTACACAAGATATGAATCATTCTGGACTTCCAAATGAGCAGAGAAGGGAACAATATTCTATTGAGTCCTTCATGAGGCAACGTCCACCTTCTTTCAGTGGGTCTTCTGATCCACTTGTTGCTGAACAATGGATCAGTACTACTGAAAAGATATTTTCAGTTCGTCAATGTTCTGAATATGATAAAGTTATCTTAGCAGTATATCGTTTGGAATGTGAAGCTGATAAATGGTGGAATCTTATCAATAATACGAGGCAAAGAGATGAAATTGAGTCCATGGAATGAGATGAGTTCAAGAACGTATTTTTCAATAAGTACTTACCTCGTATTCTTCGAACAAAGATGGAGAAGGAGTTTCTTGAACTAAAGCAAAAGGATGGTGAATCTGTTGGTATATACGAAGCGAATTTTACAAGGCTTGCAAGGTATGCATCTGGATTTATCATCCAACCTGAAAGTAAAGTTGATCGATTCTTCAGTGGCTTAAAACCAAATCTTCGAAGGGCATTAGCTATAAGAGACTTTAGTAGCTATGAAGAAATTGTGTGTTGTGCTATCAAGGTAGAAATGGAAGTTGGTGTTACTTATCCATCTCATAGTTTTGACAAGAAACGAAAGATGGAGTTCAAGGAGAAATCTCAGAATAATGGTGAAATGAAGATGAATGTTTCCTTATGCTCAAAGTGTGGAAAGAAGCATGGTGGAGATTGTCTTAAAGGGACAAGTAAATGTTTCAAATGTGGAAAGGAAGGTCATCGGGCATTTGAATGCCGCAATTATGGGAAGAAGATGCCTAATGATGCAAACAAAGGAAGGGATACACAGAATGAACCTACTACACTTCAATGCTTCAAGTGCAAGGAAATGGGGCATTATGCTAATAAATGCCCTAATCCAAGGGTTAGTGATGATCGACATGAGCAACCACTTAAGGCAAAGGATAAAGGGAAGTAACATGCGATCACCATTGGCGATGTTGAATATGACAATGATGTGGTGGAATGATTAAGTGTTTATGTAATGGGATTCCATAATAATGTTGTATATAGTATCGTGGAATATTAGAATATTTATGTTTTAGTCTATTGTGGTTTTCAATAATTTTATGTCATCGGTAACCATGAAAAGTGATTTAAATATTTTTGGAAAGCAGTTGATATGCACATAATGAAGGGATAAAGAGAATCTAAAATTTTTTATAGTATTCATGAGATCATGATTGATATAAGGACTAAGTGATATCATGGTTTGAGGATATAGAATTTTGAGGATTTTGGTACGTGGAAAGTGTTAACTTTTAACTTCATTCATGTTTTCACTAAGTTTCAATGGATATTCATTCTTCAAGAGAATACATGATTAAGGTATTCACATGTTTGTAATTTGACCAACAAGATATATCTTATGATATATGGGGGATAAATGATGGCATTCACGTGATCATTTTCTTTAGACTATGAGCTTGGACCGAAGTATTTTAGATAAGCCTAAAGATTGGAATGGATTATGTTGGACATAAGTTAGTATTATTTAAGGATAAAACTTTTTTGATATTTTTGATGGGATTTTATAGTAATATAGCTTTAGAAAAAGGACATCCTGCAGGACGGGCGACAACCCATTGCGTCGGACAAGGCTCTGGGAATCAAACCCACAACCGAAGTGCGACTGGCCTTTATCGCCTACCACTAGCCTACAGGAAGTCCCTGTTTAGTATAAACTAGTTTTATTATATTATGAATTATGATATATGAAGTATAAGTCCATTTTAGGAACCATATATGATTAATCTCACTATAGATGGACTTATGTATTTTTTGATAACTTTTCTATCCTTTTTTTTTGAGATAGATGGAATGACCCATCATTGTGTCGCATGATCTGCTAACACATCACGAATGAAAAATTCAACTTCATTTCTTGAAGATATGAAGTGGAAATTGTCCAAGGAACGACAAACGGTGAGACTATACAAAAATCACGAAAGTATTTCTTCTAATTTCAATTTCATCAACTTTAGGGAAATGATCTTGAAAACCAAAAATGTTGTCCTAGTAATCTTTTATCTGATGAATCAGATGGTACCGTAGATCGTCAAAAATTTATGGCTTTGTGATTGCTGGCTTTTCCATAGCCATGTTCTCTACCACTCTCCATCAGAACATGATGGATAGATTTCTCTTCCATATCCATATTTTCACCTATGTGGAAACCCAGTGATTAGTTTATTTGGGTAACCATTACGTTTCATACTTTTGTTTTTAAAGATTGGTTTTGTTATTCATTTTTATGATGTGGGTTTCTATTAAAGAAACTTTCGAATAGTAAACCATTTATAACCCCGACGAATTTTGAGGGAGAAATTCATTTTAAGCGGGGTAGAATGTAACACCCCGAGATTTTATGAAAAATATTCTTTTAATTTCATTAATGTCTTATGTTGTATGCTACACCAAGATTACCTTGCGTTATACGCAACACCGTATCAGCTTGCAGTATACGCAACACTATTCTTGGATCGTGTTACACACAATTTTGATAATAGTTATTCTACGCAACATTGAGTATATATATATATATATTCAATGTATAAATAAAATATGGTTGGATTATGTTATATGAAACAATGAAGGATTCTTGCATAGCACGCAACCCTGACTTGGCTTTCATTACACGCAATCGCAACCTTCCTCGATAGCGTGTGTTGTACGCAATACCGGGTTTTACTAAACAACGATATATTATTATAAAATTATTATGAACTAGCCCTTATGAATAGTATTAACTAAATTTTGAATCTTATAACCTTATTATTTGTCTTTCACATTTTCAAAAACATGGTATAAGAACAATATAAATTTTTCGGGTAAAATAAGTATTTTTCAAAAAATGCAGATTTGCCGCCTTTTGATGGTGCACCCACATTAAATCTAGTTTTTGAAATGTTTATAAGTTCAATTTGACAAAATAAAATTTTTCTTTGGAATCATGAAATAAAAATTTACTTTGGATAAATTTTCATATCATTCTGGTAACTTTTATATTTTGATGAATAGTAAAAACACACTATATTTTAATTAAAAACAACATTTTTCATCGCAATAATTTATATTGTTAAATTATAATATTGAATGGTTTTAAAGTATAAAAATAATATATTTTTACCATTTAATATAATATATGTCATTATCATTGATTCTACCTTGAATTCGTAGGATAAACCAATTCAATCTTTTGCAATGTTTTAAAGAAAAACCCATTTTCTTTCGACAACGGGATTAATTTTAATTTAATTTATTCAACTTTTTTGTATTTAATTTAGAAAAATGGATTCGATATTTGGAATCAGTGGATCCAAATTATGTTAATAAGCTACTTTTTATTTTTGGGAATTATGAATAGTAACTATGGTAAATTTTATTTACCATAGTTAAAGGTAAATCGGGTAATTAAGGGTAAATATAATATTATAAAATTACCCTAACACTTGTCAAAATCCTAATGGATGACTAAAAGTCGACCCATATCACCTAAGGGTCTTATTAGATTCATTTAATGAACTTTTGTTCCATGAAAATAATTTAATTATCATTAAAACCAAAGAATGTGACAACATGTCACTTTCTTAAATCTTATAAGTATAATAATTTTAATTTAGTGATACACTTCATGAAACTTAGAAAATGAATAGTCTACAGAAATATAATAAAATTATATACATCATAGGAATTTATTTATAATTTTTAGGGATTAAATAATTATCATTTATTATGACACAATGATGATGCAGAAATTGTCTTATTAATGAAATATTGACATAATTGATGTTATAAATACCCAAATAAATGTAATTTATACATTTTTATGAATTAAACTAATTTTATAGGTTAATATGACATTCTAGTATTAATTTAATTAACTTTTTTCAGACTAATCATTATGTTATGATTTTCACAAAAATCAATTACTAAATAGTGTCAAAATTGACATAAAATAGTTTTTAAAACAAATATTATATTATTAATTGTTATTTTATTCCTAAAAATCTAAGGTTCAGCCAAATGACATAGATAAGGTTATATATATTAATAATAAACAACTTGGGTTTTGTTTGGCTTCTTATATTATGTTTATTAACCTTATAGTATAAGAACACAAGAATACACGATAAAAGTAAAATTATTTAACTTAATGTTAAATATAAATGATAAGGTTAAAATAGGAACCTAAACTTGTCTAAATTCTATTAAATGAGATAATTTCGACCCATCCCTACCTTAGCTTAAAAATAAATCAATTTGGAGCTATTTAAAACCGAATTTGACTTTATAATAAAATAATAGTTATAGTTATTCCAAAGGTACCCCTCTCCTCCCTTATAAAAGGGCACCTCCTCCTCCCTCTTACTCACACCACTTTGAGCCTTCAAGCTCGGCCAAACCCTACCAATTTCTCCTCTCCACTTCCCTAAAAACATCATAGAGGTTTTGGTCTTCTTCAAAGACCTATTTTAGTACCCTAAAAGGAGGTCTCAAAGAAGCACTTCAAAGAAGAGGAGGTTTGGACACTTACGAAGCAAATCGGACCTCAGGTAAGGGAAATATCATAATCTCATTTTTATCTGAGATTTTTTGTACTTTATAATTTTACTGGGGTGTATTTTATCATCCACATCCATGTTTCCTCAATATTTAATGTTATTTCCATCCATCTACAATTTTTTAAATCCAATTTTACCCTTAGGTGAGTTTTTAGAAAAAGATATGAAAAGAATCTTTTGTCATTTTTCGTACGAGGTACTTTTTGACTTTTCTGACAAAAGTACGAGAAGAATGTTTTTTTAACTTATACGGCATGAATGGATTTTTAAAACATTATTTCCAATAATCTTCCTTTATAAGTTTTCAAGTTTATTTTTAATCAACTTCTTTTAGTTTAGAATTGTATGACATGTTATGAAAGGAAAAGTGTTTTTGAAGAAGAAAGGATATTTTCCTCAAGAATGGAGTTCAAGCATTTTATCAAAATTATTTTCCATCTAAGATAATTAAGGGTTCTGTTTCTATCCCTATTATTACATTGATTTGATTATGTTGTGATTATTTTTATAAATTCCTTTATCTTATATGAATTTTTTTATGATGCCACGATGTTTAAGAATCCCATTTTTGTTACATGGGTTTTGCAATGATGTATGATTTATGATTTTCTGGAACACATATGAATGGTATCATTATGAGATTGGTGGGACCTATATATCCCTCCAATGCATTGGGTAAAGATTTTATATCTCATGAGATAGACATGGCTGGAACGGTAGGTTATACCGGTTCAGTGAAACAGGACTGAAACGAGGAGTGAACTCGGTTCAGAAAGGGACTTTTTCAACTAAGATAGTCATGGAAATGAGTCTTGACTAATAAGAAATGATTCTTTATGATTATTTGTGTATGCCACAAAGTTTCATACTTTAAGTTATGATTATTGCGATTACATTTCACTACTATGATTTATCCCATGTTATGAAATTATGATCTCTTTTGCAGGTTAAGATTTCCAAAAGATATGTTCTTATGAATATGACGTGATTGATATTTCTTTTTTTTACCCTTACTGAGCATTTGAGCTCACCCTTTTATGTTTTCTTTTCCCCAAGACATAAAGAAAGGATTTAGGTTTAAAAAAAAGAATATCTTTATGGGAGATGTTGAAGATATTTCACTAGGATTAGAAGATTATATTCCGAGTTTCCAAAGACACTAAACTATTACGGTCCTTGTGTGTGTGTTTTTGTTATATACTAAGTATTCCGCAAAATTAATTTAATGTCTATTTACATTAATCTTCGGGTATCTACATTCTGCATGTAGGTTGTTGGTGCACATGGTAGGCCAGGAATAAATTTCTTCACGATGGAGTGTCCTCATCTGCCCACATGATCGTGATCAGGACTAAAAACCTTTTACTTGATCTGGTCTGGGCAGTGAACACCGGAAGGGAGGACCCCACCCTGCAACAATTCTTTCACCACCATTATGGCCATGCTCTCATTGTCAGCACCTCATTCGGAAGAAGTGTTAGGTGGCATCCCCCGCTTCGGGGCCTCAAGCTTAACACTGACGGTTCCTGTGTCGTGGGGCTCATGGGAGGTGGGGGGATTGTCCAACAATCCAATGGATCGGTCATTCTTTCCTTTTTAACCTGGTTTGTCTGTGGTTCGTCACTTTTAATAGATGCAAATACCATGCTTATGGGTCTCTCGGTCTTCCAGTAGAGGGAGATCATCCTGGAGGATGTTGAAACGAATTCTCTGCTTGTCCATAATGCCCTCTAGGGTCTTGGTGATACCATGTGTTCCATTGAGTATGTCATTTGGAAATTCCATGATCTACTAGAAAACAGTATTAAAGTATCCCACACCTAAAGAGAGGGCGAGAAGGCGGGATATTATCTGTCTTCCTTCAACATTAATGGATCAGAGAGTCTCTTTATACATGAACTTTATATCTTGACTCCAATGGGGACTAATATTATCCTAGGGGATGCCCTCGGGATTCGCTATTTTCAACCCCTGTAGCCTTATTCTACCAGGACATCTTTGTGTCCCCCCTTTTAATAAAAATTTAGACGATGATGATGATGATGATGATGGTCTCAATGCAGGACCTGTTAAAGGAAATCCAACATTAATTAAAGGGTCCAAACGTCAATATGAATCAGGTATTATATTCGGATTTATGGTTGGTCCCAGGATAAATGATTTGGGTATCACTATATATCCTATAGTAATAGAAATCAAGCCATAAGTAATTATAATAATTCACTATTGTATATATCGAACCCATGTACGTGGGAGATAGTGATGAAATAGATATGTGCACTGGTACTAAGAAGAGAAGAAACCTAATATGTATAAGACTTCATCACCAAGATAAGGTGAGGTAACTCTATCTCATTAAAGAGATATTGGGATAACTGACAGGACTTAGAGGGCCCAAACACTCGGATGAAACTCCTTAAAGTGGGGGATATTTTGTATAATCATAGGCTTCTGAAGAAGGAACCATATGTGGGGGGTTCTTATATAGATTTGGTTCATACATATAGAAGTTGGGTCTTATAGAATAGAGAAATATAAATATTTTCGGGTCATGTAGGATAGACCATATGTTATACAGTTTAACATTTTGCAAAAAGAACTTAGATATATTGAAATTTATGGACATATTATGAGAACCATAACTAAAATGTTTAGATTCATGCAATAAGGACATTATATTTTTAAATTTGAATACATTGAGATTGGATTTTTTTTATTTTTATAGTTTATGTTCATACATCTTTGACCAAGGTTTCTCCTAGTTTATTCTCATGCAACGGAGAGCTTTCTTAACAGCATATATAATTCCTATGGGTGTATATATATATATATATATATCTTTCATATATTTATGAATATAGGGAATTGGATGAGGTAATTTAGGATTTAAAATTCCAAATCAGAGATAATAGAATGATAACTAGTCGGAGTATGTCGACCAATAGTATTAGAGAAACAAATGTCACACTATATGAGAATAACACATGGATATTAAGTGGGACCTTTAAACCATGACCAAAAACATCTCTTAGGGTTTATTTATCAGCTTGAATGAAACTATGTTGTTCACCATTCAAATGGGAATCTATTCAGTTTAATCAAGAACCATAATTCCAAATACTATGATAGGGTAAACCAAGAGGATTTACTCAATGATCCTAGGATTCTAAGTGTATTATCTATACTTAAGAAGGCTACTTGATAGTGATTAAAACCCCAAAAGGTATTAGGAATACACCCTTATAGAATATGATGGTAAATTAAACCTCATAAAAAATGGAGTGAGGAATCAAGTTGTAATATGGGGATTATTTTGGTTATATAAACTTCCATGTATAGGGAATTTAGTTTAAGTCCATATATAACTAACCACTCCAAGTAGTATATGGTCATATGTGATAGAAAATATAATATTTTTTTAGGGTCATATAGCAAATACCATGTGTCATATAGTTTAGGGTCTTGTAATAAGGTCCTTATGTCATGCAGTTTAAGGTCATATGACAAGGACCTCTATATTGGAAATTTTTTACAAATCTAGGTCATGAAAAAATTAAGAAAACTGTGGTTTAATTCAATGTATAGATAGAAAACCCAACGTGAATTAATTAATTCTTAGTTACCGAGAAAAGGTGGTGGTTGATTGGGATTCATGAATGGACCCATGATAATTGTTCTAGAAATAACTCCATATCGTAAAATAAAAGAAATAAATCTATATTATGTTCTTTAATATATAATCCATTTGTATAGATCTACCTCATGTATAGGAGAGGTGGAGAGAAATGAATTGATGTTGTAGTTTAGAAGAGGGATAAAAAACAAGGGGAAATTGGGTACAACCTCCTTCTCAGAGAAGACTCGGGTATAGAAATGGAAGGTTTAGCTGGGCTTGGGGTAGGAGATTAATGCATCACTATGTATCCTGATGTAGTGAGAATCAAGCCACATTTAGTTATTTTAATAGAAAAAATTAGTCATTGGTTAGGAGAACCATGACATTAGGGTTTTCAAGTAAATTCATAACCATTTAATCCATATGGAATTCCAATCACTTTAGGGTTGTGTGGAATAGACCACTATGAATAGTTTAAACTCAACTAGAATATAAGATGTGTCACCCAATTTAACTTCAAGAGACAATGACTCAGCTTTCCTATGGTTTTAAGGTCATGTGACTAAGACTATTTCTAAGAAGTTTAGAGTCATAAAGAGTGGAATTTATGTTATAAAAGTATTATATTGAGTAATTTATTCATCTAACATAGTACATTGGGAATTCTACATTTTTTTAATGGAGAATAACTCATGTGAAACTTTCATGCATATCAGGATTATCTAACTCAATTGGTCCTTGTTCTATTTTTTGTAATTGATAATCTTTATAGAAAATCCATTCTTCTATTATATTTCCCAAAATTTGGTTGTATATAAAATAATTTGGATGATCTCACAAAACATCCTCATCAAGTCTCTATATATTTAGAAGTTCAATAAGGTCACGCTTTAGTGAATATGTGAGCTATGTAGCCACATTATGATGATAAAAAGAATATACTTTTTTGTTTACAATCAAGTAATGGGTGACCACGATTCTTTCACACGCTCTATGTAGCAACTTGAGATTTTTTTAAATACTTTTTTAAAATTAATTTAATCTCTTTGATATTTTTCATTTCACAAAGCACGGAATATAGTTTTGTACATAAAATCACTACGTTTGGCTTGCATTATAAGTAACACTAAGTTAATCTTGCGCTAGAAAATTCACATATATTAGATTTAGGAACATGAAACACTATTTTTGGCTTGTATTACATGCTATACCAATTCCCTTTAATATCTTGAGTTACGGGAATGACTATGTTTTTACCAAACTAAAATGCACTACTAATGTTATTATTAAAATATTATTAAAGCAACCATCTAGTCATTATAATGGAAGTTTAAAATAAGAATAAACAAATTAAGAAAATACGATTTATAAATTTATATAAAATTAATCTTTTGGTTATCAATTAGTTTAATTTAATGAAATAACTATTTGAAAATTAATTAATTAATTTTCTAAAAAAACAATTCTTCTATATAGAAACACAATTTTATATAAAAACATTAAACAAAACAATTTTGATAAATTTTTTCAATAAAATTTATATATTATATATTAAATAAATATTTTAGATACTCATACAATAGATTTTATAAGTATAATATAATAATAAATCTAATCTTACGAATAAAAAGTTGTATTTTTCTAAAAGATAATTTTATCGACTATTAATGGAGAACTAATTTTAAATATAATTATTGAAAATTTATACTTTTTTGAAAATAAAAAACTTTATTTTTTAAATATAAATATAAAAAATTACTTTGAGTGAATTCTTTTTATTTTTTTGAAAAGTTTCATTTTTTTGATGAATAATGAAAAAAATAGCGGATTTTAATTAAAATTTTATTTTCATCTAATTTATTTATATAGTTAAATAATGTTATTAATAGGTTTTAAAGTATAATTATATCATTGATATATAATTTAAACCAATTTATTTCATTTTAAACAATTTCACATTAAAATAAAAAATAAAAACAGAGCAAACTTTTGAACATTTTTACTTTAAAAACCTTCTTTGTCATCCCGCCTGTGAGATTAAATTTAAATTAATGTATGCCACATATGTTATTATAATTTAGAATATGGATTGAATATTTGAATTAAAATAATTTAAAATTTATAATAAGTTCAACTAATTTTTTTTACCAAAAATATTAGTGAAAGTAATTAAAATTAATTACAGCGATTAAGGTAAAAACCAAATTACATAATGGTTAAACTTTAAACATAAGAGGCCAAATGTCCTAGACATGTGTCCAAAATATATTGTATGGAAATATTTATAAAAAGTACCATATTGGATCTAATTTAAAAAATTATTGGAGGAACATTATGTAAGGGGGACCTCTCAATGGTGTTTACCTTTTTATATTCACAAGAATGCCACTCCTCCTCCTCTATAAAAGAGAACTCACCCCCCCCCCCACTTCCTCACACCTATCAAGACACTTTTTATCATCCAAAAACATCCCAAATATCCCCACCACTTCCGTAAATTCATCATAGAATCCTCTATTTTGTCATAAATCCATCTAAGTAATCCCTTTGTGGAAAACCAGGAGGAGTTACCCAAAGAAGAGGTGACATATTTCTTCAAGATCCTTCGTTTTATTTTCATTCTCCTACCCATAAACTCTTACTATTAAAAGATTATATAATAAAATAAATACGATAAATATAATGAGATTCTTTTATTATAATTTTTCTAACAACACTTACATGCACTTCAATCCAATGGGTAACAAACTTGTGGATCTTTTTTATGGCTAACTATCACCTCCCGAAAAGATGTTGTTTGTTTTTCCTTTACCACATCTCATGGTTAGGAATTATGATGGAAAATATTTTTTTTACATGATATATATATATATATATGATATTTATGTTTTATTTATTCTTCTTTAATTATTATATAAAACATACATTCATGTTTTCTATTTTACGTAAACACGATTACTTTGTTTGTGGATGTGTGGACTACTGTCTCCTCAAAGCGATGTGATTCGTTAATAGTTTACATGAAGTGTATTAATGATATTTTTAGTGAAATTTTATGATATATATGACATAATGATACTAATTTAATGATATTATATATATGTGTATATCTGTGTGTGTGTGTGTGTGTTTAATTTACTTTTTTTCTTTCAATGTGACAATAAAACGAAAACAATGTCCATGTGTACGTACGACCTACAATCTCTATGAACACTGTATTCCATTTCATATTTTTATATTTTATAGATTATTATTAATATATAATGAATATATATTATATTTATATCATTTTTAAATTTTATAAATATGCAAATCATTAACTAATTTAGAGGATCAAGAATAACAAGTGGAAACGTATATGAAAAACAAAGTAGATATTACCTGAAATGTAACATTAACACAGAATTGTTAATAAATAGGTAATCTAAAGTCATAATAAAATATTAAATGGTATTAAATATAATAATATAGTTTTTGGTAGATTTATAATAAGAGATAATTATTTAACCTGAGTTTTTAATGTGTACAAATAAATTCAATACTTAAGGTAATGGAATTTCATCTCACTTCTTATTTACGCGAGATATATGTCATATTCACCAATCGCTTCTTTTTTTTGGTATATATACTGAACTATGAAATGTTATATCATTAATTTACTTTATTTAATGATACTAAAATATTTAATTGATGTTATTGTTTCATTAGTATCATGATTCTAGAGTTACTAAGGTGGTATTGTTTTTCTGGTCACACTTTTATTTTCATGAGATTTATAAATTATTCACCACAAATTTTTTTTTATGGTGTATATAACACCCATGAATATATTATATGATTATTATAATTAAATTTATTTGTATTTTTGTATACTTTTTATGATCTATATTTCTTGGGGTTTATGGATTAAAAGATACCAAATTGGTAAATAAATGTTTCCTCAATTTTCTTTTTTTGAGACACATGCCATGTTATACACCAATATTTTTCTATTAGTTGTATATAATAACCATTTACAAGATTGAATCTACATATTTATTATATTTTAATATTAATTTAATTTTTTTATCTCATGTGTACTATGAGTCAAATTTACCAAAGTGGTAATAGTTTATTACTACAATCTCATCGTTTATTAGGATTGTTTATAATTATACTTTAATTAATGAAATATTATAATCTATCAATCAAGAACACACATTAATTTTATTATACTCTATTTATTAATGATATATTCATGTATTTGTGCCATTTTATTTTATTTTCTACTTAAGATAATTAATAAAGTGTTTTAAGAAAATCTGACTATATCTCTCTCTTCGGTCGGAAATATGTGTTCTTTAAAACCATTTTTTCTAAAATGGTTTCAAAAAATGTTTTATTTTTAAAACATGTTTAAAATGTTTGGAATAATTTTTTATAATTTTTTAAATTGCATTCAAATAAACATGTTTTCAAAATGTTTTCAATATTTCTCTATAATTTTTGAAAGTTATTTTCAAAGAAATGGTTTTCAAAATACTTTCAAGAATTCTTTAAAAGTTTTCAATGTTATTTTAAAAGAAATGGTTTTAAAAAAAATTTCAAGATTTATTTATAATTTTTCAAAGTTTTTTTCAAATAAAAGGTTTTCAGAATATTTTCAAGATTTATATATAAATTTTTAAAGTTATTTTCAAAGAATGGTTTTTCAAAACGTTTTTAATATTTATTTATAAGTTTTCGAAGTTATTTTCAAATAAATGGGTTTTCAAAAAAAATAAATATTCATTTATAAATTTTCAAAAAAAGAGGTTTTTAAAAAAAATATTTTTTTATAATTTTTCAAATTTATTTCCAAATAAATTATTTTTTAAATGTTTTCAGGATTTATTTATTAGTTTTCAAAGTTATTTTTAAAGAAATTGTTTTCAAATCCTATTAAAGATTTATTTATATGTTTTAAAAGTGTTTTCAGATAAAAAGGTTTTCAAAATGCTTTTAAGGTTCTTTTGTATGTTTTTAAGGAAAATAAAAATTTAAATGTTTTCAAGATAATTTTATATATTTTTAAGGAAAAAGTTATTCGAGATTGCTTTATAATTTTTCAAGTTTATTTTCATTGAAAATGGATTTCAAAAGGTTTTCTTTTTTAAAAATAATTTTTCAAATAAGAAAGGATATTTTACTCAAAAAATGTTTTTAAAATATATTTAAAAATTATTTTCCATATAAGATGACATTGGTTAGTGATACTCGTTAGTTTTTCGGGGATTTGATTAAAGGGCTTAATTAATAATTTTTATCTTATTGGTTTACTTTTTGATAGAATGATGTTAATGAAACCTATTCCTATTTCATGGGTTATATGTTTATGAAAAAAAAATTATCTTTAATAGGTTATATTTTTAATAATCCCATTTCAATTTCATGGGTTATATAATTATGAAACCTACTTCTTCTCACTGGTTATGCTTTATTGAAATGATTGTGAAACATTTCTCTTTTTCATAGGTTATGATATGATTACATGGTTATAACACAAATTTCATTTAATGATCAATGAAATGATGAATGTTTATGATCTAGTGGCACACGTATGTATGATTTCATTATGAGATTGGTGGGACCTATAACTCCTACCAATACATTGGGTATTTATTTATATCTCATGAGACATACATTACTAGAATGGGGAGTGAAATTGGTTCAAT
Organism: Viscum album; assembly: GCA_963277665.1. Classification (NCBI taxonomy): domain Eukaryota; kingdom Viridiplantae; phylum Streptophyta; class Magnoliopsida; order Santalales; family Viscaceae; genus Viscum; species Viscum album. The sequence goes on along the minus strand of OY728133.1, from coordinate 966,659,945 downwards.
AAAAGACTTTTTCTGTTAATATGGTATTGGGAGTGAACCTTGACTAATAATATAGCCAGGGGTGAACCATAACTACCAAGATTTTATGGGTAATGAAACCATACTACTATGATGGCCTTGGAAGTAATGTCTGGGCTACTATGAAAATTATTTTATATACATATTAGTCAGCTACAAATTCTATGTCATAATACTATGTTATTCTTTCATGGATTATGAACTTTATTCCCTTATGATTAAAGTCTTATGAACTGATAATATTTATTCCATGACTCATGTATATAATATTTTATATGAAGAATATAGTCTTCAAATGTTATTCTCATGTTCTCATACCCTTATTCTCATGTTATGCTTATGTATCTCTTTTTTCAACCTCGGTGATCATCTGAGCTCAGGCCTTTCTTATGTTTCTTTTCTCATACTACTAATAAAGGTTTTAATTAGAATTATTAAAGGGGAAGATATTTTTGGGAAATATTGATGATATTTTACCAAGTTAAAATATTTTGTTCTATTTTTCCAAACACACTAAACTATTACGGCCCTAGGGCCTGTTTTTTTGTAATGTGATAAATATTAATCTAAAATGATATTATATCCATGTATATTAAGTATGTGTCTCTATACTATGTGTTTTATTATTAGGGTTCTCAGATGATTGAGGTGGATATTTGGGTTTCACTAGATCCATTATCACCTCATTTATCATCTTTTGAAGTTAATCCTTAAATATAGCCTAACCATCGATGTTAGGTTTGGTAATTGGAATGGTCTTTCAAATTTACTTCATTGGGACTCATAGTCCTTGAGAGATTAATCAAATAATTCATTAGGATAAAGGAAAATATAATTGGAAACTTTCTTTTATTAGAAGAAATATTCCATGATTTTATTATTGTTGATAGATGTATGATAACACTACCTCCCTTGTGTGAAATTTATTTCTTGATCGGCATGATCACGTGGATAAATTTGAAATATAGGTGTGTCTCCTTAATCTAAATCAATATAGGGGTAGATATTAAATTTATTGATAGCCATGACATCAATGGTACCACCCCTTAACCAGATAATTCTATCTATGTTATGGATTATGTGGTGACTACTTTTGTCTAAAGATATCCATCCTACACCTAATGAGGGTGTAAAAAATATCAAAATTCATGCAATATTATGGGATGTGGTACTTCACTACAAGGAGGACATCTACTATGAGATGTTTTCACATAACCATAGGAAAGATATCCCATAGGGTTAGTCTATCATGTTCTTTAGATATTCATTTTTTTTATTTAACAAAGAATTTTTTTTATTCAGTAGTGGTGGCTTTGTCATCTTTAGAGGGATTACTGGTAGAAATCACTTTAATACACTTATATTTTCTAATGGAAATATGGGTGACTAATTAACAGTGTCCCAGTGTTGACCTAAGTTATTTTATCTTCTACTGACATTGATCCCATGATCTATCAAAATTTCATTATAAGGCATTGATAGGGTTAAAATGAATTCATTAGAGGTAAATGGGGTAGAACTAAGATTGAATTCACCAATTATTGTATTAGATGATTTGAAAAAATATTGAGCCACGTGTGACTATATGGTTAGGTGATTAACTCTATCAAGAGTGAACTTATCAAAACCATGATGAAATTATTTAGACCCAACTGATACCATATTTATGGAAATAAATGATCTGATTTCATAAGACTTATCCTTTTCATAATTATCATTTATCACCTAAAAAAAATTCACTAAAGAAAATAGGCATTCCTTATTAGAAACGTATATTGTTTAGTGGGATAATTCCCATTCTCATGTTCGGTGGTATGGTTCCCAATGGCACGTTTGGATGGTCGGTGGTCAATATCCTCATATTAGGGTACAAATTTCAAATAAGTATAGATTGAATCTATAATCATTGGGGACCTTATTTCTCTTTATATTGTATGTGATGTTTATGTCAGGTCTTCAGAGGCTAATAAGTAGAATATGCTACAATTAGAGCATACAAGAAATTAGGGTGATGGGTGGTTGACTCAGTCATTCCCTGATGATGTAATGCACATGATTCACTAATTTCTATATTTTATTATATTCATCCAACTCTATAAAATTCCTATATAGGGAATTTTTCTAATATATTTCTTATTCTTCTAAGAGAATGGGTGACACCTATTTCACAAGAACCATGAAATTTTCCAATTACACTTGACTATTACCGACCATCTTTTTCAACCAATACTTTAATATGAATCATTCAAGGATTGTGTGACCAACTATTAAATGGTCAGGTAAATAATATTGGACTTCATTATACTCTACCTCATCATGAATATTTATTTCAAGATACATTGTTAGTTTTTTTTCAAAGGAAGTGATAAAGTGTCCTAAAACCTAATCATCAAGAAGGGAATAAACCTTTTTCCCAACATTAAAAGTAACATTTCCTCAACATTTTTGTATTTATGTTATATGTTTTTGTTTTTATTTTTCCTATGTTTTATATTCATAAAGTGGTTCTTGATCATATTTTTCCTTCGATCAAAAAATAATATCCCCCAAACATTGTGATATATAATTGAACTCTCAAAACCTACCATGATACTTCAAGGGGATGAGCATAGTTAAAAACTCATCCTATATGTTTTCCACACAAACCTCTAGTAATTTCTCTTGGAGAATATTTTTTTAAGAAATATATACAACCCTTTTATCTTGTTATGAAATAAATGACTCCCTCATTCTCTTTCTTCATGAAATTTCATAAGTAAATAATATTTGTTCTACAAACCATTGGAATGAATTGATAGATAAATTTCTGATAATGTCCTCAATAAATTTTAATAGACCTCATTGTAAGGTTATTATGCTAATAAAATAGAATACCTTCTATAGTCCACACAAATCATCTTATTTTGGTTTATTCTTTTTATTCAAGTATTTCTATAATTCGTTCATGGATAGAAGAAAAATATATGAGATGCTACTTTGGATCTCCCATTCCATAAAAATAATAAGAGGTTTGTAATAATAAAATCTATGTGGAGGATGAGTTTAATTTAGCTACTCAAGTTATGGTTTCCTCTCTGGTTATAAAAGAACCCATTTTCCTAACATAACATCCATCTGAGTGGTTGGGGCATCTAGTAATTCTTGGGACACCATCACTCGAGTTAGCCTGAGGAGAATTTCTTAAATTAATAGTTTATGTCACCCTGGTGGTGGGGACCCTTAGTAATCAATTAGAAATGTATCAAATTATTTGGAATATTCAATTTTAAATTAATGGGGTGGATAGATTATGTTTGTGTGGTTTAAGAAACCACGCCCTATTGGAGAGGTTTATCTAGATTGACTAGAGTCTTAGCCTAAAAATCATACATACTGGGTAAAGTTACCCAGAAAAATAGTATTAATCGTCTCAATATCATCTATTATAGCCTTGAGATAAGAAATATTCACTTATTTTGAGGTAACACTGAAATTGGTGGCTGGTGGGTGGGCTGTGAATGTGGCCACACCTTTTCATTTTTCATCGGCAGAGGCCTACAGAGTGGGAATCCCTATATATATCACTTATTTATCAATTTTTTGTAATTTTATCATTGATTATAGAATTATTTGGGATGATAGTGATGAAATTCACCAATTTATAACCTGTGGTTGGAAACATGTATTTCATTATAGGAAGTATATCATGGATTTGGGTATGTTCTTATCTAATGAATCATACTAGAGATGAATGTGGGGAAAAATTAACTAAGATCAGTGGAATGGGGTATCCCATGGGATGTGGTAGATATAGCTATAAATATCACTACTACTAGACTAAATATTATATTGGGTATCAAATGATTTGGGATTACTCTATGAGGTCCTCTATATGGGTCAATACTCTTCCACATCGGTGAGGGTTTCCTAAAACAACCACTAAAGCCGGATTCGATCATGTCTAAAGATCTTGGATAATGATGCCCGAAAATTTCAATTGTACCTCTACTTGGATAAATAGATAGGCCTTAGGGTTATTGTAAATAGCTAACACATTCACCCATTTTTGAGTTACAGTGGTCGGATACCACTAGAAAGATCTCTTTTTGGGTGTCTAGTATAGATGATCTAGACCGACATGACTTCCTATTGAGATTATTGTAAAATTGGGTTCACAAATAGGTGATGATGAACATAGTGAATAGTATCCCTCCTAAGAATCTCCTTTGTAACAACTTAATAATTTTATTTATTTATTTTTATTTAAAACCTAATCTATTCAACAGGTTGTTTCACACACAACTATAAATCAAAACAAATCGCTGAAAGTTATATAAATACAAATATGTAACTATAGAATTATCAAGTAAAAATAGAGAAAAATAAATTATAAAATATATATATAAATAAAAATAAATGACATTATTAACAATATGGAATTGTTAAAAAATCAATTTGTGTAGTTAAATAACTAATAAGACGGAGTTATGATTTAAAATATAACCCTTATAAGGTTATCTTTTATGTGGTTTTTTTTATAATAATAAATATATTTTGGATAAAATTATTATTTATATGAATAATATTTTATCATAAAATTTTTTATTCATTGATAAAAAAGAATAAATAGAATAATTATTGTATTAATAATGTTATTTTCTTGTGAAAACAGTTTTCCATATATAGTTATCTTTTTATATGATAGATAAATTCTAAAATTTTAGAATTTTAATTTGACTAAATTGGCCTTATTATAGTATTTAAAATAACAAATTTATCTTATTATGGATTTTTAAATTTTTTAAATGGTTTATTTTTCAGGGAATCGAAAAAAATACATTTTTTCAAAAATGTAAATTCTATGACTATATAAACATGATCTATAAATTTTTAAAACAATTTTATTTCTCAAATATGTATTTAATATATAAAACTATAAATTTAAAAAAATTGAATTTATAAAACCTATTATGAACATTTTAAGGTCTTAAGTTATATTTTCCAATAAAATAATTTTTGGTCATTACTTTTAATTTTTTTATTTTGGTAAAATTTATTGTATGTTGATTTTAAAGCCACATAAATTTTGTTTTATTTTATAATAAAATAATTTATTTTATAAAAAAACTTTTTTATAATTTAACACAACACGTAAATTTTAATATTAAAAATGTAATTTTTTTTAAAACTTTTTTTCATGTTACACATACTCTTATGATAAAATTTAGTACTCCTGTAAAAAAAACTTATATAATAAAATATATTCTATATTTTTATTCAATATTTCATAATTATTTAATAGGTCCCATATTTTTAAGTGCAAAAAATGATTTTCTTAGGTAAAAACTAGTTACTTCGATAAAACTAAAATTGGTAAAACTAGAACTTCTAAGAGAAAAGAACATAAAAACATGTTTAAAACATATTAAGAAATACATTTTGGATGTATTATCAACCATATATCATCCCAGACTCTATTATTATCCCTTTTGGGGTCTTCTTTATATTTTAAACATGTGCTATATCAATATGATGTTGAAATATTTATAATAAAAATCCATTCTCACCATTTATAATAAGGGACTCTCACCACCCCGTTCAAGAAAACTCCAAAAAATCAGTTTAATAATTAAAATACCTTATTTTTTTATTCCCCTAGAATAAAATTCCTTTTCCCTGAGATACTATTTATAAGCGTTTTTCTAAATACCTCCATTTTTTTAGGAATCCTTTAAGGAAAATGAAATGATTTCAAGGTGAGTAATAATTTTTCCTAACTTATTTTAATTTCTATCTTAACTTTTCAATTTTAATTTTATTATTCCAATATAATAAAGAAATTATTATTTTTATAATTAATTTTATTATTCTATGTAAATAACTAATCACCACATTTTTCATTTTCATTTAAGAAAAATTAAACGATTATTTGTGCATTGTGTGGACTACCTCCTCCATGACGTGACGACTTTAATTTTTCACCACCAACTCTATTAGATTTTTAACATAGTGAAATTGATGAATAAATGTTACGTATATAATATAAATATTATTATGAAGTTAAAAAATAAAATCCACATTTACCTCCCATTCTTTGAGAAATTAAAACATTAATCGTGTGTTGTAAAGAGTGTCACTTCCACAAAGTACATGTCTTGTTATTCATCTAGTTTATTTTTCATTTATTAAAAATAATTAAATATGATAAAATTACTTATAAGTATATAAAAAATATAAATATCATCTTGTATTAACAAAATTATTCAAAAAATAAAACACTTTTATAATCATAATCGTCGATTAATTATGGTATGTTCAGGTTTAGGATGTCCTAACCACTTACTTGAACAATGCTATAAAATAATTTCATGGAAGACTATGAGAACTTAATTAATTATAATATATAATAAAAGTAAGAAAATAAAGATTTTACTTTGTTTATGTAATGGAAAAATTATTTTTAAACTCATTAATTAAGATACCAATATTCAATCCCATAAAATCATTGAAACGTGATCATTTTCAATTTCTTTTTTAAGGATAGTAACCTAAAATCTAATAGAAATTAAATTATAACATTTTAAAAAATTAAAAAAAATATCTCATAAACTTTTATGATTAAGTAACGATGAACTTTTTGAAAGGAATGAAGAAGGTCACTGCTATTAAAAAATAGTTCAAAATGGTCAATATTACTCACACCCGATATTGAAAATAGATTATAACAAACTAATATACTTGTAGATAATAATTATAATTGATGTTTATAAAATTTTATGTATATTAAAATGTTTTTGAAATAATATATTAATATAGTTGTTTTTTTATACAAGATATTCGTGTTCTTTAGTGGAAGACGGGCATTATGGTAAGGGTTTCAGGTTTCAAATTTTCACCCCTTAATATATACTTATTATTATACATCATGTTTTAAAAGGAACGGTGTATATAATAACCATTTAATATTTTTTATCAAAACCCTCTCATTATTTATGTTATTTAATTTTTCATTTGAAATTATATCATTCAAGGGTTTTTGTATTGAAAGTGTCTAAGGTTTCAAGGGGTTCTTTATCTTAAATTTAATTTCTTGAGACATGTTTGATATTGCACACCATTATTTATTTCATATAGTGTATTAAATGGATAATTAATTTCATGTATGAAATATATTCTATTTCATTATATTTTAATGTCCATTTCATGGTCTTCCTCTCAATCTCCTTTACTTCAAATGTTACCCATTACATGAGGGTTTCTTTACCAATATAATTTTCAAATAAACAATTATTTTGAAAGATAATCTATTTGGGGGATTGTTTTAATTTTATCTCTAAAAACCCTATCATTTTATTCTCCTCTATTCACTCTTGTGGTTTTACTTTTCCTATCCCTATTTAATTTTCCCTATTTTCACATTACATAAATATGGTTTAGAAACCAACCCTACAATTTATTTTTGGTCGGGGAGCTCCCTTTTTCTATGTCCATATTCATTATTTTGTTTTGTGAATTTCCTTATCTATGCCTAAATAATTGATTAACGTATTTTTATACTAATTTAACTTCTTTAAATGTTAAAAAAATTAATGTTTTTATAATTTTCCTTTTCATCAAAGTGTAAAAAATAATCACTTTTTTATTTTTTACATGTGAAAACATCTTAACACTGCATTTTTCATTTTATATGATGAGTTTTCTATAGCTTTTTAGGGTTTCTAAAGGAAATTATATTTATCCTAGTCTTATAAAATATATATTTTGAAATAATATCCAAAGATCAAGGATATCTCTTATTTCCAAAGTGATTTTTCTAAAATAACTAAAAAGTGATTTTCATCTAAGTTATTAAAATTTTACATATCTTATGCTTTATCAAGGAAATTATTTAAATTATACCACACTTATTATTTTTCTTTATGGACTATATAAGTTTATCTATATCAAATAAATGATCAATGATATCATTTTTCTTGGAAATGTATCTTCTTTTATATATATGTTTTCTCTTTTAATTTCTTTATTTTGTGAACACTCAATATTTCTTTCCCCTAATTGAACTTTATTCACCCAAACTCCATATATTGATTTATTAGGGAATTTATTGACATAACTTTATTCCCATTACTCTATAAATCTTTAGTTTGTATGATACTTATATAGAAAACAATTCCATTTATTTATTGGTGAAATATTGAAATTTTGTATACCTTTTATGCTAATACTAGTGTATTTGGATTACTAATTAGGATTTTTGTGCATAGTTTAACCATCAAATTTATTTATCTATATGTATTAGGTTTATGTTATCCCTTTTATGGACTGGGAATGTATTAATGTTTTGTATGTTTCTATTTCAATATGGAGGATTATTGATTCCTAAGGAAAGTTGATTGTGTGTTTTGTTGATATTCATATCATTTATATGGTTAATGAATTTAACTTATATAAGTTATAGGTAGTGAACCATATTATATAGCCACTTGATGCATTGATAACTCTCAAGAGACAAATTATCTTGGTTATTTTGGTGTATTCCTACTCAGAACTATATATTTCATAGATAATGAACAATGAAAGTAATATCATTATGTCTAAGATCATGATGTATTGTCTTAAGATATATAATTAGTTGTCTAGAATTATGAATTTTATCACTAAGTAACATGTTATTATTATTCATGTATTTATTGATATGTCAACCATGGATATGTTATGATCATCGTTTCTTTTGATTATGAAATTTTCTATATTATATATTCCTACCATATTATTTATCCTCATCTTATGATCACCTATGATCTTTGGTAATTATATATTATATTTACCCTTTCTGAGTGTTTAAGATCATCGATTTTTATGTTTCCATTTTCCTAGGTTATAAAGAAATGTATTTCAAATGATATGTCTAATAAAATATCTTGTGTGGATAATTTTTTGGAGAGATTAAAGACTAATTGTGGATTAATTAGTTTATAATATTTTGGAATAAAATTACATTAGTTGAGAAATCCATTTGATTTATTACTTCAATATTTTTAAAAATACTATAAAATTATAAACCTAAAATATATTGGGAATGTATATAATGAAATATTTGCATTAATTCATTTAATTGTGGGGTAATTATGTCTAGGAGTCTATAACTTCTATTTAATCCAATATGTATGTTGTATTTTCTCATAACAGGATCCAGGAGTGCGGTTTTAAGGTTATACATTTGGTATTAGAGCAAGGATTATATAAATTTAGAGTTTATAATGTTATTTGAGGATAATTTAATGTTTTATAAGTTATGTTTTATCATAATTTTAAAGGTATAGATAACCCTTTAGGTTAGTTGAGGTAATATTTAATATTTCCGGAATTGTGATAAGAGATATTTATTGAAAACCCTATTGATAAGTTTAAGTTATAAGTGTAAGTATAGGATAACATCATAAATTTTTGGTGAAGTAGATTTTGAGTGGTTCTCCTAAAAAATACATTGTCAGATACTAGCATGTGGATGAAGTTGTGGCATAGATTCACCTTGGGGTAATAGCCCTGAAAAAATCTGATTGATTATCATCTAATTCTTTACTTTAGTTCTTGAGGAGTGGACCTAATACTACACACGTGGATAGAAACTCTCATGGGATATTTTTTGGTTATTAAATTTATTTTTAAAATAAATTATATAGAATTTAAGATGTTAAGGAATTAGGTTATGGAATATGTTTGAACTATACCTAAAGAAACCAGATTGAACCAAAAGTGATTTAGGTTGAAGTGAAAGATAATGTGATAATTATGAAGAATAAGAAAATTTTAGGTTGAAATTTTCACGTAATTATCTTAAAATATCCCTCTTATTGTATTAATGTTTCATCTCTCATGATTAAATCTAGATGGTTTTAGTAATCGTTGAATCTTTAAGTAACCATTGTAATAATAGACTCCAGAGGTAATGTGAAGACTGTTTTAATGATAAACCAAACGGGATAAGATCTAGAATGAGAAATCTTAGGATTTTCCAAACTAGATATCACAAATTATTAATAAAAACATAAACATAGTTGATTTATAAATCATAACATCTAAGAGAAGGATAGAGTCTTATATAATTCCAGGTTATAAAGATGAATAAGGAAAGAAGATTCAATTTCATTCTTGTCAAAAATGTAAAAAGAATCATCAAGGGTAATTCTCTAAAGGAACTAGGAGATACGTTATGTGTGTACAATTAGGGAATATAGAAAAAAGTATCAAAGTAAATATGAAGTAATCATTTAACAAAACGGTGGGAAAAGATGTGTTTTATAGTCATGCTTAAGATATTAAGGTACAATCCTCATTACAAAATATATCTTGAAATATATCTATGTTTTATATACCCTTGAATAATTTTATTGGTAAATTATAATTAAAATTTTTAGTTATCAATTTATTTAATGTGTATAATTTAGCACCTTGAGAATTTAAATTCTATATTTCCATTTAAAACCTAATGTGTTCAAAAGCTTTCTTCACATGAAACACCAAACCAAAATGAAATGTGGAACATTATATAGCTATTAACATATAGTTTTATGATTGGTGTGTAAAAAATGATATACAAATATTATTAAATATATATAAAAATAAAAATAAAGGTCATTATTAATACTAAGAAACTAATAAAAATCCCATTATTGTAGCTAAATAACTAATAAGACTGATTTGTGCTTTAAAATATAACCCTTCTAAAATTTTCATTTATGTGATTTATTTTATTATAAAAAACATATTATGGATAAAATATATTATTTATATTAATAATATTTTTATACAACATGTTATTATTAATTTGTAGGAAAAAATAATAATAGTAGTTAATATATTAAAAAAGTAATTTTCTGATGAATTTTTCTAATTCTATATTTTTTCCATCATTTAAAAGTTAAACTCTCAAATTTTAGAATTTTAATTTGAAAAAAATGACTTAGTTTTTTTTATTTAGAATAAAAAAACTGACTTAGTATTTTTTTTAGAAAAAAATCTAAAATATTTTAATTTTTTATTAATGATTGAAAAATATTGTTTTAACCAAAATTATAAATTTTATGATTATATAAACAAGGAATATAATTTAAAAAACCTTTTTTATTTTTCAAATATTTATTTAATATGTAAAACTATGCATATTAAAAATTCTATTTTGAATTTAGAAAACATATGATTAATAATGAAAAGACTTAAGTAATAATTTCCAATAGAAATAATTTTTATTTTTTTAATTAAATATTATTTAGGTAAAATTTGGTTTTGGGTTTATTTTAAAGCCACATAAATTTTATTTTTTTTATAATAAACCAGTATATATTATATAAATCAGTGACATTGATAATTTTTCCTACACCTAAATGTTAACCATAAAAATACACTTTTTTTAAAATGGGTGTTAACGTGTTACATGCACTCATGTTAAAATGAATTTTTATTATACATAGAAATTTAACTAATAAAAGGAATTTAATATTTTTAATATTATTTATGTATTATTTAATAATTTTTATTTTGTTTTTATAGATAAAAAATATTCTCTTAGGTAAAACTATTTACCATGTACATTAAAACAAAAAATGGTAAAAGGGAAAATTCTTAGAGTAAAGAACATAAAAATATTTTCATAAAATGTGTGAAAATTAATTTTTAGGTATTATTGACCTTATATAAACTAAAAAACCATTATTATCCATTTTGTATCCTTATTTATTTGTGAAACAAGTGTTATCTTTATATGAATTTGAAATATTTTTTAAAATGTCATTCTCACCACTTATAAAAGGGGACTCTCACCTCCCCTTCAATACCACTCCAAATATTATTTTTACTTTTGAAATATACCCTTTTTATTTCCTTGGGAATTTTTTCCATTTTACATGAGCCTCTAGTCATAGGATATTATCTTAAGTCCTCCATTTTCAAGGAATCCTCCATGGAAAATGTAAATATTTCAACATGAGTACTTTTTTCCCTAACATATTTTCCATTATATAATATGTTTTCAATTATAATTTTGTAATTATAATATAATTAAATTAGTATTTTTTATAAAAAAATTATTCTACTATGATAATAAATATTAATCACCTTTCCCATTTTCCATTAAGAAAAACAAAACTGTCATTGGTGCGTTGTGCAAACTACCACCTCTATGAAGCGACAAATTTCATTTTTCACCATCACCTATACTAAATAGTTATAAGGGTGAAATTTAAGAATAATTTTTAAATACATAATAAAATTTGGATTAAAAATAGACAAATTACAATCCACTTTATTTCCCTCTCATCTATCGATAAATGAAAACATTAATAGTGTTTTGTGAGAACTACCGCATCCATGAAGTAACATATCCCTTTTTTCATATAGTTTATTATTTATTAAAAAACTAAAAATGTGATCCAAAACATTAATACTAAATAAATAATATAATTTTTTTCTATAATAGTGATAATATACCAAAATAAACTACTTTTATAATCATAATCATCCATTAATTATGGTATGTTCATGTTCGGGTCAGTCTAACCACATACTTGAATAATGTTATAAAATAATATAATGGATTAATATGATAACTAACTTAATAATAATATATTACATAAATAATAAAATAAAGGTTATTTTTTATTTTCAAATGGATACATTAATTTTAAACTCATTAATTAATATATTTATGTTCATTCATGGAAAATCAAAAAAAACATGTTCATCACTGAATATATATTTAAAGATCCTAAACAAAAAAACCATAGAATGAAATTATAAGATTTTAAATAATTATAAAACATAAATTAAAATATTTTTCAAGATCTATTAATGATGAACTTTGTGAGAATAGTGAATAACAAGACCTTTATTATTAAACTAGCTAAAAATAATAAATATTACTCACACCCGATATTCAAAATAGATAATGAAAAAATAATATACATATAGAGAATAATTAAAAATTAAGTTTATAAAAGTATATTGATATTAAAAATGTTATAAAATTTCATATTAAGATAGTTATTTATTTTTTATACAATATATTCAAGCGCATTAGAAGAAGAGGAGAATTAAGGTAATGGTCTCTTCTCTCAAATTTTCATCCCATGAGAAACATTTCGTATTATACACCATGTTTTCCCTGGAATCACGCATATAATACCCCATTAATATTTTTTATCATGATTCCATCATTATTCATGGTATTTTCATTTTAATTTTAAATCATATCCTTCAATGGTATTTGAATCAAATGTTTCTATGTTTGTAAGGGGTTCTTTGTTTGAAATTTAATTTCTTGATACATTTTTGATATTTCACATAATTATTTATTTTATAAATTTTATTTGTGAAATTATATAATTAAAATATGAAATATCCTTTATTTCATGAGATTTTAATGTCCATTTCCTGATATTCATCTTAAGCTCCTTCGATTCATACATTACCTATAATGTGATGGTTTCGTCACCAATATCATTTTAAAATAGAGATTTATTTTTATAGATAATAAATTTGAGGAATATGTATAATTTTTTCTCAAAAACCCATATCATTTCTTCTTGTGGTTTTACATTTTTTATACCTATTTCATTTTTACTTTCATCATTACTTGCACATTGAATGGAACCAAATCCTAACCTTTTTTTGTCCACAGACCTACCATTTTTCAAGTCCATATTCATTGGATGATTTTTTGAATGTCCTTATATATAAATCAATAATTTAAGTTCATTTTATTCTTATTATTATTCTTTAAAAGTATTAAAAAAATATTTAACATTTTCCTTATGGTTCATTTTCATCAAAGTGTGAAATGCATATCTTTTTAACATTTTCCTATGAATATGTTTTTTCCACCACCTTTGTTGTTTTATATAAATCTTCCTCTATACATTTTAATTGTTTATAAAATAAATTATATTTATCCTACTTTAATAAAATGTTTCTTTTGTAATGAATTAATGTGATCAAGGATATCTCTTATTTACAAAGAGATTTTTCTAAAACTCATAAAAAATAATTTTCATCTAAGTCATTGACCTTTGAAATATCTTATACTTGATCAAGGACATTATTTAAATGATACCATCCACTTTTTTCCCTTTATATATTATGTAATTATCTTCTATAATAAATAAATGAGCAATCATTATCTTTGTTTTTTCAAATCATCTTATATTAAATACTTTATTCTCCTTCCAATTCCGTTCCTATATGAACACACTATATTTTATTCCTTAAGTGTGATCGCATGGATTACCTACATTGATGGGTTTTGGAAATATTTAACTTAACCATATAAACATTACTCTATATGATGCTATTTTAAGGGATGATTGGGTAAAAATCTAATCCACTTATTGATTTGGTAAATATTGAAAATATGTAAAATTGTTATTTTAATATGAATGTTTGTGGATTACAAATAGAAGTTGATTATGTATTTTTTAACCATCCAACTTATTTATATGGATTTACTATGTCCATTTATCCCATTTATTGAATGGGTATGTATTGATGTTCTGTATGTTTTTATATTAATATAGATGTTTATTATTACTTAAAGCAAGTTGATTGTGAATTGTATTACTATTGATATATTTTTTATAGTGAATTCATTGTATTTAAAGTAGTGATTAGTGGGGATCATTATTATATATCCCTTTTATCCATCTATTGGTCTCATGAGACAAACTCACTTCTGTATTTTTTTTTCCTACCCATAATAAGATATTACATAGACACCGGGTTTTGAATATAAGATCCTGATGTCTAAGATCATGATTCATTTTCATAGGTAATGGAATTATCTAAATTCCATTATGAATTTCATCACTAAGGAACCATTTATTATTATCCATTTGTTTATTGATATATTAAAAATAGATATTTTATACACAATGTTTCTTTTGATTGTGTCATTATTTTGGTTATATATTCCCTCCATATTATTTATTTTTATCTTATGCTCACTTATTATCTTTGATTATTATCTTTTATATTTCCTCATACTGAGATTTTTATCTCACCCATTCTTATGTTTCAATTTTCCCAAGTTATGAATAAATTTATTAAACATGATATTTAAAATATAATAGCTTGTATGGAGAAATTGTGTAGAATGCTGAACGATTGTTATAGATTAAGTAGTTTTCTATATAGTGAAAAAAATGTCCATTAGTGGAGAAAGACATGGGATTTATTAGTTTATGATTTTTACTATTACTCTAAAATTATAAACATAAAATATCATGGGAATTTACATAATGAAATATTTTCTTTATGTCATTTAATTATGTGATAGAAATTTCTAGGGACCTATAGTTGGTATCAAGGCTAGTATGTAATGAATATGTTTTTGGTACTAGAGACAATAGTATGGGTTTGGGGAATTAATTCAAAGGTGGTTTCCTTGACTTGGTGGGTTTCTGTGTCCACCACCCTAAGGTAATGGAAGATAGTGTTTATGTGCTCTAGAAATAGTTTCTTCAAGTAGTTGGATATAGTAACATGATTCACATTCTTCCCTAAAACATGTCATTGGTATTATGGCCCTTGTAGAATTACTATATCTTAAAGTATTTGTTGTGCATCCTATAAAGTTGATATGAATATATTTATATGGTATTACTAGACCAAAGGGTTCGCCAACTCGTGCTATAAGCACCAGTTCAGTGAAAATGCATGTCGATACCATGAGTTGATGGTCTCCATGGAATTTAAGGCGTATGTTTGATGTGTCAACTAGTTATACATAGTGGTTTGAGGTATCTAGTGGGTATTATCAACTTATATGATGATCTTGGAATTAAATGGAAAATTTTTTGTTTCTATTTTGATTTAATGTATTCTTAAAGGTCCTGAAAGGATCAAAAACAAGAAACCCATTAATGAAACATCACAAGTAAAAAATGCATGATTAATGGCGGTCTTCCACTTATAAAAGATTCACATCAGGATCTCCATTATATTTCTGATGGATTTTTAACCTATTTATTTTTAAAAATTATACAAACATACTTTCTAAAGGAATACAATTAGTGTAATTTTACCATTATTACCTTGGAATGTGCACCGGTTAAGGGTATTAAAGGTTAAAATCATCTCAACCTTTTATGGGATATTATCGCCTACTCTAAAACTATATTAAAATTTTAAGATATTTTTTTTGAATCCTTCCCAAATCCTAATGTGGTAATGGTTACCACTACGAAATTTATTTATTAAAACCATGTTGCAGTATAAAAATCTATGTATATTAGAGGTTCCTCATATCTCTCCTAATTTGTGATGTTATAGTTTAGAGAATTATAGTTGGAAACTTTAGATTTTATCATCATCCAGGGTGGATGTAGGGGTTGTGGAGTTGGTATAAGACCCGTGAAAGGGGATTCATAAATATCACTACTAAGGAAATCATAACCGATGTAGTTTAGTGTAACTTAAGGGGACATTTAATTCCTTTGAAGGTTGTGTGAGAACGACCAATGTGGGGCCTTTTAAGATCATACAATCATGACCAAGTAAATTTATTTTTAAGGTTGTGTGCCCAGGACCTATGAGGTACTAGGATTTAACCTCAGAGAGGTGTCTTTAAAATCTTATCTAAAATGAATCAAAGTACATGTACTTTGGGTTATATAATTTAAGGACACATGATAATACATGTCCATTCAATTTATCATCATGTTATAAAAATGTTGGTGTCGTTAAGGGGGATACAACAAGATATTGAGTGGATAATATGCATGGGTTTCCCATTAATGGTTCATTCTATATGTTAGTAAATTGACATGAGTGGATATGGTTAGGTATTATAACTATCACAGCTCATTGGGACACACCTGGATACTGACAAGACAAGTTTGACTACCCATGCCCCCTCCAATTGGCCAGGGGATAGAGACCAGTACCAATTATTCATAACACTCACATGGGATACCTTACCCTAAGGTACCTGTATGAACACACACATCTTCATGCCTAAAAAATGATGAAATAAAAAATAAAACTAATACCAAATGCATTCATTCATCTAAATCCCACAATTATAGTCTTATAATAATAATCAAAATCATAAAGGACAAAATATAATCCCCAGACAAATTATAAAGAAGTACAACCTTCTTGAAAGATGGGAAAACATTCAAATGTGACTCTTGGTAGAAAACATATTCCATCTATCATAATCTAATATTTTTCATATCCTAGTCCACCAATAATCCCATCGAATGGTTGGCCACCTACATAACACACAACATGTGCATTCGGAGCCCATACATGGATGAGTATAACAATGCCTAGTAGGACCCCTTGAAATAACTAATCATAAATCCTCAAGATTAATCATCTCATCATATGGAAATGTCAATCATAATATGAGACAAATAATAAAACATCTAAATATACTCATATTGGACACTATGTCTCAAGATAAGGTCACAACCACATTTCCAGCCTAAGATTCCTCTCAATAATTCATAAAAACACTCACCCTAGAGAACACATTCCATGATTCTAATAGAAATGATGGTGTCCAACCAAGATTTCATACCCATAAGGACTTACCATAATGATGTAAAATATAGAATTTCAAATGGATCGATACATAGATGGGGGATCACACCCAAGGCCAATGGTTATACCAATATCCCAATTAGGATTAACCCTCTAAGTAGGGTATTGATGCCCAGGAAAGTTGGTCATGTTAATTATGTAAACCCCACATAGGAAAAATGATGATAGAGGATTCCACCTCACCCTCATGGTGGAATTATGATAACCTTATCCAAAACAAATCCCATATAGCGAATCACAATCCTTCACATAGGTCATAATGTTATACTATACTCTCATAGTGATGGATCGAGGGAACCCTCCCTTAAGGAAAATATCCCATTATGAATAAAAAAAATTCCTCAAACATCTATAGGAAAAGAACACGACATGTACAAGTAGTACACAACACATCTTGTCAGTCACGGGTCAGCTTGTGTTCTCAATCACATGATAGTGTAATATATTCCATGCCTATGTACACCTAACCATGTTTGTGTACCCCAATACTTGCTCATGTATTTGATCATTTTGAAGTATACGACTCATCTTATGTGCTTTGGTCGGGTCTGAGTAAATTACTTAGATAATGTACTCTGGTCATTCCCATGTACTCTAGGTCTTGATCATGTACATGTGGTTCTGTTCATGTACCCAATGTTTTTCTTATGTACTTGGTAATGTCCAAGTACACATCTCAACCCATGAGCTCTTGTCAGGTCTGATTACATAGTTTAACCAATGCACTCTATTCATTCCTCTATGCCTGAGGGTACATGGAGAGTCTCCAGGTCTGGTCATATGGTGTGGGACACATGTCACATGGCGTGTGATCCTTTCCTCTCCATGTAAACCCATGTTCCATAGCCAGGGCCCCACATAGAGTGTATCTACAAATTACACATTGTGTCGTGTGGGTTTTTTTAGAACTCACGGATCTTTAGGTGTCTTCCTACTCCACTACTTCCTCTAGATATTTCCACTACCAATCCCACTGGTGATCATAGATCTTTTCTCACCGAGCCTCTTCATCAACAAGGATTCAATTCTAGTCACATGTAAAACCAATACTAGTTGAT
The DNA here is from genome assembly GCA_963277665.1 of Viscum album. NCBI lineage: Eukaryota > Viridiplantae > Streptophyta > Magnoliopsida > Santalales > Viscaceae > Viscum > Viscum album. The sequence goes on along the minus strand of OY728133.1, from coordinate 966,641,292 downwards.
TTTTTCTATCACCGCATGTCAAAACCATAACTAGAGGTCCCAAAATACAAACATGGTCCATTATCATTACTAATAATCAAAATAAAATTGTCAATATCGATCCTAAACCCATGTTAAAGATCCATTTTTTCAATAATAAAACATGAAATGATCTTCCATAAGGTATATTTCAAATAGTCTGCCAAATGGGGATTCAATGATGAACAAAAAAATAATAGAGAGAGAAATTAAAAAACTAGAAATGAGGAATTTATGTTAATTGTGTTTGGGATGACCTAAATCCATTACCGTTATAATGATGAACAAATATTATAATAAATAATAAAATAATATTCATTATAATCTACCATCAACCCATGAATTTATTATTATTAGGACAATGGGTTGGTGTTTGACATGGGATTAAATTAAATAAATCCAACTTCCATCTCAAGATTTGTACTGATCATTAATAAACAATTGTTATGAACCATTTTCATCGATGAGATCCTTCAGTTCTTTTAGCACACAAATCTTGAAATCATGATCGATTGATGAATTATCTCTAGAATATCATCCACAGGTTCCTCTCTCAAATTAACGAATTATATGGCCAACCATTAAATTTGGTTATTACCAGGATTATATAGAGGTTAATTAGGTCAATGTGTCAACACCTAATAAATAATTTAATTTTATTTATTTATTTATTATTGGTCACTGTAGTGTATTTTTAACAAATTCCAAATGTAAAAAATGATTATATCACACCTAGTGTAAATCCTGCATTTAGAATCAATGGTGTTCTTATATATCTGATCTAAGACTCCTTTTGGCAGTTATTCTACTATTTTAGGAAAATTTTATGTGTGTGTGATATTAATATATTTAATTTTTTTTCAAATATCAATTATGGGATCACCGGGCCACAAGATTTCATGTCATCCCACCACCTTTCTTTGAAATTATTTTTAGATATATTTAAAATCTTTTCATGGAAAAAACTAAGACATTACATTCTCCACACATTATGGATTTTTTTCCCAAAAATTGAAAAAGAAAACTCAAAAAGGTTTGGGTACTAATCTCACATCTTGGCCTTCCACTCCTAGGTTCTCTCCTGAAGATTCTCATGGTACCAGCAAACACAGAGTAGGGTAATAACTCATCCATAAAGGATATTCTCATACTAGACCTTGATCTTCATAGGCTACTATAAAAAGGTAACTCCATCCTCGATGTTTAGCTCACCCTAGTAGATAACATGTGATGGGTCATTCATGTACCTCCTCATCTATGACACGTGGAAGACATCATGTACCCAGTATAAATTTTAGGGTAGTGCCAATCATTGTGCCACCATGTAAATCTGCATAGTATTTGAAAAGGGCCAATGAATCTCAGATATAGAATTCAACCCTAATCAATATATGTAATCTACATTGAGGCAAGACATTAAAAAACATGTATCCCCCTACTTAAACTCCAAAGTCCTCCATCAATGGTCCTCATAATACTTATGATGGCTCTATGTAGTTTTCATCCAATCCTGGATGACCTACGCCTTCTCTATCATAGATCGCACCCACTCTGGGCCCTTAAGAATAGACTATCACGGATCAGTAGTGTTGAACATTAGGGTCACCCATATAAATCTCTAAATAGTGTCATGTCAATGGTGTAATGGTATTTATTATTTTACACAAACTCTACCAAGGCTAGATGATCCTCCCAACTATGACCAAAGTCCAACACACAAGCCTACAACATATCCTCCAAGACATGAATGGTCTTCCCTATCTAATCACCAGTCTAGGGGTAAAACTCCATTCTAAAATGTAATTGAGTCCCAAAATTTTCATAAAATTCTCCCCATAATCATTATGTTATGTGATCATCATGATATGAAATGATCATCAAAGGAACTATGAGGATTCAGACTATACCCTCCACATAATTTTATCCCAATATCTCTACTCAACTCTGATCTCATGTAGCTTGGAAGTGTGATGAATTGGTCAGTCATTCTACGGTCACCCAGATGAAATAATGTCCTTTAGAAATATGTGGTAACCCCCTTAGGAAGTCCATAGATACACTATAAAACTTCCATTCTATCCCCTCATGGGTTTGATCTAAACACACTGGAACCTATTTCCCTTCCCTCACCTACTAACAAGTGTGGCATCCAGAGACAAACTATACTACTGATTTCTTCACTCCAGAACACCAAAACTAATGATGGTGGTCCTGGTACATATTTTCTACACCTAGATATTCACCTAAATGAGATTTATAAAACTCCCTAATTAACTAATACTACAACATGTATGTGCTAATCTCTCTTCCTTAGAAATGGATAACATTCTCTCTACCTTCTGAAAATCCATTAGGAGCACATCCAGTGGATATCTAATTATGAATGGTCTCAGAGTCGGTATCTCCAAGATGAACTTCCCTAAAATGTTATAAAATAGTTGGGGTAACAACCATAGACTATATAAATGCTACACCATACTTTTACACTATGAACAATTTCAATAAGGATAACTGATCTAATTCATTATCCAATATTAGAGAACAAGATCTCTTTGTTAAAGAGTCTTCAAATAATTTACCCTTCCCAGAGGTATAGACTATATCAAAGTCATGATCCTGGAGGAACTGTATCCATCACCTCTCTCTAATATTAGGATGTTTCTGATGAAATATATACTTGAGACTCTTTTCGTCAGATTAGATGATAAAATTCTCTCCCATAAGGTAGTGTTTCAACACCTTCAATGTGAATACTACAATTTCAAACACAATATCATGTGTCGCGTAGTTCTTTCTATGTGGTCTAAAATTCCTAGATCCATAGGCAATCACTAACTTCATCTTCATTAGAACACAACCAATTTTTTTCCATGAAGAATCATAGAACACTACATATTTAACACCCTCCTCTAGCAACCTGAAGATGGGGGAACTCATCAATCTCTTCATCAACTCCTGAAAATACTGCTTGAACATTTCCATCCACACGAAAGGATGCACCTTATGGGTCAAAGAATTAAATTTTTTTATATCCTGTAGAAATTGTAAATGAATCCCTATAGTATTCTTCCAGCCTAAGGAAGATCCAAACCTCCATCACACTTTTGGGTGGCACTCAACCTAACACCACCTCAAACTTTTTTGGGTCTACTGATCCTACCTCTGATGAGATGACATATCCCAGAAATTGTACCTCCTAAATCTATAACAGACACTTCTATAGTTTCTCATAAATTTGGTTCTCTTAGAGTTTTTCTTGGATCATCCATAAGTGTCTCACATGATCCTCCTCAAACATATAGTACACAAGGATATCATCGATGAAGACTACCAAAACCGGTCTAAGAAAGGATAAAATATCTAATTCATGAGTCCCATGAACTCTAATTGGAATTCATCATTGCAAATGGTAATCACCAAGTACTCATAGAAATTGTAGAGACATCTAAATTTCATCTTTAATATATCCTCACTCCATACTCACAATTAGTGATAGCCTGACATCATTTCATTCTTCAAGATCCATCATACCCCTCTCAACTAATCAAAGAGGTCATCAATCCTTGATAGTGGAAACTTATTTCTCATGGTCACCTAGTTCACGTGATGATAATCCATACACAACCTGAAGCTCCTATTCCCCATCTTTTCGAACAACACTGGAGATGCCCAAGGGGAAACACTTAGTCTAATAAAGCACTTCTTATGCATGTCCTCCAACTGCACCCTCATCTTGCGATGCTCCTCAGGAGACATCTAATATGAAATCCTAGATATAAAGTCCATCTCTATGTGTAATTCAATGTATAATTATATCTATCAATGGTGATATAAGCATAGGAAATCATCAAGAAAGACATCCTCATACTCGGCCACCACAGAATGAAATTGATCACCCATATCATCCAGTACTCTAAGATTCATGCTATCCAATTGGTGAGAAATCATATACACCATCCTATATATGAGTCCACCATAATCTTCCTAGATATCCTTGTAACCTACAAAGGAAAACCTCATCTCATCAATGTGGAAAAACCATATCCTCTTTGTAAAATAGATAATTTGTGTATGAACTATGCATAGTCATTGCATGCATAAGATGATGTGGTAAGGTCTAATTACTACCACAAATAGATCCAATGATAAACTTTATCCTCCTATAATCAGATCACGCTTTTGGAAAAAAAGTTAGTAATCCCCGACTCATCTCTAATAAGAGTCTCTAAGAATAAGGGTCGAGCCAAGGGTTTAGTTGGAACCTCCAGGTCTAAAACTAGGGATGTAGCCACAAAATATTGGCTCACATTTTTTCTAATAAAAACTAAAACTATGGTATAAAGTACACATATTGTACCTATAATAGTCCCTAGAGCCTCTGTATCATAGGCCTCTATAGCCTATAACCACCCTCACCCACGTCCATCAGCTCCCACAGCCTTGTAGGGATCATCTGAGGATGATGGTGGTGATAAATCAAATTATTTTACACCTCTAGCTTCTCTCCCTGCTCCTATTCCATGTACACCACCCTGTGAACATTCCCAATCCTACTATTTTCTCTACCTAGGAGGCCCATCCACTATCTCTCTATATGTTGTACATCGGGTTGGACAATCCCATGTGAGATGTTCTTAACCATCGAAAGAGTAATATTGCATCTCCCTAGGATGACTATAATCATCCTAATAACCTTGAACCATAGACCCTTTATATTTATATTACCTTCTAAAATGTCTTGAAAATATAGATCATTGAATCTTTCATTAGTTACTAATGCTAAATCTCCATCTTCCGGGGTGTATATATTAACCCAGAACCTAAGGGGTCACTAATGTTAAAACTCATAAAGCATGCCTAGCCTATGAACTACATCTACCAGTACCATTAGTACCACCTTTTACTCAATAAGTGGAGGTATGGATAAAAAACCACTCAAAGGAAATAACTCCTAAATAGGTCCATGTATCAAATCCTTGTTACTAATGGGATCATCCTCATGATATTACTTCTAAATCCTTGCTGGAAATCATCATGGGGGAATCCTAAAATAGACAATATGTACCACATATAATGAGTATATACATGGTATAACTCAAGAAAAACATGGAAACACAACCCATTTTTATATGATGCATGTACCGATGTTTTCCCTGTAACCATTGTTTTCATGTATCGTGTCAAAAGGTAGGTTCTCTTAATTCTAATGTATGGATATGTTGGCTGCCACACCAACACTGGAGTCCCTGGCCAAAAATACAAACATGAAACACATACCACTATTTCTATAAAACCCAATTCAATCTCATTGATAGATGGAACTCTAAAATCCAGTCCCAAGACGTAATAGATCTGATACCACTCTTTCATGACCCAAACCACTAGTACCCACTCATTCATTAATAAGCTAAGTGTTACTACCCAAATCCCACATCAAATAATTCATGGGCTAGTGACTGGTGTCGAGTAGGCATAACACTCAAATGGGAGACCTTACCCTAAGGTACCTATACACTCAAAACTGACACAATATTTATATGTAAAATATAAAGGATACCAAATTAGGGCATGTATCTAGTCCTCATAATTAGAGAATGAAAATAATACTAGAAAGCATAAAGGGACAAATAAAATCCCACCAAAAACTGTAATGAAGTCCAACCTACTAAAAAGAGGGGTAAATAGTCAAATGTGACTCTTGGTATGAAATATAGTCTGTCTGGCCCAATATAATATCCATCTACTTCTGTTCCACTAAGAACCCCATCGAATGGTTGGTTGTCTTCATAATACACAACATGTATGGGAAGAGCCCATGCAGGGGTGAGTATAACAATACCCAATAGGACTAATTGAAATCACTAAGCATAAATCATCTAGGCTAATCATCTCATCATATGGATATATCAATCATAATATGATACATACAATAAAATATACTTATATACTCATAGTATTCAATAAGTCTCAAGGTAAGGTCACAACTACATTTCCATACTAAGATTCTACTCAAGAATTTATAGCAACACTCACTTGAGAGAACTCATTTTGTGAGTCTAATAGTACTTATGGCCTCCATTCGAGGTGGAACTCTTCTATGGTATCTCCATAAGGATTTTAATCTTGTAAGTATGAAGAGATTTTTACACAAATTGGATATCACACCCAAGTCCATCAGGCATGCCAATAACCCAATCTCATTAACCTACTAAGTAGTGTATCAACACCCAATTAAAGTTGGTCATGCTGATTCTGAGGACCCCACTTAGGGTATAAGATGATAAATAATTCCACCCCAGCCTCATGAGGGAATTTATAATGCTCTATATAAAACAAATACCTTAGAGATGATCATAATCCTTCACTCAAGACATTTTCCATACTACACCCTCATAGGGTTGGATCGAGGGAATAAACCCTTAATGAAACTTGCCCATATTGAAAAGAAAATTGGCCTCAAACATATCTAGTAAATGTGCATGGAGTGTAATAGTAGTACACAATGTTTCTTTCTAATACTTGGTATTCTCGTGTGCTCTAAACCATTCCCATGTAATTTATTTTGTGCCCGTGTACATCTGGTCATGTCCACATGACACAGGAGGAACCAGTGTACTTTTTTGTGTCCAAGTACATGGATCATCATGTGTTCTCTAGGTGGGTATAAGTACACAAATTATCCTTCTTAATCTGGAAATTACCATGTACTTTAGGTCATTCTTGTGTACACCAAGTCATGTATTTGTACCATAGGTCATGCCTACGCGCTTGGATGTGTTTGAGTACATGGCTCAACACATGTGCTCTGGTTGAATCTGAGTACATGGCTCAGCCTCTATAATATGGTTGTGACTATATACCTAGGGTTACATGAAAATTTTCTACATTAGGTCATGCGACATATGACATGTTTCACATGATGTGTGATCTTTTCTTCTCGATGAAAACCCTAGTGTCGCAGCCCGGTCCCTACACTGCATGCATCTCTAGATTACAAAACCTTTCATGTAGGTTTTTTTATAACCCACAGATCATTATATATCTTATTCCACTACCATTTTCGATCTCAAATTTTTTAACCAATCTTGTTCAGGATCAAATATATCATCTAGATAAGCCTCACCATTTCTATAGATCTAATTGCATCCATCTAAATCGCATCTAAAACCATCCCTCATCGAGTCGTTCTATCACCACTCATCAAAACCACAACCGGAGGTCCAGAAATCCAAACCTAATACACTATTGTCCCTACACATCATAATCGCATTATTGATCTCAATCATTAAACTATAGTGACAGTCCATTATTCAAAGAATTGAATTTTTAATAATCATCCATCATTTATTTTTTGAAATGTTGACCAAATGGGGCACCAACAACGATCACTTGAAGAAAATAGAGAGAAATACACAAACTACAAATTAAGAATGAACCTCATTCATGTTTGGGATATCCTTGATCTGTTTCCATTATAATGATTAATTAATTATCCAATAAATAATCAAATAATATCCACTATAATCTACCATAGATTCATGAACCAATATTTTCAATGGTATTTAGTTCTTGAACGATATGGGATAAAAAAATGAGATAAAACCAAATTAATCAGACATCCTTCCTCAATATTTAGATTGATCATTGATGAAGAAAATTTCTTATACATTGTTGTTGATGAGATCCAAATATTTCATTGGTGTGTTGATCATCAAGTGAGTCAGTTTTGACACCTTTTATAAAATGTATGAAAACAATGTTTATTTTTAACATTTATGACATGAATGGATTTTTCCACTATAATGACCATTATTTTTTTTAACCATCCTTTATAAGTTTCCAAGTTTATTTTAAACTAAAATTATTTTCCTAATATTTTTTAAATTTTTATTTTTTAAATGTGATTTTCAATGTAAAAATGGTATTTTCATTAAAAATGTTTTTAATGATATTTTAATGGTTTTTACATTCATCAACATCAAAAACCCTTGATGTTACTTATGATTCACTAGGTATATTTTTTAATGATACTATCTGCATTATTACTTTATATGGATTATTATTATTTCATGGATATTTTCAAGGAACTCATTTATTTTCTATAGGTTAATCATGTTTCAAATATATTTTCATGGAACAAATTTCTTTTCCAAAAGTTAATCATGTTTATAATTGATTTTCATAGAACCCAATTCTTTTACATGGGTTAATCAAGCTATGAAAGTAGTAATGGGTGTTTCTTTGAGTTTTATGATGAAATATAAGTTCCATGTACTTAATTTATGTTATTGTTCTTGGGGATTGTTTATGATGACAGGTGGTTCCATTATTAACCAAGGATTAGTGGTTACCTTATAAACCAAGGTTGGGTGGTTCCATTATAAACCAATCATGGTTAGTTTCATTGTAAACCAATTATGGGTGGTTTTATTATAACCAAAATGGTTGGGTTCATGATATCCCTTCAATGCATTGGGTAAGGAATTAAACCATATGATTATTGAATTTTTAATAATGACTCATTTTATCAATATTGACATCACATGGATCATGATTACTAATTCTTATGAATATTTCCTTTTTTAAATTTATATGACATGTATCATGATTAATGACAACAGTAGGGATGGTTATGAATTATCATATGTTATGCCCGTGAGGTTTTATTATTTCATAATACCCTTATGCTCATCTTATTCTCACTGATGACATTCAATTATTAAATATTATTTTTATCCTTAATGACCATTTAAGATTAACCTTATTATGTTTCATATTCCCCAGGTTATGAAGGATGATGTTAAATTATTTCAGACTAGGGAGGTATCATAAGTGAAGAAAGTTTGGTGAGATATTTAAGATTTAATTTGTAATATGAAAAGATGAGTATAGTGGAAAAAATAATCACTTTAGGTCATGATTATTTTTTATGTAAGAGTATGTCCTAATTCTGTAAAAATATAAACCTAAAAGGTCCTTAGGTATGTAAGTGATCCAATATTTTCTTTTTATTTTTTAAGGTTTTGATGGAAAAAATTATGTCACATTTATCATTATAAAATACATAGATTTAAAGATTATGCTTTTAGAAATAGATATGAGAGTGTGGATTCAGGGATATTATAGTAGGTATAAGAGCAAGATTTAGATAAATTTAGAGTTTATGATGTTTTCAAGTGAGTTTATCTTAATAGTTATAGATACTATCAAGTGCTTATCTATTTTAGGTTTATTATAAGTTCAAAGTCTTAGACACTAATTTTGAGGTTTTAGGTGATGGGTTTTTTTGGTAATCAATGATATTTTGGGTAATATTTTATTAGGTTAAGGTATATATAAAACTTAGGATTAATATGAAGTATTATTTCAAAATAATTCTATTATACTTTTATTGATGTAATCCTAAATGTATGAGAGAACCTTTGAGGTTTAAATATTCATTAACATTGAGGTTATTGAATATATGAGGTTATTTTTAGAAATTATTAGTATATATTGGAGATTATGTGATTATGGAATATACATTTTCAGTATGAGACTTTAAAAAGGATTATAATTATTTAGCTATAAATTTTAAATTTATCTAAAATGGATATATAATCATATATTTTTAATAGATGATCTCAAATCTATTTTGAAATATTTATAAGAATTTTATGGATGGATATTTATGGAACGAGTTATTTTGAACTTAGGGCACTAATGTTTAATTTTGGAGATTAATGTTTTACTTAGTCATATCAAGTTTTATTCATTTTTTGAATTATCTTACCTTGTGCAAACCATTTTGGTTTTGGTTAATTTCTAAAGGTTGTAGGAGGATATGTTTATCCTTTCATGGTTATATAATCTATTATAAATTTATTTTATTGCTTCAGGTATAAAAAAACTTCTTCAATACTCTTTTTTTTAACAAAAATATGAGATTGTGTTGGAAATTGATTAAAGGTTGAAATTATATGTAAAATCCCAGGTAAATAAAGAATAAAGAATTTTCATATTTATTAATATTTATGAATTAAATATTAATTTTACTTTAAAGGGGTTGCTATTTTTGATAGCGTACCCGATACGCAACAAAGATTTTCATTGAAATCTTACGTTACACACTAGTAATGAAATAATATTATTTTAAACGGTAGTTAACACATAGCTGTTGTATTGGCGGGAATGGATATAAATAACTAAAATGTGATTATATATGTTTTTAAATGTTTTTAAATTTATCTAATAAAAGATAAAGGCTTAAAATACGAAAAGAATTCAATTTTAGGCTTTTATACCCTAATTTTCACTAAAGGTTCACTTATCACCTTCTGATGGAGAACCGTCATTAAATATAGTTTTTGTCACTTTTATAAATTCTATTGGACCAAATAAAACTCTTTTTTAGAATCGGGACATCAAAATTTACTTTGCGTAAATTTTTGGTATTTTTCCGATAAAGTTCATTTTTTTAATGAATAGTGAAAAATGTTGTATTTTAATTCAAAACCTCTTTTTAATCTAATTTATTTATATGATTAGATTATCATTTGAATTGGTTTTAAATAGAAATTAGAATATATTTTTACCATTAAATCCAATAGTGGTCGTTGTAATTAATTTCACTTTGAAATCAGACTTAAACTAGTGTCAATCTTTTGATACTTATTATTTCATGAAAACACGCTATTTTCTCTGACAGCGGGAATTAATTATTAAATTAATTAATGCAACTTATATGTTTTGAATTTTGTAAAATAGACTTCATTTTTGAATTCGGAATATCAAATATAGCTTAGGGTGAATTTTTGGTATTTTTCTGAAAAACTTCAATTTTTGATGAATAGTGAAACCACTAAGTGGTACTTATAAAAACTAATTTTTCTTTTAAATGAAATTTTACCACATCTGTGTTTTGAATTTCAAAAATCCGGCATACATGGTTTTCATTAAAAAGTAAAATGAAGTTCAATGGGATTAAAATAATTTTTTGGTGAATAGTAACTTTTAAGTTTTTAATCGCGATTAGAGGTAATTAGTGTAGTTTAAGGTAAAAATAATGTTTTAATAATATGAAATAAACTTGACACATGTCCTACCCTAATTGGATATGTCATGGCCGACCAAGAAAATCCATGGGTCAACTTGGGGACCCCATGGAGCCACTTTAGTTGGAAAATGACATTAATATCTTTTTATTTAATGTTAAAATAAAAATGACACAAACATGAGTTGTTTTTATAAAACAATTTTTAAATGGGGTTATACAAATAAGAATTTTGACTATAAATAGTCATTGGAAAGCTAAAAAGCTTTCCTACATCATAGTATTTTTTTATAATTTTTAGACATTAAATAAATTAAATTATTTATGACATCATGATGATGCATCGATGACATCATTATTTAACAATTTAAATAAAATGGAAAGATAATGTAAACTCTAAGAACTACACATGTCCAAAACCTATTGGATGGGTGGATTTAGAACCCTTATCACCTTATACTAGAAACACATCAATTTGGGACCATTAAAATCCGAGACTCATTCTAAAATAAAGTAACATTTCCTTACTTTCCAAGAGTGCCCCTCCTCTCCTCTTATAAATGGTACCCACCTCTACCACCATACCCACACTTCCAAAGCCTTTTGATCGTCCAACCCCTGCCCATTTTGTCTCTCCACATCCTTATATTACTTCTTTAAGCCTCACTTTGGTCATAAGTCTTCCCAAGGAATCCATTGAGCTCAAATCTAAGAGAGTTACCTGATTTTAAGGTAATGTGTTCACTTGTGTTCTTTTGTTTTATTTTACTTCTCCAACCCCCTAAACTCTTTTTATTCATTTATTTTGTAACAACTCCAGTATATTCAATATACTATGATGTTTTTATAATAATCATTCGAGTTACACTTACACACATCTACATCTAATGGTTAAAGAACATACTGTTTCTGTGGTTGGCGAATTTCGGCCTCACGAAACGATGATTGTTCAATCCTCTTTTAAACACCTTTAATGGTGGCCATTAAGATGTCACTCTATTTATATATGATATATATTATGTTTATGTTTTCCTTATGCTTCTGTATTTTTCATTTGTGGTATACCTTTATGGTTTCCATTGTGGGTAAACACGATAATTTCATTTTATGAAGTGCGGACTACTGCCCCCTCAAAGTGATGTGATTCGTTAATGCCATATGTGGGACGTATAAAGGATGTATGTAAAGTTATTATATATGATGTTATACTGGAATTATAATATACCTGTTTATAATTATTATTTCATTTCATTAAAGTGTGAGATAGAAATGAAAGTAGCGTTCATGCGTACGTACGGCTTACCGTCTCCATGAACGGTGCATTTCATTTCTTATCCCCAAATGTAATGTACTATTATAAGTAAATATACATAATGGATATATATGATGAATGTTACATATAAATGATTAATATAATTCTGGAATTAAAATATAAATAACTCTCATTTAGTTTTAATTCCATTAATATGACATAGAAATGAAAGTAGCGTTCATGCGTACGTACGGCTTACCGTCTCAATGAACGGTGCATTTAATTTCTTACCTCTAAATGATTATGTGATATTATAAATACATGTATATTCTATATATATATGATATATATGATTTCAAAATCATGAATATCATTCTGGATATAATTAACCTTTGACCACATGAACAACATGTAATTGTAAGAAGTCCACTTTCGACTGAAGAACCAGGTATCGACAAAACAAAAATTACTAACTTAAATGATTACATAATGTACATAACATGGTAATAAGTGATATAAAAGGAATAATGAACTTGAAAAATGTTATTAAGCAAGTAGAAATTAACTCAAGTTTATTATTGAGGACGTAAAAGAACGATTGAGTCAAGTCAGACCCGAGGTAAGGGACTTCATCTCAATCTCCTTTCATTGAGGCATATTTCGTTTTATACAAAACTATATTTTATACGGTGTATAAACCCCTTTTAATTTTAATTTTTAACAAAAGGAATCTTTTTCTATGAAGCATTTTATTAAATGACAAAAAGGAATGTTTCTTTTAACGTACACAGTGACAACGACCTTTTCCATCGCCACGAGTATTATTTGGTCTTTGGCTTCCTCAACAAGTCGTAATGTTTTTTTAAATGAAATAAATACCATATACTCTTTTATATATTTTGGTATTGAAAATGGATTTTATAATGGATTTTTTATGTCAATATATTTAATTGATATATTGTATTCATAGTGTGGAAATGTTTTCTTTCCATTATAGTTGTTTTATGTCTTATGATTTTATAATTGTACATGGACATTTGATGGGTGGTTACGTGATGAACCATATGACGGGTGGTTCCATGAATACCAGGATGGGTGGTTACGTTATAACCTCCAATTCATTGGGTATGGAAGTTGGTTGTATGGTTATTCCATTAAGTATGTATGGAAGTTGGCCATATGGCTATTCCATTAAGTGATATGTATGGAAGTCAACTGTATGGTTATTCCACTTAAGTATTTTTATGTCCCAAGTTACCTTTATATGTTATGTGCTCTTTATATGGGTTTTATGGTAATACTTTGGTTACAAAAGGGTAAGTAATGATATTTTATTTAGTGAAGAGTTTTTACTACTTCATGAAGGTGAAGGTATTACTTTGATAAAGTATACACGGTTAACTTGATGTTTGAAAAACTAACAGTTTTCATTCTTTGTATATCCCTTACTGAGCTTTTTATGCTCACCCCAAGTTTTTGGAAATGTTTTTCACATGACTTAATGTCGAATAGGGTCAGGGATGGGAGCAAGGGAAAGTCATGCTATCTAAAACATGGAACTAGACATGTTTCTTTTTAAGAGTTTTTATTTCATGGAAACTTAGTCTACTTTGTAATCTTTTGAGATGTAACAGTTATGTCCTAATTATCTAAAACTCTAAACCTGAAAAGATCCTCAATGTGAATTATTCATTTAATTCAATATTAAGTAAGGTTTAAGACCGGGGCCTTATAGTTGGTATCAAAGGTCGGTTTAGACAACTTTAGGAGTTAGAAATTTGTTAAATTATAAATTAGTTTATGGTATGATTGAAATGATATAGCATTTACAGATTACCATGTTGCTTCTCCTAAGATATTTCTGTGTTAAGAATATTTTTTCATAGAGGAAACAGAACAGATTTTGTGGGAAGGCATACAGAGGGAAATGAATTTTCAAATCAGTATCCTGAGATGGTCAGAATCAGAACTAAACAGTTTATTGTAGTGATGGCTCAGTTGACTCAGGTGAAAAATGTTGGTTTTTTTTATTGATGATATTTTGGTGTTTTCTAAAATTAAAGAGGAGAACGAAAGACATTTAAGGGTTATTTTTCAAACCTTGAAAGAAAATAAATTGTATGAGAAATTCAGCAAGTGTGAGTTTTGGTTGCAACAAATTTCATTCCTTGGTCTTATTGTTTCTAAAGATGGGATAACTATTGATCCTGCAAAAACAAAGGTTGTGGAAGAATGGCCAAGACCCACAAATGTAACTGAGATTCGTAGCTTCCTTGGGTTGGCAGGATATTACCAAAGGTTTGTTAGAAATTTTTCACGGTTATCTAGTCCAATGACTAAGCAAACTCGGAAGGGTGCTAAGTTTATCTGGACAAAAGAATGTGATGATTGTTTTCAGGAACTGAAAAATAAGATTGGTGAATGCTCCAGTTTTGACACTACCTTCCAGGAATGGGGAGTTTGTTATCTATAGTGAGGCTTCATTGAAAGGACTTGGTTTCATCTTAATGCAGAATGATCAGGTAATTGCTTATGCTTCACGACAGTTGAAAACTCATGAGGTAAATTACCCTACACATGATTTGGAATTAGTTGCTGTTGTTTTTGCTCTAAAAATTTGGAGGCATCATTTGTATGGAGTAAAGTGTGAAATATATACTGATCACAAAAGTTTAAAGTATATATTCGCTTAGAAAGAATTGAACATGAGACAGAGGAGATGGCTAGAATTAATCAAGGATTATGATTGTATAATTCATTACCATCCGGGAAAAGCAAATAAAGTGTCTGATGCTTTGAGTCGAAAAAGTAATGCTTCATTAACAATGTTGCATTTGGAACGTGATCCTTTGGTTAAGGATTTGATGAAATTTGTCATAGAGGTTGTTGGTGCAGGATGTCCTTCTTTTTTGTTTCAGGTATCAGTGAAATCTTCTTTATCAGACAGAATCAAGCAAGCACAGAAGCAAGGCAGTGAGTTGCAAAAAAAGGTAGAGCTGGTTCAGAAGGGTAAGTTGTCTGAATTCATCATTGATAATGATTATGTTTTAAGATTTGGGAAGAGATTGTGTGTGCCTAGTGATTCATAGTTGAATAATGAGTTGTTATGTGAGGCTCATAGTTCCCCGTTTTTAGTTCATCCTGGCAGTACTAAGATGTACAGAGATCTGTTGGAGAATTACTCATAGGATGGAATGAAAAGAGATATTTCTGATTTTACTATGAAGAATTTGACTTGAAAGCAGGTTAAAGCAGAGTGGTAGTTACTGAAAGGGATGCTTCAGCCTTTACCAGTGCTAGAGTGGAAATGGGAAAATATATCAATGGATTTTGTTGTGGGATTATCGAAGACATCTAGAGTTAATAATGCATTCTGGGTTATTGTTTATCGCTTGACTAAATCTTCTCATTTCCTTGCTATACGAGATACTTTTTCCCTAGATAAACTTTCCCATTTGTATCTTAAAGAGATAGTCAGTTTACATGGAGTTTCTCTCTCCATTGTATCTGACCATGATCCCAGGTTCACTTCTAAATTTTGGAAAGGCCTTCAGAAGTCATTGGGTACTGAACTAAATTTTAGTACAGATTTTCATCTGCAATCAGATGGGAAATTAGAACAAAAAATTCAGACTTTGGAGGATATGCTATGTGCTTTTTCAATGGATTATCAGGGAAGTTGGGACCAATATCTTTCTTTGGTTGAGTTTTCTTATAATAACAGTTTTCATTCCAATATACAGATGGAACCATTTGAGGCATTATATGGGAAGCGGTGTCGAACTCTAGCTTTTTGGGATGAAGTTGGTGAAAGGAAGTTGATGGGACCATAATTGGTAGGAGAGATGGCAGAAAAAGTTCAGCTGATACAGAAACACATGAGAACAGCTAAGAGTAGGCAGAAGAGTTATGCAGACAACAGGAGGAAGGATCTCTCTTTTGAGGTAGGTGATCATGTTTTTCTCAAAGTTTCATCGTGGAAAAGTGTGATGCGATTTGGTAAGAAAGGAGAGCTGATTCCAAGGTTCATTGGACCATATGAAATTTTGGAGAAAGTTGGATCAGTTTCTTACCGAGTGGCTTTACCTCCGAGTTTATCTCAGGTACACAATGTTTTTCATGTTTCGATGTTGAGGAAGTATATGCCATATCCATCTCATGTTTTGAGCCCAGAGGTAGTTCAGTTGGAAGAGAATCTCTCTTATGAAGAATAACCAGTCCGGATTCTTGACTGAAGAGAGAAAGTGTTGCGAAATAAGGTAATCCACCAGGTAAAGGTTTTGTGGAAAAACCATATGGTTGAAGAGGCAACGTGGGAATCTGAAAATGCTATGAGGGATAAATACCCCCACTTATTTTGATAAGTGAATAATATTGCGAGAGCGCAATTCCCAAAAGGGGGGAAGGATGTAACATCCCAGATAAATAAAGAATAAAGTATTTTCATATTTATTAATATTTACTAATTAAATATTAATTTTACTTTAAAGGGGTTTCTATGTTCGATAGAGTACCCGATACGCAATAAAGAGTTTCATTGAAATCTTACGTTGCACACCAGTAATGAAATAATATTATTTTAAATGGTAGTTAACACATAGCCATTGTATTGGCGAGAATGGATAGAAATAACTAAAATATTATTATATATGTTTTTAAATGTTTTTACATTTATCCAATAAAATATTAAGGCTTAAAATACGAAAAGAATTCAATTTTAGGCTTTTATACCCTAATTTTCACTAAAGGTTCACTTATTGCCTTTTGATGGTGAACTGTCATTAAATATAGTTTTGGTCACTTTTATACATTCTATTGGACCAAATAAAACTTTTTTTTAGAATCAGGACATCAAAATTTACTTTGTGTAAATTTTTGGTATTTTTCTGATAAAGTTCATTTTTTTAATGAACAGTGAAAAATGTTGTATTTTAATTCAAAACCTCTTTTTAATATAATTTATTTATATGATTATATTATCATTTGAATTGGTTTTAAAGTGAAATTAGAATATATTTTTACCATTAAATCCAATAGTGGTCGTTGGAATTAATTTCACTATGAAATCGGACTTAAAATAGTGTCAATCTTTTGATACTTATTGTTTCATGAAAACACGCTATTTGCTCTGACAGCAGGAATTAATTATTAAATTAATTAATGCAACTTATATGTTTTTAATTTTGTAAAATAGACTTCATTTTTGAATTCGGAATATCAAATATAGCTTAGGGTGAATTTTTGGTATTTTTCTGAAAAACTTCAATTTTTGATGAATAGTGAAACCAATAAGTGGTACTTATAAAAACTAATTTTTCATTTAAATGAAATTTTACCACTTCTGTGTTTTGAATTTTAAAAATCCGACATAAATGGTTGTCATTAATAATTAAAATGTGGTTCAATGGGATTAAAATAATTTTTTGGTGAATAGTAACTTTTAAGTTTTTAATCGCAATTAGAGGTAATTAGTGTAGTTTAAGGTAAAAATAATGTTTTAATAATATGAAATGAACTTGACACATGTCCTACCCAAATTATATGTGTCATGGACGACCAAGAGAATCCATGGGTCAACTTGGGGACCCCATGGAGCCACTTTAGTTGGAAAATGACATTAATATCTTTTTATTTAATATTAAAATAAAAATGACACAAACATGAGTTGTTTTGCTAAAACAATTTTTAAATGGGGTTATACAAGTCAGATTCTTGACTATAAATAGTCATTGGAAAGCTAAAAATATTTCCTACATCATATTATTTGTTTTATAATTTTTAGACATTAAATAAATTAAAATATTTAATGACATCATGATGATGCATCGATGACCTCGTTATTTAAAGATTTAAATAAAATGGAAAGATAATGTAAAATCTAAGACCTACACATGTCCAAAACCTATTGGATGGGTGTATTTCGAACCCTTATCACCTTATCCTCGAAAAAAAAGCAATGTGGGACCATTAAAATCCGAAACTCATTCTAAAATAAAGTAACATTTTCTTACTTTCCAAGAGTGCCCCTCCTCTCCTCTTATAAAAGGCCCCCACCTCTACCACCTTACCCACACTTCAAAAGCCTTTTGCTCGGACAAACCCTGCCCATTTGGTCTCTCCACATCCCTCTCTTACTCCTTGAAGCCTCAATTTGGGCATAAGTCTTCCCAAGGAAGCCTTTGAGATCAAATCTAAGAGAGTTACCCGATCTTAAGGTAATGTGTTCACTTGTGTTCATTTGTTTTATTTTGCTTCTCCGACCCCCTAAACTCTTTTAATTCATTTCTTTTGTCACAACTACCGTATATTCAATATACTAGGATGTTGTTATAATAAGCATTCGAGCTAAACTTACACACATCTACATCTAATGGTTAAAGAACATACTGTTTCTGATGTTGGCGAATTTCTGCCTCACGAAACAATGATTGTTCAATCTTCTTTTAAACACATTTAATGGTGGACATTAAGATGTCACTATATTTATATATGATATATATTATGTTTATGTTTTCCTTATTCTTCTTTATTTTTTATTTGTGGTATACCTTTATGGTTTCCATTGTGGGTAAACACGATAATTTCATTTTAGGAAGTGAGGACTACCGCCCCCTCAAAGTGATTTGATTCGTTAATTCCATGTGTGGGATGTATAAAGGATGTATTTAAAGTTATTATATATGATTTTTTACTGAAATTATAATATAACTTTTTATCATTATTATTTCATTCCATTAAATTATGAGATAGAAATGAAAGTAGCGTTCATGCGTACGTACGGCTTACCGTCTCCATGAACGGTGCATTTCATTTCTTATCCCCAAATGTAATGTACTATTATAAGTACATATATATAATGGATATATATGATGTATGTTACATCTAAATGATTAATATAATTCTGGAATTAAAATATACATACCTCTAATTCAGTTTTAATTCCATTAATATGACATAGAAATGAAAGTAGCGTTCATTCGTACGTACGGCTTACCATCTCCATGAACGGTGCGTTTCATTTCTTACCACTAAATGATTATGTGATATTATAAATATATGTATATTCTGGATATATATGATATATATGATATAAAAATCATGAATATCATTATGGATATAATGAACCTTTGACAACATGAACAACACGTAATTGTAAGAAGTCCACTTTCGACGGAAAAACCAGGTATCGACAAAACAAACATTACTAACTTAAATGATTACATAATGTTCATAATATGGTAATAAGTGATATAAAAGGAATAATGAACTTGAAAAAGGTTCTTAAGCAATTAGAAATTAACTCAAGTTTATTATTCAGGACGTTAAAGAATGATCGAGTCAAGTCGGACCCGAGGTAAGGGACTTCGTCTCAATCTCCTTTCATTGAGGCATATTTCGTTTTATACACAACTATCTTTTATACGGTGTATAAACCCCTTTTAATTTTACTTTTATACAAAAGGAATATTTTTCTACGAATTATTTTACTAAATGACAAAATGGAATATTTCTTTTAACGTACGCGGTGAAAACGACCTTTTCCGCCGCCTCGAGTATTATTTGGTCTTTGGCTTCCTCAACAAGCCGTAATGTTTTTTTAAATGAAATAAATACCATATACTCATTTATATATTTTGGTATTGAAAATGGTTTTTATAATGGATTTGTTATGTCAATATATTTAAGTGATATATTTTGATCATAGTGTGGAAATGTTTTCTTTCCGTTATATTTGTTTTATGTCTTATGATTTTATAATGGTACTTGGACATTTGACGGGTGGTTACGTGATGAACCATATGACGGGTGGTGCCGTGAATACCAGGATGGGTGGTTACGTTATAACCTCCAATGCATTGGGTATGGAAGTCAGGTGTATGTATATTCCATTAAGTATGTATTGAAGTTGGCTGTATGGCTATTCCATTAAGTGATATGTGTGGAAGTCGACCGTATGGTTATTCCACTTAAGTATGTTAATTTCCCAAGTTACCTTTATATGTTATGTGTTCTTTATATGGGTTTTATGGTAATAATTTGGTTACAAAAGGGTATGTAATGATATTTTATTCAGTGAAGAGTTTTTACTACTTCATGAAGGTGAAGTTATTACTTTGATAAAGTATACATGGTTAACTTGATGTTTGAAAAACTAACAATTTTCATTCTTTGTGAATCCCTTACTGATCTTTTTATGCTCACCCCAAGTTTTTTGAAATGTTTTTCATAGGACTTAATGTCGAATAGGGTCAGGGATGGGAGCAAGGGGAAGTCATGCTATCTAAAACATGGAACTAGACATGTTTCTTTTTAAGAGTTTTTATTTCATGGAAACTTAGTCTACTTTGTAATCTTTTGAGATGTAACAGTTATGTCCTAATTCTCTAAAACTCTAAACCTGAAAATATCCTCAATGTGAATTATTCATTTAATTCAATATTAAGTAAGGTTTAAGACCGGGGCCTTATATTATATATGTCAAGTAAGTATATTTCCTTATGTTATTTTCCAAGAAGGTAAAGGGATCCATTAACTCAAGGGAAAGGACCTTTAGATAAAAAATTATCCATTAAATCATTAGCCTCTTCCCTACTCAAAAAAATATAATGTTACCACCTAAATTAATCTTATTTCAAAATCAATGTATTTACGTACCACCAATTTTATATTTATATGTAAACCAAGATTTGTTTATTTTTAATGACCATCTTACCTCTCATTCCTTCTTTATAAAAGATGGTTTCATTAAACCTTGTTTTTATTTGGGTTTTCTACAAAGGAATTTTTTATATGTCAAACATTTGATTATCATGTTTAAATTGTGAGGACATGATTTATTAAAGGAGGAAGAATTTAATATCCAGAGATTCTAAAAAATAAAACTATGTTTGATGGAATATATAACACAGAACATTGATCATAAAGAAGCAAAAAAATATTATTATTTAAATATGATTATTATAACCAAGCCATTAAATTGGTGGGTATTAATACTATTAGATAATTTAAGAAATATCTATATAAATTTCATAATTTATATAAATGTATTGATAAATTATTTTTAAGTAAAAAATAATTTTGAATAAAGTAATTTTATTCTTCAGTAATGATTTTTATTAGTTTTTTTTCAGAAAATATAATAATTAATTTCTATAGATTTTATAAAATATATTTTTCAAAATAAACTTCATTTTTCAAATCATCATATCAAAATTAAAATAGGTTGAATTTTTTGGATTTTTCAGAAAATATTGAATTTAAGTGAATAGTTAAAAATATAAATTTTTAGTAATTTTTTAATTTAAAATTATAGTTGTAAAATTTTCATAAAATTCTAGTATAAGTTTATTTTCCGGTTTAAAAACACATTTTACTGAAAACTGTTTTAAAGTGGATAATGCTTCTCCATTTTAATTAATTAAAATAACCCCAAATGAGTAATGTTTTAAATTAAATATATATATTATATATATATATAAATATTAATTTATATTCATATAATTATGATTACTAGTCATATATTTAATATACACTCATCTTATACTTGAAAAATGTGTTTCTTAAAACACCACTTTTTCATTGCATCTGTGGGTTTTATTTTGAATTAAATTGTACCACTTATATGAATTGAATTTTATATATTGGAATAAATATTTGGAATATTTATCATTTATATTATATAATAAGTTCAACTTTATTATTTTCGTAATTTTTAGTGAAAGTAGTAAAAATATTTTACCGTGGTTAAGGTCTAAATGGGTTTACCGAGGGTTAAACTGAAAATATAAGTGTTAAAATGACATAAAAATTGTCTAAATTCTATTTTATGTAAAACATTAGACCTTATATCATCTTATTCTCTATAATGTTCCATTTTATATCATTTTACCATGATAAAAATGTGGATGTCACTTTTTCTTTTCAAAAATTCCAAGTGTGTCCTCTCCAACACTTATAAAAGGCCACCCCTATCCTCTCTTATATAGACCTAAAAATAATTTTGGTTCAGGAAATAACTACCATAATACCTTCATTAGTTTCTTACCCATGATTTAGATGCTATATTTTAATCATGAATAAATCCCAAGAACTATTTTTGTGATAACCTAAGGAGGTTTTCCAAAGAAGAGGTATCGTTCTTAACCGAGTGTTTTTATTTTGTTTTTTATTCCACATCCTTAAATATTATTAAATTATTATCATATAATAAATAAGTTATATCATATATAATTAAATTTTATTATTTTAATTTAATAACCAAAATCCTTCTCCTCTTTCATCAAATAAGAAATGAAACCATCATTCATGTGTACGGTGGACTACCACCTCACGAATAGATATAATTTTTTTTCATCATTGCCTCTCATTGATTGTTATAATGATTAATTTAAATTAAATATAAGATATTTTTGACATAATAATACTTCCATAATTATATTATCACATATACCTTCTTAATTTCCATTCCATGTGGGATACGATAATGTTTCTCATGTGTGCCGTGGACTACCATCTCACGAAACGATGTGATTCGTTTTTCACTAACACTTTTCATGGAAGGTAATAAGCATAAATCTCATGAATATATGTGATATATAGGAAATAATTATGATATTAATGAAATATTTTGAATTCTTAAAAGATAATATATCATTTTATTTATTACTTTTTCACTCACTGAAAAAGATAACATCGTTCGTGCATACGTGTGGACTGCTACCTCCACGAAGTGATGAGATTATTTTTTCATCACCAAATCATATGGATGATATATATAAGTATATTTAAAGAAATAATATGATATTTATAATATTTTTATCATTATTTAAAGAAAAAGAAATACATACCTTCTTTCCATAATGATCATTGAAAAATGGAAATGTTACTCATGCGCACGTACGACCTACCACCTCCATGATAGTAATGTAGCTAATTTTTTTTCAAAAAATCATTTATATTTGGTTTAAAAAGTAAAATTTAAGTATATAAAATATAATTATTTCATGATTATTATTCTATAAATCATGGAATAATTTTCCCATTTACCATGGTCAAAATATCAAAGTCATCATGAAAATATGGACCGAACGTTCTAAAAACACCCATTGTGGACTTAACTGAATAAATATTTAAATATTTAATTAAAATAAATAAAATTTAAGATTTAATTATAAGGTATTATACCTATAACTGGGTAATTATTTAATCAAAAAAATGATATAATCTTATTATAAAAGAGTTAAAGGACATACATGGAAAGTTTGGACTCGAGGTAAGGATTTCTCATCTCACTTTCATTCCTTTGAGACATATACCATATTAACCACTAATTTATATTATGTGGTGTATATACTGCCCATTTTACATATTATATCTTTAATACTTTAAACTTAATTGTATTTTAGGTTTCAATTTTAAATATTTAGTCCAAAGGGATTTGACATGAAAGTTACCAAGTGGTAAATGGTTTTTTAACTCAATTTCTTTTCATTGGTTTATGAATATTTTTTATTGATATTGTTTTAAAATTATTATGTGTGAATTTAACTATAAATTTTTTTATTATTTATTTACACTTATTTTAGTTGGATTTAAATTTTCTACACATTATCTCTCTACTTATTAATTCTCAATTAAATGATATGATCTTTCTAAGGGTTATTCCTCTCAGATTCCCTTTCTTTGGGACATACGTCAAAGATATACACCTATATTATTTTATTAGGAGCATATAACACACATTTCGCATGTATATAATGAATCTAATTATTTTAATGATATTTAAAGTTTCATTTAATGTGATTCTTCCATGGGGCTTACTATTGAAAAGTTACCAAAGTGTAAAAGGCTTCATATTGCATTGTCCCTTATTTTTAAGATTGTTTATGTTCTAGGTTTCTTTGGATGAAATAATATGATATTATTTTATTTGAACATATATATTTCTATTACCCTATATTTATGAATGTGTTTTAAATTCTTAATTCCAATTTCATCCCTTATTGATTAAAGAAACTTAAAGAAATACTTTTATAAGTGATACTAGTCTTGTATCTTCTTTTAGATCAGGAATCTTTATCTTCCATATCCGTTTTTTCTAAAATATTTTCAAAAATATTCTTTTAAAAACATAAATTGTTTCATAAAACTATTTTACATGATCTTTTAACATCTTTTAAAAGGTTTAAAAAAATTCATTTTCTTAACTTTATCCAAATGAGTCACTATTGATTCTTTTTACAAAATGTATGAAAACAACATTTATTTTTAATATTTAAGACCTAAAGGTATTTTATCACTATCATAACCATAGTTTTCATTGAATCTTATTTATAGGATTCCAAGTTTATTTTCAAAAAAAATTATTTTAATAATGTTTTTTTAATTTTAACTTTTAGAAGTGATTTTCAATTTGAAAAATGGGTATTATCCTCAAGAATGTTTTTAATGATATTTTAATGGTATTTAAATTCATCAAAAAAAACCTTGATGTTACTTATGCTCCACTGGGGATATTTTTTAATGATACCATAATAATTATTTCTTTGGATGGATTATGATTGTTTCAAATAGATTGTCAAGGAACTCATTTATTTTCTATGGGTTAATCATGTTTCAAAGATATTTCATGGAACCCATTTCCTTTCCATGGTTTTATCATGTTTCTAAGATATTTTAATGGAACCCACTTTTTTATATGGGCTAATAAATTTATTAAAGGAATAATGGATGTTTATATTATTTATATGATTAGATTATATCTCTATGTACTCAATTAATGTTATGGTTCATGGTATTTTTTTATGATAATGGGTGATTTCATTATAAACCAAGGATGAGTGGTTCCATTATAAATAAAGGATAGGTGGTTATATTATAAACCAAGGATGGTTGGTTATGTTATAAACTATGTACAAGTGGTTATATTATAACCAAATATATGTGGGTTTATCATAGCCCTCCAATAAATTGGGTATGTAAGTTGATCATATGGTTATTCCATTTGAAATAGTGATACCGAAAATGATGTCCCAAGTAACCTAAATGTTTTATCTTTTCTTTATTAAGGTTTTTATGGAAATATCATGATTTTTTTTAGGTAATATAATGATTTTAGGTTTAATGAAAAGTATTTTTTTCATCTTATGGGTGAAAAGATAAGGATTTTTAATGATTCCCTCTATCAAGATTGACATCACATGTATCATGATTATTGATTGCTAAGAATCTTTAATTTGTTCAATACTTATTCCATATTTCATGATTAATTATCCATGTATTTATAGGTATTAATTCTCTTATATTATGCTCAAGTACTTTGATTATGTCATGATGGCCTAATGCTTGTCTTATTCTCACAAATGAAATTCAATTATTAAAGATTATGTTTACACTTACAAATCAATTGAGATCCCCCTTATTATGTTTCATACTCCCTAGGTTTTTAAGGATTATGTAGAAGAACTTGAGACTATAAATGTTTAATATGTGAATAAATTTATGGGATATGTTGAAAACTTAATTTAGAGTATGAAAAGATGGGTATAGTGGGAAAAATACTCTCTTGAAGTCCTGTGTGTTGTTTATGTAAGAGTTTTCCCAAATTATCTAAAACACTATACCAAAAAGTTACATGGGTATGTAAGTCATAAAATATATCATTTTGATTTTTTAAGGTTTGGATGGAAACAATTGGATCACATTTATCAATATCAATGCTATAAATATAAAGTTTATATTTTTAGCATCGTATACAAGAGTCTAGGTTTGGGACAGCTATACTACCTCAAACACTTTGTATACCCAAAAATGGAATAAAATCCACAAGAAAAAGATAATGATGGGTCATACAAAGAAATATAAGACCCTAAACCATGAAACCCATATTTATAAACCTTGATTCAATAATATCTAGATCAATAAATCCATGAAAAACAACTTACCATGAAAATATTTGAGTAAGCACACAAAGATCAGGTAGATCAGGTCTCTACCTTATTTTATCACAATAGATAAAAAATAAACCCATTATATCCTAACACAGACCATATATCCAGCCATAAAATCCTCAATATATATTTCACTTAAATAGAAATATATAATATCTGGAATAATGATGAAGAAAAATGAATAACTGGATCTTACCTTGAGTTTCTTGAATCCAACACCTCAAAATTCATTAGAATATCTCTCTAAAAAGGTTTAAATATAAAAAATCACCATGTGGAATACCTAGGGTTGAGAAACTAGGATATAGAAGGAATAATGAGAGAAATGGTAGGTGTTTTTCATTTAGAAATTAATTTTTCGATTAATTAATTCCCATCATGTGATTTTTCAATACGGTTTGGAAAACTATGCGCCAACTATTCACTTTCTTCTATGAATTGTGGAAAAAAATGCATGGTTTGGACATTTGTTTTGACCAAACAAGGTCCAACCAATTGAAAAAACACTATCTAAACAACCAAAGTTCTACGGTTCGTTTATAATTGCATGCAATTTTACTTAACTATTATCTAATTGTTTGCATGGCTAGAAAATTCCAAAATTTTAAAAAAAATACCATGAAAAATTTGATAAATATTAAAAATAAAATATGATCAAAACAAATGAACATACATACCATAAAGTTATTGCTATGTGTGACAATTTTCCTTATTATATCACTTTCTACCATTATAAATTCATGTTGAAGAAGACTAATTAAAGAAAAGATGAGGCCCATGATCTATTGTCATTGATTCCCATACCTATGTAATGTGAGAATCTATTATATGTTTTCAAAATAATTAGACTAATGAAGTAGATTTTATTTATTTAATATTCTGTTGAGAATCAAAAACATGAACTAATCATTAGATTACTGATATATCTGGTTCCAAATCAATATCTTCCTGATTCAGAACATGAGAGTTATTAGGATGATAATTATTAAGTTGAGACACGTGAAAAAATCATAGATATAATTAAATTGAGGTACAAAAAATAAATTATAAGATATATTTCCAATATGATCAGTGATATAAATATTTCTTGCATATCTCAAAGCTAATTTTCATTTCTTTCTACGAAGATGATGGACTAACTGCAGTGAAACATTCAAGACCACTCAATCACCTATCAAAAATTAAAAAGGATAATATTTATGATCTACATAAGATATATGTTGAATTTGATCCACCTCCAGTAATTGATGAATAAAATAAATTCTCACTGATTTCTCTTGAAAATTTATTGGTCCCACAAGAGAAATTTTACCCACCTCAGACTAATAAATATGTGAATTACACTATCTATCATACAAATACTCTAAGGGAAATATTATGATTTATG
Organism: Viscum album; assembly: GCA_963277665.1. Taxonomy (NCBI): domain Eukaryota; kingdom Viridiplantae; phylum Streptophyta; class Magnoliopsida; order Santalales; family Viscaceae; genus Viscum; species Viscum album. Next base: position 966,613,654 of record OY728133.1, on the reverse strand, counting down.
GTCAGTAACTATTTTTATAAGTGAACGAAATCATTCCGAAATATTTATCACCATATCATCTAAATTCTATGACATAAACATGTAGAATATCCTATAAAATCTAAATTACTATCTCTGTTAGTCCATTTGTGTGATTATAGTAAGTCGTACTTTATTTAACCTGAGAACCCACCACCTCTTGTATCCCTTCTAAAAACAATAGGTAAACTAGGGATCCCTATCTGTAATAATAGAAAATAACACCCCATGAAACCTTACAATCTCTAAAACATATAGATTTCCTAAATCCTCAACCTTGGTGGTATCTAAAATTAGAATAAAATGAGCTGGCATGGTTAGTCAATTAGTCCCCACCCATATGGTATTCTTCCCTCAGGAAGTCCATGGTAACCCAAGGATGAAATCCGTAGACATATCAATCCATTTCTAGATGGTAAATGGGAGAGGCTAAAGCGAGATAGTTGGTTTTTGTATTCATCCTTAATTTGCTAACTTGTACAGTTTGAAGACACAAATTCAGATATTTTGCATTTCAAACCTAGCCACGAAAACTGAACCTTCATGATATAATACATCTTTATTATACTAGGGTGAACAACACACTTATAATAATGAAATATTTCCACCATATCCCTCCTCACATACGAAGGGATAAAATACAAGTTTTTGAAATAAAGAAATCCTTCTGAGTAGAGAGACCACTCGAAAATGGACTCCCCACCATATAAAGAGTTTCTTAAAATTCTAAACTATTTATCCAATTCCTTAGCCTAAAAAATATAATTGATAATAGATTATGTCAACAGATCAATAGAAAGAAGGATATTAGTCACTTCTTCAATTAAATTTTTCTAAATTCTATAAAATAGTCACATGACATTCCACTCATCACTTGATTCCATAACTATTCGAGAAGGAAACATTCTACTTTCACCATCTGTAACAACGTTCCACTTTCCTACGGTATATGCAATTTAAATGTTGAATGATTGAAGATAATCCACATATATCATATGCCTAAGGTTTAGTTATTTCTAAGAAAATATGTAACTTAAAATATTATGGTCAAAATAAATAGTGAGCCTTTCCCCAAAGAGGAAATGTCGGCAACTATTAAGAGCATAGATAGCTACAAAAAGTTATATCACATAGGTGGGCAAATTATTCTCATGTGAATGAAGCTGATGAGAGTCATATCCCACTATAAGATCATATTGCATAAGAATATAGCCCAATATAGCACCTAAAGAATCACAAAAGACTGCATAGCCCATTTTGGATTCTAGTAAAATCAAAATAGATATTGAGTTATTATTTTTCATCAATTCATTAAATGAAATATGACACTTATAACACCATATGAATTTTACCCTTTTCCATGTAATATTAGTCAATGTAGATTCATGCTTCAATAATTCTTTCAAAAATCATTGATAATATCATGTGAACCCCAATTCAAATCTCAAATACATTTTGTTGATCCTCCCATGAAAGTACATATTTTACCTTCTCATGATAAACTAAGATGTCATATTATGGAACTTCATGACCTAAGAACTGAAAATATTGAATAGAAAAATAATATTTTGATAACTTATCATAAATTTAGTGATCCCTCGATATTCTTAAAATAAAATCCTGGTGACACTCATGGTCTTCTTCAATTATTATGTAAACTATAATATCATCCATGAATACCATGAAAAAGTAATCAAGGTACCATTAAAAACTCTAATTCATCAGTTACATGAAAAATCTAAATCATTAGTCAAGTTAAAAGAATCAAAAAATATTCAAAGTGTCCATACCTACACATGAAGTAGGATTTTATAGTATCTAACTCCTAAACTCTAATTTTATGATATTTAGATCATTGTTTTATTTTCAATAACAACTTTACTCTATTTAATTAATCAAAATTTTTATTTATATAGGAAAAATAATAGTTATTATTAATCATTACCAAGTTAAGCTTATAGAAATCAACACCTAAATAGAGAGTTTCATCAGCTTTATTAGGAAAAAAACTAGGGCTACCCAAGGTGATACACTAGGACTAATAAATAAATTATATTTCAAATTTTATTAATAAATATAATCTCATTCAATTAATTTGGCACCATAAAAAATAAAGGAATTCATATCGGCTAAGTTCTTGACACCAAATCAATTAAAAACTCAACATCTCTCTTTGGAGGTAATCCAAATAAATCAATTGAAAATACTGGAGTACATTCCCTAACCACTAGTGTAAACTCACCACCATAGGGTTCATATTTAAGCTTAAATATGAAAAAAAATATGAACACCCCATGTTGTAGTAAATGAGGTCCTACTCGACTAGATCGCTGATCATATTCTCCCTAAAATATCCAGTAGCTCCCATAAGTGGCATTAAATAACACCTACCTATGATAGAAATAAATATCTACTTTATGGGAATCCAAATGATCCATTTAGATGATAAAATAAAATATATCCAAGTCAAGAACCAGAAAATAAAAAACTATATCTACTTCAGATATAGAGAAAGACCATGAGGGACATTAGAGACACTTATCCTTCTTTCTGAGAGGTGTCTTCAACTCCATGACAAATAAAATGAGTTTTGTTGGATGTTTTAGAAGATTTATGAAATAGGTTTATATAAAATAATGATTTTAACAAGTATAAAATAAAGTATCCACTATAGATGAAGCAATAAATATAGTACCTTTCATAGTTTTAGGTTCCACATAAACTTCCATCGAAAACTCTTCCATAATGTGTGACTGCTTCTCTCTAGAGGCATGTATTTAGAACCTTGTTTTCCTTATAGTATCTTACTACACAATAGATCCTTTTGGTTTTTACAAGACTATTCTATAATATTGAGTAGAGAGATCCTGAAAAAACATATACACGTGACTTCGTTATCCACATGAGTTACAAATTTTTCAAGTTTTAGGGATAGTATGTCTCATGTGCCCTATCTTTCCACACTAGTAGCAAGTAAATGGTATAATTATAGCTATCACTGATGGTGTGGTATAAGTAAAAAACATAGAGCCATATCTAACACCTTAAATTACTACATTACACTTCCACTTATTTCCAAATGCTTCATTGAAACTACTAGGTGGGAGAGTAATTCTAATCAACCCTGACTTTCCTTCCTGGTCAATTTCTACCATCAAGGATCTATCAAACCCAAAAGTATTTGAGGTAATATTCATCATGGAACCTTGATATTCAATATATGATCACAAACCCATCTGAAACCACTTATCCTTTAAAATTCCATTTGATACCACCTTAGAATAAAAATGTACCAACTTAACAAAATATTTGGTATACTCTGTCACATTCTAATCACCTTGTTTAAAGGTTAGAAACTCTATGTATTTTGATATCATCAATGGTTCATGGAAAAATTACAAAAAAAATATGGTCTTCAATTATTTACACTCTAAAACTTCATGCCATTTTTCTGAAACCATTTTAGCCTAACATCTCCTTCTAGGGCCTTTGAGAATAAATTTATCACATTTTACCTTAACAGAATGAAGAGTTCCTATAAAGTCTAAAATATACTCAATCCTCTCAAATATTCCTATACATACTATGTATAATATTTTCCTTTGAAGGATGGTGGTTTTGAGTGAATAAACTCTTAGGCTTGATCTTTATCTCCTCCATTATCTAGTTTCACTTACCTTGCTTGTGTAAGGGCAGAGGAAAGACCCTGGTCTAGGGAATGAACCGTTCATACTACTACTTCAACAAAATTATAATTTATTGGAGGGTTTCCTCATGGAACATCATCCTAAATAACCTTTTAAAGAACTCGAGGAATATTTTGGGGTGCATGGTACTACATTAAATGAAAATTATAGACCATAAAAAAGTGATAAATCTAAATTTCAATCAGAATAACACAATAAAATAATTGATATTATATCAAAACTCAACAACAGATACAAACATCCCAATATCTTAGGGTAACTTAAGTTCATTATGATGAATGATTGGTAGAACCCTCTTTTAATCTACCCTTTAACTCCCAACAATCACATATCCTTTCTACCATAAGATATGAAGACATTAAGACCATGGGAAAATAATATTACATTAATACCAATATATTATGAACCAAACTGGGTTATCCTAGAACCAAACACCTGATCTAGCCCATAGAAAGTCCCAAAGGTCATTCCCAATCCCCATGCATTGGATAAAAGCACATGGGCATCAGGAAATCCCTTTGGGAATTATTTTACCCAAAATAAACCAAATAGTAAACATGTGTATGATGTTATTAATATTACTATAACATATTATATACTCCCTTTACTGATTTTATATGAAATGTGCATAATTTGTGTGAAATATTAATGTTTAAATATTAATTATAATTTTTGAGTACTATTTCAATTCATCCAGATTCAAGTCTGTTTAATGTTCTAATAATAAATCTCACCCTACTTATCCAAATTGCATAATTATTGATTTCTAGGGCTACTTACTCAAATTAAAACATTTCATTAGAATAAACCATTGTCCAAATCTTCAATGTGGAGGGTAATATTGTCCACACAAAAGGTACAAATAATCTATAAAGAAAATGGAAAATCCATGAAGATAGAATTATTGTGCTCACTCCAGAAGTCCTAATACTTTAATTCTACTCCAATAGTCAGGTAACTATTCATTCCATTTTGGATAAAAGTTTCAGCACCCAAATCCAAAGACAAGGGGCCCAACTTATGCTTTGAAGTCCAACCCACCATTCTGGATGGAAATTAAAACCTGGACACTATTCATGATATAGCTCATGATGTAATCATCAAATCAAGATGCGATATTTTAGTGTGAAAGAGGAGATATATATGGATGACTTTGTTGAAGAAAGTGTTCGTATTTGAAGGCATCTTTCTATTGATAAACCCATTCACATTTCGGATTTTAAAAATTATGGATTGAATTTGACAGTTTAACTTTGTTTAATTAAACCGCCATAAATATGGCTCCATAAACCAAATGACTCAAAATTTGAGAAAAGTTATCCAACATTATTATCTACAACTTTGAATAAGAGGCTATTGTGAGATTCGACTATCTGAATAGCCAAATTTGCGATGCAAGTGGAGGGATAGATTGGGAATGAAAACTGTCCACTTTTTTGGACTATAAATACATCCCCACCTCTCCTTCAAAGTAGTCAGCATTTCAGAATAGAGGATCACATATTAGCATGACCAAATCCTTTCCAAGGTCTTATAAGGACCTGAAATACTCAATTTTTCACTTGAGATACCCTTCCTCCTCTCTTTGTTTCCTTTTAATTTTGTGTTCTTCATTCTTGTAATCATGTAATTCTTTTTTTATTCTTTTTTAATGAAATTTTCTTCTTCAATATCTTGTATTCTCATCTAACTTATGTAGTTTAATATTTATGTCCTTAAAATAGTTTAAATATAGTTGAATAACCATCCCTTATTTTTCTTTCTCATTCAATCTAATGTTCGTTTTCAATTATCATCAATGTTTTTGTATGTGTTCGACTTACCACTCTTTTCTTATCCCTTTCTTTTTATTATCTTCTTAATTTATCAATATAGTCATTATAACCATATTTCTAATAATTTCAATGGCTGAGTAAATCTCTAATTGGGGTGAGTTATAATTTAGGTATGCTAAGAGATTGAGAGCTTTTTCTCAATGAGTATTTTTTGAATTAAAATTGTGTATGTTGGACATAACATGTCATGGATTAATGACATATTTTGTTTAAAGATGGATTCCATGGGTTATTAGAACCATAAATACACTACCAAAATCAAGTAATAATTGAGATTAGAATCATAGTTAAGTTAAGGAATGGATTAAAGCCTTAACACTTATAAATTCTAATCAATGTCAACTTGGGACATGGGTGTCAATTTAATGCAATACAAAGAAAGGACCAAGTATGTCACAAACTTAACTACCTATTGATGAACTCACCCCAATATTTATCAAATTTTTAAATCAATATTAATGAAACATAATCCATAAATTATTTTATAATCTCTATAAACAAACCCCCCAAACAAAATACAATCAACTAAAAGCAATTGACTGTTAAAAAGTATCATCACCGAGGATTCGACCCGAGTGCGGATATACACATTAGCATAGCACCGGAACCTTGACCGGTTGATAGGAGACAATCGATCATGCTTTCAATATCATATACAAAAGCACAATTATGCCAATACAAAGTCTGTCATTGTAAGTTAAAGAGTATAAGGAAAAATAGGTGCCAAACCAAAATAGTTAAACCAATGTAGAAAAGACAAAAAACAGCCATTCTCCATGTGATATGAGATCTAAAATTACACACCCTACCAATATGTATTACCTACACCTCTTAGAGGCATTGTTCCTTTACCTGCATTAGACAAAACAAGATCTACACACACCTAAAGATATGGCTAAGGTGTGAGATAAATAAGCCCCATAAGATCCCACCAAATTTAATGAAAAAAAAACCAAGAAATATATCATTATATAGTTTAAATAAAATATATAAATCCACCATTTTTATAATGGTTTATCAAACATTAACAAAAAACCATATCAAAAGGAGAACCATGGAAATTAGTTCTATAGAATGTTAGGTTAGGATTAGATGAGATCCTCACACCTCTATGATTAAATGAGTATGTGTGAAAAAATACCTAGAACATTATCTTAGGGATTATATAACACTATGATAATTTAAACAGCTAACATAACCCAGTTTAGTTAGAGTTGTAGTGTAAATCCATGCAAGGTATCGACAAACAATCCTAGTGTTATTTTTCACTCTATACCCATCCAAAGTACCCCAAGAACCCATGTGACATATCCCAAACATAGAGTCTTTAAATTTCAAAAACATACCGAACTTAGAGGCTTTAATTTTTAGAAACAAGCCACACTTGGAGGATTTATTTTCACAAAGGGACCACACTTGGAGGCTGTAACGACCTGAATTTCTAGACTTTGTAAAACTATTTTTATGTACGATAACTTACATTTAACGCTACACCCAATATAAATGAACCAAAAAATATAATAATATTTTTATTAATAAATCTATAATATACACTATATGATAAATAATTTAGATTTATTACCTTTCAAAGATAAATAATTAATACATGTTAACATTGAAAGAGGTTATTTTCAATAAAATTCATTATATTTATATTGTGTATTTTCTTTTAAAAAATAGATTCAAATATTATATTACTTAAAATTTATAAAATAAAATTTATTTTTGAATTCCCCACATCAAAATATATTTAGTATTAATTTTTTTGTTTTTTCTAAAAATGTCGATTTATAGTAAAAAATATAGGTTTGTATAAAATAAAATTTTTATGATTTTATCATTATGTTAGGGTATATTATAAGATTAAAAAACATATTAAGTAATGAAATATTTATTTATGCACTAACAATATGAGTTGTAAAATATTCTTTGAACTTATAAAACTTATTTCCCACATTTTTGGAACAAAATTAAAATGTTTTTTAATAAAAACTTTTTTCACTCTTTTCTTTCAATTAAGTGTTTTAATGGTGAAATTTATTTTGGTATTTATTTTAAAGACATATAACTTTTAATTTATTTATAATAAACCAATTTATGTCATAAAAATCACAATATATGGTAATATTATCTTGTACATTAATTTTTAAACTTAAAAACACAATTTTTCAAAAAAAATGTTTTTTATATGTTATGTGAGCTAGTATTAAAATTAACTTTTCAAACACATAGAAATTTTATTTTATATAATTATTTCAAAATTTAAAATAATAATGTCAAATTAAGATAAAAGGTTAAATATTAAACATTTTCATTAAAATCAATTACTAAGTATAAAAAATAATTACCAAGGTACAAGTAAATTAGGCTAAAAGTTATAAAGTTAAATGAAAAATCCCAAAAACACTCAATTTTATCTCCAAAATTATTGTTTGGGGTGATTTTTGACACACACTTACTTGAACATCCTATTTTTTCCGTTTATTCCATTTACCTTTGAATATTAACATTACATTATTGAAAATGTAATGCTTATTTTTAAAACTATCCTACCCTTCACTTATAAAAGGGTAATAACTCTGCCACATAAAGACAACCTATCCTTGAAAGTTATTGTTGAAACTTTATAAAATAAATTATAATATAACCTTATACATATTTCAAAATATTATTTTTACCATTATTTTTCATAATTCCATTATTTACAAGGATAATTCCAAGGTAATTTCAAGTCCCCTATGTGAGTATTACCAACTACTTAGCTTTTCTTATTAATTATCTTCATTCAAATTTATTCCAAAAACACTAATATAAATATATTATTGTAATTTATATAATTTAATTTTATTATATTAAGTTTATTATCATTATATATTTATCTATCTCATACATTTAGAAAAAATGAAATCATCATTCGTGTGTATGTGCGTACTACCGCCTCCATGAGCAATGAAATTCATTTTTCGAAACCACCCATAATTAAAGGTATTATAATGGATTAATGATGATATATTATGTTTAATAATTGTTTAATATTCCTTATATATCGCATTATAGTTATCATAATATATCCTCTTGGTCATTAAATCATTATAATAGGTTCCCATTTGGATCGAATTAACTGCCTATATAAACGATGTTATAACAATTAAGTAATAAATGACAGGGGTTGTAATATAATGGTGATATCGCTTGATAATGATATATTTAATATTTTTAAATTTTTATATAAATGTTTTTTTAAATATTTCAAATTATTATTAATATATCGCCTTTCAATCGTTAAAAACACTAAAAACTAATTCATCGTTATTTCCATTATATCAAGTTATATTCATGTATTTAACCTAATTAAAATGGGGCATAAGTAATATTTTAAAAGTAATTATTATTATATATTTTATGAAATGGTAATTATGAACTTGAAACCACTTAGTGAGAATCGATCTCATCTTCATGATTTTTTTTAAGAAACAAACAACCAAAAGTTTTAACATCCAATAATAAAAATTAAATATAACCAGTTAATATATTTATATGGTTTTAAAATAATTATAAAAAGGGTAGTATATTTATATTATTTTCTTGATCTAATTTATTAATATATTTGTTTTCATTATACATGTGGTTAGATCATGGTCGAGTAAACAGAATTACAAGTTAAGGGTTCTCCGTCTCAAATTCCTCTCTCTATGACATGTTTTGTATTATGAACATAATTTCTTTTAAAAATTTTATATACTTACTAATTGAAATTGTATATCATTAAATACCCTTTATTGAGGTTAAATTTAACTCTCTCTCTCTCATTGAAGATGTTTTCAGTTAAATGCTCCTAAAATTGTAAGGGGTATTCTTAATTCAAATCCTTTCTTTGGGTCATAATAACTCATATTTTTCTAAAACCTCTAATGTTTGGTATTATCTAACTTAGGATGATTTTATATTGTATTTACACGTTATTTTTGGTAAAATAATGTTTCAAACCAAATAATTTTTCCTAAATGAATTTATATATTCAATAAAAAATTAAATTTTGTTAGAAATAATTACAACATTTTTAATAAATTTTTTCTCCATATAAATGTTTTTACTTCTTAAACATATTCTATTTTCCTAGTGAAAAATAAAATTATTTTTATCTCCAATAATATTTATATTCCTATTCATTATTATTAAATAATATTTTTCTCCAACCTTTTAATGATATGGATTTTTTATAAGTCGTTTTTTAAAATGTTTTAAAGTTTTTTCCTTAGCATGATCTTATATTATTCCCTTAAATTTCACATTTTAACATTTGTTTTATTAAGTTATATTTATTGTAATTTTTTTAGAGTAGTTTTTTATCAAGTTTTATCTTTAACTTCAAAAAATGGTTTTTTTGAAATTGACTAGAAAATCATGTCTTTTTGAGATGATATTAATAAATGTTTCAAAAAAATAGTGATTTCTATTCCATTTTCAATGGATTATTCTCAAATGAAGTAATGTTTCATAAATAACACTATATTTACTCTTCTTAAACATGTATTTTATGAAATTATGTTTTTGGTATAAAATTATCATGTTTTTTATGTGGTTTAATTTGGAGAAGTTATGAAAACCATTTTCTTCTCAAGGGTTATTTATGAGATAAATTATATGATTTTAAGTGGCACTCATATGTATAGATGATGATGGGTGGGGTCCAATATCACCCTCCAATACATTGTTTAAGTATTTATATCTCATACGGAAATTATTTTAAGCGTGTGAATCTAATTTTTCACAACATGATTCCAGGACATTTTCTTTATTCACAATATGATGCTTGAACATTTTTTTGTTCACAACATGAAGTGTGGGAAGGTTGTTTGTTCCCAATATGAATAATAGTAATTTTTTGGTTCATAACATAATTTTTGGGAATATTATTTTTTCCCAACATAAGTTTTTGTATTTTTTTATAATAATAGTCATGGGTATTTTGTGTGTTCACAACATGAAGCCTGTGTAATTTTTTTATTTACAACTTGAAGTGTAGGAATTTTTTGTTCAAAACATGAACTGTGGGAATTTTTTTATTCCCAAAATAAATTGTGGACACTGTATGTTTATACAATGAATCATGGTATTTTTTTTACTCACAAGATAAAGTGTGGGAATTTGTTTTGATCATAACATAATTTTGGGGAATCTTTTATTCACAACATTAACTGTGGGAATTTTTTTTCACAACATAAATATTGGGACTTTTTCTTGTTCACAACAAGAAGAGTAGGAATTTATTTGTTCAAAACATGAAGCATGGGAATTCTTTTATTCAAAATACGAAGTATGTGTATTTTTTCACAACATAAAGTGTTGGAGTTTTGTTCATTCACAACATGAAGAATTGGAATTTTATTTTATCACAACATGAAGCATGTAAATTTTGATTGTTCTTAATGTTATAATTTTCTCCATTATTATATTTGACCCAAATTGATTAACTGTGATAGGTTTCAAGGGGTTTTAACATTTTCAATCTATATGCCTATGATTATTCTCCATGGATCGTGTTTATTATCTCCTAATTTTACATCATTTTTTCATGTTATATTTTATTGTAATGACTCAGGTTTTTCCAATTAATACTTTTGAATGTTTCTAGGAATATTTTTAGAACCATGAACTAAGACAACATGAGATTCTGAGGTTTGGTGATCCCAGTATTGATATATTAAAAGTATTTAATATATTATTATCATATGCATATAGTTTTCTTGAAATAGGATAATAAATCCTAAATGGTGTCTCGAATTAGAAATATAAGACCGATGTACCCAATTTTTGTACTTGTATATACATGGTGTGTATTACATCCCAGACACAGATCAGGAAGACTGGATACATGACCATGTTATTGGATAAAGCATACACTCTGTGTACTGCCCATATAAATGTCAGGTGGCCCTTATAGAAGTATTTGGTGGACAATGAATGATATTACATGCTGTGTGTGACTGCACTACACGTCGTGTGCCTCCACCTACCAGGAAGCACCATGTTCAAAGTCAAAGCTGGCTTTTTAGCTCACCTACCGGTGGAGAAAAGTTGGCCAAAACGTGTTTACCAGTATTACATGCCATTTAATCCCTTGTACATGTTGTGTACTATTAAAACCTATAAATAGGTGGCAGTCCCTCTAAGTTCAGGAGTCATTTAGTTTTTGTATATTCCAAGTTATTCCAAGGGAGAGAACTCTGGAGACGGCCACGAAGATAATAAGAGAGAGAAAGAAGAGGAGAAAATATATGAGAGAAGGTGATCCCATGCTACCTTCCCGAAGACCTTTTCTCTAAAACATTCAAGAGGATAAATTTAGGTATTTTGATCTGTTTAATAACTAGATTCTCCTTGAGTGGGTAAAATCCCTATTTTTTGGGGCTGTGGATGATTAAGTGTTGTAATTTTTCAATTGTGAGGTTTTAATCATGTTGTTTATACTTTTTTCTCATAATTCCTTATTAACTTTTTCTAAATACGACTAGAAACCTAATATCGGACCAAGAATGGGATTTTTAGGGATATTTAAGGAATTATGATTAGAAAAATCTATGATCATTGGGTGTTTTAATCGTCTCAAAAAGGGATGTAATTAATAAAATTGAAAGAAATAAAATTTCTGACCAAGGAATTAGTTTCTATTTATTTAAATAAAACTCACCAAACCATGGGGGTTCTATTACATTCTTAACCCATAGATGTGAATTATCATGAACAACACAACCTCATAAGAAAATTTCATTAACAAAAACCCTTAAAATCAACAAACTCAATGCATTTTCTCTCCAAATATTCATTCAAACCAAATTTTGTGTCTTTCTTTACCTTTCAAGTAATTTATTAAGAAATTCAAATCCAATCAAATTTTATCAAAGCACTAAAAAAATCAATTCTAAATTTTAGTAAACTTCACTAAATCAATTAAAAATTTGATAAACAAAACAAAGATAACTCCTACTACTGAAAATTAAGGATATATCCACGGTTTGAAACCATGGCTATAAGCCCAAAAACAGTGGCTATAGGTTATAGCCACAGTTCAATGGGTTGTGGCTGGTGTTGGTGTTGATATAGGGAAAGACCTATATCCATGGTTTTAAACCATGTTCATAGACCTTTATCCACAGTTTAAAACCTTCACATAACATTAAGCCGCACAGGGACTATTGTGATGGTTCAAAACTATGGCTTTAGGCCTTACCATTTCATAAATAAACACCCCCACAGCACCCCCCCCCCACCCGAACACCCCCCTTCACCACCAATCCCACTAGATAGCCCCCCTACACCCCATGCCCCCCTGGACAGCCCCTTTCACCCCCTTGAAACCCCTGGACAACCCCTTGCACCCCCCCCCCCCTATACAGCGCCATGCACCCCCATGCCCCCCTTGATAGCCCCCTTGAACACCCCCATGCCGCCCCTAGACAGCCCCCTTACACCCCCTGGACATCCCCCTTGCACCCCTTTGAACACCCCCATCCTCCCCCATTCCCCCTTAGACACCCCCTTGTACCCCCTATACATCCCCCTTGCACCACCTTAATCACCCCCTGCACCCCGATTACCCCCAAGGACAACCCCCTTTCACCCCCTGGACATCCCCCTTAGACACACCCATGCACCCCCATGCCCCACACTGGACAGCCCCATGCACCCCCCCCCCCCATGGACAACCGTATTACACCCACTTGAACAACCCCTGCACCCCCATTCCCCCCATGGACAGCCCCCCTACACCACCAGGACATCCCCCTTGCACCCCCTTGAACACCCCCCTGCACCCCCATGCCATGTACCCCCCCCCCCCCCCCCGTCCTGGACACCCCCTTCCCACCCATATCCCCTTGCACCCCCCCCCCCCCCCACCATCGTAGTATCCCCCCCCCCCGGGACAGCCCCCTTACACCTTCACCCCCTTTCACCTCCCTGTAGTAGCCCACCCCCTTGCACCCCCATCCCTGTAGTATCCCACCCCCTACAAAGTCCCATGTACATCCCCTAACCCCCCCTAGACACCCCCTCCCTCCTGGACACCCCTGGATACCCCCCCCCCCACTTAGACACCCCCTCCCTCCCATACACCCCCCCCCCCCAAACACCCACCCCCCACACCCCCTACACATCTCCCTTGAACAAACCCATGCTCCCTTGCACCCCCCCCCCCCCAATCCTCCTCCTGGACACCCCCCTTGCACCCATGGAAAACCCCCTTGAACACCCCCCCCCCCCCACCACCACCCACCCACCTAGACACCCCCCCACCCACCCACCTAGACACCCTCCCAGACACCCATTCCCACCCACCCACCCAGACACCCTCCCCCCGACACCCATTCCCACCCCCCTCCTTGTACCTCCCCCCCCCCCCGGACAGCCCCCTTGCACCCCCTTGAACACCTCCCTTACACCCCCCCCCTACAGTAGCCCACCCCCTGGACAACCCCCTTGAACACCCCCCTTGAACCCCCCTAGAAATCCCACTTGAACCCCCCCCCCCCCCCCGACACTCATTAATACCCCCCTCCTCCTTACACCCCCTGGATAGCCCCCTTACACCCCCTTGAACTCCCCCTTTCACCCCCCTAGAGTATCCCACCCCTAGACAACCCCCTTGGACACCACCCCTTGAACCCCCCCCCCCTAGAAAGCCCCCTTGCCCCCCCCCCCACACACACACATACACAATATCCCCCCTTTCAAATCCCCCCCTCCTCGACACCCCCTCCCGCCTGGACACCCTCCCCCCTGGACACCCCCCCTCTGGATAGCCCCCCCCCCCAGACACCCCCCTTGCACCCCCATGGACAACCCACTTGAACACCCCCCCCCCCCCCATCATGTTGGAAACCTAACCAATATCTATAAGGAAATTGGAGAAAATAAATATCAATTTTTTCATAGGTTTTCTAAGAATGGTTTTAAAATAGGATTACTTATGGGGGATTATGGATTATATCTCAAAGTCATCTCAATTCATACCAATTAGTGAATCCAAATATGTGGAATAGTTACCAAACCATTTGGTGCAATTGTGTGGATCCTAGGTTGATATCTAGTGTCATTCCATCTAATTAAACTTTATAAAGGAGGCATAATCATAACATAATTCACTACATGAGGAATTACCTCTCATGTTCCTAGTTAAACATGTTCAGTTCCATTTAACTCATTAAATTCATTATGTTAACCTTGAACCCCCCCATGTACGTCCCACTTGAACACCCCCCTACACACCCATACCCCCTTGCACCCCCTCCCTCCTTCTGGACACCCCCCCTGCACCCTACCACTGCCCCTTGCAAAAGAACCCAGCACACCCCCCTCCCTACACACCACTTAGACCCCCCCTATACCCCTCCCCCTACCCCTTGCACCCCTACACCCCCAGCACACCCCCTACCCCCTCACCCTACACACCTCCCAGACCCCTTCCCCAGCACACCCCCTGCACACCCAACCCACTGCACACACCTCCTACCCACCCCCCTACACACTATACCCCCCCCCCCATGCCCACCCCCTATAGTCTACCATACCCCTTGAAAAATAACCCATCACACACCCCTACCCACCCTATGCACCCCCTAACCCTTATAACAAAACCCAACTGTAACACCCGAGACTTTTATGTTATATAAATCATCAAAGGAATCTTTTTCTACACAACACTTGCTTGGCTTGCTTTACACGCAATCGCGACCTTCCTCGATAGCTTGCGTCGTACGCAATACCGAGTTTTACTAAACAAAAATATGCTATTAAAACTAGCCGTTATGAATAGTAATAACCACTTTTTGAAATTTTATAAATTTTATTTTTCAAAATGGACTTCATTTTTGGACTCAGAATATCGAAATTAGCCTAGGGTGAAATTTTGGTATTTTTCTGAAAACTTTCAATTTTTGATGAATAGTGAAACCACTAAGTGGTAGGTTAAAAACTGAATTTTGCATAAAACTTAATTTTACCGCTTCTGTGAATGGAATTTCAAAAATCCGAGAGACATGGTTAATATCAAGGACTAAAATGTGGTTCAATGAGATGAAAATAATTTTTGGTGAATAGTAACTTTTTACTATTTTTACCGCGGTTAATAGTAAATAGGGTAACTATGGGTAAATATGATATCAATATTACCCTAACACATGTCCTAATTCTATTGGACAAGTGTAATTCGACCAAAAACAAACTTAGGAATAAAATATGACCATTTAGGCCCACTTGGATTAGATTAGGACATTTATTATTAATTTATTTAAAGAAGGGTTAAAATAGTTAAAATCAAAGTTTAATAAGTAAATTATTTTTAATATGGGGTTATACATAAGATAAATTCGACTATAAATATTCATTAGAAAGATAATAAGATTTCCTACATAAGGGTATTTTATTTGTAATTTTTAGACATTAAATAATTTAATTTATTTATGACACAATGATGATGCAGTAATTATCTTATTAATGAAATATTGACATAATTGATGTTATAAACACCAAAATAAATGTAATTTGAGACTTTTTATGAATTCCACTAATTTTCTAGGTTACTATGATATATTAATGTTGATTTAATCGACTTGGTTCGAACATATAATTCTGTTATGACTTTCACAAAAATCATATATCAAATAGTGTCAAAATTGACACAAAATAGTTTTTAAATCAAATATTATATTATTAATTGTTATTTTATTCCTAAAAATCTAAGGTTCGGCCAAATGACTTAGATAAGGATATATATATTAATAATAAACAATTTGGGGTTCGTTTGGCATGTTATAGTAAGTGTATTAACCATATAGTGAAAGAAAACAAAAAGACACGGTAAAAGTTAAATTAATTAACTTAGAGTTAAATCTAATTGATAAGGTTAAAATAATACCCTAAACTTGTCTAAATCTTATTGGTTTATATTATTTCGACCCATCCCCACTTTATCTTCGAAATAAGACCCTTTGGAACCATTATAAACCGATTTTGACTTTAATATAAAATAATATTTTGAGATATTCCTAAGGTGCCCCTCTCCTCCCTTATAAAAGGGCACCTCCTCCCCCTCCTCCTCACACCAATTTGAGCACTCAAGCTCGGCCAACCCCTGCCGTTTTCCCTTCTCCACTTCCCTAGAATAATCCTAGAGGTCCTGGTCTTCTCCAAAGACCAATCTTAGTTCCTTAAGTGGAGGATTCAAAAAGGCGTTCCAAAGAAGAGGTAATATCCATTACCGATCTTTTCAATTTCTTTCTTATTCAACTTCTTCTTCTTTAGTTGTTTCATGATAAAGTAATAACATAAGTATTACTTACATACTGATATGTTATTATAAATATGAAACAACCCTAATTCACCTTCTATCCATCCTACGGAAAAATGAAATCACCGCGCGTGCGTACGTACGGAATACCGTCTCCACGCCGTGGTGTAATCTATTTTCCACCATCACCTTACAAGGATGGGTATAATGGTGTAATAAGTAACTATATATGATTATTATTAAGTAATATTGATACTGAAATAATATATATATATACTCCAATACAATTCCACGATCATAGGAACGATATCATCACTCGTGCGTACGTACGGAATACCGTCTCCACGATGTGATGCGACTCGTTCTACATGATCTTCATTTCATAATGATTATATAAATGAATTGAATGAATGAATATGGTATATACTACACTAATACCATTCTGGAAATGAATTATCTATAACCTAAAGATAAGAATAAGAATTTATTCGACAAAACACGCATAAGAACAAAAAGTTATAAAGACCCGAGTAACAAGTAACAATGAAATATTACTAACAAGAAGCTAATAATATGACCATATATGATCTCATATCAATATGTATGATTCTGGAATAAGTCAATAACATTATTTAAACCATTATACAGGAGCTTCGGACACGAACAAAGCAAATCGGACCTAAGGTAAGGGAAATATCACAATCTCATTTTTATCCGAGATTGTTTATTCGTAAGTATTTACTGGGGTGTATTTTATCATCCACATCCATGTTCCCTCAATATGTAATATTGTTTCCATCCACTTGAAATAGTTTAAATCCAATTTTACCCTTAGGTGAGTTTTTAGTAAAGAATATGAAAGGAATCTTTTGTCGTTTTTCCGTACGAGGTACTTTTTGACTTTTCCGACAAAAGTACGAAGAATGTTTTTTTTTAACTTATACGGCATGAATGGATTTTTAAAACATTACTTCAAAGAAGCTTCCTTTACAAGTTTTCAAGTTTATTTTTAATCAACTTCTTTTATTTTAAAGTTGTATGACATGTTATGAAAGGAAAAATGTTTTTGAAGAAGAAAGGATATTTTCCTCAAGAATTCAATTCAAGTGTTTTATCAAAATTATTTTCCATCTAAGATAATAAAGGGTTCTGTTTCTATCCATATTTTTACATTGGTTTGACTATGTTGTGATGGAATTATGTTTATGAATTCCTTTATCATATATGAATTGATTTATGATGTCATGATGTTTCAAGAATCCCATTTTTGTTATATGTGTTATGCGATGATGTATGTTTTATGATTATGTGGCACACATAAGAAAGGATTCATTATAAGATGGGTGGGACCTATATCTCCCTCCAATGAATTGGGTAATGATTTTATATCTCATGAGATAGACATGGCTGGAACGGAAGGTTATTTCGGTTCAGTGATACAGGACTGAAACGAGGAGTGAACTCGGTTCAGAAAGGGACTTTGTCCACTAAGATAGTCTTGGCAATGAGTCATGACTAACAAGAAATAATTTTCCATGATTATGTGTACATGACACAAAGATTCAAGTTTTATGTTATGATTATGGGGATCTCATTTTCACTTCTATGATTTATTCCATGTTAAGATATTATGATCTCTTTTGCAGGTTTTAATTTTCAAAAAGATATGATATGATTTTTATTTCCTTTATTTGCCCTTGCTGAGCATTTGAGCTCACCCTTTTCTGTTTTCTTTTCCCCAGGCCAGGAAGAAGGATATTAAGTAGAATATGCTAAAAGGGACCCTAGATATGATGAAATAAATGGGAGACACTGTAGAAGATTTATGAACCAGTTGTTTATGTTTCCCAGTTTCTAAAGACACTATACCTATACGGTCCTTTGTGGTTTTGTCATATGTTGTAATAAGTGTGATTCGATTTTGAAGTATTAACAATGTATGTAAAGTGTGGGTCGTTATAGTTGGTATCAGAGGAAAGGTATAGTCAACCTTTGGAAACTAGGATGTGAAAGCCTTAGTAAGAACCCTAAGGATAAGTCTAAGCATAGAACACAATCTTAGTGTTTTAGAAATGGCCTTGAATAACCTAGGATAAGACCTTAAGCATGAAAATTTTATTCTTGAATTATGTGGTTTCCTATTATAATTAGTGTTGCTCACACTATTCTCCTTGGTTTTAGTCAATGGCTGGAACCCGAAGGAACCGTGTTAATGCGGAATGCGATGGGCAATGCAATGATTGTCCCCCTGAGCAAACAAACGATATGGGAGCTGGAATGCAAAATCTTGTAGCCATGCTCACACAACTTTCTCAAGCTATGAATCATGCAGGATTTCCAAACGAGCAAAGGAGGGAGCAACATTCTGTTGAATCCTTCATGAGGCAGCGTCCACCTTCTTTCAGCGGGTCTACTGATCCATTAGTTGCTGAACAATGGATTAGTACTACTGAAAAGATATTTTCAGTTCTTCAATGTTCTGAGCATGATAAAGTCATCCTAGCAGTGTATCGTTTGGAAGGAGATGCTGATCAATGGTGGAATCTTGTTAAGAATACGAGGCAAAGGGATGAAATTGAGTCTATGGAATGGGACGAGTTCAAGAACTTATTTTTCAATAAGTACTTCCCTCGTATTCTCCGAACAAAGACGGAGAAAGAGTTTCTTGAACTGAAGCAAAGGGATGATGAATCTGTTGGTACCTATGAAGAAAATTTTACAAGACTTGCAAGGTACGCTTCTGGTATTATTATCCAACCTGAGAGTAAGATCGATCGATTCTTTAGTGGCTTAAAACCAAGTCTTCGAAGGGCGTTAGCCATAAGGGACTTCAATAGCTACGAGGAAATCGTTCGATGTGCTCTCAAAGTCGAGATGGATATTGGAGTAACCCATCAGTCACATGGGTTTGATAAGAAGAGGAAGATGGAATTCAAAGAAAAATCTAAAGAGCACACGGAAAAGAAGATGAGCTTTTCCTTATGCTAAAAGTGTGGAAAGAAACATGGAGGGAGTTGTCTTAAAGGGACAAGTAAATGTTTTAAATGTGGAAAAGAAGGTCATCGGGCATTTGAATGCCGTGATAATGGGAAGAAGATGTCTAATGACGCAAACAAAGGAAGGGATACACAGAATGAACCTACTACACTTCAATGTTTCAAGTGCAAGGAGATGGGGCATTATGCCAATCAATGCCCAAATCCAAGGGTTGATGATGATGGTCGACGTCAACAAAATCTTAAGGCTAAAGACAAAGGAAAGTCACATGCAATTTCTATCAGCGATGTGGAGTACGATAACGATGTGGTGAAAGGTACACTTACCATCCACTCTAAAGTAGCAAATGTTTTATTTGATTCTGGATCCACCCACTCTTTTATTTCTGAAGACTTTTCTAAGGGTATCACCTTATTACCTCAACAATTAGATGTTGAGTTAGCTGTGACAACACCTAATGGCACATCAATCGCATCAAAAGTTTATAATTCTTCTCCGATCGAAGTTTGTGGGAAAGTGCTTCCTGCAAATCTTGTGATCCTTCCTTTAGTGGAATTTGATGTGATTCTTGGCATGGATTGGCTTTCTCTACATGGAGCTCATATCGATTGCCAAAGAAGGGAAGTCACATTTCATATTCCAGATCAATCTACGATCGTCTATCAATGCAAGGATGAACATAACCTTCCAGTGGAAATTTCTTACATTTTATGGGTATTGATTCCACTAAATGAAGGTTATTTATCTCAAATGGTTGGTGAGAAACTCACGATTAAGAATATGCCCATTGTACGGGAGATTGATGATGTCTTTCCGGAGGAATTGCCGGGTCTTCCACCAAATCGTGAAGTTGAGTTTTCAATAGAACTCGTACCGGGTGCTTTGCCTATTTCAAAGACACCTTATAGAATGGCCCCAATTGAGTTGAAGGAATTGAAGAAGCAACTCCAAGAGAATCTTGATAAGGGATTCATACGCCCTAGTGCGTCACCTTGGGGAGCACCTGTTCTATTTGTTAAGAAGAAAGATGGATCAATGAGACTTTGCATTGATTATCGAGAACTTAACAAGATCACTATCAAGAACAAATATCCTCTCCCATGCATTGATGACTTATTTGACCAACTACGCGGAGCTCAATACTTTTCCAAGATTGATTTTCGTTCAGGGTATCATCAATTAAGGGTCAAAAGGGAGGATATACCAAAGACGGCTTTCCGTACAAGGTATGGACACTATGAATTTATAGTGATGCCATTTGGTCTTACTAATGCCCATGCTATCTTCATGGATCTAATGAATAGAGTCTTTAGAGACTATCTTGATCAATTTGTGGTAGTCTTTATAGACGATATTCTTGTCTATTCAAAGAGCAAGGAAGAGCATGAAGATCACTTGAGAATTATATTGAAGACCCTGAGAAAGGAGAAGCTTTATGCCAAATTTACCAAGTGTGAATTTTGGCTTCAAAAAGTTGCATTTTTGGGTCATATAATCTCAAAAGAGGGGATATCTGTGGATCCAGCAAAAACAGAGGTTATCGAAAGATGGTCAAGACCAAAAACAGTAACTGAGATCCGAAGTTTTCTTGGTTTGGCTGGATATTATCGACGTTTTGTAAAAGATTTTTCACGATTATCTAATCCACTCACCAAGTTGACTCGGAAAGGAGTTAAGTTTGTCTGGACAGAGGAATGTGAAGAGAATTTCAAGGAGTTGAAAAGAAGGTTATCCAGTGCACCTGTGCTCACACTGCCTTGTAGTGGAGAAAGGTTTGTGATCTACAGTGATGCATCCAAGAAGGGATTGGCGTGTGTTCTTATGCAAAATGATATGGTGATAGCTTATGCCTCACGACAGTTGAAAATCCATGAGCAAAATTACCCAACACATGATTTGGAGTTGGCTGCGGTAATCTTTGCATTAAAGATTTGGAGGCATTACCTTTATGGTGAAAGGTGTGATATTTATACTGATTATAAAAGTTTAAAGTATATTTTCACACAAAAGGAGATGAATATGCGCCAAAGAAGATGGTTGGAGCTGATTAAGGATTATGACTGCTCAATCCATTACCACCCTGGGAAAGCAAACAAGGTGGCAGATGCATTAAGTCGACAAGACCATGCTAGTTTATCCATGATGAGGATCACAAAAGATCCAATATTTATGGATTTACAAAGGATGGATCTTGGAATTATAATGGAATGGGAAAAATCTTATCTTTCTCAAATGAATGTTCAACCATCTATACATGTGAAGATTAAAGAGGCACAGAAAGAAGATGTCGAGTTACAAAAGAAGGTGAGAATTGTTCCTGAATTCAACCTTGATTGTGATGGGATAATAAAGTTCAGGAATCGGGTTTGTGTTCCTCCCATCCCCGAATTAAAGAAAGAGCTGCTGGATGAGGCTCATAGTTCTTCATTCTCTATTCATCCTGGAAGCACGAAGATGTATAGGGACCTGAAAGAGTACTTCTGGTGGGATGGCATGAAAAGAGATGTTGCTGAATATGTCTCTCGATGCTTGGTTTGTCAACAAGTTAAAGCTGAGAGACAGAAGTCTAAGGGTATGTTACAACCATTACCCATACCCGAATGGAAATGGGAAAACATCACTATGGACTTTGTCACAGGACTTCCTAAAACATCCAAAGGCAATAATGCTATCTGGGTCATAGTTGATCGTCTTACAAAGTCTGCACACTTCATTTCTATTAGAGAGGATTTCTCTCTAGATCAGCTTGCCAGGATATATGTAAAGGAAGTGGTAAGATTGCATGGAGTACCACTTTCTATTATATCTGATCGGGATCCGAGATTTACCTCGAAGTTCTGGCGAAGTCTTCAGCATACTCTGGATACAGAGTTGAGTTTCAGCACTGCTTATCATCCCCAGACAGACGGTCAGTCTGAGAGAACAATTCAAACCCTAGAAGATATGTTGAGAGCTTGCTCTATGGATTTCAAAGGAGGTTGGGATCAACACCTACCTTTGGTGGAATTTTCTTATAATAATAGCTTTCACTCCAGTATTCAGATGGCTCCTTATGAAGCTCTCTATGGAAAGAAATGCAGGACTCCAACTTGCTGGGAAGAAGTTGGGGAAAGAAAGCTATTAGGACCTGATCTCGTTGATGAAATGGCAGAAAAGGTCAGATCTATTCAACAACACATAAGAGCAGCTCAGAGTCGACAGAAAAGTTATGCCGACAACCGGAGAAAAGACCTAGAGTTTGAAGTGGGTGATAAAGTGTTCTTACGAATATCTCCCTAGAAGAGGGTTATGAGATTTGGAAAGAAGGGGAAGTTGAGCCCTAGATATATCGGTCCTTTCGAAATACTGGATCGTGTTGGGAAGGTAGCTTACCGATTGGCGCTTCCACCGAATCTCTCTCAAGTTCACGATGTGTTCCATGTATCTCTCCTGAGAAAGTACATACCAGATCCTTCACATGTACTCAGCTCAGAAGTTGTACCGCTGGAGCAAGATCTTTCTTATGAAGAACAGCCGATAGAGATTCTGGATCGTAGCGAAAAAGTCCTACGAAACAAGACCACTCGCTTGGTGAAAGTTTTATGGAGAAACCACCAACTTGAAGAAGCTACATGGGAGCTTGAGGATATGATGAGGGAGAAGTATCCTCATCTGTTTGTTGCAAAGTGACGAATTTCGAGGGAGAAATTCTTTTTAAGGGGGGTAGAATGTAACACCCGAGACTTTTATGTTATATAAATCATCAAAGGAATCTTTTTCTACACAACACTTGCTTGGCTTGCTTTACACGCAATCGCGACCTTCCTCGATAGCTTGCGTCGTACGCAATACCGAGTTTTACTAAACAAAAATATGCTATTAAAACTAGCCGTTATGAATAGTAATAACCACCTTTTGAAATTTTATAAATTTTATTTTTCAAAATGGACTTCATTTTTGGACTCAGAATATCGAAATTAGCCTAGGGTGAAATTTTGGAATTTTTCTGAAAACTTTCAATTTTTGATGAATAGTGAAACCACTAAGTGGTAGGTTAAAAACTGAATTTTGCATAAAACTTAATTTTACCGCTTCTGTGAATGGAATTTCAAAAATCCGAGAGACACGGTTAATATCAAGGACTAAAATGTGGTTCAATGAGATGAAAATAATTTTTGGTGAATAGTAACTTTTTACTATTTTTACCGCGGTTAATAGTAAATAGGGTAACTATGGGTAAATATGATATCAATATTACCCTAACACATGTCCTAATTCTATTGGACAAGTGTAATTCGACCAAAAACAAACTTAGGAATAAAATATGACCATTTAGGCCCACTTGGATTAGATTAGGACATTAATTATTAATTTATTTAAAGAAGGGTTAAAATAGTTAAAATCAAAGTTTAATAAGTAAATTATTTTTAATATGGGGTTATACATAAGATAAATTCGACTATAAATATTCATTAGAAAGATAAAAAGATTTCCTACATAAGGGTATTTTATTTGTAATTTTTAGACATTAAATAATTTAATTTATTTATGACACAATGATGATGCAGTAATTATCTTATTAATGAAATATTGACATAATTGATGTTATAAACACCAAAATAAATGTAATTTGAGACTTTTTATGAATTACACTAATTTTCTAGGTTACTATGATATATTAATGTTGATTTAATCGACTTGGTTCGAACATATAATTCTGTTATGACTTTCACAAAAATCATATATCAAATAGTGTCAAAATTGACACAAAATAGTTTTTAAATCAAATATTATATTATTAATTGTTATTTTATTCCTAAAAATCTAAGGTTCGGCCAAATGACTTAGATAAGGATATATATATTAATAATAAACAATTTGGGGTTCGTTTGGCATGTTATAGTAAGTGTATTAACCATATAGTGAAAGAAAACAAAAAGACACGGTAAAAGTTAAATTAATTAACTTAGAGTTAAATCTAATTGATAAGGTTAAAATAATACCCTAAACTTGTCTAAATCTTATTGGTTTATAGTATTTCGACCCATCCCCACTTTATCTTCGAAATAAGACCCTTTGGAACCATTATAAACCGATTTTGACTTTAATATAAAATAATATTTTGAGATATTCCTAAGGTGCCCCTCTCCTCCCTTATAAAAGGGCACCTCCTCCCCCTCCTCCTCACACCAATTTGAGCACTCAAGCTCGGCCAACCCCTGCCATTTTCCCTTCTCCACTTCCCTAGAATAATCCTAGAGGTCCTGGTCTTCTCCAAAGACCAATCTTAGTTCCTTAAGTGGAGGATTCAAAAAGGCATTCCAAAGAAGAGGTAATATCCATTACCGATCTTTTCAATTTCTTTCTTCTTCAACTTCTTCTTCTTTAGTTGTTTAATGATAAAGTAATAACATCAGTATTACTTACATACTGATATGTTATTATAAATATGAAACAACCCTAATTCACCTTCTATCCATCCTACGGAAAAATGAAATCACCGCGCGTGCGTACGTACGGAATACCGTCTCCACGCCGTGGTGTAATCTATTTTCCACCATCACCTTACAAGGATGGGTATAATGGTGTAATCAGTAACTATATATGATTATTATTAAGTAATATTGATACTGAAATAATATATATATATACTCCAATACAATTCCACGATCATAGGAACGATATCATCACTCGTGCGTACGTACGGAATACCGTCTCCACGATGTGATGCGACTCGTTCTACATGATCTTCATTTCATAATGATTATATAAATGAATTGAATGAATGAATATGGTATATACTACACTAATACCATTCTGGAAATGAATTATCTATAACCTAAAGATAAGAATAAGAATTTATTCGACAAAACACGCATAAGAACAAAAAGTTATAAAGACCCGAGTAACAAGTAACAATGGAATATTACTAACAAGAAGCTAATAATATGACCATATATGATCTCATATCAATATGTATGATTCTGGAATAAGTCAATAACATTATTTAAACCATTATACAGGAGCTTCGGACACGAACAAAGCAAATCGGACCTAAGGTAAGGGAAATATCACAATCTCATTTTTATCCGAGATTGTTTATTCGTAAGTATTTACTGGGGTGTATTTTATCATCCACATCCATGTTCCCTCAATATGTAATATTGTTTCCATCCACTTGAAATAGTTTAAATCCAATTTTACCCTTAGGTGAGTTTTTAGTAAATAATATGAAAGGAATCTTTTGTCGTTTTTCCGTACGAGGTACTTTTTGACTTTTCCGACAAAAGTACGAAGAATGTTTTTTTTTAACTTATACGGCATGAATGGATTTTTAAAACATTACTTCAAAGAAGCTTCCTTTACAAGTTTCCAAGTTTATTTTTAATCAACTTCTTTTATTTTAAAGTTGTATGACATGTTATGAAAGGAAAAATGTTTTTGAAGAAGAAAGGATATTTTCCTCAAGAATTCAATTCAAGTGTTTTATCAAAATTATTTTCCATCTAAGATAATAAAGGGTTCTGTTTCTATCCATATTTTTACATTGGTTTGACTATGTTGTGATGGAATTATGTTTATGAATTCCTTTATCATATATGAATTGATTTATGATGTCATGATGTTTCAAGAATCCCATTTTTGTTATATGTGTTATGCGATGATGTATGTTTTATGATTATGTGGCACACATAAGAAAGGATTCATTATAAGATGGGTGGGACCTATATCTCCCTCCAATGCATTGGGTAATGATTTTATATCTCATGAGATAGACATGGCTGGAACGGAAGGTTATTTCGGTTCAGTGATACAGGACTGAAACGAGGAGTGAACTCGGTTCATAAAGGGACTTTGTCCACTAAGATAGTCTTGGCAATGAGTCATGACTAACAAGAAATGATTTTCCATGATTATGTGTACATGCCACAAAGATTCAAGTTTTATGTTATGATTATGGGGATCTCATTTTCACTTCTATGATTTATTCCATGTTAAGATATTATGATCTCTTTTGCAGGTTTTAATTTTCAAAAAGATATGATATGATTTTTATTTCCTTTATTTGCCCTTGCTGAGCATTTGAGCTCACCCTTTTATGTTTTCTTTTCCCCAGGCCAGGAAGAACGATATTAAGTAGAATATGCTAAAAGGTACCCTAGATATGATGAAATAAATGGGAGACACTGTAGAAGATTTATGAACCAGTTGTTTATGTTTCCCAGTTTCTAAAGACACTATACCTATACGGTCCTTTGTGGTTTTGTCATATGTTGTAATAAGTGTGATTCAATTTTGAAGTATTAACAATGTATGTAAAGTGTGGGTCGTTATACCAACACACCCCCTCCCCTGATAGCCTGAGTTTTTGGTCCTTGGCAGGGGTATTGTTAGTGAAGTTTGCTGATAGGACCCGTTTGGATCAGTGGTTTAGTAGGAGTGTATGGGAATCCATATAAAACATGTATGGGAATCCATAGCATGGGGAGCACACTATTGACTATCATTGGCTGGCATGGATGATCTATGGTGATTTGAGAGTCGGTGGAAATGGATATTTCATATTGGAATTTAGGGATAAGCGAGTCAGCCACATGTAGTCAATGCATTTAGTGATGGATAGAATAGGGGCTACAGAGACCAGGTGTTTGGTTAAAAAGGTCAATGATAATGTCACTTCTATGGTGGGGGTAATCATATCAGTTGTGGGTGAATGAACCTCATGTCATATGGGACGTTGTTGCAGTGAGGTTGATCAATGAAAAATTAAGGTGGAAAAGTGATGCTAGTGTGTGGGAAGATCATATCCTTTCTGGTTACTTGGTTGATACTATATTTGATGTTCAGATGTGGTGTTGAGTGGATTTAGTGAATTAGAATCGGTCTCAAGACTGTTTTTGAGTGATCTGAGGGTGAATCACATGCAAGGTGAGTTAGTGCTTAGAGTGGGAGAATGATGGAGGAAGCAAATAGTTGGTGATCCAACCATGAAATTACACTAGGAGTCAGGGATCAGACATAGGTGTAGGAATTATAGGATCTCATGATTCCTCAAGAGGTGAATTAATCTTGATTGAGAGATGCAATAGCACACCAGAAGGTGAAACCAAGAAATATCTGGAAAAATCGTCCAGAGGAGAATAGACTGGTGACTTTCATGGGTTTGGATGCAGTGAGCTGAAAATTGTACTGAGAACATTTTTCAAAATCCATTTACCAAGTCGATAGACCGTTGGAATATCATTATCATTTGGAAATTCATATGGTTAGGTGAACCATGATGTTTAGTCAATGTTCATGAGAAGATTAGTATGGTGGGGATAACCACAAATGTTAGGATGAATCAGTTAAAGACACCGAGGAGTGTCCAGATATATTGGTATAGTGGGAGCCTTCTTGGTGTTAGCATTTTTAGTGAGTGAGTCGCTCAACTTCTGGTGAAAAGCATTCCTTGATGTTTAGACTTGTGAACAGAAACATGTTTAGAATTTAGAGATGGAGAATAGTAAGTTCTCAGGGAATTGAAAACCATTGTTTTTTTAGACATGTTTTGACAAATACCATGGCTTCTCGGGGATGAGAAGTGTTAAGGTGGGGAGTTTGTAATACCCCACAGGTTTTTGATTCATTGTTTTTTGATGAAATTTTTATTTTTAATATGAAGCATGGGTTGTTTCTTAAATTGGAATTTGGATCAAAAATCTGAACATTAGATGCTCATAAATGGTATTTTTTGATTTGGTTTTAGTTCCCTGTTGGAACCTATGAGGTGTGGATGGAAGTTGTGGAGGTTAAGGGTGAAAAAAACTGAAATTCAAGCTACTGTATCTTTTCATGTTATGACCCATCAGTTTTATGCCTTGAATGGGGTTGGTTGATGGGTGAACCCCCTATCTCAAACATTTTCAGCTATGAACCTTAATTCAAGCCATGAAATTCCCAAGGGTAGGGATTCATGGTGTGAAACCCCTAGTCACACCTTGAATCATACCTAAGTGGATTTATTTTAATAGGTTAAATTCTGTCTTTTTCTAGTTCAAGTGTTTCATAGTGATGTTACTGAAGAAAGTGTGAAGTTTTCAAGGATGGTTGTTTGTGCTTTATTAAATCAAAACCAAGATTTTCTTTATGTTTTAGATTTTTATGAGAATTCTCGGATCATGTTTTCTCAAAATGAGGGCACTATAATCTCTAAAGTGAAGGAAATTTCATTTTCTACTATTTATTTGGCAAAAAATTTCTACTAGTCCACATTGAACGATTAGGTAAATAATGTAACATAGGTGAAAATTTCATTTCAAATAGCCGAAACCAATTTTCATACCGTTTACACATTATATAATAATGAAAACAAGTTTTTAAAATACTTGAGCAATTATATAATTCAAATTAAATTGTTAGGCAGAGGGAACTTACCTTAACCTCACGGCATGATACTTTTGACGACGATAACTCAAATATTTCTTTCTTTTTCTCTTTCACGCATATGAAACTTCACATATACATAAGGACACATACCCCTATGTAAATATTTTCATGTCCAAATATGCACAAGGGGGACCTTAGATATATGTTTATACTTGCAGATTCCCCTTTACACTTGCATGTGTATGTATTTTTCATATCTATATATAAGCACACCTAACCCCAATATATATATTCATACTACCATGAGTGAACATATATATAGGAGGAGATATTATATGTATACGTATAACTATTCATAAACATGTAAGACTTCATCAAAAGCGACTCGAATCCACCTCAACAAAATCTAAAACGCACCGGAAAAATATAAGTAACCCAAAAATCAGAAATTCCCTAATTAAAATTGGGCCAAATAATAAAAATGGAATAAAGCTTTCCAAAATCCTATTTTGAACTCACTGTCATTGATGGTGGTGGATAGAACTAGCCATATCATAAGAAACCGCCTATAAGAAAATAGCGGAAAAAATGAGATACAATGACTTCTTATATATATGTAATCAGTGTGTCAATTGTACATGAATCCATAACAAAAAATGAACAAATAATATTCAGATTAATATATACATCCCAATACTAAATAACTTTATCATTAATAAAACTCTTTATTTTTCAAACATCACATTCAATTGAAACACTTAGGAGTTGTTTGGTTATAATAGGAAATTTACCACTTTCCCATAAGAAATTTCAAAAGTGGAGTGCAAGTCACCATGAATACGTCAATATTTATTTCATGCCATCCAATTAAACTTTAGAAAGGAGGAATAACCATTACATAATTCACTACATGATGAATTACCTCTCATGTTCCAAGTTAACCATGTTCTATTCCATTTAACTCATTCAATTCATTAAAACATGGGAATTCCATTTATAAGATCAAAGGGGGTCACTTAGTGGTGACTTGGTCATTACAGCACTTGTCTACTTGGGCAATTCCATCTTAAAATTCTAATGACACTTAAAGGGTGTTTTGGTTCAAACACCCATTTTAATAAAAAGTGGGAAACCCCCTTCAGGGATATAAAAAAGGTCAAGTATGATGTGTTCTTTACAACTAACAATGGCATAAAGTATAAGGAAAACATCAATGCAATAATTTCAAGAAAACTATATAATAAGCATAAACTACCGTTGTAAGTTTTTAAAGACAACACACTTCCATTGGAGGGGTGTTATTACAAAATCATGAATTTTTTATCAGGAGAAATAATTATCTTAACTAACACTTGATCAAGAATTTAAATTTAATATAAAAAATATGAATTAAGAAGACAGATAAATGAAATTTAAAACATTTTTGAAATAAAGAGGGTAAGAG
The DNA here is from genome assembly GCA_963277665.1 of Viscum album. Lineage (NCBI taxonomy): Eukaryota > Viridiplantae > Streptophyta > Magnoliopsida > Santalales > Viscaceae > Viscum > Viscum album. Next base: position 966,583,018 of record OY728133.1, on the reverse strand, counting down.
AGGGAACATACCTCAAAGGAGTCTAGCCACACTCAGCACTTGACACTTTTATCAGTGACAACTCTAAACTGCTCCATCTATCCTCCAGGCATATGCACCTTTGCATATACATTGGGATGTCTTAACCCCTATGTGCATGTCTGCATGGACTTGAACATGCACAAGAAGATCCTTATATATATGCTCGCATGCATAAGCCCATTATCACCCACACACTTATGCATTTTCCAAATATATACATAAACACACCTAGCCACTTATATGTAATCTCTCTTCCATGGGCGGATATACCTATAATGGGAGAACTTATTATATACATGCTTGCCTATGCATACGCGGTCAGTCGCCTTTGACTCTGGTGGATTGAAATCGCCTCAAGGATGATCAACACGCTATAATAAAATTTCTAAGGAATCTAAAATTAAAAAAACCATAATTATAAATTAATCGACATCGAAGAACGATGGAAAAACTCAACATGAACTATTGGCAGTGAACCAAATCAGCTTGAACTGCTTCACCTTCAGCAATGGTTGATGCAACACACAGGAATGCGTCTCGGGAGACTTCAAAAAAATGCCAGTGAACGAATGAATCATCATTAATTGAACCTGAAAATTGAAGTGGGAGGAACATGATTAGTGAGAAAGTCAATAATATAATAGGTTATGGTGAATAATTTTTAATGTAAAAGAATGAACTATAAATTCCAAGTACATACCATAGGGGTTCCATCTAGTCTAGAAAACTGAATTCATGAATTTTACAAATCCACTATTGTAAAATGAGATTCCAATACTGACATAAACCTGGTAAGAATTAAAAGATACCATAAAACTATTTAGTATGGTTAGATCTATAGAAAATATATAATCATAATATCATGCACATATTCGGTTCATCATACATGAATCAAGATGCAGTACTATAAGGATTATGTGGTTGGATAAACTGTTATAATTCTCCTATAATCTATCTACCACCATAACCATATAAAATAATTATCCTATTATAAAATTCATGAACTCTTATAGAGTCAATTCTACTCATATAAAAGAATAAAATATTGATATTTTCCACCTACAATACATCAGTGTGATTACATCAAAGATAAAAATAAGCCTCAAAGATATTGAATTTCACTCTACATGAACCATCCAATCAATATAACCCCACCAACACCCCATCACATAGAATCAATCTCACTATAGGAAATAATTACCACCAAGTGAAAAAAAATATTTTATATGAATGCCAACCCCCCTCCCCCGCACCACCCCCCCCCCCCCCACCATACACCAGCCACCCCCCCCCCCCCCACCAACCCTGTATCATCCCCCCTCCCCATGCACAACCCCCCCAACCACCATTCCCCCCACCACACCCCCCACCGCACACCCCCTACACCAGCACCCCCACCCCCCTCCCCCTGCACCCCCTTACATCACCCCCCCCCCCCACCAACCCCCAGCTTTCTCTAATAACTGCAGAAAAAATCAAAAAACATAAGCACATACATGAACAAATAAGAAAATATAATTTTACATTAATATACATATATATATCTATAAGTTTAAGATATGAATAGACATTATAAGTAGTTAAGTAGAAGAAGAAGGGGATGTATATACAGAATATATTGTAAGAGATGATTTTATTTCTTAATTTGACCATAATTCCATATATTATAAGACAATAAAATTATTGGAAAAGAAGAAAATAACTTTAAATGTGAAGTATAATGATCTCATAGAATAGATAAAAATGTGCATAAAAAATTTGTATAATAAGGAAGGATACCAGAATATCTTAATACAAAATTGATTGATAAATAACATACCTCTTTATGTGGATGGTTTTTTTAATTTATTTATTTAAATTAAATTTTTTGGCCTACGAGCCTTCCCCTCATTAATATTTAGGGCATGTGTGTCCAAGGTTTCTTTTATATAAAAATCCTTTTTACCCCTCACCTACATGTGAGTTATAAATAAGGAATATGTAATGGATGGAACTACAAATCTAGTAGAGGCGGTTCAACCTAGAGCTGAGATGAAACCAATCCTAGCAGATACAGAGGTGGACAGGTGGAAAGCTATAAACATGAACCCAAAAGGTTTAAGATGTTTCCCCCCAAGGTCAGGGTTATTTTATCAACCACTAGATAAACTAACCATTAGAAAATCTCATGATCATGCCATTTACTTTATTTTATTTTTCTTATTTGCATGGTTTATCATAATGTATGTGTTGTCATGATCATATAATTAATGAATTAAAAAAGCAGGCATGATGGAACTAAAATAAACTAGACTTACGCATAAATATTATCAAGACATGGTTAATAACTTAAGTAAGTTCCACTTAATATTAACAATCATGTGATAATTATAATAATAAATTCACACATAAGAGATAAAAATACCTCAAATAAAATATTAATCCAGAGGAAGCCTTACGTTACTTGATTAAGGGAAAACTCAATAAAACTATGTGTTTGATCAACCATTGTTGGGACACTTACTTTAATATAGGAATCCATTATGAAATTTTTAAGGTTGACTTAACCATATTACATCAAGAGGAGTATCCCTTTCTAGACACTGTGTAATATTAGAGGCAAGAGTTGAGTAAATCCAAAATTCTTGATTTTAGGATATGGGAGTCCACTCAACAGATCAAGGAGCTGCAAGACCATAGTTGGGAAAGAACTTCCTCCCTAAAGGCCTTCTAACATCTTGAACAACCCTTGTTTGGGTTATGCGAAGGGGAATATGGATCCTTACCACTAGAATTTCATAGAAACTGGACATTTCAAGTTCAATGGTGAGGGGCATTGGGACTTGATAAAGTAGTGGGAGACTTAATAAAATTTATTATGTCACATAAAATGTAATCAAGAAAGTATTAATGATATGGTCTTTTAATTTTAGAATAAAAATGACAAGCTCGTCAACCAAACTATCTCTGTGATCAATTATGTAAAAACACAACATCTTCACTGGTAGTAACTTCCAGGAATGGTTTAGATGCCTTCGGGTTATCCTATTCCATGAATGGAAGTCTTACGTGCTGGAGTCAGCATTACCTGATCTGCCTGCCAAAGAGGTGAGTGATGAGTATTTCCTGGTCTATGAGAAACATATGAACGACATGTTAAACATTAAATGTTTGATGATACCATGAATTTCTATTGAGCCCATGAAGTCTCATGAAAACATGAATGTTTATATCATACTCAAGCACCTTTGTGGTCTTTTCCAGGAGAGGGAAAGACTGAAAAGGTTTGAGATCTCTAAGGCATGATTTTAGGGTAATCTTGGAGAAGGTTCCCCGGTTGGGCCTCATGTAGTCAAGCTCATTAGTTATATTGAGCACTTAGAGGTTCTAGGGTGTAAAATCCCTGAATAACTAGGCACCGATCTCATTCTTGCATCACTCCCTCAAAGATTATCTAAATTCATTATGAATTTTAATATGAACAACATTGAGAAGTATGTATCAGGTCTTCTTATCTGCATTCTTATTGTAGACAAAGATATAAAGCGGGAAAATCCTTCTACCCTTATGGTGAATAAGGGGAAAGGGAAGGTGAAGATATTTAAGCCCAAATATTCTTCACGACCTTCCAAGAAAAGGAAGATTAAAGGGGAGGCCAAGGACAAGAAGGTTGTTTGTTTCGCATATGGTAAGAAGGGCCACTGGATAAAGAACTGCACCCAGCCTAAGAAGGAAGGGGAAGCTCTAGGTGAATTTGTTATCTAATTCAATCTATATCTTTATAAAAATTGGTTATTAGATATACCTTGTGTTGCTCACATATGTATCCAAATATAGTAACTAATTATATTTAGAATGATTTACTAAGGGGATGTAGATCTACAAGAATTCAATAGAGCCAGACTAGCTGATGTAGTTCTCGGGGATTTCCACCTCATGTTTCCAAATGGGAAGATCATGGTGTTAAAGGGTTGTCATTATGTGATTTATATTAATAAAAACATTATTTTGTATCCATATTAGATACAGATGGATTTTTTTTCAAGTTTGTAAATGAATGTTGCATCTTTTACAAAGATATCATTTGTTTTGGTAGGAAACATTTATACAATGGTCTTTACATGTTGGATTAAAAAAAACCAAGTAAAGGTAATCAATAACAAATATACTTCACTTGAATCATACCACACCCAACTATGGCATCAGAGTCTAGGTCATGTAAATGATAAATGCTTAAAAAATTTACATCAAGATGGATATTTAGATTCTTTCAAACTAAAATCGTGTGGTGGATTTCATGCATGTCTACAAGGAAAAATAACCAAAGCCCCATTTAGTGGGAAAGGTGAAAGATCTAAAGAACATCTTCAATTGGTTTATACTGATGTGTGTGGACCATTTCCAGTTGAAGCAAGGGGAGGTTACTCATACTTAATAACTTTTACTAATGATTTTAGTAGATATGGATATATCTACTTAATAAGGTATAAGTAGGATTATTTTGATAGGTTCAAAGAATAAAAGAATGAAGTTGAGAACCATCTTGGTAAGAAGATTAAGAAACTCTGCTCAGACCGAGGTGAAGAATATCTTAAACAAGAATTAATTGATTACTTACGGGACTTTGGGATCTTATACCAACTCACTCCTTTTTACACACCCCAATGAAATGGTGTGAGCGAAAAGAGGAAGAACACCCTGTTGGAAATGGTGAGATCGATGATGAGTCATGTGAGTCTTCAATTATCATTTTGTGGATATGAGTTACAAATAGTGGAACAAATACTAAACCAAGTACCAATGAAATTAATAAATGGTATTCCATACGAGTTCTAGAGTGTAAATAAATCCATATTATCTAAATGACACTATTGGGAAAGCAAGGAGTCTGTTAAACCCTCTTCAGGTAACAAAATTACACCCCAAGGCACAAAGTGTACCTTTATAAGATACCCCAAGGAAACAAGGGGATATTACCTGTACAACCCCTCATAAAAAAAGTTTATAGTGGAAAGACATGCTATATTCCTTGAGAGGGATCACATCTCCAAAAGAGATAGTGGGAGTGAGATAGAATTTGATGATGTTGAGGCTCAAGGTACACAAGAGTTGGTATAGGAATAGATTTCACAAAGCCCCATGGAAGAAAGAATTGTTCCTGAGACACGCAAGCTACATAGGAGTACAAGAGAGGTTAGAGAACCAAAATGGTATATTTTTCTAGTTACCAAGGATGGTGACTCGTTATTAGTTGATAATAATGATCCTCTAACATATAAGGAAGAAATAAGTGGCATAGATGTTTCCAAGTGTCAAGAAAACATGAATTCTGAAATGGATTCCATGTACCAAAACCAAGTTAGGATTTTGGTAGATCCTCTTGTTGATGTAAAGCATGTTGTTTGAAAATGGTTATTCAAGAAGAAACTGGACATGGAAAGACAAGTCAGTACCTATAAGAAATGATTGATTACAAAAGGGTTCAAATAGTGTTAAGGAATTGACTATGATAAAACCTTTTCACCAGTTGAATTTCTAAAATCCAATAGAATTCTATTGGCCATTGCCACTTACCATGACTATGACATTTGGAAAATGGATGTGAAAATGGCCTTCCTTAATGAGAACCTTTAGGAATATGTCTACATGACACAACCTGAAGGGTTTATGACTCCAAAAGATGACAATAAGGAATTAAAGTGGTAGAAATCCATTTATGGATTAAAACAAGCATCCAGGTCATGGAACATTCATTTTGATGAAACCATAAAAAAATTGTTTTTATAAAGAATGAATGTGAGCCTTGTGTCTACAAATTATTTAGTGGGAGTGGAGTTGTTTTCCTAATCGTATATATTGATGACATATTACTTATCGGAAATGAGATACCAGTCTTGATGTCTGTTAAGGCATGGTTGAATCAATGCTTATCCATGAAGGACTTGGGTGAGGCAACATATATTATTGGGATCAAGATCCATCATGATATATCCAATAGATTATTGGGACTAAGTCAAAGTATATATATTGATAAGATACAGAATAGATTCAGTATGGAACAATCCAAGAGGTGATTGTTACCAGCATCACATGGCATTCATCTTTCCAAGAAAATGTTTCCTCATACAAATTAAGAAATAAAGATAATAGAAATGACTCCATATGCATTAGTGATTGGTTCAGTCATGTATTTCAGGCCTTGTACTACGTTGGATGTCGCCTATGCATTGAGTGCGGTAGGCAGATATCAAGCTGACCCAAGTGACCATCCTTGGATGGAAGGCAAGACTATCCTAAACTATCAAAGGAATACTCAGGATATGTTCCAGGTTTATGTAGGAGGTAAGGAACTAGTCATCAGAGGATATGCAGATGCTAGTTCCTAGACTGATCAAGATGACATGAAGTTGCAAATGGGTTACATCTTCACTTTGAATGGAGGTGCAGTAAGCTGTAAGAGCTCAAAACAGAGTGTGGTTGTATATTCTATAGTAGATTCCAAGTATATCACAGCTTCTATAGCAACTAAAAAGGCATTTTAGATGCGAATCTTTGTCCAGGATCTGGATGTTATACCTATCAGTAAAGATCCCATCACATTATACTTTGATAGTACTGTAGCGGTGGCTCTCATAAAAGAGACAAGGTCACATCAATAGACGAAGCACATACTTTGGAAGTATTATCTCTTAAGGGATTTTCCTAAGAGAGGTGAAGTTATAGTTATTAGTATTTCCATGGAAGACAATGTGGTGGACCCCTTGACTAAAACCTTGACTCAGCAGAATCATGATCACCATGTGAAATCTAACAGACTGAAAGTCATACGTAGTTAGCTCTAGTCCAAGTGGGAGTTTGTAAGATTTTTTGTCTTAGAACCAACTAGATGTAATTTGATTACAAGGATATTAAATGTATTTAAATATTAACTATATTATTAGATACTATTCATTGTTCTGCATGACTATGATTTAATAATGTCCTAGAGTATTTGTTTTATTGATAAGGGCATGGTTGTTCTCCACTATGATGAGAACATTGAAATTATATAACAATATTTTTAAATATAGTTCTATGGTTGGAGGAAATACTATGATGGGATAGATATCATGAGAACAGTTAGGTGTGAGTACTCGTAAGTAGATAAGACTTCCTCTCATAAAGTTTTCACTTGGTAATCTCCAAGACAAGAGATTATGAGAATAGACCTACCTGTAAGAGTTATTCATGTTTTGGTATCATCAGATATTTCTATCTTGAAGTGTGTGTAATTATCTATAGACTTTAATATTATCATTAATACATTTCACTACTCACACACTTTGATTTACTGATGAAAACCATCCCACATACAGTTAGTGGGAAGTATGTTACATGTGGTGCGTCACGAGTGGCATGTTGTTAATGGATAAGTCAAAGAAGGATTTACCCCTTCCATTTATGGAAGTTGATATCTCATCCCTTTTATTGAAATAGAACCATTGTGAGAAATTCCATGTCCATGGTGTCACGACGAGTTTATTTCTGGTATTCAAATAATGACTTTTCAACCACAAAAGTTGATGACATTATCATGAAACCTGCTTGATGAGATATTGTGACAAAAGGATTATATTACACAGTGAGTTTTCATATGTGGATTTCATTGTTGTGACTTTATATTCTTTCTCTTGGGTTCCTTGACACATTTCTAGACAGTACTCTTGGACTTTAGGAAAGTCTGCCTAATGCCAACGAGAAAGAATCCTAGAGGGTCACACTCTAAGTGATTCTGGTGGTCTTGATTAAATTCTATTTTAATTTCATTAATACATATTATTCTAAAGATAATAGAATAATTGTATTCAAGATAAAATTATTGCATAAATTAAATAAATATTTATTCACTGGATTGCGGGTAAAATTTATTTATTTATTTTATTGAACATTTAATAAATATATATTTACTAGTTTGTAAATAAAATATTTATTTAAGAGAATAAATTATTAATTTATTTATTCAGTTGTTTAATAAATATAAGTGGAGTTTGAGAGGACCAAGGCCGGTCCGGTAGTAAAATAATTATTTTCAAGCAGATAAATAATTATTTAACTAGTTGACACAAATTAAAATAACGCTTCTATTATTTTGTGATGCGGAATTTTATTTATAATTCTGTTTTGAGAAAGTTGACACACCATAAATAATGAAGTGGTATTATTTTTAATAGCATGGGTTTTCTCTATGATTATGAATATATTTAATTGATGTTATGTAATTAAATATTGTAATGAATCCATGTGTCAATAAATAGACACATACATCTATTATGTCATGTACCGAACCGCACACCCAGTGAATGAAGAATTATTGAGAAAAATAATTTCTCTCTCAAATCCTCTTCCAGCCCCTATCAAGAATGATAGATGTTCTTCAATGCCAAAGAACAAGCGATCAACAATGACTGACACAAGACACTTGCTTCACCGCACTAGCACCCAAAGAACAACCGGTGTCGATCAGAGACCATTGGAGCACATTCGGATCACCGCTAGATGTATTCTAGTTTGGATCCTTACAAGAACAATAAGATAATCCGTAAGGGTCATTCTGGATGATCAATATCATCAATGAAAAAAATAACGAAGATCCTGGTATTATTTTCTTAATTAAATTAATGAAATTAATTATAGACATGATGTGCAAGATCCTCTCTAAAGGTTTCAGGCCTATTCCTTATTTATATAAATCTTTGGTTCTATTCCATGGAGACTGGAGTTCATCATTATACTGATCTCAGAGTAATCATTGATCATGGTAAAAATCAAAGTTGTGTGTCGGACCAGTCACGCTTCTTCTGCGCCTAAAACCTTTACAATGGAGTGATGATGGGGTCGCCACTCCCTTGTCACACTCGGGAATCAGTCCCCCAAACTCTTTATAAAGATAAATATGGTAATACCCTACACTGGGCATAGTTCATCTATCTACAGAGTGGTACTCTCCCATATTAGATCACCAACAGTGTGCAGGTCCTCCAAAGAAGTTTTGGCTCCCTCGTCTACAGAGCACAGTAATAAGGAGCATGCCCCTCCACACATATTACGGTGAGATTACATGGGATACATGGATCATAGTTGTGTCTCCATCAACTGTGGAGACAATACTGAGGTTATAACCCCCCCCCCCCACACACACACACACATAGATTCTAATGTGGTTTTAAAAGATGTTGGGCATCAAATATAGACTTTTGGAGCTACAGAATGAATCGTTCTTCTATAATGGTATTTGGAAATATAGATCCCCTTTCTCTCTCATTTGGGATTCTTGTTGAGTATATATGGGTTATGCTTTTGGTTTTTGTCTCAAATTCTAATTGATATTCCTTCATTGGTTTGATATAACCATTTTTATATATTTTTATCACTCCCTTTATAGTTTTTATGGTGTCTTACTGGTTATGTATATACTCACCCCTTCATGGGACTTTCCCACAAATTTTGTGTATTGTACAGATCATTGACCGTTTGATGGTGACATTGATAGATCATAGTGATACCTATATGCATAGACCATGTATGATGGTCGAGACTTGGAGATTTTGAGTTTGGATCTCTTAGTTTTCCTTTATTTTAGTTATTGTTAGGTTAGGTCTTTATTTATGGTTGGGTATGAAATTTACCCTTTTTATTTTATATTTTTGTACTCAATTGTATGTTCCTAGAGGTTATTGAATGCATGTTTACACTCTATATGTTATTTAATTTTATATTCCTCTTCACATATACATGAAGATAGTTTGGTGCATGCATACCAGTATATTAGGAAAAGTCCTCCCAAATCATTTATGTTTTCTCAGGGATTATTTCCATCCCCTGGCCTATGGAGTTCGACTTGGGGTTGTGATGGATCATCCTTCCACCAGTTGGGTAGGACCTGGTGGGTGGGGTGTTTTTTCATTGAGATTTATTGTCCTTTAATCAAGACCTGTAGAAATATATAATTATTATAAGTTTTTTAAAGGGATATTCATCCTCTGATCTTGTTCTCCCATATTCTTATGGTATAACCCTTGATAACATGTTCATAAGTCATCCCTTACTAATCATTTTTTCTCACCCCTTTTTTATGTTTTCTTTCACTAGTTTATAAAGATTAATATAACCTATGACATGTTTATAAGTGGATCTAGTGTGATTTAAATGTGGATAAATGTTCACAAGTATCATAAAAAAATTTATTATGTAACTAATACTTAAAGAAATTAAATCTTTCATTCTTGGGATTTTGATATTATTTATGAGTTATAATGTTTATCCCATAGTAATTTTATAAAATAAATATAGTGTAACGACCCAAACATTAATTAATGAAAATTCCTCTTGATCTAATTAAATTTATTATTATGTAAAATGTTTTTATAAAATACTAACTTCATTGGTTTTATGTTTTTGGATTTCAAAATACCATTATGTATTGTGACCATTGCTAATATAGTGTTTGAACAGTGATCACATGATTAGTATAAATATAGAGATTTAACAAATCCAATTTACTCAGACAAAGGAAGAGATAGAATCATCCAGTAGAATTGCTCCATACGAATCCCATTTGTTGTAGCTCCAAAAGGAGGTGGCGTAATTGGTCTTCACTCTTGACCAATCCCAAGATGAGCTTCAACAAGTTAGGCTCGAACAGAACTACCTATGGAAGAAGTGGAAGATGATAGAGATTACCACCCGATCAATGTTATCCAAGCCACCCCAAGAGTATGTCACTATCGCAAACCTTACCCTTCAGTCTTATGCATGTTTTATATGGAGTTACGTAATGATACCCTAGTACTATTATTATGTACATTACTTTTATGTAGAGAATATACATTCATTTTATTATTATTACTTTTTAAATAGTTTCTAAAGAAAAAAATAGAATTTTACTTAATTAAGAAATATATTTTTATAAATTAATGGATTGTTGAAAAAAATAATGTTTTAAATAAATATTATTACTAAAATAATTTTTATTAAATATAAATGATCGTATAATTTTTATGAATACAATTGTAATTTTTATTAGGGTTTGAAAGTTATTTTTGTCAAAACCCATGAATTTTTATTTAAGGTTAATTTTTATTTTAAAATTAAAAATTCACATTTTTATAAAAATATTTAGATAAAATTAATAACATTTTTGGAATTCATACGTCAAAATTATCCGATGATGAAATTTTCAAAATTTTCTGAGACAGTCAAACTCTTGGGTAAAAATTAAATAGCGTTTAAATATATAATGTGTTTTATGACATCATAATAACCCAATAGTGATATAATAAAATAATATAAACCTTATGTTCAGCCAATATATGTTTTTTCATTAAAATAATGTGATTTTAGGTTTTTATTTATTTATTTTACAATTCTTTAGTGGACCCTCCAAGACTTATAAAACATTTTAGCTTTTAAAATAGATTTCCCTGACAGTGTGACTCACCTCCAAAAAATAATTATTAATATTTTAAGAATTTAGGCCATTGGCCTTATAAAATATTATTTTCCACTCCACTTTGGAAAAAAACTGTGGGCAAAACCATGGGCTGGTTTGTGGTTTTGATTAGTTTAATGTGTGGTGTCCCAAACCTAAATAATAAAGAATTCCTTCTTCTTTATTATATAAAACCACCCAAGCTCCAGCTTCCTATTCACTCAAAGACTTTTTAGAAAGACCAAAACCTTCACTCCTCTCTCTAAAATCCTCCCAAGGTGCCCCCAAGCTCCCAAGAAGCCTCTCCCAAGCCTTTGGGATCACACTTCCAAGTAAGGTATTTCTTCCCTTCTCATTTTATTCCAAATTTATTTAAGTTGTTATGCCCTTTTATTTTAAATTAAAAATATTGGGGTATGATTTTGAACCTCCCCCATACTTCCCTCCTTATTTTTAATGATGAGAGACCCATTTCTATCTCATTAATGCCTTCCATGTACACCTATTACCATGCCAAAATTCCATAAGGGATTTCTCTCTCCACATTTATATCCAAGAAATTCTTTTGTTTTATGAATCTGGACTCCATTACATATGTTGGTACATGTATTCATATGACCCCATTACTGTCCATTTCATGTACATATGATGAGACACCCTTTCCACTCTCATCAACCATTTTTAAGAATTTGTATGTCACGTCGTTATGCTGCCAAAATTGCACCGTGATATTCCAAGACAAAGTCATTGTGTAGTGAATACTAAGACCATTTCCCTATCAAGGGTATTCACCTTTATTCACATTTATTTATTGATTATAGAGTTTCATGTATGAATTCCAAATTCCTTTATCATGTAATAAATGATTATGTTTAATGAATCCATGTTATATGATCCATGTGGCACACTTATGCATGAAATGAAATGATTAAAAAGTGTTCACCCTGATAGAACTCTGATTCATTGGTTAATGATTATTATCATGACACGTCAAGTGAGATTAGGGTTTACTCATGATAATTCAAGTGAAATTAGTGTTTACTCATGCTCCATATTCAATTATCCTTGGCTCATTCATATTCCATGTTAAGTGTTGTCACCACATTTCCATGTTATGATAAGAATGTTATATCATCCCTTTATGTTCATGTTTATTTTATTCTCCATTGATATGCCTATTTCCTAACATGTATTGTATTCTTCATGTTATTCCTTGTTTACTCTCTTATGGGGATTTATAGATCACCCTTGTCTTATTCATGTCCTCAGGTTATCCCAAGAAATGCTAAGTATGAGGAAATGTAGTTGTCATGTAAAAAAAGTTTTCAATAAAGATGTTGTGTTTCATGTTTTAAGTCGTTATGTAATGTTCCTAATCCCCAAATACAATATACCTCTTGATCTTCTATGTTGTATAAAGTGAATATTTCATGTAATAAATCATGTTTAAGTGTGTAATAATAGTCAGGGTTGTTATATATAGGTTTATCTTACATTGTATAAAAATTAGTTTTTAAATAAATTGTTATTAGCACAAGATCTAGGAGTGTGGGATTTGGGCTCCTGATTGGTATCAGAGAAGTTTTTAGTTGTTTTTTACAATTGTTTTATCTATTTTGGGAGGTTAGGATTAAATAAAATTAGTGGAAACCCTATGGATAAATCAAAGGGATATATTTGAGTATAGGATAACATCTTGAAATTTTAGTAAAGTATAGATTTCTTAGGTTTTCTAAAAATAAAAAACATGTCTAGATACTACAAGTGGATGTAGGCTCCAGAAAAGATATACCTAAGGGTGATAACACAATCATCACTTGGTGCAGGACAAAGAGTTTTAATTGCATACTCAGTTTGACACTCTTTAGGGATATAATTTTGATTAATATCATTATATTTATAATCCAATATAAAGGATTTATTGTACTAAGGAATTACATTATGTAATATGAGAGAACCCAACCTAAATAAACCTATATTTAAAAAAAATGATTTAGGTTGAAATAAAATAAAATGTGATAGTTTCAAAGAGTAACACATTTTAAGGTTTATATTTTTATAATTTCCTTATGATGTAAATATTTATCACTAATTTCAACCCTTTTAGTTTTAGTAATGACCAGACCTAGAAGGAACCATGGGTACGAGGACTGTTGCTAAGATTAACTCAATAAAAAACCCATTATAATGGGATCTATAGTGAGAAACCATGTGATTATAATAGACCAGGTATCATGAAATATGATTAACAATGTAAACATATGTTATGTACCATATACACCAAATAATAAAATTATGGAGTCTCATGAAAGAAAAAATGATGAATATGATAAAGGAAAAAAATGATCAATTTCCTTATTATCAAAAATGTGAGAAGAAACATCAAGGTAATTACCTCAAGGGATGGGAAGGTGCTTTAATTGTGAAAGTGGGGGTCATAGAGCAACAAGTTGTCATTATAAAATGAAGAGTTTGGTTAACATGATTAAAATAAATATATTTCATCCAAAAGTACAATTAATAATTAAATTTATTGTGTGTGGATAATGTTGTAATTATCCAAGTCAAATCCCTAATCAAAGGACTAACCAAGATTTTGAGCATCATCAACCTCTAAGACCAAGTGTACAATGGAATTCATTTTTAATCACTTCTTTTAAAGTGGATCCTGACATTTAAGGTATGTGTACCCTCCAATCCAAAGTTATAGACGTCATGATGGAATTTGATTCTAGGAACTCTTGTGTATATAATAATTTTTCTAAGATCATTAAATCACCACCTATTAATTTTATTTTTGAAGAAATATTCTAGTGGTGTGATTATTATATTCCAAATTGAATCTTATAAGAATGAGACTTCTGGAAATATTATTCTCCATCCTTTAAAAAATATTATATGATTTTTGAAATGTACGTGTTCTATATACTTAGCAAGGAAAATCATTTATTGAAATATGTGAATAAAAATCAATATAAATATATCATATCAAATTAATTAATATATGGTTCTATCTCATGTGGAAAAAATATTTCTTTGATAAGATTCATGATACATAATCATGATGAATGTTTAGCTAAAATGGTTAGGAACAAACCCAATATTGAGATATGTCTATTATAAGGGAAATAATGAGTTTCCCAGACTTTCCCAAGTTACTAAGATTTCAAAAAAATTTCAAAACTAAAGATACAAATAACTTAATTACATCCTTAACTAATTTTTCTATTCGGTAGAATACAATGACCATAAATTCTAGATACTGTAAAACAAATGTTATGTTTGATAAATTACATTACATGCTACACCCAATATAAAAAACCACAAAATATTAGAATAAAATTATTTGTAAATATATAATAAACACTAATATGGTAAATCATTAAAATTTATTACCTTTGGAAAAAAAATATTAAATATGAATTTATTTTGAAAAGGGCTATGTTTAATAAAATTCATTTTCTTTATGTTATGAATTTTCATTTAAAAAACTATATTTAAAAATTATAGGATTTAAATTTGATAAAATAAAAATAATTTTTTAATTACCCAAATCAAAATTAACTAAAAATAAATTTTTTAGTTTTTTCTAAAAAAGTTTATGTTTATTTGAAAAATAGGTTTTTTTCCAAAAATTATAATTTTTATGTGTTTATCATTATTTAAGTGTATCCTATAATATTAAAACCCATATTAATTAAAATATATATTTAAGTAATAAAATTATTCATTTTAAAATATTGTTTGAACTTATATATCCTATTTTCAACATTTTTAGAACTAAATTTAAATGTTTCTTTAATAAAAATTGTTTTCATTTTTTTATTCTAATTAAGTTTTTCCATAGTTAAATTAGGTTTCAGTAAACTTTGAAATCTAAAAGGATTTATTTTTTTATAATAAAACAGTTTATTTTATAAAATTCAGTATTTATGATAGTCTTATCTTGAAAATAAATTTTTAAACATAAAAACACAGTGTTTCTAATAACTATTTTTATACATTATTTGTTCTAATCTAAAAAATAATTTCTCTTACCCTTAGAAATTTTTTTGATATAATTATTTATAAATTTTAAATTAGGATAATCAAATTGGTTAAAATGGTCAATGTTTATTTTCTTATTAATATTAATTGCTAAAGTTAAAAAGTAATTACCAAGATAAAAGTAAATTAGTGTAAAAGTTAAAATTTTAAAATAAAAAATCCCTAAAACACTGAAGGTTGTCTCCAAAGTGAGTTTTTTGGGTGATTTTTGACCCAAAATCATTTTAACCTCATCTTTGTATCATTATTTTCATTTAAAATAAATAGAAGATTTATATTATTGAAAATGTAATGGTTACTTCCAAAACTACTCTTCCCTTTACTTATAAAAGGGTTACACTTCAACCACTTCAAGTCTCACAAATCATTCAAATTTAGTATTTAAATTCTTCCACATGAATACTTATATAAACCTATACCTCATTCAAAATTTTTTGGTCACAATTATTTAGCATAAGGCCTTCATTTATTGGGAGAATTCCAAGGGAAATTCATGCCCCCAATGTGAGTATTGTCAACTACTTAATTTTTATTATTAATTATATTCATTAAAATTTATTATAGATTCACTAATATAAATATATTATTAATATTTATATACTTAATATATATTATATTAAGTGTATAATCATTATTTATTCATCTATCAAAACCATTAAGAAAAAAAAGAAATCTCCATTTGTGTGTATGAGTGGAATACCGCCTCCACGAGAAACAAAATTCATTTTTCACCATGAAAAATCATTTATGGTTCCTAGAAAGTATTTAATGAGTATATATTATTTTTATTACATGTTAAATATTCTTTACATTTCATATTTTTATTATCTAAATATGTCCCTTACCTCATTAAATCATTATAACATGTTACTATTTGGGTAAATTTAAACCCCATGTAAAAGATGTTATAATTATTATGTCATAAAGGATTATGGGATTTCATATAATGATAATATAATTTAATAATGATATATTTAGTATGTTTTAATGATTATATAAATTTTTTGTTAATATTTCATATATTTATTAATATATCACCTTTTGATCATTAATCACATCAAAAACTAGTTTATCACGATTTCTATTTTCACAAGCCATATTCATGTATTTAACCTAATGAAAAGAAAACATAAGTAATTATTTAAAACAATTTTTATTATATATTTAATAATTTTTTAATGAATAACTTGAAACAACTTAGTGATAATTGATCTTATCTTCAAGATGTTTGTAATAAAAAACAACCAAAAGTTCTAACACTCAATAATGAAAATAAAATATAATTGGCTAATATATTTGTATGGTCATAAAATAATTATAAAAATGTTATTTTATTTAAATTATTTTATTTATATAAGTTACAATGATAGTAATTTTCATTATAAAGGGGAATAGATCACAGTTGACCTACTAAAAATACAAGGTATGGATTTTCGATATCAAAATTCCTCTCTTTGAGACATGTTTTTTATCATGCATAAAATTTATTTAAAGTGGTGAGTATGATTCCTAATTTGGGATTTTATATCATGAAATACCATTTAATTAAGTTTAATTTAGTTCCCTCTATCTTTCAGGTTTATTTTAGATAAATACTTCTGGAATTGTAAGGGGTTTTTGAGGCTCAAATCCATTCCTTAGGCCACAATCAATCATCTTTTCTGAAAACAATTCAAGGTTTCTATTATATAACATATTATGATGTTATGCTGTATTTACACCTTATATTATAATGAAATAATTCTTTAAAAGAAATTCTTCTTCATTGATGAATATATTATTTCATAGAAAATTTTAAATTTGTTAAGAATAATTCACATCTTTTAATTGATTTTCTCTCCATATCCATGTTTTTACTTCCCAAAAATGTTCTCCTTTCCCTGGTGGAAACTAAAAAAATATCTATAATGATACTTATATTCACTTTTATTAATTATAAATCAAATTTTTCATCAACCTTTTAATGATGTGTGTTTTCAATAAAAGTTTTTTTTAATATTTTAATGGTTTTTCACAGCCTGATCTTATATTATTCCCCTCTACTTCACATTTTAACATATGTTTTCTCAAGGTAAAATAATTGAAATTTATTTTGAATAAATTTTTTATAAATTTTACCCTTCATCTTAAAAAATGGTTTTTAGAAAGTGACTTGAAAATAATTTCTTTTTAAGATGATATTAAAAAATGCTTTTCAAGGAATTTTTTTTGTTAAATATCTTAAATTTTAAAAATATTTTTCTATAATAGAGAAATAGTTTATAAATTTACCAATGTGTACTATTCTTAAATATTCTTTTTGGGATATTATCTTTTTGCATCAAATGATCATGTTTTCTTATGTTCTACCACTTGTAAATGTTATGAAACCCATTTTCCTCTCATGATTATTTATGATAATATGAATGATTTAATTTTAATAGGAACTCATATGTATGGGTGAACATGTGTGGGGTCAAATATCATCCCCAAATTCATTGGTTAAGGATTTATATCTCATGATATAAGGTTTTTAAGCATATAAAAAAATTGTTCACAGCATGAGGCATGAACATTTTGTTTATTCACAATATGAATCATGAACATTTTGTTTGTTCACAACATGATGCATGGGAATTTTTTTTCACAATTTGAAGCATGGTAATATTGTTTATTCCAAACATGAATAGTGATAGTTTTTTTATTCAAAAAATAACATGTGGGTATTTTTTGTTAGGACATGAATTGTGGGAATTATTTTTTTATAACATAAAAATGGGAAATTTGTTATTCAAAATAAGAATAAGGGGAATTTTGTTTATTTGAAAAATAAAGACTGGATATTTTATTTTATAACAATATGAAGTGTTGTAATTTTTTATGTTCGCAACATAAAATTTGACATAATTTTTGTTCACAACGAGATTCATGGAATTTTTTTTCACATTATGAATCACGGAAATTTATTTATAAAAAAATTAAGTGTGGGAATTTTTTTTGTTCACCAAATGAAGTTTGGTCATTTTTATTATTTGTGATATTGATAATGGGAATTATGTTTGTTCACAATATGAGTTTTGGGAATTTTTTTGTCCACAACATAAATCATGGAAATTTTGTTATTCACAATATGAAGTGTGGATTTTTATTTTGTTCATAACATAAAGCAAAGACATTTTGTTTGTTCAAAATGTTAAAATTAACCCATTATTATTCTTACAAAAAATTATTTTATATTTTAGGTTTTAAGGGAATAATAAATTTCCAGGCCATAATCATGTGATTTTTCTACATGGGACATGTTTATAATCTTCTGACTTAGTAGTGTTTTGTCGTGTTTTATTTTTTTCACTGAGATTTCATGTCCTTATATCATTAATTGTGGAAAAATACTATTATTCATATTATTTTAAAGAGATATTACTCCACTAGTTGTGTTTTCACATATTCTTATGATCTAACCCTAGATAACATATTTATAAGTCTTACCTTACTAAGCATTATAGCTGACACCTTTCTTATTTTTTATTTCCTTGTGTTATAAATATGAGTATATAACCTAATAGAGATCTAGAAGTAGATCTAGTGTGATTTGAATGTGCAGAAATATTCACGAGCATTGTAAAAAAAATTCTTATGTATATTATCCTCAAATACACTAAAATTTTTGTTCTTGTGATTATGAGAGGATTTATGAGTAGTAATTATCATCCTATGGTAATATTGTAAAATAAATATGCATTATTCTCACTTTTTATCAAAGATAGTGTTTAAAGAAAGTTTTTTTAACATCAGATCTATGAGTGTGGGTTTCAAAAACCTGAAAGGAATATATTTCTTATAGTTCAAACAATTTTATGGAATATCACACATAAATAATAACACTTACCAAATTTAAAATAAAACATGTTTTGAAATTCATTTTCACCATCAATACCAAAGGGGAAATACATTTTATAAAAGAATCCAAAATTTTCACATTTAAAGAATCATAAATCATGTTGTTAAACAATTTATAAAACCAATTTAAAATTAGAAAGTAATCACATTTCATAACAAAAGGGATTTTCCTGAATCCACCTACCTCAAACACTTGGTATACCAAAAAATAAAATAGGAACCACAAGACAATGAGAAAAAGGGATCTTAGAAAGAAGGATAAGACCCTATACCTATAAACTCATACATATAAACCCAGATTCTACAATATTTAGATTGATAAAGCCAACAGAAACCAGTTTCCATGATAATTACTGAAGAAGCACATAATGATCTAGGTAGATTTTATATCTTCCTTACTTTCTCAGAATGTATCAATAAGAAAATCCATTAAATCATTACATATTCCATTGATCTATTCATAAAATCTATGATATATGGTTCCTTTCAATAGAAAGAGAAATGATCTATAAGAACGATGAATAAGAGAAAAGACTGATCTCATACCCCGAGTTTCCAAAATCCAACAACTAAAGATCCTTCATAATCACTATTCATAAGGGTTGGGTTCTCCCAAATCTATAAAAATAATCCCTAGGTTCGAGTACCTTGGTTATAGAAGGAATAATGTGTGAAACACGAGGTGTATTAGGTTTAAAAATATATTTTTGGACTAGGTAATTTCCATCACATGGTTTTTCCACAGGGTTTGTAAAACTGTGAACCAACCATTCCCCAACTTATGTGCATTGGGGAAAAACCATATAGTTTGACTACATAGTTTGATTATCCTAGAACCAACTATATAAAATACCAATGCCTTAACCCATGAAAAGTTACGTGGTTTTCTGAGAATGACACGTGGTTTGGCCTAACCATGCGCCAATCGTGTACTTACCCAAAAAACTCAAAAATTCCCCAAAAATATCTTAGAATAATCCAATAGTAGTTCAAAGAAATATATTCAAAATAAATGAATATAAATACCTAAAAGTGATATTTGGGTGTGAAACTTTCTCATCATCATAGTTGTTATTAATTTTCAAGCTTCCTTTATAAGTTTCTATATTTTTCTCAATGAAATAAAAATACCATTATATAACATTATGACTCCAGTAACCTAGATCAGGAGGTTATATTACTATGTTACATCAAAATAAAAGAGATCACATCCAATAGGATTAAATAGTTTAGTAGTTTTGAGTGACTACAAAAATTCATGATTCCAACATTATATTTGAAAATATAAAATTAAATATAAAATTATAATGATAAAATTATAATTTCATCTAGTATATCACTAAAATAATTCATAGATACCTTATTATTACCCTGGGGAAAGGAAAACATAATAAAGGGTGAGCTTAGATTCTCAATAAAGGAAAGTATAATGACCCAGATTTTTAAGGATGTATTTTTTCTTTTTAGTTTCACTTAAATCGAAGACTGCACCTTAAGGAAAGTTGGTTTCATTTTTGGAAGAATGTTATAGAGTCTCTAAAACCTAGTTAAAACCCAAATACAAGGAGTTTATTTCAATGCATTGTGTGTATGAAATACAATACTTGTGTTTGGCTAGCCAGTCCAGCTTATGACATATAAAGGGTTGTTCCAAGTGGGATACCCTGAACCTTACAAGAAGTGTAAAGCGTTTACATGTTATTTAAATTCCTAGGATTAATTTTTTTAAAGGAGTAAGAGCCTCATATTATTGGACAGAGGATCTTATTTCCTCCCATGCATAATAGGAGCTGTATGAGAGAGCTCATCCAATACCTAAACCTAGGTTCCACCATTTCTCCTCTATCCAAACTCTGATCAGACAGTCTTCTATCAAGTTGGATCTACAATGGTATGTTCTCTAATCCTTTTACTTCATATCATGGTTTATCTTCCTATATATTGTGATATTTTGGTATGATATCATATTCACTATTTTTAGGTCATTGAGCTATTCTTCCAGTCTCTTTCATTTTTCTTTGAATTAAAGGTTGATACTTAATGATTAGCCATAAATAAACCTAATTTAGGTGTTTTATCAATTTTACCTCAAAGTTTAGGTGTTTTAATATATTTTTACGATTTACCACATGCCATAAATTTCTATGCATTACCTCAAAATGTGTTAAGCATCTTGAATTAATTGTACCATGCTTAATTTCTTATTTGGTCTATATTAGATTGTAAGAGGACTCTGAACTCCTTGTTTTCCACCCCTTCAGGTGTTATAAATTAAAATAACCTCTTTTATATAAATTTTTAAATTAATAAACACCATCTATGTGTTTTTATTGACATGGAAATTTAATTTCATTTCTTTGTAAATTAAATGGATTAATTTAAATGAATGTAAATGGGTAGTAAATCCCTTCCACATGTATTATAGTTATGAAATTAATTTTTATGAATTGTGCACCCTTAGATATTTCTACTAAATGGTTATAAATTCAATATAAGTGATACCTTATACTTACTATTATTATAATTATTAGTCCATTGTTATTGGATGTGAACAATGGTCAATGGTTCTATTAATCTTGGTGTTTCACGCTCCCTTATGTTGGCTGCTAGATATGAAATCTCACACCATTGTATTTTTATTTCGATAATGGGAATGATGATCCACCTTATTATACTTCAGGTGTTGGGCATGAAGACTCACCCCACCATCTCTATTGATGGTCAATATGACTCTCATTTATATGATATTATGGGATTTTACCCTTTCTGAATCCATTGGCTCGTTAGACTAGTTATGGATGCCTAAGTTACACCCCGGTTCCAGCTAGCACCAAGTATATATGTATACGGATCTAAAATTCCTCACATATAGTGTTCATATATGTGTATACATATTATATGTGTGTGTGTGTAAATACTATATATATGGCTACTGATCAGACTCATTTTGGCCTATACTGAAGCAGGTAGAGCTATCAGGGTGTCTTATAGGAACCTAATCTAGTTGGTATTTATTATTTTTCATTTTTTATATTTGATTTACTTAGAAACTTATATTGTAATGTAAAATGGCTAGGTTATTTCAAGAAATTATTGGTGGTGACCTACTTAGTTTATCTCACACCCTACTTGGGTTGCCTTTGGAAATTTATTAAACTTCATGTCAGTGGGTATGGATAAGGGAAAGTGACATACTACATATTCTTATTTAGTTTAATTATATCTTGGAGCATTGAAGATAAGGACTGAGTGTATTCTTATGATGCTAGTGGATCATACTTTTGGAATTTTTTTATTTTTGTATAGCATGTTGTATATGCCTTCCCCCTATATCCCCTATTACCCTCTTTGTATATTGGCATGACATGACATCTTTGTATATGACTAATCCTATGGATTTTGACTATTATTATAGTTTATTATTGTTTACACTTCGGTAATTGGTTATTGTATTTGACTCTACTGTTCCATCTATTTTATTATGATTTTTTTGTTTTCTGATTATTTATTATATCTATTGACTCACTCTTACATGAGGGTATAGTATCCCGACTGTACCACCTTAGATCCTCACTTCTTGTCAGAAACCACTGGTATATAAGGAGGAATGCTTTAGGCCATGTGACCTACCAGCTCGGGGAACCATTTAAGGGGTCTCCCAAATTAGGACATTATAAGGTGGTATCATAACCACTTTTTTTATTTGTTTTTTTATTTGGGTATTAGATAGGAGAGTAGTATATAATGGAATTTGGTAATTATCCAGTTCT
Source organism: Viscum album (assembly GCA_963277665.1). Taxonomy (NCBI): domain Eukaryota; kingdom Viridiplantae; phylum Streptophyta; class Magnoliopsida; order Santalales; family Viscaceae; genus Viscum; species Viscum album. Next base: position 966,559,855 of record OY728133.1, on the reverse strand, counting down.
TGGGAGTAGATAATCCACATAGTGGAGAAACCCAAATTACCTGGGATGGCTTATTGGTGTCATTGGATTTCACATGTTACTATTTATTTTATTTCACCTCTCAGAGATGCACAAGTTTTTTTATGTTATTAATATTGATATTATTATTGTTATATAATTTTTTCCTTGGCCTAGTATGGAAAAGAATTAGCATATCATGCATCATTATAGGCACCTGAGGACTAATATTCCATGAATTTTTAATGCCATGTCTACATTTTTCATGTATGTGCATGCTACATACAGTTTAGTTCCTTGATGATTATATATTCAATTGTGCTAATTCGTCTTGTAGGGATGATATAATTAGGTTAATTAAAGTACCTACATCAATATAAATGGTGTTTTTTGCATATATTGGTGATGATAGATTAATTGGCCAATTATACCATATTTTGGATTATGGACTTATGGGTTCCATAGACTAGAACAACATTAGATGATTGAATTACTTGAATACCAAAGGTAATTTATAGAGCTACTAATTTTATAAATCTTTAAGGTGATTCATGTAATAAAATTATTAATAATGACCGGTTACATCCTGATATTGGATGTAAAGTTTTGGGTGCAGCTAAATGATATATGAACTGTAATTTATAAGAAGTATGAATTTTAAAAATTCGAAATAGAAACGCATCTAACTGGACCATGATATATATATATATAAGAGTATGCACTCAATAAAATTTAAAATTTTAAAATAAATGGTTATCTCTAAATGGTATAACAATTCCAAAGTAATGGGTGTTTTTCTCTATACCTTTCAATTGACACTCTATATACTGGAACACCTATCATGTGATACAAGACCTTGACCAAAAACAAGCCATTCTAGTGGGTAGTTGGGAGTGTATCTTAGGTTCTTATGATTTGTTATGGTTTTCCCTTACCACCTAGACCTGGCATTAGGAGCATGTAGAGAGTTTTAACCTTTTCTATAAGAATTTTGTGTACCTATCCTATTATCTATCTAAAAAAATCAATTGTTAAATTATTTTATGAGTCATGTGTTTAGAACTGTATAACCATTCCATCACAATAGCCTCGGGTCGTATGCTTGTAGGGAATTGACCACCTCTCACTCTAGGTAGTATGTTATGATCAGTTAGTGATACCTCATGTAGTTCCACCTATGGCACCAGCTTTTATTCCTCATATGGGCACTGATGCCCAGTTTTGAGAATTTTTTCTTTATATGATGCAGAAAATGAAAGGTTTTTCTTGACCTATCATGACTATGGTCGAGTTGACTCGAGAGTTCTAGCGGTAGCAACATCCCACCTTTCTATGGGATAGAAGACCTCATGCTACAGATTCTGGATAAAGGTCATTCTTTTTATATTAGAGCATTTAGAGATGCCTACAGAGAAAGGGTCAATCTCATTGCCTGTATGCTACATGGTTCTACCAAGTGATGGTGGGGTATCATTACCCAAGTAGACCAATATAAAGACATGATCTAGATAGTCTTCTAGACATTCATCTATGATTACTTATTTCCATAGACATTGAGGGCTAACTTAGCAAGAGAGTGCATGAACTTGTATTAGGGAGCTATGTATTTCATGGAATAATCTACCCATTTTACCAAGCTATGGTTTTTCTCACGGACTCTAGCTAGTGATAAGGTCATGATTGATAGGATTTTTGAGGATGGAATCGTATACATCATCTAATCATAAGTTAACATTATCTGGTTGGCCATTATTTATGAGGTAGTAAACTAGGACCTCATAATTGAGAGGAATATGAGGGAAGATGATGGTGGGAACTAGGGAGGTTCAACACTCAAACCTTCTAGTGGTTCTTCTAGAGAAATAAATCAGTGTTTCGAGGTTTTTCATGGGGGAAGAAGTATTCAGACAGATCATATGAATAGATTCCTTATATTTCATGAATGTGGGAAGTCAGGGAACACAAAACCTCATTGTATGTGAGATAAAACGGAGTGTAGAGGCTACGGTAGGATGATGAATATCTAGTGCTTTTGTAGGAATTTTACCCCAACTTCTATAAAGAGGGAATCTACACCTACCCTGTATTTAGAAGAGGTCTAAGTAGTATCTCTCTAGGTAGGAAGTTGGAATACCATTGGTCACATAGGGTTAGGAGGTGGTCAAGGCATAAAGAATCAGACTCGAGACTTGGAATGCCAATATAGCATACTTACTAAGGGCGGTCAGGTTCTGACTTAGGACCATAATACATGAATGTTACATGCATTACGACCTATTACTGAGGAGAAATGTATTGGACCTTTGTAACGAACCAATTTTTTATAAATGGAAATTCCTTTCTTATAAATATGTCATATAATCACATAAAATCACAACACAATTAACAACCAAGAACTATGTGACCATTAAGCATTATGTTGTCAATTATGTGAATTGAATTTTTAAAATCTGACACACACAGTTGTGATCAGTAAGATGTTTTGAGTATGATAAGACAAACTTACTTTTTGGTGAATAGTAACATACCCTTATGAATATTAATATTACCCTTATGAATAGTGATATACCCTAATGAATGGTAAACTTACCAATGATAGTATATAAATAAGATTTAAGTGAAAGTATGATGTACCTATATTTTTGAATAAGTAAATAAATATTTTAAAACAGGTTTTTTTAGAATAAATTATGATTTAAATTAAATATTAAATTAATCAAATTTAGAAAGAAAAAAATGAAAATGGGATTCATTTCTTGACTCTCCATGTTGAAAAATGGTTAGCGTGGATTTTTGGTATTTTTCTAAAATATTTGATTTTTTATGAATAGTAAAATACGATAACTTACGATAAATGCTAAATACATGAATTATGACATCGTTAGCTGATGTATGGCTGATGTAAGGCCATTATCTCGAACTCACATGCACACATTGCTATTTCTTGTCATGGAATCATTACTATTGCTGGTATTGAGGGGAAATAATAAACTAAGGAATTAAATATTATGAAAAATCTCATTCCCTCCACTATAAATACCACCTCTTCCACCATCTTCTCTTCACTCCTCTCAATCATTTTTCCTTTCCTAAATTCTTCCCAAATATCTTCACAAGATACTACCCCAGGTCCAAAAGGCCCTATAATCTTCAACATGCCAAATCCTCTCCTTTTAAGAGGCTCTCAAAAAATATTGATTCAAGAGGTAAATTCCTCTTTTCTTTTCTTTATTTTTCTTTTCAAGTTCATTTGTTTTATTTTCTATCGTTAACTATCCTAATCCAAATGTTATGAAAACTCTATTACCTTAAATTTACTATAATATTTATATGATAATGGAATAATTTATTTTCATCTCTCCTTTTCTCTTCTTTTATTTTAGTAGCAAGGACACCATCCGAGATGTGTTAATTTACAACCTTCAAGGACGATGGGTTTTTTAATTTCCATTACGGTCTTCAATTATGGTCATGAAACTATTTTCAGGGTTTAAATAGACCATAATATATTTATTATGCCTCATATTTGGTTCTAGAATCATTTTTTACAGATGGATTTGTTTTATAGAAAAAATGTGTTCTTTGTGGTCAAAAACTGCCGGTTAACCCAAAAGGTTGTCACTAATGTTTTAAATAATGATTCAACTTATCTACAAGTAACAAAATTAAATTTTCAACCATGTAACCTTCTAGATGTTAAATAACAAAATATACCTTCAATTATAGACAAACACCTTCATCATACATGTTTATCCAAACATGAACCGATCATTAAAACCAAGCAAGCAAACGCACCAGAACAATGAAATTGAACCTCAAAACCAATCAAAATAGTTATAAATGAACTTAAAAAGGTTATAATAAAAATTTTAAATATATAATAGGTTATTTAATTATTAAGTAGTGAAAAAAAATTATTATTCATGTCATTATGTTCAAGAAAATATCACCATCAGATTTAAGGTAAGGGGTCTTCTCTATTTCACTTTTATTCAAGATTATCCTCTATGTTATTCCCTTTTATATGTAATTCCTAATAATAGGGTATAATTTTTCACCTTCTCCATACTTCCCTAATGATGTATAAAATATTATAAATACCTTTCTCTCTCATTAAACACTCCTAAGTACCCCTGATACCATGTTGATATTCTGTAAGGGATTCTACCCGAACCGCCTTAATTCCTTTGGGTTTCTCTATCTTTCTTTTTACCCAAATGAAGTTGTCTTCTCTCTTTGTGTAAAACTTCCACGTACTATTTATATGATCAAAACTTATGTTTCAAGATCCATCCCTCATTCTCTTTTTGTGATATACATGTTTTTAAGTGATTCTCTCCAAACACTTCTCGATAAGAAAAATTTTTTTAAGGGAACCTCCCTAATTATTAACATTATGTTTCAATTCTAGTTTTTTATAAATGATTGTTCACTATTCTATTTTAAAGTCTCTATAGTATTTTACTTAAAACCACTCAAAAATGTTTTTATGAAAAAAAATTTGAAAACATTTCCTTTATGTTTTCACTTCTACTTAACATCACTCATCATGATACATGTATATTTTGCCTTATTAATATCCATTAATACTTTAGTTCCCTTTTTTCATGGACACTTTTGGGTTACGCCCATCTGTTATGCTTTGTGTCATGATAATGGTACCCAATTCTTTCCATGGGTAATCCATTTTTTTATGTAAGATTTATTATGTATGATTATTTATGTGGAATAAATATTCTAAAAATTTAAGATGGGTTTTCCCATATAGTGCTTCAATTCATTGGGTAAAGTTAAGTCTCATGAGATGCTATGTGTGACGGTTTTGGCGCTTATCCTTGGCTTGTTCTACTATGTGAAATGATCTCAGAAGTTATCCTTGACTCATACTAAATTCATGTTTTATGTTTCTTCCACATTTCTATGACTCCATGTTTATATGATTCCATGTTTATATGTTAAGTTTCCATATGTTAAATTACTGTTTATATCATCATGTCATTCCTTCTATTCCTTGTGCTAATGCTTTGTTCTTATGGTTATTCCATTCCTGGGCTATTTAGCTCATCCCTCTATTCATGTATTCCTCAGGGTACCCTAGGAAGATGTTTTAGCACAATGGAAGTTAGGAGCTCAATTTTAATATTAAATAAAGAAGTTTGTTTTAGTATCATGTTTTTAGTTTTATGTACCTAGCCTTCAAAGACAATAGACTTCATGATCCTTGGCTTGTACTATGATGTATAATTATTCTTAAAATATTGTAATGTTATATGTAAAAGGATGGGGTCTCTATAGTTGCTGTCAGAGGATGGCCTGGTTATTTTTGGAGATTAGGAATAGATTACTTTAGTAAGAACCTTATGGATGAGATGAAGTATAAGAAAACATCCCTAAATTTTGGTAAGTGTAGAGTAAGTGGTTTATCAAGAAAATAAATCCCTATATATATTCAAATAGGTATATTTGGATCTGTCATAGATGTACCTAGGAGTGAAAACTTTGACAAAGATTTTTTAGCCTAACCTGGGGTATCCTGTTATATGAAAATGGGCCCTACTGCAATCTTGGTTTCACACTCCCAGGGGAAATGATTTGGTAAATTCATGAGCATAGTATAAACCATTTTTAAGGGGAAAAATACCATAAGAATGTAAGTTAAGAAATAAATCAACAAAAACCTAGATTGAAACATAGAGAATCACAAGTTAGGGTATACTTCTCCTTTACAAGTTTATCCTTTTATGTTCAAAGTTTTCTTTTTATTCTCAATAGCTAAAAATTCAAGCCCTCTGATTGTATTTTCTTTTTTACAGTTAAGGGTAGGAAATATAAGAACATGTTTCAACAATCAATGTGATAGGTAATGTGATGATTTCCCAAATCATATGGCTAATATGATGGGAATGGGTTCTCAAAACATCATGACAGTACTTTCTCAGCTGGATCAAGTTATGAATAATAAATTGAATCATGTGTAACACCCTCATCCTCTATGGAAATACCAAGTTGTTGTATAATCCTTCATGCGGAAAAGGCCTCCCATGTTTAGTGGATCTTTTGATCCCCTCCTTGAAGAATAGTGGATTAACTCCATTGAAAATATATTATTTTTCTTCCAGTGATCATAAGAAGACAAAGTTGAACTGGCAGTTTATCATTTTGATGGGGAAGCTGATCAGTGATGGACACTAATCAAGAATACAAAGTACCAAGAGTAAATTGATTCCATGGAATGGGAGTAATTCAAGAGGATGTTTTTTAATAAATATTCGCAAACCCTCTATCTAAATATGGAAAGAGAGTTTCTCAGTCTCAAGTAGAAGGAAGATGAGTCCATTAGGTTATATGAAGCAAACTTTACAAGGATTCCAAGGTGCACCTCAAGCTTTTTCATGAACACTTAAAGCAAGGTGGGTCACTTATTTAGCTGACTAAAGCCGAGTCTATGAAAAGTGTTGTTGATTCGATAGTTAGATAGTTATGAGGAGATTTTTCATTGTTCCCTTAAGGTTAAAATGGATATTGGAGATTCTCAGTGGTCTTGTGGGCCTAGTGAAAATAATAGAAAAATAGATAACAACATGGGTGGTTGAATAAACAAATCCCATGATGGAAAGAAGCATTAATATCCCACTTGTAAAAGTTGTGGGAAGAAGCATCTTGGGAACTGTCTAAAGGGAACCTATAATTGCTTCAAATGTGTAATAATGGGACATATATCCAAGAACTTCCAATGTGATTTGAAGAATACCTCTAATTTGGAAGAACAAAGGAAGGTTTGGATCAACTCACAGCCTATAGTGTAGTGTTACAACTGCAAGGAGCATGGGAATTATGAAATCAATTTCCCTAAACCAAGGGTTGGAGGAGTAAATCAACAACAACCTCCAAGGAAACAAGGAAGTGCTTATGTTATGACTTCTGCTAAGGTGGATTCAGAAAAAGATGCAGAGAAAGGTACTCTAGTTATTCATTCAAGAATATCAAATGTACTATTTGATTTTGGTTCTACGCATTCTTTACTATCTTGCATGTTTATTATAACTATTCAAACACCGCCTCAAAATTTAGAGGCTAAGTTACCTATAAGAATAGGGAGTGGGGAAATTATTGCATCCATGGTTTATAAATCCTCCCCAGTTAATTTTTTTGGAATGGAACTCCCAGAAAATCTCATCATACTTACTTTAGTTGAGTTTAATGCTATCTTGGGCATGGATTGGTTGTCTTTATACCAATACAACATCTACTGTTGGGAACAGAAGATCACTCTTCACATCTCAAACTATCCTATAATTCTTTAAGAGTATAAGGAGGAAGATGAATCTTCTTTAGAATCATTATCTCAAGTATTGATATTAATTCCTTATGATCAAGCATGTCAAGCTCAAATGATTGGGACAAAGAAGATAATCATGCTTGAAGACATGCCCATCATGAGTGATTACACTGATATATTCCGAAAAGTGTTACTTGGCCTTCCTCCTGACTGAGAGGTTGAGTTCTCAATTGAAATTATTCATGGATCTCTTCCTATATCAAAGACACATTATATAATGGACACCATAGAGCTGGAAGACCCAAAGAATCAATTATAGGAGAATCTGGAGAAGGGTTTTATATGCCCAAGTGCTTCACTGTGGGGTGCACAAGTACTCTTCATCAAGAAGAATGATGGATCAATATTCCTCTGCATTGATTATCATGAGCTTAATAAAATCAAATTAAAGAACAAGTATCCCCTTCCACGGATAGATGGATTGTCCGATCATCTTTTTGGGTCCAGTTATTTCTATAAGGTGGACCTTCAGTCAGGATATCACCAATTAAAGGTGAGGATGTAAGATATTCCCAAAACTACCATTCAAACTAGGTATGGACACTATGAGTTCATAGTAATGGCCTTCTGACTCACTAATTCTCCATAAATTTTCCTGGATTTAATGAATCTTGTCTTTAGAGATTACCTAAACAAATTTGTGGTAGTCTTTATTGATGATATTTTGATATACTCCAAGAGCAAGGAGGAACATGAGGAGTATTTGAATACTATGTTAAAGACTTTGTGAAGGTAGAATGTGTATGAAAAGTACAGTAAATGTGAGTTATAGATAGATAAAGTATCATTATTGGGGGATGTTATCACCAGCAAAGGGATATCTGTGTACCCTTCCAAGACAAAGGAAATTGAAGGGTGGCTCAGTACAATATCTTTAACGGAGATCCATAGCTTTCTCGGTCTATCTGGGTATTATCGATGATTTTTGAAGAAATTTTCACGATTTTCAAACCCAATGACCAAGATGACATGGAAGGGAGTAAAGTTTTTCTTGACTCAAGAATGTGTAGAATGTTTAAAGGAGTTGAAAAAGAGGCTTATTATTGCGCCAATACTCACACTCCCAAAAAGTAGAGAACTCTTTGTGGTGTACAGTGATGCTTAAAATAAGGGATTAGGTTGTGTGCTAATGAAAAATGATAAAATGATAGCCTATTCCTCATGGCAGCTAAAAATACATGAGAAAAACTATCCTACTCATGATCTGGAGTTGGCTTGAGTGATTATTGCGTTAAAAATCTGGCGACATTATCTCTATGGGGAGAAGTGTGAGATATATACTGACCAAAAGAGTCTCAAATATATATTCACACAAAAAAATCATAATATGAGCCAATGAAGATGGAAATATATCATTAAGGACTATGACTTCTCAATCCACTACCATCCCGATAAGGCAAATAAGGTGGAAAATGCTCTAAGTAGAAAGGATCATGCACCTTTATCAATGATGAGAATTGAAAAGGATTTGATATTATTAGATTTGTAGAGGATGGACATGGGAATAATTAAGTGAGGAACATCATCAATCATATATCAAATGATTGATCAACCATCCCTCATAGAGAAATTAAAGGATTATGTAAGAAGTGATAAGGAAATTCAGAAAAGGGTCGAAGTGATTAGAAAAGGGAAATATTCCAATTTCAAAATTGTCAAGGATGGAGTTGTAAGATTTGGGTCACAATCATGTGTACCATATGGTCGATAGATAAAGAAGGGTCTTTTGAATGACTCATATAGCTCAAACTTCTCTGTTCACCCAAGGAGCACAAAGATGTATTGAGATCTCAGAGAGAACATTTGATGGTACAATATGAAGAAGGAGATTACTGAGTATACATCAAAGTGTCTGGTTTGTCAACAAGTGAAGGCTAAAATATAGAAGTCTAAGGGGATGATGAAACCACTAACCATGCCAAAATGGAAGTGGTAGAACATTACCATGGACTTTGTCACTTTACTTATAAGGAAATCAGAGGAAACAATGATATATGGGTCCTTGTGGGTCATCTTACGAAGACATCTCACTTTATCGCAATTCAAGAGGACTTCTCATTGGATCATCTTGTATGGATTTACATCAAAGAAGTGTTAAGGCTTCCTGGAGTACCACTATCTATTGTATCTAATTGTGATTTGAGATTCACCTCGAAGTTCTAGAAAAGTCTCCAACATGATCTAAGAAGTGAACTGAACTTTAGTACGGCCTATCATCCTCAAAATGATAGCCAATCTAAGAGAATTATTCATACAATAGAAGATATGTTGAGAGAATGTTCTATGTACTTCAAAGGAGGGTGGTACTAACACCTTCCACTGGTTTAATTCTCCTAAAACAATAGATTCCACTCGAGCATCTAAATGGCACCATATGAGGCCCATTATGGGAAAAGGTGCAGAACACCGGCATGTTGGGAAGAGTTGGTGAGCGTAAGCTTCTAGGACCTGAAATGGTTGAAGAAATGGTGGAGAAGGTTAAAATAATTCACCATCACATCATGGTATCCCAAATTTGACAAAATAGTTATGCATATAATCACCGATGAGACCTTGAGTTCAAAGTTGGAGACATGTTATTTCTACACATATCTTCATGGAATAAGGTCATGCGGTTTGGGAATAAAGGGAAGCTAAGTCCCAGGTACATCGGCCCCTTTGAGATTCTTGATCGTATCAGGGCTCTGGCCTATCTACTGGAACTTCCACCTACCATGTCCAAAGTACAAAATGTCTTCCATGTATCCCTCTTAAGGAAGTACATAGCATATCCTTCTCATGTACTCACTTTAGAGGTGGTACAGTTGGAGGATGATCTTTATTACAAGGAGTAGCCAGTGAAGATCTTGGATCATAGAGATAAAGTTCTACATAACAAGACTACTCACCTAGTCAAGGTACTATGAGAGAACCATAAGTAAGAAGAGGCAACATGGGAACTAGAGAAAGCAATGAAGGAAAAGTACCCACACCTGTTTATGGCTTAGAATGTAAAATGAAATTTCGAGGGTGAAATTTTTTAAGGGGGGAAGAATGTAACGACACAAGGTTTTATCAATAGAAATTAATTTTTAATAAATATGTTATATAATCACATGAAATCACAATACAATGAACTACTAAGTACTATGTGACCTTTAAACATAATTTTTCTCACTTATGCGATTTGAATTTTAAAAATTTGACATACATGGTTGCGATCAGTAAGATGTTTGAAGTCCGATAAGACAAACATATTTTTTTGGTGAATAGTAACACCCCTATGAATAGTAATGTTACCCTTATGAATATTTATATACCCTAATTAATAGTAACCTTACCTATTATAGTATATAAATATGATTTAAGTGAAAGTATTTTGTACCTATATTTGGAATATGTAAATAAATGTTTTAAAACTGGTTTTTTTAAAATAAATTATGATTTTATTTTAATACTAAATTACCCATATTTTGAAAATTATTTTTGAAAAATGGGGTTAATTTTTTGATTCTGCACATCAAAGAATGGTTAGGGTGAATTTTTGGGTTTTTTTTAAAATACATGAAATTTTTATGAATAGTAAAATACAATAACTTACGATAAATGCTAAATAAATGAATTATGATGTCATAAACTGATGTATGGCTGATGTAAGTCCATTATCTCTAAATAACATGAACACATTACTATTTTTGGACATGTAATCAACACTACTTATGGTCTTTAGAGAAAATAATAAACTAAGGAATTAAATATTATGAAAACTCTCCTCCCCTCCACTATAAATACCACCACTTACACTTTCTTCTCTTCACTAATCTCAAGCCTTTTGACTTGCCTATAATCTACCAAAATCTCTACTCAATATACTCCCACATTTCTAACATCTTATAGTCTCTTCAAAATACCAAATCCTATCCCTTTATGTGGCTCTCAAGGAAGATTGATTCAAGAGGTAAATTCCTCATTTCATTTCTTTCTTTTTCTTTTCAAGTTCATTTGTTTTATTTTCTATGCTTACATATCCTCAACCAAATGTTATTAAAACTATATTACCTTAATTTTACTGGAATTTTTTTATGATAATGGAATAATTTATTATCATCTCTCCATTACTCATCTTTTATTTTAGTAGTAAAGACACCATCCGAGATATGTTAATTTACCACATTCAAGGACGATGGGTTTTCAATTTCTGTTATCATCTTCAATTATGGTTATGAAACCATTTTCATGGTAGAACCAGACAATAATATATGTATTATGCCTCATATTTGGTTATGAAATCCTTTTTTACATATGGTATTGTTTTATAAAACAAAACGTGTTCTTTGTGGTCAAAACCCGCCAATTAACCCAAAAGGTTGTCACTAAAGTTTTATGTAATGATTCAACTTCACTCCAAGTAACAAAATTAAATTTTCAACCATGTAACCTTATTTATTTTCAATAATAAAATATAACTTCAATTAAATACAAAAACCTTCATCATACATGTTTATCTGAATATGAACCGATCATTAAAACCAAGCAAGCAAACTGACCCGAACAATAAAATCAAACTTCATAACCAATCAAAAATGGTTATAAATAAACTTAAAAAGGTTATAATAAATATTTTAAATATATAATATTTTCTATAATTAATAATTAATTAACCTAATTTTATTATTCAGTTCATTATGTTCAACCAAAGTTCACCATCGGATTTAAGGTAAGGGATCCTCTCTATTTCACTTTTATTCAATATTGTCCTCAATGTTATGCCCTTTTATCTGTAATTAATTGTAACACCCCGAGCTTCCACGATACGCTTCTCATTCAATAATGCAATAGCTTTCATTGTACGCAACTTCGAGTTCTAAAACACCGCGACTAATCAAAATAGCCGTTATGAATAGTAATAACCACTTTTTAAAATTATAGAAATTTTATATTTCAAAATGGACTTAATTTTTGGATTCAGAATATCGAAATTAGCCTATGTTGAATTTTTGGTATTTTTCTGAGAACTTCTAATTTTTTATGAATAGTGAAAAATACTTAAAAACAACTTTTTTAATCAAAATAATTTATTGTGATAAATTATACTATTTAGTAGTTTTAAAGTATAATTAGAATATATTTTTACCATTTTATCCAATGGTGGTCATTAGAATTAATTTAACATTGAAATTGGACATAAACAATTGCCAATCTTTTGATATAAATTGTTTCTTAAAAACACGCTATTTGTTGTAACAGCGGGAATTAATTATAAAATTAATTAATGCAACTTATATGTTTGGAATTTTGTAAAATAGACATCATTTTTGAATTCGGAATATCAATTATAGCTTAGGGTGAAATTTTGGCATTGTTCTGAAAAACTTCAATTTTTGATGAATAGTGAAACCACTAAGTGGTAGTTAAATAACTGATTTTTCGTTTAAATGAAATATTACCACTTCTGTGATTTGATTTTCAAAAATCCGACATACATGGTTGTCATTAAGAAGTAAAATGTGGTTCAATGAGATTAAAATAATTTTTTGGTGAATAGTAACTTTTAAGTTCTTAATCGCGATTAGAGGTAATTAGTGTAGTTTAAGGTACAAATAATGTTTTAATAATATGAGATGAGCATGACACTTGTCCTACTCCTATTGTATGAGTCATGGCCGACCAAGACAACCCATGGGTCAACTTGGGGACCCCATGGAGCCACTTTAGTTGGAAAATGACATTAATATATATTTATTTAATGTTTAATTAAATTGACACAAACATGAGTTATTTTACTAAAACAGTTTTTAATTGGGGTTACACAAGTCCAAATTTTGACTATAAATATTCATTAGAAAGCTAAAACGATTTCCTACATCATAGTAGTTTTTTATAATTTTTAGACATTAAATACATTAAATTATTTATGACATCATTATGATGCAGCGATGACCTCATTATTTAACGATTTAAATAAAATGAGAAGATAATGAAAAATCCAAGGCTTAAACTTGTCCAAAGCCTGTTGGATGGGTAGATTTAGAACCCTTATCACCTTAGCCACGAATTATATAAGTGTGGGACCTTTAGAATCCTAAAAGCATTGTATAATAATGTAACATTTCAATCTTTCCAAAAGAGCCCCTCCTCTCCACTTATAAAAGGCCCCCACCTCTCCCACCTTATTCACACCTTCAAGCCATTTGGATCGGCCAACCTCTGCCCAAATACTCTCCCAACTTCCCCCTATTACTCCTAGAAGCCTCACTTTGGGCAGAACTCTTCCCAATGAAGCCTTTGGATCAAATCAAAAAGGGTTACCCGATTTTGAGGAGGTTAAAGAACGGTTGAGTCAAGTCAGACACGAGGTAAGGGAATTTCTTAACCCAACTTCCATTCTTTGGGTTAATCTCCAAATTTCAAATTATGTCATGATATGATTATGTCCTATCTTGTATTTTTACATTATTTATGTGTACTTATAGTGAATACACATTATAGATGTACTTTATTTAAAAAAAATGATCTTTTTAAGGGACTTCGTCTCAATCTCCATTCATTGAGGCATATTTTGTTTTATACACAAATTTCTTTTGTACAGTGTATAAACCCCTTTGAATTTTACGTTTATTCAAAAGGAATATTTTTATACGAAACGTTTTGCTAAACGACAAAAGGGAATGTTTTTCTTTCCATACTTATGTGGCAGCAACGACTTCTCCGCCGCCGTGACCATTATTTGAGTTTCGGCTTCCTCTACAAGCCATCATTTTTTTTAATGAAAAATAAATACAAAGTTTTAACTTTCTTTTATTTTGGTATTGAAAATGGTTTTGAAAGTGTTTTTATTATATCAATGTGTTGTATTGATATCTTGTGATTGAAATGTGGAAATGTTATGTTTCCTTTATGCATGTTTTATGTGATACGATTATGTTATGGTTTATGATATGTTTAAACCTATTCATATGAGGAATGTATTGGACTTAATAAGTGATGGGTGGAGCCCGCTATAGCTCCTCGATGCATCGGTAGGTCTCATGAGACAACTAGACGTGGAATTGGCCGAGGCCCTTTCCCAATTTGATTTATGGTTTTGGCCGAGGCCTTAATCATTTTAGACGTCTTGGCCGAGGCCTTGACAAAATGTTTCAGAATGTCCGGCATTATACATTCCCTCATTATGAAAGTGGTTAATGATATTTCATGTGATTATTCGACCAGTAGAATATCCATGTGAAGAAGTAAATGGCATTATCTCATTTTACTTTTTCCATATTATGTTGATGTTCAAGTTTAAAAGGGTTTTGTTTTAGTTATACATTGCCTTAAATGTTAATGTTTATTTATGAAAGATTCCGCTATATTGTTAACCATACTGAGCATCTGAGCTCACCCCTTTCAATTGTTTAATATTCTTCCAGGATGTGAAGAAGTATTTTATGAATGACCTGCAGGGGTAGTCATAAAGGGATATGATTGTGGACTATGAAGACCATGTTATTGTAGTTTGTTTACTTTTTGATGTAATGAAAGACTTATGAATGTATCTAGTGTTTCCAAGGCTACTAAACTAATCGGTCTTTCGAGACTTGATCTTTTGTGATCATTCCAATGTTACGAAGTAATGCACAGACTCTGGGTAGCTGGGGTCGGGGCGTTACATTAATAATGATGGGGTATGATTTCACACCTTCCCCGTAATTCCCTCATAATGAATAAAAGATGATAAATCTATTTCTCTCTCATTAATCCCTCCTAAGTACACTTAATACCATGTTGATATTTCATAATGGATTCTACTCGAACCACCTTAATTCCTTTGAGTTTCTCTATATTTCTTTTTACCCAAATGAAGTTGTCTTATATATTTATGTAAAACTTCTACACACTGTTTATATTCTCCATACTCATTTTCATGATCCATAACTCATTCTCTTTTAGGGATATACATGTTTTTAAGTGATTCCCTCCTCAATACTTCTCGATAAGGAAACTTGTTATAAGGGAACTTCATGAATTCTAAGCCGATTTAAATTTCAATCTATCTTCTATTTTAAGACACAATTGTGTTTATAAAAAAATTATTTATATTTTGAAAACCTTACTAATTCATTTTGGGTTTTTTATAATGGATTTGTTCTTTTTCTATTTTTAAGGCTCTATAGTATTTTCCTTAAAACCGCTCAAAAATATTTTAATGCCAAAATTTATTGAATACTTTTATTTTATGTTGTCACTTATACTTAACATCACTCACCATGATAAATTTATATTTTCCCTTATAAATTTCCATGTATAATTTAGTTCCCTTCTTTCATGGACACTTCTTTATTACGCCCATCTATTATGCTTTGTGTCATGATTATGATACCCGATTCTTTCTATGGGTAATCCTTATGTTTATGTAAGATTGATTATGTATTATTATTTATTTGGAAAATTTATTCAGGAAAAATTAATATGGGTGCACCTAGATAGTGATCCAATGCATTGGGTAAATTTAATCCTCATGGGATGTTATGTGCAACAGTCTTGGCTGTTAGCCCTGGCTTGTGCTACTATATGAAACGATCTCAGCAGTTAGCCTTGACTTATATTAAAGTCATGTTTTGTATTGCTTCCCAATTTCTATGACTCCATTTTTATATGATCCTGTGTTTATATATTAAGTTTTCATACGTTAAATTCCTTTTTATATCATCATGGAATGCCTTCTATTCCTTGTTCTAATGCTTTGGTCTTATGCTTATTCCCTTACTGGGCTATTTAGCTCATCCCTTCATTCATGTGTTCTCTAGGGTACCCTATGAAGATATTTGAGCACAATGGAAGTTAGGATCTCAATTTCAATATTAAATAAAGATGTGTTTTTTTAGTCTCATGTTTTTATTTTTATGTACCTAGTCTTCAAAGACACTATACTTAACAATCCTTGTCTTGTACCCTGATGTATAATTATGCTTAAAATAATATAATGTTATATATAAAATTATAGGGTCACTATAACCTTCTACTATCAGAGATACTATTCTAGTATCCTCTACTCTAGTGTCTACTTTATTTGAGAGAGGCACATCACACCCTTTTATATCTGGTACAATTTTAGAGATTCTAGGCCTTGAGATAGATTATTATTGTGGCATTATGACACTCGATACCCCATTAGGTATCTGATCAGAGAGTATTGTCCATTTTAAGGATTGTCCCATTGATATAGGCAGATATCTCATCTAGTGAAATATTTTCATCCTTAATATGGCAGGGTTTGATGTAATCCTCTTAATGGACTGGTTAGTTCCCTTTTGAGGCCACATTAATTTTTATCACTAAAGGGCGGTAGAAATATCCATAAGGGAGAATGGGATGTATATTCATCTTGATAAATACCTAAGCATGAGGGGCTTGGAAGATTGACCTCCCAAATTTCTATCCTTTTCCTAGATGATCATGGGTTACGACCCACTATTTTACCTCCCATGGGGTATTGTTTTAGGGACATCTTCCCTGGTGAATTTTTTAGGCTACCTCTAGTGATAAAGGTAGAATTCACCATTGATCTAGTGTTAGGGGAAACACTAATGTCCATTCCTCCATAAAATATGGAACCTATATAGATTTTGGAGATCAAGAAATAATTGAAATAATTAGAAGCTAAGGGTTTTATATACCCCCAAACATTTCTCATTAGGGTTCACCAGTCCTTTACTAGTATCCATTACCTCAAATAGATGACCTATTTGATTAGATCTAAGGAGTGAGAGTGTTTTAAAATATTTATTTGAGTTTAAGATATCATCAAGTGTGTGTTGAGTCATCAAACATACCTCGTATATATTTTTAGAGTAGGTATGGTAACTGGTAATTTCATTCAGTCTCAGGAACACACTAGTTATTTTAATGGCTTTGAGGAATTGGGTTTTCCTCCCATATCAGGATTCATTCGTGGTAGTCTTTATTAACGGAATCTTAGTATATTATCATTCTTGACATGACCATTCCCAACATCTTGGTATCATGATGAATACAATAAGAGGTAAACATATTTATTTTAAGCTCATAAAATTCAACTTTTGGATCAATAAAGTATACTTATAGGGTTATATCATCCTAGAAACATGAGTATCAGTCGACCAAGGTTAGAGCTATAGTTTCCTTAGAGAAAACCAAGAATGTATTTGATATACAGAGTTTCTTAGGGATATTCGGGTACAAAAAACATTTTATCCAAGATTTATCATTCCTGATATCTCCTCTTACAAGCTTGAATAAGAAGGTTCTGAAATTAATATATTTATAAGCTTATAAAAGATCCATTTAAAACTTGAAGGTCCGATTGAATTCAGTACTGATCATGATTCTTTTGAAGCTAGGTAGGAGTTATGATATTTATTTTGACGCATCAAACATCAGGATGGGAGCAATTCTAATTTAGGATAAGTGAGTTGTAGCATACGGGTCTTGTTAGTTGAGGCCACACGACTGGAATTACGCAAAACATGACCTTGAGATAGATATTATAGTTTATGTTTTATGTTGTTGGAGACATTATTTTCTTGGGGAGAATTTTGTGGTATTCACTGATCAAAAAATCCTCAAGTGCATCTTTAAACAGTTTGATCTCAATCTCGGGAAACACAAATGGGTTGATTATCTGTAATCCTTTGATTTTGAGCTTGCCTATATGCCAGGAGAAGGCAATGCAGTAGCTGGTGCTTTGAGCCAGAAGACGTAGACACACACTATTTAGGAGTCCAGTGGTGAGTGGTAGCTCATGTACATTTTCAGAGATGCGCTTTGAGGTTCAGGAGGACAAGGGTCATAGATTTATCATGGATTTAGTAGTGACCTATACCCTTCTAGAATGTGTGAGAATGTGTCAATTATTAGATACTAAAGGATATGTCTTAAAGGAAAGTATCTAAGATAACAATACATCATCTGGTTGGATTAGGGATTATTATGAGGCCTTACACTGTCTTGGGCATGTCTAGATCGTAGAAGATATTTGGGAGGAGTTGATGTGGAAATATCACACCTCAGTTTGGGCGGTACATCCCCATGTAACCAAGATGTATCAAGACTTACGTTTCTAGTATAGGTTTCCTGGTATGATATGAGAGATAGTCGCCTTTATTACTAAGTGTACCAACTAATGAATGGTGAATATGATACATCAACGATGGGAAGGACTCCTATAGCCATTTTCCATTCCCAAGTGGAAATGGGATGATGTCTCCATGAAATTCGCGATTGGTTTTCATAGATCGCATCTTGGAAACAATACAGTATGGTTATTCATTGATTTATTTATGAAGTTCATGCAATAATTACCTGTTTGAGAGACCTTCTATATAGATGATCTAGTGAGGTTGTACGTCAGAGAGGTCATACATCTTTATGGAGCTCCACGTTCAATCGTAATTGAAAGGGACACTAGATTTACACCTCATCTCAAGAAAGGGTTATAGAAGGCCTTGGGTGCACAAGTGCTTCTGAGCACAGCCCATCACCCTCAGACTGATTTATATATAGAGTGTAAAATTTAGGTGTTAGAGGACATTCTTTGTGCATGTATTCATGATTTTGGAGGTTCTTGGGAGAAATATATACCCCTAGTTAAGTTTTCTTATAATAACAGTTTTAGGATTCCATCCAAATAGATCCTTATAAAGACACATATGGTAGGACATGATGATCACCATTGTACTAGTTAGAGGTAGGGTGAGCCCTTCTTGGACTATGTCTCATAATAGAGACTTCAGAGTAGGTTTAGTTGATCAGGAAACAGATGTGTATAGCTCGGTCTAGAAAACAGTCATATGTCAATCATCGTCGATGACCCCTTGAATTTCATGTTAAGGACTGGGTTTTATTGTGAGTTTTTTCTAGGTTTGTTCATTGATAGATTTGGAGTCGAGGTAAGATCTCACATAGATTCTTTTTTCTTTTTGAGGTATTTGAGATAATTAGACTAGTGGATTACTAGATATCACTTCCATGGGGATATCAGTCTATGCATGATGTATTCCATGTATCTAAGCTCCACCGGTATTATTCATAACCAAAACATGTTTTATAGCCTGATGTGGTTGATTTAGATTTGGATTCTTCCTTTGAGGAATATACAAGGCATATTGTGGATCAGATCATGAAGAATCTATGAGGCAAGTTAGTTCCTTTAGAACTAGTTTTATGGCAGTATAGTCGAGTACAATATGAGTCCTAGGAGCGAGAGGCTAACATTAGAGCCTAGTGGCTATATCTTTTCATAGATGATCCCTCTTTACCCTTAGAAGGACAACATAGGGATGATTTTCATAAATTATGTGAGGATGTAATGACCCATCTTTTCAGTTAGGTGAATTTTTTTTTAGTTTCCCTTAAATTGGAGACCGCGCCTTAAGGCGGGTCAGTTTTTTTTTTTGAAGAAGGTTTCATAGGGGATAAAACCTAGATACAGACCAAATACATGGTGTGTATTTAAATACACACTATGTATTAAATACATAATGTGTATCCATATGTAAAAACTTGTCCATGACATGTAAAGGGTTTCCACAGGGGGAAGACACAGTGCTATACATGATGTGTAAATCATTTACACATCGTGTCAATTCCCAAGCTTGGTTTTTTTAAAAGGAGGTAGAGCCTCTCTTTTTTGTACAGACACTATTATTTCCACCCATGCAAAACAAGAGATGCGCGGGATAGCTCATTTGATTCCTCAACCTAGGTTCCACTATTTCTTCTCCATTCGAACTCTGATTAGAACATCATCAATCACATTGGATCTGCAACAATAATCTCCCTAATCCTATCTCTTCTTATCATTGCTTAGCTTCCCATCTCTTTCTCTATTTTGGTTTGAGGTCATATGCCCTATTTTCAGGGAATTGGATAGTTCTTCTAATTTCTTTGATTATTCTTCAAATAAAATGTTGATAGCTTACAAGTGGTTGTCTATAGGCCTAAGTTAGGTGTTCTAGAAATTATCCCTAGAATTTTATGTGTTTTCATAGCTTCTGTTGATGTTCCACACACTGTAAATTTCCATGTGTTTCCTGAAAATGTGTTAAACCACTTAAATTAATTATACCATATTTAATTACTCCTTTGTTCTATGTTGGATTGTTAAAGGATGCCAACCTTATTGATTTACACCACTTAAAGTATGATAAATTGAATTTCCCTCTTTTATATAAATTTTTGAATGAGAAAACACTATCTAAGTGTTTGACTTTACATTGAAATTAAATTTACTTAATTTGTAAATTAAATGGATTAATTTGAATGAATGGGAACTCTAATACAAAACCAGCCTTTAACAGAGCTGTAAATGGCCTTTATCATCACTAGAAAACCACTAACTACATGAGTAAGGTTAAAATCCATGGTTGTTTATCAGTACTTATAAAAGTGCTAATAAATGGTATTTTATCATTACTTAAAGAAGCCCTGATAAAGTATGAATTTATCCATGATTATAAAAGAACTGATAAAGGACCCTTTATTGGCACTCATAGAAGCATTAATAATGTATACCTTTATTAGAGCTTTTAAAAGCACTGATAAAGGGCCATACTACAGTGGTCTGTAACAGCACACTATAGCACCATTGTATTGTGCTGTAATATCACACCATAGTACAAGAAATACAGCAGATATCAACAAAAACAATCCCCAATATAGGATTTAAATGAAATGAAATTTATAACACAAACACAAAAAAACACTATATTATAGACATTTCAAACATTGGTTTATACAATTACATAATTAAAAATTATTAAATACATTCAAAAAAATAAATGTTTATTTATATTTTAATCCTAAATCAACTCATGAAATTTATGAAAAAACCACCCCTACTCAAAAAAAATAGAATGAAACTATATAAGAAAACAATTCTTATTTTAGTAATAATATAATGAAAAAAATTAACAGAAAGTGTTAATTTACTAAAATTGATATCAATTTTAATAAAAAAGATGCACTTGAAGTCATACCAGTCACACCATGCATCGGATTGTTGTTAGAATGATTCAAAAACATCTCAAATGACTTTTCGGTCATTTTCCTAAAGTATCAAAGAAATTTGAATGTGTTTTATCGGTTTTGAATATGCCAGTAATCTTTTTTAATAAAATGTCATTTTAAACTGAAAACATGCACTTTTGACTAATTATGGTCACATTGTGTATCAATTTTATATAAAACAGATTAATACATGTCACAAATGACTTATGAATCATTTTCCTAAATTATCTAGAAAATATGAGTGTATTTGATCGGTTTTTAGTGAGTGAAACTTTTTAAACTAAAATGTCAATTTTAAACTGATAACAAACACTTTGGGTAAAACCGACCACATCATGTATCAGATTGAGGTGAATTTGATTCTTACACATCAAACATTAATTATGGATCATTTTCATAAAGTATTAAAAAAATATGAATGTTTGTACTTAGTTTAGAGTAGGATGTTTTTCTATTTTACTAAAATCGATGACAATTTTAAATCAAAAATACGTACTTTGAGTCATATAGATCACACCTTGTGTCGGATTGTGGTGAGGCTGATTAATACAAATCAAAAATGACATATTTATCATTTCTATAAATTATCAAAACTATTTGAATGTGATTTATTGGTTTTGAGTATGTCACTTATCTTTTTTAATAAAATGTCATTTAAAAATTAAAACATGTACTTTCACTCATACCGATCACATTGTGTATTGAATTGATGCATGGATGATTCCTACACATCAAAAAATGACTTATGTATCATTTTACTAAATTATTTAAAAAAATTGAATGTTTTTTCTTAGTTTTTAGTAGTTAAGTTGGCCTTTTACTAAAATTGATGTCAATTTTAAATAAAAACACACACTTGGAGTCATAACGGCCACACCATGCATCAGATTGAGGTGAGACTGATTCATGCATGTCTAAAATCACTTATGGATCATTTTCCTAAAGTATCAAAAATAATATTAATTTGTTTGTTTTGTTTTGATTTAGTCAATTTTTTTACTAAAATTTATGTCAATTTTAACTAAAACGTACATAGAGTCATATCAGTCACACCGTGCATCGAATTGAGGTTTGGTTAATTCCTACAGGTTCAAATTCACTTATGGATTGTTTTAATAATGTATCAAAACAATATGAGTGTGTTTTCTTGGTTTTGAGTACATCACTTTTCTTTTTTAATAAAATGTCATTTTAAACTTGAAAACAAAACACTTTAACTCATACGGATCACATCTTGTATCAGTTTGGCATGAGACCAATTAATAAACATCACAAATGATTTATGAATCAATTATCTAAATTAACAAGAAAATATGAGCGTGTTTTCTTAGTTTTCAGTGAGTGAAAATTTTTAAATTTAAAAATAGATTTTAAACTAATAACAGCCACATTGAGTCATATTAAGAATACCGTGTATCAGATTGAGTTGAGGATGATTATTACATATCAAAAATGACTTATGGATCATTTTATTAAAGTATAAAAACAATATGAATATTTTTTCTCAGTTT
Organism: Viscum album; assembly: GCA_963277665.1. Classification (NCBI taxonomy): domain Eukaryota; kingdom Viridiplantae; phylum Streptophyta; class Magnoliopsida; order Santalales; family Viscaceae; genus Viscum; species Viscum album. Next base: position 966,537,001 of record OY728133.1, on the reverse strand, counting down.
TGAGTATGTTAGTTGTATTTTTTACTAAAATTATTGATAATTTTAAATATAATTAAGAACTTGTAGTCATACAGGTCACATCGTTTGTCGGATTGAGGTGCACCTAATTCCTACACACCCCAAAGACTCAAAAAAACTAACTATTAATGTTAACATGATTTCCATTAACTTTTTTTATTGAACTACCAACACTACATGAGAAGCTTTGAACAACCCACATCAAATCAAAAAAATCCACCTGTATAAGAAAATAATTATTATGAGTATTACTAAAAAGAAATAAATTAAACCTAAATATTAAATAATATATTAATTCTATGGATAATGATTTTATAGTTAAAATATCAATATTACCTTTGTGATTGAGTAGTGGAGGTAACTTTAAGGAAAGTGATAAATGTCAACACTGTAGGGGTGAAAGGTTTTGAGGGAGAAGAAGTCTATGGATGTTTTGTTGTAGAAAAGCATGAAAGATGGACAGATCACCCCAACTCAAACAAAATAATCCACCTATATAAGAAAAAAATTATTATGTGAGTAATACTAAAAAGAAATAAATTAAACATAAATATGAAATAATACATTAATTTTATGGACAATTATTTTACTGTGAAAATATAAAGATTACATCTATAATTGAGCAGAGGTAGTTTCATTGCTCTTCCTATAAAGGTAGTGTAGAGAACATGAAACAAAATGATAAATACACCACTCTAGGTGTGAAAATGTTTTGAGGGGAAATAATTCTGTGGATTTTTTAGTGCAGAAAGGCATGAAAGATGGACAGACCACCCCAACTAGAACAAAAATAATCCACCTATATAAGTAAACAATTATTTTGTGATTAATACTAAAAATATATAAATTTAAAATAAATAAAAAAAATACATTAATTTTATATACAATGGTTTTACTATGAAAACATCAAGATTACCTCTGTAATAGAGTAGAGACACCATCGTTGCTCTTCTTTCAAAGGCATAATACATAGAAAAAATATTCTAAAATAAACAAAATCTTTATGGAATAATGAAAATTAAATAAAAATTATATTATATAATTTTTCAGTAAAATAGAAAAAATATATCAGAACATTACCTTTATATCTTTCCAAAGAGTTTCCTTCATTATAGTTTGTTCCTATTAGGGATTGTTAACATTATCATGTGTAGAATACATTTTCTACATGAGTAGTCAATAATTTAATTTATATTATGTTAATGCAGTAGAGAAAATATAAGATTATGATGAAGAAAATAATATATTAAAAAACACATTTACAAACTCAAGGAAATCTATTTATTTTTTTAAATGTTTCAAGGATTTGTTTCCTCTATCGAGAATCCAAATTCCCTATTTGTGGTCCCCTATAATGTATAAGACATTGTCTACATTGGGACTGGCATGAACTGATTTTGAACCCCAATGAAAGGTTAAAAAAAACATTCTTACCTCAATTCTGTCGAAAAGGTTAAAAAGGACCTTGTTTTGAAAACGACGGAAAGATTCCTTTATAAACCTCTTATAAAAAGTCAAACAAGGGTATAAATGACTTTAACCCATATTCTTGTAAATAGTAAAAATGTTTTGAAATACATTTTTAAGAAACATGGATGTGGATGATAAAGATATCCCAGTAGATTATTACGTATAAACAACCTCGGATAATGAAGAGATTGTGAAATAACCCTTACCTTGTACTTTTCCTTGGCTGGGGTAGGTTAACCTCCTGTATAATGGTGAAATAATTGTTATTAAATTATACAATAATCATATACATTAATATGATATCATATATGATCTTTTAACATTTCTTTATTAATAATATCTTAGTATTATCGTCGTTTCAGGTGATAATCGATTCGTTCTTCTTAAATGTTTGGTTACGTAAGACATGTTTGTAATGGATAGATTAAATATTATTTATAATCAGAATGATATTAACATTATTTTTAACCCTAAAATGAGAATAAGACTTGAATGGATACGATGGAGGATGGATCTCACCGCGTTCGTGGAGACGGTAGTCCGTACGTACGCACGAACGCTACTTCCATTTAATTTTTATTTTAAAAGAATTGAATCCAAATGATACATAGGTATATTACTATTCCAGTATAATATAATATTTTATATATGTTACTTAAGTTCATTAACACCATCCTTTATACGTTCCATGTGTGGTATGAACGAGTCATATCATTTTAAGGGGGCGGTAGTCCGCACTTCCTCAAATGAAATTATCGTATGTATATACAACATGAAACGAATAATGGTATGAAATAAAATGGAATTACAGAAGCTTATATATAAAATATATATCATTAATATCATATTTAATTACAGTTCCATCATAATGGCCACCATGAGAGGCGGTAAGATGTATTTGAACAATCATCGTTTCGTGAGGCGTTAGTTTGCCATCCACAGAAACATTATGTTCATCATCCATTAGATGGAGTTGTGTGTATGTGTAGTTTGAATCCTTCTTATAACAACATCCTAGTATATTGAGGATACTGGTGTTGTTACAAAAGAAAGGAAATAAAAAGATTTTGGGAGTTGAAGAAGCAAAATAAATGAAAATAATTTAAGAGAAATCGTTACCTTTAATTTAGGTAACTCACTTTGGTTGGAACCAAAGGACTTCTTGAAATGATTTCTGCCTAAGGGGAAGCTTCAAGGAGGAGGAGAGGGATGTGGGGAGCTTATTTGGGTAGAGTTTGGACGAGCCAAGTGGCTTGAGAGGTGTGAAGAAATGAGAAGGAGGAGTTCCCTTTTATAAGAGGGGTGAGGGGCACCTTTGGAAAAGCTAGAAATATTAATTTATAATAAATTCATATTAGGTTTCTAATGGCTCAAAAGTTGATTATTCAAAGGTTAAGGTGGGGATAGGTCGAAAACCACTCAACCAATAGAATTTATACAGGTTTGGGTACTTATATTAACCTTATCTTTAAGTATTAACTCTATGTTAATTAGTTTCACTTTTACAATGTCTCTTTGTATTTTTATATAATATGGTTAATAAACTTACTATATACATCCAAGAGACCCCCAAGTGGTACATTAATTATTAACCTATCATGATATAAGTCTCTTGGCCGAACCTTAGATTTTTAGGAATTTAATATCAATTAATAATATAATATTTGTTTTAAGAACTCTTTTATGTCAATTTTTACACTATTCAATAGTTGATTTTTTGTGAAACTCATAACAGATTGATTACTTCGAAAAAAGTCAATTAAATCAATCCTAATATATCATATTATCCTAGAAAATTAATTTAATTCATTAAAAGTTTCATATTATATTTATTTGGGTATTTATAATATCAATTATTTTAATTTTTCACTATTATAGTAATTACTGCATCATCATTGTGTCATAAATAAAATAAATTATTTAATGTCTAAAAATTATAAATAAAATTTAATTATGTAGGAAATCTTTTTATATTTCTAATGAATATTTATAATATAAAATCCAACTTATATAACTTTATGTAACAATTGTTTTGCTAAAAGATATATGCTTGTGTCATTTTTGTATTCATTTTGACTTAATTAAAATAAAGTGTCATTATCACTTACAAGTGGATCCATGGGGTCCCAAAATCGACCCAAAGATGCCCATGGTCGACCATGTATCAACCAATAGGGTTAAGACACGTTTTAGGGTAATTTAGTATTATTATAATATTATTTTTTAACCCTTATTTACCGGATTTACCCTTAACCATGGTAAATAAAATATTTACCGCAGTAATTATTCAAAATGTCTAAAAATAAAAGTTACCCATTTACACAATTTGAACATCCTGATCCCAAATATGGAATCCATTTTCCTAAATTCAAAACACAGAAGTGGCAGAAATTAATTTAAAATTAATTCCCGCTGTCAAAACAAAAAGCGTGTTTTTAAGAGATAATAACTATCAAAAGATTGACACTTGTTTATGTTCGGTTTAATTGTAAAATTATGTCCAATGAACAACATTATATTAAATGGTAAAAATATATTCTAAATATACTTTAAAACCACTCAAATTCATAATTTATCACTATTAATTATTCTGATTAAAAAAGTTGTTTTTAATTAAAATTTAGTAATTTTCACTATTCATCAAAATATGAAAGTTATCCGAAAAGTACCAAAATTTCACCTTAGGCTAAATTCGATATTCCGAGTCCAAAAATGAAGTCCATTTTCAAATATAAAATATATATAATTTCAAAAAGTAGGTATTACTATTCACAACGGCTAGTTTAATTAGTTGTGGTGTGTGTTAGAACTCGAGGTTGCGTACAACACACGCTATCGCGTTATTCGAAGGGAAACGTACCATAGAAGCTTGGGGTGTTATAATGACTAATGATCAGAGTAGCACAAGAAACATAAAAGAGATGGGGGATGAGTTTCAAGCAACAAATTGAAATAATGGATGTTCAAGAGATGAAGGTGATGAGGATGATAGTTGTCTATAAAAGTGATGGGGGATGAGTCTCAAGAAATGCACTGTATTAATTTATAATATATAGAATTTGATAACTTCCATTCTATTTTTTGGAACAATTGATGTAGAAACCTAATGAATTATTACATTTAAAATTAATGGTATATCAAATATTTGAAAACATCTCAAGACTCTTAGGATGTCATATCACCACACTGACTCATCCCAAGGATTATAGGGAGGTTTTCACATCAGATCTACCCATATGAAGAATTTTATGGAGTCTATATAATACACATTGACGCATCCTTGAGATTAAAGAGAGGTCTATAAATAACTTCGCATAAATCAATAATATACATCAACAAGATATATCACAAAAAGGGAGAAAAACAGACAAACCCTTGAAAATTCTATGCCATACACATTTAAACACACACACACACATATATATATCACATGGAATTTATAATACACATAATTACAAAAAAAATGCACATTTAAACATAATTTGTAATGAAAATAAATAAAATCTCTTCTTAATTTGGAAATCCAGAACCATAATTTTTGAATAAATAATTATAAAATCACCCTTAAATTATAATTTCTAAAAAAAAATATAAATATATAGAAATTTATATATTAACATATATATATATATTCCGCCATGGTTTAGCTCTATTGGTAGTGGCTCTGTGGGGTCTCAGTTAGGTCTCGGGTTCGAGTCTCGCTGAGTTATTCCTTGTTGGTGTAGAGTGGGATTTTCATTGTATGTACCCCACTCCCCTAACTATTGTAATTATATATATATATATATATATCTTTATAAAATAAACTTAAATTGATAAAAATATATGTAACCCTTACAACATAATATCACAATATAGTAAAATAAATACAGCCCCATACTAATTTTTAAGTCAGAATATTTGTTGTTTATTGATGATCTTAGACACAATTTTTTAATGTTAAATTGTCTATGTGATGATTGTAATGAGTTTTTGTTTATAAATAAAACATTTCTATTAAATAGGATAAAATATGGAATGATTGTTAACCCATGTGAGAGGATTAGTGGGAATCTCTTTCCGAATGGAGACTCCAACCATTCCAGCTGTCTATGTTAAATTGATGAGAAAAAATGATGTCATATAAGGCTGAGTAATATTTCTCAAACAATTTTATAAAAAAATTAAAATTTAGGTGTGTTAATATACTTACCTCATCTCAAAATTTAAAGGGGATTGATTTGTGAGACAATCTAAAAGGGAAAATCAGTAAATGTAGTCATAAAAGGGTGTAAATTTAGTCCAACAATCATCTTTAGTTGAAACATTTTTATTTTTTTGGACCCATGAGACATAATTACACTCAAGGTTATCTTTACTTCATCACATTTATTGATTAATTTACCATAATGACTAATTTGATGATTATAAAAAATAAGTTAAGTGTGGTGGAAATGTTAAAGATTTCTATATGAACAATTTAGATTGAATTGTGGATGTGAATTAATTATTTCATATCTAAAAATGAGAATTAATTCACTAGAGGTGATTATCTAATATTTTAAAATAGTGAAAAAATTATTCTTTCATAGAAAGTTGGGGTATAGATATAGAAAGTGTAGAAAATGTATTCAAAACAACAATTTAAAAAGACCAAAATGGGATATCAAAATTGGTAGTCAACCAAACAATGGATCATAAACAAATAATTTTGTTCATAATCTAAAATAAAATTGTATGCAAGTATCGAACCAAAAAAACTCATGACATCATTAAAAAATAAATCAAAAGCAAAACGAAAAATACAGAAAGAAAATCGTAAGGCCTACCTCGTGAGTTTGAAGAAAATACTCTTTGGAGGCCCTAACTACAACCAAAAACTGGATGTCCGATGATGTTCAAGAAATTGGAGGCAGTTGAGTGGTGTGATTTGAGCTTCGATTAACCAAGGAGGAGCACCGATAGTGGGTGGCTTTCATCGAAAGCTTTTGATATCATGAGGAGTTCCCAAATGTCTAGGGTTTTTAATATAGATTAGAATACTTTTATCAACACTAAAGTTTTATCATTGATAAACTTTCATTTTATCATCACTTTTTTTAGCACTGATAAAGCTGTATCTTTATCAGTGTAAAAAACACTGATAAAGACCTACCTTTATCATTTATTATTATGTAAGTATTGATAAAGGATTTAGAATTATAATTATAAATAATAAAAAATTGTAAATATATATAAATATAAATATAGTAAATATATTCCTTTTTAAATATATTGATTATAATTTTATAATTATTTATTTATAATAATAGAAACATATTTCAAAAATAATATTTATAGCTAATTTTAAGTGCATGCATGCATATGATAAAAATGAGTGAAATTGAATAAATTAAAAATAAGTCACTTTAACAATATTGAAAAATTGGATATGTTTTGTATGTGTTCATTATATATAAAAATACATTAATTATGTATATGTGAAATCAATATAACACATATTTGATCTATGGTAAATTGAAAAATCAGAAAACACATTCAATTATATGTCCATTACACTATACAATTAGTTAATATTTTTAATTTATATTAATTTTTAATTATAAATATGTATTCACTAAATATATGACTATTTAATGTAAAGTGAATAAATATTTTGTAAAGTATAAATCATATTTATATACATTAATATATATCTATAATTTTAATATATACAATTTATTAACATTAATTATAATAATAGTCTAATTAATAAAATGTTTAAGATTTAATCATGTGTAATAAATTTATTCATTTTTATCAATAATTATTTAATTAATAAAATTTTTAATATTTTTTTAATAGACTCATTTTTTTATTTAATTTTTTCATTTTATTTATTCAGAACTTCATCAGTGCTAAAAATTGCTGATAAAATGTATCTTAGTCAGCACTAAAAATAAAGCACTGATAAAGGTTCCATTTATTAGCGCTAAAAAAATACTGATCAAAGGTTAAATTTATCAGTGATTTCTTTATCACTAATAAATATTTCATTGATCAGCACTTTTTAGTAACACTGATAAATACTAGAATTGTTAAATGCTAGTTTTGTAGTAGTGAAATGGGTTGAAAGTCCATGACACATGTATTATAATTATGAACTTAAATTATATGAATCGTGTTCCCTTGTATATTTTTTATAAATGGTTATAAATTCATTAAATATTATCCCTTGTGTTTATTATTATTATTATTATACCATGGTTATTGGTTGTGAACAATGATTTAAGTGTTCTGTTGAGCATGGAATTTCATGCTCCCTTATGTTAGGTATTGCGCATGACATCTCACGCTATTATACTTTTATTTAAATGATGGACATGATGCTCCAAATTCCTATTCTTCGAGTGTTGGGAATGAAAACTCACTCCACCATCTCAAGTGACAAGCATGATGTATCACATTCATATGAGATTATGTGCTTATACCCTTACTGGATCCATTGGCTCGTTAGACTAATTATGGATGCCTGAGTTACGCCTAAGGTCTAGCTAGTACCTAGTATCCATGTATATGGATCTAAACATCCATACATATAGTGTCCATATACATGTATACATGTTATATATATATATATATAACTATTATATATATGGTTACTGATCAGACTCATTTCAACCTATTTCAAAGTAGGTAGAGCCAGCTAAGTGTCCTATAGGAACCTAAGCTAACTAGTATTTATGCTTTATCATTGTTTATATTTTAATTACCTGCACACATCTATTTCTATGTACAATGGATGAGTTATTTATATACATTGTTGGTGGTGCCCTACTGATTTTATCTCACACCCTACTCAGGCTACCTTTGGTACCTGATTAGACTTCATGTCTACATGTATAGATAAGAGAAAGTGTCATACTGAACATTTTTGATTTTTTTACTTGTAGATTAAAGAATGGGAGTAGAAGATCAAGCATATTCTCATGATGCTAGTGGAGAATACTTTTGGATTTTTTGTATTTTTTTTATAGAATATTGTTTATGAATATCCCTTATATCCCATATTTCCCTTTTCTTATATCATCCAAGCATGACATCTTTGTATATGACTCAACCAATGTATTTTTACTATTATTAAAGTTTCAGGTTATTTATGCCTCTATATTTGATTATTTCATTTGTTTCCATTGTGTCATCTATTTTATTATTCTTTTTTTTCTGTTTGTTTATTATATCTATTGTTCCACTCTAATATGATGGTATAGTATCTCCACTATACCACCTTAGACCCTCACAGCTAGTCGGTATCCTTTGGTGTACGGGGAAGCACTCTTGAGGCCATGTAACCCACTAGATCAAGGCACCATTTAAGGGGGCTCCTATGTTGGGAAATTATATAAATCATACAATATAAGCAATCATAGAATAAATAAATTAGGAATAATATGAGAGAAAAATATAATAATCAAATATTCTATATAACTAATATCATAATAGGGGGATATATACATGGATTATATAATAACATAACTAATCATAGAGATAATAATAACTAGTTTCATAATGATAAGATTCATATTACAAACTTCATAATTTAACCATCAAGGATTCATTCCAAAACACCATACATAAATAGGTATAGAATACGCTAAATAATCAAGCTATTTTTCTCATGATACCTACTGATTCATTTAGGGACTATAAAAAGACCCATCCATCACTTACTAATTCAAATGCATTCATCATATGAAAAAAATGAAAAAAATTCAACACATAACCAATGTAAAAATTTATACTAAAAAACTAAAATATGAAATGTTAATATTTTCTTTAGTCAATAAGTAAAACAACATGACAATAATACATCCAAATAAATAATATTCCTTGTATAATTATATAATATCCCTAGTAAAGCATAATATTTGTCAAATGATTTTCATATAGATGAAAATAAATTTAATATATCATTGGAACATTTCATGAGAAAAATATCCTTTTTATTTTGAAATCACTTATTTAAAATCTAAATATTTTAAAAGTATAAGAAAAATATTTCCTTTTAAAATAACCATGCAAACATGTGAATTAATCTTTGAATAAAATAATAGTCATGACATAGGTAAAATTCATTCTTTTCATAAACATTAAAAAATATTTCATTTACACATTTTGTTAAAGTACCTCTTTAAGAAAATGATAAAAAAATTCCATTTTAAAAATTTTCATATAAATTTAATAATGGGTAAGAATGAATTTATTAAATAATTGGATACTGTTAAAAAATTATTTAAAACATTTTAAATAAAATATAGTAGTGGTCCCAACTAAATAGAAAAAAAAGATGGGATTCCTTAAAAAAACTCTTTAAAACTTTTGAGTACATAGAGAGAGGGAAATGAAAGGAAAACTTTTAATTTATAGATATAAAAAAATAATAAAAAAATAAATTGGTTTTAAGAAATAAATATCATATAATTCCCCTAAGGGAAACTTAAAACTTAAATAATCTCGAATAAGGATGATATTGTAAAATAAATGCTTACGTTATTGGTAACTTTTGAGTCATAAACCCATGAAATAAATAACATAAAATTAAACATTAAATAACTTGAATATAAATAGATTAATTACAAAAAATATTAAATGGCATGTATATACATCACATAAAGGAAACAATTGTTTAATATGTATCATAAATCATGAAAACAAAAGTGAGATGAGAAACACTTACCTCAAGTCTCTCCTTTCTTTGTACACGTTCAAACCTCCTGTATAATAAATATATATATATATATATATATATATTACATCACCATATTAACATATATAATACCATATATTATTTACTTATAACATATTATTTCCCATTTATTAACAGTTCTTTATTAAAATCATTGTTCCGGTTGATAACTGTTTTGTTGTTAATGCATTTATCAGTTCAATGGTTTTGGTCCTTGTACTTTGAAAACGGTTACATCATATATAGAATTTTAATAAAGTAATAATTATTATATTTAATCATTATATTAAATTTTATAACTATTCATATAAATTTGGGATGAAAAATGAATTACATCACTTTTTGGACATGGTAATTTGTGCATACACATGAGTGATGTTTCAACTTTTTGATGGATGGAACAAAACAAAGGTAAAAAATTAAAATCTAAATGATAATAATAATTTCATAAATATGATATATATTCATTAAATGTATCCTTATTAAAATCCATGTAAATCAAAAATGAAAAACTGATCACATCACTTCATGGAGATGGTAGTCCTCACGTACGCACGAGCGGCATTTTCATTTTCTAATGGATATGAAGGTAATAAGGTTGATAAGATATTATAAATATTTAAGAATAAAAATTTCATAAATATAATATATATTCATTAAATCCATCATAATAAAAAACCATTAAATATGGTGATGGAAAATGAATCATATATCTATGTGGAGGTGGTAGTCCATATGTACGCATGAGTGATACTTTAATTTCTCATATGATGGAAATGAGGTGAAACATGGTTGTACCATAATCATAATAAAATATAATTATTTTTATAATAATTTATTCATCATGTTATTATAAAATATATTTATAATGATTATAATAATAAATAAACTTTGAAAGAGTCGGGTATGAGGATTACCTATTCTTTGAGAGATCTCCTTTAGCTTACACCTTAATTCTTATTAGGATAGTCTTATGGGAATATCATAATATCTAGTATGAATATAATGAATCTAGAAAGGTATTGGTTAACTTAATTTCTGAGATATATCTCTCAAAAATTTTGAATAAAGGAGAAGAGGAGGTTCCATTTTATAAGTGATGGAAATGACACATTTGGAATTTATTAAATGATTTAATTATAATATATATCATAATCAAGGGATGTGTCACAAAATGGAGATAATTAATAATTTGTGACATGATAATATCTAAATTAACTCAAATAATATAATTTATAAATGTTTAATTTTCATTTTAAACCATGTCTTTCAGTTTAAACCCCTTATTAACCCTTTTTAACTTTAAACATGGTAATGCCTTTTTTGTTCTTAAAGGGTCATAAATTTACTTCTAAGGTGAAAATTAGATAAAAACTGGTCTGTTAATGAATTTTAAAACCATTTACCATCCCACTTGTCTTATTTTAATATTTTTTTTAAGTCATTTAATAAAATGTTTTTTATCATAAAATATCATTGAAGTCATTTTTGGAACTATTCATTTAATTTGAATTAAAAGACACTAATTCATCAATTGAATTAAAATATATTCATACTTTTCAATAATTGTACTTTATAATTACCTATTAAATTCGTGTAATACCACAATTCCATCCAAAACATATTAATTTTATTGGTTTTAGAATCATTTTCATTGATTTTTCTACTACTTTCACAAGCATTGTATCATCGTTGTGTAAGAATTTAAGGTAATTATATAATCATTAAAAATTATAAATAAATTAATATCATAAAAATAATTTATTTATGTTTAAAATAAAGTTTTATATTCATTTATAAATTATTTTTATCACTATTAAAATAAATAAAAGAATTTAAAATCAAGAAAGTGACATTTTGTATTTACTATCTTCTTAAAATAATATAAATGTAATAAACAATTCAAATTAGAAATAAATTTCCATATTTTGTTATAGAGGATTTATTTTTTTGAACATAAATCATCCGGTAGGATAAAGGTAAGTGTTAGAGACATTTTTAGGCATTATCTCATAGTTTTTACCTCATTTTACCTGTTTTACCCCTTACCGAGGTGACAATTATTTAACATGGTTACTATTCTTAATAAATAAAAATAAAAAGGGATATATTTACAAAATATGTATCTCGTAACTATAGATATGGAAATAATTTTTGATGATTAAATTTCTATAAGTGGTAGAGATCAATTTTAATATAAATTTGCAAAACGCAATGAAAAATGGTTTTTAGAAAATTGTATTTTTAAGCATAACAATGTACTTATAGAAAAATAAAATATAATGTTGATTTATATGGAATTATTTAGATAATTTTTAATAAAATGGATATTATTTTACTTTAATATCAAATTCAAAATAGGATGGTACTTTTAAATTATGATATTTAAAGAAAATAAATGACATTTTTCACTATTCACTCAAAAATCATCCCTTTCAGAAAAATATAAAAAATTTATCCAAATATCACTATGAAATGATGATTTAAAAAATTCTTTCAATGTTTTTGAAATACAACTCATAAAAGTGGAAGTAATTGATTATAATATCCATGCACAAAATGCAATAAAAAACATTTTTGAAGAAAATGTATTTTTGAGGGAAAAATGACCTTAATGAAAATTTATTTCTTATTTATTTTTAATTAATCAAAAAAATTAATTATATAAAGAATTTATACATTATTTTTATTATTTTATTATTTATATTCATACTTGTCAACCCAATAGATAGGTTATAACAACCATATTTAATTAATATTATTTCATAATTTGATTAAGATGGGCATTTCCTGTGCTACACACAATAAAATGTTTTGTTATTTTTTAAATAAATTATAAACCAAAATAATGGTTGGTTTTACATTATTCTGGGAATTTTTCATTTTTTTAAGTTATCGAAAAAAGGGATATTATTTTCTAAAAACCATTGAAATTGGGGTTCCATTTTATTTATGCATATTTTATCTTATGGTCTATATTTGTTAACTTAATCAGAGTTTATTTTCAAGATTTGATTTTTTAAAATTATTTTACAAATAATATTTTAAATTTATCTATGATTCGTTTTGAAAACATTATATTAAGTGGTTTATAACATTGTTTTTATGATAAAATTATAAAAGTTATAAGAAAATTCTTTTTAATGTTTCACTTTAATTTTACTCTAAAATTATAAAAATACTTTCCTTTACTTCAAAACCTTCATTTATTATGAATTGATAGTCTTATTTCATCCATTACTGATTTATTTTTATATATTATTTTGTTCATAAGGAATATTCTTAGTTCCTTGAAGTTATATTTAATATCACTCTCCGTTATTATATTGACATTATATCCATATTCTTTTGTATCATAGATATATTTATCAATTCAATATTGTTTTAACCATATACCAATTCTAAATATAGTATTAATTGAATGAAAATTACTAATGTTATTCTATTAACTATGTAATATTGACACTCTATATTCTTGATTCAATATGGATCTTTATTTATTTTTAAGGAATATTTATTTTGTATTATATTAAGTATTAATTATATGAGAAATGCATTGGACATGTGTTAGTTATAGTTGGGGTTCTAAATTATATATACCCTCGATGCATCAGTAGTTCTGATGATGCAATTATTTTGGTATTACTTAAGCTTTACATGGGTATTTCCTACCCAATTATTGAAATAATATTGGTTGAGGCCTTGGTAGTAAAATTTAAATATCTAGTAATATGAATTCCATAATTGTAAAATTAGTTATTATTATCCAAGTGATTACTAAATTTATATGTTCCATGGATAAATTTAATTCTCAGGTTATTAATTAAATGGAATATGTATTTATTATTCACCCTACTATATTTTTTTACCTTATGATTTCAAGGTAGCATCTATAGTATGAATTCTCTTACTGATCATCTGATCTCACCCTTCTTAGGTTTCATTTCCCCGTGTTATGAAGAATATTAATGCATATGATATATGTATATGGTTATCATGTGTGCATAATTTTTTGTCTGATGTTGACGACTTATTATAGAATAATAAAATTTGGGTATAATGTGAAAAATTACCTTTGTATGGGAAATACATGAGTTTTATTAATAAAATTATTTTTTCTAACTTTTTAAAGTTCTAAACCTTAAAGGTTTTGGGTATGTAAGTGACTCAATTATTTCATTAATTTTATAATCTTTCATGGTTAAAATTTTGTTGCTTCGATTAGTATCAAATCCAATATGTAAAGATGATGTTTTTAGCACTGAATATGAGAATATAGTTCTAGGATAATATAATTGGCATTAGATCAGGATTTTAATAACTTTATAGATTGGTATGTTATTGATTAAAGATAATATAGGAGTTACAAATACCATAATAGGTTAATAAGTTTATGTTTTACCATATTTTCAAAGGTATAGATACCCTTGAAAAGTCTTATGTGACATGAATTTAATGGAATTAAAGATATTTTGGTAAAATTTTATAGGAATACATGATTAAGGTAAATGTATTCCCTAGACTTAACATGTGATTAGTGTGAAGGGTATTTGGGAAATATGTTATTATATTCTTGGGGACACAATCAGAAATTTATAGATAACCATTATGAATAATAAATTCTTTTATGTTGAGTTAATTATAGTTAATTGGGATTAAATAGTTTTTTGTAAGATTATTGGATTATGGAAAATGGGAAATTACTCAATAGCAAGGTATTTTTTAAAGTGGTTGATATTATTTAAGGAATAACTATTATGTTAACATTTGGAAGAATATATGATTTTATTGTAGTGATTTGGGTTGTTTGTGGAAAAGATTATTTTATTTTTGGGGAATGTATGATTATGGTCTATATGTTATTATTATGTGGATTTGTGAGTGATTAATGTTTTTTTGAAATTAGGTTGATTTTGGAAAAATGTATTATCATATATTTCTGATTTTTGGATTTCAAACTTGGTAAAGAATATTTTTTAAGATTTATAAGGTTAATTATTTGGGGAATGATTTAAGTTGATATTTGGGTGCTATTATAGATGATATATAGAAAAATTTATTATTTATTCTTATAAAAGTCTATTCATATTTCATTTGGGTATTATCTTTACTTGGGATAATAATTTTTTATTCTATTATATGTCTAGAGACATGAGGAATAACTTATCAACCCTTTTTATGGATCTTATAATCTATTAAAATTTAATTTTAATACATAAGGAATGAAAAATTCATCAAGGTTATTTCTCATTTAAAGTATGAGATGAATCGGAGATGGAAAACTACTCGAAACACAACCAAAGGAAAAATCATGCTTATCGAATGGAAAGAAGTAAAGGAAGTATATTTTTCATACTATTTATCTTGATAGTAAGATAATTACTCAAATCAACTAAGTAGAAGATAAAATGAGTAAAATAGTGCTCAATTATCGAATTATGGTTTTGGAAAATTCGTATGAGTCGTATAACGATATACACATTGTTTTAGAAATATTTAATTAAGAAATACTAATTTTTCTAGTATTAATTGTAAAAACCCAGAATTTCCATGTAAGTTTTTAAAAAGATATATGGTAATTTTACGAGTTTGTGAAATCTGACAGCCCGTGATTTCGAGGCCCGAAGTGCCCGGAAGGATCTGTCGAAGTTTTGTTAAGATTTTGTTAACATGCGTAAGAAGTTTTACTAAAAAAGTAGAATAACTCTTAAAAGGTTTCTCGGATCAGAAATATGAGGGCACCATTGCGCTCAGGATGGTGGGTTTACCCTAGGCGTGACTTAAGATTAGTCGGCGCGGGCCTCCTGTGAGAAATCCCAAAAATGGCATAATCGTAAATAAAATAATTAAATAAATTATTTTAATTTTCAAATGCATATAACTCAAAAACGGTAACTCAGATTAAAAATATGAGACCACCGCTAAACTTGTGAGGGTATTTTTTTCTTTAAGAAGATAATAACTTTTTCAGGCACGGACCACTAGATAAAGTTAGTTTTTGGCAGCAAATAAAATAAAGTGACAATTATTTTATTGTAAAATTCATAACCTCTATATGGTAACTTGGATTGAAAATCCGAAAGTACCTTTGGGTTTTTTGGGGCGTTTTTCACCTAGGAAGATCCTAACCATGACCGGTGCGGGTCGAGGGTGACTGATAATAATTTTCTAAACTTTTTTTCGGGTATGTTCAGTAAATGTGTGAGCAGAGTGTTATAACTTTTCAACAGGTGCTCGGAATAGAAATCTGAGGGCATCGTTGATCTCATAGCTCCGGTTTTCACTTAAGGAGACTTTCACCTCAACAGAAAATGGATGAGGGTGAATGTTAGTTTTTGGGTTTTTCGTGGAAATGATAAAATAAAATAAATTTCATTTTATTTTATTTTGAGCTTCCATTTGGATATTTCAGGTGGGGTAAACTGGAACTAAACCTCCATGTGGAATTTGGAAGTGGGGACCACCAGACCATAACCTCCCATGAGAGGTTAAGGTGGTGGGGATCACCCGAACCATAACCACCCATGAGAGGTTATGGTGCTGGGGACCACCCGGGATTAAACCCCCTTAAAACCCCCCTTTAATTGGTAGAAACCCTCAACTCCCACATTTAATGAGGGAGAGCCTCTAGACCTTCTCAACCTTAATTATGCCAAAGAACATACCATTAATCTTTCCAATGCACCGCATCATTGCGCCAGTGTAAATTAATTGGCTTGCCCCATTTTAAATTAAGTAACGGTGTTGTTGTAATTTAGGAAGGTTCCTAATAAATGAATCGTCATAAATTCCAATGATAGTTACCTACCTCCCCCCCCCCATCTCCTATATATATAGATATTTGGAGAAGGATTTGGGATGGATTCACCAAGAGACGAAGCTCTGGTAAAGTGATGCAACGCCCAACACTTGGAGGATTACGCTATCCAATTAAGAACGTGTTCTTCCACGAAGAACGCCGATGAGGAGCGTCTTCGACTTCTTCTAAGAAGCACCTTGCAAAAGCAACTGACGTGGGATGTCTTCAAAGACTGACCCTCCCCCCTCATCATCGTCAACGAACCAATGCATGAGATCAGGATTAGAAGTGTGCGGCGGACGCAATGAACGAAGACAATTTCATCTTCTTCCACGTGACTCTGTTGACAATCAATGAACAAAGGTAGGGGTTTAATTTTATTTAAGTATGATATTATTCCCTTTTTTCTTTTCTTCCAAAACAAAAAATGCGGGCCAACTTATTATCATGTTGATCCACGGTTGTTCTTCTTGGTGGGTTGGGAAAATATTGTTAATGAGGGATTATGGCAATTGATGTTTTTAAGATATATTCCATGCTCGTTCTTTGCTTCATTCTTGTGAGCCAATTGTTGTCACCCTAAACACGGAGGGTGCGGACGAAACCAATGTGGTCTGACCCCTCCGACGATCTCCTTTGTGGTGTTCTTCGAAATGGAGGAAAGAGAAGTCAAAGGCGAAGAAGGCGATGAAGGTAATGGCCACGCTACCTGTGGCCTCCATGACCCGTGTCGCCCCTACGATGCTCCGCCACCCACCAGCCGAACCAGCCCGAGCCCCGCCACTGTTCGTTGAACCAACCGCTGACCTCTACGCGCCCTGCGCGCCCCGCGGCTTCGCCGCCGACGCTGTTTGAACCGGGTCACCGGCCTCCACGCACCCCGCACGCCCCGCGGCTCTGCCTTCTATGCACCCTATGCACCTCACGCGACTCGCGCCGCCACCAGCTGAACCAGACGAGCTGGGCTCCCGGCCCCGGTCGCGCCACCCCGACCCTTGGCCAAGCCGCCTGATCTGGCCCCTCCTGGAACCCACAGGGCTGACCCTCACCCTCGCGGTGCCCTCTCGGCCAAACTTCCCTCATTCTGACCCGCGGCCGGACCGTGCCCCCACGACATGTCTGCACCCTCGCGACCGGTACGCGCCCTCATGGCTGGTCCGCTCCCTCTCAGCTCTCCACCAGCCTCACGGCCTGCTGAGCTGGGCCCAATGGACCGGGCTGAAAATAACGGGCTGGCCCACCCAACGGGTCGAGCCAGACCCTACAGGTCAGTTTGGGTCGACCCTAATCAGGTCAGCCCATGTTGGGATGGGCTAGGTCGGTTCGACCAAGTCGGACTGGACTCTGGCCCACTACGACCCTTTACTTTCTTTTCGCCGTATCTTTGGCACTAGGAATCCGTTTGACGAACCATCAGCGGACCTGGTAATCTTGGAGCATGATGGTCCCTTTGAGTATAACCTAATAGAGTTTTGGGTACAGTTGAGATATGGTCAAGCTGGATCGTACATGAATCCAACCGGGCCCCCAGAACTAAAAGGCTAATAACTCACAGACCAGGCGTCCATTTGACGCGTCGTCTGTTGCGTTGAGACCCCTATGACATGGAGGACCTTTAATATACTTCTTCGTGGGACTTCTTGACAGTTAGAGTATCTATTAGTAGCTCGTGGAGTGGATCCTTCCAGTGACGACCGGAAAGAGTGCAGAGACCTAGTAGCAGGTTGAGACTTGATGACTGCTGGCCGATTGACTCATAGTGACTCAACTAGCCCAGTGGGGAGTGCTTGGTTGTGGTGGCAGACCCATGGTGGAGGAGGGCCTAGTTTTGTCAATAGACCCGTGGTACTCGACAGGAGGAGTACCTTTATAGGATATTAGGGAGAGCACCTGGTTGTGGCGGCAGACCCACGGTGGGGAGCACCTTGGTGACGCAGTAGACCCACGGTACTCGACAGGAGTACCTCAGTAGTCCAAGGTTAGTGGGAAGTTCCTTGGTGTCACGGAAGTCCCATTGTACTTTAAAGGGGAGGAGTTCTCTAGTAGTCTTGGTTTCAATAATGTGAATAAAATCCTGGTGGAGCTGAGTAGGTAACTTTTGTGTTTTCCTCGTGATTGAGATGGATTATTTGATAACTTAGGTATATGTATGGGCATATACCTAAGTGGGGTTATCTATTGATTTCATACTTTTTGGTTTATCATTGTTGGATTTTGTGAGACCTTGAGGGTCTTGGGGTCCCTACTGAGTATTGTTATACTCACCCCTGCATGGGTTATGCCTGCACCTTGTTGTGTTGGTTGCAGACGACGGACAGTGCTGACTGAGGCTGAGAGTACCTGGACTGGACGGTACCTGGAGGTGGACCTTATGACGAGTCCTTACACGGAGGAGACTGACGGACGTGGAGTGATGAGGAGTCTATCTGTACCAATCATTTAGGTAGGAATTCCAGAGGACGACCCAGTAGCTGTTTTTCCTTTCTTCAGTTGTACTTGTACTTCCAGTTTCCTTGTACTTTACAGTTGGGCTTGTATTTCCGGCCCCTTTTACTTTTCAGTACTCGTTTGTTATAAAGTTTACTTGGTGTTTTTTACTCTTCTGTGTGCTCTGTTGAGTGTGTTTATAGGTTAAAAAGGAAATTCCTTCCCAGATTTAGGGAATTAAACCTTTGGTGCTAGTCGTCATCCCCTAGCCTATGGAAGGCTGGTTTGGGGTATTTACAGCACGGGCCTCGGAAGACAGGTCGTGAAAAATTAGTATCGGAGGAGTTGGTTCTACCACAGAACTTAGGACTCTGATCTTTCTTTTCTATGAAGCAATAGTGTTAAGAGTAGTGAGTGTGATTCTTATTTCAGGGAATCCAATGTTGGTGTAGTGGTCAACGTATCCGTACACCAGGACCCTGACTTTTGATTTCTGACTCAGTGCACAAAAACACAGATTATGTGTGTGTTATAAAAAGTTTTCTTTAAGTCGTATCAACCAGTTCAGCTCACCAATTATAATATTTTGACCGTGTCACATCTATTTCTTTCAGTATGCCTCCCCGTGGGCGATTAGTTAGAGTTCCGAGAGTTGTACGCACTGACAACCCACCGAGGGACGAGGCTACGGTGCAAGCCCCTCTTACTATGTTGGAACCTTCAAGTTGTGTACCAGCACCACCCCCACCCGTTGGGAAGCAGATACCACTATCCACACTGGAAGATGGTGCATGCCGACTGAGCGTGTTGCTTGATTTCCATTAGCAGAGGCCTCTGAGGTTTCAAGGCGAGACAGATTCCCACACAGCTGAGGGATGGCTGGAGGTGATTTCTATAGTTTTCCATCTAGTTGAGACACCAGTAGAGCAGACGGTGATCTTAGCTGCTAGTCTTTTTCAATGAGTGACCATGAGGATGGTTCGCTTTGTGATGAGGCTTTAGTACGTGGATTGTTGCCTGAGATTGTAGATTCAGGTAGTGTGCCAGCTATATCACTACCCATTGGTCATCAGTTACAACCGGTGGTACCGGTAGAGGACACATGTAGGATTAGTGCCTAAAATGTGTTTCAACATCATATACCCCTCAGGATCTGAGGTGATCCCCACTCACAGGCAGCTGAGGACTAGCTTGAGGAGGTGGCTGAGAGTTCTCTAGAACTTCTACAGCTTCGACAGGATGACATGTCGGTAGCTGAGTATTCATCAAGGCATACTGATCTTTCCTGGTACTCAATGAATATGATATGATCAGTACTTCAGGGATCAAACATCTGAGTGAGGTGTGTTTAAATTACATATGATCCAGCATTATTCCTCTATGCATTCCTATTTATTCTAGGGTGCTAGAGAGAGCCTTTTCAGTTGAATTTTCTTTGGCTGAACGGATATTGCCAGTGAATGTTAGCAGTGGGAAAGCATGGAACTGGCACCAGTCTCAGAGACTTGGGCATGTATAATGGTTTAGGAAGAGGATGTGTTAGGGACAGATGAATCTTCAGTGCAGTAGATGTAGAAGCAGAGCTAGGAGAGTAGCATGTGGTGGTGTACCTTTCGACATGTTACAACCACCCCCTTTTTGTGGACACTACCAGGCTCAGGGAGCTGGAGTAAAGGGGAAGAGAGTTGATACATGCAGTCAAGGAATGCAACCCAAGGGCTTTAGGAATGATTCGAGGTATGGTATATGTCTACTACTAGTTGTCATATCAATAGACATAGGTACCAATCATTCCTTCCTTCCATGAATCTTGTCTAATACCTAGAGCTTCTGGTTAAACTGTTGACTTGACCTTCACGTCTGGAGATACCTTTGGGGGGAGACTCAGTAATCACACTTACGCTAATGGTGTGATATGACCCTTGTGGAGAGATTTCTGGTTGGAACCTCTTGGTGGTAGCATCGAGGCCTTACGACGTTAGTTTGGGTTTGGAATTGACATCCACAGTTCACACTCAGATTAAATGTATTAGGAAAAGAGTTTATCATTTATCTACAATGTTGGGATGGGGTTTTCCTTGGTCGGAAAAAAAAGGAAACCCAGGAAGAACGGGATAAACTCATGCATAGGAGGGTGCAGCCATTCATTTGTTAGTCAGCCAACCTCACCCTCGTGGCAGCATAAGTTGACTTTGATATAGTTTATACTCCTGGGAAGGGGAACATGGTAGCAGATGCACTCAGCTGAAGGTATGGCCTACATCTTTTGAGTGAGGCGACAGAGCAGCTAGCCGCTTTCCAGATATACTTTATGGATCTAAAAGGATCACCTTTTCTTTAGTATCTTAAAGTCACTCCCCCACTTCTTTAGTGATTCAAGGAGACATATCATGGGGATGCTGACTGCGTGACACGACATGCTCAGATATCCATAGGACAGACACCTTCTGGATTTTTTAAAGGTGGAGAGCATTTA
The DNA here is from genome assembly GCA_963277665.1 of Viscum album. Lineage (NCBI taxonomy): Eukaryota > Viridiplantae > Streptophyta > Magnoliopsida > Santalales > Viscaceae > Viscum > Viscum album. The sequence goes on along the minus strand of OY728133.1, from coordinate 966,515,107 downwards.
ATTCTCTTTAGAGGACATACCGTGGTACCAGTGTCACCTCAAGAGGAATTGTTGAGGGAGTTCCACACATCCCCTGTAACAATACATCTAGGAGTGGAGAAGATGTACCAGGACCTCTGACGACAGCACTGGTGGTCGGGAATGAGGGAAGCAGTTTCAGAGTTTGTCTCTCGATGCCTCACTTCTTAGCGAGTGAAGGCGGAGAATCAAGTACCAGCAAACTTGTTCCATCCTTTAGAGGTCCCAGAGTGGAAGTGGAATGATATATCCATGGACTTTGTGATAGGACTTCCATGTACATCCATGGGTCATGACTCTATCTGGGTGATCATCGATTGACTCACCAAGTCAGTTCACTTCCTACCAATCAAAGAACAGGGTTCAGTATAGATCTTGGGATGCATCTATGTATAAAAGATTGTGCAGTTACATGGAGTACCCTCAACGATGGTTTCTGATCATGATGCACATTATACTTCTTGGCTATGGAAGGCGTTGTAGGAGGCTTTCGGGACATAGCTTCATTTGAGCACCGCCTTCCATCCTCAGACGGATGGATAGACTGAGAGGACCATTCAGACACTCGAGGACATGTTGTGCGCTTGTTTCCTCGACTTCAGTCGCATCTGGGAGGATCACTTACCTTTGGTGGAGTTTTCATACAACAACAGCTATCACTCCACCATAGGGATGGCACCTTTTGAGGCATTGTATGGGCAACCTTGTAGATCACCTTTTTACTGGACTGACCCATGGGAGTCAGTACTCATGGGACCAAAGATGGTGCGAGCTACCACAGAGAATGTGCAGATCATCTAGGAGCAGATGAATATTGCACAGAGCAGGAAGAAGTCATATGTCGATAGGAGACTGAGACCTCTGGAGTTTGAGGATGGCGACCACGTCTTTTTTTTATGGGTCTCACCTCGACGAGTTTTGTGGAGATTTGGCCAAGGCAGAAAGTTATCTCTGAGGTTCATCATACCCTTTCAGGTCCTCAGTAGAGTTGGCTATGTGGATTAACACTTAGATCTTCCACCATAGTTGCACCAGTTTCATGACGCCTTCCACGTATCCCAGCTGAGGAGATACGTGCACGACCCTTCCCACATCATTGACCATGCTGAGCTGGACGTCGACGATGAGGAGACTTTTGTGGAGGTTCCATTAGAGATTGAGGATTGACAGGAGTGGTTCCTTCATGGACAGTCGATACCTTTGGTGCAGGTTCGTTGGTAGCATGGGAACCTCCAAGATAGCACATGGGAGTAGGAGGCTCAGATGCGTGCTCAGTACCCCCACTTGTTCCCTTAGATTGAGTTGTGGCTTACGGGAATGTAGAGACCTGAGGTGGGGAGAATGTGAAGACCATGAATTTCCATGTATATATATTTTTTAAATATATGGGAATTTTACGAGTCCGTGAAATCTGACGGAGCACATTCTGAGGCCCGGAGTGCCCAGAATGATCCGTCAAAGTTTTGTTAAGCTTTTGTTAATGCGTGTAAGCAGTTTTCCTAAAAAGTGTAATAACTCTTAAACTATTACTTGTATAAAAAATATGAGGGCACCGTTGCGCTCAGGATAGCAGTTTTACCCTAGGCGCAACTTAATATTAGTCGGCGCGGGCCTCCTGTGAGAAAACCAAAAAATGTCATAATCATAAATAAAATAATTAAATAAATTATTTCATTTTTTAAATGATTATAAAACACAAACGGTAACTTGGATTAAAAATTTTAGAGCACCGTTAAACTCATGAGTGTATTCTTTCTTTATGAAAAAACTAAATTTGGCTGGTGCGGGCCACCAGAGAAAGTTAGTTTTGGCCGCAAATAAAATAATTAAGTGACAATTATTTTATTGTAAAACTCATAACTTCTAAACGGTAACTCTAATTGAAAATCTGAGAGTGTCGTTGGGTTCTTTGGGGCACTTTTCACCTATGTAGAGTCTAACCTTGACCAGGGCGGGTTGAGGGGATTGATAATAATTTTCCGAACTTCTTTTCAGGTACGTTTAGTAAACGCACGACCGGTGTTTTATAAATTTTAAACTGGTTCTTGGAATTAAAATTTGTGGGAACTATTGATCTCCAAATGCCAATTTTTACTTATGGATACTTTCACCTCGACAGCATATGGACGAGGGAAAAAGTTAGTTTTTTGGGTTTTTTGTGGAAATAATAAAATAAAATATATTTTATTTTATTTTATTTTGAGCTTCCATGTGGATATTTCAGGTGGGTCTACCAGAACTGAACCTCCATGTGGAAGTTGGATGTGGGGACCACCAGAATTTAACCTCCCATGAGAGGTTAAGGTGGTGGGGACCACCCGAACCATAACCTCCCAAGAGAGGTTATTGTGGTCGGGACCACTCGAGATTAAACCCCCTTGAAACCCCCATTTAATTGGGAGAAACCCTCAACTCCCACAATTAATGAGGGATAGCCTCTTGACCTCCTCCACCTTAATTGTGCAAACGCACATCCCATTAATCTTTCCAACACACCACATCGTTGCGCCAGCATAAATTAATTGGATTTCCCCTTTTTAAATTAAGAAAAAATTTCATTAGAATTTAGGAAGGTTCCTAACAAACGAACCGTCATAAATTCCAACGATCGTCACCAACCTCCCCCCCCCCTCTCCTATATATATGGATCTTGGGAGGAGGATTCTGGATGGATTCCCTGAGCGAAGAAGCACTGGTAAAGTGACGCGATGCCCAACACATGGAGGATTATGCTCTCTAATGAAGAACGTTTTCTTCCACGAAGAACATTTTCTTCCACGAAGAACATGTTCTTCCACATAGAACACCGGTGAGGAGCATCTTCAACTTCTTCTCAGAAGCACCTTGAAGAAGAAACCGACATGGGACATCTTTAAAGACCGACCCTCCCTCCACATCTTCGTCAATAAACTGACGCACGAACTTGGGATTGGAAGTGTGCAGCGGACACGACGAATGAAGACAACTCCATCTTATTCCCCACGACTCCGTCGACGATCAACGAAAAAAGGTAGGGGTTCAATTTTATTTAAGTATGATATTATTCCCTAATTTCTTTTCTTTGAAAAAAAAGAACACGGACCAACTTATTATCATGGTGAACCGTGGTTGTTCTTCTTTTCGGCTTAGGAATATATTGTTAATGAGGGATTATGGGAATTAATGTTTTTAAGATATCTTCCATGCTCATTCTTTGCTTCATTCTTGTGATCCAATTGCTATCACCCTAAACGTGGAGGGTTCGGACCAAACCAATGTTGTCTGACCCCTCCTCTGATCTCCTTTGTGGTGTTCTTCGAAACAGAGGAAAGCGACGTCAAAGGAGAAAAAGGTGACTGAGGCAACGGTCGTGCTACCAACGGCCTTCGTGACCCTCGCCACCCCCGCGACGATCTACCACCCACTGGCCGAACCAGCCCGAGCCACGTTATTCCCCGGTAGTGCCGCACCATGGTCACACCGTGCCCCGACCGCGCCGCCCTCGCCAGCTGCACTGCCTCACCAGCCCGAGCCGCGCCCCCGCTGGCCTCCGTGTGCCCCACGCCGCCACTGGCCGAACCGGGCTTCCAGCCTCCGCACGCCCCACGTGCCCTACGTCTTCGCCGTTCGCACACCCTGCGCACCTCGTGCTCCCCACGCCGCCGCAGGACAAACCGGTAGAGCCGGCCTCCCGGCCCCGGCCGCACCACCCCGGCTCCGGGTCGATCCGGCCCCTCACAGCACCCTCCGGGATGAGTCGCACCCTCACGTTGCCCTTGGGGCCGAGTCACGCCCTCGTGGTGCCCTCCAGGCTGAACCTCCCTCACGCCAACCCACAACCGGACCGTGCCCTCGAGGCCGGTTCGCGCCCTCACGGCCCGTCTGTGCCCTCTCGACTCTCCGCAGCCCTTGCGGCCTCCTGGGATGGGCCCAGCAGGCCGGGCCAAACATAACGGGCTGGCCCACCCAATGGGTCAGGCCAAACCCAACGGGTCAGGATGGGTCAACCATGACTGGGTCATCCCATGCCGGTATGGGTCGGGTCGGTCCGACCGGGTCAGACCGAACCAGGGCCCACTACGACCCTTTAATTTCTTTTAGCCATCTTTTGGCCCCGGAAATCCGTTTGATGAACCGTCAGTGGCCCTGGTAATCTTGGAGCATGACAATCCCTTTGAGTATACCCCACTGGAGTTTGGGGTATAATTGAGATACGGTCAGGTTGGATCATACATGAATCCAACCGGGCCCCCGAGACTAAAAGGATAATAACTCACAGATCGGGCATTCGTTTGATGTGTAGTCTGTTGTGTTAATACACCTATGACATGGCAGACCTTTGAGATACTTCTTCGTGGGACATCGTGATAGTTGGAGTATCGACTAGTAGCTCATGGAGTGTATCCTTCCAATGATGAGCAGAAAGAGTGCCGAGACCTAGTAGCTGGCTGAGACTTAATGATTGCGGACCTATTGACTCGGAGTGACTCGACTAGCCCAGTGGGGAGCGCCTGGTAGTGGTGGAAGACCCACGACAGAGGAGCTCCTGGTTCTAGCGGAAAACTCGTGGTACTCGACATGAGGAGTACCTTTACAGGCTATTATGAGGATCGCATGTTTGTGGTGGCAGAACCACGGTGGGGAGCGCCTTGGTGACATAGCAAACCCACAGTACTCGACAGGAGGAGTACCTCAGTTGTCCAAGGATAGTGGGAAGTGCCTTGGTGTCATGGAAGGCCCACTATACTCGACAGAGGAGGAGTTCTCCAGTATCCATGTGTAAAGAATTGTAAAATTCAAGGAAATTTTTTTCTTAATTTTCTTTGGGATTTTACAAGAACGCAGTTTCTGACGGCACTTGATTCTGAGGCCCGGAGTGCCCGGAATTTCTATCTGATGTTTAGCTCAGGTACGTTCAGTGAATGAACGAGCGGGAATTTATAACTTTTGAACCGGTGCTCAGAAACGAATTCTGAGGGCACCGATGGATTCGCAGTGCCGGTAATTGCTTAGGAACACCTTTTCTGAAGTTGTGTTTACACGAGAGAAGTTGTTAATTTATGTGGAAGGTAAAATAAAAAGTATGCATCAATTTTTATTTTTACTTTAAGTGGTTTAAGATTTGGGTGGAAGTTGGGGAAAACCACCCAACTTCCATTTGTAGGTTATGAAGGTGGTGGGGCCCACATGAACCCTACCCCTTCACCTTCCCTAACATTCCATAACCCTTCATAAATTATGACAACTTGTGTAATTTAATTTTGTGGTTTAATTAAACTTTTGAATTTCAAACCTTATGTTGTGTTAATAAAATAAGTTAGTGTCTTATTTTATTTTTTAGGTTGGAGTCTTGTTGCCTTGAGAGCTTTGGGAGAAAAAGCTAAGGGAGTCTTGAGTTCCTTCATCCTCTTCGTCGAAGAACATGAAGAACGCGAAGAACGCGAAGAACGTCGGATTCCTTGGAGGTCGATGTCTCCTTCACGACGTCTCCTTCCGCGACCCCTCTTCCCATGATGGATATTCCACGACGAATCCTCATTTGACGAACCTCCGTTCAAGCTACGCTCAAAGTAGGGGTTATTTTATTTATTTTTTTCGTGATTACTACTTTGACGTTCTTCGTGGAATATGACCAATTGCTATCGAATAACGAGAGGGGGGCCGAACCGCACAAACACGGCCGACCCTCCTCCATTATCCATGTTGGTTTCTTTTGTGGATTTAAATGGGAATGTCGCGGTGTCGTCGCACCGCGCGGAATCGTGCGGCAAGGAATGCGTGGCGCCGTCGCACCGCTCCGTGAAATCGAACAAGGACGCGACACCGTCGCGCTGTGTCGGAGAAACCCGAAGACACCGTGGCTGGAGCGGGGCCACGGCGGAGAGGCATGGCGTCGTCACGCCGCGCGTCGGATGAACCAAGGTCGTGGCCGGTTCTGGTCCGCGGTGGAGGACGGTGACCAACGGCCGGTTCCGGGCCGCCGGTGTCGGAGCAGGGGGGACGGCCGTCGCCGGTCCCATGGCGGCGGAAGCCGGCCGGCCAAGCGGGCTGGCCGAACAAGGGAAGGTCAGAGGTTTCGAACCCTCGGCGGCCAGCTGAGTGGCCCCCATTAATGGGGGTTGCGGTTACAAAATTCAGGGGGGGCAGGTGCCCCCCCCCCCCCCCCCTTCAACGGCTCGGCCGTTTGGCCGAGTGCCTGGCCAGTGCGCCCAGCGCGCCGCGCGCCAGGCTGGGTCGGGCCGAGCTGCACGGAGGCTGGGCCACACCGGCCGGGCCATGCCCGAGCGGGTCGGACCCGGACCCAGTTCGGGTCGACCTGGTTCGGGCCGACCCTGGCGGCATCGGGCCGGGTCGGACCGGGCCCGAACACCTTAATACTGAATCTCTTCCGGTCGGACGCCCATAACTTGTGCTACGGGCCTCCGATCGACACACTGTCAGTTGTGATGTTATCCTTGTATCGAGACGGTCGTTTTGGAATATTGCACTCAAGGTTTCGGAATACTTTGGGTTCAGCGGAGTTGGTTCTTACACGAAACCAACCGGGCCCTCGGAGCAGAAAAGCTTATAACTTGAGCTCCGGACATCCGATTGACGTGTCGTTGACTTTGTTGGATTCATCTTAGTGAGACGGATCTTTTGGCTTACTCCACCCGAGCTTTGGACGTAGGTGAAGTACGGTCAGGTTGGTTTGACTTAAAAACCAACCGGGCCCCTAGGACGAAAAGGCCAATAACTCTCAGACCGGGCGTCCGATTGACGCGCCGTCTGCGACGTTGAATTCATGTTGATGATACGGAACTTCTGGATACATCAACTCAGAACTTTGTGTTATTTGACGTATCAGTCTCTCGACTCGTGGAGCGGACCCTCCCGAACGAGCTTGCTGTGTGCGGGAACCCTAGAGCTGGCTGCGAATGTGACAACGACGACTATACAGAGATCCTCAGTGGATTCGATGGTGACGACTACAGCACTCAGCGATCCTATGTGGATCAGTGCTACCAATCCTGTGTGCGTCCGATCTTGTGTGGGTCAGTGCTCAGTGGTTCTGTGTGAGTCAGCGCCTACAGATCTTGTGTGGGTCCGATCCTGTGTGGGTCTTTGCGGGGGTTAGTTACCTATCGATCCTTTGTGCGTCATTGCGGGGGTTAGTACGTATCGATCCTTTGTGGATCCAACGGCTTAGATGAATCAGTGGCAATATCTGATCATCTCTATCATCATACGAAGAAGTATACCTGTGTGAGCTGAATCATGTTTGCTTTCATATGTGGATTGTGTTGTGCTATCCTGTGTGGATTTACATTTTGATTTCCTGTGTGGGCTGGGTTGTACTTGGTCTCGGATGTTGGAGCCGAACAAGAATTTATGACTTAGGTAAATGTATGGGCATATACCTAAGCAGTGTCAGATGTTACTTATTGATTGCATCTTTCCTTTTTGGATTATCCTTTGTGGATTTTGGGAGCCCTTCGGGGGTCTTGGGGTCCCTAATGAGTAGCTTATACTCACCCCTGCATGGGCTATGCCTGCACTACGTTGTGTTGGTTGCAGACGACGGACAACGCTGATCGTGGTTGAGGCTTGCGGAGCAGGACGTTACCTGGAGGTGGACCACTGGGTGGGACGTACTCGGAGTGGTCAGCTAGACCTAAGGAGCAGAGGAGGTTATCTGTACCCACCCTTCAGGTGGGATTTCCAGTGGACAGCTCAACGTTGCGGCTTTACTTTTCAGTTTCTGTTTTCCCTTTCCATTTGTACTTTACTTTCAGTTTGTGTTTGTATACTGGCCCACTTAATTTTCCACACTTACTGTTGTACTCAGCTTTTACTTAGTGTTTACTACTACTGGTTTCTTTCTCTGTGGTTTTTGTTTACTTTACAAAGGCAATTCATTCCCTTTTTATCGAGAATTACGCCTTGGTGCTAGTCACCAGCCCCAGGCCTATGGAAGGCGGGCTTGGGGTAGTCAGGGCACGGGCCCCGAGGACGGGTCGTGACAAATTGGTATCATAGGAGTTTGGTTCTACCGCATAACTTTGGACTCTGATATTTTTCTATGTGAAGCAATAGTGTTACGTGTATTGAGTGTGGTTATCAGTCCAGGGAGTCCAATGTTGGTGCGGTGGCCGACGTATCCGTACACCAGGACCCTGAATTCTGATTTCTGACTTAATGTGCGAAAACATTGATTATTTGTGTGTTTCAAGTTTTCTTTGTGATTACTTTATGTCAGCTCACCTGGTATACTGTTCTGATCGTGGCGCACCTGTTTCCTTTTCAGGATTCCCCACGATGGCAGCCAGCTAGGGTTCCGAGAGTTGAGCGTGACGACAGCCCACCGAGCGACGAGGCATCGGTGCAAGGCCCTTTGACAGTAGAGGAACCAGTGGTACCTCTACCCGCCGAGCCACCGATGCTTCCAGCCCCAGCCGCTGACGATGCACGTTGCCTTAGTGAACTGCATGAGTTCTAGCGCCAGCGACTGCCCAGGTGCTTCGGGGAGATGGACCCCCAGGCAGCCGAGGACTGGCTGGAGGAAGTGGTACGGGTTTTCAAGTTAGTGAGGACACCAGCAGACCTCATGGTGATCCTTGCAGCGAGCCTACTACACGCAGCAGCAGGAAGATGGTGGAGCTTGATGCTCCAGCTTCACGATGAGGCATCTCTCCTCAAGACAGACTTTGAGATCCTCTTCCACTTGGAGTTCGTCCCAGCCACCCTCCGTGCGGTGCGCATCCAGGAGCTTCTTTAGCTGCGGTAGGGCAGCTTGACGGTCGCCCAGTACTCTGTGAGATTTACCAATCTCTCGCGCTACTCGACAGACATGGTACGGGACCCATTCTTCCGAGCCCAGACCTTTGAGTAGGGATTGATGCACGAGATCAGGGCATCGCTGATCTCCCTCAGCATTAAGACTCAGGCAGGAGTACTGGAGCGAGCCCTTCTGATCGAGAGCTTCCTTGCTGAGCCTACATCAGCAGTGAGACCTACCGCAGGGCGGCACGTAGCAGAGTCTTCTGCAGTAGGCAGTCGACGGATGAATCATGGGTCCAGGCAGACCAGACCCTCAAGCAGACAACCCCAGGACACTGGCTCAGTAGTTCGGGGCACACAGCGTGGATCCAGTCTTTCGAGAGGCAGGCAGTGCTACTAATGCGGCGGGCAGGGCCACATGGCTCGTGACTGCCCGACCCGCCGTGTCGAGGAGCAGTAGACGGTTGAGGGGCCACCCAGGCAGAGGCAGAGGGTCGAACGTGGCGGTCCGCAGGGAGCAGGCGGACGAGGCAGAGGAGCTGGCTGAGCAGTAGGTGGTGGGCGATGCTTTGAGGCTCTACCACCACCACCACCAGGAGGTCCACCCCAACCGCAGGGAGCTGGCGGGCAGAGACAGGCAGAGCTCCAGGCAGCGGAGGCCTACGACCACGGCGCGCCCGAGATGATTCGAGATACTATCTGTGTTTATTCCACCCTTTCTACAGTTCTTATAAACACAGGAGCGAGTCATTCTTTCATAGCCGCTTCCCTTGTTCGGAGCTCGGAGATTCCAACAGAGCCATTGGCTTGATCCTTACAGCTAGAGACTCCTACGGGAGAAGACTCGACGATTACGCACTGGTTCCGGTAGTGTGATCTTACTCTAGGAGGAGAGAGCTTCGGCTGGATCTTCTTGTAGCAACGTCGAGGCCTTACGACGCCATCTTGGGCATGGATTGGTTATCTATAGTCCATGCTCAGATTGACTGTATTAGGCGCAAGGTGCGATGTGTACGCACCGACGGAAGCAGGTTCACCTTCACCGACAAGAAGGGAGCCTTCGCAGCATAGGATGGACTCTCACAGAGGAGAGGACAACCCATCACTCATCAGTTGTCTAGCCTCATCCTAGGAGCAGTTGACGTGCGGAGTCCTAGTTTTTCTTATAGTGTTGGATCAGTATGCGGACGTCTTTCCCGACGACGTTCCAGGGCTACCTCCTCGCAGAGAGGTAGACTTTTATATTGACATTTACCCCATAACAGCCCCGATATCGACTCCAGCATATTGGATGGCCCCCGCTGAGCTTCGTGAGCTACGGGTACAGTTGGAGGACTTGCAGGGCAAGGGTTTCATCTGACCTAGTGTTTCACCCTGGGATTCCCCGATTTTGTTCGCCAAGAAGGCGGACGGGAGCTTGCAACTTTTTGTCGACTATCGTCGCCTGAACCAGGTTACAGTGAGGAACAAGTATCCGCTACCAAGGATTGATGACCTCTTCGATCAGCTCAAGGGAGCACGGTGGTTCTCGAAGATAGACCTCAGGTCAGGCTATCATCAGCTCAGAGTTCGAGATGAGGACGTGCAGAAGATGGCCTTCAGGTGTCGGTATGGCCACTATGAGTTCTTGGTTATTCCATTCGGCGTAACCAATGCTCCAGCAGTGTTCATGGCCCTCATGAACAGGATCTTTCAGCCATACCTCGATCAATTTGTCGTGGTCTTCATCGACGACATTTTGATTTACTCAACGACTGAGGAGGAGCACGCCTACCACTTGCGGGTTGTACTAGACACACTCCGAGAGAACCAGCTTTATGGTAAGCTCTCAAAGTGTCAGTTCTGGATACGTGAGGTTCACTTCTTGGGACACCTCATCTCTGAGGCGGGATTTGCGGTGGATCCTACGAAGATCAAGGAAGTGTTGTCTTGGGAGCCTCCCAGGAGTGTGACTGGGGTGAGAAGCTTCTTGGGTTTAACTAGATACTATCAGAGATTTGTGCCAGACTTCTTCAGAGTTGTGGCACCACTCTCAGCTCTTACGAAGAAGGGTAAACCCTTTGTGTGGTCAGACAGATGTCAGCAAAGCTTCCAAGAGCTGAGACAGAGATTGACCAGCGCCCCTATCTTGAGTTTGCCTGAGGAGAGAGTAGGGTACGTAGTCTACTGCGATGCATCAGGGACCAGACTCGGATGTGTCCTGATGCAGGAGCGGGCGGTGATTGCCTATGGATCACATCAGTTGAGGCCGCATGAGCAGAACTACACAACCCGTGACCTGGAGTTAGTAGCAGTGGTCTTCGCTCTGATGACATGGAGACACTACCTGATGGGTGAGCACTTTAAAGTCTTTTCAGACCATCATAGTCTTAGGTACATCTTCTCTAAGAAGGACCTGAATCTGAGACAGCGGCTATGGATCGAGTTCCTCCAGGACTATGACTTTGAGATATTCTATACTCCTGGGAAGGGGAACGTAGTAGCCGATGCTCTCAGCAGGAGGACGGAAATTCAGCTACTTGAGGAGGCGACAGAGCAGCTAGCCTCTTTGCAGATATCCTTCGTGGATAGAGATGGGGCAGCCTTCCTTCATTCTCTCACAGTCACTCCTCCACTACTGCAGCAGGTCAGAGAGGCACAGCGTGGGGACGCTGACTGTGAGACACGGTGTGCACAGATATCCCCAGGATAGGCACTTGATGGTTTTTCCTTTGGAGCAGAGCACGATGTTCTTTTCAGAGGAAGTACCTTGGTACCAGTTGCTTTACAGGAGGAGGTGCTGAGAGATTTTTACACTTCTCCTTTGGCGGTACATCTTGGAGTGGCGAAGATGTACCAGGATCTCAGACGACAACACTAGTGTCCAAGCATGAAGAAGCTTGTGGCGGAGTTCGTTTCTCGATGCCTCACCTGCAAGCAGGTGAAGGAAGAGCACCAGGTATCAGCAAGCTTGGTACAGCCCTTGGAGGTCCCTAAGTGGAAGTGGGACCGGATATCTATGGACTTCGTGACTGGACTTCCACGCACTTCCAGAGGTCACGACTCCATTTGGGTGATTGTCGACCGACTCACCAAGTCGGATCACTTCTTACCCATCAGAGAGCAGGGCTCAGTGAAGAGCTTGGGACATCTCTACGTTCAGGAGATTGTACGGCTTCACGGTTTTCCATCATCTATTGTCTTCAATCAAGATGATTCTTTACTTCCCGACTTTGGAAGGGGTTGTAGGAGGCGTTCGGTATGCAGCTACGTCTGAGCATTGCCTTTCACCCTCATACGGATGGTCAGACAGAGAGGACCATTCAGACTCTCGAGGACATGCTCCGTGCATGTGTTCTCAACTTTGGTCACAACTGGGAGGACCACCTACCCTTGGTGGAGTTTGCATACAACATTAGCTACAACTCCACCATCAGGATGGCACCATACGAGGCATTGTACGGCCGACCTTGCAGATCTCCTTTGTGCTGGACAGACCCTAGGGAGTCAGTACTTGTGGGACCGGAGATGGTCCAGGCCACGACAGAAAAGGTCTAGATCATCCAGGAGTGGATGAGTACAGCTCAGAGTCGGCAGAAGTCTTATGCTGATAGGAGGCGGAGGCCACTCGAGTTTGAGGATGGTGACCATGTCTTCTTGCGTGTCTCGCCTCGACGTGGATTTCGGAGATTTGGCCAAGGCGGAAAGTTGTCTCCACGCTTCATCGGACCGTTCCAGGTCCTCAGCAGGATTGGAAAGGTAGCTTATCACCTGGCTCTACCACCTCAGTTGCACCGGGTGCACGACGTCTTCCACGTTTCACAGCTGAGGAGATATGTGCACGACCCGACACATATCATTGACCATGGGGAGCTGGACGTTAATGATGGGGCGACTTTTGAGGAGGTTCCAGTGGAGATCGAGGATCGACAGAAGAGGGTCCTACGTGGACGATCGATTCCTCTAGTGCGCATCAGATGGCAGCACGGGAACCTCCAGGAGAGCACTTGGGAGCGGGAGGCTCAGATGCATGCTCAGTACCCACTTTTGTTTTCCTAATTTATGATGTATCTTTACGGGGACGTAAATCCCTGAGGTGGGAGTAATGTAAAGACCCGTAAAATTAAAGGAAAATTTTTTCTTAATTTTATTTGGGATTTTACAAGAACGCAGTTTCTGACGGCACTTGATTCCAAGTCCTGGTGTGCCCGTAATTTCTATCTGAAGTTTAGCTCGGGCACGTTCAGTGAACGAACGAGCGGGAATTTCTAACTTTTGAATCGGTGCTCGGAATCGAATTCCGAGGGCACCGATGGATTCGGAGTGCCGGTAATTGCTTAGGAACACCTTTTCTGGAGTTGCGTTTACACGAGAGAAGTTGTTAATTTATGTGGAAGGTAAAATAAAAATTATGCATCAATTTTTATTTTTAATTTAAGTGGTTTAAGCTTTGGGTGGAAGTTGGGGAAAACCACCCAACTTCCATTGGTAGGTTATGAAGGTGGTGGGGCCCACACAAACCCTACCCCTTCACCTTCCCTAACCTCCCATAACCCTTCATAAATTATGAAAACTTGTGTAATTTAATTTTGTGGTTTAATTCAACTTTTGAATTTCAAACCTTATGTTGTGTTAATAAAATAAGTTAGTGTCTTATTTTATTTTTTGGGTTGGAGTCTTGTTGCCTTGAGAGCTTTGGGAGAAAACCCTATGGGAATCTTGAGTTCCTTCATCCTCTTCGTCGAAGAACACGAAGAACACGAAGAACGCGAAGAATGCCGGATTCCTCGGAGGTCGACGTCTCCTTCATGACATCTCCTTCTGTGACGCCTCTTCCCGTGACGGATATTCCGCGACGAATCCTCGTTCGACGAACCTCCGTTCATGCTACGCTCAAAGTAGGGGTTATTTTATTTATTTCGTTCGTGATTCCTACTTTGACGTTCTTCGTGGAATATGACCAATTGCTATCGAATAACGAGAGGGGGGTCGGACCGCACAAAAACGGCCGACCCTCCTCCATTATCCATGTTGGTTTATTTTATGGATTGAAACGGGAATGGCGTGGTGTCGTCGCACCGTGCGGAATCGTGCGACAAGGAATGCGTGGCACCGTCACACCGCGCTGTGAAATCGAACAAGGACGCGACACCGTCACGCCGCGTCGGAGAAACCCGAAGACACCGCGGCCGAAGCGGGGCCATGGCGGAGAGGCACGGTGTCGTCGTGCCCCGCGCCGGACGAACCAAGGCTGCGGCCGGTTCCGGGCCGTGGCGGAGCAGGGTGACCGGCGGCCAGCTCTGGGCCGCCGGTGTCGGAGCAGGGGGGGACCGGCCATCGTCGGTCCCGTGGCGGTGGAAACCGGCCGGCCAAGCGGGCCAGCCGGACAAGGGAAGGCCGAGGGTTTCAAACCTCCGGCGGCCAGCTGAGTGGCCCCCATTAATGGGGGTCGCGGTTACAAAATCCAGGGGGCTTCAACGGCTCGGCCGTTTGGCCGAGCGCCTGGCAAGCGCGCCCAGAGCGCCGCGCGCCAGGCCGGACCGGCTACCTGGCCGGTCCGCCAGGTTGGGCTGGACCCGAACCCGGTTCGGGTCGACCCGGTTCGGGCCGACCCTGGGGGTATCGGTCCGGGTCGGACCAGGCCGGAACCCCTTAATACCGAATCTCTTCCGGTCAGACGCCCATAACTTGTGCTACGGGCCTCCGATCGATGCACCGTTAGTTGCGATATGATCCTTGGATCGAGACGGTTGTTTCGGAATATCGCACTCAAGGTTTCGGAATACTTTGGGTTCGGCGGAGTTGGTTCGTACACGAAACCAACCGGGCCCTCGGAGCGGAAACGCTCATAACTTGATCTCCGGACGTCCGATTGACGTGTCGTCCACTTTGTTGGATTCCTCTTAGTGAGACGGATCTTTTGGATTAATCTGTCCGAGGTTTGGATGAAGGTGGAGTACAGTCAGGTTGGTTTGACTTAAAAACCAACCGGGCCCCTGGGATGAAAAGGCCAATAACTCTCAGATCGGGCGTCCGATTGACGCGCCGTCTGCGACGATGAATTCCTGTTGACGATAGGGAACTTCTGGATACATCAACTCCAGACTTTGTGTTAGTTGATGTATCAGCCTCTCGGCTCGTGGAGCGGACCCTCCCGAACGAGCTTGTTGTGTGCGGGAACCCTAGAGCTGGCTGCGAATGTGATGACGACGACTATACAGAGATCCTCAGTGGATTTGATGGCGACGACTACAGCACTCAACAATCCTATGTGGATCAGTGCTACCGATCCTATGTGGGTCCGATCCTATGTGCGTCAACGCTCAGTGGTTCTGTGTGAACCAGTGCCTACAGATCCTGTGTGGGTCCGATCCTGTGTGGGTCTTTGCGGGGGTTAGTTACCTATCGATCCTTTGTGCGTCAGATTCTTTGTGGGTCATTACGGGGGTTAGTACCTATCGATCCTTTGTGGGTCCGACGGCTTAGATGAATCAGTGGAAATATCTGATCATCTCTATCGTCATACAAAAAAGTATACCTGTGTGAGCTGAATCCTGTTTTCTTTCCTATGTGGATTGTGTTGTGCTATCCTATGTGGATTTACGTTTTGCTTTCCTGTGTGGACTGGGTTGTACTTGGGCTCAGATGTTGGAGTCGAACGAGAATTGATGACTTAGGTATATGTATGGGCATATACCTAAGCAGTGTTGGATGTTACTTTGTGATTGCATCTTTCCTTTGTGGATTATCCTTTGTGGATTTTGGGAGACCTTTGAGGGTCTCTGGGTCCCTACTGAGTAGCTTATACTCACCCCTGCACGGGCTATGCCTGCACTACGTTGTGTTGGTTGCAGAAGACGGACAGCGCTAATCGTGGTTGAGTCTTGCGGAGCAGGACGTTACCTGGAGGTGGACCACTGGGCGGGACGTACTCGGAGCGGTCGGCTGGACCCAAGGAGAAGAGGAGGCTATCTGTACCCACCCTTCAGGTGGTATTTCTAGTGGACTGCTTGACGTTGCGGCTTTACTTTTCAGTTGTTGTTTTCACTTTCCAGTTGTACTTTAATTTCAGTTTGGGTTTGTATACTGGCCCACTTACTTTTCCCCACTTACTGTTGTATTCAGCTTTTACTTAGTGTTTACTACTACTGCTTGCTTGCTCTGTGGGGTTTGTTTACTTTACAAAGGCAATGCCTTCCCTTTTTATCGAGAATTACGCCATGGTGATAGTCGCCAGCCCCTGGCCTATGGAAGGCGGGCTTTGGGTAGTCACAGCACGGGCCCCGAGGACGGGTCGTGACACCATGGTTTCGATAATGTGAATAAAATCCTGGTTAAGCTAAGTTAGTAAATTTTGTGTTTTCCTCATGATTGAGATGGATTACTTTAAACTTAGGTATATGTATGGGCATATACCTAAGTGGGGTTATCTATTGATTTCATACTTTTTGGTTTATCCTTGTTGTATTTTTTTAGACCTTGAGGGTCTCAGGTTCCCTAATGAGTATTGTTATACTCACCCCTGCATGGGCTATTCCCGCACCTTGTTGTGTTGGTTTCAAATGACAGACAACGCTAACTGAGTCTAAGAGTACCAGGACTGGACGGTACCTGGAGGTGGACCTTATGACGAGTCGATACACGGAGGAGACTGACGGACGTGGAGTGCTGAGGAGGCTATTTGTACCTACCCTTCAGGTATGAATTCCAGAGGACGACCAAGAAGCTGTTTTTTCTTTCTTCAATTGTACTTGTACTTCCAGTTTCCTTGTACTTTACAGTTGGTCTTGTATTTATAGCCCCTTTTCCTTTTCATCACTCTTTTGTTATATAGTTTACTTAGTGTTTTTTATTCTGTTGTGTGCTCTATTGTGTGCATTTACAGGTTACAAAGGCAATGCCTTCCCAGTTTTAGGGAATTACGCCTTTGGTGCTAGTCTCTAGCCCCTAGCCTATAGAAGTCCGGCTTGGGGTAGTCACGGCACGGGCCCCGGGAGACGGGTCGTGACATTAAATTTCAAATTAATTATCTAAATCTGATATTATACCTATATTAAGATATATTCATTTTGGTGAAAACAAATTAAAACTTCAATGATGCAATTTTAGAAGAGGGGAAGAATGTAACACCCTTAGATTTCAGTATGTAATTTTCCTTTTAAGGATACTTTGCTCGATAGCTTATGTTACACACAAAACTGATATAAATTAAATAATAATTTATGAAAATTAAATTTTAGGATCATTAAATCATGAACATAAAGTTTTGAAACAAATTAACACTCACTTGAAACTGATATGAAATAAGGTTAAAAACACTTAAATTTTAATAGGGTCGCTCTTCTATAAAAGTGGTTTTCTATATATATTTTGTTTCAATTTTAAAGTTGTTTTTATTGATTTTATAATTTCATTTTGATTAAATCATCTTTATTTTTTAATTATTAATTTCAAAATTAGAATAGAGATTTTTTGATATTTTTTAGAATTAGTTTATTTTTAAGTGAATAATTAAAATATTACTTTCACAAATAGTGTCATTATTAGGTCATAATCATGATATAAGAATGAATTAAAAGTTTATTAAACTTTTTTTCTAGAAAAAATATTTTTTTATGGATCAAAATAAAAAATTTAAAATATTATGTAGAATTTTTAAACCCATGCATTACATTTTAAATACTAAGTAATGTTTTACTCTAATAAAAAAACTATTTTTATCTTTTTATATAATTAAGTAATTGTGAGGTTGAATTAGGTTTTTGTTTGTTTTTAAAGACACAAAACTATAATTTGTTTTATTAATTATCTAATTAATTTCCTAATAAACAATTTATACATGATTTTGGAAAAAAATTATTTTTATGCATAAAAATACATTTTTATAAAAACTATTTTTCATTGAATTTTTTTTTACCAATGTTAAAAGTAATTTTTAACATAACTATGAATTGAATATTGAATTATGGATTCAAAAGTTTTAATCATAATATTCAAATTATATAATAATTTCCATTCTTTTTCATCAAAATGATTAGTTTCCATAGTAAAAGTTTGCCACCACGGTAAATGTTAAATGGTTTAACGGGGGTTAAACTAAGATAAAAGGCTGAAATACTTATTAAAAATGTCCAAAATTGATTTATGAGTTTATTTCAACCCCAAATTATCCTATATTTAAAAATTTGTCCATTTTTTCCACTTACTTTGATTATGATATTGCTTTTATATTAAAATAATAATAATTAAGAAAATGTCACACTCGCTCACTTAATACGTTTTCATAATAATTATATTGATAAAAATAAATTATGAATGTTTTAGGATAATAATATTTATGATGACTAAATTAAATTTATGTTGGAAATTTATATTTAATTTTAAATGATATTATAATTATCTAAAATTATTACGCAGTGTCGACACAGCGCATGTGCTAGTAGTTGAAAAATCAAGTAAATAATTTAAAAAAACATTAAGAGATATATTTTCATTTAATTATGTAATTTAATGAATTTTTTATATATTATTAAGTATACTTTATTATTTTAGTGTTTATATTTTAAATAAATTGTCATATTGAATTCTTTAAGTCAAATTATATGAGTAGTCATGAAAATGACATTAAGTCTATTTAATGTTAAAAAAATATAAATTGATTTAAAAAATCATAAAAATTTTGTAATAGATAAATTGGAATACTTGTTGGTTTAAAATGTTATCCATTATCCATTTTTGATCCACTTATAATTTTTAAAATTAAATTAATGACCCTTGAAGACTTGATATTTGGGAAAACACTACTGATTTTTTCAAATAAAATGAGACACAATATAAAATTTCTAAATACATGTATGAATTATATTTTAACTAAAAATTATGAAAAAAATATCTCTCCAAACTTCCCATACTATTTTACTAAGGCCCTTTTGTGACCATAAACCTCTCCTCCAAAGGCCTTAAGTTCAACTTAAATGTGAATATTGAATGAAGAGGTAATCGTCTTAACTAAGTTCATTAATGTTTATTAATTTATAAACCTCTTCCAAATATTATATACCCATATTAACATATTAACATAAATATATTTAATATAGTAAAAAATTATTTTAGTGGTATAATAATTTTATATCTATTTTCTTTATAATGTAAAGTCAAAATGTCACTCATGTGTGTGTGTGGACTATCACCCCCACAAAGCAATGTAATTCATTTTTCATCACCACCTCACATGAATAGTTATATAGATTAAATTAATTAACAAACACCATATTTATGATATGATTAGGGTAATTTAAAGCTAAATAATTATATACCTTATTTTCTTTCCATGCGTTGAAAAATGAAAATTTCACTCATGCGTACATACGGACAACAACCTCCATGAACAACATATTTCATTTTTCCGAAATACCATACACATATTGTATTAAAAGTGTATTTAATATATAAATATGATAAATATTACATTAATAAAATTATATAGTTGATCAAACCATGACCATGGTGAAAATACCAGAACTTACGAATAAAAATATGCATGAAAAACATAACACATAACACCTAAAGAGTTGATTTAAACAGAGAATTATGAGTAAATGATTAAAAATAAGTTATCAGTAAATGGTATATAATATATATTTATATTAATATTATATATATTAATAATAAATAAATATTTATTATACAATAGGTTGGAATGCGTCTAACCAAGCAGGAATCCAAGGTAAGGGTTTCTCATCTCAAAGTTCCTTCTTTGAGTCATGTTTTGAATTACACAATTATTTCCATTATACGGTGTATATTTTAGCACTTTGAAATATTATATCATGATATAATATTTAATCATTTTAATTAATTTTTAATTTTAAATTATCTCTTTCAAGAGGTTTTGATTCAAGTGTTATAAAATCTGTAAGGGTTTTTGGTCTCATTTTTTATTCCTTGGGACTTGTTTCATAATACGCACGATGTTTTATTTTATATGATGTAATTACTACCAAAAAAATATATTTTGAAATAATATTTTATTTAATTAATGGGATTTAAAGAACCATTTCATGTTCTAACTTTTTATGGCCTATGATTTGAAAGTTACCAAAGCCATAAGTGTTTATGTTTCAATCTTACTTTTAGTTGGGATTATTTATGCTTGAATATTATTTGGGGGAATTATATTCTATTTTTCTCTTAAACCCCATATATTTTATTCTCCTATAGTTATTTATATGTTTTAAAAGTATAATTTTCATTTTCCCCCTCTTTGGTACTCAAATCATCCAAAAGGTTATTTATAATAAAATCCTACATAATTTCTCCTTTTTGGTTGAGAAGCTCTTAAATATCCATATTTTTTATTTTTATCAAGAAATTTTTTTTCTATACTTCAATTATTTCTTAAGTGAAAATTATATTACCAAAACTTTATATTCATAAGTTTTAAAGAAATATTTTAATTTTTTTCTTCACGGATCATTTTTTACTATATTTACAAAAGTATGAAAAGGATATTTTTTAGCAATTATTGTTTGATCATAATTTCTAGTCATCATAATCATTATTCATTATCACAATTTCTTTAAAATTTTATTTATTTTTTACAAATAAATCCAAAAATCCATTATTCTTGAATTTTTTATTTTTAAAAGTTACCAAAAATAAAGGGATATTATTTTCCAAAAATATTTTAAAATGGGGTTTCATTTTATTTATGTATATTTTATCATCCACTAAAAATTTTCTTACTTAATCATAGACTACTTTTAAGATTTAATTTTTGTAAATTATTTTATAGATAATATTTAAATTTCTCTTTGGAACCTTTTAAATGGTGTCTTGGAAGTGGTTTATAACTTCATTTTTATGATAAAATTTTAAAAGTTTTAAGAAAATTATTTTTAAAGTTTCACTTCCTTTTTCCTCTCTAATTCTAAAAAATATATTTAAATGTGAAAAAATTATTCATAATGAATATATGGACTTCTTTAATTCATTTCTTATTTATAGTTTATAAATTATTTTGTTCAAAAAGAATATTCCCAATTCCTTGATGTTAGGTTCTATATCACTCTCTATTTTTCATTTGAAATTATATCCATATTATTTTGTATCATGGATATATTTATCATTTCAATATTTTATTTACCATATAAATTTTCTACATATAGTATTTATTGAGGAAAATTTACAAAAGTTATTCTATTAAATATTGAATTTTTACATTTTATATTCTTGATTTAATATAAATGTTTATTTATTATTAAGGAATTTTTATTTCATATTTTATTGATTGTTCAATATATGAGAAATGCATTGAAAAGCTATTAGTTATTGGTGGGACCCAAAATTATATAACCCCTCGATGCATCAGCATGTCTCATGAGATAATCAATTTGTAATTCCTTGTGTATTATTTTGGTATTTCTTACCCTATTATTGAAAGAATCTTAGCTAGGCCTTGATAGTAAAATTTAAATGTTTGGAATTTTCATGACCCATCCCCCGGGGCTCGTATCGTGACTACCCCAAGCCCGCCTTCCATAGGCCCGGGGCTGGCGACTATCACCAAAGACGTAATTCCCTAAAATTGGGAAGGCATTGCCTTTATAACTGTAAACAAACACAACCAGAGTACAAGAGGAAGAAAAAACTATGTAAAAATTGTATAACAAGTATGCTGAAAGTAAAGGGGCTGGAAATACAAGACCAACAGTAAAGTAAAAGGAGAGGACAAAAAAGTACAACTAAAAATACAAATAGTTGGAAGGTGTATAGCATCTCCTAGATTGTCCACCACAGATCCTACCTGAAGGGTAGGTACAGATAGCCTCCTCAGTGCTCCACGTCCATCCGCCTCCTCTGGGTACTGACTCATCGTGAGGTCCACCTCCGGGTACCATCCAGTCCTCGTACACTCTTCCTCAGTTAGCACTATCCGGCGTTTGGATCCAACACAACGAGGTGCGGGCATAGCCTGTACAGGGGTGAGTATAAAGATACTCAGTAGGGACCCCGAAACCCTCAAGGTATCACAAAATCCAACAAGGATAAACCACAAAGTATGATTTCAACAGATAACCATTACTTAGGTATATGCCCATACATATACCTAAGTTATCAAGTAACCCATCTAAATCATGAGGAAAACACAATGGTCATTGAATCAGCTCAAACCAGGATTTTTATTATCGAAACCACGGCTGTTGGAGAACTCCTCCTCTGTCGAGTACAGTGGGCATGTCGCAACACCTAGGCGCTTCTCACTAACCTTGGACTGCTAAGGTACTCCTCCTGTCGAGTACCGCGGGTCTGCTGCCAACTACCAGACACTCCGTCCGCTATGGGTCTACCGCCAAATACCGGGTGCTCCCCCTAATAGCCTACATAGGTACTCCTCCTATCGAGTACCGTGGGTCTGCTGCCAACTACCAGGCGCTCCATCCACCATGGGTCTGCCGCAAAATACTGGGTGCCCCCCACTGGGTGAGTCGACTCACTCCTAGTCGAATCGTTCAAGCAGTCGTCAGGTCTACAACTACTAGTTCTCTGCACTCTATTTGCTCGTCACCGGAAGGATCCACTCCATGATCTACTGCTTGAAACTCCAAGTGTCACAAAGTCTCACGTAGAAGTACCTCAAAGGACTGCCACGTCATAGGGGTCTAAATGCAATAGATGAGACGTCAATCGGACGCCCGGTTTCTGAGTTATTAGCATTTTAGTCCCAGGGGGCAGGTTGTATTCTTGTACGAACCAAACTGACCGTGACTCAACTATACCCCAAACTCTAGTGGGGTATACTGAAAGGGAAGGCCATACTCAAATAATACTGTTGCCATTTACGGTTTGTTAAATGGACATCTGGTGCCAAAGATATGGCCCAAGAAGGTAATGGGTTAGTAATGGGCCTCGGTCCAGTCTGACGCGGTCGAACCGACTTCGCCCAACCCAGTTTGGGCCGACCCGATCTGGTTCAACCCGGTAAGACTCGCTGGGTTTGACCCGTCTAATTGAGAAGGTCAGCCCTCTAAGTGTTGACTCGGTCTGGTGGGCCCGGCCTAGCGGTTCGCTAGGGCGGTTCGGCCCGGTAGTCGCCAAGTAGGCGGCTCGGTGACTTAGCCCAGGAGACCGGGCTCGTTCGGCCGACGACACTATGGGAGACACCGTGCGTCGGCTCGGAAGGCTGGTGGTCGGGAGGCCAGTAGGCAGGGCACACGGGGCACGGGTAGGCCGGCTAGTCACGGGGTAGGCAACGGGTGCACCGAGTAGGGTGTCAGGGCGCCGGGCAGTGCGCTTGGGTGTGGGAAGCATGCCGGGGCGCTGGGTAGGCTGCGGCAGGGGGTCGCAAGGTGCCAGGAAGGGTACTAGGCAGCGCGGAAGGGGGCCACGGGGGTGTCGGGAAGGGCGCCAGGTAGCGCGGTAGGGGGGCAGCGGGGGCGAAGGCAGAGCGGCAGGGGGCCGCGGGGGTGCCGGGCAAGGTGTCGGGGCACCGGGCAGTGCGGCAGGGGGCTGCGGGGGCGATGGGTAGGGCACCGGGCAGGCTGTGGGAAGGGTGCAGGGGTTCCAGGCAGGCCACTGGCAGGGTGTTAGGGCGTCGGGCAGGCAGTCGGTAGGGAGCAGGTAGCGCGCCGGGGCACTGCGGGGGAGACGCGGTTTGCGGAGGCCGCGGGTAGCACGACCTTTATTCCCTGTCTTCATCATCATCACCTCTTTTTCAGGCTGTCATCATCGAGAAAGAACAAACAAGGGGAGGGTTAGACCGGGTTCGTGCAGCCCGAGCCCTCCTCCTTACGGTGATAGAAAAATTGGCCACAAAGCGCACAAAAAAATGGAGAAGGGAGCGTAATAATCAAACCTAAATAACCCCTACCTCGAATTTGGTGTTTGACGACGGAGTCTCAGAAGGTGTTCGTCGTTCCGTCAAAGTCATAGGAAGAAGAGCTCGAAGAAGATGAATCGAGATTACATATTCGGCATTCTTCGTGGGCAGCAGTGCTTCCCTTTTTTCCCCGGTTAAAGAAGGATAAATATGGCATTCGTTGTTCTTCATTCTTCGTAGGTGACGGTTCTTCGTCGGAGGAATAATTATCCAAGGTTTTGGCATCGTGTCTCTTTGCCAGCATTTCGCCGCTTGAAAAAGTCGTCCCAAAACCTTCCCTAAAACTTCCTTTATACAGGAGAGGGAGGGTTTTTCTAAAATTACGTTGGCATGTAATTCAAATTTGGTGAATTAAAAGATTGGTCCCCACCTAATTAAATTTGTGAGAGGTGTAAAATTTAATTAGGTGGATTGGCAAGAGGCTCTCCCTCATTAAAGAGGGAGAGGTTGGAGGTTTTATCCTCCACCATAAATAGGGGTCAGGTGGTCCCCACCCCTATCATTTAATAGAGAGGTTATGGGTATCGGGTGGTCCCCACGTCGTAACCCCTCATGGGAGGTTATGTGCGGGTGGGCCCCACCACCATAACCTCCCATGGGAGGTTAGGTTGTGGTGGACCCTCACTTCCAACCTACCCTTGGAGGTTTTAACCACCCAAATAAAATAAAGTTAAAACTGTATTTTATTCAATTTAATTAAAAACCCCCCAAAAACTAACTTCCAAGATCGTCAGAACCAAACTATGGTGAAGGTCTCACTAAGCAATTACCGACACTGTGAGTTCAACGGTGCCCTCGGATTTCAATTATGAGCATCGGTTCAAAATTTATAAAAACCCGAATGTACGTTTAATGAACATACCCAAACAAAACTTCAGAAATTGATTTCGGGCACACCTGGCCTCGGAATCAAGCACCGTCAGAAATTGTGGACTCGTAAAATTCCCATGTATTAAAAAAACTCCACAGTAATTTCATGTCTTTAAATTCTCCCCACCTTAGGGCTTTACTTCCCCATAATCTACAACTCGAACTAAGGGAACAAATGAGGGTACTAAGCACGCATCTGAGCCTCCCGCTCCCATGTGATCTTATGGAGGTTCCCTTGCTTCCAGCGAATGCGCACCAGAGGTATCGACCATCCACGTAGGACCTGATCCTATTGTAAAGACCCATAATTTTCAAGGAAATTTTTTATCTTAATTTCTTTGGGATTCTATGAGTACGTAGTTTTTGACAGCACCTGATTCCAAGGCCCGGGGTGCCCGGAATCAATTTCTGAAGTTTAGCTCGGGTACATTCAGTGAATGAACGAGCGGGTTTTTCTAGCTTTTTAATAGGTGCTCGGAATCTAAATCTGAGGGAACCAATGAAACCACAACGCCGGTAATTGCTTAAGAAGACCTTTACTAGAGTTTCATTTGCTTGGGAGGAGTTGTTAAAAATTAAGGAATTAAATGTTAGGTAAAATAAATTGTGTGCAAATTGATTTTATCCATGGTAGTTTAATTCTCTCATGGGAAGTTGTTTGTGGGTCCCACAACCACCCAACTTCCCATGTGAGGTTATGAGGGTGGTGGGGCCCACCAGATCCCCCATCTTCTCATATTCCCTAACTCCTCTAATCTCCCTCTTAATTGTGTAACCCTTAAAACCTCCCAATAATTTGTGACCTTCCCTCTCCCCACATTTATTCAATGTCAACTCTTTAATTTAATTAAGTGAGTTATGTATTTTGAAATTTGTAATTTTGAAAGGCATGACTTAAGAAAATAAAATGGGAGGGATCTTTTTTTATTAGGTTGGCTTGTGGTGTAAGGGGATTGGGAGAAGAAAACTCTAAGTCTGAAGAACTTCATCTTCCTCATTGAAGAACGCAAAGAATGTCGGAGCACCAAGGAGAGACGACGTGTCGTTCTTTCCCTTCTCCGCAGCCAGTATGAGACGTCATCCTCTTCTTGGATTCTCGCCAACACCATCATCAAACCACCCCGGCGATGTCGTTTTCCACGACGCTAGCTTACGCAAATCTCTTTGAGGTAGGGGGTTAAATTTATCATTCATATTTTATTTAACGAACATCATTGTTAAATATTTGGCCACCTGTTATCAATTTAATGGGAGGAGGTTGGACCGCACAAACACGGCCGATCCTCCTCCCCTTTGTTGTTGATCACCGTCGTGGTTTGGAATAGAGGCGGCGTGGTGCAACGTCACCGCGCGGGAATGAGGAAAACCACGGCGAAGGTGGGCGGCGCCGTCGCGCCGCGCCGAAGCACCATGGAGGGCCACGGCTGGGGCGGGCCACGGTGGAGGGGCGCGGCGCCGACGCGCCCCGCCATTCGGACAAGGGTCGCGGCCTAAGGTCATGGCGGTGCAGAGAGGGGCGGTCGGATCCACCGGTCGTCAGCGCTTCAGAAGGTGGGACCCACGTGGGTCCTGCAGCGGCACACTGGCCGGCCAATATGGCCGGCTGTTTCGGGAAGTCCGGGGGTTGTACCCCCGGCGGCAGACAAGGGCGGGCCCCCTCCACGTGGGGGCCGCTGTTTCAAAATGAGGGGGGCATCCCCCCCCCTCTTCCGCGTCCAGATCATCCTTGAGTCGAACTGCAGCCCGCGCTGGTCCGGGCCGCCTGCTCCCGGCCGGGCCGACCCAGGGGTATCGGGCCGGGTCGGACTGGGCCCAAACCCCCTGTTTTCCGTACAGATCTGTTCAAATGCACATAACTTGGTATACGGACCTCCGATCGACGCACAATTAGTTGCGTAGAGATCCTTGGATCGAGACAGTCATTTTAGTATATTACACTCAAGGTTTCGGAGAACTTTGGGTATGGCCAGGTTTGTTCGAACACGAAACCAACTGGGCCCTCGGAGTGGAAACACTTATAACTTGAGCTCTGGACGTCCGATTGATGTGTCGTCGAATTTGTTGGTTTCCTCTTAGTGAGACTGTTCTTTTGGCTTACTCCGCTTGAGGTTTGGACATATCTGCAGTACAGTTGGGTTGGTTTTAGCTTAAAAACCAACCGGGCCCCTGGGACAAAAAAGCCAATAACTCTCAGACCGGGCATCCGATTGACGCGTCGTCTGTCGTGTTGAGTTCCTTTTGACGAGATGGAACTTTGGGATACATCAACTCCAGACTAAGTGTCAGTTGATGTATCAAGCCCCTTGGATCGTGGAGCAGACCCTCCCGGAATTGAGCATGCTGTGTGCAGGAACCCTAGAGCTGGCTGGGACTGCGACGACGATGACAACTGTACTGGGATCCTCCGTGGGTTCGGCAGCGACGACGACCGTACTAGAATCCTCCATGGGTTCGACGACGATGACTACTATTCTTGTATCCTATGTGGTTTCGGCAGTACTTGACTACTGTTCTTGTATCCAATGTGGGTCCGGCAGTATTTGACTCTGTACTTGTATCCTACGTGGGTCCGGCAGAGTAGCTGGTCTTGTATCCTTTGTGGGTCCGACAGCTTAGCTGATCTTGTATCCTCTGTGGGTCCGACAGCTTAGATGAATCAGTGGCTACATCTGATCATCTCTATTTCCTTATGAAGAAGTATACCTATGTGAGTTGAGTCTTAATTTACAATCAATATCATCGATATAATTTTTGTGCTTTCCAGTGTGGATTGGGTTGTGCTTTCCTGTGTGGATTGGGTTGTGAGTTCCTATGTGGAATGGGTTATGTTTTCCTATGTGGACTGGGTTGTACTTGGGCTCGTGTGCTGGAGCCGAGCTTGAATTGATGACTTAGGTATATGTATGGCCATGTACCTAAGTAGAGTTGGTTGTTACATCGTGAATGTATCTTTCCTTTGTGATTTATCCTACATGGATTCTGGGAGACCTTCGGGGGTCTCGGGGTCCCTAATGGGTAACGTATACTCACCCCTGCACGGGCTATGCCCACACTACGTTGTGTTGGATGTAGACGACGGACAGCGCTGATCGATATAAGAGCTCATAGAGATGGACGGTACCTGGAGGTGGATTACTGGATGGGACGTACACGGGGCGGACGGCTGGAGCCGAGGAGTAGAGGAGACTATCTGTACCCACCATTCTGGTGGGATTTCCAGAGTACGGCTCGGTGTTACTGCTTTACTTTTTTTCATTGTACTCTCTTTTCAGTTGTACATTATTTTCAGTTGGGTTCGTATTCTGGCCCATTTTCTTTCCAGCACTTACTATTGTACCCAGTTTACTTAGTGTTTACTTCAGCTTCCATACTCAGTGGTGTTTGTTTTCTTACATAAAGGAAATTCCTTCCCTTATATCAGGATTTACGCCTTTGGTTCTAGTCGCCAGCCCCTGGCCTATGGAAGGCGGGCTTGGGGTAGTCGCCGCACGGGCCCCGAGGACAGGTTGTGAAAAATTGGTATCAGAGGAGTTCGGTTCTACTGCAGAACTTTGGACTTTGATATTTCTTTGATGTGAAGCAATAATGTTAAGGGTATTGAGTGTGGTTATCAGTCCAGGGAGTCCAGTGTTGGTGCAGCGGCCGACGTATCCATACACCAGGACCCTGACATCTGATTTCCGACTCAATGCACAAAAACATTGATTGCATGTGTGTTTCAAAAGTTTTCTTTGTGATTACTTTGTGTCAGCTCACCAGGTATACTGTATTTATCGTGGCGCACCAGTTTATTTTTAGGATGGTCCCACGACGGCAGCCATCTAGGGTTCCGAGCTTTGTGTGAGACGACAGTCCACCGAGCGACGAGGCCTCGGTGCAGGGCCCTATTACAGCGGAGGCACTGGCGGTACCTCTACCCGCCGAGCCACCGATTCCACCAGCCCGAGCAGCTGAGAGTGCACATCGCCTTAGTGCACTGCACAAGTTTCAACGTCAGAGACCGCCCAGGTTCCACGGGGAGATGGAACCTCAGGCATCCGAGGATTGGCTGGAGGCTGTTGTATGAGATTTCAGGTTAGTAGGGACACCAGCTGACCTCATGGTGATCCTTGCAGCAAGTCTCCTGCACGCGGTAGCAGGTAGATGGTGGAGCCTGATGCTCTAGGTGCATGACGAGGCATCTCTTCTTTGGTCGGACTTCAAGAGCCTCTTCCACTCGGAGTTCATACCAGCCACCCTCCGTGCGGTGCGCATTAAGGAGCTACTACAGCTCCGGCAGGGCAGCATGACGGTAGCTCAGTACTCGGTGAGATTTACCGATCTCTCACGTTATTCCATGGACATGGTATGGGACCCATTATTCCGGGCCCAGGACTTCGAGCAGGGACTGAGGCATGAGATCAGGGCATCGATGATCTCCCTCAGCATTCTGACATAGGCAGGATTACTGGAGCGAGCCCTTCTTGTAGAGAGATTTCTTGTTAAGCCTACACCAGCAGCGAGAACTACCGCAGGGTGGCACGTAGCAGAGTCTTCTGCAGCTGGCAGTCGACGGATGTCACAGGGATCCAAGCGGACCAGAACATTAGGCGGACGACCTCAGGACACTGGATCAGAGGTGCGGGGAACACGGCGCAAATCCAGTCTTACAAGGAGTAGACAGTGCTATGCATGTGGCGGGCAGGGCCACATGGCTCGTGACTGCCCGACCCACCATTCAGAGGAGCAGCAGATGGTTGAGGGAACACCCATGCAGAGGCAGAGGTTCGACCGTGGCGGTCTGCAGGGAGTAGGCGGACAAGGTAGAGGAGCTGGCCGAGCAGCAGGTGGTGGGCGACGCTTTGAGGCTCTACCACCACCACCACCAGGAGGTCCACCCCGACCACAGGGAGCTGGCGGGAAGAGGCAGGCTCAGCTTCAGGCAGCAGAGGTCTATGACCACGGCACACCAAAGATAATTCTAGTTACTATCTGTGTCTACTCCACCCTTGCTGCAGTTCTTATAGACACAGGATCGAGTAATTCTTTCATTACCTATGCCCTTGTTCGGAGCTCGGAGATTCTGACGGAGCCGTTTGCTCGATCCTTAAGGCTGGAGACTCCTACAGGAGCAGACTCGATGATTACGCACTGGTGCCGGTAGTATGAGATTACTATTGGAGGCGAGAGTTTTGGCTGGGATCTTCTTGTAGCGGCGTTGAGGCCTTACGACGTCATTTTGGGTATGGATTGGTTATCTATAGTCCATGCTCAGATGGACTGTATTAGGTGCAAGGTGCGGTGTGTTTGCACCGATGGGAGCAGATTCACCTTCACCGGAAAGAAGGGAGCCTTTTCAGTGCAGTATGGACTCACGCAGAGGATAGGATAGCCGATCACTAATCAGTTGGAAAGCCTCATCCTAGGAGAAATTGTCGTGCGGAGTCCGATTTTTCCTGTAGTGGTAGATCAGTATGCAGACGTTTTTCCTAATGACGTTCCAGGACTACCTCCTCACAGAGAAGTAGAATTATATATTGACATTTACCCCAGGAAAGCCCCGATATCTACTCCAGCATATCGGATGGCTCCTACTGAGCTTCAAGAGCTACGGGTATAGCTGGAGGACTTGCAGGGCAAAGGATTCATCCGACCCAGTGTTTCACCCTGGGCTTCCCTGATTTTGTATGCCAAGAAGGCGGACGGGAGCTTACGACTGTGTGTCGATCACCGTCGCCTAAACCAGGTGACTGTGAAGAAGAAGTATCCACTTCTGAGGATTGACGACCTCTTAGATCAGCTCAAGGGAGCACGGTGGTTCTCAAAGATAGACCTCAAGTCAGGCTATCATCAGCTCAGAGTTTGGGACGAGGATGTGCAGAAGACGGCCTTCAAGTGTCGGTATGGCCACTATGAGTTCTTGGTTATGCCTTTCGGCATAACCAAAGCTCCAGCAGTGTTCATGAGTATCATGAACAGGATCTTCCAGCCTTATCTCAATCGATTTTTCGTAGTCTTCATCGACGACATATTTATATACTCGACTACTGAGGAGGAGCAAGCCTACCATTTGCGGGTTGTACTAGACACACTCCAAGATCACCAGCTTTATGGTAATCTCTCGAAGTGTCAGTTCTAGATACGTGAGGTCCACTTCTTAGGACATGTCATCACTGAGGTGAGAGTTGCGGTGGATCCTGCGATGATCGAGGCAGTGCTAGTTTGGGAGCCACCCAGGAGCGTGATGGAGGTGCGTAGTTTCTTAGGTCTGGATAGGTACTATCGGAGATTTGTGCCAAACTTTTCTAGAGTTGTATCACCACTGACAGCTTTGACGAAGAAGGGGATACCCTTCATGTGGTCAGAGAGATGTCAGAAGAGCTTCCAGTAGCTGAGACAGAGATTGAACACTACACCCATCTTGAGGCTACCGGATGAGAGAGTAGGGTATGTAATCTAATGCGATGCATCAGGGACCAGACTCGGGTGTGTCCTGATGCAGGAGCGGGCAGTGATCGCCTATGGATCATAATATTTTAGGTATCATGAGCAGAACTACGCTACCCATGACCTGGATTTAGCAGCAGTGGCCTTTGCTCTGAAGATGTAGCGGCACTATCTGATGGGTGAGCGCTTTATAGTCTACTCTGACCACCAGAGTCTCAGGTACATCATCTCGCAGAAGGACCTGAACCTAAGATAGCGGTGATGGCTCGAGTTCCTCCAGGA
The DNA here is from genome assembly GCA_963277665.1 of Viscum album. Lineage (NCBI taxonomy): Eukaryota > Viridiplantae > Streptophyta > Magnoliopsida > Santalales > Viscaceae > Viscum > Viscum album. The sequence continues at coordinate 966,483,915 of OY728133.1, read as the reverse complement.
CTATGACTTTTAGATAGACTATACTCCTGGAAAGGGAAACATAGTGGCTGGTGCTCCCAGTAGGAGGACGGGCATTCAGCTACTTGGAGAGGCGATAGATCAGCTAGCCGCTTTACATATATCCTTCGTGGATAGAGATGGGGTAGCCTTCCTTCAGTCGGTCATAGTCACACCTCCACTTCTTCAGCGGGTCAGAGAGGCACAGTGTGGGGACGTTGAGTGTGAGACACAGCGTGCACAGATTTCCACAGGATAGGTGTCACGACCCATCCTCGGGGCCCGTGTCGTGACTACCCCAAGCCCGCCTCCCTTAGGCCAGGGGCTGGAGACTAGCACCAAGGCATAAATCCCGACAAAAAGGGGAAGGCATTGCCTTTATAAAGTAAACAAACACCACAGAGTAAGCCAGCAGAAGTAAACACTAAGTAAAACTGGGTACAAAAGTAAGTGCGGAAAGTAAATGGGCCAGAATACACAACCAAACTGAAAGTAAAGTACAACTAGAAAGAAGGTACATCAACTGAAAGTAAAGCAGCAACGTCGAGCCTTCCACTGGAAGTCCCACCTGAAGGGTGGGTACAAATAGCCACCTCAGATCCTTGGGTCCAGTGGTCCGCTCCGTGTACGTCCCGCCCAGTGGTCCACCTCCAGGTACCGACTTGCTCCACAAGCCTCAACCACAATCAGCGTTGTCCGTCATCTGCATCCTACACAACGTAGTGCGGGCATATCCCTTGCAGGGGTGAGTATACGCTACTCAGTAGGGACCCCGAGACCCCTGAAGGTCTCCCAGAATCCATAAAAGATAATCCACAAAGGAAAGAAACAATCACGAAGTAACAACCAACACTACTTAGGTATATGCCCATACATATACCTAAGTAATCAATTTCCTTTTGGCTCCAACATCCGAGCCCATGTTCGATCACGTCCACAAAGGAGTACAACCCAATCCACACAGGATAACACAACCAAATCCACATAGGAAAGCAAGTCAATCATATCGAAGATATTGTTTGAAGTCAAGACTCAGCTCACACGGGTATACTTCTTCGCTAAAAGAGATGATCAGATATAGCCACTGATTCATCTAAGTTGGGACCCACGTAGGATACTAAACCAGCCAAGCTGCCGAACCCACATAGGATTTCAGTGCAGTCTTCATTGTCGTCGAACCCACGGAGTATTTCAGTACGGTCTTCATCGCTGCCGAACCCACATAGGATTTCAATGCAGTCTTCATCACCGTCAAACCCACATAGGATTTCAGTGCGGTCATCATCGCTGCCGAACCCACATAGGATTTCAGTGCAGTCTTCGTCACCGTCGAACCCACATAGGATTTCAGTATGGTCTTCATCGCTGCCGAACCCACATAGGATTTTAGTGCAGTCTTCATCGCCATCGAACCCACATAGGATTTCAGTATGGTCTTCATCGCTGCCGAACCCACATAGGATTTCAGTGCAGTCTTCATCACCGTCGAACCCACATAGGATTTCAGTACGGTCTTCATCGCTACCGAACCCACATAGGATTTCAGTGCAGTCTTTATCACCGTCGAAGTCGCAGCCAGCTCTAGGGTTCCCGCACACAGCAGGCTCGTTTCTGGGAGGGTTCACTCCACGAGCCAAGGGGTTGATACATCAACTGACACGTAGTCTGGAGTTTATGTATCTCAAAGTTCTGTCTCGACAAGAGGAACTCAACGTGACAGACGGCGCGTCAATCGGACGCCCGGTCTGAGAGTTATTGGCTTTTTCGTTCCAGGGGCCCGGTTGGTTTTTAAGTCAAAACCATCCCGACCGCACTCCAACTACGTCCAAACCTCGAGCGGAGTAATCCAAAAGGTCCATATCACTAAGAGTAATCCAACAAAGTCGACGGCATGTCAATCGGACGTCCGGAGATCAAGTTATAAGTGTTTCCGCTCCGAGGGCCCGTTTGGTTTCGTGTTTGAACCAACCCGGCCGTATCCATAGTTCTCCAAAACATTGAGTGTAATATACCGAAATTACCGTCTCTATCCAAGGATCTCATCTCAATTGACGGTGCATCAATCAAAGGTCTTTAGCCCAAGATACGGGCATTTGAACGGAACTGTCCGGAAACAGGGGTTTTGGGCCCGGACCGACCCGGCCCAAGAACCCCCCTGGTTCGGCCCGAACCGGGTCGACCCGAACCGGTTCTGGGTCCAGCCCATTAGGGTGCGGCCCGGCCCGCCCTGGACATGGCCCGGCCTGGAGTGCACTCGCGGCCCGCGTGGCCATCTCGGCCACGCTGAGCTGAGCGGAACAGGGGGGGCGCATTGCCCCCCTGATTGAAACATCGCGGCCCCCATGTGGGGGGCCGCTCCTTTGGCCAACCGGGGGTTATGACCCCCGGATTCTTAGAATCCGTCTGGCCGGTGCTACTACCGTGGGACCGCCGGGGTCCCACCCCTCTGAGGTGTCGGCGGCCAGTGATTCCGGCCGCCCCGCCTTGCACCGTCGCGGCCTTGTCTGACCGGCTCGGCGCGACGGCGCCGCGCCCCTTCATCGTGGCCCCTCTCTGGCCGCGTTGTCCATTTGGACTCAACGGCATGGCGCGACGACACCAAGCATCTTTTCCACATTTCCCCATGTTTCCGTGCTGTGTCGTTGCACCGCGCCACCTTCTTTCGAACCGCAACAACACAATCATCAAAGGGGGAGGAGTGTCGGCCGTGTTCGTGTGGTCCGACCTCCTCCCGTTATTACGATAACAGGCGGCCCAAATAGAAGTCGATGAACAAAAAAGGAATAATTCATGGGAGAAAACAAATAACCCCAACCTCAAGCATTGTTGAACAAAGGTTCGTCGCGGGAAAAAGGACGTCGCGGAAGAAGGTTCTGTAAGCGTCGTCAACCTCTCGGAGAAGAGAATCGTTAGTGTCGTGGTACACGGCGTCGCGTCGTCGATCTTTCAGGATTCAGCGTCCTTCGTTGTTATTCATCAGAGGCTGGCGTTCTTCATCGGCGATGGTGTGTTCTTCGCATTCTTCATGGAGGAAGATGAGGATTCCAAGACTTGAGATCTCCTCTTCCAATCATTCTCGCACAAAAAAAACCACATAATAAAATAAGGTTCTGCCTTATTTTATTTCTCATGCCAACTGTTTTTGAAATTCAAAATCAAATCACGATTTAATTATCGAGCGTTGACCAATTAATGAGGCGTTTAATAAACCATTTAAACGCGAGAGCTAACTTGGAAATTAAGAGGGGGTGCAGGTGAGTTACATAATTAAATGCTCGTGGGAGGTGAAAAGGAAATAAAGGGGTGGGGCTCATGTGGTCCCCACCTCACTAATATCCTACCTAGTAGTTAGGGTATTAGTGGGTCCTACTCCATCCATCAAGAATAGGTTTAATCTACCTTAAATAAAAATAAAATTGGTTGCCCAAATTTTATTTTTATTCTTTAGTTAACCCAATTAATTAATAACCTCACCTGAGCAAACGCAACCCCGGAAAAGGTGTTCTTAAGTAATTACTGGTGTTGCGATTCCATCGGTGCCCCTGAAATTAAATTTCGAGCACTGGTCCAAAAGTTAGGAAAACTCGCTCGTTCGTTCACTGAATGTACCCGAGCTAAACTTTGGAAAATGATTTTGGGCACATCGTGCCTCGGAATCAGGTGCCGTCAGAAACTGCGTTCTTGTAAAAATCCCAAAGAAAATTAAGAAAAAAAAAATTCCCCTTGAATTTTACGGGTCTTTACATTACTCCCACCTGAGGGCTTTACATCCTCATAAAGATACATCATAAACTAGGGGAACAAATGTGGGTACTGAGCACGCATCTAAGCCTCCCGCTCCCAAGTTCTCTCCTAGAGGTTCCTGTGCTTCCATCTGATGCGCACTAGAGGAATCAATCGCCCACATAGGACCCACTCCTGTTGATCCTCGACCTCCACTAGGACCTCTGCAAAAGTTTCCCCATCGTCAAGGTCCAGTTCCCCATGGTCGATGATATGTGTCGGGTCGGGCACATATCTCCTCAGCTGAGATACGTGGAAGACGTCATGCACCCGGTGCAACTGAGGTGGTAGAGCCAGGAGATAATCTACCTCGCTTATCCTTCTAAGGACCTGGAATTGTCTAATGAAGTGCGGAGATAACTTTCCACCTCGGCCAAATCTCCGTAATCCACGTCTAGGTGACACCCGCAAGAAGACGTGGCCTCCATCCTCGAACTCGAGTGGCCTCTGCCTTCTGTCAGAATAAGACTTCTACTGGCTCTGAGCTATCCTCATCCACTCCTGGATGACCTGGACCTTCTCTGTCGTGGCCTGGACCATCTTCAGTCCCACAAGTGATGACTCCCCAGGGTCTGTCCAGAGCAAAGGTGATATGCAAGGTCGGCCGTACAATTCCTCATATGGTGCCATCCCGATGGTGGAGTGGTAGCTGTTGTTGTACGCGAACTCCACCAAGGGTAGGTGGTCCTCCCAGCTGCGACCAAAGTTGAGGACACATGCACGGAGCATGTCCTCAAGAGTCTGAATGGTACTCTCCGTCTGACCATTCATCTGAGGGTGAAAGGTGGTGCTCAGACGTAGTTGCGTCCCGAATGCCTCCTGCAACCCCTTCCAAAGCCGGGAAGTAAAGTGATCATCTCGATCGGAGACGATAGATGATGGCACACCATGAAGTTGTACCATCTACTAAATGTAGAGGCGTCCCAAGCTCTCTACTGAGACCTTCTCTCTGATGGGTAAGAAGTGGGCCGACTTGGTGAGTTAGTCGACAATCACCCAAATGGAGTCGTGACCTCTGGAAGTGCATGAAGGTCCAGTCACGAAATCCATAGATATCCCATCCCACTTCCACTCCGGGACCTCCAAGGGTTGTACCAAGCTTGCTGGTATCTGGTGCTCTGCCTTCACCTGCTGGAAGGTGAGGCATCGAGAAACGAACTCTGCCACAGCCTTCTTCATACCCAACCACCAGTACTATAATCTGAGATCCTAGTACATCTTCGCCACTCCAGGATGTACCGCCAAATGGGAAGTTTGAAACTCTCTCATCACCTCCTCCTGTAAAGCAACTGGTACCATGGTACGTCCTCTAAAAAGGACGACGTGATCTCCTCATATAGAGAATCCATCAGGTGCATGTCCTGAGGATATCTGCGCACGCCGCGTCTCACAGTCAGCGTCCCCACGATGTGCCTCTCTGACCCACTGCAGTAGTGGAGGAGTGACTGTGAGTGACTGAAGAAAGGCTGCTCCATCTCTTTCTGAGAAGGATATCTTCAAAGCGGCTAGCTGCTCCGTCGCCTCACCGAGTAGCTAAATTCCCATCCTCCTGCTAGGGGCATTGGCTACCACATTCCCCTTTCCAGGAGTATAGACTATCTCAAAGTCATAATCCTGGAGGAACTCGAGCCATTTCCACTATCTCAGATTTAGGTCCTTCTGCGAGAAGATGTACCTGAGACTATGGTGGTCAGAGTAGACTATAAAGCGCTCACCCATCAGATAGTGTCACCACATCTTCAGAGCGAAGAACACTGCTGCTAACTCCAGGTCATGGGTAGCGTAGTTCTGCTCATGCTACCTTAACTAACGTGATCCATAGGCGATCACAGCCCGCTCCTGCATCAGGAAACATCCAAGTCTGGTCCCTGAGGCATCGCAGTAGACTATGTACCCTACTCCCTCCTCCGGTAGCCTCAAGATAGGCACGCTGGTCAATCTCTGTCTCAGCTCCTGGAAGCTCTGCTGACATCTGTCTGACCACACAAAGGGTTTCCCCTTCTTCGTCAAAGCTGAGAGTGGTGCCGAAACTCTGGAAAAGTCTGGCACAAATCTCCGGTAGCACCTAGCTAGCCCCCAGAAACTCCACACCTCTGTCACGCTCCTGGGTGGCTCCCAAGCTAGCACTGCCTCGATCTTCGCAGGATCCACCGCAACTCCCGCCTTAGAGATGATGTTTCCCAAGAAGTGGACCTCACGTAACCAGAACTGACACTTAGAGATCTTGCCATAAATATGGTGCTCTCGGAGTGTGTCTAGTACAACCCTCAAGTGGTAGGCGTGCTCCACCTCAGTGGTCGAGTATATCAATATGTCATCGATGAAGACCACGACAAATCGATCGAGTTATGGCTGAAAGATCCTGTTCATGAGACTCATGAACACTACTGGAGCATTGGTTACACCAAAAGGCATAATCAAGAACTCATAGTGGCCATACCGTCATCTGAAGGTCGTCTTCTGCACGTCCTCGTCTCGAACTCTGAGCTGATGATAGCCTGACCTGAGGTCTATCTTCGAGAACCACCATGCTCCCTTGAGCTGATCGAAGAGTTCATCAATCCTCAGAAGCGGATACTTGTTTCTCACGGTCACCTGGTTCAGGCGAAGATAGTCGACATAAAGTCTCAAGCTCCTGTCCGCCTTCTTGGCGAACAATATCAGGGAAGCCCAGGGTGAAACACTGGGTCAGATGAATCCCTTGCCCTGCAAGTCCTCCAACTGTACTCGTAGCTCTCGAAGATCAGCGGGGGCCATCCGATATGCTGGAGTGGATATCAGGGCTGTCCTGGGGTACAGGTCAATATAAAAGTCTACCTATCTGTGAGGAGGTAGTCCTAGAACGTCGTTAGGGAAAATGTCCGCATACTGATCCACCACTACAGGAAAACTAGGACTCCGCACGTCAACTGCTCCTAGGATGAGGCTAGCGAACTAATGAGTGATGGGATGTCCTCTCCTCTGGGTGAGTCCATCCTGTGCTGCCAAGGCTCCTTTCTTGCCAGTGAAGGTGAAACTGCTCCCATCGATGCGTACACACCGCACCTTGCGCCTAATACAGTCGATCTGAGCATGGAATGTAGATAAAAAATCCATACCCAAGATGACATCGTAAGTCCTCGACGCCACTACAAGAAGATCTCAGCCGAAGCTCTCGCCTCCTAGAGTAAGCTCGCACAACCAGCACCAGTGTGTAATCGTCGAGTCTACACCCGTAGGAGTCTCTAGCCTTAAGGATCGAGCCAACGGATCTGTCGGAATCTCCGAGATCCGAACAAGGGAAGCGGTAATAAAAGAATGACTCGCTCCTGTGTCGATAAGAACTGCAGCAAGGGTGGACTAGACACAGATAGTACCACGAATCATATCTGGAGTGCCATGGTCGTAGGCCTCCACTGCCTGAATCTGAGCCTATCTCTGCCCACCAGCTCCCTGTGGTCGGGGTGGCCCTCCTGGCGGTGGTGGTGGTAAAGCCTCAAAGCGTCTCCCACCACCTACTGCTCGGCCAGCTCCCCTGCCTTGTCTGCCCGCTCTGAGTGGACTGCCACGGTCGACCCTCTGCCTCTAGCTAGGTGGCCCCTCAACCGTATGTTTCTCCTCTGCACGGCGGGTGGGGCAGTCACGGGCCATGTGGCCCTACCCGCCGCATGCGTAGCACTGTCTGCTCCTCAGAAGGCTGGCTCTGCGCCCTGTGCCCCACACCTCTGAGCCAGTGTCCTGAGGTCGTCTTCCTGATGGTCTGGTCCACCTGGATCCCTATGACATCCGTCGACTGCAAGCTACAGACGACTCTGCCACGTACCGCCCTGTGGTAGGTCTCGCTGCTGGCGTAGGCTCGGCAAGAAATCTCTCTATGAGAAGAGCTCACTCAAGTACTACTGCCTGTGTTGGAAAGCTGAGGGAGATTATTGATGCCCCGATCTCATGCCCCAGTCCCTGATCAAAGGTCTGGGACCGGAAGAATGGGTCTCGTACCATGTCTGTCGAATATCGCGAGAGGTCGTTAAATCTCACCGAGTACTGGGTGACCATAATGCTGCCCTGCAGCAGCTGTAGAAGCTCCTGGATGTGCACCGTACAGAGTGTGGCTGGGATGAACTCCGAGCGGAAGAGGCTCTCAAAGTCCGTCAAGAGGAGTGATGCATCATCGTGCACCTGGAGCATCAAGCTCCACCATCTGCCTGCTACCGCGTGCAGGAGGCTCGCTGCGAGGATCACCATGAGGTCAGCTGGTGTCCCCACTAACCTGAAAGCTCGCACAACCACCTCCAACCAATCCTCGGCTACCTGAGGGTCTTTCTCCCAGGGGAACCTAGGTGGTCTCTGACGCTGAAACTCGTGCAGCGCACTAAGGCGACCTGCACTATCAGTGGTTGGGGCTGGTAGAATCGGTGGCTCGGCAGGTAGAGCTATTGCTGGTGCCTCTGCTGTCAAAGGGCCCTGCACTGAGGCCTCGTCACTCGGTGGGTTGTCGTCTCGTACAACGCTCGGAACCCTAGCTGGCTGCTGTTGTGGGGCCATCCTGAAAAGAAACAGGTCTTCCATGGTCAAATAGTATACCTGGTGAGCTGATACAAAGTAATCACAAGGAAAAATTTTGAAACACACATGCAATCAATGTTTTTATGCATTGAGTTGGAAATCAGAAGTCTGGGTCCTGGTGTACGGATACATCGGCTGCCGCACCAACACTGGACTCCCTGGACTAATAGCCACACTCAATACCCTTATCACTATTACTTCACATAGAATAAAAATTAGAGTCCTATGTTCTGCGTTAGAACCGAACTCCTCTGATAACAATTTGTCACAACTCGTCCTCAGGGCCCGTGCCGTGACTACCCCAAGCCCGCCTCGCTTAGGCCAGGGGCTGGCAACTAGCACCAAGGTCTAAATCCTGACAAAAAGGGGAAGGCATTGCCTTTATAAAGTAAACAAACACCACAGAGTAAGCCAGCAGAAGTAAACACTATGTAAAACTGGGTGAAAAAGTAAGTGCGGAAAGTAAATGGGCCAGAATACAAACCCAAAATGAAAGTAAAGTACAACTGGAAAGAAGGTACAACAACTAAAAGTAAAGCAGCAACGTCGAGCCGTCCATTGGAAGTCCCACCTGAAGGGTGGGTACAAATAGCCACCTTAGCTCCTCGAGTCCAGTTGTCCACTCCACGTACGTCCCACCCAGTGGTCCACCTCCAGGTACCGACTTGCTCCACAAGCCTCAACCACGATCAGCGATGTCCGTATTCTGCATCCAACACAACGTAGTGTGGGCATAGCCTATGCAGGGGTGAGTATATGCTACTCAGTAGGGACCCCGAGACCCCCGAAGGTCTCCCAGAATCCACAAAGGATAATCCACAAAGGAAAGATACAATCACGAAGTAACATCCCACACTACTTAGGTATATGCCCATACATATACCTAAGTCATCAATTTTCATTTGGCTCCAACATCCGAGCCGAAGTTCAATCACATCCACAAAGGAGTACAACCCAATCCACATAGGATAACACAACCAAATCCATATAGGAAAGCAAGTCAATCATATCGAAGATATTGTTTGAAGTCAAGACTCAGCTCACACAAGTATACTTCTTCGGTAAAAGAGATGATCATATATAGCCACTGATTCATCTAAGATGGGACCCACGTAGGATACTAAACCAGCCAAGCTGACGAACCCACATAGGATTTTAGTGTAGTCTTCATTGTCGTCGAACCCACAGAGGATTTTAGTACGGTCTTCATCGCTGCCGAACCCACATAGGATTTCAGTGCAGTCTTCATCACTGTCGAACCCACATAGGATTTCAGTACGTTCTTCATCGCTTTCGAACCCACATAGGATTTCAGTGCAGTCTTCGTCACTGTCGAACCCACATAGGATTTCAGTACGGTCTTCATCGCTGCAGAACCCACATAGGATTTCAGTGCAGTCTTCATCACCGTCGAACCCACATAGTATTTCAGTACGGTCTTCATCACTGCCGAACCCACATAGGATTTTAGTGCAGTCTTCATCACCATCGAACCCACATAGGATTTCAGTATGGTCTTCATCGCTTCCGAACCCACACAGGATTTCAGTGCATTCTTTATCACTGTCGAAGTCGCAGCCAGCTCTAGGGTTCCCTCAAACAGCATGCTCGTTTCCGGGAGGGTCTGCTCCACGAGCCAAGGGGTCGATACATAAACTGACACATAGTCCGAAGTTTATGTATCTCAATGTTCCGTCTCGATAAGAGGAAGTCAACCTGACAGACGGCGCGTCAATCAGACGCCCGGTCTGAGAGTTATTGGCTTTTTCATTCCAGGGACCCGGTTGGTTTTTAAGTGAATACCAGCCCGACCGCACTCCAACTGTGTCCAAAACTCAAGAGGAGTAAGCCAAAATTTCTGTCTCACTAAGAGGAATCCAACAAAGTCGACCGTACGTCAATCGGACGTCCGGAGCTCAAGTTATAAGTGTTTCCGCTCCGAGGCCCCAGTTGGTTTCGTGTTCGAACCAACCCGGCCATATCCAAATTTGTCCAAAACCGTGAGTGTAATATACCGAAATGACCATATCGATCCACGGATCGCATCTCAACAGACGGTGCGTCGATCGGAGTTTCGTATCCCAAGATACGGGCGTTTGAACGGAACTGTCCGAAAACAGGGGGTTTTGGGCCCGGACCGACCAGGCCCAAGACCCTCCCTGGGTCGGCCCGAACCGGGTCCAGGTCCGGCCCATTAGGGCGCGGACCGACTCAGTGGGCGTGGCCCAGCCCCGCAGGCGCGGCCCGACCCGTCCTGGGTGCGGCCCGGCCCGGCCTGGGTGCGGCCCGGCCCGGCCTGGCGCGCGCTCGGGGCCCGCGTGGCCAGCTCGGCCACGCCAAGCTGAGCAGAACAGGGGGGCGTGCTTCCCCCCTGATTGAAAAACTTCGGCCCCCACGTGGGGGGGTCGCTCCTTCGGTCAACCGGGGGTTACGACCCCCATCTTCTTGGAAGTCGGCCGGCCAGTGCTGCTGCCGTGGGACCGTCGGGGTCCCGCCCCTCCGAGGTGCCGACGGCCGGCGGTTCTGGCCGCACCTCCTTGCACTGCCGCGGATTTGAGTCGTGGCCTTGTATGACTGACGCGGCGCGACAGCGCCGCACCCCTCCGCCGTGGCCCCGCTCTGGCTGCGGTGTCCGTTTGGCCTCAACGGCGCCGCGCAACGGCGCCGCGCATCTTCGCCACGTTTCCCCATGTTTCCGCGCGGTGTCGTTGCACTGCGCCGCCTTCTTTCGAACCGGAACAACACAATCATCAAAGGGGGGGAGGGTCGTTCGTGTTCGTGCGGTCCGACCTCCACCAGTTATTACGATAGCAGGCAGCCCAAATAGAAGTCCATGAACGGAAATGGAATAATTCACTGGCAAAAACAAATAACCCCTACCTCAAGCGTTGTTGAACGAAGGTTCGTCATGGGAAAAAGTATGTCACGGAAGAATGTTCCGTAAGCGTCATTGACATCTCTGAGAAGAGAATCGTTGGCATCGTGGTACATGGCATCATATCTTCAATCTTCGAGGATTCGGCGTCCTTCGTCGGAGGCTGGCGTTCTTCGTCGGCGATGGTGCATTCTTCGCGTTCTTCAAGGAGGAAGATGAGGATTCCAAGACTTGATCTCTCCTCTTCCAATCCTTCTCTCACAATGAAACCACATAATAAAATAAGGCTTTTCCTTATTTTATTTCTCATTCCAACTACTTTTGAAATTCAAAATCAAATCATGATTTAATTATCAAGCATTGACCAATTAATGAGGTGTTTAATAAACCATTTAAACGCGTGAGTTGACTTGGAAATTAAGAGGGGGTGCGAGTGAGTTACATAATTAAATGCTCGTCAGAGGTGAAAAGTAAATAAAGGGGTGGGGCTCGTTTGGTCCCCACCTCACTAATATCCTACCTAGGAGTTAGGGTATTAGTGGGTCCCACTCCATCCGTCAAGAATAAGTTTAAGTTACCTTAAATAAAAATAAAAGTGGTTGCACAAATTTTATTTTTATTCTTTAGTTATCCCAATTAATTAATAACCTCACCCGAGCAAACGCAACCCCGGAAAAGGTGTTCTTAAGCAATTATCGGTGCTGCGATTCCATCGGTGCCCTCGGAATTCGATTCCGAGCACCGGTCCAAAATTTAGGAAAACCTGCTCGTTCGTTCATTGAATTTACTCAAGCTAAACTTTGGAAAATGATTTCGGGCACACCGGGCCTCGGGATCAGGTGCCTTCAGAAACTGCATTCTTTTAAAAATCCCAAAGAAATTTAAGAAAAAAAACTTTCCCTTGAATTTTACGGGTCTTTACAACAGGAACCTGATGGATTTTCTATAGGAGGAGAGCACGTCATCCTTTTCAGAGGACGTACTATGGTATCAGCTGCTTTATAGGAGGAGGTGCTGAGAGAGTTTCACACTTCCCCTTTAGCGGTACATCCAGGAGTGGCGAAGATGTACCAGGATCTCAGATGACTGCACTGGTGGTCGGGTATGAAGAAGGTTGTGGCAGAGTTAGTTTCTCGATGCCTCACCTGCCAGCAGGTGAAGGTGGAGCACCAGGTACCAGCAGGCTTGGTACAGCCCTTGGAGGTCTTGGATTAGAAGTGGGATGGGATATCAATGGATTTTGTGACTGGGCTTCCACGTACTTCCAGAGGACACGACTCCATTTGGGTGATCGTCGACCGACTCACCAAGTCGGCCCACTTCTTACCCATCAGAGAGCAGGGCTCAGTGGAGAGATTTGGGCGTCTCTACATTCAAGAGAGCATACGACTTCATGGTGTTCCATCATCTATCGTCTCTGATCGAGATGCTCGTTTTACTTCCCGGCTCTGGAAGGGGTTGCAGGAGGCATTCGGGACGCAGCTACGCCTGAGCACCACTTTTCACCCTTAGACGGATGGTCAAACGAAGAGGACCATTCAGACTCTCGAGGACATGCTCCATGCATGTTTCCTCGACTTTGGTCCTAGCTGGGAGGATCACCTACCCTTCGTGGAGTTTACGTACAACAATAGCTACCACTCCACCATCGGGATGGCACCATATGAGGCATTGTACGGCCGACCTTGTAGATCACCTCTATGCTGGATAGACCCTGGGGAGTCAACACATGTGGGACCAGAGATGGTCCAGGCCACGACAGAGAAGTTCCAGGTCATCTAGGAGTGGATAAGGACAGCTCAGAGCCGACAGAAGTCTTATGCTTACAGGAGGCAAAGACCACTAGAGTTCGAAGATGGAGACCACATTTTCTTACGGGTCTCACCTCGATGTGGATTACGGAGATTTGGTCGGGGCGACAAGTTATCTACACGCTTCATCGGACCATTCCAGGTTCTTAGCCGTATAGGCGAGGTGGATTATCGCCTGGCTCTACCACCTCAGTTGAACATGGTGCAAGACATCTTCCACGTATCTCAGTTGAAGAGATACGTGTATGACCCGATGCATATCATCGACCATGGGGAGCTGGACATCGACGACGGGGCAACTTTTGAGGAGGTCCCGGTGGAGATCGAGGATCGATAGGAGCGGGTCCTACATGGACGTTCTATACCTCTATTGCGCATCAGGTGGCAGCACGGGAACCTCCAAGAGAGCACATGGGAACGGGAGGCTCAGATGCGTGCTCAGTACCCTCTTTTGTTTCCCTAGTTTATGATGTATCTTTACGGGGACGTAAATCCCTGATGTGGGAGTAATGTAAAGACCCGTAATTTTCAGGGAAATTTTTTTTTCTTAATTTCTTTGGGATTCTACGAGTACGCAGTTTCTGACGGCACCTGATTCCGAGTCCTGGTGTTCCCGAAATCAATTTCCTAAATTTATCTCGGGTACGTTCAGTAAAGGAACGAGCGGGTTTTTCTAACTTTTGAACCGGTGCTCAGAATCGAAATCCAAGCACATAAATGAAACCGAAGCGTCGGTAATTGCTAAAGAAGACCTTTACTAGAGTTGCGTTTGCTCAGGAGGAATTTTTAAAAATTAGGGAATTAAATGTTAGGTAAAATAAATTGTGTGCAAATTGATTTTATCCATGGTAGTTTAATTCTCTCATGGGAAGTTGTTTGTGGGTCCCACAACCACCCAACTTCCCATGTGAGGTTATGAGGGTGGTGGGGCCCACCAAATCCCCCATCTTCTCATATTCCCTAACTCCTCTAATCTCCCTCTTAATTGTGTAACCCTTAAAACCTCCCAATAATTTGTGACCTTCCCTCTCCCCACATTTATTCAATGCCAACTCTTTAATTTAATTAAGTGAGTTATGTATTTTGAAATTTGTAATTTTGAAAGGCATGACTTAAGAAAATAAAATGGGAGGGATCTTTTTTTATTAGGTTGGCTTGTGGTGTAAGGGGATTGGGAGAAGGAAACTCTAAGTCTGAAGAACTTCATCTTCCTCATTGAAGAACGCAAAGAATGTCGGAGCACCAAGGAAAGATGACGTGCCATTCTTTCCCTTCTCTGCATCTGGTGTGAGACATCATCCTCTTCTTAGAAGCTCTCCAACACCGTCATCTAACCACCCACACGACGCCATTTTCCGCGATGCAAGCTTCCGCGAATCTCTTTGAGGTAGGGGTTAAATTCATCGTTCAAGTTTTATTTAATGAACATCGTTGTTAAATATTTGGCCGAGTGTTATCAATTTATTGGGAGGAGGTCAGACCGCTCAAACATGGACGATCCTCCTCCCCTTTGTTGTTGATCACCGCCGTGGTTTGGAACGGAGGTGGTGCTGTGCAATGGAACCACGCGGGAACGAGGAAAACCGCAACGAAGGTGCGCTGAGCTATTGCGCCGCACCGGTGAAGCCGAAGGAAGCCGTGGCCGGGGCGGGGCGCGGAAGAGGGGCACGGCGCCGTCGCGCTGCACCGGTCGGACAAGGGCCGCGGCGGTGCAGAGAGGGGAGGCCGGATCCGCCAGCTGTCGGTGCTTCGGAAGGCGGGACCTGCGGGGGTCCCGCGGCGGCACACCGGCCGGCCAACATGGTCGGCCGTTTCGGGAAGCCTGGGGTTTGTAACCCCCGGAGGCAGACAAGGGAGAGCCTCCTCTACGTGGGGGCCACCGTTTCAAAATGAGGGGGGTAGCCCCACCCCCCCCCCCCTTCCGCGTCCAGCTCGGCCTTGAGCCGAGCCGCGGCCCGCGCTGGGCCGGACCGCCCGTTCCAGGCAGGGTCGGGCTACGCCATCTAGGATGAGCCACACCCTAACGGTCCAGACCCGGACCTGGGTCGGGTTGACTCGGTTCGGCCGACCCAGTGGTATCGGGTCGGGTCGGGTCGGACCGGTCCCGCACCCCCTGTTTTCCGGACAGATCCGTTCAAACGCCCATAATTTGGGCTACGGACCTCCGATCTACGCACCATCAGTTGTGTAGGGATCCTTGGATTGGGAAGTTCGTTTAGTTATATTACATTCAAGATTTTGAAGAACTTTGGGTATGGCCAGGTTAGTTCGAACACGAAACCAACCGGGCCCTCGGAGCGGAAATGCTTATAACTTGAGCTCTAGACGTCCGATTAATGTGTCATAGACTTTGTCGGTTTCCTCTTAGTGAGACTATTCTTTTGGATTACTAAGCTCAAGGTTGGGATGCAGCTAGAGTACGGTTGGGTGAGTTTTAGCTTAAAAACCAACCGGGCCCCTAGGACGAAAAAGCCAATAACTCTCAGACCGGGTGTCCGATTGACACTCCGTCTGTTGTGTTGAGTTCTTTTTGATGAGATAGAACTTTGGGATACATCAACTCCAGACTACATGTCAGTTGATGTATCGACCCCTTTGGCTCATGGAGTGGACCCTCCCAGAATCGAGCATGTTGTGTGTGGGAACCCTAGAGCTGGTTGCGACTGCGACGATGATGACGACTGTACTGGGATCCTCCGTTGGTTCGGCAGCGACGACGACTGTACTGGAATCCATCGTGGGTTCGATGGCAATGGATACTGTTATTTTATCCTATGTGGGTCCGGTAGTACTTGACTACTATTCTTGTATCCTATGTGGGTCCGGCAGTATTTGACTCTGTACTTGTATCCTACGTGGGTCCGGCAGAGTTGCTGGTCTTGTATCCTTTGTGGGTCCGACAGCTTAGCTGGTCTTGTATCCTTTGTGGGTCCGACAGCTTAGATGAATCAGTGGCTACATCTGATCATCTCTATCACCTTACTAAGAAGTATATCTGTGTGATCTGAGTCTTAATTTACAATCAATATCATTGATATGATTGTTGTGCTTTCCTGTGTGGATTAGGTTGTGCTTTCCTGTGTGGATTGGGTTGTGAATTCCTATGTGGAATGGGTTATGTTTTCTTGTGTGGACTGGGTTGTACTTGGGTGCGTGTGCTGGAGCCGAGCTAGAATTGATGACTTAGGTATATGTATGGGAATATACCTAAGTAGAGTTGGTTGTTACATCGTGAATGTATCATTCCTTTGTGGTTTATCCTACGTGGATTTTGGGAGACCTTCGGGGGTCTCGAGGTCCCTACTGAGTAGCGTATACTCACCACTACACGGGCTATGCCCGCACTACGTTGTGTTGGATGCAGACGAAGGGCAACGCTGATCGAGGTAGGATCTCATGGAGTTGGACGGTACCTGGAGGTGGATTACTGGATGGGATGTACACGGGGCGGACAGCTGGAGCCGAGGAGTGGAGGAGACTATATGTACCCACCCTTCTGGTGGGATTTTCAGAGGACGGCTAGGTGTTGCTGCTTTACTTTTCTGCCGCTATACTCTCTTTTCAGTTGTACTTTACTTTTAGTTGGGTTTGTATTCTGGCCCACTTACTTTCCAGCACTTACTTTTGTACCCATTTTACTTAGTGTTTACTTCAGCTTTTATACTCTGTGGTGTTTGTTTTCCTACATAAAGGAAATTTCTTCCCTTATATTGGGATTTATGCCTTTGGTGCTAGTCACCAGCCCCTGGCCTATGGAAGGCAGGCTTGGGAAAGTCACGGAACGGGCCCCAAGGATGGGTTGTGACACCTATCAGTCCTCGATCTTCAGTGGGACCTCCATGAAATTCGGCGCGTCATCGATGTCCAGCTCACCATGGTCGATGATGTGGGATGGGTCGTGCACGTATCTCCTCAGCTGAGATACGTGGAAGACATCGTGCACCCAATTTAGCTGAGGTGGAAGTGTCAGGTGGTAAGCTACCTTGCCTACTCTACTGAGGACCTGGAAAGGTTCGATGAATCGAGGCGATAACTTGCCGCCTTGACCAAATCTCCGTAGACCTCGTCGAGGTGAGACCCGTAGGAAAGTGTGGTCGCCATCCTCAAACTCCAGAGGTCTCTGTCTCCTGTCAGCATAAGACTTATTCCTACTATTTGTAGTCTTCATCTACTCCTGGATGATTTGCACCTTCTCTGTGGTAGCTTGTACCATCTCTGGTCCCACTAGTACAGACTCCTCTGGGTCTGTCCAGCATAGTGGCGATCTGAAAGGTCGGAGATACAAGGCCTCAAAAGGTTCCATACCGATGGTGGAGTGATATCTGTTGTTTTAGGCAAACTCCAGCAGTTGTAAGTGGTCCTCCCAACTGTGACCAAAATCTAGGACACAAGCAGGGAGCATGTCCTCGAGGGTCTGGATGGTCCGCTTGGTCTGGCTATCCATCTGAGGATGGAAGGTGGTTCTCAAGCGAAGCTATGTCCCAAAATCCTCCTGTAACCCCTTCCATAGTTGGGAAGTAAACTGTGTGACACGGTCGGAGACAACAGAAGAAGGTACTCCATGAAAACACACCATCTCTTTCACATAGAGGCATCCCAAGCTCTCTACTAAGCTCTTCTCTCTGATCGATAAGAAGTGGGCTGACTTAGTGAGTCAGTCGAAGATCACCCAAATTGAGTTGTGACTCCTAGATGTACGTGGAAGACCCATCATGAAGTCCATGGATATCTCATCCCACTTCCACTCTTGGACCTCTAAGGGTTGAACCAAGATTGTGGGTACCTGGTGCTCCACCTTCACTTGCTGACAAGTGAAGCATCATGAGACAAACTCCACTAATTCCTTATTCATACCTAGCCACCAGTGCTGTCGTCGAAGGTCCTGGTACATCTTCTCTACTCCTAGATGTACCTCCAAATGGGAAGTGTGAAACTCCCTCAACAGTTCCTCCTAAAGTGCAGCTGGTACCATGGTACATCCTTTGAAGAGGATGACGTGCTCCCCACATTTAGAAAATCTATCATGTTCTTGCCTTATGGATATCTGAGCATGTCGCATCTCACAGTCAGCGTCCTCATGCTACACCTCTCTAAATCGTTGAAGAAGTGTGGGAGTGACTGTCAGATACTGTAGATAGGTCGCTCCATCCCTGTTCACAAAGGATATCTGTAAAGTGGCCAGATACTCTATCACCTCTCCTAGAAGCTGTATACCAGACCTCCTACTGAGTGCATCTGCAACAAAGTCCCCCTTCCCAGGGGTATAGACTATCTCAAAGTCATAGTCTTGGGGGAACTCAAGCCATCACCACTATCTCAGGTTCAGGTTCTTCTGAGAGAACATATACCTGAGACTCTTGTGATTAGAGTACATGGTAAAACATTCGCCCATCAGATAGTGCCGACACATCTTCAAGGTGAAGACCACTACTGCTAACTCCAAGTCATGGGTAGCATAGTTTTTCTCAGGCTATCTCAGCTTCCAAGAACCATATGAAATCACTGCTCGCTCTTGTATCAGGACACACTCGAGTCCGGTCCCTGATGCATCGTAGTATACTACTTACCCTATATCTTCCTCTAGAAGTCTCAAGATGGGGGCACTATTCAGCCTCTACCTCAGCTCCTGAAAGCTCTACTGGAATCTCTTTGACCACACAAAGGGTTTCCCCTTCTTCATCAAAGAATAAAGTGGTGCTGCAACTCTGGAGAAATCTGGAACGAATCTCTGGTAGTATCCAGCCAAGCCCAGGAAACTTCGTACCTCTGTCACACTCCTGAGTGGCTCCCAAGCAAGTATTTCCTCGATCTTTGCTGGATCCACTGCAACTCCAGCCTCTGAGATGACATGCCCCTAAAAGTGAACCTATCGAATCCAAAACTAAAATTTCGAGAGCTTACCATAAATCTGGTGCTCTCAGAGAGTGTCCAGTACTACCTGCAAATCTTAGGCATGCTCCTCCTCAGTAGTCGAGTAGATCAGTATGTCGTCGATGAAGACTAAGACAAAGTGATCAAGGTATGGCTGGAAGATCCTGTTTATGAGACTCATGAACACTGCTGGAGCATTGGTTACACCGAAGGGCATAACTAAGAACTTTCGGTGGTTGTAACGACACCTGAAGTTCGTCTTCTACACATCCTCATCTCGAACTCTGAGCTGGTGATAGCCTGATCTGAGGACTATCTTCAAGAACCATCGTGCTCCCTTGAGCTGATCAAATAGGTTGTCAATCCTCGGGAGTGGGTAATTGTTCCTCACGGTCACCTGGTTCGGGCGACGGTAGTCAACACAAAGCCTCAAGCTCTTTTCCTCCTTCTTGGCGAACAAAATCGGGGTTGCCCAGGGAGAAACACTGGGCTGGATGAATCCCTTTCCCTGAAAGTCCTCTAGCTGTACCCACAGCTCACGAAGCTCAGTAGGAGCCATCCGATATGTTGTAGTAGATATCGGTGTCGTCTTTGGGTATAGATCAATGTATAATTCCACCTCTCTGCGAGGAGGTAATCCTGGGACATCGTCGGGGAAAACATCCGCGTAGTGATCCACCACTACAGGATAAGTCGGACTCTCCACATCAACTGCTCCGAGGGTGAGGCAAGAAAACTGGTGAGTGATTGGATGCAACCTCCTCCAAGTAAGTTTGTCCTATGCTACAAAGGTTCCCTTCTCGCCGGTGCAGGTGAACCTCGTCTCATCCATGCAGACACACCACACTTTGCGCCTAATACAGTCACTTTGAGCATGGACTGTAGATAACCATTCCATACCCAAGATGACATCGTAAGGCCTCGACGCCGCTACGAAGAGATCCCAGCCGAAGCTCTTTCCTCCTAGAGTAAGCTCACACTATCGGCACCATTGCGTAATAGTCGAATTTTCTCTCGTAGGAGTCTCTAGCCGTAAGGATAGAGCCAACAGCTCTGTCAGAATCTCCGAGCTCCAAATGAGGGAAATGGAACTGAAAGAGTGACTGGAACTTGTGTATATAAGAACTGAAGCTAAGGTGGAGTAAAAACAAATAGTACCTCAAATCATCCCTAGAGTGCCATGGTCGTAGGCCTCAGCTGCTTCAAGCTGAGCTCTCCCCTTTCTTCCAGCTCCCTATGTTCGGGGTGGTACTCCTGGTAGTGTAGTTGTAGCACCTAGTAACGTCGTCCATCGCCAGCTGCATAGCCAGATCCTCTGCCATGTCTGCCTACGCCCTATGGACCACCTCGATCGAACCTCTGCCTCGGCCTGGGAGGTCCCTCAACTTTCTGCTGATCATCAGAGCGGCGGGTCTAATAGTCACGATCCATGTGACCAAGCCCGCCATAGGAGTAACATTGTCTGATCCTTGCTTGACTGGATCTGTATCCACTCTGGGTGCCCCGCACAACCGATCATGAGTCGTGCAGTCGACCACCTATGGTTCCGGTCCTCTTGGACCTCTGTTTAATCTGTCTACTGCCAGTTGCAGAAGACTCTACTGCAAGTCGACTAGTGGTGGGTCTCGCTGCTAGGGACTGCTCAGTAAGGAAACTCTCCACAAGGAGGGCTCCCTCCAACACTAACACCTATGTCGGGATGCTGTGGGAGATAACTGAAGATCTAATCTCTCACCTGAGTCCCTGCTCAAAGGTCTGGGCCCTAAATAATGGTTCTCGTACTATATCAGTGGAGTAGTGCGAGAGGTCGGTGATCCTTGCTAAGTACTGAGCTACACTCATTTTTCCCTGCTATAGATGAAGTATCTCTTGTATCTGCACCGCTCAAAGGGTGAATGGTACAAACTCAGCCCGAAACAGGCTCTCAAAGTCTTCCCATATAAGTGTCGCCTCGTCATGCATCTAGAGCATCAGGCTCCACCATCTACCTACTGCTGCATGAAGGGGGCTGGCAGCAAGGATCACCATGAAGTCTTCTGGTATCCCTACTAGCCTGAATACTCTATCCATAGCCTCCATCCAATCCTTAGCCGCCTGTGGGTCCGTCTCTCCCCAGAACATAGGTTGAATCTAGCGCTGGAACTCGTGCAGTGCGCTCAAGCGGCGTGCACTCTCTGCTACTGGGGCTTGTAGCATTGGTGTCCCAACGGGAAGTAGTACGGCTGGTGCCTCCAATGGTGCATCAACTAGAAGAGGGCCCTGTACTAAGGCCTCATCGCTCAGCAGGCTGTCAGTATGTATAGCTCTCGGGGCTCTAGCTAGTCGTCCATGGGGAGGCATCCTGAAAGAAACAGATGTGACATGGTCAAAAGACTATACCTGATGAGCTGACCTGGTTTGAGCTGACATAAAGAAAACTTTTGAAAACACACATCAATCATTGTTTTCGTGTACTAAGTCAAAAATCAGTAGTTAGGGTCCAGTTGTATGGATATGTCGGCCACCACACCAACACTGGACTCCCTGAACTGAAAACCACACTCAGTACTCTTAAAACTATTTCTTCATAGAAAATAAATATCAGAGTCCTATGTTCTGTGGTATAATCGACTCCTCTGATACCAAATTTTCATGACCCATCCCCCGGGTCTTGTATCGTGACTACCCTAAGCCGACCTTCTATAAGTTAGGGGCTAGAAACTAGCACCAAAGGCATAATTCCCTAAAACTGGGAAGGTATTGCCTTTATAACTATAAACAAACACAACCAGAGTACAAGAGGAAGCAAAAACTAAGTAAAAACTGTATAACAAGTATGTTTAAAGTAAAGGGGACAGAAATACAAGCCCAATAGTAAAGTATAAGGAAAGGAAAAATAGGTACAACTAAAAAGACAAACAATTGGAAGGTGTCTACCAGCTCCTGGATCGTCCACCATGGATCCTACCTGAAGGGTAGGTACAGATAGCCTCCTCAGTGCTCCACATCCATCCACCTCCTCTGGGTACTGACTCGTCGCGAGGTCCACCTCTGGGTACCGTCCAGTCCTCGTACACTCTACCTTGGTCAGCACTGTCCGTCTTCTGCATCCAACATAATGAGGTGCGGGCATAGCCCGTGCATTGGTGAGTATAACGATACTCAGTAGGGACCCTGAGACCCTCAAGGTCTCAAAAAATCCTACAAGGATAAACCATAATGTATGATTTCAACGGATAACCATTACTTAGGTATATGCCCATAAATATACCTAAGTTATCAAGTAACCCATCTCAATCATGAGGAAAACACAAAGGTCATTGACTCAGCACAAACCATGATTTTCATTATCTAAACCACGGCTGCTGGAGAACTCCTCCTCTATTGAGTACAGTGGGCCTGTCGTGAAACCAAGGTGCTTCTCACTAACCTTGGACTGCTGAGGTACTCCTATCGAGTACTGCGGGTCTGCTTCCAACTACAAGGTACTCTGTCCGCTGTGGGTATGCCGCCAAATATCGGGCGCTCCCCCTAATAGCCTACAGAGGTACTCTTTCTATCGAGTATCGCGGGTCAGATTCCAACTACCGGGTGCTCCATCTTCCATGGGTCTACTGCCAAATACTGGGCGCTCCCCACTGGGCTAGTCGAGTCACTCCGAGTCAAATCGGTCAAGCAGTTGTTAGGTCTACAGCTACTAGGTCTCCGCACTCTGTCTGCTCGTCACCAGAAGGATCCACTCCACGAGCTACTGGTCGATACTCCAAGTGTCTCAAAGTATTATTTAGAAGTATCTCAAAGGACCTTCATGTCATAGGGGTCTCAACGCAATAGACGGCACGTCAATCGGACGCTCGGACAGGCCAGCTAGTCACCGGGCAAGCTGCGGGTGCACCGGGCAGGGTTCCAGGGTGCCGGGCAGCGCGCCGGGAAGCGCACTGGGGCACCTGACAGGTCGCAGGAGGGGTGCGCGGGGCACTGGTCAGGGTGTCGGGCAGCGCGGGGGGGGGGGGGGGGGGCTGTGGGGGCGCCAGGCAGCGCGGAAGGGGGTCTCGGGGGCATCGGGCAGGGCGTGGGGGGCGCCGAGCAGGCCACCGGCAGGGTGTGGGGGCACTGGGCAGGTCGTCGGTATGGTGTGGTTAGCATGCCGGGGCACCGCGGGGGCAGCGCTGTTCATGGAGGTCGTGGGTAGCACGACCTTTGTTCATCTTCTTCGTCGCCATCACCCCTTTGACAGGTCGTCGTCATCTAGCAAGAACAAACAAGGGGAGGGTCAGACTATGTTCATGCGGCCCGAGCCCTCCTCGTTACGGTGATAGAAAAATTGGCCACAAAGCACACAAAAAAACAATGGAGAAGGGAGGGTAATAATCAAACATAAATAACACCTACCTTGAATTTGGTGGTCAACGACGGACTTGCGGAAGGAGGTCGTCGTTCCGTCAAACTTGGAGGAAGAAGAGATCAAAGAAGATGAGTCAAGATGACATCCTCTGCGTTCTTTGTGGGTAGCGATGCTTCCCTTTCTTGCGTCGGTTGAAGAAGGATGAAGATGGTGTTCTTCATTCTCTGATCTTCGTGGGCGACGGTTCTTCGTTGGAGGAATAATTCTCCATGTGTTGGGAGTTGCATCTCTTTGCCAGTGTTTTGCTGCTTGAAAAAGCCATCCCAAAACCTTCCCCCAAGCTTTCTTTATATAGGAGATAGAGGGTTTGTCTAAAATTACGTTGGCACGTAATTCAAATTTCATGAATTAAAATAGTGGTCCCCACCTAATTAAATTCATGAGAGGTGTCACATTTAATTAGGTTGATTGGCAAGAGGCTCTCCCTCATTAAAGAGGGAGAGGTGGGAGGTTTTATCCTCCACCATAAATAGGGGTCAGGTGGTCCCCACCCCTATCATTTAATAGAGAGGTTATGGGTCTCAGGTGGTCCTCACATCGTAACCTCTCGCGGGAGGTTATGTGCGGGTGGGCCCCACCACCATAACCTCTCTTGGGAGGTTAGGGTGTGGTGGCCCCCACTTCCAACCTCCCCTTGGAGGTTTTAACCACCCAAATAAATTAAAGTTAAAACTTTATTTTATTCAATTTATTAAAAACCCCCAAAAACTAACTTCCAAACTCGCCAGAATGCAACTGCGGTGAAGGTCTCACTAAGAAATTACTGACACTGTGAGTTCAACGGTGCCCTCAGATTTCAATTCCGAGCACTATCTCAAAAGTTATAAAATCCTGAACATACGTTTACTGAACGTACCAGAACAAAACTTCAGAAATTCATTTCGGGCACACCAGGCCTCAGAATCAAACGTCGTCAGAAACTGCGGACTCATAAAATTCCCATATATTAAAAAAAAATCCACAGGAATTCCGCTTCTTTACAGGAATTATGAATTCAACCATTGAAAAATAATTTGTTTTTATTTATTTAATTAATGGATTTATATATTTCATCGATAAATTTCATTCTTTTGTTATTGATTAAGTGGAATGTGTATTGATTATTCACTCTTCCATATTGTCTATGCCTTATGTATTCATGATATCTTCTATTGTATGTTTTCCCTTATAGAGCATCTAATATTTCCATTATTATATTTCATTTAAAAAGGTTATAAAGAAGAATAATACATATTATATTTCAAGATGGGTATCATGTATATATAATTTTGAGGGAGATGTTGAATACTTATTATAAAATAAGAAAATGAGGGTATAATAGAAAAAATACTCATTGGATGGGAAAGACATGGATTTTATTAAGTAAATGTATTTTCATAATTATTTAAAGGCATAAAACTAAAAATTTCTTGGGTATGTAAGTGACTCAATAATTAATTTAATTTTATAATTTTTAAGGTTAAAATTGG
Organism: Viscum album; assembly: GCA_963277665.1. NCBI lineage: Eukaryota > Viridiplantae > Streptophyta > Magnoliopsida > Santalales > Viscaceae > Viscum > Viscum album. The sequence continues at coordinate 966,459,183 of OY728133.1, read as the reverse complement.
GTAGCTTCAGTTGGTGTCAAATCCAGTATGTAAAGAATATTTTTTTAGCACTGGATCCGAGAGTATAGGGCTAAGAAACTACAACACATGAAATTTTGGAAAAACTTGGGTTGATAAGAAACCTTAATAGGAAGCCTAATTCAACTAAGGTGTTGTGGAATAATCAGAAAAAGTAAGGTTCTTCAAGACTATTGCAAAATAATTTTGTCGTTGTATCGAATAAACAAGCAAAATTTTAGTGAAAGCATAATAGTTGTATGGTAGATATAGTTTTAGAGGAAACTGATGGTGCTATGGTACTTATAGTCACAAGGATTATTTTTTTTGGTAAAACATGTATCTTCCTAGGATTCATAGAAACCAAAATCTATTGGGATCTATACAAATTATATAATAAATAAATTTATGAGGAGAAAAATAGATATTGATAACTCATATATGTTGTTCATCCAAAATAGGTTTGAATGTCTTGATGAGATCTGTGGAATATGTGATCATAATGGTCACCATGATAATGAATTTTTGAACAAGGTACCAAGTCAACAAAGACAAATGACTAAGTATAGAAAGAATAAATGGGAAATAAAGGATGAGAGGACACTCATGGTTGAAGCGGGTCTTAAAGCTAGAAAGAGGGGAAAGTCATGGATCATTGATAGTAGTAAATTATCATCACACATGACTAGTGATACAAATATCTTAGAAAATATTGAAATACATGATGGTGATGTAGTGAGTTTTAAAAATTAAATATCTATAAATATCAAAGGTGTCAGAGCAGTTGATATTGAAGCCTAAAAATTAATGTTCAAGAATTTTTTATTTATTGATGGCCACAAACATAACCTACTAAGTTGGAGTCAGATTTATAATGATGTTTATGAGATAAATTTTAAGTGAAATATTTTTATCATCAAAATAACCAATGATGGTAAGATTAATAATTTATTTGAAAGAACCTGTAGAAATATTTTATAATTTGGAGGCTAAAAAGATTCATGTTACCGAAGTTCAAAAGATGAAAATACATTGTGTCATAAAAGTTTGTTTTATCTCTATCATATAAGTTTTAGAATGATATCCAAATTTTATGTTTTGAGATATTTATCAAATATCAAATTATAAAGGGAAGAAGTTTTTTAGAAATTCTAGAAAGTTAAAATCACACAAGGAAGGTATAAAAGAGTAGATATATATAGCACCAAACCTCTTGAATTAATAAATTCATATTTTTTTGGACCCATGATAAATAATTTCACTCATGGTGATATATATTTAATAAAATTTACTGATTATTACATAATAAAAATAGGGATGATTTTTGTAAAACACAAGTCTGAGTCATTGAACATGTTTAAAAACTTCAGAAGAATGGTTCATAAAGAATTGGTCATGTGCATCAACAAACGCATATCTCATAATGGAAAAGAATTTGAAAGAAAATATTTTGAATCAAATCTTGAAAAAAAAATTATGTAGAATTAGTATATAAGTCTATAAACTTAAAAAAAATATTTTTTAATATAAATAATGGTAGCTTGGTGGAGATGGGAAGAACAATAATGGCATAATCTATTTTCACAAAAGTATATTAGTGAGAAGATGTGTTCATAGTAGTTCACATTCAGAATAGATGTCTATTAATACCTAGTTAAAACCTTAACTATTATAAATTTTGGTTAAAAATTAATCCCACAATGGACTAATTTATAGTTTTTTAAGTCCCTCTTTTATAAAAATTAAAAAATCAAAGTTATTAAAGTTTGGTGAAAATAATAGAGAATATATTTTTTGGATATCTATCAAATGGAAAAGGCTAAAAATTATATAATAAGATATTGTAAAAAAAAATTAAATATATTTATGTGAAAAATATTGAAAATGAGCCTAATTTTAGTGCTCCATATATATCATATTTCTATTTTAAAGAGAAAAATAACAATTAGAATTATGAAGAATAAGGTGTTATTCTTGAGGAATCCAAGCCACATATAGTTGAAATTGAGTAATATCATACCAATTATGAGGAGGATAGTGAGAATTAAAAATATAAGTACTAAATTTAGAAGAATAATGTGAATATAAATAATATCATTGGAGAAGATTATGCACCTATGCAGACTATAAGAAAGACTAGATATGATTGGCATATAGAAGATCCTTCCAGATAAAGATTGAGTTTTGAAAATATATCTTCACTTACAACTCAAAATGAGCCTAAATAAATGATATAATAATTTAAAAATGATTATAATATTGAGTATATTGATAAAGATCTATTAAAAATTGAAAATAAATCCACAAGGGATCTTGTACCAAGACCTAGTGATAAAAATTTCATTGGAACCAAGTGGGTTTTCAGGAACAATTCAATGATCAAGGAAAATTTATCAAAGGAAAATATAGAATTGTCTTCAAAGGATACTATCAAATATAAGGTTTTTATTTTTAAGAGACATTTTATATGGTTGTTAGATTGTAATCCATTAGGATATTCCTTATTGTAGAAGCATACAAGTAGTATAAAATTTATCAAATGCATGACAAGTCTATATTTTTCAATGGAGAGATTAAAGAAGAAGTGTATATTGATCAACCTGATGGGTTTTTTTATGATAATTATGGCATAAAATTATTTAAATTTAATAAGTCTCAATATGGATTAAAATAGGCCCCAGGGGCTAGGTATTCAAGACTCAACAGCTTCTTGAAGGAGTTAAATTTCATTAAAGTAAAAGTGTGCATAAAACTATATATCAAATAAACTAAGATAGTAAAGTATATTATAATTTAATATGTAGATAATACCATTTTTTAGGTGGTCTTGAGAATTATAACGCCCTTAGATTTTGGAATATATTTTTTCCTTTAATTTAGTACTATGTTCGATAACTTATTATACAGGTAATACTGAATAGAAATGAGTTTCTACATATTAGATGAATATTTTTATGAAAAATATAATAATAATATAACCTATAATAAATAAAAATATATTAATCAACTAAAAGTTTCTTACACTTAGAGGATAAATAATTAATATGATTTAATATTAAAAATAATTAGTCTTTCTTAAATAACTATTTTTTAAAGTGTTTTATATTTTATCCAAATAAATTAAATTAAACAATTTTAAAATATTGTGATATATGAACTAATATATAAACATTAATTAACTTATAAACTGATATGAAATTATAATAAGAACACTTAAAATCATCATTTTTCAACAAAAATAGTTTTTCCCTATATTTTGTATTTTCAGTTAAAAACTAAATTTAAAAAATTTAAAAAAAATTAATTTTATAAAATAAAATTTATTTTTTAATTCAACATATCATAATTATTTTTGGGTGAATTTTTTTTATTTTTTTAAATAGTTGATTTTTAGGTGAATAATGAAATAAACAGTTTTTATTAATACCATAACATTTTTTATTTTATCATGATCTAAGAATGAATTAAAACTTTTATAAAACATTTTTCAAGACCATTATTGTTTTAAGTAGTAAAAACGCATTTAAAAATATTATGTTGAATTTAGAAAACCCATGTTTAACATTTTAAAAATTAAGTAATATTTTATTTTAATGAGAAAATGTTGTTCATTTTTTTCTTTTAATTACCTTTTCAAATGGTATAATTGTATTTTTGCTTACTTTTAAAGTAACATAACTCTACTTTGGTAAATAATAAACCCATTAATTTCATTTAAATCAAAAAAATTGATAATTTTATCCTAAACATAATTTCTATGCTTAAAAATATACTCTTTTTAAAAACACGTTTTTACACATTATAAACACAAATATTAAAATTAATTTGCATCACCCGTAGAAATTTAATTTGAAAAAAATAATTTGAAATTTTGAATAATTATTTCTTAATTATGTAATAATATTCCTTTTATTTCTAGGAATTAAAATTGAATTACTTAGGTAAAAATTAGTTACCGCAACAAAAATCAAAAATGGTAAAAGCAAAAAAAATATAAGAGTAAAATATTTTAAAACATGTGTAAAATTTTATTTTTTATACTTTATTGATATTAAGTTTTACTCCACTCCATTATTTTTCATTATTATATCCACTTGACCTTTGAATAGTGATGGACCATTTTATATTTACAAAAATGTCGCGCCTCTCGCTTATAAAATGATTCACCCCCACCCCCACTTCTCCTCACTACCCGTACAATTTATATTTATCCAAACCATACCTAAATAAATTATGAACACTACTAGAAACTTCCTAGAGGGTTTTTTTCTAAAGATACCACCTCTCAAATCCTTAATTAAATTTTCAAAGGATATTTTATAAGGAGTAAGGTAAAATTCTCAATTACTCCTTTTCTATTAATTTTCCTTAATTTTCTATACAAACTCCTCTTAATCTAATCTACCAATGTTAAAATAATTAAATTACTATCATAATTATACTAAATTTAATTATTGTTATTAGATAACCATTTTTACCTTCCTCCCAGTTATTCGAAAAATGGAAACATCGCTAGTGTTGTGTGCGGACTACGACCTCCATAAGAAACATGATCAGATTTTCATAATTGACTTACATGGTTGGTTAAAAGGGGGTATTTAATGGATTAATATTATATTTATAAAATTATTAATATTTTTTAATTATAAATCATTCCCTATCTTCTTGTTTTAGGGAAATGAACATGTTGTTTGTGCGTTCATGCGGACTACCGCCACTACAAAAGTGATGTATTTCATTTTTCACTCTAGTCTTTTATTAGGAATCCAAATATCATAAAATATAATTAACTAATTAATATAATATAATTAATATCATTATTATTATTTTATAAGGATATTATTCTAAAATAATCACTTTCTTAACTATATTAACCCAATGATTATAACGTGTTCCTATTTGGGATGGTTTAACTACCTACATGAATAAGGATATAAATAATTGTCATGGATGAAAATGGAAACTTAAATATTGGTTTTATTAGAAATAATTTATAAAATAATTTCTTATAGTTTAAAAAATTTTATATAAACATTTAACTTATTATTAATATACCACCCATTTGTTCCTTAAAATTTATCGAAACCAGCTCATCATCGACTTCTTCGTCATGAATTGTAATTAAAATAATTATAAAATTAGATTATAAGAGTATAAATAATTGTAAAACATAAATTATGGTACCTGTTATGATCTCATAATTATAAAATTTGGTTCTATAAAAAATAATTGACACCACCATTACAAAACTAGTTCTAAACAAATAGTAAAAACTAAAATCATCTGATAATAAAGATAAAATATAACTAAGTAATATATTTGTAATGAATGATTATAAATGAAAATTATAAACTTTTATTGGTATGAATAAGGTTCTAAAATAGTTTATTAAGATAATTATTTTTTATACATGAGGTTAGATCAGGTTTACTGAAGCAAGATTAAAGGTAAGGGTTTTTATATCTCAATGTTTCTTCATGGGATAAGATGTGTATTCACTACTTGTTTCCTTTTTGTGTACATATCATCCATTGATTTATTGTATCATAGGTTTTCATTAAATATAATATACTTAAAAATATATCTAATTATATACCTTTTATGGGTTTTCAATTTTAAATATAATGATAATGTACGGGTTTTTATTAACTCAACCCCCTATCTTTGAGTTGTAATATTTCATCTTTATCTAATTATATGATTTGTCTCTTCCACACTAAGATTTTATATTGAACTTTTTATTTCTATATCTAATTAAAATTACACTTTTTATTCAAATATTCTTCCTTAATTGTTTTTTCCCTAAAAAATTATGACATTTTTAATAATAATTCTCATCAGTTACAAGTAAGTACTTTGTATTCCATATACATGTTTATATTCCTTCCAATATTACACTTTATATTTAGAAACCAAATTTTATGATATATCTTATTATATTCACATTTCCCTTTTCCTATTTTCAAAAGTAAGCTTTATTAAAAAAAATTGTATGTGGGATTTTAACAAATGTATTTTAATATATTAAAAAAAATTATTTCCATGTTCCTTTATTTTATTTTCTACTCCACATTTATTTGAGATTGAATTTTTGTATTTTTCAAAGATTCATTTTTGTATTTTATATTTAAAAGTAAATTATTAAAAAAATCACTTCACCTTTATAAAAATTACTTTTCCAAAATATGTTAACTTCATCTTTTATGCCAAAGATAAAAGTATTTTCTAAAAACACTTTTATGATTTAGATTCCATTTTTATATAAATTATTTACTTCCTTTAAAATTATTTTTCATGAATCACCATCTAAATTTTCTTATAAAATACACTTTTTGGGTGATTAAATTTTTGGTATAAATTGTTTACATTCTTGAGGTTAATTTTGGTGATACCATCTCAAAATGTTCTGAAACCTATTTTTGTTTCTAGGGGTTCTATATGATATAACTAATGATTTATTTCAAGTGACACACATATGTATATAATATTTATGGTTGGGCTCTAATATAGACCTCAAATGCATTGGTTAAGATTTAATATCACATGAGATGTTGAAATATTGTACGAACATGATCTGGGTATCTTTGTTCACATGTTTTTTATGTGAATAGGATTCAAGTAGCTTTTTTTACATGTTGGTTTTGTGAAGTTATGTGCTTATATTCTTTCAAAAGTTTTTTACGTGAATGTGATTTGAGTATATTTTTTCACAAGTTTATTTTTTGAATGTAATGTGAGTATCTTTGTTCAGAAGTTATTATGTGAACATGACATGGGTGGCCAGGTTCACAAGATTTTTTATGCATATATTTATCCATAATTAATTATTATGTTATGTTTCAATGGAATTACATATTTATATATACCTATGATTATTCCCCATAATTCATTTTTATTTTTTGATAATATTTTACCATGGTATATGGTAATTCATTTGATATTAGATGTCATTTTATCATGATTTATGGATAATTGTTTTGATTCAAATTCTTTTTAATAATATATTTATCATATTCCCATATTTTCTCATATTCATATAATCTAACCCTTGATGACATGTTGATTAGTTTTCCATTACTGAGAATTTGAGATCAACCCTTTCTTATAATTTCATTCCCTATGTTATGAATATGAGTATAACTTATGATAATTCTAGAAAGGATCTCGGTGTGGCTCAACTATAGAGAAATGTTCATAAGTATCGTAAAATAGATTTATTATATATTTTTCCTAAAATACATTAAACCTTTAATTTTTGGGATTGTGTGTTTAATTATGATATGTACTGTTTAACTTCTAGTAATGGTGTAAAATAAAGATATCTTTCACTTGGGAGATCTCAGAATGTGTAAAATTTGCTGATTAATGAAATTGTTTTTAGCATTGGACCCAAGAGTGTGGCTCTAGGTCACTATGATTGGAATTATAACAGGGATTTGTTTTTATTATGATTATTTTAGTTATTTTTATGGATTAGGATTAGATAACATTATTTAAAACCATGGGGATGAGTTTAAGTATAAGATAACATCATGAAACTTTTGTAAAGTTTTGATTATCTAGTTTTTTATAGAAATTACATCCCTGCCTAGATACTAGAAAGTGGATATGGTTGTGTCATAGATGCACAGGGGTGATCCCTGTAAAAAAGATGGTTGAATATCAACTTGATCTTCACTCTATACATAATGAGTGGGCCTAATATTATACTCCTAGGGGATATCATTTTGTTGAAATAAGACTCTTTACAAACCATTATGAAGGATCTAAATAGAATATTCTGATGTAACTGGTTAGTCTAGGAGACCTAATAGGAAAATGATCATGGATAGCCTATATTAAATAGATAAAGTTATAGGATGAACAATGTGTGTCGTAATTGAATAAAAAGTTCCATGGTCCGAAATGAAGGTATCCATGGAAAATACATATTAGGAATTATTTTTAATAAAATAATTTAACCTGATTTTATTATATATTTTCATAACCATTTTGGTTATAGTATTTGGTTGCAAATAGGATCATAAAAATGAAATAGTGATAGGTATGTCCATATAAAATCCTAAAAAAACATATTTGGGTTAAATGGCTTCCCAATCTTACCAAGGATAGTGAGGTGGATATCTCATTAGAAATTATATCTTGATTTCTCTATCTTATGGATCTCTTATATATTTTCACAAGTAAGTGATAATTAAAATTTTGAGGATGCAATTTATTTAAGGGGGGAGACCCTAACACCTTTATATTTTTCAATATATTTTTTCTATAAATTAATACTATGTTTGGTATATTATTTCTTACAAAACATAAAGCCAAAAATATTTTTCATATATTATATAAATATTATTAAGAAATTTATAATAATAATAAAACCTTGGTTAAACAAAAAAATATTAATCAACTGAAATTCCCTTACACTTAAGGGATAAATAATTAATATGGTTTAATATTAAAAAGTATTGTTCATTCTAAAATAAATGTTTTTTAAGTGTTGTATATTTTTTCAAAATAAAATAAATTGAAAATTTTTAAAATATTATTATATATTAACTAATATATTAACATTATTTAAATTAGAAACTAATATAAAATAATATTAAGAACACTTAAAACATTATTTTTCAATAAAAATAGGTTTACTTTATATTTATTAAATTTCATTTAAAATCTATCTTTATAAATTTTAGAATTTTAAATTAATAAAGTTTACTTAATTTTTTTAATTAAATATGTAAAAATTATATTGGGGTTATTTTTATAGATTTTTCTAAAAGAGTTGATTTTTAGTGAATAGTGAAAAATAAAGTTTTTGTTAATATCGTAGCATTTTTTATTTTATCATTATCTAAGAATAAATTAAAACTTTTATAAAACATTTTTCATCACCATGAATGTTATAAGAAGTATAATAATTAATTTAGAATATTATTTTGAATTTATAAAAACCATGTTAAATATTTTGAAACTTAAGTAATCTTCAATTCTAATAAAAATATTTTTTCATTTTTTTCTTTTAATTATGTTTTTATAAGGTAGATATATTTTTTTTAATTTTAAAGTCACATAAATATCATTTGGTTAATAATAATCCCATTAATATCATTTAAATTTAAAATATTGATAATTTTATCATAAATATATTTTTAGGCTTAAAAATACAATTTTTCTAAAAGTAGGTATTTATGTGTTATATACGCTAATATTAAAATTACTTTTTATCAACATTATAAATTTTATTTCAAAAAATGGGTTTCGTATTTTTAATCATTAGTTAGAAATTATTTAATAAGGCTCATTTTATTTTTATTCATTCAAATTAAATTACTTAGGTAAAACTTAGTTAAAATGGTAAAAACCAAAAATGGTTAAAGTAAAAAATCTTACAGTAAAAGACTTAAAAAATATTAAAATCATGTGTAAAATTGTATGTTTTAGTCTTTATATACTTTAAATCTTCCCCCACCCCATAATTTTTCATTATTGGATACACCTGACCTTTGAATAGTGACTTTACCTTTTATATTTACACTAATGCCCCTCCTCTCCCTTATAAAAGGAGTCACTATAACGACCCAAAATTTTATCAATTTGAATTACCTTATTATAATTATAGAATATAGTATAAAACACAAAAAATCACTTTGATAACACAATAAAAACTTTATAAATGAAAAATTAATTAAAAAAGAGGTATTTCTAGAAATTAAAGAACCTATACGGATGGAATAGTAACTTGACCTTTGGAATAGTAATGTGAACATTAGGAAAATTAAATCATCCAATTGAATAGTAAACTAAACTAGTAAAGTGTAAATAAAATTTGGGTATCTTATAAATGAAAATATGATATATTTATATCTTGGTGTAAATAAATAAATATTTTAGAAAAGATAAATTAACTGTTGGTATTTTTGTAGATAGTAAAGGTTTATTTATAATTTTATAATTAAAATAATGTTTTAAAAGAAAAATTATTTTCAAAAAATAGATTCATAAATTAATATTTTCTTTATTATGATTATAAGATAATTTTATGAGACCTTAACTAATTTTTTTAAGTTTCCTAAAACCAGTTATAATTTTAAAATAGGAATTTTTTTAATAAATGATTCTTTTAATTAAAAATTAAATTTCTCATTTTTATAAAATTATTTTCATAAAATTGAGTTCATTTTTATATTCTACACATTTATAAATGGTTAGGTTTAATTTTTGTTATTTTTCTAAAATAGTTGATTTTTTTTGTTAATAGTTAAATACGGTAATTTACAATATATAAAATTACAAATTAAATTCACTATTTATTGACTAATTTATGATGTAAGAAATAAAATATTGAACTATTATTCTATATTCTTTATATTTATTTATTGTAATAATAACTATTTATAGTCTGCATCCAAAATAATAAACTTATGAATTAAATTATCAAAAAACTCTCTTCTCCTCCCCTATAAATACCACCCATCACCACCTCTTCCCATCACTCCTACAAATCCTTTTAGTTTGTTAAAATATTTCCCAATACTCATCCCAATACTCTCCCATAAATCTAGGATCCATTTACCTCAACAGAAGACTAAATCCAATTTCCCAAAGGAGGTTCTGAAGGAGAATAATTCCTGAGTTAAAATCCTATTTCATTTTCTTTTAATTTCCTTTCAATTTATTTTATCTTCTTATTCTCTCCTAAAATACCCTTATACAAGTGTAATGATAACTCCTATATCATATATATACTCTAATTTTGTTATTTTAATGTAATAATACATTATCGAAACTCTTCTCCTCTCATTTTTATTCTAAAAATGAAAACATCATCCTTGATTTGTTAATTTACCACCATCATTGATGATGCATTTTCATTTTCCATTATCGTAATCGAGGTTGGTCAAAAAACCATTATAATGTTTGAAAAATATATTAAAATTTATGTTATAACTTTTTTTATGTTTTATAACAAACATATATACATAATACTGTATAATAAAACAAAACAAGTTCATGATGATCGAAAAACTACTAAATTAAACTAAATGATTATCATTAATGTGTTATCTAATGAATCATACTAATTTTTGGGGAAAAACTAAAATGTGAGACCATTTAAACTTATATAATTTCATTAATAAAATAAAATTTTAATTCTTGATATTTATTCTTGTTTTACACGATCTTTCATACATGTATACAAGTGAACCGATCATGAAAACCAAGAAAACAAACACTCCCGAATGATGAAATTGAACTCCATAAACCATAAAAATGGTCATAAAAACATAAAAAAATTATAATTTATCAAATAAATGTATAATAGGTTATTTTTTTAGTAATTAATAAATCTATTTTTATTACATAGGATATTAAGTTGAAGAAAGCATTCAGACATAAGGTAAGTGGAATTCTCAAACCCAACTTCTTTTCATTAGGTTATCACTCTTTCATTCAAAATTTCAATGTGTATATTTACTTAAATGTTAATTAAATATAATTTCATATTTCATCCCTTTTAGTTTCTGGTATATATATGTGTCCAATCTAATTTTATGAAAAATACAACGGTTTTCCAAAAGAACTCTACCTTCCAAAGCATATTTTGACTCCTCTGAGTTATTTCTTCTTCACTCAAGAATGATGAATATTATAACAAATGTGTTTTCCCTGTTTCATTTGGGAACCCCAATTTTATTCATGATTAATTAAATACTTATGAATATCACTTCTTTACATGGTTTACTTTATGAATTTTATTGATGTATGTTCTAAGTGTCATGCATGATTATGTAAATGTTATGATAGGATGGGTGTTCCCAAAATTATATAAAGCTCCAATGCATTGGGTAATGTCATGTATCTCGTGATATAATGTTAAAAATCTATGAACATTAATCTATTTTTTACAATTATTATTTTATTATTATTCACTTATGTTGTTCATGGACATGATGCTAGCTTTGTTCACAACTTTGTGTGTTATTTGACCACTGAAACATGATGTTCCATTTTTATACATTGACACATTCCATGACTTTATCTAATGCTTTATATCATGATTATGATGATGATACCATACTTGTGTTATGATGATGATAATGATTATTCTCACCCATGTTATATTGATTCATGTTTTTATCTATCTGCTTACTCAGATTTCATCTCACCATTTTCATTGATGTATATCCTCATGTGCCTACTTATACTAAGAGGAAAATTAGGTCCACTAAAAATATATATAAGAAGGAATTAAAATAATGTTTACATTATATTATATAAAATTTTTCTATGATCCTAATTTTCAAAAGACACTAAACCTTTTGATCCTAGTTTTGTAACTCTTTTATTTTTTTATCTTTAAATTGATTTCATAGTCATGTAAGAAAATTAGGGTCACTGTAGTTGTTATTAGATCATTGTTTAGTTAATTTGGGGATCATGATTAGAGAACATTAGTTAAAACCCTTAGTATAAGACTAAGTGTATGTAATCTCCAAAGATTTTTTGTTTTAGAAAAATTCTTGATATAGGGATCCCACAATATATGTCTTTAGAGTTAATTGAAAAAAGGAATAAATTATTAAACTATTCTTAGTGACTTATGTTTTGTTTAAAAATTTTATATTTTACAAAATGGTGGGAACCATGAGAAACCAGGAAAACAACCCATGTGATGGAAAATGCAATGAATTACCAAATGACATCCCCAATGCCTTGGGAAGTGGAGTTAAAAATATCATGGTGATGATTACCCAGCAGTCTCAAGCTATGAACAATAACCTAAATAATTTGGAACGTCCTCCTTCAACTAAGAGTGAGAAACTTGATATCAATCCTTTTATGTAGAAATGACCATTGAAGTTTAGTGGATCTTCTAATCCACTAGTTATAGAACATTGGGTCAACTCATTGTAGAATACATTTTCTATGCTTCGCTGTTCTGAGATGAAGAAAGTGACACCTAAAATTTATCATCTAGATGGAGTGGTAGACCAATGGTGGGAGTTGATTAAGAATTCTAATCTAAAGGATAAAATTTAGGAGATAGTGTGGGAAGACTTAAAGAAAATGTTTCTTAATAAGTATTTACCTCTAAATATTTGAATGAAGATAGATAAAGAATTCATAGAGATAAAGTAAAATAAGGTGAATATGTCATGGATTACAAAGAAAACTTCACAAGGCTTGAAAGGTATACCTTGGGTTTTGTTATCAACAATGATAGAAAAATCTAGAAATTTTTTACTAGTTAAAAAACACACCATAGAAAAGATCTAGAAATTTGAGACATTGGGAGTTATGAAGAAGTTATTCGATGTGCACTCAAAGTAAGGATAGAGTTTAGATAATGGTCCCATTGATATGGTGATAAGAAATGAAAGATGGAGTTTTAAGTTGGAGGATCTAATGATAAAGATGAAAAGAAAAATCAACCACTCGCATGTTAGAAATATGGGAAGAAGCATCATGGGAATTACCTCAAAGGGATGGGAAAATGATTCAAGTGTGGGAAAGAAGGCCACAATTCTCATGAATGTCAAAGATACATGAGGAAACTATACAATGTAGTGGAGTAAATAAGAGAACCTCCCATGGTCAAATGTTTTAACTATAGGAAACAAGTAAAATATACAAGATAATGAACAAAACCTTGAATCCTTGAGGGTAATCAGCGTCAGAAGGCACCAAATCCAAAATATCAAAAGAAATATTATTCCATAACTATTACTGAGGTGGATCCCAACAATGATTTGGTGAAAAGTATGTTGGTTATTCTTTCAAGAAGAGAAAAATTACTATTTGAGTCTAGTTCGAAGCATTATGTAACATCTTGTAAGTTTAGTAGAACTATTCAAACACCACCTCAAAATATAGAGGTTGAGTTATCTGTGAGAATATAAGGGAAATTATTTCATCCAAAGTATATAACTCCTCCCTAGTTAATGTTTGTGGACTGAACCTACCAGGAAATCCAGTCTTACATCCTTTGGTGGATTTTTATGTTATAATGGGCATGGATTGGCTATATTTATACAAATCCAACATCAGTTATCATAAAATATAGATCACTTTTCACATTTAGAAGAATCCTATAATAATGTATTGGTGTAAGGAGGGGAATGAATCTCCTTCAGAATCATTGTCTCAATTATATATATTATTTCTTTATGAGTAATTATAGTTATCTCAAATTATTGAGACAAATGAGAGAATCATAATTGAATACATGACCATTGTAAGGGACTATATTAATGTGTTACCTAAAGAATTGGATTTTCTTAAAATTGACTATTAGGTTGGGTTATCAATTGAACTTATTCTTGGATATATTCCTATATCCAAGACACCTTATAGAATAGAAACCATTAAGTTGGAAGAACTGAAGAATAAGTTACAAGATAATCTGAATAAGGGTTTTATACGCCTGAGTTCTTCACCATGGGGTGTTCCAGACATCTTAGTCAAGAATAATTATGGATTAATGTGCCTATGAATTGATTATTGTGATCTCAACAAAATCATGATAAATAAAAATATCCCCTTCTTTGGATAGATGACTTGTTAGATCAACTATATGGGGCCAAGTATTTGTCTAAGGTGGACCTTTGGTTGAGATATCACCAATTAAAGGTGAGAAAGGAAGATATTCCCAAAACTAACTTTTGAATGAGGTATGGGAAATATGAGTTCATAGTTATTCCTTCAAAACTCACTAATACTCCAGAAATATTCATGGACTTAAGGAACAGAGTTTTTATATATTACCTTAACAAATTTATGGTAGTCATTATTAATGATATTCTGATATACTCTAAGAGTAAGGGGGTCATGAGGAGAATTTGAATACTATGATAATGACTTTTTATGGGATAAACTTTATGCAAAGTACAGTAAATCTGATTTTTGGAAGGATAAAGTATCATTCTTGGGACATGTTATCACGAGTAAAGGAATATTTGTGGACCCTTTCAAGATAAAGGCAATCAAATAGTGGCCCAGGCCAATATCTGTAATAGAGATTTGTAGTTTCCTTGGTCATGCTAGGTATTACTGATGATTTGAGAAAAAATTCCCATAATTTTCAAATTGATTAACTAAGCTGACATAGAAGAGAGAAAGAATTTTCTAGAATAGTGAATAGGAAGAGTACTTCAAAGAGTTGAAAAAAAGAATTGTCACTACACTAGTACTCATACTTTTGACAAGTATGGAACTCTTTATAGTACACAGTGATTCTTCAAAGAAGGTATTAGGCTATTTATTGATGGAAAATGATAAATTTATATAATAATCCTAAAGTAAGTTTAAAAATTATGAGTGAAAATATCACACGCATGATCTGGAGTTGGCAGTTGTGATCTTCGTATTGAAAATTTGACGACATTATCTATATGGAGAGAAGTGTGAAATATATAATGATCATGAGAAACTCAAATATATATTCACAAAAAAGTATCTTAATATGTGCCAGTGAATATGGTTAGAAATCATCAAGGATTATGACTTCTCAATCCACTACCATCCTGGTAAGGCAAATAAAGTGGAAGATGCTCTAAATAGAAAGGATCCTGCAACATTATCAATGTTGAGAATAGATAAGGATCCAATATTATTAGATTTAAAAAGTATAAATATGATAATAAGTAAGGAAATAACATCATAAATCTTTTATTAAATGACTTCTAAACCATCCCTTGTGGAGAAAATAAAGGATGATCAAAGTAATTATGTGGAAATTTAGGAAAAATTTGAATCAATCAAAAATGGGAAATCCTCTTAGTTAAAATTTTATTATTAATGATTCGTAATATTTGGGTTGTGACTATGTGTACCATCCAATTCAAATATAAAGAAAGAGCTTCTGAATGGTGCACATAGCTCAACCTTATCTATTCACCCAGGGAGCACAAAGATGTATCAAGATATCTAAGAGAACTATTGGTGGGACAAAATAAAGAAGGATATTGATGAATATACATCAAAGTTCTGGGTATGTCAACAATTGAAGTCTAAAATGTAAAATTCTAAGAGGATGATGAAATCATTACCCATACCAACATGAAAATGGGAAAAAATTATTATGGAAATTGTCATCAAACTTCTAAAGAAATCGAGAGGAAAAAATGGTATAAAGGTTATTTTGGATCATCTTATAAAGATAGATAAATTTATCACAATTAGATATGACTTCTCACTAGATCAACTCACAAAGATATATATTAGAGAAGTGTTAAGGCTGCATGGAGTACCACTATCAGTTGTATCTAATTGTGATTTGAGATTCACATATAAGTTTTGGAAAAGTACCCAACATTCTCTAAACACTGAGTTGAACATTAGTAAGGATTATCATCATCAAATTGTTGTCCAATATAATCAGATTATTCAGAAACAGTGAGACATGTTGACATCATGTTCTATGGACTTCAATGGAGGATGGGACAAAATTTTTCCTCTAGATGAGTTCTCTTATAAAAACATTTTCCAATCAAGCATCCAAATAGATCCAAATGAATCCCTTTATGGGAAAAGATATATAACACCATCATGTTGGGATGGAGACAGTGAATGTAAGCTACTAGAACCTGAAATGGTCGACGAAATGGTCGAAAATGTGAAAAACATTCAGTAGCACATCAAGTTATCCCAAAATCAAAAAAATATATATGTGAATACATTCATCAATGAAACCTGGACTTTAAGGTTTGAGACATGGTATTCCTTTGAATATCTCCATGGAATAGGATCATGAGATTTAGGAAGAAAAGAAATCAAAGTCTCAGGTACATCGGCCCCTTTGAGATTATTGATCATGTCGGGGTTGTGGTCTATCGACTAGAACTTCCACCTACCATGTCTCAAGTACATTATGTTTTCTATGTGTCCCTATTGATGAAGTACATACTGAATCATTCACATGTACTAAATTTAGAGGCAGTACAATTCAAAAATGATCTCTCTTATAAGAAGAAGCTGGTGAAGATCTTGGACCATAGAGATAAAGTTATACGCAAGAAGACTACACACCTGGTCAAAGTTCTATGATGGAACCATAAGTATGAAGAGGAAACATAGGAATTGGATGAAGTGATTAAGGATAAGTATTGTCACCTATTTTCAATATATAATGTAAAACAAAATTTCGAGGGGGAAATTTCATAACGGGGGAAGAATGTAACAACCCAAAAAAAATCAATGGAAATTATCTTTTTAAAATTATGTCATATAGTAAAACCACATAAAATAAATTTGAGAACATAATACAAATATTATAAATTAATAATTAATGAAATAAGATATATTTCTATAAATTAAGAAACCTATACATATGGAATAGTAACATGACCTTTGGAATAGTAATGTGACCATTAGGAATAGTAAATTAGACAATTGAATAGTAACCTTACCTAGGAAAGTTTAAATAAGATTTAGGTATCTTTTAAATGAAAATATTATATATTTATATCTTGGTATAAGTAAATAAATATTTCAGAAATGATAAATTAAGTGTTGGTATTTTTGTAAAGAGTAAATGGTTATTTACATTTTTATAATTAATATAATGTTTTAAAATAAAATTCATTTTCACAAAATATATTCATAAATTAATATTTTGTTTTCCTGTGATTATAAGATAATTTTTTTAGACCATAACTAATTTTTTTTAAGTGTTATAAAATTCATTATAATTTGAAAATTGGTATTTTTTTAATAAATGGTGATTTTAATTAAAAATTAAATTTACCATATTTGTAAAAAAAATTTCATAAAATGGAGTTTATTTTTGGAATTCTACACATCTAAAAATGGTTAGGGTGAATTTTTGGTATTTTTCTAAAATAGATGAATTTTTGGTGAATTGTGAAATAAAGTAATTTACAGTATATAAAAATATAATTTAAATTCCCTATTTCTTATGTCATTGATTATTTAAGAACCATAATCTCAAACTCACCATATCTATTTACTATATTTATTCGTGGGAATAAAAACTATTCATAGTCTTAATATAAAATAATAAACTAATGAATAAAATAATCAAACTCTTCTCAACTATAAATACCATCCCACACCACTTCTTCCCCTCACACTTCCAAAGACTTTAATCTTGTCCAAATTCTGATCAATCCTCTTCCCAAGACTCTCCTCCACATCCAGGATATTTTATTCTCAAAAAAATACCAAATATAATTTCCCTAAGAAGGTTCTTAAGGAGAAGAATTCAAGAGGTAAAATCCTATTTTGTTTTCTTTTAATTTCCTTTCAATTTCTTTTCTTTTATTATTATCTACTCACCTCCCCTAATAAAAGTATAATGATAACTCCAGTATCCTATATATACTTTAATTTTATTATTTTAATGGAATAATTCATCATCAAACCTATTATTCTCTCTCTTTTATTCTAAAAATGAGAACAACGCCTGTGATGTGTCAATTTACCACCATCGTGGATGTTGCATTTTCATTTTTCATTACTGCCTTCAAAGATAGTTATAAAACCATTATAATGGTTGAAATAGATTATAAAATTTATGTTATAACCTTTTTTTTGTTTTGTAACTAACATTTATACAAAATGTTAAATAATAAAATGAAACTAGTTTGTGAAGGTCGAAAAACTGCCAAATTAATCTAAATGAAAATCATTAACATTTTATCTAATGAATCATCCTCATATCTAGAATATATATATATATATATGTGACCATTTAAACTTATGTAATTTCATTAATAACATATAATTTCAATTCAATATATTTATTCTGATTTTACAAGATCTTCCATACATTTATACAAGTGAACCGATCATGAAAACCAAGAAAGGAAACATTCTCGAATGATGAAATTGAACTCTATAACTCATCCAAAATTATCATAAACAAACTTAATAAAATTATGATGAATAAAATACATGTATAAGAGGTTATGGATTTAGTAATTAATGAATCTATTTTTATTATTCAGGATATTAAAGTGAATAAAGCATTCATATATAAGGTAAGGGGAATTCTCAAACCCAACTCCCTTTCTTTGGGTTATCACTCTTTAATTCCAAATTTCTATGTGGATATTTCTTAATCTTACTTAAATACAATTTCATTATTCTTAAATATTATTTTCTAATATATACATGTTTCCAATCTTATTTTATGAAAAATACAATGGTTTTTTAAAATATCTCTTCCTTCTAAAGTACATTTTGAGTCCTCTTGAGTTATTTCTTATTCACTCAAGAATGATGAATCTTATACCAAATATGTGTTTTCCTATTTTATTTTGGAACCCCAATTTTATTCATGATTGATGAAATCCTTATGAAATTTATTTCTTTACATGGGTTACTTCATGACTTTGATTGTTGTATATTCTAAGTGGCATTCATGATTATGTAAATGTTATGATTTGATGGGTGCACCCAAAATTAAATATCACTCCATTGCATTGGGTAATGTGATGAGATAATTGCAATATGCTTGAACATGATGCTAGCTTTGTTCACAATGATGCTATTATGATTATTCACATATGTTATGTGTGGACATGATTCACTACTACAAAATAGGTTTTTAACAGTACTGACCTTTATCAGTGCTAGAAAAAAGGTGATGATAAAGGTGGTCTTTATTAGTGCTTTTTTTAGAACCGATAAATAACACCCTTTATCAGTGATTTTTTTGGCTCTGATAAAGGGTACCCTTTATCATTGCTTTATTTTAAGCATTGATAAAGGGTAACTTTATCAGCTCTTTATTTTTATCACCCATAAAGGGATCATTTATTAGTGCTTTTTCAGCACTGATAAAGGTCCAAAAAATAAAATAATTAAATAAATAAAAAATAAAAAATAGTTTATTAAAAAAATAGTAAAAAATATATTAATTAAATAATTATTGATAAAAATGAATAAACTGATTATACGATATATAAATTATAAATACTAATAAATAATATATATTAAATATATAGATGTATGTAAAATTAAAGTTAAACAAATAAAAATTAAAAATAACAAAATTGAGAAAAATATTAAACATTTTATTAATTAAATAATTGTTGATAATGTTAATAAATGATATATATTAAACATGTAGATATATATGAAGGTATATAAATATGATTTATATAATACAAAATATTTATTCTTTAAATTAAATAGTTAATATATTTAGTGAATAATGTTTTGTAAATAAAAATTAATATGAATTAAAAATACTGATATTGCATCGAGTAATGAACATAATTGAATGTTGATTTATTTTTAAATTTAAAATAGATCAAATAAGTGTTATATTTATTTCTCCTAAATATAAATAATTAATTTATTTTTATATACAACAGGCACACACAAATATAAACACAATTAATAAAATCTTATATAAAAACACATGCACCTAATGTTTATATAATTTATTAAATTTTAGTATTCATTTAATAATTTCATTATAACATGACACATTATATATTTTATGTTTTGAATCGATAAATTTTATTAATTTTTTGTTAATATTATTAAATTTAGTTATTATTTATTCATTTTTAATATGTTTTATTTTTTATTTTTTATTTTTTATTTTTTATTTTTTATTTTTTTGTGAATTTTATCAACTTCTATTATTTATTTTATATTTATTTATTAACTATATTTTAATATTTTCAATATGTATTCATCTTTATCTCAATATGTATCCATAGTTTTTTAATAATTTATATTTATTTAAAAAACTTATCCATTTGTTCAATATTGTTAATGTGTACTCATTTTTAATTATTCAATTTCACTCATTTTTAACATGCATTCACTTAAGATTAAATATTCAGTAATAATATTAAAAAAATATTTGTAAAAAAATATTTGTAAAAAAATATTTATAAATGAATATATTTATCAATGTATATTAACTGTATATATACATTTATAATTATAAATAAATAAATATGATTTTAAAAAAATTACTTATATAATTATAAATAATTATATAGAAATATATTTAAATAATTATAAAACTATAACAAAATTTATTTAAATAATGAATAAATTTACTATAATTATATTTATATATATATTTATTAAATATATATATAATTATATAAATATATATATTGATGTAAATATTATTTTTTCTAAAAAGTATTTATATAACTATATATTTAATAATTATATATTTAAATAATTATAAAATTATAATAAATACATTTATATAAATAATATATTTACTATATTTATATATATATATATATATCTATTATATATATATATAATTATATAAATATATTTATAAAATTTTGTTTGTAATTTGAATTATATTTTTTTTAAGGTTGGGGTCGAAGCCTCATTTATTATTAAATAAAATCAAAGACCTCTTTAACTGAATAGAGGGAGACCCATTACATAGCTCGAAGGCCCAGTGGGCATTTAACCCACTACATGGCATATAGGCCTAAATTTTTGGCCCAAGGCCCATTCAGTGAATAGTACTACTATAGTACCCACCTGCTAAAGTACCACATAGTACCCGCCACTGTTACAGTGCCCTGCCACCGCTATAGTACCGTCGCTGCTACATTACATTACAGTACTGCTACAGTAACATGTGCCCAGTGGGTTTTGAACCCCCATTTTTCATGTAGGATTACAGAGTGCTTACCACTAAGCCAAACTCCCATTTTGAACCCCCATTATAAATCCTTTATCAGTGCTTAAGTAATAAGTGCTGATAAAAGTATTCATTATCATCGCTTTTTAGCACCAATAAAGATAGAGATTTATCAGCACTAAAAAAGTGATAATAAAAGTAATCTTTATCAATGCTAAAACATTAGCGCTGGTAAAGATAAAGATTTATCAGCACAAAAAAACACTGATAAAGATTTATTTTATCAGTTCTAATTAAATTAGGACTAATAAAAGGTATATGTAACACCCCAAGATTTCATAGTGCGTTATCTTTTTAAATTAATTCAATAACTTGTGCTATAGGCAACAACGAGTTCGAAGATCACCACGATTTACCAAACTAGTCGTTCAAAAAGCAGTTATGAATATTATTAATTTCATTTTAAATTTTATAAACTCCATATAATTTTAACATCCATATTATGTTTTTCTTAGACATAATATAAGAACAAATTCAGTTTTTCAAATAAAGAAAGTATTTTTCAAAAAATACAATTTTACCACCTTTTAATGGAGGACCCTTTTTAAATCCAATATTTGACACTTTTATATATTCAATTTGACAAAATAAACTTCTTATTTAGAAGCGGTACATAAAAATTTAGTTTCAACAAATTTTTGGTGTTTTTATGATAACTTTTATATTTTGATGAATAGTGAAAAATAGTAAATTTTAATTGAAAAAAAAATTAATCAAAATAATTTATAGTGTTATAATATACATTTGAATAGTTTTTAGGTATAATTATATTATTTTTTTATCATTTAATCCAATTTTTGTTATTGGAAGTAATTATACATTTAAATTGGACATAAACACATATCAATCTTTTGATAGTTTTTACTTCTCAAAAACTAGCTTTCTGGTATTGACAATGGGAATTAATTTTAAATTAATTAATGCAACTGCTATGTTATAAATTTGGTAAAATAGAAATCATTTTTGAATTTTTAATATCAAAATTATCTTAGGGTGAATTTTTGGTATTTTTCTGAAAACTTTCATTTTTTGATGAATAGTGAAAAATATTATGTTATTGTTTTAAACTGGATTTTTATTTAAATAATAATTTATTTAATTTAAATTTATTTTAACTAAAAATACATACATAATACCTATATAAGTTCAATTTAATTCATTTGAGTCATTTTATAATAAGATTAGATATATAAAATTTGATTGAACTATTTAAAGCCTTTTACCCACCTTCTAGGAACATTTGTAAATTTAAATAAAACGTAATTTTACCACTTCTATTAATTGAATTTAAAAAATACAAGAGACACGATTGATATCAGTATGTAAAATGTGGTTCAATAGGATGAAAATAATTTTTGGGGAATAGTAACTTTTGAAATTTATTTACCATGGTTAAAAGTAAATAGGGTAATTAAAGTTAAAAATGATATT
The DNA here is from genome assembly GCA_963277665.1 of Viscum album. NCBI lineage: Eukaryota > Viridiplantae > Streptophyta > Magnoliopsida > Santalales > Viscaceae > Viscum > Viscum album. The sequence continues at coordinate 966,436,100 of OY728133.1, read as the reverse complement.
ATAATTACCCCAACACATGTACTAATTCTATTGGATAAGTGTATTTAGACCAAAATAAACCTTATGAATAAAATATGATCCTTTTTTATCCACTTTTATAAGATTAGGACATTTATTATTATTTTATTTAAAGAAGAGTTAAAAGTGTTAAATTTAAATTTTAATAACTAAACCATTTTTAATATAGGGTTATACAAAAGTTAAATTCGACTATAAATATTCATTAGAAATATAAAAATATTTCCTACATCATGGTATTTTATTTATAATTTTTAGACATTAAATAACTAAATTTATTTATGACACAATGATGATACAGTAATTACCTCATTAATGAAAGATTAAAATAATTAATATTATAAATATCAAAATAAATGTAAATTGAGACTTTTGAAGCATTACACAAATTTTCTAGGTTAATATGACATGTTAGGGTTGATTTAATGTATTTTTTTGGAATTAATCAAGTTCTTTTGACTTTTAGAAAAACCAAATACTAAATAGTGTCAAAATTTACATAAATGGGTTTTCTAAACAAATACTATATTATTAAATGATATAATATTCCTAAAAATCTAATATTAGGCCAAATAACTTATATAATGATAGATATGTCATTAATTAAACACTTGAGGTTCTGTTGTCATTTTATAGTAAGTTTATTAACCATGTAATATAAAAATACAAGAAGACATGGTAAAAGTTAAACTATTTAACTAAGAGTTAAATCTAAAAGATAAGGATAATATGGTGATGTAAACTTGTATAAATCCTATTGGTTGAGAGTATATCAAACCATACTAATATTATCATATAAATAAATCCATTTTTAACCATTAGAAACCGAAAATTATTTTATAATAAAATAATATTTCAAGATTTTCCTAAAGTGACCATCACCTCTCTTATAAAAGGGTACTTTCCCTTCTCTCAAAACCACACCTCCAAAGCCATTTTTCTTGGCCAAACCATACACAAATATCTTCCCAACTACCCTAAATTCAACTTATAGGCATTATTTTGATCAAAAAGCCAACTTAAAATCCTGTTTGATCAAATCAAAAGGAAGCACCTGAAAAAGAGGTAATAATTTCATCACCTCTTTCAAGTTGTTTTCTTTTTCCACTCCCTCTTTATTTGTTGTTTTCATAAAAAAATACCTCCAGTACCTTCTATATATTGTGATTTTGTTATAAATATGTTGCCACCATATTCACTATTTTATCCATCCTATGAATGAAAATGTCACCATACGTGTGTGTGTGTGGCTTACCATATCCACGTCGTGGTGTAGTTTGTCATTCAACACTTCATTGTTTTGATCGGTATAATAATGAGTATAATTGATGTAAATAATAAATATAACATGTTAATTATTCTTTATATATAATATACACTTAAAATTACATATGATTTCACCATTAATAGGATGATATTATTGCTCGTGCGTACGTACGGCTTACCGTCTCTATGATGCGATAAGATTCATTTCCACGTTCACCATTCAACGATGATTATGAATACATATATTATTAATAATCATGTATTATATGACATAATAATTATATTGCAAATATATTTATTTATTTATTTATTTACATATATCTCATTCACATACTTTTCTTCAATACGATATGAAAATGGAAACGACGTTTATGCGAACGTACGACCAACCGTCTCTATAAACGGTGTTTTCCATTTCATATATCTATCTATTATACATAATTATATTCTTAATATATATAATACATAAGTAATTTTTTATATTCTGGAATCAATTAAATCATGATATAAGTTATACAATCAAGAATAACAAGTTAAAACACATATGATAAAAAAATGATTATTACCAGAAATGTTATTTTAACATATAAATTATTATTAAATAGGTATTATAAAGACATAAATGAATAAAGTGTTATATTATAAATATGAATATGGTTATTTTATAATTTAATAACATACTATGGTCATTATACAGAAGGTTAAGTGTACCCTCAACCAAAGTAAAGTACAAGGTAAGGGTTAATTCCTCAATCTCATTATTATCTAAGATAGTTTATGTGCAAGTATTTAATTGGACATTTTTATCATCCATGTCCATGTTTCATAAAAATATTTTCAAAATTAATATTTAAAGGTTTTTTGGGAGGGACTCTTTATCAAGATCAGCATTTTAAATGTTTTATTGATTTATTTTTCTAAATCATTTTAATTGATGTCCATGTTTTAAAAATGATTGTAAGGATTTATTTATATGGACATGATTTTTTAAAATTTTAATTCATTTCAAAAGTTTCAAATTGGTGTGGGACACTTTGATTCCAAAATATCTTTTAAATGAACTCCTTTATAAATTCATGACTATTAAATTATTTCTAAAAAATTTATATTTCTCTCAAAGAGTTTTATTGATCATTTCCAACAATGCCAACATCCTTTACTGGATATTATTCTTGGTTGAGGTTGATTTATTATAATACAATCTTCCATATTTTATTGAATGATTTATGATATGTTTTACTGTAGATGTGCTATTTTTTATACTATTCATGGTTTATGGTTAAAGTATTGACATTTTGTATGCTAGTTTTAATACAAATTTTTATGTTATGTTTCAACATTTTCATATGAGGAATACATTAGACTTAGTAAGTGATGGGTGGAGACCGTTATAGCTCCTTGATGCATCACTAGGTCTAATGAGACAAATTAGTGTCTCGGCACAAGGCCTTGAAAAAATCTTATTTGTAGTCTTGGGATGAGTCCTTGACGATGTGGTCATGATTTCCAGCATTATGAATTCCATCATCATGAAATTTTCTATTGATATTACATGTGATTATTCGACTAGTATAATATCCATGTGAATAAGTAAATGTAATTATTTGATTTATCTTTTCCATATTATTCTGAATTTTATGTTTAAAAGTCTTGTGTTTTTGTATTATACATTGCCTTAAATTTTTATGCTTATTTAAGATAGTTTATCCTATATTGTTATCCTTACTGAGCATCTGATCTCACTCATTTCTATGTTTTATTTTTTCTAGGATGTGAAGAAGTATATTATGACTCACTTGCAGGTATAAGCTAAGGGATATGGGTGTTTTCAAAGGATACACAATGTTGTTGTTTTTCATTTAATAATGTAATGTAAAAATTATGTATGTATCTAGAACTTCCAATGCCACTAAACTAATTGGTCCTTCAGGATTTGATCCCTTGTGATCATGTCAATGTATTAAAATAATGCACCATCTCTACGATTCTAGGGTCAGGGCATTAAAGTTGGTATCATAGGAAGTTTAGTACAAAACTTAGAAACTAGATTTAGAAAAACTCTAATAAGATAAAATTACCCTAAGATAAAATTTGAAGATTATTATAGAATAACTTCCTTGAATTTTGGTAATGTAGATATTTTGTGAATTTTCCAAGAAAAGCATCCTTGTCTGGATATAAGCAGGTAAAGGTGGCTCTGGAATGGATGTATCTAGGGGTAAAACACAAAGACACCACTTTGAGCTAGACTCGAATGGTAACTAATGCACAACAACGGGTCTATATACACTCTTGGTTACGACACTCTCAGAGGATATGCTTAGGATAATTCAAATTTTCTTTACAAACCATTATGAAGGATTTATGAGTTATTATGTCAGCAAAGAAACCATTTTTAATATTATGATACTAGATGTGTGAAAATATTCAATTAATGTTGATAAGTTTTATAGTTTTTGGATTATAAATTATGATATGATCTAACCAAGTGTATGTCTCCATTTATAAATGGATCCCAATAGAAGGAATGAGAACTCTAGCAATATGAATGATCCAAAGAGTAAAAAGGTTGATATATTTCATGTTATTAAGACAACATTTAGAAGGGAAATAGTCTCACACATATTCTCATCATATGAATAAATAATATCATGTGTTAATAAGATAAGTAATTAATTCTCTGAGTCCTATGGCTTTTTACGTAAGAAAGAGTAGAAGAGGATGTAATAGAAAAAGATGGATAATGGGAAGAAGGGAAAGACAGATTTTCCCACATGTGATAACTGTGGAAAGAATCAAATTTGTAAATTCTTAAAGGTAATGGGAGTTTGATACAAGTGCGGAAAAAAAGGACACCAAATATGTTATTATAAGGGTAGGAAAAATGTTTCAAATTCATAATGTTTCATCTCCAAAAGTTGGGACACTACACGAATCAATATCCAAATCATCAGAGTATACCCCAAATGATGTTATTTGGTAATAATCAAGTTATGATACTACTGCAGATGAAGAGGAATTATTAGTGATCTTATGTCATTATTAAATAATTGTGTCATTGGAGTATTGTATTAATTATGTACAAGTTATAATAATTATAGACTATATAAGGATTATACTGTAGTAGTATTTCATTAAGGATTTGAGATTGTGTAGTACAAAGAAAAGTGACTCAATAGAGGGTTAAACATTTTGGAAAATATATGGTTAAGAGAAAGATAAACCTAAATATGGTCTTAATACTGAGGTAGTGATTTTGTAATAAGATATAATTGAGTTGGATAAAGTATATGGGGTATTATTGACATCCTTGGAACTGATTAATGGTTTGTTTATTCCATTATTGTTGGAGTATTCAAAAATTTTGGACTTAAGGAGTATATCCAGTATTCTATAAGGAACAGGGTATCATGAATGTATTAAATAAGGTTTTATGGTAATTTAGTGTGTTACCATGTTTTAATAGAATACATGATGAAGGTATTCACATGTTATTATGTGGAAAAAAGAGATCTTCATTATGTTTACCTTCCTTATAAATTTTGGACTATGAGTTTGGACAGAAGTATATTGGATAAGTCCAAAGGTTGGAATGGATTAAGTTGGACATTGGATACTATTGTTTAAGGTTAAAACATTTCATAAGATTATTTTTTTATTATTGTCAAAAGGACAACCCTGAGGTCAGGTGAAAACCTGTCGCGTCCGTCAAGGCCACGAGACTAGAACCCGCAACCAAAGGGAGATAGGGGTGCATCACCTACCAGTGGCCTATGTGATGTCCTAGTTTGTATAATGTAGTTTTTTTAAAATGGTATTACATATGATTTATAAATTAATTTTTTTTAAACCCTATATGATTAGGATAAATAGAATATTTTTGAGTTCTATTATCTTTTGGAGTGAAAAATGAGTTTGTGGTAGAAATTAGTTGAAGGATGGAACTCTATGTGTCAAGTCTTTTTCTCTTATTATATAAAGAAAGTAATTCTTAAACATTAGGTAAGGGAACATAAATCCAAAAACGTTTTATCCTAATACCTTATATTTTATTGAACTGATGATATTTTAAATCATCATAGATTTATGGCTTTGAGGCCCTCAATATTCCATTCATTATTTACTTGTTTTTGATTGATGACCTCAATCACTCCCTATGAATATTTACATTTTTCCTCTAATTATGTGTCTCTAATTTACACCAATGTCCTTCTATTTAATATCATAATTTGGTGGTAACTTTTTCATTTCCCTTTCCCCCTTATTAAGACTAAATTTTATTAACTCAATTTCTGATGTGGGTTTTCCACAAAGGTATTTTATATTTTTTAACCTTTTATTTTTAGAGAACAATTTCAAATTACCAGTAAGAAATTTATTGAATTAAGGTAGAATATAACACCCCCAGATTTCATAGTATGTTGTCTCTTTAAATTAATTCAATAACTTATGTTACACACAACACTGAGTTCGAACCGTACCATGACTTACCAAACTAGCCGTTCAAAAAGCAGTTATGAATTGTATTAACTGCATTTTTAATTTTATATACTCCATATAATTTTAACAATCATATTATGCGTTTTTTAGAAATAATATAAGAACAAATTCAATTTTTTAGATAAAGGAAGTATTTTTTTGAAAATGCAATTTTACCACCTTTTAATGGAGAACCCTATTTCAATCCAATATTTGACAATTTTATATATTCAATTTGGCAAAATATACTTATTCTTTAGAAAGGGTAAATAAAAATTTATTTTTGATAAATTTTTTGTATTTTCTAATAACTTTCATATTTTAATGAATAGTAAAAAATATTAAATTTTAATTGAGAACGAATTTTTTAATCAAAATAATTTATAGAGTTAAAATATAAATTTGAATGGTTTTGAAGTATAATTAGATTATATTTTTATCATTTATTTAAATTTTGGTCATTGGAATTAATTTTACATTTAAATTGGACTTAAACACATATCAATCTTTTGATCGTTTTTACTTCTCAAAAAATCGCTTTCTAGTTTTGACAACGGGAGTTAATTTTAAATTAATTAATTAAAATTCTATGTTCTGAATTATTTAAAATAGAAATAATTTTTGAATTAGTAATATCAAAATTATCTTAGGGTAATTTTTTGGACTTTTTCTAAAAACTTTCAATTTTTGATGAATAGTGAAAAACACTGCGTTATTGTTTAAAACCGACTTTTTATTTATATAATTATTTACATTATTTAAATTTATTTTAAGTAAAAATAGATAAATAATACCTATATAATTTCAATGTAATTAATTGGAGTCATTTTATATTAAGAATAGATATATAAAATTTTATTGAACAATTTAAAGCCTTTTACCCAACTTCTAGGTGCATTTGCAAATTTGCATAAAACATAATTTTACCACTTATGTAAATTGAATTTAAATAATCAAATAGACACGGTTTATATCAGTAAGTAAAATTTGGTCGGATAGGATGAAAATAATTTTGGTGAATAGTAGCTTTTAAAATTTATTTACCACGGTTAAAAGTAAATAGGGTAATTAAAGGTAAAAATGATATTATAATTACCCCTGCACATGTCCTAATTATATTGAATAAGTTTATATCAACCAAAATCAAACTTAGAAATAAAATTTTATCCTTTTTTATCAACTTGGATTAGATTAAGACATTTATTATTATTTTACTTAAAGAAGAGTTAAAAGTGTTAAATTCAAATTTTAATAAATAAACCATTTTTAATATATGGTTATACATAATATAAGTTAGACTATAAATATTCATTAGAAATATAAAAAGTTTTAATACATAATGCTTTTTTATTTATAATTTTTAGACATTAAATAATTAAATTTATTTATGACATAATGATGATGCAGAAATTACCTAATTAATGAAATATTAAAATAATTAATATTATAAATATCAAAATAAATGTAAATTGATACTTTTTATTCATTACACGAATATTATAGGTTAATATGACATTTTAGGATTTATTTAATGTATTTTTTCAAAGTAATCAAGTTTTTTGGACTTTCACAAAAACCAAATACTAAATAATGTCAAAATTGACATAAATGAGTTTTTAAAACAAATACTATATTATTAAATGATATAATATTCATAAAAATATAATATTTGGAAAAATAACTTATATAATGATATATATGTCATTAATGAACCACTTTAGGTTATCTTGGAATTTTATAGTAATTTTATTAACCATGTAATATAAAAATACAAAAAGACATGGTAAAAGTTAAACTATTTAACTAAGAGTTAAATCTAAAAGATAAGGATAATATGGTGACCTAGACTTGTATAAAACCTATTTTTTGAGATTATTTAGACCCATACCAACCTTATCCTAGAAATAAATCCATTTTTAGCAATTATAAACCGAAAATAAGTTTATAATAAAATACTTTTTCAAGCTTTTCCTAAAGTGACCCTCACCTCTCTTATAAAAGGGTACTTCCCCCTCTCTCAAAATCACACAACCAAGGCTATTTAGATCATCCAAAACCTGATAAAATATCTTCCTAACTACCCAAACTTAATCCTAGAGGCCTTAATTTGATCAGAAAGCCAACCTAATGGGGCCTTTTGATCAAATCCAAAGGAACCACCCGAAGAAGAGGTAATAATTTCATTACCTCTTTCAAGTTCTTTTCTTCTTCCACTTCCTCTTTATTTTTTGTTTCCATACCAAAATAATAACTCTATTAACTTATAAATAATGATATATATTTCATTAATGAACCACTTTATGTTATCTTGGAATTTTATAGTCATTTTATTAACCATGGAATATAAAAATACAAGAAGACGTGGTAAAAGTTAAACTATTTAACTAAGAGTTAAATCTAAAAGATAAGGATAATATGGTGACCTAAGTTTTTCTAAAGCCTATTGGATGAGATAATTTATACTCATACCCATATTATACTAGAAATAAATCCATTTATATAAATTAGAAACTGAAAATTATTTTATAATAAAATAATAATTCAAATTTTTCCTAAAGTGGTCATCACCTCTCTTATAAAAGGGTCCTTCCCCTTCTTTTAAAATCACACCTCCAAAGCCATTTGGCTTGGCCAAAACCTACAAAAATATCTTCCAAAATACCCTCAATTAAACCTAGAGTCCTTAATTTTATCATAAAGCCAACCTAAGGGGCCCTTTTGATCAAATCAAAAGGAATCACCCGAAGAAAAGGTGATAATTTCATCACCTCTTTCAAGTTCTTTTCTTCTTCCACTTCCTCTTTCTTTGTTGTTTTCATACCAAAATAATAACTCTAGTACCTTATACATAATATTATGTTATTATAAATATTTAAAAACCATATTCATTATTATATCCATCCTATGAATGACAAAGTCACCATACGTGCATACATACGACTTACCGTCTCCACATTGTGGTGTAGTCTGTTATTCAACACTTCATTGTTTGGATGGGTATAATAATGAGTATAATTGATGTAAATAATATATATAACATGTTAATTATTATTTATATATAATATACCATCCAATTACCTAATATTTCACTATCAATAGAATTATATCATCGCTTGTGAGGACGTACGGTTTACCGTCTCTATGAAGCGATGAGATTCATTTCCAAGTTCACCATTCAACGATGATTATAAATATATATATTATTAATAAGTATGTAATATATGACATAATAATTCTAATGTTAATATATATGTGTGTTTGTGTGTGTGTGTTTACATATATCTCATTTACTTACTTTTGTTCAATACGATATGAAAACAGAAACGATGTTTATGTGTACGTACGGCCTACCGTCTCCATAAATGGGGTTTTCTATTTCATATATATATATTACACATACTTATATTATGAATATATATGATAAATAATTAATTTTTTATATTCTGGAATCAATTAAATCTTTATATAAGTTATACGATCAAGAATAACAAGTTAAAACACATATGATAAATAAAGCAATTATTACCCGAAATATTATTTTAACATTGAAATTATTATTTAATGGGTAGTATAAATCCATAAATGAATAAAGTGTGATATCATAAATATGAATATTACTCTGTTATAATTTAATAACATACAATGGTCATTATACAAGAGGTTAAACGTACCCTCGACCAAATGAAAGTACAAAGTAAGGTTTAATTCCTCAATCTCATTATTATACGAGATTGTTTACGTGTAAGTATTTACTGGGAAATTTTTATCATCCATGTCCATGTTTCATAAAAATGATTTCAAAATTAATATTTAAAGGTTTATTGTAAAGGAATATTTATCAAGATCTTCATTTTAAATGTTTTAATGATTTATTATTATAAATCTTTTTAATTAATGTCCATGTTTTAAAAATGATTTTAAGGATTTATTTATATGGACATGATTTTTTTAAAATGTTAATTCCTTTACAAAGTTTCCAAGAGGTATAGGAAACTTTGATTCAAAAATCTATTTTAAATGAGTTCCTTTATAAATGCATGAATTTTAAATGATTTCTCAAAAAGGGATATTTCTCTCAAAGAGTTTTACTGATCATTTTCAACTATGTCAACATCCTTTTCTAGATATTATTCTTTATTGAGGTTGATTTATTATAATACAATCTTATATATTTTATTGAATGAGTAATGGTATGTTTGAATGGGGATGTGCTATTTTTATACCATTCATGGTTTATGGTTAAATTATTGACATTTTGTATGCTAGTTTTAATATGAATGTTTATGTTATGTTTCAAAATTTTCATATGAGGAATGCATTGGACATACTAAGTGATGGGTGGATCCCACTATAGCTCCCTAATGCATCGGTAGGTCTCATGAGACAAACTAGTTTCTTGGCATAAGGGCTTGACAAAATCTTATTTGTAGTCTTGAGATGAGGCCTTGACTATGTGGTTATGATGTCCGAAATTATGCCTTCCATCATTATGAAATTAGATGTTGATATTACATGTTATTATTCGTCTAATAGAATATTCATATGAATAAGAAAATGGAATTATTTGATTAATATTTTCCATATTATGCTGAATTTTATGTTTAAAAGTATTTTTTTAATCTTATAAATTTCCTTAAATGTTTATGCTTATTTAAGATAGTATCTACTATATTGTTATCCTTGATAAACATATGAGCTCTCCCCTTTCTATGTTTTATTTTTCCTAGGATGCGGAGAAGTATATTATGACTAACCTGCAGGGATATGCTAAGGGATATGAGTGTGTTCAAAAGATACACAATGTTGTTGTTTTTTATTTCATAATGTAATGTAAATATTATGTATGTATTTAGTACTTCCACACTACTACAACCTTCCCCTTTATCAGCGCTAAAAACCTGCATTAACAGCGCTAGAAAAGTGTTGTTAATTCCGGTGTAGATAAAGGGGGGTCCCCTTTATCAGCGCGTAGTGGAGCGCTGATAAAGGTCAACTATATCAGCGCTTCTCAGAGCGTTGATACAGGGTCCCTTTATCAGCGCTCCTCTAGCGCTGTTAAAGGTGTCCTTTATCAGCGCTAAAAAAGCGCTGATAAAGGCCCCAGCGCCTGCACCTAAAAAACAGTACCTGCACACCTGCACATCAGAATACTTGCACAAAGTAGCACATGCACACCTGCACACCATAGCACCCGCACCCAATATTTTGACTGACAATGGTATATACATTTACTTAACATCATGAATACAAAAAAACGCATTTCTATATACATTTCAAACATTTTTTTACATGGTTACATTTACAATTATTAAACAACAGTTATAAACATTCATGTTTCATCCTTTGATATCTGTGATCCGCTCTCGATGGTATTTGTTGCCGAATAAAGCATCCAAACTCAAGGAAAAAAATTCACCTATATAAGAAAACAAATATTATGTTAGTAATGCAATAATGAAAGAAATTAAAACAGTAATATGAAAGAATACATTAATATGGAAATATGAAACTAAAATATTAAATTTTAAACTCAAAAGTTTTTATTTTCATAACAATGAAAGGGAATAATGTAAAATCAATATGTTTTTGATTGATTTATCTCATTTAATAAATACTGATTCTTTATCTAATGAAAAGATTTACCGGTCACACAGTGCGTCGGATTGAGGTGTGGTCGATTCGTACACGTCACAAATGACTCGTGGATCGTTGTCCTAAAGTATCAAAACAATCTGAAGGCGTTTTCTCAGTTTGGCGTATGTCATTGGTGTTGTTTTCCAAAGTTTATGTCATTTTCAAACTGATATCAGACAATTTTAGCCATACCGGTCACACCGTGTGTCGGATTGAGGTGCGGTCGATTCGTACACGTCACAAATGACTCTTGGATCGTTGTCCTAAAGTATCAAAACAATTTGAAGGCGTTTTCTCGGTTTGGAGTATGTCATTGGTGTTTTTTTCCAAAGTTTATGTCATTTTCAAACTGATATCAGAAAATTTTAGCCATACCGGTCACACCATGCATCGGATTGAGGTGTGGTCAATTTGTACACGTCACAAATGACTCGTGGATCATTTTCCTAAAGTATCAAAACAATCTGAAGGTGTTTACTCTGTTTGGCGTATGTCATTGGTGTTGTTTTCCAAAGTTTATGTCATTTTCAAACTGATATCAGACAATTTTAGCCATACCGGTCACACCGTGCATCGGATTGAGGTGCAGTCAATTTGTACACGTCACAAATTACTCGTGGATCGTTTTCCTAAAGTATCAAAACAATCCGAAGGCGTTTTCTCAGTTTGGCATATGTCATTGGTGTTGTTTTCCAAATTTTATCTCAATTTGAAACTGATATCAGACACTTTTAGCCATACCGGTCACACCGTACGTCGGATTGAGGTGCGGTCGATTCGTACACATCACAAATGACTCGTGGATCGTTTTCCTAAAGTATCAAAACAATCCGAAGGCATTTTCTTAGTTTTTCGTATGTCATTGGTGTTGTTTTCCAAAGTTTATGTCATTTTCAAACTGATATTAGAAAATTTTAGCCATACCGGTCACACTGTGCGTCGGATTGAGGTGCGGTCGATTCTTACATGTCACAAATGACTCGTGGATCGTTGTCCTAAAGTATTAAAACAATCTGAAGGCGTTTTCTCAGTTTGGCGTATGTCATTGGTGTTGTTTTCCAAAGTTTGTCATTTTCAAACTGATATCAGACAATTTTAGCCATACCGGTCACACCGTGCGTCGGATTGAGGTGCGGTCAATTCGTACACATCACAAATGATTCGTGGATAGTTTTCCGAAAGTATCGAAACAATCCAAAGGCGTTTTCTCAGTTTGGTGTATGTCATTGGTGTTGTTTTCCAAAGTTTGTCATTTTCAAACTGATATCAGAAAATTTTAGCCATACCGGTCACACCGTGCGTCGGATTGAGGTTCGGTCGATTCTTACATGTCAAAAATGACTCGTGGATCGTTGTCCTAAAGTATCAAAACAATTCGAATGCATTTGCTCGGTTTTGCGTATGTCATTGGTGTTGTTTTCCAAAGTTTATGTCATTTTCAAACTGATATCAGACAATTTTAGCCATACTGGTCACACCGTGCATCGGATTAAGGTGTGGTTGATTCGTACACGTCAAAAATGACTCTTGGATCGTTGTCCTAAAGTATCAAAACAATACGAAGGCGTTTTCTCGGTTTGGCATATGTCATTGGTGTTGTTTTCCAAAGTTTATGTCATTTTCAAACTGATATCAGACAATTTTAGCCATACCGGTCACACTGTGCATCAGATTGAGGTGTGGTTGATTCGTACACGTCAAAAATGACTCGTAGATCGTTGTCCTAAAGTATCAAAATAATCTGAACACGTTTGCTCGGTTTGGCGTTTGTCATTGGTGTTGTTTTCCAAAGTTTATCTCAATTTGAAACTGATATTAGACACTTTTAGCCATACCGGTCACACCATGTGTCGGCTTGAGGTGCGATCGATTCATACGCATCACAAATGACTCGTGGATCATTTTCCTAAAGTATCAGAACAATACGAAGGCATTTTATCAGTTTGGCGTATGTCATTGGTGTTGTTTTCCAAAGTTTATGTCATTTTCAAACTGATATCAGACAATTTTAGCCATACCGGTCACACCATGCATCGGATTGAGGTGTGGTCAATTCTTACACGTCAAAAATAACTCTTGGATCATTTTCCTAAAGTATTAAAACAATCCTAAGGCGTTTGCTCAGTTTGGCGTATGTCATTGGTGTTGTTTTCCAAAGTTTGTCATTTTCAAACTGATATCAGACAATTTTAGCCATACCGGTCACACCGTGCGTCGGATTGAGGTGAGGTCAATTCGTACACGTCACAAATGACTTGTGGATCGTTGTCCTAAAGTATCAAAACAATCTGAAGGCGTTTTCTCAGTTTGGCGTATGTCATTGGTGTTGTTTTCCAAAGTTTGTCATTTTCAAACTGATATCAGAAAATTTTAGGCATACCAGTCACACCGTGCGTCGGATTGAGGTGCGGTTGATTCGTACACGTCAAAAATGACTCGTGGATCATTTTCCTAAAGTATCAAAACAATCCAAAGGCATTTGCTCGGTTTGGCATATGTCATTGGTGTTGTTTTCCACAGTTTATGTCATTTTCAAACTGATATCAGACAATTTTAGCCATACCAGTCACACCGTGCGTCAGACTGAGGTGCGTTCGATTCTTCCACGTCACAAATGACTCTAGAATCGTTTTCCTAAAGTATAAAAACAATCTGAAGGCGTATGCTCGGTTTGGCGTATGTCATTGGTGTTTTTTTCAAAGTTTATGTTATTCTCAAACTGATATCAGACAATTTTAGCCATACCGGTCACACCGTGCGTCGGATTGAGGTGCGGTCGATTCATACACGTCACAAATGACTGGTGGATCGTTGTCCTAAAGTATCAATACAATCCTAAGGCATTTGATCAGTTTTGCATATGTCATTGGTGTTGTTTTCCAAAGTTTATGTCATTTTCAAACTGATATCAGACAATTTTAGCCATACCGGTCACACCGTGCATCGGATTGAGGTGCGGTCAATTCGTACACGTCACAAATGACTCGTGGATCGTTGTCCTAAAGTATCAAAACAATCCGAAGGAGTTTTCTCAGTTTGGAGTATGTCATTGGTGTTGTTTTCCAAAGTTTATGTCATTTTCAAACTCATATCAGACAATTTTAGCCATACCGGTCACACCGTGCGTCGGATTGAGGTGCGGTCGATTCATACACGTCAAAAATGACTCGTGGATCGTTGTCCTAAAGTATCAAAACAATCCGAAGGTGCTTTATTGGTTTGGCGTATGTCATTGGTGTTGTTTTCCAAAGTCTATCTCAATTTGAAACTGATATCAGACACTTTTAGCCATACCGGTCACACCGTGCGTCGGATTGAGGTGCGGTCGATTCGTACATGTCACAAATGACTCTTGGATCGTTTTCCTAAAGTATCAAAACAATCCGAAGGCGTTTTCTCGGTTTGGAATATGTCATTGGTGTTGTTTTCCAAAGTTTATGTCATTTTAAAACTGATATCAGACAATTTTAGCCATACCGGTCACACTGTGCGTCGGATTGAGGTGCGGTTGATTCGTACACGTCACAAATGACTCGTGGATCATTTTCCTAAAGTATAAAAACAATCCGAAGGAATTTTCTCGGTTTGGCGTATGTCATTGGTGTTGTTTTCCAAAGTTTATGTCATTTTCAAACTGATATCAGACAATTTTAGCCATAGCGGTCACACCGTGCGTCGGATTGAGGTGCGGTTGATTTGTACATGTCACAAATGACTCTTGGATCATTGTCCTAAAGTATCAAAACAATCCGAAGGAATTTTCTCAGTTTGGCGTATATCATTGGTGTTGTTTTCCAAATTTTATGTCATTTTCAAACTAAGTAGTAGGAATTCACTAATCTAAGGATACGAAACATAAGAAAGGGAGATCATAGATGCTCAATAAGTGTAAAGGGAGATATAAATGACCATATAATGATAACATAAGTATTATTAATTCACCTTCATTGTCCTATTTGTTTACATTCTTCGATCAGGTACGCTGCCCATTCGTTTCTAAAGACATTTATATCATCTTCTGAATAGGAGTTTTTGCGACAGTCATAGTAGTACTGAAAAAATATAAATACACAAAGGATTAATAATTATTTTAAATAAAGTAGTAATTATTTTCAAAAATACCTCTTCAGGGATACTAGTTTGTCCATGAAATACGATCTCTTTCATAAATTTACAAACATAATAACCGCAGTCCTTGTCATTTGTTTGTTTCGGACACTGCAGAAACATCAAGAAAAATAAGTAATTTGTTTTGATATGTATTTGGATAGTGAAATATAATTATATATACCCAGATACTTCTCCATTTTTAGATCTTGTGGGCATTGTCGTCCTTACGCCCTGGATTTATTCCAGCCTTTAGACGATATTCATACACCGCCCTATCATAACAAAATCCTCATTAAAAGATAATATAAATTATATAACAAGATATTTAGTTCTAAAATTTTGGATCTAGTGTAATAAAAATTGACAATCGCCATCATGTGTGGTTGGTTAGTTGGATATCCATGCAGTGAATCTAGAAAATAAATCTTTGGAGTATCCAAATTGACTACAATGAGCATCCAATGTTCCCTAAAAACACAAAAAGAAATAAGTACTGATTGAAATGAAAATATAATTGATATGATTAAAATGTAGAGTTTTAACCTTGCATCGTTGGTATTAAAAAGAGCCTGTCAGTCGTAATTCTTCTTTGAAACGTTCTGAGCAGATTTGACATCAATTCAGCCTGAAAATTAGAATCTATTTCTGTTCGTTGTGTAGAAATGGTGTGAGGACTAACGAGTCCAAATTTGTATTAATGGGAAAATACCTTCAATTTTTTTTCATATATACGCCTGTGAAAAATATGAGATGTATTTATCCATAATTATCAAAGTATATCAGCTTCTGTAAAATCAAATCATGAAAACATACCTCATGTATACATTTATAACTGAGGCGCCTAGCCAGTCGTATGTGATGATCTCAGAAACAGCATCTGCACTAATGAAATCCATTGTTTCCTCTCCGTACATATCTTTTTTACAAACAATTGTATGATTCTTTCCGTCTTTCATTTTCGTATCCACATGAGCTTACAATGATATTAAATGTGGATATAGAACGGGCGGGGTGAACGTGCTCTCAGTAGATCGTTTTGATCGGTTGGTTGATCCAATCTTGGAGCCACTCTTTCGTTGTAGCTTCTCCATTTTATCCTTCTGTAATAACATTCATTGGTTCAGCCATTTTCTAATTTAATGTTAAAGGTTCTGCTTGAAAAATGAACTGGAAATGAATACCTCCTGCTCGACGTGTTTTTTTACAAGATTCGACGGCCATGCAACGAATGTTCCAATAGCTTTTTCCACCGTATGAATGTCGTCATCGTCATTTGGCACGGGTAGCTCGGCACTCGGCTCATGAGCTACGTTAATCGACACTTTGACATGACCGGTTGGAAGTGGTCTAGAGTGTAGCGTGTCATTCTGCATATTGAACACCGTAGCCCTCGCTACAAGGTGATGGGTGGGAGTTGACAGATATAAATCACAGTCATTTTCACCATGCAGAATATCATTAAATGAAAGGTATCAATGTCTATGTGATTCACATCTCACAAAAACGAATATTATAACATTGATTACCTCGGTTAAGTCGGTTCTTTGAGGGGAATGGCTCGCCTAAAAGCTGGTGAGGGGTGGATCTTCTCGCGGGGGTTGTTCTTGAGTTGTTTGTTCTCTTCGCCTCTCCTCCATCAAACTCTTTATCATCTCTCCCTGAGTTTGGATTAGTTCTTCAAGGGTAGCTACTTTATCTCTCATTACATTCAATTCTTTAGTTTGTTCATCCTCTTGTTTTTTTTTCTTAAAATATGTCTTGGGTGACACCCCAAAACCCACACCTCTGACGCGGCCATACTGTTCTGGTTGTTTCAAGGCCATTGAAAGTATGTCTGCATCCGGTGTGGGTGTTGATGTTTCCTGTGACTATGTCAAATAGAAAATATGAAAAAATAATTAAGCATCGTTATGTAATAGTGATTTAAAGCAAAACAAGTTTATATTATGTCATACTTATACATGTTTCCCACACTTTTTGTGTGTTTTCATCTATCAGTTTCCCCTCTTTATTAACACGAGCCTCCTTCCATAGCACAAGGCATGGAATGGAAGTGACTTGAGATTTTGCTTCATCAATATTCTTATAAACATAGAAACATGGTTACAGTGTTGTTTTATGTCACATAAAATTATTACAGTACTTTTAAAATACATACCAATTGTTTTTCAATTGAAGCGTACCCCAACCTTGCTTTACGGTAGGGGTACGCTGGTTTTGCTTCCCGTTCTTTATTTTCAGCACTCAATTGTTGTTTCATAAATAAAAACCTATCAATCAATGTGATGAATACAAGCAACGTTACACAACGTGTAACCAAACACAATATACCTAAAAATTCTTGTCCGCACGATGGTTGCAAAACGCATCCCACGTTCCTTGGGATATCAAGTGTGCATAAAGAGGAGGCGGGTGCGGCTTGATTTTCCCTTCGGCATCTTTCAGATGATTTTTCATTAAAATGGTGTGAAAGCCTCTATGAATCCTTCCTGTCAGTCTGAAAACATATTCTTTGTGCGAAACATCTACTATAAATGCACTCTGCAAGAGATGATGAAGGGTTAGTCAATATTTCAATATTTTATTTTATTTTAATAAATTAAATAAATGATATCGTGATGTTACCATAATCTCTTCCCACATTAATGTTTTCAACCCGCTGACAACATGGTGCCACGACTCTACGTCAATCGGCATGCGTTGTCGAGTGACGATTCCAATGTAGCTACTAAACATGGCTTTGTTGGGGTTTACATGCTGGCCTAGCTTATTCCATCCCACCTAATATTTGATGCCTTTTGCTTTTTCCTTAAGGATTTTTTCTAAAACTGTCAAACTATGGCACACCTATTTTTTTTTGTGTCGCTGGGGTTTCATCGCCTACCATTTCCTCAATTTCTGCATCATCATTATGTTTCTCCGAAGCACTAGCTTCGGCACTGACACCAGCTACAACAGGTTGAGAGACCTGTTGTACGTCAGCAGTGGCACCAGCTACAAAAGGTTGAGAGACCTGTTGTCTCTCAGTGGTGGGACCAGCTGCAACAGGTTGAGAGACTTGTTGTACGTCAGCAGTGGGACCAGCTGCAACAGGTTGAGAGACCTGTTGTCTCTCAGCAATGGGACCAGCTGCAACAGGTTGAGAGACGTGTTGTGTCTCGGGATTGGGTGTATCAGCAGGTGAAGAAGTCATTATCTGCAGAACTGGTTTAAAATTTAAGTTAGATCACATAAAAGCAGCAGCGAACAGATAATAACATAATGTAACACAATCTATATTACAATAAAAATCAATAACCTGATTATTGAACTCCCTTTTTTTTAAAGGCTGAAGGGATTTTACCCCTCTATCAACTATCCATATCCCTTTATTGTGGTCTCCTCTGACATACAAAACGTCGTCTACATTGGGACCACTGCGAAATGATTGCGAAATCCCAATGAAAGGATCATCTTCCGTTGAATTTTCATCTGACCCTTCAGCTGTTTTGGTCGATAACAGAACAATTGACCAGTTTCGGTTTGCGGGATCGGGAACATAAAATACTTGCACTGCCTGTGATTCCATTATAAATGGTTCGTCTTTCTCCCCTTCCTTACTGAAATCAACTTTCACAAATCCCAAATCATCTATTTTAACATCACTCCTATTATCAACCCACTTGCATTGAAATATCGGAACTTGAAATTCCGTATAATCCAACTCCCATATTTGTTTGATGATTCAAAAGTATGACATATTCGCATAAATTGGATTTCTGTCCTTAGCACCGGAAACATGCATCGCTTCAGCCACAAGTGTAACCCCACTATTCTGCATGGTACTTTCTTCATCATGTTCATTAGTATAAAATGTATAACCATTAACTACATAAGCATTGTAAGATAATGCATACACACTTGGTCCTCCGGCTAGCCATCGAAGTCTTTCCGAAATAGACTTTGGATTTTCATCTGACTTCTTAAAAATATGATCTCGAAACCATCCTATAAACTGTCGATTATGTGTATTTGATATCCATTTTTCAGCCCTTGATGGATTCAATTGTCTAAGAATTTCTTTGTGGATTTCAACAAATGGGTCAACGTCCAAACTGTTATGAAAAACATAAAGGTGGGCCTGCTCCCGATCTGTAATATTGATTGTGACAACCTTTCTTCCAGAAATTCTTTCACCCTCTAACCGCCCAGTGTGAAGAGATTTTGGTAAGCCAATGCTTTTCACACCAGACAAGTATTCGGTACAGAATTCAATGGCTTCCTCAACAATATATCGCTCTACAATACAACCCTCTGGCCGACTTCGATTTTTGACATACCCTTTCAAAATCCTCATATACCATTCAATGGGGTACATCCATCTGTAATGTACAGGACCACATAGTCGAATCTCTCTCACCAAGTGGACCATCAAATGAACCATCATATCAAAAAATGAAGGCGGGAAGAACATTTCTAATTCACATAATATGATGGCAATTTCTTTTTCCATAGCTGGCAATTTCGTCGGGTCTATAACTTTGCTGCATATAGCTTTGAAGAAGAAACACAGTTTCGTTAATGTATGGTGGACATTCTTGGGAAAAATGCAACGTAAAGCAATTGGAATGATATTTTTCATCAAAACATGACAGTCATGTGATTTCAGACCTTTTAACTTCAAGTCGCTCATTGACACAAGGTTACTGATATTTGACGAATACCCCTCTGGAACCTTTACGTCATTCAAGAAGTTGCAAAACTGATATCTCTCCTGCCTGGAAAGAGTATAAGCAGTAGGAGGAAGAAATGTTCATTTTTCACCCTTTACTGGTGCCAACTCTTCTCGTATTCCCATCTCAACCATGTCCAACCTAGCCTTAATTACATCTTTTGTTTTGCCAGATGTATTTAGCAACGTGTCGATAACACTGTCAAATACATTTTTTTCTACATGCATAACATCAATAAAATGTCTTACATACAGACAATTCCAGTATTGTAATTCAAAAAAAATTGATCTCTTTTTCCAACCGATTTTTGTAAGGTTTTTTGAAGCCGGTTTACCAAAAGTAGTGTCCAAATTTTTAACTTTCTCAAACAATTGATCGCCTGTTAGTGGATACGGTGTTGTATGTTCTTCTGAACTTCCATCGAATGATGTCTTCCAAGAATGGTACTTATGTCGTCGTGGTAGAAATCTGCGATGTCCTAGAAACACGGTTTTCGATGAATGTTTCAACCTAATTGATTGTGTACCTTCTTCGCAAACGGGACAGCCTTGAGTTCCTTTAATGCTATATCCTGACAAATTTCCATAATCTGGGAAGTCATTTATCGTCCCATACAACATGACTCTCAAAGTGAAATCTTCCTTTCTATAAGCATCATACAATGTAACACCTGAATCCCACAATAATTTCAAATCTTCGATCAATGGAGCTAAATAAACATCAATATCATTACCCAGTTGTTTTGGTCCTGATATAAGCATAGATAACATGATGTATTTTCGTTTCATGCATAACCACGGTGGTAAGTTATAATTTATCAACATAACCGGCCATGTACTGTGACTGCTGCTTTGAAAACCAAAAGGATTCACTCCATCTGTAGATAACGCAAGACGAAGGTTTCTCGACTCGTTTCCAAATTCAAGATACTCATGATCGATTCTCTTCCACTGAGGAGAGTCTGCCGGGTGATGTAGTATCCCATCTTTAATTCTTGTATCTGCATGCCATGTTAATTGTTCTGCAGTCTCCTCACTTCCATATAGGCGTCTAAACCTTGGAATGATTGGAAAGTACCATACAACTTTAGTAAGACTGGATTCATCTTTCTTTTATCGAGAAGCACCACACTTTAGGCATTATTTAAGTGATTTGTGGTCCTTGCGAAACAGTATACAGTCATTCGGGCAGGCGTGTATTCTTTCAGAGATCATACCCATAGAGCGTAGCATTCGTTTGGCATCGTATGTTCGGCTCGGGAGCTCATTGTCTTCTGGGAGCATGTCATTCAAGAGGGAAAGTAGTTTCGTAAAACTGTTGTCACTCCACCCGTTATCTGCTTTCAAATTATACAGCTTCAGTACAGCTGACAATGCTGTATATTTAGTGCAACCAGCATACAATGGCGTCTTTGTACAACTTTTTAACTTCTCAAACAATTTTGGGCAATCACGAAGTTCATCTTCGAAGGTCCTTGTAATTTTCTCAATACGATCTTCATCATCATTCACATCTGTAATCACATCCTCCATACGGTCATCTTCATTGTTCATGTTTGTAATCATATCAGATGATCCATAAAACGCAGTGTCACCCCAGTCACTACCTACATTCGTTGTTTCCCCGTGTTTATTCTAACATTTATAACTTTGATCTATTCCGTGACAGATCAAGTGTTCTTCCAACTCATCTGGACTAATTTGTTTTGAATAACAACAGCGTAAACACAGACAAAGGATTTGAGAAGAGTCACATGCATGATCTATTGCAAGCTTGATAAATTCTTTCACGCCTTCTTCATACTCTTTTGTCAACCGATTGGCATTCATCCATTCTTTATTTATATTCATCCTATTTAAAATCCATAGGATAAGTATATAGGTTAAAGGAGAAGTAATATGAGTATAATTTAGATAAAAAACAAGATACTTCAAGGAAATAAAGGAATAAATAAAAACCAAAATAAAAAATATATTGGGAACCACTACAATCCCCAAGCCTCACATCATCTAGATCTCTAAAACCCAGTAGTGCAGGACACTCAACCAAATAGGCCAAATACACAATAAGGACTGAAATCTCTCACCTATCCACTTTTCATAACAAATATAATCACTACTCAAAATCAATGTTCCTATTAGTAGTATCATAGACCTCACTACTATGTAATTTTTTCCATTTCAATAAAATACCACATCAAGGTCATTTTTTTAATAAAAGTGGTGACATGAATTGGTCACCTAATTCATGCCCCAAAGGACTCAATTAAAAAAAAGAGTATAAGTACAAACACAAGGTGAAAAGAACTTACACCAGTAGGGATTGAGAGAAGTATAAACTAAAAACACCAAGGAAAATCTGGACAAATATCTAGAAGCAATGAATGATCCAAACAACCTATTATCAACTATTCCATGATCTCCAAAAGGGGTTTTACTATCCATGGGGACAACACTAATCCATCTGGCTCGAAGGGAATCTAATGCCTTCATAAATTTTCTTCTCTATCAACTTGAGTTATGTTATTCATGCTGTTATACAGTTGTTATTTTAAAATGAAGGGCTGAAATGAAACCTGAGAAAGACCTTAATACATTAAAACCAATTTTTATAAAGGAAAACCATTAAAGGTTTGGATCAATAAGCTGTTAAGAATGAAGACCATCATTGCAACGTCACCATCCAACAGAAGCACATGATGTAGTGAAACACTCATCGCATGAGAGCATCATATTATTTATCAGTGTCTTACATGGTATAGACTCATAATATTTACATGGTAATATTCCATACTATAAATAGTCTCAAGAGATGGCTCATGTTCCATTTCAATATATAGGTTTTTTCTGGGTCAGTCTACACATCCAGCCTATCAAAAACCTTATAAAGTTATACCCACCCAAGTAGTCACATCCCCAAGGGGGATGTTCACACACTTTAGGTTCAATTCAATAAGGCCAAGGGCTCTGATGTATCACTAGTTCCATGTGTGGCCTATGGGAACAAATACATAAAAGTCACAGAATGTATTCCAAGAGGTCTCCGGGTTCCCCCTAACAAGTTCCTCTAAGTCACACTCACTCTAATTACACCCATTAAGGAATTTATAAATCCATAAAGAAATTACCAGGACCACATACCTATTTTATATGTTTCTACTATTTTAATTCCAAGTTGAAAACTTTTCCTAGGCTCGCTAAGCCTCGTACATTTGTCTACCCCAAGATCAACTCATCAATATATCTCCTTCCTCTCTCCAAAAAACCAAAATTATTAAATTATAACATTTATAATTAATTATCCAAATCAATTTAAACTTGTTATATTCACTAGAAACTCATCTTGTGGACTTTTCATGTTATAACCAAGACCAAAAATCCATATAAGATCTGAAGTGGGATCTTAGTGCCATCTTAGGAAAAATACCCAACCAAACCAAATCCATAGACAACATTATATAATTTGATACAATATCCATGAAAACTACAAAAGGAAACACAAATCCTTCATAATGATTGGTGACTTGCCGATACCATCATGATGCCTCTTATACATGAGGTAGGAAAACACCCCCATCAAATCAATATGATACCACCGTGCTCCAGTTGAATCACCCATAAAACCTAATCTAGATAAATCAAAAATCAATAGAAACTAAATATAAAGAATAAAATGGTAAGGAAGATGGTGAAATCACTTATAATTGTTGAATAAATCCACTAAAAAACTCCCCATGTAAAGGAGAATCAAAGAGGAATAAGGGGGTGGGTCGATTGGGCATTTTATAAGAGGGAGGATGAGAAATGGGGGCTTCCCCTATTGGAATTTCAGAGGGAAAAAGATGAAAATATAATTTTAATGTTCTACACAATTTTCCAAACCATATATTAATAATGTGGTGGCACTGTACAAGAAAACCCCTTCAAATATTTGGTCAACATAGTTTACCAAACTATGCATTAATTATGTAAATTGGAACTACCTCAGTCTACAAAATTTCACATGTTTTTTATGAAATCATGAAAAAATGGTATGTTAATCCCTAACTAAAATCAACCTCACATGGTTTCCTCTAAGATATCCCATGGTTAACCTTCACTGACCATGAAATTCAACTATGTGATTTAGAAAGAGGACTGAAAACCTCCTCATGCTCAAGGTTCTACATTGTTTCTCAAAAAATATGAACACAAAACCATGTTTCATTTGAAAAATCTCCAAAAAACATCGTATAAAGCTAAAATAAAGCTTGTGAGACTCACCTGAGTACTTGAGGCACCTCTCAAAACACGGTGGAGGAGGAGGCAGCAGAGTAGGCAGAAGAGGAGGAGGAGGCGCCGGTGGAGGAGGAGGATGAGGCAGCGGACTAGGAGGAGGAGTAGGAAGCGCCGGTGGAGGAGGAGGAGGACGAGGCTGCGGTGGAGGAGAAGGAGGAGGAGGAGGAGGAGTATAGGAGGAGGAAAAGGTGGAGGCAGCGAAGGCAGCGGAGGAGGAGGAGGATGAGGCCGGTGGAGGGGAGGAGGAGCAGGAGCAGAGGAGGAGGCGGCGGCCGCGGCGGAGGAGTAGGAGGCAGCGGAGGCAGCGGAGGAGGAGGAGGAGGCCGCGGTGGAGGAGGAGGAGGTCGCGGTGGAGGAGGAGGCACCGGCGGCAGCGCAGAGGCAGGGCGGAGGCAGGGCGGAGGCAGCGGAAGCAGCGGAGGGAGCGGAGGCAGCGGAGGAGGAGGAGGATGAGGCCGGTGGAGTAGGAGGAGGAGGAGCAGGAGCAGAGGAGGAGGCAGCGGCCGCGGCGGAGGAGGAGGAGGTGGCGGCCGCAGAGGCACCGGCGTGACCGCGGCGTGACCGCGGCATGACCGCGGAGGAGGAGGCGGCCGCGGAGGTACCGGCGGCACCGGCGGAGGAGGAGGAGGCATCGGCGTAGGAGGAGGAGGCTGCGGTGGAGGAGGAGGCACCGGCAGCAGCGCAGAGGCAGGGCGGAGGCAGGGCGGAGGCAGCGGAGGCAGCGGAGGAAGCGGAGGTGGTGGAGGAGGAGGAGGATGAGGCCGGTGGAGGAGGAGGAGGAGGAGCAGGAGCAGAGGAGGAGGCGGCGGCCACGGCGGAGGAGGAGGAGGTGGCGGTCGCAGAGGCACCGGCGTGACCGCGGAGTGACCGCGGCGTGACCTCGGCGTGACCGCGGCGTGACGGCGGCGTGACCGCGGCATGACCGCGGCGTGACCGCAGCGTGACCGCGGCATGACCGTGGAGGAGGAGGATACATGAAGGCACTGGCGGCACCGGTGGAGGAGGAGGAGGCATCGGCGGAGGAGGAGGTGGCCGCAGTGGAGGAGGAGGCACCGGAGGCACCAACGGCAACGCGGAGGCAGGGTGGAGGCAGCGAAGGCAGCGGAGGAGGAGGAGGATGAGGCCGGTGGAGGGGAGGAGGAGCAGGAGCAGAGGAGGAGGCGGCGGCCGCGGCGGAGGAGGAGGAGGCAGCGGAGGCAGCGAAGGAGGAGGAGGAGGCCGCGGTGGAGGAGGAGGAGGCCACGGTGGAGGAGGAGGCACCGGCGGCAGCGCAGAGGTAGGGCGGAGGCAGGGCGGAGGCAGCGGAGGCAGCGGAGGAGGAGGAGTATGAGGCCGATGGAGGAGGAGGAGGAGGAGCAGGAGCAGAGGAGGAGGCGGTGGTCGCGGCGGAGGAGGAGGAGGCGGCGGCCGCGGAGGCACCGGCGTGACCGCGGCGTCACCGCGGCGTGACCGCGGCGTGACCGCGGCGTGACCGCGGCTTGACTGCGGCGTGACGGCGTAGGAGGAGGAGGCTGCGGAGGCACCGGTGGCACCGGTGGAGGAGGAGGAGGTATCGGCGGAGGAAGCGGAGGTGGAGGAGGATGAGGCCGGTGGAGGAGGAGGAGGAGGAGCAGGAGAATAGGAGGAGGCGGCGGCCGCGGCGGAGGAGGAGGAGGCGGCGGCCGCAGAGGTCCCTACTCTAGGTGGATATATATGGATACTTTCCTTGACTGGTCTCTATATGAAAGAATTTTAAAAGGATCCCTCACCTTCCAAAGATATATTATTTCTAGAAAATTGTTTTGTGGGAGAAAGAATTAATCATATATAGTTGATGTCACTTTTAGATCATATGATTCCTTACTCATCAAGATAAATAGACAAGAACCAAAACCTAAGAGGCCTCAGGCCTATCCAAGTCTCTAGAACTGATGACTTCCCGATGCTTATTGGAAAACTATGGAAGTGTCGACTTCCCACATGCACATCCCCCCTCCCCATATCTCCCCCAGCAGACTCCTACACATCCCCCCTCCCATCCACCCACTACACCCCCCCCCCCCATTTGCACAACCCCCCTCCCCCACCCCCACCTTCACACCCCCCACTTGTACACCCCCCAACCTCACCCACCAACAGACTCCCACCTACCTAGACACCCCCCCCCCAACTAGAACACTCTCTTCCCCACCACCCACTTGAACAACCCCCCCCCCCCCTCCCACTTGCATATCCCACCCACCCCCACCTGCACAGCCCACCCCCACCCCCACCCCCAACCTATACACACCCCCACCTCACACCCAATAGACCCCCCATTATACGCCCCACCTACACATGTTCACCCACTGCACATCTCCCCCACCTAAACACCCCCACCTGCACACCCCCCCACCCACTACACCCCCGCAGCACCTACACCCCCCCCCCCCACTTCAAATAAAATTGATTCACACAAATCATGATAGTTGAAATATAGAACAAAAACAAAAAACAAAGAAAATTACAATTATTGGGCATAGCATACCGCACAATGGAGGAGGAGGAGGCCACGGAGAAGGAGGAGGCCGCGGAGGCACCGGTGGAGGAGGAGGAGGTCGCGGTGGAGGAGGAGGCCGCGGTGGAGGAGGAGGCACTGACGGAGGAGGAGGAGGCACTGGCGGAGGAGGAGGAGGCCGCGGTGGAGGAGGAGGCACCGGCGGCAGCGGCGCGGAGGCAAGGCTGAGGCAGGGCGGAGGCACTGGAGGCACTGGAGGAGGAGGAGGATGAGGCCGGTGGAGGAGGAGGAGGAGGAGTAGAAGCAGAGGAGGAGGCGGCAGCCGCGGTGGAGGAGGAGGAGGCGGTGGCAGCGGCGCAGACGAGGGCTTCCGCGAGAGCTTGATTGTGTGCGGGGAGGAGGAAGAGGACCCACGGGTTTTTAAAAAATCTGCGGGACCCTTTATCAACGCTAGTAAAAAGCACTGATAAAGGGTGTATTTATCAGTGCTAAAATGAAAAGCGCTGATAAAGGGGAGGACCTTTATCAGCTCTTTTTCGTTAGTGCTGATAAAGGCAGGCGCATGCCTTGCCCAGTTTTGTGGTAGTGCAAGGATACTAAACAAGTTGGTCTTTCAGGATTTTATCCGTTGTGATCATGCCAATGTATTAAAATAATGCACTAGCTCTCAGCTTCTGGGGTCGAGGCGTTACAGTTGGTATCAGAGGAAGTTTAGTATAAAATTTTGAAACTATATTTAAAAAAACTCTGATTAGAGAACATTACCCTAATAGAAACTTTGAAGTTTAGTATAGAAGAACTTCCTAGAATTTTGATAATGTAGAGATTTTTTGAATTTTTGAAGAAATACATCCTTGTCTAGATACGAGCAGGTAGAGAAGGATCTGGCACAGATATATCTAGGGGTAAAACCAGAAAACACCACTTTGAGATAGACTCAAATAGGAACTGGTGAATGACAACGGACCTTACTGAACTCTTGGTTATGACACTCCTGGGGGATATGCTTAGGATAATTTACATTTTCTTTACAAAATATTATGAAGGATTTATGAGTAAATATGTGTGAAAATATTCAATTAATGGTGAGAAATTTTCTAGTCTTTGTATTATAAATTATTATATGATCTAACCTAGTGTATGTCTCTATTTAGAAATGGTGCCTAGTAGAAGGAATGAGAACTCTAGAAATATGCATGATCCAAAGAGTAGGAAGGGTCATATCTTTCATGGTCTTAAGACAACATTTAGAAGGGAAGTAGTCTACCATGAATTATCATCATATGAAGAAATAATATCATGTGTTAATAAAATGAGTAATGAATTATTTGAGTCTTATGGCTTTGAAGGGAAGAAAGATAAGAATATGATGGTATAGAAAAATAAGGATAAAGGGAAGAAGGGAAAGAAGGACTTTCCCACATGTGATAACTGTGGAAAGAATCACCTTGGTAAATTATTGAAGGGAATCGGAGTTTGATACAAGTGTGGAAAAAATGACACCAAATATGTGATTATAAGGGTAATAAAAAGGTTTTAAATACACAATGCTTTATCTGTAAGAGTTGGGACACTACGCGACTCAATGTCCAAATCATAGAGTATACCCCAAATGATGTTATTTGATAATAATTATGTTCTGATACTACCGTAGATGAAGAAGAATTATTAGTGATCTTATGTCATTATTAAATAATTGTGTCATTTGAGTATTTTATTAATGATGTACAAGTTATAAGAATTATAGAGTATATAAGGATTGTACTTTAGTACTATTTCATTAAGTATTTGAGATTTTGTGGTACCAAGAAAAGTGACTCTGTAGCTAGTTAAATGTTTTGGAAAATATATGGTTAAGAGAAATATAAACCATAATATGGTCTTGATACTGAGGTAGTGATTTTTTAATAAGAGATAATTGAGGTGGATAAAGTATATTTGGTATTATTGACATCCTTGGAACTGATTAATAGTTTTTTTATTCCATCATTGTTGGAGTATTCAAAAATTTTGGATTTAAGGAGTATATCTAGTATTATATAAGGAACAAGGGAGCATGAATGTATTCAATAAGTTTTATGGTAATTTAGGTTGTTACAATGTTTTAAGAGAATAAATGATAAAGGTATTCAAATGTTATTATATGGAAAAAAGAGATCTCCATTATTTTTAACTTCCTTATAAATTTTGGACTATGAGTTTAGACAGAAGTATTTTTGATAATTCTATTGGTGGGAATGGAATAACTTAGAAATTGTATACTATTGTCTAAGGTTAAAAAATTTATTAATATTATTTTTTTATTGTTTTAAAAAGGACAACTCGAAGCTCAGGTGAAAACACGTTGCGTCTGGAAAGGCCACGAGACTAGAACCCGCAACCGAAGGGCGATAAGGGTGCATCACCTACCATTGGCCTACGTGATGTCTTAATTTGTATAATGTAGTTTTTTTAAATGGTCTGATAGATAATTTATAAATTCATTTTTTTAAACCCTATATGATTAAAATAAATATAATATTTTTGAGTTCTTTTATCTTTTAGAGTGAATGATGGGTTTGTGGTAGAAATTAGTTGATAGATCTAACTCTACGTGTCAAGTTTTATTTCTCTTATTCTATGAAGAAATTAATTCTTAAAATTTAAGGAATGGAACTTAAAAAAATGTGTTATCCTAATACCATATGTTTTGTTGAACTGAATATATTTAAAATCATCATAGATTTAGGGATTTGAGGTCATCAATATTCCATTTATTTTTCACTTGTTTATGATTGATGACCTCAATCACTCTCTATGAATATTTAAATTTTTCCTCTAATTATGTGTCTCTAATTTCCACCAATGTTCTCCTATTCAAGATCATAATTTGGTGGTTACTTTTTCATTTCTCTTTCCCTCTTATTAAGACTAAATTTTATTAACCCAATTTCTGATGTGGGTTTTCCATAAAGGTATTTTCTATTTTTTAACCTTTTATTTTCAAAAAAGAATTTCAAATTATGAGGATTAAATTTATTGAAGGGGGGAGAATGTAATACCCCATGATTTCATAGTATGTTATCTCTTTAAATTAATTCAATAACTTGCGCTACACGCAACACCGAGTTCGAAGCGCACCACGACTTACCAAAATAGCCATTCAAAAAGCCATTATGAATAGTATTAACTGTATTTTGAATTTCTTATACTACATATTATTTTAAAATCCATATTCTGTATTTCTTAGACATAATATAAGAACAAATTCAATTTTTCAGATAAAGGAATTATTTTTCAGAAAATGCAATTTTACCCCCTTTTAATGGTGAACCATTTTTAAATCCAATATTTGACACTTTTATATATTCAATTTGAAAAAATAAACTTCTTATTTAGAAACAGTATATAAAAAATTAATTTTGATAAATTTTTGGTGTTTTTCTGATAACTTTTATATTTGGATGAATAGTGAAAAATACTTAATTTTAATTGAAAACAACTTTTTTATTCCAAATAATTTATACTGTTAAACTATAAATTTGAATATTTTTGAAGTATAATTAGATTATATTTTTATCATTTAATCCATTGTTTGTTATTGTAAGTAATTTTACATTTAAATTGGATCTAAACACATATCAATCTTTTGATAATTTTAACTTCTCAAAAACCTGCTTTCTGGTTTTGACAACGAGAATTAATTTTAAATTAATTAATGAAAATTTTATGTTCTGAATTTGGTAAAATAGAAATCATATTTTAATTCTCAATAAAAATTATCTTAGGGTAAATTTTTGGTATTTTTATGAAAACTTTCATTTCTTGATAAATAGTGAAAAACACTATGTTATTGTTTAAAAACGACTTTTTATTTAAATAATTATTTATTTTATTTAAATTTATTTTAAGTAAAAATAGATACATATTACTAATATAAGTTAAATGTAATTCCTTGGAGTCATTTTATATTAAGATTAGATATATAAATTTTTATTGAACTATTTAAAGCCTTTTACCCACCTTCTTGGTACATTTGCAAAATTGCATAAAATGTAATTTTACCGCTTCTATGAATTGAATTTAAAAAATTATAGAGACATGGTTGATATCAATAATTAAAAATTGGTTAAATGGGATGAAAATAATTTTTGGTGAATAGTAACTTTTGAAATTTATTTACCCCAGTTAAAAGTAAATAGGGTAATTAAAGGTAAAAATGATATTACAATTACCCCAAAACATGTACTAGTTCTATTGGATAATTGTATTTCGACCAAAATCAACCTTAGGAATAAAATATGATCCTTTTTTATCCACTTGGATTAGAATAGGACATTTATTATTATTTTATTTAAAGAAGTGTTAAAAGTGTTAAATTTTAATTTTAATAACTAAACCATTTTTAATATAGAGTTATAAATAAGATAAATTCGACTATAAATATTCATTAGAAATATAAAATGATTTATTACATCATGGTATTTTATTTATAATTTTTATACATTAAATAGTTAAATTTATTTATGACACAATGATGATGCAGTAATTACCTTATTAATGAAATATTAAAATAATTAACATTATAAATATAAAAATAAATGTAAATTGAGACTTTTATGCATTAAAATAATTTTATATTTTAATATGACATGTTAGGGTTTATTTACTGTATTTTTTTAAGTAATCAATTTTTTTGACTTTCACAAAAACCAAATACTAAATAGTGTCGAAATTGACATAAATGAGTGTTTAAAACAAATACTATATTATTAGATGATATAATATTCCTAAAACTCTAAGGTTCACCCAAAGAAATTATATAATTATATATATGTCAATAATGAACCACTTTTGGTTTTCTTGGCATTTTATATTATGTTTATTAACCATGTAATATAAAAATACAAGAAGACATGGTAAAAGTTAAACTATTTAACTGAGTGTTAAATCTAAAAGATAAGTATAATATGGTGACCTAAACTTGTCTAAAACCATTTGGTTGAGATTATTTCTACTCATAACCACCTTATCCTAGAAATAAATTCATTTGGAGCCATTATGAACCGAAAATTATTTTATAATAAAATAATATTTCAAGATTTTCCTAAAGTGACCCTCACCTCTCTTCCCCTTCTCTCAAAATCACAACTCCAAAGCCATTTGTATCAAACAAACCTTACTCAAATATCTTCCCAAATACCCTCACATAAACCTATAGGCCTTAATTTTATCATAAATCCAACTGAAGGATCCCTTTTGATCAAATCAAAAGGAATCATCCGAATAATAGGTAATAATTTCATCACCTCTTTCAAGTTCTTTTCTTCTTCCACTTCCTCTTTCTTTGTTGTTTCCATACCAAAATAACAAATCTGGTACTTTCTATATACTGTGATGTTATTATAAATATGGTACAACCATATTCATTATTCTATCCATCCTATGAATGACAAATTCACCATAGGTGCGTACGTACGGTATACCGTCTCCACGTCGTGGTGTAGTTTTTTATTCAATACTTCATTATTTTGATAGCTATAATAATGAGTATAATTGATTTAAATAATAAATATAACATGTTAATGATTATTTATATATAATATACAATCCAATTACATATTATTTCACCTTCAATAAAATGACATCATCGCTCGTGTGTACATACGGCTTACCGTCTCCACGACACGATGAGATTCATTTCCATGTTCACCATTCAAAGATGATTATAAATATATATATTATTAATAAGTATATAATATATGACATAATAATGCTACTGGAAATATATATTTATACATATACATATATCTCATTCACTTACTTTCGTTCAATATGATATGAAAACAGAAACAGCAATTATGCGTACGTACGGCCTACCGTCTCCATAAACGGTGTTTTCCATTTCATATATCTATCTATTATAAATACTTATATTCTAAATATATATGATACATAAGTAATTTTTTATATTATGGAATCAATTAAATCATGATATAAGTCATATGATCAAGAATAACAAGTTAAAACATGTATGATAAGGAGAGTGATTATTACCCAAAATGTTATTTTAACATAGAAATTATTATTTAATGGGTAGTATAAAGTCATAAATGAATCAAGTATGATGTCATAAATATTAATATGGTTATATTATAATTTAATAACATACTATGGTCATTATACAGGAGGTTAAACATACCCTCGACCAAAGGAAAGTATGAGGTTAGGGTTAATTCCTCAACCTCATTATTATCCGAGATTGTTTATGTGTAAGTATTTACTAGGACATTTTTATCATACATGTCCATGTTTCCTAAAAATATTTTCAAAATGAATATTTAAAGGTTTTTTGGAAGGGAATCTTTAGAAAGATCATAATTTTAAATGTTTTAATGATTCATTTTTTTAAATCTTTTTAATTAATGTCCATGTTTTAAAAATGATTTTAAGGATTTGTTTATATGGACATGAGTTTTTTAAAATTTTAATTCCTTTCAAATGTTTCAATGTGTTATGGGAAAATTTTATTCAAAAATCTATTTTAAATGACTTCCTTTATAAATTCATGACTTTTAAATGATTTCACAAAAAGGTATATTTCTATCAAAGAGTTTTACTGATCATTTTCAACTATGTCAACATCCTTTACTGGATATTATTCTTGATTGAGTTTGATTTTTTATAATAAAATCTTCAATATTTTATTTCATGATTTATGATATGTTTGAATATGGATGTGCTATTTTTATACCATTCATGGTTTATGGTTAATGTATTGATATTTCATATACTAGTTTTAATATGAATGTTTATGTTACATTTCATCATTTTGATATGCAGAATGCATTGGACTTAGTAAGTGACAGGTGGATCCCTCTATAGCTCCTTGATGCATTGGTAGGTCTCATGAGACAATCTAGTTTCTTGGAATAAGGCCTTGAAAAAATATTATTTTTAGTCTTGGAACGAGGCCTTGACTATGTAGTTATGATGTCTGGCATTATGCATTCCATCATTATGAAATTAGCTATTGATATTACATGTGATTATTCGACTAGTACAATATCCATGTGAATAAGTAAATGGAATTATTTGATTTATATTTTAAATAATATGATGAATTTTATGTTTAAAATTATTGTGTTTTAGTCTTATACATTGCCTTAAATGTTTATTCTTATTTAAGATAGTTCTGCTATATTGTTATCCTTACTGAGCATCTGAGTTCACCCCTTTATATGTTTTATTTTTTCCAGGATATGAAGAAGTATATTATGACTGACTTGCATGGATAAGCTAAGGAATATGAGTGTGTTAAAAGGAGACACAATGTTGTTGTTTTTCATTTCATAATGTAATGTAAAACTTATGTATGTATCTAGTAATTCCAAGGCTACTAAACTGATCAATCTTTCAGGATTTGATCCCTTGTGATCATGCCAATGTATTAAAATAATGCATTGGCTTCATGATTCTAGGGTCAGGGTGTTACAGTATCTTTATCAGTTATTTTTTAGAAGTACTGATAGAAGTTTTTCGATCTATTTAATGAACTCTAACCAGCATGAACTAGTTCATGATATCTGAATCTCTTCCTGGAATCCACCTACTATCAATGATCCCTTTTTTTGAATCCAAGCTCAAATCTAGGTGATAATAAAGGCTTTAACTATTCTAAGGCTCAAATCCAAGTCTCAAATGATTCAAGGGTC
Source organism: Viscum album (assembly GCA_963277665.1). Lineage (NCBI taxonomy): Eukaryota > Viridiplantae > Streptophyta > Magnoliopsida > Santalales > Viscaceae > Viscum > Viscum album. The sequence continues at coordinate 966,401,434 of OY728133.1, read as the reverse complement.
AAATAAAACCAAGGCTTGAATGAAATCCGAGTTTTTTGATATCTCTACTTTCCCTCAGTTATCCACTGAACCTTCCCAGCCCTCTATATATCCCAAAAACTCCAATTGAACTATAATATAATAAAACAAACCAAAATTCATTATTTTTTAGATATATTGAAATATCTTCTTCCCTAGTAGCATGTGGATCGCCTTGGGAAAACAGTGGTATTTTGAGACTTGAAATATATCAAACCCAATGTTGGTTAATGTAGTTGTGAGTTATAATAGGCTCCCAATACCAATATTCCATGACATCTACCTCTTTACAATAATCAACTTTTTGTAAAATTCATCCATATAGAAGTCAGTGTTTTCATTGGATTGGAATATTCCATTGAAAATTACTTAGGAATATCTTTTTAATATTTTTATTGATAAATTAATGTGCTATAATTTCCTTGATTCACCTATAAACCAAATAAAATGTTTAACTCACCAATCATAGATATCTCAATATCGTACCTCATATGATCCAAAAAAATCATTGTTCTTTGTGAAATCCTTAGATATTGTGTCTTCAAAATATATGAGTACCAACACCCTTTGATAATTATCTTTCTTGATGTATAGGTTTTGATTAACTCTACCTTGCTAAAAACAATGATTTTTTAGGTACTGATCTAATCTTAAATAACAGGTCCTAAGTGATTTATTTATCTTATACAAATAATTATTCAACTGACACGGTTTTCTCTCACTTTCATCGATAATACACCCATACAGTTTCTCAATGTATACTCCCTCTTAATAACTCCATTGAGGAACATAGATTTGACATCCATTTGGTATAATTTTAACAATATTTTCACTAAAATATCCAAGAAAATTCAAATAGTTTCCAACCATAAAATGGGAGTGAATTTATTATAAATATAAATTAATTTGATCTAGGAATTACCCTTTCACACTTTCCATTCTTTATTTTGAGCCACTTTTCCATAGTCAATGAGTTTATTATAGAACACCCACTTTTTCAGATGGAATTTCAGTCTTCTATCCTTGGAACAATTTCTCATGTCAAAATGTTCTTATTTGGATCAAGCTCTTCATGCATAGATTTGATCTAATTATCATCCTTGTCAGCCTCCCAAAATGATATAGGCTCTACTTGGAAAAAATGAGGTTTTTTGTAGAGTCTTACTCCTCTGAGTTTGCACTGAAACTGCCCGATCACCAATGACATTTTATTCATTGATTTAAACCTTGATTTTATTTCTTATAGTACAATTTTCATCCTCATCAATATCATCACTTGAATAGTTATTATTGAAATTTTTTGATTGAGACTCATACCCTATATCTTTTATGTTTATTATACTACTCAAATCATTATTCATCCTATGAATGACTTCTAGTTATATTATTTCAAGCAACATAGGTGCATGTTCACAAGAGATGGAGGATGTGTGTCAAACCACAAAATTAAATGATAAATTTCTGGGAGATGAGTTGATGAGGATGAAATTTGTCTATAACATTCACCTTTAAATGAATTTAGAGGATAAAACCTACCATATTGAAATTATTTGTATATTAGACATTTTATTGATGTCATGCATATATAAAAAATGTATTTTATAGTATTATTATCATGTTAATAAATTTTCTTAGAAAAATTAATTATGCCATCAAGGCTAGGTTGGACATGATTGAAAAGGGTATAAGGGAAGAGTTGATATAGGTGAGGGGTAAATGGATGACTTTTCTTCCTCCAAAATCTTACACTCTATCTAGACAGGAAATATTATAATTTTTTTTTTCTTTAATAGTGTAGAAGTTCCATAGGGGTATTCATAAAATATCAATAATTTTGTGTAAATGACTAATTTGAAGTTACAAGGACTAAAATCACATAAATAACATGTTTTCATGAAACATTTGATACATGTTGCTTTCTATTTCATTATGCCTCAAAATAACTAATTCAATGTTTGACTACTCATATAGAAAATGTCTTTTACACATGATGATTTTACTAATCCCTTGGAATAACAAACTATAATGAAGATAAACCTTTGGGAATATGTAAAGGAAATTTTACGATATACTTTCTCTATTTTACCAAAAAATTATATAATAAAATGTTGATTTAATTTTCTTTATTCCTTGTCGAGTTTGTTTATTTTAGAAAATTTATGTCCATCTTTCATGCCTTTATGCACCAAAACTTCTACATACTTCTTCTCCCTTAAAACATTTTCACACCTACAGTGTTAGAATTTATCACTTTTCTTCAAGTTATCTCCACTACCTTTTCAAGAAGATAAATGACACTACCTCTACTCAATCCCAAAAGTAATCTTGATGTTTAAAAAATAAAATAATTTTCCATAGAATTAATTTATTATTTAATATTTATGTTTAATTTATTTATTTTTATTATTACTCACATGAGAATCGTTTTATTATATAGGTGAATTATTTTTTTTGGGTTGGGGTGGTTTTTCTATATTTCATGTCTTTCTACACCAAAACTTTCATAGACTTCTTCTCCCTGAAAACCCTTTCACCCCTATAGTATTGGAATTTATCACTTTCTTTCATGTTCCAACCACTTTTCAATTATATAGCTAATCTTTATATTTCCATAGTAAAATCATTGTTCATAGAGTTAATGTATAGTTTTATATTTTTGTTTAATTTATTTATTTTTAGTATTACTCATATAATAATTGTTTTCTTATATACATGTATTCTTCTATTCAAGTTGGGGTGGTTTCTTTGAAGTTTCTTATGCTCATGATATATTGTAATTAGAGCCTACAACTGAGATAATGACAATAAAGAAATGTGTCAAGAATACATAAAACCATCTTGAAAAGGTAAATTCATACTACTTATTTAATTGACTTTTTCAACATTTTATCTATTTTTTATAAGTTAATTTCCTTACCATTTTTTTCTAATACTTATTTAGGTTTTTTCATAGATATTTTGAGAAGTCATATTTTTCTTTCAACTATCTACAAAAAGTCACAAAATAGATAAAATGTATTTTCTTCCAATGTTAACATGCTTTCCATTGTCATTATTTGTCGACATATCCACACTACTTATTGAGTCTATGTTCTTATTCTAAAAAACTTTTTTTATTGAAATCCAAAAGAGTATATAAAATTCATGTGCCCATTATGGTGACTTATGATGATATAATGATCACTTGAGCTTCCTCTACTCTTCTGAATTTCAATAATGATAAATGTTTTTCGGCTAAGAACATCAAATCAATATGAATTTTTGGTAGTTAGATAAATAAAGTCAATGGAAATCATGGTAACATTAATAGTTAGGATTTTTTCGATACTTTGTACATGTATTAATCATTCACACCTCAATCGACACACTGTGTGACCGGTATGACTCCAAGTATTTCCTTTTTTTAAAAATTGAAGTAAATTTTAGTAAAAAAGGAAAATAACATACTCAAAATTGATAAAACATATAAATATTATTTTTATACTTTATGAAAACAATATATAATTCATTTTTGATGTGTAGGAATCAATAGTACCTCAATCTAATACACGATGTTCCTGGAATGACACAAAGTGTCAGTTATCAGTTTAAAATTAACATTTTACTTCAAAAAGTGTCACTCACTAAAAACAAGGAAAAAAAGCTTATATTTTCTTGATAATTTAGTACATATATTCACAAATAATTTTTGATGTGTAGTAATCTGTCTCATGTCAAACTGATATACAATGTAATCGGTATGAGTCAAAGTGTGCATTTCAATTTTAAAATGCATTTTAGTAAAAAAGACAAGTGGCATACTCACAACTGATAAAATGCATTCATATTATTTTTATACTTTTGTAAAACTATCCATAAGTCATTTTGGATGTGTAGGAATTATCCAAACTTCAATTAGACACACGGTGTGACCGATAAGACTCCAAGTGTGTCTTTATTTAAAATTGACATCAATTTTTGTAAAAAGGACAATTGTTGTACTCAAAACTGAGAAAATGAATTCGAATTAATTTTATACTTTTTTTAATTGATAAATAATTTATTTTAGATGTGTAGGAATCATCCTCACCTCAATACGATGCACTATGTGACCGTTATGACTCCAAGTTCCCCTTTTTATTTAAAGTTAACATCAATTTTAGTAAAAAGGACAATTGACCTACTCAAAACCAAGAAAACAAATTAATATTGTTTAGATACTTTAGTAAAATTATCCATAAGTCATTTCTGACATTTAAGAATTATCCTCACCACAATATGATGCACGATGTGCCTAATATGACTCAATGTGTCTGTTATTAGTTTAAAATCAACATTTTAGTTCAAAAAGTATCACTCACTGAAAATTGAGAAAACACACTTATATTTTCTTGATAATTTATTAAATTGATTCATAAATATTTTTTGACATTTAATAATTGATCTCAAGTCAAATCGATACATCATGTGATCAGTATGAGTCAAAGTGTGAGTTTCAAGTTTAAAATGACATTTTAGTAAAAAAGACAAGTGACGTACTCAAAACTAAGAAAACACATTCAAATTGTTTTCATACTTTATTTCACCAATACATATGTAATTTGGGATGTGTAGGAATTATACTCACATCAATTAAATGTATCGTGTGACTGATATGACTCTAAGTGCATATTTATTAAAAATTGACATCAATTTTAGTAAAAATGACAATTGACATACTCAAAACTTAGAAAATGAATTAAAATTGTTTTTATAATTTATGAAAATGATCCATAAGTTATATCAGAATTTTGAGAATCTAATTCTACTAAATCTGTACATGATGTTCCCAGTATGACTCAAAGTGTCTCTAATCAGTTTAAAATTGGCATTTTAGTTAAAAAAGTGTCACTCACTAAAAATGGAGAAAACACACTCATATTTTATTGATAATTTAGTAAAAAGAATAATAAGTCATTATTGATGTGTAGTAATCTTTCTCGCATAAAATTGATACACGATGTGATCGGTAAGATTCAAAATGCATGTTTCCGGTTTAAACTGACATTTTAGTAAAAAGGGAAAATCGACGCACTCAAAACTGAGAAAATGCATTCAGATTTTTTAATACTTTATTAAAATGATCTATAAGTAATTTAAGACATGTTTTAATCATACTCACCTAGATCTGATGCATGATATAACTATTATGACTCCAAGTGAATCTTTTTATTTTAAATTGAAATCAATTTTAGTAAAAAGGAAAATTGACCTACTCAAAACAAAGACAACACATTTGGATTGTTTTGATAATTTAGTAAAATGATCCATAACTAATTTTTGATGTGTAGGGATAATTTTTACCTCAATATGATACATGATTTTCCCGTTATGAATCAATGTGTTCGTTATCAGTTTAAAATTGAGATTTTATTTCAAAAAGTGTCTCTCACTGAAAACTGATCAAACATACTTGGATTGTCTCAATAATTTAGTACATTGATTCATAAGTAATTTTTTATTTGTAAGAATTTTTCTCACATTAAATTGATAAATTATGTGATTGGAATGATTAAAAGTGTGTATTTCCAATTTAAAATGACATTTTCGTAAAAAATACAAGTGATGTACTCAAAATCGAGAAAATGTATTCGAATTGATTCGATACTTTAGAAAAATGATCCATAAGTCATTTGAGATGTGTTGGAATTATCCTCACCTCAATATGATACATGGAGTGACCATTATAACTCTAAGTGTTATCTTTTTATTTAAAATTGACATCGATTTTTGTAAAATTAACACTTTATATTAATTTATTTTTTTATATTATTACTAATATAATAATTTTTTCCTTATATAGGTGTGTTATTTTCTAGATTAGGGGTGGTTTTTTTGGAAATATCATGATTCAGGTTAGGATCAAAGGAAAAAATGAACATTGATGTTTTTTAATGTATCTAATAATTTATAGTTATGTAATTGTAAAAATTAATGTTTAAAATGTATATAATATAGTGTTTTTTCTTTTATTTTTATTGTAAATCTAATTTCATTTAAATTATGTATTGTTACTTGATTTTTTTGATATCTGTTGTGTTTATAGTGTTGAATTTTGATGTTACATCATGTTTCACCGGTGCTACAGGGTGTTGTTGCAGCACACAGCAGTATAACCCTTTATCAGCATTTTTTTTATCGCTAATAAAGGACCCCTTTATCTGCAATTTTTTAGCGATGATAAAAGACTAGGGATTTTAATCTTGTTTCGTTATTTATTTCATATATAGTAATAATAAAGTCCATTTCTATCACTATTAAAGAACTATGATGATGATAATATCACTATTAAAGGCATATTTTATAGTAGTGATGCTTGATTTGTTACCAACTATGTGTGGTATTTGACCACTAAGACATGATGTTTCATTTTTATGCATTTCCACATTAAATGAATTTACCTAATTCTTTTTATTGTGATTATGATAATGATACCATACTTATTTTATGATTATAATGATTATTCTCACCTATTTTATATTTGTCAATGTTCTTATCTATCCTATTATTGGGCTTTTAGCTCATCACTTTCTTTGATTAATCATTAGGTGACTACTTATACTAAGGAGAAAATGAGGGCCAACAAGAAGCTATAGAATAATGAATTTAAATAATTATTATATTTTATTATATAAAATTTGTGTACGGTCTTAATTTTCCCAAGACTCTAAACCTTTGGATCCAAGTTTTGTAACAATTTTATGTTGTTTATATTTAAGTTGATGTAATAGTCATGTAAGAAAAGTATGGTTGATACAATCACCACCACCTCATTTCTCCTCACACATACTTCCACTTATATTCATCCAAAATCTATCCAAATAACTCCAAAACACTCATAGACACTTTCTATAGGTTTTCTTCTTCTCAAAATATAGCCTCTAAAAAGCCTTAATCCATTTTGCAAATGATATTTTCCAAAAAGTAGTGTAAAATTCTCAATTACTTGTTTCCTATTACTTTTACATTAATTCTTCTTATAAATCCTATAAATATAATCTAACCATTTTAAAATAATTATATAAATATCATAATTATACTTAAATGTTATTATTTTTATGGGTTAAACATTTTTTACCTTCCCCTCAACCATTCAAAAAACAAAAACACTACTTATGTTATGTGTAGACTACCACCTCCATAAGTAATGTAATTAGTTTTTCATAATAGCCTTACATGGTTAGAAAAAAATTGTTATTTAATACATTAATATGATATTTATAATATTATTAATATTCTAAAATAATAAACCATTCTCTATTTTCCTCTCGTTCTTTGGAAATGAACATGTCACACGTGCGTACGTGCAAACTACTGCCTTCATAAAAGTGGCGTAGTTTTTTCTTCAGTATAGTATTTCTTTATGTATCCAACTATCTGAAAATAAGGTTCTATAATTTAATAAAAAATAATTAATTTAATTATTCTTTTTCATAATGATATTATGAGAAAATAATACCTTTCTTAACCATACTCACCCATATATTATAGCATGTTCTTATTTTTTTCGGTTTAACCACCTATATAAACAATGATATAAATATTTACCATGGATGACTATGGAAACTTAAATACTGGTTTTATTATTAATTAATTTCAAAATAATTTTTGTTTTATGGTTTTGAAAATGTTATATCAATATTTAACTTATTAGTAATATACCACCCTTTTGTTCATTAAAATTTTCAGAAACATGATCATGATCGACTTCATCATCCAAAATCATAATTAAAATACTTATGAAATGAATTTATAACATTATAAATAATTATAAAAAAAATAAATTAAATTACATATTATGATCTTTAAATGATTAAAGTTTTATCTAAAAATAATAATCGACATTTCCATTATGAAACTAGTGTTAAACAATCAATTGAAACTAATAACATTCTATGGTGAAAATAAAGTATAACTAACTAATATATTTGTAATTAATTATTATAAATAATGTATATAAAAGTTAATATTTATGAGTAAATTTATTAATTAGGTGATTAGGATAATTATTTTTTTCATACATAAGGTTGGAGAATGTTTAGCTAAGTAGGATTAAACGTAATTGTTTTTACATATCAATTGTTCTTTATTGATATATGATGTGTATTCACTACTTGTTTACTTTTTATAATGTATATATTGTCCATGAATTAATTTTATAATAATTTTTCATAAAATATAAGATATTTAAAAATTAATATCATGTTATACCTTTGATAGGATTTTAATACAAAAGATAACGAAGATGTAAGGGTTTTTGTTAACTCAAACCCCCTTTCTTTGAGTTATAATGTTTCATCTTGATATTATTACTTTTATGCATGGTTTCCTACACTATGAGATTTAAAATTTAACATTATCTTTCTCTATCTATGTAAAATTAAACTTTTTAATCAAATATTCCTCCTCGATGAATTTATATTTTATAAAATTATGGCATCATTAAGAGTAATTGTCTTCCTTCCCAATTAATCTCTTTGCCATCCATATCCATGTTTTATATTACTAATAATATTATCCATTTTATCTGGAAACCTAATTATGTGATATATATTATAATTTTAAATTTTATCTTTTCTCTTTTATAAAGGATTTTTTATTACCCTTTTTATGATGTGGTATTTTTTAAAATATATTTTACTATATTAAAATGGTTTTTCCTTCCATGCTACATTATTTTATTTTTCACTTTATGTTTCTTTAAGATAGTATTTCTATATTTTTCAAGTATCCAGTATTGAATGTTATTTTTAAAATTAAATTATTTCAAAAGTGTTCACATCTCCTTTTCAAAAATTAATTTTCAAAGTTATTGTAACTTCATCTTTTAGGCAGAAGATAAAAGAATTTTCTAAAAAATCATTCGTAATTTCACTTATATTTTTATATTTATCTCTAAAAGCCATATTTTCTTAGAAATTATTTTTCATGGATCATAATATATATGTACTCATATAGGGAAGGGGGAACCCATTTAGGGTTAAAAAAATGAACTATTATTATTATTATTATTATAAATATTAATAATAATATTATTATTATTACTATTATTAATAAAACATTTTCTTTTAATTTTGTTTTATTTTTTATTATTTTATTTTTATTTTATTTTTATATAATTTTTTTTGAACACGGGGCAGGCTGCACAACCTACCAAACCATGTGCCAATCGTGCACACCCTACTTGAGGGAAATGACCCTCACATGGGTTGGCCGCATGGTTTGAGGAACCATGCACCAACCGTGAAACTCAACTCTTTCATTTGACGTAGCCATTTTTTATGTTTGTCACACAGTTTCCTCTAACAATTTGCAAGTCATGATACACCAAAATAAGGGTGCACAGTCACTAATGGGCCTCGCACGATTTGTGCCAAACCATGCATAGGTCCAAAAACGTTCCAAAGACTCTAAAACTCAAAAATTTATACCAGGAACTCGACCTAAACCTCAACCAAAAGTTCCAACATCAATAAAATGATAAAAATAAAGATAAATCATATCTGGGGTGTGACAATAACCCAATTAGGATTCCCCAAGTCAAGAAAAATCCAACATCATTTTTGAAAATAGGATGAGGATGTTGTAAATCATGGATTGAGTTTCTCATATCATGAATAATGGTATGGTTCAGACACACAATGTATGACTACTAACCATATTAAAATGAAGGATTCTACTATGGAACTATCAGGGTGTATGGGGATTAGAGAACCCTTTTTTCTTAAGAAAAAAATGCCTTTGGTTTTCATGCCATAATAGGGTGCATATGTAGGATCCAAATTAGGGAATGTATGAATATCCAAAAAAATGTGCCCCTTCATTTCAAATACACTTATTAACGATATCTAGGAAATACTTGTAGAAACCTAAGGCACTGAAGACACGAAGTGAGATTTATGGACGAACATGTTCAGAAAAGGTGATTGAGGCATCCCAAACCTACGATAACCATGGTTAGGATATTAAGGTCATGTGACAAGGGATGGGAATGGAATTTGGATTTTCCCATTTAACATTATGCAAAAGGGTGAATTTTTTTTAAATTTTAGCATCATAAAATAAGTAATTATATGTCTTGTAGTTTAACATCATGTGACAAGGACTCAGATGTCATGTAGTTTAACATCATGAAAAAAGGACTTAGATTTCATGAAATTTAATATCATTATACAATTGATTTTTTAAAATGGGGACATTTTATCAAATAATTAATCCACAGGTATATGACCAATGCTGGAATGGGGGAATATCCATGCCCTCTCTTTCCTCAGGGTAGCTTTGTGAATGAATCTCCATTGAAATCTCCTACACACAAAAGAGGAGGGTATTTTGATTAGTATAATTTACATCCACCCCTTGAATATTGGATCTTGGAATCACTGGGTATCATGTGACAATAGGAATAAAAGAACACATAGTTATTATATTAATCTCTATGTAAATAGATCTCCTGAATTGGGAAGGGATTTTCAAGATAATTTCATGAACAAAGAACTCAATAGTAAAGGATCTTGTGTAGATCGGTCTCATGCATGGAAGAGGGAAAATTTTATTTAGTTTCTTCTACATGGATTGGGTTCATGTAAGAGGGAATAAATCTGAGTTTCAACTCATTGTAGCACTATCCAAAAAATGAAAGTGTCTCTAGAAGAACTGGAATACTAAGTTCAAAAGGGTGTATATTTTTGAAAATTTGGTAGGTCCTAGAATAGGATACCTACACATCACTATGTATCCCATAGATATAAGAATCAATACACATTTAGTTCTTAAAAATCAATACCTTACACAAATCAGACTCATATAAAAAAGGATGTAATTTTTTCTTAGATAATACAATTGGGACTAGGATGGGATATCCAGTTATCATTATGTATCTTGTGATAGTTGGAATCAAGCCACATGTATTCCTTATATTTTACCTATATATATTGAGATTTTATATTGGTAGATGGGTATTTTGAGTTGGAAATTGTGGTTTGGAATATGATAGGAGATCCAAAAAACACTACATGACATATGGGGATAAGAATCAATCCAAACATAGTTCTTGAAGAAAATATCCCCTATATAAATCTGACTCATATGAAGAGGAAAGTGGATATTTCTTTACTTATTTTTTGAAATTTATCATTGGTCCTAGGATAATGGATTGAGAGTCACTACATATCCTGTGAAAATTTCATACGATACCTCTATATTAACAAGCATGTTGTTTGGGTCAGTATTTTCTATGACTAAATCTATTAGTTCTATCTTATTGATTTCATTTTGTGATATGAATTAGATATCATATTTTTGAAAGATAAATTTCCATCACGATAGATGCCCAATCAACATAGGGTGGTTGAGAATGTACTTGATCGGGTTGATGTGAGAGTCCAAGAGGACCTCATGGTGTTGTAATTAGTGACACAACTTTTGTACCACAAAAATGAGTGCAGGGGAGTTCTTCTCAATATTTTAATATTGGGTCTTTGTATCTAGCATTGTTTTGTTGAGATATTAGAGGCTGTTTTATCTCTATTCATCTTTTTTTGTGATAAGAGCATCAAATGATTTCTCCATAGTGGCCACATATAGGATAACCATCTTCCCTTCTACTAGTGGCATTGGGACTAATGGTTATAGCAGATATCACCCTATTTTTTTTAAGAATACTTATAAATCATCATCCCAATGATCAGTGACTCCCTTATTCATCAATTTTGTGAGAGCGGGATTTCGGGTAAATTTGATATGAAACACCTAATGTAGGTAAGACATCCTTGAATCCCTATCAACTCTTTAAGGTTTTTTAGAGAATACATTGTGAGGATTGAACTAGTCTTATTAGGGTCAAAATTTATGTTGTGTTAGTGTACCCCAAAACCAAATAATTTCCCTAGCATTACCCCTAAAATTACACTTTAGGGGGTTCATATTTCATTTATGCTGCTAAAAATTGCCAAATATTATTTTAAGGTCAGTGAGATGATTATACCATTGTCAAAAATTATCCACTAGATCATTAACATGTCATTCTGTGATTATTCCTAGAAAAGGATTGATGATTTGATGTATAGAACATTATTAGGTGGAGCTAGAAATCTTCAAACTGAAGGGAATGAAGTGGTAAAAAAATATCCCCTAGGGAACTTTGAAATAGTTGGATTGCTCATCATCAAAGTCTATTTTGATCTGATTATACCCAAAGTAACCATACATAAAGTAAAGGGATTATAATATTATTCCAACATCAATTAGGATTTTCATAATTAGAACTGTAAAATCATATCTTGGTAAATGTCGATTGAGATCCTTTAAATGAATACAGACTTGGATCTACCCATAATTTTTTTGAATGATAACTATATTGGTGAGATGTTTTAGGTATTAAATTTCTCAAATGAAATTGTATTTAATAATCTTATCAACTTTATATTACATCTTTGCATCATGATAGGGATTCATTCTTCTGGACGCATGCTTAAAACCTCAATGATCATCTGGTAGGTCTAAGTGATGGGTGGCCACGTTGGAATCCTACCTCAACATCTCTATGTAATTCTTATAGAACATGTTGAGGCATTTAAGAACTAATAAATGTGGGTTATAAATCCAATTCTATACCTATATTTACTTGTCTAAACTCATCGATTGTGGTAGATACACTTTCCCCAAATTCTAGAGGGGCATCTCTATGGTCATCGTCTACTAATTATATATCAACATTGATGATTATGTCCAAAGTACTAGTAGATAGTACCAATAAATATATATCCTTTATAAATTATGGGGAGTTAATCTTGGGCCTTGGGAGTTTCAATTCATGGACATCGTGATTAAGTGCACTCTAAAGATGTGCACTTTCATCTCTACTATCATTGGGGATTGAAGAAGCATTAACATCTTGAGATATAAGAGATGTAATAGGGGAATTTTCAATTTCCTATGATAGTTTGGGATTTATCTTATCCATATAGTAAACTCAGGGTCTCCTCATATTTAAATAATGGAAAAGGAGCACTCTTGTTCAGTCCATTACCACTGGTTCCATTAATCTCCCCCGGTATGACCCGATTATCTCTTGATAGGCCCGATTCAATTAGCATGGTTGCCATTATATAGACATGGTCTAGTAAAGATTTAAAATTAGGGAAGATCCCTATATCTAGACCTTCTACCTCTATCAAGTTGATAGGTAATATATAATCATTTCTGATCAAGCTCTAGGGGTTTTTAGGGATGGTACTCAAACTGTTTGGAGTGGAAACCCGTGTATCGCCCTCTATCACTAGTTGTTTTCCTTATCTATTGTAAAAACTCACCTCATCATACTAGGATTCACAAGATTCAAAGGGATTTTTATCACCACATATCACTCTAACCTTTCTATTGAGGTAATACTTTAATCATTGATGTTTTTGATGAGGGAAACACTGATTGACTATGAATTCAAGGTTTTTTGAGTAGAACATTATAAATTGTGTCCTACTAAATAATCATAAACTCATAATTAGATACCAGGTATCTGAACTAGTCTTTGATTTTTATATTTATAAGATAATTTTCTCCCCCTTTTTATACCCCTAAAGGGTCAACTTTTAGGGGGAAAATCATACTCTCAGTATCCTAAGCATTAGAGAGTCCGGACCGAGATAAGATTAATCTGGGAGTCATTGTCAATCAGAGCTCATAAAATGCCAATATTTTTAGATTAATTGAAATGTACAGGTGACTGATATTCCCTTGAAAAATTTACTTTTAATCTTGATTTTCAAATAAGATAGTGATATGAAATTCTCATGAAGAAATTTTCACTTGATACACCTTGGTTATGGAAATTTCTATCTCAAACTTTTGGGGAATTTGGAAGGCCTTGAAAAGTGTTTCCCAATGTGGGGTTTCTTCTTGGTGTGTGTCTAAGAGTTTTAATAAATTGATGTAGATATATCTTGTGTTGGGACAAAAGTTTAAGGAATACCTATTGTTTATGGGTTGAGATAAGATAGTCCCACCACTCGTTTGGTATGATTAGATAGTTTCACTCTTTCCAAACAGTCCTCCAAGATAATTAGGTTTGAATAAATCTTAATAGATTTTGGGGTTGTCTCTATACTTATAGTGAGATCACTGAAGTGATTTCTTATGAGTCTTATCCATGTATATGGATTAGGTGGGGACATGGCTGGAATACTTATCTTAGAAAATACTTTTTCTTCCATTGTTCCCTTAGATTATGTGGACTCTACCTCTAGATCCTCAGTTAGGTATGATGAAATTAGGATTATATGCATATTATTCATCGGATAATTGGTCTTAAAAATGAATAAAATTAATATAACTAGAAAAAATCTCTTTATCTTATGAGGGTTTAATTTGGTGGAATGATTCTCTTTCTCTAAATGATGAGGATGGGAAATTTTCTAGATTATGGTTCAGTTTGGGAGTCATATGTGAATATTCTTCCTACACCTTATTTTTCTTCTCCTCGTTACATTTACCTTTAGACTATAAGTTTTACAGAATACCTTTTAATAATATAAGAGGATCCAAGACCTCAATTATTCAAAATACTTGTTCCCTAAGAATAGCATGTGTCTGATCAACTATCTTATGGGTCATCCAATCATCAAATCTCTATTCATGCCTAGTCAGGACTTCTTTCTGATCACTTTATTTCTTTGATAAGATGGTGGGAACATGGTCCACTTTCATGGAGGCTTTCCCCAACACCACTTATATATAATTGACCATTTTCTAGATGAATTCTTTAAATATAAAGCTATATGGGATAGTGTGACCTAGACTCTGATAAAAAAGAAAATATTCAGGATAATCACAGAGGCTAACTTCATCAAGTTTTCTAGGATTGGGAAGCTTGAGTAGATTATTCTTCATGGATGTTACAAAGTAACTAGTAACTTGTTATTTTTATAAGGAATAGTTTTTTTCTTCCTTTACTCATATCATGAGAGGCCTTAATCTTTATTCACCTCCAGATAGAGGTGTTTTTTTTGTTATCACTCAGCAAGAGGCATCAGATGATGTGAAGCTTGTATGGGTGCTTTAGTCATTGGCACTGGTTTGAGTGTAATAGGGGTAGTTTTTATCTTAATAGACCATTTCCCTTGTGTTGTAGATGTGGTTCAATTTGTTTCCCTAGTTTTCTGAATAAAATCCTCTAAACACTACATTGTGTCTATAAACTTGTAGAACCCACAAAAATATTTCATTAGGATTAGAAGTGTCTATAGTTCATTTGGAGGTTTTCTTTAAAAATTTCCAATAGATGGTCTTGTGGGAGTTGAATGTTGACTTATTATGTTAGTACTTTCCATCTGGTGATAATTTTAGATACCCTATCATTTTCACAATGTTTACGGTTCATGAGATCAAAAACCATTTTTTCCTTAGTATGGAGCTAAATTGGTAAAGGAACTAATGGTGAAGTTATTCCTAGCCTTTTATGGACCCTGCTGGTAAGCTAATGTACCAGATAAAAGCTTCCCCCACTAGAGTATTCATGAAGCACCTCATCTTTTCTACCTCTTGATAGTACTATGGGACCATCATGGGGCCACATTGGTACATGAAATGTGAGATATGTTGTTATGGATATCTCATTTCATCAAATATTAGGAAAACAAGATTCTTGAAAAGGGTATACGAGGAGTGGAATCCACCCATTTGGGATATGGATTCCTTTCAAACTATTCTATATCAAAATACCCTTCCATGGACTCCATTAAAGAGTAAAAAGTATATATGGTGTTGAGAATTTATGGGGGAAATATTGTTTAATTCATCCCCTAAGTGCATGTAATAGGTGAATCTTGACATGGTCATCTAGAATCCACCAGTTATTGATTGTTAGTTCATGCTGGGAATAGGTGGTTTTCCTAATATGAGGGATGTATCAACCACAATGTAGGGACATCTTGGTCTTCCTATGCTTCTAAATTCAAATAGATTGGATGTTTGGATCTATAGCCCGATTGATTCTTGGATTTTGTTCCTACATCTGGGTTAACCCCTCCAAATGAGTGAGAGGAGAAGTATTCACTTATTCCTAAAGGTGATACCCAGTGGTAATATTTACCTAGATTAATTTCTCATTGATACTTCTAAGATTGAATATCTTGGACTCATACTATTCTTCATTATCTTCCACGGATAGGACTACAGGATCTCTTGGTGGCTAGTGGGATGATACCATTCCTTTCCCTTTATCTCTAGTGTAATGGAATTGAGGAGGTGGAAAATCCTTGTTGGATGGTTCTATGTTTTGGGTTTTACTTTTATTTTGGGTGTATGTTTCATCATTCTATATTTTAGAACATAACACATCTCGAGAAACTATTTCCTCATTTTTCTCCATAGTGTACATGTCTTGATCTGTGTCATATACTGAATTGACAATAATGATGTTCACCAAGGCATATCAGGAAGAAAGAATCAATTCATCATAATTTTAGTAATAGAGTGACTCTATTTTTCTTTTACCCTCTATAAAGGGTATATCAAGGTCTTATCTCTAGTCCCCTCCCTCGGTGGGTTGTTTTGTCTTGCAAACCCTGTGAGGTTTGATCTTCTTTATTGGGTATTCCCTAAGAAAAGACTAATTTTCTTAGAGGATATGATAATAATTCCCTCAATGCTCAGTGTTTGGACTGGTGTGGATCCTTCACCGATGTTTTTTTAACCTTATAAGGATTTGATAGTTTTAGGGGGTGGTATTTGAAAAAATTCCCTTGTCCCTATAAACAAGTGTTGACTTGGAGTCGATCCAGATATCTTCTAGTCCTACTAAGGATTTTATGAACCAAGGGGTAAAGGTGGTGGTAAAAATTATTTAATCCTCATGGGTTGGGGTTTCTCTTAGATAGATTCAATGGTAGCTGGAAATGAAATATTTTTATTTAATTTTTTTTCAATTAAGCATGATCTGGTTGTAATTCCTACTTGGAGTGTGACCTACTTTCCACAAGAACATTCTTTATGGATAGATTTTTTTTTCTCATCTAAGATGTGTTCTTGAACTTTTGGGAAGCCTTCCTCAAGATCCTACCAATAGCCCACTCTCTCCAATTACACTAAATTTTTTCCTTAGATACATAAGTATTTTTTTAGATTGAACAACTAGAATATGTGTTCTTTAGACCCATAACCTCTCCTTAAATAATAATATTATAGGATACCATCTTCATAGGACTTTTCTAACCTAAGAATAAAGTGAAGTACAATACATCATATTTTTCCCATCCCTGGATATATTTGTAAGATGATAAATCAGTAATTCTTTTTCAAAGTGTTGATATACTGTGGATTAAATCATTTTACAAGATTTCGTAATGTTTTTTTGACCTCGAGTTCTAATGTACAGAAAAAGGAGCAAGATCTATTTGATAAAAAATCATGTTCACCTCCGGGAGATGGTTGGAATATCCTTTATAAAATAGGTGTTTATCTTTTATCCATTGAAGAGTTTTCCATAAGTTTTGGTTTAATTAATTCATTAATTCCTTCTTTGACACATCTAGGATGTCATAATAAAAAGTGGATATGGGCTATAACATAGTCAATAGATTTTCCTCGATCAATTCTATCCATATATCCATACCATCATCTTTCTAATCGGAGGAATATTTCTCTACTTGGTTAGACTATAGGGGTCTCTATTCTATATATGGTGATTCATGACCTATTTGAGACATGAATGGTGATCACTTCCCTAGGTTATCTACTGAATGAGGTGATGTGTAACTAGAAATTGATGTGGAACCATATGCATTTAACCCTAGTTTTTCAAGAATCTCTCTATATAAAGGTTCCCTAATAAGGGGAGGATGCCCATAACTGGGTTATATATCCCCATGGTAAGATTTTACATGGTTGAAATTAGGGGTAGGATCCCCATGATCTATCTCTATACTACCGTAGTGAGAAATTTTGTGATAGGTATGGCCTTTTTCTTAATATGAAGAGTTTATGAGTCTATGGGATACTATGGATATACATCATGTGGACTCAAGGATTCTACATTGATCATGGTAGTAATTTAAGCCTCATACTATGTTTTCATTGGAATATATCTACTAATTATTTGGGGTTGGTTAGGTAATTGAGCCTACAGTTTGGTGTCTACTAGAGTATACCAATGACAGTATTTGGATATTATGGGGATATACGCCCATGATCATAAATATGTTAGGATATGATTACAAAATTTTGAATTTTTGGAAGGAATATGAGACTAAATTTTTTGTGGAATCTAGAATATATTATTCTTACTTGGTTGAACTAGGGGTATGTTCTCGATTATGATTTTTATTATCCATTAGGATATGTGGATGAACCTCCAAAATAGGATAAGGTATTTTTGCCTTCTCTTATAAAGCCTCTAATGTATGTTGATATAGTCCTTCCTTAGTAAGAGTAGGAATATATGCCTCTATCCTATCATTTTTTATGATATATTGGTAGTTGTATTCTATTGTTGTATCCATTTGGGATATTCCATTGGCCTTTTCCAAGAATATGTGCATGCTCTGAGATGGTTGTTGAAATATGTCAATTCACCCCAGTCATAGTGATATTATGGCCATTTTCCTTATATTATACTAGAATATATTGATTGATACCTTTAGACCAGGAGGGAATACATGACTTCCTTTCAGTATCCATCAAGATCTATTGTCGATATTTAGAAGGAATGTGCACCCACCCTGCGTCTCTAATAGAAATATTCACCTTCCCTAAGATGATTTTTGTAATATGTCTAAACACCCCAGTCAAAGTGGGAATATAATCCCATCTCATAGCCTCTCTCATTATTGGAATAGTACAATAATCCTTATAATAGGGAGAAAGAATATGTGATTTCTCTAAATTAGTTTTATAGTCATGTTGAGCATCAAGATATATTGCTCCAGTGGTTGGAATATGGATATGTTCATGTTCTTATATGATTACCAGAATATGTTGATTAATTTATAATGTTGTTCTAAGAATATGTTGGTATTTTAGAAGTTTTTGAGAAGGGAGATGAGATTTCTCATTTTCTTTATTAGGATATGAAGGCAGACATCTTCAATTGATGTGGGAATTTTCACCCATTCCTACACTCTATTTTTCATCAGAATATGTCCATGGGATTTATTCATAGGGGAGGGAATATACACCTACCTCATTTTTTATAATATACCAACATACTTGTTATTTACGAACTAGGATATGATCATGTTCACTTATTTTCATTATAGTATATTGATTGGATCCTTCAATGGGAATGGGAGTTTTTACCTACTTCGTGTGGTTTGTAGATCATTATTCCTAGTGAGGTCTCCGAAACACTCAAGTATAAGGGATTAGGGGATAAATTTGTTGGGTTTTACCCATATCAGGTGGATGAGGAGCAGTGATTTCATGATACTTTTATTGGAAGAAATCAGGATCCCTACTAGGAAACCCCTGAGCCAAATCAAGTTTGTGGTTGAATTCCTGGTCCACCTTCCTAAGATAAGTAAGTTACTGGTTTTCAGGATCTGGTGACAGGCTCCTAAAGCGGTTGGTGGTGGATACAGGGGTCACTGATTTTGTTTTTTCCTTCCTTAAATGGTATGAACTCATAGGATTCAATTATTAGAGATCATTTTGTGTATCCTACATGATTGGGATAGTACAGTACTGATGGTACTCCCTTGCCATTGTTTTTTACATCTAGTGTAAGAGACACTGGGTAGGTGATGTTGTGCACCTATTTGTGGGGGTTGTAGCTCTCATAAAAGTCAAAGTGCATAAACACTTTCTTGATGATGATGTTATCTCTTTGGATCAAATATATCTATTGAGAAGGGTACCAATATAATAAAAAGATAGAAATAATACCAATCAGTGCATCATCAAAAGTAAGAAAACATGCTTAACTAATTTTGTATGGGAAAATAAGTTATATTAGTTATTGAATGTTTTCACATTGGGTTCATGATTTTTGTTTGCGTTGAATATGAAAAACAAGATGGATCTATGTTTAAGGTAACCCATTTTATTTTTGGTAAATTAAAGTTTCACATTGGGTTCAATATTTTTTTATATATAATATAAAAAACAAAATGGTCGGACATGTGGGAAACCCAATTTTCTTTTGAAATATTCACATCAAGTTTGACATTTTTGTTTCAACCTAAGATGAGGTGACCTAGAGCTTGATTGAGAGCGGATAATGTGGCTTCAAAATCTTCATGTCGGATCACTATTCATGTCTTGGATGGTTTAAAATATGGTTTATTCATGGAACCAAAAACACCTAACATCTCCCACATTCATATTAAGATATGTCTCTATGGATGTTCTTTACAAATGCAGGGGGTCATTGGGGTTTCTTATTAATTACACTTAGGAATTTATATTGTTCAAGGGGATGGGAGGTCAGGCTCATGACACCATGTTGGGGTAATTATTGGATACTATGGGACTATAATATATATTTAAGTCATGTTTGTGAATATTTATCAAATCATAGTATGGGAATAGTTACCCTAATTCTACCAATTAGTTATTAGAATATACCAATAAAAATTTCCATATATATCAAAGGTATTCTATCAAGGTTAACATATATATATAATTGAGGATATACATCTATGACACCATATATATGTGTCATAGGTTCTTCATATTGTTACTTAGTGATGAATTTATATAGGTCACTATGTTTTAAAGACACCTAGATAGGCTTTATATAATTTATCATCATCTAGAAAGGTGATTTGTAATATCCCGCCCCTACCTCATTGGCTTGAGAAGGTGGTGAGGTGCTACTAGGCTTTAAGAAATGTTCCCAAGGTTCCAAAGGCTGGTAATAAATGTTAAGGGCTTCAAGAAAAATTGTGGAATGGTTTTTAACTTAGAATAAAACCAATCAACTAAACAAGGAATAACCTACCAAAACTACATGATTCATGTCAACAATGTCTTACAACTCAACAAAACCAAAAGACAAATACAAAAACCATAATATCCATAATCAAATTACCAAGAATAAGACTCAGTAACAACACCAAAATAAAACCAGGACATGCTCCATGGCTCCACACCAAGCTCCATGCTCCAAGCACCACCATACCATCCAAGCATCATGGTGAACCACTAGAAAAATGAGATGATTTATCATTACCTGTGTCCCAGAAAATGACATCTTCAAAATCATCCAAGTGATAAAGTAGGGGGTGAGTATAAATACTCAGTAGGTTTTCCCCAAATGACTTCCCTACACACACCACTAGTATAAAACCATTATCTAGATTATATAAAACAATTTATATAAAACAACCAATAGTGAAAAAATTACCACAAGCCAAACACACCCTTTCCAAGCCACCCTTACCATATCCACACTAGCACAACCATTTTCATCTTGCATAGAAACACACAATAAAGCAAACAATCGTAGTGGAAATTCCCATCCAAACATGTTTACTACCTTCCCAATCAAGTAGTACTTATCACCCACTTATCCTTGAAAGTGGCCCTTCCATCCACTCTCTATCCTATTTTTATAGTGGCACTTTCCACCCACTTCACATCATTCCAATCACAAAAATTACTTGCATAGGCCAATAACCAATCATATAATACACCAAGGCCACAACAACATGCCAAAAACAATTTCATAATGAAACAATCCCTTGAAGAATCATCCATACCATATCACATTTCAATAAAACAACATCTTTGTTGAAATTCATCTTTCATAAAACATTTTCTATAATTCAAACTGTTATCTATTTTAAAATCAACTTTTTAAAATCACCCAACAAAACCCCTTTTTCAACAATATCCCATTTTACCCAAAATTCCCAAGTAATCACTAAATGGGTTTCCAATAAGATTTTCACATCATAATCAATATTAATTTCGAGCAAAAAAAATTAATTGTAACCAAGGCCTTAAGTTCTAGTAAAGTGGAGTTGG
Organism: Viscum album; assembly: GCA_963277665.1. Classification (NCBI taxonomy): domain Eukaryota; kingdom Viridiplantae; phylum Streptophyta; class Magnoliopsida; order Santalales; family Viscaceae; genus Viscum; species Viscum album. The sequence continues at coordinate 966,379,438 of OY728133.1, read as the reverse complement.
GAGAGAAGCCACCTACCTTTAGGGTTCCGGTCAAATCGACCCACAAGCAACCGCACCCCAAATCCAGCAAACGTGCCACCCAAATCACTCTAGATCCTATTACCTATCATCAACAATCCCTAAAATCATCACTTTAGGCTACAACATCCCTAGATCTACATTCAACGTATGTAGGTATAGAAAACCAAGAAAGGGAAGATGGGAGATCTAGAGGAAACTGCAAAGAAACCAAGAGAGAAGACTTACCTAAGATGAATAGCCTTCGAACCACCTTGAAAACCCTTAAAATCCCTTAAAAATGAGTGGGAGAGAACCTATATCCCTTTAGAGGAAGAATTCCCACATAGTGTTCATATGGGAGAAGAAATGGGTAAATTAGGGAAAATCCCAACTAACCTCGTATTTAAAAAATCTCTTTTAATGTGCTGCACGGTTATCTCACGCGGTTTGAAAAACCGTGTGCCAACCCTGTGGATGATACTACCTCAAAGGAATCTCACATAGCCTTCACACATGGTTAGAAAGACTATTCATAACCCCACTTCCTCAAGTCTCATAGTTTTCTGATAATTCTTGCATGGTTTCCCCTAACCATGCTCAAATAGTGCGCCCTTAAAAAGGCCTCCAAACTCTTCCAAAACCTTTCCAAACTCTCCCAACCTCTTCCAAACTCATCCCAAGCACATTAAACACATAAAAAGGCATAAAAAGGATACATATCACAAACCGGGGGTGCTACATTCTCCCCACCATTAGAATTTCCATCCTCGGAATGTAGAGAAACACCACTCTATAGAAAGAGTTGGGGCCATTGTTCAGCCATCTCTTTATCATGTTCCCAAGTCCCATCCTGAATCAGACCATACTGCCACAAAACCCAAACTAAACTGATTCTTTTACCATGCAAGACTTTTTGTTTCCTATCCACAATCTTCATTGGAAATTACACCAAAGAAGCATCCAGCTCCATCTCAACATGATCCCAACGAATCATATGGTCAAGATCCAGCTGATACTTTTTCAACTGTGACACATGAAACACATTGTGAACCGCACTAAACCATGATGTAAAATCCAACCAATAATCCACCTGTCCAAGCCGCTCAAGTATCTCAAAAGGCCCAATATACCTTGGAGATAACTTACCCTACTTTCCAAACTAACGATGTCCTAACCTAGGAGAGATTCTCAAAAACACATGATCACCCACCTAAAATGAAAAAGGTTGTCGAAAATGGTCCACATAAGATTTAAGACGACTTTGATCTATCTCTATCCTCTTTTTGATCAACTTGATCTTCTCTATATTCTCTTGAACAAGGCTCGATCCAATCATCAAAGTTTCACCCATTTCTACCCAACATAGCGGAGAATGACATGGACGCCCATACAATGCCTCAAACAAATCCATATGTATTGAAACCTAATAACTTTTATTATAGGAGAAATACACCAATGGTAATTGATCCTCCAATGAACAAACAAAATCAATCACACAAGCCCTTATCATATCCTCCAAAGTTTGTATCGTCCTCTCAGATTGGCCATCAAGATGAGGATGATACGCCATGCTCATCGTCAACCATGTCCTAAGGGATTTCTACAAGGATTTCCACAAATGTGATGTGATCCTAGATTCTATATCTGATACAATCTAAACTAGAACACCATGACTCTTTACCACTTCTTGGATATAGATTTTGGACAGATCCTTCACCGTATGAGATTCACGAATCGGGATGAAATGGCCCAACTTTGTGAGTCGATCTACAATCACCCATATGGAATCATGTTTCCTAACTGTTCTCGGGAGACCCATCACAAAATCCATCGCTATATGTTCCCACTTACACACTGTAATAGGCAGATATTGCAATATTTCTACTGGCCACTGATGTACAGCCTTATCTTGCTGACAATTCAAGCATCTCAAAACAAACTCATCCACTTTCATTTTCATACCAGCCCACCAAAACTGCACTTGAAATGCCTTATACATATTCTGAATTCTAGGATAGATATCCCACCTAGAACGATGATAATACCTGAGAATTTTTTCCCTGACAAGCCACTGGTACCACCATCTGATTTTGGAAACACAAAACTAAATTCTCATTCAGTTCCAAGCCCTCAATGGTCTCCCCACCATTAAGTTTTTACCTCATTTCCATACACTCGGAATCATATTTTTTTCCCTCTTTAACCAAGCCAACCAAGTCAAGAACCAAGGAAACTGGAAAGAAGACCGCTCTGTCACCCCAGTCCTCACATTCCAACCGCATGTCAATTATAATTGATATTAACTACCACTGATCTGATGCCTACTTCACCACCCGAGCATATAATTTTCTACTTGATGCATCTTCCATAGAATTTCCCTTAACTAGTGTGTACATTAAGTTAAAATCAAACATATTGAGGTATTTCATCCATCTCTTTTACCCCAAGTTCAAATCTCTTTGTGAGAAAATATGATTTAATCTCTTATGGTCAGTAAACACCATGAATTTATCACCGAAGAGATAATGACACCACAATTTCAAAGCATGAACCAATACCACCAATTACAAATCTTGTTTTGCATAGTTCTTATCATAAAACCTAAACTTTCATGATCCATATGCAACCACATGATTCCCTTGCATGAGAAAACACCCCAACCCTGATCCTGATGCATCACAGTACACCACCTACCCTTTCCCTAGTTCTGGAAAAACCAAGATTGGTGCTGATGTAAGGTGACCTTTATCTCTATAAAACATTTCTAATGCTTCTCATCCCATTGAAATGGGATATTATTCCTTTTCAAAGCTATCATTTGTGAGGACAATCGTGAGAAATCACGAAAAAAATATCGATAATAGCCAGCTAGACCAAGGAAGATCTATATCCCAAAAACATTCCTTGGTGGTTTCCATGAGATAAAAGCCTCTATTTTTCTGGATCAATAAAAACACCTTTCTCAAAAATAACATGACCAAGGAAACGAACCTTATGTATCCAAAATTCACACTTTGACAATTTGGCATAAAACCCATAATCTCTCAAGACCACGAGCACTATCGCTAAGTGTTGATCATTCTACAACCTTATTCTCAAATACTCCAGTATATCATCAACAAATGCCACCAAAAAAGAATCCATATATCTCTAAAATATATGACTCATTAATTCCATGAACACTTCTAGTGCATTCATTAGACCAAAGGGAATAACCACATACTTGTAATAGCTATATCTACTTCTGAAAACTATTTTGGGAATATCTTTCTTCCTCACCAACAATTTATGATATCCTAACCTCAATTAAATCTTGGAGAACTATTGAGCTCCCCTCAACTGGTCAAATAGATTATAAATGCATGTAGGTGGATATAAGTTCTTTATCGTAACCATGTTAAGTCTACAATAATCCACACAGAGGCACAGATTTCTATCTGCCTTCTTAACAAACAAAACTGGCGCTGCCCACAGAGACATGCTAGGATGAATAAACCCTTTGTTCTCTAACTATTCCAACTGCACTTTTAATTCCCACAATTCTATTGGTTCTATATGGTAAGATAGAAGTGAGATAGTACTAGTCCCTAGAAGTATATCAATCGTAAACTCCACTTATCTCACTAGTGGAAACTCTGAGAATTATTCAATAAATATATCCATAATCTAATCAACAACTTCCGAAAAAATACTCTTCTCAATACTTTCCACTGATTCCAATGAAAAATCCACTAATTGATACGATATCATGCCAAAAACTAGTTAAAAAAATATATTTCACCTAGATTTTCACTCTTCTCCCCTCTAAATAGGTGTTCAATGCCATCCTCTATTATAAAACTAGTTATTCATGCATCACAATCGATGTGGTCTTTAAACATCACCAAAAAAATCCATTCCCAGTATTATATCATAAGCATCCATATAAATCCTTTAGAATTCCCACATCAATTTTAATTTATTCCACAACTAAGAAACACACTCTACATAGGAAGTATCGACACTCTCTTTGACCCAAAAGAGTTTATAGTTTAAAAATAGAAGGCATTATTTCCACAGTTAAACCCAACAAACTAAAAACACGAGAAGCACGAAAATAATGGGAAGCACCTATATCAAACAAAGTTTTCATCAATGTGGAATTAAAATTAATTGTACCTCTCACCGTGGATGGTCCCGACTGATCATCCATCGTAGCCTGTTTAGCTCCAAACAACTACTTTCTTTCCACACTCTGCTCTTTATTACCCTATTGAGGTGTCATGGTATTTTCAGAATCATTATGACTGAATCAACTCTACTGATGAGGAGTATGTTGCTGCCCTTATCCCATTGAGGAATAGGACACCTGCGACCCCTGAGGAGTGTCACAAACACCCGAACTCATAGAATTACAAAAATACCACTGAAGATGCCCCATATTCTTATAGTTATGACATGCTCTAGGTTGTTCTATACAATAATGCTTGATGTGTCCCGTAGAACCACACTGAAAACATCCCAACTGAATCTGAGTCTTTGGAGGAAGATTCGCCGATATTGTTGTCAGATTCTAGGTCATACTCCCACCCTAGAAATAAGTGTCCCTCTTCTGCTTGAACCCATTATTTGAGTTCCCACTATTTCTCATGGGTACCAACATTCTTCCCTTGCCTGTAGCCCCCAAAATATCTCGCTCATCCACCATAGCTCTATTCACCATTTCTTTGTAATCATTTATACACATCAATGCTATCTTGGAATGAATTTCCTACCTCAACCCAGCTTCAAAAATTTGTCCCTTCAATGATGTGAAACCTTCCACCTCTAGTGAAAACTGCACTAAGTTCATAAACTTAGTTGTGTATTCCATTACCAAAAGGTTATCCTACTTCAAAAAGAATAAATTTTTTGAATTCTGAATTTTGAATGTATGAGGGTAGGATTGTTTATTAAACAATTCCTCAAAACCCTCCTATGTCACACCTCGGTTTGTCCCAGCTTAGACTGCTAGTTCCCACAACTGAAGGGAAATATCTTCCAATGTGTATGTGTATAACTTCACTTTGAGATCTTCCAGTGTTCCCAAGAATTAAAATATCCCATTCATTCGATTCATCCATGATTCTTCCCTTTCCGTCTCCATATCACACCTAAAGACGGGTGGATTCTGCTTTTTAAATTGAACTGCATGATCCACATGCTTCATTTCATCTTCTTTATCCACACTTTCCATAGCCTAGAAAGGTTTCACTATACTCTGTACTATCTTCTAGTTCACCTGAGGCTAAGGTACGACCACATTTTTGGCAGCTTCCTCCAGTTGGTCTCTACAACACCTACTCAATACCATTTCTATCGATACAAAAACAACCATAAGTCCCACTCCCTTAACAAGAAAAGGATTATGATTTTCAAAATCAATTAAATAATAACTATCACAACTAGGCTTTCCAAAAGTTTACATTTCCCATGTTACACTATTCTGAAAAATCTACTGTGTTTTGAAAATCGACCCATTTTCAAAATACCACAAGTCTCCATGTTTCAAATCCTTTCATTTTGAAACCCAATTCAAATTTTTCAAAATTTACACATTCATATCACACCATAAATCATTATACCCTAATGAAATATGAATCCTAGTGGGAATTCATTTCTACCATGCATGTCATGCACATCTCATTGGCTAAACCCAGGACAATGAGATTTTCATTTCCTATAAGTGTCTCCAAAACACTTATGTACCCAACTCCCTGGTAACTTGAAGTTCAGCATAAAAGGGTTAGTTACATCCTTTTATGCTATACATTACAAGTTCCTACAATCCTATTCCTTACTACTATTACAACTCTAGGAATAGGCCAAGAGATAATGTCAACACCAAGACCAACGATCAATTCTAAAGGACCAAACAACTGCTCTCACTTGAAATCCAAGGAACAAACAAACTAATACCAATTTTAACATACTTCCCCTACCTCATTTTATTGAGAAGTAAGTGAGGTGATATTAGGCCTTAAGAAATTTTCCCAAGGTTCCAAAGGCTGGTAATAAATGTTGAGTGCTTCAAGAATAATTGGGGAACGGTTTTTCCCTCATAATAAAACCAATCAACTAAACAAGGCATAACTTACCAACAGTACATGATGCATTTCAACAATGTCTTACAGATAAGCAAAACCAAAAGACAAATACAACAACCACAATATCCATAATCAGAGTACCAAGTAGAAGACTCAGTAACAACACCCAAACAAAACCAGGACACGCTTAATGGCTCCACACCAAACTCTATGCTCCAAGAACCACCATATCTTCCAAGCATCATAATGAACCACTAGAAAATTATGGTGCATTACCCTTACTTGTGTCCTATAAAATGACATCTTCAAAATCACCCAAGTTCCAAAGCAGGGGGTGAGTACCAATACTTAGTAGGTTTCCCCCAAATGACTTCCATGCAGACGCCACTAGGATAAAATTGTTGGCTCAATTATATAAAACAATTTATATAAAACAACTAATAGTAAAACAATTACCACAATCCAAACACACTCTTTCCAAGCCACCCTTACCATATCCACACTAGCACAACCATTTTTATGTTTCATAGCAACACACAACAAATCAAACAATCATGGTGGAACTTCCCGTCCAAACCCGTTTACTACCTTCCCAATTAAGTGGTACTTCTCACCCACTTATCCTTGATGGAGGCCCTTCCATCCACTCTCCATCCTATTTTTATAGTGGTACTTCATGCCCACTTCACATTATTCTAATCACAAACATAACATGAAAAAGCCAATGACCAGGCATATAATACAACAAGGCCACAACAAAATGCCAATAACCTTTTCATAATCAAACAATCCCTTGAAGCATCATCCATTCACTATCACATTTCAATAAAACAACATCTTTTTTGAAATTAATATTTCATAAAATGTTTTCCATAATTAAAACCATTATATATTTTAAAATCAACATTTTAAAATCATCCAACAAAACCCATTTTTCAGCAATATCCCATTTTACCCAAAATCCCCAAATCATTACCAAATGGGTTTCCACCAATATTCGCACATCATAATCAGAATTAATTTCAAGAAAAACAAATTAATTGTAACCAAGGACTCAAACTCTAGTAAAGTGGAGTCGGGAGAGAATACATCTACCTTTAAGGTTCTAGCAAAATCGACCCACAAGAAACTACACCCCAAATCCAGTGAAATCCCCACCCAAACCACTCTAGATACACTTACCTATCACAAAAAAATCCATAAAATCAGTACTTTAGGATAAAAAACCCTATATTTACATGCAATGGATGTAGATCTAGAAAAACAATATAGGAAAGAGAGAAGATCTCGAGGAAACCACAAAGAAAACAAGAGAGAAGACTTACCTGAGATGAAATGCCTTCAAATCACCTTGAAAACCCTTCAAATCCCTTATAAAATGAGTGAGAGAACACCCCTATCCCTTTAGAGGAAAAAATACCATGTAGGGTTCATATGGGAGAAGAAATGGGTAAGTTAGGGAAAATCCCGACTAACCCCGTATTTAAAAAAACCAATTTTAATGGTCCGCACGGTTTGTCAAAATGTGTGCTAACCGTGCGGATGATACTACCTTGAAGGCATCCCACAAGGCCTCCTTACATAGTTAGAAAAACTATGAACAAACTGTGTAGAACCCCACTGCCTCAAGTCACACGGTTTCCTAGGAATTCTCACTTGGTTTCCCCTAACCATGCTCAAATTGTGTGCCGTTAAAAAGGCATCCAAACTCTTCTAAAACATTTCCAAACTCTCTCAACCTCTTCCAAACTCATCCCAAGCACTTTAAACACATAAAAAGGCATAAATAAAGGCTACATTCCTCAAACTGGGGGTGCTACATGATGGATGTTTTTGATATCAGGATTGGGCCTATGAAAGGGATTCTTATGTATCCTTGTAAAATGAATCAGAACCCATATAGTTCAATGCCACTTAACGGGGAATGTCGTACCATTTAAGGACTTGTGACAAGGATTGATCTATGAATTTTAACATTTTATGGTAAGGAAGTATATGAAAAATATGTATAGTAATGATTGGTGTGTATCTTATGCATGAGAGGACCATTTTAATTAACCTTGAAGGGAATATGGTCCAACTATATTTGGTTGGTCTCATAAGGAATATGTCCTTGTGAATATAGGTCTCACTGAGAATATGTCTTGATGAGAATAATGTGATGAGACATATAGGTAATATGGACCTTTGGGTGGGGGAATGACTTTATTAGGAATATTTCCTGATATAGAGATTATCCACAGGGAAAATGGACCTAATGGTGGGGACATCTAGACTCATAGGAATATGATCAAGTAAGGGAAGGGTGTAATTGATCTCATGAGGAATGTATACCCACTAGAATGGATAAGTAATATTTATGGTATAGGGTTTAAACCATATAGAGATGTATTATATATCCCATAGAAATAAGAATAAAATCCCATATTGTTTTAATAGAATATTTTAAGTGTGTGTGACATGACCATACTAGGGATTTTAACATCATGCAGTATGAACATTGTCGTGTAGTTTAACATTGTATGACTAGGACATTGGCTATGAATTTTAACATCATACTATGGGGATGTGGATTTACAAAAGGGTTTGGAAGCAATATTATATATGGGGGGATTATAATGTTGGATATGGGGACAAAAACCTCAAATGGCATCCTACATATCCTATAATAATAGGAATCAGATTTTTCATAGTCCAACATATAGAAAGGTTTATATAGAGACTTTTTTATTTTGATTATAGGGATAGATCCTTAGAGAGGCATCCGATGATAACCCATATCTTTAATACTCCTTAATTCATGATTTATTATATAAATATACACTTAATACAACCCCATGATATTGTTAGGCCTGGTGTTTTTGGGTAATTAGGTATATAGAACATTAACTTGAAACATGGGTACAACATCATTATTTAAAATCTCTAAAACATGCCTTTATATTCTTTGGATCTTCTAAAACTACATGGGATAACCTAGGAATGTACATAAGAAAGTTTTGATCTATAAATCCTGGTAAGGGAATAAACAAAGCATAGAATGAGGTAAATTAGTTCATATGATTCAAGAGTTATATCAAGGTAATATAAGAGAGGTGATAATCATAATATTGAAAAATGAGGAATGATATGAAATATTAACATAAAGGTAACATACGAAATTAGAAACAACATAAAAAATTAAATAATAAACATAATTCAAGGATAATCACCAAGAAATCATAACATAGTGTGCTTAGGATAACCTAATATTCACCATACATGGAATCTCATGAGATAAAAATATTTCCCAATGCATTGGAAGGCTATATAATTATGGACCCACTAGTCACTTTCATATCATGAAAATTAATTTTTATTATTATCATAAACCCCATTTTAAGGGATGACGAGGAACCAAACCTGACTTCAAACACATAAGACATCAAATTGTGCCTCAACTGAACAAAATCCAAAAAACTAGATCAATTCAACAAAAGAAATCCCCTCCCCAGCATCAAAAACATTAAGTCCAGTTTCCCCTTTCCATCACTGCTCAACAAACAATACTGTGCAGATATGCATGGGCCTAGTACTGATGGAAAAATTCATACCCTCTCAAACATCCAAATCTGAACCACAATGGTCAAGTGTAAACTCACAACTCTATACCTCATCTGGAGTATCTCATGAAGAAGATATGAAATCATATACTCTTGATCCATAGACCGTAGGCATTATATCACACTATAATATAATTACAAAGGTTCACAATAAAAACCATTCATGAAGTCAAAAAAAAATCCAATGCCACAAATTCAGCCTCCCGAACACCATAACTGATCCCATAAGAACCCCCCATCGTAAACTATAACAAGACAACACTGAAATATCATCTCCACCATCAATATCACTCATAGAGACCACAAATTCTCCCAAATAACCCACATCTAAACCAAAAAATGTGTCAGCCACCATCAGACCATAGATTACTGAATCTCGACCCAGCCGTCACTTTCATATCATGTATATACATAAGTGTGCCATATAGATCATATAATATAAAGATGTATTTCATAAATTTTAAACCCATGATTAAGGAGTATGGTTAATATATATTTAAATCCCCAATCAATTAATTATAGGTAAAACTAGGTGAATTCCCTTGATTGGTAATGGAGAGGGGTATTCACTACAAAAAAAATTGGCATGTTAAATCATAAGATATATTTGGAAGGACAACAGGTGTACATAAAGGTTTATAAAAGGGGTTAATTAGAGAGAAAAAATTATCTCATTACATTGGGATCATAAGTAATATAATATGGATTTATAAAAAAATATCCCAACTTGTAAAATTATAAATCAAAAGGAAATACATAAAAAAGGTTCTTTAATAAAGAATAGAAGGAGAGGATCACTTACCTTGAAAGGGTGCTTCTAAAAGATTGAGAGGATCTTCTTAAGATCTTGGGAGAACCTTGGGATGGATATAGATATGTAATGGTAGAGTAAATTAGTGATCCATGAATTTTTCTTTAAGAGTAATGGTAGGTTAGGTGGGTTTATGTTGAAAAAGTGAGGAGAATTCTTTATTAATTTCCAAACTTAAGTTTTTGAATCTATATGATAAAGTATTCAAAAAAACAAATATTACTATGTTTTTACCATTAAATATTCCAAATAAAATTGTTTTTAATTATTTTATAAGTATAATAATTTAATATATTAAAATAATTCCCTTGGTGATATAGAAGTGAGTCATGTTTTAAAGAATTTATTTTAAAACCTTAAAATATAATATATGTTTTGGATAATTCATTAAGGGTTTATAAAATTAATCAAATAACTTAAAAACGCATTATTTTAAAATGGAAACATAATTTTGGTCATGTATACTCTTTATAGTATTTATTACATCCATTTTGGGATTTTATGATGTCAAAATACATACCGTATAATTATAAGGTATTAAATTTTATCCAAAAATTCAACTGTCTTAGAAACTTAAGAAAAATTCACCATTGGATAATTTTGATGTGTTAATTTTAAAAATAATATTTATTTCATAAAATTAATTATATAAATATGAGAATTTACAATTTTGAATCAAAAATCCTCATTTATTACAAAATACTGGTTTTTTATAATAAAAATTTTCTAACCCTTATAAAAATTATATTTGACTTCGTAAAATTATTCTATTATTTATATTTAGTAAATATTATTTAATAAAAATATTTTATTAAAATATAATTTACTTCAAAAATTCTTGAATTCTTCAAAAGGAGTTTCTTGATTGAAATTATATATTTCCCAAAAATACAATTTGTGTTTCATCATATCAAAATATAATTTTTATCAAACTTATTATTTAATCATTATAAAAATTAATATTAAAAAGGGATAAATATAATCAAAGAAAATATAAAAATATATATTGTTAGGGTATAGATACATAATATCTTATTACACTAGTGAAATCCCTAAGGTTGAGGTGTGTGATAGTGATATTTTCTTGGGGATGTTCGGCAAACATGGTTTGGGCCATGATCTCGATGATCTTGAACTTATACCATAAATAGTTTCACTAATACATTACTTATTTATCATAGTCTTGGGATTGGTCAAGGTAAAATTCTAGTGATGTTATTTTCCTCAGAAGCTCTGATAATAGGCTTCATAGGGTACGATTCTACTAGTAAATGTCATCGCTTCCTTTGTCTGTGTCAAATGGACTTTATAATAACCCTTAATATACTAATATCAATGGTCATTGTACAATGGATATATTATCAATGTTTATAATTCTTAACAGACTTTTAAATTTGAAATATTATATTATAGTCCAAAATAACCAAAGAATTTTATATGTTTTCTATAATTTCATTTCTTAATAAGGAATTCACTCATTTAAAAATGGAATGTAGTTTACAAATGTTCACTACATTACACATCCTACATATCCTATGAAGATAGGAATTATAGTCCATATAGTTAAGATGTTTGGGATATTTTTGTTGTAATATGTGTGATAACATAGGATTGGGTTGGGATTATGCATATGGGGCTTCCTTGGAAAGATTCATTAGGAATATAGACCTTAGAAGGAATGTATTGTGGGTAATATGGCCCTTTAAGAGGATGAATATGGTTTTGGGACTTACAGCCAGGAAGTAGTCCTATAATGGAGGCATTTTCATCATTTTTATGGAATGATCATAACATATCTCTAATCCCATGTGATTCATACTCGATGTGAGAAACAAGAGATAGGAAAAGATCAAACACATTACATGAGGGTGTCAAATTATATTTGAAAGGAGATTATCCACTAAGGATACCCAAATAAAAGTTGTATTAGGTATTAAAACTATGAAGGAATCCCAAGGTATGGATATGAATCATGAGGAATATGTCCAAGTGAGTAATATACTGAGGATTACACCAAATTGGATGCCCATGGTATGGATAAATAGACTCATGGGGAATATGGACTTATGAGTTATAAAAGTTAGGGGCTTGCACTAGATTGAATGTGAAGGTATGAATTAATTAATTATCTACTGATTGATGAATAAGGATTATCTTTTGAATATATTTAATTGGAATAAATGTGTTTTGGGGACATGGAGCAAGAGGATTTTGGATCCCAAAAAACTCTACAACAGTTAGGAGATCGCATGAGTGTCAGGGGTTATACGATCGTGTGACCATAATAGGGTTAGGAAATCATGTGAATGGATTTATTCTAACTATCATGTAACCCCATTATAGTTTTTTGATCACATGGAAAGGATGGGGTTAGGTGATTTTGTAACGAGTATGTGGTTAGGTGATTGTATGGATGGAATGGGGTTAGGTGATCGTGTGGAGGGATTCTATTCAGGCCATCACATAACTTGATAATAACTCTCATTATATTGGTTTTTATAAGAAAATGGATCTAATATCCATTCCTTTTTATATAGAAACTAATCCATGTATAGAGTTTAAAGGTGGTGGAAATCATTTGTATTATTCAAGGCGGTGTAAATGATCCGCTTAAGTTGGGGGCCTTGTGTGGGGTGCCAAAACTAGGTCGTGTGACTTGACTCCATCACCTATCACATATCCCTGGTTAATTTCATGAATACTAGAAAGATAAATCTATTTTTTCATAGACATAAAATATTGGTCATGTTGCATGACCAACAGCAAGTGCAGAAGTGTCTGCCATTGACTGCCAATTTTAGTCATGTCACATAAGTGGAATCCACCACATCTCTAGGAGTAATTTTGGGTGGGTCCATCATCGAAAGAATATTTTCTAAACATGACATATGAAAATTGGAAAGTGCATGACCATTGAGTTTTTGGTCCTATTAGGTTTCTTCAATCAATGAGTCTATATCCCAATTGGGGTTACGCGATCACATAACCCTATAGTGGGATAATTCTTACACTGTTGCATGAGTCCCCTCTGGGAAATATGGATCTTATACATATGTCATTAGAATTTCCCTTTTCTTATTTTTAACATACCACTTAATTAAAAATGTGTGAGGTTGCATCAACATTCATAAAGAAAAATTCTTATAATGTTAAAATAAATTGTAAATGAGATTTTATAGAACATTTTTTCCTTTATTGTAAAAGACAAATTTATGGGTCACATTCAAAATTAATTTTCAAAAATCTAAAGTGAGAAATTTTGAAAACTTTTACTTTAAAAAATAATATTCAATAATATATCCTTGATAATGAAATAAATTTTTTCAAATAAAATTTGGATTGGAAGATAAAACATACAATCATGAAAGAAAAACCATTTTCATATTTTAAAATACCATTGTTGAAAACCCACATCATAAAAAGAGTGATAAATATTTAATTTTAAAATAGGTAAATAGAAAATTTAAGATCACCTAAAATAATATATATTCTTATTTCAAGATAATAAAGGAGAGCATTATCAGAAATAATTTAAATGTACATAGAGAAAATGTGCTTATTAGGGGATTATGAGAATCATTCTTAACATCATTAACTTTTTTAAAGAGATAAATCTATAAATGTAATTACTAATAATAGAAGGAGGAAAGTAATTAAAATATAATCATATAATAAAATAAAAATATCTTTAAAAATCATTTACAAATAGAAATCATTATGAATCAAGAAAAGAAGTTGCGTTAAGAAAAACCCTTACATCATCATTATCTTTCAAATTGAAAAGCCATGAAATGGAGAAGATTATATAGGTTTTTAAATCCACTATTTTTTATGAAAAAATGTTGATAAAATAAATCCATTTCAAATATATATACACTAAAAAAATTAAATAAGTGGTGAATACACATCATATCCCAATAAAGAAAAATTGAAATGTAAAAACCCTTACCTTTAATCATGTTTAGCAAAAAATAATTTAACCATCTATATAATAAGAATAAATATCTTAATAACCTACATAATAAAATTATTTATACCTATAACCTTTTATAAAATTAATTTATAATCATTTATTAAAAATATATTAGTTATTGATATTTTATTTTCATCATTGGATGTTATTAATTTGGATTATTTATTTATTACAAGTTTGGTTATTGCAGTGTCGATTATTATTTATAGATTCAAATTTAATCATTACAAGATCATTAGAATTACATTAATATATGTTTTATAATGGTTTATAATGTTCTAATTTCATTTCATATGTATTTTTAGTTATGATTCATGATGAAAAAGATGGTTATGATTCATGATGAAAAAGATGGTGATGATCTTATTTCGGTGATTTATAATGAAAAAAACCCATTACAATAATAATAAGTAAAATATTAGTATAAAATTTATAGAACAATAAAGAAAACATAATTTTAGAATTAATTCCTGATAACACAATTCGTTATTTTTTCATATTCATCCATGATATAAATTTATAGCATTGTTCAAGTAGGCGGTTAAATCGACCCAAATAAGAACAAGCTATAATGTATGGGCGAGTATAGTTAGGAAAGTGATTACTTTGGAATATTATCATTATTAATGAATAATAATGATATTATTTATATATTTTAGGGTGATAGATAATAATTGAATATATTTTTAAAAATAATAAAATACTATATGTAAAACAAAATATGCTAATTTTATGGAGGCGGTAGTCCGCATGTACGGACGGGCAACATGTTCATTTTCCATATATCAGTAGGAGGATAGGGAATGGTTTATAATTTAATAATCTTAATAATGATATAAATATCATATCAATACTTTTAATATAATTTTAAACCCATCCTTATAAATATATTATGAAAGAATCAATCATGTCATTCATGAAGATGGTAGTCTGCACGTATATATGACGACGTCTTCATTTCTTGAATGGTTTAAGAAGAAGTTAGAAAATGGATATTATATTAGTATGATAAATTTTAAACATATAAGTAATACTAATTTTATCATAATTTCAAGAATATAATAGGTTTTATGGGGTAGAATAAGAATAGGATTAAGAGAACTCAGTTGGGAATATTACCTCTCCCTTTGGATGTTCTATATTGGGTAATAATTTAAGGCTCCTTAACTTGGTATTTTGGAAATAAAAAGGATTATAGGAAATCATTAGAGAGTTTATGAGATGATAGGGAATATTTTTATTCAATCTAAATCTATTTAAATGGTTGGATAAATTTTGTGGAAGTCATCTCCTTTTATAAGTGAAGAAAATGGAATTTTTATAATTATTCATTACTTTACAATAATTCCATGACACTGTTCCAAGTTAAAATGATCCAAAATGAAAAATAATTGATTAGGGGATGATTTAAGATCGATAATATCTATACCATTCATTTTTTTCATGATTTAAAAATGTTTTTAGTCTTTTACCATTAGGTTTGTAACTTTTACCTTTTGGGTTTTTACCTTATTAACTAGTTTTTACCCTAAGTAATTAAATTTTTAATAAAAATATAAGATAACCCATATTACTAAAATTTAATTTTATAAATGTAAATTTATAATTCATTTAATATAAATCAATTTCTAAATATGTGAAAATTAATTTTTAAAATAAACATATAATATATAGAAAAACTTTTTTGTAGAAAAATGAGGTTTTAACCCTTAAGTGTTAATAAACTTATATAAAATTAATTACCAATTAAATGAGTGATAATATATTTTTAAACACATTTAAACATAATATAAGAGTTATTCTATAAAAAATAATTTTAATTTATTAAATAAAAATTACACAACATTAATAAAACAATTCTTTGAAGTAACCCTTTCGCTATTATCATGGTCATTAACTTTAATATTAGTAATCATACTTTTACAGCTAAAAATTAAATAGAACTTATTATATAATATGAATATTTTTATCTAAAATATTAAATACATTTTTTATATTTAATTTATACAAATGATGAAAACAAATTTTTAATATAAGCGAATAAAAACATTTTTATAGTAAAATATTTCTTAAGTTTCCAAAATGTTAAACATAGATTTTATATATTCAACATAGTATTTTTAAATGATTTATTTTAATTTATAAATATATAATTTTTATATGAAATTTTTTGAAAAAACTTTTATGTTATTCTTTTATTATGATAATGTCATAAAAGTGACGATAATAGCAAAATCAGTATTTTTCATTATTCGTATAAAAATCAATTATTTTAGAAGAATGTAAAAAAATCAACCTAAGATAATTTTAACATGATTAAATCAAAAAAAATTCTAAAATTTATAAATTTATATTTTAAATAAAAATTCAATATATAAATAAAAACTTCTTTTAATGAAAAATGGCCTTTTAAAACTTTAAGTGATCTTAATCTTATTTTGTATCCATTTATAATTGATTAGAATATTTTTATATACTATAGGTTTTATTATTCATAAATTTTCTTAATAATATTCCTCTAATATCTCATGGATATTTTTAATTTTTGGTCTATGTGTAGAGAAAGCTATCAAACATAGTATTAATTTAGAGTAAAATATATTCCCAGATATTAGGGTGTTATATCCCCCCCCCCATAAATAAATTTCATCCACACAATTTTATTTATCATTCACTAAAGGAAGAATCTAATAGATTCATGAGAAAATCAGTATTTTTTCTATTGAGATATCAACATCATAATCATAGATAATAGGAGACTCATCATTTCCCACATAATAGAAACGTATTTATATTTTTCCTTTATCTCAAAAATTTATTCCAAATATCATTCCTTGATTGGTTATAGGATTTTCTAGAGATATACCTATCATCGTTTCATTTTCATAATCCTATTTCCAGCCATATACTAAAACCAAAATGGTTATGATAATATCCAATAAAATCATTGTAAATAATCTTATGAAAACTCAATCCTAGGATGCCTTCTATAATAATACCTTCATTTCAACCTATGATATGTCTATTTAAATTATTAAATAATTGGATAAACCTATAACTCCTTAATTTTAACCAAGGTTTTCCATGGTCATTTTTCTAGTATGTTTTCTAACCTATCTAGTGATATTTTACATCTTTAAATTACATTTAAATACTTCATAATGGTTTATAAATAGAATTTTAATTAAATTAATCATATCTCCAAAGAGTGTCTAGATATGTATGAAGTATTAGGATTAATAATAGTGCACTAATTTATGATCATGTTGATACTCAACTAGTCTTTTTCAGGGTGATTTTCCCTAGGTGTGTTTGTGTCACAGCCACATCCACTTGACAGTATCTAGACAGATATGCAATTGTTGGGAAACCACAAAATCCCTACTTTACCAAAACTTTAGGATGTTTTCCTATAATTATAATTATCTCTTGGGTTTTCAATAATGTTATTTTATCCTAATCCCAAAAAATAACTAAACTAATCCTCAAAAATAACTAAACCCTGCTCTGATACCAACTAAGGTGCCCCAAACCCTCACTCCTAGGTCCAGTGCTAAAAACACTTTCTTTAAAAACTGGATTTGATAAAAATCAAGATGAACCAAGATAAACATATCTTTATTTTACATTATTTACTTAAGTTAAACATTACATCTCATAAATAAACACACAATCCCAAGAATTAAAGTTTTGGTATCTTTGAAGATCAGTTTCATAAGCATATTATTTTATGATTCTTGTGAACATTTCTCAATTATTGAATCATGCTAGGTGCCTATCTATATTTTCATAAGTTGCAATCATCTTTATAACCTAGGTAATGGATACTTAAGAAGTAATGGAAAACTTATCAACATGTCATCAAGGGTTAGATCATAAGCATATGCTAAAACATGAGAAGGGGAGAAATATGTTATTAAAAAGAGAATGGAACAACAATAGTTGTTTATAAGTCATGATATAAGGACATGTAATCTCATATGAAAAATATATACCCTGGAAAAAGAGTATTTAATCATGAGATAATAAAATTGATCCATAGAGCATAATCATAGGCATATAACATTGAAACATAACATGCCCTTGAAACATAGAATAATAAGAAAATTTGGAAAAAACATAAGTATAGTAAATCATCATATTATCATCCAATTCAATCTTTCCATCACATTACATTGTGAACAAAAAAATCATGCATCATGTTGTGAATAATCAAAAAAATTATACTTTATGTTGTAAAAACCATGTGATGTATGTTGTGAATAAACAATATTCACACACTTAATGTTGTGAAAAAACAAAATTCCCACATTATATGTTATAAAAAAATAAAATCTCACATAGAATGTTGTGACCAATCAAAATACCCTCACTCAACATCATTATCACATGTGATATAAAACTTTAACCAATGCATTGGAGTGATTTAATATACACAAACTGTTATAAGGTTTTTTCAAACTCAAATTGTCTCATGATTAAAACCAAAAATAATTATTCCACAAGATCATAAAACATTCATCATTTAATCATATCATAATTAACTTGTGGGAATGAAATAATTTTTATGGAAACTTCTTTAAAATACCATCATTATAATCCATCCAAAGTAATAAGGTGGTGAAGGTTCCGGGCGCAGCGGAAGCACGTGGGTGGATGTGCCCACTTGGCTTTTTGTCATTATAAATGATCAATCCGGGATCAATACGATGATAAATGCCAGTCTCCACGGATCGAATCACAGAAAAAGACAAAGAAGAAGGTTTTTCCCGAAACCACAAACAAGGATCGTTACAGGTTGATTATAATTAATTTAATTAATTATAAAGAAATACCATTTGGGTGTTCTTTCTTAGTTGATGTTCTTGATCATGTTGTCAATGTGATTCGTCATTGTGTCGCAGAAGCCAAGTGTAGACTCCCTCTAGCGGTGATCCACACGCGTACCTCGTATCTCTGGATGTCGCCAAAGGATTCTTCGGGTGCTAGCGTGGAGAAGCCTTTGCTTGTATTGTCCGCCTTAGATCTTCTTGATCTGATGGTAGAGGATCTCTCTCAGTCTTGAGAGCATTCTTGGAGGAATAGGTTCTTTCGGCCTTGAAATAATTCTCCAGAATTGTTGTGCACAACGATTCTCTTGTGTGTAGAAAAGGAGTTGGGGTTGTGAGGATATTTATAATCAGTTTTGAGGTTGTAGATTTATGAAAATAAATAAACGCGTTACGTGTTTTATTTATTTCATTGAATCTCATTTAAAACCCCCATGTAGAATAATTAATTCCTTGACATGTTCCCATGATTATTATAATAAATATCATTTAAAAAAATATTATATCCTCAAAATCCCGACTGGAAAAACTACACGGCGTGTATTAATAAATACACGGTGTTTACTTGTTTTTCATTGAAAACTACACGGCGTGTACATTCAATGTACACAGCATTTATATCTTGTTTTTATTTATTCATTTCCTTTCCATAAAGAAAACTACACTATGTGTAATTATTAATACATGGCGTGTACTTGTTTTCCATGAAAAACTACACGGCGTGTAATCTTTAATACACGGTGTGTATATCTTGTTTTTCATTTCATTCTTCCTCCATCATTAAAACGATTTTGGATTCCTTGAATAATTATTAAACCAAGTATGGGAATAATCTTTATTCTACTTGAGATACTTGAATACACTTAGTGTGTGACCCTCTAGGCCTCTTTCTTGTTGGCATTAGGCAGGCTTGCCTAAAGTCCAAGATTACTGTCTAGCAACGGGTCAAGGCACCCAAGAGAAAGAAGTTGATGCCACATTGACATATCACCACATACGAATGCTTACTATGTAATTTAATCCCTTTGTCTCGATATCTCATCAAGAAGTTTTCATGGCAGTGTCATAAACCTATATGCTTGATTCGTCGTTCTTTGACTACCTGAAATAAACTCATCATTCACACCATGGCCATGAAATTGAATGCGACGGTTCTATTTCAATCAAAGGGACAAGATATCAACTTCTATAAATGGAAGGGACAAATCCTTCCTCGACTTATCCATTAACAACATGTCACTCGTGACACACCAAACGTACCCTACTTCCCACCAACTGTCTGCGTGACGGTTTTCGTCAGTAAATCTAAGTGCGTGAGTCATGACATGAGTTAATGATAATCTTCTAGTCTAAGTACCATTACACACGCTCGTAGATAGCAATGTCTGATGACACCAAGACATGTGTAATTTCTACTGGCGGGTCTGTTCTCATAATCTACCATCTTGGAGATTACCAAGTGTGAACTCCATGAGAGAGAGTCTCATTTTCTTACGAGTACTCGCATATGATGGTCTGTATACTAAATGTCCTATCATAGTATGTCATCCAACCATAGAACTTTAATTAAGAATATTGATATAGCATTTCAAGGTTCTCATCATAGAGGGGATCAGCCCTGACCTTATCAATGCAACAAATATTCCAGGACATTATTATATTATAGTCATGCAGAATAATGAAAAATATATAATAAGTGAACGTTCATGTAATCAAAGTACAAAACAGTTGGTTCTTAGGACACCAACCCTTACAAACTCCCACTTGGACTAGATCCAACTGCCTACGACTTTTAGTCCGCTATACCTCACATGATGATCATGTTTCTGCTGAGTCAAGGCTTTAGTCAAGGGGTCTACCACGTTGTCTTCCGTGGAAATACTGCTCACTGCAATTTCACCTCTCTGAGAAAAATCCATCAAGAGATGATACTTCCGAAGTATGTGCTTTTTCTTCTGATGTGACCTTGGATCTTTAGTAAGTGCCACCGCTGCAGTATTATCACAATAGAGTGTGATAGGATCTTTACTGCTCGGTACTACATCCAACTCTTGGATGAAGCTTCACATCCATACTGCTTCTTTAGCTGCCTCAGAAGCTGCGATATACTCGGACTCCACTGTGGAATCTACCACCACACTTTTCTTTGAGCTCTTCCAGCTCACTGCAGCTCCATTCAAACTGAAGATGTATCCAGTCTGTGACTTCATGTCATCTTGATCAGTCTGGAAACTAGCATCTACATGTCCTCTGATGACTAGTTCCTCATCTCCTCCATAAACCAGGAACATATCCTTAGTACGCCTCAGATACTTAAGGATAGTCTTGACTACCATCCAATGGCGGTCTCCTGGATCAGCTTGATATCTGCCTACCGCACTTAATGCATAAACAACATCTAGCCTCGTACATAGCATAGCATACATGACTGACCCAATCACAGATTTGTAAGGGATCCTTGCCATTATCTTTCTATCCTCATGTTTTTTAGGACACATTTTCTTGGAAAGATGAATGCCATGTGACACTGGCAACAATCCCCTCTTGGACTGTTCCATACTGAATTTCTTTAGTATCTTGTCAATGTATGTACTTTGACTCAGGCCCAGCATTCTCTTGGATCTATCACGATGGATCTTGATCCCAAGAATATATGCTGCCTCGCCCAAGTCTTTCATGGAGAAGCATTTATGCAACCTTACCTTAACTGACTGTAATACATGTACTTCATTTCCAATTAGTAACATGTCATCAACATATACTATTAGGAAAATAACTGCGCTTCCACTAAACCACTTGTAGACACAAGGCTCATATTCGTTATTAACAAATCCAAATTCTGTTACAGCTTCATCAAAACAAATGTTCCATGACCTTGATGCTTGTTTTAATCCATAAATGGATTTCTGCAACTTGCATACCTTGTTGGCATCCTTTGGAGTCACAAACCCTTCAGGTTGTGTCATGTAGACATCTTCATGGAGGTTCCCATTAAGTAATTATATTTTGACATCCATTTGCCAAATTTCAAAGTCATGGTAAGCGGAAATGGCCAATAGGATTCTGATGGATTTCAGCATCGCAACTGGTGAAAAAGTTTCATCATAGTCAATTCCTTAACGTTGTATAAAACATTTTTCAACCAATCGTGCCTTGTAGGTGCTGAATTGCCCCTGCATGTCCAGTTTCTTCTTGAATACCCATTTATTACCAATAGTCTTTACATCAACTGAAGGATCTACCAAAATCCAGACTTGGTTTTGGTACATGGAATCCATTTCAGAATTCATGGATTCTTTCCACTTGGAAACGTCTGTGCCTTCAACTGCTTCCTTGTAGGTAAGAGGATCATCATTGTCTACCAATAATGAATCACCATCCTCAGTGACAAGAAAACCATATCATTCTGGTTCTCTCACCTCTCTCATGCTTCTATGCAATTCTTGTGTCTCTGGAACAGATTGTTCTTCCACGGGGCTTTGTGGAATCTGTTCTTGTACAAACTCTTGTGTATCTTGATCCTTGACTTCATCGAAGTCTATCTCACTCCCACTATCTCTTTTGGAGATGTGCTCCCTCTCAAGGAATATGGCGTGTCTTACCATTGTAACCTTTTTGTCTGAGGGGTTGTATAGGTAATATCCCCTTGTTTCTTTGGGATATCCTATAAAGATACACTTTGTTCCTCAGGGTGAAAGTTTGTTACCTGAAGAGGCCTTAACAAATGCTCCGCTACCCCACACATGTAAATTCGATAACATGGATTTGGATCCACTCCATAACTCATATGGAATACCATTTATCGATTTAGTTGGTACTTGGTTTAGTATGTGCACTGCTGTTTGTAATGAATATCCCCAAAAGGATAATGGAAGACTCGCATGACTTGTCATTGATCTCACCATGTCCAACAGGGTGTGGTTCCTCCTTTCACTTACACCATTCCACTGCGGTGTGTAAGGAGGAGTGAGTTGATATAGAATCCCAAACTCCCGTAAGAAATCAATGAAGTCCTGATTAAGCTATTCTCCTACTCTATCTGAGAGGAGTTTCTTAATCTTCTTACTAAGCTGGTTCTCAACCTCATTCTTGTATTCTTTGAAACGATCAAAATAATTTGACTTATACCTCATTAGGTAGATATATCTATATCTACTAAAATCATCAGTAAAAGTTATGAATTACGAGAACCCACCCCTTTCCTCAACTAGAAATGGCCCACACACATCTATGTGAACTAATTCTAGAATCTCTTTAGCTCTTTCACCTTTTCCACTAAATGGGGATTTGGTTATTTTTCCTTGTAGACATGCATGACATACACCAAGTTGTTTTAGTTTGAAAGAATCCAAATACCCATCTTGATGTAGTTTGTCAAATTTTTCTCATTAACATGACCTAGCCAGTGATGCCAAAGTTGGGTGTGGTATGAGTCATGTTAATTTACTTTTTCATCGATTGCCATTACTTGGTTTGTGTAATCTAACACATAAAGGTTGTTATATAAATGTGCCATACCAAAACAAATTCTATCTTTATAAAAGTAGAAACATTCATTTCCAAACTTGAACATGAATCCATCAATATCTAATCTGGATACTGAAATAATGTTTTTAGTAATAGAAGGCACATAATAACAACCCTTTAACACCAAGATCATTCCAGTTGGCAACGTGAGGTGGTAGTCTCCGACAGCTACAGCAGCAAGTCTGGATCCGTTGGCTGCTTGTAGATCTACCTCCCCTCGATCAATCTTCTTGAATATACTTGGTTCCTGTATTTGGATACAGATGTGAGCACCAAAAGTAGTATCTAATACCCAATTAGTAGAAACATATAGATTGCATTCGATAACAAACGCACCTGAAGCTTCCCCTTGCTTCCTTGGCTGGGTGCAGTTTTTCTTCCAGTGGCCTTCTTGCCACATGCGAAACAAATAGCATCCTATTCCTTTGCCTCCCCTTTGATCTTCCTTTTCTTGGAAGCCCTTGAAGAAGCTTTGGGCTTAAAGATCTTCACCTTCCCTTTCCTTTTATTCACCATAAGGACAGAAGACTTTTCACGCTTCATTTCATTGTCCACTTGGCGAATAAGGATAAGACGATCAGATAGAGACTTCTCAATGTTTTTCATGTTGAAATTAATAATAAAGTTTAAGAAGCTCTGGGGGAGTGATGCAATAATGAGATCGGTACCCAGTTCTTCGGGGAGTTTAAACCCTAGAACCTCCAAGCGCTCAATGTAGCCAATGAGCTTGACTACATGAGGTCCGGCTGGGGAACCCTCTCCAAGCTTGCTCTGAAATAGAGCCTTGGAGATCTAAAACCTTTACTGTCTTACTCTCTCCTGGTATAGACCACGGAGGTGCTCGAGCATGCTATAGGAATCCATGTCTTCATGAGACTTCATGAGCTCACTAGACATCGATGATAGCATCAAAAATTGAACGTCGAGAGCATCGTTCAAATGTTGATCATAGACTAGGAAATCTTCATCACTCACCTCTGGGGTAGGAGAATCAGGAAGTGAGGACTCCAGAATGTAAAACTTTCGTTCATGTCATAGGATAACCCGAAGGCGCCTAAACCATTCCTGAAAGTTACTGCCGGTGAGGATATTGTCTTTATCCAGTATTGATCGCAGAGAAAATGTGGTTGATGAGTTTGTCATCTTGATTCTACAATTTAAAAGAGCAGATTTATTAGTACTTTCTTGATTACAATTTATGAGAAATAATGAATGAATTAATTAATTCTCCCACTATTTTATCAAGTCCCAATGGCCCTCACCATTGAACTCGGAATGTCTAGTTTCTTTGACATTCTAGTGGAAAGGATCCATATTCCCCTTCACATAACCCCAAAAAGGGTTGGTCAAGCTATTTGAAGGTATTTAGGTAGGCAGGTCTTTTCCAACTGTGAGCTTACAGTTCCTTGATCTGTTCAGTGGACTCCCCAATCCTGAAATCCTGACTTGGATTTCCTCAAATCTTTCCTCCAATATTACACCAAGTCTATCAAGGGATACTTCTCTTGATGTAATATGATTAAGTCAACCCGAAACCTTTCATAAGAGCCTCCTTTATAAAATTAAGTGTCCCAACAAGGGTTGGTCAAACACATAGTTTTATTGAGTCTTTCCCTTAATTAGGTAATGGAAGGCTTGGTCTGACTTAATATGGTATTGAGGGATTTTAGTCCTTTATGTATAGTTTTCGCATTATCACGTTCTTTTTAATATTAAGTGATGCTTGCTTAAGTGATTAACCATGTTCTGATAATGTTTACGCATAGTCTAGTTTTTATTTTATTCCATCTTTGCATGCTTGTTCATTTTATTAATTATATGATCGCGACAACACATACATAATAAATAAACCATGCAATCAGACAGAAATAAAATAAGATGTCATGATCATGAGTTTCTATTTGGTTATCTTATCTAGTGGTTTTGATAAACTAACCTTGACCTAGGGAAAACACCTTGAACCTGATGGTTCGTGTTTTGCAGCTCCCACCTATCCACCTTTGTATCTTCTTGCATCGGTTTCGCCTCGGCTTCCGGATTTGAACAGTCTCCTCTGGCTTGGGAGATCCTCTATTACATGGGTTTACATTAAAGAAACCATGGGCACACAGGCCCTACATTTTATTGGAAGAAGGCTCACAGGCTAACAAATTTAAATTAAATAAATTTAAATGAAACCATACACATACAAAGGGTCTTTGGTCTAGCTCATTATCATCCATAGCATGCAATGACATTTACGCATATTTAGAATTCAAATTCTTTTAACCGTTCTTTCATTTAAGATAACTGGAGCTTGAATTTAATTAATTATGATCTTATAAATAATTAATTCATTATCTTAAATTCCTTTCTGAATTTAATTGAGATTCTTATCATCCATATTCCTTGTACGGGTCTTTGTACATTGGAGGAAACCTGGTGAAATTCCATTTCTGGAAAGTACACGGCGTGTAGTTTATAATTACACGGCGTGTATTTCTTTTCACCCTTTATCCAAAGTACATGCTGGGGGATTTGGCATGTTTTCTTTACTTTGGAAATTTTGGAGTACACGGCGTGTAGATAAATCATACACGGCATGTACTTCCTTATTACGTGGTAACCGGCCTGGCGATCCCGTGTATGCGGTACGCAGATTATCCTTGCACACGGTTTCATCTGGGCCGAAATGGACTACACGGCATGTTGCTCCAACATACACATCGTGTATTATAGTTTCCACGCGCCATTAAATTCTGTTCAACACGGCGTGATTAATACTTAGACATATTCAATTCACACGGCATGGTTTGGTGGACCAGTGCCGGTTAGTTGAACCAAAGTACACGGCGTGTAGTTTTAATTACATGTCGTGTAATCCAGTGTTGTACAGTCAGAAAGAGAATATCCTCTAGATGAGTTCCTCATTTTTATTTTAATCAAAATAAAAATTAAAATTCAGTTTCTGTGATATGAATCGAGAAACAAAGGAGGAAGAACAGATCTTGTTTATTCAGATTTATAGAATGATATATTTCGAATTGAATCAAATATAATTGCGTAAATTATCAAAAAAAATTAAATAACTATAATCAACATTGTAACCTCCCTCTGATACCATTTGAAGGTTCTGGGCACAGTGGAAGCACGTGGGTGGATGTTCCCACTTGGCTTTTTGTCATTATCAATGATCAATCCGGGATCAATATGACGATAAACACCAGTCTCCAAGGATCGAATCATAGAAAAAGACAAAGAAGAAGGTTTGTCTCGGAACCACAAACAAGGATCGTTACAGGTTGATTATAATTAATTTAATTAATTAAAAAGAAATACCTTTTGGGTGTTCTTTCTTCGTTGATGTTCTTGATCACGTTGTCGATGTGATCTGTCGTTACGTCACAGAATCCAAGTGTAGACTCCCTCTAGCGGTGATCCACACGTGTACCTCATATCTCTGGACGTCGCCAAAGGATTATCCGGGTGCTAGCATGGAGAAGTCTTTTCTTGTGTTGTCCGCCTTAGATCGTCTTGATTCAATGGAAGAGGACCTACCTCGGTCTTGAGATCATTCTTGGAGGAAGAGGTTCTTTTGACCTTGAAAGAATTCTCCAGAATTTTTGTGCACAAAGATTCTCTTGTGTGTAGAAAAGGAGTTAGGGTTATGAGGATATTTATAATCAGGTTTGAGGTTATAGAGTTATGAAAATAAATAAATGCGTTATGCGTTTTATTTATTTAATTGACTCTCATTTAAAACCCCCATGTTGAATAATTAATTCCTTGACATGCTCCCACACTGATTATAATAAATATCATTTAAAACAATATTATATCCTCAAAATCCCGACTGGAAAAACTACACGGCGTGTATTAATAAATACACGGCGTGTACTTGTTTTTCATTGAAAACTACACGGCATGTACATTCAATGTACATGGTGTGTATATCTTGTTTTTATTTATTCATTTACTTTCCATAAAGAAAACTACATGGCGTGTAATTATTAATACATGGCATGTACTTGTTTTCCATTAAAAACTACACGGCGTGTAATCTTTAATACACGGCGTGTATATCTTGTTTTTCATTTCCTTCTTCCTCCATCATTAAAATGATTTAGCCTTCCTTGAATAATTATTAAACCACGTACAGGAATAATCTTTATTCTACTTGAGATACTTGAATACACTTAGTGTGTGACCCTCTAGGCCTCTTTCTTGTCGGCATTAGGCGGGCTTGCCTAAATTCCAAGATTACTGTCCAGAAATGGGTCAAGGCGCCCAAGAGAAAGAAGTTGATGCCGCATTGACATATCACCACATATGAATGCTTACTGTGTAATTTAATCCCTTTGTCTCGATATCTCATCAAGCAGGTTTCATGGCAGTGTCATAAGCCTATATGCTTGATCCGTCTTTCTTTGACTACCTGAAATAAACTCATCGTTCACACCATGGCCATGGAATTTAATGTGACAGTTCTATTTCAATCAAAGGGATGAGATATCAACTTCTATAAATAGAAGGGAAAATCCTTCCTCGACTTATCCATTAACAACATGTCACTCGTGACGCACCCAACGTACCCTACTTCCCACCAACTGTCTGGGTGACGGTTTTCGTCAGTAAATCTAAGTGCGCAAGTCATGACATTAGTTAATGATAATCTTCCAGTCTAAGGACCATTACACATGCTCGTAGATATCAATGTCCTATGACACCAATACATGTGGAATTGTTACTGGTGGGTATTTTCTCATAATCTCCCATCTTGGAGATTACCAAGTGCTAACTCCATGAGAGAGAGTCTCGTTTTCTTATGAGTACTCGCACATGACGGTCTGTATACTATGTGTCCTATCATAGTATGTCATCCAACTATAGAACTTTATTTAAGAATATTTTTATAGCATTTCAAGGTTCTCATCATAGCGGTGATCTTCCGTGACCTTATCAATGCAACAAATATTCCAGGACATTATTATATTATAGTCATGCAGAACAATGAACAATATATAATAAGTGAACGTTCATGTAATCAAAGTACAAAACAGTTGGTTCTCAGGACACCAACCCTTACAAGTGGATGGTATCATAAGAACACATCTCAATTGTATCATAAGGAACTTCATAGGATGTTAGAATAGATGAAAAACACCCTTTTATATTATTTGATGAATCAATTTAGAAAATAATAAGAAATATACTCTTTTGAAATCATGAATTAATTTTTAAATTTAAAAATTTACTTTTGAAAAATATAATAATATTTCCTTTTCTTTTTAAAACCATTAAGAATTAAAATTATATTTAAAAACATTTTAAAACATGGAAAGGAAGATTTATAAAGAAGAATTATCATAATGGTAAAATAAACCATAAGATTTTTTAGAAAACATTTTTACCATTATCTTGAAAGTTGAAGTTACAGGTCACATTAAAATTTTATTTTCAAAAAATTTAAGAAGTAAATTTTGAAAAATTTAACTTTTAAAATGAATCTTCAATAATTTATCCTTGAAAAAAAATATTTTTTCAAATGAATGTATAGTGGAAGATAAAACATGTGATCGTGAAAGGAAAACCTTTTTAATATTTTAAAATATCATTGTTGAAAACCCACACCATTAAAAGAGTGATAAATATTTCATTTGAAAAAGGTTAAATAGAAATTTCAATTTCACTATAAATAAAAACATATTTATATTTAAAGATAATAAAGTAGAACATTTGAGGAAAGAGTGGATATTTAAATGGAAGAAAAAGTGCTTATTAGGAGAGGGTGGGAATCATTCTTAACATCGTGAACTTTTATGAAGAAATAAATCCATCAATTTGATTGCCCAAAAAAATAAGTAGGAAAGGTATTATAATATCATCATAGGATAGAAAAAATTGTCTCTTAAAACCATTTTCAAATAGGAATCATTATAACTCAAGAAAATAATTTGAGTTAAGAAACCCCATTACATTGTCATTATCTATCGAATTAAAACTTCATAAAAAGTAAAAAATGAGATGGATTTGTAAATACCTTAGATTTCATAAAAATATTTATGATAAAATTAATCCATGTACAATATATATACACCACAAAAAAAAGGAAACAAGTGGTGAATACATATTATATCTCAATAAAGAAAAATTGAGATAAAAAAACCCTTACCTTTAATCCTACTTAGAAAAAAGTGATTTAACCTCCTGTATAAAAAAAGAAATATATTAATAACCTATTTTATAAACTTATACGTATTTATATACTTTTATAAACTTAATTTATAATAATGTATTTCAAATATATTAGTTAGTTATATTTTATTTTTCATCATCGTATGTTATTAGTTTTGATTGTTTGTTTAGTACTAGTTTCATAATGAAGGTGTCGATTATTATTTATAGTTTCAACATTAATTATTATAATATCATTATATTTACTATAATATATGTTTTATATTGTTTTATAATGTTCTAATTTTCTTTTATATGTATTTTTATTTATGATTATGTATGATGAAGTTTGTGATGAGTGTGTTACCGTAATTTATAACAAACAAAAAGGAAATACAATAATAAGTTAAATATTAGTATAGCCTTTGAAAAAAGATAAACCAAATATTATTTAAATATTAATGTCTATTAAAACAATTATTTATGTTTCCATGGTCATACATGATATAAATTTATAGCATTTTTCAAGTGGGTGGTTAAACCGACCCAAACAAGAACAAGTTGTAATCCATGGGTGAGTATAGTTAAGAAAGTGATTATTTTGGAATAATATAATTTTTAAATAAGAATAGTGATACTAGTTATATGTTTTTAAGGTGTTTAATTATATTTTAGTATATTTTTATAAATAATAAAAGACTATATAAAAAGCGTAATACGCCACTTTGGTAGAGGTGATAGTCTGCAAGTACACATGGGTGATACGTTTGGTTTATATAGACTGAGAACAAAATAGGGAATTATTTGTAATTTCATAATATTAAAAGTTTTATAAATATAATATTAATCTTTTAAATATACTTTTAGAACCATTTTTGTGGGGAAATGATGAAAAAATCAAGCACATTGTTCATGGAGGTGGTAGTCTGCACGTACGCATGACGACGTCTTCATTTTTTTACTAGTTTTGGAGGATGGTGTAAAATGGATATTACATTAGTATTATAACATTTTATAATATTATTAATACTTATGTTATCATACTTTAATGATTATAATATTTTTTAGGAGGAATATTAATAAAATAATTAAGAGATCTCGGTTGACAACATTACTTATCCCTTTAGATGTTTTCCACTCGGTAACACCTTAAGGCTCCTTAGACTGGTATTTTGGTAAGACCAAGGATTATAGGACATGGTGAGAGAGTTAGTATATAATATCTTATATTTTTTTCAAATAAAATCTTCTTAATGAGTGTGGAAATGTGGTGAAAGTGATCTCTTTTTATATGTGAAGGAAATGGAATTTTCATAATTATTCATTACTTTACAATAATATCGTGATACTATTCCATGGTAAAAGACTCCAAAATGAAAAATAATTGATTTTAAGATGAGTTAAGATCAATAATACTTATACCATTCATTTTTTTTCATTTTTTAAACAATTTTTTAGTCTTTTACCATTGGTTTTTTAACTTTTACCTTTTTAGTTTTTACCTTGGTAACTAGTTTTTACCTAAGTAATTAATTTTTTTTGAAAATATGAGATAACCTCTCTTGAAAAATTTTGATCTTATAGAACAAAATTTATAATATATTATATCTAAATAAATTTTTAAATTAAACATATAATATATAGAAAAATTATATTTATAGAAAATTGGTGTTTTAACCCTTATGTGTTCTTGATCTTATATAAAATTAATTAACAATTAAATTAGTGATGATATATTTTTATATATGTTTAGAAATAATATAATAGTAATTATATAAAATATATCATTCTAATTTATTAGATAAAAATTACACAACATTAATAAAACAATTCTTTGAAAATAACCCTTTCACTATTATCATGGCCATTAACTTTAATCTTAGTAATCATAATTTTATACCTAAAAATGGAATTTACCTTATTACATAATATTAACATGATAATAAAAGATATTAAAACCATTTTTTTATATTTAATTTCTATAAGTGATGAAAACTAATTTTTAATACAAGAGAATAAAAACAATTTTTAGAGTAAAATATTACTTAAGTTTTAAAAACGTTAAACATGGGTTTTATAAATTCAAAATAGTATATTTAAATGATTTATTTTAATTTTTAAATATTTAGTTTTATATGAAAAAATTTTCAAAAAAATTTATTTCATTCTTGTAATATGATAATGTTTTAAAAGTGACTGTAATAGAAAAATTGGTATTTTTTCACTATTCACCTAAAAATCAATTATTTTAGAAAATCTAAAAAATTTACCCTAATCTAATTTTGAGATGATAAATTGAAAAATAAATTTCATTTTACAAAATTTAAATTCAAAATTTTATAAATTTAACATTTAAATGAAAGAAAAATATATAAAGAAAAACTACTTTAATTTAAAAATTAAATTTAAAACATTAAGTGTTCTTAATCCTGTTTTTATCTATTTATAATTGATTAAAATATTTTTATCTACTATATATTTTATTATTATTAAGTTTTCTTAAAAATATTCATCTAATATGTCATAGATCGTTTTATTTTGGGGTTGTATGTGGATCGAACATAATATTGATTTTGAGAAAAATATATTCCAAAATCTTGAGGTGTTACAGGGACCCTTAGTGAGCCATGGATTATGTTGAAAAATAAGAATAAAATGTGCACAAATATTTACTTTAAAAATTACCTTTTTTCTTACCTATTCAGATTAAGTGGTTATATTTATTATGTAAAGGGGGTTATTTCAAGAGATGGGTTCATTGTTTAAGGGGCAGAGTATCTTATACTTGCAAAAGATGTTTCTTATCACCAAGGGATGAAATTATCTCAAAAATAACCTTATATGGTAGTTTTGTGCAAGGTTTCCATCTCAATAGATTTTATTGATTTGATGATTCTCTTTTATCTTGTAGAAGTCATAGAATATCTGATTTTATTTATAAAATTTGAGTTATGTTTCCAACAAATCCAAAAGTGGGAGATTGAAGTACCCTTTAATTTATTGATAAAGTGGTTATTGGTTTTCATTTTGGTAAAAATTCTTAAATATATGGAAGTAATTTTTCGTTTATTAATAGATGGTGGAGATGTTTTAAGGAGTCTCTAGTTAGAGTTAAAGCAAGTCTATAATTTCTAGACTAAGACGGACACAGTCGATATGAAGGTTATGCATATGATCAATGCAGTACAATCAATTTAACACGGTCAAATGGATATGTGTGTGTGGTAGATCGGTTCACTATTTATATGGTCGATCCACACTTTTGTTTGATCCAAAATACTTTGTGCGGTCGATCCACATAGTCAAAATTCACGATTGGTAAGTTGCATATATGTTCGATCCAGACTGAGACACATGGTCGATCTTCTTCACATTGTCAATCTACACGGTCGATACTTTGTTCATATAGTCAATACATACAGTCATTTGTTAGACATGATCATTTATATTTCTAAGTCTTGTTAGATTGTTTATTCATGTGGTCACTTAACGCGTGGTCAATTATCATAGACACCTAATTGTCTCATAGTTGATCTTCCTCACAGACACTCTTATAAATAGGGATATTTTTATGAAGGGTTTGGGTAAAAATCAAAAGTTACTAGAATTTATATATTCTAAAGAAATTAATTATAACAATTTTTTTCTGATCAATTATATCTTAAACATCATTGGCTTAGTCAAATTAATGATTCAAGATGAGTCTTATGGGATTTTGAATGATTTTTAAGGAGAAGGTTCATGGCCTAATTTCATGGGATTTAATTCCCATTATTTGAAATCATCTTTTGTGGTAAAAGTAGTAATTATTTAGGGATTATCAATATAGCCAAAAAAATTAGTGGTTTCCATAAATCATTAAGGTAATATATTTTTCAAACTAATGAGAATATAAAAAGGGAAAAAATAAGGAGAAAGTTTTTTTCTTGAATTAAGATGTAGTTGATACTCTGTTGTATTGAAAAATTATGTGTATCAAAGAAAATTGAGATCAAAAAAGTGAGAAGGTGAGTTGAATCAATTTTTGATAATTTTGGTACTTCCTAATGAAGATAATAAAGTTTGATTTATGTGTGTATTATCTTGTGCATGAATATATCATTCTGAATAAGGTTAGAGGGATATCAATTTGTTGTTGTTACTCTCAAACACATATGGCAGTCAAGTTCTCTCCTAAATTAGATCTAATTATTTATGAAAAGGCATCCTGAAACACCTTGGTGATTTGATTCATTCATAAGTGAGGAGTAAATTATCAAGGCTGGTGGTTCTAGGGTAAAAACTCCATTCATATGATGTTGTTGTGAAAGTTTAAGGACATCACCTACCCTTAATTTGTACTGGCCATTTATAGATCATCAAGAGTCAAGGAAGAACATTTCCCCTCTCTTGAAATCACTATTTTATTAGTGATTGTCTGGACCTCAGAACCCAACTGAACCTAGAAAGGATTAATCTCTATTATTGAGTCAAAACCTAATAAAATTATTATGTGTTACTTGATCTTTATTTTTTTATTAGACAGGTGAGGAACTACTTTTAAGAGTGGACTATGATTCTAATAGGTCGTATGGGTTTTATCCCAAAAGAAAATAATTTGTAAAAAGCACCGCCACTTCACCCCCCACTCCAAACCCCCCTCAGTGGTATACTGACTAATCAATACACTTAAATTAATCCTTTTTTTAACCCTAAAATGTGTTATATAGGTTATAAAGGGAGGGAAAATAATAGGAATAAACTCATGTTTGATGAAAAAGATTTAGAAAACTCTCTTCTTTACTCCAAAAGTTTCAAAACCTAAATAGAAAAAACCTATTATCACCCTATAATAAGAATCCACACAGGAACAGTGGTAAGATATTCCAAGAGGTATAAATATTACCATAGATTCATGATTATTAGACTAGGTGTAAAAACATCCCCATGAGGAATGAACATCAAAATTAAATAAACACATGAAATTATTTAAATCTCCAGTGTATCTAAGTGAAACTTTCATGTTAAACAAGTGATCTCTAGTAAAATCAAGATAATTAAAATGTAAGATCCTGTATTTGTTTAGTTATTTCACTCTTTGAGATTTTCATTGAGCCTTAGTGTATGAGTCTTGTTTAGAGATGGGGATCCTTTATTGGAAGCAAATGACATAAATTTCAGGTATATATGTTTTTTTGAATTAATATAGTCCATATATAAATGTGTTAAATGGTTTTACGAGGGTTTTCCATACTTTGGAAGGATTTAGAGGTGGTTCGGGTCCTTTTTTAGAAATTGGTCTTAAAGTTGTCTATTGGGAGATTACACAATATATACATGTTACATGATGTGTAACTGTTACTAGAAATATCGTGAACTAGTGCAGGGCATGAAGCGGTTACACATCTTGTAAACTGTTCACGTCATGTAAAATTCGAGTAGGGTTAAAATTAATCTGAGGCGATGAGTTTTTTGGAATATCACTTTAAAAATAAATATATTATATAAATATTTTACATGTAGTATATTTATTGTGAGAATTAGTTTTAAATGAATAGAACATATGATTTATTTTTCATTCCTTCATACGGTTTCTTTCTCTTGTCCCTATGGAGTATCCGAGGTGATTTGGAGCACCATCCTTCGTTATGAGCATCCCTATCACACATCTGATCCCTGGTGAGTGGTGTTTCTTTAGGTTTCCCTTCTCTCCCTTTGTTCTCCAGTAGTTTTGGGGTAATTTATTGGCCTTGGTATTTATTAGTTTTGATCTTTATTGGTTATGATCTAGAATCCTTCTTGTGGTCATTTGTGCCTTTGTTCTTATTAGTGAATCCTACTAGAAGTATTGTTTGATCATTTGTTAAAGGTAGGGGGTTTAAGTATTATCCCTATAGTCTGTTTAATTAAAAAGTATATGAAATATTGACATTATTCCAACATGACATGAACCTAGATTTATTAAATAATGAATTGGATTATTACTTGGAATCCCTTTGGATCCAATTTTTGTGACCTAGATTTTTTCTAGTCGTTGGGTGAGAGAACCCTTGACTAATGTGAATTGGATAATGGATTAAAGTGTGTTTATCATGACATGATACCTTAGGTGATTTCTTGATATAGAATTCCATGGTGATAGATTATTTATTTTAATATGATTATTGATCATTCTGATATAATGAAGTTAAATTGATAGATAAATGTTAATTTTCACAATTAACCATTGAGATGTGTGATTAGATATTATGATATCCATGATGTAATGTTTATATTGATAATTCAAGGCCCAATCTCATGTTGTAATGCTGATATTGAGAAGGATAGGCCCAATCTCATGTTGTAATGCATATATTGAGTGGGCTATCCTCATTATCATGTTGTAATACTTATATTGACTGAGATCTACCCTTTCCTATACTGTAATGCTTATATATAGGGATTGACTTGGATTTTTGGATTTATATCATGGATATATGGTTATTGGTTGGCATGGTTGATAGACATGCTTAGATACATTCTGGAATGGCATCGAAGTAGGTTATATTTTACCATGGTTATATGGTTATTGGTTGGCATGTTTATACTACAGGCTCAGAGATATTCTGACAGAGTGTCAAAGAAAGTTGTTTTATATATTGTATTAATTGATTGATTAATACACCTATTTATCACTTTATTACATACACTTATTATCAAAGTGGTTATATTTAGACATGGTGTTTTCGACCTATTGAGTTATACTCACACCTTATTCAGACTACCATATGGTCCCTGGGTAGATTACATGGACGTTGGACTAAACAAGGGAAAGGGACCTTACTGTTGATTTGTTTCTTACTGGATGGGTTGGAGTTTGGATATGGGACTGACATGGGGTTCAGGACTAGATTCTTTTGGGTTTACTTGTGTCTACTAAATTATTTTATTGTTTTTTTTTATTTCGATATTTAGTTATATATCAAATTATTATTAAATGATTCATTACAATTGATTTATTGGTTTCTCTTTTATTTTTCTAGTTTTATCATATGGTTTATACTTGTTTATTACTCTGATTATGTCATTTATATTATCTATTCACGCTTCTATGTAACTTTTTACTAAGGGTTATAGTCTCCCCTCTATACTAATCACACTTATACTGCTATTAGGTAGCCTATGGCATAAGGGGAGGTGCACTTGAGGTCACATAACCAACCCTTTTTGGCCACATGAGAGAGTGTCGGATCGAGGGATGTTACAAAGTGGTATCAAGATAGGTTTTACTTTCCCATTTATTTACTATTTTTTAAAGGTATAAAGTATATTGAGATATTTCAGGACTTGGTAATAAGATTTTTCATGGTAGTATCTAACCCATGTACGGGGAAAATCTAAGTGCCCAAGGATGGGATTGATGTTTATGTTGTTCTCTTATTATAGTTGATGTTATTTTACCTTGGTTGATTCACATGTGGTGTGAGGTTATTATTTCATGATGTTATTATTTCTTGATATTTATACTCATAACCCAGTATGGCATGAGATGAGTTTGCATGAATCATGATAGGCATATAGGGATATATATATATATATACACACACACATATATATATATATATATATTGACATGCATTGTTCATGATAGGGACATATTTATTTCATGTGATATATAATTTCATGTTTGAACTATGATATAATATACCTATTATATCTTAGAAATGAAATAAATGAACATATATGTTCTTCTAAAACACTTGTAGGCCACGTTTAGAGAGACTAGGAGTAGTGGTTCTTTGTTGTTGTCACCTTTTGAGGTTGACATTGTTGTTATAGACATTTTTTTAGGAATGTGTTTATCTTGTGTTGAAAATGCCTCCTCGTCATCTTTGAGTTGAGAATTAGGAGAGTGGAAATCATTATGCTCCTAATAAAGTTGATTCGAAGCTTCTAGTATCTCCTGAGGATCAGATGAATGTTCAACTTTGTGATATCTTCTTGAGGGTCATGTGATTCATGGAAAGGGATATTGTTCATATCGTGCCTTTGATTACTGAGTTGATAAGAGAGTTCAATATATATAATCTGCATACGTTTACTGGGGAGAGAGGCACCCAAGTATCCATGTTCTATATTGAATTGTTCTATATGATATTTAAGTATCTTGAGACACTCACAGATAGGAGGGTGAATCTTGTTTCATATATGATTCATGGACCTACTAAGAGTTGGTGAGACATTATTGAGAAATCAAGGTAGAAAGAGGAGTTATCTTGGAAAGACTTTGAGATGAATTTTTATAGACATTTCTATCCTGAGACATTAAGGGATAATAAGGATCGTGAGTTCATGCATCTGACACAAGAGGGCATGTTAGTACTGGACTATGCTGAACGTTTCACCGACCTGAAACACTTGGTTCCATATTTAGCTACTGATGAGATCTCTAGGGAAAGACATTTTCAGGATGGTCTTTTCTATGAGATTAGTTTATAGGTGAACATGTTCTATCAGAGCAGTTTTTAGGATGTGATAAATCAGGCACTTATCAGGAAGGGAATCTGAGAGAGGCCCCAAAAAATGGCCAGGCTATTTCAACAGGGTGAACTGGGAGCTCTTTTTCTGGTGGAAATAAGGACTATTATGATAGTTTTTTCCATGTTAATAGTGGTTAGAGAAATCAGGGTAGTGGTAATACATCCTAGGATCATGTTTTGTTGTAGTGTTTTAAGTGTGTCAAGTTGGGATGAAAACAGTATCAGTGTTTGTACCCTACTTTGGAGTATTGATCTTGCACTAGGATGGGAAACCTATAGAGGTTTTTTAGGGGAATTCCGTAGCAGATAAGTGGTAGGGGATCATGACAGGTACCAGAGTCTGGGAAGGACTCAGCTACTCCTCAGTAGGTAGGTAACTAGATATCCACAAGATGTTATAATCAACGCAAGGGACATGGTACCCCAGCACAGGAGTAGCAGTACCAAGCAGAGAGAATAGCTCAGGGGAGTTAGACTAGAGCTCAGGGCAGAGGGTCTAGTCAGCTACACATTATGCAGACTACTCTGGTTAGTGTGAATATAGGATCACCTACTATCATGTGTAAAATTATCATTTCATCTACCCTTGCTTGTGTTTTTTTATATAGGGGCATCACATTCCTTTTTATCTTATCTATTTTCAAATGGTTTCGGCTTAGATGTGGAAATATTGGATGGTGTTTTAACCATCTACATGTCATTGGGAGTGCGGCCAGAGAATATAAAATGTTGCAAGGCGTGTTCTTTAGAGATTAGTGGTTAACGTTTCTTTTGGGAACCATTTTTGAAAAAAGTGATAGGTTTTTATTTGATTATTGGTATGGATTTTATAGTTTTGTACCAGGATCATATAGACTATTACCAGAGGAGAGATGCCTTTATATCTACAAAAGGAGGCATCTATTCTCATCAGGGTGAGTGGGATCTTCAGGCTGGTCATGTAGGACCAATTCAGTACAGATTGGATTGTCTCATGACTAAGATAGTTGATATTTATCTAGATTATAGTGGAATTCATTAGGATTATCTTCCTCCAGTTGTGAATCATTTTCAAGATGTATTTCATGGAGAGTTATACAGCTTACCTCCCGAGTGGGAGATCGATTTTACGATCGAGTTGGTGCTGGGAGCAAAGCCAATTTTAACCCGCCTTATAGAATGGAACCAGAAGATCTTCAAGAGTTGAAATTTTAGTTGGAATATTTGAAAGATAAAGGTTTCATATAGCCTAGTTCATCTCCTTAGGGGTCTCCATTTCTTTTTTCTAAGAAGACTGGTAGGACTTTGCGTTAATGTGTGGATTATCAGAAATTGAACTAGATGATGGTCAAGAACCAGTATCCCCTTCCATGTATCGATGATCTATTTGATTAGTTGAGAGATTCTAATATCTTCACCAATATTTATTTAATATCAGGATACCATCAGTTGAGTTTGATTCCATCAGACATACCTTAGACTTCTTTTAGGAGTAGGTATAGCTTGTATGAGTTCATAGTGATGTTGTTTGGTTTGACTAACACATCGGTGGTATTCATGGCCTTGATGAATCATATATTTCATCCTTTTCTAGATTAGTTTGTAGTATTTTTGTTAATGAAATATTATTATACTCCTAGTCAATATACGATCATTCCAAGCATCTTGAAATCTTTCTGAGTATATTGAGAGAGCATCATCTTTATGCTAATATAACCAAATTCAAATTATGGATTGATAAATTGCACTTCTTGGGACATGTCATCTGAAAGGAATGAGTATCATTGGACCCAGATAAAGTTATAGTCAAGGTATCTTGGGATTAGCCCAAATATTTCTTCAAAAATTGGATCTTTCTAGTCTTAGAAGATTATTATTGGTTCTTTATTTAGGAATTCTCCCGTCTGGAAGAACTGATGTAAGGGCTAACCAAAAAGGGAGTGAAGTTTGATTGGTATGATGCTTGTGAAGGAGGTTTTCTAAAGATAAAAGGAAAGCTTAAATCATCACTTATCCTTAATTTACCTATGTCAGTTAATGCATATATACCGTGTACTACGATGCTTATGGATTTGGACTTAGAGAATTTCTAATGTAGGAGGATCGAGTGGTTTCTTGCGTCTCTAGATAGCAAAGAACGTATGATAGGAATTACCCTAATCATGATATGGAGTTATCATTAATGGTAAATTCCCTGAGATTTTGTATGAATTACTCATGTGTGAGAGGTTTGTGGCATACACGGACCACATGAACCTCAGGTGCATCTTTTCTTAGCGAGACCTAAACCTTCGGCGGAGGAGGTGGGTTGTCACACCCGGTTTTTTTTGTCATTGTTTTGATACGGTCCATTGGAAATCATGATCCTTTTCATGGGTATTTTGTGAGATTAATATTGAGTTTTTAAGTTTCATATATGTCTAATCACCCTAATTTGGGTTCCCCATTTCTTGTTTAGGAGTTTTTGAACAAAAGGGTGGTTACTTCATGATTTGGGCCAACCGTGAGCCCATTTCTAGTTTTAAAAACCGAATTTTTTTCTTTTATAACTCCTATGTTCTTCATTATTTTTCACCCATTAGACTTCCCACTTGTCCTATACTAACATATTAAAACTTACATATCATTTTGGACCCCATATAAATTCATAAGCATGGTGAATTAGGGTTACTTATTTAGGTATTGGGTCAGCCCATGGGCCCATTTCCAGTTTTAAAAAAATAATTTATTTATTTTATATATTATTCAATATTTAATATTTTTCGATGATTACACATACCCCTCTAATCCAATACCCCTATACGCACACCCCTTATCTATTTACCCTCTTTGGAGCTCATATGGGTCGCATATTAGGGCGAACGTTCTCAAGTTACCTCAAATCTCCCAGAATTTTTAAGGTAAATTGTTTCATACATAACTCATTCAATTCGTGATCTTTTTCCCACAAATATTTTTTACCTGATTCTACCAGACCTTAGGATCCTCTCAAAGAAGTTTCATCCCATTACCTTTTCTCTATGGTTGCAGATCTAATGGAATACAAAGAGTTTTTAGTGGAAACAGTGAGATTCCATCTCCTTTATCATCTCTCTTCTTCCTCCTTTCATTATTTCTTGGTTTTATAATATCCCCTAGTCATTATAGACCTAGGGTTTTGTTATCCCATGGATTTTGATGGATTATATATTCATTTAGGTCTGGTATTCATAGTTTTAGGTTTTATAAACCCGGGACGGGTGATTTCGGGTGTGCGTTTCCGTTACGCCAAGGTTTTGAGGTAGGATATCCCTTGAACAAACCTTTATCATTTAAGTTTCATCATTTTCATTCTGTTATAACCTTATTTATATGATATTTTCTGTTGTGAAACTTTTTTCTAAAGGTTTTGTGTGTAAATTATGTTTTATGACTTATTTTGTTAAAAATGTAGTTGTTTTGGTATAAATGTGCACTCCTCTTATTTGATAAATTATTCCATGAGCTTTCGCACTTGGTTTATGGTATTTGGAATATGTCTCGGTATATTGAATAAATTTATGTCATGAAAATATTGTTTTATCCCTTTTTAGGTGCTTAACATAAGTTGTTTTTTTAAAGAGTGCATGACATGTGTTCGGTAAATTGCCCGATTGGCTTTTATGTGTCTAGTGCAATTTAAAATAATTTTTTTGGATTTATAAATATATTGGAAGCATGTAAGAAAATTATTTTGGGATCCTTTTATGGCTTTCAAATTTGTATTTTGTATTACAAACAAATGTTTTTTTGTTTACAACATGTTTTGGCCCGAGTTACCGGAAAATGGCATGTTTCACATTCTTATAAAAATGGTTGTATTTTGAATATGTCACCTGAGTGTTTTAAGGGATTTATGAATGTGGTTTTATTCTGTAAATGTTGTTTACACACCTCCTTAATAAAATTTAATTTCATAACTTTTTCAAATGTTAGATTTGAGAAAAAATTTAAAGGTCTATTTGGCCTTTCCTAAAAATGAAGAATGAGTGTTTTACTTGTATATACCAAGTTGTGAAATTGGGATTGTTTTATGGTCCATGAAATGATTTTATTAAATGTTGTTAGGGATGCAAAATATGGTTTGGTATGGTTTTTATGTGTGTTTATAATTGAAAGAGTGTTTTTGAATGAGTTTTATGTTCAAAGCCTCAATACACTCCTTGAAATTGTTTTACAAAAAAAATTGTGATTTGTTGATTCGTGAACGAAATGTGAAGAA
This sequence comes from Viscum album, assembly GCA_963277665.1. Lineage (NCBI taxonomy): Eukaryota > Viridiplantae > Streptophyta > Magnoliopsida > Santalales > Viscaceae > Viscum > Viscum album. The sequence continues at coordinate 966,336,761 of OY728133.1, read as the reverse complement.
AGTTTGGGGGATTTTTGTGTGTTTATGGTTTGGGGATGGAATTTTTATGTGAAATTATTATTTGATAATATTTGTGACTTGATTGATCACTAAAGGTAATCTCGGGTATCTAGGTGGGCGGACGTGTACTAGTATGCTAGTGATCCTGTAGGGTTTGGCCCCTGTTTCACGTAGCAAGTTTGACGATGAAAACACTAAATAAAATATGATGATGATGATGTTGGGGGACCACTAGGTTATGGGTATTCTCCTTACTAGTGGCTCGTGTTCATGATAACAGATATTTATTATGGTTACTTTCACCAAGATGCGAGCTACCTGGAACTCACAACTGACTAGTGCCTAGGGGTGTTCCCGTGACATGTGCTCATTGGATCTTTTGTACTCACCGTCTGTATACGGTGTGTTTGGTTGGTAAATTCAGTAGTGAGTGTGATTTATTTAAAAGTTAAAATTATTTAAAGAATCCCTCTTGAAAAGTGTTTTCATTTTGAATTTGCACCACTTTGAATGTTGTTACTTGCATTTTTGTATATAAAGCAAGCATGTTTCTGTCTGATAATTATTATAGCATAGAACCTCATTTGAAAAACATACATTTATATATTGTATTAAAAACTTCAAATTGATGTTTCTTTTATTTTAATGGAGTTCATTGGGAATATAATATCGGGCCAACCTACTGAGTTTTAATACTCACGCCTATAGTCTTCTTCTGTTTTAATCCCTTGTGCAGGTTTCAGTTTGAGTTCGATCGCCTTGGGCGATGTGTGATAATTTTATTAGAGAGTGACCAGTGAGGTCACATGGAGTTAGTTGGTTATCTTTTTTGGTCAGTTGGGTTGTTTTCTTAGTTTTACTTTCAGTTTGATGTACAAATAATGTTCAGTTCCATTTTTATATAAATGTATTTTGGGTAGTCCATTTCTTTCCACTGTTTGTTTTATTTTTCATATATGGGAAAAATAGTTCCCTTGTGTACTCTATTGATTCCCTTGGTGATTTTCTCCATCCCGTAAGGATCGATAACGCCTCTTGGAACTTGTCACTGGCTAGCCTAGGTGACCGGTTCAGGGTCGACTCGGACTGGTTCGTGACAAAATGGTATCATAGGAGGTCGGATCTTAGTAGACCATTCTTTTAGAGCAGCCTTGTTATTTTTGGGATGTCAAGGTAGATAGAGTAGTATTTTTGGTACTTGAGGGGTAAGTACAGGTATAGCATCGTGAACACTTTCTCGTTCTAATCCTCGGGTTTCCATGGGAAGTTCGGTTTTATTAGTGTCCTTTGTTCTTATTGATTGTTTGGTGTTGGGATATGACAAGGAGAGTCTGACTAATGACCTCCGTGAGCTCGCAGGTCCTGGAAAGCCATGTGGAGCTGGGGAATTTTCCTAATAAGTCTCTCTGTGTTGGTTTTGTGTTTGACATATGGCCGCCAACCATATGGTCAATTCACCCACCGACACTAGTTCCCTTTTTTTGGGTCTCTTGAACCTTTCATGAATTCTGATTTTTTTTTGAAAATATTTGTGTGAGAATTATGGAAATGGGTTTTAAATGAAGGAATGGATTTGGAAAAGTATAAAAGGGGTTTTTAAAAATTAATTATAAGAATGGTTTTTTTTAAGGTTGTGTTTCTTTAAACAAATTTTGGGGAGGAAGTGGAAATGATTTAACAGGATTGGATTTTCCCTATAATAAACTTGGGGTTTGTTGAAATAAAATGTTTTGAAAGTGTTAATCATTTTAAAGTAATTATGAAAATTTCTTTTAAATGGTTTGTTTTGTTCTGTTGAAAAGTGTTTGAATCTAATGAATAGGTTTTGGAAATTTAGTTTTGTTCAGCTGGTGTTTTTATGGAAAGGGGTTTTGTCTTTTGTTGTTGTAAGATTATGAAAAGAGACCTTGGTGATTTTAATTTCAAAAAAATGGGGAAGGGATATTTGGAATAGAATGGTTGTTTTTCTAAGTTCTATTAAATGAAATGGATTTTTTTTAATCAAGTTGTTTTTGATGAATTGTGGTTTGTTTTTTGGAATATGAAAAGGGTTTTTGACTTGGTGGTTGGTGTTCCTTTTGAAGGTAAATGATTTTTGGAATGATGTTGTTTTATCCTTTGGTGTTTTCATGGGTGCTCACATGCATGGTTTTATTTATATCTGGAAGGATGGCCTATATGGAATGGTGGTTGGGTTCCTGGGGTGGCAAGGAATTGTGCATATGGGTGAGACTTGATGAAACACCATTGGTGAATGTGAAAATCCACCAAGTTAGTTTTTTTTATTTTTCAAAATTTTTTTTAGCTGAAAAATTATGGTGTTTGTTTTGAACCAACGGTTATGTGGATGGTTTATTCTATGTCTAAGAAGTATTTTGTATTCAGTATGCTTCTTTATGAAGTAGAATTAATAATCTTTTTGTATCTTGATATGAGATCTTGTTGGTGGATCGGTTTTGGAGTAATGTTCATTAGGTTCCTAAAGATGTGTTTGATGATGTGATGTGGCCATAGATAGTTCTCCGTTGGAAATATTTCCTGCAGATCAACCTAAGTATTAATTTCCAATGTTAAATCCACCTCTTTGGATGATTCCTCAACCTATTTTTTGGAATAGAGAGATATTTGGGATCGATTAAAACTGTTTATAGGTCGTGATAATTCTTTTTCACATAGTAGTTGTGTTCGGTGATGTTGACATGTCTCACCATATTCTTTATCTATTCTGCCCCTTATTCGGAGTGAGACAGAATTTTAATATGTATCTAAGATTTCCTATTTACATGAAGGTTTTTTTTGTTACCAAGTGAGTTTTTTTGAGTAGTGTGATCCTTATCACCTGACTACGGTGAATCAGATGCTTCAAGAATCAGGACTCCATCCATAGGCCTCGGAGTGAAGCTTTTCACGCAGTCAAAAACTCACCAGAGGTGTGGAGTGCTTGATTAGTATCCTTACTCCTATATTTTGTTAAGTGAGTTTCTATTTCAGTGTTTTGGTCCTCATTTCTTTGAATTTCTCTTTGTCGCAACAAGCGTGGTGGACTTACCCCTCACACAGTGTCATAGTTATGCCTTCATGGATGTGGGTTTTCAATCAATGTCCCTGTGTGGACCGCCTGTGAAAATCAAGTGCGTTCATGGTGTTGTCTATTCGTAGGTGGAGATTTTTGGGTAGTTCCTTTGTTTATTTTGTGCTTTCAGTGTCCAAATTATTGGGTCTCCTTTCCTCCCATCCCCAAGTGGTGGGGGTCCAGATCTGTGTTGAAAGTGTTGGCCCAGTTCTTGTCCCCTCTATTCGGGAGTGGGTGATTTATATGTTCATTTTGTAACCCTATTAACATGGTATTGTAGATTTTCTTAGGATATTTTTTTTGTTCTTTTTTGAGTGAGGCCCAATTATAGATCATTTTGAATTCTTGTCTGTTCGTTGCTGGTTTGTCTCTAATAGTGGGGAGACCCACCATGGGTCTCATGGATTTTCATCCTAAAAAAAATTCTAGTGCTAGTTGTTTCTTAATGGTAGGGAGTAAATTATGGAATCCCATGGAATATTTGGTTCTTGTGAGTTCTCTTTTGTTTGGGTGATGGTTGGGTTCATTGGTATAAGGCCCAACAATCGGGTTCTTGGCGTGGTTGTGGAGGTGGTGGCTTGATATTTCAAATGATTTTCCAGAAGTGGTTTTGAGTAGTGTGTTTTTTTTTATCAAGAGGGTTAACATACATTGATGGTTGATTATATTTCCTTTTATTTATAGGATGTATCAGGTTGATAGGTAATCCTTAGGTGTTGATTTTTCAGCTGGAAAGTGTTATGGCTTTCCGGGGACGGAAAGCTTTAATGGTGGGGAGAATTGTCACACCCGGTTTTTTTATCTTTGTTTTGATCCGGTCCATTGGAAATATCGATCCTTTTAATGGGTATTTGGTGAGATTAATCTTGAATTTTAAGTTTCATATATGTCTAATAACCCTAATTTGGGTTCCCCATTTCTTGTTTAGGAGTTTTTAAAGGGTGGTAACTTCATGGTTTGGGCCAACCGTGAGCCCATTTCCAGTTTTAAAAACCGAATTTCTTTCTTTTATAACTCCTATTTTCTTCATCATTTTTCACTCATTCCACTTACCACTTGTCCTATACTGACATATTAAAACTTCCATTTCATTTTTGACCCCATAGAAATTTATAATCATGGGGAAATAGGGTTACTTATTTAGGTATTGGTCCAGCCCATGGGCCCATTTCCAGTTTTTAAAAATAATTTATTTGTTTTATATCATTTTAAATATTTAATATTTTTCGGTTATTACACCTCTCACTAGAATCCAATACCCCTATCCTCACCCCCCTTATAGATTTACCCTCTTTGGAGATCATATGGTTCACAGATTAGGGAGAAAGTTCTTAGGTTACCTCAAATCTCCCAGAATTGTTAAGCTAAATTTTTTCATACATAACTCATTCAATTCACAATATTTTTCTGAAAAATATTTTTTACCAGATTTTTCTAGACCTTAGGAGCCTCTCCAAGAAGTTTCATCTCATTAAATTTTCTCTAGGGTTTCAGATCTAATGGAATATGAAGAGTTTCTAGTGGAAACGGTGAGATTCTATCTCCTTTATCCTCTCTCTTCTTCCTCCTTTCATTATTTCTTGATTTTATAATATCCCCTAGTCATGATAGACCAAGGGTTCTATTATACCATGGTTTTTGATGTATTATATATTCATTTAGGTCTTGTATTCATAATCTTAGGGTTTATAAACCCACGACGGGTGATTTCGGGTGTGCGTTTCCGTTACGTCAAGGTTTTGAGGTAGGATATCCCTTGAACAAACCTTTATCATTTAAGTTTAATAATTTTCATTCTGTTATAACCTTATTTATATGATATGTGTGGCTGTGAAACTTTGGTTCTAAATTTTTTGTGTGCAAATTATGTTTTTTGACTTATTTTGTTAAAAATGTAGTTATTTTGGTATAAATGTGCACTCCTCTTATTTGATAAATTATTCCATGAGATTTTTCACTTGGATTATGGTATTTGAAATATGTCTCAGTATATTTAATAACTTTATGGAATTAAAATAGTGTTTTATCCCTTTTTAGGTTCTTAACATAAGTTGTTTTTTTAAAACGTGCATGCCATGTGTTCGGTAAATTGCCCGGTTGGCTTTTATGTGTCTAGTGCAATTTAAAATATTTTTTTTGGATTTATAAATATATTGGAAGCTTGTAAGAAAATTATTTTGGGATCCTTTTATGGCTATAAAATTTGGATTTTTTTTACAAACAAATGTATTTTTTACAACATTTTTTGGCCCGAGTTGTCACAAAATGGCCCGTTTCACATTCTTATAAAAATGGTTGTATTTTGAATATGTCACCTGAGTGTTTTAAGGGATTTAAGAATGTGGTTTTATTATTTAAATGGTGTGTACACACCTTCTTAATAAAATTTAATTTCATAACTTTGTAAAATGTTAGATTTGAGAAAAAATTTAAAGTCTCGTTTGGCCTTTCCTAAAAATGAAGAATGAGTGTTTTACTTGTATATACCAAGTTGTGAAATTGGGATTATTTTATGGTCCATGAAATGATTTTATTAAATGTTTTTAGGGATGAAAAATATGGTTTGGTATGGTTTTTATGTGTTTTTATAATTGAAAGAGTGTTTTTTAATGATTTTTATGTTCAAAACCTCAATACACTCCTTGAAATTGTTTTACGAAAATATTTAGTGGTTTGTTGATTCGTGAACAAAATGTGAAGAATTTTTGGGGGCTGTTTTTGTGTTTATGGTTTTGGGATGGAATTTTTATGTGAAATGAGTATTTGATAATATGTGTGACTTGATTGAGCACTAAAGGGAATCTCGGGTATCTAGGTGGGCGGACGTGTACTAGTATGCTAGTGATCCTGTGGGGTTTGGCCCCTGTTTCACGTAGCAAGTTTGACGATGAAAACACTAAATAAACTATGATGATGATGATGTTGTGGTACCACTAGGTTATGGGTATGCTCCCAACTAGTGGATCGTGTGCACGAGAATGGATATTTATTATGGTTACTTTCACTGAGATACGAGGTACCTGGAGCTCACAACTGACTAGGGCCTAGGGGTGTTCCCGTGACATGTGCTCATTGGATCTTTTGTACTCACCGTCGGCATACGGTGTGTTTTGTTGGTAAATTCAGTAGTGAGTGTGATTTATTTAAAAGTTAAAATTCTTTAAAGCATCCCTCTTGAAAACTGTTTTCATTTTAAAGTTGCACCGCTTTGAAAGTTGTTACTTGCATTTTTGTATATAAAACATGCATGTTTTTGTCTGATAATTATTATAGCATGGAACCTCATTTCAATAACATGATTTTATATATTGTATTAAAAACATGAAATTCGTGTTTCTTTTATTTTAATGGAGTGCATTGGGAATAGAATATCGGGCTAACCTACTAAGTTTTAATACTCACGCCTATAGTCTTCTTCGGTTTTTAGCCCCTGTGCAGGTTTCAGCTGGAGTTCAATCGTCTTGGGTGATGTGTGAAAATTTTGTTGGAGAGTGACCAGAGAGGTCACCAGGAGTTATTTGGTTATCGGTTTTGGTCAGTTGGGTTGTTGTCTTAGTTTTACTTTCAGATTCTTGTACAAATAATGTTCAGTTCAATTTTTATATAAATGTATTTTGGGTTATCCATTTCTTTCCTCTATTTGTTTTATTTTTCACATATGAGAGAAATAGTTCCCTTGTGCACTCTATTGATGCCCTTGGTGCTTGTCGCCATCCCGGGAGGATCGGGAACACCTCTCGGGACTTGTCGTTGGCTAGCCTGGGTGACCGGTTCAGGGTCGACTCGGACTGGTTCGTGACAAAATGGTATCAGAGGAGGTCGGCTCTTATCAGACCATTCTTTTAGAGCATCCTTGTTATTTTGGGGATGTCAAGGTAGATGGAGTATGATTTTTGGGACTTGAGGGGTAAGTACAGGTAGATCTTCATGAACTCTTTCTCGTTCTAATCCTCCAGTTTTCATGGGAAGTCCGGTTTTATTAGTGTCCTTTGTTCTTGTTGATTGTTTGGTGTTGGGATATGACAAGGAGAGCCTGACTAATGGCCTCCGTGATCTTGCAGGGCCTGGAAAGCCATGTGGAGCTGGGGAATGGTCCTAATAAGTCTCTCTGTTTTGGTGTTGTGTTTGACATATGGCCGCCAACCATATGGTCAAGTCACCCACCGACACTAGTTCCCTTTTTTTGGGTCTCTTGAACCTTTCATGAATTCTGAATATTTTTTTTGAAAATATTTGTGTGAGAATTATGGAAATGGGTTTTAAAGGAAGGAATGTATTTGGAAAAGTAGAAAAGGGGTTTTCAAAAATTAAATATAAGAATGGTTTTGGTAAGGTTGTGTTTTTCTTAAACAAATTTTGGGGAGGAAGTGGAAATGATTTAACGGGATTAGAGTTTCCCTAATCTAAACTTGGGGTTTTTTGAAATAAAATGTTTTTAAAGTGTGAATAATTTTAAAGTAATTATGAAGATTTGTTTTAAATGGGGTGTTTTGGGCTGTTGAAAAGTATTTGAATCTGCTGAATAGGTTTTGGAAATTCGGTTTTGGGCAGCTGGTGTTTTTCTGGAAAGGGGTTTTGTCTTTTGTTGTTGTCATATTATGAAAAGAGACCTTGCTGATTTTAATTTCAAAAAAGTGGGGAAGGGCTATTTGGAATAGAATGGTTGTTTTTGTAAGTTCTATTAAATTAAATGGATTGTTTTTTTAATCAAGTGGTTTTTTATGAATTGTGGTTTGTTTTTTGGAATATGAAAAGGGTTTTTGACTTGGTGGTTGGTGTTCCTTTTGAAGGTAAATGATTTTTGGAATGATGTTGTTTTATCCTTTAGTGTTTTCATGGGTGCTCACATGCATGGTTTTATTTATATCTATAAGGATGAACTATATGGAATGGTGTTTGGGTGCCTGGGGTGGCAAGGAAATGTGCATATGGGTGAGACTTGATGAAACACCATTGGTGAATGTGAAAATTCACCAATTTAGTTTTTTTTATTTTTAAAAAGTGTTTTTAGTTGAAAAATTATGGTGTTTGTTTTGAACCAATGGTTATGTGGATGGTTTATCCTATGTATTAGAATTATTGTGTATTTAATATGCTTTCTTATGACCTTGAATTCATACTCTTTTTGTATCTTGATATGAGATCTTGTTGGTGGCTCGGTTTTGGAGTAATGTTCATTAGGTTCCTAAAGATGTGTTTGATGTCGTGATGTGGCCATGGATAGTTCTTCGTTGGAAATATTTACTGCTAAACAACCTAAGGATTAATTTAAAATGTTAAATTCACCTATTTGGATGATTCCTCAACCTATTTGTTGGAATAGAGAGCTATTTGGGATCGATTAAAAGTGCTTATAGGTCGTGATAATTCTTTTGCACATAGTAGTTGTGTTCGGTGACGTTGATGTGTCTCGTCATATTCCTTATCTATTCTTCCCCTCGTTTGGAGTGAGATTGAATTTTTATATGTATCTATGAGTTCCTAATTACATGTAGGTTTTTGTTTGTGAGAAAGTGAGCTTTTTTGAGTGTTGTGATACTTATCACCTGACTACGGTGCAGCAGATGCTTCAAGAATCAGGGCTCCAGCCATAGGCCTCGGAGTGAAGCTTTTCATGCAGTCACCAAATCACCAGAGGTGTGGATTACTCGATTATGATCCTTCCTCCTCTATTTTGTTAAGTTAGTTTCTATGTCAGTGTTTTGGTTCCTCATTTCTTTTAATTTCCCTTTGTCGCAACAAGCGTGGTGGACTTACCCCTCACACAGTGTCTGTAGTTATGCCTTCATGGATGTGGGTTTTCAATAAATGTCCTTGTATGGACCTCCTATTAAAATCAGGTGTGTTCATAGTGTTATCTATTCTTAGGTGGAGAGTTTTTGGTAGTTCCTTTGTTTCTTTTGTTGTTTCAGGGTCCAAATTATTTGGTCCCCTTCTCTCCCATCCCCGAGTGGTGGGGGTCCAGATCTGTGTTGAAAGTGTTGGCCCAGTTCTTGTCCCCTCTGTTCGAGAGAGGGTGGTTTATATGTTCATGTTGTAACCCTATTAACATGGTATTTTAGGTTTTCTTAGGATAGTTTTGTTAGGATTGTTTAAGTGAGGCCCAATTCTATCTCATGTTGAATTCTTGTCTGTTCGTTGCTGGTTGGTCTCTAATAGTGGGGAGACCCACCATGGGTCTCATGGATTTTCATCCTAAAAACTTCTCAAGTGCTAGTTGTTTCTTAATGGTGGGGAGTAAATTATGGAATCCCCTGGAATATTTGGTTCTTGTGAGTTCTATTTGGTTTGGGTGATGGTTGGGTTCATTGGTAGAAGTCCCAACAATCAGGTTCTTGGCTTGGTTGTGGAGGTGGTGGCTTGATATTTCCAATGATTTTCCAGAAGTGGTTTTGAGTAGTTTGTTTTTTTATCAAGAGGATTAACATCCATTGATGTTTGATGATATTTACTTTTATTTATAGGTTTTTTTGGGTTTATAGTTAATCTTTAGGTGTTTATGTTTCAACTGGAAAGTGTTATGGCTTTCCGGGGATGGAAAGCTTTAATGGTGGGGAGAATTGTCACACCAGGTTTTTTTGTCTTTATTTGGATCCGGTCCATTGGAAATCCTGATCATTTTCATGGGTATTTTGTAAGATTAATCTTGAGTTTTAAAGTTTAATATATATCTAATCACCTTAATTTGGGTTCCCCATTTCTTGTTTAGGAGTTTTTGAAGAAGGGGTGGTTACTTCATGATTTGGGCCAACCGTGAGCCCATTTCCAGTTTTAAAAACCAAATTTGTTTCTTTTATAACTCTATGTTCTTCACAATTTTTCACCCATTAAACTTCCCACTTTTCCTATACTTACATATTAAAACTTCCATATCATTTTTGACCCCATATAAATTCATAAGCATGGTGAATTAGGGTTACTTATTTAGGTATTGGGCTAGCCCATGGGCCCATTTCCAGTTTTAAAAAAATAATTATTTCTTTTATATATTATTAAATATTTAATATTTTTTTGTTCTTATACCTCCCCCTCGAATCCAATACCCCTATCCGCACCCCCCTTATTGATTTACACTCTTTGGAGCTCATATGGGTCGCAGATTAGGGAGAAAGTTCTCAGGTTACCTCAAATCGCTCAGAATTGTTAAGGTAAATTATTTCATACATAACTCATTCAATTCGTAATATTTTTCCCAAAAATCTTTTTTACCTGATTCATCCAGACCTTATGAGCCTCTCCAATAAGTTTCATCCCATTAAATTTTCTCTAGTGCTGCAGATCTAATGGAATATGAAGAGTTTCTAGTGGAAACAGTGAGATTCCATCTCCTTTATCCTCTCTCTTCCTCCTCCTTTCATTATTTATTGGTTTTATAATATCCTATAGTCATTATCGACTTAGGGTTCTATTATCCCATGGTTTTGGATGGAGTATATATTCATTTAGGTCTTTTATTCATAGTTTTAGGGTTTATAAACCCACGACGGGTGATTTCGGGTGTGCGTTTCCGTTACGCCAAGATTTTGAGGTTGGATATCCCTTGCACAAACCTTTATCATTTAAGTTTCATCATTTTCATTGTGTTATAACCTTATTTATATGATTTTTTCTTCTATAAAACTTTTTTTCTAAAGGTTTTGTGTGCAAATTATGTTTTATGACTTATTTTGTTAAAAATGTAGTTGTTTTGGTATAAATGTGCACTTCTCTTATTTAATAAATTATTCCATGAGCCTTCGCACTTGGTTTATGGTATTTGTAATATGTCTCGGTATATTTAATAACTTTATGTCATGAAAATGGTGTTTTATCCCTTTTTAGGTGCTTAACATAAGTTGTTTTTTTAAAAAGTGCATGCCATGTGTTCGGTAAATTGTCCAGTTGGCATTTATGTGTATAGTGCAATTTAAAATAATTTTTTTAGATTTATAAATATATTGGAATCATTTAAGAAAATTATTTTGGGATCCTTTTATGGTTTTAAAATTTGTATTTTGTTTTACAAACAAATGTTTTTTTTGTTTACAACATGTTTTGGCCCGAGTTGCCGAAAAATGGACGGTTTCACATTCTTATAAAAATGGTTGTATTTTGAATATGTCACCTGAGTGTTTTAAGGGATTTATGAATGTGGTTTTATTCTGTAAATGGTTTGTACACACCTCCTTAATAAAATTTAATTTCAAAACTTTTTCAAATGTTAGATTTGAGAAAAATTTTAAAGGCCCGTTTGGCCTTTCCTAAAAATGAAGAATGAGTGTTTTACTTGTATATACCAAGTTGTGAAATTGGGATTGTTTTATGGTCCGTGAAATGATTTTATTAAATGTTTTTAGAGATTAAAAATATGGTTTGGTATGGTTCTGATGTGTCTTTATAATTGAAAGAGTGTTTTTCAATGATTTTTATGTTCAAAGCCTCAATACACTCCTCGAAATTATTTTTCGAAAATATTTAGTGGTTTGTTGATTCGTGAATGAAATGTGACGAATTTTTTGGGGATGTTTGTGTGTTTATGGTTTTGGGATGGAATTTTTATGTGAAATGAGTATTTGATAATATGTGTGACTTGATTGAGCACTAAAGGGAATCTTGGGTATCTAAGTGGGCAGACATGTACTAGTATGCTGGTGATCCTGTGGGGTTTGGCCCCTATTTCACGTAGCAAGTTTGACGATGAAAACACTAAATAAACTATGATGATGATGATGTTGGGGTACCACTAGGTTATGGGTATGCTCTCTACTAGTGGATCATGTGCACGAGAATGGATATTTATTATGGTTACTTTCACTAAGATACAAGGTACCTGGAGCTCACAACTGACTAGTGCCTAGGGGTGTTCCCGTGACATGTGCTCATTGGATCTTTTGTACTCACCATCGGCATACGGTGTGTTTGGTTGGTAAATTCAGTAGTGAGTGTGATTTATTTAAAAGTTAAAATTCTTTAAAGCATCCCTCTTGAAAACTGTTTTCATTTTAAAGTTGCACCGCTTTGAAAGTTGTTACTTGCATTTTTGTATATAAAACATCAATGTTTTTGTCTGATAATTATTATAGCATGGAACCTCATTTCAATAACATACTTTTATATATTGTATTAAAAACATGAAATTGGTGTTTATTTTATTTTAATGGAGTGAATTGGGAATAGAATATCGGGCTAACCTACTAAGTTTTAATACTCACGCCTATAGTCTTCTTTGGTTTTTAGCCCTTGTGTAGGTTTCAGCTTGAGTTCAATCGCCTTGGGCGATGTGTGATAATTTTGATGGAGAGTGACCAGAGAGGTCACCTGGAGTTATTTGGTTATCGGTTTTGGTCGGTTGGGTTGTTGTCTTAATTGTACTTTCAGTTTCTTGTACAAATAATGTTGAGTTCAATTTTTATATAAATGTATTTTGGGTTGTCCATTTCTTTCCTCTATTTGTTTTATTGTTCATATATGAGATAAATAGTTCCCTTGTATACTCCATTGATGCCCTTGGTGCTTGTCTCCATCCTGGGAGGATCGGGAACGCCTCTCGGGACTTGTCGCTGGCTAGCCTGGGTGACCGGTTCAGGGTCGACTCGGACTGGTTCGTGACAAAATGGTATCAGAGGAGGTCGGCTCTTAGCAGACCATTCTTTTAGAACATCCTTTTTATTTTGGGGATTTCAAGGTAGATGGAGTATGATTTTTGGGACTTGAGGGGTAAGTACAGGTAGATCTTCGTGAACTCTTTCTCGTTTTAATCCTCCAGTTTCCATGGGAAGTCCGGTTTTATTAGTGTCCTTTGTTCTTGTTGATTGTTTGGTGTTGGGATATGACAAGGATAGCCTAACTAATGGCCTCTGTGATCTCACAGGTCCTGGAAAGCCATGTAGAGCTGGGGAATGGTCCTAATAAGTCTCTCTGTTTTGGTGTTGTGTTTGACATATGGCCGCCAACCATATGGTCAAGTCACACACCGACACTAGTTCCCTTTTTTTGGGTCTCTTGAACCTTTCATGAATTCTGAATATTTTTTTTGAAAATATTTTTGTGAGAATTGTGGAAATGGGTTTTAAAGGAAGGAATGGATTTGGAAAAGTAGAAAAGGGGTTTTCAAAAATTAAATATAATAATGGTTTTGGTAAGGTTGTGTTTTTTTTAAACAAATTTTGGGGAGGAAGTGGAAATGATTTAATGGGATTGGATTTTCCCTAATCTAAACTTGGGGTTTTTTGAAATAAAATGTTTTGAAAGTGTAAATAATTTTAAATTAATTATGAAGATTTGTTTTAAATGGGTTGTTTTGGGCTGTTGAAAAGTATTTTAATCTAATTAAAAGGTTTTGGAAATTTGGTTTTGTGCAGCTGGTGTTTTTCTAGAAAGTGGTTTTGTCTTTTGTTGTTGTCAGATTATGAAAAGAGACCTTGATGATTTTAATTTCAAAAAAATTTTGAAGGGCTATTTGGAATAGAATGGTTGTTTTTGTAAGTTTTATTAAATTAAATGTATTGTTTTTTTAATCAAGTGGTTTTTGATGAATTGTGGTTTGTTTTGTGGAATATGAAAAGGGTTTTTGACTTGGTGGTTGGTGTTCCTTTTCAAGGTAAATGATTTTTGGAATGATGTTGTTTTATCATTTGGTGTTTTCATGGGTGCTCAAATGCATGGTTTTATTTATATCTTTAAGTATGACCTTGGGTGCCTGGGGTGGAAAGGAAATGTTCATATGGGTGAGACTTGATGAAACACCATTGGTGAATGTGAAAATCCACCAAGTTAGTTTTTTTTATTTTTCAAAAGTGTTTTTAGTTGAAAAATTGTGGTGTTTGTTTTGAACCAATGGTTATGTGGATGGTTTATCCTATGTATTAGAAGTATTGTGTATTTAATATTCTTTATTATGACCTTGAATTCATACTCTTGTTGTATCTTGATATGAGATCTTGTTGGTGGCTCAGTTTTGGAGTAATGTTCATTAGGTTCCTAAAGATGTGTTTGATGTTGTGATGTGGCCATGGATAGTTCTTCGTTGGAAATATTTACTACTGACCAACCTAATGATTAATTTAAAATTTTAAATTCACCTATTTGGATGATTCCTTAACCTATTTGTTGTAATAGAGAGCTATTTGGGATCGATTAAAAGTGCTTATAGGTCGTGATAGTTGTGTTCGGTGACGTTGATGTCTCTCGCCATATTCCTTATCTATTATACCCCTTGTTTGGAGTGAAATAGAATTTTGATATGTATCTATTATTTCATAATTACATGAAGGTTTTTGTTTGTGATCAAGTGAGTTTTTTTGAGTGGTGTGATCCTTATCACCTGACTGCGGTGCAGCAGATGCTTCAAGAATCAGGGATCCAGCCATAGGCCTCAGAGTGAAGCTTTTCCCGCAGTCACGAAATCACCAGAGGTGTGGATTATTCGATTAGGATCCCTCCTCCTCTATTTTGTTAAGTTAGTTTCTATGTCAGTGTTTTTTTTCCTCATTTCTTTGAATTTCCCTTTGTCGCAACAAGCGTGGTGGACTTACCCCTCACACGGTGTCTATAGTTATGCTTTCATGGATGTGGGTTTTCAATCAATGTCCTTGTGTGGACCGCTTGTTAAAATCAGTTGCGGTCATAGTGTTATCTATTCATAGGTGGAGAGTTTTGGGTAGTTTCTTTGTTTCTTTTTTGGTTTCAGGGTCCAAATTATTGGGTCCCCTTCCCTCTCATCCCTGAGTGGTGGGGGTCCAGATCTTTGTTGAAAGTGTTGGCCCAGTTCTTGTCCCCTCTATTCGAGAGTGGGTGGTTTATATGTTCATGTTGTAAACCTATTTACATGGTATTGTAGGTTTTCTTAGGAGAGTTCTGTTAGGCTTTTTTGAGTGAGTCCCAATTCTAGCTCATGTTGAATTCTTGTCTGTTCGTTGCTGGTTGGTCTCTAATAGTGGGGAGACCCACCATGGGTCTCATGAATTTTCATCCTAAAAACTTCTCAAGTTCTAGTTGTTTATTAATGGTGGGGAGTAAATTATGAAATCCCCTAGAATATTTGGTTCTTGTGAGTTCTCTTTGGTTTGGGTGATGGTTGGGTTCACTGGGAGAAGTCCCAACAATCGGGTTCTTGGCTTGGTTGTGGAGGTGGTGTCTTGATATTTCCAATGATTTTCCAGAAGTGGTTTTGAGTAGTGTGTTTTTTTAGAAAGAGGGTTAACATCCATTAATGGTTTATGATATTTACTTTTCTTTATAGTCTGGTTTGGTTTTATAGTTAATCTTTAGGTGTTTATGTTTCAGCTGGAAAGTATTATGGCTTTTCGGGGACGGAAAGCTTTAATGGTGGGGAGAATTGTCACACCAGGTTTTTTTTGTCTTTGTTTGGATCCGGTCCATTGGAAATCCTGATCATTTTCATGGGTATTTGGTAATATTAATCTTCAGTTTTAAAGTTTAATATATGTCTAATCACCTTAATTTGGGTTCCCCATTTCTTGATTAGGTGTTTTTGAAAAAGGGCTGGTTACTTCATGGTTTGGGCCAACTGTGATCCCATTTCCAGTTTTAAAAACTGAATTTGTTTCTTTTATAACTCTATGTTCTTCAGAATTTTTCACCCATTACACTTCCCACTTTTCCTATACTTACATATTAAAACTTCCATATCATTTTTGACCCCATATAAATTCATAAGCATGGTGAATTAGGGTTACTTATTTAGGTATTGGGCCAGCCCATGGGCCCATTTCCAGTTTTAAAAAAATAATTATTTATTTTATATATTATTAAATATTTGATATTTTTTGGTTATTCCACCTCCCCCTCTAATCCAATACCCCTATCCGCACCCCCTTATTGATTTACCCACTTTGGAGCTCATATGGGTTGCAGATTAGGGAGAAAGTTCTTGGGTTACCTCAAATCGCTCAGAATTGTTAAGGTAAATTGTTTTATACATAACTCATTCAATTCGTAATATTTTTCCCACAAATCTTTTGTACCTGATTCATCCAGACCTTAGGAGTATCTCCAACAAGTTTCATCCCATTATATTTTCTCTAGTGTTGCAGATCTAATGGAATACGAAGAGTTTCTAGTGGAAACGGTGAGATTCCATCTCCTTTATCCTCTCTCTTCTTCCTCCTTTCATTATTTCTTAGTTTTATAATATCCTATAGTCATTATAGACCTAGGGTTTTGTTATCACATGGTTTTTGATGGAGTATATATTCATTTAGGTCTGTTATTCATAGTTTTAGGGTTTATAAACCCGTGACAGGTGATTTCGGGTGTGCGTTTCCGTTACGCCAAGGTTTTGAGGTAGTATATCCCTTGCACAAACCTTTATCATTTAAGTTTCATCATTTTCATTGTGTTATAACCTTATTTATATGATATGTTCTGCTGTAAAACTTTGGTTCTGAAGGTTTTGTGTGCAAATTATGTTTTATGACTTATTTTGTTAAAAATGTAGTTGTTTTGGTATAAATGTGCACTCCTCTTATTTGATAAATTATTCCATGAGCCTTCGCACTTGGTTTATGGTATTTGGAATATGTATCAGTATATTTAATATCCTTATGGCATGAAAATGGTGTTTTATCCCTTTTTAGGTGCTTAACATAAGTTGTTTTTTTAAAAAGTGCATGCCATGTGTTCGGTAAATTGCCCGATTGGCATTTATGTGTCTAGTGCAATTTAAAATAATTTTTTTAGATTTATAAATATATTGGAACCATATAAGAAAATTATTTTGGGATCCTTTTATGGATTTAAAATTTGGATTTTGTTTTAAAAACAAATGTTTTTTTGTTTACAACATGTTTTACCCCGAGTTGCCGGAAAATGGCCCGTTTCACATTCTTATAAAAATGGTTGTATTTTGAATATGTCACCTGAGTGTTTTAAGGGATTTATGAATGTGGTTTTATTCTGTAAATGGTGTTTACACACCTCCTTAATAAAATTTAATTTCAAAACTTTGTCAAATGTTATATTTGAGAAAAAAATTGAAGGCCCATTTGGCCTTTCCTAAAAATGAAGAATGAGTGTTTTACTTGTATATACCAAGTTGTGAAATTGGGATTGTTTTATGGTCCATGAAATGATTTTATTAAATGTTTTTAGAGATTAAAAATATTTTTTAGTATGGTTTTGATGAGTGTTTGTAATTGAAAGAGTTTTTTTGAATGAGTTTTATGTTCAAAGCCTCAATACACTCCTTGAAATTGTTTTACGAAAATATTTAGCGGTTTGTTGGTTCGTGAAAGAAATGTGAAGAAATTTTGGAGGCTATTTGTGTGTTTATGGTTTTTGGATGGACTTTTTATGTGAAATGAGTATTTGATAATATGTGTGACTTGATTGAGAACTAAAGGGAATCCCGGGTATCTAGGTGGGCGGACGTGTACTAGTATGCTAGTGATCCTGTGGGGTTTGGCCCCTGTTTCACGTAGCGAGTTTGACAATGACAACACTAACTAAACTATGATGATGATTTTGTTTGGGGAACACTATGTTATGGGTATTTTCCCAACTAGTGGATTGTGTGAATGAGAACGGATATTTATTATGGTTACTTTCACCGAGATACGAGGTACCTGGAGCTCACAACTGACTAGTGCCTAGGGGTGTTCCCGTGACATGTGCTCATCGGATCTTTTTTACTCACCGTCGGCATACGGTTTGTTTGGTTGGTAAATTCAGTAGTGAGTTTGATTTATTTAAAAGTTAAAATTATTTAAAGTATCCCTCTTGAAAACTGTTTTCATTTTAAAGTTGCACCACTTTGAAAGTTGTTACTTGCATTTTTGTATATAAAACATGCATGTTTTTGTCTGATAATTATTATAGCATGGATCCTCATTTGAAAAACATACTTTTATATATTTTATTAAAAACATGAAATTGATTTTTCTTTTATTTTAATGGAGTGCATTGGGAATAGAATATCGGGCTAACCTACTAAGTTTTAATACTCACGCCTATAGTCTTCTTCTGTTTTTATCCCTTGTGGAGGTTTCAGCTTTAGTTCAATCGCCTTGGGTGATGTGTGATCATTTTGTTGGAGAGTGACCAGTGAGGTCTCATAGAGTTAGTTGGTTTTTGGTTTTGTTCAGTTGGGTTGTTGTCTTAGTTTTACTTTCAGTTTCTTGTACAAATAATATTCAGTTCAATTTTTATATGAATATATTTTGGGTTGTCCATTTATTTTTTTGTTTATTTTATTTTTCATATATGGGAAAAATAATTCCCTTGTGTACTCTATTGATTCCCTTGGTGCTTGTCGCCATCCCAGGAGGAATGGGAATGCCTCTCGGGACTTGTCATTGGCTAGCCTGGGTGACCGGTTTAGGGTCGACTCGAACTGGTTCGTGACATGGTTCAAGTATCTTCATTATTTTGAATTTAAGTTGACTTATAAACTAGGAATGGGAAACATCATTGTTGATGTATTAAGTTGTAAATAAAGACAAAGGATGTAAGTTATTCTTGCGATGAGTGACAGAAGGGTGATAGAACTCTTTTTAGACATGCATCTAAATGTTCACGAGTCTTAAGGGATGAGAAACTATGACTTTGACATTTTTTATACCCGTGATTTTGGACCAGATTAAAACATGACATTTATCTGGTTCATAGGGATTAGTTCTGAGAGACAACTAATATGGTGGAGAGACACCATCAGGATGTTATCTTGGCAGTGGAAAATCTCTTCTATTCAGTAACTGGGTATGGATTCCTATAGGCTTGCACAAGGAGATTATGAGATAATTTCATGCTTCTAGATGGGAGGTATATCCTAGTTTGACCAAGATGTATCGTGATATATGTAGATAGTACTGGTTTTCAAGAATGAATAAGGAGGTAGAAATATTCTTGGATAGATGTTTCACTTATCTATAAGTGAAAACCAAACATTTGAGGCCAACTGGGATTTTGCAACCTTTTTTCATTCCTAGGTGGAAATGGGATGATGTCACTATGAATTTTGTGACATGATTACCTGATAAAACCCATAATAATGATGTTTTATGGGTGATTTTGTATTGACTGATGAAGTTATCCCACTTCTTGCCTATCAGGGAGACCTTCACAGTTGATGATTTGGGTAATCCTTTTGTACATGAGGTAGTTTAGCTGCATGGTGTTCTAAGTGTTATCTTTTTAGATAGTGATCATCATTTCATGTTTCAGTTCTAATAGGGTCTTCAAAAGGATCTAATATTACAGGTTATTTTTAGTATGGCCTATCATCCTCAGAATGATGGTCAATCCGATCGGACTATTCAGGATCTAGAGGATATATTACGAGCATGTGTTTTGTATTTTGGTGGTTCATGGGAGTAAAATATGGAACTCATAGAGTTTTCACATAATAATAGGTTCTAGGAATCAATACAGATGCCACATTTCGAGGATTTTTAGGAAAGGTTATGTTTTTTTCCTCTTTGTTAGTTAGAGGTAGGTGAGTAAGTACTTGTTGGGCCTAATCTTGTGCAGGTTACATCTGAGCATGTTCAATTGATCAGTAAATGGTTAGTGATCATGTAGAGTAGGTATAAATAATATGTTGACCATCAAAGATGGCTTCTAGAGTTTGAGTTTGGTCATCATGTTTCCTTTGGGTGTCACCTAGGTTGGGGAAACACCGAATCAGGAAACAGGGAAAGTTAGCACCTAGATTTTTCAGGCCAGTTAAGATAGTGGATAGGGTTAGTCTAGTGGAATACTAATTATCCCTTCTATAGTGATATAGTGTCATGCATGATGTGTTTCACGTGTTATGTCTTTGGAGATATTATCTTGACCTTTCTCATGTGGTGTATGTCGAGCTTAGTTTTGATGCGTCCTTTGAGGAGCATCTGATACAGATTATGGACTATGGTAAGAAGTATCTATGAGGTAGGACTATATCTCTTATTCAAGTGCAAGGAAAACATGGGTGTGTTTATGAGGAGACATGGGGGAGGGAGTATGATGTGTGAGCATAGTGTCCAAAATTGTTCACCTAGACCCCACAGTGATGCTTGGAGCAGATCGGGGATGAGTTGTTATATGGTGAGGAGGTTGTAGGATCCTATCTTTTTTCAGGTATATACCAATTTTAATTTTTCATTGAGCCTTGGTGGTTGAGTCATGTTTGGAGACGGTGAGCCTTTGTTGGGGAAAATGGCCTAAAATTCAGAGATATATGTTTTTTTAATTAATAGAGTCCATATATAAACGTGTTAAATGGGTTTACGAGGGTTTTTAATGCTTTTGAAGTATTTGGATGTGGTTTGGATCCATTTTTAGAAATTTGGCTTAAAAATGTCTGTTGGAAAATTACATGTCGTGTACATGTTACACGACATGTAACTACTGCTATAAATGTTGTGAACTAGTGTAGGGTGTGAAGCAGTTACACATTGTGTAAGATGTTCACATCCTTTAAAATTCAAGCAGTGTTAAAATTAATATAAGGTGACAAGTTTTTTGGTGTATCCATTTAAAAATAAATAAACAACATGTAAATAGATTACATGTTGTGTATTTATCACGACCAGTGGTTTTAAGTGCACACTGTGGATGATTTTTTTTTCCATTCCTTCATGCAGCTTCCTCCTCTCAACCCTAAGGCATCTCCCATGTGATTTTGGAGTGTCATCCTTCATTATAAACATCCTGATCCTGCATCTAATCCCTGGTGAGTGGTTTTACTTTGGGTTTCCCTTATCTCCCTTTTTTCACCTAAAGTTGTGGGGTAATCTCTTGACCCTGGTCATTGTTGTTTCTGATCTTGATTGGTTATGATCTAGGATCCTTCTTGCGATCATTTGTGCCTCTGTTCTCTTTGGAGAATCTTTCTAGAAGTATTGATTGGTTTTCAGTTAAATGTGGGGGTCTAAATCTTAATCATATGATCTATTTAATTGAAAAGTATGTGCAATATTTTGATTTTACCAACATGATGTGTGCCTAAATTTATTAAATAATGAATTGTATTATTCCTTTGAATCCCTTTAGATCTAATTGTCATGGCCTAGCTTTTGGATACCCATTGGGTGGGAAAACCCTTAACTAATATGAATTGGATAATGTCTTAAAGTGTGTTGAACATGACATGATACCTTAGGTGATTGCTTGATATAAAATCCCTAGGTTATGGCTCATTACTTTTGATATGACTATTGATCATTTGGATATAATGAAGTTAAATTGAAAGATAAATGGTAGTTTTTATAATTAACCATTGAGATGTATGATGATATATTGTGATATTCATGTTGTTTTAGGGGATGTTCGACAATAGATTTTTTTATATTCATGTTGTTGTGAATTGTTGTATTATCATGTTGTAATGCTTATATTGAGCAGGCTTGGCCTAGTCCCATGTTGTAATGATTATATTGAGCGATATAGGCCCAGTCTCATGCTATAATTATTATATTGAGTGGGATAGGCCCATTCCAATGTTATAATGCTTATATTGAGTGGGATATTCTCAGTCTTATGTTGTAATGCTTATATAGTGGTATTGGCCCAGATTTGTGGATTTATACCATGGATATATGGTTATTGTTTGGCATGGTTTAGAGGCATGCTCAAAGACATTATGACATGGCGCCAAAGAAATTTATGTTTTACCATGGTTATATGATTTTTGATTGGAATTTCTGTGATATATGCTCAGATATATTTTGGTAGGGTTTCAAATCAAGTTGTTTTATATATTTTATTAATTGATTAATTAATACACATGTTTATCACTTTATTATATACACTTATTATCAGACATGTTATATTTTGATATAGTGGTGTCGACCTACTAAGTTATACTCACACCCTATTCGAGTTGTCGTTTGGTACCCGAGCAGATTATATAGATGTGGTATTGGATAAGGGAAGGGACCTTGTAGTTGATTTGTTACTTTCTGGATGAGTTGGAGTTTGGAGATGGGACCGACATGGGATTTAAGACTAGAGTCTTTTGGGTTTAATTTTTTCAGTTGAATTATTTTATTTTATTTTATTCAGTTTGAATTTTAGTTACATATCATATTTTCATTACATGATTCATTTCTATTGATTTATTGATTTCTCCTTTATTTTTTCAGTTGAATCATATGGTTCTCACTAGTCCATTACTCTGATTGTTTCATTTATATTGTTTATTTTTGATTATATGTAACTCCATACTAGGTAGTATAGTCTCCCCACTATATTGATCACACCACTACTATTAGTCAATAGCCTCTGGTGTATGGATAGGTGTTCTTGAGGTTACATAACCATCCCTTTATAGCCACATGAGAGAGTGCCAAATCAAGGGACGTTACATAAAACCCATCAAGATAATCAATGGATATTAATCCAAGATACTTCCCAAATATTTATCTCATTAAAATCATAGGAAAATATTTTATACAAAATTGGTTTCCACTCATAACTTTACAATGGAAAATTTGGGTAGAGGCAAACATCTCATCAAGCACAATTTTTGTAAGATTCCACTGAATAAAGGTAATAATATTCCTAACATGTGATATATTGTAACTAAAAACCAATGAAAAGAATTAAAAAGAATGTTAAGACTATAAAAACTATTGGAGACTTATTAGTTTCAATAATAGACACCAAATCTAGCTTGAACATAAAGACAAATGATTTAAGTTCAAACAATTTAAGGGGTTATCCAAGCCCCTTATATTCCAGCTTCCCATAATCATTAAAACCATTGTCTCCCATCCCTAACAAACCTACCTAATATATTTGGATGAGATATAGTAGCTTTGGTTTCCATATTAATTTTTTTTTCTTTTTATCCTTAGATATAGAAACTGTAAATCTATCATTGTTTGTAAGTGTAGAAATTGGTGAAGTAGCCACCTCATGGTTAGAGGTAAAAACAACGTTAGCCCCTAGTTGGGACAACATGGGGTTTAAATGGATGAAAAAAAGAGGATTCCCCTCTATCACCTTCACTAGTGGAGGAAATGGTTCCTCAACCATGATTCGTTTCCCCTTATCAACCTTAGGGGTGTTATCCACCTTCTCCTTATCTGATCTTGGCATGTCAATATCAGTAGAAATTGAACTAACCAATTCACCAGAAAGTTCGATAGGAACATCCTCGGAGGGGGGATTGTAACCCATTTATGTGGTGGTTTCATGTAGGAGGCACATTGAGCAAGTGCATGACCAAACCTTTTATGATTATAGCACATATTAGGTGTAATTCGGTCATTCCCCACTCTACCCTTAAAGTGTCTTTTACAAAAATACCAAAAATGATTTGGAGTAGAGTGGTTTTATGGTTACACTACTATCGATATGGCCTTTAACAGTGTGATAAAAAAATTCTTTTAATAGAACTAAAAAAATGATGTAAATATCAACGTAGTTAAAGGGGGAGTCCCCTTTATCAGTGATTTTAATAGCACTGATAAATGGTGGCCTTTATTAGTGATGGAAATAGCATTGATAAAGGCCCCATCTACTACAATGTGTTGTTTTTATAATGGCACATTACAGTAACCTTATGTAACCTATACATAAAATATATAATTTAATTGAAAGAAATTTTTCATCAAGAATAAAAAAACACTACAATATACATTCCAAACAATGTTTTGTATAATTTCATTTACAATTAATATCCATAAACAATTTAAAACATTAATTTTTGTCTTTGCCACCTGTGATACCCACTCAAAAAGGTATGCCCATGTTATCCATTGTAAAAAAAATCAACTCAACCTGAGAAAAAGAATCCACCTATATAAGAAAAAAAATCTTATGTTAGTAATATTATAAAGAAATAAATTAAACATTAATATGAAAAAATACATTAAAAATTTTCAACTTTAAATAAAAAAGACACACTTTGAGTTATACCAATCACAATATGTGTTTTATTGAGGTGTGTTTGATTCCAGAACATCACAAATGAGGAATGGATCATTGTACTAAAGTATCAAAATAATTTAAAAAAATTCTCAGTTTTGAGTATGTCACTTGTTCTTTTTAATGAAATTAATGTCAGTTTTAAATAAAGAGATATTTAGAGTTATACCAATCATAGTGTACATGGGATTGAGGTGAGGATGATTCCTATACATTAAAATTTACTTGAGGATCATTGTTATAAAGTATCAAAATAATATGAATGTGTTTTCTCAGTTTTCAGTTTGTCACTTGAGTTTTTTACTAAAATGTAATTTCAAACTGGAAACATGCACTTTGAGTCATACATGTAGAATCATGTGTCAGTTTGACATTATATTTCTTCTTATATATCACAAATGGATTATGAATTTCTATCCTAAATTATCAATACAATTTAATACCATTTTCCTATTTTTCAGTGAGTGACACATGTTTTGAACTAAAATGTCAATTTTAAACTAATAACAGGCACTTAGAGTCATATCGGTCACACCGTGAATTAATTGAGGTGTGTTTGATTTATACACATCAAAAATTATTCATGGGACGTTTTCTTAAATTATAAAAATAATTCGGATGTGTTTTCTCAGTTTTTAGCATGTCATTTTTTCTTTTTGCTAAAATTAATGTTAATTTAAAATAAAAAGACACACTTTGAGTCATACCAATCACACTGTGCATTAGATTGAGGTTTTCTTGATTCCTACACATTAAAAATGACTTATGGATCATTTTTATAAATTATTAAAACAATATAAATTCATTTTCTCAATTTTGAGTAGGTCAATTGTCCTTTTTACTAAAATTGATGTCAATTTTAAATGAAAAGACACACTTTGAGTCATACTGGTCACACTGTGAGTAGGATTGAAGTATATATAATTCATAAACATCTAAAATTAATCATTTATAGTTTTCATAAAGTATAAAAACAATTAGATTATTTTTTATAGGTTTTTAGTAGTTCAGTTTTCCTTTTTACTAAAATTGATATCAATTCTAAATAAAAAGATGCACTTAGAGTCATATCGGTCACACTGTACATTCTATTGAGGTTCAGATGATTTATACACATATCAAATGACTCATGGATCATTTTTCTAAAGTATCAAAACAATCTGAATTCTTTTTCCTGGTTTTCAATATGACACTTGTTCCTTTTGCTAAAATTGATATCAATTTTAAATAAAAAGATGCACTTGTAGTCATATTGGTTACACCGTGCATTTTATTGAGGTTAATATGATTTATAAACATCTAAAATGACTCATGGATTGTTTTCCTAAATTATAAAAACAATACAAATGAGTTTTATTAGTTTTTAGTAGGTCATTTGTCTTTTTTACTAAAATTTATGTAAATTTTAAATAAAAAAACACACTTGAAGTCATACCGGTCACACCATGCCTCAGATTGAGGTGTGGATGATTCCTACATGTCCAAAATGACTCATAGATCATTTATCTAAAGTATCAAAACAATATTAATATTTTTGATCAGTTTTTAGTACGTCACTTATTCCTTTATACTAAAATTGATATCAATTTTAAATAAAATGACTCACTTAGTGTTATACCGGTCACACCATGCATAATATTGAGTTGTAGATTATTTTTACATATCAAAAATGGATCATGGATCATTTTACTAAAGTATCAAAATAATACTAATGTTTTTTACAATTTTTGACTAGGTCAGTTGTCCTTTTTACTAAAATTGATGTAAATTTTAAATAAAAAAGACGCACTTGGAGTCATACCGGTCACACCATGCCTCTTATTAAGGTTTGGATGATTTCTACACATCCCAAATAACTCATGGATAACTTATCTAAAGTATAAAAACAATATTAATGTGTTTTCTTAGTTTTCAATACATCACTTGTTCTTTTTTACTTAAAATGATGTCAATTTTAAGTAAAAATACACACTTGGAGTCATATCAGTCACACTGTGTGTCGGATTGCGGTGAGGATGATTCTTGCACATCTCAAATAGATCATGGATCATTTTACTAAAGTATAAAATAATCCAAATGAATTTTATTGGTTTTGAGTAGTTTAGTTTTCTTTTTTACTAAAATTGATGTGAATTTTAAATAAAAAAAGATTCACTTAGAGTCATACCGGTCACACCATGCCTCGGATTGAGGTGAGGATGATTACTACACATCCCAAATTACTCATGGATTTTTTACCTAAAGTATTAAAACAATCCAAATGTTTTTTCTCATTTTTCAGTATGTAACTTGTTCCTTTTTACTAAAATTGATGCCAATTATAAATAAAAAGACGCACTTAGAGTCATACTGGTCACATTGTGCATTGAATTGAGGTGATATTGATTCCTAAAAGTCCCAAATTAATCATGGATCATTTTAATAAAGTATAAAAACAATATGAATCTGTTTTTTTGGTTTTAAGTACATCACTTGTCTTTTTTACTAAAATTTCATTTTAAACTGGAAACATGCACTTTGACTCATACCAGTCACATCATGTATCAGTTTGACATGAGACTAATTCCTACATATCAAAAATTATTTATGAATATATTTCCTAAATTATCAATACAATCCGAGCATGTTTTATTTATTTTCATTCAGTGACACATTTTAAAGTAAAATTTCAATTTTAAACTGATAACGGACACTTTAAGTCATATTGGTCACACCATGTGTTGGATTGAGGGGAGGTTGATTCCAACACATCCTAAATTACTTATGGATATTTTTCATAAAGTATTAATATAATGTGAATTTTTTTGTTCAGTTTTGAGTATTTCAGTTGTCTATTTTACTAAAATTAATGTCAAATTTAAATAAAAAGATGCACTTTGAGTCATACCGGTCACACTGTGTGTCAGATTAAGGTT
Source organism: Viscum album (assembly GCA_963277665.1). Classification (NCBI taxonomy): domain Eukaryota; kingdom Viridiplantae; phylum Streptophyta; class Magnoliopsida; order Santalales; family Viscaceae; genus Viscum; species Viscum album. The sequence goes on along the minus strand of OY728133.1, from coordinate 966,309,920 downwards.
TCATTGATCCCTACTCATCTCAAAGTCTCAAAAAAATACTAACTACCAATGTTAACATGATTACCATTATCATTATTTTTTGAACTACCAATACTGCATATTGATTCGAGAAAGGTTTTTTGGTGAATAACATTGAATAAATATGCAGCGTTGGAAGTTAGACAAAGAAAAGTAGTGTAAAGTGTGGTAACATTATAATAATATGACTTCCAAAAAGATCTATGAAAACAACTAAATATGTATTAGATAAAGATGATAGGGAAAATAACTTACAAATAGTAGATAAAATGATGACAAAATTAATTAAATAAGTAGTAGGAATTCACCTTTTAATGATGGTTGTATAAATTCTTAACCCAAAAATATGAAAGGAAACCACCTTCCTTAGAAAAGAATTCTTATGTGAGTAATACTAAAAATAAATAAATTAAACGGAAATATGAAACTATACATTACTTCTATGGAATTCACATCTTCATGTTATTTTTGTACATTCTATGATCAGTTATGATGCCCATTCGTTTATAAGAAAATGCATATTGTCATGTGAATGTTATTTTTTTCAACAGTCATAGTAGTAATAGAAAAATATAAATACACAAAGGATTAATAAATATTTTAAATGAAATAGTAATTAACTTTGAAAATACCTCTTCAAAGATATGTATTTTTTGATGGAATATGATCTCTCTTTTAAATTTAAAAACATAATAAGCACAATATTTTCCATTTGTTTATTTCAAACACTATAGAAAATTAAGGAAAATAAGTAATTTGTTTTTATATGTGTTTGGATAGGGAAATATTATTATATATACCCGGATACTTATCCAGTTGTATAACTTTTCAGGGTCCTTGTCATTTCCTCGATCTGATATTCATAATAATCCACATCTGTAATCACATCCTCGATATGGTCTTCTTTATTGTCCACACTTTTAATCATATCAGATGATCCATAAAGTGCAGTGTTATCCTAGACACTAGCTACATTTTATGTTTTCTCCATGTTTATTCCAACATTTATAAATTCGATCTATTCCATGATAGATCAAGTGTTATTCTAAATCCTATGGACTAATTAGTCTTGAATAACAATATTGTAAACACTGATACTGGATTTGAGAAGGGTCATATGCATAATCTTTTGAAAACTTGGTGAACTGTTTTGCTCCAGATTTATACTCTTTTTTCATAAAATTGGAATCCATCCATTATTTATTCATATCCATACCATTTTATTTAGTAATATTAAAATTTAACAAAATAAATACACAAAATATGTTCAACTAGGGTCACCATCTGTAGCACCCCCTATTTGAGGTATGTAACCTTTATTTATGCATTTTTATGTGTTTAAAGTGCATGGGATGAGTTGGTAAGAGGATGGGAGAGTTTGTAACGGTTTTGGATGAGTTTGGAGGCTTTTAAAGGGGTGCACGGTTTGAGCACGGTTAGTGTAAACCGTGCGGATGCTCCAGGAACCGTGCAGGGGAAGACAGTAGGCTCCACACAACCTGCGCACGGTTTTCCAAATGGTGTGAGTAAATGGTGCGGACCCTAGCTCTAGAGGCAGTAGAGTGTGCACGGTTAGCGCACGGTTTTCTAAACCGTGTAGGCTAAACTGCGCGGCCACTTAAAAATAGGGTTTTTAAATTCAGGCTCCCTCGGGCTTGACCTAAAACACTCCTCTCTTCCTCCCAATTGAGGCTCACTCGATATTTTCAATTCTCAGGGGCTAGAAGGGCTCTCCCACTCATTTTGGAAGGGTTTTGAAGAGTATTCAAGGTGGTTTGAAGGCAATTTCACCCAGGTAAGTCTTCTCCCATGGTTTCTTTGGGTTTTCCTCTAGATCCACTTCTCCCTCTTTCTTGTTTTTCTAGATCTACACTTATTGTGTGTAGATATAAGGTTGGGGTTGCCTTGAATGTTGTTTTTAAGGATTATGGATTTTAGGGAAGGGGATTTAGAGAGGTTTCGAGGAGGCTTTCTACCGGATTGAAGTGTGTTTGGGCAAAGGGTTGATTTCTCCAAACCCTAAGAGGTAGGTGGATTCTCTATCAACTCCACTTGGTGGAATTGTGCGGTGTATTTACAATTAAATTATTTGTTTGAAATTTAATTGGTAAATCATGGGTTAAATTTGTGGAAAATTTATGGGAGACGAAATTGGGGGTTTTTGGCATGAAATTGGGATTTTGGGAAAAATGGGTTTTGTTGGAAATGGATTCAATGGGATGATTTTAAAATGTGGATTTTAAAATTACATTGAACTTGAGCGTGATAATGGCATGTGATGGTGATTGCAATAATGGGTGATTTTGTGTTTCTTGTGCTTGTGTGGATATAAATGGGATGTTTTATTACAATGTGTGGTGATATTGTGGAGTGGTTGTGAAAGTGCCACTATAATTAGGGAGATGGATGGATAATGGTCGGAAGGGCCACCATTGGGGTAAGTGGCTGAGAAAGTACCACTTGTCGGGTTGTGAACGGGTTGGCCGAGAAAGTACCCCCATTGTTGGTTGATTTCTTGATTATGTGATGTTGTAGTTGGGGATTTTGAGTGAAATATGAACATGGTAACCGGCATGTGGCTTGATTGTGGGGGTTTTCCTTTGTGTGTGGCACGTTTGGCTTTTTTAATGAGTTTGTGAATGGAATTTTTTTATATAAAATGTTTTATATAAATATGCTAACGGTTTATCCTAGTGGCGTGTATAGGGAATTCATTTGGGGAAATCCTACTGAGTGGTTGTACTCACCCCCTGCTTTGGCACTTTGGTGTCTTTTCAGATGTAGTATACTGGGATGGGGGAAAAGGTAAGGCATGTCCATCTTTTAGTGGTGCCTCGTGATGCTTGGTGGTGCATGGATCTTGGAGCTGGGGTGGAGCTGGGGTTGTGCCATGGATTATTGTGGGTGTCTTTTGGTTTCCGTTGTACTCTGATGATTTGGAAATATTCGGTTGTATAAACCTTGGGTTGTTTTGATAGGGTTGGTTTAATTGAGATTCATGCATTATAGTGGTTAGTTGTTGGTTGGTTGGGTTATCCTCTTGAGGAAAAATCATTCCCCACTTTTCTTCTGAAGCCCTCGGCATTTATTGTCAGCCTTTGGCGCCTTGGGAACGTCGCTTAAGGCCAGGTGACCCTCACCGCCTCCTCAAGCCAGTGAGGTAGGGGCGGGGTGTTACACCATCCAACCATATATCCCTCTTAGAATATCCAAAGGAAACAAAACAATATAGAACAAACCAAAACCTATAAAATATAGGCATGATCTAAAATTCCAGTAGGTCGCCAAAACATAGAAAATATAAGAGATCAATTTCATATTATATCCTAAAAAATATAGTTTGAAATACATTATAAAAATAAACATTTTCTCTAAATTTTTACCAAATAAGAAGTAACACATAAATGTTTGTTAAAACTCTTTTTTTAATATTTAAATTAAATGAAAAAAATTACTTGGAAAACATTTTTACTCATCCAATATAAACCATTATAACTTTTATCATTTTAGAAAACTTTTCAAAATCATTATTAAAATAGTTCAAAAGAAATTCAAAGTCATTATTTCCTTTATTCTTTCTTTAAAAACCTTGAACAATCCCTTTTCAAAAAAAACTAAAAAGAAAACCATACAAAGAAGGAAGAAAGAACACAGTAAAGAACCACTATCTCATGTCTCGCAGCATAAAGAAAATGATAAGGATGGAGTTATACCTAGAATTCCTTCATCCATAGGACCAATAAATATAATTTCCCTGGGATTCCTTCACCTATGGGATCATATAAAAAGAGTCTACTAGCATAAGGGCCTCATATTCCTTTGATTCTAACCATATGGAATAGCCAAGAAAGGCTTCCCCAGTCACCACACTATCACACTAGGGTTTTACCACACAAATCTCACATAGTATCAACCTAATTCTCCCATTATGAGTCAAATAGAGGTAATAATAGTCAATAAACTACATGCATCACATGAAAGGAATTTAAAATAACTCAGGCCTCACCTCCCATCCTTATAAGATATATCCCAAAATACATCAAACCTAGAAAATATATACAATTTTTCAATAATAAAAATTCCCACATAGGATCACAAACTACAGTGCTCATGTAAAAATCAAATGGGCTTAAGTGGGTATCACACCTTATATGAAAACTCATTTTTCATAAAATTTCAAATGGGCCTTATCTTTTAAAAACATTATTGGAATGCCAAGCCATTTTATCATTTATAAAATCCATCTCAATCTACTCTTGGGACCAATTTTAGAAAAACTCTTTTGAAACTCAAATGGGAATTCACAATACCCTTTAAACAGCCATTGAAAAACATTTAAAGACACAATAATTTTCAAAATCCAATCCACATGGGAAAAAACACCCTTTTGAAAAAATCCATCTTATTTGGAAATCTTAAAATCTTTAAAACCCCCAAAATGTTGATATAAAAATTAACCAATGATAAAAAAACTAGTTTTAAATATTGATCACAAGGGTTAACTCACCACTTTAAAAATAAAACAATATTTTCTGACATTTTAAACACATTCAAATCATCCAAACTCTTGTTTTGAAATCCAATTAACACAAGAATAATTTTTAAAACATCAAGTCGGTGATTACCACTTATTTTAAAACCAAAAGAGTTATTTAAACCTCACATTTTATTTTAAAGAAATATTGAAATATTTTATCAATGCTTGGCATTTCAAGTATTACTTGAAATATAAGTAACCACCCTATGAAAATGATGTAAAAAAGATATATTAATATAAGATTAATTTCTTTAAAATATTATTATTGTACTCTCATTAATTTTTTATTAAAATTAATTTTTATCACAATTAGAAACTTTTTTTTATATAATTAACTTAATTTTTTAATTCCACATATCAAAATTATGTTAATATGATTTTGGGGTTTTTTCTAAAATAATAGATTTTTATATGAATAGTGAAAAATATTGTTTTTTTCAAAATGATGAATTTCATTACATTATCAGTATATAATAAAGAACTAGATTTTTTTAAAATTGATAAAATATTTATTTAATGAATAAATTTTAATATTTTATATATTTTTTTAAAAATTTATAAAACTTGTGTTTAACCTTATAAAATAAAATTTTTATTTTAATTATAATAAAAACAATTTTTGATCTTTTATTTTAATTAAGTATTTTAAAGGTAAAATTATATTTTGGCTTGTTTTTAAAGATACACACTTTTTTATAATAAACCAATTTATTTTATGAAAATTGATAATATTTATAACTATCACTTACACGTAACTTTTATGCTTGAAAACACACTTTTCCTAAAAAATGTTTTTACACATTATGTGCGATTGTTTTAAAATTAATGTTTCATATAATTAAAAAAATTATTTGATAAAATGATTTTAAATTTTTAAATCAATAGGTTTACATTAGATAAAAATTAAAATTTTAATTTTTTCATTAAAATAAATTACTTAGGTTTAAAATCCATTAACTTATTAATAGTAAAAAATGGTAAATTTTGATTCACTAAGAGGAAATGACACAAAAAAATGTTAAATACGTATTTACAAGTGGATTTTTGTGGTGTGGATAGACCAAACCTTTCTTTCCCTCCTCTTTTTACCTTTTTTATCCTTTGACCCTTGAATAGTAGTATTATATTATTGAAAATGTAATGTGTGCTTCAAAAATTGACTTCATATTTACTTAGAAAAGAGGATCACTTCCACTACTTCATGTTACACCTTTTCTTTAAATTTTCTTCTTTAAACTCAAAAAAATTATTCCTCTGATAATCCTCTACCATATCCTTTTGACTATTATCAACATTATTTAGCTTAAGGCGTCCATTTATAAGAATATTTTTAAGAGAAAACTCAAGTTCTCGATGTAAGTATTGCTTGAAATGAAAAGTAAATATATTGTTCCTATTGATAATTCACTTTGATGACCAAAATTCCTTATAAAATTTTATAATTTATTTATAAAGATAATTCATGAAATTTCTCAAACACATGGTGTGCATGGTTTATTAAAAAATATTTTTAACAAATTCCACAATTGAGAAGTCCTTGGAATTGAAATAAAAAACACATAAAACTTGATTTACCTTTCCAATAACGTATAAACACATTTAATGTTATTACTTGATATAAAAAACATGGAGATAAACATGAAAACAATCATGGTTCTCAAATTCAATAGAAAACACATGGGGTAACCTATCACAAATCAATGGCGAATGGTTCGTAAATTCAAATATAGGATGAAAAAAGCTCAAAAAATTACTCAAATGTCCTAGACACAATGAAATCATAAGAAAAATGGTCAAACCTTACCTTTGGGTTTAGTTTCAAAGGCAGAAATATGGTAGGGTGGTGAGGGTACAGCAGGGAGCGATGGTGGCGAGAGTGGCGGCGGTAAGAGCACTGGTGAGATAAGCAGTGGCGAGAGGGGTGACGGAGAGAGAGGCAGGTAGAGAGTTGGCGACGAGAAGAGGAGAGTAGAGTTGTGGCGGTAAGAAGGGTGGCTAGAGTAGTGGCAATGAGAGCGGCGGCATGGTAGATGAAGGGTTTCACGAAAGCTTGAAGGTGTGTGAGAGAGAAGCTGGTTGTTAGGGTTCATTTATAAAATCAAGTAATGATTTTATCAGTGCTACTTAAAAAGTGCTGATAAAGGTCAGTTTTATCAGTGCTAAAATAGAAAATGATGATAAAGATATAATGTTAATAATTTATTTATATTATTATATATAATAATAAATATATATATATATATAATAAATATATATTTATATAAATTTTGGAACCATGGGTTTACCCATGGTTCGCACCATTCTGGTAATAAATTTATTTATTTATTTATTTATAATTATAACTATAAAAAAATAACTATTTATTTATATTTATGTAATTATATATATTTATAAAATTGTAAATATTATAAATAAATATTTATTTATATATAATTATAAAATTATAATAAATATATTTATTATATTTAAAATTATATATAATAAATATATATAATTAATATATTTATTTTATATCATTATAAATATATAATATAGATATTTATCATAATTTTATAATTATTTAAATAAATATATATTTATATATAATTATAAAGTTATAATGAATATATTTATTATATTTATAATTATATAAAATAAATATATATAATTAATATATTTATTGTATATAATTATAAATATATAAAATATTTATTTATTATAATTTTATAATTATTCAAATAAGTATATATTTATTTATATTTATAACTATAAATTTATATGTATTTATTTAAATAATTATAAAACTATAATAACTGTATTTCTTATATTTATAATTTTATAAACATATATAATTAATATATTAATTATATATATTTATAAATATTATAAATATTATAAATAAATATTTATTTATTTATAATTATAAAATTATAATAAATATATTTATTATATTTATAATTATATGTAATTAATATATTTATTATATAATATATATATATATATTATAATTTTATAATTATTTAAATAAATATATATTTATTTATATTTATAACTATAAATTTATATATATATATATATATATATATTTAAATAATTATAAAATTATAATAATTGTATTTCTTATATTTATAGATTTATAAATATATATAATTAATATATTTATTATATATATTTATGAAGGCAGGTAGTCGATGGTTGGCTTAAGTGGTAAGCACCCCGTAATACTATATCGAGGTTGCAGGTTCAAAACCCATGGATCGTGGTCACTATATAAGCATTGTAGCAGTATTGTAGCAACGATGGAACTGTAGTACTGATGACACTATAGTGATAGTGGGCACTGTAATAGGAACTATAGTGGCGGTGGTGCTATAGCGAGTACTGTAGCAGCCCGGGTATTGTAGAAGCACTATTCATCGGTGGGCCTTTGGGTCAAAATTATGGGTCTTCGGGTCATGTAATGGGATTTCATGCCCACCGGGCATACGAGCCATGTAATGGTCTTCATACCCACTGGGCATATGGGCCATGTATTGAATAAATAAGGCTTAATGGGTGGGCTATCCCTTTGGGGGGGTTATGGTCTGTCTTTCCGGTCTACTGTGAGGTATGTGCATGTTTAATTGTAATTATACCTCCAAGAACCTAATATATATATATATATTTATTTTTTTATTTATGAAAGAAATTCTGATCGTGGATTTTGGTAGGGCCCAAAAATATCAATTCCTTGCACCCATGATGTCGACCAACAGTTTCCAACCATGAAGACCCTTCACACCCTACTGCATTGGTGTGGAAAACCGACAGGACACCACCCAAAGACATCATCATGAATGAAGAGCGATCTCCTGAGGATGTCGTCGTGCCCTTCAGCTTTATCACTCTCGCAATCATGCTCATCCCCAGTTCCCAACATCAGAGATGTCGGTCTGTACGTCATCAGCAGGAAATATTCATTATTGGTGTCCCATACCACCGACAGCCTGTAGTACCCAAGAGCATCACACAAACGGTGTCCCATACCTCCATTTGTTGTCACAACCCCCTCCCCACAAAGTGTACCTATCCAGGGCCAGCAATGTGAGAAGATAGATAATGACCCCTAATTCCAGTCTCCAGTAGGCCCTGGGTTGGTGACTAGCACCGAGGGTATAGCAAACACACAGATGAGAGGCATTACCCTATAAGAGAAAACATGCAGAAGAGAGAGATAAGATAGAATCCATCCAACTATTGCTCAGACTACAATATAAAAGAAAACCCAAGTACACATGTGTAATTTCATGTAAAGACTACTACAACTGAAAGGTAAAAAATGCAAGTACCAAAAGAAAGTAAAACGGTAGCGACCATGAAGCCCCAACAGCTCCTGCAACCCCAAGCTAGTAGTAACCAGCCTGATCTCCAACCTGCTCCAAGTGAAGTGAAAAAAAATAGTTTATATAACATAGGGTGAGTATAATAGTATACTCAATAGGATCCTCCTCGGAGCCTCTCGTGCAAAATTAAAGAAATCATGCTAAAGAACATTGAACAACAAGTGAAACTAACTCATCACCTAAACATGTATGCTATGTTACCAACCTCACCATGGATACTCTCACCAAGTATTGTATACAATAGAATATAATATAATAAATAATTTCAAGGGTACCCCACTACCACTTCCCCCATTGGTTTTCCACTTTGCCCCAACATCGTACATCCTGAGCATCTCTCTCCAAAAAGGCTAGCCTGAAGACACCTGGGTGAAGCACCACAACTTGCACCTCGTGTAACACACCACCACATCCACATAACAAACAAATAACCATTTAGTTTTTGAGATCCACCATAGCTCGTATAACATGTATCATACATCGGGTATTATACCTCAAGCCATCATAGCCCATACACTGAGTAAGGATCCTCAAGCCATCACAGCCTATACACGTCATACATATAGTAGTCTATATGAAACTATATCCAAAAATATATGTGGGTGAAATAACCAAAATCCATTACATTCCTCTACAAACATATATGGGGAAAACTAACTATCATTCATACTAGCACAAGTAACTACCAAGAGTAGATATCGGGGCCAAAGGGGGTAGTCATTCATTCATCCTCCCACTGGGATGTTGGGTAAAACACCCCTCGAGGATTAGAATCCCCAGGGTGTTAGTCTCCCTAACCAATAAGGTGGGGTAACATATACAGACACAAAAGTTACATTATATAATATATCTCACAACCACACTATGGGAAAAAACTAGTCTCAAACTCAATTACATCTAACATCTCTCAAACTCCTGGTTGTTATCGCTAAGACTAGATATCCTATAAGCACATAACCATTTAATTAGTAGCATTAGTTTACTTATCCATTTTATTAGTTTCACTTTATGTTAATTAATTATTTAACCATTAATTAACCATTAAAATTTACCACATTAAATTTTATTACCATTCCAACCAAGGTCCATGCCCTCCAGTCATAACCAAATCGAGTCCACGACTTCTCAAAAACACAACCTCAGCATTTCATCCCAACAATGCTTAACCCCCATGGTTTAAACAATTATTCATTCATTTATTTAACAACATTACCACTTTACATAATCCAGATATTCTAAGAAATCATTCTAAGATACCAAATGAAATGGGATCAACATGGTGATTAGATGAACTACCCATCAAGTCTTTACCACCTATAGCAGGAGCGTAGACCCATCCATCCTCGAGAAGCAAAACATGGAAAGCACAGGGCATACCCCACACGTCTTCACCTCTTTTGGAAGAAAGGTAAGCAATACCATTTGCCTCAAGAGGTGGGGAAAGTAAATCAAATAAACAAGCAACAGATTCAAAAATCATCCAACTTTCATATCAACGGGTAAGCCCAACTTCAACCTGTTTAATCATCCATGGTGTCCTCCCCAACACCTACATGCATAACCCGATGCATCTTGCCACTCCAGGCATAAACTGCTACCACCACCACCACTGGACCTCCCTTCCCCCACATACCACAAAATCCCTCCTGGATCATCCATCCTAGGCTCACATCACATCATAAGCAACAAGAAACAAATAACATAGCAACTGGGCTCTTGACCCTAAAAAAGGCATTCAGCCTTCACACACAACAAGCACTCATAGCTCCAAATCATAATGATCTTGGCCTTTATAAGCAAGAGGGTAATTCTAAACCCTATAAGGCATTATATTTTAACACACAACATGTTCTTTATTCCATCTTAAATTAACTGATTCAATTAAACATGCATAACTACATCCATTTGATTGTCATCAAAGCACAACAACTACTAGATTCATTAAACATAACTCTTTATCTTTGGTCAATTAATTCTAAATTTATGTTCTTTACCAATTTCCATCAACAATAGCATTCTAAAAAAGAAAATAATAGATATCACACTATCTAGAAAATCAAGAGGCAAATCATTTTCACGGTATAAAGCAACAACATATGATTGATACCAATTTTATAATCCGGTTCAAATATTTATTATGTCAATTTAATTGTGATCTAGTGGGATAAATCTTACTTACTCTATGAATGCATGTAAATAGAATAGATAATACAAGAATCATCTGCCTCACAAGGTTTCCAGTTTTCTTTTCATGAGAACGGGTCAACACAATGGATCACAATCACCTCTCCTATAACGACTGCATCTACCTAAGGACCTCGCGGCACAACCGCATCAACTAACACCCAAGAAAGATCCATCAGAAATATGGAGATCGTATTCAATAATATGTCAAGGAGAATGGGATTAAATAGATTGAGGAACCCAAAATAATGGAGTTAGAACATATCTTATATCGAATATGGATCGATACTTCCTGGTTTCACCAAAACAGGGGGTGCACATGCAGCATGAAAAAATACAAGGGGGAAACAATCCAAGGATTGCAGTTCAATTTCATGACTCCTATGGGAATAAATTTTTGGGCATCTATTACCATGGAAAAATAAGATATAAGAACAAGGGAGAAATATATCTCACCCTTTTGAAAATCTAAACAGAGCAGCAATTTAGATACAGTTTATATTTTCTATTAAAAGTGGATCAAGTCGAGATTATGTTTTTTGACTGAGTAAAGGAACCTGGACCCTTAGGAAAATTTAAATATGTGTTTGGTCTTTGAATAAGCCTTAAATCCCTTAAAAAAATCTTTTATTTCATTTTACGTCAAAGGTAACGTCAAAGGGGTGAAACTGTAGGAAGCTGGAAACACAGTACACCTATTATCTGGAAACACTATACACCTATTGATAGAGGACCTACTAATAGATGACCTATCGATATATGACCTACCAATATATGACCTACCAATATATTACCTAGAGATATATGACCTACTGATAGATGACCTACCATCCTGGAAATATTGTTCAACCTACCGATAGATGATCTGCTGATAGTTGACTTACCATCCTAGAAACACTGTTCACAGAATTGGAAATTTGGAAAAGTGTTAGAAATAAGTCACCTTGACCTCCCAGAACACTTAAAACACTATATTTTCATATAATGAATGGACTGAAGAGGTCTGTGTCACTACATCAGATACCTCTCAAAACATTCTCATCCTCGAGAATCCAAAACCAACCTAGAGAGGAAATAAAAAATGGGTCATCAGAAAATCCACCCTGCGAGATACCTCTAAAGGATCTCACCACCATAAGAGCCCAAACACTTCATAAAAAGAACAATGCAAAACCATGAGACAACCACAACTATATCCTAAACACTCTCCTAGGGGGAGATACCTCTCAAAAGATAGTAATCCATAACAAGAAAAAAAAGAGAAGGAAATATCATAAACGGAAAGGGTCTACAACCACCAAATGAACTACATTACAAGATAAGATCTAAACATCAAAAAACTCAAGATATTGAGAATGTATCTATGACTCATGTTCTCAAGTACTCTCCTCAACACCACCATTCCACCAAAAGACTCAAACCAGGGGGATAGCATGCCCTCACAACACCTTCTCCTTGAAATCCTAGATCTCTACAGGCCGCTCCTTGAAGTTTGCATCATCATCAACATCGATCTTTCCCCAATCAAGATAAAAATAGATCTACAACATGTGAAAACATCGTGTATCTGTATCATTTGTGGGGGAATCACTATATGGTATGCTACATCTCCAACACAAGCCAACACCTTTAAAGGCCCAACAAACTGGGGAGAAAACTTAGTCCCATGACCAAACTGTTGCTACCCATGATAGGGATTCACCTTCAGAAACACGTGATCCCTGACATCAAACTCCAGAGGTCTCCTCCTATGATCAGCATAGGAATTATAACAATATTTTTCTACCTTCATCCACTCGTGAATCACTTGAACCATCTCTATTGTACTATGTACCAGTTCTGTCCCAAGAATTACTAACTCTCCGACCCCATCCCATCACAATGGAGAATGGAAAGGTCAGACATACAAGGCTTAAAATGGTGTCATGTTGATGGTGGAGTGAAAAATATTATCGTAAGTGAACACTACCAAGGGTAAGTTCCCAATCCATAAACCTCAAAAATCCAGGACACAAGAGTGCAACATGTCTTCAAGAGTGTGGATGGTCTGCTCTTTTTGACCATCTGTCTATGGATGAAAAGCAGTGCTAAGGTATAGCTGAGAACCAAAAACATGTTGGAGACCCCTCCACACCTTGGAGTTAAAACTAAGATCTCGATTGGAAATTCTTGTCCTTGGAACTTCGTGGAGTCTCACCACCTCCTCCAGATACTTCCTCGATAGAACCTCCACTGAGCTCAACTCATTGATCACTATAAAGTAGTATGATTTCATCAAATGATCCACTACCACCCATATAGCATCATAACCTCTCTAAGCTCGAGGAAAACTGGTAATAAATACCATCAAGATGTCCTCCCACTTCCACTAAGGAACATCTAATGGCTGGAGAAAACAACCAGGAACACGGTGCTCAGCCTTCACCTTCTGGCAGACCAAACATCAAGACACAAACTCTGTAATTGAACACTTCAACCCAGGCCACCAAAAATAACCTCTCAAATCTTGGTTCATATTTTCCATGCCAGGATGTACCGCCAAGGGAAAACTATGGAACTCTATGAGAACCATATCACATGATTCCAAAGGAACAAAAATCCTTCCCTGAAACAACACTTAATGTTGTTCATCCTCAGAACAACCATCAGGGGCCTCGCCACAAACATTTAGGTCTCTCCAGACCTCCACCTCAAGATACCCCAATTGGTACTCTTCCATATGTTGCACTAGAGATGATTACACCATCATCTGAAAAAGACAAACTCTTCCCTTTACTTCTCCCATATTTAGATATAATGCTGAAATTTCTTTCATTACTCTCCATGAATCACCTGATTCGTGCACTGCATCACTGCATGACTTCCTGATCAATGCATCGACCACAACATTTCCCTTCCCAAGTGTATACAAAATTTCAAAGATATAATATTATAAGAACTACATACACTAAAGATGTCTCAAGTTCAATTCACGTTGGGAGAAAATGTACCTCAGGCTCTTATGAATGGTGAAGACCACAAAACGCTCTACAATGAGGTAATGTCTCTGCAACTTTAGGGAAAACACTACTACCACCAACTCTAGATCATGGGTGGAATAGTTACATTCATGGATACATAATTTCCAAGACCCATAAGAAATGATTGATCTTTACTGTATCAAAACACAACCCAACCTAAGATGTAAAGCATTACAAAAAACCTTAAACTAAACTTCTTCTTCTGGAAGATAAAGAACAGGAGCACTGACCAACTTCTCTTTAAAATACTTGAAAAATGCCTTACACTGATCAGTCCATGAGAATGTCTGATCCTTCCTAGTCAACGCTATCATAGGATTCTCAACCTGAGAGAAATCATTTACGAACCTCCTATAATAGCCTGCAAGACCAAGGAAACTTTTCACCTCTTCCACTATATTAGGGGATGCCTAAGACACAAATGATTTTACCTTTGATAGATCCACAGCTACTTCCTGATGGGACACAACATTCTCCAAGAAACAGACTTCTCAACCCCAAAACTCTCACTTCAACAACTTCCAAAATAGCTGATGTCAAGAAGAACTCCCAATATGCCATGCAGATGCTCTGCATGCTCCTCCTCATACATGGAGTAAACAAGGATGTTGTCAATGAAAACCACGACAAACTTATCCAGGAACTCAAAAACATTCACTAATACAAATAAGGCTTTTAAAAGTGCTAAAAACCACTTTTAATAGTTCTAGTAAAGTGTTATTAATCACGAAGAAGATAAAGGGGGGTCCCCTTTAATAGCACTAAAAAACGCTAATAAAGGGGGCCCTTTATCTGCACTAAAGAAAGCGATGATAAAGCCCCCCCCCCCCTTTATCAATGTTTTTTAGCATGGATAAATGTACACCTTTATCAGGGCTCAAAATAGCACTGATAAAGACCTAGTTGCCTATGATGTGTTGTTTATTTAACAGCACACCCAGCACCTGCACACCTACACAAAATAGCACCTGCACACGAACAAAGCACAGAAGAACGAAACAGTGCACACAAGAGTTTGGAAAACAATTATATATACATTTAATTGACATCATGAATACAAAAACACAGACTTCTATATACATTTCAAACAATGTTTTATATGGTTACAATTACAAGTATCCAACAAACAATTAAAAACATTAATGTTTCATCCTTTGGTATTCGTGATCCCCTCTCAAAAAAAATTCATGGTATTAGTTACCTAACAAAGCATCTAAACTCAAGAAAAAATTCAAACTATATAAGAAAACAAATATTATGCTAGTAATATAATAATGAAATAAATTAAACATTAATATGAAAGAATGCATTAATAAAATGTTAATCTTAAATAAAAAATACACATTTGGAGTTATACCGGTCACATCGTGCATCTTATTGAGGTGGGGTTGATTCCTAAATGTCAAAAATGAGTCATAGATCATTGTTTTAAAATATTAAAATAATCTGAATGGGTTTGCTCGGTTTTGAGTATGTCACTTGTTCTTTTACTGAAATTAATATCAAATTTAAATGACGCATTTGGATTTATATCAGTCACATCATTCATCAGATTGAGGTGTAGTTGATTCCTACATGTCACAGATGACTGATGGATCATTTTCCTAAAGTATCAAAACAATATGAATGCGTTTGCTTGGTTTTCAGTATGTCACTTGTGTTTTTATTCTAAAATTAATGTCAATTTTAAATAAAAAGATACTTTGAGTCATACCAGTCGTATTGTGCATTGAATTGAGGTTCGATGGATTACTACATATCACAAATAACTTATGGATTGTTTTCCTAAAGTATCAATACAATCTGAATGTGTTTTCTCAGTTTGTAGTATGTTATTTGTGTTTTTTTACTAAAATGACATTTCAAACTGGAAACACGTATTTTGAGTCATACTGGTCTCATTGTGCGTTGGTTTGATATGAGACTTCTTCATACACATTAGAAAAAACCTATGAATCATTATCCTAAATTATGAAGATAATTGGAGCGAGTTTGTGTGGTTTTCAGTGAGTGACATGTTTTGAGCTAAAATTTCAATTTTAAATTGATAACAGACACTTTTAGACATACCAGTCACACCATGTGTTAGATTGAGGTGTGGTTGATTCATACACGTCACAAATGAATGATGGATCATTATCCTAAAGTATCAAAACAATCCGAATGTGTTTTCTCAGTTTGTAGTATTTCACTTGTGTTTTTTTCTAAAATTAATGTCAATTTTAAATAAAAAGATACACTTTGAGTCATATCAGTCACATTGTGTGTTGAATTGAGGAGAAAACTCACCGTGAAGTTGTGGTTCAACGCGCGGTGGAGGTTCGTTCGTAGTGGAGGAGAGGCATGTGGTAGAGGAGATTTCCAACTGAAAATAAAACATAAAATGAGAACTCATATGTTATACCGATCCAAAATATGTCCAATGAGATTTAGGAATGGGAAATGTCTGGTTAAATAGTTTTATTGGTCAATAGTGGGATTTTATTTTCCATCTATGATATTTGCTTCATGTTTATTTGTTTTTTGTGTATCTACTATTTTCCTAGATGTTCAACTTATGAATGGTACATGTCTAGTTTTCAAGAGAAAGATCATTTTTAATTTACTCTAATTTAGGGGTAAGATATTCCACATTAATTGTATCTTTTTTCCAGTGGATCGTTGCTATCCTGTAGGGATCATGAATGCCTCTTAAGTTAGTGGAAAGTCAGGTCAGTTGTTGGTTATGATACCAGCTTGGGATGTATCATTACATTTCCAATTGTAACTGACCCATGTCCATTTAAATATAGGATTGGGGAGTCTGATAGTAATATACTCCCAACTCCATTATATTTCCTATGGGGGTGGGTCCTGATAGTATCATATCTGATAAATCTTTTATATATTGGACATTAGAGTAGTCACTGCTAAGGATTTTCTCATTTGTATGGTAGTAATGTTTGTTGAACCTATTGTATAAAGTAGACATCAGAAACTAATAGGTTATTAAAACTTATGTGATGAATTCATAACCTATAGACAAATATATAGGAAATATCTTTAAAATCTCAATGAATCTTAATAGGTTTGGTTTCATTCATCATATAGTTACAAGTGATGTGGAATGTGTAAATGATAAGCTTAGGGGCTGAATGATGTGGAGATGTTGATGGAAATGATGATGTGGTAGTGTGTTTAAATATTCATTGTATATTTTTCATTATAATTAGGTTGGTTTAAGTAATTATATTTAGGTCGGTTGTGTTATTACATCATGAGGTTCAATTAGAAGAGGTGTGTCAATCATCCAAGGATGTGAATTATGGACTAAAACTAGAGGTTGGTAATGTAACGAAGTTATCCTTAAGGGGGTTATATATATAGAGTTTATTGATGTATAATGGTTTTTTTGTAAGTAATGTGACTTAGTGATGGTTATATAAATTTGAGATTGTATTTCATCTATTCTAAACTAGATATCTACTTCATGTTCCTTTTGGGGTGAGTTTGTTTTGAGGCTCAACATGATAGATGTAGATTCATTTCTAGGGTGTGTATGAAGGACCTTAGATTTTATAGATATATTGAATATATATTGATGATTGATGGGTTGTTTATGTTTGTATAAGTATCTCATTATATGACTTGACAAAGTAGATTTTCAAGTTTATCTCAGTAGAGATAAGATTAATATGAAATTGTTTTTACATCGATAATTAGAGTTCCCTAAAAATGACATTTTATCCTATTGTGTGGTATATAGATTACATTCATAATTGATACATCATATGACTAGTTTCTTAATAAAATTCAATCACGGGTATTATTACTATTTTTTTAGGTATTATTTCTATTAAAATACTCATGGATGAGTTGGATGCTCTATGGGGTTGAGGGATGTTTCAAAGTAAATGTGTTCTATCGAGTTAAATTGAATTATGGTATGAAGAATATGATTTTTTCATGATGGTAATGAAAAAGTGGATGAGTTTACTCATACATATAGAATTCATGTATGTTCAGACCATGTTGAAAATGATCACCCTGAGATGATAGGCGAATCTAGGTGTTTCATATTTAGAACTACTATCTTGATGATGTTAACCCCTTTTATAGGAGATTTTTACCTCATTTAAAGGAACTCGTTAAATCCTTCACTCTTAATGGTTCACCCACCAAAACAAAAAAAAATTAATAAATATAATGAAAAAAATTATTTTACATGGTTTACTATAAAGGGATGCACTAAGGATAACACATCATTGATGAGTCAATGTGAAAAAAATATAGTATACTCACCTTTAGTGGATTAAAATTTTAGTGACAGTCATTTCATAACAAGATTATTGTGAGGCGCAATGAATAGACATAATGAGATGGATGCTTTGAGACACAATGTAAAAAAACACAACCATGAGGCATACAAAACCAAGAAAAAAATCTAAACCTGGAAGCGATGCCTACCTCATATGTGTGAAAATACGACAGCGCTTCAATAAAAGGGAGAACAATACATCACATACCCTCCGCACACCCTAAAAACTAAAGGAAATGCATCACACCTAAACCCTACCCATAAGGGTTCATCCAAACCCTACGCATACTATGGAAACCAGGGAAACCACAATAGAGACTCGCTGGGGGAATCTGTGCGCTGTAGAGGAGGCTGTCGGGACCGTCGTCGGATGAGGAGGGCGAGCCGGAGTAGGTCAGGTGGACAAGGGGGCCATGCAAGGAGGAGGAGGAGAAGGAGGCGGAAGAGGAGGAGGAGGAGGCGGCGGCAGAGGAGGATGAGTCGGTGGTCGCGGAGGAGGAGGAGGAGGCGGCGGCGGCGGAGGAGGAGGAGGGGTCGCAGTGGAGGAGGGGTCGCGGCAAAGGAGGCCTTGACGGCACAGGGGTCAGCTTCCGTGAAGGCTTGAAAGAGTGCAAGGAAGGAGGAGTATGTTAGGATTCTTTTATAAAATCCACTAGAACTTTTATCAGCGCTAGTTCAAAGCGCTGATAAAGGATGTTTTATCAGCTCTAAAATAAAAAAGCGCTGATAAAGATAGGTCTTTATTAGTGCTAAAAAATGATAATAAAAGACCTATTTATCAGTGCTAAAATTATAGCGTTGATAAAGGTATAATTTTAATAATTTATTTATATTATTATATATTTATTTAAAATGATATATAGGATAAATATATATTTATTTATTAATAATTATAACTATAAATAAATATTTATTTATTTATACTTATAAAATTTTAATTTAAGTAATTATAAAATTATAAGAAATATACTTATTATATTTATAATCATATAAATATAAAAAAAATATTAACTATATATATTTAAAAGATTATAGATTATATAACGATATTTCTTCTAATTTTATAAATATTTTTATGAAATATATATTTATTTATAAATATAATTATAAATAAATATTTATTTATTTATTTAAATAATTATAAAATTATAGCAGAATTTATATATCTAATATTTATAATCTTTTTAATATATATAATTGATATATTTATTATAATTTTAAAATTATTTAAATATATCTGTATTTATTTATAACTATAAATAACATTTGTATTTATTTATCAATATTTTTATAAATATTTATAAATATATTTATAAATATATATTTATTTAATTATATATAACATATTATATATGAAATAATAAATATATTTTTTATAAATTAATAATTATTTAAATAAATATAAATTTATTTTTATTTATTTATAAATATTTGTATATATTTATAAATATATATATTTAATTATATATTTATAACTTTATAAGTAGTGTAATAAATATATTTATTATAATTTTATAATTATTTACATATATATTTAGTTATTTATTTATAGTTATAATTATAACTATAAATAGTATATATTTTTAAATATTTGTATATAATTGTTAATATATATATATATATTAATAAAATTATAATATTATATGTATAATTTTATAATTATTTATATATATATATATAGTTATAATTATAATTAAAAATGTATTTGAAAAGTATTTATATATATCATTAAAAATATAATAAAATATATTTATTATTTAAATATATTTATTGTAATTTTATAAGTACATTTTTTAGAACACATATAGTTCATATGGGTAACATTATGAATTAATCAATATACCACATCAATGGACAATATGATGTAATGTATAAATGAACATTCATGCATGATACATAATATATACGCATGATCAATATATTCATTGACCAAATTCATTGGAAAACACATATATATTCAATAATTTTAATTATAAATATATATATTAAAAAGTATTATATATTTCTAAATAAAATAAATATATTAAATATAACAAATATAATAAATATAATGAATTAATCTAATAAATCTAATATATCTAATAAATTAATCTAATAAATCTAATAAATATAAATCTAATAAATCTCTAATAAATCTAATAAATCTAATAAATATTATAAATCTAATAAATCTAATAAATATATTTATTATTTAATTTAATTTATTATAATTATAATTATTTAATTTTATATATACATTTAATTATAATCTTATAAATACTTTTTTCAATTAAAACATTATATATATATATTTGAATTATTAAAAATATATATATTAATTATAAACATGTGTTTTTTATTTAATGTATACAAATAAACATTATTTTTTAATATAAATATAATAATTTTATATAAATTAATAATACTTTTTATTAAAAACTTTTATCAGTGCTTTTAGCTAGCACTGATAAAGGCTCACCCCTTTATCAGTGCTTTATATTTAGTGCTGATAAAAGGAAGCGCTTCCCTTATCCTGTTTTGTGGTAGTGATTCTTGTTTTCCAACCTTTGCAGAAATAATATTGAGCAGATTGATTAGCAAAGAGCTCTTTATGCCCAACAAAATCAAACTGAGATCGATCAAAGGTGATCGATTCCACGCAATTGCCAAAACTATGGCCCTAAACAGGTAGAGAGAGAAGTTATCCATAGGTGAGAGAAGCCATCTCCAATATATTTATAAAATTATAAATATATTAAATATATTTATTATAATTTTATAAATATTTTAGTATATATATAATTATAACTATAAATAAATATATTTATTTATTATAATTTTTTAATTATAAATAAATATAGATATATTTAAACAATTATAAAATTATACTCTAGGATGTAGCATCTGTTATAGGACTGAGAGACTAAGTGTGCCAGATATGGGAGGTTTGCAAGAGTGCTGGTTGAGGTTTGCAAGTGTGCGTCAGTCCATAATTCTCGTTATTGCGGGTCTTTGTTTAGAACTCTCAGTGGATTATGAGAGGAAACCACGTTTTTGTGTTTCATGAAAAGCTATTGGTAATCTATCTGATAAATGCTGGAGAAACTCCGTATGTTCACTCTGTAAGAGAGTTGGCCACGCATATGATGTATGCAGATACAAGTGTGACAGTGCGGCTACAGGGGCCTCACCAGCGGGAAATGCACATGTTGGTGATCCAATTACTATTAAGGTGGGAACTTATGTTGATGCTATTAGCCAGGATGGTGGGAATTTAAGGTCTAATGTTGACAAAGGGAAAGGATTTATTATGGTAGATCTGGCCTCTTATGCTAAGGGTTTGAATGTTAGTATGAAGACTCATGTATCCGGTTTGGCCGCTAGAATGGGGAACAAGACAGCGAATTGGAGGATTTCATGGAATGATGCAGTTGATGGGGAGGAAGAAGGGAAAATCATGAAGAACACTAAAAATGGGGTCCCATCTGGACAATCTAGTCATGAGAATATGGTTTATAGGGAGGTGGATCATGAATTGTAGCAAGAGGCAGTTTTAACTGCTAAAAAAAGGGAAAGAAAAAAGTGGTGGATGGAGATGGTTTTCAAATGGCACTTCTTAGGAAAACCATGACTTCCCCACCTTTGGTTAAGGCCCTGAAGATGGTGACTAATGTGAATGATAAAGTTTATTTGGATCCTAATGATCCTTTTGCACTAAAGCCTGAGGTAAATGCAATGGAGATCAATGAAGTATCACCTGACTCACCCTTAATATGGGATGAAGCAATGGTGACAGAATTGTTGTTGGACCCCGTACCTAATAAGGACAAAGTCACTTTGGATGGTATCTTAAGGAGATTCCAAAGCAGAGGTGTTTCGGGAGGAGTTTGGTAATTCTCATGATGATTTATAATTGATTCCAAAAAATGATCTCACTGGAGAGCAAGATATCGAGCTCAATTATGTGGAGGTGGAATCACCAAATATGGGTGACCATACTGACATTTGGAAGGCTTCAAAGCAATGACAAAGAGACAGACATCTGAGATCTGAGGAAGGGGTGGTAGACATAAAAGAAAATGATCTCTTATATTTATATTTTGGTGGGCTTTGTTGCCACATTTTTGTCACTTTTTCTTCTATGCTCCATGTATTTCCTCTTTTTTTAATAAATTTTTCAAATCCATGGGTTTTCTCATTGTTCGCGCTGGTTGGGTATATTTATTTATAATTTCAAGTATAAATAAATATATTTATAAATATTTCTATATAATTATAAATATATATGCATATATATATAATTATAATAGATGTATCTAATTTTATAATTATTTAAATATATATATATAGTTATAATTATAATTATAAATAAATATATTTAAAAATAATTTATATATAATTAAAAACTTATAATTATAAATATAATAAATATATTTATTTTTTAATATATTTATTGTAATGTTATAAGTATTTATGAGAACATAATAGATTCATGGGTATAACATGATTGAATCGTACCTAGTAAAAGTATAGATCATAGTCATCACATATATGGACAACATGAATAATAATAATGGTGTAATGTATAAATGAACATTCATAATGAATACATATCATATGTATGCATCAATTATATTCACTCATCAATATATTTATTGGTCAAATTTATTGGAGATATATATATATATTTATTTGTATTTTTAATTATAAATATATATATATATATTAAAAATGTATTTATATATAATTATAAATATGTAATTATAAATATATAATTATAAATATAATAAATATATTTATTATTTAATAAAATTTATTATAATTTTGTAATTATTTAAATATATATTTATTTAATTATAATCTTATAAATACTTTTCTAAAAACATTATATATATATATATATATTTGAATTATTAAAATATACATATTAATTATAAACATGTTTTTTTTATTTAATGTATATAAATAAACATTATTTTTGAAAATAAATATAATAATTTTATATAAATTAATAATTTTTTTTATTAAAATCTTTTATCGACGCTAAAAATAGCGTTGATAAATCTATCATTTATCACCACTAAAAAGACGATGATAAAGGGTGCATCTTTATCAGTGCTTTTAGCTAGCGGCGATAAAGGTACGATTTTTATCAGTACTAATAAAAGTCGGTGTTGTCGTTACACCGATCTGTGGTAGCGTTAGAACTATCAAAATTAGTTCTTGGTAACCATAAATTCAATATCAAAGGGCGATTATTGAATGACCATTGGCTGTATTGCAAGTAAAAAAAATAAAACCGAGGGGTGCGAGAGAGAATTTAGAATGTTGATTCTATGCTGGTCACTTCATATTTTTCATATCAATAATACCCAAAAGTAAAAAAATATATATTATACATAAAATACAAATAAAAATGACAAAATGCATGTTATGATCATTGTGTTAAATGAAAAAACTAATAGAGGAAAAAACTAATTGTGTTACAAAAAAATACAACATAATACATGTTATGTTAATAATAATTATAAAAAAAACTAATAAACATACAAAATACATGTTATTTTAGAAGAAAATATAGATTAAAAATAAATAACCCGAATTTAGTTTGTTGTTTTAAATGAAAAATGAAAAAACCATATATTAGAAAAAAAAAAAGTCAAAACAATATCATAGCATATGTTTTGTCGTTAGCAGCAAAAAAAGGATTAAATATATTATTCAAAAGAATCAATTAATTAACATAGAACATATATTGTGCTAGTTGTTTTATTCAAATAAACTAATAGAAAATAAACAAATCATGCTTGGTCGCAACATATTGACAATAAAACTAAAAAAATAAAGGCCAAACCCGCTTTCCGTTAAAAAAACTACAAAAACTTTAACATTTTTTTATATTTAAATTCTAATAAAAATGAAAAAATATTTTATTGTTTTTTTTAAATGACATAAAAAAAGACACAGCACATGGTCTTTATGTAAAAAATAGTATATAAGTGATGAGAAAGTATATGTTTTATTTCAAAATTATGACAGAAATTTTAAAACACATGTTATATTATAAAAAAATAAAAAAATTATAATAAAATAACAAATCGTGCATAAAATTATTATATACAAAATAATTAAATTTCCCGAAGACCTGTCCGGGAAAGGCCAGTCATCTTGAAAATGAATTTATAAATAAATTATTTGACAAATGAAAAATAAGCCACAGTGGTAGCATCGGGCATCGGTTCCATGCATGTGCCCCGCCTTTCCCTATTGAATATTAAAAATATAATGTATTTTATTTATTTACTTTTAAATGGATGATTTTTTTATGTCCGTCAACCATGACCTCTGATAATTATGAGTAAACTAAAATTTTAATGTTTTTTAACTATTTATCAATAATTTTAAACATTCAAATTAGTGTGTATTAATGATGCATTAATGATACACAAAATTTAGTTTTTAAAACATTTTTAAAAGATAGTATTTTTTAAATACATATATATTTTGAAAAACCATTTATACGCGACATCAAAAGATTTTTAAAATACCAATTTAAAATTTATTTATATAAAATCAATTATTATCACCGATAATTTAATAATGACGTCATAAGGATCTGAAATCAAAATCAAGGTGATTTCGTGGTTTTGACAAACATGGTCCCATAGATTTTGGTTGATCCAAAAAAGTCAAATTCCATGATTATGCCGTTTAAAAATAGATGCATGCTGATAAAATCTTTTGTATTTGAGTCAACGCATGTATTTGAATGAAATTAATTGGAAAGGATCTCCCGTTAAAAAAATCTTAGTTTATGAAATTATTTTTAATTAAAAAACATAAATGTATTAATAGATAAAAATAAATTTTAAATAAAATTATAGTTGTAAAACATTAAATATTTATTTATATATATAATGAATTAACTTCATAAAATTATGTCCCATGATCATAATTTCACACAGTGGATAGGGCAGTTTTACCTAGTCGTCCTTCAAGACCTGAGTTTGGTACCTCTTTTTTTTGGGGGGGGGGCTATGTGAGGAAGAACATGATATGCATGTCGCATGGGATTTCTGTTGGGCCAAGAACCATACACCACCGATCCATCAGATGCACCCCCTCCAGACGCTAAGCATAGTGGACAGAAAAGCTTCATGTCTCTTGGATCAGACTTTACCCTATGAACCTAATGTACTATAATATGGGAAGACAAAACATCATACCACTACCACATAACGGGGAAAGAGAAGCATTAGGTTTTATCACCGCTAACCAAAAAGCGCTAATAAAGAGGGTTTCTTTATAAGCACGAGCAAAAAGCGATGATAAATCTGCCCTTTATCAGCTCTAAATTTAGAGCTGTTAAAAGTTTTTAATAAAATATATTATTAATTTATATAAAATTATTATATTTATATTCAAAAATAATTTTTATTTGTATACATTAAATAAAAATGCATATTTATAATTAATATATATTTTTTAATAATACAAATTTATTTATCATGTTTTAAAAAAGTGTTTCTAAGATTATAATTTAATATGTATATATATATAATTATAATATTATAATAATTTTCATTAAATAATGAATATATTTATTAGATTTATTATATTTATTGTATTTATTATATTTATTATATTTATTATATTCATTAAATTCATTATATTTGTTATATTTAGTATATATTTATTTTATTTATTTTATTTATAATTAATGTATTAATTAGATTTATTAGATTTATTAGATTCATTAGATTCATTAGATTTATTAAATTCATTAAATTTATTTTATTTATAATTAATATATATATATATATATAATTTTTAAATATATATATTTATATTATAATTATTAAATATATGTGTGTTTCCAATGAATTTGGTCAATAAATATATTGATCAATCATGAATGCATATATGTTATGTATCATCATGAATGTTCATTTATACATTAAATCCTTCTTATTATTCATGATGTCCAATGATGACTCGTTTTTTATAATTTATATTTTATTACTGGGTATATATGATTAATACATGTTACCCATATATACTATTATGTTCTAAAAATACTTATAAAATTACATTAAATATATTTAAATAATAAATATATTTATTATATTTATAATTAATAAATTTTAATTATATTTAAATACTTTTTAAATATATTTATTTTAAATTATAATTATAACTATATATATATTTAAATAATTATAAAATTACAATAAATACATATATTATAATTTTATAAATATGTTTATAATTATATACAAATATTTATAAATATATTTACTTATAGTTATAATTATAATTATAAATAAATATACATGTGAAAATAATTATAAAAATATAATAAATATTTGTATTATACTACTTATAAAGTTAAAATATATAATTAAATAAATATATTTATAAATAAATACAAATATTTATAAATATAATTCTAAATAAATTTAGATATATTTAAATAATTAAAAAATTATAATAAATATATTTATTATATATATTTATAAAATTATAAATATATTTGTTATAATTTTATAATTATTTATATATATATATACACTTAAAAATATAAATGTAAGGACCCGACCCCAGTTGCCCGCAGTCGGTGCCTTATTTGATTACATTGAAATATAAATAAGGAATATACATCTCTAAGGACCGAGTGGTTTAGTATTATTGGAAACAAGATACATACATAAGTTCAACATTACAACTTGAAATGAAAACAACATAGAAACTCCTTAGACAACTTTCATAACTCCTAGGTTATTTCAGCATGTCATTCATAATAAAATTCTCCATGTCCTGAGAAGATGAAACATAAGAAAGGGGTGAGATCAAATGTTCAGTAAGAGTAATAAATATAGTTTAAGATAACATAAACATTAGACATGGTGAATAATTGAAAATACATGCCTTTAAAAATAAAGTTAAACATAATATAGCGGAAATATGATCTGAGTAAATATTGTCATAATATAACGTAATCATGGGTATTCTACTAGTCGAATAACCACATGAACCATCAATACTATCTTCATAATGAGGGCATACATAATGCGGGACAACATAACCATACCGTCAAAGCCTCATGCCAAGACCATAAATAATCATTTTGTCAAGGTCTTGTGCAATGACCATAATTTGTCTCATGAGACATGCCGATGCACCGAGGGGCTATAGCAGGCCCCAACCGACACACTATACGTCCAATTAATTCCTCATATGAATGGGGATAAATACAAACAACATATACATTCATACTGAAACTACTATATGAAATATAAATAACTTTCCCCGAACATTAAGCATAAACATAACCATTTGGAGTAAATTGATGAATAGTTTTATGATAGCACATCCACAGCCAAAATAATCATAAACCATTAAATTAAATTTTTTAGATGATACCATGAAATATTAATCCCAATAATACATAAGAATCAATAATAGTTTTGAAATAGATGAATATACTCTTATAAAATCTTCAAGTAATTCTTGAGATAAATACCCCTTTTACTTTGAAAAAAAGAGTTCTTTTGGAAAAATATTTTTATAAAACCAGAAGTTAAGTAACATAGTATTTTCATAATAAAATGATTTATTTTATAAAGGAAATGGTTTCCAAAAATAGATTATAGAGTGCCCTTGAAAATAGATAAGAATTTGAGAAACTCCCTTGAAACGGGCTTGTATTTCGGAAAAAATTTTGAAAGTTACTTTTAAAACATGTAACTCCTCATAAAATAAGGAATGATTCTGGTTTGTAAACATATATAGAACACTCACACAGAACTTATAATGAGTATATAATAATACATAAGAATTTCATTGAGGTAATTAGACAATAAAGGTATCCCGGATAAAAATAGAAGTTCGGGTGGAAAAACCCTTACCTTAAGTCTGAATGTGTTCCCCTCTTGAACTTAAGGTCCTGGAATATGAAATTAGACTTATTAATAATCTAATTCAGAACCTATTAGACATTTATTTAGTTTTTCATAATTATTTTTATCTCATTTATGTCCTTATTGATAAATTATAATATCGAATTCTGTCATTCCAGAGTGTTCATTTTCTTAATTTTCATTATCGGTTCACTTGTTTTTAAGTAATGGAGTTCATGTGGAATGGTTGTAAATCTTCAGAATTGAAATTACATATTATTTATGAACATCCATAATTGTTAATGTTCATTTATATCATTTGGTTACATGGAATGAGGATGAATCATTAGATGAAATATTAATAACATTCACTTAGATTATTTTAGTGGTATTTTGATTATTAAGAACTAGTTTGGTCATACGATTTAATAATATGTACGTATACTGGTTACTGAATATTAATTAGGTTATAATACATATATTATAGTCAGGACTGGCCCGGACAATCTTGTTGCCCGAGACGAACTATAAAAATGTTGCCCTTTAAATATAGATAATAAAAGGATTATACCAAAACAAACCAGATCAAAGCACACACATTTCCGATCCAAAATTATAAATTTATTTATACCCACCACATTACATGCGAACTTCAAAAAATAAGTTCAGTAGTACCATTTTCTTTTTGACCCGCATAATATTAAAAAGTAAAAAATACAATACAAAAATATATGATTAAAACTTAATCTGTATTGGTTGAAAAAATACTAGAAAAGAATGTCAAAAAATGATTTAAATCATATAAAAACTTCAGTCTTCTATATATATAAATAATGCAAAACACCCCTCTTTTATTAAAGAAAAAAATTGTACACTTCTTAACCGTTTAAACCACTTCATAACCGATCAAAAAAGACATTAAAGTCTATAAAAACTAGCATGTTAAGCCTTTGAAAAAAAGATCGAATCATCCTCATCTTCATCTTCACCACTCACTTCTTCTTCTAAACCTATACAAATTTGAACCTACAAATTTAAAATAACATAATAGTTGTATTCAAAAGCACACTTCTAAATAGTTAAAAACATTACCAGTTGGTGTAAAACTATGAAACCAACTTCATATAAAAATCAAGAATTGATTTTTTTTGGAAGAAAATAACACCAATATTTGTTCAACCCATGTCCTTCAATGCTAAAATTTGATTCAGATGCTGCAGTTATGATAGAGATTCTTAATCAAACATGTTAAATAATCCAATTCAAAGAAAATAAAAAATTACAAAGAAATAGAGCATGACATACCGGAGCATGTTGCGGCACTTCACGAACCCGATTATGGTAGTTTATAATCCAATTCAAAGGAAAATGCTTCTCCTTGCATTTGTTGATGCAAATTCTTCAATTAACTCATCATAATTCATACTATCCAAAAATGTATTTTCAATTGAAATCATTGCCAATGCAGATAATCTCTCTTGTGACATGGTAGTCCGAAGATAAGTTTTAATCAACTTTAGCTTAGAAAAACTTCTCTCTGCTGATGCAACTGTAACGGGTATAGTCAATAAAATTCGATATGCCACCCATGTCATTTGAAACCCTCCATCCTTCCAATAAGGCTTGATAAAATCAAGGATATCAATTGATTTTATCAGTTCAGTTGGTAATATTGACTTCAAATGTCTGAGCTCTTGAAATAATTCATCCCCACAAATATCATCATGTTCATCGTGTTTCAAAAAACATTGAAATTGAGTACAGTGTTCCTTCAATTGTTCTTCAGAAATATTTCTAAAACTTGCTTTCAGCAAAAAACCAAATATTTCATTAAAGTGTTCAAACTGTATAAAACGTTCTCTCAATGACATAAGGTCCTGATCAATAATTTGAAGGAAATAATTTGTTCTAAATTTTTCCTCCATAGACAAATTTCTAATAGCATCATCTTCCACATCCTCATCAAATTGTTTCTTCCTGCGAACAACTCTTTTTTCTTCAAATATTGGATCAATACCAACTTCGAGTGCAAGTTCTTTTGCTTCATTCATTAAACCTTCAAACCCCTCTGCTCTAAGTTCTTCAAAGAAAAAAATCAACTCTTTTATTTGTGTACTTGCATATTCAATATCCATCTCTTCTCTTTGAAGGATTTTACTGATATGATTAACTTTATCTAAAATTTTGTACCAAATGCATAAGCTAATGATGAATTCAAAATTCTCTAATGCATTGGAACACAATCCTTTAGCATCCAACATCACAACATCATCATGTTTAGAAAGATTGGCAATTTCAACCAATGCATTTCTTAACTCGGGTGTTTGTCTTCTTATAGCTCTAATACTCTCGATGTGACTTTCCCAACGAGTTATTGATAAGGGTTTTGGTGTCAAACCCTTCACATAAGTCTTTAATACATTCCATCGATGTGGTGAACCTGCAAACAATGTATAAATCTTTTGCACATATGCAAAAAAAATTCTGGCTTTCACGCTAGATTTTGCCATGTCACATATAGCAAGATTCAGGCTATGACATCCACATGGAGTGTAAAATGCTCTAGGATTTACATCAAGAAGCATTTTTTGGACACCTTGATGTTTACCTTTCATGTTTGATCCATTATCATAACTTTGTCCTCTTATGTCATCAATATTGAGTTTAAGATCAACCAAAGCATCTTCAAGTGACTTGAAAAGCCCACGACCGGATGTGTCATCCACATTTATGAAGCCAAGAAAAAATTCATCCACCTTAACATTAAATTCTTCCTCGACATCCACACATCTTATGATAATTGACATTTGTTCTTTATGACTTAGATCCGGAGTGCAATCAAGGATAATCGAAAAATACTTTGCTCTCATAATCTTCTTCAAGATTTTTTCTTTAATCGCATTCCCCAACAAAATTATCAATTCATTTTGAATTTTATGACTAAGATAATGCTTTTGAATTTCATTATTAACAACACGATGAACATGATCTTGCATAACTGGGTCAAATTCAGCAACAAATTCAATAAGTTTACAAAAAAGACCATTATCCTTCTCATAAATCTTCTCATTTGTTCCACGAAATGGTAAGTTATTTTGTGCAAGTACCTTCACAACTCCAATGATTCTAGTAAGTACCATCTTCCAACGAACTCTTTCCTTCTCAATGAGACATTCGATATTTTTATCAATTGTTTGTTTATTTTCAAGTCCTCTGTGCAAGTCCACCCACTTCACAACATTAGCAATGTGTTCAAAATTTCTTTCATGCTCCCTAAGTCTTGTTGGAAGGTTGTGCCAATCATTAGATCCTCCTTCAGTCAAACCACTTTTCATCGATTTCGACTTAAATAATTTACAACAAAAACAAAATACCTTGTCCAACTCATTAGAATACACTAGCCACTTCCTCTCGTGTTTTTCACCATTAGGAAGTAGACAAAAATAATGATTAGAAGTAAAGTGTCTCCCACGACTGACTTCCTTAGGAAATGCATCATTTTCTTTTAATATTTTAATCGGGCCACGTCGAACCAACAAAATTCTCTTAACATCATTGATATTACCCCATAATCCTGGATCATAATTCACATCCACATCTTTCTCAAGATCAAGCACGCTTTGATCTCCAAGATCATGAATCATGTGAATAGTATTTTCATTATCATCCTCCCTATAATCCACATCCACACTTTCATTTATCGTATCAACACTTTGAGTCATAGGTTCCTCTATAGATTGTTCATTCCCTTCAGAAACATTGTCGCCCAGAGATTGCTCATTAAATTGAACACATGAACTCTCTTTTTCACTTCTTGCAGCAAATAATTTAGAAATCGAACCCACTAGTGTTTTTTCAATTTCATTCTTTCTTTGCTTGATTTTTCTGTTTTGAGATCCAGAATTTTGATTTCTCTTCATTGTAGTACCTACAAGTTATAAATTATAATTCATTAAGAGTTATAACATATTTAAAGTAAATAGTCATCTTTCAAAAATAAATTCATATATTCCAACTAATTGATTTGTTATTTAATATTCAACAAAACAATTAATAAAAATAAATAAACTGAAAATTGAAATTAAAAAATGATTATAGAAACATTATTTACCTTTGAAAAATTGCAAACTGCAATTGAGATGGTAAAATTAAATTGAGTCGGGCAAGACACCAATGAATCCGCAATTTAGATAATTTCTGAAAATTAAACAAAACAATTAATAAAAATAAAAAAAATAAAAATGCTATTTAAAAATGATTATAAAAAACACCAATTACCGAGAGACAAAATACAAATTGAAATTGAATACCCAAATTGCAATTGAGACGAGAATCCAATGATAAATTTGAAATTCAGATAATTTCTGAAAACCAAACAAAACAATTAATATAAATAAAAAATAAAAAATAATAACTAGAAATTGATGATAACAAAACTCTAATTACCTGCGTACGAAGACAATAAATATCAAATCACAATTGAGAGACGAATAAATCACAATTGAGACGAACAATATACCGGCAACCGGTTAATTGGCAATTCATTCACCTAATAACTCTGAAATCTAAACAAAACAATCAATCAATTAATAAAAACAAAAAACAAAAATGATAAACCAATTTAAAAAAAAATCAGAACAAACAAACACCTGTTTGTTTGTGGGGGCAAAGGCAAGCACGTGCACCACGGCCGGCAGCACAGCAGGGGGGCGTTCGGCGCAGCCGCGCAGCGGCGGTGGTGTGCTGCTGCGGGGGGCGCAGCGCAGCGGCGGCGGCGGCACAGGGGCGAGGGGAGGGGGGCGCAGCCGCGCAGGAAGGAACACA
Source organism: Viscum album (assembly GCA_963277665.1). Lineage (NCBI taxonomy): Eukaryota > Viridiplantae > Streptophyta > Magnoliopsida > Santalales > Viscaceae > Viscum > Viscum album. The sequence goes on along the minus strand of OY728133.1, from coordinate 966,276,801 downwards.
CAGCTCAGCTGGGCTGGGTGGGGCGAGCGCGAGGAGGTGTGGTGTGTGGGCGAGTCCGCGGCGCGGGGGGTGCGACCGTGCGGCGGTGCAGGGGTGGCGACGGGGAGAGAGAGGGGGGGAGAGGAGAGAAATACAGTTACAGAAGAAATATAAGGGAGAGGAGGAGATGAGAAACGTTGGGGGAGGGAGGGGAGTGGCTCGGGATCGGGACTCGGCGGTGCTTACGGGGAATTGAAATTTCGGAAAAGGGTGAGAGATTGGTTGCCCCTAGGCGAGGCGTTGCCCTAGCCCAAGGGCTCGTGGGGCTCGCCAATGGGTCGGCCCTGATTATAGTCTGGTTCAACCATAAAAATTGTAACAACCCAAAGTTTTTCAATGGAAATTCCCTTCTTATATTTATGTCATAAAATCACATGAAAACACAACATAATAAACTACTAAGTGATAAGTGACCTTTAAACATAAGTTTGTCACTTATTTGTTTGGAATTTTGAAAATCCGGCATACACGGTTGTGTTCGAGATGTTTTTTGGAGTCTAATAAAACAAAAATAATTTTTTTTGAATAGTAACCTACCCTAATGAATAGTAACATACCCTTATGAATAGTGATATACCCTAATGAATAGTAACATCACCTATGATAGTATAAAAATAATATTCAAGTTGGAAGTACAATATACCTATGTTTTAGAATGAGTTAATGCATGTTTTAAATCTGGTTTTTGATAATAAATTATGATTTTAATTAAATATTAAAATAATAATATTTAGAAAATTATTTTTGAAAAATAGACTTCATTTTTGGATTCTACACGTCAAAAAATGGTTAGGGTGAATTTTTTGGATTTTTCTGAAATACTTGAAATGTTGATGAATAGTAGAATTTGATAATTCACAATAAATGCTAAATAATGGATTAATTGAGTCATCGATGATGTTCTGCTGATGTAAGACCACTTGGTTTGAATTCACATGACCCATTTACTATTCTTGGTCATGAAATACTTACTATTCCTTGTCTTGGGAAGAAATAATAAATTAATGATTATAATATCATGAAATCCCTCTTCTCCTCCACTATAGAAACCCCCCTTCACTCCCTCTTCTCTCCACTCCTCTCAAGCTCCAATACTTCTCTAATTTCTACCCAAATCTCTCCCCAAGGTCCTCCCCTACTTCCAAAATCTCTCATCCTCCTAAAAATACCAAAACCTCTCCCCTTAAGAGGTTCTCAAAGGAGGAATTCTTAAGAGGTAAATTCCTCTTCCCAAATTTCTTCTTTTCTTTTAAGTTCTTTTCTTTTTTATTTTCTTTCCTCACCTCCCTTCACCATAATAGTATGATAAATCTAGTAACATACATTTACTGGAATGTCTTAATTCTAGTGGTATATTTCATTATCTTCTCCCCTTTCCCCACCCTTTTTCTGAAAGAAATGAAAGCACCGTTTGAGATGTTCTAATTTAGCACATTCAAGGACAACAGTTTATCAATTTCTATTATTATCTTTAATTCTGGTCATGAAACCATTTGTGTTATGGTTGAACCAGATTATTATATATTTAATATATCCTATTTTTGGTTCAGTAATATTTTGGTACAAATGGAATTAAGTTATAATGAAAAAAACATTCTTTGTAATCAAATCCACCGATTAACAAAAACGGTTACCACTGTGGTTATATATATAATAATTTTACATCACTCTAAGTAACCTAATTAAAATTAAAAACATGTAATCTCTGGGATATTAAATAAAGAATATAAATTTAATTCTGTACAACCACTTTCATCTTGCATATAATCCAAACTTGAATATAAGTGAACCGATCTTTTAAAGCCAAGTAAACAAACGAGCCAAACAATGAAATTGAACCTTATAACTAATAAAAAAGGATTTGAATGAACTAAAAAGGGTTATAATAAATAAATTACATATATAAGAGTTTATGGAATTATTAATTAATAAGAATAATTTGTTTATTCAGGTCATTAATAACAAGTGGAGAACACCACCGGATTCAACGTAAGGGATCCTCTCCTTTTCTCTCTTAATCAAGATTTTCCTATATACTATGCCTTTATATGTGTACTAGAAAATGATGGGGTATTCTTAAGAACCTCCCACATACTTCCTTCTGGATTTATAAGTGATGAGAAACCCCATTTCTCTCTCATCAATCCCTCTTGGTCACACCCGACACCATGCTAATAAAATCATAACGAATTCTTCCTGAACCTTCTTTGTTCTTTTGGGTTTCCTTATCTTTCTTTCAAAATGGTGTTATCTTATCTATCTATGTGATTCTTATGAATTATGGTTATTTTTACAAGATTCTTATATCAAGACCCTTCCATCACATTCTTTCGGGGATATACATGATTTTGAAAGATTCCCTCCTTAGAACTTTCTGATAAGCAAAACTGTTTTAAGGGGACTTCCCAAATTTTTACCCAAATTTCAAGTGCACTCTATCCTATGTTTTAAAATACCATTGTATTTATAAAATAAGTATTCTTATTATGAAAACCTTCTTGGTTAAATTCTGGTTTTATATAAAAGAATTTCCTCTTTTCTGTTTGAAAATCTCTAGAGTATTTTCCTTAAAACCGCACAAAAATGTTTTAATGATAATGTTTCTAAAATACATTTTTTTATATTTTGTCACTTATATTTGACACCACTTACCATGTTATATGCCTATTTTACGCTATGAATATACATATATGTTCTAATCCCTTCCTTTCATGGACACTTTCGTGATACACCCATTGGATATGTTTTATGTCATGATTGTGGTACCCAATTCTTTCCATGGGTACCCTTATGTTTATGTACGGTTGATTATGTATGATTATTTATGTGGCAATATTATTTATGTGGAAAGAATATTCATGAATACATTGATATGGGTGCTCCCAGATAGCGCTCCAATGCATTGGGTAAGGTTAAGTCTCATGAGATGCGATGTAAAAACGGGATTGGTGGTTAGCCATGACCCGTACTGAAATGGGAAACAGGATTGGCAGTTAGCCTTGAACTGTACTGAAGATATGATTTATGATTCTGCCACATTTATATGATTACATGTTTATGTGATCTCATTCTTACATTAAATGATTTTATAAGTTTCATGCTTTGGATATCTTTATGCCATGCCTCCTAACTCATGTGCTTGAGATGTATCCTTATGTCTATTCACTTACTGGGAATTTTTAGCTCATCCCTTTGTTAATGTGTTACTCAAGGTACCCTATGTAGATGTAAGAGATCAAAGGAAGATATAAGCTCTTTATGGTGATTAAATAAAGAAGATTTTTTAGCCCCATGTTTTATGTTATATGTACCTAGTCTTCCAAGACACTAGACTTAACAATCCTTTTCTTGTACTCTGATGATTAATTATTCTTGAAATAATGAAATGTTATATGTAAAAGGCTCGGGTTTCTATAAAAATAGTTTCATGACTAGTAATGAAGTATAAATTGAAGAACGAAACTTCGTCATCCACGAAGGATATAATTTGGAACCTCATGGATGTCGATTTCGTTTATAAAATAAAAAGGAGAGAGTAAGAATATTGATGATGATTCTTTCATTCACAAGATATAATTCTAGTATATAGATGATACTAGATCAATCATGGTCATTTGGACAGAGGAGGTGAGGAGAGGATAACAAAAGAAGATACATTGAAATGAAACTAAATGAAAAATAAGGGTGTTTTAACTCTTAAAATAACCTCCTTGAGAACCTCCTTAAAGGAACTGATTTTGGTCTTTTGGAAAGACCAAGAGCTTCCTGGGTTTGGGGAGTGACTAGGGAGATTATTGGGTAGATTTTAGACAAGTCTTGAAGCTTGATAGGTGTGAGGAAATGAGGGTGTGAAGGGTGATATTTATAGTGAAGGGGAGAGGGGATTTCTCAATATTATATTCATTAATTTATTATTTCTCCTCAAGACAAAGAATATTGAGTCTTCAATGACCAAGAATAGTAATTGTATCATGTGAATCCGAATCAATTGGTCTTACATCAGCATAACATCATACATGACTCTATAATTAGTGTATTTGGCTTATTTTGTAAATTATGGTATTTCACTATTCATAAAAAATTCAAGTATTTCAGAAAAATCCCAAAAATTCACCCCAACCATTTTTCGATTTTTAGAATCCAAAAATAAAGTCTATTTTTAAAAAATAATTTTCTAAATATGATTAATTTAATATTTAATTGTAATTATAATTTATTCTAAAAAACAGTTTTAAAACATTTATTTACTTATTCCAAAACATAGGTATATTGTACATCTACTTGAATATTATTTATATAATATCATAGGTAAGGTTACTATTCATTAGGGTATATCACTATTCATAATGGCATGTTACTATTCATAAGGGTAGATTACTATTCACAAAAAATTAAGTTTTCCTTATCAGACTCCAAATAACTTACTGATCGCAACCCTGTATGTCATATTTTCAAAATTCACATCACAGAAGTGACAAACTTATGTTTAAAGGTCACATAGAACTTAGTAGTTCATTATGTTGTGATTTCATGTGATTATGACATATTTATAAGAAAGGAATTTCCATTAAAAAATAATGGGCCGTTACATTCTCTCCTCCTTACAAAAATTTCATCCTCAAAATTTACAAAATGTTACCTAAAAAGATTCGGGTATGCCTTCAACATAATCTCCTCAGGCTCCCATGTGGCATATTCCATATTATGGTTCCTCCAAAGAACCTTTACCAGAAGAGTTGTCCGATTTCTCAATACTTGTTCTCTGGTATCAAAAATCTTGATAGGCTCTTCACAATAAGACAGATCGAGCTCAAGTTCTATTTCTTCATAGGTGAGTACATATGTTGGGTCTGGAATGTATTTCCATAACATTAATACATGGAACACATTGTGAACTTTGGAGAGACTTTGTGGCATTTTTAAACGGTAAGCTATGGCTCCAATTTGATCCAAATTTTCAAAAGGTCCGATGTACCTAGGACTTAATTTTACCTTCTTACCAAATCGTATAATACCCTTCCATGAAGATACCTTTAAGAAAACATGATCTCCTTCTTGAAATTCCAAATCCTTCGTTTGGTTATCAGTGTAGCTCTTTTGCCTAATTTGAGCTATTTTGATATGGGTTTGGATAATATTCACATTTTTCATTGTTTCCTCAACAAGTTTTGGTCCTATGAGCTTTCTTTCACCAACATCATCCCAGTAAGTTGGTGTACGACATCTCTTTCCATATAACGCTTCATATGGTGCCATATGAATACTTGAATGAGAGTTATTGTTATAGGAAAATTCTATGAGAGGTAAATACTGATCCCACATACCTTTAATGTCATGTGAACAAGACCTCGACATGTCTTCCAAAGTTTGAATAGTCCATTCTTATTGTCCATCAGTTTTGCATGGTAGGCAGTGCTCAAACGAAGATCAGTATCTAGGGCCTTCGAAAGACTTTTCCAGAATTGTGATTTAAAATGGGGATCACAATCAGAAATAATTGATAAGGGTACACCATGAAGTCTTAAAACTTCATTAATATATATTCTTCATAAACATTCAAGTGGTAAATCTTCTCTTATAGCAAGAAAATGTGATGATTTTGTAAGATGATAAAAAATGACCCATATCACATCATTATTTCTTGGATTATTTGGTATCCCCATGACAAGGTCCATCATAATATCATCTCATTTCCACATAGGTATAGGAAGGGGTTCCATGACTCCTCCAGGATGTTTTCTTCCAACCTTCACCTGTTGACAAACCAAACAACTCGACACGTAATCATTAATCTCCCTCTTCATGTTTTCCCACAAAAAATGTCCATTTAGATCTCTATAAATCTTTGTGATACTAGGGTGTATAGAGAAATTAGAGCTATGAACATCAACCAATAGTTCCCTTTTTAGATCAGGAATAGCAGGAACACAAAGCCTCTTTACGAATTTCAAAATGCCACATTTATATACGAATTCAATCAACTTCCCATCATTTACAACTTTAATTTTCTTTTGAAACTCCTCATCATCAGTCTGAGAACTTTTTATCCTTTTCAGTAAAGAATTTTTGGAAACCATTTGAAAAAGTAGTGATGTGTTACCTTTCTTGATAATTCCCATATCTATCTTTACTAGATCCATGAACAAAGGATCTCTTTCAACTCTCATCTTGTTCAGAATTCCATGGTCCTTTCTACTCAAAGCATCTGCCACCTTATTCGCATCTTCTGGGTGGTAGTGTATAGTGAAATCATAATATGTGAGTAGCTAAATCAATCTACTTTGTCTCATGTTGAGTTATTTCTTTGAGAATATATATTTCAAACTCTTATTATCTGTATATATCTCACATTTTTTTCATAGATGTAATGTCTCCAAATCTTCATAGAAAAGATTACCACTGCTAACTCAAGATCATGAGTTGAATAGTTTTGTTCATGAATTTTTAGCTACCTAGATGCATAGGCAATCACTCGATCATTCTGGATAAGGACACAACAAATTCCTTTATTTGATGCATCTCTATAGATAACAAACCCATCATTCCCTGATGGTAGGGTTATGATCGGAGCATTCACTAACCTCCTCTTCAATTCTTCAAAATATTATTCACATTCCTTTGTCCATACAAAATTAACCCCTTTTCGTGTGAGCTTGTTCATTGATTTGGCCAAACAGGCTAAGTTCTAAAGGAAACACCGATAATAACCTTCTAAACTAATAAAAATACGTACCACAATTATGTTCGTTGGAGTAGGACATTCTTGCATAACCTTTGTCTTCACAAGATCTACAGATATTCCGTTCTTAGAGACAATGTGGCCCAGAAAAGAAACTGATTGAATCCAAAAGTCACACTTTCTAAACATCCCATATAATTTATTTCTTCTAAGAGTCTTCAGAATAGTGCTCAAGTGATTTTCATGATCTTCATAGATTTTAGAGTATACTAGGATATCATCAATAAAAACTACTACAAATTTATCAAGATATTCCTTGAAAACTCTATTCATCAGATCCATGAAAACAGATAATGTATTAGTTAGTCCAAAAGGCATTACAATAAACTCATAATGCCCGTACCTGTTCGGAATGCTGTTTTTGGAATGTCATCCTTCCTCACAAGCAACTGATGATATCCAGATCAAAGATAAATCTTCAAAAAATATTGGGCTCTATGAAGTTGATCAAATAAATAATCAATTTGTGGCAGATGATACTTATTCTTTATTTTAATAGCATTGATTTCCCTGTAATCAATGCACAACCTCATAGACCCATATTTCTTCTTAATGAAAAGAATAGGGGATCCCCATAGATAAACACTAGGTCGAATAAATCATTTATCACTCAATTCCTTTAGTTGTTTCTTTAGTTCCACTAACTCCACAGTAGCCATTCTATAAGGGGTCTTTAATATGGGCCTTGAACTGGGAATTAAGTCAATCAAAAACTTAATTTCTCACTCTGGAGGATGTCAAGGTAAATCCACTATAAAGACATCAACATATTCTTTTGCTACATGCACATATTCAATTTTAATATTTCTTTCATTGCCCATAGATATTGGGTTCTCTTCCTCTACAATAATTGAATTTATTAGAGCTACTGGGGGTGGATCTAGATAAGAATCAGATGGCAATGTTTCTTCCCTAAAGATAATGGATTCCACACCATTCTCAAAAATTGTAAATTCATTCTTCTTGCAATAGATCTTCACATCATAATTTTATATCCAATTCATAATGAGAATTATATCAAATTCAGTCATCGGTATGATGATAAAGTTAGCAACTAAAGAAAATTTATGTTTCATGAGGGGGACTAATTGACACACCTTTGTTGCAATGATACATCCACTAGGGGTTTTTAATGATAACTCCTTTATTAAGTCAAATTGTACATGTCTAATTTTCTTGGAAAACTAGGAAGATATAAATGAATGTGATGATCCGGAATAAAATAAAGCATTGTCTAAGTTTTATGAAATGATCAATGTACCTGCCACCACTTCGTTAGGAACTTCAACCTCTGCAGTTGTGACTGCAAAAGCTTGGCCTATCTCCCTTGGACTTCTTTGGGGAATTTTCCCATGAAACTTAGGAAATTCATGTGAATAATTTCCCATCTCCCAGAAATTGTAGAACTGAACATTGGTAGCTTCTTTCTTCCCCTTAAAATCCCTAGATATGTGGTCTTTTTCTCTAAACTTGTAACAGACTACCATTCCTTTCAGGCAAGCGCCAGGGTGTTTCTTACCACAATTACTACAGGATAGAAACTCAATTCTTCCCTTATTCCCCATTTCCTTATTTCATTTTCTAGAGTTTTATAAAGACCTCTTATTCTCTTGTTTTCCTTTAAAATCATAAGACTTAGAAAATTCCTTTTCTGTTTTAATAGAACTTGAGACTATATCTTCATATGATGAGAAACTTTGGGAGACTAGATCCCTTCGGAGGAATGGTTTTAAACCATCAAAGAATCAATAAATTTTTCTCCTTGGATTATGTATGTAATCCGTAGCATGACTTTCTAGCCTTGTAAAGTTAGATTCATACTTGGAAACATTTTAATCCTCCTTTTGACTCAGATTCAAGAATTTCCTCTCCATATCTGATCTCTGTTCATACGGGAAATATTCTTCTAGGAATATTTCCTTAAAATACCTCTATTCCATCTCTTCTATTTCTTCCTCCTCCTTTATGTTTTGGATTAACAACCACCACTGATCCTTATCTCCCGATAGATGATAAACTGTAATGACAACCTTCTCTCTTTCGTTACATCCCAAAGTGAGAAATATCTTCTCTAGGAAACATATCCACTACTCTGCTACAAACGGGTTTGTATTCCCTTTGAATAATGGAGGCTTTTGTTTCATAAAGTGATCTAACATAGCTCCTTCAAGTGGTGGATTCATACGCTTCATGCATGTAAGGTTATTATTCAGAACCTGAGTAAGTTGTCCTAATATAGTTATAAATTTCTCAATACTAGTCACCGCACCAGATCCAACATCATTATCTTGAATTAAGGGAAAATCCCTACAGGGGAAATGTGTGTTCGTGCGGTTTCCATTATTTTCACTAGATGCCATATCTAGATAATGGAATACACTATATTAGGTTCTGAATCATAATCTTAACATAGAAAAATACTTAGCATAAATTGATATCTTATGCATGGCTAACCCTATAATCACAAAAAAAAAACGATTCTTTGAGGAATAATTTACATTTAAATCCTTCATAATAGATTGTAAATAAAATATTAATTATCCTAATTATATCCCCCAGGAGTGTCAGTACCAAGATTGCAGCAAGGCCCTTTGTCGTGTACCAAGATACCCAGGGTCATGCCCGAAACTCCTTGTCAGAGCTTTCACTCCTAGGTACATTTGTGCCAGAGCCACCTCTACTTGTTTGTATCCAGAAAGGGATGTATTTTCTAGAAATATACACATAATATATTCCTTACCAAAATACCAGGATGTTCTTGTATGCTCATCCTCCAAGACTATCTTAGGTATTTGTTCCATAATCTACATTTTCTAAATCTAGTTTCCAAGATTTCTACTAAACTTTCTTTGATACCAAATATAAGGATCTGACCCTAGTTTCCCAAATTCAGTGACTTATTTGATTATATTGGAATATAAACAAGGAATATGCATCCCGAAGGACCAAGTGGTTTAGTATTATTGGAAACAATATACATACATAAGTTCAACATTACAACATGAAATGAAAACAACATAGAAACTCCTTAGAAAACTTCCATAACTCCTAGGTTATTTCAGCATGTCATTCATAATAAAATTATTTATGTCATGAGAAGATGAAACATAATAAAGGGGTGATATCAAATGCTCAGAAATATTAAGAAATACAGAGGAAGATAACATAAAAATTATACATGGTGAATAATTGAAAACACATGCCTTTTAAAAATAAACTTGAACATAATATGGAAGAAATATGATCTGAGTAAATATTTCCATAATACAACATAATCATGGGTATTATACTAGTTGAATAAACACATGAACCATAAATACTATCTTCATAATCAGGGAATACATAATGCGGGACAACATAATCATACCGTCAAGGCCTCATGCAAAGACCATAAATAATCATTTTGTTAAGACCTTATGCCAAGACTCTAGTTTGTCTCATGAGACCTACCGATCCAATGAGGGGCTATAAAGGTCCCCACCCGACACTTTATATGTCCAATTCATTCATAATATGAATGGGTATAAATACAAACAATATATACATTCATATTTAAATTAATATATTAAATGTAAATAACTTTCCCCGAACATTAAGCATAAACACTAACCATTCAGAGTAAATTGATGAATAGTTTTAAGATAGCACACCCATAGAAAAAATAATAATAAACCATTAAATTAAATATGGTATATGATACCATGAAATATTAATCTCAATAATACATAAGAATCAATAAGAGTTTTGAAATAGATGAAGATACTCTTATAAAATCTTCGAGTAATTCTTGAGATAAATACCCCTTTTACTTTGAAAAGAAGGGTTATTTTTGGAAAAATATTTGTATAAAATCAGAAGTGAAGTAAAATAGTATTTTCATAATAAAATTAGTGATTTTATAAATAAATTTTTTTCAAAAAACATATTATATAGTGCCCTTGAAAATAGATAAGAATTTGAGAAACTCCCTTGAAACGGGCTTGTATTTCAGAAATAATTTTGAAAATTACTTTTAAAATGTGTAACTACTCATAAAATAAGGAAGGATTATGGTTGGTAAACATATTTAGAACATTAAAAAATGATTTATGATGAGTAAATAATAATACATAAGAATTTTATTGAGGAAATTAGACAATAAAAGTAACCTGAATGAAAATAGAAGTTCGGGTGGAAAAACCCTTACCTTAAGTCTGAATGTGTTCCCTTATTGAACTTAAGGTCCTGGAATATGAAATTAGACTTATTAATAACTTAATTTAGAACATATTAGACATTTATTTAGTCTATCATAATTATTTTTAGTTCATTTATGTCCTTATTGATAAATTATAATATCGAATTCCGTCGTTCCGGAGTGTTCATTTTCTTAATTTTCGTAATCAGTTCACTTTTTTTAAGTAATGGAGTTCATGTGGAATGGTTGTAAATATCCAGAATTAAAATTACATATTATTTATGAACATAAATAATTGTTAATGGTAATTTCTATTATTTGGTTACATGGAACATGGATTAATCATTAGATGAAATATTAATGACATTTACTTAGATTGTTTTAGCGGTATTTTGATTATTAGGAACTAGTTTGGTTATAAGATTTAATAATATGTACATATACTGGTTCCTGAATATTAATTAAGTTATAATAAATATATTATAGTCTGGTTCAACCATAAAAATGGTTTCATGACTAGTAAAGAAGGAGAAATTGAAGAACGAAACTTCATCGTCCACGAAGGTTATAAATCGGAACCTCATTGACGTTGATTTCGTTTATAAAATAAAAGGGAGAGAGTAGGAATATTGATGATGGTTATTCCATTAACATGATATAATTCCAGTATATAGATTATACTAGATCTATCATGGTCATTTGTACAGATAAGGTGAGGATAGGATAACAAAATAAGATACATTGAAATGAAACTAAATGAAAAAGAAGGGTGTTTTACCTCTTGAAATAGCCTCCTTAAGGGAAAGGATGTTGGTCTTTTGGCAAGACCAAGAGCTTCCTGGACGTGAGGAGTGACTAGGAAATATTATTAGGTAGATTTTAGAAAATTCTTGAAGCTTGAGAGGTGTGAGGAAATGAGGGTGTGAAGGGTAGTATTTATAGTGGAGGGGAGAGGAGATTTCTCAATATTATTTTCATTAATTTATTATTTCTCCACAAGAGAAGGAATAGTGAGTATTCCATGACCAATAATAGTAATTTTATCATGTGAATCCAAATAAATTATGTTTACATCAGCATAACATCATACATGACTCTATAATTAGTGTATTTAGCTTATTTTGTAAATTATGGTATTTCACTATTCATCAAAAATTCAAGTATTTTAGAAAAATCCAAAAAATTCACCCCAACCATTTTTTGACGTGTAGAATCAAAAAATAAAGTCTATTTTTCAAAAATAATTTTCTAAATATTATTAATTTAATATTTAATTAAAATCGTAATTTATTCTAAAAAAACAGTTTTAAAACATTTATTTACTTATTCCAAAAAAAAGGTATATTGTACTTTCACTTGAATAATATTTATATACTATCATAGGTAAGGTTACTATTCATTAGGGTATATCACTATTCATAAGGGTATGTTTTTATTCATAAGGGTGGTTACTATTCACCAAAAATTAAGTTTTCCTTATCAGACTCCAAATAACTTACTGATCGCAACCGTGTATGTCAGATTTTTGAAATTCACATCATAAAAGTGAAAAACTTGTGTTTAAAGGTCACATAGCACTTAGCAGTTCATTATGTTGTGATTTCATGTGATTATGACATATTTATAAGAAAGGAATTTCTATTGAAAAATATTGGGTCGTTGCAATAAATAAATATTTATTTATTATAATTTTAAATTACAAATAAATATATATTTATTTAGTAGTTATAATTATAAATAAATATTTATTTATTTCAATAATTATAAAATTATAATAAATATATTAATAAAATAATAAATATTATAAATATAAATTTGTTATAATTTTATAATTATTTAAATAAATAAATACATATTAATTTATAATTATAATTAAAAATAAATATATATTCATATAAATAATTATAAAATTAGAAAAAATATAGTTATATATATCTATAATCTTATAAATATATATATAATTAATATATTTATTATATATATTTCTAAGATTATAAATATAATAAGTATATTTCTTATAAATTTATAATTATTTAAATTATAATTTTATAAATATATATATAGTTACAATTATAAATATATATATATATATATATATCATATATATAATATTATAAGTATATATAATAATAAAAATAAATTAGCAACATTGTATCTTTATCAGTGTTTTTTTAGCACTGATAAAGGCTTATGTTTATCAGCGCTTATAAATGGAGTTTTTGTCAGCACTATATTTTTAGCGCTGATAAAGACATTTTTTATAAACAATTTCTATTTTAGCACTGATAAAAAATACATTTATCAGTGCTTTTTAGCTAGCACTGATAAAGGGTTCATCGAGTTTTATAAAAAAACCCTAACTTTTTCCTCCCTCTCACCCCTCAAGCTCTCGTGGAAATTGATCGCCACCACCGCGCCTCCTCCTCCTCCTCTCCCGCCGCCTCTCCTCTACCATGACCAACATCTCCATTGTGCGCCTCTCCTCCACTATGAACTCGACTGAAATGTATCTCTCCTTCACCGCACGCCACACCTCCGTCGTGCGTGAACCAGACCATCATGCGCCTCTCCTCTGCCGAGCGCCACACCTCTGTCGTGTGCCTCTCCTCTGCTTCATGCATATCCTTCGCCAGTGTCTCTCCTCTACCTCACAACTCTCCTCTGTCGGTGCCTCTCCTCTACCATGCGGCTCTACTCTGCCGGTGCCTCTCCTCTGCCAGGCGCCTCTCCTTTGTCGCAGTTCTCTCCTCTACCACAAATGCAACTTCGTCGTGCACTGAACTACACCTCTGCGGTGAGTTTTCTCCTCTTTGTCATTCATTTCGTCTTGTTCTCATGTAATTATTGTTTGATATTGATGGTATGTTGTGAATTTTATGGGCTAAATGCCCCACTAAAAATCGTGACTGTCGGTGGTCCTTGTCTGCGCACTAAATGAATTGCATGTTGGTTGGTGTTCCTCTTCATATTTTTTCCTTTGATTTTGTGTGACTCAGTTATGGATTTGAAGTGTGATGCCGCTAGAGCATAGTGTAATTTCTTTTTAATGATGATTATTTTTTTCGTTATGGGTTGATTAGTATGTCACTTGACATATTTATGTGTCCTCCATTAATGTCGATAAGTTTTAGCTTCGATTTTGCTTGAGTGGGGTAGGTGTTTCTTTGGAACTCCCTTGTAATACATGTTATAAATTTCTTGGATGTTTTTAAATGATTTCTTATGAAATTATTATCCTATGTTGTGAATTTCTTGTGTTTCAATTGGCTTGAAAATAGTTTAAAGACTTGGCATAGACTTATGTCACTTGCCAAGTGTTTTGTAAAAGGCCCGAGTGGATTTTTTAAAGGAATTTAAATTTTTTAAAAGTTTATCATAACTTTTTTTCTTTAAAGTGAATATGAGATATTTTAAAGTCATGTTTTTTAAAACGAATGGAATTGAACTTTAACCTATTTTAATGGTTTTGAGACCCTTAACTCTCATGGTTTATTAAGATGTTTTTAAAAGGATATTGAAGCTTAATAAAAGGGTTCTTAGCTCATATTTCCTTCAAAAATAAAGGGGTTTATTATTTTAAAAATTTATTTATAGAAAATGGTTGGGTTTCCAAGTGGACTTTCTAGTGCATTTTGATAAATGGTTTTTGGATGAAATTTAAAATGTTGTTCTCAAATGGGGTGAAAATGGATTGGCTTCCCGATCACATTTGTAAAATCCTAGTTTGTAATTTAAAGGAAGTTATTTTATAAATATGGGAGACCCTCAATTGAGATCTATGCAGTTATTGTTCTTGTTGTGGATCGTGACCCCATGGAGGATTCTTTATATTCTTATGCTTATTCTAAAGATCATAAAATCACGTGAAAGGGGTTGTTTCTTATGAGGGTGTAGGAGGTGGGGTGAGGTTAAATTTCAAATTATTAAAATTATATTTATGTAACGATCTTTTTTTTCATTGGTTAATCACTTCCACTATTGAAATGCCATGGGTGTCCTAGGAGACTAGTAGGGATCCAGATAAGTGAAATCCCTATCATGGAGTGTGCTTCCTAGTGTAAGGACCCAGTTAGATTAAGTGAGTTTCTAAGATGTTTCAATGTCCCTAGAATGTACTCGAAAGGACCAGGGTTTCTTTTGATCCCCTAATCATGATAGATCCTAGTGAGTTCTATAGGGATAATTGGATATGATAAGTTAAATAGTATTGACCTAGGTTCCTCATCTCTAGTTTAGGATCCAAATACATGAGTCTTAGGAAGTTTCACATGATGGTTACATCATTCTTAGGACACTTTAGAGGATTTATTTTCTTGGATGTATTATATTCCCCTATTTTTTTTGATTATATGACACCATCGTTTGGTTTTATTTTGGATTATGTTTTCTTGTTTCCTTAGTGCCTATGTATGATCATTGTTTCACTTCAAGTTTGTATTTTCTTACTTTCAAATAGGTTGATTTAAATGGTTAAAAAGTTTTATTTAAAAAGGAAAAAATTGGTTATTTGTTAAATGGGTTTTGAGAAAATGGATTTTCATTATGGTTATTTATGAAAAAAAGTTTTTCATAAAATGTTCTAAAAGAGGGGTAAACTGTGATTTGACATGTCTTATATGATTTTAAAGGCCCTCTTTCCATTTTTTGATATTTTTATTTCAAAATTTTAGTCATCCTTCTTTTTATATTATAAAAATGGATGGTTGTTTGAAAATATGTACATTTATTGTTTTTACACTTATTTTATAATTCGTGTGAAAATATATTTTATACCTTATGTTCAAACTAGAAATTTATGAACTATATTATGAAGGGATTAAAAATATAATTATTTATGAGATCATACAAAGAATTTTTAGCTCACACCCTACATATGAACTGGTGGACGGGAGTGTATGACACTCTTATATCTCCTTTTTAGTGCCCTATTTTTTTTCTTGATGCTCAGATTGGTCCATGGTTGGATGATGGGATGTGGCAAGTTACTGGCGGTCACTAGTGTTGATGTTGGAGTTATTTGAGGTTTTATTCCCTTTTAACTTTCCTTTTATGATGTTTTAGTAAGAATTAGTTATTATTTTTTTAGGAATCAGGTGATTGGTCTGGAGTGGGTTCTTAATCACTACCCTTTGTAACGACGCTTAAGTTTCCATAGTCTAGTTATACTCCCTAAATTGATGGTCTGGATAAGTCATGGTAGTAGATAAGACTCTATGTAAGATGGTGGAGGATTCTAAGATGAGATTTGAATTATATGAGATAGGGATGAACTACTAAATTCAAATTTCCATCTATGATAATACCATTGAAATAGGCATGACATTATACAAGACCTAACCTAAGTTTTGTATCTCAATATGAGTATTTATATGTTCATGAGTGATTCTTATAATATCTTAATGATAGATTGATGAAAACACCAATCTTAACCATAAATGAGCTGGGTAATGAGTATGGCTTATATTGTGATGTATCAAAAGTCAGGATTTGAACAGTTTTAGTCCATGATGGTCATGTGGTTGCTTATGGGTCCAGAAATTTAAAAACACGTAAGATAAACATCCCAAATCCTTTCCTAGATTAGGAAATAGTGGCACTTTCCATGAGGTGTTATTGGAATACACTAAAAAAGTGTTTGAAAAATGTGTTAAACATACATTTTTTTGGTTTTAAATAACTTTAAAATGATTTAAACATTGTGCATGGACTTAGGTTGCATGAGAAGTGTTTCTTAACTCACCTTATTGGATTCCATAAAAGTATGTGAATGTTTTGAAAGCGTATGTAATGCTGGTTTCATTTTAACAAGGGGTGTGTGAAGTTTTAAATGAAATTTTGTAAAATATAGAGGGTTGTCGCTCATTTTAAACAATTAACATTATTGGGTCATGAATGTGACTTTAATGCTTTATAAAAAAGGAATTGGGGTTTTGAGAAAGAGTGTTTGAAACTGATTGGTTTATTTTAAAAAGGGCATGTTATTTTAAAGAAGAATTTGTATAAATGGTTGTTTTTTTAATGGGATTTCAAATGTGATTTTATAAATAATTTTCAAAGGATACTTAAAGTCTATAACTTTTTTTAGCCTTGGTTAATTTTTATATTAATTTTTTATCTATTTATTTTGTTAAATATTAATATCACCAAATCAAATAGGATGGATATGAATAAAGACTGGATGAATGCCAATCATTTGACAAGAGAGTATGAATATGGAGTGAAAGAGTTCATCAAGCTTACAAAAGATCATGCATATGACCCTTCTCAAATCCTTTGTCTATGTTTATGCTATTTTTATTCAAGACAAGTTAGTCTAGAGGAGTTAGAAGAACACTTGATCTGTCACAGAATAGATTGAAGTTATAAATTCTGGAATAAACATGGGGAAAAAACAAATGTAGCTAGTGTCTAGGATAATAGTGTGTTTTATGGATAATCTGATATGATTACAAGTGTGGAAAATGAATAATACCGTATCGAGTACATGATTACAGATGTGAATGATGATGAAGATCATATTGAGAAAATGATAAGGGTAGTTGAATATGAACTTCGTGATTTCCCAAGATTGTTTGAGCTGTTAAAGAGTTGTGCAATGATGAATTTCTATGGTGGTTGCACTAAATATAAATAATTTTTAGTCATATTGAAGCTGTATAATTTTAAAGAAGGAAATGGATGAAGTGATTCCAGTTTTATAGAATTACATGATCTCTTGAATGACATGCTACCATAATATAATGAGATCCTGAGCTGAATATACAATGCCAAATGAATGCTATGTTTGATAAGTATGATCTCTAAATGAATACATGCCTGCCTGAATGACTGTATAATATTTTTCAAGGACCAAAAATTACTTATAGAATGCCCAAAGTGTGGTGTTTCTCGATACAAGAAAGATTAATCTGGTCCTACGAAATTGTTATGGTACTTTCCAATCATTCCAAGGTTTAGGCGCCTATATGGAAGTGAGGAGACTGTAGGGAAATTGATGTGGCATGTAGATAGAAGAAATAAAGATGGAAAACTATGTCACTCAACAGACTCTCCTCAGTGGAAGAGAATCGATCATGAGTATCTTGATTTTGGAAACGAGCTGAGAAACCTTCGTCTTGTGTTATCTATAGATAGAGTGAATCCTTTTGGTTTTTAAAGCAACACTCACAGTAGATGGCTAGTTATGTTGATAAATTATAACTTTCCACTGTGGTTATGCATGAAACGAAAACACATCATGCTATCTATGATTATATCAGGACTGAAACAACTAGGTAATGATATTGATGTTTATTTGGCTTTATTGATTGAGGGTTTAAAATTATTATGGGATTCAGGTGTTATGTTGTATAATGATTATAGAAATGAATATTTCATGTTGAGAGCCATGTTGTATAGGATGATAAATGACTTTCCTACTTATGAGAATTTTTTAGGATATAGAATTAAAGGAAGTCATGGGTGTCTTTTCTACAAACAAGGTACACAGTCAATTAGGTTGAAATATTCATCGAAAATCGTGTTTCCAAGACATCACAAATTTCTACCCTGACGACATAAGTACTGATCTTGGATGAAATCATTTGATGGAAGTTCAGAAGAACTTATAGCACCATATCCACTAACTGGTGATCAATTATTTTAGAAAGTAAAATATGTAGAAATTGCTTTTGGTAAATTGTTTTTGAAAACCCTTACAAAAACTAGTTGGAAGAAGAGATCAGTTTTTTGAATTACCATAATGGAATTGTTTATACGTCAAACACTTTCTTGATGTTATGAATGTTGAAAAAAATATATATGATAGTGTCATCAATACATTACTAAATGCACCTAGAAAAACAAAGGATGGAATTAAGGATAGATTTGACATGGTTAACATGTGAATACGAGAAGAGTTGGCACCAGTGAAGGGCGAAAAATGAACTTTTCTTCCTCTAGCTTCTTACACTCTTTCCGGGCAGAAGAGATACTAGTTTTTCAACTTCTTTAATGACATAAATTTTTCATAGGGGTATTCATCGAATATCAAGAACATCGTGTCAATGACCGATTTAAAGTTAAAGGGTCTAAAATCACATGAATGCAATTTTTTGATGAAAGACTAATTTCTATAGCTTTATGTTTCATTTTTTCCAAGAATTTTCGTTATATGTTAATAAAGCTCTATTTCTTATTCAAAGATATATGCAGTAAAGTTATAAACCCAGCGAAATTGCCGAGTATGGAAAGAGAAATTGTCGTCATATTATGTGAATTGGAAATGTTCTTCCTACTAAATTTTTTTCACATGATGGTTTATTTGATGTTTCACTTGGTAAGAGATATTTGACTATGTGGTCCTATACACTATAGATGGATATACCCCATTGAACGGTATATGAATATTTTGAAAGGGTATGTCAAAAATTGAAGTCGGCCAAAGGGTTGTATTGCAGAGTGATATATTGCTGAGGAAGCTATTGAATTCTGTACTGAATACATGTTTGGTGTGGAAAGCATTGGTCTACCGAAATCTCGTCACACTAGGCGGATTGCGGGTGAAGGAATTTATGGAAGAGAGATTGTCACAGTCAATATTATAGATCAGGAGCAGGCCCACCTTTATGTTTTTCATAACAGTTTGGAGTTTGACCCATATATCGAAACCTAGAAAGAAATTCTTAAGAATTTGAATTCATCAAGGGCTGAAAAATGGATATCAAATACACATAATCGATAGTTTATAGGATGGTTTCAGGACTATATATTTAAGGAGTCAGATGAAAATCTAGACTCAATTTTAGAATGACTTCGATGGCTATCCAGAGGACTAAGTGTGTATGTATTATCTTATAATGCTTATGTAATTAACGATTATACATTATATACTAATGAACATGATGAAGACAGTACCTTATAGAATAGTGGAGTTACACTTGTGGCTGAAGTGATGCATGTTTCCAGTGCTAAGGAAATAAATCCAATTTATGTGAATATGTTATACTTTGGCATCATCAAAAAAATATGGTAGTTGGATTATACAAACTTCTAAGTGTCAATTTTTCAATGAAAGTGGGTTCATAACAAGAGTTTTGTTAAAATAGATGAGTTGGGATTCATGAAAGTTGATTTTAGTAAGGAAGGGTACAAAGATGAACCATTTATAATGGAATCATAGCTAGTAAAAGTATTTTATGTTCCATATCCCGCAAACTGAAACAAGTCAATTGTTCTGTTATCCACCAAAACCACTAAAGGGTCAGATGAAAATTCAATAGAGGATGACCCTTTCATTAGGATGTTGCAATCATTTCACAACATTCCCAATGTAGATGGTGTTTTTTATGTCATAGGAGACCATAATGAAGGGGTTTGGATAGTCAATAGAGGGGTCAAGTCTCTTCATCCTTTTAAAAAAGAGTTCAATAATCAGGTTATATATTTTTTTGTAATATACATCATGTTTCCTTATGTTATTATATGTTCACTAATTCTTTTATGTAATCTAAATTAAATTTTGAACCACTTCTATAGATAATTACTTCAACATGTGATATCCTTCCAATCCCAAGGCACAACAAGTCTCTCAACCTACTACTGTTCGCAGGGCAGAGAACCAATAAGTTTCTCAACTTGTTGTTGCTGCTTCTCCCAGTGCAGAGGTATAGCTACCATCTACACATGCTGATTCTAGTGTTCTGAAAGAGCATATTAATGATGTTGAAACTGAGGAAATAGTAGGCACTGAAACACTGATGGATAAGAAAAAACAAGAGCATTGTAGTTTGACGGTGTTAGCAAAAGTCTTTAAGGAAAAAGAGAAAGACATCAAATACAAGGTCGGATGGAATAAGTGGGGACAACATGTTAACCCCAACAAGGCCATGTTCAATAGTTATATTGGAATCATCACTCAATAATGTGTGTCAATTGATGTACAATTATGGCACCATGTTGTCACCAGTCTTGAGACACTGTTGTGGGGAGATATTATAGTAACATTATGATATCATTTCTTTAATTTACTAAAAAATAAAATAATGAAACATTAACTCACTCTTCATCATCTCTTATAGAGTTCATTTATAGTGGATGACTCGCACAAGGACTATGTATTAAAGGTTTGTGGAAGGATTCACAGAGGATTTCTCACAATTTTAACAAAATGTTATTTTAAAGATATTGAAGGGAAAATAGACTTGCACCTACCTCCTATTTATGCACACTTGATAACCCAAGGAGCGTGGGATGCGTTTACTAGCCATCGTGAGGAGCAGTCTTTTTAGGTACATTGTGTTTGGTAATACATTGTTTGATGATACATGTATACATCACTTTGATTGATAGTTTTTTATTTATGAAACAAAAAATGAGTGCTAAAAATAAGGAACGAGCAATAAAACCAATGTAACCCTACTGTAAAGTAAGAATGGGGCATGCTTCACTTGAAAAAAAAATCGGTACGTATTTTAAATATACCATAATACTTTTAAGTGACATAAAACAACACCATAACTATATTCCTCTGTTTATATTCATATTGATGAATCCAAATCCAATGTCACTTCCAACCCACTCGATGTGCTATGGAAGGAGGTGTGTGTAAATAAATATGGGATACTAATAGATGAAAACACACAAAAAGTGTGGGAAACATGTGTAAGTATGACATAATAAATATTTGTTTTTCTTTAAATCGATATTATATAACAATGATTACTTATTTTACTATATTTTCTATTTAACATAGTCATAGGAATCAACAACATCCAAACCATATGTGGACATACTTTTGGTGGCCTTAAAGCATCCAGAAAAGTATGGCTGCATCAGGGGTTCATGTTTTGGGGTTACACCCAAAATATTTTTTGAGAAAAAAACAAGAGGAGGATCAAAGTGCAGAAATCAAAATGATGAGAGAAAGAATAGATATCCTTGAAGAAAATATAAAATTGAAGAGATATTTCATGGAAAATATGATGGGGGGAGATTAAACAACTCAAGAACAACCAGCGCGTGAAGATCCCACCCCACCCCCACTAGTTTTGAGGCAATTTATTCCCCTCAAAAACCTGTCTTAGCTATGAAAATCAATATTCTAATAATTTTTTCTATGAATTTTGAATTATATAGACATTGATACCTTTCCTATACTAATATTTTATAGGGTGAAAATGATTGTGATTTATATCTATCAATACCCACCCATCACCTTGTATCAAGGGTTACGATGTTCAATATCCAGAATGTCATGCCACACAACAGACCACTTCCAACAGGTCATGTAAAAGTGTTTATTAACATATCCCATGATCTGAGAATCGAGCAACCTGTTCCAATTGATGTTTAAGATATTAATAAGGTTGAACAATCTATTGGAACATTCATTGCATGGGCGTCATAGCTTGTAAAAAAACATGTCAATAAGGAGGTAGTCATTTCCTATTTTTTAAGATAAACCTTTAACATTTAATGAAAAAAGGTCTGAACCAATGAATGTTATTACATACAGACATAGGTAAGATGGTGAAAAGAAATAAAGACCCAAAACCATCTCAAGAATCAACCAACTGATCAAAATGATCTACCAAAATCACCTTAAACCCGACCGTTATATATCTACATTTATTATCATTGTAGGCTCATGTGAATATGAAGTTGAAAGACGGTGGGGTTTACTCAATTCTTTTTTATGAAAATATATATAGCGGGGAAGATCTAGATTTCATTAGTGTTGTTAATGTAAGTGAAATCTAGGAGTATGATTGTATTTTTTCATGATTTGATTATCCAAAAGCTAATATACTATGATAATTACGACTAAATACATTTTATATTTTTCACAGGCGTATATATGAAAAACAATTGAATGGATTTCCCCATGAATAAAAATTTGGACTCGTTATCCCTTACGTCACCTCTAAATAACAAAAAGAAATAAAATCCAACAAAGAGGGTGAAATAGTGGCAAGCCTGTTCAAATTGTTTAACATAAAAATTAAAAATGACAAACTCTTCTTAATGCCAATGATGCAGGGGTAAAACTCTACATTTTAATCATATCAAATATATTTTAATTTATTTTATTATTTATTCTTTTTTGTGTTCTTAGGAAGCATTGGATGATCATTGTGGTCAATTTGGATACTCCAAAGATTTATTTCCTAGATTCAATGCATGGATATCCAACAAACCGACCACACATGATGGCATTTTTCAATTTGTAATACACTACATCCAACATTTTAGAACTAAAAATCTAGTTATAAAATTTATATTATCTTTTAATGCGTATTTTTTTATGATAGGTTGGTGCGTGAATATCTTCTACATCATGGAATGAGGCCAGGGGAAAATGACAAGAAACATCACAAGTACTATGATTGGATAAAAATCAAGGTATATATAATAAGATTTCACCATCTAAACACATGTAAAAAAATTAATTATTTTTATCAATGTTTCTGCAATGTTTGAAACAAACAAACGATAGAGACTATGGTTATTATTTTTGTAAATTTTTGAAATATATCGTATTCCATGAACTAACTAGAATCCCTGAAGAGGTATTTTCAAAGATAATTACTATTTTATTTAAAATATTTATTAATCCTTTGTGTATTTATATTTTTTTAGTACTACCATGATTGTCGAAAATAATCCTATTTAAAACATGAGATATATTTTTTTAGAAATGAATGGGCATCATACTTGATGGAAGAATGTACAGAAATAGCATGAATATGTGACCGGTATGACTCGAAGTGTCTATTTTTATTTAAATTTGTCAGTATTTTTAGTAAAAAGAACAAGTTCCATACTAAAAACTAAGAAAACATGGTAGAATTGTTTTAATACTTTAATAAAATTATCCATATGTCATTTTTTATGTGTATGAATAAATCACACCAAAATCTGACACATGGTGTGATCGTTATGACTTTAAGTGTGTATTTTTAAAATAAATTAACAATAAATTTAGAAAAAAGAACAAGTGACATACTGAAAAATGAGAAAACACATTCAGATTGTTTTGATACTTTAGGAAAATGATCCATTCATAATTTTTGATGTGCAGGAATCAACCACACCTCAATCCGACGAACAGTGTGATCGATATGACTAAAAGTGTATGTTATCAGTTTAAAAATGACATTTTATCTCAAAACGCATCACTCACTAAAAACCAAGAAAACTCACTCTGATTGTCTTCATAATTTAGGAAAAATATTCATAAGTTCTTTGTGACATGTATAAATCATTTCCATGTCAAACAGACACACGCTGCGACCGGTATGACTCAAAATGCGTGTTTCCATTTTAAAATGATATTTTAGTAAAACAAACACAACTAGCATACTAAAAAAATGTGAAAACACTTTCATATTGTTTTGATAATTTAGTACAACAATATATAAGTCATTTTTTATGTGTATGAATCAACCAAACCTCAATCTGACACACAGTACGACCGGTATGACTCAAAGTGTCTCTTTTTAATTAAAATTGACATTAATTTTAGTAAAAAAACACAACGGGCATATTAAAAACTGAGAAAATGCATTCATATTGTTATAATAATTTAGGAAAATGATCCATGAGTCATTTTTGATGTGTATTAATCAACCCCATCTCAATAAAATTCACTATGTGACCGGTATAAATCTAAATGTGGCTTTTTATTTAAATTTGACATTATTTAAGTAAAAAGAACAACTGACATACTAAAAACCAAGAAAAAACATTTGGATTGTTTTGATACTTTAGGAAAATGATAAATGAGTCATTTGTGATGTGTAGAAATCAACCAAACCTCAATCTGACATACGGTGTGACCGGTATGACTAAAAGTGTCTGTTCTGGGCACAACAGAAGTGCGGTTGGGACAACACCCAAATTTAATTTTTACCATGATCAATGATTATTTCGAGATCAATAAGACGATGAACTCCAATCTCCATAGAATAGAATCAAAGATTTAGTTAAAGAAGGAAGAGGCTCGAAACCTTTAGAAAGGATCTTATACATCATGTTTATAATTAATTTAATTAATTTCATAAAGAAAAGAATACATGGATCTTCGGTATTTTCTTCATTGATGATGTTGATCGTCCTGAATGACCCTTCCGGATTATCTCATTGTGCTTGCAAGGATCCAAACTAAAATACCTCCAGTAGTGATCTACACATGCTCCGATGGCCTCTGATCGGCACCACTTGTTCTCTGGGTGCTTGCACGGTGAAGCAAATGTCTTATGTCTGTCGTTCTTGATCACTTGTTCTTCACCCTTGAATAACGTCTCTCATTATTAAGATGGGAGGGAAGAGGATTTGAGAGAAAAAAATTTAGCTCAACAATTCTGAATTCACCGGCCATGCAGTTTGGTACATGGCACAATAGACGTATATGTCTATTTATTGACATGGGTCTTTAGTTACAATATTTAGCTGCACAAAAACAATTAAATATTTTCATAACCTCATAGAAAAAACATGCTATTAATAATAATACTGTGTCATTATTTATGGTGCGCCAACTTGTGAAAAACAGAATTATAAATAAAATTTCGCATTAAAAAATAATAGCAACATTATTTTAATTTGTTCCAATTAGTTAAATAATTATTTATCATCTTGAAAATAATTATTTTACTACCGGACCGGCCTTAGTTTGCTCAAACCCCACTTCCATTTATTGAACTCTCAAATAAATAAATAAATAAATAATTTATTCTCTTAAATAAATATTTTATTTACAAACTAGTGAATAGATATTTATTAAATGATTAATAAAATAAATAAATATATTTTACCAACAATCTGGTGAATAAATATTTATTTAACTTATGCAATCATTTTAACTTGAATAAAATTATTCCACTATCTTGAGAATAATATATATTAATTAAATTCAAATAGAATTTAACTAAGACCACCAAAAACACTTAGTGTTTGACCCTCTAGGATTCTTTCTCATTGGTATTAGGTGGGCTTTCCTAAAGTTCAAGAGTACTGTCTAGCAATGAGTCAAGACACCCAAGAGAAAGAACTTAAAGTCGCAAAAACTAAATCCACATACGAACGCTCACTATATAATATAATACATGTGTCTCAATATCTCATCAAGAAGGTTTCATGATAGTGTCATCAACCTTTGTTCTTGACACATCGTTCTTTGACTATATGAAATAAACTAGTCATTACACCATAGACATGGAATTTCACACGATGAATATATTTTAATCAAAGGGATGAGATATAAACTTCCATAAATTGAAGGTACAAATCGTTCCTCAACTTATCCATTATTAACATGCCACTTATGACGCACCCAACGTACCCTACTTTCCGCCAACTGTCTGTGTGACGATTTTTGTTAGTAAATCAAAATGGGTGATTCGTGACATGTATTAATGATAATATTAAAGTATAAGGATCATTACACATGCTCGTAGATAGAAATATCCAATGACACCAAAACATACAGAATTCCTACTGGCGGGTCTATTTTCATAATCTTCTATCTTAGAGATTACCAAGTGCGAACTTCATGAGAGAAAGTCTTGTCTACTTATGAGTACTCACACCTGACGGTATGCATGCTACGTGACCCATAATAGTATGTCATCAAACTGTAGAAATGTATTTAAGAATATTGTTATAGCATTTCAAGGTTTTCATCATAGCAGGGAACTGCCGTGACCTTATCAATGAAACAAATACTATAGAACATTATTACATCATAGTCATGTATAACAATGAAAAATATATAATAATATGATTAATATTTAAATATATTAAATATACATGTAATAAAAGTACAACCAGTTGGTTCTAGGACACCAACTCTTACAAACTCCCACTTGGACTAGAGCCAACTGCCTACGACTTTCAGACCGCTAGACCTCACATGGTGACCATGCTTCTACTGAGTCAAGGATTTAATCAAGGGGTCTTCTATGTTGTCTTCCGTGGAAATACTACTCACTTCAACTTCACCTATCTAAAAAAAATCCCTCAAGAGATGATACTTATGAATTATGTGCTTCATCCACTAATGTGACCTTGACTCTTTTGTGAGAGCCACCGCTGCAGTATTATCACAGTATAGTGTGATGGGATCTTTACTGATATATATCACATCTAGCTCCAGGATGAAGCTTCTCATCCAAACTGCTTCTTTAGCTTCCTCAGAAGCTGTGATATACTCAGACTCTGCTATAGAATCTGTGACCACACTCTACTTTGAGCTCTTCTAGCTCACTACACCTCCATTTAAAGTGAAGATGTATCCTGTTTGTGATTTCATGTCATTTTGATCAGTCTAGAAACTATCATCTATATATCCTCTGATGAATAGTTTCTCATCTTCTCCATAAACTAGGAACATATCCTTAGTATGCCTCAGATACTTTAGGATAGTCTTGACTGCCATCCAATGGCGGTCACCTGGGTCATCTTGATATCTACCTACCACACTCAATGCGTAGGCGACATCCAGCCTAGTACATAACATGGCATACATGACTAACCCAATCAATGATGTGTATGGATTCCTTTCCATTATATTTCTTTCCTCATGTGTCTGAGAAAAAAAAATTATTGGAAATATGAATGCCATGTGACGCTAGAAACAATCCCCTCTTGTATTGTTCCATACCGAATCTCTTTTGTATCTTATCAATGTGTGTACTTTGACTTAGACCCAGAAATATCTTAGATCTATCATGATGGATCTTGATCCCAAAATATATGATGTTTTTCATGGAGAATAATTGATTCAGCCATGCATTAAAAACTGTATGACTAGTATCTCGTTTTCAACAAGTAATATGTCATCAACATATACTATTAGGAAAAATATTGCACTCCCACTAAAACATTTGTAGACACAAGGCTCACATTCGTTCTTGATAAAACCAAATTTTGTTATGGCTTCATCAAAATGAATGTTCCATGACCTGGATTCTTGCTTTAATCCATAAATGGATTTCTATAACTTTGATACCTTATTGGCATCCTTTGGAGTCATAAACCCTTCAGGTTGTGTCATGTAGACATCTTCCTAAAGGATTTCATTAAGGAATTCTATTTTGACATCCGTTTTACAAATCTCATAGTCATGGTAAGTGGTAATAGCCAATATAATTCTTATGGATTTCATTATTGCAACTGGTGAAAAGGTTTCGTTGTAGTCAATGCCTTGACATTTTTTGAACCCTTTTGCAACCAGTCGAGCCTTATAGGTACTGACTTGTCCTTCCATGTCAATTTTTTTCTTGAGTACCCATTTGAAACCAACAGGCTTTACGTCAACTGGATGATCTACCCAAATCCAAACGTGATTTTGGTACATGGAATCCGTTTTATAATTCATGGCTTCTTTCCACATGGAAACATTTCTGCCACTTACTACTTCATTTTAGGTTAAAGGATCATTATTATCAACTAATAATGAGTCGCCATCCTTGGTAACTAGAAAACCATACCATTCTGATTCTCTAACCTCTCTTGTACTTCTGTGTAGTTCTTGTGTCTCTAGAATAGTTATTTCTTTCATAGGGCTTTGTGGAATCTTCTCCTGTACCAACTCTTGTGTACCTTAAGCCTCAACTTCCTCAAAGTCTATCTCGCCCCCACTATCTCTTTTGGATATATGCTCCCTCTCAAGAAATATAGTGTGTCTTGCCACTATAACCTTTTTATTCTAAGAGGTTTTATAGGTAATATCCCCTTGTTTCCTTGGGGTATCCAATAAAGATACACTTTGTGCCTCGAGGTGAAAATTTATTACCTGAATATTCCTTAACAAACACATCGCTTCCCCACACATGTAAATTTGATAACATGGATTTCTTTCCACAACAGAACTCGTATGGAATACCATTTATCGATTTAGTTGGTACTTGGTTTACTATGTGTGCCGTTTTTTGTAACACATATCCCCAAAAGTATAATGGAAGACTTGCATGACTCATTATTGATCTCACCATGTCCAAAAGGGTGTAGTTCCTCCTTTCTCTCACACCATTCCATAGGAGCATGTAAAGAGGAGTGAGTTGGGATAGGATCCCAAACTCCTGTAAGTAATCAATGAATTATTTATAAAGATATTCTCCACCTCGGTCTGAGTGGAGTTTCTTAATATTCTTACCAAGATGGTTATCAACTTCATTCTTTTATTCTTTGTACTTATCAAAAGAATCTAATTTATACATCATTAAGTATATATATCCATATCTACAAAAAGTGTAACAACCCGAAATTTTGAATAAATCTCGTTTCCTAATTTTGTGTGTTATTTTATTTTTATACTCAACAAAACTGTTTCATTTGATAACATGAGTATAATTAAAATGAGACCGTTGGGTTTTGACTGTTATATGACCATTGGTCAATATGACCGCTGGAAACTAAATGTTTCGATTATTGTCTCTAAATACAAGTGATCTTGGTTAATTAATATAGAAAGAAGATTCAATAGCCTCATCCAGTAGTCTCAGGCCAATCGAAGCTCATCTAACGGAACTTGGGAAGGAGGTAGCACCACTGGGCTTTGCTATGGACCAAACCCAAGACAAAATTCATCGTGTGAAGCTAGAACGGAATCTCCTTCATGATAAGTTCAAACTGATAGAAATTACTACTCCTGCAATGTTGGTTGATCCGCCCTCATATTCTCTCACCTTAGCACACCTTACACTTAGTTCCTATGCTGGGGTTATAAGGGGATATGTAAGGAGACCATAACTGCCTTGTGTAATCCTTTGTTTTAAATAAAAATTTTGATTTTTTCTTATGATAAAGTTTATGAATTTTTAAATGTCCGGATAAATATAGTATGCATATTTTTTATGAATTTTAGAGAAAGGATATTTTAAAAATGTTTATGTAAACCTTAAATAATTAAAAATGTGTAATGATTTTTAAAAAATGGTCTTCTACAATTATGTTCAGTACAAAATTTAGAGTCTAATAAGATCAACTTATTTTTTAATGAATAGTAAATTGTGAATAGTGATTTTATGCTTAGAATTAGTAATGTGACCAAATGGATTAGTAATCTCACTTAAATAATTTATTAATATAATCTAGGCACCTTGATTAAGTAATGTGATTCAATAAAATGGTTAAATAACGGTTTCATAAATTATTAGTCAAGTATTAGTTTTTTTGGGTGAATAGTGTTTTTAAATTAAAAATTAAATTAAAATTATTTAGAAAATTATTTTTATAAAATGGAATTTATTTTTGAATTTAGAACATTGATATTATGCTAAGGTAAATTTTGGGGATTTTTCTAAAAAAATGAATTTTCGGTGAATAGTGTATTTATTTAAAAATTAAATTAAAAATATTTAGAAAATTATTTTTATAAAATGGATTTCACTTTTAAAATCAGAGCATCAATATTTGGTTAAGGTGAAGTTTTGGGATTTTTCTGAGAAAGTTGAATTTTTGATGAATAGTGAAAATACAGTTTTTAAGTTACGGGTGTTTAATGAAATCATTAAATGATGTATTAAGTATTTAATCAATATTTTCGACTTATTAATAGTAATATAAGGTATGAGGTGTCCCAAGTGGCCAATACCATGGTCAAATACCATGGGCAAGCCCATGGTTTTTCCAAAACCACCAATGAGGTGTCCCTTGGCCATTAATGCCTTGTCCCCTCACTTTCCCTATAAATACCAAGCCATCCTCTCATCCATTCGACTCCAAAATTATCCTCAATGAATTTATGGTCTCCTTACCTCCCAAGGAGTCCTCCCAAGGTGCCCCCAATCCCTAAAGGTCCCAACCATTGAGTTTTAAGAGTTACGTTTAAGGTAAGGGATCCAAACTCTCTCTTTCTTTTCAAATACTCTCTTTTAAGTCATTTATTTTATTCTCCATGTTGTTATGTTGGAGGATGTTCTTTTATATTCCTATTAATTCCCTTTTCATTTTAATATGATGATAGATCCTCTCTTACTCTCATCATTTCGTTTTATGAATGTTTAAGTGGCACCGTTAGGCTGCCGAAATTTTTGTAACGGATTCTTTCACCCTTCTCATTTTCAAGTTCTATTTTCTTGTCAAGTCTTTCAAGTTTCTTTTTATGTTGGGGTATGATCTATATATCCATCATACTTATCTTTTATGTTCATATGATTAGAGACCCTATTTGATCTCTTCAATTCATTTTTTTGAATTTTAAGTGACGCCATTAGGCTGCTGAATTTTTAAGGGATTCATTCACCCTTCTCATTTTCAAGTTCTATTTTCTGGTCAAGTCTTTCAAGTTACTTTTTATTATGTTGGGGTATGATATCTATATCTATAATACTGATCATTTATGTTCGTATTATTAGAGACCCTATTTGATCTCTTCAATCCATTTTTGAAAGTTTTAAGTGACGCTGTTAGGCTGCCGAATTCTCATAAGAGAAATCTTATTTTTTGTCTTCCTTTCATGTTCTTCGTTTTATATGGTATATCATTAAAATTTCATTACCATGCTCTTAAATCCATTATATTCTGTTCCCATACTGTTTTATGTATCATTTATGAGTGGGTGACCCATGTCCCCTCTCTTTTCAATGTTTTCTAAAACCATGTATCATAGTCGTTATGCTGCAGAATTTTCGTCTCAAAATGTCTTTCTCTTTTTTCAAATTATTTTATTTTATTAAGTGAATACGCAAATATATTTCTTATATAGGGGAATTCACATATATATCAAAATTTTCTATTTTAATTTTGGGATTTACATACATGAGACCCACTTTCCTTTTTCCATGGGTTTAAAGTGACATAAGGATCACATCTTTAAAGCAGTTTTTTTTAAAATGTGATGACTATGAAATGAAACCCATTTCTTTTATTATATATGGGTTGTTTATGAAATGTTTGATGATGATATATGTGGCTCACATGATAATAAATAAAAATTTAATGGTGCACCATGATAGCGCTCCAATTCATTCGGTAAAGACTTAATGTCTAGAGATGACCATTTTTAACGACGCCTTGGTGAATAACCTTGGTAATTTTTAATGACACCTTGAGGATGGACCTTGGTGTATTGGAAATGATTTTCAATGTTAAATGTTGTATCCACATCTTCAAGTTATGAAAAATGTTATTTTTATTATGATATTCCTCATGATTTCTTTCTCATGCCTTAAAGTTCTTTTCATGACCTTATTGAAGTATCTCAAGTTCACATGTAAAATGTTTCTCTTGTTTCCCTTACTGGGCCTTCTGCTCACCCTCTCTTTTGATGTATGTCCCCAGGTTATGAGATGTAGTAATTAACCTAGGATGAACATAAGGAGAATCCTTTCAAGTGTTTAAGAATAATGTTTTATGTTTTCATGTTTTAAGTTCCTGGTTTCCAAGATACTAAACCTTAAAGATCCTCAGTTTTGTAAAATGTAATGAAAGTTTATGTGATAAAAAGGCAGGATGTCATAGTTTGTATCAAAGGATGGTTTAGTTATTTGTGGAAATTAGGATATGAAAACTTTAGGAATAACCCTATAGAAAAGTTTAAATATAGGAAATCTTCCTGGTATTTTGGTGAGTATTGAGTAAGGGGTTGCCAAGAAAATACATCCTTGTCTAGATACGAGTAGGTAGAGGTGGCTCTGGCACAGATGTACATAGGTTTAAAACCCAAAAACACCACTTTGAGCTATACTCGAACGAGAACTGGTACACGACAACGGGCCTTGCTGCACTCTTGGTTACAACCCTCCTAGGGGATATGCTTTGGTAAATTCATAAGCTTAGTATGAACCATTATTAAAGGAAAAAAGATAAAATAAAATAAAGATTCACATAAGAATATATGATCATGGATAACCTAGATTGGGACCTAGGGGATCACAAGTTAGGGTATACTTTTCTTCTACAAGTTTATCCTTTTATGCTTTAAGTTTCCTTTTCATGATTATTGGCTAAGTATTTAAGCCCCCTAATTATACGTTCTTTTCTTAGTTAATGGCGGGAAATGGAAGAACATTTCCTAACAACCAATGTGATAGGAAATGTGAAGATTTCCCTATTAATGTGATAGAGATGATGAAAGATCAAGTTGAACATATTGTGATTATTCCAAACCAGCTATCAAAAATCACAATTTTGGAACCCTATTTGATCGAGGTAAATAGATTACTATAGTATTTTCTTTGAGGAATAAAGGTTGACTTATATTTTTAAGAATCGATGAATTTAAGGTGAACTTATGCTAATATAGGTTACTTATGGAAATGATTAACCTATCTTGGGGAAAATGTGATTAGGTTAGTTACTTTTGTTATAAGATGATAAGAGTGGTTGATGTTGTTTGGAGATGAATGATAAAGTCTATCTTGGAATACTATGTTATGAGATCGTTCTTATAATTGGGTTTCAATCTTAGTTTGGTTTATTTTGAGGAATTTTAAGGACAGTTATTTATGGAATGGTCTATGATGAACTTTGGGTAGTACCATGGAACTTTGAAGATTTAAAAGTAGTTTCCCTTCCTATCGGATTCTTTCTTTTTGAAGAGTTGTTTTATCTTACCCTTTTTGTTTTTGGGATAATGTTTAAAGATAGAAGAAATCGATAGTTAATCTTTTGTGGATTACGTGACTCTCAAGAAGATGATTCTTGTGTTTTGATGAGACCAAGTGTTTTTTAATGCTCATCATTTGGAGAAAAGATTATTTTTGGTAGAAACTTATTAAGGGGTGAAAATATACTTAAAGTTAAATATATTTCCTTGTGTTTTTATTCTATGTAGTAAAGGAATTCTTCAAAACTATGAAAAGGAACGTAAAACAAAAACGTTGTTGGTTTATGTTTCCTACTAGGTAATCAAAGACTGTTTACACACATCATAAGTTTGTGATTTTCTTGTGTTTAACTTTCTCCTAATCAGGTTTTCTATCACTCTCCCTCAGAACTTGACCCTTTTTTTTCTCCTCCATGTCCATGTTTTCCTACATAGAATCCTAGTGTGGAATAACTCAGGTGACCTTTGTACTTCCCTTTCTTTCTTTTAAAGTAATAGTTTTACTGACTCCTTTTCTGATGTGGGACTTTCAATGAAATTTCAAAACCTAAATTTTAAAAATTGCGAGGACGCAATTTCTTAAGGGGGGAAGATTGTAACGACTCGAAATTTTGAATAAATATTGTTTCCTAATTTTGTGTGTTATTTTATTTTTATACTCAACAAAAATGTTTCATTTGATAACATGAGTATAATTAAAATGAGACCGTTGGGTTTTAACTGTTATATGACCATTGGTCAATATGACTATTGGAAACTAAACATTTCGATTATTGTCTCTAAATACAAGTGATCTTGGTTAATTAATATAAAAAGAAGATTTGATGGCCTCATCTAGTAGTCTCGGGTCAATAGAATCCCATCTAACGGAACTTGGGAAGGAGGTAGCACCACTGGGATTTGCTCTGGACCAAACCCAAGCCAAAATTCATCGTGTGAAGCTAGAATGGAATCGCCTTCATGAGAAGTTCAAACTGATAGAAATTACTACTCGTGCAATGTTGGCTGAGCTTCCCTCATATTATCTCACCTTAGAACACCTTACACTTAGGTCCTATGTTGGGGTTATAAGGGGCTATGTAAGGAGACCATAACTGCCTTGTGTGATCCTTTGTTTTAAATAAAAAAATTTATTTCTTCTTATGATGAAGTTTATTAATTTTCAAATGTCCGGATAAATATAGTATGCATATTTTTGATGAATTTTAGAGAAAGGATATTTTAAAAATGTTTATGTAAACCTTAAATAATTAAAAATGTGTAATGATTTTCAAAAAATAGTCTTCTACAATTATGTTCAGTACAAAATTTAGAGTCTAATAAGATCAAATTAATTTTTAATGAATAGTAAATTATGAATAGTGATTTTATGCTTAGGATTAGTAATGTGACCAAATGGATTAGTAATCTCACTTAAAGAATTTATTAATATAATCTGGGCACCTTGATTAAGTAATGTGATTCAATAAAATGGTTAAATAACGGTTTCATAAATTATTAGTCAAGTATTAGTTTTTCAGGTGAATAGTGTTTTTAAATTAAAAATTAAATTAAAAATATTTAGAAAATTATTTTTATAAAATGGACTTTATTTTTGAATTCATAACATCGATATTATGCTAAGGTAAATTTTGGGGATTTTTCTGAAAAAAAATGAATTTTCGGTAAATAGTGTATTTATTTAAAAATTAAATTAAAAATATTTAGAAAATTATTTTTATAAAATGGAGTTCATTTTTAAAATCAAATCATTGATATTTTGTTAAGGTGAAATTTTGGGATTTTTCTGAGAAAGTTTAATTTTCGATGAATAGTGAAAATACAGTTTTTAAGTTACGGGTGTTTAATGACATCATTAAATGATATATTAAGTATTTAATCAATATGGTCGACTTATGAATAGTAATATAAAGTA
The DNA here is from genome assembly GCA_963277665.1 of Viscum album. NCBI lineage: Eukaryota > Viridiplantae > Streptophyta > Magnoliopsida > Santalales > Viscaceae > Viscum > Viscum album. Next base: position 966,241,400 of record OY728133.1, on the reverse strand, counting down.
TGAGGTGTCCCAATTGGCCAATACCATGGGAAAATACCATGGGCAAGCCCATGGTTTTTCCAAAACCACCAATGAGGTGTCCCTTGACCATTAATGCCTTGTCCCCTCACTTTCCCTATAAATACCAAGCCATCCTCTCATCCATTCGACTCCAAAATCATCATCAACGAGTTTCTGGTCTCCTTACCTCCCAAGGAGTCCTCCCAAGATTCCCCCAAGCCCTCAAGGTCCCAACCTTTGAATTTTAAGAGTTACGTTTAAGGTAAGAGATCAAAACTCTCTCTTTCTTTTCAAATACTCTCTTTTAAGTCATTTATTTTATGCTCCATGTTCTTATATTGGAGGATGTTCTTTTATATTACTCTTACTTACCTTTTTATGTTCATATTATTAGAGATCCCCTTTTACTCTCATCATTTCGTTTTATGAATGTTTAAGTGGCGTCGTTAGGCTGCCGAAATTTTTGTAATGGATTCTTTCACCCTTCTCATTTTCAAGTTCTATTTTCTTGTCAAGTCTTTCAAGTTTCTTTTTATGTTGGGGTATTATCTCTATATCTATCATACTGATATTTTATGTTCATATTATGAGACACCCTATTTGATCTCATCAATTCATTTTTTTGAAGTTTAAGTGACGCCGTTAGGCTGCCGAATTTTTAAGGGATTCGTTCACCCTTCTCATTTTCAAGTTCTATTTTCTGGTCAAGTATTTCAAGTTCCTTTTTATTATATTTAGGTATGATCTCTATATCTATAATACTTATCATTTATGTTCATATTATGGGAGACCCTATTTGATCTCGTCAATCCATTTTTGAAAGTTTTAAATAACGTCGTTAGGCTGCCGAATTCTCATAAGAGAAATCTTATTTTTTTGTCTTCCTTTCAAGTTCTTCGTTTCATATGGTATATCATTAAAATTTCATTACCATTTTCTTAAATCCTTTATATTATGTTCCCATACTGTTTTATGTATCATTTATGAGTGGGTGACCCATGTCCCCTCTCTTTTCAATGTTTTCTAAAACCATGTATCATAGCCGTTATGCTGCAGAATTTTCATCTCAAAATGTCTTTCTCTTTTTTCAAATTATTTTATTTTATTAAGTGAATACGCAAAGATCTTTCTTCTAAAGGGTTATTCACATATATATCAAAATGTTCTATTTTAATTCTGGGATTTACATACATGAGACCCACTTTCCTTTTTCCGTGGGTTTAAAGTGACATAAGGATCACGTCTTTAAAGCAGTTTTTTTTTAAAATGTGATGACTATGAAATGAAACCCATTTCTTTTATGCTATATGGGTTTTTTATAAAATTTTTGATGATGATATATGTGTCTCACATGATAATAAAGAAAAATTTAAAGGTGTTCCTTGATATCGCTCCAATGCATTGGGTAAAGACTTAATCTCTAGAGATGACCATTTTTAACGACGCCTTGGTGAATAACCTTGGTAATTTTTAATGACACATTGGGGATAGACCTTGGTGAAATGGAAATTATTGTCAATTTTAAATTTTGTTATTCACATCTTCAAGTTGTGAAAAATTTTATTTTTATTATGATATGCCTCATGATTTCTTTCTCATGCCTTAAAGTTCTTTTCATGACCTTATTGAAGTATCTCAAGTTCACATGTAAAATGTTTCTCTTGTTTCCCTTACTGGGCCTTCTGCTCACTCTCTCTTTTGATGTATGTCCCCAGGTTATGAGATGCAGTAATGAACCTAAGATAAACATAAGGATAATCCTTTCAAGTGTTTAAGAAGAATGTTTTATGTTTTCATGTTTTAAGTTCCTGGTTTCCAAGACACTAAACCTTAAAGATCCTCAGTTTTGTAAAATGTAATGAAAGTTTATGTGATAAAAAGGCGGGATGTCATAAAAAGCATCAGTAAAAGTTATGAAGTATGAGTACCCTCCCCTTGATTCAACTAGAAATGGTCCAAACACATTGGTATTAACCAATTCAAGAATTTATTTATCCCTTTCACCTTTCCCAATAAATGGGGCTTTGGTCATTTTGCCTTTTAAACACACCTGACATACACCAAGTGGTTTTAGTTCGAAAGAATCTAAATATCCATCTTGATGTAACTTTGTTAAGTGTTTATCATTTACATGGCCTAGTCAGTGATGCTAAAATTAGGTGTGGTATGAGTCATGTAAATTATCTTTATTATCGATTTCCATTACTTGGTTTGTGTAATCTAACACGTAAAGACCGTTGTATAAATGTTCCCTACCAAAACAAATGTTATCTTTGTAAAAGAAGAAACATTCATTTCCAAACTTGAAAACAAATCCATCTATATCTAATCTGGATACAAAAATAATGTTTTTAGTAATAGAAAACACATAATAACAACCCTTTAACACCAATATCATCCTAGTTGGCAATGTGTGGTGGTAGTCCCTAATAGCTATAGCACCAAGTCTGGCTTCATTGGCTTCTTGTATATCTACCTCCTCTCAGTCAATCTTCCTAAATCTAATTGGTTACTATTTTTGGATACATATATGAGCACCACAAGATATATCTAATACCCAATTTGTAGAAACAGATAGATTTCATTCAATAACAAATGCACCTAAAGCTTCCCCTTGCTTCTTAGGAAGGGTGCAGTTCTTCTTCCAGTGGCCTTTCTTGCCACATGCGAAACAAATAGCCTCATATTCCCTTTCCTCCCATTTGATCTTCTTTTTCTTGGAAGATCATGAAGAAGATTTGGGATTAAAGCTCTTCGACTTCCCTTTCCTCTTATTCACCATAAGGACAGAAGGCTTTTCATACTTCATATCTTTGTCCAATTGGTGAATGAGGATAAAAAGATCATATAAAGACTTATCAATGTTGTTCATGTTAAAATTGACAACAAAGCTGGAGAATCTCTGAGGGAGTGATGCGAGAATGAGTTTGGTGCCCAGTTCTTCGGGGAATTTAAACCTTATAACCTCTAGGCACTCAATGTATCCAATGAGTTTGACTACATGAGGCCCATCTGGGGAACCCTCTCTAAGATTACTCTAAAAGAGTGACTTGGAGATCTCAAACCTTTTATATCTTTCTCTCTCATAGTAAAAACCATAGTGGTTATCAAGCATGCTATAAGAATCCATGTTTTCATGAGACTTCATGAAATCACTAGACATTGACAATAACATAAAACATTAAACTTTGACCATGTTGTTCATATGTTTCTCATAGACTAGGAAATCCACATCACTTGCCTCTTTGGCAGGTGGATCAGGTGATGCTGACTCCAACACGTAAGACTTATGTTCATGGAGTAGGATAACCTGAAGGCGTCTTAACCATTCATGGAAGTTACTGCCAGTGAGGATGTTGTCTTTATCCAAAATTTATTGTAGGGATAGTGTGGTTGATGATATTGTCATTTTTATTCTACAATTAAAAGAGAATATCATTAGTACTTTCTTGATTACAATTGTATAAGAAATAATAAATTAATTTTATTAAGTCTCCCACTATTTTATCAAATCCCAATGGCCCTCACCATTGAACTCAGAATGTCTAGTTGTCATGACATTCTAGTGGAAAGGATCCATATTCCCCTTATCATACCCCAAAAAGGGTTGTTCAAGCTATTCGAAGGTATTTAGGTAGGCATGTCTTTGCCAACTACGGGCTTGCAGCTCCTTGATCTGTTGAGTGGACTCCCCAATCCTGAAATCCTGACTTTAGATTTCCTTAACTCTTACCTCCAATATTACACCAAGTCTAGCAAGAGATACTCATATTGATGTAATATGGTTAATTCAACTCGAAAGATTTTATAAGGGCTTCCTGTATAAAAGTAAGTTTTCCAACAAGGGTTGGTCAAACACATAGTTTTATTGAGTTTTTTCCTTAATCAAGTAACAGAAGGCTTGGTCTGACTTAATATTTTATTTGAGGTATTTTTATATCTTATGTGTAAATTTCTTATTATCATTATCACATGATTGTTAATATTAATTGGAACTTACTTAAGTGATTAACCATATCTTGATAATATTTATGCATAAGCCTAGTTTATTTTAGTTCCATCTTGCATGCTTGTTTAATTCATTAATTATGTGATTGTGACAAAACATTCATAATGATAAACCATAAATTAGATAGAAATAAAATAAAGAAAAGGGCATGATCATGAGATTTTGTAATTTTTAGTTTATCTAGAGATTGATAAACTAACCCTGACCTAGGGGAGAAACACTTTGAACCTTTTGGGTTTGTGTTTACAGCTTTCCACCTATCCACCTCTGTATCTCTTGGGATTTATTTCGTCTCGACTCCAACTTGAACTACCTACACTAGCTTGGGAGTTCCATCCATTACATATGCCTTTTTTAATTCACATGCAGTTGGTGGGTAAAAAGGGGTTTTACATAAAAGAAACCTTGGGCATGCAATCCCTACATATTAATGAGGAGAAGACTCACATGACAAAAAATTTAATTTAAATAAACAAATTAAAAGAAACCATCCACATAAAAAGGTCTTGGTCTAGCTCATGATCATCCATACATGCAATTATATTTACACATAAATAAAACTAGAATTCAATTCTTTAATCATTCTTGTTTAAGATAAATCACGATCAAATCAATTAATTATCATCTTTAATTAATCAATCCTTTTATCTTAAACCCTTTTCTAAATTCCCCTGAGATTCTCATCCATCATAATTTTAAACAAATAAATTCATTTAAAATTATCTTTATATGTAACTTGTACCTTGGAGGAAACCCGATGAATTTATATTCATAACTACCCAATGAGTAAAAATGAACATTATGCAGATGTTAAATTAAACACATATATATAAAAAACCTATCACGTGTTGTACCTCAGCTTTATGTCTGCATGATAGTACATGTCTCAAGGGTTTGTATAATATAATAATAAATTTTAATAAATCATTGTAATTTGGATGAGTACATGGTGTGTAGTTCCAATCTACACAGCGTGTACTATTGTTCACAGTCCATCCGAAGTACACGCCCAGGGAAACTGCGTGTGAGTGTACTTCAGAAATATTCAGAGTACACAGCGTGTCCAGTGAGCCACACTTTGTGTAGTTCCTCGTTACATGGTCTCTAGTCGGGCAAGCCATGAATGGGGTACACAGTCCAACCCTAACTTGAAGGGACTACACGTTGTGTCCAATGGTCCACATGGCGGGTAATCTTGAAACCGCGTGCCACTTATTCCTGGTCAACACACAGAGTCATTAAGACTTAAAAAAACTCCAATGACATGGCTTGGTTTGGTGGACCAAACCCGGTGCTCTAAACCTTGACTACATGGCGTGTACTTATGAATACATGTTGTGTGTTCTGGTGTTGTATGGCAAGGAAGCTTTGGCACATTCAGATGAGATCCTATGTTTTATTTTAATCCAAATTAAAAGAAAAGATTATTTCTATAAGGTGGATGAGAAATCAAAGAGGAGGAACAGATCTCAAGATTCAGATTTGCAGAATAATTAACTTGAATTGAAACAACTAAATTATTAAATTCTTAAATCATTAATGAAATATTTAAATAATTATAAGCTGTGATGTAACTGCTTTGATACCACTTGAAGGTTACGGGTGCAACAAAAGTGCGGTTGGGATGACACCCAATTTTAATTTTTACCATGATCAATGATTATTCTGGGATCAATATGACAATGAACACCAGTCTTCATAGAATAGAATCAAAGATTTAGTTAAATAAGGAAGAGACATGAAACCTATAGAGAGGATCTTGCACATCATGTTTATAATTAATTTAATTGATTTCATAAATAAAAGAATACATGGATCTTTAGTATTTTCTTCGTTGATGATGTTGATCATCTGGAATGACCCTTCTAGATTATCTCGTTGTGATTGTGAGGATCCAAACTAGAATCCCTATAATGGTGATCCACACATGCTCCAATGGCCTCCGATCGACACCACTCGTTCTCCGGGTGCTAGCGCGGTGAAGTGAGTGTCTTGTGTCAACCGTTCTTGATCACTTATTCATTGGATTTAAAGAATTTATCTCATTCTTGAGAGGGGTAGAAAGAGGATTCAAGAGAGGAATTGTTTATCTCAATAATTCTCAATTTGACGACCGTGTAGTTTGGTACATGGCACAATAGACGTATGTGTCTATTTATTAATATGAGGCTTCGGTTACAATATTTAATTGTGTAAAATCAATTAATTACATTCATAACCTTAGAGAAAACCCATGATATTAATAATACCGTGTCATTATTTATACTGCGCTAACTTTCACAAAACAGAATTATAAATAAAATTTCATGTCACAAAATAATAGCAGCGTTATTTTAATTTGTGCCAACTAGTTAAATAATTATTTATCGTCTTGTAAATAACTTTTTTACTATTGGACCGACCTTGGTCCACTCTAAATCCACTTCCATTTATTGAATACCTTAATAAATAAATAAATAATTTATTCTATTAAATAAATATTTTACTTATAAACTAGTAAACAAATATTTATTAAATGTTTAATAAAATAAATAAATATATTTTACCCACAATCTGGTGAATAAATATTTATTTAATTTATGAAATAATTTTAACTTGAATAAAATTATTCTAATGTCTTTAGAATAATATTTATTAATTAAATTCAAATATAATTTAACTGAGACCACCAGAAACACTTAGTATGTTACCCTCTATGATTTTTTCTATTTTCCATTAGGCGGGCTTGCCTAAAGTCCAAGAGTACTATCTAGAAACGGGTCAAGGAACCTAAGAGAAATAACTTAAAGTCACAACAATGACATCCACATATGAGTGCTCACTATGTAATATAATCTATTTGTCTCAATATCTCATCAAGCAGACTTCATGATAGTGTCATCAACCTTTGTGCTTGATACATCATTCTTTGACTACCTGAAATAAACTCATCATTACACCATGCCCATGTAATTTCATACGACGGTTCTATTTTAATCAAAGGGCTGATATATCCACATCCATAAATGGAAGGGACAAATCCTTCCTCGAAGTATCCATTAATAACATGCCACTTGTGACACACCCAACGTACCCTGCTTCCCGCCAACTGTATGCGTGGCGGTTTTCATCAGTAAATCAAAGTGTGTGATTCGTGAAATTTACTAATGATAATCTTAAAGTATAAGGATCATTACACATGATCGCAAATAGAAATATTCGATGACACCAAAACATACGGAATTTCTACTGGTGGGTCCGTTCTCATAATCTCCTGTCTTGGAGATTACCAAGTGCGAAATTCATGAGAGGAAGTCTCATCTGCTTACGAGTACTCTCACCTAATGGTCTTCATGATATGTTTCCCATCATAGTATGTCATCTAACTGTAGAACTATATTTAATAATATTGTTATAGAATTTCAATGTTCTCATCATAGTGGAGAACTTCCATGACCTTATAAATCCAACAAATACTCTAGGTCATTATTACATCATAGTCATGAAGAATAATGAACAATATGTAATAAGGTGTTTAATATTTAAATACATTAAATATCCATGTAATAAAAGTACAACTAGTTGGTTATAGGATATCAAATCTTACAAATCCAATGCACGGTGTGACCGGTATGACTAAAAGTGTTTGTTATCAGTTTAAAATTTACATTTTAGCTCAAAAAGTGTCACTCACAAAAAACAAAGAAAGCACTTTTTGATTGTCTTCCTAATTTAGGACAATGATTCTTAAGTCCTTTCTAACATGTATGAAGTATTCTCACATCAAATCGATGCACGATGTGGCTGGTATGACTCAAAAAGCATGTTTACAGTTTGGAATGATATTTTAGTAAAAAAACACAACTGGCATACTAAAAAATGAGAAAATGTATTTGGATTTCTTCGATACCTTAGAACAATGATACATGATTCATTTTTGAGGTTTATGAATCAACCACACCTCAATCCGATGAACGATGTGACCAGTATAAATCCAAATGTGTTTTTATTTAAAATTGACATTAATTTAAGTAAAAAGAATAAGTGGCATACTGAAAACTAATAAAATGTATTCGAATTGTTTTGATACTTTAATAAAATGACTCATGAGTCATTGTTTATGTGTAGGAATCAACTGTACCTCAATCCGACACACGGTGCGATCATTATGACTAAAAGTGTCTGTTATCAGTTTAAAATTTACATTTTAGCTGAAAACATTTCACTCACTGAAACCAAGAAAACACCCTATGATTGTCTTCATAATTTAAGAGAGTGATTTGTAAGTCCTTTGTGATGTGTATGAAGTAGTATCACCTAAAACCGATGCATGATACGACCGGTATGACTCAAAATGGGTGTTTCCATTTTCAAATGATATTTTAGTAAAAAAACACAACTGTCATACTAAAAAACAAGCAAAACCATTCGGATTATTTTGATGCTTTATAAAAATCATCCATGAGTCATTTGTGATGTGTAGGAATCAACCACACCTCAATCTGATGAATGATGTGACATGTATAAATCCAAGTATGTCATTTAAATTTGATATTAATTTTAGTAAAAAAAACAAGGGACATAATCAAAACAAAAAAACCATTCAAATTGTTTTGATATTTTAAGACAATGATCCATAACTCATTGGTGATGTATAAGAATCAACCTCAACTCAATATGATGCACGGTGTGACCGGTATAACTCCAAATGTGTCTTTTTTATTAAAAATTTACATTTTATTAATGTATTCTTTCGTATTAATGTTTAATTTATTTCTTTATAGTATTACTAACATAATATTTATTTTCTTATATAGGTGTAACCATTTTCTTGAGTTGGGATGATTTGTTCGACAACTAATACCATGTATGAACATTTTTGAGAGGGGATTACAGATGTCAAAGGATGAAACATTAATTTTTTTAACTATTTTTTGGATAATTGTAAATTTAATTATATAAAACATTGTTTGAAATGTATATATAATTGTTTTCCAAACCCTTGTGTGCGTTTCTTTGTTCTTATGTGTATTGTGCAGGTGCTGTTTTGTGTAGGTGGTGTGTGTGTGTTGTGCAGGTGCTACTGGTGGGTGTGCTGTTATATAAACAGCACATCATAGGCAACTAGACCTTTATCAACACTATTTTGAGTGTTGATAAAGGACCCTTTTATTAGTTCTACTTAGAGCACTGATAAAGTCACCCTTAATCGGTGCTATTTTGAGTGCTGATACATGCACCATTTATCAGCACTAATTAAAGCGTTGATAAAGTGGTCATTTATCAGCGCTACAAATAGCACTGATAAAAATGTCTTTTATCTATGCTAAAATAGCGTGGATAAAGGGGGCCTTTATCAGTTCTTTTTTAGCATAGATAAAGGATGCCCTTTATCCGCTCTTTTTTAGCGCTGTTAAAGGGGACCCCCCTTATCTTCACTGAGATTAATAGTTCTTTTCTAGCACTTTTAAAATCATTTTATAACACTGATAAAATCATTATTTTTATTAGTGTAATTACCACAAATTTTTTTCATGTGTGAACGTTCATAAGCTTGATCAATAACTGTGTATGTGTTGGATGTTTTAATTTAATTTATTTCACGATCTTTAAATTATTTAATATTAAATTAAATGATGATATGTGAGTCATCTCTCCCTCTATTATTATATAGGACCTTCATGTCCAAGAATATTTATGTAATCCCCTTTAACCAATACTTTAGTTTCCCTCACATGTGAGTAATAAATATTTGAAATTAATATAACATCCTAATAAGCGTGGAGATGGTTCAAGAAAGAACAATAATGATGTCCACCCATGTGATACACAGGTGGAATGTAGAATGTTCCAACTCATTCCAAGACCTCCCCTAGGTCAAATATTGATTTAATGTCCTCTCATTAAATCAAACATTAGATAAAGATAATGAACAAGTCATTTAATTAATTATTTACTTATGTCTATACATTTATTTAGTTTATGAATGCAGGGACGTGATCACATAAATAAATGAATTAATGTGCAAATATGAAAATTAAATAGATGAATTATGCATAAATGTTTTATCCAACATGGTTAATTAATTAAGTAACATCCGCTTAATATTAACAAGATGTGTAAAAGATAAAATAAGATAAAATTTATACATAATAAATTAAAATACCTCAATTAAATATTAAGTCAGACCAAGTCTTCCATTACTTAATTGTGAATGAAACCGTAGAACAAAGTATAGTACATGGTCAAAGTCTGGACACTTACTTGTATCGAGGAGTTCTCATGAGAGTTTTGGGTTGAATTAACTGAAACTGTATTGAGTTTAATGACCAAAGTCCGTTCAATATAAATTTGGTGGAAAGTGTTGAGGAAATCCAAGTTAGGATTTCGGGATAGGGGAATCCACTCAATGGATCAAGGAGCTGCAAGTTTGTAGTTGGAAAAACCGCCTATCTAATTAATTTATTTTGATTTTCATGACCAAAGTTTTAATCAATAAGAAAAATAATGAAGATCCTTTCCACTATAATGTGAAAACAACTAGACATTCTAATTTAAATGGTGTGTTCTATTGAGACTTGATAAAATAGTGAGAGATTTAATAAATAAATAAATAAACATTTAATTTATTATATCTCACTTATTTTGTAATCAAACAAAGTAATAACAATACACTCTTTTTAATTGTCAAATAAAATGATAAGTTCACCATCCACATTATACCTATAATAAATATTGGAGAAAGATAACCTTTTAACTAGAAGAAACTTACTAGAGTGGTTTAGACGCATTCGGGTTGTGATATGCCATGAATGAAAATCTCACATGCTAGAATTATCAATGTCTAATCTGCCTGCTAAAGAGGTGAGTAATGAAGAGTTCATTTTCTATAAAAAACATTTGAGCAACATGATCTATGTTCAATTTTTGATGCTTTCATTGATGTCAAGTGAACTAATAAAGTCTCACAAAAACATGGATGTGTATAGCATGCTTGAGCACTGTAATGGCCCAGATCTCCCCGGTCCCTTACTTTATCAAAATCCAGTGTTTGGGGTGTTCTAGGAGGCAACAATACCTCATTTAAAGAGTTTTACAAATTTCCAGTTTTTCCATCGGTAGGTCAAGGTGTCGGTAGGTTAAAGCGTTAGTAGGTTAGAGCATTAGTGAGTTAAGGCGTCGATAGGTCGAGGTGTCAGTAGGCCGTGGCATCGGTAGGTTAGGGCATCAGTTGGTCAAGGTTTCGATAGGTCAATGAGTCAGTAGGTTGGTGTCACGACCCGCCTTCACCAAGATGAGAGAAGGGACAGTAGGTTTCCAAACCCTTCCTTCTTCAAGTTGAAGGAGAGATAATGACCCCCCGAGACCCGCCTTCAATAGGTCCTGGAGTGGCGACTAACACCAAGGGTATAGGATCACACACAATATGGAAGGCATTACCCTTTTTATTTAATGGAATTGAGAGATAAGATAGTTAATCCCAACAACACCAAAAGTGTAAGTACAGGTAAAGGCAAAACAAATTGTTCCCATATGCATGTTCCAAAAGTAAATGATACAAGGTATAAGAAAACCCCAAAAAAATAAAAATACCAAAGAGAGGAAAACAGCAATGACAACTATCCCAACTTCCAAACTAGTACGATCCTGCGCGATCCTTGAAGTCCTCCTGGAAACCTGAAAGTAGTTTTATATACGTAGGGTGAGCATACAAGTATACTCAGTAGGGAAAAACCAAAAGCTCTCGTGCAAAAGTGGGGAGGCATTCTAATGCCCTGTGAGAAAGGATATAACCAAATCACCTAACAAGGAAAACTATCCACCCAAGCCTCACCAAGGAATACTCCCCAAATAACGCAACTCGAGTAATGTATAGTAATAGAACATCGATATTTGGGTACCCCGTGCCACTTTCCCACTGGTTATTGGAAACATCCTACGCATCGAACCTCTCCCACCATTCTTAACGCAATCCCACTACCACACCCCACCCGCACACACCTGGGCCACATCCACACATCCCTCCCACAAACACCTGGGCCACAACAACTACGCGTAACCATGCCCACAAAAACCTGGTCCAGAACAACTACTGCCATGCCCGAAGACACCTGGTCCTCATCCCGAAAACACTTGGGAAATAACCTGCCCACACACACCTGGGCCAACCACCACAACTACCCTTCCCAAAGAATCTTGGGATATAATGGACCTCAGGTCATCAAGGCCTACCCGAAGAGTCTTGGGCTATTCGAGAAAGGGATCAGAAAAGGAGATAATAACCATCCACTCATAGGAGCATTGGGAAAAACACCCCCCCCCCCCCCCGTGAAATGGGGGTGTTCGGCACTAAGTGCTCAAATTGGGTGTGGAGTGAATAAGAAACATAAGAACTTAAATTATATAATATATATATATAACAAGAACTTATCCTAACCTAGGAGTTCAAAAACCAACCTAAGCACAAACACCCTCGTTGTTATTCATTCACAAGAAGCACCGAACCCACAATCGTGTCACCACTCATCCCGGAAAACAATTCCCCATTGAGACCATTCTTGATTTCATGTTCAAGTGATTCTATTCAAGTAAATTTTTCACTAATGGGAAACTAACAGGCATAACCACAAGCCAGAGAAAGAGAAATAGCCAAACAACAATTTAAGCATTCAAACCCGGTTCTCCTGTAAAGTCACAACAACAAAGGGATTTGTGAGATCCCTCAAAGTACTCGAACCAAACCAAGCCTCGAGATACATCCCCACACAGCTTCAGACTCACAAATAACAACTGTTCCATGATAGAGGATCCCATCCCCATTCGCATCACCCCATAAGCATCAATCAGAACAACACACCCACTATCAGAACAGAGTAGGTAAACTTCCAGGTTCAAGCACATCATTCCTTAGGTTCTTTTTTTCTGTTGGATTAACCGGGGTGACCACACAAGTATTGATGTTTACTGGGCATCCATTTAATCGGTCGAGTTTACGTGATTAACCAATTTTTCATGTTACGGTCATCCAATCACATGAATATCTAGAAAAGTAGTGGTCCTTTAGTGCACAAGGAAAACCACCAACGACCATGATTTTCAGTGGGCATGAGCCCATACAATTCACAACACATAATCAAGAATAAGAAAAAATACAACAGAACATTGACCCCCCCCCCCCTCATTCTTTAAAAATCTTCTTGTTATATTTATTAATATTTGGTTTCATCTGTCCCGCATAGACAATGAAATACCCACCCCACATGATACACAGTAAGAGAGACTAAGGAAAAAGGACCCTACCTGGATGATCAAAGATTGATGTTTCTCTCTACGCGCCAAGAACTGGGGATTCGCAACTTGTAGGGGAGGAGCGTCCGGGACTCCAAAATCTTCAATGGAAAAATGAACCCAGCCAAGAAGAAAAAAAATAGGAAAGCTAGCGCAATATAAAGATGAGCCCAGGTGTTATTGGATATCAAGATCTTCGGCGGCTTTAAAGGCGGATCGTGGTTTCACCACGCGGTTGGGTGGTTACACACGATGGGATTAATTGTTATTTAATAACTCTCGTTGGGAAAAGGAGGTAACAACTGTGACTTTAAAGAATTTTATATAAATAAAGGGGAACGTTACACGGACACACAACTGGTTCGTTGAGGGTCTCCCCACTCTTAGGAATTTAAACATCGATTATGGGGCTAAAAACGGCCTTGAACCATTTCAAAAAGGTTAAAATGGTTTAAAAGTAGCGTTACGAAAAAAAACCATAGAAGAAAAACTCGACAAGGCTGCGTGAAACCAATCGTGTCGCACCGATCGGTGACACACTGATCGGTGAGACACCGATCTTGTCACACCAATCAGTCGCACCTATCATGTCACACCGATCGGTCGCACACTGATCGGTCGCACTGATCGGTGACACACCGATCGTGTCACACCAATTGGTCGCACCAATCGTGGCACACCGATCAGTGAGACACCGATCTTGTCACACCGATCGATGAGGCACCAATCATGTCACACCGATAGGTCACACACCGATCGGTGACACACTGATCGTGTCACACCGATCGGTCGCACACTGATCGGTCACAACGATCGTGTCACACCGAAATAACGTCCTACCACCGGGACGCCACCCTTAGTATTTGGAATTTGGAAAAGGGATGGACCATGAGGGTCTGGGCCATTACAGTTGGAGCATCAGTGATTCAGAGCATCAGTAGGTTGAGCTATCAGTAGGTTGAGGTGTCGATAGGTCGGGGCATCGGTGAGTTAGGGTGTCGGTAGGTCGAGGAATCAGTAGGTCAGGCATCGGTGATTTGCATCAGTAACTCGCTATCGGTGAGTCATTCCAGTGGCTCATCTATTGGTGAGTCAGGCGTCGGTGATGTACTGTTCGTGAATCATGTCGGTGACTCACCCATTAGTGAGTCATTTCTAATTTTTCCCAATTTTTTTGGTTTCTCCCCTCTTACGTTTTATTTGAAGTAAATCGGGTTTAAAGCCTTATTTGAGCATTTATAAAGAAATTTCAAAGAATATTAATTATATCTTTAATAACCTAATGCTCTGGGGACTTTGAAATAATTAAACTGTGTGGTCTTGATTGTGATCCGACTTTAATGACCCTTGAAACGGTTTCCTTCCGTTGATATAGGATCAGGCTCTTCTAAGTCAAGATCTTCTCTTCCACATGTGTTCCCATTTTCTCTTCATGTTCCTAGAACATTTATTACCCAAGTATTTTCATCTTTTCTACATCCATGGATCCAATTTTCCTTTGATTCTTTCCTACTACTCGTGCACCCCCTGTTTTTGGTGCAATGAGTAATTGTTGGTCATCTGTTGTTCTAAGTAGGGATTTCCTTCGTCTCTATTTTACTTGTGTATCATGTGGGGTGGGTGTACTCATGTAGCCTTATGAATATAGTTGGATCCAAATTTAATGAAGATAATAAGAATTAATAAATGAGGGGATAAGAATATGATGACAATGATCTCTTGTTTCATATGTTATCCTTGATCCATGTTGTGTTCTGTGAGGGTTGTATGCCTTCTGAAAATCATGGCCTTTGGTGGCCTCTATTTGCACACCTGTATAGATTGTGAATATTTGTTGTCGTTTCTTTGTAAAATGGATAAAATTATGAAATTAATTAACCATGTACACCCAATTAAATATATGGATGCCATAGGATCAAACTTTTTATGTGATCACCCCTAAATTATCAAAGTGGAATTAAAGAACAAGTGTGGTTAAATCTGAGTACACCTTGATTATTGGGGTGGTTGTGTGCTTTGTATGGTTTTGTTCGACCTTGTGTATGTTCTGGTTGTGTGGTACTATGTATGGGAGTGTGGATATAATTATGGGGTGGTACGGGTGGTATAATGGAATCTCAGGTTGAGAGATTGGTTGATTGTGGAATGAATGAACTTGTTATACAGTGGGACTGCATTTGGGTAGTGGTTGGGAAGTGGGGCTACAGGTTCAAGTTGTGTTATGTTTATGTTACTGGGTGTGCTGGGTGTGGTGTTGTTATGCAGCGGGGCTACCGATTGTAGTTTTTATGAGGGGTGTTGGGGGTTTTCTTGTTGAGAGGAAGGATAGGGAGACATGACTTTGAAGAATGATTATGGTAGTGGTTGGACGAGTGTCCAAGAAAGGGGGTGTGTAGTGGGACTGCAAGCTGGATGAGTTTTGTTATTTTGCTGGATATGGTGCTTTTTGTGCAGTGGGGCTACCGAGGATGGTTTATGAGGGATAATTTTGAAGAAGGATAGTGTTACCTTGCATGGGCCTTTCGCTTGGAGTTTCTAGGGACCTTGTGAAGTGTGTGTGGGTTGTGATGTTACTTGTGGTGTACTGTGTTTGTTAGTTTCTTAGGTAGGGATGAAATAAATGGTAAATTCTTAATATAATCAAGGTAATTAAATGTTAGGTGGTTTCCTTTTATCACTATGGAAGTGACCGTTGTTCGTGGTGATGCGTGCATGCAGGGTTGGCAACAAGGGTAGTTTTGTGTGGGATGATTGTTTGTTTTGAAAACCCATAGGTTGGGATGAGTGCTTGGTACCTATATATATATATATATATACTTGTAGTTCCTTGCGATTTCTATGTGCACCCCACCAGTGTTGAGCACTACGTGCCGAACACCCCCATTGTTATGGGAGAGGGTGTCCTTTCCCAACATCCTGGTGGGGGATAGATGGATGGTTATTGGCTCTTCTCTGCTTCCACTTCTAGGCATTGGTATCCCAAGACTCATTGGGTAGGTGGTGGTGTAGTTTTGAGGCCCAGGTTTCTGCGGGCGAGGTGTGCTTCCTAGGTGTCTTCAGAATGAGATATGTTGTACTTTACCAGGTTTCTTTGGGATGATGTTGTAGTTTTTTGTCCTAGGTGTCTATGGGCAGGATGT
Organism: Viscum album; assembly: GCA_963277665.1. Taxonomy (NCBI): domain Eukaryota; kingdom Viridiplantae; phylum Streptophyta; class Magnoliopsida; order Santalales; family Viscaceae; genus Viscum; species Viscum album. The sequence continues at coordinate 966,224,984 of OY728133.1, read as the reverse complement.
AGTGTGGTGGTGGCCTAGGTGTTTGTGGTGGGATGTGGTATGTGGCCCAGGTGTGTGTGGGAAGGTTGTGATAGTGGGGCTTATGGAAGAGTGTGGTAGAATTAGAATGTTCTCCATTAGGGATGAGCGGTTAACCAGTGAGAAGTGGCATGGGGTACCCAAATATCGATGTGCTTAATACTTTACTTTACTTGACTTGAATTATTTGGTGAGCATTTCTTAGTGAGGTTGGGGTGGATAGTATACCTTGTTAGGTGATTTTGAGTTTCTGTTGTTTTTATCACAAGGGAATTAGTATGCTTCTCCCACTTGTGCATAAGAGACCTTTTATTTTCCTACTTAGTATACATGTATGCTCACTCTACGTATATAAAACTATTTTTAGATTTCCAGGGAGATTACGTGGACCATGCTGGACCTTACTAGCTCAAACGTTGAGATAGTTGTCATGTCGCTGCTTATTTTTTCCTTTTTGGTATTTACTTTGGAGTTTTTCATTGTATTTATATTAGTTTTACTTTGAACATGCACACATGATGGTTTTTTTTGGATTCTTGTATATATATATATGTGTGTGTGTGTGTGTGTGTGTGTGTGTGTCTTGGAGTTATTTTGAGGTTGATACATCTTATCTCCCGATCTTGGTTACTATAAAAAGGGTAATGCCTCCTATGTTGAGGTTTCTATAACCTTGGTCTTGGTCGCCACCCCAGGGCCTACTGGAGGTGGGACTTGGTGGTCATTATCTCTCTTTCTCCATTTCCAGCATAAGAGGGGCATCTTTGGAGGGAGGGGGTCATAGAAGAATGGTATCAGAGGTTATGGTTGAGAGATCAGATGGAGTTTGGAGTTAGGCACAATGAGGATTGCATGTGTTGGTAGAGCAATAGTGTGAGGTGATCTTGGTGAATGACATAGGCCAAGGAAGACTAGTTAGGACCTGATATTTTAAGGCCCTCTATGATCCGATGCAAGGACTCTGAGCTTATCGAATGACCAAGTGAGGCTACACCGTTTGTGGGGTAGATACCCTAGGAAAGGTACATGCCTTATGATGACTTGTGTTCTTGTTTGTTTTGTGAATTTTTGGGAAATTAAAATAAACAATGAGTTAAAATAAATCCTAAATAAATTATATACTACTCAGGCTTAGGAGTTCCTTGTTTACCTTTCAGCTATGACACCTAGTTGTCGTCCACAAGTGGCTAAGTCAGTAGAGGCTCAGCAGGCCAATCCGGTTGATCAGTGGAGGGTTGATCCAGAGGAGGAGGAAAATCAGTGGTAGAAGACGCTTTGTGATTTCTAGTGGAAGAATCTAGGTAAGTATAAGGGAAGTGTCTTGGACCTGGAGACAGAGAGGTGGCTCAAGGATCTTGAGATCACCTCCAGCCTAATCTGAGCTCTGACAGAGTACTAGGTTTCGTTGGCAGTTAGTCATATGAGGGGAGCTACACGTAAGTGGTGAACATTGTACCTAAGGGAGAGAAAGGAGGTTGACGTTCTATGGGTTGATTTTGAGAAGGAGTTCTAGGTGGAATTACTTTTTTCGACCATGAAGGATGAGAAGTGACAGGAGTTAATCTCCCTCTAATAGGGGAGTATGTCAATATCAAAACTAGGGATAAAGTTCAAGGATCTCCTTATCTTCACCCTGGATCTCTTTCTGGATGAGGATTCCCAGGCGAGATGCTTAGAGGAGTTACTTCATCCCTCTCTCAAGTACGCAATTACTCCCTTCACCATGGCGACATACCTAGAGGTCCAGAAGAAGATGTAGGTAGTTAAGAGAATACACTCACAAGGAGTTCTTCTATGATAGGGTATCCAATAGGGTTCTATGAAGGTAATGGATTCTAATAATAGGTCTCAGGCACTAGGGTCTTCGAGGTTTTATCCATTGAGGAGTTGGCCTTAGTAGTTTCAATTTCAACCTTCTGGTCCTTGTACTTTTCCCATAGGCTTGGGACCAAGGTGTTTCACTTGTGGAGGCCATGGGAAACTTTAGAGTCAGTGCCCATTTTGATCTTAGTATGGTGGAGTTGGGAAGTTTCAGCGCCCGCCTCAGCAGTAGTTGTCGGCCTGGCCATTTCAGTAGTAGGGACAACACGCTCCTACTCCACCGAGGGGAGATGGAGCAGGCGAAGGCCGACCTTAGGGTGTTCCTCAGGGACCTTGACCCAGACATGGTCAGGGAGGCAGTTGACAATAGAGGGCCATGGGAGCAGGGCATGGTCAGTTGCATTCCATAGAGGTAGCAGTTTCAACAGGGCCGAAGATCGTTCGAGGTACGATCAACTTGTTTAGTACTCTTGTTTGCACCATGTTTGATTCAGGAGCTTCTCACTCCTTTGTTACACCCAGTCTAGCCCATGCTTTGGTACTAGACATAGAGAAACATTTCATACCCCTGGTGCCGAGTACACCATTCGGAGGTCAGACCAACTTGTTTGATGTTTTCCGAGGATGTATACTGATGTTGGGGCCACATCAGTCCAGTGGGGATATCTTTTTGCTTTAGATGCAACCATATGATGTCATCCTTGGCATTGATGGTTGTTTTCCATTCATGTTGTCATCAACTACTTCCATAGGAGAGTCATGTTTTTGGATGTGGATGACCAATTTGTGGTTTTCATTGGCGAGCAAAGTTGTCAGATGGGAAGTCAGCATGTGGAGCCACTTCTTTCCTTGTTGGCAAAGATTTCAATGGAATCGGTGGATATAGAGATGGTGGAGGTTTTGGGAGTTATCAGGGAGTTCATATATGTTTTCCCTGAGGAGGTTCTGACTCTACCCCCTTGATGTGACATTGAGTTTGGGATAGACTTACAACCCAGTGCTAGTCTAATTTTGATGGATCCTCATCAGATGGCCCCTTCAGATATGCGGGAGTTTTGGATTCATAATGACAATCTAATGAAGAAGGGATTTATCCGGCTTAGTTTGTCTCCATGGGGTGCTCCAGTCTTATTTGCAAAGAATTCAGATGGTGGTTTGAGGCTGTGCATAAACTATCGGAGGTTGAATCAGGTGACAATCAAGAACCGTTACCCTCTTCCGAGGATAGACAATATTTTCAACCAATTGAGGGTAAAAAGTTGGTTTTCTAATATTAATCTACGGTATGGGTATCAAAAGTAGAGGTTGAATGAGGGTGATATCTCAAAGATTTCTTTTAGGTTCAGGCATGGGCACTTCGAGTTCATGGTTATGTTGTTCGGTGTTACAAATGCATCGGTCATGTTCATGGGACTTATAAATTCCATATTTCGTGAGTTCCTAGACTGATTCATTATCATATTCATTAATTATGTTATAATCTAATTGAAGTTAGAGGGGGATCATACTGAGAATCTCAGGACTATCTTGGAGGTCCTTCGATTCCACAATCTCTACGAAAAGTTATCCAAGTGCAAGTTTTGGAAACAAGAGGTCCACTTCCTTGGACATGTGGTGTCTCAGCAGGGTGTAGTAGTGGGCCCATTAAAGGTCAAGGTAGTTGTTTCTTGGGTAGCACCCAAGAATATGGTAGAGGTTTGTAGTTTTCTTGGTCGGGAAGGCTATTATTAGAGGTTTGTACTTGGTTTCTCTCGATTAGCAGCTTCGTTGATGGCTCTAACTAGAAAAGACCAAGCCTTTATGTAGAGTGATTAGTGTTAGGTAGCTTTTATCTACCTGAAGGGAAATTTTTTCAGTGCTCCAGTGTTATGGTTTCTAGAGGAAGGGGTGATGTTCGAGGTGTTTTGCGATGCTTCCTGCCTAGGCTTGGGGTGTGTGCTGATGCAGTAGCAGGGAGTGATCTCTTATGGGTCTAGGAAGTTACATCCCCATGAACTTATCTATTCCACCCATTATCTAGAGCTAGCAGTAGTCATGTTTGTGCTTAAGTTGTGGTGGAATTACCTCATTGGGGAGCTCTTTATGGTCTTCACATATCATAATATATTGAGGTATATATTTTCCCAATGAGATCTGGACTTACGTTATCGGAGGTGGATTGAGTTTTCTAGGATTATGACTTCAAGATCTTTTACACCTCAGGAAAGGGGAATGTTTTGGGTGATTCTTTGAGAAGGAAGTTGAATAAAGAAGTAGTTTGGGAATCTACAGATGCTTGGAAGGTGATCAAGGAGTTATCTGCCTTTCACTTAGATGCAAGAATGGATGGCGACAAAGGTTGTCTATTTCAGATGACACTTTATTCATCCCTGATGCAGTAGGTGGAGGAGTCTCAGTGGGGAGACTTGGAGTCATAGGTGATGCATGATCGCATTGACTGGGGTGATGCTCTGGAGGTATGGTTGGAGGATGTCCAGAATTAGATTTCGTTTTGTGTGGAGTCATTTTTCCTAGTAGCGATGTTTGAGGGAGTTATCCATGAGTTTTATAGCTCACCCTTAACACTACACCTAGGAGTTTCCAAGATGTACCATAGCTTGATAGAGTAGTTTTGGTGGTATGGGATGAAGTGAGATGTGACGGATTTTGTGGCGAAGTTCTTGGTATACCATAAAGTGAAGGTTGAGCACCACATTACTGGTGGTTTGTTACAGGCCTTATAAGTCCCTGAGTGGAAGTGGAATGACATCTCAATAGATTTCATCATAGGATTACATAGGGATTAGGGAGTATGTGATGCAATCTGGGTAGTAGTAGACCGGATGATGAAATCGGCTCACTTCTTAGCAATTAAGGAGTTGGGCGCAATAGATGCCTTAGCACAGAGGTATGTGTATGAGGTAGTGCGGCTGCATGGGGTTCTAAGATACATTGTCTTGGATTGTAATATGAGTTTTACCTCATGATTTTGAAGGGGATTGCAGCATGATTTTGGCACTCACTTACGCCTTAGTAATGATTTCCACCCTCAGATAGATGGGATGACAGAGAGGACCATCAAGATGTTGGATGACATGTTGCGAGCATGTGTCTTGGATTCTGGTGGGTTTTGGGTGTGAAACTTTCCCTTGGTAGAGTTTTCTTACAACAATAGCTACCACTATTCCATTTTCATGGATCCGTTTGAAGCTTTATATGGAAGACCATGTTGTTCACCTTTGTGTTGTATAGAAGTTGGGGAGGTATAAATTATTGGTCCGGATGTGGTGTAGAGTGCAACCGAAAAAGTGCATCTTGTCTGTGAGAGGATGAATGCATCACAAGACCAACAGAAGTCGTATTCCAATCGCAGGATAAGTCCTTTAGAGTTCAAGGTTTGGGACCATGTGTTCTTGAAGGTTTCCCCTCAATGTGGGCAATATAGGTTCAGTAGAGGGACCAAGCTTTCTCCAAGGTTCATCGGACCCTTTGAGGTGTTGTGTTAAGTTGATGAGGTGGCATACCAAATGGCATTTCCACCACAGTTAGAGAGGATCCACGACATCTTTCATGTATCTCAACTTCTTCAGTATCTACATGGAGACTCCCACATCATTGACTGGGGAGAGTTAGATATCGAGGATGATGCAACATTCGTGGAGTGGCCGATGGAGATCTAGGATCATTGGGAGAAGTTGTTTCATGGAAAAACCATTCCTTTGGTTTGCATGTTATGGAGGCATGGTGGCTTGGAGGAGAGTACTTGGGAAAGGGAGACGTAGATGCGTGCCCAGTACTGAGAGTTTTTTTTAATTTTTCTTGTGTGATTTTCTTATGGTGTAGTTCTTGAACCTTGTTTTCTATGAGATGAGTTGTTTCCTTATTCCATAATGTGTGATGAAGTCCGGACATGTGGAAAGGGGAGGACATGATTCCTGATAGAGATGCATTAATTGTGATGCAGTTAAACCTATGAGGGCATGTCAGTGCCGCCCAAAGAGGATAGTATCTTGACATGAAGGAAGGAATTACCTGATTCATGTGTCCAGACAGTTGGTGCTTGTGTGGGGTATCTTGTGGATTTTTGGGTTAGAAATATGAGAGGAGGTGTTCTTGGATGTTGATGTTTCACTCTAGCTTTCAAATAAGATAGATTGGTTTATCCTTGAGATGTATCTTGTAGGGTAGTTGTTGAGACCCCTCTTTATTCTGGGTTTGGTTTTGAATTATCAAGGGCGATAATAGTTTGAGAGGTATCTGATGTAATGGATCATACCTCCCCGGTCCATTAATTTGTCAAAATCTAGTGTTTGGGGTGTTCTGGGAGGTAATGGTAGACCATTTAAAGAGTTTTTCAAATTTCTAGTTTTTTAATCGGTAGGTCAAGGCATCGATAGGTCGAAGCATCAGTAGGTCGGAACATCGATTTTTCAGGGCATCGGTAGGTTGAGATGTCAGTAGAATGAGGCATCAATAGGTTACGACGTCTGTAGGTCAAGAAATAAATAGGTCTAGGCATCGGTAGGTCGGAGCGTTGGTGAGTTAGGGAATCAGTAGGTCGAGGCACCGGTAGGTCGAGGCATCAGTAGGTCAGGGTGTCAGTGAGTTAGGGCGTCGGTAGGTCGAGGTTTCAATATTTCAGGTGTTAGTGAGTCAAACATCAGTGAGTTGTGTCAGTGACTCACTATCGGTGAGTCGCGTCGGTGGCTCAGCATCAGTGGTTCATCCGTTGGTGAGTCACATGTCGGTGACTCACCATCGGTGACTCGTGTCGATGACTCACCCATCAGTGAGTCATTTCTAGTTTTTCCCAATTTTTCTAGTTTCACCCCTCTTATATTTTATTTGACGTAAATCAAGTTTAAATCCTTGTTTGAGCATTTCTAAAGGCATTTTAAATGATTTTAATTATATCTTTAATATCTTAATGATTTAGGGACTTTGAAATAATCAAACTGTGTGGTCTTGATTGTGATCTGACTTTAATGGCCCTTGAAACTGTTTCCTTCTATTGATATAGGATCTAGCTCTTCTAAGATGAGATCCTCTCTTCTCTGTGTGTTTATATTTTCTCTTTATGCACCAAGAACCTTTCTTCCCTGAGGATTCGCATCTGTGCTGCATCTGTGGATCCAGTTTTCCTTGGAGTCTTTCTTACTGCTCGAGCACCCCTTGTTTTTGGCTTAAGGAGGAATTTTTTATCGTACTTTGTTCCAAGTATGGATTTCCTTCATCTCACTTTAACTTGTGTATAATTTTGGGTGGGTGTAATCATGTCTCCTTGTGAATATTATTGGACATAAATTTAATGAAGATAATAAGAAGTAATAATTGAGGGGCTAGGAAGACGATGATGATAAGAGCTTGTTTTATATGTTATCCTTGATCCATGTTGTGTTTTGTAAGGGTTTTATGCCTTCTGAAAATCATATTCATTGGTGGCCTATTTTTGTACACCTGTATAACTTGTGAATATTTTTTGTAGTTTATTTTTCAAATGACTAAAATTATGAAATTGATTAATCACGTACACTCGGTTAAATATATGGATTCCCCAGGATCAAACTTATTATGTGATCACCTCTGAATTATCAAAGCAAAATTAAAGAATGAGTGTGGTTAAATCTAAATACACATTTCTTATTGGGGTGGATGTGTACTATTTGTGGTTATGTTCGACCTTGTGTTTGTGTTAGTTGTGTGGTGATATGGCTGGGAGTGTGGCTGTGAGTATGAGGTGGTATAATGGAGTCTTAGGTTGAGAGATTGGTTGATTTTGTAATGAATGAACTTGTTATACAGTGGGACTGCATCTGGGAAGTGGTTGGGCAGTGGGGCTGCAGGTTTGAGTTGTGTTATGTTTATGTTACTCGGTGTGTTGGGTGTGGTTTTTTATGTATTGGGGCTACTGAGTGTGGTTGTTATGAGGTGTGTTGGGGGTTTTCTTGTTGATATGATGGATAGGGCAACATGAATTTAAATAATGATTATGGAAGTGGTCGGACGGGTGTCCAGGAAAGGGGGCGTACAGTGGGATTGAAAGATGGTTGAGTATTTTTGTTTTCTGTATGTGGTACTTTTCATGTAGTGGGGTTACTAAGAATGATTTAGGAGGGATAATTTTGAATAAGGATGGTGTTACCTTGTGTGGTACTTTCTCCCAGAGTTTCCAGGGACCTTATGATGTGTGTGTGGGTTGTAATGTTACTTGTGGTGTATTTTGTTTATTAGTTATCTGTGTGGGGATGGAATAAATGGTAAATTCTTAATATAATTAAGGTAATTAATGTTATGTGGTTTCCTTTTATCATTATGGAAGTGGACTTCGTTCATGGTGATGCGTGCATGTAGGGTTGGCAGCAAGGGAATTTTTGTGTGGGATGGTTGTTTGTTTTGAAAACCCATAGGTTGGGCTGAGTGTTTGGTACCTATATATATAAACTTGTAGTTTTTTGTAATTTCTATGCACACCCCACCCATGTTGAGAACTACGTGCTAAAAATCCCCATTTTTATGGGAGAGGGTGTCCTTTACCAACATCCTGGTGGGAGGATGGATGGTTGGTTATTGTCTCTTCTCTTCTCCAAAATTCTAGGCATTGGTATCCTAAGACTCTTTGGGTAGGTTGTGGTGCAGTTGTGAGGCTCAAGTGTTTGTGGGTGAGGTGTTCTTCTTAGGTGTCTTTGGGGTGAGATATGTTGTCCTTTTCCAGGTGTCTTCAGGATGAGTTTGTGGTTTTGTGGACTATGTTTCTATGGGTGGGATGTGATGTGGTGGTGGCCCAAGTGTTTGTGGGTGAGATGTGGTATGTGGCCCAAGTGTGTGCAGGCGGGTTATGATAGTGGGGATTGTGGAAGAGCATGGTAGCATCAGGATTTTCGTCGTTAGGGATGAGCAGTTAACCAGTGAGAAGTGGTGTGGGGTACCCAAATATCGATGTGCTTATTACTTTACTTTACTTGACTTGTGTTATTTGGTGAGTGTGCCTTGGTGAGGTTAGGGTGGATATTATACCTTGTTAGGTTCTTTTGAGTTTATAATATTTTTCTCATAGGGGAATTAGTATTCTTCTCCCACTTGTGCATGAGAGACTTTGGATTTTCCTAATGAGTATACTTTTATGCTAACCCTACATATATAAAATTATTTTCAAGTTTCCAGGGAGATTACACGAACCATGCTGGACCTTACTAGCTCAGATGTTGGGAAATTTGTCATGTCGCTTCTTAGTTTTGTCCTTTTTGGTATTTACTTTGGAGTTTTGTATTGTATTTCTAGTAGTTTTACTTTGAAAATTCAAGTGGGATAGTTTTTTTGGATTCTTATAAATGTGTGTGTGTGTGTGTGTGTGTGTGTGTGTGTCTTGGAGTTGTTTTTAGGTTGATACATCTTATCTTGTGATCTTGGTTACTATAAAAAGGGTAATACCTCCCATGTTTTTAGATTTATATATTCTTGGTGTTGGTCACCACCCTGATGCCTATTTGAGGTAGGACTCAGGGGTCATTATCTCTCTTTATTCATTGCCAGCTCAGGAGGGGAATCTTTGGAGGGAGGGGGTCATAATAAGAACCTTTGTGGTCTTTACTAGGAGAGAGCTAGACAGGAACAGTTTGATATTTACATGGTACTCTTTCAGAGCAAGCTTGGAGAGGGTTCCCCATATTGGCCTCACGTAATCAAGTTCATTGGCTACATTAAGCATTTAGAAGTTATAGGGTTTAAACTCCCAAAATAATTGGTCACCGACCTCATTTTAGCATCACTCCCTCTAATATTTTCCAATGTTTCTGTAGATTTTAATAAGAACAACATTGATAATTCTCTACCATATCTTCTTAGTATTCTTCTCCAAGTAGATAAGGATATGAAGCGTGAAAAACCTTTTGTCCTTATGGTGAACAAATGGAAATGAAAAGTGAAGAGCTTGGATCCAAAAGCTTCTTCATTCCCTTCCAAGAAGAGGAAGATCAAGGAGTGAGAAAGGAAACATGATGTTTTCTATTTCACATGTGGAAATAAGGTCCAATGGATGAAAAACTACATCCATCCAAAGAAGAAATGGGAAGCTTCAGGTGCATTTGTTATCGAGTGTAATTTATATGTTTCTACAAATTGGGTATTAGATACAGCTTATGGTTCTCAAATATGCATTCAAATATAGAAACCAAGTAGATTTAGAAATATTAACTGAGGATAGGTAGATATTCAAGCATCCAAGAGAGTTAAAAATTGTTGTTTTAGCTATTGGGGACTACCACCTCATGTTGCCAACTAGAATGATTTTGGTTTTAAAGGGTTTTTATTATGTTCCTTCAGTTACCAAAAACATTATTGTTTGTATCCATAATTGATACAGATGGATTTATTTTTAAATTTGGGAATAAATGTTTCTTATTTTATAAAGATAACATTTTTTATGGTAAGGAATATTTAAATAATGGTCTTTATGTATTGGATTACATAAACCAGATAATGGAAATCGATAACAAAGTTACTTCACATGACTCGTACCACACCCAACTTTGGTATCACTGGATAGGTCATGTAAATCAAAAGCTCTTGAATAAATTACATCAAGACTGATATTTAGATTCTTTTGAAATAAAACCATTTGGTGTATGCCACACATGTTTATAAAGAAAAATGACCAAATCCCTATTTAGTGGTAAAGGTGAAAGGGATAAAGATATTCTTGAATTAGTTCATACTGATGTGTGTGGATCATTTCCTGTTGAATCAAGGGGTGGGTACTCATACTTCATAACTCTTATTCATGATTTTAGTAGATATGGATATATATACATAATGAGGTATAAGTCATATTCTTTTGATAAATTCAAGGAATACAAGAATGAATTTGAGAACCATATTGGTAAGAAGATTAAGAAACTTCACTCAGACCATGGTGGAGAATATCTTAATCAAGACTTAATTGATTATTTATGGGATTTTGATATTTTATATCAAATCACTCCTCATTATATGCCTAAATGGAATGGTTTAAGTGAAATGAGGAACCACACCTTGTTGTACATGGTGAGTTCAATGATGATTCATGCAATTATTCCATAATCCTTTTGAGGATACACATTGCAGTCAACAACATATGTACTAAACCAAGTGGAAACTAAAGAAAAAGATGGTATATTGTACCAATTATGGAATGGAAAGAAACTATTGTTGTCTTACTTACATGTGTGGGATTGAAAATAATTTTTTAAGGCCTCTTCAGGTAATAATCTTGCACCCCGAGGCACAAATTATATCTTTATAGGATATCCCAAAGAAACAAAGGGATTCTACCTATATAATATTTTAGAAAAAAAGGTTATGGTTGACAGACATCTCACATTTTTTTAGGATGATATTATCTCTAAAAGAGATAGTGGTAGAAAGATAGAATTTGATAAAAGTCTTATCTCAAGATACAAAAGATTTGGCACAGGAACAAATTCCACAAAGCCCCGTAGAAGAATAAATTGTTCCAGATACACAATTACTATGTAGGACTACTATATAGGTTAGAGAACCATAATGGTATGGTTTTCTATTCACTGAGGATGGTGACTCATTATTAGTTTATAATAATGATCTTATAACCTATAAGTAAGTAGTAAGTTGCATAGATTTTTTCAAGTGGTAAGAATATGTCAATTTTGAAATGGATTCCATATACCAAAACCAAGTCTATATTTTAGTAGAACCTCCATTAGATGTAAATCCAGTTGGTTGAAAATGGGTATTCAAGAAGAAACTAAACATGGAATGAAACGTTAGTACCTATAAGGCATGACTAGTTTCAAAAGGGTTTAAATGGTGGCAAGGCATCAACTACAAAGAAACCTTTTCACTAGTTGTAATACGAAAATCCATCAGAGTTCCACTTTCCATTATGGCTTTCCATGATTATGATATTTGGAAAATGGATTTCAAAACAATAATCCTTAATGAGAACCTTTAGGAAGATCTCTATATGACACAACCCCAAAGGGTTTGTGACTTCAAAGGATGCCAACAAGGTATAAAAGTTGCAAAGATCCATTTTTGGAATAAAGCAAGCATCCAAGTCATGGAACTTTAATTTTAATGTGTCCATAATGGATTTTGGTTTCATAAAGAATGAATGTGAGTCATGTTTCTATAAATGGTTTAGTGGGAGTGCAGTCGTTTTCTTAATAGTATATGTTGATGACATATTGCTCATTGGAAATGAAATACCAGTCTTATAGTCTGTTAAGGTATGGTTGAATAAATGCTTCTCTATGAAGGACTTGGGAGATGTATCATATATTCTTGGGATCAAAATCTATCATGATAGAACTAATAGGTTTCTCGACCTAAGTCAAAGTGAATACATTGACAAGATACTGAAGAGATTCATTATGGAATAATCTATGAGGGGATTGTTGCCAGCATCACATGACATTCATATTTCCAAGAAAAGGTGTCCTTAGACACATGAGGAAAGAAACAGAATGATAAGGATTCCATATGCATTAGAGATTGGGTAATTCATATATGTTGTGTTATGTACTAGGCTAGATGTAGCCTACACATTAAGTGCGGTAGAAATATATCAAGCTGATCCAGGTGACCGCCATTAGATGTCAATCAAAACTATCTTTAAATATATGAGGTGTACTAAGAATATGTTCCTATTTTATGGAGGAGATGAGGAACTAGTCATCAAAGGATATACAAATTCTATTCTATAAGCTTATGAAGACAACATGAATTCACAAAAGGGATACATCTTCACTTTGAATGGCGGTGTTGTGAGATGGAATAGCTCAAAGTAGGCTGTGGTTGCAAATTCTATAGCACAATATGAGTATATTCTAGATTCTGAGGCAACTAAATAAGTAGTATGAATACACAACTTCATCCAAGAGATTGATGTGGCATCTAACAGTAAATATCCTATCACAATCTATTGTGATAATACTACAATGGTGGCTCTTAAAAAAGAGTCAAAGTCACATCAGCAGACGAAACACATACTTTGGAAGTCTCATTTCTTGAGGGATTTTTCTCAGAGAGGTTAATTTTCACCGAGTAGTATTTCCATGGAAGAAAATGTGACGTACCCCTTGACTAAGCCTTGACTAAGCCTTGACTCGGTAGAAACATGACTATCACATGAGTTCTAACCGACTAAAGGTCATAGGCAGTTAGATCTAGTTAAGGGTGTAATTCTGGCCCGAAAGACTGAGTGGTCCAGCCCGGTTAAGCTTGACTTGGGTCGAGTCGGGTTTGGGCTTGTGATGCATTAGGCTGGTTCTGGGCCTATATAATCCGACTCGCAGGTTGGGTCAAGTTATCCCAACCATTGTCCTATAAAAAGCCTGCACGAGCCTAGCCCATAAAAAGCCCGCCTACCCTAAATTTTTTTGGGAAAGTGGAGGTAGGGAGACTCGAACCCCCTACCTCTTGTTACCAAGACTATGCCTAGATCAGATGGTCCAGGCGGTGCACCTGTTTTAAAATTACATTGGATATATATATATACATATATAAAACATGAAATCATTTTCAAATGTAATATTAATATTTTTTCATATTTTTCATTCAATTGTTTATTTAAAATAACTAGAAATTAATTATTTTTTGTTGATTTTATGATTTATAATTATTATGAATATAATTTATTAGTATTACTGCTATTTATTTATACAAGATAGTCACCATAGATATTTTTTTAAATTGAACGTTTTTAAATAAATTATTTGATCTTTAATGATTTTATGAATTGGTCTATTTTTTATATTTTTATTAAATTAAATAAAATGTTATAATTATAATAGGTATGTGAGGTTGAGGTTGATGGTTTTTTGAAACACATGAAGTGATCAATTTAAAACATGAAATCAATTTGAAATACCATATTAATTTTTTAAAATTATTTTTTATTCAATTATCTATTTAAAATAACATAGAATCAATTATTTTATGATTTATAATTATTATGAATACTATTTATTAGGATTATGGATATTTATTTATACTATACAATTTCCAAATATTAATTTTGTAATTCAATTTTTTCAAATAAATTATTTGAACTTTAATAATTTTTTGAATTGATTTGTATTTTATATTTTTATTAAATTAAAGAAGATATTATATTAAGTATGTGATGTTGAGGTTTAAGGTTATTATGTAACACATTAAGTGGGTAATTTAAAACATATAAAATGATTTAGAATTAAATAAAAAAGGTTTAAACTATAGAATGTTAATAAAAAAGAAAATAAACATTTTTACAAAAAAACGAAAAAGGGGTTAAACAAAAAGTGTTTAAGAAAACATTTAAAAAGCATTTAAAAAAACTTATAAGAAATTTGAAAAAACATTTTAAATAAACGTTTAAAAACATTTTTAAAAAAATTAAAAAAAAATTAAAAAGGGAAATCATTTTAAAAAATGTCTAAAAAACTGTTTTAAAAAATATTTTAAAAAAAGTTAAAAAAAAAGAAAATCGTTTTAAAAAACATTTAAAGAAAATAAAATCATTTTAAAAAAATAAAACCATTTTAAAAAATGTTTAAAAATTATTTAAAAAACGTTCTAAAAAACTTTTAAGAAAACATTTAAAAAAATGTTTAAGAAAACGTTTTGGAAAATTAAACAAAAAAATGTTTAAATGATTTTTTTTTGTAAATAATAAAATCCCGTAAGGGATGGTATGTGGCACAGCCCAACCCGATGGTTTAAACCAGCCCAAGGCCGGGCTCGGGCCACCTATTCTGGTTGTTTGGGCTGACCCGACCTGACCTGAATAGTGATTCATGACCTAGTTTTTTGGAGACCAGGCCCGGCCCGGCTTGACCCGGTCCAGGCCGGGCCGGGCCAAAATTATACCCTTAGCTCTAGTCCAAGTGGGATTTTGTTGGAGTTGTTGTCTTAGGACTAACTCTTTATACTTCGATTACATGTATATTCGATATATTTAATATTAATAAAACCTTTTATTAAATATTGTTTGTTGTTCTATATGACTCTAATGTAATAATATCCTAGAGTATACATCACATTGATAAGGTCATCATAGTTCCCCGCTATGATGATATTCTCAAATAATGTTATGTGGTTGGATAACGTGCTATGATGGGACAGATAGTACATTGAATTTCATGTACGAGTACTCAAGAGTATATGAAGCTTCTTCTCATGAAGTTCGCACTTGGTAATCTCAAAGATGAGAGATTATGAGAACAAACTCGCCAGTAGGAATTCTTCATGTTTTGGTGTCATCAAATATTCCTATCTATGTGCATGTGTGATAGTCTTTAGAATTTAAGATTATTATTAATTCATGTTACAATTCACGTACTTAGATGTATTTTGTAAACCGTGATGATAATAGTTCATGGTGAAGTTGGATACGTTGGCTGTGACATGAGTGAAATGTCATTAATGAATTAGTCAAGGAAGGATTTGTCCCTTCCATCTTTATGGAAGTTGATATATCACCCCTTTGATTGGAATAGAACTTCCTTATTAAATTCCACGGTCATGGTGTAACAACATGTTTATTTTAGATAGTCAAAGAAAGACATATTGAGCATATAATTCGGTGACACGATTGTGCAACCTTCTTGATGAGATATTGTGATAAAGGTTTTATATTACACAATGAATATTTGTATGTGTTTTTCAACATTATTACATTAAGTTCTTTCTCTTGGGAACCTTAACCTACTAATAGACAGTAATCTTAGACTTTAGGAAAACTCGCCTAATACTAATGTGAAATAATCCTAGAGGGTTACACACTAATCATTTCTGTTGATCACAGTTAAATTCTATTTGAGTTTAATTAATGGAATAAATATTACTCTCAAGTCTGAGGAATAATTTTATTCAAGTTATATTGATCGCATAAATTAAATAAATATTTATTCTCTGACTTGTAAATAGAATATTTATTTTATTTATTGAATATTTTAATAAATATTTATTTTTTAGATTGTAAATAAAATATTTATTCAGTTTTTCAATAAATATTAGAGGAGTTGGAATGGACCAAGACTGAGTCCAGTAATAAATATTAATTAACATGACTGTTACATAAATTTTGTTACTACACAAGTTGGCACGCACAAAAAATAATAATAATATAATTATTATTATGTGTCATGGGGTTTATTAAAGGTAATAAATGTTATTTAATGGATGATATGCAATTAAATAATATTTTAACTCAAATCCTAACTCTATAAATAAATGGCTATATCTATTGTTTAGAGAATAAAAAATTGAGAATAGAGAATTGTTGTGCACAAAAAATTCTCTCTCAACTTCTCCTTCTATTTACCTCTCAAGAATGATAAGTACAAGAAAGTTTTCTTCAAGATTAAAGAACGATTTATCAAGAATAAACAATGAAAGAAATTTTACTAACCACACTAGCACCCAGAACAAACTCTCCAGTAGGAATTCTGCATGTTTTGGTGTCATCAAATATTCCTATCTATGAGCATGTGTGATAGTCTTTAGACTTTAATATTATTATTAATTCATGTTACAATTCACGTACTTAGATGTATTTTATAAACCGTGATGATAATAGTTCATGGTGAAGTTGGATACGTTGGTTGTGACATGAGTGAAATGTCATTAATGAATTAGTCAAGGAAGGATTTGTCCCTTCCATCTTTATGGAAGTTGATATATCACCTCTTTGATTGGAATAGAACTGCCTTTTTAAATTCCATGGTCATGGTGTATCAACATGTTTATTTTAAATAGTCAAAGAAAGACATATCGAGCATATAAGTCGGTGACACGATTGTGTAACCTGCTTGATGAGATATTGTGATAAAGGGTTTATATTACACAATGAATATTTGTATGTGTTTTTCAACATTATTACATTAAGTTCTTTCTCTTGGGAACCTTAACCTATTAATAGAAAGTAATCTTAGACTTTAGGCAAACTCGCCTAATGCTAATGTGAAATAATCCTAGAGGGTTACACACTAATCATTTCTGTTGATCACAGTTAAATTCTATTTGAGTTTAATTAATGGAATAAATATTATTCTCAAGTCTGAGGAATAATTTTATTCAAGTTATATTGATCGCATAAATTAAATAAATATTTATTCTCCGACTTGTAAATAGAATATTTATTTTATTTATTGAATATTTTAATAAATATTTATTTTTTAGATTGTAAATAAAATATTTATTCAGTTTTTCAATAAATATTAGAAGAGTTGGAATGGACCAAGACCGAGTCCAGTAATAAATATTAATTAACATGACTGTTACATAAATTTTGTTACTACACAAGTTGGCACGCACAAAAAATAATAATAATATAATTATTATTATGTGTCATGGGGTTTATTAAAGGTAATAAATGTTATTTAATGGATGATATGCAATTAAATAATATTTTAACTTAAATCCTAACTCTATAAATAAATGGATATATCTATTGTTTAGAGCATAAAAAATTAAGAATAGAGAATTGTTGTGCACAAAAAATTCTCTCTCAACTGCTCCTTCTATTTCCCTCTCAAGAACGATAAGTACAAGAAAGTTTTCTTCAAGATTGAAGAACGATTTATCAATAATAAACAATGAAAGAAATTTTACTAACTGCACTAGCACCCAGAGATCAAGTGGTGTTGCTCAGAGATCATAAGATCACATGTGTATCACTACTAGAGGGATTCTATCCTTGGATCCTCACATCACAATGAAGGTAATCTAAAAGGGTCTTTCTGGATGATCAATATTCACCAATGAAGAAAGTTCCTAAGCCCATATATTTATTTATTCAAATATTAAATAAATTAATTATAAATTTGACATGAAAAAACCTTGCTCTTGGTTTTGGACAATGATTATTAAAATAAATTTTAATATATCTCCCACCTCTTCGCATTTATGCTACACCCGAAACCATCAGTGACTACTCTTTGTAAAGCTTGAAGTGTCTGACAAGCAGGGTTGAGACTGACTTGTATCTAGATAAACTGAATTTCTTGATACTCTTTCAGACATAGTCTACCTGAGACAACACCAAACTTCTACTTTTCCTGTCTCACTCAATCCTCATCCATAAGATATTTTTTACTTCACCATGGTATTTCATCTTGAAGCTTCTAGAAAACTCCTTCTTCTCCTCCAGAAACTTTTAAAATGTCTAGACCCAATAGAAGTATGTCGTCCACATACAAGAGAAATAGGGTGAAAATATTATCTTCAAATGCCTTTCATCAGTAATAATGGTCCGAATTACTTTGCATGAAACCCATGTTATCCATAAATGCATCAAAATTCTAGTTCCATTTTCTTGGTGCTTGTTTCAAGTTATAAATAGTTCTATTCATCTTGCACACCAAGTCTGTATTATGCTGATCCATAGAACCCACTGATTTCTTCATATAAATTTCCTCCTCCAAATCTCCATAGAGAAATTTCATCTTTACATCCATTATCTCTAAATGTAAATCACTGGACACAACCATGATTTGTTATCTCTAAATGGTGGTGCATTTAACTACCAATGAAAATATTTTAGAGAAGTTTATTCCTTCTTTTTTATGAAATACTTTCACCACCAACCATGAATTTTACCTATTATTCCCATAAACTTCTTCCTTTAAACAAAAACCCACCTATTATCTATCACCTTCTTCCCTTGTGGTAAAATTTTTAGCTACCAAGTTTTATTCACATGTAGTGAATCCAACACATCCTTCATATTTAAACCCCACTATTCGAAATCACCGAGATTGAATACTTCTTCTGGTATCTCAAGTTCACCTTCATCCATTAAAAATAGATAATGAAATTCATAACCATACCTCTAAACCAGTCATCTGTATAGTGACCCCGACTTATAATACATTGATATTGCATCTTTTTATATGAATATTCAATACGTTAGACAAACACATGCCTAAGGATCATAATAGTTTAATGTATTTGGAGACTAGGTACACAATCCTATAATTTGATGAAAGATCTTAAACATATTCCATAAATATCTTCCCCTATAGTACTCTTCACAAACATACCCTACTTAAAATCTTTCTTTATAACCTGGGGAATGGAAACATAATAAAGGATGAGCTCATGTACCCAGTAAGGGGAAAGTGGGGAGATACATAAGCATAATATGAACATAAGGTTATGGGAAAATGATCATAAAATTTTAAAACCATACCTTGCATATCAAAAATCATAATCATGAGTCGTGACATAAAGATTTACAGTTCATAATAAATGAATCATAAGGGAATCAAATAACATGATCCATGAGAGCATAACATTATAATAAGACATAAAATTTGTTTCATTTACATAAGCATAGAAAATAATTTTCATAGTCAAGGCTCACTACTAAGGCTATCATAGTGGAATGGGTTCACTCCCCAACCCATTATAGTAGTCAAGGTTCACTCCTAAGACCAGCACAGTGGACAAAGTCCCTTATTGAACTCGGTTCACTCCCCATTCTAGTCCTATCTATCTTATGAGATATAAATATTTACCCAATGCATTGGAGGTAGATATAGGTCCCACCTATCACATAATTAAAATCATATATATGTGTGTCATAATATCATTAAAAAATCATCATATCATAACCCATGAAATAAAATAGGTTTAATAAACATTTCATCATATCATAACTTATGAAAAAGAGACATGTTTCATAATCATTTCATCATAACATAACCCATGTAAAGAAGCAGGTTTCATAATAATTCTATCATGGTATAACCCATATAAGAGAAATAGGTTTAATAAAAATCATTTCATAATAAACATAAACCATTTAGAAAAATAATAATAATGGTATCCTTGGATCATCTCCCCATTAAATCATAAGTAACTTTAAAGGATGTCATCTTAGATGAAAAATGATTTTGAAAGAAAAATAACTTTAAATGTCTCTTGAGGAAAATAAAATTTCTTTTATAATAAATTTTTAAAACTAAACTTTATAAAATATTTTGGAAATACTTTTCTTTTAAAATAAAATTTAAAACTTATAAATGAATATTTAAAATCATTTTAAATATTTATTGAGAAAAATATCATTTCTACTTTGAAAAAAATATTTTTTAAAACATAAAAAATTTCAAAAATACTTTTATTTAAAAATAAACTTGAAAACTTATAAATTAATATTCAAAGAAAATAATTCTCATGATGATGAAAAATTATTTTCATGTCGTATATGTTAAAATAAATATTCCTTTCACATTTTTGATAAAATCCAAAAAGGCATTATTTGGAAAACAACATAAAGATTCATTTTAAAAAAATTTGTAAAAAATCAAACATGGGTAAATTTTTTTTAATAAATCAATTTAATAATTTTAAAAAAAAAATTGAAAACATTTTTAGAACACATGGTTTTGGAAGAAAAATATTTTTTGACCGAAGAGAGAAATAAAGACAATTTTTCCTAAAAACATTTTCTTAATTATTTTAAGTACCAAAGAGTAAAAATGGTAATATTACTATAAAATATCATGAATAAATATAGGATAAGAAATTTCATGATAATTATTGAGAGATAGATAATAACATTTCAACGTTTGAGACTTAATCATAAAAAATCTCGATAAATAATGAGATTGTAATATAAAACCATTACCACTTTGGTAACATTTGAAACATAATACCCATGAAAGAGAGATGATAAAATGGATATTTAATCCCTATAATTTTATATATAATCATTATGAAATACATTTATGAGTATTATATACACCACATAAAATAAATAGGTGTTGAATATGACATGTGTTTCACAGAAGTAAAAAGTGAGACATAAATCCCTTACCGCTTTAGTAATATTATGAATCCTAAGCCCCAATAAATCATAAAATAAAATGAAACTTTAAATATCATTAAAATAAGGATATTAATGATATAACATGTCAAATGGGTAGTATATACACCATAAAAAAGAAATGAGTTGTGAATTTTCATATGTCTCCTGAAAATAAAAGAGAGATAGGAAATCTTTTACCTTAAGTCTTAACTTCCTTCATAAATGTTAGAACCTAATGTATAATAAATATAATTTTATTATAAATATATTATAGAATTGTAATTATATATATTATACCATATATTATTTACTTATGACCATTTATTACCTGTTTAGTAACAATTCCTTGTTAAAATCACATTTCGGGTAATAACCGTTTTTTTTTCGTATATGTTTTGATTTGTTATTTTCAGTACTCTTACATTGATAATGGTTCCATAATATCCAGAATAGTAATCATGACATAATTATCATATTTATACATTATTATATTTTTAATACGAATCATGAAATATGGTTTTGATAAATGAAGTATGTTACGATCGTGGAGACGGTAGCTCATACATATACATAAGTAACATTTTCATTTTTCAACGATCATTATGGAAAAGAGGTAAGTAATATTTTATATTTATATAATGATAATAATATCATATTATATAATTAAATATATTTATACATATTATCCATGTGGTGTGGTGATGAAAAGAGAGAGTCGTGTCGCTTTGTGAAGGTGGTAGTTTACACGTCACTAGTAGAAAAATGTTCTTTAATATTGGTTGTTTTTAATTTTAACGTCATTTTTATCTATGTTTAAGACATTGATATAAAAAATCATACTTTATATGTTGTTTTTTATAAACCGATGTTAAAAATTAAAATTTTTACCATTCAAGTTCGGTTTTTTGGAAAAATCAATGTTGAATATCTGATTACATAATGTTTTTAACGTCAGTTTTTCATATAAACTAATGTTAAATGTCTTTTTGAAATAATGTTTTCAAATAATTTATTTTAAAAAAATTTATCAAGTTTATATAATTTCTTAATCTTTGATTTGACTAGTCGTGGAGCTAAAACGAAGTTACGGATCAAAAGTTATGACTGTCAGAAGTAGGACTTCTTTATGTTTTGATAGATACAACTCGTTACAAAGAAAACATGAGAAACATGATCAAAAATTACAAACACCAAATAAAAAAAATAAACTTAAGGATTCAAACATATTTCAATTCTTTTAGGAGTTTTCTTCAAATCGGTATGTTGTTTATCATCATTTCTCTTCTTTGTAGGGTAGAACTCATGTGACAATGAAATAGGTGATTGATAATGAATTTTGAACCTCTGTTGGTAAATCTCATATGGATTTTTTATATTCATAACTCAATCGTAATAATAATTCATCATTATAAGGAAAATTATCAAGATGTTTATTAATGAAGGAAAATAATAATAAATTAAATGATTAGAATAGATACCATGTTCAAATCATCGATTGAAGAGGTGTTAAAATTTTGATTGAATTTAAGAGGTAAAAATGATGAAAGAAAGAGGATATAGATTTTTATATATAAAATAAAATATTTTCAATGGTTTTGTGTTAAAATCTAAGTAGTATTATAAAAAATGAAACACGCGTTTTGAAAAAATTGAAAAACAGATCCTGTATATTTGAAATTTTACTTTTAACATCGGTTAAATATATAATCAAAGTTAAAAACCTTCATGTATTTGGGTTTAACTTTGGTTTTTTTAAACTGACATTAATGGATCACCACAACACACTTAACATTGTTTTTTACAAAAACTGGAATTAAAAGTCCTAATGGAAGACTTTTAACATCAGTTTTTTTCAGGAACCAAATTTAAAAGTTAATTTTGACATCAGTTTTACAAATAACTAATATAAAAAATGTTAAAAAGGTTTTATATCATTTCCCAAGATTCTATTTTACTAGTCTTTGTGCTAAAATGGACTTACAGATCAAAAGTTATGGATGCTAGAAGTTTAACATTATAAGACTTTTAACGTCGGTTTTTTTTCTTCAAAAATCGTAGTTAAAAGATACTTTTGACATCAGTTTTTCAAATAACTAATGTAATAAATGTTAACCAAGTTTTACCTCATTTACCAATATTTTATTTGAGTATTATTGAAGCTAAAATGGACTTATGGATCAAAAGTTATGGATGTCAAATATTGAACTTCTCTAAGAGAAGTCTTAGAGAAGTCCAACTTTCGAAGGTCATAAAATTTGATCTATAACTCCGTTTGAGGTCCAAGAGCAGCCAAATCAAAGATTGATAAATGAGATACAACTTTTTAATTGTTTTTAATGTTAGTTATTTGAAAAACTGATGTCAAAAGTGACTTTTAATTTTGGTTTTTGAAAAAAAATCGATATGAAAATTATTCTAATATTCAACTTCTGACATCCATAACCTTTGATCCGTAAGTACTTTTTAGCTAAAAGACCAGTAAAATCAAAGATTTTTAAATGATATACAACTTGGTTAACATTTTTTATATTAGTTATTTGAAAAAAAAGGTTCCAAAATTTACTTTTAACGTCATTTTTTTTCAAAAATCGACATTAAAAGTGACCTTTTAACATCGGTTACTGAATAACCAAAATTGAAAGTACTCTTGTAAGACTTTTAACATTTGTATATAAGAACCAATGTTAAAATTACAATGTTAAAGATCATTTTTCTACTAGTTCGTACATGAACGACATTATCATCTTTCAGTGAATGAAAATGTAAGAAATAAGTTGATATATTATCTTTTTAGAATGATAAATATGTCATAAATATCATAATTATTTTATTTATATCACATATATTCATTAAATTTATCTTTATTATTTTCCATGTAAAGTTTTAGTGAAAAGATAATAACATCACTTTGCTAGGCACTAGTCTGCCATACAAACGAGCGACACTATCATATCCCCTATGAAATGGAAATTAAAATGGTTTATATGATATAATGAATCCAAATTTATAATTTTGTTTTAAATATAATATATATAATTTATATCAATCATCATACCCAATCATGATAGGTGGTAATGGAAAAATTAATGATATAGGCTTGCAAGGCAGTAGTCCATCGTATACACAAATGATGATTTCAAAACCTATTTGATGGAAGTGGAGATAGTTGTAGGTCATTTACTTAACATAAAAACATATAAGTATATATAAAATACTAAGTTTATTATATCATCATGGTTTAATAATAATTTAAGGATGTGGAGGAATAAATAAAATAAAAATGATCGTTCAAAGAACATTGCCTCTTCTTCGAGTAACCTCCTTAGGTTTGCACCAAAAGTCTTCCTAGGTTGGATTTATGCTATAAATAGAGATTATTTGATTATAGGAATTAATTTGGTAATTTATTTGGTTATTTATTAATCAAATAAAAAAGGTCTTAAGGTGTGAAAAATAGAGGAGATTGGGTGACCTTTTATAAATGAGGTGAGTAACACACCTATAATTTTTGAAAAGAAAAAGGCATACCCACATTTTTCACATGAAACAATGGTAAAAAATTGTGTGTTATATATAATTAAAAATTATATGGTATAAATAATAACATAAAATATATTTTATAAAAAATTTAGTCCATTTTAACCCTTATATTTTTATTTTAACCCCCAGTAAACCTATTTTTACCTTTACCATGGTAAATAATTTTTACTATTTTTACTATTTATTATAGTAAAAAGTTAATTTGACCTTATTAGATAATATAAATTTCTATTATTATAAATATTTAATACATTTTTCCAAATTATATTCATATAAGTGGAAATTTTTAATTTAAATGTAACCCCGTAGATGCGACGAGAAAACGAGTTTTCAAAGAGAAAATGTTCAAAAGTTTACAAGGTTTTTATATCAAAATTCAATATGAAAATGGTTACAATGACATAAATTGTATTAATAGATATATAATTGAACTAATTTTAATTTAAAACTAATTTAAAATATAATTTAACTTTATAAATAATTTAAATGAATAGATAATTTTCAATTAAAATTCAGTATTTTTTACTATTCATCGAAAAATTAATCTTTTCCAAAAAGTATAAAAAATTCAACCTTAGATAATTTTTAAATTATTATTTAAAAAATAAAATTTATTTTTTCAAAAAAAAATCTAAAAGTGACAAAAATTAGTTTGAATATAGGTGTTCAAAAAGGCGACAAAACTACTTTTTAGAAAAATACAGTTTTAAAGCATAAAATTGGATTTATTCTTATCTATTGTCTAGAAAACATATAAGATGAATTTTAAATAATTGGTTGAATATATACTATATAAATTTCATTCAAATAATTCACCAAATTGGTTTGTTTAATTTATTGAGGTAAAATATGTTTGTTTGGATAAAAACAAATTTTCAGGAAAAAAAATATTTCCTTTATTTTTCAATAGTTTTTATTTTATTTTTTAATTAACTAGAAACCAAATAATTCATCTTATATACATGTGTAAACCATATATTTTTATAATTTAGACAACCCTATTCATACCCACCATTCCATGGCTAGG
This sequence comes from Viscum album, assembly GCA_963277665.1. Classification (NCBI taxonomy): domain Eukaryota; kingdom Viridiplantae; phylum Streptophyta; class Magnoliopsida; order Santalales; family Viscaceae; genus Viscum; species Viscum album. The sequence continues at coordinate 966,199,788 of OY728133.1, read as the reverse complement.
TGATAACTATCATATAATAATATTTTAATAATATGTCACATTTCTTTTAAACTCAGTGTTTCGTGTATTGCAAGATAAACTTAGTGTTACATGTAATAAAAAATATCAAAAATATTAATTTAATTTGAAAAAATATTTCACAAAATCTTGGGGTGTTACATTCTAACCCCCTTAAAATGAATTTTCCCATTGAAATTCATCTCGTTCATCAAAGATTTAACATTTTAAAATTCCTTCATAAAAACCCACATCAGGTTAATAAAATGTCACTTAAAAAGAGAAATGGATGTGTAAAATCCATATGGAATAACACATATTGTGTTTCTAAATAGGATAACATAGGTGGTAAGTGAAAATATGGACATAAAAGAGAAAACTAACACCTTAATACTGATGGAGAGTGATACAGAACATGGTTAGGAGAAAGTTAACGACTACAAATCCATAAACCAAAGAGGAGTGAAAAAATTAATTGATATAATAAAAAATGATGATAATATGACAATATTTTATTTCAATATCCTTTTCCTAATGTTGGGGAATTCCTTTTCCATCTAGACTCAAAATATATGAAAATTTTCTTACTTGATATCTTTTTATTTTATAAGAAAAATTTCATCCTTTAGTTGTGCCTTGATCAATTTCTACTTCATATATTACCCTAATAGATGAATTTTTTATGTTCGAACCACTAAATAAGATCCATAAAATAATGATATGTCATTCCTTCTATATTTAGTTAAAAAAGGTTAACATTGGTTATCCAATATGCATAAATCTTTATATGGTGAAGTAATACATTAATCTCTAAAGCTTCATCCAAATTTTAACATAAACTATTTCATAAATGGATAACTTTATAACCCTTAAAAAATTTAAAAATTACAAATAAGGCCACTAAATTTCTCAAAATAAACTTAACATTAATCCCCCATATATCATAAATTTTCTTTTTATTTTCACATACCAAACATGTGAATACCTTCATCATTTATTCTCTTGAAACATGGTAATAACTTGGATTACCATAAAACCTTATTGAAAACATACATGTTTCCTCATTACTTATATAAAACATAGATTATTAGATATATTCCTTAAATCTAAAAATGTTGTAAACTCCATTAATGATAGTATAAAACACATTTTCAACAAATCATTAATTAGTTCCAAGGTAATCAGTACTATCCAATTTACTTTATTCATATCTAAAATCTCTTTATCACAACATCATTATCTCAACATTTGGAACATATTAAGGGTTATCTTCCCTTAATAAAAATATCACCTTACCATTAAATCACTTTTCTAGTCCATCATTACCATTTAAAATATTTTTACAAATCCTTAACCAAAACCTTATAGTTAAAAATCCTTATATATTTCATGATTCATATAACATAATCCTTAAATTCCAATACATAAATAATTCAATCATCCCACTTCTTTATCAAACCATTAACTAGGACTCACCATCTTATTCCTTAATAACTCTTTCCTTTCACATGTAATTTATAGTCTCTTCATCATAAATATTAAAACCATTACTCATACAAACTTGTTTATTCTATTCACAAGATTTCCACTTAGTACATAAATTTTCATAATTCCCATAATTTCTACATTTAAAACATTCATCCATTGATAATAATTTAGGGAGACCAATATTCTCATCCATTGCGTTAACTGAACTTTTCATTTTTCCTTTGCATTTACTTGATTTGTGTCCTTATTATCCATACCCAAAACATCTTCTCGTCCCTATGAGACATTCCATTTAGTGATTCTTACCACATTCTTGATATATAGGAAAATGCATCTTCTTTCCTCCATGGTCTTCACTACCTGAACTCTCAGTGAACTCTATCCTTCTCTTCTTGGGTGAGCCTGAGAGTTGATTAAGGTGCACATTACTAATCATGTTCTATGATAACTAATTAGGAATAATCATAATATCCTTCACTATAGTCATCATCCTATTTGGATTGTCATCAAAAAATTATTCGACGCATTCGATTTAACCCAGTTACATCTTGTTCCCGCCATTGACTAAAACCAAAAATCATAGCGTGAGTGATGTTAATCATAATAGAAAACCACATAGTTTGAAAAATAATTTATAGGATGTCTAAATCATGACACCTTATTTTTAATCTATGACACCTTAGGTTTATCCTAGTTCATTCATGATCATCATATATTTAAATCCTTCATGATGGTTCATAAAGGGTTTGTGGATTTCCAAATCATATCACCCGGGTGTATCAAACCAGGTGTACCGAAAAGCCCATTGCCATGCACCAGGTGAAGATTTAGTTTATCTCAATAGATTATTTTTGGATTTATTACCCCTAGGTACCTCTGTGACATATCCATATCCACTTGTAGTATCCAAGTAGGGATGTAATTTCTTAGAAACCACTCGCTCTATCCTTTACCAAAATTATAGGATATTTTACTATACTTTGACTCATCCTTATAATTATCCTTAGACATGTACCCAGACATATCCTTATAATCATACCTAGGGATCTCACTAATGTTTTCACATCCTAGTTTACCAAGGTTAACTAAACCTTTTCTCTAATAGTAATTATAGCAACCCCGACTTATCATACATAGAGATCACATATTTTTATATGAATATTCAATAAGTTACAAAAACACATGATTGAGGATCATAATAGTTTAGTGTGCTTGGATACTAGGTACACAAAATTATAATTTGGTGAAAGATATTCAACATTCCCATAAAGATCTTACCCTTTAGTATTTTTCACAAACATACCCTACTTAAAACCTTTCTTCATATCCTGGGGAAAGGAAACATAATAAAGGGTGAGATCAGGTGCTTGGTAAGGGTAAAAAAGGGAGATACGTAAGTATAAAATGAACATAAGGGTATGATAACATGATTATAACATTATAAAACCATACAATTCATATCAAATATAATAATCTTGAGTCATGACATAAAGATTAGTAGTTCATAATACATGAATCATAAGGGAATCAAATAATGTAATCCATGAGAGCATAACATTTTTATAAGACATAAAATGTGTGGAATACACATAAGCATAGAAAATAATTTTCATAGTAGTAAAGTCTCAGTACCAAGGCTATCATAGTGGAATGATTTCACTACCCAGATTTCTTATAAAGCCCTTGGAATTTATTTCTAGCCTTTGGTGTCTTGGGGATGTCACCTAAGGCCTAGTAATGTATTTTCGCCTTCTCAAGACAATGAGGAGGGGAGGGATGTTACAACTCACCTTCATTTTTATGTCATGGGAATCCATAGGTAGTTAGGAAGGAAATCTAGGTACAAATGTTGCACTAGATTAATATCATGCTTTGACTAGTGTCCCTAAGATAGACTATGTTCTTCTTATGGTATTTTGCCCCTCAGTTAGGCCAGAAATGGAAATTCCGAGTGTTAGGGTAGGTTGTTTAACATCCAATTTTGATCTCTTATCATAGTAGTTGTATAGGCATGTCTTATTTTTTCCCCTGAGATCATAAGTTCTCATGATGACTGTGATTGTTCTATTACTTTTTGACATGTGTTTTATTTGACAGATTTGTTTTACTTTAAATCGTTATCCTTATTTAAAATGGTTTGGCAAGAGGATTTCTAAATGATTGTTTTGATAAAAGAGGTGTGGGATAAGGGGACATTTTCAAAGTTATTGTTTTCATTAAAAAAAGAAGAAGTGGAAGTTTTATATAATATCTTAGATGTAATATTTGGTTTTCATGTTCTCAATAGAGAAAATCTATTTTATAAATGTATTTCAAACTATCATGAAATGGTTTTTTTAAAGGTTATGCATGGGGTGTGGGGAGGATACGTAGAGGGCATGTTTTTTACACGCCTATTGTAAGAACCCATATCTTCTTTTCAGGTATGAATCTTGATTTTGGGTTGTTTTGAGGAAAATGGAAGAAATGGGGATTTTTTAAGTACACGTCATGTACTTATGAGTACACTCTGTGTACCTATCTTGTCATACATAGCCGCATTTTGGCTGTGTCATGGCCAAGTACATGGTCATGTGGTGACCTGGCAGACTACTTAAGTCGAGGGCCAGTTAAGGCTAATACACGGCATATAGTTTTAATGAACACACCATGTACTTTTCTTTTTATTTGATATATCATAGCAGGGTCACATCTCATATCTAGAAACGTCTTCTTTTGGTCGTGGTTCATACAGTAGTGCTATGGAATGGCCAAAAAATTCCGAACCCCTCCCAATTCTCCATATGAGCTCCGATTGAGACATTGTTAGGTGTGTTGGAATCCCACCAGTGAGTTCTCAAAACCCCTAGAGCCTTTCTTCCTGATTCCTTCTCTCAGTTGAGTTATTCATGGTTGGTCATTTTTCACCTTTTTGTAGATCTACGCTAATCTAGGATGATTCAAGGGCCGATGTTCAAGTATATCGATCGTACAACATCAAGGTAGGTGGTTTGTGCCTTTAGTTGGTTATATTTGGATTATATATGCTAAAAGTGTCACATACCCACATTTTGGGTATTACTTGATTTGGAATTTAACTCTGTTTATTACCTGCTATGGTTTGATTTATTGATAAAGAGTTGTTGATTATGATTAAGGTTGGATACCTTGTTTATGGGACACCCCATGGGTGTGTTTCCCTTGATTAATTGTTTATTTCCATTTGTTCTAGAATGTCTGTTAGGCTTGACTTATTTTCCATGCCTTGTTTTGTTAGGATGGAGTTGATGATTATATGAAATGTCTGTGATATGAATTGTGAATGTTTGAAAAGGGGGTATTGAACTATGAGAGCTTCCCAAAAGGGGTTAGACTATGAGAGCTTCCAAGGTGGTAATTTATAATTTATTGGGTTAGATCGTGAGAGTTGCCTAGGTGATCATTATTATTTGATTAAATAAATGTTTAACCCAAAGGGTTTAGACTGTGAGAGATTACCTATGTGGTTATTTATAACTGATTGATGGTATGTTGTACCTAAGGGGATAAAACAATAGAGCTTCCCATAGGTTTGTTCTTTAATGAATTAATGCTATGTTAGACCATAGGGGATAGACTGTGAGAACTTCCATGGGGTTGTGTATGAATAATTCAATGATTGTGATGAGTTTTCCAAGACAAAGAACAAGCTTGGACTCGGTCGTCTTGATTGTTTAGATGGTCTTATGAGACATCTATTTTGTTACTTAGATTAGGAATATAGATCTTAGGATAGATCCTAGGGTTACATGATTCAATGAATTAATTAATTGATAAATGTAAATGAATGTAATTGAAAATTGTAGGATTTTTTACTTTTGAGTACTTCATAGTTTATTGTTTTATTTTTCCTATTACCTGCTATATATATTCACTGACAGCTAGGCACATATATTTTGATGGTTTTCTACTGGGATTCATCTCAAACCTTGTTTGGGTCATGCTTTTGGACCCAAACATATTATATGATTGCAGGCATAGATAAGGGAAATCGCCCTTATTCAACAGGTACTTTATTTTTGTTGGAGTTGGAGAGCATGGGACCAAGATGAGGCTTACAATACTGTTGGAGTTACTTGTTTTTATTTTGTATTGGATTGTACTGTATTTAAATTTCTTGTGACTTTTTTGGATGCTTTCTTAGATACATATGCCATGCATCATATATATATATATATATATATATATATATTGTGGCCTCTGTTGGATTTACTTTCAGTCTTCTATTGTTTACTTTTTTTGGTATCATTGCTTCCGCTATTGTTTACTATTTTTTTTACATTGTGTATACTCTACCAGTGAGGGCATAGTTTCCCCAATATCACACCTTGACCCTCACTGCTAGTTGTCAGCCTATGGCATTTGGGGAAATTCTCTTGAGGTTATGTGACCAACTAGGTTTGGGGCACCTTTGGGCGACACCCGGATCCGGGAGGTTACAAAGTGGTATCAAAGGAGTTTTCTTTTCTTCTTTGTATTACTATTTTGAAGTATTATAAAGGTATAGGAAGGAAATGGAGTTTGGTAATTAGTTGTTCCTGGGAGTAGCTACCTTGTATACAGGGAAAATCCAAGTTACCTCGAATATTGCAATTTTCTAGTTTTGTAATTGTTACAATTGATTTGATTTTACCGGTGAGTGATACACTTGTATTGTTTTATTATCATTAATATTATTTTAGGTTTTATTCTGTTGCAACCCGATGATATGAGTTCATGCCCTCTCATGCATCATATAGCCACTAGTTAGAAATCACATTCCATGTATTTTTTCCATGCTATTTAGAGAGAATTACTAATTACATGTTGTTGTGATAGATGTTGTGCTAGATATGAATGTTTTTGTGATATATTCCATGATAAAATACCTGCTATTTTGATAGGGTATTGGAATATGTAAATTTTCATTGGATAGATGCCAAGATTTGGTCGGTGAGGTGTTATAGGCCCTCTTGGATAGGAATTTGGTGGATCGTGTTTAAACTTTATTTAAATTTTGTTAAGATATGATATGAATATAGATGCCAAAATTTGATTCGTGGGGAGTATGGGATCTCACAGATTGGAACTTGGCATTCCTTGGCTAAATATTAAGATTTTGGGGTTCTAGAGAAGTTTCAGAGGCTTACTGTTCGCAAAACCCAAAAAACACAGCATGTGATTCTATGAACACATGCCATGTGTCCTTCTATTCTGTAAGGAAATGACTTTTCTTAAGTACACAACGTGTACCTTATGTACACGTCATGTAGTTGTTGACTGTACGACTGATTGTGTGAGAAGAGACACGGGGTTGGTAAACTCTTGGTATAACACACTGTGTACTGAGAGTACACATCATGCTATAGTCAACCATGTATCTGGTAATGTGACTAATGACATGAGTGGATAGAACTTTTGAGTACATGTCATGTCTAGGGTGAACACGTCGTATAGTGTTACACCAGTAGGATCATGTAGTTTTAGTCATATAGAAGTACCTGGGCAGGATGGGATATTCAAGTACATGATGTGTCTCATGAGGAACATGCCGTGTGTATGGTGTGTTACACGACCATGTTGGAAGAGTTACACGCCCATGTTATGGATTAAGGGAACACGTTGTGTAGTGGTTCTACATTCCATGTAACCCTCTTTTTGTAAAACTTGAATTTTTTCCTTCTCTTGTTTCATTCTTGAACTTTTGAGTTACAGTTCTGTTAATCTTGTACTAAGGTGCGCACTTGACCTTGCAGAGTCATTCCACCAAGACGTCCTCTGGTTGTACGTCAGGTGTAGGGCGATGACCAAACACTAGAAATGGTAGATCAAGAACTACCAGCAGAACCACCCATCATTCCCAACTTGGAACCAACAATTATACTGGATGTAGGTATTAATGCACAGTTCCATGAAGGCTTTATGAGGATGATGAAAACTTTTGTAGGGAGCACCACATCCTTCCCCTACCATGGAAGAGTTGACATTGGTGTTCTAGCAGCAGCATCCTCTCACTTTTTTAGGGGATGGAGGACCATAGGCTACAGAGTCATGGTTGGAGGCCATGCTTTCTATCTTCAAACATCTGAATACACATCCTAATAGGAGGGTGAAGCTTGTGACTTACATGTTATGTGATTCCTCCAAGATATGGTGGGATGTTATCTCATAGGTGGTACTTCATCAGGATATGACTTGGGAAGAGTTTCATAGGACCTTCTATGATTACTTCTACCCCAAGATGTTGAGGGATGACCAATTCTGGGAGTTCACGAATTTAGATCAGGGTTCTCTTTCAGTGATGGATTATTCTTCTCACTTTAGCGCTTCGTACCTATTTTGGGAGGTGATGAGTTATCATTGGCTATGTGATTTGAGGATGGTCTCAGGTACGACATCCGACCACAGGTGAATTTTTTCAGGCTGACTTTAGTGACTGTTATAGTAAACCAGGTGTTGATTACCAAGTGCAATCTGAAGGAGTTTGGAGCTGCGAGCCAGGGTGATTCAGCATCCAGGGCTGATACTCCTTTGATCAATAGGAGGAAGCACTGCAGGGATGTTTCTTCAGGTATCCAATTGGTGTGTTAAAAGTGTATAAAGAGTGGGAATATGAGACCGCAATGCCCGAGGGACCCAGTTTAGTGTTGATCTTACAGAAAGATGGGTCATCTTCAACATTTTTTCTAGAAGTTATCACCAGCATCTAGTGAGATGGGATATGTTATGACTCCACGTTCAGGAGCAGGACCATGTTTTTTATTAGTTAGGGAATTGGGGTTTTTCAAGCTGAGGAGATGGTCACAGTCGTGGTAGCTAGATGACAGGTTCTCAGTGACAGTAGGGTGGACCAGCTTAGGGTAGCCAGGTAGGGTCATAAGGCTGTGAGACAGGTCAGACTTTTGTGATGGAATAGACCCAGCAGAAGAAGGATCCCAAACCCTCTATGGTTAGAGGTACGATTCTAGTTTCCTCATTTTTAGCTTCTACTATTTTTGATACCAAGGATTCCCATAGTTTTATATCATTTGACATTGTGGAGAGCCTTGGGCTCTATATATTTACTTTTGATGATTTTATAATGCTATACACTCTGTTGGGGATGAGTACGGCTAGTGTATGTCAGTTCAAGAAGTGCCCTCTTGAGGTTGGTGGGTGTTAATTCTTGTGGGACCTCTATTTCTTAGAGATGACAGGCTTTGATGTCATTCTCATAATGGATTGGTTGATCTCTTTTCAGGCCTTTGTCGACTGCTATCGTCATAAGGTGAGTTTCATTTCACTAGAGGGAGAATTGTTTCTACAAAAGGGTGAATGGGATGTCCAGGTGAGTAGAACTAGACCCGAGCATCATGGGTTGGGAGGAATTACAGCTCAGATCACTAGTTTATATCTGGATGACCAGGGGACTTCACAGATGGAATTTCCTCTAGTGGTGGATCATTTTAGAGATGTCTTTCCTAATGTATTTTCAGGATTACCTCTAGAGAGATAGGTATATTTCTCTATTGATCTTGTGTGAGGATTGGCACCAGTGTCTGTTCCTCCTTATAGGATGGATACACCAGAGTTATAGGATCTCAAGAAGCAGTTAGAGGTGTTTCAGAAAAAGGGTTTCATCTGACCCGGTACTTCTCCTTGGGGTTCACCTGTCCTTTTTTTGAAGAAGGCGGAAAGTACCCTCAGACTTTGTGTGGATTATCAGAAACTGAACCATTTGAAGGTCAAGAACCGATATCTCTTTCCAAGGATTGATGGTCTATTTGATTAGCTTCGAGGAGCCTAAGTGTTCCTGAAGATTGACTTGAGATCTGGTTATCATCAATTACGTGTTATACCAGCTGATATACCTCTTAAAAATTTTCAGAGTAGGTATAGTCTATACGAGTATTTGGTTATGTCGTTCAGTCTCACGAACGTGCTGGTAGTTTTCATGGCACTGATGAACCAAGTGTTCCATCCTTACTTGGATTCTTTTGTGGTAGTATTCATGGATGATATCTTGGTGTACTCTCACACTCGACACGACCATGCCATCTATCTTGAGATCGTATTAAGTACACTGAGAGAGAATCGGTTATATGCTAAGCTCACAAAATTCCACTTTTGGATGGATCAGATTCATTTCTTGGGTCATGTCATCTTAGAGACAAGAATATCAGTAGACCCATATAAGGTGAGAGTGGTAGTTTCTTGGGAGCATTTAAAGAACATCTTTTAGGTATGAAGTTTTTTGAGGCTATCTGGTTACTACAAACACTTTATTCAAGACTTTTCATGCTTAGCAGAGCCACTAATGGGCCTGACTAAGAAGGGTTTGAAGTACTTGTGGACAGATTCCTACGATTCAGCCTTTTAGGAGCTGAAAGAGAGAATGACTTCAGCACTGATCCTGATTTTTCTAGATTTGGGCAAGAGTTACACCATTTAATGTGACACATCAGGTATCATATTGGAAGTAGTGCTCATGTAGGGGGAGGAGTCATTGTCTATGAGTATCGACAGTTGAGGTCGTGTGAGAGGAATTACTCAATACACGATCTCGATTTGGCTACAGTTGTACATGTTTTGCGCTGTTGGGGACATTATCTTTTAAGAGATAATTTTTTGGTATACATTGAAAACAAAAGTCTCAAGAATATCTTTACTCAACAAGGTCTGAATTTTATACAGCAAAGGTGGGTTGAGTAGCTTTATTTTTTTGACTTTGAGCTTGCCTACACTTCTGGAAAAGGCAACGCAGTGGATGATGAATTGATCAGGAGGATTCAGATATAGGTAGTTTAGGAGGCCAGCAGTGAGTGGAAGCTTATGGATCCATTCTCTGAGATACATTTGGAGGTGCATGAAAAACATGGGTAGATTTTTCTTTCTTCTATAGTTATTACCTCTACTCTATTGGATCGAGTGCGACTGATTCAACCATCATATTCTGAAGGCCTAGTCCTGTGGAAGAGTGTGTCAGGAGAGGACCCTACTCCTTGGTGGACCATATGTGAGGACTAGGTTTTTTATTTTCATGGGTGTGTATGGGTGTCAACAGATATACGTGAGGAGTTGATGCGATATTTTCATGCCTCAATATGGGCAGTTCATCCTGGAGTCACCAAGATGTATCGAGATCTACATCGTCAGTATTGGTGGCCAGGTATGAAGAGGGATGTAGCTGGTTTTTTTATGATATGTTCCACCTATAAGCAGGTGAAGGTGGGGCATCAATGATTGGATAATCTATTACAGTAGTTACTCATTCCTGAGTGAAAGTGAAATGATGTCATGATGGATTTTGTTACAGGTTTACTGAGGTCGCCTCGAGGTAATGATGTTTTATGAGTTATTGTTTAAAGACTCAAAAAGGTTGCATATTTCCTGCTGATTAAGAAAACATTCAGTGTTGATGAGCTTGGAAGGTTGTACATCTGATAGATAGTACATTTTCCTGGGGTTCCATGCTCTATCTTTTCAGACAGGGACTCCCAGTTTACTTCTCGTTTCTGGTAGGGACTACAGAGGGATTTGGGTACATAGGTACTTATGAGTACATATTACCATCCCCAGACAGATGGCTAGTCTAAGTGCATGATTCAGGTTTTGGAGGACATGATTTGAGCATGCGTCCTGGATTTCAGGGGCTCTTGGGAGAGACACATACCCCTAGTTAAGTTTTCCTACAATAACAATTTTCAGGCAACAATTCATATGGTATCTTATGAGGCTTTGTACGATAGGCCATGCCGATCACCCCTATGTTGGCTGGAGGAACGAGAGACAGCTATGTTGGGACCTTATCTTTTCTAGGAGACCACTGAGCAAGTGGATTTGATTCAAAAGAGAATGGATACTATACAATATTTCCATAAATATTATGTTGATCGAAAGAGACAACCTTTGGAGTTCGAGGTCAGATATCATGTTTTCCTAGGTGTCACATAGAGGTTAGGACACATAAGGATTATGAGACAGGGGAAGCTTTCACCAAGATACATTGGGTCGTTTGAGGTTTTGGAGAGAGTTGGGCCGGTTGCCTATCTGTTGCAGTTACCTTAGAGGTACCGAGATATGCACGACGTCTTTCATGTTTCTCAGCTACGACATTACTTTTCAGACCCATCTTGTGTTTTTCAACCTGAGGAGGTTGAGTTGAAGGTGGATGCATCCTTTGAGGAACACCCTATTTGGATTATGGATCACAACACGAAGGTTATTTGTGGCTGGTTTGTTCCTCTAATACGGGTTCTATGGAAGTACAGGTGAGTGCAGGATGAGACTTGGGAGAGGGAGACCGATGTGCGATCACAGTGCCTGGAGTTTTTCATAGATTATTCTTTACCACTCTTGGAAGGGAAATTTAGGGACGAATTTCTTTAAGGGGGGAAGTTTGTGAGAACCCAGATCATATTTTCAAGTATAGATCTTGATTTCGGGTTGTTTTTTAGGAAAAAGAAAGAAATAGGGATTTTATAAGTACACACTATGTACTTATGAGTACACACCATGTACCTAGCTTGTTGTGCACAGCCACGTTTTGTCCATGTAATAGCTGAGTACATAGTCGTGTGCTGACCTGGCAGACCGCATAAGTCAGGGGCCAGTTAAGGCTAATACACAACGTGTAGTTTTAATGAACACCCCATGTACTTTTCTTTTTATTTGATATATTGATGTGGGTTTGTGTCTCATATTTGGAAATGTCTTATTTTTACTGTGGTTCATAGAGGAGCACTACAAAATGGCCGACAAACTCCGAATCCCTCCTGATTCTCTATTTGAGCTCCAATTGAGACATCGTCAGGTGCGTTGGAATCCCACATGTGAATTCTCAAAACCCCTAGATCCTTTATTCTTGATTCCTTCTCTCAGTTGAGTTATTCAAGGTTGGTCATTTTTTACCTTTTTGTAGATCTACGCCGATCTAGGCCGACTCAAGGGCTGATGTTCAAGTATATCAATCATATGACATCAAGGTAGGTGTTTTATGCCTTTAGTTGCTTTTCTTTGGATTATATATGCTAAAAGTTCCACATACCCGCGTTTTGGGTATTGTTTGATTTGGAATTTAACCATGTTTATTACCTGATATGGTTTGATTGATTGATAAATGGTTGTTGCTTATGCATAAGGTTGGATACCTTGTTTATGTGACACCCCATGGGTGTGTTTCCCTTGATTGATTGTTTATGGACGTTTGGTCTAGAATTCCTGTTAGGATTTCCTTGTTTTTCATGCCTTGTTTTGTTAGAATGGAGTTGATGGTTATATGAAATTCCTGTGATATGCATTGTGAATTTTTGACCAAGGGGGATTGGACTGTGAGAGCTCCAAAAAGGGTTTAGACTGTGAGAGCTGCCCAGGTGGTCATTTATAATTGATTGGGTTAGACCGTGAGAGCTTCCTATGTGATCATTATTATTTGATTAAATAAATGTTTGACGTAAAGGGTTTAGATCGTGAGAGCTTCCCAAAGGGTCATTATTTAATGAATTGATTCTATGTTAGACTAGAGGGGTTAGATTATGAGAACTTCTCAAGGGTTCATGTATGAATAATTGAATGATTGTGACAAGTTTGCCAAGCCAAAGAATAAGCTTGGACTCGGTCTTCTTGATTATTTAGATGGTCTTTTGAGACATATGTTTCGTTACTTAGATGGGGGATATATATCATAGGCTAGATCCTGAGGTTACACAATTCAACGAAATGAATAATTGGTAAATGTAAATGAATGTAACTGAAAACTGTAAGATTGTTTACTTTTGAGTACTTTCGTTATTGTTTACTATTTGTTTTACCATTGTGTATACTCTACCATTGAGGGCATAGTTTCCCCAATATCACACTTTGGCCCTTGATACTAGTCACCAACCTCTGACATTTGGGGAAATGCGCTTGAGCTTATGTGACCAACCGGGTTTGGGGCACCTTTGGGTGGCACCTAGATTCAGGATATTACACTTATCATATTATAGGTTTAGAAGGTCCTCTTGGATGTAGCAAATGATCTTGGTTTCTTAGTTTGGGTTTGGTGGAGTTGGAAAGTGGAGTTATATCACTTATTCCCGGTGATGGATAGTAGTGGTTTGTTTATTCTTTTCTTTTTGATATCTTGGATGTATCAACCATGTCTACCTCCTTTCTCATATTTTTTTTATATTCAATCATGTATGATGTTGGATCAATTTTAATTTTTTTTCTACAAGTCATGTTCAATATATTATGCTATGTTTGTTTTTCATATTATTTTATAGTTTCTTATTTCATTATGCATGGATCTCTGATATAAGGAGTGGTCATGTTGATCATCCAGGAGGAAGCTCATGATTTATTTATTTCTTTAGGAGAAATCATTCCCATTGGAGTAAATTTGATTCCTTATCACTAGTTCTTAGCCAAAAGAGATCAAGAATGCTCCTCAAGTATGTCATGGGTCGGCCTGGGTGCTCGGTTCAAGGGTGACCCATGTTGGCACCTCTTTGAATTGAGTATGTTTGATACTCTCTTATTTTAATGATCAAAAACTATGATTCATTTATTAATAATGTTTCACATGTTGTATGATAGAATTTTATTTGAACATATTACTTCTATAATATTTCTGCTAAGTGTTATGGCAAGACACCGTTTGGCTACGAGTCACTGTTACCACTAGGATGAGCTACCGCCAGAGGCGAGTCACTGTTACCACTAGGATGAGTTACCACAAGACTCAAGTCACAGTTACTGCCAGAAGCGAGTCACAGCTACCATCAAAGGAGTTACCATCAGCAGAGTCATCACCAAAGACAAGTCACCACCAGCTTCTTGTTACCATTACTATTTGAGGTCTTCGGTGTGAATGGATCAACGACTAGATCTATTCCTGAATAGTTTGACCAAGTCTTCAAATCTTAGTAAAAGCCGATCCAAGGAATGTGGATCTCTTTCAACAGGAACTACTATATATTTTTGAAGGATATATCTCTTGAAATAACAAAACAATACATAGATACAAAAATTACTCACAAATAAGAAAATTGTGAGATCATATCGGATCTTTATGGTGAGACAGAGAATGAAATTTTACAGTGAGACGGTAATTGTGCGTTACAGTGAGACAGTAATTGAGCGTTACGGTGAGACAGTGAACATGAACTTTACGGTGAGACAGTGAACATAAACTTTATGGGGAGACAGTAACTATCAGACAATAGTCATGAAGCACTAACTGTGAGACTGTAACCATGAAACAGTAAGATATAAAACAACAATACATTTACTTAAGATTTATCATGCCTAATTCATGTATGATGTAGTCTATTCTCTCAGAATTTAATGGTTTGGTGAATATATCAGGAAACTGATATTTAGTACCAATGAATTCTAAAGTCATATCACCTTTTTTATAATGATCTCTCAAAAATTGATGTCTTACATCAATATTCTTTGTCCTAGAATGTGAAACATGATTTTTCGAGATGTTAATAGCACTTGTGCTGTCGCATTTTAAAGGTACATGCCTAAATTGATATCCATAATCTAGTAATGTATGTTTCATCCACAAAATTTGTACACAACAACTACCCGTAGCTATGTATTCAACTTCTGCAGTAGATAATGCAACAGAATTTTGTTTCTTACTACACCATGATACTAGTGACTTGCCTAAAAAGTGACATGTTCTAGAGGTGCTTTTTCTATCTAACTTACAACCATTGAATTCAGCATCAGAATAACTAACTAATTCAAATGATTGTTCTCTAGGATAGAACAATCCTAGATTGGGTGTATGCTTGAGGTATTTGAAAATTCTCTTTACAACATTTAAATGAGATTCCTTAGGATTTGATTGAAAACGAGCACACATACACACACTAAACATAATGTCAGGTCGACTAGTAGTCAAGTAGAGTAAACTTCCAATCATTCCTCTATAAGTAGTTTGATCAACAGATTTTCCATCTTCATCAAGATCCAACTTACAAGTGGTACTCATGGGATTGTTACTACTTTTAGTTCTATCCAATCCAAAATGTTTTAGAAGATCTCTAGTATATTTACTTTGAGTTAAAATAATACCATCATTATTTTGAAATATTTTAAATCCAAGAAAGAATTTTAGTTCACCCATTAAACTCATTTCAAATTCATTTTGCATCATTTTAGAAAAATCAACACATAAAGAATTTTTTGAAGATCTAAAAATAATTCCATCTATATAGATTTGAACAACTAAAACATCATTAAAAAATTGTTTTATAAAAATGGTAGGATCATCTATTCCTTTCGTAAAACCTTTGGAAATAAGAAAAGTACTCAGCCTATCATACCAGGCTCTTGGAGCTTGTTTTAAACCATATAAAGCTTTGGATAATTTAAAAATATGATTCATAAAATGAGGGTTTGTAAATCCAGGGGGTTGTTCAAAAAAAACATCCTCAGCTATATATCCATTTAAGAATGCACTCTTAACATCCATTTGATATAGTTTGAAATTCAGATGTGCAGCATAAGCAAGCAGGATTCTGATGGCTTCAAGTCTAGCTACTGGTGCAAAAGTCTCTTCATAGCTAATTCCTTCTTCTTGACTATAGCCTTGTGCAACTAATCTAGCCTTATTTATAAATATGTTACCACCCTCATCTGCCTTATTTCTAAACACCCATTTAGTACCTGTGGTGAATGTGTCCTTAGGTCTTTCAACAAGTTTCCAAACTTTGTTCCTTTCAAACTGATTAAGTTCTTCTTGCATAGACATCACCCAAAATTCGTCATTGATAGCATCATTAATGTTTTTAGGTTCAAGTTGTGACAAAAAGACTTGATGTTCAACCTGATTTCTAAGAGAATCTCCAGTTTGTGTTCCTTTGTCTAGGTCTCCTACAACAACATCTAAAGGATGGTTCTTAAGAGTTCTAACAGTTCTAGAAAAGGAGGGACTAGTGATTTTAGGTTCATCGACAGTTCTAGGTTCATTGTGACTTGATTCTAGGGAATTTCCAGAACTGGAAGTTTTCACAGATTCTTTCACAGAAGTGTTTGAGGATTTTAAATTGATGCTCAGATTTGATACATAATCCTCTAAGTTTTCTAGAGAGGTTTTAGGCTCATGTGGATCTTTTTTATCAAATTTGACATGGAAAGATTCTTCCACACATTTAGTTCTTTTATTGAACACTCTATAGGCTTTACTAGACATGGAATATCCTAAAAAGATACCTTCATCACTCTTGGATGCAAATTTTTCAAGATTTTCCTTAGTATTAAGAACATAGACTTTACATCCAAAAACTTTGAAGTAGTTAACTTTGGGTTTTTCTATTGTTCCATAACTCATAAGGAGTCCTCTTAAGAATGGGTCTAATTAACACTCTATTGATTATGTATCATGCTGTATTGACATCTTCAGCCCAAAAATAAATAGGTAGGTCATATTCACTAAGCATTGTTCTAACTATCTCTTGTAGGGTTCTATTTCTTATTTCTACAACTCCATTTTGTTGAGGTGTTCTAGGGGTAGAGAAATTGCGACTATAACCATTTTGTGAGAAAAAGGATTCAAACTCTTGATTTTCAAATTCACAGCTATGATCACTTCTTAAGGATTTAATTCTAATTCCACTAAGATTTTCTACAGAATTGGCATATTTAGTAAAATAAGAGCAGGCTTCACTTTTGTGAGCCAGAAAGAAAGTTCAAGTATATATAGAAAATTCATCTACAAGAACATAAACGCAGTGCTTCCCATTTAAGCTAGAAACTATAGATGGTCCAAATAAATCCATGTGAACCAGTTAGAGAAGTTGACGCTTCTTTCTTTGGTTTGAAGGAAACTTTTTGTTGTTTTCCCTTTTGACAGGGATTGCACACTTTGTCATTTGGAAACTCAAGTTTGGGTAAGTCTTTAACTAAGATTTTTCTAGTTAACTTTCTAAGGGAGTAAATATTACAGTGTCCTTATCTCCTATGCCAGAGCCAAGACTCTATGAAATACACTTAAACATGAAGTATTTTGAGAGGCTAAGGAATCTAAGTTAACAGAGTAAACATTTTCATTTCTTAAAGCAGAAAACACTAATTCATCTTTAGAATTAAAGACATTACAAGCATCATTTTCAAATATAACATGAAATCCATCATCAAATAATTGTGAGATACTAAGCAAATTATATTTTAATCCATCAAAAAATAGTACTTTAGAAATTAAAACTGAGTTAGAGTTACCAATTTGGCCGAGGCCAATTATATTTCCTTTGGCATTGTCACCAAATGTGACATGTCCACCATCTATTTTTATTAGATTCTTGAAGCATGAGGAGTCTCCTATCATGTGCCTTGAACATCCACTGTCCAAGTACCATAGACTTTTACAGGAACTCTTTAAGCATCTTTCCTACAAAAAGATTAAGCAAAAACAAATTTTGGTACCCACACTTGTTTGGGTCTAGTAATATTAGTAATAAGTGCTTTGGTAACCCATATTTGTCTCATAGGTTTCCTATAAGCATTGAGTAAAGTATTTGAAAAATAAACTTTATACAGTCCAGAAAAACTTGAAACAGAAGAATATGTATCATGAATTGAATTAGTTGATTTGTGTCCAGAACTGGGAGTAAAACTATATGTCCTAGATCTTGAAACAAAATTTGTTCTACCAAGATTTATTTTTCCAAGTTGATAACCAATGTCAGTGTTGTATTTAGGGGAAATCTGTTTTCCTAGAATTTTAGTAAGGGTATTCTTCCCATTGGTAAACTTTTCAAGTTCATTCTTTAATTTCTCATTAGACATTTTTAATTCATTGTTTTCTTTGAGCAGTTGAGCATTTTTATCTTTTTTAGTTGTGAGTTAAGATTTGACAGTCACAGTGAGAGCATGTTGTTTCTTCAATGATTTATATTTTTCTTTTAGTTCATTGCATGTTTCTTCAAGCATGTTACAATATTCAAACATTTATTCATTAGTCATGTTCTCAGAGTCACTCTCATCTCTAGAATAGTATGAATCACATACAAAAGAATCCATTGTTACCTCAGATGTGTTTTTCATAAAACGCATATTGGATTTGTTTGCCTGTTTATCATGTGATGTTTCTAAGTCGCTTGAACTGTTCTCAGAATCACTCCAGGTTGATTTCATGGCCTTTTTATACTTCCTGTCCTTGTCCTCATATTTCTTTTTTTACTTGATCTTTGGAAAGTTTTCCTTGATATGTCCTTTGCGCTTACATTCATAGTAGACAATGTCATCAGCCTTGTTACTTTTTTCTAGTCCTTCTTCTAATTTCCTTTTTGGTCATATTTTCCCTTGAAGTTAGGTTTTCTGAAAAAGTTCTTCTTCTTGTAAAATATTTTGAATCTTCTGGCTAATTGATTCATCTCCTCATCACTGTCAGATGATGATTGTTCACTGGTGGAGCTTTCTATAGAAGCTTCCAGTTTCCCTTTGTCTTTGTGTTGAGAGGTGGTGGTATTGAATGTAATACATTTCCTATTTGGTTCATCCTCCTCTTCCTTGTTGACTTTCGGTTCTTCTTCATACATCATTAGTTTCCCAATGATTTCTTTTACAGGTAGCCTGCTGATGTCACATGATTCTCTAATAGAGATAGAGGTTCCCCTCCATCTGTCAGGTAGACATCTAAGGATTCTCATGATTTGTTCATTGGCAGTGACTTCTCTTCCAAGCGAAATCATTATGTTGACAATCTCATTGAACCTAAGATACATGTCAGAAATAGGATCATCTAATTTCATTTTAAAATTATCATATTTGATAGTATAAGTATTAAGTCTCATTTCTTTTACACTAGATGTTCCTTCATGTGAGACAGACAGGGTATCCCAAATTTCATGGGCAGTTTTACAAGCAGAAATTCTATTGAATTCCTCACCTCCTAAGGAGTAGTATAAAGTATTCATGGCTTTTCAATTGTTATTGTAGGAAGTTTTGGTAGGTTCATCCCATGTGATTCTATCAGTAGCAGGAATCTTATATTCATCTATAATGGAAGACCAAATTTCAAAACTCATACTCTCTAAATCCATTTTCATTTTGATTTTCCATTGAGAATAGTTGGTTCCATTAAAGAATGGTGGTATGTTGGTTGCAGCACCTTCCAATCTATTATCCATAATAATAGAATAGGTTTAAAGAGCTAGAAATTTAGAATGAACAGAAATTTACAGATCTTTAAAGTACAACTACAATCACAGTTGAATAAGATTAAACAGAGTCCTAATAAACAACATTTGATACCAAATGTTGGTCGGAGTAGATTACTCAAGAGGGGAGGGGTGAATTGAGTAACTATAAATTTTTTTGTAAAAATTTTTCTTAAAAAGACTTCCCCTTAAAGTTAAATACAGTCCAATTAATCAAAGTAATACGGTTATAAAAGTTTGACTGTTTAAATAACTTCTTAGAAGATTGATTAATTCTCATTAATCTTAATAGTTATTAATATTACTTTTGAAGCTATTTTACTAAGACAAAGCAATTATAACTTCTTTCCAAGATTAGCTATCAAAGTGAATTTAGTGATTTATGAGTTATATAGAAAAGCAGTAAAACAGAGAAAACTAAAGTAAAAAGCACAGCGGATATGAAACAAGTGGTTCAATCTCAAGTTGAGACCTAATCCACTCCACTTGGTGATCACCTACCACCAAGAAGTTTATATAAATAAACTTTGATCCACACCCTGGATCAGGATTAACAATAGTACACAGGACTGTCCAGGCCACACAGGGACCTCTTCCACACTTATCAGTGGGTATACACAAGAGTAAAAGAATGTTTGAGTAAGGATATCTTGTATCCTTCAGTTTGATGCAGGAAACAGAGTGTGTTATTACACAGAAACACACACTACTCAAAAGTTAATAAAAGATACACAACAGAGAAGTAATATTGAGATAGGTTTAGAAGTGCTCTGAGTGTTGGTCTTTGCAGCTCTGGACTTCTGAGATGAAGCAGATGCAGAACTCGAGTCCTCGTCTGGAAAATAGAGTGTCACAAGATAGAAAGATTCAGCTTTTGTTCTTTGTGGTGTTTCACAGTGCAAATATGTTCTCGGGATTCAAGTATGCTTCGTGTGTTCTTCGGTAGAATCGGGTTGCATCAGCCAATTCGCAAAAATGTATTCAGTTATCTCTCACTCCCACCAGCTTGTTCGTTTGTATCGTATTTTTTCTACCAATTTTTCCGTCTTTTTATTTCTGGGACGCACAACTCTTTTATCTTGGAGTGCACGTGTTGGAGCCGACAGGTTGCATGTATTCTGCACCTCGTACCTCGTATTGTCCGATGATATGTCTACAAAGAAACATTGATTATGTCAATGCATTAAAATCTTCAAATATGACCGTTAGAGATTAAATTTCAATACGGAAAAATATATTAGGAAACAGTGTCACAATATGTCATGGAAATGGTGTCTCCTTCACACGATGTCTGGACTGGTCATGGTGTCTCACGGTCACGGTGTCTTGTTTACGGTGTCTTGTTCACAGTGTCTGGATGTCACGGTGTCTCGCTTGTTCATGATGTCTGCTTCACGGTGTCTTCTTATTCACGGTGTCTGCTTCACAGTGTTTACTTTACTTTGCTAGAAAGACATAACCACTAGTAGACTCACGGTGTCTCAGACTTTTCAAAATAACTGTATTCAGACATAAGCAATGATGATCATATAATGGATTAGACTTAATCATTTTTCAAAGAAGGTGTTATAAAAGTAAATCAAGGATAGTATAAAGTAATTAAACTGAATGTAGAGTGATTAAGATCTTGAATGGATCTTCTTAAAGCATGAGAATACTTAATGAAAAATACACATGATTTGATATAATTTACAGGATTTAACCAGGTTGAATAGGATTTGTGATCATTAAAACATGATTAGTACATGAGGAATCCAACAATAAAAAATAGGTAATAAATAAAAACATTACATAGATATTATTTAAACCCCATTTAAATTCCTCGTAATAACCACCTGCAAAATCAAGAATGAGGGAAAGAATCATGGGAATTTCTTGAATTAAATAACAACCCCTACCTCGAGATTCGATGGAGATGTCATGATGATCGAAGAAGATTATGTGTTTGATGAAGTCACCGATGTTTGTCGATCCTGGTTCGTTGCAGCCCAAGCCTCCGTCCTCCGTCGGTGGAAGGTGTCGCAGTACTTCGCCAGAGGTTCCTCATAGTCGTCCCAAAAGCCCACGCTCGAGCTTCAATTAAATAGACGGAAGAATCAACCGAGTTGCACAACATTAATGCGGTTCATTTATGAACCGCATTTAATGTTTCAACATCGTGGTTAAAAAAACTAAGAGTCAAGCCATTAAATGGCTTGACAACTCAGTGGTCCTGCCAGTCCACTCAACCGTTGGAGAGAAAATAAAATAACATTTTCATGTTATTTTATTATTCTTTTAAAAGTCTGAAAAAACTATCTTTTTCTCCCGACCCACTGCGGTCGAAGTGAAGCCTTTCTTAAGCGAATCACGGAACTGCGGATTCAACGGTGTCATCGGATTTCAATTTCGAGCACCAGTTCAAAAGTTAGAAAACGTCGCTCGTACGTTTACTGAACGTACCTTAAATAAAGTTCAAAAATTTGTTTCAGGCACACCGGGCCTCAGAATCAAGAACCATCAATTTTCATAGACTCTTAATAATCCCAAATAATTAAAAAAAAGATTATATGAAATTTCCGGGTCTTTACAGACAAGGCCAAAGATAAAGGAAAGTAGAAAGATAATCAACTCTCATCTTCTAAAGAGTGAATCTGTTTTGATGTTATCTCTTTGATAGGAACTGTGTACTTTCTTCCTTTAATCTAAATCTTTTTGGCACCTAGATAATGCAAACTCTTTGTATTCTTTTACTTTCTCTTATTTTATTACTATTTTTATTTTTTGATAATCTCGAAGGGGGGTATAATTTGGGAATTTAGTTACAAGCAGATCATTTTTTAACTAAAATCTATCTCTAATTATTGTTAGTTATTTATTTAGCACATGCTTTATAAAATGTCATGTTTTGTGATCATCAAAAAGGGGGATAATGTTGGCACCTCTTTGAATGGAGTATGTTTAACACTCTTATTTTAATGATCATAAACCATGATTCATTTATTACTAATGTTTCATATGTCCTATGATAGCATTTTATACGAACATATTAATTCTATAATATTTCTGCTAAGTGTTATGGCAAGACACCGTTTGGCTGCGAGTCATCATTACTGTCAGGATGAGCTACCGCCAGAGGCAAGTCACCGTTACTACTAGGATGAGCTACTACCAAAGGAGAGTCACCATTACTGCCAGGATGAGTTACCGCCAGACTCAAGTCACCATTACCACCAGAAGCGAGTCACCGCTACCATCAAAGGAGTTACCGTTAGTAGATTTGTCACTAAAGACAGGTCACCGCCAACTTTTTATTACTATTGTTGTCTGAGGTATTCGACATGAATGGCTCAACAGCTAGATCTATTCCTGGATAGTTTGACCAAGTGCTCAAAACTTAGTAAAAGCTGATTCGAGGAATGTGGATCTCCTTCAACTGGCACTGCTATATATTCATAAAGGATCTCTCTATCAGAATAACATAACGATACATAGATACAACAATTACTGACAACCAAGAAAATTGTGCAATCAAAGTTGTGAATTCTCTCGAACTTGATAATTCACATTTTGTGAAGATCAACAACATAGAAGCATTGAACCCATTACTAAGATTGATTGAGACAACAGACAGAGATCAACTGAAGTATACCTGCAGATTACTACGATCCTCTATTCTCCTTCAATTTTCCAGAACGAAGCACAGATTCCTCACCACTGGTGATCTGAGGATTATTAACATACAGAACACATCAAACTAAGTTTTTTCTATTATTATTTGTTCTGTCTATTTTAATTTCTTTGCAGTGTGTTGTTTTCCTATTATCCAACACACATTATCTCCTACGTATTCTTGGAGAATTCTTGTTATTCTCTTCTTTCTCTATCTATTTCCCATTGTGTTTGTGGAAGAGGTCCCTATGTGACCTATGTTTTTCTTTCATCCCACGTATAACTATGGAAGAGGCCTTTTAGCCTGGATAGCTTGTTGTTGTTGACTGTATACCTAATCCAGGTTGGGGATTTGTCTAATTATATTTATAATTTTCTTGGCATCAGGTGATTTGCCAAGTAGAGGGGATTAGGTCTCACCTTGAGACCGAACCTCTTGTTTATTCTATTGTGTCACTATGTTATTTGTTTTGTTTTTCTATCGTGTTCAAGATAACATTTCATTAACACACAAAACAATTGTTTTGATAATTAATTTTAACTAGTGTTTATATATGTTTCCATCTAAGTAAATTGATCTCAAAAGTTAAGGTATTTCTAAACTATATTTTAACTGAGACCTAATCACTCTTTAAGAAATCTTTTAAAAGGATAAATCTTATATCGATCTAATGTTTTGATTAATTAGCCAGTTTATTTTATTCAAGGGTTTTTATCTTTGTCTTTTTATTTACAGAAATTTTTATCGGGAACTCAATTCACCCCCTCTTGAGTTACTCATTCTGACCAACAACCCGGAATTGGTTCGTGACAATACAAAAAAAATATTAGTATACCTTGACAACCCTTTGGTCATGAAAAAGGTCTTGGTCTTGGCTACATGATAGTCACGCCAAGGTTCAAGTCCAAGTGTATCGATTTAAGAGGCTTGAGGATAATTAGGATCCCGATGAAACCTCAACCAAAGAATTGCACTAATCCCAATGAATTTTTAAGAACAAGGAACTTGTCAAGATATGTGCTGAACTTTCAATGACCTCCTAACATAATTCTTAAACCTTCTTCCATTTTTCAATTATGAAACCCTTTAATTAAGTTGTTTTATTTTGAAACATCATCCACCCCCACCCCTTTTAGTTTCCTTTGTAAAACTTATTGAAAATTCACACTCTAAAACCTTCAATGCTCCTTGAGAAATGGATTAGGGTTTTCCCTATATTATAAATCATCTCTAAATAACTAATTAATTTAACATGCCACGACAACGCATTCATTGGGCTTGTAAATTACATTTTTGGGTTGTTGAGTTTCAATTGATTTCATTGTGCCTAGTTTGATCGTTCTCTATAAATGAAATTTGTTTATTTATTATGAATAACATCCCAATATCTGGAATGGTCATGTCGAACTTCCAGGTGGAGGTTTTGTTTAAGTTATGCTTCATTGGGAATAATCATTTCCAAGTTGAGTAAGGTTGATGCATCGTCACTTGTTGTCAACATGTGACGACCGAGAACGCGTTTTGGGCCTTATAGTGGATTGACCTGAATGACATAGCAGGTTGACCTGGGTCGGTTCATTACACAATCATTGCAAAATAAATTTCCCTACATATGAGTCAACTCTCTTCTTCAAATGAAGAGTCTATGTTTTTAGGTCCGGGGAAAGAGAAATTATGCATGTGTATCCATTGCGACGTAATGAATACATGTGCACAATTTCTCTTCTCATGGAACTAAAATCTTGGACATTTCATTTGAAGAAGAGAATTAACTCATATATAGGGAATTTTATATTTCAATGATAAAGTATCAAGGATCTTCAGAAGAAAAATTGAGCATAAATTAGATTGTATTTATTATCTTGCGTGGATATTTCTTCTTCTTTAACAATTGTGTATCAACTAACCTTATGTGATGTCTTTATATTGGAAATAGAAAATTTGATGTGAGGAGTTATATGGTAATTTAATGATTGAAATTAGTAGATAATTTAGCATTTTCTTCTTTATTAGAGTTTTATATCATGCCACGTAAAGATAAAATGTTTTGAATCATTTAAAGCTCATCGTGTCATTATACAACGATTCAATTGTAGTTACTTTTCATTTTTGTAGTATTATTAATAAAAAACATTGTTTATTGTTATTTATGTATGAAATTTGTATAAATTATAGACATGCTTCTTTAGTTTGGATAAAGTTAATGGATGGTTGATCCTTTAACAACATGCCCCTTCATGTGTTGCAAACTTTTTGTGTTTGCAATTGTTGCAACCTTATTTAATACTTTTGTGTCATTTGTAATTTTTGTAACTATTTGTAATTGTAACTATTGGTTTTCAATTGTTGTCTTAGTACTTTGAACTGTAAAAAACCATTACAGTGAAATGGATTATCTTTATTATTTGAAAATACATTGATTGTCTATTGAAAACGATTGTTTTTTTTATTTCTAATTGTTCTTTTTTTTTGTAGTAGGATATTACAACAGTTGGAAATGACTTTTCCTGGTGTTGAAGTTTGGTGCTGAGAAAGGTCAAAATTTTATCAATGTTAAAAAAACACTAGTAAATGCAAACATTTATCATCGCTAATTTAATATGAATAAAAGGGATGGCAATTATATCACTTTCAAAGTACTGATAAATACAATGTTTTTAGCGCTAATTTTTTTTATCCTATACTAATGATATTTTGTATGTTGATAACAAATCAAGATGTTTTGGCTTTTATCATTCTAATATTTTACTGATTTATTTCAAACATGCTATGATTATCTAACTATTTTGTTTAATGCCCATCGTTTGTTTGATTTTCCTCTAATATTTGGATGAAACTTTTTAAAGAGGAGTTGGGATGCTTTCAATTTTAACCTTTGATAACCCACTTAATAATTATCTTACATTAGCATTGACCTTTTAAATACATATGAACTTGTTCATATATGTGTATTAACTATTGTAACATTTAAATGAAGTTTTGACAATGTCACACAATCTATTATGAGTTTTTGATTATTGATCAACTTTACTATATTTAATTACAACAGTTTGGAGAGGGCATTACGAAAAAAATAAAGATAACCACTGCATTTTTAAGTACTTAAAGAAACTCGACTCTAAATACTCCCGCGAGACCCATCAAATACGTTATCACTAGGATACTCATGGGGAAAATTTACTAGATACTGTTCACATATAATATTTAAATACTAAATCTGAGAATAATACACAATTGGAGTTTTAAAATACAAAAAGGAAATGGGGAGACTAAATTATTTTATGATAAATTAATAATATACTAAACATGAGTTGTCAACTTGAAAATGAATCCAAACACGCCACCCCATATTTATTCTGGGCTTAAATGATCTTTCCGTATCGGTCGCTTGGGCCGGTAAAAGCTACAAATACCACGAGGCTTTAAGTTCATAAAACCTGTTAGGTGATCCGAGTCATCATCATCTCTTTGTTCGTCCCGGATCGTGATTCGCATATTTATAAACCTCGAGATCAAACAATCTCAGTTACTATTTATAGAAATATTTTATAGTAGTAAATCCGCGGGGCAGTATGATGACGGGGAAAAGGATATAAAACGACTGAAATCTAGCAAAGTCTTGCAAGCAACCGGTCTACCTCTCTTCATGATCATGCTATACAGTCGAGTCCCCCATTTGCCCCACAGTTTTCAGTTGTCCCCCTCTCCCCCTCTCCCCCTCTCCCCCTCTCCCCCTCTCCCTTTCTGCACGGTGCAGTTAATGATTTTTCTGCTGCTGCTGCTATGATATTCAATGCTGCGTTGCCTTGCCCCTTTCCTAGAATTATTGTCTTTCTTACTCTCAGCCCAGTCCCCGTTTTCTTGTCACGGACTTTGAACCGCCCATGAACTGGGTAACGCTGCACCGACTCTTTTTCCCCTGTTCAGCTTTCACTGTACAGTGCTTGATTTACCCCATTATTCCGTGATCTCTGCTTGTATGCTTGCTTGTGCCGAATGTCTACGGCCTTTCCGACGAAGTCTACTGACTAGCCTGAGATCTACATTTTGTGGTAGATTTAAATTTCCAACTTATTTGAAGTTTGGTTCCAGTGTTGTGCATTTTGAATCTTTCATTTTTCAGCATTTTCTGGGTGGCTAAACATGGGCTAATCGCTTTTGGCTCTTCTGTTTCTACTGTTTCTGTTTCGGATATTGGGTGCATTATAGTATCCTGATTTATTCGACTCTTGAACTAATCCCGGAATTTGAACCCATATATCTCGTTTCTTTCATGCTTATAGAGGCGGTATGGTTCCATTGAATCCCTTTCTCTTCAAATAACTGCTGTTCTTCATTTGTTCTTTTGATTTCTGCTCTCACAGAGAGAGTCAAAGAATTTTGCTGGCATGTTACATTTAATAGCTCTTTTTTCTTAAATCTTGAATCACATTGGACATTGAGTTCCTTATTGTTTGTAAGATTCAGTGTTTGGGGATCTTTTCGGTAACTTTCTAATTGTTTGCGGCTCTAATAGGGTTTACCCATTGCTTTTTAGCTGGTCTCATTATTGCTTTGCTGATTGCTCATCTACATTTGACTCTGATAGAAGGGACCTCATATTTCACCCAAGTCTAATGCCTTTTCTCCAGCACTGAAGAATGGGTGCCTGTTGGTCCAGTTGTAGATGCCGCAGTCGGAGAAAGAGTAATGGAGAGACTGTCTTGCCATCGTGTTTTAGCGCTGGATTCATTGGTTGGGAAAGGACCAAGACAATAGTTTTGGATCATGATTCCATGTTGCAACATTTACCTTCCATTCCCAACCGGATTTTCACAAATGGGAAGAGCCGTGCATCTTGCATTTTCACTCAACAGGGGCGGAAGGGGATCAACCAGGATGCCATGATTGTCTGGGAAGTAAGTTGAGTTCTTTATGCAGACAATAGGGCTCTGTTTGGTGGTAGTCAGGCTTTGTTTGACAATACTTATTGAAAACTGCCTACAACACTTATCACTTATAATGTGTTTCACTAATGTCTAGAGGTAGCAATTTTGAACCCGACACGGTAACCCAACACAACACTGCACGAGTTAAAGGGGTCCGGATCAGACATAAATGTGTTCTGTTTGTAATTGGGTTGAATAATTTGACATGAATAATATTTGGGTCAGGTTTGGGTTGACCATTCATGACCCATCTAACCCATTTAACCCGTTTTAAAATATAACCATAATATAAAATATTAAAAATATATTAATAATAGTTAATTTAAAATATATTTTGTTCTTATAATCAACATAATTTGAAATAATTCAACATTTTTGTAACACATTATCTATTTTAAATATTTTAAGAGAGTCGAGTTGCATCATGGATAACATATGTTTCACATTAATTAGTTTTTTTTTTAGTTTAAATGAGATAATTCAATTTCGTTAGGCCATTGAGTTTATGCTAACTAGTTGGACATGTTATGTTGCATTATATGTTGTATATTTAAAGTTCGGGTTGGCAGGTTGAGTTAGGGTTGTCCCCTTCATAAATGGGTTGGGGTGGGTCAACCCGTCAAATTAATTGGGTTGGGTTAGAGTTGAGCTTAAATGGATTCACAGGACGACTGACCCAACACGAACCCGACCCTTGAATCAGAATTTCCACCTCTAATGCTGACAATAAGGCTATTTTTCATAGTAGTGCGGCTTTGTTCGACAATGCATATTGAAAACTGCCTATAACACTTATCGCTTATAATAACTGTTTCACTTGTGTCAAATGCTTCTGTTTAAGTGTTTGCAGGTTGCTTATTAGAAAAGTGTTTTTCTGTCACCTATGTAACTACTTTTCTTCTCAAATTTTGGTGCAAGTGTTTTTTTAAAAGCAAAACAAATATCACTCATATTTTCATACTTCTTATCTTAAGTTATAAGTCAAGATTTTTTATTGAAAAACTGTTTCAAAATTGCTAATTGAATATGTTTTTCTGCCAATTAATTGATTTTCTTTTGAAATTTAAGTGTAGGTGTTTTTTCAGAAACAGAACAAAGACCAATTGTTTTCTCAAACTAGTTATCATGAGTGATAAGTGCTATATGCTGTTTTCAATAAGTGCTATCAAACTGACCCTAAGTGTTTCCACTGAAAAAATGCTTTTCAACCACTTTAAAAGTGATTTTTTTCTAAAATTGAAGATTAAGTGTTTATTCAGAAATTAAACAAACGTCACTTATTTTTTTCAAATAGCTTATGATAAATGCTAAGTGCTATATGCATTTTTCATTAAGTGGAGCCTTATTGAAAACTGCTTATGATACTTATTCTTACTTAAGCGGTTTGAAAAAACAAGCGGTGCTTGTTCTGTTTCTGAAAAAGCAATTGACCTAAATCCTAAAATAAAATAACTTAAAAGTGAAAAAAACACTTTTTCGATAAGAAATCTGGAAATATTTATACAGAAATACTTACCACAGATCTATGTAGGATTTTATGTCGGAGAATGCGATATTCTGTGGGGTGTTTGATGGTCATGGCCCGCATGGCCATCTTGTGGCACGCAGAGTGAGAGATACCTTGCCAATCAAGCTTCTTTCATTCTTGGAGCCTTATCAATCGAGGCAGACTGATTCTGGAACCACTTGTTTAAAGAAGAGTTTAAAAATGGACGATGAAGATGATATGGAGGATGATAGCCCAATAGAAGATAGACCAGATCTTTTATGGAGGGCGGCATTTTTAAAATCATACAAGGCCATGGATAAAGAGTTGAGATCCCATCCTAACTTGGATTGCTTCTGCAGTGGGAGCACTGCTGTCACTATTGTTAAGCAGGTATGCTGTGAAATGTAACCAAATATATGGCTGTGTTTGGTTTTGGAAAATATTTTTTGTTTTCATTTTCCAAAAATGTATTGGATTATGTAAATAGAAACCCTTTTTTAGAAAATAAAAATGGAAACAGTAAGCCTTTGCTTGATTCTAGAAAATCTGTTTTCTTTTTCCAAAAATTTATTGAATTATGTAAATGGAAAACATTTTTTGGGAAATGAAAATAAAAAATGAGTGTTTTTTGGAAAAAAAAGAAGCTAGTTTTCCTGTTTTCTGGAGAATGAAAATGTAAGAAAAGGTAAATTGCATTTTCCTCTACTACCCAAAATATTTTCCAACACATTTTCTAATACATCTAAATGATTCACAAAACCAAACACTGCCTGATATTCTTTGGTCCGTTTGGCTCACGGTAATGGAGTGCAAAATGCATTATGAAAGTAGAAAATGAATAATCATACCATATCCTAATACTTGGGCATGATTAATTACTTGAGAATGACAATACCGCTCATTAATCTAATTAAACAGGGGAATGATAATGAAAATCTTTTCTTCATTTGTGCGATTGCTAGGGATTGAATCTTTTCATGGGAAACATCGGAGATTCTCGGGCAATCATGGCATCCAAAGACAGCAGTGATTCCATAGTGCCAATCCAATTGACTGTTGATCTAAAGCCTGACTTACCAAGTATATATGCATCGTTGATTATCAAATTTACGCCCTTTCTCTACAAAAAGAGTCCAATTATGTTTATCTGTTGCCATTAATTACAGGGGAAGCTGAGAGGATTAAAAGCTGTAAAGGTAGGGTTTTTGCAATGCAAGACGAGCCCGAGGTGCCAAGAGTTTGGCTACCATTTGATGATGCGCCTGGGTTGGCTATGGCACGTGCTTTTGGTGATTTTTGTTTGAAAGATTATGGAGTCATTTCTATACCGGAGTTCTCGCACCGGATGCTTACCGAAAGAGATCTGTTCATTGTTCTTGCATCGGATGGTGTAAGTGCTCTAATTTACCTTTATTAATTTTAATTAATAAAAATAATAAATAAATATCATTTTATTGTAATAACTTTAAATATAAATAATAATAATAAATAAATAAATATTATTTAAACCACTTTCTTTTCCTTTGTTTTCCACCCTTTTCCGGCTCCCCTCCCAAGGAAATGAACCTACCTCCATATAAGGTAAACCTTTCATTATCTTTCCCTCATAAAATATCACCAAACATGTCGAAGTAGGGAAACCTCTATGAGTTTCCCTTTCATTCCCTCGAAAGCTGCCCAACCAAATAGGTCCTTGGAGTGTGTTCAGTAGATGAAAATACTTTGTTTTATCATTTTTGAAAAATGAATTAAAAACTTTGTTTAATTGTGT
Source organism: Viscum album (assembly GCA_963277665.1). NCBI lineage: Eukaryota > Viridiplantae > Streptophyta > Magnoliopsida > Santalales > Viscaceae > Viscum > Viscum album. The sequence continues at coordinate 966,168,329 of OY728133.1, read as the reverse complement.
AAATGAAAAACATTTTTTTTTTTAAAATGAGAATGTAAAAAAGAGAAAAAAAGGATTTTTTTTTTTTTGAAAAATTAAAATGTGCAGGAATAGGACTCGCATGCTTTATTGTCTTCACCTAATCTCCAAAACATTTTCTAATATATTTTTATTATATTTTTGAAAGAGGAATAGAAAATGTCTTCATGTGTCAAATGCGTCTTTAGTTTTCACATATATTTTGGAGCATTGTGCTTACAAGCCACCTGCCGGGAATGGAAGTGTGAGCATGATAATCGATATCTTAATTCTTATATTCTTGTTTGGTGTAGTGGAAAGATCGTGGTATGATCATTTTGAAGTGATAATTTTCTACAAGGATATCACTTGTATTCCTTTTTTAGTGTAGTAGTGTAATTTCATGCTGAACACTAAATTTGTTGTTATTTTTGGTATCAGACAAATTTTTAAGTAATCCTTCATTGCAACAAGACTCATTTTCCATGATAGTATTATTGAAGAAAAATTCTTTAGATTCTAGTTGATCAAAAGCACGTGAAACGTATAATTTTAGGATGCTTATGGGAAAATTAACGAGAGACTTCTAAAAACAAAGTTTGGAAGTTAGATTGTTGAAATTGAACGAGTTACGCAATTCTAGGTCACTAAAGGTTCAAACTTTATCTATGCCTTGTAATAAAGTGACCTGTTTGGTTTTGAGGGAATCAGAGGGAAAGTGGAATCATTTCTTTCATTTCCTGTTCCTTTGATTTTGTTTCCTTACTCAATTTAACTTCATCAACCCAACAAATCTCAATGTTAGAGAGGGTTGGGGGGAGAGAGATTTTAATGACGGGAATATTACACCCAGAAGAATAAATTGCTTTGTCCTTGGCATTAACTTAATCTTTTGGTCATCGGATGTTGTTATTCCCTTTGGTTTTAAAGGGGAGGACATAGAAAGTATTAATAGATGGACAACAATACCCTTATCAATTGTTTAAAAAAATGTTAATTTGACAATTTAATATTATATGATGCGTTTATGTACCCTTAATTTTGTATGTACCCTCCAAATCCCCCTAGTTTTGGATACGAGGGAGGTGACACCTTCCCTCCATTTTGTTTGAACCGAGGCTGATGACTAAAAAGCCCCTTTGTTTTCGAAAACTTCCTTTTTAAAAATTTTCAATAATGTCTTAGAAAATGTATTTGTAAATGAAAAACTTTGTTGAAGGGAAAAACTTTGTTGAAGGGAAAGAATTGTTTTCATTAGTGGAAAATGAAATCGCAACATGCTTTATTGTTTTTTCCCACTATCCAAAATATTTTCTTAGACATTTTTTAAAAGCGCATTAAAAAATGTAATAAGGAAATATTTTCCAAAAACCAAAAGCATCTCAAGAGAAAGAAATGATCCTGAGCCATTGGTGGTGTTGCAGGTTTGGGATGTGTTGAGCAATGAAGAAGTGGTGAAGATCGTGTCCTCGGCCCCAGCGAGGTCTTCGGCTGCAAAGACCCTCGTAGAGTCGGCTGCTCGTGAATGGAAACTCAAGTACCCGACCTCCAAAATGGACGACTGCGCCACCGTGTGCCTGTTCTTAGATGGGAAGCTTGACTCCAAACCGGACCCTGAGGATTGTGGCTACTCATCTGCGTCATTGCCGGCCAATCTCTCTGATGCTGCCATGGAATCGGATGGATATGGAATTGAGGAAAGGGCAGGTAGTGAGGAACAGAACTGGTCAGGGTTGGAAGGTGTCACCAGGGTGAACTCCCTGGTCCAGCTTCCCAGATTTTCTGAAGAAAGGCCTAACAATTGAGGCCGTCTGTCTTGGAGGGGCTGGACTCAATCATGTGTATTTAGAAATGCAGGTGCATTTTAATTATAACCATGGATCAACAGATGTGATGCTGTGGAGGAACAAGGATTTTCCAATGAAATTGGATACGGTGTGGGTTGGGTTTTAATTTTTTTTTTGATTGTTTCAAAAATGGGCCTAAACAGATAAATGAAATTGGATCTGTATCTGTGTGGGCTGACTTGTACAATCATGGGCTGGCTTGTGGGCCTGCTAGGAATGTACTTGCATGGGGCAATGACAATGGAGTACCAAAATTGGGACTTAATTCCGGTTAAGGACCTCCTTCATTTCAGATTAAAGTGAAATCTCATTTTATTTAAAAATTCATAATGTTTTTGATCATTTATTATCATTTTTTCATTTTTTGATTCTAAATTGGTATTAACCGACTGTTTTGGTTATGTTTCGTCATTTTCCCTACTTGCATTCATGAGTGGCGACCATATTTCCATCACTCACGAGAACCGTTGGGGTGGGGATGAATTTGCAAATTATTATCTTCATTAATTGAAGAGACCGGTGAAATTTTTTTAGTTAATGTTTTTGGTGATACTGGAATAAATATCCCAGTCAAATTTTCCTAAAAAATGAACTGAAAAACCAACACACTGTATATTTAACTTATTTCAATTTGAAATGGGCTTAAACATTTGAACAAAAAATTCTTCAAATTTGTAGTTGCCCAGTTTCAGACTCGAGTGTGCATAATATAACTAAGGAGCGGTTGCCACCAAATCAAAAAGCTGATTTTTTTTTTCTTCAAATTGGTTTAACTTTATATATATTACATATTTTGGGGCATATAAAATAAATGGGACTATTCATGGACTTGCTCGACCTGTATAAAAAATGGGTCGAGCTTGTAAATGTTGATGTGAATATAAAATGAGTTAAAACTGGCAAGGCTAAAGTGGGCCTAAGGTTGTACATGCATGACCCGTTTTGGCCCAACCTGCCCATTTTGCTTCCCCAATCCTTAATTTAAGGAGAGAAGAGAATCGTGAGTGCTCTCATGTGATAAGGTGCATCATCTACACACATGCACACGTGCATGTTGACATGATGTACTTTGCACTTCACGAGATTTGTTGGTTTGAGGCATGAGATGCCATAAAATTTTAGTGGTTGGTTCTTCGAGATGAGGTCGAAGTGTAATTAGATGGTCCAGAATAGGGGTCACAGGCCGAGCTATTTTGAATAGGCTGAAAATCTATCTCTTTAGAGATTCAGAGTACACACATGTATAACATTGTCTAAAAATGTATGACTTGTACACCATGGTATTTGTATAGTCGTTTGATGACCAATTAACATGTTTCAGATGGGCAAGACACTCAATCCAAAAAGGTACCACTTGACCTATATAAAGAGAACAAGGAGACTTCATCAATCCATTCGAATTTGCACATAATCATCTCCTCTCAAAATTTCTTCCCTTCATCATTGCGACACATCATCTGAGAATCAAATGAACCTCCCAAGTCATACCACTACACGGTCTTAACCACATTCCCCGATTTCCAAAGACAATTGGCAAGTGCCAAGGGTAAACACAAAATCATTAGAGCATGGTTTCCCTCAAAACCAACCGGTCTCCATGCCATTAGAATTCTATTGAAATTTTAATATAAAGTATTTGTACTTCAGATGTGTCCAAACTACCTATGAACAAAAGAAGAATCTCCACTTTAGTGTACACATTCTTAGCATCTCAAACAAAATTCAAATATAGAATAAAATTGGTATTTGATGTAAGATCCCGTTTTTTCCAGGTATGCCCCCTTTAAGTTTTGGTGAACTTTCTTTCAGTTCAGTTGAGTTTTGTTTGAGCCTTGGTTGGCAAGTTTGTGAACGAGATAGGCTGGTTCTGGGTAAGTGCTGTGAAAGTGCAAGAAGAGGGAAATTTATGCTTGCAGAATGAATTTACGTCGTAAATTCTCAATTTACAACATAAATTCAGCGGTCCAACCTCGTAAAACAGGAGCACATCATAAATCGTCGGGGGAAAGCCGTAAATTGCAGGTTTACACCGTAAATTCCTATTTGCGATGTAAAATCAGTTTTATTGAGATTTTAATTCCAGGCGACATGTTTTTCGACGTATGTGGGAAGTAGGACCATTATGACATAAATTCTCTATTTATGTCATAAAGGTGCCGTGCTCAGCCTATTTGAAAACCCTCCGGCGACTGTGTCATGCGTTCTCATAACACGCAACCTTCTCTCATTACAGACCTAGCACACACGATCTAAGGGGAATTCCTCTCAGATCCAGAAGCTAAATCTGTTGAATCTTAGTGTTATGAACCTAGCGATTAAAGTTTCTTTGTTCCGTTGAAAGGAAGGAGGAACCCAACTTTACCTCAGATGTGGAGAATTGTGTGCCCCTACTCTGCTTTTGAGGTGGGTGGTCTAAGCATATCCCTAATTGTCTGTTTCAATTATCCTTGTATATGCAATATGCGTGATTGCACCGACATGCCTTGCACACGACCTAAGTGATTGGATAATTCACTGTTTGATGAGATACACATGTATGAACCTCCCATTAGATCCCGTCGGGTCCATTGGCCTTGAGACTGAGACTTGCGGCCACCTGACAGGTGTGCCAACCACGAACCTTGTCAAGACTTGGTCAGTTTGAACATAAAGCCTTGAGAGGTTTCAAAAAATGGTTTCATTATTGTCTTAATATTATTGTAACGGTCCGTGCCTTCCTAGTTTGTTACTTTGCAAGTTTTTGGTTGTTGGAGTGTTCAGAGGAGGCTCAGAAGGAGTTTGGAAAAGTTTGGTTGCTAAAGGCTGGAAAAAGGGTGATCACACATCGTGTAACATGATTACACGACGTGAAAGTCGGTTTCACAACTTGTCTAGGAAGTTTCACAGTGTGTAAATATTTTACACGGTGTGAAGAAGAGTTTCACGGCGTATAATATTTCAGGGTTAGAAAAATAAAATAAAATGAAGAGACGACGTGTTTTTCAGTGAAAACCGAATCCCAAGTATTACATGACGTGAAAGGGGATTACATGTCATGTAATGCCCTAACCCAGTTTTGTTTTAAAATTATTTTCAATCGAACTTTCATTCATTCATCAATTTTCTCTCCCCCTCTCATTCTAGGCAAACCCTAGGCGCCTTGAGGAATTATTCGAGCCCTCTTCCTTCCTCTTCGATCCGCTGATCCCGGTGGTTGTTCATTGGTGATCCGTGATCGATCCGTGATGAGTTTTCTCCTCTTTCTCATATGTTTCCTCTTGTTCTTTCCCCGAGATTTGTTGTCGTGATGTGAGTTGGCTTGAGTTGGATGTTTGGGAAACATTTTGATAATCTTCTAGTGCAGAATAGGTTGATCCGTGTTTCTAGCGGTGCAGTTGTTACTTGCGGGCATTCTTCTTCGCCCTACGGTGCACAAACGAGTTGGAAAGATTCTTTGAGGTAGGATTTCCTTTGTTTCTCCTTGTTGTGTATCATGCAGGAGGGGTTTTACTTCTGTTTACTTATGAATCGCGGTTGTGCCAGCCTAATTGAAGATTAAGAATCAGCTAATTGAGATTGAGGGGCAATGAGGTTTGATTCACATGTTTTTTACAGCTTTGTTTTTTGTTTGTGATATTGTGATTGTTCGGGCTTGATACCCCACTAAAAATTATGGCAGTTGGTGGATTTTTTTGCACTGGATACGTCTGTTGTGGCTGTTTCCTTGATTGAGATTTGTTTGGTATCACCCAAAAATGAAAATTGGTTAATCACGTATAATTGGCTAATGAATGGATGCCCCAGGATTATACAGTTTCTATGATAACCCTTGAATTAACAAGTGGAATTAAATAAGGAATGCCTTATTAAATCTGAAATTTTGTTTTGTCTGGTTTGTGCTGTGGTGTGTTTGTGAGCACGATTGTGTGTTGTGGGATGGCTTGGGTGGTGAAATGGAATCTTAGGTTGAGAGATTGATTGATTGTGGAATGAATGAGAAGTGTTGTGTAGTAGGGCTACAATCGGGTTATGTGGTGATGTGTTGCTGGATGTGGTTGTGCGTGAATGGTTTTGGAGGGATGACTTTGAGGATGGATGATAGTGGTTGGTACAGGTACTTCGTTCGGAGTTTCTATATGAATGATTTTTGTTGTGTTTCTTGTTGTGTGTTGTGCTTAGTAGTTTCCCAGGTAGTAATAGAACGAATAAATATTTGGTAATGAAGTTTGGAATGTCTCAGTTAGTTTGGTCACAAAATGAATAAATGAATTGTTAATAAAGGATGGAAATTGGTTAAATGACTTGGTTGGGAAAATGAAATGGTTTTGTGGCATGGCGCATAGTGTCTTGCATCTAGAGGTAGCAACAAAGGTGATAGTGTGGTGACTTGATTGTTTGTTTTGAGAACCCATAGGTTGGGTATGAGTGGTTGGTATCTTATATGTATATACTTGTATTTTCCTTGTGATTTCTATATGCACCCCACCCTAGTTGAGTACTATGTGCTGAACACCCCCATTGTCATGGGGGAGGATGTCTTTCCCAAACATCATAGTGGGAGAATCGATGGCTATCCACTCACTCTTCCTTGCTCAATCTAAGTGGTGATAGCCCAAGATTCTTTGGGCAGGTTGTGGTTTGTGAGGCCCAGGTGTGTGTGGGTGAGTTGTGCCTTCCCAGGTGTCTTCAGGATGAGATGAGTTGTGATTTCCCAGGTGTCTTCAGGATGAGGTGTGGTTTGTGGACCAAGTGTTTGTGGGTGGGATGTGATGTGGTTTGTCACCCATGTGTCTGTGGGCAAGATGTGATGTGTTTTATGAACCAGGTATCTGCGGGCGGGATGTGATGTGGTTGTGGACCAAGTGTGTATGGGTGGGACGTGTTGTGAGGCCCAGATGTCTGCGGGTAGGTTGTGATATGGTATGTTCAGAAGAGGTGGGAGCACTAGGACATTTGCTGTTAGGGTGTGAGAGCGACTAATCAGTGGGAAAGTGGTGCATAGTACCTTATCATTGATGTGCCTTATATCATATTACTTGACTTGTGTTATTTGGTGAGTATGACTTGGTGAGGTTGGAGTGGTTAGTATACCTTATTAGGTGTTGTTTGGTTCTACTTTTTTCTCACGGGCGCATTAGTATGCCTCTTTCACTTGTTCACGAGAGACTTTGGTTTTCTTACTGAGTATATTTGTATGCTCAACCGACATATATAAACTACTTTCAGGTTTCTAGGAGGATTTTGTGGACTGTGCTGGACCCTACTAGCTCAGATCTTGACAGTTGACTTGTCACTGCCTAGTTTTACTTTTGGTTCTTACTTTGGAGATTTTTGTATTTGTATCAGTTCTATTTTACACATGCATGTGGGATAGTTTTGGATTCCTTTTTATATATGTCTTTGAGTTTCTTTGTGGATGATCCATCATATCTACTAATCTTGTTTTCTTAAAAAGGGTAATGCCCCCCAATATTGTGAGATTTGTACACCCTTGGTGCTAGTCACCAACCCGGGGCCTACTGAAGGCGGGACTCAGGGGTCATTATCTCTCTTTCTTCATTTCCATACCATGATGGGTATCTTTGGTGAAGGGGGGTCGTGATAGAGTGGTATCAGCGGCTTATGGTTGAGAGATATGATGAAGTTTAGAGATATGCATGTTGAGGATTGCATGGGATGGTATGGAAAAAGTTCCAATTGACCTTGGTGCATGACATAGGCTAGGGAGACTGGTTGGGACACGAGTTTTTAGGCCCCCCCGTGATCTAGTGCACAAATTTTGAGCTTATCGAATGAACAAGTGATATGGACCTTCTTGTAGGGTAGAGACCTAGGAAAGGTACATGCATCATAATGACTTGTGTTCTTGTTTGAAATGATTTGTTTCACGAAGGTTAAAATGAATGAAATGAATTAAAATAAATTAAAATAAATTTTAGTAAAATTACATACTACTCGGGATTAGGAAATACTTGTTTACCTTTCATCTATGGATCTTGTACATCATCTGCGTGTGGTTCAGGTAGTGGAAATTCAGCAGGCTGATCCGATTGACTGCTATAGGGTTGATCTAGTAGAGGAGGATGGTCAGTAGTAGAGGGAATTGCATGCTTTCCAGCGATAGGCTTTGGGAAAGTAGGAGGGAAGTGCTTGTGATGTAGAGACAAAAGGTTGTCTAGAGGAGCTGAAGATTACATTCAGTCTGATTTGGGACCTGACAGAGCACAAGGTCCCTTTGTCAGTTAGTTAGTGTCATGACCCCCTCCCTCCAAAGATTCCCCTCCTGAGCTGGCCATGAAGTAAGAGAGATAATGACCCCTCAAGACCTACCTCTAGTAGGCCCTGGGGTGGAGATTAGCACCAAGGGTACAAATATCTCACAAAATGGGAGACATTACCCTTTTTATAGTAACCAATATTGGGAGATAAGATGATACACCCCAAAACAAATCCAAATAATATATATAAAAGTAAGACAAAATCAACCCACATGCATGTTTAAAATATAACTGATACAAAACAAGAGTCTCCAAAGTAAATACCCAAAAATAAAGCTAAGTAGCGACACAACAACTATCCCAATGTCTGAGCTAGTAACGCTCAACATGGTCCCCGTAGTCCTCCTGGAAACCTGAAAACAATTTTATAATGTAGGGTGAGTATACAAGTATACTAAGTAGGAAAAACCAAAGTCTCTCATGCATAAGTGATAGAATCATACTAAAGATCTCATGAGAAAACAGTAGAAACCAACAATACCTAACAAGGTATACTAGCCACCCCAACCTCACTAAAGGCATGCTCACCAAATAACACAAGTCAAGTTAAGTAATATAGAGCACATTGATGATAGGGTACCCCACACCATTGTTCCACTGATTAGCCACTCTCACACCCTAACGAAAAACATCATGGCGTTCCCACCTCTTCCGAAAGAACCATGTCACAACCTACCTACACACACATGGGCCTCAAAATCACATCTTTCCCATAAACACTTGATCCACATACCACATCACATCCTGCCCAAAGACACATGGGCCACTACCACAACACATCCCACCCGTAGACAGCTGTTTCACAACCAAACCTCATCCTGAAGACACCTAGGAAGCACAACTTATCTCATCTCGAAGACACCTGGGAAATAGATCTCTCCCGCACACACCTAGGCCTGACAAACCACCACCCACCCGAAGAATCTTGGTCCATCATCGCCTGGAAGAGGGAGTAGGGAAGAGCGGGTGGCCAACCATCCATCCTATCACCAAGATGTTTGGGAAAGACACCCTCCCCCATAACAATGGGGGTGTTCGGAACATAGTTCTCAACTAGGGTGGGGCACATACAAAAAAAACAAGGAAATACAGGTATACATATATAGTATCAAACACTCAATCCCAACCTATGGGTTCTTAATCAACAACCGACTCAAGATACCACCTCTGCTGCTACTTCTAAAAGCACAACCACACAAAAAGTCACAACTCAAAACATAACCCCAACCAATTCAATTAACCAATTTTCATTCTTTATTAACTATTCATTTATTTATTCCATCACTACTTGGGAAAATACTAAGTACACCACACAACAAAAGTCACACAGAGGAAGAAGAACCATGGTAAATTAACCCACTTCATATTTCCACTCTGTTTAACACCCATTCATCCTATACAAAGTACCAATCCCAAGACATGGGGTAAAGATTTCTGCATGATACTCATGGAGAAACCCTAGGTGAATTACCCATACCAACTGCCACCATCAATCAATCTTCAAATTCATTCCACCCAATCCATCATCTCAACCACAACAAACCCCCAACTCACAGCCACACACAACATAACTCACCACAACCATCTTGGAATCCCTACTAAATAACCACACTACACCCATCACATCAAACAATATAAACATAGAACAACCTGATGGCAGTCCCACTACACAACACTGACCATTAATTTCACAATCAACCTATCTCTCAACCTGAGATTCCATTACACCACCCGTACCACCACACATCACACATACAAACCCACAACCTTACTAAAAAAAAGTTAGAACAAACCCACACCCAACACACCACCGCACGACCTAAGGCAGAGCATATTTAGATTTAACAAGGCATTCCTAATTCAATTTCCTTTTGTTAATCCAGGGTTTATCACAAAAATAGTTTGATCCTAGGGCATCCATTTATCATCCAAGTGTATGTGGTTAATCAATTTCATATATATACATTCGTTCAACAGAACAACAAAAATAAACATTCACAATCCATTCCAAGTTCACAAACAAAGACCACCAATGACCATGATTTTTAGTCGGCATATAGCACATATAAATTCCCAACATCAACAGATAACAAAGCAGAACATAAGTCACTTTTCCCAACCCTGCATTATAATCTTAAACCGATTCAATTATATTTATTTATTTGGTATTATTATGTCTTCATAAGGAGACATTCATACACCCACCTCACATGATACACAAATAAAAGTGAAATAAAGGGATACCTACTTTAAAGAACAGATAATCAACACCTCCTTATTGTGCTAAGATAGGGGTGCGCAAGCATTAGAAAAATCCAGGGAAAACATGATCCAAAGGCCTCAACACAACCACATGACTCCTCAGGAATAAAGGTTCAGGGTGCACCAAGAGAAAATGAGATAACACAAGGAAGAGAGGATTTCATCTTTAGAAATACTAGATCCCATATCAATGGAAGGAATGATTTTTAAAATCCATTAAAGTTGGATCTTGACTAATAGCACACAATTTGACCATTTAAAACCCTAAAGATCTTTATAAAAGTCAAATATATGATTAATCACTTTGAACCATATCCAAAACCATTTAAACATGGTATTAAATTCATTTTGTGTCAATTAAAACATTAAAGGGGTGAAACTAGAAAAACTGGGAAGATTCTAAAATTTTGAAAAACTGTCAAAAATGACTTGCCGTTAGGTGAGTCATCTTCACGAGTCACTGATGGATGAGTCACCGTTGGGTGAACCACCATTGGATAAACTACCGGTGGATGAGTCACCATTGGTTGAATCACCGTTGGGTGACTCACCATTGCGTGACTCACTATTAGATGACTCACCATCGAACGAGTTATTGTTGGATGAGTCACCATTGGATGAGTCACCATTGTGAGTCACTGCTAGATGAGTCACTATTGGGTGACTCACTATTGGATGAGCTACCGGTGGATGAGTCACTGTTTGGTTACTCACCGGTGGATGAGTCACCATTGGACGAGTCACTGTTGTGACTAACTATTGTGACTAACTATTGTGACCTACCTTCGTGATTTACTGTTCCTAACTCACTAGTCTTGACCCACCATTGAGAGTCACCATTGAGAGCTACCAGTGGACGACTCACTGTTAGATGAGCTACCGCTGGAAAACTAAATTTTTGGCAAACTCTTGAAATGAGTCACCGTGACCTCCCATAATACTCCAAACACTGTATTTTCACAAAGTAATGGACCAGAGAGGTTTGGTCCATTACATTAAATACCTATGAAACTATTCTCACCCTTGATAATTCTAAACCAAACCTAGAAGGAAAATAGGGGTCTGAACAACCACCCTATGGGATACCTCTAAAGGATCTCACTGCACTTGAAACACCACTACTGATATCCAGGTTCAACGATAAACCACCATGTGTTGTTCAAAACATGGAGTGAAGCCTCAACATCTAAAAATAACCTCCTCTAACATCTTCTAACCCAACTGACTAGAAGACACACCACACTAGATCAAAAAACACACTATCCGAATACACAAATCAGAGAATCCCATTCTCCATGTCAAGATACTATCCACTCTGGGTGGCACTGACTCGCCCACACGGGTTTAATCACATCACAGTTAATGTGTCTCAATTAGGAATTTGGTTTCCCCTTTTCACATGTTAGGACTTTATCGTACACTATAGAACAAGGAAAAAACTCATCTCATAACAAAAAAAGGTTCAAAAATCACATTACAAAGTAAAACAGAACAAGGAAAAACTCAAAACAACTCCGGGTACTCAGCACACATATGCACTTATCACTCCCAAGTACTCTCCTCCAGGACACCATACCTCCACAACACGTGAGCCAAAGGAATGGTTTTTCCATGAAACAACTTATATCAACAATCCTGGATCTCTAATGGCCTCTCCACATATCTCACACCATCTTCTATATCCAACTCTCCCCAGTCTATGACATGAGAGTCATCGTGAAGATACCGATGAAGCTGAGAAATGTGAAAGATGTCATGGATCATCTCAAACTACAGTGAAAGTGCTAACTGGTATTCCACCTTGCCAACTCTCCCCAATACCTCAAAGGTCCTGATGAACTTGGGAGAAATCCTTCTCACTCTGATAAACCTCCACTACCCACGTCGGGGGGGGGGGACCTTCAAGAATACGTGGTCCCCAACCTTGAACTCCAAGGGCCTCCTCTTGCAATTGACATACAACTTCTAAAGGTCTTGTGCTTCCTTCATCCTCTCATGAACAAGCTAAACTTTATATTTTGTGATCTACACTACCTTAGGTCCAAGAATAGCCGTCTCCCCATCCTCTATCTAGTACAAAGGTGAATGACACGGTCTTCTATAAAAATATTAAAATGGAGTCGTACCAATGGAAGAGTGATAACTATTATTATAATAAAAATAAACCAAGGGTAAGTGTCACACCCAAGATCCACTAAAGTCTAAGACGCATGCCCACAACATGTCTTCTAGCATCTGGATAGTCCGTTCTGTCTTCCCATCTATCTGAGGGTGGAAAGCTGTGCTGAGGCATAACTGAGTTCCAAAAGCACGCTGTAATCCCCTCCAGACTCACGAGGTAAAATATGTATCCCAATCTGAGATAATGGATCCCAAAAATCCATGTAACTACACCACCTCATCTTTATACCTCTTTGTTGAGGTATCCACTGCTCCTGAATCCATGATCGCTAAGAAGTGAGACAATTTTTTTAGTCAATATACTACTACTCGGGGACATATATGGGATGCAACAAACCATTGGGAACACAGTGTCATCCTTCACCTACTGACACACTAAGCACTTCGCCACAAACTTCTCCACTGTTTGTTTCATCCTGGGCAACCAAAATTGCATCCTAAAGACATGATACATATTGTAAACTCTTGGGTGTACCGCTAAGGGTGAGCTATGAAAATAATAGAGGACTCCCTCATGCATCACCACTAGAACAAATAGCCTTCCACAGAACAACATCTGATCCTAAAAATCCTAAAACCATCCCTTTAGAGCACCACCATGCTCAATGCGATTGCACATCACCTCTGCATCTAAGTCTTCCCATTGAGACTCCCCCACCTACTGTATTAGAGAAGATGGTAGTGTCATCTAAAATAAACAACCTCTACTGCCATCCATTCCTACATCTAAGTGCAAGGCTACCAATTCATCCATCGCCTTCCAAGCATACAAATATTCCTAAACTACCTCTTTCTATGACTTCATGCTCAAGGCATATACCACAAAATTTACCTTTCCCAGGGTGTAAGATATCTCAAAATCATAGTCCTGAAGAAAATTCATCCACCTTCACTATTGAAAGTTAAGATCTAATTAGAAAAATATATACCTCAAATTCTTGTAATCTATGAAGACCACAAAGCACTCCCCAATGAGGTAATGTCACCATCACTTCAATGAAAACACAATTTCTTCCAACTCCAGATCATGGGTGTCATAGCTACATTAATGGGGAAATAATTTCCTAGATCCATAAGAGATAAATCCCCACTACTACATTAGTATGAATCCCAATCCTAGATGGGAATCATCACAAAACACCTCAGACATCACCCCTTCCTCTAGAAACTAGATCACTATAACACTAACCAACTTCCCCTTCAGATAGCCAAACACTGCTTAACACTGCTCACTCCACAAAATTTTTTGGTCTTTCCTAGTCAAAGCTATCAATATAGATATAAATTAAGAGAAATCGAGTACAAACCTCTAGTAATAGCCTATAAGACCAAGAAATCTAAGAACCTATGAAAAATTCTTGGGTGATGCCCAAGAAAAAACTATTTAAACCTTTTATGGGTCCACTACTACACTCTACCGGGACTCCACATGCCTAAGGAAATGAACCACCCATGTCCAATACTTGCACTTGGACAACTTTCCGTAGATATGATGGCGTCGAAGGACCTGCAAGATAGTCCTGAGATGCTTGACATGCTCCTCCTCTCACCTCAAGTAGATCAAGATGTCATCGATGAACACGATGATGAACTGATCCAAGAACTCATGAAAGATGAAGTTCATGAGTCCCATAAACATGGCTAGTGCGTTCATAACAACAAAATACGTGACTACGAACTTGAAGTGCCCATACCTATATCTGAAAGTAGTCTTTGGAATATCATCCTCCTTCACCCTCAACTGGTGATATCCAGACTGCAAATTGAACTTAAAAATCCAACTCAACCCTCTCAGCTGGTCGAAAAGATCATCTATCCTTGGGAGGGGTAACGGTTCTTGACTGTTACTTGATTAAACATTCGGTAGTCTATGCACAACCTCAGACCATGATCTGCCTTCTTTGCAAACAACACTGGAGCACCCCACGATGACCCACTAGGCTAGATAAATCTCTTCTTCATCAAATCATCTATCTAAATCCTCAACTCCTACAACTCAGAAGGTTCCATAGCTGAAAAGGTAAACAAGGAATTCCTAATCCCGAGTAGTATGTAATTTTATTTATGATTCATTTTAACTCATTTCGTTATCCATTTAAAATTCTACAAAAAAAACTCAAATAAAATAGGAACACAAGTCATTATGATGCATGTACTTTTCTAAGGTCTCTACCCTGTAAATGATGTATCCTCACTTGGTCATTTGGTAGGCTCAGAGTCCTTGCATCGGATCATGGGGGGCCCTAAAATATTGTGTCCTAGTCGGTATTCCCTAGCCTATATCACACACCAAGATCACCTAACACTGTTTCCATACCAACCCATGCAATCATCAATGTTCCTAACTCCAAAATCCATCCTATATATCAAACATCACCTCTGATACCATTCTATCACATCCCATCCATCCAAATATTCCCCTCCTGAGCTGGCCATGAAGGAAGATAGATAATGACCCCCAAGTCCTGCCTCCAGTAGGCCCTGGGGTGGAAACTAGCACCAAGGGTACACAGATCTCACAAAATGGGAGGCATTACCCTTTTTATAGTAACTAAGATTGGGAGATAAGATGACCCAACCCAAAAAAACTACAAATACTATACATAAAAGTAATCCAAAATCATCCCATATGCATGTTTAAAATATAACTGATAAAAAACAAGAGTCTCCAAAGTAAATATCCAAAAGTAAAGCTAAGCAGTGAAACAACAACTGTCCCAATGTCTGAGCTAGTAACGCTCGACATGGTCCTCGTAGTCCTCCTGGAAACCTGAAATAAGTTTTACAACATAGGGTGATCATACAAGTATACTCAATAGGAAAAACCAAAGTTTCTCTCATGCACAAGTGGGAGAAGCATACTAATTCTCCTGTGAGAAAACAACATAAACCAACAACACCTAACGAGGTATACTAGCCACCCTAATCTCACCAAAGGAATTATCACCAAATAACGCAAGTCAAGTAAAGTAATATAGATCACATCAATGACAGGGTAACTCACACCACTTTCCCACTAATTATCCACTCTCACACCCTAATAATAAATTTCATGGAGCTCCCACCTCTTCTGAAAGAACCACATCACAACCGCATGCACACACATGGTTCTCATAACTACATCACACAAGAATACACATGGGACACATACCACATCACACCCCGCCCGCAGACACCTGGGCCACTACCACAACACATCTTTCACACAGACACCTGGGCCACAACCACAACTCATCCTGAAGACACATATAAAGCATAATGCATCTCATCCTGAAGACAAATGGGAAAGAAAACTTACTCGTACACACCTAGGACTCATAAACCACCACCTTATTGAAGAATCTTGGGCCATCACTGCTTGGAAGAGGGAGTAGGGAAGATTAGGTGGCCAATAATCCATCCTCCCATCAGGATGTTTGGGAAAGACACCCTCCTCATAACAATGGGGGTGTTCAGCACATAGTGATCAACTAGGGTGGGGTGCATACAAACACACAAGGAAATATAGATATACATATATAGTATCAAACACTCAAGACCAACCTATGGGTTCTTAATAAACAACTAACTCAAGATACCACCTCTTCTACTACTTCTAAAATAAAAAACACACAACAATTCACAACTCAAAACATACCCCCAACCAATTCAATCAATCAACTCTCATTATTTATTAACTATTAATTTATTCATTCTATCACTAACCAGGAAACTACTAAGTACACCACACAACAATCCACATAGAAAAAGTCACACAGAGGAAGAAGAACCACAATAAATTAACCCACTTCATATTTCTGCTCGGTTTAACACCCATTCATGCAATAACAAAGTACCAATCCTAAGACATGGGGCAAATATTTCTGCATGCTACTCACGGAGAAACTACAGGTGAATTACCCATACTAACTAATGCCATCAATAATTATTCAAAGACATTCTGCCCAATCCATCATCTCAACCACAAAACCCCCCAACTCATAGCCACACACAACAAAACTCACCACAACCATCTTGGAAGACCTGCTGTATAACCACACCACACCCATCACATCTAATAATATAAAACATAGCACAACCCAATGGCGATCTCGCTACACAACACTACCCATCAATTCCACAATCAATCAATCTCTCAACCTGATATTCCATTACACCACCCGTACCACCCCACACCACATAACCAAACCCACAACCCTACTACAACACAAGTCAGAACAAACCCACACTCAACACACCACCACACATCCCAAGTTAGAGCATATTCATATTTAACAAGGCATTCCTCATTAAATTTTCTCTTGTTAATCCAAGGGTTATCACTGAAACAATTTGATCCTGGGGAATCCATTTATTAGCCGAGTGTATGCGGTTAATCAATTTCACACACACACACACACACACACATTCATTCAATAGAAGACCAACAACAAGAATTCACAAGAAATTCTAGGTGCACAAACAAAAAACACCAACAACCATGATTTTTAGTAGGCATATAGACCATATAAATTCACAACATCAACAGATAACAAAGCAGAACATAAGTCACTTTTCCTGACCCCACATGATAATCTTAAACTAATTAAATTATCTTTATTTATTTGGTATTTTTCTATCTTTATAAGGAGAAATTCAAACACCCACCCCACATGATACACAAATAAAAGAGAAAGGAAGGGATCCCTACTTTGAATAACAGAAGGTCAACACCTCATTATTACGCCAAGAAAGGGGGTGCACAAGTAGTAGAAAAATCCAAGGAAAACGTGATCTAAAGGCCTCAACACAACCACACGACTCCTCAGGAAGAAAGGTTCAGGGCGCACCAAGAGAAAACAGGAGCGCACTGGGAAGAGAGGATCTCAGTTTTAGAAATCCTAGATCCCATATCAATGGAAGGAACATTTTTTAAAGAAATTAAAGTTGGATCTTGACCAAGATCATACAATTTGACCATTTAAAATCCTCATGATCTTTATAAAAGTCAAAGATACGATTAATCACTTTGAATTGGACCCAAAAACATTTAAACATGGTATTAAATTCATTTCTTCTCAATTAAAATGTTAAATGGGTGAAACTAGAAAAATTGTGAAGATTCTGAAATTTTAACAAACTATTGAAAATGAATCACCGTTGGGTGAGTCACCGTCGCAAGTTACTGATGGATGAGTCACTATTGGGTGAATCACTATTGGATGAGCTACCGGTGGATGATTCACTATTGGGTGACTCACCGTTGGACGACTCACCATCGAATGAGTCACTGTTGGATGAGTCACTATTGAACAAGTCACTGTCATGAGTCACCGCTAGATGAGTCACCATTGGGTGTCTCACCATTGGACGAGATACCAATGGATGAGTCACCATTGGGTGACTCACTATTATACGAGTCACTGTTGAATGAGTCACCGTTGTGACTCACCATCACAACCTACTGTCATGACTTACTGTTCCTAACTCACCAGTCTTAACCCACCATTGTGAGTCACCAATGCAAGCTACCAATAGAAGACTCACCATTAGATAAGCTACCATTAGAAAAATGGATTTTTATAAAACTCTTTAAATGAGTCATCGTGACCTCCTAGAACACTCCAAACATTGTATTTTCACAAACTAACAGACCAGATAGTTTCGGGCCATTACAGTCAGTTGTGGGGAGAAGCGCGTCAGTGGTGGGATTTTTTTCTAGGAGAGTTAAAGGAGGCAGACGTGTTGTGGGTCGAATTTTAGAAGGAGTTCCAGGTGGAGTTCATTTCATCGAATATGAAGTATGAGAGTAGGTAGGAGCTAATCTCCCTTCAGTAGGGGAGTATTTTAGTATGATATCTTGGGATCAAGTTCAATGACCACATGTGCCTTTCCCTAGATCTTTTTCTGGATGAGGATTCTCATGTGAGATGTCTCAAGGAGGCACTCCACCCTTCTATCCAGTATGTGGTTACTCCTTTTACGTTGACAATGTATTTAAAGGTTCATAAGAAGGAAGGGGTGATCAAGATAATGCACTCATGAGGAGGTCTACCACAAGAGGGGGGGGGGAATTAGAGTTCTTTGAGAGGTAGAGTTGTTAGCAGTAGGTATCAGGTTCCAGGACCTTTGAGGTTTCGACTGATGGGGAGACGACCTCAACAACTTCCTTATCTGCCTTTTAGTGCCAACAATCACCATTACTTTCCTATGGTATTGGGGAGGATGTGTTTATTATGTGGGGTTTACGACCATCTTCATAATCCATTCCCAATGGCTACCTGAGCTTAGTTTGTTGGAGGTTGAAAAGTTCAATAATAAACTCAGTAGCAGTTACCAGCGCAACCATTTCAGCAGCAAGGAAAGCAGGATTTTGCTCCACCAAGGGGATATGGAGAAGGTCGAGGCCAAACTCAAGATGTACCTAATTCTCAGGGACCATGACCTAATCATGTTAGTGGAGGTGTAAATCATCATAGAGTTAGGGGAGCTGGGAGTGGTCAATTGCATGCATTAGAGGCGATAGTTCTAGTGAGGCCAGAGGTCATTAGAGGTACGATCAGTTTGTTTGGTACCCTTGCTTTTGCTTTGTTTGATTTAGGATATTCACACTCTGTTTCACCCACTCTATCCCATTATTTGAGACTATACATAGATAGGCTTCCCGTGCCCCTGGTGTTGAGTATGCCAGTTGGAGGCCAGACCAGCTTGTTTGATGTGTGCTAGGGGTGTAGTCTGATGATGGGACCACATCAGTCCCATGGGGATATCTTCTTACTATATATATAGCCATAATATTTCATCCTCGACATTGAATAGTTGTATTCCATGTATACCATTATCAACTATTTCCATAGGAGAGTTTCATTTTTGGATGTGGATGGACAATGTGCAATTTTAGTTGGAGAGAAAAGTTGTCAGGTGGGATGATAGTGTGTGGAAACCATTCTCTCATTATTGGATGAGCTATCATTATAGTCAGTGTATGTTGAGATGGTGGAGGTTCCCAAGGTCATTGGGTAATTATTGGATGTTTTCCCCGAGGAGGTTGTGACACCACCCCCTCGATGTGATGTCAAGTTTGGGATAGACTTGCAGTCTAGTGCTTCTTTGATTTCAATGGATCCTTATCGAATGACCCATTCTAAGTTACAAGAGTTGAGGATTTAGATTGATGGTTTGATGCATAAGGGTTTTATCTGACCTAGTGTATCGCTGTGGGGTGCTCCAGTGCTGTTCACAAAGAAGGAGGATGGTAGTATGAGGTTATGTATAGACTACTGGAGGTTGAATCAGGCGATGGTTAAGAACCATTAACCCCTTCCAAGGATAAATGATCTTTTTGACTAGTTGAGAGGTTCAATCTATTTCTCTAAGATTGATCTATGCTCTGGATATCACCAGTTAAGGGTGAAGGAGGGTGATATACCGATGAATTATTTCATATGTAGGTATGTGCATTTCAAGTTTGTAGTCATGCCATTAGGTGTTACGAACACACCATCCATGTTCATGGGTCTCATGAAATCTATGTTCTGTGAGTTCCTAAATTAGTTCGTTATCTTGTTCATCGACGGAATCTTAATCTACTTGAAGTTATAGGAGGATCATACCAAATATCTCAGAACTATCTTACAGGTTCTTCGACGCCACCAGATCTATGGAAAGTTGTCCAAGTGTAAGTTCTAGACACGGGAGGTACATTTCCTTGGGAATGTGGTGTCTCAGTAGGCTATATCAGTGGACCCATCAAAGGTTAAAGAGGTTATTTCTTGGGAGACACCCAAGAATGTGGCAGAAGTTTGTAGTTTTCTTGGTATCACAGGCTATTATTAGAGGTTTGTACCTGATTTCTCTCAAGTTACAGGTCTGTTGACAACTTTGACTAGAATGGATCAAGATTTTGTGTGGAGTGAGCAGTTCTAGGTAGTGTTTGGTTACTTGAAGGGAAATTTGTCCAGTTCCCCAGTACTCCAGTTTCTAGAAGAAGGGGTGATGTTTGAGGTGTTTTGTGATGCTTCTCATCTAGGTTTGGGATGAATGCTAATTTTGTAGCGAGTAGTGATCTCTAATGGGTGTAGAAAGTTACATCCTCATGAGTGTAACTATTCCACCCATAATTTGGAGTTAGTAGTAGTTGTGTTTTCACTGAAGTTGTGGTGACATTACGTCATTGGGGAGTGCTTTGTGGTCTTCACAGATCACAATAGCTTAAGGTATATCTTTTCCCAGCACAATCTAAATATGTGACAATATAGGTGGATAAATTTTCTTTAGGACTATGATTTCGTGATCTCCTACACCATAGGGAAGGTAAATGTTGTGGCTAATTCTTTGAGTAGAAAGTTGCAGAAGGAGGATGTTTAGGAATATTCGGATGCTTGGAGAGTAATGGAAGAGTTGGCAGTCTTACACTTAGATGTAAGGGTGGATGTAAATAAGGGATGTTTATTTCAGGTGATGATGAAATCCTCTATAATTCATCATGTGGAGGAGTCTCAGTGGAGAGACTTAGAGGCACAAGTGATGAGTGATCGTGTTGGCTATGATGATGCCTGGAGGGATGGTTGGAGGACAGTCATAACCAGATGTTGTTCTGAGGGAAGTTGTTTGTTATGATGGTGATGCATAGTTAAGTCCTTTGTGAGTTTCATAACTCACCCTTGGTGATGTATATGGTAATTTCCAAGATTTACTATGGCTTAAGGATGCAATTTTGGTGACCCGAGATGAAATGAGTAGTGGCAGAGTTTGTGGTGAAGTGATTGATTTTCCAGTAGGTAAAATCTAATCATTGTGTCCCTAGTTTGTTTTTTTACATCCTTTGGATGTCCCATAGTGGAAATGGAATGAAATATAAATGTATTTATTCATGGGGTTACCCATAAATCATGGAGGTTACAATGCTATTTGGGTGATAGTGGATCAATTGATTAAATCAGCCCACTTCCTAGCCATTAAGGAGTCGGGCTTAGTGGATGCCTTGGCCAAGAGGTATGTGGATAAGGTGGTGTGGTTTCATGGAGTTACAAGGTCCATCATTTCATATTGGGACATGTAGTTTACCCCACAAGTCTGTAGGGGATTACAACATTCTTTTTGCACCCAATTATGCCTCAATACTGTTTTCCACCCTTAGATCGATGGGCATATAGAGTATACTATCTAGAAATTCGAGGATAATTTGCGGGCATACATATTGGACTTTGTAAAATCTTGGGTATGAAACCTATCTTTGGTGTAGTTTACTTATAATAATAGATATCACTATTCCATCGGTATGGTGCCATTTGAGGTGTTGTACGGAAGACTATGTTGTTCTTCATTATGCTGGATGAAGGTTGGGGAGATAACTATTCTTGGTTTCGATGTGGTGCAGAGTATGATCGAGAAAGTTCATCTTGTTTGTGATAGGATGAAAGCAGCGCAGGACTAGAAGAAATCATATGCTAATCACATAAGGAGGCCCTTAGAGTTTGAGTTTGGGGACCACATGTTCTTGAAGGTATCCCCTCGATGCGAGAAACATAGGTTTGGAAGAGGGAGTAAGATTTCTCCCAGGTTTTTTGGTCCCTTTGAGGTGTTAGGGTGAGTTGGTGAGGTGGCATACTAGTTTTCATTTCCATCACAGTTGGAAAGGATCCACAACATCTTCCATGTCTCATATCTTCGTCGGTATCTACATGATGACTCCCATGTCATTGACTAGGGAGAGTTGGATATTGAGGATGAAGTGAAATTTTTGGAACAACTAGTGGAAATCCAGGATCGATGAGAGAAGGTGTTGTGTGGACAGACCATTCCTTTGTTTCATGTGTTATAGAGGCATGGTGGCTAGGAAGAGAGTACTTGGGAGTGAGAGACGCAGATGCATGCCTAGAACCCAAAGTTGTTTTGAGTTTTGTTTTGCTCTATTTTTCTTTGAAATATGATGTTGGAACCTTGTTTTATGAGATGAGATGTTTTCTATTGGTTTATGATTGTGTGTGGCGTTCCATGTGATAAATTCCTGATGTGTGGAAAGGGGAGGACCTGATTTCTAATTGAGACACATTAACTACGATGCGATTAAACCCATGTGAGCAAGTCAGTGTTGCCTAGAGAAGATAGTATCTTGACTTAGAAGAAAAAATTATTTAATTCATGTGTTTGGGATAGTGTGGTTTGTTGGTTGTATGGTGGCATGACTTGTTGGTTGTAGTGGTTGTTAGATTGGGATACATGGAGATTTAGAGGTTGTGCAATGTGTTTTTAGTCATTTGGTTTGGTGTGTTTGGTTTGTAGTAACATTTGAGATATGAAAAAAAATCCTTGAGAGGTATCTCATGAGGTGGTTGTTTGGATCCCTTCCATTATAGGTTTGGTTTTGGATTCTTGAGGGAAAGAATATTTTGAGAGGTATCTGATGCAACGGTCCATGCATTCCTGATCTGTTTGTGAGTTTTTGATTGTTGGAGCGTTCAGAAGAGGCTTGGAAGGAGTTTAGAGGAGTTCGGTTTCTAAAGGAAAAAAGGGCGATTACATGTTTTGTAACCTGATTACACAATGTGAAAGTTGGTTTTGTGGCTTATCTAGAAAGTTTCACGGTGTATAAATATTTTACATAGTGTGAATAATAGTTTCACGGTGTCTAATATTTTGGGGTTAGAAAAATAAATTAAAATGAAGAGGCGACACATTTTTCAGCGAAAACTGAACCTCAGGTATTACACGGCGTGAAAAGAGATTACATGTCATTTAATACCCAGACCCATTTTTGTTTTAAAATTCTTTATGGATGAAATTTCATCCATTCAACCATTTTCTATCCTTCCTCTCATTCTAGGTGAACCCTAGTCACCCCAAGGAATTATTCAAGCCCTCTTCCTCCCTCTTAGATCCGTTGATCCCGATGGTTGTTTGTTGGAAATATGTGATCAATTTATAGTGAATTTTCTCCCTTTTCTCATCAATTTCCTCTTGTTCTTTCCCTGGGATTAACTACCGTGGTATGATTTTTCTTGAGTTGGATTTTTGGGAAGTGTTTTGATAATATTCTGTTGTAGAATAGGTTGATACATATTTATAGTGGCGGGGTTGTCACTTGAGGGCATTCTTATTTGCCCTGCGGTGTACGAACAAGTTGGAAAGCTTCTTTGAGGTAGGATTTACTTTGTTTCTCCTTATTGTGCATCATACGGGAGGAGTATTACTTATGTTTACCTATGAATCATGGATTTTCTAGCCTAATTAAAGGTAAATAATCAGTTAATTGAAATTGAGGGGAAATGGGGGTTGATTCACATTCTTTTTATAGATTTTTGTTTGTTTGTGATATTGTGATTGTTCAGGCTTGATACCCCACTAAAAATTATGATTTTTTGTGACTTTTTTTTTCATTGGATACATCTACAATAGTTATTTCCTTGATTTATATTTGTTTGGTATCACCCAAAAATGAAAATTGGCTAATCACGTATACCTAGCTAATGAATGGATGCCTAAGGATTATACAATTTCTATAACAACCCCTAAATTAACAAGTGTAATTAAATAAGAAATGCCTTATTAAATATGAAATTTTGTTTTGTATGGTTTGTGTTGTGGTGCATTTGTGAGCATGATTGTGTGTTGTGGGATAAATTGGGTGGTGAAATGGAATCTCATGTTGAGATTGATTGATTGTGGAATGGATGAGAAGTGTTATGTAGTAGGGCTGTGATTGGGTTGTGCAGTGATGTGTTTCTAGATGTGGTTGTGTGTGGATGGTTTTGGAGGGATGACTTTGAGGAAGGATGGTGATGGTTGGTACGGGTACTTCATGTAGAGTTTCTCCATGAATGAATTTTGTTGTGTTTCTTGTTGTGTGATATGATTAGTAGTTGTCTGGGTAGTAATGGATTGAATAAATATTTTCTAATGAAGTTTAGAATTTTTGGTTGGATTGGTCAACAGAATGAATAAATAAATTTTTAATAAATTATGGAAATTGGTTAAATGAGTTGGTTGGGAAAATGAAATGGTTTTTTAGTGTGGTGTGTGGTGTCGTGCATCTAGAGGTAACAAAAAAGGTGATGGTGTGGTGACTTGGTTGTTTGTTTTGAGAACCCATAGGTTGGGTATGAGTGTTTGGAATATTATATGTTTATAATTGTATTTTCCTTATGATTTATATACACACCCCACCCTAGTTGAGCACTATGTGTCGAACACCCCCATTTTCACTTGGGAGGGTGTCTTTCCCAAACATCCTAGTGGGAGGATGGATGGATAGACACCCACTCTTCCATGATCCTTCTTTCAGGCGGTGATAATGCATTATTCTTTGGGAATATTGTGGTTTGTGAGGCCTAGGTGTGTGTAGGTGAGTTGTGCTTTCCCAAGTTCATTTAGGATGAGATGAGTTGTGATTTCTTAGGTGTCTTCAGGATGAGGCGTGGTTTGTGGAACAGGTGTTTGTGGGCGGTATGTGATGTGGTTTGTGGCCTAGATGTCTATAGGTGGGATGTGATGTGGTTTGTGTCCCAGGTGCCGACGTGTGGGATGTGATGTGGTTGTAGCCCCAGTGTCTGCGGGCGGGATGTGTTGTGAGGCCCAGGTGTCCATGGGCGTGTTGTGATGTGGCATGTTCGAAAGAGGTGGGAGCACCAGGACATTTTCCGTTAGGGCGTGAGAGTGACTAATCGGTGGTAAAGTAGTGTAGGGTACCCCATCATTGATGTGCCTTATATTATATTACTTGACTTGCGTTATTTGGTGAGTATGCTTTGGTGAGGTTGGGGTGGCTAGTATACATGATTTGGTGTTGTTTGGTTCTGTTGTTTTCTCATGGGTTCATGAGTATGCCTCTTTCACTTGTGCACGAGAGACTTTGGTTTTCCTACTGAGTATAATTGTTTTCTCACCCTATGTATATAAACTAATTTTAGGTTTCCAGAATGATTTCGTAGACCGTGTTGGACCCTACTAACTCAGATCTTTAAAGTTGTTGTGTCGCTACCTAGTTTTACTTTGGGTTCTTACTTTGAAGACTTTTGTATTTGTATCAGTTCCATTTTACACATGTATGTGGGATGGTTTTGGATTACTTTTTATATATGTCTTGGAGTTTCTTTGTGGATGGTCCATCATATCTCCCATTTTTTTTCTTAAAATGGGTAATGCCTCCCATATTGTGAGATTTGTACACCCTTGGTGCTATTCTCCAACCTAGGACTTACTGGAGGCAAGACTCGGGGACCATTATCTCCCTTTCTTAATTGCTATCCCAGGACGAGTATCTTTGGGGAAGGGGGATCATGAAAATTATAAATTGGAATAACAGGTGAATTGTAGTGATTGATTATGATATAATCACTTGGACTAAAACTGTTTAAGTGACACGTAATCAACTTGACATGTTTACTTGATTTTTTATGGCTATCCTGGCATGCTAACAACCTTAGGGTTAAATGATAAATGGAACTGGATATGTTTTAATTATTATGATAATTGAGATCCTGACCTTATGAAATATAAATGGCTATATTAATGGTAATTGGATGTTTTTACCATTATGGAACGTGGCGACATGTTTGTTATGCTTAGTGTTCAGTAATTTTGAAATGATTATATATAGGGCTCACACCAGATTTTTCTAAAACGATTATATATAGGGATTTTGCTCAGTTATGCTGAAATGATTACATATAGGGATTATTCCCAATTATGATGAAATGATGATATACATGGCTTGTTCCTAGCATGCTAAAATACTAATATGGGCATGTGCCTGGTGGTGCTAAAATTCTTATATAAAGGGGGTTTTCTTGGTTTTCCTGTATTTTGTATCCTATTATTTTGTGTACTATACCCTGTGAGGGTTATGAATATGGTTGGAATGGTTTAACAACATGATTAGAGATATCTGACATCGTACCAAAGCAGGTTGGGGCTGACCTAGGTGTCAACCTAGAGCTTGTGGGTTAGTGTATTTATTTCGTGTGAAATATTAATTTATTAAATTAATACCTTGTTTATCACTTTATTGCATGAATTTTCAACCTAATGAGTTATAATCACAGCCTATATGGAACACTATTCAGTACCGAGACAAATTTCATGGATGAAGGTCTGGACAAGAGCAAGGGACCCTATTGTTGATTTTTGATTGTTGAATGAGATGGAGCTTGGAGATGGGACCAATGCGAGGTTTGGGATTGGGGGTCTTCTGAGTCTTTATTAGAGTGTGTTTAATATTTTGTCCTTGATTTTCAACATGTCATTTAGTTACATTAAACCTTTAATTACATTATTTCATTATTATTTGGTTTGTCAGTTTGGACCATTTTTTGGATTGCCTTTTTATTATATATATTTATCATTTACACTATTTCTGCTACTCTGTTATAATTTTTCTGCTGTTATTGTTTCACTGTACAAGAGGTTATAATCTCCCCACTATATTCCTCACATCACTACTACAAAAAACGGGCTTTATCAGCACTCAAAACGGGCTTTAACAGTGCTAAAAAAGCACTGTAAAGCTCAAAGATGATAGGGGGGGGGGTACCCTTTATCAATGCTAAATAAGCATTGATAAAGGGAGCCTTTATCAGCACTAAAAAAGTGCTGATAAATGTGTTTTTTATCAGAGTTGATAAAGGTTTCCTTTATAGGTTCTAAAAAATCACTGATAAATGACATGTCAGCTGTAACATAAAATTCTATAGCAGCACACCCAAACAAGACCTGCAAAAAATTCATCATCTCAACAAGTATACCCATACAAAATTAACACATAATTCATAAGGTAATTACACCAAGTATACCCATACAACAAGTATAACTATACACCATTAACACATAATTCATAGGTTAATTAAATACATAAAGAATTTAATTAAGAATTCAGGGGGTTGGGGGGGCTGTTCAGGGGTTTGGGGTGGATGTCTAGGGGGGGTAGGGGGTGTTTGGGGGGATGAGGGGTGTCCGGGTGGATAGGGGTGTCCAGGGGGGTGGGGGGTCCAAGAGGTTGGGGGGCTATCCAAGGGGGGGTGGGGTGGTGTTCAGGAGGGTGGGGGTGGCCGTACATGGGTGGGGGGTGTCCAGGGGGTGGGGGGTGTCTAGGTGGTGGGGTGGTGTTTAGGAGGGGTGGGGGTGCCGTCCAGGGGGTTGGTGGGTGTCTGGGGGGGGGGGGGTCAGGGGGGCTGTCCATGAAGGTGTTTGGGGGGTGGGGGTGTCTAGGGAATTGGGGGGGGGATTCTCAGGGGGTGGGGGGGGGGTGTCCAGAGGGGTGTGGGGGGGGTGTCCAGGGGGTGGGGTGGTGTCCAGGGGGGTCCAGGGGGTTGGTGGGGCTATCCAAGGGGGGCTGGGGTGGTGTCCAGGGGGGGGGGTGGTTGTCCATGGGGGTGGGGGTGTCCAGGGGGGGTGGGGGAGATTTCCATGTGGTGGGGTGGTGTCTAGGAGGGGTGGGGGGTGTCCGGGGGGGGGGGGGTTGGGGGTTGGGGGGCTGTCGAGGGTGGGTGGGGGGGTGGGGGCTGTCCATGGGGGTGTCCAGGGGGTGGGGGTGTCTAGGGGGTTGGGGGGCTTTCCAGGGGGTGGGGGTGTCCAAAGGGGTGGGTGGGGGGGTCTAGGGGTTGGTGGGGCTATCCAAGGAGGGTGGGGTGGTGTCCATCTAGGGGGTGGGGGTGGCTGTCCATGGGGGTGGGGGTGTTAAGGGGGTGGGGGGGGGGGGGGGTGGGGGTGGGGGTGGGGGTGGGGGGGTGTCCAGGTGGTGGGGTGGTGTCTAGAAGGGGTGGGGGGCGTCCAGGGGGTAGGGGTCCGTCCAGGGGGTTAGGGGGCCATCCAGGGGGTGGGGGGGGGGGCTGTCCAGGGGGGTGGGGGGGGGGTGTCTAGGGGGTTGGGGGTGTCTAGAGGGGTGTGGGGGGGGTGTCCAGGGGGTGGGGTGGTGTACAGGGGGGTGGGGGTCCAGGGGGTTGGTGGGGCTGTCCAAGGGGGGTGGGGTAGTGTCCAGGGGGGGTGGGGGTGGCTATCCATGGGGGGTGGGGGTGTCCGGGGGGGGGGGGGTTGGGGTGGGGGAGGTGTCCAGGTGGTGGGGTGGTGTCTAAGAGGGGTGGAGGGAGTCCAGGGGATGGGGGGACATACAGGGGGTTGGGGGGTGTCCATGGGGGGTGGGGGTGGGGGGGCTTCCAGGATGTTGGGGGGGGGGGTCACTACGCCAAAAACTGGAAAGGGAAGCGCTACCCCTTTATTAGCGCTCAAAAAAAGCGCTGATAAAAGGGGGATTTATCAACACTTTTCCCGAGCGCTGATAAATTTTGAGTTTCAAAAAAAAATATTTTTCATGAAAAATAATATTTTGCTATATAAGTATATTTATATTGATATAAATACAATATACATTTTTTAAATATGTTATAGATACATATAAATAGACTATTACATTTAATATATAAGAAATTTAGTTAAAATGGCTTCAAAATATTTTTAAAAAATATTATTAATAAATAATTTTCTAATTATTATCGATTAAAAATTATTTAATAACAATTTTAGGACACGAAAAATCAAAACAATTAATAAAATATCTAAAATACGTTGAAAATGTAACTCAAACTTCAAACGGCCATAAATTTTGATCCGAGTGTCCGTTTGAGATCTACAGCATATCAAATCGAAGCCTGCGACGAGCTCTACGTGATAATTATTGAGGAAAAGCCTTTGTAACATTTTTCGAGCCCAAAAAAGGCCCAGAAGTCCTCCAAAACTGAGTTTTTAGTCAGGATACCCCGATTTTTTAACATTCAAACAAGTATAACTTTTGATCCGGATGTCCCTTAGGCCTTTACCACATATAATATCGAAGATTGTTTCATTTTCTTCGACTTGACTGATTGTGGCATTGAAACAGAATTATAGATTATAAGTTATGGTCATTTTAACATTTTATGGCTTTTCAAATACACATATATATGTATTTATTCGTAAATATATATGTGTCTATGTGTGTGTGGGTGTCTATATGTGTGTCTGTGTGTTGTATATATGTATATATGTATTTATTTATTTACTTACTTATAAACACACATCAAAAACATATTTTTTTTCATAAATGCATTTAAAACTAATATTATATGTACATTCTATGGCTTTTCAAATACACATATATATATATTTATTCATAAATATAAATGTGTTTGTGTGTGTGTGTGTCTCTGTGTGTGTCTGTGTGTTGTATATATATATATGTATGTGTGTTGTATATGTCTATTTATGTATGTATGTATGTATTTATTTATTTATAAACACACATAAAAAACATATTTTTTCGTAAATGTATTTAAAACTAATATTATATGTATATATTAATATACAGATAAATATACGTATAAAAAATTATAACTAAATATATATATATATAAATATATTAATATACGAATTAATATATATATACTAATATTTGAATAAATATATTTATATTAATATGAATCTATATCAATATATGAATCAATATAAGAATAAATATAACTATATATATATAGATATATCACTAAATAGAGAACAAAATGAAATGGCATAGTGGTAAAGGTGCAGCAGTGAAAGGGGGGAGGTCTCGGGTTCGAGTTCAGGTGGAAGCGAAGGGGGGTGCGCGCGTATGAGGATGCGCGGGAAGGGCAGCGCGCGGGAGACCTCCTAGCGCTGATAAAGGGGGTGTGAAGCAATGATAAAAGAACTCCCTCCGTATTATATTTATTTTTTTTAAATTTTTTTAATTTTTTTTGACCTTTATCAGCACTAAAAAAAGCGCTGATAAAGGGGTCTTTTATCAGCGCTTTTTTAGCGCTGATAAAAGGGGCCTTTATCAGCGCTTTTCAGAGCGCTGATAAAAGGGACCCCCCTATATTAGCGCTGAGCTTTACAGTGCCTTTTTAGCACTGTTAAAGCCCTTTTTTAGCGTTGATATAGGCCATTTTTTTAGTAGTGGGTTTCCAGGTGGTGGGGTGGTGTCTAGGAGGGGTGGGGGTGCCGTCCAGGGGGGTTGGTGGGTGTCTAGGTTGGGGGGGGGCTATCCATGAGGGTGTCCAGGGGGGTGGGATGGTGTCCAGGGGGGGTTTACTTGTACACAAATGACCCATGTATCATTCTCCTAAAGGATCAACACAATCCGAATGCGTTTTGTCGGATTTCCGTACGTCATTTGTTGTTTTCACTTAAAATTTTGTCCATTTTAAACAAAAGAGAGACACTTTGAGTGATACCGGTCACACCGTGCCTCGGATTGAGGAGGGGTTGAATCATAAACATCACCAACACACCCATATATCGTTATCCTAAAGGATCAACATAATAATAATGTGTTTGGTCAGATTTCCATAGGTCAGTTGTTGTTTTCACTTAAACTTTTGTCCATTTTAAACAAAAGAGAGACACTTTGAGTGATACCGGCCACACCGTGCCTCAGATTGAGGATTGGTTGACTCATAC
This sequence comes from Viscum album, assembly GCA_963277665.1. Lineage (NCBI taxonomy): Eukaryota > Viridiplantae > Streptophyta > Magnoliopsida > Santalales > Viscaceae > Viscum > Viscum album. The sequence continues at coordinate 966,137,362 of OY728133.1, read as the reverse complement.
ATGTCAAAAATGACCCATTTATCATTCTCTTAAAATATCAACACAATCCGAATGCATTTGGTCAGATTTATGTACGTCAGTTGTTGTTTTCACTTAAAATTTTGTCCATTTTAAACAAAAGAGAGACACTTTGAGTGATACCGGTCACACCATGCCTCGGATTGAGGTGGGGTTGACTATTACACATCACCAACTCACCCATGGATCGTTATTATAAATTATCAACACAATCTGAATGCGTTTGGTCGGATTTTCATAGGTCAGTTGTTGTTTTCACTTAAAATTTTGTCCATTTTAAACAAAAGAGAGACACTTTGAGTGATATCGGCCACACCATGCCTCATATTGAGCCGTGGTTGACTCTTACACTTCAAAAATGATCCATTTATTGTTTTCCTAAAAGATAAACACAATACGAATGCGTTTGGTCGGATTTATGTACGTCAGTTGTTGTTTTCACTTAAAATTCTGTCCATTTTAAACAAAAGAGAGACACTTTGAGTGATACCGGCCACACCGTGCCTCGGATTGAGGCAGGGTTGACTCATACACGTCACCAAAACACCCATGGATTTTTCTACTAAAGTATTAACACAATATGAATGTGTTTGGTTAGATTTTTTTAGGTCAGTTGTTGTTTTCACATAAAATTATGTCCATTTTAAACAAAAGAGAGACACTTTGAGTGATATCGGCCACACCGTGCCTCTTATTGAGGCAGGGTTGACTCTTACACATCAAAAATGACCCATGGATCATTATCCTAAAGGATAAACACAATCCAAATGTGTTTGGTCTTATTTCCGTACGTCAGTTGTTGTTTTCACTTAAAATTCTGTCCATTTTAAACAAAAGAGAGACACTTTGAGTGATACCGGTCACACCGTACCTCAGATTGAGGTGGGGTTGACTCGTACACATCACCAACTCACCCATGGATATTTCTCCTAAGGTATCAACACAATCCAAATGTGTTTGATCATTCTCCTAAAGGATAAAACTTTTGTAGGTATGAATTCATCTTTCTTGTATCGAGAAGCACCACAATTTGGGCATTCTGTAAGTGATTTTTTCTCCTTGAAAAACAATATACAGTCTTTTGGGCAGGCATTTATTCTTTCAGAAATCATACCCATCGAGCGTAACATTATTTTAGCTTCATATGTCTAGCTTGGGAGCTCATTATCTTCTGGGAGCATGTCATTCAAGAGAGCAATTAGTTCCGTAAAACTAAAATCACTCCATCCATTGCCTACTCAATTTATACAATTTCAGTACAGCTGACAATGCTATATATTTTGTGCAACCAACATACAATGGCGTCTTTGCACAACTCTTTAACTTCTCAAACAATTTTGGGAAATCACAGAGTTCATCTTCAATTGTCCTTGTCATTTCCTCAATACAATCTTCATCATCATTGACATCTGTAATTACATCCTCCATATGGTCTCCTTCATTATCCATATTTGTATTCATATATGATGATCCATAAAATGTATTTTTATCCCAGCCAGTAGCTACATTCACCTTTTCTCCGTGTTTATTCCAACATTTATAACTTCGATCTATTCTGTGACATATCAAATGTTCTTCCAACTCCTCTGGAGTAATTAGTCTAGAATAACAACAACATAAACATGGACAAAGGATTTGAGAAGGATCCTTTGCATGATCCTTTGAAAACTTGATGAACTCTTTCACTCCGTTCGCATACTCTATTGTCAAATGATTAGTATCCATCCAATCTTTATTAATCTCCATCCTATTTGAATCTCAATTATTAGTATTTATGGTTTAAATACACAAAACAAGACTTCCAAATATAAGAATAATCAAGAATGATACATATACCACTCCTAGGTTTTTTCCCTACATTCAATATCATCATGCCTAATATTTTTGGTAAGCTCAAGTTACTTAGTTTAAATCATAGGGGGATAATCACTTGTGTCATAGATGGTCTCCCATGTTATTCTATATGAAAATTTTAACAAATATTTTTGACCTATCATCCCATTCAATCCTCATGAGTGTCTAATTTCAAACTCCATCTTAACTCTCAACTAAAGCTCTGATACCACACTATCATAACTCACCATCACTAGGAAACACTCCTAAAATGGAAGTGAAAATAAGTGTAATTCATGAATCCTACCTCTAATAGTACATAGGTTGGAGATTGGCATTGAGGGTATAAAATAAAGAAATGGGAGGTGTTTCCCTCATAAATTCCAAGAACAAATATAAACCACCAAACAAATCCATATAATATAAAATAAAACCCAATCCATAATTCATGTGATTTTCATACATAAAAGGTATCTAAAATAAAATATCAAAAACAAATCCTACACCAGTGGCTCTGGCAGTAACTCCTAACCTCAATATAGTAATTTCTATCTTGGTCGCCAAATCCATATTCAAAAACTTATAAAAATAATTATATAAATAGGGGTGATCATACAAGTATACTCAGTAGGATCCTTCCCAAAACCTCTCATGAAAATGTGTATGAAATATATTAATGCCTTAGTGAATAAATAACAGAACTAATACACACCAATATATGGTCATATATCACCCAACCTCACCAAGGATCACTCACCCAATATCACATTCAAGTATAATAACATAATATCGAAAGAATATATATTAATAAATTACCCCACACCCACTTCCACACTAATATGGTCATTATCACACTCTAATGGAATATTTATTATGCTTCAACCCCTTCTATATAATCTCATAACCATATATCCACACATACACATGTCACAAACACATAAAAAACCATATCCATAGCACAACCACACATCACATCCTCATCACAGTATGATATCATGAACATGAAGGACATAAAAATCATAATCTCCTCCCACAATGCACAACCACCACTATATATCCACACCAAATACACATAATCATGTTAATAAGAATATATATACACCAAAACCTAAAATCTATATAGGTCGTATATATACACACACTGTGAGCCATTACAACTCATACTAAGTGTGAAGGGGGAGAAGGGAAGAGGGAGTGGTTCTATATGTGTTCCCTCTATAATCTAGATATTGAGAAAAACACTCAGGACCAAAGTACCCATATGGATTTCAATCAGGTTACTCGACTCAAGTGGTGGTGCGTAATAAATAATAAGAAAATATAATAAGTATATAGTCACACATAAATATTTCCTAAGGGTTTACACCAAACTAACACTACAAACACCCACGTCAACCATTGCCTTGTTACTACCACCCTCTAATAACCACTTCCATTATAATGCCACAAATAATCCCCAATAAATCACATAATCATCCATATCAACATTACCAACTTCTCATTTCATTTAACATTATAATTTCTTGTATTTTTATTACCATATGCATTTCAATTGTTAACCATTTTAATGTAAAACCAATAATTAAATCACTACCCACTATAATCCATTCATTAATCATTAATAACATTTATTCTATCTTTAACCATTTATTAAACATAATTATTCCAATCATTATCATTAATCATTTAACAAACCATCATTTATCATTTCCAACCCATCACCCATCACTATTTTCATTTATTCTAACCATATACCATGCCAAAAGGAAACTATAACACCACCCAATAACAACTAAAATTTCATGAAATAAAATACCACCAAACACATTCTAAAATCCACAAAACCACTTATTTTCTTCCTAAAAATCCATATCATTGCTATCATAACCACACAATAATCCATCCATCACTACCGTATTAATTACCACACCACATGATCCTAACCACATAAATCAACCATCACCCTTATAATCATAGTGATAAATACCCCATACATAGTAGCATGAAAGGGAAAAAATATAATAAATTCACACTAAACCCCCCCTAAACATTATTTCATATTAAAGTAGAATTTATAGTTTAAATACAACACTTTAATTACAGATTTCCATACAACCACTTCAATACCTACCTTAAGTGAATAGAAAATTATGAAAGGTGATTATAACATATTATTAGTAGTAAGAAATTTCTTTCACAACATCAAGAATAAACCACTTAGCAATAACACCAATAAATCCATAAATATATAAGAAATATTATGGAACTTCATAAATCACATGAAAAACTCCCTCTTCACTTTAATTTCCTTTAGTGCAATTCATTATAGTATTTAGGTTAATCAGTAATATCCATCTAATGGAAACAAAATAACATGATAATTCCACAATTTACACATAATAAAGAAGGAGAAATTTCATGTCCCCAACCTCAACTGAAGATTTAACAAATATTTCATAAGAACGAGAAGAATACTCAAATAAAACATGACTTAACACATGAGGGTAATCTAAAAGGCCTATGTATGACCATTAACCATTAAAACCATAACAAAAAAACACAAAAACTGAATCATCATTGTTGTAACATCCTTTCTAAAAATAAAGTTCAAGAAGAGAATCAAGAAGAATTGAAAATAAATTCACCTTAGATTTTAAAGAGGTTGATCTCTTAAAATTTTGGAAGAAAACCAATCAAAGGGTGGCTAAAGATATCCAAATATACATCACTAATCACCTAGGGTTCTAGGAAAGTATTTTTAAAAATGAAATAATTTGATACAAGGAGTAAATTTATAACTATTCTATAAAATTAAAGGATAATGATGTGAAAAAGTTCACCATTCTATAATAAAACTCTGATAAAAAAACCATGGCATGTTATCCCTTGAATCTATAGGGTCAAAACATATTAAAATTGATATTAATATAATAAGGTCCATGAAAAAAACAAGTCAAACATGTCATGGCACTCAAACTATCTAGTATCACGGTGTGATCCTCAGCCTCCTCCCTCTAACTCAGGGAACCTTAAACCAAACCATGATGCAATAGAAGGTAGTATAGTGAAACAAAACTCAAATAGAAACAACTTAGAAAATTACCACCCAGGTTTCTATATCGTAGAAAGGAGAATCATTATATAATACCCCTTATGGAATATTAACCAAAAGGCTCATGTAAGATGAACTTAAAACAACTTAATAACATCACACCGCATTACCACCCCTCACAACACAACTAAGATCACATAAGATAAACCCAAAAGGGAGTATATCAGATTAATCTAGGGATATCCCTATATAAGAATAACCTAGTGATATTTACACCATGACAAAACTACTTCATTTAGTAACCAAAATTACACTTTAAAACCTATCCACCAAAAATAAAACTAAAAGGAGAAGGGGGAGATTTACCTAGAGTAGATCGCACCCGCGATGGAGGAAGAGAAGAAGTGTTGAGCGGTCAGGGATCCTTCTATGCTACGTCGGGAGGGGAAGGTGCGACCGCCAGAGGAGGAGGGGAATGGGAGGAGCCGCAAACCATTGAGAAATGGAGGAGTAGGGTTCGCGGGGAGTAGGGTCGAGCAGAGAGGAGGAGAAGTAGGGTTTGCGGGGAGGAGGATCCATAGAAGGGGTTCGAGGGGGAGGATAAGGAGTAGGGCTAGCGGCAGAGGTCCAACAATGAGAAGATCAGGGGGGAGGGGAGTTGTCGTAGGGGTACAGTACCTCGAGAGCTTGAGGGTGCGATAAAAAGAGTATAATGTGCGCCCAATTTTATAAAATATGGGACTATAGTTTTATCAGCGCAAAAATTTTAGCACTGATAAAGGGAGGATTTATCAGCGCTAAAAAAGTGCTGATAAAGGGTACCCTTTATGAGCGCTAAAATTTTAGCGCTGATAGAGGGATGCTTTATTAGCGCTAAAATTTTAGCATTGATACAAGGTTCCTTTATCAGAACTTTTTTCTTAGCACTGATAAAAGGAAGTGCTTCCCTTGCCTGTTTTTGTAGTAGTGCATCCTCATTGATAGTTGGCATCCTTTAGGATATGGGGTGGCATGCCTGAAGTCCAATAACCCAACTAGCTTGGTCATGTGAGGGAGAATAAGGCCGAGGATGTTACAAAGTGGTATTAGAGATTAGGTTAAATTTCCATTTCTTTATTTTTTGGGAAATATAGAAAATATACTAGGATGTGTCAGGACTTGGCAATGAGCTTGTGCATGGGAGTAACTAACCCATGTACGAGGGAAAGTTTGAGTTCCCAGGGATTATATTGTTTTTTATATTGTCCTCTTGTTACAATTTTGATTTTATTTCACCTTAGGTGATTCACTTTTAGTGTTATTTTATTGTTTATTGATATTTTTTCTCATAGACCGATATGACATGAAATGAGTACGCATGCATCATGATATCATGTAAGGATATATGTTGACATGAATTGTTTATATTAGGGACATATTTATAGCATGTGACATATCTTCCCATATGAATTATGAAATGAAATTCCTTGTCATACCTGATAAATGAAATGAAATAAACTATTATGTTTTTCCAAATCACTTGTTAAGACTAGCGTATAGAAAACTTAGGTCAGTTGTTCTATATTTCTTCCAACTATTTAGGTTGATATTTTCGAGTTCTTGTGTTATAAGAAGCATGTTAAACTTTTTTAGATAAAATGACTATGCGTTGCCTTTGATTTGATCTTCAGGAGAGTGGAAACCAACAAAATCCTAATGCTATTGAGATGGAACTTCCTACATCTCTAGATAATATGATGGAGGATTAGCTTTGTAAGAGTTTCCTAAGGGTTATGCGATCCATGTAGAGGGAGTCTGTTCACATAGTATCTTCAATTTCTGAGTTGGCGGGAGAGTTATAGTAATATTATCTATTTATGTTCACTCAGGAGGGAGGCCCTGAGGTAGATAAGTTATGGATTGAGTTAGTTTATAAAATATTCAAGCACCTTGCGAGACCCACTGATAGGAGGGTGAATCTTATTTCTTACATGCTTTGAGGACCATTCAATAATTGCTGGGACATCCTGGAGTAATTAGGGTAATATGTGGAGTTATCATAGAAGGGATTTGAGGTGAATTTATTGATCCACTTTTATATAGAGGTGTTAAGGAGTGATAGAGATCACGAGTTCATGAACTTGACACAAGAGGGTATGTCAGTGATGGACTATGAAAGACGCTAGACATATAGATTTTTTCTCCATCCTTAAAAATTAATGAGGTTTCTAGGGTGAGGCATTTATAGGATGGGATTCTCTATGAGATCCGGTCACATGTGAAATTATATCATTTGAGCAGCCTTGCGGATGTGATGAACCAAGATCTCATAATAGAATATAATTTGAGAGGCCCCGAGTGGCATCTATGTAGTTTTAACAGGGTGATTTGGAGGTTCTTCTTATGGTAGTAAGAAGTGCCTCTAAGATAGTTTTTACCAAGGAATTAGTGTCCATAAGAGTGGGCAATCATTTCAGAACTGTATCCCATTATAATTCTATTAGTGTGTCAAAGCCATCTATAAGCACCCTCACTGTCTGCACCCCACTATAGAGTTTCTTCCTTGCATAAAGATGATTTATCTTCAAAATTTATATAGGAACTCACAATAGTAGAGCAGTGATAGAGGATCATGACAAACACTTGAGTCTAAGAGAGACTTATCTACCACTTAGCAGACTGGTAGCTGGAGTTCCATTGAAAGTTCAGACCGAGGCAGAGGATATAGTACCCCAATATAGGAGCATTAGTACTAGACATAGGGAACATCACAGGGAAGTCAGGGCAGATCCCAGGGTAGAGGGGTGATTCAGTTGCACGCTATGTAGTCCACTCTTTCTAGTTTGGATTCTGGACCTTCTACCGTTAGAGGTATGATTCTTATATCATCTATCCTTTCTTGAGTTTTGTTTGATATAGGAGCATCATATTCCTTTTTTATCCTTACTTTTTACAAATGGTTTAGGGTTTATTGTGGAGAGACTAGATAGTGTTATAACTATTGGCACACCATTGAGAGTGCAGTTAGAGGATATAAAGCATTTCAAGAAGTTTTCTCTTGAAATTGGTTTATATCATTTCCTTTAGGAATTTTTTGTGATGTAATTAAATGAATTTAATTTGATTCTTGGTATGAATTGGATAGTTCTGTACCAAGATCATATTGACTATTATCCAAGGAGATTTACCTTTCTATCTCTAGAAGGGGGTAACTATTCTCACCAGGGTGAATGAGATCTTCAGGCTAGTCATATAGGACTAATTTAGTATAGATTGGATTGTCTCAGGACCCATTTGGAGATACTTGTTATGGATGATGGTGGAATGTTTCGAGATACTTTTTCTCAAGTGGTATACCATTTTAAGGATTTCATTCCTGAATATTTTTATGGATTACCACTCGAGTGGGAGATTGAGTTCACAATCGAGTTAGTGCTAGGATCTAAGACAATTTCTATCATGCCTTATAGAATGAAGTTAGGGGATCTTCATGAGTTTAAATTTCAGTTGGAATATCTAGAATATAAAAGATTCATATAGCCTAGTACTTATCTATGGGGTCCTACCATGATTTTATATAAGAATGCTGAAAAAACCTTATGCTTATGTTTGGATTATTAGAGATTAAACCAGATGATGGTCAAGAACCGATATCCCCTTTCACACATCAAAGATCTCTTTTATCATTTAAGAGGTTACAAAATATTTTCCAATATTTAATTGAGTTTAGGGTACCATCAATTGAGGGTGAGATAATTAGACATACCTCTAAATACTTTTAGGAGCCGGTATAGCTTGTACGAGTTTGTGGTGACACTGTTTGGTCTGAAGAACATATCTACAGTATTCATGTATTTGATGAATTAGATATTTCAACCTTTCATGAATTAGTTTTTGGTAGTTTTTGATGATTAAATCTTAGTGTACTCACAATAAGTATATGATCATCCCCAATATCTTGACATTATCTTGAGTATAATGAGAGATAATTGAGTTTACACCAATTTATCTGAATGCAACTTCTAGATTGATAGAGTACACTTCTTAGACCATGTAATATCAGATGATGGAGTGGAAGTGAACCCATATAAGGATACAACCATGGTATCTTTATAATAATACAATAATTTCTTTGTGTTTCAGAGCTTTTTGGGTTTAGATGGCTACTACTAGTGTTTCATCCAAGAATTCTCCCATTTGACAATACTGATGTACAAGATGACCAAGAAAGGGGTGAAGTTTGGTTAGATTCTTGTGAGAGAGATTTTCAATAGATAAAGAGTAGTATGAAATCAAAACTAATTCTCACCTTGCCTATCCTAGGTAAGGAGTATAATGTGTACTGCGACACATCCAAAGTCGAACTCAGAGCATTTCTAACATAGGAGGGTTGAGTGGTTGCATATGGATCTAGAAAACTAAGACTGTATACAAGGAATTATCCTAATCATGATCTAGATTTAGATATATTGGTATAAATCCTGAGATGATGGAGACACTATCTATTGGAAAAATAGTTTTGTGGTGTACATGGACCACAAAATACTTTAAGTATATATTTTCTTAATGAGATATGAACCTTCGGTAGAGGAGGTGAGTCAAGTATCAATAGTATTTTTATTTTGATATAGCATATACACTAGGAAAATTAAATGTTGTTTCTAATGATTTGAGTCAAAAGAAACAAGAAGAGGTAGTGATAGAGTCCTGTGAGGAGTGGAAGATGATGAAAATCTTTGCAGACATGAATCTAGTTATCCAGGAGTCTGAGGGATGAGTGGATTTGACATTGACATATATTTTACCCATTATTCTAGAATAGATCAAGAATGACCAGTTATCTGATTTGAAGGGATTAGATATGATGGAAAAATTATATGTTGGGGATCCACCATCAGGATATACTCTTGACAATAATTATGTTATTCTTTTCCATGGTTGTGTATAGGTTCCTAAAGGTTTGTGTGAGGAGATAATGTGGGACTTTTATGATTTTAAATGTGTGGTACATCGAGGTATGACAAAGATTAATTGTGATATCTATAGGTAGTACTGGTGTAAATGGATAAAAAATGATACATTGGGATTTTTGGTAAGATGTTTCACCAATAAGCAGGTGAATGCCGAGAATCAGAGGCCTTCTAGGTTGTTGAAACCTTTACCCATTCTAGAATGGAAGTGGAATAATGTCACTATGTATTTTATGACAGTATTACCCATGAAACTTCATAAGAATGATGTTTTATGGGTGATAGTGGATCAAATGATGAAGGTATACTACTTATTTCCTATAAAGTAGACCTTCACCGTTGATGATATGGGTAGTCTCTATGTGCAAGAGATACTTCTACTACACAGAATTCTGAGGAGTATCAAATATGATCAAGATACTCATTTCACATCTCGATTCTAGAAGGGTCTTTAAAAATACATGGGATAGTAAGTTATTTTGAGTACAACCCATAATCCTCAGAATGAAAACCAATCTAATCAGATGATTCATATTATATAGGATTTGTTGTGAGCTTGTGTTTTGGATTCCAGTGGTTCATGGGAGTAGTATCTGGAACTCATGGAGTTCACTTATAATAATAGCTTCTAGAAATTGATCCAAATGGATCCTTTTTAGGATTTGTATAAAATTATGTTCTATTCAACTATATGTAGATTAGAGATAGACGAGTCAGTCCTCATTGGACCTAGTCTCATGCCAAAGATGTATGAGTAGGTTTAGTTGATCAGAAATCATTTAGTGACTGCACAGAGTCGACACAAATTATATGTCGATCATCGAAGATAACATCTGAAGTTTGAGGCTAGTCATCATGTTTTACTTTGGGTTTCACCTAATATTGGGAAATACCATATAAGTAAATAGGGGGAGCTAGCTCCTAGGTTTTTCAGACTGTTTAAGATAGTGGAAAGGTTCAGTCAAGTGGTGTACTGTTTAGCCATTCCACAATGCTAAAACTCCATACATGATGTGTTTCACATGTCACAACTTCATAGATATCATACTTACCCTTATTAAGTGATATAAATAAATTAAATTGAGTTGTATGTTGATGAATTCTTTTAGTATCATCTAATAAGTATAATGGATTGTAGTGAGAATAATCTTCGAGGAAAGACCGCACCTCTAGTGCGAGTGCAATGAAAACATGGGTGTCTACAAGAGGAGACCTAGGAGAGGGAGTATGAGATGTGAGAACAATGTACAAAATTATTCTATATAGACTTAGGCTTCTTATACACATATATTACATCTTTTTATATAAATATTCAGCACATTACAAAAGTACATTCCCTAGGACCATAATAGTTTAGTGTCTTTGGAAACTTGTAACACAATATTCTAACATTGTGAATGATCTTCAATATTTCCCACAAAGATATTATCATTTAGAACTCATACTTAAAACCTTTCTTCATAACCTGGGTAAAGTAAAAATAAGAAAGGGTGAGCTTAGATGCTTAGTAAGGGTAAACAAAGGTGATATGTAAACATAACATAGAGATAAGTGTATGAGAAAATGAGAATAAAATTTGAAAACCATACCCTCTAAATCAACCATCATAATATTGAGTCACGGAATAAAGATCGGAAGTTCATAATACATGAATCATATGATAGTCAAAGAACAAGAGTCTTGAGATAATAACATTTTCATAAGACATATATTTTTGGAATACACATCATCTTATAACATTGTGAACATGTATAAATAGAAACATGTTCAATCATTAAGTCGAGGACATGAAATTAGGCCCTTGCATAAACTTATGGACATGAAACTAGGTCCACACATATCATTATGGACACGAAATATAGTTCCATGCATAACATCATGAACATTTAATCAGGTTCATGCATAACATTGTGAACATGTAATTAGGTTCACACATAACATTGTGAACATGTAATGAGGTTCATCCATAACATTGTGAACATGCAATCTGGTTCAAACATATCATTGTGAACATTTAATTAGGTTCACACATTACACTGTGAACATGTAATCAGGTTCATGCATAGGTGACTATACCTCTTGGGTGGGACACACCACCATCCCTATTGGCAGCCTTATCTTACTGTACTGGGTTCACTCCTCGTTCTAGCCATGTATATCTCATGAGATACATAAATTATTACCCAATTCATTGGAGGAATATATAGGTCCCACCAATCAAATAATAATCATGCATATTTCTTCCACAAGATCATAAAAATTCATCATATCTTAACCTAGGAAATTAAATGAGTATCATAAATATTTCATCATATCATAACCTATGAAAAAGAGACAGGTTTCATAATCATTTCATCATAACATAACCCATGAAAAGAAGTAGGTTTATCAAGTATTTTATTATGGTATAAACCATGAAAGAGAAAAAGGTTTCATAAACAACTTATTATCTTAAACATAAACCATTTTAAAAAATAATAGAAATGGTTTCCTTGGATCATATCCCCAGTAAATAATAAACTATATCAAATTATTTCATCTTAGATGGAGAAGGACTTTGAAATATCACTTAGAACATTTCTTAAGGAAAATAACCTTTCATTGAAAATAACTTTCATAAAACATTTTCAAAATCCTTTTCATTGAAAAAAATTCAGAAAATTATAAATAAATCTTTGAAAATTCATTTAAAACATTTCTTGAGGAAAATATACTTTCCTCTTTGAAAAACTATTTTTAAAATGAAAAACCTTTTGGAAACCTTTTTTTTAAAAAATAAACTTAAAAAATTATAAAAGAAGTTTTGAAAACCAATTTAAAAACTTTTTAAAACATTTATTTTTTTAAAATAATTTTCATTGAAAATGATTTTAAAAGATCATTTAATTTTTTTTTGAAAGAACATAGATTTCCAACTGAAGAGATAAATAAAGTTGGATTCCCTTAATTTTTTTATTAAGTATATTAAGTACCAAAGTGTGGAAAAACGGCACCATCACTTGAATATATCATGAATAACCATAGGATGATAATATTCATGATAATTATTGAGAGGTGGATCATAATATTTTATTAATAGAAGCATAATCATAAACAATCCCGATAAATGATGAGATTGTAATAATAAACTCTTACCACTTTGGTAACTTTGAATCACAATACCAATGAAAGAATAATATAAAATTAAACTTAAAATATCATTATTATGAAACAATTCATGATATAACATGTAAAAGGAACTATATATACACCTTGTTAAAAAATATAGGTGCATAACATAACGTATGTCTCAAAGAAGGAAAATTGATACAAAAATTACCTTACCGCGTTGGTAATATTTTAATCATAAACCCCATGAAATAGATATCCTAAAATAGATATGTAAATAAAAATAATTTTAATTATAATCATCATAAAATAAATTCATGGGTAGTATATACACCACATAAAAGAAATAGGTGGTGAATATGACATGTGTCTCACAAAAGTAAAAAGTGAGACAAAAATCCCTTACTACTTGAGTAACTTTTGAATCATGATATCCATGAAATAATAACATAAATTGAAACTTTAAATATCATAAAATAAATTAAAATCATGATATAACATGTCATAGTGCATTATATACACCACACAAAATAAACTAGTGGTGAATATGACACAAGTCTCGTTGATATAAAAGAGAGACTAGAAATCCCATTACCTTAAGTCTTATCTTCCTTCATAAATGTTCAAACATCCTATATAATAAATATAATTTTATTAAAAATCTACCATAGAACCATATTCATATATATCATACCATATATTATTTATTATGACTTTATATTACACATTTATTAACAATTCTATGTTAAATTTACGTTTTGGGTAATAATCATTTTTTTCCACATATGTTTTGACTTGTTACTTTTGGTCCTCTTACTATGATAATGATTTAATAATTTATATAATCTAAACCATTATATAAATATAATATATATTCAGTATATATGTATTTATAATAATCTATAAAATATAGAAATAGGAAATAAAATACACTGTCCATGGAGATGACAGACCGTACATAGGCATGAATGCTGTTTCTATTTTATTATCACATTGAAAGAAAGTAAAGTAAATAATATATATATATATTATAATTATAGTATAATTATTATTTCATATATATATATCACATATGTATATTAAACCATCCTTAATATATTCCATGTAAAGCGTGAACAAATCACATCACTTCGTGAGGCTGTAGTCCGCCATACACACGAACACCGTTATTGTATTACCAAAAAATGGAAGCCATAAAGCTATATAAAATATAAAAATTAAAGAGGTATAAAAACATAATAAATATCATATATAAACTATAAATTCATCATTATCCCCAACCTTGAAAGGTGATAATAGAATAACGAATGACATCGGTTCGTGAGGCAGTAATCTGCCATACATACGAATGATGATTGCGTATCCCATTTGATGGAAGTATGTAAATTTGAAGGTCATAACATTAAAATAACAAAATATAATTATATTTAATATATTTATGTAATTATATAATCATGATAAAAAAATAATTAAATGGGTTTGAGGAATAAATAAAACAAAAACATTCAATGATGACTATTACCTCTTTTTCGGGTAACTCCTTTTGGTTTGAAATGAAGGAATTAATTGGTTTTATTTATTCTAAAATTTATGTGTGAATAAGTGATGGGGGGGGTGAGTGAACTTTTATAGTGGAGGAGGAGTGACATTCTTATAAATACCAAAAGGTGAACAATATTGGGAGGTCTCCCTTACATAATGTGCCTCCATTAATGAAATTTTTTCGATAAAATAGGTAATATGGTAGAAATATTTCCTTAAAATGGGTTTTGGAAAAGTTTTTATGACATTTTACCCTTACGTTTAAAGTTTAATCCCTTAGTAAACTCATTTCTCTCTTAATTACTGTGATTAATTTTAACTATTTTCACTAATCATTTTAGTAAAAAATTAAGTTGGCATTATTAGAAATTATAAATTATTCTAATTCAAAATATGGAATCCATTTTATGAAATTAAATTCATAGAGGTGGCAGAAATGAATTTAAAATTAATCCCATAGATGTGTTGAGAAAGCGAGCTTTTAAAGAGAAAAGTTCAAAAGTTTGAAATATTTTTATGTCCAATTTCAATGTTAAATTTATTAAAATGACCTAAATTAGATTAATTTATGTATAATTTATCTTATTATACTTTAAAAACAATTTAAAATATAATTTAACTTTATAAATAAATTATGAAAATAGGCAATTTTCAATTAAAATTCGCTATTTTTTACTATTCATAAAAATGAAATTTTTCAAAAAAATCCAAAAACTTCACCCTAAGATAATTTTGAAATTTTGATTTCAAAAATGAAGTTTATTTTTTCAAATATAATTTATAAAAGTTCCAAAAATTATTTTTAAAACAAGTGCTCCATTAAAAGGCGGTAAAACTATATTTTTAGAAACATAAATCTTTTTATGAGTAAAATTGGATTTATTCTTATCTTATGAATATTAAATCTATTGGATGAATGTAATTTTTTTATTGAATATATAATATCTAAATTTCATTAATATCATTCGCTAAAATCTCTTTAATTTATTTATTGAGGTAAATAGTGTTTTTGCATAGAAAAATAATTTTTCAGAAAAGGAATTTCTTGATTTTCAAATAGTTCTTACTCTTATTTATAATTAATTGGTAAAAAAGGAATTCATTTTATACACATGTGTAAACCATATTTTTATAATATATTTAATCTTATTCATATCTTCTATTCCAACTAATAAGTGATAACTATAATAATATTTTAATAATTATATTAATAATATATTATTGTTCGGTAAAACCTAGTTTTGTGTATAATGAAAAATATTGAAGGAACTTGGAATCATGTGTAACAAAAGACAAACTTAGTGTTGTGTGTAATGAAAGATAATATCGGGGTTTCATGCAATAAAATCTAATCTTGGTGTTGCTTGTAGAACAAGATTAACCTGGTGTTGTGTGCAATGTAAGCCATCAAAGAATTTTAATTTATTCAAAAAAAAAATCATAAAAAGTTAGGGTGTTACATTACCCCCCCTTAAAATGAATTTATCTCTCAAAATTCGTCTGGTTCATCAATGTTTTAATACTTCAAAGTTCCTTTCACTGTAACCCACATTGAAAAAATGAATAACAAAACTTCCTTTAAAAAAGGAAAGTTGGAAACATAATTATTACCCAAAGTAACTCATAACTAGGTTTCTGTATAGGAGAACAGAGGTGGAAAGTGAATATGTGGACATAGAAGAAAATCATAAATAATTATAGAGAGTGATTGCGGTCATTGATCAAAAGAAAATGAATGATCAATATAAAGTTAAGGGGATCAAAACCATAAATCTATGATTATTGAAAATACCACTAGTTCATAAAAAATGAAGGTACTAGGATAATTTTTTTGTTTCAACACCCTTCTCATAAAGTTAAATAATTTTCATGAGAAGATATACTTACTTGATTCCATTTAATTTCATAATCATAATCTCTCCATATAGGCGTGCCTTGATCAATTTCCACATCATCTCTTACTCCAAGAAATGAAGGTGAATTTGTTATGACCGAAGCACTAATAGGTCATATGATTCATAGATGGAATGATAAGTCACTTCGTATATATTTAGTTATCAATACAACAAAAATCTCAGCACATGTTGTTCAATATGAATAAATATTCATATGGAGAGATAATAATTTAATCTCTAACACTTTATCCAAAGATTAACTTAAACCATTCCATAAATGGTTAACCTTATAACCCTTTCGAAACATGAAAATCCAAAACATTAGAAATAAGTTCATTAAATTTATCAAAATCAGATTAACATTGATAACCCATATATCATAAAGTAGTTCTTGGCTATAACATTCAAAACATGTGAATAACTTCATCATGTATTCTCTTGAAACTTGATAATAACCTAAATCACCATAAAACCATACACACTTCTTCATTCCTTACATAGAACACATATTATTGGATATATTAATTAAGCCCAAAAATTCTATAAACTCCATCCATGATAACATAAACCACTTTTTCAATAAATCATTAATCAATTCCATAGTAATTAGTATAATCCAATTTACCTTATTCTTATCCAACATATATTTATCCAAACTAAACACTATTTTCTCAACATCAGAAACATATTAAGGGTTAGCTTCCCTTAATCATATATTTTCTATAAAATATAACCTTTCCATTAAATCACTTTTCTAGGTCATCAAGACCTTTCAAAATATTTTTTCAAACCCTTAACGAAAAACATACACTGAACAATCCTTATATATTTCAAAATCAATATAACATAATTATTGAATCCAAATATATAAACACTTCAATTATTCCAGATCATATTTAAGATATTAATTAGGATTCCTCATCTTATTCCATAATACCTCTTTCCCATCATATATCATTCACAGTCTCTTAATTGTCACTAATATAACCATTAATCATACCACCTTACTGAACCTATTCATGAGATCCACCCTAAGACATTGATTTTTATAATTCCCAAACTGATTACATTTGAAACATTTAATTATAGAGGTGCATTCTATTGATATTTATCTTTATTCCCATTACTTTGGCATTAAACTGCTCAATGAAATTTCCTTCCACACTTAAAACATTTAGCATTCCCCTTAAGATAATTCCATCCACATTTTCCCACACTTTTTTCATAAAGGAAATCTCATCTTCTTCTCTACATGGTTTTTAGAGTTTCCTTTGAATTCTATCCTTCTTTTCTTATCATAATAATGATATTGATGGGAAACTATAATCTCCCTTTTCATATGAAGAATACAAGGAAGGTACTTATTGAAAAATAAGTTCTTGTACTTGTCCCAATCTATGGAGTAAATTTTATCATGTTGCCTCATATTCCTAATAATGGTGCACTATTTATTCTCTTCACCTTCCAAGTGATATATGACCAAAATAGAATTTTCATGTTCTGAACAATGGAGAATATAAAATATCTTTTTAGTGGTACAGATCCATTATTCAACAACTATCGGATTGGTAATTCCTCTAAAATAAGGTGGATGTTTCCTTATAAAGGATTCAAGAAAATGTTGTTCTCTCCTTTGATCATTGGTAAGATCATCATGATTGAAGGGTTAAGAAATTTGAGTGGTCATAGTAATAAGGTTTTTAATTCCATCTCCTATAAAATTTGATTTCTCATGATGGGAATCATTTCATTGTCCATTTCATTCCACATTAAAATGGTTCCTTTGGGTTCCATACATTAACTAAAACCAAAAACATAGTGTGATAAACACTAATCATAGGGGAAACCCACATAATTATAAAAAACCACTTATACGATGTCTAAATCATAACACCTACTTTTTAATCTATAACACCTTAGGAACACCTTTGGGGCGGGATACACAACCATCACTAATGGAATACCTATATTACTATATTGGGTTCACTCCCCATTCCATCCATGTCTATCGCATGAGATATATAAATTTTTACCCAATGCATTGGAGGGAGATATAAGTCCCACCCGTCACATAATAATCATGAATATATATTCCACAATATCATAAAAATTCATCATTTCTTAAACTAGGAAATGAAATGGGTATCATAGAAATTTTATCATATCATAACCTATAAAAAATATATAGGTTTCATAATCATTTAATCATAGAAAAACTCTTGAAAAGAAGCAGGTTTCGCAAGAATTTTATCATGGTATAACCCACAGAAGAGAAATGGGGTTCATCAATAACTTGTCATATTAAACATACACCATTAAAATAAAGAATAATAATGGCGTAACTAGATCATATCCCTAGTAAATCATAAAATATATCAAAGGATGTCATCTCATATGGAGAAAGATTCTAAATTATCACTTGGAACATTTCTTAAGGAAAATAACCTTTCATTGAAAATCACGTTCATAAGACATTTTCAAAATACTTTTCATTGAAAATAAAATTGGAAACTTATAAATAAATATTTTAAAATTCATTTAAAACATTTTTTTGAAGAAAATATACTTTCCACTTTGAAAACTTATTTTTAAAATGAAAAAACCTTTTGAAAACCTTTTTCTTTGAAAATAACCTTGAAAAATTATAAAGGAAGATTTAAAAAACATTCTAAACACTTTTTAAAACATAATTTTTTTAAAAAATAATTTTACTTGAAAATAATATTAATATATAATTTAAGAAAATTTTGAAAATATTTTTAGAATTTTTTTTGCAAGAACAAAGATTTTTGATCGAATAGATAAATAAAGCCAGATTCTCTTAAAAAAACATTTTCTTAAGTTTTTTAAGCACCAAAGTGTGGAAAAATGGTTCCATTACTCAAATATATCATAAATAACCATAGGATAAGAATATTAATTATAATTATTGAGAGGTGTATCATAATATTTCATCAATGGAACCATAATCATAAATAATCATGATAAATGATGAGATTGTTGCAATGAACTCTTTCCAATTTGGTAACTTTGAATCAAAATCCTCATGAAGGAACAATATAAAATTAAAATTAAAATATCATGAAATATAAAAATTCATGATATTACATGTCAAATGGGATGTATATACACCTTGTGAAATAAAATAGGTGCATAACATAATGTACATCTCAAAGAAGACAAATTGAGACAAAAATTCCCTTGCCGCATTGGTAATGTTTTAACCATAAACTTATGAAATAGAGATCCTAAAATGGATATGTAAATACCAATAATTTTAATTATAATAATCATAAAATACATTCATGGGTAGTATATACACCACATAAAATAAATTAGTGGCGAATATGACATGTGTCTCATGGAAGTAAAAAGTGAGACAAATATCCCTTACTACTTGAGTAAATTTTGAACGATGAGATCCATGAAAGAATAACATAAATTGAAAATTTTAATATCATGAAATAAATTAAATTAATTATATAACAAGTTATTGTTCATTATATACACCATTAAAAATAAATGAGTGGTGAATATGGCATAAGTCTTGCAGAAATAAAAGTGAGACTAGAAATCTACTTACCTTAAGTCTTGACTTCCTTCGTACATGTTCAAACCTCCTATATAATAAATATAATTTTATTACACATCTACCATATAACAATATTAACATATATTTATATATAATACCACATATTATTTTATTATGAATTTATATTACACGTTTATTAACAATTCTATGTTAAAGTTACGTTTCGGGTAATAACTGCTTTGTTTTTAATACATGTTTTGACTTGTTATTTTTGGTCCTCTTAC
Organism: Viscum album; assembly: GCA_963277665.1. NCBI lineage: Eukaryota > Viridiplantae > Streptophyta > Magnoliopsida > Santalales > Viscaceae > Viscum > Viscum album. The sequence continues at coordinate 966,117,149 of OY728133.1, read as the reverse complement.
TTTGATCATGATTTATTAATTTATAAAATTTAAAACATGATATAAATATCATAAATATTCATTATATATGTATTTATAATCATATATAAAAGATATAAATATGAAATGAAATACAGTGTTCATGGAGACGGTAGGCCGTATGTACGCATGAACGCTATTTTCATTTTCTTATCATATTGAAAAAAAGAAATTAAATGATATATATGTATATATATTATAATTATGGTATAATTATTATTTAATATATATCACATATTTATATTAAACCCATCCTTAATACATTTTATGTAAATCATGAACAAATCACACTACTTCGTGAGGCGGTAGTCCACCGTACACATGAACGACGTTATCATATTCCCACAAAATGGAAGGCATGAAGAAATGTGTTATATAATAATTAAATAAGTATAAAAAATAATAAATATAATATTTATCATATATAAACTATAAATCCATCATTATTTCCAACCTTGAAATGTGGTAATGGAAGAACGAACAACATTGGTTCATGAGGCGGTAGTGTGCTGTACACACGAATGATGATTGTGTATCCCATTTGATGGAAGTGTGTAAAGTTTTATGTCATACCCTTAAAATAATAACATATTATTATATTTAAGATATTTATATTATTATATAATCATTATATAAAAATAATTGAAGGGGTTTTAGGAAGAAATAAAATAAAAACTTTCATTGATGAATGTTAACTCTTCTTCGGGTAACTCCTTTTGATTTGCCCCAAAATACTTCCTTGGTTGGTTTTCTACCAAAATTTAGGATTCTAGGAAGATATGAAAGAAGTTTTGAAGAGAATTTTATAGGTATTTTCTGATCCAAATGGATTTATAGGTGTAAATAAGTGTGTGTGTGTGTGTGGGGGGGGGGGGGGGGCGAGTGCCCTTTTATAGTGGAGGAGTGACATTCTTGTAAATACCAAAAGGTAAACACTATTGAGAGGTCTAACTTACATCATGTGCCTAAAATAATGAAAAATTTTCTATCCAAGTGTGTATATGGTTTAAATATGGCCATTAATGGGTTTTTTACAAGTTTCTAGTTTATTTCCCCCTTAAGTTTAAAGTTTAATCCCTCTGTAAACTCATTTTTCTCTTAATCACCATGATTAATTTTAACTATTTTCACTAATAATTTTAGTCAAAAATTAAGTTTAACTTATTATAAATTATAAATTATTATTATTAAAAATATATAATCTATTTTTACATATTCAATTCATATAATTGGTAGAAATTAATTTAAAATCAATCTGGTAGACGTGTCGAGAAAGCGAGGTTTTAAAGAGAAAATTTCAAAATATTGAAATGTTTTTATATCCAATTTCAATGTGAAATTGATAAAAATGACAAAAATTGGATTAATTTATGTAATATATATAATTATACTTTAAAAAAAAATTTAAATATAATTTAACTTTATAAATAAATTAAGAAAATATGCAGTTTTTAATTAAAATTTGGTATTTTTCACCATTCATCAAAAAATAAAACTTTTCAGAGAAATACAAAAAATTAAACCTAAGATAATTTTTACATTATGATTAAAAAAATTAAGTTTATTTTTTAAAATAAAATCTATAAATTTTTCATAAATTAGTTTTAAAATAAGTGCGCCATTAAAAGGCGGTAAAACTGTTTTTAGAATACCACTTTTTATGAGTAAAATTAGATTTATTATTATCTTATTCCTATAAAATATATTGGATGAATTTAATTTTTTATTGAATATATAATATATATATTTCATTAATATCATTCAATAAATTTTCTTTAATTAATTTATTAAGGTAAAATGTGTTTGTGCACAAAAACATAGTTTTTCAGAAAAGGAATATATTTATTTTCAAGTAGTTCTTACTCTCATTTATAATTAATTGATAACCAAAGAATTTATTTTATATAAACGTGTAAACCATATTTTCATAATTTAGTTAATATTATTTATAAATACCATTCCAATAGCCAGGTGATAACTATGAAAATATTTTAATAATAATATTAATGGTATATTGTAGTTTGGTAAAACTCAGTCTTGCGTGTAATGCAAGATGCCAAAGGAACTTGACATTGTGTGTAAAAAAACAAGACTTAGTGTTGTATGTAACTCACAATAAGTTTGGGGTTGTGTGTAACATAATCTAAGATTGGTGTAACATGTAGCACAAGCTTAACTTGGTGTTATGTTTACAGTAAGATTAACTTGGTATAACGTGCAATGAAAGCCATCAAAGAATTTTAATTTATTAAAAAAAAAATTCATAAAATATCGGGGTGTTACATATTCACTGATACCCACTGAGATTATTTTGATAACAGTTTAGGGATGAGCTGTTATATAGCGAGGAGGTTGTAAGATCCCGTATTTTCCAGGCACATCCCCCTTTAAGTTTTGGTGAACCTCCTTTCAATTCAGTTGAGTTTTGTTTGAGCCTTAGTTAGTGAGTCTATAAATGAGATAGACTAGTTCTAGGTAAGTGTTGAAGAAGTTTAGGAAGAGGTAAATTTATGGACAGAAAACAAATTTACTCCATAAATTATCAATTTACGTCATAAATTCATTGGATTGACCCTATAAAATAGGAGCACACCGAAAATCATCAAGGGAAAGATGTAAATAATAGGTTTATAATATAAATTCCTATTTAAGATGTAAAATCTGTTTTATTATGGTTTTAATTATAGGTGATAGGTTTTTTAGTGTTTGTGGAAATCAGGACCCTTACATTGTAAATTCCCTACTTATGCAGTAAAGGTACCACACTCAACCTATTTGAAAACACTCCTGCAGCCATGTCATGTGTTCTCGTAACATGTATCCTTTTCTCATTGCATACTTACCAAAAGTGATCTAAGGGGAATTCCTCTTCGATCCAGAAGCTATTTCCATTGGATCTTAGCATTCCATACATATTGATTAAAGTTTCTTGGTTTCATTGAGAGGAAGGAGGAACCCAAATTTACCACGTACATGGAGAATTGTTTGCACCTACTCTGTATTTGAGGTGGGTGGTCTAAACATATCCCTAATTTTCAGTTTCAATTATCCTAGTATGTGAAATATGAATAATCACATTGACACATCGTTCATGTGGCCTAATTAATTGGATAATTCACTGTTTGAATAGATACACATGTATGGACCTCCCATTGGATCCCGCCGGGTCCATTGATGTTGAGACACATAGACTTGTGACTACCCAATAGGTGCTATAACCATCAACCTTTTTGAGACTTATTCATTTTGAACATAGATACTTTCTAGGTTTTTTGAAATTGGTTTTATTGTTGGATTAATATCATTAATTGGCATATCATGTGAATTGTAGTGATTGCATGTAATAGAATCACATAGACTAAAATTGGTTAAATTATGTGTAATAAACTTGGAATGTTTACTTAATGAGTTGTGGATATCCTTGCATACTAACAACCTTAGGGTTAAATTATAAATAGAAATGGGTATATATATAATTATGATGATAATTAGGATCTAGACCTTATGAAATATAAATGGCCAGATAAATGGTAATTAGATGATTTGAACATTATGGCATGTGGTGACATATTTGTTATGCTTGGTGTTTGGTTACGATTAAATGATTATATATAGGGTTTGCACTAGGTTATGTTGAAATGATTATATATAGGGTTCGTGGCTGGTTATGCTGAAATGATTATATATAGGTCTTGTACCTAGTTATGCTAAAATTATTATATATAGGGCTTGTTCCTAGTATGTTAAAATGCTGACATATAGGGCTTGCGCTCGATGGTGCTGAAATGTTTATATAAAGGGGTTTCCCAATTTTCTATTATTAGTTCTCCTATGATTTTGTGTACTATACCCTGTGAGGGTTATGACTATGGTTGATGTGGTTCCATGAAATCCTCAAAGATATTTGATATGGTGCCAAATCAAGTTGGGGATGACCTTGGGTGTCGACCTAGAGCTTGTGGGTCAGTGGATTTATTTCATGTGCAATATTAATTTATTATTTTAATTCCATGATTATCATTTTATTACATGAACTATATTTCTCATATCAGACTTGTTTAGACATGGTGGTATCGACCTACTGAGTTTTACTCACACCCCGAATAGACCACCATTTGGTACCCAATCATATTTCACGGATGCAGGTCTGGATATGGGAAAGAGACCTTGTTGATTTGTGATTACTGAATGGGTTGGATCTTGAAGATGGGATCAAAATGGGGTTTGAGGTTGTGGACTTCTAAGTCTTTATTAGAATCTATTTAGTCCTTTTCCCTTGTCTTTTAACATGACATTTAGTTACATTAAGCCCACATCTACATTATTTTGTTATCATTTAGTTTTTTAGTTTGGATCATTTTGTTGGATTTCCTTTTAATTATATATATTTATTGTTGCTATTATTTTTTCTACACTATTATTATTTTTACACTATTATTTCTTCACTTTACTAGAGGGTATGATCTCCACACTATGTTCCTCACACCCTCATTGCTTGTCGATAACTTCTGGCATACGAGGAGGTGCGCCTGAGGTCCAATAACCCACCTGGCTTGGTCACATGAGGGAGCACCGGGTTAGGGATTTTTTTTCATATTACATGAAGCAATCATACAAAATTGAACCACATTATTGAGTACAAGAAGAGATTACTTTCCAAAAAACATCAAAAGAGTTCATATATGGGATAAAAAAGAATAAAAAAAGTAACCAATCCATGATCAGACTTTTTCCTGATCCATCGATCCTCCCATGAGTCACAGTCATCCATCATATGGGTATTTCCCTTACCTGCATCTTGAAATTAAATATACACAGAAAATATGTATTCACTGGGGATCAGTATAAAATAATCGATAGAATTTATATAATGATTCTAATTCTTCCATCATATAATTGTTAAAGTTTTAGATTGTTAGAGTTATTATAGGGTCTCTCTTATATTTTTATTTTTATAATTAAAAAACTTACAAAAAATATAACTTTTATGTTTTATACTTTTTTGATTTTGATTTTAGAATGATGTAGAATTTAATAGATTTTCTATTTTTTATTCTTTAATCTTTATTTAATTTTTTTAATTTAATTATTTATTATCTTTATTTTAATTATTCTTTAACTATTTGAATCTTTCATTGTTTGAAGAAAAATTCTTTTGTAGATTGATTTTTATATTTTAGAAAAAAGGTTAACCTTATGAAGTTTACAATTTTTTTTCAAAGTACATTAATCTTACGAAGTATATATTTACTATTATGAAGTCTACAATTTGTTTTTTTAGAAAGTAATTTACTCTTATAGTGACTCTTATGATTTCTTATCCTTAAAGAATATGAAACTTGTGTTATAAGACTCTTACAAACTTTATATACGACTATTATGAAGTTTTATAAATGGATCTTATGTACTATGAATTAACCTCAAAAAAATGATTCTTATGCGCTATCACTAAACCTCACAGAAACAAATCGCGCTTGTAGAATGCATTATAGAAGTTGTGCCTTTACTTTATGCTACAAGCTTGGATGCTACTGCAGTATACAAAATAATCACTTGTAGGATGAGGATTATTTGTTATATGTATATTTTATGAAAATTTCGTTTTACACAGTATATAAGTTTTGTGATATCTTTTTTTGGGATTATTATATTAAATACATTATAATTTGAAACAAAACTTGAGGTTATGAAGAAAAAAAATATTCTAGAGGAGCTATGTGAGAATTTGAGGTTGTTCCAACATACCTTGCATCAAGAAACTCTATTTCACACTAATTTTTGATTTTCTGTTTGGTATGGATTTACTTGATTTATTCCCTCTATTTTAACAGTTTGATAATTACTTATAAATTCCAATGGACCTATTTGAAGCGGGTTTAATGAGTTTTATGTATGATTGATCGAGATGTTAGCTAAAAATCTCATTTGATATTATCAAAATCTTGAGACTATATTATAACATTGCACTTATGTGTGTTTCCATGAGGTTAAAATATGTGACAATGTTTTATCATAAAGGATTTATGAGGATATTTTGTAGTGCCTAACATATTTTTGAGATATATTGAGAGAATACATTGATGAGAATAATAGTTTAAGAACTAGAACATGATAATGAAATGTGTGTTATTTTTTAATGGTAGACTGATACCTTTCCCATAAAAGCAAGATCCCTTTATTAGCAAAAAAAATCTTACACCAATCTAAAAGAAGAATATTTACATTGATCCTTCATAATGATGGGAAGATCACTTGGCACTTGATCTCCCCAATGAAAATCCGAGCCACTAACACCTTTGTTAAAATACCATCTGCTAACACATTTTCTTCTCTATAGACATGATTAACAATGTGTTCCTTTGAATAAAGTAGATCCAAGAATTTTGTCCAACGATTAGTCAGATTCCAAGAGAGATGAAGAGAACCTATCCTGAGAGCTAACACCACGTGCATGGAATCACATTCAATCCATAACTTATTCCAACCTCTTCTATCAGCCTGTTCAACTGCCTCAATAACTCCACACATCTCTGCTTCAAGAGTAGAGGAAAATCCACACAAACCATAAAGGCAACCAATAACACACCCTTTGTGATCCCTAAAAACCACACCAAATCCCAAACCACCCAAATTACCTCATGAAGCTCCATATGAGTTCATCTTGATCCAACCATGAAAGGGTGATTTATATAACACTTAAATTGTGCCAAGAGGTGAAGGAAAATTTCCCTTGACACCCACCCTAGTTAGGAATGATAGATCATGAATGGAATTCCCACAGTTTTTTCCTATTGGGATGAAAACCTCATGAATAGCAGTAAGAATTCTAGAAATAACTACACCTGTAGAAAAGTCCTGCTGCTCATGAATGAATCTATTACTGGAATACCAAATAAGAAAAATCAACTCCTTTGCAGTAGTGAGAAATAAAGATAAGATATGTGATGAGAGATTAAGAGTAGGACAACTCATCATAAATTCAGCCATCGAGTTCGTCTGTGGCAGGTGAACTTCAAAGATGCTGGACACAGCCTCCCACATAGCTGAAGCTACCACACAACTGAGAAAGAGATGGTCGATGTCTTCCATGTGTTGATGACACAGGACACACCTTTAACAGAGGGATATCCTGAATTTTTGAAGGTGATCATTCATTGGAAGCCTCCTGTGTGCTAATCTCCAAGCAAAGATGGCCCGAGAGGGTTTTAGAAAACCCTTATTCAATTTACCCATCCACTGAAAACCAAATAAATTTCCAACAGAGTGCTTATAAAATCCTTTGGAGGAGAGGATCCCATTAGAGGAATACTCCCATACCCAGAAGTCTCCTCTGGAAGAGAAGAAGTACTTTATTACAATAGAAATAACCTGATTCAGAAGACCTTCCATACAACCAAGTTGATCTTTAATTGACAGATCAAAATCCAGATTGGAGTTATCACCAAGAGCCAATTATTTTAAGTGCATTCCAGTCCAATTGAATTTCCAAAAAGGAAGAGAGGATTACTTTAAAACTATCAAGCAAGAATCTACATCAATTCTTGAAAAGATGTTCCTGAAAGAAGGACAAATAGAGGAATTAAAGTAATTGAGGTTGCATGATTTGAGTCAGTGAATAAATCTAACTCTAAGAAAAGATAGAGCTTAAGATATCATATTGGCAATCCTCCATATAAATCCTGCTTGTATAGAATCATTAAAACAACCCAGGTTCTTAATACCCAAGCCCCCATCATCATAAGGCTTGCACACTGAATTCCAAGGGACCGTTGCAATCCTATTTTCAGTGATACTTCCACTCCAAATAAAGTTCTTGATAGAGACATTTATGTTATTGATTAAAGTAATTAGCCACTTGTAAACCATGAATGAGTAGAAAAATTTTGAGATAATAATGGACTTCACAAGACACACTCTACCAGCCATGGATAAAGATTTACCCTTCTAGGAGGAAAGTTGTCTTCGAATCAAACCAAAAATTCTAGAGAAATATCAAGTCTTCAGTCTCTCCCAAAACAAAGGTACCCCCAAGTAAGTGAAGGGTAGTGCTCCTTCATAAATACCCAACTCTCTGATGATGTCGTTATTCCCGATAGATGGGAAATTTCTTCCAAAGTAAACAAAGGACTTTATCCAACTAACCTCCTATCCTGAGACCATCTCATAGCGAAAAAGGGTTTTCTTGATTTTATTAATACTTCCTTTGTCCCCTTGAGTGAAGAGGATAATTTCGTCAATGTATAAGAGATGCGATGGAGCAACCAACCCTCTTCCAGCATGAATAGTTTTCCACATTCCATTTCCAACCATGATAGAGAGAAACCTACTGAGGTAATCCCCATCAATAGAGAAAATGACTGTGGATAAAGGATAACCCTGCCTAACACCTCTTGAAAAATCAAAGAAACCTTCAGGGTATCCATTGATAAGAATTGAAATGTGAGCTGAGCTCAAAATAGACTTGACCCAATTAATGAAAACATCATCAAATCCATACATGGCAAGGATATTGCATATGAATCCCCAGTCCATTATATCAAAATCCTTCCTGATTTCCAACTTGAGGGCAATGTTACCACCTATGATGGTGTTTTTGAAAAGATTCAAACATTCTGAGGTAGTTATAAGGCAGTCCTGGATCAATCTACCCTTGATGAATCCAAACTGATTGGCAGAGACTATCTTGCAAGAAATGTGTGATGACCTACTAGAAAGAATTTTTCAAATGATTTTGTGAACAGTATTGACCAAGGTAACTATCCTAAATAAGTGAATTTTATTTTCATTCTCCACTTTAAGAATAAGGGAAAGTAATTGAGCATTTAATCCACTAGGAAGTATCCCACCTTTTAAAATATTTATAACCAACCTACAAACATCTTCATGAATTATATCCCATAAATATTGAAAGAAGAAATTACCAAAGCCATCCGGACTAGGAGAAATCTCAGAACTGAGGCTGAATACAGCCTCCTTGATTTTCGGATCAAGAGGAATAACATTAAGGTTGGAGTTATCCTCTTGATTCACAAGCATTGGGATCACATCATCCCAAGGGTTAATAGTAGAATGTGACCCATTAAAGAGCTCCTTGAAGTAAGGGATGATGTTCCTGTGCTACATTTCCAATGCCATACTGGCTTATATGAAGCTTTAATGTTATATTACTTTGATTAAGGGACAAAGTTTCTTGTATTTGAACTAGTATTCCATTTTAATATTTCATAGGTTTAACTATTTAATATTTTTTCATGCTATTATTTTTTGTGTTGAATAGTTTTTATTGAGTTATACGCACAATACACACACACAATTGTTCCACTAATTAAAAGGTAGTTTTCTAGTTATGATAACCTGATAAAAAATTAAGATCATACTTGTTGTCACTTTTCCTTGGAAAAAGATAGGAGTTCTAGGTTGTGTCTCCAGGTTTGAAAAAGGTAGGCTTGTTGGGTTGTGTGTCCAAGTTTAAAAAGACAGGATTGTTGGTTATTCCTTGGTCCATTGAAACAATAGTGAAAAAATTGGATATGACCACTAGACTATAGATACAGTTAGTATTGACTATGAATATGGGACAACTATAGTCACAGTTAAAAACATCTTGGTGGCTATAGGTGGAGCTATAGCTATGGGAAAATGTGCTCATGAATATAGCCTTTTTAGTGAACTCCTGTAAAAAATTATTTTCATGGAAAGGGTGTGGGAAAGGCCTAAGACCATGGATGATGTGGAACATAGCCATATAATTTTCCCATTACACCTACATCCATGGTCCTACGATCGTGATCACAGGCCTTTCATTGAAACCTAGGACCATGATCTTTCATAGGACTATAGTCGTAGGTTCTGATAATAATTATAGTTATAATTATAATAATTATAAATATAAAATAATTATAATTATAATAATTATAATTATATAAAATTATATATATATATATATTGGTTCATGTGTTCATGTGTACGCATATATTTATACATATATTATGTTGTAGGTTAGTGGTAAAATATTGTCCTTATGTTAAAAGAGATTCTGAGATCAAATCTCACTAGATTTTTTTGGTAGTCTTTATTTCCACGGTCCAGATTGTGGTCATTGCCCACTACGACCATGGTTATGACCATTGTCTTATCCCTATGAACATAATCTCTTAGATTGGGTCCATAGGTTATGGCCATGATCTAATGGATTATTTCCATGGTTTTGAACCATGTAAATAAATCATTTTTCCATTAGTGTAACTAAGGTTTATAATATGGTTGACACTCCCTTAAAAAATAAGGTTATAGTGGATGAAATATCTCTTGAATAGTTAGGGAGGTGTGAAGAATAGATGTAGGATCACTTCGATCCAAACTACTATAAAAATCTTGTATGTTTTCTTTTTTACTTATTATGTATTCACTCTTCACTCACCCACTATACTAAATTGTTTATTGTTGAATTGATAAATATATTAAACTACCGCATTCCAAAATGTATTTTTTTTGTTACTTTAATTATCTCAAGTTTTACAATTCATACCCTCTTGTATTATCTATCTCAGCATCTAAGACCCTACAATTGATATTAGACCCATATGATTTTAAGTGTTTTTATTTGGATCTTTTATATATAATTTGTTGTTATCCATTATACTAGACCTCATTATTTAAGGGAAAAGATCATTGTTGATATTTAAGGTTTAAATTCAAATGATGGATGAATTACTCAAAGATCACCTTATTTTGGTGGTAATGATTATGGATACTAGAAAGCAATAATAGAATATTACCTTAAGCACTTGAGCATTGATCATTATAAAATCATGGAAAAACCTTACAAAACACATGAGCCAAATCCAGATTCATTAATTGGAAATGAAGCGATAAAGTATCTGTTGAATTATAAAGTTGTGAATATTTTATATTGTGTTATAAGTATAATTGTGTTTAGCCATTTATTTGTTTGTAAAACTACACAATACATATGGAGAATACTCATGCTACACATTATGGAACATAAAAACTAAAAAGAACTAAACTTGGAATCTTATGAGATGAATATAAAGATTTCAAGATGAGAGAAAAATAATTTTTTAATAAGATCTTCCACAAATTCAAAAGTATTGCATACAGAATGAGTGATCTTAGAGAATCATTTGGGAGAACTGTAATGGTTGAACAAGTTTTGAGATCCCTACCAAAGATTTGACATTCCAAGAAGATTTTCATTGATAAAAGTAAAAATTTAAAGGAGTATACACTTGATGTTATTATTGGATCACTCATACAGTATGAGATTGGGATGAAAAACATCGAGAATGATGCTCATGAGAAAAATAAAGGTATTCATTTAAAACTGTTATTAAGTCATTTAGTTATTCTTGTAAAGACCCTAATTTTTCCATGTTTTTTTAATTATATGGAATATTACGAGTCTGTGAAAATTGATGGTGCGTGATTCTGAGGTTCGGAGTTCCCATAATGAATTTCTGAACTTTTTTTGGGTACGTTTAGTAAACGTACGAGTAGGTTTTTTTAACTTTTGAACCGGTGATTGGAATTGAAATCTGAGGGTACCATTGAACTCGCAGTGCTAATATTCTCTTAAGGAGACCTTCACCTCGAATGCAGTAGGTCGAGAGTGAAAGTTAGTTTCCCAGAATTTCATGGGAGAGTTAAAATAATAAAAATAAAATAAAGAACAACTTTTATTTTATTTTTTTAAAACCTCTCATTTGAATGTTTAGTGGTGGGGACCACCCAAACCCCTCTTTTAATGGGAGGAAACTGTTGTATTTCTCCAAATTAAATGTGCCAACTTCATTTAATTAATGTACAAACTTTAATTAAATTAATTCTTAATCATATTTAATTTGGAACCTCACCTATCACGGGAAAAGGGATTGGAAAAGGAGGGGAGATCTTTAGAGGGTTATAAAGATATTTCTCCAACAAAGGAGACCCCCCAATGAAGATTGAGGACGACGCACGAGCCCAGATCAGAAACGTGTTGTGGGAGCAGCAAATTCCAACGTCCCCTTCAATGACCTCATCTTCCTCCTTGAGACATCCCCAATAGATGATTGAGGTTGGGTTTTTTTAATACGATTGAATTTATTTGATAATTCTTCATATTCGGTTTTTTCAACGACGATGGCCAAACTAACATGGACATCATCCTGCGCATATACCTTGCCTCTTATCTTTTGATTATCCATGCATTCTTCGTATGTTATTCAAAATAAAATATTTAATGACGCTGGAAACACAATATTTTGTTGAGCGTGACATATGGACACGAAGACCTCAACCCAAGGATCGTGAATATGTGATTGTTTTATTTTTCGGGCTAAGAACGAAGATGCAGTGACCCGTAAAAGAGGAGGAGGGCCGACACACTAGATGATCGTATGAAGGTAGGGCGACACACGTTCACGCCATCTGATGAGTAGGAGACCACAACCGCTTGGCAAAAGTGAAGGATGAAGAGCGGCCGACACCCGACCGACTGTGGTAGAGCAGCGGCGCGCGACCACGCCGCTGGGAGGAGGATCGGCCGAAGCACCCAGCTGGCTGTGGCAGATCACCGGGACCCGCTTGGGTCCCATGGGTGATGTGGAAACACCATAAGGAACTTCCATTTGGCATTCCAAAAAGAAGGGGGTGCTTCCCCTTTGGAGCCAGCTTGGCCGGACCGCGCCCAGTGGGCTGGGTCGGTCCGACCGGGTTGGACCGAACCCGGGCCCATCCGGACCCATTTTTGTCTTTTTGGACATATCTTGAGAACCAGGAATCTATTTGAAGAACCTTCTATGGTACCAGAATCCTTAGATTGAGATATTCCTTTTGGTATAATCCACTTGAGTTTTGGATAAATTTAGATTAAGTCCATTTTGGATCGAACCCCGAATCCAATCAGACCCTTGGAGCGGAAACGCTAATAACTTACAGACTGGCGTCCGATTGACGTGCCATCTATTGCGTTGGGTCCCTTATAACATGATGGAAATTTGGGATAATTATCCGTGGGACTTCTTGGAAGTCAAGCTATGGCCGATATCTCAAGGGACAAATTCTACAGAACTCGAGCACACCGGGTGCGAGGAATCCAGTGGCTGGTTGTGAGGCAGAGGTTGGAGATGAATAATATGGAGGTTAGTTACCTATCAACTCTGGGCAGGTCAGATCCTCTGTGGGTAATTGCAGGGGTTAGTAGCTATCGATCCTGTCTGGGTCAGTGCTCAGTGATCCTGTGTGGGTTAGCGCATACCGATACTGTGTGGGTCAGATCCCGTGTGGGTCAGCGCTCAACGATCTTTTGTGGTTCAGTGCATACCAATCCTATGTGAGTCAGATCCTGTGTGTGTTAGCACTCAACAATCCTATGTGGGTCAACGCATACTAATCATGTGTGGGTCAGATTTTGTGTGGGTCATTACGGGGGTTAGTACCTATCGATCATGTGTGGGTCAGACTCCGTATAATCAGCAACAATGCCTCTTGATAGAATAAGATGATCTAGTTTCACGAATAATCATCTGTACTTATATAGTTCACTTATACCTGTATGAGCTGAGTCTTATATCTTCATGGTGTACCTGTGTGGTACTATATCTTTGTGGTGTTACCTGTCTGGTACTCCTACCTTCATGGTGTTACCTATGTTGTACTTCTACCTTTGTGGTATTCTTTCCTCCTATGTGAGATGAGTATATCTAGATAACTTAGGTATATGTATAGGCATATACCTAAGTAGGGTTGACTGTTGTTTCCATGTTTTTTGGTTTATCCTTTGTGGATTTGAGAGACCTTCAGGGGTCTCGAGGTCCCTACTGAGTATTGTTATACTCACCCCTACACAGGCTATGCCCGCACCTTATTCTGTCTTGTGCAGACGACGGACAACCCTGACTGAGGACGAGGGTACTAGGACTAGAGATTGCTCAAAGGTGGACCTTAGACCAGGAATACCACAAAGAATACCGTTTGAGATTTGTACCTACCCTTCAGGTAGGATCCTTGGTGGGTGTTCATAGGATCTTTTTTTTAGTTTTACTTGTACTTTTCCAGTTTTACTTGTACTTTCCAGTTGGGCTTTTATTCCAGCCCCTTTACTTTATGTACACACCCCATTTACTATATAGCTTACTTTGTGATTGTATCTTGTTGTGTGCTTGGTTTTTGTGAGTTTATAGTTTATAAAGGCAATACCTTCCCGTTTTAGGGAATATGCCTTTTGGTGCTTGTTTCCTACCCTTGGTCTATAGAAGGTGGGCTTGGAGTAGTCACGACATGGGCCCCCAGGGATGAGTCGTGACAAATTAGTATCCGAGGTGTTCGGTTATACTGAAGAACTATAACTTTGATCTTTTTAATTGACAATAGTGTTAAGTGTAATGAGTGTGGTTTTCAGTTTGGGAAGTCTAGTGTTGATGTAGCGGCCGATGTATCCATACACCAGGACCCTGAGTTCTGATTTCCGACTCAGTGCGTGAAAACACTAATTGCGTGTGTGTCTTTGAAAAGTTTTTTTGTGAACTCTTTGAGTCAGCTCACCAGGTATAACTTATTAAATGTGACACACTTGTTTATTTTCAGGATTCCTCCATGTAGACATCTAGCTAGGATTCTGGGTAGAGTATGTGATGATAGCCCACCAAGCGATGAGGCTTCGGTGTAGGGCCCCCTTACGAAAGTTGTACCATCAGGTGGTGTACCAGCAAAACCACTACCTGTTGGGAAACTGATGCCACCAGCCCCAACAATAGAGGGTGCACGCCACTTGAGCACATTTCACAAGTTCCAGCACCAGATACTACTGAGGTTCCAGGGAAAGATAGACCCAGAGGCGGCTGAGGATTGGCTGGAGGCCGTGGTTAGAATCTTTTGACTGGTAGGGACACCAGCTGATCTCATGGTGATCCTTGCCTCCGATCTTCTTTAGGAAGCAGCGAGCATATAGTGGAGCTTGATGCTCCAGGTACACGACGAGGTGACTCTCATCTAGGTGGACTTCGAGAGAATTTTTAGGGCAGAGTTCATCCCAATGACTCTACGCTCTGTGAGCATACAGGAGCTTCTCCACTTGTAGTTGGGCACCATGATTGTATCTCAGTATTCGATGAGGTTCACCAACCTCTCACACTAATCCACTGACATGGTGTAGGACCCTTTATTCAGGGCCCGAACCTTCAAGCAGGGGATCAGACGGGAGATTAGAGCTTCTATGGTTTCTCTCAGTATCCCGACGCAGGCAAGGGTGTTAGAGTAATAACTCTTAGTGAAGAGCTTCCTTGCTGAGCAGTCATCGACAGCGAGACCCACCACCGGACGAAACGTACCAGAGTCATCGGCAGCTAGTAGCAGGAAAATGACGCATAGGTCCAAGAGGACCAGAACTATAGGTGGAAGAGCACAGGATACAGGGTCGGTGGTGCGGGGATCTTGAGACAGAGAATGACTGACAAGGAACAAGTAGTGTTATTCGTGCGGCAGGTAGGTTCACATGGATCATGACTGCCCGAACCGCCGTACAGATGACCAGCAGACAGTCGAAGGACCACCTGGGAAGAGGCAAAGATTTTATCAAGGAGGTCCAAAGGCAAGAGGCGGACGTGGCAGAGGAGCAGGACATGTAGCAGGCGGTGGACGGTGATTTGAGGTTCTACCGCCACCACCACCAGGATGTCCACCATGACTATAGGGAGCAGGTGGACAGGGACGAGCTCAGCTTCAGGAAGCTGAGGCCTATGACCATGGTGCTCTGGAGATGATTCGAGGTATGATCTGTGTCTACTCCACCTTAGCAGTAGTACTTATAGACACAAGTTCCGGTCATTCCTTTATTTCCACGACCCTCATTTGGAGCTCAGAGATACCAGTGGAGCCGTTGGCTCGATTTTTACGGCTAGAGACACTTTTAGGAGCATATTCGACGATTATAAACTGGTGCTGACAGTGTGAGTTTACTCTAGGAGGCGAGAACTTCTATTGGGATCTTCTAGTAGCAGCATCACGGCCTTACGACATCATCTTGGGTATGGACTGGTTATCCACAGTCCATGCATAGATTGACTGTATTAGGCATAAAGTGAGTTGTGCCCTCATGGATGGGACCCAGTTTTCCTTCACCAGTGAGAAGGGAACCTTTGCAGCGTAGGATGGACTTACCCAGAGGAGGGTGCAGCTAATCACACATTAGTTGGCTAGCCTTATCCTCAGAGCGGTTGATGTTGAGAGTCCTAGCTATCCTGTAGTGGTCGACCAGTATGATGATGTTTTCCTAGATTATGTACCAGGTCTACCTCCTTGTAGAGATGTGTACTTCTACATCGACTTGTACCCCGAGATGACACCGATATCTACACCAACATATCGGATGGCTCCCACGGATCTTCAAGAGATATGGGTACAACTATAGGACTTGCAGATCAAGGGGTTCATTAGACCTAGTGTTTCTCCTTGGGTATCCTCGATTTTGTTCACTAAGAAGGTAGATGGAAGTTTGAGACTTTGTGTGGACTATCGGCGCATGAACCCGGTGACTGTGAAGAACAAGTACCCACTACCGAGGATTGATGATCTCTTTGATTAGCTGAAGGGAGCATGATGGTTTTCGAAGATAAACCTCAGATCAGGCTATCACCAGCTTAGGGTATGGGATAAGGATGTGTAGAAGATGACCTTCTGATGTTGGTATGGCCACTATGAGTTCTTGGTTATGCCATTTGGTGTGACTAATGCGGCATAAGTGTTCATGGGACTCATGAACAGGATCTTCCAGCCATACCTCAATCGCTTTTTGGTAGTCTTCATCAATGACATCCTGATATACTCAATGATGGAGGAGGAGCATGCCTATCATCTGCAAATAGTTCTGGACACACTTTGAGAGAACCATATTTATGGTAAGCTCTAAAAGTTCTAGTTCTGGATACGAGAGGTCCACTTCTTGGGACACGTAATCTCAGAGGCTGGAGTTGCTGTGGATCTAGCAAAGATCGAGGCTGTGCTTGCTTGGGAGCCACCCAAGAGTGTGAAGGAGGTGCAGAGTTTCCTGGGTTTGGTCGGTTACTACCAGAGGTTTGTGTATAACTTTTCCAGAGTTACAACACCCCTATAAGCATTGAAAAAGAAGAGAAACCCTTCGTATGGTTAGAGAGATTCCAATAGAGTTTCCAGGAGCTGAGGCAGAGATTGATGAGTTCCCCCATATTGAGGCTACCAGAGGTGGGTGTTGGGTATGTCGTCTACTATGACGCATCAGGGACTGGACTTGGATGTGTCCTGATACAGGAGTGAGTAGTGATCGCTTATGGTTCTCGACAACTAAGACAACATGAGAAGAAATACGCTACCCATGACCTGTAGTTAATAGTAGTGGTCTTCACCTTGAAGATGTGGTGACATTACTTGATGGGCGAACATTTTATAGTCTAATCTGATCACAAGAGTTTTAGGTATATATTCTCTCAGAAGGACCTGAACCCAATACAATGACGTTGTCTTGAGTTCCTACAGGAATATGACTTTGAGATAGTTTATACTACTGAGAAGGGGAACGTAGTAGTAGATGCACTCAGCAGGAGATGTGGTATACAATTGCTAAGTGAGGTGACATAGCAGTTATCCGCTTTGAGGATATCCTATGTCTATCAAGATGGAGCATCTTATCTTCAGTCACTAACAGTCACTCCCCCACTCCTTCAGCGATTTAGGGACGCGCAGCTTGTGGACACTGACTTTGAGGCTCGATATGCTCAGATATCCATAGTACAAGAACCTGATGGATTTTCTAAAGGCGGGGAGCACATCATCCTCTTCAGAGGACGTACTATGGTACCCGTGGCGTTATGAGAGTAATTATTGAGGGAGTTCTATACGTACCCTCTAGTGGTACATCCAAGAGTGGAAAATATGTACCAGGACCTCTGGTGTCAGCACTGGTGGTCGGGAATGAAGAAATAAGTAGAAGAGTTTGTCTCACGGTGCCTCACTTGTCAGCAAGTGAAGGCAGAGCACCAGGTTATAGTAGGCTTAGTCTAGCCATTAGTGGTGACATAGTGGAAGTGGGATGTAATTTCCATGGACTTCGTGATGGGTCTTCCATGCACATCCAGGGGACATGATCCCATCTTGGTGATCGTTGAATGACTTACCAAGTCATCCCACTTCCTATCTATCAGAGAGCACGATTCAGTAGAGGGATTGGGACACCTCTACGTGCAAGAGATTGTACGACTTCATGGAGTGCCATCTATGATTTTCTCCGATCGTGATGCACGTTTTACTTCCCAGTTATGGAAGGGGTTGCATGAAGCGTTTAGGACATAGATTTGGTTGATCACCATCTTCCATCCTCAGATGGATGGTCAGACATAGTGGACCATATAGACCCTTTAGGAAATGTTGCGTGCATGCGTCCTAGATTTCGGCAATAGCTGGGAGGATCACTTTCCCTTGGTGGAGTTCTCATACAACAACATCTATCACCCCACTATCGTCATGGAACCATTCGAGGCATAGTACGAACGACCTTGAAGATCACATTTTTGATGGAATAACCTAGGGGAGTCAACACTCATGGGACCAGAGATGGTATGAGATACCACGGACAAAGTGAAAATCATCCAAGAGTGGATGAAGACTGCATAGAGAAGGCAGAAGTCTTATGTTGACAGAAGACAGAGACCTCTGGAGTTTTAGGATGATGACCATGTCTTTCTACAGGTCTCACCTCAACGAGGTTTGCAGAGATTTGGACGGGGTGCCAAGTTATCTCCGATGTTCATCAGACCCTTTCAGGTCCTTAACAGAGTTGGCGAGGTGGCATACCGCTTATCCCTTCCACCGCAGTTGGAGAAGGTGCACGACGTCTTCCACATATTCCAGCTGATGAGATACATGCATGACCCATCTCACGTCATCAACCATGATGAGCTAGACATCGACGATGGGGCGACATTTTTGGAGGTTCCAGTTGAGATTGAGGATTGATAGGAGAGAGTCCTTCATGGGCGATCGGTACCTCTGGTGCGCATTTGTTGGTAGCACATGAACCTCCAAGAGAGAACATGGGAGCGGGAGGCTCATATTCATGCTTAGTACCCCCACTTCTTTCCCTAGTTTGTGTTGTGGATTTCGAGGAAGCAAAGCCCCAAGGTGGGGAGAATGTAAAGACACAAATTTTTCCATGTAATTTTTTTAATTATATGGAATATTATGAGTCTACAAAAATTGACAGCGCATGATTCTGAGGCCCAGAGTGCCCGGAATGAATTTTTGAACTTTTTGTGGGTACGTTCAGTAAACGTACGAGTGGTTTTTTTTAACTTTTGAACCGGTGCTCGGAATTGAAATCCGAGGGAACCGTTGAACTCGCAACATTGATATTTTCTTAAGGAGACCTTCACCTCGACTGAAGTAGGTCGGGGGGTGAAAGTTAGTTTCTCGGAATTTCGTGGGAGAGTTAAAATAATAAAAATAAAATAAAGAAAAAATTTTATTTTATTTTTTTAAAACCTCCCATTTGAATGTTTAGTGGTGGGAACCACCCGAGCTTGAAACCTCCCATTTGAATTTAGTGGTGGGGACAACCTGAACCCCTCTTTTAATGGAAGGAAACTCTTGGATTTCTCCAAATTAAATGTTCCAAATTAATTTAATTAATGTACAAACTTTAATTAAATTATTGCTTAAGATTATTTAATTTGGTACCTAACCACTCATAGGAAAAAGGTATTGGAAAAGGATGGGAGAGTTTTGGAGAGTTGGAAAGATCTTTCTCCAACAAAGGAGACCCCCAACGAAGAACGAGGATGACGCACAAGCCCGGATCAGAAACATGTTGTGGGAGTGACGAACGCCGGCGTCCCCTTCAACGACCACATCTTCCTCCTCGTGACATCCCCAATGGATGATTGAGGTATGGGTTTGTTTTTAATATGATTTAATTTATTTGATAATTATTTATATTCTGGTTTCTCAATGATGATGGGCAAACTAACATGACAATTGTCCTGCGCATATACCTTACCTCTTATCTTTTGATTATCCATGTTCTTAAATACCAAATATTTAATGATTCTAGAAACACAATATTTTCTTGAGCGCGACATATGGACGTGAATCCCTCGACCCGAGGATCATGAATATACGATCGTTTTATTTTTCAGGCTAAGAACGGAGATGCAGTGACCCGTAGAAGAGGAGGAGGGCCGACACACTGGCCGACCACATGAAGGTAGAGAGGTGTGCATTCGTGCCACCAGATGAGCAGGAGACCGCGGCCGCTTGTCCGTGGCGGAGGCCAAAGAGTGGCCATCACCCGGTTGGCCATGGTGGAGAAGCGGCGTGTGACCGCGCTACTAGGAGGAGGACCGGCTAGAGCACTCGGCCGACCGTGGCAGATCGGCGGGACCCACTTGGGTCCTGCATGTGATGTGGATGCGCCCTAAGGCGCTGCCCTGTGGAGTTATGAATGGAAGGGGGAACTTCCCTTTCAGATCCAGATTGGGCGGACCGTGCCAGCGGGTCGGGCCGGGCCACCCCTTACGCGGGTCGGGCCGAACCTAGTTTCACCTTTTTGGCCATATCTTGAGAACCGGGCATCCATTTGACAAACTGTCTGCGACACCAAAATACTTGGATAATGATGATCCTTTTGGTATACTCTACTTGATTTTTGGATAAAGTTGGAGTACGACCAGGTTGGATCGAACCCCAAATCCAACCGGGCCCTCGGAGCAGAAATGCTAATAACTTACAGACTGGGCGTCCGATTGAAGCACCATCTGTTGCATTGGGTCGCTTATGACGTGGCAGACCTTTGGGATAATTCTCTTTGGGACTTTGTAGAGGTCATGGTATGAACGATATCTCGAGGGATAGATTATACGGAACTCGATCGCACCGGGTGCGAGGAATCCAGTGGCTGGCTGTGAGGAGGAGGTTGGAGACGGATAATACGAAGGTTAATTACTTATCGAATCTGGGCGGGTCAGATCCTATGTGGGTCATTGCAGGGGTTAGTACCTATCGATCCTGTGTGGGTCAGTTATTGACGATCTTGTGCGGGTCAGTGCATACCGATCCTGTGCGGGTCAGATCCTATGTGGGTTAGCGCTTAGTGATCCTGTGTGGGTCAGCGCATACCGATCCTGTGTAGGTCAGATCCTATGTGGGTCATTGTGGGGGTTAGTACCTATCGATCCTGTGTGGGTCAGACTCTGTATAATCAGCAGCAGTGCCTCTTGATAGAATAAGATGATCTAGTTTCGTGACTAATCATCTGTACTTCTATACTTCACTTATACCTATGTGAGATGAGTCTTATATATTCATGATGTACATATGTGGTACTATATCTTCGTGGTGTTACCTGTATGGTACTTATACCTTCGTGGTGTTACCTACGTGTTACTTCTACCTTTTTGGTATTCTTTCCTCTAGTGTGAGATGAGTATATCTTGATAATTTAGGTATATGTATGGGCATATACCTAAGTAGGGTTGAATGTTGTTTCCTTGTTTTGTGGTTTATCCCTTGTGGATTTGAGAGACCTTCGGGGGTCACGGGGTCCCTACCGAGTATTGTTATACTCACCCCTACACGGGCTATGCCCAAACCTTGTTGTGTCTTGTGCAAATGACAGACAACATTGATTGAGGACGAGGGTACCAGGACTGGAGACTGCTCAGACGTGGACCTTAGACCAGGCATACCGCAGAGACGACCATTTGAGAGCTGTACTTACCCTTTAGGTAGGATCCTTGGTTTGTGTTCATATGAGATATTTTCAGTTTTACTTATACTTTACAGTTGGGATTGTATTCCGGCCCCTTTAACTTTTGTACACACCCCGTTTACTATATAGTTTACTTTGTGCTTGTATCTTGTTGTGTGATTGGTTTGTGTGAGTTTAAAATTTATAAAGGTAATGATTTCCCGTTTTAGGGAATACGCCTTTCGGTGCCTGTCACCAGCCCCTGGCCTATGAAAGGCGGGCTTAGGGTAGTCACGACACGGGCCCCGAGGGACAGGTCATGACACTTCTAATGATAAATAATGTTATGCAACTAATGAAATGGTGAGGCTAACCAAGGTTGTTAAAGAAGATTAAGAAAAATTATTCTAGAAAATAAAGAAAGTGCATAAAGGATGACATGAAAGGTAATCGTAATTCAAATGTAAATAATTCAGATCTAACCGCCTATGAATGTAGAAAGAATAATAAAATTAATCCAGACTACCCAAGATTGAAAAATTGGAAGTCCAAAAAGAAAGAGAAGAAGGTTATGGCGGCCTGGAGTAATTTTGAAAGTTTATATTCAAGTAATGAATCTGTGAGTATGAACCTTGATTTTATGAAAAAAATACTATACACTATAAGGAAAAAGGTGATTCCATCAGTTTTTTTGGCATTTAGTGGCGGTTAAACCATCGCTAAATGACACGTGACACTTTCTAAAAGTGTCGCATATTTGCATGTTGGGAATCGTTTCACGGTGATTTTTTATTTAGCGGTGCTTCGTTTAATGACGTTTTTTAATTTTTTTTAATTTTTTTATTTATTATTATTTTTATTGTATTTATTTTTTATTATTTATCTAAGCAAGTAATTAATTAATTAATTAATTTTTATTATTTATTGTTTATATATGCCAATAATTTATTCATTATTATTCATTATTCATAATTTATTTATTACTTAATTACTTATTATTATTTATTACTTATTTATCCAATCATGCATGCATATGCCAGGTATAAATCTGACATATATATGTATTGAGAGAGATTTGAACCCATTACCTCTTGGCTATTTTGCAAAAACTTTACCACTCTAGAAATTTCTTCATGTGATGAGTAAAAGACATGTATTATACTTATATATATAGATAAAAACAAATAATATTGTTAAATAATAATAAATAATAAATAATGAATAGATAATGAATATATAATAAACAAGTAATAAATAAATAATAAATTAACAAATAATAGATAATATATAAATAATAAATAAATAATAAATAAATAATAAATATCTAGTAAATAAACAATAAGGAAATATTAAAATAATAAATAAATAATAAATAAAAACAAAAATAAATAAAATAATTAATAATAAATGATAAAAAATAAATAATAATAATAAATAATAATAAATAATAATAAATGATAATAAATAATAATAAATAATAATAAATAAATACTAAATAACTACTAAATAATAAATAATAAGTAATAAATAATAAGTAATAAATAATAAATAAATAATAAATAAATAGTAAATAATAAATAATAAATAATAAATCAATAATATATAAATAATAAATAAATAATAAATATATAATAAATAAATAATATTGAATATTAAGTAAATAATAAAAAAATAATAAAAAAATAATCAATAAATAATAAAAATAAATAAATAATGAATGAATAATAAATAATAATAAATGATAGTAAACAATAAACAATAAATAATAAACAATAAACAATAAATAATAAATATATAATAAATAAATATTAATTAAATATTAAAGTAATAATAAATAATAAATAATAAATAATAAGTAATAAATAATAGATAATAATAAATAAATAAATAATAAATAAATAATAAATAATAAATAAATAAATAAATAAATAATAATAAAATAAATAGTAAATAATAACTGGGAGATCTTGGATGTTTCTCCTAGCGTCAACAAGTAGAATGAGTCCATTGTAATTCTTCAATTGGAGAGGGTTTGTAGTCCTGGACATCATGGCCTACAATTTCCTTCTCATTTTTCTGATATTATGAAATATTTATGTGATAGCTTCAGAAAGGCTACAATTGATGAATGTATGAGGTCAAAGGAACTTAATATCGGAAGTAAAATCCTTCCAAAAGACCTGAATGGTGAAAGGTCACCTCAAGACCTCACAAAGGATATGGTAGAGTGCTTTGATCTTCAAGTGGAGGTCGTTTTTACATATTTGAATTGTGGGGTGATCAATATTCATGAATATTTTTCTATTATCGAGTTTCTTTACATTAATACAGAAGAACGAAATATTCTTAATCCCAAGCTTGACATTAGGGACTTTTTATGGAAATATGGAGCATGCATTTGAAGTGCTGACGACCAAAAGTCCACTACATCCTTTGATAAGGATCACGAGCCTTGGTAGAGGGAAAAGACATAGAGGTGTGTCTATCAACCACATGGTCGAGGTAATTTTTGAGGAAGAGGCATACGATGATGATCTTATTTATTTGGGGGATTCCTTGGTTTAAACCACCATTCTTTTCATGTTTCTCCTTACTTTTTTTATTTCTATTAATAAAAGGGCTTGCACCAAACATTTTTCCTGTATATATATATATATAATAGATAATAAGTCACCAAAATAGGGAAAACTGTAATAAATGTAACACTATAAAATCAATAGGAATGTAAATCAATGGAATAAAATCACATTTTACCTAAAAAGAAAATGAAGGAACTGTTAAACAAAGACAAAATCTCACCAAATGTTCAAAAATCATGATATTTGAAAAAAATAGTTTTGGAGGCCTTTATGACCTCTTTTGACCTTAAAAAACAGTGTTCAAGTTTCCTTTAATCAAAATAACATATATCTTATCACATGCTTCAATTTTATATGTGGTAGAACTCAAACAGATACTCAGATCAAAAGTTATGACTGTTTAAAGTTAAAGTCCAATTTTCAACTTTTATTAAAACTATATTAAATTCTATTCAATTAATTATTACCAAATTATTTTCTAATATGATTGTAGTTCATTTCATAAGCTTCTATTTGATTGGTTGTGGAGTTAAAATGGGTATCCAGATCAAAATTTACATCCATTTGATAGTGAATTCTGATTTTCAACTTATACAAGAATTAATTTTAGTTTTAAATAACTACTAACTAATAATTATATATAATTAATAATTAAAACATTATAATTATTTAAAATTATAAAAAATAAAAAATAAATTAATATAAATAATAAATAATACTTATTAATAATAAATCATAATTTAATATTTAATATATTTTCTCATTAATTTAGCAGTGGTTTTATAAAAACCACTGCTATTTCATGACGTTTTTGATAAGCTACCTCAAAAAATAATTTTAAAAAATAAAATAAAAACATATAAATTAGAATTAGTTAAAAAAAAAACCTTTAAGACCGCAAAAAAATAAAAAATAAAAAAATAAAAAACAAAATAAAAAAATAAAACACATTTAGCGACTGTTTTAAGAATCACCACAAAAAAACCATCACAATATTTTTTCTTGCAATATTTAACAGTGATTTTTAAAATCACCACTAAAAAACTGCCACAAAACCCATTTTTTCTTATAGTGATAAGGTAACATATTCACCTTCACATTATTATTCTTTTAAGATTCATTAAATTGATTGAATGTATTAGAATATTTTGACCATCTTAGTATTTTTGGCATACTGCTTTATTTGAACATCTAAGGATTTAGATGATTGATGATATGTATTTTTCTTTCTCAATTTCAATTCTATTCATTTAAATAAGTTTTATTGATTGAGAAACTCACGTGTACTAGTATTTTCTCAAATGAATATCTTTCCCAACCAGAGAGGTGTAGGTTCTGGGCGCAGTGGAAGCGCAGAATGGATGTGTACCCAACTTTGAAAATTTCCATAATCGATGATTAATCTGGGATCAATACGACGATGAATGCCAATATCTTTGAAATTGAATCAAAGATAAAATACAAAGAAGAGAAATTGGAAACGAGAAGAGAGGATCGACATATTTTGTTTATAATTAATTTAATTAAATTATAGAATTACCTCCAAGGTGATTATTTCTTCATTGATGCGTCTGACTATGAGCTTAAGGTGTGGCTTTATTGCGACGTAGAATACAAGGATATTAATCCTCTAATGGTGATCCAAATGTGCTCCATGTATCTTTGAATGTCACCAAAGGAGTCTCCAAGTGCTATCACGGAAGATCCTTGTGCTTGCGATGTTCTCCTTCGATCACCTTGAGAATCGCTTACAAAGTGTTCTTCTTGATCCACTAGAGGAGGATATCTCTTGTTCTTGAGAGTGTTCTTGGAGAGGGAAGAGTTCTCTAGGCTCGAGAGCTTTTCTCCAAGGATATTGTGCACACAACGATTGGTTACTATGTTTAATGACACCTTGGATTATATAGAGAATAATAACATAACAGAGAATTTAATTCACCATGTAATAATAAATAATTAGCACAAGTGTCGTTACTTAATTTATTATTCCATGTGAAACCCCATGTCAAATAATAATATCAATGCTATTATTTCCATGACATGTGCTTAACTTGAACATTATATTTAAATATCATTTAACTAAATAATATTTAATATTATTTCTCACCAGACCCATAACTTGATCCACCAATCCTCTTTAATATTTACCAGGCCTTGAATAATGACTATTTATTTATTAAATAAATATAACTACATTATTCGCTGATAAATAAATATTCTATCTGCAATATATTCTCTTGAATAACTAGTGACAAAATAAATGCGATTAGTCATACTTGAATAATTATTAAACCACAACCGGGAATAATATTTATTTTACTTGTTCAATAAATAAATTATTTAATTGAGATAATGGCTACACTTAGTGTGTGACACTATATGCCTCTTTTTCATTGGCATTAGGCGGGCTTGCCTAAAGTCTAAGATTACTGTCTAGCAACAGTTCAAGGCATCCAAGAGAAAGAATTTGATGTCGTAATGACATATTACCTCATACAAATGCTTACCATGTAATATAATCCCTTTGTCTCGATATCTCCAATAAAGCGGGTTGCATGCAAGTTCCATCAACCCATGTGCTTGATTTCTCATTCTTCTACTTCCTAGAATTGAACTTTCCTAGAACACCATGACTATGGATTTAGTTAGGCTATATCATTTCCATCAAAGGGCCTAAGATATCTACTTCCATAAAAGTAAAAAAAAAATCCTTTCTTGCATTATTTATTAATGTAGTATTACTCGTGACACACCCAATATATCCTACCTCACCACGAATATCTGTCATCATGGTTTTCATGAATACATTTAAGTGGGCGTGTCATAATACCCA
This sequence comes from Viscum album, assembly GCA_963277665.1. Lineage (NCBI taxonomy): Eukaryota > Viridiplantae > Streptophyta > Magnoliopsida > Santalales > Viscaceae > Viscum > Viscum album. The sequence continues at coordinate 966,090,007 of OY728133.1, read as the reverse complement.
TTAATAATAATATTGAAGTATAAGGACCAATAAACATGTCCACATATAGAAACATCCAATGAAACTTATAAATGTGTATTTCATACTAGTGGGTCTTGTTCTCATAATATCCTCCTGTTTATTACCAAGGGTGTACACCATGAGAAGGTATCTCAAAGTTTCAATAGTCTCCATCTCTGATAGCCTATACCATTCATGTCCCTTCAAATGATATCATCCGACCATAGAACATATATTCAAGAATAGTGTCATGGAATTTCCGGGTTCTCATCATAGCAAGGATCCGCTATTACCTTTTAGTGCGATAGCTATTCTTAGGACATTACCACATACTATATCATATAGAAGAACAATCATGATGTGATAAGAATTTTATTAATATTCATCCAATGAATACAGGTTTATCATAAAGTACAAATAAGTTGGTTTCTAGGGAACCAACTCCAAAAATAGGTCTCTAAACCTTCTTGACATCTTCTTTACATTTATTTTTTCTTGAGCGTATTGAGTCATGAGATCCCTAACTTGTGATTATTTCTATTTAAAATATTTTAAGTTTATAAAATATTTTTGATAAGATTGGAAAATTTTATTTGTATTGAAAGTTTTTTAACATGATACATACCTTTATATTTACATTTTTTATCCCTTAGAATCTATGAATTACCTTATAGGTTTAGTCCATATTTCAAAATTATTTTTTTACCCACCTTCACTCTTAATAATTTTGTATTGATATTTCAAGTTTTATTATGGGGGAAGAACTTTAATTATAATTGTTTGGGATATATCTCATTGTGGGGTGTGTTTCAATATTATGGAAATTATAAGAATGGGAATGTGCCACTATTCATTATAAATGATTTATATCATCATATTCTTAAAAAACAACAATAAAAATTTAAAAAAGAAAGAATAATAATTAAAAAAATGAGAATCAAGATGAATTTCATCATTGAATTCAATGATTGATACATGGACCATGCCATTCAAGAATAGGTTGTGATGTTTTACACTTTTAAAGGGAATTAAGTGAGGTATATTTCATGTGTTTTTATTTTAATAATCATATGACTATATTTAAGAGTCTTACCACCTATTTTCATCCTCTGGATTTTTAAATGCTTTACCCACCAACCCATAGCCAACAAATCACCTTGAAAATGCATCATGATTGATTTTTTATGTATTTTGGTGTGGGTAGATAATAATTTTCACAGGCCTATGAAGATCATACATGTGATTCAGAATGAGAAAATCTCTTTATTAAAATCCTTGAGTGACGATAGATAGTTTTTTAAGGAGGTAGGTATTCCATAAACATAAGGATCGAAATGATATTGAATGAAATTTAATGAAAAACTTTGGGAATTAAGGAATTTATATTCACATAGGAGGCATGATATTTTATTTGTATGTGAGAATTTATTGTTGTTTTCATTTTACAACAGGAAGTTTGTTTTAACCTTAGCATAAAATATTATATGAGAGTTCAATATTTAAGTGTGGGGGATTGATGAAGCTTAAATTTTCATGCATTTTATTTTTTCATTAAATGTCTTAATCCCAACAATTTTTTTGTTTTAAGTCTAATTACCAAATTTTTATGTTTTAGGAATATTTTCGAATTTGTTTCAAAAATGGTTTAATTTTTTTATTTTTATTGAATTTGTTATTTCAATCATAACATTTTATCAAATGATCTAAATTAAAAAATTATTTTTTAAAATTATATGATTTATGTGATACATTTTATTCAACTAGAAAATATTCGTAATTCAAATATAGGAAGCCCAAATGAATATCACAAGTGGGGCCTAAAAATATATACATAGTTTTGATGAATTTTATTATTGGGCCCACATCTCAAATATTAAAAGTCTAAATGATCTGAAATTCTAAATGAAGATTGAGGAGAGGCCAAGGAAAATTTTAATTAACCATCAATTTTCTATATTTATCCATTCTTATTGACATAAATTCATGGGAAATTTATGCATGAGAGTTAAAATAGTCCACTAATCCATAAAATTTTTATCTGGTGATTTTGTCATAAATTTTGTTATACATGTCCAAAGAAGCTAAAATTTTATGGGTGAATATGTAATACTTAGAGGAAAAAAATGTTAAATAAAAATTTATAGTAATTGTCCATTAAATGGTCCAAATTGGTGACACATTTTGGAAGACATATTTGGAGTGAACATTGGTTTCCCCTATATTTCTTATAAATTTTGTACCACCATTTCCATTCAAAGGTGTTAGTTATTTTCACTAGTTTTGGAGGGGTTTTCTATTTTAAAATATTTCTAAAATTTTAATATATATTAGATTTCTATTTCTCTCTTTATTTCAATTTTATATCTTTTTCTCTCTCACTATAATTATATCATCTACATGGTTGTGGATAAATAACACTTACTGTTTTTAGGTGGGGGGGGGAGTGACGATGTTTTGAGTTTATTTTACTTCAATGATTTCTAATTATTTTATTCTATGAATTCAGTGATAGTTAAACTAATTAGGGTGAGTGGTTTCAACTTTTCCCCTATCATCAATTTTCTTCTTACTTATTCACATATATATTCTTTCCCTTCACCATCAAAGTCATTTATATGATATAGTTTGACTTGGATAGTATTTATTATAAAATAGGTATCCTAGATAACTTTAGGAAAAGTATTGTCTGAAACGTAGAGTTATTAGTTTGGTGTAATAATAATTCAAATGGGAGGGTTTAGTGTGATAGGTCTTGATAACTATATTTAATTGAATATTAAGAATTATATTTTTAAATAATAATGATAACATCACTATAAAATATTAAGAGTAGAAGTATTCTTTCATACCTATCTATTTGAGATTTTTTTACATTTTTATATATTTTCATATTACACACACACACACAAATATATATCATATGCATTTTTATATCCCCATTATTTTCATTAATATGTAGTATATTTTTTTATAAATAGTGACAATATAGAAATAGTATTTTGTGAGTGTCCTCCTTGTGAGACCAACCCTATCATATGAACTATACTATATTCTTAAGAAAAATAAGAAATATTGAGTTGGGATTCATGAAAAAACTCTCCAATAAATATGGAGTCATTTTCAGAAGGTCAAAACCTTACACACACTATTTTTATCATAAATAAAAAAAATCTTAAATTTCAAAAACTTAAAAAAAGAACTTTATTTCATATGTTTCATTTCTTAGGTGAATATGGGAGTTTTCAGTGATTTTTTCATATTCTTGGATTAATTTTCAGTCCATAAAGTAAGAATAATTACATATTCAAGTGAAAGAACATTTCAAAATTCTATAATATGTGAACAAGTAAATAAAGATCCTTTCCACTTCCATCAATTAAATAAAAGATTTTTGGTTAGAAGAAAAAAAAAGAAAGTTGAAGAAGAGGTAAATATTGTTCCACCATAATTTATATTTGTATAACATGATGAGGCCAAGAGGAAGTTACTTAATGATCTTGTATATAACCTTACTCAACATTTCTCAAAGATGTTCTTGAAGTAGACATTTCTTCTGATGCACATGTTAAAGATCATGAAGGCTTGGAAGAATACTGGAATAATTTTGTAAGAAATAAAATTCCAAGTGATCCTCCCATAATTAATAATGAAAAATCATATTATTTATACATATATATTAATTTAGAAGAATAAACCACCCAAATGGTGTAATTTAAAAAATTTGGAGGATATTGACCACCTACCTCCAACTCTGATAACTCAACTCAAAGTGGCACTAAGAAAAGAATCAGAATTAAAATCTAAGCCAATACAGGGATATAATATTTTACAAAACTCATTTTTTTATAATTTTATTGAGATTTAATTGAGTATAACCACCCACTACTTTTAATTTTTGGATTCATCCAACACATGGATTGCCTTCAAAGATGATGATGAAGAATAAGATACACCTTGTGATACTAAGTTTGTAGTGTCCTTTCTCATAGAATTAATGTATCAAGAAACATATTATAAGGGGAAGAATTATTTATTTATTTTTCATTCTTTAATCTTATTAAAGTTGATTTTTTATAAATATTCCTTTTCTAAAATTTTGAATACAATAATAATAGAGTTGTCCCTGGAGGAAATTAAAGAGGATTCCAAACAAGAAGTGTTAAAAAATGAAGAGGATCCATTTTTACCCTACCCCAACATTGAAATTTATACTATAATGATTTGGTTTTAGACCTAGAATACACTATCCATGGATTCCTCTACAACTAGTGTGAAGGGATGAAAATTGGAAGGAAAATAATTTGGTGGTTTATAAGCAATAAACCACACCCACCTTTAAATTTTTGGATTTGGTTTCATAAAACTAGATACTATGTATATTAGATTACTAAAATATCCATGGTATTATATATTAATTAATATATTATGACCCTATTATTTTTTTCTTCATGAAATCTATGTGATAATATACAAATGGTATCTTTCATGTTTAAAGGTTATAATAGTTCCTTACTATGATGATAACCTTGAAGTTCTATGAATTTATTCTTAAATATATGTTCTATAGTTAAGTGATATCATTTTATAGGATGAAAATTATATAGGCTATAATGGGTGGAGACTCATATGAATTTGAGACACTTTATCATGGTGTACGCCCTTGGTAATTTTCAGAGTAGGAGATTATGAGAACATGACTTTCTATTAGGAAATACACATTTATATATGTTATTGGATGTTCATATATTTAGATGTGTGTAATGGTCAGTATTTAAGATTATTACTAATTAATTTCATGAGTTTCATACTTTGTTGTATTAATGAAAACCATGGTGACATATTTTCATGATATAGTATAATATGTTGGTTTCATCACAAGTGATATTTATTTAATAAATAATGTGATAAAGAATTTTTTTCTTCTATTATTTAATTAAAGTTGATATATTAGGCCCTTTTATGGAAATAGAACTACCTGATTAAGTCCATGACCGTGGTGTTTTGTCTACATGTTCATTTCTAGAAAGTCAAAGAAAGAGATATCAAGAATATAAGTTGATAACACCGGTATCAAACCTGCTTAATTAGAGACATTGAGACAAATAGATTATATTACAAAATTTATATTCATATGTGGTTATTGTCATTATTATATTTAACTTCTTTATCAATAGGTGACATGATGCGATTTTATAGGTTAACCTTGGAATTTAGGTTTAACAACCTAATGCCACTGATAAAGGATCCTAGAGGGTCACACACTAAGTGTATTTGTAACCTCAGATAAATTATATATGAATTTAACATGTTGAATAAATAATATTTCCATACATGGTTTAATAATTATTTATGTAGAATTCATCACACATATTAAATCATTAGTCATTTTAGAGAATATTATGTGAGTTGAATATTTAATAAATATTTATTCCCTAATTTTAATGAATATAATATGTATTTATTTGTTGGTGAATAATTTAGTGGTATTTAATTATTTAAATAAATAGACATTATTTAAGGTTTGATAAATATTAAGGAGGATGTGGGCCAAGTTAATGGATCTATGAGAAATTCTATATTAAATATTATTTTTAATAAATATTGATTTATTTATTTAGGAAAAATAAAAATTATTTTATCTGTGATTTTAGAGAATGTCAAGTAAATAATAATAATAATATTATTATGGACTTGAGGTTCACCAAGGATTTATAAAATAAAAATTTCCTAAGATGAATTATTATTTGTTTAACCCTACCTTTATATAAACCCAATTATGTCATTTCTAAACATAATTGGCATTGTGCACAATGAAGGTCTAGAAAAAATCCTCTACCCTAGAGAGCTTCTCTTTATGAATGCTCTCAAGAATGGAGAGTGATCCCCCAATTCACCCTCTCAATTATATAGAGAATAAAAGAACCATTATACCTTGAATAGATTCCTATAGCGATCAAAAATGAATGACGCAAGCATTAGAGTCCTTCATTTTAGCACATGGGAATTTCTACCATGATGTTTAAGGTTTTTGGAGAATGTGTAGTTCACTACTATAAGGATTCTACCCTTGAGTCCTTTCACTATTATGATGATGAACCAAGTGTTCAACCAATTCATCAATGAAGAAATACATCCAATGTATGGTATTTATTTATACAAATAAATTAATTATAAATTATATGTGATAATCTTGGATTATTGGTTCTAAAATTTATTCTAATTAGTCTTCAAATTAATTTTTTTGGTCTTAAAATTATTCACCATGTACATCTCAGATTATTTATTGATTACGAAAAAATATGAGTTGGGTAATACCTAATAGGCACTTCTTCTATTCCCTAAACCTTCAAGTGGTATTAGACTGATCACATAATAAATTACAATTATTTATTATTAATTAATTGATTATATACATTTATAGTTAGTTACTTATTTTTGGTTTATATTTTATTTAAATCCAAACATTGAAAATTTATCTTCACCTTCTTCGTTATCAATAATATAACCAAGAACAATTTAAAAAATACATAAATAACATTTGAAGACTCCATTTAAAGGTACCAAGGGTTATGCCTATATAACAAAAGATTGCACAACATGTAGCTTGTTGGTACATACTGTGTGCCCATGTTCATTGCACAAGGATGAGATGTAAGAAATCTTTCCCGTCTTGTAGTAAATTCACATAAATTGAATTAATTCACACTGAATGTTGAAAAGGATATCCCAACTCACAATTTATCAAATCACATGGTGTGTATATTGTGTACACTCCATGTAGTCTATGCACATTCATTATAAAATTTGTGGAATATGAACGGTCAAAAGTGTGTTATGTATTTATTACATGACATGTGGGACTGGTGACCATTGAACATAGAGGTCACAATACATGTAGTGGGAACACACATCATGTACCTTATAAATCTAAACAACCAGAAAACACACCAATTCTTTATTCGTTTATTGTGGAAGTTGTTACATAACATGTAGTTGGATGTACATGTTGTATAATAGGTATCCATTCACACGGACAACACTCCATGTAGGATGAAAATATTAATTAAATAGAGTAAAAATTACTTATGGAATTAAATTGATTTTCACGATGTGTAGTAGGTGTACACATTGTGGAATTAAATTTTATAATATATTAAAATCCTAATTAATTACCATGTAATTTAATAACTACATATTATGTGCAGTTTTTATTTACATATATTTAATACAAGTATTAAATATGCACACATAAAATATATTAAATGTTAACTATGTATTAAATATGTTAAATTTATTTGGCTTAAATAACTTCATGCCAATTAATATGTGTCACATTTCATATGCTACATTCTATATTAAATATATATTAAAAGACCATAAAAGGTGCCACATAGTTACGATAGGTATTTATCATGTCGACTCCAAGTGTAACTAATTTTATTTATTTAAGATTAATTATGAATGGCATGACAAGGCTATTTGGATAGTCATTAAGATACAATAAATGAATAAATAATTAATTGAATTAATTCAAGGGAATTTATCTTAATAATAAAGAATGAATTGAAGTGAATGATAACTAGTTTACAATTGTGTATTTGTTACATGTGGATAATCATGAGAAAAGACCGACCTATGTATGTGAATTTTTTCTTTTAATTTATTATTATTTCATGGTTTTTTTATAATTTAGTACATTAAATAATATTTATCATGTCATCTAATCTCATTATGTAAGGTCCTTCATTCCCATAGTTTCTTTTAAGTAAAAACCTAAACCAATATTTTAGTTCCCCTCACCTATATTTGAGGAAAATATTATGTAATGGATAGAGATCCCAGGTGAGTGGAGGCAGTTTAAGATGGATCTAAGGTGAAACTAATCCAAGAGGTGCATAAATGGAAAGGTGTGATACTATATATTAAACTAGTTTTGCTTCAAGGAGTTATTCCCATAGGGCCATTGTTTGTTATCATCCACTAGATAAACCAATTATTAGATAAAGTTCATGATCATATCAATTTATTTATTTTTTTCTATGAGTTATATGGTTAGTTATTTATTTGAATGAATAATGATCACATTACATAAATGAATTAACAAGCATGGAATTTTTATCTATACATGGTTAATCACTCAAGTAAAATCCACTTAATATTAAAAAGCATGTAATAAAATAAAATGAGAAATTTTTACATAAAGATAAAAAATACCTCAAGAAAAAACTTAGTCATTAAAGCCTCCAAAACTTGAGTAGAAATTGAACTATAGGTTAAAATGATTAAATAACCTTCATTGGGGTGATTTTAATTATCAAAAAATTTATATGTTGAGTTTTGGGTTATATTAACCTAGTTAACATTAAGGTATGATTGCCTCTGTGATAATTAGTGTAACTAGTAGGAAAGTATTGAGGAAACCCATGTCTAAGTTTTCAAGATTGGAGAGTCCACTCAATAGATAAAGTGGATACAAGTTTAATGTAGTTGGAAAGACATGACTACCTAAATACCTTTGAATATCTTATTAGGACCCCATTTGGATTATGAGATGGTTCATATAGACCATTTACACTAGAATATCCAAATGACAAGATATTCTAAAACTAATGGTGGACGATATTGGGTTTTGATAAAATAATGGGATACTAATAAATAAAGTTTATTACATCACATCTTTTGGTAATCAAGATAAAAACTAAAATATGATTTTCAATTAATGTAGAATATGGAAATATAAATTGTCTTAACACTGTGATCATTTAGACAGATATCGCGTCATTATAAAAACATATTTCTAAGGGAAGTATAGTTATTTATACACTAAAATATAATATAAATATTTTTACTATATGATGGAATCCTCTATATATATTTAGAAACCACACCTTGAAAGTGAAGGTAACAAGGATTCCTATAAGAGGTACATGAGTATTCACCCACTATCTATTGCATCAGATATCAATTATATCTAGATAATTGATAATAAAACATAATGACATGGATTCCTACACCATGAAATATCATCTCCTATCTCTTAAAAAGGAGAAATATAGGATTTAGATAAATGAGGTTGTCACTACACTATACTAGTGTGAACTAGAAGAGGTTACTTAGATATTAATCTTGTATTCAATATACTAAAGTACATTAATTAGTTAGTGAAGCATGGGCTTCCATATCAATTAGAAATTATCCATTAATCTCATATTATCCTCTTTAACTTGAAGGTTATTCTTATACATATATATTATGAGATGAATAATATGGATGAATGACTCATAACTATTCTAAATAAGTTTCATGGAGGAGATAAGGGTTATGGGTAACTCAGTTCCAAAACCATTATGATGAACAACATAAAAATAATGGTTAAAATCCCATGAAAATTTTATATTAAATGGGGCCTTTACAACATCTTTTTAAATGGCCTAAGATTTATAGGTAGTGTGAAGAATAGGAAGCTATTTTATTTTCATGTGTAAAGAAAGGTTATTTTGAAAATAATTTAAATATATTGAATAAGATATAAGTGGTTGCATCTACTTAAAATATGTATTCATCATATCATATAATGTTTCTATTTTAAATAATTGGTATTTAATACATTTGTATTTAATATAATAATATAATAAGTAATATGTGTTCTTCAAGTGGATAAGGAAGGGTGATTCTCATATCAATAGTGAGAAGTATATAAAAACATTAAAAAAAGTAAGGTGTATTTTCCCAGGTGCTGAGGAAGGGTAATTCTTATGTCAACCACAAAAAGAACATAACTTAAAGAAGTAAAGTTGAATTCTCCAAATGGATAAAAATGTTTATTCCTATATTAGTAGTGATAATTTCACAACTTTTAATTTCTAATAATATTTATTCAAGTTAAAATATCATTTTTCATTAAGTGTTACCTATATACCTAATATGATGTTTTGACTCTTTGGAGAAAAAATCTTACGTATATGACATAATTATGGTTTAATTGAGAAATATTTAAATATAAAGGCAAGACATAAGGTTTCTAGAGTTAGTTTAAGCTTATTGACATGAACTATTCCAAGATGAAATTAGATTTGAATTCATTTAATAAATTTTAGGTATGATGAATGAAAGTAATGAATACACTTGGTAAAATATATAGGATCCTATAAGTGGGTATGTCAAATAATATGTTAACCATGTATTCATTAATCATGAAAATATAGAGTGAAGGTCCTTCCTAAACTCATATTACCTTATTTTCATCATAGATGTAGTGATAGTTCAAGGTATATTGATGAAGAGTCTTATATATTACAAGTCTTCCATGATACCTTTCCTGGAATGTCTCACAAGATAAAAATATAACAACTAACCATATATCAACTAATCTGATTAATGTATTTCATATATGTTATGATATGACGAGAGTCCATTATTCCATAGACTAAATTGTTTTGATGAGAATAATTTGTTAATCAGAGCTTAACTTCAAAAGTACATGAAAGGAAACACAAAGTGCATATTATTTAATTATCATATAGCTATCAAGGATATTATAAAACCTAACATAGAGAGGTATTAATCATACAAAATACATTTATATAAGGAAAGGAAATATCATTTGAGATAGTGGGAGAAAGAAGGTTTTAATAAAATATTGGATTTAAATGAACAAGTTTTCATAAGAAAATGCTAAAATCCACAAGTTTTAGTGGGTGGAATTATTCTAGAGACACATATTGTATAGGAAAATTAAAACTATAGTGGTAGTTTTATATTCACCATGACAGGTGATAAATTATTTCGTAAGAATAATGATTCCTATAGGAAGCACTAAGTGGAAGATGAGCTAAGATCAATTAGTTTATTTGAAATAAAATATGGTTTCTATGTACCAAAATCCAATTATACGTTTTGGTATTTTCTCCAGTTGATATAATGCCGTTGGTAGGTATTAAACAGAAACCATACAAGGATAGTCAAGTTTAGACCAATAAAGAATATATGATTAATTAAAGGTTTATAATATATAGACATAGTCTATGATAATAACTTCTCACTAATCATTATATGAAATTCCATTTAAATTTTAGTTTTCATGGATTTTCTATGATTATTTATTAGTTATTGAATGCCAAGAGAATGTTCATTAAAGGAAACCTAATGGGAGATGTCTATATAACATGACTAGAATAGTTGGTGACATTAAGAAATACCAATATATAAGTTTCAAGGATACATTTATGGACCATAATAAGCATAATTATCAAAGTAAATTCATTTAAAATGAATTCGTTCCTAAGTGTTTATAAGAGGTCAGTGGGAGTGCAATTATTTTCAAAACAATTTTTTTTGAAAACAAATAGTAAATATGTGATTATTATTATAATTAATTAAGACTAAAAGTTAATTTCTAAAAAATGACTTAATAATATTAATAATAAGATTTCATGTTTACATTTCTTATCGTTTAATTATAATAATTAAAATTTAATTGATAATATTTCCAAAATATTCAATTTTATATTATTTTATTGATGATAATAAGTTTTTAATTATTTTGGAAAAAAATATGTATATTTATATTTTTTTTAGAAGAATTTTCATTAATATAAATTAATTTTTATTTTTAATAATTTCACTACGTAAAAATATGTTTGGTTATAGGTTTTGGGGAAGTTAAAATAAATTTATGAAGGAGGATAATGAATGGAAGATGTGATTCAGGTCATATACCACTGACACACATCATGAATCAATATAAAGGTAGCCGTGGAAATGTATTACAAGACTACGTAAGGGTGATCCATAGAGCTGTATAAGGGTACAAAATGTCACAGAAGGGTAACATTGAAATTTTAAAAGGTATGTAAAGGTAATGAGGAAGATTAGATCAACTAGATATTCACATAAAGACCAGGGTGATGGCTGTTTAAGGGTACTATGCTTGGATGGATGTTTGCATGAAGGTCGTATACTATCTATGATGTGTGATTTATGACATGAATTCCTTGTACATAACGTGTACAATTAGTTCATATAGACATAATGGAAGGATGAGGATTTCACCTGATGAATGGGTGTACACACTAAGATAATTGTGAATAGAAGAAACTGAGATGGGAAGACTGGATTCACACCATGAATGACTGTTTATGATATGAATAGTTTGAAGCCTGTAGAAACAATGGAGAATAAAATATTAGTTCATGTTCTAAATTAACTTCAAGCTATAAATAGTGATAGGCTCATTAATGAAGTGATACAAGTTTCATATTTCACACAGTGAATGGTATTTCATGATGTGAATGTGTAGTCAATTGAAAAATAAACATTTTGATCTCCCAAGATTTTAGGAGGATAATGAGGGGGTTTGAACATGATCAATAGGAACAAAACTTGGAGATATTTTAATGATGGAGGGACAATCCCCAAGGTTTTAAATGATTATAAATAAACAGAGTTCAACCACTTCTTAAGGGGTTGAAACTTGGAATCTACACCTATACTGGAGGAGAAAGATTATTGCTATATAGACCTACTTTTGTTGTGATACTACTAGGTTTTATTTTATTTTTAATAATACCTCATGAATTAAATGAGGTGTTATATTATCTTGTGTTAATTTATGTAAGTAAGTGTGATTGTGTTATTGGATATTATTTTCTATTTTAGTCTATAATTGGGTTGTGTATTTTATGCTCATATTCTATCTCTCTAAACTTATTTCATGACCATTGAACTTTAATAGGAAAGTAATCTTTAAATATAATACTCACCACTCTAATCCATGCATGACCATTGTATGGTATGGAATGAATTTGCATAAATAAGGTATTGAATCACCTGATTATTTGATAATAATAAGTAATTGACCATATGAAAAAAGGAATATGTAAGTTAGTGAGAGAGCACCGAGACTAGTGGATTTTATGACATTTAAATCCAAAACAAAACATGGATAAACAATTATCACTTTACCCCATTAACAAATGAACCCAAAATTAAATATATTGACACATTATCTATAATTAATTTTAAACTTCTACATTTGTTTTTCATTCAATCACACTTAAATTTCCAAAATTTTACTAAACCATCTAATGGTTTTGATATCAAAATTTACATGTACTAAAACTATTTTTTAGTGGAAGTTTATTTTGAGTTTTTATAAATTTTTAAATTTTGTACCATGTTGGAAATAATGTCATCCTTTAGGTAGTAAAATTTCTTGTTCCATTATTGAGGAATGGTATCTTAGTAGATTAGAATAATTAACTATATTTATTTATTTTATGTTTATTTTCTATATTACACTGGGTGTGTTTACACTATGATTTTAGGTACAAATTTTGATGCATGAATACTCCACTTAGACAAAAGTTATTGAAATTATTGAGAACAACCTTGATCTTAAAAGGATTATAAGACAACAAAATAAATAAGTGACCATGGTTGGTGCTAAAAAACAACACCATGGTGTAGGAGGTGCAGTCGGGGTTTGACCAAGTGGTAAAGGCACCTCATGATCCTATATCCAAGCCCATATTCAAATCCTAGAGAACCCTAATATTTGGGGTGGTTTGATATTATTCCATAGTGGGGGAATGGGGTCTCGGCAGGATTAGGGGCCACTCGGTGATGGTAGCATGAGGTGGTGAAGGAAGTCGATTGATGATAAGAGGTGATGACGGTTCATAGTTGGGGCCCTTGATGGAGATAATTACTAGAATTAATGATAGTTTTGGCATCAGTGGCATGATAGGGTTGGTTTGGGGTCGATGGAATCATGAACAATGGGATGCAGTGGAGCTGAGGTAGATAACATGATGAGATCGATGTTAGTGGTCATTTGTTGGTAGGTTGTCTTGGAAGGTGACAAGAAACGATGGGAAACAATAGGCAGTAATGTAGTGACGTATCGATGAATGAAAAAAAATTATAGCATAGTATACCTCTCGTGAAGATCCATATGGGGATTTAGAGTGGCAGCATCCATCTTTTTAGGGATTCAAGATTGAAAAAATAAGAGGGTATGACATCTGATATCGGCACCAGGTCCTGTGAATCTCTACATGAGACAATGATTAATTTCATCCATGTAAGGTTAGGATCTAGGTTCTTGTATCAAAATATGATGGGCAATGGTTTATTCTAGTGGTTTTAGGTCTTTGGGGAATTTAGGGTCAAGTATTAGGAATTATGTCTACTGGGCCTATAGGTCATGTAGGTTACCCCTCAATCCAATTAAAAAGTGGATTATCCAAAATAAAAAATAAAAATATAAGGCCTTCAGGCTTTCAAGACAAGCTATAGGAGGTGTACAACCAAGAGATCAGGGGCTGTGAGCTATCATGTATTATGAAATACCTTCCAAGATGGGGCTATAATCAAGCATATTATTACCACATGTAGTAGATAACCACTTTTAGATCAATTTAACTATAATTCAAATGATCTCCAATTTTATAAAATTTTATGGATTTCCACATGAGGATAAAAATACAAATCTATATAGTTTCTTTGAAATTTGTGATACTTTTCAATTCCTTAATATTATGATTGATGTGGTAAGATTTTATTTATTCCATTATTCTTTAAGTTACAAGGGTATATAGATAGGGAGAGTGGATTAAAATCCTACCACCTTATTCCATTACCACATGGGATAAGTCAGAGAGGAATTTTATAACTCGTTTCTTACCACCCTCAAAATCAATAAATATTCACATCAATATACTTAACTTTAATCAATTTGATTTTGAATTAATTTATAATTATTTAGAGAATTATAAATATTTAATATAAAAATTCCTATATCTTTGGATCAAGATGTGGATTAAAATTCAAACATTTTACAATGATCTCTCACAGGGAAACATGTTTATTGTTGATTCCAAAACCTTTAGGCCACTCATGAAGAAGTCACCATAAGAGAATTATGAGATGATAAATAAAATGAAGACTAATAGATTCCAATGGTAGCATGAATAAATAAAAAGTAGGGGAGTGAACATGGTTGATGAAAAAATATGGATTCTATTTTAAATGGAATCCTTAACTAAGAATATGGAAACCATGATGGACCAACACCAACCACATGATACATATATTAAAGAAGTAAATTATGCTGATTATAATCATTAAAATTAATTTTAAGTTTGGAATCCACAATAACAACAAGGTTAAGTATTTCAATATAGAGATCCAAGATATCAAGAAATACAAGGTCCATAACTTAAAAATCCAAACCAGCACATTGGAGGAGAATTTATACACATTCATGAACACAATAGATGCTTCCATCAAAGAGATGGAATAAGAATCATAAGATCAAAAAGCTACAGTATGGAATATGCAATTAAAAGTTGGGAATATGACCAACCAACTCATGAAGAGGCCTTTAGGGGTATTCCTGGGTGACACATAGGTTCAACAATGAGGATAAGAGAAACCTTATCCTTGATAATCAGAAAAAAGTGAAAGAAATTCCTAAAACAAGTAAAAAAATGAAAGCTATAAAAAAATAAATATAAAGAATAAAAGTAATAAAAAATAAGGAAAAGATAAATAAAGTAGAATAAAAAACAAGATAATAACCCCCACAGCCCTTCAAACCATTATTTCAATTTATATAAAGGCTAAAGAAAGGGAAAATTGAACCACAAAAAAGTAAATTTCATAAACACTTTAAAAAGTTAAATATTAATATCCCTTATTTAGATGATATTTCCAACATGCCAACATATAAAAAATTCATGAAAGATCTAGTTTCAAATAAAAATAATATATAGGAAATAAGAAACATTGAAATCAATAGGTATTACTTGGATATGTTATCATGTCATAAAACAATTTTAAAAGCCTAGGACTTGAAGACAAGAGTACCATAAGAGTTTCTCTCCAACTAGTAAATTCCATGGTGATGTACCCTCGAGGATTGATCAATGACCTCTTAGTTAAAGTGGACAAGTTAATCTTCCTAGTGGATTTTATAGTATTGAACTTGGATGAAAAAAAGGATCTAATAATATTAGGGAGACTATTCTTAGAAACCATAAAAGATCTAATTTATTTCCAAAAAATGTGAGATGTGATTGAGAGTTAATGGTGATCATGTTAGTTATAATATTTACAAGGTTATGAAGAATATAGTTTAACAAGAAGATGATATAGAAGAATAAAATATGTTATAAGTTAGATATTTTTCACCATTGATGAGAGAAAATATTTAGTTTCTATCTATATTAAATAAAAATATAAAAATAATAAAAATAATGAGAGGAAGTTGTAGGAAATAATTGAAGATGCTGTAAAAAAGGTAGTCCCAAACAAGTTTGAAGAGGTCCAATAGGTTTGGTTAATTCATGATCTTGCTTATTAATTTTATGGAATAACCAAGTAATAGAGGATATTACCAATGTATGTATAAAAGGTGTTTCCCATAGGAAGATTGAATCTAATTTTAGAGAAAGGAAAAGTACCCACCTATGTAGAGAAGACCCAACTGTGACTATTTATCAATAGATTCTAGGAAAACTCTTTCCAACCTTCCATTATTTTAACTAAAAAGAGGTAAGGTCAACATAAAAAGCCATAACCAAAGATATTTCTAGAGGCATCCCAATTTTGTATGTTTTCTTTTGATTTATAAATTAGAGATGTATACACTATTCACTCTAATCTATTTTGAGGTTTAAAGTAAATGGAATTACAATTTCACTTATTTGTTTGTATTTTTCAGGTATATGAAGGCACAAAAGAAAAATAAGAGAATGATGAGAAGGATAAAAGGTATAACTTTATGAGGAAATGTGAGTAATATTTAAATTCAGTATTTATTTCATCCCCTATATTTTTCAATTTTTTTTTCAAAATTTCAACAGAAAAATACATGACCCACATTTTTATTTTGCTTATTTTGATTTAGAAGAAAATATTTCTTAGGATAGAAATCATTAAATGTTTTAGATATATTTTTTAATAATATTGAATGAGTAAAATGGTATATTAGTTTGTAGATATAAAAATGGGATAATGGACTTAATAAATCATGATTTTAGGGAACTTGAAAATTTTTCTAAATGAAAATTTTCTTATAATTTTATACTTTTGATTTATGAAATTTGTGTTGATTGGTTTCTTATTATTGTGAATAAACATTAGTGATTGTATCAGTCATATGTTACCATTATTAATAATATTCTAAGTTAAATTTTCCCTTTCCTACTTAAGTACATTTCTTAAAATACCCAGACATTTTTTCTTCTAGAACTTTCTTTTCATCTTATCGAATATATGATAGTAAAAAATAAATTTTAAAATGATTAAGTAATTTTTTTTATTAAGAAATTATACTTGAGAAAACCTTTTACATTTTCTTACTTTTATCCCATAGAATACATTAATGAAATTATTATTAAAAGAGTTACATTACATGCCTATCATATCCTTTCTTAACTTACTCTTTTTATTTTTCATGATATTCAATTAAACAATTATCAGAGAGAGGGTTTATATTGGTGAAAAGTGTTTTAATTCATTAGGAATATATGTGAGGTGTTTTACTCATTGGATGTGTGAAGTTTTATTTTTATTAATTCATTATACTTTATTGTTAACCCTATTTTTTTTTAAAAATGAGTAAAAATAAGAAACAATGAAAAAAGAGGAAAAATAGCGTTTATCTAGGAGGGTAAAAAAACATCATTTATTGACCAATGATCATGATCATTTGTGGTCAGGTGATGGATGTGATATTGTCTTAAGTTTTACTTTTGAAAAAAGAGAAGTAAATAAAAAACAGGTTATTTGTAGAGACCCCAACCCCTGTAGCATGAAGTCGGTGCCTGCTACCATTACATTGACATAATATATAAGGAATTTAATCCCAAAGGAATAAATAGTTTTTTAACCTTGGTAAACTAGATACATACATAAGTCTTGAATTATAATTGAACACACAATTTGTTTTGAGAATAACATTATTGACTCTATAATATTCTTGAATTTAAAACATAGTATCCTTCATAGAATCCTGGGGAAAGGAAAAAAAATAAGGGTGAGATCAAATGATCAGTAAGGTTTAAGTATAATGGAAGAAATCACGAAACAAGAATAAAATATATATAGAAATGTAACTAACTGAGCACACATTACATTTAAATAACTGGATAAGGAATAATCAATATAGAAAGGTAAATAACCAAACACAAATTCCATTTAAATTACTGGATAAGGAATAATAAAAATGTAAAGGTAAATAGCTGATCACATATTCCATTTAAATAACTGGATAAGAAATAATCAATATGTTAATGTAAATAACAGAAAACATGTTCCATTTAATCAATAGAATGAGAATAAAATGAATCAATATATAATATCATAGTGAAAATATCATGGATAATAATAATTAAATTATGAATGAATCTAATGCTTAATTATTGGGTGTGATGTTTCCCAAACACATGAAACCTTTACTGTTAAAATCTATTATCAAGATAGTTTAAAACTTATGGATGAAAACCCATTTAACTAAGTTTATCCAACTTATTCATCCCATGAGACTACCAATGCATCGAGGGGCTATCATTAAATGGTCCACAACAGTGTCTTCATATCCAAATCATTCCTCATATATTGAATAATCAATTTAATTCATAAACAATGTGTTATATAATCAAATATACATATTGAGTAAATAATATAAATTTATCAATATTTACCCAATCAATCAAATAACTTTCAAAGTAAAATACCATATTTATAAATGAGATATAGTTTAAACAATAAGTATATCCATGATAAATAATATGGATATTTAGCGGATATTCAATATCTAATGATCATAGGGAATTAATATTTCAAGGGGAAGTTAATGATGATAAAAATGAATCAAGGAAGTGAATATAAATACTATCATTGGTTAATGAAATCATAGACCATATAGAGGAAGAATAATTATGGCATCAATATATACCCATTAGAGTAATTAAAGAGGGTTTTTATTATTGAAGAATAGAAATACCATAAAAAGAACTTTAAAAACATTATTGAGGATAATATTCTTTTAATTTTTTAAAATAATTTTCTTTGAACATAAATTTTAGAAATATTTTATTTAAAAACATACTCATAAACTTTCAAATTAATCTTCAAATAAATGATGGTCATGATGGCGGGTAATTCTATACATGACATAAAAGTTAAAAAGAATATTCCTTTTTCAATATAAAAGGGTTAAAAAGTCCCGTATTCAAAAAACAACAAGAATATTCCTTTGAAAAAATCTTGAAAAAATAATTCATTTTATAATTCATTTTGAATAGGTTAAATAATTTTTTTAATTTTTTTTAGAAAACACGGTTTTGAATGAAAAAAGATTTCTGACCGAAGAGAGAAATGAAGTCAAATTTTCTTAAAAACATTTTTAGTATAAAAAAGTTGAAAAATGGTACTATTACATGAAAAATATCTTGAATAACAAGAGGGTAATAATATTAAAGGTTTTATTAAATAATTGTAAAATAATTTCTTTCAATATAAATTTAAGTGTAAATAATCCTGAATAAAATAAGATTGTGAAGTAACCCCTTTCAAAGATTATAACATTGAAAAGTTATTTCACATATAATCTTATAATATTAATGACAACGCAGAAGTAATATAATCCAATGGAAAGAAATTAAGTGAAAAGGAAATAAAGAAAATTATATATATATATTATATAAAAAGAAAGATAAATATGTCATGAATATCATAATTATGTCATTTATATCGCATATAATCATTAAATTTATCTTCATCACCTTCCATGTGAAGCGTTAGTGAAAGAAGAATCACATTGCTTTGTGAGGTAGTAGTCTTCCGTACACACGAGCGATGTTATCTTATCTCCTACAGAATAAAAGGAAACAAGATATATATTATGTAATGACTAAAGAGGTATTAATATGTTATAAATATTATATATATCATATATAAACTATAAATCCATCATTTTTCACAACCTTTAAAGGTTGTATTGGAAAAATGAATGACATCGGTTCATGAGGTGGTAGTCCGCCGTACACACGAACGATGATTTTGTAACCGATTTAATAAAAGTGTGGGAATTTTTAGGATATAACCTTAATATAAAAACATATAATTATATTTAAGATACTTATTTTATTATATAATCATGGTATAATATGAATTGAATTAGGTATAGAAGGAAATTAGATAAAGGCACTTGTTGAAGAACATTTCCTCTTCTTCGGGTATATTTCTTTGGTTTGCACTAAACCCTTACTTGGTTGGATTTATGAAAAAATAAGTATTCGAGGATTAGTGGAGGGAATTTGGAAATTTATTTATATATATATATATTTTGATCCAATTGTCTTGAGAGGTGTGATGAAATTAGGGGAGTGAGTGTCCTTTTATAGTTGAGGAGGTGTGGCATTCCTATAAATATTCAAAAGTATTCACTATTGGGAGGTATCCATTACCTCATGTGACTCAAAGATTGATAATTAATGGGTTGGAAGTATTATGTGGTCAATAAACACATCCAAAACACAATATAACACATGTTTTAAAAATCTTTTTCCTTAACTCCTAAATTTTCTTATTTTACAATTGTAGTTTTTTTTCATTATGTTAATCAGTTTTCTAACCAAAGTAATTTATTGTTTAAGAATACAATAGAGTGAGAATTGTTATAAAATTTAGAACCTATGATTATAAATATTCTATATAATTTATAAAATAAAAAACATATGTGTGTTGAAAATTAATTTTAAAACAACCCCATGTAACTTGAGAAAACACAACTTTAACCGTAACCACGCTAACCGATTTTTTACTATTTAATAGTAAATATATTCATTATATAGAAGAATTAGTCCATGAATGGAATATATTTTATATTTATAAATATTTATAAATAAATTTATATAATATAGTATTTTTAGTAATTTTAAATCATTTAATACAATATATATTTTTCATAAAATAACATTAATGTCAATTTTGTCATTATTCATTTAAATTGAATTAAAAATATCAAGAAAATGATAGAGTTAAAAAATATTATGTTCAAATATGTGTAACATGATATATTCATCTAATTTTTTTTATTAAATACAATAATTCATTCAATTTACTTCACTTTTAATGTTTTTAGTATCATTTATTTTATCTAATTATTAACTAAATAATTACTATGCTGGTATTTCTTAAACATTAAAAGTAATTATATCATCTCTAAAAATTAAAGATAAATTATTATGATTAAAATAAATCATTTATATTTCAAAATAATAATTATAATCAAACCGATGTGGTTTTTTTACCAATCCCAAAGATTTATAGAAATTAAAATCAAGAAAGGTACCATTTTTTTATTTTTATTTACTTAACTTATTATATAAGTCACATTAATGGAAAAGTGTAATTAAAGATCATAAAAATCAATAAAAAGATATAAGGGTCGAAATATGGCCATAAAATGGGTTTTGAATAAGTTTTTTTGTCATGTTTACACCTTATATTCTAAGTTTAACCACTCAGTAAACTCATTTTTACCTTAATCACTATAATTAATTTTAATTCTTTTCACTAATAATTATAGTCAAAAAATAATTTGACCTCATTATAAATTATAAATTATTCTGATTAAAAATATGGAATCCATTTTTTCAAATTCTATACATATAAGTGGAAAAAATTAATTTAAAATTAATCTTACAGATTTGATGAGAGAGGGTTTTTAAAGTGAAAATGTTCAAAAGTTTACAAAGTTTTTATATCCAAATTCACCATGAAAATTATTCCAATGACCTAAATTGGATTAATAAATGTAAAATTTAACTAATTTAACTTAAAACTAGTAAAAAATATAATTTATCATTATAAATTATTTATACAAAAAGACAGTGTTCAATTAAAATCCAATATTTTTTTACTATTCAATAAAAATGAAACTTTTCAGAAAAATTATTGTTTTTCAGAAAACATTTATTTTTTTCTTTTAAATGATTCTTATTTTATTTTTAATCAATATATAAATAACAAAAATATGTAATATATATATTTTCACAAGTTTTGTAATCCTGTTTTTACTCTCTATTCCAATGGTTAGGTAATAACTATTATTTTAAATAATGGTCTTAATAGTACATTATTGTTTGGTAAAATTTGATATTGTGTTTAATTTAAGATTCCAAAGAAAATCATTGTTACATATGACTCATGATAAAATCATATTTGTGTTTAATGAAATATAAAATCAATGTTGTGTTTCCCATATGCTATTGAATAAAATTTCATTCTTTTATAATTTCGAGGTGTCACATTCTCCTCACCTTAAATAAATTGCATCCTCATAATTTAAATGTGATCTTGATAATGGAGAGTTTTCTATTTGATTTTTTTAAAAACACATATATTAAAAGGGTTAATAAAATATCCCCTTAATAAAAGTGTATAAAAAGTATGAAGGAAATCTAAAATAACACATACTTAGGTTTTTGAGTAAGAGAACATCGGTGGAAAGTGAAGTTATGGACATGGTGGAAAAGCATAAATATTTATATAGTGTGATAGTGGTCATTGATCATAAGAAGGTTAACTATAAATATAATGTTAAGGGGATAAAATCCCTAAATATGTGAAGATTTAAAAGACCTCCAGATTCATCAAATATCAATGTAATATGGTAACATTTTTTTTATTTAAAGATCGTTTTTCTAATGTTGATGAATTATTTTACTATCTAAAAATATAAGGAAATATACTTACTTGATAAATTTCTATAAAAATAATTTCATCCTTTGTTTTTCTTCAATCTCTTACTCTGATAATTTAATATTCAAAAATGATTTTTTATGTCTGAATCACTAAAATTCACTTTTAATAGATCGTAAGATCCATAAAAGAGTGACAATTATTTCCATATTTATCTATCTATTTCCCAAAACTAATATGGTTAAAAAAGTTATCCAATAAATTACTCTCTAAAAATAAAAAGAAACACTACTGATTTATCATTAATATTTATTTTTCAAACCATTTAAATAATGAAATATTAACCCATAAATTATATAGGCCAGTGGTTAGCGCTAAACCCTTATTGTCCTTTGGTCATGGGTTCAAGTCCTGTGGCCTTGACAGACATAATGGGTTGTCTCCTGAATTATAGTTTATCCTTTTTATAGACTATATTAATAATATAATATCTATAATGTTCCTAAGAAAAATATGATAGACATCCTTGAAATAAAAGTAATTATTAAATAAAATTTTTACTAGGGGTTTCAATTCAATTTTTTATAAAGTATAATAATCTTATTTAACTAT
This sequence comes from Viscum album, assembly GCA_963277665.1. Taxonomy (NCBI): domain Eukaryota; kingdom Viridiplantae; phylum Streptophyta; class Magnoliopsida; order Santalales; family Viscaceae; genus Viscum; species Viscum album. The sequence goes on along the minus strand of OY728133.1, from coordinate 966,066,679 downwards.
TATTACAATGTAATTAATGATCATATTAACTCTAAATCCATCAATACCTTTAAACTTATGTCTACAAAATGTAAAGGCATAATTTCTTTAATATACTTTCCACTAAAACTTATCCATGCCATACATTTCTACAAAATTTCTTTAATCTTGGTAGTCTCCCATCACATAAAACCCAAAAAATATGTTTAAGACTTTGAAGATATGATCAATATTAAACTCATTAACCATGATGGAATACATAACTCTTATGTTAATTAATACACATGCTCTTCTAAAATTTAACACAATCCTTAGATGTTTCATGATTTGTGTAACCAAAATACCATTGGTAAATTAATTCTAAAATTTAATTCTAGGGTAATAATATATAAATGATTAATATATTTTATTTACACATCGGTCTTTTCTTTTTATAGTGTTTAACCTAGGTAATTCATCGTTATAATCTACTCAAATCCTTTATATTGGATTTTAAAAGAAATGTGAATTATTCTAAGCATATCCCCCAAGAGTGTCAAACCAAGTACACAGTAAGGCCCATTTTCATGTACCAAATTATGCCCATGTTAAGATCAATTCACCCTTTTCAGAGTTATTACCCCTAAGCCATCTGTACCAGAACCACTTCCATTTGTAGTATCGAGGCAATGATAAGTTACCTAAAAAACTACATAATCTCTACCTTACCAAAACTTTAGGATGTTATTAAATACTTATCCTCAAAGTCCATCATAGTGTTTTGTTACCTAATCTATGTTTTCCTAAATCTAGTTTCCAAGATTTCTACTAAAATTCATATGATACCAACTATAGTGACCTCGAACCTAGCATTCCGGAGCCAATTTCTTCTACCATTACATTTCCATAAGATATAAGGAGCTTCATGCCAAAGTATTTAATAGTTTATTAGTCTCGGTAAACTAGATACATACATTATTATTGAATTACAATTAAGTACACAAATTACAACATGATTTTTTTAGAATAACATTATTCCCTTTGGCATATCCTTACATATAAAACATAGCATTATTCATGGAATCCTTAGGAAAAGAAACAAAATAAGCGTGATATCAAATGCTCAGTAAGGGTTAATTATAGTGAAATCAATCATAAATAAATTTGCATAATCAATATGGAAAGGTAACTAACTAAGTACACATTCCATTTAAATAACTAGACAAGGACTAATCAATATAGAAAGGTAAATAACTAGGCACACATGAAATTTAAATAACTGGATAAGGAATAATCAATATGGAAAGGTAAATAATTGATCACACCTACTTTTTAAATAAATAGATAAGGAATAATCAATATGGCATGATAAAAAACACATGCCATTTAATCAATAAAATGAGAATGAAATGCACCCATAGATTATACCATATTGAAAATATCATGGATAATAATAACTAAATTATTAATTAAGGAAATTCTTAATTATTGGATGCCATTTTTCCTAGGCACGTGAAACCTTTAACATCAAGATATATTCTCATGAAAATTTATAACTAATTGGTAGAAACCCATTTAACAAAGTATATCCAACTGATTTGTCTCATGAGACTGCAGATACATCGAGGGGATATTATTAACTAGACCCCACCTATGTCTTTAGGTCCAAAATATTTTTCATATATCAAATAATTGATTTAATTCATAAAAAATGTTCTTTATCATAAAATATCCATATTGAGTAAAGAATATGAATTTATCAATATTTACCTAGTCAATAAAATAACATTCAAAGAAAAACACTATATGTATAAATGAGATATTGTTTATGAAATAAGAATATCCATGATAAATAATATATATATTTATGGGTAATTTAATGTCTTATGATCACAAGGAATAAATATTTCAAGGGGAAGTTAATGACTAAAAAATGAATCATGGAAGTGAATGTCAATACCATAATTTATGGAAGCTATCATAGACCATCTATATTAAGAATAAATATGGTATCAATCTATACCCATTAGAGTAATAATAGAGGGTTGTTATCATTGACAAATAAAAATACCATAAAATAGCTTTAAAAACATTCTTGAGGAAAATATCCTTAAATTTTGAAAATTATTTTCTTTGAAAATCACTTTTAAAAAATTTTTATTGAATTTTTTTATCATAAACTTTCAAAGGAATCATCAAATAAATGATGATCATGATGGTGGGTAATTCTATACATGCTATAAAAGTTAAAAAGAACATTCCTTTTGCAATATAAAAAGGTTATAAAAGTGTTTTTTTGGAAAATAAAAAGAATATTCTTTTTTTTTGTAAAAATAATTCATTTAATAAATATTTTTTAAGTGTTTAAAAACATTTTTAGAAAACTTGGTTTTGGAAGAAAATTTATTTCTGACCGAAGAGAGAAATGATGTCGGATTTTGTTAAAAACATTTTCTCCAACATTTTACATATCAAATAGTTGAAAAATGGTACTCTTACTTGAAAAATATATTGAATAACTATATAATAATAAAATTAAAGGGTTTATTAAACAAAAATCAAATAATTTCCTTCAATGTAAATTCAAGTGTCAATAATCCCAAATAAAGTGAGATTGTGAAGTAATCCCTTGAAAAGATCATGACATTGAAGTGAAAATAAACCAATGAATTGATTACGAGTATCAACTATAAATCCACATAAAACAAGTTTAAATACAACAATATATATTAAAAAGTAATTATACACAAAATCTTAGAATATTAATGATAATGAGTAAGTGAAATAACCTAATGAAAATAAATTGAGTTATAAAATTATTTACCACTTGATAACTCTTAATTCAATTCCCCTTAGATGAAATAATTAAAATTAAAACTTAAAATACTATGAATAATTAATTATTTAGGATATTACATGTCAAAGGGTAAGTATATACACCATATAAAATAAATTAAGTGTGTAACGATACAATATTCCTCAATGAAATGAAATTGAGATGAAAACCCTTACCATACACTTCTTTTTGGTTGTACGCTTTTTAAACTCATGAAAAATAGTTTTAATAATGTTATTAAATTATACTAGAACCATATAAATATTTATAATATCATATATGATCCTCTTATATCATATTATCACCCATTTATTAGCAATCATTCATTATTTTCATTATTTTGGGTGTTAATTTCCTTTTTTCTCATGCATGTTTCATTATGAAAATTTTAGTTCTTGTATATATTACATAGTTTAATAATATAAAAAAATAATAATCATAACATAATATTCATATTAATTCTTTAATTATACTTACATATCATCTATTTGGTGTCGTTATGAAAAGAGAGTCACATCGCTTGATGAAGGCAGTAGTCCACACGTACACGAATGATGTTATCACCTTTACGTGAGTGAAAATAAAATAAAGAAAATTATATACATATTATCTTTATATAATTATAAATATGTAATTAATATATTAATTATGTTATTAATATCACATATAATCATTAAATTTGATTTTATCACCTTCCATGTGAAGCATTAGTGAAAGGCGAATCACATCGTTTCGCAAGGCGGTAGTTCGCCGTACACATGAGAGACACTATCGTATCTCATACAGAATAGAAGATAACAAGATATATAATATATAATGAATAAAATGGTATTAATATGATATAAATATCACATATATAAAATATAAACTATAAATTCATAATTAATCCCAACATTGAAAGTGGTAATGGAAAAATGAATGACATCGGTTCGTGAGGCCGTAGTCCATCGTACACACGAATGATGATATCATAATCCATTTGATGGAAGTGTGTATATTTTTTGGTCATAAAATTAACATAACAAAATATTATTATATATAATATACTTATTTTATTATATAATCATGGTATAATAGAAATTGAAGGAGGTGGAGAAGGAAATAAGATAAAGACGCTTGTTCAAGAACATTACCTCTTCTTCTGGAATCTTCCTTTGGTTTGCACTAAACCCTTCATAGGTTAGATTTATTAAAAAAATATGGCTTCTAGGATGAGTTTATAGAATTTGGTGAGTTATTTAGTATGATATTGGTCAGTCCAAATGGCTTGATAGGTGTGAATAAGTTATGGGAGTGAGTTCACATTTATAGTTGAAGAGGAGTGGTATTCTTGTAAATACTCAAAAGTATTCACTATTGGGTGGTATCACTTACCTCATTTGGATAAAATATTGATAATTAATGGTTTGGAAGGATTATATGGTCTATGAAAACCTCCATCAAATAGTAGATCACATGTTTTAAACATTTTGTTCCTTAACTCCAAAGTTTCCTTGTTTTACCATTTTGGTTTTTTTTTTCATTATGTTAACTAGTTTTCTAACCAAAGTAATTTATCATTTGAGACTAAATTAGAGTAATAATTATTATAAAATGTGAAAAATATTTTTATAAATATTAAATCTAATTTATAAAATAAAAATCCTATGTTTGTTTAAAATTAATTTTAACCCATGTGCATGTAACGTACAAAGACACCGCTTAAACCATAACCACGTTAATCGAGTTTTTACTATTTAATGGTCAATATAGTCATTATAATAGAAAAAATGGTACATTAATGGAGTATAGTTGATATTTATTTATATATAAAAATAAAATTAAATAATATAGGTTTTTTAGTAATTTTAAATCATTTAAAAAATATAATTTATCATAAAATAATATTAATGTTAATTTTGAAATTATTCATGAAATTGAATTAAAAAATATCAAGAAAATGATGGAGTTAAAATATATTATTTTCATAGATATGTAACATGATATATTATTCTAAAAAATTAATTCAATACAATAATTAATTCAATTTTATAGCGACCTAGCCTTAACATACATGTATATTACATCATTTTAGATAAATATTCAACACATTACAAAAATACATTCCCAAGGAACATAATAGTTTAGTGTATTTGAAAAAATGGAACAAATTATTATAATTTAGTGAAATATATTCAACACAAACCATAAATATCTTCCACTTTAGTGCTATTACTTAAAACCTTTATTCATTACCTTAATTCTTGACTTTCTTCATACATGTTCAAACATCCTTTTCTTTGGATAATTCCTTTTGGTTTACACCAAAGGACTAAATTGGTTTGATTTTTGACCAAAGTGAAACTTATATAATTATAAGAGGGAATTTGGGATATTAATTTGGGATATTATTTGGGTAAGGTCTAGATGATCCAAAGGTATTGAGAGGTGGGAATAAGTTAGGTGGGTGAGTGCCCTTTTATAATGGAGGAGTGACATTCTTGTAAATATAAAATGGTAAACACTATCGAGAGGTATCCTTTACATCAAGTGAATAAAATAATGGACCATTATCAATAAAAGGGAGTAAATGGTTTAAATATTCCCATAAAATGGATTTTGGACATGTGTCTAGGTTATTTATCCCCTTAAGTTAAAATTTAACCACCAAGTAAACTCGTTTTTATCTTAATCACTGTAATTAATTTTAATTACTTTCACTAATATTTTTGGTCAAAAACTAAGTTGAAATTACTAAAAATTATAAATTATTTGGATTCCAAATATTTAATCAATTTTTAAAAATTATAAACATAGAATTTTTATAAATTAATTTAAAATTAATACCGTAGACGTGACTAAACAACGAGTTTTTAAAGTGAAAATGTTCAAAAGTTTGAAATGTTTTTATATCCAATTTTAATGTTAAAATTATTAAAATGATACAAATTTATTAATATATGTATAATTTATATAAATATACTTTAAAACCAATTTAAAATATAATTTAACTATATAAATAAATTAAATGAAAATGGAGTTTTCAATTAAAATTCAGTGTTTTTTCACTATTCATAAAAAAATGAAACTTCTTAGAAAAATACCAAAAATTTACCCAATTTAAATTTTTATATTCCTATTTATAAAATGAAGTTTATTTTTAAATAAAATTTATAAAATTTTAAAAAATTGTATTTAAAATAAATGCACCATTAAAAGGTGGTAAAATTATCTTTTAGAAAGAATATATATCTTTATGTGTAAAATTTGATTTATTCTTATATATTATCTAGAAACACAAAAGATAAATGTTAAATAGTTGACTAAATATTATATATATATATATATATTTCAGTAAAATCATTTATAAAAAGTGTTTTAATTAATTTTTTGCGGTAAAACATGTTTAATTGCATAAATATAGATTTCCAGAAAAATATTTTCTACATTTTCAAAAGGGTTTTATATTCATTTCTAGTTAAATGGTCACCAGATAATTATTCTTATATACATGTGTAAACCATATTTTCATGATTTAATTAATCTTATTCATAACTTCCATTCCAATGGCTAGGTGACAACTATAATAATATTTTAATAATAATATTAATAGTACATTGTAGTTTAGTAAAAATAAATATTGCGTGTAATAAAATCTATCAAGGGAACTCAATATTGTGTATAACACAATCCAAACATAGTGTTTCATGTACCTAAATCTAATATTATTGTTATGTGTATCACAAGATCAACTTTGTGTTGCGTATAAATCAATAATAAATTTTTCTTTCATATAGCACAAGCTATATTCGGTGTGGCATGAAATGAAATATATTTAAAAGATTAAATTAATTCAAAAAAAATATTTCACAAAATATTTAGGTGTTACATTCTATCCCACTTAAAATGAATTTCATCCTCACAATTTTTCTGGGCTCTCAAAGGTGCAATAATTGAAAGTTTATTTCATAGAAACCCTGTTATGACCCCCTCCCCACAAAGTGTACCCCTCTTGGGCCGAGAATGTGAGAAGGGAGATAATGACCCCCGAGTCCCACCTCCAGTAGGCCCTGGGTTGTTGACTAGCATCGAGGGTATAATAAACACACAAATGGGAGGCATTACCCTTTAAGAGAATACATTCGGAAGAGAGAGATAAGATAGAAACCAACCAAATCCAACTAAGATTGAAATATAAATGAAAACCTAAGTACAAATACGAAATTTCATGAAAAACTACTACAAATGAAAGGGAAAAAACTGAAAGTACCCAAAAGAAAGTAAAACAATAGCAACCACAAGTCCGAACATCTCCTGGAACCCAAAGCTAGTAAACACCAACCTAATCTCCAACCTGATCAAAGTGACCGAAAAAGTAGTTTATATATACATAGGGTGAGTATAATAGTATACTCAATAGGATCCTCCCTGAAGCCTCTCATACAAAAGTAAAGAAAGCATGCTAAAGCACAGTGAACAAAAAGTGAAACTAACTCATCACCTAAAAAGGTATACTTTGTTCCCAACCTCACCATGGATACTCTCACCAAGTAAAGAATACAAGAATATATCATATAATAAAAAATATCAAGGGTACCCCGCTACTACTTCCCCACTGGTTTGCCGCTTTTCCACAACATCGCACGTCCGAAGCATCTCTCTCCAAAAAGGCTTGCCCACAAACACCTAGGCGAAGCACCACAACATGCACCTCGTGTAAAAAAACCACCACGTCCACATAAACAAAGTAACCAGGTAGTTTCTGGGAGCCACCATAACTCGCATAACGTGTATCATACATCGGGTATTATACCTCAAACCATTACAGCCCATACACCAAGTAAGGATCCACAAGCCATCAAAACCTATACACGTTACACCTATAGTAGTCCATAGAAAACTATATCCAGAATATATGTGTGTGAATAACCACAAGCCATTAAAACCCTCTACACACATATATGGGGAAAACTAACTGTTGTGCCTACCAGCACAAGTAACTACCAAGAGAAGAGTGCAGGACCAAAGGGGGTAGTTAGCCATTCATCCTCCCACCAGAATTTTGGGGAAAACACCCCCCTAGGGATCAGAATCCCCAAGGAATCAGTTTCCCTTAGTGACATGGTAGAGTAGCATATAGAAACACAAAAATTATAGGATATACTATAGCTCACAACCACACTATGGGCATAACCTAGTCTTAGACTCAACTGCAACTAACATCTCTCAGACTCCAGGCTGCCACTTCTAAGACTAGGTATCCTATAAGCACACAACCATTTAAAGAGATTTAATACATTATTTCATTCCTTTTTTGTCAGTTCTACTTTATGTTAATTAATTATTTAAACATTAATTAACCAATAACAATTCCACATTAAATTTCATTAGCATCACAACCAAAGTACATTGTTCCTTCAAAATTACAACCTCATCATTATATTCCAGAAAACTCCAACACCATGGGTTAACACCATTTATTCAATTATTCATTACAGAATTACTTTCCCACATTCCCATGAATTCTAGAAAAACATCTATGCTTCTAAACACAAGTTAGATCAACTCAGTGAGTAGATGTACTACTCGTCGAGTCTTTGTCGCCTATAGTAAGAGCGTAGACCCATCCTAACTTGAGAAGCTAAACACGGAAATCATGTGGCATACCCCACATGTCTTCGCATCTTTTGGAAGAAGGGGAATCACTACCAGCTTCCTTGAGTAGTGGGGAAAAGTAAAGCAGATAATCAACCAATAAGAATCAGCAAGCATCCAACAATCACATCCATCCCATTCTGTCATCCCTGGTGTCCTCCCCGACACCCACATGCATAAACTGATGAACCTCGCCACTCTAGGCGTCATCTGCTACCACAAACAAAGGTCTCCATGCCCCCACATATCACAACAACCATCCAGGATCACATCACAACACAAGCAGCAAAAATACAAACATCTTAACAATTAGGCTCTTATCCCTTTAACAATCAAGAGGGTAACTCTGAACCCTTCAAGGAATTATCAAACAAATAATCCGTTTTTAATTAACAGATTTATTATACATAGGTTCCATATTCGGGAAACATAAATAGTAAGCTATCAAAAATAAATTAAACATCCTTTCTATACCATTTCGATTAACATAAAAATTACAACAAGAAGAACCATATTCATTTACATGCCTCTTTATCTTTAGCCAAACAGTTATCAATTTATTCCTGACTTTACTTTCTTTACCAATTTCCATCAAGAATGAATGGCTAAACAAAGAAACCATAGATATCACACTATATAGAAAAATGAGTGGCAATAACATATGATCAATATCAATTTATTTATCTGTTTCAAATATTTTTTATGTCAATTCCATTGTCATCTAGTGGGATAAAACATGCTAACTATATAGTTGCACATATAATAAAAGAGAAGCAATAAATCCCCTACCTCAAATAGTTCTTGACATTCTTTATCCACACAACGGGTCACGATCCTCCTCTCGTGACAACTGCATCCACCCGAGGATACCACAGTATGAACGCACCAACCGAACCCCAAGAAATATTCATTAGAAGCATGGAGATTATATGCTATAAAATGGAAAGGAGAAACAGGAGAAGATGAACCCCAAAAGAATGACAATAAAACATACCTTATATCAAAGATTGATCAATACTACTTGGTTGTATCAAAAATAGAATGAAACTAATCATAGGAGTAAGTTTTATTATGCAATCCCTATGGAATTAATGAAAGGTTCTAGCGTCTCATAGCTGAGAATAAAGAGGAAGAATTAGGGAGGAAGATATCCCATCCCTTTAGAAGATTTAACAGAGCGACATTTTAAGATACACTTGATTTCCCATTAAAAGCGGATCATATTAAACCATGTGGTTTGACCAAGTCAAAACACCCTAATCCTTAGGAATAATTAATATAGGAGTCATGGCCTTTGAATCGCCCTTATTGTCCTTAAAATGAGACTTTAAATTCATTTTATGTCAAAGGAAAATGCTAAAGGGGCGAAACTGTAGGAAGTTGGAAACACTATTCACAAACTCAAAATTTGGAAAAGGAAAAACACTGTTCATGAACCTCACCTTTAGAACCTCACCGATAAAACACTATTCATGAACCTCACAAATAGAACACTGTTCATGAACCTCACCGTTAAAACACTATTCATGAACCTCACTGTTAGAACCTCACCAATAAAACATTGTTCACCTACCATTCTGGAAACACTGTACACCTATTGTTATGGAAACACTATACACCTACCTTTCTGGAAACACTGTTCACAGAACTCAAAATTTGGCAAAGGAAAAAGAGGTTACCATTAGAGGTTATGGATAGAACTGTTCACTGATAGAACTATTCATAGAATTTGAAATTTGGCAAAGGAAAGAGAGGTTACCGATAGAACTGTTCATAGAATTAGAAATTTGGTAAAGGAAATAGAGGTTACCGATAGAACTATTCACTGATGGAACTGTTCATAGAAATGGAAATTTGGAAAAGGAAATAGAGGTTACCGATAGAGGTTATCGATAGTACTGTTCACTGATATAACTATTCAAAGAATTGGAAATTTGGAAAAGGAAAGAGAGGCTACTGATAGAGGTTACCGATAGAAGTATTCACCGATGGAATTGTTCAAAGAATTGGAAATTTGGAAAAGGAAAGAGAGGTTACCATTAGAGGTTACCGACAGAACTGTTCACCGATGGAACTGTTTATAGAATTGGAAATTTGGAAAAGGAAAAAGAGGTTACCATTAGAGCTTACCGATAGAACTGTTCACCGATGGAACTGTTCATAGAATTGGAAATTTGGAAAAGGAAAGAGAGGTTAACGTTAGAGGTTACCAATAGAACTGTTCATTGATGGAACTATTCATAGAATTGGAAATTTGGAAAAGGAAAGAGAGGTTATCGTTAGAGGTTACTAATAGAACTGTTCACTGATGGAATTGTTCATAGAATTGGAAATTTGGAAAAGGAAAGAGAGGTTACTGTTAGACCTCACCATTGGCACTGTTCAAAACTATCTACCATTAGAACTGTTCACCGAGGGTCACCGATGCTACTATTCACAAAAAGGTAAAATTGGAAAAGTGTTGGGGATGAGTCACCTTGACCTCCCGAAACACCTCAAACACCATATTTTCACAAAGGAATGGACCAGAGGGGTCCAAGACATTACATCATATACCTCTCAAAACATTGTCGTCCCCGAGAATTCAAAACCCACTTAAAGTGAAAATGAAACGGGGTCTAAACAACCACCCATCGAGATACCTCTCAAAAGAGAGAAAACCACAAAAGAAACAAAGGGAACCATCTCATAAACATGAAAGGTTCATAACCATAAAGGCTATATCGATACATGAATAGAGTTAAACATCAAACAACTCTGAGTACTAAGTACGTATTCGTGACTCCCATTCCCAGGTACTCTCCTCCATGCCACCGTGTCGCCACAAGACACGAACCAAGGGGATAGAATGCTCGCGCAACACCTTCTACTTGTGGTCTTGGATCTCCATAGATCAATCCTAAAAGGTTGCATCATCATCAACATCGATCTCTCCCAAATCGATGATGCGAGAGTCATCATAAAGATAACTTCAGAGGTGTGATACATGGAAAACAACATGTATCTGACTCATCTGCGGTGAAAGTACTACTCGATACACCACAACTCCAACACTAGCTAACACCTCAAAAGGACCAACAAACTGGGGAGAAATCTTACTCCCACGACCAAACCTTCACTGCCCATGATGGGGAGTCACCTTCAGAAACAGATGATCCCCAAAATTAAACTCTAAGGGTCTCTTTCTTTGATCAACATATGATTTATGATGATCTTGTGCTGTCTTCATCCTCTCACAAATCACATGAACCATCTCTGTTGTATTCTGAACTAGTTTCGGTCTGAGAATTACTGACTCTCCGACCCTAGTCCAGCACAACAGATAATGGAAAGGCCGACCATACAAGGCATAAAAGGCTCCATACCGATAGTGGGTTGAAAAATATTATTGTAAGCGAACTCCACCAAAGGTAAGTGCTTCATCCGTGAACCTCTAAAATCAAGAACACAAGAGAGTAACATGTCTTCAAGAGTCTGGATGGTTCACTCTGTCTGACCGTCTGTTTGGGGGTGAAAAGCAGTGCTAAGGCATAACTGAGAACCAAAAGCATACCGAAGACCTCTCCACACCCTAGAAGTAAAGTGAGTATAGAGATCAGAAATGATCATCCTTGGGACTCCATGAAGTCTCACCACCTCCTCTAGATATTGCCTTGACTAAACTTCCACTGAGATAGACTCCTTGATTTCAATAAAGTCGGCCGATTTTGTTAAGCGGTCCACTACCACCCAAATAGAATCATGTCCTCTCGGAGATCGAGGTAAACTAGTAACAAAGTCCATTGATATGTCCTCCCACTTCCACTGAGGAATCTCTAATGGCTGGAGAAGACCACTAGGAACATGGTGTTCTGCCTTCACCTTCTGGCATACCAAACATTGAGAGACAAACTATATAACTGAATGCTTCATCCCAGGCCACCAAAACTATATCCTCAAGGCATGGTACATCTTTTTCACACTAGTATGCACCACTAAAGGCGAACTATGAAACTATCCGAGAACTATCTCGCGCATTGTCAAATGAACAAAAAATACTTCTATGATACAACACTCGGTGTTGTTCATCCTCCGACCAACCATCGGGGGCCTCACCACAAAAAACTCGGTCTCTACAGACCTCCACCTCTAGATCCCCAACTAGGAATCTTCCACCTTCTACACCCGGGATGAATGTACCATCATCTAAAAAAGACAACCTCTATCCCCAACTTCTCCCATATCAAGATGTAATGCTGAAAGTTCTTCCATTACTCTCCAGGAATCACTGGATTCACGCATGGAATCACTACATGACTTTTAAATCAGCGCATCAGCTACAACATTCCCCTTTCCAGGTGTATATGATATTTCAAAGTCGTATTCCTGTAAGAACTCCATCTACCGACACTGTCGTAAGTTCAAGTCATGCTGGGAGAAAACATACCTCAAACTCTTATGACCGGTGAAAACCACAAAGTGCTCGCCAATGAGGTAGTGTCTCCAACAATTCAGAGATAACACCATGGTTGCCAACTCAAGATCATGAGTGGAATAGTTACATTTATGGGGATTCTACTACTGAGGACCATAAGAAACAACTGACCTCTGCTGCATGAGAACACAACCTAACCCTAGATGCAAAGCATCACAGAAAACATCAAACTGAACTCCCTTAGTTGGAAGACAAAGGACTGGAGCACTTACTAACTTCACCTTTAGATACTTGAAAGATACCTGACACTAATCAGTTCATATGAATGCCTGATCCTTCTTAGTCAAAGATATCAGAGGAGTCACAACTCATGAGAAATCAGGTATGAACCTCCTGTAGTAGCCTGTGAGACCAAGGAAACTTCGCACCCCTGACACTGTCTTGGGGGATTCCCAAGACACAACTGCTTCTATCTTCGATGGGTCTACAACTAATCCCTTTTAAGACACAACATGCCCCTAGAAACAGACTTCTCGAGCCTAAAACACACACTTGGACAACTTCCCAAATAGATGATGTTGACAAAGAACTCTCAAAATGATGTGTATATTCTCTTCATGCTCCTCCTCAGATGTGGAGTACATAAGGATGTTGTCAATGAAAACCACCAATAACTTGTTCATGAACTCATGGAACACAACATTCATCAATCCCATGAACACAAATAGAGCATTCATCACGTCGAATGACATTACAATGAACTCATAATGCCCATGACGACAATGAAAAGCAGTCTTCAGGATATCCTCATCCTCTACACGCATATGATGACATCCTGACTACAAGTTTATCTTTGAGAACCAAATTACACCCTTCAGTTGATCGAATAAATCATCAATCCACAGAAGAGGATATCGATTATTTATTGTCACTTTGTTTAAGCGACAATAATCGACATGCAACCATAAAATGTCATCAGCCTTCTTCACGAAAAAAACTGGTGCACCACACAGTGACACACTTGGATAAAAAAAACCACACTGTAACAGACCATCAAGATGTATACGTAGCTCTCGTAACTCAGAAGGATCCATCCTATTTGGAGACATAGAGATAGGAGACGCTCCTAGTTGTAGCTCGATCCCAAACTCGATCTCTCATCGAGGGGGTAATGCTACAACCTCTTCTAGAAATACATAAGGGTACTCTTCTATGAACCTAGGAAACGCCAACTGCTGAACCTCTAAAGAACTCAACATCATCTCATCCATCATGGATGATAAGGACGGAACATGCCTATGACCCATACAAGGATCTCGCTCACCAAAAAACACCACCAACTCTCTATCTGCACCAAAGAATATGACCTTCTTCCTAAAGCAATCCACGATATCCTACACTTAATACAACCAATCCATGCCGATGACGACATAATATGGTTGTATTTGTAAACATAGGAAATATCCCTAAGAGCGGTGCTACCCAAACACTAGCTCATAGTTTTTACATACTTCAAACAAGTCAGCTCAACCTCCAAATGGAATAGTCAACACCAAGGGCACTGGAAGCCTCTCAACATCAAGTCCCAAAGCATGGAAAATGGTAGGTGATATGAAGGAGCGTGTCACTCCTGAATCAAACAAGGCATACACCAAGGTAGAAAATAAGAAAAGGGTACCTCGAACGATGTATGGCTCGCCTGGAGATGGAAACACTAAAGCATGTAACTGACCACGACCACCTCCACGACCTCTCTAACCCTGATGATGACCACCACCATGACCACACTCTGCTCTCTGAGGATGGGGAGAATCACAGGGCTATCCTCTGTCTTCCCCATCTACCCTATACTGATCTAAAGCTGGTGCAACTTGCTGTTGCTTCCTTGGCTGGAACTGCCTCAACGGAGGAACCTGGAGTGTAGCACCTGGTGCACGATGAATAATCTGAAAGGTCAGGAACTCCAACTACTGATGACCAAAACCACCACAAGAAAAACAAGCACCTGATCGCTTGGCATAGGCTTGAGAGTTTCTTCCTCTGGAGAAACAAGATTTGAAGGGATGGGACCTACCTCCGACTGAACAGAATCTCTTCTGCCCTGAAAACCGGGAAACCTAGACCACAAATATGCTTCTTGAGGAATCACGATGACTCCTCTATCATGATGATCTGATTCTGGACAAAGTCCTCTCGACAAATGATTCCCTCACCAGCACATCAAGATATGTCTTCAACATAAATGGGGTGACCTGGCGCTAGATCTCTGGACGCAAAGATTCCTCGAAATGCCTCACCCTATCCTCCTCATCTGGAAAGAGGTCCGAAGAATATCATAAAAGGTTCTTGAAACGGATTACAAAATCTCTCACACTGGAGATCCCCTGTCAAAGGGTAAGAAGCTCCTGTAGACTAGATGCCTTTGCGGTCGAAGAAAGAAACTCGACTCTAAAAGTGTCTCGGAACTCCTCCCATGAGATCACTGACTCCTCGCAATCCCTGAGGAACAAGAACCACCACTGCCTCACTGCTCCATGTAGAATTGTCACAACCATAGACACCCAGTGCTCCTTCTGAGCACAGATTGAACTGAAGCCTATCTCAACCTCCTCCAACCAGTCTTCACTGACTGCATCTGAAACGGAGCCCTCGTACTTCTACAGACTCTAGCACTGAAACTCTCAGAGTGTCTTCCTCTAAGTGTCATCGTCATCAACCTCTACCCTGTGGCGATCTACTGGAATAGCCTGCTAGACATTTTCTGTGCAAACCTGATGAGGACGTCGTCCTAGATCCATACCTGTAAAATAACAAATCATTAGAGCTCCTAAACCTAGAATATAGAAGACTCAAAAATTAATTAATTAATTGTTTTATTTTATTAATTTTAGGTTAACCTATCCCAAGGTCTACCCATTCAAGAACAGGCATAAAGATGAATGATGCATGATCCTTTTCTAGGTATCTACCTTGTAACCAGTATCACCTTGTTTAGTGGCCATTTTAAACTTAAAGGCCCGTACATCAGATCATAGGGGGCCCTAAACGCCTATGTCTCAGTCATTATCCAGTGTTTATATAACTTTCTAAACATGAATGACACAGTTTCCATACCAACCCATGAAAAATCACCTATGACTAACTCCAAACTCCATCCTATCCCTCAACCAGACCTTTGATACCACTCTGTCATGACCCCCTCCCCACAAAGTGTACCCCTCCTGGGACGACAATGTGATAAGGGAGATAATGACCCCCAAGTCCCGCCTCCAGTAGGCCCCGGGTTGGTGACTAGCACTGACGGTATAGAAAACACACAAATGGGTGGTATTAACCTCTAATAGAACACATGTATAAGAGAGAGATAAGATAGATACCAACCAAATCCAACTCAGATAAAAATATAAATGAAAACCCAAGTACACATATGAAATTTCATGCAAAAATACTACAAATGAAAGGGAAAAAACTTCAAGTACCCAAAATAAAGTAAAACAGCAGTAACCACAAGCCCGAACAGCCTCTGCAACCCCAAGCTAGTAAACACCAGCCTGATCTCTAACCTACTCCAAGTGACCTAAAAAGAAGGTTATATATACCTAGGGCGAGTATAATAGTATACTCAGTAGGATCCTCCCCGAAGCCTCTCGTGCAAAAGTAAAGAAAGTATTCTAAAGCATAGTGAACAATAAGTGAAACTATCTCATCACTTAAAAAGGTATACTATGTTCCCAACCTCACCATGGATACTCTCACCAAGTAACACATACAAGAATATATCATATAATAAAGAATATCAAGGGTACCCTGCTACTACTTCCCCACTATTTTGCCACTTTTCCCCAACATCACACGTCCTGAGCATCTCTCCCCAAAAAGGCTTGCCCACAGACACCTAGCCGAAGCACCACAACATGCACCTCGTGCAACAAAACCACCACATCCACATAAGCAAAGTAACCAGGTAGTTTCTGGGAGCCACCACAACTCTCATAATGTGTATCATACATAGTGTTTTATAACTCAAGCCATTACAACCCATACACCAAGTAATGATCCTCAAGATATCACAACCTATACACGTTAGACCTAAAATAGTCAATAGGAAACTATATCCAGAATATATGTGTGTGAATAACCACAAGCCATTACAACCCTCTACACAAATATATGGGGATAACTAATCGATGTGCCTACCAGAACAAGTAACTACCAGGAGAAGAGTTCAGGGCCAAAGGGGGTAGTCATCCTTTCATCCTCCCACTAGAATGTTGGGGAAAACAACCCCCAGGGCTCAGAATCCCTGAGGTGTCAGTTTCCCTTACTGACAGGGTGGAGTAGCATATAGAAACACAAAAATTATAGGATATACTATAGCTCCCAACCACACTATGGGAATAACCTAGTATTAGTCTCAACTACAGCTAACGTCTCTCGGACTCAGGGTTGCCACTTCTAAGACTAGGTATCCTATAAGCACACAACCATTTAAAGAGATTTAATACATTATTTCATTCCCTTTTTATCAGTTTCACTTTACGTTAATTAATTCTTTAAATATTAATTAACCAATAATAATCCCACATTAAATTTCATTAGAATCACACCCAAAGTACACTGTTCCGTCAAAATTACAACCTCATCATTATGTTCCAGCAAACTACAACCCCATGGGTTAACACCATTTATTCAATTATTCATTACAGAATTAATTTCCCACATTCCCAGGCATTCTAGAAAAACATTCTATTCTACTAAACACAAGGGGGATCAACCCGGTGAGTAGATGTACTACCCGTCAAGTCTTTGCCGCCTATAGCAAGAGCATAGACCAATCCTCCCTTGAGAAGCTAAACACGGAAAGAACGTGGCATACCCCACACATATTCACCTATTTCAGAATAAGGGGAAGTGAGACCAACTGCCTTGAGCAGTGGGGAAAAGTAAAGCATATAATCAACCAATAAGAATCAGCAAGCATCCAACAATCACATCCATCCCATTCCGCCATCCATGGTGTCCTCCCCGACACCCACATGCATAAACCGATGCACCTCACCACTCTATGCGTCATCAGATGCCATAACCAAAGGTCTCTATGCCCCCACATATCACAATAGCAATCTAGGATCACATCAAAACACAAGCAGCAGGAAGACAAACATCTTAAAAATTGGGCTCTTTTCCATTTAACAATCAAGAGGGTAACTCAGAACCCTTCAAGGAATTATCAAACAAATAATCCATTTTGAATTAACCAATTTATTATACGTAGGTTCCACATTTGGGAAACCTAAATAGTAAGCTATCAAAAATAAATTAAACATGCTTACTGAACCATTTTGATTGACATCAAAATTACAACAAGAAGAACCAGATTCATTTACACACCTCTTTATCTTTAGCCAAACAATTATCAATTTATTCCTGGATTTATGTTCTTTACCAATTTCCATCAAGAAAGAATGGATAAACAAAGAAACCATAGATATCACACTATCTAGAAAAATAAAAGGAAATAACATACGATCAATATCAATTTATTTATCCGGTTCAAATATTTATTATGTCAATTCCATCATCATCCAGTGGGATAAAACATGATAACTATACAGTTGCACATATAAGAAAAGAGAAGCTATGAATCCCCTACCTCAAACAGTTCTTGATGTTCTTTATCCACACAACGAGTCATGATCCTCCTCTCACGACAACTGCATCCACCCGAGGATGCCACAGTAAGACCGCACCAATCGAAGCCCAAGAAAACTCCATTAGAAGCATGAAATTACATGCTATAAAATGGAAAGGAGAAATAGGAGAAGATAAACCCCAAAAGAATAATGATAAAACATACCTTATATCGAAGATTGATCGATACTGCTTGGTTGCATAAAAAATAGAGCGAAACTAATCCTAGGAGTAAGTTTGATTATGTAACCCCTACGGAATTTAATGAAAGGTTATATCATCTCATAGATGATAACAAAGAGGAAGAATTAGGGAGGAAGATATCCCGTCCCTTTAGAAGATTTAACAGAGTGACAATTTAAGATACAATTGATTTCCCATTAAGAGCGGATCGTATTAAACCACACGGTTTGACCAAGTAAAAACATCCCGATCCTTAGGAATAATTAATATAGGAGTTATGGCCTTTGAATCAGCCTTAGAGTCCTTAAAAATAGGCTTTAAATGCATTTTATGTCAAAGGAAAATGCTAAAGGGGTGAAACTGTAGGAAGCTGGAAACACTGTTCACGAACTCAAGATTTGGAAAAGGAAAAACACTGTTCATGAACCTCACCGTTAGAACCTCACCGATAGAACACTGTTCATAAAATTCACTGTTAGAACCTCACCGATAGAATACTGTTCATGAACCTCACTGATAGAACATTATTCATGAACCTCACCATTAGAACCTCACTAATAGAAAACTGTTCATGAACCTCACCGTTAAAACACTATTCATGAACCTCACCATTAGAACCTCACCGATAAAACACTATTCAACTACCATTCTGGAAACACTGTACACCTACCGTTATGGAAACACTATACACCTACTGTTCTGAAAACACTGTTCATAGAACTCAAAATTTGGAAAAGGAAAAATCAGTTACCGTTAGAGGTTACTGATAGAACTGTTCACCGATAGAATTGTTTATAAAATTGGAAATTTGGAAAAGGAAAGAGAGGTTACCGATAGAACTGTTCACCGAAAAAATTGTTCATAGAATTAGAAATTTGGTAAAAAAGAGAGAGGTTATTGATAAAGGTTACCAATAGAACTATTCACCGATGGAACTGTTCATAGAACTGGAAATTTTTCAAAGGAAATAGAGGTTACCGAGAGAACTATTCACTGATAGAACTTTTCATAGAATTGGAAATTTGGAAAAGGAAAGAGAGGTTATCGATAGAGGTTACCGATAAAAATGTTCACTGATGGAACTGTTCATAGAATTGGAAATTTGGAAAATGAAAGAGAGGTTACCAATAGAACTATTCACCGATGGAACTGTTCATAGAATTGGAAATTTGGAAAAGGAAAGAGAGGTTACCGATAGAACTGTTCACTGATGGAACTGTTCATAGAATTGGAAATTTATAAAAGGAAAGAGAGGTTACCATTAGAGGTTACTGATAGAACTGTTTGCTGATGGAACTATTCATAGAATTGGAAATTTGAAAAAGGAAAGAGAGGTTACCGTTTGAGGTTATCGATAGAACTGTTCACTGATGGAACTGCTCATAGAATTAGAAATTTGGAAATGGAAAGAGAGGTTACCGTTAGACCTCACCATTGGAATTGTTCACAACTGTATACCATTGGAACTGTTCACCGAGGGTCACCGATGCTATTTTTCCCAGAAAGGGAAAATTGGAAAAGTGTTGGGGATGAGTCACCTTGACCTCCTGGAACACCTCAAACACCATATTTTCACAAAGAAATAGACCAGAGGGGTCCGAGCCATTACAAACCCACATTGTAAAAATTAATACTAAAACTTCATTTAAAAAAAGATATTTTTAACCATAATGGTTACCCAAAGTAAATCATAATTGGGTTTCCATGTAGGAGAACATAGGTGGTAAGTAAAGTCTAGACATAGAATAAAAGCATAAATAATTATAGAGAGTGATAAAGATCACTAATCACAATCAAGTGAATGATCAATATAAAGTTAAACATCTCAAAACCATAGATATGTAATGATTTATAATAACATTGGTTCAATAGAATTGGAGGTATTATGATAAATATGTTTCAATATCCTTTTCCTTGAGTTTAAGATTTTTTCATGACATGATGTACTTACTTGATTTCATTCTATTTCATAAGCACAATCTCACCCTTGGATTATGCCTTAATGAATTTACAATTCATCTCTTATTCCATGAAATAAATGTGAATTTTTCATTCCTAAAGAATGGGTAGATCATGAGATCCATATATAAATATAATGATAGTATATTCCATTTTTCTTTAGTTAAAATCACAATAAAATGGTTATTACATATTATCCAATATTTATAAATCCTAATATGGAGAGATAATAATTCAATCCCTAAAAACTCATATGAAGTTTAACTTAAACATTCCATAAATGGTAAACCTTTCATCCCTTCCAAAATATAAAAATCCAAAACTTTTGAAATAAGTTCACTAAACCATATTAACATTGATCCCCCATATATTATAAGGCCGATCTTGGTTGTAACATTCCAAAAATGTGAATACCTTTATCATGTATTCTCTTGAGACATGGTAATAACCTGAAATACCATAAAACCTTATTAAAAACGTGCATACTTTATTATTCCAAATATTATTGGATATGTTCCTTAAATCTAAAAAAAATAATTTGTAAACTTCATCCATGATAACATATTCCAATTTTCCAATAAATCAATAATCCATTCTATGGTAATCAATACTATCCAATTTAATTTATCCATATCAATTGTCTATTTATCCATGAAAAATACAATTTTTTTGGGCTATGTTTTTTGAAAAGTGTTTTTGGTTGCTAAAATGAGTTTGTGTTGTTTGTGCTATATTTTGTTGTAAAAAAAAACAAATCACATCGATATTTAAGATTTGTTAATCATATGATAGGGATATAAGGATGAATCATAATTAGCAACTCAAACACAATTTTCATAAGAAAGTTTCTTTGTTTAGATTTTCTATGCTAGAGATATTGTGAAAGTGAAGTTGTTCATCAGACTCACCTTGGGTCTGAAATTAAAGTTTGAATCAATATAAGAAGATGTATCCGATTTTTAATGGATCCAATGTTAAATCTAAATAATATTTGTTGATATTAGAGTTCTCATAAATCATATGTTGTCTCGAAAACTTTTTATTCTATCCTTATAAAGGAAAGGGAGAGAACAAGTGCTACTAATTGATTTAAATTTTTGATAGTTAGATAAAAGATTCAGAAAATATGGGAAATTATAAAACCTTCCAATGATGGTACTATTATAATCCTAAATTTATCAAATTCATTAAGAATTCATGATACAAGTAGAAGTTTGCAGAGGAAGAAAATTTTGAAGACAAAGTCTTTCGATCTCAGTACATCAGTGTGAGTTCATCAGATGCAGAATTTTTTAAAGGCAAGATTTTTTTTGAATTGATAGAAGATGAAGATAATGGTTTTTAGTCAGACCAATGAGCCATAATAAAAAAATATTTGGAGAAATAAGTTGTTAAATGATGTAAGTTTTTTTGCACCATAATCAGAAAAGGGAAGAATTTCCTGCTGATACTAGTCCATAGGACATATTATGCCACTGATCCATCAGAGGTAAAAAAGTTTGCTGATGCAGATTTGTATGTGGAGTTTTTTGGGATTGATAAGAAAGTGGAGTTTGTTGGGGCCAATGAATAAGAAAATAACTGGGAGTTGTTGAGAATAATAAATCATATGAATATAAACAATGTAGTCAACCATTTTCATGAAATAAGTGTTTTATATTACACATCTAGGTTAAGGGAAAAAGAAATGTTGATTTTCTACAATTGGGTTCAGAATGAAAGATGAACTTTGATATGTTTGAAATTTGATCAAGAGTCATCAGACATAAAGTGGTGCTGACTCTTCGGACTAGAACTGACACTGTTCCATCAAAGTGAAGTAGATATTGATCCATCGAATACAGGTTGATACTGATAACTTCATTGAACACAGGATCATCAGTTTGTGGAAAGGAAGAAAAGAAGAGTTATTTGAATATTTTTTTGAAGTGTTTTTCAAATGTGGTTTTTAAGCTGTTGTTGAAGTACTTCCAAAAATTTATGATATCTTTAGAAGTTGGAACTGTGTTTGTGGAAGAATGGTTTCAACATTGGTTGTCTTCAATTGGTATATAGCTTGATAATGTTTTATTTCTTATAGTTGGTATAGAGTAATGTAATGTGTAATTTTAAGTCTTACATATTTTTTCATTATAATGAATAAATTATAATGACATATCTTTATTGAAGAATGGTTTGTAGTGACATAATGAATAATCTAAAGTCTTACATATCTTTTCATCGTAATGAATAAATTAGAATGACAAATGTATCAGACTGAATAATGGTTAAAAAGTTTGAAGTAGGTTGATGTTTTGAGAATATTTAATAAGTTTTGAAAAGAATTGGGAAAAGTTGAGTAGCACTGAAGAAGTTAAAGATGGAGTTTAAATGATGGTGAAATTCAAGTTTTGGGAAATTTGGTTAAGCATGGAAACTTTTCAGATTACTTACCAAACCAATTTTGGTACACCTATAAATAGAATTAAGTACATTGTATTTTCTAACTAATTAGAACATTGTTCACATACAGATTAAGAGGGAGAATTTATGAAGTTCTAGTGAGATGATATTTCCAGATAGAGTTTATCTGATGAAGTTTTTTAGATGAAAGAATAAGGAAGATCATATACAGTGGTTACCAGATTGGACTAAGAAAGTGGACACCATTTTTCCGATAGTGTTTGAAGGTGTTTTAGAATTTTTTTTGAGGTATTCTTGCAGAATTTTGTTTTCTAGACCAAGGTATCAGATAAAGGAATTAGACCAAGCCATCAGACTGACCATCATTACAAATTCCAGATAAGTTCTTATCTACTGCTATGTAGGAAAGTGAAGAATTGTTTTGATAGTTATCAAAAGTGAAAGTTGATAAGGTAGCACAATAACATGTTTTAACCAACCAGTGAAGGTTTTATTACTTTTTATACAAAATTGTTTTATATAATTTATGCTAAGAGAAGTATATACACTGTTATATTGATCACAGTGTTACACAATTGTAAGGGTATATCCTAATTTTTTGAATCCACCCAAAATGATTATTTTCTAGTAGATTGTGTGGTATTGTATTGTTTCCTAACCATACTAAGGACATAACTACTCTTATTGAGTAGCGAACCTTGTAAATACTCGTGTTCCTATGGATGTGTAATTGGTTTTGTTTTTAGATAAGTGATAGATATTTAATAGGAGGTAGATATTTTCATAAAATAAAGAATTATTAAAAGAAAAATATATCACTGATTCAACCCTCCCCCTCTCAAGGATACATTGATCCTAGTTGGAAAATCTCAATTGGTATCATAGCCAAGGTTCCTTTTGTTTACTATTTTATGATGTGTTTGAAGAGTAGTTGTGATGAAGAATCTGAATTGTGTGAACAGTAAGGGGATTCCAGTGTTTTATGGAAAGAACAATCATATCTGGAAAGATAAAATGTTTCCTTATATTATGTCTCTTGGTTATGATGTTCTTGAAGTAGCTATATATAGATTTCACCATATTGATGAAGAAGTTCCTATTACATCTACAGATAGGAAGATTCTTGAGAATGATGGAAGAGCTAAACATTATTTACTCTCATCACTTTTTGAAAGCAAGTTTCTAATAGTGAAGGGAGTTTCCACTAATAAAAGTATCTATAACAAGTTGAAGAAAATTTATGAAGACAATACAGAGGTAAAGAAATCCAAGTTACAAATTCGGAGGATAAAGTATGGATATCTTAAAATGTGTGAGTTTGATTCTATTTGTGACTTATTTACAAGGGTGAATGATATTATTAGTACTATAAAATGTCTTGGTGAAATGTTGAAAGGCTTAATTATTTTTAAAAATATCTTGAGAATTATTATTAATAAGTTTGATGCCAAAATTTCATCTTTGTAGGATAGAGATCATGAAACTCTCTCTGGATGACCTTTATAGTACTCCCATTACTTATGAAATGATAAGGGATAAAGTTATGAAAGTAAAAAACAAAAGTTGATCATGAAATTTCCATTAATGCTTCTAAGAAAGTTAAGTTTAAGAATATTCTCAAATAAGAATAAGTTTCTAAATCTAAATCATAAAATGAGGTATGTAATAATCTTAATGAATTTTTATCCTTATTTTCTAAAAATCTGAAAATAGGTAAAAGAATGTGTAAAAGAAAACTTCCCTTGATTTTTTTTGAATGTAGAGCCATTGTACACTTTTCTATTAGTTTTCCCCAAATAAATAATTAATATGATAGTGATAAAGATGTTATAATATCAAGAAAATATTAGAAGAAACATGATTATAAGTCTAAATACTTTTCAAATGTAAAAGTTATAAAGTTATCCAAATCAAAAAGGAGGAACTTTTTGTCTAAAGATGATGAAGATGAAGTTAGTGAAGTTGAATCCAAAAAATTTAATAAATTAGCTAGATAAAATACTTTCATTGCAACTGTTAATGATAAAGAGTTTGGAAGTAGTAGTTTTGAAAATTAAGAAACTAAATTAGAATTTCATCTAAAGAGGGAACTGGAAGAATGATTGAGAATGATTGTTAGACTCGAAAGAGTGATCAAGAAGTTGAAGAAGGAAATTATTAGAACAAACAATCATGAATGTATTCCTAAAGATAAAGTTAAATTACTCGAATAAGTTTATTGAATAAATAATTATCTTTAAAATTAAAATAATCTAAATGAACATCTTGATGCTAATATGAAAGAAAAGGAAGAATAGTTTGAATTTGTTCAATAAAAGCATTCTAAAATAGAGTAGAGGTTATAAGATTCAAGAATTATATTTCTGATGTTGGTAAAATTTATAGAAAGGATAAACCCAAGAAGGATCAAAATTTACCTTCAATGGTTAAGAATAAATTTCAAATTTTTTCTAAGAGGAATAATATTGGGAAAGTAATGTATGTGGCCAATACCAACGAATTGGAGAAGTCATAAGTTACTAAAAACTATGAGTCTAAAAAAATTTATACTACTTATGGTTCTAATAAGGATAGAAAGAAATATAAGTTGAAAAATAAGATTCTAGGTGATAATAGAATGTTTGGGGCTCAACAAAGTTCTGATGTGAAAGATAAGAAATTTGCTGAGGAATAAGTTCACAATTCCAAATAGTATGAAAGATACAAAGGAAAGTATTATTTCTATGGGTACTACTGGTATTGTGGTGGATTTGAACCTATGAAAAATATGTGTTGGTTTAATCAACAACATTAAAACTATCTTATGAGTTACATAAGGAAAAGTATGATGGAGAGTCAGTACCTTCAAAGGAAGAAATCTGAGAAGGATGCTCTGAAAGTTAGAAATAGATTCCAACCTTTGGAAACTATTTTTGAAATATGTGAACAACCAGGACATCTTGAAAATGGTTTTTTTGTTTTGTTACCAGCACAAAAAATTGTTTATAACAATTCATAGAATATGGAAGTGAATAAAGATAAAGGGAAATAGAAATCTCTTGTTGTTTAAACTGCTCTCAAAGATACAAAAAGAGAATGACCCTGGATATTGGATAGTGAGTGTTCTTCCCATATGATCAGAGATCTAAAATTGAAGTATAATGTGAAATATTTCAATAAAGTAACTTTAACATTTGGGAATGATTAATATCTTAAAGCTA
The DNA here is from genome assembly GCA_963277665.1 of Viscum album. NCBI lineage: Eukaryota > Viridiplantae > Streptophyta > Magnoliopsida > Santalales > Viscaceae > Viscum > Viscum album. The sequence goes on along the minus strand of OY728133.1, from coordinate 966,040,401 downwards.
AAGGAGTTAGATTTTCTATTATTATGGAACAAAAGTTGAAATCTAAGAAATATTTATTTGTTGATGAGTAAAACACAACTTTTTTAGTGTTTCACAACTTTTTGATGAGGGTAATAATTTTTTTTAGAAAATATGACTTTATAGTGAAAAGATAGGAAGATATAAAATTTGTTACAAGAGGCCAACACCCAAAAGGAAACTTATTTCAAGATAGTGAAGTGCATAATTCATGTTACTTAATTATGATGTAATAAAATCACTTGTGGAATAAAAGGTTGGGATGTATGTGTTAGTGAAACATGAGAAAGTTATCAAATTGAGAAAGCTTCTTTGGTATTCCTATCATTTCAATAAGAAGATATTGGTGTTGAAAAATTTTTCAGAAAGGAAAGATAACAAAATCTGTGCATAATAAAGTTGATATTTGTTCAACTCAACCCCCGGAACTTATCCATTCTGATATTTGTAGGACAATGAGAAAAAAAATAAAATCATGAAGATAAGTAATTCATTACTTTTATTACTTGTATCATATATTTGAAACACAATTCAGATGCTCTAAAGATATCTAAAAGTTTTAGGAGAAAAGGTGAGAAGGAATGTGGGTATTCTATGAATAAATTGAGAATAGAAAATAGTGGTGAACATAATAATGAAGAGTTAAAATGTTATATTTAAAAACATGGAATTTGGAATAAGTTCAGTACACCATACACACCACAAAAAAATGGTTTTCTTGAAAGGAACAATAGAATTATGGTTTAGATGGGGAGAAATATGTTACTTGAACATGGTATCTATCATTAATTTTGGAGGCAAGACATAAGTATAATTGTTTATATCCAGAACAAATGTTTCTATAGGAAAAGTTCTTATATAAATCCTTATGAAATTTTTTATGAAAAAAATCCAAGTTTGAAACACTTCATATTTTTTGGAGTCCCTACATCATAAAGAACAAAGGTGTAAACCTTGGAAAGCTTGATCATAGAGGTGAGGATAGAATATTTCTTGGATATGATTTAGATGAAAGAGGATATATATGTTTCAACAAAGAGATAAGAATATTAGTTAAATCTATTAATGTAAAAGTTATTGAAAAAGTATAGGTATATGTTAAACAAACTTGTTTAGATAAGGAAGATAAGCAGGATGAAAGAATTATTGTTAATATTTCTAATAATGATGAAAACAATTGCAATCCTATATAAGAAGAAGAATTAGACTCATCTGTTTCTAGTGATTAGGAGGAATCTCAATCATCTCATCCTAGGAAAAGGAGGCAAGTAGAATCTCAAAACATTATTGGTTATCAACATAAAAATGTTCCAATAAGAATCACATGAAAATTTATTACACATACTTCTTTTCATTCAAAAGTTGTCCCAAAATATATTAGAGAATATTTTAAGCATCTAGAATGGATTTAGTCTATGAATGAAGAGTTGTATTAGATTTAAAATAATGATACTTAGGAACTCATACCCAAACCAAATGAAAAAAAAATTTCGGTACAAAGTGGGTTTTCCATAAAAAGATTAATGAAGATTGTGAAGTGATAAGAAAAAAAGAAACATTGGTGGTTACTCATATATTGAAGGCAAAGATTTTATTAGACTTTTTCTTTGGTTTCATGGTTAGAAACAATTATAATCTTTATGGACATTGCTGCAAAATGAAGTTACAATTTTTTTCATATGGATGTGAAGTCAATATTTTTAAATGGAGAAATTGATGAATAAGTGTATATTGTAAAACCTCATGGGTTTTTTATTATAAAGGATGAGAGTTATGTGTTTAAGTTGAATAAATACCTGTATGGGTTGAAATAATCTCTGAGAGCTTGGTATTCTAAATTGGATACATTCTTAAGGAAGTTGAACCTCAAGAAAGGAAGGGTTGATAGTAATGTATACATAAAATAGAGTCATGAGATATCATTCATTGTAATTTTATATCTTTATGAAATTATCTTTGTTGGGAATGATGAAAGAATATATGAAATATTTTCTCAAGAAATGAAAAAGTTGTTCGAGATGTCCATGATTAGAGAAATGAAATACTTTATTGGCTTAAAAATATTACAAAAGAAGAAACACATATTTCTTTCTCAAGAAAAGTATAAAAAGAACTTTTTAAGAAGTTTTTCATGGAAAATTTAAAAACTGTTTCCACACTAATTTTTGTGGGAACCAAGTTAACTAAATATGGAAATGGAAAGGAATTTGAATCCAAATATTTTCATAATATTATTGGAAGTTTGTTATATTTAACTGCCTATAGACCATACATTGTTTTTACTTACACCTTATGTGAACGATTCTAAAGTGCTCCATAAGAATCACAGTTATTATCTGGGAAAATAATTCTTAGATATATCAAAGGCACAAAATATTTCAGAATCAGATTTGATAGCTTTTAAATAATTGAATTGTTTGGGTATTTATATGATGATTGGGAAAGAAGTGTTGATGATAAAAGATTCACATCTGGAGGAGTTTTATTTTTGGTGAAAATTTGTGTTAGTTGGGATAATAAGAAAGAAAATTCCATAACTATTAGAAATAATGAAGCTAAGTATGTTGTTTCCACTCAAGATGCTACCCAACATATGTGAATGATGAATCAGTTGGAAGAATTACTTATTGATGTAAAGTTATCTCTTCTCTTTGGTTGTGATAATTATAGTACTATAAAACATACAAGAAATACAATAAAATATTATCATTAAAAACATATTGATATAAAATATCACTTCATCAAATATCATATAGAGAATAATGAACTCAAGTTCGAGTATGTTCCTACATCATAACAAGTTACTGATATATTCAAAAAACCTTTACCGAAGGAATAATTTTTCAAGATGAGGTTGAACATTGGAATCAAACCTATTTTTATTCAAGTTTGAGGCATGTGTGTTTGTCCCCTCTATTATCTTATATTTTTATAGTGTTTTAAATGGGGAGAATGTTTCATAAATCTATCTATTGATACATGCTAAACATTTTACGAAAGCATATATGTAGGGGGAGTTGTGGGTATGATGTGAACTAATAATTTAAGTGTGTGAACTATTCTAATAGTTTGTTGGAGTGGTTGTAGGGAAATTGTGTTTATAGGTAAGTGTAATAAGTAAAGCAATAAGAGAAGAAATATGTGATGAAAATTTGGAAATCTGAAGAAGTTTCATGAGTCACTACTTTTGGAAAATATGGTTTTACTATCAATGATTCTTGTTTTATAAAAAGAGTTCACTCACGTAGTCTTAGAATTATTTATAAGTAAACCATTTCTTGAGGTTCCAAGGTTTAATTATTTTTGAACCTTTGTTGATTAAAAAATATAAAGGGGGAGATTGTTGGGACCAAGTTGGATGAAATTTTTTTTGGTTGCTGAAAGAAGTTTGTGTTGTTTGTGGTGTCTTTTGTGGTCAATAAAAATAAATCACCTCACTTTATAATATTTTGTGGTTGGATGATAGGGACATATGGATGAATCATAATCAAATAATTAGATGCACTTTTCATAAGAAAGTTTCTTTGTTTATATTTTCTATGATGAATATGTTTTTGAAGTGAATTTGTACATCAGAATCACCTTAGGTCTGAAACGAAGGATTTAATTGGTATGAGAAGATGTATCATAGTTTGAATGGATCTAATGTTAAATATGATGATGATTTTATGATCTTAGAGTTATTATAAATCATAAGTTTTATAGAAAACTTCTGATGCTAACCTTATGATGAAAAGGGGGAGAACAAGTGATACCAATCGATTTAAATTTTGGATAGAAAGATAGAAGAGACTGAAAATATGGGAAGTTATAAAAATTTATAATGTAATTCAGATGATTCTACACTGATCCTATAGTTCTAAAATCTATGAATAAGTCATGATATAAAGAGTTTGTAGAGGAACAAAAGTTTAAATAAAAATTCTTCCGGTCTCAGTATATTGGTGTAAGTTCACCAGACACAAATTTTTTTAAAGGATGGAAAGTTTTTTTTAAAATGGGAGAATATGAAGATGATGGTTTTAAATAAGACCAATAAGACACAAGAAAAAAATATTCAGAGAAAGAATTTGGTAAATTCTAGAGTTTGTTTATACCATAATAAAAAAAGGGAAGAAGCTTCTACTGATATGATTCCATCAGATGTGGTATTCCACCGATCCATCAGAGGAAAAAAAGTTTGCTGATGTAGAGTTGTATGTGGAGTTTTTTGGGAACGATAAGAAAGTGTAGGTTGTTGTGACCAATGAATAAGAAAATAATTGGGATTTGTTGGGATCAAATAGCCAGATGAAGATCAATAATGTAGTCAACCATTTTCATGAAATAAATGTTTTATATTACACATCTGGGTTAAGAAAAAAAAATATGAGTTGCTACAATTATATCAAGAATGAAATAAGAACTCTGATATGTTTAAAACTAGGTCAAGATTCATTGGACATGAAGTGGTGATGACTCATCAGACTGACATTGATACCAACCCATAAAAGTAAAGTAGATACTGCCCCATTAGATATAGGTTGATACCTATAACTTGATCATCGATTTAAGTAACAGAAGAAAATAATATTTGTTTGAATAATTTTTTGGAAGTGTTTTTAAAAGGGTGTTTGGAATCTGTTGTTGAATTACTTCCAAGAAGTGGTGATATCTTTAGAAGTTGGAACTATGTTTATGGAAGAATGGTTTCAAATTTGTTTGTCTTTAGCTGGTATGAAGCTTCAGAATGTTTTTATTTCTTATAGTTGGTAAAAAGCAATGTAATGAGGAATCTAAAGTCTTACTTATGTATTCATCGTAATGAAGAAATCATAATGAAATATGATTATTGAAAAATTGTATGGAGTAACGTAATGAGGAATCCGAATTCTTACATATGTTTTTATCATAATGAATAAATCAGCAATAAATATGTATCGAACTGAAGAATGTTTAGAATGTTTGATGCAAGATATAGTTTTGAGAAGACTCTAGAAGTTTTGAGAAGGATCTATAAATTTTGAGATGTGATAAATAATTCAAATATGGAGTAGAAATGATAGGGAAATTCAAGTTTTGGAAAATTTTGTTAAGCAAGAAAAATTTTTAGATTCTCTCTCAAACAAATTTTGGTGCACCTATAAATTGAAGAAAGTATATTTTACTTTATAAATGATTAGAAAACTGTTCAAATACAGAAAAAGAGGGATAAATTCTAAAGTTGTTGTGAGAATAAGTTTCCAAACATACTTTACCTGAATAATTTTTATGAAAAAAAGAATAATAAGGAAGATCATATTTAGTGGTTACCAAATTAGACTAATAAATCAGACACAATTTTCCAGACAGAGTTTGATGGTGGTTTAGATTTTTTTCTACGGTATTCTTATAGACTTATGTTTTCTGGACTGAGGTATCAAACAAAGGAATTAGACTGATCCATCAAAATGAGTATCATTATGAAGTCTAGATATTTTATTACCTATTGCTGGGTAGGAAAGTGAAGAAGTTTTACTATTTTAAAAAGTGAAAGTTGATATGGAATCACAATGACATGTTTTGAACCAATTGGTGAAGGTTTCATTACTTGTTACACAAACTTTTTTACATCATTTTTTCTAAGAGAATTACATGTACTATTTTATTTATCATAGTGACACACAAGTGTAAGGGTATATCACACTTATTTTTATCCACAAAAGGTATTGTTTTCTAGTAGATTGTGTGGTATTGGATTGTTTCCAAACAACTCCAAGGTGGTAAATAATCTTTTCGAGTAGTGAAAATTGTAAATAATTATGTTCTTGTGGACATATTATTGTTTTTTTCCAAAAAAGTGATAGATCTTTTATAGGATGTGAAAGTTGTCTTAAAATAAAGAAGACTTAAAAGAAAAAATATATCACTAATTCGGCCCCTCCCCCTCTCAATGATACATTGATCCTAGTTGAGAAATATGAATTTTCTCAAAATCATGAACACATTAAGTGTTACCTACCCTTAATCAAAATATCATATTTTCATTAAATCTCTTTTCTAATTCATCAGCACCATTCAACATATCCTTTTAAATCCTCAATGAAAAACTTATACTAAAAATACTTATATATATCACGATTTTCATAACATTATCTTTGAATTCCAAAACATATACACTTAAATCATCTTAATTTATTCTTAAACCATTACTTAGGCTTCATAATCTTATTCCTTAATACAAATTTCCTATAATATGAGATATGAATCATGTATTAAGGTTAATAAACCTCAATATAATCATGCTTATTACATTTAATGTAAACAATACTGTTAAAAGATACCATACCTTTCACATGTCATTTTCAGTCTCTTTATCTTTTACAGTATAACCAATACTCATACCACCTTCCTGATTCTCTTCTTGACATTTCCACTTAGGCCATATATTTTTATAATGACAATACTTTCCATATCTAAATTATTCAATGTTAACCCAGTTCAGTCTATTTACCACTATTGACTAAGGCTAGAAATCATAGTGTGATAAATACTTATCATAGAATAAAACCACATAGTCATAAAAAATTACTTATAGGATGCCTAAATCAGGACACCTAATTTTAAATCTATAACACCTTAGGATTATACTTAGATAAATCACTAGAAATATCCTTAGAAATATCCCTAGGGATCTCACTAAAGTTCTATCATCTTATATTTCAAAGGGTTGAAAAATATTTCCATTGATTCCAACTATAATGACCCAAACTTAACATACATGGATATTAAATAATTTTCGAAGAATATTTATCACATTACAAAAATACATGCTCGAGAACCATAATTTTTTAGTGTATTTAAAAACCTAGAACACATTATTATAATTTGGTGAAATATATTCAACATCTCTTATAAAGATATTCTCCTTTAGTACTCCTACTTGAAATTTTTCTTCATAACCTAAAGTCATGACTTTATTTATAAACGTTCAAACCTCCTCTTCTTTAGGTAATTTCTTTTGGTTTTCACCAAAGGACTAACTTGGTTTTCTTTCTGAATAAAGTGAGGCTTCTAGGATGAGAGGATGGAAGTTGGGAACTTATTTTGGAATGGTTTGGATGAGGAAAAGGTCTTGATAGGTGTGAATAAGTGAGAGGTGTGAGTGGCCTTTTATTGTTAAGGAGGGGTGACATTCTTGTAAATATAAAAAGGCAAACACTATTGATAGGATTCCCTTATATAATGTACCTCCAATAATTTTCCACTTTCAATAAAAGGTAGTATATGGTCAAAATACGGTCATAAAATGGATTTTGGACACGTTTATAGGTTATTTTTCCCCTTAAGTTAAAGTTTTACCACTAAATAAATTCATTTTTACCTAAATCACTATAATGAATTTTAATTACTTTCGCTAATAAGTTTTGGTCAAAAACTAAGTTTAACTTACTAGAAATTATAAATTACGATGATTAAAAATATAGAATCAAATTTTCCAAATTCTAAACACATAAGTGATAGAAATTAATTTAAAATTAATCCCACAGACGGAACATGACAATGAGTTTTTAAAGAAAAAAGTCTTAAAAGTTTGAAATGTTTTTATATCCAATTTCAATTCGAAATAAATTCCAATAAACTAAATTGTATTAATAGATGCATAATTTATATAAATATATATTAAAACCAATTTAAAATATAATTTAACTATATAAATAAATTAGATGAAAATGAATTTTTCAATTAAAATTCATTGTTTTTTCACTATTCATAAAAAAAGAACCAAAAAAAAACATCAAAAATTTACCCAAACTAAAATTTAAAATTATGATTTAAAAAATGAATTTTATTTTTTAAAATAAAATTTATAAAAGTATCAAAAATTTTATTAAAAATAGGTGTACCATTAAACGGTGGTAAAATTACCTTTTAGAAAGAATATATATCTTTATGCGTAAAGTTGGATTTATTCTTATTTTATGTCTAGAAAAAACATAATATGAATTTTAAATAGTTTAATGAATAATATATATATATATATTATTAATATCATTTATCAATTTTTTTAATTAATTTATTGATGTAAAATGTGTTTAATTTCATAAATATAGTTTTCCAGTAAAATATTTCCTATATTTTCCAAAGGGTTTTATTTTCATTTCTAGTTAATTGGTCACAAAATAATAATTATTATATACATGTGTAAACCATATTTTCATAATTTAATTAATCTTATTTATAAACGTCAATCCAATGGCTAGGTAATAACTATAATAATATTTTAATAATAATATTAATAATACATTGTAGTTTGGTAAAAATAGGTCTTGTGTATAATTAAAGCTATCGAAGGAATTAAAAATTATGTTTAAAACATGAATAAATAGTGTTGTGAGTACCAAAATCTAATATAAGTATTGGATGTAGCACTGGCTTGACCTGATGTTTTGTACGAAGTAAGAACTACTTGGTGCTTTCATATAACACAAGATATATTCAGTGTGGCATGAAATGAAAAATATCAAAAAGATTAAATTAATTAAAAAAAACATTTCAAAAAATCTCATGGTGTTATAAATTTACTTCACTTTTAATGTTTTTAGTATCATTTATTTTATTTAATTATTAACTAAATAATTACTACATTGGGGTTTCTAAAGCATTAAAAGAAATTATATCATATCTAAAAATTAAAGATAAATTATCATGATAACAATAAGTCTTAACTGAACCAATTTGGATTTTGTACCTATCCCAAATATTTATAGATATTAAAATCAACGAATCTTCATTTTTTGTCTTTTTCTTTACTTAACTTATTATATAGGTAATTTTTATGGAAAGGTGTCCCTAAATCTCATAAAAATATAGAAATAAGTTATAAGTGTAGAAATATGTCCATATAATTGGTTATGTACTATTTTTGTGTCATTAATACACCTTATATTCTAAGTTTAACCACTAAGAAAACTCATTTTTACCTTAATCACTGTATGTAATTTTAACTGTTTTCACTAATCATTATGGTCAAAAATTAATTTTACCTTATTAGAAATTAGAAATTATTATGATTCCAAATATTTAATCCATTTTTACAAATCCAATTCACATAATTGGAAAGAATTAATTTTAAATTAATCTCGTAGACATGATGAGAGAGAAAGTTTGAAAGTGAATTTTTTTAAAATTTTACAAATTTTTTATATATAAATTCAATATAAAAATGATTAAAATGGCCTAAATTGGATTAATATATGTACAATTGAAGTAATTTTACTTTTAAAACAATTTAAAATATACTTTAACATTATGAATTATTTAAATGAAAATGAAGTTTTGAATTAAAATCCATCATTTTTCACTATTCATCAAAAAATAAAACTTTTTAGAAAAATAACAATAATTCACCCTAAGATAATTTTGGTATTACTATTTAAAAACTTAATTTTAGTTTTTCAAATAAATTTTATAAGATTGGTAAAATATAATTTTAAATTATGTGTGCAAAGCATAATTAAACCATCTTTTAGAAAAAAATACTATTTTATAAAAAACATTTATTTTTCTTTTAAATGATTATTATTTTATTTATAATAAATATATAACTAATAAAAATGTAATATATATATATATATATGTATATATATTTTCATAATTTATTTAATCCTATTCATACCCACCATTCTAATGGTTAGATAATAACTCTTATTTTAAATAATAATATTAATAACACATTGTTTTCAGTAAAACTCAAACTTCTGTGTAATTAAAGCTTCCAAAGAAACCCATTATTGTGTGTAATGTAATATAAAATTAGTTTTTTATGTAATTAAATCCTAAATAAATGTTGTGTGTCCCATACACTATCAAATAAAATGTTACTATTTTATAATTTTTGGGTGTTACAATATTCATTCAATGCTTTCCTTACATTGTGTGCCTTAATTTTAGTTTGGGAAGTGCGATAGATGTTAATTTGAAAATTTTATTTTCACCTTACTTAAATCTAGAATATAATTCCTATTACTTTATATTAAACCACTTTTTTATCCTTATAATGTTTTTAACATCATTTACCTACCTAACCAAAGCCTTAGAGACATTTGAACTTGAATATAAATCCCTTATGATTATTTGTGACCTTTTTCTTGATAGTGTGGATATTAGAGATGCATTGAAGTCATACGTTAAGGAGAATTATTTGAGCAATGAGTAGAAATCCATTTGAAAATTTTTACCTTTTGTGGTGAGAGAAAAAAATTTAAAGGTGATATTGATTATAATTAGCATGCACATTAATGATGAATTGAAAACATGAATTGAGGAAATGAGAAGAATTATCATTTCAAAAGAGGAAAAGTAAAATACATTATAAACTTACTTTCCTTGAAGGGTGAGGAGTTAAAGAAGTTTTTCTATGTGATACTTGAAAATTTATTCCACATTGACAATTATTTTATTTTTTTGACTTTTAGATTTGAATAATATTAGGGTGAACTTCTTTTGTGATAAATATTGAGATTTTATACTCGAAGATAAGAATGATTATAAGTGTGTGTATATGTGTGGGGGGGATTTAATAAGGAAATTTCATGAATATATATATTATTTAATTTTAATAATTTTAGAATTTATTTGATAATCTTTCCTAAATATTCTATGTTATATAATTTTATGTTTAATAAGAAGTTTTTAATTATTTTGAAAAAAATGTGTATATATATATATTTTTTAGAATAATTTTAATTAAGAGAAATTAATGATTATTTTTAAGAATATAACTAAGTAAAAATATATTTAGTTGTTGGAACTAGGGTTTTTGTGTAAAGGTATGAAAAAGGAATATGCATAGAAGATGTGATTCATGCCACATAACACTACTACATGCTATGAAGCTATATAAAGGTTGCCAAAAAAAAGTATTTCGAGGTTAAATAAGGGTGATCTATGGATCTACATAAAGGTACAAGAGGTCACAGAATGGTAATAATAAATTTATAATGGTATGAAAATATTATGTGGAAACTAAGCTCGGTTGGCTATCCACAAATGGTCATGATGATGGATATAAAAGGGTATCATGATCGATTGTATGTCTTTCTAAATGTCCTATACTATCCATGATAGGGGATTCATGACATGAATTCCATGTACACAATTTTTATATTATAAGTATAAAGACATAGCGGAAGGATGAGGATTTAAAATTATGAATGAGTGAAAATACTATGATACTTGAAAATAGAAGCAACTGATATGGGAAGATTGGATTGACCCTAAAAATAATTGTTCATGGTGTGAATAGTTTGAAGGCTATGAAAATAGAGGAGAAAGAAAGACCAGTCCACAACCAAAAATAATTTCAGGCCATGAACATTGAGAGGATCACACATCAAGTGCTTGAAGTGATGTGTTTCATATGGTGAATGGTCTTCCATGAAATGAATGTACAGTTAATATAATAATAAATGTTTCTATACCCTGATATTTCAAGAGAATAATGAAGGGGTTTGAAAGTGATTCTTTTGGAACTTGATTTAAATATATTTTGATGACGTAGAACCAATCCATAGAGTTTTAAATTCTTATTAATAAATATCTTTTAACCACTACTCAAGGGGATATAACTTAGAGCCTACACCTTCACTGGAGGAGAAATTATACTACTATTTAGACATGCTTCTTCTATATTTCTATTATATTTTCTTTTATTTTTAATACCCCATTATAAATACCATGGGGGAGGGGATATTATATTATGTTAAGAAATATAAGGAAGTGGGATTATGTTAATGGATATTCTTTTCTATTTTAGTCTATGGATGGGTTTTTTATTTCATACTCACCATCCATCTCTTCAAAATTATTAGTTCATAACCATTGAATTTGAATAGGGATGTGCTCTTTAAATATACAACTCGCTACTATAATCCATACATGACCATTGGATGTGTTGAATTGACTAATCTTAAACAAGGTATTGAATCACCTGACACATTTATAACCAGAAATAATTGACTATATGAAATGAGTAATTAGCAAGTTAGGTAGAGGGAACCGAGACCAAGGGATCTTCTCATTTTCAACTTCGATAAAAAATATGGATTGAAAATTATCACTTCACTCTATTAATGCATGAACCCAAAATAAAAAATCTTGTCACGTTATCACTAATTGATTTCAAAATTCTTCTTTATTTTCTTAGTAAATCAAATGAAATTTCTTAATGTTTATTGAACCATCTCATTGGTTTAACTTCAAACTCACCATATACTATGTCAATCCAGTTAGTAGTAGTTTAGTTTGAGTTTTTATAAATTTTTAAATTTGATATCCCATTGTAACTAATGACACCCTTTTTTAATTCATAAAAACCCATTTTCCATGGAATAATATCTTCTAGAATATATCATGTGGTTGCTTTATCAAAGTCATTATACATAGCTAACTTTGTATTAAAAAATACAAGATGGAAGAATACACCAAATTGTTCTAGCATCACATTATATTTTGTGATGTATAGAATACATATTATTAAGAGTAATTTGGAAATATATCTCACATTACATGATAAATACACATGTTTGATCTTGATTATGTATAAATTATAGAATGAAAATATCAAACGAGACCAGGAGAATTAAATAGGATGGCAGTCTAAACTACCCAATAGTGCTTTAGAGATAAAAACTAGACGAATTATTGGTAATTAGGGAAATGGGGATACTAGTTTTTATAGGATATAAAACTTGTCTTATTTAGATCATATTGATCTAAAATTATATTAATGATAATATAATTTTCAAGGGTAAATATTATTACAGCTAGTAGTTTCTATATCTATATTAGACTTATTAAGTTGTGGCTTTTGATGAAAATTGAGAATGAAGTTTAGCAATAATTTATTTTGTATTTTGTAGGTATACCATGATAGTAAAATTTAATCATATTATGATGAACTTTTAACTATGGTATTATCCAACATGTTACTAATGAAAGAGGATACAATTATATACTCAATCATATCATCTCTTGATGTATTTTTCTTAGATAAATGAGGTTGAAGTAAGAAGATCAGCTGTAGGTAGAATGATGGGATCATAAGCTATAGATAAATCTTTTCATAATCATGTTTATCATGTGGGGATAACCAGTTGAGTATTTAATAGTTAGATCTAGTGCAAGTGGGAGTCTAATTGATATGGTTCCCTAGAACCAACTACTTTGTACATTATATTATTTAAATATTCATCATGTTTAATATTAATTATTATCATACGATATTATTATCATTATTTTTTAGGACATCTATGTGATAATGTCTTAAGGGTACCTATTGTGCTGAAATGTCATAACAATTCCCCACTATAATGGGAACCTTGTAGTGCTATGGAAACATTCTTAAATAATTGTTCTATAGATAGATGATATCATTTGATGGGATAAAAATAATACATGCTATTAGGGGAGGATACTCATAGGATTTTGGGGCACTTTCTAATGGTATACACCCTTGGTAATTTTTAGAGAAGAAGATTATGAGAACATGACCTGCCAGTAAGAAATATATATTTATATATATTATTTCATGTTCCTATATATGGACGCGTGTAACAATCCTTATAAATTAAGATTATTATTAATATATATCATGAGTCATATACTTTAATGATAAAATCACGATGATATATTCTTACAGAGAATTAGTATATGTTGGGTGCATCACAAGTGAAATTGTATTAATGAATAATGTGAGTAAAGATTTTCCCTAATGCTCTTTAATGGAAGTTGATATATCAGGACCTTTTATAGAAATAGAACATCTCGATTAAGTCTATGGCTCTGAAAATATGTCAACATGTTCATTTCTAGAAAGGCAAAAAAAGATACATCGAGCACATAGGTTGATGACATAGGTGTATAACTTGATTCATTAGAGACACTAAGACAAAATGATTATATTACATAGTGTGAATTCATATATGGTTATTGTCATTTCAATATTAATATTCTTTCACTATAGGTTTATTAGTGTGTTTCTAGATTCTAATATTTTAATTTAGGTATAATAACCTAATGTCATTGAGAAAGGAGCCTAGAGGGTCATACACTAAGTGTATTTAGATCCTTAGTTAAACTCTATATGAATTTAACATGTTGAATAAATAATATTCCAATATGTGGTTTAATAATGGTTCATGTTGAGTTTTTTTTGAATAATGAGAGCTTATCTATATGAAAAAGTCTCCTTTATTGAATAAAAACAAAGTTACAAAAGTTTGAAGTGAGTCCTTTTACAGAAATGATGATTCCAAAGTGAATAAATATCATCAGGTACTCTATTGAGAAATTTCAAATCAGTGGACATAACCCCTTTATTTTATATTCCATCTTCTATATAATTTGATTTGCAGAAATCATGTGTTATAATGTAATTCATGGATGAGAGGGATTCCATGAAATTAATCCACCCAACAGTTAACTTCAATGATAGGTGTATATTTCCATTTATGATTTCCTACACCACTGTGGTAGAGCCACATTCAAGCCATAAGTTAAGACATCCACAAATATTCTCTACTTAAACTACATTAATAATCCTATGAATTTTAGTTTCATGTAATTAGTAGAACCACATCGGTCAAAGAGACATCCCATAACAACACAATAGTGATTCCTAAAAATAGAACCATACCCAGTGGGACCATGATTTCTTCTGGAAGCACTATCCGTGTTTCACTTGATCTATCCAAAAAAGGAGGCGACCATTTAAATTCAAGGGTTCTAAAGGGAGGATGATAATTACCTAAAATGAAAAATGATTAATAATAGAAATATCATGAACAAATTTATAACAAAAACTAATTTGAATATCATTAGTTACTTTCACAATAGAGATAATTTGAGTAAGTACTATTAGAAGGCATAAAGTGATGCTCTCATGAATCTGTTCATTACAAATGGACCAAATAACATAAAGAGTTTCGACACTAGAAATAATGAGTACATTATTCAGATGTTGTGAGATAGTTATCCGGATACATGCATTTAAATGCTCCCTGATTCCAATAGTGAATGGATAATTGCCTTCAAATAAATCATCCACTAGTTTCTATAATGCAGCTGCTATAACAATATTAAGAAATAGATAATCAATATCCTCTACATGATGGTTACATAAAACACATCTAGAGCACAAATTGATGCCCAAATACTATAATAAATCATTAGGGGTATCTTGTAGTGTATCACTCTCTAAGAAAGAGTCATTCTATAATGAATAATCCAAGTTGTTCTCAAACATTTATCCTAGATACAGATCTGACCCCAAGTGATCTCATAATAAAAAGATTTAGAGGATAATATTCCACTGGTAGTTAACTCCCATACAAGAATAACATCAACATTAATATAATTATAGTTCAAAACAATATCCTTGATATCATCAGGAAGGATATATAAGGATTCATCTAGTTTTCCCTTAATCGATCTATGCATATCAAATGGAATATCATGAGAGATTAAGTTATTAATAAGAGGAGTACCTATCCATTTTATAGACCATAAATTGAGAAAAGAATTAATACTGACCAACCATTGATAATTAACCGCAATAATAGAGAAATATACTTTTAGGGCTGGCCATATAGATGATTCTATATAGTTAAAATTTACAACTTTGAGATTCCACCAAAATATGGCCTTTAGAAAGGAAATATATTCTGAATTCTCATTGATAAGTCTCCACATAAAATTGGCATGTAAATATTGATTGAAATTTCTAAGGTTTTAATACCATGTCCTCTAAGATTAATAGGTTGACATCATTTTTTCCATGGAATAGTAAATTTTTTTCTATAAAGAATACTTCCACTCCAAAAAAAGTTCCTAATAGAAGCACTGATATTTTTAATTCGAGAATATGAAAAATTATAAACCATAAAATAATAAACAAATTTGGATATGATAAAATATTTCAAAAGGATGATCCTTTCTACCACCGAGAGCGCTATTCTTTTCCATGAGGATAACTTATTCCTGATATGGATCACAATTTGAGAAAAATGCCCAAAACAAGGTTTTCCCCAAAACATTATAAAACTTAGATAGGTGAAAGGGAATGGAACTTTATGTATTCCCAACTCATTGATGATTTTCACTTTTCTGACAGTAGGAATATTTTTTCCAAAATACAAGTATGATTTGTTCAAACTAATCATCTCAACTAAAACTCTTTCATAATTAATGAGAGAATTTTTGATATTCTTGATGTTTATTTCATCACCTTGAGTGAAGAGGATGATGTCGTCAACATATAATAAATGAGTGGGGGAAACCAGACCTCCGCCATCCCTGATAGGAGTTATTTTTTTAGGGCCCACCATATTGAGGAGAAGCCTACTTAAGTAATCCTCAGTGATAGAAAAGATAATCATTGAAAAAGGAACACCTTAAATAACCCATATTGAGAAAGTTAAATATCCTTCAGGAGAACCATTAATAAGCATTGAAATGTGGGAACATCTTAGAAGGATTTTAACCCATTTAACAAAAACCTCATCAAAGTAAAATATGGTTAAAACCTTACAGATAAATCCCTAATCTGAAGTGTCAAAGACCTTTTTAACATCAATATTGAGATCAATATTACCTCATCTGGTATATTTCTTAATAATTTTAATACATTCATATGTAGTGATAAGGTAGTCGTGAATGGTTCTACCTTTAATGAAGCCAAATTTATTTGGGAAAACAATCCTATTAGCAATACCGGAGTGCCTATTTTTAAAAATTTTCCAAATTATTTTTATATAGTGTTAACCAAAGAAATTGGTCTAAAAAAATAGATCTCATTTGTATTATCACATTTATTAATAAGGGAAAGAAATTGAGAATTGATCCCTTGTGAGAGCTGTCCTCCCTTGAAAAAGTGACTGACAAGTCTACAAACATCATATTGGATAATATCCTAAAAGTTTTGAAAGAAAGATTTATTGAAACTGACCAACCTAGGGTGTTTTTAGAATTTAATCCAAAAACTAAATCTCTAGTCTCAAAGTTAAGAGGAATTGAATATAAATTTGAATTATCTTCCTGAGTAACAAGATTTTGACTAACATCTTTCATTGAGTCAGTGCGGGCATTGGGAGCATTAAAGAGATTCATGTAGTAAGATACAACATGAGCAACCAAGTCTTCTTTCTTATCAAAGAATGTGCCATTATCACTGAGAAGAGAAAAAGTCTTATATATTTTCCTATCCCTTTAAAGAAATTTAAAAGACTTAGTGTTATTTTCACCATCCTTAAGCCACTTGACTTTATAATCTTTTCTCTACATGACTTATTTGAGGTTTATTAAAAAATTCTGGTCATGAATTACCTCATTTTCAAGATCAATACCCATGGATAAATCATAAATAGTATCCATTTACTGAATGGAATGTTGCAAAGAGTCAAGATAAGAACTATTATCATAATTTTGACTAAAACATTACTTTCACCAAACATTCATATTTTTATTGAGAATTTTTATATTTAATATGTTGGTCGAGGCATCAACCTTAAATGAAAAAGAAACCCAAGTTTCCTAGATCAAATTATTACAATTAGGATGTAGATTTTAATAATTATTGAATATGAAGGGGTAGGGAGGTTTTGTCTCCATGGTAATAAACAGTTCCAAAATAGGATTATGATCAAAATTGAATTTTGAAAGAGTAGAACATGAGATAGAGGACCAAGAATCAAGGGCTAGAGAATTGACAAAGGCTCTATCCAATTTTCTGGAAACCATGTTATTAAGGTTCTTTCTATACCAATTATATTTGGAATGTACCAAATTTACTTCATGAAGGTTTATGTTCTCAATACATGACTTGAAATATCTAGTTTAAATATAGGAATTGAGCATACCTAACCTTTCATCTGGATTTGTGATGGAATTGAAATACCCGATAAGGTTCCATAGATAATTAATAAAGATACTCTGGTCTAGAATCTTATGCCATAACCCCCTTATTTCTTGATATCTATTTTAGGTGTATATGAAGGATCATCATTGTTTCATTACCATGTGATTGAAGTTGAAAGTGACCATTTTTTCTATTGATATAATAGAAAAAATTCTATTCAGTCTCAAATAAGAAAATACCTGGAGTCACTTGATGTCATTGTTTGACTAGTTAGTATTAATAATCTAGTAAACCAAATCATCAAGAGTAGAAATATTTTCATAGTAAATACTCTTTGGTTCAAAAATACCAAGAATATTAGGCTTGTTCTTTTTGATAAAGATCTTAAGGGCCATAATAGTTTTAGCATTAGCTTCCCTTTAAAATTCTGGAAGAGAGTCCTCATTTGAATTTGAATTTGGAGAAATATATCTCCCTTTTTTTCCCACATGATTTTTTTATTTCTTAATGATTTTATAATGGAAACTGATTTTTTACCATCATTTCTCAGGCATTCACATTTTCATAGCATTTCTATACTTTTACTAGTCACTACATTCATATTAACTAGAATATCACCAGTAGTGAATTTTTCAGTCACCAAAGTATTCATGATACAACAATAATTATTTTGAGTTGAAGGAATCTGGTTGAGCACTCCACAGAGGTATTAATGGCACTGTTATAAGATATTACGAGATCATGTTGTTTGGAGTTGACTAAAGGTTCATTTTTCATGTCCCTGGAAGAGTTTTCTCAATATGAACATAAATAAGAGAGTGTTTAGTATAACTGGAAATATGAATAGTAGCAGTTGAACTTTGGTTAACTGTGAATTGATCATTCACTAAAGTATTCATGGTATTGTTATCAGATACCCAAGGTTTCTATTGATTGGATTTCAGAGAAATATCCTTCTGCATGTCCCTGGAAGAGGTATCTTCAATCTGATCAAGATCTCCACTACAACTAGATTTATGAGAATACAGAGTCATGTTGAGTTGATCACACATATTCAATCACCATATATTCAAGAGAATATTATGTGTGTTGAATATTTAATAAATATTTATTCGTTAATTTTAGTTAATATAATATTTATTTATTTATTAAAAAAATGAAATGATAATTATTTATTTAAATAAATATTCATAATTTAAGGTTTGATAAATATTGAGGAGAATATAGTTTGAGTTAATGGATCAATGAGGAATTACATATTAAATATTATTTGAATAAATATTGATTTATTTATTAAGGAAAAATAATATTTATTTTATCCTTGAGTTTAGTGTATGTCATGTAAATAATAATAATATTATTATTTTAGACATGAGGTTCATCAAAGATTTAGAAAATAATAAGGTCCAGAGTGAAATTATTATTTTTTCTAACCCTAGATTTATATAAACCCAATAATATTATTTATAAACCTAATTATCATTTTGCATAATGATATTCTAGAGATAATCCTATGAATCCCTAGAGAGCTTCTCTCCTAGAATATTGTAAATAACAGAGAATTATCACCCTCTTACACCCTCTCGAGTCTAGAGAGAAAAAAAAATAATCCTTCTACATTGAATAGATTCTTATATCGATGAACTACGAATGATGAAATAATTATATTCTTCCATTATAGAAATTAAGGATTTTTATGGAGATTTTTATAGGTTTTCAGAGCATATATGGATCATTGATAGAGAGATTATACCCCTAAATCCTATCACTAAAATGTCTATGCTCCAAGAAGTAGTTAATCGATTTGTCAATAGAGAAATAAATTCAACATAAGGTATTTCTTTATATCAATAAATTAGTTATAAATTGCATGTAATGATATTGATTTATTAGCTTTGACATTCATGTCAATAATTCTCAAATTTATTTTTTTGTCATGAAGTCCATCATCATGTACATCTCAGAATAGGCACTTACATTAGGCCTAGAACCTTTATAGACTAGGGATACAATTTTGGAAAAACCAATTGGAGGAAATAAAAAACCATTACCCATTTGTGGATTCAAACTAAGTCTTATTTACTTATTCTCTTTATTTTTTTATCTATTTAACTATTAATAAATTTATTAAATTTTGTTCTTAATTTCATGTAGGTTTAAAGTATTTTTAACTAGGAGCTTAACTCAACTTTTCCATTGTCTTAATAAACTCAGGTTGTGTCTTTCCTAATTTTTTGTTTTTCTACCATTTCCTTTTAAATCTATTTGAACATAAATGATAAGTAATTGAATATTAATTTTGGGGGGGAGGGGGGATTTAAACCCATAAAATAAAATTTTATTTCTTTTATTTCTTATTTTTCATGATTTTTCCATAATTCTACATGTTTTTTTTCTATTTTATTTTTTGGATTGATTTTAGGATTATTGATCTTAATCAAATACTTTGGAAAATATAGAACATCTTATTATTTTTATGACATTTATTTTTTTCAATATATAATGATTTATATGATTCCTAATATAGATTTTTTTTTCTTGATTTCTAATCATTTCATTTAATAAATTTTGATATATTTTGAAACTCATGTACACTAGTACTATCCAAAATGAATTTCTTACCCAACCTGAGAGGTCTCTAAAATTTTTTGTTGTATTATTTACATTTATAATTTTATTTATATTCTTGAGTTATGTTTTGAGATCCAAAATTTTTGATTATTTATTTTTTAAAGGTTTGGATATCATAAAATATTTTTGATATGATTGACGCATTTTATTTGGATAACCAAATTTTCAACATCAAAATTAACATTATATCCACCCTTTTTATCTATTAGAATCCATAAATTAACTTATAGATTTAATCTATATTAAAATATAATTTTTCCTTACCTTCCTTTACTCTTAATATTTTTTATGGATATTTCAAGTTTAAGTGTGGGGGAAGGTCCTTTTACGTGTGTTATTTGGAATACATCTCATTGTGGGGTGCATGAGGTATGTTTCAAAACTATAGGAATTATAATAACGTGTATGATTAATTATTAATTATACTTAATTTATATCATCCTTTTATTTATAAAAAACAAAAAAAAAAACAAGAAAAAGAAATCAAAAAAAAAAAGAAAAAGAAAAAAATGAATTCCAGAAAAATATATATTAAAAAATGGGTAATTAGGATGAATTCCATCATTTAATTCATTTCTTGGATCATGTAATATTAAATTAAAGAACAAGGTGTGGTGTTTTATAATTGTAAGGGGAATTTATTGAGGTATATTTTCTGTAGTTTCATTTGAATATTCATGTGGCTATATTTAAGAGTCTTACATCCTCTTTTTAGCCTTTGAATTTTTAAATGCTTTACCCACCAACCCATAACCACCAAATTAGATTGAAAATACCTCATGATCGATTTTATTATATCCCATGGTGTGCAGACATGATAATTTTCACAAGCCTATATAGATCATGCACATTCTTGAGAATATGAAAATATCTGTATTAAAATCCATGAGTAAAGAAAGAAATACTTTTCTGAGGTGGTAGGTATGACATGCACATGAAAATTAACATGATATTTAATATAATTTTTTGTTCAACTTGGGAAATTAGTGAATTTATATCAATGTAAGAGGAAAGATATTTATTTTTTATATAATTATTGAGTGGTGTTTCTATTTTTACCTTGGGAAGTTTAATTTAACTTTTGTATATGAGATTATCTGAGAGAGTAATATTTTAGTGAGGGATATTGACGGAGATTATATTTTCATTCACTTTATTTTGTAATTAAATGTTTTAATGCCACCAATTATTTGTTTTAAGGGTAATTTTCACATTTTATTAGTTTTAGGAATATTTAAAAATTTATTGAGAAAATGGTTTAATTTTTTTATTTTCATTCAATTTGTTATTTCAGTTATAATATTTTCTATATTAATTCAAATTTAAAAAATATTTTTTAGGATTACTTGCTTGATGTGATACATTTCCTTCAAATGGACCAACTTTTGAATCCAACCATAAGAATATCAAATAAGTCTCATAAGCAGGGTATCGAAATTTATGTATAGTTTTGGAAAAATTAATTATTGGGCCCATATCCCATAATGATTCCCTCTTCTCTATATTTGTGGAGAACTAACTCTCACTATTGTTCAAGGTGGGAAGTTGTGATGTTTTCAATTTATTACACTTCAATATTTTCTCGTTATTTTATTATGGGAATTTTTTTATGGTTAAAATGATTAGGGTGAGTGGTTAACCCCTTTTCTATATAATCCATTCTCTTCTTCTTTATTCATATACACATTCCTTCACTTCACTGTCTTAGTCATTCATATAGTAGAGTTTGACTTAGATAGTGTTGGTCAAATAAGAGGTTTCTTAGATGAATTTAGGAAGAGTATAATCCTATATATAGAAGTCTTAGTGTAGGGTAATAAAAATTAAAATGATAGGGTGTAGTGTGATAGGTATTAATCACTAAATTGAATAGAATATTGAGAAATATATTTTTAAAGAATAATGATAATGTCACTATAAACTCCTTGGAGTATAAATATTATTTCATACAAAAATATTTGTGTTTTATTTTGTATTTTTATATATTTTTATATCATATATATATATATTTATATTATATACATATCAAAATACTTACTATTTTAGTTTTCATTTGTAGTATATTTTAGTAATAAATAGTGAAAATAAATAAATAGTGTTGTATGAGCATCCTCCTTATGAGATCAATCTTAGGGTGCATAATATGTTGTGTTCTTATGAAAAATAATAAATATTGAGTTTTTATTTGTAAAAAATCCTTCCTATTAGAGTGTCTCTAAGAAAAGATGGAAATATTTGTTTAATGGACAACATGGAAAATATTTATAATTCTGATACAAATTTTGATTCTAATGGTTCTTAATGTTCTAAGCCTAGTGTTAAATTAGCTTGGAAAGAAAATTGATGATCTATAAGATAATATTGTTACTATTGAAGATATTTACATGAAGTTGAATCAGTATAACATAATTTTTTATGAAAGAAAATAACAATATTGATTCTAAAATTTCTAACCTAAAATAAAAAAATAATAGTTTAAAAGAAGAAAATTATAAATTCATGAGAACCAACTCTATCTTTAGTGTAATTTTTTTTAAATTCTTAGAGGCTATATGAAGATATAATTGTAAGTTAATGTATTAAGTAGAAAGTTAAAATAAGCCTTATCTAAGATCTCCATTGGAAGTAAAAGTTTGGATGAATTTATGATATTGAAAAATCTGATTAGAATTAAGATAAATAGGAACTACATTGGTTTTGAAGATATATTAACTTATATGTACAATAAAAATTTATAAAATTTATAAATATTGGTATTTCATCTATTAATTATTATAATTGTGGTGATTTTTTCCATTAGGCATCATATTTTTCTTTACAACATGTTTAATCCCTTGGTCATAAAAGAATTTTCTATCTAAATATGTTTTTAATATTAAAAGGACTAACTCTTCTATATCATTGGTTCTTAAAAGATCTTACTTGAATCCAATTTGTAAAAAGCCAGTCTTCTTACCCAGGTAAGTATTTTTCATATAACCATCATGCATACCCTTATGATTTTACCATTTGGTATGTTGGAATGTGATTATTATGTTGATTTCTTATGGATAGTGAGTATGCTATTATTTTTTTATTATAAAATTTACTAGTGTTGAATTTAATTTTTATTTATTTTTAATTTTTTCTCTATATTTATATAATTATTTAAATATAATTTAATATTTTTTCATGGATCCTTTTAAAAGTTTATATTTTTATATAGGATGAGTTCTCTATATGGATACTGACTATTATATATTCTTAATATGGAAGAAAAGTTTGTATTAAGGGGTAAATTTACTATTTTTTTATTTAATTATATTTTAGTTGGTATCATTATTTAGAATGCATGAATCTATAGGGAGATAATATCTTTATAACTACTTATATATACATAATAATGACACACACACACACATATGTGTGTGTGTGTGTGCATGCGTGCATGCATGTTTGCTCATTTTCCGCTTGAATTTGCGGAATATTTTGGTTGATCATGCTATGATTTATATGGTATATATTTTTGTATAACATTCTTAAAAATATAGTATTTAAAATTTATTTAATCATTGTTTAATTATCAGTTTATTTCTAAATAATTCACAGTTTTTAGTTTTATCCTACATCTATTTAAAGTGTGCCTATTTTTTTAAAAATTTTGAGGACAGTTATCATTTATGTATTTTTGAAATTACATTTTTTATTCCTATGGTTTATTATTTTAATTGTTTTGGGAAATATAAGTTCAACTATGTTTATAAATACTTTTATGTTTTTTTGGAGGATATATTTCTTATTACCTTAACTGCTGAGCATGTTTTAGTTATGTTTTTTAAACTGATTTAAATGTTTAAGCATGCTATTATTTTTATTTTTTGTCATGATTGTGTATTTAATATTTTATTAATTTAATTTAAATGATATAGATTAATATTTTAGTTGTATTTAAACTTTTTAATATTTAAAAAAACTTTATATTTTATGTTTTATACTTGTTTGAATTCTATTTTAGAATTATGTTGACTCTGATATAATTTCTATATATTTATTCTTTAATATTTATTTAATTTTTTTACTTCAATTATTTACTATCTTGATTTTATTTATTTTTTAATAATTTTAATCTTGCACTATTTTAAGAATAATTATTTCATATATAGATTTCGATATTTTGGAAAAATACTTAACCTTATGAAGTTTTTATTTTAACCTTACAAATTTCTGACTTTAACTATATAATGTTTATAATTTGTTTTTTTGAGAAGTTATTCACTCTTACAAAGTCAATATTCATTCTTAAAAAAATATTTGATTTTATTTTTTTCACAATGTAATTTACTCTTACGTTGAATCTTATGGGTTTTCATCCTTATAAACTATGGATCTTTTGGTTTTTCATCCTTATGGAATATGAATCTTATGGTTTTTTCATTTTTATGGAATATTGATATTAAAAAATTTTATATAAGAATACTATGAAGTTTTATAAATGAATCTTATGCACTATCACTTACCCTCATAGAAATGATTATTATATGCTATCACTCACCTTCATGAAAATGACTCATGCTTTTATAACACATTAATAATTCCACAAATCATCTTAAAATTATGAAATTGGATGCTAAAATAGTATAAATAATGAATTATTATATGATTAACATTATGTGTTAAATTGATACCGAATTCATATTGTGATTTATATAGTATGAGTTTTATAATATCTACATGTTTAGTATTATAATATTCCAAACATTGGATATTACAACACAACTTGAGTAAGAAGAACCAATATGTTCTAGAGGAGATATATGATAATGTAAGGTACACCAATGTAACTTGGGTCTCAACACTCTATTCCACACTGGTTTTTGATCTTCTAATTTCTGTAGATTTACCTAGTTTTTCCCTTTGTTTTAACAGTTTGAAAATTAATTATAGATGATAATAAACCTATGTGGATAGGTTTGAATGAGTTTGTTTTTTTATTGACTTAAATGTTAGCTGAAAATATCATTCATTAGTATCATAATCTTGAGACTATATTATAGAAATTCACTATTGTGTGTTTACGTGAGGTTACAATATGCGACAATGTATTATCATGAAGGCTATGTAAGGATATGATGTAGTATCTAATGTATTTCTGATATACACTGTGAGTATAAAATAATAAGAACACTACTTTAAGATCTGGAACACATGAACGAAATACACATTATTTAAATATATAGGTAATGGTCATATTTCTATATTTTATATCTGACTGTTGTAATTATAGAATGTGAAGCAAATTTTGGAAACACACACATAAAAAATGATTATGGAGATCATGATGAAAAAATTAGTCATTGAAATTCATATATAAATAAAGGTCTAAGAAAATAGAACACCATATGATTCCATTATTACTAAAGTCTTATTATGTCCCTATGATAAATCATTTACACACCACTACTCTAGATTACTAAGGCTATGTTTTTTTCCCAAAGCTTCAATGTTCCACTACTTTGTTGAAGGGATGAAGCTTATTTTCTCTATACTATCATTGATTTATTATCTTTCACTAATTTTCCATATTTACTTTTCCTATTATTTTTCATTAAATTGTTTTTATCAATTTTTACTCAAAATTCACACATGGATGGGCCTCCAATTAAATGTTAGTGTCTTAGTTATGCTATTATGATAAAAAATAAGGGACACATAGGTTTTCCTTGTCCTTGAAAAAATTAAGTAGTTCTAGGTTGTGCCTATATGTGTGAAAAATGAAGGTTTGTTGGGTTGCACCATTGAGCATAAAAAGGTAGGATTGTTGGCTGTGCCTTGGTTAGATGAAAGTAAGGTTTGTAATATGGTTTTCACTCCCTTTAAAAGTGATGTTATAATGGATTTAATATCTCACTTTGACCCAAACTACTATAAAAATATCTTGTGTTTTTTTTACTTTTTATACATTCACTATTCACTAACTCATTGTGCTTAATTATTTTTGGTAAAATTGTTAAATCCATTAAAACACTACATTCCATACTATACTATTTTTGTTACTTTGATTATCTTATGTTTTAAAATTCACCCACACTTTTATTATACATATCACTATTTTGGATCCTATAATAATGACATCATAGATGTATGTTCTAATGCTCATTGAATGAGATTAAATCCCCTAAATTTTGAGACAAAAAATATAATGTTATATTGTTGAGTGTATGGGAGATAGTGTTTGTCACAGATGGGCCTCTACAATCAATACTTTTGGAGCGTACTTAATATGGTTGTAACACCCCGAGATTTTATGAAAAATATTCTTTTAATATCACTGATGTCTTGTGTTTTATGCTACAACAATATTACCTTGCGCTACACGCAACACCGTATGAGCTTGTAGTATACACAACACTATTCTTGGATCATGTTACACACAATTTTTATAGTAGTTATTCTAGGAAACATTGAGTGTATATATATATATATATATATATATATATATATATATTCAATGTATAAATGAAATATGGTTGGATTCTATTATACGAAACAATGGAGGAGTCTTGCACAACACGCAACCCTGACTTGGCTTGCATTACACACAATTGCGACTTTCCTCGATAGCGTGTGTTGTACGCAATAACAGGTTTCACTAAACAACGATATATAGTTATAACATTATTATGAACTAGCCGTTATGAATAGTATCAACTAAATTTTGAATTTTATAACATTATTATTCATCTTACACATTTTCTAGAACATGGTATGAGAACAAAATCAATTTTTCGAGTAAAATAAGTATTTTTAAAAAAATGTAGTTTTGCCGCATTTTGATGTCGCACCCACCTTAAATCTTGTTTTTGACATGTCTATAAGTTCGATTTGACAAAATAAAATTCTTCTTTGGAATCAGGGTATAAAAATTTACTTTGGATAAATTTTTCATATTATTCTGATAACTTTCATATTTTAATGAATAGTAAAAACACGCTATATTTTAATTAAAAACAAATTTTTTCATCGCAATAATTTATATGGTTAGATTATCTTTTTAATTGGTTTTAAAGTGTAATTAGAATATATTTTTACCATTTAATCCAATTTTGGTCATTGGAATTAATTTCACTTTGAAATTGGATATAAACAAGTGTCAATCTTTTGATAGTTATTATCTCTTAAAAACACGCTATTTGTCTTGACGACGGGAATTAATTCTTAAATTAATTAATGAAAATGATATGTTTTGAATTTGGTAAAATAGACATAATTTTTGAATTCATAATATCCAATATAGCTTAGGCCTAATTTTTGGTATTTTTTTGGAAACTTTCATTTTTTTAATGAATAGTGAAACCACTAAGTGGTAGTTAAAAAACTGAATTTTTCATAAAACAAAATTTTACCGCTTCTGTGAGTAGAATTTCAAAAATCCGAGAGACATGGTTAATATCAAGGACTAAAATGTGGTTCAATGAGATGAAAATAATTTTTGGTGAATAGTAACTTTTTACTTTTTTTACCACGGTTAAAAGTAAATAGGCTAATTAAGGGTAAAAATGATATTATTATTACCCTAACACATGTATTAATTCTATTGGATAAGTTTAATTCGACCAAAAACAAACTTAGGAATAAAATATCACCATTTAGGTCCACTTGGATTAGATTAGGATTTTTATTATTAATTTAATTAAAGAAGGGTTAAAATAGTTAAAATCAAAGTTTTATAAGTAAATCATTTTTAATATAGGGTTATACATAAGATAAATTAGACTATAAATATTCATTAGAAATATAAAAATATTTCCTACATAATGGTATTTTATTTATAATTTTTAGACATTAAATAATTTAATTTATATATGACACAAAGATGATGCAGTAATTATCTTATTAATGAAATATTGACATAATTGATGTTATAAATACCCAAATAAATGTAATTTGAGACTTTTTATGAATTCCACTAATTTTATAGGTTAATATTACATGTTATTATGGATTTAATTAACTTTTTTCGAACTAATAATTCTGTTATGATTTTCACAAAAATCAATTACCAAATAGTGTCAAAATTGACATAAAATAGTTTTTAAAACAAATATTATATTATTAATTGTTATTTTATTCCTAAAAATCTAAGGTTCGGAAAAATTACTTAGATAAGGTTATATATATTAATATTAAACAACTTGGGGTTCTTTTGGATTTTTAGAGTAAGTTTATTAACCTTATAGTGTAAGAAAACAAGAAGACACGGTAAAAGTAAAATTATTGAACTTAAGGTTTAATTTAAATGATAAGGTTAAAATAGAAACCTAAACTTGTCTAAATTCTATTGTATGATAGTATTTCTACCCATCCCCGCATCAGCTTCGAAATAAATCAATTTGGAGCTATTAAAAATCGAATATGACTTTATAATAAAATAATATTTTTGGTTTTTCCAAAGGTGCCCCTCTCCTCCCTTATAAAAGGGCACCTCCTCCCTCTCCTCCTCACACCAATTTGATCCTTCATGCTTGGCCAAAACCTGCCCATTTCACTTCCTCACTTCCCTAGAAACATCCTAGAGGTCTTGGTATTCTTAAAATACCAATTGTAGTGCCCTAAGAGGAGGTCTCAAAGAGGCGTTTCAAAGAAGAGGTATTGCCTGTTACCGATTCTTTCATCTTTATTTCTTCTTCCACTTCTTCTTATTTAGTTTTTTCATTATGAAGTAATAACATCAGTATCACTAATATAATTATATGTTATTATAAGTATGAAACAACCATATTTCACCATCTATCCATCCTACGGAAAACGAAATCACCGCGCGTGCGTACGTATGGAATACCGTCTCCATGCCGTGGTGTAATCTATTTCCCACCACCACTTTACATGGATGGGTATAATGGTTAAAGTAATGAATATATATGATTATTGTAAAGTGATATTGATTCTGTAATATTATACATACACTTTAATACAATTCCACGATCTTGGGAATGATATCATCGCTCATGCGTACGTACGGACTACCGTCTCCACGACGCGATGAGATTCACTCTCCATGTTAACCATTCATGAATGATTATAAAGTATATATAATAAATAAGAATGAAATATATGACATAATAATACTGGATTTATTTATATATATATATGTATGTCATTTACTTAATTCCATTCAATTCAAAAGGGAAACGAAAACAGCGTTCATGCGTACGTACGGCCTACCGTCTCCATGAACGGTGTATTTCATTCCTTTTATCGATCTATAATATATATTTATATGATGAATATATATTATATGTAAATCATGTTTTACATTCTGGAATTATGTAAATCAGGACATAAGTAATAATATCAAGAACGACAAGTTGAAACACATACGATAAATAAAATGATTTTACCCAAAACGCTGCTTTAACATGGAATTTACAAAAGAACAGGTAATATAAAGTCATAAGTGAAACATATATGATATCATAACAATGAATATGATTCTGTAATAAGTCAATGACATTATTTAAATCATTATACAGGAGTTTCGGATATGTATGAAGCATATCAGACCTAAGGTAAGGGATAATTTTGCAAATCTCATTTTTATCCGAGATTACTTATTCATAAGTATTTACTGGGGTTATTTATATCATCCATGTCAATGTTTTATAAAATTGTTTTCATGTATGTTTAAAGTCCTTTTTACCCATTTTTTACTTTTACTACATGGTATGTAAGGAATCATTATTTTATTTACGTTATGAGGTTCTTTTTTTGACTTTTTCGGCAAAAGTACGAGAAGAATGTTTTTAATAACTTATACGGTATGAAAGGATTTTTACGGTTTTATAGAGCCTTATTTTCATAAAGATTCCTCCAAAATATTTCATGACTATTTTTCAACAAAATCACTTACTTTTAAAATTTCATGGCATTTTGTGACAGGAAAATGATTTTCAAGAAGAAAGGATATTTTCCTCAAGAATTCATTTCAAGTGTTTTATCAAAACCAGTTTCCATCTAAGATTAAATTATTTTCATATGTGTATGTTTCAAGTATAATGTCTCTATGATTTACATGGATTCATTTTTCTTATTATGAAATGATATCCATTTCTTTTATATGGATTATGTGATGATGGGATGATATTTATGAAACCCATTTTATTCATTGGGTTATTATGAATGATGTATGTTTATTTTGTGGCACAAGTAAGAATGATTTCATTATGAGATGGGTGGGACCTATATCTCCCTCTAATGAATTGGGTAAAGATTTATATATCATGAGATAGACATGGCTGGAATGGTAGGTTAAACCGGTTCAGTAAAACAGGACTGAAACGAGGAGTGAACTCAATTCAGAAAGGGACTTTGTCCACTAAGATGGTCTTGGCAGCAATGCCTTGGCTACTATGGAAATCATTACATGTGCTTAATGGATGCCACAATTACATGTTTTATTCCCATGCTATTTTATCATTCTTAATGTTTCTTTATGATCTATGCCTTACGTACTTCCATGTTTTATGTCATTTCTCAAGCTTTTGATGTTTAAACATTATGTTCATGTTTTTAAGTTCAAATGTATATGGTATGTTTTATTTTATCCATGCTTACCCTTACTGAGCATTTGAGCTCACCCTTTTTATGTTTTATTTTACCCCAGGATTAAAAGAAAGGTTTTAGGTAAGGAAACAAAAAGTGGAAGATCTTTATGGGAGATGTTGAAGATCTTTCACCATGATTAGAAGATTACGTTCCAAGTTTCCAAAGACACTAAACTATTACGGTACTTGTGTGTGTGTTTTTTTTATGTATTAAGTATTACGAAAAAGTAATGTAGTATCTATGTACGTCAAGCTTCGGGTATCTATAGTTGGTATCAGAGGAAATATTTAGTCAACCTTTGGAAACTAGGATGCGAAAACGTTAGTGAGATCCCTAGAGATATTTCTAAGGTATGTCTAGGGATGTACCTAAGGATAAGTATACATATAGGATATAGTCCTAGAACTACGGTAACGATCTTAGAATTTAACCTAAGATGTTAGATATTGAGGGTGCTTCCCCTTTACTATGTTGTTTTCCCTAGGATGATTTTTGCCTCTCACACTATTCTTTTTGGGTTTTAGAAAATGGTTGGAAACAGGAAGATTCATGATAATGGAGGATATGACGAACAATGGAATGATATTCTTCATGATAAAACAAATGAAATGGGATTTGGAAGTCCAAACATCGTTATTATGCCTAATCAGCAATCTCATAATATGATCAATAATCTCATCTTTGGTAAGTTTCCCGACTCAGATAATAAGAGAAAGATGGAGTTTCATGATGATAATAGAGGAAAGAAAGTTCAATTTCCCTCATGTAAATCATGTGGGAAGATGCATCGGGGAGATTGTTTCAAGGGAACTAGAAGATGCTTTGGGTGTGGAAAAGAAGGACACAAAGCCAGTAAGTGCAAAGGAAAAGGTTCAGTTAACAACATGGATGAGGATAATGGTATTGATACGACATAAACAATGGTTAAATATTTTAAATGTGGAATGTACGTGCATTATGCAAACCAATTCCCTAAGGGAAAGTCTCATGAAGAGAATCAGTACGGTCGTATGGGTAGTATTTATGTTGTTGATGATGAAGAGACTACAAATGATATTTGAGATGAAAGAATTGTTGAAGCTCGGTCAATAGTTTAAGAAGGTAGTTGAATGATTACATTTTTATCAAGTGTAATGTTGTATAAGTAGTCTCATGGTACTATGGAATAAAGAGACATCTAAGGATTGTTACACTGTTGTCTTTCCTTAAGTTTTGAAAGTGTACGATTAATGGTACCATTAACCATGAAAGGTTATTCAGATATTTTTGGAAAGTAGATGATAGAGATAATATTTCAAATATTTTTAATGTCTATTTAAATGATTTAAACCTCACAAATTTGACAATTTGATCTTATTTGTAACAAATTTGGATTTATAGTGTGTTTTGGG
Source organism: Viscum album (assembly GCA_963277665.1). Classification (NCBI taxonomy): domain Eukaryota; kingdom Viridiplantae; phylum Streptophyta; class Magnoliopsida; order Santalales; family Viscaceae; genus Viscum; species Viscum album. The sequence goes on along the minus strand of OY728133.1, from coordinate 966,007,905 downwards.
ATAAAAAGTTTAAATTTCATAATTCAGGATTTTTAACAGATTTTTATCACAGGGGTATTTTGGTCATATCTTATAAAATATATTTCCAAATTTTGTGATTCGAATTTTGTTTGAACCATTATTTTATTTCCTTCAACTTTGTCTTCCGGACCAGGAGTTGAATCGATATTAATGGTGCCCAAAAAAATCAATGAAGGTGACAATTTTTTCCGGCCGGACTGCATTAAATCCACCATAGTAATGGAAGAAAATTTAGGCCTACACTACTCCAAATGATGCGATTCTACCTGTCTATGACAGAGGACTCCAAGGCGCGTCTCCTCAATAAATTTCAAGCCGTTTGAAATCCTTTATTATGTCCGTTTAGTGATAGAGTTTTGAAGGAAGCTTCTAGGAAGCTTCATCCAGAGAAATCTATTTTCAATAGAAAAACCATAAATCCCTTAATACGTGTCCAATTAATATGAAATTTTGAGGGTGGACGTCCAAGACATTGATGAACAATATCTATGAAGAGGTCAACGCGTGAATCTTCCATTTAATGGGTCTAAAACGCGACAACTTTGTGAAGATAAAATCTGCCTATAAAAGGAGGGGAGATCCTACCTCTCAAGATATTCTATTTTTCACCACACCATCCCTCACAAAAGGGAGTTGGCTTGAGAGAGTGAAGGGGAAGGTGGAGATTTTGATCCTTAAGAAGATGAAATTCTTTTAATATTCAATAGAAAAGATGAAGTCTTCTCAAGTGGTGGAAGGCTAAGCGGCAAGTGGTTGCGGACGGCGACACCCGACGGACACTCTCTTCCGAGTTTGGATTTTAATGTGTAATCTATTTTTTTGAATTTCTCTTGAACCTATATTTTTGAATGAATCTGGTTGTTTTCTTTCTTAAATATATTTTCAACAAATTTTATTTGACCATTGGTCCATCTATAAAGTAGAACAATTGACTTCGCTATTTAAAATTCTTTGGTGAGGTTTTGTCATTGAGCATAGCGAATTCAATTAGGTTCAATTACTTGGAGGTATTTAAGTAATTTAATCACTTCTATAGGCGGGAAAACAATAATATTGAAGTCTTAAATATGGTGTCTTTTCAAATTTGTGTGTAAACCTAGGGGTCCTTGGGGGTACATTTAGGAATTTAAAATAAGAGATATTTTTTTATATACAAGGAAGAGGGGAGTGTCCGAGAGGGTGAAGCTTGTCTGCGACTACTATTTTTATTCTTGATTTCAAACCCACATTATCTTTCCTTTAAAATTATTTAAGTTTAGAATTTAATTAAAATTTTATTTTCAAATTGTTAATCAAACCCCCATTTTCATTTCATTAAAAACAAACAAAACAACAAAAGTGACAGTTTTACAACTCGAACTGCAACCTCCTCGAGAGACAACCCTGTGGTCACCACTGTGCTACATAAAAAGGGAAAATATTGATTGAGGGTTTCACGACAAAAACGCTCACATCAACTGGCGCCGTTTCCGGGGAGGTTTCTAGAGTTGATTTTATTTTAGTTATATATATATATATATATATATATATATATATATATTTTCCTTTCTCTTACATGACCCGAACTTCTGAACCGAACTTATTACCTTTAGATTCAGAAATTGATAAAACTTTTCACACTAGGGTTAGAGGTAATAATCCACAAGTTTCAAGTTGTGAATCTTCCACCAATACACCTAGGAGGTACTTAGTTGAAACTGAAATCCAAATGGCTGAAAATAGAACTTTGAAAGAACTGGCTTCGTCCTATGATGAAAATCACGACAATCCTGTTGAGTACCCTGATGCCCCTGCTGGATTTGAAATCAAGTCCGGTTTCATCCACCAGCTTCCCAAATTCAATGGGTTTCCTGGTGAAGACCCACACAAACACCTCCAAGAATTTAGTTATCTGTGTGTCAATATGAAACCTCATGGAGTTGATGCCGATCAAATGAAGCTTAGGTCATTTCCCTTTTCTCTAGATGGAGTTGCTAAGGAATGGTTTTTCTATTCTCACTCAACCTTGATTAGAAATTGGAATGAATTAAAAAAGATTTTCCTTGAATTTTTTTTCCCTGCGTCTAGAACTGCCTCCATTCGAAAGAAGATTTGTGGAATTAGGCAAACACAAGGAGAAACGCTTCACGAATACTGGGAAAGGTTCAAACGTCTTTGTTTTAGTTTCCCCCATCATCAAATCAGTGACCAGCTTCTCATTCAATACTTTTATGAAGGATTGTGTCTCACTGATAGAAGTATGATCGATGCTGCTGCAGGAGGAGATTTAGTTGATAAGACACCAGCTGCTGCTAGGATTTTAATTGCAAACATGGCCCAGAATGCCCAACAATTTGGAACCAGAGGCCTTCTTCATGTCAAAGCTGCACAAGAATTCCCTACTACTAGTCCCAAAAAAAACACAATTGCAAGTCAACTATATGATCTCACCACCATGGTAAGGTCAATAATGTTGTCTAACACCCCACCAACCCAACCCAAACCTGAAGCGGCTTTCCAACTACATGTCCACTATGGGATTTGTTCTTCGAATGAACATTTTAGTGACCAATTCCCGCAAATGAAAGAGCCTCCTGAGAACTGCAATGCAGTTTTTCCTGGAAGACCATTTCAACCAAACCAGCAAAGACCATTTCAAAACAACCAAAATTTCAATCAAGGATGAAACAACAACTCAAATGAAAGATTTCTTCAACCTGAACAACCAAGAGGATTCTTCCAAGGACAATCAAGTAATTATCAACCAAGATATTTCAATGAGCAAGCCAATTCTCATTCTGGAAGCAATTTTCACCCTACCCCTCCCACTCAAAACTCGGATAGGAAGCTTGAAGAAGCAATGAGGAAACAACAAGAGGAAATGAGGGAACTAAAAGAATACACAAAATAGCAAGATAACAAAATGAATACCTTGATGACTCAAATGGGTTAACTTTCCTCTGGTATTAATTACATAACAAATCAAATGAGTGGTGGTTTACCCTCACAGCCACAAGTAAATCCGAGGAATAATGGGAAGGAAAATGTGAGTACAATTGAACTTAGGAGTGGAACAAAATTGAAAAATCCTCAGATTGAGAAAATCAAGCCTTCTTCTAATACTGTTGATGAAAATCCTACCCTTGATAAAAATGATGAAAAATCTGAAGTTGATAGAAACTCAAAGTCAAGAGAAGAAATCTTGTTTGAAAGAACAAAGAATGATTGGAAGAGGATGTCTGGCCCTTATGTTCCTCCGAAACATACTCAGAATACCCCAGAAACATTCAAACCTCCACTGCCTTATCCAAGGTGTGAACCACCACCAAAGTCAAGTGCTGAAAAAGAATTGGATAAGGAGGTTTTGGAAACATTCAAGAAAGTCCAAGTCAATATTCCATTGCTCGATGATGTGAAACAAATTCCGAGGTACGCTAAGTTCCTGAAAGACATGTGTACCAACAAGAGGAAGTTCAAAGGGGGAGAAAAAGTAAACTTAGGAAGGAATGTCTCATCATTGATTCAACATGCCCTTCTGGTCAAGTGTAAAGACCCTGGGACATTTACCATTCCTTGTACCATTGGGAAATGTGAATTCAAAGATGTGATGCTTGATCTAGGGGCCTCCATCAATGTCATGCCACATTCTGTCTACTCATCTCTTCAGGTTGGAGACTTAAAACCCTCTGGAATTATCATTCAACTCGCAAACCGAAGTACCACCAAACCTGCTGGAGTTATAGAGGATGTTCTCGTTCAAGTGAGAGACATGATTTTTCCTGTTGACTTCTATGTTTTGGATATGGAAGATGATCGGTTCAGCACACATGCTCCCCTCATCCTAGGGAGTCCATTTCTAAAAACGGAAAAATCTATCATCAATGTTCACAAGGGAACACTTTCACTGGAATTTGGAGGAGATGTTGTTCATTTCAACATTTTTCATTCAATGAAACACCCAGTTGAGGATCATTCAACTCCCCATGTAAACATGATTGATTGGTTTTCCTCTGGCATGTTACCAAATTTTTTCTGTGATGAAATACCAACTGATGTGGAAGAAGAGGGATATTTGTATGATACCGAATCAGATAAAAATGAGGATGAAATTGGAGACTATGAAGAGTCTTGGGATGTTGAGACTGGATATATGAGAAATGATGAAGTTGAATTTCTAGAAACCATTGAATCTGTTAGTGGTATTCCAGGAGAGGTTTCCAATTTTTCACATGAAACAAGTCATGATATCATAGAAAGAGATAACTATGATGAACATGGAGCTTCACCAAATAATCAAACTTCTGAAGAGTTCCCAGTTATCAATGAAACCAACCCACCTGTGGTAGAATTGAAACCCCTTCCAGATAACCTCAAGTATGCCTTCCTAGGTCATAAGGAACAATTCCCTATAATAATCTCAAAAGAATTGTCAGAAGTCCAGGAAAACCAATTGTTGGAAGTTCTCAAGTCCCACAAGGAAGCCATAGGATGGAATCTCTCTAATCTAACAGGAATCAGCCCCTCAGTTTGCATGCACAGAATTTTACTAGAGGAGAACACTAGACCGGTAAGACAATTTCAAAGAAGACTAAACCCAAAACTTTTGGAGGTTGTGAAGAAAGAAGTCACCACCTTGTTGGCTGCTGGAATTATTTTTCCCATATCTGATAGTCAATGGGTAAGTCCAGTCCATGTTGTTCCTAAAAAAAGTGGATTTACAATCTCAAGGAATGAATTTGGTGATCTTGTCCCCATAAGGCTTCCAAATAAATGGAGAATGTGCATTGATTACAGGAAACTCAATTTGGTTACAAGGAAAGACCACTTCCCGTTACCATTCCTTGATCAAGTCCTTGAAAGACTAGCTGGAAAAACCCACTACTGTTTTCTGGATGGATTCTCTGGATATTTTCAGATTCACATTTTACCTGAGGATCAAGAGAAAACCACTTTCACATGCCCATTTGGAACTTTTGCTTACAGAAGGATGCCCTTCGGTTTATGTAATGCCCCATGAACTTTTCAAAGGTGTATGATAAGCATATTCTCTGAATTTTTGGAAACTTGCATGGACGTTTTTATGGATGACTTCACTGTGTATGGATCATCTTTTGAAAGTTGTTTGAAAATCTTGGAACGTGTCCTGAAAACATGCATTGAAAAGAAACTTGTTCTAAATTACGAAAAATGCCATTTTATGGTTGCTAAAGGGATCGTTCTTGGAAATGTTGTGTCCCGTGATGGAATTCAAGTTGATCAATCCAAAGTTGAGGTCATTTCTTCATTACCATACCCAAAAACTGTCAGAGATGTGAGATCCTTCCTCGGGCATGCTGGATTTTATAGGAGATTCATTAAAGATTTCAGTACGATTGCACTTCCATTGTCCAGATTACTCCAAAAAGATGTCCCATTTGTCTTTTATAAGAATTTCATAAATTCGTTTCATGATCTAAAACAAATATTGATAACCCCTCCCATTGTTCAACCTCCTATATGGGACATTCCCTTTGAAATAATGACAGATGCATCTGATTTTTCTCTTGGGGCAGTATTGAGTCAAAGGATAGAAAAGAAATCTCATGTGATTGCCTATGCCTCCCGAACTCTTGATCAAGCCCAATCAAACTACACAACAACTGAGAAAGAACTGCTGGCTGTTGTCTTTGCTCTAGACAAATTTAGAAGTTATCTGCTGGGCTCCAAGGTGATTGTTTTTACTGATCATTCTGCAATCAGATTCTTGATGAAGAAACATGATGCAAAACCAAGACTTATGAGATGGATTTTTCTTTTACAGAAGTTTGATGTTGAAATAAAAGATAAGAAAGGATGTGAGAACCTTATTGCTGATCATTTGAGCAGGATACCATCTATTGGGAATAGGAAATTTCAGTTGTTTTCCCCAATTAAGGAAACCTTTCCAGATGAGGATTTATTTGCTGCTCAAAGTGAAATACCATGGTTCGCTAATCTTGTAAACTATTTGGCTTCTGATGAACACCCCCATTGGTTTTCAAAAAATCAAATTGATAAACTTCGGAGCGATTCAAAGAAATACATTTGGGATGATCCTTATTTATGGCACATTGGTAGTGATCAAATGATACGAAGATGCATTCCGAACTCTGAATTTCAATCCATCCTAAATTTCTGCCACACATTAAACTGTGGAGGACACTTTGGAACACAAAGAACAGCAAGAAAAGTTCTTGATTCTGGATTTTATTGGCCCACCATTTTTAGAGATGCTTTTGAATTCTGCAAAACCTGTAAAAATTGTCAATTCCAAGGAAACATTTCCAAGCGGAATGAGATGCCACAAAACCCACTTTTGTTTTGTGATGTTTTTGATGTATGGGGAATGGATTTCATGGGGCCTTTTCCTAATTCATTTGGATATCTCTACATCTTGTTGGCTGTTGATTATGTTTCCAAGTGGGTAGAAGCTATCCCCATCCGAACTGATGATGCAAAGATTGTGTCTAATTTTTTGAAAGGAAATTTGTTTTCAAGGTTTGGATTTCCAAAGTTTCTAATTACAGATCAAGGTACCCATTTTTGTAATAGGTCTTTGGAATCACTTTTGAAGAAATACGGTGTTAATCATAGGGTCTCTACACCCTATCATCCTCAAACAAATGGAATGACTGAGTTGTCTAATAGGGAGATCAAACAAATACTAGAAAAAACAGTGAACCCAAATAGAAAGGATTGGAGTTTGAGACTTGATGATTCTCTTTGGGCCCATAGAACTGCTTTCAAAACCCCCATTGGAATGTCACCATTTAGATTGGTCTATGGAAATGCTTTTCATATACCAGTTGAATTAGAACACAAATCCTTTTGGGCTGTAAAAACATGTAACATGAACCTATATTCTGCTGGGAAAGAAAGAAAATATTGTTTGCAGGAGTTGGAGGAGATCAGAAATAATGCATACGAAAGCTCCAGGTTATACAAAGAGAGAAGCAAAGACTTTCATGATGGGAGGATTCTCAACAAAAACTTCAAGGAGGGAGACAAAGTTCTGCTATTTGATGCCATATTGAAACTCTTCCCAGGTAAATTTCGTTCCAAATGGTCTGGCCCATTCATTGTTACTCATGTTTTTCCTTTTGGTGAAATACAGATTAAAGATCCAGACAAAGAGACATCATTCACTGTCAATGGGCATCGGTTGAAGCTATTTTGAGAAAATTTTCATGATCCTCCAGGGGAGGAAATTCAACTTCATGAAACAGAATATAATTGATTCCAGGTTGTGTATTTCCTTATCATTTATTTTTGCTTTGTCTTTAATTTCCTGAATTTCATGCTAAAAAAAAACTACACAATGAGGACATTGCATAGAATAAGTGTGGGGGGACACAATGCTGGGTAGAGTAGATTTTTTTTACGAACTTTGTTTTTGAAATTTTTTGTTGTCAAAATTTCTTTCCATTTTTTTTTCTTTTTCTTTTTCTTCTTCTTTCTTCATGTTTCTTTTAAAAAAAAAGGGTTTTGGAATTTATTGAATTTCATTTGAAACTCATGCCATGGAGTGAACCAACTTATCCTTTGAAACTAAAGATAAATGAATGATGAATACGACATTGTTTTAAGTTCAAAAATTTGGAAAATTCTTAAAATGACCACTGATTTTTAAATATCATGGCACATATCACTGGCATTGTGATTGAAATTCTCATTCCTGTGAGGCCTCTGGACCCATTTTTACATCTTCTTCACATTTACCTCTTTCTTGAGAGAACCAATTTGTGTTTGTTTAAACCAGAACTTGATTTATTTCTATCAAAACTTGAGGGCTGAGATACGTGTGATTAAAATGATTGAGGCATTTATTTGAATATTGGAGCCTCCTTTTCATGATTATCCTTTTTATTTTGGCCTTCCTTGAACATTTTATCCTTTGTGAGCCCTTAGTAGCCATGTATAGCTTGTTAGGTTAGCCACATTACAAGCCAAATTTCCCTTTCCAACTTGCTCTGGAAGTATAAATGCATGATCTATTTGAACTTAAGTGTGAAGGGGAAGATGAATCATTATGTGCTACCTCATTTGGTGTTGATTTGGGAGAACATTTAAACATTGAAGGCGTATTTGTGATGCTGGAATATATTTTTCTGGGAGCTGTTCCTATCTAGAGCTCTCAAATGAAATGGAGCTGTGCCTATCTGGAGCTCTCAAATGAAATGGAGCTGTGCCTATCTGGAGCTCGCAATGGAAATAAGCTGTGCCTATCTGGATCTTAAAAAAAATTCATACTTTCTGCTGAAATATTGATGGAATGGGGTGGAAAACAGAAGATCAGAGCTGATTATTTTAAGAGAATATGGAGGAGACCATACTTGAGTAAAAATTAGAATCATGCATTTCTAATTCAAAAAGAGCCAAACCCTCCTTATTCAACCACAAAATTTTTCACATTTGAAACCTACCAACCCCAAGCCATAGAAAAACCTTGTAAAGTCCTCATGATAATCACATGTTCTTGGTTCACATCGGGTGGAGATGTAGAAATTTATCAAGCCTATTGTAATTCTTGCATGAGTTGGATGAGAAAAGCCTTGTTGCAAATCTATATTGTGTGCTGAGAGAAAAATGAATGTGAGGTAAGTGTGTTGTGTCCATGAGAAGACAAAATAAGTGGAAATGGATTGAATTATTTGAATTTAGAATTTTAAATATTTTTCTTTAATGAGGCATGATATCTTTTTAATTCATTGTGGTAAATTGGTAAACCCCATTGGTATGTGTTTTATTTTTCTTTATACCGTGCTCACTTGTCCAGGAGTCCAAGAGCCAAGTGTGGGGGAATTGACAGAGATAATATTTCCAATATTTTTAATGTCTATTTAAATGATTTAAACCTCACAAATTTGACAATTTGATCTTATTTGTAACAATTTTGGATTTATAGTGTGTTTTGGGATAAAAAGTTTAAATTTCATAATTCTGGATTTTTAACAGATTTTTATCACAGGGGTATTTTGGTCATATCTTATAAAATATATTTCCAAATTTTGTGATTCGAATTTTTTTTGAACTCTTATTTTATTTCCTTCAACTTTGTTTTCAGGACCAGGGGTTGAATCGATATTAATAGTGCCCAAAAAAATCAATGAAGTTGACAATTTTTTCCGGGCGGACTGCATTAACTCCACCATAGTAATGGAAGAAAATTTCGGCCTACACTACTACAAATGATGCGATTCTACCTGGCTATGACAGAGGACTCCAAGGCGCGTCTCCTAAATAAATTTCAAGCCGTTTGGAATCCTTTATGATGGCCGTTTAGTGATAGAGTTTTGAAGGAAGCTTCTAGGAAGCTTCATCCAGAGAAATATATTTTCAATAGAAAAACCATAAATCCCTTAATACGTGTCCAATTAATCTGCAATTTTGATGGTGGACGTCCAAGACATTGATGAACAATATTGATGAATAGGTCAACGCGTGAATCGGCCATTTAATGGGTCTAAAACGCGACGACTTTGTGAAGATAAAATCTGCCTATAAAAGGAGGGGAGATCCTACCTCTCAAGATATTCTATTTTTCACCACACCATCCCTCACAAAAGGGAGTTGGCTTGAGAGAGTGAAGGGGAATGTGGAGATTTTGATCCTTAAGAAGATGAAATTCTTTGAATATTCAATAGAAAAGATGAAGGCTTCTCATGTGGTGGAAGGCTAAGCGGCAAGTGGTTGCGGACGGCGACACCCGACGGACACTCTCTTTCGAGTTTGGATTTTAATGTGTAATCTCTTTTTTTGAATTTCTCTTGAACCTATATTTTTGAATGAATCTGGTTGTTTTCTTTCTTAAATATATTTTCAACAAATTTCATTTGACCATTGTTCCATCTATAAAGTAGAACAATTGACTTCGATATTTAAAATTCTTTGGTGAGGTTTTGTCATTGAGCATAGCGAATTCAATTAGGTTCAATTACTTGGAGGTATTTAAGTAATTGAATCACTTCTATAGGCGGGACAACAATCATATTGAAGTCTTAAATATGGTGTCTTTTCAAATTTGAGTGTAAACCTGGGGGTCCTTGGGGGTACATTTAGGAATTTAAAATAAGAGATATTTTTTATATACAAGGAAGAGGGGAGTGTCCGAGAGGGTGAAGCTTGTCTGCGACTACTATTTTTATTCTTGATTTCAAACCCACATTATCTTTCCTTTAAAATTATTTAAGTTTAGAATTTAATTAAAATTTTATTTTCAAATTGTTAATCAAACCCCCATTTTCATTTCATTAAAAACAAACAAAACAACAAAAGTGACAGTTTTACAACTCGAACTGCAACCTCCTCGAGAGACAACCCTGTGGTCACCACTGTGCTACATAAAAAGGGAAAATATTGATTGAGGGTTTCACGACAAAAACGCTCACATCAGTAGATGATATGCTCATAATGAATAGATAAGGAGAAAATTAAATGTTTGATTGTATTCATGAGCTCATGACTGATATAAGGAAATGGTTATATCATGGTTTGAGTATATAGAATTTTGGGGTTTTGGTATGTGGAAAGAGTTAACTTTTGACAGCACTCATGTTTTCACTAAGATTCAATGGGTATTCATTTTTCAAGAGAATACATGATTAAGGCCTTCAAATGTTTGTAATGTGACCAACAAGACATATCTTATGATATATGGGGATCAATGATGGAATTGACATGCTTGTTATATGAAATCTCTGGTAATCGTTTTCACTATAATATGAGAGTGGAATGCAGTATTAGGGATAAGTCTAAAGATTGGAATGGATTATGTTAGAAATAAGTTAGTATTTTTTAAGGATAGAAGTTTTTTTTTGATATTATTTATTAGATGTTATAGTAATGTAGTTTTAGAAAAAGGATAACCTGCAGGACGAGCGACATCCCATCGCGTTGGACAAGGCTGTGGGAATCAAACCCACAACTGAAATGTGACTGGCCTTTATCGCCTACCACTGGCCTACAAGAAGTCCCTGTTTAGTAGAAACTAGTTTTATTATATTAAGCAGTATGATATATGAAGTATAAGTCCATTTTAGGAACCATATATGATTAATCTCACTATATATGGACTTATGTATTTTTGATAACTTTTATAACCTTTTGTTTGAGATAGATGGAATAACCCATCATTCTACCACATGATCTGCTAACACTTCATGAATGACAAATTCAACTTTGTTTCTTTAAGAGATGAAGTGGGAATTGTCCAAAGAATAAACAATGGTGAGACTGTACTAAAATCACAAAAGTATTTATTCTAATTCAAATTTCATCAACTTTAGGGAAATGATCTTGAAAACCAAAAAAATGTTGTCCTAGTGCCTTTATATTCGATGAATCAGATGGTACCTTAGATCATCACAAATCTATAGCTTTGTGATTGATGGCTTTTTCATAGCCATGTTATCTACCACTCTCCATTAGAACTTGATGGTTAGATTTTTCTTCCATATCCATATTTTCACCTATGTGGAAACCCAGTGATGAGAAAATTTGGGTAACCGTTCCATTTCATACTTTAGTTTTTAAAGCTAAGTTTTGGTATTCCTTTTTATGATGTGAGTTTCTATTAAACAAACTTTCGAGTAGTAAACCATTTATAACCCCGACGAATTTCGAGGGTGAAATTAATTTTAAGGGGGGTAGAATGTAACACCCCAAGATTTTATGAAAAACATTCTTTTAATATCATTGATTTATTGTGTTGTATGCTACAACAAGATTACCTTGCGCTACACACAACACCGTATGATCTTGTAGTATACATAACACTATTCTTGGATCATGTTACACATAATTTTGATAGTAGTTATTCTACGAAACATTGAGTGTATATATATAAATATATATATATTCAATGTATAAATGAAATATGGTTGGATTCTGTTATACGAAACAATGGAGGAGTCTTGCACAACACACAACCCTGACTTGGCTTGCATTACACACAATCACGACTTTCCTCGATAGCGTGTGTTGTACGCAATACCAGGTTTCACTAAACAACGATATATGGTTATAACATTATTATGAACTAGCCGTTATGAATAGTATCAACTAAATTTTGAATTTTATAACATTATTATTCGTCTTACACATTTTCTAGAACATGGTATGAGAACAAAATCAATTTTTCGAGTAAAATAAGTATTTTTCAAAAAATGTAGTTTTGCTGCCTTTTGATGGCGCACCCACCTTAAATCTTGTTTTTGACATGTCTATAAGTTCAATTTGACAAAATAAAATTCTTCTTTGGAATCAGGGTATAAAAATTTACTTTGGATAAAATTTTCATATTATTCTGATAACTTTCATATTTTAATGAATAGTAAAAACACGCTATATTTTAATTAAAAACAACTTTTTTTCATCGCAATAATTTATATAGTTAGATTATCTTTTTAATTGGTTTTAAAGTGTAATTAGAATATATTTTTACCATTTAATCCAATTTTGGTCATTGGAATTAATTTCACTTTGAAATTGGATATAAACAAGTGTCAATCTTTTGATAGTTATTATCTCTTAAAAACATGCTATTTGTCTTGACGACGAGAATTAATTCTTAAATTAATTAATGCAACTGATATGTTTTGAATTTGGTAAAATAGAAATCATTTTTGAATTCATAATATCAAATATATCTTAGGCCCAATTTTTGGTATTTTTCTGGATATTTTCATTTTTTTGATGAATAGTGAAACCACTAAGTGGTAGTTAAAAAACAGAATTTTTCATAAAACTTAATTTTACCGCTTCTGTGAGTGGAATTTCAAAAATCCGAGAGACATGGTTAATATCAAGGACTAAAATGTGGTTCAATGAGATGAAAATAATTTTTGGTGAATAGTAACTTTTTACTTTTTTTTACCACGGTTAAAAGTAAATAGGGTAATTAAGGGTAAAAATGATATTATTATTACCTTAACACATGTATTAATTCTATTGGATAAGTTTAATTCGACCAAAAACAACCTTAGGAATAAAATATCACCATTTAGGTTCACTTGGATTAGATTAGGACATTTATTATTAATTTAATTAAAGAAGGGTTAAAATAGTTAAAATCAATGTTGTATAAGTAAATCATTTTTAATATAGGGTTATACATAAGATAAATTAGACTATAAATATTCATTAGAAATATAAAAAGATTTCCTACATAATGGTATTTTATTTATAATTTTTAGACATTAAATAATTTAATTTATATATGACACAAAGATGATGAAGTAATTATCTTATTAATGAAATATTGACATAATTAATGTTATAAATACCCAAATAAATGTAATTTGAGACTTTTTATGAATTAAACGAATTTTATAGGTTAATATGTCATGTTATTATGGATTTAATTAACTTTTTTCGAACTAATAATTCTGTTATGAGTTTCACAAAAATCAATTACCAAATAGTGTCAAAATTGACATAAAATAGTTTTAAAAGAAATATTATATTATTAATTGTTATTTTATTCCTAAAAATATAAGGTTCGGCAAAATGACTTAGATAAGGTTATATATATTAATAATAAACAACTTGGTGTTCTTTTTGATTTTTATAGTAAGTTTATTAACCTTATAGTGTAAGAAAACAAGAAGACACGATAAAAGTAAAATTATTGAACTTAAGGTTAAATTTAAATGATAAGGTTAAAATAGATACCTAAACTTGTATAAATTCTATTGGATGAGAGGATTTCGACCCATACCCACATCATCTTAGAAATAAATCAATTTGGAGCTATTAAAAACCGAATATGACTTTATAATAAAATAATATTTTTAGTTTTTCCAAAGGTGCCCCTCTCCTCCCTTATAAAAGGGCACCTCCTCCCTCTCCTCCTCACACCAATTTGAGCCTTAAATCTCAGCCAGCCTCTACCCATTTTACTTCCCCACTTCCCTAGAAACACCCTAGAGGTCCTGGTCTTCTTCAAAGACCAATTTTAGTGCCCTAAGAGGAGGTCTCAAAGAGGCGTTTCAAAGAAGAGGTATTGCCCGTTACCGATTCTTTCATCTTTATTTCTTCTTCCACTTCTTATTATTTAGTTGTTTAATTATGAAGTAATAACATAAGTATCAATCATATACTGATATGTTATTATAATTATTAAACAACCATATTTCACCATCTATCCATCCTACGGAAAATGAAATCACCGCGTGTGCGTACGTACGGAATACCGTCTCCACGCCGTGGTGTAATCTATTTTCCACCACCACTTTACATGGATGGTTATAATGGTGAAAGTAATGAATATATATGATTATTGTAAAGTGATATTGATTCTGTAATATTATACATACACTTTAATACAATTCCATGATCTTGGGAATGATATCATCACTCGTGCGTACGTACGGACTACCGTCTCCACGACGCGATGAGATTCACTCTCCATGTTAACCATTCATGAATGATTATAAAGTATATATAATGAATAATAATGAAATATATGACATAATAATACTGGATTTATTTATATATATATATATGTATGCCATTTACTTAATTCCATTTAATTTAAAAGGGAAACGAAAACAGCGTTCATGCGTACGTACGACCTACCGTCTCCATAAACGGTGTATTTCATTCCTTTTATAGATCTATAATATATATGTATATGATGAATATATATTATATATAAATCATGTTTTACATTATGGAATTATGTAAATCAGGAAATATGTAATAATATCAAGAACGAAAAGTTGAAACACATACGATAAATAAAATGATTTTACCCAAAACACTGCTTTAACATGGAATTTAAAAAAGAACGGGTAATATAAAGTCATAAGTGAAACATATATGATATCATAACAATGAATATGATTCTATAATAAGTAAATGACATTATTTAAATCATTATACAGGAGGTTCGGATACATACGAATCATATCAGACCTCAGGTAAGGGATAATTTTGCAAATCTCATTTTTATCCGAGATTGCTTATTCGTAAGTATTTACTGGGGTTATTTATATCATCCATGTCAATGTTTTATAATTTTTTTTCATGTATTTTTAAAGTCCTTTTTACCCATTTTTTACTTTTACTACATGGTATGTAAGGAATCATTCTTTTATTTACGTTATGAGGTTCTTTTTTGGACTTTTTCGGCAAAAGTACGAGAAGAATGTTTTTATTAACTTATACGGCATGAAAGGATTTTTACGGTTTTATAAAGCCTTATTTTCATAAAGCTTCCTCAAAAAGATTTCATGACTATTTTCAACAAAATCACTTTCTTTTAAAATTGCCTGGCATTTTGTGAAAAGAAAATGATTTTCAAGAAGAAAGGATATTTTCCTCATGAATTCATTTCATGTGTTTTATCAAAACCAGTTTCCATCTAAGATTAAATTATTTTCATATGTGTATGTTTCAAGTATAATGTCTCTATGATTTACATGGATTCACTTTTCTTATTATGAAATGATATCCATTTCTTTTATATGGATTATGTGATGATGGAATGATATTTATGAAACCCATTTTATTCATTGGGTTATTATGAATGATGTATGTTTATTTTGTGGCACAAGTAAGAATGATTTCATTATGAGATGGGTGGGACCTATATCTCCCTCCAATGCATTGGGTAAATATTTATATCTCATGAGATAGACATGTCTACAACGGTAGGTTAAACCGGTTCAATAAAACAAGACTGAAATGAGGAGTGAACTCGATTCAGAAAGGGACTTTGTCCACTAAGATGGTCTTGGAAGCAATGCCTTGGCTACTATGGAAATCATTACATGTGCTTAATGGATGCCACAATTACATGTTTTATTCCCATGATGTTTTATCATTCTTAATTTTTCTTTATGATCTATGCCTTACGTACTTCCATGTTTTAGGTCATTTCTCAAGCTTTTGATGTTTAAACATTATGTTCATGTTTTTAAGTTCAAATGTATATGGTATGTTTTATTTTATCCATGCTTACCCTTACTGAACATTTGAGCTCACCCTTTTTATGTTTTATTTTCCCCCAGGATTAAAAGAAAGGTTTTAGGTAAGGAAACAAAAAGTGGAAGATCTTTATGGGAGATTTTGAAGATCTTTCACCATGATTAGAAGATTACGTTCCAAGTTTCCAAAGACACTAAACTATTACGGTCCTTGTGTGTGTGTTTTTGTTATGTATTAAGTATTCAGCAAAAGTAATGTAGTATCTATGTACGTCAATCTTCGGGTCTCTACAATGGTAATGTTTTTATAAAAAGGGAATGTGAGAATCTATTTATATATTAAATAATTATTAAATTACAAAAAACATATATAAAATAAATTATATTATATTATCTAATATTGGAAAATAGAAATAGTAAAACTATAATGCCTTAAATCAGTTCACTAAAATAGTAATCAGTTGGAGTCACCATGTCATCTCAAGTACACCTACTTGTATGCTAGATGTTGTCTTCTAGTGGAGAGGTTCTAGTTTATGTAATAAAGAGACTATATCCTCCACATAATAACTATATAGTGATAATAAATAACTAAAACGTAAATCATACATCATAGTAAAATATGGATTTAAAACAAAAATTAAACAATAACAATAACATAATTCAAGATATATCAAATGAGAATCATGTTTTATATTCATCTATAATATAAAAACTAAATTTCCATTATTGGGAAAATATTACATGAAAATATTTAAAGAAAATAAAATTAATAAATGAAACTAGTAGTATTGTCATCAATACAGTACTTAAACTCAACTTAGAATTTTTTTTATCCCTTTTATAGCAACCCAAATTTTTAATACATAAATATTACATCTTTTTAGATGAATATTCTATAGATTTTACAAATACATTACCGAGTACCATAAAGGTTTTGTGTATTTGGGGATTAGATACAAAATCTTATTATTTCATGAAATATATTCAACATATCTCATACAAATCTTACCATTTAGTACACTTCATAGATATACCCTACATAAATCTTTCTTCATAACCTAGGGGAAGGAAATATAAGAAAGGGTGATCTCAGATGCCCAATAAGAGGAAAAATGAGAGATATCAATTAATGATCATATGAAAGCATAAGATAAGAATAAGTGTATGATATCATGATTATAAATTTCAAAGTTCATATCTAATCTATCAAATATCATAAACATGAGTCCTAGTACAAAGCATTATCATTTCAAAATATGTGAATCATAAGAGTGAGAAATCTTTATTAATCAATAAATAACCATAATTTCGTGTCATAAAAGTGTATAACTATCATAAATATATAAAACAGTTAATATTTAAAGGTTAAATACTGAGACTATAAAATCATAATGGATCATGAATCAACACCTATTTTATATGGTGGATCAAACACATCAAC
The DNA here is from genome assembly GCA_963277665.1 of Viscum album. NCBI lineage: Eukaryota > Viridiplantae > Streptophyta > Magnoliopsida > Santalales > Viscaceae > Viscum > Viscum album. The sequence continues at coordinate 965,990,514 of OY728133.1, read as the reverse complement.
TTATTTCCCATAACAGATCAAGAACATCAACTTGTTTCCCATAATTATCACATGATATATAATACTTTACCCAATTAATTAGAGATATATAAAATTCTTGTCCCACCCATAACTTAATAAAAACCATAATTTTTGTCCACACTATCATAAAATATTCATATTATTATCACATCATAACTCATGCAAATAAAATGGGTTTGTATACATTTAATCAATTCAACATAGAATAACCCATGAAAATAAATGGGTTTCATAAACATCTCATCATCATAATCATAAACCATAAAAAACAGTATGGTATTATTGAATCATATCCCTATTAAAGTTTATGAAACATCAAAATAGGTCATCTTAGATGGAATTTTTTTGAAATATCCCCTGGAAGATTTCTTGAGAAAAATATCATTTTTTTTATTTTGAAACCATCTATTTAAAATCTAAAAATTTAACAAATATTAAATAAAATATTTTATTTAAAAATAAACATGAAATATTATAGTGTAATCTTAAAATAATTATTATTCATGATAATATAAAATTCTGTTCATTCGATATAAGTTAAAAGAAAACATTCCTTTAACACTTTTGTAAAAATTCCAAAAAATACTTCCTTTGGAAAACAATAAGAAGATTAATTTTAAATCATTTTTTTAAAATTAAAACATGGGTAAAAATGACTTAAAATAATAATAGGATAATATTATAAAAATTATTGAAAATATTTTTCTAAATCATGGATATGAAGGAAAAATGATCTTTGATCGAAGTGAGAAATAACATCAGTTTTACTTGAAAACATTATTTTGGTCTATTAAATTATTAAAGAGAGAAAATTAAAGGAAAACATATATAATCTATAAATAAATATAGGAGAATAAAATTTACCTATTTATTGAGAGTTATATTATAATATTTTATCATTTATAACTTAATCATAAACAATCTCGATAAACAATGAGATTGTAACATAAATCCCTTACCACTTTGGTAACTTTGGAATTGTAATAACCATGAATGAATAAAATTAAATTAAAAAATAAATATAATAAAAATAAATAATTTTATGAATAAAATGTAAAAGGGGATTTATATACACCTCATAAATGAATATATGTTCATAACATAACTTATGTCTCAAAGATGACAATTTGAGATGGAAATCCCTTACTTGAGGTCCGAATTCATTCATACACGTTCAAAAATCCAAGATAATAAATAAATATTTATTATAAATATATTAAAGAACCATAATAATATATATTTTACAATATATAATTTACTTATAACCTTTTATCACTCATTTATTAATTTTTTTTATTAAAATCACTCTTCTGGGTGATAGGTGCTTTGTTTTTTGATGTATGCTTTGGTTCAGTAGTTTTGGTCGTTGTAATTTGATCATTTTTCCACCATATAAATAATTTTAATAATGATATAAATATAATATATATTCATTATATAAATATTTATAGTCATCCATAAAGGATAAATATATAAAAATGATTTACACCATTCATGGAGACGGTAAGCCGTACATATGCATGAACATTGTTTTCAATTTTTGATGAATAAAATAAATGAAAGGTAAACATCAATTAAACTTTATGGAATAATTATTTTATAATATATATCATATATATTCATTAAATCTATCCTTATTACCGTCCATGTAAATAATAAATGAAAAATGAATCACATCGCTTCGTGGATGCGGTAGTGCACACGTACACACTAGCAACGTTATCATTTTCCAATGAATTGTAAGGTAAGAAGTTAGATGTGTTATTATAATTAAATAATTATATTTATTTAGTAAAAATTATATATATAATTTAAATCCATCATTATATCAAGTCATGAGAGACAATGATTGAAAATGAATTACATTGGTTCGTGAGGCGGTGGTTCACCGTACACATGATCAATTGTTTCATTTCCCATTTGATAGAAGAGAAAATGAATATAGGTTATTCCATAAAAATAATAACATATCAATAAATTTTAGATAATTATTTTATTATAATATTATTATTAATACATAATTGAATGTGGTAAAAGAATAAGTAAAAAGAAAGAGCTTGGTGAAGACAATTACCTTCACTTAGAAAAACCTCATTTGGATCTCTTATTAAGGACCCTAGGGTTGGTATTTTAGGAATAAAAAATGGAATATAACATGTATAATAACTTTGGGAAGATATATTTTCAGGGTTATATTGATATATATGGATTAATAGGTGTTAATAAGTGAGGGTAGAAGGTACCCTTTTATAATTGAGGTGAGTGGAGCACTTGTAAATTTTTAAAGTTTTCTTAGTAAAATGGATCCAAAATGGCCATTAAAAAACCTTATTTTATATAAGGTATAAATATGGATATAAAATATATATTATACAAGTTTTTAGGTCATTTTAACCCTTATATTTCTAGTTTAACACCTGATAAACCTGTTTTAATCTTAATCGCGGTAAAATATTTTTACTTTTTTTACTATTCATTATGAAAAAATTTAATTTTACCTTAATAAATAATATTAATTATTATGAATAAAAATATGGAATATATTTTATCAAATTAAATTCACATAAGTAGAATAATTTAATTTAAAATTAAAGCCGTAATCGCGGTGAAAAAACTGTTTTCCAAAGAAAAAGTTTTTTTAACTATAAAAAGTTTTTATATCAAAATTTAACCTAAAATTGATTCTAATGACCTAAATAGAATTAATAATAATATATTTGAACTAATTTTACTTTTTAAACCATTTTAAAACAAAATGGAACTTTTTAAATTCTTTAAATGAAAATAATTTTTTTAACAAAAATAACTATTTTCACTATTCATCAAAAAATTAATATTTTTTAAGAAATTTTAAAAATTAAATCTAAGATAATTTTTAGACGTTGAATTAAAACATTAAGTTCATACTATGAAATAATTTTTTTAAAACTATAAAAAATTAATTATATCATTTTCTCACAAAAATAAATAAAAACCATTTTTAGGAAAAAGTTGTTTTAAATTATTTAAAGACTTTATTAAAAAATATATTTTATTTGTCTAAAAAATTTATAAATATTTTTAAAATATGGTTATTACTATTAATAAATACAATTTAAAGTTTAGGTTATGGAAGTATACTATGTTATGGTTCATTTAGACCCGAGCTTTCTTGTGTCATAAGCTATCAAAGATATTTATTTAAAAAGAAATATATCCAAAAATCTCAGGGTGTTATACCTATCCAATCAATCCAATAATAATACCTATAATAGCCCCATTTACTTAATATATAAATAAATCATAGGGGATAAAAGTTCACCATTGTTCATATATATTATGTGAGTATGAAATTTTGTAGGCCACCACCATCAGACCCCCCAACAAGATAACAAAATGCACATAGGGGAGTGTATGTACAAAATAATAAAAAAACATAAAAAATTAACATGAAACAAACAAGTTAAGATCTCAAAGAATAACTAGGAAGCCAAATTTCTTGACCTTACCTGCTTCATCCAGCATTTATAAATCTTTTTTTTCATCTATGAAATGTTTTTGATGGGTTATATCTCTAGTCAGTCAATACATTAAAGGTACAAAAAAGATTCTTGATGGAATCTTGGTATTCCTTTTAGTTTTTTTAAAAATGGTAAAAAATAATACCAGATAGAGTCCCTATCTCAATATTGGTATTTATATTGGTAATATACAAGAATAATAGATTATGTGTTTATTTCATTTTCGATCTATCCACTAGTGATATACAAGAATACTAGATGAAGTATCGGTCCCACCATTGGTCATTCCATCGATGATACAAAATAATGACATATGGAACCTCAATTTCACTATAATTATATCCCTTAGTGGTATACATGAATGATAAATGGTGTCTTTATCCCAATATTGGTCTATCCATCATTGGTATACAAGAATTCTAGGCAGTGTCCCAATCTCCCCATCGGTCAGTCCATTATATATGTCTTGATATATCCCTCACATCTCATTACTCATATAGATCATATCCCTAAACTAACATATATATTTTGATAAATTCAGACACATGAGGCTAAACCTCCAAGGAACTGATCGTCTTATTTCACGACCATCACCTTAAAGATCCCCTGACCCACAATTCTTAACCCACTCCCTTTATACCTAGACCCTTAAGTCAAACCAAGTTAAATTCATAAATAATATATCTTTCAACCATAGAAAAAATCTATTGGTTATAAACGATCTAATTGGTTACCAAACCATCCCTCATTCACTTACAAGGTTAATGTCTAACCCCAAGGTCTTCTCTATGCACCTAATATATCATAATCCTTTTTGGTGGACTATTGGTTAGATATCAACTTCATATAAAAATTTGAGTGAACCATCCTAATCTAATATAACACACTCTATTCCAACCCTTTTACTATCTCTGAGGAATTCCACCAGCTTTAAGAGGCCTTAAACCATCCAACCCACACCGTTCTAATTAATCACCACTGGGATAATTTTTATAAGGTTATATGAAAAAACCTCAAACCTTACACAAACCATAACCAACTCGGTGATCCTATAACTGATCTATATACCACACAAACTTCTTCTATAATAATCCCTTACTTAGTATCTAGAGGTTGAATTGATCCCCTTTCACTCAACTTACTACTCCAATATCCATGGGGTGATTTCACTAACATCCAATCCAAGCATTATAAGGAGACATAATCACCAAGTAATTCTCAGTATATTCCATTATGAGAAGAATTCCCATTCCATGCCCAATAGATTTTATCTATTCATCACACATTATATAAACCTATTGGTTCCCACTTGATTCAGATTATCTTAATTTTTTCCCACTTGCATATCGCATTGCACACAAAACAAAAAATATGGTTGAATTAATATTTTATGGACTGCTTACCTCAAGTAAGAGTTTCCCTACTTTGGATGTGATGTTTAATCTACATACAATATCACCCCAATAGATCTAGAGAACTCATTCCCCTTTCTCAAGGAACACAATATAAATAATTAATTTTAACCATTTATGATTAATTTATCACAATTATCCTTATAGGCACAAACCGTGAAAACCTTATAAGCAATGAGACAACACAAAAACCATAAACAATGATATGTAAATAGTTACTATAACGTATCTAGAATTACAATGTATAAATCTCCATGATTAAACACCCAATAAATTATTAATTTAGAATAAATTTGATGAAATACCTATGGAAATTCATCATGTAATTTACCTTTATACAAAAAGTGAGATATAGTGTGCACCCATTCTTCCTTAACACTCTTTATCCTCCAAACAAAAAATATTTATCACTTGGGATAGATTTAACCATACTATGGTGAAATTTTTAGAAAATATCTAATTGAAATAATAAAAAACAAGAAGGGAAACCAATAATATAGAAAAAGGAAAAAAAGAGACAAATATTTTAACTTAAACTATTGAAAAAAACCATCCCCAAATAATCCTTAATCACTAGATGATAATGGTGGAGAGGTAAAGGAGATAGAGGACCTCCTCTATTCCATTAAATTCCCTTCCATCAACACCCCTCTTGATTTTCATGACCAAGTATTAAATATCCTAAAAAGTGATACTTTTTATCAAGTATGCATTTACAACCTTTGAACCAAACCAAATTTCCATTATTCCATAGTACATATTCTTAAACACATAGTTTATCCATATACTGAACCTCCTGCATTTCCTAAAGGTGATTGCATTAAAATATTTAGGTTAATCACCTGGAACATATTAGCCCTGGTAAGGTCACAAAATTCCTTCACCACCCTCAATACATCCACCCAAGTAAATGATATTAGGTCTTTGACCAATATACCTATAATTTCACACCACACCATTATTAGGATATATCACTACATAATCTTTGGATTTATTAGTTTCATTTCATCCCCAAACCTTCTTGAGAAACTCAATGGTAGAAAATATCTTCTCATTACTCAAAAAATTATCCCAATACCAAAATGTATATATTTTCCCTAGTATTTATATTGTTATTCCAATGATGAAGGATCATGGATATGTTAAACATGAATTGTTAGGTGTGTGATTACATCGATAACATGATGAACACATGAGATTGTGAAATCAATTCCCTAGGGTTTTGTTAAACCCCAGAGGGTCACTAGATAGATTCAAATATATGAAATAAAATAAATTATAGAACTAATCAATTAAAATAATTTTTTTTAAAAATTATCCAAAAAACATTCAGTATATTGATTATAATAATTTAATATAAAAGGTTAATAAAGTAGTATAAAATTATATAATGATTTACACGATTTAATATAATTAAATCTATGTGCATAGAAACAACATCACAAATGTTTTCACTATTTAATAACAAGAAAGTGATTAAAAGAGATGAAAGATAAAAGAAAATAATACTAATAAATCTATCTAGAAATAATTTTATAGTTACTCTAGGTACCTACTATTAATTATAAATACTCACTCACATAATTGATTACACAATTATTATAAATAAAAATTATTAGAAATCAAATATCATAAATTTGAATCAACAGACCAGACCTTCTTACTAAGGCTTGGTCACACCTTTCTATAAAAACGTTGAATCTTATAAATTTAGATAAATATATTTGTTAGTATTGAGTCACTTTATTTCTTATAATGAATCAAAATCCATGAATGAAAAATCATGGATGAGACAAATATTTACCAAGAACACTCTTTACATGTAACATAGGAAAATGCAATAAAAAATATAAAAAAAACTCTAGAAACAAGAATTAGGATCGATGGATAACTTCATTACCACTTGATCTCTCCCTTTTCTCTCTCATGGAAGTAATAAATTTATAAAGTGAACACAACTAATCATTCTTAGTGTTTTCTCTTAGAAAGGGAATACTGCCATAAGATAATAAAGGCTCTCTAAATGGATAAGGGTATAATACATAATTTAGGTAATAATTGGAAATTTTAGAGACATGTTAGAGCATAAATATTATGGAATTTATAATAATCAGTGATTAGTGGAACCCTCATGAAGCATGGAAAGCGGGAGGCTGATCATGTCACACTAAGTGTGGTGATTAGAAAAAATACAACAATCTAAGAACAAGGGAAATCACTTATTAAATAAGTAATATAGAAAAAATAGATTCCCAAGAAATTTTTATCTATTTGATAAATGGTTAGGGTTAAACCTAGGCATAAAAATGGATCAAACAAGTATAATAGGAAAAATGAAAAGATTCCAAAATAAAAAGCCCATGAAAATGACTAAATAAAACCAAAAGGCCCAAATCGTAATCACAAAATTCAAATCCCAACAAAATGACAACCATAATTAAAACAATTTTTCTAACATAATGTATTTATAATAAATATAAATATATTTTTTTCAATATAATAAATTAAATGAATATTACATGCATTTTTAAATTTTAATGTATCATGAAATTAAATTACACAAATATCCAAAAATAAAAATAAAAATATATAATCAAAGTATCATGATGTTATTGTACCTAAAATAAGTTTAGTTAGGAAATATGTTTAAAATATAAACAATTATTAACTATGAAATTAAATAGTCTTTGTCATGTTATCGACTAAATTTTTCCTTAGTGTGCATGTTAGTAATAGAAGCCTTCCCAAAATAAATCAAATTTCTAACACAACCATTAACATGAAAAAAATTAATCCAACTCTATAAAAATAAATAAAATATAACATACCTATAACAACCCATGTCTTTAAGAATTAGTGGTTTTGGATGAAATTTAATTTTTTATGTATCTGTAGTTAGGGGAGTTTTGAATTAGTGATTTATTTTTTGTTTTTGAGACTTAAGTATTGAATTAAGGTTTTTTTGTCTCAGTTTCAAGTGTTTTAGTGGAATTAATAAGTGTTGTGTGATGGTTATAAGAGTTAGTAGAGGAAAAAAGTTAGTTTTTAAGGATTTGGTCTTGGTGTGGGATGAATCATTAGTGTAGATGACACATTATTCCACAAAAGAAGAGTTTAACCGTGATGGAAGGGATTGCATAATTATGGTGGGGGACCACACCATGAAATCCTACAAAATATTAAATATTGGATAATGGTATAGGTGTTATGATATAACATATGTGTTACATAATAAAGTACCCAATAATACTGCTATGCATATCTATGATTTATTACTTATACTTTAGATATGGGTGTTTCCCCATTAACCATATGTTTATGCTACAAAAATTCCTCAGAGTGTGGAATTTCAATGTGACCCTTTTTCTCATACCAAAATGGTCCCTTTTTCATTTTTAAAGTTTTTAATTAATTAAATTATGATATTAAAATTTTATAAAATGAACCCCTTCATTTTTTGACTAATCAAGTGCTTGGGAGGGGCTATTTGGATATTCCTCTCCCCCTTGGTTTCTCTATTGGATCCACCTTTCCCCACATTTTTTAGTGGTTTAGTGGAGGTCATTTTTATGCTATATCAATGAAATCCCTCCATTTATTTCATTTATCTTCCCCATTTTATTCTTTATATAATTTTGGATGAAATCATATAGGGATTTACATATGATTTCACTATATCCTAGTGGAATTATATCTAAATCATGGGGATTATTGGTATAATGGATAGAGGCCAATGTAAGTGGAAGAGAATACCCCTTTTCATACTATTTTGATATAGGTAAATCAATCAGTGGGTTTTCATAGGATTTTAACCAAATTGGATTAAAATTAGTGATTGATTTGATATCAATTCAAGAGTTTTTTCCAATATTGGTATTAGAGGAATTTCATGGAAATTTCAAAAATCTTTTGTCAGAGTTTTGATGCCATTGAGATGCTATGTGATTTATCAATATTTATAGCTTTTTTATTAATTTAATCAACTAATTATAAATGTTTATGATTAATTGTTAGATCATCATGGTACAATGTATGGGTTCAGTATCTTGGTAAAACATGGTACAAACTTGGATGTGGATAGTGAGTGTGGATTAATGATCAATAACATTGATATCAAGGTTAGTGGTCCCTTTAATACCTAACCATATTAGTGTATTCATGTAGTTTCATTCACATGTGATGGGTTTTTTTCAGTGTGATTGGTTAGGAATCTAAAGTGTTCCTTGGGGTATAATGGGAGAGGTCATAACCCTATAGAAGTAAAATGGATATTCTATTAATGATTTAGGATATCTAGAGATACTTGATGGCTAAATCACTGGATTTAATTGTTTCTAGTTTCTCTTGAAAAATTCATAAAGGGTTTTGGTTAGTGTTATGAGTTACATGTGGCTTGAGATGATCCTTAGTGGCATGTGCGGAGGACTTCCAAATGGGTGAGTCCTTAGGTAGTGGTTCCAGTTACTTTATAACATATGAAATAGAGTTAAAAAGGTTATGTGTATATACTTGCACATTGGAATTCAAAATAAGGGAATAGATTAATAGGAGTGGGTTTAATAGACCCTGGTTAGGTGATATAGATTAATGTATCTATATTATTGATTTTATTAGAGGGCCTTGAGGGTGTGACCAATCATCTAGAGTATTCCAAGTGTCACTAAGTGGATAATGTGGGATATGGATTTCCCTCTTGTTCTAATCTCTCTTGGAGATAGGTATGATATGGGATATATTGGTATGGGACTTTATTATGGAGCTTTGTGTGTATAGAATAATATAGGTAAACATGATACTTTAAGTGGGATGAGTGGTTTTTTATAGATGTGTATCCCATATGATTAGTGATTATTTGAGTGACAAGAGTGATCAAGTGATTGAATTACCATGGAATGGTTTCTTTGAGGTTATTAACATGAGGTAAAACCTTCACATGTTCCCTTGGAAGTGGAGGAAAATTTTAAATATGGAATTGAAATGGTTGATGGGTTCAATAGAGTATAGATAATGACTAAAGGTGGGTATATTAAGGGATCAAAATTTATTAGGGGCAATGGTATTATCTATAGTGTAATGTCATGATTTTTTTGGGGTTTTTTCTTCATAGTAAATTTGATTTTCTTGTTTTGGAGTGGGGTTGGGGTTACCACATTTTCAAGACTTTTTTCCATAGATGGATCATCACACCCTGAAATGTGAAAGTCATATCATGATGAGGGGATGAACAAGGATCTTTTCATAGTGAAAGTAAATAACATTTCATGAAGGAATAAGGTCATTCCTTGATAAATGGGTGTTATTGTGTGTTTTTTGTGGGGATTTTAACTAAGTAATATTCTTTGTGTATGGGGGGTTTATGAAGTGGTAGAGGGTTCCATGCCACGACATTAACCCCTATATATTTAATTTTTAAAATTCAAGGACACTTACATATTAGGCCACACCACGACCTAAGGTGTCATGTCATGAGGATGAACCTTATGTATTGGGTTATCCCTATGGGTCATGGGGATCATTTCATAGAGAGGGATTAATGCAATGATGATGAACCTTACATATTTAATTTTGATAAGTTAAAAGAACCTTATGAATAATTATGATGTGGAAGAGGTAGACATGCTTTAATGGTAACCGTTACATAAGGGATTGGAAAAATATTATATATTTACTTTGTAGAATTTTATGAGAAATGATATTCACACTACAAACCCTAGGGTCACACCCTGATGAGGGTCATGGTGAGATGTGTTATACCATGCAGTGAGGGACATTCCATAAATCTTGGATATGGGAGGATGTTACTCCATGAAGGGAGGAATACACACCATAAAATATTTGGATGTAAGATTTTGGTTTTGGTTAGGGGAGTTATCCCATGCCATAACCAGAGGGATCATTCCATGGGAGGTTTTCATGGGTTGTTTTTTATTTTTCTCAAGGGAGGTGTGTCATGCTGTGAGTTTAGGGGCCTCACAGTGAGGGGTTTCTACAAAGGGAATCACATTGTGATCTATATGGGTTATGTTGTGGTGGGGCCCTTATCTAGTATTTTTAATTGAGGGAAGACTAGTATTTTCCAAGTCATACACTCTAATGATTTTGAGGGAAATAGGGTATGTAGTGGTATATTTTGGCTACCTAATTCTCCTTTCTTCTTCCATTTGAATACCCTTGGTGATGGGTGTTTTTGGATGTTTTTTCCATAGTGATTTGAGGTATGATTTTACTCTTTATCCTTAGTTTTATCCTCCTTTGTTTTTGTTGATTTTGGTATATTTAGGCTAGGGTATGATTATCATTACACCAGTTCATGGTGGAATTAAGTCGAGATAATGGGAATTTTTCTCAGGAGTGTACCTAGAGCATGTCACAGGATGTTTTCATATCGTTGCTTGAGGTTTTAAGGAGTATATGTAGCTCAATGATTTTTTTGATGTTACAAATATTTAGTTTAAATTTTATAATTAGTTAAAAATAATAATAATTGATTATTTGGGTGTTGTAGTTTGATATAGGGCCTTATTTATTATTATGAGCATGGATGTGGTATGGATGAGTTTTTCTAGGATAAGCATAGTTTAGAAAGGATGGTAACACAATTTTTCTAGTATTTAGTCCCCATAATACTAAACTATATGCCTATTTATGCCAGATTATTCATGTCTACATGAATATTTTTTAAGGGGTTACAAACCAAGAGTGCACTAGGTAAAGATATATGGTGTCATTAAGACTCCTAGAGATGGATCAAGTGATCCTTTGTATGTTGGCTATATAGGGATCACATGAAAAATAGGTTTCTAAAAAAAAGGGTACACCAGTTGAATTTTCAAGAAGAAAGTGGTAGGTATCAGATTCAAGATGAGACACAAATATATTAGGTTAATTTTCTAGGGCAATTTGGGAAAGTATGAGAGGATTAGGCCTAGTGGTGATGAGTGTTATAGCTGTGTGTCTCACACATGATGGGGAAAAACCTATAGAAGGTGTATTTTAGACTTGACATGTTTCATGGGTGGGATTATTTATATGGTTCTGGATGTGGTGTGATGTGGAGGGTTTCCTTTGGATGAAATTCATGAAAAATCTATAATAGTTGATATAAAATGGGACCCAAGTATAGGTTGGAGAATTATTTGGATGATTTTTTATTGGGATTCCAGTAGAATTGGTGTAAGTATCTTAGGATGGTCCCCGGTTAGTAGGACTAGGTTGTGATGCGGTAATTGGAAGAGGATTAGATCATACTCTAGAGGTTAGGGCCAGGTCGGGCCTACAATCTATGATATCACCATGGAGTGATGAGTACATGATGATATCAATGAGTAGATACTTGATTGGTTTTGGAGAACCTAGTAAATTACCTTATAGATAAGTTTTGAATTATTTAAATCTATTCATGTTGTTCTTATGCGATCAATATGGTGTTGAGGATATTATACCATTAGGCTAAATGGGTGATGAGATGTGTTTTGAGATGTGGGGTTAGGAATTGAGTGATGAGAACCCATATTATGAGGTGGTGAGAATGTGGGATGAAATATGATCATGTGTTTGAGCTATGTGTGTGGTCTTACCTATGTGTATGTTTGACAATGAAAATAGATATATGACCTCACATTGAGTGATATGGTTCTGTTAATAACCTAAATTTTGTAATAAGGCATTGGTCAGTGTGGTGTGGTTTATTACATCATGTGATATATGGAATCACCTTTATTGATAAGGTGATATAAGTACCTTTCCTATAGTAAGAAGGAAGTGGTAAAGATGTGATATTAGACCATACCTTGAGTGAGAATGTATTGGTAAGGATGTGGATGTATGGTCTCAAATTGAGTGACAAGGTGATAACATGGACTGGCTTGAGTGTGGAGGTACTGGTATAGATTGTGATGTGGTATATGACTGGATGTGTGACCTTACATTGAGTGAGAAGGCGTTGGAAGGTCCTTACCTTGAGTGATAAGTTAGTGGCCAGGTTTTTTTTATAAAACCTTACCTTGAGGGAGAAGGTATAGGTTGAGACTTGGTATGAAATAAATGAGGTTTTTTATAAGAACTTACCTTGGGAGAGATGGTAGTGGTCAGGACCTGGTATGAAACCCTACCTAGAGTCTTCAAGTATTGGTCAAGAATTTTAGCATGAGGTGACTTATTTTTTATTGATGGTTGAGTAAGTATGTTTAGGTGTTGTGATATCCTAGTTAACACAATATGACTCAATGTGTATGATTATATTTCATGTTTCTATCATTTAATTTAATCATGTATTCAAATGTATATGATGATTTATATTAGTGAAACTTTGTGAGACCCTATTGAGATGTATTTCTCACATCCCACATGGGCACTCTAGCGCATGTGTTATGTTTGTTATACAGAGAAAATCACATGTTTTTCATGGGATAAAATTATATAATCTTGATAGGATTTTGTATATGGGATAGTGATGAGGCTTAGGGATAAAATTATAGCCTCTTTATATATTTATTATTATTATTATTTTTTTAGATGTGATTAGTCCAATGAGTGATATATTGGGACGTATGATTGTATGAAAACATTTCATTTGATATAACATGGTTGTATTATTGATTTATGCATACTCTAATTACTTTTTGTAGATTATGATTAATTATTTTTTTATTGATGGATATGATACCATGGTAATAGTGTCCCCGATGTATGATTTAGTCTCTTGCTACTAGTCACAAGCCTTTGGAATATTAAGAGGCATGATTGAGGCCTTGTAGAACTATGTATGGGATACTGAGGGTGATTTTATCTGGGGTGTTACAAAGTGGTATCAGAGAATCTTTCAATTTATATTAATATTAGAATATGGTATTCAAGGAATAGGGATATATCAGAGCATTTGATAGACCATAGTCCATTGAGTCACATATACCTTTTCAATGGGAAGTTTAGGTTACCAAGGTGAAAAGATTGATGTTCTTAGTTTTCACTATTATAGTTGAGATATTTATTCAATTATTATATTCTAATTTTTTTTCATTATTATGGTTTTTTATATTGGACCAAAGTGGTAAGAGGCATGTATATATGATTAATTTATGGTATATAGAATTAAAATGATATACATGTACTTTTGTGTGTTTTTTTGGATAATGACACAATACTTCGTTGTTTAATGTGTCAATAATAACTTATATATATGTTTCCCTTCATAACCTATTGGTGGTATTTTAATTAGATAGAATGTAGTTTTTACTCATGATTGGTTTTTTGATTATAGGTTATGTGGATTTTATATAGGTGCGTCCTCTGGTGATGGTCATATAGTCCCTACATGTAAGGGATGTATAGTGAAACTTGATGGATTGGTTTAGGAATTATATGCATATTGGTGGGTTGTTACAACTAGGGTATGATTGATATGTGGTTTAAGATGGAAAAAAGTTTCCTTGAGGATGTGGATTCCCCTTTGAGTGTAGATGAAATACATATTGAATTCCTTGTTCTTTTGATTTGTAAATCGCTTGGAGTTCTTTTAGTATCAAGGATGGGTTTAGAAGGTGGGATCAATTAGATTACAAACCTTATTGATTTTGGGAATAATTTCCTATGGTATAGTTGATAGTGATCCTAAATGGTTATATTTGGGATGATTAGATCATGGATAATTTCTTGTGATTTATTAAAGACACTCAAATGAGGGGTGATCATGAGGTAGTCCTTAGCATGAGGGAGATGCCTCGGGGTTGTTTGAAAGGAAGCACTAAGGGAGCTTTTGGATCAATTAGAGTGACATATAAGTGATGAATCGTCATTTGTTTAGGAACATGATCCTAAGTTTGATGATGTGAAAATCATTAGAGCATGAGTCTAATTGTGCAATTAGGCGATACATGAGTATACATCTATTGTGTTCAAATGAGATTGATATGGATAATGGGTGTTAACTTGTGATAGGGTTTTTAGAAGGTTCACTATTCCTGGGAAGAGAAGAATGAGTATTTGTGTGTATTTTTGGTAAATTAGTTGATGTATGGGGGAAAGTGTACACTAGTTATATGGAGTACATGTTTGGTTTTTGAATTGGTGAATTGGCCTTGTGTGGTCTGTTGGGATTTTTCTAGGTTCCAAAGGAATATGAGAGATTTGGCAATGATAGTGTGGTAATGAGAGAACTCAGTCCCAATTATATGGAGGAGAGATGTGGGATTTTAGTTGGCCTTAGTTAAGGGGTCAAACATGTATTGAGATGATCAAAGTGATTGATGTGACGATTGAAGGAATGTTGGATATAGGTTTTAAAGAGAATGATAATTATTACCTATATGATTATAAGAGACATTGGAGATGGATAAAAGTACCATATTATGGTATATCTAAGTATTGACCTTGATAGGGGTTCTTAAGAATAGTATGAGTGTCTCATGGGATGAGGGACACACATGTGATGTTAGAACCAATCAATAATTGTGATTGAGGAGTAACGTAAGGAAATCCATGTGGCGGGGATCACACATTTTCTTGTTAGAGGTTGGAACCATAATTTTAAGTGAATTTTGGTGAATAAAGATGATGACGTTCCTGGTAACCCGAGAATGAGTAGTGATTGAAATTTTTTGTTGGAAATATTGTATAAGTTATTTGGTCATGAATAATAATTTCATTAAATAATGGAAAGGATTTGGGCTATGGAGATAAGTAATTTTATTTCAGTAGAGTGAAAATGATGATACTACCATGGTTGGGAGTATCTAATATTTCATGGATGTATGAAACTCATTTTGGTAGGGTCATAGATGTGGGTAAACTAATTTGTGGATGATCGAGATAATACTAGGATACTAGTATGAATCTAGATATGATATTATTTGTTCCTTATAGAATAAAAAATTTTCGATTTAGATGTGATGTTAGATGGATTTTGGGTGTCATTATTGGGATCATGATGGAATTTGGTGTGATTTGAGAGTGAATTAGATTGAAGGCATGTCAATGATTGTGGGTAGAGTACAATGGTGGATTTAGTTGGTTTATGATCCAACTATATAATTACACTAAGTGTTGGGTTCAAAATTTGAGTGGGTATTTGGATTATGTCATGACGTGTCTGGTAATTAATGCATTGTGATTGGGTGATGTGATAATGTATTAGAGGGTGTGAATGGATTTGTTTATAAAAGTATACTATAAGTGGAATGATTGGTGTTTTTGCATATGATTTTATACCTTGAGATGGAAACCACATATTATTCATCATATCTGGTTGATGGGTATGTTTTTGTGATCAAACTTAAGCTTTTGGGTAAAATATGATGTATCTGGGCTTAATGTGCGGATGGTGGAAATATGAACGGTTTAATTCAAAATTAGAAATAAGGAGTGGTATTGGATTTTTATAAGTGGATTAGATATTAAGATATATTCCTAAGTGATTCTTAGTGATGAGAAACCTCATATTGTGGACTTCATAATGAGATTCAAATTTATGGGTTGTTTTTTTCAGATGAAATTTCGATTTTTTGTTTTGGAGATGGGTTGAGGTGTCCCGGTTGGTGATAATTTTTATACAGATGGATTTTCATAACGTGATAGGTGAAGTTAATTATAACACCCCAATATTTTATGATATATTTCTCTTTAAATAAATTTAATTTCTTTAATTTCTTGTGATACACACAAACCCAAGTTTAAATGAACTATGATATAAATGATATTATTTAAACGCGACCATTATAACCTAGAAAATAAAATTGGTGGTTTGAATAGAAATAATAAAAAACTGAAAAATATTTATAAAGGTTTTATATAATGTAAATTCATTGATAAATAAGTACTCAATTTTCAATAAAATCATTTTATGCTTCAAAAATTCATTTTCTCCAAAATGGATTTTAATGATTTTTATGAGAAAAATATTATCATTAATTTAATAAAATTTTAGAAATTATATTTGATAAAAAATACATCATTTTCAAATAAAAACATAAAAATTATCTTATGATTAAATTTTGGTATTTTTCTATAAAGATTGATTTTATACTAAAAAGTGAAAAATAATGATTTTTATTGAAATCTCTCTTTTCATTTTAGGCATTTAAAAAGTTTAATTTTGTTTTAAAATGGTTTAAAATAAAAAAATAGTTTTTTATATAATTAATAATATAATTAAGTTCATTTTAATCAAATCTATGTTGTATTTTGGTATACATGTTTTTATACTTAAGAAAACATTTTTTTGGAAAACCACTTTTCTTCATGTTCTGCTGGTTTTATTTTAATTTAAATTCTGCCAATTATATGAATTGAATTTGATGAAATTTATTCTATATTTGGAAACATAATTATTAATATAATTAAATATGTCTAACTTAGTTTTTATTAATTATGAATAGTAATTGTTGTAAATATTTGTCACCATAGTAAAAGAGGTAAAACTGGTTTAAAACCATGGTATAAAACATTAAAATCTATCTAACACATGCATTTATCCTATTTTATGAGTGATTTTTGACCATATTTATTCTTAAGAAGTTAAATAATTTATTTTAAATCAATATATTTAATTTGGAAACCCTAGATTGACTTTTGTGAAGATAAGTTATATTTTATTTAAATTAAAAAGTATATCTAGGTATTTTCATTGAATGTCATGGTTGGAAGATTTTATTTTCTTTTTTCTTGATAAAAAAGTATGAAAATATTACTTAGTTTATTATTTCACCAAAAAAATTTTGGAAACCAATTTATTAATTTATTTTAAGGTAAAATGATTTTTATCCTTAAATAAGGTATTTTCTTAAAAACTATTTCTGATGCATTTTGTGTTCCTATATTAAAATTAATTTCTACCACCTATTAAAATTAAATATAATAAAATTTATTCCAATTTTTTTAAGGTTCCTTTTATTTTTGATCATATAAGAAACAACCCTGAACCTAGTAGCTTAGAGTTGGTGGTTGTTTTATTAAAATGATATAGATACAAGAGATAAAAACACCAAGGATCGATCAATTTAGTAATCTTGAAGAAACAATATATATACGTGGTTCCCTTATTACATTTTTAATTATACATAGAACAAAAAAAAAGAAAATAAACTGATTCTTGTCACTTATTCAAAGATTTCATCTTCATAACCTGGGGAAGGAAAATAAATAAAATGGTGAGATCAAGCACTCAGTAAGGGTTATATTAAACAACAATAAGTGGAGAAAACTAAATAAGTAAAAGTTTTTAGGGAAATGTAAATAATATGAAAAACGCATGCCATAAATATAATGAGAATAAAAATGCATCCATAGATTTTTTTTCATAATGAAAATCTCATGGAAATTAAAAATTGAATACTGAATGAAGAAAATTATTATTTGGAAGTTATGTATCTAGAACATGAACCATTATACTGTCAATATGGTTTAATTCTGTGGGTAAAAACCAGTCTGATTCTGTTTGGAAACAAACACAAAGGGTTCATCGCCAACTGTTTTGTCTCATGAGGCCTATTGATACATTGATGAGATATCTATAACCAGACCCCACCCATCACTATAAGTCCAAATCATTATTCACACATATATTTAATTCAATACCATTCAAATAAAACACCATATATAAAAATGGTATACGACTAAGACAATAATCATATCCGTGATACAATAAATATGGATATTTAATGAAATCTTCAATGAATGATTATCATAAATAAAATGGAAGTATAAATAAACAAAAAATAATTAATAAGTGGTTAATAATTCATATATCATGAAAAATTATGTCTAACTCAAATGAAAACATGTAAAAATAGTGTTTAAGAAACTTTAGAAAAGAGCCTCTTTAATACGGTTTAAGGAAAAGATCTAAGAGTCTTTTAAAAGGAAAAATTGAAAATTGTTTTTATATAACCAGAAATTAAATAAGATAGTTTTTCATGATAAAAATAGTGATTTCATAAAAAAAATTTATGGCTTAAAATAGATTATGGAGGGTACTTGAAAATGGGCATGAAATTGGAAAGTTCCATTAAATCTGGCATGTTAATCATGAGGAATTGAAAAGAGAACCATATAAAAAATATTTTCCTCATAAAAGAAATATGAAATGATATGAATAAAATATTTTTTAACATATACATATAATATATAATAATTATATTAAAATAAATAATAATTTCATTGGGGTAGAGAGAGATAAAGCATAACCTGAATGAAAAAAAGAGATTCGAGGAGAATCCCTTACCTTATGTTTGAATCTATTCTTCAATTGATCTTAATATTCTATATAATATTATTAAATACATTAATTAATTAATTAAGAATCATTTATAAATTTATTTTATTTATTATTATTTTATTAAGTTCATTTATGGACTTTTTGTTGAGTTATAAGATAATATTTTATCGTCCAGAAGCGTTTATTTCCTTGGTTTTCATGACCGATTTACCTGTATACATGCATGGAAAATCATGTAAAATGAGATTAGTTGTCCAGAATTGAAATTATATGTTTTTAATGAACTTAATTAATATTAAACGGTTATATTTTTCATTTGGTTATGTGGTATGAGGATGAATCATTAGATAAAACGTCAGTGATAATTGTTATTTTTGGAATTTTTTTCGATCATCACGAACTAGTTTTGTTTTATTAGTTACAATTATGTATATATACTCGTTATATAATTTTAAATAAGATGTAATGTGTATATTATAATCTGTTTTAAGCATATAAATTGTTTTATGACCATAATTTAAGGCAATAATTGAAATTGAAAACTCGTCGTCCTTGAATGCGATAAATTAACACATCACATATAATTTTTTCATTTTTAGAAAAAAAACATGGAGGGGAAAGAAATGATGATGGATTATTAAATTAACATAATAAAATTACATTATATTTGAGATCCTATAGTTACCATTCCACTTTTATAAGGGGAGGTGAGAAGAGAATAAGAAAAGAAAAGAAATTGGAGAGAAATTAAGATAAGAGGAAAGAAGGTTTTACCTCTAGAATTCTTATCCTCAAGAATCTCCTTGAGGATATTGAGTTTGGTATTTTATTGAGATTAAGGAATCCTAGACATGGGGGAGATGATTGGGAAGAGTATTTGGTAGAATTTTTACAAGGCCCAATACTTGAAAGGTGTGAGGATAAGAGGTGTAAAGGGGTGGTATTTATAGTGGAGAGGAGTGGTTTATCATTATTTTATTCATTAGTTTATTATTTTGGCTCAAGAATATGAATAGTTTGATAATTATCACTAAATATATTAAAATAATTAAGGATAGTTCATGGTTATGTTCTTAAATCACCCACAAATCATTTATGAATCAATAATTCATGTATTTACCTTACACCATAAATTACCGTATTTCACTATTCACAAAAATTCAATTATTTTAGAAAAATCCCAAAAATACACCCTAACCATTTTCAATGTTTAGAGTTCAAAAATAAACTATATTTTATGAAAATAATTTTTTAAATATGATAAATTTAATTTTTAATTAAAATTATCATTTACTTAGAAAATACCAATTTTAAAATTATAAGTGATTTTATAGCACTTTGAAAAATTAATTATGGTCTCATAAATTTATCGTATAATCATAATATAAAAAAAATATTAATTTTATTAAAATGATTTTTATTTTAAATCATTATATTATAAAATTGAAAATAAACATTTATGTTTTATAAAAATATCAACACTTAATTAATAATTTATAAAACCTTTATTTACTTATACCATGATATAATAATATCATATGACCATTTATAAGATGCCTAAATTTTATCTATACATTATTATGCATGGTTTCTATTATAATGGTCAAATTACTATTCCTATTGGTCACATTACGTTTCCAATTATCAAGTTACTATTTAATAGCATATTACTATTTGTTTAAGATTGGTGTTTTGTGGAGCATAAGATATTTATTTAAGAATATACATACCATAAAATCTTATGGTGATATTTTCTTCCCTATAGAAATTTCATCCACAAAATTTTTCATGAATATTTCCCTCTAAATAGATGTGGGTGGTTCTTCTTCATAACACCCTTAGGTTCCCACGTTGCCTCTTCCATTTTATTGTTTCTCCAAATAAATTTACGAGTCGAGTTATCTGATTTATCAAAACTATTCTCTTGTTTCAAGAATCTTTATAGGCACTTAATAGTAAGACAAATCAGGTTCTATTTGTATATATTTATAGGTGAGTACATGTATTGGGTCTGGCATGTACTTATTTAACAATTATATATGGAACACATCATGAACTTTAGAGAGACTTGGTGGCATTGCTAGTTAGTAAGATATAGCTCTAATTATTTCCATAATTTCAAATGGTTTGATGTACCTGTGTCTCAGTTTACATTTTTTAATGAACCTTAAGACACCCTTCCATAAAGATACTTTCAAAAAGACATGATCACCCACTTGAAATTCCAAATCCTTTCTCCGATTTCCATCATAACTCTTATATAATTTGAGATTATTTTTCATGATCTTGAATTGTCTTTACCTTTGTTGTTGTCTCATTAATAAGTTCCGGGCCTATAAGTTTCCACTCACCAACTTCATCTCAACAAGTTGGAGCACAAAATCTCTTTCCATATAATGCTTTATATGGAGCCATTTGAATACTAGAATAGAAACTATTATTGTAGGAAAATTCTACCAAAGGTAAATAATGATCCCAAATACCTTGAAAGTAAAGTGATAATGATATCAACATGTCTTCAAATTTTTGAATAGTCCTTTTAGACTGTTCATCAGTTTGAGGATGATATGCAGTACTCATATGAATCTCAGTATCCAAATACTTTTTAAGACTCTTCTAAAATTTTGATATAAAATAGGGATCTCGATCATACACAATCAATAGAGGTGCACTATGAATTCTTAAAACTTCATTAATATAGAGTCTTTATAGGAACTTTAGTGGTAAATACTCCCTTATTGTGAGGAAATTTTCATATTTCATAAGTTTATCAACAATAAATCATATTTCATCATTGCTTCTAGGTGTCCTTGGTAGTCCTGGGACAAAGTCCATCGTAATTTCATCCCACTTCCGCATATGAATAGGTAGAGGTTGCATGAATCCTTTAAGATGTTGTCTCTTGGCCTTCACTTGTTAAAAAACTATACACCTTGACACATAGTCATCAATTTACCACTTCATGTTATCCTACAAAAAATGTTCCTTAAGATCTCTATACATCTTGATACTACTAGGATTTATAGAGAAGTTTGAGTTATGATCATCATCTAATGGTTCTATTTTTAGCTCCAGTATTGATGAGATATATAACCTCTTTCCAAAATTTAGAATTTCATCATCATACACAAAGTCTTCCAATCTTCCATCCTTAATGGATTTAATTTTATTTTAAAAATTATCATCATATTATTGGGATATTTTTATCTTCTATAGTAAATATGGTTTAGAAATAATTTGAAAAAGGAGTGATGTTTCCCTTTCCTTAATAATCCGCATATCCATTTTTAATAAATCCATGAATATAGGATCGTTTTCAATCCTTATTTGGTCTATAAGTCCATAATCTTTCCTACTTAATGTTTATGCTACCTTATTTTCCTTTCCAGGGTGGTATTATATTGATAAATCATAATATTTGATTAACTTGAGCCATCTCCTTTGTCTCATGTTGAGTTATTTCTGTGTAAATATGTATTTCAAACTATTTTGATCCGTATATATCTCACATATTTCACCATAAAGATAGTGTCTCCATATCTTCAGAGAAAATATTACGGATGCTAACTCAAGATCACAAGTTAGATGATTTTGTTCACGAGTCTTCAACTGCCTTGATGTATATGAAGTAACTTTATCATTTTTCATAAGGACACAACCTAGTCCATTATTTTATTCATCCCTGTATATCATAAACCCATAATTTCTTGATGGAAGAGTTAAAATTGGAGAATTAAACAATCTTCACTTTAAATTTTCAAAACACTTTGTACATTCTTTTGTCCATATGAACTTAACCCCTTTACATGTGAGCCTAGTTAATGGGTTAACCAATCAGGAAATGTTATGAATGAAATGCAGATAGTAACCTACTAAACCAATAAAACTACATATATCAGGTTTGTTTTTTTGGTATAGGCTATTCTTGGATCGCCCTTATCTTTATAGGATCAACTAATATTCCATCCTTAGAGACAATATGGACAAGAAAAGAAACTATTTGAAGCCAAAATTCACACTTTCAAAACTTCCCATATAACTCTTTTCATCCAAGAGTCTTTAGAAAAATCTGTAAGTGGTTCTCATGGCCCTCATAGATTTTTAATTACACTAAGATATCATCAATAAATACCATAATTTTTTTTCAAGATATTCCTTGAACACTCTATTCAATAAATCCATGAAAACATAGGGTGGATTACTTAGTCCAAATAGAATTACTATAAACTCATAATGTCGATACCTGGTTCAAATTGCCATCTTTGGAATATCTACCTCCTTTACACATAATTGATGATATCCAGAATGAAGGTCAATCTTTGAAAAATATTTATCTCTATGGATTTGATCAAATAAATCATCAATGTGAGGTAGATGGTACTTTTTATTTATTTTAATGGCATTGATTTCTCTATAGTCAATTCATAGACTCAAGGATCCATCGTTCTTATTCATAAAGAGAACATGGGCTCCCAATGGAGAAACTCTACGGTGAATAAATCCCTTATTTATCAAATCCTCTATTTTCTTATTCATCTCCACAAATCCATAGTTTCTATTCTATAAGGAGTCTTTGATATTGGTTTTCAATTAAGGATTAGATCACTAGTAAATTCAACTTCATGCTCTAGGGGGGTGTCCAGGTAATTATTTTGGAAATACATCAATGTATTCATGTACAATTTAGACATTCTCAATTTGAAGACGTCTTCCCTTATCCCTAATCTTAGTTTTCCCTTCCTCCCCGAATAATATCATTCAATAGAGATATTTTGGGTAGTTCTAGATAAGAATAAGATAATGAAGTTTCTTATCTAAAGATAATGGATTCAACATCTTCCTCAAAAATCTTAATTTAATTCTTCTTTTAATAAATTCTCACATCATATTTTGAAATATATTCCATACCTAGTATTATATAAAAGTCAACCATATGTCTTATGATAAAGCTAGAAACAAAAGTATATTTATGTGTCATAAAGGGAACTGTATAGAAAGTTTTTATTTCTATGAGAATCCCCTTAGGAGTTTTAACTGATAACTCCCTTGTTAAATCAAAAATAAAATATATAATTTTCCTAGAAAACTGGGTTGATATAAAAGAGTATGATGATCCATAATCAAATAAATCATTGTCTATATTTGAAGATATGATTAATGTAATTTCCACCAAATCATTGGGCACTAATAATTTTTCTTTGGTGATTGCATAAGCTTGGTCATCTTTGCTTGGCCTCTTCTATGGTAGATTCCCCTAATGCTTGGGAAATTGATTTGAATAATTCTTCATTTCATTATAGTTGAATAATTGAACATCATTTATTTGTTTCTTCCCATTGTATTCATTAGCTCAATGGTCCTTTTCTCCGATCTTATATAAAACTCCAATTCATTTCTAAGGATGATTCTTTAGACATTTTTCAAATAATGGATATTTCTAAATTCAATTCTTCTTTCTTGATGCTTCAAATTTTCTATGGGTAATAGTATTTCATCATATGATGAAAATGTTTGAGAAGCGAGTGCCCTCATGAGACTTGGTTTAAGACCTTCAAAGAAATGATAAATCTTTCATTCTAAATCATGTATGTAGTATATAGCTTACATGGATAGTCTTGTGAAGGTATCTTTATACTATATAACACTCTCTTCTTCCATTTACTTTAAGATAATGAATTTTCTCTTCATTTTAGTTTGTTTCTCATGAGAGAAGTATTTTTAGAAGAATTTTTCCTTAAAATTTATCCATTATTTTTATTTTATTTCTACTTTTTCCTTAGTATTCTAGATTAAATACCACCCCTGATTAGCATCACCCTTGAGGTAATATACTTCCAGTACAACCTTTTAATTTTTATTAGATCCCAATGCTATAAATATATTTTCAAGGGAATTGATCCACTACTCAGCTACCACTGGATTATTAGTCCCACTAAAATATGAGGGCTTCTACTATATTAATTGACCCAATGTAGGTGTAGTATGGTTATTTGTCATCACTTGAGTGAGACATCCTAATATGGTCATGATCTTCTCAACTCCAACATTAACTGTGTTGACTTTCTCAATGGGGAAATCCCTACATTTTCTGTAGGTATTGATTCCTTTCGTTTCATTAGGCCCCATTTCTAAACAATAAAATACACCAAATTAGGTTATTAATCATAATTAACAATTTTGAACTAGAAAAACACTTAACATAAATTGAAAATTTATGCATATCTAATCTCATAATCATAAACATGGTTTATTTGGGGAAATATTTACTTTTAAACCATTTATAATGGTTTGTAAAGATAATATTGTTAGGACCAATAGGGGCCTATATACCCTGAGAGGGGGGTGAATCAGGGTATGAATATTCTTCTCTAAATTCTTCCTGCACCACTGGATCTTGACCTCTTTATTAAAAGGGTCACTTTATTTTCACTTGTGTGTTTGTTATGACCACTTCTTTTATTCTTTATCTGATGATGATGCTTTAAATGCAATGCAGGGAAGCAAGCAGGAAGACACATAGATTTTTACTTGGTTCACCCTCACTGGGCTACGTCCAAGGAGCATACAACGGTGATACCAAATCCACTAAAGCTCACTGCAAATAAAGTTTGGGTGATATCACTTCTATGCACAGGTTCACTACCTTTACAATGTTTAGGTTCAGCTCACTGCTTTCCAAAGGGTTACTTCCTATTTCTCTCTCTCTGGCTGACTACCGGTAGAAAGGATAACCTTCTTCCTCTTCCTTTTCTCACTACACTTGGAAGGGATCCACTCATAGTTTATAGAACTGTAGATCTCTTCATTTGCATTAGTACATGCATCCTCAACTGTTGATAAATGCTCTGTTAAATTCCCACTTTTATCCACTGATGAATACCTATTTTGACCTTGAACACCGGGTAATTCCTTTGGAAATACCTTCGCAAAGCACCCTACTTCGCGAGGTTCCCAATTTCGCGAAGCTCAAACAAGCCTTCTTGAAGCTCCTCCCTTTTCATGAATCACTCTCGCAAAGCTCAAATCTTCACAGAGCGAATTCCCTCATGAAGATCACCGAGCCAACGCGGAGCTCACAATTTTCATGGAGCTAGAATAGCCGCCGCAAAGCTCTTTCCTTTCGCGAAGCACTCTGCCTTCACGAACTACCTTCTCGAACCGAGATCAAAATATTTTCTCTGAAAACTCTATCTACTTCTCTCGAGGGGGTCATGGTCTATTTATAGGTGATTCCTCCGACCCTCAAACCTTCCGCGTGAAGTCAACACCACGCCATCACAAATCGTAAAGCTCCGAAGTTGCCACTGAAATTCTCTCAAAATCATGAAGCACCATGGAAATTTTTGGATCGCAGATCTCATCATAATTGCAGAGCATCCCGTCATTTCTTTCACGCCTTCTCCGAGAACCTCCACTCGAAAATGTATTTTCTGCCGCAATGCTCTTCAACTCTACCGTTTGCTAATCTTGACATAATCACGAGTAATCACCGCCATCATTTTTATGGTCTTCGTGAAATCCAATCCATGAAGCCTATCTTCACAAAACCTATGACTTTTCCACATTTTGATGATATCTTCAAGGACATACACTTTTCGCGATGCTCACCAAAATCCAAATTTTGGATCCCAAAAATTTGGCAAACACTAGAAAACGGCGCCACCTTGTATCTGTTCTTTTGTTCCGTCTCCAGATCGTCCGTTCATTTGTCATTGTTCCTGTAAACATGGATTGTCAATAACATCTCTAAAACTCGACAATTCACCATGGAAACATAGTTTTTCAACAAACACAATCAACCCAAAAATGCTGCAATGTTACCTTGAGGGATTTTTTCCCAACAATATCTCCCTTTGGGTTTGTTGAAAACTCTTTTCAAAATGATATTATACACGTTGATACATCTATGAAGCTTCTTCTAGCTGCTACCACCATTTTACTCTTGTGATTCTGATAGCATTCAAGGAATCACTTAACACGTACTCTAAGCCCACATGAGCAATGCTCGACATGAGAAAAAAGAGTAGTATGAAAAGTTCATCAATGAATCACTTCATGTCAGACACCAATTGTCGATTCAAAACCGATACCAGTTTCTAAATTGATACCAATTGTTGAACCACACTGATACCAATTAGTGATAGCTGGAAACCTTCTCACACCATTCCAACATCATTGTTCTGCTTTTATCATGATCCTCAGCTGTCATGATATCTATTCTTTGATCGACCACTTCTAGCATCATCAGATTTAATACTCTCCCCTATCTCATTCCTCTCCCCCTATCTCGCTAATCCACCTGTCAGATTATCCCCATATCTTTTACTAATAAATTTTCTCCCTTCCTTAGCCATAGTTTCTCCCCCTTGAGGAGTCACTATTTATCCCCCTTTGTCAATGAACCCAAAGGTCACCCCTTTGCAGTTTGAAACATTGGAAAGAACACAGATTAGAACATTAGAGAAAAGCACGCAATACCTCAGGGAGATGGGGTCCCACATCCACACTTTTTCAGGTGTAGGGAGTCGACTGGACTCCTGGATTTAGTCAATTCCTTTCAAACACTTCCTTAGGTAAGGCCTTTGTCAGAATTTCTGCAACCTGTAGTTCTGTAGGTACATACTCTAACTTCACGATTCCCTTCTCAACCATATCCTAGATAAAATGATACTTTATCTCAATGTGCTCCTTCCTTGAGTGATGGACTGGATTTTTACTAATATTGATATCACTTGAGTTATTGAACTAGATTCTAATCAGAGAATTCACTTCAATTCCCATATCATCAAGCTACTACTTCATCCATAATAACTGTGTGCATGCTTGAGTGGCTGCAATATACTCAGCTTATGTGGTGCTTAATGAGATGCAATATTTCTTCTTACTTAGCCAAGTAAAAAATAGTCCACCAAGATAGAATGAACCTCCTGACGTTGATTTCCTATCATCTGTTGAACCGGACCAATCTGCATCAGTATATCCCAATAACTTTGTCTGAGATTTTCCATTATACATCAATCCGAATTCCACCATTCCCTTGATATAATGAAGTATTATTTTAACTGGAAGCCTGTGGATTTCTTTGGGATTACTTTGATAGAGTGCTTCTTGGAAGGTGGAGAAACAATATCAGGTCTTATTGCTTCCCGGTACAGTAAAATCCCAATAACCTGCCTGTATTCTGTGATATTAACTGCCTTGCCATTATCATCTTTTGAAAATTTCATTCAGGTTACAAATGGAGTATTCATCTCTTTGAAAATTTTCATTTGAAATATTTTCAGAACCTCATTAACATATTTGGGTTGAGAAATGAATGTTCCATTCCTTCCTTGTGTCACCTGTAGACCAAAGAAAAATGTTAGCTCACCAATCATTGACATTTCAAACTCACTTTTCATGAATTCAGATAACTGTATGCATTGAGCTTCATCTGATCCGCCAAATATTATGTCATCGACATAAACCAAGACCATAATCCTTTGATTACTGTTGTTGTTGAAATAGATATTGTAATCAACTCCCCGATGCTGGAAACCAAGTTTCTTCAAGTACTGATCGAGCCTTGAGTACTATGCTCTTGGTGTTTCTTTCATCCCATTCAACACCTTCTTTAGTATGCAAACCTTGTTCTAATCCTCATGAATGAGAAAACCATATGGCTGCTCAATATACACCTCTTCCTTCAGAACCCCATTCAAAAATGAAGATTTTACGTCCATCTGGAAAACATTGAACTTCCGTTGCACTGCAATGGCTAGAAATAATCTGATTGTCTCTAGTATCGCAATTAGTGCAAATATCTCCTCAATATCTATTCCCTCTATATAGGAGTATCCCTTGCACAATAATCATGCTTTGTTCTGAATCACGGTGCCATATTCATTCATCTTGTTGTGATAGATCTATTTAGTCCCAATGACATTCTTATCTGTTGGCCTCAAAACAATCTCCCACATCTAATTACCAATTAAATCTTTCATGGTCAGTTGTAGCTTGACTCTTCAACTTTCATGTTGATATAGAATTTAATTCCTCAAGTTCATTATTAGTATCTGCTTCTGAATTATCATATTCCACTTCTTCTCCCCCTGAGTCTCTTGCAGCTGATTAGGAGATAGAGATCTCCCCCAATGATATGCAACTCTTCCTGTGGTTAGAACCATATACATTCTTCTTCTACTACACCATAAATTCTCATCTTCCACTCAGCATTAGGGCATTAACTAAATATATAATCCTACTGAGTAGAAACTTAGTGTAGGAAACAGGATACAAAGTTAATAACACAATCACTCCCTATTGTGCTCTATTACTCCCTTTCTTCTTCACATTTTGTACCTAATTTGAGGAAATTAAAACTCTGTAGAACATTACTTCTCCACTTTGAATCTTTAGATGCCACTTCCCCTTGGATCATATCTCCATAAGACCTGAAACGCATAAATCACTAGTTAATAGCATTTTTATACATAGGGAGAGGGGTTCTTCTGGAATCCTCAGGATGAGGATTGCGGTTGATCCTGATGGGTAAACCCTTTGGTTATTTCTTGCAGAACATCACACTCTTTCTTTGCTTATTCTAGCTTCCTAGCCAATTTTAACTGCTATGGACATATGACTAAGTATTCTTTACCCACATTTTGAGTCTTTTTCTGATATGTAGACTTTACAGGCTTATCCTTTCTCACAGTTTAGGGTTTAATACCACTGGTACACATTTCCTTCTTTTATTTTCCAACAAAATTCCATTTCCCTTATTTTCTTCTCTAGGTAAGAATCTCTCTACTTGTCACCTTCCCTTTCTTCTTCGACCATTGCAAGGGTCTTTCTCTTTCCTCCACTTCTCACTGCAAAACACTACATGAAAATGTTTCAATGCATTCTTTGTTCATCTTTCTTTTATCAGATATCCATGTCACCACACTATTTTACATTGGTGGTAGGTCCTCCACTGAACACACATTCTTCTTACTCACACCTATATCATTTCCTCCCTTTTTAATCCAGATTTGTTAATGTTATTTCTTAGAGAGCAGTTGTGACTATGACAGAGGAGGTGATTAATACCCCTTTCGTTCAGCTCCAAGTGATTCCCCTGAGGCTCTAAGCCTATTTTCCAATTTAACACTTTGTCTTCTAGTGTATGATTTATCATTATACACCTATGGAGTCATGAATCTCCTTTAAAGTTCCTTTCCTTTTCCTTCTTTTTTCTTGCTGCAATGTCTTGCCAAATTCCCATAATCAGAACATATAAAACATTTTCTATCAAAGGCATACCTCATTTCATCAATTCTATGTCAAGATGTTGATGCATATTTAGTTCTTCCTCTGACATTGAGATCCTGAGCTTCCTAACACATATTCATGGTGTGTCCCATTCTTCCACAGTAATAGCATTTAATGAATGCTTTCCTCTGAGAGAATCTTCTATCTGATTTCCCATGATGATTCTTCTTATTCTCAGATTTATCAAAGTTTCTATTTTCATAGCCTGAAATGTATTCTTGAGCCTTTTAATAGAAGCTTGATGTGTGGACATGAATCCCACAGAAATATCACATGTCATCACTTCTTGTTGTAACTGTCCTCTTAGGCCTATCTCCAACACCTACAGGTTTTTCTCCACTCCTGGAACTATTCACGGCTCACATTCTATCATGTACGGGAGGGGATTCACCAAATATAATGCCATATTTTCCTAAACTATATGGTCTTTGAGATGAGAAAACATGATGTTGTTTCTCTTGAGAGATTGCATATTTATTCTTCATTTTATCATCACTTGTTGAAGGATAATAAAATATTAAGTGAAAGGCATCCTTCATTTTAGACTTTCCATTGGTATTAGATTTATCTAATTATTTATTTAATGATTATAGATCTTTTGCCAAATTTTTAATCTTCATATCCCTTGATTCAATTTGGGAATCAATTACTTTATTAATAAGCTTCCCTCTACTCATATCGTCTTCCAATTCACGTGTCAGCTTATCCACCATGTTACCTTGCTCCTTTACTTTCAATTTTTCCTGAGCAACAGATTTAGAGACGGATGCATTCTCTTATTGTAGCCTTTGATTCTTCTGAACTAGATCAGATAGCTGTGTAGTAAGATCATCATTTCTGGATTTCATATTCTGAATTTCATCTGTGTCCAGATTCTTTCCCTTAACATCAAATTTGAGTTTTTCTCTCTTTATAGACATCTTTTGTAGTTCTTTTGCTTGAAAATCATTCTTCTCCCTTATATTAGTGGCCACATCAATAAGCCTTTGATTTAATCCTCTTATCTTGTTAACCTCAATTTTCATTGCTTGGATTCGGATTTCTTTAGATTTCATCTCTTCATCCAATTTCTGATCCAATTCCTTTTCCTTGTGGACAACTTCCACTTTTTGAATTCTTGGCGTTTCTTCATCTTCAGTGGTTCCAACATCACTTGGAATATTAGGTTCCTCACTCATTCATTCAGAATCATTGAATGAGTAAGTATTTTCACAATATGATTCATCCAAACCATTCTTATATTCACTACATGATTCCTCTAACTGAATCACAATCTTTCCATTGACCCTTCTACAGTAGGTAATTTCACCAGACTTCTGATTCTTCTTTGAAGTTCTTCCCTTTTCCATGGCATAATATGATAAGACCAGACTTGATTTTTGAATGGGGTTCTAGAGGAATTGGTGTATATTGAGAATCCAAATGGTTTTCTTATTCATGAGGATGAGAACAAGGTTTGCAGACAGAAGAAGGCGCTGAATGGGCTGAAACAAGCACCAAGAGCATGGTACATAAGGCTTGATCAGTACTTGAAGAAACTTGGTTTCCAGCATGGGGGATTTGATTATAATATCTATTTCAGCAACAACAGTAATCAAAAGATGATGGTCTTGGTTTATTTCGATGACATAATATTTGGCGGATCAGATGAAGCTCAGTGCAGACAGTTCTCCGAATTCAAGAAAAGTGAGTTCGAAATGTCAATGATTGGTGAGCTAACATTTTTCTTTAGTTTACAGGTGACACAAGGAAGGAATGGAACTTTCATTTCTCAATCCAAAAATGATAAGGAGTTTCTGAAAATATTTCAAATGGAAAATTCCAAGGAGATGAAGACTCCAGTTGCAACCTGGATGAAATTGTCAAAAGATGATAATGGCAAGGAAGTTAATATCACAGAATACAGGCAGGTTATTGGGAGTTTACTGTACCTGACAGCAATGAGACCTAATATTGTTTTCTCCACCTACCAAGTATCATGCTATTAAAGCAATCCCAAAGAAAGCCAAATTCTTGTAGTGAAAAGAATAATTCGTTATATCAAGGGAATGGTGTAATTAGGCTTGATTTATAATGGAAAATCTCAGACAAAGTTATTGAGATATACTGAGGCATTTTGGGCCGGTTCAGCAGATGACATGAAATCAACATCAGGATGTGCATTCTATCTTGGTGTACTATTTTTTACTTGAATAAGCAAGAAGAAAGATTGCATCTCATTAATCACTGTAGAAGTTGAGTATATTGTGGCCACTCAAGCATGTACATAGTTATTGTGGATGAAGAAACAACTTGATGATATGGGCATTGAAGTGAATTCTCCAATCAGAATCTAGTACAATAACTCAAGTGATATCAATCTCAGCAAAAATCAAGTCCATCACTCAAGGAAGAAGCACACTGAGATAAAGTATCATTTTATCAAGGATAAGGTTGAGAAGGGAATTGTGAAGTTGGAGTATGTGCCTAAAAAACTACAGGTTGCAGAAATTCTGACAAAGGCCTTACCCAAGGAAGCATTTGAAAGGAATCAACTGGATCTGGGAGTCTAATCGACTCCCCGCACCTGAAAAAGTGTGGATGTGGGACCCCGTATCCCCGAGGTATTGCGTGCTTTTCTCTAATGCGCTAATCTGTGTTCTTTCCAATGTTGCAAACCACAAAGGGGTGACCATTGGGTTCATTGAAAAAGGGGGGAGAAATAGTGACTCCTCAAGGGGGAGAAACTGTGGCTAAGGAAGGGAGAAAATGTTTTAGTAAAAGACACGGGGATAAGCTGACAGGTGGAGCAACGAGATTGGGAGAGAGCAATGAGATAATGGGAGAGTATTAAATCTAACGATGCTAGAAGTGGTCGATCAAAGAATAGATATCACGACAGTTGAGGATCATGATAAAAGAAGAACAATGATGTTGGAATGGTGTGGGAAGGTTTCTAGCTATCACCATTTGGTATCAGTGTGGTTCAACAATTAGTATCAATTTAGAAATTGGTATCAGTTTGGAATCGTTAATTGGTGTATGACATGAAGTGATTCATTGATGAAATTTTCATGATACTCTTGTTTCTCACACCAATCATTGCTCATGTAGGCTTAGAGTACGTGTTAAGTGATTCCTTGAACGCTATCAGAATCTCAATAGGCGAATTGTGGTTGTAGTTGGAAGGAGCTTCAGATAGGTATCAACATGTAGAAAATCATTTTGAGAAGAGTTTTCAACAAACCCAATGGGGGATATTGTTGGGAAAAAATCCCTCAAGGTAACATTGCAGTGTTTTTGGGTTGATTGTGTTTGTTGAAAAAGCAGGTTTCCATGGTGAATTGTCGAGTTCCAGAGATGTTGTTAACAATCCATGTTGAAAAATAACCATGACAAAGGAACATACGATCTGGAGGTGGTACAAAAGAATAGATACAACGTGGCGCCATTTTTGAGTGTTTGACAAATTTTTGGGGTCCAAAATTTGGAGTTTGGTTAGCATCGTAAAAAGCGGATATCCTTGAAGATCTCAACAAAATATGGAAAGGCATGAGTTTCATGGAGATAGGCTTCATGGATTGGATTTAACAAAGACCAGAAAAATGATGGCGGTGATTCTTCATGATTACGTCAAGATTCATGAATGGAAGAGGTTGAAGCGTATCACGACAGTGAAGGGATTTGCGAGGGAGCTTCATGGGAAAGGCGTGAAGAGATTGATGGTGATGCTCTGTGATTACGACGAGTACCACAATCGGAAAATTGCCGTGGTGCTTCGTGAGTTTGAGATAATTTCAGCGGGAACTTCGGAGCATCGCGATTTGAGATGACGTGGTGTTGAATTCGCGCGGAAAGTTCGAGGGTTGGTGGAATTGCCTATAAATAGGCCTCGACCCCCTCAGGATAATTAGAGAGAATTTTAAGAGAAAATATTTTACTCTCAGTTCACGAAGGTAGTTCGAGAAGGCAGTGTGCTTTGTGAAAGGAAGGAGCTTCGCGGCGACAATTCTAGCTCCGCGAAAATTGTAAGCTCCATGTTGGCTTGGTGAGCTTCACGAACGAAGTCTCTCTGTGATGATTTGGGATTTGCGAGAGTGCTTCGCAAAAAGGCAGGATCTTCATGAAGTCTTTTTTGAGCTTCACGAAATTGGGAGCCTCACGAAGTAGGGTGCTTTGCGAAGGTATTTCCAAAGGAATTGCCCAGTGCTCAAGGGAAAAGGAGGTATTCATCAGTGAATGAAAGTGGAAATTAAACAGAGCATCTATTAATAGTTGAAGATGCATGTATTAATGAAAATGAAGAGACCTACAGGTATATAAACTGTGAGTGGATCCCTTCCCAGTGTAGTGAGGAAAGGAAGAGGAAGAAGGCTATCCTTTCTACCGGCAGTGAGACACAAAGAGAGAAATAGGGAGTGACCCTTGGGAAAGAAGTGAACTGACCCTAAACATTGTAAAGGTAGTGATCTTGGGCATAGAAGTGATCTAGACTGAACTTTATTGGCAGTGAGCTTTAGTGGATTTGTTACAGCGGCACATCGCCCTTGTATGCTCCTTGGACGTAGCCTAGTGAGGGTGAACCTAGTAAAAATCTATGTGTCTTCCTACTTGCTTCCCTGCATTTCATTTAAATCATCATCATCAGATAAAGAAGAAAAGAAGTGGTCATAAAAAACAGACAAGTGCAAACAAAGTGACCCTTGTAATAAAGAGGTCAAGATCTAGTGGGCTATGAAGAATTTAGAGAATAATATCCATACCCTGATTCACCCCATTCTCAGGGTATATAGGCCCCTATTGGTCCTAAAAAATATGAACTATCCTAAGAATTTCTCCTAGGAGTGTCAGACCAATTGCATAGTAAGGCCCTTTGTCATGTACCAGGTTATGTCGAGTCAGGACCGACACACCTAGTTAGAGTTATTACTCCCAGGTACATTTATGCCAGAACCACATCCCATTGTAGTATCCAGACATGGATTTATTTCTAGTAAGACACACATAATCTCTACCTTACCAAAATTATAGTATTTTATTTAATGATTATCCTCAAAGTCTATCTTAGGTTTATGTTCCTTAATCTAGTTTCCAATGTTTCTATTAAACTTTATCTGATACAAACAATAAAAAACCAGAACCCAGTATCATAGAGTCAGTGGTTGTTTTATTATAATGGAATAGATACAAGAAATCAAAACACCATGGATCGATCAGTTTAATAGTCTTGAAGAAACTAGATACATACATGGTTCCCATATTACACAGGTAATTATACATAGAACCAAAAAAAAAACAAAACAAACTACTTATTGTCACTTATTTAAAGGTTTCATCTTCATAACCCAGGGAAGAAAAACAGATAAAAATGTAAGATCAAATACTCAATAAGGGTTATATGAAAAAACAATAAGTGAATCAAACTCAATAAGGCATAGTCATTAAGGAAAGTAAAATAATCAGAAAAACACATGTCATAAATATATTAAGGATTAAAATGCATCCCTAGATTTTTTCATAGAGAAGACATCATGGAAAATAATAATTGAATAATGAATAAGGAAAATTATTATTTAGATGTCATGCATCTAACACATGAACTATTATACCATCAATATGGTTTAAGTCTATGGGTAAAAACCCATTTGATTACATTCAGAAACAAACATGTAGGGTTTTACGCCAACTATTTTGTCTCATGAGACCCGTCGATGCATTGAGAGGATATATGTAACGACCCGAACTTTTCAATTATATTTGTTTTCTATTTTTGTGTGTTATTATATTTTATACTCAACAAAACTATATCCTTTAATTAATAAAGTGGGTATAATTAAAATGAGACCGTTGGGTTTTGACTGTTATATGATCGTTGGTCAATATGACCATTGGAAACTATAATCTTAACGTTGTGTTTTTATAAATATGGTTATCTTGGTTAATTAATATAGAAAGAAGATTAAATGGCTTCATCCAGTAGAATCAAGCCATATGAAGTCCATCTGTCGGAGCTTGGGAAGGAGGTAGCATCACTGGGCTTTGCTCTAGACCAAGCCCAAGCCGAACTTCAACGTATGAAGCTTGAAAGGAATCTCCCAAGGGATAAGTTCATGCAGATAGAAATCACCACTCGGGAAATGTTGTCAGAGCCACCCCAAGATTATATCACCATAGCACTCCTAACACTTAGGTCCTATGCTGGTGTAATAAGGGGCTATGTAACGAGACCTTAGCTGCCTTGTGTAATTCTTTTATATAAATAAATTTTTTATTTCTTCTTATGGAAAAGTTTGTGAATTTCAAATATCTGGATAAATATAGGATGTGTATTATAGATTAATTTAGGAAAAAAGGGGTATTTTAAAATATTTTTGTATTCATTAAATGATTAATAATGTGAAATAATTTTCAAAAAATGGTCTTATATAGTTGTGAGAAATTTAGAGTCAAATAAGATCAACTTGGTTTTTAGTTAATAGTAAAGTAGGAATAGTAACATACCCATATGAATAGTAATGAATAGTAATTTGACCAAAAAATAGAAACTTCACCCATGAATGTATAAATACATTTTAGACATCTTAAAAGTGAAAAAATGATCATAGTTTAAGTTTTGGTATTTTTGTATGCCATAAATATTTTATTTAGAATTTTATAATTAATTTAATAATTAAAATAGAAATTTATCTGTAAAGACCTGTAAAATTCAAGGAATTTTTTTTCTTAATTTTCTTTGGAATTTTACAAGAACGCAGTTTCTGACAGCACGTGATTCCGAGGCCTGGTGTGCCTGGAATCATTTTCCGAAGTTTGGCTCAGGTACGTTCAGTGAACGAACGAGCGGGTTTTTCTAAATTTTGAACTGATGCTCAGAATCGAATTCTGAGGGCACCGATGGAATCGCAGCGCCGCTATTTGCTTAGAAACGCCACTTCCAGAGTTGCGTTTTCTCGGGTGTGGTTTTTAATTTTTTTGGCGTTAAGTAAAGAAAATAAAATAAAGTGGTGCGACAACTTTATTTTATTTCACTTAAAGCCACTTAAAGCCACTTAAAACTACTTAAGCTGAGTTGGAGTGGATAGGGTGGAACCCGAAATATCCTACCCTCTTGGTAGGATATTTGTGAGGTGGGGCCTGCACAAGCCCCACCGTTTCTTTTCCTCTAAGTAACGCACCCGCGAAAACTCCTCTTTAATGAAAGTCAACTGGTGCGTTTTCTAAAACTCTTAATGCCCATATTAATTGGATAGTTAAGACATTACCATTAATTCACCAAATTAATGGTTTGTTTCTTAACTTGTTTTCAAACTGTTGGCATAATAATAAAATAAGACCAACACACTTTCTTCTTGGGTGCGGTTTGTTGAGAGGATTTGGAGAAACTGTATCTTCATCCTCCTTCGTGAAGAACGCAAAGAACGCCAGTCTTCGACGAAAGGTGACGAAGAATGCCGAACTCTCGGAGATCAACGACGCGACGCCGTGTACCGCGACGCTGACAATTCTCCTCCCCCTATGTTCTTCTGCAGCGATCCTTCCCCACGACAATCTTCGATCAACACAGATTGAGGTATGGGAATACGGATCTTTTTATTTTCCTTTGTGGTTTTTATCCTTAACATGGATTTAATTCGTGAAATTAAATCTGTGTGTTTTCTTTAACCCTCAGAGATCGTCGACGCGAAGCCGTATATCGCGACGACGCGACGCTCTTCCGCGACGCGACGATCCTCTTCTTCCACGACGGTCAATTCCGTGAAGAACTCTCATTCGACGACTACTACGAGGTAGGTGTTTTATTTGAGAATAATATTTATTCCCATGGTTGTTTCCTTCTAAAACAAAGAACCCGGATCTACTCATCATCAAGTTGATCCGTGATTGTTTTTATCTGCGGGACGGGAACTTTTATTTACGGGAGTTTTTTTTTGGGAACTAGGTTCAATTTTAATTTATTAAAATTGTGCCTTGTTATGTTTTCATGTGTTGATTATTATTCCCAGTTGTTATCACCTAACGCGGAGTGTGCGGGCTAAACAAACATGGCCCGACAACCCTCCGCAGTTTGTTGTTGATGCGTGGATTAACGACGTTTACGAAATGGGATTAGAGTGGCGATTGGAGGCCTTCACAGCAAAGTTCGGATCTTGGGAGAACCATAGGCGCAAACCTCAGGCAAAACGGACCACCAGAGCACGTCCGGTGGTCCGCGGAAGTTCCCACCGGCGCGCCGGCAGCCGGAGGCGGCGGCCAGTAGCGGCCGACCGCCAGGAAGCGGCGGCACCCGGCGTGCTGCTGAGAAGACCCACCACGGCTGAAGCCGCGACGGCGAGCGCCGGTCCTGCGGCCGTATGGGACCGCGGGGAAGGGACGC
This sequence comes from Viscum album, assembly GCA_963277665.1. NCBI lineage: Eukaryota > Viridiplantae > Streptophyta > Magnoliopsida > Santalales > Viscaceae > Viscum > Viscum album. The sequence continues at coordinate 965,951,727 of OY728133.1, read as the reverse complement.
GACCTTGCGCCGCGTCCGGTGACACGGAGCGGTCCCCGCGCGGGGGCCGCATCTCCTTTGGTGCGGCCGCTCGGCCAGCACCGAGCCGCCCAGACCGGTCAGCTGGGTTACGCCCAGCCCAGGTCGGGCCGGGTTGACCCGGTTCGGGCCGACCCAGGGGGGGTTGGGCCGGTTCGGTCCGGTCCCAGACCCCCCGTTTTAGGACCATTTGGGTCTTTTTCCCGTATCTCGAGATACGGGCCTCCGATCGACGCACCGTCAGCGGCGATGTGATCCTTGGATCGAAACGGTCGTTTCGGTATATCACACTCAAGGTTTCGGAGTACTTTGGGTTTGTCCGGGTTGGTTCGTACACGAAACCAACCGGGCCCTCGGAGCGGAAACACTCATAACTTGAGCCCCGGACGTCCGATTGACATGCCATCAACTTTGTTGAATTCCTCTAAGTGAGATGGATCTTTTGGCTTACTTAGCCCAAGGTTTGGACGCAGGTGGAGTACGGTCGGGTTGGTTTTGCCTTAAAAACCAACCGGGCCCCTGGAACGAAAAATCCCATAACTCTCAGACCGGGCGTCCGGTTGACGCGCCGTCTACAACATTGAGTTCCTGTTGACGATACAGAACTTTTGGATACATCAACTCTGGACTATGTGTCAGTTGATGCATCAGCCTTTCGGCTCGTGGAGCGGACCCTCCCGAACGAGCTTGCTGTGTACGAGAACCCTAGAGCTGACTGCGATTGACGATGAAGACTATCGTACTGGAATCCTATGTGGGTTCGACGATGAAGACTATCGTATTGGAATCCTATGTGGGTTCGACGATGAAGACTATCGTACTGGAATCCTATGTGGGTTCGACGATGAAGACTATCGTACTGGAATCCTATGTGGGTTCGACGATAAAGACAATTGTACCGGAATCCTCTGTGGGTTCGACGACGATGACTACAATGCTTGTATCCTACGTGGGTCCCAGTAAGATGAATCAGTGACTACATCTGATCATCTCTCTTACTTTACAATTGATGTGTACCTGTGTGAGCTGAATCCTGTTTGCTTTCATTTGTGGATTGTGTTATGCTATCCTGTGTGGATTTACGTTTTTCTTTCCTGTGTGGTCTGGGTTGTACTTGAGCTCGGATGTTGGAGCCGAGCGAGAATTGATGACTTAGGTATATGTATGGTCATATACTTAAGCAGTGTCAGATGTTACTTCGTGATTGTATCTTTCCTTTGTGGATTATACTTTGTGGATTCTGGGAGACCTTCGGGGGTCTCGGGGTCCCTACTGAGTAGCTTATACTCACCCCTGCACGGGATATGTCCGCACTACGTTGTGTTGGTTGCAGAAGACGGACATCGCTGATCGTGGTTGAGGCTTGCGGAGTAGGACGGTACCTGGAGGTGGACCACTGGCGGGACGTACTCAGAGTGGACGGTTGGACCCGAGGAGCTGTGGAGGCTATATGTACTCACCCTTCAGGTGGGAGTCCAGTGGAAGGATCGAGGCTGTGGGTTTACTTTTCAGTTGTTGTTTTCCCTTTCGAGTTGTACTTTACTTTCATTTTGGGTTTGTATACTTACCCACTTACTTTCCACACTTACTGTTGTACTCAGTTTTTACTTAGTGTTTACTTCTACTGCTTGCTTGCTCTGTGGTGTTTCTGGTTTACTTACAAAGGAAATGCCTTCCCTTTACTGGGATTTACGCCTTGGTGCTAGTTGCCAGCCCCTGGCCTATGGAAGGCGGGCTTTGGGTAGTCACGACACGGGCCCCGAGGACGGGTCGTGACAAATTGGTATCAGAGGAGTTCGGTTCTACCGCAGAACTTGGGACTCTGATCTTTTTCTATTTAAATCAATAGTGTTAAGAGTATTGAGTGTGGTTATCAGTCCAAGGATTCCAGTGTTGGTGCGGCGGATGACGTATCCGTACACCAGGACCCTGACTTCTGATTTCCGACTTAATGCCCGAAAACATTGATTGCATTTGTGTTTCAAGTTTTCTTTGTGATTACTTTGTGTCAGCTCACCAGGTATACTGTTCTGACCATGACACACCTGTCTCTTTTCAGGATAGCCCCACGACGGCAGCCAACTAGGGTTCCGAGCGTTGTGTGTGGCGAGAGCCCACCGAGCGATGATGCCTCGGTACATGGCCCTTTGACAGCTGAGGCACCGACGGTACCTATACCCGCTGAGCCACCGATGCTACCAGCCCCAGCCGCTGACGATGCACGTCGCCTTAGTGCACTACACGAGTTTCAGCGCCAGCAACCACCCAGGTTCCGTGGGGAGACGGACCCTCAGGTCGCCGAGGACTGGCTGGAGGCAGTTGTACGGGTTTTCAGGTCAGTGAGGACACCAACAGACCTCATGCTGATCCTCGCAGTGAGCCTCCTGCATACGGCAGCAGGAAGATGGTGGAGCTTGATGCTCTAGGTGCACGATGAGGCATCTCTCCTCTGGACGGAATTTGAGAGCATCTTTCACTCGGAGTTCGTCCCAGCCACCCTCCGTATGGTGCGCATCCAGGAGCTACTACAGTTGCGGTAGGGCAGCATGACGGTTGCCCAGTACTCGGCGAGATTTACTGATCTCTCACGCTACTCCACCGATATGGTATGTGATCCGTTATTCCGGGCCCGGACCTTCGAGCAGGGACTGAGGCATGAGATCAGGGCCTCGATGATCTCCCTCAACATTCCGACGCAGGCAGAGGTGTTGGAGAGAGTCCTTTTAGTGGAGAGTTTCCTCGCCGAGCAGGCACCAGCGACAGGACCCTCCACAGGACGACCCGTAGTGGAGTCTTCTGCAGCTGGCAGTCGACAGGTGACTGGCGCACGCCTATCGTGGGGCGTGGAAAAACAATATTTTATTTACCTACGTATAGTATAGCAGTTGATCCTAGGTAGTCTCCCGAATAGGAGTGCACACAAAACAAGGTTGTCACTTTTTGTTGGTTTTCGTAAAAAGATTGGTTTTAATTAATTTGAATGACTATGAGAGAAAAAAACAATAGAAATTGATTGATTTTAACAAATGATAAAGACGGTGATCGGATTGGGTTTGGCTAGACTTAGTGTTGTGCCATCATGGTTTCCAAATTTTATCTCTTTTTCTTCCTTAAACTGGTAAAAGAGATGTGATGAGAATTTTCCTTTCTAAAACCATAGATTGGTCTATCCTCCTTCCAATGTGTTTAGGATTGTAGATGGTCTATTGATTAATTAGAGAAATCCCAGACCTGGAATTTTTTTTCCCTAATAAACCAAGATTTCAACATACAATCCTACACACGTGCTTGACAACCGTCGAGCAATCACCACCCAACCCTAATCATGTTCCACCGTATACAGATTAGAATTGGGTGGAGGGAGATGTGATCATCGACCAAAGAAATTTATAATTTCAGAATCAAAACCTTAACACAACCACATTCATAATTTAATACTGAATTAATAATTGTAACCAGAAGAAGAAAGAAGAACAAATTTTATTCATTTCAAGCACAAAAACTCAAACACAACACATAGGTCCAGCCTCCCCTCTTTCCGATCACTCAAATGAAACTACCCCTCCATGGATGGGGTAAGAGAGATAATGCGGGAGAGGATAGACATTTAAAAATAAAAGAAATAAAAGAAAAATCTAAGATGTTATTCTCCTTGGTGTCCCAGAAGGAATGGGATGGAGAATGAGATGTGTTGAGGAGGAGGAGTTCTCCTCCTTTTATAGCCAGATTTCTGTCCTCAGAATGTTGTCGCGTTTTGGACCTGATAAATGACCTCTTCACATGTTGATCCCTTCTTCAATGTTGTTCCTAATTGTCTTTTCCGTGTGTCCTCAAAATCTCAACAGATTTGGAAAGGTATTCCGAGAGTTATGACCCTTTTACTCTGATAATTTATTCTGTCCAGTCAGAATATCCAAAACGCCAAACCCCGGATTAGGAAGCTTTAATGGACCCTCAAACGGACAAATACCGCGGCTCTTAATTACTCAATGATGCTCCAAAACTCCTTGTGCGTCCACCCACCGAATTTGACAATCTTTGGGCCCACAATGGATGATTTATGGATCCCACACCAAAACTAGGCAGAACTGGAAATAGTTTTCTTGAGCCAACTTGTGAGCTTCTTTTGAGCTTCCATATGGACGATTCAGCTTTTAGTACAAAAATAGTAAATTAATCCCTGGATGTTTAGAATCTGGAAAATAAAGAATTTTGAAATTTGGATCAATTTAGATAATGTTATGGCCAAAATACAGAAATAAGTTAAAACTGTTAAAAATCCAAAATGGCCAATTTTTACTATTCAGCTCAAAATAACACCAAAATCATAAAAATGAAACAATTCATCTTAGAGGAACACTTTTTTGAGTTTAAAACAATGATATTTAATATAAATTAATTGAAAATATTTTCTCTATAAATTCCCCCACACTTAAACTATGCTTGTCCTCAAGCATAAAATCTCAATATGGAATTCAAAGGGCACCAATGTCACCAATATTTAAATTTAAAATGGATTAAAATCAAATGATTATCAATTTCCAATCAAATTTTCCAGTTCCACAAAAAATAACAATTTAATTTCCCATTTTTCAAAGAAACAATCAATTCATGCATTTTACTTTTCCCCTTGGAAAAATAATGAAGCTTCTCCTTTCATTCATTCAAGCTTCTCAATTTATTATTATTAAACATGCCAAATCATGACCTACCTCACTTTTGAATCTTTTCTCTCCTCACTCATGATACAATTAATAGTGGAGTTATGCTCATATCATGAGAACATGCTCCTTACCCATAGGCTTGTAAAGTAACTACTTTCTCCACTTTGTAAAGACAAAACACACATAAAATCATGAGGACTTGCAATAAAGTTTCAAATGACTCTGTGGCTTAGGGTTGGTGGGTAAATGATTGAAATAATTTAAGGCCAGAAGTAGGAGGTTTGACTCTTAAGTACAATTCATGATTAATCAAGTGAAAACACAAGATGAACCTCACTCAAATCCCCTTGAAATGTGTATCACAACACTACTCCACTTTCAATGACATGGGTCATGAGTCAATAAATGATTAAAAAGAATGATATCATCCATGTTCTCCCTGTTTTTTTGTAAATCTCTAGAAAGGCACAGCTTTATTTTGAATTTTTTTTCTTTTTTTTCTCTTTTTTTTATGGAGAACCGGATAAAATGAAAGAAGCATAATGAAATGATGACTCATGCCCAATTTTCTAATAATACATTGCCCAAAATGATGAAGCACACATTACACCACCCAAAAATGATACATATCCCATGGAACACACACGAAAGGCCCTTCCCCCACACTCAAACTTGAAATAACCATACAAAAATACTAAAAGTGCGGGTAGGTAAGGAAAAATTTGATTGTAATGTGGCTTAAACCTATAAGGAAATTCATGGAATCTAAGGGCTTACGAAGGATAAATGTAAAGGTGGGTATTAGGATAAAATGTTTCTATCCAAAGAGATGCCTCAATAATTTTAAATGTGGTTTTGTACAGTCATAACTTTGACAAGTTTCAATACATGTTCTAGCAGGTGGCACGTCCCAAGATCACTCAAGAAATATGCTCAAGATAAAATAGGAAATATTTGGTCTAGAAATACTCTCATGAATGAGAATATGATATTGGAAAATCACTCATGGCATGATTAATAATAACAAATTAATTCACATGAATTTAAGAAATTCAAATAATGAAAATGGAATGGAAATTTCATTTACATGAATCAAATAATTCCCTTAAATCATGAGTCATCATTTCAATATCCATGCTTCACTTTAAATATTCGATTTTTCATTTTACTCATTCAATATCATTAATATTGAAATCTAAAACATGTCATCACAAGATTTCTATGAAACTCATGTCTCCTAGAGAAGTCAAGTAAAACACAAATTCAAGCGTGGGCATGCATTTTTTTGATTAATTCTTTAAAAGACTAAAAATGTAGGGAATAAAGTTTTATAATATAGAATTGAAACTCTTACTCCCCTGTCAAATGGATCCTTTTCTTCACGATGTATAATCCCACTACACCCTCTTCATTAATGGACCTGATTTATTGGTAGTGCAATGTTGAGTTAAGCTCCTAAGTGTTGCTATTTGAAAACCTAAAAAAAGTAAAAAAGTTAACATAAGAAATTTATTAAAAGAAATGGAAATGGAAATTGAATAAGAAAATAAGGATAAATCTTGTTTTAATCCCCCAAGTGGGCCCTGGGTTTTGACTGCCTCCAGAGGGGCAGTTCTAATCAGTTATCCCCAATCTGATGGTGGGTGAGGTTTCTTGCTCATGAACCAACAAAAATTCTTCTTTCCAGCATGTACTTTTTCTTTTCCGAGGATAATTCCATGTATAGAGTACACCAGATCTTCCCCCTTCACAATTATAAACCTATTGCATGGCGGGGGTAGGATGAAGTATGGAACCACCTCCTCTTCAGTTGCTAATTGTGCAACGTCTTCTTCAAAATATAGTCGTTTATCCAGATGTACTGCATGAAAATAATAATCAAAGGGAGATTCAACATTTAAATTTGAAATATTAATTTCAAAATCTTCCCTTTTAAGGTAGGAAGCTTTGAGATTTGGTTCTTCATGCATAGCCACTTGTATCTCTTCATGGACTTCCTCAAGTAGATGATAAATATCTTCAGGGAGCTCCATGTGTTCCTCAACCGGTGCATATTCTTTTTCATCTTCTTCTAAAGCAATGTAAGGATTGACCAAATCTGAAAATTCAAAATTATAAGGAGTGATGCTCAAATCAGATTGAATGAAATCAGAAAAGGTAGAGTTCATGGAAGGATCACCTCCCTGAGTTGGGTCTGGTTCAATCACTTCTTTAGTTGAATGTGCCTCTTGGATTTGATTATCACTGGATGGAGGGAGGTAGTCGGGCTCCTCCATCTTGACTTCAAATTCCACTAATTGGGTGGTGTCTTCCTTCCGCGGTGTTGGATCTTCTTGTTTGCAAGGCTTGGGAAGATCAATAAGTTCCTCACATTCATTCCAAAATTCATCAAGTTCTTGTTGATCTCCCACATGTAGCTCGGTAGGGAAGTCATCTTCTTTTTCATCAATCTCGGGTATAATTGGTTGAGTGATGATGAATGAGTCTTCAGGTACCTCAACATTTACCTCCTCTAGTTCTTCAATGATGAGTGGTGAATTTTTTTCCACCACTATCTCAGGTTCTTGCTCCGACTCAGGGTCAGGTTGCTTCATCATTGCACGGACATAGTCCAATGCCCATTCCATTTTGCTACCCAAATCATCCAAATTATTACTAATCCTTTCAACCCGATCATTGAGATCACGATAATCAATTTTTGGTTCTTGATATTGCACCTGTGAGTAATATTCCCATGCATAAAAATTTGAATTAGAATACATCATGGAAAAAAGATTTTTTTTTTCAAATTTATTTTTAAATTTGAAAAAGTCAAATATTTACAAATAGTCTGTGGCACTTCCTCCCCAGAAATGACGCCAAGTTTGGCGCACGCCTGTCATGGGGCGTGCAAAAACAATATTTTATTTACCTAAGTATAGTATAGAAGTTGATCCTAGGTAGTCTCCCGAAGAGGAGTGCACACAAAACAAGGTTGTCACTTTTTGTTGGTTTTCGTAAAAAGATTGGTTTTAATTAATTTGAATGACTATGAGAGAAACAAACAACAGAAATTGATTGATTTTAACAAATGATAAAGATGGTGATCGGATTGGGTTCGGCTAGACTTAGTGTTGTGCCATCATGGTTTCCAAATTTTATCTCTTTTTCTTCCTTAAACTGGTAAAAGAGATGTGATGAGAATTTTCCTTTCTAAAACCCTAGATTGGTATATCCTCCTTCCAATTCGTTTAGGGTTGTAGATGGTCTCTTAATTAATTAGAGCAATCCCATACCTGGAATTGTTGTTCCCTAATAAACCAAGATTTCGACATACAATTCTACACACGTTCTTGACAACCGTCGAGCAATCATCACCCAACCCTAATCATGTTCCACCGTATACAGATTAGAATTGGGTGGAGGGAGATGTGATCATCGACAAAAGAAATTTATAATTTTAGAATCAAAACCTTAACACAAATGAATTCAGAATTTAATACTGAATTTAGAATTGGAACCAGAAGAAGAAATAAGAACAAATTTTATTCATTTCAAGCACAAAAACTCAAACACAACACATAGGTCCAGCCTCCCCTCTTTTCGATCACTCAAATGAAACTACACCTCCATGGATGGGGTAAGATAGATAATGCAGGTGAGGAGAGACATTTAAAAATAAAGGAAATAAAAGAAAAAGCTGAGATGTTATTCTCCTTGGTGTCCTAGAAGGAATGGGATGGAGAATGTGATGTGTTGAGGAGGAGGACCTCTCCTCCTATTATAGCCAGATTCCTGTCCTCCGAATGTTGTCGAATTTTGGACCCAATAAATGACCTCTTCATGCGTTGATCAATTCTTCAATGTTGTTCATAATTGTCTTGGACGTGTCCCCTAAAAATATCAGAGGATTTGGAAAGGTATTCCGAGAGTTATGTCCCTTTTACTCTGATCATTTATTCTGTCCAGTCAAAATCTCCAAAACGCCAAACCCCGGATTAGGAAGCTATAATGGACCCTCAAACGGATGAATCCCGCGGTTCTTACTTAATCAATGATGCTCCAAAACTCCTTTCGCGTCCACCCACCGAAGTTGACAAGCTTTGGGCCCACAATGGATGAGTTATGGATCCCACACCAAAACTAGGCAGAACTGGAAGTAGTTTTCTTGAACCAACTTGTGAGCTTCTTTTGAGCTTCCATATGGCCGATTCAGCTTTTAGTCCAAAAATAGTAAATGAATAACGGGATTTGTAGAATCTGGAAAATTAATAATATTTCAATTTGGATCCATGTAGATAATGTTATGGCCAAAATACAGAAATAAGTTAAAACTGTTAAAAATCCAAAATGGCCAATTTTTACTATTCAGCTCAAAATAACACCAAAATCATAAAAATGAAACAATTCATCTTAGAGGAACACTTTTGTGAGTTTAAAACAATGATATTAAATATAAATTAATTGAAAATATTTTCTCTATCAGTGACGCAGAGGTCCAAGCGGGCCAGACCTTCAGATGGGAAATCTCAAGGTGATGATTCGGTTGTGCGGGGCACACGAAGGAGATCCAGCTACTCGAGGAGAAGGAAATGCTACGCATGCGGCGGGCAAGGTCACATGGCTCGAGACTGACTGACTCGTCCTGCTGATGAACAACAGGCAGTAGAGGGACCTCCCAGGCAGAGGTCCGACCATGACAGTCCGCAGGGAGCAGGCGGGCGAGGCAGAGGAGCTGGCCGAGCAACGGGTGGTGGACGATGCTTTGAGGACTTACCACCACCACCACTTGGGAGACCACCCCGACCACAGGGAATAGCTGGATAGGGAAGATCTCAGCTTCAGGAAGCTGAGGCCTATGATCATGGAGCTCCGGGAGAAGATGGACAGGAGCAGGACTAGCTCCAGACCTGAAGACTTTTGTTCATGTTGCTTCTAGCTTTGTTGATGTTTGTTTGATGTTGATTTGTGTATTTGTACTTTGAGCTGTAGTAATAAAAAGACACTTTTCTTGTGGCGTTTACCTTCCTGTCCTCTCTTTTAGTTGTTACTAAGAGGTTCCGGTTTAAAAACTGTTGACTTGACCCTCACTTTGAGATACCTACTGGGACCACACACTGATGCCGACAGTGTGACTCAACCCTTGGAGGCAAGAGTAACGGTTGGATCTCTTGGTAGTAGCATCGAGGCCTTACGACTTCATCCTTGGTATGGAATAGTATCATCCATGTCAGGATTGACTGTATTAGGTGAAGAACGTGGTTCATCCAGGGGATGAGACCAGATTTCTCTTATCGGCAAAGAAGAAATCACAATAGCTCTTGTAGGACCAGAAAGGTCCAAGTCATCCAGGAGTGGAAGAGGACATCTTAGAGCCGGTAGAAGTCTTTTACTGACAGGAGGCAGATGCCACTAGAGTTTGAGGATGGAGACCGCGTCTTCTTGCGGGTCTCACCTGTACGCGAGTTACAGAATTTTGGCCGAGGCAGCAAGTTGTCTCTGCACTCCTTTGGACCCTTCTAGGTCCTCAACGAGGTAGGTGAGGTGGTTTACCACTTGACACATCCACCTCAGTTTCACCAGGTGCACGATGTCTTCCACGTATCTCAGTTGAGGAGATACGTGCACGAACCGACACATATCATTGACCATGGGGAGTTGGATGTTGATGATGGGGCGACTTTTGCGGAGGTCCCGGTGGAGACCGAGGATCGACAAGAGAGGGTCCTACGTGGACGATCGATTCCTCTTGTGCGCATCAGATGGAAGCACGAGAACCTCCAGGAGAGCACTTAGAAGTGGGAGGCTCAGATGCGTGCTCAGTACCCACTTTTGTTTCCCTAGTTTATGATGTATCTTTACGGGGATGTAAATCCCTGAGGTGGGAGTGATGTAAAGACCCGTAAAATTCAAGGGAATTTTTTTCTTAATTTTCTTTGGAATTTTACAAGAACGCAGTTCCTGACGGCACATGATTCCGAGGCCTGGTGTGCCCGGAATCATTTTCTGAAGTTTGGCTCGGGTATGTTCAGTGAACGAATGAGCGGGTTTTTCTAACTTTTGAACCGATGCTCGGAATCGAATTTCGAGGGCAACAATGGAATTGCAGCGCTGATATTTTCTTAGAAACTCCTCTTCCGGAGTTGCGTTTTCTCAGTTGTGGGTTTTAATTTTTTTGGCGTTAAGTGAAGAAAATAAAATAAAGTGGTGCAACAACTTTATTTTATTTCACTTAAAGCCACTGAAAGCCACTTAAAGCTACTTAAGCTGAGTTGAAGCGGATAGGGTGGAACCCGAAATATCCTACCCTCTTGGTAGGATATTTGTGAGGTGAGGCCCGTACGAGCCCCACCGTTTCTTTTCCTCTAAGTAACGCACCCCCGAAAACTCCTCTTTAATGAAAGTCAACTGGTGCATTTTCTAAAACTCTTAACTCCCATATTAATTGGACAGTTAAGACGTTACCATTAATTCACCGAATTAATGGTTCGTTTCTTAACTTGTTTTCAAACTATTGGAATAATAATAAAATAAGACCAACACACTTTCTTCTTGGGTGCAGTTTTTTGAGAGAATTTGGAGAAATTGTATCTTCATACTCCTTTGCGAAGAATGAGAAGAACGCAAAGAACACCGGCCTTCGACGAAAGGAGATGAAGAACGCCAAACTCTTGGAGACCGATGACACGACGCCGTGTACCGCGACGCCGACGATTCTCCTCCCCCGACGTTCTTCTGTGGAGATCCTTCCCCATGACAATCTTCGATCAACACCGATTGAGGTAGGGGAATACAGATATTTTTATTTTCCTTTTTGGTTTTTATCCTTAACATGGATTTAATTCGTGAAATTAAATCTGTGTGTTTTCTTTAACCCTTGGAGATCGTCGATGCGACACCGTATACCGCGACGACGCGACGCCCTTCCGCGATGAGACGAACCTCTTCTTCCGTGACTGTCAATTCTGCGAAGAACTCTCGTTCGACGACTACTACGAGGTAGGGGTTTTATTTGAGAATAATATTTATTCCCATGGTTGTTTCCTTCTAAAACAAAGAACCCAGATCAACTCATCATCAAGCTGATCCACGATTGTTTTTATCTGCGGGATGAGAACTTTTATTTATGGGAGTTTTTTGTGTGAACTAGGTTCAATTTTAATTTATTAAAATTGTGCCTTGTTATGTTTTCATGTGTTGATTATTATTCCCAGTTGTTATCACCTAACGCGGAGGGTGCGGGACAAACAAACACGGCCCGACAACCCTCCGCAGTTTTTCGTTGATACGTGGATTAACGGCGTTTACGAAATGGGATCGGAATGGCGATTGGAGGCCTTCGCATCAAAGTTAGGATCCCAGGATAACCGTAGGTGCAAACCGCAGGCAAAACGGACCACCGAAGCGCGTCCGGTGGTCCGCGGAAGTTCCCGCCGGTGCGCCACGCCGGCGCCGGCAGCCAGAGGCGGCGGCCGGCCTCCAGGAAGCGGCTGCGCCCGGTGCGCCGCTGGGAAGACCCGCCGCGGCTGAAGCTGCGGCGGTGAGCGCCGGTCCCGCAGCTGCGCGGGACCGCGGGGAACGGACGTGGCCTTGTGCCACGTCCGGTGACACGGAGCGGCCCCCGCGTAGGGGCCGCAACTCCTTTGGTGCGGCCGCTCGGCCAGCACCGAGCCGCCCAGACTAGCCAGCCGGGTCACGCCCAGCTAGGTCGGACCCGGACCCGGGTCAGGTCGACCCGGTTCGGGCCGACCCGGGAGGGGGGGGGGGGGATGGGGCCGGGTCGGTCTGGGTCCAGACCCCCCGTTTTCTGACCTTTTGGGTCTTTTGCCCATATCTTGAGCTACATGCCTCTGATCGATGCACCGTCAGTGGTGATGCGATCCTTGGATCGAAACAGTCGTTTTGGTATATCACACTCAAGGTTTCGGAGTACTTTGGGTTTGGGCGGGTTGGTTCGTACACGAAACCAACCGGGCCCTCGGAGTGGAAACACTCATAACTTGAGCTCCGGACGTCCGATTGACGTGCCGTCGACTTTGTTGAATTCCTCTAAGTGAGACGGATCTTTTGCCTTACTCTGCCCGAGGTTTGGATGTAGGTGGAGTACGGTCGGGTTGGTTTTGCCTTAAAAACCAACCGGGCCCCTGGAATGAAAAAGCCAATAACTCTCAGACCGGGCGTCCGGTTGACGCGCCGTCTGCGACGTTGAGTTCCTGTTGACGATACAGAACTTTTGGATACATCAACTCTGGACTATGTGTCAGTGGATGTATCAGCCTTTCGGCTCGTGGAGCGGACCCTCCCGAACGAGCTTGCTGTGTGCAGGAACCCTAGAGCTGGCTGCGACTAACGATGAAGACTATCGTACTGGAATCCTATGTGGGTTCGACGATGAAGACTATCGTACTAGAATCCTATGTGGGTTCGACGATGAAGACTATCATACTGGAATCCTATGTGGGTTAGACGATGAATACTATCATACTGGAATCCTATGTGGGTTCGACGATGAAGACAATTGTACCAGAATCCTCTGTGGGTTCGACGACGATGACTACAATGCTTGTATCCTACGTGGGTCCCAGTAAAATGAATCAGTGACTACATCTGATCATCTCTCTTACTTTACAATTGATGTGTACCTGTGTGAGCTGAATCCTGTTTTCTTTCCTTTGTGGATTGTGTTGTGCTATCCTGTGTGGATTTACATTTTTCTTTCCTGTGTGGACTGGGTTGTACTTGAGCTCAGATGTTGGAGTCGAGCGAGAATTGATGACTTAGGTATATGTATGGGCATATACTTAAGCAGTGTCGGATGTTACTTCATGATTGTATCTTTTCTTTGTGGATTATCCTTTGTGGATTATGGGAGACCTTCGGGGGTCTCGGGGTCCCTAGTGAGTAGCTTATACTCACCCCTGCACTGGCTATGCCCGCACTACGTTGTGTTGGTTGCAGACGATGGACAACGCTGATCGTGGTTGAGACTTACGGAGCAGGATGGTACCTGGAGGTGGACCACTGGCGGGACATACTCGGAGTGGACGGTTGGACCCGAGGAGATGTGGAGGCTATCTGTACTCACCCTTCAGGTGGGAGTCTAGTGGACGGATCGAGGCTGCAGCTTTACTTTTCAGTTGTTGTTTTCCCGTTCGAGCTGTACTTTACTTTCAGTTTGGGTTTGTATATTAACCCACTTACTTTCCGCACTTACTGTTGTTCTCATTTTTTACTTAGTGTTTACTTCTACTGCTTGATTTCTCTGTGGTGTTTGTGGTTTACTTACAAAGGCAATGCCTTCCCTTTACCTGGATTTACGCCTTGGTGCTAGTCGACAGCCCTGGCCTATGGAAGGCGGTCTTGGGGTAGTCACGGCACGGGCCCCGAGGAAGGGTCATGACAGTATCTTCAAAAAATTTAATCATAAGTTGTTAATTTATTATCTTATGGTTATACAATAATTTTATGGGACCTTGATTACTTTTTAAAGGTGTTACAAAACGAGTATAGTTTTAAAGTTGTATTTTTGGAATAAATAATGATTTTATTTAAAAATTAAATATAAAATATTTATAAAATTATTTTCATAAAATGGAATTCATTTTTTAATTCAGATCATCGATATTAGGTTAGGTTAAATTTTTGGGATTTTTCTGAAACAGTTGAATTTTCAGTGAATAGTAAAAATGCAGTTTTGAGTTTCGGGTGTTTAATGATATCATTAATGATGGAATAATGATTTAAAATTTCTGGTCGACTTATGAATAGTTATATATTCTATTAGGTGTGCCATGTGGCCAATACCATGGGAAAATACCATGGAAAAACCCATGATTTTTCAAATACCACCGATGAGGTGTCCCTTGGAAATTAATAATTTATTCACCCACTTTTCCTATAAATAACAATCCATTTCCCTCATTAATTTCATTCCAAAATAATCCTCAAAAAATTTATGGTCTCCTTACCTCCCAAGGATTCCTCCAAAGGTTCCCTCAAGCCTCCCAAGGTCTCGACCTTCAAGATTTCAAAGTTACTCTTCAAGGTAAGGGATCCTTTCACCCCCCTCTTTTAAGTCATGAATTCCTTTATGTTGTGACTTCTAGTTTCCATATCTTTATCTTGAGGGTATGTTATCATATGTTCTAATTTCTATCCATTTGTTGATAGACCCTTTCCTCTCTCATAAATTTGTTTTATGAATTTTTAAGTGACGCCGTTAGGCTGCCGAATTTCTTGTAAAAGAAATCACATCTTCTCTTTCCTTTCAAGTTTTCTTTTCTTGTGGTATGTCATTAAAATATACATACCATGATCTTATCTCCATGTTACTCTGTATTTATATTATATTATGAGTTATTTATGAGTGGTTTACCCTTGTACCTTCTCTTTTTATTATTTTCTAAAACCATGTTATATAGATGTTATGCTGCAGAAATTTCGTCTCAAAATTTCTCTCTCTACCTCTCAAGAAATTATCTTATTTTATTTATGTGAATACCCAGAACTATTTAGTTTATATGGGTGTTCATAATTATATAAATATGATATATTTTATTCTGTAATTGACATACATATAACCCTCACTCTTTTTTCCATGGGTTATAAATAATATAATGATCTTATTTTTAATAACTTTTAAAACGTCACGATTTTGAAATGAAACTCATTTCTTTTATTCTCTATGGGTTATTTATGAAATGTTTAATTATTATCTATGTGTATCACATGAAAGTAAATACATATTAATGGTGATCCCTAATAGTGCTCCAATGCATTGGGTAAATAATTAATCTCTAGAGATGACAAGTTTCACGATACCTTGGTGAATAACCTTGATAATTTTTATGACACCTCAGGGATAAACCTTGGTGATATGTTCATGAAGGTCTAAATAAAATTTGTAGACACATATTCAAGTTATTATTCAAGTTATTTTTATTATGATATTCCTATACTTCCATTGCTCATGTTCTTATGTTTTTATTCAATTTTTTATTGATGTCACAAGTAAACTGATTCCCTTGTTTACCCTTACTGGGCCTTTTTCTCACCCTTTCCTTTGAATGTATGTCTCCAGGTTATGAGATGTAGTAATTGTACTTTGGATGAACTTATGATGAAGCCTTAAAAGTGGATTAGAAGAATGTTTTATGTTGTTTTTCATGTATTATGTTCCTGATTTCCAAGACACTAGACTTCAAAGATCCTCTGTTTGTAAAATGTAATGAAAATTTATGTAATAAAAAGGCAGGATGCCATAGTTGGTATCAAAGGATAGTTAAGTTATTTGTGGAAATTAGGCTATTAAATCTTTAGTAAGAACCCTATATAAGAGTTTAAATATAGGAAAACTTCCTGGTATTTTGGTGAATATTGATTAAGTGGTTTATCGAACAAATACATCCCCGTCTGGATATGAGCAGGTAGACGCGGATCTGGCACTGATGTACAAATGGGTGAAACCCGAAAACACCACTTTTAACTAGACTCTAATGGGAACTAGTGCATGACAACAGGCCTTACTGAACTCTTGGTTATGAAACTCCCAGGGGATATTTTTGGTTAACCATAAGCTTTTTATGAATCATTATGAAGGATTTATAGAGAAATGTAATTGTTTAAAAAAGTTTTAAGACATAAAACCTTTATAGTTAAAAGATTTGTAAATGAAATAAGTTTCTCATTAAGGTTTTATTGTTTTAGAAAATGGCAGTAAATGGGAGGAACCGTGCAAATGGTGACCGCAATGGACCATGTGCTGACGACCCTCCAATGGAAGCCGGAATGGAAACATTCATATGAATGATGAACCATCTGACTCAAGTTATGGGAAATAACTTGAATCAAGCTGAGAGACCGATCTCATCATGAATAGAAAAACATTCTATTGAGTCCTTTATGCGTCAACAACCACAAACCTTCAGTGGATTGACTGACCCATTGATTTCTGAGCAGTGGATCAGGTCTATCGAGAAGATATTTTCTGTGCTCTGCTGTTCAGAGCAATAGAAGGTCACCCTGACTGTCTATTGCTTAGAAGGAGAAGCTAATTAGTGGTAGTAGATGATTAAAAACATGAGGAAAAGAGTGGAGGTTGAATCTATGGAGTGGGAAGAGTTCAGAGGGATTTTCTTCAGTAAGTATTTACCTCGATCCATGAGAACAAGAATGGAGAAGGAGTTTCTCGAGCTGAAGTAGAAGGAGAATGAATCTGTCAGAAGCTATAAGATGAAATTCACCCAACTTTCATGATATTACTCTATATTTTCCATGGATCCAAATGGTAATGTTGATAGATTCTTCAGTGGACTAAGACCTCATCTACGGAAGAATCTAGCCAACCGAGACTATGATATCTACGAGGATATCATGCGAAGTGCGACGAAATTTGAACTGGAGTTTGGTG
This sequence comes from Viscum album, assembly GCA_963277665.1. Lineage (NCBI taxonomy): Eukaryota > Viridiplantae > Streptophyta > Magnoliopsida > Santalales > Viscaceae > Viscum > Viscum album. The sequence continues at coordinate 965,934,657 of OY728133.1, read as the reverse complement.
AGACGCAATGGTCTCATAAATCAAGCGACAAAAAGATATTGATCGAGCCCAGCTTAGGGAGGATCTTTGATCAGGGAAGATGAGGAAAGAAAGTTCAACATACCACGTGTAATAAATGTAGGAATAAGTATTTGGGGAACTGCCTGCTTGAGAGTGGGAAATGCTACAAGTGTTGAAGAGATGGCCATATTGCAAGGAATTGTCATAGTGATGTGAAACCTCAACTTCCAAACACTAATGAAAAGGGGAAGATGGTGTAGGCACTACCTGATGTCTAGTACTTTAAGTGTGGATAACTAGAGCACTTTTCTAATCACTGTCCAAATCCAAGGGTAGTGGAAGGGAACCACCATCAGCCTCAGTAAAGGCCATGGGAGCAAGGTAGTTCTTTTTCTATCACGACATATGTTGTTGAAGCTCCAAATGATGTGTTAGAATGTACTCTTGTTGTTCTCTCAAATCTATAAAGTACTTTGTTTGATTCTAGTTCTACGCATTCATTTATTTCCTCCAAGTTTATAAAGAATTTAGAATCAACCCCCGACTTTCTAAAAGTAGAGTTATCATTCAAGACTCCTGGTGGGATTTTCCAAGCATCATCAGTGTTTAGAAACTCTAGTATATACTTTGGTGAGCATAATATTATCGCAAATCTAGTAGTCATTCCCATTCTGAAATTCAACATTATACTAGGGATAGACTGGCTCTCAAAGTATAATGCTAAGATAAAATGCAGAAGTAAGGAAATCTCAGTAGTATTGAATGGAAAACCTACAGTTATCTTCCAAGGAGAGATATCTCAACCTGATATTTGTCTAGAAGAACCTCCTATATCCTTCTTTATGGAATTGATCGGTGAAGAAGAAGAAGGAAATGAGAGTTTGAGGATAGAAAATGTACCCATCTTCTAAGAATATGTTGATGTATTTCCTGAGGAGTTTCCTGGACCTCCCCCAGAAAGAGAGGTAGAGTTCTCCATTGAACTCGTACCTATATCTCATCCAATATCAAAGACCCCGTATAGGATGACTAATGTGGAGCTGGAGGAATTAAATAAACAACTCCAAGATCTTTTTGAGAAGGGGTTTATACGACTGAGTGTGTCTCCTTGGGGAGCACCTGTTCTCTTTGGGAAGAAGAAGGACGGATCTATGTGGCTATGAATTGATTATAGAGAATTGAACGGAATCATAGTAAAGAACAAATACCCTATTCCAAGACTTGATGACTTATTTGGCCAACTTCATGGGGCTCAATTCTTCTATAAGATTGATCTTAAATCTAGTTATCATCAATTGAGGGTGAAGAAAGAAGATATTCCAAAAACTTCCTTCTGATTAAGATATGGGAATTATGAGTTTGTTGTTATGCCTTTTGAACTGACTAATGCACCTCATATTTTTATGGATTTGATGAATAGAGTCTTTAAAGACTACCTTGATAACTTTATGGTAGTTTTTATTGATGATATTCTGATATATTCCAAAATTCTTGAGGAGCATAAGGATCATCTAAGGGTTATTTTTCAAACTCTATGGAAGGAGATACTTTTTGGAAAGTTCAGTAAATTTTAATTCTGGTTAAAATAAGTTGCTTTCTTGGGGCACATTGTTACCAATGAAGGAATCACAATTGTCCCTACAAAGATAAAAGTTGTAGAGGAGTGGCCTCAACCTACAACAATAACTGAGATTCATAGTTTCCTTGGATTAAGAGGATATTATAGGAGGTTTGTGAAAAACTTTTCACGGCTTTCTAATCAGTTAAACAAGTTAACTAAAAAAGGGGTCAAGTTCATCTGGACAAAGGAGTGTGATGAAATTTTCCAAGAGCTGAAGAAGAGATTGGTTACTTCACCTGTGTTAACTCTGCCCTCAAGTGGAGACATATTCGTTATTTTTAGCAATGCATCTCTAAAATAGATTGGGTGAATCCTCATGCAAAATGACAAGGTCATTACTTATAAATCTCGACAGTTGAAGACTCATGAGCAAAATTATCCTACGCATGATCTGGAGCTGGCTGTGGTCGTTTTTTCTTTGAAGATATAGAGGCACTATCTTTATGGGGAGAAATGTGATATATACACATACCATCAAAGTTTGAAGTATATTTTCACACAAAAGGATTTGAACATGAGACAAAGGAGGTGGTTGGAAATCCTTAAAGACTATGATTGTTCAATTCATTATCATCCTAGAAGAGCAAACAAAGTAACTGATGCATTAAGCAGGAAAGAACCAGTTGTTCTTTCTATGATGAGGATTCAAAAATATCCTTTGATCAATGACCTAGTAAAGCTGGACATGGGAATTATAAGGTAAGGTACATCATCAACACTAACCCAAATGATTTCTCAAGTGTCATTACTAGATAAGATCAAGAAAGATCAAAAAGAAGATCCTTTGTTACAGAAAAAGTTTGAGGCTATGAAGGATGGGATGTTTCATGAGTTCAATACTAATAAAGAAGGTGTACTGAAATTTCATACAAGACTATGTGTTCCATCTATTCTAGAAATAAAGGAGCTGATGGATGAAGCTCATAGCTCAACTTTATCTATACATCCTGGTAGAATCAAAATGTATAGGGACCTTTGTGATCATTATTGGTGGGATAATATGAAAAGGGAGATTGCTGACTACACTTCAAGGTGCATAGTATGTCAGCAAGTGAAGGAAGAGCAAGAAATTCCTAAATGGGTATTGCAACCACTACCTATACCATCATGGAATTGGGAAAATATCACTATGGACTTCGTCACTGGTCTCCCAAGAACTTCCAAAGTAAATAATGCGATATGGGTTATTGTGGACCGTCTCACCAAGACTTCCCATTTTATCTCCATTCGGGAAGATTTCTCTCTTGATAAACTTGCTAGGATTTAAGTGAAGGAAGTGGTAAGGATGTATGGAGTTCCACTTTCTATCGTATCTGATCACGATCCAAGGTTCACATCAAAATTCTGGATAATTCTTCAACAAGATCTGGTCACTGAATCGAACTCCAGTTTGGCCTATCACCCCCGAACTGATGGCCAATCTGAAAGAACTATTCAAACACTCGATGATATGCTGAGAACTTGCTCAATGGAATTTAAAGGTGGATGGGATCAACATCACTATTTAGTTGAGTTATCTTACAACAACAGCTTCTACTCGAGCATTAAAATGTAACCCTATGAAGCTCTATATGGGAAGCGATGTAGAACTCCAACTTGTTTGGATGAAGCTGGTGAGAGAAAGCTTATTGGGCCTGATCTTGTGCAAGAGATGACAGAAAAGGTCCATGCCATCCAATAACACATTAAGGATGATCAGAGTCGGCAAAAGAGCTATGCTGACAACCGTCGATGGGACTTGGAGTTTAATGTTGGTGACAAAGTCTTTCTTCGGATTTCACCTTGGAAGAGATTCATGAGGTTTGGGAAGAAAGGGAAGCTCAGCCCTAGGTACATTGGCCCCTATGAAATCCTTGATCGTGTGGGAGAAGTGGCCTATCGGCTTGCACTTCCTCCAAATATAGCCCAAGTTCATGATGTCTTCCACGTATCCCTCTTGAGGAAGTATATACCTAACCCTTCACATGTACTAAATCCAGAGGTGGTACAACTAGAACATGACCTATCTTATGAGGAGCAACCGGTGGAGATCTTGGATCGTAGAGACAAGGTTCTATGCAACAAGACTACCCACATTGTTAAGGTGTTGTGGAGGAACCAAAAATGTGAAGAAGCCACGTGGGAACCAGAGGATTCCATGAGAGAGAATTACCCACACCTTTTCCCAATAGAGGGTACGAGATAAAATTTTGGGGATGAAATTTCTTAAGGGGGGAAGAATGTAACAACCCAAAATTTTCAATTATATTTGTTTCCTATTTTTTTTGTTATTATATTTTATACCCAACAAAACTATATCCCTTAATTAATGAAGTCGGTATAATTAAAATGAGACCTTTGGGTTTTGACTGTTATATGACCGTTGGTCAATATGACCATTGGAAACTATAATATTAACGTTGTGTTTTTAAAAATAAGGTTATCTTGGTTAATTAATATAGAAAGAAGATTTAATGGCCTCATCCAATAGACTCGAGCCATACGAATCCCATCTATTAGAGCTTGAGAAGGAGGTAGCATCACTGGGCTTTTCTCTAGACCAAGCCCAAGACGAACTTCAACATATGAAGCTTGAACAGAATCACCTAAGAGAGAAGTTCAAGCTGATATAAATCACCAATCAGGAAATGTTGTCCGAGCCACCCCAAGATTCTATCACCATAGCACACCTAACACTTAGGTCCTATGCTGGTGTAAAAAGGGGCTATGTAACGAGATCTTAGCTGCTTTGTGTAATCCTTTTATAAAAATAAAATTGTTATTTATTCTTATGGAAAAGTTTGTGAATTTAAAATATCCGAATAAATATAGGATGTGTATTATTGATGAATTTAGGAAAAAGGGGCATTTTAAAATATTTTTGTATTCATTAAATAATTAATAATGTGAAATGATTTTCAAAAAATGGTCTTCTACAGTTGTGAGCAGTGAGAAATTTAGATTCTAAAAAGATCAACTTGGTTTTTAGTGAATATTAAAGTAGGAATAGTAACATACCCATATGAATAGTAATGAATAGTAATTTGACCAAAAAAATAGAAACTTCACCCATGAATGTATAAATACATTTTAGACATCTTAAAAGTGAAAAAATGATCATAGTTTATGTTTTGGAATTTTTGTATGCCATAAATATTTTATTTACAATTTTATAATTAATATAATAATTTAAAATAGAAGTTTATCTTCATAAAATTTAATCATAAATTGTTACTTTATTGTCTTATGGTAATACGATAATTTTATGGGACCTTGATTACTTTTTTATGGTGTTACAAAATGAGTTATAGTTTTAAAGTTGTATTTTTGGAATAAATAATGATTTTATTTAAAAATTAAATTAAAAATATTTAAAAAATTATTTTCATAAAATGGAATTAATATTTGAATTCAGAGCATCAATATTAGGTTAGGGGGAATTTTTGGTCTTTTTCTGAAACAGTTGAATTTTCGGTGAATAGTAAAAATGCAGTTTTGAGTTTCGGGTGTTTAATGACATCATTAATGATATAAGATTTCCGGTATACTTACGAATAGTGATATATTATATGAGGTGTCTTAATTGACCAATACCATGGGCTAATACCATGGACAAGCCCATGGTTTTGCAAATACCACCGATGAGGTGTCCCTTGGAAATTAATAATTTATTCACTCACTTTTCCATTAAATACCAAGACATTTCCCTCATTCATTTCATTCCAAAATCATCCTCAAAAAATTTCTGGTCTCCTTACCTTCAAAGTAGTCCTCCCAAGGTTCCCTCAATCCTCCCAAGGTCCCAACCTTCAAGCTTTTGAAGTTACTCTTCAAGTTAAGGGATCCTTTCACCCTCCTCTTTTAAGTCATGAATTCCTTTATGTTGTGACTTCTAGTTTCCATCTATTTATGTTGAGGGTATTTTATCATATTTTCTAATTTCTGTCTATTTTTTGAGAGACCCTTTCCTCTCTAATCAATTTGTTTTCTGAATTTTTAAGTGACACTGTTAGGCTGCCAAATTTCTCGTAAAAGAAATCACATCTTTTCTTTCCTTTCAAGTTTCCTTTTCTTGTGGTATGTCATTCAAATATACATACCATGATATTATCTCCATGTTATTCTGTATTTATATTGTAATATTAGTTATTTATGAGTGTTTTACCCTTGTACCCTCTCTTTTTATTATTTTCTAAAACCATGTTATATAGCCGTTATGCTGTAGAAATTTCGTCTCAAAATTTCTATCTCTACCTCTCAAGAAATTATCTTATTTTATTTATGTGAATACCCAGACCTATTTCGTTTATATGGGTGTTCATAAGTATATAAAGATGATATATTTTATTTTTTAATTGACATACATGTAACTCTAACTCCGTTTCCATGGGTTATAAATGATATAATGATCTTATTTTTAAGAACTTTTAAAACGTCACAATTTTGAAATGAAACCCATTTCTTTTATTCTCTATGGGTTATTTATGAAATGTTTTATTATGATCTATGTGGATCACATGAAATAAATACATATTAAGGTTTCACCCTAATAGAACTCCAATTCATTGGGTAAAGAATTAATCTCTAGAGATGACAAGTTTCATGATACCTTGGTGAATAACCTTGGTAATTTTTATGACACCTCGGGGATAAAACTTGGTGATATGTTCATGAATGTCTAAATTAAATTTTGTAGCCAAATATTCAAGTTATTATTAAATTTATTTTTATTATGATATTCCTATACTTCAAATCATCATGTCCTTATGTTTTTATTCAAGTTCTTATTGATGTCACAAGTAAACTGATTCCCTTGTTTACCCTTACTGGGCCTTCTGCTCACCCTTTCCTTTGAATTTATGTCTCCAGGTTATGAGATGCAGTAATTTTACTTAGGATGAAATTATAATGAAGCCTTAAAAGTGGATTAGAATAATTTTTTATGTTGTTTTTCATGTATTATGTTCCTGATTTCCAAGACACTAGACTTTAAATATCCTCTGTTTGTAAAATGTAATGAAAAGCTATGTAATAAAAAGGAAGGATGCCATAATATATATAACCAGGACCCACCTATAACTGAAATTACAGATCACTATTCATACATATATTTAGTTCAGAACCATTCAAAGAAAACACTGTACCGAAAAATGGTATACGACTAAGACAATAATCATATCTGTGATATAATAAATAAGAACATTTAATGAAATTTTCAATGAATTATGATCATAAATAAAAGGGAATTATAAATACAAAAAAATTGAATAAGTTGTTAATAAGAAATATATCATGAAAAATTATGTCCAAATAAAATGAAAACATGTAAAAAGAGTGTTTAAGAAACTTAGAAAAGAGCCACTTTCGTGCGGTTTAAAGCAAAAGTTCTAAGAGTATTTTAAAATGGAAAAGGAATAATTGTTTGTATAAAAATAGAAATGAACTAATATAGTTCTTCATGATAAAAATATTAATTTTATAAAAATATTTTTGGCTTAAAATAGATTATGGAGTGTACTTTAAAATGTGTATGAAATTAGAAAGTTCCCTTAAATCTGGCTTGCTTATCTGGAAGAATTGGGAAGAGAACCTTTTAAAAAATGTTTTTCTCCATAAAATAAATCTGAAATGATATAGGTAAAAGATTTTGGAACATATAAATATAATATATTATATTTATATTAAAATAAATAATTACTACATTGGGGTATAGTGAGAGAAAGCATAACCCGAATGAAAAATGGAGATTCGAGGAGAAACCCTTACCTTATGTTTAAATCTGTTCAGAACTTGATCTTAATGTACTAGATAATAATATTAAATTAATTAATTAATTAATTCAAACCTTTTTACATATATTTTATTTATTATAATTTTATTAAGTTCATATATGGCCTTTTTGATGAGTTATAATATACAATTTATCGTTTGCAAGCATTCATTTCCTTGGTTTTCATGATCAGTTTACTTGTATACATGTGTGGAAAAGCATGTAAAATGAGAATAGTTGTATAAAATTGAAATTATATGTTATTAATGAAATTATAGAATATTAAATGGGTATATATTTAATTTAGTTATATGGTATGAGGATGAATCATTAGATAAAGTGTCAGTGATAATCGTTATTTTGGTGTTTTTTGATCATCAGAAACTAGTTTTGTTTTATTAATTATAATTATGTATATATACTACTTATAGAACTTAAATTAAGATTTAATACATATATTATAATTTTTTAACCATATAAATGGTTTTATGAATATACTTTATGGTGATAATGGAAATAGAAAACTCGTCATCCTTGAATGCGATAAAGTAACACATCACGGATGATGTTTTCATTTTTAGAAAAGAAAGGGGAGGAGAAAGAAATGATGATGGATTATTAGATTAAAATAATAAAATTATAGTATATGTGAGATAATAGAGTTACCATTCCACTTGGATAAGGTGAGGTGAGTATAGAATAAGAAAAGAAAAGAAATTGGAAAAAAATTAAGAGAAAAGAAAAGAGGTTTTTAGCTCTTGAATTATTCTCCTTGAGAACCACCTTGAAGAACTTGAGTTTGGTATTTTATTAAGACCAAGGGATCTGAGATGTGGGGAAGGGGCTTGGTAAAAGGGTTGGGAAGAACTTTTAAAATGATCAAAACATTAAATGTGTGAGGATAAGAGGTGGTAATTATAGTGGATGAGTGACACGCCCGGAAGGCGTTGTTAATTCCTCTGGGTGAGGGTCAAATTAAAAATTTATATTATTTGAAACCATAATAACTACAAAGGAATAGTATGGTAGAAGTATGAGGTCGGACCCACGGAGAAAAGGGAGCGTGACGATGACAACTCTAGACTAAAGGTTAGCTCTCCCCAATTTTAGTTTGAATTTATTAATCTAAGGACACAAATTGGAATAAGTGAATTCAAATAGAGAGACATAAGAGAGAGGAATTAGTTTCCCCAGGTGGTTTTTATAAATTAATTCATATTTACTTGAAAAATAATTATATCAAATAATTGTGAAACCAAAAAATTTCATTGATAGAAGAAATTTCCATTTCCAATTAAAATACACAAGAATACCAACTCATCTTGGTCAGATGAATCAAAATATATAAAGTGCATTTAGTTCAGATTTCTAAAAGTAGAAGAGTAATTCAATTAAATGTTCATGAATAAATTATACTAATCATATTGGGGTTTATTCATTATTGAAAACATATGGTCTATTAATCAATGAAGAATAAAATATAAGTGCATTCTCAACATGATACTATCACATAAAATCATCATTACGAGAAAAGGAAAATCAAATAATGATGGTACACACCCCCTTTTACTGACTCCTCTCCCCCTATGGGTTTTAGCCAACCATCATCGAGTGATAGCTAATGAAAACTAAACCCAAATCCATAGGTAATATATTAATAAATAAAAAATGAGAAAATAATAAAGAAAAGAATGAGATTGTAATTAAACTAATTAGAATTAAAAATTATAAGGAAGAAGAAGAAAGAAAAGAAAAGAAAAACCTAATGAAAAACCTATCTATAGTATCCTCCTGATGGTTTCACCACCAATGTCTATTGGGATGCCTCAATCATATGCCCAACCTTCCTATTTATAATCCCTTCAGTCATTAATGGCTTACCCCAGGTCAAAAATGTGTTTTAATGGTCGGTCGGGTCAAAAAAAATCTAAAAATACCATCAACGATACACTGGAAATCCGTGTCTTTTTGCTGTGTTGAGCTATTACATGATGTGTAATATGATTTCATGTTGTGTAATATTTAGTCATGTTTTTTACTTCTCATGACAGTCATATTCTTACACGTAGCATATTAACTTTACACGATGTGTAATTTCAATTTCCAGTGCTAGAATCCCTATTTCGTCCTACTTCTTCAGTTTTGTGCCTTAGATATACTCCACGAACTTCCTAAAAAATCTGGTGTCGCTCCATGGGTGAAGATAAGTGGCACAAAGTGTCGTTTTTTCCTTCAATTCCCATGTTTCCCTTGGTATTTCTCCAACAGTTCTGCATAAGAATACACAAGACATTAATATCAAGAACAAATCTTATATTAAATCAATTATTATTTATTTAATTCACATATAAAAATCCATAATTTTTTTATTCAAAATAGTGATATCAAGGATAGGGGTTTTTTATAATTATTTTATTCATTAGTTTTTTATTTTGGCTCAAGACTATGAATATTTCTAGAATTATCACTAAGTATATTAAAATAATGAAGGATAGTTTTTTCATACGTACGACCTACCGTCTCCACGAATGGTGGAATTAATTTTTTTATCTCTATCTTTTTTAGATGAATATATATATATATATATATATATATATATATATATATGTAACACCCAAGTTTTCGAATGAGGTTGAATTCCTCACCCGTTTTGACTTTTTGGACTTTAGTGGGTAGAACAACCACTTTATTGATCATGAGAACTTAATTCCGAAATTTTCCCTCACTTAAGACCTTGTTTTTAGATCATCTTAATGATCAAAAAGTGTATCGAGGTTTTCATTGGATCTAGGGTGCATGAAAGGCCAAAAAACCAAAATTTTTAGGATTTTCATACTGAGGTGCACAATTTGGATAAACCGCATGGCCTCTCCGTAAAAACCATGCACCCTCCGAATGCACTAAGCATGGTTTAATAAATCGTGTAGGAGGGTGAACATGAACATACATGAACCTATACTTTTTTTAGTAGAGGGATCCTCACAGTGTATGCATGGTTTTGGAAAACCATACATAGGCCATATTCTTAGTTCCACTTAACTAGTGGCTACACATTAGATCAACATAGTTTTTCCTAACCTTGTGAGCTGACCATGCGAGGTCTAACTCTTAAGCAGTAGGAGCCATATGGTTTCTACATGGTTTGGAAAACCGTGCGATCTAACTATGCAGTCCATTAAAATTTTTAAATTATGATTTTTCCATTCCTTCTATTCAACCCATTTCTCCTTCTTTTCTTTATTTTTCACCCATTCATAGTAAGGAGCTACTATTTCTTCTCCTTCCAGCTATCCTTTAATCCATCTCACCCATCCTACCTCCATTTTTTGATTTGTTTATGGTGTTGAATCTGTATCAGTAAGCCCTCGAATCCTCTTTCTTGTTTTATTACTTTCCCTCTCCATATGGTGCAACAAATCCATGTGAGTGGTTTTACCCTATTTTTAGGATTTTTTTCTAAAATTACAATTTCTTCAAAATAGGCTCAAGTTAGAGTATAAGATCATGTATTCAAGTTTCTACCAATACGAGGTAGATGGTTCTAACATTTATTTGTGTTTTCATGAGTGTTTTGGGGGTGTAAATTTTATAGCACCATTGGACAGTTTGAGAAAGACCCTATAAATTAAATGGTTTCCTATAATTAATTAATTTAACTCATTGAGGATACTTGTGGGCATGCTCCTCAATTCTATAAAAAGTTGATGCTTGGTGAGTGGTCGGACCTTGGGCAGATTTGATCGAGGTGTTGATTTATTTAAATTGAATTGTTCAATTTAATCATATTAAATTGTTATATATATGTTAATTTCATGGGATGATATCCATGGGATCGTGATGAGCTGGTCTTGAGGAATGATATGGAATTATCCATATGGACTGAGGTGATATGATTGTCAGGCTGGTCATGTCTTGAGATATATAGATATTCGGGTGTTGATCATCGTATTTTGGATGACTCGGTTATCAGATCGCGGTGGTGAGGACATCAAGTTATGGGTATAGCCTAGGTTATATAAGATGGTGATGGACATCTGGTGGAGCGACTTGGTAATAGTGGCACGAGGCGATGAAGTGGTGTGAATTATGTTCTATTTGGTGATTTCCACTCACCCGTGTTGGCTAGTGCACCATTTGGTGTCGTTTTCACATACTAGGACTCAGATGATGAGGTGGTTTTGAACAATTGTGTGGGTAGAGGCCTCTTGTGGTTGAGGATTAAGTTTATGGTTTGGAGTAATTTCTATATAAATTCCCAGAGATAGTGAGGAGCCATTGATTGAAAGTTTTGAGACTATCAGTTCGGGGATGAAGCTCACTATTCTTGAGGCTGATGGGCCATGATCATTTGGGAGGATGGAAATCGTGGTTCCTCAAGACATTGACTGTTGATCCAAATATGTTATCATTTGGAGGACCGACATCACTGTGCCTCAGGATGTTGGGCTTTAAGCTGATGTGTGGTTTGAGCAGGGGTATGAGGGACCAAATTCTTATTGGTTAGGTGTTCCTACGGGACATTGGTGACTTGACTTGGACATGAGGTATCAGTTGGAACATGGTGCTAGGTGACTTTAATAGAGGTGGGAACTAAGGGTTCACTAGGAATGATCTATATTAGGGGATTCCTTAGGATTAGTCTAAGTATCCTCTCAACTATATTATTTTCGTGTTGGACGAAGTTGGTGATTCCACCCTTATAGCTGCTGAGGACAAGGTGATCTGGTTATTATTATTCATGTGTACTGTGATGTTTAATTTATTTATTTTAGTACACACTTGATAAATCAAAGATGTAGATAGGAACATGTTTGTGGTGGTGTACTGAGATTCTTTCTCAAACCCTACATAGGTCCTTTGGGACACGTGTATATTTTATGGCCTTGTGATTAGGTAAAGGTTCAGACAGAGGAGATAGACCTTAGTGATGGGATGTTTAGCATGCGATGGATAGGAAGGGATCACAAGTTATTTCCTTATCCAGAGTTATGATTTGTTTTATTTTATATCAGCATGCTTATTTGTACCAAATGAGGTCAGCCATTATCGACTCTTCTTCTTATTGTATTGTATGACTTGTTATGTATGCATATTCTATTTTAATATCTATAAATGGAATGTCGGATTTTTTATTTATTCCGCTACTGCTATTGATTACGTTTCCTCTATTTTCTGCAATTTCTTATGCTTTCTCCATTTGAGAGTTACTAGTCTAGTCTATTGGTCTTTATTTTACACTTTTATATCTATTAGACCATTATTATATCATCATAAGAGGGTATAGTCTCCCCACCATCACCTTTTTACACCCTCGCTACTAGTTGAAAGCCTTTTTCATATGGGGAGGTGCACCTAAGAACATTGTAACATGGCCCAAAGCACTGTTTGGGTGGCTAAATGGATCAGGGTGATACAAATGGTATTAGAGTAGTTCTTTATTGATAACTAGTAGAAGTGTTCAGCTAGATACTAGTGATATCACATGTTTTCATTTTTCTTGTTTGGTCTTAGTGTTTGGGTTGTGGTAGACTGGAGATTAGGATGTTATTAGAACGAGTTTTCGAACTCGTGTTTGGGTGCCTACATCCCCATGCATGGGGGACATACCAAATTACCGAGGGTGGGAATTACTGTTATGCTTTTCTCATTTTATAGTTCATCTAATTTCCACCACTAGTGGTGCACTTGGAATGTGATTGTTACCTATTATGAGATGCGACCCTTGGACTAGTTTGGAACGGGAGGAGATATTGGACCCTTAGCCCGGTATGGAAAGGGGTGTTTGTTATGTTTCTTATGCTTTCTTTCTAGGAACATATGATGTTTTAAAATATATTTATTCACGTTCCATGATATAAATTTCTTCTGATTATCATTGGGGACCATGATTGTGCTAAAAGGTGTTAGGTTGTCTAAAGTGTCAACAAAGGAAGCTAAGCGGTGTTTTCCTGCCTAGATTCTCTTTGGTGGAATCATACTCAACTAGACCATGAGAGTGGACCCAATGAAATCTATTTTTGGCATGTTATGTATATGTGTGTGTGAGGTTGGATCTTATAGGAGTAGGTAGGGATGATTATGTTGGGTGATGTTGATCACCCGATTGGGTGATGTTGATCACCGAGTTGAGTGATGAGGTCATCAGATTGAGGTCACATGGTTTGTTAGGATGGGAGTGTCCTAAGGTATATGGGATACCTCAATCTGATATGGGTGGGCAAGGGGCCAAGAGTCCAGATGTATTGAGACATGTTTGTGATGGGGAATGGTAAGGGTAGTGAGTTTACACAACCTGTTATTGCTTTCCATATATGTGTTATATATATATATATGTTATATGGGATATCTAACTATGTATTAGTATTCAGCAGGATGCCACCTAGACGAGCTCTAATGAAGCGTCAGACGGGTGGTGATGTGGTTACATAGGATCATACACATGTTGAGGCCTTTGAGGGTTGGGATTAGGCCCCTAAGGGCTAGGTAGATCATGATCCGTAGGTAAAAGCTTAGGTACATGCTCAGGTGTAGGTAGGGAAGCCACCAGATTTGACAGCTTTTGGGCCGTGGCTTGATGATCAGCTCAGAGAGAGCCTGGTATGTGTTATCTAGTGTATTGATAGGGGAGATTTGGGAGTAGAGCCTTTGATGGAGTATTTGACTTAGGAGTTTCAGTCACAACACCCACTACTATTTCAGGGTGAGGGTAGTCCATAGGTAGTTGATAACTCTATCGAGTCGATTCAGATTATATTCGAGTAGATTGAGACACCCCTAGGGTGGAGGGTGAAGATAGAAACATATATTCTCATAGGAACAACTAAGAATCGATGGGTCATGTAGGTTCAAATGGCCAGACATGAGGGACTAGCCTAGAGTACTTTGAGGCTAGGTTCTTCAAAAATTTGTTTCTGGATATGCTGAGGGTGGAGAGAGATCGAGAGTTATTGAGCCTATAATAGGGAGACATGTTCATCACAGAATATGTAGCAACATTCACCGAGTTCTATCGTTTCTCAACCAGTATGGTGGGTTATGACAACTCTAGGGTGACACATTTCGAGGATAGTTTAGCATACCATTCACGTGCAGGTAAACATCTTCAAGTTGGCCTCATTCTCAGAGGCGGTGAATGAGGCACTCATAGTCGAGATAAACTTGATGGATGGATCATACTCAAGCTAAGTGACAACATCATGTGATGTCAGTAAAAATGATTCAGATATATGGAAGCGAGGCTAAGAGGAGTTCCAATAGGGAATTAGGCTAGGGACTTGAGCATAACACCTAGGAGTGGGTACTCGATGTTGTGATTCTAGTGTGGGTAGCATGTACATGTACAGACTCAGTGTGAGTAGGCTACAATAGAGTTATGGGAAAGTATATAGGTTATAAATCTAACAAGGTTCTATAGGAAGCCTTCTTGGATAGCCATCGGTCATGGACCGGGGCAGACTCAGGGTTCTGAGATTAGACTGAGAGTGGTACCACCTGATGGTAGTCAGGTTTCAACTACACATAGAGGTCGTGGAAAAGAAATAGGGACACAAAAGTGGGGTCTATAATAGGTGGTAGGTGCAACACTATAAGGAGATCAGGATTCAAGAAGTCGAGCATCAAGCTAGCTGCATACAGTGGAGCTACTAGTTGTTGAGAGGTTGGGGAGCCAGTTTTTGTTAGAGGTATGTCTTGAGTATAGCCATGGTTAATTTTGTTTTGTTTTGTAAAGTCATTTTAATAGGAATTTCCACTTTGGGTGCATGAGGTGCACATGATGTACTTTTTTACTAACCATATGCTGGTTAGTAGGTTGGAATCGAATCAAATTCATTATATATATATGAGTTGTGTAGAACTAATATTACTTGAGGTGTGTCAGCATCGGGACATTGAGGTGGTACATGTTACTTGAGGTGATTTGGCTTCTGAGAATCATCATTATGTGAGAATTATTTAGGTTCAAGTCACTAGGACTGATTTGAGAATATGAAGAGATGATGGACCTCATTGTGTCATGTGCGACATGGACATGATCCAAGAATCTATTGAGATGCAATACATTATGGTTGTTGGGTATGACATTAGAGAACCCAATGAGGCATATGAGTGACAATGTGTCATAGGAGGACCTTGAGTCTGGGGATGGTCGATGAAACATCATATTTATTTTGATCTTTGGGTTGGGATGTGATTGGGGTAGGTAAATCCTAAAGCAGGGAGTGCCTTGATGGAGTTGACTCATGCCCTTTTTGATAGGGGTGGTTTGGGTTAATTTTAAATAGATAGGTATGTTCAGTACCATCTCGGCTTTGTATTTGATATATTAGGGAGGATCTATGTTAATGTGGGGATATTATAACTTATTGGGTTTTTTGGAGTGGGTTGAATTCATCAGCCATTTTGAATTTTTTGAGTTTAGTGGTTATACCAACCCCTTTTTTAATCATCATAACATAATTATGATAGTTTTTAGAACCTAATACGTTTTTAGATGATTATTAATGTAATAAATTTTTTTTAGGGGTTTCATTGGGATTTGGGTGCTTCAGAAGTTGAAAACTCAAACTTTACAAGGTGTGAAAACTGAGGCACATGGTTTCGAAAAACAATGCGACCTTCCAGTAGAAATTGTGCACCCTCAAAATGCATTGGTCATGGTTTGGTAAATCATACAGGATGGGGATCATGATAATGTGTGAACCTATATAGTTTTTAGTAGAGGTATCTATATAGCCTGCACATGGTTTTCCCAAGCTGTGTGCACACCACACATTTAGTGCCATTTAACTAGTGGCTATGCATGAGATCAACATGGTTTTTCCAAACCATGTGAGATAACCATGAGGAAAATTAAAAGTGGGAAATTATGATTTTTTACTTATATTAAACCCATTTATGCTCATTTTATTCCTCCTTCACCTGCGTATAATAGGGAGCTCCTCCCGTTTCTTCTTTTGGCTAGGATTTGATCCATCTCACCCGTTCGACCTTTGTTTCTCAATTTGTCTATGGTGTTGGATCCATATCGGTAATCCATTAAATCCACTATATATTTTTTTCTTTTTCATTTACATATGTTTTTCTAAATCCATGCGAGTGGTTTTACACTATTTTCAGAAAAATTATCTAAAATCATAATTTCTTCCAAATCGGATCAAGTTAGAGGCTAATATCAAACTTGCGAGCATCTTACAACACAAGGTAGGTGGTGTTTACCTTTATTAATGTTTTTTCAAGTGTTTTGGGGGTGAATATTTTAGTGCGCCATTAGGTAGTTTGAGTGAGACCCTATAAACTAATTTTTTTCCATTAATTAATTAATTAAACCCGTTGGAGATGCCTATGGGCATGATCCTCAATTATACAAACAATTGAGGTTTTGTGAGTGGCCAGAACTTGGGAAGATTAAGATGAGGTATTGATTTATTTAAATTGAACTATTCAATTTAATGATCTTGAATTGTTTTATATATGTGAATTACATAGGATGAGATCTATAGGATCATGATGGGATTGACCTGATGATTGAGATGGTGTTGGCCATCTAGACTGAGGCAATATGATCTTCATACTAGGAATGGACCAAGATATATAGATATTTAGGAGATGTTGATACCAAGTTGGGTGACTCAGTCTTCAGATTGTGGAAGCACAACCATCAGGTTGCAGGCATGGGACAAGTTATATGAGATGGTGATGGTTGTTGAGTGGAGAGACATGGTTATAGGGGAATGAGGTGTTAAATTGCTATGGATTATGTTCTATTTAGATATTGATACTCACTCATGTTGGAAAATTTACTATTTGGTGTCATGTTCAAATAGTAGGACTCATATGATGAGTTGGTTTTGACCATTCATGTGTGTAGTGTCCACTGGTAGTTGCGACTTCAGATGATGGTTGGAGGTTCTTGCTATAAAAATCCACGAGGATGGTGAGGAGACTTCAGTTGATAGTGTTGATACTATTGGTTGGGGGATGAGGCTTTACATACTTGAGGCTGATGGGCTAAGATCATTTTGGAGGATGGACATCTCCATTCATTGGTAAGTTGGATATTGAGCCAAAGGTGTAATCATTTGGAGGACATGAATTTTTGTGCCTCAAGATTTTGGGTTTTGAGCCAATGAAATCTTCCATGTATGGGTCCAAGGGACTAGATTATTATTACTTGTACATGACTTCAGGATGTTAGTGACTTGACTTGGACATGAGGTGTTGGTTGGTACATGGTTCTAGGTGACTTTAATGGAGGTGGGACCTAAAGGTTCACAAGAACTGATCCATATCAGGGGATGACATGGGCTTAGGCCAAGGATCCTCTGCACTACAGTATTCTGGCATTGTCCTAAGAAAGTGATCACACCCTTGTGGATTATGAGAACAATGAGAGTGAGTTATTATTATATATGTGTTCCGTGATGTTTCATTTATTTATTTTATCACACACATACTAAATCATATATGTAAGACAATCACACCTTGGTGGTGGCCTACTAAGATTCTTTCTCACATCCAACATGGTCCCTTTGGGACGTATGTAGATTTTATGGAATTATGATCAGGTAAAGGTTTTGGATCTATAGCTAGACCTTAGTGATGGATTGTATAACATAAGATAGATGGAAAGGGACCATTGGTTCTTGCCTTATCTAGAGTTATACTTTGTTTTATTTTATATCAGCATTCTTATATGTACGTAATGAGGTCATACATTTGTAACCCTTATGATTATTGTATTGTATGAAATATTATTTATTCATGTTCTATTTTAGTATCTATAAATGGCATGTTTTCTTGTTTATTTATTCAACTACTAACAAAGCTTATGTTTCTTCTATTTTTTTTCTATTTCTTGTGCTTTCGCCATGGGTGAGTTACTGGTATAGTCTGTTGGTCTCTCTTTTACACTAATATATATATTAGAACGTTATTATATAATCAAAAGAGGATATATTCTACCCGCCAACACCTTTTTACACCCTCACTGCTAGTCGACAGCCGTTCGCATAAGGGGAGGCGCGCCTAAGGCCAGTGACACTTGGCCCAAAGCACTATTTGGGTGGATAAAAAGGCCGTGGTGCTAAAATATTTATAATGAATATATATGATATTTATATAATGATTAAAATTTCAAAAATTATTTAACCATGATAAAATTATAAGTACTATAACTATTTAATTGAAATTCCCATCAAACACAAAACTGTTAACACCAATAAATGATGTTTTTAATAAATAATTATTAATAAATATGAATTTAAATGTTATAAGTAGGTAATATATTATATTATAATTATTTAAATTATTTTATTATATAATTATAATAAATATAAATTTATTATATGGGTTTTTAGAGCACTTTTAAAGCTATTTTAACTTGAGGTAAGGGATTTATGATACAATCTCACTGCTTATCGAGATTATTTATGATCAAGTTTTTGATAATAAAATTGTATAACCTATCTCTCAATAATACAATTAATTTTATTATCTTATGGTTTTGTAGAGATTACATTTTTTCTTTTTATTTTACTCTCTTTAATAACTCAAGATACTAAAAAAATGTTTTAAGGAAAATTGTCTTTATTTCTCTCTTCAGTCAAAAATACATTTTCTTCCATATCAATGTTTTCTAAAATGTTTTCAAGAATGTTTTTAATATTATTATATGATTTTTTAATGTCATTTTTACCCATGATTGAGTTTTAAATTTTTTTTTGAAAGGAATATTCTTTTCATTTTCTGAATGAGCTACGCTTGACTTTTTACCAAAAATGTGAAATGAATATTTATTTTAACATACATGACATGAACATAGTTTCTCATAACCATGAACACTAAATTATTTTAATATTCCTTTAGAAGTTTCAATAATATTTTTAAATATTTTTTTTCTCAATATCTATAAAAAAATTTACGATATAATATGTGATTTCAAAGTAAAAAGGGTATTTTCCTCAAAAAATGTTCCAGTGATATTTTAAAGAAATTTTTCATCTATGATAACATAATTTGATATTATTTATGCTTTACTAGGTATATGATCTAATGATACCAAAAAATTTCATTATTTGGATATATTATGATGATGATTTATGGATGATTCTATGAAACACATTTATTTATAAAGGTTAATTAAGTTATGATTAAACCATTATAAAATTCATTTCTTTTCCATATGTTATGCAATGATGAAATGATGAAATATATATGAAACCTACTTCTTTTACATGAGTTATACTATGATAAATGTTTTATGATCTTGTGGAACACATATTTATGATTTTATTTATGTTATGGGTGGGCCTAAAATTATATAACTCTCCCATGCATTGGGTAAAGATTGATATCTCATTAGATAATAAGGATTGGAATGGGGAGTGAACCTAGTTTAGTAAGGGAATCTATCCACTATGATAATCTTAAGAGTGAACCTTGACTAAGGATATGATGGAATGGGGAGTGAAAACAAATCCACTTTGATAGTATCATTAGTAATCCTTGACCAAGGAAATTTTTTCTATGTTTATGTGTATGCCGCAAAATTATATGTTATGATAATGTTATGCTCTCATGGATCATATTATTTGATTCCTTTTTGATTCATGTATTATGAACTTCTAATATTTATTAAATGACTCTTGGATATGATCTATAATATACTGATTATGGTTTTAAAATGTTAATATCATATTCCCATACCCTTATTCTCATGTTATTCTTAGGTGATCATAGATACATCCCTTGTTAAACCTTTCTATTCATTTGAGCTCACCATTTCTTATGTTTCTTTTCCCTAGATTATGAAGAAAAACTTTAAGTATGATATGTCTAAGAAGGATTATAGTTATGAATAAATTAGTGGGAGATGATGTATATATCTTATAAAAAGTTGTTTATTTATAAAAGTTTCCGTAAAAACTAAAACTATATGATTTTAGAATAGATTGAAATGTTATGTATTGAATATTCATATAATAGAATGTAATATTTATGTTTGAAATGTATGGGTCATTATACTTGTTATTAGATAAAGGTTTAATTAGATTTAGAAACTAGAATTAGAAAGCTTTAGTAATAACCCTTAGGATAATCCTAAGTATAGGAGAACATCCTAAGTTAAGGTAAAGAATGAAGTGTGGTTTTCATAGAAAAAAATCTCTATCTAGAAACTACAAGGGGATGCAGTTTTAGAAAAGATGGATCTAGGGGTAATAACCCCCAAAAGAGTTGATCAACTATATCTTGACCATTATTCTAGTTCATGGTGAGTGTTCCCTTACTAAACACCTAGTTTGAAACTCTTGTGGAATATGATTGGGTTAATTCATATTTTATTTATGAACCATTAGAAAGGATTTGAATATATAGTGACTATGAATGACCTAGGTCAATCCTAAGTTGTTGTAAATTGAAAAAAGGATTCACGATTTATACATCATATAAATTATTTTTTATTATTATGTTTTTTTAGGCTGTGATTTTTGTTTATCAAACTAAATTTTTTGGTTTTATTCAATGGATGAAACCTGATGAAATCATGTTAATATTAAATGTGAATGACAATATAATGATTTTCCTATAGAGTAGCCAAATGTTATGGTAGTTAGAATTCAAAATATTTTTTTCTATGATTATATTACTATCTCAATATATGAATCATGTTGATTTTCCAAATAAGAAAATAAGGGGAAAACATTCTATTGAGTCATTTATGAGGAAAAATCCATATTATTTTAGTGGGTCTTCTGATCTATTAGTTGCTGAGAAATGAATTAGTAACATTGAAAATATATTTTCCATTATCTAGTGTTGGGAACATGAAAAATTTATTTTATTTTTTTAACATTTTAAAGGAGAAGTAAATCAATGGTAGTTTAGAACCCCAAATTTGAGGTACGTAACCCTTATTCATGATTTTTTATGTATATAAGGTAGCTAGGTGGAGTTTGGGAGAGTTTGGGAAGGTTTTGGAAAACCTTGGAGGCCTTCTAAGGCTGCACAGTTTGAGCACAGTTAAGGGGAAACTGTGTGAGATAACCATGCAGGAAGTGGGGTTATGAATGGTTTGAACATGGTTTGTATAACCATGGAAGGAGGTCGTGAAATATTCCCCTTTGAGGCAATAACATTCGCACAGTTAGCACATGGTTTATCTAACCGTGTGTCCCTTTAAAAATGATTTTTTTAAAAATGGGGTTAGTCGGGATTTACCCTAACTCACCCAAATATTCTCCCTTACAAACCCTACATGGGATTTCTCCTTCTCAAGGGTTTGTGGTGATCTCCCACTCATTTTGGAGGTTATTCAAAGGGTTTTCAAGGTGTTTTGAAGGTGGTTTCTCCAGGGTAAGTCTCTCATCTTGGTTTCTTCTTGGGTTCTATCTAGATCTATTATTCTCCCTTTCTTGGATTTCTAGATATACATTTATTCCATGTATATATTGGGTTTTTTTAGCCTAATGTGGTGTTTTTAGGGCTTTTTGATGATAGGGAATAGGATATAGAGTGGTTTTGGCGGTACATTCACCAGATTTGTGGCGCTGTTGCTTGTGGGTCGATTTCGTTGGAACCATAAAGGTAGGCGACTTACCTCCCGACTCTACTTTTCTAGAACTAGAGGCTTTGATTTCAAATAATTGGGTTTTATTGAATTTGGTTATGTTTGTGATATGAAAAACTTGTTGTAAATCCATTATGTGATGATTTGTGGATTTTGGGGGAAAATGGGGTTTTGTGGTAAATCGTTCTTTGTTGTTAGATTTTAAAATGGTGATTTTAAAATCGGTAGCTTGGGTTGTTTTATTGAAATGGTTTGAGAAAGTGGTTTTCCATAATTAGGGGTTTCTTTATTAAAATGGATGGTGGAATGGATGATATCCTAAGAGATTTTTTGGTTTCAAATTAGTTATTTTCTTATTGTTGTGGCTTGAATGGGTGTATATGGTTGTGTTTGGATTAATTGTTTGTGCATATGTTGGATTGATGTGAAGTGGGAGGAAGTACCACTATAAATAAGGGATGGATAGTGGGTGTAAGGACCACTATAAAGTGGGAAGAAGTACCACTATAAATAAGGGGATGGATAGGGGGAATAATGACCACTATCAAGGGTAGGTGGGCGGAAGTTTCACTGAATTGGGAATGAGTGAACGGGTTGGGTGGAAGTACCACCATAATTTTTATATCAGTTTTGTTGTGTGAAATTTTTGGTTATGCTTTGTTGTGTAGTACCCACGAAAAGTGGTATTGTTGTGTTAGTTTGTGTTGGTATTTGGATTATGGCATTGTTGTGGATTTCCCTTGTTTGACATCGCTTCGTAAGGGTATGTTTAGATTATGGTAATAGTTGAACTATTTAATGTTTTATATAATCTATTTTATATAAATGTGCTAATTGTTCTTGCCTAGTGGCGTGTGTAGGAAATTCATTTGGGGAAATCCTACTGAGTATTATTACTCACCACTATTTTGGCACTTGGGTGCTTTTGCAGATGTTGTATTCCAGGACACATGTAAGGGTAAATCATATATTTTTCTAGAGGTTCTACTTGATGCTTTGGTAATGTTCAAGTGCTTGGAGCATTGAGTATGTTGTGGGTCTATAGATGGTTTCCTAGTTCTTTGGGGTCTTGTTGTGTAGTCTTTCTCATGGTACTCTTATTTTTGGTTTGGTTGTTTTGGCATTTGGGAATTTTTATGGAATAGTTTGTTTTTCTTTTGGTTATGTATGGGTTATGTTTTTTTGTTGACATGCATCATGTAGTTTTTTTATAATGGATTGTTTGTTTGGTTGATTTTATCTCAAGGGAAAATCGTTTCCCAATTTACTCTCTAAGACCTCATAATTTATTTCTAGCCTTTGGAGCCTTAGGAACATCGCTTAAGGCCACGTAGCATTCCTCCTCCCTCTCAAGAAAATGCTATGGGGCAGGATGTTACAAGTGGTATTAGTTTGTTTGGTCCTTGTATTTCAAGTGAGAGCAGTTTTTGGTCCTTTGGCATTGATCGTTGGTCTTGGTATTGAAATTCATTCTTGTCCTATTCCTTGAGTCGGAATGGAAGCAATGCATAAGATTTTCAGAACTTGGAATGTATAGAATAAAAGGACGAAGCAAACCCTTTTATTCTAAACTTCATGTTACCAGGGAGTTGGGTACGTAAGTGTTTGGAGACACTTATAGGCATTGGATATCTCATTGTCATGTGTGTATCCAATGAGAGGAGAATGACATGCATGGTAGAAATGAATTCCCACTAGGATGCATATTTCATTGGGGTATAATGATTTATTGTGTGATATGAATCTATGGATTTTGAAAACTATAAATTGAGTTTCAAAATGGATGGATTTGAAACATTGAAACTAGTGGTATTTTGAAAATGCGTTGATTTTCAAAACATGGTGTTTTTTTCAGAATAGTGAAACATGAGAAATGTGACCTTGTGGAAATCCAGGTTGTGATATTTGTTATGTAAATGAATTTGAATTGTATAACTTTTCTTGCTATGAGTGTGGGACATATGGTTGTTTTTTATTAATAGAAATGGAAGTGGGTATGCGTCATAGAGACCAACCAGAGGAAGCTACTGAAAATGTGGTTGCACTTGAGCCTCAAGTGAACCAGCAACTAGTATAGAGTATAGTGCAAGCTTTCCAAGCTATGGAAATTGGGAATACAATGGATGTACCAAAGCATGTAGATCATGCAGTTTAGTTTCAAAGGAATAATCCACCCATGTTTAGGGGCGATTCTGAGGTGAAAAGGGATGAAGCATGGATGGATAGAATGAATAAGATATTTGACTTCTTGGGAACACTGGTAGAGTTGGAGGTGAGGTTATCCATGTACATGTTGTAAGATCTTACTCTTCAGTGGTGGGAGTTTGCAGTCCAAGCTGGGAAATACCAAAGTGTGACATGGGAGGGTTTTGAGGATTTGTTTAATAAACAATTCTACCCTCATATGTTTAAAATTTAGCATACAATAGATTTATTCAGTTTGAAGAAAGGTAACATGGTGGTAACGGAATATGCAGCTAAGTTTATGATCTTAGTGTGGTTTTCCCCCGAGGTGGAGGGAAGTACATCTTTGAAGGAACAAGTTTGCGAAGCTGGGTTGAGGTAGGAAATGCATTCCAAGATAGCAGTGTTGTGTATAAATGATTACATGTAAATGGTGAATAGATCCACAGTGGCTGAGCATGATCTTTTGGGGGATACAGGTGTGGGAAGAATGTTGGTACCCGTGGGGAATAGTGGGAACTCAAATGCTTGGTTCAAGTGGAAGAGGGACACTTATTTCTAGGATGGGAGTATGATTCAAAATCTAATGGAAGGATCAGTGAATCTCCCTCTAAATACTCAGAGTAAGTCAGGATGTTTTCAGTGTGGATCTATAGGACACATCAAGCCGAATTGTACGACACAACCTTGAGCATGTCATAACTATAAGCAAATGGGTGCATCTCTAGCATTATTGTCAGAATGATCTGAAGTCGGGTGTCCGTGGCACTCCTCAGGGGTTGCAGGGGTCTTATTCCTCGATGGGATAGGGGTAGAAACATGCCCCTCATTAGTAGAGTAAAGTGGGTCATGGTGATTCTCAGAATACCACGTCGCCTCATCAGAGAAATAAAGAGAAGAGCATGGAAAGCAATTAGTTATTTGGACCTGAGCAGGTTGTGGTGGATGATCAATCGGGACCATCCATGATGCGATCTACAATTATTTTAAATTCCACATTTATGAAATCTTTTTTTGATATGGGTGCTTCACATTCTTTTATTTCTTCCCGTGCCGTTAGTTTGTTGGGTTTACATTTGGAAATTATGCCTTCTGTTTTGAAACTACAAACTCCTATGGGTCAAAGAGAGTGCCGATACTTCCTATTTAGAGAGTGTTGTTTATTTTTGAATGACATTTGATTTATGTGGGATTTCTTATTTCTTGAGATGGATGATTATGATATAATATTGGTAATTTATTGGTTAGATATTTTTAAGCCCCACATCGATTTTTATGTACGAACGATTAGTTTTACAATGGGGGATAACGTTGAACTTCTCTTTAGAGGGGATAAGAATGAAAAAATGGGTCAAGCCAATTTGTTGGAACCATCTGTTTTCATGATCTCATATCATTTATTAGATTTTTTGTTGGTATCTATGGATGGTTTTGAGTAGAGTGTTATTACAAAAGTTGTGGATCAGTTTATGGATGTATTTCCCAAAGAATTCTCAAGGTTTCCATCTGTGAGAGAAGTGGAATTTAATATTTATCTACTTACAAGGACCTTTCCTATCTCACTTATGTCTTTATGAATAGAACAAGAAGAATTGAAAGAATTAAAGGTTCGGTTAGTAGAGTTATAAAACAAAGGGTTCATTTGGCCTAGCATGTCTCCATGGGTAGAACCGGTTTTATTTGTTAAAAAGGCATATGGAACTCTACAACTCTGTATTGATTATCATTGACTTAATCAGGTTATGATAAATAAACGATATCCACTTTCATGCATTGATGATTTTTTGACCAGTTGAGGGGAGATCAATGGTTCTCCAAGATTTACTTGAGGTCAGGGTATCATCAAGAGCATGTGGGGAAGTAGGATATCCCCAAAACAGCTTTTAGAAGTAGATATATCCATTAAAAGTATGTGTTTATGCCCTTTGGTCTAACTAATGCACTATTAGTTTTCATGGAATTTATTAATTAGATATTTAATAGATATTTGGATTATTTTGTGGTTTTATTTGTTGATGATATACTGGTATATTCAAGGACAAGGGTAGAACATGAGAAACACTTGTAGATAGTGTTGAAGATCTTGAGGGATCATAAGTTGTATGCCAAATTTCCAAAGTGTAACTTTTGGATACAGGAGGTTCATTTCATTGACCACGTTATTTCTAAGAGAGGTGTTTCAGTTGATATGGAAAAGATAGAGGTGGTTATCTACTCGAAACAGTCAAAGAACATTTTTGAGATATAAATCTTCCTTGGTCTAGATGGCTATTATCAACGTTTTTTTCATGATTTCTCACGATTGGCCTCACCAATGAAATATTTTAAAAGGAATAATATTCCATTTCAATGGGATGAGAATTGTCAGAAATGATTCGAAGATCTAAAAGTTTGACTTACATCATCACCAATCATAGTTTTACCTAAACCAGGGAAAGGGTACGTGGTGTACTGTGACACATCGTGATCAGGGTTGGGTTGTGTTCTCATGAAAGGGGATCATGTGGTTGTATATGGCTCACGGTAGTTGAGGTTTCATGAGAATAACTACCCAAAATATGATTTGGAGTTGATGAAAATTGTTCATGCTTAAAAAATGTGGCATCATTATCTCTTTAGTGATAAATTTACAGTGTTTACCAATCACAAGAGTTTAAAGCATATTTTCTCATAGAGAGATTTGAACTTGAGGCATAGAAGATGGATGAAATATCTCCAGATGTTTGATTTTGACTTAATGTACACACCAGGTATGGGAAATTCAGTGGTTGCTACAATAAGTAGAAAATCATATGCTCAGGTGGTGAAACAAGCATCAGATCAGTGGCAGTTGATGTCAGTCATATCCAACATGTAGTAGGAATGTGAGGACCCGGGTGGAAGAGCGGTCTTCTTTCTGGTTTCGTTGGTTCCTGACTTGGACAGTTTGGTTAAAGAGGCACAAGCATCTAATTCTTAATGTGTGGCGATGAGATCGAAACTCAATTATGGGGAGACCATTGAGAGTTGGGAACTAAATGAGAATTCAGTATTGTGTTTTCAGAATAAAATGGTGGTACCAGTGTATTGTCAAAAGGAACTTATCAGGGGTTATCATCATTCTAGGTGGGATGTTCATCCTGGAATTCAAAAAATGTATAAGGCATTGAAAGCATAGTTTTGGTGGGATGGTATGAACTGGGATGTGGTCGAGTTTGTTTTGAGATGCTTGACTTGTCAGCAAGTCAAGGCAGAGCATCAGCAGCCAGTAATAATTTTGCAATCTTTGCCTATTCCTATCACAACTCATCCCTTGGGCCCGTGGCGTGACTACACCAAGCCCACCTTCCATAGGCTAGGGGCTGGCGACTAGCACCGAAGGGCGTATTACCTAAAATCGAGAAGGCATTGCCTTTATAACCTAAAAAAACACACAACCAAGCACACAAAAAGATACAAACACAAGTAAACTATATAGTAAGCATGGTGTGTACAATAAGAAAAAGGGGCCAGAATACAAGCCCAACTGGAAAGTACAAGAAAACTGAAAAGTATAAGTAAACTGAAACAACTCCTATGAACACCCGCCAAGGATCTTAACTGAAGGGTAGGTACATCTCTTGAAGGGTTGTCTCTGTGGTATGCCTCATCTAAGGTCCACCTTCGAGCTAACTCAAGTCCTGGTACCCTCGTCCTTGGTCAGCGCTGTCCATCATCTTCACCAAACACAAAAATGTGCATGCATAGCCCGTGTAGGGGTGAGTATAAAGATACTCAGAAGGGACCCCGAGACCCTCAAATGTCTCACAAAATCCCCAAAGGTTAAACCAAAAATCATGAAAACAACTGAAAACCCTAATTAGGTATATTCCCATACATATACTTAAGTTATCAAGTATACCGATCTCATTCATGAGGAAAGATAAGGCCCCAATCCTTAGCCAAAGTACAACTATCCCATGAAGGAAAGAATACCATGAAGGTAACCACCATGAAGGTAAGTACCACAAAGTTTCGCCACACAAAATAATATCACAAATATATCACCATGAAGGTAAGTACCACAAAGGTACGCCACACAAAATATTACCATAAAGTTCAAGACTTAGCACACACCAGAAATAACATAGGTATGGCAGTAAAGATGATTAGATGTAACTACCAAATCATCTTACTCTGTTAAGAGGCAGACCCACATAGGATCATAAATCATCAAACCCACGTAGGATCCTAGTACAGCAGACCCACGTAGGATCCTAGAGTAGTCCCACGTGGATTTCCTAGAGTGGTCCAAGTGGGACTCTTAAACATAGACCCACGTAGGATCCCAAAGCATAGACCCACATATGAGCCCTTTATCATGTTATGACTAGCCACAAGGTTCCTACACAAAGCTCAACTGATTCAGGGAGGGTCTTCTCCTCAATCCATAGGTTAATACTCCAACTAAAAAAAGTCCCATGAATAAGTATCCCAAAGGACCACCATGTGATAGGGGTCTCAACGCAATAGACAGTGTGTCAATCAGACGCCCGATCTGTATGTTATTGGCCTTTTAGTCCTGAGGGCCCGATTGGATACGTGTTCGATCCAACCTGGACATACCCAAACTTTATCAAAAACTAAATTGGGGTATACCAAAAGGACCGTCTCGATCTAAGGTTTCCAGCATCATAGACGGTTCATCAAACATACAAACGTAGCTCAAGTTATGTCCGAAAGAGCAAAAAGGGTCAAAGCTGGTCTGGGTCTGGTCCGACCCAGTCGGACCGACCCAGCCTGCTGGGTGGCCCTTGAAGGGAGGCCCTCTGGGTGGCCCGTGGTGTGGCCTGCACTTGGCGGCCCGCTGGGTGACACATGATGCGCGGCCTGCGGCTCGCCGGACGGCCAGCCCTCCTCCGCAGCACGGTTGTGCACCGCGCCACCACTGATGGCCGGTAGAGAGCCGACCTCCCTCTTTCACCACCGTGACCTCGTGGCGTGGCTTTTTCATGCCAGCGGAATGGACGCGTGCTGCTTGCTCCCCTTCGCGCGGCCTACCGTGCACCGGCCGCCACCTCTGCTCCACCATGGCCGACGGGCTGCGGCCCTACACCGGTGGCGCAGTTATGCCGCCGCCGTCTTCACAGCCTACTGGTGTGCCGGCCGCCGCTCCCAAGTTTTAATGGAACCAGTTGCCGGTACCAGTTTCCGTCCTCCTCCATCACGAAGAACAAATCTAAAACCACAAAGGTTTCAGAGTGTTCGTGTCATGTTCGTTTGGAATGCAAGCTCCACATTAGAGTGGTAGCAACAGGCTCATAGAGAGAGATTCAATGTAAAAGAAATTAATGACGATTAATCAAATCACACCCCTACCTTGTAGTTCGTTGGAGGAGTAGAGAGGTAGAAGATGGAGTCATTGAATAACGTCGGTGTTTGTTGCTTCTGCAAAGTGCTTCCGATCCGGGCTCAGGGTCGGTTCCTCATTCTTCATTGGAGAGGGCGTTCTTCATTGGAGGAAGATTTTCTCCAATTTTCTCCCCTTTTCCAACCATTTCCCTAAGGAAATGAGGATCCAACAATTTAAAATAGGTTTATCAAATTAATTTATGTTGGCACAATTAAATTTAGCACAAATAACTGGCACAATTAATTAATTGGAAAGTTAAGAGGTTTTCCCCCATTAAGAGTGGTTTGGGTGGTCCCCACCACCATGAATTCAAATTGGGAGGTTTTTCTAGATCGGGTGGTCCCCACCTCCATAATCTCAAAAGAGAGGTTTTAAAAGAAAAATTAAATTTTAATTATTTTATTTTTCTTATTCCACGAAAAAGTGAAAAAATATCTTCCACCCTCGACCTACTACGGTCGAGGTGAAGGTATCTTTAAATGAATATTAACGTTGTGAGTTCAACGGTGTCCTTGGATTTCAATTCTGAGAACCGGTTCAAAAGTTATAAAAACCCGCTTACACGTTTACTGAACGCACTTAAAAAAAGATCAGAAATTTATTCTGGGAACTCCTGGCCTCAGAATCATGCACCATCAATTTTTTCAGACTCCTAAAATTCCCATATAATTAAAAAAATTACATGGAATTTCTGGGTCTTTACATTCTCCCCACCTCAGTGCTTTGAGTCCCCAAAAGCCACATTACAAAAACTAGGAAAAAAGTGGGGGTACTGAGCACGAATCTGAGCCTCCCGCTCCCATGTGCTCTCCTGGAGGCTCCCATACTGCCAACATACACTTACCAAAGGTATCAATCACCTGTGAAGGACTCTCTCATGTTGATCCTCAATCACCACTAGAACCTCCGTAAACGTCGTCCCATCGTCGATGTCCATCTCGCCCCAGTCAATAATGAGTGAAGGGCCGTGCACATATCTCCTCGACTAGGATACATGGAAGATGTCATGCACCCGGTGTAACTGAGGTGGAAGAGCTAAGCGGTAAGACACCTCATAAACTCTACTGAGGACCTGAAAAGGCCTGATGAACCTTAGAGATTACTTTCTGCCCCGACCAAATCTCTACAAACCTCGTTGAGGTGTGACCTATATAAAGACATAGTCCCTATCCTTGAACTCTAGAGGTCTCCATCTCCTATCAACATAATACTTTTTCCTGCTCTGTGCAGTCTTCATCCACTCCTGGATGATCTGAACCTTTTTCGTGGTAGCCTGTACCATCTCTAGTCCCATAAGTGCTGACTCCCTAGGTCATTCCAACACAAAGGAAATCTGCAAAGTCAGCCGTACAAATCCTCGAAAGGAGAAATCCCAATGGTGGAGTGATAACTGTTGTTGTATGAAAAATCCACCAAGGTCTAGTGATCCTCCCAGCTGCGACCGAAGTCGAGGATGCAAGCACACAACATTTCCTCGAGGTTCTGAATGGTCTGTTTAGTCTGGCCATCTGTCTGAGGATGGAAGGTGGTTCTCAAATGAAGCTGCATCCCAAAAGCCTCCAGAAACCCATTCCATAGACGAGAACTGAAATGTGCATCATGATTAGAGACATTCTTCGAGGGTACTACATGTAGCCACACAATCTTCTGCATATAGAGGCATCCCAAGCTATCTACTGAACCCTGCTCTTTGATCGGTAAGAAGTGGGCCGACTTGGTGAGTCGATCGACGATCACCTAAATAGAACCCTGACCCCTGGATGAGTGTGGAAGTCCTGTCACAAAGTCCATGGATATCCTATCCCACTTCCACTATGGGAGCTCTAAAGGATGAACTAAGCCTACTGGTACCTAATGCTCCACCTTCACTTGCTGACAAGTGAGGCACTGAGAGAAAAACTCTGCTACTACTTTCTTCATTTCTGGACACTAGTGCTATCGTCTAAGATCATGGTACATCTTCACCACTCCTGGATGTACCGCTAGAGGGGATGTGTGGAACTCCCTCTACACTTCCTCCTGAAGTGACACTGGTACCATGGTACTTCCTTTGAAAAAGATGACATGCTCCCCATATTCAAGAAATCCATCAGGTGCCTTCCCTGAGGATATCTAAACATGCCGAGCCTCGTAGTCAATGTCCCCACACTACACCTCCCCGACTCACTGAAGAAAATCTGCTCCATATCGTTCCACAAAGGATATCTGTAAAGTGGCCAACTGCTCTATCACCTCACCTAGAAACTATATACCATATCTCCTACTGAGTGCATATACTACAATGTTACCCTTCCCATGAGTATATACTATCTCGAAGTTAGAGTCCTGGAGGAACTCTAGATAACATCACTATCTCAAGTTAAGGTCGTCCTGAGAGAAGATATACCTGAGATTCTTGTGGTCCAAGTAGACTATAAAAAGTTCGCTCATTAAGTAATGTCGCCACATCTTCAAGGTGAAGACCACTACTACTAACTCCAGGTCATGGGTAGCATAGTTCTACTCATACTATCTCAGCTGTCGTGAACCATATGTGATAACTACTCGCTCCTTCATCCAGACACATCTGAGCTCAGTCCCTGATATTTTTCATTAGACTACGTACCCAACACCCTCCTCTAGAAGCCTCAAGATGGGGGCACTAGTCAGCCTCTGCCTCAGCTCCTGGAAACTCTGCTGGAATCTCTATGACCACACGAAGGGTTGAACCTTCTTCATCAACACTGATAAAGGTGCTACAACTCTGGAGAAATTTGGCACAAACCTCCGATAGTATCCAACTAAACCCAGGAAACTCCGTACCTCCGTCACACTCCTTGGTGGCTCCGAAGAAAGTACCGCCTCAATCTTTGCTGGATCCACCGCAACTCCATCCTCCGAGATGACATGTCCCAGGAAGTGAACCAATTGGATATAGAATTGACACTTTGAGAGATTACCATAAAGCTGGTTCTCTCATAGTGTGTCCAAAACTATCTGCAAATGATAGGCATGCTCCTCATCGGAAGCCTAGTAGATCAGAATTGCGTCGATGAAGACTACTAAAAAGCGATCAAGTTATGGATGGAAGATCCCTTTCATGAGTCCCATGAACACTGATAAAGCATTGGTCATGTCGAATGACATGAACAAGAACTTGTAGTGGCCATACCAACATCTGAAAGCTCTCTTATACACATCCTCATCTCATACTCTGAGCTAGTGACATCCTAATCTGAGGTCTATCTTCGAGAACCACGATGCTCCTTTCATCTGATCAAAGAGTTCATCAATCCTCGAGAGTGGGTACTTGTTCTTCACAGTCACCTGGTTCAAGTTCCAATAGTCAAAAAAAGTATCAATCTCCTATCCTCCTTCTTGGTGAAAAAAATCGGGGCTGACCAAGGAGAAACACTGGGCCGGATGAATCCCTTCCCCTGCAAGTCCTCTAGCTGTACCCACAACTCATGAAGATCCACAGGAGCCCTCCGATACACTGATGTAGATATCAGTGCCGTCCTAGGGTACAAGTTAATGTAAAATTCCACCTCTCTATGTGGAGGTAGACCCGAAACATCATCAGGTAAGACATCCGTGTACTGGTCCACCACTACAGGATAACTCGGACTCTTCACATCAACTACTCTAAGGGTAAGTCTATCCAACTAATAAGTGATCTACTGCACTTTACTCTGGGTAAGTACATCTTATGCTAAAAAGGCTCCCTTCTTACCGGTGAAGGTAAACCTAGTCCCATCCTCATGGATACACCACACTTTTGCCTAATACAGTCAATCTGAGCATGGACTACAGCTAAGGTGGAGTAAACACAGAATGTACCTCGTATCATATCTGGAGCACTATGATCATAGGCCTCAGTAGCCTAAAGCTGAGCTCACCCCTATCCACCTACTCCTTGTGGTCGGGGTGGACCACCTGATGGTGGTGGTGGTAACATCTCGAATCGTCTCCAACCACCAGCTACACAACCAGCTCCTCTGCCACGTTTTCTTGCTCCCAGTGGACCTCCTCGGTCGAACCTATGTCTCTGCCTGGGTGGTCCTTCGACCGTCTGATGATTATCTGTATGGTGGGTTAGGCAGTCTCGAGCCATGTGACCCTGCCCGCTACATGCGTAACATTTCCTGCTGCTCGCATGACTAGATCTGTCTCTGGTGCCCCACACAACTGACCCTGAATCCTGTGGTTGCCCACCTGTAGGTTTGGTCCTTTGGACCTCTGTGAAAATTTTCTGTTTCCAGTTGTTGAATACTCCACCACGTGATTCCCGATGGTGGGTCTCGCTGCTGGTGACTGCTCATCAAGAAAACTCTCCACTAAGAGGGCTCACTCTAACACCCCCTCCTGCGTCGGGGTGATGAGAGAAATCATCGATGCCCTGATCTCCCACCTGAGTCCCTGCTCGAAAGTCTAGGCCCTGAAGAATGGGTCATGTACCATATTAATGGATTAGCTCGAGAGGTCCGTGAACCTCACTGAGTACTATGCCACATTCATGCTACCCTACTGCAGATGAAGAAGCTCTTGTATGTGCACTACATGAAGGGTCACTGGGACAAACTCTGCCTAAAATAGGCTCTCAAAGTCTGCCCAGAGAAGTGTCACCTCATCGTAAACCTGGATCATCAATCTCCACCATCTATATGCTGATGCTTATAGAAGACTGGCGGTAAGGATCACCATGTGATCAGATGGTGTCCCTACCAGTCGGAAGACTCTCACCATGGCCTCCAACCAATCCTTAGCCGCCTATGGGTCCATCTCACCCCTGAACCTGGGTGGCCTATGGTGATGAAACTAATGCAATGTACTCAAGCGGCGTGCACCCTATGCTGCTGAGGCTGGTGGCATTGGTGACCCAACGGGTAATGGTACCACTGGTGCCCCTACTGATAAAGGACCCTACAATAAGGCCTCATTTCTTGGTGGGCTATCATCACATACTATACCCGGAACCCTAGCTGGATTTCTACATGGAGGTATCTTGAAAAGAAATAGGTGCACCATGGTCAATAAGTTATACCTGGTGAGATGACTCAAAAAGTTCATAAAGAAAACTTTTCCAAACACACACGCAATCAGTGTTTTTGTATACTGAGTCAGAAATCAGAAGTCAGGGTCCTGGTGTATGGATACGTCGGCCACCGCACCATCATTGGATTCCCTAAACTAATAACCACACTAACTACACTTAACACTATTGTTGTTAAAAAGTTCAGAGTCCAATGTTCTAAGGTAGAACCGACTCCTCTGATACTAATTTGTCATGAGCCATCCCCCGATCCTGTGTCATGACTACCCCAATCCTGCATTCCATAGCCCAGGGTTTGGCGACTAGCACCGAAAGGCGTATTCCCTAAAACTGGGAAGGAATTGCCTTTATAACTAGCAAACACACACAACCAAGAACACATCAAGATACGAACACAAGTAAACTGTATAGTAAAAATGGTGGGTATAGTAAGAAAAAGGGGCCAGAATACAATCCCAACTAGAAAGTACAAGAAAAATGAAAAGTACAAGTAAACTAAAACAACTCTTGTGAACACCAGCCAAGGATCCTACCT
This sequence comes from Viscum album, assembly GCA_963277665.1. Taxonomy (NCBI): domain Eukaryota; kingdom Viridiplantae; phylum Streptophyta; class Magnoliopsida; order Santalales; family Viscaceae; genus Viscum; species Viscum album. The sequence continues at coordinate 965,899,599 of OY728133.1, read as the reverse complement.
GAAGGGTAGGTACAGATCTCGAATGGTTTTCCCTGTGGTACACCTTGTCTAAGGTCCACCTCCGAGCTGCCTCTAGTCCTGGTACCCTTGTCCTTGGTCAGCGCTGTCCTTCGTCTACACCAAACAAAGCAAGGTGTGGGTATAGCCCGTGCAGGGGTGAGTATAACGATAATCAGTAGGGGCCCCGAGACCCTCAAAGGTCTCACAAAATCCACGAAGTCTAAACCACAAAGTATGAAAACAAATGACAACCCTACTTAGGTAGATGCCCATACATATACCTAAGTTATCAAGTATACCCATCTCATTCATGAGGAAACATACGGCCCCAATACTTAGCCAAAGTACAACTGTCCCATGAAGGAAAGAATACCACAAAGGTAACCACCTCAAAGGTAAGTACCACAAAGGTATGCCATACAGAAGAATATCACAAAGATATCACCACGAAGGTAATTACCACAAAGGTACGCCACACAGAAGATTAAAAAAAAGGTAAAGACTTATCTCACACTAGGTATAACATAGGTATGATAGTAAAGATGATTAGATGTAACTACTGAATAATCTTACTCTGTTAAGAGGCAGACCCACATAGGATCCTAAATCATCAGACCCACGTAGGATCCTAGTATAAAAAACCCACGTAGGATCCTAGAGTAGTCCCACGTGGATTTCCTAGAGATGTCCAAGTGGGACTCTCGAACATACACCCACATAGAATCCCAAATAATAGACCCATATATGATCTCTTTATCATGTTACAACCAGTCACAGGGTTTCCACACTAAGCTCGAATTATTCCGGGAGGGTTCACTCCTCAAGCCACAGGTCAATACTCCAGCTTCCACAAAGTCCCATGAAGAAGTATCCCAAAGGAATGCTATGTGATAAGGGTCTCAACACAACAGACAGTGCGTCAATCAGATGCCCGGTCTGTAAGTTATTGGACTCTTAGTCCCGAGGGACCGGTTGTATTCGTGTTCGATCCAACCTGGCCGTCACTACTACAACATGGCCCTTTATCAGCGCTAAAAACCGGCATTAACAGTGCTAGAAAAGTGCTGTTAATGCCGGTGTAGATAAAGGGGGAGTCCTCTTTATCAGCACTCCGAAAAGAACTGATATAAGCGACCTTTATCAGTGCTAAAAAAGCACTGATAAAGGACCCCCTTTATCAGCACTTTTTTTAGCGCTGATAAAGGTCGCCTATATCAGCACTTTTCGGAGCGCTGATAAAGGGTGTCCTTTATCAGCGATCTTCTAGCACTGTTAAAGATGTCCTTTATCAGTGCTCAAAAAAGCACTGATAAAGGCACCATCGCCTGCACCTGTAAAACAGAACCTGCACACCTGTACACCAAAATACCTGCACAAAGTAGCACATGCACACCAGCACAAAATAGCACCCGCACACAATATTTTGACCGAAAATGGTATATACATTTTCTTAACATCATGAATACAAAAAAAAACATTTCTATATACATTTCAAACATTGTTTTACATGGTTACAATTACAATTATTCAACAACAGTTATAAACATTAATGTTTCATCCTTTGATATCCGTGATACGCTCTCAAAAATTGTTGTTCACGGTATTTTTTGCCGAACAAAGCATCCGAACTCAAGGAAAAAAATTCACCTATATAAGAAAAAAAATATTATGTTAGTAATGAAATAATGAAATAAATTAAAACAGTAATATGAAAGAATACATTAATATGTAAATGTGAAACTAAAATATGAAATTTTAAACTCAAATGTTTTTATTCTGATAGCACTGAAAGGGAATAATGTAAAATCAATATGTTTTTGATTGATTTATCTCATTTAATAAATATTGATTCTTTATCTAATGAAAAGATTTACCAATCACACTGTGCATCAGATTGAGGTGAGGTCGATTCGTACACGTCAAAAATGACTCATGGATCGTTGTCCTAAAGTTTCAAAACAATACGAATGCATTTTCTCAATATTCTGTATGTCAGTAGTGTTGTTTTCTAAAGTTTATGTCATTTTAAAACTGATATTAGACACTTTTATCCATACCGGTCACACCGTGCGTCGGATTTAGGTGCAGTTGATTCGTACACATCGAAAATGAATCATGGATTGTTGTCCTAAAGTATCAAAACAATCCAAATGATTTTTCTTGGTATTCCGTATGTCATTAGTGTTGTTTTCTAAAGTTTATCTCAATTTGAAACTGATATCAGACACTTTTATCCATACCGGTCACACCATGCATCAGATTAAGGTGCGGTCAATTCATAAACGTCACAAATGACTCATGGATCGTTTTCCTAAAGTATCAAAACAATCCGAACGCATTTTCTTGGTATTCCGTATGTCAGTAGTGTTGTTTTCTAAAGTTTATCTCAATTTGAAACTGATATCAGACACTTTTAGCCATATCGGTCACACTGTGCGTTAGATTGAAGTGCGGTCGATTTGTACACGTCAAAAATGACTCAGGGATCATTTTCCTAAAGTATCAAAACAATCCGAACACGTTTGCTTGGTTTTTTGTATGTCACTTGTGTTGTTTTCTAAAGTTTATATCAATTTGAAACTGATATCAGACACTTTTATCCATAACGGTCACCTCGGGCGTCAGATTGAGGTGCTGTCAATTAGTACACATCACAAATGACTAATGGATTGTTTTCCTAAAGTATAAAAACAATCCGAATGAGTTTTCTTGGTTTTCTGTATGTCAGTAGTGTTATTTTCTAAAGTTTATCTCAATTTGAAACTGATATCAGATACTTTTAGCCATACCGGTCACACCATGCATCATATTGAGTTGTGGTCGATTCATACACATCACAAATGACTCATGGATCATTTTCCTAAAGTTTAAAACCAATCCGAATGCGTTTTATCGGTATTCCGTATGTCAGTAGTGTTGTTTTCTAAATTTTATGTCATTTTCAAATGGATATCAGACACTTTTAGCCATACCGGTCACACCATGTGTCGGATTGAGGTGCGGTCAATTATTCCATGTCACAAATGACTCATGGATCATTTTCCTAAAGTATGAAAACAATACGAATGCATTTTCTCGGTATTCTGTATGTCATTAGTTTTGTTTTCTAAAGTTTATCTCAATTTGAAACTGATATCAGACACTTTTATCCACACCGGTCACACCATGCATCAGATTGAGGTGCGGTCGATTCCTACACATCAGAAATGACTCATGGATCATTTTACTATAGTATCAAAATAATCGGAATGCGTTTTCTTAGTATTACTTATGTTAGTAGTGTTGTTTTCTAAAGTTTATCTCAATTTAAAACTGATATCAGACACTTTTAGCCATACCAGTCACACCGTGCGTCGGATTGAGGTGAGGTCGATTCGTACACATCAAAAATGACTCAAGGATAGTTTTCCTAAAGTATCAAAACAATCTGAACACGTTTTCTCAGTTTGTCGTATGTCACTTGTGTTGTTTTCTAAAGTTTATCTCAATTTGAAACTGATATCAGACACTTTTAACCATACAAGTTACACCATGCGTCGGATTGAGGTGCAGTCGATTCGTACATGTCAAAAATGACTAATGGATTGTTTTCATAAAGTATCAAAACATTCTAAACGAGTTTTCTTGGTATTCCATATGTCAGTAGTGTTATTTCTAAAGTTTATCTCAATTTGAAACTGATATCAGACACTTTTAGCCACACCGGTCACACCGTGAATCAGATTGAGGTGCGGTCAGTTCGTACACGTCACAAATGACTCATGGATCATTTTACTAAAGTTTCAAAACAATCCGAATGCATTTTCTCGGTATTCCGTATGTCAGTAGTGTTGTTTTCTAAAGGTTATGTCATTTTCAAACTGATATCAGACACTTTTAGCCATACCGGTCACACCGTGCGTCTGATTAAGGTGTGGTCGATTCTTACACGTCATAAATGACTCATGGATCATTTTAATAAAGTATAAAAACAATAAAAATACATTTTCTCAGTATTCCATATGTTATTAGTGTTGTTTTCTAAAGTTTATATCAATTTGAAACTGATATCAGACACTTTTAGCCATACCGGTCACACCGTGCATTAGATTGAGGTGTGTTAGATTTTTACACGTTACAAATGACTCATGGATCGTTGTCCTAAAGTATCAAAACAATCTGAACGCGTTTTCTCGGTATTCCATTTGTTAGTAGTGTTGTTTTCTAAAGTTTATCTCAATTTGAACCTGATATCAGACACTTTTAGCCATACCGGTCACACCATGCGTCAGATTGAGGTGATGTCAATTCTTACTCATCCCAAATGACTCAAGGATCATTTTCCTAAAGTATAAAAACAATAGGAATGTGTTTTATTAGTTTTTCGTATGTCACTTGTGTTGTTTTCTAAATATTATCTCAATTTGAAACTGATATCAGACACTTTAGCCATACCGGTCACACCGTGCATCGGATTGAGTTGAGGTTGATTCGTACACATCACAAATGACTAAAAGATCATTTTCCTAAAGTATAAAAACAATAAAAATGCGTTTTCTCAGTATTCCTTATGTCAGTAGTGTTGTTTTCTAAAGTTTATCTCAATTTGAAACTAATATCAGACACTTTTAGCCGTACCGGTCACACCATGTGTCGGATTGAGGTGAGGTAAATTTATACACGTCAAAATGACTCATGGATCGTTGTCCTAAAGTTTCAAAACAATCCGAACGCATTTGATTGGTATTCCATATGTCAGGAGTGTTGTTTTCTAAAGTTTCTCTCAATTTGAAAATGATATTAGACACTTTTAGCCATATCGGTCACACCTTACATCGGATTGAGGTGCGGTCGATTCTTACACATCAAAAATGACTCATGGATTGTTTTACTAAAGTATCAAAACAATCTGAACGCATTTTCTTGGTATTCCATATGTCACTTGTGTTGTTTTCCAAAGTTATGTGAATTTCAAACTGATATCAGACACTATTAGCCATACCGGTCACACCATGCATCGGATTGAGGTGAGGTTGATTCGTACATGTAAAAAATGACTCATGGATCTTTTTCCTAAAGTATCAAAACAATCCGAATGAATTTTCTTGGTATTACATATGTTAGTAGTGTTGTTTTCTAAAGTTTATCTCAATTTGAAACTGATATTAGACACTTTTAGTCATACCGATCACACCGTGCATCAGATTGATGTGCGGTTGATTCTTATACATCAAAAATGACTCATGGATCATTTTCCTAAAGTATCAAAACAATCCGAACGTGTTTGATTGGTATTCCGTATGTCAGTAGTGTTGTTTTCTAAAGTTTATCTCAATTTGAAACTGATATCAGACACTTTTAGCCATACCGGTCACACCGTGCATCGGATTGAGGTGTGGTCGATTTTTACACGTCAAAAATGACTTATGGATCCTTTTCCTAAAGTATCAAAACAATCCGAACGCATTTTCTCAGTATTCTGTATGTCAGTAGTGTTGTTTTCTAAAGTTTCTCTCAATTTGAAACTAATATCAGACAATTTTATCCATACCGGTTACACCGTGCATCAGATTGAGGTGAAGTCGATTTGTACACATCAAAAATGACTCAGGGATCATTTTACTAAAGTATCAAAACATTCTGAATGGGTTTTCTTGGTATTCTGTACGTCAGTAGTGTTGTTTTCAAAAGTTTATCTCAATTTGAAACTGATATCAGAAACTTTTCGCCATACCAGTCACACTGTGCGTCAGATTGAGGTGCGGTCGATTCGTACATGTCACAAATGACTCAGGGATCATTTTCCTAAAGTATCAAAACAATCCGAACTCATTTTCTTAGTTTTCCGTATGTCACTTGGGTTGTTTTCTAAAGTTATATCAATTTCAAACTGAGTAGTAGGAATTCACTAATCTAAGGATATGAAACATAAGAAAGGGAGATCATAGATTCTCAATAAGTGTAAAGGTAGATATCAATTACCATATAAAGACAACATAAGTATTAGGAATTTACATTCATTGTCGTATTTTTTTACATTCTTCCATCAGGTACGCTGCCCATTCGTTTCTAAACACATTTATATCATCTTCTAAATAAGAGTTTTTGCGACAGTCATAGTAGTAATGAAAAAATATAAATACCCAAAGGATTAATAATTATTTTAAATGAAGTAGTAATTATTTTCAAAAATACCTCTTCAGGGATGCTAGTTTGTTCATGAAATATGATCTCTTTCATAAATTTACAAACATAATAATTGTAGTCCTTGTCGTTTATTTGTTTCAGACACTGTAGAAACATCGATAAAAATAAGTAATTTGTTTTGATATGTATTTGGATAGTGAAATATAATTATTTATACCCAGATACTTCTCCATTTGTAGATCTTGTGGGCATTTTCGTCCTTATGCCCTGGATTCATTCTAGCCTTTAGACGATATTCATACACCTCCCTATCATAACAAAATCCTCATTAAAAGATAATATAAATTATACAACTAGATATTTAGTTCTAAAATGTTGGATCTAGTGTATTAAAAATTGAAAATTGCCATCATATGTGGTCGGTTTGTTGGATATCCATGTAGTGAATCCAGAAAATAAATCTTTGGAGTATCCAAATTGACTACAATGAGCATCCAATGATCCCTAAAAACACAAAAATAAATAAGTACTGATAGAAATGAAAATATAATTGAAATGATTAAAATGTAGAGTTTTACCCCTACAACGTTGGTATTAAAAAGAGTCTGTCAGTCATAATTCTGCTTTGAAACGTTCTGAGCAGATTTGACATTAATTCAGCCTAAAAATCAGAATCTATTTCTTCTCGTTGTGTAGAAATGGTGTGAGGACTAACAAGTCCAAATTTGTATTCATGGGGAAATCCCTTCAATAGTTTTTCATATATACTCCTGTGAAAAGTATGAGATTTATTTATCCATAATTATCAAAGTATATCAGCTTCTGTAAAATCAAATCATGAAAACATACCTCATGTATACATTTATAACTTAGGTTCCTAGCCAGTCGTATGTGATGATCTCAACAACAGCGTCTGCACTAATGAAATCTAATGTTTCCTCTCCGTACATATCTTTTTCACAAACAATTTTGTGACTCTTTCTGCCTATCATTTTCATATCCACATGAGCTTGCAATGATATTAAATGTGGATATAGAACGGGTGGGGTGAACACGCTCTCAGTAGATCGTTTTGATCGGTTGGTTATTCCTTTAGAGCCGTTCTTTTGTTTTAGCTCCTACATTTTGTCCTTCTGTAATAACATTCATCGGTTTAGCCATTTTCTAATTTAATGTTAAAGGTTCTGCTTGAAAAATGAATTGGAAATGAATACCTCTTGGTCGACATGTTTTTTTACAAGATTCGACGGCTATGCAACGAATGTTCCAACAGCTTTTCCCACTGTATGAATGTCGTCATCGTCATTTGGCATGGGTAGCTCGGCGCTCAGCTCATGAGCTATGTTAATAGACACTTTTACATGACCGGTTGGAAGTGTTCTAGAGTGTAGCGTGTCATTCTACATATTGAACACCGTAGCCCTCGCTACAAGGTGATGGGTCGGAGTTGACAGATATAAATCACATTCATTTTCACCCTGTAGAATATCATTACATGAAAGGTATCAATGTCTATGTGATTCAAATTTCACAGAAATGAATATTATAACATTGATTACCTCAGTTAAGTCAGGTCTTTAAGGGGAATGGATCGCCTCAAAGATGGTGGGGGGTGGGGTGGGATCTTCTCGCGCGGGTTGTTCTTGAGTGGTTTGTTCTCTTCGCCTCTCCTCCATCAAACTCACTAGCATCTCTCCCTGACTTTGGAATTTTTCTACAATGGTAGCTACTCTATCTCTCATTACTTTAAATTCATTAGTTTGTTCATCCTCTTGTTTTTTTTTCTGAAAATATGCCCGGGGTGACACCCCAAAACCCACACCTCTGACGCAACCATACTATTCTGGTTGTTTCAAGGTCTTTGAAAGTATGTCTACATCCGGTGCTGGTGTTGTTGATTCCTGTGACTATGTCAAATAGAAAATATGAAAAAATAAGTAATCATCGTTATGTAATAGTGATTTAAAGCAAAACAAGTTTATATTATGTCATACTTACACATGTTTCCCACACTTTTTGTGTGTTTTCATCTACCAGTTTCCCCTATTTATTAACACTAGCCTCCTTCCATAGCACATGGCGTGGAATGGAAGTGTCTTGGGATTTTGCTTTATCAATCTGCATATAAACAGAGAAACATGGTTACAGTGTTGTTTTATGTCACGTAAAATTATTACAGTACTTTTAAAATACGTACCAATTGTTTTTCAATTGAAGCATACCCCAACCCTGCTTTACGGTAGGGGTACACTGGTTTTGCTGACTGTTCTTTATTTTCATCACTCAGTTGCTGTTTCATAAATAAAAACCTGTCAATCAACATGATAAATACAAGCAACGTTACACAATGTGTAACCAAACAAAATGTACCTGAAAAGTCTGTTCCGCACGACAGTTGCAAAACGTATCCCACATTCCTTGGGATATCAAGTGTGCATAAAGAGGAGGCGGGTGCGGCTTGATTTTCCCTTCAGCATCTTTCAGATGATGTTTTGTTAAAATGGTGCGAAAGCCTCTATGAATCCTTCCTCCCAGTCTTAATACATATTCTTTATGCGAAACATCTACTATAAATTCACTCTACAAGAGATGATGAAGAGTTAGTCAATATTTCAGTATTTTATTTTATTTTATTTTAATAAATTAAATAGATGATATCGTAATGTTACCGTAATTTCTTCCCACATTAATGTTTTCAACCCGCTGACAACAAGGTGCCACGACTCTACATCAATCGGCACGTGTTGTCGAGTGACGATTCCAATGTAGCTACTAAACATGGATTTTTTGGGGTTTACATGCTTGCCTCGTTTATTCCACCCCACCTCATATTTGATGCCTTTTGCTTTTTCCTTAAGGATTTTGGCTAAAACTGTCAAACTATGGTGCACCTGTTTTTTTTGTGTCGCTGGGGTTTCATTGCCTACCATTTCCTCGGTTTCTGAATCATCATTATGTTTCTCCGAAGTGCTAGCATCGGCACTAGGACTAGCTGAAACAGGTTGAGAGACCTGTTGTACCTCAGCAGTGGGACCAGCTGCAACAGGTTGAGAGACCTGTTGTCTCTCAGTAGTGGGACCAGCTGCAACAGGTTAAGAGACCTGTTGTGTCTTAGGATTGGGTGCATTAGCAGGTGAAGAAGTCATTATCTAAAGAACTGGTTTAACATTTAATTTAGATCACATAAAAGCATAATCTAACAGATAATAACATAATGTAACACAATCTATATTACAATAAAAAAATAACCTGATTATTGAACTCTTTTTTTAAAGGCTGAAGGGATTTGACCCCTCTATCAACTATCCATATCCCTTCATTGTGGTCTCCTCTGACATAAAAAACATCATCTACATTGGGACCACTGCGAAATGATTGTGAAGTCCCAATGAAAGGGTCATATTCCATTGAATTTTCATCTGAACCTTCAGCTGTTTTGGTTGATAACAGAACGATTGACCAGTTTCGGTTTGCAGGATCTAAAACATAAAATACTTGCACTGCCTGTGATTCCATTATAAACAGTTCGTCTTTATTCCCTTACTTACTGAAATCAACTTTTATGAATCCCAAATCATCTATTTTAACTGCACTCCTGTTATCAACCCACTTGCATTGAAATATCAGAACTGTAAATTTCATATAATCCAACTCCCATATTTGTTTGATGATGCCAAAGTATGACATATTCACATAAATTGGATTTCTGTCCTTAGCACCGGAAACATGCATCGCTTCAGCCACAAGTGTAACCCCACTATTCTGCATGGTACTGTCTTCATCATGTTCATTAGTATAAAATGTATGACCATTAACTACATAATCATTTTAAGATAATGCATACACACTTGGTCCTCTTGCTATCCATCGAAGTCGTTCTGAAATTGACTCTGTATTTTCATCTGACTTCTTAAAAATATGATCTCAAAACCATCCTATAAACTGTCAATTATGTGTATCTGATATCCATTTTTCAGTCCTAGATGGATCCAATGCCTAAGAATTTCTTTGTGGATTTCAACATATGGGTCAACGTTGAAACTGTTATGCAAAACATAAAGGTGGGCCTGCTCCCGATCTGTAATATTGATTGTGAAAACCTGTATTCTAGAAATTCCTTCACCCTCAAGCTGCCTAGTGTGACAAGATTTTGGTAAGACAATGCTTTCCACACCAGACAAGTAATCAGTACAGAATTTAACGTCTTCCTCAACAATATATCACTCTGCAATACAACCCTCTGTCTGACTTCGATTATTGGCATACCCTTTCAAAATCTTCATATACCGTTCAATGGGGTACATCTATCTGTAATATATAGGACCACATAGTCGAATCTCTCTCACCAAATGGACCATCAAATGAACCATCATATCAAAAAATTAAGGCGGGAAGAAAATTTCTAATTCAAATAATATGACGACAATTTCTTTTTCCATAGATGGAAATTTTGCCGGGTCTATAACTTTGATGCATATAGATTTGAAGAAGAAACACAGTTTCGTTAATGTATGGCATAAATTCTTGGAAAAAATTCAACGTAAAGCAATTGGAATGAGATCTTGCATCAAAACATGACAGTCATGTGATTTCAGACCTTTTAACTTCAAGTCGCTCATTGACACGAGGTTACTGATATTTGACGAATACCCCTCTGGAACCTTTACGTCATTCAAGAAGTTGAAAAACTGATATCTCTCCTGTCTGGAAAGATTGTAAGCATTAGGAGGAAGAAATGTTCATTTTTCACCCTTCACTGGTGCCAACTCTTCTCATATTCCCATATCAACCATGTCCAACCTAGCCTTAATTCTATCTATTGTTTTGCCAGATGTATTTAGAAACGTGCCGATAACACTATCAAATACATTTTTTTCTACATGCATAACATCAAGAAAATGTCTTACATACAGACAATTCCAGTATTGTAATTCAAAAATAAAACTGATCGCTTTTTCCAACCGATTTTCGTAATGTTTTTAGAAGCCGGTTTACCAAAATTAGTGTCCAAATTTTTAACTTTCTCAAACAATTGATCGCCTGTTAGTGGAGACGGTGCTGTACGTTCTTCTGAACTTCCATCGAATGATGTTTTCCAAGAACGGTACTTATGTCATCACGGTAGAAATCTGTGATGTCCTAGAAACATAGTTTTGAATGAATGTTTCAACCTAATTGATTGTGTACCTTCTTCACAAATGGGACAACCTTGAGTTCCTTTAATTCTATATCCTGACAAATTTATATAAGCAGGGAAGTCATTTATCGTCTCGTACAACATGACTCTCAAAGTGAAATCTTCCTTTCTATAAGCATCATACAATGTAACACCTGAATCCCACAATAATTTCAAATCATCGATCAATGGAGCTAAATAAACATCAATATCATTACCCGGTTGTTTTGGTCCTGATATAAGCATAGATAACATGATGTATTTTTGTTTCATGCATATCCACGGTGGTAAGTTATAATTTATCAACATAACTGGCCATGTACTGTGACTGTTGCTTTGAAAACCAAAAGGATTCACTCCATCTGTAGATAACGCAAGACGAAGGTTTCTCGACTCGTTTCCAAATTCAGGATACTCATGATCGATTATCTTCCACTGAGGAGAGTCTGCTGGGTGAAATAGTATCCCATATTTAATTCTTGTATCTGCATGCCATGTTAATTGTTCTGCAGTCTCCTCACTTCCATATAGGCGTCTAAACCTTGGAATGATTGGAAAGTACCATACAACTTTAGTAGGACTGGATTCATCTTTCTTGTATCGAGAAGCACCACACTTTGGGAATTATTTAAGAGATTTTTGGTCATTGTGAAATAGTATACAGTCATTTAGGTAGGCGTGTATTCTTTCAGAGATCATACCCATCGAGCGTAGCATTCGTTTGGCATCGTATGTTCGGATCAGGAGCTCATTGTCTTCTGGGAGCATGTCATTCATGAGAGAAACTAGTTTCATAAAACTGGCGTCACTCCACCCATTGTCTACTTTCAAATTATATAGCTTCAGTATGGCTGACAATGCTGTATATTTAGTGCAACCAGCATACAATGGTGCCTTTGCACAACTTTTTAACTTCTCAAACAATTTTGGACAATCACGAAGTTCATCTTCGACAGTCCTTATCATTTCCTCAATACGATCTTCATCATCATTCACATCTGTAATCACATCCTCCATACAATCATCTTCATTGTTCATGTTTTTAATCATATCAGATGATCCATAAAATGCAGTGTCATCCCAGTCACTACCTACATTCGTTGTTTCCCCGTGTTTATTCCAACATGTATAACTCTGATCTATTCCATGATAGATCAAGTGTTCTTCCAACTCCTCTGGACTAATTCTTTTTGAATAACAACAACGTAAACACGAACAAAGGATTTGAGAAGAGTCACATACATGATCTTTTGCAAACTTGATAAATTCTTTCACACCTTTTTCATACTCTTTTGTCAACCGATTGGCATTCATCCATTATTTATTTATATTCATCTTATTTGAAATCCAAATGATGAGTATATAGGTTAGGGGAGAAGGAATATGAGTATAATTTAGATAAAAAACTAGATACTTCAAAAATGGTAGGGGGCGTGGTCATTAATAGCAAATCATGGGTGGTTCTTGGGATTCATCCAATCTCTTCCTCTCTTCGATCCCCCATGATGAGGGGTGGTTCTTGGGAGTTTTTTATAGTGTTTTAGTGAGTTTTCCCATCATACTTTCTCCATTACTAATATCCTTTATTTTCCTATTATTTGGGATGATTTTAACTAGGATTTGTGTGATGATTTCACTATATCATCTTCAAATCAATTCAGATGATGTAGATTTTGATTGTATTGGCTAGAGGCTATCCTTGTTTGATGAACGCACCATGTCTTTTGAGGTAGGTGGACCCTATAATACAAAACCATGTTCTAATTTATGCATTATTGTGCATTCATGCATGAGTATATGTGTTCCAGTGAAAGGGATAGAAATCAAGAGCAACCAAGGTAAATAAATAGGGTGTTTTTGAGAGATAGAGTGAGGGTTCTATTGAATTTTTGTGATTTTGTGATCATCCAGAGATTATGTCTCCATGGAGTAGTTGTGTTTATGAAAGGATCGGGTTTGGTATGAGTTTTATATAGCCTAGTTAGGTTTTATAAGGCTATTTGATTAGAGTCTTAGGCCTAAAGAAGATGGATCATATAGTTTTATATATCACGTATGATGAGGAACATCCTCTTAAGGATATATAAGAGTCATGGTGTGATAATAAGATGTTAAATATAGAAATGGGGATATATATAAACCAAATAGAGCACAAAATAAAACCATGAGGATCCATAAGCATAGGACATAAAGAATACACAAATATGATACATATACAGTGTCAACTGAACAAAAAAGAAACTAAAAATAGAGATAGAATAAATCAGAACCCGACCAGATATCCTCGTGACCTTTGGGTTACCACTAACTATAAGACCAACCTAATTTAAAGGAAACCTAAAAAAGAAACCCACACCTAAAAATAACTTGGGTCTACTGATACTGAGTGTCACAAGTAGGGTGTGAGCATAAAACAACTTAGTAGGTAAGAGCCACAGAATCCATACATTACCTTTCCTGAAATAATACAAAAACACTAGTTTGAAATACATTTATAAAATAGGTTTTTATCATTTAAAGAACTAACACATATTTTTTAGAAAATCCATTTTCAAAACAAATCACAACTTCCCTTTTTAAAATAGATATCTAGTTTAAAAAATGAATTCAAAATTCAATATAATAATCCAAACAAAGTGATCACAGAGCCATGATTAAATTAATTGAAACAATAAAAGTAGAAAAATACTGGAAAAAATATATAACCAAAGTACAGAAAAATAAAGAACATATAGATAGGTAATCATTAGAATTACTTAAACATACCTAGAAGAGATCCCTAGACTTACTAGGTTCAGACTCACCTGCCGACATATTGTGTACCTCCATAGTAAACAACCAACATTGATGCTCCATTATAGTAGTATAATAGAGAATGAAGAGGCCATCACATGCACGGTATAAACCAATAACACACAAGTGCCAACCAGACCTATACATCACATGAGTTTCATAACCAATTTCCAAAACACCACAAAATACCAATAGATCTTTAAAATTTAAAAATCAAATTCCATTTTCAAAGACAAGGGGAAAACACCATGTAAGCTCTGAAGATTCCAAATGGGCCTTTATTCCATTTAGAAACCAAACCACACCTCATAAAGCCAAACATTATTAATCTAAATATTGAAAATAAATGAAAACATAATTAATTCATGAAAATTCAATTTCACTCACCTTAAGGAGGAGGACCCGGTGGCGGAGGAGAAGGAGGCGTCGACAGCAGAGGCACTGGAGGCAGCAGAGGCAGCGGAGGCAGCTCGGAGGTAGCAGAAGTAGCTCAGAGGAAGCGAAGGAGGAGGAGGAGGAGGAGGCCACAGTGGAGGACCCATGGTGGAGAGGATGCAGCAGAGTAGGCGGAGGAGGAGGAGGAGGAGGAGGAGGTGCCGGTGGAGGAGGAGGAGGACAAGGCCGCGATGGAGGAGGAGGAGGAGGAGCAGGTGCAGATGAGGAGGAGGAGGCGGCGGCTGAAGGAGGAGGAGGTGGCGGCCGGAGGAGGAGGAGAAGGAGGAGGTGGCGGCCGAGGCAGAGGTTGAGGAGAAGGAGGCGGCATCGCAGAGGAGTGCTTCCGCGAGAGCTTGACAGGGTGCGAGGAGGAGGAAGAGGACCCGGTGGATTTTATCAATCCCACGTGGACCTTTATCAGTGCTAGTAAAAATCAATGATAAAGGGTGTATTTATCAGTGCTAAAATGAAAAGTGCTGATAAATACCACCTTTATCAGCGCTTTATTTAGGACTAATAAAGGCCGGACTTTATCAGCGCTTTTGTAGCACTGATAAAGAGTGACTTTATCAACGCTTTTCATTTTAGCACTAATAAAGACACTCTTTATCAGCACTTTTTTAGCGCTGATAAATACGTAGTTTATCAGTGCTAATAAAAGCGATGATAAATGTATCAATTTAAGAGTTTCTTTATATTATTATATATTTATTTCACTCTAAATATATGTATCTCTATTTATACTTATAAAATTATTTTAAAGGTATATTTTTGTATATGTCATTGAAAATATAATAAAATATATATATATTTATTAAATATAATTTAATTTTAATTATAAGTGTACGTTTTTTATAACATATATATTATATGGGTAACATAATGAATTATAATATCTATAAATGAACATTATTCAATATGCACATATGTATACGCATGTATGATATATTCATTGGAAAACACATATATATACACGCATGTATGATATTCATTGACCCTAATGGAAAACACATATATATATTCAATAATTTCAATTATAGTACATATATATTAGAATGCATTATATATTTATAAATAAAAAAATACAATAAATATAAAGAAATATAATAAATATATATTAAATATAATGAATTGATGAATCTAATAAATATAATGAATTAATAAATCTAATAAATTACTATATAATGAATTAATAAATTTAATAAATATATAATGAATTAATAAATCTAATAAATATATTTATTATTAATCTTATAATTATTTAATTATATATATATATATAATTATTTAATTATATATATAAATACGTAGTTTATCAGCACTAATAAAAGTACTAAAAAATGTATAAATTTAAGAATTTCTTTATATTATTATATATTTATTTAACTCTAAATATTTATATCTCTATTTATATTTATATAATTATTTGAAAGGTATATTTATATATATATCATTGAAAATATAATAAAATATATATTTATTTTTTAAATATAATTTAATTTTAAGTGTACATTTAATTAATATATATATATATATATATTATATATGGGTAACATAATGAATTATAATCTATAAATGAACATTATTCAATATGCACATTTATATACGCATGTATGATATATTCATTGACCCTAATTCATTGGAAAACACATATATATAGACGCACGCATGTATGATGTTGATCGATCCCAATTCATTGGAAAACACATATATTTTCAATTATACATATATATTAGAATGCATTATATACTTATAAATAAAACAAATACATTAAATATAAAGAAATATAATAAATATATATTAAATACAATGAATTAATAAAACTAATAAATATATAATGAATTAATAAATCTAATAAATATATTTAGTATTAATCTTATAATTATTTAATATATATATATATATATATATATATATATTTAGTTGTAACATGTGTTTTTTATTTAATGTATACAATAAATATTATCAGCGCTAAGAAAACGCTGATAAATGTTACATTTATCAGTGCTAATAAAAACACTGATAAATGTTACATTTATCAGCGCTAATAAAAGTGTTGATAAAGGGATATTTAAAGTGCTAATAAATGTTCCCTTTTTCAGCACTAAAACAAGTGCTGATAAAGGGTACAACTTTATCAGCGCTGATAAAGGCCCTCCCCTTTATCAGCGCTTTTCCGTTAGCGCTGATAAAGGTAGGCGCATGCCTTGCCCAGTTTTGTGGTAGTGCGTACCCCAACATTATCCAAAGCTGAAGTGGGTTATACCAAAAGGACCATATATATCCAAGGTTTCTGGTTCCAAAGATGGTTTGTCAAATTGATTCTCATAGCTCAAGTTATGGCCAAAAGAGCAAAAAGGGTTGAAGCTGGTCCGGGTCCGGTCCGTCATAGTCGGACTGACCCGGCCCGTGGCTGGCTGGCTGGCCAGCCCTCCTCCACATCGCGGTCATGCGTTCTACCACCACTAGTGGCCAGCAGCAAGCTCGCCGACCTCCTTCACCTCCGCGTCCTCATGCCACGACTCCTGCACGCCAGCGACGTGTACACGCGCAGCCACCTCCCCTTCGCGCGACCGGCCATACGCTGGCCTTCACCTCTTCTCTAGCATGGCCGATAGGCCACGACCCTCCACCAGCAGCGTTGTTTCACCACTGCCATCTTCGCGGATAGCCGGTGTGCCGGCCGCCACTCTCGAGTCCTACCGGTGCTAGTCGCCGGTACCAGTCGCTGCCCTCCTCCATTGTGAAGAACGCATCAAAAACCACAGAGGTTGCAGAGTGGTCGGGCTATTTTTATTTGGACCACACCCTCCAAGTTAGAGTGGTATCAAGAGGTTCATGGAGATAGATTCAATGTAAAAGAAATTAATGAAGATCAATCAAATCACACCCCTACCTTGTCATTCATTGGAGGAGTCTAGAGGTAAAAGATGAAGTCATTGAATAACGTCGATGTTTGTTGCTTCTGCAAAGCGCTTCCGATCCGGGCTCGGGGTCAGTTCCTCGTTCTTTGTTGGAGAGGGAGTTCTTCGTTAGAGGAAGAGTTTCTCCAAAGTTATCCCTTTTCCAACCATTTATCCTAGGAAATGAGGAGCCAAAAAATTAAAATAGTTTTATCAAATTAACTTACGTTGGCACAATTAAAGTTGTAACAAATAAATGGCACAATTAATTAATTGTAGATTTGAGAGGTTTCCCCCCATTAAGAGGGGTTTGGGTGGTCCCCACCACCATGAATTCAAATTGGGAGGTTTTTCTAGCTTGGGTGATCCCCAACTCCATAATTTCAAAAGAGAGGTTTCAAAAGAAAAATAAAATGTTAATTATTTTATTTTTCTTCTTCCACAAAAAAGTGAAAAACTATCTTCCACCCTCGATTGAATGTGGTCGAGGTGAAGGTCTCTTTAAGTGAATATTGGCGCTGCAAGTTCAACAGTGTCCTCATATTTCAATTCTGAGCACCGGTTCAAAAGTTTTAAAAACCCACTCGCATGTTTACTGAATGTACTAAAAAAAGTTCAAAAATTCATTCAGGGCACTCCGGGCCTCGAAATCATTTGCCGTCAATTTTGGTGGACTCGTAAAATCCCTATATAATAAAAAATATTTACATGGAATTTAAGAGTCATTAAAATATTAATTTGTAGGTGGGAGAATATAATGATGGATTTTGTGATAGGTCTTCCTAGAATGTTCAGGAAGCAGGATGCCATATGGGTGATTGTGGATCGACTCACAAAGTCAGACCATTTCATTCTAATTTCTGAATCCCATATGGTAGAGTATTTTTCCAAAATATATATCCAGGAAGTGGTAAAAAGGAATGGTGTTCCAGTTTCGATTTTATCATATAGAGATCTAAGGTTCACATCTCATGTTTAGAAATCATTACAAAAATCCCTTGGGACACAGTTGACAATGAGCATGGGGTATCATCCTCAGAAAAATGTCCAATATGAGAGGATGATACAAACTTTGGAGGATACAATAAGGGCATGTGTGATGGATTTTGGTGGTTCTTGGGAGGAGAACTTACCATTGCTGGAGTTCTCCTATAATAATAGTTATCAGGATTCAATACATATGGCTCTGTTTGAGGCATTGTATGGGTGTCCGTCTCATTATCCACTATGTTGGGTTGAAATGGGTTAGACTTTGATGATTGGATCGATACTTGTCCAAGAGACTACATAGAAAATCAAGTTTATCAAAAAGAGGATGGATATGGCTCAAATTCATCATAAATCATATGAAGACCATCGTCGACGACCGTTGCTGTTCAAGGTGGGTGATCATGTGTTTTTGAGAATCTCTCCTAGGTTGGGACATCATCAGTTTGGGATGAAGGATAAGTTATCTGTGAGGTATATTGGAATTTTTAAGATACTTGAGTGGATTGGAGATTTGGATTATTAGTTGTCTTTGCGACCATGGTTTAGTGCGGTGCACAATGTGTTTCATGTGTTGTAGTTGAATAAGTATCATCTGGATCGTGACAATGTGATTTTTTGGGATCATGTTGAGATAGAACCAGATGCTTACTTGGTACACATGCCAATGTGAATTATGTATAGGTATGAGAAAGTATTTCATTGTAAAATTATTATTTTAGTTCAGGTTTTATGGTAGCATGGTCAGATTTAGGAGACTTGGGAGCGGGAGAAGGAGATCACCAAGCAATGGCCTGGGCTCTTTTTGAGAAGAGATGGTTCTCTAATTTCGAAGGATGGAAATTCCAATGGTGGGGAGAATTTATAACCATCATTTTGAGGTATGTAACCGTTATTAATTCCTTTTTAAGTATATATGGTGGATGGGTGGAGTTTGGGAGAGTTTGGGAAGGTTTTGGAAAACTTTGGAGGCCTTTTAAGGCTGTATGGTTTCAGCACGGTTAAGGGGAAACCATGCGAGATAATCATGCGAGAAGTGGAAATATGCACAGTTTTCCCATGGTTTGTCTAACCGTGCAATGATTACATGCAAGATTCCCCTTTTAGGTAGTATTAGGCACATGGTTAGTGCACAATTTGTCTAACTGTGCGAGCTAACCATGCAACCCTTTAAAAATGTTTTTTTTTAAAACGTGGTTAGTTAGGATTTACGCTAACTCACCAGAATCTTCTCCCATACAAACCCTACATATGATTTATCCTTCTCAAGGGTTAGGGGTGCTATACCACTCATTTTTTAGTTGATTTTATGGGGTTTAATGGTGGTTTGAAGGTGGTTTCTCCTGGGTAAGTCACTCATCTTAATTTCTTCTTGTGTTTTCTCTAGATCTACCCTTATACCTTTCCTGGTTTTCTAGATCTACATTAATTCAATGTATATCTAGGGTTTTTTATCCTAAAGAAATGTTTTTAGGGCTTATTTATGATATATAAGAGGATCTAGAGTGGTTTCAGTGGTGCGTTAACCAGATTTGTGGTGTGGTTGCTTGTGGGTCAATTTTAACGGAACCTTAAAGGTAGGTGGCTTCTATCCCAACTCCACATTTCTATAACTAGAGGATTTGATTTCAAATAACTTTTTTTTCTTGAATATGGTTATTATTGAGATATGAAAAACTTGTTGGAAATCCATTATGTGATGATTTGTATATTTTGGGGAAAATGGGGTTTTGTTGTAAAATGTTCTTTATTGTTAGATTTTAAAATAGTGATTTCAAAATCAGTTTCTTGTGTTGTTTTATGGAAATGGTTTAATAAAATGTCTTTCAATAAAAATGGGTTTTTTTATTAAAATACATTTTGCATGTATGATATCCTAAGAGATTTTCTTGGTTTCAAATTAGTTGTTTTCATATTGTTGTGGCTTGAATGGGTGTATATACTAGTGTTTGGATTAATTGTTTGTGCATGTGTTGGATTGATGTGAAGTGGGCTGATGTACCACTATAAATAAGTTATGGATAGGGGGTATAAGGACCACTATCAAGTGGGAATAATTACCACTATAAATAAGAGTATGGGTAGGGGAAGAAGAACCAATATCAAGGGTATATGGGTGGAAGTACCGCTGAATTTGGAATGAGTGAATTGGTTGGGTAGAACTACTACCATGATTGTTATATCGGTTTTGTTTTGTTAAATTTATAGTTATTCTTTGTTCTGTAGTTCCCTTGAAAAGTGGAATAGTTGTGATTGTTTGTGTTGGTAATTGGATTATGGAATAGTTGTGGCATTTCCTTGTTTGAAATTTCTTGGTAAGGGTATGTTTGGATTATGGTAATGGTTTCACTATTTAATTTATATAAATGTGCTAATGGTTCTTGCCTAGTGGAATGTGTAGGGAAGTCATTTGGGGAAATCCTACTAAGTATTATTACTGACCCTTGCTTTCGCACTTGGGTGCTTTTTCAGATGTTTTATTCTAGGACACAGGTAAGGGAAAAGCATCTCATTTTTCTAGCTATTCAACTTGATGCTTTGGTGATGTTTTGGTGCTTGGATCATGGATCTTGGTGCAAAGAATTGGATGGTGTCCTAGTTATTTTGGGGTCTTGTTGTGTAATCTTCCACATAGTACTCTGATTTTTGGTTTGGTTGTTTTGGAATTTAGGAATCGCTATGGAATAGTTTGGTTGTCTTTTGGTAATGCATGGGTTTGGTTGTTTTTTTGACATTCATCATGTAGTTTTATGATAATGTTTTGTTTGGTTAGTTGATTTTATTTAAAGGGATAATCGTTTCCTAATTTATTCTCGAAGACCTCGACATTTATTTCTAGCCTTGTTGCCTTGGGAACATTTCTTAAGTCCAAGTAGCAGTCCTCCTCCCTCTCAATCCAATGAGATAGGGAGGGGTGTCACATGTAAAATCTTAACAAGAACACAAGGGAACACAAATAAATTGACTCTATGGAGTGGGTTGAGTTTAAGAGATTATTTTTCAATAAATACATCCCTCATATTATTCATATAAAATTATAGAAGTAATTCATTATGCTAAAGTATAATGATTATGAATCTATTATTAACTATGAGGAAACTTTTACATGACTTGTAAGGTATGAATCTGGTATTATCATCCGACCTGAAAGTAATGTTGATCAATTATCCCATTGATTAAAAACAAGCTTCCAAAGGGATTTATCCATAAGGTAATTTATTGAATATGAATAAATTATTTAATGTGTTATCAAGGTGTAAATGGTGAGTAGTGTTACCCATCAATATCATGATTCTAATATGAAAAAATATACAATTCAAAGGAAATTATAGAAACCATGGAGAGAAGAAGAAGAGATTTCCTTTTTGATCAAAGTGTTGAAGGAAACATGGATGAAATTTTCTTAAGGGGTATATTAAATGTTTTAAGTGTGGAAAGAAAGTTCATCAAGAAAGAGAATGTAAATATATTGGGAATAAGAAGTTAGCTAATGACGGAGAAAAATCATCACTCACACCCCATTGTTTAAAATGTATGAAGTATGGTCATTATGCTTACCAGTGATCTAATATTAAGGTTAATGATGATGATCAGCACTAGAAACCTCTTAAGACTTTAGAAAAAGGGAAATATCATAATACCTCTATTTTCAATGTGGTTTATGATAATGAAGTGGGGAAAGGTATACTTACCATCGACTCTAGAATTGATAACGTCTTATTTGATTTTGGATCTACCCACTCTTTTATATTTGATAAATTATATAAGGGTATAACAATACCACCCCAATGATTAGAAATTTAATTAATAGTGAAAATTATTAATGGTATGATGATCACATATCAAGTCTATGATTATTATCTGATTTTTTTTTCAGAATGTACTTGTTTAAAATATTGTTATTCTCTGTCTAGTTAAAATTGATGTTATCTTAGGAATGGATTGGGTTTCTTTACATAAATCCCATGTCAATTCCAAAGTAATGGAATTCACATTTGATATTTCGAAACAATCTATAATTGTCTATCAGTGTGATGATAAATATAAACCTCCAATGGAAATCACATTTATTATACTAGTTTTCATTCCTATTCAAAAGGGATATTTATCTCATATGGTTGAGGAGAAACTCACCATCAAAGACATACCCATTTTATGGGAGTTTGTTGATGCTTTTTTGGAAGAGTATAATATTATTCATATGAATAAAGAAGACAAGTTTTCAATATAACTCATACCTGGTTCTACATATATTATATAGACTCGACATAGATTGTACCCTATTGAGTTGCATGAATTGAAGAAGAAACTATATGATAATATTGACAAGGAACTCATTTGGATAAGTGAATCACCATTGGGTGAATTTTTTATCTTTTTAAGATGAAATATAGACCAATTCAACTCTATATTGATTGTCAAGAACATATAAAGATCATAATTTTGAATAATCATCCCTTTCCCTGTATTGATTATTTGTTTAATTAATTACGAGGAGATCAATATTTTTTTCAAGATTTATCTTTGATCTGAATACTATTAGCTGATGTTAAAAAGTGAAGACATACCCAATATAACCTTATGTATTAGGTATGGAAACTTTGAATTTATAGTGATGCCATCTGGTATTACTAATTCCCCTATTATATTCATGGATTTATTGAACAGAGTCTTTAGAGATTAACTTTATCAGTTTTTGGTAGTATTTATAAATGAAATTATTACATATTCCAAGAGTAAGGAAGATCAAGAAGATCATTTTAGGATTTTACTAAAGATCCTAATAAAGTATAAGTTGTATAAAAAATTTACCAAGTGTGATTTTTGGCTATAAAAAGATCCATTTTTGGATTATATAATATCAAGAGAGGGTATATTGGTCGATACATCAAATTAAAAAGTTATTGAAATTTTTCCTTGACCATACACTATGATTGAGATCTATATTTTTCTTATGTTGGATATATATTATTGAAAATTTTTAAAGAATTTTTTTAGGATAGTCTAATCCACCCACCACATTAACTTAGAAGGGAGAAAAGTTACTTTAGATACATGAATGTGAGAAAAATATAATGTATCTTAAGAGAAGACTAGTAAAAAAATTTGTTCTTACAATACCCTATAATAGATAATGGTTTATGATATATAATTATGTATCAAATAAGGTATTTAGATGCATACTTATAGAAAAATGATATGTTAAGAGCTTATGCCTCCTGGAAATTGATGGTTTATGAGAAAAATTACCCAAATCATGATTTGGAGTTATTTGTGGTATTTTTTTGCATTAAGTATAAAAAAGAATTATCTTTATAGAGAAAGGCATGACATATATAATTATCATAAAAATTTAAAGTATATATTTACTTTGAAATAGTTTAATATACACCAGAGAATATGGTTAGAGTTGATTAAAGATTTCGAGTCCTTAATACATTACCACCCTGGGAAAGTCGAAAAGGTGGAAAATGATTTGATTATTAAGGACCATCCTAGATTATCTATGTTAAGTATCACAAAATATCCAATATTTCGAGAATTATAAATGATTGATCTAGAAATATTAAAGGAAGGGGAGAAAAATTATCTTTCTTAGATGAATTTACAACCATCTATCTATGTGAGGATTTAAGAGGTACAAAATTAAGATGTGGAACTGTAAAATAAGGTTAGAAATTTTCCTAAGTTAACCTTGATTTTGAAATAATATTAAGGTTTAAGAACTGTGTATGTGTTCTGTCCATACCATATTTGAAGTAGTTATTAGATAAATCTCATAGTTTATCATTATCTATTCATCTTGGAAGTATGAAGATGTATGGAGACCTGAATGAGTATTTTTGGTGGTACAACATGAAGAGATATATTACAAAGTATGCATTTATTTTCTTGGTATATTAGTAAATTAAGGTTGGGAGACATAAATGTAAGGGGATGTTACAACCATTACCCATACTAGGATGGAAATGGGAAAAAATCACTATGGATTTTATCATTGGACTCCCAAAAACATCTAAAGGAAATAATGCTATTTTGGTTGTAGTTGATTACTTTATGAAGTCCGTAAAATTACTTTCTATTAAATAATATTTCTCTCTTGATCATATTTCCAGAATATACATTAAGTAGTTGGTATAGTCTCATAGAGTACCACATTCTATTGTATTTTATTGGTAACTGAGGTATACCTTGAAGTTCTAGCAAACTCTTCAACAAACTATGGATTTTGTGTTATATTTTAGTAATACTTATAATCCTAAAATATATATCCAGCTTTAGATAACCATTTAAATCATATAGGATATAAGGATATCTTGTTCTATGGATTTCAATGGTGGTTCGGGTCCAAACATTCCTCTAATTGAGTTTTCTTATGATAATATTTTTTCAATCAATAATTTAGATGGCTATTTATGAATCCATATATAAAATTAAGTGTGGAACTACAACGTGATGTGATAAACTAGGTGAAAGAAAAATATTGGGTTTGAGCTATCAAAGGAAATGATAGAGAAAGTCAGATCCATTCAATATCAAATCAAGGCTACTCAGAGTCGAATTAAAAATTATGCTGAAAAGTTGATGTTGTAAAGAAGGTAGTTCTATGAATTTATCCATGAAATAAGTTTATGAGATTCATAAATAATGTAAATTCAATCCATAGGAATATTTTCTCCTTTGATATTCTAGATTTATTAGGGATGGTATATTATCACTTAGCGCTTCCACCAAACCTCTCTCATGTTCATAATGTGTTCCGTGTATCTATCATAAGGAAGTATATACCTAATCCATCACATGTACTAAACTACGAGGTTATACCATGGGATAATGATCTTTCATATGAAGAAAAACTAGTAGAAATACTGTCTCCTAGAGATAAAGTGTTGTAGAACACGACTACTCACCTAGTTAAACTTCTATAAAGGAATCATAAATTTGAAGAAGCTATATTGGAACATGAGGATGTGATGAAACCAATATATACTCATTTTTTGTCTCAGAGTAACATTAATTATAGGGACAAATTCATTTTTAGGGGTTATAATGTAACACCTTGATATCTTATGATATATTTCTCTTCAAATATAGTTAATTTCTTTGATAGCTTGTGATATATGAAAACCTAAGTTTAAATGAAACATGATAGAAATAATATTATTTAAATTTGACCATTATAAACTAGACATTAAAATTGGAGGTATGAATAGTAATAAACACATTAAAAAAATATATATACAAGTTTTATATAATGTAAATTCATTGATAAATAAGTACTCAATTTTCAGTAAAACTATTTTAGTCTTAAAAAAACAATTTCTTCAAATTGGTTTTTATTTATTTTTATGATAAAATATTATAATTAGTTTCAAAAAATTTTATAATTTATATTTGTTAAAAAGGGTTTCATTTTTTAAATCATCATGTCAAAATCATATAAGGATAAATTTTTGCAATTTTCGTAAAAAGATTTATTTTACACCAAATAGTGAAAAATACTATTTTTTTGAAAAATGTCTTTCCATTTAAAAACTTACAAAGTTTCATTTTTTAAAATGATTTAAATGTAAAACTAGTTCATTTATATTATTAATAATCCAATTAAAGTCATTGGAATCAATTTAATTCTAGATTTTGGTAAAAAAATATTTTATACTTAAGAAAACATTATTTTGGAAAACCTCTTTTCATCATGTTATATTGGTTTAATTTTAAATTAAATTATACCACTTATATGTATTTAATTTTATTAAATAAATTCCATATTTTTAAATATAATAATTAATATAATTTAGTAGTATCAAATAATTTTTTTGTTCATTATGAATAATATCTACAGTAAATATTTGTCACCTTAGAAAAAGAGGTAAAATTGGGTTAAAATCATGGGGCAAAACATTAAAATCAATATACCACATGAATTCAAACTATTAAATGATTGTTTTTCTACAAAATTAATTATTAAGAATTTATATAATATATTTTGAATCATTATTTTCTATTTGGGAACCCTATCTTGACTTTTATGAGGATAAGTAACATTTTATTCAAATTTAAAACTAATTTTGGGTATTTGCATTTTATGGTATGGTTGGAAGATTCCATTTTATTTTTTTATTTCTGAAAAATTATAAAAATATTACTTAGTTTATTATTTAATAAAAAAATTCTTGTAAACAAATTCATTACTTTACTTCAAGTTAAACGTTTTTTTATTCTTAAATTAAGTATATTCCAGAAATTGTTTTTCTTGCATTTTGTGTTCTTATATTAAAAGTAATTTATACCACATATTAAAATTAAATATGATAAACTAGATTCTAAATTTTTAATAATAATTTCATAATTTTATTTTGAGTACCTTTTTATTTTTGTTCATAAAGTTATTTTATCATGGTAAAATGCTAAGTTATCATAGTTAAGGTTAAAATGAGTTTAAAGTGGTTTAACTAGGATACAAGGCTTAAAATGTATCCAAAAATTTACCAAATGTAATTTTTTGAGTTTATTCTGACCTTATAACATATAATATTCTAATTTTGTGTGCCTTTTTACCACTTGAAATGATTATGATATATATGTTATTTAATTTTTTAAATAATTACAAGTGTGTCCTTTCCCTCCCTTATAAAAGGATACCACCTCTCCTATCTTATACACTCTTCATGAGCCTTATATAGCGACCAAAATATATTAAATTCTCTTATAAAATTCCATACACCTTACTTATATGTTTTATCATTCTTCAAATACCACTCCAAGCATCCTTAAGTGAGGATTTAAAGGAGGCCCGCTAAAGAAGAGGTAATCATTTTATGCAATGTCTTTCAATTTATTTCCACTTATACCTCCTAATAATATTTATAATTCATCATAAAATAATAAATTAAATACAGTAAATATAATAAAATGTTATTATTATTTTTTAACCACTAATATACCCCCTATATTCCATCAAATGGGTAGTAAAAGTATCGCTCGTGTGTACGTATGGACTACCGCCTCCACGTAAAGACAAAATTCATTTTCCACCACCATCTTTCACATATGTTTTTATGAAAGATTTAATGTTTATAATTGATATTTATGAAATAATTATACTTTTTTAATTATAATATTATATCTACCTTCTTAACTTTCAATCTATTATAAAATGATAACATTGATTGTGCATATGTGTAGACTGCCATCTCTATGAAGTGATGTGATTTCTGTTTTGGTTACACATTACAAAGATGGTAATAAGGATATATTTAGTGAATATATATGATATATATGATATAATAATGATAATTTAAATGTTAATTATTATTTACCTTTCTTTCATTCCATCTGTTGAAAAGTGAAAACAACATTTATGTGTACATACGACCTACCAACTCCATGAATGGAGTAATTAATTTATATATATATATATAACTATTATAGATGAATAAATATATATATAATGAATATATATAATATTTATATTATCATTAAAATTATTTAGATAATGTAACCATGACCAAGTATGAGGATCAGAACTACCAAACTGAAATTCTTATGAAAAACGAAACGATTAACGCCAAAAAACAATGATTTTAATAAGGAATTATTAATAAATGGGTGTTAAAATGTTATAAGTGGATTTTATATGATATAATAATATTTAAATGATTATGGGATACAAGTATAATAAATTTAAATTTATTATAAATGAGGTTAGATCACTTTCTAAGCAAGTCAAACTTGAGGTAAGGGATTTATATTACAAACTCATTGTTTATAATGATTTTTTACGATCAAGTTTATGATAATAAAATTTTATGACCTAGCTATCAATAATAAAATTAATTTTATTAAATTATTGTTTTTTCTAGAGATTACATGTTTTCCTTTCATTTTCCCCTCTTTAATAACTTAGGAGACCAAAATAGTTTTTTAAAGGAAAACCAAAGTTATTTTTCTCCTTAGTCAAAAATCATCTTTCTTCCATATCCATGAATATAAAAATGTTTTCAAGAATGTTTTTAATATTGTATTATTATTTTTCAATGTAATTGTTTCCCATTATTTAAATTTTAAAAATGTTTTAAAATGATTCTTGTTGTCATTTTATGAATGAGACATTGTTGAATTTTTACCAAAAATGTGAAAAGAATATTTGTTTTAGAATACACATCATGAATGAAATTTATTTCCATCATGACCGCTCCATGATTCAAAGATTAATTTAATAGATTTTAAGGTTCTTTTAAAATAATTTTTTTCCTTAATATTTGGTAAATTTTTATATTTTAGATAGGTGATTTCAAATTGAAATGGGTATTTTCATCAATAAGTGTTCTTGTGATATTTTGTAAGAATTTTTCATCTATGATAACATTTTTACATGTTTCCTATGATTTAATGGGAATATGATCAAGCGATACAATACAATTTCATTATTTGGATGGATTATGATAATTATTTTGGGAAGATTCTCTGAAACCCATTTTTTCTATGGGTTAATTAATTTATGATAAAATATTTATGAAACCTATTTCTTTTCCATAGTTTATGCTATGAAGCTATGATAAATGTTTATAAAACCCATTTCCTTTCCACAGGTTATGATATGATGGATATTTTATGATATTTTGGCACACATATATATTATTTTCATTATTTTATGGGTTGGATGGAATTATATACCCCTCCAATGCATTGAGCAATGATCAATATCTCTTGAGATAATAAGGATTGAAATGAAGAGTCAACCCAGTTTAGTAAGGGAAAATATACACTATGATATTATTGGGAGTAAACCTTGACCAAGGATAATATGGAATGAGGAGTGAACCCAATCCACTATAATAGTCTTGGCAATGAGACTTGGCTATGTGAATGATTTTTTATACTTATGTGTATGACAAAAATTTATGTCTTATGTCAATTTTATGGTATCATAGATCATATTGTTTGATTTATTTATGATCTATGTCTTATAAACTACCAAGATTTATAACATGAATCTTTATTATGATATATGATATACAATGTATGGTTTTTGAATGTTAAAATCATGTTCTCATACTGTTATTCTATTGTTATGCTTAAGTGATCATAGATATCTCCCATGTTTACCCTTACTGAGAATTTGAACTCACCCTTTCTTATATTTCCTTTCCATAGGCTATGAATAAAGTTTTTAAGTATGATATGTCTAATAATGATTATATTTATAAAGAACTTTGTTGGATATGATGTAGATCTATTATGAATGAGTTGTTTATGTATATAAGTTTCCAAATAAACTAATCCTATATGATTCTGGAATAAATTATAATGTCATGTATTTGATATTCATATAATAAGATGTTATATTTATATATGAAAATTATGGGTCACTATAGTCATTACATGTCAAGGTAATAATCTAGGATCAGAGGAAGGAACCAAGTATGAATATAAAATATCACAACATGACTAGTGGGTGTCACAACATAGTTCTTTTTATGTGGGGTTTTCACTAAGGAAAATTCATTTCATATAGGGGATAATTCCATGGTTAAGGGTTCCATTCCATGGTTTAGAGTTTCATGGAATCCATGACTATAAACATTAATTATTTAATTTGTAAAAGGTAATGAAACTTTCATATTATTAAATGATATGGTCTAAGGAATCACACCATGAGGACAACCACAATGTATTAGGTTAACTCTGAGGGGTGTATGGATCATTCCTTGGTGAGGGAATCACATCATGGTGATGAAGCTTATATATTGGAAAATAAATGTATGAATAATAATTTTTTTGGATATGGTTTCATGCTACGTTGGTAACCCTTATGTAAGGGATTATAAAAATATTACTTATTTCCTTTTTAAAATTTCAAGATAAAAGTGGGTCATGAAGTTACCCCTAGGTTCAAATCGTGATGAGGATCATGGTGAGATGTGTTAATCCATGGGGTGACAGAAATTTTTAGATCCTATCCAGGAGAGGCCTTACGTCATGAATAGAGGAGGCCACACTATAATGTCCTAGACTATGAGATTTTGGTTCTTCTTGCGGGAGCTCTTCCACACCGTGACCAAAGGGTTCACACTATGACTAAATGGGTAACATAGTGAGGGGATACTACAAGTTTATTGATTATTCATATAGGAGGTGCGTATTACTGTGACTTAAGGGGAAATAATGTGAGTGGTTCATATAAATGGAATCACATCCCGAGCCATATGGGTCTTATTGTGATGATGCCTTTCTTCACTTTTATAAATCAGGGACAAACCTATCTTTTCTAGGTTAAACCCTCTCATGTTTTAGAGGGAAGAAACGTATGGAGAGGTCTATTTTTGTTAGATAATTATCATATCTACATACTTTTAAATCTTTTATGAGAGGCGTGTTTTGAGGCATTTTTTATGGTGATTTGAGGTATGATTTTTCTCTTCTTACTTAGGTTTTATTCTTCTTCATTAGCAACTAGTTTTGGTATCTTTTGGATATGGTTTAATAAATATTATACCAGAACATGGTGGAATTGATCCATGATGATGATGATTTTTTTCAAAGGCATATCAGCTGTATTATATGGTATGTTTTCATGACATTAACCAAAGTTTTGGTGGGTAGATACTTCTCAATGAGTTTCTGGGTGTTATACTGATAATGTTAATAATTATCCAATATTTTTATCTTTACATGTGTTCTGCATTGGTTATGGGTATTGTTATCTCATCCTTTGATCATTTTATATTAAATTATTATTTTTCATATATTGTATAAAAATATATAAAAATGGAAAAAATTCACTTTTTTTTGTTATTTCCCTGGAAAAAAATTATTTTTTTGAATTTTTATCAAAATATTCAATAAAATAATCCAAATTGAAAAATATTTTTTAATATGCAATGATTATTTGGATTCATTTAATTCAACTAGCCCTAGTGTTATATCCAACCATTTAGGACCCAAATGAATCATGGAAATTTTAATATCTTTGGGTGGATATAATTGAACAACCTTCAATAAATGGGTCATAATTTAAGATAAATGAATCAAAATGGCATGATTTGAGTTGAAAATGAAACATAATATCCATAAAATAACAATTAAATATTTGGTCATTAAATTTATGAGTTGTAACGTGAAAGTGGAGGGAACCATAGAGTTTTCTATGCCATAAATTATAACTTATTAATTTAAAAATAACTTTTTCAAAAAGTATCCAATGGGTTTTAATTTTTTTTGGAGAACATATAATACACATTATAAAAACATTATATTTTACTGTATTTCATTTTTTTATGCATAAAAGGTCAAAAATATCTTCAAAATCGAAGGATAAAATTGATGGTAAAATCTTCCACACCACTTTCATGTAAATAGGTTCCTTCACTTCCATTAAAGGGGTGATGAATATTCAAGAATAAATGGAGGAAGTTTTGAACTTACAAGGGATGGAGGATGATATCTTGATGTATTATTTATGAATTTTATTTTACTTCTCACCATGTACTTCGAAACTCCCCTTGTGACTGATCTAGGGAGTATCTCTTTATGTAATCCTCATCTATGTTTTTATACTCTTTAGAAGATTAATATATGGTTTAGTTTAGTGTTCTTTTTTTTTTATTTTTTTTATTTTCTTTCATTATTTGTTTTTTTATTTTCAAATAATAATAAAAGGAATATAAATCCTCATTATTTAATGTATAAATGAGATTGTGTGATTATTTGTGTCAGATGATATCTTCTATCACCCTTCATTTCTTACAGGTGTTCATATGGGACGTATCGATTAATTAAATCCATAAGATACCAATCATGAGAGTGTATGTTTTATTGTGAGAACATTTAAAATAAAGAAAAAAACTTATACAAGTCATTGATTTTATCATGTGTTGCCCTAATCAGTTTGGATAGTGATATTGGATACAAGTTGATTGATTCCCAATGATTGTTGGAGAATTACATCAGGTTCTAAATTAAATCATAGAAGATATCCTATCAATAAGTCACATATATTATTGGGTTCAACTTGGTATAATTAATGTAATCTATGATATATCCTACATACTTTGAGATAAATATTGTTTGAGCATCAAGGACACTTACCTGGGTTAGTCATGATTTCTCTATATAGAATCTTTCATTTTAATATTTTAGTATTTAATGATTATTTATTAATCAAAACCCCATAATTGTTTTCAAATATAATTTCTTATTTTGATGTATTTTAAATTTCTGGTGTAATGTTCTAAGGTTTCGTTGGAAGATAATCTAAGGTTTCTACTATACTCTAGAAATTATATTCTAAAATTAATAATATAATCTATAACATTCAGTAAAGAAATTAAATTTTAGAATCATGACTTGGTAAGAAAATAACACACACTTACTCTCTCTATATCTCCTTTAATCTTTTCTCTCTTTTTTTCATGAATATATATGTAAAAGAAAAATTACTTGAAGTTGAACTATAAATTGAAAAAATGATACACTCAAACATTATATCTTCATGAGTAGATAAATTATGTGATATTGAGAAACCCATCCTGGATCTTCATGGGTAATCAAAACAATATAAAAGTGAACCTAATATAATCCTAGAAAACATGGTTGAAAATAATAGGAACTTAAAATAATTTACCACCCGTGATATGGAGTACCAACACATATATCCAATGACTTGATAAATCATCTAACTTTGATATAAGGTTATGTATCATCCATATATTTTCAAAATTACATTTTCTTTCTAGTGAGAACCATTATAAACATTTCTAGGAATTTCAAATAGTAGTATCTACAATGAGACCCTAAGGCGAGTCCAAAAAGTTCATACAATTTATAGATTTCCTTTCCTCCATTGATGGTGTTCCAAAGACCGTCTATACTATATTCATACCATAATTAGTTAGTGGAAAGATTTTAAATGGAACTTTATTGTGAAAATTTTCCCTACCACTATAATTTCATCCATTAGAAAAGAAATTTATGGAATTAGGAAATGATAAGGAGAGGTATTTCATGAATACTAGGAGAGATTTAATTTTTTTTCTCTAGCTTTCCACACTGCTAAATTAGTGAAAAAAACTAATAATATACTTCCATGAGATAATTTTCCCCATGGATCATAGAATTATAGAAGCTGTATAAGGTGGTTTTCTAGTGGATAAAAATCTTTCTTTTTTTGATGACTTGATATCCAACATGAATCAAAATACAAAAAAATTCTGGTCACAGGTGATAACACCTACTCTATGAGTTCATGAGGTAAACCATTATTCCTAAGGATTAATGGTGGTTAATAAAATTGAAAAAATTCATACAATTTTATGAAAATTGGATCAAGATTAAGGTAATTAACAATCCAAACATATTAATTTTCATTGTATTATTTATGTTGATAATAACCATTTCACTGATCAATGCTCCCAAACTATAGGATTCCTCTTAGTCTTGTGAAATAGTATTTCATAGGCATCCATTTCTGTAATAAGCTCTCTATAACTAATAATACTTTAGGCCAAATCCAAACCCCTCGTGGAAACCACAAATAGAGTATTGATAAGAAGGAAACTCAAGCTATCCTAAATAAAATTTTCATCAATAAGGCCAAGGTATGCATCCTTACAATCCTGCACCTCATTATAATAACCCTCAACTTCCTTAAACAAATGAACCCAAACTTGTGGAAATTGTGAATAAAATGGAATCCCATAACCTTGAGTCCTAATAGGAAACTCAATCAATAACTAAATACTTATAGACTCAAGTGGGATAATTGGAAAATACCACCAGTGAGATAAATATACAAGGTTCTAGACATATACCATTCCAACATATGTTCAATCCCAAAGATAAAGGTTATTATATGAAATTAAACTTTATAATGGTAAAAAACTTTCTCCTTCCAAAGGTTATACATAACATGTATGTACTCCTCTTGAAAAATATCTTTCCAAATCACCAGAAGAATTAGGTAAAGATAAATGTAATAAAAAAAATAAAAAAATATATCATTAATTATTCCCCTCATTCTATTATTTCTATTTCATTACCCCTAAGTTTTTCTCAATCTAATAAAAAAATTTTATGAAAAAATTGATGAAGTGATAATGGACAATTTTAAAAAGCTATAAGTTTACTTTACTTACTTATATGTATTTAAAAAGTCCTCAATATGACAAATTTTTTGTGGTGTTCCTTTACTGGTGATCTCACGACGGTTTGTTATTTTTAGATTGGGGTTTAGTGTGAGGTTCGATCTACCTGACAGCCGACGATGGAGTTAAAGATGACATTTGATGCAACGAAGATGTGATGATGGTGAAGACGTGTGGATTTTCCTTGATGCAGGGATCCTTGAGCCACTCACGGAATTTGTAGGTTGACCAGATCTTCTTAAGGCACCCATTAGGTTTTGGATTTTTGTTGTTGATTTTTGAATTTCAAAGTTCACCGCTGAAATTTATGTATTTGTGTGAAGCTGAATTAGGTGTGATTAGCGGATGTGCGGGTTCCCACTTTATCCCTAAAAGTGGTTTTTTTAAAATTTTAAAAAATATTATGGTGGTGGTACAATAGGTGACTCCAACCCAATGAACTAATCTAAACAATTTTATAATACCTTACACCATAGGGGATACTATTTTTTCTAATAAAAATCTTGATTTTGGTGATTCAATGAATCTGAAACCTAAATCTGCATATTTTTATTTGAATGTTAGAAAGTTTTAAACAATAGGAATCATGTTGTAAGTTGGTATCTAGATCATAATATACCCAGAGGGAGTGATCATGGATGTCCTCATGTGAGTGAATAATCTCAATTTCCCTATAGACTTATAATTATTTATATGAAAGATAATCGAACCAAAGGAAATTATCCTCTCATAAGTGGAATATATTTTCTTAAAATGGTTAATATAATCATCAATGTTAATATTGGAATACTTTAAATGGATTTTTATGGAGAAAAGATAAGTTTCAACAATATTTATGCAATAAAACACCCAATTGAGGAGCACTTTACTCCTCATCTGTAGAATCCCACAAATGTGAATTTCTCATCCACTTAACATAAAGAAAATATTTCACTTCAATACATTTCTAAAACCTATTAGTTTTATAATTTTAGATAATTAAGTCAAGACGCTAATTAATAAAACCCATGTTCTTTGTATTAGTTGGAATTTTTTTATTATATACAAACCTACTTAATCCATATTGATTCTTCAACATCTCCCAAAAATTATCCACATATGAATCTATTTTATAAACTTCATAACTTTACTATATTCTAACCTAATTAATTGGTAACATAACAAATGTCTGATATTAAATGTTCAGTAAGGGTTAACATAAGCGATAACAATCAAATATCATTACTGATCATAATATGAGAGTATGAGTAAAATCAAGATACATAAGAAACTTAAACCTAATAAAAAATATATCATACAACATGGAATAATTATTATAAGAACATAATACATGAATGAGTCAATAAAAATGATACATGATATCATAACATAATAATGAGAATAATAATAATAATATTGAGACATCTTTCAAATATATAACAAAAATTAGTATAAAGAAAAATTAATTTCATGATCCACACCGTCAGTGCCCATGCTTAAGATCAATTAAAATTTACTTACAAATAATAATATCATGAGATTGAAACTTTCAACCAAAAAATTGGAGGGTGATATAGGACCCTACCCAACATTTATCCATACTTACATGTGCCACTTGTAAATCATTCACTTATCAAATCATAAATAACCCATGTAAATAAAGTGGGTTTTATAAAACTTTAAAATGAAAATTATTCACTTTTTATAACATAAAGAAACTATGGAAAGAAAATGGATTTCATTAAACACATAATAAAGAACCCATAGAAAGATAATGAGTTTAATATTATTTTAAAATGATTCCATATATGGAAATCATTAATAATTTCATTAATAATAATCATATGATAAACCCATGGAAAATAAATGGGTATCTAACCACATCAAGTAACTTTATAAGTAAATACCACTCAATTAAGATAATTAATCATATGGTATTTACACTATATTGAAAAAGGGTATATGATTAAGAAAATAATTTCCCAAATCAATTTATGTATGGAAACTTTTTGAACACTCTTAAATAAAAGGAAAGAAACACATAGTGATCATAGAGAAAAAATATTGGAAGATAACTCTTATTTATACATAGTGGATGATTAAAAAAGACAAAGGAAGTTATACATAATTCATTCAAAAGAGAGGGAAATTATATAAGTCAACCATATAAAAAATTTGGATGATTACATTTAAAGTATATCCTATATCAATAATAAGATATGTCGAAGGACAATGACCTAGATAAAAAACATTTTTTAGGATTTTTAGAAAAATCACTTTTGAAATAAGAAATATCCTTGATCTTTTGAAATAATTTTAAAAGAAATATTGTATAAATATAAGTGAAAAAAAATATTTTAAAAACCATGAAACTACAGATATAAATATTCATATAAAATTAAAAGGATTTGGAATTATGTGTTCATAAGTAAATGTTAAAAAGAGAATATTTTCACATTTTGATAAAAAAAACGTTATTGAAAATTTTAAAAATTTCATTAAAACTTTTAAAAATGTTAATGTAATAAAAAATGAACTTAATAAATGATTAAATAATAGATAAGGTGTAACACCCCGAGATTTTATGAAAAATATTCTTTTTAATTTCATTAATGTCTTGTGTTGTACGCTATACCAAAAGGAGCTTTCACAACACACATCCTTGACTTTCCTTGCATTACACGCAATCACATCCTTCCTCGATAGCATGTGTAGTACGCAATACTGAGTTTCACTAAACGAGATATTATTATAATATTATTATGAACTAGCCGTTATGAATAGTAATACCCACTTTTTTGAAATTTTATAAATTTTATCTTTCAAAATGGACTTCATTTTTGGATTCGGAATATCGAAATTAGCTTAGGGTGAAATTTTGGTACTTTTCGGATAACTTTCATATTATGATGAATATTGAAAATTACTAAATTTTAATTAAAAACAAATTTTTTAATCGAAATAATTAATAGTGATAAATTATTAATTTGAGTGGTTTTAAAGTATATTTACAATATATTTTTACAATTTAATACAATGTTGGTCATTGGATGTAATTTCACATTTAAAACAGACATAAACAAGTGTCAATCTTTTGATAGTTATTATCTCTTAAAAACACGCTATTTGTTTTGAGGACTGGAATTAATTTTTTAAATTAATTAATGCAACTGATATATTTTGAATTTGTTAAACTAGAAATAATTTTTTAATTCATAATATCAAATATAGCTTAGGCCTAATTTTTGGCATTTTTCTAGAAACTTTCATTTTTTGATGAATAGTGAAACCACTAAGTGGTAGTTAAAAAAAATGAATTTTTCGTAAAACTTAATTTCACCGCTTCTGTGAGTGGAATTTAGAAAATCTGAGAGACACGGTTAATATCAAGGACTAAAATGTGGTTCAATGAGATGAAAATAATTTTTGGTGAATAGTAACTTTTTACTTTTTTTACCACGGTTAAAAGTAAATAGGGTAATTAAGGGTAAAAATGATATTATTATTACCCTAAAACATGTTATAATTCTATTGGATAAGTTTAATTCGGCCAAAAACAAACTTAGGAATAAAATATGACCATTTAGGCTCACTTGGATTAGATTAGGACATTTATTATTAATTTATTTAAAGAAGGGTTAAAATAGTTAAAATCAAAGTTTAATAACTAAATCATTTTTAATATAGTGTTATACATAAGATAAATTCGACTATAAATATTCATTAGAAAGATAAAAGGATTTACTACATAATGGTATTTTATTTGTAATTTTTAGACTTAAAATAATTTAATTTATTTATGACACAATGATGATGCAGTAATTATCTAATTAATGAAATATTGACATAATTGATGTTATAAATACCCAAATAAATGTAATTTGAGACTTTTTATGAATTAAAATTTTTTTATACGTTAATATGACATGTTAGTATGGATTTAATTAACTATTTTAGAACTAATAATTCTATTATGATTTTCACAAAAATCAATTACCAAATAGTGCCAAAATTGACATAAATAGGTTTTAAAACAATTATTATATTATTAATTGTTATTATATTCCTAAAAATCAAAGGTTCGTCCAATATACTTATATCATGATAGGTGTATCATTAATGAACAACTTGGGGGTCTCTTGGATGTATATAGTAAGTTTATTAACTATATAATATAAAAATACAAAGTGACATGGTAAATGTCAATCTAATTAACTAAGAGTTAAAACTAAAAGTTAAGGTTAATATAATGACCTAAACTTGTCTAAATTATATTGGATGAGAGGATTTAGACCCATCACCACCTTATATTCTAAATAAATCAATTTTGAGCTATTAAAAACTGAATATGACTTTATAATAAAATAATATTTTTAGTTATTCCAAAGGTGCCCCTCTCCTCCCTTATAAAAGAGAACCTACTCCCTCTCTACCTCACACCACTTTGAGCCTTCAAGATCGGCCAAACCCTGAACATTTCTCTTCTACACTTCCCTAGAAACATGCTAGAGGTACTGTTCTTCTTCGAAGACAAATTTTAGTGCCCTAAGATGAGGTCTCAAAGAGGCACTGCAAAGAAGTGGTAATGTCCATTACCGATTCTTTCAACTTTATTTCTTCTTCCACTTCTTCTTCTTAGGTTGTTTCATTATGAAGTAATAACATCAGTATCACTAATATACTTATATGTTATTATAAGTATTAAAAAACTCTATTTCACCATCTATCCATCCTACGGAAAACGAAATCACCGCGCGTGCGTACGTACGGAATACTGTCTCCACGCTGTGGTGTAATCTATTTTCCACCACCACCTTACTTGGATGGGTATAATGGTGTAAATAATAAATATATATGATTATTTTAAAGTAATATTGATTCTGTAAAATTATACATACACTCCAATTAAATTCCATGATCATGGGAACGATATCATCGCTCATGCGTACGTACGGAATACCGTCTCCACGACGTGATGAGATTCATTCTAAATGATTAACCATTCATAAATGATTATAAAATATATATAATAAGTAATAATGAAATATATTACATAATAATTATACTGTATTTATTTATATATATATTTATTTCATCCAATTAATTCCATTCAATTCAATGAGGAAACAAAAATAACGTTCATGCGTACGTATGACCTACCGTCTCCATTAACGGTGTATTTCTTTCCATTTATTGATCTATTATATATATGTATATTATGAATATATATTATATATAAATAATTTTTTATATTCTGGAATTAAGTAATCATGACCTAAGTAATCATATGAATAATTACAAGTCAAAACACGTACGACAAATGAAACGATTTTACCCAAAACGCTCTTTAACATGGAATTTACAAAAGAACGTGTAATATAAAGTCATAAGTGAACCATATATGATATCATAACAATGAATATGATTCTGTAATAAGTCAATGACATTATTTAAATCATTATATAGGAGTTTCAGATACGTACGAAGCATATCAGACCTAAGGTAAGGGATAATTGGGAAAATCTCATTTTTATCCGAGATTGCTTATTCGTAAGTATTTACTAGGGTTATTGCTATCATCCATGTCCAGGTTTTATAAAAGTGTATTCATGTATGTTTAAAGTAATTTTTACCCATTTTACTTTTACCCCTTGATATGGAAGGAATCTTTCTTTTATTTACCCTAGAAGGTACTTTTTGACTTTTTCGACAAAAGTATGAGAAAAATGTTTTTTAACGTATACGGCATGGAGGATTTTTATGGTTTTATAAAGCCTTATTTTCACGAAGCTTCCTCCAAAATATTTCATGAATATTTTCAACAAAATCCTTTTCTTTTAAAATTGCATGACATTTTGTGAAAAGAAAATGATTTTGAAGAAAAAAATGGATATTTTCCTCAAGAATTCATTTCAAGTGTTTTATCAAAACCATTTTTCATCTAAGATGAAATTATTTCATATGTGTATGTTTCAAGTATAATATCTCTATGATTTACATGGTTTCAATTTTCTTATAATGAAATGATATCCATTTCTTTTATATGGATTATGTGATGATGGGATGATGTTTATGAAACCCATTTTATTTATTTGGTTTTTATGAATGATGTTTGTTTATTTTGTGGCACAAGTAAGAATAATTTCATTATGAGATGGGTGGGACCTATATCTCCCTCCAATTCATTGGGTAAAGATTTATATCTCATGAGATAGACATGGATGGAATGGTAAGTTAATCCGGTTTAGTATTACAGGACTAGAATGAGGAGTGAACTTGATTCAGAAAGGGACTTTGTCCACTAAGATGGTCTTGGAAGCAATGACTTGGCTACTATGGAAATCATTAAATGTGATTAATGTATTCCACAATTACATGTTTTATTCCCATGCTATGTTATCATGATTTATGTTCCATTATGATCTATGCCTTATGTACTTCCATGTTTTAAGTCGTTGCTCAAGATTTTGATGTTTAAACATTATGTTCATATTTTTAAGTTCAAATGTATATGGTATGTTTTATTTTATCCATGCTTAACCTTACTGAGCATTTGAGCTCACCCTTTTATGTTTTATTTTCCCACGGGATTAAAAGAAAGGTTTTAGGTAAGAAACAAAAAGTGGATGATCTTTATGGGAGATGTTGAAGATCTTTCACCATGATTAGAAGATTACGTTCCAAGTTTCCAAAGACACTAAACTATTATGGTCCTTGTGTGTCTGTTTTTTGTTATGTATTATGTATTCCTCAAATGTAATGTAATATCTATGTACGTCAAGCTTCGGGTCTCTACAGTTGGTATCAGAGAAAAGGTTTAGTCATCCTTTGGAAAATAGGATGCGAGAAATTTAGTGAGATCCCTAGAGATATTTCTAAGGTATGTCTAGGGATGTCCCTAAGGTTAAGTATAAGTATAGGTTATAGTCCTAGAATTACGGTAACGATCTTAGAATTAAACCTAAGATGTTAGATATTGAAGGTACTTCCCCTTTATTATTTTGTTTTCCCTAGCATGATTTTTACCTCTCACACTTTCTTTTTGGGTTTTAGATGATGGCTGGAACCCAAAAGAACCATGTTGATCAATGCAATGGAAAATGAAATGATTTTACTCCTGAACAAACAGATGTTATGGGATATGGAGTGAAAAATCTTATTGCTATACTTACACAAGCTATGAATCATTCTAGACTTCCAAATGAGCAGAGAATGGAACAATATTCTATTGAGTCCTTCACGAGGCAACGTCCACCTTCTTTCAGTGGGTCTTCTGATCCACTTGTTGCTGAACAATGGATCAGTTCCACTAAAAAGACATTTTTAGTTCTTCAATGTTATGAACATGATAAAGTCATCTTAGCATTATATCGTTTGGAAGGTGAAGCTGATCAATGGTGGAATCTTATTAAGAATACGAGGCCAAGAGATGAAATTGAGTCCATGGAATGGGATGAGTTCAAGAACTTATTTTTCAATAAGTACTTCCCTTGTATTCTTCGAGAAAAGATGGAGAAGGAGTTTCTTGAACTAAAGCAAAAGGATGATGAATCTGTTGGTGTATTCGAAGCAAATTTTACAAGGCTTCCAAGGTATGCATCTGGCTTTATCATCCAACCTGAAAGTAAAGTT
Organism: Viscum album; assembly: GCA_963277665.1. Lineage (NCBI taxonomy): Eukaryota > Viridiplantae > Streptophyta > Magnoliopsida > Santalales > Viscaceae > Viscum > Viscum album. The sequence goes on along the minus strand of OY728133.1, from coordinate 965,857,423 downwards.
GATCGATTCTTTAATGGATTAAAACAAAATCTTCTAAGGGCATTAGCTATAAGAGACTTCAGTAGCTATGAAGAAATTATGCATTGTGCTATCAAGGTAGAAATGGAAGTTGGTGTTACTTATCCATCTCATAGTTTTGACAAGAAACGAAAGATGGAGTTCAAGGAGAAATCTCAGAATAATGGTGAAAAGAAGATGAATGTTTCCTTATGCTCAAAGTTTGGAAATAAGCATGGTGGAGATTGTCTTAAAGGGACTAGAAAATGTTTTAAGTGTGGAAAAGAAGGTCATAGAGTAGCTGAGTGTCGAAGTAATGGAAAAAGGGTTTCTAATGATGTGAATAAAGAAAAGACTGTAGAGAACGTAACACCAACACTTCAATGCTTCAAGCGCAAGTAAATGTGGCATTATGCTAATAAATGCCCTAATCCAAGGGCTAGTGATGATCGACATGAGCAACCACTTAAGGAAAAGGACAAAGGGAAGTCACATGTGATTACTATTGGCGATGTTTAATATGAAAACGATTTGGTGGAATGACTAAGTGTTTATGTAATGGGATTCCAAAATAATGTTGTATATAGTATAATGGAATATTGGAATATTTATGTATTGTTCTATTGTGGTTTTCAATAATTTTATGGTATCAGTAACCATGGAAAGTGATTGAGATATTTTTGGAAAAAAGATGATATGTGCATAATCAAGGGATAAGGGGAAAATGAAATGTTTGACAGTATTCATGTGCTCATGACTGATATAAGGAAATAATTATATCATGGTTTGAGGTTTTGGTATGTGAAAAGAGTTAACTTTTGACAGCACTCATGTTTTCACTAAGATTCAATGGGTATTCATTTTTCAAGAGAATACATGATTAAGGCCTTTGAATGTTTTGAATGTGACCAACAAGATATATCCCATGATATATGGGGATCAACTATGGTATTAACATGCTTGTTATATGAACTCTTTGGAAATCGTTTTCACTATAATATGAGATTGGACAACCGTATTTTGGATAAGCCTAAAGATTAGAATGGATTATGTTGGACATAAGTTAGTATTGTTTAAGGATAGAGGTTTTTTCGATATTATTGATGGGATGTTATAGTAACGTAGTTTTAGAAAAAGGACAACCTGCAGGATGGGTGACAACCCATCGCGCCAGACAAGTCTGTGGGAATCGAACCCACAACCAAAGTGCGATGGGCCTTTATCGCCTACCACTGGCCTACAGGAAGTCCCTGTTTAGTAGAAATAGTTTTATTATGTTAATCAGTATGATATATGAAGTATAAGTCCATTTTAGGAACCATATATATTAATCTCACTATAGATGGACTTATGTATTTTTGATAACTTTTATAACCTTTTGTTTGAGATAGATGGAATGACACATCATTCTATCGCATGATCTCCTAACACTTCACAATAAAAAATTCAACTTCATTTCCTTAAGAGATGAAGTGGAAATTGTCCAAAGAACAACCAACGGTGAGACTGTACCAAAATCACGAAAGTATTTCTTCTAATTCCAATTTCATCAACTTTAGGGAAATGATATTGAAAACCAAAAATGTTTTCCTAGTGCCCTTATATCTGATGAATCAGATGGTACCTTAGATCATCACAAATCTATGGCTTTCTGATTGATGGATTTTTCATAGCAATGTTCTCTACCACTCTCTATCAGAATTTGATGGTTAGATTTTTCTTCCATATCCATATTTTCACCAATGTTCTCCTATGTAGAAACCCAGTGATGAGTTAATTTGGGTAACCGTTATATTTTATACTTTAGTTTTTAAAGACAAGTTTAGGTAATTCTTTTTACAATGTGGGTTTCTATTAAAGGAACTTTCGAGTAGTAAACCATTTATAACACCGACGAATTTCAAGGGTGAAATTCATTTTAAGGGGGGTAGAATGTAACTCCCTGAGATTTTATGAAAAATATTCTTTTTAATTTAATTAATGTCTTGTGTTGTACGATACACCAAAAGGATCTTGAACAACACACATCCCTGACTTTCCTTTCATTACACACAATCACGACCTTCCTCAATATCATGTGTAGTACGCAATACTGAGTTTCACTAAACGAGATATTATTATAATATTATTATGAACTAGCCATTATGAATAGTAATACCCACTTTTTGAAATTTTATAAATTTTATCTTTCAAAATGGACTTCATTTTTGGATTCGGAATATCGAAATTAGCTTAGGGTGAAACTTTGGTACTTTTCGGATAACTTTTATATTCTGATGAATAGTAAAAATTACAAAATTTTATTTAAAAACAACTTTTTTAATCAAAATAATTAATAGTGATAAATTATTAATTTGAGTGGTTTTAAAGTATATTTAGAATATATTTTTACAATTTAATACAATTTTGGTCATTAGATATAATTTCACATTTAAACCAGACATAAACAAGTATCAATCTTTTGATAGTTATTATCTCTTAAGAACACGCTATTTGTTTTGACGACGAGAATTAATTTTTTAAATTAATTAATGAAACTGATATGTTTTGAATTTGGTAAACTAGACATCATTTTTGAATTCATAATATCAAATATAGCTTAGGGATAATTTTTGGTATTTTTCTGGAAACTTTCATTTTTTGATGAATAGTGAAACCACTAAGTAGTAGTTAAAAAAAACTGAATTTTTCATAAAACTTAATTTTATCGCTTCTCTGAGTGGAATTTAGAAAATCTAAGAGACACTGTTAATATCAAGGACTAAAATATGGTTTAATTAGATGAAAATAATTTTTGGTGAATAGTAACTGTTTTCTTTTTTTACCACGGTTAAAAGTAAATAGGGTAATTAAGGGTAAAAATGATATTATTATTACCCTAAAACATGTCCTAATTCTATTGGATAAGTTTAATTCGGCCAAAAACAACCTTAGGAATAACATATGACCATTTAGGCCCACTTTTATTAGATTAGGACATTTATTATTAATTTATTTAAAAAAGGGTTAAAATAGTTAAAATTAAAGGTTAATAACTAAATAATTTTTAATATAGGGTTATACATAAGATAAAATCGAATATAAATATTAATTATAAATCTAAAAAAATTTCCCACATAATGGTATTTTATTTGTAATTTGTATACTTAAAATAATTTAATTTACTTATGACACAATGATGATGCAATAATTATTTTATTAATGAAATATTGACATAATTGATGTTATAAATACCCAAATAAATGTAATTTGAGACTTTTTATGAATTAAAATAATTTTATATGTTAATATGACATGTTAGTATTTATTTAATTAACTTTTTTTGAACTAATCATTCTGTTATGAATTTTACAAAAATAAATTACCAAATATTGTCAAAATTGACATAAAATAGTTTTTTAAAAAACTATTATATTATTAATTGTTATTATATTCCTAAAAATCTAAGGTTCGGACAAGATACTTATATAATGATAGGTGTATCATTAATGGACCACTTTTGGGTCTATTGGATGTATATGGTAAGTTTATTAACTATATAATATAAAAATACAAAGTGACATGGTAAATGTCAATCTAATTAACTAAGAGTTAAAACTAAAAGTTAAGGTTAATATACTGACCTAAACTTGTCTAAATTCTATTGGATGAGAGGATTTCGACCCATCCTTACCTTAGCTTATAAATAAATCAATTTTGAGCTATTAAAAACCGAATATGACTTTATAATAAAATAATATTTTTAGTTATTCCAAAGGTGCCCCTCTCCTCCCTTATAAAAGGGCACCTCCTCCCTCTCTTCCTCAAACCACTTTGAGCCTTAAAGATCGGACAAACCCTGCCAATTTCTCTTCTCCACTTCCCTAGAAACATTCTAGAGGTCCTTTTCTTCTTCAAAGACCAATTTTAGTGCCCTAAGAGGAGGTCTCAAAGAGGCACTTCAAAGAAGAGGTAATGTCCGTTAGCGATTCTTTCAACTTTATTTCTTCTTCCACTTATTCTTATTAGGTTTTTTCATTATGAAGTAATAAAATCAGTATCAATCATATAATTATATGTTATTATAAGTATTAAACAACTCTATTTCACCATCTATCCATCCTACGGAAAACGAAATCACCGCGCGTGCATACGTACAGAATACCGTCTCTACGCCGTGGTGTAATCTATTTTCCACCACCACCTTACTTGGATGGGTATAATGGTGTAAATAATAACTATATATGATTATTGTAAAGTGATATTGATTCTGTAATATTATACATACACAACAATAAAATTCCACGATCATGGGAACGATATCATCGCTCGTGTGTACGTACGGAATACCATCTCCACGACGTGATGAGATTCATTATCAATGATTAACCATTCATAAATGATTATAAAGTATATATAATAAGTAATAATTAAATATATGACATAATAATGATACTGGATTTATTTATATATATATATATTTATGTCATCCAATTAATTCCATTCAATTCAATGAGGAAACGAAAACAACGTTCATGCGTACGTACGACCTACCGTCTCCATGAACGGTGTATTTATTTCCATTTATAGATCTATTATATATATGTATATTATGAATATATATTATATATAAATCATGTTTTATATTCTGGAATTAATTAATCATGATCTAAGTAATCATATGAATAATTACAAGTCAAAACACGGACGACAAATGAAACGATTTTACCCAAAACTCTCTTTAACATGGAATTTACAAACGAACGGGTAATATAAAGTCATAAGTGAACCATATATGATATCATAACAATGAATATGATTCTTTAATAAGTCAATGACATTATTTAAATCATTATAAAGGAGGTTCAGATACGTACGAAGCATATCAGACCTAAGGTAAGGGATAATTGTGAAAATCTCATTTTTATCCGAGATTGCTTATTCGTAAGTATTTACTGGGGTTATTGCTATCATCCATGTCCATGTTTAATAAAAGTGTATTAATGTATGTTTAATGTCCTTTTTACCCATTTGACTTTTACCCCATGATATGGAAGGAATCTTTCTTTTATTTACCCTACAAGGTACTTTTTGACTTTTTCGAAAAAAGTATGAGAAAAATGTTTTTTTAACGTATACGACATGAAAGGATTTTTATGGTTTTATAAAGCCTTATTTTCACGAAGCTTCCTAAAAAATATTTCATGACTATTTTCAACAAAATCCTTTTCTTTTAAAATTTCATGACATTTTTTGAAAAGAAAATGATTTTGAAGAAAAAAAAGGATATTTTCCTCAAGAATTCATTTCAAGTGTTTTATCAAAACCATTTTTCATCTAAGATGACATTATTTCATATGTCTATGTTTCAAATATATTGTATATATGATTTACATGGTTTCAATTTTCTTATTATGAAATGATATCCATTTCTTTTATATGGATTTTTTGATGATGAGATGATGTTTATGAAACCCATTTTATTTATTGGGTTTTTATGAATGATGTATGTTTATTTTGTGGCACAAGTAAGAATGATTTCATTATGAGATGGGTGGGACCTATATCTCCCTACAATGCATTGGGTAAAGATTTATATCTCATGAGATAGACATGGCTGGAATGGTAAGTTAATCTGGTTCAGTATTACAGGACTGGAACGAGGAGTGAACTCGATTCAGAAAGGGAATTTGTCCACTAAGTTGGTCTTGGCAGCAATACCTTGTCTACTATGGAAATCATTACATGTACTTAATGGATGACACAATTACATGTTTTATTCCCATGCTATGTTATCATGATTTATGTTCCATTATGATCTATGCCTTATGTACTTCCATGTTTTAAGCCGTTGCTCAAGATTTTGATGTTTAAACATTATGATCATGTTTTTAAGTTCAAATGTATATGGTATGTTTTATTTTATCCATGCTTACCCTTACTGAGCATTTGAGCTCACCCTTTTATGTTTTATTTTCCCCCAGGATTAAAAGAAAGGTTTTAGGTAAGGAAACAAAAAGTGGAAGATCTTTATGGGAGATGTTGAAGATCTTTCACCATGATTAGAAGATTACGTTCCAAGTTTCCAAAGACACTAAACTATTACGGTCCTTGTGTGTCTTTTTTTTGTTATGTATTACGTATTCAGAAAAAGTAATGTAATATCTATGTACATCAAGATTCGGGTCTCTACATAAGGAAACTTTAAAAATCATCCAATGAATACATATATGGAAAATGGAAGTTCCCAACTGAGAAGAAGAGACAAGGTCAGTCTCACTTACAAGAAACACTTTGGAAAAAATATAAGGTAAGTTGAAATGAAATTTTGAGGGAAAATGTTGTTTCTGACGCTTTCTCCGGGGCGTGCACATCCATCTGTGGAGGACATGCAGCTTTTTCCCCGCATTCCCGCTTTCCAAAGGCAGGCAGTATTCATTCCTTGTTTAGGTACATCTGCTCCTTGATCAAAACGGGATGATGGGATGTCGGTTCTTTCTTCTGCGGATTCCTCCTCAGAACTCGTCACCTAGTCCGGGTCTCCCTCATAGATTTAAGACGTTGTTCGTGAATCTCATTCCCAGTGCCATATCTTCATGGACGCCGGTTAATTACACTAATTCCTTCAAGACATTCCATGGGGCCTTGTCATGGTAGCAACCTTCGGTCGAAGTAGACGGCAACATCAGGCATGTCGAGGCATCTCTGGGTGCGTGGACATTGGGGAACCTGTATTCTTCCTCATAAGAGGGCATCTCAAGGGTGCAGAACTCGAGGCATCCCACGTTGAATGTGGGGAATCATATTCCATAGGCATGTGTCAGAGGTTTTCCTCAGCTTACCATGTCTAACACAGGGTATGTTGCAAGATTAACGTCCAGAAGAGACGGTTACACCAAAGGCGTGTCTTCGAAGGTTTTCCTCAGGCATCTCATGATTATCACGAGGTAGGCCGCGAGTTTAACGTCCTGCGGAGACGGTATGAGGGTGATCAGAATGTCCCATAGGGACGGATAATATTAGTACATCCCAAGGGGGAATACCTAGAAGAAGGATAGATTAGGATGCCCAATGAGGATGGATCTGAGGTGGTGCGCTCCTAGGAGGGGGGATGTCACACCGTAATGGCTGATTTGAACACCACTGAGGGCGGATCAGGGGAAGTGCACCCCAAGACGGGGGACACCATAGATTACCATTGGCTGGGATTGAACCTCTTGGAGGTTTCCTACGTACCCTGTGTAGAGGACAGGGATCAAAATCCGCGTATTTCAAAGGGGTGATGAATCGGGGTGTACACATAGGACAATGACCCGGAGATATACTGGGGATTACACGTGGAAAGCGGCCCATGCGCCGCTAGGAGCCGTGAGGAGGTGGATAACATGATCCCACCAAGATGTGGGGGCCCGGGTGAGAATCAGGATGGGTGGTGGATGGATGAATGAAGTGGAGGGGGAATGAAATGGGACCATCACAGGGGCGACGGTGAAGTTGGGCTTGAGCCTCAAAGAGACCTCCTATGTATCCCCGTGGTAGGGAATAAAAGTCCGCGTAGTTTGAGATGGTGCCAGTGGACCGACATGAAGGTGGACCTTGGTCCGATGGATTTTGTCAGCGAACCGACGTGAAGGTGGACCTTGGTCCAATGGATGGTGTCGTCAGCGAACCGACATGAAGTTGGACCTTGGTCCGAAGGGTATTGCCAGCGAACCGACATGAATGATGGACCTTGGTCCGATGGGAGATGGGCTTGAACCTCGTGAGGCTTCCTACGTACCATGCCTTGACAAGGATCAATGTCCTCGCAGTTTAGGTGGTGTTTCGGCGGACCGACGTGGGTGAGGACCTTGGTCCGGATGGTGTGGGGATTACGCACTAGGCTGCCCAGGTTCTGGTTACCTAACGTGAAGAAGGTCGGAGTGACCAACAGGTGGTGGGCTTGAACCTCTGGGAGGCTTCCTACGTACCACGCCTTGACATGGATCAAAGACCACATAGTTCAGGTTGGACGTCGGAAGGCCGGTGTGAATGAGGAGGACCAGGGGGTTCTTGTGGTGGTGGGTTTGGACCTCGTGGAGGCTTCCTACGTATCCCCGTGGTAGGGAATCAAAGACCACATAGTTTAGAGGGGCTTCGTCAGCGAACCGACGTGAAGGTGGACCTTGGTCTGATGGGTTGTGGGCTTGAACCTCTGGAAGGCTTCCTACATACCATGCCTTGACATGGATCAAAGACCACGTAGTTCAAATGATGGAATTCGTCAGCGAACTGACATGAAGGTGGACCTTGGTCCCATGAGAGATTGGCTTAAACCTTGGGGAGGCTTCCTACGTACCATGCCTTGGCATGGATCAAAGGCCTCGTAGTTCAAATGGTTTCATCGATGAACTGACGTGAAAGTAAACCCAGGGGTCCACTAGTGGTGGGATTGAACCTCGTAAAGGCTTCCTACGTACCATGCCTTGGCATGGATCAAAGTCCTCGTAGTTCGGATGGTGAGTGTCAGCGAACCGAAGTGAATAAGGAGGGACTTTGGTCCAAAGAGGGATGGTCTTGAACCTCAGGGAGGCTTCCTACGTACCGTTCCTTGGCATGGATCAAAGTCCTCGTAGTTCGGATTGAAAATGGGGGCTTGGCACATCGACAAGGAGACGGTTTGGGCCAATGATTGTTGGGATTGAACCTCAGGGAGGCTTCCTAGGTACCATGCCTTGACACGGATCAAAGTCCCCGTAGTTTGGGTGGTGAAAACAGCTTGCCGTCAGACTGGAATGTAGTTTAATGTCATGCTGGATGAGGATGAACTCGACATGAATAAATGATGGGTGGGCTTGAACCTCTTGGAGGCTTCCTACGTACCATGCCTTGACATGGATCAAAGACCACGTATTTAAAATGGGTGTGCAGTTTAAAGTCATGCTGGACGGGGGATGCAGTTTAATGTCATGCTGGACAAGGGCATGCAGTTTAACGTCATGCTGGACGAGGTATTGTCATGGCCAATGCCAACTCTAAGCCCACATGAGTCATGCTTGGTGTGAGAAACAAGAGGTAGCAACGACCTGACGATCACGACGCGAAGGGTGCGTCCGTGAGAAGCGAAGTGGGGTTTACGAGTTAGGCGGCCCATGGTGTTGGGACTTACTCCAGGATGGAGGCCTGAGGAAAAGGATGATGATAGTTTTGGGCTTGAGCCTTATGGAGGCTTCCTACGTATCCCCATGGCATGGAATCAAAGTCCGCGTAGTTCTCTAGATGACGACTTACCGCCGATTGGGGGTTTCAACGGCTTACCGCTGGATTGGGTCACAATAGCTTACCGTTGAATGGGGTGTCAACATCTTACCTCTAAATGAGATCACAATGGCTTACCGCTAGTTAAGGATCATAATGGCTTACCGCTGGATGAAGTGACAAAAATGGATGGGGTTTACGCTAGGGAGCTGCCCGGGTACCGCTATGGAGCGACAATGGTGAATGGGGCTTACGCAACGAAGCTTCCCAGGTGCCGCTATGGAGCGGTAATCATGGATGGTGATTATGCTAGGAAGCTGCCCTGGTGCCACTAAGGAGCGGCAAGGGTGAATGGGGCTTATGCAAGGAAGCTGCCCGGGTGCCGCTATGGAGCGACACTAGTGAATGGGGCTTACGCTAGGAAGCTGCCCGAGTGCCACTAAGGAGCGGCACTGGTGAATGGATCTTATGCAAGAAGCTGCCCGTAATGTCTTCCTCATGTCAGGCCATGAGGGCATCCCAACTCACTGGTGGGTTGAGGCCTTCACCTATGCACTAGTGCACAAGCGGGATAGCGCCAAGGGGCGTTAGAATCATGCCACTGTAGTCATGGCGTTATGCGTCTTATTCTTGGAGCATAAGGCATCTATTATTTGGAGTAAGAGGCATCCTATGTTTGGGACATAGGGATTACTATAATTTAGAGTCATTTAGGAAGGACTGTTGGCTTCTTATACTAGGAGCATAAGGCATCTCTCGTATAGGGCAAGAGGCATCCTATCAATTGTTAGATAGGGAGTGCTATAGTTTATAGTCATGTAGATAGGACTATTGGCATCTTATACTGGGAGAATAAGGAATCTCTTGATTAGAGAAAGGGGCATCCTATGTTTGGAGCATAGGGAGAATACTACAGTTTAGAGTCATGTAGGTAAGACTGTTGGCATCTCATGCTAGGAGCATAAGGCATCTCTCGTATAGGGAAAAAGGAATCTATTGTTTGGATTAAGAGGCATCCTATCATTTGTTAGATAGGGTGTACTACATTTTAAAGTCATGTAGATAGGACTGTTAGGCAGAAGCTGCCTAGAAATGGCTGGTGTTGGGTCTTACGCAAGGGAGTCCCTTTCTGGTTCAACCTGGCGTAGAAGCCAAGTGATTGGGTTTGGAGGAGTTGCCTGAGGAATGGTTTGACTCAAGGTACTCGGGGAATTGATGATGAGAACCTCAACTCACGACATAGGAAACAAACCAAGAGGACTACATCAACTAAAGGTGTTTCATAGTGTGTGGAGGAGTGTATCAAATCATGGTATTCCATAGGTTGAAGGTGGGAGCGCAATGGAAAATCCAGGCATTCGGCTCGAAAAGTTCGCGGTGCGACTCTCCATTTTTCATGGGGGTCTGTGACGGTTGCGAAGGGACCGGCCCGTTGGGGCGGGACCGAAGCCCGACATTGACCCTGAGAGGGGGTGCGGGCGCTGCGCCCCCGCGGTATGGACTGGTGGGCGCGAAGGTAGGATCCTCGCGAAGGATAGGTCTTCACGAATTAGCTTCACAGAGCATGTCCTTGAGGAGCAAAGGGGTCTCGTGGAGCAAAGGGGTCCCGCGGAGCTTGGTCTCACGGAGCTTGGTTTCGCGGAGCAGCATCACGGATCATGGTCTCGCGGAGCTTGGTCTCGCGAAGCAGCATCACAGAGCATGGGATCGCGGAGTATGGTCTCACGGAGGATGGTCTTGCGGAGCATTGGCTTGCGGAGCATCGACTCAAGGAGCCTCGTCTCGCGGAGCAGCAATGCGAAGGAAGCTGCTCACAGACCCGTAATGCGGATCTCCGCTCGGATGACCATGGGGCAAAGTGGCCGTGGAGGTCCCCCCCGGAGAAGGGGGGTGAGCTGGGTATTTATAGGCAAGGGGCACCGCGAAGCAGAACTCACGCGGTGCGAAAGGGCGGCAGTTGATTCGCGGTGGGGTCGTGAACGTCAAATTCGTTCGCGGAGAGGTACCGCCTCCGGTCCTTCGCGGCGCGCCCGTGAATGTCAAATTTGTTCGCGAAGAGTTACCGCCTCCGGAGCTTCGCGGCGGGCTCGCGAACTTCATATTCGTTCGCGGAGAGGTACCGCCTCTGGAGCTTCGCGGGAGGACCGTGAACATCAAATTTTTTCGCAGAGCATCCCGCCTCCTGTGCTTCGTGGCGCATCTTCACGGCGCGTTGAGAACCACAAACAGGTTCGCAGAGCTTCTCGCCTCATTGCTTCGCGGCGACGCTCCGCAATCGCGGAGGCGGCTTCACGAATGGGCTTTGTGAACCAATTTTCCATCCAAACATCAAATGTCCATAACTCCTAATCCATAACTCCGTTCGGGCCCTATGACCTACCAAATCGAAGCTTGAGAAATGGACTACGATCTTGGATCATGTGTGGAAGAATTTGTAAAATTTTGGGGACGCGTTTTCCGGGGTCTAAAAATGTAAAACCCCATTAATATACAAAGAAAAGTATCAGGGTTTTTTATAAATAATAAAAATTCCCCATATATATTATATTTAGTAAATAATATTTATTTGAAAACAATATTGGCAATAAAAACCCTTACGGTTTGAGTAACATTGATAAAAACCCTTTTCAAATTTGGTATCTTTTGAATTGAAGTACATTTAAATAAATTAAAAAATATATCCCTAAAAACCACATGAATATGGTAAAATTATTTCATTAGATAGTAATCACACCATATTAAAGGTATCATAGTTCACATTAAGAAACAAGTCTCAAGAAATTAAATTTTTAGACAAAGAACCCCTTACCTTGAATTTATTCTCAGTTTATTATACTACAATCTGAAATAAAAAAACAAAACCATATTAATCACCTATTTTTTAATTTTTTTATATATAGAATTTTATAAACTTAATTTATAATTATTATCTACATGTATATTTGTTAGTTATCATCTATTTTCGATATTTTATATGAGTAATCTTGACCGTTTTTAACTAGTTTATAATAGCAATGTTGTTCTTCATTATTATAAAAAATTCATCATTACTAGATCATAAAAGTTACTTGAATATATTCTTTATAATTATTTAAAAAGTTATAATTTAATTCTATGGGATTTTTGGTTATGATACATAATGATGGATTTGGTGATGAGCATGTTTCGATGATTCTTAGTGAACATATACTGTTTTATTAAATAATTAGATAAATTTTTATATTACAATTACATAAAAAAATATAATAATACAATAATTTATATAATATATTACCAAAAATTAAATTCTTATATCCTACCAATATATAAATTTATAGAATTGTTCAATTAGATGGTTAAACCAACCCAGATAAGAATATACCATCATTAATGTATTATTATGCAGTGATTTAGTTGCAATATCATTATACCATATGCATAGTGATATTATTTAGTGTTTATTAGTGTGATATATGATAATTATAAATAATTATAATAATAATATAACATATAAAATGTTATTTCATCAAACAAATAAATCATTTTTTCTCTTATAACACTCTTTTAGATGGTTGAATTTACCACTATTGTTTATTGCTCATATTATTAATAGTTTTTCCAAATTTTCTTTGATTTGTTTTATAATTTAACAAAAATAATATTTATCTATTAAAACCATTATAATTTCCATACATTTAAAATAATGATGAAAATAAAAATGGAAATCAATCATTCCATGGAGGTGGTAATCCACACATACGCATGGATAATGATTTCATTTTCCATAAAATGTTGAAAATAATTAATATTGTTTCTCATTAAAAAATATAAAGTATGTAATAAATATCATAATTATATATTAAATTAACTATTAGTAAAATACTTTCAATGTGGTGAAGTAAAATGAATCACGTTTAATTATGGAGGCAACATTCCACACAACACATGGATGACAATTTTATTTTTCTTAATAGGAAAGGTAAAGGCGGTAAATGCTTGTACCATAATTTTAATAAAATACTAGTATAATAATGATAATTATGTGATAATTTTAATATTTTTTGGTGGAACTTTAGGAATAATAAGTTATTAGAAATAAATATAAATGAGAAAGGAGTAGTTAGAAATTTATCCCTCACTTCTTGAATTATCCCCTTTGTATAGGGGGTTAAGCCTCTGAGGGATAAAATTTTGAGAATACGAGAACTTCTAGAAGGTGGATAGGAATTTTTAGGAGTGGTTTGGGTAGATTTTGGTCTAAAATATTTGGGTTACAATGAGAGGGTAAGTGAGGAGAGGAGTTCCCCTTTTATAGGTGAAAAAGGAGGTTTTTTTAGAAATACCTGAAACATTTCAATAATGGGAAGTCACACTCAGGGAAGGTAGCTCCAAAATTGAAAAAATAATTGAGTTAAAAATAGATAAGGTCGATATATTTATCAACCACCCATTCCCACACATGTTTTAAACATGTTTTCAACTCATTACCATTAGATTTTTTAACCATTACCATTTTTTCTTTTACAGTGGTAACTGGATGTTACCTAAGGTAAAATATCCTTTATGGCAAAAATTAAAATGGAAAAAATTACATAATTTTAACCTATTAATTTAAAATTTAAAATAAATTTTATTTTTTTCAATTTATAGAATTGATAAAAATTAATTTTAATTTATTAAATGTATAATGCATTAAAAACATTTTTTTAAATATAACTTATGTTCTAAAATGTTAAATATGGGCTTTTAAATAAAAACCAAAATTTTTAAAATTATAAATTAAATTATAAAATACATATTTTTTCTTATAAAAGTTTATCAAAGAGTTAAAATTCATACATATATGCTAATAATGTCATAAAATTTATGTTATTTGTAAAAAATTATATTTTACACTGTTCACTTAAAAATAAATATTTTTAGAAAAAACAGCATTATTTTGTCATAAACTAATGTTGAAATTAAATATCAAAAAATGAATATTATTTGGTAAAATTAAATTTCTACAATTTTATATTTTAAATTTTAAATAAAATCATAAAATATAACGAGAAACTATTTATTAGGAAAATAACTTTTCAAAGTATTAACCATTTTTATTATTTTCCCATAAATTAATAATCAAATTATTTTTACATATTTTTTATATAAAAATATATAATATATTTAGTTTCTTTAAGTAAGGAACAAAAAATCCACATTTTATATTTTTTAAGAATCTACCGATCTCAACAATATTATCAATTCATTAGTAATTAAACATCCTTTTTCTTTAAATGTAAAAATGGAAAATATATAAAATACATGTGATGAATGTGTTCTTACATTAATAATTACTTGATTATATAATTATAATTTCTAGTTACATATACCCTTAATATATTGGTATAATATCTAAACATAAGGTAAGATCTGGTGGTGGTTGAGGGTGGTGATTCCACTTGAAAATATCTCATGGAAATTTCCATGAGCCTGAATTTCTATCACATATGATTTTGATCATACCATAAATGTTCATATTTAGATTAGTCTTGTACTATTTAAAACCCTAGAAAATATTCCTCTTTCCCAAGCTCAGATAAATGATATTTATAAGGGAGACTTCCACTACTCGATGCCATTTCTTTCCAACAAAGATTTAATAATATGATTACTTTGTCTTATACTCTCCAATTTAACAGTTATTTTATAATGCTAAATTTTTTTTTAATATAAAACAGTTTCATTTTAGTTTTATGTTTCATGTAAATCCATATATTAATATAATATTTGTTTAAGGAAAATAAATTTTGAAATATGGGGTCATTATATTCTCCCCCTTAAATAAATTGCATCCTTAAAATTTTATTTGTAACTGACTTAAAATTTAAGGCCTTACATGAATCTAGATTTAGTTTCTAATGAAGTTCTATCCTCACGATCCTTGGTTTAACTAGTGAACTCATATTTTCATTCATAATAGGAATTTAACTAATGTTGTGTTTTTCTTTAACCTTTGGTTCTAAATAACCCAATATAATGGGAGTGGATTTTTTTAAAGTGAGTTTATAGTTATAATTATATTAATAAATGATCATGAGTGTAATTTTATGTGTTATTTTCCTATCATGGAAAATTTCATTATCAAGAGATCCAATCCATTCCTAATATTACATGAAATTTGATTAATGGATAATAGTATTTTATAGGAAACACATTCCTATAAAAATATATTAGAGATGATTTATTTAATTGGGAACTAAAATTTTCTACTTATAATTCAATATATTTATACCTAGGTGGTGATTTTATGTCCTTAAAAAAATTGTAAATATAAATAATTGGGTTGAATAAGATAAAAATACAACACTCACATTTCATTAGTGGATAGTTAGTGTCCCACACTCCACATTATTTTCCAAACAAAATTCCAGGTTTGTGGTTTAATAGGGATCCATTTGTCTTAAATGTTTTCATTTCCTATAATCCATGTTAGGAATTGTAATAGTGAATTGACTTTTATAATATCAAAGTTACCCACATTTAAGGAAAAAAACTATCTTTGGTATATTAGGTTAAAATCTTTTTTCATTTCATTACATCCACTAAGAACTTCACTTTTCCTTGGAATTTAGTTTCTATATTCCCTAATTTTCCAAACATAAAAAATATTTTAGTTCCTTTAAGACATTCCCTTTGGTGGTTGTGACCACATTTTTGACATGAATGAATTTGAACATTATTTATTTCATCATCATCATCACCTAAAATTCCATGCCACTCTATTTTTAGGTTCTTTGGTGTTTTTTGAAGCTCTACTAAGTTTATGTTGTTAATAATAATTATTGATCAATGGTTTGGAATAATCACAAGATTCCACACTCCATATTTTATCCCATTAGGTTGTTCATTAGAAAAATAAATGCATTTTCCATGGCATCCAATGTTAACTTGGTTCCATCAATATTCAAAAATTATTAAATCCATAAGTAATTAATCACAAGTGATAAATAATTAACATTATAATATAATTATTATAATATAATTACATGAAAATTAAACCTTGAAATATCTTAATTTTTGAATTTATTACACCAGATTTTAGTTAAACTTTAATCACTATTTGTTAAACCTAGGTTTCTTTAGGTTGGGTTGCCTCATAATTCTTATCCTAATTCCTTAACATAATAAATCCTTTAGATTGAATTGTAATTATAATTTTATTAACCAAAGAATATCCAATGATAATGTCAAACCATGAGCGCAGTTAGACCTATTTTTCATGTACTAGGTTACAATAGATTCAATACACAATACACCCTTTTCAGGGTTATTACCCATAGGTACATCTGTGCCAGAGTCTACATCCATTTTTATTATCTAGACAAAGATTCTATTCCCTATAAAACCATAAATCTCTAATTTAAAAAAATCAGGACTTTATCCAATGAATATACTCATCCCTTAGACTTATCACTATGGATTTCACTAAAGTCATCTTATCCTAATCCAAAAAACATTAAATCAACCAAGAAAAAGGGTTATTTATACCTTTGAAATTATAACCAACCTTAACTTATTTACCTTCAATGACATTTATAACTCCCAATTTATCCTTAATAGATATCATCATAGCCTCTAAAGTTATCAAAAATATACTCTGATACCAAATATAGAATCCTATAGAAGTGACCATCTCATCCACATAACCTAAAGTAAATATTTCATTCATTAGATTCCCAATACCTTTTAGGTTTAGCATTTTAGATAATTAGGAAAAAATATTAAATAAAAACTATTTTTCTTTGTATCAATTAGGAATTTTTCCATTATACACGAAACTACTTAAGCTATAATGAGTCATTAACATCTCTCAAAAATTTTCCACACAAGAAAACTTTTATATGTTTAATACTTTTCTTATGTTCATAACTTAGGGAAATGGGAACATAAGAAATGTGAATCTCAAATTCATAGTTAGGGGAAACATAAGTGACAACAATCAAATATCATAAGTGAGTATAAGATGAGAATATAAGAAGAATCAAGATATATAAGAAACTTATACCCAACTAAGAATGGATCATACATCATGTAATAAGTATAGTCATACCATAATACAAGAATGAGTCAATAAAAATGATCCATGATAGTATAAACTAATAATTATAATAATAATAATATTATGAAATTATCAATTTGTTCCAAAGGTATAATATTTATTAGGTTATTCTTGTTTTTAATGATGATTAATTTAAGACTTTAGTAATATCACACTTACTTTATCTCAGTTGTTGAAAAAATATTCATAGTTCTTTTGATAGGCATTATGTTGATTCATTTAATTTAGTAAAAAAGAGTTTCACATAAACTCCAATCATATATATACCAAGTTTGAATCTCTATTTTGATCTCATGTGTGATGCCTATAATTTTTTAGTTAGAGTAGTTTTATCACAAATGATTAAGAGGTATCCTCATGTCATTTAGTATGCTTTATGAACCCTAGACACTACCCAAATAAACTACAGCACCAATGAAAATTACTTTCTTCCATTGAATTTCCCTAATTTTCTTATTCATATATACATATATTAAACTTCATTATCTTTTCTAATCATACCAAAATTTAGTTTCTCATTAAAAAGACCAAGGTTACATCCTACTTCATATAGTGGATGCTCCTTATCTAATATTTTGACCTAGAGATTCTAGATAATGGAGGAGAGAAAAATATGGCAGTTGACTATATTAGTAGGATTTACCCATCATTTCCCACCATGCCAACTCACCCCTCCCTATAAGAGAGTTCTTCCATAATGATCACATTTTTGATGTAGTGTAGCTTACCCCTTATAATGTAGTTATTGTGAAGTTTTCAGGCTCATATAGAGTCCATACTAATTTTAGAACTACATAATTCTTGAGGATTAAGAATGAGGGATAATGGTATATTTGGGGCGAACCATATTTTTTAAGGATTTATTGTGACTGATTTGTTTTTTGGTGTATCCCTAACCATGAGTTCACATATGTTTTGTGGTTTTTCCTCACTCTAGATTATAGTGACCACTTTGGTTCACAATGTATAGCTCAAAAGGTCCTTGTCTCTGTAATTTATTGTCCAATATTATATAGATACACCCAACTATTTTTTAAGTTATTCACAAGATGTTAATTAATAAGGAATATATCTATGATGAATGAAACACCCTAACAACCCATGTTATTTCATTAAATATTTGATTCATGGGGAATTGAATTCATATGACTCTTCCCAAATTCATTAGGATTCATTTATATCATTTTTTCTTTTGGTTTGTTCTCTAAATGGGTGGAAGAAAAGTCAAAAAGTACTGAGGACCCTCTAGTGGTTTTTGAATTTCTAAGATCTCATAATTTTATTAGGTTAGTTTTACTGAGTTTTATTATTATAAATTAGGGTTTTCATTTATGAAATCACAACATGAAAAAATTTCTCCATAAGTATGGTGTTGTTCTTAAATTATCCATTACATCTCACCCTTAAGGTAATGGAGAAGTTAACATTTTAAATGAGGAATTAAAAATAATCTTATAAAAAATAGTACAACCCAATATAAAGGATTGGAGTTTATGGTATGATAATGAACTTTAGGAATACTGCATATTTTTTTAAATCCCCCATTAAAATGACACCTTATAGAATTTTTTTAGAAAGTATTATCACCTAACTATGAAGATATATAATTGTTAATATTGGGATAATGAACATTGTAAATTTAATCTGTTAGATGAAGATGAACATTGAAAATTGAAAATTTATGGGGCTGGATAAAATTTAGCACAATACATATGTGAACTCTCAAATCAATAAAGAGAAAAAAAAGGTTATCCATGAATATATGATTCATCAATGATAGTTTCATATTGGTGAAAAGGTCCTCATGTGCAATTCCAGGATAATGTTTCTCCCAGGTAAGTTTTGTTCACAATGACTTGGTTCATATACTATTACTAGAAATTATCCTTTTGGTTCAATATAATTTATTCGTGAGTAGGGTGGATGAAGGTTTACCATCAATAGGAAATATCTTAAATACTTCTATAATCATTTTCCAAATCATATGGTGGATGAACTCTAATTGAAGGATACCACCTATGATAACACTTAGCAGACCATTCCTTATCCCTACCTTTATTTACTTTTATATTTACCTAAATTTCTTATATTGAGTATAATGCAGTTTTTAGGTGTGGGGGATGAAGAAATCATATATTTAGGATTTAAGTTTTTAATATATATATATATATATAATAATTGATTTTTTTTCCAATTTCTTCTTCTTTTTATTTGTTTTTTTAGGTAAAATTTAATCTTTAATAGATTATCCAAAATCATTTTACATACTTGATTCAATTTTTAGGGGAATTCATTGGTTTTTGAGAAAAATAATTTCTATAAAATCATTGATTTGAAATATTTTTTCCGTGACCTTATTTTTAAATTATTTTTATGTCCTTAATGAATTTTTGATATCCTTACCCATGAAACAATACCTCAATGATTTTACCCATCCTTTGAGTTATTATAAAATCCTTTTGACATTTTATTCATAATAACCCATATTTTTGTAGAGAAACTTGTATTTTTTTGAGAACCATAACTTGTGATTATTTCTCTTTCTGAATTCTTGAGTTCATAAAATGTTTTTGATATGATTGTGGAACTTATTTGGATATCCACATTTTTTAATTTATAATTTACCTTTAAATATACCCTTGTTTATAATTTATAATTCCTAAATTTCCTTATTGGTTTAATCTACATTACAACTCTATTTATCCTTACCCACTTTCAATATTAATATTTTTTTCATAGATATTCCATTTTTGAGTATTTCGTTCATGTATTTTCTTTGGGAGTAATCTCATCATTGGGTTTGTGAGGTGTGTTTCACTATTATGGTTAGTGGATAAAGAATAAACACGAGTCATTATTATCAATTAAACTTTATTTGTACTACCCTATTCTCCTAAAAAAATAAAAAATAAAAAATTGAGAGGTGATTGAATTATTCATTATTTTTTCTATTGTGACTCATGTCCCTATAAAAAATCTAGGGCATGAACTTTAATTCATTTTCTATATTTTATTTACATCTCAATCTCCATAAAAAAATAATGGGGAATTATTGCGAATCCATTCATTACATTTATTGTTTTATCCGTTATCCATTCTATTTAAGGGGGAGTGTGGGGTATATACTTTAAAGGAAATTGAATGAATATCTTACCATGGTTTCAATTGAATATTCCTGTAATTGTAATTAATATTCTAACCTCATCTTTTGAAACATGTAATTTTTAAATTCTTTTACTCATACGTCTATAGCCACCAAATCACTTTATAATATTTCCCATGATCAAAAATATATTCATGTCTCATGATGTGGATAAATGATAATTTTCATAAGTCTGTGGTAATAAATGAATTTTATAAGTGTGATAATAACTCTATATTAACTTTATCTTTAGTGAAGAGATACATGAAATTTCAAGTGAGGTAAGTTTTTATTAGGTTAAGCATGGATTTTTTATTTTGAAAAATTTTAATGTGAGAGAATAAAATAAAAATGAAAATTCATTTTAATAAATAATACATGATGAAATTATATTTTTTAAAAGATGTTATAATTTTTTTCAATTTTGGTTTAGCTACATATTTTGATTCAAATTAATGATTTTTTACCAAGATTGGAAATTATTATTTACAAGGTGTGATCATGGAGTGAATTATCCAGTTTTTGTATTCTTACACATGTGTTTTATATTATTTATGTGTCTAGTATCTCATTATTTCATTATTTTACATTAAACCCTCAATTTTAATTCGTTATATAAAAATAAAAAGGGGTAAATTTAAGTATTTTTGTTATTATCATGGAAAAAAATCAGTTCCGTATTCTTTTCACAATATTCACCAAATTGATCCAAACTAAAAAATTATATTTTTATAAGATTACAATATTATTAAGATTTATTTAATTCATATTGACCAAATTCTGAAACTAATATAAAAATTGGAATATCATTGGGCATATAGAATTGAGCAACCTTAGGTAAATGGATCATAAATTAGGATATAAGTCTCAATATTATATCATTATAATTTAAAATTAAAAATAACTTGAAGGTCCATATCTCCAAAAAAATATAAAGTTAACATTAGGTTATAAAATATATTTGTTATTCATTTAAAGTATAGGGAACTTATGAGTATTCCTAGCTAGAAAAGTTTACTTTAGTAATTTAGATATAATATTCTCAACATAGGTCTAATGGATTTGTATTTTTTTGGGTAGATACCTAAGATATATCAAATAAACTTCATAGTTTCTCACCATTTGAGATTTAGCTATTATGGAGGTTAAAAATTCATTAAAATTTGAAGTATA
Organism: Viscum album; assembly: GCA_963277665.1. Classification (NCBI taxonomy): domain Eukaryota; kingdom Viridiplantae; phylum Streptophyta; class Magnoliopsida; order Santalales; family Viscaceae; genus Viscum; species Viscum album. The sequence continues at coordinate 965,835,815 of OY728133.1, read as the reverse complement.
GGATTGGAGGGAAAATTTTCCACATAGCATGCTTATAACTAGGTGCTCCCACCTCCATTCAGTGGGTTAGAAACATTAAAGAAGCAAAATAAGAGCCTAGTAAAGGACAAGGGAATATATTTCCAAATCTTGATATATCATTTTTCCATTTCCTTCTTACTTTTCATCATATATTTCTAAAACCCCAATAATCAATCTTGGGAGTGTCTCTTGATGTAATCATGAGATCTATGCTTGTACTATTTAGAAGATTAATAAAAGTTCCATGTTTCTATTTTTTATCTTAATTTTCTTATTTTGTTTCATTTTTAGGGTATACTCTAATAATAATAAAAGGAATAAAAATCCTCATAATATTATGTATAAATAATATTTTGTGATTATTTGAGATATTCTATTTATTCTTTCATCCCTTCTTATGAGTGTTCTTGTAGATTATGTTGTTTTATTAAATCTATAGGCTACCACTCATGATAATATATTTTTTATATTGAAAAAATTTGGAATAAAGTCACATACCTAGAAAACACATTTATTTTATCATGTGTTTCCCCAAAATGTTCAGATAATGATATTGGAGAAACATTCATCGATTCACAATGGTTGTAAATGAATTATATCATATTTTCAGTTGAATCATAGGAGGTATATTTTTAAGAATTCACAGATCTTATTGGATTTAACTATGTATATGTAAATTAATCTATGATCTATCCCAAATCCTTTGAAATCAACCATAGTTCAGAATCAAGGGACACTTACCTGGGATGGTAATGATATATTCATATAAAACCATCTATTTTAATAAATTGGTATTCAATTCTTGTTTTCAAATCAAAACCCACATTTTATGAAATCAATTTTTTTTTTAATTTTTTCCTTTTCTAGTTTTATGATTTAAGGCTTCATCTGCAGTTGAACCATGGTTCTTATTGTTCTGTAGAAATTATATTATAAAATTAACAATCTAATTTGACATGTTTCATAGTGAAATCATATATATATTTGGTTTAAATTGTATAATTAATACTAAATTTTTTGTAATTAATTATTTTGGTGTTTTGGTTAGAGATAAGGGATCATATATTGGAAAGATCTAGGATTATGCATGGGTAGTCTTGGATGGGGATGGGTGATGCTTGAAAAGGGTGGTAACTCTATTTTGGAGGTATGTGGTTATTATAATAGTAAAAAATATACCTACCTATGCATGATTGTGTAGGAATTCCTGAATATATTTGTTCTAGTAAAGGTATGGGGTTTGGGAGAATTTTGGTTAAATATATTGGCTATCATTGAACCTCCTTGAGATGGAGGGAATGGTCCCTTACACATTGGGTATATTGAGATCACTTTCAGAGTAGGTCCCTAAATGGGTGAGTATGCTGGTTAATTTTATCAGAGGGCCAAGGTTGGTCTAGGATTTTATATGAGACATAAATAACCTAAGTAAGTTTCTTAGGTATATTTGGGTAGGCATGAGAGGCTTAATCCTAATGGGTATGGGTGATATGACCATGCATCTCACACATGACGAGGCACACCCCCTTGAGGCTTGATTGGAGACTTGGTGTGTTCCACAAGAAGGATAAGTCCTTTGAGGATAGATATAGTGTGATATAGAGGGTTTCATATGGATGATTTTATAGAGATATCTCAAATGATAAATATTAAATGGAACCCAAATATGGGTTGACATTTTTTGTGGATAATAAGAAATTTGGATGCTAAGAGGCTTGGTGCAAGTAGTTTACGATGATCCTTGGCTAGTCGGGCCTGGTTTGGATGTGGGAATTAGAAGTGAGTTATACTGGCCTCTTGAGGATATGTTTAGGTAGGGAATACATTTTATGAGATCACTATGGGGTGATGAGTGCATATTAGTGTTTATGAGTAGATATTAGGTTATTTTTGGAGAACCTAGTAGATTCCATTATGGGTGAGATGATAATTTTGAATGACTGAGAATGTTGTGCTTGTGTGATCGATACCATCTTAATGAGATTATCCTAGAAAGATAAATGGTTGAAAAGAAATGATTTGAGATGAGGGGCTTGGTATCTAGTGACTATCACCCTAGTTGTGATTTAGTGAGAATGTGGGATAGGTCATGATGAAAATGCTTGTGCTATGTGTGTGTGCTCACCCTACCTTGAGGTTTGGTATGAGACCCTACCCTAGGAGTGGGTATTGGTTTATATTTTTTGTGGTATGTGACTAGATGTTTGGACTTAGCTTAATTGAAATGGTATTGGTAGGATCCTACTTTGAGTGAGAAGGTAGTGGTCAGGTTATGTGGTAGGAGCTTATCATGAGGGATATGGAAGAGGTCAAGATTTTTTATAACATGACTAAGGTTTGGTATGGTACCTTACCCCAATAGAGATGGTTGTGTTTGAGACATGGTACAACACCCTTCCCATAATTCTCAGTTATAGGTCGGTAGTTTTGGCATGAAGTGACTTACTCTATGTAAATGGTTGAGTAGGTATAGTCAGGTATCCTGGTAGCCTTTTTAGTACATGATGGACCAACACGTATGCTTATTTGTTATATTTATATCATTTAATTTACATGTTTATAAACATGTATATGAAATTATATTTTAGGGGAACTTAGAGAGACTCTAATTTGATGCATTTCTCACACCCCAAAAAGTAACTCTAGTGCATGTACATACCTTATGTTTATTATATAGGTTAGAGTATAGGTTGTGTAGAAGTTCAAACTGAAGTAGCTTAAAAGGGATTTGGAGATCAGATGGTGATGAGGATTGAGGAAGGTAGTGGATCCCCTTTATGTATTTAATATTTTATTTACTTAGTTTATACGAACAACTTAGTGGAATATAAATTAGCATGTATGATTGTATGGATGAATTTTGTTTGATATGTCATGGTTTTATTTTAGATTTATGTATAATTTGTTTATCTTATATTGAATATTATTAGTAATTTATTCATTATTTATGGAAATTATATTTATGAAATAGTGTCCCCACATATGATTTAGCCCCTCACCATTAGTCGGTAGCCTAAATCATATAAGGATTCATGCTTCAGGCCTTGTGGAACTCCAATTGGGATATTTATGAGTGATTTTAGAAGGGGAATTACATGTTGGTTGTGTTAAGATGTTTGAGTTATGTGTGATGATTTGGGATGGTGGTTCATACTGTAACCCTCTAGTGAGGTGATATGTATGGATGAGTTTCTAGATGAGGTCTAGGATATGAGATGTGTTTCCATGATTATTATTAATCTTAATTATGTATATATATTGTTGTTGGTTGTAGTAGGACACTCAAGAGGGGGGGGGGTGGATTGAGTTCCTATAAACATTTATAGCAAAAATATTTATTTAAAAGATCCCAAATTTAAAACCAAATTTCCCATTTAACTAAAGTAGTTGATTTATAAAAGTTTTGTTTGTTCAAAAGATTTTTAAAAGATTGATTAGTTCTTAGTTAAAAGAAAATAATTTATTATATTAACTTTTGAAATCAGTCTACTAAAACAAATTCTAATATAAACACTATCTAAGATTAACTATAAAAGAAAATTTAGGTTTCCTAAAATGATTACAAAGATAGAGAAAACAAAAAATGAAAGCACATAGTGAAAGTAAACAAGAGGTTCAATCTCAAGACAATACCTAATCCTCTCCACTTGGTGATCACCTTCCACCAAGCAATTTATATTAAATAATCTAGATTCATACCCTCGATCCAGGTAAAAATAGTATAAAAAATTTTCAGGTCAACTAGACCACTTCTACAGTTTTCAAGGGAGTGTAAAAACAAACAAGCCACACAAGGACCTCTTTTATTATTATCTGTGAGATTGTAAATGTGAAGGTTTGTGAAGATATCTAAGTATCATCTAATTTGTCTTAGGAGTTAGTGCGTGTTTATAAAATAGAGACACACACTACTCAAAAATGTAAATAAAGTACACAATCAGAGAAAAATGATAAGAAGAGTTTAGAATACTCTGTGTGATGTTTTATGAAGCTTCTAGACTCCTTCAGGATTGTATAGGTGAAGTTGGAGCTGTCTTCTAGAAAGAGACATCAAAATAGAGTGTCATTTTTTTCTTATGTATTATATTCCTAGTTAGGTGGAAGTTTCCTCAAAGTTTTCTTGTCTTCTAAGTTGAAGTTTCAGAGGTTTGTGGTATTTTGGTTCTCAGAAATTTCTCTTGGTATGCACCACTGGTTGGTAGAGCTTGTTTCACAGTCATGAAACTTTGTGTTCACCAACCTATCTTATCTTTTTTCACCTAGGTTATTACTTTATACACTGTAGGGTCGAAAAGGAGAATGATCCTAACCATGTGGGGTTCTTCGTACCTAATACTATGAATTGAAAATGTCATTAATATTATCTAAAAAAATATCATTAATAAAATTCGTATCATTAAATAACCCAAATATGACCGTTAGAAATAAGTTTGAATTTAAGAGGCAAATCATCGGTGAATCTGTCTATCAGTAGCTCAGACTATCAATGACTTATACTATTGGTAGGTCAGTCTATCAGTGACTCATGCTATCAGTGAGTTGGTCTATCAGTAGCTTATTCTCTTAGTAGTTCATTTCTATTGGTAGATCAGACTATCAGTGGATCACTCTATCAGTAGGTCAAACTTGCATCGGTAACTCAGAATTGGTTTGTCGATCTGTCGGTAGGTGATGCGTTAGTAGATCCTCTATTGGAAACATAATATATCAGTGAGTCAATATGTTGGTGTCTCATAGTTAGAGAAAATTCTAAGTTTCTCTATCGATTAGTCGCTATATTGGTTTCTCAGACATATTTTAATGACTCAGCTCATCAGTAGATTATGTTGTCGATAGTTCATGTATCAGTGAGTTGAGTATCAATTAATTTTCTATTGATGTCTTACACTTAACCAAAATATATAATTCTATATTATGATGTAAACAGTAACACCAAAGGTTAGAATTATAATTGAACATTACTAAACATAATGTATCTTAATAAATCATAATTAGCATAGTTAAGAATGTTTTGTGAGCATTAAAACTAGAGGGAGAAAAAATATCCCCTTTTTTATGATGAAAAGTCAAGGAATTATATACCATAATAATTGATTTAGGATGATTAGAGAACAAATCTACTTAACATATTACACAGATTATTGAGATGAAATTTTAGAATAAGTAAAAGTAAAAATTACTTGTTAAATGGTCTTTTTCAATTGTATGTTCCCTTTTAATCTCAATATTAACCTTAAGCTTCCAATGAGAGAGATACTATATTATTTCTCCCCTATTTTGGATTATATAAAAGGAAACACTGAATGAAAAAGAAAGAACATCTAAGGCAACAATAATGAGATGATATCATAGAAGGTATTGCATTAATTAAGCAGTACAAGGGATCAAAAAATAGTATGACAAAAAGATCAAATCAAATCCATATAAAAAGTGATCCAACTAATTCTTGGTCACATCCGAGTCCATAAATCCCTTTACATTATCATAAGTATAGGAGGGAGGTGAAAAAGGGTCATAGGTAGTAGTGGTGGAAGGGACAGATCCAATAGTGAGGGAAGGAAGAGGCACTTGTCACGACCCGTCCTCGGGACCCATGCCGTGACTACCCCATGTCTGCCTTCCATAGGCCAGGGGCTGGCGACTAGCACCAAAGGCGTAAATTCCGATATCAGGGAAGGCATTTCCTTTATGTAAGAAAAAAACACCATAGAGTATGCAAGCAGAAGTAAACACTAAGTAAACTGAGTACAAAGGTAAGTGCTAGAAAGTAAATGGGCCAGAATACAAACCCAACTAAAAGTAAAGTACAACTGAAAGAGAGTACATCGGTAGAAACTTAAAGTAGCAACACCGAGCCATCCTTTGGAAATCCCACATGAAGGGTGGGTACAGATAGTCTTCTCTTCTCCTTGGCTCCAGCCGTACATTCCGTGTACGTCCCGTTCATTGATCCACCTCCAGGCACCGTCCAGCTCCACGAGCTCCTACCTCGATCAGCTTTGTCCGTCTTCTGCATCCAAAACAATGTAGTGCAGGCATATCCTATGCAGGGGTGAGTATACGCTACTCAGTAGGGACCCCGAGACCCCCAAAGGTCTCCCAGAATCCATGAAGGATAATCCAAAAAGGCAAGATACAATCATGAAGTAACAACCAACTCTTCTTAGGCATATGCCCATACATATACCTAAGTCATCAATTCCAGTTTGGCTCCAACATCCGATCCCAAGTTCAATCTAGTCCACACAAGAAAGCAAAATCCAATCTAAACAGGATAACACAACCCAATCCACACAGGATAGCAAAACAATCATTTCAAAGATAGTGATTGAAAGTCAAGACTCAGCTCACATAGGTATACTTCTTCGTAAGGCGAAAGAGATGATCAGATGTAGCCACTGATTCATCTAAGCTGTCGGACCCACATATGATACAAGACCACCTAAGCTGTCGGACCCACAAAGGATACAAGACCAGCTACTCTACCAGACCCACATAGGATACAAGTACATAGTCAAATACTGTCGGACCCACGTAGGATACAAGAACAGTAGTCAAATACTGCTAGACACCCATAGGATACAAGAACATTAGTCATCGCCGTCGAACCCCCAGAGGATTCCAGTATGGTCGTCGTCGCTGCCAAACCGATGGAGGATCCCAGTACAGTCGTCATCATCGTCGCAGTCGCAGCCAGCTCTAGGGTTCCCGCACAAAGCATGCTTGATTTTGAGAGGGTATACTCCACGAGCCAAGGGGGTCGATACATCAACTGAAACGTAGTCCGGAGTTTATGTATTCCAAAGTTCCGTCTCATCAAAAGGAACTCAGCGTGATAGACGGTGCGCCAATCGGGCGTCCGGTCTGAGAGTTGTTGGCTTTTTCGTCCAAGGGTTCGGTTGGTTTTAGTGTCAAAACTAACCCTACCATACTCCAACTACATCCAAACCATGAGAGGAGTAATCCAAAAGAATCGTCTCACTAAGAGGAATCCAGAAAAGTCGACGACACGTCAATCGGATGTCCAGATCTCATGTTATAAGCATTTCCGTTCTGAGGCCCCGGTTGGTTTCTTGTTCGAACCGACCCGGACATATACAAAGTTCTCCTAATACTTGAGTTTAATATACCAAAACGACCATCTTGATCCAAGGATCTCTACGCAACTGACGGTGTGTCGATCGGAGGTCCGTAGCCCAAGTTATGGGCGTTTAAGAGGATTTGTTCGGAAACATGGGGTTTGGGCCTGGTCCGACCCGGCCCAATACCCCCTGGGTTGGCCCGAACTGGGGCGACCCGACCCGGGTTTGGGTCTGGCCCGGTTCGGCATGGTCCGGCCTGGCTGGCGGGGGTCCGGCCGAGCCGGTGCGGCCCGACCCGGTGTAGGGGTCCGGCCCAGTGCCGACAGCCCGGCCCGACGCGGGTGGTCCGGCCCGGTGTGGGCGGTCTGGCCTGGCACGACCGGTTCGGCTCGGTGTGGGCGCCCGCGCGCTGATCGGACGCGGAAGGGGACAGACGCCCCCTGTTTTCCCGAAACGACGGACCCCTGTGGGGTCCGACCTAGCTGGCTTCCGGGGGTTACAAACCACCGACCTTCCCGAACTTGGCCCACCGCTTTGGCCGGCCGGTGAGCCGCCGTGGGACCCTCTGCGGTCCCGCCTTTCAAAGCGCTAGCGGCCGGTGGATCCGGCCGCCCTCCACTGCACCGCCATGGCCATAGGCCGCGACCCTTGTCCGACTGGCGCGGCGCGACGACACCGCGCCCCTCCGCCGCGGCCCAACTCCAGCCGCGGCCGCTTTTGGCCGCAACTGCACGACATGATGGCGCCACGCTCTTTCGCCACAGTTTTCCTCATTCCCGCATGGTGTGATGGCACCGCGTCGCCTCCGTTCCAATCCATAACAAAGTACAACAACAATGGGGAGGAGGGTCGGCCATGTTTGTGTGGTCCGGCCTCCTCCCGTTAATTCGATAACAAGCGGCTAATTATTTAACGATGAATGCCAAAATAATCATGAACGTAAAAAAATCCCCTACCTCGATTCACGAAGGTTGATTGCTTGAAGAAGAAAGGAAAAGTTTTGCTGTTCCATAGACGTTGTCGCGGGATGACGACATCACTTCATCAATCGTCGAGAAGTAGGAAGCCGGGGTTGGCGCCGACGTTCTTCGCATTCTCCAACGAAGAGCAAGATGAAGTTCTACAAAGTATAGAACTCTCCCTCTCTCAATTCTCCACAGAAAAATCCAAACTAAAATAAAATAAGGATTTTCCTTGTTTTATTTACTTATGCCAACATTTTCAAAATTCAAAACACCTAATTCAATTAATTGAATAAAAGGTGTGTTGGCATTCATTTAATTAAATAAAACTAGAGTTGAAAACATTAAAAGGAGTGTTAAGTTGTCATCATAAATGTGGAAGAGTTATAACTCATGTTGAGGGGGTTAGAGAATTTGAGGGGGTGGGGATCATGCGGGACCCACCTCACTAAATCCTATCAAGATGAAATAGAATTTTTAGTGGGTCCCACCCCAACTCCCACACATGCGTTTAACCACTTAAGTGAAATAAAATTTGTAGCACAATTTTATTTCTCTTTATTCTTAATCCACAAATTTTAACAACTCCTTCCCGATAAAATGCAACTCCAGTAAATGTCAACTTAAGAAATTACCGACACTACGGTTTCATTGGTGCCCTTGGATTTCGATTCTGAGCACCGGTTTAAAAGTTAGGAAAACCCGCTCATTCGTTTACTGAACGCACCCGAGATAAACTTCAGAAATTGATTCCGGGCACACCGGGCCTCAGAATCAGGTGCTGTCAGAAACTGCATACTTGAAATATCCCAAAGAATATAAGAAAAAATTTTCCTTGAAATTTACAGGTCTTTAAAGCACTACTTAAAAAACATATGGAGCAAGACTCGGTCTGGAAAAGGAAGTAGGACATGAAAGATACTATTTGATGACAGGTCTAATATGGCATAAAGCTTGAGTAGGGGACATGGTAAAAGGTGAGAAAATGGTATAATAATAGGTATAAGTAGGTGTGACTAGTCTGATAGGAGAAGATACAAGAGCAACAATTGCTACACTTTGATGATGCAGGTAGGGATTCAATAAATTGATGAAGTACTTGATGATCTCACCACCATATTCCATATAATTTTAAAAATACTCTTTATTCTCCATAAATTTCTGTAAGGTAGGGGTAAAATCATTTAACTGGTTAACTTTCTCCTTGAATGCCTGAGTCACTAGAGGTATCCTCAAATTCTTCACTAAATATTTGAAATGACTGGTTAACTAGTTCTTTGCAGTAATCCTATTAAAATAGAAGTCTACCATCTTAATTATTTCTTATTGAGTAGTAGTTTCTTATTTTGAGTAAAATATCACCATGTCAGGAACATTTTCATAGTTCTTACTGATCTTTCTAAGGCTCTCCTAATCAGTTTTACTCATCATAGTATGAGGTTCTTCTTCAATCACATTTATGACTATCTCAACATCTAGAGAATGAGTAATAGAAGAAACTTAGATAGAGGCACCTTACACTTTATCTTTGATATCTAATATCAACTAGTTCACATCAAGAGTAGGTGGATAAGGATGAGTAGTATCATTCTAGAAGTCTCATACACAAAATGTTTCACCACTTTATCCAAGGATGTCCTATAATCAATAGTGAGAGTGTTTATGGTTGAAACCATTGCAGTCAACTCATTACTTATCTTTTGATTATCTGAGACAACAAATTCCACAAGAGAGATAAACCTTGGCTTAACCTGAGATATAACTCTCTCAGTAATAAAATTAACATCTCTTTCACTAATTCTTGGAACACCAAAAGGTTGACTGGGAGGAAAAGATCATATTGCAGCTAACAGTTCTTATTTAAAGGTATTAAGATCAACTTTAGTCACATACTCTAGAAGAAACAATAGAATGGGAGCATGAGCAATATTAAATGACCTTTCCTCTAAATCAGGATAATCCAAACCAAAGGTCACATATCTGAGATCTCTCGTCTATTCAGGTATAACAATATCCTCTAAAGGGAAAGTACATCAACATTTTCTCTCTTAGCCGGTCTCTTCTCCTTAGTATATTTCCTTTTCCTTGAATAGACTAATTGTCTCACTGGAGTCACTGAGACTTCTCTTTTATCAGGAACTTGAACATGAATAAGAGTATAAATATTCCTCTACTCAGCCACAACTGGTTCAACATGAGCATTAGGTTCTACATGTGGTTCCTCAAATGGTTCATGTTACACAAAGGCAGGGCCACCAGGTTCCGCATTAGGGCCTTGATCATCACTTGGATGATCTGATCCACTTTCTGAACTATCAGTGTATTCATCTTCTCTATCAATCCTAGAATCTTTATCAATTTATTCAGATTCCTTAACATCATACTAAACTCTATCATCATCTTTAGATTCTTCTTCTTCACTACCATTTCTGTTTTCATCAATAGATTCTTCCCCACTACCTGATTTACTGACAAACTCAGCGTCCACTAATTCTTCAGTTTCTTTACTATCATTATCAGGTTTAAGTGGTTTCTTAGAAGGTAGAGGTATAGGTGGAATTTCAATACTATAATTCATCCTTGTTGGGTTTTCAGAAATGTTGGGATCACTCCTGTCATCTATTATAGATCATTCTCTTTTAACTTCCTCAGGAATATCCTCATCAAAATAAATACCCACTTTATCTAGACCTAGACCAGGTCTTATCATATTCCTTGGCCTCAAGGGATTCTCAAGAGAATTTAAATATTCACATAACTTATGATTATCTAAAACCCAAATTTTCTTATAGGGTTTCAAATTAATCATAATCCTCTTGAAGATAACTTTGTTCAGATAGAAACCATCACAAGATGAAATGGTCTCTTCACATCCATTCACTAAACCCTTAGCTTTCAACATAGAAAAGATGATCCTAGGATGAAACAAATAATTGGTCTTGCAATAGGGTTTAACCATCTCAGTGATATGAACCATCAAATATATGCACAAATTTACCTTATGTCCCTTCTTCAATAGATAGAGAAAGTAAAAATCATGATACTTAAAAGATGTAAAATCTATTTTCTTGGGACATAATTTATGCAGGGTGAATTTGATTAAAACCCTGCTCTCACCATCAATATCTTTAGTAATAGGCTTATTATGCTCTTTATTTATAGTCAACTCAACCAATGATTCCTCATAACTGAAAAGATCACTGGTTGGAGGAGCACAAACCTGTTGGTCATCACTAACACCCTTATGGGGTACCTTTATACATTCCTCTTAACTCTTAGATGAAAATGAAACTCTCCTTCCACCAACTATCAACTTTATCCAAAACACCTCAAATCCTTCCAGCATAAACTCAACATATAGTTAAAACTCATATACCAGCCTTGGATAGTAAGACCTCTCATTATCGGAGTACCACTCCAACCACCCTTGGGTTTTCAATACATTCAGAAGAAGGGACTTATTTTCCAATAACCATTCTAAATGTACTTCATTATCAGGGTCACAATGCGATTCAATAATTCTGAATGAACATGTGACATTTTTAGTTGGTTATCTTCACTTATTTTCCTCTTAAACTGATGCAAATCATCCTCATATAGTTGAAGGGCACACTTCAAACGATCCATTGAGAGAGGTTCGAAGGTTTCAATTCGAGAAAGAAAGGTAGAAGCTTGGGAAAGAAAAGTTTGAGGGTAAGATTATGAGAGTAAGTGTGTGAGGGTAAAAAGTATTGGATCGACCATTAATTTTATAATTTAGGGATTTAAAAACATAAAATACAAAATAAGAGTTAAAATAAAATAAAAGTATTAAAATAAATACATTTCAAATTATAGATAGAGAAATAATTAATTATCAGTCAGTGGGGAACATCGGTGAGACCTATCAGTGATACATAATCAGTGAGACCTATCAGTGAGGCATCATCAGTGAGTCATGTCTATGAGACATCATCGGTGAGTCATGTCGGCGAGACATCATCGGTGAGTCACATAGGTGAGACATCATCGATGAGACATCATCAGTGAGTCATGTTGGTGATATATCATTGACGAGTCATGCCGGTGAGACATCATCAGCGAGTCATATCGATGAGACATCATTAGTTAGTCATGAAAAGTAGGTCCTAAAAAATAGATCATCCCTAAGTCATGTCGGATGCAACCCATCATCTCATAATTTAAAGGATTAGTAAAAATGTTAGCAAACTGATATTCTGTTCCAATGAATTCAAGAGTTATATCACCTTTATAATAATGATCTCTCAAATATTGATGCCTTACATCAATATGTTTTGTTCTAGAATGAGAAAATCAATTCTTATAAATATTTATATCACTTGTATTGTCATATTTTATACGGGCTTTCCTAAATAGATACCCATAATATAGTAATATGCGTTTCATCCAAAAACTATGAGCACAAAAACTAGCAGTAGCTATGTATTCATCTTCAAAATTAGATAGTGCAAAAATATTTTTCTTTTTAATAAACCATGATACAAGAGACTTTTCCAAAAAGTGGCATGTTCTAGAGGTTCATTTTTTATCTAACTTACTAACACCAAAATCAACATCAGAATAACTAACTAAATAAAAAGTCTGTCCTCTTGGATAAAGCAATCCTAAGTTGGTAGTATACTTGAGGTATTTGAAAATTCTTTTAACAGTTGTTAGATGAGATTCTTTAGGTTTTTCTTGAAAATGAGCACATACACACACACTAGACATAATATTAGATTGGATAGTAGTCAAGTAGTGTATACTTCCAATCATTCCTCTTTAATTGGTTTGATCAACATGGTTTCCATTTTTATAAATATCCATTTTACATGTTGTACTAATTAAAGTATTACTACTTTTTCTTCCATCAAATCCAAACTATTTCAAAATATCTTTAGTGTACTTTAATTTAAAATTATACCTTATTTATTTTGAAAAATTTGAAATCCATGAAATAATTTGAGTTTACCCATTAAACTCATTTCAAATTCATTTTTCATAATTTTTTAAAAATTAATACATAAGTAATTTTTTGAAGATCCAAAAATAATGTCATAAACATAGATTTGAAAAAATAAAACATCTATAAAAATTATTTTTATAAAAATAGTAGGATCAACTATGCCTTTTGTGAAACCTTTAGAACTAAGAAATGTGATGATCCTATCATACTAAGATCTTGGAACCTATTTTAAACAATACAAATATTTTGTTAATTTAAATACATGATTTTGAAAATGTAGGTTTTTATAACTGGGGGGTTGTTAAACAAAATCATCCTCAACTATATAACCATATAGGAATGCACTTTTAACATCCATTTGATGTTGTTTTAAATTGAGATGTGACGCATATTCTAGATAAATTCTAATGGATTAAATTCTAGAAAATGGTGAAAATGTTTCTTCATAATCAATTAGTTCTTCTTTACTATTTCCTTTTGTAACAAGTCTGGAATTATTTCTCACTATGGTCCCAGCTTCATCCAACTTTTTTCTAAACACCCACTTTGTGCCTATATTAAAGGTATCTTTGGGTCTATCAATTTTTTTTAGAATTTATTTCTTTCAAACTGATCTAACTCTTCTTGCATAGACATTACCCAAAATTCATCACAGATGTTCTTAGGTTCAAGAAGTGACAAAAAGGCTTGATGTTCAACCTGGTTCCTAAGAGAATATATAGTATTTGTACATTTATCTAAGTATCCAACTATAAAATCTAAGGGATGGTTCTTAAAGTTTATAACAAATCTAGAAAATGAAGGGATAATTATTACAAGGTTTTCTAAAGGTTCATATTCACTATGCTCAGAGTCTAGAGGTTTTACAAAACAGGAGGATTTTGTTTCTTGCTTAACAACATAATCATAAGGTTTAACATTTATGTTTAGATTGGATAGATCATCCTCAATATTTTCTAGGGAGGTTTTAGGTTCATGTGGATCTATTTCATCAAATTTTATATGTACATATTCTTCCACACACTTGGTTATTTTATTGAAGACCTTATACACTTTTCTAGGGGTTGAATAACCTAGGAAAATTCAATCATCACTTTTGGAGGTAAACTTGTCAATATTATTTATTGTATTGATGATAAAGACTTTGTAACCAAAAAAATTAAAGTAATTAACCTTAGGCTTCCTATTGTTTCATAACTCAAAGGGAGGTTTCTTAAAGAAAGTTCTAATTAATAATCTATTAATTATATAACAAGATGTATTCACAACTTCTTCCCAAAAGTAAACAAGTAAGTCATACTCATTAAGTATAGTTTAGGAAATTTATTGTACAGTTTTATTCGTTCTTTTTACAACTCCATTTTTATGCGGTGTACTAGGAGTATATAAGTTATAACTATAGTCACTATGTGGGAAAGTCCAAGTATATCTAGAAAATCCATCTACTAGAACATAGACATAGTGCTTCCCATTTATACTAGAAACTGTATAAGGTCCAAACAAATCCATATGAACTAACTCAAGAGGTTGAGAAATTGAATCTCCTTTATTTGGTTTGAAAGATATTTTGTGTTGTTTATGTTTTTGACTAGGATTACCTACTTCTTCATTTGGAAACTCGAGTTTAGGTAGATCCTTTAATAGTCCTATAATAGTTAGATTTCTAAGGGATTGAATATTATAGTGGCCTACTATCATATTCTAGAGACAAGATTATTTTTGAAAGGCATTAGCAAGGCACTTTTGGAGAAACTAAGAAATCTAAATTCAAAACATAAACATTTTCATTTTTAAATGAAGTGAATACTAACTAATTATTAAAATTAAAAACATTAGAAGAATCATTTTCAAATTTAATATTAAAACCACCATCACATAATTTTGATATGATATGTAGATTATACTTAAGACCATAAAAAATTGAACTTTAGAAATTAAAATTGAATCAGTGTTATCGATTTGGATAAGGACAATAACTTTACCTTTTGTATTATCACCAAAGGTGACATACCCACAATTAATCTTGATAAGGTTCATGAAGCTCGAATAATACCCTGTTATAAGTCTTGAAAAACCACTATACAAGTACCATAAGCACTTACGTAAACTCTTCAAACTAATTTCCTATACAAACTGTTAACATAAGAAACGATTTTGGCACCAAGACTTGATTGGGTCTAGTAACATTAATAATTAAATCTTTGGGAACCCACAATTTCTTCAGGGGTTTCTTATAATCAACTTGTAAAATATTAGAAAAATAAACTATATTTGGTCTAGAAAAACTAGAGGTAGTAAAAGTATTTCCAGTGATGGAACTTGTAGAAAAATTTTAAGATATGGGCACAAAACCAAATTTTCAAAATTCTGAAACAAAATTGTTTTTAGAAAAATTTATTTTTCTAGGATGATAACCAATACCAGTAGTATATTAAAAAAAATTCCAATAATTTTAACAAAGGAATATTTACCATTTGGGAGCCTTTCTAAATTTTTCATTAATTCCTCATCATATAGTTTAAGTTCATTGTTATCGATGAGCTATTGAGAATTCTTCTCATTTTCAATAGTAAGTTTAGATTTAACAGAAATAGTAAGAGCATGTTGTTTCTTGAGAGATTTATACTTATCCTTTAGTTCATTTTATGTGTCCTCAAGCATTTTACAATATTCAAACATTTCTTCATTTTTCATATTTTCAGAATCAAATTCATATCTATAATAATAGGAATTCTATGTAGTAAATTCTAGGGTTACCTCAAATTTGTTTGTCATGAAACTCATATTGGATTTGTCATCCTTCTCCAAATGTGAAGATACATATTCACTGGAGCTATCCTCAGAGGAAATCCATGTTGCCTTCAATAATTTCTAGTAGTTTTTATCCTTTTCCTCATATTTCCTTTTGAACATTAACTTAGGACAATCTGATTTCACATGTCCTATTCTCATACATTCATAATAAACTATTTCATTAGAATTTTCATTTCTCTTACAATCCTTTTTTCTATTTCATTTTCTATCATACTTCCCTTTATAACTAGGTTTTCTAAAAAACTTATTTCTTCTATAAAACTTCTTAAATATTCTGGATAGCTGATCCATTTACTAATAAATATCACTTGGTGATTTCATATTACTTTAAATTTAATAATGAACTTTCACTTTCTCCTTTTTTGGAGGCAGTGGTTTTAAAAGCCACTGACTTTCTCTTTGGTTAACCATCTTGTTCTATGTTAACATTCATCACTTCTTCATACATAATTAGCTTTCCTATCAAATATTTTATGGGTAAATTATTGATATCACATGATTCCCTTATTAATACTAAAGTTCCTCTCCATATTTTGGGTAAACATATGATAATTCAGATTACTTATTCCTTGGATGAGTTGCTCTTTCCCAGAGAGAGCATCGTATTTACTATCTCATTGAACATGAGATACATGTTAGAAATGGGTTCATTAGGCCTAAAATTTAATTCATTATATTTAATAGTATATGTATTAAGTCTCGTTTCTCTAACACTAGTGGTTCCTTCATGTAAAACTGATATGGTATCCCAAATTTCATGGGTTGTTTTACATGCAGAAATCCTATTAAATTCTTCATCCCCTAAAGAGAAGTATAAGTCATTTACAGCTTTATAGTTATTACTGTATCCTTTCATAGTGGAATAATCCCATGTGTTCCTCTTAGCAACATGAATCTTATATTTATCTACAATTGAAGACCATATTTCAAAACCCATACTTTCCAAATGCGTTTTCATTTTAATTTTCCACTGAACATAATTTGTGCCACTATTTTAGGGAGTTATATTGGTATCATAACTTTATAGTCCATTATCCATATTATAATATTAGAAATAAGTTTTAAAGAACTACAAATTTAGAACTAATAGAAATTTAGATATTTTTAAAACAAAACTAAAATCACACTTGGAAAGAGTTACAAACTTTGAAAACATTGAGAGTAATAAATCCCCTGATACAAATTATTTGTCAGAGTATGACACTCAAGAGAGGGTGGGGGGGGGGTGAATTAAGTTCCAATGATAATTTATATAAAAAACATTATTTAAAAGTTATTTAAAAGTTTCCCAATTTAAAACAAAATGGACTAGTTAACCAAAGTATCATATTTATGAAATTTTTGTTTGTTCAAAATATTTCTCAAAGATTGATTAATTATAAGTTAAAAAATATACTTTATTATATTAACTTTTCAAATAAATATTCTAAAACAAATTATAATATAAATACTTTTTAATATTAACTAAAAAAGCTATGTTAGGTTTCTGAAAAAATTACAAAGGCCGAGAAAACAAAACTTGAAATAACACATTTAAAGTAAACAAGATGTCCAGTCTTGAACTAAGACCTAATCCTATCCACTTGGAGATAACCTTCCACTAAGTAGTTTATAATAAATAAACTTGATCTATACCCTATATTAGGGTAACAATAGTATAAAAACTATTTAGGTCAACTATACCTCTTCCAAAATTTTTATGGGAGTGTAAAAACAAATAGGGTACATAGGGATCTCTTCCACTATTATCCGTGGGAGTGTAAATGTGAATGTTTGTAAAGATATCTAAGTATCTTCCATTTTGAATTAGGATTCAATGTGTGTTTATAAAATAGAGACACACACACTACTTATAAATGTAAAAAAAGTACACATGTGGAGAAAAATGACAAGAAGAGTTTACAATTCTCTGTATGATGTTCTATAAAGCTTCTAAACTCCTTCAGGATTGTAGAAGTGAAGTTGGAGTCATCTTCTAGAAACAGATAGAAAAACAGGGAGTCATTTTTTATTAAGTTTTCTATTCCCAGTGAGGTAGAAGATTTATTTCAGTGTTATTGTCTTCTAAGTTTTTACTATAGATATTTTTAGTCTTTTTGTTCTCATGAATTTCTCTTGGTATGAACAACTGGTTGGTAGATCTTGTTTGACAGTCGTGCAGCTTTGTGTTCACCAACCATTCTTCTCTTTTTTAATAAGTGATTACTTTATACACTATAGGGATGAAGAAGAGAATGATTCTAACCATATGGGGTTCCCTGTACCTCATATTGTGCACTGAAAATTTCATTAACATTGTCTTCAAAATATAATATATAGAATCAGTATCATTAAATTACCCAAATATGATTGTTAGTAGTAAGTAAGAATTTCAGAGATAGATCATCAGTGAATCAATTTGTCAGTATCTTAGACTATTAGTGACTCATGCTATTGGTAGTTCATACTATCAGTGACTCATGCTATCAATGAGTTGGTCTATCATTAGTTCATTGTATTGGTAGATCATTTCTGTCAGTAGATCAGACTATCTGTGGATCACTCTATCAGTAGGTCAAACTTGCATCGGTATCTCTGAATTGGTCTGTTGAGCTATCGGTAGGTAATGTGTTGGTAGATCATCTGTTGGTAAATCAATTTATTAGTGAGTCAAGACATCGATGTCTCATACTTAGCAAAAATTTTGAGTCTCTCTGTCAGTTAGTTTCATTATCGGTTGCTCATACATCTGTTGGTGACTCAGCTTATCGGTAGCTTATGTCATGGGTAGCTCATGTATTAGTGAGTCGGGTATTAGTGACTTTTCTATTGGTAGGACAAGTATCGGTGAATTTTCTATTGGTGTCTTAAAATTAAACAAAATTTATAATTCTGTCTTATGATGTAAACACTAACACTAAAGGTTAAAATTAGAATTGAACATGATTAAACACAATGTATCTTAATAAATCATAATTTTCATAGTTAATAATTATTTTTGAGAATTAAAACTAGAGGGGTCCAACAATTGGATTTATGGATAGTGTCACTAATGGGATGGTGTCCTGGATACATGATATTCAGGGGTGTCATACTACACTAACTATATTCTTGTGTACTCAGTTTTGGATATGCTACATGTTTTCCAGATGGATTTCGTATATGATTTTCTATACATGTTACTCATTTCCTATATGCATTTATGATATATTGTGAGGCTGATATACATGGGACTAGATATGTTACAACTTTTCAATATAATTTTTCTATAGCCGAGTCTTATTACGATACACATTTCTTAGATGGGTTTTATAGACATAGTTGTGGCCACATTACACCTCTATACGATGTGTTTTATATGTGATATATTTATTATAGTCATGGTTACTGGTATAAGTAAAAACATGAAATTTTGTGTGCTATGGTAGTTTGGTTAGTTCACAATGACCTAACATTAAAACTTATGTTATGTATGTTTATTCTTGATTATTTTTGGTATATACATACACTTGATTTTATGGCGTTTATAAGGGATGCCATTGGTGACAGCCTACTAAGAAATATTTCTTACACCATACATGGGAACCTTGGTGGATTTGAAAGCATTGTGTTTATTATAAATGAGTATTCCAAGGTCGTATAGGTGATCTGAATATAGTATCTCAATAGTGTTTGGAGCCAAGACCGAGGTGAGGATTGGGTTTGTGGCAATGTCTTATTTTTTACTTTTTTGTTAATTTTTCTTTATACTAGATTAAAACAGTTAAAGATCCTTGACGTATGTATATTAAGATATTCAACATGGGTTCATATTTTTATTACATATTTATGGTTAGCTATTATTGATGGTTGGATTTGAGCTATAATTTATTGTTCCTAATTTGATGTTATATGACAATTCATTATTTATTTGTTATTTTTTATTATGATACCAAGTGTATAGTCTACCCCCATTTTTATTATAATATCTTAACTAGTTATCATCCTATGGTATACAAGGAGGCACACTAGTAGTCTTATATAAACATATAGTGGGTCAGAGTTTGGGTAAATCTAGGTTGGTGAATTACAAAATAGTATCATAGTATTGTTTTTTGTCTTAATATTTTTGGGCCTACTGGATAGAGCTAGAAATATTCAAAGCATGGGATGTAAACCAACCTAGTGTGTCACGAGAACCTATATGGTGGAATCCCAAGCTACTAGTGGTATTTGATTTTTTTATTTAATTTCATTGTTATGTTTGAAATAGTTATTCAAGTGAAATGTGTTGGTTGATATTGTTATTTTCTATTTTACTCTTAACCCAAGGTGTAAAGAGAGAGAGTTCATGTATCATACTAGGTGAATAGATTCATTTCATATATTCATGACTAATTATGAGTGTGAAATTTATTTCAAAGCTAAAAATATATTTGGGATGTATTTTTGTTAAATGATTTTGTGAAAGATGTATTGAATAATTAAAATATCAAGAATAATTTTATCAGTGTTTTTATAAATAACCCATTAGTAGAATATTAGTTAATTTAAATTGAGATGGTTTTTTAAATTTTATTATCATGATATGATGATAGTATAGTTGTTTATGTATGGTATATGATAACACTATAGTGGGTGGGCCTAGATATGAGGTGATTCCGATATAGTATAGAGCATGAGATGTGTATCTTAAGTATGTTCAGTGTTCGATTGGGATTATATAATGCATAAGCGAACCTCTAGAGGGTCAATATGACATGTGATGTTTCATGGGGGTAATGATATGTAACTCTTACTTCGTGAGTTAAGATGGTGGTAGTGTCATGGTTGGTGCTTTCATCGATTGGATGGTCAATCATGGGTTATTGTAAAGTGGGTTGGTCGAACTTCACATACCTTAGATTCAATTGATTTGGTTATACCACCTTCCCATAGAGTATAGTGTGTGGTTTTTTATGAGGAGAATTTTATGGGATGTTTTTTAATTGGTTTACTGAAGAATGGGTAGATTATTTTCATGTCAGTGTGATTCTTAGGTAACTTCAGATCAAGTGTTTGGTTTTGTTTAAGAATTAAAAAAAGTTATGTTAGATATGAAGGTATTTTGGTTCTTTATCAAGGATGTGTTGAAATTCAAGGAATGTGTAATGCACAATGTTTGGATTATGGTTTCAAATAAGAAAACTGAGTTTATGAATGGTCTTTTGAAGGAGTGGATGTGGTGTCATTTATAGTGGTAGGGTTTTTAACACCAATGGTATTTGGAAAAAATAGTTCAAGGAACCTCATTTTTTTTTATGATTGATGGTATTTATAGGATTTGAATAAGTCATTGGGTTATGAATATCATATGAGTATCTTGGTATGGGTGAGTATTTCTTGATAGGTAGTCATTATTATAACATCATTCATAATAATGGGATGTCATTATTGGGTAGTCTCCTATTGAAACTATCAAGGGAATGGGTATGTTGTAAATCTACAGAGCTCGTAGTGGTGGGTTCATGAACAAAGATATATTGTATTCATG
The DNA here is from genome assembly GCA_963277665.1 of Viscum album. Lineage (NCBI taxonomy): Eukaryota > Viridiplantae > Streptophyta > Magnoliopsida > Santalales > Viscaceae > Viscum > Viscum album. The sequence goes on along the minus strand of OY728133.1, from coordinate 965,814,479 downwards.
TTTTCTTAGTTTTCTATATCAATCTTATATAGTTCTTATAGGACCAAAAGATTCTCATGGGATATTAGTACAGTAAAACCATGATTGAATGAGTTATTTAAGTTATATAGAAGAGTGTCACACGTGTAGGTTGGAAATAAAAATTAAATCTTTTATGTGATGGATATATTTGAAATACTCTTTGGGAAGTTGTTTTGAATTTCACCAGGTATGTTTGGGAAGTATAAGATAGTTTTTGTTAGTCACAAAGATATGTTTGGTTGAGTCTTATGGGAATTGTATGATTTTTCCTTTAGAGATTGAGTGTTGGAATGGTTTGTGTTGGAATCCTAGGGTTGGATTGAGTAGGATCCATTGTTAAGGAAAAACAGATTCCTTAAAGGTTAGGAACAAGGCTATATGGTTAGTTTTTTGAGTATATTACAATAAGTACTCATTAGAAGTGATCATCATGAGATGATGCACTTCTGACATGTGAGTTTTGGTTGAGTGGTAATATGTGAAAGCATATGGTGAGGAGCATCCTATGGACTAAGTCTGAAAAAATGTTAGATTGGCTTATTATGTATAGATAAAAGTATGGTGAGTCATATTGTAACAATTGGGTCCCAGTGACGGCACATACACCCCACCTTAACATGGCCATCAGGTCCTAGCCCGCCAAGTACCACTAGTTGCCCCGCAGACACATGGTCCCCACCCAAGGGTCCACCCACATGCCTGAACGAGTCATTTAACTAATGATAGTCTCTACAGGTCGACACATGTCCATTCTAGTGTGCTTTGTACTCACTCACACACACCCTGGGAAACATCCCAGAAGGTCACCCATCCCGATCACTACTCTAAGCCAAGGATGCTTAACTGTGGAATTCTAATCAAGTAGGCTCCTGAAAAGGAAGGTGCACCTTGTTGACCTGAGTCATATCATTTAGTAATTTAACCCTTTATAATTATGAGGTGTTACAATCACCCCCCTTTAGACCACAATGTTCTCATTGTGGGCCCTACATCTCAACCCAGGTAGTGCACCGCACTTAAGGATTGGTTCCTCCTCTAATACCAAATGTAACAACTGGGTCCCGGTGATGACACAGACACCCCGACTTAACATGGACATCGGGTCCTGGACCACCGAGTACCACCAGTTGCCCCACAAACATGTGGTCCCCACCCAAGGGTCCACCCACATGCCTGAACGGGTCATCTGACTAATTAAGGTCCACACAGACCAACATATGTCCTTTCTAGTGTGCTTTTTCCGTAGTCACACACACCCTATGAAACTTCCTAGAAGTTCACCCATTCTGATCACTACTCCAGGACAATCACGCATAACTATGGAGTTCTAATCCGGAAGGCTCCCAAAAAGAAGGTTCACCTTGTTGTCCTGAGTCATATCATTTAGTCATTTAACCCTTTATCAATCTGGGGTGTTACACATATGTAGTACCAAGACCATGCCAAATATTTCTCGAGGATGATAAAAACTATAGTGGGGAGTTTGTAATGACCCATTTCATTAAGGTTAGTGGATTTTGAAAAACTTTAGATTTTTATGGATCTCAAGAAGGTGGACATTTTAATTTGTTCTTCATTCTGTTTCAATAATTGGGTATTAAATTAAGGTTATTTTATCTTGGGTTTAGTTGTTTTAGTGGAATTTTAGAGAATTGGGTAAAGGTTTAAGTAGTTGGTGGAAATCGAGAGTTGATTTTTGAGGTGTTGGTCTTTATATGGGATGAGTCACTAATACAGGTTGCACATCACACCATAGAAGAAGGTGTTACACTGTGTGGGAAGGGATTTCATCATGGTGGTTAAGGATCACATCATGAAATCTTATGAAAGAATAATTTTGGATGATAGGGTAGGAGTCATGCCATAATGTGTGTGTTATACCATGAATCACCTGATCATGCTAAAATGCACAACCATGATTTCTTGGTGCTTTTCTAAAGATGGGAGTAATTTCATGAACCATATGTTCATTCATTAATGTGTCCATGGAGTGGGGTGTTTCATTATGACCCTTTAAGTCTCTCTGTAATGGACCCCGATGTAGTTTTTTAAAAGTTTTTAATTAAATAAATTGAGATTTTAAAATATTATAAAATGAGACCCCTTTCATATTCGTTAAATCTTGGGTGTGAGAGGGTCCGTTTGACCAACCCTCTCCACTATGGTTTCTGTTGGATCCCCCTCAACCCCTTAGGATGGTGGTTGAGTGAAGGTCACTTTTCCATACTAGATCAAGGTAATCCCTCCCTCCCTTCCTCTTATATTATAATTCTTCTTATTCAACTAATTTTAGATGGATACATTAAGGGATTTAAGATAAATTTCACTAGAGCATGATAAAATAATCTCAAATTCATAGGTATTATTGGTGTGATGTATAGAGGACACTAAAAGAGAAAGAGAACACCCTATATCTCACTATTTCAATAAACTTAAATCAAATGATAATCTTTAGTATGGTTTACACCAAATTTGTTTCAAATTAGAGATTTATTTGGAATTGATTCACAATGATTAATCTATATGGGTGTCATAGGCATGTCTTAGACCTTCCACACATATTTGGTTATGGTTTTGATGTCATAAAAATGTTTGGAGAGTTATCAACCATTATGAATATTTGGATCAATTTGATTAAATAATTATTTATGCTTAGAATTAATTAATAGAGCCTTGTGGTTTGAGATAAGGTCTCATGATCATGAAGAATTTTGGTATGATATTGTATTTGGATAGATATTGTGGCCAAAAGGAATGGTAACACCGATATCAATGTATGTGGTCTATTTAATATTTAAAAATATATGGTGTATGCATGTCCAAGTGTCCACATGCTTAGGGATAGGTGTCAACATGACTAGAAGTGTTCCTTTGGGTTTAAAGGTCAAGATTACAACCTTATAAAAGTAGAATGGGTGTTTTGTGTTTGGTTTAGGATCTTGAGAGATTACTAATTACATTGTTACTAAATCGAATCATTTCTAATTATGTGTTAATAATCCCTAAAGGGTTTTGGTTCATGAAATGAGCTATTTTTATCTTGGGATGATCCTTGTTGGAATATCAGGAGGAATGCTAAATAGGATATTCCTTAGGTAGTGGTTTTATTGAATCTATTTTTAAGTAAATAAAAAATTCCCACTCATGTTTTGTGAGTCTGAGACTTGTGGCATTGTACAAGCCCAAATTCTAAACTTTCATAAGACTTTGATAAATATGACCACTTCTACAAGTTAGAAACTTAAGGTGTTGTGTAAATTCCTAGTTGTGTGATCAAGACACTCTTCCATAAGATACCAAATTTTATGTGATATAGGCCTATAAATACCTCTCATCACACCATTTAAGGGTTGAACTTTTGATTTCATATTTTTTTGAAGCCGAAGCTCTCATCTTGTGTAACCTCAATTTCCACATGTTTTTTGAAAAATCCAAGTAACCATCATAGACACTTGTAAATGAAATATTATGATAATTATATCATACAATCAATTAAATTCATTGGATTTCACTTGAGGATATTTCACACAACACCATTCCATGAAGAACACTTCTCAAGTAAAGTCACAATGCCTCTTACAAGTCAAAGTCTCATGAAACCCTGAAGTTATGTGTAACAACGTTATATCCCCATACTTGATGAGTCTTACATGAGACAAAATTTAATTATAGTTGATTGATCATGGGACCTATATTATCTTGATCTATATTTATTCATGAAAACATGAATAAATAACTGATATTATGAACTTTAAACCTTGATCCCATAACACCAATCGTGGGTTAGGAAACATCCATGCATGTTTATCCCAAGAATAGTTCAGGAATCCCAATACATAATCCCCCTCTATCCCTTTATGTATTCCTTTTAGGTCATAATTTTCCTTATTTCATGACAATAAACCATACACACCATTATTTCCACATGACCTTAAACTTAGTTCCTCAAACAATGTGGGTTTTGACTCCTACTTCTATAGGATATATAAGATGACTCCCTGAGGTATAATCCTAATACTAAAAAACATTTTCATCCCATATATATTTTGATAAATGGTAAATCCCTAACCCAATAACCTTATTTAGAATAAAAAATCCACTATGAGATCTAGTTTATAATGGTTTATTATATATAGTGTCCCCACTTGACATTAAACCATGACCACCCTTACATGACCAGTGTAAGAGGATCAGTCCCCATTAGACATTAAAGCATGAGTATCCCCACTGGAGTTTATACTATGAACACCATTAAAAGATGAAAATAATAGGATAAACCACCATTGTGTGGAAATAATGAGAGGACCCTTTATTCCCTTTTATGATGAGCATAGGATAACCCTTTTACTGATGCATCATAAACCCATTTTTTTTGAGATGAGCACAAGATATTTCATTTGACGAGTATGGGATACCTTAGGTGACCATCATAATATTCCTTAATTGATGATAACATGATATCTCAAGAAATAATAATGGGATACTTTTGGTGATAATCATATGATTCCCCAGATGATGATCCAAAGAATCCATGTGTTCCATTAATAGGATGTTTCATGTGATGATCATGGGAAACCTTATTTTATGAGCCTAAGATTCCTTATGCAATGAGAATAATATTACTTCATGGTATAATATCCATAATATAGAATATCCTTCATTTATGGATCTATATTATAGACCTATATTTCCCTTATATGATGTGCATAAGATTCCTTTATGAGTTTAAATGATAAAGATACAACAAAAATAAATATAACTAAAATACTCATCCAAAATTCCAATATTCCTAGAAGACTCATACCCTCTAAATGAATTTGTTAAAACTTACAAGGTATAAAGTGAATTTATTAACAGATTTTCACATGAATATAGAATTAATAACGAGATTCATGTGCATATATTAAATATACGAGGGTGTCCCAGACTGGGAAAAAATTTCATCAGAGAGAGGATTAAGTATACCATCCTCCCATCCTGATCAAGGTGTCATCATCATCAACCCAATGGTGGAAAGATTTCCACCTTTGTAAAGTGGGAATATAGGACCTAGATCACAACCATCTAAGACATGGTCTAATATAATATCCATAATATAAAGAGTTAGAAAAAAGTATAGTAAACTTGACTAAATCCATTATTCTTCAATAGTGAGATGATGAGTAACTTTTTACATTACTAAATTTAAGAATAAAAAACATTTGGAACATTGGGTATCACCATAATCAAACATATATTAATGGTTGTATAAAAATTCTTGAAGAATTCCAACTAGTTAATGTTCTATGAAAGGAACCCCAATCAATGATAACTCGAGTGGGGGGAGAGGGAATGCCCATGATAGTGCTGGAGCCCATAGTCACCCAAATGAGGTGACTCCTGATATGTACACCTAGGTAGTGATTGCAATATGCCCCATAGTTTTTAGGTACCCTCATCCCTTTACCTAATTAAGATCATACAAAAAAGGCTTGTTAATGACCTTGTCCACCACTATGAGTGATAAGGTATTATCTCGAAAAAACAAAAGTCTTAGGAAGTTCTCTTGATTCCATGGTTCCATGTTATCACACTTAACAATAGAGATCTCATAGGAGTAGAACATACCTTGTTAGAACTTCCAACCTCTTTATGTTCCTTTACCCTAAGTGCATCAACACTACTTTCCTTATGTTGAGAAGGTATGGTTCATTCAAGGTATGAAAACCCCAACTATCACTTGAGAGTCTCCAAGGAGGTATCCCACCAATAGATATTACTATAAGTGTAGGAACACAAAGATGATGAATGAACAAGTAATTTCCACACCAATTTAAATTTCTGTGGTCTAGACATACTAGGTTGAATCTGTTAGATACCGGTGATAGAAGCAGCCATCATAGATTCCCTCCCCGTGATGAATATGTGTACCATAGAGGTCCTCCCTAAGACATCAATAATGGTTGAGGCCTTCCCCAGGACATAAAAAAACAAAAATATTATCCTTGAGACATCAAAAACTGTAAATTCCTTCCCCAAGATACTAACAATCACAAATGTAACACCTCAAGATTTTATGATATATTTCTCTTTAAATAAATCTAATTTCTTTGATAGATTTATTTACACAAAACAATCAGTTTAAAAAAACCATGATATCATATTGAAAATTTTTATGATATATATTTTTATAAATTTTAAATTTATTATGCTAGTATCATCTTAAGTATATTTTTTGGGATTTTTCTAAAAAGATTTACTTTTCAGTGAATAGTGAATACAATTATTTTTTGTAAAAAGCTCATTGATTTTCTTTAAATATTTTAATTTAAAAGTGTCATTATATTTTTTAATTTAAATTATATAAGATACCTTTTATTTACATTAGGATCATAATTTTACATGATTTTAATATATTTTAATTTTTTGGCTTAAAAACACAATTTTCTAGAAAATAGTTTTTCATTGCATTTTTTGAGATTATTTTTAAATTAATTTTTAAAATTACTGGAATTTAATTTGATAAAAATAATTTTATATTTTGAACTAGATATTTATATTTATTAAATAATATCCATATATTTTTAGTCATTATTAATACTAATTATGGTAAAATGTATCACCTTGATAAATGGTAAATCAGGATATTAAGGATGAAAATAATATACTAAGGCATTAAAAATTCATACAAAAGTTGAAGTTATGATTTTAAAATAGGAAGTTTAACATATCCATATTAAATGTTAATATATTTAATTCTTATGACACTTTACTTTGATAATGACATTTATATCATTTTAAGTAAATAAAATTCAAAAATGTCACTCTCTTGACTTTAATATCTCTAATTTTTTTAAAAAAGGTTAACAAGATTATAAGTTTGGTTATAAATGTTTATCTTAAATATTAATTAATTTTTTATCATGTTAATTCATTTATAATATTTATTGATGAAATAATTACCTTAAAGGCTTACACAACGTCGACATAATGCTTGTGCAAGGAGTTGAAAAATCATGTAAATGGTTTTAGAAACTCTAAATGTAATATTATTTTGGTGAGTTATAGTTCCCCAAAATTTTTATAGATAAATATAACTTATTAGGTATTTATTAAAGGTTTATATTTTAATTCCATATTTTTATTTATGTTTTTAAATTAAAATTAAATGAATAGTTTCTAAAATGACATTAATGATATTTTATTAAAAAACTAATATTAAATTATTTAACAATCATAATTTTTTTGAAATAGGATAGGTAGGATAATATATAATAGAAAATTGAATGAATAGGAAATTTATTAGTAATTTTTTTCCTTATATGTAAAATTATTACCCTTTAATATTGAGAAAATTGTTACTACGGTTAAGGTTTAAATTGTTTAATAAAGGTGTTAAACCAATAAATAATAATTTAAAATATATAAAAATTTATTTAAACCACATTGGTTGGTTATATTTTTGATATAAAACTTATAAATTTTAATATTATTCATTTTGGATCTATTTTCCTATGTTAGTGACTTAATAATATTTTAAAACATTGAAAAATTACAAGTGTGCCTCTCACCTCAATTATAAATGGAGACCACTTATCTATTTTTTACACCACATTGAGAAACCTAAATTAACTAAAATATACCAAATTATGTTATAAAATTATATATACACTAATTAGAGGTAATTTTATTCTTAAAATAATATTCTAATGGTTTTAAAAAATAGATCTAAAGGAAGTCCACTAAAGAAGAGGTAATTGTCATTACTGACTCTTTCAATTTTATTTCTTATTCTATTTCCACTAAATATATTTTAACAATAATAAAAAAATAACTAAATTATAAAAAATATACTGAGATATTATTATGATTATGGGAAAATAATTTTCCATATCCTTTTAATACCATGAAAAGTGAAAACACCGCTTGTGCGTACACACAACTTACCGCCTCCACATAGTAGTGAAATTCATTTTTCATCACCACATCACTTGGATGGTTATAAAAATATAAGTAATAAATATATATGATATTTATTAAGTAATTAAAATTTTATTATTATAATAACAAATATATTTTCTTACCTTTCAATCCATTGGAAAATGATAACGTCACTCATGCGTATGTGTGGACTACCACCTCCACAAAGTGATGTGATTCATTTTGCATTTACACTTTACATTGATGGTAATACGGATAGATTTAATGAATATATATGATATATATGATATAATAATGATTCTTTAAAGGTGAATTATTATTTACCTTACTTTAATTCCATTCTTTTAAAAGTGAAAACAACATTCAAGCATAAGTACGACTTACCATCGACAAGAATTATGTAATTAATTTTTCTATTTATACCTTTTATGGATGGATATATATATATATATATTTATATAATGAATATATATGATATTTATATCATTATTAACATTATAAATATGATTTAACTATAATAAAAGTACAAGGACAAAACTAATGAACTGAAATTCAAATGAAGAATGAAACAACTAACACTTGGATATGACAATTTTAATAAGGAATTATTAATAAATGGGTGTTGAAATTTTATAAATTTATCATATATGTTTTTTTGTTTTTTATATGGTCCTAGTATGTAATTATAATAAATATTAATTTATTATAAATGAGATTAAAATCACTTACATGGTAAGTCAAACTTTTGGTATGGGGGTTCTTAGATAAATTTCCATTCGTTGGGTTATACTTATACTTCATTGACTTTGTTATTCCATTATTATGTGTGAAATGAAATTTTATTTTATTATGTTTTATTTACAATTGTTTCTTTGTATTTACATTTTTTACACATAATCACTTAATTTATTAATTCCCACATCAATGATATGATCTTTGTAATGAATTTTATCTCAATTCCACTACATTGAGACATATTTTGTATTGTGAACCTATTTAATTTTATCTGGTTTATATATTTACCATTTTATGTATTCAAAATGAATATATATTTTCTCATTATTATAAATGTTTCAACTAAACTTTACTCTTTTAAGGGGTTACAATTTAAAAGTTACCAAAGAAGTAAGGATGTATTTTACAATCTCATTTTTGGGATTTTCTTTATTTTCATAAATGATTCTTATAATCTATCCTTTATAAACTGTAACTATTTTATTATAATATAAATATTTAAATATTCTTCATAGTTTCTTCAAAAATTTCCTCTATTTTTCACTTAAATCAATAAAACTAATATTTAAAATAAAATCTAATATATTTCTCTTTTTGATAAAGTATATTTTTCTTCCATGTACATATTTTTATTTTTTTTAAAAATAATTTTTATTTGATCAAATGATTTATCAAGAAAAGTTTATGTTATAATTGGATATTTATATGGATTTAAATAAATCTTTTTAATTTTTTTGAAATGTTTATTTTTAATTTTCTTTTCAAAAATTCAAAATGAATGTTTCATTTTAATATATACGGTGTAAATCGATTTTCCCACCACTATAACTATTTTATGATATTTAGATTATTCCATAAGTTTTCAATGCATTTAAAAATAAAAATATTTGATGAAATATTATTCAAATATTTCACCTATATTTTCTTCATTTGTCCAAAGGACGAAATTTCATTACAAAACCTATATTTCTGATGAATTTATGGAAATATTATATCTCTTATTAATTTCATGGTTGTTAACTTTATCTTGAAGAATCTAATTTCTTATGATCATTTTTAATTATAATTTAAAAATATTTTAAATATAAAAATTCTTTGTATCATGGATATGATAATTACCTAAACTATATACCATTTATATATTTGGTGTTTTAATATGAAAGTTATTTGATTGATTGTGGAAATATTGATATTTCATATCCTTTACCTAGTATGGATATTTTTTGATAAGGCATATTTTTTATGAATTAAATTGATCATTCAGTGTATGAAGAATGCATTGGACATGAATTGACAGGTGGGTCTTGGTTTTAGATAGCCCCTTGATTCAACGAAAGCTCTCACGAGACAAACCAATTGTCCAAAACTTTTAAATGGGTTTTTGGCTTATACCTACCCATTGATTAAATTTTTTTGGAATAAACATTTTACAGTAAATATATCATGATATATGGGATCATGATACCCAACATTAATAATTTCCTTCATTTTGAATTAAGTTATTATTTTACATGAAATTAATACATTTCTATTATCTATAGGTTAATTTTATGCTCAAGTTATTGATTAAATGACATGTGTCTTTAGTTATTTATTCTTCTATATTGAGTATGCCTTATTTACTAATGATAGATTCCACTATACACAACCTCTACTATATATATGATCTCACCCTTTTTTACTTTCCCCTAGATATGAAGAAATATATTATGAACAATATCAAGGATACAAGAATGTTCCTTATGATATTTATTTTATATTTATAATTTAATATACGAATCATATATGTAAGGCCACTAAACTGATTGATCCTTGGTGATGTGATCACTTGTATCTTATACCAATGTTATAAAGTAGACATCAGCTCTAAGTTTCTAGAGTTGGGGTTGTTATAGTTGGTATTAGAGCAAGTTTAGTAGAAACCTTGGGAACTAGATTTTAAATGGAAATAGTGAACATAATAATTATGATAAACCCTTATAGTATTTGATAAATTTTACCATTTGAAACATTATTATTTTATGGATCAATATCCTTGATGATTATGAGCTAACTAAGTGTGTTCCATTATTTAGTTATGATTCATGAAGGAGGAATGGGAATCAACACTCTTAATTAATGTAGGGATTTCTCAGATGAGCAAGCCGATAAAAACAGTGTTGGAATTTAGTAGATCATTTCTATATTAGGGTAGTTGACTCAAGTTATGATGAATAACCTTTCCTATATGAATAAACATATTATTTAATATTACTATTGACCTATGTTTTCTCCCTATAATAGAAGCCTCCATATTTTAATAAAACAACTAATATATTGGTTTCTGAATAATGGATTAAGTATCCCAAAAATATATTCATGGATTTAGAATGTAATGTATGTGAAAAGGTTATTCTATCAATGTATTTTTTTAGAGTAGATAAAGATAAATGGTGGTCATTAATCCAGACCACTTAAGAGGCTAGAGAAATAGAAAAATGTAATGGAGAACTTTTAATGTGACATTATATGAGAAATAATTCCCTTGATAACAACAGGATAAAATTAAGAGTAAGTTCCACAAATTAAGGAAAAAGGAATAATAAAGTGTGGTAGAGTATTAGGTTAATATTAAATGATTATCCATGAATTATTCAGACTATATGCATAATTCAGAAATCAAGACCGACGATTTATTTTATGGGATTAATTATAGCCTCATAAGGGTAATAGTTATTCAAACATTTTCATCTTATGATGATATAACATCAAGTTACATTAGTCCAGAGATAAAATTATATAGATCATCTATCTTCAATGTAAATCAATAGAAAAAGAGGTTAGATGAGCACTAAGAAAAATGTATAACATTAATGAATAATAAGGGAACAAAATAGTTTCCATCATGTAAAAATTAATGAAATAAATACACTGGAAAATGATTGTAGGACATGTGAGTTTTTCATAAGTGTAGAGGTAAGGTTAATCTATCTAATGAATATAAGGTAAATAAAGAAACCATTAATATATAGTTCTTTATCTACACAGATATGAGTCATTATTCAAACCAGTTTCCCAAGTGTCAAGGGAACACACTACAAAAGAAACCAAGGGAGTATGACAAGAATATGGAATTACTGTAACTGAAGTGGAAGTTCATAGTGATTTGATGAAAGGGAAATTCACCATAATATCTATAATTTAAAATGTTTTATTTGATTCAAGTTACAACCAATCTTTTATATCTAAATATTTTTCTAAGGGTATCATATCACCACCTCAATAATTAGATATTGAGTTGTAGTGAAAAATACTAACGGTAGAATGATTACATCTCATGTCTATAGATCATCTATGATAGATGTTTTTGGGAATGTGGTTCCTCATTTTTTTATTTCTATAGTTTAATTTTATGTAATTTTTAAAATTTATTGGGTCTCTCATTATAGAGTCCATATCTTTTTCTTAGGAAGGTACGTTATATTAAATATTCTAAATCCACCTGTGATAGTTTATTAGTGCATTGAGAAACCTGAACTCCTAATGGAAATTACTTCCATCATCTGGGTTTCAATACCTATTCATGAGGTATATGTATCTCATATTCTAGGATAGAAACTCGACATTGATGTTATTCATATTGTATAAGATCTGTTTGATATCTTTATAAAATAGTTTTATAGTATTCTCAAGAATCATGAATTTGAGTTTTCAATAGATCTCATAATTAGTGCTACAACTATTTATAAGAATATTTATAGAATGACCCTAATTTTATAGTGAACTAATCATTTTAAAAATATTATTATATTATTTCCAACATAAATATCCAATAATCACAACCCATAGATCTGGAGGCATAATGTCTTTGGAAGAATAGGTTCATAATACATAAAAAAGAAACTAAAAAACAACATCTTTATTTTATTCTATATAATGAGCAACTAAATCCCTTTGAGATCCTAAAATTGGATTTTATAATATAGGTAACACATAAAAAATGTTTTACCTATAAATCCTAATAAGGGAATAAACATGATAATGCATCATAACATAAGAGTCAAACAACACAACATGATATCATAAAATAGAAGTCTCATGAATAATCGCATATGATAATAACATAAATAATATTGTTTCATAATATCATGGAAGGATAGGAATGTGTTAGTAATATATAACATGATATAATTATAATTAAAGGCTAAATTTTAAGAAAACATCTCACGGTGGATAGAGTCCTATGATGTATTAGGTTTACTCTCTAATCCCATACATAATGTCTCATGAGGAAAACAATTATCCAATAAATTATAATGATATCCATGAACGTCCATCATAACATTTACATTATTATGTGTACCAATAAAGGAAATCAATAACACTGCCTAAATATAATAATTATCCATGGAAATAAATGGGTTGCATAATATTACATCTTATCATAATCAAAGGAGATAACATAAAGAATACAAAAAGAAGAAGGAATTAAATATTTTGGAATTTCATATGTGATTAAATACGAATAAGTATCAAAATATGGTATCCATTTAGGATTAAATACTTTAAATGGGTGCTACATAATAGGGTTATAGGGTATAAATTACCCCCTTAATCGAGTTTGTTTAGAGAAGGTTTTTGAGAAGCACACTTAAAGAATGTATTTAACCATAAAATGAAGGGAGAATAAGTTAGGTATATATGTAATGTACATATATATAGAATTTATAATCATTCCATATCAAAGATAGATAAATCTAGTTAAAGTGATAAAGTTCATAACCCAATGGAAAAGGGTGGTTTGTAGAGACCCCTTACCTTAAAATTCAGAATTGTTTCTCCTTACACTTAAGATCTTAAATAATAAAATTAAATTCATTAATTACTTAATTAATAATTATTTAAATCTATATTTTATTTATTATAATTATATTATATTTCTTTATTATAATTTAATTGAGATATAAAGTCTAATTTTTCTTTTCTAAGGGTGTTCATTTCACAGTTCTAAGGCAAGATCACTTGTGGATAATTATTGAAGTTCATGTAAATTGGGGATAAAAATATAGAAGTAAAATGGAATGGTATTAATGTAATAATAGAAATTTAAATGGACCAAAATTACCATACATGTTCTGACATAATGATAATTAACTTAGTAAAAATGTTAACATTATGTTCTTAGTACATTTGGGCCGTTTTACCGACAGTCCGAAACTAGATTCTTTTTTTCATTAAAAGATTATTAAAACCTTAAATAACATGAAATAATTTATAAAATAATTATTTCAATAAAATTTAACCATAATAATATCTTTATAACCATACTTGAAGGTGGTGGTGAAAAACAAAGTATGTTGTTCATAGAGGCGATGAACCAACCATATTGAAAACAACATATTCATTTTAGAATATATTGTGTGAATGAGAAGAGGATGAATGATATATATCCCATTAACATAATAAAATTTAAGTATATATAATATAATGGAGTTATTATTCCATGTTTTATGGTTTTTTATTTGGAGGATGAGGAGGTAGAAAAATTAAAAGAATCAATTGAGGGAATTACCTTCTCCTTTGGATGTCTCATATTGAGATTCCACTTAAATAAACTTTTAATGGTATTTCGGTGAGAAAAAAACACTACGAAATTGGGGAGAGGATTTATAATGGAATTGGGTAAAAATTTGGCAAGCTACAAGTCTTATAACCTGTGAGGAGAAGGGGTTGTGAGGGGTGACATTTATATGGGGTGGAGAGGGGTATTTTTGAATATTATATTCATTATTTTATTATTCTAGATCAAGAATACTACTATTATTTATAATTGTGACTATATATAGAAAAGTTTTAATTTTATTTTGAAATAATGGGTTCTTACATCACCAATGATTAAAAAATTCATGTATTTAACTTATAATGTTAAATATCATATTTTACCATATTTTACTATTCACCATAAATTCAACAATGTTAGATAAATAAAAAAAATTAAAACTAAACATTTTTTAATGTTTAGATTATAAAAACTAAATCTATTTTATTAAAATAATTTTATAAATATGATAAATTTAATTTTTAAATAAAATCCTCATTTATTTGAAAAATACCAATTTTAATATTATGATCTATTTTCTAACCCTTTGAAAAATTACATAAGGTCTCATAAAATTTTATTATAATTTTAATAAAACATAATATTAATTAATAAACCCATTTTATGAAAATAAAATTTCTTTTAAATCATTATATTTTTTATAAAAATAAAAATAAAACCTGTTTGTTTTATAAAAATACAAACACTTATTTTATAATTTTTAAAACATTTATTTACTTGTATCATGATATAAATATTACATATTTTCATTTTATAATATAACTAAATATTATTTTACATTTCCATGGGTGATTCTACTATTCTAATTGGTAGGTTACTATTTCTAATGGTCATATTAAAATTCCAATGATCAGATTACTAATCTAACGGTTCGATTTGTAACTTTCATATGTGTTCCCTATATTATATAAATACTTATTATTTTATTAATTCTTAATGCAATTTTATTTTCTCTCTGAGACATATTTTTATTTTCATTTTTGAAAATTCATATCGAGTTACTAACATTATGCTTCATTTCTAAAGTGTTGTCCATAAGCGTGATTATTTTAGGGGATTAAGAAGATCCAATTTTTCATATTATTGTTTTCTTATTTTATCTTTTTATCCAATTCTAATATTTCAAATTATTATGGCCTTATTTATTCTCTAAATTCAAATTTTAAATTAGTATAATAAAATTTTGGTTTCATCATGTGATGCAAGTTCTTTTCTAAATATGAAAACTTTATATAATTAGAAGGGAAATTCCATTTATTGAATTATGAGTTATTAAATTCTTCCCCCCATAATAGATTTCTCCCTAAAAATTTATATTTTTACAAACTAAGTTGAAAAATAGGTGAGGGTACTTTTACTTCATGTCTTCCTCTAGTTATCATGTCTCCTTTTTATACATATGGTTTCACTATAGTACTTTGACTAGGTGAGTTGTCATGTTGTGTAAAAATTTATCTCTATAGTCTAAGATCTTGACTAGATTTTCCTTATATGAGATATCATTTTCCAGATATACCACCTCTTAATTCCGTATATGTGAGGGATTTGATATATAATTCATCAAGAAGGATACATGGAATGCTTCATGTACTTTAGATGGGGTTGGTGGGAGTGATAGTCCATATGGCACAACTTTGATGTGATCAATAATCACAAAGGGGATGATATACCCGAGAATTAACATTGCATTATTCAAAAATACCATGAATCTATTCCATGTAGATATGTAGATGAAAAACGTTATTCCCAATCTCAAAATCTAAATCTAATCAACAATTATCAACATAACACTTTTTTCGACTCTGAGCCACCCTGATGTGTTGCTGAATGTTATTTACCTTTTCTACCATTTCTGTAACCATTTCATTGGCCAACATATTTCATTAACAAAATTAATCACAACACACATATATTATAATTTTATTACCATAAATGGATTCATATGGATCCATATGGATGCTTGAGTGAAAACTATTATTGTATAAGAACTTGACCAAAAGATGATTCTAATATAATCATCTTTTGAAGTCTATCGAGAATGATGTCCACATGTCTACTAGTTTCTATATTTTCCAATCAGATTGTACATTGGTTTTGGGGTGGTAACTCATAATAAAGTTAGACTTATTATTTAGATCATGTTAGACACTCTTCAAGAACTTAGAGGTAAATATCAAATCTCCATCCAATACAATTTATAGTGGTGTTCTATACAGCCTTAACACTTCTCTGATAAATATTATTATAAGTTGATCAAGTGATAAGTCTTATTGAATTGAAATGAAGTGAGTAGTCTTTGTAATATGATTCACTAAAACCCATATAACAATTCTTTCATCTTGATTTCTTTAGAAGTTTAGTGACAAAGTCCATAGTGATATTTTCCCATTTTCATGTAGGTATGGGTAATGGTTTCATGAGACTTTTTCCTTTAGATTTAACTTTTTGAAATACTAGGAAAATTGATGTATATTATGTGATCTTATTCTTCATATTGTCCCAACAACAATAGTATTGGAGATCTTGATACATCTTTATGCTCCATGGGTTGATGGCGAAGGTGAATATATGTGCATCATTCAATACCTCATTCTTTATGTCAAGATTTCATGGTACACATAGTCAAGATCTAAATCTTACAACTCCTTCTTTATCTATTTTTAAATCTATGGATTTCCCTTTTCTTATAGCTTCCACCTTCTTATGAATTTTCACTTCATCTCCTTTAGAACCATTTTTATTCTTTAGAATGGATGGTTGAGTAATCATTTGAGAAGTTTTTGAGGATTTTCCTTCATTTATGATCCATATATCCCTCATTTTTATGTCTAATAAGATTGGATCCATATCATTTCTCATCATTGATAAGTTTGAAATATCCTTTCTACTTAGAGAATCTTGTAATTTATTTGATTTCCTAGGATAATAGTGGATTGAGCAGTCATAGTCCTTGATTATCTCTAACCATATTCACTAGTGCATATTATACCCCTTATGTGTGAATATATATTTAAGGATCTTCTGATATATATATATTTCTCACTTCTTATCATAAAGATATTTTTACTATATTTACAACATGATGATTACTATAGCCAACTCTATATCATATATTGGATAGTTCTACTCATGAGATTTCATCCACCTTGAGGAATAGGCTATCACTTTATCATTTAGAATTAGTAAGAAACCCAATTATTTATTTTAATCATCACTATATACCACGAAAAGTTACCCAGATGGGGGAAATGTGAGTTCTGGTGTTGTGATAAGCCTTTTTTTCAATACATTGAAGTTTTATTCACATTAAAAATTCCAATTTTTTTCTCCCTTCAGAGTCATCTTGGTTAGTTTGTTTGAAAATAGTGATAAGTTTCTCAAAAATTGTTAGTAATATCCAGATAGTCCTTAGAAACTATGAATCTCCATTACAGATGTTGGTCCAAGCCACTCCTTAATTAACATTATCTTATAAGGGTCCATATATATCCCTTTTCTGGTGATAAATACCTCAATGATGATATCTCTTCCATCCAAAAATAACTTTTATTATAATTTTAATATAGATTCTTCTTTTGAAAAGTGTTTTGTACAATATTCAAATGCTCCTCACACTCCTCCTTAATTTGGGAGTATATCAAAATATCATCTATAGAGGTTGTAAAAAATTTATTAGGGTAATAACAAAAGACTCTATTCATTAATTCCTTAAATATTTTTTGATTATTAATGAGTTCTAAGGGAATCACTATGAACTCATAGTGTCCATACCTTACACAGGAGCCTTAACCTAGTTGGTGAGGATTCAATAAGTGCATCCAAGAGACATAAGTTCAAAACTGGGTAGAGACATATTTTTATGGGTTACTGTAGTAGGGACTATTCGGTACTGTAGCACCCAGAACTATTCATTCGTTTGGGCTTTCAAACCACCAGTTTGGACCTTGGGTCCTTCAAGCCCTTCAGGCCACCCAAGGCCTTCGAGTCAGTAAGGCTTTCGGGACACCTCAAGGCCTTTATTCCACCTCAAGTATTTTGGGCCACATAGAATTGTGCTTAATAGACTAGGAAGACTCTACCAGGAGCAGACTCTAAATGAGAATTCAGAGCAGGAATATTCACCAAAGAAGAAGCTAACGGATGTGGATGAAAGAGAGGGTATGGCGTTGCCATCGGGACTAGCCTGTACATGCACAATAAGAATATCCAAAAAACCATGTGAAGGTGGAGAGATGATATCACGATGTAGATGCTGGGGAGGAGTAGTTCCTTGTAGTTATATTCTAGATATTTCCTCTAAGACCTACAGGTCATGTAATCTCAAAGCCTTCATTCCTTTTAAGGGTTCCCCCTCATCCCTTTAAAGGGGGGTTATCAAAAATCTATAAAAAAAGAAGTCCTTCGGGCCATTTGGGCATAGTGTCTATACCTTATTCGAAGGAAATTTTGGGAATATATTTCTTCTTTTCCTTTAATTAGTGATATCCCACTTAGATAACCACCTTAGAGAAATATTAGGCCCCATGTAGTTTATTGAACAAAACATCAATCTATAGAAGGAGATAATTTTTCTTTACAATTATTTTGTTGAGTTCACTTTAATCAATATAAAGGTGAAATGAATCATCCTTCTTCTTGACAATGAGGATTAGTGCAACCCAAAGTAAAACACTCAGGCACATAAAAACCTTTTCCAGATTCTCTTGTAACTAATTCTTTAGTTATTCCAACTCAATGGTGGCCATTCTATATGGATTCTTGAATATATGTAGAGATCTAGGTAAAAGTTTGATTAAAAACTCATCCTCTCAGTTAGAAGGAGGACCAGATAATTATTTAGAAAATAAATCAATATAATACCTTATAATAGGAATGTATTCGAGTATGATTCTCTCCTTTGTATCAATCATTTGGGTTAGATTATATTACTCATAATACTACAATACCCACACATAAGAAGAAGATTCCAAAAGAGATTCAACCCTCTCTTTACAATTGCAAAAACCTAGAGGATAACCTAATATGTGAAGACTGATATCTCTCTCCCAACAGTTGATGTTGGCTTTATATAAGGACAAAAAATCCATGCCAAATATAGCATAAAAACCCACTAAAGGAATTAGGATAGGATCTTCTAGAAAGTTTAGTGCGCAAATATAGACCATTAAGGAGTTATATACTTAGGATGCAATAATTTCTCCATTTTATGTTCTCACAAATAGTTTATCCCCCTTTTTTTAAGATGATATTTGAATAGTTATACCAAACTTGAAAGATAAGAAAGAATGTGTATAACCATAATTTAAAAGCACATTCTATATTATTGAATGAATAACTAGCATACCAGTCACCACGGCATTTTTTCATTACCCCCTCCCTCCAAAGATACCGCAATGAGGGGAGAGTGAAAATTACCCCTAAGTCCCACCTCTAGTAGGCCCTAGGTTGGCGACTAGAACCAAGGGTGTACAAATCTCACAAAATGGAAGGCATTTCCCTTCATAAGGAAACAATATTGGGAGAAAATTTGGATCATACAAAATAAAAATCCAAGACATAATATAAAATAAACCCCAAACCATCCCACATGCATGTATAAATAGAAACAATCTATATACAATGAATTATTTTAGTAAATACCCAAAAATAAAGCTAAAGAAACAACATAACAACTTTCCAAAGGCCTGACCTTGAAATTCCCATCACAGTTCATGTAATCCTCTTAGAGAACTGAAAAAAATTTATATTGGCAAGGTGAGAGTACATGAATACTCAAAAGGAAAACCAAATTCTCTCGTGCACAAGTGGAAGGAGTATACTAATTAACCCATGGGAAAACACCATAACCAAACAATACTTAATATGTATACTAACCTTCCCAAACTCACCATAGCACACTCACCAAGTAACATAAGTCAAGAAATATAATATAAAGTAAATCACATCGATGATAGGGTACCCCACACCACTTTCCCACTAGTATGTCTCTCTCTTCCAATGTCATACATTCTATCACTCCCATCCCTTCCATATACCAGAGTACATATTACCCAAAAATATCTAAGCCTCACAACACATCCCTCCAACACACACCTAGATCTCACAACACATCCCTCTTGCACACAACTGTGCCAAAATAAAAAAACATGTCTCATCACATATAATCTTGAAGTAAATTGGGAAAGTATATCAAAACTCATCCCAAAGAAACCTGGGATACCAAAATATCCATATAATGCACTAACAGACTTTCAAACATCATAATATATGCAATACCTACCCCACCTAGAAGAATACTGACTGAAAGATGTTTTTTTAATTATTTTTGCAAGATTCCAAATAAAAATAAGGACCTAGCCCCGTCAAGGGGGAGAAAATGACGCCGAACAAGGGAATCCACTTGAACTATAATCTTGCACTCAATATGGAGGGATTCCAGATTATTGTCAATCAAAAGGTCCTCTTCCTATCTTCCCAAGCAGGCCCGCACATCCGCCGTGTAGTTATCCTCCCTCCAACTATGATGGATTTTATTCCCTTTATTGGTTTCCACAATTCATATTCTAATATGGTAAGTCAAATACCAAGGTATCCCATGAAATCCTTGGATAGACTTCACAAGAACTTCGGAGTCAGATTCCATCTCAGTCACCTGAAATCCTAGCCTTCTACAAACTCTCAAACCTAAAAGAAGAGCCCAAACTTTCACACCTAGTGAGTTTCTAGGTCTATAAAACACACTGAACCCAAGGTGAACTGAGCCCCGAGAGTCCTGCAGAACCCCTCCCTCATGGTTCCCTCCATGAAAGATCCATCCACGTTAAATTTAAGGCCACTACTGGAGGATCCCATCTAACCGAAAATCTTCACACCCTACCCAGAAAAGTGGCTTCACATTTCCTCTCCATTTAAACACCCATTCATTTCATTATTTAGCATCAACCACCTTTGATCACACAACCCATCATTATATTCCATTAACCACTTTAATATCATTAACCAACCAACAAAATATATTCAAACATTATTAAACAATCATATATTTATTCCATCACTACTAGGTAATTTATCATAGCACAAACATATTTCACAACCATCAAAACAAGCTGTCACTATGATGCCCCAAAAGCATGGCCAAACAAACCATCACATTGCTGTCCCACAAGAACGAAAAAACAAACCATATCCTCACCACCCCACAAGATTGGCCAAATAAACAATCATCCCCACAAGACCCAACCACCCACATCACAACACATCAAGATCATTTTGCATATTTAAAAGGAGATTTTATCACATTCCAATTTAATTCTATGGGGAATTATCACACAAACCAAAATCCTAGGGAAACCATTTCATTATCCAAGTATAATTAATTAACTACTTTCCATTTAGGTTGATATCAAAATAATAAAAACAAACAATTGTTCCACAACACATGTCAAATACCACAAACAAACCACCAAAAAACATAATTTTCAGCAGGGTGTTTGGCCCATACAATCTACCACATCATAATAACAATAAAGATATAAAAACATGTGAACAAACACCTTTACCCTTCAATTTCAACTTAACCGATTTCTTCATCTTCAATTAATCTATAACAACCATATCTCATAGTTAAATGAAAGAAAACCCCTCCCGCATGATACAAAATATGGATAAATTAGGGAAATCCTACCTTAAAGAAGATTTCTCACTAGATACGCACCACAAGGTGAAGAAGAAACGACATGGAAACCACAACCTCATTATAAAGAAGTGCAGGTCATCCCACACCGCACCAAACGTGAAAAACAAACTACCCAAATATACCCCAAACCAATGAAACACCACTAAAGTCGATCCCCAGAAGAAGAACAAAATAAAAAAGGGGAGAATTAGAAGATAATTCACATGATATTGACCACAGATCACTAAAGAATATCCACTGGGATAAACATATCAAAGAGGGAGTAATATATCTCGAAGAACACCTCGGGGTGCCTAGGGTTCTCTAAAAATTAGAAGAAAAAGGAAATAATGGCTGAATGAATAAAAGTTTGTCCGAAAAGAATTTTTAAACTGCACTAGATCGGGGTATTACATGATTTGTAATCCCGTTTCATGTCATTTAATACCTGGGGTTAGTTTTCCTCTAAAAAATATGTCACCTATCCATTTTTTTATTTATTTTTAAGCCTTGAAATATTAAACATCTTGAAACCCTAATTCCCAAAGTGTAAAATGTGTACACGTCATGAAACCTCCCCAGACAAGTCAAGAAACCGATTTTACATCATATAATCTTATTATATGATGTGTAATCTACCTGTTTCCATCCTTTATTAACCAAAGTTCTCCAAAATCCCTCCAAGTCTCCTCTGAACACCTCCAATAACCAAAATGGAAAATTAATGGACTGAGAATCCACAAACCATTACATTATTATCGAGATCCACCTCAATAATAGTGGTAACATATGACCTTAATTTATCTGTATACCTTTGAGGTTATTTTCATTAATTTTCTACTATAAAACTTGTCTTAGGCCATTGGTTCTCATAATTCTCATGTTTCTTATAGTTGATGCATTTTACAATAGGTTGGGTTTTATTATGAACCTTCTTTTCCTCTGTCACATTAGTGGGACTCTTCATACCACTATAGAATTTATTATCCATATTCCCCTCTTTTTTTTCATTTTAAGAATCCCATGGTACCCTTGAGATTGTTTCTAGGATGGGTCTTCCCACATTTTTGATACATGGTAGGTTGGATTTTCTTTCCCCATGATATTTATCTGTTGATCCACAAGAATAAAACTATATTTTATGATTTTTATCTCCTATCGCATGAGGCCAATGAGATTCACCAATATCTATATAGACTTTAAGGGAATAATATATAATATATTAATAGATTTTAAAGTATTTAATAAATAAATAATTTCATATACTCACCTTTAACCCACTAAATAAATGGTTGATATTACTTTTAGTTATTATGAAAAGGTAGGAGGCATACTATAAAAGTCTTTGAAGTTTTCCTTATACTACCTGATAGACTCATATTCCTTTTAAAGTATGTGGAAATCCCTCTCTATTTTAATATGGAGAGTTTAGCGGAAATATTTATTGAAAAATATTTTCTTGAATCCTTCCCATTCCAATGAATCAATTTTGTCTTTGGATTTCATGTTCTTGAATAGTTTCTAATGCTAATCATATTGCCCTTCAAGAAAGTATATATCCATCATGAATTTATCTTATCCCATAAATTTTAGGATAGATAATATCTTCTTAATGGGGTTAATCCATTGTTTTGTGATGAGGGGATCAGAATATCCACTAAAGGTAGGAGGATTTTTTCATGAAAGGACTCGACCATAACTTATTATTTATTTGGAGAAGGAGGGTTTTCCACATGATTCAAGTTTTTAGTCATATCCCAAGTCAGATAAGCTAGTACTAACATGAGTCACCCATCTATATCTTCTATAAGTTTAGGCATATCCTTAGGTAAATCATCACATTTCCTATAAAGTTGGTTCTTTCCATGATTCCTCACATTTCCCACCATTAACTAAGTTAAAAAATATATGAGAATAATCAAAGTTAAAATTATGTAGAAAATAATACCATGAACATAGAAGGAATAACTTATAAATAATAATTACATCCTAACTTATGAGTCTCTAGGTTTAAATCTAGGTTATCCATAGTAATGTTCCATGTTAGGTTTTTTAACCTAATAATTTATTCATAATGGTTCATAAAGAGTTTTTGAATCTTCCAAATCACATACCCCATGAGAGTCAAAATAGGTGTGCAATAAGGCCTATTTTTTGTACACTAGGTGATGATTTAGTTAATAACCAATGTTCATTTTTTGGGGCTATTTCCCCTAGATACAACTATTCCAAAGCTACATCCACTTGTAGTATCTAGAAAGTGATGTAATTTCTTGGAATCCATTCACTCTATACTTCATCAATATTTTATGATATTTTACTATACTTAGACATATCCCTAGAGTTATCACTATATTATTCTAGTATTAATCCAAAAAAATAACTATACCTTTCTCTGATACCAACTATAGTAACCGAATTCATTTACACATATTATCACATAATTTTTAATAGAAATATCAAATTATCACAACCCAAGTACTATGAGGAATATTTTATTTTGAATACTAGGTTATTAATATATAAAAAAAGAAAAACATAGTTATTATATTCTTCATAATGATCTCTTAAATGACTCTGATAACCTAAAACTTCATAGGATAACCTGGGGAATGCATAAAATATATTTGTGAGCTATAATGCCCAATAAGGGAATAAACATGATAATGAAACATAATATGCGAGTCAAATGAAATAACATGATATAATAAAAGAGAATAATCATGAATAATCACATGGTAGAATAAAATAATGAACAAGGTATCATAATATTATGGAAACATAGGAACGTGATGAAAATTAAAAACTTGGAATAAGCATAAGTCAAGGTTAACATATAAGACAATATAACATGGTGGATTGTGTCCCATAATGGATTAGGTTCAATCCCTGATCCCATTCATAACATATTATGAGACAAAACACTACCTAATAAATTGGAAAACTATCTAGAAATTCCCATCATAATATTTACATGATTCTTTTTTCCATAAAAGGAAGTCAACAATAAGGCATAAACATAATAATTACCCATAGAATGAAATTTGTTTTATAATCTTTCCCCTTATCATAATAAAACGATATTTCATAATGATTTCAAAGAGAGGAACATATTAAATATTTTGGAAAAATATATCTAAGTACACAAGAATAATTCTCAATATACTGTGGTCTTTTGGGATTAAAGATGTTAAATGAGGATTAAATAAAATGATTAAGTGATAGAAAAGTTCCCCTTAATCATATTTGATTTTAAAGAAAGATTTTGAGAAGTGAACTTAAGGAATTTTTTTCCCAATAAAATGTAGGTATAATAAGATATATATATATATATAAGAGAAATATATATATAATTTAGAATAATTACACAATATAAAAGAGATACAAACTTAGTTAGGGAGAGAAAGTTCATAACCCAAAGAAAAAGGGTGACCCAGATAGATCCCTTAACTTATGTTCTAGAATAATTATTTACATGAAATTAATTTTATGAATAATAAAATTATTTAATTAATTCATAAATTCATAAATTTTTCCATATATACTTGATTTATTATAAATATATTATTTTAATTTACACCAATTTTTTGAGATATAAATACTAATTTTTCTTTTCAGAGGGCGTTTGTTTCATTGTTCTATGGTGGGAGCATTTTTGGATAAATTTTTAAGATCATGAAAAATTTTAATACAACTATAGTATTTAAATGAATTGTTATTAATGTAATTATATAAATTTAAATGGTCTACAATACTGATATGTGTTCCTACATAGTGATGATTAACTTAGAAAAAACTCTAACGTTATGTAGTTAGTTTATTTAGGTCGTTTTACTGAATGTCAGGAACAAGATTCCTTTTATTTAATTAATGATTATTAAACAATTAAAAAATTTAAATAAGTTAAATATACTTATTATAATCATATTTAACCATAATAATATCTTTATAACCATCCTTTAAGGCAGTGATGAAAAATAAAGTATGTTGTTCATGGAGGTGGTGAACCAACCATACCGTAAAAAATATTTTTATTCTAGAATCAATTATGGGAAGAAAAAGAGGATGAATGGTAGATATAAAATTAAAATAATAAAATTAAAGAATATATAAGATAATAGATTTATTATTCAATGTTTCATGGAATTTTTTGTAGGATGAAAAATTAAAAGAATCGGTTGAGGGAATTACCTTATACTTTCGATGTATCCTCTTGGGATTACACTTAAGGAACATTATAATAGTCTTTGTGTGAGACCAAAAGTACTATGTTGTGTGGGATATGATTAAAAAAGGAATTAGGAATAAATAGGGCAAGATCATAGTCTCATAAGTTGTGAGGATATTGGGTTGTGAGGTGTGGTATTTATAAGGGGAGTAGAGGGTTGTTTCTAAATAATATATTCATTAGTTTATTATTTTTTTCTCAATAACAACAATATTATTGATTATTGTGAATATATATTGTAAATGGTTAATTTGATTTTGAAAAAATGGGTGATTACATCATCCATGTCTTAAAAATCCATGTATTTATCTTATAATGTTAAATATCATATTTTATCATATTACAATATTCACAAAAAATTCAACTATTTTAGAAAAATAAAAAAAATTTACCTCAACCATTTATCAATTTAATGATTCCAAAAAATGAAATCCATTTTATGTAAATATTTTCTAAATATGATAAATTTATTTTTTAAATAAAATCCTCATTTATCTAGAAACTATTAATTTTAATATTGTTATCAATTTTATCACCCTTTAAAAATTACTTAAGGTATCATAAAATTATATTATCATTTTAATAAAACATAATATTAATTAAAAAATCCATTTTATGAAAATAGTAATTATTTTGAATCATTATATTTGATAAAAAATGTAAATAAAACATATATATTTTACAAAAATATGAACATTTATTTTATAATTTTTAAAACATTTATTTATTTATATCATGATATAAATATACCATATTTCCATTTTATAAGATAACTAAATATAAATTTATCTTTACATAGGTGATATTAATATTTTAATGGTTAGGTTACTATTCCTAATGGTCAAATTACTATCTCAATGGTCCGATTACTATTTAATTACCCAGATTACTATTACAATGGTTAGATTTGTAATAGTCATAGGTTTTATACATTCTAAAAATACCACATATCTAATTCATTATTTATTAAATTATATTTTATCTATCAAATAGATATGTATTTTTATTTAAAAAATTCATATTAAATTACTAATGTTTTACTTCATTTCTGCAACTTTGTTCACGAGTGAGACTATTTTGGGGTATCAAGTATATTCACATTTTCATATTTTTTTATCTTATTTTCCATTTTTAGCCCCTTTGTAATACTATAAATTATTATGACTATATTTATTATCTAAATTTAATGTTTTAATTAATATAATAAAATTTTGTTGGTTCTGTCAAGTGGTTCAAGTGATTTACTAAGTATAATATATTTATATAACCAGAACAGGAATTCCATTGATAGAATCATGCTTTGTTACATATTGAGTTGAAGGAATTGAATAAGAAACTCTTGGATAATCTAGATAAGGTAATCATTCATCCTTGTGATTTTCCATGGGGTAAATCTATTTTTTTTATTAAGAAGAAAGATGATTCAATGTGTCTTTTCATTGATTATCATGAACTTCAAAAAATCACAATTAATAACAATTATCATCTATCCTATATCGATGATCTATTTGGTCAATTATGAGGAGCTCAATATTCTTTGAAGATTGATATTTGATATAGATATCTTCAACTGAGGGTCAAGAAGAAGGATATACCCAAAACAACCATCTATATGAGGTATGGTCATTATGAATTGATATTAATGCTATTTTAACTTACCAATTTCCCTACAATCTTTATATATTTAATTGATAGAGTCTTTATAGATTAAATTGATAAGTTTTCGATAGTCTTTGTATATGATATTCTTATCAATTTTAAGAGAAAGTAAGCACATGAAAAACATTTGAGAATTGTACTGAATACCCTATTAAAGGAGAAGCTATATGCCAAATTTACCATGTGTGAATTTTGGATACAAAAGTTTCATTATTGGGTCATATAATTTTAAGAGAGAGTATATTAGTGGACCCTTCAAAGATGAAAGTTATTGAGAAATGGACCATACCAACTATAGTAACTGAGAACTATAGTTTTCTTGGGTTGAATGGATACTATTGTTTCTTTTTGATATATTCATCCTAACTATCTAATACACTAAACAAATTAACTTGAAAAGAGGTTAAGTTATTATAGATAGATGAATGTGGGAATAATTTCAAATAATTTAAGAGAAGTTTGGTTAGAATTCATATGCTTATACTTCCCTATAGTGGATATGGATTTGTGATATATAATGACTCCTTAAAGTATGGATTGGGATGAAACTCATGAAAATGACATGGTGATAGATTATGTCTCTATTCAATTGAAAATTCATGAGAAAAATTACTCGACTCATGATTTGGAGTTGGTAGTGGTAATTTTTGCATTGAAGATACAGAAGAATTATCTATATAGTGGAAGGAGTGATATATATACTGGTCATAAAATCTTAAATTATATATTTACACAGAAATAATTGAATAGGTACTAGAGAACATGGTTGAATTTGATCAAATATTATGAATTATCAATACATTACCACCCTGTGAAGGAGAATAAGGTGGATGATGATCTATATTAGATTTAATATTCTATTTTTTCCATGATTAGGATAAAAATATATCTAATATTTATGGTTTTTCAAAATATGAATCTTGAAGTCTTGAGGAAAGGGGACAAATATTATAGTTCTCAAATGAATTTTCAACCATCCATCCATGAGAGGATTATAAAGGTAAAAAATGAAGATGTGAAATTAAAAAATATGTTGAGAAATGTTCTTGAGTTTAACCATGATCATGCTATAATGATAAGGTTCAAAAACTGTGAATGTGTTCTATCAATACTAGACATAAAGAGGGAGTTGTTGGATGAAGTTGATAATTTATGATTATATATTCATTCAAGAATTATGAAGACGTATAAAGACCAAAAATAGAATTTTTGGTGGATAACTAACCAAATTGTTGTGACACATCAAATTGATTGTGTTTCTAAGGTTGATTTATATTCTAGGGTAGACCCTAGGTCATCTCTCAAAGAGCAATGGTAGTTTATAGTATTTATTTTAAATAAAGATTACTAAAAGAGGGGGTGATTTTTAAAAGAGTTTAAATGAAATAAATTAATCAAAATAGTTTAAAAGTTGAAAGACCATGTGGATTTTGAAAAATATGAGATAAAGGGGTTGATTTGATTTTACTAAACACATTTAAAGTTCATTGTTTTTATAGATTCATTCAATTTTGAAGTAATTCTTTGTTTGAAATTAATTATAATCCCGATTAATTTCTAAGATTTTATTTCAATACTTAAAGAACCAAACCTTTTCATAACAATAATATTATCAAGATCCAGTAATTATGAATGGAATAAGAGCTTCCGAAGCAGATTTAAATCTCAAGATGGTGGGAATGAAAATGATTCTTGTGTCGTCCAATCAGAATAACACAAATCACACACTAAAAACCTCACATTGATCGGTTATAAATTAAGATCAAAACAATCAAATTTATCAAAGAAACAATTAAAATATGAAATCTTGTAAGATACATGGAATGAAAGGTTTAAAAACCCAAATTACTCCAAAATAGTAGCTAATATATGCATCAGAACTCCCTTGATATGTGTGTAGCTCCCTCACAATGAACGCCCACCATTTATCCTGACGTCTAGGGGAGGAGGAAGCTCGAGTGAATTTAATTATTCATTTTAGCTCTCCCTATGAAAATAAGCATCTACAGTATCTCCAATGGGATGAAATGAATACTATAGAATTTCAATTTTTCATCACTTCACTATCTTCTTCAAACTTACAAATGAGGTGCCCATGGTGCCTTTTTATAGCCAAAATGGGACATGGTTTTGAGAACCGTGTTTTTGAGATACCACTTGTGCCTCAATTTTAGACTAATATAAAGCAATATAACTACTTAGAAAAAAGATAAGAGTTTTTTTAATGCCTCTTGAATATCTCCATGTCAAAATTTGAAGCCATTAGACATCTGGATTGGGAGATATGTTCCTAAGACCGAACAAAACTTTTGATTTTGGGCAGATTCTGTTCTGTGGATAGAATGGTTCGGATGGGCCATCAAATGGATGAATTGGTCTTCTGTTCCTTGAGATGGGTTTCAGCCCATGAAGTTTTGTAGTAGAAAAAAAAAATTCATCCCATTTTGAGGCATGTAATTCTCATAATGCTCAATAATAGTGGACCGATTTCCATGGGATTCTATGCAGTTTGGGCCATTTCCTTCTGGATCATCTCTGAGGCCTCCAAATCACCTCATATTACAATGAATTCCTCAAATAAGTAACATTGACCTTTGGAAAAAATGATAAACACAATATAAATTAATCAAACATGAATTTCATTTTGTTATTATTTCTATAATTTTCGATACAAAACAAGTTTAGCATAGTGGTGTAAGGGTGAAAATGAAAGAGTGAATCGTAGTGTGATCACACCCCCACACCTCTACATTTTTACTCCTAGGAAAAGTCTTATATCCTAACCAAGTATCATTCACATATAAAAAGTGATAAATGTTCCAAGATTATTATAAAGTGAAATTCATCATTTCTCGTTTATGAAATAAAATTTTCCTTCATTTTTCGTCTCTCACATTTGAATTTTTTCAACTTCATCTTTTTAGCCATGCAATATGTCGCAACCTACCTCACTTATAAATTTTCCCTCTTTCGTAAAGGAACATATGAAAGTGGAGTTATTATCTTTTCCCAGAGTTTATGTGATCTTACCATATTATTTCCAAGATTAGAAGTTCTCTACCAGCATAAAATAGTGTGCTACTCAAGAGGAATTCCAAATGGTTGTTCTGAGGTTCATGGGATGGTAGGATTTAATGTATAAAAAATCCGAGGCAGAAAAGGAATGTTTAATCTCTTAAGTACAAAACATGTCAAAATTAAGAAAGTGTTCACAATGAATGTACACAGTCATCCACTCAAAAATTGTATCACTTCCAACTCACTATCCCCATTGTCCATTTGTGTGGGTCACAACCAATCAGTGAATAATAATGAATAAACATTTTCTTTTCTACATTATTTTTTTCTTTTTGTTCTGTTTTTTTATACAGAATTATTTTATTTTTTTATAATTTTCATTAGAGATAAAGAGGAAATTTTTTTATAATAATGAAACAATATGGCTTATTAACCCACTACCAAAGGAAAATGTATTCACCATTTCTATCAATCCATAACAATGATTCATTCATGATAATTCCCATGGAAATACCCTCTCCCACACACTTGCTAAAATTAAAACAATAATGTACACAAAATATGGGTATGTATGGATAAATAATCTTGTAATGTGGCTACCTAACAGGAATTTCTTGGTCTCTAAGGCTTAAGAAGTGTAAAATGTCAAGGTCGCAAAAAAAGAGAGGATAATTGAATAAATGGATTTTCAATGAATGTTGACCTATATCATGGATATATCACACTTGAATATTATGTCTTCAAACAGAATCAAGGCAAGTTATAGTTTCTCTACATGACCCATGACTCTCAATAAAGTGATTAAAAGGAAGAATATGCAATAAAGGGATTATAATGTCTCTAGAGTAAGGGATTAAAATATTGGTTAGTGCTAATGAGGCATGGGTTTCAAAAATCCATTAAACACCTAAGAATAAATTGAAAATATAAATTCTAGAAAAATATTCTATATCAACATTCATTTGAAAAACATTTTTACAGAAACAGTGTAATTTTCCACACAACCGAATGAAGAATGAAAGATGATTTGGAATTATTTTAAAGCGGGCATCTTTTTTCCATGATAAAATTTACATTCTGGAACAAAAGCGGGGGTTAAAACAAGAGGTAAAGTGACAATACAATTAAACAAGCAAGAAAATAAAAAAATGATAAAAATTAATAACTAACCCAAGAATGTACCCATCCCCCACACCTAGAACATGAAGTTTCATAACTGTAAAAAATTATGTGGGAAGGAAGGATAAAATGTAGTGGGTGTCATTCATAGGTCACTTCATGAACATGGATTTACTCTATCGGGGACTCCAGAATGGCTTCATGAAAGTGATTCAGCTGCTTCCCATTGACAGTGAAGGTTTTCCTAGTTTCTTTATTTTCAACCTGAACAACACCAAACAGAGAGATATTAGTAACATTATATGGTCCAAACTAGTGGGAACAAAGTTTATTGGGATGCAATTTCAGACTTTCATTGTAGAGGAGGACCTTATTCCCAATTTGGAACTAAATATGAAGGATAAGTCGGTCATGGGAATCCTAGGTTCTCTCCTTATAAATCTTGGAGTTCTAATATGCATCTCTTCTCTTTTCCTCCAGCTCATGAATATGCAACTTACTTTGAGAACCTACCTCAGAAAGATTAGAATTTATTTTTTTGATGGCCTAATAGGCCCAGTGATCAATCTTAATAGGGAGGTGATAAATCTTTAAAAAAACTAGCCTATAAGGTGACAGTCCAATTGGGGTTTTAAAATCAGTACAACAAACCCATATTGAATCATCAAGTCTAAGACTCCAATATTTTCTATTGGGAGAAAACATTTTTTTAAGAATCTATTTTACATCTCTATTTGACAACTCGACTTGACCATTGGTTTGTGGGTGATATGCAGTAGACACTCAGTGATAGACCCCATACCAATGCAAAAGTTATTGAATTTTTTGGTTGTAGGAATGAGAACCCTAGTCACTGATGATGAACCTAGGTAATCAAAACCTACAAAAAATTTGGTTTCTCAAAAATTTTTCAACTTCCTTAGAGTCATTATTTCTTGTAGATCAGGCCTCTACCCATTTTGACATGTACTAAAATGCTAGAATAATGTAAATGTTTCTAAAGGAATTGGGAAATGGCCCTATAAAGTCAATACCCCAAACATAAAAAATTTCATGAAAGAGAAATGTTTATTGTGGAATTTCATCTCTTTTAGTGACATTACCCATTATTTGACAACTGGGACAAGATTTAAATAAATCATGGGAATCCCAAAAAAGTGTTTTCTAAAAGAGACCATAATCAAGGACATTGTGAGAAGTTCATTAGGGACCAAAGTGGCCCCCACAAGCAAGAGTGTGGACGAATCTAAGGAAAAACTGAAACTCTCTATCAGGAACACAACACCTAAGGACTTGATCACTACATGTGTGCCATAGGTAGGGGTCATCCCAAATGTACTAATGAGACTCATGTTTTAGATGAATGGATTGGTTTTTTTTGAAATCAATAGGAATGAAAGATGCAACCAAATAATTTATAATTTCATCATACCAAGGAATAACATCTTGCAATCGATACAATTTCTTATCAGGAAACATATCATTTATATGAATACAGGGGGATGATTGACTTTTTAAGGATAGAGGAATCCTACTGATATGGTCAACCGCTACATTATCTACTCATTTTTTATCTCTAATTTATAGATTGAATTCTTGAAGGAGGATAATCTAGTGAATGTGACGTGGTTTGGCTTCCAGTTTCTTAAGAATATACTAGAGGGCTACATGGTTAGAGAACACAATTACTTTGGACCCCAAAATGAATTACCTGAATTTTTCTAAGGAAAACACAATGGAAATGAATTATTTTTCAATTATGGTGTAGTTTTCATGGGCAGGGTCCAAAGTACGTGAGGCATAGGTAATGACATATGGAGCTCGATCGACCCTTTGTGATAAAACTGTTCCAACTACATAGTAAGAGGTGTTACACATGAGATATAATAGTAAATACCACCAAGGTGGTTTGATTACTGGGGGTGACATGAGACTCTATTTTAACTTATTAAATTTTTCTTCACATTCTTTTTATAACATGAATTATTTTTATTTTTGGTGTAATAGGGAGAGGGGGAGTGTAATTTTACTAAAGTCACGAATGAAATGATGGTAAAATCCAGCATGACCTAGGAAAGACCACATATCCAATACATTTTTAAGAAATGGTAAGGAAGAAATGATATCCACTTTTGATTTATCTACTTGAATACCATCCCCAGAAATGAAATTCCCCAAAACTATACCTTGTCGCCCCATGAAATGAAATTTTCTATAATTTAATACAAGATTCTTTTCAATACAGTGACGTAAGACTAAAACAAGACTACTCAAACAGTCATCAAAAGAGGATACATAAATAGAGAAATCATCCATGAAAACTTCCATGAATTTTTCCAGGTAATCTGAAAAAATACTAACCATACATCACTAGAAAGTACCTAGAGCATTTCACAGACCAAATGAAATCATTCTATACAAAAATGTGCCAAAGGGGAAAGTGAAGGTTGTCTTTTCCTGATTCTCTAGGGAAATATGGATATGAAAGTTTCCAGAATAACCATAAATAAAATAGTAATAAGACTTCACCACTAGCCTCTCTAGTATTTTCTCAATGAATGACAATGGGAAATGGTTCTTCCTAGGGTGTTGGTTTAGTCGGTTATATTCTATGTAGACATGCCAACAATTCTGTACACGATTTGGAACAAATTCATTATTTTAATTTTTGATTACTGTATGATCAGTTTTTTTGGAACTAATTTAATGGGACTGACCCATTGGTTTTTAGAGATGGGGTAAATGATTCTAGCAACCAATAATTTTGTTACTTCCTTTTTAACTACATATAAGAGGTTTGGGTTCAGTCGACATTGTGCCTGCCTCACTGGTTTATTCTCATTGTTTAAAAAAATATGATGTGTACAAATTGATGGGATAATACCAAGAATGTACTCAAGTGTCCATCCTTATTATTTTTTATACTCCCTAAAAAGTTCAATCAGTCACAATTCATGCTCAGGAGGGAGGGAACTAGCAAAGATGATGTGCAACTTGTTTCCATTCTCAAGATAGGAATATTTTAAATCTTGAGGTAGTTGTTTTAGTTCCAATTTAGGAGGATTTTGGATTTATGAGAGTGTGTGTGAAAGTTAGAGGTCACTAATCTCATATAACTACTCAATGGTATCATATTGAGATGAGGAATGAGATTTTACAATCTTAGTAGTAGCATCTATGGTCATTGGATCCTTAGTGTTCAAGAAATTATCAATTTATAAACATGAATGATACTTTTTTATACCACTACAACAATATATGCATGATTAATTAAAAATAATTTCAATCAAGGATGAAAACTCAGAAAGGGGATTGGGGGAATGAAAATAAGTGTTTTCTGGGGAAGGTAGTAAATCAATTGAATTTATTGATAGAGAGGAATGTTATTTTGAGGGGTAATTCATGGAATCCAGGATTTTGAAATGGACTATGTAACCACCAAATTCCATAGATAATTTACCATTATGGACATTAATTATGGTTTTGGAAGTTTTCAAAAATGGGTCTCCCTAATATAATTGGGGCATTCCCATTCATCCTATCATCTTCCACTTTTAGCATATAAAAATCAGCAGAAAAAATTAAAATTTGTACCCTCATAAGAACATTCACTAACACACCAGAAGGGTGTGCTATACTCTAATTTTCTAGCTATACCACAATTCCAATGGGTTTAGTTCACTGACCTGGAAAGAAGTGTAAATGGAGCGAGCCATCACATTAATAGAGGTTCCTAAATCAAGCATAGAATTAGAAAAATAATACTCCCCTATTGTGCATGGAATTGATAATGTTCTAGGATCATTGTAATTAGTGGGAAGTGACAGCTCTATTAATGGTGAGAAGTTTGTCCACAATCTCACCTTCTCATCACCTTAAAGTCTCCTTCTATGTGTACACATCTCATTTATAAATAAGGTGTATCTTAGAATTTTCTTCACTACATCAATCAAAGGAATGTTAACCTTAACTTTTTTTGAAAGTTTCAAATATCTCCTTATCAAGTTCTGTTTCATTTTTTTTCTTGGTTAGGTGGACCTTTTAGAAAATAAAATAGGAATGGTTGGGATAAGTGAATCATCAATAGAAAAACTATTTCCTTTGTAAGGGCCTCTATTAGGATACATATTTTCTTCTCTTGGACCATTTTCATCAGTTGGGATGGTGGTTTCCATAGGAGGGGATGACTCTAAAGGAGGCTTTATTTTTCTTTTAAGCTGTTTCCCACTCCTAAGGGTTATGTAACTAACATTTAACTTATCCCTAGGGTTAACTATTGGTTGAGAGGGTAGTTTACCAGACCCATGACTTTGATTTTCTCCAACATAGTTAGCTAGCTGGTCTAATTTTGGTTTTAGGTCTTTTTTGGATACTTGAGTGGTTTTTTTGGAACTATAGATTGTTGACAACCATTTATTTCATCATATCTTCTACAATAGGCTCGATTTTTAAAGGGGGTGGTTGGAATATCTTTTGTGGTGGTTGGGTATTTCTGGGTGGTGGTGGAGGATGAATACTCTACCCCGGTTGGTTCCATTATTACTGAGGTTGGTTTGAATACCCCCATTTCCTATAATCTAGGATTTATTTCCACCCTGATTTGGATGGATAATATCGTTATTTCCTAAAGGGTTGTTTATAGGGGAATCCTGGAAATATTACCTCATAACTCTCAGAAGTTTCTCTAAATTGGGTTCATTGGTCAAAGTAGTGTTTTTTAAGAACATATACCACAATGAATGGGAGTAGGATATTGGGATTTCCCTTAGGAAAGATCGAGTTGTTGAACAAGGGTACTTACCTCTTCAAACTTTGTGTCCACTTTCTTCTCGAATTCAGTACTTTTCACCTCATGGTCATCTCGAATGGGTACACTGGACCTTGAACCAAATTGTTCAGTGTTCCGTGCCATGTTCTCAATTAGTGTCCTTGTAGTTATTTGGGTTTTATCCAATTGTGAACCACCTACAACATCATCAATCATGTTATGATCAATTGTAGTTAAACCTTCATAAAAAACAATATTAAAAGTTGATCACTTATTTGGTGGTGTGGAAAACTTGAACATAATATTTTAAATATTTCCCAATATTCATGAAGTGTTTCCCCTTGATATTTTATTATCCCACATATTTCTTTCCTTATTGTTTCAGTTTGATAGGTTGGGAAATATTTTTCACAAAAAAGGCATTTTATGTTCGCCCAGTCTCTTATTGGGGAATTAACATAATATAATGAATATTTTGGTGTATATTATAATTAAAAGGAAAATTATCAAAGATTTAATTATTATTCATCCACATTATAAGGTTTTAAGGTTCAACACATAGTATGAAATTCTTTTAAGTGCTTATGTGGATCTTTTCCAGGGAGTCCATGAAATCTTGGCAATAAGTGAATTAGACTGGATATTATTTCAAAATTAGGTGCCTCACCTTGTATTTGAATATAGGTGGGTTGGATATAAACATAAGGTGAGGTTATAACTGTTAATTTAGTATTATATTTAGATATTTTATGCAATTTTATTTCAGTATTGACGTTGTTTACATAAGAAGAAGTAGAAGGATCTATAAGAGTGTCGATGTTTTGTGTGTTCACCTTCAAATGGTTATCTTCTGTGTCTCGGTGTCACTAACTTAATATACTATTTGGATTGGGTTCTAATGGTGGTAGGTCTCCCGAATTAGAATGTTTCATGCACAGAACCTAAAAAAGAAATAAATCAGAACACATAAATATAGGTAAATGTGTAAGATAAAACAAATAAATATTCACAAAGTTTATAGATATCTTCTAATAAATCATACGAAAAACCGAAGAACTCCCCAAAAAAAGTGGATAAATTTGATGGTTTTGTCATGAAATGTAAAATATATTATGTTTTTAAGGTGGGTTTATAGTCTACGGAATACCCTAGGTCGTCCCTCAAGGAGAATTGGTAATTTATTGTATGTATTTTTAATAAAGATTACTAAAAGAGGGGGTGATTTTGAAAATAGTTTAAAGGAAATAACTTAATCAAAATAGTTTAAAAGTTGAAATACCAAGTGGATTTTGAAAAATATTGGATAAAGGGGTCATTTTTATTTCACTTAAAACATTTAATGTTCATTTATCTTAGATAATCATTCAGTTTTGATGTAATTTTTTGGTTGAAATTAATTAGAATCGTGATTAATTCCTAAGATTTTATTTCAATGATTAAAGAACCAAACTTTAACATAAAAATAGTTTTTTCAAGGTCCAAAACATATGCATGGAATAAGAACTTCCAAATTATATTGATATCTAAATATGGTAGGTATGAAATGTATTCTTGTACTTTCCAATCGGAACAACACAAATCACACACTCAAAACCTCATACCGATCGGTTAAAAATTAAGAGCATAACGATCACATGTATCAAAACAAGAATTAAAATATAAAATCATGTAAGATACATGGAATGAAATGTTTAAACACCCAAATTAATCCAAACCAGTATCTAATATATGCTTTGTAACTCCCTTGACATGTGTGTATCTCCCTCACAATGAACACCCACCATTTAGCCCGACATCAAGAGGAGGAGGAAGCTCAGGTGCATCTCCTTCTTCATTTTAGCTATCCCTATGAGGATAGGGATATAATGTACCTCCGAGGGGATGAATGGAATCCTCCATAACTTCAATTTTTCATCACTTCATTCTTGTTTTCTAACTTAAAAATGAGGTGCCCATGGTTCCTTTTTATAGCCAAAATGGGACATGGTTTTGAGCTCCATGTTTTTTATATATCAATTGTGTCTCAGTTTTGGAATAGTATAAATACATATAACGTCTTGGATAAAAGATAATATTTGTTTTAAATACTATTGAATACCTCCATGTAAAATTTGTAATCCATTAGTCATATGTATTGGGAGATATAGTCAAAATACTGAACCAAACTTTTGAATTCTGTAAGATTTTTTCCCTTGGACAGAATGGTTTGGATGGGCCATCAAGTGGATGAATTGGCCTTAGGTTACTTTATATTGATTGTATCCCATGAATTTTTGGAGTGTACCAAAAAATTTCATCCCATTTGGATGCATGTAATTATCATAATTCTCTAAACAGTGGACAAATGTCCATGGGATGCCATGCAGTTTGGCCCACTTCCTTCTGGATAATCTTCAGGGCCTCCAAATCACCTCCTCCTACAATGAATTAATAAAATAAAGTTACATTTAACTTTTTAACATTGATAAAAACAAAAATTAATTAATCAAACATGAAGTGAAATTTGTTATTATTACTATAATTTTCAATACAAAACTAGTTTAGCATAGTAGTGTAAGGGTGAAAATGAAACAGTGAATCGCGGTACAATCAATAGCATGAAATTGGATATTGCATAATATGTAACCTAATGATTTTTATGTCAGTAAGTTAAAGGTTGATTGGAAAAATTATAAGGGGATGTTAAAACCATTACCCATTCCTGAATGGGAATGGGAAAACATTACCATGGATTTCATCCTCAGACTCACTAAAACATCCAAAGGGAATAATGATATTTAGGTTGTATTCAATCTCCTTATGAAAGAAAGAAATTTTATCACTATTAGATAATATTTATCTCTTGATGATATTACTTTTTAAAAATTATTCAAGCATTTATATTTCATGGGGTACCACTATCAATAACATCTGATCGGGATTTTAGGTTTTCCTCAATGTTTTGGAGAAGACTTCAGTAGGCTCTAGTTATAGAGTTCAGTTTTAGTAATTCTTATCATCCTTAGGTAGATTTTCATTTTTAGAGGACCATTAAAACTCTAGAAGTAATGTTGAGAGCCTTATATATAGATTTCAAATGTTATTGTGATCAATAACTTCATTTGGTAGAGTTTTCTTCCAATAATAGCTTTCAATCAAATGTTTAGATGGATTCTTATGAAGATATCTTGGTAGGAAGTGTAGAACTTCAACATGTTAGGTCGAAGTTAGATAAAGAAATCTATTAGGACTTGATTTATCTAAAAAATTTGAGAGAATATTATATCTATTAAACTACACATAAGGGAAGATCAGAGTTGATAAAAATTTATACTGAAAATTATTGACCAGAGATAGAATTAAAAGTTGGTGATAAGGTTTTTTAATAAATTTATCCTTGGAAGAAGATTATGAGATTTAGAAATAAAATAAATCTAAAACCTAGATATATTAGTTCCTTATGAATTCTTGATTAGATCGGAACTATAGATTATTTCTTGGTACTTCCATTGAATCTCTCTCAAGTTTACGAGGTGTTCAATGTATCTATCTTGAGAAAGTACATACCCAAAAATTCACATGTACAAAACTTATAATCCATAACACCAGAGAATTACTTTTTTATGAGGAACAACCTATAGAGATTATGTTTCAAAGAGAGAATACACCAAGAAATAAGACCAATCATTTGGTTCTAGTTTTTTTAGTGAAATCATAAAATTAATGAATCTATGTGGGAACCTGAGGATGTGATGTGATAGAAGTATCCTCAGTTTTTTTATATAAATGTGTTATAATTTAAAGGGTGAAATTATTATAAGGGGGTATAATGTAACACCCCAAGATTTTATGATATATTCCTCTTTAAATAAATATAATTTCTTTCACAGTTTCATTTAAAAAACAACACTTAGTTTAAAAAAAATGTGAAACCCAATTGAAATATTACTATAATATAGTTTTATAATTTTTTAAATCAAAATGTCATTATTATATTCAGTATAATCTTTGGAATTATTATAAAATGATTTTTTAGTGAAAATTGAAAAATAACATTTTTTTTCAAAGCTATCATTTATTTTATTTAAATTAAGTAATTTAAAAGACCAGTTATAAGTTTTATTTTATATTAAATCTATATTAAATTTATTTTATTGATATTAAGATTGTAATTTTACTTGATTTTGATATAATTCAAATTTTTTGCTTTAAAACCCATTTTTTTAGAAAACTGTTTTTTATCCTATTTTGTGGATTTATTTTTAAATTAATTTCTAGAAAATATAAGAATAAAATTTAATAAAATTGATTAAATATTTTAAATTAGGGTATTAAAATTTACTAAATATTTCCTTTTTGGTTTTAGGAATTATGAATAACAACTATGGTAAAATTTATCACCTCGATAAAGGGTAAATAGAGTGCTTAAGGTCAAAAATAATGTAACATGACATTAAAAATTTATACAAAAATTTAATTTACTTAATTGGATGATATAAAATTGACCATATCTATCCTAAATTATAATATATTTTATTTTTATGCCATTTTCCTTTTATAATGATATTAATATTATTTTAAGTACATAAAAATTCCAAAATACAACTCTCTGGAATTTAATATCTCTAATTTTTTTTACTGAAGAATAAATTGAGGATAATTTTGGTACAAAATATTTATTTTAAATATTAATTATTATTTTTATAATAGTATTTTATATTTAAATTTTAGTGGTGAAATAATTTCCTTAAATACTTAAAAAACACTAACCTAGTGCTTGTGAAAGTAGTAGAAAAATCATATAAATGATTTTTAAAACTCTAAAAGTAATTTAATTTTTTGATATTTGTAGTTCCCCACTAATTTTATAGATAAATATAAAATATTAATCATATTTTAAATGTTTATATTATAATTCCATGTTTTTATTTATTCCTTTGAAGTCAAATTAAATGAATAGAGTCAAACATGAAATTAATAATATTTTATAAAAATAATATATTATTAAATTATTTAAAAATCTTGATAATATTTAAACCGGATAATGGAGATAATATAAGTTCGGTAATTCCATCCCTTACAAATTTATGAGAATTTTTTTACATTTTATATAAAATTATAACCCTTAAATTTGAAAATCTGTTACCACCGTTATGTTTAAAATTGCGTAACATAGGGGATCAACCAAAAGATATGGGTAAAATGACATAAAAACTTTATTAAAACTCATTGGTTAGTTTTATTTCTACCTTAATATTATCAACATTGAGTGCGAGTCATTTTTAATATATTTATCTAATAAAGTGACTTAATAATATTTTTAAAACTTTGAAAAATTGCAAGTGTGGCACTCACCTCAATTAAAAAAGTGCTCCCATTATTTCATTTATCTGCGCAAGTTTGAGGAAAATAGCTTTACCAAAACATACCTATATCCCTTATATCCTTATATATTTATAAAGTATAAATACTTATCTTATTAAAATACAATTTTATGTGTCATTAAGAATGCATCTAAAGGAATTCTACCGAAGAAGAGGTAGTCATCTTTACTGACTCTTCCAAGTTTATTTATTATTTTAGTTTCTATAAATTTATTTTACCCATAATAAAATAATAACTCTGATATCATAAATATACTAATATAGTATTTTGATTATGGGACAACCATTATCCATTTCTTTTCCATCCCACAAAACACTGCTCATGTGTACGTACAACTTACTGCTCAGTGTAATTAATTTCTCATCACCACTTTACTCGGATGGTCATAAAGATGGATGAAGTTCCTACTATAGGGAGGTAAAAAATATATTAATTTATTTCCTAGTTCATCACAATGGTTGACCAGGGTTTCTCTCCAGAGTAACTTCATCTATCAAGAACACACTACTTCTAATTCACTTTTTATGTTATTTTATATTTAAAATTTATGAAAGAAAAGTAAAATAAATTTGGGTTTGAGAATATAAAATGAAATACTATAATTAAATATGAATATTTAATATAAAAAAATGAATTCAAAAAAATTAGGTTATAATGAAATGGAAAAATCCTGTTAGAATTACCCAGAGTGAACCTTCATCGACTTATTATTAGTTTCAAATTTACCTAATGAACACACTCCATAATATGTGTGAAAATATTATTCTATAATTTTTTTGAATATGTTGTACACTTATGTATATCCAAGACACCACATATACACCTCCTTGATAGAGGGAGAATATTTCAAAATAGAAATCTAAACATTAGGAGGCAAGTGGATATACAAAGGTTCCTTTCCCACTAAGATCCAACTTGTCTTAACTCTAAGAAAATAATAAATATTAATAATTAATGCATGAATAATTGGGTTCATCATTGATTTATCCCTGTAAGATTCCTCAGGTTTATTACTCATGATCATGTGTATTAGAGATCATAGTGGAGAATAATGGGATAGAAACACAAAAGATAAAAATGATAAAATGGGTGGAAGAATAATAATAATAAATATTAAAAATGAATAATAGTATTAAAATTAAAAATAAACTATAAAAATATTAAAATATCCAAATATAATTCCAAATATATGAAATTGAG
The DNA here is from genome assembly GCA_963277665.1 of Viscum album. NCBI lineage: Eukaryota > Viridiplantae > Streptophyta > Magnoliopsida > Santalales > Viscaceae > Viscum > Viscum album. The sequence continues at coordinate 965,771,173 of OY728133.1, read as the reverse complement.
AAGAGATAAATTTTTATAGGAGAAAGAGAGGCTCATTTTCAATCCGTATATCTCCTCCTAATATTTTCACATGGTAGGAATAATAAATGACCTGATTGGAAAAATTTATATTCTAAAAACTTGTTCCCCTATATCTAATACTATATATCAAAAATTTAAAAATGCACAAAATGGGATTTAATAGTGCTAAAAAATCATTGTATCCCTGAGCTCTATTAGGGGGGGGGGCTTTATCAACGCTTTCATTAGCACTCATAAAATACCCCCATTATCAATAATTTTATTAGTATTGATAAAGTACTACATACTGCAGTGTGCTGTTTGAATAACAAGACACTGCAATAGTCTCTACCCTATATGTAAATACACCTATACAAATAAAAAGTTTAATTTAAATAAATTTTATATCACTAATACAAAGAAAGAACTATTATATACATTTCAAACAATGTTTTGTAAAATGACACTTGAAATTAAAATCCACAAACATTAAAAATATTAATGATTGATTGTCTTTGGCACACCATGAACCCCTATCAAAAAAAAATCAAGAATGATATTATTTTCTGAACAAACCACCCCAAGATGAGAAAAAGAATACACCTATATAAGAAAAAAAATATTATGATAATAATGATATAAATAAATAAATTATATAGAAATATTAAATAATACATTAATAAAATGTCAATTTAAAATAAAAGGATACACTTAGAGTTATACCAATCACATCATGCATCAAATTGACTAAGGATCGATTCCTAAATATCAAAAATTACATATGGATTGTGTCCAAAGTATCAAAACAACCCAAATAAATTTTCTAGATTTTTTGTATGTATCTTGTTCTTTTTATTAAAATTATTGTCAATTTTAAATAAAAAGACACTTGAAGACATATTGGTCACTCTGTGCATTATATTGAGATTTTAGTGATTCCTATACATGAAAAAATGACTTATAGATCATTTAGCTGAAGTATAAAAGCAATCTTAATGATTTTCATAGTTCTATGTATGTCATTTGTTTACTAAAATGTCAGTTCAAACTAGAAACAAACATTTTATGTTATACCGATCACATCGTGTGTCAGTTTGAATTGATAATAATTAATACACATAAAAAATTAATTATTAATCATTTAAAAAAAATTATCAAGATAATATGATCATTTTTCTTGGTTTTTAGTGAGTGACACATGTTTTAAACTAGAATTTCAATTTTAAAATGATAACAGACACATTTAGTCATTTCGATAACACTATGCATCAGATTGACATGTGGTTGATTTCTACATGTCACAAATGACTTATGGATCATTTTCTTAAAGTATAAAAACAGTCCTAATGCATTTAATTAGTTTTCAAAATTCCACTCACTCTTTTTACTAAAATTAATATCAATTTTCACTAAAAAGACACACTTGGAGTCATATCATTGTGTCTGATTGAGGTGTGGATGATTTCTACATGTCCAAAATTACTTATGGATCATATTCCTAAATTATCAAAAAAATATGAATGTGTTTTCTTGGTTTTCAGTATGTCAATTGATATTTTTACTAAACTTAATGTCAATTTTAAATGAAAAGACACACTTTAAGTTATACTAGTCACATAGTGTGTTTGATTGATTTAGGTATGATTAATACATGTCAAGAATGACTTATGTACCATTTTAATAAAGTAAAAAAACAATCTAAATTCATTTTCTTAACTTTTATCATGTGGCTTGTTCTTTTTACTAAAATTACTATAAATTTTAAATAAAAAGATTCACTTGGAGTTATATTGGTCACAAAATGAGTCATATTGATGTGATTATAATTACTACATATATAAAAATGACATATGGGTCATTTTAATAAAGTATAATAATAATACAAATGTGTTTTATTACTTTTTAGTATTTCACTTGCTTTTTTACTAAAATGCCATTTAAATTTTGAAACATGCACTTTGGGTCATACAGGCCACATAGTGTGTAGGGTTGTTGTGATACTACTTCCTATACATCAAAAATGACTTATGAATAGTTTTACTAAATTATAAATACAATAGGAGTTCATTCACTTGGTTTTCAGAAAGTGACATAAGTTTTGGACAAAAATGTCAATTTTAAATTGATAACAGACACTTGGAGTCATACCGGTCACAAAATGTGTCATATTGAGGTGAAGGTGTTTCTTAAACATCAAAAATTACTAATGGATAATTTTACCAAAGTATCAAAACAATCTGAATGTGTTTTCATAGTATTTAGTTTGTCACTTGTTCTTTTTTACTAAAATTAATGTTACTTTTAAATCAGAAGACACATTTAATGTCATATAGGTGACACCATGCATAATATTGAGGTTGGTTGATTACTACATTTCAAAAATGAATTATGGTTCATTTTACTAAAGTATCAGAACAATATAAATTCATTTTCTCAGTTCTCATTATTTCACATGTTCTTTTTACTAAAATTAATGTCAATTTTAAATAAAAAGAAAAACATGGTGTTATATCAGTCACACCACATTTCAGATTGAGGTGGGGTATATTTATACACATAAAAAATAAATTTTGGAGTGTTTTACTAAATTACAAAAAAAATTGAATGTTTTTGATCAGTTTTTATTACATCACTTGTTTTTTACCTAAAATTAATGTCTTGTTTAAGTAAAAATACATAATTAGAGTCATATCATTCACACCGTGTGTTTGATTGAGGTGTGGATAATTAATACACAACAAAAATTACCAAATGATCATATAATTAATGTATCAAAATATTCTAAATGCATTTTCTTGGGTTTGAGTATGTCACTTTTTTTTATTAAAAAGTTTTTTGGAACTAGAAACATGCATTTGGAGTCATACTGATCACTCTGTGTGTTATTTTGACATGATACTTCTTCCTATACATCAAAACTGACTTATGAATTTTTTCCTAAATTATCAATACAATATATGTATGTTTTATTTGTTTTAAGTGTGTGATTGTGTAGTGATTCACAATTCATTTCTACCCTTATGCCACTATGATAAACTAATTTTATATCATAAATTCTAAATTTAAAAAACAAACGAACATCATGTTTGATTCAATTAATTTGTTTTAATGAATATGAAAAAGGGTAATTTCAATTTTTTAGAAGATTTCATTGTAGGTGGTGGTGATTTATAGGCACATGAAGAAGTTGAAGAAAAATGGTCTAAACTGTGAAAGATTCCCTAAACACCAGTTGACTCAAATAGAAATAGAAACTAATAAATGCATCCAATTGGGCTGGAATTTTTTGGTATGATACAAAATTCCGTGGGATACATCTCTTTTGAAGACACCCAATCTAAAATATTTAATTAAGGGGACCAACCAAATAGACCTATCTAAGAAAATAAATCTACAAAAAATCAAAAGTTGTGTTATGTATTTCATATATATATTGATATTTAGTTGTCCAAATGGTGAAAACGTTTTTGTAGTGACATTAAATATGTGTGGAAACAAATTTTTGTTTTCCCCAAAGTGAGATAAAACTGTCTAAATGATGAAAACTATGGTCTAGGTGGTTTTAAAAAAAATTTATCCCAAAACCACCTTCAACTTTGGTTATAAATTGGAACCCTGGGCACCCCATTTTTAAGCTAGACCAAGGAGTGAAGTTATGAAATTTTAGAGTTCAATAAGATTCCTCTCCTCATCCTAGAAGTTTTTGAGCCCCCTATCATAATAGGAGGATCAAGGATGAATAAAGAGATGCACTCGAGCTTCCTCATCCTCTCAATGTCGTTCTAAACAATGTGAATTCATTGTGGGGGAGCTACACACATTTAAAGGATGATATAAAGGATATATTAGCCTTTTGGAGAAATTTGGGGTTTAAAAATTTTCATTCTATGTATCTTTCATTATTTCATATTTTAATGCCTTTTTATGCAAGTGATTGACATGCTCTTAATTTGTAACCGATCAGTGTGAGGTTTTGAGTGCATGACTTGTGTTGTTCCAATTAGAAAACACAATTATCCTTTTATTACCCACATTATGGAGATTTAAATTTGATTTTTATGCTATTATTCCACGCATAATTTCTAGACATTTTTAATATGAATGTTATGTAATGTTTCGGTTCTTTAAGAATTGAAATAAAAACTTAGGAATTAACCGGGATTACAATTAATTTTAACAAAATAATTTCTCCAAAACTTAATGAATATATACTAAAAATGAACATAAAATGTGTGTAGTGAAGTCACAATTACCCCTTTATCTCATATTTTTCAAAATCCACTTGGTTTTTCAACTATTAAACTCTTTAAATTAAGTTATTTTCTTAAAAATATTTTCAAAACTACCCCCTATTTTAGTAATTCGTATTATATATATTCTGGTCGGAGTAGATTTTTCAAGAGGGGGGTGAATAGAGTATCTATAAAAATTTCTATTAAAAAGGTCACTTAAAAATATTCCCCAATAAAAATGAATAAATTCTAGTTAATGAAGGTAATACGGTTATAATAGTTTTACTATTCAAATAACTTCTCAGAAGATTGATTAATTCTCAGTAATATCAATATGAGTTATTGATACAACTTTTGAAGCCATTATAATAGGGAAAATCTCTTGTAACTTATATATAATACTAACAATCAAAGTAAAATCTAGTTTTTCTAAAATAAAAAAAATTAGAGAAAAACCAAATTTTGAGACACAACAGATAAACCAAGTGGTTCGTTATCATGATGAGACCTAATCCACTCCACTTGACGATCAACTTCCACCAAGTAGTTTGTATTGATAAACTTTATCTACACCCTGGATCGTGCTAAACAACAGTACAGAGAACTGTTCAGTTCACATGAACTGTTCTAATTTTCTTCATGGGCATAAACTAGAAGGTCACACAAGGACCACTTCCACACTCATTCTTGGGAGTAAATATATGTAAGAAGATATGATAGGAAGGATATATTGTATCCTTTGGTTTAATATAGAAGACAATTTGTGTTTTAATACAGACACACACACACTTCTCGAAATCTAAAAATAGTACACAACAAAGAAAATATGATTAGAAAGGATTAGAAATTCCATGAGTGTTTTTATATGGAGCTCTAGACTTGTAGGATGTAGCAAATGAAAATATTGTGTCCTCTTGTGAAAATAGAGTATTGAAAGTCTAGTACTCTAGTTTCCAGTTCGATGAAGTAGGCTATGTATCTTGTGTTCTTCTTTGAGTTGGTAATGCAAATATATTTCAGGCTCTTATCTATGGTAGTTCATATATTCTTAGGATTGAGAGTGCTTCATGTTATCTTATGTTGTATATTGTTTAATGCATTCACTTCTCATTTTTCCACTTCTCTACTGACTCCTATGCCAAGATTTTCTTTTTATTTTGGGGTGCATGTGTTAGATTTGGTAGGATGCATGTATTATTCACCTCATACCTTTTAATTTCAGGTGACATGTCTACAAAGAAACATTTATTATTTTAGGTCCATTAAATGACTAAAATATGACCTTTAGAAATAACATTTGAAATTAAATTGAAAATGACAAAACAGATTAAACAACGGTGTCACAATATGTCTATAAATGGTGTCATTGTAAATGGTGTCATTAGGAAATAGTGTCTTCTCATTTTCCATTAAGTGGTGAGACCGTCATGGTTCCACAACTGTGTTGAAATTTGGAACCGATAGCACATTTGTGGTGTCAGAATCACGGTGTCTTAGGTAAGGATGTCAAGTCCTTTGTAAAACTTTTGAACAACATCTTGGTGATGGTAGTAAGGAACTGGTGTCACAGACTTTATAAAATTCCACACTGGTTATAGTTTCTGAGTCACGATGTCAGGGTCATGGTGTCTGGGTGACGGTGTCCGGGTCACGGTGTCTGGGTCACGGTGTCTGGGTTATAGTGTCTGGGTCACAGTGTATGGGTCACGATGTCAGGGACTTTTCCAAAATTTAGAACTGGTGGAAGACTTACGATCTCTCAGAATTAACCAAATATCTATAAAATTTTATTATAAAATACAATTCACATAATGAATTAGAATTAACAACTAATATAATAAAACATTATAGAACAAGATCAAATATATTTTACAATATTCAAACATGAATTTTAAGATTCTGAATCTGGATCTTGTGAAATTTTATACCATGAGTTGCAAACATTAAAGAATAGGGAAACCAACAATTTTTATACCTGATTTTTGATAGATTAAACAAGGTTAATAGGTTTGGTGCTCATTAAAACATGATTAAAACACGAGGAGTCCCACAATATCCCCTTTTTTGATGATAAAAAATCATGGGATTGAGATGCCCATTATTATTCCCCACCTTTTAAGATTATCAAAAAGAATATAAGAAGAAGAAAATAAACATGGAATGAAGGTAAGTAAGAGAATAAACAAAAACAGTGAACATTGCATTAGATATATAGATAAAGGTCATTACAAGAATTAGAAAAACATACAAAAAATCTATATTAAAAAGAAATCTTTCACTTCTTTTTAGGGCTAACATCCTTCTCTTTTCCCTTGGCATAATTGTCAGGAGGAGCCACAAGAGCAGAAGTAGAGGTTAGAGAAGGGATTAAGCCAATTGTGAGGGAAGGAAGAGGGAATACTTTAAACATATAAGGTGATAGAGTGGGTTTGGTTGATGACCAAGGCAAGGATTTGTCAAGTATAACAGGTCTGATCTGGCTTAGTGGATGAGGAAGGGGTTCAGCCATGCCAAAAAGGTGCAGCTGTAGAAGCCACAATGGCAGTGCTTTTCACATCAAGATAAGGTTCCAAGAATTTAATGAAATTAGTAATGATCTCACCACCATACTGCATTGTCTTCTCGAAATCATCTTTGTTCTCCATGAACTTTTCCAACATAAGGGTGAAATCTTTCAACTTTTGGACTTGAGTCTTGAAGGCTTGATTTATAGGAGGAATTTTTAAATTTTCTACAAGGTACTTGGAAATATTGGTGATATCATGCTTAGAGTAAATCATATTAAAGTATAAATACACTTTCTTAGTGATTTATTCCTAAGAATCATTGTCAATATTTGAGTGAATCATCACTAAGTCATGCACTCCATCATTATTCTTGATAACAATAGATAAACTTTCCTTATCAAAACCACTTAAAACTGACTGAAGTTCTTCTTTGACAATAGTTATGATCAAATCACTGTCTGTAGGTTGAGATGATTCTCTAGAGGCATTTGAAGATGTAATGACTGAAGTGAGATACTTAAGCTGATTTATAACTTTTTCTAAACATCCCTTGTATCCATCAGTCATCTTGTTAAGGGAAACAACATGATCACACATTTCATTTACTATCTTGATGTTTATCTCAGCCACATTTTCATATACTGAACTGAAATTCAGTTGAATAAAAGATGCAACTTTTATGGAATCTAATCACTAACATCCTGAAAAGTATGAACAGTAAGAGATTTTCTAGTTTGTAACTCTTTTTTCATATCTTCAACCATTGATATGAGAGACATCACCTCATCACTCAACTTCTTGTTCTCAATCCAAACTTCTTGTATTTCATGATGTTTTTTTGGTTGAATTCGCCATATGATTTTCTCTAATAGTAAGGAAACATCTCTTTCACTGAGATTTTCCATAGGAGCTGGCTGTGAGTTCATAATATTTTCAAAACTAGCTAACAAAGTATCTCCAAAATTTTTCAGATCACTGTGACTCATAGAAATATAAGGTTCTTATGTAGGTTCAGGAACAAGAGTTGAGATAGGTTCATGCTCCTTAGTAGAGATTACTTCTAGACCAGAAACTGGTTTCAATTGAAACATAGAAGAAATATCTATGCCTTTAACCAAGGCCTCCTGGGTAGTGTCCACATAAAAGTAGCTAGGAAACTTATACTAGGTATCCACAGTACTTTGATCAACATGATTGGGAACTTGAACACTCTCTTGAATAGGGTGCTTCTCCCCCTCAATAGGTTCATCTCTTATGGGAATAAGAGATTCAGTATCTTGAATTATTTCCAATTTTTCATCTCTAATAGGCTCACCCATTTACTTTATAGAAATACGAAAGGCCCGTTCCATTCTTTCCTCAATAGATATTATAATTTCAGGACCATATTGTTGTTTTAATTGTTACTCAACAGTAGATTATTACTCAATAACAGGTTCTTATTCTAAAATCTCATCAAGAAAAACTTGTTCTTTTACACTATTAGCATGTTATTTTTCAAAAATAGGTTCTTACATTGAATCAATACTTTTTTTAGTAACATTTATACAATTTTAAACTACAATTTGTGGAACAGGTATACCATTTTATTCTTTGTCCAAGATAGTTCCTTTGGTGCAACAACTACATCTACTACTTCATATAAATAATCAGCAAGTTCATCTGGTTCCAAACCAATATCAGACATTTTCTTGCGTCTTGAAGGATTATCAACTAGATTAAAATTTTTCTACAACCTTTCATTTTCCTTCACCCTATACTTTTTCCAAGATTCCATCATATTGTTTTCCTATTGATTGTATCCTTTGAGATACATAACTCATAATCTTCAATGAATTATTCATTCGGGACAACTAATCCTTTAGAAGATAGCATTGTAGAGATTAATCTTGAATAGATAAAAATAGGTAGACTTCGAATTTGTCTTGATCAATTCACACATGTGAAGTATAATATAATTAAAAAGATTTATCTTGTGACCATTTTTCATAAGATGTATCAAGAATACATATTGATACTTAAGAGTAAAAAAATACCCTTTATTTGGAAAAATAAGATTTTGGATAAACTTTAATAGCAACCTTGTCTCACCATCGAACTAAGCAGCAATTTCCCTTCTTTTCTTCTTATTTCCAGTCAGACATCCTAGGGACTCTTCTAAAACAAAAACATCACTAGGAGTAGGAGGAAATATTTGGTAATCCTCAAATATTTCTTAATGAGGTATCCTTAGGCAGACAACCCACAACCTCGAGGAAAAAGTACACCTTTGATCATTAATCTAGTTTCTTACAACAAAGTCATCTTCAGTATTGAATGAAAACTTGAAATACTGAGTAACGAGTTTTGGATAAATCAACATTTTATCTTTTGTAAACCAGTTCATCCATCCCTGATATTCTAGTACATTCAAAAATAGTGACTTAATTTTCAGTAACCACTTCATACAGACTTTATTTTCTGGTACTACTATTCTATCAGCAAGATTTTGATTCAACGGTCCCACATGAATTAATTTTGGTTCCTTTTTCACTTTCTTCTAAGATTTGTGCTTCTTAGAAATTGAATAAGATAACCGCTTCATTCTAGGAATTCAACGTGGGTTTTAGAGAGATGAATGGATGAAATATGACTAATGGTTTGGAAGATATGGGTTTCGGTTTCAAGAGAAGAGAGCTAAGTGAATAAATGAGTGAAAGATATTGGGTTTTTATCATTTTAGGATTTCAAGCATTGAAAATTCAAAAATGCAGCATAGAAATAATAAAATAATAAACACAACAATATGGGAAAAAACTATGTCTTTACGGTGAGACCAGAACAGATTGTCACGATGTCTTTATTACGATGTGACTCCAAATAGTACCATCTTATCATTGAGACAGTAAGAGTAAGATAATAACTGAGAGACAGTAATTTTGAGACCATAAATATAAGATAGTAAGTTCAAGATAGTAATTTTTAAAACCGTGGATCATGAAACCATTTCACTATGAAACAATAAGTGTGAGACAGTTAGTGTGAGACAGTAAGTGTGAGACAGTAAGTGTGAGACCATAAACTTTTTTACTTAAGAATTATCATTACTAATTCATGTATGATGTAATTTATCCTTCTAGAATTTGATGGTTTAGTGAACATATCAGTAAGTTGATATTCAGTTCAATTAATTCTAAAGTGATTTCACCTTTTTGATGATGCTCTCTCAAAAGGTGAAGCCTTACATTGATATGTTTTGTCCTGGAGTGTTAAACATGATTCTTTGAAATGTTAATTTCACTTGTATTGTTATAGATTATAGATACATGTTTGAATTGATATCCATAGTCTAGTAATGTGTGTATTTTACACAAAATATGTGCACAAAAACTACCAGTATCTATGCATTCAACTTTGGTAGTAGATAATGCAACAGAGTTTTGTTTCTTACTACACCATGACACGCGATACTTGCCTAAAATGTGACATGTTCCATAGGTTATTTTTCTATCTAACTTATAACCATAAAAATTAGCATCAAGATATCTAACTAACTCAAATGATTATCCTCTAGTATAGAACAATCCTAGATTGGGTGTATGTTTGAGGTATTTGAATATCCTTTCAACAAACATTTAAATGAGACTCTTTAGGGTTTTCTTGAAAGAGAGAAAACATACATACACTAAACATAATATTAGGTCAGCTAGTAGTTATGTAGAGTAATCTTCCAATCATTGCTTTGTAAGTGGTTTGATCAACAGATTTTTCATCTTCATCAAGATCCAACATACAAGTGGTACTCATTAGAGTATCACTACTTTTAGTGCTGTCCAAGCCAAATAATTTAAAAGTTATTTAGTATATTTTCGTTGATTTAAAATAATACCATCTTTATTTTGAAAATTTAGAAATCCAATAAAGAATTTTAATTCACCCATTAAACTCATTTCAAATTCATTTTTCATTATTTTAGAAAACTAAATACATATGGAATTTTTGGAAGATCCAAAAATAATATCATCTATATAAATTTGAACTTCTAAAACATAATTGAAAATTAGTTTTATAAAAATAGTAGGATTAGCTATACCTTTTGTAAAACCTTTGGAAATAAAAAAAGTACTTAATCTATCATAGAAAGCTCTTTGATCTTGTTTTAAACCATAAAAATATTTTGATAATTTAAAAACATGATTTAGAAAGTGAGTATTTGTGAAACTATGGGGTTGTTCAACAAAAACATCCTCAGCTATATACCCATTTAGGAATTCACTCTTGACATCCATTTGATATAGTTTGAAATTCAGATATGCTTTATATGCAAACAAGATTCTAATGGCTTCAAGTGTAGCCACTGGTGTAAAGGTATCCTCATAGTCAATTCCATCTACATTAGTATATCCTTATGTGACCAATCTAGATTTGTTTCTAACTATGTTACTAGATTCATCTACTTTATTTGTAAACACCACTTAGTGCCTATGGTGAAAATGTATTTGGGTCTATCAACAAGTTTACAAACTTTGTTCCTTTCAAATTGATTAAGTTCTTATTGAATAGACACCATCCAAAATTCATAATTTATCGTATCATTGATGTTTTTAGGTTCTAGTTGTGACAAAAAGGCTTGATGTTCATCTTAATTTCTATGAGAATCTATGGTTTGTGTTCCTTCATCTAAATCTCCAACAACAACATCTAAAGGATGGTTATTAAGAGTTATAAAAGCTAAAGAAAAAAGACTAGTGATTCAAGGCTCTTTAACAGGGTTGGGTACATTATGGCTTGAATTTAGAGAATTTCCAGAACTGGAAGTTTTAACAGATTCCTTCATTAGATGGTTAGAATATTTAGCATTGATGTCTATATTTGACATATCATCCTCAAGATTCCCTAGAGAGGTCTTAGGCTCATGTGGATCTATTTCATGAAACTTGACTTGGATAGATTACTCCACACATTTGGTTCTTTTGTTAAAAACTCTATAGTTTTTACTATATATTGAATATCCTAGAAATATTCCTTCATCACTCTTGGATGAAAATTTGTCAAGATTGTATTTGGTGTTAAGAATATTAAATTTGAAACCAAAGACTTTGAAGTAGTTCACTTTGGGGTTTCTATTGTTCTGTAAATAATATAGAGTTATTTTAAGAATATGTATAATCCACACTATATTAATAATATATCATGCTACATTTACATATTTAGCCCAAAAATAAATAGGTAAGTCATATTCACTAATCATGGTTCTAGAAATATCTTGTAAGGTCATATTTCTTCTTTATACAACTCCATTTTGTTGAGGTGTTCTAGGGGAAGAGAAATTATGAATATATCCATTTTGTGAGTAAAAGGATTCAAACTATTGATTTTCAAATTCACAGTAATAGTCACTTCTTAGAGATTTAATTCTAAGTCAACTAATATTTTCTATAGTTTTAGTGTACTTGGTGAATCGAGAGAAGACTTCACTTTTGTGATCCAAGAAGAATGACCAAGTATACCTAGAAAAGTCATATACATGAACATAAAAATAATGCTTCCTATTTAAACTAGAAACTCTAGAGAGTTCAAAAAATTCTATGTGAACCAACTTGAGAGGTTTATAAGTTGATATTTGTTTAATTGATTTGAAGGAAATTTTGGGTTGCTTTCCATTTTGGCAAGGATTTCACACTTTATCATTTGGAAACTCTAGTTTGGGTAGATCTTTGACTAAACGTTTTCTCATTATATTTCTAAGGGAGTGAATATTGTTGTGTCCTCGTATTCTATGCCAAATCCAAGACTCTTTGTGAAATACACTTATACCTGAATAATTTTGAGAAACTAAAGAATCTACGTTAACCGAATAAACATTTTCATTTCTTAAGGTAGAAAATACTAATTTTTTTTTAGAATTAAAAACATTGTAAGCATCATTTTCAAATTCAACATGAAATACATCATCACATAGTTGTGAAATACTAAGCCGATTATATTTTAGTCTATAAAAAAAATTACTTTATAAATTAAAACCGAGTTAGAGTTATCGATTTGGCCTAGGCCATTGATTTTTCCTTTAGAATTGTCACCAAAAGTGTCATGAACATAATAAATATTTATTAGGTTCTTGAAACATTAATAGTCTCCTATAATGTGTCTTAAACACCCACTATTTAAGTACCATAAACTCTTACAAGATCTCTTCAAATAATTTTCCTACAAAATAGTCAAATACAAACAGACCTTGGTACCCATATTTTTTTAGCTCAAGTAATATTAGTAACTAGTGCTTTAGGAACCCACATATTCCTCATAGGTTTCCTTTAATAATTATGTAAATTATTTGATAAATAAACTTTATTTTGTCCAGAAAAATTCCAAATAGTAGAGGATGTATCATAGTTTGAACTAGAAGAATATTTTCCTAAACCAGGAATAAAGCTGTATGTTCTAGATTTAGAAACAAAATTGGGTTTTTCAAAATTTCTTTTACCAGGTTGATATACAATACCAATAGTGTATTTTGAGTAAATTTGTTTACCAAGAATTTGTATCAATATATTTTTACCATTAGTAAACCTTTCAAATCACTTTATCATTTGATCATTGGATAGCTTTAATCCATTGTTTTATTTGAGTAATAGAACATTTTTATCTATTTCTATAGTAAGTTTAGATTTAATAGTTGAGGTAAGAGAACACTATCTCTTTAAAGACTTGTATTTATCTTTTAGTTCATTACATGTATCTTCAAGAATATTGCAATACTCTAACATTTCTTCTTTAAACCTATTTTCAGAATCACCTTCATCTCCAAAATAATAAGAATTTTGTATAGGAGATTCCAGGATTACCTCAGATGTGTTTTTCAAGAAACACATATTGGATTTGTTAGTGTCTTCATCATTTGAAGACTTTGAGTCACTTTATCTATCCTCATAAATACTCCAAGTTTCTTTTCTTTCCTTTTTATACTTTCTATATTTGTCCTCATATTTCTTTTTATACTTGATCTTGGGATAATCAGCCTTTATATGTCCCTTTCTGCTACATGTATAACATACTATCTAATAATATTTTTCATTTCTTTTCCAATCCTTCTTACAACTTAACTTTTGATCGTATCTTCCTTTGAAGTTAGGCTTTATGAAATATTTCTCCCTTTTGTAAAAATTCTTAAACCTTTTAGCTAATTGATCCATCTCCTCATCACTATTTAGTGATGACTGTTCACTATAAGAACTTTCTACCAAGGATTTTAGTTTCTCATTTTCTTTCTGTTTAGAGGCAGTGGTCTTAAATTCCACATATTTCCTTTTGGGCTCATTATCATCCTATTTATTGAATTTCAGCTCTTCTTCATACATTATTAGTTTCCCAATGAGTTTTTTGAAAGGTAATTTGCTGATGTCACATGATCCTCTAATAGAGAAAGAAGTTCCTCTCCATATGTCAGGTAAGAATATGAGAATCCTCATAATTTGTTCTTTGGATATATCTTCTCTTCCTAGAGGGATCATAGTGTTTAATATTTTGTTGAACCTGAGATACATATAAAAAATAGGCTCATCAGGCTTCATCTTAAAAATAACACATTTAATAGTATATGTGTTAAGTCTCATTTCCTTAACACTAGAAGTTAATTCATGTGAAATAGAAAAAGTATCCAAAATTTCTTGGGCTGTTTTACATACAGAAATTATATTAAATTACTCATCTCTTAGAGATATGTATAAGTAATTCATTTATTTTCAATTATTTTTATAAGCAGTCTTAGTGGGGTCGTCCGAAGCAGTTCGATTAGTAGCATGAATCTTATACTCATCTACAATTAAAGACCAAATTTCAAAACTCATAATTTCTAAATGAATTTTCATTTTAATTTTCCACTGGGAATAATTAGTTCCATTAAAGAATAGAGGTATATTTGTTGCAGCACCTTCTAATCTATTATATATAATAAGGAAATAATTTTAAAGAGCTAGAAATTTATAACTAACATAAATTTACAGATCATTAAAGTAAAACTAAAATCACAGTTGGAATGATTTTAAAATAGATCATTAAAAAAAAAATCCTTTGATACCAAATTTTGTTCTAAGTAGATTACTTAGGATGGGGGGGGGGTGAATTGAGTATCTTTAAAAATTTCTGTTAAAAAGGCCACTTAAAAATATTCCCCTATAAAAATGAATATAGGCTAGGTAATAAAGGTACTAAAGTTATAATAGTTTAAATGTTCAAATAATTTCTCAGAAGATTGATTAGTTCTCAGTAATATCAATGTGAGTTATTGATGAAACTTTTGAAGTTATTCTAATAGTGAAAAGCAGTCATAACTTCTATCCAAGACTAACTATCTAAGTAAAATCTATTTTTTTGAAATATAAATTAAAGTATAGGAAAACCAAATTATAAGATACAATGGATAAAACAAGTGGTTCAGTATCAAGACAAGACCTAATCTAATCCACTTGGTGATCACCTTCCACCAAGAAGTTTATATTGATTCACTTGATCCACACCCTGAATTGGGGTAAACAATAGTACACACAACTATCCAGGTAACACTACTGGAAATCTGACCTTTCCCAACGCTTCTATACCAACGGTTCATAAAAACCATTGGTATAGGTTCCATTTCCCAACGGTTTGGCCAAACTGTTGGGAAATCCCACTTTGAGGCCACCTTTCCCAACGGTTTGGCCAAACCTTTAGGAAAAGTCCACTTTGTGGACACCTTTCCCAACGGTTTGGCCAAACCGTTAAGAAAGGGTACACCCATCCCAATGGTTTTCCCAAACCGTTGGGAAAGGTCCCCCCCAAATCAACCTTCCACCCAAAAACAAAATCCAGAATCAAAATCTATACAAAATCTATACCAACAGTTGTCAAAACCGTTGGTATAAACCTATACCAACGGTTTAGACAACCATTGGTATCGATCCTTTGATTTTTTATCATTTCTTATTACCCAGAACATTATATAAATCAAAATTTAAAATAATTATGAGAATATAGATATAAATTTATGTAATTATATTCACAAAAGTCATGTTAGGTTAGTGGTTAAGTCATTAAATAATAAACTAGGGGTCCTGTGATCAAATCCCAGCGAATGTTTTTTTTGAAATACATATACCAACGGTTCATAATTGTTTGTATAGATTTTCATATTAATGATACCAATGGTTTCCAAAACCATTTGGATAGGTCTATACCAACGTTTTTGGGATAACCGTTAGTATAGACCTATCCCAACAGCTTACTTGGAAATGGTTCTCCAAATCGTTGGTATAGGCTATTCCAACGGTTTGGAGGCCTATACCAACAGTTCCAAACCGTTGGTATAGGTTATCTTTACAGTTGTGTAACATGACCTCTTCCACTATTCTTCGTGGGCATAAACTAGTAGGTCACATAAGGGCCTCTTCCACACTTATCTATGGGAGTAAACAAATGTAGGAATATATTAGAGTAATGATATCTCTTATCCTTCAGTTTAATAAAAGAGACAATGTGTGTTTTTACACACACACACACACTACTCAAAAGCTAAAAACAATAAAAAACATAGAAAATATGATGATAAATGATTATAAATGATCTAAGTGTGGTTCTATATAGGTATGGGCTTGTAGGATTAAGTAGATACAAATATCAAGTCCTCTTGTGGAAAATTGAGTATCACGAGTCTAGTGCTCTAGTTTCCAGTTTGATGAAGTAGGATATATAGATTGTGTTCTAATTTGAGTTGGTATTGTGAAGATGTTTGAGGCTCTGATCTATGGTAGTTTAGCTATTCTTATGATCAAGAGTGCTTTGTGTGTTCTTTAGTTGTATATTGTTGCAACCATTCACATATCATTTTTCCACTTCGTTAATTTCTCCAGTTCTACACTTTTCTTTTTATTTCGGGGTTCATGTGTTGAAGATGACATGATGTATGTATTTTTCACCTCGTACCTCATACTTTTTGGTGACATGTATAGAAAGAAACATTAATTATTTCAGTTCCATTAAAAGACTCAAATATGAACATTAGAAATAACACTAAAAATTAAATTGAAAATGAAAAATAGATTAAAGAACAATGTCACAATATGTATTGAAATAGTGTCCCTGGAAATAGTGTCACTGGGAAACGATGTCTTCTCCTTTTCCTTTTATAGGAGATATAGTCATGGTTCCATAGTTGTGTTGAAATTTGTAACCGGTATCAGAGATGCAGTGTCAGAATCATGGTGTCTCACGTAACGATTTCCAGTCCTTTGTCAAAACATTGAACAATGTCTTCTTGATGGAAGTAAAGAACTAGTGTCATAGACTTTATGATATTTGACACTGGTTATGGTGTTTGAGTCATAGTATCAGGGTCACAATGTCTGAGTCATGATTTTAGGGTTACGGTGTTTGGGTCACGGTGTCTGGGACTTTTCCAAAATTCAGAACTAGTAGTAGACTTAGGGTTTCTCAGACTTAGCCAAATATCTGTAAAACTGTCATAGGAAATACTATTCATATATTTAATTATACTTAAGCATTAATATAATAATGTATTATAGAACAACATCAAATATAGTTTATAATATTCAAACATGATTTATATGATTCTGAATTAGGATATTGTTAAATTTTATATCATGAGTTGTAAACATTAAATCCTAGGGAAAGCAACAATTTCTACACATGATTTGTGATAGATTAAATAGGGTTAACCTGATTTGTGATCATTAAAACATGATTAAAACATGATTAGTACAACAAAATAAACTCCCTAAACCTATAAAAACTCTTTGAGAGATAACCTAGTGTCTTTCTTAGACTTTAAATAAACTCTAAAAAAATAATAAATTTGACTTGTCATTAAAACAAGGTTATATTTTAGTATAGTTTCTGGTGAACGCTTTGGTTTTTAATTCGTGCTTTTGAAAATATTTTTGTAAATTTTGTGAATATTTATTTGTTTCATCTGATACCTTTACATATATATTTTTTTGATTTATTTATTATATAGTTTTTATTCATGACATATTCTACTCTAGGTGATTTACCACCTTTTGAACCCAAACTAGAGAGGATCCTATGTCAGCGACACTGAGACACAAAGGATAAACCTTTCAAGGAGGACACCCAAAACATTGAAGATCTTCTCAATCATTCTTCTTATATAACCCACTTTAAAACTGAAATAAACTTTCATAATATGGATAAAAATAACTGTACATTAAAAAAACTAACCTCACGTGTTGCAAAGATCCATCCCTTATATATTAAAATATAAGAAAAAGAACCTAATTTTGAACTTAAATCTGGTTTAATTCACTTATTACCATGATTCCATAGACACATGGGAGAAGTTCCAAATAAGCACTTAAAATAATTTCAGACTTTGTATTCTGCATTGAAACCTGATAATGTGGATGAATAGTAAGTAAATATTATGGAATTTCCTTTTTCATTAGAAGACACTATAAAAGATTGGTTAGATTATTTTAATTTCACAATTAGAGGATGGGTGGACATGAAACGCATTTTTCTTGAAAAGTATTTCCTAGCCTCTCAAACTGCAACAATTAGGAAATAAATTTATGGTATAAAACAATCACAAGGGGAAACACTTCCTGAATAGTAGGAAAGATTTAAAAGAGTTTTTTAAAGTTTCCCACACTACCAAATAAGTGTTCCATATTAAATATAATATTTTTATGAAGGTTTAATTACTATTGACTAAAACTTTATTGATTCCATAATAGGTGGTGTACTCGTCGATAAAACCCCAATAGCTTCAAGGATCCTGGTTGAGAACATGGTGAAAAACACTCAAAAATTTAGTTCAAGGTCCAATGTACCCTTTCAATGTGTCCATGAGGTGAAAGGTTATGATTTTGAGAATATAGATGACACAATGTTTATAGAGATAAAGTACCATTCTTCGATAACATTATCTTTACCAAGTGAAATCCTAATATCCTCCTCCCATCCAGTGTGGTATCTATTATACTTTTACCCTTTATTCTAACCTATTCTCTTAACTAAGAGAAACATCTAAGATTTGTGAGGAAATATTTACTATATACCCTTATAAATAACCCATTAGGTAATAATCATACTATCCATCCAACCCTGGGTGGAAATACAAGCAATCCTATAGGTAAGGAGGTTATTCAAACCAACCTCAACAACCATGGAATCAAGCAGTTAAGAGCAGTAATCCACCACCACCACCCAGAAATAACCAACCACCACAAATTCCCTTCCAATAACCCCTATAAAACTAGATCCTATCCTAGAATACATGATAAAAAATGGATACAAACAATATCCAATTCCAACAAACCACCCAAGAATCCATAAAAGACCTAAAAACCCAATTATGACAACTCGCCAACTCAGTGGGGGGAAATTCAAAGACATGGGTAAGGTAAAATACCCTCTCAATTGTTAGTAAACCCTAGGTATAAGTTAAATGTTAGTTCCATTACCCTTAGTAGTGAAACAAAACAAAAAAGACAAATGATCTCTTTATTAGATTTATCCCCTCTTAAGGAAACCACAATTCCAACCACTGAGAATTGACCTAATAATAAGAATCCTTGTATTTAGAAAAATATCACTAAAGGAATGAGTGTGTCTATTAACAAGTTTCCTAGACCAACCATTCCTCTTACATTTCCTTAATGGGACACCCAACCAAGAAAAAAAATGAAAATAAACTTGATAAATAAGTTTTTGGAAAAATTCAAAAAAGTGTAGGTTAACATCAACTTGATTGATAGTATGAAATAAATTCCACAATACACTATATTTCTACAGGATATGTGTACAAACCGAAGACTACTTCGAGGTGATGAAATTATGAGCATGAGGTGGAATATATTATCATTGATAGAGCCATAACTTACCACCAAATGTAATGATCCAAGAACATTCTTGATTACTTACACCATTGGGGAGTATTTATTTTCTGTTGATACACTTGATTTGGGTTCTTCTATAAATGTGATGCCCCAATCCATTTTTTATTCATTGATGGTTGGTTAATTGAAGCCCACATGAATTTTTTTCAACTAAAAAAACTAGTGTACAACACACCTCACTAGTGTTTTAGAGTATGTTCTTGTAAAGATAATAAATTTAAATTTCCCTATCGATTTTTTTATGCTGAAAATGGAATATGATAATATGAGTGGACATTCCCCAATTATATTGGGGAGACATTTCTTGAAAAATAAAAAACAATAATTATTTTCCATAATGGTACATTATCTATGGAATTTGTTGGTGGCCTTTTCTACTTAAATATCATTGATTCTATGAGGCACCCCTCATAAGAACATTCCTCACTTTCAGTTAATTCAATTGATGCACTCCCTTTCCCTAAAGAAATTTCTTTTATTTCCCCTAATCACCTTTCTAAGTTTTCATCTTTGATACAAATTCTAGTAAATGGATCATGCATTGAATGTTGTTAGCAGTCTAAAAAAATATCATGCACGTTTTTTAATTGATGATTTCTAGAGAACTAAGGATACCATGACCATAGATGATATTGCTAATCTTGTAAAATCTTATTCCTCATATGAGGATGTAGACATTGAATAGTTAGATAATATTAGAGGCCTATCACTTTCACGTTCACTCCCATAAATCCAAAACCATAATTAATTAGAACTTAAAGAACTATATAAATTTTTTAATATTTATATCTTGAGAATGGATACAATCTTCTCATCATAATTTTTAGGTCACTCTCTCTAGATCATGAATTGTGACTGCTTAACCTTTTGAGGGAGTATAAACAAGCTTTTAGATGAACACTTTCTGACATTCTTGGTATTATTCCATTAATTTGTACACATCATATATTGTTAAATGATAAGGATACAACTATGATAAAGGCACAATGTCGACTAAACCCAATCCTAATTGATGTTGTTAAAAAAGGTAAAAAAATTATTTTCTACTAGAATTATTTACCTCATATCTGATAGAAAATGGGTCAGATTAGTGTAAGTAGTTCTTAAAAAGTTGGTATTATGGAAATTAAAAATTAAAATAATGAATTTTTTCCAACCCATGTGAATAATAGTTTTCATGTCCATATAGACTATCGTAGACTAAATCAAAACACTAAGAAGGACCATTTACCAATGTCATTCATTGAGCATATACTATAGAGGCTACCAAATAAGTCCCACTACTATTTCCTTGATGATAATTATAGATGCTTTAAAATCCATATTTTCCTTTATGATTAGGAAAAGAAAAACTTCACTTTTTCATTTGGAACATTTACCCATAGGAGGATTCCATTTGGGTTATGCAATGCTCCAGGTACTTTCCAGTGATGCATGGTTAGTATTTTTTTTGGATTCTCTGGAGAATTGAATGGAATTATTCATTTATCATTTTGTTGTGTATGAAACATATTTTGATGAATTTTCAAGTAGTTTTGGTTTGGTCCAATGTTTCTGTATTCAAAATAATCTTGTATTAAATTATGATAAATTCCATTTCATGGTGAGAAAAGGTATAATATTAAGGAATTCCATTTTTAGGGATTTTATCCATATAGATAAATAAAAAGTAGATGTTATTTCTTCCCTACCATTACCCAAAAATTTAAGAGATGTGTGGAATTTCTTTGGTTATGCTGGATTTTACCATCGTTTCATTGATGAATTTAGTAAGATTTCACCCCCATCCCTATTTCTTCAAAAGAAAAATGAATTTGTTTTTGATATAGAATTAAAGGAATCTTTAAAAAAATTAAAATGGAGTTTCATTTCAACCCCGGTAATCCAACCACCTCGGTGTTATTTAGCATTTGATCTCATGTGTGATGCCTCTAACTATGAAGTTGGGGCAATTTTGTCACAGATGGTCGATTGATCTCCTCATGTCATTGCCTATGCCTCAAACACTGGACCCTACCCAAGAAAAATACACCACAACAACAAAATAATTTCATTCCATTTTGAATCCCTTAGTTAAATTTAGGTTATACCATTTAGGATTCAAATTCATTGTCTTCTTAGACCATGCAGCCCTTCGATATCTTCTTAAGAAAACAAAAGCCAAACCACGTATCATTCATTGGATGCTCCTACTTCAGAAATTTAATCTAGAAATTAGGTATAAGAAAGGAACAAAGAATTTGGTGGATGACCATATTAGTAGGAACCTCTCATCCTTAGAAATTTCCCCATCATACTATATTCCAATAAATGAAATTCTTCCTAATGGGAAATTATACTACATGTAAGATGATATTTCTTGGTATGACGAAATGGTAAATTATTTGGTCTCATCTTTTATTCATAATTATTTAACCAAAAACCATGATGATATTCAAAAAAAATAGTCTCATTGGTACATTTGGGGTGCTTGCTAACTTTGGTGCACATGTAGCGATCAAGTCCTCAGGCATTGTGTTCTCAATAGTGAAATTCAGTTTGTCTTTAGGTTCCACCACACTCTTTTTTATGGGGTCCACTTTGGTTTACAATGGAATTCTTGCAAGGTCCTTGATTCAGGTATCTTTTAGAAAATATATGATGGACATTTTTGAAAAAATTCAATACACATAATATGATGAAATTTTCCTTTTTTGTAGTTTTCAATTTCACCGGGTCTATAAATTTATGGCATATAGCTTTGAAAAATAAATAGATATTGGTTAATGTATGATAAACATTATTGAAAAAATGGAATGAAAATCTACATGAATTAGATATTCCATAATAACATGATATTAATGTGATTTCAGAACCTTTAACTTGAAATCATTCATTGACATGATATTCATGATATTAGACGAATAACCCTCTATAACCTTTACATCATGAATGAAGTTAAAATACTGATATTGATCATTCCTAGAAAGAGTGTATGCATATGAAGGAAGATGAGTCAATTTTCACCCTTAATTCGCACCAATTATTCCCATATTAAAATTTCAATCATGTCCAATCTAGCTTTAATACCATCCTTTATTTTTCTGGGTGTATTTTGTAACATTACAATGACACTATCACATACATTTTTTTCAACATGCACAACATCAAGAAAATGTCTTATGTACATACAATTCCAGTATGACAATTTAAAAAAAATGATCTCTTTTTACAACCAGTTATTGTAAGGTTTTATTATTTTTGTACCAAAATAAATGTCCATATCTTTTACTTTCTCATATAGTTGATCACCTGTTAGTGGATATGGTGATGTATGTTCTTTTGAACTCCCATAAAATGTTGTCTTTCAAGATTGATACTTATTCCATCGAGGTTGAAATCTGAATGTCCTAGAAACATAGTCTTTGATGAATTTTTCAAACTAATTGATACTGTACCTTATTAAAAAATTCGTCACCCTTGAGTTCCTTTAATGCTATATCGTAACAAATATCTATGAAAATTAATTTATTATCCCATACAACATGGATCTCAATGTGTAATCTTTATTTTTTTAAGAATCATAAAAGGTAACACTTGAATCCCACAATAATTTCAAATATTCTATCAATGGATCCAAATAAATATCAATATCATCACCTGGTTGTTTTGAACCTTATGTAATAATAGATAACATAACATATTTTTGTTTCGTGCATAACCAAAGTGGAAAGTTATAATTTACCAACATAACCAACCATGTATTCTATGTTATTATTTAAAAAACAAAAGGATTCAAGAACAAGAAAAATATCTCTTGATTCATTTCCAAATTCAGGATAATCTTGATCAATTATATTCCACTGAAAAGAGTCTACTGGGTGACAAAGTTTCCCATATTTATTTCATATATCTGCATTTCATATCAATTACCTTTTAGTCTACTCACTTTCATATAGGTTCCTAAACATTGCAATGATTGTAAAAGTACCATACAAATTTTTTATAACCCAATTCATGTTTATTTTGTTGATAAAAACCACACTTTGGGCATTCTTTATGTGATTTTGGTCTTTGAGAAACAATATAAAGTCATTTTAACAAGCATTAGTTCATTAATAGATCATACCCATCTAATGAAGAATTCATCTAGCATCATATGTTCATCTAGTAAACTCATTATCTTATGGGAGCATATCATTCAATATTAAAATTAGTTTGGTGAAATTGTTGTTACTCCATCCATTACCAGATTTTAAATTATACAACTTCAGCATGACTAAAAATGTTTCATATTTAGTGTAAAAAACAGAAAATATAATCTTTTCACAACTCTTTAACTTATAAAACAATTTTAGACAATCACAAAGTTCATCTTAAAATATCATTGTCATTTCCTCAATACAACCTTCATCATCATTCACACATGTAATCACATCCATTGATACATTGTCCTTTATTGTCTATAATCATAATCATATTAGATGATTCATAAAATGCAGTTCTATCCCAATCACTAGCTACATTAATTTTTTTCCAATTTTTGTTACAAAATATATAACTTTGATCTATTTCATAACATATCAAGTTTCCTTCTAACTCATATAGACTATTTTTTCTAGAATAAAAATAGTGTGAACATGGAAAAAGGATTTTAGAAGGGGCATATGCATGATCTTTTTCAAACTTGATTAATTATTTCACCCCATTTTCATGCTCTTTTGTTGTACGATTGCTATCCATCCATTATCTATTCGTATCCATACTATGATATTCGATAATATTAATATTTTACAAAAATAAATAAATACAAAAGGTGCCTTTCAATTAATGGGAACCCAATATTGGAATGTTTCAAATAATTTCATCATGATTTGAAGGAAATTGGTAATTGAGTTTAAGAAAAGAATTAATCCACTAGTTTTCCTCTATATTTATCCAAAAAGTTTACTAGAATCTTCTATGGGATGGAAACTACTCAGAGTAGTTCAAGAAACAAAGGTGCACATCCAAAAGAGATGGGGGATGATTCGCAAGCAACAAAATACTGTAATAACTATTTGGAAGATGAAGATGATGAGGATGATAGTTATTATTTCATTTGGTTGCATGAGACTCATCCCCGTAGAAGGTAACACCTAATAATATAGAATATATATTTGTGGGGGACTCCCCTAATTTAAACCATGGAGGTGATGTTAGATGCAATGTTTTTTTTGAGTTACAACAAGTTTAAACATTAATTCAACTTTTATGGGAGTGAGGTAATGATGGATATCTTATGCGCTGGATAGAGTTAGTGAAATTAGTTTTCCATGGGGTTATTATCAATATATATTATGTAGTAGGTGAGATTATGTGTATCTAGAAGCTCTCTAAAAGTTAATACGATTATATTAATATAGATAACACCCTTTATGAGTAAACCATGGTCTACTTATGCAACTATAAAAAGGAATCAGATAAGTCCCCCATTTGATAAATTGTTGAACGTGAAATAAAAAAAAAAGCTAATTTTGAAAATCATTCAACACTAAATTAAAATAATACATCCAACTTATTTCCATTATGATTTAAAACATAAAATATTTTACGCAATATAATAACTCCTAATTAGCCAAATGTTTTTTTTGAAAAAATAATAATCACATTACAAAGTTATAAAAATATAAAGTATAATTTATAGAAATAAAATTCATGAAAGTAAAAAATTATTAAACTATTGATAAATTTAAAAAGTTATTCAAGTATAACGATATAAATTAAAAAATTTTATATATTTATATCAGTATATAAAATTATAGATGTATACCGTATTATAAAATTATATATAAATTTTAAAATAATATGTATTTTAAAGAAATGTACATAATTTATAAATGTATATAGATTTATTAAACTATATAAAATTAAATATATTTTATAAAATATACAAATTTTTTTAAAGAAAACAGTTTTACAAATTTATAATAGTATAAAATTATAATATATAAAAGTAAAATTTATGAAAGTATCAAATTATAATAATTATATTGAATTAAACAATAATTGTATATTAGTCTATATATCTAGAAAATTTTAAAAGTATAAATAATTAATAAAACTTTATATTTAAACTATATATGTAAATATGATATACTATAATACTTATAAAAGTATATAAATTTATAAATGAATAAAATTAGAAAAGTTTGTAAATAAGCTAGGATATGTAAGTGTAAATATAGAGTTTACATAAAGGTCACTAGGTGGAATGTAAGATTCAATTCCACTAATAAGGGATGATATATAAGAATAATTTTCATAACTCAAGGGAGATTCACATGGTTCATTCCCTTTACTATTTGTGGTGAAGTGTCAACCACACCTTGGATTGATGGCCATACCATGAAGGTAAAATATAAAGGTTTATCAATATTAAAATATGATTGATAATTCAGAAAAAAAGAGTTTGAAGGTTCTAATTGAATTTGACTTTATTATTTTTTGAGGGCCAAGGCCCTTTTCATTGAAAGAAAAGCAAACAAAGCAAAATGAGAGTAGCTGTTCATTTCACACAAATTAGTGGACCTCCTCACAAGGTCCCAATTTTTTCCAAATCTTATCTGCAATCTTTCGCTCTACATATTGCAAGGTGACCCAATCAATCTTACGTCCACACCCTTGTCCATGACCCCTGGTGTGAAGCTCTTCCATATTTCTTGCTTGAATTTGAGATTACTAATTATTTTCATATATTAAGAGATATTAACCTGAATTTATTAATTGGTACTAATGTTTTTTTCCTAAAATTTAGTAAGATATCCCATTATCATTTTACATTTTAAGTAAAAGAAATTAATGTTTAATTGAATTTTATATTACTATTTTTTTTCCAATTATTTTACATACAGTTATATAATAATATTCACTATAGAGAGCTTAGAAATATTTAACTAGATTTAATGATAATTCAATATATGCTTTTTAATAAAACATATAATGTTATAAAATATTTTAAAATTTATTTTCATGTTACATTAAAAACATATTATATAACACTTATTTGTATTTTATTTTAGTTGAAATTTCTTGTATTTTATTCATATAATTAATATGATGAAAATCCATTCAATTAATTAATATAAGTATCCAATAATAACATTCATTTTAAAATTTTAGAAAGATTATAAAAAATATATTTCAAGAATATATAGTTGAAAATTTTAAAACAACTTATTAAATTATTGGTTAAAAATAATCATACATGTTGAAAAAAGAAATTTATTTTGACACATTGATTATTTTTCTCATTTAAATGTTTTATATCAAATGTATTTTGTAGTATTAAACTAAACTTCACTTTACAAATTTTTTTTTATTTCGTTACAAAATTATGCAATAGTAAATTACATTTAATTAATCAATACTAAAATTAAACTACAATAGTTAATTTCATACAATTAAAAAATAGAAAAGAATTAATATTTATTTGGAAAACTTATATTGGATGAGGGATGATGGGAATCGGGAACCATTGACTACATGCCTCAGTTGCACGATCATATGATCACATTCTTGCCATGAAATCACAGGAAAAACCTCTACTTTTGAGATTTCCTACCTGTATCTTAATCATGTGATATAATAACATATTTACATGATTTCCTATCCCTAATCCTTCACATAGACACTCCATCAATTCTATCGATGATGTATCCCTCCCACGAGTGCTCTAACTCACATGGAGCACCCAGCTTTCCCCACGATATAGTTTTTATGTCTAGGGGTGGTGTGATGTGGTGCATTGGTGAGATGTTGTGGAGTGATTTGTCAAAAACCTTATATTTGGAATGAGGTTGGAAGAAGCGGTAGGTGTTGTAACATCCCAACTCGGTTTCCACACACTAGTGCCCCAATCCTGTCAGTCACATGACATCAGGTGTGCCTCCCCATATGCCAGAGGATTCTAACTAGAAGGGAGGGTCTAATATTGATCATGGGGAGAATATACCCTCTTTATCAAAGTATCAAAAAAATGGAAATAAAAAAGAATAACCAAATGATATAATCAATAACCAAACCAACCCAGTAGCAGATGATGACCAAAATAGTAAATACAATATTCAAATATAAATGTTAAATATGTAATGCCAAATATGTGTCAAGTGTCAATATCCAAAACCCAAAATAAATAAAGGCATTGAAAACTCCCCAGTGGGTCCTGAATCACGTTTTTTTCCCTCATCCATGATCCATCAAAACTCAGCCATCTAATATCAGAATCTTTCCTTTATCTTATCCTATAAACCAAATGTCTATTTGGGTATCAATCAGGAATCCCCAGTAAGGTGTGAGTAAAACTCATAAGACCACCAAGAACGGGGTTTAAAATATTATTAAGTCAATAACAATGTATACAGTTATATAAATAATAAAATACAATATTTAAGTAAACAACTATCACATTTCATTATTCCTTAATTAACCACATAAACACCTAGGTTCTCGAGGACACCTGAAGCCTCAATACCCACTTCAACCCATGATGAAGCATGAACTATCCCCAAGGGATATCACATATCATAGTATAAAGGTTACCATTCATCATTTAAATTCATATCATGGTCAATTGGAATCATATTCCAATGCCGATCTCATTGGTATAGAACATTGTGTTTAACACCTTGTGGGTATTTGGAACCTTTGTTACTATCCCACACCTTAATACACATGAGTATTTGGAGCCTTAGTCCTTATCCCACACTGGTAATATCATATGGGTATTCGGATCCTTAGTCCTTATCCCACACATCAATGTCACATATGGGTATTTGGAGCCTCAGTCCCTATCCCAAACTCATTTATTACATACGGCTATTTGGAGGCTCAATTTATATCCCACAATTGTATATCATTCAATAACAAATATATCACAGATATCAAAGATATCATTAATATCACATCAATCAGGGTTAATCAACATTAACTACCTTATCACATTTCACACCAATTAATATACCATTTCAACTATCAAAACAAATCATGGTCCAATAATTTAATCACATGGAATAATATGATCGATTGAACATTAAACCATTTTGTAATATTAAATTCACATAACCAATTAACCCATTATGTTTAATCCAACCATCTCATAATCCCCACTTTCAATTATTTCATGATCACATTAACTTACCAATTTCTTAATCCCAATTTCTCATCAATTCCACAATCACACATTCTGTTAATTAATTCACCAATTAATTAATTCAATTATACCAATCGTATAATCAAAAAATTCAATTAATAAATTTTCTGGTTAATTAATCCAATTCCACTAATTTCATAATCACAACATCCCATTAATTAATTCACCAATTAATTAATCCAATTCCACAAATTTCATAATCACAACATTCCATTAATTAATTCTCCAATCCATTAATCCAATTCCATGTTTCCATGAATTAATTATTCAATAAATTTATTCAATTCAAGATTCAATTGCCAAATTTGAAAATTGAAATCTAAAAACACATAAAATAAATTTGAATCAAGACTATTGGAATTGAATTTAGGCCACATATATCAAAATTGGTGATTAATTCTTACCAACAGAAGTCCCTAATTGAAGCAGAATAACCAAGACCATGATGAAGAATAAGATCTAGATCCGAAACCATGATCCAAGATTAATCATATTAGATCTATCTAAACCTATATATAGATCCATTACCACAAATTAAAAAAATATCTACAAAGGATGATAGAAAGATGGGAGTGAGGGAAGAAACAACACGAGGTGAGAATCTCTTATTAGATCTTCAATGTGGGATTTGATTCATTAAGAATGGAGTTCATAAAGCCTATAAATCCATTCAAGAAACTCCAAAAATTATAGGAATCATTTAGGGTCGATATAGGGTTGATTTTGGTTGAATTACAGTGTTTCAGGTATTTTTAATATAACTTTTGGAATTATTAAACATGCATGCACAATTTCCTAGGCAGGGGAACACAATTTTGAAAAACTATGTGCCTAAACTGTTTGCCTATTCTGGGGGGGGGGTGTACAGTTACTCCTAAGAGGGATCATAGTTTAAAAAACCATGCTCTATCCATGCAATCCCTTTATGTTAAGTGTTTCATGGTTTGTGGATGTTGGGCCCATGGGTTGGGAAAATATTGAACCAACTGTGCATAGGAAAAAATCCATCGAAAACATCCAATTTCCACCCAAGCACGACCATGATAAAAACTAAAAAATATTCTCATAACAAAGGAAAAAAGTTCCTATAAAATAACTCAACATATCTCTAAAAAAGGTTAGCATATTATAATCTCTCCACCTTATAATAGCTCATCCTAAAACAATTCTCCCAAGAATATCCAAGATTTTGAGTCAAAAATATCCGGCAATTGAGCCTGCATATCTTCATATCATTCCCAGGATTCATCCTGAACACCACAATTTTCCCACAAAACATAGAATATCAGCACAATATTTTCCCACAACACTTTCCCACTGTGATCCAACACACATATGATATGATACTCAAATAAAACATCAGTCTCAAAATCAATATAATCCACATCAATCACAAGAGAAGGGCCAAGATGATACCACTTAATCCGTGACACCTGAAAAGAATCATTCATAACACTGTAACTCAGTGGAATATCCAACCTTCCCAATTATCTCCACGACCTCAGAGGTTCTAACAAATCAGAGTGCCAACATTCCCAATATCTGAATCATACGGGGACCCAACCTTGGTGAAACCTAAAGAAACACACAATCAAACTCTATAAACTCTCAGGGTCATTATATTCTATCGACATAAAACATATGTCTACTATGATCCATAGCCACAAAATTCCAAATTAGCTAATCCTACTCCAACATATACTATACGAGACTCAACCCCAAAATCTCTAACTCAGCTACCTCTATACAACATATAGGTGATTTGAATGGCCTTCTAAAAAGAGCCTCATAAGGGGACATTTGAATTTTTTTAAGAAAATTTTTTATAGGAAAACTCCAGAAAATCTAGGTGATTCTCCTAAGACACACCAAAGTATAAGAACCATTCCTAAAACATATCCTCAATCACCATTATAGTATATTATGAATGCCTATCTTTCTATGGATGGATTTTCATACTCAATAAAACCTATGTACCGAGCACCATATAAAATCCCTTCTAGACAAGTGATGTAAAATGGGAGTCATGTTCTGAAACTATACTCAACAGAACCTCATCCAGATAGAACATCTCCTGAATGTACATGTCCCCAAACTGTTCCACTGAGAAAGTCTCTCGTATAGGTATGAAATGGGATACTTTTGTAAGTTGGTTCATAATTACCCAAATAGAATCACTCTTCTGAGACTTCCTCACGAGACCCACCACAAAGTCTATAGAAACTTCACCCCACTTCCATTTCAGAATGGGAAATGACTATAGTAACCCACCAAGTTTTTGATTCTCAACCATTACTTATTGATAGGTGTATCATCATGTCACAAACCCTAAAATATACCTTTTCATTCTTGAACTCCAATACTGTCAACATAGATCATGATACATTTTTTTTTCAAACCTAGATACACCACCCACCATGATGCATGAAATTCACACATCAACGCCTCCCATATTCTTATAGGCACAACAACCCGATTCCTGAAATAGATGATCTCATCCTCATCTATGGTACAATCTAAAGTTTAATCCCAATATTCAAAGATTTCCCTCAGGGCCAAAAATTCTAGATCCTAATACTACCTTTACCTCACATGACTCAAAAGTGTAGAATCCACTAAAACTGATAAGAGAGTCATCTAATCCTGACTCTCCTGAACAACAATATCCATATCAGCTAGTAAATTCTTTGTATTCCATTAAACACTAGACTCTTGAACATCCTAAGTTTGAATTTTTATACTTAGAGAATAAATAACACTATTTCCTTTTCCAGGTGTATATGATAGCTCAAAATCAAAAGATTGCATATACTCAACCCACCTTCACTATTGGAGATTGATATATCACTACAAAAAGATATACTTTAAGATTTTGTGATCAGTATATGAAGTAAAAGTTTTACCTAAAAGATAATGTCACCAATACTTTAAATACTAAACCGTTGCATCTAATTAGAGGTCATGCATAGGGTAGTTTCATTCATGTGTCCTCAAATATTGAGACCTATTCACTATAAGTCTATCTATATTAGTCAATAAAACTCCCATCCCAATTCCATAAGGATCAAAAAACACCATATTCTCCTCCCCTAGATTGGTTAGGATCAAGATTGGTGTCATAGTCAAGAACTTGTTCTACTCATGGAAGGAATTCTCAGATACTCCCAATCATTTAAACTTTACTCATTTCTTGTTCAAGCATAAAAGTAGAGATCTCATGTGGGAAAAGTCCTATATGAACCTCTAATTTAATCACATTAATCCCAGAAAACTATATATATTGAAAAAATTATTGTGCCGCTCTCAAGAAACAACTATTTGAACATTCTCTAGGTCCACTAACACACCATCCTCAAAGATAATTTGACCTAAAAAGTGTAGTGGATCAATCTAGAGTTGAAACATAGATTTATTGGTGTATAACCGATGCTCTTTCAGTGTACTCAAATTGATGTAAATATGTTTTTTCATGATCTTCATGAGTCTTGGGGTACACCAATAATTCATCCACAAATACTACAAAAAACTGATCTAGGTATGTTTGGAAGATTTAGTTCATCAAGTCTAAAAACAATGCGAGAGAATTCATCAACCCAAATGACATCATGACGAACTGATAAAGTCCATACCTGCTTCTAAAAGCAGTCCTCAGTATATCATAAGTTCAAACTCTCAGTTGATGATACCCAGATCTCAAGTGAATATTATAAAATACATAATCTCCCCTAAACTAGTCAGATATATTATCGATACATGGGAGATGATACCAATTATTAACAGTTATCTGGTTCAACTTCTAGTAATAAACATATAAGCACAATCTTATTTCATCTTTCTTAGAAAAAAACCTAGGGAACCCCAAGGAATCATACTCAGATGGATAAATACCTTATCCTTCAACTCTTTTAGTTGAGTCTTAATCTCATGAAGCTCTGTTGTTCCCATTATGTATGGTAGAATAAAAAATAGCTCAACCCCAAACATGAGTTCAATAATAAATTCCACATCTCTATAAGTTGGAAGACTTGAGAAGTATTTAAGAAACACATAATAAAACCCATCCAATATGGGTGGAAAGACAACATTATTCACACATTCATCATCTTGGAAAAGACTAGAAACCCGGGTGGTGAGCTCCTCTAGTTGCTCAAATGGCCCTAAACGGCCTACTTGGATATACCAATCTCCATAATAGATATACTTTTCACCCTTATGATACATAAAGTTCACACTCCTTTGGTAAAAATCTACATGGTCTTGGTATGATACTAAACCATCCATACCCAAAATCAGGTCAAATCCTGACATATCTAGACTGTCAATATCCCAAAGAAAGTGATACTCCCCAATCTCGATAGAACACCCTCTTCACAAGAATATGTTTATCGAATGAACTCCCAATGGTGTATCAATTATAATTACCTCAAATAAAAATTGTACTTCTAGACTGAACCCATTCATAATTTTGTTCATATATAAAACAATAAGAGGAACTAGTAATAAATAAGGTACTGGAAAGCATAGAAGCTACAAGAATAGTACCTGTCAATGTTGATAGTCTAGCCTTTGTATCCACAAGTGTAGGATGAATTGAATGAAACTATCATTCCCCTATTACATGTGATATAATTTTAGTCCCTTGAGCTACACCACTATGTAGATATGGGTGCTATTACCCTGAATCCCCACATCCACTTCCTCGACTACTACAACCAGTAGAACTCCTACTGCCGATATGGAATGGTGTAGAAGATCCCCTTCCCGGACTTTGGTTCTTCCTAGCTACCCCATCACTACCCAAATATCGTGGGTTTCTATGGAACATATATAAAAGTCATATCCTACCATAAGATCAACAATCTACCAGTGGTTGAGGACAATGTCTACAAATGAGACCTGACCTACCGCATTAGTGGAAAATAACATGGGTAAGATCCCGAGAAAATTATCCTCCCCTTGAAAAATATTATCTTAAAAGATCTAGTAAACATGATCATAGTGACACTTCCTACCCACAAAAGATATACCTTCTGATCTCTCAATATATACCACCTATCCCCTACTAGTAGCCTCATTTGGGTTCCCCTTAGATATGAGATCCTGATCCACCAATTCAAAAAAAACCAACTGAAAGATATTAACATGGGACTTAGTTTCACATTTAAGAATATCTAAGAAATTTCTTTCCATAGCTATCTTATCACCTGCTAGCACTAGAGAAAAGCCCCGTAATTCAGCGAAGTGTCCAACATAGTCTATCATAGACATACTCGCCTGAGTTAACCACATTAACTCAGCTTCTCTATCGTGTCTTAGTGTCTCTAGATAAAAGTGATCTAGAAACTTCTCCAAAATTTCATTCCATTTAATACTATCTTCCTACTCATTCCTAACATAAAATTCCCACTAGCACTTCCCTAATCCTTGTAACATATATGTTGTCAACTTGACCCTAATCTCAATAGAAGTCTCTCCGTGGTCAAGTATAGTCTGGATGGACTCAATCTAGAACTCGGTTGCCTCCGGTCCACCCTATTCAGTGAACGTTGAAGGGTGATATAAGTGAAACTCCCATATCAGGACATACATACTCTTCACAACCTTATCTATGACTCTATCCATAAACATCCTAAAGTGAGAAATATTCTTACAGAACTTATCTTCATATCCTCACCCAACACTATTGGTGCCTCATGTTCCACTACTGGAGGATCATTTCTAGCCATAAATTTTAGTCATTATATTAACAATCATCCTCATGGATAAATATATATATAGTTCTAAACACGCATCTTAGGACACATTTACCACATTAACACATTTAACAAGAGGGATTTACATATATCCATAACAAGTCATTCCCCAATTATCTACTGTACGGTCAAAACTGAGGCACTATCACTACCCTTAACCATCCTATATCTAGGTCATAGTTATCAAAGGGTAAAATCATTTTCATTATGTTGTTTCTCATTAGCCACGTAATTATTCATATTTTTCATAATCTTACAACTTTTAATTTCACATCATGATCCATTTTCAGTTTAATTATATAATCAAGGAAAACATTTCAATTTCAACAACTTACTCAAAACCTGATTTTACCATGCATACCTAACATGATGCATGTCACATAGTGATCCTGAGTACCTAGAATGATACATACAAACTCAAATACCATTCTATATTGGAACATGATTAAAATATTATAAAATATCAGAAAGAAATAACATCACACAACAAGGTCATCTTCTATAGTGAAATAACATCCAAATATAGCACCACACATCAATAACAACAATCCCACCCAGGGTACTTGAGTTTCCCCCATACATGGATTAGTTACACCCATGAATGAGCTCATAACCAAGGCCTGAATCATCATATTATTCAATCTACCTTTCTCAAATAGTAATAAAAAATAAATAAAAGAATCCAACTTTGATACTACTTTGTAACATCCTGACCCGAGTGCCACACACACATGCCCTGAGCCGGTTGGTCACATAACATTAGGTGTGCCCCCTCATTTTCTTGAGTCAACCAACTGGCAGCTATAGTCTAATATCGATCATGGGGAGACTATACCCTATTTTTGAATGTAAAACAATATTAAAAATAACTAAGAATAACCAAATGATATAACCAAAAACCAAAAAAACCCAGTATCACATGATTAAAAAAATAGAAAAAACAATATCCAAATATAAATAGTAGATATTTCATGCCAAATACATGTCAAATGTCAATATGAAAAACCCAAAATAAATAAAGACACTAAAATCTCCCAAGAAGTTCTTGAATCATGTCCAGCTCCCTCATCCATGCTCCATCCCAACTCAGCCATCTAATATATGACTCTTTCCCTTATCATATCCTAAAAACATGAAGTCTATTCAGGTACTCATCAGTTATCCCAAGTCAGGTGTGAGTATAACTCAGTTGGCCACCACAAACAACATCTAAAATAATATCCATTCAAGAAAAATATATGATGTTGTATAAAGAATAAAATAAAATGCATAAGTAAAAAGTTACCACTTTTCATTATTCTTTAATTAACCACATTGACCATCGTGTTCCTTAGGAAACCCAAACCCTCAATACATGCTTCATCCCATGATAAAGTTTGAACTATCTCTAAGGGACATCACATATCACAATACCATGGTTACCATTCATCATCTCAATTCATATCACAGCCAATTGGAACCATATTCCAATGCCAATCTCATGGGTGTGGAGCATCATGTATAACACCCTATAGGTATTAAGAGCCTCTGTCCCTATCCCATACTTTAATATCACATGGGTATTTAGAGCCTCAGTCCCTATCCCATACTTTCAATCTCATATGGGTATTCAGATCCTTAGTCCCTATCCCACACCTCAATGTCACATATGGGTATTTGAAGCCTCAATCCCTATCCCAAACTCATTTATTACATATGGGTATTTGGAGGCTCAATTTATATCCCACAATTGTATATCATTCAATAAAAAATATATCACAGATATCACAGATATCATTAATATCACATAAATCAGGGTTAATCAAAATTAACTACCTTATCACATTTCACACCATTTAATATACCATTTCAACTATCAAAAACAAATCATGGTCCAATAATTTAATCACATGGAATAATATGATCAATTCACTATTAAACCATTTTGTAATATTAAATTCACATAACCCATTAACCCATTATGGTTAAGCCAACCATCTCATAATCCCAACTTTCAATTAATTCATCATCACATTAACTGACCAATTACATAATCCCAATTTATCATCAATTCCACAATCACACATTCTGTTAATTAATTCACCAATTAATTAATTCAATTCCACCAATCATATAATCACAAAATTCCATTAATAAATCTACCGGTTAATTAATCCAATTCCACCAATTTTATAATGACAACATCCCATTAATTAATTAACCAATTAATTAATCTAATTCCACTATTTCATAATCACAACATTCCATTAATTAATTCTCCAATCCATTAATCCAATTCCATGTTTCCATAAATTAATTATACAACAAATTTATTCAATTCAAGATTCAATTACCAAATGTGAAAATTGAAATCTAACAATAGATAAAATAAATTGGAATCAAGACTATTGGAATTGAATTTAGGCCACATATATCAAAATTGGTGATTAATTCTTTCCAACAGAAGTCCCTAATTGAAGTAGAATAACCAAGACCATGATGAAGAATAAGATCTAGATTTGAAACCATGATCCAAGATTAAATAGATTAGATCTATCTAAACCTAGATATATATCCATTACCACAAATGAAAAAAATCTCTACAAAGGATGACAAAAAGATGGGAGTGAGGGAGGAAACAACACAAGGTCATAATCTCTTATTAGGATTAGTCTAGATCTGGAATGTGGGATTTGATTAATTAAGAATGGAGTTCGTAAGGCCTATAAATCCATTCAAGAGACTCCAAAAATGAAAGGAATTATTTAGGGTCGATATAGGGTTGATTGTGTTTGAGTTTTATGGTTTCAAATATTTTGAATCTAATTTTAGGTATTATTAAACATGCATGCACATTTTCCTAGGTAGGGGAACACAATTTGAAAAACCACGTGCTTAAACTATTTTCCTATTCTGGGGGGGGGGGGGGGGTGGGCAATTACTCTTAAGAGGGCTCACAGTTTGAAAATCCATGATCCATCCATGCAATCCTTTTATGTTAGGTGTTTCATGGTTTGTGGGTGTTGGGCACATGGTTTTTGGAAAATAGTGAACCAACTATGCATAAGCCAAAATCCATTGAAAAAAATCCAACTTCCACCCAAACATGCCCATGATAAAAACTAAAAAAATATTCTCATAACAAGGAAAAAAAGTACCTATAAAAGACTTTGATATATCTCCCAAAAAGGTTAGGATCTTATAATCTCCCCACCTTAAAATAGCTCATCCTCAAACTATTCTCCCAAGAATCTCCAATATTTTGAGTCAAAAATATCTGACCATTGAGCCTGAATATCAGCGTATCTTTCCCAGGATTCATCCTTAACACAACAATGTTTCCACAAAACATGAAATATCAGCACAGCATTTTCCCACAACACTTTCCCACTATGATCCAACACACATATGATATTATACTCAAAGAAAACATCAGTCTCAAAATCAATATAATCCACATCAATCACAAGAGAAGGGAAAAGATGATACTACTGAATCCGTGACAACTTAAAAGCATCATTCATAACACTGTACCTCTATGGAATATACAATCGCTAATTTACCTTCCCAATTATTTCTAGGACCTCAATGGTTCTAACAAACCGGAGTGCCAACATTCCCTATATCTAAATCATACGGTGACCCAACCTAGGTTAAACCTAAAGAAACATAAAATTAAACTATATAAACTCTTGGGGTCATTATAGTCTATCGGCATACAACATATGTCTAGTATGATCCATAGCCACACACTTCCGAATTAACTAATCCTACTCCAACATATCCTGTATGAGACTCAACCCCAAAATATCTAACTCACCTACCTCTATACAACATATAAGTGATTTGCACAGCCTTCCATAAAGAGCCTCATATAGGGCCATTTGAAATTTTTTTAATAAATGTTTTTATAGGAAAACTCTAGAAAATATAGGTGATTCTCTTAAGACCCACCAAAGTATAATAACCATTACCAAAACATATCCTCAATCACCTGTATAGTATGTTCTGAATGCCTATCTTTCTATGGATGGAAGTTCATACTCAATAAAACCTATGTACCAAGCTACATATAAAATCCCTTCCAGACAAGTGAAGTAAAATGAGAGTCATGTTCTGAAACTATACTCTAAGGAACCTCATACAGATAGACCATATTCTAAATATAGATGTCCCCAAACTGTTCCACTGAGAAAGTATCACATATAGGTAAGAAATTGGATAATTTTATCAGTTGGTTCATAATTACCCAAATAGAATCATTCTTCTGAGGCGTCCTCATGAGACCCACCACAAAGTCTATTGGAACGTCACCCCACATTCATTTCGGAATAGGAAATGACTATAGTAACCCACCAAGTTGCTGATTCTCAATCATTACTTATTGACTAGTGTATCATCATGTCACAAACCCTAGAATATACCTTTTCATTCTTGACCTCCAATACTGTCAACATAGATCGCGATACATTTTTTTAAACCTAGATACACCACCCACCATGATACATGGAATTCACGCATCAACACCTCCCATATTCTCATGGGAACAACAACCCGATTACAGACATATATGATCTCATCCTCATCTATGGTCCAATCTAAAGTCTACTCCCAATCTTCAAAGATTTCCATCAAGGCCA
Organism: Viscum album; assembly: GCA_963277665.1. Taxonomy (NCBI): domain Eukaryota; kingdom Viridiplantae; phylum Streptophyta; class Magnoliopsida; order Santalales; family Viscaceae; genus Viscum; species Viscum album. Next base: position 965,732,003 of record OY728133.1, on the reverse strand, counting down.
AAAATTCCAGATCCTAATACTAACTTTACCTCACATGACTCAAAAGTGTAGAATCCACTAAAACTGATAAGAGAGTCATCTACTCCTAACTCTCCTGAACTACAAAATGCATCTTAGCTAGTAAATTCTTTGTTTTCCATTCAAAATTATTCTCTTGAACTTCCTAAGTTTGAATTTTTATACTTAGAGAATAAATAACACTATTTCCTTTTCCAGGTGTATATGATAGCTCAAAATCAAACGATTTCATATACTCAACCCACCTTCACTATTGGAGATTCATATATCACTACAAAAAGATATACTTTACGATTTTGTGATTAGTATATGTAGTAAAATTTTCACCTAATAGATAATGTCACCAACACTTTAAATAATAAACCGTTACATCTAATTAGAGGTCATGCATAGGGTAGTTTCATTAATGTGGCATAAACTATTGAGACCCATTCACTATAAGTCGATCTATCTTAGTCAATAAACCTCCCATCCCAATCCCATAAGGATCAAAAAACACCATTTTCTCCTCCACTAGATTGGTTAGGATCAAGATTGGTGTCATAGTCAAGCACTTATCCAACTCATGGAAGGAATTCTCACATACTCCCAATCATTTAAACTTTACTCCTTTCTTGTTCAAGAAAAAAAGTGGAGATTTCATGTGGGAAAAGTCTTATATAAACCTCCTATTGTATCACATTAATCCTAGAAAACCGTAAATATCGAAAAAATTATTGTGCTCCTCTCATGAAACAACTGTCTGCACCTTCTCTGGGTCCAGTAACACACCATCCTCAAAAATAATTTGACCAAAAAAGTGTACGGGATCAATCTAGAATTGAAACATAGATTTATTGGTGTATAACTGATGCTATCTCAGTGTACTAAAAATGATGTTAATATGTTTTTTCATGATCTTCATGAGTCTTAGAGTAAACCAAGAATTCATCCACAAATACTACAAAAAACTAATCCAGGTATGTTTGGAGGATTCTGTTCATCAAGTCTATAAACAATGCGACTAAATTCATCAACCCAAATGACATCATGAAGAACTGATAAAGTCCATACCTGCTTCTAAAAGTATTCCTCAGTATATCATAAGTTAAAACTCTCAATTGATGATACCAATATCTCAAGTCAATATTATAAAATACATAAGCTCCCCAAAACTAGTCAAATAGATTATCGATACATGGGAGATGATACCAATTATTAACAGTTATCTGGTTCAAATTCTGGTAATCAACATATAAGCACAAAATTATGTCATAATTCTTAGAAAAAAAACTAGGGAACCCCAATGAAACATACTAAGATAGATTAATACCTTATCCTTCAACTCTTCTAGTTGAGTCTCAATCTCACGAAGCTCTGTTGTTTCCACTCTGTATGGTAGAATAAAAACTATCTCTTCCCCAAACATGAGTTCAATAATAAATTCCACATCTCTCTATGTTGGAAGACCTGAGAAATATTTAAGAAATGCATCCTAAAACCCATCCAATATGGGTGGAAAGATATGATTATTGACACCTTCTTCATCTTGTAAAAGACTAGAAACCTGGGTGGTGAGCTCCTCTATTTGGTGAACTGGCCCTGAACGGCCTGCCTGGATATCCCACTCTCCACAATAGATATAATTGTCACCCTTATGATACATTAAAGTCACACTCCTTTGGTAACAATCTACATGGTCTTGGTATGCTAGTAACCCATCCATACCCAAAATCAGGTCAAAGCCTGACATATCTATAATGTCGATATCCCAAAGAAAGCAATACTCCCTAACCTCGATAGAACACTCTTTTCACGAGCATATGTCTATTGAATGCACTACCAATGATGTATCAATTATAATTACCTCACATAAAATCTTTACTTCTAGACTGAACCCATTCATAAGTTTGTTCATATATAAAACAATAAGAGGAACTAGTAATAAATAAGGTACTAGAAAGCATAGAAGCTACAAGAATAGTACCTCTCAATGTTGACAGTCTAGCATTTGTATCCACAAGTGTAGGATGAATTTCATGAAAATATCATTCCCCTCTTCCATGTGAAACGATTTCAGTCCCTTGAGCTACACCACTATGTAGATATGGGTGCTATTTAACTGAATCACCACATCCACTTCCTCGACTACTATAACTAGTAGAACTCCAACTGCCGATATGGCATGGTGTAGAAGATCCCCTTCTTGGACTCCGGTTCTTCCTAGAAACCCCATAACTACCCAAATATCATGGGTTTCTATGGAACCTATATAAATTTCATATCCTACCATAAGATCAACACTCTACTAGTGGTCGAGGACAATGTCTACAAATGTGACTTGAACTACCGCATTAGTATAAAATAACTTGGGTAAGATCCTGAGTAAAATATCCTCCCCAAGGAAAATATTATTTTAAAATATCTAGTAAAAATTATCATAGTGACACTTCCTACCTGCAAAAGATATACCTCCCGATCTCTCAACATATTCCAGCTATGCCCTACTAGTAGCCTCATTCGGGTTCCCCTTAGATATGATAGCATGATCCACCAATTCAAAAAAACCAACTGAAAGATATTAACATTTGACTTAGTTTCACATTTAATAATATCCATGAAATTCATTTCCATAGATGTCTCATCCCCTGCTAGCACTAGAGAAAAGAATTGTAATTCAGTGAAGTGTCCAATATAGTCTATCATAGACATACTCCCCTGAGTCAACCAATTAACTCAGCTCCTCTATCCTGTCTTAGTGTCTCTGGATAAACGTGATGTAGAAACTTCTCCAAAATTTAATTCCATTAAATACTATATTCCTACTCATTCCTAACCTAAACATCCCACTAAAACTTCACAAATCCTTGTAACACATATGCTTCCAACTTGACCCTCATCTCAATAGAATTCTCTCAGTGGTCAAGTATAGTCTGGATGGACTCAATCTAGAACTCGGTTGCCTCCGGTCCACCCTATTCAGTAAACATTGATGGGTGATGTAAGTGAAACACCAATATCAGGACATACATACTCTTCACAACCTTATCTAGGCCTCTCTCCGTAAACTTCCTAAAGAGAGTAATATTCTCATAGAACTTGTCTTCATATCCTCACCCAACACAATTGGTGCCTCATGTTCCACTGCTGGAGGATCATTTCTAGACATAAACATTAGTCATTATATTAACCATCATACTCATGGAGAAATATATCTATAATTATAAACACACATATTAGGACACATTTACCACATTAACACATTTAACAAGAGGGATTTACATATATCCATAACAAGTCATTCCCCAATTCTCTACTGTACGGTCAAAACTGAGGCACTATAACTACCCTTAACCATCATACATCTAGGTCATAGTTATCAAAGGGTAAAATAATTTTCATTATCTTGTTTCTCATTAGCCACTTAATTATTCATATTTTTCATAATCTTACAACTTTTAATTTCACATCATGATCTATTTTTAGTTTAATTACATAATCAAGGAAAACATTTCAATTTCAATAACTTACTCAAAACATACTTTTACCATGCATACCTAACATAATGCATGTCACATAGTGATCCAGAGTACCTAGAATGATACATACAAACTCAAATACCATTCTATATTGGAACATGATTCAAATATTAGAAACCATCAGAAAGAAATAACATCACACAACATGTGCATCATCTAAGTTGAAATAACATCCAAATATAGCATCACACATCAATAAAAACAATCCCACCCTAGGTAGGTTTCCCCCATACATAGATTAGTTACACCCATGAATGAGCTCATAACCAAGGCCCGAATAATCATATTATTCAATCCACCTTTTCAAAATAGTAATAAAAAATAAATAAAAAAACCACCTTTGATACTACTTTGTAACATCCTAACCCGAGTGCCACACACACGTGCCCCAAGACGGTTGGTCACATGATGTCAGGCGTGCCCCATCGTTTTCTTGAGGCTACCAACTAGCAGCTATTGTCTAATATAGATCATGGGGAGACTATAAAATCTTTTTGAAAGTAAAAAAATATTAAAAATAAATAAGAATAACCAAATGATATAACCAACAACCAAACCAACTAGTATCACATGATGAAAAAAATAGAAAACACAATATCCAAATATAAATAGTAGATATTTCATGCCAAATACATGTCAAATGTCAATATGAAAAACCCAAAATAAATAAAGACACTAAAAAATCCCAAGAAGTTCTTGAATCATGTCCAACTCCCTCATCCATGCTCAATCCCAACTCATCCATCTATTATATGAATCTTTCCCTTATCCTATCCTGAAAACATGAAGTCTATTCGGGTACTAATCAAGCAGCCCAAGTAGGGTGTGAGTATAACTCATTTGGCCACCACCAACAACAATCTAAAATAATATCTAGTCAAAAAAATGTTATGATGTTATATAAAGAATAAAATATAATGCATAAGTAAACAATTATTCTTTAATTAACCACATTGACCCTAGAGTTCCTTAGGAAACCCAAACCCTCAATACATGGTTCATCCCATGATAAAGATTGAACTATCTCTAAGGGATATCACATATCAAAACACCATGGTTACCATTAAACATCTCAATTCATATCACATCCAATTGGAACCATATTCCAATGCCAATCTCGTGGATGTAGAGCATTGTGTATAATACCCTATAGGTATTAAGAGCCTCCATCCTTATCCCACACCTCAGTATCACATGGGTATATAGAGACTCAGTCCATATCCTATACTTTCAATCTCAAATGGGGTTTCGGATCCAGATTCCCTTTCCTACACCTCAATGTCACATATGGGCATTTGGAGCCTCAGTCCCTATCCCAAACTCATTTATTTCATATGGGTATTTGGATACTCAGTCAGTGTCCCACACTTTTATATTAGTCAATCACACATATATCACATATATCATATATATATAAAATATCACATCAATTAGGGTTAATATACATTTACCCCCATATCACATTTCACACAAGTTAATATTCCATTTCAACTATCAAAACAAATCATGGTTCAATACTTTAATCAAATGGAATAATATAAGAAATTCACTATTAAACCATTTTGTAATATTAAATTCCCATAACCCATTAACCCATTAAGTTCAATCCAACCATCTCATAATCCCTTTTGTCATTTAATTTATAATAACATTAACGGGCCAATTACATAATCTTAATTTCTCATTTATTCCACCCTCATAGATTCCATTAATTAATTCACCAATTAATTAATCCAATTCCACAAATTCTATAATCACAACATTCCATTAAATAATTCACCAATTAATTAATCTAATTCCACCAATTACATAATCAAAACATTCCATTAATTAATTCACCAATTAATTAATCCAATTCCACCAAGTTCATAATCACAACATTCCAGTAATTAATTCACCAATAAATTAATCAAAATCCTTGTTTCCATAAATTAATTAATCAATTAATTTATTCAATTCAAGATTCAATCGCCAAATGTTCCAATTGAAATCTAACAACAGATACATGTAATTAGAATCAAGACTACTAGAATTGAATCTAGACCACCTACCTCAAAATTGACGATTAACGCTCTCTAACAAAAGTCCCCAATTGAAGTGGAACAACCAAGATCATAACATAAAATGAGATATATATTTGAAACCTAGATCCAAGATCAAACAAATTAGATCTATCTAAAACTACATCTTGATACCTTACCATAGAGGAAACCTATCTTCAAAGGATGAGAGATAGATTTGAGAGAGTGAGGAAACCACTCAGGATGGGATTCTCTTACTGAGATAGGTGCATATTTTCAATCTTGGATTTCATTCATCAATAACAATGGTTGGAAGGCCTTGGAATCCATTTAGGAGCCTCAAAAAAGAAGAGAAATCTATTAGGGTCAATATAAGGTCTATTTTTGGGTGAATTTCAAGGTTTTAGGTATTTTTAATCTAATTTTGGAATAATTAAATCCGCACACACGGTTTCCTGGGTAGGGGCGCACACTTTGACAAATTGTGCACCTAAACCGTGCGCTTCTTACGGGGGTGGGGAATAGTTAATTCTAAGAGTGTGAATTTTTTTGCAAAATATGCACCATTCATTAAGTACTTATCTATCAGGGGTGGCATGGTTTGTTTGGGATGAATATAGGGTTTGGGAAAATCGTTCACCAACGGTGTACTGCCCAAAATTCTTCCAAAAACTTCCAATTTTTACCCAAACACTCAAAAGATAAAACAAAAACAAAATATATTCAAAACATTTAAAATTAGTAACTGTAAAATAACTTGAGACATATCTATAAAAGGACAGGATTATATAGGATTAGGGTTCAGTGAGAGAAGCGGTACGACAGTAGTGGGGTTTAGTGATAACGGCGACAACGACATGTGTAGGGTTCAGTGAGAGCGACAACAGTGTGATTCAATGAGAGCTACAATGACAGTGGGAGTTGGGATTGATGAGATCAGTGATGTTGTGGTAATGGGGTTTCATGAGAGCTTGAAGGTTTGCAAGAGAGAAGACTCTGATTTGGGTTTTTTATAAAACAGGGTGAGGCTTTTATCAACACTTTCAAAAAAGTTTTGATAAAGAGCAGTTTTATCAGTGCTAAAAGAGAAAGCAATGATAAAACCAATCCTTTTCACTACCTTTTTACCCATGATAAAGATAACCCTTTATCAGTGCTAGAAATTGCTAATAAAACAAACTTTTTCAGCGCTAAAATTCTAGCGCTAATAAATAGTAGTTTTATCAGTACTTTTTTAGAGCCAACAAAGATCTAATCTTAATAATTTATTTATATTAGTCTATATAATTGTAAAATTATAATATATATATATAATTATGATTTTAAATAAATAAATAAATAAATATTTATAACTATAATTATAAATAAATATATTTATAAATATATTTATTATAATCTTATAATTATATGTATATATATATATTATAATTATAATTATAAATAAATATATTTATAAATATTTGTATATAATTATATATTTATTAATATATAAATTTATATATTTATAAAATTATAAGAAATATATTTACTGTAGTTATATATATATATATATATATAACCATACTTATAAATAAATAAACTTAAAATTATTTCTATATAATTATAAATATATTTATATAATTATAAATTAATATATTTAAAAATATTTCTATATAATTTTAAATATAGCTATATATATATTTATATTATTATACCTCATGGTCCGCACCGCTTTAGTATATTTATATAATTATATATATTTGTATCAATATATAAATATACATAATTATATATAAAATAACTATATTTATTATTTAAACACATTTATTATAATTTAATAATTATATATATATCTGTATATTTATTTCTAATTATAACTATAAATTAATATATTTAAAAGTATTTATATATAATTATAAATATATAATTATAAATATAATAAATATATTTATTGTAATTTTATAATTATTTAAATATGTATTTATTTATTTATAATTATAATTATAAATAAATACATATTAAAAAGTATTTATATATAAATATAAATATAATAAATATATTTATTATTTAAATACATCTATTATATTTTTATAATTATTTAAATATATATATTTATTTATTAATAATTTCATAAATATTTTTTTAAAAATTTTATATATTTATAATTATATAATTAAATATTTAAATTACAAAATTATTTAAAAAATCATTTAAATATGTTAATTATATAATTTTCAAACATATTTTAAATTTTAGAGCTTAATAAATAAAAATGCATAAATATTATTCATATAAATTACATTGAAAATGTTACACGTATATATAGTAAAAAAATACATGTATAAATAAATATTAAAAAATGATTAAACATAATTTTAATATTTTTAATGAATGTAAAATAATTAAGGGATAAATTAAAATAAATAAATTACAAAGATATTAAAAAATGAATTCGTAAAATTTATATGAATTACAAACATCCATATGCACATATACACATCAACACACACATGTATATAAACACAAGTATCAACACACATACACATACATACATGTAGTTATACATGTACTTATATTTTAAATTTTTAAATATCAATATAATTATATATCTAGATAAATATATTCATTTATATTTTATATAATTGTTTAAATAAAATATTAAAATATTATATTTATTTTAATTATATACACATTTGGTAATCAATGTATATAAATTAAGTATTAAACATTTGACTAATATAAATTTGATAATTTTATATATATAAAATTATTTACAAATATATAAATAAATAAAATAATAAAAATTATATTTATTTATAATTATAATTATAAATATATATATTTATAAATACTTATATGTAATTATAAATATATTAATTTTATTATATATATTAATATATTTATATATATTTTAATAATTATAATTATATATATAATTATATATATTTGTTAATATATATTTATATATAATTATACATATAATAAATATATATTATTTAAAAATATTTTTTATAATTTTATAATTATTTAAATAAATATATTTATTTATAATTCAAATTATAAATAAATACATTTATAAATATTTGTATATATTTGTAAATATATATATATATATATAATTATATATATGTACATAATGCAGTTGGGGGATTCATGAGTGGTAAAGGCTCTCCGTAACCCTACATCACACTCGGGTTGAAATCTGGGTGGGTACGAATTTTCGTAGTCAGGCGATGACATGGGAAGGCAGTGATATATGCATAACGTAGGCAGGTAGTGATGCAAGCATGAAGCTTGCCCAATGATGCAGATAGTATGATGTTGACATGACATAACACTATACCTTTAGGTAAGTTTGTGGGACTTTGGGCCATTTAATGGGCTTCATCCCCACTGGGAATTTGGACCGTGTATTGAATAAATAAGGCTTGATGGATATGATATCCTTTGGGAGGGCTATGACCTGTTTTTCCAACCTGTGTGTGTGGTCTGTGGATTTAATGTAATTATACCCCCGATCACCTAATATATATATTAATATAGTTATATATATTTATATAACTATATATATTGGTATTAATATATAAATATATATAATTATAAATATAATACTAATATTAATTATTTTAAAAAATTTATTATAATTTTATAACTATTTAAATATATATTTAGTTATTTATAATCTCTTAACTAATTTTTTTAAAATATTATATATATATATTTGAATTATTAAAAAATATATATTAATATATTAGATTTATATTAATTATAATCATGCATTTTTTAATTAATGTATATAAATAAACATTATTTTGGAATATAAATATAAAAATTATAAATAAATAAATATATTATTAATATCTTTTATTAATTTCTTTATCATCACTAAAAATAGAGCTGATAAAGATCAACCATTATCAGTGCTAATAAAAGCACTGATAAAGGGTATACAATTATCAACACTTTTTTAGTGCTGATAAAATATACATTTATTAGAACTTTTAGTTAACACCAATAAAAGTGACCCTTTTATCAGTACTTTCCATTTGGAACTTATAAAAGATGGCATTGAATTTGCGTCGATCTATGGTTGTAATCTTTAATGTGTAACTACTACATTTATGCTTTATTTGAATATTGGATCATTATTTATGTCAAATTGATTCTAAAAAACCTTTGTTTGTATCAGATGACAATTCATATTTTGATACACTGAGTTCTCATGAATTTATGGCTGTTAAAGAGGTAGAATCATGTGTGTATATAGTTATAAAATTTTTTACCTAGGATTTTTTTCTCTATATAAAATTACAGCTCAATTGGGTTGGTAATTTGTGAGACATATGCCCATATTCAAAATTCAACAGTTCTGGACACAAATTCCAAGGAATGACTTGTGAGATTCTCATGTGCCTCAAAATGTTAGATTCTTATTTTGGTCCAGCAGAATGAAATGAATGCCAATTAACATAAAATCTAATAGAACATGAAATTTTCAATTTCAAGCAGTTTAAAGAATGTTATGGCCGGAATACAATCGTAAATTAAAATATTTTAATGTATCGAGCCTAAACCTATTATCCTAGAGCCAATGTATACTTTATTACATTGGAATAATATAAAAGGAATCACATCCTAAAGTATCTAATAGTTTATTTATCTTGGTAAATTAGATACATAGTTGAAATTCTTATTACAATTGAAAACATAAAATCAAAAAAGTGTTTTATTTAGGAACACCATTATTCCTCTTAGAATATATATGTATATCAATCACAAAACACTAGCTATTATCCTTGGTAAAATACATCATAAGACATGTGATCTCATATGCTTATTAAGGGTAAGCATACAACATAATATATGAGTAAAAATGGCACAATAAATATGAAAAGTTAAATAATTAAAACACATTATATTTATCCAATAACATGAGCATAATATGGAAAGAATATATTATGATCAAATAATATCATACAAATAATGAAAAAATATTAAAAAACTAATAAATTATATTCTTACTAATATAATAATCCCATTTAATATCAATAAATAAATTAATAATAATGAAATTGATAATTTCATATATTAAAATCATACCATCAAGGATTTATGCCAATAAATTTAATTAAATGTGTAAGGCCTTAACCAAAACCAAATATAGTTTGTGTCATGAGACTTATTGATGAAGTGATGGGATATATCACCCACCATACATCACTTACTAAGTCCAATGAATTCCTCATATTAAAGGTAAAAAACATAATCAACATAAACATTTATATTGAAAAACCAAATTATGAAATGTTATTACTTACCCCAATCAATAAACATAATCATAAACCATCTAGAGTAAAATAATTAATGGTAATAAAATTATACATATATAGTTAATAAAATTATAACACATTCAGATAAATAATATGGATAATATCAATAAAACATATCCTTTGTGAAACATAAGTAAAATAGAGGTTTGATATTGTTGATGAATATAAATATCATGAAAATATGATTAAAAACATTTTTGAGAAAAATAACCATTGAATTTTGATAATCACATTTAAAAAAAGTTCACAAAACATTTTGAAAATAAATTTCAATGAAAATAAACTTTTAAAACTTGTAAAATAATCATTAAAACATTTATTGTTCATGATGGTGGAAAATTCCATTTATACTGTACATGTTAAAACAACGATTCCTTTTAAATTTTCTGTAAAATACAAACAAGAATTTTTTTCAAAATGATATGATGATTACTTTAAAAAGAAATTTTAAAAAGAAAAAGGTTAAAAATGTGTTTAAAAATCATTTTTAAAAGTTTAAAAACATTTTTAAACATGGGTTTTGATGAAAAGTGATTTCTTTCTGAAGAGACAAATAAATTCAAATTTTCTTAAAACAATTTCTCAGACATTTTAATTACCAAAGAGTAAAAAAAGAAAGTATTACTTGAAAAATTTCATTAATAAGAAAAATTGAAGAAAATATATTCATTTTAAGATATAAATATCAAATAATTCCCCCAATAAATATGTAAACATAAGAATCCTAAATAACGATGAAATTGTGAAATAGACCCATACCATTTTGGTAACTTCTAAATCATAAGCGTCATAAAAGAAATGAAATAAAATGAAAAATTAAATATCATTAAGATAAATGGATCTTTGATATATCATATCAATGGGTTATTATGTACACCACATAAGGGAAATAAGTGGTGAATATGACTTCTGTTTCGTGGAAGTAAAAGTGAGACAAGAAACCATTACTTTAGTTCAAATTTCCTTTATATGTCTTCATCAATTATAATAATTATAATAATTTTATTTATATATAATATAACCGTATGAATATTTATAATATCATATATGATATCTTTTTGTTAATAATATTTCATCAATTTCATTGTTTAAGGTGTTAATTGCCTTGTTTTATCATGCGTGTTTTGTTATGAAAGTTACATTTCTTCTTCATAGGATATATATGTATTATATTTATAATTATAACAAATTTATAAATATAACATTTATTCAGTATATACATTTTATAACAATTTATAAATTCTTCATATGGAAAATGAATCGCATCAGTTCGTGGAGATGGTATGTTGTACGTTCACCCAAGTGACAATATTATTCCCTAAACAAGTGAAAGTGTAAGAAAGTGGGTGATATAGTAATTTTTTAGAATCAATATCATATCATATATATCACATATAATCATTAACTTTTCTAATTTTACATTTCATGTAAATCATAAGTGAAAAAGGAATCACATCGCTTCGCGAGATGGTAGTCCACTGTACACACGAGTGATGTTATCATATTTGGAAAAGAAAGGAATGTAAAAAAATATATGTGATATTAAAATATAAAAATTATAATTAAATTATATATGTCATATAAAATTTTAAAATCAATCATTAGATATACCCTTGAAAGGTGGTGATGTAAAATTAACTACATCGGTTCGCGAGACAGAACTCTATCGTATACATGATCAATGATTTCATTTCCCATTTGATGGAAGTGTAGATGGATAAATGTCATTATATAAACATAAAAAAATATAATTATATGATAGATAATGGTGTTATTATATTTAATGTTTTAACACATAATTTAATATGAAAAAATAATAAATAAAATGAATGAACTTTTTTAAGAAAATCACATTCTCTAAGAGAAACCTCTTTTGGATATCCTCTTAAGGACCCTAAGGTGATCTTTTAGGAAGAAAAAAAGATCTATAATATGTATAAGGATTTTTGGGAGATATTATAGTAGGGTCAATTTGATGTAAATGGGTTTGTGAGTGTGAATAGATGATGGGAGGGAGTACCCATTTATAATTGGGGAAAGGGAACCCTCTTGGAAATTATTTGGAAATTTCCCAAAAGAATCCAAAATGAAAAATACATTCATATGAAAAAATCTTCCAAATAACCTTATGATATAATTTTGGATAGGATAAGGTTTAAATGTGGATATTAAATAATATTTGTACATATTTTTATGTCATTTTAACACATATCTTCTTAGTTTAACCCCACAATAAAACCATTTTTACCTTAATTGAAATAATTAATTTTTAATATTTTCACTATTAAATTGGGTAAAAAATTAAGTTTAAATTATTATACAATATATGTTATTTTTATTAAAAATATTTAATCCATTTACCCAAATTAAATTCACATAATTGGATGAATTCAATTTACAATTATATTATCATATACGACGAAAAAGAAGTTTTCAAAGAAAATTTCTCATAAGTATAGATGGGTTTAATATCAAAATTAAATATAAAATTGACTCCAATGACCTAAATTAGTTAAAGTATAGTATAATTGAACAAATTTTACTTAAAAAAATATAATATATAATTTAATATCATAAATATTTTAAATTAAAAAATAGTTTTTAGTAAAAATCAATATTTTTCACCATTCATCAAAAAATGAAACATTTTAGAAAAGTATCAAAATTTAACTCTAATATAATTTTTATATAATTAATAAAAAAGGAAGTTTATTTTTTTAAATAAATTTTAAATTTTTTTAAAATTAGGTATATACTTTGTGTGTAAAGTACAACTAAACCACCCTTTTGAAAAAAATAGTTTTTTAGAAAATATTTCTTTTAATTTCAAATGATTATTATTTTATTTATAATCAATAGATAACCATTGAATTTATTTTATACATGTGTATACCATAAAAGTTTCATAATTTAGTTATAAATATTCATTCCCACTAAATTAAAGGAAATGAAATAATGGTTATGTTTAAATAAAAATATTTTAATAAAGTTTCTTATTTCATTTCAACCCAGTGTTGCATATATCAAAATCTATCAAAAAGATTGAATTTATTTAAAAAGAAATGTATCGTAAAGTATAAATAAGTTATATTATCTTATAATATTTGTGTTGTGTGTCATACACATTATCAAACATGAAGATCCTATTTTAAAAATATAAGGGAGTTATATCCCCCCTTAAATAAATTGCTTCCTTATAATTTAATCTTGATCTCAATAATCTAGGGGTTAAAATTTGAAAATACCATTTTTTGAAAAACTGTATCATAAAATGGGTTAATAGAACAATTTATTAATAAGAGATAAATTTAAGTAAAAATGTCATATATGATGACACATATCTTGGTTTCTAAGTAGAAAAGCATTGGTGGCTAATGAATATATGAACATGGAAGAAAAGTATAAATAATGTAGAGAGTGATAAAGGTCATTGATCAAAATAAATTGAATGATCAATTGAAAGTTCAGGACTTAAAAACCATAAATCCATGATGATTTAAAAGACCATTGGTTCATCATAAATGAATGTATTTGTATATCATTTTATTTTGATATCTTTTCCTAGATTTGAGGAACTCATTTACCATCTTGAATGAGAATATATAAACATATAATTACATGACATATTTCTATTTCATAGGTACAATTGAATATTTTAGTAATTAATTTATAATTATCTAATTAATTTGTTTCTATAATAAATCAAAACAACAAAATTGACATATAACATCAATTTAAACTTTAAACATATGATTCGTCGATGGTTTCCAAAAACAACTACTGAAGTTGGAGTTGACATTAAACTCTCATTTGTTCCATCCATTTAGTAGTGGTTTCTGGGAACCAAGAAATAAAATTTGTTTAGCGATAATTTTTTTGGTTTTTTTGGTGGTTTTTCCTCCCAAATAATGTTTAAAGGATAGTGGTATTTCAAACCACCACTATCTCATAGTCATTTTTGGAAGGCCAAACAGCCACTAAAACAAAAAAACCACCACAAAACAAAGATCAACCCTAATAGAGATGGTTTAAAGTGACACTAAAAAATAATTTGTAATATATTCTTGTGGTTTAAATCTCTACTATATATCGATTTCAGAAAAACACAACTGAAGACTCTGCAGCCCCAGAACATCCAAACAAAAACAGATATCCAACAATAACACCTCAAGATATATATAATCACTATATTTTCTACAAATAAAATACCTTATATAATTTTATTTAAATACACCAACTATATGAGTTTTTAATGTACCATATTTATAAAATTAAGTATCTAAAGTATTTCTAACAATCTGGTGTAAAAGACCCTAATAAATCACTCCCACAACTAAAAATTTATATGAAATAGTCAATATTCACATTGGTTGGTGTTATACATTCACTACTCTATGTACGATCCCAATTAACTCTTCTTGACACCCTCACCAAATCGATATCCACTTCCTGATACTAGATATTTTATGATAGTTATATTGAAAATTAATTAGTGTTGTATATCTAATTTTAAACATAAAACCAATAAATGTTTGTGAACTAAATAATTTTGTGTTTGTGTGATTTACTTACTCACTAACATCCATCAATTAAATATCTATAGGGAATGATCTAGTTATATTAGGGTATAATTCAGTAAACCTATTCTGTAAATCAATGACCATTGCTTCTTTTTATGAGCTCCATGTTCTTGAATTGTGCTTTGCATTGCAACAAGATCCCTCTCCTCTACAGTAAAGTGGAATAACATTTGTACTCTGAGATTAATTTTTAAAATATTAGAATTTAATAACATAATTTCATTAAATTACACCATAATGTATTGAAATTACATTTATCTATGAATCAAAGACTTTATTTTTCAATGAATGAGAAACATGCATCCAATCTGTAGAGGTAATCCGATGGGTAATCAGATCTTCCACCAGATGACCTATAATTTGGCCAAATAATCCTTCATAATCATTCTTAGAGACCCCATAATAGTAAAATGGGACAACTATCTTTAATCCTTTTCGATTCCAGGAAACTAAACTATTCATATTTCATTATGTAGTAACATTGTTTTCATCTTTTATGAAAAACAATTAATAATATAAAAAAGTGAAATAATTTCATTCAAATTAAAATTTGTACCTATAACTATCACCCTTATATATCCCCGTGAATAAATAGGAGTGTTGAATTGTTCCCTCACTATTAAACCTGTTGAGTGGGGAGGTGTTGTATCAAATGCTGAGAGTCGACTAGGATAAGTGAAATGATTCCTCCTTGAAATTCTTATCATTTAATCAAATAAAATTGACTACAGAACATTTATTTCATGAAATTAATGCAGAAAAAATTTAGAAATGATAATATATGCACAATACTGAAAAAATATATGTATCTATGATAATTAATGACTACATAAATAACATAATTGGTTGATAAATTACTGGATGACTATACAAATAATTATTTTTCCACCAATATTTTCATTGTCCTGATCCATCATTACTTCATATACTTCATCCTCCCTTGAAAGACTAATATTTTCAATATCATGATGAAAAATAAATTTCATTTATTTATGTTGATAAGATTCAATGTCAGAGGTCAAATCTCCCACTTTATAACTCATACCATACAAGTATCTTTGCTTTATGGGAAAAAATATACTACACCCTTCATCCATGATATGTTCAACATAATATACCATTTTTTCTTGTAATGGTAAGATATACAGATCATGTAATTCATTGTCACTAACATACATCATGAAAGATAACTTTATAGAAGTAAATTACAAGGAATATATTTTAATATACCTGGTAATATCAACCCACTTGAATTTGAATACATCAACTAAAAAATACACATGGTATTTTAATTCGATAGTATTATTCAATTTTCTCTAGTATCCCAACTCAACAACCATAAATATACCAATTTTCTAGGTTTTCAAACCCTCTTCTCGATTGACTATATGAAATTTAAATTCATTCACATTGTAAGCGTTGAAATTTCTATTAGGTTTAGAGGACCTCAACCCAAAAACTTGAAATATAATGAAAACTCATCCTGAGTATCCATATTCATGATATGAAAAAATTAATATATCTTATTATATTTAAAAAAATATATGTTTCAACATAAAATTTGTACTGATTGTAATATTTATAAACTGAAAAGACATGAAAACCATTATACAAGATCTTTATTAATAGATTTGGTAATATATTTCTCATTTTATGTTCAGAATCTCATTCATCTCCTTGTTTGTATCATGATATCTTTAATAAATGGTTCTATATTTTCTCTATTCAGTAGCATATATCCATGTTCCTGTAATAATTCCATTTCTATCAGTGTTATGTTTTTTCTCCTCAAAACAGATCAACCAATAGCAAGAAATATTTTTGATTTACTGTGTAGTTGAGATTGAGTTGATTTGTCATCAACATGTATAACTCAATCGAATATTATCTCAATATCATCCAAGTATCTAAAGAAAATGAAAGGCACTCCTCTTTAAATCTTTTTCAGAAATAGAGCCTTCAGGTTGGGCTTTATTTTTCTTTTATGATTTAAAACAACCAAGATATATGTGAATTAAAATAAGTAAAAAATAATTATGTATTTAATTAAGTGCCAATTTTTTTACTTAAGGTTAAAAACATATAAATAATTTAACTCTCAATTGGATAGATGCATCGATAATTTATGGGGCCTCTTAATTTAGTTACCTTGACCAAATTCCTAATTGAATGCATCATGACCTTAAAAACCAATAGAGGAAAGATCATTTCCATTATCATCTGGATAGAGATCATGATTTATGTTCATTGTTTGTAATTACTTTTGATCATTGAGATAGTTCTCCAATTTTCCATGATCGTTAAGAAATTTGAAGATCAAATTGTCACAAAAATTATTCTCAATATGGACAACCTCAAAATTATGCTATAAAAAATTAAATTTCCATTACAGAAGTTTGAAGAATATACTTATTTTCTTCAATTGTTTTTTTACGATTTCCCTTGAAAATGCACTTCAAACTCATTTCCCTCTATAATTTAAATGATGCACCTTCCAAAATTCCTATTTCGACATTTCCAAGTTGTGATGATATTTTAGAACATTTCAACAACTTTGGAGGTGGAATATGATCAATAAAACCATTTAATTTTGACTTATTTAATCAAAATATATGAGATGCATCAACAAATATTTGACGACAGAAGAAGAATCAATTTTTGTTGTAAGGTAGTCATTTGAACTCAAAATAAATTTACAAATAGGAAAATCCAAACTCGTGTATGTGATCCATCCAGATAAGTTCCCAAGTATAGGGAAGTCACTAATTGTCCACATTAGAGAAGTGTGAATTTTAACATCATTCTGGAAGATGCATCATATGTATCAACACTATTTCTCCATAATTCCTATAATTATTCAATTAGAGGCCACAAGTATACATCAATATCATTTCTAGGAATTTTTTTCTAGGAATATTAATTGAAATGATAAAATATGCTTTTTATACATATACATGTATACAAATTATGAGGGATAAAAACAACCTTCCAAATGATATAACTGGTGCTCAAATCCCCAAATGGGTCGAATCCATCAGCATCCAATCCCAACCACACGTTCCTAGGATTAGATGATAAATATGGATTTAATAAATCAAATATATTCGATGATTGTAAATCTTTTAGTTGTCTCACTAACCCATCATTATTATTATCTATAAAATTCCACTTCATTTGCTTAGTGGGTTTTTTATGACATGAATAATCTTTGAAATCAAGGCTTTAAAGGGAAGTAATAAAAATCCTTTAAAACTATGTTAATTTTATTTTTCTTTATAGTAGAAACATCATCCATTGAATTCCGTATAGAAGAAGATTTCTTTTCAATCCCAACTTCTTGAATCCTCTCCCCAATAAATCATAGAATCATTAGGATAAACATATATATTTTTTATAATTCATTACAAGATTGTTAACAATTATTTTCATATAAAATAATACTCAGGGGTCTTAGCTTCAAGGAATGCATCATGCAACAATTCCAATATCATAGAGATCACCTTATTTTTAATTCTGCATAATCATTTTATATGATATAACTTTAGAAGAAAAGAAAGTTTTAAATATTTCAAACATCCACAATAAAAATCTTGATTTCCATCACTAACTAAATCATGGAACACATTTTTTTGCTCAGTGAAGTTGAATCTTACATTTTCTCCCAAGAATAAAGAGGGGGATCCAATGATATGTTATAATATTGATCAGGATGTCCTATAGTCCCATAAATATCACTTTTCAAGTTATAATTTGTCACACCATTAACTGGTTGTTCTAATATGTTTTTATGTTGATGTTGTTGTCTTGAAATGTTTAAAGCTTCATTTATAAGATTTTTAATTTCATTGTACATTATCGATGAAGTTGGGAGATCATTCTATTGATTAACATCAGCTATCAAACATTCTTCAATGTTTGATTATCTATGCCAAACCAAAAAAAATATTGAGCAGGGAATTGCTTCAATATCAAGTTTCCATAAACTTCATCTCTTTTAAACCATATTCTAAATTTACATTTAGGACATGGAATTTTTATTGTCCCATCAATGAATCGATTGAAATTTGAAAAATATAAAAACTTATCCAAACCCTTATCAAATTGAGGTGTGTTCCTTGGTAATGTGATTCAACATTTATCCATATATATCACAGTGTTCCTATACTTTACAAAGTGATACAAATCAATCAAAGAGTAAAAAATAACTATTAAACATCAATGTATAATTTGAATGAACAAATAAATTAGAAAATATTAATACTAGATATATCAAAACCAATTGATCCATAATCCATAAAAATAATAATATAACATCACCCACTAACCCTTCCATTAAAAAAAATTTATTAACAAGCATTCTATTCACATAAACCATTAATACATTTCTAACCTAAAATCGCATCACAATTATTAGTATGAACTACATAAGAAAAATAAAAATTCAATTATAATATTAATACATCAAGAAATTTAAAAAGATATAAAGAAACTCCAAGTGGAAAAAATCTAACCATTTAACTTACCTGTTAAAAAAACACATATCCTCTGACCCAAGTATATAATATTAGGAAAGAAACATCTCATAATTTTTCTAGAGTTAAGATAAATTGACAGAAAAATAAGTTTAATACAAAAACATAAATTTTTGTTAACTATTGGAAAACATTATTGATATTAAACTGGAAGCACCATTGAAAAATCATCTAAAGAAACATTATCAATTAACAAAAAATATTCTTAAATCATCATACATTAATATTTAAATGCCCCATTTTAGAACAGCCATGAATACTTACATCCACTTGAAATCCTTCAACATCATCCTACTATTATCATTACACCATCTCTATCATCTTACTATTTATGTCACCCCATTCCTTTCACAACATCATCATGTTCTATAAAATTCCATAATATTCAAACATTATTCCAATCATTATTATCATATAAATTCATAAATAAACCTTATTAATCTTTTATGAAGGACCATTTAATATAGATTACCTCTCTTAAAAATTGATGAAAAAAATGAATTTTTTAATTTGGAACTACCCCATATAAAAAGTTATAAAGGTGAAGAGAGTTTTAATTTTGGCACATCATCATGTAGATTTTTTATGAACCTAATAAAATTTAGCACTACATAGTGTAGGATCCCATGTAAGTCTTTATAATATTCTAGTCACATTTTATAGAATGTCGAACATAACCTGTGTTGTTTTAACACATCATCAAGTTTTTTAGCACACCGTCGTAAACCCAAGGCAATTTAACTATGTCAAATTATTTGAAAATACTAGATATATAAGTAGAAACAACAAAATGTTTACAACATAACTTATAAATTCGGTAATAATATTATTCAATATGAATTTCCAAATTTACTTAGAATCATTAACCATGTTAATTAATAAAAGTATACTATATTAATTCCAGTCAACATAATATAATCAATCTTAAAAATTAAGAATTTATGAAAAATTTATATTTTATCAATAATTGGTTCCTGATTGAAATTTTTATTTTTATAGCATATACTGTTATTTACTTAACACATCATGAAAGGCCAACATATCATTAATTTCTTTCCTTATACGAAATGAATTAATTAGAGATAACAATAATATGTATATTGAATTATATTCATGGTGTTATAAAATTACACAAATTATTATATAAAATTTTATTATAAAACCTTCAAGAATTTTCATTCTTAATTAGGAAAAATTGAAATTAAGAACATGGTAATGATAATGGAAACAAAAAATTAAGAGAAAATATATGGCAATCACCAAGACTGTAGGATTGAAATAGTATATGTAGATGCTCCATTACAAGGGGGGTGAATTTTATGTTTATAAACATTCATTTTTAAAATTAAGGAAAAGTATGTTTACCAAAGTTAATAAAGGTAAATTCAAAAACCCTCTTTTAGTTCTTAACAATGAAACAAACATTCTTAGGGTCCATAAATATGAAACCAGAAAAGAAACTTAGGAAAATTTTACTTGAAGAAAGATTCTACCTTAAAGAGTATATAATATTATTTATTAGAGTAAACAAGTATAAGAAAGTATAAGAAAACAATACTTTCTTTCATTAACAAAATTTTAGTGGAAATAAATCCTATAACAACAAAAAAGTAACAAGTAGGAAATCTTTTAGCCCAAAGAGTTGGGTATCCAACAACCATGGATAAAGGTCCCGTGATTTATACATCCATGGAAGTCTGTCTTTCCCACACAAGGTTAAGTCCTAGATATCTTTGCAATCCCTCTATATTTAAGGTAGTTTGAACATCTATCTTCCTATCCCTAGAAGCTCTCGATTTTACTCAACAACAATCAGAGTCACACGAAGCAAGCTAAACAAGGGGTTGAATAAAATGTTCATGAAACAAACAATGTACAAGAGTCTTTCTCTCTATAGAAATAACTTCAGAGCATATAATCTCTAGGATATTGGAATCATTATTAGCTCATTCAAATGAGCTCTTATTTATAGAAGAAACTTTAATGGTTGGATCCCTCATACAACATTAATATTTTTCCTTGAATCTCAGAGGGACCTATACATGTTTCACTCAACCAATGGTTAGTTAGAAAAAAATTATACGACATCATTTTATACTTAAATAAACATGTGTAAGGAAAATAAAATAGCTGAAGTACATTTGAATATCCGAAATCTAAGGAAAAATAGAGTTTGGAGTCTAAACATATAAAAAATTACATTCTAGGAACAAATGGATATTCATATTTTCTTTTAAAAATAATTCAGAATCTGAATTCTATAGTTTTTGGAGTCTGAATGCTAATTAATTCAGAGTCTGAATTCTGAGGAATTCAGAGTCTGAATTCTAAGGAATTTTATGTCAAAATTATAAGGAATTAAAAGTTTTAATTCTATGGAATTTAGAGTCTTAATTAAAAGGAATTCAGAGTCTGAATTTTAGAGAATTCTGAATCTAAATTTCATAGAATTTAGAACCTGAATTTCAGAGAATTCAGAATCTGAATTTCAGAGAATTTGGAATTTGAATTTCAGAGAATTCATAATCCGAATTTCAGAGAATTTAGAATATAAATTTTAAAGAATTTGGAATCTGAATAGAGTAAGAATTGGTTGTTTAAGAAACTATATGATTTTGATGTTTTTGATAAGGATCCAAATTTTTGTCTTTAGTAAAAATTAGACTTGGTTTTAAAAATAAATTGGATAAGATAAAAAAACAATATAAGGATACTTTTATTAGAGAAAATACATTTTACTTAAGAAAAAAATAGTTAGAGAAATATATATTTCCTTAATATATGATGTTTGAGATTTTTCAAAACATAGACTAATGGAAAAGTCAGAAGGAAACCTTATTGACTCAATAATCTCCCTTTTTTTGGAAAGCACGAACAACTTTTTGAAAAAGAATACATGGGATAATAAATTTTCCTTTTGAACTATAAAATAAAACTTCTGTCAATTTAATTTTGAACCCCAATTAATACGACTAACTCCCAATTAGGTTTTGAAATCCCTAAGGATCGTATTATTGTATTTCTTAGAGAAGGGGATTTTTCTTTTTTAAGAAAATATTCATTAAGTACAACCCCTTACTTAATCTCCCCCTTGCATAGGGTCTTCTCTTCTTTATACTTAGTATTATTTTAAAAATTATTTTCTTCCCATTTATGATTTTTAAAAAGGATTAGAGAGAATATAAAAAATTGTACCTGAAATATTTGAACTATACAAAACAAAATTGACAAATGATATTTTTTTCATTAAGATAGGAAAAATTGATACAGGAAAAAATACCACCAAATATCAGAATGACATGAAAATAAATCATTCTTCTTTTCCTCTGGAATTAAACTTCTCAAGGCATACTTCAAATTCTTGAGCTCCTTATGATCTTCCTCAAACCACTTGAGGAACTGTTCCAGATCCTGATTTTTATTTTCTAAAGCCTTAATTTTTTCATCTTGAGACTTAAAGATTTTGACCTAAGACTTCAGTACTTCTTATTGATTTCTGAAATTTTCTTGAAACTCTTCCCTAAGTTCCCTTTATCTCTTCAGATTTAAAGAAACTGAATTTAAATTCCCATTTAGATCTTTATCTTCTTGTTTCTGAGCTATTTTATCAAGATTTAGCTTCTCAGTAAAATGTATTGTAAGTATTTTTATCCTATAATCTGACTTATTGAAATAATCATTTACCAAATCTTGGAAGTCAAAAAATATTCTCATGTCTTAAATCATTATTTTAGATAATTTAATTATTTTCTTACATGATCTCTTATGAGCATCATAACCAATTTAAAAAGTTTTGAAATCTACCTTAATCTTGATAAACTTTCCCATCACCATTATTAATGAGTCTGACTTCTGATTGAAAGAATGTTGAAGCAACTAGAACCTCTAATCAATACTAGGAATTAGGGGTATTGTTTTCATTAACTTCTTTAAAGACTGAACAACAAAATCCTGACCCATTGAAGATGAAGATTCAGAATTTTATTCCCATGCAAGAGAATATTCTCTGTCTATCTATTCAGCTTTCCTCTTGGATAAACAACTAACATCCTTCTTAACAACCAAATCCTTATTAGGTGTATCATAAACCACCTATTTTCCTTTGTCTACTTCGGAAATAACCTTCTCATCCCATGGAGGCACATGCTCACTATCTGAAAGTTGAACTATCTTATCTTAATAAAAAACATCTTTCTCGGCATCTTCTTTTAGATCATTAGGGTGGACGAAATCATGGTTGCTACTTTCATCATCAGTAGGTTTTTCGCCCTCTTCCTATCCATCATCTGTTCCTTGAGAAATAATTTTGGTTAACTCAACCTGGGAAGTTTTGATTGAGATATTTTCAGAAGGACTTTACTTATCATGTTATTCTTCTACTTGATTTATCACATCATCACTTTAATATTCTTATTCCTCTTGTTATTCTTGTACTTATTCTTATTAGACTATATCTTATTCCAAAATATGTTTCAGAATTGACATATTCTTTCCTGGAGTCTCTACTGGGACTAATTCTTTGAGAAAGGATTCCGGTACCTGAATCTGTTCAGAGGATTTCTCCGCATCCTTGAGAAGTTCTTGAATGATATCGACTTTAGACATTTTCATTTTTCAGTTTCTTCTATTTTATTTCCTTTCATACTCTTCAATATATTTAATTTTTATTTCATTTTCCTCAGTAGGATCTAGGAAAAACTTGGATCTCCTTACTTATTATTCTTCTTTTGTTCCCTCTATTTTGGTACAACTTTACAAGGGAATGTTTTTTTTCCTTTTTCAGTTTTGTTGGAGCTGATTAACCTTTTGGAACTGTAAGTTTTTCTATGGTTTTTGGTTCCTTCTCCTTTATCATATTCAGTGCTCTATTGGAAGTTTTTTCCAATTATGATTTCATACCTAAATCTTCAATATCACTTCCCTAAATATCATAAAACTCTCTGGACTTGGAATTAAAACCAACATTGATTATCCTCAAGGTATCATCTCTTGACAACAAGATCTTGCTGTTTATGGGTTTATAACTATAGATAATTTTGAAGGATTATAAGCATAGAAATATAATCTTCAACAAGATGGCCGGATACATGATGATCTGGGATTTGAGAGGTCCATTATTAATTTTGGTGATAGTTAGAAGAATATACCTCACAAGGTTTACCTTTCTATGGTTAACCAAAAAATCTAGAATAAAGATATCACTTCTTTAAGGAGTCACTGTCTCTTTTTCTCGGAATGAGGAAATCCTATAACCATAATTCTAGAATCCTGAAATTTGTTGAAAGGTGGTTGATCTTCATTGATTTTACTCCTTTGAGTCCAAGGAACTTAATTACTTTTTCCTTCTCAAAACTTCCTAATAGATCTGACAACTTGTGAGTACAGAAAATTGCATCACCTTCATATGGAATTCCAAGAATGTTTGCTACCATATTAAAATAAATGGAATAGATTTTCCCATATCACTTGAATGAAAACCTATCCCATCCACATTCCTTATAAAAACTTATTGTTTCATTGAATTCTATAAGTAAGTCAGGATAAATTGAATCTTAAATCTTTAGCTTGGCTATGAAAAAACTCCCACATCCATTCAACTTAATATTTTTCGTAATCAAGGAATTATACCTATCAAAGAATTTTGTGTCAACCAACCTTTCCCTCAAGATTTTCCAATCCTTAGTTTCTTTAACTAATGACACCTGTTTCTATGGGGAAGCTTCCAGTGACATCCGGAGTCTAAGAAAACTTGGAAAAATGGAACAATCTTTTTGAAGATGAGTAGATCTTCAACAAAAAAATACTTGCAAACCAATTTGGGATAAAAAATAGGAGGAAATTATATAGGCATTGAAGTGACGGTTAGAATTATCAAAATGATCCAATAGTTTAAATAATCTATATCTAATCTGATTTTGAGATGAATGCCGAATAAATATTTGGTAGGTTCCGATATTTTGAGGTTTTTAAGGTAAAAAAATATATTTAAGAAAAGTAACTATGATATAGATTTCTTAAAACAGGATAAAAATACCAATAAGTAAAACATTCAATTACAAAAATTTATGTAAGAAAATATACCTTCTGTATTGCCAAAAAAATTATCAGTAATTAAAAATATTCTTCTTGATGAACTTTATATTCCAGAAAATTTTATTATGGAAAAGAAATTTTTGATTTTGGAATTTTTTTTGTGAAAAAAAATGATTAAGAGAAGGGGGAAAAATTAGTTACAAAAACATTTGATTAAGAAAAAAAAATTTGGTTACAAAAAAAATTTGATTAAGGGAAAAAATGGTTAACAAGAACATATAGCCCCCCTATGAAAACGAGTTTCTTAATGTAAGGGGATAAGTTTCAATAAAAAGATAATATGGAATATTAACTTATGGTTATCATTCTTCACTTTGATTTAATGTATTCAAATCTATCAGAGGGTAAAGATCTTGAAAAAATATCCACAAGATGATCTCGTGTTCTAATAAATTAAAGAATGATATCCCATTTAAGTGTGTGATCCATAAGAATGTGATGCCTAATATATATGTGTTTTTCATGATGGTGATGTGTAGGGTTTTTTCTTTAGGCATTAAAACTTGTTTTATCACACAATATTTGTGTTTTGAAAAAACTCATGCCATAGTCTGTGATTGTGTGTTGCATCCACAAGACTTTAATACAACAAATTCTAGCTACTACATATTCAACTTCAGCAGTGTAAAGTGCTACTGAGTGTTACTTCTTGCATGAACAAGAAACTAATGAATCTACTAAGAAATGACATGTTTCATATATATTCTTTCTATCCATTCTACATCCACCAAAATCAGCCCCCGAAATACATTTAAAAACAAAATCATTTCCATAATTATAGAAATGTCCTAAATCTATTAAATAATGAAAAATTATTTTCAATGATTTTAAATGAATTTTTTTGGATTAGATTGATATCTTGCACATAAGCATATTGAAATCATTAATTATGGATGACTATATATTAAGTATAATAAAATTCCTATCATACCTCAAAAGATATTTGATCTACTGGTTTCCCAACTTCATCAAGATCAAGAGAAATTGAGGTACCGATTGGCATGATTAATCTTTTAGTGTTTTCATATCCATACATTTTATTAAGATCTTTAATATACTTATGTTGAGATATATAAGTTCCTTTTGGTTTTTGAGAAATTCAAAAACCTAGGAAAAATGTTAACTCACCCATCATACTCTTCTCAATATCAAATTTCATTAGATTCATAAATTAATCAGTTAAAAATTGATGAGTTGATCTGAATATAATGTCATCAACATATATTTGAGTAATCAAAACATTTTTATTATCATTCTTTATAAAAAGATTTGGAGCAGTAGTTCCCTAAACATACTTTTTTTGTTACAAAAATCCCGTAAGTCTATCATACCAATCTCTAGGGGCTTGTTTATGTCTATATAAATAAATGGTAAGTTTGTTAACATGTTCTGAATGTTTTGTGTCTTCAAATCTAGGAGGATGTTCAACATAAACTTCCTCCTAAACATATCCTTTAAGGAAATCAAACTTCACAACCATTTGAAAAATTTTGAAATTAAATAATGCAATAAAGGCAAGTAAAATATGAATAGATTCAAGTATAGCTATTAGAGGATAGGTTTTTTCATATTCTATTACTCCTTATTGATTATAGCCTTTAACAACTAATCTAGATTTATTTATTTGTGATTCCATTTTCATCACATTTATTTCTGAAGACCTATTTTAATCCAATTACAGAAGTTTCATTAGGTCTTTCAACGAAGGTCCAGACTTTGTTCCTTTCGAATTCATTTAGCTCATCTTGTATGGATTTAATCCAATCTTCCTCACCTAAAGCTTAATTAGTGATTTTTGGTTCTAATTTGGAAAGGAATTCTTGATTTTCTACTTCATTTACTAAGGAACGTCTAGTCCTTACATGTTGATTTTCATCCCCAATGATACTATCATTGGTAAAATTCTTAAGAAACAATGGATTTGGGTTTTGTAAAACCTTTTATCAACATAAGGTAAAAAATATTCTAGGGTAAATACTTCAGAAAAATTTTCTTCAGTATTTTCCTTATTAGAAAAATATTCAATAAAAGGTTGATAATTAGTTTTTGAAAACACATCTGAGGATGTAGGATGGGGTTGTTTAAAAAAATGATTAGTTTCATCAAATTTAACATGCACTATTTCTTCAATAGTATAAGTATTTTTTATTAAAAACTCTATAAGCCTTAGAAGTAGTGGAGTAGCCTAGGGAAATTACTTCATCAGATTTGGGTGAAAATTTATGTAAGTTATATTTAGTATTCAAAATGAATACCTTACATCTAAATACATTGAAGTAAGAAAGTATACGTTTTCTACCAGTCCATAATTCAGATGGTGTTTTTTTAATAAAAGTTCTGATTAAAACTCAATTTATAGTATAACAAGTAGTATTAAAAGATTTAGCCCAAAAATTTTTAGTAATAGAATATTCACTCAACATGGTTCTTACTATCTCTTGAATAATTCAATTTCTTCTTTTAACAACACCATTATATTGAGGAGTTCTTGGAGATGATAAGCTATGAATAATACCTTTCTTACTATAAAAAGTTTCAAAATATGATATTTGAAATATTCCCCTATGATCACTATGAATAGTTATCAATGGAAGGCTTTTCTCATTTTTAACTTGGGCTCTAAAAGTTTTAAAACAATTAAAGTCTTTATATTTATTTGCTATAAAATAAACCCACATAAATATAGTGTAATCATCAACTAAAAAAATGCATAATATTTTCCTCCAATACTTGCAGTTTGTGTTAGACCAAAAATATCCATATTAACTAACTATAATCCATCAGAAGTTGAGAATTCACAGATTGATTTAAAAATTGATTTATGTTTCTTTTTATATTGACAAGGATCACCAACTTTTGAATAATCAAATCTAAGAACAAATATATCCTTAAAGAGTCTTTTCTTTAAGAGTTTGCATAGATTCCTAAGGTTATAGTGTCATAGTCTTTTTTTCCATAACCAATATTGATCTTCCATTACATTAAGGAAAGGTATATCTTGGATATTAAGGTCTTCTATATTTAGTGTTTATACATTCTCATTCCTATGGGCAGAGAGAATAAAATCTTCTATGGAATTGTGTATTAAGAATTTATCTTTCCTAAAATTCACAAGGAAACCTTCATCACATAATTGAATTATACTAGTGAGGTTGTTCTTAATACCTTCAAAAATAAAACATTTGAAATTAATGTTTTTCCAAGAAGAACAATGTTACCTATACCAACAATTTCTCCCTAAGCATTATCCCCAAAAGTTACTTTTCCACCTTTCATCTAGATAATCTTTTTAAAGAATTTGTTGTTACTAATTATATGTTGGGAACATCCAATATCCATGTGAAATATATTTTTGTTGGTAATTTCTTTATTTTATTGAAAATAAAAGAGTTAGAATTCCAGAATCCAAACTTTATTGGATCTAGAAATTTTAGAAAGTAAAATATTAAGAATCCACATTTTCCAATAAAAATAAGCTTTATTAAAACCTAAAGACTGGCTTTTATTTAAGGAAGAATTTTTTCCCAATTTCCACCACATTGACATTTAGTAAAAAATGGAGTACTTTGGGGAACAAAATAATTATTAATGAAAACTTGTTTCAAGTATATATATCCAAATATATAACTATTCAATGTAGAATGAAGTTGATAATACATTTTATAAAATTCTTTCCTTCCTGAAGTAAAATTTGATAAAAGTTTCTTTAAGGATAGAATTTAGGATCACAGGTTAATAACTAAATTCTTATCCTCAAAGTCATTAGTTTTAGATCTTGGGTTAGCATATAAAATATTTTTCATGTAAATAACACTTTGAAGATCTTTAGAATGTTTATCATTATCGAAAATAACATCCTCATGGTTTTTAGAAATGGTTTTAAAATCAAAATCTTTTGATCTAGATCCTTAGAAAGATCTGATACTTATTTAGTTAAAATAGAAATTATAGAATTTTCTTTCCTTAATTTCTCTTTTATCTTACAATTTTCATTCTCCAGTAGTTTAGAAAATCTAGAAACTTCTTCAAATGAAGGTAAGGTATTATCTTCTGTTCAGGGAGATTAATTATCTAAAGATCTATAATATCATTCATTAGAAAAATTAGAATTTAAATACATATTGGTTAAGGATTCTTCATTTTGTACCTTAGCCATAAGACAATGATTTTCAATAGGTACTCTGGCTATAAGACCAATATTATTCTAACCAGAAGAATCATATTATGAAGATTCATCTGAATAATCACCATCATTGGAACTCTAGGTGTCATTTGCTTTCAAGACGTTCTTATCCTTAGATTTGTAATACTTATTTCTGTTTCATTCAGAATTCTTTTCCTTCTTGTCTTTTCACTTAAGCATAAGACAATCAAGTTTGATATATCCAACCCTTTTACATTCATAATAGGTTACTTCATAATCTTTTTTTGTCCTTTCTATATTTCTTCTTATATTTATAGTAAAAATATTTCTTTCCAACAATCTTGTTAAACCTTCAAGTAAGATTGGATAATTCATTCTCAGAATTATTTCTATCATTTGAATCAGATATAACAACAGATTTCATAGCTTTAGAACTTATTACCCTTTCCAGAGTCTTGGATTTAAATGTAGTATTAAAGGATACACTTCCATTACCATTCTTCTTTTTTTTTAAATCAACATCTCTCATTATTCTGGTTTCATGCTGAAGAATAGTTACGAACAACACATCAAGAGTAATATTAGATACTTTTTTATTCTCATCAATAGATGTTATTTTTTATTCCCACTCATTAAGAATGATTTCAATAATCTTATCCATAATAACTTCA
This sequence comes from Viscum album, assembly GCA_963277665.1. Classification (NCBI taxonomy): domain Eukaryota; kingdom Viridiplantae; phylum Streptophyta; class Magnoliopsida; order Santalales; family Viscaceae; genus Viscum; species Viscum album. The sequence goes on along the minus strand of OY728133.1, from coordinate 965,701,117 downwards.
TCATCAAGACCTTTCTCTCCCATAAATTGAAGACTACTAACAATTTTCATAAATATTTGTTGTACTTTGCAAAGAGGTTCTCCATAAGGAAATAAGAATCCATGATATCAAGCTCATAACATAACTCTTCTAGTTTCTATCACTTTAGAAGTACCAAAATGTGTAACTTCAAGTTTCTTCTAGATGCAATTGGCATATTCACATGAAGATATTTGACTATATATATTCCTAGCCATAGAACACAAGAAAGTATTGCGTACCTTGTAATTTAGTTGATATTCTTGTTTATCTTTATTGGTTAAGGTTATAACTTCCTTGTCGGGAATTTTATAGTCTATAGTAAGCATAAAAAAATTGTATACACCAGTGTTAATAACAAAAGTCTTCATTCAATATCTCCAATACTCATAATTATCACTATAAAAAATTTGTTGTCTGGTAGGATTAATATTGTCAATGGAACCAATATTCACCTGTCATTCTATAAGAAAGTAATTTTCCACAATACTTGTCGATAGAAAAAGTTTATAAACAAAGATAAAAATCTTTAATAAAAACTTGAATAAGGAAGGTTAATCTTGAAGAATTTAGAACAAGGAAGACTTGAGCAAGAAAACTTATATGAAAGTATAAGTATTTTAGAGATCTACTCTGTACCAATTGCAGGATCAAAATAGTATATGTAGATTCTCAATTACAATGGGGGGGGGGGGGTGAATTATAAGTTAAAAACATTAGCTTTTACCCATAAGGATGAATATGTTTAACAAATTTAAACAAGGTAAATTTAAAAACCCTCTTTTAGTTCTTAACTATGAAACAAAATTGCTTAGGGTCCTGAAATAGGAATCTAGAAAAGAAACTTAAGAAAATTTTACATGAAGAAAGATTCTATCTTAAATCATACAGAATCTTATTTATTATAGTATAAAAGTATAAGAAATTATAAGAAAACAATACTTTCTTTCTTAAAAAAAATTACCACGGAAATAAAACTTGTAACAATAAAAAGTAACAAGTACGAAATCTTTTAACCCAAAGAGTAGGGTATCCAACAACCTTGGATAAAGGTACCTTGATTTATACTTTCAAGAAAGTATATCTTACCCACATCAATGGAATCCCTCAATAAGAATATTTGATTCTATCTTGTTATCCCCACAATAAATAAATATTTAAGGTAGTAGGCACCTCTATCTTCTTATCCCTGGAAGCCCTCAATTGTACTCAGTAACAATCGAAGTTGAATAAAGCAAGATGAAAAATGTGTTAAAGACTGAACAAGATGTTTATGAAATGCACAAGGCATGAGATTTTTCTCTCTCTATAATTCACTTCACAACATGTAATATCTAGGATCTTGGAATCATCATAAGATCATTCAAATGAGATAATATCTATAGGAACAACTTCAATGATCGACTCCCCCCTCCAACGGTCATATATTTTCCGGAATCTTAGAGGGACCTATACACGTGTTACTCAACCAAATGTTTTTTAGAAAAAAACTGTACGACATCATTACATACTTAAAAAATCATGTATAAGGAAAATGAAATAGCTTAAGTAAATCTAAATATCTGGAATCTAATGAAAAATAGAATTCAGAGTCAAAACATATAAACAATTGTATTCTAGAAACAAATGGATCTTCGGATTCTGTTCTACAATGAATTTTGAATCTGAATTCTATAGTTTTTGTTGTTTGAATTATGATGAATTCAGAGTCTGAATTCTGATGAATTAGAAGTATGAATTTTGATGAATTTAGAGTCTGAATTCAAAGGAATTCAGCATCGGAATTATAAGAAATTCAGATTATGAATTATAAGGAATTCAGATTCTGAATTCTAAGGAATTCAGAGTCCAAATTTTAGAGATTTCAAAATCTAAATTTCTAAGAATTCAGAATCTGAATTTCATAGAATTCAGAATCTGAATTTTAGAGAATTTGGAATCTGAATTTTAGATAATTCAGAATCTAAATTTTAGAGAATTCGGAATCTGAATTTCAGAGAATTCAGAATCTGAATTTCATAGAATTAAGAATCTAAATTTTAGAGAATTTTGAATCTGAATATAGTAAGACTTGGTTGTTTAAGAAAATATATGATTCTGAGTTTTTTGATATGGATCCATTTTTTTTCCTTTATTAAAAATTAGATGTGGTTTTGATAATACATTTGATAAGATAATGAAAACCAATGTAAGGACACAAAAATTTCTTATAGAAATGAAATTTTCCTTAATAAAATAATACTTAGAGAAATATAATTTTCCATAAGATGAGGTGTTTATGATTTTCAAAACATAGAGGAATGGAACATTCATAAGGAAACCATATCGACTCAATAAAGACCCCACAGCCTAAAAAAACACAATCCAACTAGAACTTCATCTCATAGTAATAGTCAAATTGTATAGTCTAAAAAATATAAAAAAATTACACTACATAAAGAAATATTTCCAGTAGGAAGTAAGGGGGGGGGGGTGGCTAAGGGCGAGGGGGGCTCCGGGTAAACCATAAATCCAATCATGGGAGAGGAGTAGTGGGGCTCAAACACTGGATATGGTGAGGGTTAGGGGGTATCAAGTACTAGTGTGGGCGTGGGGATAGAACACCAGAGAGGGTGTGAGGCTCAAACGTGGGGGAGGGCTCAGGGATTGAGTGCAGGAAAGGAAAAGGACTAGCGGGTCACATGCGCACGAGGGGGTTGGTCTTGTGGGAAATAGGAGAACTAATGAGTGGGGATACACCAGACCTCTGGTGAAGGGATGGTGGTTAGGGTTTGAGGTAAAGGTTATTGAGGGAGAATGGGGGGTGGTGGTCTGAGAGAAAGAGTAATTTTTTAAAAAATAATTAATATTTAGTGGTAGTTTTTTTAAAAAACACCTCTAAATTCACCCAATTTTTTTAGCAGAGGTTTGGTAAACCATCGTGAAAAAAAACCTATGCTAAACTATTAATTTTTTTGTAGCGAATGAATTTCCAAGATGAAATTTTTATGCATAAAGCACTAAAATTAAATTTTAATTTATCATAAGACCCATAAAAGAGTAATTTTTTTCTATTTATACATATTTTCAAAACAAAAGACGATTATCCTAAGTTATCTAATATAATATATTAATATCTAAACCTCAATAGTAAAACCATTTGTTCAAAATTAATATTTATCCATAAAATCAATTAAATAAAAAAAGAATTACTAACAAAGACTTCACATTAGTTAGTGGTAGGTACTAAACCTTTATCATCATTTGGTCATGCGTTTAAGCCCTGTGACCTTACCAGATGTGATGAATTCCCACAGGGAATGAAGGTTTTCCTTTTCATAAAAATATATTAATATAATTCTTTTAAATTTAACAAATTGTAATTTCCCATAATTACCTCGACCTAAAATATTAGATAAACATTAAATGTTTCCAATACCTTAATAAAAACCTATTTATCATTATTATCTCAAAATTAGACACATATTAAGTGTTATCCTCCCTCAATCTTGTGTCTTACAAGAAGTTCAACTTTCAACTTAACCACATTTCTTGGCATCATTCAAAAAATTCTTTCAAGTCCTTAAATAAATACTACTGTAGCACAGTCCTTCTACATTTCATAATTCATATAACTAGAATATAATTGATTAAAATACACCTATAATATAATTGTTGAATCTAAACACAATAACATTAATCATTCTACTTCTTATGTTGTAATAGAATAAAATTAATCTTCATCCCTTAGCTTCTTTTGAGGTATATTCCCTTGATTATTGGGGAATTCATTTACATAGTGCCCCATCTCCATACAATGGGAGCTTTTCACATTAGCATATTATTTATTTCACTTGAAATAATTAGCATGGTGGAATGTTTTACACACATGAATAAAAATACTTTTCCTTTTAAGCATGCACTAAGGTGTTTCATTATATAAATATCACATGTTGGGAAATCATTATTTCCCTTATCCCCTTTATCCATATTTTTATCTTGTATTCCCTTATTCTCCTTCTTCCATTCGAAGTTATAAGACTTGGATAATTTTTTCTCTATCTTGATTGCATAAGATACGATATCCCTGTATAATGAGAATGTTTGGGTGACTAGTTCCCTTTGTAGGATTTTCTTAATCCCATAAAAGGAACGATCAATCTTACTCTTTGGATTATATATGTAGTTTAAATAATTCCTTGATAACCTTATAATTTTGTTTTCATTCATAGAAATATCTTCCTCTTATTTTTATCTTAGATTGAAGAACGATCTTTATGTATTCAATTGTTGCCCACAAATAAAATATTTTTCCCAGAAGAGTACCTTGAAATCCTTCTATAAAATTATATATATTTATTTCTCATCTTTAGTGTTTTGGATTAATGACCACCAATAATCCATATCTCCTAAGAGAAAACAAACTTTAATGTTAACTTTATCCCTTTCACTACTTTCTAGAGTGATAAATATCTTATCTATAGAACTTATCCATTTCCTTACTAAAAATGGATTTTTTATTTCCATTGAATGATGGGTTTTACCGAAACATGAAGTGATCTAACATCATTACACTCTATGGTGGATAAAAATGATAATCAATATTGGAAGGGTCATTATTCATAGCCTGATTTAGCTACCCCAATATGGTTATAATTTGATCATGTCCATCTATAGCTCCATATCATACTTCATTATCTTACCTAAGATAGAAATCCCTCTATAGGGTATGTGCATTTATAGGGTTCACATTTATTTAATTAAGCACAATTTCTAAAAACATACACTAGATTAGATCATAACATTATGAAACATAATGTATATTCATTTAAATGGTGGAAAATTGAACACAAATTGAAAAATTTATGCATAGATAATCTTATAATCATAAACATGGTTTCTTTTGGGATATATTTATTTTCAAATCTTTTATATTGGTTTTTAAATAAAATGAGATTGATCCTATGTATACCCCCCAGGAGTTACAAAACTGGTGTATAGTAAGGTCCATTGTTGTGCACCAGGTGACGATCATGTTAAGAACAATGTGCTCTTTTTAGAGTTATTACCTCTAGGTTCATCCGTTTGAGAAGCATGTGTATATAAAGTATCTATAAAAGTATTCATTTCTTGGTAAAAACCATATGATATATTCCTTACCAAAAATTTAGGCTGTTACTCTATACATATCCTCAAAGTGTGTCACAGGTTTATGTTCCCTATTTTTTTTCCTTAAATCTAGCTCCCAATGTTTCTACTAAACTTCATCTAATACCAACTATAGTTAAATTGACCATCGTTTCATAGAGTTTGTGTCTACTTTATTACATTTTCATAAAATACAAGGAATCACATCCCAAAGGACCTAATGGTTTGAAGTTTTGGTAAACTAGATACATAATAATAATTATTATTAAAATAAAAAACATAAAATACAAAAAGTGTTTTATTTGATAACACCATTATTCCTCATATAAAATCCTTGAATATTAATCACAAAACCCTTCCTAGTATCCTAGGGAAAATAATTCATAAGAAAAGGGTGAACTCAATTGGTTAGTAAGGGTAATAATTCAATGGAAGATATGAATAGATAAGACACAATCAATATGACAAGGTAAATAACTGAAACACTTGTTATTTAATCAATAACTTGATCATAATATGGTTGTAATTAATTATAATCAAATAATCCCATATAAATAATCACAATAGGTTGAAAAATTAACCATGAATATTTTAACTAATCAAATAATCACATGGAATATCAATAATTGAATTCATAATGATAGAATGCATAATTTTGGAATTTAAAACATACCATCAAGGTCTTGTTCCAAGACATCTAAATTAATGGGTAGGGCCTCAGTTTAAACCCAATCTTGTTTATCTCATGAGACCTAACAATACATCAAGGGGAAATAGCATGTACCACATAAAAATTACTAAGTACAATTTATTCATCATATAAAATGGGTGAAATATAATCAATATAAAAATTCGTATTGAATGAATAGTAGATGAAATTATTATACTTACCCCAATCAAAAAACATAATCTTAAACCAACCATAGTAAAATTGTGTATGGTAATACAATTATACATTCCTATTAAAACTGATCATAAATCATATATATAAATAATAAGGATGATATAAAGACAATATATCCTTAGTGGATCATAATTAAAAAATAGGGTTGATGTCATTGATGAATGTAAATACCATGAAAAGAATCTTAAAAACAATTTTGAGAAAAATAACCTTTCAATTTTAAAAATCACCTTTAAAAAATTGATTTCAATTTTTATGCGAAAATACTTTTCATTGAAAATAACATTTTAAAACATGTAAAAGAAGAATTAAAACACTCATTGGTCATGATAGTGGAAAATTCCATTCATGCAGTATACGTTCAAACAAAGGTTCCTTTCACATTTTTAGTAAAATATAAATGAGAATTGTTTTAAAAATGACATGAAAATATTTTTTTATAAATATTAAAAATGGGTAAAAATATATTTAATAAATATTTTTTAAAATATTAATTTTTTTGATAATTTTTTTATATAATATTGGTTTTTATGAAAAAGGATTTCCGGCCAAAGAGATAAATAATGTTGAATTTTCTCAGAAGAATTTTCTCAACCATTTTTGGTACCAAAGAGTGAAAAAATTATACCATTAGATGGAAAAGTTCCTGATTAAACATAGGTGAAGAAAATATATTGATATGAAGATATAAATAACAAATAATTCCTTTAAGGGAGATGTAAACATAAATAATCCTAAATAATGATGAGATTGTGAAATAAACCCCTACCACTTTGGTAAATTCTGAATTGTAATCCCCAATGAAAATTTAAATACCTTGAATATAAATAGATTCATGATATAGAATATAAAATGTGAAATATATATACTATATAAAGGAAATATGTTTTCAATATGACATATGTCTCATGGAAGTAAAGGTGAGACGAGAAACACATAATTTAGGTCTGACTTCCCTCATACATGTCCATACCTCATGTATAATGGTATTAATCATGTTAATAATTTATTAAAGAACCATAATAATATTTATAATATAATATATGATCCTATAATAACATTTTACCACCCATTTGTTAATAATATTTCATTTTTTATAGTTTTGGGTGTTAATTGCCTAGTTTTCTCAGGAGGATTTTGTCATAAAAGATCAGGTTCCTACACATTAGTTATATATATATATATATCATCTCAAAAATTAATATAATCTTATAAATATCATATATACTTAGTAGATACTTTTTTAGAACCATTTATTAATGTTGGACATGGAAAATGAATCGCATCACTTCTTGGAGATGATATGCCATAAGTATGGACAAGTAATGATATCATTCCATTAATGAGTGAAAAAGGATATAATTTAGTGATATATTAATTTTAATAAATAAATATCAATGAATATATATCATATATATCCATTAACTATATCATTATTACATTCCATGTAAAGCGTAAGTGAAAAATGATTAATATCACTTCGTGAAGCTGTAGTACGCCATATACACAAGCAATGTTATCATATTTGAAATGGAATAGAATGTAAAAAGGTATACATGATATTTTTTAGGACCAATCTAATTATAAAGGATACCTTTTTCAGGTGCTTTATTTTTTTTTCAATTATTTTTCAGAAGAAAAGAAAGTTTATGAAGAAAATAAATCACATCACATTGTATTTGGTGACAATCAGAATGACCATCGTATTCAGGGAATCAGATCGACAATACTTGAAAAGGTCAATCACATTGAGAAAGAATCATGCTAGAAGTAAATTTTCATCATAATCGCTCTATGTTTGGTATGATAGGAGTGACTGTAATGTTAGATAATTGGAGTCTATATGACATTGATTTTAAATGTGATTACGATTTATTGACCTTGTAGATCCCTTAAATAATAACTACTCTATGAAACTTGTGATGAAATCTTGATGAAAGAAAGGGGGAGTGAAATATATGATTTTAATCATAATTATCCAGATCTTAATCATGCCAATTTTATTCTGGATAATAAGGAAATAGAGATGTTGATGAAAGTTAAGGAAGTTATAATACTTTCCATGATCAGTTTGATGATGATAAAGATGATCTTAAACATAATCAAAGTTACGAAGAAGTAATTATACAAGATGAAGTTTGTGGAAGAAGAAAGTGGGGAAAGATTATGTTTTTCATCCTCAAGGTCATAGTAATGAGTTTTTCAGAAGCATATTTGTTTAAAGGCTGAGAAGGATAATCATTATGAAGAAAAGAAAGATGTTTCTAAAGTTGAAGCTATTGATAATGATCAATCATTTTAAACACACCATTGTATTCCTCAAAGTATGAATTTTATTAAATGAATAATGATGGTAATGGAATTGAAGTTGTTGAAGTTGATTCAAAATGTAATGAATGAGACTGATCAATAATATAGTCAACCATTTATCAGGTGTGACTTATATCATAATGAGACCGATCATAATCAGAACTAGAATCTAACTTGAGTTGGGTAAGAGTATGAATAATATAGTTGGATGTGTTGTTAGAAGGTGATTATTGAAATTTTAAGGTTAGAATGATTTGTGGAAAATATGAGAAACTGAAGGTACTAGTTTTTAGTCAAAATTATGCTAAATGATATAAATTTTCAAGGAATGAAGATGATGGGTATCATATTTAAAAGAGAAATATGAACCCTGTTTTTTTTCAAATGATTTTATCTAGTGGGTCAATAATCGTTTCATGAGAGTTGATACTGATTCATTTTGATAATCGTAATGAAAAAATCGGAATGGGAAGATAGAAATTTAATCGTATCAATAATAAGTATAGAGAATATGAATCATATAAGTGTTTTTGAAAGAAGTCTAAAGAGAGATAAATATTGATAAAAGATTCAATAAGGATCGGGAAGACTTGAGAAGAGTTTAATAAGTCAAGATGCACCCAAAATTCAAGGAAACATTCAAATCTGGGTAATTTAGTTGAGTGGGAAATGATTTCAAATTTCCATGAAACCCGTCTTTGGGTCACCTATGAAAGTTGAAAAGTACATTGTTCTTTTTTACTAAATTAATATTCATGGTGAGGAGGAGAGAAGTCGGAGTGCTGAATAATTTTAGAGAGAGAGAAGAAGTTTTCGTATTGAGAATTTTTGAATAAGTTTCATTGGATATAAGTGAAAGGAGAAGAGACAAGATTGAAATGTACTCATTAGATCATCTTATTTAGCGAATCTTCATATTCAACTGACTATATTATTATGCTTGTCATCATATTTGGATGACCATTGTTTCAGGATGGATAATCAGACAAAACTATCGTATTGGGATTTCTGGACCATGGAAGAAAATGTTCAGAATTTTCTCAACATTATCTTAACAGAGATATATTTTCCATATTGAGAAATTTGACTCTGAATATTGGATTGGGAAAATCAGACTGGGCAATCAGACTGAGTTTAATATCAAAGTCCTCAGTGTTTTTACCAGCTTCTGGGTAATAAAGTGAATATTTTTTTTGAAAGAATAAATTTGTGAATGTTTATAAAGAATAATAGGTAACATGTGTTGTTACAAAAAAATTGTATTAAAAACTTTTTTCTTTAAGGAGAACACACACTATTGGATTGTTTACATAGCGCTACATGAGTGTAATGGTACATCCTACTCGTTGAATTCTACACAAAAGGATTGTTTTCTAGGGGATTGTATTGTATTGGATTATTTCCAAACTATACCAAGGATGTTGCTATTATTATTGAATAGAAAACCTTTTAAATTATTATGTTTTTGTGGATGTTTGTTTGATTTGTTTTCAGTAGGGAATGAAATATTTAACAGGAGGTGAATGTTGTTTCATTTTCAAGAAACATAAAGAGAAAATATATCTCCAATTCACCCCTCCCCCTCCCAGTGATACAATTATCATGATTATGAAGCTTAAATATTAAAATTATATAAGTATAATAATATCATAAATATCATATAAATATGGTATATACAAAATTATATATATCCTTGAAAGTTGGTGATGGAAAATAGACAACATCGGTTCATAGGGTGGTAGTGCGCCGTACACTCGATCGATGATTTCATTTCCCATTTGACGGAAGTGGAGATTAATACATATTATTACATCAATATAATAACATCTAAGTGTCTAAGAGAAACTAATTTTATTATATTTTTATTTTTAAGAGATAATTGAATGTGAAAAAAGAAGACATAAAACAAAAAAGCATTGTTAATATAATTACCTTCTCCATGAGAAACCTTCTTTGGATCTCCTCTTATGGTCCCTAGGAATTGTCTTTTGGGAAGGAAATAAGCTATAAAATATGTCTAAAAATTTTGGGTATACATTTTGGAAGTGTGTGGTTAGGTCAAAGGGATTTATGGGGGTTAACAAGTGAGGGGACGGAGTTCCCTTTTATTAGTGGGGAAAGGGAACCCTCTTGGAAATTACTTAGAAATTTCCCAAAAGAATCCAAAATGATAAAGTCATTCACATAACAATAATAATAAAAATAACCTTAGGTTATAATTTGGGATATGATATGTTGTAAATATAGATATCCAATAATACCTTAAAAATCTGGTAAATCATTTTAACCATTATATTCTTAGTTTAAACCCATGGTAAACCCATTTTTATCTTAACCATGGTAATTAATTTTTACTATTTTCACAATTAATTTTGGAAAAAAATAATTTAACCTTTTTAGATAATATGAATTATTCTAATTATGAATATAGAATCCATTTTTATAAATTAAATTCATAAAAGTGGCATAATTCAATTTAAAATTATACTCACAGATGTGATGAAAAAATGGTTTTCAAAGATAACTTTCTCATAAGTATAGAATGTTTTAATATCAAAATTCTATATTAAATTGATTTTAATTAAAAAAATAAGATAAATTTTAATATAATTTAATTATTTTCACTTAAAAAAATTGAAAACATAAATCAACCTTTTAAATTATTTAAATGAGAATGAAATTTTTAGTAAAAATAACTATTTTCACTATTTATTTAAAAATAAAACATTTCATAAAAATACAAAAAAATTAAACCTAATAGAATTTTTATATGATGATTTGAAAAATTAAGTTCATTTTATCAAATCAATTTTTCAAAATTTTTAAGAATTAATTATAAATTATGTGTGTAAAGCATGACTAAACCGTCTTCTAAAAAAATACAGGTTTTTAGAGAACATCCCTTTTACTTTCAGATGATTCTTATTTTAGTTCTAAAAAGTATATAAACATTGATTTTATTTTATACATGTTTAAACCAAAAACTTTTCTTAATTTATTTAGTATTATTCATACCTTCCAACTTTACATATAGGTTATTTTGATCATATTTAAATAATAATATTTTAATAGAATATCATGTTTTGTTTCAAACTAGTGTTTCATGCATCACAACCTATCAAATCGATTGAATTTATTTAAAATGAAGTGTATTGAAAAGTAGTATATATTCTATTCTTCGTATTTTGTTTCATAAATGATATCAAACATGATGTTCCTATTTTAAAAATATAGGGGTGATATATTTTATAAAAAAATTAGGACATTTTTTCAATTAACATAAAAATAATTCTAAAACCATAAAATGTAAACATTTTACTTAAAATAATAATTTGGAGGGATTAAAACATTTAAATTCAAATTAAATTTTTTGAAAATATTGGATCGTTCAGTTCCCACATTCTTAAACATTGAACTCATGGGAAATTATCTATACTATGTTCAAAACAAATGTCCCAGCACATAAATGACAACCCTACTCAATTATCATATATAAAAAAAATATCATGCCTCCTACATAAATCAAAATTCCATAAATCCTATCAAATCCTAGAAATCAATTTAATTTCATGTTAATCCTTATGTACATGTTGTACCTACCTCATGTAAATACCCCGACCCTAATTTACCAAAGTTGGTGCCTTACTTAATTATATTGGTACAACGAACAAGAGATCGCATCCCAAAGGAATATTTTATTGGATTTAAAAAATCAAATACAAACATTACATTACAAATTGAAAGTTAGAACAACATAGAAACTCTATTGGAAACATCCACAACTCTTAGATTATCCCTGTTAGTCATTCAATATATATATCTTCACATGCTAGGGAAAAATAAAACACAACAAAGGGATGATAACAAATGATCTGTATGGATAAATAATACAACAAAATCTATTAAAAATAAACAATAAGGCATTACAAATAACTAAAGAAACATTCTACTAAAATATTATTTTTAGAATAGTATTTTAGGAATAAAATCTTATTAAATAATTCCATATAAATTAGCAAAAGAGAATGAAACTTAACCATGGATATTTTACTAGAAAAATAATAACATGGAAGATAAATTACTAGTATCATAATAAGGGAATGAATAATTCTGGACATCCTAAGAATAACATCAAGGCCTCATCTAAGAAGTCTACATAAATGGGTAAGGCCTCGGCCAAAACCTTGTCTAGTTTGTCTCATGAGACCTACTAATACATCAGGGGGATATAATAGACCCTTACCACCACATTCTAAGTCTAATGCATTCACCATACATCAAATAAAGTGATATCATTAAATCAAAGTGTCACATACCACTTTGAAATATTTTAATCATAAACATATATGATAGTAATCTAATAAAATTATTGGGAAATTCTTTATAGAAATACCCTTTTTACTTATGGAAAGAAGGGTTCTTGTAGAAAATCATTTGTATTTGTCACAAAATCAAATTATAAAGATATATATTCTAGAAAATAAAAGGGAGGGAAAATGAATTTTCTTTTGAGGAATACATAATTTCCAAAATAAGTGAAAATATGTTAAAATAGTATTTAAGAAACAATAGAAATGATCTGTTTTAGTGTAATTTAATGGAAAATACTAAAGAGTCTTTAAAATAGACAAAGGATTAATATTTTTTTATAAAATTAGAAATGAATAAAGAAATTTTTTTCATGATAAAATGTGTTATTTTATAAAAATAATGGTGGATTAAAAAATATTAGGGATTTTACTTAAAAATGGGTAAGAAACTATGATGTTCCCTTTAATCGAGATTTATTTTTCAGATGAATTGAGAAGGGAACCTTTTTAAAACATGTATTTTCCCATAAAATAAGAATGATATAGTTTTTATAAAAGAATTTGGAACATATAAATATTATTTCGAATACATACATAAAAAAGAGGAATTACATTGAGGTAAATATAAAGAAAGAGTAACCTGAAGGAAAATTGAGGTTCGTGTAGAATCCCTTAATACTTCACAAAAAGTCATACCATATTCCACATAAAATTAATGATAATAAAAAGGAAATTTAATTCCATGAAAATATAGATTAAATATATGATTCATAAATTCTCATTATACATACACCACACAAAAGAAATAGTGGTGAATAAAGCATATCTCACAAAAATAAAAGTGATACGAGAAAACTCTTACCCTATGTTCAAATGTGTTCTTTACTTGATCTTAATTTCACAGATAATCAAATTAAATATATCAATTAATTAATAAACAAACCTTTAAACATGTATTTTATTTATTAAATTTTTATTAAGTTCATTTATGGATTTTTGTATGAGTTATATGATTCAATTTTATCGATTGGAAGTGTTCATTTCCTTACCTTTCATGATCGGTTTACCTGTATACATGTATAACAAATCATGTAAAATGAGAATATTTTTCCATAATTTAAATTATATTTTATTAATTAACTTAAATAATATAAAGTTTTTATATAATTCATTCAGTTATATGATATGAGGATGAATCATTAGATAAAATGATGGCGATAATCATTTAGATTATTTTGGAATATCTTTAATACTCATGAACTAGGTTAGTATTATGAATTAATATCATATATATATATATACTTTTTGTAGAATCCTAAATAAGTTTTAGTAAATGTATTATAGTCTTTTTTAACTATAAAAATGGTTTTTGGACCATATTGGATGGTGGAATTGAAAACCAAAATCACAACATCCACAAAGGTAGTAAATCGACACCTCATAGATGATATTTTCATTTTTAGAATAAAAATAAGAGCGAAAGAGTGTTAAGGTGTATTTTACACTTACATACTAAAATTATAGTATATATAAGAAAATATAGTTATAATTTTACTTTGTATATAAGAGTTAAGGATAGAATAATAAGAAACACAATTAAAATGAATTGAATGAGAATGAAAAAGGATTTAACTATTGTTATACTCTCCTTGAGAACCTCCATAAGGAAATTAATTTTGGTCTTTTATTGAGACCAAGGGTACCTGAACATGGGGTAGAGATTTGGGAGTGGTATTAGATAGAAATTTAAAAATATTCTAGGCTTTTGTGGTGTGAGGATAAGTTGTGGTGAGGGCTAATATTTATAGTGGAGGAGAGGGATGTTTTTTAAAATTTTATTCATTAGTTTTTTATTTTGGAACAATACTATGAATAGTTTTTATTCCCATTACTAAATAAAATAAATGGAGAATTCTATTTAGATATTATTTATACTTATATCATCTAAAACTCAAGAATGAACTAATAATTCATTTATTTACTTATAATGTTAAATACCATAAATTACTATATTTCACTATTGACCAAAAATTTAACTCTTTTAGAAAAATACAAAAAATTCACTCTAGATCTTTTAAGAAATTTAGAATTAAAAAATGAACTGAATTTTGGGAAAATAATTTTCTAAATCTTAAAATTAAATTTTTACATAAAATTATTATTTATTTGGAAAATACCAATTGTAAATTTATAACCTATTTTATAACACATTGAAAAATTAATTAAGGCCTCATAAAAATATGTTATAAAAACAAGGAAAAAATATTAATTTTTTAATAAATTTAAGAAAATAATTTTTTTTAAATTATTATAGTTATTGTAAAATTGAAAATAAAAATTTATGTTTTATGAAAAATTTCACACTTAATTAATATTTTTTTAAACAGTTATTAACTTATAATATGATATAATTATATTAGATTACCATTCATAATATTTATATATTTTTTATACTTTCATAGGTGAGTTTAACATTCTAATCATAAATATACTATCACTTCTAATGAAAATGTCAGTTTTAAAAAAATCAAAATTTTTCACTGTTTACTAGAAAATAAATATTTTTATAAAATAACAAAATTTCACCCAAATATAATTGTGAAATTATGATTTTAAAAATTAATTTTATTTTTATCTATATAATTTATAAAAGTTTCATAATTAAGTTTTGAAACAAGTGCACCTTTAAAAGTTAGTAAAACTTATTTTATTGAAATATATCACTTTAATGTGTATAATTGGATTCATTATTATATTATGCCTATAAAAAAATTGGATGAATATAAAAACATTTGATTAAATATATAATATATAATTTTAATAATTTGGTTGATACTATTCATTCCCACCTATATAATTATTAGGTTATAACAGTCATTTTAAAATAATTATATTTAATTTTATATCCTTATTTGGTTAAGCTTGGTGTTTTGGGAATCCTATAGTATAAAAGATATTAAATTTAAAAAAGATACATACTATAAAATATTGGTGTGTTAAATTCTTCTCTCTTTTAATAAGTTTCATCATCGTAGTTTTAAATTGTACTTTGATAATCAATGGTTGATACTTTAAAATTTCTTTACAGGAAACCCACATTAGGAATACAGTTAAAAAATATCCTCTTAATAACAGGGAATGTGAAATGTAGAGGTTACTAAAAAACTAGATATTAGAATAAGATAACATTTGTGAAAAGTGAAAATATGGACATGGAAGAATAATCTAACCATTAAGTTCCTTGAGAGAGTGATATAGATATGTTCATTAGAAAGTTAACCATTAAAAATTCGTAAATTTGTGATCGATTAAAATACCATGGATTTCTTAGAAAGAAAAGTAAAAAGATAATGTTTTGTTGAAAAATATTTTTCCACGATTTGAGTGAATATCTGGATAAGAACATTAGAAAGTAAACTTAGTCGACTAATTTTTAGGTCATAAACATAATTTTATCCTTTGGTTGTGCTTCGATCTATTTTCACTCCATCCCTTATACCTAGAAATGAATGTTAAATACGATTTTTTACCTGAAGCACTCTTAATGAATCATATAGTCCTTAAGTCATTCCATCGACCTTTAAATGTTTTCTAATACCAATAAGGTTATCATATGTTATTAATGACCAAATATTTCTAAATTTTAACTTGATCTATTCCACCAACTGTTAATCTTAAGACTCATCTAAAACATTTCTATCCACATTCAACGACTAAAAATTTAGAAGTAAGGTCACTAAATTTCTAAAATCAACTTAATATAAGGTTCTATAAATAATGTAGATCTTATTATCACATACCAAGTATATGAGTACCTTAATCTCCTTTAATCCTTGATGAAACATTCTTGCTTCCATGAGTATAATCTCAGGTTTTTGAATAAAATACTTAAAGACAAACATCTAATAATTCTAGAATAACCTAAAACATCAGATCACTAACCACATTCATTATCACTAACCCTATACCATTAAAATCTATTTGTTATTATCTCAACATCAAGGACATATTTTGGGTTATATTTCCTAGGGAATGTGTTTAAAAATTATAAACCTACAATAGAATCACTTCTATTGATCACTGTTCATATTCATAAGATGATTCCAATTCATTAAATAATAAGTATTACAATAAAATCCTTAAATATCTCATTATTATTTTAATAAAAATAAATTTTATAAAATACTCAAAAAAGATAATTCTTTAATATAAACATCGACATAATAATCATTCCTCTTTTTTCCATGGTAATAGCATGATCTTGACCGTAAATCATTATCCACTTTTGGGGTATATTACTTTAATGATTGATACATTGATTTTAGTAGTGTCCTATCTTCTTGAAGTTTAAGTAGTGTATATTTGAAAACATTTTATTTCCATTACAATCAAAATCATGGTGGCCTTTCTCTTCACACTTGTAAAAAACTCTTATTACTTTTAAGAAAGTACCAGTGTGCTTCTTTCCATAATTAATACTTGTCGGAAAATAGTTATTTCTCTTATTTACTTTATCCAAATTTTTCCTAGTAATACTCTTGTTATTATTATTCCCTATGAAGCCACAATACATAGAAAAATATTTCTCCTTCTTGTGAGAACACGATACTATCTCCTCATATGATGAAAACATTTGAGAGACTAGTTAACTCTGAAATACTAGATTAAACCCATCAAACAAATGACCATTCTTACTCTTTAGATTATGTGTATTGACGAGGTTCCAATTCCTTCCACTAGGCTCCATTTCTAAAAAATGGAATACACTATATTAGATCATAACACTATGAAACATAATTTATAATGCCAAAACTAGTGAAATACTTAACATAAATTTAAAATTTATGCATAGTTAATCACAAAATCATAAACATTGATTCTCTGGGGTCATATATACTTTTAAATCCTTCATAATTGTTTTTATGGTGAATGTGTATTATCCTAATCATGTCTCCAGAGAGTGTTACATCAGGTCTATAGTAAATCTCGTTGTTGTTTACTAGATTATGACGAGTCCAACTCGAAATATAACAACCCAAAATTTTATCAAGGGAAATTCCCTTTTTTAAAATTAATTTATATAGTATAAACCATATAAAATCATATTTAGAACACAATACAAACATTATAAATGAATAATTAATTAAATAAGAAGTATTTCTAGAAGTTAAGAAGCCTATACTGATGAAATAGTAACATGACCTTAGGAATATTAATATGAACCATATGAATAGTTAACCATCCAAATGAATAATAAACATACCCATTAATGAATAAATAATATTTAGGAATCTTATAAATGAAAATATGATATAATTATATCATAGTATAAGTATATAAATGTTATAAAAATTATTAATTAAGTGTTGGTATTTTTGTAAGTCATAAATATTTAATTACAATTTTATAATTAATATAATTAAATAAAATAAAATATATTTTCATAAAATTTATTCATATAATAATATTTTTTTTATGATTATATGAAAATTTTATGAGTCCTTAATTAATTTTCCAAAGTGTTATGAAATCAGTTTTAATTTGAAAATTTATACTTTTCAAGTAAATGTTGATTTTAATTAAAAATGAAAATTTCCATATTTAGAAAATCATTTTCATAAAACTGAGTTCATTTTTAAAGTCTACATGTCGAAAAATGGTTACCAATTTTTTTTTGTGATTTTTCTTAAATACTTGATTTTTTAGTGAATAGTAAAATATGATAATATATTGTATTTATAAATTATAAGTTAAATAAACTATTACTTGAGTCATCAATTCTCTAAGCACCATAATCTAGAACCTTCCATATCTATTTACTATATTTATTCATGGAATCATCACTATTGATTATTTTGATCCAAAATAACAAAATAATGATTAAAATAATGAGAAAATGCCCCTCTCCTCCCCTATAAATACCACCCGTGACGACATCTTCCCCTCACACCTTCCAATATTTGAGACTTGTCCAAATTATGCCCAATAATCTTACCAATACCCTAGCCCATATACCAGATCTCTTGGTCTCAACAAAATACCAAAACCTTTCACCTAAGGTGGTTCTCAAGGTGGAGAAATACATGAGTTAAAATCCTATTTCTTTTATTTTAATTTCATTTCTTGTTCTTTTCTTTCCTTATTCTCTCCTCACCTCCCCTAATCCAAATGGAATGATAATTCCATTACCTTACATATAATGTAATGTTATTATGCTAATAGAATAATATATGATCAAATCCGTTCTTATCTCCCATTTATTATAAAAATTGTAATGTCATCCATGAGGTGTTGTTTTATCACCTTCAAGGATGACAAGTTTTCCTTTTCCATCCCACCTTAAAGGATAGTCATAAAACCATTATAATGGTTGAAAAAATATTTTAAAATTTATATTATAACCCATTTTTATTTTATGAATTTAACATATTTATAAAATACTAATTGATAATACAAAATGAGTTTGTTGTGATAAAAAATCTACAAAATTAACCTAAACGATTACCAATAACTATTTATCTAATGATTCATCTTCATACCATATAACCAAACGATAAATATAAAAATTTAATTTTTTTTATGATCATAAATAACCTATAATTTCAATTCTTTAGAATTATTCCAATTGTACTTGAACTTCCATACTTATAAACAAACTGATCATGAAAACCATGAAAATGAACATTTATTAACGATAAAATTTAACTCTATAACTCGTCAAAAATCCCATAAATTAACTTAATATAACTATAATGAATCAAATGAATCAAATGAATTTATAAAAGGTTTTTTATTTTTCAATTAAGTAATTTAATTTTATTATTCATGATATTAAAGATAAGAAGCATTCAGACCTAAGGTAGGGGGAATTCTTGAACCCAACTACATTTCCTTGGGTTTTCCATATTTCACCTAATTTCAAGTATGAATTTAACTTTAATTTTCCTTAAATATAATTTCTTTATCCTTCCCTTTTCTTTTCTAGTTATACATTTTTCCAATATCCTTTTATGAAAAATTTAATGATTTTTTTTTCAAAAAGAACTCTTATTTTTAAAAATACATATTTTACTTCTCATGATTTTTTTCTTCTTCACTCAAGATTTATTATTCTTATGAAAAGTATGTTATTAAATTTTTTTTTGAGAATACAAAATTTTATGAATGCATTATTTGTGAAATGAAACTAATTCCTATCCATGGTGTATTTTATGTCCAATATTGATATACATTCTATATTGCATGCATGATATTGTAAATGTTATGTTGTTATAGGTGCACCTAGAATTATATAGCACATGAAAATGTAATGATGTGAGGGGTGCACCCAGAATTATATAGTGATCCAATTCATTGGTTAATGTGATGAATCTCGTGAAAAAAGTGAAATATGTGTGAACATGATTCTATCTTTGCTCAGAACTTTGTGTAGTAGTTGAAAACTAAGTGGAGATGTTTAATTTTTATGAATCGCCACAATATATGACTTTATCTAATTTTTCTTTCATTATTATGATGTTATTATGCTGATAATGCTCACCCATTTTTATGACTCTTATTTATCCTCTTACCAGGATTTTATCACACCCCTTATTTTGACGTATATCCACAAGTGAATACTTTCACTAAGGAGAACACAATGGCTAATTATAACATAGATAAGATGGAATAAAGTTTATGTTTATGTGTTATTATGTAAAAGTTATGTATGATCTTAATTTTATGAAGACACTAACCTATTTGATCTAGGATTTTTAAAACTATTATGTTGTTTATTATTAAAATTATGTAATAGTCATGTAAGAAGATAAGGATCAAATAAGCTTTGTTTTAAAAAAATTCCAATCATAGGGATCCCACAAGATAAGGATTTAGAGTTAATTTCATAATGGGATAAATTGTTTATTCATGAATTTTTGAATTATTTTTTTGTTAAAACCCTTTATATTTTTGAAAATGGAGGGAACTAGGAGAAACCAGGCAAAAAATTCATGTGAGGGATAATTCAGTGATTGCTTGAATGACACCCCCAATTCCATAGTAGGTGGAGTTCCAAATTTCATGGTGATTCTTACCCAAATATCTCAATCTATGAATAATAAATTTAATAATATGGAACATACACATTCACCTAATAGGGAGAAACTGGATATTGATTCTGTTATGTGGAAATGACCACTGGCCTTTAGTGGATATTCCAATACACTAGTTGTAGAACTTTGGGTCAACTCAATGGAGTATATATTTTTTATAATTTTCTATTCTGAGATTGAGAAGGTAACACTGGATATATATTATGTAGAAGGAGAGGCCTACCAATGGTGGGCATTGATTAAGAAAACCAAGCTAAAGGAAAAAAAAATTGAAGAGATGGAGTGAGAAGACATTAAGATAATGTTTTTAACAAGTACTTCCTTAGAGCTATTCATACAAAGATAGAGAGATAATTCATAGAGTTGAAGAAAAAGGAAGTTAAACATTTCACAACCTATGAGAAAAATTTCACAAGGATTTCAAGGTACACTTTAGGTTTTACCATAAATAATGATAGAAAAATTGATATATTATTTAGTGGTTTAAAATATCAACTTCTAAAGTCTCTAAAAATTAAAGACATTAGGATTTATGAATAATTTGTTTGTTGTGATCTCAAAGTGGCGATGGAGTTTGGATAATGGTCCCATTGATATTGGGATAAGAAATTGAAGTTGTATTTTAAGATATGGGATCTAATGAGAATAGTGGAAAGAAAATCCCACCACCCAAATATAAAAAATATGGTAAGAAGCATTATGGGAATTTCCTCAAAAGGATGGGAAAATTATATTAGTGTAGGAGAGAGGTCCAGCAAGATCATGAATGTTGAAGAGACATGAATAAGTCAGAAAATATGGTAGAGTAAAAGATATCACCAAGCAGAGTTCAATGCATCAACTGTAGGGAGTAAGGGAACTATGCAAGCCAGTGCACTAAACGCCGAGTCCTCTTGGGTAATCAGTATTAGTAGTCACCAAAGCCAAATAAGAAATGTAATGTTTATGCCATCCCTACGACTAAGGTGGAGCTCAAAAATGACGTGATGATAGGTATGATGGTTATCCATTCAAGAGTTTTGAACATAATATTTGATTCTAGTTCTATATATTCCTTCATATCTTATAATTATAATAGAGCTATTTAAATAACACCTCAAAATATGGAGGTTGAGTTATCTATGGGAATATAAAATTGGGAAATTATTTCTTACAAAGTATATAACTCCTCCCCAGTAAATATTTATAGAATAAACCACCCAAAAAATCTAGTCTTAATTTCTTTGGTGGTGTTTAAACATATATTGGGTATGTATTGCATATAATTATACAAAGACAATATAAAATATCGGGAAAAGGGGGATCAATCTTCTCATCCTGATGTATCCTAAAATTATGTATAAGTGTAAGGAGGAAGATGATTTTTCTTTGGAATCATCATCTTAAGTGTGCATATTATTTCTTTATGAGCATGCACATCTAGATAAAATTATTGAGACAAAGGAGATGACCATTTTTAAAAATATTCCCATTGTTAGGGACTAAACTGATGTATTCCCTAAATAATTTCTTAGTATCCCACATGATCTAGAGGGTGAGTTCTTAATTGAAATTATTCCAAGATATTTTTATATATCAAAGAAACCATATAGAATAACCACAGTTGAGTTGGAGGAACTGAAGAAGCAGATACAAGAGAATCTGGATAAGGGTTTTATAGGCCTGAGTGCTTCACCATCTAGTGAGACAGTCCTCTTTGTCAAGAAGAAGGATGGATCAATGTGTATTTTCCTTTATTATCATGGTATAAATAATATGATGATAAAAAAATTATGTGATTCCATAGATAGATGACTTATTTGATCAACTGTGTGGGGCCATGTATTTCTCTAAGGTGGGCCTTTGGATGGGATATCACTAATTAAATGTGAGAAAGGAAGATATTACTAATACTACCATCCAAATGATGTATGGACACTTTGAGTTCATAGTGATTACATTTAGACTCCCTAACACTCCATAAATTTTCATGGATTTAGTTAATAAAGTATTTAGATATTACCTCAAACACATTTATAGTAGTCTTTATTAAAAATATTTGGATATACTACAAGAGTAAGGAGGAACGTGAGGGATATTTGAATACTATGATAAATAATTTTCTAAGGGGGAAAAATTATGAAAATTATTTTAAATGTGAGTTCTTGATGGATGATGTTTCATTATTGGGGCATGTTATCACCAATAAAGGGACATTTGTTGACCCTTTTATGAAAATGGTGATTGAAAAGTGGCACAGTCCAAAATCAATAAAGGAGATCCATAGTTTCCTTGGTATAGATGGGTATTACCAGAGATTTATGAAGAAATTCTCATGATTTTAAAAATGATTTACCAAGATGACTCAAAAGGGAGAAAATTTTGTCTGGACCAGTGAATGTGAAGAATACTTCAAATAGTTAAAAATGAGGGTTATCATTTCCCTAGTACTCACACTTATGAAAACTGGGGAACTCTTTTTAGTATACAATGATGCTTCAAAGAAGGGAATATGCAATTTACTAATGAAAAATAATAAAGCGATAGCCTATTCCTCAAGGTATTTAAAAATTCACGAGGAAAACCATCTGACACATGATCTGGAGTTGGAATATGTGATATTTGTGTTGAAAATCTAGTGGCATTATCTCTACGGGGAGAATTATTAAATATATACCGATCATAAAAGACTCATATATATATATATATATTGACATTGAAATAGATTAATATATTCCTGCAAATATGGTTATAAATCATCATGGATTATTATTTCTCTATCCACTGCCACCCTAGAAAATAAAATAAGGGGGTGGATGCTCTAAGTAGAAAGGATCATGAAACATTATTAATGATGAGAGTTGAGAAGGATCCAATATTCTTATATTCTTAAAGGATGGACATGTGAGTTATTAAGGAAGGAACATCATTAATCCTTTCTCAAATGTTTTCTCAAAAATCCCTCATGATGAAAATAAAGTATGATCAAAGAAATGAAGTTGAACCTCAGAATAAGTTGAAAGTTATAAGAAAGGGTAAATCCTTAGAGTTTAAAATTGACGAGGAAGGAATTGTATGATTTGGGTATCAATTATGTGTACCATCCGATCCAGAGGTAAAAAATTATCTTATGAATAACGCACAAAGCTCAACCTTCTCTATTCACTCAAAGTGCACAAATATGTATCAATATATCCAAGAAAACTATTTGTTGTATAGTTTAGATAAGGATATCATTGACTATATATCAATGTACCTAGTATGTTAGTTAGTAAAGGATGAAATAAAAAACGTCTAAGGGGTTGATACAACCATTACCCATACAAACATGGATATATGAAAATATGATCTTGGAATTTTCCACCAGACTTCCAAAAACATCCAAAGAAAACAATTCTATATGGGTTGTTGTGGATCATCTTATAATGAAAACTCCCTTTATCACAATTTGAGAGCAATTATCACTGGGTTAGCTTTCAAAAATATATATCATAGAATTTGTATGGTCGAATGGAGTATCACTATCAATTATATCAGATTGAGATCTATGATTCAACTACAAGTTTGTAAAATTATTCAACATGATCAAAATAATGAGATGAACTTCAGTATGGATTGTCATCCTAAAGATGATTCCAATCTAAATAAACTTTTCATACACTAGAATACATGAAGATATATTGTTTTATAGACTTTAAAGAATGATATGAACAACATCTTCCTCTAGTTTAACTCTATTACAACAATAGTTTCAACCCTAGAATCCAAATTGATCCATGTGAAGCCCTTTAGGGGAAAAGGTGGAGAACACTAAAATGTTGGATGAAGTTGGTGAAAACTAGATCATATGACCTGAAATAGTCAAAGAAATTGTAGATAAAGTAAAAAATATTCAGTAGCACATCAAGGAATCCAAAATTCAAAAGAAGAGCTATGTTTAAAATCATTTTTTGGGATATATAGTTTAAGGATAGAGACAAGGTATTCCTCTATGTATTTACATGGAAGATGATCATGAGATTTGGTAAGAATGGAAAGCTGAGTACTAGGTACATAGACCCCTTTTAGATTCTTGATCGAGTCAGATCTAGGTCCTATTAACCGAAACTTCCTCCTACCATGCCTCAAGTACATGATATATTCCATGTATCCCTCTTGTGGAAGTACAAACAAAATCCTTCACATGAAATGAAACCATTGGTGTTACAGTTGGAAAATGATCTCTCATATGAGGAACAACCAATGAAGTTCTTGGACTATAGAGATAGAATTATATGTAATAATACTACCCACCTAATCAAAGTACTATGAAAAAACCATAAGTATGTAGAGGAAATATGGGAACTGGACTAACAAATCAAAGAGAATTAGCCTCATTTATTTTCACTAAAGTATGTATAATAAAATTTTGAGGTTGAAATTTCTTATTGGGGGAAGAATGTAACAACCCATAATTTTATAAATGGAAATCCCATTCTTATAATTATGCTATATAGTATAAACCACATAAAATCACATTGAGAACACAATAAAAACTTTATAAATGAATAATGAATAAAATAAGAAGTTTTTCATGAAGTTAAGAAACCTATACCGATGAAATAAAAACTTGACCTTAGGAATAGTAAAATAACCCTTAAAAATAGTGAACCAGACAAATGAATAGTAAACTCAGCCATTAAATTATAAATAATATTTAGAAATCCTATAAATGAAAATATGATATAATAATATCATAGTATAAGTAAATAAATGTATTAAAAATTATTAATTGAGTATTAGTATTTTTGTAATTCATAAAAATTTAATTACAATTTAATAATTAATATAATGATTCAAAATATTTTTTTATAAATTTTATTCATATAATAATATTTTTTTGTAATATGATTATAAGATAATTTTATGAGATGGAGAGATAGAGAGGCCGATACTGGGCGAGAAAGTGAGATACCTGACTCTGGATGATCGAAACCCTAATACAGTTCTGCAATCTTTCACTGATGTCGTCATCAGAAGAACAACCATGAACACTAAGGCCTGCTCAAATGATGTTGCAGTTCCTACTCTCTACGTTTTCCCTAAACATTTTCATCACCACAGAAAACCAACGTTTTCTTTCTCAATAAAATTAGGGTAACACTCTTGCATCTGATCTTCACTTTGTTCTTTTTGGTAAGTTTTCTTATCGTAGGATGTCACTGAAATAGTTAATAAATGCGCTTGAAACCATCGGATTTTTGGGATTTCACCTCAGCCTGTAAAACTCCTATATTTTTTTATTTCTCTTTTCTTCTGAGGATGATTAGTATAGGTTATGGGAGAGACAATCATGGTTATTTGGGGGTTACTCTATGAAAATTCTTAAATAGACCACAAATGTTTACCATTGTACCGTGTCCCCCATCTTCCTAGTTCGGATTTGATTCCCTGGGTTACCTTTTCTTTTGTTTAAGCAACCTACCATGTTCCCAATATCCATGCTCATGGTTAAACCATTAAATATGGATTTTGAGACAAGGAGTCTCTCAAGACCATCCGTTTCAAGGATTTTTGTTGAAGTTGATGTTTCTCAGGATCTGCCTTCTCAAATTTAGATTTTTAATAGAGAGTCTGGATTCTTTCAGTAGTTTGTTTATGAGAGCCTACCCAAATATTTTCATATATGCCTTAATCTTATAAATTCTTCAATGTATTGTGGACATAAGATTGCATGTCCTGAGGCTAGGAAATCTATTTGGGTTACGGAAGACAAGTAGAATGGGATCAATGCTAGACAGATGGATAATGTCGATCAACCTGGCCTTCCAGCTAATGGAAAAAATATAATGTGAGCAAGGTGGTAAATATGGATCAGCCTTAGGAAATGATGGGAATTCTAGGAGATGTTGATGCCCTACTTGCTTCATGTGCCAGCACTATCCCTCCTCTATGGCTAAGGACCAGGAAAATCACTTAGAATTAAAAGATGCTCGAGCCAATGAACAGAGTGAACTCTTTGATTCTAGTGAGTCCTCACACAGGGATGATAATCAATCTTATAAAATTTAGGAAATAGTTTTAAAATAAATGGCTAGGAAGGGAAAAAAGCCCATTGTTGACACCTATGGATTCATTAATTCAAATCCAAGAAAAACAAAAAACCATAGAGATTACTCTCACCTTGAAGGAACTATTATCCCATGATCCTATGATGCCTCTAGGTTGGAAATCAATGAACCTGTTAAATCCCAATATTTGGGGGATCACTCAACTGATGACTATTATGATGTATGAAAAATAGAATCTTGTCTAAAAATATTCTTATTGTAATGAGAAGGAGGTGGAGGTAGAAGTCCAAGATTGGATAGAGGAGCATGATGCGATCGTTTTACATAAATATTGGAATAAAACTATTACTGGACCGAAATATCTTGATATTAGAAAACAGATTTTCATAAGTATGTTGGATGAGTATAAAAATAATCATGATTTCAACTTTAAATATAATTTATGGGAATTACCTTTTCCATTGCTCAAAACATCTTCCTTCTTGAGCTTTTGGGACTGTTTCCTCTACCCAGTTTCATATGTGATTTTTCTTCTTGGATTAGGCAACCTTTAGGTTATTTTTTTATTGAACAATTATATTATTTGTAAAGTACACTTTTTATTAAATGTTGTTATTGGATAAGGGTGATGTTTTGATCTCAATTGTCTTAAAACAAAATATATTTTCATGATTCTGGGCTATGAGACAATAAATATAGGATATATACTTGTGCTGGTAGGTCCCTGAGGGAATTACATGATTTTTTGTGATATGTGTTTCTTTTTGTTTGTGAATTCTTTTGGGGTTTCCCTCTATAATGCGGTGTATCATGATTTATTTGTTTTTGATGCCTTGCTGGATGTCTTAGCTTGCATGCAATGGAGAGTGGATTTTCACCATGACCAGTGATCTTCTTACTTGAGGATATCCTGATACAAGATATTTTTCTGGATGGCCTAGTTGGATGAGAGAGCTGGAGTAGCATTATTCTTGATGGATGAAGACACTGACTCATATGGACCTTCATCAGCGGGATGATACTCTGACGGCTATGGGAGAGTGATGGATATTTCTCTGAGCATACTAACAATTATGGGTTGCTTACATAGACTTCCTTTAAGATTATCTCTGGATGTTTTAGTATAGATTAAATTGAAGACTTGGAATGTATGACCATATCATGTTCAACCTTGTTGGGTGGATTTCTCCACTATAATGCCATATGTTTTTTGATTATCAAATTCAGAGATTTATTACAGCACATGGATGTCTTCTTGATGTTTTAGTTTTAAAGAATGGGATGCCTTAGGATAGTCGACCGACACCTATACAGGCTTCCTGGATTTCATTTTCCTCTCATTGCATTTCAACCTTTCATTTTACAAGCACAAATACATAGCAGCGTGAAGGAAAAATCTCAAGTTGTTAGAGAAGAAAAGTTTTTCAGGCATTGGATTCCCTTCAAATTGGATGGATTGGTGGAGTCCCCATTTATAGTACAACCCTTTTTAAGGTCATGGAATAGTTGATAATAGGTTCTTTCAATCTCCTTTTCTTCTCAAGATTTTCCTGGGTTTTTCTCGATTTTTTTGGTTTAGAATTCTCTAAATCCCTGTTGGTGAAAGTTCATTTAACCTCTTGTTTGTATTGCTATTTTTGTTTTTTTAATAAAGTACTTTTGGGAATGAATTGGGTGAGCAATTAATTTCAACACTTTTATTAAAAAATGATAATTTTATGAGACCTTAATTAGTTTTTCAAAGAATTATAAAATCAGTTTTAATTGGAAATCTATATTTTTCAAGTAATTGATAATTTTAAATATAAATTAAATTTATCAAATTTAGAAATTTTTTTTCTTAAAATCAGGTTCATTTTTAAATTCTACACATCAAAAAATAGTTAGGGTGATTTTTTTTGGATTTTTCTAAAATACTTTGTAAAATATATTAATTTATGGTATTTATAAATTATAAGTTAAACACACTATTAATTTAGTCATCAATGATGTATGAACCATAATATAGAACCATCCTTTTCTATTTATTGTATTTGTTCATGTAATCATCACTATTTCTTGTCTTGATCCAAAATAATAAACTAATGATCAAAATAGTGAGAAAACCCCCCCTCCTCCCATATAAATGACACCCTAGACACCTCTTCTCCTCACACCTTCCAAGATTTGAGTCTTTCCCAAATTATACCCAATACTCTTACAAATCCATCCCCCACATCTAGGATCTCTTGGTTTCATCAAAATACCAAAAATTTTTCCCTAAGGAGGTTCTTAAGGAGGAGAAATACAAGAGATAAAACCTTCTTTCTTTTCATTTAATTTATTTACATGTTCTTTTCTTAGTATCCTCTAACATACCCTCATCCAAATCGCATGATAACTAGAATAACTTAAAAATACTAGAATTTTATTTTTCTAATTAAAAAATCCACCATAAAATACCTTTTTTCTATCTCTTTTATTCTAAATATGGAAACGTCGTTCATGTGGTGTTGTTTTATCACCTTCAAGTATGAAAAGTTTTTATTTTATCTAACAACCATAAAGGCTAGTCATAAAGAAATTATAATTGTTGCAACAGATTTTAAAATTTATTTTATAACCCCTTTTATGTTATATATTTAACATATTTACATAATACAAAATGATAAAACATAATGATTTCATTATGATTGGAAACCTCCAAAATTAACCTAAATGATAATCATTAAATATTTATCTAATGATTAATCCTCATACCGTATAACCAAATGATATATATAACCATTTAAAATTCCATATTATCATTAATAATCTATAATTTCAATTTTTCAGAATTATTCCAATTGTACATAAACTTCCATACTTATAAAAAAATGAACCAATCATGAAAACCAAGAAAAGGATCACTCCCGAATGTTAAAATTTGACTTTGTAACTCATTAAAAATACCATAAATGAATTTATAAAAACTATAAGGAATAAAATTCATGTAAAAAAGGTTATGTATTTTTCAATTAATGAATTTAATTTTATTATCAATGATATTAAAAAGAATAAATAATTTAGACATAAAGTAAGGGGAATTTTTGAACCCAAATCCGTTTCCTTGGGTTTTCCCACTTTCACCCCATTTTCAGTATAGATGTAATGTTATTGTTCCTTAAATATAATTTCCTTATCCTTAAATTTTATTTTTTTGGATATACATGTTATCAATCTACTTTTAGGAAAAATTAAATTATTTTTACCCAGAACAACTATTCTTTCCAAAAATACATATTTTACTTCTCAAGAGATTTTTTTCTTCTTTACTCAAGATTGACGATTCTTGTGCCAAGTATGTTTTTCCATGTTTCATTTGGGAACCAAAAATTTTATAAATGAAATATTTTTTAAATTAAATCCATTCCTTTCCAAGGTTTATTTTATATTTATGATTTATATATGTTCTATGTGGTATACATGATAATGTAAATGTCATGACATGATGAGTGTACCTGGAATTATGCAGTGCATGAAAATGTTATGATGTGACGTGTGAACCCATAACTATATACTGCTCCAATGCATCAGGAAATGTGATTTATATCATGAGAAAAAGTGAAATATGTGTGAAAATGATGCTAGTTTTGTTTACTACTGTGTGTGGTAGTTGACTGCTAAGACATGATGTTTCATTTTTATGAATTGAAACATTCCAGGCCTTTATCTAATGCTTCCTCTCATGATTATGATGTTATGATGATGATTATTTTCACTCATGTTTTATGCCTCATATTTATCCTCTTACTTAGATTTTATATTACCCCTTATTTTTATGTGTATCATTAGGTGAATACTTATACTAAGGAGAACATGAGGGCCAATAAGAAAATAAAGAAAAAGGAAATAAATAAATGTTTATGATTTATTATGTAAAATTTATGTATGATCCCAATTTTTCCAAGACACTAAATAGTTTGATTCAGGATTTTTAAATATATTATGTTGCTTAACTTTAAGATGATTTAATAGTCATGTAAAAAAATTCAGGTCATCATATGACGCACCTTGTCAGAGTTGTTTCCCTAGGTAAATCTGTGTTAGAACCATATCCACTTGTAGTATACAAAAAATTACGCCTTTTTAGGATGACCCACATAATCTCTACCTTACCAAAATTCTATGATGTTATTATATGTTTATCCTTAAAGTCTATCTTAGGGTTATGTTATATAATATATGTTTTCTAAATCTATTTTCCATGGTTTCAACTAAGCTTTCTACGATATGAACTATAAAGACTCCAACCCTAGTATCATAGAGCTAGTGCCTTACTTAATTACATTAGTGAATTGAATAATTGATCAAATCCAAAAGTATTGAATAGTTTAGTAGAGTTGGAAATAGATACAAACATTAAATTTCAACTTGAAAAGAAAAAAAACATATCAAATCTATTGGAAACATCCATAACTCATATATTTTCTATGCAAGTCACTCAATATGTATATGTTCTCATCTCGGGGAAAAATAAAACATAAAAAATGGGTGAGCTCATATTCAAAATAAGGGTAAACAATACAACAAAAGATATCATAAATAAACATAAAAAATAAGACATGATGAATAACTAAATACACATACAATTAAAACATAATATTGAGAATAATATGGTTGGAATAAAATATTTTTAAATAATTATATATAGATAATCACATGGTAATGAAACTTATCCTTGGATATTATACTAGTTTAATAATCACATGGAATATCAATTAATTGTATCATAATGAGGGAATTCATAATGATGAACATCATAAACATAACATCAAGGCCACAACCAATAAGTATAAATAAATGGGAATGACCTTGTCCAAAACCTGGTCTAATTTGTGTAATGAGACCTAGCAATTCATCACATGACTATAGCAAGCTCCACCCATTACTTACTAAGTCCAAATTATTCCTTATATGTAAAATAAAAATCTATATTTAAATCAAAGTTTCCCATACCACTTTGAAATATTTTAATCACAAGAAAAGACAAAAGTACTCTCATAAAATCATTGATAAATTCTTTAGATAAATAACCTATTTTACTTTAGGAAAGAATAGTTATTTTGGAAAATAATTTGTATTTGTCATAAAATAATATTATAAACATTTATATCTCAGAAAATAAAATTTAGGGACAATGAAATAATATTTAAGGCATTAATGATTTTTAACTAAAGTGAAAACATATAAAAAGGGCATTTAAGAAACTTTATAAATAAGCCGCTTTAGTGAGTTTTAAGGGAAAATATTAAAGAGTATTCAAAATAGACAAAGGAATAATTTTTCTATAAAACTAGAAATGAATAAAGATATTTTTTCATGATAAAATTAGTTATTTTATTAAAATAATGGTGGCTTAAAATATACTATCGAGTACACTTGAAAATGGGTAAGAAACTGAGAAGTTCCCTTTAACCGGGTTTTCTTTTCGAGATGAATTGAGGAGGGAACCTTTTTAAAGAATGTATTTCACCATAAAAGAAGAATGATTTGATTTTAATACCTGATTTGGAAAAATTTAAATATAATATAGAATAAGTAAATAAATATAAAGAGGAATTACACTATGGTTAAGAGATAGAAAGAGTAACCAAAATGAGAATAGAGGTTCAGGTAGAATCCCTAACACTTTGAAAACAGTCGAACCATATGACCCCAAAAATTAATGATCATAAAATAAGTCATTTAATACCTTGAAAATAAATATATTCATGATACGATACTTGAATTTTCATTATATATGCACCACACACATGACATAGTTGTGAATAAGGCGTATCTCAATGAAATAAAAGTGAGGCGAGAAAACCCTTACTTTATGTCTGAATGTGTTCTACATTCGATATTAATGTCCACGATAATAAAGACAAATATATTAATTAATTAATTAATAAAAATTTATACATTTATTTTATTTGATATAGTTTAATTTACTTCATTTATGTTATTTTTTAAGATTTATATGATATGAATTTATTGATTGGAAGCACTCGTTTCCTTGGTTTTCAATATAGCTTTACATGTATACCTATATTGAAAATTATGTAAAATGGGGTTAGTTTTCCAAAAATTTAAATTATATTTTATTAATAAAATTAGAGAATATTAAATGGTTATATACTTCTTTTGGTTGTATGGTTTGGGGTTGAATCATTAGATAAAATGCCAATGATAATCGTTTAGATTATTTTGGAATTTCTTTCATCATCAGGAACTAGTTTTTTATTATGAATTAATATGATATATATACAGGTTAAATAATGTTAAATATGTTTTAATACATTTATTATAGTTTATTTTTTCCATAAAATTATTTTAAGACCAGGATTGAAGGTGGAATGTAAAAACAAAGACACGTCGTCCACAAAGGTCGTAAATCAGCACCTCAGAGACGATGTTTTCATTTTTAGAATAAAAGGAATAGGGGAAAAGAATTAATGGTGGACTTTAAAATTTAAATAATAAAATTTAAATATATATAATATAATGGATTTATAATTTTACATTCAATAGAAGTGGTTTTTTATAATAAGAATAAAATAAATTAAAAGGAATTATAAGAGAATAAAATATGACTTACCTCTTGAATTCCTCTCCTTGAGAACCTATTTAAAGAAATTGATTTTAGTATTTTTGGAGACCAAGGGATCATGAACATGTGTGATAGGTTTTAGAGAGTTATTGGGAAAAAACTGGACAATATTTAGGGATTTGATGGTTCTTGGATAAGAGGTGGTGAGGGGTTATTTATAGTGGAGGAGAGGGGTGTTTTTTTAATATTTAATTCATTAGTTTATAATTTTTTCCAAATTCTATGAATAGTTTCTATTCCTATGAATAAATATAGTAAAGAGAGTGTGTTAGTTAAAAATTATGGTCAGTTATATCATTCATGAGTCAATAATGACATAATAATTCATTTATTTACTTACATTGTTAAATACCATAAATTACCGTATTTCACTATTCACCAAAGATTCAACTATTTTTGAAAAATACCTAAAATTCACCCGTATAATTTTTTTATAATTATAATATAACCATGAAAACCATATTATGAAAATAATTTTATAAATTTGAGAAATTTAATTTTTAATTAAAATCATCATTTACTTGGAAAATACCAATTTTAAAATCATAACCGATTTTATAACCCTTCAACAAATTAATTAAGGTCTCATAAAATTATATTATAATAATAAGAAAAAATATTATTTTTTGAATAAATTAAATGAAGTTATTTTTTTTAAATAATTATATTTATTGTAAAATTGAAAAAAATTGTGTTTTATAAAAATATCAACACTTAATTAATAATTTCTAAAAAATTTATTTAATTATACTATGATTTAATTATATAAAAATACCGATAATAAGATAATTAATTTTTATTTATACTTTCATAGGTGAGATTACTATTCTAATCATAAATATACTATAAATAATAAAAAATGGCATTTTTATAAAAATTGGGATTTTTCACTATTCACTGGAAAATAAATATGTTTAAGGAAATACAAAATTTCACCCTAATTTAATGTCAAATTATTATTTTAAAAATTTATATAATTTATATTAGTAGAATTTATAAAAGTTTCTAAAGTTAGTTTTAAAATAATTTCACCATTAAAAGGTGGTTAAACTACCTTTATAAAAATATAGCTTTTTAATGTGTATAATTGGATTCATTCTTATCCTATGAGTATAAAATAATTTTTATGATTATAAAAAAATTTGATTAAATATATATCATATAAATTTCATAGTTTTTCTAATAATATTAATTCCCACCAATTTAACGGTTAGGTTATAACGCTAGTTTTAAAATAATTGTATTTAATTATATTTAATTGTTTCTTTTAAGCTTGGTGTTGTGTGAAACCCATATTGTTAATGAAATAAAATTTTAAAAAGAGAAATAAATTAAAATATTGGGGTGTTAAACCTCACTAAAAATTTATTTCTCTCCCGATCATGATTTTTTTAATATAGAGTTCTTCTCATTCAAAATAAAATGTTTGATGTTTATAGTCTTGTTATCCTTATATTATCTCCACTTCATTGATTCATAAATGATCCAATACTGATTAATTTAAAACATATTTATCTAAGGTGGAAGTTTTAAAGGTATTAATTCTAAAAACATTGGATTATGAATGATGAGGTCCCAACTCTAAAGTGAAGTAAAAGCATAAAAATTGTTTTTTTGAATAATGGTGTAATCCTCCATTAGCTAAAAAATGAATCACCTACTAGCATGTTTTAATTTCATTAATAAGTCCATAACTTTTAATTTATACATCAATGATAAATTTATTTCCTTTACCTCCTATTTTTATCATTGTTTTTGCTAGAATACATATCGATAATTTCTATTAAAAATCATATTCTTGTGAAAAAAGGAAGTATTTTTTTATGTTCAGGTATTAGTGAACTCTTTACCTATATTTTTAATATTATTTGATCTACCCACCCATATTTCCATCATGAAATTATTCCAAAGATTATTAATAAATATTGAGATACCTTATTCTTTTCTATTAAAAATAATTCTTCAAATCCATGCAACACAACCAAAGTCCCCACACACTTGAGTTTAAAAATAATCATGCATTTAACTTCTAGATAAAGTTGGATTGGGATAAATGAATTGTAATGTGGCTTATTAAAAAATACTTTAATGGATACAAAGGTACTAATAATGTATATATGTAAAGGTAACCGAAAACATGAATTGAATGTAAAATGAATCTTTCAAAGTTGTTCCTCAATCATACTTGAAATATTATTTGAACTCTAATAACATCGGAAAAGAGAAAAACAAAAAGTTATGGATCAAAAAACTTGTATCAAGAATCAAAAGTAAACTATAAATTTAAATAATATGCAAAAAAGGTTCAGAAAACTCTTAAGTTGGGATATATTTTCAATTTCGACTATATTAGTGCACATGAGTTTCACAAGCAATCAAAGTTACATAAATAAAAAGATTTAAAATATATATAGAAAATAAATTTCTAAATAATATAAATCATAAATTGTTAAAATCATTAAACGTTCCAAAAATACTAAGATGGTTTAAATTTTACAAATTATTTGATTCAACTCAAGAATACCATTAACACACTAAAAATAAAAAAAACATAAAAAATTTAAAAAAACATAAAAAAATGGAAAAAATAGTTTTAAATATATCCCAAAATATTATTCCATTTAATAAACCCTTTTTAGTTTAATTATGTTTGAACAATATTTTCATATATAAATTTAAATGGATATAAAATGAAACAAAGAAAATGAGAGACACAACCTGATTTATTTTTCAATGACAGCCTCGAGTTAAGAAAATAGATTATTCCACTTTAAATATACCTGAAATAATGAAAAAAATAAAACATAATAAAAATAAATAAAAATAAAGAATAATGGAGTAGAAAATGGATAAATATTTTTTTATACCCCTAAGTGGGTTTTAGGTTTTTTCTGAACCTAGTCAGACAGTTACAAAAATTTATTCCCAATCTTATAGTGGGCGTGGTTTTATTGATATGAATGACCACACATGGCTTTTCCTGGTGTCTATTAGTAGGTGTCAAGAATGGAGGGACTCAAATATGTGATTAAAACTCTCAACCATCAAGAGAAAATAAATAGAGAATTATAGGTGCCAAGGGGGAGAGAAAAGAAGATAAGGGTGCTCCCTATTAAATTCTATGGTGTCCTCCACCATATGGCATACAGTTTGATGTAAAAGAGGAAGTCACATCACCACATTCTCATACAACTATTATTCTTCCATCCCTACCTGTGTGTCAACTATTATAATATCCAGGTCCTTCTAACTATAGTTGTGGCATCCAAAATTTCCTAAATGGATATGTTAGAAAACAATTTAGCTTGAATAAGATTAAAAAATGATGAATTTATAAAAAAATATTCTATTTAAAGTAATTCATATTAAAAATTAATCTCTTCAGGAATGGATATTAGAATATCAATCTCAATAGGTACATCTTCATTATATTATTCGAAAGTTAGAGATAGGTAGAGATTAGTTTATTTTTCATTATTATAGATGAGAGAATCACTGACCTCTTCATATTATATAAATTTTGACCAATACCCATCCAAATAATATTGATACCCCACAAGTCTATCAACTATAATTTCATTTTAAGAATCCTCCTCAGGAAATGGTTTAAAAAGGTTAAATAGATATTCATTTAATTACTTCTTGGCCTCCTCAGGTTCTTCAACAAGAAAAATTATAGGGGTTACTTCTTCCAATACTAGATCTGGTTCATGCTTTAGCTTATTATCCTAGGATGACCGTACTTATTCATCCATCCATTCTATTTGACTCTCTTTTCTTTTTTACTTTTAATTTAATCCTTTGAAACTAATATTATTCATCATTGTGAAGTTAATATTTCACTAAATAGTGGTTAGTCCATGAAAAATAATTTAAATTGAGATACAACAAGAACATATATGTTTTTTCAGTTTTTTTAAATTAAATCAAAGAAAGTTATTTACAAATTGTGAATAAAAATAGTGATAGAATAAGACTTGGATCCCTATAAACAATTCTATGTTTTGATGCACCTATATTTGGGTGGTTAAAAATATGTTAATTTATTTCCTACTTCATCACATTAGACAACTAGGTTTATCTCTGTTGAGAAGATTTCACATCCAAGCACTCAATACTTCTAATTAATTTTTTATTTTTTTGTTTTATATTTATGAAATCAATTTAAAAAAAATTAAGTTTTGAGAATATATAATGAAATAATAAAATAATACATGTTGATGTAATGAAAAAATAATGAATGAAAAAAAATTATGTTAGAAAGAATGGAAAGAATCATGAGAGAATTACCCAGTGTTAACCTTCATCACCTTATTATTAGTTTCAAATTTACCTAATGAAAAACACCATTTTATGTGTGAGTATAATATTCTTCCTATGGTGTAAATATGTGGTGCACTTAATAATTTCTAAGACACCACACATATTCCTCCTCGATCAAGGAATAATATTGTAGAAGAGAATGATAAACACGGGTGGAAAGTGGAGTCACAAAGGAACCTTTCCCACAAAGAACCACCTCATCACACCTATAAGAAAATAATAAATAGTAATATTTAATGCATGAAGACTTGGGTTCAACAATGGATTATCCCATTGAAATATTGCTCGGGTCTATTACTCATGATCATGGGTATTTTAGATCCCATTGTGCAATAATGAGGTGGAAACACCAAAGATAAAAATGAGAGAATGAATGGAGGAATAAGACTAATATATATTAATAATTCATAATACAATTAAAATTTTAATGAAACTAAAAAATTGTAAAATTATCAAAATAGAATGAAAAATATTTTAATTGTGAGGAGATACTTTTTTATTGGAAAAATAGTAGCTTATTTTCACCCCAGATTTTTCTTTTGAAACATTTTATGTGAATGGAATAATAAATGGATGAGTTGGAAACGTTTTTTCTTATTAAAAGTTCCCCCCTTGTCTTTCATGTGAACTCAAAAAATTTAAGATTCTTTTTACAAGTATATCACAAGTTACGATCGATTTACTATGAATTTTTGGCCTAGATGACTCTTCATATTATAATGAAATAAGTTTCCATGAATTTATGTCCATTAAGGATGAATAATGACATGTGGCCACTATTAGAAGAAATGTTCTCTCAGATGTTTTATTTATCTACGAAAAATTTCATCTTATTTGGTCTAGTAAGTTGTATAACATTTGAAAAAATTCCAAATTCACCAGATCTAGACACAAATTCCATGGCCAGAATTGGGGGCTTCTTTTCGACCCCAAAATGTTGGATTTAACACTTTGTGAAGTTGAATGGAATAAATCCCAATGAAAACAAAATTTTTAAAAATTATTTTTTCAATTTAAATCTTTGTATATAATGTTATGAAAAAATACAAAAGAAAATAAAATAGTTTAAAATAAAAAATTAGTGAATTTTTTAAATTAATCTCAAAATACTACTAAAACTTTAAAATGTTAATATTTACCTAATAATAATAATTTTTTGGGATTAAAAAATTAACATTAAAATTAAAATTTTTAAAATGTTGTCTCTATCAATTTCCCCACAATTAAACATTTCACTCATAGGAAATCATATGTACTAAGGTCAAACCAAAATTTCTAAATCATAAATAAAACACTATTAAAATATCACATCTAAGAAAAATATAATGCTTCCTTCATAGATAAAAATTAACTAACTCCTAAATAATCATTAAAATCCATTCAATTTACTATTAATAATATTGTTCATTTCATACCCACTTCCTTGGAAAAGTATTCCACTCTCGTTCAAGATTTTTTTATATGGAGTTTTTTTATCATTTTCAATAACATTTTTAATCTCCATATCATCTCTGTCATCCTAGTATCTCCACTTCACAGAGTCACATATGTGCTAATAATGAATTATTTTACATTGGTTGTTCTAGGGTTTAGGGTTTACTAGTTTTAAATGTAAAAACATTAGAGGTATAGTGAGGAGAGATAAGATTTAAAGTGATGTAAATGCGTAAAAATTGTTTTCTGAAGAATGGTATGGTCCTTAATCAGCTTGAAAATGAAGAACCTAAAAACACATCTTAATTTTATTGGAACGTACACAACTTGTGATTTTAGAATAAATGAAAAATTTCTTCCCTCTTTACCACCATTTAAAGACTTGTTTCATCATGAATTAATATATATAATTTCTCTTTAAAATCATATTTTTGAGGAATATAGAGGAATATTTTGATCTTCAAGTATTGGTAAACTACTGAAACATCAATTTAATGATATTTAGGCCACCCAACCATATTTTAAAAAATATATTTCTTTCAAAAAAAGTAGTTATAAACATGGAAACACCATTTTTAATTTTCACTCAATTAAATTCATCAAATTATTAAAAGATGTCCAATACCTACCCCCTAACATGAGTTAAATAATAATCATGCACTTATCTTTTAGAGATGGTTGGAAAGGGATACATGACTATTAATTTGGATTCCTAACAGATAATTTCATGGAAATTAAGGGTTAAATAAATTTCTAATGTAAAGATAGGAAAAAATAAGAGTTGAATGTAAAAAGGATATTTTAAAGTGCTGCCTCAATCATACGTAACACATTAAAAAAACCATAAAATTATTGAAAAGGAGGAAAACAATATTTTTTGTGTCACAAAAGTAGTCTTAAGGCTCTGAATAAAAATACAAATGTAATGAAGATGTCAGGATGGTTTGAAAACCTCCCAGATTGGGTAATAGTTTTAATTTGGGAAATAATAGTGTATATAAGTTTTAAAATCAACCAAAATTACTTAAATGGAATGATTAAAAACCCGAAAAAATAACTTAAAAAACTCATTTAAATGCTTGAATTTTCATATAAGAAAATTTTATAAAAATACTAATATGGTTTTAATAGTCCAAAGTACATGATTAATCAAAATAATTCTAATCAAAGACAAAAAATAAAACAAAAAATGGAAAATTTACAAAAAAACATGAAAAAATGAAACCACCCACAAAATAGTTTGGCATCACCCCCACACTTACATAATTTAAAACCATATTTTTTTGTTATAATCATATTAAGAAATCATTTTTCATAGAATTTTAATTTTCATATAAATAAAATATTGAAAAGGAGATACACAACTTGATGTATTTTTTATTGAATTACTTGAGTTACGCTCCTAGATTCTACCAATAAAAAATTAATTGAAATAAATAAAAAAATGATGAATAAGAAAAATAAAATAAAAAGAAAAATAAATGGAGAATATAATGGTTAAATATTAGTTTAGACTCTCCCAAATAGGTGCTATTGTTTTACTGCCCATTGTCAGGTATTTGTATAATTTTATACACAATTTGATGGTGGGTGTGGTCTATTTGAGATAAACCACACCATTCAAATTTTCTTGATTTCGATGATTAAAAAATGAGAATAGATACACTAAATGAAGATAAAAAATTACCTACCCATAAGAAAGATGAAAGAGAGAATTGGAGATGTAGAGTGGAGGGAGAAGAAGATAGGGGTGATCCCTATTGACATCCATGGTGTCCTACCACTACTGAAAAAACGGCCTATACCCAC
The DNA here is from genome assembly GCA_963277665.1 of Viscum album. Taxonomy (NCBI): domain Eukaryota; kingdom Viridiplantae; phylum Streptophyta; class Magnoliopsida; order Santalales; family Viscaceae; genus Viscum; species Viscum album. The sequence continues at coordinate 965,660,147 of OY728133.1, read as the reverse complement.
GGTTCAAAACCGTGGGTATAGCCCCCAAAACCGTGGGTATAGCCTATACCCACGGTTTTGGGAACCGTGGGCTGGAACGCCGTCGGTATAGGTCCCCAGCCTATACCCACGGTTTTGGAAAACCGTGGGTATAGGTGTCCTGCCACCGTGTCACCGAAACATAGAGAATTTCCACGGTGTCAACGGCTTTTACCCACGGTTTCAAAACCGTGGGTATAGGTCCTAAAATAATGCAGGCGCCGATTTTCGATCCCGCAACCTCTTCGCTGCAAACACCGCGTCTAACCACTACCCTAACTTCACATATATGTATATATATATATATATTTAGTTAAATATAGTTATAAAAACTGTGGGTATAGAGGGAAGAACCGTGGGTATAGGGTTCCTGCCAAAAAAAAATTGACCTATACCCACAGTTTTTCAAAACCGTGGGTATAGGTATTTTATCCCAGACCTATCCCCACGGTTTTCCCCAAAACCGTGGGGATAGACCCCCCCTCTACCCACGGTTTTGGAAAACCGTGGGTATAGGTGAATTTTCATGACCTATACCCACGGTTTGCCAAAACCGTGGGGATAGAGCCTCCTATACCCACGGTTTTGGCAAACCGTGGGTATAGGTCATGAAAATTCACCTATACCCACGGTTTCCCAAAACCGTGGGTATAGGGGGGGTCTATCCCCACGGTTTTGGGGAAAACCGTGGGGATAGGTACATTTTCCAGTAGTGTACACCATATGGTATAAAAGTTAATGTAGATGTGGTATTCACATCACGACACGTTCATACATATATTCCTCTTATATCATCACTTACCTTTCCACTTCAGTAATATCCATGGCCTACTAAATTTTAGCTTATGTATCAGATATTTTTGTAAAGGTGATGTTAAAAAATAATTAATCCGGAATTAGATTAAAATTTAAAGAATCAAAACCAAAATCTTCCCTCTCATGTAATTCATATTATAAATTTATCTCTTTTTTCAGTGCTATTGGAAATACAATCTCAATTGGTGCTTCTTAATTATCTTATTCCAAAGAAAGAGTGAGGTAGAGATGATATGTCTTTTAATTATTATAGATGGGATAAAAACTTACCTTTTAAACTTCTAAAAAATATGACCAATAATTATCCAAATCATTTTGATCTACCTCATATATATCAAATGTAATCTATGTTTCATAATTATCCTCATGAAATGTTCTACCAAGGATAAATGGATCTTCATTTAATAGCTTACAGGCCTCCTCAGGTTCTTTAACATGAAAAATTAGTGGGGATACTTTATCCAATACTAGATCTAGTGATTTCTACAACTAATACTCCTTGGATAAATGTACATATAAACCTATCAAGTTTATTTGACCCTCTAGTTTTACTATTTTATCTTTATGTACTTGAAACTTATCTTTTTCATCATTGTGATGTTCTTATTGAACCCGAGAGGGTTTAGTCCATGTAGAATAATTTGAATTAAAATACATCATGAATAGATATTTTTTTAATTTTTTTAAATAAAATAAAATAATTTTTTTTACAAACTTTGAAAAAAATAAAGAAAAAAACCACTTGTATTTCTAACAATAGTGTAATGTTTTGATTCACCTATCATAGGGTGGAGAAAAATCTATTAATTTAATTTCTATAATAACACAATCGATGTCCACCTTTTTCCTTCTTAAGGAGATTTAAAAGTCAATAACTCATAACTTATAATTAATTTTTTATATATATGAAAGAAAATTAAAATAAATTGGGGTTTGAGAATATATAATGGAATGAAAAAATTATACATGCAGATGTAATGAAGAAAAAATGAAGTGGGAAAAAAGAAAAACTCCAAAGATAAATACCTTAAGTGAATATTCATTACCTTATTATTAGTTTTAAATTTACCTAATTTACACATTCCATAGTATTTGTGAACATCCTCTTCTACCCGTCTTGTGAATATATGGTTAACATTATGATTGAAAAGATATCACACATCCAAATTGTAATGCCCCGACCCCAGTTACCCAGCGTCGGTGCATTATTTTAATACATTGGAATGATTACAAGGAATAAAGTCGTGAAGGACCGATTGGTTTAACAGTCTTGAAAAATATATTACATACATGAATGTTACATTAAACTTTATAAAATTAAAAACAATATAAATAATCCTTTATGAACCCCATTATTCCCTTGGCTTAACCCTGCATATTAATCACAATACACTTCTTGGAATCCTAGGAAAAATAAATCATAGAAAGGGGTGAGCTCAAATGATCAGTAAGGGTAAGCAATACAACGAAAAATGACATAAATATTAATCATGGTGAATAATTGATACCACATTCCTTTACCAATAATAAACATGAATACTTTTATGGAAAAAATATGAGTTGAGTAAATAATTCCATAATAAAACATAATCATTGGTATTCTACTAGTCGAATGACCACATGAACCATCAATATTATTTCCATAATGAGGGAATGTATAATGCCGGAAATTCTGAAACATTTTGTCTAGGCCTCGACCAAGATGTCTAAAAATGATTAAGGCCTTGGCCAAAACCATATATCAAATTGGGAAAGGGCCTCAGCCAATTCCACGTCTAGTTGTCTCATGAGACCTACCGATGCATTGAGGAGCTATAGCGGGCTCCACCCATCACTTACTAAGTCCAATACATTTCTCATATGAAAAGTTTTAAACATATCATAAACATTCGTATTAAAACTAGCATATGAAATGTCAATACATTAAAAATAAACCATGAATGGTATAAAAATAGAACATCTACATTCAAACATATCATAACTCATTCAATACAATATGAAAGATTGTATTATAATAAATCAACCTCAATCAAAAATAATATCCAATAAAGGATGCTGACATAGTTGAAAAGGATGAGTAAAACTTTTTGAGAGAAATATATTTTTTTTAAAATCATTTAAAAGTCACACATTTATAAAGGAAGTAATTTAAAATATATTTTTGAATCAAAGTCTCCCATAACAATTTGAAACTTTTGAAAATAATTATCATTTCAAAACATTCAAGTCCATATAATAAATCCTTAAAATCATTTTAAAAAATGGACATTAATTAAATATATTTTGAAAGATAAATCTTTAAAAAATTTAAAATTCTGATCCTGATAAAGGGAGCCTTTCAAAAATCCCTAGAATATTCATTTTGAAATCATTTTTATGAAAAATGTACAAGGATGATAAAAATTTCCCAGTAAATACTTACACATAAACAATCTCGTATAATAATGAGATTGTGAAAAAAACCTTACCTTGTACTTTCCCTTGGTCAAGGGTAGGTTAAACTCTTGTATAATAGTTAAATCATTGTTATTACATTTTAAAATAATCATATACCTAAATATGATATCATATATGATCTTTTAATATAGCTTTGTTAATAATATTTTAGTATTATCGTCGTTTCGGGTGTTCATTTACTCATTTATTTTATATATTTGTTACATAAGTTGTGTTTTTATCCATAGGTTTTATCTTATTCATATATAGAATGATATCATGTCCTTAAAAATTATTTTTAATCATCAAATGAAAATTAATCTTGAATGGATACAATGAGGAATGAATCTCATCGCGTTCGTGGAGACGGTAGTCCGTACGTATCCATGAGCGACAATATCATTCTTTTGATATTAAAATCGTATATAATTGGATGGTATATCATATATACACAATCATTATAATGTTATATTTATTATTTACCTCAATTACACATAATTATCATACCTATCCAAGTAATAATGTTTTGAATAACAATTACACCACGACGTGGAGATGGTAAGCCGTACGTACGCACATATGGTGACATGTCATTCAAAGGATTGATAGAATGATGAATATGGTTGTACCATATTTATAATAACATAACATTATATATAATATAGTGGATTTATTATTTTATAATGGAAATAACAAAGAGAGAAGAGGTGGAAGAAGAAAGGAACTTGAAAGAGGGTGGTGAAAATATTACCTCTTCTTCGGGTTCTTCCTTTTGATTTGATCAAAAGGGAACCTTAGGTTGGCTTTCTGATCAAAATGTGGAATCTAGGTTTAATTGAGGGAAGTAGAGAGAATATTTGGGCAGGGGTTGGCCGAGCCAAAAGGCTTTTAAGGTGTTAATTAGAGAGAAGGGGGAGTGCCCTTTTATAAGAGGGGTGAGGGACATCTTAGAAAAAACTCAAAATATTATTTTATAATAAATTCATATTATGTTTATAATGGCTCCAAATTAATTTATTTCTTGGATCAGGTGGGGATGAGTTGAAGTCCACTCAACCAATAGGTTTTATACTATTTTGTGTAACTTTATTAACCATATCTTTTAGTTTTAACTATTAGTTAATTAGTTTGACATTTACCATGTCTCTTTGTATTTTTATATTATATGGTTAATAAACTTACTATAAACTTCCAATAGACTCCCCAAGTGGTCCATTAATGATACAACTATCATTATATAAGTCTTTGTTCCAAACCTTTAATTTTTAAGAATAGAATATCAATTAAAAATATAATATTTGTTTTAAAAATTCTTTTATGTCAATTTCAACACTATTGGGTATTTTGTTTTTGATAAATTCATAACAGCATTATTACTTCAAAAAAAATTCATATAACCAATCATAATATGTCATATTAACCTATAAAATTATTTTAATTCATAAAAAGTCTCAAATTACAATTATTTGTGTATTTATAATATCAATTATCTTAATCATTCATTAATACAGTAATTACTGCATCATCATTGTGTCAAAAATAAAGTAAATTATTTAATATCTACAAATTATAAATAAAATACCATTATGTAGGAAATATTTTTATATTTCTAATTAATATTTATAATTTAATTTATCTTATGTATAACCCTATATTAAAAATGTTTTAGTTATTAAACATTAATTTTAACTCTTTTAACTCTTCTTTGAATTAAATAATAATAAATGTCCTAATCTAATCCAAGTGGACATAAATGAAAATATTTTATTTCTAAGGTTGTTTTTGGTAGATATACATTTTTTCAATAGAATTAGGACACGGTTTAGGGTAATATTAATATCATTTTTACCCTTAATTACCCTATTTACTTTTAATCGTGGTAAATAAAAGTAAAAAGTTTCTATTCATCAAAAATTATTTTTATCTTATTGAACCACATTTTACTCCTTGATATTAACTGTGTATGTCGGATTTGAGAAATTCCACTCACAGAAGCAGTAAAATTACGTTTTATGTGAATTTCTAAATTATCCTAGGAGATGGGTAAAAGACAGTGAAAAGATCAATAAAATTTTTATATATCTAAAATTATTATAAACTGACTCCAATGAATTACATTAAACTTATATATGTATTATGTATCTATTTTGACCTAAAATAAATTTAAATAATATAAATAATTATTTAAATAAAAATTCGGTTTTAAACTATAACTTAGTGTTTTTCACTATTCATCAAAAATTGAAAGTTTTCAGAAAAATACCAAAAATTCACCCTAAGCTAATTTCGATATTCTGAATCCAAAAATGAAGTCCATTTTGAAAGAAAAAATTTATAAAATTTCAAAAAGTGGGTATTAATATTCATAACGGCTAGTTTGATTGGTTGTGGTGTGTGTTTGAACTCAAAGTTGCGTACAACACACACTACTGGATTATTCAAAGAGAAGCATACCATGGAAGATTGGGGTGTCACACAAATCCTTGATCATAGGAAAATATTATTGAAAAAAAGCTAAACCTTGGGTGGAAGGTGGTGATAAAAATTCACATTCCCCATTAGTATCTACATTAGCCTAGATTTAATAAAATAAAAAAAAACTAAAAATGATTTCACTAAGACTTGGGTTTAACACTGATTCATCCCCCAGATGATTTATTAGGTTAGTTACTCATGATCATGAGTAATAGTTATCATAGAAGAGAATAATGAGGTGAAAATTCAAAAGATATTAATTATATAATTATAGGATGAATAAGTCTAATATATATTAAAAATCAATAATACTATTGAAATAGCAATGAAATAATAAAATGAGAAAAATAGCCAAACAGAATTCCAACCTTTTGAAATTGAGAGGAGAAACATTTTTATTGGAAAAAGAGTGTCTTATTTTTAATCTATATTTTTACTCCAAAAGTTTTCACATGGTAGGAATAATAAATGAAAAAAATGGAAATTTTTTTATTCTATAAATATTTTTCAATATTTCTTGAAAGAGATCTTACAAAATTTCACTTCTTTTGACAAGTGGGTCACGAGTTATGACCGATTTTCTCTGAAGAACATTTTTTTTCTTGGATGACTCTACATATTCAAATTCACAGAGTTAACAAGAATTTATATCCTTGAAGGAGATAAAATAATGTATTTGTATAATTATAAAAATGTTGTTTCTGATTTTTTATTTCCCAATGTTAAATTTGTTCTCAGTTGTGCTGGTAATTTTTGGGACATCGATCCATATTTCAAATTCCCCAGATCTGAACATAGATTACATGCCCTGACTTATTAGTTCCTTTTGAGGATCAAAATTTTGTATTTAGTTATTGGCCCAATTGAATTAAATTAATCCCAATGAACTTATAAGTATAAAAAATAAAAAATTTAAATTTAAATTTGTTTATATAATTTAATAGATTAAATGAAAAATTAAATGAAATAGATGAAAATAAAAAATAAGATAATTTTTGAAATTAATCTCAAAATACTACTAAAACCATAAAAAGTGACAATAACCCTTAAAATAAAAATCTATCTTGATTAAAATATTTAAATACAAAGTCAAATTATATAAAATATTGGCTCTGTCAATTCCCCCTTACATAATTATTTTACTTTTGGGAAATCATCTATAATATAGTCTAAATAGACTTCCCAAATAATAAATGAAAAAAATAATCAATTATAAATTCTAACGAAAATATCTTTCCTCCTACATAGATAATAATTACAAAACACCAAACTAATCATTAAAATAAATTGAATTTTATATTAATCAGAATGTGCATGTCATACCTAACTCCCCAGAAAATTATTTCTCCCACACTCAATATTTTTTAATGTGGTGTTTTTCTTATTCTCAAGAACATGTATTATATTTATAGTCTTGATGTAGTCTTAGTATTTACACTTCATAGAGTCAAAAAATTTCTAATCATGAGGTATTTTACATGGTTTGTTATGAGGTTGAGGATTGGTAGGTTTTAAATGTTAAAACATTAGAGGAAGAATGAATGAGTTTAATCTATAAAGTAATTCAAATGAATAGAAATTAGTTTTATCAATAATGGTGTCCTCCTTAATCAGTGTGAAAATGAATCACCTCCAAAAAAATATTTATTTTATTGATAATTACACCAATTTTAATTTTATCATCAGTGATAATTTTATCATGTATTTTCCCTCATTTGTATCATTATTTCATCTTGAATTTTGATATATGATTTCTATTTAGAATTATGATTTTGAGAAAAAGAGTCTTATTTTGATATTTAAGTATTTTTGAGCTCCCAAAACTTATTTTTAATGATATTTGGTCCACCATCTATATTTACTTCATTAATTTTTATTTTTCACAAAATTAGTAATAAATATGAAAGATTTTTTTTATTTCCAATGAAACAAATTATTTAAATAAACACAACACTACAAAAGTCTCCCCAACACTTTAGTTCAATAATAATCATGAATTTAAATTATAGAGTGGGTTGGAAAGGGATAAATAACTTGTAATACGGAAGACTAATATATAATTTCATGGATACCAAGGGATTAATAAAGGTCTTGGTAAATGTAGGCCAGAATAAGAGTTGGATTTAAAGAGGGGATTTCCAAGTGGTGTATCAATCATACTTGACAAAATAAATGAACTATAAAAGCATTGAAAAATATAAAAAAATATTTTGGAAAAAAAATTATGTCTCAAAACTCTCAAGAAAAATATAAATGTAAATAATATGTCAAAATGGTTCATAACCCTCTCGTATTGGGAAATATTTAAAATTTAGACAATACTAGTGCACATGAGTTTTAGAATAAATCAAACTTATATAAATGAAAATATCATAAATCGGGAAAAAATTCCATTAAGTAATAATTTAAATCCTAAAATTTAAAAAAAAATAAATGTGCCAAAAAATATATTGTTTAAATTTTCTAAATTATTTGATTTATCCCAATAATTATAATACCACACAAAAAATTAAAATAAAAACATTTCAAATTTTAAAAAACATGAAAAAATTGAACAACACACAAAATTGTTTGATATCCATACCCAAAATTATTTAATTTACTACCCTATTTATTGTTAAAATCCTATCTACAAATATTTTCATACAAAATTTTATTTGAGTAGTAAATAAATTAAAGAAAAGAAGAGACACAAACTGATTTATTTTCAGTGGAATCCTTGAGTTACGATATTATATTCTTCAACATTAAAAATAAATGATATAAATAAAAAATAAAACATTATAGAAATAAAAAATTAATAGAAAAAGAAAAATAAAGGGATAAAGACTATTTTAGACTCCCCAAGAGGGTGTTAGGTTTTTATGGCCCTGAGTTAGGTAGATTAAGAATTTTATCCCTAATCCAATTGAGCATGTGGTTTTTTTGAGTTGAACTAACACATATGAATTTTCCTAGTGTCCATGAGTATACACTAAGAAAGGAGGACCTTAAATAAGAATATAAATTTACCAACACCCAAGAAATAAGAAATATATAATTAGAGGTGCAGAGGGGGAGGAATAAAAAGATAGTTGTGATCCCTATTTACGTCTAGGGCATCATCCTCATATGGTATACAAATTAATGTAGAGGATTTTGTATAATCACAAAATTATCATCCATATATTATTTTCCTATAACTACTTGTGTGGTAACTTATGTAATATCTAATACAGAATCAATTATATCATTTTTATAAAAAATTTCTAAAATGTACAACTCAAAAAGATATTCAGCTTGAATAATATTAAAACATGAAGAATCAATAAAAAAACTCCCTTGAATATATGTTAACTTGGAAATTGATATTTTTTTGAAGGGACATTGGAAAATCAATATTAATAGGTGATGATTAATTATCTTCTTCCAAAGTTTAAGTGAGGTAGAGAGGATTTTATTTTTAATTTTTATATGTGGGATAATCACTCACCTTTTTATATTAAAAAAAGAATAATACCCATCAAAAAATTCTTTATCTCCCACTTTCATATCATCTGGAATTTCTTTTTTATAATACTCTTCAAGTAATGATTGATCAAGTCCCAATAAATCTTCATTTGTTTGCTTCCTAGCCTCCTCAGGTAGTTTAACTTGAAAAAATGGTGGGGATATTTATTCCCATATTAGATTTAATTTATTTATAGTTGATGATCATCAGATTCATGTATATATTCAACTACCCAATCTATTTGATGATTCATTTTTTTTCTTTTTATGTGCTTAAAACTAATTTTTTCATCACTTTTAAGTTATTATTATACCCTGGAGTGGTTAACACATGAAAAATAATTTGAATTGAAATACATCATGAACAAATTTTTTTTCTAGTTTTTTTAATATGAATGAAAAGAACTTTATTCTGAAAATGTGAATAAAAATAGTGATAAAAGATTACTTTGGTCCCTAGAAATGATGCCAAGTTTGGATGTGTTTGTTTTAGGGTGTTTGAAAGGCTATTAATATATTTATTAATGTTGCATAGTGGATGACTTAAGTCATCTCTTTTGAGGATATTTTTCTACCAAGCACTCACTATTTACAATTTTTTTTCTATTTATAAAACTAATGTATATGAAATAGGGGTTTGATAATATTGAGTGAAATACTAAAATTAAATATGTTTTTATAATTATATTAGAATAAATGAAAAGAAAATTAAGTTATAAAGAAGGGAAAAATTAATGAGAGAATTACCCAGAGTGAAACTTCATCACCATATTATTAGTTTTAAATTTACCAAATGAAAAAATCCTTTCATATATTTGAACATCTTATTATTTCCAGATTGTGAATATATGGTTCACTTAATGATCCCCAAGATAGTGCACATCCACCTCCTCGATGGGGGGAGAATATTACAAAAGGGAAATATAAACTTTGGGTGGTTAGTGGACATATAAAGTCACATTGGACACCAAGACCCCCCTTTGGATAACACTAATAAAATCAAAACTAGTAAGAAAAAATTCATGAAAACATGGGTCCAGGATTGATTCTCCCCCAGAATATTCCTCAGTTTTGTTGATCATAATTTTTAGTGTTTAACATCATAATGGAGGAGAATGGGGTAGAATAAAAAAAGTAAAAAAAATGAGAGGATGAGAGGAAAAGTAGAATAATATATATAAAAATTTCTTAATACTATTAAAAAAACAAATAAACTGAAAATATATAAAAATAGCCATCTAGAATTCCAAATATTTGAAATTATTAGGAAATATAATTTTATTGGAAAATGAGTGGCTCATTTTTTATCTATATTTTTACCATGAACGTTTTAACATAGTAGGAATAATAAATGGATGAAATGGTAAATTTTTTCTTCTAAAAATTTATTTCCCTATATTATTCTCATGAACCAACAAAATTTTATATTCTTTTGAAAATAAGATCATTAGTTATAACCAATTTTCTACAAAAACTTTTTTTTATCCTTGATGACTCTTCATATTTTGATGTACCAAGTTACAAAGCATATTTAGCCTTAAAGTATTTAGAATCACACATGGAAAAAGTTATGAAAATTCATCCATTGTATTTTTTATTTCACCATATAATATTTAAACTCAATTGGAACTATAATTTGTGATACATAGGCCCATACTCAAAACTATTTATATCTAAGAATAGACTCTAAATCATTACTTAGGATATTCTTTTAGGCGTCAAAATTTTGGACTTATCTATTGTTCCTGTAGAATGAAATAAATTCTAATGAATATATAATCCTAATAAAAATGATTTTTTCAATTTCAATTAGTGTATAGAATGTTATGGATAAAATTAAAAAACAAAATTATAAATTTTAAAATATGAAAAATTTCCCTTTTAGAAATTATTCTCAAAATATTGTTAAAACCGTAAAATGTGAAAATTTTCTTTAAAATAATAATTTAGCGGGTTTAAAATATTTAAATTCAATGTAAAATTATTGAAAATATTAGATATGAAAATGGAACTAATGAATATATATGATATTTGTGACATAATTATACATTTGTAATTATATTATAATATCTACCTTCTTACCTTCCAATCCCTTGGTAAAAGAAAACATCACCCATTCATACTTGTTGAAAACCACCTTCACGAAGTGATGTGATTCGTTTTTCAGTTTATTTTTACATGGATGGTAATAAGGTTATATTTGATGAATATAAATGATATATATTATATATATATGATATATATGATATAATAATGATTCCATAAAGGTAAGTTATTATTTACCTTTCTTTTGTTTCATCAATTAAAAGGTGAAAACAATGCTCATCCATACGTACAAACTATCATATCTATGAAATATTTAATTTATTTATATATATATAACTTTTATTGATGATTATATATATATAATGAATATATATTATATTTATATAATGATTAAAATTATAGATATGATGGAACCATAATCAAAGTACAATGAGAAGAACTTCATAATCAAAATTCTCACCAAGAATGAAACAGTTAACTTCGTAAAGTAATGATTTTAATATGGGATTATTAATAAATAGGTTTTGAAAAATTATTAATGTATCAAATATGATATTATAGTTATGTATGTGGATATCGTATGTAAGTATAATAAATAAAAATTTATTATACATGATGTTAAAATCACTTATAAGGAAAGTTCAACTTGAGCTGAGGGGTTCCTTAACTCAATTTGCATTCATTGGATTATAAGTTTACTTAATTTAAATTTTATGCCATAGTTACATGTAAACTGACATTTTATTATATTATATTTCATTTCCAATTTTTTATGTATTTTTTTTTCGATACATAATCACTTCATAGATTAATTATCATTTCAATGTTATAATATTTTCTAAGGATTTCATCTCAATTTCACAAAATTGAGACATATTTGGTATTATACATCTATTTAATTTTAATTTGTGTATATACATCCAATTTTATGTATTTGATATGAAAATATATTTATTAATAAATATTAATGTTTTAATTCAAGTTTACTTTTTCATGGGATTATAATTTAAAAGTTACCAAAGAGGCACAAATATATTTCATAATCCCAGTATTGGGAGTGCCTTTATTTTCATTGAAGGAATATGATACTCTATCTCTCATAATCTCTTTATTTTCTATTATCCTTTGGATATTTATGTAGTTTCCAAACACTATTCTAACTTTTCATCTCTTTTAAACTTTAACAAAGAACAGTAAGCCAGTGAGCCTGTACCCTAGTGGTACAAGCTCCTGTTTGGCATCCAAAAGACCCAGGATCAAATCCGAGTAGGGAATAATTTCTGGGGCACTATAGCAGCACTATAGCATAGCACTGTAACAGGATGTAGCAGTGGAGGAACTATAGAGGTGGTGACACTGTAGTGGCAGAGGCACTATGGTAGGAATTGTAGCGGTGCTGACACTGTAGCAAGTACTGTAGTAGCACGGTACTATAGTAGTACTATTCATCGAGGGGTCCTTTGGGCTAAAAAAATGGGCTTTCAAGCCTAGTATTCAGGACACTTGGCCTTGGGCCTTTGGGCTATGTAATAGGTCCCCCTCTACCCATTCTAAAGAGGTCTTTGCTTTATATTATAAAATGAGGCTTCGACCACAACCTTTTCAAAAAAAAAAAACAAAGAACAGTAATATTTTAAATAAATCTGATCTATTTGGATTTTTGATCAGGTATATTTTTCTTCTAGGACAAAATTTTTCAGATTTATTTCAGAAAATTCCTTTTTATCTACTCAAATGATTCATAAAAGACATTTTATGTTATCATTGAATTTTTAATTTTTTTTAAAAGAATCTTTCTGATGTTTTCCAAAATTTACATTTTCTTTTTTCTTTTTTGGAAGTCAAAATTAATGTTTTTTAATGTATAAAATGTTAACATATTTCTCCACAACCATAAATATTTTAATATTTTTAGATTATTATATATGTTTTAATGGTTTCACAAAGAAAAATATTTAATGAAATCTTATTTTAATATTTTTATTCCATTTTCTCTATTTCTCTAATGGATATTATTTTATTACAAAATCTATTTTTATAATGAATTTACGATCTTCATAAATATATTATTAATATTATTATCACTAAATTTCTATTGAAACATTCACTTTGATGATCATTTTTCATCGAAATTTACATTTATATTAAAATTATATATTCATTTTTAATGGATATTCTTATTTCCTAAACCATATAAAATTTATACATATAGTGTTTTAATATGAAAGTTATTTGATTTATTGGAGAAATATTGATATTTAAGATCCTTTACTTAGGATAAATATTTAATAATCAGACATATTGTTTAAGAATTAAATTGATCATTAAAAGTATCAGAAAAGTATTGCACATAGAGTGATTGGTTGGGATGGTTATAGATAGACCCTAAATGTATCAACATGTCTTATGTGACAAACTAGTTGGAAAAACTTATTAAATGAGTTTTTTGTGTATAACAATCCATAATTAAACTATCTTAGCACAAGGAATTGATGGTTAAGATATCATGATGTCTGAGATCATGAAATAAAACATTAAGAATATCCTTCAATTATAATCCATTAATTTTTATCCAAGATAATAATAAATTAATATTATTTATGGATGTATTTATTTAACAAGTTATTAATTAAATATCATTATTCTCCAGTTACTTACCTTTCCTTATTGTTTGTGTCTTATTTACTATTGATAAATTACATTATACATAAAAATTACTAAGCATTTGATCTCAGACTTTATTTGGTTTTCTTTACCTATGATATGAAGAAATATATTATGAATAATATTAAGGATTTGAGAATTTATCTTATACTATATTTTTTAGGTTTTCAATATACTATGGGGATCATGTATATATCTATTTCGTCCAGGCTACTAAACTGATTGATCCTTAGTGGTGTGTTATCTTGTATTTTATGCCAATGTTTAAAATTAGAAGCCAACATTGGGTTACTAGAGTTGGGTTTGTTACAACAGATGCCCAACCTATGATTCCAAAAAATATGAAGGTCCTCCTCACGATGTCTATGGAAAACCCCATGTAAAGTTCATACATGTTTTATACAATATCATTCCCATGATACTTATATATTGATTACAAAGGGCACACAATGGGCATCAATAATAGATAAAACATGATCATTTAGAATTCCAGTTCATTTAGAATCTAAAGGAAGTGTTCACACCTCCTTTTACAAGAACCATTAGGGAAATAACCCAAATATTGGGGATATTTATCCCAAAAATCAAGCTTCATAGGATCTAAAAATACCTCTAGAAATACTTGTGTATATAAGATGTGTTGGATTACTTCTAGGGACTATCAATGATTCCATACCTAGTACTTATCATAACAATTCACTCAAAATACAAATTATAGTTGGATGAAGTGTTAGGATATTCCCATTAATTTTTAGACAAGGGAAAACATCCTGATTTACTCTAGGCATTATAATAGTCTCAAATCCACACTCCCATATCTGGTGCAAAAAAATATTCACATTTCTATCTTTAATAAGAATAATCATAACCCAATTTTATTCATCCATAAATTACAATATCATTATAAAATATTGGATCACTTAAATAACCAAGGAACTTTTAGTTATAGAGTTTTATATAATCAAGAAAAAATATTAAATAATAATACCCATGTCTTTAAGTGATCATTTTTCCATTATTCCCCACATTTCTTATTTTACAGAAGATCCTCAAAATTTCCTATAGAATCCATAACACTTGAAACATTTATAGAAATTATTCATTTAATATAAATGGGGAAATTTATATCATAATAAGGGAGATATCAAAAGAATAGTAACAATAAATATAAAAATTAAAATTTGAATGTCATTAGTGAGAATAATATGAAAATAAGTGTATGATGAAATAATAAAAGAACATGATTATATCATAAGATAATTCATATTAATAAAACATGGATCAGAAATAATGAGACATGGAATAGATATTTAAAATAATAAAAATGTAATATAATTCAATAATAATGCTCCAATTGTGAATAATCCTTGAGTAAAGGATCCATTATGAATCATAGAAAGATTTTAAGAACTGTGTTGGTATATTGTAACATAAAAAATTCATAATGGAATCACATAACTAGATAATTATTATATATTTTAGGGGTATCCTATAGCTTTAATACTCTTTCATATCTTAGGATTAACTTAATATTAGTTAACTTCATCATCCCTTAGGAGTAACATAACTCCAGTATCTATTAATATTAACTTCTGTTTAGTTAACTCCATATCATTACCCAATGTATTAGTGGGATATAATGGACCCAAATATCACGTATTGGAAAAATTACCTTAAGTATTTTGGTTTAATACCAAATGTCACTTTTATTAATAATGTAAAAGTACCAGTACATGTAATAAGACACATAAATGCGTGAAATTCATAAAAACTTTCACAACCTGATTTAATCATAAAAATAATCTAGATTCTTGAAAATATATTTTTAAAATCATCATAAACCATTCAATGAATGGAATCGAATGGTATCATAAGATCATATACCTTGTGAGGTATAATAATCATTATAATATTTTGACATAGATGAAAATATATTTAAAATAACATCTCAAACACTTATTAGAAAATAGCGGAAAAATTACCATATCTTTTTATACATTTAAAAAATAAATGTATCAAAATATTGTGAAAATAATTTAATTTTAAAATAACGAGGGAAAAATATGAAGTATAATTCAAATAAAATGACAATTATAAAGGTAGAAAAATCCTTTCATGTCATAAATGTGAAAAAATAAACATGCTTCTCAAACTTTTGTAATGAGACAAAAAAGAGACCCAAACATGAAACATTAAGAAAATTGCTATAAAAATATATTAAATAAAGTTAAAAGTTACAAGAAAATAAATTTAGTAAATAATTTATGTTAAAAAATTATATTCTTGAAAAAATATAAGGAACATGGAGGAATAATATGGTTAATAGTTTTTAAAACCTTCAAAGAAACATTTTTCAAGAAAAACTATTTAAGGAATTTTGAAACAAAAAACCCTTTGAAAGAAAGAAAGAAATAAGAAAACTAAAATTATATGAGTATATAAAGATTCATGATATTATATTTCAAGTATTAGATTATACATAAAATATATAAATATAGGGGCATTAATGAAAACATGTCTCAAGGAAGTAAGTTGGAGATTACAAACCCTTGCAACTTGGGTAATGCTTGGATCAAAAATGGATTAAATGAAGGAACATAACATGTATCTGTATAAACAATAATTTCCCTAAAATAGTATGTTATAAAAAATTAATGGGGTATTATGTACACCATATAAAATTAGTAATGGTGAATGACATGAATTATGTGTCAAGTAATTGAAATTGAGACCATGAAAACCCTTGAAATGTTTATAACATTTGAATCAATATCTCATAAAAGAGAAAAATTAAAAGGACATTTAAGTTTCATGAAAAAATATTTATTCATGATATAATATCTAAATTTTCAGAATATAAAAATTATAAAATTAAGTAGGTTCATAATACAATACATGTCTCAAATAAATAATATTAAGACAAATAATACTTTCAAAGATCACATCATCAACATTAGAATATTATCAATGAAGTGATTATGATTAACAATTGGAAAAACCAAAAAGTTTAAATACAATAAAATAAAATTATAGGTTATTTTAAACACAATCTAAGCATAATATAGTTATTGATATAGAAATATGAACCAATTAATGGAAATTGAGTTAAGAAATACATTACATTGAGTTCTGAATTTCAATGTACATCCATTAATTTCTTATATAATAAAGTTATATTAATTATGTATTTGTTCAAGAAAATTTTCTAGGTTTATTACATTATCATTAATTCATCAATTTAGTTTATTATAATGATATATCAATTACTTTATGAGTTAATTCCACATTAGGTGTTTTGAGGATGTTTATTTTATAATTGAAAAAGGACTTTGTTATATTGAACATGGTCAAAGGGGTATTTTTTAAAAATTCTATAGAATACTAATAAAAATATAATTATCATTTTTGAAAAAAATATAAATTTATTATCATCCATGAATTTAATATTTGGAAAATGAATCACATCACTTTATAGAGGTAGTATTCGACACGTATGCACAAACAACATTATCATTTTTTTAACTGGGGGAAGGGTAAGACATAAAGTAATATGTTATATTTCCAGGATCATAATTATTTCATGAATCACCGATATATTTATGAAATCCAACATAATAACCATCCTTGTGAGGTGGTGAATAAAAACAAACACATTGCTTTGTGGAGGTTGTAGTACACATTTATGTATAAATGATGATTTAATTCCTCCTAGGATGGAAAAGAGATGAATAAGGTTGTGAGATTTACATAATCAAAACTTATTATATGCTATATAGTTAATTTATTATATTTTAATGGTTGGAAAATAATTTAAGGAGGTAAAAAAAAGTAAAATTAAAGATATTGTTTAAAATGATTACCTCCTCTTGGTGTGAAATCCTTATGATTTCTTCTTAAGGAACCTAGGGATAGCATTTTTTAGAGACCATAAAATCTATAAATTGTATAAGGATTCTAAAATGTGGATTTTTCATGGTTTGGTGAATCTAAGTAGCTCAGGATGGTGTAGATAATAGAGTGGAGGTGAGGTTCATTTAGAGTGAAAGAAAGGATACACTTGAAATTACTTAAAAGATTTAAATATAATAAATTATTTTTCATGGCTATGTGGAACCAAGAGTCCAAAATCTTAATGATTAGATAAGATAATGTAGAAATAATTTATACCAATAAAATTATGATAGGTTTATGTGTAATTTTAAACCTTATCATTGGGTTTAACCTTATTATTTTCCAATTTTAACCCTATCCATAATAACAACTTTTTTAATACTAAAGGTTTATAAGTTTACTAATATGGTAACAATGGGATAAAAAATTGGAAATGGATGAAATTTTAGACCAAATACCACCCCTTATCCAATTTTGACGTTTTTAAAATTTTAAATCATTTAATATGATATTATTCAACATAAAATACCGTTAAACTCATTTTAAGTACTATTCAATTATTTTTAATTTAAACACACGAATAATTTTATGGAATTGAAGTATAAAATATTTAAAAATAATTTATAGAATATTATTAAAATTAAAATTTGTAGGAATCAATATTTCATCCAAAAAACATTACTTTTTATGTTTTCAAATTCATTTACTTTTATTTTTCTACTGCTTGCACACGCGTTATGTAAGAATTCAAGGCAATTTTACCCTCATAAATATTTAAAAAATTACCAAAATAAAAATAAATAAATAAAGATTAAAATAAATTCGTTTATTCCTTCATAACATATTATTATACCAATTTTAAAAAATAATAGAAATCAAAAGCAAGAAAGTGAAATTTTGGAATTGTTATTTACTTAAAATAATATAAAGGTCTTTAACAATGAAAAATGGAACAAAAATTATGTAGTTTTTTATATATGAAGGTTTTGGTCAAACTAAAGTTAACCAAAATAAAAATTTAGGTGTTATATATATTTTTAAAGCCTCATCACATTATTATTAACCTTAATTACTAGTTTTATCCATACTAAGGAGACACATAGTTACAAAGATTACAATTCATTATAAAAAATAATGTTGAACTATTTTAAAAATTTTAAAATTTATTTTTCCAAATATGGAATCAATTTCTAAAGATTAAATTTATAAATTTTTTATAAATAAATTTTAATATAAATGTGTAAAAGGGAACAAAAAATAGTCTTTAGAAAAATATGTTTTTAATACAAAAAAAACTTATTCCAAAATCAAATATAATGTTTAATACTATTAAAATAATTATATCATTTGTTACTAAATATGAATTATGTTAATTTAATATCAAATTAAATGAAAAATTGTACTTTTTAATTAAAATAAATAACAGTTTTAGAAAGATTATCATTTTTCATTATTCATTGAAAAATAATATTTTTAGAAAAATCCAACCATTTCACCTTAAGATAATTTTATTTGATTATTTAAAAAATGAAACCTTTTATTAACAAATAAGATTTATAAAAGTGATGAAAATTAATTATAATACTCGATTACAAAAATAATAAAAAACAATTTTTGATGAAAACATATTTTTGGAGCTTAAAACAACTTTACTAAAAATTGAGTATTTATTTCCTGTTAAGTAATCACAAAATTTTTATTGATTAGAATGATATTATATGTATTTCATAATTTTTATATTCCAATATATATTCTCTAATTCAATGTCTAGGTTATGATAATTATATTTGAATAATAATATTTTTTAGTTCATTTAAGATAGATGTTATGTATTGTATATGCTATCAAATATAGTGTTAGTTTCAAATATAAGGGTGTTACATTCCCCATTTAATAAATTTCATCCTTCTAATTTTTACTTGAGCTCAAAAAACAAGGATCTAAAATTTTAAAATATTATTTTTCGAATCCCACATTGTAAAAAAGGTTAATAAAACATAAATTTTAAAGTAGGGAAAGGGAAATAAGAAGGGAATATGTAATAACACATAAATTCGTTTTTAAATCGATGAAAATTAGTGGGATGTGAACATATATAAATGGAGGTAAAATGTAATGTCCAAATAATTATAGAGTGTGATATATAACTTTAATGAAAATAAATTGAATAATCACAACAATGTTAATAACTATAAAAGTATAAAATAACATGGTGTTAAAAAGGACATCAATTCCTCATAAATGTTGTTAGTAGTATTTTTCTATTTAAAGATCATTTTACATTGGTTGAGAAATTACTTTACCATATAGACTAAGAAAATAAAGAAATATACTTTATTAACTATCCTAAAATACATAAATTTAATTTCATTCATTGGTTGAATGTTATAATCAATTTCAACCTTTATATCATCTTTATTCCAAATGTTGAATTTGAATATTTAATGCATAAATCACTATAATCAACTTCTGATTGATCATGAGATATATAAAAGGATGAAAATATATTTTTGTTGGGTTTAATAAAACCAAAATGGTTAAAAAAATGTATGATAATAAATAAAATAAATGAACCCTCAAATTAATAAATAATACATTAATCTATAAAATTAAACAATAATACCCATTATTGAAATTAAATCATTCCATAAATAAATAACCATGTACCCCAAATAACCTCAATAAGAACATATTAATCTCAAATGATACCTTATATAATTAATCTTATAACCAAAAAATAAATTACAATTATTCCTAAATAATTCTTTATGTTAAATCATATGATACACTGAAGAGTTACTTACACATCAACCTAATAAAACATCTCACAAAATATATGCAATCACTTTAAAATCCCATTGATTAGAGACCTAAAAAGTGACATACATTCCTTTGAAGTTAAGATAAACCTTAAACTTATAATCCCATGATGTTATTTATAAATATTAACTTAAATTACCATGAAAAAAATCCTAATCTCGAAATTTATTGAAATCCTAATATCATACCAACTATAATAGCCCTGAACCAACACTCCCAAATCCAGTGCAAAAAAAAATAATCTTTACATTCTTGTATTTGATATGAATAATAATGACCCAATTATAGTGATCTATAACTTATAATATAATCAAGATATATTGTCTCTATTACGTACCGAAGGACCATTTAATTTTAGAGTTTTGAGAAATACGAAAAACTCTTACATAACAATACCTTTGTCTTCACATGAGAATTTTCCCCATTATTCCCAACTTGTCTTATTTCACATCACGTGTTCAACATATACCAAAAAACCATTCACAGAATAAAAAATTATAAAAATAATTCATTTAACATAAATAGGGAGATATAAAATATAATAATGGAGATCTCAAATTCTTAGAAAGGGTGAAAATACGCATTAAAAATTGGATGTCATCAGTGAGAAGAAGATGCGTATAAGGTTATGATGACACAATAAAAGTTATTGAGCATAACATAATAGAATTCATACCCATAAAAACTAAATACTAAATAATGATACATGGTATAAATATTTAATACAAGATAAGGATCATATAAGTCCATAATTACGATCCATTTGGAAAAAATATTTGATCATAGGATCTATTAGAACTCATAAAAATAATTAAAAAAAATGAAGTCCATATCTTGGAAAATAAAAAATTCATCATGGAATCACCAAATAAGAAAATCCATATATCTATCAGGGTACCCTATAATTGGTAAACTATTTCATATATTTTTAGTAATTTGAAATTAGTTGACTCTATCATCTCTTAGGAGTAACATAACTTCTTTCATCTCTTAAGAGTAACTTCTATCCCGTTAACTTCATCTCATTACCAAATTTATTGGAGGGATACAAGGGAACTGCCCATAACATATTAGAAGAAGTAACATAAGGATATGGGTTCAATCCCAAAATACTTCTTTCCTCAATAATTTCTATGTACCATATCATGAAACAAAATAGATGGATTCTTGCAATTCATCAAAAACTATCATAGTTTGATTTAACCTAGCAAAGGAATTGAGTTTATCAAAAATATATTTAAAACATTATTATAAAACATTCATAGAAAATAAGTTAATGGTATCATAATATCACATATCCATTGAATAATATGAAACATTATATTATTTTTAAAAATATTAAGGTACCTTTAAAAGAATATTTAAATCTTTTCTTGGAAAACACAGGAACAAATTTTTTTTCAGTACCTTTAAAATATAAAAAATAATAAAATATTTTGAAAATAATTTATGTAAAAATAACCATAAAAAATAATGGAATCATTAAATAAAATAACAATCATGATGGCATGAAATTCCGACGATGTTATAAATTTTATAAATGAGCACTCTTTTCAAACTTTCGTAAATAGAGTCACAAGTGACCCATGTAGAAAAAATTAAGGTATTTTATTTCAAAACCTTTTAAAAAAAGGTCAAATATAATGGAAACTAAGTATGTGAAATCATTTATATTATAAAGGTACATTATTGAAATATGATTAAGAACATATAGGAATAGTTTGGTTGAAGTCTTTAAAACCTCAAAAGTAATGTTTTTAAAGAAAAACAATTTAGAACCTTTTAAAACCAAATCCCTTTGAAAAAAAGAACATAAAAAGAAACATAAAAATACATGATTATAAAATAGTCATTATATTATACATAATGTTTTTGTATATACATTATATAAATTAATATTGGTACTTCAATCAAAACATGACTAAAAGAACAAAGTTTGAGAAGAGAAACCCTTGTAAATCAGGTAATGCTTGTATAAAAAATCCATTGAATTAAGGAATATGAAATGATTGTATAAAAAATACAATTTAAATGAAATAATATGTTATAAAACATTCACTGTATAGTTATTAAATCATATAAGTTGAATCATGGTGCATCAAATGAGTTATGTCTCATGGAATTTAAATTGAGACCATAAAAACCCTTATACCTTTTATATCATTTGAATCAATATCTCATGAAAGATATAACTTTATAAGAACATTAAATATCATGGTCAATGATTCATTCGTGATATTATATCTCAATAGGTATCATATACACCATATAAAAGGATGTAGATTCGTAATACAATACATAAATAAAAGAAACAATATTGATATGAATAATCATTAAAAAGATCTTATCATTGAAGATAGAATTTAATCAATTAAGTTATTATGCATAAAAATTGTAAAATAATAAAATAAAGTGTAAATTAAAAATAATATAGTAATATAAAATTTCACACATTGTCTTTGAAAAACATATCCAATAAAGTATAAATATAACCTAATGAGTAGAAATTGAATTTAGAAACCCCATACCTCGAGTCCAGACTTTCTATGAAGGTACACTACGTTACTATATCATAAAGTTATATTAATTATCTACTTGATTAAGATAGTTTTCTAGGTTTATTACATTTTAATTAATCCATTTATTTCATACATTATAATGACCTATTTAATTACATAATGGGTTAAGTCCAAGTTGGGTTTTTTTGAGGACGTTAAGTTGATAATTGAAAAATATTGTTGGTAAGTTGAACCTGGTTAATGAAATCATTGGTCCATGATATATATATAAATAATAGTGAAATAAATATCATTTTATATATAAAATAAAATTTTATAATCACTCATCTATGGAGTATCATAAAATTGAATCACATCACTTTATGGAGGTGGTATTCCATATGTATGCACGAACAAAATTATCATTTTTAATGGGTGGAAGGATAAGAAGGTACATAATATATTATATTTATATAATCATAATTATATCATTAATATAATATATATTTATTAAATTAAAACCTAATAACAAGCCTTATGAGGTGGTTATGAAAAGAAAATCACATCACTCCCCAAAGGTTTTAGCCACACGTAGGCATGAAAGATGATTTCTTTCCCTATAGGATGACAAATGAGATGAATAAGGATGTTAAGTTTGAATAATAACATCTAAGTATAGGTTTTATACTAATATTTTTATATTTTAATGGCCAGGAATAAATTTCATGAGGTAAAACAATAAGTATAATTAAAGATATTTGTTAACACGATTAGCTCCTCTTTGAGAGGCCTCCTATGTATTTCTTATTAAGGACCCTGTGGATAGCATTTTGAAACAAAAATAACCTATATAACTTGGATAATTATGCTTATAAGTTGTTTTCGAATTGTTTTTTAATCTATGTTTCTTCTAGGTGGTGTGAAAAATAGAGGATTGGTGGAGTTCTTTTATAGTGAAGTGAAGGACACCCATGGAATTATATAAAACATTTAAAGATGATAAATTATTTTGCATGTAAATGTAAAAACACGTGAAGAAATTTAAAATACAAGATATTTTAAGGTTATATAATTTCATATAATAAAAATTTGATAAGTTAATGTGGAATTTTAAACATTATCTTTGGGTTTAAACCATTTTTTATCAAATTTTAAGCCTAATTGCAGTAACATATTTTCCAAAACTGAAGTGTTATAAATTTAATTATATTATAAAAATTGTATTATAAATGGTCAAGGGATGAAATTTTATACAATATACCACCCACTTGTCCTCTTTAATATTTTCATTATTTTTAAATCATTTAATAATATATTATTTAACTTAAAATACTATTAATGTAATTTTATAAACTATTCACATATTTCAGATTTAAAGATATCAAGACGGTTATGAAATTAAAATATAAAATCTTTGAGCATATGTTATAAATTATTATTAACCCAAATTTTCATGTTCCACCTTAATTAATCTAAAATATATTACTTTTTAGGTTTTTAAAACTATTTACTTTTATTTTTCTACTACTTTCACAAGAACCATGTCAGCTTTATCTAAGAATTTAATGTAATTATACGATCACCAAAAGTAAAGTATAAATTAACATCATAAAAATAAATAAATTAAGTTTATAATAAATATAATCATTCATAAAATCTTATTATCACAAGGTTAAAATATAATAGAAATTAAAAAAAACAAGATTTAAAACGTGGAATTTTTGTTTACTTGTAATTATATGAAGGCATTTAGCAAATACAAATGGCACAAAAATTCAATATTTTTGAAGTTATAAAGGGTTGGGTAAAAAACTGACCCAATTTAAATAATTTAGGTTATATATATATTTAATGACTTCTAATATTATTTTTAACACTAAATACATTATTTACCATTTCTGAGGGGATAAATATTTACCATAATTACTGTTCATTATGACAAAAAATAAAGTCATCATATTTAAAAATAGTTACATATTGTTAAAAATTATTGAATATATTTTTAATTATTAAATTTCTAGAATTTTAGGTGAAAAATATAAATATAAATTCATAAAACTCAATAAAAATAGTTTTTACGAAAATGAGTCTTTACACACAAAAATGACCTCATACCAAAATCAAGTGTAATCATTATTACTATAAAAAAATTATATTATTTATAAATAAAATGGAATTATTTTAATTTAATATCAAATTAAATATATAATGATTCTTTTCAATGAAAATAAATTATTGTTTTACAAAAATCATTATGTTTCACTATTCACTGAAAAATCCATATTTTCAAAAAATCCGAAAATCTCACCCTATTCTAATTTTGATGCGCTGAATTAAAAAAGGATAAATTTATTTATCAAATAAAATTAATTAAATTTTAAGAAATTAATTATAATATTATTCTACAAAATAAAATAAAAACCATTTATGTAGAAAACATATTTTTGAAGCATAAAATGACTTTATTGAAAACTGAGTTCTTATTTACTAATAATTAATCAATAAATTTATATTAAATAGGAAAATTTTATATAGATTTAGCAATTTGGTTACTCATATTCATATACACCACTTCAATATCTATATTTTAATGATAATTTTAAAATAGTAATATTTTATGGTTGTTTAAAGATCAGTGCAACATGTTGTATACACTATCAAACATAATGTTATTTTAAAATATCAAGGTTTTATTTTCTCCCAAAATTAATAAATTTTATTCACACAATTTTAACATGATATTGGTATTAAAGGGTGAAATATTTGAAAATACCATTTTTGAAAACCCACATCATAGAAATAGTTAATAAAAATTCCTTTTGAAATGATAGAAATGGAGATATAAAGGTATATGGAATAATAGATAACTAGGTTTTCAAATTGGAGAACATTAATGAGAGGTAAAATATGGATAAGGAAGAAAAAATTAATTTCTAAATAATTTTATAGAGCAAGATGGAAGTTTGGTCATAAGAATGTGAATGATTATGAGAAAGTCAATGGCCAAAACACCATAAACTAATGCTGTGTGAAAATGGACATAAATTCATCAAAAATTAAGGTAATATGATAACATTTTTGTTTCAAGATCCTCTTCCTAGATTTGATGAATTCATTTAACATCTAGGAAAAGAATATATGGAAATATAATCAAATTATTTTCTTCAAATCCTTAAACATATCATTATCCTTTGGTTGTGTGTTCTATTGAGTTTCCACTTTTATATCATCTTTTACTCGAAATGTTGGGTATAAATATTTAATGGCTAAATCACTATAATCAACTTTTGATTTACCATGAGGTAAATAAAAGGATGAATTTTTTTATTCCTGTTGTTACTAAAACCCAAATGGTTAGAAAAAGGTAATATAATAAAAAATGAATAAAACTTCATAAAAATAAATAATACATTAATCATCAAATTTCAACAATAATTCCAAATGTTCCAATTAAATCATTCTACAAATAATTTAACCTATATCCCAAGTAACCTCAATAATAATATATTATCCTCAAAGTGTATCATATAATATTCAATATAAAAACTCAAAATGAAATAAAATTGTTAACAAATAATACTTTCTGTTAAATTAAATGATACACCACAGATTTACTTATACTTAAATATAATAAAACATGTCCCAAAATATCATAATCACTTTAAAATATCATTAAATAACAACTTGAAAATGGGTTTATATACCTTTTAACTTACAATAAACCATAATATTATAAACCCATAATGTTATCCATAAATCACAAGTTAAATTCACATGAAAACATACTAATATGAAAATTAATCTAAATCCTAATATAGTATCAAATATAAAAGCCCCAAACCCGCATTCCCAGATCCAGTGCTAAAAACATAATTTTACATTTCTGTATTTGATATTAGTAATACTAAACCAATTTTAGTAATCCAAAACTTAAGAAATAATAAAAAAAGTTCACATACATACCCAAGGACCATTTAGGTTTATTGTTTTATTGAATTGGGATAAACTCTTACATAACAAACCCATGTCTTCATGTGAATTTTTTTCCATTATTCCCCGATTTTATTATTTAACATTATTTCTTCTATATGACCCATAAAATCCATCACACATGAAACCTTTCTAGATCGAATTATTTTAACATCATTATTTATAACCTGGGGAAATGGAAAACATAAAAGGGTGAGCACACATTCTCTTTAATGGTAAATACAAGCACTAACCATTTAATGACATCAGTGATTATAAGATGAGAATTAGGTTAGGGTGACATTATCAAAGTGATTTAGAATAACATAAGTGAATTAAAACCCATAATAAATGGATAATAAATCATGATACATGGTATAAAACTTTAATAAAATACAAGGGATATATAAGTAAATAATCACGAGCCATGTAAAAACAATTGTTGAGAAAAGTATCCACTAAAAACCATTAAATTTTTTGAAAAAATGTGTAGGTATATTGGAAAATCAAACATTCATCATGGAGTTACCTAATTAGATAATTCATATATCTCTAAGATGTAGCCTATAACTGGTAAAACACAATATATATTAGGAGTAAATTAAAATCAGCTAACTTCATCATCCATTTGGATTACCATAACTCTATATTCTCTTAGGAGTAATCTCTATCCAGTTAACTCAATCTCATTATCCAATGCATTGGATGACTATAAAAGACCCACAAGTCACTTATGATACAAATTCCTTTAATGATTTGGGTTCACTCCCCAATCCCACTTTTATCAATAATTTCCAATTACTAAATCAGGAAACAAGACAAATGGATGCCTTAAATTCATCAAAACTACCATAACAAGATTTGATCTTGAAAAAGAAAATAGTTTCTGAAAATTACATTAAAAAATCATCATAAAACATTTAAATAAATAAAGTGAATAGTATTATAAAATCATATCCCCAGTAAAGTATACACATCATTATAGTATTTATACATATTTAAAAATACCATTAAATGAACATTTAATGCTCTTATTGGGAAATATGGGAAAATACAATTTTTTGTACCTTTAAAAATAAACAATTTTGAAAAAATATTGAAAATTATTTTCATTCAAAATAATCATAAAACAATAAAAATCAATATTCTATGAAAATAATGGTCATGATGGCGAGTAAATACATTCATGTCATAAAGATTACAAATATACATTATTTTAAAAAATTTATAAAGAGATTAAAAAGTGACCCATGAAGAAAAAATTAAGAAAATATTTTTAAAAACTTTTAAAAGAATTCAAAATTTCGTGGAAAATTACTTTAGGTAATCATATATGTTATAGAAGGATATTCTTGAAATAAAATGAAGAACACGTTGTAAGAGTTTGGTTTAAATTATTTGAAGTCTTTAAAGCATGGTTTTTAAAGAAAACCCATTTTGGACCATATAAAACAAAAAAACCTTTAAGAATAAGAACAGAATACGAATAATAAAATTAAATGAATAAAAAATGATTCATGATATTATATTTCAACTAATAGTAAGTACACCATATAAATTAATATGGCTTCATCAATAAAACATGTATCAAAGAAATAAGTTTGAGATAATAAAGCCTTGAAACTCGAGTAGTTACTGAATCAAAAATCTATTAAATTAAGGAACATAAAATTATTATATAAAAACCATTATTTAAATTAAATAATATGTTAAAACAATGTTATAGAGAAGTAAGTACACAATATAGAATAAATGAAGGTGTATAACTTGAATTATGTCTTATGGAATTGAAATAGAGACCATGAGAACCATTGAAATTTTTATAACATTTGAATCAATATCTCATAAAATAGAAAAACTAAAAGGAACATTAAATATCATGAACAAATATCAATAACAAATATAATATCTCAATAGGCATCATATACACCTTATAAATGTAAGTACGTAAAAAAATAAAAGACATGGATCAAGGAAACAATATTGAGAAAACTGATCCATAAAATGATTCTGTCATTGATGTGAAGATTTAATAAAAAAAGTGATTATGTAAAATTAATACAAAACCAGACAAAAAATGTTAAAATAAAACATAATACAATCATAATTAATTTTACACATAATCTTCGCCTAACATAGTCAATGAGTTATACGTACAACTCAATGAATGGAAATTGAGTTAAGAAATCCCATATATTGAATCCATAATTTCTATGTACGTCCATTAATTTAATATATAATGAATTCATATTAAATATTTTCATTTCTAATATCCTTTTCTAGGTTTATTCTCTTATCAAAAAAAATTTATTTTATTTTTTATAATGACATATTTAATTACTTAGACCCTTATTTTAGACCCTTATTTTAGAAAAATTCATGTTAATGATAAAAAATGAAAAAGGTGATTTAGGATATGTCAAAAAATGTCGACACTTCAACCAGAGAACGCGCCCCACGTGCACACAGAAACTCAATTCTCAGTTGTTGATCCTAATGAGTGTTCCGTTTTGGCAAGGTTTCCGGCTTTGAAGCCCTTTGATCCTGGTCCCTTGCAGTCGTATGTTTCTCATAATATGGATGGATATAAATCTTTCAAAGATTCCCTATGTGGTGCGTCCCAGGGTTTAAGGTTCTATGGATTTCTAGAAATCCAACCGATCAGCTTGTTGGTTTGTAGGGACAATTCCAGTCTGTCAATAAGGATTTCATCAGAGGCTTATGATGATGTAATTGGCTGTCTAAAATGGACTCTTGTCACCAATTTTGGAGATAAAAAACCTCCTCTATCAATTTTCATGAATTTCATTGATTCTTGGGGTATTTTTAATCTAGTCCAAGTATCTTCAGTCCACCGGTCTTCCTTCTACCTATTTTTTGATTCCGAGTTGGATTTTATTCGCACATGGTGTTTTTCTCCCGGAATCATGGGTCGATGGAGGTTTAATATAGCTCATTGGTCGATTTATGTGCACAGGGGGAGGGAAAGTTCTTTTGTGGCTTTTTGGATCTCCGTTCTAGGTTTTCCTCTTCCATTACATAATTATTCTATTCTAAAAGTCATTAGATACTCTCTTTGGGGGTTACCTTGTTCATATGACAGTAATCGATATAGTGTAGATGTCTCTTCTGCTCGCATCTCTATTAAACTGGATCTTTCAAGGACCATATTGAATTTGATATCTTTGAAAGTGAAGGGGGAGTTTTCTTAGAATCAAGAGATTTTTTATCTGGTATTTCCCAGGTACAACCCCCACTGTTGTCTTCAAGGTCATTCGGTGCCTGTATGCAGAAAAAAGAAGGGGTGGGAAAAATATTGTTCTGATGAAAAGAGGGGTTCTGTTTGATGCTGCCCCGGTTAACAATGATGTTTTTCCTATTACTGATAAGAGTGTGGCTGTTAAGGTATCTTTATCTAGAGCTAATTCAGGTATTTTTAATCCAGATCTTTCTTTCAATTCCGAGTCTTTAAATATTGAACAGTCATCTAGAGATATGTTTCATGATTTTAGTGATTCTTTACTATTTATGAATAATTTTTTTTCAATTTTGAGGGGGGATCTATATGATTTTTCATTTTTATAGAGGTGTTCATGGGTCTTTCTCTAAATTTCCAATGCATCGGGATTTTTTGGGAAGGTTCATTTCGTCTACTGGTCCCATGATCTGGTTCTATGAAGCCGTTATCTTTGTTTTCTGAGACCTTATCTTCTTCATCCAATGCCATGATTTAGTTTGGTGATAGCTTTTCCCCCACAGGTGTTTGTAAGGACACACACATGGGAGTCATGATTGAATAATAAAAGTTAAGGCATAGGTCTTATCCTCTTGATATTTCATTTCCTCAAGTTGTTTTGATTCCTCCAGTATATAAGAATTGTTATGACCATTTATTGTTGATCAAGATGAGGAAGGATTCTAGGTGATTTCATTCTATCTCGACCTATCTTGTTATGTCTATATCTTCTTCATACAATAGAGTTTTCACTAGAGCGAGGCTTCTCTATATAAAGGATTATCTAGCCTATATGTCTAGTCCGACCAAGATGCCTGTGGCCAAAGCCAGGCATAAATTATTCTAATGTTTCCAATTATTATTTGGAACACCCGTGGAATTGGTTATCAGGTGAAATATGATTTATTGGAAAGATAAATAATGAAGTATAAACTGCTTGTTACTACTATTCTTGAGCATAAACAAAATCCGAGTAAGATTAAGGAGTTTTCGCATAAACTCAGAATGCATGCAGGCATGCATGATGAACCGGATAATCATCAAAGTTGGGTTCTTTTAAATAAAGATGTGTCTATAGATATGGTTAAGGGTGGATATCAATATATTATAGTAAAATTCATCACCTATGTGGAGTTGGTTTTTGTGTCCCTTGTATATGGTATCTGTGACATTCAAAAGAGGGAGAGATTATGGCAGGATCTGAAGAGTTTTGATCCGGAGGAATATCCATGGATTGTTGAGGGGGACTTCAACATAATTGATAATCCTATAGAAAAGGAAGGGAGGGGTGCATTTTGTCATGTGGCTAGCATGAATTTTGTCTAGTTTATGTCCATGAATGGGTTTCTTGATATGGGTTATTCTATGGAAGATTTTACTTGGTCTAACAACAGGAATGGTAGTCATCATTGCTCGAGTTGTCTTGATGGTTGCTTAGCTAATGATCATGCTGTTTCTAGATTCCATAATTCTAAGGTGGAACATCTTGTCCGTGGCATCTCAAATCATTTACCTTTACTTATGCTCTTATCTTACAGGCAGGCTGGTAATGAACATTTTCATTTTTATGATTACTGTAATTGTATGCAAGATTATCATCATATTGTCAGGGACTATTTGAAGAAACTAGTACAAGGCCATTCTTGGGTGGAAATTCATAATAAGATGAAATATATTACACATAATATTCAATCCTGGGAAAAATATCTCCTGCCTATTTACCAAGACCTATAATATCTTAAACAGGAGGTTGAGTGTATGGAAAAAATTCTAGAAGATTGATGGGATGACACGATCTTTAATGATTTTTTCTTGTAAGAAAAATGATATGGAAAACCTTATTCTTAAACATGAACTTATTGATCGAGAAAGAGCTAGGGTGAAATGTCATCATGAATGAGATAGAAACTTAGAATATTTCCATGCGTGTATTAAGGAATGCAGAAGGGTTGTTAAGATGAATATTCTTATTAAAGATGGTTCTTTCTCAGATGACAGAAATGTGGATGGTAATTCGACTTTCTCTTTATTTAAAAATATACTTGTTGATCCTAATCCGATTATTGTAGATGGATATCCTATTGGGAATGTAGAGATATTTGAGGAAATACCTAATATAATGTCTGTTCAAGACAATATTCTACTGGAAGCTATCCTTGATGAGAGAGAAATTTATAATGTTATGATGAAGCATAACCCAAAGAGTGCTCTAGGCCCTGATGATTTTCTAGGATCTTTCTATAGAGGATCTTGCGATGTGGTTAAGGCTGATCTTATTTTGGCTATCCCAGATTTCATTCTTGGTGGTTCTATCCCAAGGGTCGTGGGTGATACTACTTTTTTAAAGCTTCCTAAGATTGTAAATCCTTCTTCAATTCGGGATTATAGACCAATGAGTATGTGTAATTTTACTTACAAAATTCTGTCAAGAATTTTCAACTCGCGACTGGCTCTGCATGTTTCATAGTGGGTTTCCTTAGAACAACATGGTTTGGTTCGAATTCATTCTATTTAGGGAGTGGTTTCCTTGGCACATGAAATGATCTGTGATATTATTTTTAAATGTTATGGATCAAACACGACTTTAAAACATTATATGAAAAAAGATTATGAATGAATTGAATGGGGTTTTATAATCAGAGTGCTTAAGTGTATGTGTTTCTCCACATGGGAAAAAAATATTTTGTTTCATTACTTCAGCTCTTCCTGGATGGAGGTTTCTTTTATGGGAAAAACTTATGGTTTTTTCAAGGCTACTCGTGGGCTCAAAAAAGGAGATCCCATCTCCCATTCTCTTTTTATTCTCATGCAAGATACTCTTAGTCGCCTTATTAATAAGAACATATCTACAAGTATCCTTCTCCCTTATCAAAGGAAAATGAATCAACTGACAATCTCTCACTACATGTTTTTGGATGATACCTTGATATTTATCAATGCTAGTGCTAGATTAGTTGAGGGCCTTATTAAAATTATGGATGAATATAGTTACTGGAGTAGACAAATTATCAACAGAGACAAAAGTAATCTATATATTTCTGACAAATGTGGTGACTGCAAGTTTATTCTTTATCTAGAATGATGAATATATAGAGGGGTTATTTGCCCTTAAATTATCTTGGGTCTCCTATTTATCCTAGCCATATTAGAATCAGATATTTTGATGGTATTTTGAACAAAATTATGAACCGTGTTCTTAATTGGAAAAATCATTATCTATCCTTTGGTTGCAGGATTTCATTAATCAATAGTCTTTTACTGACTATGCCTATTCATATTCTTTCTGCCATCAAAGTGACTTAGGGGGTTATGAATAATATTGACAAAATATTGGATGATTTCATATGGGATGCTCTTTTTGAGGGGAAACATCACTGGACTTTGTGGGAGAGATTGGAAAGACCTGTTCAGGAGGGTGGCATTAATGTTAGGAATATAACATATGTTGTTCACTGCATGCATGAAAAACTTTCATTGGAGGTAGTTGAGGAACATACTCTTTGGAGAAAAATTATGTCTTTTCAAGGAAGGGGTTATTTGGAATATAGTAGTGATTTTTCTCTTTTTTGGTCTTTGGTCCATAATATTATTCCTACCATTAAACAACACTCTAGATGAATTATTGGGAAAGGGGATATTTCTCTTTGGCATCACAATTAGGAAGGTTCTAGTGTTGGTTTTCCTAACTGTCCAGGGCCTTCTATTTCTATTAGAGAGGAAATTATGAATCCTAGTTTCACTAATCCTGTTTTAAATAAATTTAAAAGGGAGGTGTTTGATAGTATTGAGTTGAATTTGGATCCGGATAGATGTGTTTTCACTACTTCAAATTCAGGTTTGTTTTCTACAAAAGACTTTTGTAGGATCATTCATTCAAAGGAGCAACAAGACACATGGAAAAATGTGTTATGGTGCAACAAAATTCCTTATAAATTAAGTTTTCTAATATGGAGGATCAAAAATCAGGCCATACCTATAGATGATAATGTTAGAAGGATGGGTATTAATATGGTCTCTAAATGTCATTGCTGCCTAAATCATATGGGGGAGGATGCTAACCATCTCTTTTTTGAAGGAGAATGGGCTATGGATGTCTGGTCTTGTTTTGGAGAATTTACTGGTCTTTTTTCTACAAATCTAGTCAGTGATCCTTTATTAGAAATATGGTTATATGGTCTAAATGGCAGAAGTCTAGAAAAAATAGCTAGGGTGCTGGTTCTGAATGCGAGTTGCTGGTGTATATGGAAAGCCAGAAATAAAGCCAGATTTGAGGGTTTGTTTCTACAGGAAGATATGTTGTCATAAGAACCAAGTGCCTTATATCTAATTTGGTCAATGGTTAAAATGAATGGATTCATGCCCCATCTCTAAGAAACATACATGTTAGTGTGCCTTTAATACAATATTATAGTTCTCTTTTAAGAGGAAATTGGGTCTGTTGGTCTCCTCCGAAAGAGGGTTACAAACATAATTTTGATGTTTCTTTTATTTGGGGGATTATGCATGGAGGAGAGGTAGTTCTGGGATTTTAAAGGGAGTGTTCTTCTTTATTTCTCCACTTATTATGGTAAGGGGAACTCAATACAGGCATAGGCTGATGCGATGTTCACTGGCCTTAAATTTTGTGGCAAAAAAAGCTTTATTCTTGAGAAAATTGAAACTAAATCCAGAATTATTCATGATTCTATGCATGATTTTATACCCACTCTGTGGTCGATTGCATATATAATCATGAAATGTATGGTAAGCATAAAAAACACTCAGGTTGTTCATACGTTGCATGAGGGAAATAAAGTAGCAGATCATCTTGCTTCTATGGTGGTGGCAGACCAAGGGAGCAATGTTACCTATTTTTCAAGCATTCTCCAACTGAAACCGGAGGGGATTGAATTGATTAGAGTATATAAAATCGGTCTCCATTATTTTCAGCCTCCTTAGGTTTTATTTTATTTGGACTTTCCCATGGTCATGTCTTGTTTAGGGATTTTTCCAAATAATAAATAAAAAATGCAGAGTTGTGATATATTTAATTACTTAATCTATCTAGTCCACATCTGTTGTTTTGAGGATGTTCAATACTCAAATTAAAAATTACTTTGGTAGATTGAGAATGGTCAAAAGGGTCATTGCTCCATAATATAAGTAATAATAATGAAATAATTATATATTTTATAGATATAATATAATAATATAATCACCCATGAATGGAAGACATGAAAAATGAATCAGATTGCTTTGTGGAGGTGGTATTACAAATGTGTGCACAAACGACGCTATCATTGTTAACATGTGGAAAGATAAAAAGGTAAGTATTATATTATATTTAAATAATAATAATAATTTCATGAATATAAAATATATTTATTAAATCTATCATAATAACCATCACTGTGATGTGGTGATGAAAAATGAAACATATCTCTTCGTGGAGGTGGTAGTGCTCACGTACACAAAAACAATGATTTTCTTCCCCATATAATTAAAAAGGAGATGAATATGTTTTTGAAATTAACATAATAGATTTTTTTGTTATGTTATATAATGATGTTATTATATTTTAATGGTTATGAAATAATTTAAATAGGTAAACTATGAACTTAAATAAAAAATATTGGTTAAAACGATTACCTCCTCTTGGAGAGACCTCCATTAGATTATTCTTAAGGACTATATGAAAGATCTTTTAAAGTGAAAATAACTGATAAAAATTAGAAAAATATGTTTATAAGAATATTTTTCATGTTTTTATAGTTATAAGTGGATCAAGGAGATGTGAATAATATATTGTTGGTGGTGTTCTTCTATAGTGAAGGTAAGGAAACACTTGGAATTATTTAAAATATTTAAATATAATAAATTATTTTTCTTAAGAGAGTAGCATAAAGTGGAAAAAAATTAAAGTATAAGATATTTTAATGTTTAAAGTATTTTAAACAAATCAAATTTTGATAGTTTTATATGTAAATTTTAACTTGTCCTTGAGTTTAACTTGTCAGTTAACCAATTTTAACCATAACCATAGTAACACCATTTTCAAAACTAAGGGGTTATAAATTTAATTATATCGTAAAAATTGGCTAAAAATGGCCATGTGATAGAAATTTAAACTATATTCCAACTGATATATCCTCTAAATTTTATTATGATTAATAAAAAATTTAATAATATAGTATTTAACAGAAAATACCATTAAAGTCATTTTAAGAACTATTCACATATTAGAACTTTAATGGCATAAATACTTGTAAAAAAATTGAATATAAATTCTCTAACCATCAATTATATATTATTATTAATCTTAAAATATAGATGATTCCATAATTAATCCAAATAATATAACTTTTTATACATTTAATATCATTAAATTTTATTTTTCTACTACTTTTATATGCACCGTGTCAGTGTTTTATATGGATTTAAGGTAACTTTACCATCCTGAAAAATTTAAAACAAATTACCATCATAAATAAATAAATTAGATTAAATATATAATTTAATAATCATTCATTAATTCTTATTATACTAATGTGAATACATAGGAGAAATTAAATTCAAGAGAGTGACATTTTGGGAATTTCCTTTACTTAAAATAATATAATGGTATGTATTGAATACAAATAGCACAAAAATTGCATATTTATTATTATATAAAGGGTTTTTAGACTAAATTCACCAAATTTAAATATTTTAGGTGTTAGATATATTTTTTTAATTCATATCATATTATTTTTAACCTTCAATACCCAATTTACACTTATAGAGGTGATAAATATTTACAACAATTATTCTCCATTATAATGAAAAATAAATTTAAACTATTCATCGAATTTGAACATCCTAGTTTAAAATATGGAACCCATCTTTAATGAATAAATTTATAAAATTTCTTTATTTAAATTTTTATATAAATTCATAAAACATAATGAAAAATAGTTTTTAGAAAAGTGCATTTTTACACAAAAAATAACCTTATACCTAAATCAAGTCTAATGATGAATCATTTTTAATTTATTATATTTTTATAAATTATGTATAATTATGTGAATTTAAGGTCAAATTAAAATCATAATGGAAATTTTTAAAGAAAATAGATGACTGTTTTACAGAAATAGTTATTTTTTTACTATTCGCTTAAAAATCAATGTTTCCAGAAAAATCCCAAAAATTTCACCCTATGATAATTGTGATAATATAATTTCTAAAATTATATATTTTTTATGAAATTAAAATTATAAAATTATTATAAATTAATTATTATATTTTTTCAAAAAAATCAATTAAAAACCATTTTAAATAAAACATATTTTTGAAGAATAAAAATATTTTATTGAAAATTGAGTGCTTATTTCCTAATAATTAAGAAATGAATTTTTATTGATTAAGACTATTTTATATATGTTTCATAATTTTTTTACTCCATTTTGTATCCATGAATTCAATAACTAGGATATAATGGTCATATTTAAATTATAATATTTCTTATTTTATTCAAGCTTGGTGATGTGTGTTGTATATGCTATCGAACATAATGTTCTTTTAAAATATCAGGGTGTAACATTATCTCCCATTTAATAAATTTCGACACAACAATATGAACCTAAACTATATAATGAAGGGTTTAGCATTGTAAAGTACCCTTGTTGAGATCCCACATCATAAAAGTGGTAAATAAAAATCCTTTTCTAAATTAGGTTAAAATAAATGTGAAGGTCATCCATAATAACACATAATTAGGGTTTCAAATAGGTGAACTTTAGTAGGAATTGAAAATATAGATATGTAGGAAAACAATAATGTATAAATAATGTTTTAGAGTGATATAGAACATTGATAACAAGAATTTTAATGATCATTAAAATTTTTTAGAACATAAAACTATAAACTAATGTGGCGTGAAAGAGGCAATGAAATCCTAAAAAATTAAGGTAATAGGATAACCTTTTTGTTTCAAGATCCTTTTACTAGATTTGAATAATTCATTTAACTTATATACCAAGAACATAATGAAATATATTTTATCTATTTTATTTAAATGTATAAATGAAAATTTACGCTTTGGTTTCATGTTGCAATTAGTTTCGACCTTTATATCCTCTTTTACTGCAATTGATGAGTATAATTATTTAATGCCCAAATAATGATAATCAACTTATGATTTACCATGACTTATATAAAATGATGAAAAATATTCTCTTCCATTCATTAATAAAACCAAAATGGTTAGCACAAGGTAAGATAATACCCATGATGAATAAAATTTCATATGAATCAATAATACATTAATCTTCAAAATTCATTAATAGTACCCAAAGTTAAAAATTAAATTATTCCACAAATAATTAACCCTATATCCAAAATAAACATAATAATCATATATTAACCTCAAAGGTAATATTATAACATTCATATTATCACCCTAAAATGAAATAGCATTGTTCTCATATAACTAATTATGTTAAATCCCGTGACACACCTAAGTGTTACTTTTACTTTAACATAATAAAACTTCCCTAAAAATATCATTAATCACTTTAAAATCCCATTACATAATGACGTAAAAACATGGGTATGTGTTTTTGAAATAATTATCAAACTCCAACTTATAAATTCAAGAGGGTATCTACAAATTTTATGTTAAGTTTTCTTAAAGGAATCATAATTTCTAAAGTTATCTAAATCATCTTACGACTCCAACTATAAAAAACCCAAACCCACATACTCATATTTACTACTAAAAACATAATATTCACATTTATGGCTATAATTCCAATAATCATGGCCCAATTTTAGTTATTAAAAACATAAAACATCATCATAAAATATGAGATCACTTACATAACCTAATACATTTTAGGTTTAGAATTTTATAAAATTAGGAAAAAATATTACATAACATTAACTAAGTCTTCAATTGAGTATTTTCCCCATTATTCCCCATTTTTCTTATTCCACATTATGTCTTCAACATATCCTATAAACTTTCTCATGTATAAAACCTTTCTAGATAGAATTCATTTAACATAAATCTTCATAACCAATGGAAATATAAAACATAATATGATCAGGGTCTTATAAGTCAATAACAATGAGCCTTTTGAAAATAATACTTGAGAAAATAATCTATTAGAACTCATAAAAGCAATAAAAACCCATTTTGGTATCCTGGAACATCAATAATTAATTATAGAAACAGTTAACTAGATAATTCATATATATCTTAGGTGAAATATAATACCAATAAACTATGTAATCTCTGAGGGGTAACTTGTTATCAATTAACTCTAATGTCTCTGAAGACTAACATGATTAAATTGTATCTTAGGAGTAACTTTAACCTAGTTAAATATATCTCATTACCCAATAAATTGTAGGGTTATAAAAACTATACCCAACACATATTTGAAAAATACCCTTATGTATTTCCATTCACTCTCTTATCCCACTATCACAAATAATGTACAAGTACCATATCATGAATCAAAACTTATGGATTCTTGAAATTCATCAAGAATTTCATAGCTTGATTTACTGATGACAAAGATTTTTTTGAAAATATCTTTAACACATCATCATGTACCATTATCATAAAGGAAGTGAATAGTAAAATAATATCATATTATTAGTGAGTCATATGAAACACTATAGGATTTTTACATAGATTAAAATACATTTAAAATAATATTTAGAATGTTTCTTGGAAAACAAGAGAGATTAACCTTTTTTTTTACCTTTAAAAACAAAAAAATTATAAAATATTAGAAAAATCAATTAATTTTAAAACAACATTAGAAACATATAATATAATTTTTAAATTAAAGAACTGTCATGATAGTGAGAAAATATATTCTTTCCACAAATGTTTAAAATAAATATTCTTTTAAATCTTTTGTAAAGTGAATCAAAAGAGACCCATGTGTAAAACATTATTATATTTACTTTTAGAACCTTCTAAAAAAGGCCAAATATCCAGGAAAATAACTTTTGTAAAATATTTATTTTAGAAAAAAATTATTGAAATAATACATAGAACAAAGATGAAGAGTTTGGTTAAAAGTCTTTCAATTGTTTAAATAAATAATTTTATAGAAAAATTATTTACAAACACTTAAAGAAACACTTTGAAATAAAGGACATAAGATGAAGATTAAAATTCCATTAGTATAAAAATATTCATTATATTATATTTAATGTGTCGATTTTTTCAACCATATAAATGAATATATGTGAATCAATCAAGAAATGTCTCTAAGAAAGATGTTTGAGACCAGAAACCCTTTCAACTCAAGTAATTATTGAGTAAAAACACATTCAATAAAGGAACATAAAATGATTATTTAAAACCCATAATTTATAGGAAATAATATGATAAAAAACATTCATGGGGTAGTAATTACACTATATGAATTAAATAATTGTGCATAACATGAATTATCTCTTAAGGAATTGAAATTAATACCATGAAAAACCCTATAACTTTATAACATTTTAATCAATATATCATAAAATACAGAATATAAAAGGAAATTTAAATATAAGGATAAAAGATTCATTCATGATATAATATCTCAATAGCTAGAATATACACCTTATAAAAAACATTATGTTCATAATATGACACATGTCTCAAAGAAACAATATCCGGATGAATAATCCTTACAAAGAGCATATAATTTAAGATATAATTTAATCAATGATATTTTTTAAATGATAAAAACATAAAAACAATAATAAATGAAACATAATACAATTATAGGTCATTTCATAAAAAATCATTCAATAACATAGTAAATAAATTATAAGTGTAACCCAACGAATGAAAATTGAGTTAATAAATCCCTTACCTAATGTCCTGACTTTTTATGTATGTCTATTGCTTTCCAGTATAATAAATTTTTATTAATTACTTAATTTTTAAAGATAATTTTATATATTCTTTACCCTATAATTGAACTTTTTATTTTATTTATCATAATGAAATATTTAATTACTTAATCGGTTAAGTCCACATCAGGTGTTCTGAGGATGTTCAATACATAATTAACAAACTACTTTGGTAGGTTGAATTGGTCAAATGTGTTATTATTAAATGATCTCTAGAATAATTAAAATGAAATAATTATACTTTTTATACATAAATTTAATTTTTAATCACCCATTAATGGCGTACATGAAAAATGAAACATATCTCTTTATGAAGGTGGTATTCCACATGTATTCCCTAACAACATTATCATTTTTTAGTGGGTGGAATGGAAAGAAGGTAAGTAATATATTTTGTTTCCAGAATCATAAAAATGTCAGGAATATAATATATATATTTATTATATCCATCATAATAATATTCCTTGCGAAGTGGTGATGAAAAACCGAACACATCATTTTATAGAGGTAGTATCCACATGTATGTACAAATGATAATTTCATTCCCCATAGGATGGAAAAGAAGATGAATAAGGTTGTAAAATTAACTTAATAACATATAATTATATGTTATATACTAATGTTATTATATTATAGTAGTTATAAAATAGTTTAATAAGGTAAAATAATAATTAAAATACTAGAGATCAGTTGAAATTATTTCTTCCTCTTTGAGAGGCCTCCTTTGGTTTTTTTTGTATAGACACAAGGGAT
This sequence comes from Viscum album, assembly GCA_963277665.1. Lineage (NCBI taxonomy): Eukaryota > Viridiplantae > Streptophyta > Magnoliopsida > Santalales > Viscaceae > Viscum > Viscum album. The sequence goes on along the minus strand of OY728133.1, from coordinate 965,618,156 downwards.
GGTATTTTTTAGAGAGAAAATGTAATTCCCTGACCCCAGTTACCCAGAGTCGGTGCATTATTTTAATACATTGTCATGATTACAAGGACTCAAGTCCTGAAAGACCGACCAATTTAGCAGTCTTAGAAAATATTTTACATACATGACCGTTACATTACACTTTCTAACATACAACACAAAAAAAATCCATTGAGAATGTAATTGTTCCCTTAGTTTAAGAGTGCATCTCAAACATAAAACACTTCATGGGATCCTGGGAAAATGAAACATAATAAATGGGTGATCTGAGATGCTCAGTAAGGGTAAATAATTTAGTGGAAACTTTCATAAATAAGCGTAAACATTTAAGGAAATGTATAAGACTAAAACAAAATCCTTTTAAACGTAAACATCAGAATAATATGGAAAAGATACAATAAAATAATCCCGTTTACTTATTCACATAGATAATATACTATTAAAATAATCACATGAAATATCAATAGACAATTTCCTAATGATGGAATGCATAAAGTCGGACATTAATTTCTTTAGGACCTAGGGGATAACTGTAACCAGACCCCAACCCGGAGAGCCTCTGTAACCAAAATCTATCCCGGAGAGCTTCTATAACTAGACTACAACCCGAAGGGTCTACTGTAACTGGACCCCAACCCATAGGTATTACTTGTACTGGTCCCCAACCCAGAATATACTGGTCCAATTCATTCCTCATATGAAAAGGTTTAAACATAAGAAAAACATTCGTATCAAAAATAGCATACAAAATGTCAATACATTATCCATAAACCATGAATGGTGTAAAAATATCCCATACACGGTCAAAAATATCACAAAACTTCAATATAATGTGAAATTTTTTTATCATAATAAATCAACTTCAAATAAGCTTAAAATCTATCAAAGGATGTTGACATAGATGAAATTAAAACTTTTTTTAGATAAATAACTTTTTATATTTTGAAATCATTTAAAAGTCATATAATTATAATAGAAAACATTTATTTCAAAAATATTATTATAAGATTTTAAGGGAAGCATTGAAAATGTTATAAAGGTATAAAATAGCCACACCCACCGTATAAGTTAAAAAACATTTTTACCTTAATTTTTTTGAAAAGGTCATAAAGTACCCTATTTGGAAAATGACGGAAATATTCATTTATAAAAATATTATAAAAATTCAAAAATGGGAATAAATGCCTTCATCCCATAGTATAGTAAATAGTAAACATGTTTTTAAATATATTTTTAAGAAAACACGGATGTGGATGATTAAGAGGTCCTAGTAGATACTTACGTAAAAACAACCTCGGATAATAAAGAGATTGTGAAATTAACCCTTACCACGTTGTAATCAATCGAGTCATATGACCAAAAGTTAATAACCACAAAATCATTAACATAAAACCATGAATATAAATAGAATCATGATAATATATATCAAATGGCAGTACACAATACACCATATGCAATAAGTGGAGAACAATAGAAATCTCAAGGAATTAAAAGTGAGATAAGAAACCCCTTACCTCATGTCCGAATTGACTTCTTTGTTCCTTTTTATTCCTGAATAATAAACTTAAGTTACTTTATATTTGATTAGTAACCCTTTTTCAAGTTTATTATTCCTTTTATATCAATTATTACCATGTTATAAACAATATGTAATCATTTAAGTTAATAATGGTTGTTTTGTCGATATTTGGTACTTGAGTAAAAAATGAACACCTTATAATTAGAAGTTATCCAAGTGGGAAAGATTCCATTATATCCAAAATTATATTCCTGATTTATATATCATATATATCATATATATCCAATATATATGTATTTATAATAGTACACAACATTTGGAGATAAGAAATGAAATGCACCGTTCATGGAGACGGTTAGCCGTACGTACGCAGGAACACTACTTTCATTTATATTTCATATTTTAATTGAAGGAAAAATTAATGATACATAGTTATATTATATTTATAGTATAATATCATATATAATTTCAACAACCCCATCCTTTATATGTCCCAGGTATGGTAAGAAAGAGTCATATCACATTGAGGGGGCAGTAGTCCGCACTTCCTCAATTGAAATTATCGCGTTTACTCATAATAGAAATCATAAAGGTATGCTATAAATTAAAAATACAGAATAATAAAGAAAACATAAACATAATATATATCATATAAAAATAAAATGTCTTTATAATGGCCACTATTAGTGGTGTTAGAAGATAATTGAACAATCATCATTTCGTGAGGCGTTAGTTTTCCATCAACAGAAACAATATGTTCATTACCAATTAGATGTAGGTGTGTGTAAGTGTAGTTCGAATCCTTCTCATAAAAACATCAGAATATATTTAGGATACTTGTGTTTTTAGAAAATAAATGAATGAAAATATTTTATGGTTTGGAGAAGTAAAATAAAAGAAAAAATTTATGATAAACCCTTACCTTTAATTCGGGTAACTCCCTATGGTTTGAACAAAAAAGACTTTTTTAAGTGCCTTCTACCTAAGGTAAGGCTTCTAGGAGGAAGATGAGGATATTTAGAGTTTATTTGGGTAGGTTTTAGACGATATAAGGTGCTTGAGAGGTGAGAGTAATGGGTTATAAGCGAGGGATTTTTTTTAAAGGGGGGATGGGTTCTTTAGGAAAGAGTAAAAATATTATTTTATTATATAATTATTTTCAATTTATAATGGTCCAAAAATCATTAAGGTCAAAGATAAGATGACTCATTGTCGAAATAAATTCATCCAATAATAATTTTAGAGGTTTTGGATGTTATTTTAATATTTATAATCTTATTTATTTAAATCATTTACTAATGAGGTAAATATTGCATCATTTTTGTGTCCTAAATAATTTAATTTATTTGATGTATAAAAATTATAAAAAATACCATGATGTAGTAAAACGTTTTATCTTTCCAAATAATATTTTTAGTTGAAAGTATAAGTTATATAATCCCATGTAAAAACTAATTTTGAAAAATATATTTGTTTATGTCATTTTTGTCTTTACTTTAAGATAATTAAAATAAAGTGTCATTATTACTCTTAAGTGGCTCCATGAAGTCCCAAAATCAACCAAAAGACGACCAGGGTCAGACATGAATCATCAAATATGGTTAGGAGAAGTGTTAAAGTAATTTTTTATTATTATGATATTCTTTTTACCTTGAATTTCCCTATTTAACTTTAATCGTGACAAATAAAAGTCAAAAGTTACTATTCACCAAAAATTATTTTTATCTTATTGAACCAAATTTTACTTACTAATAACAACCATGTATGTCAGATTTAAAAAATTCAATTAAAAGAAGTGGTAAAATTTCATTTAAATGAAAAAGTCAGTTTTTTTAACTACTACTAAGTGGTTTAACTATTCACCAAAAATTGAAGTTTCTCAGAAAAATACCAAAAATTCAGCCTAAGCTATATTTGATATTACAAATTCAAAAATGATGTCTATTTTACCAAATTTAAAACCTATATTTTTCATTAATTAATTTAAAATTAATTCCCGTTGTCAAAACAAATAGTGTGTTTTTAAGAAACAACATCTATCAAAAGATTGAAACTTGTTTATGCCCAATTTCAAAGTGAAATTAAATATAATGACCTAAATTGTATTAAATGATAAAAATATAATCTAATTATACTTCAAAACCATTCAAATGTATAATTTATCACTATACATTATTTCTATTAAAAAGTTTTTTTAATTAAAATTTAGTATTTTCACTATTCACCAAAATATGAAAGTTATCATAAAAATACCAAAAAATTATCAAAACATAATTTTTATGTCCTGATTATAAAGAAGAAGTTTATTTTGTAAAATTGAATATATAAGTGTGAAATATTGGATTCAAATAGGGTTCTCCATTAAAAGGCTGTAAAATTGCATTTTTTGAAAAATACATCCTTTATTTGAAAAATTGAATTTGTTCTTATATTATATCTAAGAAACACATAATATGGATGTTAAAATTATATGGAGTATATGAAATTCAAAATGCAGATAATACTATCCATAACCGTTTTTTGAACGGTTAGTTTGGTAAAACGTAGTGCCCTTGAACTCGGTGTCGCATTTAGCGCAAGTTATTGAATTACTTTGAAGAGACAACATAATATAAATTTTGGGGTGTTACATTCTTGCCTCCTTCAATAAGTTGATTCCTATCAATTTGAAAATATTCTTCTAAAATAAGATGTTTAAACTAGAAAATACATTCGAGGAAAACCCACATCAAAAATAGGGTTAATAAAATTTAGTCCTAACAAGTGGGATAAGGAAATGAAAAAGTCACCACCAAATTAGGGTTTTGAATATGAGAACATTGGTGGAAATTAGAGACACATAATTAGAGTAAAACTTAAATATTTATATGGAGTGATTGAGGTCATCAATCACAAACATGTGTAAAATTGAGGGCCTCAAATCCATCAATCTATGATGATTTAAAATACCATCGATTCAATAAAACATAAGGTATTAGGATAACACATTTTTGGTTTTCAGATCCCTTCCCTAAAGTTTAAGATTTAATTTATCCATAGAATAAGAGGGAATATATATATATATATACACTTGACAATTAGAGTTTCATCCTTCAACAATTACTACCATAAACTCATCTTTCACTCCAAAAGATTTCAAAAAAATATTCTATTTATCTTAATCGTACAGGGTTCCAAAAATAATTAATTTATAATTGACCTATCATACCTTTTAAAAAAACAAACTACATTATACAATTCAAGACATCACGTAGGCCAGTGGTAGGTGATACACCCTTGTCACCCTTCGGTTGTGGGTTCATGTCTCGCGGCCTTGCCGGACGCAACTGGTTGTCGCCCGACCTCTGGGTTGTCCTTTTTATAACAATCCAAAAATAACCTTAACAATAGTATCCGATTTCAAACTTAATCCATTCCGACCATTAGACTTATCCAAAATACTTCTATCTAAACTTACAGTCCAAAATTTATAAGGAAGCTAAACACAATTAAGATCCTTTTTTCCACGTAATAACATGTGAACAACTTCATCATGTTTTCTTTTAAAACACGGTAACACGCTGAATTACCATAAAACCTTATTGATTACATTCATGCTACCTTATTCCTTATAGAATACTGAATATATTCTTTATATCCAAATTTTTTTAATATTCCAACAATGATGAAATAAACAAACTATTAATCAGTTCCAAGGAAGTAAATAATATCCAATATAATTTATCCAAATCAACCATCTCTTATTCAAAAATCACTACCTCATTATTAGGACCATATAAAGAATTACCTTTCCTTAAACCATGTATTTTACAAAAAGTGTAGCTTACTATTATGTCACTTTTCATAGAATCATATAATCTCAAATACTCAATAAAATAGTACTGAAATACAATCCTTATTTATCTCCATAATTCATATAACTAGTATATTATTGATTCAACACTAAAATGAAATAATATATAATAACAACATAAGAACACTAACCATTCATCTTCATTTGAGGTAGTATCATAACTTAACTATTATCCAATAGCATCATTTTTGGTATACTCTGATGACTGGGCCATTGATTTTCCTAGTGTCTGAACGCATTGCAGATGAATCATTTTACATTTGAAACCTTTTTCTTACCCTTTTAATCATGTACTTGGAGTCCTTTTTCTCCACAATTATAACAAAATCACATTCCCTTCATGCATTTACCAAGGTGATTCTTTCCACAGTTATCACATATGGGAAAATACTTCTCTCCCTTATTCTCTTTATCCATCTCTCCCTCTACAATCCTTTTCTTCTCCGGATTCCCTTCAAATACATTTGACTCAGAAAATTATTTACTTATCTTATAAACACACGATACTATTTCTTTATATGATGATAATACATGGGATACTATTTCCCTTCTAATTTTTGGCTTAGTACCATGAAAGGTATGATCCTTCTTACTGTTTGGATCATGTGTATTGATGGAGTTCTCATTCCATCTACTGGGCCCCATTTCTAAAAATGGCATACACTAGATTAGTTTATGAATCCCAGAACATAATTTCAAACTTGTAAAATAGTTAACATAAATTGAACAGTTTATGGTTATAATCCATAATCATAAAAAAATTTCTTTGAGGAAGTATATACTCATAAATACTTCATAATGGTTTGTAATGTAAATGAGAACTATCCTAAGAATATCCCTTAGGATTTTCGTAACCAAGAGTACATCAAGGCCCGTTTTCGTGCTTTAGTTCCCGTTCGAGTCTAGCTCAAAGCGGTGTTTTCAAGTTTTACCCCTAGGTACATCTTTTCCAGAGCCGCCTCTACCTGCTCGTATCCAGATAGAGATGTATTTCTTGGAAAAATCACAAAATCTCTACAATACCAAAATTCTAGGAAGTTCTTATATACTAGTCCTCAAAGCCTATCTTAGGGATATGTGCTCTAATCAGAGTTTATCTAAATGTAGTTTCCAAGGATTGTACTAAACTTCCTCTGATACCAACTATAACGCCCCGACCCCAGTTACCCAGAGTCAGTGCATTATTTTAATAAATTGGCATGATCTCAAGGAATCAATTCCTGAAAGGCTGATCAGTTTAGCAGTCTTGGAAGATATATTACATACATGAACGTTAAATTGCAGTTTCTAACATAAAACACAAAAAAAAAATAACCCTTTAATAATTCCATTGTTCCCTTAGCTTAACCCTACATCTAAAACATAAAACAGGTCTTCAGATCCTGGTAAAATAAAACATAATAAAGGGGTGAGATTATATACTCATTAAGGGTAAATAATTTAGCAGAAACTTTCATAAATAAGAATAAACATTTAAGGAAATGTATAATACTAAAACAAAAGTCTTTTAAACTTAAACGTCAGCATAATAAAGAAAAGATACAATAAAATAATTACATTTACTTATTCAGATGGATATTCTAATAGTCGAATAATCACATGAAATATCAATATCCACTTTCATAATGATGGAATGCATAATGTCGAAATTTAATTTCTATGTCAAGGCCTTGTGCCAGGTCCTAGGGGCTAACTATAACCGGACCCCGACCCAGAGAACCTCTATAACCGGAATCCATCCCAGAGAGCCTTTGTAACCAGACTCCAACCCGGAGGGTCTGCTGTAACCAGACCCAAACCCAGAGGGCTTACTTTTACCAGTCCCTAACTTGGAACATACTAGTCCAACGCATTCCTCATATGAAAAGGTTTAAACATAACAAAAAAATTCGTATTAAAACTAGAATACGAAATGTTAATAATTTATCCATAAACCATGAATGGTTTAAAAAAACCCATCCATAGTTAAACATATCTCAAAAACCATCAATACAATGTGGAAGTTTTGTATCATAATAAATCAACTTTAAATAAGCTTAAAATCCATCAAAGGATGTTGACATAGATGAAATCAAAACTTTTTTAGAGAAATATATCTTTCTATTTTGAAATCATTTAAAAGTCATATAATTATAAAAGAAAATATATATTTTGAAAATATTCTTATAAGCTTGTAAGGGAAGCTTCAACAATGTTATAATGGCATAAAATAGCCTCACCCATAGTATAAGTTAAAAAAACATTCTTACCTTAATTTTTTCAAAAGGTCATAAAATACATTATTTGGAAAACGACGGAAAGATTACTTTATAAACATATTATAAAACGTAAAAAAAGGTTATAAATTACATTATCCCACAGTATAGTATGTAGTAATTTTTTTTGAAATACATTTTTAAGAAAACACGAATGTGGATGATAAAGAGGTCCTAGTAGATACTTACGTAAAAACAACCTCGGATAATAAAGAGATTCTGAAATTAACTCTTACCACGTTGTAATCAATCGAGTCGTATGACCAAAAGTTAATAACCACTAAATCATTCACAGAATACCCTCAATATATATAGAATCATGGTAATATATATCAAATGACAGTACAAAATACACCACATTCAATAAGTGGAAAACAATGGAAATCTCCTGGAATTAAAAGTGAGATAAGAAACCCCTTACCTCGTGTCCGACTAAACTTTTTTGTTCCTTTTTATTGCTGAATAATAAACTTAAGTTACTCTATACTTGATTGAGAACCCTTTTTAAAGTTTATTATTCCTTTTTTATCAATTATTACCATGTTATAAACAATATGTAATCATTTAAGTTAATAATTGCTGTTTTGTCGATATTTGGTACTTGAGTAATAAATGAAAAACGTATAATTACATGTTGTCCTTGTGGTAAAGAGTCCATTATCTCCAGAATTGTATTCATGATTTAGATATCACATATATCATATATATACAATATATATACGTATGTATTTATAACAGTATACAACATTTGGAGATAAGAAATGAAATGCACCGTTCATAGAGATGGTTAGTCGTATATACGCATGAACACTACTTTAATTTCTATTTCATATTTTAATTGAATGAAAACATAATGATACATAGTTATATTATAATTCCAGTATAATATCATATATAATTTCAATAACTCCATCCTTTATATGTCCCACGTATGTTAAGAATGAGTCATATCACTTTGAGGGGGCGGTAGTCCGCACTTCCTGAAATAAAATTATCACGTTTACTCATAATGGAAATCATAAAGGTATGATATAAATTAAAAATTTAGAAGCATAAAGAAAAAATATACATAATATATATAATATATAAATATAGTGTCTACATAATGGAAACCATAAGAGGTGGTAGGAGATAATTGAACAATCATCGTTTCATGAGGCGTTAGTTTTCCATCCACAAAAACAATATGTTCTTTACCCATTAGATGGAGGTGTGTGTAAGTGTAGTTATAATACTTATCATAAAAACATCCTAGTATATTTAGGATATTGGTGTTGTTATAAAATAAAGGAATTAAAATATTTTATGGGTTGGAGAAGTAAAATAAAATAAAATAATTTAAGAGAAACCGTTACCTTTAATTCAGGAAACTCCCTTTGTTTGAACCAAGAAGACTTCTTAAAGTTCGTTACGCCTAAGGTAAGGCTAATAGGAGGAAGATATGAGTATTTAGAGCTTATTTGGGCATGTTTTGGATGAGCCAAGGAGGTTGAGAGGTGTGAGTAGTTGGTTAGCTGTGAGGGATTTTAATAAGGCGGAGGAGGGGTTCTTTAGGAAAGTGTGAAAATATTATTTTATTATATAATGATTTTCTGTTTATAAAGGTAAAAAACTAATTGAGTTATAATATAATATGACTAATGGTCTAAATAAATTCATCCAATAAGAATTATATAGGTTTTGGATGTTATTTTAATATTTATAATCTTATTTTTTAAATCATTTTTTAATGAGGTAAATACTACATCATTTTTGTGTCATAAAAAATTTAATTTATTTGATGTCTAAAAATTATAAAAAAATACCATGATGTAGGAAAATGTTTTATCTTAAAAAATAATATTTAAAGTCTAAAATATAAATAAGAAAACTCATTTAAAAATTAGTTTACAAAAGATATTTGTTTATGTCATTTTTGTCTTTACATTAAGTTAATTAAAATAAAGTGTCATTATCACTCTTAAGAGGCTCCATGTGGTCCCAAAATCAACCTAAAGATTCCCATGGTCGTTCACGACTCATTAAATAAGTTTAGGACAAGTGTTAAGGTAATTTTGTATTATTATGATATTCTTTTTACCTTGAATTACCTTATTTACCTTTAACCATGGTAAATAAAAGTCAAAAGTTACTATTCACCAAAAAATTATTTTTATCTTATTGAACAACATTTTACTTACTAATAATAACCATGTATATTGGAATGTAAAAATTCAAATCACAAAAGTGGTAATATTTCATATAAATGAAAAAGTCTGTTTTTTAACTACTACTAAGTGGTTTAACTATTCATAAAAAAATTGAAGTTTCTCAGAAAAATACCAAAAATTCAGCCTAATATATATTTGATATTCTGAATTCAAAAATTATTTCTATTTTAACAAATTGAAAAAAATAGAATATGCATTAATTAATTTAAAATTAATTTCCGTTGTCAAAACAAATAGTGTGTTTTTAAGAAACAATATTTATCAAAAGATTGACACTTGTTTATGTCCAATTTCAAAGTGAAATTAATTATAATGACATAAATTATATTAAATGATAAAAATATAATCTAATTATACTTCAAAACCATTAAAATTCATAATTTAATACTATAAATTATTTTGACTAAAAAAGTTGTTTTTAATTAAAATTTAGTATTTTTAACTTTTTATCAAAATATGAAAGTTATCTGAAAAATTCCAAAAAATTATCAAAACTAAATTTTTATATCCTGATTCTAAAGAAGAATTTTTTTTCTTCAAATTCAGTATATAAGTGTGAAATATTAGATTTAAAAAGGGTTCACCATTAAAAGGTTGTAAAATTGCATTTTTTGAAAAATACTTCCTTTATTTGAAAAATAGAATTTGTTATTATATTATATCTAAGAAACACATAATATGGATGTTAAAATTATATAGAGTATATAAAATTCAAAATGCAGTTAATACTATCCATCACCATTTTCTGAACGGCTAGTTTGGTAAGTCGTGGTGCGCTCAAACTCAGTGTTGCGTGTACTGCAAGTTATTAAATTATTTTGAAGAGATAACATATACTATGAAATCTTGGGGTGTTATAGAAAAACCCATATATATTGGATAGGTATGTTTAGAAGTTTTTTTTGTTGGTTTTTTGATCTAATTATCTCAAGGTGGTGTGAATAATAGAGGGGAGGTGGTGTTATTTTATAGTGAAGTAAAGGAAACCCTTGGAATTTTGTAAAATATTTGAATATAATAAATTATTTTCTTGAGAAATTGTTACCAAGTGGAGAAAATAAAAAAACCTGATTTTTTAATATATAAATAATTTCAAAAAACAAATTTTTTACTACTTTATATGACATTTTAAACCTTATATTTGGGTTTATGGCCTTCGTTAATCAATTTTAACCCTTACCATGGTAATATATTTATCAATATTAACAGGTTATAAACCTAGTAATATGGTAAAAATTGGATGAAAATGGTCAATTTATGAATTTTAGACCATATCAAACCCCCTTCCTCCATTCAATATTTTTATGAGTTTTAAATCATTTAATAATATATTAATTAATATAAAATACCATTAAAATAATTTTAAGAACTATTCACATATTTTTACTTTAAATACATAAATATAATTATTTTATTAGAATATAAAATATTTCACCACAAAAATTTAATTACAATTAATCTTAAAATTAATTTATCACCATAATATATCTAAAAAATATTACTTTTGATGTTTTTAAAATCATTTACATTTATTTTTTATACTGATTGGAGAAACACTATGTCAAGGTTGTGTAAGTATTAAAAGTAATTATAATATCACTAAAGAAAATAAAAATGGCTCCACATTCTCTTGGTAGGCCGCTCGTGACCAGGGTTTTCGGAGTCTTCTGGCAGCGGCGTGGATCTCCTACCCTTGATCTCGTTGGTTGAGGTTTCTCTAATATCTTCTTTTCCTGGCACTTCCCATCTTTATCCTTCATTCCCCATCGTTTCTATCCTACTCGATCTCAATTACCTGGATTTGGTTTAGATCTAGGTTGACTCGGTGTCGAGTTCTTGCGACAACGTTCCGATTTTCGTGTGATGACGGGTCGGTGTCTCTCCCCCGTGACAGATCTGATTTTCTTGCGCTCGCGTGGTTCTTTGAGGTTTTGGGTGAAGGCTGAGGGATGTTCTTTGTTTGATGCAGCGAGATCATGACATCTGTTATGTTTTCTTCTGTTTTACTATTTCGTTTTTGCTCATACTTGTTCATGAGAAGAAACTTTCCTTGTGGGTTTTGGTTCTCCTTGTTACATTTTGAACATCGCAGCAAATTGCATGTGTCATTGGGTGGGTGACCTTAAAATAGGGAGGGATGTGTTGACATCCTTCATCCGGTCATGCATCATCTCCTTGATGGGCATATGGGTGCCTTGCCATGTCATCTGTTCAGTGATTCTTTAGATTTTTTTTGAATTGCATCGGGTTGACATCGCTGAAGTTCTATTCATGATTTGTGGGGTGGGAAGATCGCAAGAGATAAGGGTGTGCTGGCACCTTTCATTTGGATCTCCTCCACGTCATTGGTTGGGGAGGCGCTCTGACACGTTATGCTGCCAGCACAGTGCAACTTCTTTGCAGAGGGGGTGACACAATTTCTTGATGGGACTCACATTGTGATGCTTGGTAAGGGGGCGATGGGGTTTTATAATGGCCACTGGGATGTTTGTTTCTTTTTACATGGTTGTTGTTTTTTAAGGATTGTGCTCTACTTGTAATGTTTTACCTTTTTTGCATTCTAAAAGAGGTTTTCTTTCTTTCTTAATCAAAGGGGGATTTCCCTTCAGCCTTCTTAAAAAAAATAATATCACTAAAAATTAAAAATAAATACCCCCCACAACTTTAATTAAAATATGTTCCTTAAAAACTTTTATATTCAATCATTAAATCTTCTTATCCCTATGTGAACATATAATAGTTATTTAAAAAAAGATAGTGACATAATTAATTTTCCTTTACTTGAAATAATATGAAGACCCCTTTCAAAGACAAATATAGAAAAATTCAATATATGAAAATATATGATGGTTTTTTAAAACCGAAATCACTTAATAGTAATGATTCATGTGTTGGATAAATTTTTAAATCTTTATCAAATTTGTTAACCATAATTACCAGATTTACCCCAACCAAGGTGACAAATATTCACCATGATTACAATTCATTATGAAAAAAATAATGTAAAAATATTTATAAAACTTGAACCTATTGATTAAAAATAAGGAATCCATTTTTAAATATTCAATTTCTTGAATTTTTATTAATCAATTTTAATATAAATACATAAGAGGTTAAGAAATTTCGATTTTTGAAAAATTCTCTTTTACACATAAAAATGCTCTTATACCAAAATCAAGTATAAAGTTGAATTAATTTAATTAATTAGATTATTGATAACTAAAATATAAATATTTTAATTTAATATCAAATTAAAATCATAATGGGGAATTTTAATGAAAATAAATGACATTTTTACAAAAAATGGTTATATTAATTATTCACTAAAATAATATTTTTAGAAAAATCCCAAAAATATCACCCTAAGATAATTATGTTATGATGATTTCAAAAAAGATATATTTTTATCAAATAAAATTATAAAATTTTAGGAAATTAATTATAATATATTATCAAAAAATGAAATAAAAACCCATTTTTGAATAAAACATATTTTTGAAGCATAAAATGGATTTACTAAAAATTAAGTGCTAATTTCCTAATAATTAATCAATATATTTATGTTGAGGAGGAATATTTTTTATATTTCACAATTTGGTTAATTATACTCATATCTTCATATTCAATGACTAAAATATAATTTTCACACATAAATAATAAAATTTCTTTGTTTGTTTACGATTTTTGTTACATTTCATACACCCTATGAAACATAGTGTTCATCTAAAATATCATGGTTTTACATTTTGATTTAATTAATAAATTTATTCCTTTAAATATTTAATTGAGATATATAATTAAAGGTTTAACATTTGAGAATACCTATGTTAAAAACACACAATGTCAAAGTAGTAAATAAATCTTCTTTTTGAAAATGGGAAATGGAAATGTGAAGGTCATTTGGAATAACAAATAACTTGGTTCTCAAATTGGATAACATTAGTGGGAAGTGAAGACATATACATGGAGGGAAAAATTAATGTATAAATAATTATATAGAGTAAAAAATAAATTTTATTATAATAAATTAAATGATAATAGAAAATTCAATGACCAAAAAACCATAAACCATTGAGGTGCGAAAAAGGCCATCAGTTTAAAAGAAATTAAGGTAATAGGAATACATTTTTTACTTCAAGATACTTTTTTGAGAGTTGAGGAATTCCTATACAATATAAAATATAAAAAAATAAATATAATTACAATATTTTAAAAAAATACATAAATGAAATTTCATCATTTGGTTTCAGGTTCAAGCTAGTTTCTACCATTTTATCATCTGTTACTCCAAATGACGAGTATAGTTATTTAATAACCAAATCACTATAATCAACTTCTAATTGAACCTGAGTTCTTCTATTATTTTATAAAACCAAAATGGTTATAACAAGTTAATATAATTTCCTAAATGAATGAACCTTCATATAATGAAATAATAAATTATTCTCCAAAATTCAATAATAATACCAAAATTTCAAATTAAATCATTCAAAAAATTAAAAACCCTATTTCCCAAATTAATTCAATAAAAAGATATTAATCTAAAATTTTAACTTATATAATTTCATTTATAACCCCATAATTCAAAATATTTATTCCCAAATCATCCTTCATGTTAAATCAAATGATATATATTAGGTTTATTTATACTTCACCCTAATAAAATGTCTCCAAAAATATCATTAATAACATCAAAATACCATGAATAAAATACATTAAAAGTGATGAATATGCCTTTGAACATATGATTAATATAAAATTATAAACCCATTATGGTGTCCATAAATATTAAGTTAACTTCACATGAAAACATCCTAATCTCTAAAGTTATATAAATCTTGTACTCATACCAACTATAATATCCTAAGAACCACACTTCGGGATCCAATGCTAAAAAAATTAAGTTTTAGTATTTGAATTTGATTAAAAAATAATGAACCAATTTTAGTCATCCAAAACATAAAACATTATCAAAAAATATTGGATCACTTACATACCCAATGAACTCTTGGGTTTAGAGTATTATAGAATAAGGAAAAACTATTTCATAAAAATTCCCTTATATTTAAGTGTGTATTTCTCCCACTATTCCCAATTTTTCTTGTTTCACATTATATATTCAACATCTACCATAAAATATTTTACTCGTGAAAAATTTATAGATATAATTTATCCCATCCATGACTTATTTTAAAGGTAAATTTCATTTAATTTCCATTCATGATTTGTTTTGGGGGGTTCCCAATCTTTTATGGAGGAATGAGAGAGTTTTCATGAATTGGGCCAAACTGTGAGCCCAATTCCAGATTTAAAAACCAATTTTGTTTCTTTTATAACTTTTTCATTTTTTAATATTTTTCACCCATTAAACTTCCTAAATGACCTCCCCTGACCTTTGAACACCAAAATTGAAAATTTGACCCTTTAGGAATCCATAATAATGGTGGAATTGGGTTTTTATTTAAGTAATTGGGCCAGCCCGAAGGCCCATTTAAAGTTTTAAAATAAAAATTTGTTTATTTCATATCTCATTCAATAGTAATGGTATTTCAGTGATTCCAAATGGAGACCAAGACCACTGAACCCAACCGCGCGACCATTCCATTACCCCCCTCTTTGGAGCTCCTGGGAATCGAGAATGTGGGCAGATATTCATAGGGTTCTCAAAACGTCCAGATTTGAAAAGGTAACTTCATTCCTTAATAACTCTCTCAATTATTAATCTTTTTCCACCATTAAAATTCCTAAATGATCTCCTTATCCTTGATCAAACCTCCCTTGAATGTTTGACTATTTTTAAATTCAGATACTGGTATTTTTGGGGGCTATTTCTAAAAGATATTTTTAGTAAGTTGTTCTCTTTCATTATTCTTTCAATTTGTTTAGGGTTACATTCAATGTACTTAGGGTTTCTTCCCTTATAATTGAGGTTTATAATGTCTAGAAAGTAGGGTTTAAAAACTAGGTTTTTATCTTGTGTTTCATGGTCTGAAATTCTGGTTTTAGGTCTGTTTTACCATCCTTGAGGTGCGACAGTGGTGCGTTTGAGTTTTCGCACAAAGGATTCAAGGGTTTCCTTGGGTTTGGTAGGTGATTCCATTGTGTATGCAGTTTTTGTGAATTATATACTGTTTTTATGGTATTTTAATGACTATTTAATTTTATTATTGCTGAAAAAATAGTTTTAGTGGTGTTTTTATTTGAAATGAATCTTAAATGCCAATTTCATGTGAAATTGGGGTTTTTTATAGAAATGTTTTATTAGTTTATTTGGGGATGACCTATAAGTAATTAGTTGATTTTAATGAACTTTAATATGACTAAAAATACTGTTTTGATGATTGTACCAAGTGTTTTTTGCTGTGAATGTTGATTTTAATGGTGTTTGTGAAACACATAAATTTCTAAGAGCCGTGTTGTGTAAAAATGGAGGTTTTACAATGATGTCACTTCTTGAACCATATGAGGATTCCCTAAAAATGATTTTTTGTTTTAAATTAAATGTATTGAGATGCCCTTTATGTTTTGGTAACTCAAAAATGTGCACATAGTGTGCAATTGGGGTACATAAGGTGTTTTTTTGTGCAAAAGACTACGGGATTTTGAGGAATTGTTTTATTAAAAATCAAAGTGTTTTATTGTGTGTTTTAAGTGGTATAAAAATGTGATATCTACTGTATTTATTGTGTGTGACTAGTAGTGATTTTTCATTTGAAAATGGATTTATTTTTCATGCTGAAATTGTTTGAGCACAAAAGGGGAAGCCCGTGTACTTAGGTGGGTGGATTTGTACTAGTACGACTAGTGGATCATATGGGTGTTGACCCTGTTTCACCTAGAATTTGGATAAAAACAACTATAACTAAACTATGTGGATGATTATTAGTAAAAACTATGTTGTGGGTATGTTCCCTACTAGTGGCTCATGCATGAGAGTGGATTTTACTATGGTTTCTTTACACCGAGGTACGAGGTACATAGGGCCCGAGACAACCTAGTGCCTAGGGGTGTTCCTGGTTTGTTGCTCACCGGATTTTTAGTATTTACCCTTCTATTTGGGTGTGTTTATCAGTACTTTATAGTATATATCATTTCCATTTAAATATTTTAACATTCTAAAAATTCTATTTTGAAAACTTTTTTTTAAATGAAAGTTGCATTTCGTGGGATTTCATCGTCGTTTTTCTTTACGAATTAAAACTGTTTTCGTATTCACCTTATATTGCATGCACATTGGAATAATTGGGTGGTATCTTATTGGGATTAGGCTCAAACCCTACTTAAACACCTTGGGTGTAATTAGACTTTTTTATTTTTGACGCAGTTAAAAGGTAAGGCCTCAGGTGAAGGCAGTTTGGGTTGTTAGCCCCCTCCTACTGTGCAGTGTTGTGGAGACAACTCGGGGGTGATGAACCCTTGTCATGTTGAGTCTTGGTGGTTGTTTTTATAATGTTTTAATTAATTTATAGACATATTGTATTGAATCTAGACCAATGTCTGCTGTTCTGGTTTTTTTTGTAAACATCGTTTGGTATAAATTTTTCAGATTCAGTTTATTGATTGTTTTTATTGTTTTATGCCTTCATATTCGGGTAAATCGTTCCCAAACAAAAATAAATGATACCTGGGAACTTGTACCAGCCCATGGGGATAGGTAACTCCCTTCGAGTCATGTCACGAGCTGGGTTTGGTGCATATTTTGGTGGTGACCAGATTCGGTTCGTGACAAAATGGTATCAAAGGAGGTTCGCTCCTTGGGTCATTTTATTTGGGGAAGAGTCAGGATAGTCTGGAGCTAGGATTGTCGGGACTTGACATTTTAGTCATGGGTAGTGTGCCTGGGCAGCACACCTCATTATGGGATTCAAGTCACCAGGGGAAGTATGGATTTATCTGATTCCTTTGGTTTTCTTGGTTTAATGATGACTATGGGAAATGAAAAGAGAGTTGGGCGAATAATCTCAGTGAGCTCGCAGGGCTTGGAAAGCCATGTGGTGCTGTGGATATTTCCCTAGAATACTCTCTGTGATAGCGAAGTGATTGTAATATGGCTTCCAACCATATGTCCAAGTCACCCACCGAAACAAGTTTCCTCTCACATTGTCTTGTGTCACTTTGTTTTGGAATCTTGGAAACTTGGTTTTTTAAGAAAAAAAAATGACTGCACTTTAAAGAGTGTGAATTTTTGTGAAGTTATTTTCTAGTAAAGTGAAAATGGTTTTAATATTTTTTTAAGTCTATAAAAGAAATTTCAGAATTATTTCAAAAGGGTAAAATATGTGTTTACACCTCTTTTGAAAGTATGAACTATGTCAACTGGGGTTTTGAAAATATGTTTCTAGTGGAATTTTTTTAAACATTGAAAAGTGTTTTGGATTGAATTAAGTGTTATAAAATTTTTGTGTGGGGTTTAAGATGGATTTTGGGTTTGGTGGCTAATGAACATTTGAAAAAAAAATTATGAACTTTTAGAACCTTGTCTTGAAATGAGAAGAGTTGAGTTCTTAATTAAATGGAGATTTATGAAATGGTGTTTTTCATGAAATGAGAATTGTTTTGAAATGGGTTGAAATGTTTTGAAACAATTGTAAAAGGCATGAATTTGTGCTTTTATTGAATTATGCATTCTTTTTTAAATTGGTTTGTGAGATGAAAAATTGGGTTTTGACATTATAGTTAGTGTTTTTGAGAAAGGAAAAGTGTGGTTAAAAGATTGATTTTAAAAAGAGGAATGGTTTGATTTTTGGTATTTGGTGTTCTCAAGGGTGACCTGGATATGAGGTGGGTTCCCAGTGTGGCATGTAAACATGCATGTGTGAGGCTCATGATATGCCATCGGTAAATGTGCAACCCACTGACATTGTTTTTTTTTAATAATGTTTTTGAAGGAAAGTGTTGTGTTTTGATAATGTATAGTTGGGAGGTATGGATTATGGTTTTTTAGGATTATTATTGTGGGATGTTTTGAGTTCAATAACCCCTATTGTTTGAATGATGTTTTGGGTTGGTGTTTCATTGATAAGTTGGAATGAAGTGTTAGTCAGTGGTCACTTTTGAGGAATAGTTTGGGAGGCCAATGTGGTGGCTCCCCTCATGTGTTCGGTTCAGGTTTATGGTCTGTTGTGTCCAAATGACTAGATCGATTGGGTCATTGGGTTTTCTTGTAGGCTAGGGTACACCCCCATAAAGTGTTAATGTATGATTCATGTTTGGCGTATGGTGATTCACTGTTGGATGATCCTCCAGTTGATCAACATAAGGACTTTATTCTTGAGGTTTGGAGATTGAGTTTACCCCTCTTTTTTTCAATTATATGAACCCCCCTATAGTGGGAGAGTGTTTGTGGGAGGTTGAAATAGACCTTAGCATATTATGTTTCCTAAGTTGTCGAAGGTCAATGAAGTTCAGGGTTGTCAGTGTAGAATGATGTCTTAAAGGGCTTCTGGGTCTTTCGTCAGTCTCATTGAAGCAAGAGTTCATATTAGTCCACTAGTGTGCAAGATCTGGCCTATAGTGGCTATTATGGACACTTGCTGGAATCATGTGCTGTTTGGGACTCTGTACAAGGTCCATCTCCTTGTGTTTTAGTTTATCCATAATGGTCATGTTCAGTGACGCCTTGTGATGTCATGTGTTCATTTGACTATAAGGGTGAAGATTGTGCAATCTTATGAGAGTCACTATTTTGTTGGATGTGTGTCTCCCTATAGAAAATTATAAATCCTATGTTCTAGAATAATGTTTTCCTATATGTCCTTTCATTATTCTGTTTAGCATCCGAAGAAAAAAAGGGGTGATGTGTGTGCATCCTCTAAGTTCTTGTTTTGGTAAAATGATGGGTTCAGGAAAAGCGGGTTTGAAGTGTGTCATGTCTCAATGAGACCATATGAGATTACAGTATAATTGTTTTCGGAACTGGAAGAAGATGTTCAGTTTAGGGGTTTCCAAATCCTAACTGCGAGGCCGAAGATGCTGCAATCCATTGAGATCCAGCCATAGGCCCCAGAGAGAAGCTAGCGCGTAGTTAGGGGAAATCCTAGAGTTGTTCAAACTTTTGGTCAAGGTCATATCATCAATATGTAAGATAGGAATAGTTTAAAACTCTGGTGTCGTCATCTTGTTCCAATTTCTCTCATTTGGTAGAAATAGGTGTGAGTACCTTTTTCCCATGTCATACCCTGAGTTGATTTTTTCCCCTTTGGGTTCCCTTGTGTTTTTAGAGAAAAGTTTAAAATTTGGGTTAAGCAGGTTAAAGTGCATAGTTTGTGTGCGGTTAGCAGTAACCGTGTGCCAAACCAGGGGACCGTGTGAGAAGAGACAGTATCTACCGCATGGTCTTCGCACGTCCATGATCCTTGGCCAAGGAAACTGTGTGAAGTTTCCTCTTTGGACAGAATGATCCACACAGTTAACTCAAGGTTTCCCAAACCGTGTGAACCAACCGTACAGCCATGCCAACTCTTTAAAATTCTGTTGTTATTCTATTTTTATCCCATACTAGTTAGTTAAAATGGTTGGGTTTTGTTTTGGGTATACCCACAATGGGTCTCATGTAAGTTTCATTGGATGAATTCTGATATTAGGCTACCCCTATGGCTAGGAAGTCTGTTCAAGGCCCCCTATTAGTGTCTTGATTTTGTCTTAAGAAAATTTGTGTTCGTTATTTTGGTGGGGAGACCCGTCACGGGTATCATGTATGTTCTATTGGAAAAGGAATAATGTTAGTTTAACCCTTATGATGGGGAGATCGTTCGTTCCTTCCCCAATTGGTATCCTTATTATGTCATAGAAATTGAGTTGTCCCTGGTGGTGGGATGTCCAGATTGGGTCACCCCGTACCAGTGACTCAGTTTTCTCCTTGGTGTACTCTAGGTAAGAGGTAGTATCGTTCATGTCTATCTATCCAGAAATTTGTTACTTGGGTAAATTTGGGGTTGGAGAACACCCAATGGTTTTGATTACGTAATGTTGTGGTAGCGTTATTCGAGTTCGTTGTTCATTTCAAGTAGATTGCTTGAGCGTCATGTTGTAGTGTTTGGGGTATTTTTTTGGGATGTGTTTTGAATGTGTTTAATAATTATAAGTAAGTGGGGTACTTTTTGGTTGGTGAGAGCATTCTATTCCTTTGTTTGATCAACTGGAGATGTTCATCCTTTTTGAAGCGGGTGAAAACATGGCAAGGAAGTCTGTCTTGGTCTATCATTTGGGCTTTGCTTTTGCATCTGGTGTTGTTGTTGAATTCTAGGGGTGGAATGCTTTATGGTGCTGATAATTGTCAAATCCATGACTTATTTTAAAGGTAAATTTCATTTAATTTCCATTCATGCTTTGTTGGGGGGGGGGGGGGGGTTCCCAATCTTTTATGGAGGAATGGGAGAGTTTTCATGAATTGGGCCAAACCGTGAGCCCAATTCCAGATTTAAAAACCAATTTTGTTTCTTTTATAAATTTTGCATTTTTTAATATTTTCCACCCATTTAACTTCCTAAATGACCGTCCCTGACCAATTAACCCCAACATGGAAATTTGGACCCTTTAGGAATCCATAATAATGGTGGAATTGAGTTTTTATTTAAGGAATTGGGCCAGCACGAAGGCCCATTTCCAGTTTTAAAACAAAATTTTTTTATTTCATATCTCATTAAATATTAATGGTATTTCAGTGATTCGAAGTGGAGCAAAAGACCACTAAACCCAGACGCGCGGAAATTCCCTTAACCCCCTCTTAAGAGTTTCTGGGAATTGTGAATTTGGGCAGATATTCATAGGGTTCTCAAAACGTCCATATTTGAAGAGGTATGTTCATTCCTTCATAACTCTCTCAATTATTAATCTTTTTCCCCATTAAAATTCTTAAATGATCTCATTATCATTTTTCGAACCTCACTTGAAGGTTTGACTATTTTTTAAAGCAGACACTGGTATTTTTGGGGGCTATTTCTACAAGATATTTTTAGTAAGTTGTTCTCTTTCTTTCTTCTTTCAATTTGTTTAGGGTTACATTCAATGTACATAGGGTTTCTTCCATTATCATTGAGGTTACTAATGTACATAAAGTAGGGTTTAAAAATTATGGTTCTATCTTGTGTTTTATGGTCTGAAATTCTGGATTTAGGTCTGTTTTACCTTCCTTGAGGTGCGGCGGTGGTGCGTTTGAGTTTTCACACAAAGGATTCAAGGGTTTCCTTGGTTTTGGTAGGAGATTCCATTGTGTATGATGTTTTTGTGAATTGGATACTGTTTTTATGGTATTTTATTGATTAATTAATTTTATTATTACTGAAAAAATAGTTTTAGTGGTGTTTGTATTTGAAATGAATCTTAAATGCCAATTTCATGTGAAATTGGGGTTTTTTTATTGAAATGTTTTTTAGTTTATTTGGGGATTCCATATAAGTAATTAGTTGATTTTAATGAACTGTAATATTATTGAAAATACTGTTTTGATGATTTTACCATGTGTTTTTTCTGTGAAAGTTGGTTTTAATGGTGTTTGTGAAACACATGAATTTTTAAGAGCCGTGTTGTGTAAAAATAGAAGTTTTACAATGATGTCACTCCTTGAACCATATGAGGGTTCCCTAAAAATGATTTTTTGTGTTAATTTAAATGTATTGGGATGCCCTTTATGTTTTGGTAACTCAAAAATGTGCACATAGTGTGAAATTGGGATTATTAAGGTGTTTTTTTGTGCGAAACACTACGGGATTTTGAGGAATTGTTTTATTAAAAATCAAAGTGTTTTATTGTGTGTTTTAAGTGGTATAAAAATGTGATAGATACTATATTTATTGTGTGTGACCAGTAGTGATTTTTTATTTTCTAATGGATTTACATTGCATGCTGAAATTGTTTGAGCACAAAAGTGGAAGCCCAGGTACTTAGGTGGGCAGATTTGTACTACTACGGCTAGTGGATCAGATGGGTGTTGTCCTTGTTTCACCTAGCATTTGGATAATGACAACTCTAACTAAACTATGTGGATGATGATTGGAAACCACTATGTTGTGGGTATGTTACCTACTAGTGGCTCGTGCCCGAGAGTGGATTTTACTATGGTTGCTTTACACCGAGGTACGAGGTACATAGGGCCTTAGACAACCTAGTTCCTAGGGGTGTTCCTGGTTTTTTGCTCACTGGATTTTTAGTACTTACCCTTGTATTTGGGTGTGTTTTTAAGTACATTACAGTATAAATAATTTTCAATTAAATATGTTAAAATTATGGAAAATCTAGTTTGAAATTTGTTTATTAAATGAAAGTTTCATTTCATGGAATTTCATCGTGGTTTTTCTTTACGAATTAAAACTATTTTATTATTCACCTTATATTGCATGCACTTTGGAATCCTTGGGTGGTATACAATTGGGATTAGGATCACACCATACTTAAACCCCTTGGGTGTAAGTATACTTAGTTATGTTTGACTCAGGTAAAAGGTAAGGCCTCAGGTGAAGGCGGTTCGGGTTGTTAGCCCCCTCCTACTGTGCAGTGTTGTGGAGACGGCTCGGGGGTGATGACCCCTTGTCATGTGGAGTCTTGGGGGTTGTTTTTCTAATGTTATAATTTATTTTTAGAAATATTTTATTGACTCTAAACCAATTTATTCTGTTCTGGTTTTTGTGTAAACATCGTTTGGTATAAATTTTTCAGATTCAGTTTATTGATTGTTTTTAATGTTTTATGCCATCATATTCAAGTAAATCATTCCCAAACAAAAATAAATGATACCCGGGCACTTGTTCCAGACCGTGGGGATAGGAAATTCCCTTTGGGTCATGTCATGGGCTAGGTTTGGTGCCAGTTTTGGCAGTGAACAGATTTGGTTCGTGACTTAATTCATTTAAAAACATCTTTATAACATGGGTAAATGGATAACAAAATAAGGGTGAGATCAAAACTGTGTAAGTGTAAACATAATAATTAGAAATTAAATATCACCAGTGAGCATAAGATGAGTATAATGTTATTATGAAAAAAATAAAATTACATGAGCATAAAATAAAACAATAATTTCCCAAAAAATTGGATGATAAATCATGTGACATGGAATAAAGCATAAACATAAGACAAGGTTCATAAAAGTAAATTCTCAAGATCCATGTGAAAACAATACCTGATCAAAAGATCCATTATATCTCATAGAATGAATTGAATAATTTTTTATTTATCTTGGAACAAAAAACAGTCATCATGAAATCACCTTACCAGATAATTCCTAAACCCTTAAAAGTAACCTATTACTCAAAAACCCTTTTCATATCTTAGGATTAATTTATAACCATTTAACTCTATTATATATTAGTTATAATAAAAATATATCATCTATTATGAGTTAATCTTATCCAATTAACTTTATATCATTACCCAATGCATTGGAGTATTTTGAAGGACCCACCAATAATATATAAGAAATGTTCCCTTAAGTATTTGGGTTCACTCTCTAACATTGCTTTCATTAATAATTTCCATGTAGTGTATCTTGAAACTAAACACATGTATTATTGAAATTCATCAAAACTACCATATGTTGATTTAACCATGATAGAAAAATAGGTCTACTAAAAGTCTCTTTAAAAAATAATCCTAAACCATTCCAAAAAAGGAAGTGAGTGGTATTATATGATCATATCCCCAATTAATACTAGAAATAATTATAGTATATGGACATAGTTGAAAATACCTTTAAAAAATTTTAAAAATTTTCTTGTTAAATAATGTAAAATACACATTTTTTTAAACACCTTTAAATAATAAAAATTCATTTTTTTAAAATACATTACTTTGAAAATAGGAATGAAAAAATATAAAGAAACATTTTAAGTTAAAAATGGTCATGATGGATGGAAAATAATTTTATGATATAAAATTTTAAAATAAATAATACTTTCAATCTTTTTAAAGAGTGTCAAAAGTAACCAATGTGTAAAAAATTAAAAAAATTCCTTTTAAAACCTTTTTAATAAGGTAAAAGATTTTGGAAAATAAAATTAGGAACTTTTTAATGTCAGAAAAAGATATTATTGAAATAAGATAAAGATTATGGAGGAAGATTTTGGTTAAAAGTCTTTAAAACATTTAGAGAAATGTTTTTAAATAAAAACCATTTACTACCTTTAAAAACAAAAAACCCTTTCTAATGGAAAAACATGAGAAGAAAAATAAAATTACATTAGAATAAAAAGATTCATGATATTATATTTCAAGTGTCATTATATGAATTATATATATAAATATAGGTGTATCAATCAAAACATGTCTCAGAGAAGGATTTTAAAGCTGAGAAAACCTTTACAAATCATGTAATGATTGAATAAAAAAGAGATTCAATGAAGGAAAATAACATGATTATATAAATACTCTAATTTACATGAAATAATATTTTAAAAAAATTCATGGTATATTAATCAAAACATATAAAATAAATTAGGGGGCATAATATGAATTATATCTCAAGGAATTTAAATTGAGGCCATGAAAACCTATGAATCCTATTTTTAAATTTCCATCAATATATTATAGAATTGTTAAATTCAAAGAAAGATTAAATATCATGATAAAATATTAATTCATTATACAATTTCTCAATATGAAGAATATATGCCTTATAAATGCAAGCATTTTCATAATACAAGTCTTGTCACAAAGAAACAATATTGAGATGAATAATCCTTACCATGATCATATCATTGCAGTTAAAATTTAATATGTGAAGTGATAATGTGTAAAAATTGTAAGAAAATATTAAAAAGTGGTAATAGAACATACAAAAATCATATAAAATTTCACACATAATATTATTATAACATAATCAATGAAGTATAAGCATAACCAAATGAATGAAAATTTAGTTAAGAAACCATTTACCTCGAGTCCAGAATTCCTATATACATCCCTTAATTTCCTATATAATAATGTTATATTAATTATTAAAATTTTCAATATTCTTTTAGAAGTTTATTCCATCAAAATTTAGTAATTTATTTAATTTTTTATAATGACATATTTAATTACTTAATCAGTTAATTCCATGTTTGGTGTTTTGTGTATGTTGAATTAATAATTGAAAAATTACTTTTGTAGGCTGAAAATAGACACAATGATTTTTTTATATCATACAATGAATATTAATTATGATATGATTAGAATTTTTATAAAAACAGTACAATTAAATAATCACTTATGAATGATATAAATTAAAAATGAATTACATTACTTCTTGGAGGTAATATTCTACACATATACATGAGTGGCATTATCATTTTCAATGGGTTGAAAGAAAAGAAGGTAAATAATTTATTATATCTATAAAATCATAATTTGGTCTTTAATATGATATATATTTTTTAAATCTATCATAATGACCATCCTTGTGAGGTGCTGATAAAAAATGATACATAATACTTTATGGAGGTGGTAGTCCACACGGACCCACAAATGATGATTTTATTCCCTATAGGTTTTAAAATGAGATTAATATGGTTGTTTCACTAATAAAATAATATCTAATCATATGGTAAATACAGATATTATTATACTTTAATTGTTTGAAAATAATTTAAGGAAGTAAAATAATAATTAAAATTAAAGATACTAGTTAAATTGACAACTCCACTCTGAGATAACTCCTTTGTATTTCTTCTTAAGGATTCCAGGGATAGTCTTTTGAAGAGAAAAAAACCTATAAGACTATTATAAGGTTTTTTGGGAGAGGTTTCATTAGGGTTTTATCAGGATAAGTTACTCAATTTTGTGCAATAAATATAGGATATGTGGTGTTCCTTTATAGTGAGGAAAGGCCACACAAGAAATTATTTAAAAGATTTAAATATAATAAATTATTTATCAAGTGAAAGTGTAAAAAAGTGTATAAATTATTAGATAAGATAGGTTAATTTATAAATAATTTCAACCAGTAAATTTTTTACTTTTTTATGTGGAATTTTAAGCCACCTCTTTGGGGTTTACCCACTCGTGAACCA
The DNA here is from genome assembly GCA_963277665.1 of Viscum album. NCBI lineage: Eukaryota > Viridiplantae > Streptophyta > Magnoliopsida > Santalales > Viscaceae > Viscum > Viscum album. Next base: position 965,591,319 of record OY728133.1, on the reverse strand, counting down.
ATTTTAACCCTAGTCATAACAACAAACTTTTCAATTTTAAAGTGTCATAAATTTACTTATATGGTAAAAATTGGCTAACAAATGGTGAATTTATGAAATATTCGACCATATAAAAACATATTTTACCACTTTCAATATTTTTATGTTTTTAAAATTGTTTAATAATATAGTATATAATATAAGGTACATTAAAGTCATTTTTAAGAAATATTCACGTATTATGACTTTAAAGATATCATGAAAAGTAATAAATTAAAATATTAACTCTTTAAAAATTAATTATAAATAATTATTAAACTTAAAATTCATGCTTTACTCTTTGTTATCTAAGCAATTTTACTTTTTATATTTTTAAAATCAATTACTTTGATTTTTCGAATACTTTCTAAGCACCGTGTTAGTGTTGTTTAAGCATATTAGATAATTATAACATCACTAAAAAATAAAAAAAATTACTAGAAAAAAATAAATTAATTTCAAAATAAAATTTTGTATTCATTCACAACAATTTATTATCCCCATGTGTGCATATAACTGAAATTAAAAGACCGAGTGTGACCTTTTGGAATTTTACTTTACTTAAAATAATATAAAAGGCTTTATCAAACAAAAATGGCACAAAAATGCCATATTTTAGAATATATAAAGGTGTATATAAAATAAACTCACACAATAGAAATAATATAGTTGTTATATATATATTTTAAAATCCATATTACATTATTTTTAAGCTTAATTATCTGTTTTACCTATACTGAAGTAAGAAATATTTTCCATAATTAGAATTCATTATGAAAAAAATCAAGTTAACCAATTTAAAATATTTTATCTTCATTATTAATAATATAAAATTAATTTTTAAATATTAAATTTCAAGAATTTTTAGAATTAAATTTTAATATAAATGCGTAAAAAGAAATTGAAATAATTTTAGGAAAAACGCGTTTTACGCACAAAAATTACCCTATACTAAAATCCAGTATATAAATTATTACTGTGTAACTAATTAGATTATTTAAAAATTAAGAATAATTATATTAATTTAAAGTCAAATTAAAACCATAATGTAATTTTTCATGGAAAATAAATGAACGTTTTAACAAAATTGATATTTTCACTATTCATAAAAAATCATTATTTTCAGAAAAATGAAAAACTTCAACCTAAGATAATTTTGATAAGATAATTTAAAAAATATATTTTTTTTATCAATTAAAATTTCTGAAATTTTTATAAATTAATTATAATATTCTCTCACAAAAATATATAAAAAACCATTTTTTATATAGTCCACTATAAAAAACAATTTTGGAGGGTGTTTGGGAGTTGTATCTCAATTAGATGTGTCCACAAATATCAACTATGATAGGCCATGGGCCTTGGTAGTCCAATTGAGATACCACTCCCAAACACCCTCCAAAACCTAGATAATGAAAAAGGTTTTAAAAAATCTTCCATTTTTATATAGTCCACTATGGTAACAACTAAATATGCATAGATATAAGATATACTAGAAAATATCATGTTCAGATGATAGTTCAATGCCAAGTTCCACTAAGGATACTATCCTGATCATATAGTTGTTCAAGATAACCCCATCACACATGATATTGAATCTCATCAATCGATATCCCTAAACTATTCGTCCAAGACCAAGTATGGTTGATATTCCAACCCAAGACATAATCTGGTATTCATTATAGCTTCCACCATTATATAGATGCATTACCACTTCATGATTGAACTGAAAATAGGGGGTGTATATGAGTGAGGAATCCACCCATGATGAGATTATTAGTTCCCTCAATGATCTATTGGTATCCATAGACTTATAATGGGCTTTATTTCAATTGTAAATGATGTCTTTCTTAGAATGGGAGGGACACATCTCGTCACTACCAAATTTTGGAAACTATAGATTCAAATAATTTAAGGGAATGGGTGACCCGAAGTAGTAACTTGTACACTTTTCCTCTCTGTATAGACCAATACAGGGTACCCCATAATAGTAGAAGGATAACAAGATATATTGGTTCATCTAGACTCTGGTGTGATCCAAAATATTTTAGATATAAAAATATGGTGTTAAGATCCATAACCTGTTGGGAGGATCTTTAATAGAAATTTATCTACCATTTCTGCTCCACCCTACACTGCTTGAGAACCACTTATCTCTCCATGTGAAAGAAATGGGAGAACAGATTAGTTATCAAATTCATATCTTGGTGTAATGGGAGGATTCTCTCTTTTTATGTTTATCTTCCATAGGAATAGTCATTGTGGATGAGTGCAGGGAATGTTACGGACATGATGGTACCAACTATTATCCAATTTAAGTACCAAGGAGGATTCTGAGAGTTTATAAGAGAGTCCAGTGCCTATCAGAAGCAATTCAATTGACCAAGAAAAGGTCTCTTCCAACACCTCCCCCACCTAAATAAAACCAAGGAAGAGTAGAGATAGTTACTGTGATATTTTCTCCAACCCCTCAGCCGATCCAACTCCAGGAAGACCTAATAAACAAGCCCCATCAAACACATAATCTCACTAATAATTTTAAATAGGTCCCTCATCAGGTACAAGTATCCAGCCCCTTCGTATACTAGAAGAACAAGGTTTAATTATTTTGGGATTAGAAGATTCTTGGATTCTGGATTTCCTCAATGTATAATAATTTTCTCAAGCTTAAAGAAATAAATTATCCACAAGAGGTCAGGTCAAAGAACCATCTAAACTATTGACCTCAACACAGGGTCATCAGGAACACTATTGAAGAGTTATTTTTCTTCAAAATTTAGGTTCAAATAATGGTTGATCATAAAATAGTGGGTTTTGGTTATCCTAAGAAATGTGTTACATAAATTTATGCTACACCATATGATGAAGAAGATTTTAAGGAATGATTATAGGCCTCAAGCCAAGGAGTAAAAAAGTTTTATGATTAGATAGCTTGTAAGATGACAAGTAGATCCTATAAGATAATTCATGTAAAATGAATCCATCAAAACCATCCATGGATATTTTATCCAATTTAGTAGAACAATCAACTTTATATCCCTATATATCTCAATGGAATCAACATCGACACTGTATGGATGATTAGAATCCTTTTTTAGTTCCAAATATGACATTCACCTTGGTGAAATTTTTACCCCCCACATTTTGAGGAAGTCCCATTGTCTATTTGACTATGGAGTTATCCTTCGACGAGGAAAAGAAATATACATCCACTAATTCCATAATTTTGTAGACTAATGTATATAGAATAAAGATAAATCATTCTAGTTGAATTCTTCTATCACTTCTCAGTAGATATCTTGAGCCAATGTAACACAATCCTTGCAAAAGAAAAATTCCCCAGGTACTATCCTTGAAAATATTGTATACACTATGAATATCTGAAGTCAAGTATTTCTATAATATTTTCAAGAAAAAATTATATGATTGAATCCTCTAGTGTGTCTTTGAAACATATTCCATAGATTAATCTCTTAGTTGAATCCCAACCATCCAACTATTGAAATAATCTTATAGGTTCCCACTAGGCATCTCCACCTAAGACAAATGGGCCCTTCAGATTCCTTGTTAGGGGAAAACCCCTCAATAGAAAAAAAATATGTCTCTTTCATGGTTGTATTCCATTATTAATAAAATTCATGAAATTGAAAAAAATATATAAATTTTTGATTCACTCCATCTATCAGAGGCATTATGTATGGACCGTATAGTGTACCTGAATTTACCTTTGGATTTTGAAAACAAATTGGTTTCTTCCAAATCCTATCAAAAATAATAAATAATGAATCTATATTTATAGTCCATCAACATGTTTTCAATAGAATATGAGTTCATTGTCAAACAAGGCCACGTATTCCTTCTCTACCCCACACACATGCTCAATGTTATATATGTGTCCCAATACGTACAAAATAACAGAATTCGGATCAATTTTATTCCAACCCGAACTGTCAAAACTATATGATACATAAGAGATGATATATCCCTATCCAATATGAATATTCACATATATGATTAGAGAAAACATAATACACTCGACAAGATCCAATAGAAATATGAAATTAGTGATTTGGATTCCAATACTGAATTCAATATTATCATATAGTACACCACTCTCAAAAACTTACTTTGAAGGACCTGGATGCACCTACATGTATCAATTCCCACACCATATCACTAGTTCCTTAAATAATCCTTTAGTAGTCGAGTGGGGATTCTATACTATGGTGTTTATCCATTTAACTAATGTGAATCCTAAAAACGTGATTCTAAGAATTATAGAAGGGATGTATAGTTTCCCCAAGTGGAAAGATATGTGCATTTTTATATCATTAATGACTCTAAATCCACCTTATAGGATCCTTGATAAGACTTGAAGAGTATTTTCCTACATTCTATCCACTATCTGGAAGTAACATCCATCTCATTGGTCACTATTTCATTGTTTTATAGAGAATAGATTGAACTCATATCACATATCACTAATTTTAAAGACATATCAATGTGATTCCAGGAATTTGATCCCCCATACTATAGTTTAATGTTTTCCATATTCCCATCAATTGTAATCATAACCATGTTAATTGAGCGTAGTGTTGACCCACTAGCGGTTGACCAAGACACAATGATTTGACATGATGGGAGAATCAACCCCACAATAATTTCATGGGATATGATCCATTACATCAGTTAACATGGTTTCCATAAAAATAGAATGATAAGCATTTTATTTTGAATATTCCATCCCTATAAAGGGAGATGATACCATATTACAGTTGTTTATTCCCCTGGAATAATCTCACCCATATTGTTCTCAAGATTCATATTAGGAGGAGATCAATGAAGCTCCACCTACATTAAATAAATAGTTTTCACTACCTTTGATGAGATGATGAAAGTAAATCTTCGTAATGAAGAATATCTGACACTGACATTGGTTAAATCCTTCACAAACCCAATGAAAAAAACAATGCATTTCATACATGAAGAAAAACCATTATATATTTTCATTGAACTATAAGGATATTCCGGGGTATTATCCTTCTGTTTCTTTCCACATTATTTGACTTCTTATTGGAAACATTAGATATAAGAAGGTTTCTAGGATAATGAAACACTAACATGGTTCTATAGTTGTGGATGAAGTTGATATGTTGTGAAAATATAACTTGGTTTTGGAATTTCATTTGTGGAAGTGGCTGTCTAGAATTATCCCTCTTTGGAATAAGAATAGGAAAATCAAAGTCTTTATTGATTTTTAGGACCTCAATCACCACTTCACAAGGGATAAATTACATATATTGGTATTTAAGTTCCTTAAAAGTGAAATTATAAGATTTCGAGACCTTGTTTTCAAGGATGGATTTTCTAGATACAATATAATATACATAGACCCCAAAAATGAATATGACACTATATTTAAGGAACACTATGGAACATATTTCAACTAGGTGATTCCCTACAGCTAAAAGATTTTTTTAGAAACTTACTATCAATTCATGCATCACACATTCAATCCCTTAATAGGGAAGATGGTTGAGTGATATGAGTGATATTTGTTTTTTGTAAAATCATATCAAATAAAATATCATCTTAATGAACTTGAGATAGTTTTCAGAATGATCCACACCCACAATTTTAAGATGAACACCTTAAAGTGTGAAATTTGTGTCCCATTTGGGAAATTCATCACCTTTATTTTCATATATAAAGGTATCGAGATATACTTGTAGATGACCAAGGCCATCATTGAATTGACCCCCTTACACAATCTATGAGAGATGTAAAGTTTTCATGGGAATTTGGCATATATTTAATTTTTTTCCAACTTATATTAAAATTATAAGTTCTTTTCAATGACGATAAAGAAAGGAGATTCATATTATTGAGATTAATTATTCCGAATCAAATTTTTTGGAATCAATTTTTATTTACTGCACCCCTATTTCTTATGCCTCATATCTAGAGGAAGCCTTTGGTCCTTTATGTGATGGCCCTAGAGTGTTCCATTTATTTCCTCATATCCTAGAAATGTAGTAAGCAAAAAGAGAATAGTCTATATTAAGTTATTCCAATGATGATAAAAACTAGGGTTAGATATTCTACAATTGATAAGAATTATATCATTACAGTTTTTTTAGCACAAAAGTTGTGTAATTATCTATAGCATCACCAGGTCCATTTGATCTTTTTAATTGACCCATTGAAGTGCATCCTATACTATAAAATGATGAATAGTTGATTGGTGTGATGGGTAGTGTCCCTTTAGTAGTTGGAAATCAAGTTCATCCTATAAAATTATATCAAGGGTAAATAATTGATATATTTCCTTATCACACACCCAAACCAAGAGTAGTTTCCCATGGATGCCAATTTTTCTAATGTGGATATTCTTTACATCAGTGAAGCAGAACCATTATAAAATATTATCTTTTTATTTTACTATCAAAAATCTACTAGGAGGAGGATAAACATCCCTAAACTTAATAGTGGTTTCCTTTTGGATACCTTTATCACTACCTCAAAGTCCATCATGCGTTATTCATTCCTCCCATTTGAGGGATACACCAACAAGTAGGCTGAATACCAATCCCTCATCACCAATCTAAAGTTGACCCTTGAGACACAATTACCTTTATTTCACATTAAGGGTCACTCCTAGAAAGTTATCACGTAAATCAATAGTGACTATACAATCAAGAAACAAGAACTCATATCCTTTTTGAATAATACCCATGAGTTTATGGTTAGATTTCCCTCCAATACAATGTTATCTCATGTACCATAGTGTTATAATGATTGGGAATATGCCTAAGAAAATGTAGTTTTATCCCTCACAGATCTAGACAAGGATAAAATGGCCATCCTTGTGGCACATTGGAAAGTGTTTACTCCTATTTACCATGATGAAGAGGTCTTATGGGAGACTCAAATCACCTCTAGATATTCCTATAAAGGGCCTCAAAATGAACTCTATATGGGATAAAAATATGATTAGAGGAATCTAATTTTTGGAAACCTCTTATATTTATTTCCTCCATCACATCAAATATAGTAGAAAAAACTCCACTGAAATGCATCAAATTTCTCTCTTGTGATAACACTAACTTAGATAAAGACCCATATGAGTTTAAATTTTATATAATACTTATTTACTATATCTAATTGAAGTAAATCCATCAATTGTTATATGAGTTTCACATTTAGGCATATAAATCTCACTAATCATGATCGTATCTCTCCTATAAGATCAGATAATTGGAAAATATCTTACCCGTTATGGTTCATGACTGCATGGAATTTACCAATAAGTTCCCTAATTCCATGTTCATTCTAATTTTTTCCTTAGCCTCTAGATCTTTTATACACCATTATGTATGATTACACCCCCTTTTTATAGGGAATCTATGTCATGGTCCCCTACCAATTATAAACAATACGACTGTTCATTTTTATTAATACCTATAATAATTAATTCTGGATGTGGGTTAAATGCTATAGAGAACCTATCCTTCTACATGTATTATTACATGATTTTAAGAATAATTATCCATCAAATACAAACTAGGGATCTTAAAGTCTAGTGTGTTTGGAAGAATATGAGAATAAAATTGAAAGCAAAAAATGAGAACAAAACAACTCGATATTAAACTTCCATAATGAGCTTATAACTCTCTTTGAGCTCATACACCTGCGTAGGATAACCTGGGGAATACATAGAAAAAATTGATGACAAAAAAACCCCATTAAGTGAATATCCAAGGAAAAGAAGCATATCACATGAGTCAAAGTCATATCATGATAACATAATAGGAATGAAACAAAGAATAATTTATAGTTGAATATCATATGGAACATTGAATCATATGATCATGGAAATATTAAAAAGTGGAATAAAGATATAACATGACATAAAAACGAGTCATAGATAACTTCCAAGATAGTATCACATGGTGGAAAAAGTACTATAATGGATTAGGTTTACTCATTACTCCAATATATGATGTATCACGAGAATAAAAATTAACCAATGCATTGTAGCACTATCTAGGTGTACCTATCATAAAATGTTCATGCATATGTGTTCCAAAAAAATAACCAAACATAAGTAATAAACATAAAGGTTACCCTTGGAAAGACAAGGGTATAGTAATCATACCATAAGGAATAGCCAAAGGGCGTATCATATAGTATCCATGAAAGAAGGGATTAAGTCATTTATAAAAAATCATAAAATAAATAAAATAATATCTCATGAATAAATATGTGAAACTAAAGTTAATAGATGAAAAAGTGTGTTTAAGAAACTTTAGAAATGATCCACTTTATTACGGTTTAATGGAAAATATTAGAGGCTTTAAAGAGGAAAAATGAAGAATACTTTGTATAAATAAGTAAAATAAATTAGTTTTTTCATGATAAAATGATGTATTTTTGAAGAATATTGAGGGATTAAAATAGTTTATAATGTATACTTGAAAATGGGTATGAAACGGAGAAGTTCCCTATAATCAGGCTTTCATATCGTGATTAATTGAGAAGGGAACCATTTAAAACATGTAATTTAAAATCAAGGAAAGGTGAATGGATATAAATAGATATTTTTCTTATATAGACATATAACATTGGAGAATTATATAATAATAATTAAAAAATACATTGTGTAAAAGGTAGAGGGAAATCATAACCCAAATGTAATTTGGTGGTTTGGAGAGATCCCTTACATTATGTACAAATGAATTCTACATTTTCACTTAATGAAATGGATAATAAAATTAGATTCATTAATTACTTAATTAAAACCCCATTACATAAGTATTTTATTTATTATCATTTTATTATGTTCATTTATGGACATTATTATGTGTTATAAAGTTCAATTTTTTCATTCTGAGAGAGTTCATTTTCATGGTTTGATGGTCGGTTTACTCATGTATAATTATGGGAGTTCTTCTAAAATTAGAATAATTCGATAAAAGTGAAATTATAATGTATTTATGGGCTTAAATAAGTTTAAATGGTCCCATATATAATTTTGTTCTGGTACGAGTACGAATCATTTGATAAAATATTAATGACAAATGTTTAGTTTTATTTGGCTTGTTTTCAATCATCGTGAACTACTTTCACTTTTTTTATCATTATGTTTATATATAAGTTCCAAACATGAATAAAGTTATAATATTTATATTAAGATGTACTTTAATCATCATAATGGTTTTATGAACATCCTTGAAGGTGGTAATGTAAAATAAAAACTCATCATTCACAAAGACGGTAAACCAACATATCACGATTGATATTCCAATTTTTATAATAATATGACAAGAGAGGAGTTTTGATGAAGAATATTAAATTAACAAAATTAATTTATATTATATATATGATAATTTAGTTATAATTATTCTTTGGATAATGGAGGTGAATAGAGGATAATAAAATAAAAGAAATTAAAAGAGAAGGATTGAGGATTTTAGCTATTGAATGTAGTATCCTCGAGAACCTCCTTAAGGAACTTGGGCTTAGTAATTTTTTGAGACCATTAGATCATAAAAATGGGAAAGAGGATTGGGAAGGTAACTGGGTTGAATATTTACATGTTACAAGACTTATAATGGTTTAAGAGAAGGGGTGATGAGGGGTTGAATTTATAAGTGGGGATAGGTTTTTTATATTATATTAATTTGTTTTTGTATTTTTGATAATGAATATATGTAGTGTTGATTATTATGACTAAATATAGAAAATAGTTCAGGAGGCTTCAAACCAATATATGAATACATCATTATTGTATCATTCATAACTCAAAAATACAAATAATGTTAAATAAAAAAATATTATATTTCACCATTAAGAAAAAATTCATCTATTTTAGAAAAATACCAAAAATTGATCCTAATGTTTTTTGATGTCTATATTTCTAAAATTTAATCCATTTAACGAAATTATTTTTCTAAATATGAGAAATTTATTTTTTAAATAAAATCATTATTTATTAAAAAAATCAATTTTATGTCCCTTTAAAAATTAGTTAAGGTCACATAAATTTATATTATAATTATAATAAAACACAATTTTAATTTATGAATCTATTTTATAAAGATAATTTATCTTTTAAATAATTATATTAATTAAAAATGAAAACTAAACATTTATTTTTTACCAAAGTACTTACACTTAAATTGTCATTTTTAAACCATTAAATTACTTATACGTTGATATAATTATTTCATAGTTGGGTTTTTTATGATAAATAATTTTTATTTATACTTTAATAGGTGATGAAACTATTCGAATAGTCAGATTACTACTCTAAATAGTCAAATTACTATTCCAATTATCATGTAACTATTTTAATGACATAGGTTATTTGTTTTCTATAAATAAATCCTATTTAATACATTATTCATTCACTTATAATTTCATTCTAAATTATATATTTTTATCATCAAATTGAATATTATATTATCAGCATTATGTTTTGTTTCAAAAAATTTGTTCATGAGTGCAGTAATTCAAGTGGATCAAGTAGATCTAAATTTTTCCATTATTTTTATCTTATTTTCTGTTTATTTTCCTATAGTAATATTTTATATTCTTATTTGTTTATTTTCTAAATAATGTATCATTTTCATTTATGAAAATATTGTTTTTATTGGGGTTTCTGTGTGATATATGTGTCTTATGATATAAGAAGGTAAATTCCATTGATATAATTATAGTTCATTATATTCTTCCTCCCTTATGAAAATTTTCCCTTGAAATTTTCATTTATATAATATGGTGAAAAATGTGAGGTTATTTATCCTTTATCATATCCTTTGGTCCCCATGCCACCACTTTATACTTATGTTTTCTCCATAGTACCTTGACGAGGTAAGTGGTTTTGTTATATAGAACCTTGTTTCTTTAGTCATAAATCTTCACTGACTTCTCCTCATAAGAGAGATATTTTTACATTTGTACCACCTATGAGTTTAGTAAATTTGGGGGATTTGGTATATACTTACTCAGTAGGGATATGTGGAATACATCTTGAATTTGATACATAGTCGATGAATGTGCTAGTCAATAGGCCACAACATTTACCTGATTAAGAATCTAAAAAGAGCCAATGTACCATAGACTTAACTTTCTTTTATTCCCAAATATCATGACCCTCTTCCATGGAGATATGTATAAGAGTACCTTATCACCAACCTCAAAATCTAAGTCTAGTATATGATTATATGCATTATTCTTATATTAAATTTCAAAATCCCAAATATACTCTTGGATAGTCTTCACCTTTTCTTCCATTTCGTCAACCATTTCAAGTCTGAACGACTTATGTTCAACAAATTCATCCCATCATATAGGTGTTATAAATCATTTCACATAAAGGTTTCCATATGGATACATATTTATTCTTGACTTCAAACTATAGTTATATGAGAACTCGACCATTGGAATAAGTTGATACCATCATCCTTTGAAGTCCATTTTGAATTCTCTCAATATTCCTTCCAGTGTTTAAATAGTACGCTCATATTGTCCATTAGTTTGGGGGTGATAAGTCGTCATCATGTTCAACTCAGTATTTAGAGCATGTTGAATAATTTTTCAGAACATAGAAGTAAATCTATGCCCACAATAATATATAATTGATAATGTTACTTCATGTTGCCTCACCACTTCTATGATGTATACCCATGAAAGTTCATGTAGTGAGAAGTCCTCTCAAATCACAATAAAGAATGAATTCTTTGTAAGAGGTTCCATAATGACCTATTTAACATTATTACATTTGGATGTCAATGAAATTAAATTGAAAAAGTACCTAGTGATTTTTTTCCAATATCTATGGAGGTATGGGTAATGGTTTCATCATCCCATTAGAACTTTTCCTTTCATCTTTCACCTCATGACATACTTGGAAAATTGATGCATATTCAGTGATATCCTTCTTCATATTGTCCCACCAATAGTACTCTCAAATATCTTTATATATAATTTTGCTCCCTGGGTGTATAGAAATTGTTAAGCTATGTGAATTTTTCAGAATGTCTTTATTTATCTCATGATTGGATAGTATACATAGTCATGAACCAAATTTCACAAATCATTCATCATCAATTTTGAACTATGAGGATTTCCCCTTTCTTATAGCTTCCACGTTTTTCTCAATTTCCACATCATTTATTTGATCATCCTTTATATTCTCTAAAATCAATGGTTGAGAAATCATCTAAGAAATGGTTGAATATTTTCCTTTCTTAATGATTCCCATGTACATCATTTTCATGTCTAAGAATATTAGATCCTTCCGAATTCTCATCATTGATAGAGTTACATGATCGTTTCTATGTAGAGAATCTGCCTCTCTATTTTCTTTACCAGGATGATAGTATATTGAGAAGTCAAATTCCTTGATAATATCTAACCATATTAAATGGTGTATATTAATAAAATTCAGTGTGAATAAATATTTGAGTCTCTTATGATCAGAATATATCTCACACTTCTCCCCATAGAGATAATGCCACAAATTTTTCCATTAGAAGATCACATCAAACAATCCAAAACCATGTATAGAATAGTTTTTCTCATTAACTTTATACCATCTTGAGGTGTAGGCAATAAATTTATCATTTTTCATCTGTATATAGACTAATATTTTTTAAATAATCATTTTATACCATAAAGAGTTCACCACTTTTCTTTTTTGTAAGTACTGGTGTAGTGATAACCATCGTTTTTATCTTTTTGAATAAGTCTTCAAATTTTCTGGTCCAGAAAAAATTTACTTCCTTCTGAGTTAGTTTGGATAGTGGGTTTTAAAATCATCATAAGTTCCTCAAAAATCATACATAATACAAAGATAAACCATGGAAACTATGGAAATCTATTACAGATGTTGGTTTGGGCCACTATTCAATTGGCTTTGTCTAAGAAGGTTGTAAAGATATCCCTTTGTTGGGGATAACATGTTCTAGGAATGATACTTCCTCCATCATTAAATCACATGTATTGTACTTTTTATACAGTTTCTCCCTTCTTAAAGTCATTAGAATAGTATTAAAATGATCCTCATGTTCGTATATTCCCTAGATGTATATCAGAATAAAATCTATAAATAATAACATGATTTTTTGAAGAAATTTCTAAATACTCTATTCATTATGTGTATAAAAATTAATGTAGTATTAGTGAGTCTGGAAGGAACTACTACGAACTCATAATACCACACTTTTTTTGAAAGGCAGTCTTGGGAATATCTTGTTTCCTTAACATTAATTAGTGATATCCCAACCAAAGTTCCACCTTAGAGAAATACCTATCCCCAAAAAACTGATGAATAAATCATCTATATTTGGTAGGGGATACCATTTATTTTTCATGATTTTTCTGAGATCAAGATAATCATTTTAGATACACCTTGATTCATCCTTCTTCTTGATGAATAGGACTGGCACAAACCACAGTGAAGCACTTAAGAAAAAAGAACTCTTGTGAAAATTCTCTTGAAACTACTTCTTTATTTCATATGACTCAATGGTTTCCATCCTATTATGAGTCTTTGATATGGGTATAGATCCATGTATAATATCAATTGAGAACACAGCCTCATGATCAAGTGTATGACTGAGAAATTCATTAAGGAATAGATCAGTGTAGTCTCTCATAATGGGCATGTTTTTGAGAATGATCCTTTCATATGTATTATTAATTTTATGTAGATATTCTTGCACATAATGAAGAAATATAAAAATTAAGGTAATGATTTTTAAAGAGATTCATCATCCTCCTAACACTTTTAAAAAATTGGGGGATGCCTCAAGATTTGAAGAGTGATCTCCCTTTTTGGATAGTTGGTGTTGATTTTATATAATGATTTCCAATCCATTCTCAATATAGAATCAAACTCCACCAATGGAAGTAAGATAATCTTTTCAAGGAGGTTCAATCTAGAAACATTAACTGGGGAGGAGTTATATACTTTAGATGAAATAATCTTCCCATTCTCTATTATCATAGATTAATAAACCCTCATATTTTGATGCGGTGTTTGAATTTTTTTAATAAACCTCTAATATATAAAATAATTCATAGAACTAGAATCAAATAGTACATTATATATTCTTGAATGAATAACCTTCATACCTATCAAACCATCATTTTTGGGCTCCACCTTAGTAGCAGTGATATCATATGCCCATAATTTCTTCCTTTGGGGTTGCTGTTGTTGATTTCCTCTAGCAACCTGTGGATTAGGTAATTGGATCACATAATTCCCATGTTCCTTTTAGTTGAAACAATACACTATAGGATGGATATTGATCTAAACCTTCCATTATTATTTTTCATTTGTGTCCCTCTTCAAATACCTTAAAAAATAAATATCTTGATGCCCCACTATTCTACATTTGAAGCATATCCTGGTTCCCTTTACATAGTTTCTGAGATGCTTCTTCAAACACTTTTGATGTGTGGGATTTTGGGTTTTCTTTAATTCATGGGAATTATTTGTTGATCCACACATATTAATCTCTATTTTCCTCTTTTTATCTCCAAGCCTATGAAACAAATGAGATTCACTGATCTCCATTTCAAAATTATGGGAAAAATACACAATCTACACATAAATATCAATGTTTTAATAACTAATTATTTTCATAGTCATGAATTTAATCTAATAAAGAAGTGATCCACCTTTATTTTTATGTTCATGAAAATGATGGAGGCATATCGTGCAGGACTTTTAATGTTTTTGCTATATGGCTCGATATATTCATCTTACTTTTTCTTTAGTCATAGGAACTCTCTTTAAATTTTAAGATAGTGTGTTTGGGGAAAATATTTTTTTGTAAAATATTTTTTTGAATCCTTCCAAATTCATGGAATCAATTTCATCCTTAGACATTTATTTTTTCATCAGTTTCCACCACTAATCAACTTCCCCATAATTATTATAAACTTTTAGTATGAATTTATCTTCTTCATTGAATTTAAGGATAGAGAATATCTTCTTAATGGATTTATCCTACTTTTTTGTGATGAGGGGATCAGAAGATCCACTAAATATAGGAGGAAATTTTTTCAAAAAATGATTCGACCACAACATTCCATTTCTTAAGAGAATGAGGGAGTTCCAAACAATTGGAGATATTATTCATAACTTGATCTAGTTGAGAAAACACTACCATGATGTTCTAGGATCCCACTCCCATTAGGTTTGGAATATCATTAGGGTAATAATCACATTGCATATCACATTAGTAGTTAGAAATATTTTTTCTTATTTTCATCCATTATTAAAAAAAGGAAAATAAACTTTGGGGTGATTTAATACTTAGATATTGAGAATATAAAAAGTAAACAATGAAAATTGAAGGATAAACATATAAATATAAAGTATATGCATACTTGTTGATTCCCTATATTTTAATATAGGTTATTTATGGAGACAGAATTAACCCTAGGGTTTATACTAAAGTTTTCAAGTCCCAATCTGCAAAAATAAATTGAATTTTATTTGATATGGACTATAGTGAACCTATCTTATTACACATTTTATTACATGATTTTAATAATAATAATACTTCTAATACAAAGTAAGGATCGTAATTTTTTATTTCCTTGGAAAAAAGGTACATAAAAGTGAAAACGTGGAACTAGAATAAAGCATATCTTTATTAATTTTCCATAATGAGCTCCTAAAATCCATTGATCTCATAAATATATATTGGATAACCTATGGAATACATAGACAAAAGGCTGACCCAAAATTCCCATTAAGGGAATAATCATGGAAATGAATCATAGAACATTAGTCAAAGAAATATCATGATAACATAATAGAAACATCATAAGAATAAACATGTAGATGAATATCATACAAAAAATGGTATCATACAATCATGGAAACATTCAAATGTGACGAAAAAATATAAAATTACATAAAAATGAGTCAAGGATAACTTCCAATACAATATCACATGTTGGAAAAAGTCCCATAATGGATTAGGATTAATCCCTAATCCCATACATGATGTCTCATGAGACTAAAATTTAGCCAATCCATTAGAGCACTATCTTGCCAAACCCCTAATAAAATGTTCAAGAATATGTGTTCCATATAAATAATCAAACATAAGGAATAAACATAAGTTTTACCCATAGAATGAAATGAGTATCATAATACCGTCATAACCTATAACAAAATGGTGTATCATAATGATATCCACGAAAGAAGATATTAAATCATTTAAAGAAAATAATAAAATAAAAATAATAATATATCAATAGTAATGATTTCCAACTGATGTGAATACATGAAAACTAAATTTTAAGAAACATTTGAAATGATTCACTTTAGTGTGGTTAAAGGGAAAATATTAAATAGTCTATAAAGAGGACAAAGACATAATTTTATTTATGACATTTTAAATGAAGAAAATTAGTTCTCTCATGATAAAATTATATATTTTATAAAAATATTGGTGGATTAAAATAGTTTATGTAGTTTACTTTATATTGGATAAGAAATATATAGGTTCCCTTAAAATGGCTTGGTTATCGAGAGGAATTGAGAAGGGAACATTTTAAAACATGTGATTCCAAATAAAATAAAGATTAAATGAGAAATATATATTTGTTTGGTGAATAAAAATAAAATATAGGATAATTATATAAGAATAATTACGAAATAAATTGGGGAAAAGAGAGATACAAAGTGTAACCAAAAGGTAATTTGGAGGGTTAGATAGATCCTCTATTTTATGTCTGAATGCATTCATCACTTACACTAAATGTACTGGGTAATAAAATTAGATTCATTAATTACTTAATTTAGAACCTATTAAATATGTATTTTTTATTATGATTTTATTATCTTCATTTATAGACGTTATGATTAGTTATAAAGATCAATTACATCATTCCGGGAGCATTTGTTTTCCATGTTTCATGGTTGGTTTACTTGGGTATAATTTTGTAAGTTATTTTAAAATGGGAATTATTATAAAGAAGTGAAATTATATGGTATTAATGAAATTAAAAAAGTCTAAATTTTCCAATATATCATTTTTTCTGGTATGAGGATGATTAATTTGAGAAAATGTTATTGCTAAATGTTCAGTTTATTTTTTTGGTTTTTCAATCATCATGAACTAGTTTTGTTTTATTTAATATTATATATATATATTAGTTCTAGAACATGAAAAAGTTATAATATTCATATTAAAATCTATTTTAACTATAATAATGGTTTTTGGACCATTATTTATGGCAGTAATGGAAAACAAGAACCCATCATCCATGAAGGTGGGGAACTGACATATCCCAAATGATGTTTACATTTTTAGAATAAAAGTTAAATATAAGAGATTTGATGATGAATATTCCATTAACATAATAAAATTAAACTATATATATATTATGTTTGAGTTATCATTATAATTTTTTATATGGGAGGCTAGGATAGGATGATAAAATAAAATAAAATAGAAGAGAAGGATTCAAGATTTTACCTCTGGAATGGTGTCTCCTTGAGAACCTCCTTAAGGCACTTGGGTTTGGTATTTTATTGAGAACATAATATATTGGACAGGGGTAAGATTCTTTGACATGTAATTTGGAATAATATTGACAAGATACAAGGCTTTTAAGGTTTGAGGAGAAGAGGTGGTTAGGGGTGGTATTTATAGTGGAGGAAATGGGTATTTTTTATTATTATATTCAATAGTTTATTATTTTTACTGAAGAATATCAATAGTTTTGATTCTTATGAATAAATAAAGTAAATATTTATGGAGGTTTTGAACCAATGGGTGATTACATAATTATTACATCATCCATTACTAAAATATTCTTATAATGTCAAATACAGAAAATTAACATATATCACCATTCACCAGAAATTCGACTATTTTAGAAAATCCCAAAAAAATCACCCTAACCTATTCTAAACATATAGATTTTAAAAATTGAATCCATTTTATTAAAATAATTTTATGAATATAAGGTATTTAATTTTTAAATAAAATTATCATTTATTTGAAAAAACTTGATTTTAATATTAGAATTGATTTTTTAACATTTGAAAGTTAATTAAGGTATCATAAAAATATTTTATAATTATAATAAATAATATTATTAATTTATGAATATATTTCATGAAAAATAAATTTTCATATGAATCATAATATTAATTATAAAATTTTAGTTAAATAATTACATTTTACAAAAATACCAACACTTAATTTGTCATTTTTAAAACATTTATTTTCTTAAACTATGTTATAATTATATCATATTTTTTTATAAGATTACTATTTTTTATATGTTCATAGGTGAGGTTACTATTATAACAACCAAATAAATATTCCTAATGGGAAAATTACTTATCCAATGGTGAGGTTACTATTCTGATGGTCAGGTTACTATTGCAATGTTAGAGGTTCTTAAATTTCTACAAATACCTCTTATTTAATTCATTCTTCATTTAGTAATAATTTCTCTCAATGTAATATATTTTTACCTTCAAATTGAATATTATATTATTAGTATTATTTTATATTTCTATAACTTTGTTTATGAGTGGAGTTAATCTAGTGGATTGAGAAGATATACATTTTCCCATTATTGTTATCTTATTTTATATTTATATTCTAGAAGTAATATCTAAAATTATTATTTGTTTATTTTATGACTAAATTGTCATTCTTCATTTATTATAATAATGTTTTTATTCAGTTCTCTATGTAATATATTTATTTTATAACATAACATGGGATATTCCATTGATATAATTCCAGGTCCTTAAAAAGTCGTTCCACTCAAGGCGGTTGAAACAAAATCTATAATTATGTTTTTAAAATCCCAAATCATTCATTGGTTTAGGATATGTCAAACCTTTTTAATGGAAAACAGTACTAAAATTAAATATTTTTAGTTGAAGAAGTTGTGTACTATGTAAAGAATCTGGTCTAACCGTACTTCCCACTACCACACACCAATGAGTGGACCAATCGAGGAATTCAAAAAAAGTACTCTATAACATTATATATAAGATATTAGATTAGTACAAGAAGATATATCTTAAAAACCTCTCTAATTAATTTAAGAATATAGAATGATAACTCAAATTTCCACCCATAAAACATCTTACTCCTTGTTGTATGAAACAAAATAGTGTTTTCCATTGATGTTCAGCTGAAATCGCTATGGAAATCCACCTATGATCATTTGATACTAGATAAATGGACCTATATCTTCCAAGAAAAAATGGAATCCCCAAATAAAAACAAGACCCATAAACTATACAATCTATAATCAATAAAAACAAAGTGGACCAATCATCCACCAAGAGGTTTGCCTCCACTTATTACCCCAAGGTGATATAGTGCTAGCATTGAGAGCTCCATTCATACACAAAATAAAACCCCTGAAGATAGAGACCTAATGGAAAGGAATCGTCACCATTCCAAGGTTATCTCTAATAGTGCATACTCATTGGTCATTGTGGGTGGTGAGAACATCACACATATAACCAATAAAAGTTTCCTAATGATGTATTTCACATAACTTCATATTTGGCTCAAAGTCATAGATTTATGAATTTAAATTTTGAAAAATTTAATACTATTTGTATGATGTTAAATTGTGTAATAGCCTCAGTCTATTAAAAAATACATTAATCTATTTTTAATAGGTATTTTTTAGATGACTGTAAACGACTTTAAAATTTAGTTTAGTTTATATAATTTTAATCTGCATAGCCTATTGTCCACACCATATGATGTTAAACTACATTTTCTTGGTGATTTCTACATGAACATAAATATTATAGATAACATATATCTATATAGTTCTTAATAAAATAATTTGGGTTAATTATATCACATGATATGATACCCCCTTTATGATTGTATCAATAATCTACCCCACAACCATTCAAGAACTATGTATGACTTGATTATTAATTCGTGGGATATGTAGCAATACCCGAATTCCTTCATCGATCCTAGATGAAAACCCAAACCTCTATTCCATTATAGTGTTTTGGTAAATCATTCCACCTATATCGACCACCCTTTCAATTCACAACACCTGGATGATGCCTTATTATTTCCTCAGTGATGAGACGATAACCAATTTGAGATAGAATTTTTCTCCCCCATCTTTCTCTATAGAACCTTTGCATTTATTCACTCCCTTTGGTTCATGATTTTTATATTCATGGGAAGTTTTTCCCAAAGACCTATGTGGGTATTGATTCACCACTCATGGAATATGTAGTGATTGCCAAATTACTTATATAATACCAAAAAATATATAGTATCCCTCATCCTGTCTTAACATTTTATCCCTTCATTTGAGTTACTTTTTTTTAACTCAATGTTGAAATAATGTCAGACTCAAAGGAAACATCCCATGCATCATGATAATAAATATATTGCACTCATATTTTTGGTTTTTTATATAGGAATTTTGTATTCCAATCAATTTCATGTTTTTCTTGTTCCCCAATCTATATGTAGACTACCAAAAATTCACCATTTAGCCCTAGTTGTATGACTTTAATTCATAGTATTTCATCATTTCTACATGACACTTACCTATATATTGTTGTTCCTAATGAATGAACATAAAAGTTACCTCACTTGGTCCAATAATTGTGAATTTAAATTATATACATGTTTTTTAAGGTTTTCTATATTGTCATTGGTCTCCCAATACACCTTGGGTTTACCTTTCCCCCATTGCTATAAATGGAACATCTCAATCTTTGAAATTCATCCAAGAATCATGAATATAAACTATGTGAACTCCTACTACAGGTTGTCATGTTAGTACTAGGAATTTATTTGAAATTGGGTTTTTAGTTTCTTGGATTCTATACAGACTTACACAACCCCTTTGGATAATATAGATGATGTTATACTATATAACCACCATGTTTTGAGTTCCATGAATTTAAATTGGGAAGAACCCCATGATCCAAGCTATATTACCTTAAACTACTATCTTTAGGGATTATATTTATTTCTCAAAGAACAATCAAACACCATTCATTTAACCTACATTGGGATTGACACATGATTTAGGAAAAAATCACAATGGTTTCATGCCACTCCACTTATATTGGATTACCCCATCGATATTCATAATGCATGGTGAAGTAGTCCCCTGATTTTCTGAACTCATCTTGACCACCTTACTTCATTTCTCACAACCACATTAGGATTATCATATTTTAACACCCCTTAATCTTCCATTTCATAATATAATTCCCTATAGTGATCATGTGTGACATAGTCTCGACTACAATATCCCATACTTGGTATATGTTCTGAAGGAGTCTTTTACGGTAGCGCTATGATTGGTTACCTTCTTCACTTGAACTTAATGGTCAAACTTAAATTCCCCATAATTTTGATAGTATGGTTGTATAACCCACTCTAAGGATGTACCCAATCGTCATCCTCATCTTATATGCCAATCCTCTTTATGATTTGAATCATGGAGATCATAATTTACCTTATCCACACCTTTCACATTCCGTGAAAAGTTATAACACTGTTGGTGTTACAAAGTCATTCATACTTTCATGTTGTTAGATAGAATTAGTCTCATGGAATCATACCTAACATGTTTCCCTATATTCATGGGTTTACCTTGTGGTTAATGAAATAATCTGATCCCAACATGTCAATCCCGTCTAGGAACTCTTTTGTGATAATACAACTACACTGATCTCACATAAATAAGCTTGGATTGAATTCAATGTCATGAGATACATATTTATACCCATATGGTTAATCCCAAGAACAACTAAAAAGTTAATTTCTATACCCATATACACCATTGTGGGGACTCCTACCAGTTTACATCGGGTTTGAGACTTTCATTTATCACATGGTAAATAATGCATCACTTTCCATCCTTCCTATATATGAGTAATATTGATGAATAAAACACAATAACTATGTGTATATTAATTAATATATAATGGGATTGGTCATGAAATTTATATATTCTCTCCAGGACCCAACTATAAATATCATATTATCCCTACCTCGTATTTTTGTTTATTATCTTCATTGGTTCCCTTAACCCACCTGACACCTAGAAACCAATGTTATATAGGGAGAGGGTATCAGATATATGAACTTAAATTATGTACAAATTTCTATAATACCTTATATGTAATTATATTCCCTTCTTTATTTCATGATGGGTTTACAACTAGATCTATTTGATTAACAAGCTATCCTAGGTCATAATATATGTTAAATAATTGTAAACTACATCACCCTATAATCTATACATCATAAACTCACACTTATTTCACTCATTGTTGGGAATGTATATTTTATCATTGGGCATATAATTCACATTGATTTTTATTTTATATTATTCTTTATATATAGCTCCTACCACTGTTCAAGATCCATGAACTTGAATTACCAATTCCCTTATAGTAAAAACAATATGACCCTAAATTTCAATACCCTTACATTTTAAGGTAGGAAAAATTAAACCATTATACCCATTGGTTAGAGCTACGTGAAATTAAAGTAATTAGACTTAATGATCACTTAAATATCCTCCCAAGAGAACAATTGAACCCAGTTATCATGTATCTCATTGTGTTGTAATTGTTATCTATCCCAAAAACTACATTCTTTCCATTTTTTAGAATACCTAATCGACATGACAAATTCCCCTATAGTAATGGAACAATTCCCCTATCTCAGCACAACTCTTGTATAAGGTACATTTCCACGAGGAACCACTCTTAGAATTTTGAATATAATTCCTTATGGTGATGTCACAGTAACAAAATATCAGCCCACCTCATATCCAGGGTACATGTTTTGGAGGAATCATCCATGAGATATAGTAGTTGAACCCATGTTTTAAACTTTGTCAATGATCATACTTAGCCTATATACCCATTTAATCTATCGGTTTAGACTTCTAGATTCAAAACATATCCTTTGTTTCATACCCATTACTCAAGTATACTTCTAAAAATTTTCATGTTGAACCCATGTGCATTTTCAAATTGTTAGGGAGAATAAATACTTTGGAATCACACAAACCTGGTTCCCTCATCTTTATGGTTTGTCTCATATTGGGAAATTCTACATTAGGACCACAACTCATCCACCCGTTTTACGCACTCTCATATAATATGATTGTAGTTTTGTTATATATCCTGTTTCTCACAACATGCATGAATAAATAAGGATTATATGTTTTTGGTTGATTATTTCACTAACATGATTGAGAAAGAGAACTCAAAATAGGAAATTCAAGTAAGTATAAGTTTTATTAGTTAAAACAATAGTAGGGTATTCCATATACTGGAGACTCTCCTTTGATCCAAAATTTATCTACAATTGTTCTTTGAACATCACATACTGATGATTGAACATCCTTTTATGAGAAGAGTAGATAGCATACCATAGCTTTTCTTACTCTATCAGATCTTTAGATGGTTTTGTATGGACCTCATCTATCTATATTTAGGATCAATCCTACCAAGCCTTGCAATCTACTATAAAAGATGAGGATTGGGCCAACACATATTTAATACTGACCACATGATTCTTTAGGTGTGTGTTATCATCATCATTGGTTTAGTTGAGGTCCAATAACTAATCATCCTTTACCACCCATTCAATAATTTCTATGGCTATTGCAAAAGATCTTCCACACTATGATTTATAGATGCGACCCTGGTAGATTTGAACCTCCATGCATCCATATTCTCTCACACATAAACTAAGTCATGAGACATCACATGGAGTGACTGATAGTTCACTCCACTTACTACCAGGCTCACCATGTTGTAGTGAATGATTCCTATCTATTACTTTATCTGATTTAGTGATGTGTGGGTTATGAGACTTCAGATGTTTTTCAACACCCACCAATAGATTTCCTGCCTGTATTTTTCTAAATCCAACTCCATGTCATCATCATATTCATAATCAAGGTAATATTATATAAATAATTTAGTCATGGGAGATATATCACTGATTTTATTATCTAGCTCCAATAATATAGGATATAATGATTGTGGATAGATCAGGACATCGACTTCCTCTTCCATAGGTGATAGATCCAACTTTGGAATCACAACTTGTTCTTCTTGAATAACTGATTCCTCAAGGTACTACCAGAACATAAATACATTGCAGAGGTCACTATTATGATTTTATTAACAAATGGTGTATTCTCAACATTCTTCACATTGGTTATAGGTATTCCTAGAACATTTGTGCACCAACACCTTATCCTTTATAGGATAATCTAACAAAATAATTATAGGATTAGTTTATGATATATTAGTAGTAAATTTAGACATAAGTTATTTAATTAAGACTTATATTACAGATATATGGTTGTTACATCATTTTGTTTAAATATTGGTGTTTTTGTATTCTTGATTTCCTTGGTTACCACACCCCTTACAAGTTGAGGCCTCATGAACTGAAGGTAAGTCCCACAATTAAGGACCCATCAATCTTTTTAGGAAATTCAATGATCACCACTGGAGTGTCACAGACCAAAATATATTTTAATTTATTATTTTAATATTTATTATTTATTATGATGCGACTTTTTTAAAGAGTTTTTGACTCAACATTTAGAATTTTTAATGGGTTTTGCATGTCGGAAGGTTACAATGCACAATTTTGAAAACCATATGGGTAGCCCGTACATAGTTCTACATCACTTTATATATTATTCAATGATTTTTGACCAATTTATTTTAACCATGAAACAAAACCATAAATGATGGCTGTTTTTTCTAGTTGTAACTTCATGGTTAATTTAGGGTTTACCAATGTATGATATAACTGTGTGAGTTTACAAGGTGTCTTAGAATTTGAATTTCCAAAAAACAACTATATCTCCCTTAAGAAAGTTTTTCATCTTCCCCTCCCTCATGTTGTTTGTCCAAACCCCCCACAGATTTAGGGTTCCCTCTTCTTCCTACCCTATCAATTACAAGCAACCTCCACCTGATTTTCATGTGGAAATATAAATGAAATATCCTTATATGTCCACGTTGATTCTCCGTTATCATATATTATCCTTTCTACTTTGGTTTATTTATCACAAATGAAACCTATATGCATATAGGGTAGGATTTTGGTTTTGGATGAGTTAATCATGGGGGGTTTTATTTCTAGTTCTTTATTTGAGTTACTTGAGACTTGTATGAGTGTCCACCAAAGTTGGTGATGACTTATAGATTGAACTACATTTAATGATTGTAGTTGTTTTTATGATATTAATTTATTTTTAAATTCATTGTGTGATTGGTTCTTATAAAATTATAATTTATTTAATTATTAGTTTGTGTTAGAATTTTAATGAGTTTTGTAGAAGTTATAAGGTTTTTGATCTCATGGAATAACAGGTTTTTAAAGGGTTGTATAGTTTTAAAGGAATGTCTTGAATTAAAAGTGTCTTAAAAATGTTTTTATAGTTTAATTAATGAAAAATTTTGGGTTTTGAAATGTTTTGATTCCATTTAGTTCATGAGATAAGTTAAAGGGTGGTGTTTTATATTATTAAAATGGTATCAAAAAAGGAGTTGATCATTAAATTGATTTCAAGGGTTCTTATAAATGAAGTGATTCAATAAATGTTTTATAAATGGTTTTAAAAAGTGTGTGTGAGTATCTATGAGATCCTTCTAACACCCCATTGATTATTCCCCCATCATCGAAGGGGTATAATGTATGTGGTGATCAGGTGAGGTTTATTTCTTGTGAGGTAATTAGAGGTGAGGGTGAGTAATTTTGTTATATTTATTTATTCATGAATAAATTTTTGACTTTCCTTCACTTTTATTTATTTTTATGGGAACTTAGGTGACTACATCGGAAGTCTAGGTTTATACTGTACTAGATTGTCTCACACTAACAGTGTCCCATAGTTATGTGTTAGGGCCAGTGGGGTGGCCTCTATTCTTGGTTAGGTGTAGGCTAGTCATGTGTCGTGTGTTCAAACACAATATAGGATGATAGTAGGTCTATGTTGGTAATGTACCAGAAGGTATAACATTAGGAGATAGGGTGGTTCCCATGAAACCCATTTTTGATTGGTGGATTCACATAGGAGGTGCCTTTAGATTCTATTTTTATTCCCTATTTTATTGGTGTGTGGAACCATTGATTGTTTACATGTTTTTTATATTTTTGTTTATTTGATTACTTGAGCCTTTCATTTGGACCACTTCATGGTTTCTATGTGAGTGTTTTTTTCTAAATCATTTTGAAAATGTTTTTGAGAAAGGAATTTTAAGTGGAAAAGAAAAATTTGGTAGGGCATGTGTGGTTTCAATGAATTATTTTCAAAGTGATTTTTTTTTTCATTTAAAAAAATAAAAATGTAGGTTTATAAATATATTATTAAAAAATATTGATTTTTTATACCTAAATATGAAAAAATTATTTCTATATATATTTCAAACTATCATAAATGAAATTTTATTTGAATGGAATTGCAAAAACTCCTTGGTGATATCCTACTGGGATTGGTTTTTTTTCAAACCATGCATATATAATCCAATGTATGCTCTTTATAATGGTTTTTTTGTTTATTATTGATTCATCCATTATTATGGGGGGAAAATATTACTCATGGGATGTTTAGTATGGGATTTGGAGAGTGATTGAGAGGTCACAAAGAGATAGTGGGATACAATACAGTTTTATTTTATTTTTGGATGCTCTTGAATCATCCGAACCCATTTGGATTATTTATACATGTTATATTTCTATTTATTATTGTCCAGATTATGATGTATTTCCTTCCTCATACTAAATTTACTTCAATTTGATGTATTTATTTACTTTTTTGGGGTTAAATCATTCCCACTATTTTCTCAGTTGATAACTTGTTGCTTATCACATGCCTGGGGAGATTGGGAAAGTGTATCAACCTTTGTCTCTATTCGGATTGGGTTCCCAATTCAAGGGTAGATTGGCAGGTTTTGCGATAAAATTGCATTAGAGCACTCTATCACTATTGAATTAGTGAATATATAGAGTTGTGAATAAGTAATGTGACTAAACTTAGGTGAAGAGTGTGATAGAATCTCTTATATTGATCTTCTTCACACCAAATTGCTAGTTTCATGGATGGTTGGGATTCTATTCATCGTTGTTATATTTTTATGAATATTTGAGGAGTGTTGAATTTTTTCCATGATATTGTGATCCTTAATGAGAGTACTATTGATTTTATTTTTTATCTTGGTGTTTAGAGGTGGAGTTGGTGAATAAAATAGGGATTTGTGGTAAACTTTCATGGTTTAGTGAAATGTATAGAACCTATGAAGAACATGCTTTAACTTTTCCAAATGCTATAAGATGGTTAAAAAATAGTTTAATAAACCATTTGGCCAAACCCATAATAGTGATGTTTCTTCTCTGAATTTTTCAGTTTACCTCTAATTTTTAAAATGATACTAATAGGGTGTGTCATTAGTGTTATTGTAATTAAAGTTTTTTTAATTTTTTTATGTTATTTAATGTGTTTTTATTGGAAATTTATATTTTTATATTTGGTTTTAATTGTTGAATTTTTGTTTTTTGTTTTAAAAAATGGATATTAATTTGAGTTATGTTGAATAATTTGTGTTGTGTTTGGTTTGGAATGTGGTTAGAGATTTACGTTTGGTAGAAAATGGTGTTTTGTAGGATCAAAATATAATATGAGATGCTCAATATACAAGAGGGGGGGTGAACTGTATACTTTAAAAATTCCTTTGGAACCTTTAAAGTTAGTTATGAATAACTAGAGTTTCCTTAAGAAAAGGAAAGGACTAAGTTTAACAAAGTTAAACTAAGTAAATTCACAACACCTCTAACACCGAACTGAACTTGGAAAGGGATTCCAAAAGCAGGTTCCAGAAATATAGTTCCGGAATTTGAAACTTAACAAAAGTTACAATATAAGATTCTACCTTAAAGCGTATAGAATCTAAACTAATCAGAGTAAGTAAGGAAGTATAAGAAAGTTATACTCTCCTTAAGATACAAATTACAGCGGAATAAAGACAAGTAGTAAAACTACTAGAAACAAGATAATAGTCTTTTAACCCAAAGAGAAGGGTATCCAACGACCTTGGATAAAGGTCCCTTGATTTATACTTTCAAGCAAGTCTGTCTTACCCACACCAGGGTAAGCCCTCGATACGAAGATCGGTGTCTCTGTCTTGCTATCCCCGCAAGCCCTCAACTTCAAGGTAGTTGGCAACCTCTGTCTTTCTCAGCAAGAAAGCCCTCGATCTTTAAGGTAGTCGGCACCTCTGTCTTCCTATCCCCGGAAGCCCTCGAATGTAATCACCAACATTCGGAGTCGCACGAAGCTTTGAGAGTTAATAAGAGACTCTCTCTCTAGAAATCACTTCAACAGCATGTAAGCACTTTATCAACAATCGGCATATGCATCAGCCATCAGCAGCACCGAGCTCTTTCAAATGAGCTCCTATTTATAGGTAAGGTCGGCTCCTCTCCAACGGTCATATTTTCCTTAAAGTTCGGAGGGACCTGTACACGTGTCACTTAGACAACGGTTAGTTTATAACAAAATGGACGACATCGTTTTATAACAAAACAAGTGTAACAGAAAGTACGACATCGTTTTAAACTCTAACATAAAGGTTCGGAATAGAAATTTCGGAGTGAAGGTTCGGAGTGAATAAATTCAGAGTGTATAAAATAATGATAATCAGATTCTGTTTAATAGGAGAATTCGGAATGAGAATTCGGAGTAGGAATTCGGAATAGGAATTCGTCATCAGAAATCGTAATGAGAATTCGTCATCAGAATTCGTAATGAGAATTCGGAATGAGATTTCTTCATTAGAATTCGTAATGAGAATTCTTCATTGGAATTCTTAATGAGAATTCTTCTTCAGAATTCATAATGAGAATTCGGAATGGAATTTCTTCATTAGAATTCGTAATGAGAATTCTTCTTCAGAATTCGTATCCTGAATCTGGAATAGAACTTAGTCAGAGTTCATATCCGGAATTCGGAATGAAACTTCCTTATAGTTCTTGTCCAGAACCGAATCCAAAAACAGAATGCTTTTATATCAAAGTTTTAATGACTCTGAGAAAACGAATCCGAATCTCACACTTAAGAAAAATATGAAAAATATGATAAGGATATTTTTCCTTATAAAAGCGATTTTCCTTAAGAAAGCAATTTTCCTTATAAAAGAAATTTTCCTTAAGAAAACATTTTCCTTAAGAAAGCCTTTTTCCTTATAAAAGCGATTTTCCTTATAAAAGCAATTTTCCTTAAGAAAGCATTTTTCCTTATAAAAGCGATTTTCCTTAAGAAAGCATTTTTCCTTATAAAAGCGATTTTCCTTAAGAAATCATTTTTCCTTAAAGATAAGGTGTTTGTGATTTTCAAAACAAGAAGGAATGGAAAAGTCATAAGGAAAACCTTATTGACTCAACAATCTCCCCCTTTTTGGAAAGCACAAACATCCTTACGAAAAAGCTATTCTAAGAAAGAAACACATTAAAGCTTATCTCCCTTGGTTTAAAAAAAATAGATGAATACGACTAACTCCCCCTTAGGCTTTGAAACTCTAAGGATCGTATTCATATTTCCGGAGTGATGTTTCTTTAAGAAAAACTCCCCCTTAAACAAACTCTTATTAGAGTTATTTTTCCTTGGGTATTTTTCCTTTCTCCCCCTTTGATAAGCACTTATTAGATTTCCTCTTTTTCTTAAGGATCTTTTCCTTCTCCCCCTTTGTGATTTTCAAAAAGAATGGGAGGGAATGGAAAAACTTAACAAAGTACCTGAAAAAAAAAATTAGTACAAACGAAACAACAAACACAATTCTCATTATATTTGAAATGCCAGCAACAAAAACAGATTACAACAAAAAGATCGGATTGGTCATTTCGGATCTTTCTCCTTCGACATGAGCCCCTTAAGAATTGTCTTGATCTTTTTGAGGTCCTTATGATCTTCCTCTTCTTGCTTTTCTAAGGCAACTATTCTTGCTGACTGAGCTTCAATGATTTCTTCCTGAGCCTTCAACTTTTCTTCCTGA
The DNA here is from genome assembly GCA_963277665.1 of Viscum album. Classification (NCBI taxonomy): domain Eukaryota; kingdom Viridiplantae; phylum Streptophyta; class Magnoliopsida; order Santalales; family Viscaceae; genus Viscum; species Viscum album. The sequence continues at coordinate 965,561,204 of OY728133.1, read as the reverse complement.
ACTTTCATCTTCTCTTCCCGAGCCTTCATCCTTTCTAGAAAATCAATCCGATGATCCCTTTCAAATTTCCAACTCTGATTAACGGAGTTGAGCTTTCCATTCAGATCTCTCACTTCCTGAATCCGAATGTTCTTTTCCTCTGTCAATTTCTCATCGAATGATGCAGTCATCTCATGAAACTTCTTGTCCTCGGTTTGAAATGCATCCTTAACATTTTCCTGAAACTCATCCAGCAACCTCATCTCTTCCACATTCTTCTTAGACCAGCTTGTCATCCTCTTGCAAGATCTTTTATGTGCTTCATAACCAACGAAGAAAGTTTCGAACTGAGCTTCAATCTCAACACACTTATCCATTACCATGGATACGGAGTCGGTTTTCTGATTCAGTGCATATTGAAGCATCTGGCATCTAGAGTCAATACTGGAGAAGGTTGGAATGGTCCCACCAACTTCTTCAAGGACTGAACAACAAAATCGTGCCCCAACGATGATGACTCCGAATCTGAAACCTTGCTAGGAGAATTTTCTTCCTCAATAAGCTCCAACTTCATCTTAGAAGAACTACCAGCTTCCTTCCTCATACTCTTTTCTGAACTCGGGGTATCAGCAAGAATTCGTTTCCCCTTATCTTTTTCCGGAATAGAAACCTGTTCCAGAGATTTCTTCTCGCTATCAGACACTTGAACAACCAAATCTTCCTCATTAGCAACTTCTACATTTTCCTTCTGAGCAGAATCAAGTAAAAGATGTTCTTCTTCTCTCAGACAAGAAACTTCTTCTTCGCCTTTCTCTTCTTCCAAAGTCGGAGTAACAAGCTTCGAAGATTGAGCTTCAGATGTTCGGAGCGACAAGTATTCCGAAGGATTTCCTTTGTATTCATCTACTCGTTTGAGCACATCTCCTGTCTCACCACTTCCTTCAGCAGCTTCTTCAACTTCTTCCACTTGCTCTACTTCCTCAGTAGCAACAGCCTCTTCCGGAGTAACAAGATTTCTTCCTGGAGTCTCAGGTAGAGATTCCAGAGAGAAAGATCTCGGAACGGGAATGGTTGCTGAAACCATTTCGTTGAACATTAACAAGGCCTGAGCTACCTCAGCCTCGGACATTTTCTTCTTCAGCTTCTTTTCCTTTGCTTGTTTCTCGAGCTCATCAGTAGCCTTTTCTTTCAGAGCTTTAGCCTCTGCAGGATCCAATCCGAACTGCGGATCTCCTTCCTTCCTCTTCTCTTTGTCAGCTCTCCACTTTGCTGCAACCTCATCAGTATAGGTTTTCTTCTTCTTAGACTTAGGAGGTGCGGAGTGGACTTCCTTAGACTTGGGTTCCTCAGCTTCGACAACCACTTCTTTCAGCTTCCTCTTCCTTACCGGCTTGGATGATTCCGGATCAGCCACTTTCGGAGTCACTTCTACTTGTGGAGGTAAATCAATAAACTTCCCTGACTCCTTGTCAAAAGCTATATTCATTCTCTTAAGAGTGGAATCACTAAGAAGCATGATCTTTCACACCCTTGGTTTGGAACTACAAGCTATCTTGAAGGACTCAAGGCACCGAACTATGAGCTTTGACAATATTGCTGGGTACATCACGATCTGAGCTCTCAGATTCCCCTTCTTCAAATTTTCAATGTTAAGAAGGATATGCTTCATCAAGTTGAACTTTCTTAGATTTATCAAGAAATCTAAGATGTATATCTCACTTTTCTTCAGGCTGTCCTTATCTCCTTTTCTCGGTACGATAAGCCCTTGCACCCATAACTCCAGAATCCGGAAGTTTGTAGAAAGACTTGCTATTTTCGGAGCCTTGTCATCATCCAATCTGAGAATTTCTAATGCCTTTTCCTTGTTGAAACTACCCAAAGAATCTGGAAATACATGGGAAATAAACTCGGCTTCACCTTCATAACTTAGCCCTACCAAGCTTGCAGCCTTGGTGTAGGAAAGCTTATATGTCTTTCCATACGATTTGAAAGAAAATTTTTCTCTATTATCTTCCTCGAAGAAAGCAACTGACTCATAAAACTCGACAAGCAAGTCAGAATACACTTCATCTTGGTTGCCGGTTTTTGATACCGCAACACCTTCCCAGCCATTCAGCTTGATATTCTTTGAAATAATAGAATCGTAGTTGCTGAAGAAATTCGGATGAACTAACCTCTCTCTGTAGACTAACCACTGAGAAATAGGCTTGGTTGAAGACATTTCTTGAGAAGCTAACTCTGCAGACATTCGGATTAGAAGTCCTCTGAGATATTCGGAACAGAGAAGACTGAAGTTCGGAACTGAGAAAACTGTGATTCGGAATGGCCTTAAATCGGAGAGTCAGAGCTTCAGCACGCAAAAGCTTGAAATCGATGTGGGACGAGAAAATAGGGTCCCCTTTATATAGGCAATGGGATGACGGTTCAACTTCCTCGGTTGATCTAATGGTTTAGAATGATCTGAGATCAAATCTAATGGTTGAGAGCTTGAATCCGATCTTTTTGAGGTTTTTATTAAAGTAAAGAATTAAGAAATTCAAAAACCGAAAACAAACTATAAGAAATTGCCAGCAAGTAAAATATGATTACGAAAACTTCAGTAAGGAAATCATACCTTTCGGATTAGCTTAGGAAAGTTATTCGTAATGGGTAATATAAAGACGACTACGAAAACCTCAATACGAAAAAGTAAATACGAAAAACTCAATACGAAAAACTCAATACGAAAAAGTAAATACGAAAAGTCAATAAGAAAAAGTAAATATGAAAAACAAAACTTGGTACGAAAATCTGGTTATGAAAGTCCCAGTACGAAAGTTGTCCATTCCGGAAATTTTCAATACGAATACTTTCATTCCAGAAGTATTCTGTACGAAAATATCCATTCTGGAAAATGGTAGTTCCGGAAGTTCCATTCCGGAAATTTTCGTTCCGAAAAGTTTGAAAACAAATTTTGAAAAACTTTGTTAAATAAACAATCAAATGTACTCCCCCTATGAAAAGGAGTTTATTACTGTAAGGAGATTTTTTCAACAGAAAGTTAATTAAGGAAGATTACCTTACGGTTATCATTCCTAACTTTTGTTTAATATATTCAAATCTATCAGAAGGCAAGGATTTTGTGAAAATATCAGCAAGTTGATCTTGCGTTCCGATAAACTGAAGAATAATATCTCCTTTGAGTGTGTGATCCCTAAGAAAGTGATGCCTAATATCTATGTGTTTTGCACGAGAGTGATGTGCAGGGTTTTTACTTAGGGCAATGGCACTTGTGTTATCACACAAAATTTGAGTTTTAGTAAAACTCAAGCCATAGTCTGTGAGTGTGTGTTGCATCCACAACACTTGTGCACAACAACTTCCAGCTGCTACATATTCAGCTTCAGCAGTGGAGAGTGCAACAGAATGTTGCTTCTTGCATGACCAAGAAACTAATGAATCTCCTAAGAAATGACAAGTTCCGGATGTACTTTTCCTATCCATTATACATCCACCAAAGTCAGCATCAGAAAAGCTTTTTAGAACAAAATCATTTCCAGAAGTATAAAATAATCCTAGATCCATGGTTCCCTTAAGGTAGCGAAAAATTCTTTTTACTGCCTTTAAGTGAGATTCCTTAGGATTGGATTGATATCTTGCACATAAGCATACTGAAAACATTAAGTCTGGTCGACTAGATGTTAAGTAAAGTAGACTTCCAATCATACCTCTAAAAGATGTTTGATCTACTGGTTTCCCAGCTTCATCAAGATCTAAAGAGTTTGAGGTACCAATAGGAGTACTTATACTCTTAGTGTTGTCATAACCATACTTTTTAAGAAGATCTTTAATATACTTATGTTGAGATATGTAGGTTCCTTCTGGTTTTTGAGAAATTTAAAAACCAAGGAAAAATGTTAACTCACCCATTATACTCATTTCAAACTCAGATTTCATTAGACTAGCAAAAGAGTCAGTCAAAGATTGCTGAGTTGAACCAAATATAATGTCATCAACATAAATTTGAACAATCAAAACATTTTTCTTATCTTTCTTTATAAAAAGGGTTGGATCTGCATTTCCCTTAACATAGTTATTTTGAAGTAAAAATCCAGTGAGTCTATCATACCATGCTCGTGGGGCTTGTTTAAGGCCATACAAAGCTTTGGTAAGTCTAAAAACATGATCTGGATATTTTGTAACTTCAAAGCCAGGAGGTTGTTCAACAAAAACTTCCTCTTGAACATAACCGTTAAGAAAAGCACATTTCACATCCATTTGGAAAAGTTTGAAATTAAAGAATGCTGCAAAGGCAAGTAGAATGCGGATAGATTCAAGTCTAGCTACTAGAGCATAGGTTTCTTCATAGTCTATTCCTTCTTGCTGATTATAGCCTTTAGCAACAAGTCTAGCTTTATTTCTAACAATGACTCCATTTTCATCACATTTATTTCTGAAAACCCATTTTACTCCAATAATAGAAGTTTCCTTAGGTCTTTCAACCAAGGTCCAGACTTTATTCCTTTCGAATTCATTTAGTTCATCTTGCATTGCTTTGATCCAATCATCATCACCTAAAGATTCATCAGTGCTTTTAGGCTCTAATTGGGAAAGAAATGCTAGATGTTCTACTTCATTTCTTAAGGAACTTCTAGTCCTTACAGGTTGATTTACATCACCAATGATACTATCACTGGGATGATTCATAAGAAACACCTGATTTGGGTTTTGTAAAACCTGTTCATCAACATAGGGTAGAAAGTCTTCTGGGGTAAATGTTTCAGAAATATCTTCTGGAACAATTTCCTTATCAGAAGGTTCTTCTATCAAAGGTTGATAATCAGTTTTTGAAAACACATCCGAAGATGTAGGTTGGGAGGTTTTAAAAACAAAAGGGTCAGACTCATCAAATTTTACATGTACTGTTTCCTCAACAGTACAAGTATTTTTATTAAAAACTCTATAAGCCTTAGAGGTTGTGGAATAACCTAAGAAAATCCCTTCATCAGACTTTGGTGCGAATTTATGTAAGTTATCTTTAGTATTCAAAATGAATACTTTGCAACCAAAAACCTTGAAGTAGGAAAGTCTTGGTTTTCTACCATTCCATAACTCATAAGGAGTTTTATTAAGAAAAGGTCTAATCAAAACTCGATTTATAGTATAACAAGCAGTACTTACAGCTTCAGCCCAGAAATGTATAGCAATAGAATATTCCCTCAACATGGTTCTAGTTATCTCTTGAAGAATTCTATTTCTTCTTTCAACTACACCATTCTGTTGAGGAGTTCTAGGTGCTGAAAAGTTGTGAGTAATACCTTTCTTACTACAAAAAGTTTCAAAATCAGAATTTTGAAATACTCCTCCATGATCACTATGAATAGTTTTCAATGGAAGGTTTTTCTCATTTTTAACTTGGGCTCTAAAACTTTTGAAATAAGAAAAAGCTTCAGATTTCCTTGCTAGAAAATAGACCCAAGTAAATCTAGTGTAATCATCAACTAGAACAAACACATAGTATTTTCCTCCAATGCTTCCAGTTTGTGTTGGACCAAAAAGATCCATGTGCACCAACTGTAATGCATCAGTTGTTGAGACTTCACCGATTGACTTAAAACTGGATTTATGTTGCTTGCCATATTGACAAGGATCACAAACTTTAGAAGAATCAAATCTAAGCTCCGGTAGATCCTTAACAAGTTTCTTCTTAGAGAGTTTACATAGGTTCCTAAGATTACAGTGTCCTAATCTTCTATGCCATAACCAAGAATGATCTTCCATTGCACTTAGGCAAGGTAAATCTTGGCTTCTTAGGTCTTCTAAGTTTAAGGTGTAAACATTCTCTTGCCTGTTGGCTGAGAGAATAAATTCTTCCTTGGAAATGTGAACTAAGCATTTATCATTCCTAAAATTCACAAGGTAACCTTCATCACATAACTGACTTATGCTAATGAGGTTGTGCCTAAGACCTTTAACAAAAAGAACATTTGAAATCAAAGTTTTACCCAAAAGAACTATATTACCAATACCAACAATCTCTCCCTTAGCATTGTCTCCGAAATTTACCTTTCCTCCTTTCGTTTTGATAATCTTTTCAAAAAAGCTTTTGTTACCAGTCATGTGCCGGGAACATACACTATCCATGTACCAAATATTGTTGCTGGAACTTTCTTTATTTTCCTGAAATTAAGAAAAAAGTTAGATTTTCAGAATCCAAACTTGTTTGGATCCGAGATTTCCAGACAATAAAATTTTAGGTATCCACATTTTCTTAGAAAAGTAAGATTTATGAAAACCTAAGGATTGGGTTTTGTTTAAGGAACAATTTTTTGCCCAGTGACCACCACATTGACATTTAGTGCAAAATGGGGCACTTTGAGGAACAAAATAATTGTTACTGAAAACAGGTTTTGCATGGGTATAACCAAATCCAGATTTATTTCTTAAAAGTCGTATTTGAGAATACATCTTATCAAAATTTTCCTTACCATGGGTAAAGTTTTATAAACACTTCTTTAAGGAAAAAATTTCGGACTTGAGTTTTACAACCAAGTTTTTATCCTTAAAATCATTAGTTTTGGAACTAGAGTTAGGCTTGAAAACATTTTTATTAGAAATTACTTTTTCTAATTCTTTAGAAAGTTTATTCTTCTCAGAACTTACTTCCTCAAGATTTTTTGAAATACTTTCAAAATCAGCATTTTTCTTATCAAGATCTTTAGAAAGATCTGATATCTCTTTAGTAAGAATAGAATTCCTAGAGTTTTCCTTATCAAGTTTCTTGTTGAGTTTGGAATTCTCAATCTCAAGAAGTTCAGCAAATCTAGAGACTTCTTCATAAGTAGGTAAAGTATTTTCCTCATCAGAAGATGATTCTTCATCAGAAGAGTTATAATACTTACTATCATTAGAATTTAAAGAAACATTGGTCAAAGATTCAGCATTTCGTACCTTAGCCATAAGACATTGATTATCAATAGGTAATCTGGCTATAAGACCATGATTCTTCTGTCCTGAAGATTCATATTCAGAAGATTCATCTGAAGAGTCACCACCACTGGCACTCCAGGTGTCATTAGCTTTAAAAACTTTCTTAGCTTTGGATTTGTAATACTTCTTCCTGTTTCTGTCTGAATGCCTTTCCTTTCTTTCTTTCTTTTTGAGCATAGGACAATCTGGTCTAATATGTCCAGCTCTCTTACATTCATAACAAGTAACTTCTCCATCTTTCTTATCTTTCCTGTCCTTCTTCTTATACTTGGATTGAAAGTTTCTCTGTCCATCTATCTTGTTCATCCTTCGAGCAAGATTGGCTAATTCATTTTCTGAAACTTCACTTTCACTAGATTCGGATTGGAAAATGACTTTCTTCGATTTGGATCTGGTTACTCTCTCAGGAGTCTTAGCTTTCATCTGATTTGAAGTTGTAGTAAAAGCAACAGTACCATTTCCATTCTTCTTCTTGATGTTGTCAGCATCTCTCTTCATTCTGGTCTCATGTTGTAGAAGAGTTCCAAATAGTTCATCAAGAGTAATTTGAGTGACCTTCCTGTTCTCATCTATAGCTGTTCTCTTGGATTCCCATTCATTGGGCATAATGTCAATTATCTTGTCCACAAGAGCTTCATCATCTAAACCTTTTTCTCCCATAGATTGTAGACTGTTGACAATTGTCATGAATCTTTGTTGAACTTTACAGATGGGTTCTCCATAAGGAAAATTGAAGCCATGATATTCTGCTCTAAGCATAGCTCTTCTAGTCTCAATCACCTTAGAAGTCCCAAAGTGTGTAACCTCTAACTTCTTCCATATACAGTTAGCTGCTTCACAAGAAGAAATTTGGCTATATATATTTCTAGTCATCGAACATAATAAAGTATTGCGTACCTTATAGTTGTGTTGATATTCTTGCTTTTCCTGGTTAGTAAAGGTTCTGACTTCCTTGTCAGGAATTTTATAATCACCAGTAAGCATCACAAAGTTGTCTACTCCAGTATTGATAACAAAAGTCTTCATACGATCTCTCCAGTATTCATAATCATTACCATCGAAGATTGGTGGCCTTGTAGGATTCAGATTGTCAATCGAACCAACATTAATTCCTGCCATACTAAATAATAACTTGGATACAAACTTGTTAGTAGCTTAGAATCGAAATCACAAAGTTCGGAATGGGAAAAGTTCGGAATGGATAATACGGAATGACAAAGTTCGGAATAGAAAAGTGAGCAAGAAAAACTTGTATGTGAGTACAAGTATTTCAGTAACCTTGGCTCTGATACCAAATGTAAGAATGGTATAGAGTAAGAGGTTTCCAACCTCTGATACCAATTGTAGGATCGAAATATAATATGAGATGCTCAATATACAAGAGGGGGGGGGGGTGAATTGTATACTTTAAAAATTCCTTTGGAACCTTTAAAGTTAGTTATGAATAACTAGAGTTTCCTTAAGAAAAGGAAAGGACTAAGTTTAACAAAGTTAAACTAAGTAAATTCACAACACCTCTAACACCGAACTGAACTTGGAAAGGGATTCCAAAAGTAGGTTCCGGAAATATCGTTCCGGAATTTGAAACTTAACAAAAGTTACTATATAAGATTCTACCTTAAAGCGTATAGAATCTAAACTAATCAGAGTAAGTAAGGAAGTATAAGAAAGTTATACTCTCCTTAAGATACAAATTACAGCGGAATAAAGACAAGTAGTAAAACTACTAGAAACAAGATAATAGTCTTTTAACCCAAAGAGAAGGGTATCCAACGACCTTGGATAAAGGTCCCTTGATTTATACTTTCAAGAAAGTCTGTCTTACCCACACCAGGGTAAGCCCTCGATACGAAGATCGGTGTCTCTGTCTTGCTATCCCCGCAAGCCCTCAACTTCAAGGTAGTTGGCAACCTCTGTCTTTCTCAGCAAGAAATCCCTCGATCTTTAAGGTAGTCGGCACCTCTGTCTTCCTATCCCCGGAAGCCCTCGAATGTAATCACAAACTTTCGGAGTCGCACGAAGCTTTGAGAGTTAATAAGAGACTCTCTCTCTAGAAATCACTTCAATAGCATGTAATCACTTTATCAACAATCGGCATATGCATCAGCCATCAGCAGCACCGAGCTCTTTCAAATGAGCTCCTATTTATAGGTAAGGTCGGCTCCTCTCCAACGGTCATATTTTCCTTAAAGTTCGGAGGGACCTGTACACGTGTCACTTAGACAACGGTTAGTTTATAACAAAATGGATGACATCGTTTTATAACAAAACAAGTGTAACAGAAAGTACGACATCGTTTTAAACTCTAACATAAAGGTTCGGAATAGAAATTTCAGAGTGAAGGTTCGGAGTGAATAAATTCAGAGTGTATAAAATAATGATAATCAGATTCTGTTTAATAGGAGAATTCGGAATGAGAATTCGGAGTAGGAATTTGGAATAGGAATTCGTCATCAGAAATCGTAATGAGAATTCGTCATCAGAATTCGTAATGAGAATTCGGAATGAGATTTCTTCATTAGAATTCGTAATGAGAATTCTTCATTGGAATTCGTAATGAGAATTCTTCTTCAGAATTCGTAATGAGAATTCGGAATGGAATTTCTTCATTAGAATTCGTAATGAGAATTCTTCTTCAGAATTCGTATCCTGAATCTGGAATAGAACTTAGTCAGAGTTCATATCCGGAATTCGGAATGAAACTTCCTTATAGTTCTTGTCCAGAACCGAATCCAAAAACAGAATGCTTTTATATCAAAGTTTTAATGACTCCGAGAAAACGAATCCGAATCTCACACTTAAGAAAAATATGAAAAATATGATAAGGATATTTTTCCTTATAAAAGCGATTTTCCTTAAGAAAGCAATTTTCTTTATAAAAGCAATTTTCCTTAAGAAAGCATTTTCCTTAAGAAAGCCTTTTTCCTTATAAAAGCGATTTTCATTATAAAAGCGATTTTCCTTAAGAAAGCATTTTTCCTTATAAAAGCGATTTTCCTTAAGAAAGCATTTTTCCTTATAAAAGTGATTTTCCTTAAGAAATCATTTTTCCTTAAAGATAAGGTGTTTTTGATTTTCAAAACAAGAAGGAATGGAAAAGTCATAAGGAAAACCTTATTGACTCAACATGTTTTAGTAATAGAATCACGTTTTGATTGACATTTTTTATTTTTATAATCATACAGAATATTTAATTTTTCTATTTAGATTTTTTTTCAATGTTATTTGGATTCAAAATGAAGTAATGAAATTATTTTGGGATTTTTTGGATTTGTTTCCATGATCATGAAAAGCTTAAATGTTGAATGAATATTTTCAAAAATGGTGTTTTCTATAACATCTTATTAATGGTTTGGTTTTGAATGGTTAATTTATTAAATTTTTTATGTCAATGATTTTTTCATATACTTTGAATTGTTTTTGGTTTATTTCCTAGTTTTAATCGTTGGGAACTTATTTTATGGTTTGTAAATTCAGTTTTTAAATGGAAATTTAATGGGTGTTTTAGATGTTGAAGAGGAATTTTTAATTTGTGTTACAATAGGTGAGTTATATTTTTATGTTTTTTTATTTGTGAAGACGCATATGTTCTAGTTTTCTCTATTGTGTCCTTTTCCCTTTTCTTTGGGCTTTCCATTTCATGGTCTCTATTTTTTCTCAGTGTTTCATTTTTTCTATAGTATAAAATATTAGCTCACGATGATTTGGGGTTTTTAATTTTGTGGAATTATTCATGTTATGGATTTTTTCAGGGTTTTTATTGTGATAGAAGCTACCAAGAAGTGGTTAGTTTCAGTGTTTCTTTATTGTCGACGTAGTTGGATTCTTGGATTTCAGATTTGGCACACTGTTTGTTCTCCATTTTTAACATTTTCTTTATGATGGATACGAGGATGAGTTAGGTGGTATTACCGATCGATGGTTCTTACCATTGACACCTTCATGATCTCTTTACTCTATTATTACTCTAGGATTCTACCTCTCTTCTCCCAGTCAGAGTTGTGAGGTGTTTTTTCAAGGTGTCTTGGGAGGAGGGTTTGAGAGGTTGTCGGTGTTCTTAGAGGAGTCCTATACGGTGGATCAATATGTTGTTTCGGATATCTTCTTGGTTTTTTGTTCTCATATATTAAGGATATTTTTCATGGGCTTAATTTTTTGGGATAATAGTAGATTTTTGTGGCTGGTTTCAATTAGTTGTTTCTGGAGGTGGACGTCAAAGATCAGTGGTGATGAGTGATGTGTTGATGTGAATATGGTGATTGTCACAACCCCCTCCCCACAAAGTGTACCCCTCCTGGGCTAACAATGTGATAAGGGAGATAATGACCCCGGATTCCAATCTCAAGTAGGCCTCGGGGTGGCGATTAACACCAAGGGTATAATAAACACACAAATGGGAGGCATTAGCCTCTAAGAGAACACATGCAAAAGAGAGAGATAAGATAGAAACCAACCAAATCCGAATCAGAACTGGAATATAAAAGAAACCCAGGTGCACATATGTAATGTAATGAAAAAGTACTACAACTGAAAGGGGAAACTATAAGTACCCAAAAGAAAGGAAAAGACAACAACAACTACAAGCCCGAATAGCTCCTGCAACCACAAGCTTGTAGTGACCAGCCTGATCTCCAACCTGCACCAAGTGACCTGAAAAAACAGTTTATATATACATAGGGAGAGTATAATAGTATACTCAGTAGGATCCTCCCTGAAGCCTCTCATGAAAAAGTAATGAAAGCATTCTAAAGCACAGTGAACAACAAGTGAAACTGACTCATCACCTAAATAGGTATACTAAGTTTCCAACCCAACAATGGATACTCTCACCAAGTAACGCATATAAGAATATATCTTATAATAAAGAATATAAAGGGTACCCCACTACTACATCCCCACTCGTTTTCCGCTTTGCCCCAACAACATACGTCCGGTGCATCTCTCTCCAAAGGCTTGCTCGCAGACACCTGGGATAAGCTCCACAATCTGCACCACATGCACCACAAAGGCTTGCCCACAGACACCTGGGTGAAGCACCACACCATCCTCACAACCAAAAGTAACTAGGTAAGTTTCAAGAGCCACCAAATCCCACATAACGTGTATCATACGTCGATTATTCTAACTCAAGCCATCACAACCCATACGCCGAGTAAGGATCCTCAAGACATCACAGCCTATACACGTTACACATATAGTAGTCCATAGGATACTCTATCTAGAATATATGTGTGTGAAATTACCACAAGACACTATAGCCCTCTACACACATATAGGGGGAAAACTAACCGCTGTGCCAAAGGCACTAGTATCTACCAACAGAAGAGAGCGAGGCTAAAGGGGGTAGTCATCCATTCGTCCTCCCACCGGAATGTTGGGGAAAACACCCCCAGGGTGTCACTTTCCCTTTATGAAAGGGTGGAGTAGTGTATAGAAACATAAAAAGTATGGAATATGTTATATCTCACAACCGCACTATGGGAAGAACCTAGTCTTAGACACACTCCAGCTAACGTCTCTCAAACTTTGGGCTACTAATTCTAAGACTAGGTATCCTATAAGCACACAACCATTTAAAGAGATTTATTAGATTACATACTTCCATTTTTATCAGTTCCACTGTACGTAAATTAATTATTTAAAGATTAATTAACCATGAACAATTCCACATTAAATTCCATTAACACCACATCCCAAAAATTCTACTCTCCCTTCAAAATTTCTCAACCCCATCATTAAGTTTCAACAAATTCCAACCCCATGGGTTATCATCATTTATTCAAACATTTATTACAAAATTACTTCCCATATTCCCAGGCATTATATAAAATCATTCTACGCTACTAACCACAAGTGGGAACAACACAGTGAGTAGATGTACAATCCATCGAGTCTTTGCCGCCTATAGCAAGAGTGTAGACCCATTCTTCTTTGAGAAGCTAGACACGAATTGCACATGGCAGACCCCGCGCGTCTTCGCCTCCGTCAGAAGAAGGGTATGAAAAACTAGCTACCTTTAGCAGTGGGGAAAAGTAAAGCAGATAAACAACAAATCAAACCACCAAACATTCAGCCAACACATCCACCCCATACCATCATCCCTAGTGTCCTCCTCGACACACACATGCATAAACCGATGCATCTCACCACTCTAAGCGCCATCCGCTACCACAACCACAAGGACTCCCTGCCTCCACATATCACAACAACCCTCTAGGGTCACATCACATCACAAGAAGTAGGAAATAAAACATCACATCAAATTTGGGCTCTTGTCCCATTAACAAGTCATACAACCTTCATTCATAATGAGCACTCATGACTCCAAACCACAAGGAATTTGGCCTTAAAAGCAAGAGGGTAACTCAAAACCCTACCAGGCATTATCTTCTATCAACCAACCAGTTCTTTAATCCCTCCTGAGTTAACCTATTAACTATTTGTAGGTTCCAACTACGGTCAACCTAACCAAAAATCTATCACAGTTATACCAATTGAATTAAACAATTAACTTGACATGCCTTTAAACAACAAGCACCAATAACAACAACCAGATTCATTCACATGCCTCTTTATCTTTATCCAATTAATTATCAGTTAATTCTGGCTTTATATTATTTATCAATTAATCAAGAACAACATGCTAACAAGTAAGACATAGATATCACACTATCTAGAAAATCAAGAGGCAAACCGTTATCATGGTACAAAGCAACACATGCGATCAAACCAATTCTTTTAATCTGGTTCAAGTATTTAATTAGTTCAATTTCATTATGATTCAAAGGGATAAATCATGCTAACTCTATGATTGCACATAAAAAAAAGATAAGCCAAGAATCCCCTACCTCAATAATTCTTGAAGTTCTTTATCCACACAATGGGTCACGATCCTCCTCTCGCAACAACTGCATCCACCCAAGGATGCCACGGTACGACAACACCAACAAAACCCCAAGAAAAACCCATTATAATCTTGGAGATTACATGGTATAATATTGAAGGGAGGACAAGAGAAGATGATCCCCGAAGGAATGATGATAAAACATACCTTATATCGAAAAATGATCGACACAACTTGGTTGCATCAAAATAGAGCAGAACCAATCAGAGGGGTAGGGTTTGATTGTGAAACTCATAAGAGAAGGATTGAAAGGTTATAGCATATCATAGCAGAGAAAAAAGAGGAAGAACAAGGGAGGATGATATCTTGTCCCTTTTGAAAGTTTAATTGGTGACAGTTTAAGATCCTGTTAATTCTCCATTAAAAACGGATCACATTAACCTATGCGGTTTGACTAAGTAAAAACATACCTACCTTAGAAATAATTAATATAGAATTTATGGCCTTTGGATTGTCCTTAGAGTCCTTAAAATAAGGCTTTAAATGTATTTTACATCAAAGAAAATGTCAACAGGGGAAAAACTATAGGAATCTGGAAACACTGTTCACCTACCAATAATGTTCACCTACTGATCTGTGAAACCGATCTGTGCTACCGATCTGTGCTACCGATCTGTGATACCGATTTGTTCTACAGATCTGTGCTACTGATCTGTGATACCGATATGTGCTACCGATCTATGCTACCGATCTGTGCTACCGATCTGTTCTACCGATCTGTGCTATCGATCTGTGCTACCGATCTTTGCTACCGATCTTTGCTACCAATTTATGCTACCGATATGTGCTACCGATACTGTTCAAAAAACTGAAACACTGTTCAAAAAACTAGAAATCTAGAAAACTATTGGGGATAAGTCATCTCGACCTCCTGGAACACCTCCAACACCACATTTTCACAAATTAATGGACCAGAGAGGTCTGGGACATTACATCAGATACCTATCAAAACATTCTCATCCTCGAGAATTTAAAACCAACCTAATGAAAATAGGGGTCCAAACAACCACCCCATAAAATACCTCTCAGGGAAAAACCACCCTGAGTTGTTCTAAAGCTGGAACAAAACCACGACATCCAAGAGAAAGGGAAAAAATAATCCATATCCAAACAATTCAAGCATAACATCACATCGAAGGTACATAAAATAAAGGATCAAAGAAAACACAACACAACATCTTAAAACAACTCTGGGTACTGGACACACATCTGTGACTCACGTTCCCAGGTACTCTCCTACATACCACCATTTCTCCACAAGAAATGAACCAAGGGAATAGAACACCCACACAACACCTTCTCTTTGCAGTCTTGGATCTCCATAGGTCACTCCTCGAAGGTTGCATCATCATCAACATCGATCTCTCCCAAATCAATGATGCGAGAGTCGTCATGAAGATAACGACAAAGCTGTGATACATGGAAAACATCATGTATTTGACTCATCTACAGGGGAAGTGCTACTCAATACACCACAACTCCAACACAAGCTAACACCTCAAAAGGACCAAAAAGATGGGGAGAAAGCTTACTTCCACGACCAAACCTTCACTGCCCACGGTGTGGAGTCACCTTCAGAAACACATGATCCCCAACATTAAACTCTAAGGGTCTCCTTATTTGATCAACATATGATTTATGATGAGCTTGCGCTGTCTCCATCCTCTCACGAATCACCTGAACCATCTCTGTTGTCTTCTGCACTAGTTCCGATCCAAGAATTTCTGACTCTCCAACCCTAGTCCAGCACAATGGAGAATGGAAAGGCCGACCATACAAGGCTTCAAACAACGCCATACCAATGGTGGAGTGAAAACTATTTTTTAAGCAAACTCCACAAAGGGTAGGTTCCTCATAAATGAACCTCCAATGTCAAGAACACAACAGCACAACATGTCTTCAAGGGTCTGGATGGTTCGCTCTGTCTGACCATCTGTTTGAGGATGAAAAGCATTGCTAAGGCATAGTTGAGACCCGAAAGCTTGTTGGAGACCCCTCCACACCCAGGAGGTAAAATGAGGATCTCGATCAGAAATGATCTTCCTAGGGACTCCATGAAGTCTCACCACCTCGTCTAGATATTGCCTCGAAAAAACTTCCACTGAGCTCGACTCCTTGATCGCTATAAAGTGGGTCGATTTTGTTAAACAATCCACTACCACCCAAATAGCATCATGTCCTCCCGGAGCTCAAGGTAAACCTGTAACCAAGTCCATTGAGATGTCCTCCCACTTCCACTGAGGAATATCTAATGGATGGAGAATACCACCAGGAACATAGTGCTTGGACTTCACCCTCTGGTAGACTAAACATCGAGACACAAACTCCACAACCGCACAATTCAACCCAGGCCACCAAAACTGACTCCGCAAGGATCGGTACATCTTTGTCGTACCAGGATGTACTGCTAAGGGCGAACTATGGAACTCTCGGAGAACCATCTTGCGCATATCCAAGGGAACAAAAAGCCTACCATGATACAACACTAGGTGTTGTTTATCATCTGACCAACCATCAGGGGCCTCACCACAAGCAACTCAGTCTTTCCAAACATCCACCTCTAGATCTCCAACTGGGACTCTTCCACCTTATTCACCAGGGATGACGATATCGTAATCTGAAAAAGACAGCCTTTACCCCCAACTTCTCCCATATCAATATGTAATGCTGATAGTTCTTCCATTACTCTCCAAGAATTACCAGATTCATGCACAACATCACTACGTGACTTTTGGCTCAGCGCATTAGCTACCAAATTCCCTTTTCCAAGTGTATACGATATTTCGAGGTTGTATTCCTGCAAGAACTCCATCCACCAACGCTGTTGCAAGTTCCAGTCCCACTAAGAGAAAACATACCTCAAACTCTTATGATCGGTGAAAACCACAAAGTGCTCACCAATGAGGTAATTTATTCACAAATTCAGAGAAAACACCACGAATGCCAACTCAAGATCGTGAGTGGCATAGTTGCGTTCTTGGGGACACAACTGATGAGACCCATAAGAAACAAATGACTTCTGCTGCATGAGAACACAGCCTAACCCCAGATGTGAAGCATCACAGAACACATCAAACTGAACTCCCTCAACTGGAATACAAAGAACTGGAGCATTCAATAACTTCTTCTTGAGATACTTGAAAGCTTCCTAAAACTGATCAGTCCATATGAACGCCTGATCTTTCCTGGTCAAAGTTTTCAGAGGAGTCACATCTCGAGAGAAATTCACTTCGAACCTCCTATAATAGCCTGCGAGACCATGGAAACTTCGCACCTATGACACTATCTTGGGGGATACCCATGACACCACTGCTTCTATCTTCGAGGGATCCACAGCTAATCCCTATTGGAACACAACATTCCCCAAGAAACAGACTTCTCGATCCCAAAACTCGCACTTCGTCAAATTCCCAAACAGCAGATGTCGACGAAGAACTCCCAAAACGAATCGTAGATGCTCTACATGCTCCTCTTCAGATGTGGAGTACACAAGGATGTCATCGATGAAAACTACCACAAACCATTCTAGGAACTCATGGAACATATCATTCATCAACCCCATGAAAACAGCTAGAGCATTCGTCACGCCGAACGACATTACAACGAACTCATAATTCCCATGATGACAACAAAAAGCAGTCTTTGAAATATCCTAAACTTTCACATGAATCTAATGATATCTTGACTGCAAGTCAATCTTTGAGAACCAACTTTCACCCTTCAGTTGATCGAATAAGTCATCTATCCGTGGAATAGGATAACGATTCTTTATGGTCAGTTTGTTTAAGCGATGATAGTCGACACACAACCGCAAACTTCCATTGGCCTTATTCACGAACAAAATGGGTTCACCCCATGGTGACACACTTGGCCGAACAAAAACACCCTACAACAAACCATCAGGTTGTATATGTAGCTCTCGCAACTCAGAAGGGGCCATCCTATATAGAGACATAGAGATAGGATAAGCTCCTGGCTATAGCTTGATCCCAAACTCGATCTCTCATCGAGGAGGTATTACTACAACATCTTCTGGAAAGACATCAGGGTACTCCTCTATGACCCTAGGAAACTCCAACTGCCGAAGCTCTGAAGAACTCAGTATCATCTCATCCATCAAGGATGATAAGGGTGGAATGCGGCTATGAACCAACTGAGGATCTCACTCACCAACAAACACCACTTTCTCTCCATCTTCACCAATGAGGATGACCTTCTTCCCAAAGCAATCCATGATAGCCTGCACTGAATACAACTAATACATTCCAAGGATGAAATCATATGGTTGTATTCCTAAACATAAGAAATCTCCCTAAGAGCGGTGTTTCCCCAACACTACATCACAGTCTCTACATACTTCAAACAAGTCGGATCAACCTCCATCTGGCGTAGTCAATGCCAAGGACACTGGAAGCCACTCTACCTCAAGTCCAAAAGCATGGAAAAGGGTAGGTGATATGAATTAGTGTGTCGCTCCTGAGTCAAACAAGCCATACACCAAGGTAGAAAATAAGAAAAGGGTACCTCGAATGGCATCTGGATCGCCTGGTGATGGAAATGCTAGAGCATGAAGGTGACCACGACCTCCTCCATGGCCTCTCTGACCCTGATGACGACCACCAACATGGCCGCGCTCTGCTCTCTGAGGACAGGGAGCATCATGGGGCTATCCTCTACCTGCCCCATCTCCCCTCTGGTGATCTAAAGCTCATGCAAACCTGTTGCTGCTGCCTCGGCTGGAACTGCCTCCATGGAGGAACCTGGAGCGAAGCATCCGGTGCCAAATTACTACACTAAAAATTCGGTCACTCCTACTACTGATGACCATGACCACCACAAGAAAAACAAGTGCCTGATCCCTTGGCATAGGCCTGAGAGTAACTGCCTCTGCAGAAATGAGATGGGAAGGGCTGGGACCTACCCCCAGGTGAACGAAAACTCTTCTGCCCTGAAAATTGGGAACCCTGGACCACAACTCTATTTCATGATAAATCATGAATATTCCCCTCTCATGATGATCCAGTCTTGGCCAAAGTCCTATCAACATCCTCTTCCCTCGCCAGCACCTCAAGATATGTCTTCAGCGTAAATGGGGTGACCTGGAACTGGATCTCTGGATGAAAATCCTCCTCGAAATTCCTCGCCCGGGCCTCCTCATCAGGTAATAGGTATGAAGCATATCGTAGAAGGTTCCCAAAACAGATTCCAAACTTTCAAACACTGGATCTCCCCTATTTAAGGGTAAGAATCTCCTAATGACTAGACGCCTTCACGGTCGAGGAAAGGAACTCAACTCTAAACATGTCTCGAAACTCTTACAATGAGATCACTGACTCCTCATGATCCTCGAGGAAAAAGAGCCACCACTGCCTTGCTGCTAGATGAAGCATCTTCACAACCAAGGACAACTAGTGCTCCTTTCAAGCACAGATCAAACTAAAGCGTATCTTGATCTACTCCAACCAATCTTACATGACCGCATCTGAAACGGAGCCCTCATACTTCTGTAGAATTTGGTACTGAAACCCTCCGAGTGTCTTTCTCCAAGTGTCGTCGTCGTCAACCTCTGCCCTACGGCGACCTGCTGGAACCACTTGTTGGAAATCTTCTACGCAAACATGATGAGGACGTTGACCTGGCGCCATACCTGTAAAATAATAAATTGTTAGTGCTCCTAAGCCTGGAATATGGAGACTCAAGATTAATTAATTAATTGTTTTATTTCATTCATTTTAGGTTAACCTATCCCAAGGTTTACCCATTGAAACACAGGCACAAAGAAGAATGATGCATGATCATTTCCTGGGTATCTACCCTGTAACTAGTGTCATCTTGTTTAGTAGCCATTGTAATCATAAAGGTCCGTACATCAGATCATAGGGGGCCCTAAATGCCTATGTCTGAGCTGGTTTCTAGTGTTTACCAAACTTTCTAAACATTAATGACACTGTTTCCCTACCAACCCATGCAACCTCACATGTGCCTAACTCCAAACTCCATCCTATCCCTCAACCAGACCTCTGATACCACTCTGTCACGACCCCCTCCTAACTATGTGTACCCCTCCTGGGCTGACAATGTGAGAAGGGAGATAATGACCCCCGAGTCCCACCTCTAGTAGGCCCCAGGTTGGCGACTAGCACCAATGGTATAATAAACACACAAATGGGAGGCATTACCCTCTAAGAGAATACATGCGAAGAAGAGAGATAAGATAAACACCAAACATATCCGAATCATAACTAGAATATATAAGAAACCCAAGTGCACATATGTAATGTAATGCAAAAGTACTACAACTGAAAGGGGAAACTAAAAGTACCCAAAAGGAAGGAAAAGACAGCAGCAACTACAAGCATGAACATCTCCTGCAACCATAAGCTAGTAGTGGCCAACCTGATCTCCAAACTGCTCTAAGTGACCTAAAAACAGTTTTTATATACATAGGGTGAGTATAACAGTATAATCAGAAGGATCCTCCCCAAAGCCTCTCGTGAAAATGTAAAGAAAGCATGCTAAAGCACAGTGAACATCAAGTGAAACTAACTCATCTCCTAAACAAGTATAATATGTTCCCAACCACACCATGGCTACTCTCACCAAGTAACGCATACAAGAATATATCTTATAATAATGAATATAAAGGGTAACCCGCTACTACTTCACCACTGGTTTGTGTCTTTTCCCCAACGACATACGTCCTGTGCATCTCTCTCCAAAGGCATGCCCATAGACACCTGGGATAAGCTCCAAATTTTTCACCACGTGCACCAAAAAGGTTTGCCTGTAGACACCTGGGCGAAGCACCACACCATCCTCACAACAAAAAGTAACCAGGTATGTTCCAGGAGCCACCACAACCCGCATAATGTGTATCATACGTCGGGTATTCTACCTCAAGCCATCACAGCCCATACGCCGAGTAAGGATCCTCAAGTCATCACTGTTGAGTCAATAAGGTTTTCCTTATGAATTTTCCATTCCTTCTTGTTTTGAAAATCACAAACACCTTATCTTTAAGGAAAATTGCTTTCTTAAGGAAAATTGCTTTTATAAGGAAAATTGCTTTCTTAAGGAAAATTGCTTTTATAAGAAAAATTATCCTTATCATATTTTCATCCATATTTTTCTTAAGTATGAGTTTCAGATTCATTTTCTCGGAATCATTGAAACTTTGATATAAAGCATTCTGTTTTAGGGTTCGGATTCTGGACAAGAACTGTAAGGAAGTTTCATTCCGAATTCCGGATATGAACTCTGACTAAGTTCCATTCCAGATTCAGGATACGAATTCTGAAGAAGAATTCTCATTATGAATTCTAATGAAGAAATCCCATTCCGAATTCTCATTACGAATTCTGAAGAAGAATTCTTATTACGAATTCCAATGAAGAATTCTCATTACGAATTCTAATGAAGAAATCTCATTCCGAATTCTCATTACGAATTCTGATGACAAATTCTCATTACGAATTCTGATGATGAATTCTCATTACGATTTCTGATAACGAATTCCTATTCCGAATTCTCATTCTGAATTCACCTATTAAACAGAATCTGATTATCATTGTTTTATACACTCTGATTTATTCACTCCGAACTATCACTCTGAAGTTTTCATTCTGAACCTTTATGTTAGAGTTTAAAACGATGTCGTACATTCTGTTACACTTGTTTTGTTATAAAACGATGTCATCCATTTTGTTATAAACTAACCGTTGTCTAAGTGACACGTGTACAGGTCCCTACGAACTTTAAGGAAAATATGACCGTTGGAGAAGGAGCCGACCTTACCTATAAATAAGAGCTCATTTGAAAGAGCTCGTAGTTGATTGCTGAAAAAGTGCTTACATGCTGTTGAAGTGATTTCTAGAGAGAGAGTCTCTTATTAACTCTCAAAGCTTCGTGCGACTCCGAATGTTGGTGATTACATTCGAGGGCTTCCGGGGATAGGAAGACAGAGGTGCCGACTACCTTAAAGATCGAGGGATTTCTTGCTGAGAAAGACAGAGGTTACCAACTACCTTGAAGTTGAGGGCTTGCGGGGATAGAAAGACAGAGACTCCGATCTTCGTATCGAGGGCTTACCCTGGTGTGGGTAAGACAGACTTGCTTGAAAGTATAAATCAAGGGACCTTTATCCAAAGTTGTTGGATACCCTTCTCTTTGGGTTAAAAGACTATTATCTTGTTACTAGTAGTTTTACTACTTGTCTTTATTCCGTTTCATTTTGTATCTTAAGGAAAGTATAACTTTCTTATACTTCCTTACTTACTCTGATTCATTTAGATTCTATACGCTTTAAGGTAGAATCTCATATTGTAACTTTTGTTAAGTTTCAATTTCTGGAACCATATTTCCAGAACCTACTTTTGGAATCTCTTTCCAAGTTTAGTTCGGTGTTAGAGGTGTTGTGAATTTACTTAGTTTAACTTTGTTAAACTTAGCCTTTTACTTTTTTTAAGGAAACTTTAGTTATTCATAACTAACTTTAAAGGTTCCAAAGGAATTTTTAAAGTACACAATTCACCCCCCCTCTTGTATATTGAGCATCTCATATTATATTTCGATCCTACAATTGGTATCAGAGGTTGGAAACCTCTTACTCTATACCATTCTTACATTTGGTATCAGAGCCAAGGTTACTGAAATACTTGTACTCACATACAAGTTTTTCTTGCTCACTTTTCCATTCCGAACTTTGTCATACCGATATATCCATTCCGAAATTTTCTCATTCCGAACTTTGTTATTACGAATCTTTGCTAGTAACAAGTTTGTGTGCAAAGTTATTTTTAGTATGGCAGGAATTAATGTTGGTTCGATTGACAATATAAATCCTACAAGGCCACTAATCTTTGATGGTAATGACTATGAATACTGGAGAGATCGTATGAAGACATTTGTTATCAATACTGGAGTAGACAACTTTGTCATGCTTACTGGTGATTATAAAATTCCTGATAAGGAAGTCAGAACCTTTACTAACCAGGAAAAGCAAGAATATCAACTCAACTATAAGGTACGCAACACTTTACTATGTTCAATGACCAGAAATATATATGGCCAAATTTCTTCATGTGAAGCAGCTAACTGTATATGGAAGAAGTTAGAGGTTACACGCTTTGGGACTTCTAAAGTGATTGAGACTAGAAGGGCTATGCTTAGAGCTGAATATCATGGCTTCAATTTTCCTTATGGAGAACCTATCTGTAAATTTCAACAAAGATTTATGACTATTGTCAACTGTCTACAATCTATGGGAGAAAAAGGTTTAGATGATGAAGCTCTTGTGGACAAGATAATTGACATTATGCCCAATGAGTGGGAATCCAAGAGAACAGCTATAGATGAGAACAGGAAGGTCACTAAAATTACTATTGATGAATTATTTGGAACTCTTCTACAACATGAAACAAGAATGAAGAGAGACGCTGACAACATCAAGATGAAAAATGGAAATGGTACTGTTGCTTTTACTACAACTTCGAATCAGATGAAAGCTAAGACTCCTGAGAGAGTAACCAGATCCAAGTCTAAGAAAGTCATTTTCCAATCCGAATCTAGTGAGAGTGAAGTCTCAGAAAATGAATTAGCCAATCTTGCTCGAAGGATGAACAAGATAGCTGGACAGAGAAACTTTCAATCCAAGTATAAGAAGAAGGATAGGAAAGATAAGAAAGATGGAGAAGTTACATGTTATGAATGTAAAAGAGCTGGACATATTAGACCAGATTTCCCTATGCTCAAAAAGAAAGAAAGAAAGGAAAGACATTCAGACAGGAACAGAAAAAAGTATTACAAAGCTAAAGCTAAGAAAGTTCTGAAAGCTAATGACACCTGGAGTGCCAGTGGTGGTGACTCTTCAGATGAATCTTCTGAATATGAATCTTCAGGCCAGAAGAATCCTGGTCTTATAGCCAGATTACCTATTGATAATCATTGTCTTATGGCTAAGGTACGAAATGATGAATCATTGACCAATGTTTCTTTAAATCCTAATGATAGTAAGTATTATAACTCTTCTGATGAAGAATCATCTTATGATGAGGAAAATACTTTACCTACTTATGAAGAAGTCTCTAGATTTGCTGAACTTCTTGAGACTAAGAATTCCAAACTCAACAAGAAACTTGATAAGGCAAATTCTAGGAATTCTATTCTTACTAAAGAGATATCAGATATTTCTAAAGATCTTGATAAGAAAAAGGCTGATTTTGAAAGTATTTCAAAAAATCTTGAGGAAGTAAGTTCTGAGAAGAATAAACTTTCTAAAGAATTAGAAAAAGTAATTTCTAAGAAAAATGTTTTCGAGCCTAACTCTAGTTCAAAAACTAATGATTTTGAGGATAAAAACTTGGTTGTAAAACTCAAGTCCGAAATTTTTTCCTTAAAGAAGTGTTTATCAAACTTTACCCATGGTAAAGAAAATTTTGATAAGATGTATTCTCAAATACGACCTTTAAGAAATAAATCCGGATTTGGTTATACCCATGCAAAACCAGTTTTCAGTAACAATTATTTTGTTCCTCAGAGTGCCCCATTTTGCACTAAATGTCAATGTGGTGGTCACTGGGCAAAAAATTGTTCCTTAAACAAAACCCAATCCTTATGTTTTCACAAAGCTTATTTTTCTAAGAAGATGTGGGTACCTAAAATTTTATTGTCTGGAAATCTCAGATCCAAACAAGTTTGGATTCCGAAAGTCTAATTCTCTTCTTAATTTCAAGAAAATAAAGAAAGTTCCAGCAACAATACATGGTACATGGATAGTGGATGTTCCCGGCACATGACTGGTAACAAAAGCTTTTTTGAAAAGATTATCAAAACGAAAGGAGGAAAGGTAACTTTCGGAGACAATGCTAAGGGAGAGATTGTTGGTATTGGTAATATTGTTCTTTTAGGTAAAACCTTGATTTCAAATGTTCTTTTTGTTAAAGGTCTTAAGCACAACCTCATTAGCATAAGTCAGTTATGTGATGAAGGTTACCTTGTGAATTTTAGGAATGATAAGTGCTTAGTTCACAATTCCAAGGAAGAATTTATTCTCTCAGCCAATAGGCAAGAGAATGTTTACACCTTAAACTTAGAAGACCTAAGAAGCCAAGATTTACCATGCCTAAGTGAAATGGAAGATCATTCTTGGTTATGGCATAGAAGACTAGGACACTGTAATCTTAGGAACCTTTGTAAACTCTCTAAGAAGAAACTTTTTAAGGATCTACCAGAGCTTAGATTTGATTCTTCTAAAGTTTGCGATCCTTGTCAATATGGAAAGCAACATAAATCTAGTTTTTAGTCAATCGGTGAAGTCTCAACAACCGATGCATTACAGTTGGTGCACATGGATCTTTTTGGTCCAACACAAACTGGAAGTATCGGAGGCAAATACTATGTGTTTGTTCTAGTTGATGATTACACCAGATTTACTTGGGTCTATTTTCTAGCAAAGAAATCTGAAGCTTTTTCCAATTTTAAAAATTTTAGAGCTCAAGTTAAAAATGAGAAAAACCTTCCATTGAAAACTATTCATAGTGATCATGGAGGAGAATTTCAAAATTCTGATTTTGAAACTTTTTGAAGTAAGAAAGGTATTACTCACAATTTTTCAGCACCTAGAACTCCTCTACAGAATGGTGTTGTTGAAAGAAGAAATAGAATTCTTCAAGAGATAACTAGAACCATGTTGAGTGAATATTCTATTGCTAGACATTTCTGGGCTGAAGCTGTAAGTACTGCTTGTTATACTATAAATCGAGTTTTGATTAGACCTTTTCTTAATAAAACTCCTTATGAGTTATGGAATGGTAGAAAACCTAGACTTTCCTACTTCAAGGTTTTTGGTTGCAAAGTATTCATTTTGAATACCAAAGATAACCTACATAAATTCGCACCAAAGTCTGATGAAGGGATTTTCTTAGGTTATTCCACAACCTCTAAGGCTTATAGAGTTTTTAATAAAAACACTTGCACTGTTGAGGAAACAGTACATGTAAAATTTGATGAGTCAGATCCTTTTGTTTTTAAACCATATCAACCTACATCTTCGGATGTGTTTTCAAAAACTAATTATCAACCTTTGATAGAAGAACCATCTGATAAGGAAATTGTTCTAGAAGATACTTCTGAAACATTTACCCCAGAAGACTTTCTACCCTATGTTGATGAACAGGTTTTACAAAACTCAAATCAGGTGTTTCTTAAAAATCATCCCGGTGATAGTATCATTGGTGATGTAAATCAACCTGTAAGGACTAGAAGTTCCTTAAGAAACGAAGTAGAACATCTAGCATTTCTTTCCCAATTAGAACCTAAAAGCATTGACGAAGCTTTAGGTGATGATGATTGGATCAAAGCAATGCAAGATGAACTAAATGAATTCGAAAGGAATAAAGTCTGGACCTTGGTTGAAAGACCTAAGGAAACTTCTGTTATTGGAGTAAAATGGGTTTTCAGAAATAAATGTGATGAAAATGGAGTCATTGTTAGAAATAAAGGTAGACTTGTTGCTAAAGGCTATAATCCGCAAGAAGGAATAGACTATGAAGAAACCTATGCTCTAGTAGCTAGACTTGAATCTATCCGCATTCTACTTGCCTTTGCAGCATTCTTTAATTTCAAAATTTTCCAAATGGATGTGAAATGTTCTTTTCTTAACGGTTATGTTCAACATGAAGTTTTTGTTGAACAACCTCCTGGCTTTGAAGATACAAAACATCCTGATCATGTTTTTAGACTTACCAAAGCTTTGTATGGTCTTAAACAAGCCCCACGAGCATGGTATGATAGACTCACTGGATTTTTGCTTCAAAATAACTATGTTAAGGGAAATGCAGATCCAACCCTTTTTATAAAGAAAGATAAGAAAAATGTTTTGATTGTTCAAATTTGTGTTGATGACATTATATTTGGTTCAACTCAGCAATCTTTGACTGACTCTTTTGCTAGTCTAATGAAATCTGAGTTTGAAATGAGTATGATGGGTGAGTTAACATTTTTCCTTGGTTTTCAAATTTCTCAAAAACCAGAAGGAACTTACATATCTCAACATAAGTATATTAAAGATCTTCTGAAAAAGTATGGTTATGACAACACTAAAAGTTTAAGTACTCCCATTGGTACCTCAAACTCTTTAGATCTTGATGAAGTTGGGAAACCAGTAGATCAAACATCTTTTAGAGGTATGATAGGAAGTCTACTTTACTTAGCAGCTAGTCGACCAGACTTAATGTTTTCAGTATGCTTATGTGCAAGATATCAATCCAATCCTAAGGAATCTCACTTAAAGGCAGTTAAAAGAATTCTTCGCTACCTTAAGGGAACCATGGATATAGGATTATTTTATACTTCTGGAAATGATTTTGTTCTAAAAAGTTTTTCTGATGCTGACTTTGGTGGATGTAGAATGGATAGAAAGAGTACATCCGGAACTTTTCATTTCTTAGGAGATTCATTAGTTTCTTGGTCCTGCAAGAAGCAACATTCTGTATCACTCTCCACTGCTGAAGCTGAATATGTAGCAGCTGGAAGTTGTTGTGCACAAGTGTTGTGGATGCAACACACACTCACAGACTATGGCTTGAGTTTTACTAAAACTCAAATTTTGTGTGATAACACAAGTGCCATTGCCCTAAGTAAAAACCCTGCACATCACTCCCGTGCAAAACACATAGATATTAGGCATCACTTTCTTAGGGATCACACACTCAAAGGAGATATTATTCTTCAATTTATCGGAACACAAGATCAACTTGCTGATATATTCACAAAGTCTTTGCCTTCTGATAGATTTGAATATATTAAACAGAAGTTAGGAATGATAACCGTAAGGTAATCTTTCTCAAGTAACTTTCTATTGAAAAAGTCTCCTTACAGTAATAAACTCCTTTTCATAGGGGGAGTACATTTGATTGTTTGTTTAACAAAGTTTTTCAAAATTTGTTTTCAAACTTTTCCTAACGAAGTTTTCCGGAATGGAAATTCCGGAACTACCATTTTCCAGAATGGATATTTTCGTATAGAATACTTCTGGAATGGAAGTATTCGTATTGAAAATTTCCGGAATGGAAAAATTTCGTACTGGTACTTTCATAACCATATTTTTCTTACCAAGTTTTTTTTCCTCTTTTTCGTATTGTGTTTTTCGAATTGAGTTTTTCGTATTGACTTTTTCGAACTGAGTTTTTCGTATTGAGTTTTTTGTTTTTTTTATTATTGAGTTTTTCGTAGTCATCTTTATATTACCCATTACAAACAACTTTCCTAAGCTAATCCGAAAGGTATGATTTCCTTACTCAAGTTTTCGTAATCATATTTTACTTGCTGGCATTTTCTTGTATTGTGTCTTCGGATTATGGTTTTCATAAATCTTTGTTTTAATAAAACCTCAAAAAGATCGGATTCAAGCTCTCAACCGTCAGATCTAATCGCAGCTCATTCCAACCGTTAGATCATCTATGGAATGTCAACCGTCATCTCGTTGCCTATATAAAGGGGACCTAATTCCTAGCCCCACATCGGTTTCAAGCTCTCGTGTGCTGAAGCTCTGCCCCTCTGATTTAAGGCCGTTCCGAACTTCAGTCTTCTCCATTCAGAACTTCCCAGAGAATTTCTAATCCGAATGTCTGCAGAGTTAGCTTCTCAAGAAATGTCTTCAACCAAGCCTATTTCTCAGTGGTTAGTTTACAGATAAAGGTTAGTTCATCCGACTTTCTTCAGCAACTACGATTCTATTATTTCGAAGAATATCAAGTTAAATGGCTGGGAAGATGTTGCGGTATCAAAAACCAGAAACCAAGATGATGTGTACTCAGATTTGCTTTTTGAATTTTATGAGTCAGTTGCTTTCTTCGAGGAAGATAATAGAGAAAAATTTTCGTTCAAATCATATGGCAAGACATATAAGCTTTCTTACACCAAGGCTGCAAGCTTGGTAGGTTTAAGTTATGAAGGTGAAGCTGAGTTTATTTCTCAAGTATTGCCAGACTCCAAGGGTAGTTTCAACAAGGAAAAGGCCTTAGAAACTCTCGGATTAGATGATGACAAGGCTCCGAAAATTCCAAGCCTATCTACAAACTTCTGGATTCTGGAGTTATGGGTGCAAGGGCTTATCATACCGAGAAAAGGTGATAAGGATAGCTTGAAGAAGAGTGAGATATATATCCTAGATTTCATGATAAATCTAAGGACGTTTAACTTGATGAAGCATATTCTTCTTAATATTGAGAATTTGAAGAAGGGGAATCTGAGAGCTCAGATCGTAATGTACCCAACAATATTATCAAAGCTCATAGTCTGGTGCCTAGATTCTTTCAAGGTAGCTTGTAGTTCTAAACCAAGGGTGTGTAAGATCATGCTGATCAGCGATGGCACTCTTAAAAGAATGAATGTAGCTTTTGACAAGAAGTCTGGTATGTTTATTGATCTACCTCCTCAAGTAGAAGTGACTCCGAAATCTGCTGATCCGGAATCATCCAAGCCGGTAAGGAAGAGAAAGCTGAAAGAAGTGGTAGTCGAAGCCGAGGAAACCAAGTCTAAGGAAGTCCACTCCGCACCACCAAAGCCTAAGAAGAAGAAAGCCTATCCTGATGAAGTTGTTTCAAAGTGGAGAGCTGACAAAGAGAAGAGGAAAGAAGGGGATCCGCAGTTCGGATTGGACTCTGCGGAAGCTAAGGCCCTGAAAGAGAAAGCTGCTGATGAGCTCGAGAAACAAGCTAAGGAAAATAAGCTTAAGAAGAAAATGTCCGAGGCTGAGGTAGCTCAGGCCTTGTTAAAATTCAATGAAATGGTTTCAGCAACAATTCCAGTTCCGAGATCTTTCTCCCTGGAATCTCTACCTGAGACTCTAGGAAGAAATCTTGTTGCTCCGGAAGAGGCTGTTGCTACTAATACTGAGGAAGTAGAGCAAGTGGAACAAGTTGAAGAGGCTGCTGAAGGAAGTGGTGAGACAGGAGATGTGCTAAAACAAGTAGATGAGTATAAGGGAACTCCTTCGGAACACTTATCGCTCCGAACTTATGAAGCTGAATCTTTGAAGTTAGTTACTCCTGCGATGGAAGAAGAGAAAGGAGAAGAAGAAGTTGCCTATCATGGAGAAGAAGAACAAATTTTACATGATATTTCTCAGATGAAAAACATAGACGTTGGTGTTCAAGAAATTGCTGATGAGGAAGATTTGGTTGTACAAATTTCTGATAGTGAGAAGAAAACTCCAGAACAGGATTCTATTTCGAAAAAAGATAAGGGGAAAAAAATTCTTACCGAGACTCCGAGCTCAGTAGTAAGGAAGAGAAAGGAAGTCGGTAGCTCTTCAAAGAGAAAGCTTCAACTTGTTGAGGAAGAAAACTCTCCAAGCAAGATTTCAGATTCGGAATCATCTTTGTTGGGGAATGATTTTGTTGTTCAGTCTTTGAAGAAGTTGGTGGGAACCATTCCGACCTTCTCAAGCATTGATTCACGATGCCAGATGCTCCAACATGCGTTGAATCAGAAAACCGACTCCGTATCGATGGTTATGGATAAGTGTGTTGAGATTGAAGCTCAGTTCAAAACATTCTTTGTTGGTTACGAAGCTCATAAAAGATCTTGTAAGAGAATGAAAAGCTGGTCGAAGAAGAATGTGGAAGAGATGAGGTTGCTTGATGAGTTTCAAGATAATGTTAAGGATGCCTTTGAGTCCGAAGACAAGAAGATTAATGAGCTGACTGCATCCTTCGAAGAAAAGCTGACTGAAGAAAAGAACTTCCGGATTCAAGAAGTCAGGGATCTGAATGGGAAGTTGAATTCTGTTTCTCAGAATTGGAAATTCGAAAGGAATCATCGGATCGACTTTGAAAAGAGGATGAAGGCTCAGGAAGAAAAGATCCAAGTTCAGGAAGAAAAACTGAAGGCTCAGGAAGAAAAAATTGAAGCTCATTCCGCAAGAATAGTCGTCTTAGAAAAGCAAGCAGAAGAAGATCACAAAGACTTGAAGAAGATCAAGACGATTCTTAAGGGGCTTATGTCGAAGGATAAAATCCGAAATGACCAATCCGATCTTTTTGTTGTAATTCTTTTGTTGCTGATATTTCAAATCTAATGAGAATTGTGCTTGTTGTTTCGTTTGTTATTATTACTAATATCTCAGGTACTTTGTTATTTTTTCCATTCCCTCTAATTCTTTTTGAAAATCACAAAGGGGGAGAAGGAAAAGATCCTTAAGAAAAAGAGGAACTCTAATAAGAGTTTATCAAAGGGGGAGAAAGAAAAATACCCAAGGAAAAAGAACTCTAATAAGAGTTTGTTTAAGGGGGAGTTTTTCTTAAAGAAGACCTTCATATGAAATATCACTCCGGAAATATGAATACGATCCTTAGAGTTTCAAAGCCTAAGCGGGAGTTAGTCATATTCATCTATATCCTTAAACCAAGGGAGATAAGCTTTAATGTGTTTCTTTCTTCTTAGAATAGCTTTTTCGTAAGGATGTTTGTGCTTTCCAAAAAGGGGGAGATTGTTGAGTCAATAAGGTTTTCCTTATGACTTTTCCATTCCTTCTTGTTTTGAAAATCACAAACACCTTATCTTTAAGGAAAATTGATTTCTTAAGGAAAATTGATTTTATAAGGAAAATTGCTTTCTTAAGGAAAATCGCTTTTATAAGAAAAATTATCCTTATCATATTTTCATCCATATTTTTCTTAAGTATGAGTTTCAGATTCATTTTCTCAAAATCATTGAAACTTTGATATAAAGCATTCTGTTTTAGGGTTTGGATTCTGGATAAGAACTATAAGGAAGTTTCATTCCGAATTCCGGATATGAACTCTGACTACGTTCTATTCCAGATTCAGGATACGAACTCTGAAGAAGAATTCTCATTATGAATTCTAATGAAGAAATCCCATTCCGAATTCTCATTACGAATTCTGAAGAAGAATTATTATTATGAATTCCGTTGAAGAATTCTCATTACGAATTCTAATGAAGAAATCCCATTCCGAATTCTCATTACGAATTCTGATGACAAATTCTCATTACGAATTCTGATGATGAATTCTCATTACGATTTCTAATGACGAATTCCTATTCCAAATTCTCATTCCGAATTCACCTATTAAACAGAATCTGATTATCATTGTTTTATACTCTCTGATTTATTCACTCCGAACTATCACTCCGAAATTTTCATTCCGAACCTTTATGTTAGAGTTTAAAACGATGTCGTACATTCTGTTACACTTGTTTTGTTATAAAACGATGTCGTCCATTTTGTTATAAACTAACCGTTGTCTAAGTGACACGTGTACAGGTCCATCCGAACTTTAAGGAAAATATGACCGTTGGAGAAGGATCCGACCTTACCTATAAATAGGAGCTCATTTGAAAGAGCTCGTAGCTGATTGCTGAAAAAGTGCTTACATGCTGTTGAAGTGATTTCTAGAGAGAGAGTCTCTTATTAACTCTCAAAGCTTCGTGCGACTCAGAATGTTGGTGATTACATTCGAGGGCTTCCGGGGATAGGAAGACAGAGGTGCCGACTACCTTAAAGATCGAGGGATTTCTTGCTGAGAAAGACATAGGTTACCAACTACCTTGAAGTTGAGGGCTTGCGGGGATAGCAAGACAGAGACTCCGATCGTCGTATCGAGGGCTTACCCTGGTGTGGGTAAGACAGACTTGCTTGAAAGTATAAATCAAGGGACCTTTATCCAAGGTTGTTGGATACCCTTCTCTTTGGGTTAAAAGACTATTATCTTGTTACTAGTAGTTTTACTACTTGTCTTTATTCCGCTGCATTTTGTATCTTAAGGAAAGTATAACTTTCTTATACTTCCTTACTTACTCTGATTCATTTAGATTCTATACGCTTCAAGGTAGAATCTCATATTGTAACTTTTTTTAAGTTTCAATTTCCGGATCCATATTTCTGGAAGCTACTTTTGGAATCTCTTTCCAAGTTTAGTTCGGTGTTAGAGGTTTTGTGAATTTACTTAGTTTAACTTTGTTAAACTTAGCCTTTTCCTTTTTTAAGGAAACTTTAGTTATTCATAACTAACTTTAATGGTTCCAAAGGAATTTTTAAAGTACACAATTCACCCCCCCTCTTGTATATTGAGCATCTCATATTATATTTCGATCCTACAATCACAGCCTATACACGTTACACCTATAGTAGTCCATAGGATACTATATCCAGAATATATGTGTGTGAAATAATCAGAAGCCACTAAATCCCTCTACAGATATATATGGGGAAAACTAACCGCTGTCCCAATGGCACTGTATCTACAAAGAGAATAGAGCGGGGCCAAAGGGGGTAGTCAGCCTTTCGTCCTCCCACCAGAATGTTGAGGAAAACACCCCACAGGGCTTAGAATCCCCGGGGTGTCAGATGCCCTTACTGACAGGGTGGAGTAGCGTATAGAAACATAAAAGTACAGAATATGTTATATCTCACAACCACACTATGGGAATAACCTTGTCTTAGACACACTCCAACTAACGTCTCTCAGACTCCGGGTTGCTAATTCTAAGACTAAGTATCCTATAAGCACACAGCCATTTAAAGAGATTTATTAGATTACTTCCTTCCCTTTTTATAAGTTCCACTGTATGTTAATTAATTCTTTAAAGATTAATTAACCATGAACAATTCCACATTAAATTCCATTAACACCACATCCCAAAAATTTCACTGCCCCTTCAAAAGTTCTCAACCCCATCATTAAGTTTCAACAAATTCCAACCCCATGGGTTAGCATCATTTATTCAAAAATTCATTACAAAATTACTTCCCATATTCCCAGGCATTCTAGAAAATCATTCTATGCTACTAATCACAAGGGGGATCAACACAGTGAGTAGATGTACTACCCGTCGAGTCTTTGCCTCGTATAGCAAGAGCGTAGACCCATTCTCCTTTGAGAAGCTAGACACGAAAAGCACGTGGCATACCCCTCGCCTCTTCGACTCCTTCGGAAGAAGGGTAGGAAAAACCCACTACCTTTAGCAGTGGGGAAAAGTAAAGCAGATAAACAACCAATCAAACAAAAAAACATTAAGCCAACACATACACCCCATACCATCATCCCTGGTGTCCTCCCCAAAACCCACATGCATAAACCGATGCATCTCGCCACTCTAGGCACCATCCACCGCCACAAACATAAGGAATCTCTGCCTTCACATATCACAACACCCCTCCAAGGTCACATCACATCACAAGTAGTAGGAAATAAAAATTCACATCAAATTTGGGCTCTTGGCCCGTTAATAAGGCATCGATCCTTTATTCATAATGAGCACTCATGGCTCCAAACCACAAGGCATTCGGCCTTACAAGCAAGAGGGTATATTAGAACCCTACCAGGAGTTATATTTTATCAGCCAACCCGTTCTTTAATCCCTCTTGAGTTAACCAGTTCACTATTGGTAGGTTCCAACTACAGGCAACCTAACCAAAAATATATCATAACTATCAAAATTTAATTAAAAAATTAACATGACATGACTTTAAACAAAAAGCACCAATAACAACAACTGGATTCATTCACATGCCTCTTTATCTTTAGACAATTAATTATCAATTACGTCCTTCTTTACATTCTTTATCAATTCATCAAGAATAACAAGATAACAAGCAGGACATAGATATCAAACTATCTAGAAAATCAAGAGGCAAACCGTTATCACAGAACAAAGCAATAGATGCGATCAAACCAATTATTTTAATCCAGTTCTATTATTTAATTAGGTCAATTTCATTGTGATCCAAATGGGTAATCATGATAACTCTACAATTGCACATAAACTAAAAGAGAAGCCATGAATCCCCTACCTCAACAGTTATTGACGTTCTTTATCCACACAATGGGTCACGATCATCCTCTCGCAACAACTGCATCCACCCAAGGATGCCACTATATGAAAACACCAACCAAACCCAAAGAAAAACCCATTAGAATCTTGGATATTACATGGTATATTATAGAAGGGAGAATAAGAGAAGATGATCTCTGAAGGAATGATGATAAAACATACCTTATATCGAAGAATGATCGACAAAACTTGGTTGCATCAAAATAGAGCGGAACCAATTAGAGGAGTAGGGTTTGACTTTAAAACTCCTACGGGAAGGACTCAAAGGTTCTAGCATCTCATAGCCGAGAGAAAAGTGGAAGAACAATGGAGGATGATATCTTATCCCTTTTGAAAATTTAATTGGTGACAGTTTAAGATCCTGTTAATTCTCCATTAAAAACCGATCGCATTAACCCACGATGTTTGACCATGTAAAAACATCCCGGCCTTAAGAATAATTAATATAGGATTTATGGCCTTTGTATTGGCCATAGAGTACTTAAAATAAGGCTTTAAATGTATTTTATGTCTAAAGAAACTTCAAAAGGGGAAAACCTGTAGGAATCTGGAAACACTGTTCACCTACAGTTACTGTACACCTGCCGATCTTTGAAATTGATATGTGCTACTGATATGTGCTATTGATCTGTGCTACTGATCTGTGCTATCGATACTGTTCATAAAATTGGAAACAGTATTCATATAACTGGAAATTTGGAGAACTGTTTGGGATAAGTCACCTCGACCTCCCGGAAAACCTCCAACACCACATTTTCACAAAGTAATGGACCAGAGAGGTCCGAGCCATTATAGTGAATATTAGCTGATGATGTGATGATGGGTTTTCTTCGATAGGACATGGAGACAAGGGTGATGTGTGTGTGTGTCGAGGAAGATGTGTTAGTCATTAGAGATTTAGAGTTTAAATTTGAAATTTGTGGTTTTTTGGAAGGAGGTAGTGGCGGTACATAGTTCAGGTTTGTTTAGAGTGAGGTTGGTTTTGTAATTTTGAATTTAGTATGGTGTTTGTTGATTTTCTAAGTGAGGTTTGTGAAAATTGTTTTTGGAGGTTTTATTATGGTTCTCACATAACCAAAAAGTGTCTTCTTATAAAAATACAAAATAGATTGTGTGTGTGTAGTGTGATTTGTTTTATGAGACACAGAATAAATGTGTTCATGTTTTTTGTTATTAAAAATCTTCATCCTAGATAGTCTTTAATGAAAATTAGGAAGCCCTTTTACTAGGTAGATATTTTAGATAGCTCTTGTCATCATCTGAGAGTTTCTCCTTCACCTTTCCTCTCCACCTAGACTTTGTATCAAGTGGTAGATATAAGAACTTTATTTTTATTAGTCCCTATCTAAGCCTTTTTGAATCAACATCCACATTCTTGTTTATGGTGACCAAGGTTATTTTTAGGATATGAAGTGGATGTGAAGGATTGCGGGAGTCTTAAAATCTCTCATAACTCTCAAGGAATTAAGAGATAAAACCACTATTAATTTATTTAAGTAACCTAGCAAATACTGGTGGCAGGATGTGTTTCAATCTTAATTGTATGATTTCATGGATTGTGAGTTCATCAAGGTGATTTTTACTTGATGGTTATTTTTTAAGGGGGTAGTTCCAAGATATTTTCTATGGAAGATTATTTATAGAGGCTT
This sequence comes from Viscum album, assembly GCA_963277665.1. NCBI lineage: Eukaryota > Viridiplantae > Streptophyta > Magnoliopsida > Santalales > Viscaceae > Viscum > Viscum album. The sequence goes on along the minus strand of OY728133.1, from coordinate 965,524,847 downwards.
CCCTTGAATAGACATGCTTAATTTTGGTTGATTCTATTAGTGAAGATCCTTTTTTTAGGATCAAAATGTATTAGATCCCATGCTAGAAGATAAGGTTGTTAATAAGGGTTATTACCCTTAAGAGAAGAAGTGGAAGTACTTTATGTGTTTCCAGGGAAGAGAATACATATATTATAAGTCTAATTATAGTAAATCATTTAGGGAATACCATTAGTGTGGAGGGTTAGACCACCTTCAGAGGTTTTGAAAGTGGGATTATAAGAAAAGGATGTTTTTGGCATAATCTTTTTGTCACTGGTTGTATATTTTTGAAATTCTATAGAGTTGTATTGAGGATCTCAACATTTTTATTTTTTATATGATAAAAAACCATGTATTCGTGTGTACCTCATTGTTTGGGTGTTTTTAATGGGATGTGTACTTTCATTGTGTTTTTTGAGGATATATTCATTATAAATGAGCATGGGTTAACATTCAATCAATACCTCAGTAACTAAGATGAGAGTATTCTTTAGGATGTTTACCACTTGGTAATTGGTATTTAATATTTTTTTCTTTCACTATGGGATGGTTTTCTATGTGGAGGTCCTAGAATACTAATAAATTACATGACCTAGATTTATAACCATGTTGTTTCTCAATGAGGAATCTCCATGAGTTGGTTTCTATGGATTTTTTGTTTGAGATGATTTTTTGTTCTTGGGGATGGTCTTTCTTAGGAAGTTGATTTGTATTTTGGTTGTGTTTTTTAGACATATAGTTAGTTCCTTAGTGATTCTTATGGTTGTGGTAATTTTTTTTCTTCTTACATAATTATATAAGTGAATTCTTTTGGAATTTATTTCTAATGGCCAGTTTTTCCATGTCTCACCATTTTGAGAAATTCTAAATTGTGGGGATACTCATGATTGGTCTCTATATTATTCATATATTTTGTCTCATAATGGTGTATGAGTTTCATTTTTAAATGTTCTATGAAACTTTCGAAATTTTTAATTAATTTTGGGAGGTTGTTTTGTTCTTGGTCATTCCCTCCATAGGATTTCTTCTAGATTGCTTCCCCTCCCACCCACCTAAAGCTTTAAAAATTTTATCTACATTATTTTCTATCATCTCCCACTCTTATTATGTAATGTTTAAGGGAAAACAATCCATTTGGGGAAGAATTGTCTCACCAAAATCTTTATTTTATTTTATTATTTTGTTTATTTTGTTGGTTTTTAACAATTTTTAGAATTTATGTATAATTTTTTTGAAATTTTAAGGGGTTTTTGGAATCTTATAGTTACAATTATTGGTTAATAAATCCATGTTGGAAACTCATGTAATGTTACACAACACTTCATATAGCCTTTCACATTGGGTACATAGTTTCTTATAACCATGAAGCATAACTGTGCATGTGGGTTTTTCTATATAGTGGAAACCACATGGTTATTGTACAATTTACCATACCAAATGAGTTTCCAAGTTGCCTTAAAATTTAAAATCCAAAAATTTCCCTAACTCCTTTAATCCATTTTCCTCTCCCCACCATCATTTAGTTCAATTGAACCTACCACAAACGAAGGGATACATCCTCTTCCACCCTTTTTGTATCCAATATATATATACCTCATTTTGAATAAAAAATATCTATGTAATATCCTCCCCTACCTTGTTTCTTGTTCCTTCTAATATCCACTACATTATCCTCTGGTATCTTTCTCACTCATCAACCCAAAGGGGTAATAGTTTTGAATTTAGGGTTTTCAATGGGTTAGTCATCGGGGTTTTATTTATAGGTCTTATTTGGAATCCTTTGAGGCATGTATGACAATTCACCATCATAGGTGACAACTTTCAGCTTGACCTCAACTGAACTGTGGTTGGTGTTTTCTTATCTTCCTTTTTTTAGAATTTCATTGTGTTCCTGGTGCTTCTAAATTTATAATTCTGTTAATTATAAGAATACATGATATTTTTATTGATATTTGTATATGTTTTAATGTGGTTCAAAAATTTTTATAAAAAGGTTTTAAAGGTTTCTCTAGCATTTAATTTTTTTAAAAGTTTCTTAACAGTATTTTGATAAATTAATTAAAGATGAATTTTTTGGATGTGAACGGTTTGGAAACCATATTGGCTACAAAATAAGTTAGAGGGTGGTGATTTTTAAATTTAAAAAGTGTTTCAAAAAAAATTTAATATTTAAATTGATTTTAGTGCTAGTTTTTAATATATCACATCAAGAAATGTTTTATAAATGTTCTCCAAAAGTGTGTGTGAGCATGTGTGAGATCCTCCATAAACTCTTTTTATTTTTTTCAAATTGATAGGTGGGTTTTTATTTTTGTGGTGATAGAGTGATGGATGAAAATATGTTGTTTCTTATAAGGGAGTTGGTGGTTGGGTTGAGTTATTGTTTTATATTTATTGATACTTTTTTGGATTTCATTATTATCATTACTTTTATTTTGGCCATGCTTATGAGAGATAAAATTTTTATTCTTATAAAACTAAATTGTATTGTTTATAACCCCCTAAATTAATTAAAACTATGTTAGTTAATTGATTTTTTAGTCATATTGCATAATATTTGACATTATTGAAATATGGGTTTTATATTTATTTGTACTGATTTTTTCATTTTTTGATTTAACTATGAATTCATCCAGTAATTTTAGAATTTTTCATTCCACAATTTAATGATTTTTTATATGATATTTCAATTTTTCTTCCAAGATAAGAGTACATTTTAAAATGCATATTTTAAATAGTGACACATCAATTGGAAAATCAAGTATTCTTTTGAAATATAATTTTTAAGAATTTAGTTTTTTTAGGATCTAGAAATAATTTGATAAAATAATTTAATCATGATTTTGATGTTTTTAAACATTTTTGAATTAAATTAAATACATAAATTAATTTAAAATTAAATTAATTAAAATAAAATTTAATACTAATTTTGAAATCATTAAAAAATTAATTTCCAAACAAAAGTGTACTAAAATATATACCTTTTTAACGTTGTTTTAAAATTAGAAAAAAATAAAATGGATAATCTTCTACGGAGTGCTACCATACACATTATTACATGGATATGATTCCATAAAAAATTTAAGTTGACAAAATATTTCTTCCATTCCAATTTTATTCCATGTCACTCCCTTTGAATGTTCCCTTAATTCCTTTAGGAATTAATTCATTCCCTATATCTCCAACACGTACCATTCATATCCATGATCATGTTTGATCAAGAGACGGAAAACCCAACATCAAGATGCCATGTTGCTGCTTCTATGAACACCTCAACATTTCATGCCAACTCCTTCTATGAGAGGCCATTATTCTATGAACCAATCATTCATCCATTTAATTCCAAGATTTTATGAGAAAATAAATTCATTACATAGATATTCCATCCCCAAACATCTATAGAGGTTCATCCGAGATACTCCCAATTAACCCTATATTGGTAATCATCTATGTCATGCATGTGTTCCCTACATAATTTTGAAGAACAAACATTAAATTGTATGAAACTCAGAATCACTGATATGAATAAAAATTAAAGAAATAATGATAAGTATTTTAGAATTTTTTAATTATTTGAACTAAGGTGGACCCAAAATTAAAGATGATGATGCTAAAGATAAACTATCCATTGAATATTCTCAAATACAAGATTATTATGATCGAATGTGCTTTCACCTTGGATGATTGGAAAATTTGAATAGAGGTTGATGGAAATAAAATGAGGATAGATTTTTAATGAATGGAGTTTGATGAAGCCTAATTATAAGATTGAATGAAGATGATATTTTCCATACTCAAATCCCATAATAAATTTCAATATCCGAACTATGAATGTGTGGATAAAGTGAACATGGATGTTTAAGATCAATTTAATGGCAAGTACATGTCCTTATTATTGGATTTTGTTCATTAAATGTGTAGATGTTTAATAAAAGTAGATAATTGGGCCTCCATGTAGCCAATTATTGTGTTTTTTGATCTACAATTGGTTAAAAATTGGTTCTAGGTAAAATGAATCAAAGGATTTACTCCTAGTTAATTATGGGAGGCAATAGATTTCTAATTGTTTGGTCAAGGTTGGGTGTGGTCACCCAAATATTTCCTCCAATGAAGTGAATCGTGCCCCATAAAATATTATGTTTGGTGATCCTAGAAATTTCATAAATCTTGATCCTATTTATCTAACTCAATCTAAGGTATCCATATTGAACCTCTAAGAAAGTCGAGTCTATCTGAAGATTCCATGAGCCAGAGTTGTGGATAATTTTCTCACTGGCTATTGATATATTCCCCAATATTGATGTTTATAATTGAAAATGATGATATGATTTCACAGATATCCCAAGATAAATTCAAGAGATTTTGATCCATGTATTCTCAAATACCAGACCCTTTTTCAAGATGGATCACCCACATCCAATGCTAACATTCTAGTAAAACCAATCAAATACTATTTTCAATACAAGCACTATTTAACTTGAAGAAAGATAACTTTTTTCATGTGCATCACTAAGGATCGTCTTCAAATTATTATACCAATTCTAACCTTCCATTACAGCCAATCGAATCCTATTTTCAAGCCCTGATATCTTTAACTCTAAGAAAGAATAATTTTGACATGTGCATCACTAAGGATCATCTTTAAATGATCACCCAAATATTTTCATTGATGAAGTGCATCGAGCCACATCAAATATTAGGATTGTTGAGCCCAAAAATTACATATAGGTCTTGTCAATTTCTATAACTAAAACTAGGATATCTATAGTTACCCTTTAATAAAGTCGAGTCTATCTAAATATTTCATGATCCTGAACCACAAATAATTTTCTCACTGGATGGTGATCTATTCCACAATATTACTGTTTAGAATTGAATATGATGAGATGAGTTCACGAAATGCCCAAGAAACATTCTAGAGAGTTTTATCCAATTATTTTCAAATAAGACACCCTTTATCAAGATGGATCGTCCCCATCAAATCCTAACATTCCAGTACCACCAATAAAAGCATATTTTCATGCTCAATGTTATTTAAATCCAAGAAAGAATACTTGTTGCACGTGCATCACTAAGGATCATCTTCCAATGATCATACCAGATTATAATATTTTCTATAACATGATGTAGTGGATGAAATCATCTTGAGATTATTCTAGAAGGTTTCTAAGATTGACCATTGGAGGAATTTTAGAGTTGCGGTAAGTTTCAATGATTCTCCAAAATTAATCCATCTTCAATATCATATGTGATTTGTGAAGTAATATGAGAAAATATAACTTCAATAGAGATGAAAAAACTAAAATTCATGGAAAAGGGAAAGAGCACTCATGTTTCCTATAAATATATGCCACATTTTCCATTATAAAATATTAATCATCTGCCGATTATAGCTAAAAACAAATATAATTCTTAAATATAATTTCAATTATCCTTCATGATCATTATTCAATCGTGGTTATCTTATTATCCACAAATTTTCCATGTTTCCTAAATCTATTTACCATAATAGTGATCTCTCAAACTTCACGATCATTGAGGAGTAAATAAGAGACTTGATATATGGGGAGATCATATTGTCTTTCTGAATACCTTCTTTGAATTCTATAATTTCCAATTATTATCACTGATGTTGTAGTGAGTGGAAGAGAATTTTATAAATATTATTCATCATCTATTTTCATTGAACAGTTGTGTTCTACAACCTATTAAATCTTATGTAAATCCCCTCTCTTGTTCTACATATAATACCCTTGATGATTTTTTGATTGGGGGAAAAACATCATATGATGGGATTTGGGTGGATATTGATGGTTTTTATGGGATCATGGCATGCCCATAAATTGAAACAATGAAAGAGGTGGGAAATATACACAAGGGGATACATCTTCTATATGTCCAGTTCTATAATTCAAAAAGAAATGAGAAATCAGTGATTTGATATGACCAGATTTTTTTGGCTAAGAACAAATTTAATAATGAAGTACCCTCTATGATCAAACCTAGGGCCATTATCTTTCACCATGAACTTTAATGTATGTTTTCTAATTTTTTTTATCTTATAAAAGTGAAAACAACACATAAAATTCATTCCTTCCATTTTTAAGTAATAAAAATATAGAAAGTAAATATTAATAACAGATTTAAGATTGTAAGGAACTAACCACACATAACTCCTTAGGCGATTTCCCTGGTTATCCACTAGGATAAATTCTCATGTTTTACAATTATATTTGATAAGTCCCTGTGATTTTTTTATAAACTTTTAATTTTTATTATCGAGTTAGGCAAGGAAACTCCGTATCCTTGATTATGCTGTAAATATTTTAATATATTAAAATTAAATTTATTAAAAATGAATATCGACTCAACTTTAGGAAATGTTGTAACATATTTTATAAATAAAATTGGGTAGTTTTTAAATACTCATGTAGAGGTATATTTGAAGTACATTATTGAATATATTAATGAAAACTTGATATAATGACTTTTTGAAGATGTAGTCATGGAATATAGATATTTTTTGTATTTTTTCACTAAATTATAAGAAGGACTGATGGAGAAGAAGTGTTTTATTCAATTAAAAGAGTCCATACCTTCAATATTTGAAGTCAAAAACCCAAATTTTTAGTATGAACTTAATGATGCACATTCTTCCCCTGAAATGTAATTTAGAGAATCATTACATTTAGGAGGATAAATGATTGTTGAAACTTCGGTGAGAGATAACTACGATTTTTTATCTTTATCTTTTGAAAGACAAACCCTTTAATAAGATTCAATGTATTAATATTGAAAACAGAAACATATTACTACATTATCTTTCTATGGAAGAAAAAAGTGCAATGTGTAAAGATTTCGAATATGAGTTGGACAAGGCTTACATAAAAGTATAGGTGCTAAATTTAATGAAGAGTTAGAAGGATACTTAAAAATATAGATATAATAATAATGATAAGAAGCCCCATAAATCATCCTTCCATCCCCTCTTGGTGAGTTTTACTATACTATTGAGGGGATTAGCCTGAAAAACTCTATTCAAGAGGATATCCAAGTTAAAGTAAATATAAAGATCGATGGAAGATCAATCCTTGTGCTTTCATGGAGGTTGATTCTTCATGAATCACTCTTGATTTTGTCTAGATAACAGTAGGAGAAGAATTCTGGTATAAGCAACCGATTTTCTATGAATCCTGGGTGGATTTCTACTCGGTTTGTATGAGAATGGGTCATTCGACGAAGGTTTGTAGGTGCGGTTCTAGAATTCCGGAGATGCAGGGTGCTCTAGATGTTTCAAGTGGGGATCCCAAGATCAATGGAGGAATCACTGGTCAGGAACTTTTGGAAGCAGAGAAGGTGGTAGGGGTCGTTCAAAAGGACCAACTGGATAGAAATCCTTTGGTTAGTAGTATTTTCAGTCAGTTGGGGAAGGATTTGGAGGAGCCTCAGGCTGGTGTGTCAGAGTTCTTGGATAGTGTTTGTGTTGTGGATCCTTTACCTTTGGAGTCTTCAACTAAGAAGAATGATAGTGGTCTTAGGCCAACAGTGGGTGATAGAATTGGGGAGGCTGGAGAAGCCTCTAAGTCTGCTTCGTATGCCGAAGCTGTGTTTACTGGGCTGGGTTCTTCAGGAAAAGAGTATCCTCAGGGGACTGAGGATATGAATAGATCATGCCTGAGGAGAAGGTCTCCATTCATTAAGCTGGGTAAACATTTTGCAGGGTTTAAGGTTGAAGGATCTGATCAGGATGTTGATTTTCCCAATAAAGGTTCTGATGATGAGTCATTGGATCAATTTGCTGAAGACAATGATTCATAAGTTCATGTAAATGATATCTGAACCAGTGGATGTGGAAGGGGTGGAAAATCAGTAAGAAAGGCCTAAAGGATTACTCCCATCTACCTTTACCTATAGGTACTCAATCTTCTAAAAAAGTGAAAGAAAAGGAGAAAGTAAATGTTTCCATTTCTGCTAGAATTTTAACTAGTGTGGAGGAGGGGGATTGTGGGGAAGGACTTCTTAGGGGCGTCAGGTGGTTTTTCCTTTAGATCCGCTATTACATTCCATATAGGATATGTTTAAAGACTCTTTTACGATAATTGCCTCGGTAGAGGATGCTGAGAAGATGATGAAAAGGCCTATTCGGGTGGACACTAACAATAAACAGGTTGAGTGGATAGACAAACAGAATATGATTTCAGTAAGAGGATTCAATGATAAGAAGATCACTGAGGAGGAGTACATGAAAGTATGGGACCAGATGGCATCTCACTTTAAAGACCTTCTGATGCTGCTCCAGAAAAATCGGTAACTTCCCTATCCTGGAAAATATTTAGGGATAAGAATGGTGATAGGGTTAACTTCAATTTTAATAGCTATATTTTCTCTTTTGATGCATGTCCTGGTTGAACTTGGGGTTTTTCAATATTTCCCTAAAAGTGTTTTGATAATAAAAAAATTATTTTTTTGTCTATATCCCTTTTTTCTATTTTACTATATATGTTTTATTAAGCCGGTTTTCGAAAAATAAAAATAAAAAAAAACACAAGATTTTTTTTTGTTCTATCTTGAACATGTATAATGTTTTTGTAATGATTTTGAGTATGTTTCCAAACCACCATTGGGATAAATTCTATATTATCTAGAAACAAATACTATAGTATAATTTAGGGATTCCTAGGATTTTTAAATTAATGAAATTGAATGATTTTTGAGTGAATGTGACCACTATTTTATGGAAATTGTTCCAGGGTACTAGGAATAATAATTTTTTTAAAAATATTTTTTTTGGAATGTAAATTATAACTTGATGGAACTTGATTTTTGAAATAAAACCTAGTAAATTGGCCTTTGAAAAAAATAACACCTAAGGGAGAGAAAATAAAATATATTTGATATAATTAGTTCGAAATCAGATTAAAATGAATTATTTGGATCCCATAATGAATTTCTTTAGAATTATGTAGTTGGTGTGTGGGTAATAAATACAATTTGAAAAAAAAATCAATAAGTTATTTGTATAGTGAATTCCATAATTATTGTTTGAAAAAAATTAATAAAAGAACAAATTTTTAAATATTAATTCATTATGTTGAGGAGAATATTAAACCCATATAAATAAGTAAAAATTAAATTATAACAAATTCATTTCAGTTATATCAGGAAAGTGAAAATTTGAACTTAGGGATAAATAACCTCTTTGAAAGTGGAAATGGAAGTAATTATTCGTTAAAATTTTAGGCCAACTTAAATCATTTACCTTTCACTATAGGATCTAGAACATGAAATCGAATATAAATAAGGTAGTAACTGAAATTCACATAGGTGGCATGAAATTTCTTTGTAATCTATGATATTACTATTTCCTTTAATTCTAGTATGAGTGTTTGAACTTAGTCAGGATTGTCTCTTTGTTGACATTTTTGAACAATTGAATTTATTGTATTTCTAGAGTGTGAAATGGGTGAAGTGCGAGGGAGTAATTATAGATAAAAATTTTAAAATTTTAAATGTAATATTCATTGATTATAACCACTAATTTAAATAAAACTAGGTCAATTAATTTTCTTACATGGGATAATTATGAAAGTTATTGGAAAATTTATTTAATATTTATTTTTCATCATTTAATAATTTTTTGGATTTAATTGAGAAACCATAAATTAATTTTTTAATTTATAATTTTAATGTTTAATGGATTATTAACATGGAATTTCAATTTATTTCTAGAATAATCCTATATTTTAAAATGATAATTTTAAATTGCGACAAATCAATTGGGAATTTACGTGTGATTTAGAAATGGGTTTTGAAATAATTTTTTTACAAGATCGAAAAATAACATTTTAAGATAATTTAATCTTTATTTTTTAATATATATATATATTTATTTAAAATTTGATCTATACATTAACATGAAATTAATTTATTTAGTATGAATTTAAATTTAATTTTCTAATGATTTAAAAATTAATTTTTGATCAAGTTTACATTAAAAAAATATATGTTTAATGTAATTCGAAAATAAAAAAAGTGGAAAAGGTAAAATATTCCATGGATTGGTTACATGTGAATACTTGTGTAATGAAAATTTAAAAAACCTTACTTCCATGCCATTTTTCTTGCATCCTCTTCCCTTTAAATGAGTCCTTAATTTCATTAAGAATGCTTCTATGAACTCTATATCTCTGATACAAATTATACATGCATTATCATGGTTGATGAATCATCTTCAAACCCAAAATCAAGATTCCATACCATTACATCTATGTATACACTCACATTATCTTCCCACTCCTTCCATGAAAATTCCTCCTTTAATAAATCAATCAAACATTTATTGAATGCCAAAATATCATGATAGAAGACATTCAGAAGAAATAAATTTCATCCCAATATTTTTGTGGTTTTTCATTTTTGGGATTCCCTATCAACCGTAAATGGTAAATAATCTATTCCACTTTCATGTTGACTACTAAAATGTGGATAATGGGCTTGAAATCAGATGAAAATGAGAATCTATAACAAACCAAGATTTTCAAAAGCAGAAAATCATATTTGATAGAGTATATGACATGGAAAAAATGTTTTTAATTGAATTTAACACCCCAAGACATTAAGATATATTTATTTTTAAATAATTTCAATTGCTTTGATAGCCTATGGGATACACAACCCTAAATACAAATGAGTCGTAAAATAATATACCATTATAACCTTACCATTAATTTGATGGCTATGAATTATACTAATAAAATTATGAAAATTATATGGTTTACACTTTTATAAGATAAATTAAATGTTTATTGATTTATTGTAAATAAAACTAGCTATATTTAAAAGAAATAGTACTATTTTCTGAATTTTTTTTTTCTAAAAAGTAGTTTAATTTCACATCAAAAAAATAATTCAAAATTATTTTTACCACATTTTATAAATATATTATATAAAATAATCATAATTTTCTAAATCCATATATCAATATTAACTTAAGGTGCAATCTTGGGATTATTTGTAGAATATTAATTTTTTAGTGAATAGTGAAAAGTATAAAGTTTTATAAAATTGTCATCTACTTTTAATAAATTATGTCCCAAAATATTTTTAATTTGATTTAAAATTAACATATTAATTATTTATTTACATTAAATCTAATTAATTATATTTAAATCATCTTTATACTAGGTTTTAGTATAAGTTTATTTTTAGGCATTAAAACACATTTTTTCTAAAAACCATTTTAAAGTGTCTAATGTTTATCCATTTTAAATAATTAAATATACCCATAATGAGAAATGATTATATTGTAAAATATAAATTATGTATCTGTAATTATTAATTAATATTCATATAATTATTATTACTTGTTATGTAGTTAATATGGGATCACGTCTTTTCCTTAAAAAATGCATTTGTTGAAAAACCGTTTTTAAAAAAAATATACTGGTTGAATTACAAATTTCATTTTTTCAGTTATATATATAGAACATTATAACATGGATTAAATATTTATAATTTTCATAATTTATATTATATAATAATGACAACATAAATTTTTTCCAAAATGAATAGTGAACATAATAAAAATTATTTAATGCAGTTATAGTAAAAAAGGATTTATTTGGGATTAAAATTATATGGTAAGGGTTAAAAATGTCCCAAATCTTGTATAATTACAATTTATGCTACAATATTTACCTTTTATAATATAAGTTTAGAGAATACTTCAATTTTTCTCTTATGTCATGAGAAAAACATGGGTGAAATTCTTTCTTTTCAAAAATTCCTACTGTGCCCTCTCCCACACTTACAAAATTCCACCCCTGTCCTATCCTATCCACACTTACACAACCCATTGGTTCAGCAAATAACTAAACAAATAACTTCCTTACCTCAATAAACTAATTTTATAACCCTTTTTTGGTCATAAATCCATATGAGGTTTGATTTGGTTGTTAACCAAAAGAATTTGTTTGAAGAAGAGGTAATTTCTTTAACTGAGCATTATATCGTATTACTTACTCCTCCTAATTAAAATATTATAAATCCATGATGATATAATAAAAAAATTATATTTCATATAATGAGATATTTTTATTTTAAGATAATTACATACAATCATCCCCTCCTCCCATAAACGAGAAATGACACTGTTGATCATGTGTACGATGGACTACCACCTCACAAACTGACATAATACTCTTTCAATCAACACATATAAATTATGGATATAATTATTTATATAATTATTTATATATTATATTTATGACTAAATTATACTTCTGGAGTTATAATATAGTATATACCTTCTTACTTTTCATTCAGTAGAGAATACAGTAACGTCGCTTGTGTGTTTGACAAACTACGAGCTCATGAAGCGATGAAATTCATTTCCCACTTACACATTACATGGAAGGTAATAAGGATGAATTTTATATTTATTTAATTTATTAATGAAATACTAATCATGAAATAAAATAAATATATCACATAATTTCTGACCATACCATCCATTGAATAATTAATAACATCGTTTGTGTGTATGGAGGACTACCGCCTCACGAAGCGATGTGATTAATTTTTCGCTAATGATATACATTTAAGATAATTAAAATAAATTTAATAAATATCTGTGATATATATTAATTTGTTTTTATTGTTTAATATTAATATATTATCCACTTCATTACCCTTTCATTCGTTAAGTTAATGACAATGTTGCTTGTGCGTACGTACAACATACCGTCTCTATGAAGTGATGTGATTCATTTTACAAGTTCAAAATTCCATAATTATTATAAATATGTTTATATACAATTATATTTGTAGAATTAATATCATTATGGAGATTATGGAACTATATCCAACGTTCAAGATCCAGAACTTTCAGGATAAAACATGCTTTAGAGAACTATGATATTAACACTCAAAACAATAATGATAATGAAAGATTATTAATGAATGTGTAATGGATTTGTATAAAAGTATAATATATGATATTATAAATATTAATATGGTTTTGGTATAATTTAATAAAATTTTAAAACCACTATATAAGAGGTTAAAGAGTGTTCAACAAAAGGGAAGTGAGAGCTGAGGGGTTTCTTCACTCAACTTCCATTCATTGGGTTATGAGTCCTTTATTGAATATATTATTCCATGATTCTGTGTGAAATTAATTTTTTTTATTTATGGAGTATTTTTATTTTATTGTATTTAATTTTTTTTAAAAATTATCAGTTCATTTTTAACTCTCACTTCAATGATACAAACTTTGTATGGTTTTTGTCTCAAAACATACTTCTTTGAGACACATGTTATATTACGCACATAATTTATTTTAAATGTTGCATATACTACCCATATAAATATTATATAATGAATCCTTCCTACTTCATGATATCTTAATTTAAAATATATTTACTTTATTCAGGTAAAGTTATGATTCAAAAGTTACCAAAGATGTAAGGGTTTATGTTTCAATTACATCTTAATCAAGATTTTTTATGATTAAATTTAAATTGTTGGAAATTATTTACTAATTTCACTGTAAAACCATTTTATTTTACTCTCATATTTCTATTAACTAAATTTTCAAGTAATAGTTAAATTTCAATCTCTTTGTTACTTAAAATGATTGAGATTTTTTATGAAAATCAACTTCATTCCTCTCTTTGGATGAAAATGATTTTCTACTATATCTATGATGTCTATAAACATTTTCCAAAAATATTTTTACAATTATAAAATGATTTTAAAAATTTATTTTTACCCATGTTTTACTTCGAAAAAATGGTTTGAAATGAAATATTCTTAGCATTTTACAAATAAGGATTTTTTAACATTTACAAAAAAGTTAAATGAATATTTGTTTTAACATGTGAACCATGAATGATATTTTATTCCATCATGAATGTTATTTTCCTTTAATATTTAACTATACGTTTAAATGTATATTTACAAAGAAAATTATTTTAACTATATATTCTGAATTTTAGTTTTTCAAAATCGATTTTCATTGTTGAATGGTTGTTTTCCTCAATAATGTTGTAATATTTATAGGTATGTCTATTCAACAATGAAAAAAAACATTAATGTTATGGTGTGATTTTAAAATCTATATATATGTCACTTTTATATGTACTTACCATATTATTCCTTTATTTTATGGGGTAATACATGACTTATGACTATATCTCAAATTCCATATTTAAGGAATCTCTTTCTATGATGATATGATATAAGATTATGTAACCCATTTATTTCTATGGGTAATTCTTATGTTAATGTGTTAGGATTTAGTTACTGATGTGGAAAATATTTGTATGTACATGAAATAAATTTGATGGGTGAGATCATACTTATATATTCCTCTAATGAATTGGGTCATGTTTTAGTCTCATGAGACATCATGTATAAGATTAGGCAGTGATCCAAATCCATTATCTAACTCTGTCCACCATGTGATGTTGTATTAGAAGTTAATCTTAACTTATTATTATGTGATGTTTTATGTTTCTTCAACATTTTATAAGATTCCATGATCTTATGATAACATGTTCTTTATGTTATGATTCCATGTGATTACTCATGTGCCAACTCTTTTGTGATATCATATTATACCCTTAAATCACATGTTAAGCTTCCATATCATGTTAATTCCCTTAGTGGTAATTTTAGCTCACCCATTTCATTATGTATTCCCCAGGTTATCCTATAAAAATTTATGAGCTCAAATGGATTTTAGGAGTTCACTATTGAAAATAAGAAAAGTATTGCTTGCTTTATGTATTAAGAACCTAGTTTCCAAAGATAATTGGACCTTAAATTTCTTGTGTTGTAATTAATGGATATTTATATTCAAGAATCATGTAATAATTAGTAAAAATATTGTCTTGCTATAAAATCACTGATCTGAAGCCAAATTAAATGTTGGAGTTTTACATTTGAAAACCACCAAAGATGACTCAGGAAGAAGAATTCACAATCACAAACAATTAAATTAATATGATATCACTTCATTCTGTGATTAAATAAATGATGTTGAGGTATAAATAATATATTAATACGTTAATCTAAGGGGGAAAATATCAAATATGATGAATCCAAATCCAAACCATCCATTTAATACTCTTTAATACAAGCTTGTTAACATTAAACATGTGTATACCTTAGATGATTGGATGATTCATACAAAGTTTGATGATAGTCAAAAGAGGCCAGTGTTTTGTGGAATGGATATTGATGAAGCCTATTACTAAGATCAAAGGAGATTTATGATCACCATACTTAAATACAATAGTTAATTCTAAAACTAGGTTTGTGAATGCATGAATAAAGTATAACTGAATGTTGAAGATCAAGTTAAAATTTTGGAGATGTGTTTGATGCTACCTTTTGATTGTACCATGTGCAGGTTTTGATCCCAGAATATTCCAGTTCCTCCATGCACCTAATTCTACATTTTCATGACCTATAATGGGTATAAAACATGTATTTTACAAAATTACTCAAAGTATTCCCCCTAGTTGATGATGGGTGATAGTGGATTGTACAATAATTTGCCAGGTTTGGGCACAATTTCCAAATTTTTTCTCTAATAAAGTGTGTTGATCCCCATAAGAGATTAAGGTATGATTATATTTCCATTCATGTACATCAAATGAAGGTTTTTCCTCTCTCTTTGTATCATCCCAAAAACTCCATAAAAGACCATGAAGAAATACGAGTCTAAAGAATGTTTCCCTAAGCTAAAAAACCTAATAATATGCTGACTAGATATTAATTTATTGCCCAAGATTACTTTTAAAATTACAGACAGTGATAATAGTTCCCAATAATCCCAAGAAAAATTCAATAGTGTTTAATCCTAGTAAGTCATAGCCTACTCCATTTTTCATTATGGATCTCCTACATCCATGCCTATACTGCTAGGTCCACTATTAAAATCCCATTTTAACCCCACTAGTATTTATGTTCAAGAACTAATACCATTAGTACATGCACTACTATTGATCCTCCTCACATGAGCATTCCAAATAGAGTATAATTTTGACTACACTATAAAGTAGGAAAACACATCAACATGAGGTTATTCTTGAAGGTTATAGAGATTTATCATGGGAAGAATTTCTAAGTTGGGATAATTCATAAATGTTTTTTAAATGAAACCATATCCACCATCAGACATCAAATAAGTAACCAATATGAAGAATTCAATGTTCACTAGAGCCCATGGAACAATGATTAACATAAAAATAATATGGAAACTCATGAGTCCAATAAATATGTTCCTCCTTGACCAGTACTAGTGAACTTTAAAAATCTAATATCATGGAGAACTAACTCAAGGGATTTTTCAATACAATTAACCAATAGACCTAACATGGGAGAGAAGAAGAACAAATTTTTTCCCTAGGAACCATGGTGACTAAGTGGGGAGTCTATATGTATGGTAGATTATATAGTCAAACACTAATAGTTTTACCCATATTTATGTTGTAGGGATGAAAGGTGTGACCCTGATTCTAGGCCAGGCGCATGATTGTCGAGTGACTTGTGTTTGGATACAATGTAGGTTGGTCGTTGGTCCATATTAGTAAGGTACAATATGGTATAAAATTAAGACCAAGGGTAGATCCCATGAAACCCATTTTGGATTAGTGGCCTCACATAGTGGATCTTTTTCACTTCCTTGTGTATTCAAAGTTCATCTAGATATCTTCACCAGATGTTTCACCTCTTTGGTAGCATAAGGGACCCACAAAATTTTAGGAGGCAGTGCTCTTTTGATCACTTGTAAGTAAAAGGAGTCAGGATAAATTTATCCCACTTTCTAGCTACCTTTGATCTTATCACCTTACACTTCCAATTTATACATAGGAGGTTTCTATTAAGACTCCCTTTCTCATTTACTCTATGACTACAACCCAATCTAGTATACATAATTTAGTTTCATATAGTGTTAACCAGTGCATCCTTGGATATTATAGGATTTTTAAATTTTAATGATATATCGTGATTCATTACAAATAATCAACTTGAGTAGTCTCCTCTCCCTCCATATAATCCTTTAATTGTCTTTAATGTCTTCCAAAAAATTTCAAATTAATAGACCATTATTACTTTTCCTCTCTCTGAGGCCTGATTCGACCTTTTTTTGTCAATATGTATATAGAGAAACACCCTAACTCGATCACTCTTAATTCTCACCTAGCATTGGGTGTAAACCAAATAAACTAGATTAGGGAGTTATTCTATGATCTACATAAAAACTTCATCAATGTGGTACTAATATACCAAATGATATGAATGTGTATCCTATTTTGTTGAAGCACCACCACATCCATCAGTGGGAGAAGCATCATCTGAAGTGGCCAAAAATACATCCATGATTTAGGGAAGTATATATCTTTTGGTATCTCTTGAATTCAATTTAGGTACTTAGATCTACTTTTAATGTAGATTTAATAGTTTTGGAAGCATCCCCATATTTTATACTTACTTCTTAGAGTTTTATTCACCATCATGTGTGACCACTCTTGAGGCCTTAACTTAGTTATGTGTGGGAGGAATCCAAAATACCTCAGTGTCTACCACATCTTCCATAAGAAATAATCTTCTTATTTGGTGATATTCCCAGGTTAAGGAGTGTCCTCCATTATTCCCCCCATCTTAATTCTAGAATGTCTTCCCAAATCAGTGGTTGTCTCAGTATTTCCTCAAGATAAATTTCAATATAACTTTTAATGTTGTCTTGGAGTAGTCTGATTAGTGAATAAGCTAATCGTAGAAAGATCATTTAATTAGTTCCATCATGGATGAACATTGAAAAAATATTTTGGATGATCATGGGGTGATTTTATTGTTGGAATCTAGTACACACAAGTGGCTTAAACTACTAAAGGCAGTGGAAGATACTTGAAAACTAATAAGTGATCCATGGTTAAAAAATGATTTTCTTCATTGGTGTGTGAAACCAAACCCCCCCCATCTAAATGCCAATAAGTACTATCTATGATTAAAACTTAATTGGAATACATCCATGGTATATTTGGTTAGTGCGATTAATGAACTAAAAATGGAACTCTCATGTGATTTGATTAGTGAAATTATCCCAGTCCCATAGATTTACAGAGGAGGGATACTGATTATGTTGTATGGTTATAACCTACTTGGTTATTTAGGGGGTGGGGGAGATTTATTATGTGTATTAATACCCCTATAGGTCTTTAATCACCAACCTTTATAAAATCTATAATTGTCAATATATGGATAGAGGGAATACTTTTAGACTTATGTTATTCAATATTCTATAGAGATTTTGTGAAACTAAAACAAAATGGTTGATCATGAATCTCTACTCATCTAGGATCACCATGATGAATTTATTTAGAATCATTCCCATGTTCGTATACTTGATTACAAGTACCCATCCACACACAAAGGTTTCCAAGAATGCTTCTAGTGTTAGCTTTAGGTCGAGGGGGGGGGGGAAGTCCATCATGTTAATGTACAATTATATGTACTAGACCTATTCTGAAAGGATGTAGTAAAACCTGGGGTTTTCTTGTGACTTTGATATAAGGAATCATTTTACTCTCCCCCAAATAATTCCCTGGTAAATGTCAACGAAGATCGTGAACCACATCCTGAAAGTGATGTCTAGGTGAAGGAGAGTTTCTTTTATGCTATGTGTTACATGGAAATCCCTAAAGACCTTAAACAATATTAAGATATTCTCTATATCTTTCAATGTGTTCTTTACTATAAGGAGTTCATCAGAAATACCACTAAATATAAGACTCACTTAAACCATTTAGTGTCCCAATAGACTAACTCCAACAACATTAGAATGTAGGAGGAAGTTATTTGCACCCAATGAACATATACTTAGTAGTTCTTAAAAGAGGTCTGGATAGCGGTGTATAAGAAACTAAAAGGTCCAAATTTCTTTGTAAAATTTGAATATATAAAATTGTTTTTTAAAATCATTGTGTGTGTGGTAGAACCAAAATGCTAACTCCCTGTAATCCATTAAATTCACCATGGGTGCATATCCCATTTCTCTATCCATCCATAGAGGCTGTCTTTTATACCCAACTAGTAGATATTGGAATTTTTTGTGGTAAAAACTTCAACAATAGGAAACTAACCATTTATCATCTAGGTTAGATTCAAGATTGTATAGAGAAATTTTGGGTTGTGGTCCCCTATAACATTGCTGGTAAAATATATATTCCATTTGATTTATCCCATTGATCCCCTGAACCATTATATGAGGGTGTCAAATTTGGCATCTGAGATCCTAACCTAATCTTTTAGGATCAAACCATATGGATGTAGTCTGTTAAAAACATATATTTCCTTTTATAATATGTTTTCATTCTTCCAATTAAATTGTATAGAGGCTAGATCCATTTTCTTAATCTGAGGATGGGGATTTACACCATCTCCTTTCTTTGAGTAGCTGCAAGTTTTGTGTTCTGAGAAACCATTCAATTATTTCTCAAAAAACTATCTATGGATGGATCATGAAAGACATATTTAAAAAATTTTCTAATGAAAGAGACAAATGAGGAATTATTGACATCTTCTTCATGCATGTTCTGGTTTTAGGAGGATGTTTTTCATCATTGAGGAATAGTGAAAAAACTAAATATTTATTTCATAATAATTTCATTGAAGAAATTTGATCCATGAAAATAGATAAATATCTTAATTTATTTGAAATATAATGAACCCATATTTGGTCTCCATATATATTTATAGGAAAAGGGAGGTCCCAAGTTTTATAGACCTGAAAGATAAAATTATAGAAGATTAAAATTTTTCAGATAATTCAATCCACAAATTTGCCATTGGATCCAAATTGGGGGGGGGGGATTTGTTGAAAAATAAAAAAAATGTCTTATAATGTCCCATAAGTAATTATATATGAAAAAATAAATCTAAGAGAAATGTAAAAATTCTCATGTAAATCGAGTTTTGTGAGCATGAGACTTATGACACAATGCAAGTTTGAAGGTCTATATGCACACAAGTCTAACATAAAGATGAAAAATTATATGCGTTCAAAACTTGATGCATCATATAAATTTATAGTTGAATTATCATAGAAATATTATATGATATTAAAAATTATATTATATAAAGGTATATATAAACCCCACAACTCTCCACTTTAAGGGTTTAAACATTGGATTTTAGATTTTGGTGATGTTTTAGCTCTCAGTTTATGTAACCTCAACTTCCAAACACCATTCACAATCCAAAAACCGCCATTTTCTCTTGAAAGTGATAAAATATGTGAATTACTTCATATATCTCCTTAAATTCATCGGATCATTAATGATACTACTTATTACAATTCCCTTTTTTAAAGAACACTTTTTGTGAAAAGGAATAATACACCACTTAAGTATAACTTCCAAACAACCCCAAAGGTGTAAAAAATAGCATTATCTTCACCCACATGATGCCTCCTCAATGATACCAACTTAGGAGATAGTTGATGGATCTTGAGACCAACATCTTCCTAATCCATATTTCTTGATAAAAACTTCATATGCATCACTCGGATCATGGAGTTTCACACTAATTCCCATTATTCCAACGATTTTTAGGAAATATCCATACCTGTTGCTCCCAATAATAGGAAAAGTAGCCAAATTAATAACCCCAATATATAATTTTATTGAATCACTTTCACAACACAAGTATCCTTACCACATGATGATAAACTATAAAATCCATTTTTCTGACACAACCTTATTATGTGCATCCTTAACTACATGGGTTTTGATTCTTGATTCACCATAATATGTAAGAAACCACCCTAAGGTTTAATACCGAAACCTCAATAACATTCTCACCCCAAATTAACTTCATGATATGATATATCACTAACCCAGTCACCTGGTTTTAAATCACCATGACTCCAAGTGTCCCTACATACAAGTATTTATTCTATAGATTTTCTCCACTAGACATTAAACTATCACATCCCTTTTGCGATCAGCATAATAGGAAAAATACCCATTGGAATTTAAAACATGAGTGTCCATACTATAATTTATACCATTTTCACCATTATATAACGAGTGTAAGAGGATCAGACACACTTGTTTGATGATATTGAGAGTAACCTTTCTTTAATTATACGAAGAGTGTAAGATTCATAATGTGATGAGAAAAATATGACCCCATTAATGATGAATCTGAAATACATCAATACCTTTGTGATAATAAGAATATGTATCATTTGTTGAGAATGGGATACATTAGGTAATGATCCAAATATTCTTTGTGTGATGAGTTTAAAATATATCATGTAACAAGAACATGATACCTTATGTGACGAGCATGATATAACTTAGGTGAATATCCTAAGATTACATTTTTACGAGAATAAGATGTATCATAAGATAAGCATGAGATAACTTATATTATGAGCCTTGGATGATTTATGTGATGAGTATAAGACATATTAATTGTCCCAAATGAGAAATATTAAATAAACTTATTACCTGGATCCAAATTACAGACCCATATTTCCCTTGTGTGATGAGGATATGGTACACTCATGGTCCTACATGGTAAAGATACAAATGTAATTAGTATTCCAACTTAAGCATCCATATTACAAGTATTCCAAATAGACTCATCCTGTCTATCCTAAGGCCTTCACCTAAAAAGGAAACTAGTGAAATATTTAATCGATGTCCACTTGATGTTTCCATCCAAAAAAAATTCATGAAAATTAATTGTATCTATGGGTTTATTATAGGAATATGAAAATTTATCATTGGAGAGAGGTGATAAAATCACATCCTCTCATTTTGATCAAATAATTTTTCATCTAGAACCTGGTGTTTGTATGTTGACTACCGTTAGAAAGAAGGAATATGAGATTGGAATCACGACCATACCTGATGAATCTTGAAATAATGGTCCTAATAGAAATACTTAGAAACAATTGGGATTCACTATAATAGAATTTATTAATAGGATCTAGGGTAGTAAAACTAGGTAAAACTATATGTTTTTTTTGTATTTGGATGATTGGTTTTCATAGAGGGGATTTAGGGTATTAACTCTCATATTAGGAGTGCAAAATGTCATTAATTGGAGAGTATAGGAAATTTTATTATAATTACCCAATACTTTTATACATATTATTACATGTTTTTAGACATAAATATGAAATTATTACAACCTAATTTTCGTGAGTCCTAGTGTCCTTGGAATACATGGTTTATAATACATCAAAAGGGAATTAAAAAAATGCCATCCTTATTTTATTTTCCATAATGATATACTAAATATATTCGATATACTAAAAATATATAGGATAACCTAGGGAATACATAAAAGAAAATAGTGAGATAAAAATAATAGTATGGGAATAAACATTATAAGGTAACATAACATGTGAGACAAAGGCATTAGATGATATCATAAAAGATAAGGCTCATGAGTAATTACATGGGAGAATAAATTAAATAACATGTTATAATAGGATCATAGAATCATATGAAATTCTTCTAAAACATATAAAATGACTTAAAAATTATTCATATCTAACTTCTTAGAAAATATCACATGGTGGATAAAGTACCATAATGGATTAGGTTTACTCCTAAATCCCATACATAGCATAACACGAGACAAAATATTTACCTAGGGAATCAGAGACTAATATTGGTGAAACCATTATAAAGTGTTCATGATTTATGTGTTACAAAAAATTAAATCAGTTTTAAAGCATAAACAAAAGAATTAATCCTGGAATGAAAATGGGTTTCATAGTCTTGACTCATATCATAACCAAATGAAATTTCAGAATGAAGGCATTTGAGAAACAAACATAAGTCATGTATTAATGAATAAAAGGTATAAAGGATAAGATATGTATTTATTAGAGATATATATATAATGAATTTATAATAATACCATAGCATTAAAGAGAGAGAGTAATAAATTTAGAGAGAGAATTGACTTAACCTGAAGAAAATGGTGGTTTTGGGTGATCCATTACCTTGAGTCTCAATCATGACATACAACCTTTATATTTTAAAAATTAAAATAATGTCCATTATTTAATTTCATAAGAAAATTTTCAATTTTATTATTCTTTTTATTTTATTTTTTACAATTTTATATTTAATTACTTAATTATTTAGGTTCATGTTGGTCGTTTTGACGATATTTAGTTCGTATATCCAAAATCACTTTGATATGTTAAAAAACGTCAAAGATATTATTATTTAATCAAATATATACTAATAATACCTAATAATTATAATTTTTATACATAAATTATACTTTTTAAACTAACTATGAAATATGGTTATTAAAAAATAACTACAATGAAATCATGAAGATGATAAGCCATAAGTACCCATAAATAACATTTCCATTTTTGAACAACCACGATGTCAAGAAGATGAGTGATTTTTTCTTTATAGAATTATAATTACATCATAAATATCATATTATTTATTTAAATAAAATTATAGATTCCATTCATGTGATATAATAATAATAAAATAGTCACATCACATCATGGAGGTGGTAATCCACACATGCCCACAAATGTAATTATTTTATTTTAATAAATTAAATGGAAAGAAAATATATGATATATTAATTTTCATTAATGATAAATATATCAGGAATATCAGACACACACACACAAAGATATATATATATATATATATTAAATCCATCATCATAAATAGCTATGATAGTTAATGAAGGAAAAATATTTATATTGGTTTATGAGGTGTTAGTATGCTGTACACACAAATGATGGTTTATTTTCCCTTTTCATTGAATAAGAGATGGATGTAGGTTATGTCATTAAAATAATAAAATATCATTATATGATATATAATAATAATATTTTAAAGAGGTTTATAGAAAAAAATATTTTCATTGTTTTTAATGTGTATTTCAAATATTTAATCCCTGAATGTTTAACAATTTGAGCTTATTTTCACCATTTTAGGATTTTTGGAGTGTTTTGGGGTAAAATTTTATTATTTATTATTTTTTTAATTTTAACTGTTTTTTTTCAATATCATATTTTTAGCACAACTTATTCTATACTGATCCAAATAAATTGATCATTTTTTAGGATTCCTTTTTTTTTTGTGATTCAAATTCTTATTCTGGACCCAGTGCTCATTTTAACTTCCAAAGCACCAAAACAAATATCAAATTTGAAAATATTTTTGGATGATAGAGCAGAAACCTCCTCATTAAATGAGGCATAATTTGGGCTATAGAGTTCATAATGAGTTGATTCTATCCAGATTCGAAATAGGTCACTAAGTTCCATGTTTACACTAAATTTCATGGAGATGTTCTCTCATTAAGGAATCCCTTTAAAGTTACAAAGTGGAATAATTTGAAGAGTATGTTCATCTAGAAAAACTATTATTGAGTAATTAGGTTATACATTTTTTGTACACATGTGAAAAAAGATGATATTTTTAGGAAACATGGCCAAGATATAGGGTAAGAACTTTTATGAAGAAACATTCTTAATAATATCCCATTTATCATGTCAAATAAACTCAAACATTTAGTGGAAAGAATCAAGAGGGAGAATTTTCCACCACTCAACCCTATAAATAAGTCCATAAAATTCCATTCAATGGGATGATGAAGGAGAAAGACGGGATGTCCTAGAGTTTTAGAACATGTAATTTATATATATTTTCTATTTTCAGTTTCATTAGTTTCAGAATTATCTCTTCTTCTCCATTCAACTCTTTCACCCTTCACATAGAGGGTTAAAGTTTTTAGTGATAAGGGTAGGGGCGTTTTTCTTTTGTAATGTCAGATTCATGTGCTTTAATTTATAAAACTCTTTTTATATTGAATGATATCGATTTTGAATGGTTCCAAATTTTGTTAGTGTGATTTTATTTATGGTTTTGTTGTCTTTCATCGCTTAAAACTTTGGTTGAAGTTCATTAAACTCCCTCTTCCTAGTGTAGTCTATCTTGAACGAGAAGATTGTGTTTTTTAGTGAGGGTCTAGAGGTCATTTTCACATGTGTGGAATAAGTGAATTGTTTCATGATTTATATGGAGAAACAATTCCCAATTAGTACTTTAATTAGTAGTTTGGGATTGATTTAATTATTTTCATTCACACATGAGTTGTTTTCATTACTTCCTTCAACCATGGGTGATTGAAATCAAAATCAAGAGTATTTCACTTATAATACAATCAGAAGACAGGAGGAATGATATTTTTGACATTTATGACATTGAAAAAGGATAAAATACCTTGGCCCAATAAATTTATTCATCAATTTGTCTTCAACATTTATTTAACTTCCTTCTTTTTAAAAAACAAATCAAATAAATTAAAAAAAACCTTCACGTATTTCACTAATTTAATGTTAGAAAAGTGATTTCTGTTCACTCATCTTATAATAAAACCAATTATAACAACCAAACTATATTTTTAACATACAAAATAATTTTTTTTGTCACATCCCACAATAGGATCACGTAAAAACATAACACCGTAGTTGAAAAGGAAGAAGCAACAATACAAATCTGACATTTTATGTGTATTTTATTTAAAATAACTTTAAAAAATATAAAATAAAATGTCCTTAACCATAGTATATTAAATTTTTTATTATTATGGATGGATTTCTTACTAAAAGGTAAAACACAAAGAAGAAAATGTTCACAAGGTTCTTGAAAGCCGATTAGAAAGGATTAGTGAAACAATAAAAATTCTAGAGGCTACAAAAGAGTGGATAACTAGATACGTACATGCATCCGAGGAATAACACCTAGATCTAGAACCAGTACCAAAACTAGAAAGTGTGGTAGAAGAAGTATCATCACTCATCATTCAACATAAAGAACCTAAGGAGGCCTTGATATAATGAAATTAATATATATTTTTACTAAATCAATTAATGTTTGAGGAGATTGATGAATAATATTTTTTACTAATGTATTTATGGGAGATCAATAATATTTGGATGAATTCTAGAACTAATATGAGGTGAAATATGATCTCCACATTCCTGAAAATGTATAAGATCCAAAACTAGTGTATATATCTCTATATTTGAAAAAAGATGAACCCATCAATGTAGTGGATTTTGAAGAGAATATGGAGGATCCTGACTACCAACCTATATCCAGGAAAATTAAACTCCAAGAGTTACTTTAAACTAAATAATAAATTGAACTTGAAAAAAACAGGGGAGATGTTTTAAATGAACACATTATCAGCTAATTTTATTGAATCAAAATTGAGTATTACCTCAACTTATTTTAAATTTTCATATTCTTTCAACACTTTTATTGACTTGGAGGATGAAGGAGTAGAAAAAAAATTCATCTGAAGAGGAACATATGGATCTCCCTGAACTTGTTGAACATTTATTAAAGGGAGTACATGAGAAGATAAAAATGGATTTTCTGGAGAAAACATAGAAACATGATACTTAATTTAATGGGGACTAATTTTATTTGGACTTTTCATGCTTTAATTGGCTTCAAATAGAATCACACTCTAACTTTCTATTTGATTATTTCACTGATACGACAAACCTAAAAAAATCACTAAAGAATGAAGAAGAGGTTGTGCAAGTGAAAACCAAGAAAGAGAAGGACTGATGTTTTATCCTACCCTCTCCATGAAAGATTCTTATCATTATGAATGGGATGTAATTTATTATTATATATATGGAGTCCTCAAAAAAGGAAGAAGTTCATGTTGGATGGAATATGTGCTACTGGTTCATCTCAATGAAACTTCACCCACCTTTAGATTGGGGATAACCATATAGAATTATTCATATGAGACTATCAAAACCTAGGTCCCACTTTCAGGATTAAATAAATATCTACCCGCATATTCTCATCCTCATTATATTTTTTCCTTCTAATAAATTTCTTAAGTTTTCTTTCCTTCTGTTTGTTGTAGGTTTTCAATGTGAAACACTTAAGAGATTAACTCTATGTTACATTACCAATAAGATTTGTTGTACCTCTCCTTAACACATTATTATTGTACTTCAATTAAATATTTTCTTACATGTTAAATAAACTTTAATTAATCATTAAAACTTCATCATTTAATTTTTTTGGGATAAACTTTGAAGTTTATGATTTTGAATTTTTTCTATTTTTTTAAAAAAATGTGTGGTTTCTAAATGTTTTAGTTTTTATATCACAATATTTGTTTTTTTTTGAAATTTTATAATCAAATTATTATCTCATTAATTTTTGAAACACATGTCAATGAGTGAACTAATTAATCCCATAAAAATATTATTAAATGAATACGAAAAATGACTTTTCTTGATGTTTGGTTTTTTTTGAATTTCCTAAAAAGACCTCTAATTTTTGAATTTCACTTCACAACTCCCTATGTTTATCTTAATAATCACTTTCCTATAAGTCATATAAACCCTTTTTGTCATATTATTTACATTCACCAAATTTATTGAGAAAACCAAATATGATTTCGTTAACCAAAATTTTATTTATTCCCATCAAAACTTTAGTGTTTGATGTATTTGTGTTTTAAATGTTCAAGGAATTTCTTTCATTTTAAATACCAATTTTTAAGAGAACACTTTTTATTCCATCCAAAATTTTACATTTAATCCTTGTATACCTTAGAATCCATTAATATCCTATTAGGATATCTATATTACAAAACATTTTTTGTATCCAATATTTTCTTGAAGTAAAATTTTTAGATCTATTTTTACTTAAGTGCGGGGGAAGTTATCTTGTGTTGTACTACATAAATTAGAGATACATTGGGTAAAAAATAAAATTCCTAAGAGATTATTTTTCTACAAAAAAATCATTCTATTGAAATATTCTACTTTTTGGAGCTTTCATGATTAAATAATCAATGGTGTTTGGAGCTTTTGATGGAGAAATAAATATTATCTTATCTGGAGTGTTCAAGAAAAAAAATAAGAGAAGATAATTATTATTTTTGATTCTAAAATGTTGCTGGTGTGGGATTTACATGAGATTTTATGAATATTATTAGTGAATATTTTCTACTAAGGGGAATGATGGGGAGACCATTCTTTTTTGAAAATTAGAATCAAGTAATTTTTCTTCCAAAAGAGACAATCCATCCTTCTTAGAACATAGAAATTATGACATCTAAATCATTCCAACTAAAATCTACCAAACAACCATGAAAATTACTCATGAAAAATATATACCCTTTAATCAAATCAGGTGGAGAGGTAGTAATTTATCAAGCCTATAGTGACCCATGTATGTGTTTGGATGAGAAAAGGCTTGTTGAAAATTAACATTTGTGAGATGAGAGAAAATTCGTGTGGGGTAGGTGTCTTGTGTGAATAATAAGACAAATGAAGTGGAAATTTATTGAATGATCTGAATGAAGAACTTTAAATTATTATTTTTAAGGAGTCATGATATCTTCTATTTCCTTTTTTAAAATTGGTGGATCTCATGTGTATGTGTTATCAATTTTATTTTATTTTATATTTAGACTTATTTATCCAGGAGTTTAATTTCTTAGTGTGGAGGGAATTGATAGATGTAATGAACCAAAATTATATTAGAGAAATTACCTTTTTTATAAAGTGATATAGTATAAATCATATTAACAACACATATAAAAAATAAAAAAAATAATATAAATTAAGAATTAATGAAACTAGTGGCATTTTTAGAAATTGAAGTATATATACTAATGAAACTATAACTTGACCTTTGGGATAGTAATGTGACCCTTATAATAGTAATCCAGAAAATAAGATATTAACCTCACATATGAAATTATAAATAAAATTTGGGTATTTTATAAGTGAAAATATGATATATTTATATCTTGGGGTAAGTAAATAAGTGTTTTAAAATGATAAATTACGTGTTTGTATAATTGTGAATAATAAATGTTTATTTATAATTATATAATTAATATAATTATTTTTAAAAAAATTATTTTCTTAAAATAAATTCATAAATTAATATTTTTTTTCTTATGATTATAAAATAGTTTTATGAGACCTTAATTAATGTTTAATGTGTTACAAAATTAGTTATAATATTAAAATCGATATTTTTTTAATAAATGAGTATTTTTTTTTAAAAATAAAATTTATCATATTTATAAAATTAACATCAAAAAATGGATTCCATTTTTAATTTATAAAAATTGATAGTTTGTTATTTTGAATTTTTGGATTTTTCTAAAATTTTTGAATTTTTGGCGAATAGTGAAATACATTAATTTATGGTATTAGAAAAATACATGAATTTTTTAGTCTTTTTTGATGTAAGGATGATGTAAGAACCATTAACTATAAATATAATTATATAGTTACTGTATTTAGTCATAATAATCCACACTGTTTCTTTTCTTGTGACAAAATAATTAAATAATGAATTGAATAATAAAAAAATAGTCATTTCCTCCACTATAAATACCACCACCACCTCTTTTACTCACACATAAAAATACATGAATATTTTCAAATTTATTAAAAATAATCTTCCCAAACCCCAACCCCATGTATTGGAGCCTTTGGTCTCAACAAAATACCAAACCCTTTTGCCTAAGGAGGTTATTAAGGAGAAGAAGTTCAAGAGGCAAAACCCTCTATTGTTTTCCTTGATCTCTTTTCAATTTATTTTATTTTATTATCTTCTACACACATACCTATTCCATGGTAGAATTATAAATCCAATATATTTTATATACTATAATTTTTTAGGGAATAACCCGTCATCATTTCTATTCTCCTCTGATTTTGTTCTAAACATGAAAACATCTCCCTTGATGTGTTGATTTATCACATTCAAAGATGAATAGTTTTCAATTTCCATTAACACGTTCAAGGATGGATAGAAAACCATTTTTATGGTTAAATAAAATTATAATATATTTATTACATCCTATTTAATTTTCTATAACAATTTTATATACATAATGTTAATTAATAAAATAAAACTTGTCCTTGTTGACTGAAAAAATGCCAAAAATAATCAAAACTACTACCACTTACATTTTATCTTATGACTCATCCTCACATAAAGAATAATTGATATATATGACCATTTAATATTCTATAAGTGCATTAATAACATATAATTTCAATTATGTATAACAATTCTCATCTAACATGATTTTGCATATACATATACAAGTGAGCCGATCATGAAAACCATGGAAACAAACACTCATGAATGATGAAATTATATATTATAACTCTTCATAAGGCCATAAATTAACGTAATAAAATTATAATAAATTAAAAACATGTAAAAAAGGATGTAATTAAAAAAATTAATGGACTTAATTTAATTATCCAGGATCTTATGATCAAGTACAAAACACATTCATACATAAAGTAAGGTATTCATTGTGAACCTCCATTCATCCTTCGGGTTACACTTTATCACTCTTTACCAAAATTTTATTATTATTTATTGTTATTTAATTCTTATAAATTATATTTATATTTTTAAAAGACATGTATCTATATAATATCATCATTGTTTGATGGGAAAAATACAAGTTTTAAAAAGGTTTCCTTCTCAAATTTTCCTTATAAGCAAGCCCGATTAAAGGGAAATTCTTGTCTTCTTACCCATTTTCTATAACACTACATAACTAGTTTGAAGACACCATTATTTTTCAAAAAATCAATCATTTTATCATGAAATCCAATCTTGGTTCATTTCTGGATCTATACAAACACTTATGCCTTTTACATTTTAAAGAATCATTAAAATTTTCCATTAATTACACCAAAGTACCTTATTTCTAAAGATTATTAGACACAGTTTTTACAAGTTTTCAATTCAGTTGGACATTATTTATCATAATATTGGACTATGTTACCTTATTAATATTCATTTATGTTTTACGTACACTCTTTTATGGACACATTATTAAACTCATTTGTTATTCTTTATGACATGATTATGCCACCCATTTATTTTCATGAGCAACCCTTGTGTTTGTTCCTTATGTTATATTCTTCAGGTGTCACAAATATTCATGAACATGTCATGATGGGTGTTGTTAGATATATCTCCAATTCCTTGGGTAATGTTTAGTCACATGATATTCTATGTGCAATGGTCCTCATGATTATCCTTGGCTCAAGATAATCCTGTATAATGTTCTTGGTGGTTAGTCTTGACTCATGCTTATGTCTTGTTTTAAGTTGTTTCCACATTCACATGATGCAATATTTTCATGATATTATATTCTATATGTTATGGTCTCGTGTTCCAAGTTTTTTATGTCATCATGTTATTCTTTCTAACACATGTTATATGCTTTATTCCAATATTTATCCTGTTAATGGTATTTTTTGCTCATCCCTTTCCTCATGTATTACCTAGGTTATCCTATGAAGATATAAGGTCTCAAAGAACGTTAGGAGATCATTATGGATATTAAATAAAATATTATTTTATTCTGGTTTTATTATTTCTAATTATGTACCTAGTTTTCCAAATAAACTATAATTTTCGATCCTTGGGTTGTACTTGATATTTAATTATACTTAAAATAATGAAATAATATGTTTAAAATATTAAGGTCACTATACTTGGAAATAGAGGAAGGTCTTATTATTTTTCAGAAATTTGGACTAGATAACTTTGGTAAGAATCCTAGGGGCAATTAAATCACCATGGATAACGTAGATTGAAACTTACTATATCACAAGATTGGATTTACATTTCCTTTCCGTGTTCCTTTACATGTTTAAACATTTATATTAAAAGTTTAATTTTATTAGGATTATTTTCTAAGTACTAAATCCACCCTAATTGTAACTTCTTCTTTATGTTAATGTGTAGAAATATTAGAACTCATTCCAACAATAAATGTGATAGAAAATGTGAATATTTCACCAATTATATGCCAAATATGATTAGAAGAGGTTCTTAAAATGTCATGATAGTACTTTCTCAAAGCCCTTAGATTATAAATAATAACTTAAATCTCATAGAATACCCTTATTATCCTAATAAAGATAATGTTGTGGTCAAATACTTCTTTAAAAAATTCCTCCCATGTTTAGTGGATCTTATGACCCCCTCATTATGAAACAGTGAATTAACTCCACTGAGAATATATTCCATATCCTCCAGTGCTCAGAAGAAGAGAATGTTGTGCTGGAAGTGTATCATTTTTATGGGGAAGCTCATTTATGTTAGACATTGATCAAGAACATGAAGTCTAAGGAGTAAATTTATTCCATGTAATGTGGATATTTGAAGAAAATAATTATTTATATATATTTTCCCCGAACAATCCATCTTAGGTGGAAATGGGGTTTTTAAATTGAAGAAAAAGGAATAGATTTTCTTGGGGAATTCAAGGAAAATTTTACAATGATTTCATGGTATGCCTTTTGATTTTTCCTGAACACCAAAAGTAAGGGGTATATATACTTTAACAGACTAAATATGATTATATGATTAGAATTGGTGATTTGAGACTTTGATAGTTATGAGTATATTTTCTGAGTTATACTTAATTTTGAGAACGAGGCCAGAGAATCTCAGTGTTCTTATGGGAACATTCATAAAAAGATAAAACTAATGATTTGTATGGGTGGATAAATAGATAAATATCATGCTAGAAATAAAAAAACATCACATGTGTCAAAATAGTGGGAAGAAGCATCCTAGGAACTATCTTAATGGAACTGGTAATTAGTTCAAATGTGGAAGAATGGGGCATCTAGATCATAAATGATGAAGGTATACAAATAATCCCACCAATATTGAAGAGGAAATAAAGGTTTAGAACAAAACATATCCAATAGTGAAATGTTTCAAGTGTAAGTAAGATGAAAATTTTGATAATCATTTCCCTAATCCAAGGGTTGTTGGAGGACATAAACAATAACAACCTCCAAGGAATCAAAAAAGAGAACATGTTTTCACTACTATGTAGGCGGATCCCAATAATGATGCTGTGGTAGGTATTTCAGTTATTCATGCAAGAATAGTCAAAATACAATTTTATTTTGGTTCAATTCATTACTTCATATCTTTTAAGTTTAATAGAACTATTCAAACACCACATAAAAATATGGATATTGAGTTATCTGTGAGAACATCAAATGGAGAAATTATTATATCCAAAGTATATAAATCCTTCCAAATTAATGATTTTGGACTGAACCTCCCAAAAAATATCAGCTTACTTTCTTTTTTAGAGTTTGATGCTATATTAGTCACAGATTGGCTATATTTATACAAATCCAACATCAACTATCGAGAAAGGGAGATCAATCTTTAAATCATGATGCCTCCTATAATTCTATAAAATTTTAATGAGGGGGATGAATCTCTTTCAGATTCATTATCTGAAGTGTGTATATTATTTCCTTATGAGAAACCATATCCAACTCAAATGATTGATATAAAGGATATGATCATTCTCCCAGCCTTGCCCATTTCGAGGGACTACGTTGATGTGTTCCCTAAAAAATTTCATGGTCTGACTCATGACTGAGAGGTTGAATTATCAATTGAAAACACTCTTTCATATCTCACTAAAATAGTGAAACCCTATAGAATGGACACCACTGAGTTGGAAGAATTGAATATGAAGTTACGAGATAATCTGGATAAGGGTTTTATACACCTGAGTACTTCACCATAGGGTGGATAGTCCACTTTGTCATGAAAAAGGATGGATCAATGCGCCTCTTCATTGATAATAGTGAGCTCAATAAAATCAAAATAAAGAAAGTGTATCCCCTACCATAGATATATGACTTGTTTAATCAACTAAATTAGGTGAAGTATTTCTCTAAGGTGGGACTTTGGTTGAGATATAACCAATTAAAGGTGAAGAAATAATATATTACCAATACTTCCTTTAAAATAAGGCATGGACACTATGAGTTCATAGTGATGCCAGTGGGACTCACTAATGCTCCAAAAATTATCATGGACAAAATGAATGGAGTCTTAAAATACTGCCTTTAAAAATTTGTGGTTTTTATTATTTATAATATTATGATATAGTTTATGAGAAAGAAGAAACAAGATGATAAATTGAATACCGTGTTAATGACATCGTGAAGGGAGAAAATATATGAGATTTACAATAAATGTGAGTTCTAGATGGAGGAAGTATCATTCTTGGGGAATTTTATCACCTCAAAAGGGGTATCTGTGGACCCTTATACGAAAAAGGAAATTGAGGAGTGGCCTATTCCAACATCTTCATTGAAGATCCATAGTTTCCCTTTTCAAGCTAGGTATTATCAATGATTTTTGAAGAACTTATCATGATTTTCAAACCCAACAACCAAAATAAATGATAACGGATTATAATTTTTATGAACCGGTGAATGTGAAGACTATTACAATGAGTTGAAAAAGAGGCTTATCACTATGCTAGTACTCACACTCTCAATAAGTGGGGAACTCTTTGCGGTGTAAAAAGATTCTTCAGATAAGGTATTAGGTTTTGTATGGATGGAAAATGATAATGTAATTTCCTATACCTCAAGGAAGCGTAAAATTCATGAGCAGAACCATCCCACTCATGATATTAAGATGGAAGCTGTGATATTCATATGGAAACTATAGAGGCATTATCTATATGGAGATAAGTGTGAGATATGACTAATAATAAGAGTATAGAATATATATTCCCATAGTAGGGTTTTAATATGTTCTAGTAGAGATGGTTAGAACTCATCAAAGATTATTACTACTCAATCCGTGACCTTCTGGATAAATAAAAGAGGGTTGTAGATGCTCTATGTTGAAGGGACCCTCCATCTTTATCAATGATGAGATTTAAGAAGGATCCAATATTCTTATAACCATAAAGGATGGAAATGGGAAACATTAAGTAAGAAGAATCATGAGTCCTTTATCAAATGATTTCTCAACCATCCCTTAGTGAGAAAATAAAGGATTCCGAAAGGAATGTTGTAAAAATTTAGAAAAAGTTGGAAGCTATTAGAAATGGGAAATTATCAGAGTTAAATATTGATAGGTAATGTGTCATAAAATTTGGCTCATGATTTTTTATACCATTCGATCTAGAGATAAATAATGAGATTCTGAATGATGCACATAGATCAAATTTCTCAATTCACCCAGGAAGCACAATGATGTATCATGATCTTAGAGAGAACTAATTTTGGCATAATATGAAGAAGGATATTGTTGTATTTGCATCAAAAGTCTTATTTTGTTAGAAAGTGAAGGTTTCATGACAAAAGTATAAGGTGATGATTCAGCCATTACCCATACAAATATGGAAATGGGAAAACAAAACCATAGACTTTGTTGCTAGAACTCCAAATACATCTTGAGAAAACAATACTTTATGGGGTTTTGTGGATCATCATACAAAGGCAACCCACTTTATCAAAATTAGAGAGGAATTCTAACTTAACCAAATTGAACAGATATACATCCAAGAAGTGGTGAAGCTTCATGGAGTACTCTAGGGAAAAAATCTCTCATGGAAACATTAAATCATTTTTGGGTTGATTGTGTTTGTTGAAAAAGAGAGTTTCTTTGGTCATTTTTAGAGTTCTAGAGAGATTTTTGACAAATTATTTTAACAAAACCCAAGATAAGAGAATGAATTCTCAATAGGCGTTATAAAAGATAATATTCAAGGTGATGTTTTTTCCCAGTGTTCGCCAATTTTTTGGGCCTCCAAATCAGGAATATGAAGAAAGGTATTTTTGGAAAAGGATGTTGCACGAAATATTGGATAACGTTTGGAATGTTGCATGCAAGGCATGTTCCAGGATCATCACATCAAAATATCAGAAAGGCATGAAGTCTATAAATGTTTTGGAATGGGTGTAAAAGATGAGTTTTCACAGAAGATGCTTACATGCCGAATGCGATGTCAAATGTGGTTTTGCACACTTGCAAAGGACCTTACATTTACAAAGGTAGACTCACAAGCATCTTATGCGTAGGGAAAACCATACCAATAAATAGTCGGATACACATCTCATTTCATTATCTCAATACGTATAGAAAATACAATCTCTAATGATCATAATAAATGCGTGAAAAGATATTTTCTATAAAAATGTTAGTTTCATGTAAGAAGGGAATTGCGTGTTAGAAGGAAGATGCAAATAAGAGGTTTTCTATGAAACAGTTAAATGTTTCATGAAAGGCATTAAATTTGTGTATAATTCACCCAAAATGTTTCACAAAAGATTTTAGTTTCCTAGTAGTTCTATGGTAAAGGGGTATAAATCATTGGATGAATGTGGAACTTCATGATACACAAAATGAGGTGTAAAAAATTTTATTCAATAAATAAAAGGATGATATTCTAATGAAGTAGTGAGCACACTTCAATTGAGAGATCAGTGTGATTTCAAATTGTGATTGGTTTTAAACCCAGAGGGATAGCGATTCCACTTAGAACATTGTAAATAGTAGTGAGATTTTAGTGGATTTGGTACATCAGCACATTGTTATTGTGTATACACCTTGTACATAGTCCAGTGAGGGTGATCCAAGTAAAATTTATGTGTCTTGTGCCTAATTTAATTTCTCTTCATACATTGTAATGGGATTTAGAGAGAAGAGTGTTTTGTTTAACAATGAAACAAGATCTAAAGAGGCATTGATTTTTATCTTTCATACCTTGATACACCCCATTGGATGGTACATATGCAAGGTGGGACTTACAATTGGTATCATAAAACTGAATAATATATATGTTTATCTCATAATGGAGGTAATCAATCATAAAGGGATTTTTAACTTCGATGGGAATAATTTTTAGTTATGGATGAATCAGATGCATCACTACTTCTGATCTTTGGGAAGGAATGTCTTTACAATAGTGATGCATGGAATTTTGTCCAGTATTGACAATGGTTCTTTATTAGAAGTGGAATAATGATATTTGGATACTGAAACCAATGAGATTAATGATTTAGGGGTAGCTAAATATAATGAAATATATAAGAAGGTGATGTAATGTTAAACATCACATAATATGTGGGAAAAGCTCTATAATTTCTATGAATGTGATTCAGAGGTCAGAGAGGCAAATATGAAAGTTCTGTGGAACAAATATTTAGATTTGATAACAAACCTAAATGTTATTGTTAATGAATTCTTTAAAAGGGTGAATATTTTTATGGAAGACATGCATGGTCTGTGAGAAATTATTTTAGATGTAAGGATTGTTAAGCGCATCTTGAGAAGACATATAACTCGATTCAATCCAAATGTTTTGTTGTTGGAAGATAAAGATATAAATGAGATAACATTGGATAGTTTTGATAACACTCTTATCACTTATGAGATGATAAATGAAGAGATTGAGTATATGGAAAAAAGTAATTCCAAATAAGTGTAATTAAAGTCAAGTCCATAAATAAACTCACCATTGAAGATTATGAGGAAGAAGAAGAAATAGACAAGGTGATGTCATTCCATTCGTTGAACGTACAAATACGAAAAGTACAGTTCAAGGGGACACTTCCAATAGAATGATTTTGAGGGGGAAAGGTTGGTCATCTTACTTGAAGGTTCCCTAAGGAATTACAATAAGATGATGAGGCAGAATTATAAATTCCCATGAAGAAGTTTTATTCTTATGTAAAAGTTAAGAAGAGGTTTAAGAGAAATTTTCTTCAAGAAGAATAATCTTCTTTCACAAGAATGTGATAGTTTAGATGAATCTAACATTTATGAGATGGAGAACTGAAAAAATCATATAGAAAATTCCATGGTGTCAGTTTTCGATAGTGTTGAGAAGAATGAATAAATCGACATTGATGAATAAAAAGTTGATGGAAGAGTTTATTTTTAAGCTGAATTACAATCCTCTCTTGAAGTGAAAGACATTAGGAGAGACAAAACAAAGAAATACAATAAAGTGGGTTGTGATAAAAAAACTCTATATGCAGTAATAGGGAGAAGCTAAGTATGATATTATAGAATAAATTGAGAAACTAAATTCTTTAATTCCAGAGAGCTGAGAAAATAATGTTGAATACAAAAATCAAAATTGAAGAACATAAAATTTAAATCGATAGTTTGAGTAACACATGAAGGGAAAAAATAAATGCATCGAAGAACATGAAGAGGAATTTATTATTCTACGATGAAAGGTTAAGGATCAAGAAATAATCTTGACACATAATATGAAATTAGGAAAGTATATCAGTAAAAAGATGGAAAAGTTGGAAGTGGAGCATAACTGCCCAACAAAATAGAAGAAATAGTCAAATCTAATTGATAAGGATGATTTGGGTCTTGATCACAAATAGAATTTAGTCATACTTGAAGTTAGACCCCAATAAACCACTTTGAGATTGAATAATGACATGGGTAAGAAGAAAAAATAGAATAATCACAGAACCCAAGGGAAATCCAATGGTGCAGAAGTGATACACAAGAATGCACCCTATATCAGGTGATCTTATTATGGAAAGATATGGAACTCAAAAAATGTTTTTTCCATAGCCAATAGATATCTAAGGACAGTAAAACAATAGTGGAAGCCAAACATAGCACAATTATAGAGAATATCCTTCAATGGACATTGTTTTTGGTGTGGAGAATTTAGGAACATGGCAAGATATTGTACGTCAACTATTTAGAGAAATGCGCCAACACAGAATCAATGTGGTCGCAAGTAGAAAATAAACAAATAAAAAGGTGAGCTAAAAATAAAAAATCTATTTTTATCTATCCAACATGATTCTTGTTCATCATACTCTGAAAAAGGTCTAGATTATCAATCGACACTGATTATGAATTAAAAAAGATGTATAAAAAAGAAAAGGGCTGAGAAAGAAGTGGTTTTAGAGATTTCCCTTAAAGAATAAGATTGTTATGGTGTATAGATCCTTGATAGCATATGAACATTCCATATAATAGGAAATAAGGATCTTGTTACAAGAATAATGTTTGACAAGGAATTTGTTTTCAAATCTGTAAATGATTAAGTCCTAAAGATAATTGGCTTGGGAAAGGCCATGCTTGGGGGAAACGAAATAAGTCGTGCTGCTGTCTGAGACATTAAAGGTCTCAGTCACAACTTGCTTAGTGTCAGTCAACTATGTGAATTGGGACATTATATAAAATTTACTAAGAATATGTGCATCATTAAATTAATCTATGGTACAATTGTTTATGAGGAAAAATAACAAAGGAGGATCCCTACCTTGTAAATGGAGAAGAAGATATAAGTTTTTTTATCTAGAGAAGAATAAAACAGGTTGTGGAATAAACACCATTGTAATATATTCCATATATCCTTAGAACATGTGTTAATATGTGATTCAACTCTATACTTCTTTAACTATCACGTGACTGCACTCATACATGTGATTCTTGTCAAAAAGGAATGATAATCAGAAATACATACAAGGAACAGGAAAAAAAGTCAACCAGAGTGCTTGAATTTGTTCATAAATATGTATTTGGACCTATTGCATCAAGATTCATCAACAAAAATATGTATTATGTTCTTTTAATTGATTATTTCAATAAGATGGAATAATTACTTTTGATTTCCCTAGAGATTTTTTTTTCAGTTTCATAAAATAGTATCAGAGGGCATCTGAAAGGATGCTTATATAGAAAATTATGATGTTTCATACTAATAATGGTACATAAATAAAAAACAATCAAGTGAAATACTATCTTGAAAAACATAGGATAAAGAATAAAGTTTCATAAATAATAACTCCTCAATAAAATAGAGTTGTAGAGGGGAGAAATCAGATCATCACATGGAAAGAAGGATACTTATTAAAATAGTCATACGAGGGAAATTTTAGAAGGAAGAATTATTGACATTGGTTTACATTTCTAATAGGAATTTTTTGTGTCTGAAGGAAGAAAATACTCCACATGAGATGTGGTACAAAAAATATCGAACATTGAAATACATTCAAATCTATTGAAGTATGTGATTTATTCTCCAAAAATGAAAAAATAGGAAATTTAAGTCACATAGAGTTATGGGGATATTCTATAGATACTTTTGAGAAATCAAATCATATAAATAGTTTAATAAGAGGCTGGAAAAATTTGTTGAAGGTAATGATGTCACTTTAGTCGAAGATGAATAAAATATTCAACAATACAATGAACATTTCCTGATGAAAGTGATGTTGAGGTAAGTAATACAGGGGGATCGAAAGAGGAAGATGATGATTTGGATGTAGTTTCTGCTGAAGATAAGGAGAAATTAAAATCTGTATCTATACATAAGCCAAAGAGTTGATCTAAAATTGATAGGGGAAACATCATTGGTGATCAGATAACGCCAGTTCAGACTCGAAGAATGAAATATTTATAGTAGGAATCCTTCCTATCTCAGGTAAAACATATGTTTTTTGATGAAAAAGATGGAGATGGAAACTAGGTTCAATCCATGAATATAGATATTGACCAAATTGAGAAGAATCATATGATGGATATTGTTTCGAGGCCAATAGAAAATAATGTCATCGAGACTAAATGGGTCCTTCACAATAAGATGATTAAAGATGTCACAATGATTCAAAACAAGGCATGAATAGTTTTCAAAGGATACTCCCATATATAGGGTATCTATGTTGAAGATATATTTTCACATGTTTCATGGATAGATAAAATAAGATTATTCTTGGACATAGTAGTGAAAATGAGGATAACAGTTTTCAATATGGACTTCAATTTAGTGGTTTTAATAGAGTTCTAGAATAATAAGTTTATATTGATTAAAAAGATAGTTTTCTAATTCATGAAGATGATAACTAAGATTTTCAGTTGAATAAGTCTCTTTATGGATGGAATCAAGTACCAAGAGAATGGTATTCAATGCTAGCTTAGTTTTTGAAGAAGCTTTGTTTTTAGTGTTGTAGAGTTGATTAAAATCTCTATGTTAACAATGATAGAAATCAAAGGATGATGGTGCTGGTTTATATTGATGACATAACATTTGGTGGATCAAATAATGATTAGTGAAAAAGTTTTCCGAGTTCATGAAATGTGAGTTTGAAATTTCAATGATTGGTGAGATGATGTTTTTCATTAGTTTATAGCTGACACAAGGAAGGAATTTCAAATTAATTTTATAATAAAAACATTCCAAAGGGGTTTTTGAGAATATTTGGAAAGGATAATTTCAAGGAGATGAAGACTCTGGTGGCTACTCGGATGAAACTATCATGGGATAAAGAAGGAAAAGCGGTTAAGGTCACAAAATATAGATAGATCATTGGAAGTCTGTTGTACTTAACAACGACATGAAAATTTATTATTTTTTTCCACATTTTATGTATTATAGTATCAAAGAAATAACAACAAAATCCACATGGTTGTAGTGAAAATAATAATTCGGTATATTAATGTCATTGTGGACTTTAGTATGATGTATAATGAAAAATCTCAGCCAATGTTATTGGGATACACAAATGAAGATTGAGCTAGATCAACAGATGAAAGAGAATGAATGTCAAGAGTTTCTTTATATATTTGGGGATTATGAATTTCTTGGATAAACAAGAAACAAAATTTCCTTTTGTTCAGAACAATATAAGATGAATATATTGTAGATAATCATACATGCACACTGTTATTGTGGATGAACCAGCAACTTGATGATGTGGGAGTTGAAGTGAAGTATCTAATTAGACTCTATTGTGATAATTAACATTCAATAAATCATTAAAAAAATATTGTCCATCACTCAAGTAAA
The DNA here is from genome assembly GCA_963277665.1 of Viscum album. Classification (NCBI taxonomy): domain Eukaryota; kingdom Viridiplantae; phylum Streptophyta; class Magnoliopsida; order Santalales; family Viscaceae; genus Viscum; species Viscum album. The sequence continues at coordinate 965,483,096 of OY728133.1, read as the reverse complement.
ATTTACATTGAAATAATGTATCAATTAATCAAGGAGAACATGGGGAAAGGGCTTGTGAAATTGGAGTATGTGCCTATATTACATTGGGTTGTATACATCTAGAAGAAGGCTTTTCCCAAAGAAGTACTTTCATTCAATCAACTAGAACTCGGAGTTTAGTCAAATCCCCACACTTGAACAAGTGTGGGTGTGGGACCCCCTCACCATGAGGTATGGTGAGTTTTCCCAAATGTACTGATCTGTGTTCTTCATCATGTTACAAAACAAAAGGAGTGACCTTTGGGCTCATTGAAAAATTGGGAGAAAGTGTGTTTTTAAGGGAGAAAATGTCTTAATCAAGATAGGGGGGAAGCTAATTGGTGGAGAAGTGAGATAGTGGGAGTGAATCAAGACATGTCAAGAAGCTGATAGGGGTATTAACATAGTGAGAACTCTTCAGTGTTATTTGGAAATAGTCAGATCTTAGCCTGGATATGTTTAAGCATTCCAAAAGATTATAACACAATTAGTGAAGTAGGGGGAGTTTTAAAATTAATTATTCTAGAAGGGATCAAACAATGATTATATATCATAAAAAATGAGTATAGTGATGAAAGTAGTTGATTGATTTCTGAATGAAGTGAATCATTGATGAAATTTTCATAATAATATTGTTTCTCACACCAAGCATGTACGATGAGGGCTTAGAGTATGTGTTGAGTAAATCATTGATCAATATCTTAATCACATGTAGTGATTTTTGGCATAATATGGAAGAATCTTTTACATGGTATCAAAATGTGATGGGTAGTCAACAAACCCAAAGGGGAGATTATTGGGAATAAATCCATCAAGGCAACATTGAAGCATTTTTGGGTTGAATGTGTTTGTTGAAAAAGTAGGTTTCCATGGGGAGATGTGGAGTTCCATAGAGGTTATTGACATGATATGTTGAAAAATACTCAATAAAAATAAATGGATACTCTAGAGTTTGTAAAACGTATCGTCTTCAAGGTGATGCCATTTCCATGTTCTTGCCATTTTTTTGGGCCCCAAAATCTAGAATATGGAGAAAGGCATTCTTAGAAAAGGAATTTTCATGAAATATTTGATATGGGTTGGAATGTTACATGCAGGGAATGTTCCAAGATCAGTACATAAAAATATGAAAAAGTCATGATGTCCAAAAATGTTTTGGAATTATTACCAAAGTTGAGTTTGAACAAAAGAGGCTTACGCACCCAATGAAATGTCAAATGTAGTTTTTTTTCACTCGTAGAGGATCCTATTCACACAAGGGTAGAATCATAAATATATTACGTGTAGGTTCCATTGGTCCTATATATAAATGGATACCCCTCTCATTTTAGTATCTCAACACTTATAGAGAATCCATGATCTGGAGCACATAAGAATTGCGTGAAAAGGGAGTTTGATGTAAGAAATGGAGCTTTACATAATAAATGAATTTCATATAAGAAGGAAGTTTCATGAAAGTTTTTTTACACAAAAACGTTAAATGTTCCGTACAAGGTATTAAAGTTCCCTACAAGGCATCGAAAAGGTTGCACAAAAGTAGTTTCCCTTATGTGCTAAAGAGGTATTCATCAGTTGGATGAAAGTGGAACTTAGTGATACACTAAATTAATTGAAAAACATATTTATTCAAGAAATCAAAGGAGGATCATCTGATGAAGAATTGAGAACACTTCAATTGAGGGAGCGGTGAGATTTAAAATTGTGGCTGATTACAAACATTAAGGGACAATGGGTCCACTCCAGACTTTGTAAACAGTAGTGTGCTTTTTGTGGATTTGGTACATCGATACATTGTCATCGTATTCTCCTTGTATGTAGCCCAGTGAGGGTGAACTATGTAAAATTGATGTGTCTTGTGCATTCTTTATTTTGTATTCATACATTGTGATGTGAAAGAGAGAGAAGATTTGTTTTTAACAATGAAACAAGAATCAAATAGGTAGTGGTTTTTACGATGGCGACATGCCTCGAAATGCATGATAAGTTTGATCTACCTCTTACACTGAAATGGGATGTGCCAAAGAAAAAAAATAGGTAGTGGTTTTTATCTTTCACACCCTGATTCACCCCTCTCAGGTTATTTGTCCTAGTTGGGACAAATAAGTACCACTATTAATTTTAACTGATCGAGGTCAAAGATTTACCTCCATGTTCTAGAAAAGTACTCAACATGCTCCAAACACTATGTTGAACTTCGGTTGGAACAATCTGAGTGGGCTATTCAGAAAATAGATGAAATGTTGTGAGATTGTTCTATGTACTTCAAGGGATGATGGTACTAACATCTACCTCCAGTAGAGTTCTTCTACAGTAATATTTTACACTCAATCATCCAAATGGATCTATATGAATCCCTTTATTGGAAAATATGTAGAAAAATTACATGTTGGGATGATGTTAGTGAACATCAGCTTCTAGGACCTAAGACGATTGAAGAAATGGCGGAAAAAATGGAAACGATTCATCATCACATCAAGGTATCCCACAGTTGATAGAAGATATATGTAGATAAGAATTTATGGTACCTGGAGTTTAAAGTTTGATACATGGTATTACTGCACATATCTTCATGGAATAGGATCATGAGATTTTGTAAGAAAGGAAAGCTATGTCCTAGGTATATCATCCCCTTGGATATTCTTAATCATGTTGGAGTAGTGGACTATCGAGTAGAACTTACACGAACTATGTCTCAAGTACATGAATTATTCCATGTATCCATCATGAGAATGTACATACTAGATCCCTCACATGTACTTTATTCAGAGGTCGTATAGTTGGAAAATGATATCTCTTATGAGGATCAGCTGGTGAAGATCTTGGAAATTTCTATGAAAAAAGACTATTCACCTAGTCAATGTACTATGGAGGCACCATAAGTACGAAAAACAGCATAGGAACTACTATAAGTAATGAGAAGATGTACCCTCACCTATTTTTACCATAGTATGTAAAACAAAATTTCAAGGGAGAAAATTGATTTGGGGGGAAGAATGTAACGACCCAAAATTCTATTAGGGGAATTCCCTTTTAGAAATGTCATATATTATAGATCACATAACCATCATAGAAAGAACTCAATAAAAACATTATAAATTAATAATGAATTAAATAAGTGACATTTTTAGAAATTAAGGAACCTATAACTATGAAATAGAAACATGAAATTTTGAATAGTAATACAACCCTTACAGAATGGTAATCTTACCAATAGAATAGTATCCTCATATATGAATGTATAAATAAAATTTAAATATCTTATAAATGAAAATGTTATATAATTATCTATTGGAACCAATAAATAACTGTTTTAAAAATGATAAATTAAGTGTTGGTATTTTTGTGAATTATAAATGTTTATTTACAATATTATAATTAATATATTAATTTTAAAAAGTATTTTTTGGTCGGAGTGGATACTCAAGAGGGGGGTGAATTGAGTTCCAATTAAAATTTATGTTAAAAATATTTCTCTTAAAATCCCCCAATTTAAAAACAAAGTTAAAATGTATTGAATCTATACAGAGTGTAAAGGTTCAATTAGTTTCTCAAAGATTTATTAGGTCTCAATTAAATTAATTTTAAGATTAAATTAACTTTTGAAACTAACTTACTGGTTTACAACAAGTATAAACACTTGAAAATTTAACTATCAAATTATCTTTAAAATAGTTTTGTATTTCAAAGTAATTAGCAGTGGAATATGTAAAATATATATGTAATACTTATAGACTTAAAATAAAATCACAACAAATTTAACCAATAGGTTTAGTCTCAAGCCGAGACTTAGTCCTCTCAAACATTTATATAAATTGATCCACACCCTGGATCGGGGGTAAGCAACAATAAAATACTATCCAGGTATAAATACCTCTACCACAATTCTTCGTGAGAAAAACAAACAAGAGCTCACAGCTGTCCAGGTCTTACCCGACCTCCACCACCATCCACAGTGGGAAAAAAGAGTTATAGAGTTTGAGTGAGGATTTAAGAATCCTACAGTTTAGCACAGGAGACAGTGTGTGTGTAAAATTAATAGGGTACACACACTGCTCAAAATGTAAAGATAGAATCACTAAGATAAGTATGATTGAGTTTAGAAATTCTTTAGTGATAAGCAGTGCAGCTCTGGACTCGTTTGGGTTATCATAAATGCTTTTGAGTCCTTCTCTATTTTTTCTCAGAAAAAAGAGTGTCGTTTTCTTCTTTGATTCTTGGTTCAACTTAGCAGCCTGAGTGCATGAAGTGTTTGTTGTAGTGATTCACTCAAGATGCAGCTTGTGTTCTCCTCTAGAATAAGTTTCTTCGGGTATGTCCAGAATTCTTGGAGTATAGATGTAGACTAGAGAAGAATGATCCACATTTGAATGATGTTCATCTCTTGTCTCTTTCACCCTTCGTGTGTCTTCTTAGTGCCTTTTTGTGTCACATGCATCTTTTCTTCTAGTGTTCTCTTTCCATCCCTTTATAGCTTTCAGCTCGGAAGAAAATAATAATCACCTTTTTCATGGGTACTCGGTACGGTTCCCTGACATGCAACAGAAATCATTAAATAACATTAACTGCATTAAAACCATCAAATGTAAGCGTTAGCTAAATAAATAAATAGTATGAAGAGTATAGGGTCTGACTAGTTGGTCAAGCATTAGTATCCTTTTATTGGTAGACGTGCACAATGGAATTTTTCTCAGAACCTTCCATTGGTAGCTCTTTTGAACTTGCATCAGTTGATCATATACTGGTGACTTTAGTTCAATCAGTAGCTCTTGTCATCAGTAGCTTTTTATCCATCGGTAGCTGTTTGTTCATCGATAGCTATCTCTCCATCAGTATCTCTTTGCATCATTAGTGGTAACTACTAGTAGACACGCACATCGGTAGCTCATCTGTTCTGTCGGTAGACTTTGTTTCTGCTTACCGGTAACTCTAGTGTGTCGGTGACTAGATGTGAACAGGTTCTATCGGTAGACTTCTTTCTATCGGTAGCTCTGGTCTGTTTGTCTGTCGGTAGCTCTGTACATATAGGTGACCTTAGTGTATCGGCGACTCTGTCTATCGGTAGACTGAGTCTATCGGTAGACTGAGTACCTGTATTTCTAACTAAATGTATATCAGTGACTTAATACTTGTCTGTTTCATACACAATATATCCGAATGGGTTATAATTACTTCAAAACTTATATAAACATGGATAAATAAGGATTAAACTATCTCAAGGATTATTTTAATATTATTATCATCTAGAGCACAGATTGAAAGAATTAATATATAAAAAAACATTAGATTGAGATTATCAAGGTATATTGTAGCATAATTGGGATTATCAAAACAGGTGAGGTCAACAATATCCCCCCTTTTGATAATCACAACTTATAATATTATTATTTAAAAAAATTGTATCAGAGGATATATAATTAAGCACAATTTTCTCAGAGAAAATAGTATGGTATAAAACATAATTTATCAGAGATATAATTAAATGTATTAGAGATAAAAGAAAAAGCCATGATATCAAAGGTAAAATTTAGTGGTATCAGAGAACATCAAGGAACTAAATGAAATGATATCAGAGGATGAGAGAAAAGGCACTGGTATTAGAAGATGATATCCAGAGGTATCAAAGGGGAAAAGCATGATAGCTCTTAGATAAAATTTCTCCCCCTTTCATTAATATCTATCCCTCTTGGTGAATATGTCTTCCACTTTTGATACTTAGAGATTATTTCTTCCCCTTTGTAAAATATTTCACCCCCTTTGTGATAATCAAAAATTGGGAAAGAATAAAGATAAGTAAAACAATAGGAATAGAATAAAATCACTTTTATTAAATGGGACTAAAAGGTATAAAACAGAAAACAAAATACATAGTATTCCTATAAAATAGTCCAAACACTTGATCAATCCACATCTTCAATGTGAGATTTTCCCTTGGGACCAGAATAGGATTCAGGTGGTGAGGATTCTGGTGAAGGCTTAGGAATTCCTGAAATGACCACAGGAGGTTGAGAAACTAACACTATGCCTGGCTTGTATTTAATAGTCCTTTGTGTGATCATAGGTGTGAGGCTTCGAACGTCTTGGACAGGAGTCATCTGAATTGGAGAAGTAGTGGACGTAGAGGCAGAAAAAGCAGGAGGGACAATTACTGGCTTGACATCAACATACAGAAAGGGCAGGAAAATATTTTTGAAATCTATAATGATTCCTCCCCCACTCTCCATAGCGGAGATGGAGTCATCCTTGTTCTCCATAAACTTTTCCAACACAAGAGTCAATTATCTTAGCTTGATAACTTGCTCTATGAAGGCTTGATTGATAGGATGGAGTTTTATATCCTCAATCAGAAGCTTGAAATGAGTGGTCATTTGGGTCTTTGGGTAAATTTTGGAGAAATAGGAGTCCACATTTTCTTTCAATTCATTGTGAGAGGTAGAGGCTTCTCTCATATAGTCTTGGACTATCTTCATAATTTCTCTGGATGAATCTCTAGTAGATATAACAACTCTGCTTAGTTCAAATGAGTCCACAGAGCCACTGGTTGAGGCAAAACCAAGCTCTTCTTTCAACATAGCTCAAATTTGATTCAAATCCATCGAAGGTTTAGATGCAAGATAACCAATAGAGAAATATATAGTCTCTATCAAGCTTTTGGTCAAACCCCTGATAAGATTTTGAACATCGGATTCTTGGGTTTTAATATGATCTTTCATAAAATCTTTGAAACCATCAAATACTGAAACCATCTGACTTAAAACACTCTTCACATAAGCTAAGTCCTTATCTGATTGGGATTTTGAGCTCATGTAAGAGTCTAAAGAAACAACAGATTCCTTTAGAGCTTCAAGATATGCTTCAAGTCTAGAAACTTGAGCCTGGAATTCTTTAACTTCTACAACTATTTCACCCATAAAGGTTGATAAATTACAGGAAAGAGGTAAGTCAAAAGATCTTTCCAACATAATCATTTCTTCAGAAAAACACTGCTTCATCTCAGCAACTGAGGCACTAAATGATTCTTTCAGCTCATCCCTTAAGATATCCAAATCAGCCTTGGTAACCAAATTAGCAGGTGCAACTGATACAGATGCTCTTTCAGAGGCTAAACTGACCACAGAGTCAGTCATAACTGATTGAATTGAAGATACTATAGAATCTTTCATTTTCATTACCTCTTCCACAAAACATTCCATAAGGTTTTTCTTCAGCTTATCCATGTCATGAATTCTGACCACATCTTTAGGAAATAATTTAGAATCGACATCATATGTAATCTTAGGTCTATTATGAGATTCCTCATTATCTAAATCTGAATAGTCTAAACCACAGACTATAAAACCCGGGTCTTCTGTCCAATCATTAAATACAACATCCACTGTAACACTTCCGAACTTAGATTGATGCTCCCCCTCAACGGGTGCATCCTCAATTATGATAACATCATTCTCAACAACATTCACATCAGGATCATTAGAAAGTATTTCATCCTGAGGAGAATCTTCCACTATCAATTCCATCACTACAGCAGCAGGAGGATCTTCTGGATTAGGTAAGGGTATTTCAACTTCATTTGCTTCCTCAGTAGGTACAAAAGATTGTCCAATAACTGGACTCAGACTCAAATCAGCTGACAGAGATGCTTTAATCTCATGAAAATCTTCTTCATTCTCTACAACAGCCACTTCAACATCCTCTAAAGCAGATTCTTCATTATCTGATTTATATTGATCAAGATTTTTAGGAGCTGGGTAAGAGGCAAGTCGGGGTCTCCTACTTCATCCACAGAGGACTCTTCCTCTTCTAAATCATCACTGTATTCTGGATCCTCTTCATCAGGTCCCAGACCTGGATCCCTCAAATCCTTTGTTCTTAAAGGATGATTCATAGGATTAAACTTTTCATACTCCCTCTGGTCATCATTGACCCATTCTCCTCTCCAATGGTTCCAATTTATTTTCATGTACTTACAAACCATAGTTGTGATACAGAAGTTATTATTTACTACCACTGTCTCATATTGAGACTCAATAACTCCTTTTACCTTGATCATCACAGAGATTAGCTTAGCAAAGAATAGGGCATTTGTCTTTGATTTCAGCCGTGTCATATCTTCCATCCGGAGCATCAACAATCTACACAAATTAACCTTTACACAATGTCTTAAGAGGTGCAGGAGATAGATGTCCTGATATCTCAAATTGGCAATATCTCCTCTCCTTGGTATCAATACATGTTGAACAAATTTGAACAGAAATATTTTCTCTCCATCCATTTCTGCAACAACTACTTGTCTTTGACTTCCATCACCATTCAGCTCTTCCAAAGTAGTCTCATAATCGAAAATGTCACTAGTAGGTGGCATGGATCTCGCGACATATCCAGATACTCCTTCATGTAGAACTTTCAAGCACTCAGCCCATTCAACAGATGAAAATCAAATCTCCATTCTATTCACAGAATAAGTTACTTGATTTTCATTCTCCGATTCGTCAAATTTTACAAAATCGTAAAACTGATTCACTAATTTTGGAAAGTAAGGACCATTGTTGTTCGAAAACACTCTACCCATTTTTGATCTTCATGAACTTCGAGCACTAAGGACCTTCTAGGCAGCATCCATTCTACACACAGTTCTTTTTAAATCACAATAACTCGATTTTTCAGATGAGGATTCACTGGTCGTCTCCCTGAACTAGTTCTAGAAAAACTTCAACTACCACTTTCTTCTTTCATGGTCCTTTGCTTATTCTTTTTTTCCGGCTCAACAGAGTCATCTCTGACAGTAGAAAGTTTGGTTTTTTCCATCGCTGGTTCGAAGGATTTAGGGTTCTCTAAGGATTCAGGAGCTAAGGTTCAAGGGTTAAGGATTGAGACTCGGTGGATTTAGGAGTAGCTCGGACTTTAGTTTTATCATTTAGGAATCATAAACTAAATAAATAAAATGAAATAAAGTAATAATGATTCAGATTTTGGGAGCAGACAGATGTTTTAAAACAGCGCACATCGGTGAGAATTTCTATCAGTCAGAATTCCTATCAGTGAGGGTTACATCGGTGAGGTTTTACATCGGTGAGAATTTTACATCGGTGAGAATCTCACATCAGTGAGAATTCTACATCAGTGATAACTTTACATCGATGAGAATCTTACATGAGTGAGAATTATACATCGGTGAGCATTCACATCGGTGAGAATTTTACATCGGTGAGGTTATCACATCGGTGAGAATAGCTACCGATTGAGGTTAAACATACGTAAATCACGTCTAATATAACTTAACCTATCCGAACTCAAAGGTTTAGTGAAAATTCCGGCTAATTGATGTTCAATGCCTATAAACTTAAGAGTAATATCACCCTTTTGGAAATGATCTCTCATGAAATGGTGCCTTACATGAATGTGTTTGGTCCAAGAGTGAGACACATGGTTCTTGAAGATATTTATTGCACTAGTATTGTCACAGTTGATTGACACATGCCTAAAGTCATGTCCATAGTCCAAAATATTGTTTTTCATCCACAGAATTTGTGCACAGAAACTACCAGCAGTAATGTACTCTGCTTCGGTAGTGGATAATGCTAAGGAATTCTTCTTCTTACTACACCAAGATAATAAGGACTTTCCCAATAAATTACATGTTCCCGAAGTGCCTTTTATATCCAACTTGATACCAGCAAAATCAGTATCTGAATGACTCATTAACTCAAAGGGTTGTCCTTTTGGGTAAAATAAACCAAAGTTTATAGTATTTTTAAGATACTTAAAAAATATTTTAACAGTAAGTAAATGAGATTATTTTGGATTAGCTTGAAATCTTGCACAGATACACACACTAATCATAATATCTGGTCAACTAGCAGTAAGGTAAATTAAGCTTCCAATCATACCTCTGTAATTGGTTTGATCCACTGGATTCCCAGTTTCATCTGCATCCAATTTACAAACAGTACTCATAGGAGTTTCACATTCCATAATACTATCAAAACCAAAACATTTCAAAATATCCTTTGTATATTTACTTTGATTCAAAACAATACCATTTTCATTTTGAAACACTTGAAATCCAAGAAAATATTTATGTTCTCCCATTAAACTCATTTCAAATTCATTTTGCATACTCTTTGAAAAACCAGGACATAAAGAATGTTTAGAAGATCCAAAAATAATATCATCAAAATAGATTTGAACTATTAAAATATATTTAGAAATTATTTTAATAAAAAGAGTTGGATCAACAATCCCTTTAATAAAACTTTTTGAAATAAAAAATTTGCTAAGTCTATCATACCAAGCTCTTGGAGCCTGTTTTAAGCCATATAATGCTTTAGAATGTTTAAAAACTTGATTTGGAAAATGATTATTAGTAAATCTAGGTGGTTGTTCAACAAAAACATCTTCAACAATAAAATCATTTAGAAAAGCACTATTGACATCCATTGGATATAACTTGAAATTCAGATGAGCAGCATATGCATGTAAGATCCTAATAGCTTCTAATCTGGCTACAGGTGAAAAATATTCCTCATAGTCTATTCCTTATTCTTGACTATATCCTTGTGCTACTAGTCTAGCTTTGTTTCTAACTATGTTTCGAGACTCATCAACTTTGTTTCTAAAAACCCATTTTGTGCCTATTGTTAAAGTGTCCTTAGGTCTGTCAACTAATTCCCAGACTTTGTTTCATTCAAATTGATTTAACTCTTCTTGCATAGCCATTACCCACAATTCATCATTGATAGCATCATTGATATTTTTAGGTTCTAGATGTGAAAGAAAGGCTTGATGTTCAACCTGATTTCTTAGAGAAGCTCTAGTCTGTGTCCCTCTATCAAGATAACCAACAACAACATCCAAATGATGATTCTTTAGAATCCTTGTTGATATAGTAAATGTAGGACTAGAAATTTCAGGTTCATCTATAGGTTCGGGTTTCATAGCAGCAGATTCTGGAATATGTCCAGAACTAGATGTTTTTACAGTAGGTTCTTTAGATTTATCATTAATGTTCAGAACACTTAAATCTTCCTCAAGATTTTCAAGAGAGGTTTTAGGCTCATGTGGATCAGTTTCATCAAACATGATGTGAATAGAATTTTCCACACATTTGGTTCTTTTATTAAAGACTCTATAGGCTTTGCTAGTTAAATAATAACCAATAAAAATTCCTTCATCACTCTTAGAAGCAAACTTGTCCAGATTATCCTTTGTATTTAGAATAAAAACATTACAGCCAAAGACTCTTAAGTAACTAACTTTAGGTTTTCTATTATTCCACAACTCATAAGTGGTCTTATTAAAAACTGGTCTAATTAAGACTCTATTAATAATATAACAATCTTTATTCACATCTTCAGCCCAAAAATAAATAGGCAGTTCATATTCCTTAAGCATAGTTCTAGCTATTTCTTGAAGGGTTCTATTCCTTCTTTCTACTACACTATTATGCTGAGGTGTTTTAGGAGCAAAAAAGTTGTGACTATAGAAATTGTGGGAGAAATAAGATTCAAACTCTTGATTTTCAAACTCACGACCATGATCACTTCTTAGAGTTTTAATCTTAAGTCCACTAAGATTTTCTATAGATTTGGAGTATTTAACAAAATATGAACAAGCTTCACTTTTGTGAGCTAATAAGTATACCAAAGTATATTTAGAAAAGTAATCTACTAGAACATAGACATAGTGCTTCCCATTTAAACTAGAAACTCTTGATGTTCCAAACAAGTCCATGTGAACCAACTCGAGAGGTTGAGATATTGAAACTTATTTCTTTGATTTAAAAGAAACTTTATGATGCTTTCCCTTTTGATAGGGATTACAAACTTTGTCATTTGGGAATTCAAGTATAGGTAGGTCTCTAAATAAGTTTTTTCTAGTTAGTTTTATAATTGAATAGATGTTGGAGGGTCCTAATCTTCTGTGCCAAAGCCAAGAGTCTTTATGAAAAGCATTTAAACAAGTAACATTTTGTTTAGCTAAAGAATTTAAATCAACTGCATAAACATTTTCATTTCTTAAAGCAGAAAATACTAAAACATTTTTAGAATTAAAAACATTACAAGAATCATTTTCAAAAATCACATTAAATCCATCATTACATAATTGAGAAATAATTAACATGTTATACTTAAGTCCATCAACAAATAAAACATTGGAAATTAAAACTGAATTCGAGTTACCAATCTGGCCTAGGTTGATGATCTTTCCTTTAGAATTATCACCAAAGGTGACATAGCCTTCATCAACCTTTATTAAACTCTTGAAACATGAATAATCTCCAGACATATGTCTTGAACATCCACTTTCCAAGTACCATACCTTCTTGTCGGAACTCTTCAAACAGGTTTCCAACAAAAAAGATTTAGATAGGAAATGATTTTGGTACCCAGATGTTCTTGGATATAGAAAGGTTAGTAATCAAAGCTTTAGGTACCCATATTTGTCTTATGGGTATCATATAATTTACAGAATCACGAGATTTTGAAAGATAAACATTATTTGACCTATAACCATATGAATAACTGGTTGAAGCATACAAATTTTCAGATCTAGAATAAGCAGAATTTTGTCCAGACATAGGAATAAATCAAGTTTAGTGAACTGTCTCTGTCCATGTTTGTATCCCAAACTAGTAGTGTATTTAGGTGAAACTTGTTTACCTAACATTTGAGTAAGTTTATCCTTTCCATTTGTAAAATTCCTTAAGTCTTTTCTAAATTTCTCATTTGAAATTTTCAGTTCTGTATTTTCCTTTAATAGTTGAGCATTCGTCTCTTTTTCAATAGTATGTTCAGTTTTAACAGTAGTAGTGAGAGAATGCTTTTCCTTTAATGATATATATTTGTCCTTAAGTTCATTGCATGTCTCCTCCAGCATATTACAGTATTCAAATAATTCCTAACTAGTCATGTTTTCAGAATCAGAATCAAATTCTGCATCATCTTCAGAATAATAAGAATTTAAAACAAGAGTATCTAAGGTTACCTCAGATGTGTGTCATGAAACACATGTGGGCATGATTCTTCTTAGAATCAGAAACTTCATACTCACTTGTGCTATCCTCTGAAGCACACCAATTATCTTTCATAGCTTTCTTGTACTTCTTGTCCTTATAATCATATTTCTTTTTGACTTTTAATTTTGGACAATCAGCCTTGATGTGTCCTTTCCTTTTACACTCAAAGAAGAATATTTCATCATTCATGTCAGATTTCATACAATCCTTTTTCCAATGTCCCTTAGTGTCATACTTTCCTTTGTAGTTATATTTCCTAAAGAATTTCTTCTTCCTATAAAACATCTTAAATCTCCTGGCTATATGATCCATCTCAGCATCACTATCTAAATCAGAATCTTCACTGGTTGAACTCTCATTAGGTATTTGCATTTTCTCCTTGTCTTTAATCTTAGAGGCAGTAGACTTGAAAGCTACGAATTTTCTCTTAGGTTCACCATATTCCTCCATATTCAACTTGAGTTCTTCCTCATACATCATTAATTTACCAATAATCTCCTTTACCAAAAATGCTCCAATGTCACATGACTCTCTGATTGAGACAGAGGTGCCTCTCCATCGTTCTGATAGACATCTCAGTATCCTCATAATTTGTTCCTTAGTTGGAACAACTTTTCCAAGTGAACTCATTGTATTGACTATCTCATTAAACTTGAGATACATATCAGAAATAGGTTCATCAGTTGTTATTTTAAAGTTGTCATATTTAATAGTATAACTATTAAATCTCATTTCTTTAACATTGGTTGTTCCTTCATGAGAAACACCCAAAGTATCCCATATTTCAAAGGCGGTTTTACAAGCAGAAATTCTACTAAACTCTTCATCTCCTAAAGCATAGTACATGGCATTCATAGCATTACAATTATTATTGTAAGTAGTCTTTGTAGGTTCATCCCAAGTTGTTCTTTCAGTTTCTGGAATTTTATATTGAGACTCTATAACAGTCCAGATATAAAAACCCATGCTTTCTAAATGTATTTTCATTTTCTGTTTCCACTGGGCATAGTTTGTACCATTGAGGAAAGGTGTCCTGTTAGTTGCAGCACCCTCTAGTCTATTATCCATAACTAGATTTTAGAAAATAGTTTTAAAGAGAAAAATTTAGAACTAAAAGAAATTTATGATCTTTAAAGATGCAACTAAAATCACTGTTGAAAAACAGAGTATTTCAAATATCCTTTAAGAAAAACAAACTTCTGATACCAAATGTATGTCGGGGTGGATACTCAAGAGGGGGGTGAATTGAGTTCCAATTAAAATTTCTGTTAAAAATATTTCTCTTAAAATCCCCCAATTCAAAAACAAAGTTAAATTGTAGTGAATCTATATAGAGTGTAAAGGTTCAATTAGTTTCTCAAAGATTGATTAGGTCTCAGTTAACTTAATTTGAAGATTAAAATAACTTTTGAAACTAACATACTGGTTTACAATAAGTATAAACACTTCCTAATTTAACTATCAAAATAACTTTAAAATTGTTTAGTATTTCAATGTAATAAGCAGCGGAATATGTAAAATATATATGTAATAATTATAGACTTAAAATAAAAGCACATCAAAGTTAACCAAGAGGTTCAGTCTCAAGCCGAGACTTAGTCCTCTAAAACATTTATATAAATTGATCCACACCTTGGATCGGGGGTAAACAACAATAAAATACTATCCAGGTATAAAGACCTCTACCACAATTCTTCGTGAGAAAAACAAACAACAACTCACAGTTGTCCAGGTCTTACCCGACCTCCACCACCATCCACAGTGGGAAACAAAATAGTTATAGATTTTGAGTGAGGATTTAAGAATCCTCCAGTTTAGCACAGGAGACAGTGTGTGTGTAAAATAAACAGGGTACACACACTGCTCAAAATGTAAAGATAGAATCACTAAGATAAGTATGATTGAGATTAGAAGTGCTTTAGTGATTAGCAGTGTAGCTCTGGACTCATTTGGTTTATCATAAAAGATTTTGAGTCCTTCTCTATTTTTTCTCAGAAAACAGAGTGTCATTTTCTTCTTTGATTATTGGTTCAACTTAGCATCCTGAGTGCATGAAGTGTTTGTTTTAGTGATTCACTCAAGATGCAGCTTGTGTTCTCCTCTAGAATAAGTTTCTTTGGGTATGTCCAGGATTCTTGGAGTATGGATGTAGACTAGTGAAGAATGATCCACATTTGAATGTTGTTCAGCTCTTGTCTCTTTCACCCATCATGTGTCTTCTTAGTGCCTTTTTGTATATCATGCATCTTTTCTTCATGTGTTCTATTTCCATCCCTTTAAAGGTTCTAGCTGAGCAGAAAAGAATAATTGTCTTTTGCATGGATACTAGGTACAGTTCCCTAACATGCAACATAAATCATTAAATAACATTAACTGCATTAAAACCATCAAATGTAACCGTTAGCTAAATAAATGAATATTATGAAGAGTATAGGGTTTGACTTGTTGGTCAAGCATTAGTAGACTTTTATTGGTAGATGTGTACGATGGACTTTGTCTCAGAACCTTCAATCGGTACCTTTTTTGAACTTGCATCGGTAGCTCATATACTGGTGACTTTAGTTCCATCGGTAGCTCTTGTTATCGGCAGATTTTGATCCATCGGTAGCTGTCTGTTCATCAGTAGCTATCTCTCCATCGATACCTCTTTGCATCAGTAGTGGTAACTACTAGTAGACATGCACATAGGTAGCTCGTCTGTTCTGTCAGTAGACTTTGTTTCTGCTTACCAGTAACTCTGGGGTGTGAGTGACTATCTGTGAAATAGTTCTATCGGTAGACTTCTGTCTATCGGTAGCTCTGGTTTGTTTGTCTGTCGGTATCTCTATACATGTCAGTGACCTTAGTGTATCGATGACTCTTTCTATCGGTAGACTAAGTCTATCGGTAGACTGAGTACCGGTAGCTCTAGCTAAATGAAGATCAATGACTTAATACTTGTCTATTTCATACACAACAATTCCGAATGGATTAGAATTACTTCAGAACTTATATAAACATGGATAAACAAGGATTAAACTATCTTAGGGATTATTTTAATATTATTATCATATTGAGCACAGATTGAAAGAATTAATATATAGAAAAACATTAGATTGAGATTATCAAAGTATATGAAATCATAATTGGGATTATCAAAACAGGTGAGGTCAACATATTTATTTTCATAAAATAATTTCATATTGTAATATTTTATTGTTTGATTATTAGAATATAATTTTTTGATACCTTAATTAATTTTTGAAAGTGTTGTAAAATCTGTTATAGTTTTAAAAGTAGATTTTTTTATATAAATGGAAATTTTATTTAAAAATTAATTTTCCCATATTTAGAAAATTATTTTCATAAAATGGTTTCCATTTTTTAATTCTACAAAGTGAAAAATGGCTATTGTCGATTTTATAGATTTTTTTAAAATATTTGATTTTTTTGGTGAATAATGAAATACGATAATTTATGATATAAGATAAATAAATGAATGTTTGAATCATTTTTGATGTATGGATGATGTATGAAAAATTATCTAGAACTCACTCTAGCTATTTACTTTGTTTATTCACAAGAAAGAACATAATTTCTTGTCTTGATCCAAAATAAAAAAATAACGAACAGAATAATAAGAAAACACCCCCTCCTCCACTATAAATACCAACCCTCACCACCTCTTCTCCTCTTGGTTATTTTTCAATTTCTTCCCAATAATATTCCCAATACTCTAAAAAAATCTAGGATTATTTTTTCTCCCCAAAAGACAAAATCCTTTTGACAAAGGAGGTTCTCAAGGAGAAGAAGTTCAAGAGGTAAAATCCTCTTTTGTTTTCCTTTAATCTGTTTTCGATCTATTTAATTTTTTATATTCTCCACACCTACCTATCACAAAGTATAATTATAACTATAGTACCGTTTATAAACTATAATTTTATCATGTTTAGGGAATAATACATCATCATTTCTCTTCCTTATAATTGTTTTCTAAAAATGAAAACATCATTCGTGATGTGTTGATATATCATATTCAAGGCAGATGACTTTTTAATTTCCACATACCAACATCACGTTTAATAATAAAACTATTTTTAAGGTTAAAAAATTTATAATATATTTATTAAATCCTATTTAATGTTTTGGAACTAGTATATATACAAAATATTAATTAATAAAACAAAACTATTTTGTGTTGACTGAAAAAAATACAAAACAATCTAAATGGATATCATTAATGTTTTATCTAATGAATAATCCTCACATATAAAAAATGATATATAATACCCTTTAATATTATTTAAGTTCATTAATAACATATAATTTCAATTCTAGACAACTATTCTCATTCTATATGATTTTCCACACATGTTTACATGTGAACTGATCATGAAATCCAAGGAAACGAAAACTTTTGAATGACAGAATTGTATCTTATAACCCATCAAAAAGTCAATAAATGAAATTAGTAAAATTATAATAAATCAAAAACAGGTAAAAAATTTAATTATTTAGTTAATTAATGGATTGAATTTTATTATCCAGGATATTGAGATCTAGTGCAAAACACTTCTGGACATGATGTAAGAGATTCTTTGCAATCCTCCACTCTTCATTTAGGGTAAACTTTCTCACTCTTTACCCCTATGTAATTATTATTTATTTTTATGTAATTATTATAAATTATTTGAATATTTTCTAAACTAACGTATCCATATCATATCATCATAATTTTATGTGTAAATACAAGTTTTAAAAAGGTCCCCTTCTCAATTCTTCCCAAAAAGATTGCCGGATTCAAGGGAACATCCCGATTTCTTACCCATTTTCAAATACACTCACTACAAATAAAAAACCCCTTTAGAAGTGGTTATTTGTTACATGAGAAGGGGTTATAACCCCATCTAACTACATTATCGGTGGTTCTGGGAAACCACCTCTAATGTTCCTGCCTACTGTTAGTAGAGGAACTTGTGAGAAAGCGTTGCTAAATTCATAGTTAATTTAGTGGCGGTTATATTAGAGGAGGTTTAGACCCCCTATAATGTTGCTCTAAATTTTCCACATTAGAGGTGTTTATAATAAATACTTCGTCAAATATAGAGATTTAGGGGCAGTTCAAACCGCCCCTAATGTTGATTGCATTTGGGGCATTAGGGGTAGTTTTTAGAAAACCACCCTATCCCCTATTATCACCCCAGCGTGCCACCCCCACACACCCCCTTAACACATGTTGACACACCCGTGTGCCCCCTTGACACCACAGTGCGCCACCCGTGCACCCCGTTGACACCCCGCACACCCCTATTGACACCCCCATGCACCACCCGTGCACCCTCTTAACACATGTTGACACCCCTTAACACCCACACACCCCCTTGATGCCCCATGCTCACCGGTTGACACCCTCGCGTTCCCCAGTTGACATCCTTGTTCACCTCCTTGACACCTTTGGACAATTGTTTACACCCCAACATGCCCCCTTGACACCTCACGTGCCCCTTGACACCTATTGACACCCCCACACACCCCCTTGACACCCCAGTGTGCCACCTGTGCGCACCCTTAACACCTGTTGACACCCCCACACCCCTTGACACCTATTAATACCCCCTTGAGACCCCTGCGTGCCCCGCTGACACTTCCGCTAATGTGCCTGCCTACTGTTAGTAGTGGCAGTTCTGAGAAAACGTTACTAAATTTATAGTGAATTTATCAGCGGTTACATTAGAGGGGGTTTAAACCCCCTCTAATATTGCATTAACTTTTCAGCATTAGGGGTGGTTATAACAGAAACTGCATGAAATATAGAGATTTAGGGGAGGTTCAAACCGCCCCTAATGTTGATTTCATTTAGTTATTTAGTGGAAGTTTTTATACAACCGCCCCTAACCCCTATGGACACCCCAGCACACCACCCTTTTAACCCCTTGACACCCCGCTGTCACCGGACTTGGACTTCTCCCAAGCTCTCCTACGGCACCCAACTAGATTCCTTTCACAAAGCCTAGATGATTTCTGCCTTTCAACACTCACAACGGAAGTAAGGATTGTAAGGGAAGTGCTTAACAAGATCTCAAGATACATGTGCAAAAAACTTCTCAAATACTTTCAACTTCTGCGTGTCTTTACAAATGAGGAGCCACTCCCTTTATATAGGTCTTGGTGGCAAAGTCTACATCATTCTAGAATATGTACACATCCACAATATTCTAGAGTATTCTAGACTACTCTACTAGAATATACATAGATCATTCTAGAACCCGTTGATATCCACAACCTTCCATGGAGACCTAGAATGTTCCAGACCCATCAAGGCCCAAGGGGTGTTCCGCAACACTCTGGAGAAGTTTGGAATATTCTGAAACTTGGTGGAGATGTAGAGAACTCTATTGTATTCCAGGGAGCCTCACCACCAGGTCTCATCTCCATTTGGCGGGGCATGACATCCTCCCCCACCTATTCTGGTGACATCCTTGGCTCGTCCATGATGATACTACTTGATAGCCCTCGCGAACTACCACTATTTGTCTGCAGGTTCCCAGGATTTCTCACACTCTGGTAAGCCCTTACACTTGATCAAGTACTCCTTACTTCGTGGCACTCCACATCTTCTAACTATCCGATCATCGAGTATGAGATCCACCTGCTTGTCATATGACTTGACCACCATGGTAGGTGCCTTTGTAGACACCCCTCTGCTTGGGTCCTCCATGTCTTCATGATATGGCTTGATCATACTCGCATGGAATAATGGATTGATCTTCAGCTTGGGAGGCAAATCCAAGCAGTATGATACCTCCCCAACTTAGTGCACGACCTCATATGGCCCCTCATATCACCGAATCAGGCCCCTGTGCCCCATTCTAAAAGATTTGTGATGTTGAGGCAAGAGTTTCACCATCACCTTGTCCTCAGGCTAGAAACTCACATCCCTTCCCCCTTTGTCAGCCCACTTCTTCATCCTCTTGGAAGCTTTGTGCAAGTGGGTTCTTGTCATGTTGTCCTGCTCATGCCACTCATTGTCCATAGTGTAGGCGGTTGGGATGCTTCCTTGGTACATCACCCCAAGTACTGTTGTGTGAAGAGTGAGGGGTTGTTGTCCTATCACCACCTCAAAAGGACTCTTCCATGCCGACTCACTCCTTTGCAAGTTGTAGGAGAATTGGGGCACATCAAGAAACATTTCCTAATCTCGCTGGTTGGCACTCACAAATTTCCTCAAGTATAGCTCCAACAAGGCATTCACCCTCTCAGTCTGCCCATCCGTTTGGGGGTGAATGCTCATAGATTATTGGTTCTTCAATCAAAACAATCTGAAGAGATCGGTTCAAAACATACCCATGAAGTGTGGATCCCGATTGCTGATGATGTGTCGTGGTATCCCCAAATACTTCACCACATGCATGAAGGGTAGCCTTTTGATGATCTATTCCATCACATCTTCTGGATCGGGGACAAAACTGGCATACTTTGAGAACTTGTCCACAACCCCGATGATGCTCCCATACCCTTCGGACATCGTCAATGCAACGATGAAGTCCATGGTGACTGTCTCCCATGGACTCTCTATAATGGGAAATAGATGTAACAATCCCTTGGGAAACTGATTGTCCACCTTGTCTTGTTGGAACACAAGACAATTATTCACATAGGATTCCACATCATCCTCCATCCTCAGCCAATAGTATGCTTTCTCTAGCAAGGCCTTGGTGCGGTGTTTCCCTGCATGTCCTACCCATCTTGAGTCATGACACTCCTTGATGAGATCCCTCCGTAGGTTCCCCAATTTGGGACATATATCCTCCTCCTTTTGGTAAGAAGAGTTCCATCCTCCTCCCAAAATATTCTTGTCTTGCCCTCCGCTGCAAGATCCAAGACGTTCTTGGCTATAGGATCATGTTCCATGTGTTCATTGATCCTACCCATGATCCCGTCATCCACACTTGACATGTGGCTGAACACCATCTTCTTGCTAAGTGCATCAGCCACCACATTGGCTGTCTTAGTCTTGTACTCCAAATAATAATCAAACTCGGCCAGGAATTCATGCCATCTTGCTTGCTTCGGAGTTAGCTTCCTCTGGGTTTGGAAGTAGCTTATGGAAACACTTTCGATATTCACTACAAACTTCGACCCCAAGAGATAATGTCTCCATGACCGAAGACAATGTACCAAAAAGGTCATATTCTTCTCTTACACCGTGTAACTCCTCTCAGTGTCATTCATCTTCCGGCTCTCAAAAGATATGGGATGTCTTTCCTACATGAGCACACCCCCAATAGCAATGTCTGAGGTATCAAAGTGCACCTCATAAGGCTTGGTTGGATCCGCAAAGCTCATGACCAGTTCATCTTTGACCATCTTCTTCAAGCCCTCAAATGCCTCCACGCATTTTTCATCCCACTCCCACGGCTTTTTCTTCTTTATCAAGTCAGTGAGTGGAGTCACCTTATTTGAATAGTCACAAATGAATCTCCGATAATAATTCACCAACCCATGGAAATGTCTGAGCTCGAGAACCTTGGTTGGACTCTCCCATTCATCGATAGCCCAGATCATCTCATGATCCATCGTAAGCTTGGCCTCTTTGATCTTGTGTCCCAATAAGAGAACTTTATCCCTTGAAAAGGAACACTTATCCTTCTTCATATATAACTCATTCTCCCTCAATAACTTGAATACGGGTTGTAAGTGTTCCACTTGGCCGACCATTGTTTCACTATATATGACAATGTCATCCAAGTAGACTACCAAAAACTTATCCAAATATTGGTGGAAGACTTTGTTCATAAAGGTGCAGAATGTCACTGGGGAGTCAGTCAAACCAAATGTCATAACAAGGAACTCATAGGATCTGTACCTTGTCATGCATGTGGTCTTCGGCAAATCATCCATGGATATGAGGACTTGATAATATCCCGATCTCAAGTCCAACATTGTGAACACCCATGCCTTGCCCAACTGATCAAAGAGATCCGTTATCAATGGGATTGGGTACTTGTTCTTCACCATGACTTTTTTCAATGCCTGATAGTTCACACACATACTCAAGGATCCATCATGCTTCTTTTGGAATAGAAAGGGTGATCCATCTGGAAACTTGGATGGTTAGATTTTTGCCTCATCCAACATCTCCTTCAACTGCATCTTTAACTCCTCTAGCTCAGGTGGAGGCAGCCGATAGGGTTCCATGGATGGTTGCTTTGATCCCGACACCAACTCAATTTTATGATCCACCTCCCTCTTGGGTGGAAGTCTCTTGGGCAACTCTGGTGGCATGACATCACTAAAATCTCTTAGCACGCCCTTCACCTCATTCGACAACTCATGGTTTTCATCCACCGACCCATCATCTTTTAAGGAAACCAAGTAGGTCTCCTATCCCTTCTTGAAACCCTTCTTCACTTTCATGGTAGAAATTAAAGACAAGTCATGGTTGCCACATACCGTCGTTTTCACCATGCATGGGATTATCTCCTCCATGATCACTGTTTTCTCCAAGTGGGGTGTTGGAATGGCCTTGTCTTTCTTGAAGAAATCCTTCCCCAACACTAGCTTGAAGTCATCCCAGGGAACCACCATGAGATAAATAGCATCCCTCCATTCTCCAGTGCAAAGGGTCACTCCACGAACAATTACACTCACCGGTTGAGGTGTGGAATTCACAGATTTCATGTGACTAGTCGTCCTGGCCACAACTAGCCCAAGTCTTCTCAGCTCATCTTTAGCCACAAGGTTGTGTGTGGCACCCATGTCGAGCATCGCATAGGTGTAATTCCCATTAAAACCCACAATTTCATACATCAACCCATCCTTAGGTGGCGCCTTAGGTGGTTTCTTTACCTCCAATGCATTGAAGAGCCTTAGAGTTTCCATTGCCAATCCATGGGAACTTAATCCTTATCTTCGAACATGGATTTGAGTGCCTTCCTCTGGGGACACTCCTTCCATGTGTGAGGCCCATAAAAAAGTAGCATCCTCGGTGCTTGAATTCCCTTGAGAATTCCTTGGTGTGCTCCTTGGAATTCCCCTTGTCATGGGCATCTCGGTTCCACCTCCTCGCTTGGTCTCCCCACCTTTACCCTTGAACTCCTTCTTTGGATTGGGGGGGGGGGGGGGTTCAACCTTATTCTTGTATTCCACCAAGGAATTTTCAATGGACATGGCTTCAGTGAAGGTATTAGGCCATTGACCTCGCACTTCTTTTTGTTCCCATGGATGAAGACCTTTGATGAAATCATACATATGATCATAATCTGGCTTTCCACGTACTTGGAGCTTTAGAGAGAGATACTACCGAACATACTCATAGATTGTCCCCGTGTGCTTCAAAGTTCGCAGCTTGTCCCTTGATTCCCAATCAGATTCCTTTGGGTAGAACTGAGCATAGACCCATTGCATGAACTCTTCCCATTATGGAAGTTCCTTCCAACCATCCTTGAGCTCTTGGTGCCTCATCCTCCACCATAGAGATGAATCTTCACCAAAGTATACATCAATGATCTTCACACGGCTCATGTCTTCCATCAATCTAATAGCCTAAATGTATTGCTCAACTTTCCAAAAGAATTTGTCTACCTCTTTGGCATCCCACTTTCAATTGAAGTGTTTTGTACGGCTGAACCCCACCTGCCTTGGAGGGGGCTGGGGTGCCGCACGAGCGGATTGCTGTGCTGAGATACTCAAACCGTGACAAGTGGTATCAGAGGGGATGTGCCTCGTGGTGTTGAGGAATGTTTCTAGACAGACCATGGTGGTGGGAGCGGAGTCAAGGGGTGTCATGCGGTGGTGACACGACATAGAAGGTCGCACTTGCGAGATGTCCGAGGCAGAGATGTCACTATGAAGGGTAGGTCTCATGGAGGAGGTTTTCTACCCTAAGAGAGAGGCTGGACCATGGTGGTTTGTGACCCAAAGAGTGGGTGGGCCATTGATGTCAACGATAAGGAAAGAGTATCCCCTGAGGCCAGGCTTGGTAGCCATTTAGTTGGAAGTAGTTGTGGACATACAGAACGCCAAAATCCTGCATGCACGAGGGCGTGCATGGAATGGTGGTGGGAGAATGTCACGACCTAATCATGGGGGTCCTGTCCTACACCAGCAAGAACATCAAAGTTGCAGTTCATCTGGTTATTCCCTATCTAAGAGATGGGAGTCTCCCCAAAAAAGAGGAGGATGGTGTGTGTCAACCTTGACACCACTGGTTGGGAGTTGGGGCCACTCTCCTGATCAATCAATGGTAGGACGAAACCAGAGAACCTCACATATAAAGAGCTGGATAGCTGAACTCTGCCTGCCTTGGAGGGGAATGGGGTGCTGTATGGGCGAACAACTATGTTGATAAACTCAGCCTGTTAAACTGCACACCCCTGTTGACACGGCCGTGCTCCACCCGCATGATCGCTTGACATATGTTGACACCCACACACCCCCTTGATGCCCACATGACCCTTGATGCCCCACGGACCCCGGTTGACACCATAGTGTGGCCTTGTTGACACCCTAGTCTGCCCCCGTGACACCTGTTGTCACCCCAGCGTGCCCCCTTGAAACCCTGTGTGCCCGTTGACACCTGTTGACACCCCCACACCCCTTGACACCCCAACGTTCCACCCGCGTGCCCCTTGACATATATTGACACCCCCACACCCCTTGACACTGGTTGACACCCCCCACGTGCCCCCTTAACACCCTCAAACACCCCCAAACAACCCGAGCGTGCCCCCTGACACCCCACACCCCCTATTGACACACAGGTGCCCGAGACTGTGCGCCATGCCCATGGCGTAAAAAATATTTCCAGAGGTTTCAAACCCTACACCTGTTCGATCCATCGCACAACACCGAGCCACTAGGCTATGCACGGTTATGTGTATAATGTACACTGTATTATATTTAATTATATCCCGTAGTATTATATATATATATATTTTTGTTTATAAATATAAAAAATATAATATATTTGTGTTTAGAAATACAAAAAATATAATATATTTGTGTTTAGAAATAGAAAAAATATAATATATTTGTCTTTATACAATATATTTCCCTATAACATAATATATATTTGTGTATAATATTTATATATAATATGTATTTATGTATAATTTTAATATATTTGTGTATAATATATATATATACATATTAGAGTATATTAAATATATATAAATACATATTTATACATATATTAATAAATATATTTACATTCATGTGTGTGTGTATTTTTGTTTTTATAGATATAATAAACTTATAATATATATTATATATATATTATATTAAATAAATTTATATTATATATTAATGTATTTAATTATATACATTAATATTATATCACCAACACACATATATATACACACAAAATTAAATGCATTCATATAATTGGAAATAAATAATAAAATTAAATGATATATATATATATATACTAAATGAATTTATAATTAATATGCTATACCACAATATAGATAAAATAATTATACAATACATATTAATTTATTTATAATAAAATATTTATAATATAGTTTATTATATAAAAAAATAATATATTTATATTTAATTTTGTCTAAATTATGTAAATTAGTATACATAATCTAATATAAATGTACTTATACATATGTATACTATACAAATGTATTTATGTATATGTGTGTGTGACAACAATATTATTAATTATTATATGATATATATATTTATTTATGTGTGTGAGTGTTTGTGTGTGTTTCTGAAATTAATTTATAGTTAATATGATATAATAATATATATATTAAATAATTATATAATACATATAAATTTACCTACAATAATATACTTATAATATATAATATAAAATAAATAAATAATAAATTTATATTTATATTTATATTTATATTTAATTTTGTCTAAATTATGTAAATTAGTATACATAATCTAATATAAATGTATTTATACAAAAGTATACAATAAAAATGTATTTATATACGAGTGTGTGTAACAATAATATTATCAATTATTATATAATATATATATATATATGTACTATATTAATCTACAATTAAAATTGTATGGTACAAGATATGAAAAATAATTATATAATACATATAAATTTATAAATAATTAAATTTTTATAATATATATATATATATATATAATATAATACTATAAAATATATATGTTTATGTAAATTTATATTTAATGTTGTCTATTATATATATATTTGTATACATAATATAATATAAATGTATTTATACAAAAATCTAAAATAAAAATGTATTTATTATAATATATGTATAATATAAACCATGATATAAATGTATAGTATTTATATAACCATATATAAATATTATAAATTTTAATAAATATATTTATGTTATATATCAGTATTTATATAGAGGTATACATATTTGTGTATATGTATATGTATTTATTTAAAATATTTATATAATGTCCTTATATATATGTGTTATAAAGTATTTAAATACATTTATATAATGTGTTTATTTAATACACACAGACACACATGCACACACCCACATAGATATTATTTTTTTTGAATTTATATGAGAATTATTTTAGAAAATAAATTAAAATATAGATTGAGTTTAAAACCCCCTCTAATCAATGGGATTACCAATAGTTCATAACCCACATAAAATTTCACAAATTAGAGGGGGTTAACAACCCCCTGTAATTTCATAAATTAGAGGGGGTTCAAAACACCCTTAAATTTTCTTAATTTTAAGGGGTAAAAAACACCCTATATTGTCATCAATTAAAGGGGGTTCAAAACCCCCTATAATGTCATCAATTGGGGGGTGGGGGGGGGGGGTTCCAAATCCCCTCTAATTTCAAAAATTATAAGCGTTTCAAAACCCCCTCTAATGTCATTAATTTCAAGGGTTTAAAAGCCCCCTCTAATGTCATCAATTAGAGGGGCAGGTCGTGGGGTCAAGTCCCCAAGTTTGCGAATTAATGTAATTTTCTTTTTTGCGTCATGTGCCACTTTCGCGGTTGTACCCAAATTTTTTAGAAGGGGTTCAAAACCCCCTCTAATCTAGTGGATTAGTGATGTTTCATAAACCCCCTCTAATATCTTAAAACAGAGGGGGTTGTGAACCCCCACTATTTCCTTTAAAAAATTAATTATATATATATATACATGTATATCCAAATGAATTATATATATATAGATTCTCTAAAGTCCAACAGAATATATATTTCCACTAATTATTAAATTAGTAGTGGTTTTGATATAACCAGATCTAATATCAAACCAAATATTAAAAAAACAATGCTAAAAAATTTAGATGTGCTTGTGGAAAATCCCTATATAATTTTTATAGAAAATGAATTTGGAGGGGGTTTAAAACCCCCTCTAGATTCGATGATTATAGACGGTTGTGTAGAACCCCCTCTAATGTTACAAAAAACGAATCTATAGGGGGTTGTGCAGAACCCCCTCTACATAACACCCTTTAATGTACTGTTTTCTTAGTAGTGAATACATAATCTATTTTAAGCGATCATTATTTTTATAAAATCTCAAATTTTATAATTAAAAACTATATTGGTTCATTTCTTGTTTTATACAATCATTTATGTCTTTTACTTTTTAAAGAATCATTAAAAATTTCCCTTAAAATGCACCAACGTGTCTCTTTTCTAAAGATTCTTAAAAACTATTTTTACAAGTTTTTACTTTAGTTTCACATCATTTATCATGATCTATTCCTATATTACCATATGAATTTCAATGTATCTTTTAAATCTAATATTACATGTAAACTATATTATTCTCATTTGTTATTCTTTATGACATGATTACAATTCCCATTTCATTCCATGGGTAACCCTTATATTTATTCGTCATATTAGATTCTTCATGTGACACAGATATTCATGGATATGTTTTTATGGGTGAATCCAAATAGCAGTCTAATGAATTATGTAATGTTTAGTCTCATGTGATGTCATGTGGAATGGTCTTTTTTGTTAGCCTTGACTCATGCATATCATGTGCAATGGTCTTAGTGGTTATCCTAGACTCATGTTAATCGTGTACAATGGTCTTGGTGGCTAGCCTTGAATCATTCGATTGTCATGTTGTATATTGTTTCCATATTCCCTTTATTCCATGTTTATAGGATCCCATATTCTATATGTTATGATTTCATAGTTTTATTCATGTACCATGTTTTTTATGTCATCATGTTATGCCTTCAAACACATCGGGTATGCTTTATTCCTATATTTATTCCCTTTTTGGGATTTTTAGCTCATCCCTTTGTTCATGTATTCCCCATTTTATCTGAAGTAGATATAAGGTATCAGAGGAATTTAGAAGATCACTATGAATATTTAATAAAATATTCTTTTATTTTTGTTTTATTAATTCTAATTATGTACATAGTCTTTCAATGACACTAGAATTTACAATCCTAAGGTTTTATTTGATATATAATTTTACTTAAAATCAAGTTATAATATTAATTAAAGGTCAGAGTCTCTATAATAGAGATAAAATTTTCATTACTTTTCATGTGTATTTTAATGATTTAGACCCTATCAATTTAACAATCTGAGGTGATTTACAACATTTCAGGATTTTTGTTGAATTTTGTGCAAAAATTTGAAAAAACATTAATTCTAGAATTTTAATAGTTTTATGTAACTTCTATATTTTGAACATATAAATTTCAATATTGACCCAAATTCAGAAATTATTATTTTTTGATTCCATTGTTCATTAGATTCAACTTCTTCTTCTAGACCCAGAGCCCATTAGAACTTCCATAGGCCTTGAAAAATCAATAATTTTGAAAAATATTCCTGGAAAATAGATTGGAACCTCCTCATTAAATGAGGATTAATTCAGGATACAAAAATCCAAATGACGTTCTTCTTGCTTTATTTTAAATAGGACATGAATAAAAATGTTCACATTAAATTTGAAAGATCTGTTTTCTCATTAAGGCTGCTACTGTACGTGCTAAATTGGAGGATGTTTAAGAGTCTATTTAGTCAAAAAAAGAGTTTTTGAGTAATTGTGACATACATTTTTGTATAAGTTTCCGAAGAATATGATATTTTACTGTGAAGTTAAAAGATATAGGGAAAAACATTTAATAAGACACTATCCTAAAAACATTCCATTTATTATGTGAAATAAACTTAAACTCTCAGTGGAAAAAATTTGGAGGGATAATTTTCCACACCTAAAACCTATAAATGTGTGCATCCAATTCCATTAAAAGTGTTAAAGAATGATAAATAAGGGATATGATAGGGAATTAGATCATTTTATATGTATTTTATCTTTTATCTTTTATTATATTCACAATTATATATTCTTCCCCATTCAACACTATTACCCATTGTATGGAGGGTAAACAATTTTTAATGATTGGGGAATGAGGAGTTTTCCTTTTGTAATGTTGGAGTATAGTGACTTAACATAAAACTATATTTTTATATTGAATGATTTAAATTTTTAGTGGTTCTTAATTATCTTAATGTAATTATATTTAGGGTTTTGGTTGCATTCATTGTCTATATATTTCAATGAAGTTACTTTAAATCCCTTTTACTAGTGCAAGTTGTCTCAATTGAATTGATTGTTTTAGATAGTGAGTGTCTAGAAATCATTGGAGTGTATACAGAATAAGTTAACTTTTTTTATACTTATATGGAGATTTTTTTTTCAATTGGGACTTTCCTAAGTATTTTGGGAATGATTTACATAATTTCATGTACATATGAGTGATTTCCATTACATTCTTCAAAAAACGGTGATTGATAATTTAATCGAGGATTATTTTATTTATCATTAAATTAGAAGAGAGGGGAATTCATTTAATGACCATTATTACATTTAAAAAGGTTATACTACCCTCATCCCATCATTTTATTCATCAGTTTTTGTTCAATATTTATTTTGTTTCTTTATTTCATTTTAAAATAAAAAACTTTAAAAAAGAACCTCCATTGATTTGTCTAATTTAAACTTAAAATTTTTATTGTTGTGCACTCCTATCTAGAAATGTCCTAGTTTAATAACCAAAATACATTTCTAAATTATGAAATAATTGTTCATTACACACACCATGATTGGAATGAAATTTCCCAGACCCTTCTGGTACATTCTTTTGTGAAAATCCAGTGTTTGAGGTGTTTTGGGAGGTCATGCGTACTCATTTCAAGAGTTTTCTAGTTTTATATTTTTTCCCAATGGCAGGTTGTGTCACTGGGTCTCTTCAGTGAATCAATGTTGGTAGGTCATGTTTGTGGATCACATCAGTGACTTTCTTTTGGTAGGTCACGTTAGTGGGTCACATCAGTGACTCATTTCTAGTAGGTCAAGTCGGTTGGTCGAGTCAGTGACTCGCTGTCGATGGGACGAGTTGGTGACTCACTATCGGTGTGTCATGTTAGTGACTTATTGTTGGTAGGTCACATATATTGTTTTATTCAGTGAATCATTGTTTGTGAGTCATGTTGTTGATATGAATCACTGACACACCCAATGGTGAGTCGTTTCCAAATTTTCCAAGTTTTTCCAGTTTCACCCCTCTTATATTTTATTTGACATAAATCGTGTTTAAATCCTTTTTTTACAATTTATGATGATGTTTAAAAGGATATTAAATATATCTTTAATATCATATCATTGATGAGACTTTTTAAAGGCCAAGACATGTGGTTTTTTCCACAAAATGAATCTTATATAATTTAAAATCGTCACACTTCCATTGATATATGATATCGCCTTTTTCTAAAGATAATATCCTCTCTTCCTTGAATCCTTCCATTTTATCCCAGTGCACCTAGATCCTTTGTTTCCTATGGATTAATGTGTTGTTCTGTGGACTTCCGATCTAATTTTACCATGGAGTCTTTCCTGCTACTCGCACACCACCAGTTTTAGCACAAGGAGGAGTTTCTGATCGATTGTTGTTTCAAGTAGGGATCCCTTTGTCTCCCTTTATTATGTATCATGCATGGTGAGTGTACTCATGTATCCTTGTAAATATTTTTGGATCCATGTTTTATGAAGAAAATAATAAATAATAAATGAGGGGATGGGAAGATGATGATAATGATCATGCTGTCTTAGTTATTTTTTATCCATATTACGTATTGTATCCTACTGAAAATTATGGCCATTGGGGGCCTTTTTTTGTGAAAGGGTGATGGATTATGGATGTTTTCTCTTGTTTTATGTTTAATTTTTCTATTTACAAAAAAATAATTATCAACTTATATTCAGTTAACTAATTCGATTACCCATGATTAGAAACCTTCTGTGATCACCCCTGTATTATCAAAGTCGAATAAAAGAATGAGTGTTTGCAAAATCTGAATACACAATGATTTATTTGATGTGGTTATGTACTGTGTGTGGTTCATTATGTTTTGTGCCTTTTGTGGTTTTGTAGTGCTGGGGTTGTGATAGTTATTGTGGATGGTGTGATATGGGTGGTGAAATGGTATATCAGGTTGAGAGATTGACTGATTGTGGAATGAATGAGCAGTGTTTGAGATGTGGGGCTTCAGGTTTAGGTTGTTCTTTTTTTATGTTTATGGGAGTGGCATTATTATATAGTATGGATATTGGGTTGGTTTTGATGAGGTGTGATGTCAGGTTTGACAGTATGTTGGGGGGTTTACTTGTTAAGAGGAAGGATTTGGTGGCATGACTTTGATGAATGATATTGGTAGTGGTTATCATGGTTTATGCTATGTGTATTGATGTATAATATGGTTGGTAGTTTCCCATGTAGGGATGTAATGAATAAATTGTTTCTTTAATAAATAATGAAAATTAGTTAAATGAGTTGGCTAGGGGTATGTTTGAGTTGTGTCTTATTGTGGATGGACTCCTTTTATCAGCTTTTGAAGTGATGGTTTCTAGTATTAAATAATACATTTAGTTGCTGCAGAAAAGTTAAAAGTATCACGAGGTTGTTGGTTGTTTGATTGAGAACCCATAGGTTGGTCTTGAGTATTTGATAATATATATATATATTCATACCAATATTTTCCTTGAGTTTTCTATACACACCCCATTCTAGTTGAGCACAATGTGCCGAACACCCCAATTGTTAGGGGGAGGTTGTCTTTCCCAAACATTCTAGTGGGAGGATGGATGGTTGTCCACCCACTCTTCTCTGCTCCCTCTTCCAAGTGGTTATAGAACAAGATTCTTCAGGAAGGTAGTGGTTTGTGAGGCCTAGGTGTGTGTAGGTGAGTTGTGTTTTCCTAGGTTTATTTAGGATTATGTGTTTTTTATTCCTAGGTGTCTTCATGGAGAGATGTATTACATTCCTAGGTGTTTTTAGGATGTATTGTGACATGTAGCCCAGGTGTCTATGGGAAATACGTAGTTCTGAGGCCCAGGTGTGTGTATGAAAGATGTGATGTGGTATGTGGACTAGTTGTTTGCGGGTCATATATAGTTTTGGGTCCAAGTTATGTGATGGAAGGTTGTGATGTGGTTCTTTCGAAAGATGTTGGAGTGATAGAACATTTTCTGTTAGGGTGTGAGAGTGTCTAATTAGTGGGAAAGTGGTGTGGGGTACCCAATCATTGATGTGCTCTATATTAATTTACATGAAATTATATATTTGGTGAGTGTGAATTTGGTGAGTTGGGGGGGGAAGTATACCTTGTTAGGTGCTTTTGGTGCCTCCAGTTTTCTCACGGGGGCATTAGTATGCTTCTCCACTTGCTATTGAGAGACATTCGTTTTTCCATGCTGAGTATACTTGTATGATCAGCCTACATATATAAAACTACTTTCAGGTTTCAAGGAGGACTACATGGAACGTGATGGGCTTTCATATCTTGGACATTGGGATAGTTTCTATGTCACTACATAGCCTTGTTTGTGATATTTACTTCATAGACACTTGTTTTGTAATAGTTGTTTTTTAAAACATGCTTGTGGGGTGGATTTTGTATTTATTTTATATATATGTCATGGAGTTGGTTTTTAGTTGATAAATCTTACCTACTAATATTGGTTACTATAAAAATGTTATTGACTCCCATTTTGTGAGATTTTTATACCCTTGGTGTTGGTCTCCACCCCATGGACTACTGGAAGTGAGAATTGGGGGTCATTATCTCTATTTCTCCATTGCCATCCCAGGAGGGGAATCTTTTGAGGTATGTGTCATGACAGAATGGTATCAAAGCTGATGGATATGAGAAAGGATGGAGTTTGGAGATAGGCACCACAATGATTTCATGGGTTGTTAGGGAAACATTCTTACGTGACCTTGGTGCATAACATAGGCCAGGGAAGACCAACCAAGACACGGGATTTTTGGCCCACCATGATCCGATGAAAGGACATTGAGTTTAAATAATGACCAAGTGAGTGTATACAGATTGTAGGGTAGAGACCCTAGGAAATGTACATTCATCATGATGACTTGAGTTCTTGTTTTAATTGGGTGTTTTAGGGAATTTAAATAAATAATGAGATAAAATTAATCTTAAACAAAATTTCATACTACTAGGGCATAGGCGTTCCTTGTTAACTTCTCAGCTATGGAACCCGATCATTATCTGTGTGTGGCTAGGGTAGTTGAGGCTGATTAGTCTGATCCATTTGATCTATGGATGGTTAATCTAGTGGAGGAGTACATCCAAGGGAAAATAAGATTACACGCTTTCTATAAACATGCCTTGGGAATGTATGAGGGTAGTGGTTTAGATAAGGAGATGGATAACTAGAATGAGGAACCAAAAATCACCTTCAAAACGATCTGGGCTCTAATGGAGTACTGGGTTATGTTGGCGATTAGTTATTTTGAAGAAGTTGGGCTTCGGTGCTGTATTATGTTCCTGGGAGAGACAAATGAGGCTGATGTTTTGTGGGTCAATTTTGAGAAGGAGTTTAGTGCTTAATTTCTTTCTTCGACCATAAATACTGAGAAGGAGAATGAGCTACTCTCTCTCCAATTATGACATATTTCAGTACAGGAGTTGGGGATCAAGTTCAAGTATCTTTTTCACTTTTATCTAGATCTCTTTTCGGATAAGGACTCTCAGGAGAGACGCTTAGAGGAGGCACTTCACCCTTTTCTCCAGTACACAGTTACCCCTTTACCTTGCTGACGTACATGGAGGTCTAAAAGAAGGAATAAGTAGTTGAGAGGATGCACTCACGATTAGATCTACCACAAGAGGGGATTCAATATATTTATTTTAAGGGAAAGGTTATCAGTATCAAGTCTCAAGAAACAGGTCTATTGAGGTTCCAATAAGTGAGGAGGTGACCTCATCAGTTTCTGTTACAACCCTATGGTTCCAGTCCTATCTTGTGGGTATGGGTCCAGTGTGGTTTATATGTGGAGTCTGTGGGAATTACCAGAGTTAGTGCCCGGAGAACATTTGATCTCGATATGGTGGAGGTGGGAAGGTTCAATTCCCACCATAATAATAGTTTCTATCAAGTCCATTTTTGAAGCAGGGACAACATGCTTCTACTCCACTGAGAGGAGATGAGGAAGGCATTGGTTGACCTTAGGGTGTTCCTCTGGGACCTCAACCCGGGAGTAGTCAAGGAGGCCATCATCAACAGAAGGGAAGAGGAGATACTAGTTGTCAGATATAGGCAACAAAGGTAAAAATTCTAGCAGGGACAAATATCGTTTGAGGTATGAATAGATTATTTAGTACATATGCTTATGATTTGTTTTATTTGGGACCATCACACTCAACCATTGTAACTTATCTAGACCATGCTCTAGTACTAGAATTAGAGAGGATTCCCATTCCCTTGGTGTTGAGTATGTCAGTTGGAGGTTAGATCAACCTGCTTGATGTGTTCCAGGGACGTAGACAGATGATGGGATGACATCAGTTATGTGGGGATCTATTCCTGTTACAGATGAAACCATACACTTTCATCCTTGGTATTGACTGCTTTTACTCAACACATTCTATTATCAACTGCTTCCAAAGGAGAGTCATTTTCAGACCTGTATGGTCAGTGAATGACTTTCGTTGGTGATCAGAGTTGTCAAATGGGTTGTTGGGATATGGATCCCCTCTATTTTTTAATAGATATGTTTGTTGAATCAATGGATGATAAGATGGAGAATGTTTCCAATGAAGTTGAGGAATTCTTGGATGTTTTTACCCAAGCAGGTTTTGAATTTACCCTCTCAATGTGATGTTGAGTTTGGGATAGACCTGCAGCCCGATGTGTCACCAATTTTGATGGATAACTATCGAATGAAACATTCTGAGTTACAGGAGATGGGGATTCATATAGATGATCCAATAAAGAAGGGATTTATCTAGCCTAATGTATTGCTGTGTGTTTCTCCAGTCTGGTTTGCGAAGAAGGCGGATGATGGTATGAAGTTGTGCATAGACTGCCATATGTTGAACTAAGTGATGGTCAAGAACCATTACCCTATCCTAAGGATAGGCGATCTCTTTGACCAGATTGGGGTAGCATTTTGGTTCTATAAGATCTATTTGTTGTCTAGGTATCACCAGTTGGTGGTGAAGGAAGGTGATATCGAGAGTAATACTTTCAGATGAAGGTATGAGAACTTGAAGTATTTGGTCAGGCCATTCAGTGTTACGAATGAACTAACCATGTTCATGGGGAATATGAAATATTTCTTTTATGAGTTCATAGACTAGTTTATCTTCATATTCATCAATGACATTATGATCTACTTGATTTCATAGGAGGATCATACCAAGCATATCAGGACTGTATTGGAGGTTATTTGACACCACCATCTCTATGTGATGTTGTCTAAGTACACGTCTGGATGGGATAGCGACACTTCCTTCGACATGTGGTGTATCATCATGGTGTAACAGTGGACCTGTCAAATGTTGTGGCAGTTGTTTCTTGGGTATCACCTATGAACATGGAAGAGGTCCATATTTTCTTTATTCTAGAAGGCTATTACTGGAGATTGGTACCTGATTTCTCTCAATTTTATGATCCATTGATAGATCTGACTAGAAAGGATGAGGCCTTTGTGTGGAGTGAGAAGTATCAAAAATATTTCAGCTATTTGAAGGGGATGGTTTTTAGTGCTCCAGTACTACCTATTTCTAAAGGAAGGGGTGATGTTTGAGGTATTTTTAGATTCCTCCCATATAGTCTTGTGGTGTGTGCTAATACAGCATTGAGGAGTGATCTATTATGGGTCTAGGAAGTTATATCCCGATGAACATAACTATTACACCCATGATCCTGGGATAGTAGTTGTCATGTTTTTGAAAATGTTATGGTAGCATTATCTCATTGGGGAGCACAATGTGCTCTTCATGGAACACAAGATATTGAGGTATATATTTCTTAGTGAGATTCAAACTTACGACAATGATGGTGGATGGAGTTTTTCTTGGATTACGACTTTGAGATCTCCTACATCTGAGGAAAAAGGGAATTTTGAGGCTGATTATTTGAGTAGGAAGTCACAGAGAGAGGTAGTTCAAGAATATGTAGATTCTTATAAGGTGATGGAGAAGTTGTCTGCATCTCACTTAGATAAAAGAATGAATGGTGGAAGAGGATGTTTTTTAGAAAACAATAAAGTCATCTTTCATACAACTGGTGGAGAAGTATCAGTGGGGAGAATCAGAGGAGGAGGTGTTGTGTGATCATGTTGACCAGGGAGATTCTTCAGGTGGATGGTAAAAATTA
Organism: Viscum album; assembly: GCA_963277665.1. Classification (NCBI taxonomy): domain Eukaryota; kingdom Viridiplantae; phylum Streptophyta; class Magnoliopsida; order Santalales; family Viscaceae; genus Viscum; species Viscum album. The sequence goes on along the minus strand of OY728133.1, from coordinate 965,446,422 downwards.
GATGGTTTTCTATGGGAGGTTGTTTGTACCAGTGGGTTTTTATGAGGGAGTGCTCCGTGAGTTTCACATCTCAACTTTAGTGGTACATCTGGTAGTTTCCAAGATTTATCATGTATTGAGATAAAAATTTTGGTGTCCTGAGATGAAATTAGTGGTATTAGAGTTTGTGGCTAAGTATTTAGTGTGACATCATGTGAAGGCTGAGCACCATGTTACCAGTGGTTTGTTAAAGCCCTTAAATCTAACAACACACACTTATTTCATACATAATCTTGAATATATTCAAGAAAAAACTTCCTTTTAAATTGAGGATCTTTTCATGTTTAGATCTTTAGAGAAATAAGACAAATCATTCATAACATTACACATTTTTACATAGTTGATACCATAAAAATCAGTTTCCATTTTCCTCAGAATATAAAACATTAAAACTTTAAACAAGACTCCTTGACAATTCTTCAAAATTTAACTTGTCTTCATTCCTTGTATTACTCATCCATTAACCTATGAAAAATCATTTAAAAACTTGGGATGAGCAAAAAAGCTCAGTAAGGTATGAAAAAGAAGGAAAAATCACATTATCCCATGAATACGCATGACGTAAGAAAACATTTTCAAAAGACATGATTTCCACCCATAAATACTTACTTTGTGTAAAATGAGATTTACACAACATCCAAACCAAACATAATTATAATCATAGAGGTATCTTGGGGCATTACTTACATAATCTTGTAACCATCTTGGCTACCTTAAAATTTGTAACCCTCACGGCTACCATAATTTGTGTAACCATCGCAGTTACACGTGGAGTAACCATACGGCCGACCTCCAACTTACTCATACCCAATGCATTGGAGGGAAATATAGGTTCCACCGTTCATCATAGACATTTCACAATAACCAAAACATTATCATACAATATAAATCATAGCATAAAAACATTGCTTCTGAATCTTGTAAAACAGAATTTTAAAAAGGGGATTTTAGAAGAAAAGTCCCTTATAAACATCATATACTTGAAGTGAGACTTAATAGAGTGGATGGAATATGTATATACTCTGTAAACACACATAATAAAACATAATATATACATAACCCATCACACAAACAATTTAAATAGCACATAAATAATAAAGTAGACGGTTAACCCAAAGAATGGAAATCGGGTTATGAAATCCATTACCTTGGGCTTGTATTACTTCAAAATTGTTTAAACCTCCTGTATAATGGTTAAAATAGTGTTATTAGTATTTTAAAGAAACATGTTTCTTGTTTATAACATCTTATATTGTCATTTCATAACCTCATTTCACCCCTTAATTGTTAGTATTTTGTTCCTTGCATTATTTTGGGAGAGTTCTTTTGTGATTTTCACAATCGGTTCATGATGAATCATTCTTGTTGATTGGAAGTGAAAATCTAGAATTGGAATGGATTAGTTTTTACATATTTTCAGTACCATAAATTATACCATTTATCACATTGATGCTTTATATGATGATTATTCATAAGTTAAAACATTAATTATGTTCGTTTAGATCATTTAAGTGGTTCTTTGATAATTACAACCTCATTTAGTCTTATAAATTTGAATAATGAGTACAAAAGAATTCCAGAACCTTATGTGAGTCATAAAACATATATAATAACCTGGTTCAACCATATAAATGGTTTCATGGCCAGATTAAAGGTATAAATTGAAGAAGAGAACATGTCGTTTTTGAAGGTGATAAATTTAACACCTCATGAACAACGTTCTCTTTAATAAAATAAATGGAAGAGGGAAAGGGTGCGGGGTGATATAACATAACATTAGAATCATAATATTACAGTATATATATAATACTTGATTTACAGAACAATTTGGATGAAGATAGGTAGGGAGAGATCAAGAAAGGAACTTGAACTTGAAAGGAAATTAAAGGAGAAGGGGGAGAAAAATTACCTTTAGAATCCTCCTCTTGAGATCCTTTTTAAGGAAGCTAGGCTTGGTCTATTGATGAGACCAGAAGCTTTTGGACGTGGGGGATGAGCTAGGGAAGGTGTTTGGGTAGAGTTTAGAGAAATCTTGGAGCTTGAGAGGTGTGAGGAAAAGAGGGAGTGAATGGTGGCTTTTATAGTGGAGGGGAGAAGGGTTTCCTTAATATAAACTTGATTAGTTTATTAATTTCACCAAAGACCAGGAATAGTGAGTATTGTATGACCAATAATATTAATGATATAATTTAATCCCGAACCAAGTGGGCTTACATCAGTAGAACATCATCGGTGACTCAATTAATACATTATTTAGCATTTATTGTGAATTTTCGGATTCCCCTATTCATAAAAAATTCAAGTATCTCAGAAAAATCTAAAAAATTTACCCCAACCATTTTTCGACATGTAGAATCCAAAAATGAATTCCATTTTTCAAAAATAAATTTCTAAATATTATTAATTTAATAATTAATAAAAAACATAATTTAATTAAAAAACAGTTTTTAAGATTAAAACTGAATTTATAGTTCTTTCAAAAATTATGTATGGTCTTATAAAATAATCTAAAAACTATTAGAAATTGATTTAATAATTTATGAATACATTATAGGAAAATAAATATTCTTTTAAATTAATTAAATAATTATAATTAATTATTTATGACTTATTAAATACCCAAAACGTTTACTAAGGTCAAAATGTCACTTTCTAAGATGTCTAAATTTTATTTTATTATTCATAGGTAATGTTACTCTTATTTACTATTCATAAGGGTCATATTACTATTCATAAGGGTAGGTTACTATTCATAAGGGTAGGTTACTATTCACCAAAAAACAAGTTTATTTCATCAGACTCTAAATAACATACTGAACGCAATTGTAGATGACAGTTTCTTGAAATTCAAAACATAGGAGAAATAAAATTATGTTTAAAGGATACTTATAAATATATACCTTAAAAAATATTTCAACCATTTCCAATTTATTTTTAGAAATCCTTAGGATGTTACATTATCCCCACTTTCTTGAAATTGTGTCCTCGCAATTTTATTTACTTATTAAAAAACTGAGGGAATTTTTACCTCATAGCATTTTCAGACTCCCATGTTACTTCTTCAACCACATGGTTTCTCCACAAAACCATTACCTGGTGGATTACCTTATTCCGCAATACCTGTTCTCTTTAATCATGAATCTGAACCAGTTTTTCTTCATAAGAATGGTTCTCTGCCAGCTGAACTGCTTCTGGCCTCAAGACATGTGATGAATCTGGAACATACTTTCTCAACATCGAAACATGAAAAAAATCGTGTACCTGAAATAAGCTTGGAGGAAAAGCTATGCAGTATGCAACTGTTCCAATTTTATCCAATATTTCAAAAGGATCGATGAACCGCGGACTTAGTTTACCTTTCTTACCGAAACACATCACACTTTTCCATGGAGAGATTTTAAGGAAAACATGGTCACCTACCTCGAATGAAAAGTCTTTCCTTCTGTTATCTGTATAACTTTTCTACCTGCTATGAGATATCCTCATGTGTTGCTGGATCACCCTCACTTTCTCGGCCACTTCTTCTACTAATTCTGGCCCCATGAACTTTCTTTCATCGACTTCATCCCAAAACGCAGGAGTCCGAAACCGCTTTCCATACAAGGCCTCAAAAGGTGCCATCTGAATACTAGAATGAAAACTATTATTATAAAAAAACTCAACTAATGAAATATGGTGATCCCAAATTCCCTGATAGTCCATTGAACAAGCTCGAAGCATATCCTCCAAAGTTTGAATCGTTCGTTCTGACTGCCCATCTGATTGAGGATGAAAAACTGTACTGAAATTCAACTATGTGCCCAAAGACTTCTGAAGTCCCTTCCAAAATTTAGAAGTGCACCTGAGATCTCGGTCAGACACAATGGAAAGAGGAACTCCATTTAACCTAACAACCTCCTTGAGGTACAATCGAGAAAGCTGATCTAATGTCATTGTATCTCGAATAGAAAGAAAATGAGAAGACTTTGTTAGCCGATCAACAATAACCCATATCGCATTGTTACCTCGAGAAGTTTTTGGTAGTCCCACCACAAAATCCATGGATATATTCTCCCATTTCCATTCTAGCACTGGCAAAGGATGAAACATCCCCTTCGGTAACTGTCGCTCTGCTTTAACCTGCTGACATGTCAAACATTTCATTGTAAAATCAGCAATATCTCTTTTCATCCCATTCCACCAGTAATACTCTCGAAGGTCTCTGTACATCTTAGTACTTCCAGGATGAACAGAAAATGGAGAACTATGAGCTTCACACAACAATTATTTCTTCAGCTGGGAATCACAAGGCACACACAACCTTTTTTCCAAATCTTAAAACACAATCTTTATCAAGATTAAATTCTGGAAACTTGCCCATTTTAACCAATTATACCTTTTTCTATAGCTCACGGTCTTCCCTCCGCGCTTTCATAATTCTGTCTGACAACGAAGACTGCACTGAAACCTGAAACCAAACAGATATATTCACTGTAGCAACAACTTCTACGCCAAAATTCATTAAATCATTAATCAAGGGTTCATGTTCCAATAGTAGCATGGTTAATGATGCATGATTTTTCCGACTTAAGGCATCTACTGCTTTGTTCACTTTTCCAGGATGGTAATTGATCATGCAGTCATAATCCTTTATCAGTTCTACCCATCTTCTCTGCCTCATGTTTAATTCCTTCTGAGTGAATATATACTTAAGACTTTTATGGTCAGTATATATTTGGCATTTGGTTCCGTATAGATGATGCCTCCATATTTTCAAAGCAAAAACCACAGCTGCCAATTCCAAATCATGTGTGGGATAATTTAGCTCATGAGGTTTAACTTGTCTCGAAGCATAGGCAATTACCTGATCATTCTGCATCAAAACACAACCAAGTCACTTCAAAGAAGCATCACTATAGATGAAAAACTCACCATTCTGAGAAGGTAAGGCTAAAACTAGAGCATTCGCCAATCTCTTCTTTAGTTCCTGAAAACAAACATCACATTCCTCTGTCCAAACAAATTTAACCCCTTTCCGTTTTAACTTAGTTATTGGGCTAGATAACCGTGCAAAGTTCTTAACAAACCATCGATAATAACATGCTAAGCCCAGAAAACTACGAATCTTTGTACCATTTGTGGGTCTTGGCCATTCATCAACTACTTTTGTTTTGGAAGGATCAATTGTTATTCCATCCTTATTTAAAATGTGCCCAAGAAAATAATTTTTTTGCAACCAAAAATCACACTTTCTGAATTTTCCATATAGTTTCTTTTCTTTTAAAGTTTTTAAAACAACCCTTAGATGTTTTTCATCCTCCTCTTTATTTTTAGAAAAAACCAGAATGTCATCAATAAATACAACCACAAACTTATCCAAGAACTCATGAAATACTCAATTCATAAGATTCATGAATACATCAGGTGCATTAGTTAACCCAAATGGCATAACAACAAATTCATAATGCCCATATCTAGTACGAAAGGCTGTTTTCGGAATGTCATCCTCTTTCACCTTTAGCTGATGGTATCCTGATCTCAAGTCAATCTTGGAAAAGTATTGAGCTCCCTGGAGCTGATCAAACAAGTCATCAATATGAGGCAAAGGATACTTGTTTTTAACAGTGATGTTATCGAAAGCTCTATAATCAATGAAAAGTCTCATGGAACTATCATTCTTTTTAACAAACAAAACAGGGGCTCCCCATAGTGAAGTACTGGAACGAATGAAGCCTTTGAAAAGAAAATCCTACAACTGATTTTTTAATTCATGAAGTTCTATTGGAGCCATACGATATGGGGGTTTTGAAATTGGATTAGCATCAAGAACTAAATCAATTGTGAATTCGACTTCTCGTCCTGGTATGACACTGGGTAGCTCCTTATGAAAAACATCAAGGTATTCATTTACCACTGGCACATCATTAATTTGAATAGTTCCCTTATTTTCAACAATATGAGCAAGATAACATTCACTTCCATATTTCAGTAGTTTCTCAGCTTTTTGATATGTTATCAATTTTATAGGTTCATTCTTGTATACAAACTGAAACTCTTTCTGAAAAACAACTTCTTTAGCTCTACAGTCAATCTTAGCATGATAATCAGAAATCTAGTCCATCCCCAGAATAACATCAAACTCATCTAAGGGTAAAACAATAAGGTTTGAAGGTAAAGTCTTTCCACATACCACAATAGAAATATTCTTATAATTCCTCTTTGCTACAACATTCCCCCCTGGTGTTTTAACAACAAGTTCGGGTCTCATTTGTTGAGGTGATATTTCTAATTTACTAGAAAATTTCTCAGAGATGAAGGAATGTGTAGAACCCGTATCAAACAAAACTTTAGCAAAATCTGAGTGAACAAAAAAAGTACCTAATACAACTTCATTGGATGGCCCAATACCTGCTAACGTAGTCTCAAAGGATCTCACTACACCTTTCTGCTTGTAGTCTGGCTTCTTTGCATCATTTGGAACCCTCTTTGGACATGAATTTGCATAGTGACCCATCTCACCACATTTAAAACACTTTATAGTTTTCTTTTCAGGATTAGTCTTTGGATCATTTTCATTGCAATCTCGGGCCATATGTCCAAACATTCCACATTTAGAACACTTCCCAGTTTTGATAAGACATTCCCCAGGGTGCTTCTTGCCACACTTTTCACAAACTGGAAACTGGATTTTCTTACTATAAAATTTCTTTGGTTGATTATTACCCAATTCTTGCCAACGAGACCTCTTCTTCTCTTTGTTTCTAAAATGCATGTGATCGTCAGAAAATTCCATCTGTACCCTCTCATCACAGCGGACAAGTTTCTCATAACTTTTGAATTCACGGGAGGCCAACGCCCTTCGATACCTTGGATTCAATCCTGAGTAAAAGCAGTTGATTTTTCTATCAAGATCCAGAATAAGATTTGGATCATACCTCTCCAGTCGGGTGAAGTTTGTTTCATACACAGCCACTGAATCTTCCTCCTTTTGTTTCAATTCAAGGAATTGCTTCTCCATTCTATGTCACACCACCTTAGGAAAATATTTTTCAAGAAAAATACTTTTAAATTCATCCCACACTAAGGCATCAAAATCCTCTATACCCCTGATATTCCTTACCATTGAACACCACTTATTAGCTTCCCCTTCAAAACAGTAAATGGAAAGACTTACCTTTTGATTTTCTGAACATCCCATAACATCAAATATCTTTTCAAGGGCATTAATCCATCCTTCTGCTGCCACTAGGTCAGAAGATCCATTGAATGCAGGATGATGTTGTCTCATAAAATGTTCCACCATTGTCATGTTCCGTTGGGGTACCTCTATTGGTTCTCTTGCATGGATTCCACCACCATTTATAGCCTGCGTTAGCTGAGCCATTACTGTCAGAAATTGCTCGGTTCCAATCCCTACCATTCCGGGCTGTAGATCAGGAAGGATGTCATTCTGTCGGTGCCTCTCCTCTTCAGCATCCATGTTCCTTCTGTGGACAGCCATTCATAACAAAAATTTCTTAGATGAAGCAACATGGTAATATTTAAATGCTATAACAAATTAAACATAGAGTGAAAATTATTTATGGTATTCTATTAGCATCACCTTAACCCCTAAAGTTATCTAAACCTCCCTCTAATACCAACTCTAACAACCCGCACTTATTTCATACATAATCTTGAATATATTCAAGAAAACACTTCTTTTTACATTTAGGATCTTTTCAAGTTTAGAGACTTAGATAAATAAGATAACTCATTCATAACATTACACATTTTTACATAGTGGATACCATAAAAATCGGTTTCCATTTTCCTCAGAATATAAAACATTAAAACATTAAACAAGACTCCTTGACAATTCTTCAACATTTAACATGTCTTCCTTCCTTGTATTACTCATCCATTAACTTGTGAAAAATAATTTAAAAACTTGGGATGAGCACAAAATCTCATCAAGGTATGAAAAAGAAGGAAAAATCACATTAGCCCATGAATACGGATGATGTAAGAAAACATTTTCAAAAGACATACTTTCCACCCATAAATACATACTTTGTGTAACATGAGATTTAAAAAAGATCCACACCAATCATAATTGTAATCATAGAGGTATCTTGGGGCATTAATTACATAATCTTGTAACCATCTTGGCTACCTTAAAATTTGTAACCATCACGACTACCATACTTTGTGTAACCATCGCAGTTACACGTGGAGTAACCATACGGCCGACCTCCAACTTACTCATAACCAATGAATTGGAAGGAAATATAGGTCACACCCTTCACCATAAACATTTCCCAATAACCAAAACATTATCATACAACATATATAATAGCATAAAAACATTGCTTTTGAATCTTGTAAAACAGAATTTTAAAAAGGGGATTTTAGAAGAAAAGTCCCTTATAAACATCATATACTTGAAGTGAGACTTAATAGAGTGGATGGAATATGTATATAATCTGTAACAACACATAATGAAACATAATATAGACAAAAACCATCACACAAAAAATTTAAATAGCATATAAATAATAAAGTAGACGGTTAACCCAAAGAATGGAAATCGGGTTAAGAAATCCCTTACCTTGGGATTATATTACTTCAAAATTGTTTAAAACTCCTTTATAATGGTTAAAATAGTGTTATTAGTATTTTACAGAAACATTTTCATGTTTATAAAATCTTATATGGTCATTTCATAACCTCATTTCACCCCTGAATTGTTAGTATTTTGTTCCTTGCATTATTTTGGGAGAGTTCTTTTGTGATTTTCACAATCAGTTCATGATGAATCGTTCTTGTTGATTGGAAGTGAAACTCCAGAATTGTAATGGAGTAGTTTTTACATATTTCCAGTACCATAAATTATACCATTTATCACTTTTATTCTTTATATGATGATGATTCATAATTTAAAACATTAATTATGTTCGTTTAGATCATTTAAGTGGTTCTTTGATAATTACAACCTCATTTAGTCTTATAAATTTGAATCATGAGTACAAAAGAATTCCAGAACCTTATGTGAGTCATAAAACATATATTATAACCTGGTTTAACCATATAAATGGTTTCATGACCAGATTGAAGGTAGAAATGGAAGAAGATAACATGTCTTTTTTGAAGGTGATAAATTTAACACCTAATGAACAACGTTCACTTTAATAAAATAAATGGAAGAGGGAAAGGGTGTGGAGTGATATAATATAACATTAGAATAATAATATTACATTATATATATAATACTTGATTTAATGAAAAATTTGGATGAAGATAGGTAGGGAGAGATCAAGAAAAGAAACTTGAACTTGAAAGGAAATTAAAGGAGAAGAGAGAGAAAAATTACCTTTAGAATCCTCCTCTTGAGATCCATTTTAAGGAAGCTAGGATTGGTCTTTTGATGAGAACAGATGCTTTTGGACGTGGGGGATGATCTAGGGAAGGTGTTTTTGCAGTGTTTAGAGAAGTCTTGGAGCTTGAGAGGTGTGATGAAAAGAGGGAGTGAAGGGTGGCTTTTATAGTGGAGGGGAGAGGGGTTTCCTTAATATAAAATTGATTAGTTTATTAATTTCACCAAAGACCAGGAATAGTGAGTCTTGGATGACCAATAATAGTAATTTTATAATGTAATCCCGAACCAAGTGGGCTTACTTCAGCAGAACATCATTGGTGACTCAATTAATACATTATTTAGCATTTTTTGTGAATTATCAGATTCCCCTATTCATAAAAAATTCAAGTATCTCAGAAAAATCTCAAAAATTTACCCCAACCATTTATCGACGTGTAGAATACAAAAATGAATTCCATTTTTCAAAAATAATTTTCTAAATATTATTAATTTAATAATTAATAAAAATCATAATTTACTTAAAAAAACAGTTTTTAAGAATAAAACTGAATTTATAGTTCTTTCAAAAATTATGTAAGGTCTTATAAAATTATCTAAAAACTATTATAAATTGATTAAATAATTTATGAATACATTACAGGAAAATAAATATTCTTTTAAATTAATTAATTAATTATAATTAATTATTTATGACTTATAAAATACCAAAAACGTTTACTAAGGTCAAAATGTCACTTTCTAAGATGTATAAATTTTATTTTATTATTCATAGGTAATGTTACTCTTATTTACTATTCATAAGGGACATATTACTATTCATAATGGTAGGTTACTATTCATAAGGGTAGGTTACTATTCACCAAAAAACAATTTTGTTTCATCAGACTCTAAATAACATACTGAACGCAATTGTAGATGATAGTTTCTTGAAATTAAAAATATAGGAGAAATAAAATTATGTTTAAAGGATACTTATAAACATATAACTTAAAATTTTTTTTAAGCATTTTCAAATTTTTTTAGAAAACCTTGGGATGTTACACTAAATGTCCCAAAGTGGAAGTGGGATGAAAACTCGATTGATTTAGTCACAGGGTTACTCAATGGATAGGGAGGCTAGAATTCAATCTGGGTAGTGGTTGACCAGCTGATGAAATCTGATCACTTCTTAGATATCAAGGAGTCAATCAAAATAGATGCATTATAAAAGAGGTATGTGGATGAGGTGGTATAACTACACAGAGTTCTGAGATTCATATTATCAGATCAGGATACACATTTATCTCACGAGTCTGGAGGGGATTGTAGTGTTCTTTTACTACTCAGTTATGCCTCAACAGTAGCTTCCACCCTCAGAAAGATGGGAAGATATGAAGGACTATCCAGATGCTAGAAGATATGTTGCGATCATGCATCTGGGAATTTGGTATATCTTGGGTACAAAACATTCACTTGGTTGAGTTTTGTTATAATAATAAATTTCAATCTTCCATTGGCATGGCTCGATTTGAGGCATTGCATCAGAGATCGTGTTTTTTTCTATTATTCTAGATGGAGGTTAGGGTGATGATTGTTCCTGGACCTAACATGGTACAAAGAATGACTGAGATGGTTCATCTTGTTCATGAGAGGTTGAAAGTGGCACAAGAAGAGCATAAGTCATACATCGGTCGTAGGAGAAAGCCCTTAGATTTCATAGATGGGGACCATTTTTTCTTGAATGTTTCCCTCAAAATGGGAATGATAGGATTGGTTGGAGGAGTAAGATTTATCATTAGTTTTTCAGACCCTTTGATGTGTTGGGGTGAGTCAGAAAAGTGGAATACCAGTTGGGACTGCCACCGTAGTTGGAGAGGATCCATGATGTCTTTCATGTCACCCAACTTCATCAGAATATTCATGTTGACTCCCATGTAAATGACTAGGGATAGTGGGATATCAAAGATGACACAACATTTTTGTAATGGATAGTGGAGATCCAGGATAGTCAAGATAGGGTGCGGAATGGATAGACCATTCCTCTGGTTCTTGTGTTATGGATGCATGGTGGCATGGAAGAGAGTAATTGTGAACGAGAAACATATATTCTTTCCCAGTTCCAAGAGTTGTTTTGAGTTTTTCATTGTTATATCATTCATTATGATTTAATGTTTGAACATTGTTTTATGAAATAAGCAATTTTCCCTTGGATAGACTTGTGTCTAGAGAAATGTGTGAAATATTCCTGATATGTGAAAAGGGGAGGACCATATTCCTATTCAAGATGCATTACTTAGTATGTGGTTACACCCATACGAGAGAGTCAGTGCCACCTAGAGAAGATAGTATCTCAAAAAAGAGGATGTGATTCCCTGATTCACATGTCTAGACAATGCAGTTTTTCTTATCATGTTGCATGTCTTCTGGTTGGTTGGGGGTAGTAGATGTCGAAGGAGTTTTTATTGGATTTTTAGGTTTCACATCATCATTGAAACCAACAAGGTGGTTTATCCTTTAGAGGGGATCTTATGGGGTAGTTTTTAGGACCCCTCATTCATCTGGGTTTGGTTTCAAATTATCAAGGATGAGAATAGTTTGAGAATTATCTGATTTAATGGCCTAGACCCATCCGGTCTATGCCTTTGTTAGAATATAGTGTTAGAGGTGTTCCAAGAGGTCACAATGACTCATTTCAAGAGTTTTCTAGTATTCCAATTTTTCCCAATGGTAGGTTGTGTCGGTGGATCACCTTAGTGATTCCCAATTGATAGGTAAAATCAATGGGTAAAATCGGTGATTCTCTGTTGGCATGTCATGTTAGTGGGTTGCGATGATGACTCGATGTTGGTAGGTTGCACCGGTGGGTCACATCAGTGACTTGCTACCGGTGGGTCGCATCTGTGACTCATTGTCTATGGATCATGTTGGTGACTCATTGTCTATAGGTCATGTTAGTGGTCCACATCAGGGACTCACTATCGGTGAGTCACATCAATGAATCATGTCGGTGACACACCCAATGATGAATCATTTCTATATTTTCCCGTATTTTCTAGTTTCTCCCCTCTTACATTTTATTAGACATAAATCAAGTTTAAAACCATTTTTGACCATTTTTGAAGTATTTTCAAAGGATATTAGTCATATCATTAATACACTAACACCCTGAGACATTGAAATTGACAAGATTCCTGGTATTGTCCATGAACTAACTTTTAATTTCTTTGAAATTATAGACCTTCTATTAATATAGGATATGGACTTTTTCTAAAGCTAAGATTATATCTTCCTTGAACACTTCCATTTTATCTTGGTGCTACTAGAAAAATTATTCATCTTGTAGTCTTGTGTTTTTTGGTGGCCTTTAGATATACTTCTCCCTTGGAGTCATTCTTGCAACTTTCACACCCCCTATTTTGGCGCAAGGAGGAGTTGCTGATAGACAATTGTTCCATGCATGGATCCCTTCATCCCTATTTATTGTGCATCACCTGGGGTGGTTGTAATAATGTATCCTTGTAAATATAGTTAGATCCACATTTATGTTAGATAATAAGATGTAATAAATTAGGGTTTAGGAAGATGATGATGATGATCATGTCATCTGATCTATTGTTTTTGATCAATATTGTTAATTGTATCCTAATGAAAATTATGGTCATTGGCGGAATTTTTTTGCACATGATTAATGGATCATTGATGCTTGATTTGGTTTTATCTTGAATGGATGTATTTACATAAAATATATTAACCACTTATATTCAGTTAACTAAATTGATTCCCTTAAGTTATTAAACTTCTCTGATCATCCCTGAATTATCAAAGTGGAATAAAAGAACATGTGTTTTCTAAATATAAATATTCCTTCCATTGTTCAATGTGGTTGTGTGATATTTTTAGTTCATTATTTTTTTGGCCTTATGTGGTTGTGTTGTGTTGGGGGTGAGAGAATGACTATGGATGCAATGATATAAGTGGTGAAATTGTATCTTAGGATGAGAGATTGATTGATTGTGGGATGGATGGGAAATATTTGAGTAGCAAGGCTGCATGTTTGGGTTGTGCTGTGTTTATGTTGATGGGTAAGGTATTGTTATACACAAGATCTATCAGGTTGGCTATGATGAGGTGTGTTGATGGGTTTTTCAATAAGTTGGGGGGTTTTCTTATTGAGGGTAAGTACTGGGTGGAATGACATTGATGAATGATTTTGGTAGTGGTTAGAATGGTTTATGCTCTTTGGCTTGATGTGTACTGTGGTTGTATATTTCTTATGTAGGTATGGAATGATTAAATCATTTCTTTAGTAATGAATGGAAATTAGTTAAATTAGTTGTCTGAGTGTATGTATGAGTCATGTATTGTTGTGGATGGATTCCTTTTGTGAGCTTCTGATGTGACTATTGTTGGTATTAAATAATGCATTTTGAGATAGTAGAAAAAATGGAAGTTTAATGGGGTGGTTGGATGTTTGATTGATATCCGATAGGTTGGGTTTGAGTGTTGATACTATATATATACATACATATATTCTTCTTGTGTTTTTAAATTCACCCACCATAGTTGAGCACTATATATCGAAAACCCCCAGTGTCATGTGGGAGGGTGTCTTTCGAATGAATTCTGGTGAGAGGATGGATTCATGTACAATCTCTCTTCCCTGCACCCTATTCTAGTCAGTAATAGACCAAGATTATTCCTACTGGTAGTGGTTTGTGAGCCTATGTGTGGGAGGGCGAGTTGTGTTTTCGCATGATTCTTCGGGACGAGGTGTGTTGTTTTCCCTGGTCTATTGAGGATGATATTTTTTGTGTTCCCAGGTGTTTATGGGATGTGATTTGGTGTGTGGACCAAGTGTCTATCAATAAGAACTAGTTGAGTGGTCCAGGTGTGTTTTTGCGGGATGTGATGTGTCATATGGGCAAGGTTATTATGGGAAATATTTAGATGTGGTGCCCGAGTGTGTGTGGGCAAGTTATGACATGGTTCCTTTGGAAGAGGTGGCAGTGCAAGAATGTTTTCCGTTAGGGTGTGAGAGTGGCTAATCAATGGGAAAGTGGTTTGGGGTACCCTATCATCGATGGGATCTATATTAGTTTACATGAATTTTATTATTTGGTGAGCATGCCTTGGGTGAGGTTGGGGTACATAGTATACCTTGTTAGGTGATTTTGGATTCTGCTATTTTGTCACGGGAGTGGGGGGGGGGCATTAGTATGATTCTAAACTTTTTTCATGGGAGGATTTGGGTTTTACCTACTGAGAATACCTGTATGCTCACCAACATTATATAAAACACTTTTAGGTTTCCATGAGGACTATGTGGACCATGCATCACATTAGTAGCTCAGACCTTGGGACGATTTCTCTATCACTACATTAGCGTTATTTTTTTATTTTAATTTGGAGACACTTATTTTGTAACCGTTTTATTTTTAATCATGAATGTGGGATGGATTTTTGATTTCTTATATATATATATATATATATATATCTTTGAGTTGTTCTGTGGTCTATATATCTTATCTCATGATATTGGTTACTATGAAAAGGGTAATGCCTCCAATTTTGTGAGATTTGTATACCATTGATGTTGGTCTCCACCTTGGGGCCTAATAGAGGCATGAATCAGTGGTCATTATCTCCCTTTCATTGTTTCCATCTCAGGAGGGCCATATTTGGAGGGATGGGGTCTTAACAAGCAAGCGTTTAATATGGAATAAGAAATTAAACAAATACCTTGTTAAGAACGATACCTCTTCCTTAGACAACCAATTGAGGTTTGAAAAAAAATCCATCCTGTAAGGGGTTTCTAATAAAAAAAGCTTCATGAAAATGGGAGGGAAAGTAAAAAAAGTACTTGGGTAGGTATTGGGTGAACCAAATTTAATTAAAAGTGTTGAGAGGATATGAATGTAAGTTCCCATTAATATTTGAGAAGGAGTGAGATTGTGGTAAATACTTATATCTATTCATTAATGGGAAGTCACTCTCAAGAAAAGTTACAAAAAACATCTTAAAAATATTGGAGTATAGGGAATATAAGGTCAATTAAAACCTCAACTTTTTTAAAATAAACATGTCTAAAACTTTTTATTCCCTTTACCTTTATGGTTACTATCTCTTACCATTATAATTTTCACCATAGTAACTAGTTTTTAATTAGGTAATTTATCCATTAATCCCAAAAATAAAATTATCCGTATTAAATAATTTGGTACTATTGATTATAAATATTAAATCCAATTTATCAAATAAAATCTTATGTGTATGGAAAAAATAATTTTAACTCAAACGCATGTCACATGAAAAAGCATGTTTTAACCTTAACCATGGTAATTAATATTTACTATTTTTCCTATAATTATTGTCCAAAAAATATTTATAAAATTTTACCTAATATTAATTTTGTTTAATATAAAAATGTAATCCATTACATAAAATTAAATTCATATAATTGGTATAATTTAATTCAAAAATTAAACAAAAAAACATGTCGAAAGATAGGGTTTCAAGAATGAGTTATTAAATCATAAGAAGATCTTACAATAACTCTATGATTGGAAATAATAATTATATGAATTTGAATTCATAAAAATATATATATACTATATAAATTTAAATAAATATTTTTTTAACTAGAGTTTATTTTAAATAATTAAAATGGAGAAACTTTAGGCACTTAAAAATTGATTGTAGAAAATTGTGTTTTCAAGCGTAAAAATAAACTATTAACAAATCCATGAAAATTGAT
Source organism: Viscum album (assembly GCA_963277665.1). Classification (NCBI taxonomy): domain Eukaryota; kingdom Viridiplantae; phylum Streptophyta; class Magnoliopsida; order Santalales; family Viscaceae; genus Viscum; species Viscum album. The sequence goes on along the minus strand of OY728133.1, from coordinate 965,430,313 downwards.
GATTAAAATGTAGTTAATTAGATAATTATAAATATCATTATTCATATGTATCTTTAATAACAAATCAAAAATATAATTATACATTTATATTTCTTTATTTAATGAAACAAAATGACAGTATTTAAAAAATAAGTAATTTTTACTATTCCCTGAGAAATCAATCATTTTAGAAAAATCCCAAAATTTCATCATAAGTTAATTTTAATATATGGATTTAAAAAGGGATGTTAATCTTTTCAAATGAATATTCCAAAATTTATAGTAATTAATTATATTGTTGTGTCACAAAAATAAATAAATAACATTTTGAAGATAACATATTTTTCTGAAGAATAAAATATCTATTTGAAATTGAGTTTTTATTTCCTAAGAATTGATCAATAAATTTATAATGAGTAGGAAATTTACATATATTTAATAAATTAGTTATTCATATTACAAACCATCTATTTAATGGATCTTTTATAATGATAATATTTAAATAATCATGGTTTGTTTAGGGTCGGTGTTGCGTATCATATACTCTATCGAACATAGTTTAATTTTTTAAAGATCATTGTGCAAAATTATTCCCACAAATGAAATTTTACCCTTGAAATGTTTGTATTATATAATTAGGTGAACACTTGTGTGGGTATTTCTACTTTATGGATTCCACCGGTTCTGAGGATGGCTCTTCATATTTATGGATTTTCCATAATTCATTGACTAAGGGAGTTGTCTTGTTGCATAGAAACTTATCTATTAGGTCCAATTTGTTGATTTAGTGCTCCTCATTAGAGATATTATTTCAATACATACTAGTTATTAATTTATTACATGTAAGGGATCTGGTATTTACTTGCTCATGAGGGATACATGGAATACATTGTATGCTTAAGAAAGGGGTTGCACGAGTTCTAGTCGATAAGATAAAACTATAAAGTCATCAAGAATTTAAATGGAGATTATGTACCTATGTATTATATTTCCCTTCATCCCTAATCCCTTGAATATCTTCCATGGATAATGTGACAAAACACTTTATCTTCAACCTCAATCTCTAGGTCTCATCGATGATTGTCAACATAGCTCTTCTATCAAATTTGAGTTGTCCTGATGTGTTGCTAAATGGTCCTAACATTTTATATAATATACTCAACCATTTAATGTCCAAACAGATTGAATTCACTAACTTCATCCCAATATGTAGGTGTTCTATAGCTATTCCCATAAAGGTCTTCATAAGGATCCATTTGGATTTTTGAGTGCAATCTATTATTAAACAAGACATCAATAAGAGGAATATGTTTATCCCATAATTTTTAATATCCATTGATCATGTTCTCAACATTTCTTATAGTTTTTAATATTCCACTCATATTTTCCATCACTTTGGGGTGATAATCCATAATAAATTTGAACATAGTATTTAGATATTGTTAGAGAATATTCAATGAAATAGAGGTAAATCTTATATCTCAATCTGAAGTAATTGATAGTGCAATTCCATGTAGCCTCACCACCTCTATGATGTATATCATTGCAAGTTCATCAATTGAGAAGTCCTATAAAATTAAAATTATGGGTGAATTATTTGTAATATGACCCACCACAACCCATATATAATTATTCCCTATCGATGTCTTTGGAAGACTAGTGAAAATGTCCATGGTGATGTTTTCCCATTTGAATGAAGGTATATAAAATAGTGGAATTATTCCCTTAGAAATTTTATTTTCAGTATTCAAAGATGACATACTATACACCTTTATGTGTATTACACAGTCTTCCTCTTAATATTATCAAAACAATAATGCTCTTAGAGATCTTAATACTTCTTCGTGATCCTTGGATGTATGGAGAAGGTCTATATATGCATATCATTCAACAAATATTTCATTATATTAGGATTTCATGGTACATATTTTCATGATCAAAATTGTAAAACTCTTTATTCATTAATTTTAAACTTTGAGTATTTCCCTTTTCCAATATCATCCACCTTCTTTTGAAATTCCACATCTTATATTTGACCTTCCTTCATTTACTCTAAATGGTTTGATTGAGAAATCACTCGATAATGGAATGATGATATTCCTTCCTTCATGGTTACCTTGTACATACTTTGAAATTATAATAATATTTGATCTATATTAATTCTCAACATTGATAATATTTCTATACCCTTGCCACTTATAAAATCTTTCATATTATTTTCTTTCCCAAGATGGCTGTGAATTGAGTAGTCATAGTCATTGATCAACTCTAACCATCTATAATTGCTTTTATTATCCTACTTCTATTTGAATATATATTCGAGGATCTTGTAATGAGTATATATTTCACACTTCTCCCAATATATACTATATCTATAAATTTTCAATGCGAAAGATCACTACCACCAACTCCATATAATGTGTTGGATAGTTATTCTCCTAAAATTTCAACGGCTTTGTGGGGTAGTTTATCACATTGTAATTTTATATTTGTACACAAACCAAACCCTTTTTCGATGAATCACTATATACTAAAAAGGTTTCACCACTTGAGGGTAGTGATAGGACTGATTCAACAATAAGACCAATTTTCAAATACTTATTGAATTCATCACATTCCTTTGTTTACAAAAAAATTACCGCCTTCTGAGTCACCTTTTTTAGTTGGTATCAAAATCATGATAATTTTTTTAAAAAATAGTCTGTAATATAAGGATATTCCAAGAAAACTATAGATCTACATTACATATATAGGTGTATGACACACCTCAATTTCCATTTTCTTACAAGGATATGTAGATATCCCTTTATTTCAGATAATATTCTCTAATAATGATACTTCATTCAGCCATAACTCACATTTACTATACTTTGCATATACCTTATAATTTTCACGTCTTTAGTATAGTATCCAAATTATTATCATGATACTCCTTGATTTTGGAGTATATTATAATATCATCTATAATGACTGCCAAAATTTTTTCATGGTAATATTTAAAGGATCTATTCATTATGTCAATAAATATTACTAGAGAATTAGTGAGATTGAATGGAATCACTATGAGTACATTGTGTCCATAAATTATTTGAAAGTTATTTTTTTAAATATCTTCTTTAGTTAACTCTAATTGGTGAAATTTTGACCAAATAACCCCCTTAGAAAAAAAAAACTAGTTCTAATGTAGTTGATCGAACAAGTCATCTTTCTTTTGAAGGTGATACCTTTTTATTATCATGATGTTTTTGAGTTCATGATAATAAATGTTTTAGTGCATTGAACCATTATTCTTCTTGATTAAGATGAACGAATCACACCATAGTGAAGCACTCATATATATAAAACCCTTTTATATATTCTCTTGTAATTGTTTTTTTAGTTCTTCTAACTCAAAATTATCGATTCTATAAGGAGACTTGTATGTGGGTAAAGATCCTTGTATATGTTCGACTATGAACTAAACCTATCATTCAAGAGTAAGACCAAGAAACTCTTTATGGAATACATTAGTATAATCAATCAAAATGGTCATGTATTTATGAATTATTGTCTCTTTTTTCTCAATCATTTTAGATTGATATGCTTTCTCAAAAGGTAATAATATCCATACTTGAATATAAGATTATAAGGGATATTCATCCTCATCCTTAGACTTGTAAAAAATTATAATATGAATTTGGATATGAATATTGATATGAATCTCTAGATTATTGATGTTGGATTTATATAAGGATATCCAATCCATGACCAATATAGCATCAGACTACACTAATAGAAATAAGATGAGATTTTCTGGAAGATTCACTCCACAAACATTTCCCAAGAGGAGTTATATACTTCGGAATCAATAATTTATCCATTCACTGTTATCATAGATATATCAATCCACATGTTTTTAGGTGGCGTTTTAATAGTTCTAAAAAACTATCAATACATGAAAGAACTCATAAAACAAGAATTAAAAATACATTACCTATTCCTAAATGAATACATAACAAAATTTACAATATATTATTGTTGTTATCCACCTCAACAGTTGTGATAAAATATCCCCTTACATTCTATCTATGCCTTGTATGTTTTTTAGATTTATTTTCATAAAAAACACTTGGCTTGGAGAAGTGTAATGAATAATTACTATGTTTCTTACAGTTGAAACACTCCACCAAAAATTGAGTATTGATCTAAGATTTCTTTTTTTCTTCAATAATAGTGGATTTATTCATTTCAATTTTCAAAAATTATCTTTATTCCTCTATTTTCCAAATTCATATTATTCTTAAAGATAGTTTATAGGGTTATTTTTTTCACACCTTTATAATGTGTTATTCTTGTTTTTCTTTCCACCATGAGATTTATCTACCGATACTCCCAAAGAAAACTTTTTATTATTATTTTTTTCTTTATTTCCTCAAGAAAACTAATGACATTGATCGCTATCTCTTTTTTGATTGCACAATATAAATCATCTTCATAACCATCAAATTATGAAACCACTAATTCTTTTCTTTGAATCAGTTGTATCCCACTAATGAAATGATCCACCTTACTTTCAGTATCGATGACAAAGACAAAAACGTATCAGTAAAGACTTGTGTTTTTTCCTCATACACATTAAGAGACTCATATTAATTTTAATTCAGTATGAGGAACTACCAATCCATTTTAATATACAGAGTTGGGGAAAAATATATATTTATAAATAATATCTTGAATTCTTTCCATTATATGGAATCAATATCCTCTTTGGAATTTTTGTTGTTCATCAATGTCCACTACAAATCTATTTCTCCCTCAATGTGATAAACATACTAAATATGCTTCTCTTTCTTTGAATATTGGGGAAAAATAACATCTAAATGGAGTTAATCCGTTGTTTCATGATGAGGGGATTACAATATCCATTAAAGGTAGGGACTTTTATCTAATAAAAGACTCGACTTCAACTTTCTCTTTCCTAGGAGGAGGTGGTCATTCCCCACGATTCATGTTATTATTCATAACTTGAGATAGTTTATCCATTACTTTTATCAAGTTATTAGATCCAACTACCATAAGGTTAAAAATATAATTGGGAAAATCAACACATTTCATATCATAATGTTTTTGCACAGTTTCTTCTATTTCACCCTTTAACTGAAATAAATAGAAAAACATGATGGCAATATATTGACATACATAAAGTAAAATTATAAACTCAGGTAAAATAACCTATAAATTATAAGTATATTCTATATTATGAGTGTCTAGGTTTCAATATAGTTTATTAATTGTAATGTTTTATTTTATATTTTCTACCTAATTTTTTTAAGTTCTTAAATTTGGTTCATAAAGAGTTTGTTAATTTCTAAAACATATTCTCTAATTCATTAAAATAAGGTTCAACCAATTTATTTTTTCATACATCTGTTGAAGGTTGAGTAAAATAAAAAATCAACTTTTATGGAGTTATTACCACTTGGTATAACTATTCTAGATCCCCATTCAATTTTAGTATCTAGACATGGATGTATTTTCTTGGAAACCACTAACTCTATACTTTACCAAATTTCTAGGATATTTTAATATGCGTATAATTATCCATAGGGTTATCAATAATTATTATATTTGTAATCCAAAAAAATAACTAAAAATTTATTTGATACCAAATATTGTAACCCAATCCTTTTATACAAATTATTATATGTTTTTAACCTTAAATATCCAATTATTACAACCAAATGATTATGAGGCGGAGTGAGTTTTGAGGACTAGCTTCATAATGAAAAAGGGAAGTAAAGGATGAAATAATAGTTTTATTCTGCATAAAGATATCCTAAATCCATTTATATCCCTAAAACTACATAAGATAACCTGGGGGATATGGAAAAGAATTGGGTGACCTAAAAATCCAATTAAAGTAATAATCATGACAGGGAAACATAATGAGCGAGTCAAAGGTATACCATGATATCAAAAAATATAAGGTGCATGAGTAATCTTATGGATGAATAACAATAAAAAATAGTATTATAAGATCACATACTCATTGTAAATGTGGTGGAAACATATAAAATGTCATAAAAATGAGTCAAGGCTAAATGCCTATATAATATCACATTGTGGAATAAGTTACATAATGTATCAGGTTTACTCCATAATCTTATAAATAAATTCTTAGGATACAAAAGATTTACACAATAAATTATGTTTCTATCATGGAGCACCCATTATAAAATGGTCAATATTTCTGTGTGCCACAATAATAAAATCAATCATAAGTCATAAACATAATAATTACACATCCAAAGAAAATGGGTTTTATAGTCTTTCCTTATATAATTATCAATGGACATTTCAAAATGAAGTCATTTTAGAAATGAACATAATGAATGTATTAAACCATCAAATAAAGGTAGAATAATCTAGATATATTTTTGAGATATTTTTTATACTTGATTTTTAAGAATTCTATAACATTAATTAGGGAGATTAAGTGAGTTATATGGAGAATGGTCATAACTCTACGAAAAGGGTGGTTTAGAGAGACCACTTTCCTCGAGTATGATTTCTCACATACATACTTTAACATTTTGAATAATAAAATAATTTTAATTATTTAATTTCTTAAGAAACATTTTCAAATTTATTTTTCCTTTTTATTTATTTATTTTCATGTTATAATTAATTAATTAATAATATAGGTTCGTGTTAGACATTTTGACGATACACAGTTTATATGGCCAAAATCACTTTGGTAAGTAGACTAAGGTTAAAGAGATTATTATTTCATAATGTCCATAATAATCATAATGAAATAATTATAATTTCTATATATCAATTATAATATTAAAACTAAACTAGAAATATGTTTATGAAAATTGATCTACGTTATAATAAGAGCGACGGTAGGCCGTAAGCACACATGCGTAATGATTCCCTTTTTTAATGACAATTATTAAAATAAGGTATGTTATTTTATATATAAAAATCATAATTATATCATAAATATAAAATTACTTCTTTTGAAAACTTTTATATATCATCTATGGGATGCAGTAACAAAAAACGAATCACATCACCCTGTGGAGGTAGTTACCCACACTTATGAACGAACAACATTATCATCCTTTAATAAATGGAAAGGAAATATGATATAATATATATTAATTTACATAATGATAAATATGTAAACAATTTAATATTTATAAATTAAATCCATCAACATAATTATTCATGCGAGGTGATGATGGAAAAGGAATTAAATTGGTCTATGAGATGGGTGTCTGCAATACACACGAATGATGGTTTTGTTTCCAACATGATGAAAGAGGAAAATAATTTAGGTTATTTAATTAATATAATAAAATATAAGTATATGTAAGATACTTATGTTATTATATCATCATGGTTGAATTATATTTTAAAAATGTCTAAGAATAAATAAAACAAAAAATCTCGGTTAAGAACAATACCTATTCTTCAGACAACCTCTTTAAGTTTGAATAAAAATACTACCTAGGATTGTTTTATAATAAAAAAATGTATTATTAGAAATGCTAAGGGATATAAGGAATGTATCATGGAATTTATGGATGAAACCAAATTTATTTTAAGTGTGGAGAAGAGAGGAGTGGAGTTTTCCTTCTATAAGTGAGAAGGAGTGACATTTTTGTAAATACCCATAACTATTCAATAATGAGAAGTTAGTATCAAGAAAAGTTCATAAAACATTTATGGTTACTCACTTTTACCATTTTAGTTTTCACCACGATAACTAGTTTTTACCTTTGTAATTTATTCTTTAAGACTTAAAATAAAATTATCCTTCTTAGATAATTTGGAACCAATTATTATAAATATTAAATAAAATTTATAAAAAAAGAATTTTGTTTTTGGAAAAATTAATTTCAATACAAGCGCATGTAACATGCAAAATCCCATTTTTACCTTAACCGTGATAATTAATTTTTACTTTTTTTTTCATTTTATAATTAATTTCTTTTGGAATTATTGAATAATATTAATTATTATGATTAAAAATATTAAATAAATCTTATATAATTATATTTATATAGGTGGCATAAATTGATTAAAAAAATAAACTCACAAAACATGTTGAAAGATGGTTTTCAAGCATAAAATCATCTTATATTAACTCTATGACAAGAAATAATCATTATATGAATTTAAATTCATATAAGTAGGTATATAATATATTAATTTTATTAAAATATTTCCTTATAAGAAGTTATTTAAATTAATTAAAATGGATAATCCTTTTGCACTGAAAATCATTTTGTAGAAAACCTCATTTTTAATCATAAATATAATCTTATATGAAAAACCATGAAAAATAATGATTCAAATGAATTTAATTGGAATATTATAAATAAAATTGTTAATATTTCAATTTAATACCAAATTCAAAATATTATTGGACTTTTAAATAACATTATATATTGAAAAGAAAAGGAAATATTTGAAAAATCTATAATTGTCACTATTCATTGAAAAATATAACATTTCATAAAAATACAAAAATTTAACCCTCAATAAATCTAATAATCTAATTTAAAAAATGAATTTAATTTATTAAAATAAATTCACTAAAATTTCTAGAAGTTAATTATAATATTTTCTTTAAAAATTATTAAAAATGATTATAAAGAAAACTTATTTTTTGATGAATAAAATATCTATTAAAAATTGATTTTTTATTTACTAAGAACTAATAAGTAAATTTTTATTAAGTAGGAACTCTAAATATATTTCATAAATAATCTAATATTATCCATACTCAAAAATTTAATGTCTATGATATAACTATCATATTTAGATAATCATGGTTTATTTAAGCTTGGTGTTGTGTGTCGTATATGCTATTGAGCATAGTTTTATTTTTAAAAACATAGAATGTTATAGTGTTTATCATTGGTTTAAAAAACTCTTATAGGGATAGAGATAGAGGAGTATATATATATTATAATTGGACTTTATATTAAATCCTTATGCAGTTTTGTCTAGTATGGGTAAAAGTGTTTCCTCTCGGTAGGTCTAGTAGTTGTTTATTAGTGGGTCTACCACATGATTTGGGAATAATAAGGTGAAAAGGGTTATGAATAAATGGAATCATTATAGATTGGTTTATTTGAGTGTAGAATCTTTTTTTGAATCCTTTATAGGTTCCCTTTGATGTAGGGTATAGATCTTAGCATGAAACCTATATGGTTGTGTTTATACAACCGAGTGATGTGGGATGAGTTTGGATGATGATTTTTATTGTTACCCTCTATAAAAAGGTTAGGTATAGATGGGTTTATATATAAGGAATATGATAAGGGAAATTTTCCATTCTATTTATTAATCCTGACTATGTTGATGCAACATGATTATACAAATCATGACTAATTTGATGTTGTCTTGAATTATTGTGATTCTTGGGTGTTATACTACCCTACCAAGATGTTTGTGTGCTCAGTTATGGTTTTGTTATATATTTCCCATATATGATATATATATTTGGGTGTAACTATATTACTCATTTTATAATTATATTTCTGATATGTTGCGTTTTAGGTATACATGGGTTTCGTTATATTATGCCTTTCTGAAATTCCTTTTCCATACCAGGGTCTAGATATGTTACACCTTTCCTAGGAGGGTTTACTAAATGATTATTTTAAGCCCTTAGAAGATGAATTTCAAATATTATGTGGTTATGGATGACTTGGTTACCCATATAAGTTGAATTAGGTGTTATTAGGTGTTATAGTGGCTTGGTTAGCACAGAATGGCCTGATATAATTAATTTTTCAATTTATGTTATTGATTGTTTATTTTTTATTAACACATATGGTGAAAATTTTATAATATATAAGGGAACCCATTATTTTTACTTATTTTGAAACATTTATTACCCCTTGAATATTCATTATATTAGACATAAATACATTAGGATTATCATAGAGAATTATCCACAAGTTTTATAAAATATCAGGCAGAAGTAACTCGATGGCACTAGGAGACACAACCAATGTGGGGCCATGTTTATGGTGGTTTCTACTTTTGTATTTTTTATTTTCTAATTTACCATAGTACATGATAGACCCCATAGGCGATTCTTGATGTATTCATATGTGTATATTTATCATAGGTTCATACTAGTATAATATGTTAATGATTATCTATCATTAATGGTCATATCTAATATCAAAATTCTAATATTAACTATGATGTTATATGAAGATTTATTGATTAATTGTTTTTTATTATAATACCATGATAATAGATATTGAAATTGTTATTAGGCTCTCATTGAAAGTCATTATCCTCTAAGATATATGGAGGTTTACTAGAGGTAATATGGATCCATCATGTAACTCATATCTTAAGAGAATCTAGGTCTAGGCATTAAAATACCAATCATATACCTAAGCTTCATGAGAACTATCCATGGAGGTCCCCAAAACAACACACCAAAAAATAATTACAAATAAAAATAAAATTATTATCCAACCCCTCTAACAAAAAAAGGCATCGACACCTCAAAAACATATTCACAGAAGAAATATTATTTTTTTATGAAAATTTATAAAGGAATAAATAAAATAAACTATAAATTATAAATTATATACAACCCAAAAAATATAATTGTGAAAGCTGTATCAATATGCATCCAAGTTAATTAATCAACAAGACACTCCACTTCAATCTAAAATACATGTCTCTGATAGAGAATTTCCACCATAGGAGAGAAGAATACCCATTTATATTCTATAAATTGTTCCTTTTCAAACATAGTATAACTAAAAGTACCATACACCCAACTACTAAATACATTCTCTTGATACCCAATAGAAATTCGATTTGAACCTAGCTGTCATCCAATGAAACAATCACCATAATATAGATCTCCAAATGACATTAAGTTACTAGTCTTGGGTACCCACCCAACACTAATAATATAAGGACCCAAACTTAAACAATTTATAAATTTAATCCTTGGAAAAGTATTCATTTCTTTCATTCGTATACATGTTTTATGTTTAGTGTATATGAGAATTAGTTCATAACTCGTAATTATATAATTATTGCATCAGAAGGTGAACACTTTCACTCATTATCCATTTTCTTATATTTTTTAATATATAACATTTTTTATTTTTTCATGACATATATTTACAATTTTTTTATTGACCTCATCATTTCCCCTACTCAATCTGAAAATCCTATGATTTTGTTTGAAAATGTGGGATGAGAACAAATTGCTCAGTAAAGTACATATAAAAGGAAACGTTTAAAGGAAGAAACCCATTAATTCATGAACACTGACATGATTGTTTTTAAAATACCTTATGAGCTCAAAATAAACATTTCTTCCCAAGAAATAAAACTATCCTTAGAAATATTTTCAAATATTGTTTCATAAGAAATATTAAAGGAAAAATAAAACTCAAAAAGGTGTATTTTAAATAATAAAATCTCATTAATTTTTTTTCACAAAGTTATATATTACACCATTAATAAGTAGAATATAATTTCCATTAAACATATACTCAATATATTTTTTGTGAAATCTTCATATTTCCATAAAAAATATAAAACTAATATAAATCATATGGGTAATTTGGGAAATAATTTTTTCATATCACTATTACAAATGGAATATCCTACCTTTTAAATTTCAATAACCTCTTAGTGGAAAACTTTCTGGTTAACTCTATCCATTTTCTTAATGAATTCAAGGGCTATATCAGACTCACCCATCAATGTTTTATAATGGAAACACTATTACATGGTTTATAATGGAACCATCAATCCTTAGTTTATAAATGAACCACCTATCATTATATATAATGTCCAAATACCATAACATAATCATAAAACTTGATAGCAAGCATAAAAATATTCTTTTCACCCATAATAAAAACATTTTTGAAATATCAAAATATACATTCCATTTAAAACCCATTTTTAAAGTACTCATAAAAAGGAAAATATGATATTTTTAATAAAAAATGAAACAGTGTAATGGAATCAAAACATCAAATAATTTTTATGATAGTGTATAAAATGGTTGATGTCATATATGTCGAAATAGATCATTCCTTGTGCCTTCTTTTCAAATCATCACTTATAAAATAGGTAAAAGGATTATTTTGGAAAATATTGATAGAATGTAAAAAATTACATAAATTATAATTTATGATTTATTATCATTCATATAAATATATCAATAAAATAATTTTAATAATATGCTCATGTTAGAAAATAATTTTGATAATAAACCTTTAAAACATTTAAAATTAGATTTTAAAAGAAAAGTGACCCATAGCTCTTGTAAAACCAATCACCTATTTATCTTATATTTAGGTATAATAAACTTATGTTAACTATTTAATCTCTTAGAATTTTTATTTGAATTTGATTGTTCATTTTGGTTTTTTCTATTTCCATGTTATATAAAATTACTTAATCAATCAACGTTACATCATATATTTTGATGATATTTAACTCATATTTTAAAATGACTCTGGTAAGTTGAATACAATTAATGATATTTTTATTATATCATATATAGAATAATAATTAAATAATAATAATTTTTATACATCAATTATTCTCATAAACTGACCATGAATGATGGTTTTGAAAAATGAATGATGTTGTAATCTTGGAGACGGTAAAACCTATGTACACATGGGTAACATTTCCATTTTTCAAAGAACATGATAGATTATAAGTATCAATTTATATTTTTATAATTTCTATTATATCATAAAAATCATATTATTTATTTAAATATACTAATATATAGTATCTATGTGTTGTGGTTATGAAAAAACAATCCATCTCTTTGTGAAGGTGGTAATCTAAATGTATGCATGAACACCGTTATCGTTATTAAATAGATAGAAAGGTAAGAAATTAGATGATATATTATCTTTAAAAAATTATAAATATGTAATTAATATAATGAATATATATACTAAAAAAATCATTATAAGTATCCTTGAGAGGTGGTTCTAGAAAATGAATAACATCATTTCATGATGTGGTAGTTCGTCATAAACATGAATGATGGTTTTGTTTCCCATATCATTGAAGAGGATATAGATATAGGTTATTACATTAACATAATAAAATACCAGTATATGGGAGATAAATATGTTATTATTTCACTACGGTTGATAATTTTTTAAAGGAGTTTGAAGATGATATAATATGAAAATTATCTATTAAGAGCCATAAATCTTCTTCAGACAAACTCTTTATGTTAATACCTAAAGACTTTATAGGTTGGTTTTATAATCAAATAAATATATCTAGAATGTGGTGAGGAATGTTAAAAATTTATTAGGGCATGGATTAGTTGATATATAGTGATCAAAATGTATGAGTAACAGAGGAGTGTATGATCCCTTTTATAGTTGAGAGGAGGATCACACTTTGAATTTCATAAAGTATTAAATTAATATAATTTAATCTTCCAAGAAAAGGATATTAATTGATTTATTTCAAATATAGGATGATTATGAGTGAAAATCCTCACGTGGAATAAAATTTGGAAAATCCTATGTGATTTTTTCAACCTTATCAATTGTTTAACCCGCGTTAACCCTTTAGAAACTTTCCATGATATTAAATGTTTTTACTCATTATGAGTCAAGAAAGTTACGATAAATGGAAAATTAACTAATAAGTAGACTATGTTTGAATTTTTCAACCATATCCCCTTAACTTGGACAAATATATAATTTTTGTTAATTTTAAATCATTTAATAAATTTTTTTATTATAAAATATCACAGATGTAATTTTTGGACCTATTAATTTAATTTGACTTTTAAAACAAAATTAATAAAATATAATTCTAATATAATACATTAAAACATCCATAATATGTTATTTATCTCTATAAAATTCATTGTATACTATAAATCACACACACAATATTATTTTCTCAAATCATTTACTTGAATTTATTATTATTTTTACAAGAACTAAGTGATAATTTTATAAACCCTTAATATAATTATTTCATTATTAATAATTAAAAATCAATTTCTATGGTAAATAAATAAATTAATAATTAAAATAACCTTTTATAACTGAAAATATTTTTTTAACCCTATCAAAAAATATTATAAATATTAAAAGAAAGATAGTGAAATTATTAAGGTTTTTCCTATTAATAAATACCATATTTCATGACCTTCTCCCCACAAAGAGCACCCCACCTAGATTTGAAATGAGAGGAGGATAGTTACTTCTCTGGTCTTGACATCAGTAGGCCCCATGTTAGGGACTATATCCAAGGGTATATGATACATTTAAATGAGAGGAATTACCCTATCAGTTAAACTTTAGTATAGTTATGTAAGACAAATACCCCAATCCATTATTTCTTAAATAGATAAATTAAATACCAAGTGCAGACATGTAATTTTATCCTCGAATAAAATTTATGGAAATGAAACTATAAGTTACAAAAAGATAAATGTGGTAGTGTCCAGGAATCCAAAACATATCCAACAAAACCTTGAGTTAATAATATGTATCCCAATATACAACCTTCTCCTACTGACCTAAATTATATATATATATACATATATATGAGGTGAGAATATTTATATACTCAGTAGGATGCTCCCCAGATACTCTCATGTAAAATAAAAAGAAATCATACTAAATACTAGCAAAAAAATTTAAAAAGAACTCATTAAATAAATAGGTATACTAAGTTCCAAACCTCACTATAAATATCTCTCTCCATGTATCACATAAAAGAGATCATATATTATAGTAATGATAAATAAATGGTTCCTTCTTATTGCTTCCCCACTGGTTTTTCTTTCTTCCCCTACATTGTATGTGTAGGTCAATCCCTCTCCAAAAGTAATCCAAACCAAAGACACCAGGAATATGTATCCTAAAATGAACCTAGTGTATCATAATATCACATAATCCTATCCACATCCCCACATAAGTAATTAAGTAGTTTTCTAGATCCATCGCATCTCATATAAGATGTACTATACATCTCGTATTATGCATCAAGTCATCACCACCCATACATCGATTAAGCCAACTCAATCCACCATTGCCTATAAACACATAATATCTATAATAATTATTTTGATACTATATATGAAGATACATGTGTGTAAAATAATGATAATGAATCAAAAACCTCTCTAAACATTGAAACACACACATATATATTGGGAAACTAACCTAGATTCATACAAATGCACAAAGATACCATGTTAAGGGAGAGAGGCCTGAGGGGGTAGTCATCCATCCACCCTCCTGACAAGATTTTGAGGAAAATAGTCTCCTAGATTCCACCAGGTGTTAGTCTCCCTAATATACATGGGTGGGGTAGTGTATGAAATCACATAACATACAAGATATAATATAGTTCATAACCACATTATTGAAAAAACCTAGTCCTTGGCTCAACTACAGTCATCATAACTCAAACACCCAACTTCACTACTACGGAATATGTATCGTTTAAGAACACTATCATTTTAAATTACTATATTAAATTATTTATTTAATTTTCATCATTTCCATTTTGTTAATTAATTCTTTAATTATTAATTTTCCATCAAAATTACTGCACATTACACATTTCATTAACGATATGAGTAAAGACCATTCCCTCTAAGTATAGTGCAACCCTATATGTTTCTTCAGGATTAACAATATATTTTGTATTACTATAAGAACCAACCCCAACATTTAAATATTTATTAAACATTATAAATGATATTCCATAATTCTAGGAACTCTAGTGAAAAAAATCCTAATATACTTAATGATAGATTCAACCAAGCACATCCAGCCACCTCAAGTAGTGGGGAATATAATCCTGCTAATGTAATAAACCAAACCATTGACCATAACACATCTTAATTGTCAAAAAATCATCCCATCTATCAGAGTCACAATAATGGGTAATCCCAAGATCAAAATTATCCAATATTCTTATTCAATTCACTACACCGTCATACATATCACTATAAAAATCCCCATCAAAGGTTATTGTTACTAAAAGACCTTAGGTCCCCACCCACATCTCATCAACCATAATATGATTGGCCATCATAGGATCATATCACATCAAACAATTGGGATCAAATCCAGAGAACAGATTACGTATCAAGATAAAACATAGTAAAAAGAGAAATCTAGTCCCTAAATCAAGTCATTCAACCTTCACATGAAAACAATATCACTCATCCCCAAACATAGGGTATCAAAAATTTATAAACTAATGGTCATCCTTGGACCCAAATATTTTTCTTTATCAAACAACTATTTTTATTCCATCATGAATTATTTGATTTATATACATTGGATCTAACAGTGGGTAACCTAAAACAAATGAAACAATAAGATATTGAAATTAATTAAACATGATCTCTATCATATTCTCATCTTTAAAAATATTTAAAGGAAATAATAATCCATGAACACCTATTTTCAATCTCAATAAATCATACAAGCATTCCATCTTCATGTCATTAATCCATCCCATTAAGTCATGTAATAACACATTAAATTAAACATTCATACTTACATTGATTAATTACAATTAAATTATAAGAATCTTTGGAATATTCAACGCACCCCTTTAATTATCAATAGATATAATTAATAAATTATATATTTTATTTGTTTATATTTACCCAAGGTTACATGAAAAACCATGAATAAAAACATGTTAAATAAAGCATAGTATAGATAAAACAGTGTCTATAAAAATTGGAGGCAACTCATTAGAATGGTGTTATACATCGACATGTGATTGCTATCCAATTTATTTATTAATCCATTTATATGATTATTAGACCACTTCTTCCACAATCTAAAGGTTTAATCGAATATCAGTTTATGATTACATGAAAACAAAATAGAAGAAATGAATCCTCTATCTCAAAATTCTAATGTTTTTAAATGGAAATGGAACACCAACACATATCTTTAGTCACCTATCCCATGAATAAATTACAACCCCAAAGTTATCTTTTCAATAACACATTGAAATATGAAACGAATAACTCTATTATTATAATGTAGATAAAACGGTAAAGAAATTAAAGGGAAAAGAGAGTAAAATATGATTAAATTGAGATAAGACACTAGAAAATGGAGGAATAACTTTACTAGGATAACCACATATTCATATCTTGAAGACGAGGGCCAATTCCTATTGAATGTGGTTTTAAGGACTTCAGAGAAATACCCTAGGGTTCCCAGGCATTGAGTATAATAAGTTGAGATTGAATGGTCTTAGGGTTATTTATATACCCACTAAAAAATAAATCTCTAAGTCATAACCCTATTGGATAAGCTACATAACTTGATGACATGAAAAATTATATGGTGGATAATGAGAGGCCATGCCACAACAACCCTTAGTCAAATTCATGTATGAGCTCTATGGTCAGATCCTATAAAAGTGGATCTAGTGGATATGACTTAGCAATAATAACCACTTGACTACCCCCTTCACTAACTGGGATGCAACACCACAGCCCAACCACTACAGTGAAACTACCCCTAAAAGGTCGTTGCCTTGAAATATTCCTTGCACTCTCCCCAACACCGTAGCATGGGGACCCTACTATGACCATGCCAGATTTTGTAGCGGATCATCATGGTGGGATGATGTCACCACCATCTCCAGACCACTACCGCAATACACTATGAACAAATGTGGGGTGCCACTCCACAACCTTTCCATTTTTGGAAGTGGGATGCCATTTTCGACCAAATACCCCATAAATGAGTTGAAACCTCCTCCCGATGCCTCTAAGAGCTAAAAATCACAAAAAATGCCTTATAGGATATTGTCCATTAAATATGATACATTTAAAACCATTATCATTATCAAGAATTCAAAAAAAAACCCCATAGAGAGAAAGAAACTGGGGTTTCCAAACAACCACCCCATGAGATACCTCTCAAGGATCTCACTATTACCATAGCTCAAGAACCTAACTCCATGGAAACAAGAACAAAACCATTCAATAAAAACATCATTTCTAAAACACTCTCATAGGGGAGATACCTCTTAAATAAGTAAAAATCCACAATAATGAAGAACATGAAGCCATTTCATAAATTAGTAATGGTCAACAACAAAAACTATAATTAATACAAGATAATATTTAATCATAAAAAATATTAGTGTATTGAGCATGTTTATGTGCCTAAAATTCCTAGTTACTCCCCCCATGTATCTATGCCACCATAATTAATGAACGAATGGAATAAAACCACTATGAAAAATGTTCTCCTAGCGGTTCTGGATCACCCCATGCCACTCCTCATAGTTTACATTGTTGTCAACGAAGATCTCAACCTAGTTGACGATGTAAGATTATTTATGAAGATAAAAAAGAGCTATTATATGTGAAAAGATTATGTATATGTATCATCATTGGGAGAAGCTCTATCTGATATGCCATGATGCCAATTAAAGACAACACCTCAAAAATCCTAACAAACCATGGATAAAGCTTACTCCCATGACCAAACCTTTTCTACCCAAGATGAGGAATCACCTTTAGACACAAATGATCTCCACCATTGACCATTAGATGTATCATCCTATGATTTATGTAGTATTTTTAATGGTACTTATATCCTTACGTCCTCTCTTGAATTACCTAAACCATCCCTATGTTATTTTGTACTAGATATGGCCTGATAATTGTTCACTCTTCGACCCCAGTCTAGAAAAATAGAGGAAATAAAATCCCATCATACAAAAATTTAAGTGGTTATATAACAATGGTTGACCTAAAACTATTTCTATTAGAAAATACAAACAAAGGAAGGTTATTAATCCACAAACATCTGAAATCCATGACACAAGAGCGCAATATATCATCAAGAGTTCAGATATTCTGCTCTATCTAGACATCCATCTATGGATAATAAGTATTTATAAGGAATAAATAATAACAAAAATATTTATGGATGCATATCCACAACCTAGAGGTAATAATAGGATCATAAATAGAGATGATCATTCATAGGATTCTATAGATTTTCACCACCTTCTCTAACAATCTTGTCAAATAAAACTCCACTGTGCTCAAATACATAATCACTATAAGTTGGTATAATCTCTTCAAAATATATACTATTACCCATATGAGATTAAAAAAATACATAATATATTTATAAAATAGTAACAAAGACCATCAAGTTTTACTCCCATCTCCACTGGGGAACATATAATGGTTAGAAAAACCCAGTAGGAACATGATTCTCAACCTTTACCTTTTATAGATCAAACATCAAGAAAAAACATAGAAACTACAATATTGAACAAGATACACAGAAAATAACCTTCGAAAGTGAAATTTTTTTATTCTTGGATGTACTACTAAAGGTGATCCATGGGAATCACAAATAACCTGCTCACTCATCTATAAAGGGATAAAAACCCTTCCCCAAAACAACACCCAAATATTTTTATCCCCAAAAAAACACTGAGAGGCATCACAAAAAATAACTAATTCTCTCCAAACCACCACCTCAAAGTATATCAAAATGTAATCCTCCAATTTATAAACCAAATATGACTACAAAATCATCTGAAAAAGAAAAAAAAATTCCCTCAACATTGTATTATACCTAGATGTATTATTGATTTATCTTAATTCACTCTCCAAGAATCTTTAAATTAACATAAATCATCATTATGTGACTTCCTACTCAAAGAATAATCCACAAAATTTTCTTTTACTTGTGTATATGAAATGTTTAAGACATAATACTACTAGAATTCAATCCAATGTCACTATTTCATGTTCATGTCATAGTGGAGCAGATATATATCATTCAATTTTGATGAGTGAAATAAAAAAATGCTCACTAATAAGGTAATTTTTCCACAACATGAAAGAAAAAATAATCACCTACATCTTGATACCATGGGAAACTATTTACACTCATGAGGATATACCTATCATGACCAATAATATAAAACTGATCTCTAATACATCATAAAAAATCCCAAACTGAAAAGAAAAAAATGAAAGATAACCCAACACTGAACTCCTACTTCTAAAATATAAAGAATTTGAGAACATACCAATTTCTCCTTTAGGTACTCAAATTCATACTCACACTAGTCAGTCATCAGGAATACATGATCCTTTTAGGTCAAAACTATTAAAGGAGCTACAACCGAAGAAAACGTTTCTAAAAACCTCCTTTAATACCCTCAAAATGAAGGTAAATTTTCAACAATGAAACTCTCTTGGGTGATTCTAAAGAATTAAATTTATTTACCATTAAATGATCCCGTGATATTCGCTTTTGGTATACAAAATTCCCCCTGAAAACAAATTTATGTGCCAAAAAATATCACTTCAATAATTTCCTAGATCGATATTGAAATTAAAGAACTCCCAAAGCAGCTTGTAAATGCCCTAAATGCTACTTCTTAGTTAAGGATTACACAAGGGTTTTGTTGGTGAAAACCACAATTAAAGTATCCATAAACTCCCTGAACACTACTTTCATTAATATTATGAGAATTTATAGTAATTCTATTACACCAAATGAAATTTAAATGAAATAATAATTCCAATAATGAAAATTGAAATCTATTTTTTGGAATACCATCATACTTCACTGGCATCTAATGATATCTTTGCTTCAGATCGATCTTTAAGAACACACTTTATCCATTAATTCGATCAAATAATTCTTCAATATATGGAAGACAATATATTTTATTCCAAATCATTTGGAACAAGAGACAAAAATCCATATAAATATGAAAACTTACATTGAACTCCTTCATGAACAAAACCAGTGCACCCCAAGGTGGCATAGTTATTAGAACAAAACCTCACAGTAATAGATCGTCGTGCTAAACTCATAGTTCTCACAATTTAGAAGAAAAAATATTATATGAAGGCACTAATATAGAATAAATTCATAACAATTTCTTTATCAGAAACATGAACTCATGTTGAAGAAGCAATTCTAAAAAATATTTAGAAAATACTCTAGGGTACTTTTCTATTACCTTGAAAAATACCATCGTCCTGAACTCGAATGAACATTGAAACAACAAAAACCCTAAGTAGGACATGGATGTAACATGACTCTGACAAATTAGATTGTCTCTCTCACCCATTATCACCCCTCATCATCGATAAACATGATAGAAAAAAACTATCTCTAGAAGAAATTTGGGACAACATGCACTAAATAAAGCAAATCCATGTTATGAATGATGTCATATGGCTAAATTTGTAAACATAGAATGTTTCCTCAAGAGTTTTTATAATCCAAAACTATCTCAAAGTTTCAAGAAACTTTATACATGTTAACTTAATCTAAAAATAGAATATTAAATGATAAGGCCAGTAGAGGCCTCTCTAACCCAATTCTTAGAGCATGAAAATGGGCTTGTGATATGACAGGGTGAGTAGATCCTGAATCAACCAAAGACTGAACCAATGTTTAAAATAATAATACAATATCTTAAATGAAAAAAAGATTTCATGGATATGGAAAAAATAAAGCATGAATCTGACCATGATATACATCAAGTCCTCTTTGACCCAAATGATGAAAACCTCCACACCTGTGCTCTTCTCTTTGAATATGAGGCACATCTCGAGGCTATCCTCTATATATTGCATAACCTCAATGCTAATCCCAAGCATGAACACCCTGATACTACTAAATAGGAAAAAAGTTCCATAATATTGCAACATAAATTGAAACACTTGGCACACGATGTTTGTAGATAAAGGTCTAGAAATCCTATTACCAATGACCTCATAATCTATAATAAAAAACATATAATTCCTCACCATAGGTTTGAGAGCCACTAAACACGAAGAAATGTGATAATGAGGTCTAGGATCTACCCTTGTATGACTGAAAACCCTTATATCCAAGATAATGGTAACCTCATAGCATAGATTTTCTTTGTGAGGAAAGCCGACAACTCCATGTTCATGAAGATCCGATTATATCTAGTGTTCTTTCAATAACCTCTTCTCTCATAAGAACGTTAAGATATGTCAATAAAATTAATGGTATGACAAGGTTCTAGATCTCTAGATGCATATTATAGTGAAACCAGATTCACATACATGGATATTACATCTTTTAGATTAATATTCATTATATTACACAAAACATTCCTGAGGAATGTAATAGTTTTGTCCTTTTGTAAACATGGAACAAAATAATCTTAATTGATTATTTATCATCAGTATATTACACAAGGGTATTACCCTTTATTAAAACTACTTAGAAAACATTATCCATAACCCAAGTAATGGAAACATAATAATGGGTGATCCTAGATTCTCATTAATGAAAACCTAGGGAGATATATTAGAATATCATGAACATAAGGGTATGAGAACATGAGAATATCATTAAAAAATTATACCCTACATGTCACATATCATAATATTGAGTCATGAAATAATGATCAAAAGTTTATAATACAAGAATCAAAATAAATGAAAATAAAATGATCCATGATTGAATAAAATTCACATTATACATGGCTTTTTTCCTAAATACATTCATATAAAATCATTTCTGTAGTAGTCAAGGATCATTTCCAAAACATATCAGGGTACTCCATTGGTGGCTACACCTCTTGGGCGGGAAAACCCACTATACTTAATGGTAACCCTTTTATCAAAGTGGAATGGATTTCCATGTTCCAACTATGTTTAGAGAAAACATAAATACCATCCTTGGTTATAACATAAACACCATCACATAATGAAAATCATACATATGTGTGAAATAGTAATGTAAAACATTCATCATATTAGATCCCATGAAATGAAATGGCTTTCCTAAAAATATCATCATAATATATCATGTGAAATATAAAAAATGATTCATTATAAGTTTTTCATTTCATTTAATCATAAACCATGGAAAATGAAGGGGGGTTCATAAAACTTTTACCATTGTATGACCCATGTATGAGAAATGAGTTTCATAGAAATCTTGATGTCATAGGAAAAAACCATTTTGAGAAAGAATAAGAATGGTATCCTAGGTTCATATCCTAAAAAATAATAATTTACATTATGATGTCATATTAGATGGAGAATGATTTTGAATGATAAATCAATTACAAAATTTCCTGATAAATATATGTCTAGAAAATAATTTTTTTAAAAATTCATAAAATATTTTGTAAATAAATTTAACTGAAAAAAACATGAAAATGCATAATGGAAGCTTTAAGATCATTTAAAATATTTTATGAGGAAAATATAATTTCCTCATTAGAAAAAACATTTAAATATATAACACATTTTGAAAAACCATTTTTTTAAAATAAGCTTGAAAACTTATAATAGAAGCTTTAAATAAAATAATGCTTATGATGGTGGGAAATTCTATTTATTTCGTTCACATTAAAATAATGATTCATTTCCCATTTTTAGTAAAATCCAAATGTGCATTGTTTTTGAAAATAACATGAAGATTCATTTTAGAACTTTTTTTAAAAAGTTAAATCTGTGTAAATATGTATTTAATAAATCATTTGAATAATTTAATTTTTTTAACACTTTTATAAATAATTTTTTTGGAAGAAAAATAATTTTCAACCAAAATGATGATGTTTCTTAAAAACATTATTTTTGAACACTTGTGTACAAAAAATGATGAAAATAGACAAAATAAATGTATTATAATGAAATATCCATAAGAGAATAAAATTCATTATTTTCTTGAGATATTTATCATAATATTATATCATCAGAAACATGATGATAAAGAATCCCAATAAACGTTTATATTGCAACTTAAAATATTTTTCATTTTGGTAACTTTGAAATGTAATCAGCATGAAGGGATGTGACCAAATGAGAATTAAAATATCACCTGGATAAATAAATTCATGATTTTAAAAATAAAAGGGGATTTATATACAAATTATCTATAAAGATAAAGGTATAACATATTGCTAAGTCTCAAAGAAGGAAAATTGAGACAAAAATCCCCTACCGATTGGTAACTTCTGAATTGAAAACCCCAAGAAAGAGATACCATAAAATCGATATATAAATATAAATAATCTTAATAATAATAATAATAAAATAAATTAATTATATTTATAGATATTATATAAAATAAATATGTGGGGAATATGGAATTTGTCTCACATAAAATAAAAGTGAGACAAAAATCCCTTACAGTAAGTCCTGAATTCCTTCATAATCGTAAAAAACTCTCATATAATAAATATAGTTTTATTATAAACATATTAATAAATTATAATTATATATATAATACCATATATTATTTACTTATATCATTATATTACTTATTTCTTAATAATTCCATGTTAATGTAACATTTCAGGTAAAAACTGCATTGTTTCTCATATATGTCTTGATTAGTTATTTTTTGTCCTTATACTTTTATATTGGTTCCATAATATCTAGAATATTAATAATTAAAAAATTAAAATATTTATACATCAATTATAATTTTAATATAAGTCATGAAACAAGGTTTTGATAAAATAAGCATGTTACGATCATGGAGACGGTATGCCGTATGTACACATGAGTAATGTTTCAATTTTTCTAATATAATTATGGTAAAAAGGGAAGTAATGTATTATATTTACATAATATTAATATTATAATAAATACCATAATATTTATTTAAATATACTTACAAATACCATCCATGTGGTGTGGTGATTAGAGAGAGTTTTATCACTTTGGGAAGGTGGTAGTTCACACGTACATGAACGATGTTATCATCTTCCAATGAGTGAAAAGTAAGATAAAAAATGATATATTATCTATTTATAATGATAAATACTTAATATAAATCATAATTATTTCATTAATATCAAATATATTCATTAAAAATATCTTTATTATCTTCCTTGTAAAGAATTAGTGAAAACAAATCACATCCCTTCGTGAGGTGATAGTCCATCGTAAACACAAACAACATTATCCAATCCCCTAAATAATTGAATAAAAAATCTATATATGATATAATTATTACATATGTATAATATATTTATAAATATAAAATATAAACTTTATATCTATCATCATGCCCCACCATGGTAGGAGGTAATGAAAAAAATGGAACGACATCAGTTCGTGAGGTGGTAATCTTCTGTACACATGAATGGTGACTTCAGAACCCATTTTATGGAAGTGGATATGGATTTAGGTAACTATATTTACATAAAAATATCAAAATATATTTATCATATGTATTTTATTATATCCTGATGGTATAATTAAAATTTAAGTATGCAGAAGAAGAAATAAAATAAAAATTCTCATTGGTAACTATTACTTTTGATTTTGGTATCCTCATTATGTTTAGACCAAATGAATTAATAAGATAAGATTGTGTCCAAAAAATTATTTTATGATGATATTAGGGAATTATTGTTTGAATAAGAGAGGAGGGTGGGTGACCTTTTATAAGTGCGGTGAGGTCCACACTTGTCGTTGTTTTTAAAGAAAGAATTACATCCACATTTCTTTATTTAAAAAGGAACCAATAATAGAAAATTCTATATAATTTAATAGATAAGGTATATATATTTCAGTACAATGGTTGTTGTATATGTTTTTGGTAATTTTTTACTTTTACCTTTTTAGTTCCCCCCCAATAAACCATTTTTTACCATAACTATGAAAAATAATATTTATTATATTTAATATTATTTTTTTTATAAATGAAGTTAAAATTATTATATAATATGAATTATTATTATTCCTAATATGATATACTTTTAAAAAAATTAAATTCATAGATTTATAAAAATATAATTTAAAATTAATCACATAGACGTGAAGAGAAAAATGAGGCTTAAAGAGAAAATGTTCAATTGTTTATAAAGGTTTTATATCGAAATTCAATATGGAATTTATAAAAATGACCTAAAATTGATTAATGGATATATAATTTAATAATATTAACATTAAAACAAATTTTAAAGATAAATTAACTTTATAAATAAATTAAATAAATATGCAGTTTTAAATTAAAATTTTATATTTTTCAGCATTCATCATAAAATGAAACATTTCATAAAAACCCAAAAAATTTAACCTAAGACAATTTTTATATTAGAATTTAAAAATTTAAGTTCATTTTTTAAAATAATTTTATGAAACCGGTAAAAATTAATTTTAAAATAAGTTCAAAAAAGTTAACAAAAATGTTTTTTAGAAAATACAGTTTTAAGCATGAAACCAGATTCATTCTTGTCTATTGTGTGGAAACTAAATAATATTAATGGTAAAAATTTTATTGAATATATAATATATGAATATAATTAAAATAATTCACCAAAAGGGATTTGTTTAATTTTTTGTGGTAAAATGTGGTAATGTGCATAAGAAGAGTATTCCAAAAAATGATTTCCATTAATTTCAAAAAGGTTTTAATTTTAATTTATAATTATTTGGTCATAAAATAATTAATTATATATACATCTTTAAACCATAGAATTTTAATTTTTAACAATTTTCATACTCATGATTTTAATTGTTAGGTATTAGTATCAATTAAATAATAATATTTTAATAGTCTTTCAGGTTTTGTATAAACTTGGTGTTTTGTGAAAAAAAGAATAACTCAGTGTTGCATATAATGAAGGTTAAATGTAATGTTTTATATAATAAAAAATATTTAAAGGATTAAATTCATTTTAAATAAAATATTTAAAAAAATCTTAGTGTTTTACATTCTGACCCCCTTAAAACAATTTTTTCTCTCAAAATTCTTCTCGATCATCAATGGTTTACTATTTAATAATTCATTCATAGAAACCTAAATCTCAAAAATATTTAAGAAAAATTCCTTTTGAAAATGAGAACAAGATATGTTAAAGTCTTCTAGTATTACACTGACTAGGTTTCTAAATTGGAGAACATAGTTGGGAAGTGAAAACAAGGACATATAAGAGAAAATTGACACCCAAATACTAATGGAGGGTGAAAAAAATATGGTCATAAGAATTTAATTGACCAAAAATACTAAACTAAAGTGGTATGGAAGAGGTCATTGATATCATAAAAAATGACAATAACATGATTTTTTATCATGATCCTTTTCTTGGGAAACAATCGGGATAAGATATACTTTCTCGATTTCATTCTATTTTATAAGCAAAATATCATCCTTTTGTTGCACCTTGATCAATTTACACTTCTTCTCTTACTCCATGAATTTAAGATTAAATTATCAGGCCTAAATCACTAATATATCAAAATATCCATAATTTATTTCTAATTCATTCCTTATATTTCTTGTTAAAAAACTATTAGCACTGGTTATCCAATATGGATAAATCTCCGTATGGTGAAGTAATATCCTATTATCTGAAACCTCATTTGATGCTAAAAATGAGCCATTACATAAATATATAACATTATAACTATTAAAAAATCTCAATATTTATAAATAAGGTTACTAAATTTATTCAAATTAATATACCATTAATGCTCCATATATCGTAAAGTTGTTCTTGATTATCACATAGGAAACATTTTAATAACTTTATCATGTATTATATTGAATCATGGTAATAACTTGGATTATCAATTTTTTTTAAAACGTACATTCTTCCTTATTTCTTACAATAAACTAGGATTTTTGGATATATTACTTAATTTCTAAAATGTTGAAAACTCCATCAATGATAACATAAACCACTTTTTCAAGAAATCCATTATCAGTTTTGAGGTTATAAATACAATAAATTTTTTTATCCAAATAAATAATATATTTATATATAATAAGACCATTTTATCAACATCATGATTATATTGAGTGTTATATTCCCTTAATGCAAATATTACATTGACATTAAATCACTTATCTATTCCTTTTGTACTATTTAACATATTTTTGAAAATCTTTAACAAAAAACATATACTAAAAAATCCTTATATATTTCAAGATTCATATAACATAATTATTTAATTCTAATACATAAATACTTCAATCACCACACTTCTTTCTCAAACCATTTATTAGGACTCTTTATCTTATTTATTAATAACAATTTCATTCCACAAGTCATTCATAGTCTCTTCATCATCTACAAAACTCCATTTCTCATAATACCATTTTGATTATATTTATTATATTTCCCCATAGGCAATAAAGTTTCACAATTCCCATAATTTCCACATTTAAATAATTCCCCAACTGATGATAACTAAGTAAGACCATTATTTTCATCCATTGAGTTTACAAAACGTTTTCATTTTCGTAAAAAATTTAATTTCATTGTGTTCTTATTTTCGACACTCAAACATCTTCTATACCCTCTAAGACATTTCCTTGAGTGATTCTACCAATAGTCTCTATATATAGGAAACTTAATCTTTTTTCCTCCATTTTATCCATTAACCATGCCATCATTCAACTCTATCCTTGTCTTCTTTGGTTTGTTTGAGATATAGTTAAGGTGTATGTTTTCAGTAATGTTATATGATCATTAATTTTGTATAATAACAGTATCCTTCCCTCCATTCATCACCCCATTTGTGTTCTCATTAGAAAATTTCTGGCCACATTAAATATTAACCCAGTTCCTTCTGGTTCCCACCATTGACAAAAACTAGAAATTAATATGTGAGCAACAATAATCATAACGAGAAACCACATAATAATGAAAGATAACTTATAATATGTCTAAATAATGAATTATTTTTAAATATATGTCACATTATGTTTAACCTAGGTCATTAATATTCACCGTGTGTTTAAATACTTCTAGATTTTCTGTAAAGGGTTTATAAATTTCCAATTAATATCCCCCAAAAACCGAGTTTACTCCTTGTTCATATATTTTCAATGTTATGAGATATAAATATTTACCCAACGAACTGAAGGGAGATATAGGTCCCACACATATTTGGTTCTAATAGAACCACTATCCAAGGATATAAAAACGATAATTACATTATGAAAATCATACCTATGCATAAAACAGGCTTATAAAACATTCATCCTATTAGAACTCATGAAATGAAATAGATTTATAAAGAATTTCATCTAACAAAAACTATATAAAAAATATGATTCATAATAATTTTATCACATTATCAAAGCATAACACATGAAAAAACAAGTAGGATTCATATTCATTTTATCATGGTATAACTCATGGAATAGAAATAGGTTCTATGAACATCATAACATAATAAACATAAACCATTTAGAGAATGAATTAGATTGGTATACATGGTTTATATCCCCATTAAATAATAAGTTAGTTAAAATGATTTCATATTATATGGATAATTATTTTGAAAGATAAATCATTTAGAAAATTTCTCAAAGAAGATTGATTGTTAAAATAACTTATTAATACTAAAATTTCAAAAAAAAAATATTGGAAAAACTTTTATTTGAAAATAACAATGATAACATATCATTAATGCTTTAAAAATAATTTAAAACATTTCATTACAAAAATATCAATTTGTATTTTAGAAAATATTTTTAAAAAATATTTTTTTTAAAATACTTCTATTTGAAAATAAGCTTAAAAAATATAATGTAATCTTTAAATAAAATATTGTACTTTGTAGTGGGAAATTCTATTTATACCAAACATGTTAAAATAAATTTTCCATTCACATTTTTTATAAAATCGAAATAGGTGTTATTTTCATAAATGAAATGAAGATCCTTTTTATTTTTTTAAAAAAATTATTACATGGATAATAATATCTTTAATAAATCATTTTTAAAATGCAAAAAACATTTTTCAAATCATTTTTGGAAAACATTATTTTGGAAGAAAATGGATTTTGACCAAAATAATGTTCTTTCATAAAAACATTATTTTTAAACATTTGAGTACATTAAAAGAAGAGAATGGTTGGAAAACATGTATTTTTTTGAAATAACTGGAGGGGAATTAAATTTATGAGTTTATTGGGAGATTTATTATAAGATTATCTCATTGAAAATATGGTCATAAACAATACCGATAAATGATGATATTGTACCGTAAAATCTTGACCACTTTTGTAACTTTGAAATGTATACACCGTTAAAGAATATAGTTAATTGAAGCTTATAATATCATGAGGATAAATAAATTCATGATATTACATTTCAAATGGGTTATATATACACCTCTTATAAGAAGATAGGTGTATAACATATTTATATGTCTCAAATAAGGGAAATTCCGAAAAATATTCCATAGACGATTTAATAACTTTTGAACCATAAACCCCATGACTGAGAGATCATTAAATTGATATGTAATGAAAAATAATTTTATGTTTAGGAATAATAAAATAAATTAAAGGGAAGTATATACAACACTTAAAAGAAACATGTGGTTATTATGTAATTTTTTTCATAAGAAATAAAAATGAGACAAAAAATACCTTACTGTAAGTCTTGACTTCCTTCTAACTCATTAAAAAATCCTATATAATACATATAATTATATTATAAATCTATTACATAATATATATTTATATAATACCATATATTATTTTCTGATGTACAAATATTACCCATTTATTAACAATTCTATGTTTTTGTCATGTTTCGGGTAATAACCACTTTGGTTACCATATATGTCTTGATTTTTTATTTTTTGATCCCTTATTTTGATCATGGTTCCATAATATATAGAATAATAAAAATGAAATGATTATCATATTTATACATCAATTATACTTTTAAGACTAATCATGAGACATGGTTGTGAGAAATTAAGTACATTACGATCTTGGGGATAGTAGGTCATATATATACATGAGTAACATTTAAATTTTCAACTATTATTATGGGAATGAAGTAAGTAATATGTTATATTTAAATAATGATAATAATATCATAAATAACATATTATTTCTATAAATACACTTATACATATCACCCATGTTGTGTGTTGATGAAAAGAGA
The DNA here is from genome assembly GCA_963277665.1 of Viscum album. Taxonomy (NCBI): domain Eukaryota; kingdom Viridiplantae; phylum Streptophyta; class Magnoliopsida; order Santalales; family Viscaceae; genus Viscum; species Viscum album. The sequence goes on along the minus strand of OY728133.1, from coordinate 965,399,387 downwards.
TTTAGATCATTTTGTAAAGGTTGTAGTCCACACGTACATGAAAAAATTTATAATCATTAAATGAGTGAGAAGGTAAGAAATAAAATGATATATTATCTCTGAATAATTATAAATATGAAATTAGTATAATAAATATGTCATTTATATCACATATAATCATTTAATTTATTCTTATTATCGTCTATGTAAAGCGTTAGTGAAAACGAGTCCCATCACTTTGCGAGGCGGTAGTCCACCATACACATGAATGAAACTATCATATTTAATATGGAATCTAAATTAAGAAGGTATATGAGATATAATGAAGATATAGGTATAAAAATTATTTAATTATATATATATATATTATCCATCATCATACCCTCCTATGAGTGTTTTTAATGGAAAAAATTAATGCCATCGATTTGTGAGGTGGTAGTCCGCCATAATAATGAATGATGATTTTATAATCCATTTTTAGAAAGTGGGGATGGTTATATGTAACTACCTTAACAAAAAAACATATAATTATATGATAGATATTTTGGATATTATATCTGTAGGACCCCGGGACACCCTGAGAGGGGAGGGGTGAATCAGGGTGTCAACTTTTTCTTTTAAAACCAAGGATCTTGTTCCCATGTTGGTAGGAACTGGTAAAACATGTATTATGGATATGATCAGTAATGAAACATTCACATGAAAAGAGATAACAACACAATTTTTACTTGGTTCACCACAAAGGGCTATGTCCAAGGAGCATATGATGACAGGTTGTCGGTCATACCAAATTCCACTATTCTTCACTAGTTGTGGATTACAATGGTTCGGGCACAGTCAATTTGTCCCAGGCTCACTGCCCTTACAAAGGTTCAGGGATAGCTCACTGCTTCCCTCAGGTCACTCCTGCTGACTCCCCCTGGGTCACTACCCTTGGTGAAGTCACACTCAGTTTATATATGTTAAGGTCTCTTCAATATATTTCCATTGAAGTCTTTGTCTCATGTTCATCATGAGACAATGCTTGCAACAGAGTACTGAGTTGATGCTCTTTTGTATTCAATCTTCTTCTTTAGTGCAATAACTGAATGCACTTTATCTTCCTCTTCTCTTCCTTTAATTCCCAATACCAACACCTGAGTGTTTTGAAATAATACCCACTTTCAGTATAGATCTGAGTTTAGTTGCACGAACTGTTCTTCTTTTCATCGCAAAGAACAATGAGGGTGTTAAACACCGGTCATGTGTGTGCAGAACCACTTCTCTTCAAAGAACCAAATGGTTCACTGTTCCTCCGTCTTTGCAAAGCAGATTTGAGAGTGCTAAGAACCTGTAAAAGGCCTGTGGGACCCCCAAATTCTTTTCTCACCCTTCCCTGTGGCTTGCGCGTAAAACTCAAACCTTGCGCATAAAAATACTTTTTGGCGCGCAAAATGGATTTTCGGGAAAATCTTTTTTTTTTCACGCAAAACATCCCTTTTATGTGCAACACCTTCTTTTTCACGAAACCCTTCTTCTATTCGTGCAACACTCTATAACTCAATTTTTCCACACATCAGAGCTTGAGATTTGTCTATGTGTCGAGTCTCTCTGAATGAGAGGAGTTCACCTCATATTTATAGGCATTTTTGATCTTACATGTAAAACACCTTCCTACGTGTAAAACTGTCTCTCAGTTCTTTGAATTACGTGTACCTTCCTTTTATTCTCATGCACAACCTTGGTTTTTCGCGCATCTCATTACTTCTCCAGTTTTCATCATTCTGAACATGAATCCTCTCTTGCACGTAAAACTTCAAACCCACATTTTGTGCACAACCAACTTTACGCGCACGAGTTTGATTTTCCGTGCACATGGCGCGAACGTCTCCGATTTTTTTCACACCTCTTTCCTTTTCCGATTTTCTATATTTCATTTTCGATACACTTCTTGAGCGAAAAAATCACCCAACTATTCTGTGCAAAACATTTTTCCGCGCACCTTCCAATTTTTCCGCGCACAACTCTGGTTTTTCATGCAGCCTATGCCTTTACCATTTTTCAACATTCTGATTCTGAAAGTCTGTTTGCGCGAAATACTTCACTCCACAATTTCACGCACCATGCTTTTTTTCACACCCAAATCAAGTATTTCGCACACAACCATTATTTTCTACGCACCACATCTTCTTTGTGCACACCTCCTTTTACATACAATCCATGTCTTCATTTTATGATTTTGAGGCCCAAAAATTTGGCAAACACTAGGAAACGGCGCCACCTTCAATATATGCTTTGGCTATAATCTTCATGCTTCTTTTTGGTGATTTTACTTCTTCAAAAACTATTCTTCTTTCATCAAAAACTCCACTATCATGATATATATCCTTTGATAGAACAACTTTAGCATTATCATATGTTGATACAATGTGAAGTGCCTGGCCATCTCAGAATTCCAATCCCTTCCACACTGTCTTCTTCTTCAACTGTCATTCTCTACATCATGCGAATCATACGATCCTATTCTTCAAGAATTATCTTGCATGGTTCTCATGTAATCATGAATAATTGCATGGTCTTCATCAACCATAATGTCTTCTTCTTCATCCATAATCCTTTTCTTTATGAAAATCATACGATTCTATTCTTCAAGAAGTGTCTTGCATGGTTCTCATGAAATCACGAAGAATTGCACGGTCTTCATCAAATCCCCATTATTCTTTTATCATCCTCTGATGGATTATGCCTCACCATTCTTCACTATTGTAAAAAATGTGTCACCTTTGACACACGTTGTTTGAACTTATGATTAGTACAACAATCATCTAAATTTCCATTCATCCATTTAATTGGAATATTTCTTGATCTCCATCATTTTGATCTTCATTGAAAACTATTGAAAACAAATATAAAGTTATACACAAATTGGTTTGAACAATATCATCATGGTATAATAATAATTAAAGTACGTTTAGGAAGAAATAATATAAAACCACTCATTGATGAATCTTTCCTCTTCTTCTGGTATCATATTTAGGATTGTAAAAAAATATTTATTAGGTCAGATTTATGTCCAAATTAGGGATTATAGTATAAAAGTAAGGTTTTATAGAATTTAATTGGGTTTGTTTTAGACAAAACAAAAGGGTTTGATAGTGTGAAGAAGATAGGATATTGGGTGGACTTTTATAAGTGAGGTTAGTGGCATGATAGTAATTATTTTAGATGAAAAATTCCACCCACATTTTTTCAGATAAAAAGGCACAAATAGTGATATTTTTTTTGATACTAGAAGAGATAATTTTTAAATATGGCAAAAAAAAGTGGGTGTTGGAAATGTTTTTAGTTTTTATTAACCCATATTAGTTTAGTTTAACCACTAAAAAACCCATTTTTACCTTAACCGTAGTAAATAATTTTAACTTTTTACTATTCATGTTTGTAAAAATACTAATTTTTAATTATTATACAATATAAAATTTTCTTATTAAAAATATGGAATAAATTTTTCAATAATTCATTAACTGAAGTGGAAAATAAAATTTAAAAATAATTCTACAGATGCGACGAGATATCAGGTTTCTGAAGAGAAAATGTTCCAATGCTTACAATGTTTTATATAAAAATTCAATACGAAATTGACTTAGATGAAATGAAAGAAATTAATGGATTTATTATTGAACTAATTATACTTTAAAAAAATTTAAAATATAATTTAATTTTATATATAATTTAAATGAAAATGTAGTTTTCAATTAAAATTCAGTATTCTTTAATATTCATAAAAAATTTAAAAATCTAAAAAAATACAAAACATTTACACTAAGATAATTTTTATAATATAAATTTAAAAATTATTTTTATTTTTTCAAATAAATTTGTTATATATGGTAAAAATTAAATTTAAAATAAGTGTTCCAAATGTGACAAAACAAATCTTTTTAGAGTATACAATTTTAAGAATAAAATAGGATTTACTATTATATTTTATCTAGAAAAAAACTAGGATCAAGGTTAAAAATTTTACTAAATATTTAATACATAATTTTAATTAAAATCACTCACCAAAAGTGATTTTATTAATTTATAAAGGTAAAACCTATTTATACGCAAAATAATTTATTTCCAAAAAATTATTTCATCTATTTTAAAATGGTTATTATTTTTATTTCCAACTAATTTATAACTAAAGAATTCATTATATTTATATATATGTTTGTAAAAATATATTTTCATAATTTATTTAATCGTAATCATTCTTTTAATTCCAAGGGAAAGGTGATATATATTACATTAAATAATAATATCTGTTTAGTAATTAATCTATTTTTTAAATTTGGTGTTGTGTGTAACATAAACCAAAATTAGTGTTGCATGTAACAGAAGCTAAAATTGGTGTTGCATGCAATGAAAAATATCAAAAAAATCAAATTCATTTGAAAAAAATATTTTAGAAAATCTCATGGTTTTACAAAAAATATCTTCAAAATTACTTGCATATCCTCCTCAACTAGAAATAGGTATGAAGTATATCACAAAAGGGTCAAAAAATGGATCCCCAATTCTTACACATTAGAACTCTCCTCTCGAAGGGTAAGAGGTTCTTAGGGACTTACCATACTTACATCTAGAGAATGAAACTGTGCTCTGAATGGATCCCTAAACTTATCACACAAGACCATGAACTTCTCATGATCCTTGAGGAACAAGATCCTCTACTGCCTCGATTTTTCATGAATAAACATCATAGAAAATGAAACCTAGTGCTCCTTCTAGGAAAATCTCAAATTGAGATCCATATAGAAAAACTCTAACCAGTAGTTTTTGATTAAGTCTAAAATGGATCACTCACACTTCTATATAATCTTGAATTGAAACCCTTGGAGTGTCTTCCTCCAAGATTCTTCATCATCGTTCTCTGCTCTGTAGTGATAAATGGGAATATCATGATGAACATATTTGGTACAAACTTGATGTGGGAATTGACCTAGATCCATTCCCTTAAAAATAAAAAATAGTTAAACCTAATAAAATTGGAATATGAAATATTTAAACTTAATTAATTATTTCATTTTATTCATTATTATTACTTCAATACCAATGTCAACCCTTTTTTAATACATGTGCAAAGAAAAATTATACATGACCCATTCCTTGGAATCTATCATGAAACCAGTATATATTTGACTAGTAGGGTGGGTAAATTTAATGATATGTGCATCAGATAACTATGGCCTAAAATAATCATGTCCCATTATCTCTCCCTTTCTTTCATCACATACTAGAAATAGTTGAAACCATTTCCCTACTAACCCATACAGTCCTCCCATATGCCTAACTCTATATTACATCAAATCCCCCAAAATAAAACATTGATAGTAGTATTTTGTGACCCCTTACCCCATAGAGTTCCCATACTGGGATGTAAATTATAGAATGAGGATAACGACTAGTTGATTCTTTCCTCTAGTAGGCCCTTGGTTAGTGACTATCATCGAGGGTATATCATAAATTTAAAATGGAGACATTTCCCTCTAAGAGAAACATTAAAAATAGAGATATAATATATATATATATATATATGAGTTAAATACTTCTCATATAGATAAAAAAAGATAATGTTCATAAATTTATCATTATACAAAATTAAAAAAACTGGAATGTAAACAATACGTTCTAAAAAAACACAATAGTAACAAAAAATCCAAAACAGATCTTGCAAATACATGAGCTTGTAATATCAAGCTTGACCTCCAACCTATATTTACTAACCCTAAAAAATATTTATATTCACATGCGGTGAGTATAATACTATACTTAGTAGAATCCTCCTTAGATCCTCTTGTGTAAAATATTTAGAAAGTATACTAAATCCAACGGAACCACAAGTGAAGCTTTGTTTTTGAAAAAAAGGACAAATAACAGTAATGACAAAGATCAGCAGACGTACATATGCAAAGAGCACCCTGCTACTTCTTCCCCACTATTTTACTACTCTTCCCAAATATCATAAGTCCAAATCCATCTCTTTCGAAAAGTAATATAGTCCAAAGATATCTGAGATAAGTATCATAATATGAATCTCATACATCACATCATCACATCATCCATCCACATCTCTATATATTGTTACAAAGTAGTTTCCAAGATCCACCACAACTGATGTGATATGTACCATACATCAGGTATTATAACCCAAGCCATTATAGCCCATACAAGGAGTAAAGTACCTCAAGACATCAATGTCTATAAACTTCAAACCTATAATAATCCTTTGGATATTATATTTGAATATACATGTGCGTAAAATAACCAAAGGACATCACATCCATCTATACACACACATATATATGGAAACTGACCTATGTTGATACAAATACATATAACTGCCAAGAAAAGAGAGTGGGGAAAGATAGGGTATTCAACAATCTATCCTGCCATGATGATATTGGGTAAACACCCCCCCAATATCCTATAGGTTTCAGTCACCCTATCAAAAATATGTGGGTAATCATATGAAATCACAGAACATATAGGATTTAATATATATCACAACCAAATTATGGTAAAAACACAGTCTTAGGCTCAATTGTAGTGATCTTCAATCAGAAATCCAGCTACCATAGCTAGGGACTTGGTACCTATAAGCACATAAGATTTTTAAAGAGTTAAATTAAAGTAATTCCTTCCTTGTTATCATTACATTTATGTTACTTTATTCATTAACCATTAATATTATTCTACATTACACATTTCATTAACTATTTGAGTGAATTCCATACCATCGAGGAAAAATTCAACAGTCCTTGTTTTCTTAAGATTAAAATTATCATTTTCATTCCAACAATAACGAACCCCATGGGTTAAACATTTATTAATAATTATCATTACCATTACATATTTCAAGGAACTCAACAAAAAATTAGTAGACTACCACAAATATAGATGAGACCAATACCATCAATCAACCTAAAGTAGTGGGGAAATGAATATAAATAAAGTAAGAATCCTAGAAATCAACAATTAAATAGATTTATTATCAAGAAAGCACCCTAGAACTCAACATCAGAACAATGTGTATGGCTAGCTTCAACCCATTCCATCATCCAAGTTCTATTTAAACTCAGTCATTCATACCATCATACATCTCTCCATAATAGGCACAACAACTTCCACAACATTGGTCCTTCACACCCATATCTCATCATCCATCCCAGGCTCAACCATCCGAGGATTAGGTACTAGGGTACACAGTTATAGTTGGGGTCTATGGTTTTAATATTTTTCACTACATGTCAACATAATAACATCATCATCGATGATTCACTACCCTCATAAAATCCCAAGGATCATATGTGATTAATTTTAATGGAAAAATAATAAGCCAAAATATGTTGTTAGATCAGAACTTGTTCTCGACATCTAGACATCATCAATGATCTCTTCATGAAGAATCCAAATCCCAATTCCTCTATACCATCTACAAATTCTTTATTAATCTTAAAGAACATTGATTATTTATTTTTGGGTGCTAGCGCGGAGATATGACAATGTGTTCGACGCTCCAACAATCACCACATCATTGTTATTGTGATGCATGGGGGGTAGATCGATACGAATCACGTGGATCAAGATATCCCCCCTCTAGAACGTAGTAGATGAGTGTGAAGATCTTAATATATCTCCATTAATTGTTCTGTTATTATAGATTCTCCTCCTATTTGTTGTATATTAATAAATTACATATACAAAATTTCCAACCCGTAAATAATTAACTCACTATATATACGATTTTATGAATGCTATACTTAGCCATAAATACAATTTATAGTATTATCACATTCTTGTAATATAATAAATATATAATGTGAAAATACTTGATCCATTAACTCGACTTGTAGTTCCTGTAATATTTAATGAATATTGAATATTTTAAACTAATATTCGTTCAAATGATATATTCCATATATTTACATTAAAACATGTAAATACATATAATAAATAAATTCAATTCCAATTATTATAAACTCGAATAATATGAATTTATGTATTCATATAGTGATATAATAACCTTGGACAAAACCCCAACCCCTGTGGTGTGGCCTACCGTGTCCTATATATTTATTCTATTGAATAAGGTAGATTCTTGAATATGGTATTATGTGTGAACATCTTAGACCTTATCTCGATAGTAGTGAATAGTATTCACAAACAATAAGAGGATTCTAGAAACTCATCATCTCCCCTAATTAGATAATGATAGTCATATAAATAACTACCAACCTTCGAACACACACTTTGTAATATAATCTCTTTGTCTTTAATATCTCATAAAGCAGGACACAAACCCATGTCATCACCCTTTCTTTCTTTGTTATTTTTTGATCTAGCTGGATTAAGATAACGATGACTACCATGGATATAGTCTTATGAAGGTACTAAAATCTGCATTAACCATTCCTAATATATATTTCTTCCGTAACATTTAAGCGACACACTCTATCTTGATCATTCAAACAATACCACACGACTAATGAATCACCCAACACAAGATACCTCACCATGATTTCATTATAGTGATTTTTTCATGGCATCAAAGTACATGATCAAATGGTACACATTTGTATTGATCTCAATTAATGAGACCAATAAATATACCCATAGGTTGGAACATCCAATGACACCCAAAACATGTGGTTTTCTTAATGGTTGGGTTGTCCTTGTTATCACACTACTAGAGATAACCAATTGAGATCTTCAAGAGAAGAATTATCAAGGATTATGAGGCCCAAGAACCTAATAGTGAGACATCAATTGTGTTAAGTCAGTATGATGTATCTAGTCAATAAGACATTTGTTTTAGATTAATGTCATAGTATCTTGAGTTTCTCATTATATCCTAGGATATTCGGTACCATTCCACATGATAATTAATCTTTGGAAATTTCCATTAAATAGATTATTCACAAAATATATACAGTATAATGGTAAGTATACATCATGCATATCTATCTATACACATGATATTGTAATCAAAATTACGTATTTTATGGGTCTAGGGAACCCACTATTACAACACTCCCACTTTGACTAGAGAAAAATTTCCAACAAACCTTGATAACTCTCACATAATTAAGATCACATTTCTCACGAGTCATGAAATTAGTTACATGGATATCCATAATTACTCCTCATGGTATTTAAACTATAGGTGACCTCACCTCCTTTAGTAAATCCTCTCAAGAGATGGATACCCCAAGTGTATTCTCATTTTTACTCTCTCAAAACATAACATATTAGATTGTAAGAGTATTATAATTTAAATCATTATAATTATTTACTTACTAGGTGTGATTCTAATAATTGGAAGAAATCGACGCATATAACTACTTATTAACTGCCTAGAAAATTGAAATGTACTCAGTATTTATAGGTATGGATACATCTATATTATATATATGTATCTCTTAATACATTATCCTTATTATGATATTAGATCCAATTGATATATTGAGGATTATTTTGTGTCCCCTAAAAAAAGTATCATTTCTTCTCTATTTAGCAGCTACAAATCCTTTGTACTAGTCCATGTAAAATGAATAGTTCTAACTACTACACTTGAAATTTTCCTAGATATAAATGATATTTTCTTGTTATAAAGTATATAATATAATTATTGGTTCTTTCATATATCATAGAATAAATTATTGATCCATCACTAATGTGTATGGAATTAAAGTCCCCCTGTTAATATCCACCCACATATTATACATGTCATCTTGGAGATATTAATTCTATGTGATGATGGTAATAAATACCTCTTGAATTGTTACATCTTGTATTTTTCAATACCATGTTACTATATGTATGATTTACTAGGTAAAATAAATAGTTTGATCTAACTCAGTATATCCTCTTCCCTAGAACATAGGTCACTACTTAAATCTAATCACTGGATAATTATTTTTCATCATGGTCTTAAAAAACATGCATGACTAGTACCTATTTTTCATATATTACCGAACATATTTCACTTGGAAAACTTATGCGCTCCCACAAACATTTGGTATTCACATGGAAAGGATTCATTACAAATGAATATTCTATAATCATTATGCTTACATTAATACTAAAATATATTTTAGTAACTTTCATCCCTATTAGAATATTATGAAATCACCATCCCTTTCTGGCTGTGTCGAATAGACACCTTCCATAAAAATTGGTCCGGATATGAAATGATGAACATAATGATCATAGAAACTAGATATGACATGTAAAATTCTAATGGATTTAGGAATAAAAAGTTAGTATAACCAATCGATCATTATTGGTAATAATCTTGTACCATCCATGTATATTCTCATTTGAATACCCACAAGAGTATTAAAAATAGTATTACCAATTACCCATTAATACATGTAATCCCTTATTGAATTTTAATTAATCTATCCAATCATAGATAATTTACATATATTTATTACTTGTAGGAATTGTTTTTTTGCAATGAATAATGTATCAATAGCCATGGTGAATTCAATAACATCACCATGGTTTTAACTTTTATATACAGTATGTGTCTCTGAAACATTTTTCTTATAAACCTATTCTAATAGTCGTTCCTATGCAAAATATTTGTTCATCTCTTGGATCGAACCAATTTAGGTCAATCATTCAACCACTATCTGAATTAGAGATGCACACTGTTATATAGGAATATAGTCATTACATATTTATGTCTCCTTCAACCATTGTGATTTCTAATATCATATGAAACTATTAAGATCATTACTATAGACACACATAGTTTTTTTCTTGATGAATGTTTCCTTTTATCCTAACAATCTATTTTCATCTAAACACATATACATATGACACAATTGATCTCTATCTGGATGTAACTCATATGATATCCATTTTTCATTATACTTGGAATATGGTTATGGGATATCATTGTTATATCTGAAGCACATCATTAAGGAGAATAGAAGTTTCTCTAAGATGGAACATTGATACTAATTACATCAAAACTATGATGTATAAAATTTTCATTTAAGAATTTAACTACACTATATATTTTTTGATCAATTTTAATATGTAATACATCATAATTAATCCTTCTCATTAACACCAATTCCATGATGTAGAGAAGGTAATGTAAATTTTGGAATTACTCTACTCTACATTGTATTGATTGATGATTGTTTGGTCATGATATTCTTCTTCATGTCATCCCAAAGCAACACATACCCTCTGATCATGAATAATTCACATTTACACTCCATAAGAAAATAAAATAATCATATGAAGTATATTTACCACTATATTACTCTTGTAATAGTTCTTTCTCTATTGTTGAACTAATTTTGAAATCTTTCTAGAATACCTTTATTTTTAAAAGTTTATTTAACAAAAACTATGTTTATAAATACACAATTATTAAGGTGTTTTGATCTAATGAGTCTAAATACCAAAATAGGTATATCCTTGACATTTACATTTGTTTTCTCAAAACAAAGAATTATCTTTCTAAAACTAAGTAAATATGTATTTCATTTTATATTCATCACTTCTTGACTATAATTTATGTATCATTGAACTATTGATTGATTATGAAACACCAAAAATAAAATTCATTTATGATCATGAAATAATGTATCCCTATTTTCGAAAGGACACATGAGATAATTTTTTTGGTTGTACTCAATAATAGCTTTACTTTAATCATTAACTTAGAAATTAGATGTTATGTGTTTCTCACAAATGACTTAGGAATTACCCTCTCTTAGAAATTTTGAGAATACACCTTACTTCTTGTAATGTTTCTATACTCATTTGGTTACCACCGTTTAGTACATTTATATGATTTCACATTTTATTTAATACCCAAGATATTTGAATGAAACACTATATTGATTAATATTCCTAAACAAGAATCCTAACTTCGTTGATTCTCTTCATTTAATTTAAATTAATATATTTTGATTTCATGATATGCAATGAAAATAACCTCTAGTATCGTACCCAGCCTAATTAAAATGAAGGAAATTGAAAATGTTCCTTTGGAGTTACTCTTAAAATTGGCCTTATCTCCTTGACTTTAAATTTGATCACAAAAAAGATAAAAATAAATCTATCTATAATATTCTTATTTAATTGAAAAACCTTTCCTAAAAAGGTAATAATGTGCTTACTCCATTCTGTTAATTATGTAACCTTTAACGAGACATGATAAAAAGGTTGAAAATAAGAAAGTGATCCATTAATATATCATGATCCATCTTTCAATTTACACATATCTAGTGTAATCATCACCATATTCATATCATTGGTTCACTTTCTCCTCACAAGCTTATTGAATATGAGACTATATGAAATATCATCCATGACCCGATCTTGTGGCCACAAATGACATCTGAATTTGATGATATCATAATGAAATTACCATCATAAGATGTATACATGAGTCTCCTATAATTAATTTTACACAATCACTTTTTTGATGTGGATTTATAGGTACAATGATACCAGCACCTTAAAGTTTTTGTATCATAGTATTATACGTAATCATGTGTACTAAAATTGTAAATTCAATATAGTTTGAACAGTTAATTTTTCAAATATTTACTATAGTATATATTTTGGAACAACATTCTATTTTCTAAAAAAATAAAATTCTAGATTGTTGTACTTTTATCTTGATTACCATTTTAGAAATATTGTTTAATTCATTAAATCATTAAATGCCACCCACTATTTTATCGAATTATAGGATCTCTATGTACATGAATTGAAATAATATATCCCTTGATTATTATATTGTTAAATATCTCTAAACCTCTCTTTATAGTCTACAAAATATTGTTCTTCCATTACTAAGAGAGTTCAAGGTAGGTGTTTGATTGGCCAACCACCATAACTCACAGTTCCTTAATCTATTGAGTAAAGTATCAGCTTCTAAAATCATAACATGAGTTACAAAATTATTTCTTATAAATTTAGAGTAGGTAAGATATGGCTAATAATTACTTACAATTCAGTTATGTCAACCCATCATTCTCATTGGAACTCCCCAATAGTAAGAGGCCCCAACAACTATGTCTGACCGAGCACCCCAACACCTGGTTTTGCTCAAATTCATAAATGGAAGTCAATTAAGATATACTATTTATTTCAGGGATTTATTATTATTTTTAAATGATGAAACATAATTGTTTAATATCTGATAATCGCGTACTATGTGATCACACACACAACTAATCATGTAGTAAATAGAAAATATTCATCATATCACGTGTTCATTTTATCTAAGCTAGCATGTTTATTATTTTATTGAAATGTTCATAAACTATAGTTACAAAAAGTAATAAAGCCTAAAAATATAAAATGATGATGTGATAATGATATGATACTAATTGTTGATCCAATGAGTGAATAATTGATCAACCTAGAACCTAAGCATAATACATTGAGCCATGTCACTTGGGAGTTGAGTTGAGTTCCTGCCCATTCAATGTTTGAAGATCCTTTATGGTTCATCACCATAACATGGAATGAAGTATGATACTATTATTATTACTAATTATACAAAAATACTCATACGAAGGCGAAGGGGTCTCAGGAGTACAAAATACTACTGAGAATTGAACACATAGGTCCTTATAACATATAATTGAATAGATGACTCTTAAATCACCATATAATAAAATAATTATTACAAAACACCATTAAAATAATTAAATAAATTAAATAAATTAAATAAATTAAATAAATTAAATAAACATGCACCAAAAATAGATTGGTTGGCATATGGATCATTATCAGTCAATACACAATAAAATAATGTATTTAAATGAAATTCATAAATGAAATTAAACTTGAAATAAAATAATTTTATGGGTGAATTATATTGAATTAAAAATTAACACTTATTTTTAATTCCACATTTATATTGTTTGGTCCCAATAATTAATTTAATTTTAGTTCCAAATATTAAATGAATAAATTAATTAAATTTAAATCCCAAATTAAATTAATTTAAGAAGAATTTATTAAATTAATTGTTTAAACCAAAAAATAATATTTCTTTAATTTAATTTAAAATAAAAAGTAAATTAATTAAATTATTTATTTTTTGATTAAACAAAATTACCATGACTCAGAAAATCCTGGACAGGGCCTCTGTGGGATGAGACAAACCCACACAGGCCCATTCTGGGTTGTGAAGATCCTGTGTGGGGGTGTTCTAGGCTGGGCAGGCCCATCCAAGCTTGTTCTAGGCTAGGCTGACCCACCTAGTCCAATTTCAGGGAAAATCAAGTCTCTAGAGCCTTACAAATCACACTATAAGGGATGATCAAAATGACAAGATGTAGGATATGGGACTTAGGAGGTGCACACTAGTCGATAGAATTAGGAATTGTCGAGAGGAATCCTAGAAGAAGCAGAGATCCTAGCAATGGGACTTGTTTTCAGGAACCATGATGTAATGCCCCGACCCCATTTACCAAGAGTCAGTGCATTATTTTAATACATTGTCATGATTACAAGGAATCAAGTCCTGAAAGACCGATTAGTTTAGCAGTCTTGGAAAAAATATTACATACATGGACGTTACATTACACTTTAGAAAATAAAACACAACATAAATGATCCTTTTAGAAATACATTAATCCCATAACTTAACCCTGCTTATCTATCATAATACACTTCTTGGAATCCTGAGAAAATTAAAACATAGAAAGGGGTGAGATCAGATGCTCAGTAAGGATAACAATATAGCAGAATCTTTCATAAATAAGCATAAAAATTTAAGGCATGTATAAGACTAAAACAAAAGCCTTTTTAAACTTAAACTTCATCATAATATGGAAAAAATAAAATAATGCCATTTAATTATTGATGTGGATATTCTACATGTTGAATAATCACATGAAATATCAATAGCCACTTTCATAATGATGGAATGCATAATGCAAGACTATCATAACCACATAGTCAAGGCCTTGTGCCAAGACTACAAATAATATTTTTTCAAGGCCTTGTTCCAAGACACTAGTTTGTCTCATGAGTCCTACCGATGCATCGAGGAGCTATAGCGGGCTCCACCCATCACATACTATGTCCAATTCATTCCTCATATAAAAATGTTTAAACATAACATAAACATTCATATTAAAACTGGCAAATGAAATGTCAATACTTTACCGATAAACCATGAATGGTATAAAAATAACACATCCATAGTCAAAAATATCACAAAACATTCAATACTATATGGAATATTTCTACCATAATAAATGAACTTCAAACAAGTTTAAAATCCATTAAAGGATTTTGACATAGATGAAAATGATTTGTAAAACTCCTTGAGAGAAATATCCCTTTTTCATGAAAACATTTAAAAGTCACACAATTTAGAAAGGAAGAAATTTAAATACATTTTTTGAATCAAAGTGTCCCATACCACATTAAAATTTATGAAAGTAATTAACCTTTTAAAGCATTCAATTCAATTTAAATAAATCCTTAAAACCATTTTGAAAACATGGACATCAATGAGAATGGTTTAGAAGAATAAACCTTTATAACATTTAAAATGATGTTTTAGTAAAACGTCCCTTAAAAAATACATTTGAAAACTATTTTATGAATCATGGACATGGATAATAAATATTTCCCAATATATACTTACGTAAAAACAACCTCGGATAATAAAGAAATTGTGAAATTAACCCTTAACTTGCACTTTAATTTAGTCAAGGGTGTGTTTAACCTCCTGTATGAAGATCGTAGTATGTTATTAAATTATACCAGTGCCATATTAATATTTATGATATCATGCATGATTAATTTTTGATTTTATACTACCCATTTAATAATAATTTCCAGGTTTAATTAACATTTCAGTTAATAATCGCTTTTTTTATCATACGTGTTTTCACTTGACACTCCTGATTGTATCACTTAGAGCAAGATTTAAATACTTAAATAACATAAAACATAATTTATATATCATATATATTTAGAATATAAATATTTATAATAGACATATATATGAAATGAAAAACACCATTTATGGAGATGGTAGTTCGTACGTACGCATAAACAATGTTTTCATTTTCATATCTTATTGAAAGAAACTAAGTGAATAAGATATATGTAAGTAAGTAAATATATATAAATAAATAAATATATATATATAGTAGCATTATTATTTCAAATATTGCATATACATGAGTAATATATATTTTTATAGCTGTCGATGAATGGTGAATGTGGAAATGAATCTCATCGCGTCGTGAAGACGGTAATCCGTACATACGCACGAGCGAAAATATCATTTCTTTAAAGGGGTGGAGTTGGAAGGTATATTAATTTTATAGAGACATTAGCATGTTATTTTAATTATTTATATACATATTAATCATCATTATATCCATCCAAATTACACAGTGTTGAATAACAAATTACACCACGACGTGGAGAAGGCAAGCCGTACATACGCACACATGGTGACATTATCATTCGTAAGACGGATAGAATATTGAATATAGATGTTCCATATTTATAATAACATAAAATTAAATATAATATACTGTAGTTATTATTTTAAAATGGAAATAACAAAGATAGAAGAAGTGGAAGAGGAAATAACTTGAAAGAGGGTGGTGAATTTATTACCTCTTCTTCAGGTTATTTCTTTTGATTTGATCAAAAGGGATCTATAAGTAGGATTTCTGACTAAAGGAATGCCTCTAGGATGAATTTAGGGAAGTTGAGAGGATATTTGGTTAGGGGTTGGCCAAGCCAAAAGACATTGAAGGTGTGAATTAGAGAGTAGGGGGAGTTCCTTTTATAAGAGGGGCGAGGGGCACCTTAGGAAAAGATAGAAATATTATTTTACAATAAAATTATTTTCGGTTTATAATGTCTCCAAAATAGATTATTTAAAGGATAAGGTGTGTATGGGTATAAAAACACTCAACAAATAGGTCTTATACAGGTTTGGGTCACTATATTAACCTTAACTTTTAGATTTAACTCTCAGTTAAATAGTTTGACATTAATCATGTCTCTTTGTATTTTTATATTATATGGTTAATAAAATTACTATATACTTCCAAGTGAACCCCAAGTGGTTCATTAATGATAAAAATATCATTATCTATGTCCTTTTTGCAAACCATAGATTTTTAGGAATAATATATCAATTAATAGTCTAATTTTTTATTTAAAAAACTCTTTTATGTCAATTTTGACACTATTTGGTATTTTGTTTTTTCTAAATTAATAAAAGCATTATTATTTAAACTAAATTCATCTAATAAACCCTAATATGCCATATTAACCTATGAAATTAGTGTAATTCATAAAAAGTCTGAAATTATATTTATTTGGATATTTATAATATCAATTATTTTAATATTTCATTAATTAGATAATTACTGCATGACCATTGTGTCATAAATAAATTAAATTTTTTAATGTATAAAAATTATCAATAAAATACCATTATGTAGGAAATATTTTTATCTTTCTAATTAATATTTATAATTGAATTTATCTTATGTATAACGATATATTAAAAATGTTTTTGTTATTAAACTATGATTTTAATATTTTTAACTCTTATTTGAATTAAAAAATAATAAATGTCCTAATCTAATCCAAGTGGACCAAAGAGGTTAATATTTTATTCCTAAGGTTTTTTTGGTAGAATTATACTTATCCAATAGAATTAGTACATGTTTTAGGGTAATAATAATATAATTTTTTACCCTTAATTACCCAATTTACTTTTAACCGTGGTAAATAAAAGTAAAAAAGATACTATTCACCAAGAAATATTTTTATCTTATTTAACCACCTTTTACTCCTTGATATTAACCTTGACTCTTATATTTTCGAAATTCCACTCACAGAAGTGGTAAAATAATGTTTTATGTGAATTTGTAAATTCTCCTAGGAGATGGGTAAAAGATGGTGTAAAGTTCAATAAAATTTTTATATATCTAAAATTATTATAAACTAACTCCAATGAATTAAATTTAACTTATATAGGTATTATATATCTATTTTGACCAAAAATAAATTTAAATAAAATAAATAATTATTTAAATAAAAATTTGGTTTTAAAATATAACTGAGTGTTTTTCACTATTCATCAAAAATTGAATGTTTTCAGAAAAATACCAAAAAATTAACCCCAAGATAAATTTGATATTCTTAACTCAAAAATGATGTCTATTTTACAAAATTCAAAAAATAGAAGTTTTATTTATTAATTTAAAATTAATTCCCGTTTTCAAAACCATAAGGCATATTTTAAGAAACAATAACTATAAAAAGATTGTCACTTGTTTATGACCAATCTCAAAGTGAAATTACTTACAATGACAAAAATTGGATTAAATGATAAAAATATAATATATTTATACTTCCAAACCACTAAAATTTATAATATAACACTATAAATTATTTTGATTAAAAAAGTTGTTTTCAGTTATAATATAGGAATTTTCACTATTGACCCAAATATGAAATTTAACAGAAAAACACCAAAAATTTATGGAAACTAATTTAATATGTCCTGATTCTAAATAAGAAGTTTATTTTGTCAAATTAAATATATAAAAGTTTCAAATATTGTATTTAAAAACGGTTCACCATTAAAAGGTGGTAAAAGTGCATTTATTGAAACATACTTCTTTTATCAGAAAAAAATGAATTAGTTATTACATTATCTCTAAGAGACTCATAATATTGTTTTTAAAATTATAAGGATTATATATAGTTTAAAATTCAGTTAATACTATTCATAACCGCTTTTTAATGGCTCTTTTGGTAAGCTGTGGTGCGCTTGAACTCGGTGTTGCGTGTAGTGCAAGTTATTAAATAACTTTGAAGAAATATCATACTATGAAATCTTGGAGTGTTACATTCTTCCCTCCTTCAATAAATTTATTCCTCTCAATTTGATATTTTTATTTGAGAATAAAATGTTGAAAATAGAAAATACCTTTGTAGGAAAACCTACATCGGAAATTGGGTTGATAAAATTTAGTCTTAATAAGAGGAAAAGGCGAACAAAAAAGTCACCACCAAATTATGATCTCAATTAGGAGAAAATTAGTGGAAATTAGAGACACATAATTGGAGGAAAAACATAAATATTTATAGGTAGTGATTCAGTTCATCAATCACAAACAATTTTTGAATTGTGGGCCTCAAATCCACTAATCTATGATGATTTAAAATACTATCAGTTCAATAAAACGTAAGGTATTAGAATAACAAATTTTTGGTTTTAAGATGCCTTACCTAATGTTTATGAATTTATTTTTTCATAGAATAAGAGAAGAAATAAATGTATACTTTCAATTAGAGTTCCATCCTTTAACTAATTTCTACCAAAAACTCATCTTCCACTCTAAAAGATAATAAAAGATAATAAAATATTCTATTTATCCTATTCTTATAGGGTTCCAAAAAAATGAATTTATAAATCATCTACAAGACCCTTTGAAAAAAACTACATTATTCAATCCAGTACATCACGTCGTTCAATGGTAGGTGATACACCTTTGTCACCCTTTATTTGTGGGTTCAAGTCTCGCAGCCTTGTCAGACGCGACGAGTTTCTGCCCGACCTCCAGGTTGTCCTTTTTATGAAAATCCAAAAATAATCTCAAACTATACTTATCCAAAATAGTTTCGTCCATACTCATAGTCCATAATTTATAGGAAAGTTAAACATAATTAAGATCCTTTTTCTACTTAATAACATGTTAACACCATAATAATGTATTATTTTACAACACTACATCATCCTAAATTACAATAAAACATTATTGATTACATTCATGCTCCCTGAATTATTATAGAATACTGGATATACTCATTCTATCAAAAAATGATGTAATATCAAACAAATATTGAATATACAAATTATTAATCACTTTTATGCTAGTCAAGAATATCCAATATAATTTATCCAAATCAATCATGTATTATTCCAAAATCACTACCTCAGTATCAAAACCATATTATGGCTTAACTTTCTCTCAAGCATATATTTTCCAAAAATTTAACCTGCTATTGAGTCAGTTTTCATGGTTCCACAAAATCTCAAGTCCTTAAAGAAATATTACTGCATTACAATCCTTATATACTTTGTAATTATTATTACCATTATATCGTTGATACGACACTCAAATGACATAATTATTTAATAACATCATAAGAACATTAATCATTCCTCCTCATCTGTGGTAGTATCATAACTTGATTATCATCCAATACCATCATTTGGGGCATACTCTGATGATTTGGACATTGGTTCGCGTAGTGTCCCAACTCCTTGTAGATGAAGCATTGTACATTTGAAATCGTTTTCTTACCCTTAAAGTCACATACTTGGTGTCCTTTTTCTCCACACTTATAAAAAACTCTCATTCCCTTCAGGCAAGTTCAAGGGTGTTTCTTCCAACAATTATCACATAAGGGAAAATTCTTCTTTTCCCTCTTCTCTTTATCCATCATTATCTCTTCCATCCTTTTCTTTTCTTGCTTCCCTCAAATTCCATAGGACTCAAAGAATTATTTACTTAACTTAATAACACAAGATACTATTTCTTCATATGTTGAGAATACATGGGAGACTATTTCCGTTCTTAATGTTGGCTTAATATCATGAAATATATGATCCTTCTTACACTTTGGATCATACGTATTGATGAAGTTCACATTCATTATACTGGGCACCATTTCTATACAATGGAATACACTAGGTCAGTTTATGGATTGGAATGAATAATTCCAAACTTGTAAAATACCTAACATAAATTGAACAGATTATGGATATAATCCATAAAAATATTTTCGTTGAGGAGGTATATACTTGTAGATCCTTCATAATGATTGGTAAAGAAAATTAGAATTATCCTAAGCATATCCTCAGGGAGTGTCGTAACCAAGAGTTCATCAATGCTCGTTGTCGTGCACCAGTTCCCATTCGAGTCTAGATCAAAGTGGTGTTTTCGTGTATTACACCTAGGTACATCTGTGCCAGAGGCACCTCTACCTACTCGTATCCAATTAGGGATTTATTTTATTTGAAAACTCACAAAATCTCTACATTAACAAAATTCTAGGATGTTCTTATATACTAATACTCAAAGTCTATATTAGGGTAATGTGATCTAATCAGATTTTATCTAAATCTAGTTTCCATGTTTATTAATAAACATCCTCTGATACCAACTGTCACGCCCCGACCCAAGTTACCCAGAGTCAGTGCATTATTTTAATAAATTGTTATGATTACAAGGAATCAATTCCCGAATGACTGACCAATTTAGCCGTCCTAGAAAATCGATTATATACATGGACGTTACATTACTCTTTAGAAAATAAAACACAACCTAAATGATTCTTTTAGAATGCTATAAATCCCTTAGCTTAACCCTGTTTATCAATCATAATACACTTCTTGGAATCTTTAGAAAAATTAAAACATTGAAATGGGTGAGCTCAGATGCTCAGTAAGGATAACAATATAGCGGAAAATTTCATAAATAAGCATAAACATTTAAGGAAATGTATAAGACTAAAACAAAAGCCTTTTTAAACTTAAACTTCAGCATAATATGAAAAAAATAAAATAATTCAATTTAATTAATCACATGGATATTCTACTGGTTGAATAATCACAAGCAATATTAATAGCTAATTTCATAATGAAGTAATGCATAGTGCCAGACTATCATAACCACATAGTCAAGGCCATGTGCCAAGAATAAAAAAAATATTTTTTCAAGGCCTTGTTCCAAGACACTAGTTTGTCTCATGAGACCTGCCGATGCATCAAGGAGCTATAGCAGGCTCCACTCGTCACTTACTAAGTCCAATACATTCCTCAAATGAAAAGTTTTAAACATAACATAAACATTCATATTAAAATTGGCATAAGAAATGTCAATAATTTACCCATAAACTATGAATGGTATAAAAATAACACATCCACGGTAAAAAATATAACAAAACCGTTAATACTATATGGAATATTTGTATCATAATAAATCAACTTCAAAAAAGTTTAAAATTCATTAAAGGATTTTGTCATAGATGAAAATGATTTGTAAAACTCCTTGAGAGAAATATCCATTTTTCATGAAAAAATTTAAAAGTAACACAATTTAGAAAGGAAGACATTTAAATACATTTTTTTGAATCAAAGTTTCCCATACCACTTTAATTTTTATTAAAGTAATTAACATTTTAAAACATTCATGTTAATTTAAATAAATCCTTGAAACCATTTTAAAAACATGGACATTAATGAGAATGGGTTAGAAGAATAAATCATTATAACATTTAAAATGATGTTTTAGTAAAAAGTACCTTAATAGAATCCCTTTGAAAACTATTTTAGGAAACATGTACATGGATAATAAATATGTCCCAATAGATACTTATGTAAAAACAACCTCGGATAATAAATAGATTATGAAATTAACCCTTACCTTGCACTTTCCTTTAGTAGAGGGTACGTTTAACCTCCGGTATGAATATCGTAGTATGTTATTCAATTATACCATACCCATATTAATATTTATGATATCATACATGATTCATTAATGAATTTATACTATCCATTTAATAATAATTTCCAGGTTAAATTTACATTTCGGGTAATAATCGCTTTCTCTATCGTACGTGTTTTAACATGTTACTCTTGATTGTATCACTTAGACCAATATTTAAATACTTACATAATATAAAAAATTATTTACATATCATATATACTTAGAATATAAATATGTATAATAAACATATACATGAAATGAAAAACACCGTTTATGGAGATGGTAGTCCGTACGTACGCATAAACGCTGTTTCCATTTTCATATCGTATTGAACTGAACTAAGTGAAAAGATATATGTAAGTACATATATATATATATATATATATTATAATTATTATGTCATAAATTACATACTTATTAGAAACATATGTTTTTATAAATGTCGCTGAATGGTGAACGTGGAAATGAATCTCATCGCGTCGTGGAGACGGTAATCCGTACGTATGCACGAGCGAAAATATAACTTCATTAAAGGCATGGAATTGGATGGTATATTAATTTTACAGATACATTAGCATTTTTTTAATTACTTATATACATATTAATCATTATTATATCCGTCCAAATGACATAGTGTTGAATAACAAATTACACCATGTCGTGGAGATGGTAAGCCGTACGTACGCACGCATGGTGACATTATCATTTATAAGATGGATAGAATAATTAATATAGTTGTGACATATTTATAATAACATCAAAGTATATAGAAGATACTGTAGTTTTTATTTTAGAATGGAAATAACCAAGAAAGAAGAAGAGGAAGAAGAAAAGAACTTGAAAGAGGGTGGTGAAATTATTATCTCTTCTTATGGTTCTTCCTTTCGATTTGATCAAAAGGGCTCCTTAAGTTAGATTTATGACTAAAGTAATGCCTCTAGGATAAAGTTAGGGAAGTTTAGAGGATATTTGGGTAGGGGTTGGCTGAGGAAAAAGGCTTTGAAGGTGTGAATTAGAGAGAAGGGGGAGTGCCCTTTTATAAGAGGGGTGAGGGGCACCTTAGGAAAAGATAGAATTATTATTTTATAATAAAATCATTTTCGGTTTATAATGGCTCCAAAATGGATTATTTAAAGGCTAAGGTGGGGATGGGTCTAAAACCACTCAACTAATAGGTTTTAGATAGGTTTGGGTCACAATATTAACCTTAAATTTTAGATTTACCTCTTAGTTAAATAGTTTGACATTTACCATGCCTCTTTTATTTTTTTATTATATGGTTAATAAACATACTAATACTCCATGTGAACCTCAAGTGGTTCATTAACGATACACCTATAATTATATGAGTCCTTTGGCTAAACCATAGATTTTTTTTAAAATAGAATATCAAATAATAATACAATATTTGTTTTAAAAACTCTTTTATGTCAATTTTGACACTATTTGGTATTTTGTTTTTTCGTTATTCATAACAGCATTATTATTCAAAAAAAATTCATCTAACCAACCCTAATATATCATATTAACCTAGAAAATTAGTTTAATTCATAAAATGTCTCAAATTACATTTATTTGGATATTTATAATATCAATTATTTTAATATTTCATTAATTAGGTAATTACTCTATCACCATTGTGTATAAATAAAATAAATTATTTAATTTATAAAAATTATAAATAAAATACCATTATTTAGGAAATGATTTTATATTTATAATGAATATTTATAATTGAATTTATCTTATGTATAACCATATAATAAAATTTTCATATTTATTAAACTTTGATTTTAATTTTTTAAACTCTTCTTTGAATTAAATAATAATAAATGTCCAAATCTAATCCATGTTGACCAAATAGGTTCATATTTTATTCCTAATTTTTTTTGGTCGAATTATACTTAGCCAATAGAATTAGGACATGAGTTTTGGTAATAATAAAATCATTTTTACCCTTAATTACCCTATTTAATTTGAACCGTGGTAAATAAAAGTAAAATGTTACTATTCACCAAAAATTATTATTATCTTATTGAACCACCTTTTACTCCTTTATTTTATCTTTTTCTCTCAGATTTTCAAAATTCCACTCACAAAAGTGGTAAAATTAAGTTTTATGTAAATTCACAAATTCCCTTAGGAGGTAGGTAATGGACGGTGAAAAGTTCACTAAAATTTTTATATATCTAAAATTATTATAAAATGACTCCAATGAATAACATTTAACATATATAGGTATTATGTATCTATTTTGAACAAATGTTTATTTAAATAAAATAAATAATTATTTAAAAAAATCGGTTTTAAACTATAACTTAGTGTTTTTCACTATTCATCCAAAATTGAATGTTTTCAGAAATATACCAAAAATTCAACCTAAGCTAATTTTGATATTATGAATTCAAAAATAAAGTCTATTTTTCCAAATTCAAAAAGTATAATTTTTATTTATTAATTTAAAATTAATACCAGTTATGCAAACCAAACAGCGTATTTTAAGAAACAATAACTATCAAAAGATTGACACTTGTTTATATCCAATCTCAAAGTGAAATTACATACAATGAACAACATTGGATTAAATGGTAAAATATAATATATTTATACTTCCAAACCATTAAAATTTATAATTTAACACTATAAAATATTTTGATTTAAAAAAAAATTCACTTAAAATATAGTATTTTTCACTATTCACCCAAACTTGAAAGTTATTAGAAAAACACCAAAAAATTATTGAAACTAAATTCCTATGTCCCGATTCTAAAGAAGAAGATTATTTTTTCAAATTGAATATATAAATGTTTCAAATATTGTATTTAAAAAGGGTTCACCATTAAAAGGCGGTAAAGGTGCATTTTTTTGAAAAATACTTCTTTTATCTAAAAAATGAATTAGTTCTTAAATTATTTCTAAGAAACTCATAATATGGATTTTAAAATTATAATTGTTATATATAGTTCAAAATTCAGTTAATACTATTCATAACCTCTTTTGAATGGCTTGTTTGGTATGTTGGGGTGTGCTTGAACTCGGTGTTGCGTGTAGTGCATGTTATTGAATTACTTTGAAAAAATAACGTACTATGAAATATTGGGGTGTTACACATGATAAGAGGTAGGATAACATGGGGGAAAAAAGAGGATGGAGTCAGCTCAACAAAATCTCATGACAGGAGGTTCCACGGCTCTTGGATCATGCGACCGTGGAAGAGAAGCTGTCCATAGTTGGATCTCAGCTCATTGGCGTGGTTCCACCAGAGGTGAAACTATTCAGGGATTAACTATGATTAAAGAGAGTTGATATAATCATATATGGAAAGGATACAACTATCTAGGTGTTGACAATAAGTATTCTAAGTCAGCAATAGTGACTTACGTATGAGATGCCTCCAGAAGAGAGGAACACTTTGGGGTAAGAGCGACATGTTGTAGAGGGAGCCTACTTGAGGAGGCACTATTTGGGTGGAGGCATGTCATTGTGGAGGAGCTGAACGAGGGTGGGGCTCACAGGTGGTGCTGAAATCTTAGTTCATAGTGAGGGAGGGGGTACCCAACTGACTATAGAGAGTTTGGTAGTAGTGGGGTTTATTGATCGGATCTTCCGGTGAGAGAAGAACCACAACATCCTTATGGTGTTCTGCAGTGGTGGTACCCTACCGAGTACATGGGGGGGGGGGAATTAAGTGTAAAGAAGGGGGTGGGGGGTCTATTTGAAAATATTTTTGTTGGTTTTATTGTCCATAGAATAACCCTATTTATTTTTATTTTCAAATGGCTATACATTAGACTTAAGAAAAAATGGTTGTTTGGTTTATAGATGTTTCCACTAACCCTCCCCCCATTTTTGTTTGATTATTAAAAATCATACCATATATTTTAAAATATATAAAAATAAATGCATTCCACATTTTTGAGGAATATATAAATGTGACTAGAATTTTCTATTCAGACCATCAAAATTTTGGCTGGTGTACGGATTTGACATGAAAAACCATACCAACTTCTGATGGGAATAACATGGAAATCTGATGTAGGATTTACTCACCATCTACAACATTGAGATTGGAATTCTGACACCCTCATTTAAAATTATTGAAAATTTACCTTTTTGGATTAAATTCTTCATGAATAGATTTGATTACAATTTAAGGTATGAGAGCACATAGTAGAAGTTGGTAGGCTAAGTTTTTAAAATTTTTAACCAATGATCAACATAATAACATCATCACTGGAAATCAACACCCTCGATATAATCTTAAGGATCACACATAATGAATTTTACGAAGAAAATAATAAATAAAAATACCTAGTCATATTTGAAGCTGTGCTTGACATCTGTTCATATTTGGGAATTTATCCTTGAATAATATGAATCTAAATTTCTTTATATATTCAACTTTGGATTCAAGAAACCATGGAAACACCAATCATCAAATTGTAGGTTCTAACAAAGAGATCCAACAATGCCTACAATGCACCAACAATCATTGCACCGCCATTTTTGAGAAGAATGAGGGATAGATCGACTTGAATCACCTTGATAGTGATATATCTCTCTAGAAATAAAGAGAGGAGAGATAATATATGATGATATCTCAATGAATATTTCATTGTAAAGATATTATCCCTTTATTTATAGCATGTTGATAAATTACCTAAATTATTTTTCATGACCCTCAATAATTTCCAAACTATATAAATGTTATTATAACTAATATATTTATCCATAAATACCATTTATAATATTAAAACATTCTTGAAATATAATAAATATATTACGTGATAATAACTATTTTAGTAACCCAACTCATAGTTTCTCCAAATATTAAATGATCCTTGAATATTTTAAACTAATATTCATTCAAATAATATTTTCCAAGTATTTACTTTAAAACATGCAAATACATATAAAAAAATTCAAGGCCAAATATTCTAAACATAAATAATATGAATTTATTTATTCCATTGGTGAACGTGAAACCCTAAACAAAACCCAAAACCTGGTGGTGGGTCCCACGAAGACCCCTATACCTATTCAATTGAATAGGAAATATTATCGAATTTGCAATTGTGGCTGACCCTCTAGACTCTTATCTCGATTGGAGTGAATAGAATCCGCATGCCAAGAGCAGAGTCTAGTAACCCATCCTAGGCTCTAAAGAGATAAGTATAGTCATAGTAACAACTACCAACATACAAACACACACTGTGTACTGTATTTAATATCTCAAGAAACAAGAAACACACCTCTCTCATAATCCTATCTTGTTTTATTAATTGTTGATCAAAATGGAAGTATTTACCCTCCATTACCATGACCATGGTCTGATGAAGGTACTACCATCCTGATCAACTAGGACCAAGATATATTACTTCCCAAACATAGAATCAAAAATTATATGTTGATCATTTAACTAATGCCATACAACCAATAACACACCTAACACAAGCTATCTCACCAAGATTTAATTATCATTGTTTTTTTCATTACATAAAAGTACTAAATGAAAAGAAACACATTTGTAATGATCTGATAATAGGATACCAATACAAATGTCCACAGATAGGAACATCCGATGACACCTGAAACATGTGATATTTCTATTAGAAGGTATTTCCTCATAATCTCAATACTATAAATCACCAAGAATAAACTTCACGACAAGAAGTATCAATGATTATTAACCCCTAGCACCCGATAGTTAGGCATCAACTTTATCTTGTCAGTATGATGTATCTAGACAATATGATATATGTTTAAGATTAATGATATAGTTTGTTGAGGTTCTCAATATGTACTGAGATCTACTATAACCTTTTGATATAATAATTAATCTATAGAAATTACAATTAAATAGTGGACACAGATATATCTACACTATAACTATAAGTATACATCCCGTATATCTAACTATATACATCATATGGTAATTAATGTATTGCATTTTTGGGTCTAGGGAACCCACTATTACAGTACTTGGTTCATGTCACATTTTATAGAAAAGCATATATCTAGAGAAAAAAATGATAGTAATGAAAAACATAGTTAATAAGGAAATATAGGACCTAAAACAAATCCTTAAACCCTTACATAGAATGGGATCAATTGACACTAAGTACAAGGTATCCATCCTTTATAAACAAATGGTGACCCTTGGACCCAATGATATATATTTATCAAACAATTAGTTTTATTTCATATTGAATTAACCAATTAATTTACACCACCAAAAAAATATTATAATTTACTAAAGAAGAGGTGGGGAGTACAAAAGGAAAAAAATATAGGGGGACAATCTTGGTGAATTTTGAGAGCATCCCTAATAATGAGATCAACACAACCCCGGATAAGTGACCTAGTATTAGAAACAGGAGAAGATGAGGAATCCCTAGATGCTAAAAAAGTATAATGTTTGTTTCCTTTATGATAAGTATTTATAATATTCAATCAATTGGAAATGTAAGCCTTTAATTTATCTATAAAATAGGTAATATTTTAAGGAGTTAAAATGAAGCCTATAAGAGTGTTACATATTATCTTTGAATATTTCTCCACCATAACCAAAGGAATGAATTTTTATTGGAAAGGATTGAGGTCTAAAAGGATGGATTTAGATTTTAAAAAAAGAGAATCCCTATTAACATATAATGCACCGAATTAAAATTTCACAAGTCAATTAGAATCATGAATAACCCCTCCCCGACACATGTGTTATTGAATTGAAGATACATCCTTATTAAGCATGAAGTAATATATGAGAGGGGACCAATGAATCCATTAACCACGGTGGTGAGGCAGGAAGAAGGGGAAGGATTCCTTCTCAATATAATATTCTAGTGAGAGGGATCCTCTTCCAAAAGGTTTATAGTATAGGATTGGTCCAAGAAAACACATCTTTCCCTCATTAAAAAAATATATTCATAAGTAGGGGAGACCATCATAATAAACCCTATTCCTTACTTCCTAGATACACCAATAGCCAACTACAAGAACTGGGGTTTTTTAGTTGCTATATTGGTTGTTGATACCCACTATACCAAAATATAGTTAAACAAATACATAGATAGAAATTAAATGTGTTGTAAAACTCGTAAACTTTCCAAAAGTGTTCCTCATAATGTATGCCAATTCTCTTTATAAAAAGAGATTCATGGTAGATCCTTATTCAGGAACCAGGAAAACTGAAAACTTTGAGGCTATGTGAATACCTTTATCATTTAATTCCACATCCATAGAGATCATATGGCTGAGATGAATTTGGACAAATAAGATGTATTTCAATAGAGTATCCCTGCACCAAAAGAGGCCACCCCAAAAGTGAGTATTCTGATAAGCTTGAATCATTTTTTCATAAGGAGTAGTATAGAAGGAGCCCACCATAGAGCCTAAGAAGATTCATGAATCGAGAATGTACTCCATTCTGATATAGTCAAAAATCATTTTTTGGTTGGTATTTGAGATATCCAAGATTAAAGAAGTGTATGTACTATTCTTATTGATTATTATCTCTAGGGTTTGGAATACTAGATATCCCAACACAATACCCACCCATTTATGATCTTGAAATTAATATCCTACCATCCCACAATATTGTGGGATTGGTTCTGAAGAGTTGGAATTTGAACTTAAGGGTTCTCCAAATATAAGAGGTTTTACCCATTAGAGAGTTCATATCTCCCCCACATTTCTTAATAATGAACCTACTCCAAAGGGATAACCCCTCAATGACCTATTAGGAATCATTAACTTGTAATTGCTACATCATATTAGTGATGTTCCTCATGTTAATACCCCCATGATAAAATTGTTTTTATAGAATATTCTCTGAATACAAATGGATCCCCCCATATTAATGGGTTCCCCAAATGAAAGAAGAAAATATGTTTATTATCTCATGGAGGATTACCTTGTAAACCTTAAGAGCTGAGAGGATATTCATGGAAATAGTGGTGAAAATGCAATTGATATGGGACATTCTTTGTCTAAATGATATAAAAACATTTTTCTAATTCTTAATGTGTTTCGTGATCCAATAAACCGCTCATTAAATGTGAAATATGAAAATTATACTAGGAGAATGTGAAAAAAGGTAAGACATGGTAAAGTTTCTTATGTTGATGTCAAGATTGGATTCAATTTGTTTCGCACATCATTTTGAGCAGGTAGAAGAAATGTAAGTACAACTATTGTCATTATTGATAACATTCCTACTCCATTATGAGTATTCCTCCATTATGTTAATAAAACTAGGAATTGATGGTTTCTTTCTCTAAAAAACATCATGTCATTGATCAAGAGAAGTTTAGAGATCATTCTAATGTGTGTCTTGTAGTGGTTGGAGTAGATGGTGCTGAGATGAATGTAATAATCAATCTGTCTAATGGGACCATCTTGAACCATAAAGATGATACTAGGAGATACAGGGTAACCATTCCAAATTCCATTAACTGACTTGAAAAAGACACATTTTCTTTCCTTGAAAAGAATAAATAACCTTGGTGAGCTATAATTTCAGAATAACAGATCAACCACCCAAGTCGAGAATCCCATACCTCTCATCATATGGAGAATGAAATTACAATTGAGTTTGTAGAAATATTTTTCCATGTACACATTGATAAAAATATTGGAACCCACTTCCTTCTTTTTAATGCTCCCTTTCATTTATTAGGCTACACCAACAGTACATTGAATGGACCTTCATATAATGAAAAAATGTCGCACAACTGAAACCCAGTTGTGAATGAAATGAGAGAGAAACATTTTGATAATGGAGGGTAATATTTCATATAGTATGTTACCAATACTTATGGGTAAAAATTTCCTTAAGGATGATGGGTCCTTCAAATTTGGAATATGTACCATTATTTGGCACATGCAACCCATGGGAGAGATCCACTATGAAATTATTCATGAATTGAAGAAATAAGATCATCCTTGATGATATCCCAAGAGGTCAGATAGAATGATATTAGTAAACCATTAGTATTGGGAGATATTTATGTATTGAGGGACCTAATAGTATTCCATAATTGTTTTCACTACTAGGAAAATTGGTTTTTGCGCCTCTGGGTTTGGGCGACCGCCATTGGCGGTCGCTATTGAAAGTATTAGCGACCGCTTTTGGCGGTCGCTAATACTGAAATAAATGGGCGGGATTTTTCCCACCCCATCATTGTTGTCTTCCTCAAAATCACCACTGCCGCCGGTGATGCCTGCTGTCGTGCCCCGCCGTCGCCCTACCATCCTCGGTCACCGCCATCACCATCTCTCATCAGCTCCGGTCACCCCTCCCTCACACTCCATCACCCTACAACCCTCCGGCCACCCCTCCTTCACATGTCGTTACACCCGCCCCTCCCTCCGGCCGCCGTAGGTCCGCCATGGCCGACGACTCAAGCTCTGGTTCCTCCTCGCGCCCACTGTACAGTTCCCACGTGTCCGGCGTCGCTCCCACCTAGTATCCCGGGCACATGAAACCAGCTATTTTTAAAAGGACCTTTAGCGACCGCCAAAAGCGGTCGCTAAAGGTTTTTACCGACCGAGCAAATGCGACCGCCAAAAGCGGTCGCTAAAGACCTATAGCGACCGCTTTTGGCAGTCGCTATTGGGCTGTATTATAGTAGTGTTGTCATTATGATAGAACTGGAAGAGAGAGTTGATATATGGAGAAACCAGATAATGATTTAAGTTGAATATGTTTGCGTGGACGTTTGGGAATCCATGCTAAAAGCTAGTGTAATAGTAAAAAATTAATGAATTGAAATAGTAATCGACCATAACACCCACCAACATATGGTCATTTCTGAAGTAACCATCATCAAAGAGAATGTTTGGAATGCTTATACACCATTTGTATTTTAAGAATACATGAAAATACAAAGTATTTTTGTCTATTTCCTTGATCCAAGAATCTTTAGACCACTCACAAACCATCCTCTTGTGTTCTAGTGGTATATTATTTATATTATTATTATTAAGGTGAAAATACTATAGGAATCATCATCCCACCAATTTCCCAACTTGGTTTTCTCAAGATCAATATTCACTTTTGTGACAACCAAATCTTGGGAACTAGAGGACTGTGAGTTATCCCAAGAAACTAAGTCTCTTTCTTGGAAATATTTCTTGTTATAAAATCCAGTCCAAAACCTATCCTAAAATGGATTAGCCTAGGATTATCGAACCACTTGACGGTAGTTTGGGGAATTAAGCCATTAGCTGGAGAAGTATAAATGCCTACTGCCGTCACTCAATGACTTCAAGATGATGAGAAGGGGGAGTGGTATGAGATATCACTTACCAAATGTTAGTCCTTACATTCAGGAAAGAAGAGATGGATATAATATTAAAATGAAATTGATCTAACCAAAACTAGGTACATCAGTTATTTTTGTTATTATTTCTCATTGTAATATTGTTACTCATGAATCCCATATCAAGCTGACACTTATGAGCTGATTATGCATAAAAATCAATCCAACCCCTCTAAGGGCATGGGGCTCTTCCTTTCTTCTCTGAAGTGTCCAATATATAATTTATATCACCTCACTTAGACTAGGATTAATATCTAGGTTTTAAGTTTTCAAGATCAAAAAATTATTTTTCACTTAAGCGAGTATCAAACTTATCAACCATGAATAAATGGAAGACTACAATAAAAATAACACACTTTGAATGAAATGTGATAGTCAGAAATATAATCATTCTCTACTAAGATAGGGGATTTATATAATATCCAATTAAAGTTGTTGATGGGTTCAATATGAATTAAATATTGCATTCCCACATTATTATCAAAATATGAAATCATGGAAGAGTTTTTTTTGGCTCAATCACTGTAAAAAGAGAGGAGTTATGTTTTGAAACCCTATTGGAAAGAAAGTATATCTTTACTCAGGCACCAAGGACCTAATAATTCTAAATTATGATAATATTCATAAAAAAATAGGGTGCCAAGATTTGTCCCTAGGAATAGGTTGTTAATTTACATGAGAAGAATAAAAAGGTGAGATAAGCCAAGATCTAGAATTGATGTTGACATCACTTGAAGAGAAAATAGAAGCAAGAGGATTTTGAGGCTCAACCTATAATTCATGAGAAAATGGCTCCCTCAGGGAGGGGATGTGAAAAAATACTAATAGGATAGATCTCTTACTTATATGATAATTCAATTTAGCTATTTGACATAGGATCCAAACAGCTAGAAGAGGGGCTACGGTCTTGATGAAAAAGGGAATGATGAGAGGAATTATTGAATGCTATCTCTTTTCCCTATAACTAATATATTATATGGAAGGGAAGTTTAAACAAAATATAGTTGACTAATAGAGAATGGGGACCTATGCTAGATAATGAAAAAAGCTATATGAAGAGTAGAAAAAATGATACATTGACATGTAAGGAAAATTGTTAAATGATGGCAGTGGAATTTAAAGGAAGGGAAGGGAAATGGGGAGAAGCATCAACCCCTTATACCACCAATTTCTACCAGTTAAAGGAGTGCGATAAAAAGTACACTAGAGGAGAAGATATTCCCCTATTTGGGGGAACAAGATAATATGAAACGATGCGATTTTGAAATATATTTTTTCCCCAGCACAAAGTGACCATGGATGTGACATGACATAATATATAGAAAAACAATAGGTAACCCATTGTCATGGTATAAAACATTAATAAGTGTTCTCTATCGAAATATATTATTAATTTAGTTCAATCATCATTATTTCAATTTTACCACCATCCAAAGGGATAAACCACCATTAATTTATGATTTAACATGAATAAAAGAGAATAAAAAAATCCCTCACCTCAAATTTCTGATGTTCGTGAAAGGAAAATTGAATGCCAAGGAGGATCTATGATCACCTCTCCCATGAATAACCTATGATCCACCGAAGCCTTCATGCCACAAACACACATGAAAATATATAGGTAAAAGTCCATTAGAAATAACGAGATCTAATTAGAATGTATGGAAAGAGTATCGAGGGGAAAAAAAATTAAACAGAGGAAAACCACTGAGATAATGAGGTTGAACTCCCAACAGATCACTATAAAATTATCCATACAACTTATAATAAATCTCAATTAAAATGGGGAATGAATGGTTTTGAAAAAATATCATGGGGTTCCAAGAGTTCGAGTTAAAGAAGTTGGAGAAAGTTAGGACACAATGTGATATGGGTTATTTATATAACCATTGAAATATAATGATCCAAAATATAGCTGTATAGGCCATGAAACAGAACTATCTGACATGAGGGATTTTATGACATCACATGAGGGAACATGCCACAAACACCCTTGGTCAAATTCGTGCTCATGTACTATGGAATGATATTTTAAAAGTTGGTCTAGGGGATACAATTTCACCGCTTGAACCACACTATGTCACCCTTCACTAATATGGAGGCTATGGCATTGCATAACGAGGCTTCCAATTGTGCTTGCTTGGATGTTTGGTGATTTTGAACTTATTTCCCCATTTTGACCTTCTGTCTTATTTTTTTTCCTTAGCATCTTTCCCTTTTCTATAATAGGTTCCCTCTTACGTAGTTGTAAATAAGTTTGTTTGTTCAATAAAGAGGGCTTGACTATAAATATTTTATAAAAAACTTTAAAACATATTCTGAGTTCCTCCAACAACTAAAAATCACAAATGAAGGGTCTTTTAGGATATAAGAATATACATTATAAAGGTAAAAATAAAATATAAATATAAGTAAAAGGTAATTGTTTGAATATTATCCTATTATCGATGAAATAGAATCCTAAAATAAAATAAATGGATATATTTCAATTAATTTCAAGTCTTATAAAAAATTTTTAGCTGGATTAACCCATTTTCCTTTACCATGTTAGAAACAATTTACCATGGTTAATATTCATAATTAAAAAAATAAAAGGTATGTAGTTACCAAATTTGGAACAAAATTTTTAAAATATGTAATCCATGTTTTAATATTCAATTTAAACAAGTGATATAATTTAATTGAAAATTAAACACACAAAACTTGATGTAAAATGAGTCTTCAGAAATATTCCTCTTATGCTAAAAAGGATTTTACACCAAATTCAAATATAAAGTCATTGTAAAAAACATAATTGGATTATATTTAAGGAAAAAGAACCCATGAAATTATTGAACTAACATAAAATAGAAATTTACTTCTTAAACAACTTAAAAGAAAATATAGTATCTATTAAAATTTGCAATTTTCACTATTTATTAAAAAATCGAACATTTCAAAAAATTATAAAAAATTCACCGTAAGAGAAATATTTACAAATTGATTTTCCCAATTAATTTTTTTAAATTGAAAACCAAAAGAATTTAAATAAATCCTTTATATAAAACCATATAATATTTGTAAGAAAATTTGTTACGAATAAATCTTTTTCCTTTTTGATTGAAAAATTATATAATATTATTACAGTGTATAAATATATATATAATCTAATTAAAAAACCTAAAAATGATTTTTTCAAAAATTAATTGGGTTTTTACATTAGTTTCCATTTTTCTAAATTATATGGTCATAATTTTATTCAACACTTAAACAAGTGAGTATATTTACTTTCATATAATTTTATGATTCACATATTACTTCTTTAACCATTTTTTTTTTCAAAAAAACATTTACTTGATGAATTAAATAATTCTAAAAATATTGTTCTCTACTATAAATAATTAGTAATTGACGTTCCTAATAATAATATTTCCTTCAAACTGAACTACTTTATGGTTCAAAACATGATATGCATCCAACACATATTTTTTTACTCGTGAAACAAGAAATATGTCATGTGCGTGAGATAAACTAGAATGCAAGGGAATATAGTAGGTAATTGATCAAATTTTCTCATAGATATGATATGGTATAATGAACTAAAAACATAAATTTAACTTTTTAACAAAACATATAACTCTTTTTCCATTGAGATACTATAAGGAAAACAATATGAGCTACCTCAAAATGAAAATATTTTATAAAATTATCAACATATTTTTTTGCATTATCTATGCCACATTCGTGTGCTTCTGAATCATTTTCACCTTGTAGACCATTTGATCTAACAATTATATTCCCAAAAACATTATTTCCTCGAATTCATCCCATTCAACTATAGTATGACACTAATTTTTATATAAAGTGTCAAAATTTTCTTTCAATATAAAGGAATGAAAAATGTTTTTATAAGAAAACAAATCCCAAGAAAAATGGTGATTCTGGATTCCCCAATTATCTATTGAAAAATATCAAGTAATATGATCCAAATTCTCAATATTTTACTGTAACTATAAATAATAATGAAAATAAATATTTGTATATAAATTAATTCATCACCCAATGACTTTTAAAGTCCATCATGGAAATTATAGGTGAATATGAGATCATAATATAATACATTGGAAATAGTAAATCCATATAATTTTAGTATATATTTATTCTAAAGATAATAATTTTGAATTAAAGACATATTAACTTGAATGGGAATAATATTAGGACATTTAGGTAATCTATCACAAATTACTGAAATTGAATTATTAACATAAGGTTTCTTTAGTAATCCCCCATAAAATCGATAGATATATTCTCTAATTTATATTCTTAAATTTGATAAGGCTAAAGAATCCCCTCTGGTAATTTTTGTTATCTTTTAACCTATTAAAAAGTTTAAATTTTAAGGGTAAAATCAGAATAATATTTCTTAACTCATTCCGACTAGTAGTGTTCATAAAGTCTCTATAGTAATCCACTCTTTTTTACACATACTATTACATGATTTTTAATATAAATGTCCATAAAAAAACAAGGATTTAAATGCCAATGGTTTCTTAAAAAATTGGTATATAAAAAATAATTATGATAAAAAACATCATTATCTTAATATATATAATGAGATAATAAATCCCATTGAGGTCTAAAAACCTACATGGGACAACCTTGGGAATACATAATAAATGGTGAGATAAAAACTCTAGTAAGGTAATAAACATGATAAAGAAGCATACATTGTGATTTAAATGAATAACATGGATTCATAAAATAGAAGGGAGACGAGTAATCACATGGGAGAAAATAACAAAGAACATTTTATTATAAGATCATGGAAACATAAGAAACATGATAACAAAAGAAAAAATTTCATGAACATTAGTAAAATAAAACGTCAATGAAAAAAGGACATGGTGGAAATAGTTCCACATTAGATTACGTTTACTCCATAATCCCATGAATAACGTGTACTGAGACAAAATAATTACCGAATACATTGGAGCACTCTATGAGAAAACCCATCATAACAAGTTGATGAATATGTGTTACACCAAAAGAAAATCAATCATAAGGGATAAACATAAAAATTACCCATGGAAACAAATGAGTTATATAATCAAAAAAAAATTTCAAAAAGAAGGTTTTTTAGAAATAATCATGTGGAATTTATTACCCCATCAAAGGAAGAGAAAATAAGATAGGTATATATGTGAGAGACCTATATAGAGAATTTATAAGCATTATATAATAAAACATATAGAGATAAAATTTTTAGATAGATATATATTTTAACCTAATGAAAATGGTACTATGACTTGGAATCGTCATGTAAATTCCTTATATTCTTAAATAAAAAACATATGTAAGTTATTTAATTTTTTATTTAATTTTTTAAAATTTGTTATTACTTTTTTACTTATTACCATGTACAATTCCACAACATAATGAATTGATTTCACATTGACATTTTGATGATATTCAACTCACAAGTCTAAAATGACTTAAGTAGAATGTAAATGTTTAAAGAGGTCATTATTACATTATCTATAGACCTATAATCAATACATAATTATAATTATTACACATAAATTATAATTTTATAATGAACCATCAAATATGGTTATGAAATATGAACTATGTTATGACTAGAGATATGATATATCATATGTAAGCATATGTAACATCTCTAGAAGATTTTATTTTTATCTTGATTACCTTTTTAGAAATATTTATTAATTAATTAAATCATTAAATTCACCCTCTATTTTTTCGAATTCTAAGAACCCATATACTTGAATTCAAATACTATATCCCATGAGTATTATAGTGGAAATTATCTATAAACATCACCTTATAGTATAAAAACTATGCTTATTCCACTAGTGGGAGTGTTCAAGGTAGGTATTTGATTGGAAAAAAACATTAACCTATAGTTCCTTGATCTATTGAGTGAAGTATCAGCTTCTAAAATCATAACTTGATTTTCCCAATGATTGCCTATAAATTTATAAGAGGTCATATATGGCTAATTATTATAACCAATTTAGTTACGTGAACCCATTATTCTCATTAGAACTCCCCAGTAGTATAAGTGACCCTCAACTATGTCTGACTGATAACCCTGAACACCTGGTTTTGTACAAATTAAAAAATTGAACGAAA
The DNA here is from genome assembly GCA_963277665.1 of Viscum album. Taxonomy (NCBI): domain Eukaryota; kingdom Viridiplantae; phylum Streptophyta; class Magnoliopsida; order Santalales; family Viscaceae; genus Viscum; species Viscum album. The sequence continues at coordinate 965,360,386 of OY728133.1, read as the reverse complement.
TTATGTCATAATATATCTTTGAGGGATTTATTATTATATATAAATGATAAAACAAAATCATTTTCTTTTTGATAATCACATGTTATGAGATCAAAAAATAAACTAATCATGAAATAAATTGAAAATATTCATCTCATCGAATGTTCATTTTATCTAAGAAACTTGTTTACTATTCAATTTGAATGTGCATAAACTACACATACACAAAATAATAAACCACGTAAAAAATAAAATGATGACGATATCATGATATGATACTAATGGTTGATCCATTGAGTGGATAATGGACCAACATAGACCCTAGGGGTAATACCATGGGCCATGTCTCTTTCAACTTAATTTGAGTTCCTATCCGTTCAATGTGATAGGTTCCTTTATGTTGTACCACCATAACTTGGAACAATGTACGTCACTTTTATTCTTCATAATTATAAAACAATACTCATATATACATGAAGGGGTCTCGCGAGTACAAAATCTAGCTGAGAATTGGACACGTAGGGCCTTATAAAACATAATGGCATATATGACTCATATATCTTCATATAATAAACTAATTATTACAAAACACTATTATAATATTTTAATAAATTAAATAATCTTGCACCAAACATAATTTGGTTGGTATGTGGATTATGATAAGTAAATATCCATTAAACATTAATATTTAAATTTAATTCATAAATAAAATTAAAAGTGTAATAAATTAATTTTTCAAGGGAATTTTATTGAATTAAAAATTTACTCTTATTTTCAATTAAATAATTATTTCATTTGGTCCCAAAAATTAATTTAATTTTAGTTCCAAAATTTTAATTAAATAATAAATTTAATTTAACACATAAAAAATTAATTTAAAATGCATTTATTAAATTATGTATTTAAACAGGAAAATAATATTTCAAAATTTAATTTAAAATCAAAATTAAATTAACTGAATCAATTATCTATTGATTAAAAAAATTACCTTAACTCCAAAAATCCTGGATAGGGAATGTGTGGGTTTAGCCAAACCCTCATAGGCCCATTCTGGGTTATGGAGACCCTGTGCAGGGGTGTTTTGGGTAGGGCCAGCCCATCCAAACTGGTTCTGGGAAAACTAACCTGCTCTGACCCATTTCATGGTAAATCGAGCCTCCAAAAAGTTACATATCACAATGGAAGGGATGATCATCATGGAAAGAGGTCAGATATGGGACATATGAGGTGCATGCTAGTCGTTGACATTAGGACATGCTGAGAGAGATCATATTAGCAGTAGAGATCCTGGAAAGGGGACTCGATGTCAGGGACCACTAGAAGAGGGAGGCATAGATAGAGGCACAAAGTGGCTAGAGTAGTCTCGACCACATCTCTTGATAGGAGGTGCCACAGCTCCTGGATTAGTTTACCATAGAGGTGAAGCCATCCAGAGTTGGATCTCAGTTTCTTGGTGGGATTCTACTGGAGGTGAGACCATTCAGGGTACTCACTCTGAAGGAAGAGAGTTGCGAAACTCAGATCTAGAAAATATGTAGGTAGTCAGGGGTGGGAAATGGGGGTTTGAATCCATCAATAGTGACTCGGGTACGAGATTCCACTAGAGGAGTGGAAAAGAGTGGGCTAAGGTCACCATATTATAGAGAGAGCCCGCTGGAGGTAGCACTATATGGGAGCAGGTGTGGTGGTCTGGAGGAGCTGACCAACGGAGGGGATCACGGGTGGTGCTGACATCCTAGTTCACAATGAGGGACATGGTGACCAACCAACTATAGAGAGAGTGGTAATAGTGGGATCTATTGTCTGGATCTTCTGTAGAGAGTGGAACCACAAAATACTCATGGTGTCCTATGATGGGGGTACCTGTATAGGTGTATGGTATTTGGTGAATACAGATGAGACAGCAGGGATCCATTTTATTTTTTTGGATATTTTTTGGAAAAAAAACCGCCCTATTTATTTTGATTTTTAAAAGGATATACATTAACCTTAAAAAATGATTTTCTGGTTTATATAATTTTCCACAAACCCCTACACATTTTATTATTAGGAAAAATTAAACAATATATTTCAAAAAATATAAAAATAAATACATTCATCATTTTTTTGGAATATATACATGTGGGTGGAATTTTCTATTCAAAACATCGAAATTTTGGTTGGTTTACGGGTTTGGCCTAAATAACCATACCGACATCAGAAGGCTGTAACATGGCCATCTGATGTCAAATTTAATTAATTTATTTGGTGTTGGGACTGAAACGCCGACACAATCATTTGAAATTAATGAAAATTTGACTCTTGTTGGGTAAAATTTTTCATGAATCACTTTGAATACAATTGAAGGTATCAGAGCACAAAATGGATGTTGGTGGGATGAGGTTTTAAAAAATCTCACCAATGATCGACATTATAATGTCATCTCCGAAAATGAAAATCCCGAGTATAATCCTGAGGATCACAAATTAGGAATTTTAATCCCAAAATATTAATTCAAAATATTTTGTTAGTTATGAAGCTGTGCATGACATCTAGTAATCATTAGTGATCACTTCTCAAAGAATTAAAATATTATTATTTTCTAGATCTTTATCATGAGCTTTAAGAAAACGTTGGAACACCAATCTCCAAATTTAAGGTTCTAGAAAAGAGATCTTACAACACCTACATTTCTCCAAAACACACCGCATCACCATTATGGAGATGCATGAGGGAGAGCTCGATCCGAATCAACTGGAAAGAGATCTTATTTCCCTAGAAATAAGGAGATGAGAGAGAATATCTCAAGATCTCTCCATGAATAGTTTATTGGTAAGAGCTTATCCTCCTATTTATAGCGTGTTGATAAATTAGGTGAAAAAATTTCCTGTCCCCTGAATAATTAACAAACTATATAAACATTTTTATGACTACTATACTTATCCATAAATACCATTTATAATATTACAACTTTATTGAAATATAACTAATATATTACATGATAATAACTAAACCATTAACTCGACTCATAGTACCTGCAAATATTAAATGAACCTTGAATATTTTAATATAATTTTCATTAAAATAATATTTTCCATATATTTACTTTAAAACATTTCAGTACATATAATAAAAAAAATTCAAGTCCAATTATTTTTACCATGAATAATATGAATTTATTTATTCCTTTTGTGACTGTGAAAACATAGAAAAAACCCGGACCCTAGTGTTGGGTCCCACCATGCCCTATATACCTATTCTACTAAATAGGGAATATTCTCAATTATGCTATTGTGAGTGACCCGCAACGACCTTATCTAGATTAGAGTGAATAGAATACACATGCCAAGATTTGAGTCCACCAAACTTTTTTAGCCCCTAAATAGATAAGGATTATCATGGTTACAAGTACCATACTACGAATAAACACTGTGTACTATAATCAATCTGTCTTTAAAATCTCATAAAGATGGACGCAAACTCGTGTCATCAATCTTTCTTGTATTATTTTTTTTGTTTATGTAAATGGAAGTATTTACCATTAACAACCATGTCCATGGTCTTATGAAGGTACTACCATCATAATAAACAAGGACCGAGATATATTTATTTCATTACTTAGAAGTGACAAATTTAATCTTGATCATTTAATCAATTCCATACCACCAATGACACAACAAACACAAGCTATCTCACCCCGATTTAATTAGTTTTTTCCTCACATAAATTTAAAAAATCAAATGTTATACATTAGTAATGATCTCATGTCATGGTACTAATAAAAATGTCCATTGATAAAAACATCCAATGAAACATGGAACATTTAGTGTTTTTATGGGCGATTCTTTCCTCATGATCTTAATACTATTAGTCACAAAGAAAAAACATAATGAGAAAAAGTATCTGTACTTATGATCCACAAGAGTCTGATAGTCGAGCATCAACTCTGTCCAGTTAGTATGATGTATCTAGACCATAAGACATATATTGATGATTAATGTTATAGTATCTCGTGGTTCTCATTATGGACTAGGATTTACTATAACCTTTTGATATAACAACTTATCTATAAACATTACTATTAATTAGTGGAATCATATATATCTGGACCATTATTTTATGTATACATCCTATATATCTAACTGTACACATGATATATTCATCAAAAGGATAAACTTTTTTGGTCTAGGGAACCCACTATTACTATAATAGGATTGTGTCACATTTTAAAGAAATGCTAATATCTAGAGAACACAAAATGATAGTAATAAAAAACATATAAAATAAGAAAATATAGGCCCTAAATCAAGGCATTGAACCCTCACATGAAATGAGATCACTCGACACCAGACACAAGGTATCTATTATTTATAAGAAAATAGTGAATCATGGTCCCAAATATATATCATTATCAATCAGTTATATTCCATATTGAATTAATCGATTCATTTACACAACCATAAAAATGTAATAATTTGTTGAAGAATATGTAGGGGAGTACAAAAGATAAAAATCAAGGGGGAATTTTATTGATAATTTTTAGAGAATCCCTAAAAATGAGATCATAACACAATAGGGGAATGAAACTAGTATTAGAAAAAGGATAAGGGGAAAAATCCTAACAATCCCTTGATGCTAAAATATTAGAATATATGTTTCCTTCATGATAAGTATGGATAATATTCAACCAATTGGATATCTAAGCCTTTAATTTATGGATAAAATATGTAATATTCCAAAGAGTGTAAATGAGATATCTTAGAGATTAACATATTATCTCCAAATCAGTCTCCAATATAGCCAAAAAATGCATTTTTATAGGAAAGTATCAAGGTACCAAAGGATGGGCGTAGATTCCAAACATAGAGAATCACCATTACCATATAACGAACTAAAATAAAAGTTCATAGATTCATTGGAATCATGAACAACACCTAACCCTCACATGTATCCATGACATCAGGATACATCCGTATTGTTCTTTAGGATATATATAAGAGGGGACCAATGAATCCATTGACCATAGAGGTGAGGCTGGAAGGAGGGGAAGGATACCTTCTCTATATAATGACTTGCTGAGTGGGAACATCTTCCAAATGATTAATAATATAGGATAGGTCCAAGACAATACAACTTTCTATCATAACAAAATATCTTCATAGGTAGGGGATACCATCTTAATAAACCGTTTTTCTTAGTTCCTAGATTCTAAAATAGCTATCTAAAAGGACAAGGCTTTGTTCCTTCCTCACTTGGATATTGATTCCCACTATACCGAACTAGAGTTAAACAAATACATAGAGAGAAATAAATGGTGTTATACAAATAGTTAAATTTCTAATCATTTTCCACATCATGTTCACCTAATCTCTTTTAACAAATAGATTCATGGAAGATCCTTCTTGGTGAACTTAGAAACATGAAAAATCTCAGTCTAAGAGAATACAATTATATTTAATGGAAATATCTAAAGAGATCACATGGTTGTGAATATTCATGATAAATAAGATTTATTTCATTGGATTCTCTCTACAACAAAGGAAGCCAACCCATAAATAAGATTCTAAGAAGCTTCAATCATTTTTATAAGGATTAGTGGAGAAGGATCCCTTCATAGAAACCATGAATGATGCATGAATCAGGAATGTCCTCAATTGTAGTACAATTAAATATCATTTTTTTGGTGGGGATCTGGGATATACTTGATGAAAGTAGGGTAGCTACTAGTTTTATTGATTGTGATCTTTGGGGTTTGGAATAATAGATATCCCAAAACTTTAACAACCATTTATGATTCTAGCAATTAATATCCTCCCATCCAATAATATAGGGGGTATGGTTTTTAAGAGTTGGAATTTGAACCTGAGGATTTCTCCAAAGATAGGACGTTTTACCCATTAGAGAGTTCAAATATCTCCCATATTTTTTATTAAAGAACCCACTCCAAATGGAGAACCCTTCATTTAACTCTTAGAACTGCTGAAATTATAATTATTACTTCATATTAGTGATGTTTCTCCATGATTAAATGGTTTTTCTTGCATACTACAGGAATCCCAATAGAGCCTCCCATCTTCACGGGTGCCCTAAATAAATGAAAAAAGGCGATTTTGATCTCTAGGAGGATCTCCGTGGAATCCTTATTAATTGAGAGGATATTTATGGGAATAGAAATAAAAATTCAATTAATAGGGGATATTCTTTCTCTAATGGATATAATGATATTTTTATAATTATTAATGTAGTTTTTTATCCTATAAAACACTTCTTAAATGTAAATAATGAAGAGTATACTAAGATAAAGTAGAGAAACCAGGTAAAATATGGGAAAGGTTCTTATGTGGATGTATTTATTGGATTCAATTTGCTTTGTACATCATTTGAGCAGGCTGAATGAATATAAGTACAACTATTATCATGGTTGATAACTTGACTACTCCATTTTTATTATTCATCCATTATGTTATTAAAACCTCAAATTTATGGTTTCATAAATTGAAAAAAAAACACTATGTCATCAACAAAGAGAACTTTAGAGACCTTGCCGAAGTGTGGCTTGTAGTTGTATGGGCATGTGGTTCTGAGATGCTTGTAAGAATCGATCTGTCTATTGAGATAATCCTAATCCATAATGATGATACAAGGAGATTGGGGGTACCCTTTTTATTAATCCCTGTAACTAGTTTAAGAAGATACAATTACTTCCCTTAAAAAGAATAAATAACCATGGGGAGCTATAACTGTAGAATAACAAACCAAACACATAGGCTAAGAATCTGATACCTCTCATCACACAGAGAATGGAATTTCACTTGAGTTTGTCATAATACATTTCCATGTCCATTGATAAATATATTGGAAAAAACTACCTTATTATTAATTTCCCCTATAGTTTATCTGTCTACAGCAATAGTACCGTGAATGGACCTTCCTTTGATGAAACTGTGTCTCACAAAAAACCTAGTTGTGAATAAAATGAGAGAGCCTCCTATTGATAATAGAGGATAAGACATTATACATGATGTTACATATTCTTATGGGTCCAAATTTCCCTATGGATAAGGGGTCTTTCAAATTGGGAATAAGTACCATTATTGGGGCATATACAACCTGAGGGAGAGATCCACTATGAAATAAATCATGAATGGAAGAACCAATATCATCCTTTATGATGTCCAAGTAGTTCACATCGAATGAAATTGGGAAACCATTAGGATCCTGAGATATTTTTTTATTGTGGGACATATTATTATCCAATAATTATTTATCATTGGGGTATAACTGGAAGAAAGAGTTGATATTTGGTGAAATCACCTAAGGTTTTAAGTTGAATATGTCTACATGGTTGTTAGGGAAACATTTCAACATGATTGTGTTGGAGTAAAAAATTATGAAATTCAAATAGTAATGGTACATAGAACCCACCACCACATGGTCATTGGTGAAGGAACCTTCATCCAATAGAATGTTTTGAATTCTTATACATAATATTTCTTTTAAGAATACATGAATATTCAATTTATTTTTGTCTCCTTCTTCGATCCAAGAAGATCTAAATCATTCAAAAACATCCTCTTGTGCTACAGTAGTATTTTATTTAGTTTATTATTTTTAAGGTTCATAAAACTAATGTAATCATCATCCCACTAATCTTAAAACATGATTTTCAAAAGATCAACATTCAATTTAATGACCTCCAAATCATGAGAATTAAAGGACTAAGATTTATCCTAATAAACCAAGAATATATTCAAATAATGAATCTTGTTATGGAATACTGTCAAAAAACTATAATATATTTTCTTAGCCTAGGATTATCAAACCACTTGATGGTAGTTGGTGTAATGAAGCCATCTGGTGGAGAAGAATAACTCTAACCACCATCACCCCTAGGCTTGAAGTTGATGTGATGGGGGAGCAGTCTGAGAGATTATATTCCAAATTATAGACCTTACATTTGGGAATGAAGATATGGATAAAATATTTGAATGAAATTAATCTTAACAAAAATATTTATAGTAGTTGTTATTTGGATTATTTCACTATTTAAACTTGTCACTCGGGAATCCCATATCAAGATGACCCTTATGAGCTGTGTATGATGAGAAATCAAGCCAATCCCTCTGAGGGCAAGGACATCCTTCTTTCTTCTCTGAAGGGTCCAATATGGAATTAAAGTCACCTCACATAAACTAGGATGAATATATCAGTTTCATGGTTTCAAGATCACATCATTATTCATCCCTTAAGAGAGCATCACACATAGAATACCTGAATAAATGAAACACTATGAGTAACCAAAACAATCTTTGAATTAAATGTGATGGTCAGAAAAATAAAGTTTCTTCATAGAGATGGATTATTTAATTCATATCCAAATAAGGTTGTTTATGGGTTTAATATGCCTGAAATCATGAATTCTCATTTTATTATCAAAATATGTAATCTTGGAAGAGTTTTTTTGCTTAATCACTACAGAAATAGAGGAGTTACGGTTGGAAATCCCACTGGAAAGATTGTCTATCTCACATAGGCCCCTAGGCCCCAATAATTCCAAATGATGATAGAATTAATAAAAAAATTGGGTGCTTATATTTTTTCCTATGTGTAGGGAGTCTATTTACATGATAAGAATAAGAATATGAGATAATCCATGATCTAGATTTGATGAAGACACCACTCAAAGAAGAAGTTGAAACCAGGGGATTTTAAAGATCATCCTATAATTCAGGAGAACAAACCTCACTCAGGTAGGGGATAAGACAAAATAGTGATAGGAGAGATCTATTTTATGATAATAAAATGTAGCTGATTAAATTTGGAAATAAATAGCCATATCAGAGGCTATAGTCTCGGTGAAAAATAGAATGAGGAGATAAAATATTCAATGATAGATCTTTTACTTAGAACTGAGATATTATATGGAAGGGAAGTTGAGATGAAATACAATTTACCAATGGAGAAGGGAGACATATTCTATATAATGAACAAGCTCTATGAAGAGGTGGAAAAAATATATATCCCCATATAGGGCCAGTTCAGAAATGATGGTGGTGGAATATGACGTAGGGGAAGAGGTTGATAGAGAAACATCAACCTAGTCTTCCATCAATGTCAACCATTTTAACAAGTGAGATCAAAAGTCCAAAAGAAGAGTTGATATTGAAAAATTTTATGGAACTAAATAAAATGAGATGATTCAATTAGAAAATTTATTTCTGCACACGAACTCATAATGGCCTTGGATGTGACATGACACAATATCTAAAAAACAAGAGGCAACCCATTATCATGGTATAAAATAAAAACAAGTGATCTTTATCCAAATAGTTTAATAATCTAGTTCAATCATCATTAGTTTAATTTTATGACCACCCAAAGAGACAAACCATGGTCCATTTTCGATTTCACATGAATAAAATAGAATCAAAAAATCCCTCTCCCATAATTTGTGATGTTCGTGACATGAAAATTGAATGCCAAGGAGGATCTATGATCACCTCTCCCATGAATAAAAAATGAACCATGAGATCCTTCATGCCATAAACACAGATAAAAAATGAAAGGTAAAAGTCCATTAGAAAGATGGAGATCTAATTCCTATGTATAGAAAGAGGAATGAGGGAAAAAGATTAAATGGATAGAAACCACTGAGAAAACAAGGTTTAAATCACATTTGATCACAATATATTGATATCTAGAAGCATATAATTAATTTCAATAGAAAGGGGAATCAATGATCTTGGGAAAACATCATGGGGTTCCAAGGGTTTGAGTGGTAGAAGTTGGATAAAATGGGATTGGTGGTACCCCCTAAAATAATGATCCACAATATATTAGTATAGACCACCCCACAAGACTATATGACATGGGGGATTTTATGATGCAACATGAGGGAACATGCTACAACCACCCTTGGTCAAATCCGTTATCAAGTTCTTTGGACAAATCCTATAAAAGCATGTCTAGGGGCAACAACATCAACGCTTGAACCAAACTATATCCCCCTTCTCCAAAAGGGAGTCTATGGCATAGCCCAACCACCATGATGTAGCTACCCCTAAAAATGAAGTTACCAAACAATCCATATTGATCTCCCCCTACACCACAACATGTATACAACACCAAAACCAATCCATATTTTGTAGTGTCTCCTCAAAGCGCTGTGATTCATCCCCCACCTCTACACTAGATCCACCAACACTATCATGTAGCCCGGGGTGTCATTCACGAGCCATTCATTTTTTGGTAGTGGAACCCCCATTTTCCTCTAAATACCCTTAAAACAACTTAAAACATACTCTACGTGCCTCCAAAAAATAAAAATCAAAAAGGAAAGGCCTTCCAAGATCTAGGCAGTTACAATACTAAAGTAAAAATAAAATCCAAATAGAAGTAAAAGGTTATTTTTTTAATATTATCTGATTATGTATTTAATAGAATCATAAAATAAAATAAAGTTGTTTTTGGAATGAATTTTATTTTATATAACAATTTTAAAATAGATTGGACCATTTTACCTCTACCGAATTCGAAATAATTTACCATGGTTAATATCCATAATGAAAAAAAGGTACCTAATTACCAAATTTTGACCACCAATTTTAAAATATTTAATCCATTTTCAGGATTCAATTTATAGAAGTGGTAGAAGTTAATATAAAATTAAACCCACAAAACATAATAAAAAATGAGATTTGAGAAATATACCTTCTAATTTTAAAAATATTTTTATACCAAATTAAAATGAAACTCATTCCAAATAAAAAAATTGGAATATTTTTAGTGAAACTGAACCCATGAAATTTTATAAATAACATAAAATTGAAATTTAATTATTAAACAATTGAAAACAAAATATAGTTATGAATAATATTATTAATTTTCACTATTTATTCAATAATCAAACATTTTTGAAAATTATAAAACAATTAACCTAAGAGAATTTTGATACAATTTTTTTGAAAATAATTATTTTGGTCAAACTGAAATTATAAATCTTTTAAATAATAACATTATATAAAAACATATAATACATGTAAAAAATTTATTATGAAGAAATATATTTTCTTTTTAATTGAAAAATTACTTAATATTTTTAATGTGAATAAATATCAATAAAATATAATTAATAAACATGAAAATGAATTATTCAAAAATTAATTGGGTTGTTACATTCTTCATACTTTTTTGAAATTATATCCTCACAATTTTATTCATCACTTGAACAAGTGAGGATATTATCCTTCACATCAGTTTGTAATTCACATATTACTTCTTTAACAATAAATTGTTTTTTCAACAAACCATTACTTGAAAAATAATATTATTTCAAAAGAAATGTTCTCTATTGTAAATAACTTTTATTGGGTGTTCCTCAGAAGAACAATTTCTTTTAAGATGAACTAATTTAGTGTTCAAAATATGATATGCATCCGACACATATGTTCTTACTAGTTAAACATGAAATTCTTCATGTGCATGAGAGAAACTCTGAGGTAAGGGCACTTAGTATATAATTTATATTTTTTATCCTAGTTATCATATAGTATAATGAACTAAAAAAACAACATTATCATTTAAAAAAATGTATAACACTTTTCCATGGAGATACTATAAGAAAAAAAGATCAACTACCTCGAAATAGAAATAATTTCTTGTAGTTATCTACATATAGTTTTTCCAATATATGATCCCTCTTCATGTGTTTATGAATCATTTTTACCTTTGAAACAATTTTATCTAACAATTATGTTCCCAAAACATCCTTTCCCCAAATTCATCCCAATAAACTAGAGTCTGACATTAATTTCCGTATAATGTGTTAAAATTTTATATCTATATACTATAATTAAAAATGTTATTAAAAAAACACAATAAAAGACAAATGATTATTCATGATTACCTAATTATTTATTGAAAAATATCAAATAATAGGATTCAAAGTCTCAATATTTTACACTAACTATCAATAAGATTGAATATAAATAGTTGTACATAAATTAATTCAGTACCCAATGAATTTCAAATTCCATTATAGAAATTAGAGGTGAATATGAGATAATGATAAAATAAATTGTAAATAGAGACTCCATATTATTTAAGTATATATTTATCAAAATATTGATAATGTTGATGCAATGACATATTATTTTGAATGAGAATAAAATGAGAGGATTTAGTTAATCGATCATCAATGACACAAATTGCAATATTACCTCAAGGTTTCATCAGTAATCCCTCCTTGAAATCCATAAATATATTCTCCCATTTATATTCTTTATTTTGATAAGGCTAAAAAATTGCCTCTGGTAGTTGTCATTCGACATTAACCTATTGACACGTGAAACATTTCATGGTAAAATCAGATATATATTTCTTTATACATTCCCACAAGAAGTGTTCTGAAAGGTATCTATAGTGTCTAAATCATTTTAACCCATATTATTACATGATTTTTAACATAAATATCCATTATAATAAAAACATGGATTAAAAGACCCAATGTATTTGGAATAATAGGTATACAGAAAATAACTATAAAAATAAAACATATTTATATTAATATTTATAATGAGATAATAAATTCCTTTGTGGTCCAGAAAACTAAATGGGATAACCTATGGAATATATAAAAAATGGGGAGATAAAATTCCTAGTAAGGTAATAAACATGGTAAAGAAGAATAAATTTTGATTTAAATGTATGACATGTTATCATAAAAGAGAAGGGTGAAGAGTAATCAAATGGAGGAGAATAATAAAGTACATTTTATCATGAGATCATGAAAACATAGGAAATGTTACATCATGGGAAATCATAAGATAAACAATAGATAAGGATGACATATAAGAAAAAAATCACATGGTCGACATAGTCCCATAGTGGATAAGGTTTACTACCCAATCCCATGTATACCACATCATGAGGCAAATGCATTACCCAATGAATTTGAGAAATATCTAAGAAAACCCATTATAACAAGTTCATGATTATGTGTTCTCCCAAAAGGATATCAACCATAATTGATAAACATAAGAATTACCCATGGGGAGAAATGAGTTACACAATCAAAATAAATTTCATAAAGAATTTATCTTTGAAATAAACATAAAGAATTTATTACCTCATAAATAGAAAGGATAATAAGATAGGTATATATGTGAGAGACCTGTATATTGAATTTATAATCATTATATAACATTAAATATAGTGATAAATTGTGTTATAGAGAGATTGGTTATAACCCAATGAAAATGGGTAGTTTATAGAGATCCTTTAATTCGACATAGACTCGTCTTGTACATTATTTATATTATTAAATAAGAAACATATTTTAATAATTTAAATTCTTGAAAAACTTTTTAAAATTTTTTATTACATTTTTAGTTGTTACTATTTCATAATGCACTACATAATCAATTAATTTCACATCTATATTTGATGATATTCGACTCATATGTCCAAAATGACTTAAGTAGGTTGAAAAAGTTTAAAGAGGTAATTATTACTCATATAAATAATAATAATAATAATGTAATAACCATAATTTTTATACATAAATTATATTTTCAATGAGAACCATCAAATATGGATGTGAAAAAATTAACTATATTTTGATCAGAGAGATGGTATATCAAACATATTCATAAATAACATTTCATGTTTTCAATGATACTTATTAAAACAATGTAAGTTTTAATTTATATTAAAAAAATTATAATTTTTTCAAAAATATTGAACTATATCTTTAAATACACTTATATATTCCAACGATGCAATTTGGTAGAGAAAAATGATTCACATCACTTCATAGAGGTGGTAATCCACACGTATGCATGAACGACGTTGTCATTTTCCAATGAACAGAAAGTGATGAAAATATATGTTATATTAATTGTATAGTGTTATAAATATAATATTTATATAATATATTATAATTTAATTAAAAATTATACCCATAATTCAAAGGCAGTGATGTAAAAAATTTTCATCATTTTATGAGCCGATAGTCTGCTGTACACATGAACAAAAGTTTCATTTCCTATATTTAGGAAGAGAATATTGATGAAGTTGATTAAATTAAAAAAAACAACATATTAGTATATAGAATATATTTTTGTTATTATTTTATCATGTTTTAAGAATATTTTAAGGATTTTGAATAAGAAATATAAATAAAACATTCAGTTAAATACTATACATCTTTTTTTCGAACAACTTCATTTTCATTACAACATTAACCATATAGTGATGTTATTATGCCAAAAATAAGACCTCTAAAATTTTTTTATGGATATTGAGTATAAATTTATGGAGTTATTGGTTTAAATAAAATTATTTTTATGTTTTACAGAATGATGAGAGGAGATACCCTTTTATAAGCGAGGGAGTGGCAGTATTGGAATATTAAAAAATATTAAAATAAAAATAAATTAATTTTCAAGTAAAAAAGGCTTAAAAATCATATAATCTGAATATAATATGAGTATGGGTAAAACTAGGATCATTAAAATAAAATTTAGACCAATTTAGATTAGGGTTTTACCCATATCTCTTTGTTTTAACACACGTTATCCAATTTTGACAACTATTATGATAATAAATTGTTTACTCTTTAGGTGTAAATATAGTTACTATAAAAAAATTGGCCCTTAAATAGATTGTAGTGGATATTTATAAACATATTAAAATAACTTTTTGGAATATAAAATTTAGATAAACATTAAAAAATTATTATTTTTATTTAATATAAAATAATATTAATGCCTTTCATGGAACTATTCATTTAATTAACTTTAAAAAATAGGTAAGTAATTGAATTATAATATAATTAATTAAATAAAATTAGTTTGTTTTTTATATAATAAATTCATAGAACATGATAATTATTAAAAAATATGTTTCATTTATCATTTTTAAAATCATTTATTTTATTTTTTTATCAGTTGAATAAATTTTGTATCCATGTTGAATAAAAATATAAGGTAACTCTTTATCCCTAAAAATAAAAAGTAATTAACATGATTAAAAAAGAAATTTTAATTTAAAAGATATATTTATAGATAAAACTAATTTTACTTTATCCCTATCATAATATAATTTGTAAATTAAAAGTAAGAAATTGAAATTTCTGAATTTTTTCCCACTTAAATATTATAAAGTTAAAAATGAAAGACATATAGAACCAAGTTTCAATATTTTATAAACCTGTATGGATATAGATTAACTCCATTCAACCAATAGGATAAAGTTATGTGTTATTGTCACATTTATAGTCCTTATCATACTATATTTAACCGTAATTACCGAATCTACACTTATGCAGTGACTATTATTTATTGGGGTTATTATTAGTAATGAAAAAACAAAAAGAAAAATATTTAAAAATTTGAATATCCTAATTCAAAATATGAGATCAATTTTTATGGAGTCAGTTCCTAGATGTGGTAGAAATTAATTTAAGATGAAAACACAAAATGCAATAAGACCCAATTTTTTAGAAAAATGGTTTTTATGTATGAATTTTTTTAATACCTAATTAAATAATAAAACTCATTTCAAATAACCTGTTTGTACTATGATTAATCAAAAATAACTAGTGAAATTTTTAATCTATTCTAAAATATAATTTTACAATAAAATAATGTGAAATGAAAATGTATTTTACACTACAAAGATATACTTTTCACTATTCAAGGAAAAAGAAAACTTTTTAGAAAAATATCCAAAATTCACAATAATATAATTTTAATATTATGATTTAAAAAATGAATTTGGTATTATAAAATAAATAATATAAAATAACCCAAAATAAATAAAAATAATTTCCAATTAAGAGCGGTAAAAACTCTTATTTTGAGAAAAAATATTTTTTAGGAGTAAAATAAATTTAAAAAAAATTGAGTTCTTATTTCATAAGAAATAATCAATAAATTTTTATTGAATAGTAAATATATATATATATATAGATATTTATCATAATTATTATAATTATATTCATTCCCACCAGTTTAATGGATAATAATGGTCATAAATAAATAATAATATTTCAGGATTCGTTTATGTTCTATGTTGGATCCCGTTTTTTCTATCAAACATAGTTTTATTTAAAAAACATCGGGTGTTTCATTATTTTCAATTAAAACTTTCCATTTAAATTTTATTTTACATCCTAAAGTGAACATTGGTGAGGGTACTTCTACTTCATGTCTTCCTCCAGTTCCCATGCTACCTCCTCGTATTTTTTATTTCTCCATATTACTTATACTAAGTGAGTTATATTGTTTTGTACAACATTTAATTTAGGTTAAAATATCTTTACTGAGTTATCCCCATTAGAGAGATCATATTCTTGATATACCACCACATTATTCTATACAGGTGACAGTTCTAGTATATATTTCGTCAAGATAGATATATGGAATATGATTTATACATGAGATTAGGTTCGGAGTGCTAGTCCATTGGAAAAAATTACAATATGATCAAGAATATAAAATGGGATAATTACCTGGGACATACCATACCCTTATTTACAAATATCATGACTCCCATCTAGGGAGATATGTGGAGAAACAAATTATATTATAACCCAAACTCCATGTCTCAACGAGGATTGTCATCATCACTATTATTTCAACTCTGAGCATCCAACAAGTGTTAATGAATGGTTTTTTTACTTTTTCTACCATTTCCTAAACCATTTTATGGACCAATAAATTGTGTACACATGATTCATACAAACAATAAGTTTTTCTAAATCTATTCTCGTAAGGATAATCATAAGAAGCAATTTGAATGCTTGCATGTAAGTAATTATTATATGAGAAATAAACTAGAGGAAGATATTTATCCCATAATACTTTTAATTAAATCAGGATTTATATCAATAATTCTTTTCATGTATAGATTGTCCTCTCAGATTGGTCAACTTTGGGGGGGGGGGATAAACTATATTGATTTTCGTCTCTCTATTTTGAGCATGTTGGATACAGTTATAGAAGATGGAAGTAAATATGGAATCTTTGTCAGATATATCCAATATTTGAATTACATGCATCCTCAACACCTCTATGATTTATAACATTTCATATTTATTAAGTGATAATTCCTCATGAATTACTATTATGTGAAAATAATTTGTATGACAATCCACTATAACCTATATAACATTATTTTCACTGGATATAATAAAAAAAAAAGTGAAAATGTCCATGGTGATTTTTACAACTTCCATACAGGCATGGGTAATGGTTTCATCCTCCCATTAGAATTTTTCCTTCTGCTATTCTATTACTGACCTACCAGGCAATTTAATGTCTATTCTATGATCCTTTTCTTTATATTTTCCCACTAGTAATGCTCTCTGAGTTCTCAATACATATTCATGCTCCCTAGGTGGATGTATAAGGTTGAACTATTTGAATAATTCAATAACCACATATTTATATATGGATTTAATGGGAAAAATTTTCAGGAACCAAATCATTGGACTAATTTTTGAAAAATTTTGAACTCTAAATATTTCCCTTTTCTTAGAGATTTCAACTAATTTTGAATTTCAGCATCATATATTTCTGCACGCTTTATCTTCTCTAGATGGAATAGTTGAGAAAACTTTTGGGAAAGGAATTGTGGCATAACATACTTTGTTATTCTAATTTCCATTGATTCAATGTAAAATAAGATTAGAACCTTCTCAATTATCCTTAATGATATGGTTTTTAGGTCCTTTCAATGATGACCATCTTCCACATTATTTTATTTCCTTGGGTTTTAAAGCATTGATTAGTCATATTACATGATTAGATCAAACAATATTCTCTAGAAAGTATTAATATCCTTCTATATTAATATATATTTGAGTGTCTTATGGTATTTATATATTTCACACTTCACCCAATAGATAAAATACAACTCGATTTTAAATGGAAAGAACACTACAACCAACTAGAGATTATGTGTTGGATTTTTATACTCATTAACTTCAAAATACCGTGAGCCAAAGGATATAAATTTATCATTATGTATTAGTACACATACAAATACCTTCTTTGATGTATCACTACATAAAAAAATGTTATCCACTTAAGGGTATCCTGATGACAGGTGTAGTAATAATCCTTTTTTTAATTTATGAATCCCTATTCACATTCACTGGTCTATAGAAAAATTTACTCCCTTCTGAGCCATCTTGGTTGGTGGGTTTAATGATCGTGAGATTTTTCTCACAAATCATCATTAAAACACAACTAATCCATGGAAACAATAGATATTCATTATATATAATGGTATAGAATACTCCTCGTTTTCCTTTATCTTAGAAGGATCTAGATATATCATTTTTTTCTTGATATAATTCCCTAAGAGTGATACATCCTTTATCTAAAACTCACATTTACAGTTCTTTTCACATAGATTCTTCTTTTTCAATATCTATTTTATAGTATTCAAATACTCATTATACACATCATTTCTATTGGATTATATTATAATATAATCTATAAAGACCACCAATGCTTTTTTTGTGGTAATATATATTATCTTTATTATCAATGTACCCAAATATTTATTGAGTATTAGTGAGTCCAAAAGGAATAACTATGAATTTATAGTGTCCAAAACTCATTCAAAAATATTTTTTGGGAATATATTCTTCCGTCAATATTAATTAGTGATATACTAATTTAAATTTCACTTTAGTGAAATATTTGCAACAATATATTTGATTAAACTAGTTATCTATCTATGGAAGGGGATAAATTTTGTTTATACTAGTTTGTTTGAGTTAATGATAGTTAATATAGAGGAACATTAATCCATCCTTATTCTTGACAGAGAGGATTGACACACCTCATAGTTAAGCATTTAGGAATATATAACCCTTTCCCATATTCTTTGGTAATTTCCTTTTCAGATCCTAAAACTGAATGATGGGTATTTTTTATGGAATATTAGATATGGGTATAGATTTTTATATAAGATTGAATGAGAACTCAACCACTTTATTAAGATGTAGAGAAAACAACTACCAGGGGAATACATCAATATAATCCCTCATAATTTTCATAATATCAAGCATGGTTCTATATATAAAAATAATTTGAGCTATATATTCTTACTGATTTGGAAATAATATTCATGATTTATAAGAATATTCCAAGGGAGATTCATCCACCTCCTTACACTTCCATATAATCATAGGATTACATGGGATGTAATGAGTGGTCTTCCTATCATGAAATATTGTGTTGGATTTATAAAATATCAACCAATCCATTCTTATTATAGCATAATATTCCACATAAGGAAGTAAGAAACAATTTTATAAATGACACATCCTATAAAAATTTTCTGGGTAGGTTTTATATAATTTGGATGAAACAATTTCTCAATTTTATACTCTCATTTATAGTTCAACCAACATGTTTTGTGGTGATGTTTATGATGGGGCCTCTGACAGGTGGCGTCACCCTCTATCCCATGACTAGGGTTTCCCCTTGGGTTCTTCCCCTAACCTGCTTTAGTCAGGATCATTTCGTTGACAGTAATCTCATCTTGGTCATGGTTACCTCATCCTCAGCTTGAAGACATTCATGGCATGTGGTGTATCGAACTCAGATCAACAACAGATATGGAATGTATCCAGATCGGTGTCGGTTCCTCCACTCTCTGCTCAGCATCAGATCTGGCATGCATCTGTTTCCTGGTGATGGCTCCAAATTCTATTTTTCTATGTCGGCATTGTTCCAGGGATGGATTTGGTGCAGTTCGCTATTCTGAGGCCTCGATGTCAGCTTCTTCTTTGGGTCAGTGTCAGTGCGGACTGACATTGGATCTGGTGTATCCCGTCATCCAGAGGTGGATTGGTGTCATCTTCGGAGTGGCTTAGATGGGGTTGGATCTTGTTTTCATGTTCTTGTTTTCTTATCTGTTCTTACTATTTGAGGTTTGTGTGGTTTGATTAGAAGAGTGATGGTGTTCTTGTGGTGTCTTTGTCACCAGAGCTTCCCTCCCCGTTGAACATTTTCTTCCTGTGGTTTGTCCTTTTAGGAACCTGGGGAGGGTTCTTCTGCTACCTTGACCTGATCAACTTCATGCCCATGGGGGCACTGACAGTGAAGATTGGATCACACCCCCTCAACAGTGACACTCAATCGATGTGATGTTTGGTATTTCAGTCCTGGGTGACAAAGACATGGCTTCATGTTCATTTTCTTGTCTTCTGTTTCAGTTTCCTACGGTTGTCGTGGAGAAGGATTCTTGCATATGAGGAGAGGTATTCTGTGATTTGAGTCCAGCATTGTATTTAATTTTCATCAATGAAGATTCTTTGTTCTCATGAATACTTTCAGGACTCATGATTAGGAGATTAAGTCGGAATCAAACACCAGGAACATTCCATAATGAGGTTTCATAGTAGGCAGTTCATTTGTGTAAGTTATACAAGTTTTGATTTTTGAGAGGGTATAACAACTGCCATCAAATTGGGCCTCTGCTTTGACAAAGGACACCTGTTAGTTGTATAGTCTTGAATTGTTATAGAGCCCCATCAGGATTCAAATACTGAGGAGGGTTATTTCGAATTGTTAGTATGGAATTTATATTATATGATATTCTGGCCGAGTAATGTTTTATGTCATGAAGTCTATTTAGATTCCCCAATAACCCATTAAAACAGGGATTTATTAAAATAAAAATAAATCTAAGGCCTTCGGGCAATTAGATAAGTCTGTGTCTGAATATTTGTACTAAACATACATGATATGAAAGAATGCATGGAACCAAAATAAAAAATATTCACACATTTATTGAATTAATTACTTGCATTACTATCCCTTCATTAGTATTGGGATGTACTTCAATAAGTGTGATTACATAACCCCTTCCATTATCTCTAGGTATTGGAGGTTGTTGTCATTGATTGTCTCTGACAAACCTCAAGTTAGAGAATTTTATTACATAATACCTATTTTCTTTTTAGTGGATGAATTATACCACATGTTTAGTGTTGGTCTATAATTTCATTTCCTGTATCGCTTTAGTGGCATTATTCATTTCCTTTTGTAACTGATTAACCTGATGTCCCTCTTTTCCACTTTCGAAGCATCCTATGGTTCCCTTGACACAGTTTTCATAATTCTTATTCCCCAATTTTTAACACATTAAATGTTGGATCCTCATTCCTATATTATATTTATATATTGACCCTCTTAATGAAAACTCCATTTTATGATTTTTATCTCTAGGCCGACAAGATAACTAATATCCACCAGTATCCATTTCAAACATGATAGAACAATGACGAATTACTTTATGGTAGTCAAAGTATCAGATGAAAAAAATCATTTTATAGACTTGATTTTAGTCTACTAAATAAATGGGCCACCTTAATTTTAGTGTTAATTATAATTCTAGAGGTATATTTTTCATCCCTCGTGTTGTTTTCCGTATATACCCCAATATACTAATCTACCTTTTTCATGAGTCCAAGAAACTCTATATCCATTTAAAGATTGATAGTTTGGGGTAAAAATTATTTGGAAAATATTTTAATTAATTCCTTACATTCTATGGAATCTATATCCTCTTTGGACATCATGTTTTTGATCAACATCCTCCATTGATTGAATAGTTTTTCCATGAAACAAATGTACTACACAACATTATCATGTTCATAGAATTGGAGGATTGAGAATATCTTTCTAGTTGATTTAACCCATTGTTCTCCATTAAGGCGATCATATGATCTACTAATGGTAGAAGGGATTTTTCATATAAAATATTCATCTGTAATTAATCTTTCATTGGAGGAGGAATAATTTATAGATTATTCAAGTTATTATTCATAGAATGAGCTAGATTAGCCATTTTTTAATGTTCTCAGATATCACTCCCATAAGTTTATGTATATCATTATGGAAATCATCACAATTCTTATCACATTAGAAGTTATCATAGTTTCTACTATATCTAGACATTAATGAAAAAAAGAAAAATGAGGTGAGAATACTTTAGCTAATATAAATACACAATGGGAACATAGAAACTAGTAAGGAATAACTTATAAAAGAAAGATATATCCTAACTTATGTGTCCTAATGTTCCAACATTAATCATCCATGGAGATTTTTCCAAATAATATGACCAACCTAATATTCTATTGAAGTCCTAATCACTAAAAATAAATATAACATCCATTGATACCAACTATAGTGACCGAAGACATTTTAAACATATTATTACATGTTTTTAAAATAAATATCCCTTAAATTAAAAACAAATATAGAAAAGAAAAACTGTCTTTGGAAGGATAGCCACATTGGATATCAACATGATAACAAGAAAAATTTATTTTTCAACTATAATGAGCTCCTAAATCCCATTGAGCTCAAAAAACATTGTGTGATAACCTAGAGAATATATAAATAGAATGGTGAGATGAAAATACCACTAAGGTAATAAACATTATAAAAAATCCTAGTAATAGAGTTAAAGGTATAAAATGGTATTATTATAAATAAGGAACACGGGTAATTCCATGAGAGAATATCAAAAAGAAAATTTTATCATAAGATCATACAAAAATAAGAAATGTGGAAAATATAAAAAACATTATATAAGCATAAGTCATGGATAACATCCAAGAAAACATCACTTGGTAGATAAGGTTATATATTAGAGTAGTTTCACTTCCTAAAAAAATACATAACGTATCATGAGGAATAATCATTAACCAATACATTGGAGTACTATCTAGGCTCACCCATCATAACATGTTCCTAAT
Organism: Viscum album; assembly: GCA_963277665.1. Taxonomy (NCBI): domain Eukaryota; kingdom Viridiplantae; phylum Streptophyta; class Magnoliopsida; order Santalales; family Viscaceae; genus Viscum; species Viscum album. The sequence continues at coordinate 965,337,639 of OY728133.1, read as the reverse complement.
AATCTGTTCCACAAAAGGATATCAATCATAAGGCATAAACATAATAATTACCCATAAAAATGTGTACATTATTTCCCACATAATATAATTGAAAGATATTTATTAATGAATAAATTATAGAAAACAACATATGCCATGTATTACTATTTATCAATTCCAAATGATAATACATAATTTTAATATTGGAGAAATACCTAAATAATATATATTATTTTTATCTACAAAAGGAGGAAAATAGAATTATGGCTACATGGGGATTAGAAACCAAGGTCACGTGAATAATTTAAAACTAGGGAAATTATTAAAATGGTTCATTCACTTTATATGATATTTTAATTATCATACTAATCATATCTTACTATCCCCCATGATCTCAGAAAGGATTCCAGACAGATGATGGAGATCTTGCTAGGTCTTCCAAATGTGTTCCCCCAATCATGCAACATGATGATCGATAGATACCTAAAAATCACCCAATAAGTTTATAAAATAAAAAATGAAAAATTAAGAATCCTCATTTGAAATGGAGTTACGTTTCTTTTGATGTGACATGCTTACGTGTTTGTTTAGGTCATTTAATGGTTGCACAAAAACCTCTATCGATAAACATTCTTTGTAAAGAGAATGTTATAGAACTTTTCACCTTCATAATGTGATAGATCTCATACATATACATTTTATCATACAATTACTTGATGTATAAACAATGGGAAAACACCATAAGTCATATAAAAAAAATATATAATATGGAATCTTCCCACAAAGGGAGTTATGATGGTATTTAGGTAAAGGGACACATAAATGCCAACTTGATATTGTGATGGGTCCCATACATGTAAAAATGATCTTATGAAGGACCTTTGATATGTATATTTTATAATATAAAATGACGTTGAAAATTTATTCGTTTGATAATTATTTGAATAATGGAGTTATTATCTATTGGTTGTTTTTCGTGCGACATAAATATGACATCATGGATCACAAGCGGTGGGTTCACAAGAAGTGTGATGCGATGATTTGTCCATGGACTCAATACCATATGTATTATTTAATAATCATGTGAAAAGTCATATATCTAGGGTGGTAAGTACTATAAATCCCATAGGGAAAAAATAAAAACACATGGAAGCATAAAGGGGTGAGTAGAATTCTAAAAGCGAAGAGGTGAACAATCACAAGAGTCTTTCATCAGATAAACCCCAAGATTTCCTTAGGGTATTGTATGATATGTATATGTAGCTTTCATAATCAATCCATTGATCATATGAGGGAATTATTGTATATATTAGGAATCACACAAAGGAGTTTCTTCATGTCTACATAGTCAAATAAGGCCCTAATAGACTATCAGCTTCCAAACATTGAGGAATTTTTACAATAATGTTTTAAAAAGATGAAAGACTCAGAAAAATATGGATAATCATATTTTTATGTGAAGGGGGTCATGAATATCACATACCCATTCATTTTTCTTTTGATAATTCCCATACACGTTAGAATAATCATGTGATAATATTCTAAACACATCAGATAGATCATGCGATAGTCCTTGAAACATGTCATACACTTAATGAAAATTCCTCCATACATATCAGTTGTTTTAGGTAGATATCTTTGAACATGTCATCAGAGTCTAATGATTACCTTTTAAAATGTATTATAGAAAACATGATGGCCTATGGACATTTCATCCATGTCACATGATTCCGTCTTGACATGTCAGATGGATCATGAAAAGTCCTCCAAACATGTAAGCCTGATCAAGCAACATCCTCTTGGACATGTTAGTTTGATCCTGAAATGAACCCCTATAACCTCCTACTTGGTAATAAAAACGGACATGTACATGTATAGTTTGATAATGTGAAGACCCCATGACATGTCAGGCACAATTTAGACATGCCAGGAAGACACCTAAGACATGAAAGAAAGACACCTGTGACATTTCAGGTAGACACCCAAAACATGTCAGGAAAACACCCTATGAAATGTCAAAATTGTCTGGAAGAAACTGTTAGTAATACACCAAGTAAACACCCATCCATTAACCTTTAACCAATAACCGCATTTATAAGGGGAGTTACCTCCTAGTTTATGGTTACACACTCATAAAACTTGATTCATGTCATGATCTCGAAAGGTCCTCCATGTCTTATGAAACATATATGAGGGATTGTTCATGGTTATGATCATTCTTTTTCTACCATAAGATATATAATGGACATGTAACATGGGATTACATCCTGGTATTAGTCCGAAAATTTACCGATCCTGATGGGTAATAATAATCCATTCTAGTGTAATCACCTATCCCAACCCATCTATGGGTTAGTGATGAACTAACCTACTAGGAATATAGTTATTTATATAAGTAGGGTATGTAGGATTCCTACCTCAAGGTTAAGATCTTTATAAAACACTTCATCAGGTCTACAATTGTGTATAAGTCTCATCTCCATATGTGGTGAGTCAGATTACTTATCATCCCTTGTTTATCACACTAATCATGACTGACATGGGCTTAGGGATTTTCAACGATCACATCAACAACATTATAAGACTCCTCTAATTAGTTAATCCTTATTGTGTGAGACCAATTTAATAAAATTATGAAAATACCCCCATACATGGGATTCAACATGGTGTTTTTCCTAAAGTAATTCACATTTTGGTAAACCTAGATGCAATAACCCTTAAGAGTACAAATCATTTGTCCCTTCCCATTAGTGTATTAAGGGTAGGGTGAGCAATGAATACTCTAATTCATGTTATAAGAAGTATACATTGTACTCATTTATAAGGATCTATCTTCATAACGGATACTTAAGTTTCCCCATATATTCCCCTTCCACATAAGGTTAAACTACACATATTGGAGCTAAATGAACTATATGGGTTTTGATCCATGTTCTCATAGGATATATAGGAGGTGTCTTCGAGGATCAACCCCATCTCAAAAACACCAATTTCCTCCAAAGGTGGTAGTAAAAACCATATTTCATGGTTATATGTATTGGAAAAATGTATCAACCAATTACTAAGAAATAACAAGAAACCTATGTAGAACCTTCAATACATAATGTGGTCTCATTAACAGAACCCCAATTACATGTAGAAGGAATGAAAACCATAATATTTTATGATGGAAATAAATCTCATATCTAGAATTGGAAAAGATACATAAACATATCATAAATCTATATGATATTCCTTGAGTAAGAAATAATTCCCCTAAAAAAGGGCAAGATGATCCCAACCACCCTTCCTATCAACCAATGTGTGTACGAAAGTATCATGGGGTTTAAAACCCCAAATGAATTTCATCCTTTGTAAATAATGTCTATCCTTTTTTGCAGATATAAGATTCATTGGGATTTTCCATGAGAGAATAAAATAGTAAAAATAATTTGAATAATTGTACAACCATATTTAAACCCCTCCAAAATCTGTTTTGGGACACCAATTTTCCTAGGATGAAAAGATAGTGAACATGATGTGAATTTGGAAATAATAACCCGATATGAAATCATTTAACCATGACACCCCTTTTATAGGTCAAAATGGAAAGATTTTCTAGTTCCCATCATTCCATTATTCTTATCCACCCTGAAACAAGAAACAAGAATAGCGAACCTAATGTGAACCTCATTTTAACAAAAGAAGATAGGTTTACACACATCAGACCATTTTCTCCCACATTTTATAGAAACAAAAATGGTTAACCAATCATGAAATCTTACAAATAATAAAAAAATGACTAGCCAAGTGTTGGGGAATTTTTTTCTCTATGTACTATGAAAAAAATTGACTGAGAAATGTGAAATTCTTAAATAATATGTCAAGGATCCCATGAAATATTCCATTATCAACATGAAAATTCCAAAAAACATAAATGGATGAAATAATAACAAGAATGAACCATTGTGTCACCCTTTAATAGATAATTAATCACATTTCACACTCGTTAGGATGAAATAATTGATAAACTTGTTCCTTGCTATAATTGTGATTGAAAGTATTATTATAAAGAACACCATCTTGACCCAATATCCTGTCTTCATCAAGAAATTTTTTTGAAACCTCAACCACGGTAGTAACCTATATGGGTTAAAATATCCCTCCACCCATGCATGAATCCCATAAAAATATTCCCATGAAAAAAGGAGTAATGGAGTGGGATTATATCACTGCTTCAATTAAAGAATGATTCTAATATATATTGGAGATCAAGCATGTTGAGGCCATATTCTAACACACACATTTATGAAGTGTCACAAGATTATTACAATAGCATAGGTTCCTTGTAGACATATTGTAGAACTGGTACATATTCAAGGATTTGAACATTTCCCTTTCCAAAAAGGTCGATATGTATAACACCATGATAAATATTAATATTTGGCTACTCCAGAGCAATAAAACATTCTTTCTCCCATTAAAGATAATTATCTACAAATTCTGGTAAAGGATGAGGCACTTGACTGAGCCCATATTCCCATTCTAACTTGGTCTCACTAACTCATTTTGAAACACACCATAGGAATGGAGCACAATATTATCAAAGAAATCTAGTTGAATACTTCAAAGGTGAAAAACCATGATTATACCCATTATCCAACTGATGTCTATTGGTACAGTATAGAAATCGACTCTAGTTAGGCCCATACCCCAAAAAATGGAGTTACTTAACATATTAATGTTACATATAGAATCCATGATCATACTCCTACTTCTGATAATGAATGACTATATAAAATTTGGGATAGGCTATATAGACGTAGCCACATATCCCTTATCCCATTTTGAAGGGTTTTTGACATCTTTTGACAGGGAATGCATATTTGAACCGGGATCATACACCCACTTCATCTAGGATTGACTAGTATATTATGGAAACAACCCACACTGATGATATAGTAGTTCACTAGAATACTCAAGTAGCTTCTCATTAGTTGGCTCAAATCTCCATGCACCAAAAAAAATTCAATATATTCTAGAAACTGAGATGTATTAGTATCGTAACCCTATAAAACCCCAAAAGAAAGATCATCATATTAAGTCTCTAATATAGATAGAGGACAATATCCATAATATACTCAATTGTAGTGTCCCTGAGGATATATGGAGCATTTGAAAAACACCTAAAGTGTTACTAAATATTCAAAAGAAAAATTACATTTCCTCTGCCTTGATAGTCCTCCTCTTGGTAGGGAAAAGATGAATCACATGGACTCTACACCTATTATTTAAGATTGAAATCCTCTACAAGGTAATATATCTCCTAGATAACGAAATATACCCCTTTATAAAAAACATTTTTATTGATAGGTTTTCAAAACACTAAGGTTTACCATATGTAGTTACCAATAAACTATCACCAGTACTTCACTACAATCAACATGACACCTAGAAAGGAAACCTCTATGATCTGACCAAGTGGTGGAATATAAACATAAGTAATAAGAGTTATATATATCTATTTGGATAGAGTTATCAAGAAAAAACCTCCAAACCATGTTTTGATTCATCACCACTTTTGAATATGTGATCCCAAATAAGCAAGAGCATGAGTGAACCCCTTAATTATACCAGAACATTTTATAGACTCATCATTAGATGAAGGGTAGAAACCACCCTTATCAAGGATATTTGGGTAATAAAAAGATCATAAATACACTCTTTTGTTAGCTAGATATAACCAAATTCTTCACAATATAGAACCCAAAATTACCAGACCATGAGAAATGCGTATGAAGTGTTTTTATCCATATTATAACAACTATCCATTGACATATTTTTAGAGACTCATAAAATTTATTTATATTATGTTGATGATATTTTGAATTATTTCAGTTTACCATGTCTCTAGAACAAAAAATATCCCTGATATAGAATCCTATAACATTATCGTTATAGGAGAAATTCGTGGTCTGGGTAACAGGTTGGAAAGTTAGTCTATAAATCATGACTCCTTTTCTTCGAGGAAGAAAAGACATTGAAAATTATGATAACGGTTTGCGACAAGACTTCTATTCTAGGCCTTTCAAAAAAATGGGAAAACATATTAAATACCAAATCCAAAGTTGTAGGCTACCCAAAAAATGTCCATAAGATGTGAATCTCATGATAATCATCCATTTAACCAAACCATGAATGCATACAATTCTAGAAAATCCAAATGTTTTCAATATTATCCTCTACAAAATCTATCCATTTTTAACCTTCCTCAAATGGATGGGGAAATGTTTACCACTGGATTTCCTTTTTAGGCTCATCAACCCCTAAGAGAACCTAGAAGTATCAACAATATTCGTAAACTGAACACATCCCACATGGATAGGGGGATTGTTATCTCAACCACCAACACCAGGTTCATCACACCCTAATAAGGTCTTCTATAAACCAATAATATTTTAGATCAACCAAACCTACCAGGATTGGGGAATTTATATCTGAATTCCCATAATAGGATCCATCAAATCCTTGAATTCAGTCCTCATTTTCTATATAAAAGAACTAGAGAGTTCCAATAATAGTCTTGAATTATTCCCATCCCATAAGGATGAGTGAATTATTATTGTTGTCATCACCTGGTAAATATTCATTCATCCCTAACCTGGGAGGTAAATATCAATAAATGGTATACAATCCATTCCTACAACTGTAGGACACACCTCTCTCATTTGGGGTCTATTTGAAATTTTTCACCATAAGAAGCCTTAAGGTCAATATTTATTGACCAAGATAGGATTAAATGTTGAAATGGTGGTCAAAACTATTAATATTCACTTTCCAAGATTGTATAATATTACTAGGGGTCATAGAAATGACCCTGATGAAATCCTTGAAGGAGTAAGGAATATAGAAATACACTATCATATGGAGAGTAAAGGGATAAAATCCATTTCTAGATAAAAGTAATTGAATGTCTTCATCATCAACCAAAAAAATTATATGGACCATGAAATGAACATAAATGGAAGTAATGTAGACACAATGACTTAAGAGGTAGGAAATATAGATGCACATACTAAGTCTACACATAAAAAAAATCATAAGAGCCAAAACCTGGAACCTATGAATGATGAACTACCATCTCCCTAGAAGGAGTATACCAATGATAAATAGAAATTTATGGTTATATCTAATTCACCACCCAGAGGATCCAAATTTACCTTTATAGAGGAATGATTGAAAAAATTACGAGAATGAGATAGAAAATCTTATATAGTTAAATAAGAAACCACTTAGGGGTAAAAATTCTTATGAGTATCATCTATAAAAAGTAAAAAATATACCACCCCACATACATCATAAAAGAGATAATCCTCCTATAAGAGTAGAATTTGAGCATTAGGTCGGATCTAGATCTTGGTAGCCAGTCAACATTAATGATGAAGTTGAGGCTGATCACGATTTTCGTCACTACAGAAATAGAATCTCCCCCATTAGGGTTATCATTTGGTCCTATCATGGATGAAGAATCCGATGGACATGAAAATGGGGCCACACCATCAATCATTTCCCACATCCTATATATAATAGTTTTTCCATACATTGACACCTATAAAACTCCTAAATTCCATAAAATTTCTAGCTTCATGACTAGACTCCATGGAATAATAGTGCACACCCATACATCCCAAGGGAATCCATATCCTAAATGGGTAGTTGAAACTTTTTGGCCACCCAAATTTTGAAATCCTAGATTATCAAAATTTGATAGGGTGGGTGATCCATAATATCATGCAATGCATTTCATGTCCCAATGCGGCTTGATTTTGGTCACTCAATATCATTAATAGGATACAAAACTGAGATGTTTTTCAAAGACTATGGTGGGGCCAACCTTCATTTGGTACGACACCCTTCTAGTAGGATCCATTTTGGGATGGGAAGACATTTATTTTTATTTCCTTTATTAGTTCATATACATATTAAAAAATGACAATTATTTTCCTCACAAATTGCAAACAATGTGAAAATATGTGGCTTTCTAACTTCATCATAAGATGGAATGGTTTAACCTATTCACCTAGTATCCCCCTTTTGAAAGAGAAATTGATGATAATTTTTTATAAGAATCATTATGATGAGCTATAAAAAATTTGGTTCCCGATAATGTATCAAAGTGGATTGCATGAGTTCATAGATATGACACAATGTAGAGAGGATTCCATTTAGTTAACATGAGATAAATCTTGTCCCATGCCCTCAAAACAGGAAAAAAGTTCTAGTAAGTAAAATACATTATCTACTCCCATCAAACTAGTAGTATTTCCTATTCAAGCAACCAAGAAATCCCCAATTCATCCAGCACCCCCTGTTAGTTGGTAAGAGGAACAAAATCTCCCCAATATGGATGATAAAAGAGAGAAGGTTCACCAATGATTTGATGAAAGAATGAATAAAACATATTCCTTATGAGATGAGAAGGTTCCAGGTTTTTCCCTTTATCTATTGAAACAATCCTAATCAAGATACCATAACCCAAAAAACCCAACGGGGTTGACCTCACTGAACATCATGCATACTTACCTTTTTATAGGATACCAGGCTACACAATCCATGTATAATTTTTATTCAAAGAAGACCACTAGAGAATAGCTTATTCAAGATAACTGACACTATAGAAGTCCCCATCACATGTGATCTATGTAACTATCAACGTACTAGAAAATAAAGAGAGTGGAAAGATGTTCTGACTAGGTTCATATAGAAGTTAGATAACTAGATGACAAGAAGAAAGCTGACCATGATCAATCCACCCAGATAGAATAACTTTGAAAACATATAAAAATCCCAGTTCCTTGGTAATAATTATTGAACATACATCCTAGAGGTAGATGTAATTGTCAGAAATAGGAAAATACAAGAGGGGAATATTCAGTTTTGACTACCACAGAAGCTATGAATTTTGATATTTATTTCCTTCAACATTTAAATAATTGGAATTTTCCCACCATATGAAACCCCCATCTGATGAAGAACTCATGTTTGGATTTGTCTATATATTTCACTTAACAGATCTACAATTCAATGATGAATATGCCTCTAAGTATAGGTTACCATTACCTGATTGTATAAGCCTTGTATATTTCCGCGACACTTGGGATAACTCTTTAGCAAGCCAAACAGAAGAGGATTATTCCTTATATCCCTCTAAAGGTTGTTGAAGCCCATTATTTTTACACGAATGACTAGAACGATTGCGAATGTTTGATCATGCTAGACCAAGAGAAGGGCTAATATAACTACCTCATTTTGCGTAGATACTCCCTTTACTATTACTCATACACTTTGACTACCCACATCAAACACCTTAGCTCATGTTCCACACAATAGATAAAAACCCCACCATTGGATGTGAATAAAAATGGCACAAAAATATGACATTCTTAAATAGGTAGTTGTAATACCATGAAATCTATCGATCCCTAAATCTCTCCATATTTTAAAAGAGCTCAAATTGGATGTCATCGAGTACCTCTATATCCCATTGGAGTTTGAGACAGAGGTTGTCACAACATAGGTTTAAGGAGTGGATAATATTCTATCATAATTTAATACCACCATCTAATGTGCATAATTGGAAAAGTGAAATGTTATGTAGGGACATGTTGGAACCCTCTAAATTTTATGAAAACCTAGTAATGTCTAAATTCAAAAGAATTTGGTGGAAAATGGTTCCAAGATCAACATCGTACAGATTAAGACACTCCAATGTTTGGGATATAGTGAGGGGGGATTGTCTTTGTTGAAGCTAACCATTGAAGGGTATGAAAATAATGAGAAAATTCCTTTTTTGAAGATCAAGATGAAGGATTAGTTTGGGGATATCATGTCAAATAATGAGTTATTGTTTATCTAATATGGTAATGTTTATAATGAAATTATTGGAAGACCATTTCTTAATCACCACATGCTGGAACCTTGGAATTTTTATAAATTCTTAGAATGCCCCATCAATGGGAAGGTTAGCATACAATATAATGATGCTTCCACCTTCATGTATTTCGAGGATATATACACTGAGGAAAGTTTATACAGGAATGAAAGAAAAAAACCAATGGTGGATAATGATAGGCACTTTAACACTCCTAAAGGCTTGGGATCACCCCATGAATTCCCAAAGCATGATAGAAAGTGATTATGTGTTACCCATAAACCTTCTTGAGTTAGTAGACTCAATCTTAGAAAGAAATAATGAACATAAAACTTCACTATATCAAGTCCATGTGGTAGAAAACTTTTCAACTGAAATGTATTTGTCAAGTGGAAATTAGACTAATGATCTATCATGAACTATTAATTATCTTATGAAAATAGTATATATTGACGTTCCCCCAAAAAATTCTATATAACTTAGGGTTTCCATATCTTTCCTTCCCCTATTAGTAGAAAAAATAAGACAAGAATCCCCAAAATATTTCTACAATGACTCTGGTAGTATAGTATTTCATTGTCTATTCCCTTAAATTCTATTGTCTCAACAATGATAGGTATTCCCCAATATTACCCACCATGTCAGAAAACTCTTCCATGGATAAAAAGATTGAAGAAGAGTAGGATGATCTCAGGAATGAACCTCCCACATTTGAGGAAGGAATATCAACACCCATCGATTAACTTATACTAGTCAATATGGGAACAAGAGAAGATCTTCATCCTATATTGTTTAGTTCTTCCATATCTCTCAAGGAGCATGATATATATATTTAATTTATAAAGAAACATCGATATGTATTCACTTGGAATTATACATCAATGATCATGCTATGTCCCATTGGGGATACTCATCACCTAGTGTTTTTTGATGATCAACAAGGTTTCAAATAGGTATTCAGGATTATAAAACCCTCTCATGCTACCGATTAACAATTAGAAGTTAAAAAATTGATGAAATCATAATTTTTATAGGAGGGAAAGTATCAAAAATTACACCCAACATCACCCCTATGAAGAAATATAATGGAAATATCTGAGTATTAATTGATTTTAGAGAACTTAATTAACACTTACCAATAGAATATTTCCCATTTCTAATAATAGAATTTTTGATAGACATAACTGCTAGATTCCAAGAAATTTCCTTCCTAGATGTGTATTTAAGGTATGATTAGATAAATATATCCCTTGAAGATGAGTAAGTCACCAACTTTATATCACCTCAAGGGATCTTTTTTACTAGCTAATTCCATTTAGATTGAAGAATGATGGTGCTTCTTAACAACGTTCCTTTCATCATAACATTAAACCCTTCTTGGGAAAAATAATGGAATGTTATATCGATGACTTTGTGGTCAAATACCCGTAGTGATGTGATCATATCATGGATCTTCAAACAATATTTAGAATGTTTTAGTAGTAGTGTTTGAAGATGGATCCTATGAAGTGTGATTTCAGAGTAATGTTGGGGAAATTACCTGGATTTATGGTATACCTCTATGACATTGTGGTCAATGCCGAAAAGGCTAGTAAAATTATAGAAATCCAAGCCCATATGATTTATAATTTATTAAGGGGGATTTAGAGGATCATCAATTATATTCAACATTTCTTAGACAACCTAGATATCAAATCTCTCCCTTTCACTAAGGTAATAAATAAGGGTGTCACATTCCAATTGGATGAAAACTGCCAATAATATTTTTATAATATGATGAAGTACATAATACACCCAGTAGACTTGATGCCACCAAAAGAAAGAGAGCCACATATCCTATATGTGGCTACCATGGAATGACCAATTAGTTCTCTCCTTACGTATAAAAATGATGTGAGTAATGAAAAAACCTATACTATCTTAGTCGAACAATGATAGGTACTGAGACTCAGTATTCCAATATTGAGAATAACTCCTCATACTAATTATTGATGTTCATGAAATGATACATTACATGCAGAATCATTAAGTCCACTTGGTCCCTCATATTGACCAGTTCAAGTACAGCCTTAGCATCTTGATGTTCAATGGGAAAGTGTCCTGATGGGTGGTTATCCTATGAGAGTATGACATCATGATCATGTCATAGAAGAAGATTAATGGGAAGACCCTAACGGATTTTGTTGCAGCACAACCATCCTTAGAAAGTATGCCATTGGACTCCAAAATTCCAAATGAAGTGGTTTACTTTTCTCATGACACTCCATAAGTGTGGGAGATATATTTTGTTGGTGCCACCCAAATTCCTTGGAAATATGATAGAAAAACTGGATCACAATATGTTTGGTCTATTGATTTTATTTTGTTTCCCAAACAATGAAAATTTTCTGCACATTTTTTAACTATTAGAAGGATGAACTAAAAATGAAGAAGAATACCATTCCCTCATTTCCATATTGGATTTAACCATATAAATATATATTTCATACCAGAATATCAGAGGAGAATTTCAATTAGTGATCAGAAAAATCAACATCCAGTATGCCCTCAATATTGAATAATTTTCCCCTATCACTGGTTACAGTAGAAGGTTATTGGAAGAATTCCATTTTGAACAAACATTTCATCAAGACCCACATTCATAAAATGATCATTCCAATGCGTTAGATAATAAAGCCATAATCCAGGATGATCTATTTCATGATGATGCGGTTTTCTATAGAACACACCAACCACTATTTTCATTAGTCATCATATATGACATTTATGGAATTAATTTGGTCAACAAAACTACATAGCAAGATGAACTAATATCCACCCCTAGAAGGATGGATCCCAAAATGTATTACCTCAAAAAACAGGACCCTTTCATCAAATCCAGACCAATGGGAATAAACTTAATATGAAGAAGTGAAATTTACCCTATGGGATGAGAGAAATGGCCAGAAATACCTCTAAAAATTAATTTTTAATGGTGTCATCCTCTAATGAATTCTAGTAGGATAGATTCCTACCATCATCAAAGAAGTCCATGAAGGCTCTTGCGATACTCATTATTCTGGGACAAGACTCTACCAAAACATTAGGCATCTTGGTTTATATGGGAATGTAACGATACAGTACTATATGTAATTCACCAGGAAAAGTTAGTCATTAAAAATTAAAGAAACATTCATCTATAAATCCCCAAAATTTCTATTCACAATTAAATATTCATGGCCATTTTTTATTTATGGAATTGAAATTGTGAGGATTTATCTCCCAGCTAAAATAAATAGGGTTAAGTACCTCCTTAATACTACTGACTTATTTTCCAAATGGGATGAGACAATTATACTAAACGAATTCATGTAAAAGGATAACTTAAAATTATGAATGTATAATATTGTCACTAGATTCAAATTCCCACACATAATACTGACATAAAATGGAAAAAAATCATGTTCTTCTAAATTTAAAAATTATATATGGAGTATAACATTGAGTACAACCACTCATACTACAATCGTGTAGTAAAAATGGATAGTTAGAGTCCTTAAATAAGTCTATTCCAAATATACTTCAAAAAATTATAGAAAATGACGAGACGTCTTAAAAGGAAAATCTCATCTATGGTTTATAGGTCTATTGTTACACTATATTCATCAACCCACAAGAGACCCAATATTTTTTGTTTTATGGAATCAAATTTGTTTTTCCAAAATAATTCAAACAACTCTCACTATGGGTAGCTATCAATTAGAAAATACCAAATGATAACTAATTGAAAAAGAAGCTCTACGAGTCGGAGTGACTTGATAAGAAATGTTTTTCAAACTACACAACCATGATTTTAATTATAATTGGATTGTGTGAGCCCTCAATAATTATTTTCCTTTGATCATTCAATTATGGAGAACTGGTATTGGTTTTTAGAACCTCAATGATAACTAGAGAAAAATCTGCAAAGACAGATCCCAATTGTGAGGGGAAATACATAACACATAAGGTATTTTAAAATGAATCTTACTTATTAGACTTAATGGATTGAGTACATGTTATTCCCCCCCACCAATTCAAGTTCTCTCAAAAATTAAATTGTATATATGCTATCAAGGATTCCAATTTCTTGAAACAATACATTACAATATCCAGCATATTCTTCCCTTAATGTATATCATTAAAATTCATGGAAGGGATCCTTATCACATGATGTTAAACTATATGTAATATATACATAAATCATGAAAAAAATATTCATGATAAACATTACATCCTAAACAATTCTCTATACATGAGCTAGATTTGTGTGAGTAAAAAATGATGTACTACCTTTCCTATTTGTGAGTTAGAAATGCCTAAGGAATTTTCCCTTCAAGAACTACTTATGAAATAATTCCTATTAATATAGGATATAGAGTGATTCCCATATTTTCAATACTAGGTCTAACTATAATATAAATGGAAAATATCCACTCTTTATGTATGGGTTAAACCCAACAGGGGATTTTTTTATATTTCAAGAACTATGTGTGGTTTGATTCCAATTACCATAGGATAGGTAGTTACAATTAGATATTCAATATCAGCTCTGGAAACAAAATTAAATTGTATCCACTCCCTGTATATGGGTTAGACCTATGTAGGGACCTTTTATGAAAGCACTACATGCGGCCTGATTAATATTTTTATCGAATACGTTGTGATACTCGAATCGCCACTCCTAGGTCCATCCACAATATAAATAGAAAAAATATTCTCCCTAGGAATAGGTTATACTTGAACTATTAATTTCCAATTAAGAACAATTTTTTTCTTGATTCATATTCATTAATTATATTTAGCGATTCAATGATCCCAAATCATGGGTCCATCCTAAAAAAGAATGAAAAAATGCAGCGACCCAATGTATTTGTCATACCTAAAAAGGGAATGTCTACATCTAAGAACTATGTGTGGCTTGATTTTTGATTATCGTAGTATGTGTAATGATGAAAAAATATAAATCATGAACCCATCTGAAATATATATAAAAACATACGCTCCCTATATATGGTTCCGACCTATGCATAGAACTTTTTAAGAACTATGTGTGGATGGATTCTTTCCATAACATGATATATAATGACACTTGAATCATCCATTCTAGGATTTGAATCAAGATTCCAACCCTCCCAATAATGTCCCTTAATGAGATTTAGATATGTTAATACATTTTGAACCACGTCAAATTGTAAAATCCTCCACATATTAACTATCACATATTCTCACACTACTTAATCAAATATCCAATTATCCCTTGTTTCTCACACTGATCATGACTTATGTGAGCTTAGGGAACCTGGAAATCCAATCTTTCTAGAATTATTGAGACACATTATGGAGGGGTAATCATTTACTAGTCTCATGATGTTAAAATTAATGAAATATTCGTAGTCACCAAATGTTAAATTTCATTAATGTGTCTTAGTATTGTGTTGTTAAACTGCATGGTAACATCATAGTCATATGATATTAAACTATATGAAAAGAGGTCTTCATATTGAATAGATCCTCCCCCAGATGATTGTGTATCCATGAATTTCATTTAATATCTATTCTCCCCAAAAATGTGTTCAAGACACATTGTAATATCATTTAGGCTACTTTAAACCTTCTTAAATATTGTTCTCCCTGAACCAAATTCCCATATTTCTTACGAGAGTTGATACAAACTAATTCCATAAGTTTGTATTCTTTTATTGTAACCTTATATACCTTGGGCTCACCTACTTATCATTGTTCCATATATAAAACATACAGGAGGGGCTGGTTAACCTAAAGGAACATCACTAGTATTTGATCATAAATAGTGAAATGCCTTAGATATTTCACATGGGGGTTCTTTTGTCCTATAGGAGAGCCATCCATTATACCCAAGAGTTATTGTCCAAACTGTAAAGAATATTGTATTTTTTGATTAACAATTTTACACTTGAACCCACCGGTTTCCACCTCCAGTGAACTTTGATATTCTTGATTCATGACTAAAATTTATAATAACCCAACTACACAAGAGCATTAAAATAATCTCAATTTTAGACATCTGTGCATCATACCCACTATCAAATGATGATTATGATTTCACATTCATATACACATTTCATTTTAGGGCATGTTTCTATTATGAATAATTAATTACATGATATCTAAAATTGATTTATATTCCTATAAGGTAATGATACATTTCATTCATTTTTACCCACGTCAAAGAGGGGTCAACAATAAATCAGTTGTTTGTGCCTTCATATTACATGTCTTAGAGGTAGGTAATTAAAATACACAACATTCATATCTGAACTATGTGTGGTTTGATTCTTATTATCATATGATACATAGTGACATCCATATATTTAATGATGAATCAATCCACAACGTAACAATAAAATACCCATTCCCTTAACATGAGTCTAAACAACATTTAGATTTTTCTTCTTAATTAAAATGAATGACTAGATTCCAATACTATGGAATATGTAGTGATTTATAGATCATCCATTCAAGGACTAGACCAATGTTTTCATCAATCCCAACAAATATCATTGATGATAACCAAATTGGGGTGTGGATTCTCTCTTGTTAAAAATTGTGAATACCCCACCTATTTTATATTATTTACTCTCACTTTGATTATTCGACTGTCTGATTACTTAATCATTCAGATGTCAAACATTAGTCACTTGAGATTAGGTAACCTAGCATGTCGCTCTGACTTGCTTGATCTGGGAGTGTTATTTAAATATAAAGAATCACATCCTAGTCTCGTGATGTTAAACTATAGTACAAAGTTCTTGTCATATGAAATTAAACTACATGATAATAGGTATTCATATTAAAAAAAATCCAATCCTGTAATGATTTTGTACTCAATAAAGACATGTTTTTCCTTTGCCTCAAAATGTATTCAATACACCCTATGGTTTTCTTTAGAGTGATCAAAAACTTCTTAAATCATATGTATCCCAAGAAAATACATCATATCATTGATACCTGAGTTGATACAGACTAGTTACTTGAGGAAAAATTCAAATCTTAGAACCCCATAGTACCATAATATCCCTTGATCCTCATTTATCCATGTAGGAAAATGGAAACACGTATTGGTTAATCCAAAGGGACACCACTAGGATTTGAACATGAAAAACACAATGCCTTAAACCTTTAAAATAGTGGTTGTTTTGTTACTAAAGGAGAGTCCACTATTAAAAAATAGTCATTTTCATAAATATATGGAATATAGGCTTCCTCAATTATCAAGGATTGACATATACCAACCAATTTTCTCCTCTAGTTAACTCAAATTTTCTTGGTTCAGGATTTACATTTCCCATAACCCAAATATTGAAACAGACTTAAATATTATTTATGTTTCACATTTTTTCATCATAACCATTTTCAATGTAATTTTATAATGGAATATTGTCACACCTATTCATCTGAGGGAAAGAATATTCTATAGAGACCCAATTTCCCTAAATTAATCACTCTTCCCAGGGACAAGTCATAGTATCATAACGTAAATATAAATGAAAACATCATAGTTTCATGAATGTAAACTACATGAAGGCATCCTTACCAAAAGATGTTAAACTATTATAAAGAAGTCCTTACAACATGATACTAAAACTCAAGGAATATTTCCTTACTATTCAATGTTTAAATAAATGATAGATGTGTCCCCACTGAATGACATTAAACTACATAGATCATCATCTATCATCCCTCCCCATCAAACGAACATATGTTCCTGAACTTGATTAAACAAATTTGGGGGTGATTCTATTATATTTACATGAACTGAAATCTATGAAACACACTTCATATCTTGAGTTTCTTGAAATATTGAAATCCTTTCATAGCCCTTCGGAATGGAAACCATGATTCAAGGTACCCTTTATTTAACGATGCATGTCTTCCCCTGGATATTATTTTTGAGCTCCTAGTTCTCATTAAAAATTTATCTTCAAATCAAAAAAGGTATTATGATATTTTTGATCCTGACAACATATAGTGCCACTCATATCTATATATTGATTCATGATCTTCTTTGAAATGATTTTCACATAACATTACCCATGAATTGAGAATCTTGGTCCCTGGTTTACAACATTCCCATCCTATTAGTGGAACATTTTGGGGGTATATATGACCATTGGAATTCCAATTATGCTATTATATGACACTGCACTCATATTTGGTCCACGAGCATCATGACCTTAAATTGCATACACCAAGGTAAAAGTGGCACAAACATAAAATTTAGCCTTGGATGATACTAGTCTAATGACCATAAACTACTAGTGAAATAGTCATAAAACTTATTAGGTGGGAAACCCAAAGAGTGTGGTATGAGAAAAAATTAAGTCAATAATCACAAAAATCTTTATTTATATATTTTGAAAAAATGTTTGAACATAAATAAAATAGGAATAAAGATGGTGGGGTCCATTTTGTATCACAGTAAATGCCAAGCCATACTATTTATAACCCTTGGCCTACAAAAAATGTTAGAGTAATGATTTTTCACATATTTTCGCTGTTATGACATGTTCACTAGTCCATGAAACAATGTTGAGGGAGCTGAAAAATTTCTTGAACATTACATTTTCTGCAAATGAACTTCAAATATTTGAATTCTGAGCATGAACTCAGCAATTCCTAGAGTTGATACACCCCTCTTTAAACCACATAGAATTGAGTTAATTCTCTTCGTTTTTTCATGTAGTATATTATTAATATAAAATAAATTCTTAGATGAAACCACACTAGGATTCATTACTGAATTACCCAATTCCTTGAAGATTGGAAGGAGTGGCTATTTCAGTCTTGGAGGAAATGTCTCCCTTAAATCCCTGAGAAAGTTTCCTAGTTACATGGAATAGTTGTTTCAAAAATTAATAATTATTGAAATATATATACTAGAAACCAATTTTAGTTGACTCATATTTTTCTAGAACATGCTTTAAATCCCCCACAGTCAGACTATTCATGTGAATTCGACATTCTTGAAGTTACATCCCTATGTACTGTACCGATTCTCAAAGTAGGAATGCGATATTCCATTCCTCAACCATTGGATTTCCTAAAAAATGTAAATAAAAACCACACGGTGTTCTTTTGACATTCCCAACACATGAATGATACTACCCAAGTGTGCCATAACCCTTCCTTGATAGATCTGTTATATATATCTCACCTCACCATCCTTATTCTTGAATCTTCAGAAATATTTTATAGAACATGGAAAGTAGTGGGGAAACCTATACTTGACCATGCATATACATCATATGGGATCATGCTTAAGGGATTTTAACTGATAAACTAGAGGACCACATGATATGATCATGTAAATTAAATTTCACTAGAAAATGTTGATCTCTAGCCTAGATTGGGTACCCTTGAGTGGGGGGGTGGGTTGAATTAGTTGTACAATAAATTTATTATTTATTTTACTTTTAAATTCATACTTTTAAACTTGTTAATGTTCTATACTCACTCTATGATATATCTCATTCTTAGATCATCTGTAATAATAATAATAGAGAGAGGAAAACATTTTATTTTCATGGATTAGTACAAAAACCAACTCCTTTCCATGTTGGTTTCACAACTAACATGGATTCTCCATTATAATATTTTTATCAATTAAAACTTTTCAATAATAAATTGGCTATAACCCTAGTAGTTGATCCCCTAATTGATTATGGTTGTACCCCCAATAATTCAACTCTTTAGACTCCGTTGGTTTTACCCCAAACATATTCTCCTACTCCCATATCAAACTAAGAGACTTATAATTCCATATCTGACCGAAATACATGTTATGGTCTACCATCAGTTGAGATAACCCATATAATCCTATAGATAACCAAAAAAAGCACTTAAACCCAACACCAACAAAAAGAAATCACATATTCCTAAAGGTTCTATCAATAGTAGGATACTCTCTTGATATTCTACCACGATCTTATGTGACTTGAATTTAACATTTAAAAATTCATTTACCTTTTCATATTTCAAGGTTTCCACAAATTATTCTATTAAAATGTGGATAATTAGTTTCCTATATTTAATAATGATCATGTATTTATTCCTTCACTTGATAGTCTGAAACTCACTTATGGGTGTTCGAGAGAAGCACCCCTTTTAATCATATATTTTATTTTTAATAATAACATCCACAATCTTAATAATATTATTTTATGAGGCCATAGTACATATTTATAATATTATTTATTATTTTATTTAATTTTATAATGTTATTTTCTTGTGGTAATATTCTTTATTTTATAATTAATTTTCAAGTGTATTCATGCATGCACAATCTTCATCTTGAAACACTTTGTCTACATTTAACTAAATTTAATTCATGTGATTGAACTATTTATATTTGTGAAATTATCAAAATGACACCCCACAACACTTTGATTTCATCAGGTATTTAAACACACTATCTCTATAAAGAAATAATGTGCAAGTAATGAATAATCAGGCCGGTGATTCCTTAATCCTTTGTGAAACAAAGTGAGGATATTAACTATATCCCATTGTCTCAATAAAGTTCTCACAAAATTGAAGGAAGATAACATGTAGGAGTATCAGGAAATTTAAATGGTTTCATGGACTAAGGTAATTGAAAATACATATTAGTGTGTTAAAAATAAGTCAATTTATAGATGAATCTCTTCATCATGTAAGTAAAATATTCGCAAAAAATCTCCTTTATGAAATATATGTTTTTATAGTGTCTCTTTTTCTCTAGAAAACATGTTCTCTATCAATATCAGAATTAAACAAGGGATCATCCAACCCTGTGTCCATATAGGATATTTTCACCACATTTATTCAAGTTTTGATGTCAGTTAAAGGCTCTATGATTTAAACCATGTAGACGATTTTATATCACTTGAAGATTTTTAATTTTAAACTTTTTATGTGTGTTGTCTTATTGATGTAATTTTGAGTAATATAGAATCAAATGATTCAAAATTGACATATCCTCATGTTCTTGTGATAATTATCACATGCATTATCACTTTTTAGAAGTTCAAATGAATCCATGAATTTTGAGGCCTGAAAAACATCATATTTTTTAGTATCACATCAAAGAATAATATTATATGAAAATATATCATGAATTATATATATATATTTCATGAATGAAGGGTTTTTTACTTCATTTACTTATAATCTCAATAACTTGAGCATTTCTTGGTCATCTAAGTTACTAATTTGAAATAACATCGATGACACTCCTCCGGTGAAGCATGCAATTTAAGATGCAATCTTGTGTGGATCAGACGACATAGATCTATTTGATCTAGTGACCATAGGTATGTCCGTAATTATAAAAGTGGAAGAAAAGTGCTTGAATATTTTCTATCCAACATTGACCCATGAGTTGGTTTTTCTCTCCCATATATTACATGTTATTCTTTCACCTCTTTAAACTACCATTGGGGGATCGACACCTAGAACACAATTCAAACATGCTTCATGGGTTATTTAACACTTGCATTGGACCACTAGTACCCTGGCCCATCCTAGACACACACACACACACACACACACACTTCTATATCCAATTTGGGATTATTCACTGTCCCACTATCAACCTGTATGCAGGATAGCCCAGTAGGCTCCCATATGTGGTTGAGGTCTACTACCATAAAAACATGGTTGATCTAGTTGGTAAGTTTATTATAATTTCCTTTTTTTTGAGAAAATAGTATTATTAAAGTTTAAATGACATCATATAAATAAAATTTAAACCATTATCTTAATATCACCCTCAAATAATGCACATTAAAAAGAATATTATCATGGTAATCTATTCAAATAATCACCATGAATAATAAATTCTATTTTTCGGGGACATCATTGAATCCTCTTCTTCATCATGTTGTATATAGTGTCATAACTGAAATTAGTCTTGGATCATTAATGTAATTTAACAATTCCTCACATTTAACATTGAAAATGGTGAAATCATGAAATCCAATTCCATTATGTGAATCCATTACAATTATCCATGAATCACTACATTATCTTCAACTATCCAAAAAAAAATTGATACATAATTGAGAAAAATTAAGAAAATGATCCCAATAATACCTCTTTGTATTCTGTTGAAAATATTTCTTCACAAATTTAAAAGGATATATGCGTGTAAAAAATTTCTCCTCCTTATTATAAATAAATTTAAATAGATAAGTAAAGGTATTGTTATGTAATCTACTTTTTTTAAAAAAACATGTTCTTGTCCCAAAAAATATTTCTTCTTTGAAAACATGTAGAGATGGTAATATGACATTGTTATCTAACAAAGAAACTATATTTAATCAACTCTAAGCTTACATGGGGAACCTAGTGTTAGAAAAACGTTCAATACAACCAAGGTTAACCATTTTTTCTATAAATTACAATGCATATGAAGTCACTCTTAGAAATTATCAAGTTTCATTTTAGAGGTTTTAATAAATTAGATTTATCAATAAAATGATAAATCATGCACACACTTCAACAAAAGATTCATAAAGTTATTGTGAAAAAATATATATCCTCTTTTGTCTCATTTTGTCATCAATAGAAAACCCCATTAATTTAAATGATTAATATATTTAAGAATTAGCGATGAAAGTATGATTGGAAAATATCATCTTTAATTTTCGAAGGTATTGATAACTAACAAAATCTTTTTGTAGTTAATATTTAGCATTATTATCTCTTCAATTATAACACTTAAGGGATGTATCTATCTCTTTAAATTCCTATATGTCACTACAAAAGGGTATTTATATATATATATTGGGGAATAATAAAATACCATATTGTGTTTTATGAGTAACATTAAGGATGAAAAATTCCTCCCACCTTAGGATATTCTTTTTTTCCAATCATATTTGACTTCTTATCAACTTTGTGTCGAATACAATTTTCTAACATAGATTATATAGAAACTTTATTTCCTTTATATTTGGATTATTTTTTATTTTCCTATAATTTCTTATCATATTTCCGTTGATTTAGCTGAAAAATTAGGTGATCTCCCTTGATATTCTTTATCTTCTCAGAATCTTTACATGACTTATCACTATTTTCCTACTTATGTCTATTGCCTTTAAAAATATATTGAATATCTCTAGGAAGTATTTTCATGAATTTATTAGATATTTGTTCCTTATGATTATGAATTCTAGAAACTTATTTTAAATCATCAAATCCATTTTATATTAGTTTCTTTCATTAATTTAAATTCACAAAATTATTTCTATTAGAACTTATTATCACATATTCAACTTAATTTTTTACCTTGAATCATTCCCATTTTATTAAAATGATATTTCATACCATAAATACTAGTATTTTTTCCCATTCCTTTCATAACACTTGAAAAAACCTATAAAATCAGATCTTTCTCCTTGATATGCATTCTTTCGAGATATTTTTTATTGCTGTGATTATTTAATGTGAGCCTTATTTTTTATAGGGGGTAGTGATCTTCCTAAAATATTTTTATTTCATTTTAATGTATTAAAGGATCTCTCAATATCCTTCTTGGTGATATTTTTTTAACAATCTTCTTATTATTTTTTCACATCCCAAGGTTGACTTTTCACCACTCATTTTCTATTAATTCATTTTGTTTTGTAGAGTTCTTACCTTTTGATCATATTTACTACCCATAAATGAAATAATTTTATTATCTTCATGAGTTTTCAAGTTATTCTAATATTCTAGATCCATGTTCCTAAATTTCCAGAAACCCAAATAATTTACTATGTTCTTTCACTTATTTTATAGTTATTTCTGATTATATTTAATTTATTATGAGCCTTTCTTATTTTTAGTGGAACCTCCAATCATTGGGACACTTCTTGGGGAAATACTCTTCATGAATCCTTCCACATACACCCTTGATGTGGTGGGTTTATCATCATTTTCACAATTTACAATTTCCCAAAATTTGGTTTAAGTCATGTATCCGTAATTGAAATATTTTAACTACATAAGATAATTTCGGGATTATGGAATACCTTCTTTATATAGAATGCTTCCATTTTATTATAGGATGAACTCATGCACTTATTATAGAAAAAAATCTCAATGAAAACATGTATAAAAATTTATAATTTCCCAACATTATGGATTGATTCATCCTAGAGTGATTTCAAACTTTTCATTCTTTGTTTTAGTTATAATAAAATCATGTTAAGAGAATTTTTATCATCCATAACTAATCTTGATCTTATATTTCTAATATTTCTACAAGTTAATAATTTTTTCTTCAAGAGTTTTCTTAATTATTTTAACAATATTTCATGATCATTTACCTTGTTATATATATTCTCTAGTTGATAGGATTTGAAAAAATAGAGAAACATTGTTCAATTATTTTAGATGCATAGAAATATTCTACAAATACATTCTAAATGAAGTATTTTTCAAAAACATTTCATTGAAATTATTCAATAGCTTCACCATATTTTTCACATAAATGAGAAATTATCTCATACTTTTCTTTTAAAACCATTATGTGAGTTTAGGATATGACATAATTTTTTACTATAGATCCTTCATAGCATAAACCTCTTCTTATATCTATAATTTCTCCTCTTGAATAACTTGATAAATCAAATAATAAAAATTACTAGTCATTTGAGAAATTTCTTTAGATGTTCATTAAATTCATAATGAAGATAAATAATGACATGTGATCAAAACATATTGACAATGATATATTATAATAATGATTATAAAAATAATTATTTAAACTTGTACCCCCTTTATTACCTTTTATTTGGTGTGTATCTTCCATTATTTTAAAATTATTCTATAGTTTCATTTCATGTTTTCTCTTTGTTTTCATATGAGTCTTTGTGGAAAAATATAGATTAACTTCTATATGATTATCTTCCTTTTTGACCATGTTATGTATCTCAATCACATACTACAATCTCCATTTAATAAATTCACACTTGGATCTTTAAAGGGAGCCTTAAAATTAAAACACTAGTCAAACCCCGACCAGATTAGTTTATACTAAGAGGGGGAGGTGGAGTGGTGAATGAGTAGTACAATTGTTTTTTAAATTATTTTACATTTTATTTAATACTATCAGAATTTTTAAAGTTCACAAACTTCTCTATGATATCAATAAATATCACTTTTTTTATTGTAGTAAAAATTGAGAGTGGAGCACATAGAATTTACACAGTTCAGTGTGAGGACATACTCCATACCATGTTGGTTATACCCAAAACATCGAATTTGTAGTATAATATTATAATTAATTTGAGTGGGTCTAGAATAAGTAGGTTATACCCTATGTAATCGATCTTCTATTTAATTCTAGATATACCACTAGTAACTCAACTCTTCCACCTCAGTTGGTTGTACCACCGAACTATCATACCTACTATTAGATCTTACTAAGAGACCTCTACATATTTATCCAATTCAAAGAATTTTTTTCTTTGACTCTAAAAAATAAACATTTATTTATCTAGGCACTAACAAAAATACATAACCAAAACCCAGTTTCAGATAGAATACTACAACTTTTCAACAAGGCTTGATCCACTATAGGATGATCTCTTGATCTTCCTCCTTGATCTTGTAGTATATAACTTTATTTGATAAAACATTAGATACCTTTATTAATTTTTGATCATCGTCTAATTATTTTGATCATTTTTAGATACTTAATTGCATTAGTGAAATTATGGTTGAGTAGTTTTTCCTAAAGATGACAGTTCCATCCACACATATACGTGTACATGAGTTGCACAGACTTTCTTCATGTGTTATTTTATGAAATATTAACTTTCACAATATCAATCAACATCTCTTATTGAAATCAGAACACATATTTTATATATTCTTTATTATTTATGTACTTATGTAGGGTTATCAATATTTATTTATATTCTCCATTGGATAATTCATTCAAGAGTGAATGCATTTATTCATGGCCTTCATCAATAAAACATTTTCTTTCTAGGGACAAGCCAAAATGGGTATGATTACACTTCTATTGTTCACTCAAGTTTCCATAAGACACTCTACTATACTTTTTATGAAATATGTATATTTACACACTATAGTTCGAGAAATCCTTTACACAAGTGATGATTAGTGTGGGTTTCTTCCTTTCTCTTTCATGAAACATAGGGAGGATATGAACTATCTCAAAATGTATCAAAGTAGTTCACGAAAAACTAAAGGGTGATATTCCATAAGAGTATCACATAGTGTCAAATAGACTCATAGAAGATGTTATTCATGAATCTATTCATGTGTGTTAAATTCAAGTAAAATTCCCAAAGTATCTCCTCTATTTGTATGAAAAATATTGATGAAAACAATTCATTATGAAAATAGAAGGTTTCACAGTGGATCTATTTCTCTAAAAAACACGAGCCCTATCAATATCGGTAGCATAAGAGGTCTTGTACCTCCAAATTTTTATATAGTAGAGTTTATAACACCTTTTATTTTTTATCATTCTACATGAAGGATCAAATATTTAAGATGTTTCAAGTATTTTATACCACTCAATTTTTTAATCTTTTAACCATTGTATGTGGGTTTACATATTTATATGATGATGAGAATCATAACATCACATACTTCACAATTGAATTCTCCTCACATGCATGAGATGATGATCAAATGCATCATAACTTCCTATATTTTTAAATGCATCAATGAACTAAAAATTCCTGAACAACCTCACATTTCATTATATCATCTCAGAAGAATCATGTTATTTGAAATATCTCATTTATGCAAGGCATATATTTAATTCATGATGTTTTTACAATATTTTCATAAAATATTTAACCATTTAAGAATTTATTTGTACATGATAGTTCATAAAATAGTGAGTTTCATTTCTCTATATTACAATTACCCCTTCCATTGTATAAATATTCCATATATTACAAACCATTATTTCACTGCTGTAATATAGTAGCAGGGGATCAAAACCTGCTACATAGTTAACACATGGCTTATGGGATGTGCTATATATACAATATCCCAAATACACCCTAACCCATTACTTTAATGCTCACATACACATACCAAACCCACTCTCATAAGCCTTTTGGGTTGGTCTGGATGGCCCCCATGTATAGTTGATGCCACCTCCCATAAATCCATGATTAAGCTAACTGGATGGCTTATAATGGTTGAAATATGTTTTGGAAACACTTTTAATTATATGAGGGTAAATACCATATTAAAATAAAAAATTCCATACCATAATCTCAACATCACCTTAAAATAATTATAATGCAAATAAATATTTTCCTGAAATTATTTTCAACTAACCATTATGAAAAATAAGTTTTACATTGAATAGAATTCACCAACTCATCCTCTTATTCATCATGCTCTAAAAAATATAATCATTTACATTATTAATTGAGAATTATTATCATTTCAAAAATCATCACACTTAACATGGATAATTGTTTAAGAATGTAATCCAATGTATCATGTGAATCTATAATAATTATCTATGCATCAACACTTCATTTTAAACTCACCAAACACATATCGACATATCATTGACTAAAAATAAAATACTTATCCCAAAAAATATCATGATTCTAACCCCAAGAACACCTTTATCCCCACTTCAAACCCAAATCCATAAAGTGAATTATTGAGTGATTTTATAAAGTTTATGAAACTTTGAACCTTTGTAAGAATAATGGATATGAGATAAGAAAATTTGAATTTTATTTTCTAATAATACTTCGTTATCTCTCTCAGTAGTTGGGGGATATAAGGATTTATATGTGGGGGTTTCATTGAGGAACTTGGAAACCAAACTCTATTTAGTTTATTTCAATTATAAAGGATAAAATATTCAATAAAGGATATATATTTTTTTCATTGGTGTTAGTTTTTATATTAGATTTTTGAATGGAATGAATTTATCAACTATTTATTCATATAGGGATTTGGGTTGGGCATTATTGATCAATAATTTTGGATTTTGTGTTTATATTGAAATTAATATTACAGGAAGGATAAATCATTTCCTTTGAAATTCTGATTCTGTGTTGTCATCAACATCTAGGCTGGTGGCCTGTCTTGTATTCAATTTTGTGTTGTAATGTCCTGACATTGGTGCGATATTTTCCAAAATTACTTTATGTTATTAAAATAATTTACCATGATATGGAATTTGGTTTTTAAAAAACATGGTTTTGTGGTGTGTGCATTTCTATGAGAACAAAAATGTTATATTTCCATGTGTTTTAGTGTTGTTTGAAAAATATGGGGGAAGTGGTGAGGTTGGGTCGAACCAAATTAGTTGTTTTTTTCTAGAAATGAGTTTTATGTTTATGAATTATGAATATTCGAAATTATGTTGTTATATATATTTAAAATGTGTAATTGATTATCTAGTTGGTGGGTTATATTTGGGCTATTGTTTTATTCATAATGTTAATTTTTTTGGATAATGAATTTGACATGATTTATGTTAAACTCCCAGTTAAGGCTAATGTATTTATAAAAAATGACAATGTGATAGAATGGATGACCCCACATGGTTGTGGAATCCTTTTTGATAATTAAATGGTGTGGTTATTTGGTTATTTATCCTTTTATGAGTTATTTATACCCAAATTTTGGATGTGTAATCATGGTGTATGGTTTCCCTCTTGTTTTGATCGAGTAGATGGGTGTATGGTGTTAGTTTTTGTGATTCTAAATGTTAATTTAATTGGACATGTAATCTAGACTGTTTTTCTTATTATCAATGATTGTGTTTGTTTATAAAATTTCATAGGGAGGTCATGTTTTAAAAAAATCCTTATTCCTTGATGGAATTTTTTATATATGGTTTGAATGGAAAACATTGGGGAAATCCTAGTGGGTCTTGTACTCAATGTCCAAACCACATCATAAAAGGATGTTATAAATAAATTTTTAATAACTATAATCTACCGAACTAGTATTTAAATTAATGTACATATCCATTGAAAATGATATATATTATGTTCTGATAAGGAGTAATATCAAAAAAATAAAAAGAAAAAAACAATAAAAAAACTACAATGTGAAATTGTTTTGGAAGTGAATGAAGTGTGAAAAGGCTGATATTGATGTAAAATGTAAAAAAGAGTATGAAATAATATTGGATAATGATAAAAGAGTTATTAGTATAAAAATATTGAAAATTGGAGTAATAATAATTAATAAAATAGTGTTTATTATTTTCTTAGTGTTAATCATAAATATGTGAATAAAAGAAATCAAATCTCCCTACCATTTCTTAACTATCAACATTGTTAAACTATTTTCATCTATAGAAATATTTTTGAACCAAAATTGAAATAAAAAAATATTAAAGAATAGAGAAGAGATGCAGCAACATTTTCTATATTATGTACTTCAGTTGAAACTTTTGAGTTTAAGAATCCACTTTTAATAACATATCTTTAAATAAAATACTGTATAAAATACACTCATGAATAATTCAAATATTGGAGACATAAAAAATATTCACACATCTAATCAATAATTACTACCCTCCCCAATCAGTTTATTTTTTTGCATACAAATAATTTATTTTTCACCATAAAAAATCTATTCTTTAATTTTCAATTATTGACTTATCATCAGAAAAGAAAAGAAATGATGTATTGATAAATAACATAAGTAGAATATGTGTAAAATAATGATGAAACAATATTAATAATATTAAATAAATTCATTTAATTTTAATCCAATCCCCTAAATAAAATTATCTATGTTTGTTAAAAGTTGAAAACATTAACAAACACACTATATTAAAAATAAAAAATAAAAAATGAGTAAGGGAATGAAGAAGAGGATCCTTATCTGTTGGGATAGATTTTCCCTCAAAGATATACCACCCTTTAAAAAAGCTAATCTTAATCGATACCCTTTATATTATACTTTATAACACTATTATATATCCACACTTTTTGATTCCCACCATTCAATCCCAACCTTAGTCTTTGAATCATTGTCCAAAATCTAAGTATCAATAATTCCTATCCAATTATAAGGATACTTGACCAATTTATTCATAGAAACAACTCTTCTCTTGTATCCCCATAGTTCCACATGATATCTTGTCACTTTTTTACATATTCTTCAAGTGACATAAGTGGAAACTTCTAACTATATGTGATCCCCTACATGAAATATGAATCAAATATAAATCTGAACTTTTATAACTTTACAAGATATATTTAGTATTTAATAACCTATAAATTATTTATATTTTAAATTCCATATCCTCTTTATTTGGTTTCTTGTTTCCAAATGAGATATCCATATGTATTTTAATTGTATTTTTTATTCATAATCTCTAAATGTTTCTTTATTTTTTTAAATCATCTTAAATGATATTGACAAGAGTTCACCTTATTAAATTTATAACTAAATTTACTAAATTGATTCTCTAAATTCATTACTATGGAACTCTTAATAAATATCATTTACTATTGAGGTTACACTTATGAATTAACAATAAACTCTTAAGAAATTGTTTTTGGGAGAAATGAATCTTAAAAATCAAAGACTTAAGTGGATTTTCTCTCAATCTAAGTAGAATGTCCCTTATAATAGTGAAAATGACCGTTATTTATTTAAGAACCTTGTCATATACTACTATAACAATATCACAGTGAAAAATCCATTCTAGGAATGAATCATATAAATTAAAATTATTACATTTATGAATTGAGCCCTTATACACTTTTCTATCAATATTTCTAGAAAGAGTCTTAGTGAATTCAAGATGACTCTTAGAAAATAAAATCTTTTTCAAATTCTATAAAACAAATTAAAAACACAACCCTTGTAAAATTATGAAGACAATGAATTTCATTAAAAAAATTGAATATTTTTTTGGCTTCAATAATGAGATATTAGAATTCATTAAAAAAAGATAGTTTATGTAAAAACATAGAGATTTGAAAATAATAATTCAAAATACTAAATTAATAAAAACTTACATAAAATAGTTTTTCAACAAATACCTAGGAAAATATATTTTCCAAATATGTTTGAAAATGAAAAAACACAAATTTCATCAATTATGTCAAAAAATTAAACATTTATAAAAAATAATCAAAAAAATATATTTTGAATAAATAAAACTAATGAAATAAAAAATTTCCAATGAATAATCATATTAAATAAAACAACATAATTTCATGAAAATAGTTGCTGAAAACATGTATCAAAATAAATCAACATCAAATTCCAACACACTAAATCCAATTTTTGTCTTCGTGAAATCATTTAAATACATTTAGTAAAGTCAATTAATCCAAAAAACAAAAAAAAGTATAGAATTAAGT
Organism: Viscum album; assembly: GCA_963277665.1. Classification (NCBI taxonomy): domain Eukaryota; kingdom Viridiplantae; phylum Streptophyta; class Magnoliopsida; order Santalales; family Viscaceae; genus Viscum; species Viscum album. The sequence continues at coordinate 965,306,373 of OY728133.1, read as the reverse complement.
TATTTTCAATTGTGTTTTCCACAATGTAATATCTCAAGTAAAAATGAATAATATCTCCACAAATAATAAATGGTTCATTGGAGATATGGTTTCTAATTTTAAAAAGAGTAATAAAATATTATTTTTTGAGGCGTTTAATCAACTTCATTTTAGATTCAAATGATCCTTCAAACATAAATTATTATCCATGATGATCACACAAAAAACCCATATTTTTTCCATAAATTAGTAAATTAGCATAAATAAACAAAAAACATGATGGAATATTGAGCAAAAATAATTATTAAAAGGCTATCATAATTAAGTTTAGATATATATTTCAACACACATACTTCAACTAAGATTAAGAGTTCATTTTAAAAGCATTGGAACCCCATTTTTATTAATTTAAATATAATGAATAAGTAAAAATTTAATTTTAAAAGTAAATCATAATCCCAATATTTTAAATAATAAAAATTTATTTCAAGAGAGAAATGAAAATATGTTACCAAATTGAATCTATAGAAAAAGAAAAATGATTAATCACCTCAATGTAGAAAAAAATATATGAATATAATTTTTTTACTCTCACTAATTATGAAACTATTATGCAGTAAAATTCAATTTTGATATTTTTTTTGGAAATTTTGTTGTGTAGTTAGTGAAATGTATCTTAGAACATAAAAGATCATTGCCCCACACCTTAAAACCCAACATAATCCCTAATGATGAAATTAAAGATATAATTTTATTTTTAAAATACTGCGTTCTAAAGGACTTGAAATTTAGCAGTAAAAGACATATTACAAGTTTATAAAAAGGCTTAAAATGAAATGTTTTCCAATTTAAAAAACTAGAATAAAAAAGAAAATCATGGAATAAAGTATCAAGAAGCTTAGATAGAATATTTTTAGTGAACATGCAACATTTTTCTGGTAATGTTATTTCAAATACTTAAAGTACAAGTATATTTTTTATTTAATAATTTAAAATTAAAGAAGAAAAATTACTTTGGAAAATAAAAATATTGATATATTAGTAGTAAAACAGATAGATATTATATTAATTTCACCAATTATATAATATTTTGAAAACAATTTCTATATTTATAATACCATATTAATCAGTTTTTAGAGTGTTATGGAATATTTAAATTCTCATTCACAATTATTTTCAATAACATAGTTTTTTTTAAGATTAACAAAAATATGTTATATCATATATTCTGCATGCCAAAAGATTCAAACGACAATATGATTCAATTTAGACTAACAATCAGCTAATAATAATTAGAATAAAATTTCCAACACTTAACTTGTAGAGAACCGAAGCCTGACGTACATGGAAATTACATTACTTTTGTGGAATAATTAGTATATAACAAAAACACACACACACAAGGACCGTAATAGTTTTGTGTCTTTGAAAACTCGGAATATAATCTTCTAATCGTGGTGAAAGATCTTAAACATCTCCCATAAACATATTCCCCTTTTTTTCTAACCTAAAACCTTTCTTTATATCATGGGGAAAAGAAAACATAAAAGGGTGAGCTCAAATGCTCAGTAAGGGTAAACAAAAGAAATATCAATCACATCATATTCATAAGAACATACCATTTTGGAAATCTTAACCTGCAAAAGAGATCATAATATCATAACATGGGATAAATCATAGTAGTGAAATGTAATCCCAATAATCATAGCTTAAAACATGAAACTTTGTGTCATACACACATAATCATAGAGAATTATTTCTTATTAGTCAAGACTCATTTCCAAGACTATCTTAGTGGATAAAGTCCATTTCTGAACCGAGTTCACACCTCGTTTCAGTCCTGTTTCACTGAACTGGTTTAACCTGCCATTCCAGACATGTCCATCTCATGAGATATAAAATCTTTACCCAATTCATTGGAGGGAGATATAGGTCCCACCCATCTTAGAATGAAATCATTCTTACTTGTGCCACAAAATAAACTTAAAACATTCATCATAACCCAAAGAATAAAATGGGTTTCATAAACATCATCCCATCATTTCATAATACATATAAAACAAATGGACATTTCATCATAAGTAAAGTGAACTATGAAAATCATAGAGACATTAAACTTGAAACATACACATATTAAATAATTTCATCTTATATGGAAAAGGGTTTTGATAAAACATTTGAAATGAATTCTTGAGGAAAATATCATCTCTTCGTCAAAATCATTTTCTCTTCAAAAAATGCCATGAACTTTTAAAATAAAAGTATTTTGTTGAAAATAGTAATAAAATCATATAGATTAAGCTTCATGAAAATGAGGCATTATGAAACCGTAAAAATCCATTCACGCCGTATAAGTTAAAAAAACATTCTTCTCGTACTTTTGTCGGAAAAGTCAAAAAAGTACCTTGTAACATAAACAAAAGAAAGATTCCTTACATACCCTGGGTAAAATTAAAAATGGGTAAAAAGTAATTTAAACATACATGAATACAATATTATAAAACATGGACATGGATGATAGCAATAACCCCAGTAAATACTTACGAATAAGCAATCTCAGATAAAAATGAGATTTGAAAAATTATCCCTTACCTTAGGTCCAATTTGCTTCGTATGAGTCCGAAATTCCTATATAATGAATTAAATGATGTCATTGACTTATTAATGAATCATATTAATTGTTATTATATCATATATTGTTCACTTATGACTTTATATTACCCATTCTTATGTAAATTAATGTTAAAGTAGTGTTTTGGGTAAAATCATCTTATTTATCGTACGTGTTTAGACTTGTTGTTCTTGAGGTTATTATTACTTATATCATGATTTACATACCTCCAAAATGTAAATAATGATTTATATATCATATAAATTTATTATATATCCAGCATATACAAGCATTTATAATAGTACATAACATATGAAGGTAAGAAATGAAACGCACCGTTCATGGAGACGGTAAGCCGTACGTACGCATGAATGCTAATTTCTTTTCTATTTATTATTTTAATGGAATTAAAACATAATTATACATAGTTATATTATAATTCCAGTTTAATATCATACATAATATCATTAACCACATCCTTTAAACATCCCACATATGGTATTAATGAATCACGTCACTTTGAGGGGGTGGTAGTCCGCACTTCCTCAAATGAGATTATCGTATTTACCGACAATGGAAACCATAATGGTTTGATATAATTGGGAAGTAAAGAAGCATAAAGAAATAATAAACATAATATATATTATATATAAAAGTAGTTCCATCATAATGGCCACCATGAGAGGCGGTAGGGGAAAATCGAACAATCATCGTTTCGTGAGGCGTTAGTTTGCCATCACAGAAACATTATGTTCTTCATCCATTAGATGGAGGTGTGTGTAAGTTTAGTTCTAATAATCATCATAAAAACATACTAGTATTGTTAGGATACTAGTGTGGTTACAAAATAAAGGATTAAAAAGATTTTAGGGGTTGGAGAAGTAGAATAAAAGAAAACAACTTAAGAGGAACTGTTACCTTTAATTTTGGTAACTTTCTTTGGTTTGAACCAAAAGGACTTCTTGGAGAGTCTTCTGCCTAATGTAAGGCTTCAAGGGGAAGTAGAGAGATGTAGGGAGCTTAGTTGGGAAGAGTTTGGACGAGACAGAAGGCTTGAGATGTGTCATTAATTGCATAGAAGTGGTCTCCTTTTATAAGCGAGAGGAGGGGCTCTTTAGGAAAGTGTGAAAACACTATTATATTATAAACTTATCTTCGGTTTCAAGAGGTCAAAAACACATTAATTTTGATGATAAGATGACTTATATTAGAAATAAAATCATCCAATAGGAATTTGACAGGTTGTGGATGATATTTTGATCATTTTCATCTTATTTATTTAAATCATTTATTAAAGAGGTAAATACTGCATCATTATTGTGTCATATATAATTTAATTTATATGATGTATAAAAATGATAAAAAAATACCAAAATGTAGGAAATATTTTTAGATTTCCAATGAATATTTATAGTCTAAAATATAATTTATATATCCCCTTATAAAAATTTATTACTAAATGATATTTTTTAATTCCAATTTTGTCTTTAGCTTAAATTAATTAACCTAATGTGTCATTGTCTTTCATAAGAGGCTCCATGGGGTCCCAAAATCGACCCAAGGATGCCCATGGTCGGAAAATACTCATCCAATAAGGTTAATACTAGTGTCAAGGTAATTTTGAATTATTATAATATTCGTTTAACCTTGAATTACCCTATTTACCTTTAACCGTAGTAAATGAAAAATTACCGTAGTTACTATTCATAATATCAAAAAAAAATAAAAGTAACCTATTAACATAATTTAGACCCAATGATTCCAAATATGGAATCCATTTTTAAAAATTCAAAACACAGAAGTTTCAGTAATTAATTTAAAATTAATCCCGTTGTTAAGCAAACAGATTTTAAAAGTTAAACAATTCCCAAAGATTGAATTTATTTAACCTATGAATTCAATGTAAAATCAAGGCTGATTATATTAAATGGTATAAATATATTCTATTAATACTTCTAAACCATTAAATATTATTATTTAACCACATAATTTATTATGATGAAAAAAATTTGTTTTTAATTAAAATATTGCGTGTTTTTACTATTCATTAAAATATTGAAGTTATTAGAATAATATGAAAAATTTATCCAAAGTAAATTTTTATATCTTGATTCTAAAGAAGAATTTTATTTTATCAAATTGAACTTATAAACTTATCAAAAACTAGATTTAATGTGGGTGTTCCATCAAAAGGCGGTAAAAATGCATTTATTGAAAAATACTTATTTTACCCGAAATTTTTTTTTCTTCTCATACCATGTTCTAGAAAATATGTAAGATTAATAATAATGTTATAAAATTCAAAATTTAGTTAATACTATTAATAATGGCTAGTTCATAAAAATATTATAATAATATATCTTTGTTTAGTAAAACTCAGTATTGCGTACGACACAAGCTATCGAGGAAGGCCGTAGTTGCATGTAAAGCAAGCCATGCTAGTTTTGTGTGTAGTGAAAGTTTCCTTTGATGATTTATATAACATAAAAACATAATATTTCTCATAAAAGTCTCGGGTGTTACATTCTACTCCCCTTAAAATGAATTTCTCCCTCGAAATTCGTCGAGGTTATACATGGTTTACTACTTGAAAATTTCTTTAATAAAAACCCACATCATAAAAAGGAATACCAAAACATGGATTTAAAAACTAAATTATGAAATGTATAGGTTACCCAAATTAACTCCTCACTGGGTTTCCACGTAGGAGAACATAGGTGAAAATATGGATATGGAAGAAAAATCTAACCATCATGTTCTGATGGAGAGTGGTAGAGAACATGGCTATGAAAAATCCAACAATCACAAAGCCATAAATTTGTGATGATCTTGGGTACCATCTGGTTCATCGAATATAAGGGAACTAGGAAAAATTTTTGGTTTTCAATATCATTTCCCTAAAGATAATGAATTAAAAGAAATACTTGCATGATTTTGGTACAATATCACTTTTTTTTGTGAATTTAACAATTTCCACTTCATCATTTAAAGAAATGAAGTTGAATTTGTTATTCGTGTTGTGTTAGCAGATCATGTGATAGAATGATGGATCATTCCATCTCTTTCAAACAAAAGGTTAGCAAAAGTTATAAGTCCATCATATGGTTAGATTAATCGTATATGGCTCCAAAAATGAACTTATACTACATATATCATACCGCTTAATAAAATAAAACTAGTTTCTACTAACCAGGAACTTCTTGTAGGCCAGTGGTAGGCGATAAAGTCCAGTCGCACTTCAGTTGTGGGTTCGATTCCCATGGCCTTGTCTGACGCGATGGGCTGTCGTCCGTCCTGTAGGTTGTCCTTTTTCTAAAAATATATTACTATAACATCCCATCAATAATATAGAAAAACTTCTATCCTTAAACAATACTAACTTATGTCCAACATAATCCATTCCAATCTTTAGGCTTATCCATAATACTTTAGTCCACTCTCATAATATAGTGAAAACGATTACCAGATATTTAATACCATCGTTGATCCCCATATATCATAAGATATGTCTTTTTGGTCACATTCCAAGCATTCTAAGGCCTTAATCATGTATTCTCTTGAATACCCATTGAACCTTAGTGAAAACAGGAATGCAGTTAAAAGTTAACACTTTCCACATACCAAAATCCTCAAAATTCTATATACTCAAACCATGATATCACTTAGTCCTTATATCAATCATGAGCTTATGAATACAATCAAACATCTCATTATCTTCATATTCCTTCATTATGCGCATATCATCTACTTTACAAAAATATCTGAATAACATTCCATGGTTACTGGTACCATACAACATATACTTTCAAATACATTTTGGAAAAACAATAGTGTAACAATCCTTAGATGATTCTTTATTCCATAGTACCATTACCTATACAAAATAACTCTCGATAAATATACAATCATTCCACTACCTTCTAAAACAACCGACTGAGCTTCAACACTTCTTTCAGCTCATATATCATTTGTAGTCTCCTCATCATCATCCACATAAATACTACCCATATGACCTTGTTGATTCTCTTCATGAGATTTTCCATTAGGGAATTGGTTTGCATAATGCCCGTACATTCCACATTTAAAACATCTAATCATTGTTGATGTCGTAGAAATACCATTATCCTTGTCCATGGTGTTAACTGAACCTTTTCCTTTGCACTTACTGGCTTTGTGTCCATCTTTTCTAGACCCAAAGCATCTTCCAGTTCCTTTGAAACAATCTCCCTGATGCCTCTTCCCACATTATTTACATGAGGGAAATTTAAGTTTCTTTCCTCGATGATCATCATGAAACTCCATCTTTCTCTTATTATCTGAGTCAGGAAACTTACCAAAGTTGAGATTATTTATCATATTATGAGATTTCTAATTAGGCATAATAACGATGTTTTGACTTACAGATCCCATTTCATTTGGTTTCTCATGAAGAAAATCATACCATTGTCTGTCATATCCTCCATTAACATGAATCTTCTTGTTTCCAGCCATTTTCTAAAACCCAAAAAGAATAGTGTGAGAGGCAAAAATCATGCTAGTGAAAACAACATAGTAAAGGGAGAGCACCCTCAATATCTAACATCTTAGGTTAAATTATAAGATCATTACCATAGTTCTAGGACTATATCTTGTATGTATTCTTATCCTTAGGTACATCCATAGACATAACTTAGAAATATCTCTAGGGATCTCACTATCGTTTTCACATCCTAGTTTCCAAAGGTTGACTAAACCTATCCTCTGATACCAACTGTAGAGACCCGAAGCCTGACTTACATGGAAATTACATTAATTTTTCGGAATACTTAGTACATAACAAAAACACACACACACAAGGACCGTAATAGTTTAGTGTCTTTGGAAACTCGGAATACAATCTTCTAATCGTGGTGAAAGATCTTCAACATCTCCCATAAAGACCTTCCCATTTTTTTCTTACCTAAAACCTTTATTTATATCTTGGGGAAAAGAAAACATAAAAGGGTGAGCTCAAATGTTTAGTAAGGGTAAACAAAAGAAATATCAATCACATCATATTCATAAGAACATAACATTTTGGAAATCTTAACCTACAAAAGAGATCATAATATCATAACATGGGATAAATCATAGTAGTGAAATGTAATCCCAATAATCATAACATATAGCATGAAACTTTGTGGCATACACACATAATCATAGAGAGTCATTTCTTATTAGTCAAGACTCATCGCCAAGACTATCTTAGTAGACAAAGTCCATTTCTGAACCGAGGTCACTCCTCGTTTCAGTCCTGTTTCACTGAACCAGTTTAACCTGCCATTCCAGCCATGTCTATCTCATGAGATATAAAATCGTTACCCAATGAATTGGAGGGAGATATAGGTCCCAATCATCTCATAATGAAATAATTCTTACTTGTGCCACAAAATTAACTTAAAACATTCATCATAACCCAAAGAATAAAATGGGTTTCATAAACATCATCCCATCATTTCATAATCCATATAAAACAAATGGACATTTCATCATAAGAAAAGTGAAACAAGAAAATCATAGAGAAATTAAACTTGAAACATACACATATCAAATAATTTCATCTTATACGTAAAATGGTTTTGATAAAACATTTGAAATGAATTCTTGAGGAAAATATCCTTTCTTCATCAAAATCATTTTCTTTTCAAAAAATGCCATGAACATTTAAAATAAAAGTATTTTTTTGAAAATAGTCATAAAATCATGTAGAGTATTCTTCATGAAAATGAGGCATTATGAAACCGTAAAAATCCATTCACGCCGTATAAGTTAAAAAACATTATTCTCGTAGTTTTGTCGGAAAAGTCAAAAAGTACCTCGTAACATAATCAAAAGAAAGATTCCTTATATACCATGGGGTAAAAGTCAAAATGGGTAAAAGGAATTTAAACATACATTAATACACTATTATAAAACATGGACATGGATGATATCAATAACCCCAGTAAATACTTACGAATAAGCAATCTCGGATAAAAATGAGATTTGAAAAATTATCCCTTACCTTAGGTCCAATTTTCTTCGTAAGAGTCCGAACATCCTGTATAATGATTTAAATAATGTCATTGACTTATTATAGAATAATATTCATTGTTATTATATCATTTATGGTTCAATTATGACTTTATATTACCCATTGTTATGTAAATTAATGTTAAAGTTGTGTTTTGGGAAAAACCATCTTATTTATCGTACGTGTTTGGACTTGTTGTTCTTGATGTTATTATTACTTATATAATGATTTACATAACTCCAAAATGTAAATAATGATTTATATATCATATAAATTCATTATATATCTATCATATACAAGAATTTATAATAGTACATAACATATGAAGGTAAGAAATGAAATGCACCGTTCATGGAGATGGTAAGCCGTACGTACGCATGAACGCTACTTTCATTTCTATTTCTTATTTTAATGGAATTAAAACATAATTATATATAGGTATACTATAATTCCAGTATAATATCATATATAATATCATTAACCACATCCTTTATACATCCCACATAAGGTATTAACGAATCACATCACTTTGAGGGTGCGGTAGTCCGCACTTCCTCAAATGAGATTATCGTATTTACCGACTAGGGAAACCTTAAAGGCATGATATAATTGGGAAGTAAAGAAGCATAAATAAATAATAAACATAATATATTTTATATATAAATACAGTTCCATCATAATGGCCACCATGAGAGGCGGTAGGGGAAAATCGAACAATCATCGTTTCATGAGGCGTTAGTTTGCCATCACAGAAACATTCTGTTCTTCATCCATTAGATGGAGGTGTGTGTAAGTGTAGTTCTAATCCTTCTCATAAAAACATCATTGTATTTTCAGGATACTGGTGTTGTCACAAAATAAAGTATTAATAAGATTTTAGGGGTTGGAGAAGTAGAATAAAAGAAAACAACTTAAGAGAAATTGTTACCTTTAATTTTGGTAACTTTCTTTGGATTGAACCAAAAAGACTTCTTGGAGAGTCTTCTGACTAATGTAAGGCTTCAAGGGGAAGGATAGGGATGTAGGGAGCTTAGTTGGGAAGAGTGTTTATGATCCAAAAGGCTTGAGAGGTGTGACGAATTGCATAGAAGTAGTCTCCTTTTATAAGGGAGAGGAGAGGCTCTTTCGGAAATTGTGAAAACATTATTTTATTATAAACATATATTCGGTTTCAAGAGGTCCAAAACAAATTAATGTAGAAGATAAGATGACTCATATTACAAATAAAATCATCTAATAGTAATTGGACAGGTTTTGTATGATATTTTAATCATTTTAATCTTATTTATTTAAATCATTTATTAAAGAGGTAAATACTGCATCATTATTGTGTCATAAATAATTTAATTTATATGATCTATAAAAATTATAAAAAAAATACAAACATGTATGAAATCTTATTATATTTCCAATTAATATTTATAGTCTAAAATATAATTAATATAACCCCTTATAAAAATTAATTACTAAACAATATTTGTTAATTCCAATGTTTTCTTTACATTAAATTAATTAATCTAATGTGTCATTGTCTTTCATAAATGGATCCATGTTGTCAAAAATCGACCCAAGGATGCCCATGGTCGGAAAATACTCTCCAATAAGTTTAAGACAAGTTTCAAGGTAATTTTGAATTATTATAATAATCTTTTAACCTTGAATTACCCTATTTACCTTTAACCGTAGTAAATAAACAATTACCGTAGTTACTATTCATAATATCAAAAAAAATAAAAGTAACCTATTACCATAATTTGGACCCACTGATTCCAAATATGGAATCCATTTTTCAAAATTAAAATCATAGAAGTTGAAGTAATTAAATTAAAAATAATCATATTATTAAGCAAACAGGTTTTAAAATTTAAAACATTGCCAAAGATTGAATTTATTTAACCAACGAATTCAAAGTAAAATAAATGCTGATTATATTAAATGGTAAAAATATATTCTATTAATACTTTGAAACCATTAAATATTATTATTATTTAACCACATAATTTATTACGATAAAAAAAGTTGTTTTTAATTAAAATATAACGTGTTTTTACTATTCATTAAAATATGAAAGTTATCAGGATAATATGAAAAAATTTCCCAAAGTAAATTTTTATATCTTGATTCTAAATAATAATTTTATTTTATCAAATTGAACTTATAAACTTGTCAAAAACTAGATTTAATGTTGGTGCGCCATCAAAAGGCGGTAAAACTGCATTTTCGGAAAAATACTTATTTTACCCGAAAAATTTATTTTCTTCTCATACCATGTTATAGAAAATATTTATGATTAATAATAATGTTATAAAATTCAAAATTTAGTTAATACTATTCATAATGGCTAGTTCATAATAATATTATAATAATATATCATTGTTTAGTAAAACTCAGTATTGCGTACGACGCAAGCAATCGAGGAAGGCCGCAGTTGCGTGTAAAGCAAGCCAAGCTAGTGTTGTGTGTAGTGAAAGATTCCTTTGATGATTTATATAACATAAAAACAGAATATTTCTCATAAAAGTATCCGGTGTTACATAACGTTCAACATTTTTAAAAAAAATAACCACTCTCATGATATATTTTCAGTGAAAATATCCAACACATTATGGGGGTGGCATGAAATAGATTCAATAATTTAATTTTCATGAAAAAAATAAGAAATATAACTCCCATGAAATTTTTTCTTCCATTAGTTCACAACTAAGTGATCACTCTCTTTTATAAAACTCCAAGATCATCTTTTGTACTCCAATTAAGTGTTCTGTAAGTGTAAATAAACTAATCATTAATTATGATAACTAAAAATCCATAATGTGTGACCATATTTAATAGTAAGGTGGTATATGAGTGATGATTCAATCCACTGATGACAAAGATTAAAACATAGAGACTTATTGGAACCAAATTTTGTTCTTTTTAGATTAGGAAATAATTTACCAGGGATTACTTCTTCATTGTATTGAATGAAAGGATACACAAAGAAAAAGTGTGATGAATTCATATTTAAAGGGAATTTTTTTATTAAACCATGTGTTATAATACCCCAACACCAGTTTCCCCAATTTGGTGTATTAGTTATGTTACATTGGCATTATATAAAAAAATCTAAACCAAATGGTTAAGTCAATTTAGTTTCCTTGGAAAGACTTAATAAAAAAATGAGTCTTACATTACATCTTGAAATAAATGAAAACATAAAAAATAATTTGAAATTTTTTTATTCCCTTGCATAAAACCGATAAGTCATTAATAATGTAAACATTCACATCATGTGGAAAATGAAACATAAGAAATGGGTGAGCTTAGATGCTCAAAAAGGGTAAATAATTTTGCGGAATCTATCGTAAATAAGCATAAAACTTTAAGGGGGTTTTTATAATAAAAAAATACTTTTAATCAAAATAATTATCATAATATGGTAATAATAATTACAATATTACCATATAAACTTGAACATTGATATTTTAATAGTCGAATAATAAAATGTAATAAGTAATCTCATAAATAGTGAATGTATAATGCGAGACATAGTAAGAATACTGTCAAGGATTCGACCAAGACACCATACATAATTGGGTAAGAAATAATCCAAAACCCAAACATAATTATATCATGAGAATAAATGATGCATTGATTGGATATACCAGGCTCCACCAAACAAATACAAGGTATAATGCATTTTCATTTATGAAAGGGGTAAACCATAACCAACATAAATATTCATATTAAAACCATCATACATAATATAAGTACTTAAACCATCACCTATGAATGGTATCAAAATAGAACATCCATATTTAAACTTATAATAAATCCTTACATTTAATGTGTTAGATTTTATCATAATAAAACAACCCCAATTAAACATGAGATCAAATAAATTATGTTGAAATTGATTAAAAAAATCAATAAAAATCAATAAAACTCTTTGAGAGAGAATCCCTTTTTTACTTGAAATAATTTAAAATATGTGCAATTATAAGAGAAAAAATTTCTTTTTAAAATAACCTTGTAATCTTTTAATGGAAGATTCAAAATTTTATGGGATCATAATAGTGGAAAATAATCAATCGTTCTATATAAGTTAAAAAACATTCCTTCCTTAATTTTTCAAAAACATTATAAAGTACCTCTTTTGGAAAATGATGAAATATTGAAATAAGAATTTTTTCTAAAAGGAAAAACATGGGAAAAAATGACTTTAATCAATTATTTATAACATTTAGAAATAAATTTTATGAGATATGGACATGTATGATAAAGATTTCCTGGTAGATACTTACATGTAAATAACCACAAATAATAACGAGATAGTGAAATTAACTTTTACCTTGAACTATTCTTTAGTCGAGAGTGTGTTAACCTCCCCTATAATGGTTAAATAATGTTATTAAATTATTCTAGGACTATATATATATTTACGATATTATATATGATCCTATAATATCATTTTATTAAAAATATTTATTTATTACCATTGTTTCTAGGGTTAACTACTTCGTTTCCCCTTTCTTGTTTTTTCTTGTAATTAATGTTTGTTATTGATTATATGTCTTTTATTCTTATAAATAATTATATTATGTTAATAATTATTTTTTTACTCATCATATAAATTTTATAATCATTTTTAAGGGATAATTTAGAGATTGAATCTCACCACGACTTGGAGACGATAGACCGTAAGTACGCACAAGCGATGATATCATTCCCTTTATAGTTAAATAGTATAGAATTGGATTGTAATTTAATTATATATAATCATTAAGATGTTATATTCATTATTTATATGAATTATACTCATCATTATACCCATCAAAATAATGTAGTTTTGAATGGAAAATTACACCATAACCTGAAGGTGGGATGTCCTACGCACGCACACACATTGTGATATTGTTATTAATTGGATGGATAAAATGAAGAATATGGTTGTACCATTATCATAATAACATAACATAATTTATATGATACTATATTTATTAAATTTTTTATGGAATAATCATAGGTTGTTTTAGTAGAATAATAAAAGAACTTTGAAAGAGATGATAAAATGATTGCCTCGTTTTCAGGTATCTCATTATTATTTTCACAAAAGGACTCCATATATTGGATTTATGACCAATGTATATCCTATAAGATTAAGTTAGGGAATTTGGTATGATATAGTGGTTGTGTTTGGCCAAACTAAACTGATTTATAGGTGTGAATAAATTTTAAGAGAAGGAAGGGTGCCCTTTTACAAGATATGGGAGGTGAACTTTTGGAAGCTCCAAAACTATTAATTTATTATAAAATCATTATCGGTTTTAAATAGATCCAAAGTGACATATTTAGAGGCTAATATTATAATAGGTTGAAATAATCTCAGAAAAGTGTTTTTAGACATGTTTAGGTTACAAAATTATCCTTATGTTTTGGATTTATCCCTTACTTAAACAGTTTAATTCTTACCTTATTTACAAGTATTTTTATAATATAGGATTAATATAGTCACTAAAAAATACAAAGAATACCTCAATTGTAGCAATTATGATTTATTTAACATTATACTAGTTATTTTTCCTAACCATATGTTTTTATGAATTTTATAACATTTAATAAATTAATATTTATTTTAAAGTTCCATTTAGGTAAAATTTGATACTATTCAATATATTAATTTTTAGAAATAGAAAAAAAACATTATAACATAGAAATAATTATTCCAATTTACCAATAAAATTTATATGTTATCAATAAAATTAGTATATTTCAATAATTAAGAAAAATTATATTCATTTTAAAATTATTAATATCAATTATTTGATATTTGTAAAAATAAAATAATTTCTTCATCACTATCGTGTCATCATTAATAGAAATTATTTGATCTCAAAATATTATAAATAAATATCTATGATTTTGGTAATTATTTTATATTTCTTGATACTATTTATAATCTATTTTATCTTCCGGAGATCTCTAAATTATAATTATTATACTTATAAGAAACTAGAGTGTGACATTTTGTCACAATCATTAATTTTAATAATATTCATGCCATATTCGTCGACAAGGGACCATTAAATGATTAATTTTATATTAATAGTTGATAAGGGTAGAATTGTTTCATACAATAGGATTTTAAAATGTTTTAGGGTAATTTTGTAATATTATTTTTACCATTAATTACCCGATTTAACCTTTACCACTATAATAAAAAATTACTGAAGTTACATTTAATAATATCCAAAAAATTATAGTAACCTGTTTACATAATTTGGATAAAATTATTAAAAATATGGATTTTTTTTCAAAATATAAAATACAATGTTTTTAGTATTTAATTTAATATTAATCCCCATTGGCAAAGCAAGAAAACAAGTTTTTCCATAGTAAAAACCATCAAAATATTGGAATGTATTTATATATAATTTTAATATGAATATAATTCCAAAGGCCTAAATTATATTAAATGATAAATAAATAATCTTATTTTAATTTAAAACCAATTAAATGGATATTATAACATTATAAATAAATTAGATGAAAAAACAGTTTTGAATTAAAATATGAAGGTTATCAGAAATAAATGAAAATTTTGTCCAGACTAAATTTATATTTCCCACTTATAAATAATAAGTTTATTTTTTTCAATTTTAATATATAAAAGTGTGAAATATTTTATTTAAAAAGGGTTCTCCATTAAAAGGTCGTAAAACTTCGTTTTTTTGAAAAGCAATTATTTTATTCAAAAAATTAAATTTTTATATATCATGTATAATAAACAAAATATATGAATATTAATTTTGTATGAAACATATAAAATTCCAAATGTCATTAACACTATTCATAATCAATACTTTAATGAATTTGTTATATATTATATTAAATAATTATATTTTATTAATATACTGTTGTCGAGTAAAGCAGGGCTTTACTTCTAATGCAAGGAAAGTCATTATTGTTTGTAGTGTAATTTTAACATGGTGTTGTATAAAAATCATGAAATAAAAAAAAATTAAATTTTTTGTTAAATGTAAATATTGTAATGTCTAGAGGTGGTACATGTGTTTCCACCCAAGAGATTTTAGATTTAAAGCCTCCAGTCAAACATTTTTCCAAAAATATAGCCATGATCACTTAAAAGAAACAATTCATTACTGTGATTTATTTCATTATTTTATGCTGAAACATAGTATCCAATATTTAGGATATCCAATACACCTAATTAAAGTATAAAATCATTGAAATCTTCCATAACCATAGTCCAAAGCCTATAATACACTTCTATTTATAACCCTAAAATTATTGGTACTAAGGAAGTTCTTTAGTATAATAGTGTATGGCTGGTATTTTTTGTCAACCACATTTAATGATAAGGATTTTTTCAAGTAAAATGGTCATACTCTTCATATTTACAATTTTATTGAAGATGGAATTGTTTCACAGTGTTTGCCAAATTTTTGGGTCCAAAAATTGGAAAATAGAGAAAAGTGTTTTTTTGAAAAGGGAATTGAATGAATGATTGAAGTAGGATTTCAAATTATTTTTGAATGTAATTTTTTGAGATCATTGCACAAAAGTATGGAAATGGAAAATAGTGCACATGATATTTAAATGTGTGTGAATGAAGAGGTTGCACAGAAGAGACTTGCATGTCCAATTTGACGTCAAAGGGGGTTGCAGCCTTAGAGTGTAACTTACATGCACTAAACAAGATATGTTAGAAAATTTTTAATGGGGTCATCATGGACTATAAATAGTAGGATACCCATACTCTATACATTATAATTCTTCCACAATGATTGGTTTATTCTACCGTGTAAAATACTTGCTTGCAGAAGAGATGTAGAGAAAGAACATTTGGCGCCATATGTTCCTTTAGTCTAAAAAGGCCAAGTGTACCTTGTTTTGTGGCTTCATGAAAGGGAAGTGTTGTGAAGAAAATAAGGGTTAACAAAATCCATATTTCAGTAAAAATCCCAAATCTTGCACATATGGTAAGGTTTTGCATGCAAGTGTCAATGTGTGCTTCCACTAAGATTTGAACATCTGGTTTGTTTGATCATTTCATTAAAGTGAATCAATTAAGGACGTTAATGCAAGAAATAAACTATTATAGAAAGAGAAAATGAATTTAATTCTTATATATTTTATATAAATTCATGTCGATAAAATGAGTAAGAATTCACCCAAGTTAGTGAGATTGGGGAATTTGATGAAAGTGTCCCATTGAACGCAATGACCTATCCCTAAAAACTTGTTAAGGTAGTGTCCCTAGAACATAATGATGATGCAATTTTTTCCACATCTAGGGAACAATAGTGGATTTTGGTATGACCGACATAATGTGGGAGTTTTATCCATGGACTATCCCTCAGCGGTGAACGAGGTTTAATTCATATGATGTCTCTATATATGTCAATGATTACTGATCAAATCAATCGTAAATGTTTAATGAATTCCTACCAATATGGGATCAAGATCCATCATATTAAAATAAAAATTTGACACATTGATTGACCCCTCTCCTCTTAGGGTGTTTCGGGGTCCTACAAAAACATGACATAAAAAAACAAAAAGAGGTCATATCAGTCCAGAAACATCACCTACATAAGAAGAAAAATCCTCCTAGAGGTTATCCACCCAAATGGCATCCAAAATCTCAGAAAGGGGGACTAATTTGTTTCATCCTTCTCACTATTTCCCAAAGAATCACCCTCATAGTTTTTTATCATGTTGGAAAAAATAAATATCATCAAGATATCCCATAAATACACTATGTTTCATAACTAAAAATAAGTCATCTATATAACTAGTAAAATAGGAAACAAACCTGCTTCCACCTTGGGAATTCTATCCATATTATCATTTGTGACACTCTCTGATGGTAGAGAAAAATTTCTTATGACTCTTAAATGGTCGGCAACCATTTCATATTTTTTCACATATTTTGAGGAATTGGAATACAAAGCTTCTAGGGATAAACCTTATATTATAGGATTATAATTCATAATATGAAATATGAAAATATCTAAATCTAAATTATATTCAAGGTAACATGATATATCACATATAAGAGTTTAAGAGTGTTGATTATCATCCAGAGATTTTTTCAAATATAATATTTGTTCATGTTTAACCACATCATAATTTCTTTAAATTATTATACTAATTTTTTTTCTAAAGACTACATAAAATTTTAAGATTATTATAGAAACACAGTTCAGTAAATTTGACCAAAAAGTGATCAACAACATAATCTTGAATAATTTATCTAGCAGGTTGATGATCATCTAGTAAAATTTTAACACAAAAAACTTCTTCATCCAAATCAATTAACTAATAACCTCACTCATGGGTGGATTTCATAACAACATTGAGCTCCTAGTGTTTACAAGAAACCTAAAATATCAATTTACCATTTGATATATTTTTCTCATTGCCACATATAATAAGGATCTATCTACCAAAAATGAATTGTACTCTATTGGCACACTCCATAAAAAATACCCAAAAATATGTGGGTGGAGTATGTTTTCCTAGAATAACTAATAGATTATCCACCCTTCCAACGGGCCAAGCTATGGACCTATCATCCAACTAAGGAATAATTTAATTGGATTTTAAATTCCTAAGGCACAATTTTTGATATAATTAGCATGTTATATGGTTGAAAATATATCTTAGGGAATACAAAAAATTTTAATCCTCACTATATCATATTTTGCAAATAATTATAATGATTAAAATGTATTATTGTTTTGGAGGTATCTTTATTTTTATAATTACACCAAATTCCTCAAATATGTTTGTGGGGAAAAAGTTATCCAAATTATTCCTATTAACAAATATATATATATATATATCATAAATTATAGGATTATATTTAATTCCCCAACAAAAAGATTATTTATTTTTAATTTATTAAAAATATAATGAATCTTGAGATAATATAGCTTATCATTTTTCAATATAAAAACTTGATGAAAAGTATTTGGTAGTGTATAGTTGTATAAAGTTGGTTGGTTCCTCTGTTTTTCCTCATCCTTAAGATTATTCATCCCTTATTTGATCAAAACCCATTTCATTTCCTTTTTTTCATTGGGATTTCATGTTTATAATGTCTTTTTACATTATTTTAAACTTTTATTTATACTATTCTAGACATATTACATTCAATTTTTTCATTCTCAGATTCAATTAAAACATGAGGTTCATCTTCACTATGAGGAAACCTAAAATATATTTTTGTATTACAACAAATTATAGATGTAAAAATCATTATATATTATCTATGATTATCTTACTTCCTACTAGGAAGGTTTACTTTATCCGTCATACCAATATCTATATCCATTTAGATCAACTAAATTTGATGATTTTTTAATTTAGATTCAATGAAATACTTTTGAGAGTCCATTTTATCCATATGCCTAATTTATTGAAAGTCCACTTTTTAAAAAATTTAATTCATCAAAACCATTATATTCCCTTGATAATTCATGGACTTAACCACATTATTGTTTTTAAATTATGGAGTTAGATTATTTATAAATCTTAGGGAAATATACTTTTTAACAACTCATTGATCTATCCAAGAAGAGTTTGGGTTTTCCTTATAAAAATGGTTACAAATATTTTAAAAATAATTCTGAATTACATTAATCATAGGGCCATAAGTAAAAAATATGGCATTACAAAAGTTCTTGGAAGTAATTTCAATGTTAGGATTACAATCAATAGATTTCCCAAGAATCCCAAAATACAATAATTAATCTCCAAGTGATCTCTCTGGATTACCATTGTAAATTCTAGAATATAGAGAAACTAAATCACTTCTATATATTATTAATTTCATAGAGAACTTATATTGGTAGTTTTGAATGACTTTTTTGATTATTTTTTTAAACTTCTAAGCTGTCATATTAGAGAAATAACCACTGTAAGATTGATCAATATAGGTTTTATGGTAAGGATTATGACCATTATATAGTGTGTCCCTTAAGAAGTAGAGAGAATGCAGATGACTGGGACACATCCAAAAAAATGTATTCCAAGTCTCATAAAAAATATCACCTTAATATTTAATAAACTAAGAAATCTTATTCCCCACTTGAGTGGTTGTTTTTGATTAATAGATCTTCATGTCAAGGAAATCAAAAACCTTGTACTAAAGAAACACATTTCTTCATACAAATACAAGAAGAAACTTCTATCAATTCCATGAATATTGAAGGTAAATTACATTATATATTTCTCTACCACACTCATTCCATATAATGAAAACTGGTGGAAAACACATTAAAGGTTTTGAATAAAATCTCTATTGTATTCATTCATTAAAATTTTATAGGATGGTAGTATAGATAGTTAATATTATTACATCTTATAATTTCATGACCTATGTCTCAATTGAATATAGGATATGATAATTTAAATAGTAGAAATTTTAAACTCCCCATGTTTATCTATCTCAATAGATTTATTATTTTCTTGTGGTGGGATTATGTTTTCATTTTAATCCACAACAACCCTTTCCTTTATGTTATCATTCATAGTTTTCTTAAATTTTTAATAGAACTGTATTGCTTCATATTTAATATAAATATGGTCTTAAATTAAATATTGGAAGATATATACATAAATAAGAAAATTTTACTTAAAGTTACTTTTATCTAACATAATACAAGATATTTTTGTTCAATTGTTTTGAATTGAATTTGAATTTTAACATATTGTTTTTGTATTGTTTTGATTTTTTTTCTTGGACACACATTAGCTTCCTTGAAAATGAATTTTTTTTGATATGATCTTATCATTATGGTATATAAAAATTAATTTTATAATACCTGCACATTTCACAAATAGTATAGTAATGAAGGGTCATCCCCACTCGGAAGAACATTTAGTGTGTACTATGAAAAAGTAAAACAAAACAAATAAAAAAATATATTAAACAATAGAATATTATGAATGTTTCGTGGAAGTGAATGATGTTTTAAAATTTTATAAGGATGATATATATATATATATATATAAGTGTATAAAACAAATATATGTGATGGAGATAATAGTAAATCATTTTAAGATTTAGGGAAAATCATAGTAATATGAATTGATAAAAAGGTGACTATTATTACTTCAATGACAATTATTGATGTTAAAATGACATGAATAAAAAAATTTAAACACCTCACCATAATCCAAATATCTATTTTTTTTCAATTACCTCATTCTATATAATTATTTTCGACCAAACATTCATGAAAAATATGATTTCAAAATGAGGAAGATAATCATTAATATTTTCAAGATTAATTACATTAATTGAAATTTTGGTGGTAAAAAATATACCTTTTTAACCCATTAACAATGAGATATATTTATTAAATATTCTCATGATTAATTTAAAAAATAAATAATTTATCAAAATTATTTACATAGTAATGGTTCTAGAGATTATATGTGCTTTATACCTTGTTTTCATCGCTTATTTATTGTTTTTGAGTTATGATATTTTTTGGGTGAATTCTCGGGTAGCCTATAAATGGTTATAGTGCGGTTTAGAATACTCTAAGAGGAATTATATTTTGAATATAGTTATTCAAAATAATGAAACAATCCCCATGTTTCCATACATCTTGTTGGAGTGGAGCAGTGGGTGGTTCATAGATAGAGCTAACCATGTGACATTCCTTAGATAACTATGTATGTTGAGAGTAACAAAAAATCCTGTATTGTGAAATGTTTACAAAACTTTCTAAATAAATCATGTGTGTTGCCTGAATATAAAAATGATCCTTGTATGGTTGTTAAATTATTTGGTAAACTATATGCCAAAACTATGTGAGCAGTTTTACATAGTTTGATAATTTGGATTTAAGGTGAAATGTCCCCAAAAACTATCATCCTTCCTCCTACACCAATTTATCTAAAACGTATGGAATCTATTGGATAATCATGGTGATTACTCACCATATAAAATCCAATTTCCAGGGATATAAAGGCTTTGGTGCATGATAATTATAGGTAGGAGGTTATTATTCCTATATAGTTCATGTTTCTTATATACCCCGTTTCATCTTCAAAGAAGTAGTTACATATCCAATTAGACATGGATAGATCTATGGATTCATACATGATCAAATTATTTTAATTTTTAATTTTAGAGGATAATATTCCCTAACTACTTAGGGTCATTCTCTCTCAATTGATTAGATCTAGACCCACTGGTGGTGGTGGGTCTCACTTGGTAAGCCTAATCAAACCCTATCCTATAGCATGTTATTCTTCATATATATTGATTCTAAAAACCTCAAGTGATAAATTGGGGAAGGTTTTAGGGATTATTTTTGTTTGGGATTGATTGGGTAGAACCTCTTGGAGTTGGGGATCAATACTCTTTATGTAGGAATTCCTTTTCATTTAGGAACCTGTTATGAAATTGTGTAGTATAATATGTATGTGGGAGAATTATATCCCGTGTGATCCTTTCTTGATATGAATCACATGTTGGTTCCTGTGTGACTCGTGAGAACCTTTCTAGATATGATATCCATGCGGGTGCATGGGTATCTCCTGATACATTTACATGATATGATTCACATGTGGGTTCATGAGTTTCCAATGAGATCCTTACTAGATATGATATAGATATGGGTGTATGTGTATATTATGAGACACATCCTTGATATGATTCTCATGAAGCAACATGTGTTCCCCATGATATCCTAATTGATATGAAATTCCTATTACTTTCCCTATCGTGAAATATATCTAGATGCATGTATATATTTTCCCCATATCTTAATAGTAGGTTGAAATACATTAGTATGGCTTACTCAAGAGATGGATATTAGGTTAACATGGGTGAGTGTGGATTACCCAAGATATATGAATTGGGATGAAATATTGACACTGTGTAATCCCCTTAAAAATGTGTGTGAAATTTTTATTTAAATGTGGAACATGGATATAGTGTAGTTTGATGATTTTTAGAGATGATATATGAACCATAAGGAATGATATATTCCATTATAATGACTAGTTATGCCTTTCTATTTGATTTGTTTCTAGAATAGGTAAAATCTGGGTTCATGGAAGCTTGGTTAAAATATAATTATTAAAAATATGATTATTTATTTACATATTTAATAATTTTATTATATAAAGATTAATATAAAGATAAAATTTCTAGATTTTCTACTTATTCCTCTTCACATGAATCTCATTTCATGTACATACTCTTTTGACACATATTTTAGATAAGGGCACGAGACCTGATTAGCACTATTTTATAGGAGGAGTATATTGGTCAACGTGATGCCTAGACAAACTAAAGGATGTTGTAGAGATACATGTTTTTTATTATTTTCCATATCCTCATATATATATATACACAAATCATCCACATGCGGGGATCACTTTGCATATGTACTGGGTATTTAATGTCATTTTTTATATCATTGGATGCTAATATTATTTTTTATTACATATTTACATCCTATCATTACTCAAATTATTGTTTCCATTACTGAATACTTGATTTTTTACCTGTTACTAAGAGAATAGTGTCCCCATGGTGTTGATTAGGCCTTCATCACTAGTCATCAGCCCCTTGTGTATGGAGAGGTTTGCATGAGGACAAATAACACTCTAGACCAAATCAAGTGATTTGTGTTACAGAATTAAAAAATAGTATCAATGCCTTGTTTCTTTTAATTGACTATATAGAAAAGATTGATATAAGATAGGGTATTATCAAGACATAGAATGAATCCTTTTATTAGGTGTAGTTTACTCATTTATGAGGAAGGTCTACAATTCTTGGGGTGGGATTGATGTTTTTTCTATTTTTTTTATTCTTATTGATTTATTTCACCTCGAATTAAGAACAAGATTTTATTTTTTATGATCATTATATTTTCTATTTGATTGATTATAAAGAGTGGGTAAGTATATACATCATGGATAAGAACATATATTCAAATGTCAATCATTTTTTCTCTTACTAGTTAAGGTTTAAATTAATTAAATAACCTTAAATAAATATAGTTCCCTAAAATAACTTTATAGTGGTATTTAATTAATTTAGAAAATTAATATTGTTATATTGTTATGTATTTGTGATTGTGGATAAAATTCATGAATTAAAAACATGTACATAGGCTTGCATGGGTGGAAATTATTTATATGTGTTTATTATTATGGTTTATTACTGTGATTTGAGCACTTTAACTGATTTTAATGGAAATATTTCTCATGGTATAAAATCATTTTGAATGGGTTTCAAGGGACCTTGGGTTCTAAAGTATTTATAAAATTCCAAGTGATGATTTTTTTAAATTGTTCATTTTGAAATGGAACTAAAAATTTCAAATTCTATTTGTCCTCAATTGGAATGTATCGTTGGTAAATTTATGGGTTTTTATATAATGTCATTCAAATGGAAAAAATGGTTGGTTTTTTAATATGTTTTAATGAAAATTTTAATGGAATTGTAATAGGGTATTTAATACAATTTGGGTTCAATATTGGATGAAAATAAACCATTGACTTTTAAAAAGATTACCAAGTGTAAAAGTAGGTTATGTATTTCATAGTGTGAATGTGGTTTCTGAAATGTTTGGATGAACATGTGGTTAGAAATATATTTTAAAAATATTGTACATGGTTTCTAATAATGAGACAAGATTCTGATTGTCCAGTTTGGAACATTAAAACCAGTGTTTTATATTGTGTATTCGACGACACTATAAAAGTATCATGTTAGTTATCATTAATGGAAATTATGGATGAAGGTAATTCTATATATTATTTGATATTAGTCAAGTGGTGGTGCTTCAAATGTGTGGTTTGGTGAATATCCTCCCTTTAAGGGATGGTCTCAGAAGTAGTAAATTGATTTATCTTATGAATTTTCAATGTGATGAATAAATGACTATATGTAAAGTGATTAATGAAGGGTTATGAGAATTAGGTGGATGTGTGAAACTTGGGGGATATCTAAACACCATCAATGGTTGAGTTATTATGGGATTGTTTTGGAAATGACTTGTGAATTATATGGGTTGATGTGTGATGATGTGGATCATTGAGATTTAGATCAAGGTGTGAGAGTTAGGCTAGTAGAAACTTATGTATGATGGTTGCTCATTGATACTATTAGTTTGAAACTAATTAGATAATGATTGGGTTTCACAGACCATAAAGGGTGTATAGGTTGGATGTTCTCCTTTCCTTGTGTGACAAGAGAGAGAAACATCATGGTTCTAGGTGTGTATTAGTGCATAGAATTGGTTGTGAGACCTTTTATAGTGATTATAGATTAATATGGGAACATAAATTTGGATTTTTTATGTGTTAATTAGTTTTATAGGACATGAGATTAGTGAGTAATTCTGTGACTAGGGAGCATTTTAGAGACATGTATAAAAATTAGACTGATAAGTAGTAGAATTTATGCAACATGTATTGGTTCAAAACATTAAAATCATTTTATGTTTGTAAAAGGGGAATGGATGGAATATTATGTATTTTATCATGGAGTGAATTTTATGTTTTTTGTTGCAGGATTAGGTTGGATACCGAATATGGTGCTTGGTGTAAGACGAGACCACTATTTTTCATGGGAGTGAAAAAAATCCTTTCATAAATGGTGGTATTGGATCATGATAAGTGGTGGAATTATATAAGATCATATTGAGATTAGTCTGGGGATTTAGGATACCAGGATTGAGGAACCTTTTGATTTCTAAAGGGTTCATTGGAAATGACTTTGGGCAGAGCTGGTTGATGTTGGCATGAAATTCCATTGTGATGTTCTTCAAAACCATCAATTGTGAATGGTAGTATCTCCTTTGTGTGGTTCCTTCATAAACAATCATAAGAGTGGAAGTTTCTTGAGTCTATGGAGATATACATGATTTCATATACCTAGAAATGTAAAAACAATAGTACTCCGCCCGTGTGATGCATGAAACTATAAAATAATTTTTAATATTTAGAATAGAATACTATTTATAAAACATAATAGTTCATATTAGTATAGAAAATATTTGAAAAGAAAACAACACACATAATAAAGGAATAAAAGTTACATAAATTGAGGAACAAAAGTTATATAGTGAGAAGTCTTCTCTAAAAAATACTTAATGAAGGAACACTACTTACATAAATGATTAATGTATAAGAATAGAAATTACAGAAATTGAGGAATAAAAAATTCCCTCTATAGATAGAAGAGCGTCTGATTTCTCAAATAGAAGAGCTTTTGAATCCTCCTTGGCATACAAGAACGTTGTAGATTAGCATAAATGGAAAGACATCGGGCATTCAGGGTTTGAGTGGAATTGAGGATAAGATTTCTCCATGTCTAGGTTCTGGAAGGCATTAACCTCTAACATTCTCTGCCATATCACTTTCTTTTAGCATTGAATTGTCACTTTCTCATGTCTTCAATAATTTTTTTAAAATAATTGCTCCTAATAGAGATACATTACTCTTGTTTTCTATGGTAAACACTAAATAAAATCTTATACCCCTACTCCTAAATATTATATATCCTCTCCTAGTTCTTCAAAGTTGAATCCTTAATTCACTTAAGTGGGTATAGTGATTAAGTTGATTACATGGGATATGAGAGGAATCCCCCCCAATCATCTCAAAAAACTCTTTGAAACTAAATTTGTTTTCTCTTATTTTGTTTGATGACATTTTAGTGTAGAATTCATGACCATATACTTATTATAAAATTTCTGGTATAATCTATATAGATATAAACTTGGAAAACATTTCAATCAAAACTACAAGCCCATAAATCATGGTCAAAGAGTTCCAAATATCATCATTTCATAAAATAATTATACAATCAATGCAGGGTTATACATAATAAAAAACTAAAGTAGCCTGTGCATGCCTCATGGAATTAGAAAGCAGTGAGATTTCCCTTCATCTGAATGTCTACCTTCGTCAATCAATGTAATGAGTGTTGGATTGTTGGTTTTGAACCCCACATGAAAATAGAAAAATAAAGGGTAAACAGATCCTTCAACCACTTCATAAGACCTGGAAAAATGAAATTAAACAAAATAATAGATGAAAAAAAGTAATCTTGGTATATCATGAGTCAGTATCACCATTCTATATAAACATGAGGATGTATAAAGTATAAGTGAATATAGAACACGCAGAAACATAGTGATATTGATTCCAGAAACATTACTTTGGTGTTCAGCAGAAAATAATGAATGGATGGAAGGGGAACAATATAATCAGTAAATAAATTTACATAAACACCATACCTGATATATGGAGACGTCCATCTTGATCATTGTTATTGAAGGTGATGTTTTAAGAAGGAAACATCCATATTTAACAATGTTATTGATCATCTAAGATAGATTATATGTAATTACTAAATAAACTAAGATACAAGTACAAAATGTTCAGATTTTGAATCTACAATGGATAATAAAATAATAATATTAAAAATTGTTTTAGTTTAGCATTAAAATAAATATGTACAGTAAGAGAAAAACCTTGGTAAATGATAGAGATACGATTTTTCATCAGTTCTCTATGTATATGGATGTCATGTCCCATATTTGAATTAGAAGTTTGGTTTGGAAAACATAAGGTAAGGTAGTTGAGGTAATAGGAAAACCTGTAATAAGGGTGATACATTGACCCAAAAATATTTCATGCAGACAAGAACATGAAATAAAATTAAAAAAATTATAAGATACATCCCTATGGATAGGAATGATACTGTTTTCGGCCTACTCATCATGAAGAATGATTTATTTTTGGACGGTGTGTGTTAAATCTCTACATTCATATGTTAAAATATTCAATAATAATAATTTACAGTGAATAATCTACTATTAAAAACAACAGTTAAAATGGGTTCTATTTTTAGAGTGCGTGTATAGTGGTGTTAAAACTGTAGCTCCATAATATGTTTTATAACCTTAAATACCAAAGATGGAACCCTTATAACAACCAATGTTTCCAAAGATTGAACATTATGGAATTAGAGAGGCAGAGTGTCATACATTTCAAATAAGAAATAGCAATAATAAACATTAGAAAATGATAATTTAAATCCTAACTCTTAATATAAAAGATATTATTTTTAAACAATTTAAACATAACATAAATTATAAAGAGAATGATTTGTTTGATAAAAAAACTATTAAAACTGAAATAATAATAGTAATTTTTTTACTGTATCTCGTGTCCCAATCAAACTTACATATGCAGGTTCTTCCATCTTTCTTCAAGCCTTCTAGATGTGTGTATGTAGGATACATTGTATCACCACTTTTGGATAGTGGTTGAAAGTAATGATGTAATTTACAGCTAAATAATTTAACTAATGTAAAATAAATTGAGAAAACATTACACTTTACAACCTATAATAATCATATCTGATTAGTGTTTTCATTATATGTGTTAGTACAAAAAAACTACATTCTGTAATAAAAGTAATATTAAAATTTGAAGTATAAATGTATAAGATAATTTCAAAAAATCAGGTTCAATTTGGATATTGTAGTACCTTGAAAATGCCTCACCTAAATGGGGATGTCATTACATTTCATGGTTTGATAATGATGCGTCGTCTTGAGACATTGCAAATTCCCCACCTAAATGGTTTGCTTACCTACACATAAATTAATGTTTCAGAATAGTAGTTTATATGTATGACCAAAATGGAAACACTGAAATAATAAATCCATAGATATATAGATGATATATGTAGAAACACCATGTTTTCACAATTTGGATACACTTAAATAAGGAATAAATAAATTTATATGTTTAACTAATAGGTAAGATATTACATATAACTAAAATGGAATATGTTAAGATTAAACAACCTTTAAGATATTCTGTAAGAGATAATTTCACAACAGATTACATGAAAGGCAACAATTTAGATTACATGAAAGGCAAACCAACAACACTCTCTCGAATAATTTCATAACAAATGATATGATAAAATAAAAACAGCAGCACTCTACAAATAAGTGAAACATAATTATGGAATACGTGTTGAAAATATTAGACGTACATGGGGCCTGTCATCGATTCCATTTCCGGACTCCCACATTAATGTTCTACATTCAGGGCCTCGAACGGAATATTCAATGAGTGCCAATGGCGTGAACATGAAATACAAATGTACTGAAAATCAGATATCTACATTGAAAACAATAACATAGTACATACTGAAAAAGGGAAATAGAACAGTAATAATGAATAGAATTAGTATACCTCTATAGAATAAAATATGTACCTGTTTGAAAAAAATATGAATAAATTAGAACAGAATATGAACCTATCGAAAAATATGAATCTATAAAAAACCAACTCACCATTCCAAAAGTACTAGAACACCTCACTCATGGTATGCTTTACATTTTTTTTGAAGCCCAGATAGATTATAATTCATTCTACAACTGATATCCTACACAAAACATCCAAAAACCCCATAATTTCTTTAAAAAACAAAACCCTCCCTTACACACATGCAGATTTCATACTATAAGTGAATCCTTATGCATAACCAAATTAAATATGCCATAATAAAACATGCGATAGATCTTCACTAAGTTCATTAATAAATATGTCCAGGATAAACAAAATACAGGCTTCAATAGAGAACTCGGTAAGACAAGGAAGAAACTCATAGAGCTTCATACATAAGTGATCTTATGAACATGCATGTTCCTCGAAAACACGGTATACCCAGGATACGAAGTAGAGGTGCCCAGGTTTGAAGAAGAGGGATATCCTCCCTCTGATATAGAATCATGAAAAGCAGGTAATTGGAGTTTTGCATAGTTTTGACATGGATCCGTAGGATTATAGGAGTCAGGGTTTTCCCTTATTTTCCTTCTACAAACCTAAAACCACGATCCACAATTCTGTCCAAAACCTATTGATTTTCAATGAGTAGATGTAAAATTTTAACAAATTTCCAGACACGAAATACTATTCAATATTTATAGGAAAAATTTTATTTGGAAACAAATTATTCAAAACAGAATACATGGTATATACCCTTTGTCCTCCCGCCAAGAACCCCCCTGTCCAGCCCCTCCCTTCATTGCAGCCCTCACCTCTCCATATTCTCACCCCCTGTCCCATCCCCTCCATGCATTCCATCCCTCACCTCTCTATCTTCCCCGCCCCCTCGGGCTAGCCCCTCCCCTCAACCTTGCCCAGCTGCTCGACCCTCCCAAGCCCATCCCCTCCCCCTTTCCAAGCCCGTTTCCTCCCTGCCCAGATTGTGTCCTCCTCCCTTTCCTGCACCTCCTCCTACCCTCATGCCCATCTCTACCCCTCCCCTCCCCTCGCTATTCATCTACTTCCCTTCTCTCCCCTACCCAGCCCCTCCTCCCCCCACCCACACCCTGCCAAGCTTGTCACCCCACGCCAATTTCATAGGACTTTCTCCTAACCCCTACCCAGCTTTACCCCTTCCCTTTCTCCTCATCTGGTTTTCTCCCACCCCATCCCAGCACCTCCCCCTCCCACCTCAGCCTCCCTCCTTCCCAGCCCCTTCCCCCACCACTCCCCCTTCTACCCAACCTCTTCCAAGTTATTTTGAATTGGAAAAATATATTATTCATTTCCAAGATTCTTCATCTCAGTCTAATTTTACTTCTATCATACATTCTGGAGGGGTAAGGGTTGGGATTGAAAAAATAGATAATCAAACAGAAAGTAATACATGATTTAGAATTTTTTCATGGAGTTATTTATTAGGGAGAATGAAATATTCCAAGAATTCCATACAACATAAGTTGGAATAGGTGATTTTATTAGGGATGTAAACAGACAGAATATATACTGAAAAATGAACAACATTTAAAAAGGTTAACTAAAAAAAGGACATATTTTATTGTCATGCATGCATGTATAAGGGGTAAACATACATGTAACTTCTATTTGTAACATTATTCATTGTACATATAACATATCTTCTCAAAATATTTGACATGTTTCGTTCAACACAACATGTGCAATGAATGATGGAAACAAATGAAGACATCCACAACCTGTGATGGCCTGTAAGATTGAAGGCAGGTTGAATTACATGGCAAGCCAACCCACTCTTCAATAGGTTCATGTGGTGCTGTACAAGAGCTGGTCAACCATGCCAAGCCTAGGATTTGTTCAAAAACTGAAACATCAAGAAGACATCCATAGACTTCCAGAAATATGTTAAATTGTTAATCAACAAATAGAGGAAATTCCAGTGGAGAAAGCAGCCTAGGAAAGACGGAAAAAAATACCTACCATAAAAAAAGGGTTACAAGTCCAGGATATCATCAAGTCCTCAATGCATATGACAGAACATGGTGAAAAATCCACTATCCATCGCAAGCAAGCTAGGATATCTATAAAACCATAAAAAAATAAATTCATGTAACACATTATCATTGAGGTTAAACCCCTGAAGTCTTAGAATAAAGGAATAAATTGAGTTCATAGAAAAACCTGTAAAGCCCTACAGGACCTGTTAGCACAAGTAGACATTTCATATCCATTGACTGACATCCCAGAAGGTTGATAATACTTTGTGATTTAAGGCACATGATATAAAAACAACACCCTTATCCAGTAATGACATGTTATATACAGAAGAGACCCTGGGCATAGAAAGTAGTCCCTAAAGCTCCAGAACGAATCTCCTAAGTGATTGATGAATTCAATCCCATGGAATATCTTTGTAGTTGAAAAAATTTCTTTTCTTATTTATATTAAATAATTTTACAAAATTATTTCATTGAGAAAAAATTGATAAAAACTGTTGTGAATGAAATCCATTTAAATAATACCCATCATGCACTTCTTTGAAAATTGGCAACACTGCAACCCCTATCCTTGATGTTGTCAGCATAGTGTTTTAGTAGTGAATAATAGTGACAAACAAAACCGTCTAAAGAACAAAAAAACGTCCAGAAATGAATAAGGGAAATCGTAAAGTACAATAAAACGCCCAACAATGAAGAAGTGTAGCATGATTAACAAAATCTAAAAAAATCGCCCACCATGAAAACCGTCCAACAATAGAAGAAAACCTTCGCCCATAAAAAGCATCCTTCCTGAATAACCATTCAAGATAAGTTTATCAAAAGACAACATTTGATTTCAACATGCAGAAATATTTTTTAATGGAAAGCTAATACGTTTTCCATCAGCATTAATGAATTTTTGAATTTTAAATATAATTACTGTATTAGTAAAAAACATTATAATGAGACATAGTAGTGGATACATATTTTAAAACAAGGAATTTTAAATTAAGAGATAGTAGAAATTGTTTTTCCAAAATGCATACGTATCGTAAGAAAAACCCTTAGTATAGTTTGTCTGTTTTTGTTTTTAAGTTATCCTTTATGCGAATATGAACTACACTGTCATCTGTTGATGGTGGTGTGGAGTCACTAGATATTGATACATTCTTCTGGATTTCATCCTCATCATCGTAGTCAGTCAATAGATTTCTCTGAAAGTGATAGTAAATATTAACCAAAACAAAATTCAATTACCCACTGCCTGATTGAAAACCTTTATAACGATAAAGAAAAAAACTAAACCTATTATATGTAAGGTGAAAATTATTTGCCTGAACTGTTGAAATAATTGAAGATGATGTTACACCTCCTGATTGAGGATTTGTAGTGGGTTGAAAAGATTCAACAGTCTAATGATCCTACAATGAAACCTTAACAAAAATAGTCCAAAATTGCATTAATTACGGACAGGGAAAAAGAATTAATAGAAATGAAAATATTGTACCTGATTTAGTTCAATCTCACTACATACTCTAGTATATTCAGTGCTCTGATCATATTTCACAAAAATTACAATAGGATTAAGTATTTTTAGGTTTAAAACATAAATGAAATTTGGAATAGATATTATCCATTACCTGATTGTATGAAAATATGTCATTGAATTTTTTGATGTAGTTTTCATTATCGCTAATGAAAATGACCATGAATGTGTTTTGTTATATTGAATGATGATGATTTTGAATATTTAAATTTGATATTTCAATTGATAAGATGACTATCATTGATTTGAAAATGTTAAGTTCAGGAGGAAATGCATATTCATCATCGTCCTGATGATCAAATTATGAAAAAATATTCAACGCTAGGAATAATAATTTTGAAACGTATTGACATGATAGATAGAGTTGGTATTACCTATATTCGCGCAGCTCTCAAGTTAGTAACTGTCTTGTGTATGAATTTCATTACTTGTTTGTCAAACAAAACTAATGAAAAGGTGCCTTTATTATCTGTAACCTTAAGTTGTACTCATAATCTATTTAATATGAAATGATGACCACAATGTTAGTGCCAATAAGTATTTTAATTTATTAGTTCACAAGGAATTGATATCAATAAATTTAATAATTTAAATGATAATAACCTGGGAGTAGTGCTACGAGGAGATACTTTAAAATTTTGGCACCAAATTCTGTCATCTGAAGGCTGTACATTCTTCATACAAGAAATGAATGACTCATAAAACCAATTCTAGGTGCGTTGATTTTTTTTGGTATTTTTACAGCAAGTAATCAACGTGTAGGCTATAAAATATTGAGTATAAAATAATATAGTAATTAGGTGATGAAATAATTGAACAATTCCAAATACTGAATATTGAATTGTCAACATTAATATCTTTTATTGTTACTTGTGAACAATTTTATACATTTGAAATTTTTTTTTGTTCCAATATGGTACATCCGTAGAAGGGTTGCCAGTTGTTGGTGGTGGAGTATTGAACTGTGATTAAACCACCAACCCAAAATGGTAAAATATACAATAACAGATTTTTTTAAAAAAAATATTTAAAAACATTTGGTATTAGATTTTAGATGTAAAATGGAGATAATGTAAATATAATGATTCTAGAATAGTTCAAAGGACACCTGCTTTTGAAGCTGTTTACTTCTAGAATATCCATGTTGTACAGAATTTTTGTAGCTTTATCATTAGTAGTCACAATAAAAGTTGCTGTAAGAAGTATGAAACTGTTGAAATGATTTGAACTAATTGTACTTTCAAAGAAACCACTTGAAAAAAAATAGATTTACTAATATTTGAAAATAAATAATGTCGTTAGAAACCATTCTGCTTAGTCGCTTCACTCGTACAAGTTGTAATATAATAATGGATGATGAGTCTTTTTTTTTTCAAAATAACATTTCATTTCATTCACAAAGTCCCCTCATAAACTACAGGTAAGTTGCATACCTCTGTAGGGAAATAAAGTAATATCAAGGAATAATTTTTTTTGCTGCATTGTAATATAATAATAGCAGAAAATTAACTACATGTCATCCTCTGGAATTATCTGCATCTGTAGGTTGGAATGTCTCATAGATTGCACTGGATGAGTGTAACTTAGACGTCCAATAATTTCAATAAAATAGATAACCAAAATAAATTTAGTTAGAAATAGGTAAGGACGATAATGATATTATTGTTTACATAACTTTATTGAATTCAACTACATATAATAGTCAGAAACAGTTAATGAAATATACCTATTAAATGTTCCTATGGAATCCTCCATTGAATAATCACATCATATGAGTTAATGTCGAAACTAAAAAATGGTATGTTTGCATCACATGGTTGAATAAATGTCGTAGATGTAAACATGATTCTGCAGGGATGTCTACTTCCCAAGTACTTGCCTTGGTTTGTAGTTATTTGGAAGTTCTGTATCATGTAGCACATTCCTTCACGCAAATAATGTTTTTACTTTGAGATAAGATGACGATTACCTATTGTACACTGAATCCTCATTCCCTAAATAATGTATATTGAAAAGTAAGTTAGTATGCAATGAAAATTGATGATAAAGGACAGATAGATACAACATGTGAAAATGTTGAAAGACGTACAGAACATAACAGAACAATATAAAAATAAATAATCATTTGTGAATGTAATGTAAATGTATTTCTTTGTCACATAGTATTAGATCAATCTCAAAGACCTCATTCAAAGATCTGGGGGATGAATTGCACCACATGTTCAGTAAATGAACTTCAATCTGCAGTGTCTCATCATCCTTTGGTGCAATCTCATTCAATATGGTTATTGATCGTGACATTGTTATTCTTTGTACTGTTACATTTAAAATTGAAAATATAATCATATTAAGCATGTAAAGAAGTCATTGAAGTACACATCATGCATAGGCAATACATCGTAAAATATAAATTGATTATTTTAAATGATACCTATAAAAGTTTATGAATTATTTCTTTATACAAGATATTATGTGTGAACCCAGTAGATGTGTTAGTGTTTTCCTGTATTAAAATTTTCCACCCATTTGGTGATGTAACCCTAGATACCGCAACATAAAATTGACCATGAGAGAAAAAAGGCTTGCGAAGATATAACCCAACAGAAGACAATGATTGGCCTTCACATTTATTAATAGTCATTGCATATGAAACTGTTAATGGATATTGTCTTCTCTGTAATTTGAAAGGCCATCTATCATCAGAGCGTGTCATAGTTAATCTTGGAATGAATTCAGAATACCCCGAATTAATGACACTTAATATTTTTGCTCCAATCACATGATCACCTAAATGTGTAACAATCATACGAGTGCCATTACATAAACCAATAGATTGATCATCATTTCTGAGTAGCATAATGGGAACACAAATCTGTAGTGTAATTTTGTGGGCAGCCAAACCAGAGACATTGATTCCATTAAACATTGCAGAGGTGTATATGTTTTCTTCCCTATCAGTATCAAAACAGGAATTGAAAACAGAATTTGAGATGAAGTAATCTCTCTTATTAGGGTCAGTGAGAGACAACATGTAATCGTTTACTTTCTGAACAACATCACAGGTTGGAGCTAAAACTTCACGATCATTCAGATAGAAGACATCACCATAATTTGTAGTGAAATTAGGATATGTATAGTCAATTATTGCATCCATAGCATTTTCAGAGTTGGTAAGTAGATACTTAGAAGGAATTTGGATGACCGCTTTACCATCATTTGGTTCTCAAACTCTACCTTCTCTAATTGCCAAGGTCCATCTTACAAATTCATGGACAGCCTCTGGACTATTTGTGGATGCACCCGAATGCAATCTCATGATCCTTTTTAGAGTTAAGACATGATAGTGTTACAATAGATATGAAGACTTAATACTTGAAAATAAAATGTCACTCCTATTACTACTGGGTATTACCAGTAGTATTTTCCTAAAATCACCCTCCAATACAACTGATAGACCACTGAAAGGAAAATTTGGAGAATTTAAATTTCTTACTCTCATTATATCTCTTAGAGTATGATCAAGAGCTTCAAAGCAATACTTATGAACCATAGATGCTTCATCCCAAATAATAAGTTTTTTCATGTAGGTAATGTTCTGCAAGATGACTACCTAACTGAATATTGAAAACTGAATTCTCAGTAATAGAGATTGGAATATGAAATTTAGAATGTGCAGTTCGTCCCCCCAGAAGCAGTAATAATGCTATTCCACTCAATGAAACTCCTAGAACAATAGAGCCCTCTGACCTCAGCAAAGCTGTTAGCATATTCAAAATGAAGGTATTACCCGTGCCTCTATATTCATTTAAAAAGAAGAAACCTCCAGAATTGGAAGACAACGCAGACATAACAACATCCATCACATGTTTTTGTTCATCAGTAATCATATTCTGTTTAGTTTTGTATTCATTTTGAAGTAACTCCCAGTTGTAATGCATTTCTTCTGTAACTAAACAATTTGGACAACTGTCAATTGTAGAATCTGGATGTGGCATAGGAGGATAAAACTGAAGAGAAGTACCATTGCTCTGTAAATTCTGTTCAATTTCAAGAAGAGCATACATATGCCTCTGATGATCTGTCAATATCAAATCTACAAAAATGATGCCTATAGTTTCAGATAACAATACTCTAAATAATAGTATAATATATAATAATTCGGTAGTAAGTTGAGGATTCATTTAATTTTATGATAATATGAATTTATTATATTGAAAGTATTTATGTTAATTAGTGAATATAAATAAACAACATTTTTGTTTTTAAAATTTAATGACAAACAAACAGATATACCTTGAATTTTTAGCCTTTTTCTTTTCCCATACAGAACATCTTCACTAAGATAGTCATGGGTTTCCGGCCACACAATGTATGGACGAGATATGTTATTTGAAAATAACATTCTTGCGAACAACCTCTATAAAGAATGTCCCATTCTCCAAGCTGAAACCTCTTTTAGAGCATCAATAAATTCAGCATCATCTTCCAGTCATCCCAAAGCATAACATGCCTCCCTAAATGTTCCATGAGTAATACCGTTCACTATTCTGATATCATCATATGAAGTCTCTCCTTTTATTTTTGCTAGAAGTAACTACAAGTAAAACAACTCATCAGTTGTTGGAGGGACATAGTATAGTCTACCAATTGTGAATCCCTATTTTCTCGGAGTCCATTTGTTTTCATTGTAGTGGAAAACAAATCTAGTAGGAAACTCTGCATAACTGAGATATCTACCTTCTAGGTGAGTATGATTTGCTTCAAACCATGCGGTGAAAATTGATTCAGTAATAGTTCCATGACTGAGTACATCTTCAATATTATCATTTTCGTTATAAGTAACTGTATTTTGTCCTAGCAAATGGAAACGTAACCTCTCAACTGGTGGATATCTATTGTGGATATCAACAGAAAATATTCTCCATGAAGCCTCAGAAGGAGTTATGTACTGGCAGTCATAGTACATCTTTATATCATCCACATTGTTTTTGGGACAGTCACTATTGTTTCTCTCATAGAGTGCTGCTGTAACATGATCATTCCCTTTGCTAATATATTTGAAGAGGTACTTGATTGAAGACGATTGATTGAAAACCTCTATATTCAGATGATCCTGATACATTAAAAGCAAAACATTATTGTATGGTACCACAAATCGGTTATCCAAAGGCACACCATTTCTAACAACTGTACATCCATCATCTCTTCTATGATATACCACATAACCATCCTCGTTAACTATTGTGTGTGTGAAAAATTTCTTTGGATAAAATTTTGTACATTTTCCATTTCTCATACAAGGGGAGGAATGTAACACCCCGAGATTTTATGAAAAGTATTTTTTTAATTTCATTAATGTCTTGTTTTGTATGCTACACCAAAAGGAGCTTGCACAACACGCATCCCTAACTTGGCTTTTATTACACTCAAGCGCGACCTTCCACGATAAGGTGTGTTGTACGCAATACCGAGTTTCGCTAAACAACGATATGTTATATAAATTAGCCGTTATGAATAGTAATACCCACTTTTTGAAATGTTATAAATTTTATCTTTCAAAATGGACTTCATTTTTGGATTCATAATATCGAAATTATCCTAGGGTGAAATTTTGGTATTTTTCTGAAAACATTCAATTTTTGATGAATAGTGAAAACACTAGGTTACTATTCAGAAACCAACTTTTTATTTAAATAATTAATTATTTTATTTAAATTTATTTTAGGTCAGAATTGATATATAATTCCAATATATGTTCAATTTAAATCATTGGAGTCATTTTATAATAATTTTAGATATATAAACATTTTATTGAACTTTTCACCGTCTTTTACCCACCTCCTAGGAGAATTTGCAAATTCACATAAAACTTAATTTTACCGCTTCTATGAGTGGAATTTTGAAAATCCAAGAGACACGGTTAATATCAAGGACTAAAATGTGGTTCAATGAGATGAAAATAATATTTGGTGAATAGTAACTTTTTACTTTATTTTTACCACGGTTAAAAGTAAATAAGGTAATTAAGGGTAAAAATAATATTATTATTACGCTAAAACATGTCTTAATTATATTGGATAAATTTAATTCGACCAAAACCAACCTTAGGAATAAAATATGACCATTTAGGCCCACTTGGATTAGATTAGGACATTTATTATTAATTTATTTAAAGAAGGGCGAAAATAGTTAAAATCAACGTTTAATAACTAAATCATTTTTAATATAGGGTTATATATAAGATAAATTCGACTATAAATATTCATTATAAATATGATAAGATTTCCTACATAATGGTGTTTTATTTATAATTTTTATAAATTAAATAATTTAATTTATTTATGACACAATGATGATGCAGTAATTATCTTATTAATGCAATATTGAAATAATTGATGTTATAAATACCCAAGTAAATGTACTTTGAGACTTTGTATGAATTACAATAATTTTATAGGTTAATATGACATGTTATTAATGATTTAGTTAGCTTTCTTCGAACTAATCATTCTGTTATGAATTTCACAAAAATCAATTACCAAACAGTATCAAAATTGACATAAAATATTTTTTAAAACAAATATTATATTATTAATTGTTATTTTATTCCTAAAAATCTAAGGTTCGTCAAAATGACTTATATAGGGTTATATATATTAATAATAAACAGCATGGGGTTGTTTTGGCTTGTTATAGTAAGTTTATTAACCTTATAGTGTAAGAAAACAAGAAGACACAGTAAAAGTAAAATTATTTAACATAAGGTTAAATCTAAATGACAAGGTTAAAATATAAACCTAAACTTGTCTAAATTATATTTTATGAGAGTATTTAGACCCATACCCACCTTAGCTTTGAAATAACTCAATTTGGAACTACTAAAAACCGAATATGACTTTATAATAAAATAATATTTTTAGTTTTTCCAAAGGTGCCCCTCTCCTCCCTTATAAAAGGGCACCTCCTCCCTCTCTTCCTCACATCACTTTGAGCCTTCATGATCGGCCAAACCCTGATAAATTATCTTCTCCACTTCCATAGAAACATCCTAGAGGTTGTGGTATTCTTAAAAGACCAATTTTAGTGCCCTAAGAGGAGGTCTCAAAGAGGCATTTCAAAGAAGAGTTAATGTCCGTTACCGATTCTTTCAACTTTATTTCTTCTTCCACATCTTCTAATTTAGTTGTTTCATTATGAAGTAATAACATCAGTATAACTCATATACAGATATGTTATTATAAGTACAAAACAACCCTATTTCACCATCTATCCATCATACAGAAAGTGAAATCACCACGCGTGCGTACGTACGGAATACCGTCTCCCTGTCGTGGTGAAATCCGTTTTCCACCAACACCTTACATGGATGGGTATAATGGTGTAAAGAATAACTATATATGGTTATTATAACATCATAATGATTGTGATATATTATACCTTGCACTCCAATTCTATTCAATAATTATGGGAACAATATCATCACTCGTGCGTACGTACAGACTACTGTCTCCACGACGCAGTGAGATTCATTATCCATGTTAACCATACATGAATGATCATAAAGTTTATACAAAGAATAATAATGAAATACATGAAATAATAATGCTACTGGATTTATGTATATATATGTGTATGTCATCTATTTAGTTTCATTCAATTCAATAAGGAAACAAAAACAACGTTTATGCGTACGTACGGCCTACCGTCTCCATGAACGGTGTATTTCATTCCTTTTATCGATCTATAATATATATATGTATATGATGAATATATATTATATATAAATCATGTTTTACATTCTGTAATTAATTAAATCAGGATATAATTAATAATATCAAGAACAACAAGTCCAAACATGTACGATAAATAAAATGATTTAACCCAAAACGCTGCTTTAACATGGAACTTACAAAAGAACGGGTAATATAAAGTCACAAGTGAAACATATATGATATCATAAAAATGAATATTATTCCTTAATAAATCAATGAAATTATTTAAATCATTATACAGGAGGTTCGTAAATGTACGAAGCATATCAGACCTAAAGTAAGGGAAAATATCACAATCTAATTTTTATCTGAGATTGTTTATACTTTGGAATTTACTAGGGTGTATTTTATCATCCACATCCATGTTCTCTAAATATATAATATTGTTTC
The DNA here is from genome assembly GCA_963277665.1 of Viscum album. Classification (NCBI taxonomy): domain Eukaryota; kingdom Viridiplantae; phylum Streptophyta; class Magnoliopsida; order Santalales; family Viscaceae; genus Viscum; species Viscum album. The sequence continues at coordinate 965,265,749 of OY728133.1, read as the reverse complement.
CATCCACCTACAATTGTTTAAATCCAATGTTACCCTTCGGTGAGTTTTTATTAAAGGATATAAAAGGAATCTTTTTTTGTTTTTCGTACGAGGTACTTTTTGACTTTTCCGACAAAAGTATGAGAAGGATGTTTTTTAAATTTTACGACATGAATGGTTTTTTAAAACATTATTTCCAAGAAGCTACCTTTACAGGTTTTAATGTTTATATTTAATCAACTTCTTTTAGATTAAAAATTTATGACATGTTAAGAAAGGAAAAATGTTTTTAAGTAGAAAGGATATTTTCCTCAAAAATGGAGTTCAAGTGTTTTATCAAAATTATTTTCCATCTAAGATAATATAGGGTTCTGTTTCTATCCCTATTATTGCATTGATTTTATTATGTTGTGATGGATTTATTTTTATGAATTCCTTTATCTTATATGAATTGTTTTATGATGTCACGATGTTTATGAATCCCATTTTTATTACATGGGTTATGCAATGATGTATGATTTATGATTTTGTGGCACACATAAGAATGGTATAATTATGAGATGGGTGGGACCTATATCTCTCTCCAATGCATTGGGTAAATATTTATATCTCATGAGATAGACATGACTGGAATGGTAAGTTAATTCGGTTCAGTGTTACAGGACTGAAACGAGGAGTGAACTCGATTCAGAAAGGGACTTTTTCCACTAAGATGGTCTTGGAAGAAATGCCTTGGCTACTATGGAAATCATAATATGTGCTTAATCGTTTCCACAACTACATGTTTTATTCCCATTCTATTTTATCGTGATTTATGTTCCCTTATGATATATGCCTTACGTACATCCAAGATTCATGTATTTGCCCAAGATTTTGATGTTTAGATTTTATGTTCAATATTTTGCATTCAAATGTTTATGGATTTTTTTATATTCTTTATGCTTATTCTTACTGAGCATTTGAGCTCACCATTTTTATGTTTTTTCCCCAGGATATAAAGAAAGGTTTTAGGTACGAAAACAAAAGGGAAGATATTTATGGTAGAAGTTAAAGATCTTTCACCACGATTATAAGATTAAATTCTGAGTTTCCAAAGACACTAAACTATTACGGTCCTTGTCTGTCTGTTCTTGTTTTGTACTAAGAATTCTGAAAAAGTAATATAATGTCCATGTACATCAAGATTCAGGTCTCTACAGTTGGTATCAGAGGAATGGTTTAGTCAACCTTTTGAAACTAGGATGCGAAAACATTAGTGAGATCCCTAGATATATTTCTAAGGTATGTCTAGGGATTTCCCTAATGATAAGTATACGTATAGGTTATATTCATATAATTACGGTAACGATCTTATAATTAAACCTAAGATATTAGATATTGAATGTACTCCCCTTTATTATGTTGTTTTCCCTAGCATGATTTTTTCCTCTCACACTATTCTTTTTGGGTTTTAGACGATGGATGGAACCCGAAGGAGCTATGTTGATCAGTGTAATGGACAATGAAAATGATTTTCCTCCTGAACAAACAAATGTTATGGGAGATGGAGTGCAAAATATTATTTCTATACTTACACAAGCTATGTATCATTTTGGACTTCCAAATGAGAAGAGAATGGAACAATATTCTATTGAGTCCTTTATAAGGAAACATCCATGTTCTTTTAGCGGGTCTTCTGATCCACTTGTTGCTGAAAAATGGATCTGTACCACTGAAAAGATATTTTCAGTTCTTCAATGTTTTGAACATGATAAATTCATATTAGCAGTATATCGTTCGGAAGGTTAAGCTGATCAATGGTGGAATCTTATCAAGAATACGAGGCCAAGAGATGAAATTGAGTCCATGGAATGGGATGAGTTCAAGTACTTATTTTTCAATAAGTACTTCCCTCGTATTTTTCGAACAAACATGGAGAGGGAGTTTCTTGAACTAAAGAAAATGTATGATGAATCGGTTAGTATATACGAAGAGAATTTTACAGGGCTTGCAATGTATGCATATGGCTTTATCATCCAACCTGAAAGTAATGTTGATCAATTCTTCAGTGGCTTAAAACCAAATCATCGAAGGGAATTATCTATAAGAGACTTCAGTAGCTATGAAGAAATTGTGCGTTGTGCTATCAAGGTAGAAATTGAATTTGGTGTTACTTATCCATCTCATGGTTTTGACAAGAAACGAAATATGGAGTTCAAGGAGAAATCTCAGAATAATGGTGAAAAGAAGAAGAATGTTTCCTTATGCTCAATGTGTGGAAAGAAGCATGATGGAGATTGTCTAAAAGATACTAGAAAATGTTTTAAGCGTGGAAAAGAAGTTCATCGAGCAGCTGAGTGTCGAAGTAATGGAAAAAGGGTTTCTAATGATGTGAATAAAGAAAAGACTGCAGAGAATGCACCACCAACACTTCAATTCGTCAAGTGCATGGAAATGGGGCATCATGCTAATAAATTCCCTAATCAAAGGGTTAGTGATGATCGACATGAGCAACCACTTAAGGAAAAGGACAAAGGGAAGTCACATGCGATCATTATTGGAGATGTTGAATATGAAAACCATGTGGTGGAATGATTAAGTGTTTATCTAATGGGATTCCAAAATAATGTTGTATATAGTATCGTGGAATATTGGAATATTTATGTGTTGGTCTATTGTGGTTTTCAATAATTTTATGGTACCGTTAACCATGGAAAGTGATTGAGATATTTTTGTAAAAAATATGATATGCACATAATGATAGGATAAGGTGAAAATGAAATGTTTGACAGTATTCATGAGCTCATGACTGATATAAGGAAATATTTATATCATGGTTTGAGTATATAGAATTTTTGTGTTTTGGTATGTGGAAAGAGTCAACTTTTGATAGCACTCATGTTTTCACTAAGATTCAATGGGTATTCATTTTTCAAGAGAATAAATGATTAAGGCCTTCATCTGTTTGGAATGTGACCAACAAGACATATCTTATGATATATGGGGATCAACGATGTTATTAACATGCTTGTTATATGAAATCTCTGGTAATCGTTTTCACTATAATATGATAGTGGAATGCAGTATTATGGAGAAGCCTAATGATTGGAATGGATTATGTTGGACATAAGTTAGTATTTTTTTATGGATATAATTTTTTTCGATATTATTGATGGGATGTTATTGTAATGTAGTTTTAGAAAAATGACAACCTACAGGATGGGAGAAAACCCATCGCGTCGGACAAGGCTATAGGAATCAGACCCACAACCGAAGTGCGACTGGCCTTTATCGCCTACCACTGGCCTACAAGAAGTCCCTGTTTATTAGACACTAGTTTTATTATATTAATCAGTATGATATAAGAAGTATAAGTCCATTTTAGGAACCATATATGATTAATCTCACTATAGACAGACTTATGTATTTTTGATAACTTTTATAACCTTTTGTTTGAGACAGACTTAATCATTCTATCACATGATCTGCTAACACTTCACGAATGAAAAATTCATCTTTATTTCTTTAAGAGAAGAAGTGGAAATTGTCCAAAGAATGACCAACGGTGAGACTGTACCAAAATCACGAAAGTATTTATTCTAATTCCAATTTCATCAACTTTAGGGAAATGATCTTGAAAACAAAAAATGTTGTCCTAGTGCCCTTATATCCGATGAATCAGATGGTACCTTAGAGCATCACAAATATATGGCTTTGTGATTGATGGATTTTTCATATCCATGTTCTCTACCACTCTCCATCAGAACATGATGGTTAGATTTTTCTTCCATATCCATATTTTCACCTATGTTCTCCTTTATGGAAACCTAGTGATGAGTTTGTTTGGGTAACCGTTACGTTTCATACTTTAGTTTTTAAATCCAAGTTTTGGTAATCCTTTTTACGATGTGGGTTTCTATTAAAGAAACTTTTGAGTACTAAACCATTTATAACCCTGATGAATTTCGAGGGAGAAATTCATTTTAAGGGGGGTAGAATGTAACAACCCGAGATTTTATGAAAAATATTCTTTTTAATTTCATTAATATCTTGTGTTGTATGATAAAACAAAAGTAGCTTGCACAACATGCATCCCTGACATGTCTTTCATTACACACAGGCACGACCTTCCATGATAGCGTGTGTTGTACGCAATACCGAGCTTCGCTAAACAATGATATGTTATATAAAAAAACCGTCATGAATAGTAATACCCACTTTTTGAAATATTATAAATTTTATCTTTCAAGATGGAATTCATTTTTGGATTCAGAATATCGAAATTAGACTAGGGTGAATTTTTGGTGTTTTTCTGAAGACATTCAATTTTTGATTAATAGTGAAAACACTGGGTTACTATTCAAAACCCGACTTTTTATTTAAATAATTATATATTTTATTTAAATATATTTTAGCTCAATATTGATACATAATACCTATATAAGATCAATTTAAGTCATTGGAGTCATTTTATAATAATTTTAGATATATAAAAAATTTATTGAACTTTTACCGTATTTTTCCCACCTCCTAAGAGAATTTTCAAATTCACATAAAACATAATTTTACCACTTCTGTGAGTGGAATTTAAAAAATCCAAGAGACACGGTTAATATCAAGGACTAAAATGTGGTTCAATGAGATGAAATTTTTTTTGGTGAATAATTACTTTTTACTTTTTGTTACCACGATTACAAGTAAATAGGGTAATTAAGGGTAACAATGATATTATTATTACTCTAACACATGTATTAATTCTAGTGGATAAGTGTAATTCGTCCAAAAACAGACTTAGGAATAAAATATGACCATTTAGGCTCACTTGGATTAGATTAAGACATTTATTATTAATTTCTTTAAAGAAGGGTTAAAATAGTTAAAATCAAAGTTCAATGACTAAATAATTTATAATATAGGGTTATACATAAGATAAATTAGACTATAAATATTCATTAAAAATATGAAAATATTTCCTACATAATGGTGTTTTATTTATAATTTTTATACATTTTATAATTTCATTTATTTACGACACAATGATGATGTAGTAATTATCTTATTAATGAAATATTGACATAATTGATGTTATAAATACCTAAATAAATGTACTTTGAGACTGTTTGTGAATTCCAATAATTTTATAGGTTAATATGACATGTTTTTAATGATTTAGGTAACTTATTTCTAACTAATCATTCTGTTATTATTTTCAAACAAATCAATTACCAAACAGTGTCAAAATTGAAAAAAAATAGTTTTTTAAAAAAATATTATATTATTAATTGTCATTTTTTTCCTAAAAATATAAGGTTCGGAAAAATGACTTAGATAAGGTTATATATATTAATAATAAACAACTTGGGGTTTGTTTGGCTTGTTATAGTAAGTTTATTAACCTTATAGTGTAAGAAAACAAGAAGACATGGTAAGAGTAAAATTATTTAACTTAATGTTAAATCCAAATGATAAGGTTAAAATAGAAACCTAAACTTTTCTAAATTATATTGTATGAGAGGATTTAGAGCCATCCCCACCTTACCTTCTAAATAAATCAAGTTGGAAATATTAAAAACCGAATATGACTTTATAATAAAATAATATTTTTAGTTTTTCCAAAGGTGCCCCTCTCCTCCCTTATAAAAGGGAACCTCCTCCCTCTCTTCCTCACACCACATTGAGCCTTCATGCTCAGCCAAAACCTGCCAAATTCTCTTCTCCAATTCCATAGAAACATCCTAGTGGTTATGGTCTTCTTCAAAGACCAATTTTAGTGCCCTAAGAGGAGGTCTCAAAGAGGCGCTTCAAAGAAGAGGTAATGTCCGTTACCGATTCTTTCAACTTTATTTCTTCTTCCACTTCTTCTTCTTTAGTTGTTTCATTATTAAGAAATAACATAAGTATAACTCACATACTGATATGTTATTATATTTATGAAACAACCCTATTTCACCATCCATCCATCCTACAGAAAATGAAATCACCACGCGTGCGTACGTACGGAATACCGTCTCCAAGCCGTGGTGAAATCTGTTTTTCCACTAACACCTTACATGGATGGGTATAATGGTGTAAATAATAACTATATATGGTTATTATAACATCATACTGATTCTGATATATTATACCATCCACTCCAATTATATTCAAATATTATGGGAACGATATCAGCGCTCGTGCGTGCGTACGGACTACCGTCTCCATGACGCGATGAGATTCATTCTCCATGTTAACCATACATGAATGATCATAATGTTTATATAATGAATAATAATTAAAAACGTGAAATAATAATTATACTAGATTTATTTAAATATATATGTATTTAATCTATTTATTGTCATTCAATTCAATAAGTAAACGAAAACAACATTCATGCATACGTACGGCCTACCGTCTCCATGAACGGTGTATTTCATTCCTTCTATCGATCTATAATATATAGGTGGATGGAAACAATATTACATATTTAGGGATGGGATAAAATGTTTTATTCCCATGATATTTTATCATGATTGATGTTCCCTTATGATATATGCCTTACGTACTTCCAAGATTCATGTATTTGCCCAATATTTTGATGTTTAGATTTTATGTTCAATCTTTTGCATTCAAATGTTTTTGGATTGTTTTATGTTCTCTATGCTTATCCTTACTAAGAATTTGAGCTCAACCTTTTTATGTTTTTTCCCCAGGATATAAATAAAGGGTTTAGGTAAGAAAACAAAAGTGGAAGATTTTTATGGGAGAAGTTGAAGATCTTTCACCACGATTAGAAGATTAAATTCCCAGTTTCCAAAGACACTAAACTATTACGGTCCTTGTGTGTCTATTTTTGTTATATACTAAGTATTCAAAAAATGTAATGTAATGTCCATGTACGTTAAGCTTCGGGTCTCTACAAAGAATGGTTGGCATCACCGCAAGGGTCGTGCATCATGAATTTTGTAACAACATCATGTAGCTTTGGGTATGCACAGTGATTTGGAATTTCTGCACAAACTATTTTGTTCACATCTACCAGAGTGTTAACCTTATTTTCATGGAAGAGAAATAATAGGATATGGACATGAGGCAAGCCACATTTTTGAAACTCCATGGTTAGAACAACTACATGGGAAAAATAGTGATATAGACCATTAATAGAAGAAGATATAATGTATGAAATGAATTAAAAATATATAAATATTAAAAATATAGAGTGTTACCAACTCCTGATTTTTCAAATAAACAACCCTCTCTTAAGTCTTTCATAAGATGATCAACCTTATTTTTGAAAATTCGAGATAATATCTGAGGGAATTCAATTGGACGAAGATTGTTATTCATAACAAATCGAGTTATTTCAGGCCACATTGGGTTACATGTGAAAGTTAGAAAAAGATCTGGATACCCTGCCCAATTACAAATAGACATTGCATCTTGGTAATTCCGAATTATATACCTGGGTCCAACGATAAATGTTGAAGGTAAAATGATACGCCTGCCACAAGATAAGCCTTCACGGTCACCTCGCAGAAATTCATCTTGTAATCCATTGTATAATTCAACCCTCAACCTTTTTTGATTGAATCGAATAAAAGATAATCTTTGGGACTCAATCATTGTATAAGGATCAACAATAAACTATTGTAACAATTTTCTACAATGTAATAATGTTGATCCATTCTGTTGATGAAATTGCAAGTGAATGGAGATGTACTCTCTCATTGTTACCTTCCTGAGTGCAGTACTCGTTGTTAAAGGAGTAGCTCGATGCAATATATTGTCTATATATCCATCCTGACCTCCGGTAAAGATCAAGGGGTATTGCAATGGTAGATATAATGGGTAAACATCATCTAATCTTTGTAAATCACCACTTTTTTTTGAATGATGATATCACGTTCATCGTTGAGATCTTCAATATCACCAACAATCAGTATAGCGATTTCAGAACTGTTCGGCAGGTTATATGTGGCCTCAATTGTATGTATTTTTTTGAATAGTCGTAGATTTAATGTTGGTACCTCACAATGATTAAGAACATCCCTTGGAATTATGAATTATCGTGCCAAAGCATTATGCTCATGTAGCATATGTTGTAGTTTAAGTACAATATTGTCATCAATAATCAAAAGCTTATTACTGGCATTAAAGCTAAAAAATTGACATTGGTAGTTAATATTAAATGATGAATGGTTGGAAATTTTTGTATGAAATGATGAAATAGACCGATACCCAATTCCGCGGACCCTGTTCTGACATTCATGTGCAGTATCATACATGTATAGTTGTGAAAGATGTGGCGGTTGTCCATCAGGTGGACATAAACTACCAATGCGATGGTTGTTTTGTCCATGTAGTCTGAATATACGTGGACCTAGACCATTGTTGAATGACCTATCTACCTTTCCACCTATGGACGTGAATGAAAACATTGAGCTTTAAACATGCATGTGGTCTTGAAAGATTGGTACTCAGCTGTTGTTCGATCGAATACTAACATCCTTAGGTACGCAGGACATGAAGGCAGTAAGTCTAAAGATATTTTTCCCATCGAGAAGCATAGTGAGAAACGTGGGTTTTGTCTATTGATGTAGTTCTTATTTCTCTCATCTAAGCACATAAATGAGTGAAAATATTTACAGATTTTAGAAGCATTTCCAATGCCCGAATAACCTTATTCAGAAACAGTAATATGTTGACCATATTAATAAAAATGCATAGTGATATTCTGAGAAAATGGTGCTTGATTATAGAAAAACAATGGAGGTTTAGTAATCACACTAACATGTGTTCTTGACATTACGATGCTCTGTTGAGTTTTTTGTAACTGGAAATTTTTGGTTCACATATATTGGAAAAAATAACCGTATTTTGTTTTTTAATTATAGATAATATTGTTAAATGACATACCTATATTTTCGTTGTCTTGAAAAGAATCAGTATCACAGAATCTGTTTGTTTAAGAAACGATTAGAAATAAAAAATTAACTAACTGGGATATTAACTTTTAGAGACAGTTGATGGTTGTACCGTGCTGAGGAGATAGATAAATCATCTGTCTTCATATCATCATCATTTATTAAATCTTTGAATAAAATGAGTGAATTGTTATACGATGTATGTCAAGTTAAAACAACTAAAATTTTGTTCATCAAAAAAACGGTGACTGTCTACTTACAGAAAGGTAGTTGGGATACTGTCATGTCATGTGGTCTTTGTTTTCGTTTTTTTGTCCTTGAACAAGGTGTTGATTGATGAGTAGATGGTTCCAGCCCTATGTTTAATTATAAAGACTAATATCAGTGTTTTATGTAATTAATAATTTCCCTGTGAATAGTTAAAGCTGATAGTGGTAAATTTAAAAACTACTAACCATCTATACATAAAGGATATGATGGTACACGTATGACTCCACTACTACCGCAAATTGTTGGCAGCACTGCAATAATTGTAGTAGTAGAGTGATTGGTACACGTCAATGAAGATATTTTAGTAGAAGTTGGCGTTGATTTTGTGGCCACTGATATAATTAATGGTGCTGTAATGTTATTTAATTTGAAATTGAAACCGATGTGATTATTGTTCGGAAAAGATGATGAAGGCTTACCTGCATCCCTTCATGTGATGTCATAGTTTGATACCAGTATTGTAATTCGAGTAGAAAACTCATCGAAAGATATAACTGAAGCATCTCCACTTATTGTATACGCTGTTAACATGTAATACATAATGATATTATATAAAAATAATTTATAAGTAGTAGTACATTATATGGTGAATATAAAAGAAGTACTTACAAACTCCATGTCTTTCCTTTATTAATTGTCTCTGTAGTAGCCTTGCATGTATGGTGGTTGATGGGCCAGACATGTTTGTATTTGATTGAGGATCATCATGTCCAGGGACAGTTGTCAAATACGAAGTTACATATCCATCAGTTCTGATAGTATGGATAGTAGTTTACAGTAATGTGTACTGTAATGTTAAAGATAACAGAATTAACCATTGACACAGAGAGATGATAGTGGAATTCGTGTGAGTCCTTGTGTGAGGGAATCAGTTGATAGTGGTCCAGTTAATGCATTTGTAGTCATATTGGTAGATGTCATTGAAGAATTTTCATTAGATGTTGGAAAATTTATGTTGTCAGTTGTAATGAGATATACTAAGTACACAACGACATTTAGTATCACAATTATAAATAATCGTAGCACTGCAATGAAAAACATTGTACTGTGTTATACTCAATAGTTAGTTAATTTGATGCTAAATTAATAGAAGACATACAAACTTTATGTCGTTCCTTGAGAATTTTCATCCGATGTAACCTTGCATCTCTTGTATTTGATGGGTCGTACATGTTTGTATTTGGTTGAGGAGCAGATATTTTAGGCACTATCATCAATGATTATGGTTTGTAATAGTCATTTGGTTTAAAATGATATGTAGTTGGTAGTGTAATGTTTTATGTTGTGTAGTATAATAAGAACTAACCATTGACAGACAAAGATGATAACAGAATTTGTTCAATTTCATGTGTGATGCCATCAGGTGACAACGGTTCAGTTGATGTAGTACCTGAATTTTTTTTAGAGATCATTAAACAAATTTCTGTTGATGTTGACATTGTTATTGTGTCAGTTGTAATTAATAGATTTAGTAAAACAATGATTTGAATTAGAACATGTAATAGAGAAGAATATCGATCACATACCACTTTTTTTTTCTTCAAAAGTTGGCTCTATTGTAACCTTAACTCTCTAGAGTCTGTAGGTTGAGACATGTTTTTATTTTTTTAGAAAACAAAATTAATTGTCACTACAATCGAAATATAAGTTAAATACATCTAAATTATGTTAGTATGGAAACCATTAAATTAGTGTAGTGTTTTTTTTCTACAAATCTAAGTCACTACAAACCACTGACAGATAGAGATCATAATGGAATTTGTATGACTGCATGTTTCATGTCAACAGTTGATAGTGGTTATGCTGGCCAATTCCTAAAAAAATAGTAGAAGACAATGAGGAATTTACATTAGTTTTCAGCATTGTCAAAATGGAAGTAATTATGAGTACTACTAATATGAAAAAATGGCAGTAAGTTGAGGTATTAAAAAAACAGAATAGAGAACTCACAAATGTTTATTGCTCCATAGTTATCCTCCCTTGAATGTATAATATTTTCTCTGTAGCTTGAGGTGGATAATAGGTTTGCAATTTTGTTCGTTATATATAATTGTCAAGGTGTGGAAATCAAAATATGGATAGTTTAATGTACTGATAATGTAACACAGAGTCAATAAGAAGAAGAAATCTGTGTAAATGTTTAATTGGACTGGAGTAAATTTTTAGTAATGATAAATATATAGAGCATGAATAAAGTAATCGGAATGCACAGGTACCTCCAAATAATGCGACGAAATTACCGACCTGGATCAATGTCGAAATAATTGAATGATGTTGTATGAAAATTAGTGGATGCTGAAGAGAATCGTTGAGGGCCTGGGGTGTGGTGGATCACGCAGAGTCGGAGTCCCGAGTGTTGAGGGGTTTTGCTGAGGGGATCGGGAGAGGGGATTTGGATAGCGATATTACTGAGGGATACTGGAGGGCAGTGAGTAGTGGGTGAGTGAGTGCTTCCAGAACCCTCCGATGACTGGAAGAGGGGGAAGATAAATCCAGGGAATAGGCGATGTCGAGGAAACGTGGAAGAGTCGTCAAAGGCGTCGGGAATTTGGGTGAGATTGAAGCAGGCGTCGGGAATTTCGGGCAACTGGAGGTGGAAAATAGATAAACCACAGCGGCAATCGGAAAAATGAAGAACACAACGACTGTATATCAAGTCGGTAGTTAGAGATCGATAGAGGTGGGGATCGTGTGATTTGTAAGTCGATTTCCTGGAGAACGATAGTGAGTGCAGGATTGGGTATCGCAGAGAAGAGGACGGAGTGCTCGGAGAGGTCGCTGCTCCAGAAAACATTACTGGGAGAGAAATTGGTTATTCTTGGAGAAGTAGTGTGTGCACGCAGAGAATGACAGAAGCGGGATAGGGTTTCGCAGAGAACAAAATAGAGCGCACAGAGAGGATGATTATCCGGATAACTATAGGGGGACAGGGAATGGGTTTTTGTGGAGAATTCCTAGTTCGTGGAGGGTCGACGTGGGTGGTTGGGTGGATGGAACGTAATGGGAGAATGGCGTAGAGAGCCGGTAGATGGGCATGTGGTTGTGGAGAAAAGCTAAGATTAATATATATATAGATACCGATTAGATTCTCTTAATTTTTTCTAGGATAACTAGGAACTGTGGGACAACTGTGATGTTTTTTGATAAATCTACAATCAATTGGGTTATCAAAATTGAAGTGATATAGTTACTATAGTGATTTATAAATGATATGAGACCTTTATGTGGATAAAATTTATTGCCCGAAAATGGTTTATGAAGGTGGACTTAGTGGAGGTAGTCTTGGATAATGACAATTCTTGTTTATGAAATTGCAAGTGGTCCATAGTTTAGACTTCTGAGACATTGGAGTGTTGGGGATATAAGTTGTGGATTGATGTGTCTTTCCAGTTCTGTTCTTTGGATGAGGTTAGTTGTTTGTTCAGAATTGCAACATGTTTTTGGATGACGATGAAGGGATGAGATTTTTCAGAACATGTGTTGGCTGTTGAGAAACTTGTCTTGTATGATTTGAAAATTTTCCCATTAAGATGAGGTTGGTCGATTCCTAAATAAATATTTTCTATGATGATTCCCATGAAATTATAAAAAATGGTTCTAGGGTTTTGGAAAATAGAATATATGTAATCCCATGATAGAAGTAAATCTCTGGGATGAAGACCTCTATTATAGAAGAGAGGAGGATTGATAAAGGGATGACATGAGAAATTCTATTTGGAATATAGTATAACTATTGTTTTATCTATGAAAAATACCATGATTTATCTTTAGCGGAATCATTGTAGATGATATATATGTTTTTAGATTTAACGGGTATCGATTAGTTATATAAAATTCTAAAATTCAACAAATATGTACATTGGGGAGGATTCATTAGATTGAACTAGAAACCATGGAATGACATATGCATGAGGTGGGACCCCATATGTGGTGTTAGATATGATCAGTTCATATGGTGAGAAAACTATCAAAAATTTAGATTCGTACAGTGTTGTAATGGAAGATGAGTTTGTGCAGCGATATGTGTTGAGATATCAACAGAATGGTTTGGAAATTTGAGAAATGTTCAATGGTTCTATATTGAAAACATGTAATTTTGTAGGTTGTTCACTAGAACATGTGATGATGTGATAGGTCAAAGAGTAAGATTCATGTCTCAGAGAGAGTATGTTGACTATGAGTCATTCTGTTAGGGTATTTATGCTAATAAAAGAAAAATGTTTAATAGTTTATGATAGATACAATGAGCGAGTATCAATTTAAAGTAAATAAGAACGTACTAGTGGTAATGTTCTCTGGAGTGAGTTTTGGGTTATTAGAAGAGCTTGATGATGGTACCTGTTATAGTTGACAACATTATTAATGGGATTCTGATGTAATAATGATAATGTTGTTTCATTTGGGACATCAACATTCGGGTATTTAAGAGATGTTGGTGTTTTTTATTTTGATTACGAGAGGGACCAGGTGTATGAGTCATTAATAAAATATCATGGTTAGAGGAAGTTTTTAGTTTTAGGAATATATAGTATGTTTTTTGACAAAAACAAAGAAATGGATATAAGATTTGGTAGATCCCCTCACTTGAGAGTATTCTTTCATGAATACCTATAGAAGGTAAAAATTTAATGTGACAATGATGTGAGGGCTTTATGGAAAGAGTTATTCGAGATGAACCACTATAAACACTTATCATGGTCAATAATCCCTTATTGGGAGATATTATAGTGACCTTAGAATTTAAAATTATGTTTTTCATTATATTAAAACATATAATAACGGTGTTTTAATTATCATTTGTTTGGGTGATGTCTTGGGTATAATCTTAGTGGTTTTGGGTGGTTTTATAAATATCTAAGGGGTAGCGTAGTTAAGGAAAACCATAAAAATTATCATTATTAAATATTATCATTTTGAAAGAGGAATGTTGGGTGAAATATGATTAGAGTTAACTAGGTGACATTCCCTAGATAAGCATATAATTCAGAAAAGAAGAAAAAGTACAATGGGACTATGATTTTCCAAATCATGTGGTCAAGCCTTATGGGTAACCTAAATTAGCACTAATCCTCACATGGTTGGAATGTGGTGTTGTAAAGTTTCTAACAAACTCATTAAGGTAGATTTATTTAATCCAAAAATTAGTATTTTAACCCAAAACATCCTTGAAACCATCATTCTTCCTCCCACAATTAGGTTTTTAAATGTTAGGTACTATAGTGGTTGTTCTCGAGAACCACTCTACCTCTAAACAACAATTTTGGGGTATCTATAGGTTTGGAACATGAGAATTCAATGTAATTAGTTGTTCTTCCTCTATTATTTGTGTTTCTCAGAGACATCTTTTCATCTCCCAAGAAGGATTCATTGATCCTGGAAGTCATCGATAGATTTATTGATTTGAACATGAACTATTGGGATTCCATTTGATCCATTAAGTATCAAACCAATGATATACCACAGTTCCCTTTCTCTCTCTTGACCAGATATAGATATATTGGAGGAAGTTGTTCTCATTGGGTAATATTAATTGAATCATACAACTTTTTATGTTCTTCTACTTGGATCTTGATTCTAAAATTCACATGAGATTAATTGACGACGGTTCTAGGGATTTATGGTGAATAAGCTTGATCTGAATGTAAATTCATGAAATAGGTAATCAATACTCTCAAGTTAAGAAGTCCTTATCATTAATGGGAGTTTCATGAAATTTTGTTGCATGAGGTGCATTTGGGTACATTTCTAGTCTCGGAGACCCTTTCTTTATAGGATTCAAATGTGGGATCATCTATGGCATGCGATACACATTCTTGATACAATATGCCTATGGGTTGGTGTAGGATATGAGACCATTTAATGATATTATTCCCAAGGGGGTTTGTGTATGGACCATGAGACCCTTGGTTGATATCATATGCATGTGGGTGAATGTGTAGCCCATGAGAACTTTGCTTGATATGATTCTCATGTGGGTGCTTGTGTGGTTTGTGATACCATATTTGATATGAATTTATTATCACATTATATACTATAGATTAGGTCTATATTCTTGTATGGATTATCTGTTTTTAGATTAAAGGTACTAGGTTGATCAAGTTTGTCCTACTAACCCCATAGAGTGGGAGTAATGTCATTATAATTAGTCATTGTGATTTCACCTTCAAAGATGACTTGTGTTAGGGAGGTATTCTCCAAAGATGTATATTACATTGAGACGTGTGAGTATGGATTTTCTCAGAGTTAGATGTTGGGTTGATAAGTGTGAGTGTGTCTTTCCTTAGAGTCTTGAATTGGGTTGACATGTTGTCAAAGTGGTTTTCCCTTAAATGCAGATAAAGAATTATTATATAAAGGATAATCAAGGAAATATTAATGATATATGAATCTATTGGGCCATCATTTGGTCCATATGGAATGATATAAATCATTTTAATCACAAGTTTTAACATTAATTATGGGTTGTGGCAGAAGAAGATAGATCCAAGGTATGTGGTATCTTAGTTCATGCACAATGACTCGACACAAGATTGATTATTTAACTATTAACATTTTTTCATGGAATAAAAATTTATATACCATTTCAATTATGTTAAGGTTGAATTTTTGGTTTCCTGCTGGGTATTATACTCACAACCTGCATGAGAATCTCAGTTCTTGTTCATACCCTTTTATCCTATATTTCATATGGGGTCACGAGTGAAGCATGTTTCATATTTAAAGGAGGATTGTATCAGTCAAGGTGATACTGAAATATAATCAAAGATATTTTAGATATTTATTTTTGTTTATATTTATTTATTTTAATACACACACACACATAGGTATTCCAATTATAATAGATCTCCTTGATTAGGTATTGGGAATTGCATGTAATATTTTATAGCATGGGATGATATTATTGTTATTTCTGATATATCGATATTCTTTGGTTAATCTAATTATTTTTTATGTTACAAAATAATTTATTGGCTACCTATTACTATGGGAAAAATATCCCCAATGTGTGGCTTATGACCTCTCTACTATACACTAAACACTTTGATATATGGATCTTTGTTTGAGGCCATGGGACCCTCCAGCCTGGACTGAGTGATTCTGGTCAGGGTGTTATGGACAATTCTATTCTCTAATTACATCCCATTTCAATTTAATGACCAATTATTGTAAAATAATTTATTTGTCACTTGAATAAAATCTTTTAGTATAATTTACACATTTGAGTTTATTATAATAAAATATACAAATGTATGGAATAAAAGAAATTATAAGAATAATAGGCTAACAATCATAAAGAAAAAGATCAAAAAACATAAATAAATTAGTTTTATTTCAATACTATAAATTAATTTTTTTTAAATACACATGTTAAAAACAAAAAATGTTAATAAATATTCTGTATTGAAATCTATTAGTAACAATGTAATAAGGAAAAAACTTAGAGTATCATACCCTTGAGATAAGTATAATTATTTTATTATTTTTCTCCCACTAAATTTCATCACCCATAATCAACTTGCACAATTGTTTTTCTTATAACTTTGTGATGGATCCCCACTTATTGACACTTTCCTCTCAATCCATTCCTCTATCTATAGATCAATTTCTAAAAATATAATTATCAATAATGAGCCTCTAATTAGAAGGTTTCTTCAACTTCTTCCTAACATTGATGACTCATCTTATCAAACGCCATAGTTCAACATGGTTGATTGTTACTATTAATTATCTTCATAAAGTGATGCGATTGAAGAATTCTTTAAAAATTCCATCACCCACATGAATTGTTACAACCCTTGTATTTTTAATATGCTGTCACATTTAAGGATTATTAACATTCTAAATTATGAATTTATATATACAATTTAATAAACATTTATATTCAAAATTTATTAGAAGATACCATATAATAAATTAGAATCTCATAATATATTTAGTATTATTGTGGTTACTTTATCTCTTCATGGATGTTTTTTTAAAGGTTAATTAAATTTCCTTTACATAATTTCTTATTTTGAAATATAAAAAGAATTATTTTTTTGTATGTTCATTGTAAATGGAGATTAATGTCAATTATATAAATTTATGTTTATATTTATGATCATAAATAATATTATGAAGTTATAAAATAATGACAAGGGATATCATATGTAAATAAATGTGTTTTATTTTGAAAATATAATTTTCCATGTATTATATGGTTTTATTTAAAAGGTATATTTATAAATTTTTATAATTCTAACTTGATGAAATAATATTAATTTTTAGACACTTAATGAAAAAATATAATGGAGAGTTATTTTTGAAAATTTTCTAAAATGGTGTTTTCTCATTGAATAATAAAGAATACAATTTTTTACAAATACAGTTACTTTTATGACATCGTCATGATATAAGAAGGATATAAACAATTATAAATTTTTTTTATATAATTATTTATATTTAATGAGTAAAATAAATAATTTTAACATATTATGTTGAATTTAAAAACATATATTTTATATTTTTAAACCAAAGTGACATTTTATTCTAATAAATATTTTTATGTGTAAATTTTAATTAATTATTCACAATTATTCTCTGTTTTGGATTGATTTGAAATCCCCAAAATGGTTTTTTGATTATAAATTAATAAATATCACGAGATTTAAAAATAAATTTTATTTTGGTATAAAACCATTTTTATACTTAAAATAAATTTTAAAGAAAGAAATTTAGGATCCACTAAAAAAAGTTTTGTTAAAATTATTATTTTCTCACATATAAAAAAATATTCTAAAATGTTTTCAGAATTTTGAAGAAACATCTTCAAATTATTTAATAATTTATATTTCATTTTCAGGAATACAATTAAACATTATTATACTAAAAGTTTTTCACCCTAATAACAGTTAAATATGGTAAAATGGTTAAATTATGGGATAAGGTCAAAAAATATAAAAAACAATTAAATGAATGTATAGAGGACTTGTAGACCTAATTATTACATTTTTTCTAATTTATAGAATTTTATATCCAATTTCCTTGTATAAGACATCCTTTTTTTATATTAAGAAATTAGTATTTACAAAAATTATACCCCTCTCATATATTAAATGAAACCTTCACCAGCACATGTCTCCTAAATCCATGAGAAATTTATATCAACCCATCCATAGAAAAATACTTACCCAACTATCATTTACATTTAATATAGGTAATTTTATAACAAAACAAACAACTTATGAATGCTTAAGGAGTGGTTTAATGGAGGATATCAAAAAAAGATGAAATTTTCTTAACCGAGCTATTTTTTATTTTTTATACATCATAAAAATATATTAAGAAACATAATAATATAATGAAATTGGTATCAATATTATATATAAATTTTGAAATTATTATTATTCACCCATTATCTAACTCATTATTATCCATTAAGAAATGAAAAAATTCTCGTTTTATCTGAATACTACCGAATTCAGGAGGAATGTTTTTTCCCTGTGACCTTTCATGGATGGTTTTAAAATGAATTTAATGAATATATATTACATTTAAAACCTTATTATAGTTCTATACAGATTATTTTTACATTATATTAATAAAAGTAGTAAAAAATGGTCATTATAAAATTTTCTATCCTAAAACTATCATACAAAGATAATTTTGTTTATTTGAATCTATTTGGATAACCTATTGAAATGTATAATTTTTTTTGTAACTAGTAGGTTAAGATATCATTATGTAAATTATATTTGGTTTTTTCATCAACGATAATATTAATATTGATCTAATTATTTATATACCACCTTTTATTCGCTAAAACATATCCACACAATCATATTTCGGATCCAATTATGTAAAATTATTATTGAAAAAACAATACAATAAACCAATAAATTCAAAAATAATTTTGTAAAGTCCATTACAATACATTTAAAATCCAATAAATACTAAAATCATGGCCATGGAATAATAACTGAAATCATTATACTAAAACAAACATGGAGTGATTAAAATTAGTAACACCAATGAATAATATTAACTAAATAGGTAATATTATAATATTTGAATATAAAATATTCAAAATATAAACAATGTTATTATATTACTTGTTAATTAGACTAATTATTTTATAAAGGAGGTTTGAATTTGTCTGACCATGTGGAAATATATGGTAGTGATTTATATTTATCTCAATTTTCTTCTATTGAGTCATATATAAAGTTATAAACCTATTATATTTTATATAGTCTATAAAATATCTATTTTATAAATTATATACTTATTAATTGTATTTAATATACCATTTTTTCTCTCTCATGAATTGTGTTTTTATTTAAAGGTCACCAAAGCCAAAAGGGTTATTTGACTAAATTTTTCTTCTTTGCAATATGGCATGTAATATGAATATATATTAATTTATAATGTGTATATACCTACTAGTTTATAAATTATATAATTATTATATATTTTTTAGGAATTTAATCTTGTTCTCATGTTCTTTATTTGAAGTTATTTTTTTATTCTAAAATCCATAAGGGTTTGATTTAAATTCAATGCATTAATATTTTTGAAGTACTTATCGAAATATTTGTATTTTATATTCTTTATATTATTTCATAAAAAATATATTCTATACATAAATGAATTTTTAATGTCATTTAATTCTATCTTCGAGTTTATTAATAATAGTTAAAAAATAAAACTATTTGTTTCTTATTGGTTACTTTGTAATTTCATTAAAAATATATAAAAAGAATGTATTTTTATAATTTACCTATTTATTATATTTTATCATCATTATGATTTTCATTCATTACGTAGATTAAATTACATTCTCATTTGTTTTTTTTTCAATGAAAATTATTTACTTTTTATTCAATTTTTTTTCATTTTAAAAATTAATCTGAGAAATAGTTATTTCTTTTTATTTTTATGTTATAACTATATGTTCTTATTATTATTTATTCAAATTATTATTTTTATGAGTTTTATGATGGAAGTTAAATATCCTTTATGTATTATTTATTTTATAGTTTTTTACATTATATATGATGATTGGTATGTATGATATTTCCCTACAGAGTATTTGTTAATGATTTATTCTACATTGAATTTATGTAGGTATGAATGGGTGAAGTTATACTAATAAAATGGTTACTATAAGGGAGATTTTAAGAGTGATATGAAGATTATTCTTAATTAACCTCCAATATTATTATTTTTATGTTGTGTTTTCATATGGTATTAATAGTAAATTCTTGATCTGTGTAGTTGAAACATATCTATCTTATTTTTTAAAGGAATATAAATATTGTCTAAGGTCTTCACACTTATTTTATTCTTGAAATAGTCTAAGTTTAATATTATGAATCATAATTTATGATCCATTTTTTTGTTGTGAATAATTTATATATACTATGTTCATTTACTTCGATTATGTTCTCATACCCATTTTATCATCTTAATCTCCATTGCGATCTTCAATTTTTAACTCTTATGTTTACTATTATTGAGTGTTTGAGCTCAACCTTCTTATATTCCATTTTGATAGGTTATGAAGAATAATTTTATATAAGATATGACTTGAATGGTATCATTTTTGGATAAATTTTTCGGGATTTTCTGAATAATTATTGTTAAATAAGGAGTTCGTGGTATAGTGGAATAAATTTACATCTGGTGCAAAAGTCTTGGGTTTTTTTATTTTAATATTTTTTAATATCTATATAAAATTGATAAACTATAAGGTATTAGTTATGTATGTGTTTCAATATTGGTTAATAATATTTTTATTATAAATTGATAATTGTTTTCCCTATATTTACTATCAAATATTATTTGTAAAAGAATTTTTTAGCATCAGATCCGTGTATACAGTTATAGGGTATCTGATGAGTCATTCTTTTACTCTATGTAATTCCATCCTAGATACATTTCTTATCTTGATTCTATTTTCAATAATCTTTTATAATTTTTTTTTCAATATGGCTAGCTCTATATTATTTGTTTTCCACTTGTGCTACTTGGGAACCACATTCATTTTAATTCGGTTTTATATTGGGAATATCCAGTTGATTTATTAATTTTGGAATAGTATAAAATGATATATAGAATCAATAACTCTTAAAATAATTCGCAAATATATTTTTGAATTTATTTACTATTTACAAGACTATGAGAGACATATTAAATTACATTGCTCACTCTCATTACACTTATTAATCTATTGTTGATTCTTATAAAAGGACTCTTGGGAGAAATGTGTCTTATAAAAAGAAGTCTTTATAGTTTTTTCCTTATTATACCATAATGATCTTAAAAAATTAAAATTAATCATGAAAATTTCATTAATTTATTAAATTATTTTTTAACTAATACACATGGATTATTTCTCCCTTTTCACAACTCTTAATAATTCAAACTTTTTATTTTATGAAATGTGTTTTAGGTGATTTTCTGTGTGTCTACCCAGAATGAATCATAATAAATTATGGATTAATTTTACTAAATTATACCATTTCCATTATCATAACATCTAAAAATAGAATTTTTTTAATATCATATAATAATAAAATTATATCTAAAGATAATCAACAAAGAATTTTCAGACATCAACTAAGAGACATTATAATTTCTTCTAAAAAATAAATATTATAATAAATCATGGAAATTGGAAAATAATTATTCCAAAAACTCAAAA
This sequence comes from Viscum album, assembly GCA_963277665.1. NCBI lineage: Eukaryota > Viridiplantae > Streptophyta > Magnoliopsida > Santalales > Viscaceae > Viscum > Viscum album. Next base: position 965,243,933 of record OY728133.1, on the reverse strand, counting down.
AATTAAAACTTCTCAATAAAATATTATAATTACTATTCAAATAATTTTATTAAAATATATATTATAATTAGTTAAAATAATAATCATTAAGAAAGTCCCAAAATTTCACAATTTTTTTAAATGACACTTTCAAATAAGAAAACTCAAGAATAAATATGTTTGAAATAACATAAAATATTAAAACAATTACTAGAATTTAATGAAAATATATTTTTGAAACATGTATTAATATAAATTCACAACACTCACACAAATATAGTGATCTTAGAACCTGTACAGATGATAATAAATTGAGTTTTAGGTTTCTTGGAGTTTACATTGTTGGGATGAATGAAGTAGCCAAGGTTTTATAGTTGGGGATAAATGAGGATTATTCAATTGTAATGAATTGGTTATTAGTATATGGTTATAATGTATCGTAGAGTTTATTTTATTACAGTTTTAAATAAATCAATTTTACAATTAATTATTCAATATATTGTACTTATTTTCAATTTTAGTAGGGATGTAGATGTTGTTAGAGTTGGATATATATATATATATCTATATATATATATATATCATTCCCCATGGTCCATGTTGGTGGTTGTACGTTCACTATCGAGCATTTTGTAGTTATGGGATAAAACTATTGGATGAGTAATATTTTAATATGACTAAGGGATGATTTTAAGTATCCAATATTGGTCAAGATGTTAAAATTCTCAATATGATCTGTTTTTACCATTAAACTATGAAAGAACAAGAAAAGGACTACATTAGATGGAAACCATGAACATACAACGAAAAAAATTGAAACATTATAATTGGAATTACCCTTTTGAACTGAAATATGTTTCATATTTAAAAATATAGTATTAAATACAACACATCATTACATTAATATATAAATCAAAATTATATATATATATATATATAACACATGAGAATTAATATAAAGTATTAAATTTTTTAAAACCATTGTTTGGAACAATGAATGAATAAATTAACTTTTTATAAGACATATGTTATTTATTTTAATAAAAATATATTCTTTGGGTCTTTAAAAAAATTTATTTCCAATAAATTACTCCATTAAACAATAGTTATATGGTTGTATTATTTTTTAAAAAAATAAGTAAATTTTCTACTTTTAAGAGATTCGATTATTTCAAAAAGATTAAAAAATTTCAACAAACAAAACTTTTATTCAAAAATTAAATCCATCATATTTAATTTTTATATTATATTAATTTTATTTTTGGAATCATCATGCTGGAATTGTCATATGGTGAATTATTAGTATTTTTTTAAAATCTCTATTTTTATATAATAATAAAAAAATTAATTTAATACCTATATTGGAGTGTTTTTTATCGAATTTGGAAATAAAATTATTTAAAATATATTCCATATGGTTAGTTAGGATAATAAAAATTAGTTAATAAGTTGAATTTAAATTTAGGGTATACTAATATTTTACCAATGTAAAAATTTATTGCCATGATAAGGGTTAAAATGAGGTAAACAAATAAACCGAGTGGTGATATTCCAAGAAACGATTATTAAATTTTTTTTGTGGAATTTCACAACCTAAAAAATTATTTTAAACATTAATTATTTAATTATTTTTCAATTTCCATGAAAATGAATTCTCATTTTTTTATTAAGAAATTATATTTACAAAACTGCCACCCCTCTTACCTATAACATAATCCCTTCACCCCTACTATTGTCCTTACATGACATCCATTTTTTATTGACCAATTTCTACATAAATACATCTAAATCCTCTTTTCAATATCATAGATGTTTTTATCTATCTAAAATACAAATTCATGTTCCTTAAGGTGTTGTGCAGGAGAGGATATGAAAAGGAAAATGATATGGACTTAAGAAAAATATTTTAATATTTTAATCTTCAACCTCCCCCAATGGTATTCCATAAAAATTTTCTTAATATAATATGAATAATAAGTATACTACTATTTTATTATGTTAATGGAATATACCTTATATATAAAACAATCATTTTAATCAAAAAAATGAAAATTTCTCTCATAATATGTGAGGACTACCACCTCTGTAGATGGATTTTTTCATTTTTCATCACCACCTTCATGGATTGTTAGAGTTTTGTTTGTAAAATATTAATATAATAATAATATCATAACTTATACCATGTCAAATAATTGATTAATAATAATTAAAATAAATAAATAAATATATTTCATAATGGTAACTAAAACCACACAGATAAACAAGTTATCAAATGATGACATTTATATTATATGAACTAAGAAAATAGGACCATTTAAACTTATATAATGACATGAAAAAAAATTCATTTCACTTTCGGATTTCCCATAGAATTGTCTAAAGAAATTTCATTATCATCAATAAATCAAAATGACCCGAGAACTATGAAACCAACACCCTTGGGATTTTAAGAGTAATCATGATGGCTTAATAAAATGATTATAAATGAACATAAAATTAAAATAATAAATAAAATATACATGGATTGTTTTTAATAAATTTGCTAATAAAATGAATTTTATTACTCATAATGGTTACCATGTGAACTAGTTGAGTCTGATTCCATGGTATGGGTTCCTCTAAACCACCCAATTTTATTTTGAGTTAAGATCTCTCTCTCCAAGGCTCATTTTTAATCTCTATTATTATAAATTTATTCATCTATGTTATGTTTATATGTCACTAAAAGATATATCTAGTTCATTTTCCAATTATTTTTTGATTTTATACATAATTTTCATGTTAACTTATTGATATTTAATTTAATCTAGATTTTTCAATTGGAACATTCCAATCAAACAATCCAAGCCATGTTCCATACAGTTAATGTTTTATCCCCTACATGATTTTATAATACTTTTACTATTTTGTGGGAAACCGTTCTTATTTACTAATATTATTTGGAAATGTACGATGTGTTAACCTTATTTAATGGTTCATTACCTATTTCTAAAAACATATTTTAAGAGGTAGATTTCTATACCTTCTCCTCCAACATATATTTTTAAATCTTCTTTAACATTTACTCCAAATTAAAAACATGTGTTTCATTTTTCAAAAAAAAGCTCTAAATTTTTAATTATTTCTTCTATTAAGTATAATTATATAATATGCAATGATTATATTTTGAGACAAGACATTATAATCCATTTCATTCTCTTGGTTTTTTCTCATATGATTATGCCTTAGGTATAATTTTATTATATAGATCATATATTCATGTACTTGTTATGATGTGAAAATTGGTCCTTGAATTATATAGACCTACAACACAGAAGTTAATCTTTATGTCTCTAGAGGTATGATTTTAGAATTTTCTGGTAAGATTATTCCATTGAGATATTATGTTTTTAGAATCTAGTTAGGTGATCTTGGAATGGTCCTTCCAGAGATATTTAACCTTTTTTTATGATGTCATCATTTATATTTCTTCTAAATTCTTACAAAGACATTTTCCATGATATTATTTTTTATTCCGTTATTTAAAATGTTTATATATGACCTTACTATATTATGATACCATGTAATGACTTTTAACTCAGATGTTATACATTATTTTCATATTTTCCCCCTTACTGGGATTTATATATCACCATTTTCATATCATTGTTCACTATGGTATCAAATTCAGTAGTAGGTGTTCAGTGGGATTTATTATAACCTTATGGAGAAGAAAATAATGAATATATCATTTATTTTTTTGTTGATATATTATTTCACTAATTTTATAATAAAACTGGATATCTATATCAATAGATTTATATTTATGGGTATTTTTTTGTTAAAAATGGTGAAATAAATTTTTATGAGATTTACAATGTTCTAAATGGTATTAAATAATGTTCTAATTATTTTTTTTTCTGATTATTACTAGAGTAAATTAGTGAATAAAACAAGGATACATTTAAGTATATGAAAACAAATAATTTTTTTCAAGGTATATATTTTGTGTTTTCCTTGAAATATAATCCATATATAGATATAAAAAAGTTGATGTAGGCTGTTACATAAGTTCACATTGGGGTAATAACCCTGAGGATGATTTATTGGGTATTAAATCTATCTTCATCCAATGTGTAAGTAGTGGTCCGAACTACAATTTTTTTTTGAAACTCTAGTGTGATATGTTTTGGATAATTTATATACTTTTAATGAACCATTATTAATGATTGAATGTAATATTATGTACATTTATAATGTAATTTTTAAATATGTAGGTTAGAGAACAAAATAGGAAACTTACCTTGGGTAACCAAAAATGAAGCCTTGATGTTCATAAGCTTTGTTATAAATTTCATTTAATAATTATTACTTCTTAATTCATAGTGTTTATTTTATGCGTAAGTTGACAGTTTCCAAAAATGTAAATCCTTTTTTGATGCATGTATTTGTTGGGTACAATATGGCATTACTTGAAAAACATACTCACGTTAGGAATAATAACACGAATCTTGTGGATCCCCATCTTTCTACCATGAAATATCAAAAAAAATGAGTTCATGAATCAATTGTCTCCAAATTTTAGTTGAACTTATGAGACATTGGTTAGGGGAGAATTGGTTAATCTTATTTTAAAGATATTATTTTTCATAAAGTCCTCTAAGGTAGAGAAAATTATATTTTTCAATTATAATTTTTATGAAGAAGTTAAATAGTGCTGGGAACTCACGAAGGAAAAAAACATAAAGGATACATTAAATTAACGATGTGGTAAGTAATTTGGGTATGTATTTTTCAATATTTTTCCCTAAACTTCCTATCTTAATATTTATTGTGATTTTTTGGGACACAAGAAAAGGGAGGATGAATCTTTCATGTCATATGAAGAAAAAATGAAATTTAAATCAAAGTATGCCTTTGAATATTTCATTAACCCAAGATTTATAGTTGAAAAATTATTTATTGGACTAATGTTATGTTTTTAGAAATATTTATAAATTAGTATATTTGATAGAAATGAGGAAATTTTCCTCTGTTCCATCAAATTTCAGTTGGTGATTAGTGATTCTCTATTTTTTCACTTGGATGGAGATTAGAAAATTCATATAGATTTTAATTTTTAGGAATCAATAGATAAATATAATAGAGAGAATTAAATATAACTCGAAACTTATCATAAGTGTTTGTAGAAACATCATGGTTACTACATTAATGGGAATACATAGTTTTTATAAAAGTGTAAAGGAGGGTAATCGAGCTAATTAATGTCAAAGGGAGATAAAGAATCCCACTAATAAAGAGGAATAAATGATGGAAACAATAAATCCTCAAATAAGTTCTAATTTATTAGTTATTAGGAACACATAATGAATTAAAACTAGTTCCCATAGCCAAGTTTTTTTAAGTGGAACCAATGAAAACAACCTCCAACAAAAGGAGACCAAGGGTGGGGTTATACTATCGCTAATGTTAAGGCAGATCTTGAAAATTAAGTGGTGGTAGGAACACTTTTCATTTATTACAAAATATTGAAAATACTATTTTACTTCATATATATTTATATATATCCTTCCATATCATGAAATATTAGTATAACTATCAAAACACACCCCCAATATATAGAAGATGAATCATTTTTGAACAATAAAAAAAGAGACAATTATAACTTATAGGTATATAATACCTTCCTAGTAATTGTTTGTGGGATGAATATCCAAGTAAAACTTATAATATGAATTTAATTATACACTGGGATTAGATTGGATACCTTTATATAGAGCTAAAATAATATGTTGGGAGATAGAAGTCACATTCCATTCCCCGAACAACCCTCAGATTATTTAGAGTTATAGAGGGGAGGATCAATCTTATTTAAACAATTATTATCATTAATTCATATTATTTCTCTATATAAAATAATATATATCTCAAATTATTCATTGAATATAGGGGATTAATATCAAATACATATCTATTATGAGGGAATATACAGATGTATTCCCTAAGAGTTTCCTAGTCTTCGTTTTGACTGATTGTTTTTTTTTCTCAATTAAACTTATACCTAAATATCTTACCATTACCCAGAGTTGCTATAAAATGGAAATAATTTAATTTGAAGAACTAAATAATAAATTTAATTATAATTTAAAAAATGGTTTTATATACCCATGTGATTCACCATTGGGTTTGTCCGATCTCTTTGTCAAAAAGAAGGATGGGTCAATGAAGCTCTGAATTGATTATTATGAATTAAAAAATCATGATAATGAAAAATTATTCCCTTAACATGTTTTTTAATTTTTTTATCAGGTATGTGGGTTATAGTATTTATATAATGTTTACCATTAGAATATATATCATCAATTAAAGTTAAATACAGATGATATTTCAATGAGTAACTTTCGATCAATGTATGGACACTATGAGTTAATAATAATTCCATTTAAACACACCAATGGTCTAATAAAATTCATGGAATTTATGAATATATTGTTTAAATATTAAATTAAAATACTTATGGTTGCCTCTATAGATATTATTCTTGTATAATATAAAATAAAGTAAGAGTATGATATCTATTCACTTAATGTTATAATAACTTTGAGATATGATAACTTATATGAAAAGTAATGTAAATGAGATTTTTGGGTAGAGAAAGTATCAATATTAGGTAATTTGATCACAAACAATGGGATATATATAGATATTTTAATTAAAATGTGGGATGAAGAATTTGTAATACCTAAATATGAAATAAATATCCATAGTTTCTTTGGATTAACTATACACTATCAGCATTTTTTGAGAAATTTATCCTGATTTTCAAATCCCATAACAAAGATAACCTAGAAGAGTGTAATGTTTTTTTGAAAGTTATGAATGTGAAAGAACTTCAAGGTGTTGGAGAAGAAGCTAATCACTGCACCTATACTCACACTACCCACCAGTGGGGAAGGATGTTTGATCTTTATTTATTATTCAAAGAAGTAATTGGGATATATCCTATTGGAAAATGTAAATGTGATATACTATTACTCTCAACAATTGAATAACCATGATAAAAACTATCCAATGGATGGTATGTAGTTGGGGACTATAATATTCACATTAAATATTTGAGGAAATTATCTATAGATAGATAAGTGTGACATATATATAGATCATAATAGACCCATGTATATATTCCCACAGTAGGAGTTCAATATATGCTTACTAAGGTGGTTAGCATGGATCATGGATTACTATTTCTTGATCCATTATTATTATAGGAAGGTGAATAAGTTGGTATATTATCTTTTTATAAAGTATCCTACATCCTTATTTGTGATTTTGATTAATTAGGATTTAATATTCATATAGATACATATAATTGACATGGGAATCGGGAAATATGGAACACTGTCCTTCTCCGATCAAATGATTTATCAATGATCAATTTTTTGGAGAGAAAAGAAATCACAAAGGGTTTATGCTATGATAAAAATTTTCTGGATAGTATATGAAATGGGAAATCCTTGGTGTTCATTATTGATAATGAAGTATATGTGAGTTTTGGGATACTACTATGTGTACCATCATATCTTGAGGAAAGGAAGGAGTTACCAAATAATGCTAACAAATCAATAGTATCTATCCACCTAGGGAGAACTGAGATATATAGAGATCATTGAGAGAGCTACTATAATAAGAATATAAAGAAGGATATTTTTGATTATATGTTGAATTGATTAGTATGTTTTTACGTGATGAAATAACAGAAATATACTAGGCGTAAGCTACAACCATTACCCATACCAACATGGAAATGGGATAACATCACCATAGAATTTTTCATGGGTCTTCCAAATATATATAAAGGATATAATTTTATATCTGTTGTAGTGAACTATCTATAAGTTATTACTCAATAAATCATGATTTCCTAGGAAATCTCACTTTATCAACACAAAATGTTATATATTATAGAAGTAGTGAGGATATATAGAACACCATTATGAATTATATCGGATTGATATCTGAGATTCAATCACATTTCAATAAAGGCATCTATCACACAAGGAATATAGCTTTCAAATTCATTGTGCTATATTACCCAAAACTGATGTCCAATACGAAAGAAATATCCAAAAACACTAGGATATGTATAAATCCTTCTCTATGGACTTAAAAAGTTGTGTAGGAGAAATATCTACCTCAGATTGTGTCTTTGTATAACAACAAATTGAACTAAATAATTTAGTTTGATCCTTATGAATGAATATGTGGGAAGATATGTTGAACAATTATATGTTAGGATGATATTGGTGCAATAAATATTAAAAGACCTAAATTGGTTTTAAAAATACTGTATAAGGTTAAAACCATTGAAGAACACAATAGGGAATGTCCAATTTGATATAATGGTTATGTTGATAATCATTGAAAAAATTTATAGTTTGAGGTAAATTAAAATGTTTTCATTTACATATCAATATATAATAGAGTTATGATGTTTGGGAAGAATGGAAAGATATGTCCCAAACACACTGACCCATTGAGGCTTTTGATCATATCATAGTTGTGGCCATTTGACTAGAACTACAAAAAAATTCTAATAATTTATGTGTTCTACATATCCCACTTGAGGAATTACACACCAGATCCCTCACTTATATTTAATTAAAAGGATGTATAGTTAGAGCATGTTATTTCTTATATGGATAACACAATGAAGATCTAGGACCGGAGAGATACCAATAAATGAAACAATACTACCTTACATATGAAAGTAATTTATAGGAACCATAAATTTTAATAAGAAACATAGGAACCTATGGAAGAAATGAAACATAAGTCACATAATTTGGTTTATTCATATATTATAATGAATTTTTTTGGGGATGTTTCTTAAGGGTTATGAATATAATGATTCTCAACTCTATAAATGGAAACCACTTTCTGAATTTACACATGTTTTATATATAAGATTATATAGTTAATCAAATGAACATCATTTTATTAACATATAATGTTAAATATATAAAAACTATATTATAAGAAAATTATGTAAAAGTATAAAATTTGTTGAAATAAATGCTAGGAATAGAGAAAGTATACTTTTATATTTAGTAAGTCAATAATTATATATTTTCATAAATTTTTATGGGTTTTTTAAAAAAAATAACTCTCATAAAATGGTTTCCTTAAAAACTAGTTATTTTATAATATAATTTTATAAAATCATAGTTAATTTTTAGAATGGTAAAAGATTCTACCACGTCTCAAAATAAATATTTTTAAATAAATAATTATTTAAATTTAAAATTAAATTTCATATTTTTATAATATTAGTATGATAAAATTAATTCTATTTATGTAATCAACAAGATTAAGTCATCTTATAGTGATTTTTGATGTTTTTTTTAAAAAAAAATGTATTTTTAGGGAATTGTAAAAATATTGATTTTATTACTTATATTGAGGTTATTTTTCTCACCTTTTGAAATTTCATTTACAAATTTCATTTATTATTTATAAATTTCACTATAATTTTTTTTTGTGAAAAGTTAAATTTAGTTTTAGGCCATAAAATTAAGCTAACATGGTAAACATTTTTTGTTAAAGTAATGGTTAAAATGAGGAATAATTGTTAAATAAAGATCTAAATATCACATCAGAACATCAAAAAATTGGTGGCTGATATATTGAATGAACTTAAATAATATTTTACATATAAATTATCAATATCGGTTTCATTGTCATTAATAATGAAATCATTTTTTATATTTTTTGAATGTATATTTACAAAATTTCCACCCCTCTCCCCTATAAAAGTATCTCTTCACGACAACTAATCTCTTTACACTATAGTTCTCTTAGAATGACCGAATTCTCACTAAATCCCTCCCAAAAACACATTTCCATATTCTAGAGGTTCTGGTGTCACTAAACATCCAATCTATTCTTTTGTAAGGTATAGTCTAAAATATAATCTCAGAAGGAAGAGGTATAGATTTTTAATGTCTTATTTTTTCACCACATACATATGTATTTAATAAAAAAATTAAATAATGAAATAAATAACCTAAAAATATTATAATTTAATTATATTAATAGAATATCTGTTCCCAAATGGTTTAGTTATATTATTTTAGAAATGAAAACATCTCCTATATTTTGTACGGACTGCCGCCACAAGGGGAGACATGATTTATTAATCATTGCCACCATGATGGATGATTAGAGATATATATTTATATTTAAATATTATTATAATATGAATATTATATCATATTTATTATTTTGTAATGGATGGATAATTTTTAAACTTAAAAAAATATTTCTCAAAATGGTTGGTAAAACTACCAAGAAAAACATGCCATTAAATGAAGACATTTATACTCATTGGACCATTATAATATGACCATTTTAAATTCTATAATAACATTAAAATAATTTCATTTCACTTTTGGAGTTTTTTATCAATTTGAAAAATTCTTCTTTAATCTTCAATTAATTAAAGCTTCCTTGGAACACTGAAATTAAAACTATGGTATAGTAAGAATAAAAATGATGTAGTAAAAAATGATTATAAACAAAAAAAATATTAATAATTAATCAAATAAATATGTAAAATATTATATGGAAATTATTTAATATTCTTTATATGATTATTTAGGATGTTAGACATGTGACATAAATGGGTCATGACTTGAGGTAAGGGATCCTCCAAATAACCATCCATAATTTTAGGTTATGCTTTCTCTCTAAAATATCATTTTATATATCTACTATTCTCATGTATATATTTTCAATAATTTATAGGTTTTTCATATATATATATAAATATATATATCTAGGTTATTTACCCTTCACTTTCTGGGGTTACACATTTTATGATAGTTCAATTCTCAATCTTTCATTAAAACAGACTTGTTTAAATTTGTAATCTCCAGTCAGGATTTGTGTGACCACTAATAAGGGGTGGGGGTTGTGGGTGAATTAGTGGTTATATATTTTTAACGTTTTCATATTATAAAAATACAATATATTTCTTTAATAAAAAATGAATCTTCTGAACCACAACAAAAAATCACACACACAAAAACATAAGAATTTAAAAATTTCATCACTCAACATTAGTACCCAGTCATTGACATGGCCTTAAAATAATATAAGATCACATATTACATTTCAAGAAAAAATTTTATATAAATAATGATATATCCATCACTTTTGATTCACTATAGTCCTTTTAATGTGTATGTGTTTCTTATACAATTTAAATGATATTTTTTTAATAATGAAATAGAAATTCAAAAAAAGGGTTTAACACATCATCACTATAATAATTGGATTCTTCACACATACACATCAACAACTCAGTCATTCTTTTTCATCATTTTTTCATTTAATAGAGTAAGGATGTATTCTTACTTCTTCCACTATCTAATTTATTCTTCATTGGACAACTATCTATATCTCTCATCATTATCACCCAAACCTACAAATAATATATATATATATATATTATAAGAAACTTCAGTTACCATTATATTATTATTTATCATAGATATTCATAATAATATGGGAGTTAATAATATTGAATTACTATATTTTTTTGTAATTCTATGATGATGAAAACAACTTTTGTAGACTCCCTATTTTTAAAAAAAGGATGTCTTCCCCCAACACCCTCTAGGATCATAAATTTATAGTATTTAACATATAACATATTTCTTACATGAAAAAATATTTATATAAATCTATAAATACATTTCAATTAATATATTCATAATTCTCAAATTTTTTATTCACAATGAAATATATAAGAAAAATCTTCAATTGGGGAATGTAGATGACTGTAAACATGTATAAATATCATATAATCTTCATTATTTATTGAAAATTAATTTCATACACATTAAATACCATGAAATAATCTTCATATATACATTATTGCATATGTATCGATAAATTCATGAAAAAATGATACAAACATGACAACTCATATCCGGATAGTCATCCATATAAATACAGTCGAACAACCACCACATTCCTTATATAATAATTCATGTTCTTAAATATTTCATATCAATTTACATACAAAAATACCATGGTATCCTCTTTCTATTGTGAAAAATCTATCAAACCATTCTTCATAATAACTATAAATATGATAAAATGGATCATCAATTTTATAATTAAAGAACAATATCACCTAACATCATCTGAAATGAAAATATATTTCTACACATATTTTTTCATATAATATAGTAATAATTTCATGTCACTATATTCATATATATATTTAAGGATTATAAAAAATTCTATAGTTTAATATTACATTTGGTTGATCATACAATTTACCAAACCTACTGTGCTAGCCATAGGCAGTCAAACCTCTATGTGTTTCAATAATCATTTAACCTACCATGTGGTAGGTTAGGATTACTTCATGTGGTTGTTTCATATTTTTACCCACATTTAGTTGGTATCACCTCATACATTCACTTGGTCAGAGAAGATTCAGTTACCATATAATGATCATAGTAATACATTTCCATTGTATGGTAAGTACATCACCCATGACATCACACTTCATGAAATAAATTCTATTTCTTCTTATTGTCACTAACCCTACCATGACATTAAAAATGTTGCGATCACATGGAAATCCCTTTTAAATTATTAAATGTTATACACAATTTTAACTGTTTGCAACTTCAACAAGTTTTGAACATTATGAAGAGAATAATTTATCTTTAGATATAATAACCCTTACTTCCATTACATATAGATTTTTGTTTTATCTAAAAAACCAACAACAAAATATAAAATCCTAATTCCAATTCCATTTTTTTCACAAAAAACATGTAACATATTGGCCTCAACAATATCCCCCTTTGAATTTTTTTAACCAAGGACCATAAATCATTAATGTTCAATAGCCCAAGATATGGATCACTATTAAATAAATTTAATCCTATGGCTGTAAAAATTTTATAAGAAACAAAAATAATTCATAAAATACCATCTTGTCCAAAAATTTGAGATCAAGAATAATTTCAAATTTATTTCATTACATAAAATGTTATAAAAAAAATTGACAACGAAAACTGATTGAGTCCAAGAGGAAATAGTTCATGAATCAATGTAAATAATATATTAAAACCATTTACATAAAAAAAATATTAAAATCATAAAATTACCCTTTTAAAAATTCCCTTAAATATATTATCACTCAAAATAGGATAAGAAAATATAACTGTATTTATTTGTGTTGAAATATTTCTCCCCCTTTGAAAAAAATATCAAAATAAAATAATAAGGATGGTAAAATTATCACATTCTATATCCTTGTCTATTATGTTGTTGAACACCCATTAATAACACTATCTTTTGAAATGTACCTTCAACAATGGTTTTTTTAAAACATCAAAAAATAGCTCCTCTGTAGGGAAAAATTATATCTTAGTTCATTTCATTCATAAAAATACTTAATGATATGATATTTCTTATCAATGTGATTTTTAATTAGATATTGAATTGTATTATTTGAGATATTAAAAACAATCTCATTATCATAATCTAAAATTAGTGTCATATTAAAATAAACAGAACCATATTTCAATAGTGTATATAACTACATTAATAGTACTGTAACTTGAGTGGAATCCACATAAAAAGATTCAGTAGTAATGTGAGTAAAAAAACCTTTTTCTTTGTATTCCAACTTAAAAACCTTCTCCAAAAAATGATTCCACCATATGTGTATCTTTTGTCATCGACACAAGATTCCAATTCTACATCTAGATAGAAAAAAAGATTCAATATTACTCTATAATCCAATTTTATCCTATATTCTATGGGAGGTTTATGTAAATGAGAAATATTTTGTACATCTTAAAAATTAATCAATTTTGGTGCACATTGAATTTTGGAAAAAGGGTAACTGTATATATTAGGATTTTTTATAGATAATTTTGAATATTGTAAGAATAAAATCAACTTCATAAAATAATTAGGATCATAATCACTTCCCACATCATCCTCATGTAACTTTCACTACAGAGATAAGTGGAGATTTTTTTTAAAATCTTCTATTACTAATATTTTATATAGATCCTTGTAATATTTTACTTATCATTAGGTAATGTGACCCTTCTCTTCAGTGATATGTAAGTAAAAGAAATAAATTAATTATCCTTGTGTATGAATCTCAAAAATCATCTTCATGCATGTGGAAAACATTTATTATTATTCTTAATTGTTCCCATAGTATTTGATATCATCAATTTAAAAAATAGCAATGGGATAAAATGTATAAGTTTTATTTATATAGAGTTTTTTGTCTTCATTTCCTTTCTTGATATCAACCATATTAAAAATATAATCCATCATGGAATACCATTTGATTCGTAAAGTATCAAACCCAAGATATACCATGGTTCCCTCTCTCTCTTGACCGGATCTAGATATATTGGAGGAAGTTGTTCTCATTGGGTAATATTAATTGAATCCATGATCTTTTTATATTCTTATACTTGGATCTTGATTCTAAAATTCACATGAGATTAATTGAGGATGGTTCTAGGTGTTATTGGTGAATAGGCTTGATCCCAATGTAAATTCATGAAATAGGGCATTGATACTCTCAAGGTATGACGTCCTTATCATTTATGGTATTTTAATGAAATTTTGTTGCATGATGTGAATTTGGGTACATTTCTAGTCTCTGAGACCCTTTCTGGATAGGATTCGGATGTGGGAACATCTACGGCATGCGATACAATTTCTTGATACAATATGCCTATGGGTGTGTGTAGGCTATGGGATCATTTCATGATGTTATTCCGAAGGGGGTTTGGGTATGGACCTTGAGACCCTTGATTGATATCATATGCATGTGGGTGAATGTGTATCCCATGAGAACCTTGCTTGATATGATTCACATGTGGGTTCTTGTGTGGTCTATGATACCATATTTGATATGCATTTCTTATCACATTATATACTATGGATTAGGTCTAGATGCATGTATGGATTATCTGTTATTAGATTAAAGGTACTAGGTTGATATAGTTTGTCCTATTAACTCCATAGATTGGGATAAATGTCGTTATAATTATTCATTGTAATTTCACCTTCAAAGAATACTTGTGTTAGTGAGGTATTCTCCAAAGATGTATATTACATTGACATGTGTGAGTATGGATTTTCTCAGAGTTTGATATTGGGTTGATAAGTGAGAGTGTGTCTTTCCTTAGAGTCTTTAATTGGGTTGACATGTTGTCAATGTGGTTTTCTCTTAAAGGAAGATATTGAATTATTATATAAAGGTGAATCATGGAAATATTAATTATATATGAATCTATTGTTCCATGATATGGACAATATAGAATGATATAAATCATTTCAATCACCAGTTCTAACTTTAATTATGGGTTGTGGATTAAGAAGACAGAACCAAGGTGTGTGGTATCTTAGTTCGTGCACAACGACTCGACACAAGATTGATTATTTAACTATTAACGTTTTTAATGGTATAAAATTTTATATACTATTTCAATTATGTTAATATTGAATTGGTGGTTTCCTGCTGGGTTTTATAATCACAACCTACATGAGAATCTCAGTGCTTGTGCATACCCTTTTATCCTATATTTCATATGGGGCCACGAGTGATGCATGTTTCATATTTAAAGGAGGATTATATCTGTCAAGGTGATACTGAGATATAATCAAGGATATTTTAAATATTTATTTGTGTTTATATTTACTTATTTTAATACACACATAGAGAAATATATATATTTTTATTTTAATTTTAATAGATATCCATGATTAGGTATTGGGAATTTCATGTAATATTTTAATGCATGGGATGATATTATTGTTATTTCTTGTATATCTGTATTCTTTTGTTACTATAATTATTTATTATGTTACAAAATAATTGATTGGTTACCTATTACTAAGGAAAAAATATCTCCAATGTTTTTCTTATGACCTCTATACTATACACTAAACACTTTGATATGGGGAGGTTTGTTTGAGGCCATGGGACCCTCCAGCCTAGACTGAGTGATTCAGGTCGTGGTGTTATAGAAAATTCTATTCTCCAATTACTTCCCAATTCAATTAAATGATGAATTATTGTAACATAATTTATTTCTCACATGAATAAAATATTTTTCTATAATTTACACATCTTAGTTTATTATCATAAAATATACAAAAGGATGGAATAAGAGAAATTCTAATAAGAATAGGAAAATAATCATAATAAAAAAGATCTAAAAACATAAATAAATTTGTTTTATTTCAATGTCATACATTAATTTGATTTAAATACACATGTTAAAAAAATATTAATAATCATTTTATGTTGAAAACTAATAGTAACAATGTAATAATGAAAAAATTAAGAGTATCCTACCCTACATATAAGTATTATTATTTTAATATTTTTCTCCCACTAAATATCATCACCCATAATCAACTTGCTCAATTTTTTTTCTTATAAATTTGTGATGGATCCCCACTTATTGACCCTTTCCTCTCAATCCATTCCTCTATCTATGGATCAATGTCTAAAAATATATGTATCAATAATGAGCCTCTAATTAGAAGGTTTCTCCAACCTATTCCTAACATTGATGACTCATCTTATCAAACCCCATAGTTCAACATGGATGATTGTTACTATTAATTATCATCATAAAGTGATGTGAGTGAAGAATTCTTTCAAAATTCCCTGACCCACTGCATTGTGACAGCCCTTGTATTTTTAATATGCTGTCACGTTTAAGAATTATTAACATTCTAAATTATGAATTTATATATATTATTTAATAAACATTTATGTTCATATAATGTATCAGAAGATACCATATAATAAATTATAATCTCATAATATATTTAGTATTATTATGGTTACTTTATCTCTTAAGGGATTCTTTATTTAAAGGTTAATTAAATTTAATTTACATAATTTCTTATTTTTAAATATAAAAAGAATTATTTTCTTGTAAGTTAGTTATAAATGGAGATTCTTGTTAATTATATAAATATATTTTTTATTTATGATCATAAATAATATTATGAAGTTTTAAAATAATGACAAGGGATTTCATATGTAAATAAACATGTTTTATTTTGAAAATATAATTTTCCATGCATTATATGGTTTTATTTAAATGTTATATTCATAAATGTTTATAATTATAATTGGATGAAATAGTTTTAATTTTTACACTCTTAAAGAAAAAATATAATGGAGATTTTTTTTTAAAAAATTGTCTAAAATGGTGTTTTTCAATGAATAATAAAAAATACAATTTTTACAAATACCGTTACTTTTATGAAATCGTCATGATATAAGAATGGTATAAAAAATTATAACAAATTTTTATATAAGAATTTATATTTAATGAGTAAAATAAATAATTTAGACATATTATGTTGAATTTCGAAACATATGTTTTAAATTTCGAAACCAAAGTGACATTTCATTCTAATAAATTTTTTTATGTTTAAATTTTAATTAATAATTCACAATTATTCTTTGTTTTGGATTGATTTGAATTCCCCAAATTTTTTTTATTATTATAAAAAAATAAATATCATGAGATTAAGAAATAAATTTTATTTTGGTATGAAACCATTTTTATTATTAAAAGAAATTTTAAAGAAAGTTATTTCTGGTGCACTAAATTTTTTTTTGTTAATATTATTTTTTCCACATATCAAAAACATTTTCTAAAATGTTTTCAAAATTTTGAATCAACATATTCAAATTATTTTAAATTTAAATTTCATGTGCAGGAATACAATTATATGTTATTATATTAAAAGTTTGTCACTATAATAATAGTTAAATTTGGTAAAATGGTTGAATTATGGGATATGGTCACAAAATATCAAAAACAATTAAATGAATGTATAGAGGATTTTTAGACCAAATTATTAAATATTTTTAATTTTTTGAATTTTATATCCACTTTCCATGCATAATACAACCTTTTTTATAACAATAAATTAATATTTAGAGAATTATACCCCTCTCATATATTAAAGGAAACCTTCACCACCACATGTCTCTTAAATACATGAGAAATTTATATCAACAAATCCATAGAAAAATCATTACCCAACTCTCATTTCCATTTAATATAGGTAATATTATAACCAAACGAACAATCTATGAATGCATAATGAGTGGTTTAGAAGAGGATATCAAAAGAAGAAGTAATTTTCTTAAACGAGTTATTTTTTATTCATTGTAAAAATATACTATAAACATACTAATATAATGAAATATGTATCACAATTATATATAAATTTTAAAATTATGATTATTCACCCACTATCTAACTCACTATTATCCATTAACAAATGAAAACATTGCTCGTTTTATCTAAATACTATTGCATTTAGGAGGAATTTTTTTCCCCGTGACCTTTCATGGATGGTTTTAAATTGAATTTAATGAATAGATATTACATTTAAAAACTTTTTATAGTTATATAAATATTATGTTTACATTATATTCAAAATATTAATAACAAATGGTCATAATAAAATTTGATATCCTAAAACAAGCATACAAAAATAATTTTTTTATTTGAATCTATTTGGATAACCTATTGAAATGTATATTTTTTTGTAACTAGTAGGTAAAGATATCATTATGTAAATTATATTTGGATTTTTCATCAACGATAATATTAACATTGATCTAATTATGTATATACCCCCTTTTATTTGCCAAAAAGTATCGACACAATCATATTTTGGATTCCATCGTGGAAAATTATTATTGAAAATACAATACAATAAACCAATAAATTAAAAAATAGTTTTGTAAAATCCATTACAATACATTGAAAATCCAATAAATACTAAAATCATGGCAATCGACTGATAACTAAAATTATTATACTGAAACACACATAGAGTGATTTAAACTAGTGACACCAATGATTATTATTAAATAAATAATTAATATTATAATATATGAATATAAAATATTGAAAACATAAAAAATGTTATGATATTACTTATTAATTAGACAAAGTATTTTATAAAGGTGGTTTGAAATTTTCTGATTATGTTGAAATATATGTTAATGAATTTTTTTCTCAATTTTCTTTTATTCAGTCATATATAACGTTATGCACCTATTATATTTTTTATAGTCCATAAAATATCTATTTTATATTTTATATCCTTATTTATTGTATTTAATAAAACATTTTTTGTTCTCTCCTGCAATGTGTTTTTATTTAAAGGTCGCCAAATCCAAAAGGGTTATTTGCCTCAATTTATCTTCTTTGCAATATGTTTTGTATTATGAATAAATATTAATTTATAATGTGTATATAACTACTAGTTTATCAATTATATAATGATTATACATTTTTTAGGAATTTAATCTGGTTCTCATGTTATTTATTTCAAGTTATTTTTTATTCTAAAATCTATAACGGTTTGTATTTAAATTCAATGATTTAATATTTTTCAAGTAGTTATCGAAATATTTGTATTTTATATTCTTTATATTATTTCATAAAAATTTTATTATATACATAAATGAATTTTGAATTTCATTTAATTCTATGTTTGAGTTTATTTATAAAGGGTAAAAAATAAAACCTTTTTTATTGGTTACATTGTAATTTCATTTAAAAAATATGAAACGAATGTTTTTTTAGAATTAAACTATTTATCATATTTTATCATTATTATGATTTTCATTCATTACATAGATTACATTACATTCCCATTTGTTTTTTTCATTGAAAATTATTTACTTTTTAGTTAATGTTTTTTTCATTTTAATAATTAATCTGAGAAATAGTTATTTCTTTTTTTAGGTTATAACTATAAGTACTTATTATTATTTATTCAAATTATTATTTTTATGAGTTTTATGATGAAAGTTAAAGATCATTTTGTATTATTTATTTTATAGTTATTTTACATTATAGATGATGATTGGTGTGTCTGATATTTCCATAAAAAGTATTTGTTAATGAATTATTCTCCAAAGAATTTATGTAGGTATGAATGGGTAAAGTTATTCTAATAAAAGGGTGACTATAAGGGAGATTTTAAGAGTGATATGAATATTATTCTTAATTAACCTCCAATATTATTCTTTTTATGTTGTATTTTTATATGGTATTTTTAGTAAATTCTTGATCTATGTAGTTGAAACACATCTGTCTTATTTTTTCAATGATTAGAAATATTGTCTGAGGTCATCACACATATTTTATTCATGAAATATTCTAAGCTTAACATTGTGAATCATAATTTATGATCCATTTTTTGTTATGAATAATTTCTATATACTATGTATATTTGCCTTGATTATGTTCTCTTACCCACATTATCATGTTATTCTCCATTGTGATCTTCAATTTTTAACTCATATGTTTATTATTGTTGAGTGTTTGAGCTCACCCGTCTTATATTCCATTTTGATAGGTTATGAAGAATAATTTTATATAAGATATGTATAGAATGGTATCATTTGTTGATAAATTATTTTGGGATATTCTGAATAATTATTGTGAAATAACAAGTTCTTGGTATAGTGGAATAAATTTACATCTGATGAGAAAGTCATGGGTTTTGTTATTTTAATGTTTTTCATATCTATATAAAATTGAGAAAATATAATGTATTGGTTATGTATGTGTTTCAATATTGGTTATTAAAATTTTTATTATAAATTGATAATTTTTTTCTCTATATTTACTATCAAATATTATATGTAAAGGATTTTTTTAGCATCAGATCCGGGTATACAGTTCTAGGGTGTCTGATGAATCATTCTTTTACTCTATGTAATTCAATCTTAGAAACATTTCTTAGCTTGATTCTATTTTCAATAAAATTTTATAAATTCATTTTCAATATGGCTAGCTCCGTATTATATTTTTTCCACTTGTGCTACTCAGGATCCACATGTATTTTAATTAGGTTTTATATTGGGAATATCCAGTTGATTTATTAATTTTGGAATAGTATAAAATGATACATAAAATCAATAACTCTTAAAATAATTCACAAATATATTTATCAATTTATTTACTATTTACAGGACTATGAGACTCATATTAAATTCCCTTTCTCACTCTCATTACATTTATGAATCTGCAGTTGATTATTATAAAATAACTCTAGGGAGAAACGAGTCTTATAAAAAGAAGTCTTTATAGTTTTTTTCATTATTATACCCAAATGATCTTAAAAAATTAAAATTAATCATGAAAATTTCATTAATTTAATAAATTATTATTTAACTAATACACTTATATTATTTATCCTTTTACATGACCCTTAATAATTCAAAATTTAAATTTTAGGAAATGTGTTATTAGGTTATTTTCTGTGTGTCTACCCAGAATGAATCATAATAAATTATGGATTAATTTCACTAAATTATCCCATTGCCAATATCATAACATCTAAAAAACAGATTTTGTAATATCATATAATAATAAAATTATTTCTAAAGATAATAAATAATGAATTTTCATACATCAACTAAGAGACATTATAATTTCTTCCAAAAAATAAATATTATAATAAATCATGGAAATTGGAAAATAATTATTCCAAAAACTCAAAAAATTAAAACTTCTCAGAAAAATATTATAATTATTATTCAAATAATTTTATTAAAATAGATATTATAATTAATTAATAGAATAATCGTTAAGAAAGTCACAAAACATCACAATTTTTTTAAATAATACTTTCAAGTAAGAAAACTCGAGAACAAATATTTCTTCAATAACATAACAAATTAATAAAAAAATTACTAAAATTTAATGAAAATAGATTTTTAAAACATGTATTAATATAAATTTACAACACTCACCCTAAAATAGTGATCTTAGAACCTATATAGATGACATTAACTTCAGTTTTAGGTTTCTTGGACTTTAATTTGTTGGGATAAATGGATTAGCAATGATTTTATAGTGGGGGATAAAGGAGAATGATTCATTTGTCATGAATTGGTTATTATTATATGGTTATAATGAATCAAAGAGTATATTTTATTATTGTCTTAAATAAATCAATTTTACAATTAATCATTAAATATATTTTACTTTTTTTCTATGTTAGTAGGGATGTAGATGTTGTTCGAGTTGGATATATATATATATGTATATATATATATATATATCAATCCCCATGGTCTATGTTGGTGGTTCTATGTTTACTATCAAGCATTTGGTAGTAATTAGATAAAACTAGTTGCTGAGTAATATTTTTATTTCACTAAGGGATGATTTTAAGTAGCCAATACCGGTCAGGATGTTATAATTCCCGATATGATCTGTTCGTACCATAAAACTATGAAAGAACAAGAAAAGGACAACAATAAATAGAAACCGTGAACATACAAGGAAACAAATTGAAACATTATAATTGGAATTAACCTTATGAACTAAATATGTTTCATATTTAAAAATATAGTGTTAAATACAACACATCATTACATTAACATATAATTCAACAAAATATATATATAAAACATGAGAATTAATTTAAAGTATTAAATTTTATTAAACCATTATTTGGAACAATGAATGAATAAATTAACTTTTCATAACACATATGTTAATAATTTTAACTAAAATATATTTTTCTAGTCTTTAAAAAAATTTATTTTCAATAAAATTTTCCATTAATAACTAGTTATTTGGTTATTTATTTTTAAAAATAATAAGTAAATTTTCTACTGTTAAGAGATTCGATTATGTAAAAAAGAAATATATTTTTTCTAAAAAAAACTTTTATTCAAAAATTAAATCCATCATATTTAATTTTTATATAATATTAATTTTTTTTAGAATAATCATTCTGGATTTTTCATAGGGTGAATTTTTAGTATTTTTTTTAAAATGTCCATTTTTATATAATAATAAAAGAATTATTTTAATACGTATATTGGAGTCATTTTTATCAAATTTGGAAATAAAATATATTAAAATTTATTCTATATGATTATTTAGGAAAATAAAAATTAGTTAATAAGTTGAATTTAAATTTAGGGTATACTAATATTTTACAAATGATCAAATTTTTGGCCACGATAAGGGTTAAAATAAGGTATACAAATAAACCTAGTGGTGATATCACAAAACAGTATTATTAAATTGTTTTTGTGGAATTTCACAACCTAAAAAAATATTTTAAACATCAATTATCTAACTATTTTTCAATTTTCTTCACAATTAATTCTCATTTGTTATTAAGAAATTATATTTACAAAACTACCACCCACTTACATATAAAAGTATCCCTTCACCCCTACTATTGTCCTTACGCGACATGCATTTTTTATTGACCAAATTCTACCTAAATATATCCAAAACCTCTTTTCAATATCAAAGAAGTTTTTATCTATCTAAAAGACCAATTCATGTTCCTTAAGGTGTTGTACAAGAGAGGATATGCAAAGGAAAAAGATATGGACTTATGAAAAATATTTTAATATTTTAATCTTCAACCTCCCCCAATGGTATTCCATAAAACATTTATTAATTTAATCTGAATAATAAATATACTACAATTTTATTATCTTAATGGAATATTCATTATATATAAAACAATCATTTTAATAAAAAAATGAAAATTTCTCCTGTAATATGTGAGGACTACCACCACAATAGATAACATTTTTCATTTATCATCACCACCTTCATGGATTTTTAGAGTTTTGTTTGTAAAATATGAATATAATAATAATATTATATCTTATACCTTGTTTAATAATTGATTAATAATAAATAAAATAAATAAAATAAATATATTTTATAATGGTCATTAAAACCACCCAGATAAACATGTTATTAAATGATAACAATTACATTATATGAACTAAGAAGATATGACCATTTAAACGTATATAATGACATTAAAAAAATTAATTTCACTTTCTGATTTCCCATATCCTTTTCTAAAGAAATTTCAGAGTCATAAATAAATAAAAATGACCCGAGAACCATGAAACGAACACCATTGGGATTTTAAGAGTAATCATGATGGCATAATAAAATGATTATAAATGAACATAAAATTAAAATAAAAAATAAAATATACATGGAATTTTTTTTAATAAAGTTGCTAATAAAATGAATTTTATTACTCATAAGGGTTACCATGTGAACTAATCGAGTTTGATTCCATGGTAGGGGTTCCTCTGAACCACCCAATTTTAGTTTGAGATAATATTTCTCTCTCCAAGACTCATTTTTAATCTCTATTATTATTATTATCAATTTTCTCATCTATGTTATGTTTATACGTCACAAAATATATATATAGTTCATTTTCCCATTATTTTTCAATTTTCCACATAGTTTTCACGTTAACTTATTTATCT
This sequence comes from Viscum album, assembly GCA_963277665.1. Lineage (NCBI taxonomy): Eukaryota > Viridiplantae > Streptophyta > Magnoliopsida > Santalales > Viscaceae > Viscum > Viscum album. The sequence goes on along the minus strand of OY728133.1, from coordinate 965,219,581 downwards.
TTAAATTAATCTAGATTTTTCAGTTGGAACATTCCAATTAAATAATCTGTGTTTTGTTCTATAGAGTTAATGTTTTATCCCCAACATGATTTTATAAAATTTTTACTATTTTGTGGTAAACCTTTCTTATTTACTAATATTTTTAGTAAAAGTACGATGTGTTATTCTTCTTTAAAGTTTCAAGACCTATTTCTACAAACATATTTTAAGAGGTACATTTATATACCGTCTCCTCCGAAATTTATTTTGAAATATTCTCAACATTTACTCCACATTAAATACATGTGTTTCATTATTCGAAATAAAATCTCTAAATTTTTAATTATTTCTTTTTTTGAGTATTATTATGAAATATCCAATGATTATATTTTGAGACAAGACATTATAATCCATTTCATTCTTTTGGTTTTTTCCTCATATGATTATACCTTAGGTATGATTTCCTTATATAGATCATATATTCATGTACATGTTATGATGTGAAAATTTTCCATGAATTATATAGACCTACAACACATAAGTTAATCTTTATGTCTCTAGAGGCATGATTTTGGAATTTTCTATTTAAATGATTCCATTGAGATATTATGTTTTATGTATCTAGTTAGGTGATCTTGGTATTGTCATTCTAGAGATATTTATGTTTTTATTATGATGTCATCATTTATATTGTTTCTAAATTCTTAAAAATGCCTTTTCCATGATACTATTTTTTATTCCATTATTTAAAATGATTATATATGACCTTACTATATTATGATACCATCTAATGACTTTTATCTTAGATTTTATTCTTTATTTTCATGTATTCCACCTTACTTGGATTTATAAACCACCATTTTTATATCATTTTTCACTATGGTATCAAATCCAGTCGTAGGAGTTCAGTGGGATTCATTAGAACCTTATGGAGAATAAAATAATGAATATGTTTTTTATTTTTATGTAGATATATTATTTATCTAATTTTCTAATAAAAGTAGATATCTATATCCATGGATTTAGATTTATGGATTTTTTTTAAACCATGAAATAAAATTTTATGAGATTTACCATGTTCTAATTGGTATTAAATAAGGTTCTAATTATTTATTTCTGATTATTAATAGAGTTAATTAGTGAATACAACAAGGTTGCATTTAAGTATATGAAATCAACTAATTTTTTTCAAGGTATATATTTTGTGGTTTCCTTGAAATAAAATCCCTATATATATAATCAAGTTGGTTTAGTCTCTTAAATAAATTCACATTGGGATAATAAACCTGAGGATGATTTATTGGGTATTAAATATGTCTTCATCCAATGTGTAAGTAGTGGTCCCAACTATATACCTTTTTTGACAATCCGGAGTAATATGTTTTGGATAATTTATATAATTTTAATGAACTATTATGAATGATTGAATGTAATATTATATATTTTTATAATGTAATTTTTAAATAGTTAGGTTAGAGATCCAAATTGTAAAATTGCCTTGGGTAACCTAAAATGAAGCCTTGATGTTCATAAGCATTGTTATACATGTCATTTAAGAATTATTACTTCTTAATTCACAGTTTTTATTTTATGGGTAAGGTGACAGTTCCCAAAAATGTAAATCTTTTTTTCATGGGTGTATATGTTGGGTACAATCTGGAATTACTTGAAAAACATACTCAAGTTTGGAATAATAACACGAATCTTGTGGAACACCATCTTTCTACCATGAAAGAAATAGAAATTTTTTTTTTATGAATCAATGGTCTACAAATTTTAGTTGAACTTATAGGAATTAAATATAACTACAAACTTATCATAAGTGTGAGTATAAACATCATGGTTAATACATTAATGGGAGTACAAAGTTTTTATAAGAGTGGAAAGTAGGGGAATAGATCTAATTAATGTCAAAGGGATATAAATAATCCCACTAATAAAGAGGAATAAAGGATGAAAACAATAAATCATCAACCAAGATCTAAATTTTTAGTTATTAGGAACATATAAATAATTAAAAATAGTTCCCAAAGACAATTGTTTTCAAGTGTAACCAATGAAAACAACCTCCAACAAAAAGAGAGCAAGGGTGGGGTTATACTATCACTACTATTATGGCAGATCTTGAAAATTAAGTGGTGGTAGGAACACTTTTCATTTATTCCAAAATATTGAAAATACTATTTAATTTCATATATATATATATATATCCTTCCATATCATGAAATTTTAGTAGAACAATCAAAACCCCACCTCAATATATGGAAGATGAATAATTTATGAACAATAAAAAAAGAGACAATTATAACTTATAAGTATATAATTCCTTCCCAGTACTTGTTTGTGGGAAGAATATCTGAGTAAAAATTATCATATGAATTTAATTTTACACTGGGCATAGATTGGATACCTTTATATAGAGCAAAAATCATCTGTTGGGAGATGGAAGTCATATTCCATTCCCAGAAGAACCCTCAAGTTATTTACTAGTATAGAGCGGAGGGTCAATCTTATTTATAAAATTGTTATCATTAATGGATATTATTTTTCTACATAAAATAATTTCTATCTCAAATTATTCACTGAATATAGGGGATTAATATAGAATACATCTCTATTATGAGGGAATATACAGATGTATTCCCTAAAGAGTTTCCAAGTCTTCTTTTTGACTGATAGTTTTTTCTCAATTAAACTTATACATAAATATCTACCCATTACCAAGAGTCCCTATAAAATTTAAATAATTTAATTTGAAGAACTAAAAAATAAATTTAATGAAAATTTAGAAAATGGTTTTATATACCCATGTGATTCACCATCGGGTTTGTCAGATCTCTTTTTCAAAAAGAAGGATGGGTAAATGAAGCTATGAATTGAGTGTTGTGAACTAAAAATATATATGATAAAGAAAAATTATCCCCTTAACATGTTTTTTAATTTTTTTATCAGGTATGTGGGTTGTAGTACTTCTATACTGTTTACCATTAGAATATATATCATCAATTAAAGGTAAATACAGATGATATTTCAATGAGTAACTTTTGATCAATATATGAACACTATGAGTTAATAATAATTCCATTTAAACTCACAAATGGTCTAATAAAAATCATGGAATTTATGAATATATTGTTTAAATATTAAATTGAAAAACCTATGGCCGCCTCTATAGATATTATTCTTATATACTATAAAATAAAGTAAGAATATGATATCTATTCACGTAATGTTCTAATAACTTTGAGATATGATAACTTATATGAAAAGTAATGTAAAGGAGAGTTTTGTGTAGAGAAAGTATCAATATTATGTAATTTTATCACAAATAATGGGATATATATGGATATTTTAATTAAAATGTGGGTTGAATAATTTTTAATACCAAAATATGAAATAAAGACCCATAGTTTCCTTGGATTAGCTAGCACTATCATCATTTTTGAGTAATTTATCATAATTTTCAAATCCCATAACCATGATAACCTAGAAGAGTGTAATTTTTTTTAAAGTTATTGTAAAGACCCAGAAATTTCATGGAAAATTTTTTCTTAATTTTATTTGGAATTTTACAAGAATGCAGTTTCTGACGGCACCTAATTCCGAGGCCTGGTGTACTTGGAATCCTTTTCTGAATTTTGGCTCGGGTAAGTTCAATGAACGGACGAGCGGGTTTTTCTAACATTTGAACCGGTGCTTGGAATCGAATTCCGAGGGCACCGATGGAACCGTAGCGCCGACAATTTTTTAGTGACTCCATTTCCAGAGTTGCGTTGTCACGAGAGAAGATGATAAAAATTGTGGAAGTTTAATTTATAAATTAACTACAATTTTTATTTTCTTTTAGTGGTTTAAGGCTTTCGATGGAAGTTGGGTAACTACACAACTTCCCAAGAGAGGTTATGAGGGTGATGGGGCCCACACGAACCACACCCCTTCATATTCTTCAACCACCCTCAACTCACAATTAACTCTTGATAACTTAAACATTAATAACTTATGTTATTAATTAAGTGAGTTAAGTGTGGATTTTTAAATTTCAAACTCTTGAAATTCAAAATTTATGTTATGCTAATAAAATAAGAGGTGAGCTTATTTTATTTTTGGTTAGTTTCTTGTGGTGGAGTCTTGGGGAGAAAACGGCTAAGGATTGAAGAGTTTCTTCATCTCCTTCGTCGAAGAACACGAAGAACACGAAGAACGTGAAGAACGCCAGATTCCTCGGAGGTCGACGTCTCCTTCCGCGACGTCTTCTTCCGCGACGCCTGTTACCACGATGCCGACAACATCTTCTTTTGCGACGTCTCTTTCTGCGACGAATCCTCGTTCGACGAACCTCCATTCAAGAAATGTCAAGGTAGGGAATTGTTTTGTGAATATTAATGAACCCCATGTTACTTACTTCTAAATCAAAGAACACAGATCAACTAAACATCAAGTTGATCCGCAAAGAATATGTTGCGGGTTGGGAATTATTGTTTGCTGGAAAACTGTAGAGGTTTATTTATTGAATTTGTTCATGATTATTACCTTGATGTTCTTCATGAAATATGACCAATTGCTATCAATTAACGAGAGGGGGCCAGACTGCACAAACACGGCCGACCCTCCTCCTTATCCATGTTGGTTTCTTTTGTGGATTGAAACGGGAATAGCGCGGTGCCGTCACAGCGCGCAGAATCGTGCAACAAGGAATGTGCGGTGTCATCGCGCCGCGCTGTGAAAACAAACAAGGATGTCACGCCGTCGCGCCGCGTCGGAGAAACCCGAAGGCATCCGCGGATGGAGTCGGGCCACGACGAAGGGGCGCGGCGCCATCGCGTCGCGCCGGAGAACCACGAGGACGACGCGATTTGTTGATTGACGTGCGGATTGACGGGCGATAACAAATGGGGCCTCAAGGTTATTTTGAAGCTTCTGAAGGAATGTTCGTGACCTGAGATGAACGCCAGCACAGACGGTTTTGAAAACGGACCACCGGAGCAACTCCGGTGGCCCGCGAAAAACCAGGAGGCACGGGTCGCCGACGACCGTGGGCGGCGGCCGGAGCCGTCCGACCGCCAGGAGGCTGCGGCACCCAAGCATGCCATCGAAGGAATCAAAATCCGTGTCTTACCACGGCGGTGCGGCACGGGGAATCCCGCGGCCGCGCGGGATCCCGGAGGATTAGCGGCGGCACAGACCGCTGCCTGCTTCAATCGATGGCGAGGGGGGTCGCGCACTCCCCCCGCTCTGCGGCTTCCGCTCGGCCACGCTGGCCAAGCTGCGGCGGGCCGGTCGGGCTGGACCGAGCCAGCCGTGCCGGGTCGCGCTCGGATGGGCAGGACCCGGACCCGGGTTGGGTCGAACCCGGTTCGGGCCGACCCAGGGGGACATGGGCTGGGCCGGGCCGGGCCCATATCCCCCATTTCGGTTTGTTTCCGATCGAACACCCATAATTTGGGCTACGGACCTCCGATCGACTCACCGTCAGCGGTGATGAGATCCTTGGACTGAGATGATGCATTTGACATATCGCACTCAAGGTTTTGGAATACTTTGGGTTCGGCCGGGTTGGTTCGTGCACGGAACCAACCGGGCCCTCAGAGCGGAAACACTCATAACTTGAACTCCAGATGTCTGATTGACGTGCCGTCGACTTTGATGGATTCCTATATGTGAGATGAATCTTTTGGCTTACTCTGCTCGAGGTTCGGATGCCGTCAGAGTGCGGTCAGGTTGGTTCACTCACAAAACCAACCGGGCCCCTGGAACGAAAAAGCCAATAACTCACAGACCGGGCGTCCGATTGACGCACCGTCTGTCTCGTTGAATTCCAGTTGATGAGACAGAACTTTTGGCATAATTCTCCCAAGTTTCAGTTGTGATTGTATAGTGTCCGGGTTGGATTGTACCTGAAATCCAACCAATCCCTTGGAATGGAAAAGCTGTTATCTTTCAGACTGGACGTCCGTTTGATGAACCGTCAGCGGCGTTGGTGATCACGTTGAGAAACAGTTCCTTTGAGTATACCCTATGAGAGTTCCAGGTATAGTTGAGATATGACTGGGTTGGTTCACTCACAAAACCAACTGGGCCCCTGGGACGAAAAGGCTAATAACTCACAGACCGGGCGTCCGATTGACGTTTCTTCTGTTGAGTTGAGACCCCTATGACGAGGCGGTCCTATGAGATACTTATTCGTGGGACTTTGAGATACATAGAGTATCGACCTGTAGCTCGTGGAGAGGACCCTCCCAGAGATGAGTGTGCGGAGTACGAAGACCGTGTAGCCGGCTGAGACCTGATGACTACTTGACCGAGTCGACTTGGAGTGAGTCGACTAGCCCAGTGGACGGAGCGCCCGGTATTTGGCGGCAGACCCACATCGGACGGAGCGCCTAGTAGTTGGCAGCAGAACCACAGTACTCGACAGGAGGAGTACCTCAGAGACTTGGATTAGTGAGCAGTATCTTGGAGTCGTGACAAGACCACTGTACACTCTAGATACGGGGCTCTTCAGCAGTTACAGTTTCGATGATGAAAATCCTGGTTTGAGCTATGTCTATGACCTTTGGGTTTACCTCATGATTGAGATGGGTCACTTGACAACTTAGGTATATGTATGGGCATATACCTGGGTAGTGGTTATCCGTTGATTTCATGATCTTGTTGTTTTCCACATGATTGAGATGGGTTACTTGATAACTTAGGTATATGAATGAGAATATAACTAAGTATAGGTTATATGTTGAGATCTTCTTTGTGGTTATCCATGTTGTTTTTAGTGAGACCTTGAGGTTCTCGGGGTCCCGACTGAGTATAGTTATAATCACCCCTGCACGGGCTATGACCGCACGTCGTTTTGTTGGTTGCAGACGACGGACAGTGCTGATGGAGGCCGAGTGTCCGAGGACTGGATGGTACTCGGAGGTGGACTACACGACGAGTCAGTATCCGGAGGTGGACTTCACGGCTAGATGACACACAGAGGAGGTTGATAGGTGAGAGCGTTGTGGAGGCTATCTCTACCTACCCTTCTGGTAGGATCCGTGGTGGGTGATCCATGAGCTGCACCATCTGTACCTACCCTTCATGTAGGATCCGAGGAGGATGACCTAGGAGCCGCTTCCATTCTTCCAGCGGTTATCTTTTTCTATTGTACTTTGTTCAGTTGTAGTTGTACTTTCATTTGGGTTTGTATTCTTTCCTATTTACCTTTCAGCACTTCTCTTTGTACTTAGTGTTTTACTTCCGCTTGTACTCTGTGGTTTTTTTTACTTCTATAAAGGCAATGCCTTCCTAGTTATCGGGAATTACGCCTTTGGTGCTAGTCACCAGCCCCTAGCCTATGGAAGGTGGGCTTGGGGTAGTCATAGCATGGGCCCCGAGGACGGGTCGTGACAAATTGGTATCAGAGGAGTCGGTTCTACCGAAGAACTTATAACTATGATATTTTTTTTTCTGTGATGCAATAGTATTAAGAATACCGAGTGTGGTTTTCCATTCAGGGAGTCCAGTGTTGGTGCGGGCGGCCGACGTATCCATACACTAGGACCCTGAAAACATATTTCTGACTTTGTGCATGAAAACACTGATTGCGTGTGTGTTTCCAGAAGCATTTAAATGTTAGCTCAAAACAGGTCAGCTCACCACATATAATCGTTTGACCATGTCACGTTGTTTCTTTCAGGATGAATTCTCACGGACGACCAGCTAGAGCCTAGAGGTATGTGCTTACTGACAGCCTGCCGAGCGACGAGGCTTCGGTAAAGGGCCCTATTGCAGTTGAGGCACCAGCGGAGGCACCAGCGGTACTACCATACGTTGGTCCACCGATGCCACCAGCCCCAGTAGTAGGCGATGCACACCACTTGAGCGTGCTGCATGAGTTCCAGCTCCAGAGGCCACCCAGGTTCTGGGGAGAGATGGACCCGCAGGCAGCTGAGGTTTGGCTGGAGGCTATGGTGAGAGTCTTCAGGCTAGTGGGGATGCCAGCAAACTTCATTGTGATCTTTTCTGCCAGCCTCCTTCAGGAAGTAGCAGACAGGTGGTGGAGCCACTTGTTCCAGTTTTGCGATGGGATGACCTTCGCATGGGAAGACTTCGAGACCTTCTTCAGGGTGGAGTTTGTGCTGGTAGCTCTACACCCCGAGCGTGTACCGGAGCTTCTGCCTTTGCCGTGTGTTTTTCGATCAGTAGTCGAGTCATATATGGGAAGTAGATAGATGATGTGGAGGTCCAAGAGGACTAGAGCCAGTCGTACGAGGAGATGGAAGTGTTATGAATGCGGCGGGAAGGGTCACCTGGCACGTGACTGTCTGACTCCTCGTACAGTTGATCCGCAGGCTTTGGAGGAGCCACCAAGGCAGAAGCAGCGACGAGTGCTTAAGAAAAAGCCAAGCAGTGGACAAGGCAGTAGAGCTTCGGGATCAGGTGGACAGGAGCGGAACTAGTGGATACGTCCCTTGTACTTTTAGTTCCATGTTGCTGTTGTATTCGTGTCTTTGTACTTTGAGCAACAATAATAAAAAGACACTTATCTTGTGATGTCTACTTTCCTGTCATTTTGTTTGGATGATACTGAGAGGTCCTGGTTAAAACTGTTGACTTGACCCTCACTATTGAGATTTCTACTGGAGGAGACCCAGTGACCTCACACTGATTCCAATAGTGTGACTCGACCCTTGGAGGCGAGAGTGACAGTTGGATCTCTTGGTAGTTACGTCGAGGCCTTACGACGTCATCCATGTCATGAATGCATCATTCATGTTAGGAATGTCTGTATTAGGCAATAGGCGTGGTTTATCCATGGGATAAGACCAAGTTTCTCTTTTCAGAAAAGGAGAAATTTTAGCAGCTCTTCAGATCATAGGCAAAGAAGGTGCAGATAATCAAGGAGCAGATGAAGACTGCACAGTGCAGTAAGAGACAGGAAACCGACGCCAGTATTAGAGACTCGAGCATGATAAATGTTTCAAGAAGAGGAATCTTTAAGGAGAGATGAGTCTGCAAAGCAGCAGACGTAGAGGCAGAGCTAGGAGAGTAGCATGAGGTGGTGTACATCTTAACATGCTACAACCACATGCCTTTGTTATCCCCACCAGGATTAGGGAGCTGAAGGGTGGAGGAAGAGTGTGGTTGCATGCGGTCAAGGAGTGTGAACCAATAGCTCTAAAAATGATTCAAGGGACAGTCTGTGTCCCCTACTAGCTGTAGTATTAACGGACGTCGATATAGAACATTCCTTGCTTTCTCAAATCTTGTTCCAGACCTAGAGTTTCCGGAATCCGTGGACTTGACCCTCATGTTTGGAGATAACATGGAAGGAGACTTGATAATCACACTTACACCGACAGTGTGGTGAGACCCTCGAGGTGAGAGTTTCGGTTGAAATCTCTTGGTGACAGTGTCGAGACATTACGACGTTGGTTTGAGTATGGACTGGGCAATCACAGTTCATACACAAATTGACGGTATTAGGAAAAAAGGTTGTGGTTTAACTACGACGTCAGAATTGGTTTTCCTTGGTCGGTGAAAAAGGAAACCCCAGGCAGCACATGGTAACTCACGCACAAGAGGGTACGAACGATCACTCTTGAGTCGGTCAACCTTACCCTCATGGCAGCAGTCATTTGAGTTTCAGTTCTAACACGAATTGGAGACCTCTAGAGTTTGAGGATGACGATCACGTCCTCATACGGGTCTCACCTCCACGAGGTTTATGGGGATGTGGCCAAGGTGGAATGTTATCTCTGAGGTTCAGCGGACCTACTTAGGTCCTCAGCTGGGTAGGAGGAATGGTTTACCACTTGACCCATCCACCTTAGTTGCACCAAGTGCAAGGCGTCTTCCACGTATATCAACTGATGAGATACACGCTCGACCCTTCACATATCACCGACTATGAAGAGCAGGACAATGGCGATGAGATTACTTCTACGAAGGTTCCAGTGGGAATCGAGGATCGATAAGAGCGGATCCTTTGAGGATGGTCAATTCCTTGCATGCCCTTTCACTGGCAGTACGGGAGTCTCCAGGTGAGCACATGAGAGAGGGAGGCTCAGATGCATGCTCAGTACCGCTTTTGTATCCCTAGTTTGTGTTTATGCTTTACGAGGACGTAAAGCCCTGAGGTGGGAGTAATGTAAAGACCCGGTAATTTCATGGAAATTTTTTTCTTAATTTTATTTGGAATTTTACAAGAACGCAGTTTTTGACGGCACCTGATTCCGAGGCCCGGTGTGCCCGGAATCATTTTCCAAAGTATGGCTCGGGTACGTTCAGTGAACGGACAAGCGGGGTTTTCTAACTTTTGAACCGGTGCTCGGAATCGAATTCTTAGGACACCGATGGAACCATAACACCGGTAATTGCTTAGGAACACCATTTTCGGAGTTTCTTTTTTACGAGAGAAGATGATAAAAATTGTGGAAGTTTAATTTATAAATTAACTACAATTTTTATTTTCTATTAGTGGTTTAAGGCTTTGGGTGGAAGTTGGGTAACTACCCAACTTCTCAAGAGAGGTTATGAGGGTGATGGGGCCCACATGAACCCCACCCCTTCATATTCTTCAACCCCCCTCAACTCACCATTAACTCTTGATAACGTAAACATTAATAACTTATGTTATTAATTAAGTGAGTTAACTGTGGCTTTTAAAATTTCAAACTCTTGAAATTCAAAAGTTATGTTATGTTAATAAAATAAGAGGTGAGCTTATTTTATTTTGGGTTAGTTTCTTGTGGTGGAGTATTGGGGAGAAAAAGGATAAGGATTGAAGAGTTTCTTCATCTCCTTCGTCGAAGAACATGAAGAACGCGAAGAACGTGAAGAACGCCAGATTCCTCGGAGGTCGACGTCTCCTTCCGCGACGTCTGCTTCCGCAACGCCTCTTACCATGGCGCCGACGACGTCTTCTTTCATGACGTCTCTTTCCGTGATGAATCATCATTCCACGAACCACCGTTAAAGCAACGTCTAGGTAGGGAATTATTTTGTGAATATTAATGAACCCCATGTTTCTTCTTTCTAAATCAAAGAATGCGGATCAACTAAACATCATGTTGATCCGCGAAGAATATGTTGCGGGTTGGGAATTCTTGTTTGCGGGAAAACTGTAGGAGTTTATTTATTTAATTTGTTTGTGATTATTACCTTGACATTCTTCATGAAATATGACCAATTGCTATCAATTAACGAGAGGGGGCCGGACCGCACAAACACGTCCGGACCTCCTCCTTATCCATGTTGGTTTCTTTTGTGGATTGAAACGGGAATAACGTGGTACCGTCACATTGCGCGGAATAGTGCGGCAAGGAATTTGTGGCGTCGTCGCGCCGCGCCGTGAAAACGAACAAGGATGCGAAGCCGTCATGCCGCGTCGGAGAAACCCGAAGAAATCAGCAGACGGAGTCGGGCCAGGGTGAATGGGCGCGGCGCCATCGCGTCGCGCCAGAGAACCACGAGGACGGTGCGATTTGTTGATTGACTTGCGGATTGAAGGGCGACAACAAACGGGGCCGCAAGGTTATTTTGAATCTTCCGAAGTAAAGTTCGAGACCTGAGATGAATGTCGGAACAGACGGTTTTAAAAATGGACCACCGGAACAACTCTGGCGGCCAGCAGAAAACTACGAGGTGCGGGCCGCCGGCGCAGCGCCGCCGGCGACCGGGGGCGGCCGCCGGAGCCGTCCGGCTGCCAGGAGGAGGCGGCGCCCAAGCACGCCACCATAGGAATCAACTGCCGCGGCTTGCCACGGTGGTGCGACGCGGGGGATCCCGCGGCCGCGCGGGATCCCGGAGGATTGGCGGCGGTGCAGACCGCCGCCTGCTTCAATCAACGGCGAGGGGGGTCGCCCCCCTCCCCCCGCTCCGCGGCTTCCGCTTGGCGACGCTGGCCGAGCCGCGGCGGGCCGGTCAAGCCGGACTGAGCCTGCCACGCCGGGCCGCGCTCGGATGGGCTGGACCCAGGTCGGGTCGACCCGGTTCGGGACGACCCAGGGGGGACTTGGGCCGGACCGGGCCGGGCCCAGATCCCCCAATTCGGTTTATTTCCGATCGAACACCCATAACTTGGGCTACAGACCTCTGATCGACGCACCGTCAGCGGCGATATGATCCTTGGACCGATACGGCCGTTTTGGTATATCGCACTCAAGGTTTCAGAATACTTTGGGTTCGGCCGGGTTGGTTCGTGCACGGAACCAACCGGGCCCTCGAAGCGGAAACTCTAATAACGTGATCTTCGGATGTCCGATTGATGTGCCGTCGACTTTGATGGATTCCTCTAATTGAGACGGATCTTTTGGCTTACTCCGCTTGAGATTCGGATGCCGTCGCAGTGCATTTGGGTTGGTTCGCTCACGAAACCAACCGGGCCCCTGGAATGAAAAGGCCAATAACTCACAGACCGGGCGTCTGATTGATGCACCGCCTGTCTCGTTGAATTCCTCTTGATGAGATGGAACTTTTGGAATAATTCGCCCGAGTCTCGGTTGCTATTGGATAGTGGCCGAGTTGGATTGTACCCGAAATCTAACAGGGCCCTTGGAACAGAAAAGCTGTTATCTTTCAGACTGGACATCCGTTTGATGAACTGTCAGCGACGTTGGTGATCACGTTGAGAAACGGTTCCTTTGAGTATACCCTATGAGAGTTCGGGGTACAGTTGAGATACGGCCAGGTTGGTTCGCTCATTAAACCAACCAGGCCCCTGGGACGAAAAGGCTAACAACTCATAGAACGGGCGTCCGATTGACGCATTGTCTGTTGCGTTGAGACCCCTATGACGAGGCGGTCCATTGATATACTTCTTCATGGGACTTTGAGATAAAGGGAGTATCGACCTGTAGCTCATGGAGCGGACCCTCCCGGAGACGAGCGTGCAGAGTACGGAGACTGTGTAGCCGGCTGAGACCTGACGACTTCTTGACCGACTCGACTTGTAGTGAGTCGACTAGCCCAGTGGACGGAGCTCCTGGTATTTGGAGGCAGACCCACAACGGACGGAGCTCTTGGTAGTTGGCAGTAGACCCGCGGTACTTGACCGGAGGAGTACCTCTGTAGGCTATTAGGGGGAGCACCTGGTATTTGGCGGGAGACCCATAGCGGACGGAGTGCCTAGTATTTGGCAGCAGACCCGCGATACTCAATAGGAGGACTACCTCAGAGACTTGGATTAGTGAGAAGTCTCTCGGAGTCGTGACAAGACCACTGTACACTCCAGAGACGGGGCTCTTCAGCAGTTACGGTTTCGATGATGAAAATCCTGGTTTGAGCTGAGTCTATGACCTTTGTGTTTACCTCATGATTGAGATGGGTCACTTGATAACATAGGTATATGTATGGGAATATACCTGGGTTGTGGTTATCCGTTGATTTCATGATCTTGGTGTTTTCCTCATGATTGAGATGGGTTACTTGATAACTTAGGTATATGCATGAGAATATACCTATGTAGAGGTTATCTGTTGAGTTCTTCTTTGTGGTTATCCATGTTGGTTTTAGTGAGACCATGAGGGTTTCAGGGTCCCTACTGAGTATCGTTATACTCACCCCTGCACGGGCTATGCCCGCACCTCATTGTGTTCGTTGCAGACGACTGACAGTGCTGACGGAGGCCGAGTGTTCGAGGACTGGACGGTACCCAGAGGTGGACTACACGACGAGTCAGTATCCGGAGGTGGACATCACGGCTAGACGACACACAGAGGAGGTTGACGGGTGAGAGCATTGTGGAGGCTATCTGTACCTACCTTTCAGTTACGATCCGTGGTGGGTGATCCTGGAGCTGCGCCATCTGTACCTACCCTTCAGGTAGGATCTGAGGAGGACAACCTAGGAGCCACTTCCGTTCTTTCAGCTGTTGTCTTTTTCTGTTGTACTTTGTTCAGTTGTAGTTGTACTTTCATTTGGGTTTGTATTCTGGCCCATTTACCTTTCAGCACATCTCTTTGTACTTAGTGTTTTACTTCTTCTTTTACTCTGTGGTGTTTTGTTTACTTTTATAAAGGCAATGACTTCCCATTTATCGGGAATTACGCCTTTGGTGCTAGTCGCAAGCCCCTGGCCTATGGAAGGCGGGCTTGGGGTAGTCACGGCCCTGGGCCCCGAGGACGGGTCATGACAGTTATGAATGTGAATGAACTTCAAGGTGTTAGAGATGAAGCTAATCACTGCACCTATACTCACACTACCAACCAGTGGGGAAGGATTTTTTTATCTTTATTTAATATTCAAAGAAGGAATTGGGCTATATCCTTTTGGAAAATATAAATATGATATACTATTACTCTCAACAATTGAATAACCATGATAAAAACTATCCAATGGATGGTATGTAGCTGAGGACTATAATATTCAAATTAAATATTTGAGGAAATTATCTATATATAGATAATCGTGAAATATATATAGATCATAATAGACTCAGGTATATATTCCCATATAAGGAGTTCAATATATTCTAACTAAGGTGGTTAGCATGGATCATGGATTATGATTTCTTGATCCATTATTATCATAATAAGGTGAATAAGTTTGTATATTATCTAAGTATAAAGTATCCTACATCCTTATTTGTGATTTGGATTAATTATGATTTAATATGCATAGAGATACATATAATTGACATGGGAATCAAGAATTATGGGACGATGTCTTTCTCAGATCAAATTATTTCTCAATGATTAACTTTTTGGAGAGAAAATAAATCTCAAAGGGTTTAGGCTATGATAAAAATATGCTGGATAGTTTAAGAAATGGGAAATACTTGGTGTTCATCATTGATAATGAATTATATGTGAGTTTTTGGATACTACTATGTGTACAATCATATCCTGAGGAAAGGAAGGAGTTATCAAATAATTCTAACATATCAATAGTATATATCCACCTAGGGAGCATAGATATATATAAAGATCATTTACAGAGCTACTATAATGGGAATATAAAGAAGGATATTGTTGATTATATGTTGAATTGATTAGTATGTTTGTAAGTGATGAAATTACGGAAATATACTAGGCATAAGATACAACCATAACCCATACCAACACAGAAATGGGAGAACATCACCATAGTCTTTTTCATGGGTCTTCCAAATATATATAAATGATATAATTCTATATCTGTTGCAGTGAACTATTTATAAATGATTACTCACTACAACATGATTTCATTGGGAATCTCACTTGATCAACAAAAAAGTTTATATGTTAGATAAGTAGTGAGCCTATATAGAACACCATTATCAATTATATCTGATTGATATCTGAGATTCAAATCACATTTCCATAAAGTAATCTGTCACACAAGGAAGATATTTTCCAAATTGATTATGGTATATCACCCCGAGCTGATGTCCAATATGAAGGAACTATCCAAAAAAACTAGGATATGTTTAGATCCTTCTCTATAGACATAAAAAGTTTGATAGGAAAAATATATTCATATGATTGTATCATTATATAACAACAACTTGAACTAATTAATTTAGTTTGATCATTTTGAAGGAATATGTGGAAAGATATATAGAACAATTGTATGTTAGGATGATGTTGGTGCGATAAATATTATAAGACTTATATTGGTTTAAAAAATGATGGATAAGGTTAAAATCATTCATTAACACATTAGGGAATATCCAATTTAATATAAGGGTTATGTTGATGATCATTGATGAAATATAGAGTTTGAGGTAAATTATAATGCTTTCATTTACATATCGATATAGAATAGAGTTATGATTTTTGGGAAGAATGGAATGCTATGTCCCAAACACACAGACCCATTGTGGATTTTGATCATATTATAGTTGTGGACTTTTGACTAGAACTACAAAAAAAATATTTCTATTAAATTATGTGTTCTAAAAATCCCACATGAGGAATTACATACCAGATAACTCACTTATATTTAATTAAAAGGTTGTATTGTTAGAGCATGTTCTTTCTTACATGGAGAATACAATGAAGATCTAGGACCGGAGAGACAACATAAAATGAAACAATACTACCTTATTTATGAAAGTAATTTAGAGGAACCATAAATTTTAATAAGAAACATAGGAACCTATGGAAGAAATGAAACACAAGTCACCTAATTTGGTTTATTCATATATTATAATGGAAATTTGTTGGTGAAGTTTCTTAAGGGGTACGAATATAATGATTCCCAACTCTATAAATGGAAATCACATTCTGAATTTACAGATGTTTTATATTTATGATTATATAGTTAATCAAATTAACTTCATTTTATTAACATATAATGTTAAATATATAAAATTTATATTATAATAAAATTAATTAAAAGTGTAAAACATGTTTAAATAAATGCTAGGAATAGAGAAAGTATAATTTTATATAAAGAAAGTCACACATTATATATTTTCATAATTTTTTATGGGTTTTTAAAAATAAATAAATCTCATAAAATGGTTTCCTTAAACACTAGTTATTTTTTAATATAATTTTATAAAATCATAGTTAATTTTTATAATGGTCAAAGATTCTAACATGTCTTAAAATAAATATTTTTAAATAAATAATTATTTAAATTTAAAATTAAATTTCATATTTATATAATATTAGTATGATAAAATTAATTCTATTTATTTAATCAACAAGATTAAGTCATTTTACAGTGAATTTGGTGGTTTTTTAATAATTATGAATTTTTAGGGAATTATAAAAATATTTATCTTATTACTTATATTGAGGTTATTTTTCTCACCTATGGAAATTTAATTTAAAATTATTATTTATTATTTATAATTTTCAGTATAATTTTTTTTGTGAAACGTTAAATTTAGTTTTAGGGCATAAAAATAAGCTAACATGGTAAACCTTTCAAATTACAGTAATGGTTAAAATGAGGTATAATTTTTAAATAAAGAGCTAAATATCGCATCACAACATCAAAAAATTGGAAGGTGATAGATTAAATGAACTTAAATATTATTTTACATATGAATTATCAATACTGGTTTCATTGCCATTAATAATGAAATATCTTTTTATATTTTATGAAAGTATATTTACAAAAGTTCCACCCCTCTCCCCTATAAAAGTATCCCTTCAATAAAACAAATCTCTTCACACTATAGTTTTCATAGAATGACCTAATTCTCACTAAATCCCTCCCAAAAACAAATTTCCATATTCTATAGGTTCTAGTGTCACTAAACATCCAATCTATTTTTTTGTAAGGTGTAGTCTAAAATAGAATCTCAAAAGGAAGAGGTATTTCTTTTTAATATTTTCTTATTCCACCACATCTATATGAATTTAATAAAAAATTAAATAATGAAATATATAACCTAAATATATTATAATTTAATTATATTAATATAATATCTATTTCCAAATGTTTTTGTTATATTATTTCAGAAATGAAAACATCTACTGTGTTTTTTATGGACTGTCGCCTCAATGAGAGACATGATTTATTATTCATTTACACCATGATGGATGGTTACAAAAATATATTTATTTTTAAATATGATTATAATAATAATATTCCATCATATTTATTATTTTGTAATGGATGGATAATTTTTAAACTTAAGAAAAAGTTGTCTCATAATTGTTGGTAAAACTACAAAAATAAACATGCCACTAAATGAAGACATTTATACTCATTGAGCCATGATTATATGACCATTTTAAATTCTATAATAACATTAAAATCATTTCATTTAACTTTTGGAGTTTTTTTTATCAATTTGAAAAACACTTCTTTAATCTTCAATTAATTAAAGCTTCCTTGGAACACTGAAATTAATACTATGGTATAGTAAGAATTAAAATGATGTCATAAAAAATGATTATAAACAAAAAAATAGTAATAATTAATCAAATAAATATGTAAAGTATTCTAAAGAAATTATTTAATATTCTTTATATGATTATTTATAATGTTAGACATGTGACATAAATGGGTCATGACCTGAGGTAAGGGATCCTCCCAATAACAATCCATTATTTTAGTCTATGATTTCTCTCTCAAATATCATTTTATATATCTATTATTCTCATGTATATATTTTCAATACTTTATAGTTTATTGATATATATATATATATATATATATCTAGGTTATTTACCCTTTACTTTCTAGGGTTATACATTTTTTGAATGTTCCATTCTCAATCTTTCATTAAAATAGGCTTGTTTAAATTTGTAAGGTCCAGGCAGGATTTGTGTGACCACTAAGAAGGGGTGGGGTTTTGGGGTGAATTAGTGGTTTTTTATTTTTAAATTTTTCATATTATAAAAATACAATATATTTATTTAAGAAAAAATGAATCTTCAGAACCACAACACACAAGAACACACACAGAAACATAAGAATTTTAAAATTTCACCACTCAACATGAGTAGCTGGTCACTAACATGGCCTTAAAATAATATAAGATCACATATTCCATTAGAAGAAAATTGTTTTTTATATAAATAAGGATATATCCATTAGTTTTGATTCACTATAGTCCTTTTAATGTCTATGTGTTTCTCATACAATTTTAATGATATTTATTTAATAATGAAATAGACCTTCATAAAAATGTTTTAACGCATCATCACTATACTAATTTCAGACACATTAAATACCATGAAATAATCTTCATATATACATAATTTCATATTTATCAATAAATTCATTTAATCAGTTTTTAGTCTTTAACATATCAAATATTTATTACATGACAAAATATTTATATAAATCTATAAATATATTTCAATTAATTTATTCATAATTCTCAATTTTTTTATTCACAATGAATTATATAAGAAAAATCTTCAATTGGGGAATGTAAATGACTATAAACATGTAGATATATCATATAATCTTTATCATTCACTGAAAATTAATTTCATACACATTAAATACCATGAAATAATCTTCATATATACATAATTTCATATGTATCGATAAATTCATGACAAAATGATAAAAACATGACAACTCATATCCTGGTATTCATCCATATAAATATAGTCGAACCCCCACCACATTCCTTATATAATAATTAATGTGTTTAAATATTTTATATAAATTTATATACCAAAATACAATGGTATCCTTTTTCTATTGTGAAAAATCTCGCAAACCATTTTTCATAATAGCTATAAATATGATAAAATGGAGCATCACATTTATCATTAAAGAACAATATCACATAAAATTATCTAAAATGGAAATATCTTTCTATACATATTTTTTCATATAATATAGTAATAATTGCATTTCACTATATTCATATAGATATTTAAGGCTTATAAAAAATTCTATAGTTTAATATTACATTCGGTTGATCATACAATTGACCAAACCTACTATGCGAGCCACAGGCAGTCAACTCTCTTTGTGTTTCCATAATCATTTAACCTACTATGTTGTAGGTTAGGATTACTTCATGTGGTTGTTTCATATTTTTATGTACATTTATTTGGAATCACGTCATATCTTCACTTGGTCATAGAAGATTCAGTTACTATCTAATGATCATGGTAATACATTTCCTTTGTATGGTCAGTACATCACCCATGACATCACACTTCATGAAATCAGTTCTATTTCTTCTTATTGTCACTACCTCAACCATGTCTTTAAAAATCATACGATCACTTGGATATCCCATAAAATTATTAAATTTTATACACAATTTTAACTGTTCTCAACATCAATATGATTGGAACCTTATAAAGAGAATATTTAATCATTAGATATATGAACCCTTACTTCCATGACATATAGATTTTTTTTAATCCAAAAAAACAATAATAACATATACAATCCTAATTCCTATTCCAAATTGTTTCCACAGAAAACATGCAACCTATTGGCCTCAACAATACCCCCCTTTGAATTTTTTTAACTAAGGACCATAATTCATTAATGTTCAACAACCCAAGATATGAATCACTATTAAATAAATTTAATCATATGGGTGTAAAAATTTTATAAGAAACAAAAATAAGTAATAAAATACCATCTTGTTGAAAAATTTGTGATCAAGATTTATTTAAAATTTATTTCATTACATAAAATGTTATCAGAAAAAATTCACAACCAAAACTGATTGAATCCAAGAGGAAATAGTTCGTTAATCAAAGTAAATACACTATTAAAACCATTTACATTAAAGAAAAATATTAAAATCAAACAATTACCCTTTAAAAAATTCCCCTAAATATATTATCACTAAAAATAGAATAAGAGAATATAACTCTATATATTTATGTTGAAATATTTCTCCCCATTTGAAAAAAATATCAAAATAAAATAACAAGGATGGTAAAATTATGACATTGTGTATCCTTTTAGATTATGAATTTGAACACCCATAACTAACACTATCTTCTGAAATGTGCCTTCAACAATGGTTTTGTGAAAACATCAAAAAATAGCTCCTTTGTAGGAAAAAATTATATCTTAGTTCATTTTATTCATAAAAATCCATAATGAAGTGATATTTCATATCAATGTTCTTTTTAATTAGATGTTGAATTGTATTATTTGAGATATTAAAAACACCTTCAATATCATAATCCCAAATTAGTGTCATATTCACAAAAACAGAAACATATTTCAATAGTGTATTTAACCAAATTAATAGTACTGTAACTTGAGTGGAATCCACATAAATAGATTTAGTAGTAATGTGAGTAACAAAAAACTTTTTCTTTGTATTCTTGCTTAAAAACCTTCTCCAGAAAATGATGCCCCCATATGCGTATCTTCTGTCATTGACAGAAGATTCCAATTCTACATCTAGGTAGCAACAATGATTCAATTTTACTCTATAATCCAATTTTATACTATATTATATGGTGTAGTGAATGCAAATGAGAAATATTTTGTACATCTTAAAAATGATTCATTTTTGGTGCACTTTGAATTTTGGAAAAAAGGGTAACTATATATATTAGGTTTTTTGCTAGAGCATGTTGAATATATTAAGCATAAAATCAACTTCATAAATTCATTAGGATCATAATCCCTTCCCACATCATCCTCATGTAACTTTTACTACAGATATAAGTGGATAATTTTTTTTGAAATATTATATTACTAATATTTTATATAGATCCTTGGAATATTTTACTTATCATTAGGTAATGTGACACTTCTCTTGATAGATTTCTAAGTCAACGAAATAAATTACTTATCCTTGTGTATGAATCTTAAAAAACATCTTCATGCATTTGGAAAACATTTATTATTACTCTTAATTGTTCCCATAGTATTTGATATCATCAATTTAAAAAATCACAATGGGATAAAATATCTAATTTTCCTTTATATAGAGTTTTTTTCTTCATTTCATTTCCTGATATAAACTATATTCAAACTAGAATCCAACATGGAATACCATGTCTTAGGTGCATAATTCATCCCATAAAAATCACAATGAAATTGAAAAATATTGTTATATTTCTTTCTTAGAAATAAACCACTTGGATAACTAATATATACTTATACTTCCATCCCTGCATTGAGAATGGAAGACTTGATATCTTTTAGGGTGATATTATATTTCCTTTGAACAAAAATAGGAATAAATATTTTTTGGTTTCAAGTCCTGAAATCATTGAAAATTATTCATTGAAATCCATGTATCCAACCTATGAGTATCCCCAACAATGTAGTATATACTTGTTTCATACCACTTCACCTTATTCATTTATCTCATTTTGGAAACCCAATTTGTTCTAGTTACATTTATATCTTCATGTATGGGTACCAAACCCCATATATCATTTTTATCAGTAAAATTAAAATTTTCATTCATGAAATAAATCCACTCATGACTCTCTAATGATTATTTAATATATCTTGGACAAATTATGATAATAATGTGGTATGCTGATTCACATGGAATTTATGGAAAATTTAATAATTTTTTAACTTAGTTTAAAATAATTTTTCAAAATCCTTTTTGCATTGTAGGTTATTTTTCTTTTTTGTTAGTATTCTAGATATTTTATATATTTTTTAGTAAATTATATATTAATATTAGTAATTTTGTATCATTATTTGTTTATATGAATCATTATATATTTTTATACTATAAAATTAATTTCAGTTCCTATAATATTAGTTTTATATTTAATTAATTTATACATAATATTATATAACTTAATTTTATATATTATTATTTTATGTTATTATATATCAAAATTAATATTTATAGTTTTATAATAATATTATTAATTTTATTAGTTTATAATTATTTTTTAAATTATATTAACATCTAATTTCATAATATTAGTATTTTATCTATCTAATAATTTTATTTTATGTATTATATTAGTATATCTAATTATATGTATATATTTACCAATATAAAATTATATTGTAACTATTTATTTCAATAATTAGTATAATATTGAGTTATATAATTATAAATCAACTATTATAATTATAATTATTCATAATAATAATTATTATTAATTTTATTTTTCATCATTTAGATAATTAGTTTTGTGTTTAATTTTTAATTTCAGATTTTTTCTATTTTTCATATTGATATAAATGCACAAAAAAACCATAAAATAAAGGAAGGGAGGACCCTTTCAGGGCCTCCCTCCTATATTAATTGACAAAAGCCACACAAAATAGCATCCTCAACTACACATCACTAGACTGAGGGAATGCCTCCACCATCCTTCCTCCCTCTCTACAACTCTAGTGCAACATCACTAAGCAGTCGACACCACAATGTCTCCTATTTATGTGAACCACCCTCACTAGAAAGCCATCCATCCTTCTACACACCATGAACATGCATCACCATCACCAACCACGTCACTTAACCCTCTCCACCACACACAACAATATCCTCTCTGGTTCTATAATGATTAGGTTTCCGAACTCTCCTCTGCTCTACAAGACACCCTCTATCTCATCCTAAAACCATGACATCTGTATACCCCATCTTCACCCTTAACCGTTCTATGGAAGCCACTCATCCACATATTTGTAACAAAAAGAATATTTGGTCCAGGCGGGGGCACAATTTTTGTGATTTAAATATTGTTCAAGGCATTGACACCTGAAAAGGATTCACTTTTATCTCAATGATCGACACCACACGATAGTATCGAACATGAATCTAATCATTTTTTCGGTATCACAGTTATGATTATAATGATTTATAATTTTATTTACAGCTATATTTCTTGGGTTCTAATTTTGGGTAAATTTTCATGTTTTCATAGTGTTAATGAACATGATAGTAATTGATTAGGTTATTTTTTTTTCATTTTATGATTTTCTTTTAATTCATATTGATTGTATTTTTATTTATTAAAAATTATTTGTGGTTTCATTCATTTTAATGGAGTTTGAAAACATTATTTGGTGTCATTTCTTGTCATAAATAATAATTAATCATATGTGAGTGAGAATTAGAGAATTTATTTGTTCAGAACATGGTCACGTGCATGATGTAACTATAAATCGCGTATGTGAAAATTCTGATGTAATAAATATTTTAATTAAGAAATTAATAATTTATCTAAAATTCCCTTCAAACTTATTTGAGTGATAGCTAATACATGATCTTAGATTACTGAACCTGAGACAGATATATAAATTGAATTTTTCAGTAAAGGGTATTTTCATTTCACTAAGAGATTAAATACTAAAAGGAGATGAAAATTATTCATCAAATAAGTGAATGAAATAATATATTATTGGTGTAAAAAATAAGAATATTTATAACATCATATAGAAAAACCTAAAAGTATTTTTATTAAATTTGAAATAGGAAATAATTTAATTAATAAATATTGATATGTTCTATTTAATTAAATGTCATTTCAAGCACCTAAACAGACTTCATAACTCTAATAATTCCATCTCCTCATGTTTTGTTCATATATTAATTTATATTAGTCAGATATTTTTAGTTAATTCAAATAAATCTTTTCATATATATATTTTTTATAATTCATAGTTGTTAATCACGTTTGAATCTCATCTTATTAAACATTATTCCTAGAGGATATTCCATGTTTCTGTACACATTCTCTCTATTGTATGACCATTCTTGTTTCTCATATAGAATATAGTAGGTTAATAAATTTTGAAAATTTGACACACTATAATTCACATTCAAAATTTATGTCACTATTTTTCAAGAGTATAGGAGAATTAGGAGATCCTTAATAAGCGTTATTTAGGACCTATTTTTTTTTTAAATTATACATATACATTGGTTCTTTTTATGTCATTGTAGGAATTTCAAGACTCAAGATGATCAGAATTGAATAGGTGGCACCACACAATTAAAAAATAATACCCATAATACCCACTAATATTTCATGGTATGTATTACATCCTAACAATGATAGTGAGATCTCATAGTAATTCAATTAATTCTAATTAATATTGTTCTACTCAGTTTCATGATCCATTTGAGAATCCATCAATATATTATACCTCTTGTTCATACCCACTATTTGATAAATTTGAATTTCAATGAATTCAAAATAGTTTAGAACACAATAATTGATACTATTTTCTTGGTTCCAATAGATTTTAGAACATATTCAATGATCAATTCCCCGATCTATGATCATTATGGTTTAAGAATTCACATTCAAACTTGAGAAAGGTGTGAAATTTCACTAACTACCATGTGAACCAATAAATTCAACAATTGAACACATTTTACTTGTTATTATCAATATGAAAAATTTAATTTTTTGTCTTTTAAAGAATGTAACAAAAAATGTACTCCATTAGATGAATAATCTAGAAAATGAAATGAATCACATTATACAAATAGCTACCTCAATACCAATTGATGATCTTATTCAAAAAAATTATTCTATGGAACATTTAGTAGGACTTCCATTTGATCAAAATTCAATCAATACATTTGACAACGATAATACTTTGATTTAATCTACACCTTATCACACCATTTATGAATATAATACATCATAAATTGATTCATCCCATGCATTGACATCTCAAAAATATTATAGATAAGGATTCCAATCAATTGAATACATAGGTCCCTAAGAAAACATGATTCTATGTCCTTATTTTTTGAGTTCACAATCCATCCATCACCACATAAAAAAGAATAAATTATATTTCTATCAAATTACAACTTTTGATGATGAATATAGAATTGAACTAGGGCCCTTATTTACTATAATAGATTGAAAATTGATCCAAGACACCATGAATTAAAATAGAAAATAGGAAATTAATTCAAATGCTATTGACTCACCTCTTTCTAAAAATAACTATGATTTTGAAACCTTTTCGAAAAAAATATATCCAAAATATGTCAAGAGTCAGAAAATCTATTAGTGACTATGGAAGTGAACCCTTATAATTTTCTAGAAATAATGGAAGTATGTGATTTCCTAGATGTTCCAATGTTCATGGTTTCACATATTCTAATGGATAAATATGATGACGGAATAATTTAAGAAACAATTAAAAAATATTTCATTCACGATACAATGGAGTACCATACTATAATTGATCCCACCCCACATGATACATTCATAGAGGTTAAAAATTATTTTCTTAAAATACCCAAATATTCTATAAATATAATTATCCTTGATACAATAAATGAAACAATGGATCATAAATTGAGTTGGAAACATATAGATTTTCTATGCTAGTGGTTGGAAGTAAAAATTAATTGTGATACATCATCAACCCATTTTATGTATTCATGGATAGAATTGATATAAGTTGAATACTAAAATAGTCTGGTAAGTGAATTTATTATCTTATGAAAATTTAACAAAGGTAATATTATTGATCATAATGATGATGCAATTTACCCAAAAATATATTATTATTTTTTATTTATTAAGATGAGTTTTATTACTTCCTTTGTGAGTCAGTCTGTTTTTATTTCATTACACACATTCATTTTACTAACATGTTTCTATTTAGTTATTATAAATCTTCCTAGATAATTTCATTTTTGATGAATAAATTCAAACTACTATAGGTAAAGAATAAAATTAATGGTAAACATTAAATTTTTATCCTAGTGTAGATTAATAAACGTGTCTCTAAATTAAAATTAAAATTAGTGCTTAATGGGAGGAAACCTAACATTATCTAGTTTTTATTTTACTATATTTAGTTTCATGGCATTTAGTTTTAAGATAATAAAATGGAATGCATTTACCAAACTCTATTTTCTCTTGGAACTATAGTGGAGTATAATTAATCATACATATTTCAACCATCCACCTATTAAATTTATTTTGGTCCTATCACTTTTATATGTTTTGGATATGTTCAATCCATGTGTAGATTTTATAGGTATATCATTTCTGAAGCTTTACTCGAGACATTCGACCTTTCCTTGTCTATTTTCACTTAGTTAGGGATTTGTATTATTTAAATCATACATTATTCTTGGAACAATATCATGCAAAATAACGAAATTAAATAATAATAGTAATAAACCTTTAAAAAAACTAACAATCATATTATTGTTAAACCAGCATAAAAACTATTATATTTTTATCGTAACCTGGAAAAGGCGTAAAAATTGTACCCTAATGAAGATTGAGCACATGATTCATGTTTGTAATTTTTTGATCAATTCTACCATGATATAGTTTATTAGTGATATTTTTCCTATCTAAAATTTTTTAGGATATTTTATATTTTTGAGGAAGTTATTTTCCCTCATCCACATCCGTTCATCTAACATGATATTTCTTTACCCATAAGGATTATGACCAATTTTAATATTATATCTTATTTCTATATTTTTTGGAATCTCAACCATGATATGTCTTCTAGAACATTAATGGTTTTTCCATTATCTTGATTGGAATTTTATAAGTTTCATTGTAATTTCCAAGGTATTTTTATTTATTTATTCATCCTATTTTATCCATTAATACACCTTTTTATTTTCTCTATTGTGTAGCCCTTTGATTCCATGAAAAATCCTTTCAGGGTAAGCCCAAAATGGATACCCTTCAATGGTTATTTCATGAATATTTTATTGATGATTTTCAATCTATGTGGGACATATAGATTTATTAATGGAGAGGGTTGTCGAAGGACAATGATACATTTAATGAAAATGGATCAAAATTATCCCATCGTGATTATATTAGCCTTTTGGGAGGTGATACAAAAGAGTTTTTTCCATCCCATCTTATCAGTGTGAGTTGTGTTACATAAAAGACACTAGAGAGTAGAAAAATTAAAATATAAAACATCAAAATTTTTAGAGGCATTGGATTATCATATGATTTTGGAAAAGATGCATTGTGTGCAAGGCAAATCATTTTATGGATAAAATCAGATTAAAATTTATTATGTATATATATTTCAAGATTTAACCCTTATTTTTCGAAATATTTAATATTTTTTATAACCCACCTCTCTAAAGACTCAGGGTCATTACGACCCAATGTGATGTCTATGAGATTGGTTCCTTCTATTGATTTCCACTAGTGGATATTTTAAATCCCTGGAAGGCCTATATTAAATATGAATGTGTATGTGAATTAATCATAGATTTTTCAATGAATTTCTTGGGTGATGAGAGTGATGGAAAAGCAGTTCATGTGATGCATGAGTGTAGAAATATTTTTTATGAACCAATCCAGTAAAAGCGAAATTATATTTGAAAATTTTCATTTAAAATGAAGATTTATGTTTATTGGGTGAAATGGATTGAATTATTCTAAGCTGGTAATTTTCATATTTCAAATTTTTTATAGATTTGGTTGTTTATTTACTATGATTTTACATTCAAGGATACCAAAATAATAAGTGTGAAGGATTTTATGCACTTGAAATTTAATGATAATTTAATAAATTTTCAACTTATTTTAAATTAATTTTTCAGTCCCCTTTTTGTATTTTATGATGTTTTATTATTATTTGTAATTTTCATATTATTTATAATTTAGTGATTTGTATATTAAAATTAGAAATTTATTATTATTAATAGTTTAAATTAATTTTATATAATTTTAACAGTATATTATCATTAGTAGTTCAAACGATACGAGTCCTATTATTAATTTATTAATATTTAATTTTAGATGTATTAATGTTTCTATATTAGTATTTAATTTTATTATATATCATTATAAATTATAATTGTATTAATTATATTTCTATTAAAATTAATATTTTATTGTTATCATTTTTTTAAATTAGATTAACATTTAATTAAAAAATTATTTTAATTATATATAACTAATAATTATATTTTATGTATCATACTAGTATATCAAATTACATATATATACTATATAGAATTATCAATTAAAAATTAATATCTATAAATAGTATAACATATAATTATATAATTCTCATTCTATTATTATTATTGTTTTATTATTTTAGATAATTAATATTGTTTTTAATTTTAAATTTGGAATTTGTTTTTTCTTTTTCTTGCAGATACAAATGCATAAAAAACCCAAAATGTATTTTGGAGGGAACCATGGTTGTGACTCCGTCTAATATTCATTGAAAAAACCCCTTTGAAATAGTATCCTCGACTACAAATTTCTAGGAAGAGGGTGAGCCTTTACCATCCCTCCTCTCCCTCTGCACCTCTTGTGCTAAAACCCATGAAGCTGATACCACCATCCCCATCTCTCTATGCACCACCCTCAACAATGCAATATAAACCTCCCACACACAATAAATGTGCTCCATCCTCACCATCCATGTCACTCCCCATCTCCACCAAACACTA
Organism: Viscum album; assembly: GCA_963277665.1. Lineage (NCBI taxonomy): Eukaryota > Viridiplantae > Streptophyta > Magnoliopsida > Santalales > Viscaceae > Viscum > Viscum album. The sequence goes on along the minus strand of OY728133.1, from coordinate 965,190,885 downwards.
TAATATCCTATCCATTACTACAACTAGCAGGTAAACCTCTTCTCCTATTCTCCACCTAGATTCCCAATCTCTTATCCTCACACCATGGTGTCAGCACACCCCCTTTATCCAACATCGAACAACAATTGCTTATCTTCCTCTACATAACAAAAAACATAGGATCTGGTCAAGGTGGGTGCTTAATTGTTGTTTATTTTCAGGATGTTCTTGACATTAATGTGTGTAGAGGATTTTATTTTATTTGAGAGATCGGCGATGCATGTTGAGGGAAAACACGAATTCAATCATTTTTTTAGTAACACAATTACGATTTTAACGACTTATCATTTTTACTATGTGCGTATCTTTTAATTAGTAATGTAAGGAATATTTTCATGGTGTTAGAGTTTTTTAAAACATGACGATAATTTCATGTTTTTTTTTCAAATTCATATTTCAAGATAATTTTTTTGATTTGGGTTTCATTTTTTAAATTAAATTTTTTATTTATTTAATTTTTAGGGTGTCTCCACATGTAATTTTGTATTCATTCACGTGATACCTAATAATTATTCATTGGAGGTAGATAATTAGATAAAATATTTGTTTGGTAAATGGTTGTGCACAAAAGAGAAACATAAACCATACATAAAGGATTTTCAAATAAATAAATATTTTATTTGAAAAATTGATATTTTTTTTGTGAAACCCCATTCAAAATAGAATGAGTTATACATAATAAGTTATCTCATGTGACATAACCCATCAAATATAAATATTTTGACTTTTGGATAAATGGTTCATTGTATTTTACTTAGAGATTTGATGCTAAAACAACATAAAAATTATTCATCAAATTAGATAATTAAATGATAGATATTTTTTTAATGAATTAGAATATTTTTTTAAATTATATAAGGAATCCTGATAGTATTTTAATTAAATTTGGAATTAGTGAAATTTATATGAATAAATATTATGATGAGAGACTTACATAATTGCAATATAATGTTCCTGAACTAACATCATAACTCCAAAACTTTTATGTCCTCATTTTTTGTTGATTGATTATTTTAGTTCACTAATATTTGTTTAGTTAATTTTAATAATCATTTTAAATATTTGTTTAGTTTTTTGAATATTTTGTTTCTAATTATATTTAAAACATTTCTTTCAGAATATTCTTCCAAGAAGATATTTCATGAGTTTATAAAAGTTTTCCCTATGGTTCAACCATGATCACAAATTCTATTGTATTTATAATTTTATTTAATTATTAAAATTTTAAAATCTATTATGCGCATACCATATGCAAAGTGATCCAGAATTTTTAACTGGTATAATTATATTATCCTTGATCTCCAATGATGTTATAGACCTATTCCAATATTCTCAACCTTTTATGTGATAATCAAGGCTTCTCTTTAGAACTTGAATTAATTTAGTCTTCCTCTCCACCTTATGCATCATCATCATTTACAATGTTTCCAATGATTTCATCATATTTATTAATATAAATATATTCATCTTATCCTTTCTTAAAATATATATTTTCTCTTAACGATACCCCTTATTATTTTTCAAGGACATTCAAATCACCTTAATTAATAACTTTTCTAGTTGTTTTGTTGTAACATTTGTACCCTCCACTATTTATAAGGTATCCAATAATGACACTGTTATAAATTCATTGTAAAAACCTCCCAGTATTATGAAATTTGTATTTGATAATGCAGGTGCTTCCTAGAACTAATATTTACATTAAAAATAAGACTTCATATGAATATTTTTTTTAATTTGGTCAATTAAATAAAAGATTTTGAATTTATAATACTGCACCAATATCTTATCTTTAATAGAAATTATAAGTATCAAATTAATTCAACATGGGTGAAAATTTTCAAAAAATATTCAATTATTTATTTAAGATACATAATTTTTTTGTGGTGCGTTTGGTGAACTAAGATCATAACGAATACAAGTCTTCTCAACATAAAATTTTAAAAATACTATTTGTAAATTCTACACCATTATCAGTTTGAGTATTCATTACAGATTGGCCATACTCCATTTCAAAACATAGCATAAAACATTTGAATATATTAAGAGACATAGATGTTTATTTTTAAAACATAATACATTAAGTATGACAGAAATTATAAATAAAATAAATAAAATAATTATCAGTATTTTTTTATTTCTTTATCATTGGGACAGATATACCAGAATGGATATTCTCTAAGGGGTGATATGTTTGTATCAAAACCTTCTTATGTGTATAATTTCAAAACTTATATGTTTTGTTGAAAAAACAACACCAGTATATAATTATTATCACATAAAAAAAATTAAATTCTATCTCTATTTGTAAAATATTTATATTTATCTTGAAAATATGGAAAATACTTTTATTCCATAACTGATTTTTTTTCTTCATAATTTGATGTCATGTATTTTTTGTATCTAGAACATGGAATTACTTTACATTTATTCAGTATAATATTGTCTCAACATCCATATCTTATAGAGTTTATACAAAAAATACATCTATTCAAAAGAAAAATTCATTCCCCTCCTCAAAAATCCACGTAATACTCACCAGATTGGGTTTCTGTCCGTCAAAAAATATAGGACTTTTGGATTTGGACTTCTCATTTCCAATGACTGAAAATCCAATACCATTGATTCATAAATACTCATTATTTCCAAAATTCTCTACCATTATTTATTATATTTTAATTTTTTAAAATTTATTATATATGTTCATATTTAATGAACACCTATTATCCAATATCTATAGTCATTATTCTCTTGTGGCCTTGAGAGCCGTTTCGATACTAAGGGAATGTTATTTTATTTTACATTTATCTTTTTGATTTCTAGATTCTACATTAAATATAATTTTAGTTGTTATCATAAGAATACAACCTTTTTCAATATGACAATTATGGATGCATATTTAACAAATTGTTTCATGTGGCTGAAATCATTTTTCTGTTTTTAACGTATGTTCTTCAAGTTAAAATTAAGTCATTATTCTAAGAGTGGGTTGACCACCATAAAAATATTTTTCTAATAGATTCAGTTTAGTGTTGATGAATTAACTAACACATCATTTTAATATGACTAAATAATATACAGTTCTAGAAGAATCTCTAAAAATCATTTTTTACTTTGAGAATAACATGTTGTCCAAAACCATGAACTTGTCTTCCAGAAACCTTTTTACCTTCAATCATTGTTCCATTTTGTAATAAAATTGTTGTGAAGAAACATAAAATATTATTCTTAATATTATGATTCTTCTTGTACTTATTACAGTGTCTAGATGTAGTATTTTTCCAAAAAAATTTATTGTTTAGAAATTCATGATTTTTGGAATTTTCTTGTTTTAGTTACATACATCATTCTCTTTACATTATTATATTTCTCAGATCACTTTCCATTAACATCAACCTATTTATTGTCCTTTATTTATGATAATTTATAATTTTTTATGAATATTAACATTCTTTATATATTTCAATAACTTTCAATGTTAAATTTTGGAAGTTAAAATTTCCTCGTTCAGCTTCAAAATTTTTTTTGTATTCAGTCAAATTATTTATTCCTCAAATTAATCATTTATTATAGCTTTATATTTAATATTTTTCATCCAATAAGTAACATATTCATGTTTTCAATCACTTTTAACTATCTATATGTTTTATAACCATGCACTATATCATGGTTATTAAGAGGTTGACTATATCTTTTTAAACATCAAGTTCTCTTTATCTAGAATTTTAATTTTCTAGATATGTTCATTAAATTATATCATTATAATGAATTCCATATTAGATTATTTTTATTATAATTCTTCTTTAGGGATGTAGTTTTCATCATTATTAAAGCTCTCATCATTCAAATTCATAATATGAACATTATCAAGAACTTCATCACTGGAATTTTCAGTTTCCACTTCATTAGTGCCCTGATATTCCTAATATTTGGACAACATGATTATATTTTTATATTCATATAACTTATTATTCATTCATTTAGAATAATGATTTTGATTTTTTTTCATCTTTTATGGTATTCTTGTCATTCTATCTACTTAATCTGTGTCTTTATCTTCCATTAGCCTTATAATGTTTTCTATGAAATTTGTAATGGGTCCACAGTTAAAGAACTATAATAGAAACTTTCATTACTATTTCCCTTTTCAAATTTTTACATTCTAAGAATATAAATACGTTAATTCATCAGATATATCAATCACTAAATCTTTTGAATCACAATAAATGAATTGTTTATAAATAAAAACATCATTGGACATTTCCTACTAATTAGATATAAAATAAATTTCTAAGTAATCCTTTTCATTATCCTGGTTCACATTTTACATTCTCATTTCATATATGAAACGAATACTATGAAAATAATATAGAAATATTTTTAAATGATATTTACATTCGAATGATGATACAATGATATAATATTTACCTAGAATAATTCATAGAATCTTCACCAAAATATAAAAACATAAAATTTTCCACTAATGTTACATTTTTTTCTTACAATATCCAAAACCCATGTAAAAATCTCACTAATAGATTCACTATATTCCATTTTAATATCTTTATAATTATGTATCTAAATCTATTACTTGTAATTATTTATCTTTATGTTCCATTTATGAATACATTACATGTTTCCCTATATGCCATTATCCATTCCAACTCCATTAACCAACAAAAACTCACTTTATGAAAGTGAGAAATTTATAACATTTATAGTTCAACGATCATTTGTAAAGACCCAAAAATTTCAAGGAAATTTTTTTCTTAATTTTCTTTGAAATTTTACAAGAACACAGTTTCTGAAGGCACCTGATTCCGAGGCCTGGTGTGCCCGAAATTATTTTCCAAAGTTTAGCTCGGGTACATTCAGTGAATGAACGAGCGAGAATTTCTAACTTTTGAACCAGTGCTCGGAATCAAATTCTGGGGGCACCGATGAAACCACAACGCTGGTAATTGCTTATAAACACCTTTCCGGGAGTTTAATTTTCACGAGAGAGGTTGATAAAAATTATGGAAGATAGAATAAAAATATAACTACAATTTTTATTTTCTCTTAGTGGATTTATGCTTTGGGTGGATGTTGGGTAACTACCCAACTTCCCATGGAAGGTTATGAGAGTGGTGGGGCCCACACAAACCCCACCCCTTCACATTCCATAACTCCCTCAACTCACAATTAAATTTGATAACTTATGTTTTTGATAACTTTTGATATTAATGAAGTGTTTTTAATGTGAGTGTTTAAATTTCAAACTCTTGAATTTCAAACCTTATGTTGGGTTAATAAAATAAGTAAGGGACTTATTTTATTTTGGGTTGGAGGCTTGTTGCTTGAGAGCTTTGGGAGAAATGCTAAGGGAGACTTGATTTTCTTTATCCTCTTCGTCGAAGAACACGAAGAACGCGAAGAACTCGAAAAATGCCGGATTCCTTGGAGGTCGACGTCTCCTTCCGCGACGCCTCTTACTACGACGTCGACGACGTCTTCTTTCGTGACGTCTCTTTCGGCGACGAATCCTCGTTCGATGAAACTCTGTTCAAGCTATGCTCGAGGTAGGAAATTATTTTGAGAATAATTTTATTCCCTTGTTTCTTTCATTCTAATAAAAACAAAGAACACGGGTCAACTTATTATCTAGTTGATCCACGATCTTTTTCCTTGCGGGTTGGGAATGTGTTTGTTGCGGGAAGTTGTAGGGGTTTATTTAATTATTTTGTTCGTGTTTACTACTTGATGTTATTTGTGGAATATGACCAATTACTATAGATTAACGAGAGGGGGCCGGACCGCACAAACATGACCAACCCTCCTCTACTATCCATGTTGGTTTCTTATGTGGTTTGGAATGGAATGGCGTGGTGCCACCGCACCGCGCGGGATCAAGTGGAAGGTAATGTGCGGCGACGTCGCGCTACGCCGTGAAATTGAACCAAGTCGCGGCGCCGTCGAGCCTTGCCGGAGAACTGAAAAAGCACCGCGGGCGGAGCGGGGCCGTGGCGGAGGGGTGCGGCACCGTAGCACCGCACTGGGCGAATGAATGTTGCGGCCGATACTGGGCCACGGCAGAGCAGGGGAACCGGCGGCCGAAAGCAGGCCGCCGCCGTTGGAGCAGGGAGGGGACCGGCCGTCGCCGGTCCCGGGGTGGCAGAAACTGGCCGGCCGGGGCGGGCCTGCCGGACAGGTGAGATGCCGGGGGTTCAAACCCCCGGCCGGCCAGCTAGCGGCCCCCATTAAGGGGGGTTGCGGTTAAAAAATGCGGGGGGAAGAACCCCCCTCAAACCGAACGGCTCGGCCATTCGGTAGAGCCAGCTGGCGCCGTGCCCCGCCGGGCCGACCCAGACCCGGGTCTTGGAAACCCGGTTCGGGCCGACCCAGGGGGTCTCGGGCCGGGTCGGTCCGGGCCTGAAACCCCCGTTCTCGGACCCTTTTCGGCCTTTTTCCCAAATCTTGTGTTACAGAACTCCGATCGACACACCGTCAGTTGAAATGCGATCCTTGGATCAAGACTGTCGTTTAGGTATATCACACTCAAGGTTTCGGAATACTTTGGGTTAGGCCGAGTTGGTTCGTACTCGAAACCAACCGGGCCCTCAGAGCAGAAACGATCATATCTTGAGCTCCGGATGTCCGATTGACCTGACGTCGACTTCGTTGAATTCCTCTTGTTGAGACGGAACTTTTGGCTTACTCCACTCGAGGTTTGGATGCCGTCGAAGTGTGGTCGGGATGGTTCGCTCCCAAAACTAACCGGGTCCCTCGAATGAAAAAGCCAATAACTCACAGACCGGGCCTCCCATTGATGCGCTATCTGTCTCATTGATGTTTTCCTCTTTATGAGACGGAACATTTGGCATACTTTTCCTGAGTTTTGGTTGCTGTTGGATAGTGGCCGGGTTGGATTGTACCCGAAATCCAACCGGTCCCCTTGAATGGAAAAGATGATATCATTCAGACCGGATGTCCGTTTGACGAACTATCAGTGGCGTTGGTGATCACGTTGAGAAATGGTCCCATTGAGTATACCCTATGAGTGTTCGGGGTACAGTTGAGATACAACGGGGTTGGTTCGCACTCGAAACCAACCGGGCCCCCGGGACGAAAAGGGTAGTAACTCATAGACCGTGCGTCCGATTGACGTGCCGTCTGTTGCGTTGAGACCCCTATGACGAGGCGGTCCTTTGAGATACTTCTTCATGGGACATTGAGATACTTGGAGTATCGACCTGTAGCTCATGGAGCAGACCCTCTCTAAGAAGAGAGAGTGGAGTACGGAGACCGTGTAACCGGGTGAGACCTAACGACTGCTTGATCGACTCGATTTGGAGTGAATTTACTAGCCCAATGGACGATGTACTACATTGTTTGGGTGCGGACCCATGGAAGAAGGAGAACTACCTGTGTGATAGTGCAGACCTGCGGTACTCGTCTGAAGAGTACCTCTGCAGGCTACTAGGGGGTGTTCACTACTGGGTTTGGGTGGCATACCCCTGCGGGAAGCACTACTGTGTTTGGGTGGATGACCTGCGGTACTCGACAGGAGGAGTACCTCAGCAGTCTTAGGTTAGTGAGAAGTATCTTGGAGTCGTGATAGGACCACTGTACACTCTAGAGACGAGGCTCTTCAGTAGTTATGTTTTTGATAATGAAAATCCTGGTTTGAGCTGAGACATTTGACCTTTGTGTTTACCTCATGGTTGAGATGGGTCACTTGATAACTTAGGTATATGTATGGGCATATACATGGGTAGTGGTTATCCATTGATTTCATAATCTTTGTCTTTCCTCATGATTTAGATGGGTTACTTGATAACTTAGGTATATGTATGGGCATATACCTAAGTAGAGGTTATCTATTGAGATCTTCTTGTGGCTATCCTTGTTGGTTTTAGTGAGACCTTGAGGGTCTCGGGGTCCCTACTGAGTATCGTTATACTCACCCCTACTCGGGCTATGAACGCACCTCATTGTGTTGGTTGCAGACGACAAGCAGTGCTGATGGAGGCCGAGTGTTCGAGGACTGGACGGTACCCGGAGGTGGACCACACGACAAGTCAGTACCCAGAGGTTGATCACAAGACGAGTCAGTACCCGGAGGTGGAATTCACGACGAGACGACACATGGAGGAGGTTGAAGGGCGAGAGCGTTGTGGAGGCTATCTGTACCTACCCTTCTGGTAGGATCCGTGGTGAACGATCCAGGAGATGCGCTATCTGTACCTACCCTTCAGGTAGGATCAGAGGAGGACGACCCAGGAGCCTCTTCCATTCTTCCAGCTTTTGACTTTTTCTGTTGTACTTTTGTTCAGTTGTAGCTGTATTTTCAGTTGGGTTTGTATTCTGGCACATTTAATTTTCAGCACTTTCTTTTGTACTTAGTGTTTTACTTCCACTTGTTCTCTGTGGTGTTTGTTTTCTTTTATAATGGAAATGCCTTCCCAGTTATCGGGATTTATGCCCTTGGTGCTAGTCTCCAGCCCCTGGCCTATGGAAGGCGGGCTTGGGGTAGTCACGTAACGGGCCCCGAGGACGGGTCGTGACAAATTGGTATCAAAGGAGTCGGTTCTACCGCAGAACATATAACTCTGATATTTTCTTTCTGTGAAGCAATAGTGTTAAGGGTACTGAGTGTGGTCTTCAGTTCAGGGAGTCCAGTGTTGGTGCGGGCAGCTGACGTATCCATACACCAGGACCCTGACAACTGATTTCCGACTTTGTGCACAAAAACACTGATTGCATGTGTGTTTTCAAAGGTTTTCCCTTAAAACAGCTCAATCCAGGTCAGCTCACCAGGTATAATTGTTTGACTGTGTCACGATGTTTCATTTAGGATTCCTTTTCACGGACGACCAACTAGAGCCCAGAGGGATGTGCGTACTGACAGCATGTCGAGCTACATGGCTTCGGTACATGGCCCTCTTGAAGTCGAGGCACCAGAAAAGGCACCAGCAGTACTACCATACATTGGGCCACCGATTCCACCAGCCCCAGTAGTAGGCGATACACGCCACTTGAGTGCGATGCATGAGTTCCAGCGCCAGAGACCACCTAGGTTCCAGGGAGAGACGGACCCGCAGGCGGCTGAGGATTGGTTGGAGGCAGTGGTGAGAGTCTTCAGGCTAGTGGGGACGCCTGCAGACTTCATGGTGATCTTTTCTGCCAGCCTTTTTCAGGTAGCAGCAGACAGGTGTTGGATCCACTTGTTCCTGTTTTGCGACGGGATGACTTTCACATGGGAAGACTTTGAGACCTTCTCCAGGGTGGAGTTTGTGCTAGTACCTCTACACCCCAAGCGTGTTCAGGAGCTGCTGCCTTTGCCTCGTGTTTTTCGATCAGTAGGAGAGTCACTTGTGGGTAGTATACAGATGATGAAGTGGTCCAGGAGGACCAGAACAGCAGTTGGGCGATCTCGGGTTTTAGGACCGGTGGTGCGGGGCACCCGTGGTGGGGTCAGAGACAGCTGTACGAGGAGCAGGAAGTGTTATGAATGTGGTAGGAAGGGTCACCTGGCACGTGACTGTCCGACCCCCCACACTGTCGATCCGCAGGCATTGGAGGAGCCACCGAGATAGAAGCAGCGACGAGTGCTTAAGAAACAACCGAGCAGTGGACAAGGCAGTAGAGCTTCGGGAGCAGGTGGACAGGAGTGGAACTAGTGGATACGTCCCTTGTACTTATAGTTCCATATTGTTGTTGTATTCGTGTCTTTGTACTATGAGATGAAATAATAAAAATGACACTTATCGTTGTGATGTTTGGTTTCCTGTCCCTTTGTTTGGTTGATACTGAGTGGTCCCGGTTAAAACTGTTGACTTGGCCCTCACTTTCGAGATTTCTACTGGAGGTGACACAGTGACCTCACACTGATGCCGATAGTGTGACTCGACCCTTGGAGGCGAGAGTGACAGTAGGATCTCTTGGTTGTTACATCGAGGCCTTACGACATCATCCATGGCATGAATAAATCATTCATGCCAGAATTGACTGTATTAGCCAATTGGTGTGGTTCATCTAGGGGATGAGACCGAGTTTCTCTTTTCAGAAAAGGAGAAATTTTAGCAGCTCTTCCAGATCATAGGAAAAGAAGGTGCAGATCATCCAGGAGCGGATGAAGACTACACAGTGCAGTAAGAAACAAGAAACCGACGCTAGTCTTAGAGACTCGAGCGTGTTAAATGTTTCATGAAGTGGAATATTTAAGGAGAGATGAGTCTGCGAAGAAGCAGATGTGGATGCAGAGCTAGGAGAGCAGCATGAGGTGGTGTACATCTTAACATGGTACAACCACCCGCCTTAGTTATCCCCGCCAGGCTTCGGGAGAGGGATGGCGGAGGAAGAGTGCGGCTGCATGCAGTCATGTAGTGTGACCCAATGGCTCTAAAAATGATTCAAGGGACAGTCTATGTCCACTACTAGTTGCTATAGTAACAGAAACCGATATAAATCATTCATTTCTTTCACAAATCTTGTCCCAGATCTAGAGTTTCCGGTAAGATGTAGACTTGACCCTCACGTTTGGAGATACCTTAGGAGGAGACTCGATAATCACACTTACACCGACAGTGTGGTCTGACCCATGATGCGAGAGTTTCGGTTGAAATCTCTTGGTGGTAGCATCGAGGCCTTACGAAGTTAGGTTGAGTATGGAATGGGCAATAACTGTTCATACTCAAATTGACGGTATTAGGAAAACGTTGGGATGGGTTTTCCTTGGTCGGTGAAAAGGAATCCCCAGGAAGCACAGGATAAACTCATGAACAGGAGGGTGTGACCAATCACTCATAAGTCAGTCAACCTTACCCTCGTGGCAGCAGTCGTTTTGAGTTTTAGTTCTAACAGGAATTGGAGACCTCTAGAGTTCGAGGATGACAATCACGTCCTTATATGGGTCTCACCTCGATGAGGTTTACAGAGATGTGGCCAAGGCGGAAAGTTATCTCTGAGGTTCAACGGACCTTTCTAGGTCATCAGCTGGGTAGGCGAGGTGGTTTACCACTTGACCCATTAACCTCAGTTGAACCAGGTGCACGACGTCTTCCAAGTATCTCAATTGAGGAGATACGTGATAGACCCTTCACATATCATCGACCCTGAGGAGAAGGACGATGGCGATGGGGTTTCTTTCATGGAGGTTCCAATGGGGATCGAGGATCGACAGGAGCGGATCCTACGAGGACGGTTGATTCCTCGGGTGCACTTTCTTCGGCAGTACAAGAGCATCTAGGTAAGCACATGGGAGCAGAAGGCTCAGATGCGTGCTCAATACCGCTTTTGTGACCATAGTTTGTGTTGAAGCTTTACGGGGACGTAAATCCCTAAGGTGAGAGTAATGTAAAGACCTGAAAATTTCAAGGAATTTTTTTTTCTTAATTATCTTTGGAATTTTACAAGAATGCAGTTTCTGACGGAGCTTAATCTTGAGGCCCAGTGTGCCCGGAATTATTTTCCAATGTTTATATCGGGTACATTCAGTGAACGAACGAGCGGGAATTTCTAACTTTTGAACTGGTGCTCGGAATCAAATTCTGAGGGCACCGATGAAACCGCAGTGCCGGTAATTTATTAGAAACACCTTTCCCGGAGTTGTGTTTTCACGAGAGAGGATGATAAAAATTGTGGAAGATAGAATAATAATTTAACTACAATTTTTATTTTCTCTTAGTGGATTTATGCTTTGGGTGGAAGTTGGGTAACGACCCAAATTCCCATGGAAGGATATGAGAGTGGTGGGGCCCACAAGAACCCCAACCCTTCACTTTCCTTAACTCCCTCAACTAACAATTAAATTTGATAACTTATGTTTTTGATAACTTATGATATTAATGAAGTGTGTTTAATGCGAGTGTTTGAATTTCAAACTCTTGAATTTCAAACCTTAAGTTGGGTTAATAAAATAAGTAAGGGACTTATTTTATTTTGGGTTGGAGGCTTGTTTCTTGAGATCTTTGGGAGAAAAGCTAAGGGACACTTGAGTTTCTTCATCCTCTTCGTAGAAGAACACGATGAACGTGAAGAACGTGAAGAACATCAGATTCCTCAGAGGTCGGCGTCTCCTTCCGCGACACCTCTTACCGCGACGCCGAGGACGTCTTCTTTTGCGACGTCTCTTTCCATGACGAATCCTTGTTCGAAGAACCTTCGTTCAAGCTACGCTCGAGGTAGGGAATTATTTTGAGAACGATTTTATTCCCTTGTTTCTTTCATTCTAATGAAAACAAATAACAAAGATCAACTTATTATCAAGTTGATCCGCGATCTTTTTCCTTGCCGGTTGGGAATGTTTTTGTTGTTGGAAGTTGTAGTGGTTTATTTAATTATTTTGTTCGTGTTTACTACTTGATGTTCTTTGTGGAATATGACCAGGTTCTATCGATTAACGAGAGGGGGCCGGACCACACAAACACGGACGACCCTCCTCCATTATCCATGTTGGTTTCTTATGTGGTTTGGAATGGAATGGCGTGGTGCCATCGCACCGCGCTGGATCGAGCGACATGTAATGTGCGGCGCCGTCGCGCCGTGCCGTGAAATTGAACTAAGTCGCAGCGCCATCGAGCCGCACTAGAGAAAAAAAAAGCACAGCAGCCGGAGCGGGGCTGCGGCGGAGGGGTGCGGCGCCATAGGGCGACACCGAACGAATGAAGGCTGCAACCAATACTGGGCCGCGGCGGAGCATGGGAACCGGCGGCCGGAAGCGGGCCACCGTCGTCGAAGCAGGGAGGGGACCAGCCGTCGCTGGTCCCGTGGCAGCAGAAACCGGCCGGCCTGGGCGGGCCGACTGGACAGGTGAGGAGTCAGGGGTTCAAACCCCCGGCCGGCCTGCTAGCGGCCCCCATTAAGGGGGGCCGCGGTTACAAAACGCGGGGGCAGTGCCCCCCCCCCCCCACCGCAAACCAAATGGTGCGGCCGTTCGGCCGAGCCAGCTGGCGCCGCGCACTGGGCCGCGCCCCATCGGGCTGACCCGGAACCAGGTCGGGGAAACCCGGTTCGGGCCGTCCTAGGGGGTCTCGGGCCGGGTCAGTCTGGGCCCGAAACCCCCATTTTCGGACCCTTTTCGGTCTTTTTCCCATATCTCAGGCTACAGACCTCCGATCGACGCACCGTTAGTTGTGATGTGATTCTTGGATCGAGACAGTCGTTTCAGTATATCACACTCAAGGTTTCGGAATACTTTATGTTTGACCGAGTTGGTTCGTACTCAAAACCAACCGGGCCCGTGGAGCGGAAACGCTCATATCTTGAGCTCCGGACGTCCTATTTACGTTCTGTCGACTTTGTTGAATTCCTCTTGATGAGACAGAACTTTTGGATTATTCCACTTGAGGTTTGGACCCCGTCTGAATGTGGTCGGGTTGGTTCGCTCCCGAAACCAACCGGGCCCCTGGAACGAAAAAGCCAATAACTCACAGACCGGGCGTCCGATTGACGCGCCGTCTGACTCGTTGATTTTTTCCTCTTGATGAGATGGAACTTTTGGCATACTTCACCTATGTTTTGGTTGCTGTTGGATAGTGGCCAGGTTTGATTTTACCCGAAATCAAACTGGGCCCCTGGAATGGAAAAGCTGATATCTTTCAGACCGGATGTCCGTTTGACAAACCGTCAGCGGCGTTGGTGATCATGTTGAGAAACGGTCCCTTTGAGTATACCCTATGAGAGTTTGGTGTATAGTTGAGATACGGCCGGGTTGGTTCGCACTCGAAACCAACCGGGCCCCTGGGACGAAAAGGGTAGTGACTCACAGACCGAGCGTCCGATTGACGTGCCGTCTATTGCATTGAGACCCCTATGATGAGGAGGTCCTTTGAGATACATCTTTGTGGGACTCTGATGTACATGGAGTATCGACCTGTAGCTCGTGGAGCGGACCCTCCCAGAGACGAGCGTGCGGAGTATGGAGACCGTGTAGCCGGCTGAGACCTGACGACTGCTTGAACGACTCGACTTGGAGTGAGTCGACTAGCCCAGTGGACGGAGCACTAATTTGTTTGCGTGTAGACCCATGGCGGACGGAGCACTACCTGTGTGACAGTGCAGACCCACGATACTCATTCGGAGAGTACCTCTACAGGCTACTAGGGGGTGTGCACTACTCTGTTTGGGTGGCATAGCCCGGCGGGAAGCACTACTGTGTTTGGGTGGCTGACCCGTGGTACTCAACAGGAGGACTACCTCAGCAGTCTTAGGTTAGTGAGCAGTACCTCGGAGTCGTGACAGGACCGCTGTACACTCCAGAGATGGGGCTCTTCACCAGTTACGGTTTCGATAATGAAAATCCTGTTTTGAGCTGAGACTTTTGACCTTTATGTTTACCTCATGGTTGAGATGGGTCACTTGATAACATAGGTATATATATAGGCATATACCTGGGTAGTGGTTATCTGTTGATTTCACAATCTTTGTGTTTCCTCGTGATTGAGATGGGTTACATGATAACTTATGTATATGTATGGGCATATACCTAATTGGATGTTATCTGTTGAGATCTTCTTGTGGTTATCCTTGTTGGTTTTAGTGAGAAATTGAGGGTCTCGGGGTCCTTACTGAGTATCGTTATACTCACCCCTGCACGGGCTATGCCCGCACCTCGTTGTGTTGGTTGAAGACTACGGGCAATGCTGACGGAGGCTGAGTGTTCAAGGACTGGACAGTACCCAGAGGTGGACCACACAACGAGTCATTACCCGGAGGTGGACCACACGATGAGTCAGTATCCATAGGTGGAATTCACGAAGAGACGACACACGTAAAAGGTTGACGGGCAAGAGCGTTGTGGAGGCTATCTGTACCTACCCTTTCGGTAGGATCCCTGGTGAACGATCCAGGAGCTGCACTATCTATACCTACACTTCAGGTAGGATCCGAGGAGGACGACCTAGGAGCTGCTTCCGTTCTTCCAACTATTTTCTTTTTATGTTGTACTTTTTTTCAGTTGTAGCTATATTTTCAGTTGGGTTTGTATTCTGGCCCATTTACTTTTCAGCACTTTCTTTGGTACTTAGTGTTTTATTTCCGATTGTAGTCTATGGTGTTTGTTTGCTTTTATAAAAGCAATTCATTCCCAGTTATCGGGATTTATGCCTTTGGTGCTAGTCGCCAGCTTCTAGCCTATGGAAGGCAGGCTTGGGGTAGTCACGGCACGGGCCCCGAGGACAGGTCGTGACATCATTTTCCATATTCTTCTCATTAGTTGCTATTATGGGATAACCATTTGAATAAGGAGTGAAACTATTTTTAAAAACTTATAAGACATCATATCCAATGGATAAATGGTAGGCTTGTATCCTGTCCATCCCCATATGATAATTATTTCCTTCGAAAATATGAATCCCTTTATGATTAACTATGTATTGAGCATATATGACCATCTTATTCGTCAATATTCACTCAAAATAGAGTCAATGAAAGAGAAATTTCATAGATACCAATTGCAATTACCTTTCCACATATGTGTGACCACTTAGAGGTGGGGGTGAATAAATGATCAGTTATTTTTATTGTTTTGTAATTTTAAAACAACCTTCTCCTTCGGTTAGAGATAAATGACTATACCAAGCCACAACACACAACTACACCAATAAGAGCCAAAGAACATAAAAGGTTCACTAGTTTCCAAGAGTAGATCTTCCTTGGATTGATATAGAAACAATCCAAAATCACAAAGTTCACTAGAAAATAATCCTTATGGATTATATTAAGCATGGTATATATATTAAATGCAATGAACTATAGTCCTTTGATATTTTATGTGCTTTTTTAAAAATTTAAAAGAAAACAAAAGTTCATCAAGGAAATATTCCATTACGAATCGGTTTCAACACATCATTAATATTATATTAGGATTCATTACACATTCATTTGATCGTGACATTTCATCATCTTCATCATTTTATTTCACATTAGTTAGAATGAATACTTACTTCCTTCTTCTTATGTATTATATATTCATCCTTAGATAAATTTTATATATCACTAATCCTTATCACTATAAAATACCAAAACTAGACTTACATAAATAAATATGTGGAATAAACAACCTTTTTATTCATCTCTCAATTATATATTCCTAATTCTTTATGAATCAATGTAGTAAAATCGATACTAGAAGGCTAAAACCGGTTACTAATATACTTACATTGGCATAATAAAATAGGAAATGAAGTCCCAAATAACCTAATAATATAGTAGTTTTGGTAAACATGATGAATACATGATATTTATATTAAAAATGAATATACTAATCACAAAATAATTTTTTTAGAGAAGAAATTTATTTCTTGAAGAATGTTTGTGCATATCTTTATTAATATAACTCATGGAATCCAAGGAAAAGGAAACAAAATTAGACTGAGCATAAAATCTTATACAGGGATATGTAATGTGGTTGTAATTATTAATAAATTATAATAATAAATTTGTAATGTCAAATAAATAACATCACATTCAACTTAAATAACTCTAACATCATGATAATATAAAGAAGAATCAGTATGGAGATGTATATGAATAAAAAACCTTATTTAATAAATAAAATGAGAATTAAAATCATCCTTTGATTTTTTCATTATGAAAATATC
This sequence comes from Viscum album, assembly GCA_963277665.1. NCBI lineage: Eukaryota > Viridiplantae > Streptophyta > Magnoliopsida > Santalales > Viscaceae > Viscum > Viscum album. Next base: position 965,174,263 of record OY728133.1, on the reverse strand, counting down.
ATGGATAATACTAATAATATCAAAATTCTCAAGGAAGGAAATGCTAAATTTTTGGACGTCATGTCCATGTCACATGAAAACCAACATAATCAAGACCATTAACAAGATGAAAAAAAATATTGGTATAAACATGTTCAATTTTCCCAAATAATTTGTCTAATGATACTTTTTGATGTTTCTAGAGACTATATAATATTAGGGCCTCACCCATCACCACTAGTCTAAATAATTTATCATAAATCGAATACACTATCTAATTCGTAATCATAGTGCCGTATTAATTATCCATATTGAGTAAAGAATAATTATTTGTCAATATTTAACCATATAATCAAATAACTATAAATTAAGCACCGTATGTAATAATTTTATATATTTTTACCAATAATAATATCCCTCATGAATAATGATTACATATTGGCTAAAATTAATGTTTAATAGTCACAAGAGAGTGAATAACTCAAAGGATAATTAATGAATACAAATATGATTCAAGTGAATTTAAATACTAGCAATGGTAAAAATAATCACAGTCCATCTTGAGGAAGAAAAAGGATGATATCTATATGATTTACACATATTGGAATATGTATTATGGTTGTTTTAATTGATGAAATATAAAATATCATTAAAAATTTCTAGTCGAAAATATCCTTTTGATTTTGAAAAATATTTTGAAATCATTTTATTTGAAAATAACATTGTAAAACGTTTTCTTTAAAAATTTCTACATAAAAATGAAAATTAATCATAAAAAATGGAGGGTAATTCTATACATGTGGTATAAGGTAAAAATAAAATTAATTTTTCATTGAAAAATGTTTATATAACTGTCTGCTTTGTAAAATGACATGTAGATTCCTTTAACGTAATTTATTAAAAATTATAAAGGGTAAATTTTTTTTAAGAATATATTTTGAGATGTTTAAAAAAAAAATTTAATTTTTTTTAATAAACATGTATTTGGGAGAAAACTGGTTTCCAAAAAATGAGAGAAATGTAGTCCAATTTTATTAAAAAAAATTCATACATTTTATGTTCCATTGAGTAGAAAATGGAAATATAACTTGAAAAATATCCTGAATAACCATTTTATAATTATGTTATCATTAAATTTATTTCGACTAATATTCAAAAATTAATAATCGTCTTTAGAATAATATTCTGAAATAAATCCTTAAATTTATCATAATGTAGATGTAGGAGTTAATAAATAAATAAATTATTTATATTTAGTGTAAATACACATAAAATAAGTGTAAATATAACAATATATATTAAAATTCATTAAATAGATGATCACAAAATACTAACTACAAGGAGGATGTAATATAATCCAATAAAGAGATTGAGTTATGAAATTTCTTAACCACATGGTAACTTTAATTAAATTTCTATTAGATGAAATATTTATATTTGAAAATAAAAATATCATGGATTTTTAAGTATTCATGATATTAAATGTCAGTGGGTTAGTATATATACCACATAAAATTAATTAGGTGCATAACATTACAGTATCCCTCAATGAAATGTAATTGAGATGAAATCCACTACCTTATTCTTCCTTTTGGTTGAATACACTTTAACCTCCTATATAATGTATTTCAACATGTTATTTATTTATATCATATCTATATTAATGTTTCGAAAATCACATAGGATCCTTTTATAATATCATACAACTTTTTTTTTAATAATCATTTAATATTTTATTTGTTTCGGGTGTCAGTTGCCTTGGTTTTCAAGTATATTTTGAGATGTTATTTTTGATAATGTTACTTAGATCATGATTTCATCATTTCCATAATGAAAAAATTATTTAAATATCATATATATTCAGTATATATGTATTTATATTTATCTATAAAATTTGGTGTTGTGAAATGAAATACACCATTCATTGGGATGGATGACCATATGTACGCTTGAATGTTGTTTCCATTTTCTTATCGTATTGAAGGAATGAAACATAAATTATATATATATATATATATATATTATCATCACAACATCATATTTATGTTATATATATATATCACATATTTATATTAAAATCATATTTTATATATTCCATGTAATGGGTAAACGAATCACATCGCTTCGTGACGTAGTAGTTCAATATACACACAAACGACATTATCGTATTGCCACAAAGTGGAAATCATGAAGGTATGTGTCATATAATATTTATTGATGCATAAATACATTATATAAATTATATATATCATATTTAGAAAATAAATCAATCCATATATCCAACTTTGAAAGGAGGTTATGGAAGAACTAATGAAATCAGTTCATGATAGGGTAGTCCTCTGCAATTATGAACAATGATTACATATCCCATTTGATGGTTGCAAAGGAACCAACCAAAAATAATAAATAATCAAGTCAATTTAACTAGAATAAACTCTCCAACATTCCAAAATATATTTTAGGCTTATATTTTTAACGAATTAGGTCATAACCTCAACCATAGAAACTCACATATTACCAAGTAGACACTTCGACTCAATATCCTTTATTTTCAAAAAAATGAATCATTTAGAAAAAAACATTTTTTCATTTCATAAAATATATCAAAAAATTTAAAAATGAATTATTATATTCTTTTAACCATCTGAAAAAATTTTAAAAACATTATAAATCTTTTTATGATTATAAAAATCTTAGTATGGTACATAAAAAGAAAGAAAGAATATGTCAGTTGATAAATGAAAATATTTTAACAAAGTTATAACTTGTACACATAAAAAATAAACCTTTTATCTTACCTTATGAAATCATATATTTCCTATAAAAACATAAAAATAATTAATAAAAAATAAAAGTTAACTTCTAAAATCAGTTTCATTAAACTCTTAGATATAATGTAACTATCCCAACAACAAAGGGAGTGACCATTATTGTTACACATAGAATTACTATCACAACATATTACCATAGTATCATTGGATAAACCTAACCATTTTACTCTACAACTTTATCCAATTCATTATAGAACTATAATGGTCTCACGTTTTCTAATTTTATAATATAACCAATCATTATCAATGTAATTTCCAATAACCATAACATAAGAATACCATAGAAAGCTTTCGTAAAATAATCATTCATGTGGTAGATAACATTTCCATTTTGAAATCACATTTCATTTTTTTATAAGACACTTAATTATATATGAAATCATTGTATTTTTAAATAAAATTTTAAACTTGTAAATTAAACATCAAATAAATAAGTTTTCAGGAAGTGGGGAAAATCCTCTAACACTGTATAAGTAAGAATACATTTCTTAAATCTAATGAGGATTTTTAAAAAGAAAGTCCCTTAAAAATATCATATTATTGAATTGAAAATTAATTAAATCAAAGGAATATTTGTATTAATTGTAAATCCCCATAATCCAATATAATATAATAATTTTTAATTTTCATGAATAATCGTAGCATGACGTAAAAAATGGAAATTGGGTTAAAAATTCCCTTACTTTATGTCCAAAAGTGTTCCATGATTTCACTTAATTCCCTGTATAATCAAATTATATTGATTAATTACTTAAATGAGAATTATATACACATATATTTTATTTATTATCATTTTATTATGTTTATATTTAGCCACTTTGATGAGTTATATAATTTTATCTTGTCATTCCAGGAGTGTTTGTTGCATGATTTTATGGTCGGTTCCCTTGAGTATATTTATGGGAGTTCTTGTCAAATGGAAGAAAAAATAGAGAAGTAGAATTAAGTGTTATTAATATAGTTCAATAATTTTAAATTATTCCTTATATAATTTTGTTTTTTGATATTAGGATGATTCATTAGATGAAACATTAATGATAAATTTTTGATTTGTTTTTGGTAGTTTTTCTGACCATCACAAACGAGTTTCATTTTATTTTACTATTATGTATATATATTAGTTATAAAACATTAATCAAGTTATATTATATATATTAAATATTATATATCCATTATAATGGTTTTATTACCATCCTTGATTGTGGTAATATAAAATGACAACCTATCATCTATTAAGGCAGTGAATCGACACATCATAAATGATGTTTTAATTTTTAGAATAAGTAGAGAAGGGACAAGTTTTGATAATGGATATTCCATTAACACAATAAAATTCTAGTATATGTATTATATTATATTTATCATGTAAATTTAGGTAGGGGTGGTTAGGATAATGTATACATAAATAATGAAAGAAGGAATTTAAAAGAGATAGACGAAGGATTTTATAGCTTGAATATTGTCTCCTTAAGATCCATAATAGGGATCATGGTTTTGTCTTTTGGTGAGAATAGTTTGTCTTACCTATGGGGAATAGTCTTGGGAATTTATTTGGGTAGAATTTAAGCAAAAATTAATTTTTATAATATGCGAGTAGAAGAGGTGGATTTTATAGGGGGATGAGAGGGATGTTTTTAATTATTTTATTTTTTTTATTATTTTGGATCAAGACTATAAATATTGTTGATTATTGTGATTAAATACACTAACAAGTGAATTTGTGTTATATATAATTTGTTATTACATAACAAATGTCTCAAAAAATTCATGTATTTGGCTTATAATGTTATATACTGTAAATTAATGTATTTCATTACTCACAAAAAATCATCTATTTTAAAAAATAATAAATATTTAACCAATCCATTTTTCATTGTGTTTAAATAAAAAATGTAACTCCATATTTGGAATATAACTTTTTAAATAAGATAAATTTAATTTTTAATTAAAATCATCAATTATTCAAAAATACTAATTTTAATATTATATGCCGTTTTATTAACTTGAAAAAATCCATCATGGTCTTATAAAATTAACTCATAAATAAAAAAAGAAAAAATTATTAATTTATGAATCTATTTAGAGAAAATTAACTTTATGTTAAATGAATATATTGATTATGAAATTAAAAATTAAAATTTACATTTCATAAATATTCAAACAAATATTTTATCTTTTTAAAAACATTTAATTTCTTATACGATGATATAAATATATCATATTATCATTTATAATATAAATAAATTTTATTTATAGTTTCATTGTTGGTGTTTTTATTTTAATGTCCAAATTACTATTATTAATGGTCATCTACTATTCCGGCGACCAGGATAATATTCCATTAGTACAGATTCTAGAATTTCTATAAATACATCATATTTAATAATAAATCATTTATGAATTTATCTATTTAGTCGTATAATGGAAATAAATTATTCTATATGTAACTTTATTTTTACATTCTCACCCCTTTTTTAATTTTCATGCTTGAGATTTTATTCACTTGTTAAACAATTGTGGATAACTTTTCATTAAAACATTTTCTACCTCCCTTGTTGTTTCTTCAACTGTGTGGTTTCTCCACAAAACCATAATATGGAAAATTACATTATTATACAATACATATTTTATAAAGTAAATAATATAAACTTTTTTTCCATCATAATAAAGGTTGTTATAAAAAAAATTTCAAGGCTCAGAACAGAAGATGGATTCGACATATATTTTTGAAACTTAAAAAAATGAAAAACATTCTGTACCTGGAAAAAACTCAGAGGAAAATCCACCCAACAAAAAACTAATATAATTTTCCATATGATTTTATAGGGTCCAATGAATGGTGGAATATTATTCCTATTATTACCAAAACACATCACACTTTTATAGGGAGAAACTTTGGGAATTATATGATCACCTACCTTAAAAGAATGATCCTTCCACCAATTATCTGCATAACTTTTATACATGCTATGAAATATCCTCAATTATTGTAGAATAAATTGAAATTTTACTTATGTTTCCTATAACAATTTTATTTACATCATCATTATTTCAACCAATTCACCCAAAAATTCTATAGTTCTATAGTTCTTTACATATATTTATTCAAAAGGAATCATATTTATTTTTGAATTAAAACATTTATTATAAGAAATACAAACAAAAGAAATATGTTGATCCCAACTTCCCTAGTAATCCCAAAAAAAAGATCTAATAATATCATCTAATGACTGAATTGGTCACTCTATGTATCCATGAGGTTGAGGATGAAAACAGGTGAAGAAATTTAATTCAGTTCCAAATGACATCTAAAGGCCTTTCCAAAATATATAATTGAACTGAGGATCATGATCTGATATAATAGAGTAAATCCTTGTAAGATGACTTTATCATTGAGGTATAGTCTTGAAAGATTATCCAATGATGTAGTATCTTGATTAAGTTGTCAATGTGTAGATTTTCATGTCGATCAATTTTAACACAAATAAAATTGAGACCTCATGATTTTTTAGGTAATCAAACTAAGAAATCCATGGATATATTTTCTTATTCCTACACTAGCATTTAAAAATGATAAATAATTCCCTCTTGTAATTGTTATTTTGGTTTTACCTGTTAAAAATACAAGAATCTCATGGAAAAGATAGAAATATCTATTTTTATTCCATTCCACTAGTAATACTCTCAAATATATCTCATGATTTTAATGTTTATTAGATGAACTGAAAATGGAGAACTATGAGACTCACTTAACAATTATTTATTCAATTATGAATCACAATGAATATATAATCTCTTCACAAATATCAAAAAACAATCCTTATCAATCTTTAATTTTTGAATGATACCATTTTAAACTAATTATACTCTTTTCTATAAATCACAGTCTTCCATATATGATTTATTAATTATGTTTGATAGATTCAATTTCACTAACACCTGAAACAAAACATAGTAATTTTCTCTACCAATAACTACCAAGGAAAAATTCATCAAATCATTAATCATGGGTTCATATTTAAAATAACACATGGTTAATAAATCTTGCTTTTTTTGAATCAAGGCATCCAACACATTTTTTTATTTTCATGTATGTTAATTAATCATTAAATAATTATCCTTTATTAGTTATAAAAGTATTATTTTCCTCATGTTCAATTCCTTATGATTGAATATATATTTAAAAACGTTTATAATTAGTATAAATTTTACAGTTTCTACAAAATTGATGATATATCTAACATTTTAATGGGAAAACCATAAATTTTAATTGAAAATAATTTATGTGATAATTCTACTATTGAGGACTCATTTCTTATGAAGCATAAGAAATTAATGGACCACTTTTCAATAGAAAATAACCAATTCCCTGTAATAACAATTCACTATTAATGGAAATCTCTCCATTAATAAACGGAAGTGGAAAAACTAGTGCATTCATTAATATCCATTTTAGTTAATAGAAAATTCATCCCATTCTTCGGTCCAATTTTTTTTACCGCTTTTCATGTTATCTTAAATAGTGGGATAGATAACCATTAATTTTTTTAACAACCCTTCAGTAATGTTATTTTAATCCATGAAAATTGTTAGTCATAGTTACATTTTTCTCCTTGGCCATTTATCAGCCAATTGTTTGGTAGGATAAACTATTATGTGATCCTTTTGTACAACATGAACAATAAAATAAATATATTGTTACAGAAAATCACATTTTCAATATTTCCCATATAACTTATTTTACTTTTGGGTTTATTGAAAAATCCCTATATGTTTTTCTTGATCCTCATATCATTTCTAATAGTCCAAAATACCATCAATAGAATAATATACAAATATTCACAGAATAATTTATTCATAATATTCATAAATAGTGAGGGTGCATTTTTTAGATCAAAGGGCATAACTACACACTCATAATTCATATATCTAGTATATAAATCATTTTTTGGAATGTAATCCTCCTTTACCTTCTACTGATGGTACCCCAACATGAGATCACTCTTTGAAAAAAATTTTGATCCTTGAAGATGATCAAAAAATCATAGATAAAATTCAATGTATACTTATTATTAACTATAACATTTTTTAGTTATCTATAATAGATAAAGATCATAATGGAACAATGTTTCTTTTTGTAAAAAAATTTTGAGCACACCAAGGTGACGTGCATGGTCGAATAAAACATCTATATAGAAACTCATATAATTGGGTTATTGAATTACTAAATTTCAACTTGATATATTCATTAAGGGGGGTTTTAAATATAATTATCATTATAAAATGAATTAATAGTAAACTCAAGCTCTAGATCAGGTATACTACTAAGTAACTCATCAGAAACAATATCAAGATACTCATTTACCGTTGGAAAATCTTAAATCTCAACAATTCCATTGGTTTCAAAAATATAAGAATGTTGACATTCATTTATATCTTTTAAAAAATTGTTTTACTAAAAATATGTTTTCCATGGAAAGCCTTTATTCTTATATAATTTTTTTTAAAAAAAATATTTGGCTCTAAAATAAATATTATCAAGGAAAACCGAATGAGAATCCATAATTAGAATAAAATAAAATACTATCAGTGGAAATACAATAATGTTTTCAAGTAAACTCATTAGACGTAGATCAATATGAAGATTCTTTGAATTTATTCTTGACTTAATATTCCCGCTACATGTTTTCACTATAGGTGTAATCTCATTTGTTGAGGTGGAATTTCAAATTTACTTGAAAATTTCTTAGAAATGAAATAATTTATAGACTCAATATAAAAAAAGTCATTGGAAAAATATTAATGACAAAAAATGTACACGATTTCACTTATTTTTATTTCTCAAAATCTTCTAAAGTAGTTACAAAAGATTTCACCACACCATTTTTCTTATAGTATGGCTGCTTCCCATCACACATGTTCTTCTTCAAATACTCATTTTCATAATGAATGGTATAATTATTTTAAAATATTTTACTTTATATATATCCAAATTATTCTTAACACTAACATGATTGATTTCACTGAAATTATGAGTCATATTCCAAATCATTCCACATAAGAAACACTTATAAAATTTTAGAAGACATTCCCCAGTTTTTTTACCCTTATTCTCACAAACTAAAAACATAACTTTCCTACTATAAATCTTATTTTGGGAATTATATCCTTTTTAATGCCCCCACAACCAATTTTTATATCTATTTCAAAGAACACATGATCATTGGAAAACTATAGTTCTACCTTTTCCGCACATCAAACACGTTTCTCAATACTTTTGAAATCATGACAAGCTAATGCCATTTGATATTTTTGATTCCCTCCTGATTAAAAAATGTTTCATTTTTCTACCAAAATACTAGATAAAATATAGATTGTACCTTACTTATCAAGTGAATGTTTCTTTATATGTATCCACTGAATCTTCCTCCAGTATCAATTCTAGTAATGGTTTATTTTCTTATGTCAAATCACCTTAGGAAAATATTTCTCGTGAAAAATATTTTTGAATCCATCCCATTCAAAATCATTAATTTCATCACTATATATGATATTCATGAACAATGAACACTATCGGCCGGGTTAACCTTCAAAACAAAAAATTGAAATATTAACATTTCAATGGTCTGAACTCTTCATTACACCAAAAATAGTCTCTAGGTAATTAATTCACCCATCATCGATCACTAGGATAAAAGTTCTACTAAATGCAAGAGGTTGTTGCCTCATAAAATGTTTTGGCACAAACCCAATCCTATGAGGTTGATCTAGATGATATATTTCATGGACTTCACATCTATTTATAGCTTTCGTTATCTAATCCTTTTTATCATAGACTTCTCGATTCCAATTCCAACCATTCCTTGTTGCATATTTGGAAGGATACAATCCTCTTGGTTCCTTCCTACTTTTACATCTCAGTTTCTTCTATGGAAAAACATTTTCAACAGACATATATTATATGAATAAACATGTTAATATTTATATAATATATCATTTCACATTAATTTTAAATTAAAAAAATCATTTATGTTTATTCTATTAACATTATCTTAATCCTTAGAGTTATCTAAACCTTGATCTAATGCCATGATTACGAACTCAACCTTAAAAATTACATAATTTTATTAATTCAAATATAATTCATATTCAGATTTTACCAAAAAAATTTTAGATTTATAATTTTTGAGAATTAAGTCATAATATCATATATATATATACTCAAATGATACAAAGTAGAAACTTCTACTCAATATCCATTTCAACAAAATATGAAACGTTTAGAAAAAAAATAATTTCCTTCCGTAACAAATATGCACAACATTAAAATTGAATTCTTCTCATACATTACCCAAACACGTTATTTGTGATTTTTTAAAAAATATCTTTTGATCACACAAAATATCATTGGAAAATAAAAAGGATAAAATAAACTGTTAGTTACAGAAATAAAATATTTTCATATTGACATAACTTTAACACATAAAACATAAGCTCATTAGTATCCCTTATAAACTCATAATATTGTTTAAAAAACATAAATCACACATAAATCATAAAATTTAACATGGGGAATCCTTTTAATGTCACTATTACATATAAAGTATCTTTACCTTCCACCTAGGTTGTAACATCATGGTTACACTTTGAGTAACAATCACAATATATTCCCATAATTTCATTGGAGAAACATAACCGGTTAACTACATCCAATTACCTAATGCTTTTGATTTATATAACAGTTTTACTCACCCTCATTTTATCATTTAACCACCCACAATCATAACAATTTCCCAGAAATTATACATATGCATTACGCATAATGATCTCAAAAATGCAACATTCATCAGGAAATTAACTTTTTCTATTTCGAAATCAATTTCAATTTATTTAAATCCACAAACTTATAAATAAAACATTTTATTTTAAAATCATATTGATATGAATAAAGGTAAACAACAAATTAATTAGTAATCATGAATTTGGGAAACATTATCATGCCATATGATTAAAAAAAATTATTTAATGTAAAGAGGAATTTGGAAAAGAATTTCACTTGAAAATACCATATTATAGAACATATAACTAGTTAAATTAATGGTATTTTTTTAAATGTAAAGAAATATAATACAAAATAATATAACCAAAATTCATTTCACCAAAAATCTTCTCACAAAGTAATCAATAAGTAGTTGGTTAACACAAATTATGGAAATTTGTTTAATAATTCCCGTACATTATGTCTGAAAGTGTCCTTCATTTGAAATTAACAACATGGATAATATTATTATATTAATTAATTACTTAAATGATATATTTTTATGCATATATGTTTTACATTAGAATTTATTAATTTATTTATGGCCATTTAAATGAGTTACAATGTCCAATTTCTTCATTCTTGGAGTGTTCATTTCTAGGTTTTATGGTCAGTTCCATGGAGTATAATTGTTGGAGTTCATGTCAAATTGATGAAAAAATATTTATGTGGAATGAAATGGTATTAATATAATTCCTTAATTTTAAATGATCCCATATATAATTTCTATTTTTTGATATGAGAAGGATTCATTAGAGGAAATATTAATGATAAATATTATGTTTGTTTTTGGCATTTTCTCTAACCATCAAAAACTAGTTTCATTTTATTTAATTATATTGTTTATAAATTACTTCAAAAACATTAAAAAAGAAATATTATACCTATTAAAATATTTTTTTATCATAATAATTTTATTATTAACATCCCTGAAGGTGTTTATAGAAGACCAAAACGGGTCATATAAGAACGTGGTGAATCGACACATCATAGGTGATTCATTCATTTTTAGAATAAGACTAAAAGAGGACAATTATTATGATTGATATAATATTAAAAAATAACATTATATTAATATTATGGTCTATATTTTTCATGTATCTCAGGATATGGGCAGATAAGATAAGGTAGAAATAAAGAAAAAATAATTTAAAAGTGAATGAAGGAGGATTTTACCTCTTGAATATCTTATCCTCGAGAACGTCCTTAGGGTACATGGTTTTGGACTTTTGGTGAGAAAACAAAGAATTAGACATGGGTAATAGTCATGTGATGGTATTTGGGAATAGTTTATAAAATCATCCTGGATTATAAGGTATGATGAGAAGATGTGGTTAGGGGTGGTATTTATTGGGAGAGGATATGGGTGTTTTGTATTATTTTATTAATTCCTTTATTATTATGGATCAATAATATCAATAGTGTTGATTATTATTATTATATACAATATATAGTTCATGTGAGTTTTTAAAAATGGGTTCTTACGTTATAAATTATTAAAAAATCATGTATTTGGCTTATAATTTTAAATACTGTGGATTACAATATTTCCCTATTCACCAAAATTAAACTATTTTAGAAAAATCCCAAAAGATAGCTATAATATTTTTTGAAATGTATAATTAAAAAATGGAAATCATTTGTTGAAAATAATTTTCTAAATATGATATTTTTAAATTTTAATTAAAATAATAATTTATTTAAATTTTTTGATTTTAATATTACAACTAACATTATGGGCCTTTGAAAAATTTGATACTGTATCATATAATTATATTAAAATTACAATAAAAATATTTTAATTTATGAATCTATTTTTTGATTTTTTTAAATTCTTATATTAATTATAAAATTGTAAATAAACATATACATTTCAAAAAATACTGAAAAATAATTTATCATAAAATAAAAATAATTTGCATATACCTTTATATAAATATAACATATTTTAATCTCTGAGATACATATATTATATTTATACAATCAATTAAGTTGTTATAATTATAATAGGAAAATTAAAATTCATAATCTTCACATAAATAATATAATAGTTTTGTTAATATTCCATTATTATTGTTTCCTTAATTTTTATATATACCACTTATTTACATATACATATAAAAAAAATTAAAATATTTTATTGCATAAGGGGAAAAAACTATTCTATAAGTTCATGGGTTGTTACAATATGCCCCTTTAATAAATTGTATCCTCACAATTTTATTCACTAATTTAACAAGTGAGGATTTCCATCCCCCTAAGAATTTTTAGATTCTCATGTTGCGTTTTCAACCATGTGGTTTCTCCATAAAACATTAACTTGGTGAATTACCGGGTTCCATAATACATAATCTCTACAGAAAAGAATCATTACATGATTTTCTTTATATGAAAGGTTATCTTCCCACTAAACAATATTATAGATCCGAACATGATATAAATCTAGAACATACATTCATAACATGATATCATTCAAAAATGTTTGTATATAGAATAAATTTGGAGTCAACGCCACATGGAAGGAAACTTATCCAAATTTCTCTAGGAATTCATAGGGTCTAATGTAACAAGGACTATGATTCCCCTATTACCTAAAGTAATCAAATATTTCAATAGAGAAACATTGATAAAGACATGATTACATACCTTGAATGAATGATCATTTCATTGGTTATATGTATAAATTGTTTTCCTGTTTTGAGCTACCCCCAATTGTCACTAAATCTGCTGAACTTTCCTTGATATTTTCTATACCAATTATAGTTCCATTAAATTTTTTTCGCAAAATTCATCCCAAAAATCTGGATTTTGACACCACTTTCCATATAATTATTCAAAATTTGAAATAGGTATAATGGATTGAAAAATAATATTATATAAAAACTGAACCAAAGAATTATAATGATCCCAACGTCCCTAGTAATCCATTGAACATGCCCAAAAAATATCCACAAATGTTTGAAATTTCACTCTAAATGTCCATCATATTGAGGATGAAAACTTGTGTTGAAATTTATTGTAGTTCCTAATAACATTTGATGACCTTTATAAATGATAGAAGTGAAGCTGAGATCACAAGAATATACAATATAGATTAGAACTCCATGTAACCTAACTATCTATTCGAGGTGAAATCAAGAAATATTATTTAAAGACATTATTTCTTGAGTAAGAATAAAATATGTATATTTAGTTAGCCAATAAAAAATTTCCCAAATCACATTGCTTCCTAGAGATGCTTTTGGTAATACAACTACAATATATTGGGATATAATTTCCTATTTAGACTCTGTAACTAGATAAGGATAAAACAACCCATTTTAGAAATTTTCATTATGTATTTACTTTTTTTACAAGTAAAATATCTCATTATAAATCTATAAATATATATTTTCATTCCATCGGACTCGTAATAGTCCTGTAGGCATCTTTTTAATTTTGTGCTTCCTGAATGAATTGAAAAAGGAGAACTATGGGATCTACATAATAACCTGGTTCTTTAACTATCAATACCAAGACACACATAATCTCTTCCAAAATATAAAAAAAATTAATTTGAAATTATGGAAACATACCCCTTTTAACCAATTATAAATTTTTGTGTAACTCAAAGTCTTCCTTCTATATTACTTAATTCTATATGATAGAGTCTATTTCCGTAACACCTAAATCAAAATAGAGGGATTTCGTACCCAAAAAAATCGAAGACAAAATTCATCAAATAATTAACTAAGGGTCTATGATTCAAATATAATATGGTTATAAAAGTATTATTATTTTAACTGAAGGTGTCCTCTACTTTGTTTTCTTTTTTATGATAGTAATTTTTCACGTAATCATTATCATTTATTAGTTCCATCCATCACCTCTACCTCTTGTTCAATTACTTTTGAGTGAATATATAATTCAAACATTCATGATCAGTAAATATTTCAAAATTTTTTCTATATAGATGATGTCTCTATATTTTTATATAAAAAAACATAGCTTTTAATTATAAATAATGTATGGGCAATTTTAACTAATTAGGATTGAGTTTCAATAAATCATAAGAAATTACCCGATCAATTTTCATCTGAATGTAACCATGTACCGTTAAATAATAATCAATAGAGGTAAAAAAATATCCATTTATAGAAGTGGTAAAATTTTATCATCAACCGATCTCATTTTCATATACTAAAAACAAACATTCACATCCATTTGTTCAAATATATTGAACCCCTTTTTATGTTAACTGAGTATGTGGGCTATATACACATGAGTTTTTAACTCAATACCATTACAAAAGGAATATGATATCTTTATCAGGATCAATAACTATCAAGTTATCAAGGAAACAACATTTACAATTACAATTCCAAAGAACCATAATATAAGCATAACACACAAACATTGCATAAAAGAAACATTCATGAGAGAAATAACTTTTCCATTATGAAATAACATTTCATTTTTTTACAAGATGCACACTCATAATAAAAAAAATTTAATTTAAAAATAAACATGTAATATTTTAAAGGAAACCGAAAATAAATAATTACCCCTGAATGAGGTAAAATAAACTTATCTCATACAAGTAAAAAACATTTCTTTATTTTAAAAGGGATTTTTAAAAAGAAAGTCCCTAACAAATACTATATCATTGATGTGAGAATTAATAAAATTAATGGAATATTTTTATTCAAATTAAAGACATATAAAAAAAAATAAGACCAAAAGTAATTTCACAGATAATATTAGCTTGAGTAATCAATTAAGTTGACGGTTATCCCAAAATTAGGAATCGGGTTACGAATTCCCATAGCTTTTCTACGGAATCATTCAACACTTGCACATTACATCATTGATAATCATACTAGTTTCTTTAATTAATTAAATATTATACCCTTACACATATATTTTATTTATTAAAATTTTGTTTAGATCATTTATATCCATTTAAAATAGTTATAGAGTTAAATTTTGTAATTCTAGGAGTGTTCATTTCATTATTTTATGGACTATTCATTTGAGTATAATTATGATATTATTTTTAAAATGAAATATATAATCCAGAAGTGGAATTAAATTTTATTAATATACATAAAAAATTTAAATGATCTCATTTATCGTTTTTGTATGATGTTGACTCATTATAGAAAAGATTAATGATATTTGTTTAGTTCCTTTTTCATGGGTTTTTAGACCATCACCAACTAGTTCCATTTTATTTAATTATTTTTCCTAAAAAATGTTCCAAAACATTGAAAAAGTTAATATACATAGATTAAAATGTTATTTAACCATAATAATTTTTTTTATGACGAGAATTGAAGGAGGTACTAGGAAATGAAAATCCATCATCCATGAAGTCTATGAATTGACACATCACGAATGATACTTTCATTTTTAGAATAAGAGTTATAGAGAATATGTTTGATTATGGACATTCCAATAAAAAATAACATTCCATTATATCTTTGATAAACTATTTATCATTCACCCTTGGATAGGGTAGGTGATGATGAGGTAGAATGAATGAAAGAAATAATGTAAAAGAGAAAGTATTGTGATTTTACCTCTTGAATATTGTGTCCTTGATTACCTCCGTAGGGTACTTAGTTTTGGTATTTAGTTGATACTAGTAGGTCTGTTATGTGTGGAAGAATATTTTAAAAGTAACTATGGATAATTTAGACAATATTATTGTCTTACATAGTGTGAGGTGAAAAATTTGTGGGGGTGGTATTTATAGGAATAGAAGAGGGGAATATTTGATTATTTTATTCATTTGTTTATTATTTTGGATCAAGACAATCAATAGTGTTGATTCTTATAAATAATTATAATAACTAGTTCATGTGAGTTTTAAATAATGCGTAGTTAAATTATTAATGACTTATAAATTCATGTATTTGGATTATAATGTCTAATATAGTAAATTAAAATATTTCACTTATCACTAAAAATAAAACTATTTTAGAAAAATATCCATAATTTACCATATCCATTTTTTGAAAATAATTTTATAAACATTAGAACATTTATTTTTAAATAAAATAATTAATTATTCAAAAAAATATTGATATAAATATTATAAAATATTTTATTACACTTTTAAAAATTAATTACTATCTCATAAAAATATCTAATAATTATTATAAAAATATATAATAATTTATGAATCTATTTCATGAAAATAAATTTTATTTTGAATAGTTATATAAATTATTTAAATGTTAAAAAAATTTAAATTTCATAACTATACCAACACTTAATTTATCATTTTTAACCAATTTATATACTTATAAAATTATATTAATATATCATATTTTCAGTTTTGAGATACCTAAAGTTTATTTATAATTTCATTAGTGAGGTTATTATTAAAATGGATTAATTATTATTACAAATAGTCTCATTAATTTTCCAACAGTTAGGTTACTATTTAACTAGTACATATTCCTGAATTAATATATATTTCAACTTATTTAATTATACATTTATAAATAATTTAACTATTTAACTTTATAATGAAAACGAATTTTTCAATAATTAACCGAGTTATAACAGGAAGGGTGTGTTGTTGTAGGTTATAGCCAATACATTAAAAAATCTCAAGTTATTTAATATAAAAGGGTTATTATATAATCATTATTTAAGAATTATTAAAAGTGGCAGAGAATGAAATAAAATAAAAATTATTTTAAAATCACATTACCTATTCATTGGGTATCCTACATAGGTTTTCTCTATTATATTCCAAAGTAGGAATTCTACATTAGATAAGGATTCTAGGATTATTTTAGGGATGTTGGGAAGTTAATTGGATAGGTCTTGGCCAATCTATATTTGTTTGATAGATGTTAATAAGTGGGAGACGGAGAGGCCTTTTATAAGCGGGTCAAGTGGAAAACAAGTAAATTTTTGAAAGAGGGAATTTAAACCACGTTCATCCAATTAATTTGGATTCAGTAATGAACAAAAATTAATCTTAGAAGATATATGGTCAAAATATATACATTATATATGTGTTTTATATTTTTATAGGTGATTTGGATAATTATGTTTAATGTTTATCCCCTTGGTAATGTCGTGTTCTCTTAATCACGGTAGTTAATCTTAACTATTTCCCATATCATTTTTGCCATAAAATAATCTGAATTATTATAAATTATAAATTATTCTGATTCCAAATATGAAATACATTTTTTCAAAATCATATAAGTCAAATAGAAGGAATTAATTTAAAATTAGTCCAATAGATAATTCAAGAAAATTAGTTTTTAATATGAAATCGTTAAAAAATTAACTAATTTTTTATATCAAATTTCAATAAATATTTTTTAAAATGAATTAAATTTTTTTAATATATTTAATAAGAATATATTTTGACTTCAAAACCCAAAACAACTTATCTTTATAAGTTATTTATATGAAAAGGTTACTATTAATTAAAATTTAGTAATTTTTACTATTCATCAAAAAATAAAACATATCAAAAAAATACCAAAATTTCACCCTAAGAAAATTTTAAAATAAATTTTTATAAAATAAAGTTTATTTTTTCAAATAAAACTTATAAAAGAGTCAATTTTTACTTTTAAAAAAATTTGACCAGTAAAAGGCTGAAAAATAACCGTTAGAAAAAATATAGCTTTTTATTTGTAAAATTAGATTTGTTATTATCTTATACCTATGATATATATTGGTAAAATGTAAATTTTTTATTTAATATATAATATATAAATTCAATTTAGATCTTATAATGATATTAATTTACTTAATTTATTAATATAAAACTCTTTTGGTGCATAAAATAGTTTTTTATAAAAAAATGTTTGTTTATATTCAATTATATTAATTTCTAATTAATTTGTAAACAAGGAATTTACTAATATATTTTAATAAGATAGATAATATTATTCTTAACTTCCAATTTATCATTTTAGAGATAATTTTAATTCTAAATAATTAATTTAATAGTATTACGTAAAACTCAGACTTGTGTGTAATAGAAGATATCAAAGAAACTCATAATTGTGTAAAATGTAAGCTAACTCATTATATAATTAATTACAAGAGATAAAATATATATAATTTCTTTTAAATATTAAATTTATAATAACATTTTAGGATATTATATTCCTTTCTACGC
Source organism: Viscum album (assembly GCA_963277665.1). Lineage (NCBI taxonomy): Eukaryota > Viridiplantae > Streptophyta > Magnoliopsida > Santalales > Viscaceae > Viscum > Viscum album. The sequence goes on along the minus strand of OY728133.1, from coordinate 965,155,494 downwards.
TTGGTTTTTCATGTCATACACAGTGTCAGATATGATATTTATATTTTAAAACTAGATGGTGTTGTAACCAATAAGGATAAATTACATGGAATTTTGTTAATTCCAATATCTATAAATATTCTCCTATAAATTCATCATTTAAAAATGATAGCTTTTAATTTAATTTAAACCACAATGATAATTAGTTTCTAGTAATTAATATGTGTTCTATTTATTAATTTTTAAAATATTTATGAAAATATTTAAATATTTTTTAATTATAATATCTAGAATTCATAGATTTGTGCATCATAAAAATTCTCTTAGAAAAAGAATCCATATATTAATATAACTACCTATAATCATATATAAATATCATATCTATTTCATCATACTTTAAAATTTTCATTTTTATAAATTAAATCCAAATAATTAATCTTACTATTTCAATCCCCATCTATGCATTGATTCATGCTTGATACGGTGACCTGATCATGGTAGCTCCAATATTGGAATTCTTCCTTATACATACCATCAAACCTGATCCTCATTCCTTCCATAATAATTAATTTATTTAAATATTAACTATAAATTTTCAAATAAAAAGATAATTGTATCCACTTATTGTTCTGAAAAATAGCCAACAAACCATTCGTCATAACATATTAATATAAAATAAAATAGAGTATCAAATTTATCATTAAAGAAAAAAACCACTTTGGGTCATCTTAAATAACAATATCCTTATATATATATATATATTTAAATATAATACAATGATAATTTCATATCATTTTCTTAAGATTATGATTTAAGACTTATCAAAATATCCACTAGTTAATCATCCATGTTGTTGATCTTGCGGTTGATCAAACTACGATGTATTCCCTTGGAACTAAACCTACTATGTGTGTCTATTTTCCCTTGAACTACCAAGGGGTAAATTAGTAATGCTTACTATGTCAGGTATTCATTTATTCAGATGGATATATAGTATTACAATATGTTGTCACTTTCCCATGATAGATTCTATAACTATGTGAAGCTCTGGGTAATATATTTCAAAAATGATGTCTATACAACATCTATGAAATCCCACATCAGGCATTCATAACTAGTTCTTCATATGTTTAGTACATTGACCAAATCTCTTCACTTGTTGTGGTAAGTTGAATCTCAGTTTAAGTTCTTCTACTATTCATTACTTTAATCAATATGCATACTTTATTACTAGTACATTATTTGATCCATGTAAAAATAAAAATCATGATTTATATATAATAACTCTTAATATCATCACTGATAGTTTTTTGTGTTGAAAAAACGAAAATAGCATAAAAATCCTACTTCATGTTCCCCGGTTTCTTCACCAACAACAACTCAAAACCACATGGTCTTAAAAATGAATATTTCATATTCCCAAATCATTTTCATGTACAAAAATTTTATATTTTAGTCCCAATATTAATTTATAATATTATCATCATGATATTGAAACCATTTTCTCTTAGTTCTAGTTTTATGAAAAATCCAACATGCTAATGTTTTTTATTGGTTCATAACCCATTTTAAAAAACATATTTTAAGAGATTCAATTATATACCAACTTATCCACCATTTCATCAGAAATATTATTCACATAGAATTCATATTTAAGTCCTTTATTTATTAGTTCAAAAAAATTATAAAATACTTGACCCATTATTCACTTGGGGATAATTATCAAATAACCAATGATTACATTTTGAGTCAAGATTATATAACACATTTCTTTCACATGGGGGTTTTATAAGATTATTCATAATATATGATTTCATTATAGTAAACACCTATACATAAACATGTCATGAAGTAATTGGTGGGTCCAAAACTATATATTCATCTAATGAATTCAATAATGTTTAATTATCTAGTGTTATGATGTTGTAATTATCTAATTTGGGGATTTCATTATGATATGATGTCAAAATTATCTAGTTATGTGATTCCAATTAGTTATGATGTTGGAGTATTTGGTTATGTTATTCCATTTTTGTCTTGGTATATATCCATTATTCATTCATATATATTTTTATAATTTATATTATTTCAACAAACTTATAATTTCAAATCACATGTTATCCTTATTCATTCCATGTTTCCTTATGATTATATATGATCTTCTAAATTTGTTATACCATGTAATACATTTTACGAAAAATGATATAATTAATTATCATGTTTAATCCACTACTAAGATTTATAGATCAACCTTTTACATTATGTTTTTACCTAGGGTGTCAAATATAGTACTATGATTTCAATGGGATTTTAGAGAACATTATGGATACCAAAACAACAAAGATTTATTTTATGTTTTTGTTGATTTATTTTTTTGTGTAATCCTCTAGATAAAAAATTCCTATAGGTATTTGGTTTCTATTTTATTGATTTTAATATCCATGAAGTTAATGTTTAATTTAATTCTAGCTTCCATAAACATTAATGTGAAATTTATCAATGAGAGATGTTTTTGTTACTTTTTAAACTCATAGTGAATCCCATATTAAGGAAATATAATCTAATCCAATTTTATAAGTAATAACCTAAAAGCATGATCAAATAGAACTTATATATTCATGTATTTTTAATCATATACCAAAAAAACTCATTCGAAAGATCCTTTTTTCCAATGTTTGGTTACAATTTTCCATTATAATGTTGAATCCTCTAATTTAATATGAATATTGTCCTAGTTATTTACCTAAAAACAACTTTATCTAGATTTATAGTAAGATAAAAAAAGTAACTATACAAATTAAATATTCACCAACCACACTTCTTTCACTAACCATATACAAACATCGAAAAAGAAACTCAAATAATGATCCAAACCATATAATAATGCAACATCTTCTCTCCCCTAAGTCATTAAATTTTTTTTACTCACTAATGGAAAAATATTCAAAATCTAAGGTTGATATGTAAACCTACGGGTTACTAAATCCTATTGGGTTCCCTTAAAACTGTTTACATATTCCCCATATTTTTGTTGAATTTATTGAATTTTTTTTACAAATATTTTTAATGTGGAAGTGGGATAAGAATGAGTGTGAATTTGAATTTTTTTGGAAAGGTGATATTTTCTTTTCAATATAGAATTATGACATCCTTCCTTCAAAAAGATATTGTAAAATGGAGTTATTTTGTGTTATATGGAGAGTTTTACAAATATATTCAATAAATTTATATATATATATTTATATAATTATCACATTATGAGACATGTGAGGTTAATATAATTGATGAAATAAACATTTGTGATTGGATACATGAAATTCTTATAGAGTGAAATCTAATGGTCTAATTCTATTTTATATGTTCATGTGAATTAAGATAAAGAAAATATGTATACTTTTATTAGGGAATTGATTCATGGTAATGTATAGATACAATTTAGTCTTGAAAAATGGATCATAGACCACGAGATTTGTTCACCTTCTTGATACGAAGTTTACCTATCATAGATAGGTATTTAAACCAATAAAAAATATCCCAAATAGACCTATATAATGGTTATAAAATAAATATATAAGCCATTTTAAATGAAATATATTCATCTTACCCCTTAATTTTTTTCATCATTATTATAATTCTATACGCCAAAATAAACCAACTCTTCAGGGTGAAACCACTACATGGACTGACTATGGTCCCCATATACCCAGAATATGATGACTTTTATTGATGGTAAAAATGAAACAATTAAAGGATAATTTCCCTCAAAACCTACCACTCCTTATTCTATTAAATGAATTTGAAAATATTGATATGATGTATCTATACATAATTGTATCTAAATTACCAATATACTAAATTTATACTTGTTTATACATGTTCTGTTAATCTATAAACCAAAATATTATATAAAATTAGTATATTATATAAAATAAATATAAAAAATATGACCACTTTTAGAATAATTTAAATAATGGTCATGGTATGTGACATTAGAAGATTCATGATATTGGATAAAATGGAAATAATGAAACACTAATCCTCTATAAAAAAAAATTCCAAATATAAAAATCCTAATACAAATTATATTCATCCACCATAATGTTATTTTAATTACATACACAATATAATAATATATATATAAAATATGTACATATATGGGTTTAATATAATTTACATATTATAATTCATCCCGTGGAGAGAGTACCTCCATGTAATGATATTGTATATGCTTATTCTTTTTTATATGGAATGAGATGAAATCCTCTAACTGTTGGTGAAATGAATAAATATAATTTTATATTAATAAAAATTATTACCATAATTAAATTAATTCTGACCAACCAATACAATTCATACATAATTGAATTTAATTAACATTATTACAAATAAAAACGTAGTAGGACCTATTAGATGAAAAAACACCTATGTTGATATCTTATATCATTAGGACCTAAAGTAACATGAATTATATGATCTCTATATAATAAATGTGATGGAAGTTTCTTATATTACTATATACTCTATCCTTTAATTTGAATATTTTCTTGGTAAGGATACAATACCACTACCACAAGGAGCATTATCCACTCATAGTCGAAAGCATGATCTAGCCACTATAACGAACTCATCCTACCAAGGGATATTATAGATTATTAGTTCCAAGGACCCTCATCATGGATAATGATATAAGTGATTTATCACGAGGACTTTATATCCCATGTGTTAATATAAAAATATCGACTATTCATCATGTTGACCTTATTTTTTTATTTGAATACTATATATCAAAAATTATAAACACTCAATCCCAAAAAATAATACAAATTAACTATTGTGAAGATCTCATTCAATATTAAAGAAATATAATCAATTTCAATTTTTAATAATTAGTAACGTCTAATCAATGTACATTAGTTATTTGTAGGAAGAAATACATACCCGTACCTTGATATTTTAAGGAATGATCATATAAAATAACATTAATTTAATTTCATCTATAAATTAAATATATAAAAATGAAAATATATAACATCATATAGAATCAATAATTACACTGAAAAAAATAATTTATTAGGAACAAATCATAAACAATACATAAATATATAAATTCTCCACTTTTTATAAATAATTAGCATAGATTATTTACCCAATACCTTACTCAAGCTTTAGATAAATATATAACCCAATTGAATGGATTAATTAATTATATCAACAATGAATTTAATCTATTTTAAACATTTATATACAACTAGAAGTTCATTTCAAAATTTTAATCCCCTTAAAACACCAATATCACATATAAGATTATTTTTAATAATTATTTCACAACCAAAACCAATTATTATAACACATTTGGAGCCACTCAAGTCATATTTTTCAAACTATAAACTTTTATTCTAATTATTAAATATCTAAATATATAAAAATATCATATATATAATGTTTATCAACTGATAATATGATATGTTACAAAAACTTATGCAATTCAAAATGGTCAAACAAATAGACTTGAGATTCTATATTAAAATCCTATCATGGGTATAATAAAAAAATTTACTCTTAAAAACTTGTAATAAATATATCAATAAATATCTAAACTTAATGATATAAAAAAATTTCCATACAACATTCTTATAAGAAGGATCTATATATTTTAATTTATAAACATAATGATTAATTGTTGTGAGAGGTGGAGACACCCTGAATTAGTTAACGGGGAATGGTGAGAGAGAAAAAGGGATAATTATAAGTGGTGATGAGTTTTGGAGAAGATAAAAAGGGTATAATTTCTAAATCCTTTTTCCAATAAAGGTTACTATTATTTTCATAAAAATCATATTAAAACAGAGACGAAAAATAAACTCTATAATTTCAATTTTATTATCCTTACAATTTATTTATCATTTTACCATAGTTCCTTTTGCCCCTCTAATATATCTCATTTTCAAAAATCACCCCAATATATTAATATTTTACAAATTAATTAAATAATATATAGAATTATTTAATTTTTAGTAATCCATACTTTGATTACATTTTCAATTAAAACACCCGAAATAAATTATTTAAACTCAGTAATTTTTTTATTAAATTAATATCAAATCCCACTATTTAGAAATCAACCCTCATTATTTTAATTATCTTAAACTGATAAAAATTTGATAACTATCCACTCATTTAATTAGATATAAAATTACTAAATAATTTAATTTTCTATAATTTAATGGTGTTTATAATCTCTTAACCATGTACCTTTTCATTATCGAAAATGATGGAATAATGAACATCCATCAGTATTTCATGCCAATACTGCATATTCTAAAGCCCATGATGTCTGGATTCATCTTTCATATTATTGTTTTTCTATAAGAAACATAACATAAAAATCATTTTCCAAATCTAAATCATTATCTCAGTGACCAATTATTCTAAACAGCCGATCCCTAAATGAAAGATCACTCTCAGGCTCGAAATATTCCCATATAACCACATTCGAATTATTTACCTCATATATTTTAATCCAAGGTATATAAAAGTATATTTCATTAAGATAAATTATAATGGTAATAATTGAATCTATTAGACCACCCTGATAAAGGTGAGATTATAAAATAGGATGAGGAATAATAGTTCCAATTCTCCCATCTTCCCAGGACATTGATGCTTCAAAACATGAATCACTCATAAAAATAAATGGTCCCTTACCATGAACACTATAGGTTATAAATGATGATTGTTATATGAATTTTGATTAATCTATTTTGTAATCATTTTAATAAGTATTAAATTAAATCTCTTAACCATATTTTAGATTATTCAATTTCTTAAAAGAAATGTGTCACCAACCTATATCTAATAACAAAGTAATCATTATGTTTTTTATATTGGATGCTATGAATTCTGTTGTATATAAACGTAAATGATCTTTTAGAATAACTATTTTAGAGGGATGTTATATAACTATATTATTGGGGTTACTGAACCTAGTGGTATAAAATATGAATGAATGAGTTCCAAATGTTTTGGATCTAATTTATAATTGATGTTATTTAATCATTATGAGAAATGTTATATGGTGGTTTCCTTGGTTGATAAAACAATGGAGAAAAAAGATCAGATTATAGTGGAATCTATCTTATAAAATGATAGATATTCTTCTGTGTCATAGGAAAATCTTCTATAAATGGGCGAGGGAAAAATTTCCAAACTATATAAACTGAAGTTCCTAATGATGCGCTTGGTTTTATTTTTTTTCAATGGTTTTTATCCTCGAATTTTAATAGGATACAGAGATTATTGGTGATGGAATTTAGTATCCACCAAATACATGAAGTATGTTCTATCCATTCATGTTGGGAAATGAAAATATTGATTCAAATTCCTATTAATATCCATTTTGAAAACATATAGGTTATAGTTATACCTCTTAGCATTTTTGTGATGATATTATTATGTTGAACCCATATAGAATTGGATTGTATTTAGTGAAAATGTGTGTGGTTAGATTTTTTGAATATATAAGAGGAAGATTGATCAATGTTCCTTACTAGAAATAAATTATTTATGTGGATTAATTGATTATTAGATGATTTTTATCAATTCATTATATATTTAAATTATTTTTGGAGGATAGAACAAACATCACATAACTAAAATCTATGCCATGGTATTTGATTGATATAACTATCTATACCGTAGTACTATAGGATACACTATAAGAAAGATCCTTCCCGGAAATATATAAATTCCACTACCTATATATGGTAAATATGGTCTTCATGTAATGGTTTAATCTAGTTCACATAATGTTTATTTCACAAATTAATGGGATACTGAAAGGTAGGGATTACCTGTATAATGTTTATTTCAGTTTCCTATTCCAAAATGTAGTGGGATACGTTGTAAGGGTATAAATTAGGGTAGTATTCTAAGGATAGTGTTAATACCATGATATGTATCAAGTTAAACCTACATGAATTAAATTACAATAGGAGAGTAGGATACATCATGAAATCCATTACTACATCATCGATGAGATTAAAATTTTTGAAGGCATTATATATTACAGACTTAACTTATATTTAATGAACCTAAATGTAAACACTAAATATGGGGAATACAAAGAGATATAACAAAAGGGATATGAAAGGTGGAATAACCTAAACCATCATATAAAGGGCTATAGGTTTGTAAAAATTACAATAAAAATTCTAGATATTAGATATAAATAAAGATATAATTAACATATATGAATTACATATAAAAGGGAGAATGGTGTTTTACACTCATTGAATACATTTCAAAATTATAATTATATGAGTTCACTAAATTAAAATGACAAAGTGAAATTTTAGGGCTATTATATAAAGTGAATAAGGTGGTTCCATAAAAATTCATGAAAATTGGTTGTTATTATAGGTGATATTTACAACATGCTAAGAATGAAAATTAGAGATCAATGTTACCCATCTCAATATTATTGTTAATATATTAAAAATAGGTGCAATATTATTGTCTAGTGAGATAAAATTCTTCTTCCTTTTAAAGTTATTCATGAGTGAGGGAATAAAGAGTGAATTGGTCTCATGGGAATAGTGTATCTAACTTAAACCCTTGTAGGGTTAGGGATCCCATGATGGATTGAACCAGCCTAAAACCCCAAGAATTAGTCTTTAGTTATTCAATGCATTGACCCACTGAAAATCAAATTATCCTTAGATTATTTCATAGTGTGTATCAAAATAAAAAATTAGTGTGTTTATTTTTATTAATTTTTTATATTCTTAAGAAAAACATGACTATGTTGGATATGAAACCATAGATAATATTTATTAAAGGGATGGTTATATGAAAAGGAAACCAAATAAAAAATCAATAAGGCCAATAGAGGTGACCATTTTAATTAAGTGGTGAAGATCATAAGGGTAGTGTGTAAGATACAAAAATTTTCCAGAGTCATATCTGAGTCCATTTCAGGTAATCTTTGAATATTTTAAGTACAATTTATTCGGAGTTGTTTCTTGGGGTGGGTTTGGTTGAATATTTACGGAAACCTAAAGTAAGGTGGGTTGTGTATGGTTTGCGCAAGGATTGATAAACCGTTTAGCTAAACCATGCCAACAGAGAGGTCCGAAAGGTCTGAATAACCGTTTGACTTAACCATGATAACCATGTAAACCTGGAAAAAGGGTCTTACACGGTTGGTCCACGATATTACGTAATTGTGTGCCTCTTCCATAGAAACCATAAATGTGGAATTTAATATCCCAAAATCCTTTTTAAAATCACAAAACCTCCTAATACTCATATATTTTGATCTTCTCTCAGTCTTGAAAAATTCTTGGTATTTCCAAAGCCTTCTAGAATGATTTTATTGTGATCCGAAAACCATTATTCATGATCGAAAGCCCAGATTGGAGACCTTCCCTCTTCCTGGTAAGTGTATTTCATCCCATTGTTTCTCATATTCTTTACTCTATTCATTATTAATCTTTTCATGGAATATATACACTATTTCCATGTATCTAAACATATTAGATGAGATATATTTCTATTATCTTGTATATAGATATACATTTTCATGGGATTGATGCCATTGATCTTAAATTCTGGTTTACGTATTTAGATCCGAAGCATGATTAATGATGTTGTGCCACTCAGATTTTGGGGATTTCTATTGGGATAACATCCATTAATAAACTGAGTTAGGTATATTAAATCGAACTCCCATAATCATGATTTTGATATGTGTACATGATTTTATAATTTTCTAGGTTCCCATTATAATTGATTTCATTAATTGGAGTAATTCGGAATATATAATTGACTTATGATTGCATTATTGATTAATTGATAATTTAATTACAGAACAAACAAAGGGGGTTTCCCAAATAAATATTTTGAAGATTATTTATTGGTCGAGATATTGTAATTGTGATATTTAATTGGTTGTGTTGAGATATTTAATTGGTGGGAATTAATTATGAAATGATGTTTGACTATGTATGATAAATAATTGTGGGAATTAATTATGTTCCATGATGTTCACCAATGATAATTAACTGTGAGAAATAATTATGTTTCATAATGTTGATCAAATATAATTAATTGTGAGAATTAATTAAGACTAGTTGAGATTTAACAGGGATAATTAGTTGTGAATAATATGTTGTGGAAAGATAATTACATTGATTTATTAATAAATTGATGAATTAATTAATGGTTTATATGGTTAGATAATTTTATAGTTATCTAATGGGCTTTAAATGTTTAACTAATCATTTGATTAATAACAGAATGATGTGGCTCATTAACGTGAATTAAATAATGAGTAAATGGATGTGATTTTGTTGTTGCTAGAAATTGTGTTCTAGACCTTTTTTATGTTGGGACATAGACATGACATTCATTAACAATATTTATCCAAGAATGAGATTATGGGATTATAGGAATGACCACCTACATCGAATGAGATTATGGATTGATAGGCATGGGGACCTACAGATAATGATATTTTGGGTGATAGGAATCATGACCTACACTTAATGAGATTTTGGGTGATAGGCATCATGACCTACACTTAATGAGATTTGGGGTACAAGGAATGATAACCTACACCAAATTATTAATAACAAGGAATGATGATTCAAATGATAACATAGATTAAAACTAGACCTAATGTAATGATTAAATATTAAACTAAAATGTGATCATTATTTAATTTTTATTTTCATTTATTTCTTCGTATAAATTAGTGACTATCTTTTGATAGGACTCGTTTTAGACATCATTGATGGAGCCCTAATAGGTTGTACTAACACCCTATTCGAGCTGCCTAATTGGCACTCGAGTAGAATTTCATGTTATATAATAGGAAAAGGTCAATGCCCTTGGATATGTTTCTTTTTGGGATTATATCATGGTTGAGGGATCCGGACATGGTTTCAGACCCACGTAGAGTTGTAGTGTCTTTAATTTGAGTATCAATGTTGACACTTGACACATGCATTGTCATAGTATGTTTAACCTTCTAGTGGAGTATTGTATTTTATTGGATGACTATCAAATGACATGGTATTATTCTGGATGTTTATACACTCCCACACTTGGTTAATTTTTTTCTTATTCTGTTGGTGTTTTGATTATGATAAAAGAGGGTACAGTCTCCGCAAGACTGAATTTGAGGACCCTTCATGTAAGTCGGAAACCTATGGCATATGGGGAGTTGTGATTGAGTGAATGTGGACAACCGGCTCAGGGAACCATTCAGTGGTTCCTAGGTTGGGGCATCACAAAGTGGTATTAGTGAATTTTTATTTTCCTTATTCTTATATTGTCCTACGAATTAGGTGTAATGTAGATAAGAGAATAAGAAGAGTCCATGCTTGATTATGATCTCGTTCATGGGAGCTACAAACCCACATACGAGGAAGAATCGGAGTACTTTTAGTAGGATTGTTGTAATTTCTTTTTGTGGTTATTGTTGGATATCATTTCACCTTAGGTGGCCCACTTGTGGAGTGATGTGTTATTTGTTTTGAAAATTGTTGAATTTTGATTTGTGGCCTAAATATGAATGAAACGTGAGTCTTCATGCATCATAATAGGCACTCAAGGTTGTTGTGAAATGCATCATTACAGGAACTTACATGAAAATGGGTTATGGGGATGTTTTTGATCTTTAACTGGTTTTCCTTATAGTGGGATTAAAATAAGAATCCAAAATTAAAATAAAGGGGTGTCTAATGATAACCTTAATTGGTTAAATTTGTATGATTAATTATTTAATTAAAAAATTAATTAATTTGAGAAAATGTGATTAATTAATGGGTAAATTACTTAATGAAAATATATATACCCTTGTTAACTATGTCCTAGGAGTATGATTGTTAAGGATAGTGATAAATCGTAAGTGTTGACCATGTGGTGAGAAAAAGGAGGAAAGGTTGTGTAGAAACTTGTTGTGTTAGTTTCTCTTATTAAGTAAATGTTATAAAGTTGCATTATGAGACCGAAGACATGTGTTTGGCATTGTAGAGATATTCATCCCCGATGATTTTTTAGGGAGAGACCAAGGGGTATGGCCCATAACAAACTTCAAGACAAGAAACATGAGGCACCATTGGTGAATGATGGAGAGGAAGGGGAGAAGCTCGATGGAACATTTCTCGTTTCATGAAATTCGTGGAGAGAGACCTAGGGCATGTTTTGAAAAGAATGTCTGAGTTGAAAAGAGTGTTTCCACTATAGAACCCTCCTACTTTTACATGAGTGGGTGGAACAAAGGGATATTAATTCTAGATTAAATCAATATAGATAATACTTGACCATTTTGAGACTCTGGATGAGAGGAGGGTTATGTTGGCTGCTTATATGCTATAGGGGTCAGTGAAATGCTGGTGGGGCATTCATGTACAATATGGATAGACTCATGAAATGTTGGGGATGGTATCTCTTGAGCAGTTCTTAGAGAACATCTATCCCAAGATACTGAGATAAAAGAATGATTCATTATTTATGCGCCTCACCCAAGGAAGCATGTATGTAATGGATTATGCTGATCATTACACAGATATAGACAAATTTTCTCTAGCTATGGTAGTAGACGAGGCTTCTTTAGAAAAATTATTTTAGGAAAGACTTCTATGTGAAATTATGTCCCAGGTGAATATATTAAGCCTGAATAAATTTATAGAAGTGGTTAATAAGGTTCTCATTTTAGAGGGGATCCTGAAGGAGGACTCAAATGTTGGATAGGTATTTCTCACTATATGATTAGAGAGTTTTCCTTCTAAGATCAGGAATCCCTATTACGAGAACCTTAGTTAGGACAGTAGAAACAAAGGTAAATTGTAAGGATGAATAGTTACACAAGATCTAACTCATGTGATTTTCCATCAGTGAGTAGGTATTAACACTATCATACAGATTGTCCTAAACTACCTGTTGATTGCTAGTTTTGTGGAAAGATGGGGATACATAGAGAAGTTCTGTAGGAAGCAGTGCCAAGCTGGTGCTGAGAGAGCAGTTGCTTAGAGTCACACTGTGGGAAGGGGGTCCTCTACACCCAAATGGTCTGATTATTGGAGTTTTACTAGAAGAGGCCATATATGTGATGGTTGTGGTTATTCATATTATGAATACTCATATTAGTATAGTGGTGCTACTCAGGGGATCTAGACAACACCATAGATAGGAGAGGGTAGACAATTACATATTGTGAAATATATTCTTGTACAGGGTGAGGCTGGTCCAATGACGGTGATAGGTATTATTCTAGTTTCTTGTACATTAGCTATTTCCTTGTTAGATACTAGTGACACTCATTCCATTATATATGCAAATCTTGTTTTTTTCTTGATATTGGAGGTGGAATTCATAAGAGGGGTGATGAGTTTCGATAAAAAATTGGGACCATGGTATATCGATATATATTTTTGCAAGGGATGTTTTCTAGAGATCAAAGAGTACCATTTTATTTTGGATTTATTTGTTTTTGATATAATGGGATTCTACCTGATTATTAGTATGAACAGGAAAGTCGCATACCTAACCCACATAGATTCTTATCACTGTAGAGTGTCCTTCGTATCTTGTAAGGGAGACCAGTATGTTCTTAATAGAGAATGGGATATCCATATAGGTCAGGTTGGGCCAATTAATTAGAAACTGGTAGAGCTCATAGCACATATTACTAGTCTTTTGCTGGCTGATTGGAGTGGTGGGAAATATGTCCTTCCACCAATACTAGAACTATTTCAGGATTTCATACTGGAATACTTTTCAAGGTATCCACCTGATAGAGAAGTGAAATTAACCACTGAGCTCATACCAGGGGCTGATCCGGTATATATATCACCTTACATAATTACAGGAACTTAGATTAGAGATCTCAAAACATAGTTGGAGGAATTAGAGGATAAAGGGTTTATCCATCCAAGTACGTCGCCTTGGGTAACACCTATTTTGTTTTCAAATAAGGATGATAAGAGATTACGTTTTTGTGTCGATTTCTAGAAGTTGAATAAAATGATTGTGATGAAATGATATCCACTTCCACGTATCGATGATTTTCATGACTAGCTGAAGGGGGATTGTGTGTTCTCAATGATCGATATGAGATCTGGGTATCATCAGGTGAGAGTTTGGACCTATGATATACCAATAACTTTTTTCATGATAATGTATGGCCTTTATATGTTTTTTTAATTCCATTTGGGTTAAAAAAGACTCCATCCAAGTTTATAGACTTGAGGAACATTATCATTCATTCATAATTAGACCAGTTTGTGGTGGCATTTGGGGATGACATCTTGGTGTTGTTTGACAGTCATGACAATAAAGAACCACATCTTGACATTGTTCTGAGTACATAGAGAGAGAATCAACTATATTCCAAGTTATCTAAATCTCATTTTTAGGATTTATAGCGTATATTTTTTTTGGGGAACATCATCTCAAAAGAAGGTCTGGTAATGGATGCAAAAAGAGTACATGAAATGGTTTCTTATGATCAGCCAAAGAATGTTTTTGAAATCCAAAGATTTTTGGGATTTGTTGGATATTAAAAGAGGTTCATATAAGACTTCTGTTGATTTTCATCTCCACATTCATGTTTGACAATGAAATTGAAAATATTTTATTGGTTAGAAGCATGCGTGAATACTTTCTAGGTGTTGAAGAAGCTCTTGAAATCTGCACCATTTCTAATATTACCTGAGTCGTGTGACGAGAACATAGTGTATTGTAATGATTTTGGGATTGGAATTAGGGTTGTGTTGATGCAAGGGGATCGAGTCTTTGCTTACTAGTCTTAGAAATTGAGGCAACATGAATGGAATTACTATACACATGATCACAAGTTGGTAGTAGTGGTTTATGATCTTAAGTGTTGGGGATGCTATCTTTTCAGTGAAAATTATACTATTTTTAAAGATAATAAAATCTTTAAGTATATTTTTTCACAACATAACTTGAATCATTTTCCATAAAGACGCACAGAGTATATGCAATTCTATGATTTTTAACTAGCATATACACTTATAAAGGGGAATAGTGTGAGCGATTCCTTGAGTAGTAATAAAAAGAATAAGTTGGTACATGAGTCGATTGCAGAGTGGAATATGATTACATTTTTGGAGGAAATCCATGTGGTAGCTTGGGAGAGTCAGGAGAGGATGACTCTTTTTTCTATAGCAGTGGAGTCAACACTCTTGAGACAGATCATGGATAAGTAGTATAAGAATATGATGCGTTTAGCCTTAAAGGAAGGTATTGAAGGTGGGGAGGAACTATAAGACTGAATAATAGATGAGTATGATATTATATATGAGAAAAATTGGGTTGTTTTTTCTATGAGTATGCGAGAGGAACTCATGTGATAATTTCATGCCTAAAAGTGGCAGTACATCCTGGGGTGAAAAAATGTACGGTGACCTATGATGACAGTTTTGGTGGATAGACCTGAAAATGGAGATAGTAGGGTTCATAAAAATATCTTTTACAAGTCAATAGGTGATGGTAGAGCATCTTTGACCTAAAGAATACTTTTTGGTTACAGGACAAAATTGGTGAAATGCCATAGGAATGGTTTTTGTTTGGGATTTGATCTTGGAATAGTGAACCGTACATGGTTTTGGGACCTGCTTTGGGGTCGTTGTGTCTTTCCTTTTAGTTGCATTGTTGAAACATGACACTATAATTATCACAAGATGTTTTATCTTCTAGTTTAGTATTATGTTTTCTAGTTTTGACTATCATATGCTATTTAATAGTTTTTGTTATTTATAAGCTTCCTCACATGGTTGTTGTTTTTTGCTTATTTTTGGGTTTTGATTCTAATAGAGGAGGGAATAATCTCCCCATTACTAACTTACAATACCCTCACTGCTAGGGGCACCCTTCGGTGTATTAGGAGTCATGCTTTATGGAACCTCTCAACTTGTAAAGGTAGATCATCAACGACCAAGAGTCCTATTGCTGTTGTTTCCTATTATGGATTGGAAGTGGGATAATGTGACTATGGATTTCGTGGTAGGACATCGAAGCACTATTAGGAAAAATGATGCTATTTGGTTTGTTTTGGATCGACTAATGAAGGTATCACATTTTATTCCTATCAGGGAAACCATTATAGTAGAATAGTAGGGAGAACTGTATGAACGAGAGACAATTTATTTGCATGGGGTGACATAGACTATAGTTTCAGATCATGATTCACAATTTATTTCATACCTCAGGAAGGTCTTATAGAAGGTTCTTGGTACTCAGGTTTTTCTATGTATGACCTTCCACCTGTAGACAAATGGGAATTCAGAACGTACCATAATGGTGTTAAATGAAATGCTGTGAGCATGTTTTCTTGACATTGGTGGTTCTTGGGGAAAGCACTTGGCTTTACTAGAGTTTACATATGAAAACTTTTATCAGGAAATTATATAGATGGAACCATATGAGTAACTTTATAGTAGACCTTTTAGATCACTTCTATGTTAGTTAGAGGCGGGCGAGTCCGAGTTTTTGGGACTGGGTCTCGTTTTGGAGACATCCGAGTAGGTAAAATTGATTTGGAAATGTATGTTTATGGAATAGAGTAGGAAGAATTCATCTGATGATAAAAGGGGATGAACCCTATATTTTACAGATGGTGATCATGTATTACTTCGAGTGTCACCTAGATTGGGTTACCAACTGAAACAGAGGCGGGGAAAGATGGTTCCTATGTTTGTGGGACTGTTTGATGTTCTGGAGGGAATCAGGATAGTGGCATACAATTTAGCACTTCCATAGAAATTCAGAACTATGCATGATTTTTTTCCATGTGTCATAACAACAACGGTATCAACTTGACCCTTCTCATGTGAATTATGTGAAAGAGGTTGACTGTGAGATAAATGTGTCCTTTGAGGAGAATACAATATGTGTACTCGGTCGCAATGATAATCTTTTACAGGGAAAGAAAAAGTCATTATTTCCTGTGATATTGAAACATAGAAGTGTTCAAGAGGAATCTTGGGAATGAGAAGGACACTTGATGGTCCAATAATACAAAATTTATAGCTCGAAATCTTAGTGAAGTTTAAGAGTGTTTCTCAATGAATGTGCTATTATAAGGTATGGAGATTTTAAGATCCCGACATTTCATAGATTAATATTGGGTGTGTTTCTAAGTAATTTTTTGTAGAATTTATGTACATTTTATTTTTATTAGTTGATTGGGGTGCGTTTGGGTGGATTCTTAAGGAATACTAAATAATAGTGGGATGTGCACAGTTTGCGTACGGTGTAACAAACCGTGGGACTAAACAATGCCTATTTTGAGGTCCAAACATTTTGCACATGGTCTCACAAACCATGTGAGTAAAATATTCCAACCATGAAAACCTAGATAGAGGGGTCCAGAGGGTTGGTGAATGGATTTCCCTAACCATGTGCCTTTGCAGAGGAAGCTGTGCATGTATAATTTCATATCAAAAAAACATTTTTCCAAAAAACCCAAAGCCCCTAAGACTCCCATATTTTTTCCTTGGATCAGGATTCACAAATTATAGGTATTACCAAATCCTTCCTAATAGATTCTAAGGTGAAGAAAACACTATTCTTTGAGATCGAATGCTCGGATTGGAGATCCACTCTCTTTACGGTAAGTGTATTTCATCACGTTGCTTCTCTAGTTCATTCCTCTATTATTTATTAATCATTTCATGGATGATATCCACCGTTTCCATGTATCTAAACCAATGAGTTGAGATCTATATATAGGATTGTGGATTTATAAACATATTTGAATGATCTTTATGCCTTCGATATTTATTTTTGTTTAGGGATTTTGATTTGAACCTTCATCGACGACGTTGTGCAGCTCAGATTTGGGGGTTTTTATGGGGCTAACATCCATAAATAAACCTAGGTTATTGGTCTAAATAAAACTCCCGTAGTCATGATTTTGAAATGGGTATATGAGTTTACGATTTTCTAGCTTGCCTGATAATTGATTTCCTAAATTGGAGTAATTAGGAATTTGAAATTGACTTATGATTACGTCAGTGATTAGTTGATAATTTAATCATTGAACAGACAAAGGGGTGTTTCCCAAATAGAAATTATGGATATTTTTTATGGGTTTAGATATTGTAATTGATATATTAAATAGGTTGTGTTATGATAATTAATTGGGGGGAATTAATTTTGAAATGATGTTTGCCCATGTAAGATTATTAATTGTGAGAATAAATTACATGCCATGATTTTGACAAAAGATAATTAATGTAGATGAAAGATAATTAATTATGAATATTAATTACGAAAAGTTGATATTTTATATAGATAATTAATTGTGAAGAATTAATTAAGAATAATAATTGTGTTGATTGATTAATTAATTGCTGAATTAATTATTTGGTTATGTGATTAGTTAATTTTTGAGTTATCTAAATGCCTTTAAAATTATTAACTAATCATTGGATTTGGAATAAAATTAAGTTGATAATTTTTGGTAGTTAAGGAATGATTAAATGGGTGAGAATTTTTGGTTCTAGACATGGCATTCTAGACCGATTAGAAATTTGGACGTGGACATAGACTTCATCCCCAATAGTTATCAAGAATGATATAATTGGGTGATAGGCTTGATGACCTACACTAAATTACATTATGGAGTGATAGGAATGGAGACCTTCAATTAATGAGATTTGGAGTGATATGCATAGTTACTTACACTAAATTAGATTTGCGGTGATATGAATGGAGACCTACACATAATGGGATTTTTGGTGTTAGGCATGATGACTAACACCAAATGATTAATAATAATTAATGATGAATGAAATGGTAATGATAGATTGAAAC
Organism: Viscum album; assembly: GCA_963277665.1. Classification (NCBI taxonomy): domain Eukaryota; kingdom Viridiplantae; phylum Streptophyta; class Magnoliopsida; order Santalales; family Viscaceae; genus Viscum; species Viscum album. The sequence goes on along the minus strand of OY728133.1, from coordinate 965,136,669 downwards.
TAGACCTAATGTGATGATTAAATATTAAATTACATTGTTATAACTGTTTAGTTATGCATTGAAGTTTATTCTTCATAGAACTGCATGCACTATATTTTGAGTAGACTAATTTTAGACATCATTGTTGGTGGCCTAATGAGTTGTAATAACACCCTATTTGGGCTGCTTAATTAGCTCATAATAAGAATTTTTTTTGGTAGAGGACATGATAAGGGAAAGGCCCTACGATAGGTTTTTGTTGGGGATTAGAGAATGGGTGAGGAAACTGAATGTGGTTGGGGACCCGGTTGGATATTTTGTGTCTTTACATTGAGTTTTAATATATACACTTGACACTTGCATTTTCATAGAATGTTTTACCTTCCAGTTGAGTGTTTTATTTTCTTAGTTGAATATCATATTACATGGTAATATTATGGCTATTTATATGCTTCTGAACATGGTTATTTTTGTTTTCTTATATTCGTGTTTTGATTCTGATAAAAGAGGGTATAATCTCCCCAAGGATAACTTACAAGACCCTCACTACTAGTCGGCACCCTCTAGTGTACGGGGAGGCCTTCTTGGAAGAAAGTTGCCAACCAGCATAGGGAACCATTCAATGGTTCCCATTTCAGGGCTTCACATAGTCAGAGATTATGTTAGAAGTGTTTAAATTTTAATATGATCCATAACATGATTCACCACCACTATTACTGTATCTACCACATAAGAAAAATGAGGAATGAGTAATGGGTATTCAAGATTCTATTTTTTTCTATTATATTTTTTTATTCTAACGTGATTTGAATTTATTTAAAGGAATGAAAACTAAAATGAATGATCCCTTTATTAATAGAAATCATTTCAACATCTTGAAAAAAGTGTTTAGTTGAATATATTGAAGAAATTGTTGGATTACCTTAGTAATTTTTTAAAAGGATTTATCTATTTAATATACATGGGGTTATATTTGAAATATATAAAATAAACCTATAAATTGATAAGTTAGCAAAAAATTATTTCAAGAGTGTTCTCAGATAAGATGCTTACTGGAATATACTCACTATATATTTTCCAAGGATATGTGGATAGAACTAGAAGAATATTTTTGAAAATAGAATCAAGTTGAACATTCAAATTTGTCAAAGGGAAATAGGAAGAGTAATTTGAGTACAAGGACACACTCACCAATTGAGGTAACTAATTCTAAATCTTCTTTTATTTTTTATTCAAATCATGGTTTTTAAGAGACATGTAAATTAGAAAATATATTTTTCTTAATTATATAAAAAATTGCATGAAAATATTGTGAATAAGTGAAGAAAATATTATGTTTCTAATATAGGGAGTTTTAATGCTTCTCTCAAAAATAATTTTATGCCTTATAAGAAGGGGATTCATGAATTAATTTCATATTGCTTATGTAAAAGAATTTTCCTTGAAAAAAAGAATCAAATGGATGGAAGTGAATTTTAAGTTTGAAATGAATAATATTGGAATAATAATGAAATTAAAAAGTGATATTATTGAATAAACATCCCATGAAATAATAATGAAAAAGGACATTGTAAGGTAATTTAAGGAAAACATTACCCCACTAAAAACTCGACAACAATATAAGAGATATTAATGTATGGAAGCATCTTAAAAAATGAATTAAATAGATTTCATAATGTAGGAGAAGGATAATAAAATTATGTATCTTTATGTGATAATAAAACATATTATGAAAGTATGATTATTCCCTTAATGGAAGTCCCAGTATTCAATGATAAGATAATTTCAGATTTGAAATGTTGAAACAAAATGAATTGGGAATATGCATGAAGAAATCTAGAAATTAAAGGAGAACAAAGGAGAATATTATTTCAAATATTAAAATAATATATCCAAAAAATAATTTAGATATAAAATTTTAATATTTTATAATGTATTTTTATTATGAAATACATTTAATAGAGTGTGGTATATAGAATAATGAGCTCAGATGAACCATGATATACTATATAAATATTATAATTTTTAAAAATTTATTTTATAACCTTTATAGTTGTTTGGATGGTATGAATATGAATAAAAATATTATATAATTTATATAGAAAATGTTTTTCTTAATAAAATGAATAATCAGTTATATATTGGTTATCAATTGGTTATAATTGAAGATAAACTATTTTTTTGATAAATGAAATTTTTTTATATAAAAAAAATTATATGCGCAATGATTTTTTTTCTTAATAGATAAATTTAATCACAATTTGAAAATGATTCTAATTATATTAGTATAGAACATTTCCAATAAAATTAATTTTTATTCATTTAATTGTGGTAATTAGTTAACGAATGGGGAAGAAGTCATTTTGTTTTTTAAATACATTTTATTCAAAAAATGTTTTTATTTCATTTTATGTGCAGATATCATAATTAATTTCCACCACTTTTTAAATTTTGTTTCTAATATCATGGAATAATGTTTTTAGTCACCATATAATTATATTCTTTGGATCATGTTTCGTATTTGTAAATGGTTTGTTTTTTATTGAATAGTCAATTATGATAAATTCCATTTCATTCCATTAAATATTTTAATTTAAAATTAAAATTATATTATACGTTTTTTTATTTATTTAAAATAAGTCTCTCATGATTATAAATACCTCTCATAATTATTAAATAATTATCATTTCATGTTTGTTTTGTATTATCTCATTTTTAGCATAAAACACATTAAAAATACTAATTTTTATTGTTTTTTTGAATTTCTAATTAATTGTTTTCCCACATCTAAAAAATTTATTTAGAAAAATTTATTTTGTATCTAATATTATGAGGATAAATCCTAGAAAATTGTTCTCTTATATTTATATAAATTATAAATAATAACATAGATAAAAATATTGTCACCATGGTAAGGGTAAAATAGTATTAAAACTATCAATTGAGGTGTAAAAATATCCCAATAACAAATAATTATTTTATTCTATGAGTTTAAGTAGAATAATCCCATCATATATTCAATAATTTTTTATGTTATTTCTACCTTACATTGATTATAACCTTGATATTAGTTTATATAGAGAATAAAGAAATAATATCACTCTCTTTCTTTTAATATCTCTATTATGTTTAAACTCGGATAAAAAGAGGTCATTTCAATTTATAGATGTTTATCTTCCTTATAAATACATTATTTTTTATAGTAATTTATTTCCAAATTTTAGTGATGGTATAATTACATCAAACACATACACAATGCTGAAACAGTGTTTGTTCAGGCAGTAGAAAAATCTTGGTAAATTATATTAAAAATAATAAATTTAATATTTTTTGTATTAGTTATGGTTTTCAAAAAATTTAATTGCTAATAAAAAATAATAATTAATGATATATTTTTAATTTTTTAACTATATTACTGTTTTGATGGATTTCAAATGAAATTAAATGAGTACTATCAGAAATGACATTAATGATATTTTATGTTAAATAAAATTTTATTAAATTGTTTAAAAATTAAAATTATTTAAAAATAAGACATTTCTAATGATAATTTTTAAAAAACCTTTCATCCACGAATGATTTTTATCCACTTTCTACCTTATAAGTTAATTTAAAACCCCTAAATATTGAAAATAGTGTTTGCATTATTAAGGTTAAAAAGGTATTAATGAGGGAGTTAAACTAAAAGATAAGGTTTAATATGAAACATAAAAATAAATAAAATTTTGATGTAATTTAGACCATATAATATATGACTTTATAAATTAAGTCCATTAGTTTCCAGTTGAAATGATTATGATTATTTTATTTTAAAGTTATTAAAATATACAATTGTTCCACTCCCCGCACTTATAAAAGGGAACCGACTATCCTCTCTTCCTCAAACATTTTGATCCATTTCTCAGGAACATTTTCAGAAAAAATCAATTCCCTAACATCATAATCTCTAATAAGATTATTTTTTTCACTAATAAAATTTTTTATAAGGCTTAATATATAATCTAAAGTAGGTTTTCCAAAGAAGTGGTATAACAGTTAACTGAGTTATTGTAATTTTTTCTTAATTTACCAACTGTACTTTTAATCTAAACATGTTGATATAAGGAAATATGTGTCTTATATATACATAAAAATTATTATAATGATTTAAAAAACCCTTTATCATCTCATTTTCCATCTTATGGGAAATGAAAACATCACCTCTAAATATGTGTGGACTATTACCTCCAAGAAGTGATACGTTTAATTTTTTATTCCCACCCCATAAGGATGAATAATATGATGAATTTTATAAATATAAATTAAATTAATTACATAATTTTGATTCTATAAATATAATATATGAAAAAAAATTTACCCTTCTATCTGAAAAAATGGTAAACTCACCCTTGATTTTGTGTGGAATCTGACCTCAATGAGGAAAAGTGATTTATTGGTAATGTTCTCATTCTATGGATAATGATAAAAAAATATTTAATGTCTAAAAATAATAATTATGTCAATATTGATATTATTTAGATAATGTAACCATGACCCATTTAACAACGGTCAACCATGTAAAGTTGTTTACTGATTATGTACTGTACATCATAAAAAATGTCAAATGTGAATTTAGTTATATGGAATATTTTATTTTTATCTCTCAATTATTATTAATTACTTATTTATTATTTTATATAAAAAAATATAAGTCTTACCTTATTGATCATATGATATAAAAATTTAAAATGTATAACTTTTCTCATGATACCAATAAGTGTTCTAGAAATTATTTCTAGGATATACTAGAATATATAATTATTTTATTACTAGAAATCTTGTTTTGAAAAAATATCCGTAAAAAGTTTAGTATTTTTTGTGTGGAAAAAAATTGAAATAGAGAGGATGTTTCATATTTGTATTGTATGTGTTTTATGTGTTATAGTTTTTTTAAATCCTCTAAAACTTGAAACCAAAAAGATCTTTGTACTAAATTGATGTGAAACCATTAATATAAATCAGGTAATTATGGGATGTTTATGTTATTGGTATTTATAATTTTTTTCATTGGAAAGGTGTAGATAATTTTTTAGATTAGGATGATTTAAATGTGGCTCTTCCAGGAGTTTTATAAATCATCATCATTTAATAAGAATATGTTAGATCATAAGTTTAGACTCATAGATACCACATTAAGTGTTTCATTTGATTGTAATTTATGATAATTTTAGATATATTTCGAGACATTTATTGGAAAAGAACCCTTGGTTTTCGTATTTTTTTAGTAAAAATTTTATTTGGGTAATAATGTTTTTTATGTTTTGTAGGAATAATTTTAAAGGAATTTATAACCTTTTGGCATAAAATGATCTTTGAAATCATGGTAATTATAGTTAGTTAAATAATATGGTTATTTCATTTAGGGAACATATGTTTTATTCAATAAATAATCATGTTATTAGAATATGATTTAGTGACCTAGTCAATAATGTTATTATTTATAAGGCCAATATATTGGGAACATTATATGATTAAGATAAATTGATTTGTTTTTATAAAATTAGCAATATTATTTGATGAATAAAGGTTTAGTTAACCCTTTTAAGCATATATGATTTTATTGTGTCTTTATTGTAAATTATTTTATTTATGGGAAATATCCGAATATTTATGGATGTTATATGATATGGAATATACATTGTTTGAATGTAAATTTTCAAGTGATTAATTATTTTTGGAGATAAATATTAAATTACTCATGGAAAAATATATGATTATTATTTTCTGGGATTTTAACTTGGCCGGGTAAATGTAGAATCATTTCTAGGTAAGTTACTTACGAAATGAATTATTACATAATTTAATTCTTATTGTTTAATCTTAGAGATTAATTTATTTTTTATTCATATCAATTTTTATTGATATGATCTATTATTTCGAATTTTATAACCCTTTTTTGATTTAATTGGTATATAGAAACATGAGAAATAATTTTTCATCATTTTTTAGATTTTGTGATCCGTAAATAGTTCGTTTTAGTTATTGAGTAATTATGAATTTATTATTTGTCACCTAGAATATGAGTTGAAGAAAAATTAGAAAAACTTGGTGAAGTATAACCATAGGATTAAATTTTTCTTATGATGTGGATGGAAATAATGTATGTATATTTTCGGATGTTATCTATATTAATGGTAAAATAATCTCTCTAATATAAGAAAAGGATGTTGAAAAAAAATGTCATCCTCTTAGAATACATTTTTTAGGAATAAGTGGTATTATTTTTCCTTTTATGATTTCATTTTTTTGGTCAGTAACTTTCACGTGATCCCATTTTATATCACTCTATTATTTCAGGGATGTTATTTTCCACCTCCATGTACATATTTTCACTTCCCTCTTAGGTTATAAATAATTGGGAACATAATTATGTGTTATTTTGACTAACCATCACGTTACACTTTTCCACTTTTCTAATGGGTTTAATTATCCCATTTTTGATGTAGTTTTTATAATTTTTTTTAAATATTAATTTTTTTCGGTTAATTATCCAATATATTATCTTCAACTCCATGGAATTGATTTAAAATAAATTTTGAAAACTTTTTTATCAGACATGATATTAAATTTTGAAGAAATAATTTCTTCAAGGGTGGTAGAGTGTAATCCTCCATGATTTTAGAATTTATTTTCATTATGTAAGGTAATCTATAACTTGTGGTATACACAACACTTATCATTAATGAAGTGAGATATACTACATATATATTATTAGTTAAATATTACTATTATAACGTACTTGTTAGTTTGTAAATTATACAAAAATTACAATATTATAAAAAATATATATAATTTTTTTCTTTAATAGATTTTTAATTAATAATACATTTATAATAATTGGATGGAAATTAAGATATAATCTTTTGTGGGACATAAAATTGTGTTTATGTGCGCAATGCATTTTTTATCTTATTAGATTAAATTTAAAAATATTGATAAACTATTTTAATTAAATTAGTATATAATATGTATAATAATATTAATTATTATTCATTTATTTGTTTTTATAAAGAAATAAATGTCTACAAAATAATTCTAAAATAAAAATTACTTTTTCTGCAAAAAAATTTATTTTATTTATTAATGGATATTAAAATTAATTTCTAAAACATTTAGATTTTTTAAATATAATTTTTTTGGAATCATAATTTCATAATATTAATAGGTTTACTTTTTGGTATTTTTTTGAAAGGGCTGATTTCTGAGTGAACAGTGAAATATGCTGATTATTTGAAATCGTAAAATTTAATTTATATCGAGTAATTTAAAAGTACCATTATGATTTTTATTTTCGATAAATGTAAAATTGTTATATTTTAATTATTAATAATATAATTATTTAAAAAAATATTATCATCATATTTTATTTTGGTATAAAAACATTTTTATGCATTAAAAAATGTTTTTTGAAAAATAGATTTTATGTTGTGCTTTAAACATCTACACTGAAATTAATTTATTCTACCTCTATAAATGTAATAATGAAAAATTGATTCCATATTTATAATTATGAGGTTTATATTTGGTAATTAAGATATTGTTATTTTTTTCATTATGAAAAATAACCTCAGTAAAAATATTGCCACCGCGATAATGAATAAACATGTAAAATCGAGTTTAAGCAAAGAGATATGTCCTAATAATTTCCCTAAAACATTTCTTAATTTTATTGAATGAGTTTAATTTGATCATGAACAACTTATATTCATGAAAGATTCAATATATTTGTACATTCCTTTGATTAGAAACTTTATATTATTTTATGTAAATATAAAATACAAAATGTCCATATTTTTCTTTTAATATTTATAATATATTTTAATTTGGTTAAAAATATTTTTTTTTTTATGAATGTTGATTTTTCATAATAATAAATTAGTTTTATGATATTAATTATATATAAAATTTTTTATGTCGGTCTATCTACTTTAATCACTTACACGAATCAAATATAGTGTTAGTGCAAGTAGTATAAAAAGACATTTATGTGATTTTAGTAGGACTAAAATTAATAATTTATATTAATTATAGTATTAAATGAATTTATTTGTAATCATAAAGTATAATTACTGTTAAATGTGCTTATATGACTATTGAATTTCAATCCGGATAGAATTGAAGTCAAATTAAATGAATATTCCCTGAAATTTAATTAATAATATACCATGTTAAATTAATTTTTATTTATTGTTATAATTTTTTTGAAATATGACATTTTTAATTTGAAATAGATTAAAATTTCCATCATTGATCATTTTTTATCCAATTTAAACTTGTTTTATACATTTATTAGCCATAAATATAAAAAATTGTGTTACCACTATTTTGGTTTAAAAGGGTTAATGAGGTTGTTAAACCAAAATATATGGTTGGAAATGAAAGAGAAAAAAAATATAAAGTATATTTGTTGAATTTATTTTTACCTTAAAATTTCATAAATTCTAAATTATTTCAACTTGGTTCCACATGAAATTATTATGAAATTTATTATATTTCAATTACTATAATAAGGACACAACATTAAAACATTACCTAATTTAGTTAATGAAACTATAATTCACTTTAGAACATTACCAAAGAAATATTTAGCTTATAGTTTGGGATAATTAGGTCAAAATACAAACAAAATGACCCAAAAATAATTTAATGTGCATGCTACTAAAAATATATCCTTTTTTTCAATACTACAATCATCTTTATAAATAAAAAATGATTTATTTTCATTAAAAATATCCACAAAATTATGCTTGGATTCTTATTTCCTATTACACAACCTTGAACCATGTCAAAAATATTTTTAATCCTATTATAAGTAAAAAAACTTCAGTAAGCGATAACGAGATATGGAATGAAACCATTAGTTCATGAATACTTATAAACACATGAAAGAAATAATTCTAACTATTAAATTTAAAATATACCAACATTGTGGAAACATATGGTTTTCATAAATCATACAAATCATAAAAAAACCATTTAGTAAAATTGGATAATAATTTTCATCCATAATTACTTATGATTATAAACCTCATGACATTCATATGTTTTATAACACTTAGAGATACCGTACAATGTAATCCTCACAACAACCTTTTGAAGTATCTATCACCGTTACAATTAGAATAACCCTTATGGAAAACTTCTGACATACCCAATGAATTGTAGGGATATTACAAACCCACAGATATTTGTCTTATAACATAGTTTCCTTTCATCATAAGTAATTCCCATGAACCACAACATAATCACAAACCATGTATACTAGCATGATAAATACTTTCTCTACAAAAATTAACTTAATTCAAACGAATACTAAAAACATTCAAAGGAAAAACATTTAGTGGAAAATAATATCGTAATCTTGTAAATAATAATTCAAAACAATAAGGATTCATGAAATCCAGAAAATCCTCACATACTGTATAAGATAAAAAATTATAATTTTCAATTTCCTAAAAAGTGAAATTTTATAAGATTTTAAAAAGAATTTCCCTTTCAGAAACCCTGAAAAATATCCCTTTGGAAATCATTTGAGATAAATTTGAAGATAAAAATTGAAAAAAATTTATATCCCTATAAATATATTAATAAAAACTATTGAAAAAAAGGACATGAAATAGAAATATTTAGAAGAATAAACTATTAAAACAGTTATAACAATGTTTTAGTTATGGAATCCCTTACGTTAGTTTTGGATTCCACAAAAAATAATCAAAAATCATGTATAATGGTTTCAAGAGAGTTATTAATTAATTATATAACAATACTCATATTTATAATACCTTATACGATATTTTAAAAACATATTTCCATTGATTTATTAAAAATAAGTAGTTATTTTTGTTATTTTAGTTTTATTTTCTTCATGGTTCCATTAAATGTTCATTGTGGATTTTATTATCAAATATAAATAATAATATTGGAGGGAGAATATATATATATAGGTCATTTTAAAATAAACAGTTAATTTAAACATTCCATGAATGTAGTAATGGGAAACAAAAACTCATCATCAATGACGGTGGTGAATTTTCACACTATGGAAAACGATTTCATTTTGATGCATAACAGGAGATAATAAGAAATTTAATGATGTATATACCATTAAAAATATACAATTATATATTATATATGATTCTAGAGTTATCATGCAACTTTGGATAGAGGTTAGGATATGGTAGAATTGAGAAACAGTTTAAATGAGAAGAATAAGGAATTTAACTCTTGAATATCTCTCCTTGAGAACCTCCTTAGGCACATGGAATTGATTTTTTATGAGACCAAAAACACCATAATGTATAAAGGGAGGAGGAAAATAAATTTTTAAGTATATTGAAGAAATATGGCTCATGTTGATGAAATTATGTAAAGGAAAGAGTTTGTTTCTTATAATTGAGTTAATGGTAAATTTATAAATTACATACAATATTAAAATATAATATAAATATTATAAGGATAATGTCTTGAAAAAGGCCTAAAAAGATAAGGGTATTACATTGTTGATGAGATATTATATAATTTTGACTTATTCATGTTTTTATTGTATTAAAATAATTTAGAAAAATTTTAAATTCACAAAGCATAATTTTTTTTCAAATGTAACACTATTCACAACTATGAATTTAAAAACAAAAAAAAAGATTAAAATTAAAAGGACATTTAATTAAAACATATAAATGTCATAGTTATCAAGATAATTTATTTATCACCAAAATTATCTCAAATTATATTTATTTTACTATTTTAAATACCATTTAATTATTTTACATTAAATTAATAATTAGTACACCTTGTGCAAAGAATTTGGATATTTATTTGATTCCAAAAACATAAAAATAAATTATAATGATTAATATAAACCTTTTATATTTCCAAATAATATTATTTTTGAAAATATATTCTATAAAACCTTACATAATGAAATTATACTAATTGAAAACCATAGTTTGAGTAACTTGACATACATTTAAATAAAATTTTAATATGGGATTAAGGTAATCTAAGCACATCTCAAGGGTCCCAAATTGAAACCAAAATGATAGTATGGCCTAAAATGAATCATCCAAAAATATTTATTCACTTTGTTTTTATGATTTAAGGGTTATTATAATTTTAATTAAAATCTTTTTAAGGATTTTTCTTTTTCATGTACAAATATTCTAGATACTATTAATAATAATTAATTTTAATTATTAAAAAAGAAATGAAATATTATCATAAAAATAAATTATTATCATAAAAATAAATTAATTAGGTTCAATATAATTGATAAATTCATTCATTATTTATATATACTCGTATCTATGTAAAGAAAAACTCATTTAATTTGTAATTTTTTTTCTTTCTTTGTGCTAGAATTACACATACATCTCGATAACATTAATGTTATATAACTCAAAAATTAGAAAATATTGTCCAAAAAAATCAATTATAAATAATAAATTTATAAAAAGTCGTGAAAAACATTTTAGAGGACAATTATAATCTACAAGGAACCAAATTTGACTTTACCTATGTTGAATAGGCACTACATCTGTGTTGATAATGATTTTTATACATATTATGAAGAAAATTTTAATATATATATATATGTTATAGATTATTTTTAGGTGAATACTTTAATATATAATGATATAGTATTTTTTTTAAAATTTAATAAACTTTAGATCATAATTATGTTTTAACAATGCAACAAAAATACCATATTTTAAATAAATTGTATTTTCTACTATTTAACAAAACATTAATTTTTTAGGATATTATCAAAGAATCATTGAAGAATAATTTTTATATGATTATTTTAAAAATGATTTTTATTTCTTCAAATAAATTATTTAAAACTTGTAGAAAATAGTTATAATACTCATTCATAAAAATAAATAATAAATCTTTTTTGAAGAAAGTTTATTTTAGATTATTTAAATAACCTTTGAAAATATAACATTATTATTTTTGGATAGGATAACGATATAGTTATATTATGTAAGATTTATATATTAATTTCATAAATATGTTATTAATATTCATACCTTATAATTTAATAACTAGGTTGCAAAAGTCATATTTTAAATAATAATATTTAGTTATTCATTTTATGCTTGGTGCTATGTATTTTGTATACTATTGAGCATAACGTTTCCATTTATAATATTATGATGTTGAATTATCGACCCTTTCATACATTTCATCCTCTCAATTTTAACTTTGGATTGAAAGACACGGGTTTTATTTTCCTAAATACCTTATTTTAAATATCACATAATAGAAATAATAAATAAAAGTCCCTATTTAATATAAAGGAAGGGAAGAAAATAGTTCACCTGAGATAAAACATAGTAGGATTCCAATTATGAAAAAATGGACATTAATGAAAAACAGAACTACCATGTTATGATGGAGAGTTATAGAGAAAATATTCTTGAGAAATTTATCAAAAAAACCATAAATCTATGATTGTTTAAAAGGTCATTGATTTATTCGTACAAAAAGTAAGAAGAGTAAATTATTCCTTTAATGATTATTTTCCACGATTTGGTGAATTATTTTACTTCCATAACTAACAACATAAGGAAATATAATTTTATTAACAGTATTGTTTCATCCAATAATATATTTCCACCAAAAACATTTTTTTCTCCAAGAAATTAATATTTAAGATGGATTTTCATGCATGAAAAACTAGAATAAAATTCTAGAGAATCACATAATCTAGAATAGATTAACAATTTATTATTGTTGTCTTGAAATATTTACCAAAAACCAAAATGTTTAGCATAAAATAGTATAATTCCAAAAAATAATAAAACATAATATGATGAAAAACTACATTAATCCCTAAAATTATACTGTAACACTAAAAGTTTACCATATAGCATTGGGTAAATAAATATCCTTAAAATTACTCAGAATAATCCAAACTAATAATGAAACCCAAAATCCAGAAGGATTTTATCACATATTATTTCAAGATATATTTTAAGAATTTATCTCCAAATAAAATCAATTAATCATATAGTCTCATACTAAAAAGAAAAAACCTACAAATCATAAAGATATGATTACCCTATCAATATATAAGTCAAATAACAAAAAATATACAATAAAATCATATGTCATTCCACAATATAGTTCAACCTTTATTTCTCAAATAAATTCCCATATTAAAACATTTACGTCAATCATAAATGGTTTCCCAAAACTTTAAATATCTTCTAAAATATCATTAAACACTTAGTCACCAAATCATTTCAAAATCTCAAGGTTTTCTATTGGATAAATGATATTTTTCCGAAATAAGCATATTTTTATTCCATAAAATAAAATTAACTAAAAATAATAAGTCATACTAACTAAGTGTTTACTTATTCTATGGGTAGGTGAGATACCCTTGTCGTGCTTCGGTCGTGAGTTCGATTCCCATGACATTGTCGAATGAGACGGGTTTCCACCCATCCTCTTGGTTGTCCTTTTTAAATACAATATCAATCAAATAACATTTAAAAAATTCTAATAATGTCATAAAAATAACCATAACATCTTTTAACCACAAATTTTATCTTATACCTTTCATCATTCATCCCAAAATGTAGCAATCAATATATTTGAAAAAAAATTAGTGTCTCTAAAAATACTATTAATCAACTTAAAATTTCAAAACATAAAACCTCTAAAAGGGATTATAAGTTATTAAACTTATGATCAATCTAAAAATTATAAACTCATGATAATATCCCAAGCTGTGATAAAATCATCTTATTCTCCAAATATTTCTAAACCCATATCTAATACCAACTATAAGGAACCAAGCATAAACATTACATATTATAGTTATTTTAAAACTAGAAATTATATTTTTCATTAAAATATCATTTTGATTTTGTGTTTTGTATAATTTATTCATCATTCTTATATAGAAACCCAAAAACATACAAAAGTGGATACTGCTAAAACAATATCCATTTTTCCATAATAGAAAAGTCCTTAAAAATAAAAAATTATTGATTTTCATGAAAAATATTAACAACATTAACCTTTTGTTCTTCCTTTCACACACCCAAACATAAAACCTATTATTTTTTAAAACATGGTATGGACACAAAAATATTAGTAAGGGAAATAAAGACATACAAAGAATCCTTTAGTCTACGAATACTTATAAACCCATCAACAGTATAATTCTCACCGCTAAATGTAACATATACTTACTCTAAGAAAAAAAGCCTTTGATAAAACAAGGAAAGCATAAAAAACTATATAGGTAACTTGGGGAATCATTTTATAACCATATTTACTTATGATTGTAACCCTGATAGATACCATATGATTTGTAATAGTCATAACTATCTTACTTTGTAACCCTCACAAATACCATATGATGCAACTATCACAGTTAAACTTGTAATAACAAATATGATCAACTACCAACATACCTCATACATTGGTGGGATATCAAGGATTCACCCATATTTGTTTTATAATTTAACCACCATCATCATAAAAAATTCCTAGCAACCATTATATAATGATAAAATTGGAATACTTGTATGATAAAAACATTCGTTGAGGGAAATCACACATTTTAATGGAATAATAAGAACATAAAAAGGAAATGAATTTCCTTGAAAATAATCTTGTAATATTTTAAATAAGACTTCAAAAAAATAATACATAATGAAATCTAGAGAATTTTATCATTATATATAAGTTAAAAATAATCATTTTGACTATCTTAAAAAGAGTCATTTAAGATGATTTTAGAAGGATAGTCCCTTACAAAAGACCTTAAAAATATCCCTTTTGAAAAAACTAAGAAAAATTAACAAATCCTAATATAAAAAAATTTATATCTATATATAAATATTAATAAATTCCATTTTCAAAAACATGGACATTAAATAGAAAAATTTAGAAGAGTAAATCTTTAAAACATCTAAAAAATGTTTTCGTTATGGAGTCTCTTACCTAATGATAGAATTCCTCCAAACGTTTCCAAACCTATATTATAATGGTTTAAATAGTGTAATTAATTTATTCAAGAACTATATTCAAATTCATAGTACCTTATATATTCTTTTTATAACACCATTCCACCCATTTATTAAAAATAAATTTTTATTTCCATTATTATAGGTATGTTCATTTCACAGTTTCATGGTCTGTTAATTTTGTATTTTTTTATCAAATGTAAAAAATTCTATAGAAGATAGAATATATATATATATATATATATATATATATATATATCGAATTTTAAACAATTATATAAGAATTTAAACGTTTCAGGAACACGATAATGGGAATCAAAAACTCATCGTCCATGAAGGTGGTGAATTGAAACACTGGGGAAGACAGTTTCATTTATAAGTATAAAAATGGGAAAATAAAAGATTTGATGATGGATATAACATTATGAAAACAAAATTACAGTATATATATGATTATGTAGTTATCATTCATCTTTGGATAGGGGTGATCATAAGGTATAATTAAGAAAAAATTTAAAGGAGAATAAGAATGAATTTACCTCTCGAATATTTCTCCACAAGAACCTCCTCCGGAACTAATAATTAGTATTATCATGAGACCAAAAACACTAAAATGATTAATTGGATGAGAAGAAAAGAATTTGAGAGAGTATAGCGGAGCCAGATGGATACATAATCATTTCTCTTGTATTTTTATATGATTAATGTTTTATAACTCCGAAACAAAAAACAAATCATCCAAAATAATTGATTATACATAATAATTAACAACATTAATGAAAATACTTTTTAGAGCTCAATTATTATGTATAATAAACCAAAATTATATATTTTAATTTTTTTCATTCTCTACATCGACACATATATTATTTTTTGCAATTATAATGAAATAAATTATAATTTATATGTTATAGATTATTTTGGTATGATATTTCAATTATATCATCATACATGATTATTTTCATATGTCTAATAATTAATATATAACAATTAGGTCTTGAAGATTTCCCAAAAATACTGTATTTATAAAAAATATATTATTTACTATTCACCAAAAGTTAATTTTTTTCTGAAAATTATCAAAGTTTCAACATAAACATAATTTTGTATGATAACTTCGTTAATAAAAGTAATTTTATAAAATATTTTTTCCAATAATTCCAAAAATTAATTATAATACTCATTCCTAATAAAATAAAAAATATTGTTGAATAATTATTTTTGGAATACTAATATGACTTTACAAGAAATAATGTTATTCATTTCAGTTGATTTATGAATTTATTTGTATAGAGTAAGATATATATATTTATTTCATAAATAAGTTTTTCTTCTTCCTACACATCATTTTAACAACTTGTTATTAATTGTCACAATTTAAATAATAATATTTAGCTGTTCACTTTACGCTTATTGTTGCATATATTGTAAGCCATAAAGTACACTATTTTCTTTTTAAACACTTGAGATGTTAACATTGTAATATTTATAATTATTCCAATCTAGTCAATTATATAAGGTAAACCCTATACTCCATCACATCCAGCTTTTGAGACTCTTATCTGAACCAATATCTAAACAAATCCCTTCCATACCATATTCTCTATGACCCAACAGATTTTTTATCATAAAAATATATCCCATGATGGATTAATGTGTGAGACAACAAAGGTTTCTAAAATATATGTATAAAACATAATTATGGTCCTATATTTTATATTTTTCAAACAAATTAAATTATGTCCTAACCATTATTATATAATAAATTAATTATATTCCACATACTGAAATTTTATTGTGATGATTTTAAAACCCTTTATTATCTCCACATCCGTACTATGAAAAATGAAAACACCAACCTTGAATATGTGTACAGTACCCACTCTATGAAATAATATGTTTAGTATTTAATTACCACCTTATAATGGGATCATATAACATTCGTACGTTTGGAATACCACCACTACAAAGCGACATTATTTTTTTCATGTATTAATAAAAAGTCTTATTCAATTTATAAAAACTATAACTATTTCTTGATTAATATTATATAGAGAACAAAACCATGACTAATTTGTCTACGGTAAACATACCAATGTTTTTGTATTATTATAAAATAAATGTCCTAATTTTTTTTGTAAACTTAACTAATTTAGTAATTATATAAGTATTATAATAAATGAAATGGGAGGAATAATAATAATTGAATGAAGTTGAAATTTTTTCATAAACATGTGTATAACTAATATAGTGTCACATTTCAGGATTTATGGAACATACCAAATTTGGCGGGACTCATGTTAAGGGATTAATCATCTTCATTTCCGTTATTTAAGGCTTATAGTATTTTCCCCAAATGCTTATTTTTTGTGGTGTATATGATGACATATATAATATTATTAACAATCATTTACTGAAATTCATATTGTTTATAAGTCCTTATAATGTTCCCATTTTCAATTTCATTTAGATTGAAAGATTTATAGAGTGGTAAGGGTTTCTAATATAAATTTACTTTAATTTAAACTTATTCAATTTATCCACATGTTTTTTGTGTGGTGTATGAACTTAATTATCAATATATTCTATCATTAATTAACTAAAATTAATGTAGTTTACATATTAATTTATTCTTTTATTCTACAACATCCTTTTGTTTCAAAATTTTTGAAAACACTAATGTGTTTTCCCTTTAAAACATTGTTTTAATATTCTCATTTAATACAATTTACCCTACCAAGAAATATTAATAATTTTTTTATGAAATTTCTTATTTATGGATGAAATTTTGTAACAATTAACATCAAAATAATTATGATTTTCTTTACAAATGATTAAAATTAATCTCCCCAAATGTGAATCAAAAGGACCCAGTTTTGAATTTATCCAAAAGTGGTAACTGATTCTCTTTAAACTTATATGAAATGAATGAATAAAACCCCCTTTATTAAATTTATTTAGTTTGATGATTATTTTATAAATTCATATGGTTGTTTTAATATAAATTCATTTTCTCAATATTCTATAAATTATTATATAACATTTACTCAAATTAAAAGGATATTTTTTTCACATTTTAAATGTACGGATTAAGAGGAAATTTGAAATATATTTTCATATAAGTCACATCCATTGATTAATATTACTATTTACATGGCATATAATCTAATAATATTATCCATTATATTAAATTGGATGGATTATGGTAACTTTATTCCATTTATAACTAGGGAAACATACTAAATTATATATGATAGTTTCTAAACAATGAAAATTTAGTTGATTATGAATTATATTAATTATTCCCCCTTTTCATAACATGAATTAATTAAACAGATTATGTTATTGGATGAAATTGTTATAGACCTTCAATTCCTCTGTAGGTATCATGACACAACCTAACATTTGTTTTTTTCGTATTGCTATATAATAAATTTTGATGTCTTCGAATGTTTCGTGGACACTCTGATTTTTATTTCTTGTAAAAAGATCTTGACCGTATGACTAGAATATCTTGAATTTTGAATTACATAATTATAAAAATAAGTACATTAATCCATTTGATTATTTATATTTTAATTCCATCTATATATATTCCCCTTTTATGATATCGGTTATAAGAAATATTTAATTACTATTTATCCCTACCATATTATTCATTCATCATTTATTATTTGGTATATTATAGAATACGAATTCCCTTATTGAGAAACTAAGACCAATTTTTATTTTGTATTCATTTCCATAGGATAACATGAATTGATTTGGGAGTTATTTATGAGATATTCTTTGATAAATACTAATTTTTTCACAAGAATGTATGTTTTAAATAAATCCTGAGTTCAAATTTTAGAATCATGTTTTTGTCGAATAAAATGGAAGTTGAGTGGATGTTTTATATTTTTATGATATGTTTTTGATATGTAATAGTTTTTACTAATTCCCTAAAACTCTAAAATGAAAAGAGCCTTGAAATGTATTTAAATTAAACCATTATTATAAATAAATAAATTATGGGTTGTTTAAGCTATGGGGTATTATAGTAACTCAAAAATAATAGAATTGTAAATGATTTACACACATATGAGTATGCATTTCGATGACCAAATGTTCAAATATTATACAATATACAATATCCAATATCACAATGCTGGGAAATCAACATGATGTATATGGTTTATGTTTTATTTATTCAATACTAAGGAACTGGAAAGGGATAACATTTGGAAGGATTCATGGAGAGTAATATATTTTATAAGGAGGCACTCTACTACTATAACACATAAGAAATAAATTATCACTTAAAATCATTTATTATGATTGATAATAGGGAAAATATTCTAGATAAAATAGTTGGATCACCACAAAGTGTGAATTGATTCACCAAATTTGGTTACTTGTAGTATCCCTCCTTGAATGAAAGAAATAAATTCCAAAGAAATAAATGGGATTCCCTAGCAATGAGAAAAAAATATTGAACCACCAATAAATTAAATCATTAAGAGGAAATCATAGGTGGTTTTTCCAAAAACACTATTGGGAAAGGAAATAAGGTTTGGGGAAGTTGACTCCAATAGAAAATAAATCCCAACGAAATATCCACTATAGTTACAACGTAAGAGGATATGTTCACAAGTTGAATCTATTCTACATCTTTGGAAAATCCCATTCTAGGGAAATCCATGTGTTCTCTAATCAAAGAAATTTGTGTAAGATATTTCATATACATATGTTCCAATAGAAAAAGGTTGAAGAAGATCACTAATAACATACTAAGGATGAAAAAATTATTTAAAATGTTATTTAATTCTACTCCATAAATATGATAATGGAATAGAAAGGATGGATAACGAAGGGTTGATCCAATCTGATCAAACCCATTTCTTATTCCAAGAAAATATTATGTATCCCTATACCCATATACATTAAATATTTATATATATTGTTTTAATCAATGAAATTTTAGTGGATAGAAATGATCCATGTTGTAGTTTTTCTTAAAATACACATGAAATTAAGCTAAGAAAATTATATATATATATAAATTACTTATAGTAATGGGTATTGTAGTTTTTGTATTCCTGTTTTATATCAATCTTGATGATAAATTCAATATTTTAATTTCTTATTGTATTTGATAATGAAGAATATTTTTATGGACATGTTATGGTAGATGGAGAATGATCTAAATAAATCTGTTATGCCTTGCCAAATTTTCCTTATGATAGGTGAAATTATGTAATGTAATAAGTGGAAACCTATAACTAAAATTGTTTGATAAATTTTAAGTACCCACTTGGATTAACACCATGTGTTGTTTTTTATGTTTTAAATATATTATCTTTAATTTATTATTATTTAGGATACTAAATCTTGTTATTTTGTGGTTGTTTTACCTAAAAAGTGGGATCAAACAATTGAAAAGTAAATATTAGTGTGAAGTTTTTAATAATCAAGGGGAGATATTATGAATTTTCCAAAGCTATACAACCTCATCTTTTAATGAAATGACCTATTAGTCTTTGGATTATTTTTAAATCAAGTCGAATTACCAACATGGTATTTATAAATTTTATAAATTCAAACTTAAAGTAGTATATTAATAATATTTTATGAATCTATACTTATAAAATAATTTTTTAGTGTGATAATATGACAAGATCATGGATTGTGTTGAGAAAGTTTATGGTTAAAGATGTTATGGTCTTATTTGAATAAATGAGTGGAATTAATAGATTTATAGAGCCTAACATAGGCTATTTATTCTTATACTGAGCCTATAATTAGTAATATTATAGGATTTATTGGTGGCCAAAATGAAATTGTTGACTTTAGATAGAAGGAAATAATGGACAAGGGGGGATAATCCTTTAATACTTTTCAAACTATTAATCAATCAATGTTTATTATAGAAAGAAAAATATATTTAATCTGGTGTTTATTATATAACAACGAATAAATAAATTATAGATAAATTATTTTTATATTAGTTTTGGTATGCAAGATCCATCATTACTCTTGAATATTCTACACTTGGTTGGAATATCGACACCCACCATGAATCCTCTCTTTTGATGGTGTGATAAAAATTTTAAAAACAATGAATTTTACAATACCCTAAGGCCAAACCAATACCTATCCATTTATTAACGTAAAATCATAATTTAAAACATATTTTATCTAGGAATCACAACCCATGAACATTCAATTTGTTTATTAGAATTTCCAATACTAGACTTGACTCTGATTGGGAATTCCATAAACCAAACATTATTATTAAAAATAGATGAAATAAAATATAAAATGGTAAAAAACCAAGAAACAATAAAGTTCATTAGAGAGAAGAATATGTGAATGTTAATCAATATCATGAAATATTGATCAATTCATCAATAATGAATTAATTGTTTGAAGTTATTTTATGATCACACCAATGAAAAAATAGTTTTATAAGATCCAAGTACATATGTAAGATTATTTAGTTTTATCATAATACATGCCTAAATATTTATCTATAAACAATTCTACATTGTTCTTCTATATAAATAATTTATGTATCATTTATTGAGAGTATCCTAACATTATGAACACAATTCAACAGTTATAAATATTTACAAATATGGAATCATATTTTTAACCGTTCAAATGTCCAACATATTCCCCCCAAAATTATAAAGCACTCTAACCATTAAATTATAAAAATTAAAAAACTTCCAATATAATTATTATAATAAATTAACTTTTAATTATATAAAATAATAAAATCAATTATGTAAATATTTAATTTATTTTATAATTATAAAATTTAAAAAATAGATTCTTTAAGAAGTAGTCAGTAACTCATTGTTAACAACTATAAAATTTCATGATGATTTTATAAAAAATATATTCTAATATTATTCTAGAAATTTAATTAATAGTTATTTAAATTATAAAATCAGTAATGTAATTAAACTAATGTGAGATATACTTTTATTAAATCAAAATATGAAATATGACATTAAATGGAATATATTTTGATGGACTGTTACTGATTAAAAAATCTTTTAAAAATTATTTTTAATTTGATCCATAATATTTTATGAAGTAATGAAATAATTAAAATTGATTATATTAAACTAAAAATAAATTAATAAATTAAAATAAAGAAAAAAACAACATGACCCATAATTCTATTTTTTTTTAAAATTGACAAAGTGTCGGAGCGACCGTGAGGTTCATTGTCAATCCACCTACCATGAGGTCCATACCCTAAGGTCGATACACAAAATCCTTAGTCAGTACTTCCTAACATGTGGTTGATCCATCATATTGTGTGGCCAATAATCATAACATATTGGTGAATTTCATATCATGTTGTCGATCCATCATAACATTTGGTCAATGTACATTGTAATTTAACATTCATGGTAAATCCTTAGGATCAATGATTTCTTTGGGCGGTTTATCATCATAACTTCAAGTTGATCCATATCACAATGAACCTGATTTATATACAATGGTTGAAACATATCAACATATAGCTGATTCAATAATTTTATAAAAAAAATATACACAAGAAGTGTAGAAAATAGACTATGCGGTCACTTACTCAGATTTCCATAAAATAGAGGATCCTCTACCACCATTGTTCTCTTTAATAAAGAGTGTGTAAGTGTAAAGAGTGTTTTTGATAACTTTTAATATGTTAACTATGAACCATGAAAGGGTAATATATAATTAATTAATTATGTGTATAAGTAATATGGCTCACTACATAAGGGTATGATTTTTTTGAATGTTCAAGGGAAACATAAGCGTTGTACAAGAATAGAATAAAAGTTATGTAAGTGTCTCAAGGAAGGATTAATAACTATGTAAGGGATAGATAGTAGTTACATAAGGGTATGTTATAAGTTATAAAGGATGTGTTATGGTTAGTGAAAAAATAATATAAGGGGAATGTAAAAATTAAATCACTCTGGTAAGGGTATAAAATAATATAACATAAACTTAATGATCAATTATCAAAGAAGATATAGGGGTAAATATTTTGTTAAAAAATCCATGTAAAGGTGACATGAAACATATATGGCTTACATTAAGGTAAAGAAAACTACAAAAAAATAATTTTTCCCATGATAGAATTAAAAATAACGTTAAATTAAAAATTAGAATATTTATAACAAATGATAAAAAAATAAAATGATAATAAATTCCCAAATTAATTATTATTTTCAAAAAAATAAATCAATTTTTTATAAATATTTATTAATACAATATTTTTAAATAATTTTCAAAAAATATAGTTAATTTAAATTTAAAACTAAAATAAAAAAATAAAACCAAATACCAAAATTTCCAACACTAATATTTAAATGATAAATTCACTCAGTAGATTTTATTGGGGTTTTCCAGTAATTATAGTGTTTGGATTTTATCTAATTTTAGGAATTATGCATTCAAAAAAAAAATTCTGTAATTGGTATCTATTGGTAAATAGATTATTTGGTTATTTTCTATGTATTTGAATCCAAAATTATAAGACATTTTTAAAAAAGGGGGTATATAGAGAAGGTTTTTTTGCTATCCTCAATGGGTGAATATAACCCAATGATGAAAACCTTTTATTTTCTCAATGGAGTATAGAAAAGATATCTTTAATAAATGTGGCAACAAAAGGGGACCCATGAACATAGAGAAAGAGAAACTTTCTTATTCAAAAAGTATTTTTATTGTGTATTAATGTGATACATGGAGGATTATTATGGATTATTTAAATACAAATATTTTATTGAGAATCAAACTATACACTAGAACTATAAACTATGAATTATTATTTTATTGGTAGATCTATAAACAACATAGTACCCAAGGATACATTAAAAGGAAGGTTGTGTGAAGGTAATCATGGAATTACACTACCTATATAATTGTAAAAACATTATTCATATAATTATTTTACTCATTTCATGTTATTGTGATTTCTTCCAACAACATGCTGCATGATGGTTAGGATGTCTTACATAAAGGTTGCTTTATTCGCCTATTCCACGATACATTAGGCCACACCTTAAGGGTTTTATGTGTAATTATATATGGGAAAAAAAAATACCTTGATTTTTATTATGGTAAATATGGATTTTCATGAATTTAAGAAGGGTAGAAGTGTAAAAAATGCTATAGAATTTGGAATCACAGCATAGAGGTGATTGCGTTGTTTTAACATGAAAATTTTGTAAAGGTAGAAATGAATGGTCTCTACTGTGTAAAGGTAAAAAATTCCTAATGGGAAATTACATGACACCGTGATAAAATTTATACTATTGTTGAAGTCAATTATGATCAATATTCAATAAATAATACTCCAGGAAAAATAATTATTTCCAAAACCATGATGTAGAAGATAGCTGTAGATCATATAATAATGTTGTAACATAAATGATGAATCTGTTAAAGATGATGATTTTATTTTACCTAAATACATATAACATAATTCTATTTTGGAAATTTCCCACCATGTCTAATTAGGTGTTAAATGGGGTTTTATGGAGATCATTTCATGATTGTGGGAGAGTTATGTTGATGTTATATGAGTATTAAATGTGCGTCTAGTTAAATAAACGAGGTTATTCCATAGAGAAGTAAACCAAGACACAATTCCTGAATGATAAAACAATGAACTCTATAGTAACATGTTTAATACATTAGTATATGTAGGAAAGGATATTACCATTTTATCAGAGATAAGATCACACCATTGACAATTAGTTTCCCCCCCTAATAGGATAATTTGGTTATGATGTTATTTTAGGGCCTCAAATTTAATTTAATGAACTATATGGAAAAAATAGTTGTTGGAAATACTAGGAAAAAATAGTGATGTTAATAAATTATTAATCCAAAATATCATATTAAAGGTTAGATGTCTATAAATCTTTTATACGAGCTCACTAATGGTGAGTCTAAACAGACAGTATATTAATAGATCAGATTTTTAGAGAAGAGGTAAAACATACTATTTTGACGAAAAGAAGTGAAAAAATAATTTAGATATCATTGAATACATTTCAAAATAATAATACACAAATTCCATTAAAGTGTAACAAAGAATTGTAATTCTAATATTTTTAAGGAAACTGAGGATGCTGGTTCGAAGAAAAATTATTTAAAGTAGACACTTATCAAGGTGATATTCATATTAGTCTATGAATTAAAAAGATAATACAAAAATAAACCTATATACAAATTATATTTTACCTTCAAGCAGAATATGATACTCTGAATGACCTATGATAATGATTTGTTTTTTTACCTTATGTAGTGAGTGAAGGAGGGAAGTCTGTGGGTTGTGATCTCTGGGAGAAAGTAAATCTACCCTAAATTATTGTAAGATCAGTGATCCCAGATAGAACTGACATAACAAGAATATCTGAGTAGTAAGAGTTAGTAATTCAATGAATTTACACATTTTCAATAACATTCTCCGTGGATTATCCCATAGCATTGAACCAAGTTAGAATCAATGTGTTAATTATAGGTTCTTGATTATGTTCAAGACAAAAAAATATATTTATGTGGAATAAATAACCATAGATAAAATATAGTTAAGGGGTGATCAAGGGAAAGTTAAATCATATTAATTAATAAATAATTAAAAAATACTTGAACCATATATTTAATAGTTATAGATCATTAAGGAAGTGAAGGTTTAAGGGAAATGTGTATGAATTGGAATGTGTTCAAGAAGATGATTCAACACTGACTATTAGTGTATCTCTCCCTTAAACCCTATGAGATACCAAAATAGTGTATATGAAAAGTGTTTATGTTGTATAATCATTTTCTTAATTAGTGTTAATGGAATAACTACTATAGGGAGAGTTTTATAATTATCCATGTGTTTGATATCATGTAAAATTTCCACTGAAAAGGTTAAAATAGGGTCAAAGAGTTTAGGAGATCTATTTGAAGTTCAGGGAACCATAATAAAATTTCATATCCGTTTTCTTCTAAAACTAGTTTAAATATTCACCAGATGTGGTTTTGATAAGTTTGTTGAATCCCTTAATCAATTTGAAGTTGTTTTGAATAAATTTAATGATTTTTTATTTTTATTTTTCAGAGTTTTTGTAGAAAAAATAAAAAACTAACTAATCATTAAAATTATTTAATGATCGTAATACATCATCAAATGAATTCAAGAAGATCATAAGACTTTTCCTACTGATCATCAGGTATCATCATATAAATTCTCTACCTTTCATTGTACTTTTTACATTTCTAGAGTATTTAAAGAGGAATGATAATATCAATTTAGCACCAGTATTTTTTGGATCATAATTATTTATCATAAGACATTATGTTATAATTTTGGACTTATTATAAAACTTATAAAATCATAATAATTGAGTTGAAGGTAGAAAATAAAAAATTATAGATAATATTACATTATCACATGTCTTTTGTGATATCATTTGACCTTAGGATCGAGTACATGACTTTTGGAAGAGTTTAAGATTCAATTATGGAGCATATGACCTTGGGAATATTGTATGACTTCTAAAACTACCATTTTATGATGTTTTAAATTTATTTTTAATATGATATTTTGATACATATAATACGACTATCGTTACATCATAGGATTTTTTAAGGATCATGAAATATATTTATTATGTCCTTTTGTTGCTCCTTATAAAATCAATACTTATACTGTTTTTAGTAGTACTAAAATATAAAAATTGACTTTTTTATATTTAGAATATAAATATTTAAATGAATTTGGATTCTTATTGAGCTATTACTCTTCAAATAAAATATAATATGGAAAAATAAGGTTTTATGATTATTTTTAAGAAAATTAGTGGGAATTATATTGAAGGAATATTGATGGGAATAAGGTTATGAAATAATTTAAGTGCTGTTATTTAGGGAAAATTAAATATTATAATCAATTATATACTATAATCCAATGATGTCATTATAAAATGATCCAATCATAATAAATCCTTGAATTTCAATGATATTTTTTTTCATATTAAATATTTTGTGGGGATGAAGGATTTGTGTTATATCAATACTTGATTTTTCAATGAAAATATTTGGAAATCATCATTTATGATTAAAATAAAGATAAATATGATGATATAATATATAAGGTTCTTTGTTGGAAATAACACTAAGAATAATGTGATTTAAGAAGAATGATATGAAAAAAATTTATATCATAATTATTATCTTTGGGTTTGAGATTTAATCTCATGTTCTAATGTTTGCAGAGTTAATTGCAAAGTCTATTAGTTCTAATAAATATATCATGATTTAAAATATTAGTTTGTGAGTATTACTTCATAGATTAGTTCTTAAATACCTAATCTACTAGAATATTAGTTAAACCTATTTTAGTTGAAATTTTTTTAGAAATTAGAGAGTAAATCAAGCATTATGGAATGGTATAAAAGATCTCCATGACTTAAAAAAGAGATTGAGAAATGGAAAAAATCTTTTTCACTCCAATAATTTGAAAGGAAAAAAAAGTTGAGGAGGAAAATGGAATTTGGGGAATCGATAGTAATCACATACAAAAAAGTGAAGGAAATCTAAAAATAATCATGAACACCAAATCCCATGAAGATATTATATATTTTAAAAAATGAAAAATCTATATTCCTTGATTCATATGTATAGATGTAAAAAATAAAATGAGGGAACAATTCATTAAATATTTTTTAGAAATTAGAGACTACAAACACATAATAACCTTATGGATTCTCAATGGAATAGTAGCGGGTGGATCATATACTAAAGAGAAGTGTAAGATTACTGGGTATTATAACTAAACGATGAATAATATTCCAACCATAATACAAAGATCATATCACCATGCTAATGTTTTGAGAATAATAATAATTATTTTTGGGAGATACAAGATGTATTTGTACAATTCAGATCACATATTAGTCATGCCATAAAGAGATTGTGAATTAAGATATCCTAGTGAGTAGTATCTGTTGATGATCAATGAAGCTGAGATGATTAATAGATTCCATGTTACAATATATTTTTGAATAGAAATTAGTTATTTAAGACTATGTGCAATAAGAATATGATTATTTTTTTAGTTTAGAATTATACTATACGTAATTTTTGATCAAATTACAAAGAAGATATTAATGTAGCATTGTAATTTTCATGGTTCAAATCCCTTTAGCTTATATGGATAATGGAATTCATGGGGATCATGGTGTTACATTATGTCTATAATGAAAATATTTTTTAATGAAGTAAAAGATAATTATCCAAGTATATACATGGTGGGATTCTGTGTAGGTGTGAGAAACACTAACAATTATAGTATATATTTTATTATAGTTTAGAATCATTTATTGGGTTAAATAACTAATCAAGGAAATAATTAGGGCTTTAAACAACAGCTTATAAAGATAATATTTTCATTTTATCCACTTTACTTGTTTGAATGTGTCTCATAATGTTTGTGTAAAAAAGTAAATATATCTATATCTAATAACCATACACATGTGTCAAATTATAAAAGGGTATAAATCTTTCAAGAGAATTTGAAAATTTTTAAATATAGATTACACCAAGATCACCCCTTTATATTTTGTTTCTATACTAATCATATGGTAAATTTCTATTAGTATCAGTGAAATTGTTTTCTTTGGTTGCATCTAGAGGTTATTTTACATCATATTTATTTTAAAACTTGATGATTTAATCATTTTTTGATTTTTTCGATAATATCCTTCCATGAAATAAATATTTATACTATTCAATTTGTTAATCATTTGGATGTTTCTTGAAAAACTGTGGAAAATATAATTAAAAAGTAAGAGAAGAAAATGAGAGAAATTATATTAAAGTTAAAATAACTACTAATTATAGATTAATTTCACAAAAACCACCATTTATAGAAAGTACTCAAGTGATGTTAGTAGTTAAGCCTATTGTGATACTAAAGGGTTTTATACTGATGCTAACCTCTACTATGTGGTTGTATTTCTTTTTAATAATAACCATATGGCACCCCAGAACCACACTCCCTGATCTGTTACTAACAGACTTTCTTTATAATATTATAATTGATTGAAAGTGAGATAAACCTATCATTTTTAATAATAATTACATAATCTAAACATTACATATCATAAATAATCTCTGATTCCCACGAATTAAATGTTTATTGTATTTGATAACATGTTTAATAGGAATCTTATATTACACTTTTTTTTACCTTTCTCCATAATCAAACCACACTAGACCACATTATATAATTTTAATACCTCACCCTAATTTTCATAGAACATGTAATAGAGTCACAAGAAATGGGTTTTCTGAAATGATCAGCAATTTTAATACTCCTCAAAATTTCATCAAGGGTTAGATTATAATTATATGCAGTTACTTGAGAAGGGGAGAAATATATTATTAAAAAAACATTAAAAAATTATAATTTTTCATACAAAATGATACATGGACATTTAATAACAAATAAAAAAACTAGAACCATATAAAAATGGTGTAAAATCATAATACATTAATCATGTTTCTATAAGAATAATCATATGTATATAATTAGAACTATGGAATATAAAAAAGCGTAGGTAACCATAAAATAATTATTTTAGCTAACTAAATCATGATCAGACTCAATATTGTGAATATAGCTAACTAACACAATGTTCATTCTCTATCATTTGAACATATATTAGTTATATTGTTTTCCCAAAAAATCATGTGGACATATCTAATGTTAATTAAGTTCATAATATATCTTCTAAATGTAACTGAACCGCATCATGTTCGCACTCAGTATTTTGAATGTAGTTGATCCATATTATGTTTATAATCAATCTTTTAAACATAGATAATCTGACTCATGTTAACACTAAATCTTGTGAATATAGATAACTTGTATCATATTGATACTCTATCTTATTATTATCGTTATCTCCCTCCATATTCATAGTCAATATATCCATCTCATGAGGTATATAAAATGAAAAAATGAATTGAAACTCTATATAGGACTTATCCATAAATCATCCATATGTATGTATTAGTTAAAAAAATAGTAATTTAACACATCATATGTAATAAGGGAAATGAAAAATCTGTTTGGTAACATTTCTTGTATGGAATCAAAGAATTGACCCCAATAATGTAAATGGTAGTAACACAAAATTTAATCACTCTGAAAATCTAATTTAGATAAAAATTTAGTGGATTATTTAGGAAGAATAATTTATATGGAATAAATACATTAGTGATAAATAGAATAAGGGCATCAAATCACAAAATAGTATTTAGATATATTTTATCTTTATTGTAAATTATGAAGTTAAGATTACTTTATACATTAATTTTTCTAATTGTAAAGATGATACATTTGAAATAATTTACTTTTAAAAATGAGAATAAAATTTAGAGAATATAAATAAAAAAATTTATTTCTAAATATGACGTGGAGATGAAGTTAAACAAATTAATTTTGAAAATATGGAATACCATTTTAATAATTTGAAATATGTTTTTTGTGAAACAACACTTTAAAGGGATGTAGTAGAACATCTATTTAAAATGAGGTAATGGAAAATAGTAGGGTCAAATGAAATATAAGATAATTGTATTTCAAAATAGAAAAATAAATACTTTATGGGAATAATGACCATAGAAATGGTGTAAAAACTATAATTAAAGTAGATTGGAATTTCTCATAAATTAGTTTCACTCTTATTTTATAAAAACTATAAAGGAAAGTATGTTTATGTTAAAAAAGTCCTTTTACCGAAGAGAAATGTTGAAATATATTATAATATTAGAAATATAATAATTCACCCAACATAAAAGAATAATTCCAAAACAATAACATTATAAATCAAAGAAAATAAATTTGAGTTAACCAAATCCCTAATGAATAACATAATTTTTGAAACAAGAGACGGTTTAATAAGGGGCTTATGTGGTATAACTATAATTCCACAGAAAAATATAAAATTCAATTTAATATAAAAAAAATAAATTACCCAAATTATGTGAAATACTTTCTGAAATATAAGTCATAACTCAATGAATGAGAATTGAATTAATAAAAACAGTTACTATAATAGTAATTTAGAAATTATATGAACATAAGAGTTTTACCATGAAATTGACATCAAATTATTATTTTCTAAAATATATTTATTATAAATGAATTACATAGGGATGTGAATTCACCATGAAAAAAATAATGGTGAATAATATCTAACATGTATAATTTATTTGAAAATAACAAAAAATAACCCTTACCTTACTTTTTGATCCACTATGTACATGATCCAAGATTCATCTCCAATGGGATGTCCATCATTTGGTAAAAATTTCAAAAAATATTAGCTCTTTATTTTTTTATATAAAAAGGATTATAAGATGCGGGGAGGAATTTTATGATTGAATTGGGTAGATTTTAGGGAGATCTGTGAATTTGGGATGGGTGGAGAAATGATGTGCGAATGATCCCCTTTTAAAAGTTAAAAATTACACTTTTGTAAATATTAATGACTTTTTAAATGATTGAATGGAACTATTAAAGGTTAAATGACTCTAAATAATTGACTATAACTTGATATATTATTTGTAAATTTTCTTTCACCCATTCTCACCCATGTTTTAAACATGTTTCAAGACTATTACCACTTGATATTTTAATTTTACATATTTTTTTTACCTTGGTAAATAGTTTTTAAACTAATAATCTAAATTTTATTCAAAGTATAATGTTAAAATCAAAATAAAATATTTCAATGATAAAAATTTATATATGAATTGTTTAATTTTATTCAATTTATTAATAGGTTAAATTATCAGTTTTATAAAAACATTTAATCTTTAAAAAATATTGTTTTATAGAAATATGTTGTTTTCACCATTATGTGTTTTTTAATATTATATAAAATTAATTACCAATTAAATGAGTGATAATATATCTTTATATATTTGTGAAAATCATTTTATGAAATATTCCAATTTTATTTATTAGATAAAAATTACACAATATTAATAATAAAATTATTCGAAAGTAAAGGTTTCACGGTTATCATGGTGTTTAACTTTGGACTTAGTAATCAAAATATTGTGAACCAAAATCAAATTTAACTTATTAAAAATATAATTTTTTTGATTTAAAATATGAAATAATATTTTACATTTATTTTTAATTAGTGACTAAAATGAATTTTTAATATTAACAAATAAAAATTGGTGTTAATAAAATCAATATCTTTTTACAATTCCCCTAAAATTTAATTATTTTGAAAACATTTCAACGACTCACCCAAGAATATTTTTTATAATATAAATTGAAAAATGAATTTTATTTTAATAAATTATTAGTATATATTTTATATATTTTCTTAAATGGGAATAAAAATATAATGGAAAAAATATTTGTTGAAAAGTTTTATTTTAAATCTATAAGTGTTCATAATTCGATTTTTAATACAATTATAATTGATTTTAATATATTAATTTACTATTGGTTTTATAATTCTTATATTTTTCTTAATAATATATATCTAATATTTTTTGGGCCGTATTCATTCTGTATTACATGTGGAGAAAGCAATCGAATGCATTATATTTATTTAAAAAAATGATATATATTAAAATTTGGGGGAATTACATTAGCCCCCATAAATAAATTGAATAATTTTAATATTAATTAATAATCACCTATAAAAAATATAATTGTTTAAAAAATATTGATGTAACAGAAGATATAATTTTTAGGGTAATATCAACCTTATAAACTTAAGAATAATATATATTTTCCTAGAAAAATATTTTTCAAGGAATTGAGTCTATATAACCATTTGAGAAAAGAGTCTATCATTATTTTATACGATACTCCAAATCTTAGACATTTCATGTAATGGGTATTCAAAGTCATAATTGTATTAATGAACTACTATAATTCAAAATGAAATGATTTTTACTTATTCAAAATAAGATTTTTCTCTCAATAAAATGTATAAATAATTTTTTTAAATCATATTAGGTTCATATAAGGGAATTATAATTTAGTTTTCATTAGGAATTTTACCACAAACATCAAATTGGGAAACAATACAACAATACTTTTTCCAAGATAATATAATCAACCTAAATATGATTTAATTTCCTTATAAAACATAAATTATATAATAGACCATAATTGAATATTGTATTAAAATATATAGAGTAGAGGATAAATGGTTCTTAATTTCAAAAATATATTATAATAGTTGATATTAAATTGTATTTTTCATATTACATTTTTTAAAAATATTGTGATATATATGATCTTTGATAAGCATTGGATCATGGTACTCAACATGCTTAATTCCCCAAATCCTTGTAGTTGAATAATTTATGTGTGGTTTTTTTAGTAGTTTGGATACAATAACATCAGATATATTGATAAAACTGTTTATATCCATTCAAAAATCATGATATTTATGTCCAATAAAATCATATATGAATCATTCTCTAATACATTTCAGACATTCCTCTATGTGATTCATTCCACATTTTTGACAGGAAGGAAATTGAATCTTTATTACTTCATCAGCAATATCACCTAAGATCATAACTATATCATTCTCCTCCATGTTGTGTTTGAGAGTTCAAAAATACTCAAGTCCATAATCCAAACCAATGATGTTAGGGAATTCATAACCATTATATTTATAGAGACAGGAGAAATCACATTTTATTTATCATTTGGACTATTACTATATTTACCATTGTATCCACTGTAATCTTTTCTTTTCTTTTATCCATAAATTACATGAATAATGAAGCTAGTGATTAAAAATTTAAATTAGGAATCCTTATAAAAATGAAAACAATTAACATAAAAGAAATAGATAGTAAAGGTCATATGTACCCTAACAGATAAATATATTAGTTTCAATATAGGTTATTTATTATGTATATCCTATTAGGTTCTCTAACCATACCATAAATATGTGCTCAAATCCTTTATAATTTATTATAGAGGTAATGTGATTAACTAAATCATGTTCCCTATGATTGTCTATCTAAATATCCAGACTTAGACCCACTTACCAAACCTCATTTTTATGGATGATTAGCTTTAGGTGAATCGACTCCAAAATCATATCCACATTCCATTATCGAGATAGGGATGTAATTTCATTAAAATAAAAATAAATAAAACCTATAAATGAATTTATTATATTTCTCTATACTAAGTATAATCCAACATAGGTATCCCTAATGTTTTCACTATTGTTCTCTAATCATAATTATATAAAATAACTATACCAATCCTAAAAAATAATAAACTATTTCTCTAATGCCAACATGGTCAGCATAAAACCATACTAATCAATCTCATGATAAATAAATTTATATAAACATTAGATTTCATTAAATCTAAGGAAGAATAAAAATTATTTTACAACATTTTCATATGTTAAACTTTATATATCACAAAAAAATCATAACCCCAATTATCGAAGATTTAGTGTCACTGAGGACAATTTTCAAATGAATCATATTTTATTTTATTTTTTAAAATTTCTATATAATCAACCCCTAAAGGCCCCCATATAGAATTATAATATTTTATAATAAAAATTAAATATTTAGTAATGAAAACATAAAAAAACAGTGAGATCAAATTCCTAGTCATGATACAACTCATATATATTTCATCATGGGTCTTGTCAATGTCATATGATAAAAAATTATCAAAGAATAAATATTCTATTTCAATAAAATGGAACAATAATATTTTTTTCATAGTTCATGACAATAGGATATGAAATATCAAAATTATAAACCTAAACAATGGAGAAGGCATGAAAAATCCTAGAAAATTAAACAATGTCTATGGATTATAATCATAGTTATATAAATATAAATATGGAATAAACAGAAGCATAAGGAACTATAACTTTTTTATTATTACTAATACAATTGAGTTCACACTCAATATTTTTAATATATCTAAACCAAGTCATGTTCATGATTAATCTTGTAAATATTGTATACTGAGATCATCTTTATTCTCAATCATGTGAATTTTTCTAATATACATCATGTTCTCTCACAATATTTTTAACAAAGATGACCCACATCATGTTCATACCCAATCATTAGATAATATATTACCCTAATTGTAGTCTTGATAAATATTTTGATTGTATCTAATTTATAACATTTCCTTCTTAATATTGTAAAAGAATCTAACTTGCACCATGTTCATACTCAATTTTGTGAATGTATCTAACATGGATCATTTTCCCACTCAATATATTTTTCTAATGAGGTGTTAAATATTTTCTAATGCATTATAAGATCCTCATTTGAGAGGAATAAATTACCCGATAAAATAATCATGATAATTTTGTTCCCTCCTTTTGTCATTTGGATGTATAGAATAATTCATTGCTTCAGAAAGTTGTGTCAGTATAACAAAAACAGTTTTTGTTTCATCTACCATAACGTTTGGATTATTTGGAGGAAAGTAATTTCATTTTCTATCACAATAAAAATTATAATGGTTTCATTATGTTCCTTCAATTGAATAAATACAAAAAGCATCGGGTAAGCCTTAATAATAATAGTGGGTAACCACATAATTATTATAATTAACTTATAGAATATCTAAATCCTCAGTCCTTCGGTTTATGCTAAGAAATTCATAGTCATCATTTATTTTAAATATTCAATGATGCTTTGTAATGTGTTTTTAAATCATAAAGACATAAAAGAATATGAGCATTGAGAGACTAACATTTTCATAAGACATTAAATTATGAAATACACACATGTATAGATAATCATTTCCATAGTAGTCAAGGACCAAAACAACAACTATCATAGTCGAATGTGATCACTCCAAAAACAGTCATAGTATCCAGGGTTCACCCTCATTACCATCATATCAGAAAGAGTACCATATTGAACTGGGTCCACTACAAATTCCAGTCCTTTCAATATCGTGAGATATAAATCCCGACCCAATTAACTGGAGGGAGGTATAGGATTCACTATTATGAAAATGAAAATATTATGCATGTATGTCCTATGCTCATAAAACCCCCATCATATTGTAATCCATGAAATGAAATGAGTTTCATAAGAATATCTTCATATCACAACCTATTGAAAAGAGAAAGGTTTCATACTAATTTATTATTTCATCACTGTGCAACCCACAAAAATAAGCAAGTTTGATAAATATTACCTCTTGGTGTAACCCGTGGAACAAATATGAGTAACATAAAAATAATTAAATTATAAACGAAAACCATTCTGAGAACGAATAGGAATTGTATACTTAGATCATATCCCTAATAAGGAATATGTTACATCAACAAATGAAATATTTGTTGAAAAATGATAATGAAAGATCCTTTAAATCATTTTTTACTGAAAATAAATATCCTTTAAGAAATTACTTTTAAACAAAATATATTTTTGGAAAAATATTCATTTAAAATAACTTAGGACATTATAAAAGAATATTTAAATAAATGTCTAGTCATGATATTATAGAATTCTACTCAGGTATTATTTATTAATATGATATTTCCGATCACATTTTTGATAAAGTCAAAACAAATTATTTGGAAAATGACATGAAGATTGATTTATTTTATTAAAAAGTAAAAAAAAATTTAAAATATATTTAATAAATAATTTTTTAAAATTTATCAAACAATTTTATAGAAAACATAACATTGGATGAAAATTTGGTTTTCAATGTAAGAGTGAAAAAAGATTATTTTTCTTAAAAAACGTTTTTTGAAATATTGAGTACATATAGAGATGAAAATGATGGGAATACTTGCATTATAATTATAGAAAATAATTAGCTGAAAATTCATGATTATTTTAGAGATATCATAATATTTCATCATTAAAAACATAATCATAAACAATCTCAAAAAACAATAGGATTGTGACCTAAAATATTCAACACTTTGATTATTATGTGTTATTGGCCCCATGAAGGAATAAAATTAAATGAATCATAAAATTACATGAGATTTAAAAAATCATGGTATTATATTTTAAATGTGATGTATTTACAACTTCTAAAATGATAATTTCATAACATAACTTCTGTCTCAAGGAAGGAAAATTGAGACAATAATCTCTTACCTTTTGTAATGATATAAATTGTAAACATTTAAAAATACAATATAATAAATATATGATTAATGTAAATATTTTATAGAAAAATAATTATATCTATAATACCAAATATTATTTTCTTATGACCATTTATCACTAATTTATTAACAATTCCATTTTAATGTCACGTTTCATGCAATAAGTACTTTGTTTTTATTGTATGTTTGGATTTGTTATTTTAGTCCTAATATTTTTATCATGGTAAAATCATATATTTATTATATAAAATGAAATAACCATTATATATATTTAATATATAAGTATTTATAGTTAATCATAAATGATATAGATTAAAAATGAAATACACCATTTAGGGATGAAGTATGTTATACGTACACAAGAACGTTGCTTCCATTTTTTCAAAGGAATGATAGAACTGAATATAAATAATTTATGACCATTACATCAAATTTTTTTCATATAAATAACAAATTTTAATTTAATCCTAATAATTTAACATTCCATGAAAACAATAAGTGAAAAATAAATCACATTTCTTAGCGAGGTGGTAGTTCGCCGTACAGACAAACCAAATTATTGTATGCCATGTAGAATAAAAATTATTACTGTATATGTGATTTAATAATTAGTTAATTATAATTGTATTTCAAATATCATATTTATTAATTTAACCAAATTTTATTACCATCATTGTAACTTATATGTAAAAAACAGCAGATTAGTTTGCGAGGTGGTAGTGCACCTTAAACAATAGAGACATTATTGTTTTGAAACAGATTGAGAGAAAAGAAGTTATCATAAGAATTATAATTAAGGAGGTATAATAATATCAAAATGATAATATATAAATAATTAATCCATTATTATATCCAATCATTATAGCTGGTGATGGAAACAAATAACATCAATTCTCAAGTCGGTAGTCTTCCTTTGACACAAATTAATATTTCGTGTCCCACTTGACAAAATAGAAGATGTATATAGGAAATTAGAACAAAATAAAAAATCATAGTAAATGAAATATACTGATCTTAAAAATATCATCATGTTTTAACAACAATTTACTGAAGTGGGGGAAGAAATAACATAAAAATTCTTCTTGAAGAATGTTAACTAATTCATAGGGTAACATAATTTGGTTTGAAGCAAAAGGATTATTAGGTTGGATTTAGGAAAAAAATAAGCAATATAGAATTATATTATAGATTTAAATAATTAAATTTTTCATTGAATTTATAAACCAAATGGAATTGGAAGTGTCATATGAAGAGAAGAGGGGTTGGCTTTTATCTGAGAGGTGAGTAGAACACCTGCATTTTTTTAAAAAAAAATGGTGTTCCCTCGTTTTTAACTTTATTTAAGGCTAAAAAATGGTCCCTTACTAATCATATAAGATATAAGGTCTTAATAATAATATAAAATGGTTTTTGGACAAGTTTTTTGAAAATTTTATCCCTTATATTTTTAATCTAACCCCCGATAAACCCATTTTTCCTCAACCTTTATAATTAATTTTTAATTTTTTTTACAATTAATTATTGTAAAATTTAAGATAACCTAACAAGTTAAAAATAACTTCTATGAATAAAAATATAAAATCATTTTTCCAAATTATATTCGCATATTTTTCAATATTTAATTGAAAATTATGCCCACAGTCATGAAGAGAATGTAGTTTTCAAAATAGAAAATGTTTAGATGTTATAAAAGATATTATATCAATATTTGATATGAAAATAACTTAAATTAAAAAAATTGGACTAATAACTATATAATTTAGCTAATTTTAAATTTCAATGTAATAAAAAAAGGGATATTTATAAATTTTTTAAATGAAAAAAATATTTTCATTGAAAACTAGTATTTTCACTATTTATCAAAAAAATTAATCTCTTCATAAAAATCCAATAACTCACCCTAGGATAATTTTTATAATCTAAAAAAATGTTATTTATTTTTTAAAATTATATTTATATATGTTTAAAATGTAATATTATTATTTTTCATAGAAATTTATTAGAAAACATTATTTTGATAAAATGTAATTTTTGAAACATATAAAGATTTTCTAAAAATTATGTAAATTTTATGAATATTTTTTATTTTTTAAAACCATTATAACCGAAATTTAAAAATTAGTTATTAATATTTATATATGTAATTTTGAAATTTATGTTATATAACTCACATTGAGATAATACTATTAATATTATATCTGGTTTGTTAATACTCAATGTTGCGTGTAAAACAAGATATCAAAGAAATTTAATTTTTGAAAAATTAATAATAATTCATAAAAACTCTAGGAGTTACAAATATAGAATACATGAAAATATATTAAAATATAGATAATTCAATGAATTTATCCTTTCATGAAAATAATCATTACATACCCATGGTAGTTCCCCATTTTAAATAAATTATAAAATTTGTAAATTCAACTAAACCATAACCCATACCTCGATTAAATATATAAATATTTTGAAGGAATAATTAATTAATTTATTCATGAATTGATTTTAGTTATATTATTTTTATACTATTTTATGGTAATTTAATATCTAAACATACATGTAAATAATGATAACAAATCGAGATTATTTTCATCATTTATGATGATGCCAGCTTTTTTATAAGGTGAATTACAAATAAGAGGAGGTTGGAATAAAGGTGCCTTATATTTTTTTTCAAATTTATCATCATCATAAAAAACTAAAAGAACTAATCATGAATCAAATAGTATATTTGTTTCAATAATCCATGAGACGACCATGTAAGACCCCCTCTCTCTTTGGAATCCTGAAGACAGGGCTATTACAAAAAGGATTCTAATAATTTGAGATCATCATCATCCTTTTTTTTCCATAGAGGTGGAATCATTATTTGGACACCAGATTCCATCATATAACACAATATTCTTATGTATCCATGAAATTTAATTTTGCTATTACAGTTTAGTGGTGGGCCTCTTCCATTGTAGATCAAGATTATGTGGTCACACAAATAATACCTTTTATGCTGCTCATGGATGAAACTCTAGGTGGCTATTCTATTTTTGATTAGCTTTCCATGACACATAACTTGGGATTTTATATTAATACCTCGTTTCTATTTTATGAATAAAAAGGACATGAAGACCTTAACAAAGAAATGGAAGGAAATTATGAGAGGAAATAAAAGAGTAATGGTTTAAACATCCACTTTTAGAAAATCTGAAAAAGTACATTATTAATATTCGACCAATGAAATATAATAAATCTAGAGAACATAATTTCCCATATAATATGAGCAAGAGACCCTTTACCCTGATAATCAGTCCACATGAGCCAGTCTTTGTTATCCCAGTTTCGTTCATCGGTATGAGGTGGATGAATGAGATGATAAAATTATGATCCACATCATGCGACCATGTGATTAATCCCTTTTTTGATTTCCCTTTGATAGACAACCCATTCACGAATTACATATGTGCGCTCCAACCTTCATGTGATATGTCATCCCAAATTATGGGGCCTTCTAGAATAATATTTTTTCACCCATTTGGTTTGTGAATTGGATACACATTAATATTTTTTATAGGGTCAAACCACTAAATTGAAAAATTAAAACATCCTCCGAAGCCACCAAACATTCTTGAGTAGGGTTCTCATTTTATTACATCCCTTTGATTATGAGTTCCCTTAATAAAAGGAGGCTCTCAGGTTTCAACAAAATGTGAATATCCCTGGGGGTATATGAATTTATGACATTCTTGACTATGAGGGTCCCTATTGGGAAGTAACTAGAGTAGTTTATCCCTACCATTGATATACTTCTTCACCATTAAATGGGTTTAGTGTGATTAGGGAACATATACGTGAGTAATACCCTAATATTACTTGGCTGTCATTCTTCTTTTTCAACAATGTTTTATATCCCACATATCCCAAAAAATACTAAAAGTTTGGAAATGGTGTCCCTTATAGGGTAGTCACTTTTCCATTACTATAGGATTCCATAAAACACCAACCCTATAAATACCACCTTCATTTGTCAATATATAGGGAGTGTACTCATCTATGGAAGCTCCAATGTGTAATCACCCTTAAAATAAATTAATATATTTAAGATATGTTACTGATTTTTAAATGGATTTTATTTCTCTAATTGAGTATAACTGACATGGACTTAGGGACTT
The DNA here is from genome assembly GCA_963277665.1 of Viscum album. Lineage (NCBI taxonomy): Eukaryota > Viridiplantae > Streptophyta > Magnoliopsida > Santalales > Viscaceae > Viscum > Viscum album. Next base: position 965,095,335 of record OY728133.1, on the reverse strand, counting down.
GAGTTTTTTTGTGATACTTACATTACCAAAATGCCTCCCAATAGGCCTCCACCATAGGTGTAAGCTTAAAATACATCCAAAAGATAGCTTCAAAGAATAATAATCAATCTATTATATGTTTTGATACTTTTGATGAAACTAATATCATATTTTTTACAATATTATACTGTATGAAAATATACTTACAGATTGATAGTAAACATCATGTTACAGTCCCCTCAAACAACCATAAACAATGTCATTTCAACAAAATGGGAGTTTATTCTTGTATCAATATAAAATTTGGAAACCTCTCGGAGGAGAAAACCCAACATCATCAACTCCCCTATTTCTATCCTTATTAGTGTATAATCCTTATTGAATCATTCCCCCACCTAATGGGCCATATCCCTTATTGGTCCTATCACCTCATCCCCATCCATCCATACTCCTAATAGAATCCCTCTTCATAGGGATGTGATCCTTGTGAAACCAACCCAATATCTTCATTATATATTTCTCACATGATCAAATAAATAGGGATGATCATGTGTCATTACAACATTAACAATTTCTTGAAACCATTCACATAGTCTCCCTGAACTTATGATATTAAACCACATAGATAATATCTTTTAATTCATCCTTAAATGATATAACATGTATCATTATGTGTCACTCTACTATCAGGGTTATGATTCCATTCATACAGGAATTTAGGAATCCCATTAAATGGGACTAATCTCAACTCTAGTCTCATAGTGTCTCCCTAGATACATGAAATTCCACAGATCTATTATAGCAAAGCATTAAACTATTGTATCAATATGTAATTAATCTAATTTCATTAATGTTTGTAACAAGTGGTGTCACTATCATTAGTTGTGAACCTGAATTAAATTAATGTAGATTATAATAGTGTTGAATAAACCCCCCAATGATGTTGTGGTGAGGTCAATCTCTTATCCTCGTGACCAAAATGTTTTTTATAAGATGTCACTAGAAAAGTCCCAATGACTATATTCATTGGGAATGAAGGTATGTAGTGACTCAAAATGGATAAATTCATGAAATTATGTTGAAGTAAAAACTATGAATCCATTATTAGTCATACTATCATTAAAAAATTGACAACTATTTTATTAAAATTACCTATATCGAAGATGCTGTAATAACTAGTATTATTTTATTTCATTGATTTTTGATGTTGGAGGGGAATCATAGAAAAATAAATTCTATCCAAAACCATTTAATCATCATTGAATGACATCATTATACCATTATTGTGGGAAACATTATCAAATCATTCACTGAGTAGATAATTTAACCCACTCAGTATCTCTAATGGTAGGTTATTAGAAACCAGGTTAGAGAGTAGCGTCATAATGGTATTTCTAAGTCTATAGAGGTTCCCTGAAATAACCATGAAATCATGAAAAATTAGAATCCACCTGTACAATAGAAGTCACTGACCAGATAAGTGTCACCCATTTCCACCTTTAATAGTCTTGAAAATCTTTCAAAAAAATGTGATAATGTGCACCTCTCATATCTAATAGAGATTGATGAACATCTCAGTGACATAAGTCCATATGATGCACGATGAATGGATTATAATTATATCACACAACACCTCTATTCATTCCATCATCCCAATTATATAATTTTCTACAAGACCATAACTACAACTACCCATTTGAGAGCATCTCTAAGGAATCAAAATGGGATATGGGTTGCAACACCAACAATATGGTTCTGTACACTTGTTAATTATGAGATGTATAATATGTATATCCCAAATTTAATGAGGTAGGTGGAAAGTATTCAAGTTCTCCTAGATAATTTACACCGACAAATTATTGTGGGACCATTGGAGAAAATATATATTTTGATTCCCATAGAAGGAGACCTCCCAAATATGACAAAAACTTATAGGAAACAATATATTACTTCACCGCTATATCATGATCATGAGTATACTATGATATTAAAATGAATATAAGGGTGTTCATATATTTCCATTATAATCACATTTTTCGTCCAGAATATCCTAGAATCCTTATATCACAATAAAAATATTCTTTATCATACTCTTTAAAACTATTGACCAATTTTGGTAGCCACAAAGGAGATTCATCAACATATTCTATTTGTCCCAAAAGTGAAGACACATATTCATTCTCCCACCACCATATTAGTTCATCCACTTAGTCAAGAAGTAACTTTATAGTAATTTTGTAGACTTTTACCCACTCCAGAGGGTCTTTAACATATTCTAGTGAACGATGAGGCACATGATAGGGAATATGTCATAATTCCGAATCTGTTTCATCAGTATAATATGATAGTCAACTAATTATATTCATACATCCCAATTAAAAATTATTGAATATCTAGTTATATATTCCCATGCAAAAATAAGTTTATTCATACATTCAAAACATTTTTACCTAAGGATCCGAATATATTCTGTAGATACTGGTTGGAATAAACCATCTGTATATTCTAGTGACCATCATGTGTTAGACCTATATTCATAATCCAACTGATGAAGGACCACATAAATTCACATCAAAGGTTATATTAGATGAGGTAAATATTCAATATCAATTTTATAAGATCATTAGTATCTTGATTAAGGATAAAAATATGGATCGAACAGATATTTCTATTCCAATCAATGATCACCAGATCATTGCATTATCCACCTAAGTCTGGGCTCAAACTACTTCCAATATCTCAAGAACATCGAGAAATATTTTTTAATCCACCCTATAGTGGGTGAATGATTCTTAAAATATAATAAAGGTTCATCGTTATATTATGATTGATACCCATCAACCATTTAGGAGAATTTAAATACATAATGTTCCAAAAGACCAGATACGATCCCAAAAACCCAATTATAACTATTTAAATCACACAATCATCAGTAATAATATGTATATTAAGAGTTGGTAGATATTCAAAAAATAATAAATGATAATTATAAAGAGTCCATTCAAGAATTTAAAATAGTAGTATAAAGACCATATGCGTTCTCATCATAAGGACAATGTGATATCTACCATGGATGTCCTCCCCATGGAAACATAAAGATTGACCATTGGAAATCCTCCACAAACATCCACCATAAGAAGTAATCTACATGGAGATATATCATTCAAACATGGATATCCTACCTTTTGGAAAGTACCTATGTATAAATAGGTACTAAAATAATAGGGGTTAACTGTATATAGTTCCCTATTAGTGTATGATTATCTTTCAATGCGATTGAGGGATGGTTTAGGATAAAAACTATCATATCTACCTCCCACAGAACACGTTAATTCATATTCATAAAAACAACATTTTTTGTCTAATAAGGTGGAGGAATATACCTCAAAAAATGAGTAAAATATATTTGATATGTTGATAGATCTATAAAATGTTCATATTCTGATTATGTTATATCCCACATCTACCATTCAATAAGTAATTCTGCAAGAATAAATAGCAGGATGTGGATACTATCTATGAATTTACATGTGGAAAACCTAGTACCCTCATATGGCGAGGAATATTTCCCATGAGGGATATATGGACCATCATAAGATGGCAGTCAAATTTTTCCAATAGATTGATTTGGCAACCATATTTACCGCATGAGACCCAATGGCTGAAAAAATGTTTTAGAATATGTTGTATGTATTCATCGATATCTTAAAGATAATTTGACAAATAACTGTATGTGCTTCCTAGAATTTTCTCATTAAATTATCGGCTGAATATGGTTTTCTATATATTTCTCAACTCCTAAGTTAGTAGATCAATTCAAGGAATGCATTTTGTTATGTTATTTAATTAGTCAAGATAACTAGTCTATGAAAATTATATACCAGTTAACCAATTCATCATAGTTATACTACTTCAAAGCAAAAGAAAAATAAACTCAATGAGAATGAACCATCAGAAGATAGCTACATCAAGATTCTATAAATGTTGAGATGGATTTTTATTTGAAAAAAGTAAAGAACCTATCTGAGTTGTAATCCCTATTAGTAAACTGCTCAAATCATGAACTTCAGTATGCTTATACTTTAGAAAATTCATGAATATTCCAAAAATATACAATAACAATATCTTTAATATAAATTTATGTATTATCCAAAGTAATAGGGTGGGAATAAATTTCATTATTATTATTTCTACGAAAATAACTGGGATAATAAATTCTAAAATAACTATAGGAAACCATGGTTGTGGCGAGAAATCAACCCCATCCCACTAGGATAAGATAATTTATACCATTACCAACATCTCCACCAATAACGAAAGTCTTAAAAATTCTGGGAGATGCCTCACATAAATAATCTATTCAAATTTTTTTAATTAATGATATATCATTTCCATTTGGTACACTCTCTAAAAAAGTTTTCCGTGGATCCTTATACGATACACTATATAGGCCACTCACTGGGTGTGCGTTGGAGGAACCTTGAATCCCCAAAGGGAAAGTAAAATGAAATGACATTCAAAGAAGGTGAGAGTTGGAATAGAATTCTTGAATATATATAGATAAGATTTTAGGGGATGATGTTTCCCTATACTATTAAAAAAACAAATGATTTGATTCAATCTATACAGTATTATTTTCTTAATGTCATCAATACCAATATAGATAGTGAAGACACCAATCTATATAAACCAAATGTAAATATGTAATTCTAACATGCAACTCACACTGAGGTATCCAAAGTGGGGTTTCATAACAAAAATTAGTGAGAAACGCATAACACGGCAACACTAATGACTCAACTATCCCTCTTTTGTTTTGAATCAGTAAGGGATAATTAAAAGGGGTATCATCTTCTTAGGATCCTCCCAAATATGTTAATAATCCTTCTGTTGAGGAGATATTGGCGTAGTAGGATGTCAAGATAGATGTGTTGAGATGAATCAATGATAAGATATTGAGGGTAATATTCCCATGGAATAATATATCATTGTGAAAAATGATGTATTCGATCTAATGTAATATCATCATCCAAAAAACATATATTACACTTACTGAAGAATAATCTCATCAACTTTTCAATTTAGCACTTATAAAATAGGTTTACATGGATCTAACTTATGTGGATTGTTAGGATTTCCATACTATGGGACCTCAATATTCATTTCTTCATGTTAGTCATCCTTGACCCATAAGAATTAGGTTTAAATGATGGGTATATGAAACTAATATTGATCAGAAATCACATGATTTCAATAATCAAGGTATTTTTTAGTAAAAAATACCACCATAGTTATTCAACTATATACAAACTCCTATTAAACTGACGAAGGTTATAGATGGAAACCATGAATAAATACAACCAAATTGAAATATATCCCATGAATGGTTAAATAATACTCCTCCTATTCCAAAAAATGGGTGTCCCACATTCCAAACATCTAACAAATTTTTTGATTTAAGAAAAAAACTTAATCAATTTTTCCATTTATGGTCTGATGATATGAACACTTGAGTAGAAAGAATCAACCAAATATAGAAGTTTCCTAAAGAAATTGGAGGGATATGAGTTTTATTGATATTTTAACCTCACATCCTACAAAATATTAATTTGGGATTATTTTTGTCACCATTTAATAATTTTTTTTTAGATTCATATTGAGGAAGGTGACAATCATCGAACATTATAATTTCAAAAAACGAGAATTAAAGGGTATCCAAATTTAGTTTTGGGTGAAATGGTCTAAAAAATTATCTTGATAAGAATATTCCATAGAAGTATCATGAAATGTTATTGATACAGAATTTTCATGATGATTTTCAAATACCTCTCTTCCCATATAAATTTTCTAATAAACTTTTAAATTTGGCCAAGACTACTCAATGTTTGGAAGAAATTTTTTCCATAGTTAGAAAAAAGTCTATACAACGCCGTCTAACAAGATAAGAAAAGTTGGTAGAGAAAACTACCCAACATTAACACTGAAACTAACATTGGTGAAGACACTACCACCAATGTTCTGCCGACATCATGTTACACAACTCTTTGATTCACCATAATAATAATTGTATCCCTTAAAAAATGGGAGGGGTCAGTAGGGTTTTTTGAGTACTGAAGATAGAATGAATAAGAATTATTCTTCTCAGAATTATCATTACCCATAATATTTCATCATAGGCTTGGATAACAATATGATTATATTTCCATAAATAATAAAACTAAAATATGATGATCTTAATTTTCACCTAAATTATTTTCTCAATCATCAGATGATGGGGAATTATATTCAATATTTATTTATCTTCATGGAAATAATTTATAAATTTTTTTAATATAAATATGTCATACTGGGAAAATATTAAACAAGTGGCTAGTGGCTCCCCAATTCTACTAGTGAAGGATGAAGCATGGAAATAGGTCATATGAAAATGTTCAGAGAAGATAAATGTTTGGATTTTCCCAAAACCTCTTGATCACGTGTAGAAGATATATGGGGTAATCATTAATTAGGAAAATGTGACCCAAATTCCCTGAAACAAAACAAACCATCAAAATAAATCACCACAGTCTCCTAGAAGTAAACATACTCGGCATAAGAAGTATAAGGACATAGAAGATTGTGGAAGCCATTGACATATCACCAATCTAGTTCAAACTCTACATGATTTATAGACCTCAAAATATAGAGAATGATAAATAACCCATAACAAGAACCCTCATAAGATAAAGAATCATTATATGATTCACTTTAAACCATTTATTCAACTAATTTTTTATTATGAAACTAAAAATAAATTTTCTAATCAATATCGTGTTAGTAATTTTGGTGGATGTCAGTTGAATAAAGGATTTAGAGGATGATTTGGCTTTGTAAAAAATATAACATGATAGACATATCATAAATAAAGTGTTTCCATGTAAGAAAATTATGTTTAAGAGACATGTAGATAGGTTCTCTAATAGGTTTAACATGAATATAAATTGACTATAGAATCATATAAAACATATTCATATGCTATAATATTATCATACCAATTTCTATATTCACTTATATTCAATAATCATCTCCCTGATTTAGATTTGGTGGAATCATCCGACATGTTAATGGAGGCATCTTTAAGTGTTTAGTATAAATCGTTAGAAAAATATGCATCGATCTCTAAGAATAAACTCAAATTATTACACCATCTTATAATACATCGACCCTTGGATTAGAATATTTTTATCTTGAAAAAATTGGTTATATCCCTAGTTAGTAACAATATTCTAAACACCCTTTGTTTCTTGAAGGACCGTGAAGAAGCATTGGCCAAATCCAATCCCAGTCTTTAGGAATTCAAAGATGATATTTCCACAATAGATATGTTTAGAATATAGATCAATGGGATAAATGTCACATGAACATATCATCTAGGTAACAAGATTCAAATAATGTCATATATTAGTTTATTAAAACATTGTATCAGGTTACAAATCAGGATGAAATTAGTTTTTTCTACGATGTCATGGAAAATGGGTCTAAAAAATTCTTATTCTTATCGAAACCATTGGATGTTTGTGTTTCAACGTGACAGACTTATCCCCATCCATACTGAAAATCCCAAGGTATTATTAATGTTAACAAAATCATATCAAAAATATAATACTGATGGTTTAGTTTATATACCATTGATTAGATTCATAATTTTCGTTTGTCTACTATGATACTGCACATAATTTTCTTTTAGTATGTTTGTGGACTCCCTTGAATTATTCTATACCATAATCATATGATCAATACTTGAAAAATGAAGTTAATAGTTATGTTATAGTGTTATATGGTGATGAATCTCCATTATATTCTTTTAAGGATTATATTATGAAGATAAATTATTAAAATAGAGAGATAATGAATCTAAAAATTTGAGATGCTAACCAGGATGGATCACAAAATGGATTTAAGGCCACTCCTCCCAAACCATGGAGTATGCTAGGGAATGATTACTTATTTCACATCAACCAAAATAACACATTGAGTCGGAGATAGAAAGATATAAAGTTGACTAGGAATTAGATGAATAGTGTACATATGATTGGGATATCATGATATCAGTCATCATTACTATTGAGAATGATGCCTAACAATATTTTATAGGAGAACATTGGATAACCATAGATAATATCCCCATAAATAACTATTGTCTTATTGGTAATTCCCCTATTTTATGTCTCAAATATCTAGAGGCTAGCTTAAATCCCCCTCAGGTGATGATAATTCGCCATCTATATCCACATTTACATCCCATATAGGATCCTAATTGGGATAGTGAGGAGAAAAATAAAAGGTTCATAATGAACATTTGAGGAAGGTATAAAAACAATGGTAAATAGGATCAAATAAGAAAACCATAGTACATATGCCTATCTGCGACCTATATTGGTTATAATATCTAAAACTCACAATGAATAACAGAAATATATTTTCTTTTTGAATGAACATCAGGATGTTTCACCTATAAACATACCATGATTCATGGGATAATCCTGAGGTATCCATCCATCATCTGGGGAAACCAAATGATGACCATGGTTAGTAGGTGGAAAATAGAATTCACCCAACCTTCACTACTTTGGTAGACGATAAACTTGAAAATATCATCAAAATAATTTAATCTTTAAAGTCTTATAACTGATGTGGCTAGATAATACCATCCTATAAAATAAAAATACTGTGAAGATTTGGATCAAAATTGATTTCCATGAACTCAACTAGTATTTCATAGACATGATTTTTCAATTACATACATAGATTTTTTGATCATTATGTCCACTATCTTTTAGAACCATACCTTCAGGGACAGACACTATAGATACAATTAGATGCATAATACCTATTAATATTAAGACGCCACTTATTTTAGATCTCGTAAGGGGTTAATTTATATTACATAAATATCTTTATTATGAAAAATGATACTTCAACATACCAACATATAATGCATGATATATTCAAGACCCTATTGGAAAATATCATAGAGTGTTATGTTGAATATTTAGTGGTTAAGACCCACATGTTATATGATCATATCAATGACCATGATGTAGTTTTTACAAATCTATTTTTTATTTTTAAATAAACCCCTTAAAATTCACATTCGGAATAACATCTTAATAATTCATGGGTTTTATGGTGCTCTATAAATGTATTTATATCAATGTTAATAAAATAGAGGCAATCATAATATTTCCTCCCACCCTGAAAACTCAAACAATTGATAGTATTATAGGGATGTATCACATATATAATCTTCTTCATCACCAATTTGAGTAAAAATGTTTTCCAATAAAAATATTGATGAGGAAAGTAATTATTTATAAGTTCGATGTAAGTTTCTAGTAGGAATTCAATAGACTTCTAAAATAAATTATACACATTATAGTCCTAATGATTTTCATTAAAGGTAAACCATATATCCTTTCTGTGGAATCTCAAAAAGAAATAGCTTGGTTTACTACATTATTATAAAAATTATGTAGTTATGGAACAAAACTTGTACTATTTTAGTAGAATAATTCTCAATTCTAAGACGTGATATTATGTCATTGATAATAATTGACTAGTGTTCATAATTATGATATATAAGCTATAGAATTATCTTTATCACTATAAATTCCATTAATGATCTATATATACAATCTAGAGTATATCATTACTCTCCCATCTCTAAATGTGTGACAAAATCCTTAGGAATTCATACAATAAAATTTTAATGTGTAGAACACATCACTAAAAGTTGTTAATGGACATTCTTGGGAATATTATCACATTAAACATCCATTCTCATAGATTATGAAAATAAATAATGATCCCACAGATGAAGAAGTGTTTCTCATTCAACACCCCCCATAAAAAATGACATATATACTTCGATGGTGCTTATATGTAGACCACTAGGAAAATACTGGATAAACAAAAATAAATTTAGGTCAGCTTGACAATTGCTTTCTTCTAAAAAACAAATCCTAGCATATTTCTTTCTTCATTTACATGTATGCACTAATAATAATGTTTCTTATAAAGACTTAATCACTAAATTAGAGAAGTGTCTTAAATTTCCAATAGTATGATTTCACATTATATGTGATTTAGTGATGTGGATTTAGAAATTCATGGGTGAAAATGACATTAAAATATATGTTATCATCCCTCAATTCTATCATGTTCGTGATCTAATTGAAAAATTCCATTGGGATCTGACTCCAACTCATTTCCCATGATAAAAACTGTATAAGGAAAATGCTCTAGAATGAGTTTCTATGACCCTTGTACATAATGAGTAGGAAGAAACAATTAGTAATATCATGAATCACAAGATCATCAATGCAGTAATCAAATATTAAATTTATAATACCAATAACATTATCAATTCTTTGGATATTGTAGAAAAAATAATATTGTCAAGTGATTTGGCTATTTGATGGATGTACCCCATAAAAAACCATTTCACAAGAAGGATATTTCCATCAGATCGAGCCAAGAAAGATAATATATAATATTAGGAAGTGAATTTTATTGTAAAAGATGACCTAAAAATATAGTAAACACACACTTAATTAGGATTTTATAGTGTAAACATATGATACATTGATGGAGAATAGATATTTTCCATCAGTTAATAGGGTCATGCTAGAGCATGCAACTCCCATTAATTGAGAAGCAATATCTTCCATAATATCAGGAGGTTTGGATATTTCTGGAAAATAATTTTGTAATATAATGTTGAATTTACCAAATAAATCCATTTTTGTTAAGTACATGATGATCTCATCCACAACCCCCAGAGTTATTAAAGACTTCCAAATACTCATGATTATTTCCCACGAGGGGGATAAATCTATGAGGTGATATCCACTAGCTATAAACTACTAGTTCAAGTAAATATATACCACCACTAAATTTATTTCAAAATAGGACATAGAGAAACCCCTCAAATAAGTTGAGATGATGAAAATCGTCTTCTTTTGGAAGGAAAATTTTATTAGTAGATATGGAATCCCACACAAGATATTAATGGAAAATGACAACGAATCATATTCTTCTAAGTCAAAGGTATTATATAAGTTATATAACATATTGTCCAATAGTTACTGACATTACTAGTGTTACAAACTTGATAATTATAGAATGACTATTTTTAATGTTTATTATAATTCATAAATTTTATATTTATATTCATTCTCAAAATGTTATGAATTTTTTAAAATAAAAGGAGAAATAGTTTTAATAAAATAATTTCATGAATGGTTTAATTTACAATTATAAATTTAAAATTATATAACTTGAATTTGAAACAAGTAATTATATTCATCATGAATAAATAATATTAAGATAAAGGTTAGAGAATTTTATAAAAAGGGTTTCTTTCAATGAATGGTGAAAAAACCTAATTTTCATTGATAAATTAATTTTTCTAGTACATAAAAATATAAATTATATTTGTTATTTGTTTTCAAATATGAGTAGTTCTTTTTAATTTAAAATTACCCAATTATGGGGTTTTAAATGTAATTTATAATTGAATTTTGAAGGAAATGATTATATACATCAAAATGGACATTTGAAGAAAAAATATTTTCCTTAACAATTTTCCATTTTAATTTTATATATTATTATTATAATTATGTGCATTAAATCATGAAAAATGGCAACCATATTCAGAATCAAGAGGTTCAAATTTGTAAATAATTACCTATTTTTTAGTCCCTATTAATAGTGATCATAATTAATGATATTACCATTGCAATGGAAAAATGAGTTTACTAAGGCTAAAAAATAATTTAATATAAACTAAATGTAACCATAAAACAAGCCAAAATTTTATTGGATGAGTATGGTTTATCCAAAATCATCCAAATATCCAATAGATGAGCTTTTTTTCACTTGACCATTATGTTGACATTTATAATATTTTCTGTAATGGATAGATAAAAATACCATTATCTTTGTTTTATTATCATTAAATGTTTTACATAGGGATAAAAAGAAGGAATGTTTTTTTGAATAGTTATTTTAATGATAAATTATTTTTTATCAGCGTAATTTATTTTTATTTTTTACGGATGAAATAATTACTTCATATTGTTAGGAAAAATTGATATAACATATATTTAATTAATAGAAAAATAAAATAAATGAATGTAAAAAGATTAAAAGAAATATAGTAGGAGTGAATTATTCTATTAGCTGAAATTTTTAGTTAATTAAAACTTATAATGTATTTTTGTAATTATTTTATTTGATTTTACTTTTTTGGGGATTTAGATTCACATTAAATTAATAGATCCAAAGATGTCTTTAATGATATCTTATAATAAATAACAATTCACTAAATAATATAAAATTATTAGAAATTATATATTCATACAATTGATTAGGATATGGATGAAAATATTTACCATGGTATATTTGTGGGAGGATTTTAATTTCATTGAAACTATAATGACCCTCAATGAGTAAAATACTTGGTTATCATGGTAAGTGTGAAAAGGATTAATGTGGGGTTAAAAGCAAAATATAATTATAAATTATAGAGAACAAAAGAGTACCATCACTCCATTGTTATTAATTGTACAAAATCCATTTGGTTCACACACAAAATATCCAAATACCATAATTATATATATATACACATCCTAGTGTCATTGGTTTGATTATAAAACAATCCTGTAATTTATGTTGGTGTAAACCATAAGAGGTTATTCGAAGAAGAGTTATAATTCTTAACTGAGCGTTTTAATTTAATTTTTTTCTTCCACATCCTTCAAAAATTCAACCACCACCATGAAATAAAAATTTTATTGTATTAAATATATCTATATATTATTGTGTTAGTGGTATAATATATATATCCTTATCCTATATTCATGAAATTAGAAATGAATCTATCATTCAGATGTATGACAGACTATCGCCTTAGGAACCGATGCAATTCATTTTCTGTCACTACCTCTCATGGATAGATATACTAGTGTATTTGATTTATATTTTTTATATTAATTAAATATTTATAATTTTGAAATCTAATATTACACCTATTTTATTACCTTTACATTCTTTGAAAAATAAAAATTCATTCATTCGTTTGTGTGGACTACCACCTATATGAAGCGTGTGACTCATTTATCATCCACACATCACATAAATCATATATTGAATTTTATAAAAAGATATAATATATCATTTATGATATAATTATAATTATGTAAAGGAAAAACTGTACTTAATTCCTTTCCATAATGATCATTGAAAAATGGTAGCATTACTCATCCGTATATAGAACATTATGTCTACTTGATTGTAATGTAGTTTATTTTACATTACCATAATTTATGGATGGTTTTAAAATAATAATTGATGAATAGAAATAAAAAACATTTAGGTAATATTATTTTTCATATGATGGAATAAGGACCACTTTTCCCAAATCCAACCTACCAAATTCATTTTTTACATCTGATTCAAATACCATAAAAACATCAAGTGTAAAAATAAATGATTATATAATTTTATATGACATGGTATGAAAAATAATAATATGAATTATATAGTAGAACAATTTATTAGGATAGTAAATAATTATTCAAATTTTTTTCATTTATGATGATAAATAACATACGTGATGAGTGATACTTGATGTTGGGGACATTATTTTAAAAATAATATTTTAAATTTTCCATTACAACTATTTCTCTTCCAAGAAATTTTTTATAGATATATTATTAATATATTTATATATAAATTAAAAATATATAATGAAAATGTAATTTTCATTTTTAACATTAATAAATTGTTTTAAAATGGAATTTTTTAAGTAATTTTTTTTCATTAATTTTTTTTTAAAAAATCAAATATAACTTATTTGGAAAAATAAACTTTTCGGGTTTCTATTAATGTTATCAAGTTTTTAGTTTCATTTATAACATTTAAGGTTTTCTTAAAAAAACATATTTCACTTCTTCAAATTATATTGATTTTAAATATTTTTTTTAAAATAGTTCAATATTTTAATATGAGAAAGTGTTTTCATAAGGGTTTAACAGAGTTTTTCAAAGGTTTATGATGATAATGTGAAGGCACAAAATGTTCTATTCATGATATTGTCGTTTTGAATTATATATGTAAAATATGAGATCCTCATATATATATTATATAATGGGTTGATCCCTATGATAACTCATAAGAAATGTGTGATCTAGATTTATCCTATATGAAAGGTTATCCCCATTATAGATATCCAATGCATTGGTAAATATTATTTTTCTTTATATTAATGGATAAGGCAATTACCAAAGTCCTTTCTCCTATAGATTTAATTAGACTCTCATTAATTATGACATACATTATAAATATAATGATATATGTTTCATGATTGGGGTTTTCTTTAATTTCATTGGATTTTAAATAATCTCTCAATTCAAAACGTGTGTGTGTCTTCCATGTGTAAATGATTTATTTTATTCCGAAAGAGTATTAATATAAAGGAAAAAATTTCATTGGATTTCATGTTTCTCATCTACCTAATGAATTTTCTCTTTTTAATGCACCTTAGTGAGATTTCTTTTGATTATCCAACATTTTTGAATTTAATTCAAATGCTTTAATGACTGGTAAAGGAAAATAAGGATTCATGTTGAAATTCATGATAATTTTTCATGAAAATAAATCTTGTGTTATAAAAAAGATTTTATATTGATGATGAAATAGTTATTAAATATGATTGTACACATTTTAATACATACAATTGTAATTTAAGGGTTATGGAAAAATTCTATAAAACTATTATCTTAATGGATTTTTTTAATGAATGAAAATGAATTATCATATAAAGACACCATATTATATTATGTTTAAGGATGGGCCACTATAATTAACATAAAATCAATGGTTTATATAATTTTATTATTTAAGATAGTGTTAATATAATAAACTTGATTGGTTTTAATCATGGTTAATTTTAAATGATATGTCATTCAAATATTTTCATATTGCTTTATCTAATCCATTCATGTTTAGATTTTATTCATATTTTAAATATGGAGATAGGGGAAGAAGTTGATAGGATCAAAATCTACATCGAAATTATTATACTAGAATTTTTGGAATTGGAAATGGATTTTTTTGAAGTTATAGTTCACTTCAAATCAGATATAAATTCCGGGGGTATCACGGTTAGAGATAGAATAAATTTATTATACAGGAACACTGATATAGTTGATAAATTAATTGAACAAAACCCTTAAAATTTCAGTGGAATAAAAGATCATATGGAAGCTGAAGGATAGATCTGTGCCATAGAAATGATATTCAAAATCATGGGATGTTCAAAACATCAAAATATAACTATTTATGTTTATAATTTTTAATTTTAGGATATTTGATTATTGTCTTTTTTCAAAAATAACAAATAGATAGGGGTGATGATCTTTATGCCTTGTAATAGAAAACATTTAAGAATCATTTTCAAGAGAAATGTATCTCTATGATTTTTTACAAGCAAGGTTGATAAAAAAAATTAATGGAGTTACGTAAAAAGTATAATGATTCTGTAGCTATTTGTGGTTAAAATTTTAAAAAAATTTGTAGGTATGTATTGTATTTTATTTTAGGAATTGATGTTTAATTTAATATATTTTACATTGTGGTGAATCAAAATTTTTGAAGATATTTCGTCACAAGATCATTTAAATTTTATTATAATGTAATTCAATATACTAATAATGTAGAGATGATGTTTGGTAATAATTATTTACCTCACGATGATAATAGTTAAAAATGTTCAAGGTGGAAGTAAATGTAGAAGTTTCTAGGTAAAAATTATATAGTTAAACCCCCAATATATTCAAAATCTAGTAAACAACATTTCTTGGAATATTTGGAAATATATAAATAATTTTACTAGTATGGTTTGTTTTGTTATATGGTTAATTATTGCAAATGTAAATGTCATAAAAACTAGTGACTAGGGAAAATGATAACCAACCAAAGGTGGGGTTTTTTAATTATATTAAGTTTGGACATTATGATAAAGTGTATTAGATGTAAGTTACAAATAATATAAATCCTCAACATAGGAAACATAATGTTGTGAAAAAATCATTATACACAACTAAAACTGATGATAAAAAATAGAATTATGTAGTGAAATGCATGTTACGTTTTTATTAACTCTAGATCATCTCATTCCTATATTTTTTAGATACTTTCATAAAAAATTATAATATTCCCACATGAAAAAAAATATTGAAACATAGGTGAAAATTCTAGGTCTGAATATTTAAGAGACCATGATTTTTAGGAATCTTACTATTATTATTATTGGGATATGATTTCTTGAAAATACTATTCAAATTCACATAGTCGTGTTTGATTTTTTTGGGTATGAATTATCTTTCATTTTATAATGATCCTATATTTTATAGATCTAATAATTTTTTATTCAATGTTTTTATACCATTTATAAACTTACAAGAAGCTGAGAAATTGATTAGATATGGAACTAAAATAAACAATGATCATGTTATTGTAAAAAATTAAGTAATAAAAATTATTGATGGCATAATAGTTCATGAAATATTGATATATTTCTAATGAATTTCAGGATGTTATTCTTGTTCAAGATGTTGAGTTTAATTTTGACATATTACCTGATGATAAGACTATTTCAAAACCACCATATTGAATGGACCAAGTAGAACTTTTGGAATGAATAATAAATTATTTTTATTTTTTGATAAAGGATTCACTCATCTAAGAATATAACCATGAATGATTCAGCATTGTTTTTTTAAAATATGGTTTAATGAGACTATTAATTGATTATAGAGTCTTGAATAACACTAGTATTAATAAAAAGTATCTTTTTCCTCATATCGATTAATTGTTCGATCAACTCGAGACATCACAATATTTTTTGAAGAATGATCATAGTTTTGGGTACAATATGTTGGTTGTGAAGGAGGTTGTTATTTTGAAGAGTATCATTCAAACTAGATACATGAATTTTTATTTTATAGTAATTCCCTTTGTGTTTTATAGGGATGTAGATATATTTAGTAAACTAATGAATAAAGTTTTACATTACTATTTAGATATGTTTTTGTTGTTGTTCTTATTTATGAAATATTGTTATATTCTTAATGACATGAGGTTCATGAATGAAACATACGAATTATTTTTTATTTTTAATATAAATTAAATTTCAATGGAGAATTTAGTAAAAGTGAATTTTGGTGGAAATTAATTTCATTTAATGGGAAATTTTTACTAATGATAGTATAATGTTTGAACCTAGTAATATTTAAATTATTGAAAATCAAGAATCACAATAATTGTCACAATGATTCATTGTCTTTTGTTTAGAAGCTTCCTACATGTAGTTTGTTGAATATTTTTCTTTTTTTTCTAGCCTATAGATTATGTTAACTCAAAAAAGATTTAAATTCATCATGATGAAAAAAAGATGATTAATTTTAGGAAACAATAAGAATATTCATGAATAATTCAGTTTTGGGTTTAATCTATAAAATTTAGTGAATTTACTATCTATAATGGATCTTCTTGGAAGGTAATTGGTTGTGTCAAAATTATCATGAATCATTAACCATGTTTTTTTAGAATAAAATACATTAGTTAGTGATTTTCTAAATTTTACATAGAAATCATGAAGTCGTGAACTTACTCTATTTTCCACTAGGCGTTAATATAATAACCTCTATAAAAAAGAATTAAACAAGCACTATAGGAAGATCATAGGTTATAAGGAAAGGTAAAATTGGTTAATGAAGGTATGTTTCTATAATTTAATATAGATAAATAAAGTGTTTTTATATTTTAATATCGATTATGTTTTCCTTGTGACTCTTAGTAGAGGAGATAATTTTTGAGTGAAGCTCATAGTTCCCTATTTTCTATTCATCATGGTATTTTTAAATTCATAGAGGCCATCAAGAGTATTACTAATGGGATTGAATTAAAAATAAATACTACTGACACTTTCATAAATTGATTGAATTGTAAATATATTAAATTGGAATAAAAATTACCAAAGGGTATGCTTAAACCATTTCCAATACTAGTTTGAAAATAAGGAAATATATCAATGGATTTCAAAGTAGGATTTCCAAATACATCTCAGGGTGATAATGTGGACTGTCTTACAGTTGATCAACTAGATAAATATACACATTCCATTCACATTAGAGAATATATATCATTATATTAACATTCATAACTATATATAATTAAAATATCTAGGTTATATTGAGTTCCTCTGTCTATTGTATTTGAATAAGATCCAAGGATGGCTTTTAATTTGATGAAAGGAATATAGAATTCATCGGGTAGTGGATTAAATATCATTAATGCATTTCATCATCAGTCTGATCTAAATACTTAGTGAACTACTAATACCATGGATATTATTGTTCATTATTATTCAATGAATTACTAGGGAATTTAGAATCATGATATTTTATTGGATGATTTTTCTTATACTAACAATTTCTATTCTTGTATATAGATTGAACTTTTTGATGTATTATATAGAAAGGGGTGTATAGCTGCAAAATTGTGGGATAAATTAGTGGAAATGAATTTTATGGGAACCATGTTTTTTTAATAAATGTTTGAGAATGTGATGATTAATTAATAGTATATGATGATGTCTCAAAGTAGGTATAAATTTTTTTGATAATTAAAGGAATGATATTTTTGGGGGTGGTGATCATGTTTTTATAAAGTATATCCATGGAAAATTGTGATAAGTTTGGAAATATTTGGAAGCTACGTTCATGGTTCATCAGAACAAATGAAATCTTAGGGACATTTGGATATGTATCTTACCAGGTGGCCTTACATCAGATTTTATCTTAGTTACAAAACATATATCATGTTTTGAAGATAAGAAAATACATGTATGATTCATCTATTATTTTAATCCAAGAGGTGGTTCCATTTAAAAACTATATTTTTGTGAGGAATATCTATCATAGTTTTATGACCATATAGATCATGTATTGTAGAATAAATCAAATCATCAATTTATGGTTTTATAGAAAAAACCAATGATTAGAGAAGAAAAATTGTAATATTAAAATTAAATGAGGAAAAGAAATCCCCACTTATTTAGTATTTGAATATAATTTTGAGGTTATAATTTAAAGTATAGGGAAGAATTTAACAACACATATAAGGATTGAATAAATAATTTCAGTTTTCATTAGTATTAATTAATTTTATAGTTATATTCATTATAAATATATTAAATATTTGTTAAAATCATAAAGGAAAAAATTTATGAAATAGTTTAATTATTTTGTTTTATTTAATTTGTTAATTTTAAAATTATTAAATTTTATGTTTCAAAAATAAATTTTATTCAGAAAGTAAAAATTAACTTAGGATGATTTTTAGTATTTTTTTGGAATGATTTTTTTCAATAATATGTTAAAATTAATGATTTATATAGAAACTTTTATTTTCCATTTTTATTATTTGAAATATCAAATATTATTCTATAATAGTTTGAATTTTTTATTAGTTCTATTTGGTTTAATAGAAAAAAAATATATTTTTGGGAATTAATTTTTTTACATGAATTTGGTAGAAAATCATTTTATAATTTTTAAAGTCAATTTATATGAAAGTCTATTTTCCATTTTGACATTCATATTTAGTTTTGAATTATATTCTGCAACATATATTTTTTAATATTAAAAAATAGATTTCATATTTAAATTTAATGAAGTCTAAATATGTTAAGTAGTATCGTTTTATATTTAGCAATTATGAATAGTAACCATACTAAATTTTGATACCATAGTAATTGAAAAATTAATTAACTAAGGGTCAAAGGCAACGTGATAAATATAATAATGTGACTGTTACACATTACATAATTTTATTGTACTAGAAAATATAATCAATAATCATCTAAAATTTGCATATATTATCTTTTTTGTAATTTCTCAAAAAAAATTCCATTATAAAATTTTATATAAAGAAAAGTAAAAATTCTCGTCTTATTATATTATTATCCCATAAATTTTTGACATAAGAAAAAAAATGTATGATTGGTTTTAAATAGTTATCTGAATGATAATTTTTTTTCATTGTAATTTATTTTAAATTTTTAATGAATAAATAATTATCATTAATTCATAGTCAATATTGACGCTCTATTTAATTAATAGATAGAAAAATAAAATAATGATTCTAAAATTATTAAAAGTAAAAAATCTGAAGTAAATGTTTTTTTTCATGAAATTTTTAGACAAAAATAACTAATTTGGGAAGTGATCATGTATTTAATTTGAATTCTATATTTTATATGTTGTATTTAATATCAAATTAATTGAATAGTTACAAAAATGATATAGATGATATTTAATAACAAATAATATGATTTAAACATCCATAAAATATTATCTTCATAAATGTGATTACTATATTCTTTAAAAAATGAACCCTCATTCATTTATTGGATGTATTTCAATCTATAGTAACTACCTTGACTCTCATAGAGTGAGAATCCTCGTTATTGTGGAATGTTTGAAAATGGATAGCAAAGACTTAAACCGAAATTATAAATCTATAAAAAAGATGAATATTTTCCAAATGGTATTTAATGAGATCAGATTGACTCATAATAATCGTAAAATCAAATATTGGATATTTTTTACCATGTAGACATAAAAATTAATTTAATATTTTTTGAAATTCCTATAGTTCCCCTCCCCTCTCATATAAAAGGACACCTCCTCTCCATTTTTTAGACATAAAAAGAAACATGGTTTTTCCAATATATTCCAAAATACATTACATGAATACCTATAAATACCATAGAGGCCTTTTTTGATTACATGATCGATATATGAAAAATTTTGTTTTATACTATAAGATGTTGTCTGAAGAATAGGTATCATTCATAACTGAGTGTTTTTTATTTATTAATCCACCTAAAAAATTATTACTAAACCATTATAGAGTAATTAAATCAATATCCTCCATATAAATAGATATCATTTTGTTAGTGGTCTAATTTATACCCATATTTAACCTCAATAAAATGAGAAAGGAAAATATCATTCATGTGTATGATGGACTACCACCGTGAAAAATGATATAATAAATTTTCCGTCACTTCCTCTCATATATGTTCAAAATAATGGATAATATATATATATAATTAATTAAATATTAATCATTTTTTAAAATATAATTTATCATATATTTTCTTTCCATTTCACTCCCTAAAAAATGATTATGGAATTCATGTGTATATGTGGACTTGCACTTCTATGAACCGATGCGATTCATTTTTCAATTCCATTCCACATAGATATATATAAATATATTTATAAAAATAGAAAATAGGATATTTATTATATTATTTTTCATTATTGGCTGATAAAATAATACTTAATGTATTTAAATAATGATCATACAAAAAATAAAGTGTTACTCATACTAAAATATGTCATACCGTCTACATTATTGTAATGTAGTTAATTTTTCAATAAACGTCTTTAATGGTTGGTTTTAAAATTATAATTTATATATAAAAATGACAATTATTTCCTGATAATAATTTTTTACATGATTGAATAATGACCAATCAGACCACAGTGGACCTACCAAATTAATTTTTGTCATATGACCTCAATAATATCAAAACATCCAATTTAATCTAATATTATTATGTAATTTTATATCAAGTGGAATTAAAAAAAAATAAAAAAATTAATGAAACTAGAAAGATTGTTATGAATGTAAATAATTAATGTATGCTTTTTATTCAAGAATATAGTGAACATACATTATTTTTTGAGCTCTAGGTAATGGACTTCCATTTAAAAATACTCTTTTAAAGATTCCATTAAAAAAGTTTTTCTTCCATATTCCTAATTTTAAAAAAATATTAATAATATATTTATTTGGAAATAAAATATTCATAATAGAAAAATTATATCATTTTTTATTTTTTTCAATGGTTTTAAACAAGAACATCTACACGGAATGATTTAAATTTCATTAAAAAGTCAAAAGGAATGTTATATTTTAACATAAACGATGAAAAAATCTTTTTCCACCATGATAACCATTTTTAGATATTGAGAATTCCATTATAAGGATTAATATTATCTTAAATAAATCCCCAATTCTTATTTTTTTGGTATTATGGTATTGAAATTCGTTTTTAAAAGAAAATGTTATTTTGGTATTCGATAATGTATTTATATGAGTTTAAAAGAGGTTTTCAAAGGTTTTTTGATTAAACAGTGAAATCATAAAAAAATTTACTCATGATATTGTAATTGGGAATTATACAAGTAATATGATTTTGGATAATAAATATTACATGATGGGTTTTTCCAAATTATAAGTAATTTGAAATGGGAGATCCTGATATAGCTTATAAAAATGGTGATCTCCACTATAGATATATAAATAATTTTGTAATTGTAATTATATTAATAAGAATTAATGTGGGAGTTTCCAAGGAGGTTTCTGCTATGGATTTAATTGGGATCTATTAATTTCTAACAGTAGTTATGAATGAAATTCCCTATGATTTCTATAAAGGTTTTTTTTCAGGGGTATAATGGTTTTTTTTATCAAAAAGTGTGTATATGTTTCATGTTGAACTAATTTATTTCTTTCAATCCAAATATATTTAGATAAAGGTATACCATTTGTTGGGTTTCATGTTTTCATCGAACTATTGGATTTATTTATTTATTTCCCAATTGGGATTTTTACTCTCATACAATGTTTTTTGAAATGTTTATCATAGAGGTCTAGTATGGGTAAGTGAAAACATTATAATAATATTGATTGTTATTTAAGAGTTATGAAATAATTATCCAAACATATATACTTAAAAGTTACAGGGAATGAATGAAAATGAATTCTAGTCTTAATAAACTAGATTTTGTAAATTTTAAAGCAAATTTCTTATAATATTACTCCAAAAAATGGATATATATCATCTTTAAATAATATTTAGTCTAATATTATTTTTAAAACATTGAATTGAAATAATAAATCACATCGAAAATATATTTTTTATTTTTTATGGGATTTTCACACCATAACCTACACTTCCTTAAAAGAGATACCATTTTATATTATCTATCAGAAAGAGATAGTCATGCCTATTGTGTTTGTTCATCCCTCACATCACATTTCCACATATAACATGATGACTAAAAAAACAGTATTACATGATATTAAATTAATAGGAATGAATTGATAAAAAATGTTGTATATTTAGAAGAATATATTAATATACTAGAATTGTGTGACACAAGACTTGAATAAGAGGTCCCGCCCCCATTAATTCTTATTGGGAGAGATCATGTTGTATCTCCAAAACGCAATGGTACGTGGGAATAATCCTCAAAAATTAAATTCAATGTTGGAAGTACCTTATTATATATATAATTTTTACCCCAATGGGACCAATAGACATATAATGATTATTGGAGAGAATATGACGCCTCATAAAAATACACAGTTTCTCAAAGAAAATTTTTCATAATATTTATAGTGGAGCAAGATCCTATTCACATGATGTTAAAAAATAAGGCATCACATCCATAACTACATAATAATAAACCATACAGATGCCTATCCTCACTACAATACATCAAACTGTATAGTCATCTAACTTATCACAAGTCCTTGAACTACAAACCACATAATTACAGTTTGTAATACCATAATACTTATAACACCATATTCATTATCCCATGATGTTAAAAGGTAATAAATTTTGTAACTTTATAGGAACTTCCATCCATTTTATGTATGAGCTACATCTGAGTAGTGTGATTCATGTTCATATGTTTTTCTCATCATGATTAGTTCTCTATACCTACCCTAAACTAGTACAATGTTATCTCACCTCATCCTAGAACTGTGACATAATCCTCATTATGTTTCCTTCCTAATCAATCAAATAAAACTATTTATTATAAATTCGTTGTACATGAAAAGAATCTATATAGAAAAAAATCCCCATCTCCATGTAAGAGTCTGATCTACGTAGCTACTATATCTAAAAATTACATGTCCCTTGATTATAGTTGATTTAGGATATATAATGACATATAGATATTCTATCATGTGTCTATCTATAATTCCCCATGTAATAAATTCCCTACAATATATACAATATGGGTTTGTGTAAGAGATTAATATATAATAACTATGTGTAAATTGATTCCTTTTATAAAACTAATATATATAAATTATTTTTTCTTAAACCATAAGATGATATCTCAAAAAGATGTATCATTTTTAAGAGATTGGTTTTGATTAATATTTTCTCCAAACTCCTAAAAAATTATTCTACCACTATGAAATAATAAAATTAATATCTTAAATAAATTTAGATATTATTATGTTAGTGGTATAATATATATCCATATGAAAAATTATCAAATTGAATAAAATCCATTGTTCAGATGTAAGACAAACTATCACTTCACAAACTAATCTAATTCATTTTCCATTACCACTTATAATTTATTTTCATAATGATGGATTTTATTTAATTTAAGTACATTAATGAAATATTTATAATTTTATAAATCTAATATTACACCTATTGTACTTCCATTCCATTCATTGAAAAAAATTTGATTGTTTGTACTTGTGAACTTCAACCTCTATGAAAAGATGTGATTCATTTTTCATCACCACATCACATATATGATATACAAATTCTTATTTAGACATATGATATGTTATTTATGATACAATTAAAAATATTTTAAGATACAATTAAACTTAAAATCATTCCATAATGATCATTTAAAAATAGAATCGTTGCCTGTCCACACACACAACATAATTTCACTTTGATTGTAATGTTGTTTATTTTTCATTTCCATATTTTGTTGTAGGTTTTAAAATTATAATTGATATATAAAAATGAAATTTAATAAATTGATATTAATTTTTATATGATGGAATGATGACCTCTTTAACCATATCCAGCCTACCAAATTCATTTTTGACATATTATTCAAATTCCATTAGAACATCGTGTGTAAAAAAATGATTATATAATTTTATATAAAATGGAAGTAAATAGAAAAAATAAATAATGAAGTTAAATAATTTTCTTGGGATAATAAAAAATTAAAACAATGTTTTCAGTTAAGATGATAAATAACATATATGATTAGTGAGACTCGAGGTAAGATACTATATTATAAAATTATTCTCTTAATGTTTCCCTTACCACTAGTTGTCTTAAATGTACATATTTTTATAGATATATTATTAATTTATTTTAATTTAAATAAAAAATTATAAATATAACATAATTTATTTTTTTATTTTCATATATGGTTTCCAAATGGCGTCTTTTAAAGGAAATTTTTGACTTTCTTTTCAAAAAATGTTCTATTTCGACATATATAGCGATAGAAACATTTCATGATACAGTAAACATTATATAATTTTTTTATTACTTTATTTCATTTCATATTTTCTCCCAACAATATTTTTTTCTTTAGATTTAATTTTTTTAATAAATGGTTTAAAAGAATACAATATTCTAATATCTGAATGTGTTTTCTATAAGGGTTTAAAAGTGTTCTTAAAATGTTTTATGATGTATAATTTAATGAATAAATTTTTTTATTCATGACATTGTACTATTGAATTATATATGTTAAATAGGAGAGCATGATACATATTATATTAGGTGTCGATCCCCAAAATATCACATTAGAAATGTCTGAGCCCGATATATCTTATAGGATAGTTCATCTCCATTATATATCTTTAATGAATTGGGAAATGGTATTTATATGAATAGAAATAAATAATAGAGATACCAATGGATTTTCTCTTTAATTTAAATAGACTCAAGTTATTTTTGAATTAATTTATAAATTAAATGATCTATGTTTTTATATTAGGGTTTTATTAACATTTTATATGTTTAAAAAAGTTTATTTAAACAAAAAATGTTTTTATTTTACATGTGTAAATTATTTAGTTTTTTATCAAATAATATTAATATAATGAAAATAATTTCATAGGATTTTATGTTTTCACTAAACTAATGTATTTTCTCTTTTTATGTCTCTTATTGAAGTTTTTCTATCATGATTTTTATTTAATTTTTTTCAAATGATTTTAGGATTGAGAAAGGAACAGAAGAAACCATGTTGATGTCCAAAATTATTTTTCGTGAAAAGAAATAATATTTTATTTTAAAATCGTTATATTGATGAAAATATGGTAACTAATTATATGTGTCCACCATTTAATACATGGGATTTTAATATAAGGGTTATGGCTTAATTTTATAAAAATCTAATCGTAAAAGAACTTTGGGAATGAATGGAATTTAATTATCACTTAATGACACAATATTATGTAATGTTTAAGGGTTATTCATTATAGTTGAAATAATATCACAAGTTTATATAGATTTAGAGTTTGGAATAGTGTCAATATAATAACCTTTAGTGAGTTAATTTTGGTTAAGTTTAAATGATATATTATTTGTGGTTTTCGATGTTGCTTCATTTAAAACATGCAGGTTTAGTGTTGTTTTTCAAAGTGAAAATAAGGATGCTAAATGAGAAATTGTTATGAGGAAAATATAATTCCAAATCAGTATCCCGTAATAGTTGGGATTGTAAATGGAAACATTTTATATAAATATGGATCACTTGTTGCACAATATAAATGCTTGACTTATCAATATTAGAGAGAGATTAGATTTAACATAGATGAACATGGTGATTCTTGGTCACTTCATTAAACAACACCATCTAAATTTCAGCGGAACTCTTGATCCAAGGGTAAATTAAGGATTGATCAGTTCTATTGAAATGATATTCAATGTAATGGGATGTTTGAAACTTCAAAATATAAACATATATTCTTATCATTTTGAATTTGAGGTAGATTGATTATTGTATTTGGTTAATAATGTGTAAGATAGATATAACAATGATTCCTTAGAAATGGAAACATTTAACAAAAATTTTAAGGATAAATATTTCTCTAAGATTTTTCAACAGAGGATGTAGAAATAAAAAATGGAATTAAAGAAAAAATTATAAAAATTATGTTTCTACGTATGATGAAAAAATTGAAAAATTAGTTCATTATGTACTTTATTTTATTTGGGAAATTCATAGTTAATTTAATATATTGTTGTCATATTGAAACCATGTTTGTGAAGATATTTGGTCACACAAGAAATGAAATGATATGATAATGTTACTCAATTTAATAATAAAGTAGATATGTATTATCCTAACAATTAGGTCCACGAGATGATAATAGTAAGAAATGGTCAAGGAGGTAGGAAATAGAGAAGATTATAGGCTATAAGTATGGAGGTAAGATACCAACATATTCCAATTTTAGAAAAAATATTCAGGGAACATTTGAAAAGATCATAATTTTTTTACTAGTGTGGTATGTCTGGTTATAGTTTTCATTATTTGAAATAAAAGAGTCATAAAAAATTATTCAATGGAAGAAAAGAAATCATACTTAGGGTAGGGTATTTTAATTACATTTAGTTGGTTAATTATGCTAGCATGTTTCAAATTTTAGTTACAATGTATGAAAATAATAAATATAGGAAACATTATGGTGTGGAAAAATCACTTTATATACTAAATATGATGTTAGGAAATCAAATAAAGTGGTTTATGTAAGTTAATTGTTTATTTGAATTTTTACAGTACACTATTTGACTTTGTATCTTTACATTCCATCAATTTTTATAAAGGTTCATGTAAAATTGGAATATCATTACATGGAAACAAGATTGAAACATTGGTGAAAAATCTAGGTAGGAATATTAAAGAATCCATGATTTATAATAATCTTCATATCATTATTAGTTGGATGGTCTTTCCTGCACAAAATGTAGAAAGACTCACTATAGAGTTTGATATTATTTAGTGTATGGATTCTCTATCATTTTATCATTCTAAGTTAGATTATAGGGACGATAAATTATTTTTAATTATTTTATACCATTTATATCTTAATAATAACTAGAGAAATTGATTATAGATGGTCGTGGAAGATACCTAGCTCATGTTTTTGTAATGAAAGAATAAATAAAAATTAGTGATTTTCTAGTAGTGAATTAATATATGGATGTTCTACTGAAGTATTTTATTATGTAATTACTGATCAAGAGTTTGAGTTTAATTTTTACTTAGTACCTAATGTTAAGCCTATTTCACAACAACTGAATTGAATGAAATAGGATTAAAATTTTTAATTGAAAAATAAATTATTGATATTTCAAGATAAAGGTTTCTTCATTTAATCACTTCAACTTGGATGAATATATTTTGTTTGTGACAAAAAATGGTTTAATGAGACTATGCATTTATAATAGAGTCTTTCAAAACATTAATATTAATAAAAAGTATCCTTTTCCCCACATCTATGATTTTTTTGACCAACTCTATAAACAACAATATTATCTGAATAATAATCATAGGTTGTGGTGAAATCATTATTTGGTGAAGGTGGTAGTTATTTTTAAGAGTATGTTTCAAAATAGATATGTGAATTATGAGTTTATTGTTATTCCCTTTAGGTTGTCTGATGCACCATTTAGATTCATGAAAATATGAATAATGTTTTCTATTACTATAAGGACTCATTCTTATTACATTACATAATCTTTAATTTAGTTGAGAAATTAATTAATTTATATATTGAGGATATTTTAATGTTTATATATTTATGTAGTTGGGACATAATACATTCATAACATTACACATTATTATATAGTGGATAAAAAACAATATTCATTTCTTAAAAAATATAAAACTCTGTAATTAAAACAAGATCTCGTTTGACAACTCTTAAAACATTTAACATGGCTTCCTTCATTTCCTTACACATTATTATAACCTTTGAAAATATTTTTAAAAAATGGTATGGGCATCAAAAGCTCAGTAATGTATATAAAAAGAAGGAAATAAAATATTAGTTAATGAGTACTTTTAACATATTAAATCACTATCAAAAGACACACTTGTCACCCATATATAATTACTTTGTGAAAAATGATATCTACCAAAGATTAAAATAATAAATAAGAACATAAATAGAACCATAATGTTATCTTGGGGCATTAATAACCTTATCTTGTAACCCTCTCAGCTACCTTATAATTTGAAACCCTCATGACTACCTTAAAATTTGGGTAACCATCGCAGTTACACATGGAGTGACCATATAGATGAACTACAACATACACATAACCAATGAATTGTATGTAGATATAGGTCCCAACCTTCATCATAAACAATGAAAAAGTACCAAAAAATAATCAATCAATATTAATAATTGCATAAAAACATTGTTTTTGAATTTTGTAAAGCAGAATCTTAAAAGAGGATTTAAAAAAATACCCTTATAAATATCGTATAATTCAAGTGATACTTAATATATTGGATGGAATATGTATAAAAAATATAAATAAACATATTTAAACATAATATAAACAAAACCCATCATACAAACAATTTAAATACTAGATATAAAATAATGTAGATGGTTATGTCAAAGAATGGAAATCGGGGTAGGAATTCCCTTATGTTAGGTTCAACTAACATAAATTTTTTTTCAACCTCTTGTATAATGGTTAAAAAAGTGTTATTAGTATTTTAAGGAAACATTTCAATGTTAATAACAACTTATGGGATCATTTCATAACCTTAATTCAACCTTAAAGTTTTAGTATTTTGTTCCTTACATTGTTTTTCGGTGCGTTTTTTACATTATTTCCATGATCGGTTCATGATGGATATTCACATATATTGGCAGTCAAACTCCATAAATATTATGTAGTGGTATTTAAATATGTTCATAACCATAATTTATACCATTTATCATTTTTAATTCTTATATGAGGATGATTCATAAGTTAAAAGATTATTGACATTTGTTTAAGTCATTTTAGCATTTCATTGATCGTAAAAACACAATTTGTTTTAAAAATTATTCACATGTGTAAAAAATGATTACAAAACATTATAAATGTTATAATTAATAAATTATAATCTGGTTTAATAATAAATTGTATGTCATTACCAATCTTGAATAAATTAAATGAAATTGAAATCACATCGTCCACGATGTCGGTAATTCGACAAATCACTACCGATGTTTTAGTTCCATGAATGAGTGGGAGAGGAGAAGAAATTTAATTGTGATTATTCCATAAACATTATTAAATATATATTATATAATATACTGGATCATCCATGAATCTTGTATAAGGGGAGGTGACAAAATAATAATAAATGAAAGGAATCTCGATATAAAAGAAAAGTTGAGAAATCCTTTACAAAAATTCAGTAGCCTAACGACATCACTTAAAATTTCATAAAATATTTTGATGAGAGAAAAGAGGTATGTCATAATTTTTAAATAATATGTGAACTAAGTGGAATATGTAATGATATATCCCAGTATAATCCAAATGAAATTAAAAATAATAATATAAAATGAATGAAAAGAAAGAAAAAAAAGGTGTTTACCTCTTGATCTATTCTGCTTAAGATCCTTCTTATGGCCTTTTGTTTAAGAATTTTGGTGAGAACATATGCTCTAGGATATGGGGAAGACTCTTGGGAGGAGTATTGGGCAGAACACAGGTAAGGATATATTCTTGAGAGGTGTGGGAGGAAGAGGGAAATTAGGGCTGTATATATGGTGGAGGATGGGGTATTTTTTATTATTTTACTCATTATTATAATATTTTTCCCAATACTATGAAAAGTATAAATTCAATT
Organism: Viscum album; assembly: GCA_963277665.1. NCBI lineage: Eukaryota > Viridiplantae > Streptophyta > Magnoliopsida > Santalales > Viscaceae > Viscum > Viscum album. The sequence continues at coordinate 965,064,508 of OY728133.1, read as the reverse complement.
GAAACAATATATTAATAATGGCATGTGAGTTCAAATCATGTGGTCTTACATCAACCTTTAATCATTATTGATTCAATAAAACGTACAGATCACAGTTGTAGATACCTGTTTATCGGAATTCAAAACATAGAAGAAGAAAAATAATGATTAAAGGATATATATCAATATCTACTAATTTTTTTTTTCATTCAATTCAATTTAATATTATTAAAAAAATCCGTGATGTTACAATTAATTTTTAAATAAATTTTTTGTTTTGTTTATAGATGATATATAAGTATATTTTAAAATTCAATAATACTATAAAAGAAAAAAATGAATTAATTTTTGAAACATAAAATGAAGACTAAATTTCATTGAAATTTTTGAAGGAGTGAATTTTAGATGCAATAAATTAATTTCCTTGGCAATTTTTTAATAATGATAACATAACATTTGAACCTACTAAAATTGAAATTGTTGAAAATTTCTAATACTAAAAAGTGTCAGAATGATTCATTTATTTTTTGGATAGAAGGTTACTTGACGTGGTTTATTGAATTTTTTGTTTTTGTTTAACCAAATGAGTATGCTAAATAAAAAGTGGTAAATTCATCTAGATTCCATAATGTAATGATTATTTTCAAGAAACAAATAGAATATTGGTATATTCATTAGTTTAGGACTTACCATTAAAATCAGTAGATACTTGTGATTTAAAATAATCCAATTTTATATATGGAATGAAATTTTATAGTATAATTTCATAGAAAATAATATTATACATTTAAAAGATATTTTTTCTGAAATAAATATTTTCTACAGCAATTCATGAATTCAAATTTTAATTAAATTATATAACATAAATAATTTTAATATTTAAAAATAGATTCCATATTTAAAATTATGATGTAATAATTTGGTAATTCGGTCCCTTTTATTTTTATCCATCATGAATAACAATCCAAATATGTTTTTAAATGATATTAAAAAAATGGATTAACCAAGGGTTAAAAATAATTTGATAAATTGAAAATACGACTGTAACACATTCTATAATTTTATTCTATGATTATATTTAATATATAATCATATAAATTTTAAATGTATTAACTTTTCCTAATTTTTCATAATTTTTTCCTTGATAAAATTTTATGTAATGAAAAGTAAAAAATGTCATTCTCATTATTTTATTATCCTTTAAATTTTTTTACATATTGATAAAAAGAATGTTTTTTTCATTGTGAATCATAATATATATGATAAATGATTTTTTATCTGGGTAACTTAGTTTAAATTTTTAGTGAAGAAATAATTACAATAAGTTCTTAAGAAACATTAACGCCGTATTTATTAAATTAACAAAAAAGTAAAATAAAATATTCTAAATATAATAAATGTAATAATTTTTTTTGTGATTATTATTATTTGTCAATTTTTTAAACAAAAATAACTAATTAGGGAAGTGTTAAGATATTGTATTTTAATTCCATCTTTTTATGGTGTATTTAATATTAAATTAAATGAATTGTTCCTGAATTGACATTAATGATATTTTATAATAAATAAAAATTAATAATATGATTTAAAACTCTAAAAAATATTATCATAATCCACATTATTATTATATGATTTCAAATATAAATCATTTTCCATTTATTGTATGCTTTCATATATATAGTAACTATATGGACTCTTATAGTGTTAGAAACCTTATTGTTGTGAAAAGTGTGAAAAACTATTAGCATGGGTTTAAAACCCAAATATAATAGTTAAAAATAAAATAAAAATGTCCAAATATTATTTATTGAGACTAGTTTTTTTATAATCATTTTAAAATCAAATATTGTTAATTTTTATCTAGTTATACATAAAAATTAATTTATATTAATTTATTATTGTAGAAAATTCCAAGAGTGCCCCTTACCTCTCTTATAAAGGGACACTTCCTCTCTATTTCTTCACTCATAAAAAGCAATATGTTTTGGAAAATACATTTCCTAATCCATTACATAAATCTCAATCTATATACTAGATTCCATTTTTTGATAATATAATCATCCTTGTAAAGATTTTGTTGTATACTATATGAGGATGTCCACAAAGATGTATATTTTTAACTGAGTACTTTTTATTAATTCTTCCAGATAATTCAAATATTATAAAACCATTATAAAATAATTAAATCAAAATCATCCATATAAATAGATTTTATTATTTTAGTGGTATAATGTTTACCCATCTTTAATCACCATCATATGTGAAAGGAATCCATTTCTCGTGTGTATGTAGGACTACAAGGTCTTGAATCGATGTAATTCATTTTCCTTCTTCAGCTGTTAGAGATGGTTAAAATGATAGAATATATATATATATATATATGATATTAATTAAATATTTATCATCATTATATAGGTAATAATTTTGGATCACTAGGTCAAATACCCAAATAGATGATAGGGGGGAGAATCAGGTTAAGTCAAATTAAACTAACTTCTCCTTGTAATGTTGTTTTGTTGTAAAAAAATACTATTCTCTCACTTTCCCGTAAAAAAGTATGCACATAAATTAAATAATGCATATAAAACAAGAATTGTATTTGGTTCACCAAGAATGGGATATTTCCTTGTATCATACAATGAAGATGTTCCGATATACAAAATCCACTAAAACACTACAATTTAAAACATTCAGAGTGGACTCATTGTCTCTCATTGATTACAACCAATAAAAATTTTAATGCTCACTTCTCTCTCAGATAAAGTGTTCTCACTGATTCTTCAAAGGATCCAATCATAGTTTACAATCATTTATGTCCATTCATTATCTCTAATGAATTCATCCTCCACTATATGTATATGATCTATTTATATCCCACATTCATTCATTGATGAACAAAACTCTGCCACCAATATATTAGGAAACTCCAAATTTTTCATGAAACATTTAATACATCTTGGGTGAAACTTTAATTAATTATTAACAAGATTCCATTTTGGTCATAAAACACCCCTTTCACATAACATAAATCTTACGTGCAACTAAAATCTTACGTGAAACTTTCAAATATTAGAAATAACTTAAATTCCTTTCCATTACTCCCTTTGCGTAAAATTATTATGCGATTGAATGCATATATTTCATCTTTGTCTTGAGATCTACCTAATTAGGGGTTCTAACTCTTATTTATAGGCATCATTGACCCATGTGTGTAAAATACGACGTGCCGTACGAGGACCTATTTGAGTGCACAAAACCCAATTTTATGTCGCATTGGGTACACAAGTTTCTTCTGTGTAACCTAATATTTTGTGAAAATTTAAAAATAATTTTCCCACTACATACCTTTGACATTTTTTCTTTTTTCTGGTACTGAAATATTCCTTTCATGAATGATTCCAAACAACCTTCAATATTGAACGCAATATCCATTTTCAAAAACAAGTTTCTCCATTTTCTGATTTTAGGTTGCAAAAAATTAGAAAAAACTGGATAATGTCTCCACATTGTATATGTTATTTTTGTACAATGTACGATATTAAATTCATTTTAGATGGTTCTCTTTCAACATTGGTTGTCAAAAAAATATTTGTTACATGACAACAGAACATGGAAACCTTGTTTGTCAGCAAACAAACCCTCTTTGTCAACAAAAACAATCTACCAAAAAATGATTCTGTTTTTCCTTGAGGGATTTTTTCCAAACAATTTCCCCCTTTGGGTTTGTAGAAAAATATTTCATAAATTTGTATCTAATAATTTATTCTTCTATATTATTCCATCATTCACCTATTACGATTTATAAAACGATCCATGATTTTTTAACACATACACTAAGCCCCCATGATCTATGCTCGGTGTGAAAACCAAGTGTATACTGAATTTTTTTTCAATGAATCACTTCATTTCTGACGTTAATTATTCAAACCAAACAACTTGTTTCTTCACAAACATGAGTTTTTTTTGACAAATATTGTTTGATCGAACACATATAGCATAGTTATATTTGAAACTCCTTATTTAATTCATGGGTTCTTGTGTTTTCCATGTTAAAAACTAGATGATCACTTCGAACATTTAATATTTAGAATCATGTGTCTCACCTATCTCGTTGCTCCCCCTTTTTCACTTCTCCAACTATTAGCTTCTACCTATGTCTCAATAGAGACATTTTTTCCATCTTTGATAACCAAAATTTTCCACCTTAAAGAACCATAATTTTTTCACCTTTGTGAACAAACAAAAAGGTCAATTATTTTTGGTATTCAACATATTAGAGAACACATATTAATATATTAGGTGGAAACCAACCATACCTTACGGAGGGGGTCCTACATTTCTACTTTTTCAAGTGCGGGTAGTCGAATGAACTCCAAGATCCATTCAATGCCTCCCAAATTCATCTTTGGGTAAGGACATTGTAAAATGTTTTGCAACCGATTGTTCCGATGTCACATACTCTTACTTAACAAGACCTTGCTCGAATTTCTCATTGAGAAAATAATATTTGATTTCAATTTTCCTTGTACATGGGTGATGGAATATATTTTGTCTAATATTAGTAGCACTTGAATTATCACAATGGATTCCAATCAAAGGCTTAGCGTATACTCTAATATTATAATGCTGCTGCTTTCCACAATACCTACATGCATGCTTGAGTATATGAAATATACTCAACTTCTGCTTTGATCAATGAGATGAAATGTTGTTTCTTTCTCAACCAAGAAATACAAAATACCCCAACATAGAATGCAACACATGATGTTGAATTTCTATCATCTACTCATCTAGCCCAATCTACATTTGTATATCCCAATAAATAATTTTGTGATATATCTTTATACACCATATTCAAGATTCACAGTTCCCTTGATATACCAAAGAATTTTTTCCACTACAATCTTGTGGATTTAATTAGGTTTATATTGATATCTTACTTCATAAATTTTGGAAAAAAAAATACAAGGTATCGTTGCTATCAAGAATAGTAAATATCAAATGATTTTCCAATACAATGTTATATTAACTACCTTTCCATCATGATCTTTTTATTGTTTCATTTGGGAAGAAACCAAGCTTCTCATCTCCTTGGAAATTTCCATTCTAAAAATAATCTAAGACCATCCTTGGAATATTTGGACATAAAATTAAGGTCACATTTCTTCATTGTGTCACTTGTAAACTATGGTTTTTACTAATCTTATGAATTTACCAAAGAATATACGCCTGGAGTGTCCATTCCAAGAGCGCAGAAAGGCTCGTTGTGGTGTACCATGATACCCAGAGTTAAGCCATAAAATCGTAGTTAGATTTTTCACCCTTATGTAGATTTTTTCCAAGAACATCTGAAAGGATATGAAAAATCAAGCTAATATGGGAGAATAACGGAATGTTCAAATCAACGCTCTGACAGTGGTGTAGTGTTAAAACTTCAATAAAAATAGTGATTTTAAAAACTGTTACCCCAAGACAATGATTTTCGGGGGAAATCAACCACAACCACTATGTAAACATGGAAGGGATTAATCTATCACTACATCTGAGGTAGAGATTCATTCAATAATAGAGAATGTACACTTTGATTCTAGTTTTGTTTGTTCTTTCTTATCATTCATGTTTATTATAACTATTCAAACACACCACAGAATATGAAGGATAAGTTATCTGTGATATCATCCAATAAAGAAATTATTTCATCAAGGTTTTATAACTCCACCTATGTTAATGTTTGTGGAATGAAAAACCCATTAAATTTGGTCATACTTCTTTTAGTATAATTGATGATATCTTGTGCATGGATTGGATATCATTATACATGGCCAACATCAACTATATGGAAAGGGAGATTACTCTTCACATCCCAAAGTATCATCCAATTAAATTTAAGTGTAAGGAGGATGATGAATCTCCTTTGGAATTAACATCTCAAGTCTGAATTTTAATTCTTTATGTGCATGAATTTATAGCACAAATAATCTAGAAAAAGGAGTGAATCATGCTTGATGACCTTCCCATAGTGTAGGATTACACTGATGTATTCCCTGAAGAGTTTCCTAGTCTTCCCCCTGATCAAGTGGTTGGGTTTTCAATTGAACATATTCCTGGATATCTACCATTATCAATGACACCTTATAGAATGGACACCATAGAACATAAAGAGCTAAAGAAGCAGTTATAGGAGAATCTAGAGAAGGGTTTGATAAACCTATGTGCCTCACCATGGGGTGCACCAGTCCTCTTCGTCAAGAAGATGGATGAATGAATGTGCCTCCACATCGAATATGGTGAGCTCAATATAATCATGATAAAGAAAAAATATTACATGCATTTTATAGAAAACTTGTTCTATCTGCTTCGTGGGACTAGTTATTTTTCCAAGGTGGACCTTCGATTTTGATATCACCAATAAAAGGAGAGAATGAAGATATTCCCTAGACTTCCTTTCGAATGAGGTATGAGAACTATGAGTTCATTGTGATGCCTTTCAGACTCACTAATGCTCCAACAACATTTATGAAATTAATGAATAGGGTATTTAGAGAATACCTCGAAAAATTTGTGCTAGTCATTATTGCAGATATCTTGATATTCTCTAAGAGTAAGGATGAAGATGAGGAAAATTTGAATACTATGATAAAAAAAATTATGAATGAAGAAGCTGTATGAAATGTATAGTAAATGTTAGTTATGGATGAAGGAAGTATCTTTCTTGGGGCATGTTATCATGGGAAAAGGGATATCTATAGACCCTTCCAAGACAAAAGTGATTGAAGAGTAACCCATGAGAACATCTATTATAAAGATCCATAGCTTTCTGTGTCTAGCTGAGTATTATTAAAAATTTGCGATGAAATTTTCATGATTTTTTTACCCAATGAACAAGATGAACCAGAGGGGGGTAATGTTTTTCTGGACTCTAGAATGTGAAAAACGTTTTATGGAGTAAAAAAGAGGCTAATCACTTTTCCAATACTCATAATCCAAGTAAGTGGAGAACTTTTAATAGTGTATAATTATACTTATAAAAAGGGATTAGGATATGTGCTGATGAAAAATGATAATGTGATAGCATACACCTAATGTAAGCTAAACATACATGAGAAAAACTATCCCACACATGTTTTGGAGTTGGTGTCTGTGAAAATTGTGTTAAAAATATGGAGGCATTCTCTCTATGGGTAGAAGCCTAAGATATATACTGATCACAGGAGTCTCAAATATATATTGAAACAAAAAGAGCTTAATAGGACCCAATGTAGATGGATATAGATCATCAAGGATTTTGACTTATCAATCCACTTATTTCATAGTATATCAAACAAAGTGGCAGTTGCTCTATGTTGAAAGGATCCTACCTCTTCTTCAATGATGATAATTGAAAAAGAACGGGTCTTCATATATTTTAAAAGGACGGACATGGGAATCAATATGGGAGGAACACCATCAATCCATTCTCAAATTATTTCTCAACAATACCGCATGGAGAAAATAAAGGATGATCAAGGAAAAGATGTGGAGATTCAGAAAAGAATAGAAGCTGTCCAAAATGGGGCATCCCTTGATTTCAATACTGACGAGGAAGGAGTTGAATTATTTGGATCATTATTCTATGTACCATCCTATCATGATATAAAGAGGATATTTTTAATGATGCACATAACTCGACCATATCTATTTAATAAGGGAGAAAAAAGATATATTGATATATCCCAGAAAACATTTGGTGGGGAAATATGAAATGAGAGATTTCTAAATATACATCAAAGTTTCTGGTATTTAAATAAGTGAATAATGAAAGATAGAAGTCTAGGGGGATGATGGAACCACTACCCATGACAACATGGAAGTGGGAGAACATCACTATGTACATTTTCACTGGAGATACAAGGACATCGAGAAGAAATAAGGCGATATGGGTCATTATGCATCAGCTTAAAATGACAACTCATTTTATCACAATTCGATATAACTTAGCATTAGATCAAATTGCAATGATTTACATGAAATAGGTGGTTAGGAATAAAATATTACCACTATCTATTATATCCGATAGAGATATGAGATTTACCTCGATGTTCTGAAAATGTCTCCAACATGCTCTAAGAACTAAACTATGAATCAGTATGGCCTACATCCTCAAACAGATGATCAATCTGAGCGAACTATTTAGACAGTGGAAGATATGTTCAGATAATTTTCTTTGAATTTCAAAGGAGGATGGTACTAACATCTTCCAATTGTTGATTTCTCCTCCAAAAATATTTTCCTCTCGAGTATCTGTATGGAACCATACAATGACTTTTATGGGAAAAGGAGTAGAAAAATAGCGTGTTGAGATGATATTGTTGAGTGTAAGCTTCTAATACCTAATATGGTTTGAGAAATAGTGGATAAGGTGAAAATCATTCAGAAAATATAATTGTAGCCCAAATTCGACAATAGAGTTATGCAGACAATCGTCGATGACACCTTTTGTTCAAAGATGGAGACATGGTATTTCTTCACATATCTCCATGTAATAGGGTCATGTGGTTTGGTATTAAAGGGAAGCTAAGTCCCAGGTAAATCGGATCCTTCGATATTCTTGATCATATCGGGGTTGTGGACTATTGAGTGACACTTGCAAAAACCTTGTCCAAAGTGTATGATGTCTTTCATTCATCCCTCTTAAGGAAATACATACCCAACTCTTCATATGTACTCTCTTCAAATGTGGTATAGTTGGAGGAAGATATTTATTATGAGGTGCATCCAATGAAGATCTTGGATCATATAGATGAAGTTCAATGTAAAAAAACTACTCACCTGGTTTATGTATTATGGAAAAACCATAAGTACGATGTGACAACATGGGAACTGGAGGAACAAAGAAAGGAAAAGTACCCACACCTATTTATGACCGAGAGTATAAAATGAAATTTTTGGGAGAAATTTCATAAGGAGGGAAGAATATAAGGACCAATGTTTTATAAATGGAGATTATATTCTTATAAAAATATAATATAATCACATAGAATCACAACACAATGAACTACTAAGTTCAATGTGACCTTTAAACATAACTTCGTTAGTTATGTTTTTTGAATTCTGAAAAATGATCATCTACAATTGTGATAAGTAATTTTTTTGGTGTCTGATAAGAAAAAAATAATTTTTTATGAATAGTAACATACCATAATGAATAGTAATATACCTTTATAAATATTAATGAATAGAAAATTGGCCAAAAAATAGAAACATCACCCATGAATGTATAAATACAGTTTAAACATCCTAAAAGTGAAAAGGTGGTCATCGTATAAGAAATGGCATTTTTTTATGTCAAAAATATTTTCCTTACAAATATATGATTAATTTAATAATTTTAAAAGGTAATTTATTTTAGTAAAATGTAATCATAAATTTTTACACTATTTTCTTATTTTTATATGATAATTTTATCAGACCTGGATTAATTTTTCATGGTGTTATAAAATGAGTTATATTTTTAAGGATGTTTTTGTTGAATAAATTATTATTTTATTTGAAAATTAAAATAAAAATATTTATAAAAATATTTTCTAAAAATTGAGTTCGTTTTTTATGTATACACGTTTAAAATTGGTTTGTGTGATTTTTTGGATTTTTATAAAATTCTTGAATTGTTACTGAATAGTAAAAATATCGTTTTGAGTTTTCCGTATGTTTAATGAAATCATAATTATGAAATAAAATTATGGTCGAATTTTTTACAATTAAATAAGATATTACTATAACTATAGGGATAATACCATTTGATAATACAATGGGAAATCCCATGGTTTCTAAATAACTACTAATGAGGTGCCCTTCGAAATTAATAAATAAAATCTCTCTATTTTACTATAAATACCCAATCTTTCTTAAATTTTATAGAATTAAATATCAATAATCATCAAATATATGGTATTTTTACCTTTATAGAAATCCCTCCAAAGGTGTCCTCAATCCCCCAAGGCCCCAACCATAATGTTGAAGAGTGACTTCACAAGGTAAGGGAACCTTTCACCCTCCTTTTTTAGTCAACCCTTCTTTTATGTTATCGCTTTGATTTTCCATTCTCATATATTGGCGTTTGATATTATGTATCCCTATTTATTTAATTTTTATTAACATATTATGAGATAAAAATTTTTCTATCATCAATTAATTTTATGAATATTTATCTGATGAAGTAAGGCTGCACAATTTTCATAAGGTATATATCAACATTTCTTTTATTTTCATGTTCATTTTATTTTTTTTCTTTCCACACCCATTTCATCCAAAAGTTTTTATGAATCCATTAAAATAAATATATTAGAATTTTTTCATGGTAATGGAATAATTATTCTTCTTCTATCCTTTAACTTTTTTATACTAAAAATGAAAACACCATCCTAGATGTGTTAATTAACAACATTCAAGGACGATGGGTTTGAAATTTATGTTACCATCTTCATTTTTGGGAATAAAACCATTTTCATGGTTTAACCAGACCATTATATATTTCTGATGTATCATCTATGGTTCTGAAATCTTATTTTACTCATGGTTTTGACTTATAAAGCCAAATGAGTTCATTGTGTTCAAAAAACCGGCAATTAACCCAAATAGTTATCATTAAATAATTTCTATAGTGATTCATTTTCATGGAACATAACCAAATGAAATTTAGAATCATGTAACCTCATGGATTTTCACTAATAATAAATAACTCCAATTTAGTACAACCATCCCCATTTTACTTGATTCTCTGAACATGAATATAGGTGAACCAATCATTAGAATCAAAGAAACCAATGGACCCAAACAATGATGTAGAACCTCATATCAAATAAAAAGGTTATGTATGAACACAAAAAGTATTTAATAAATAATTTTCATAAATAATATGTTCTATAATTTGTAAATAATGAACCTCTTTTGACTATTCTAGTCATTAATATCAAATGGGGAACTCCATGAGACTTATGGTAAAGAATTCTACCCGAACCACCATTATTCCTTCTCATTTCTCTATCTTTCTTTTTACCAAAATTAAGTTATCCTATATTTTTATTTAAATATTATATATACTGTGAAAATGATCCAAAATAATGTTTTAATATCCATACCTCATTCACTTTCTAGGATATACATGTATTTATGTGATTCCCTCCTCGATAATTCCCAATAATCAAGATCGTTTTTTGGGAACTTTCCGAATACTTATCTGATTTCAAGTGCACTATATATTATGTTTTAAGACTCCATTTTATTTATTAAATGTGTATTTTATTAATTAAAACCTTCTTGGATCCCTTCTAGTTTAGTATAAAGTATTTTTTCCTTTTCCATTTTAATGATTCTATAGTATTTTTTTTATAACCACTCAAAAATGAATTTATGTTAAAACATCTTGAATACATTTCTCAAATGGTTTCACATTAGCTTTTCATCTCTTACAATACTATCTTCTTATTTTACCTTATTAATTTCCATGTATGTTATAATTCCATTCTCTCATGGATACTTTTATGATACACCCATTCATTATGCTTTATGGCATGAATGTGATACCCATTTATCTCGATGGACTCCCTTTTGTTTATGTATGATTGATTATGTATGATTATTTATATGGAATGCATATTCATGTACATGTGATGATGGGTCTGCCAAGATAGAACTTCAATTAACTGCGTAAAGTTTGTCTCATGAGATGTTATGTGCAACGGTCTTGACGATTAGCCTTGGATTGTGATACTATGTGAAATGGTCTTGGCAGTAATCCCTGACTCATACTAAATAATTATTTTATATTGCTTCCACATTTCTATGATTCAATGTTTATATGATCCCATGTTTATATGTTATGATTTCATATGTTCTATAATTTTTTGACATTAGGTCATGTCTTCTAACCCATATACTTAAGTCTTATTCTTATATATACTCCCTTTTTAGTCTTTTTATATCATTCATTTGTTCATGTGTTACCTAGGATATCCTATAAAGATATATGAGAACAATGGAAGATAAGATCTTCTTTTGGAGATTAAATAAATTTTTTTATAATGGTTGTAACACTCCAAGGATTTATAAGATATATTCTTTTTAATTTCTTTCATATCTTCTTTTATACACTACACCATTATTAGCTTGTACTATACGCAACACCATATTAGTTTGCAATATACGCAACACTATTCTTGGATCGTGTTACACACAATTTCATGTTCGTAATATTGAGCGAATATATATATGTATATATATATATATTCAACGTATAAATACAATATGGTTGGATTCTGTTATACAAAACAACAATGAAGTCTTGCACTACACGCAACCCTGACTTGGCTTGCATTACACGCAATTGCGACCTACTTCGATAGCGTGTGTTGTACGCAATACTGGGTTTCACTAAACAATGATATATTATTATAATATTTTTATGAACTACCCGTTATGTATAGTATTAAATAAATTTTAAATTTTATAACATTATTTTTCATCTTACACATTTTCTTGAACATGGTATAAGAACAAAATAAATTTTTAGGGTAAAATAAGTATTTTTAAAAAAATGCAGTTTTTCCACCTTTTAATTGCACACCCACATTAAATCTAGTTTTTTAAATTTTTATAATTTCAATTTGAAAAAATAAAATTCTTCTTTGGAATCAGGAAATAAAAATTTACTTTGGATTAATTTGTCATATTTTTCTGGTAACTTTCATATTTTGATGAATAGTAAAAACACGCTATATTTTAATTAAAAACAACTTTTTTCATCACAATAATTTATATGGTAATATTATAATTTTGAATGGTTTTAAAGTATTGATAGAATATATTTTTACCATTTAATATAATGTATGTCATTAACATTAATTTTACATTGAATTCATAGGTAAAAACATTTCAATCTTTTGCAATGTTTTAACTTTTAAAACACATTTTATTAACAATGGGATTAATTTTAAATTAATCTCTGCAACTTTTGTGTATTGAATTTAGAAAAATGGATTCTATATTTGGAATTAGTGGGTCCAAATTATGTGAATAAGGTACTTTTAATTTTTGGGCATTATGAAAAGTAACTACGGTAAATTTTATTTACCATAGTAAAAGGTATATCAGGTAATTAATGGTAAATATAATATTATAAAATTACTCTAACACTTTTCTTAAAATACATGGATGCTTATATTTTGTCCTAAGTAATATTTGGGTGGAAATTAAATCCATTGGAACCCACTTGGATGTGATTATCACCATTAATTTATTTTATTTAAAGGAAAGTTAAATATGTCTCACTCAACTTTAATAATTAAAGTATTTAAAATATAAGTTTATACAGAATATAAATTCTGTTATAAATACTCATTTGAAAGATAACATATTTTTCTTTATCATGGTAATTTATTTGTAATTTTTAAGAGTTATTTAATTACCTTATTATATTATACATTAATGATGCAGAAATTATTTATTTAGTGAAAAATAAATAATATTGTTTTTATTGAAAAATTAATAAATATCAAAAAGCCAAAAAATATGAAAAAAAACTTATTAGTAGTGTATATATAAACCCTAATCATTCACTGGACGAATTGTTGACCATTTGGATTCTTATTAGGGCGATTATGACACTTATAAAATTTTATTTTAAATGATTCCAAAGTTGTCACCTTCATAATTTAATAAAGATAACAATTTACATGTTTTTATTATAAGATGATAAATTCGAGTAAATTTATTATTATAAAATAATTTTTACTTTTCTTCATAAAAGGAATTTATTTTTAATTTTTATATAATTATTAAGTATATTAAATAATTATAAAAATATGTTGTACTAATTATTTTATTAAGAGATATACCAAATAAATGGTTTTAATAATATTAAAATAAATAATATATTAACGATTTAATTTTATCCAAGAATTTTATAGACAAAGTTGAAATGTAAGGAATTTATTAAATATTTTAGTTCGAATATATACTCTGTTTGGATTTTATTTAAATTCAAATAAATGAATAGTGTCAAAATTGACACTATTGTTATTTTATAAAAATAACATATTATTAAATTGTTTAAAAATCACAAATTTTTTAAAAAAATATAAATTGTAATTTATATAGTCTAAAATTTTATAAAGTATCCAATTATGGAAAATTAACAACACATAAGTTATTATTTATAACCATTTAAAATTTAGAAATTTATTAACACAAATAAAATTAAATAGATTAAATAAGGATAAAACAAAATGATATGGTTTAAAATAAGATCAAAAAATGTATAAATTTAATTGGTTGAGGATATTACAACCCTATCTCATCTAATATTTGAATGGAGTCATTTTTTGAGGTTTTTATGTGTGGTTTTAATTTATATTAAACTAATACTTCGGAGGATTCCAAAGGTGCCCCTCTCCTCCCTTAAAAAAGGGAACCTCCTTCCTCTCCTCCTCACACCACATTGAGAATTCAAGCTAGACCAACCACTTCCGATTTATCTTCTCCACTTCCCTAGAAACATCCTAGAGGTCCTGGTCTACTTCAAAGACCAATCTTAGTGCCCTATGAGGATGTTTCAAAGAGGCGTATCGAAGCAGAGGTAATATCCGTTACCGATTCGTTCAAATTTATTTCTTCTTCTAAATTCTCTTCATTAGTTGTTTAATTATACTGTAATAACATCAGTATCAATAATATGCTGATATGTCATTATTAATATTAAACAACCCCATTTCACCTTGTACCCTTCCTAAGGAAAGTAAAATCACCGCGCGTGCATACGTACAGAATACCCTCTACACGCCGTGGTGTAATATGTTTTTCCACCACCACCTTACATGGATGGGTATAATGGTGTAAAGAATAACTAAATATAATTATAATAACATCATACTGATTCTAGGATATTATATCATTCACTCCTATTTTATTCAATAAATATGGGAATGATATCATCGCTCGTGCGTACGTATGGATTACCGTCTCCACGACACGATGAGATTCATTTTCCAAGTTAACAATTCAAGAATGATTATAAAGTATATATAATAAGTAATTATGAAATATATGACATAATAATGCTACTAGATATATATATATATATATATATACGTATGTCATCTACTTAATTCCATTCAATTCAATAAACAAACAAAAACAGCGTTCATGCGTACGTACGGCCTACCATCTCCATGAACGGTGTATTTATTTCCATTTATCGATCTATTATATATATGTATATTCTGAATATATATAAATCATGTTTTATATTCTGGAATTAAGAAATCATGATCTAATTAATCATATGAATAATTACAAGTCAAAACACGGATGACAAATGAAACAATATTACCTAAAATGCTCTTTGACATTGAATTTACAAAAGTAGAGGTAATATAATGTCATTAGTGAACAATATATGATATCATAACAATAAATATGATTCTGTAATAAGTCAATGACATTATTTAAATCATTATACTGGAGTTTTGGATACGTACGAAGCATATCATACCTACGGTAATGGATAATTATTCCAATCTCCTTCTTATCTGAGATTGATTATTCGTAAGTATTTACTAGGGTTATTGTTATCATCCATGTCCATGTTTTCTAAAAGTGTTTTTATGTATGTTTGAAGTCCTTTTTACTCATTTTTTACTTTTACAACATGTTATTAAAGGAATATTCTTTTTTTACCATATGAGGAACTTTTTAAATTTTCTGAAAAAAGTATGAGGAGAATGTTTTTTTAACTTATACAGCAGGAATGGATTTTTATGGTTTCATGACTGCAAATTATCATGAAGTTTATTCTACAATAGGTCATTATTATTTTACAAAAAATCATTTTATTTTAAAATTTAATGTCATTTTTTGATAAGAAATTGATTTTAAAGAAGAAAGGATATTTTCCAAAAGAAGTCATTTCATGTGTTTTGTCAAAACTATTTTCCATCTATGATGACATTATTTTATATGTGTTTGTTTCAAGTATAATGTCTCTATGATTTACATGGTTTCAATTTTCTAATGATGAAATATCCATTTGTTTTATATGGATTATGTGATGATGGGATGATATTTATGAAACCCATTTTATTCATTGGGTTATGATGAATGTTTTACGTTTATTTTGTGGAACAAGTAAGAATGATTTCATTATGAGATGGGTGTGACCTATATCTCCCTCCAATGAATTCGGTAAAGATTATATATCTCATGAGATAGACATGGCTAGAATGGTAAGTTTATCTGGTTCAGTGTTAAAGGACTCAAACAGGGAGTGGACTCGATTCAGAAAGGGACTTTGTCCGCTAAGATGGTCTTGGAAGCAATGCCATGACTACTAGGGAAATCATAACATGTGCTGAATGGTTTCCACAATTACATGTTTTTTCCCATTATATTTTATCATAGTTGATGTTCCATTATGATATATTCCTTACATACTTCCACGATTTATGTCTTTCCTCAAGACTTTGATGTTTAAATTTCATGGTCATGTTTTTCCTTTCAAATGATTTTGGATTGTTTTATGTTCTCTATGTTTGCCCTTATTGAGCATTTGAGCTCACCCTTTATATGTTTTATTTTCCCCAGGATAAAAAAGAAATGTTTTAGGTAAAAAAAGGGAAGATCTTTTTGGGAGATGTTTAAGATATTTCACCAATATTAGAAGATTATATTCCAAGTTTCCAAAGACAATAAACCACTACGATCCTTGAGTGTCTGTTTTTGTTATGTATTAATTATTCTGCAAAAGTAATGTAATTTCCATGTACATCAAGTTTTGTGTCTCTACAATTATTGATTATGTACCTAGTATTTTAGGAATCTAGACATTACGATACTTGGATTCTACTCTGATTTACAATTATGATTAAAATCATGTAATGTTATATGTTGAAAGTTAGGGTCACTATAAGTATTTTCTTCTAAAGCATCATCTTAAACTTCTTCTCCCCCTCTGTTTCATAACTCATCATCAGTTTCATCAGGGTATTATTCACTATGTTGTTGAATATAATCTTCATTTCCACTACATGGTCATCATTTCTCTAAACGAAATCTCACATCCTATTATTAAAGAACTTACATGATTTTCTTTTTCTCGAGTACCCAAATAATATCCCCTCATCTCAACATGACTCATGTTTCCTGTGTTTTTCTTTTTTGAGACTAATGCACATACATCCAAAGATTCAAAAGTATTTCACTATTAGATTCATTCCAAAACAGGTCTCATATGGATCCAGTCCTTTTATCGAACACAACAAATCCCTGTTTGAAATTTAGACTGATGTCAATACTACTTCCTTCCAAAATTTATATGGTAGGTATTTCTTAATATGCATCATTCTAGCCATGTTTCTGATGATGTGATTTCTCATTTCAAACTCTCCATTTTATCAGGGAGTTCCCACTGATGAAATATGTTTCTTTATCTAATGTTTCTATAGATATATTTCCACTTGGTTGTTTGTGAATTTTGTACCATTATCAATACATTAACACATATGTTTCTAGCCAAGAATCATTTCTGATTCCCTCTAGTACTACTTTATCAAACATAACACATATGAATTATAGGAAATGAAAAATAACAATGTAATTCCGTTATAGAAATCAATGAATAGAACACAATATCTCTTTCCATCAATGGATTTTGGTGAGATAGGTGTCAAACATTAGCATGCACCAATTCAAACACTCATGTTGCCTTTTGTTCCTTTTCCTTGTTTGTATTTATGATTATCATCCCTTGTTGACATTTATCACATGTATGAGTTTGATCGTGTGATTTCATAGGGATATCTCAATCCATATTTTACATTACAATATCATACAAGGATGGTTATCCAAGATTACCATGTTTTTTTATGCCACACCTTGTTTTCTTTTTCACTAGAATAGAAGAACATATCTTCTTCCCCACTAACAAGGTATAGATTTATCTTTTTACCTTTTCCCTTTATAAAAATATCAACACATCTTCTTATAATTATACACATATTGTCGATAAATATTATTGAATTCTATATGTCACATAGTTGACTAATGTTACGAAAGTAGTTACTAAGACCTTTAACTACTAAGACTTCAACATGTCTCATTTCTTTTCCCCCAAACCTGGACTCTCCAAAGCCATTTATATTCCATAAATCATCATTTCATAACTTTACAACTCTTTATTTTTATATTTTATTCTAGTAATAAGATCCTTGTTTCTTGGCATATGGGATGTAAACCAATTTTCAAGGATCTACAAACTAAAAGGATCTGAGGATTTAATGGAAATTTCTGCAACCACTACCTTCTCATCTCTCTTCTTTTTGATCCATATTTCAGAATTCACTCTCAGTGTAAATTAAAAACCTTGAACTTTTTTAGAATATGACGGAGAAAATTCATCCTAAAAAGCTGCAAATCTATTTTTTGGTTTCAACACACCTGTAGATTCTGTGATTTACTACTTGCAATAACTTTTTTGGGCACATTATTCCTAATGTTTCATTTAGAATATCTATCAATTTTAAAAAATCCTCCACACCACAAAAAATATATCACACAGTATATTATAGTTTATTGGGTTCTTTTTGGCTTCCACTGTTGTTCTTGTGCCCATCGATATCTTCGGGTTATGGAACACACAATTTTTGACTGTCCCATATTCCCACATAAATAACACAAAATTTAAGGTGCATTCCTTCATGTTACATATTCATTGCAATTTTCCCTTTGGGTTATCTAAATCATCTGATTTTACTTCATACCTAAATAAGAATTCAATCATGGAGTGTTTTCTTCTATTATTACTTAAACCATTAATGGTTTCTATTTTTGATCGCACAACATTCCATCCTTTTTATATAGATTTGACAACATCTTCTATTATACTATACCTCGATGTTCCAATTATTTCTTTTTCATTTTCCGAATGATTTTATTTCATGATGTCCCACTAGGAGTCAGAAGATTATATTTATCCTTATAATTTTTACACAGGCTCACAACTTCTTCCTCTAATTCATCAATGCATTTGAGTTGTTCTTTTTTTTTCTCATTCAAACCATCGATCTCCCTTCTCTATTCCTTAACCTTGATTTTATAACCACCAAATGATTTTGAGTCCTCTATTCACGAAAACATTAGATCCTAAATTTCTTCCATTAACTCAGACATCTCTTCTTATTTTTATTTCATGTAGTGTTTGGCATTAGGAACCACTTTGTTGGATTTCCTTGTTTTCGCTCTCCAAACATCTATTTCATTTAGGTCTACTTCTAATTCTGTTTCCATATCAACTCTTCCTTTAACTTATTATTCATCATCAATGGTTTCTTCCAACCAATTGAGTACTACCAACATATAACACCATATATTTTCTCCATAAAAAATAAATTATATATCTCTTAAACCTGTTCAACCACTGATTCATCTAAACAATCAAATTCTTGGGAAATAAGATTCTTTTTATTTAATATATTTTTGTTGAATTTTTTATTTCCTTTCACATAGTCTCAGGAGTTCACTATAGGGATTTGAAATTCATCATCATCATCTTCCTGGATCTTCTTGAGGGATATTATTGTAAGATTAATATCCTTTCCACATATAAATCATGCAAGTGGATGTATCCCCTTGAACATTCATTTTGCAATTTTAGATTTGAAGAAAGGAATGAAATCAAATTTTCTGTCTCTTATTCCTCTAGAGGACATTAATATTGAGATTATTCTTAGACTTGAATGAAACATCATTAGATTTACCATTTTCAATATAATTTTTATCATCACTTATCATTTCATATTCTATAAGGGTATTATGTTAGTTATCCAGCACAAGATGTTTATAATTTTTTTATTTTAATACTTAATATTTTAGATTGAACTGAGGTGGAAGATTCATCAAGATATTCTTACCAATATTTTTTTTATCATCAATGACTTCTATAAGACCCCACATGTCCTTTTCAACAACATTTACCCAATCAACGAATGTATCAATAGACTCATTTGGGGTCATTATCATATCTTCTTATTTGTCCCATAGAACCTCTTGCTTTTCCTCTCTAACCTTTAAATCTATTTCTTAAATATTTTTTATATTTCCCACATATCATGTAATGTTTTTCATGACATCACCTTTATATATATTGCATTGGTTAGGTCTCCCCCTAGAGATTTGATTCCCTTGGCATTTGCATCCAATTACATTCCATCATCTTTGGATAAAGAACCAATATCGATCTCTACTGAAATACCATGCATCATTACTGTAAAAACATCCATTCCCAAACATCAAAAGTGTTGTTTCATCTGATTCTTCCATAGTTGAGAATTATTCCCATCGAAGAACAAAATTCATTTGTTATTGATGAACTCCATTGACAGAGAAACAATGATATGAACCTTTCCCTTTGATACCAATTGTTAGGACCATAAGGTGAAATACCTTGAGAGGGGGGTGAATCAGTGTATGAAAGATTAAAATAATGTCCCCTTGTGATCTGGTTTCATTATTAGACAAAACAATCTTCTCCCTATTTCCCATAGAAAGGTCTGAACAAAAATTAAAACATGCACAAGACACTACAATTTTACTTAGTCCACCGTTAATTGGATATGTCCAAGGAGAATAGAATGATGAAGTGTTCATGTACCAAATACACTAAAAGCGCACAACTATTTACAATGTTTAGAGTGGACTCATTATACCTCCTTGTTTACAACCATTCATAGTTTAAAATCACACTTCTCTCTCAACTAAATGGGGATCTCTGGTTTTTTATTAGATCCACTAATAGTTTATATACTTGCAAGTATTTTAATTATATTTAATGAATGAATCCTCCATTATATGTGGATACTGTATTTTTGTACCACATTCATCCACTGATGAATACGACTTTTCAAAATATCTATGTGGAACCACCAAATCGTTCTTGTATCCCTTAATGATTATTTTTCTCAACATTAATTCCATTCACACAAGATTTTCCTTTTGTAGTGAAACACCCCTTATGGACAACGTCAATATTACACTCACCTAAAATC
This sequence comes from Viscum album, assembly GCA_963277665.1. Lineage (NCBI taxonomy): Eukaryota > Viridiplantae > Streptophyta > Magnoliopsida > Santalales > Viscaceae > Viscum > Viscum album. The sequence goes on along the minus strand of OY728133.1, from coordinate 965,043,458 downwards.
TTATCTGAAACATTATTAGAATCTGCATAACATAAATTCTCTTGCATAACTACATTTTCATAAAATTCTTATGCGATCCAGAGCTCATATTTCCTCTAAGTATTGAAATCTACCGAATGAGGGGTGATCACATATTATTTATAGGCATCACTGACCTATACAAGGAATATTCAATGTGTCACACATGATCCTATACCAATGCATAAAACCCAATTCAATGTCGCATTTGGCATGAAGGTTTCTTTTGCACAAACTCATCTTTTGCACACATTTACAAATCATTTTCTCAATACATTCCTTTGAAATTTTTCAATGTTCTGATCCCAAAACATTCTTTTTCTGTAATTTTCTGATATACATTAAATCTTATGCACAAATCCCTTTTTCCAAAAATGTGTTTTTCTATTTTTATATTTTGAGGCATAAAAATTTGAAAAAAACTAGATAACGTCTCCACCTTGTATTAGTCCTTTTTGAACCACGTCCATATCGTTCATTCCTTTGTCATGGTTCTATGTCATAATAGGTTCTCAACAATATCTCTAGTATTCCAAAAATGAATACGAAAACCCTTTTTTTCTTAAAACAAACTCACTTTTTCAACTAACACAATCTACAAAAAATGATTCAATGTTTCGTTGAGGGATTTTTTCACAAAATCATGTTACACCTATGTTTTTACATTTCCATTAATAGAAAAATGACAATTTAGTTCATGTGTTCATGTATATAAAACACATATATAAAGAGATGCGATTAATTTTTCATTATCACCCCATATAGATTATAAATATATGTTTATAAAAAGAGGTAATATAAAATTTATTATATAATTATTTTTATTTGAAAATAAAATAATACATTATTTATTTCAATAATGATCATTGAAAAATTAATGCATTACTAATGCTGACATTCATCCTACCTAATCCTTGATTTTAATGTAGTTCATTTTTCATATACTGATTTTATTAGATTTTTTGAAATTTTGATTGTTGGATAAAACTGCTAAGTATTTCATAATAATTATTTTTTATATGATGGACTAATGACTTATCGTACCATAGGCAACCAACCAAATTCATTTTTTTCATATGAGATAGATGAAATTAAAACCAATGTCATAAACATAAATAATTAAGACATTGTATATAATTTAGTATTAGATAAAAAATATTAATTAATGAAATTTAGAATGGTTATTATGAAAGTAAATAATTAATATATGTATTTTAATAAAGAATACAACGAACATACATGATGTGTCATGATCTAAGTAAGGGAAATTAATTTAAAAATATTCATTTAACGGTTCCCTTAGAAATATATTCCTTCCACGTCTATACTATTAAAAATGTTTTATTAATTTATTTATTTGAATATTAAAGAATTGTAATGTAAAATTTATATCATTTTTTAATTTTAATAAATGTTATTCAAATTAAATATTGTTACTAAATGTTTTTAATTTCATTACAATAGACTAAAGAAAAATTATATTTTAACATAAACAATGAGGAAAAATTTTCCCCCCACCATAACCATTAATTTTTTTGATTCCATTATATGATTTAATATATTCATTATATAAAAACCCCAATTCCATTTTTTTGGTAGTATGGTATGGAAAATATGATTTAGAAAGAAATTTTTATTTGGATATTCAAAATTATTTTATATATGGGATTATATGATTTTTTCAAATGTTTCATGATGAAAAAGTGATAGAATTTTTTTTTACTCATGATATGGTACTTGGGAATTATAAAAGTAATACAAGTGAGGAATATATAAATTATATGTTAGGATCATCACCATTATTTATTCATGGAAATATATGAGGCTGATATATCTTATATGAAGGGTGATCCCAATTATTTTTCTCGAATTAATTGGGTAAGGTCATATATTTTGTTAATAATTAAATTCTGAGTTACCGAGATGTTTTATCATGTGGATTAAAATATGATATAGTTATTGTAGACATTTTTTATGAATGCAGAGCTCAATGGTTCCTTGAAAGGGCATTAATTTCTTTTTATGTTGTTCAAGGGATTTATTAGAGAAAAAAGTTTGTATATTATTCAGGATGAATTGATTTATATCTTTAACTGAAAGTAAATTTAGATAAAGGTTAACCATTTATGGGTTTTCATGTATTTCACTGGATAATTGGATTTGTTCTTTTTTATTTCCCTTAATGAGATATCTATTCTAATCTAATGATTTTGAATTGTTTTTCATAAGGTTTGTGTTTGGGAATGGGAAAATAAGATGTCATGTTAAAAAATGTGAATAATATTCATGAAAAGAAGTCATATTTTATTTAAATAGTTGTGTATTGTTTAAAAATGGATAGTATGTAGATGTTCCCACATTATTATATAATATATTGTCATGAAAGAGTTATGAACTAATTCTCTAAAACTCTAAAGTGAAAATATATTTCTAATGAATAAATATGACTTTTTTTCTATATACACCAAATTATATAAATTTTAACGTCGGTTCTTTATAACCATGTATCATAAAATGGATAGATAAAATCCTTAAAAAATATTTCATCTAATATTCTTAATAATACAGTAAAGAGAAATAAAATATGCTATCCATAAAAATGATTTTTTATTCATTATGGTCCAATCACACTATGACCCACACTATAATGAAAGATACCCCATGTTATATTTTATAAGACATAGAGACCATAAAACTATTGATGTTTTTAATCCCTCACATAAAAAAAATTTATAACCAGATAACTGATGAAGAATTGTAATACAATAGATTAAATTAATTGGAATGGATTGATGATAAAATGTTTAATATATAGAAATAATATATAAATTTATTTGACCCATGTCACACAATCCCTCAATAAAAAGTTCCACCTTCATTTATTCCGACTAGGATAGATCATGTTGGTTCTCAAAACCCAAATGTTACTTGGGAAGAAGCCTCCAAAATTACATTTATCTTGGGTAAGACCTTATTCAATACATATTTTTTACAAAAAATTGAACCTATACCGTTATAGTGATAGCTGTAGAGAACATAACACCTCCTAAAAATGAATGATTTATAAAATAAATTTATAATCCTCATGATGGTTCAACATCTTTGTAACATGATGTTAAAAGTTATTTCATCATAGTACTCAGTACATCATAATGAACTATGTGGCTTTCTATCCTAATTATAATACATTGAACGATATAGTCATGAAACATATCTTATGTCCTGGAATAACTCGAAACATAGATCTGGGTTGAAATACCTTAATACTTATAACGACTCTTCCATCATCATATTATAATTAAATGTATAGAATCTAGTCACATTGTGGGGACATCCTTCTCTTTTATGTATGAGCTAGATCAATGTAAAATTTATCTAGTTCACACTTTTATGTATTCCTAATGTGTTTTCAACAATAAACCTAATCTAGGAAAATTTTATCTCACATTAACATGGTACTACAAAATCATAACCATTATGTTTACATCCTTATTAATCCAAGAAATATATTTATTAAAAATTCATTTTACATGAGAAGAATCAATATAGAAAATAAAATACCCCATCCCTATATAATAGTTAAATTTACATAGGTACCATATCTTATAACTATATGTGTCTAGATTCTAGTTCATTTAGGATATATAGTTGCATATGGATCTTCTATCCTACATCTAGATATAATTTACAACACAATAAAGATCCTCCACTATATCTGATCTAGAATTTTATAGGGGGTTTATATATTAAAATATTTTGTTTTTTATTCCTTTTCATGTTGGATATACAGTGATGCTTGAATCTTCACTCCTGGGCCAAGTCCAAATATCCAATATATATATATACACACCTTTCCCCAGTACATGATCCATATTTATGTGTGGGATAAATATTTGAGAACAAAATGTTGCTAGATTACTGATCAATTCAAGATATATAGTGACGTCTAGAATATAAATTCTTAGAAAACCCAAAAACCATAATTCATTTTCATTCCTTTTCATAGTATATTGGTAGTCTTTATATAATTAATTAAAATTAAATATTATTTCACTACTACTCTTATGAATTTTTATGAGTTTCACATTTTTCCATATATAAATAGGAATTTCTTTACTAAGTATACTCAACGGAAATAATTTGTTTAATATGCCTATATTCCCCAATATAACATTCCATATTCAATTCAATTTTGGAATTCAAACCATAAGTATCTCATCATTAGAATACCCCCCCCCCATTTCTATATACCTTGACAACATCATAATAGGACATATCATATAAAGGTGATCACCGGTCTACCGTCATGCACCTATACCATCTCAACACTTTTGATCTGAAAACCACATTTGGGGGATTCTATTTTCATCATCATCCCTCATTATATAGATATTGAGGAATCATTAATTCAAGAGACACGACCATGGTGGGGAATTTGAGTTTCTTCTCTATCATGTTTGATGCATCATGACCTTAAACTATGTCTACTATGAGGAAAAATTTTGGACTTTAAAAACCAGTCAATGATGGTTCATGTTGAATAACCATAAAAAACTAGTGAAAGAGAGAAATAAAATGTAAAGGCGAAATCCCAAAAAGGGTGGCCTAATAAAATATTACATCACTACTAATTATGTCTATTATTTTTATGGATTAGGTAAAAGTCAAAGTGATGGTATGGAAAAGAAAAAAGCACGTAGGATACACCTTTTAACCCAAATCAAATATTATTCTTTCTAGATACAATTATCTATGAAGTAGTTAGAGTTATGATTTCTTTTATTTATTTCACCTTCATGGTGTATTTATTACATGTTGATGTTACTTTTAAGATACTAATAACCTTCTTGACCAACCGACATCGATTACTAATATCATTCCCCCAGTGTTTGATACATCACAACCTTATATGGATTTTTAGTGGGTATAACCATATCTAAGGTGTAATTTTTTGGGCTATGAATATACAACCTAATACCTACTTACATATGAATCTACATTTCATCCTTTCAATAATAACCATATCATCTTAAGGAGATAGAACACCAAAATCTGATATCCTTAACAATATCATAGAAAAACACACAACCGAGACAAGATTTATGGTCTCCTTTCATGTATCTATACAGTTTATTTATTACTAGCTCAAAATCCTTGAAATATGATCAAACCAACCCATAATCCAACCATTCTAATGGGATTTACAACTTATATGTTATGCCTCTATGAAACAGAAACATTATCCAGACAAGAATATGATCTGTCACTATCAAGAATGTTAAAATTCATCAAATTATGTTGAACTAAATAGAACGTTTGTCCAAACATCATGAAACTAAAATATTTGAACCACCCTAATGAGAATATATATCTAATTAAAAAACCTCTAGGGAATCCTGGAATATTATTCACATCATTTATTATCTACATTTGATGGGTAATATGGTATCACCAATTCAATATAAGAATTATGACCTTAAATTGTGTGAAATTTTGGCTAAAGACGTGTGAGCATAAGCCACATAAATATCCTCTTAAAAGATAAAAAAACATATACTGTTTCCATTAATGCTCTAAATGTAATGGCCTGAAACAATTAGTGAAAAAATACAAAAGAATTTTCATCATGCAAACAAAAGAAGATGAATCATTAATAACCATGTTCTTTCTCGATAGGATTTCCCCTTATAATGTATCAGAAAGCATTAGGTTTATAAAATTAAAAAAATTGGGTCCTCAATATGACCCTAAAAATTTAATTTTAAAGATCATATTCATGTTTATTATCAAGATGAAATCATATTACCATATTTTTTACCATTCAATGAATTGTATGTTATCGTGAAATAATTATTATAATTGGATTGAAATTATAAGCAGAACAAATAGTTTCATGAAAAATATATTATCATTTATTGAAGTGTGGAGGATAATTGTTCATCAGATATATTTAGTACATGTAATGATAAAACTTCTAAAAATATATTCAACATAATTTTTTATTTAATGGATTTATTTTTATACTTTTTCCACATCCAGTTTAATCCTGACTAGCTTTGTAGCTTCTTCCTCTTTAGAATTGTGAATATTTTATACTACGGTAGAAAAAAGAATCATTCCTAAAGTACTAAATTCCATAATAAATTGGAGTAAGTCAAAAATATTCTCCTTGGAAGCATATAATTTTGTTTAATATGAAACAATCAAATGGATTTCATATCCTCATCATAACGAGGATCCACTAACGATATAATAGTCTCAAGGTTAGAAAATTTCTCTGAAAATGTTAGTTATATGTTATGTTTTCATGACCCAATGTATTATTATAACAATTGATTGATTTAATTTACAACATAATGGATGAAATTGTAATAAAATTACACATATCCGATCATGTGTAAAATTATATACAATTTTTTTTAAAAGAATCTATTCTATTAGGGTATCGAAGAAAATCTTTCACATACCATAGGAAATATAATATTGGGTGACATTTAAATCACTATGTATGTCATGATATGAATTAGATAACTTCATAATGGTGTAGAAATATTCAAAAACAAACTCACTTAATGAAATTATTTGATCAAATACCATTATAGATCTCACCTTGTGCCCATCGATGTTTATCTAACCTCTCCCAATTGGGAACTTGGGTTGAGAAACATCGAGAATATTTGAAGGAATTCAAAAAAATAGAAATCTAGATTATTTTATTTGAATAATAAAGAGAGTTGAAGTTGAAAACATGAAAACATTATCTCATATATTGAATAATTAGAATCCTCAGTAGTTGGTTTGATAACTATGTTCCATTGAGGTGATTCTTTTACTATGATATGAGACTCCATCACTATTGTTATAGGGCCCTTCATTTTCCACCATTGTAGAATGAAAAAAATTCTTTGTAGAGTTGATATGAATATAAGACTCTATTGATCTAGGAACATCAAGCCCACTAACATCACAATATCCACAATATGCTTCAAATTATTCTTGGAATTTAAACATAATATAAAAATAGAAAATAATTGTTTTCCAAGATTCAAGGAATATCAAAATTCATTCATAGGTAGATAAAATCTATAATGAATGGTAAACATATAATTATTCAGATAATTTCATATCTGAAATCTATCGCCCAACCATTGAGGGGTGGATGTAATCACTGAGGTATTCAGATTGCTGTCGAATATTTCTCTTTCCTCTTCAGCGACCTCAATTTATTTCTCCTATTTAGACCCCCTCTAGAAGTACGGTGTCCAGATTATCTTAGAGGGTCAACACTCATACCTCAAGTGTCCTAGGAGATCCACACTCTTATACTGACCCTTGTTGGGTGATGGTCAGAATATTTAAGACTAACCTCTATTTAAGTTCACCTGCTATCATCCCCAAGGTAGTCCCATCTGGGGGAAATTACCAAGGTATTGTGATCATAAATCATACTCAATCACATTTGAGATATGGGTACCCCTTCCACCTATTATTGATGATGTATAATAAACCTCTCTTATTTACACAACTGAATGATTTTACAAGAGGATAAATCCTTAGAAGTGGTTGTTTTCTATGGCAATGTCTGGAATTCTCTTACAGGATCAACCATAAAATCCTATATATTCTCTCGCACAAAGGAGGAATATTTATCCATTAATATGTCATTAATAAAACCCTACCCATGTGATATTCCATATAATTATATTACTCATAAGTAATATGCATTTTTTTTATCTCTAGCCTCATGTAAACGTTTGAAAAAATGAGGATCAAACTAATAGTGAAAGACAAAATAGGAATAGAAAGTCATTCGAAATATTCCTTAGAATCAATTACTTATAACCTCAAACATAGTATCTTCTTCAATTAATCTAAGGAATAAAACTAACCATTAAAATAGTTTATCAATCTACATATCTCTTTGAGATAGATCCCTACTACTTCAGGTTACTCCTAGAAGGAGATGTGTTCATTGTCAGGTACAAGCTCAAATACGAGTATGATAATCTCTTCATCTTGGAATATCATCCATGATTCCTCAATATATGGGATCTTCCTTTTGGAATACCATTGTTTTGAGGGGTTTGGATAGGCTGCAATGATAGGGATATATAAGGAGAAAGATGTTTAAATGTTTGAGATATCCATGTTCAGTATTTTTTTTATTTTCCATTTACATTTATGGAAAAAGTAAACAATGGTAGGGTTAACATTTTTTTGTATCTATTTCTATGATGAATTTTATATAATTATGTTACCCTCAATTTAATTCACTAGTTCAGCTAGCTACCCACCAGGAAATGAACATAACTATGTTTCCATATAAGTTTATTTTGAATAATTACAACTCTTGATAATGGGAATCTCACTTGAATACCCATCACCATATATATCCGAATTGTGAATAACTAACATTATATCATTAGATAAATATCAATTAAAAAACTCATATAAGAAGCCAATCATTTCTTCTAATTTCAACTGAACTATCTCCCAAATTTGTTGGGAACGTAACTCCCATTGGTAATTTTACCATCTATCCCATTGGCCAATATTCTTTCTTGAAGAGTATCAACATTATTCCTGATCAATAGCCACACCATTGATTGTATTTTTCTTTGGGAATCCAAATGGAATGAATAAGAATGGGGTTTTTTATTCAAATTACTCTCCCTTTCTAACTAACTTAAGTTGATTAGTTGAATGCCACCGATTCATTAAATAAATTTCATGAACTAAAAAATTGAACATCTTGTATTTTTATTAAGTTTTAACCACTTATATATTATACCATCTATCCCTAATTAACCAATAATTTCCCAACATGTTTTAATAGAGATATTTTATTAATAACATAAAAAAATAGATGATACAACATTTTGTGTAAAAAATAGGAAAACCAATATGTCTACCAATAAAAAGATGTGAATCCATCTTATATGTGATGATCATTACCCCAATATTTAGGTTTCAAACTCGAGGATGGTTTTTTATTGAAAAATTCAATGAAATTTTGTATATGGACCATATTTTAGACTCATTAGTTAACCTCCCATCCCAAAATATTTAACTGACATTGTTTTTATGTTTTCATTTATACATATCTGTCCCACTAGTTTTTCTATTCAAGAAAACATTGGTATTATTTACACATGTCTCATATGTTTTAATCTTCATAAATTGGTCCTCCCATGTATCAAAATGGATATTAAACATTGGATAGAAGTCTCTAACTAAGTGTTCACTAAATATGTCATGAAAATACATGGAAATCATAGGGTTTTACACAGAACCCATACATTAATAAAATAATTGATGAATCAATAAAAAAATCCCCATAAAATTGGAGGTTCACTAATCATGCACCCATCCTATAGGCTCACCCCAACCTCTATAAGAATTTTTAAGAAAGTGGTGTTGTCCAAAATTCATTCTCTCATACAGTATAATACACATAGTTTAGTGGTATGAATGGGTCTATAAGTTTATGTATTCTCATAAATATATACTACTCTAATATTTCTATTAAACTCTTTAACATTATACTAGAGTATAATTTCAACCCAAAATCTATTGCAAATTATCACCCTAACTAGAAATCCCAATTTAAATACCAAATAAACTTATGATTTATTTAGTATTTACAAGAATTGGATCTATAGACATGATTATTGGGATCATGTTTGTGTAGATATTATTCAAGGATAAGTGGAGTGTACCCCTAGAAAAATACCTCTACACAATCCTTATCCCTATTAAGTTGACCAATTGGTGATATGATAGAATAAGTAACTTTACTGTGTTTGAAAGTCTATAGGGGTGGATAATAACTCTTCTAGGTTGCTAGAATTAGAGAATTACTCTGAATAACAAATAAATAATGGAGAATATAGTCAAATATTTGGTAGTACAGAATATTTTTTCCTTATGATGTTTAAAAAGATGTTCTGTATCGATTGAAAATTCTCAAATTTTCCAGATCTAATGCAATTTACCATATATATATTCCTTTAAAATACCAACCAACCCTTTTTAATTTAAATAATTATTGATAGAATGTAATATAGAAATATAAATACATGTAAACACACACACACACATAGACACCCAAACAAAAACATAATATATGAAAAATAATGACACACGTTTAACTATGTGAACCTTATGTGGTCTACATGATCATAACACAACCAAAGGGTTTCTGAATGGAAATCACATGGATAAGAATTTAGATCCATGAACATTAGACCATGTGATCATCATGGTATACGTTTTGTATTATGTGGGTTTTTATGTGATTGGTCTTATTTTGTTAGTCTTACAATTTTATATTCACATGGATTAATGAAATAAACATTTTACATGAATAATGTCACATGGAAAATTTTAAATATACAAGAAATAATTTGATTTTTAGATGCTATTATGAGGGGCCAGTATTTGAGCATTTGTTGGGGTTATTACCCTAGGACGTCATGTACCTCATACTGACTTTAAAGTTATTTTATGTTTATACTTTTCTTGCTGATCAAACCCAATATTATGATTTGTGTGGGTGGGTTGTTAATTCCAATTTTTTTAGAAAGTGATTCCCTATAATTTTGAGATTATAATAATGGCACCTTGATAATTATAGTCTATAGTAGAATGACTCTAAAAAAGATTCTTCCAGAATGTGAAGGATTTATTTTCTTTTCAATATGTTTGGTCAAATTAGGGAATACAAAATTGTGTAAAACCATATTCATTCTTATTGGATTCATTATCTTTATATTTTAATGTATCCTATGATAATCATACCTTGAAATAGAAAAATGATAGAAATTAAAATACCATATATTGTAAGATCATTACAATTATTGAAAGATTTATATTCTTAATGCCCTCTATAAACCCTACCTTATCAATTATAAGATTTTGATTGGAATCATCTAGGGAGGATCCAATTTGTATTCCCTATTCAAATCAATTTTTATGAATATTCAATGTGACAAATTTTTCAATATTTCATGTTTCTTACATTGGGTATGTCTCACATGGGTGTATGGACATGAGTTGATCATGCCACCAACATAAACAAAATGCCCCCTAACGGGCTTCATTCATAGGTGTATTCCCTAGGTCCATCCAAAAGGGTAGATTAAATGAATAAAACTCAATCAATTATCTATTTTAATACATTTCATCTAACCAATAGCCTATATCACACAATGATAAACTTCATGGAAATTTCTTTACAACATAATGAAAAAATACATAGTAAGATCTCATAAAAACATCTTAAATAATGCAATTAAATGTACACGTGGTTTCATTATTACATTGATGAGATACAATGGATGCCTCTTTCATATTGAAATAAAAAATCATAAGCTCACAATTTACCTCCATTTTGGGGATACATTTTCGATAAAATCATTCCCCACCCAGAGTTCCATATCTCTTATGGGTCCTAGAAATTCATCACTATAAATCCATACTCTTGATGGGACCTATCATTATAGGTTCACAATTATTATGATACAAACCCAATATTGTAGAGCCATATTCTCTATGAGATCAACCATAATATTCCGGACATATGTAATTTCAAAACAAATGGTATTTTTGGAACCGTTCTCCTATTCGTATTTACCACATTATGTTAAACTATATGGATAAGTCCTTTTCATTTGATATTAAAATAAATGACGCATCCCATTAAGTTAAAATGATCTAATCGGGATATTATTTCAGTTATAAGAGTATATAGATAACCCATTTAATGGGATCAAACCTAACACTAGGTACAAACTGTCTCTCAGGATACCACAAAATTCCAGAGGTCCTAAATAAGGGGGATTTAAACTAAAGTATATTTCCCTAATTTATAAACCATAATTCGTTAGGGTAACATATAGTGATATAATAATTAATAAATATGTTACATTAAAATTTATTTAATATGTAAAAGTATATTAAAGTACGAAAAAATACCCCTCATAAGGGTGTGGTGTGTACAATATCCCATCCTCTTAAACATTGAATTTTTTCTAAGATGTTAATTGTAATGTCATAGTGACCATATTAACTATGAGAATAGGTTTGTTTTACTTAAATGAGTAAGAGGATGAAAATCATAAATAATAATCAAGAATAATTCCACTAACTAGTGATTTTTTATTAATTTATTAGATATCTATTGATATATATCTATGAGGTGTTGTCGAGTCCACCTTACTATAACATGATCCATTTATGAAATATATGTTATTGAAAAATAAAAATGTTCCAGGATGCCATTATAATAATATTTCCACTTATAATAAAATTTAAATATGAAGATCCCCAAACCGTTAATTTAAAACCTAACCGATGTTTATAAATATAAATATAGAATCAAATATGAAAATATTTAGCGTTTTAACTCATATTCATATATATGTTTTTCAAATGATTCAAGGATAAAATTGTGGAATTCCAGTGTGAGTGGGGGAGGTACCATTGGTTATCCATTTGGGATAAGTGAGATCAAAAAATAAATAACTAAGGGTGGCAGAGTATGATATATAATATATTCAAAATTTGTGTTTTAATTTTCTTAAAAATAATCTTATAAATTTATACTTTTATTCCTAACTATTATTATTTAAACTAAAAATTATAAGAAATTATTTATTTTAAATTTTATTTACTTCCCCTGTATTTATTTTTTCACCCCAATATCCATTTACAAACCCATATTAAATGAATCACTTTTATCAAACTAATATCCAATACAACCATTTGGTATATAAAATATCATAGTTTAATAAACATAGAACAGATCAATAATCAATTATGAGACAATAAATATAATAATAACTTTTTTTAATGGAATTATATATATATATATATATCTAGTTAGATGAAATTCAATTGGGTTTAAAATCATTTAGAATAAAAATAACAACATTATAGTACATTAGTGAAAAACACATTACTTTATATTTTTTAGTCCAATTCCTTGAATTTTTATTTTATAAAAGGTATATATATTTTCCAATTATGTATTGACCAATATATACTATATATATATATATTTAAAAAATATTATATACTAATAAATTGATGGGGGTGTAATAACTCTTAAGGACATTTTCTATATTCTCTGATGAAGAATTATACTATAATTATTTTTATTATTCTAATGATTTACGTAAAAAATTATATTATTATAAAAAAGTTACATTAAAATAATGGAACAGAATGTACATTTCAATGATTAGGTTACAATGATGTAAGTTGATGATAATAAATTTAAGATATGATCAAAACAATCTTTATTTCATTTGCAACAATAAATGTGTTATAAACAATTGAAATTTGCAAACGAGTTTCACATGAAAAAGATGATACTATGAAACTCTAATAAACCAAAAATAAGAAAATATATGATAAAAATAGTCATGAAATATCTATATATGTTTTTTTTTATTTTTTTTCAATTATGGATGAAATAATGTGAAAAATATTTTTAAAGGTGTTTAATTGAATTCATCAAAAATTTCTTTATAAAAATTAATAGAATATTGGTATTACAAAACCATAATAAAAATATCTTTATTTTACATCATTTATAAAATTTAAACATAATAGCTCATAAATCAGCTCAAAAAAATCCCACATTCCCTTAAATGGAAGGTTTAGTGTCTTTCAGTATTCGTGACATTTCCAACTTTTTCTAAATTAGCTATGAATATTTCTCTACAATTTATCCACACTATATTACATTATATAGTACTCATAAGATATAATAATATATATAACCAATGGAATTGAATCAAAATATAGGGTTTATCTAAAACACTTATTAAGGAAGAAAATACCACATATCATCCTGGGTTAGATCATAAGCATAAGGAAAACCATGATTTAGGGAGAAATATCTTATTAAAATGATCATGAGATAATAATTCTATTTCAAAATTAATGATATAAGTATATGTGATATCAAATTAAAAAAATTCTTCACACATAAGAGTGTGATATTATCATATGCATATGATATACACAACATTAGTTTCATTAAAATAAACCATAATAGGGAATTATTATTAAAAAAAATGCACAATTAATCCTTATATTGTGATCATATTTATGAATATCACCCATTAGTGTATGTGCAGGTTCTTGAATGATCACCCATTATTTCATTAGAAAATCCTAAAACGATCATCATTTATCTGGTGATTTTATCGATGAGAGATCACCGTTTATATTATGATATATAAAATAAGGATAACTGTTTATGTTTTGATCATATCCATTAATGACCACCTTTTATGTTTCGAGACTATCTAACAGGTATCATCCATTATTTTGTGTCCATATCCACTAATTCTAACCCATTATGTTTAAGTATGACCTTGAAGGATAAGAAATTATATTGTGAGTTTATCTAAGAATTATCACCTTTTATAATGTGAGAATATAAAAAAATATTTCTTCCTTTATGATGTGAGTCAATATATGAAAGGATAAACCTTTATGTTTTGAGAATATCCAAGAAGGATCCCGCTTTATACTGTGAGAATATCTTAGAAGGCTCTACCTTTATGTTGTGAGAGAATCCTTGAAGGATCATTCTACATTATCCAATGTGATATAAAAACACTTCTAAGGCATTAGAATGAAATATAGGACCCCATCCATCATCATCTATACATATATGTTTCATAAGTTATAAATCATTCCATCATTTCATGAAAACCCATAGAAAAAATGTGTTTCATATACTTTTCAAATCGAATCACATAAATAAATAATTAATATACACATTAATATATATAACTCAATAAACACTTTGATAATATATTGGTTCCCAAATATGTTTAGTTAAATATTTGGTAAATACCCATCAATCAAGATAACAATGTTTTAGATATTTAAACCATATAGAAAATAATATATTGTTAGGTAAGAGAAAGTGAATAATGAATAATTTATTTGATAGAAAACAACATTACATTATTCATCAATAGAATCAAGAAGGATGGTAGAATTTATAGAATATCCTTCAATAAGCATAACGTATGTCAAAAGGATAATTACTTAAATGGAAATACATTTTAAGATATTTAGTGACAACACAATATAAATAATAAATATAATCAACATTTTAAAACATTTTTTAAAAATAATTATAGTAATGGGAGAAAAATATTTATCTTATAAACCTAGAAAACATATAGAGAAATATATTTATAAAATGATTAATTTGTGGGAAAGATATGTTTTCATTGAAATGATCAATATGATTCTTTTATTGAAGATAAACCACCCATAAAACGTTAATTTTATTTTTATCACAGATAAATTGAAAATAATTTAAATGCTTTTTAAATTATAATTTTGATTTTTTTTTAAAAATTTACGTTATCCAAAAATATGGATTCGAATATAAAATATGAGTAAAATAAAATTCATTTTTTATTATCTTAAAAATAATAATTTTGAAAACACATCACATAAAAAGAATAATGTTATTCTAATTTAAAATATGATAAATACAAAATAAAGATCACGAAGGATATCTAATGGGTTATAAAATGATATTTAATGTTGCAGAAACACTATACAGATTTCCATAATGGATTATAATATTTGATAGATCTGGATTTTTGAAATGTAGTTTGTAGAAGAATGATTATTAATTTAGATAATTTCAGATAAAACACATTTTTTAAGAACAATATTGAAACTAAACATCAAATACCATGAAAAAAATAATTCATAATATAATAAATAAGATTGGTAGTATAGAAACTATATAAAATTAAATTGGTGGATAGAAGGAATTATATCTCAATAAACATGAGTTTATACCAAGAAACATATTTTAAGTAACATAATCTCTAATATATGAATTATTTGATAACGAGGCTATATGTATGTATATTATAACCCTATATTATAATGTGGAAATAAAATTAAATGTATTTATTAGGAGAATAAATAAAACAGGGGAGAATAATATATAGTAAGAACATTTGTCGTTGTATAAAAGAAAATTGAATTATCCGGAAAACTAAATTTGTTCCTCATTGGATATTTCCATACTTCAAACATCATGTATAATCAACTAAAATATATTATATAACTTCTTATAAACCTTATCTATCTATATATTATTTAATATGAATAATTTATTTTTTTATTTAATTTATTTATCAAATAGATTATTCTAAAATTTGTTATCTGTGGTTTTATGGTTTTTTTCTACATGGCAATTTTTGAATGTTTACCATGAAAAAATATGTAATGTAATACATTTATAAACTCTAAAAATTTAGTTTTTCATTTAATCTATTGTTGTATTATTTTATAATCTATAAATTCATATAGGTTTTATAAAATGAACATAGATTATGACATGATATTTTATATGTTCATTTTAGGTAGATAATGAGACTATAACCATGTAATATAAATATCAGTTAAATAATGTAAAATATTATCTATTAAAAATACTAATATATCCATAAAAATAATTTCTAAAACTAAAATATATTGTTAATGTCATCTATGTTATGTTTTGATCAAAAAATGGAATACATATCCTCTTGGAGATGGTAGTCCACACTTAATCACATATGATGTTATTTTGTTTTTATTTATGGATGTAAAGACATAAATAAGGGTTTTTAAATTAAAAAATACCACTTATGTATAATAATTATATTTAGGTCATTAAATTAGTATTTTTAGGGTTGTTTTTAAAGATATTAATTTAGATGAAAATGATAATGGTTAAATAATAAATACATTAGGACCATGAACATTCTATTGAATGTATACATGGATGTAAAGGGTTCAGTATAAAGTTTGGTTACAATAATATTTAGATCAATCTAGGTATATCTGTAACATATAAAGATTATTGGGAAAACATTCATCATGGTAACACTTCAACACTTTTGGGATTCTTGTGTTTGTTGACAATGGAGGTTTCCTTGGGGAATTGTCACGTTTTAGATATGTTGTCAACAATCCACATTTACAAAGAACCATGAAAAAGTAATGGATGATCTGGAGGGAGTAAAAAAGTACATATACATTGTGGCACCATTTTCCAATGTTTTATAAATTTTTGGGGTCAACATTTTGGAGTTTGGTGAGCATCGTGAAAAGTGTATATCTTTGACGATCACGTCAAAATATGGAAAAGGCATGAATTTTGTGCAGATAGGCTACATGGATTGGATTTCACAAAGTTATGAAATTTTTTGATGGTGAATCTTTGCGATTACGATGAGCTGTGTGAATGGAATCGTTGAAGAGCATTGTGGTGACGAAGGGCATTTCAGGTGGAGCTTTGCGGAGAAGGTGTGAATGTATTGACGAATCACTCCATGATTACAACGAGCTCTATGATCAGAAAATTGCGGGGGTTCATTACAAAACAGAGTAAATTTCGGGGGGAAATTCCAAGCATCATGATTTGAGATGATGTAGTGCTAACTTAGCACGAAAAGTTCAAGAGTCATTGGAATCACCTATAAATAGGCCTCTACCCACTTTAGAGAAGTGGAGAGCTTTCGAAGAAAATACTTTTCTCTCAAATTAAGAAGGTGGTTCACGAAGGTAGTGTGCTTCGAAAAAATGAAGGTGATTCGCGGTGGGTAATCTAGATCCAAGAAACATGTGTGCCCCGTGTTAGCTCTGTGAGCATCGTGAAGGAAGACTCTCTATGAAGACCTGGCCTCCACAACGGCCTGAGCACTGCGAAAGAGGGAGCTTCATCGAATGGAAGAATATTCACTATGGCTTGTTTGAGCATCACGTAATTGGGAGCATCGCAAAGTATGGTGCTTTGTGAAGGTACTTCCAAAAAGTTATTTCCTAGTGGTTAGGGGAAAAGGGTTATTCATCAGTGGATGAAATTTGGACTTCAATAGATTATTTAAATACAGTGGAGGATTCATTCATTAGTGGTATTGAAGTGACATAATTTTCTATAAACTATGATTGGATCTTCTAAAGAAGTAGAGAGCTTACTTCATTAGAGAGAGCAGCGAGTTCTCGAATTGTGAGTGGTTGTAAACCAGGAGGGACAATGTGTCCATTTCCAACTTGTAAACAGCAGTGCCCTTATTGTGGAATTGGCTCATAGGAACACTGCGAGTGTATGCTCGTTGGATGTAGCCTAAGGAGGGTGAACCAAATAAAACGTTCTATGTCCTGTGAATGCTTTAATGTTTATTTATACTCTTCAACTGGAAGGAGAGATAAGGGGGTTTTTTCAAACAACAAAACAAGATCAATAGGGGGAGTGGTTTTAATCTTCCATACCCTGATTCACCCCCCCCACTGAGTATCTAGCATAGAGTACCTAAAAAGATTTTAGGGTTTCAAGGAAATTTGTAAGGGGATGTGTAAGATTGAGATTTTCCAAGTGATCCAGACTTGTATGTGAAAAAATGGATCTTTTGAGGAGAACTAGTATTTTTAAATATTATATCTAAACTATTCAAGGTTAAATTGCTCTAAAAGTGATATATAATGAAATTATGTGTGATATATGGTCGGTGAGGCCTCTACCACTATATTTTACACATTAAAAAATTGATTCCTTTTATGGATTTATTTTTATATTTTACAATTTTAAAATTTTCCATGGTATCTAATTTTTCACTGAAAAATATATGTTTAATTAAAAAAATAAGATAACAATATAATTTAATTAAATTTCTAAAAAAATAGGTTCTTTTCTAAATTAAATATTATATTATTGAAAAAATTTAATAAAGAAAATTAATGTATTTACAATTAAATGTTATTAATATTATTTAGTATTGATTAAAAATTAAATGTGTTTTAATATATTTATATTGTGTTTTAAAAAATTTAGTAGATCGATTTTTTTATAAAATTTTAATTCATTTCATTATATAAAGAATAAAAAATGTTCACGAAAAAATTCATTGAAAATAAAAATTATATCATTATTGAGGAAATTAACTTCAATCTTAATAATTTTATTTTGATTCCTAAAAATAAAATAAAATTATTAAATAATATGAAAATTTTGATCTAAAATATGAAATCTAAATTTTAATTTCTTCTTATGATAAACCTAATTTTTCAAAAAATTTAATGAAAATAGTTTTTATCATAGAATATTACATATATTTCTAAAATGGTATACTTGGTTTTATAATATATTTAAATGAATCATTTTTAGCCATAAATATATTTGTGGTTTAATTAACATTTTTATATGTTTTAATTATTATTAACTTCATTATATTTTTATAACCATTAATTAAATATTAAAAACAATTTTTACAATATTCCCCTAAAAATCAAATATTATAGAAAAATATGAAAAAATCACTAAAAGAAAATTTGGACATGATAAATTTAAAAAATGTTGTTCATTTAAAAAAATTCATATAATCCTGAATTTATTTTTTAAATCAAAATAATATATATATAAAATTATTTATAAAAAAATACCCTTAAAAAATTATGCTTTCTTAATCAGATTTGTATGAATTTCCAATTTATTACTACCATTTTACTTAATGCAGTATCTATTATTGTTACATTTTCAAAATAATATTAATCATTTTTGTCATAAATTTTTCTATTACAATGTTCCATGTGGATCAAGATATCAAACAAAAAATTAATTTAAAGTGTCCAAAATCAATTGTCATTACATTCTCCCTCCTTAAATAGATAGTTCACTAATAATGTTTATTATAACTCATTGGTGAATGTTTTTGAGTATAAATTTTTTCATATTCAGCATTTGAGACATATCATCTAGTATGATATATACCTTAATCTCTTAGGTTACATCATGTTTATTATCATCCCTAAAACAATATTAATCATTTAAACATTAATTTACCACAGTATGTATTTTCCCAAACCATATATTCTCTTTAACACACCTTTTCACAAAAAATTGAAAATACATGACATTAAACCTCAAAAAAATAATAAATTAATTCATAAATAAACTCTATATTTAATCCTCAAATTTACTAACCACTAGTTCATAGAGTCACCCAAAAGAAAAAATATATCATAAAATGAAAAATGAGATAAAATTCACCAAAAAATTTTGAAATGTTTTTCGTAAATAACTAATCAATTTTAAGGCTATAAATAGTATATAACTAAATTTTATTAAAAAAAATAATCTCTTTTTTCCCTTAGTATAAATTATATATTAAACCTAAGAGTTTTACATACAATAATCATACATTCTATAATAGCTATCCACCAAATATATTCTTTTCATAAAAAAATCTTCCAAGTATGTTGATGCCATTTAATGAATATTTTCCCAAACCATTAAACCAAAATTACTGAGAAGAAGTCATTAAATTTTTTATATATTTCACATATGACTTATAATATACTTGTATATAATCGATAAGTATCCCACAATAATATAAATAAAATGAGTATCCGGATTTGTTTCTATTATTATATCAACCTTATTACCTTATGTAATAATATAATGACTAAATTTTCCATAATAACAATTATATAATATGATTCTCAACCATTTATATATGATCTCTTATTCAGTTATATGACATAGTGGTTTCTTGGTACATACCATCCCCAAATTCAATTTCCTGATTGTATATTCATTAATACTAAACACAAAATGGTTATGATTATATCAAAAATGTGAATATGAAAGCATCAATATGTTCTTCCCCCTTATGTCACATATGTCTCTTACATATGATACATTTGGTTTAACCTATTAATATCTTTATTAAATCCATGTTTATTGATAATTTTTTTCTATTAGGTTAACTGGCCTAATTTATTAACATCCTATTGAAATACTTTATTATGGTTTATTAGAGATAATGTTAATTAACCATATAATTTCCTAATGAATTGTCAAAACATTTGTTTATTTTTTCCTCTTTTTCTTGAACCGGGTAATATTTTATTTAATACCTAATCCACCATTTTTAGGGCTATAATCCATAGGTACATCTGTGTAAGAGATTTTAACTACATGTATTATGCTGATAAGGATTTCATGTATTTATATTACACATACTCAAAGCATCACCAATTTTTTTGGATATTATCAAACGTAGATTTTTATCCATGGGTATTTAACTAAATATATATTATCCTATTCTCAAAAACCAAAAAACTAATACCAGAAAGTAACTAAACCCAAAATTGATACCAATTATAACAACCCCATTAAGAGATATCTCTATCTAATATTATTTTCATAGTTTCAACTATAAAACTCCAAATAATCTCCAGAAAATAAAAAAAACACAATAACACTAGCTTTAGTTTCTATTAGCATAAAATACATATGTATCATAGTCTACAATAATTTTAGAAATTTATATATAACTAAGCCACACTATAATCCCTTCTAGACTACTTATAAGTTATAGTCATAATAATTACATTAGGACTGAAAATTAATAATGTGGTGAACTAAAATTATTTATAAATAAAAATAAAAAAACATATAATCATGGGTTAGGTCATAATAATAATATAAGACTTGATTGGGGGAGAAATATATTATTTAAATAACATCAGACAATAATATTTCTCCATAAGTAACGATTGAAGGAGTTTTAATCTGAAATGAAAAATGTCTACCATAACATAAGAGTTTTAGATAACAATAGTGATCATTGGAGAATAATCATAGTCATATTAATTTGAAACATTTGTGTCATTAAAATAAATCTAATAAAAAATTATATTATAAAAAAAAGTACATTAAATCATTATATTGTGATAATGTATATGAATTCCAACCATTTAGTGTGAGAATGTCCCAGAAGGACAAGAATTTTTGTTTTCAGTGTATCCATAAAATATTCACATTTATATTGAGAGTTTATCACATAATCCTCAACATTTATATTGTAATCTATTCAATAAGGTTCACCATTTATTTCTTGAGAATTTTCAAGGAGGTTTATCCTTTATAGAGGGATTATATCTAATATGGATTTATCTTTATTTTTTATCATATACAAAAAATCACTCTTTAATTGTGATAGCATCCAAGAGAGATTACCATTTATATTATGAGGATATCCAAGAGATCTATCCCTTTATATGTTGAATTTATCAATAATGTTTGAACTTTTTATATTATGACCATATCCTAGAAGGATCACCGATTATATTGTGCATGTATCCAAGAATTATTACACTTAATTTTTTTCATGTATTCCAGATGGAAAAAAATTTATTTAGTGAGATTTTCAATAAGGATCATTCTATATTATATCATTAGATATAAAAAATGTCTTAATTAATTGGAGGGTGAAATATGACCCCACACATTATCATACCTACATATGCGTGCCAAAATATATCAATAATATCAAATATCATTGAAATATAAAGGAATAAAATTTGTTAAAAATAATTTTAAAATTGAATCAAATAATGTAATTTTTTACAATTATATCAACAACAATTTCAAGATAATACCACCGATAATTAATGGGAATCTAAATATATTCAGTGAAATTATAGGTAAATACTCTTAATTAAATATAGAAAAGAATGTTGTATTTTATCTTCATATAAAAAGGGTCTATTTTTTAGTCAATAATTTCCCAAATCAATTTATGTATAAGATCTTGTTTAAAACCCTTCAAAAAATGAAAATCATGGTATTCACAAAGGGAAAAAATTGAATGAAATTAAAGGCCTATTAAAAGTGGATGGTTTGGAGATATAATGTAAGTGATGAATCATGCATTTTATAGGAAAGAACATTACAATATACATCGTGAGGAAGAATAAATTTTTTAGAATATTCATGATCAAGCATAATAATTTTTAAAGATAATGACATAAATTAATTTATTTTGCAGTTTTATACCAAGAAATGTTGGAAATAAGAAATAAACCTAATCTATTGAAATAAATTTAAAAGAAATATTTTATGAAATTTGGAGTGAAATAATATCTTCAAAATCTTAGTATTCACAATTACATAATCAAATCATAAATACTTATTTTTTTGATCCACTATTTCTCAATAAACGTCACCCTAATTTCATTTGATAAATTAGTAACCAATAAACCCATTATAATTAATATTTTGTTTATCAAAAATTTGGGGTTCAAATATAACTCATCATAAAGAATTATACTATATCCTCATAAAAACAAATCTCTATTCTAATAATATCAAGGAAAATAAATGTAATATATTTTAGGGATACCTTCCTCATCATAATTCTAAGAAAATTCTCCCCCATGGGTTACATTATGTCCTCACCATCATGAATGAGTGTATGGACCGGGTTGATGAAACAGGGAATATATATACAATGATTGAATGAATGAAAAATAATTTTATGTGTGTTGAAAAATTCAGATAAATGGTGTGAATATAGATTATTTTTAATTATAGTGTTAGTTAATAGGCGTATATATTATGATAATTCCAAATTTAGTTCCCCATATAAATAAATTCCTAATTTTCCAGAAAACTCCCTTAATAGATCTACATGAACACTATATTCATTGATATATGTAGTAAAGTAATATCATTAAGACTAAATAATATTATATGAGGTTACTTATTTCATAAAAAATGTGTAAATTAATGTTAGAGTCACATATATTTCTTTAATAAACCTCTCCCTTTGAAGGCACCACACCTGGGCTAGCAATAATGGAAGGGAGATAATTAAACGTAAACACCACATCTAAAATTTGATGATTTTAAGCCTACACCAATTTTATAATGATCACACACATTTGTGGATACACTATTTATATAGTTTACAGAATAAGAGATCATAATTATAAATCAACAATAGACACCATGTATAATCGAAAACTAAAACGTCATACTTGTAATTTCATACATAAATTAAAATTCTTAAAAGAAAAACTGAATGTACCAAAATAAAACTATGCATTAAAAATGAACACTAACAACTCTAGATAGCTACTTGATAACTTTTCTGAGTTAGTAATTTCTAGTCCAATAAATACCAATCCATGTTGACATGAAATTTAGTATAGATACATAGGGGGTTTATAACACATATATTCAATAAGATCCTTTCTACAACACCTCATTTAAATTGTGAAATAAATTTATTAAATCCTAGTGATGAGACAAATTATACTAACTCATTACCTGAATACATAATATTAGTTTCATCATCCTCTCAATGGCACACTCAATAAATAAAACATAGAAGTAAACCATTCTACATTAGGAGAATTATGTGTATATATAATAATTTATCCTACATAAACTTGTACACTAGTGTGTCTCTTTCACACCCCAGTTCCATAGTATGATGACATGAAATTTCACTATATATTTTCATCAAATAAATATAATATCAAATGGAATGTTTTACACAAAATTCATAACTAAAATTCCAAAAGATGATATATTTTGAATATTAAATATAACTTTTAAAACATACAAAATTAATTTGTGGGAATGAATAAGAGTAACAAAATTATGAAATATTGGAATAATTAATAAAATATCAACTTTTAATTCAAATGAAATTCAACTTGTACAGCCACAACAACTAAGAAAATAATAATATGGTTAATATTTTTTTTTCTCTGAAATTACTGTATTATTAAAACAGATCATGTATATTATGATTTAATAAGAATAAAATATATTGGTAATTTTAATACTATATTACAAATGAATTAATTTTTAATTTATAAGAAAAATAAATAAATAATATTTACCATTTAAAAAATAAATTTTCTAATATGAAAACTTTTATAATATATTATTCTATTTTATTTAAATATTGGATTATATAATTTTATAAATCTAATTTGAAAAAACAAAAATTAATTTAAATTAATTATTATAATATAATATAATGATGTTTTTTATTTTTATTTTCTAAGAAATAGATTTTTAAGAGAACAGTTCAAAATAACGCATTTGAAAAAACATTGCAATTTAATAAATCATTTGGATATAATCATAACATACATCTAATGAATCCTTATTATTTAAAGTCTATATTTCATATAAATAATTTTTTTAATATTATATTTGAAATATATATATTTATTTGTAAATTTGGAACATAAGTGTTATTTTCGTAAAAAAAGTTTCTAATACATTATACATTAGTATTTCAAATTTTATTTTAAAATTGAGAAATTACATGTAATGAAATGGATTAAATATTTTTAATAATCCGTTCTAAATGTTCTAATAATTAACACATTATTTTTATGCATATATATTATGTTAAATTTGGTGAAAACTAGTTACAGTAAATAATGTATAAATCCACAATGTAATAATTAATGTTGTAAATGGAATTAATCATGTTAAAAAAAATTTATAAATGAGTTTTTATGATTTTTATCGACTTAATCTCTTATCATATAAACTATTTCTCCATTTTGGACCAACATTCCTTGAGAGTGACATTCAAATATTGAATTTTTTTATATATCTTCAAAAATTCCATCACTTTTTTAAATATAATATGGACACTCCCATCATCATTTATAATCACACTACAAACCCCTTAATATTAGTAAAAAAATACACAACAATCTCTTAAACAATCTTATTCACTATAAAAATATATTTTTTATTCTAAAAATACATAACCCATTATTTTATCCCCCTTAACAAAGGAGATATTCCATGGAGTGAGGAGTAACATTATAACCACTCCTTTCCCATTTAAAATTATTTAAGTGCACTTATTATCCCTAAAATTAAATTAAAAAATCATTAAATGATTAAATATTTATCCTCGTAATAATTAAATATTATTTTAATGATTGTAAAATCATTAAACATTTTTCAATTTTCCATTTATTAAAATGAAAACATAAATCATGCGTATTTGTGGGCTACTTTCTCAATGAAGTATCATACAATTTTTCTTTAGTACATAAAATTTCTTATTAAAAAGTTTTTTAAATGTATAATAATGATATATATGAAATATTATATATTATGAAATGATAAAAAACATAACATCATTTCCACGTTTTATTTAAAATGAATCCACCATCCATGTGTACATTCAGACTACAACCTCTAAGAAATAGTGAATTAATTATTTCATTACCACCATTTATGTATGGTTATAATATTGGTTTTATGTGATAAATATTATTTTTATGAAATTATTATTGTTCTAATGAGTCATATTTCACATGTTATCAAAAAATTAGAAATAAGAAATTGTTTTAAATCTAACCATAAAAAATACCATATTAAGAGGGAAAAATGATTTCCTCATACTTTGAGATAAACTTTTATATCTTATCTCCACCGTTTATCTCATTCGAACTCTTTTATATCACACTAATTAGCAATAAATAATATCATTATACTTTTTGTATTATTATATTACAAATAAACCACTTTATAATCATGAATTTATAATGCCATGTTACTTTTTTTAACAACCTAATTGAACACCAATATAAATTTATATCATTGATGACTATGGGGTTGAAATTTCTATTAATATAATATATTAATACCTAAAGCATGTTTTTATTTTGGTTCTATAATGGTAAAATTTATATTAATGTCAATAATTATGATACCAATGTTCCTTTATTAAAAATAACCAATGAACATTTTTATTTTCACCTTTAAGGATCAAATTCAAAAATGAAATTTAGGAAATTATAAAATTATATACAATTTTAAAAAAGTATAATAGCTTTATGATATTTTAGTGATGAAATTTACGAAAATAATTACGAAAAAACTTTTTTTAAAAGTCGCATTCAAAATAGTCCTGATTACTCACACCTGATATTGTAATAGATAATAACTTACTCATATTTTAGTGTTAAATAATTATATATTTGGTTTTTAAAATGTTATATATAAGAACATGGTTATTAAATTGGTGATCAATGTATTTATTTTTTTGTATAGGATATTAGAGTGTATTTGACTATGTGGTGAAATATAGTAGAGTTATCTTGTATCAATTTTTCCACCTTGAGACATATTTCCAAGTATACACCATGTTTTAATTGGATTGATGGACTAAATAAATAATTAATTAATTTTAAAAAAATCATGAGGATATGATGATCCAAGTAATTTTGTATTTTAAATGTATTTATATTCATGTGATAGAAAATATAAAATAGTTTTTTTATTAAAATGTAAGTCAAAACATAAGGGTTTCTTTTCTTCATTTTCAACTACAGATGACATGTTTAATATTGTGAAATAGAATTTATATTAAATGGTGTAATAAATACACAATTTATTCCACATGTTAATATACCATCCATTTTATAATATTTTAATACCCATTCTACTATCAACCACACATGATCATTTGATTCTTAAATTACCCAATCAGTAAGTCTTTATGTAACTTAATTTCTCATAAATTAGGTCATAATCATTCTCATATGAATATATTTTTCAATATTTATTTATTCCCGGCTGTATCTTATTTTATATGGTATTTAATCATTTTATTTTGGATAATTAATTATCATCATCTATAAAAATATATATATAATTATCTTGAAATAGAAGTATAAAATTGGAAAAAATAACTCCCAATATTAAGATCATATCTTTTTATTCCATGTCAATGTTCTTCCTATCAGAAGTAATTTTATTAGTTGAAGAATTTTATTTTATATTTATCAAATCTTAATTTACATAATTTTTTAAAACAAATATGTTAAATATTACTCCAAAATTATATTTTCTTTAAAATATTATAAATAGCTTAGAAAATGTATTTCGTTCAATTATATAACACTATGTATTTTTTACATAGATTTTTGTTATAATTTATAATCCTATATTTGTAAGTATTTATAGAATTTTTTTTAATGTCAAATGTTTTACCACATTTTTTTTTAATTTATTTTAAAACTCATCTTTTATAACAATATTTAAAAGGATTTGTGAGAGTTTTTTGTTTTCACTTAAATTTTTTAACAAGGTTTATTGTATCCACAAGCATTTATTTTATCATTATATATATGTTATTATTTTATGAATCGAATATAAAAATGATATTTTTGATATCCTAGTATTTTTATGTTCATCGTTTGTGGTGTTATTTAAAATGTTTATGAAACCCGTTATTCTTTCCATGCTTTATTTATTTTATAATGATACATGATTTTATGTGGAACCCATATTTATCGATGAATAAATTTGGGTTCTATACCACTATAAAATTCATTTGATTAATTTTATATCTAATTATATTGTTCGGTATAGACAAAGTGAGATTTTCCCCTATGTGAGGGCATAATGAGTTTAATCACATTTTAAAGCATGGGTATAATGAATTTGTTCACATATTAGTGGGGAGAATATATTTTATCACAAAATAATTACTATGATTTTGGTTTTTTATCCATTTAAAGTAGTTTATCATATTGTTTAAAAATATTTATATGCAGATAATGTCCCTCAAATACAATTTTTTAATGATTATTTAGTATTTAATGTTTTCCACAATTTAATGTTATTCTCACACATTATGTGATTAAAATGATGTGTTTTGATCCATGATATATATTTCATGCTAACATAATGATATTATTGTGATCAAATTATAATCAAATCTGTTTTATGATTATAATCTAAATATTTTAATATTTTATAATTTTTTCTATATGTTCCAAATATTCTTATTCATGTTTATGACCTGACACATTGTGATATGTTTCTACCTTTCAAGGAATTCTAGCTCACCAATTTTTTTTGTTTCCCATAAAAATTTTATGAATATTTTTATTTCATGTATCATTTATATAAATGTTCTATAATAGAATGATTTTGGAGAATTATTTTCAATTATTGTAAAATAAGATATTTATGTTTCTAATATCGAAGATAATAAACCTTTATATCCATGGGTTGTGTGACTATTTGTGATATGTATTATATTAATCATGATATTAATGTATTTTTTTCATATTTTGATTTGGATTATTTTATATCACAATTTATTTTTACACCAATTTAGATGAAAAAATTGATAACCCTTAGAGTATTATTGAGTGTTTGATAATATCATTATGTATTAGAAAAGTTTTGAGTAAATTTATTTCCATTACAAAAAATTATATTTTATATATTATATTTGGATACATCATATTGGAAATATCTACTTAGGAGAAATAATATTAAAAAGGTAAATTTTTTTATTAAGTAAATTTCCACCTGGTGCATGAATGGAGGGCCTAACTGCACACTTCTTGTAACACTCATATGTGAAATGTTTTGGTTTATCATATTATATTTACAAGCACCTATGAAGGAATTATTTCATAGTTATTTTTAAATATTATGTTGGGAATCATATGATAAAAAGATTAATGCAATCCTTGTAAAACAATGATCAATTAGGTAAAAATAAAGGATCTATGAGAATATATAAAAAGGTAATAGAATAATAAATCTTATGGATGGATTCATTTTATGATTATGATTATTATTATTTATTATTAATTATTCTTCAATAACATCAATGGTAATATTTTTACTATTGTAATGAAAATGAAGGAACCATGAGTGTGAGGGATAACACAAATATTACCTCAATGAAAAAACCATTATAATGAAACATTGAATGATAAAACTTTTGATTTTTATAAACGATCATCCATGAAATATAGTTAGTTATTAATGTGAACATAGACGATGTCGAAAACTGGAAAAAGTAGACAAGGATGTCTCATTAAAGATCAAGTGCAAAAGATGATGAAAGAATAAATAATGGCAGTAGAACCAATAGAATTTCATCAAGGGTTTTGGAAGTTTATTTACATATAGAAGAGGGGTTCATACATTATCAAACTATGGTAGGAAAATGAAGAGTATATAAAAAATCATTGGAGTGAAAAAAGTGTATTTCAACACAAGACTAACGGTTTAATTCCTTGTGTTTTGAAAACATTTACATTTCCCCAGTTAGTGTCATAAATATATGGATGATAAGAATGATATAAATCAATAAAAACCACAATAAATGAAAAATGGGAATCATATTTAATTACTTACAATTATGATGATTATTGAAACTAAATGATCATATATAAAATTGTGAATATAGGATCATTATTCTATAAACTATAAGATTAATTTAATTTTTCTATGTGTACCACAAGTTTTTTTATAAAAAAATATAATGATTTATGGTTGTTTCATTTCAACATTTTTGTTTATTAGGATATAGATATTATTATTGGTCCTCTAAAAGTATTTGGAATAATAGATTAAATATTTATACATGGACTCTATAAACAATTATCTTGATAAATATTTCCATAACATACTCACAAAAAAATGGATAGTGGATGAAACAACATCTAGAAACATCCATAAAGAGATCAGAGCATCACTATTATAATTCATGAATGAAATGAATCATCTTTATCATCATCAAACTCATCCCCACCATAGTGTATAGAAACTAATATTTCAAAATAATTTAAACGAACCATTCTATGTTTTTATATATAATATAACTCCACCACACCACTATCAATGTGAAAATGAATGTTGGTTAGGTGAAAATAATAGGATTCATGGTGTTAGGGAATCCACCACCACTATCATCTTTCCAATGGGGTTTCACAATGAATGATGTGTAAGGACTGGGGGAACAAGAACATAAGGAGATGTGGGGTTTTCTGTTGAAGCTATTAAAATAAGAGAAGATAAAACAGAGAGTATGTTTCTTAGTATAGGGGAGGAATCTACTTAAGAAAAGGATGGAGGGTGTCTACATGTGCATCTAAATGAAAATTTTATAGGGGATGAATATTCTTCATCAACTTCATTAATCAAACTCAACATTCAATAATATCACCATATTCAATGTATTCAAGGGAAGATAGATAGGGGTGTGTTGTGTATATATTAAAAACATGTGGAAAAAATATCATACCAGTAAACAATTAATGATAATATATCAATGAAAATCTAAATAATTAGCTCAAGGAAATATAATATTGATCATTCCACTCAATTATGAAAGGTATTTAACATAAATTGATAGAATGAAACATAATATTGGGATTGTGGTTATCAAATGAAAATAAATTTCTCGGATACCTCATTATAAAAATTAAATCATGATTCATCATAAAGATTCCATTAGATAAATTTGTTAATAAGTAATAATTAAAATTGTGAGGATTTAGTTTATTTCAGGTGGAGAATGTAACAACCTAAAATCTCACTGTATATTATCCTAAAATAAATAATATTGTTAATAGAGTCTTTCAAATACTGTACATAATTAAACTAATAATATCAAAATTATTTTGATTATTAAGTATAACAATTAAAACCCTTCCATCAAAATAGTTGTAATGAATATGGGTATGTACAAAATAAAATTTATATACTATCAAAATAATATCTACTTTTAATACAAATAAAATTCAAATATTATAACTCAAAACAACTATGAAAATCAATTTATGCATAAAATATATATTTCTAAAATTTGTTCTCCAATTAATGAAAATAATTAGACTGTGAAAAAATTATAATAATATATATTGAAAATATGAATATTATATTTCCAAATTAATTATTTAGTAATTATTATGAAAATAATAATAAGTAATAGTTAGATTTTGAAAAATATAATTTCCTATATGAACTGTTTTCCTCTATATTAAGAGATTTTACATAAATAAATTCTAAAATTTTAGAAATTTAGGTTAAAAAAATAAAAATTATTTTTTGATTAATCATATGACTATAAGATTAATATTTTTTTTAATTTGTATAAGATAATTTTTTTAAAATTAATAGTGAAAAATAACATTTTCTAAAATATTGATGCCTTAGATACATTAATATGAAATAATCATAACATAAATCTCATTAAAAATTTACTTTTATAAATATAGTTCTTATAAGTAAAATTAAATATTTAAAAAATTTACTTTTGATTTAAAAATTTATATTTTATATTTAAGAATAATTAGTAATATTTTCTCAAAAATCATTTTTAATACATTACACATTAGTATATTAGAAATAATGTTTATAACATTTATAAATTTAACAAAATAATCTGTGATTACTATTAAAAATCATTGGGACTGAATTAAGTAATTTTTTATTCTTTATTTTTAGGAATATATATTAAGTCAGCTTTAGATGTTTTTATGGACCTCATATATTCTCATATCCAATATTTATCAATTTTGGAAACACTTTCCCTAAGAGTATCTTCCCATTATTAAAAAAGTTTTGGGTTTTTAAAAAATGGAATCCCTTTTCCCTTACAAAAAACAATCACCTTCTTACATCCCATAACACGAAAAACAATCTAATATAAGAAATAAATAAACCCAAAAATAATATAAATACTCCGAGATATTTGAAATATTTTCTTTCATTATAAATAACCATATATTAAAATTTTTAATCCCTCTACAAAGGATATAATCCCATAAGCATGGTATATATTTTTAATCACTCCATTATCTTTTTATATTTTTATGTTTACTTATGATCCATAAAATTACATTAAACTCCTAAAATTATAAAATTATAATCCACAATATAATGATATATTATTACAATTATGGTATAATAATCAACCATCTTTTTCATTTTCCATTAAAAAAATGAAAACAAGAAAAATCTGGATGTGAAGACCATCATCTCTATAAAGTAACATATTCACCCCCTTAAATATAAATAATGTGTAGAAAAAAATACAATTTATTGTATAATAATTAATTTTTTGAAATATTTTAGATTCTAAAATGATAAATAAAATTAAACCATTTACAATTTTTGGGAAATTTTAATCCTTATCCTAGTGTATGAACATACTACCACCACCCTAGAATAGACCATAAAATTCTTCAATACCTACATTTATGAATGGTTATATGATTGATTTTAGTTAATAAATATTATAGTTTTTATATTATTAATGTTATAATAATTCAAATTTCATAACCTATTTACAATAGGAGTAATAAAAAACCATTGTAAAATCAACCATCCAAAAGAGAATAATAAGATAAGGGAATGACTTATTTATACTATGAAATAACACTTTATAGGTTTAACTCCTATTTTAATACATTAAAACTATTATATATCATAATAATAAAAAATAAATAAGATCATTATGGTTCATGTATAATTATATTTCGAATAAACCACTTCATTATCTAGATATAATTATGCCACATTCTTATTTAGGTTGGTTTATCAACCTACATGAATATTGATTTGAATTTATATCATGGTTGAAAATGGGATTATAATTTATATAAATATATTATATAAATAATTATATAAGGTTTTTTTTTCATGGAATGGTAACAATAATTTTAATCTCACTAATTAGGACACCATGGTTCCTTTAATAAAAATCCTCAATACTCATTTTAGATTTTTGTCTTTAAAAAAAATGAACATAAATCTAATTAAATGAAACTATAAAATTATTATAATAAAAAATAATAAATTATAGTACGTTTAGGATTATTTTTATAAAATTTTGGGGAATAATGATGAAAAACACAACTATTATGAAACTACTTCAGAATGAGCAGGATTACCCACACCTAAAATTGAAAATAGATAATAAATTAATAATATATATGAAGTTGATACTTATAAAATCTGTTTATAAATGATATTGTATCTAAAGAAGGTAAATAAATAAGTGATTATTATATTTATTTTTTATATAGGATTTTATATTATATTCTAATTGGTAGAGAAATAAACTTCAGGTTTCATGTAACAAATTTTCACCCCTTTAGACGTAGATATTATTATACACCATATTTTAAATGGATTGGTGGACCTAAATTGTAAGGAATTTATATCAACACATTAATGGGTTTATGAATATATATAATGTTTTAATTTAAATGGTTTTATATTAAAAAGACAACAATGATAAAAGTGGGTTTTTATTTATATTTTCTTAAAAAAAATAAGGGATTCATGGCATCATTTTCAACTCCATAGAAAATTATCAATATTGCCCACTAAAATTTATTTTATATGAGAAATTTTAAAATCCCAATTTCTTCCACGTTTTATTATATATTCCATTTCATAGAAATTTAATTTCCATATCCTAATCACCATTACCTGATCCATTGAGTCAAACAATACCAATTTTGTATGTTTTTCCTTGACTCAATTTCAGATTCATTAGTTAATAGTCTTTCTTACTTGAATATAATTATAAATATTTATTGGATCCTATCATTATTGATTTTATATGGTATTTAATATTTTCCATTTTTGTAAATTAATTATCATCATCGACAACCCCTTAATTTTTTAAAAAAATAGTAGAATAATATTGGTAAGAATTATTCCCATTATTTCGGCTGAATATTTTCATCCATGTTCTGGTTTTTCCTATCAAAATTATTTTCGATAATTAAATAAAATATGAATTTTATTTTATTTTTATCATTTTTCAAATTTTCTCTTTCATGAAATGTCAAAAATTCCACTTTTCTTCGATGTGTGTTTTATATTAGGATGACAGAAATGGCTTAATAAAGGAATTTAATTCCATTATTTACCACTATGGATTTGTTTGACATATTTTTTTATTTCATGGAATATTAATATGTAACTATTTATAACAACATAATCAATTATCTTTACATTACCTTTTCAAAAATGTTTATAATTTATTTTACACTTCACCTTTTATAATAATGTTCAAAAGGTTTTGTTTAGAACTTTTTTTTCACATATATTTTTAATCCAAGGATTAATTTTCCAAAAGTAATTATTTGATCCCCATATATATGTTATAATTTAATTATTTCATCTAATAAATGATAATTTTGATAATATATATATTATTTTGATCATTTTATGTTGTGTTTTGAAAAAAAATTAAGAAACATATTCTTTTTCTATTAGATATTAAATATATGAAAATTATTGATTTTATGTGGACAAAATATGTGTCGATGATCACATGTGGGGTCATAAATCAACCATTAGTTAATTAGTATAATTTTATACCTGATTAGATATATAGTAATGGAATGATGAATTGTTTCACACATGAGTGGGATTAATTAATTTTCTCACATTTTAATGCATGGACATAATGATTTTTTTCACCTATGTAAGGGAATAATGTGTTTTTCCAAAAAAAATCCAAGTATTTTGGTTTTCCAATTTCCATGTAATTTTTTATTTTAAGAGAAATTTTCAATATAAACTTAATTTCCCAAAAATTCAATGTTTTCATAATTATCCTCTATTTTTGATGTATTCAACACTTTTATGTCGTGATCATATGAATATGATTTTTTAATATCTATCTTGAGCCTTGTTATATCGTATATTTTTCCTTCACATTATTTTTATGGTATTATATTAGTGTAACTTATCTAATTATTATCACCTAAGGACTTTTAATATTTATTTATTTCTTCCTCAGGTTCCCTATATAGATTTTGATCTGACACATTATGATATTTTCTCACTTACCGTGCATATGAGCACACCCGATTATTCTGAATTCAGTACCTAGAATAAGAAGATGACTATATCATTTGATATCTCTATAAATGGTCATTAGGTGAACAATTTTGGGGATATTTTTAGAGACCTAGGTTTTTTCATATAAGTCTTTATAATATTTCTAACAATATTTCTAATTCCAAATTCTATGTCAACATAGGAATCTGTGGCCCCAAGAGCCTTAATTAAATGTCATTAAAAATATTAAATAATTTTTTTCATGTCTGTTTATATTAACATAAAATGTGAAAAAATCTGAAGTAGAGTATGAGATCATAATTCTTTGGCAATTTTTGAGTTTAGAATGTTTTTTTACCCTTGGCGTGATTTAATTTTGTTCATGCAGGGAGTTTTTTTCGAGAATAAGTATGGTGGGGCATTATGTGGTAGATTAATTAATTAAAATAAATTTAATTAATTAATATTTATAATGGTAATAACTCCCCTCACCCTCAAATTGGGCACACAGTGAACCAAAGATGAGACAATCCTCACCCTCCCCTCTCAACCATTTTTTGACGATGAAATGATAGATAATCAATGAAACAAGGTGTTGTTGATATTAGTTTCTAAGGGATATCATCATTAGATCAAGAAGATGCATGATCCAAGAATCATTCTTCATCATAGTCTTCAGTGTTTCATCCTCAAAGATGTTAGTTTGAGTTTTTGTTCTATTCTCATTGTTATTATTTTTTCTATGGTTTCAGATCCCAATTAAAATCGCTAATGTTTTTTTCTCAGTAAATTTGTGATTTTTTGTTAAAATATGTGTGAATGGGGATATTTTGAAGGATATTATTGATTAGAATTAACCAATAAACAACATATTGGTAAATAATACATACCATGTATCCCTTCTTATTCGGGGAAGATTCTATTTGGGTACTACATGCCATGTACTGACCCAAACTCTGTGATCATAGGACATGGATTGGGCTGGCCCTCTGAAACTACTATGACTTGTGCAACTACCAAACCAACATATATAACATGAGGTTAAATACATTGACATGGAAAACCCACCTATCTACTGGTCTGTTTATCCTAAACATGCCACGTATTATGGGAAACTGAAAGTGTATGAGGCAGGGATGGCTTGTCCATGTGAAGGAGGAACACAAATAAGGGAAATTTGATGTCAGAACCAACGTATACCATCCCTATGATATATTTACTCATACATGGGATATAAAAATATGCATGAATAATACAAAGATAGGTACTTGAGTGTCATTACATTCCTCATGGTCCCCAATGCATTCATTGTACTTGTTGGGGATCATATTGAAATTTTATGCCTTCTGTATCTACTTTGGGACTCAGATTATGTATTACGAGTAGCCTATCATGAGAGGTTTCCATGTAGTTCATAATGGTGGCCTCTATTTCAGCCAAACAGATATGAGGTTGTGTGTTTTGAGAATGAAATATGAGTATCGGTACTCAACTGATTATTGTTATTAGTTTAGTTTTAAAAGAGAGACATCAGGACTGGTACTGCCCTATTGAATCAGGGAGCAGGTTTCTCTTCCCTCTCTACTATGGAATGTATAGAACTCCCAACATAATTGGTCTTGGTTCTAAAGGTAGTTATACCAGGGTTGGTACTCTTGTAATGGATTAAGTAACAGGTTCCTTATATCATTTGAGTAGTTGTAGTTAGTACTCTCCTTTTATACGAGGGTGTGAGACCTCCATAATCAATATCTAGATTGAGCAGGTACTCTCCTTTTGGACAAGGCTGCAGGTTCTCCATACATGGAGTCGATAATCCCCTATCTTGTTGGGGGCACACATCATCTAGATGTGACATATCTATAGGGATGGTACTCCCCTATCATGTTAGGATGCGGGGAATCAACCCATTTAGTTAGTCCTCCATTGTTGTTCAAGAGCATGAGTCATCCATATGTGTTATTTTAGAGGAGTTGGTATTCCCCTATTTTATAAGGGAGCAGGTCCTATTTCCTGGGTTTGATGTTATCATTTAATGTCAGGGCAGGGTTCCCCTATACTAAGTGTGTTGGTAAAGTGATAATCCCCCTTCGTACTAGGGTGATGGTCCTATAACCATTGACTAGCACTCCACTGTCGTAGTGCATGCCCTTTATACCAGAGTAGTACTCCCTTGTTTCTGAATAGCAGTGGGGAGCATGTAATCCATTTGAGTTAGAGATCCCTCAGCTATTTAGTATAGTAACGAGTGTGCCCCACCACTAGATATGAGTGATTCATGGTTAGTATTTAGTAATTCCTTGATATAAAAATGTGGGGGACACTTCATATAGGAGCGAATACGGGTTTTTTGGATGATTGGGAACTAGTAATCCATGGACTATAGAAAAGTGGTGAGGTTTGGGTCCCTCCAATCTATTTTATAGGGAGGATGCATGTGACAGATAGTCTAGATAAGTGATCCTTCAACTATGTGCAGGAGTGAGGAGTGGGAAATTCCACATGGGTTTCTTTATCCCAACGTAGGTCGCTGGTTAGAGATGGAAGGACCACTAGTGCTGGAAACTAGAGCAAGACCTGATAAGATGTTCCTAAAAAAGAATGTTCTCTCTCATGTACAAATAAGAATGATATATTTTTTCTTAATAAATTCTATCTCATTTAAATGTTCCATCTAGGATGTATGAACACATGGTGTGTTTTCTCTTAGTATTGGGTTAACAATATAGCCTTGAATAGAATCATGTTTCTAGCTATAAGTATGGAACTGCCTGAGACTTGGGATTTGAGACAATTATATATGGGTGATATCCAAGGTCCCCTTCTATGATTTCATATTCTTGGTAGAAACTTTTTGAGGATTTAGTTTAATTATTACTCTTTTTCTAATACCGTAGTTGTTTTGGTTTGGTATTTTCCTTAATTTGGATCTTCTGGTGGTGTTGAATTAGATTCATTGTCATGTACAAAAATGGATGGTTCAAGATGGAATTTCTATCTCTATTTGGTTATCTCTTGATAGTTCTAGTGGATTACTGTCTTTATGTATCTCCATTTTTTTTAATATTTTGGGTAACCAACTAAGTATTATTGTACTCATCCCTACGTTGGATTTTCCCAAATGTGATGTATCTTATACAGACCATATGAATATAAATGGAGTCCATAGAGGACTAGAGGAAATAATATTTATGTTTTGTAGATCGATCTAGGATTTTTCACACAGTTAATATTAGATGCAACCCAATCCTTCTGATCAGGTTGGATGATTTAGAGTATTCATTTGATGTGGACATGTTTTTCACATTTTTACATTTTATACCTCCACTATACTCTGGTTTTGGATTGATGTGTGAACATATTTTAGTTTTTTATTTTTATATCTCTGAAATATTTCATTGAGAACATTGATGAGTGTGTATACATGTACATTAGGTAATGGTCACCCCAAGAATAGTTATGCCTCCAGTGCT
The DNA here is from genome assembly GCA_963277665.1 of Viscum album. Classification (NCBI taxonomy): domain Eukaryota; kingdom Viridiplantae; phylum Streptophyta; class Magnoliopsida; order Santalales; family Viscaceae; genus Viscum; species Viscum album. The sequence goes on along the minus strand of OY728133.1, from coordinate 965,004,479 downwards.
TTTCACCACCTTTGACCTATAAAGGTGGAATTGGGGTAGTTGCAGATAAATCCCCATCATTGGTCGAGTTGTGACAGATTGACATTAGATTATGGTCAACCCTTCTTAATTTTCATGGAATTTCCCATTAAGAGGACTTGGTTGGGTTTTATAGTGATAGTGTTTGAATTTCTTGAGTTTAGATATCAGGCTAAAGGTACTAGTGTTGGTGTTGTGGCTGACACATCCATTCACAAGAACATTGATATCCTAATTTTGGAATCAGTACATTAGGTCACTGGTCATAGGTAAATAAATGGTACATGAATCCTATAGGAATAGGTTTTTGCTTATCCTTCCCTTTTAAACTTATCTCCCCATATAAAATCATTGATAGTGGTGCATCTTGATTTCATTTTAGGATTCCTCTATGACATAAATATGATAGGGATAAATGATTTAATTGTGATGAAAATATTCTTTGTGATATGGATTCAGTGTAGTTTTATTGTTTTGGGGAGTTACCTCAATGTGATCTTCCAGTTGTTCCACGACCAATTATGCAGATGGTTATGTTGGATGTACATGACTAGGATGCCAACAAAAATAGTGTGTTTCAAGAGTTATCGAGGCCACATACTCTGAGGTATTGGGTTGGTCTAGAACCCAAGGAAGTAGATTATGGGACTGAGGTAGTCATGCCTATTTTCCATCTTTGGGGGACACATTCAGGTAAGATGGACTTTCTATAAGGAATCATTCAATATGGTTTAATAGTGGTGGTAGAGTTTAGTGACACCATCCCATGAAGAGGAGACACTCACTTGGGTAGAGTTTGAGAAACAATCCCAGGAAGAGTTCGAGAAACACTTTATAGATGAGTTCTACCCAGACATATTGAGATTAGTCCAAATCTAAGAGCATATAAATCGTTGGATGGGTAGCATGAATATGGATGACTACTCTGGAAGGTTTACAAACCTATCTCAAAACTCAGTAAATATGGTTTGAGACATATTCCTCCATGATCAGACCTCGGATAATGGCCACCGCAAAGACAACAAATTTTTGGGGTCTCCCTATGACTTCCCTCTTATGGAAGGCTACTATAGAAAAGTTTGGTATTATAGTGCTTCCTAGTTTTGGTATAAACAGATGTGGCCCAGAGTGGTGGTCACGACAGTGAGGTTTCTATAATAGCTGGTATATGACATATGGTAATATCATGGAACAAGAGGCATATTTATCCCTAGACACATGCACATGGGTCTAGACTGCATGAGCATCTCCCGAGATCTCGTGATCCATAGGAGATGTAGTTTTATGCCTGTGGCAGCCTGATACACAATTCTATAGATTTTCTGACCCACTATTATATTGAGTGTGAGACATCTTATGGGAACCTTGTCAGAGATAACTCTTAGAGAAGATAGTTCTGTATGAAGGGTGGCATAGAGGAGGAGATGGGATATCAAAAAGAGGGAGAAAGTGGTTCAAGGTATCTCCACCACCATCCCAATGTGGTCCATGTTGGGCACAAGATGAAGGAGGGCATGTGTGAGGAAAATATCAGGCCATAGTGTCCTTCAACCTAGATGATATGAGGATGAATATAAGTATGACAAGTGTACATTCTACTTTTAGTAGAAGTAATTTTTCAACAAAATAATGAGGTATTATTTATGTTTCCCCATCCTCCTATAGGATTAACTAGGGTAACATGGGGTGACGTTATAACCTTGTGTGGGTGTTATTCGACGAAGCATTGAATACGACATAAGGAGATGTCCTTTCCCCCATGAAGATTCTCTTTTAAGAAATGACCATAAACTATGGGGGTGAGTCCGTATCTACCAAAGTGGATAATATCAAGGTGTGGTGTATGATTCTCTTTGACTGATGTGTTTGGGATCGGATAACAAGTAGGTTCTTTGTAATAGAAAACCTAATTAGATCATGTTGAGTGTTTGTATAGCTGTTTATTATCCATTAGTAGCCTCATGTTCTTAACATTTGCTTAGTATATGAGATGCTTTATAAGGGGCGTGGTGTGGATTAACATATATTTATACTCACGAGGAAGTGGGACACATTCCCCATAAAGATTCATTTTTTAATGTTACCAATAACTATGTGGTCGGATCGGTGCCGCCCAAAGAAGAGAAAATCGAGGTGTGGAAAATTAGTTTCTTTGACTTGTGTGTTGTGGGTGAGGTTGAGTAGTGGAGAATCTTTATCAGAACCAATTCGTTGAGAAAGGCTTATACCCAATGATGCTTCTTTAGAGTAAATCCAGTGACATACCATCCAAATGTAGCTGGGATTCAACTAATGGGTGTGTCAGTGTTTTTTTCTTTGAGATCAATGTAGTAGTAGGGGGTTCATAGATGAAGGGCCTATTAGGATCCCATATTTACTCTTGGGAGGCCCTATTATTTTATTGGTACCCTCATTTTCTTGGCTTCACTTTTTATGTAAGACCCGTAAGGATATAATAGTACACTTCATCCATGGGTGGATGTGAACTACATTGTTATTTTAGAATCTACATCTGCTTAGCAAGGTGTTGTACTACTGGACCACATGACTGTTGATGGATCATAGTTCTTTGTTATTTTCCACCAGTCACAGTTGAGAATATATATTCCAATTTTTTCATTATTTTTCCCAATATGGAGATGGGTGTAATAGTGGGTTGCCTTGTTGGTTCCCCTGAGTGAATTCTGGGAAGTAGTAAAAGAACCATTGTAGAGCTCACTAGCATGGTTGTTCTAGGGTGAACCTCAATTTATTTTCCATGTACCTTTGTGTTCTCTCATTGAGGATGAATAGTGTTGAATGTGGTTGTGATTTGGGAACCCATTTATACCTATAGGAATTTATAATATTTATAATAATATTTTCTAAGCCAAAAAGTGAGTCAGCATGGAAATTTGGCACTCAAAGACACTCATTGAAATTGTATTAAAAATATTAAATTTATTTTTTCATGAATGCGTAGTTTCGCATAAAACAGGAATAAATCCAAAGAAAGGCCACCGATCTGAATAATGATGTCATGGTTGAGTTCAGAATTTCATTTTTTCCCTTAGTAATGATGTAATGCAGTTTTTTCCATGAGTTATGGTTAGATTTGGTTTGAAGGGACCTTAAGTGGAGGATATATTAATTAAAAATGTATTTGGAAAATTGAAACTAAAAATAATACTCCCCTCCTCTCATGTTGGATGAATAGTTAACCAATGAGGAGAAAATCATCCTCCTATTCAGTCCTCCCTTTATTGATGATTAAGAAATGTAGAATCAATGCATCAAGGTGATTCCAATCATAGTTTTTGAAACAAATCATCAATAGATCAAGAAGCATCAGGATCAGGGTGTCCTTCTACACCTAAATAGTTTTTGATGCTCCCCTAAGGTAGGTGGTTTCTAGTTATTCTATATTCCATTCGTTATGATTTTTTTCAAAGGATTTATACCCCAATTACAATTTCTAATGATTAATATTAGGTAGGTATGTGGGATTTAGGATAATCCAAGGTGAATAAAGCACATTTTCATGCGATTCTTGATTGGAATTACTCTCTACATGGCATGTAGTCTGGTGACACAGAAATTATATCCATTCATTTTTAGGGATGATGATATTTAGGGACTACACTCCATGTACTTGGGTTACACACGGTGTAGTGACCAAAACCATGTGACCATGCTACATGGTTTCGTTTAACCATGTGAAACTATATGGTCCTATAAAAATACATGTCCAAAGTACCTGTACACTGGGTTTGGTATATAGAAAAAAATACATGACCATGGGGCCATTTATCCCATACATTCCATGTAGTATGGGATGCAATGTGTGTAAGGGTCGCAACTGGCTAGGGTGTGTGAAGGAGGAACATGACCAGGGAATGGGCGAAGATGGAAACAACTTGTACCATCTTTACACAATTTCTACCCCTACATGGGTTTGAAAATATTGTAGGAATGGTAAACATCCATGTGCTCAAGTGGTCTCACAGACTATGTATACCCCAGTTAACACCATGTAATCAATGGGGATCTTCTCAAGATTTTCATCCTTCTATAGATCTTTCTCTTGGTCATGGATTCTAGATTTTGAGTAGCCTTTCCCTAGTAGTTTAATGTATATAATGAAATGGTCTCTTCTACTTCAGGAAATGATATTTGAGGTGGCATATTTTAAACAAGATGCTTTAATAGAAGTACTCAGAAAATGCTTGAGATAAGTGTAGGTTTAGGGGAGATACACTATAAATAGTATTCCCATGTTGGATGAGGGGACATGTTTCCCTTAAGTCTCTGCTTTGGTAGGTATGGGAGTCCCCACATCTTGGGTGTGGGTTTTATTGTTAGTTATTTTGGGGTTGGAGATCCCCTAAAGGATTAGGGAATGAAATCCCCATATCATTCGAGTTGTTTGAGTTAGAGTTCCCCTTCCATGCATGGGTGAAGTCCCTATACACATTTTTTCAAGATAGAGTATGTACTCCCTAGTTAGACCCGGTATTGGGTTCCCTACCTGTGGAGTCGGTACTCCCCTTCCATATCAAGGAGTGGGTCCACCATATGCGACATATTGATAGAGCTGGTACTCCCCTATCGTGTTAGGGTGAAGTTCCTCTACCCATGGAGTCAGTAGTCCCTTATCGTTCCACGGAATAGGTCCTCCATACATGATATTCTAAAAGAGTTTGTACTCCCCTATTGCACCAAAGAGAAAATCCTCTAGGATAGGATCAGTACTCCCATATGATGTCAAGACATGGACCCATATAGTAAACAAGATGGTAGAGTGGTATTCCCACGTCGTACCAATGTGCAGATCCTCCAACCACCAAGTGTAACTCCCTTGTTGTACCATGGTTGAGTTCCTAACTTATGGAGTAGTACTCCCCCATCTATGAGTATTAGTGCGTAGAACATCCTCCATTGGAGTGAGAGATCACTCAGATTTTGAGTACAATTATATGAATAGTTTCCCACTACAAGATAAGAGTGATTCCTGGTTAAGAGTTAGTTATCCCTAAATAGATAGTGGTGTTGGCCACATTATATAGTATTGAGAGTGTTTTCACTTGATAGATAAGTGCTACTACTCCCTCAACTGTTGGGCAGTGATGAGGTGCAAGTCTTTATATTATATCATATAAAGTGGATGAACATGATGAATTGTTTTGGAGATGTTCTCCTTAAACTATTTTAATTGTTGAGGAGAAAACCTATCTGTATGGTTCTTATTAGCCTATCACAGGTTACAGGTTAGAAACAACAGGACCTCTAGTGTTGGGCACTAGAGCTCTACTAAGTAGGTTGTTCACAATGGATCAAGTTCTCACAGATTTAGAATTTGGAATGGTATATTTTTCAAAATTGATTGTATCTATTAGATGGGTTCCATATGGGATAGATGATCTCATAGAGTGTGTTATTTTGGTTTTGGGTTACCATTAGAGCCACGAATAGAATCATGTTTCTTTCTATTAGGAGAAAACCTTAGGGGACAAGGTGTCTGATATTAGTATATCTCTGTGATTCCATGAATCCCTTATGATGTAGTCACATTCTTTGATGACACCCCTAGTGGACTGAGTATACTTACAACTCCTATTCTCATACCATAGTTTTTATTGAATAGGTTTTTCCATAATCTTATTCTCCTAGGATTCGTTGAATTAAATTACTATTCATGTACATCTGAAGAGGGTTTGAGATGGATTTTCTCTCTTGATGGGGTTCCCTCTGGATTGTTTTAGAGGACTGTCACCATTGAGTTTCTCCCTTTCTTTTATTTAGTTTTTTGTGGTCACATGTATTATTCATTTATGTATTCTGTCATGGGAATTTCATGAATGTGTCATGTCTGGTTAAAAAGTCATTTCTTTTGATAGATTCCTCAGAGGACATGAGGCAGGCATTACTAAGTGATCTAGACAATCCAAAGAGAATTATAGTAGTTTCTCTTGGTAGGGATCCCATCATTCTGATCCTGTTGGATGATTTAAAACTATCATTTGGTTGGTTGGGTTTTTTTTTCATTTTTTACAATAAAAACATCTACAAAACATTAGTTTGGGATAGATGTATGCATTTATTTTAGTTTCATATTTTTATATCAATGAACCACTGCACTGAATTGTATGTGGGTGTGTACATACATGTAAAGTAAGAAATGTACTCCCTATGTTTAGTTATGACATCAGATCATGTCACTACCCATAGAATATGAAGCCAGACTTGGGGTAGTTAGGGTTCATGCCCCGAGTTGGGTTGGATCATGAAAAAATGTTCGTAAGTGATATAAAATAAGTTTTTTAGCTAATATCTAAGAGGATAATCCTTTATTTCATTAGATTTCATGATCTTTTTTGATATGTTTTATCTTAATCAATTGATTAATTTATTATATAATTAATATTTATCTTGGTTTAATATAGTTTCTATCAAATCTTGATTTAGTTATTTTTATGATTTTTTGATGAAATTAGTTAGTACCTGAGGAATAATTATTAGTTATGGATAACATCCTAAAGTATTGTAAATGTATTGAATATATGGATTTGACTAAAACATATATATCAAGATACTATAGTTTATACAATATCTATAACATTCATACATAGGGGTCATATCCTTGAAAACGAATGTTATGTATTTACTAAATCATACCTAGTACATGAAAATGGGATCTAACTACACACATGTTTTCGAAACTCCTTGGTAATATTAATTAGTTTACCACGTTCTTTTTATTAACTAATTTGATTTACTGACTTCCTATTTACATTGAATTATTATGTTAGGAAGCATAATATATCCAAAATTAAATTAATATAGGTGAAAGTAAGAATGATTAGGATTAAATTATGAAACTTTGTGTTGATGTACAAATTTAAAATAGAACAATAGTATAAGGTTTAATTCATTTTATAATTATATTTATTTGGACTTATTATAATTTTGTCACTAATGTCATTTCTTTTTCAATTTAGAGGGTTTAAATAGAAGGAACTATTGGTTTCAGTGAAAAATTATAATTACCTCAATAAACAACCCATTTGAACTAGAGATAGAATGAGAATACTTTTTATAGTTACAAACAAGCTGTCATGAAATTTTTTTAACAATGTTAACATAGTTCATGTCCAAAACACACCAAAGTAGTGAAGGATTAATTCTCATGAATGATCAAGTGATTGAGATGATGAAGGATGGAAAGTTAAATTTCTTATATGTAAAACACTATAGAAAAAGAACCAATAGAATTCCCTCACAGGGGTTGGAAGAAGCATTAATTTAAGAAGACATGGTCATCGTGTGTTAGAATATTTTTGGAAAATGAAGAGGTTTGTTAGCATGAAATGAGTGAAAAATGTGTTTCTAGAGGCACCATTAATTGTGAAATGCATTCTATGTGGAAAAAATGGAAATTTGCTATGTCAATTTCATAAATTAATGTATTATAAGAATTATAGTAATGAAAACCATTAAAACCAATGTAAATAAGAGGATCTTGTTAAACGAATACTGATGAGGTGGATTGTGATAGATAAATCAGCCGCTTCATAATTGTAAATAAGGTGTCTTTATTATATCAAATATAAGTTCCCTAGATTTTTTCTATGTGTGCCACTATGATGATTTTTTTATAAAATAATATATCAAGTTTCATTAATGTTTCTTCTCAAAATATATGTTTATGATAATATAAATCATAGTATGTGCTCTTTAATTGGATTTGGAATGATTTATTAACTGTTTAAACATAAACTCTATAGTCGGTGAATGTTGATAAATAACCCCAAATAAATCATCATTATAAAACATTGATATGTGACAAAACAACAAGAGGCTACTATAGTTTGATGTTTACATTACTACAAAAAATGTATTAAATGAATCATCATCATCATCCATAATAATTGTACCACTAAAACATATATTCCCTATTGTCTCAATAGAAGTTAAAATAACATTGCCATGGTTGTTTATAGAATAAAACCTAAATCCATCACCACTAATGAAACATGAAAAAGGGATTAGGTGAAAAAATAATATTATTAGTTACCTCAGGGATGCAAGAAATTTTAGAACCAGGATCGATGCCCGAGAGAATGAGATCCCACACAGAATATTTGAGAAACAAGTTATGTCATGAAATTCTCTATTTGGGAACATGAAGAGCCACCAGGTGTTTAAATTTTAGGGAATAAATCCCCCAATATAATTTATTTGATAGAAATTCATAGTGTATAAAATGTAAGAACTAGTGTAATAAGTTGGATAAGAGATGGGTGGTTATAAGTTACATTTAGCGAAATAGGTGTGGGATAAGATAAAGAGGGTATAAGTTGGTGTGGTAAATTCATCTACTATGTAAAGTGTTAAGAGGGGTTTAAACATGGATATTAATTATCCTTATATGGAGGAAGATCATTTTTCAGATTTATTCATCATTAGACCTCAACTTTCATCTAGATCCTCCATGTTTAAGAACATTGAAATATATGAAATAGGTGTGTGTGGTGTAGCTACTATAAAAAATGAAAAATAATATTTAATAGCATCAACCAATTCAAAATAATGTTTCATTGAAATTAATAATTTTAAAATCAAGATAAAATAAAATTCTTATTAACCCTCAAACACCTGAGGTTATTTAATCCCATTTTTAGGAATAAAAAATATTGAGCTTATGGTTATTATAAGTAAATAGATATGATTGATACCTCGTTAGAAAATTAAATCCTGATTAATCTTATATATACAATTAATTAAAATTTTTAGTGTTTTATAATTAAAATATTGAGGATATGATTTATTTTTGGGGGAGTAATAACATGAGATTTCACTGTATATTTTCCATAGAAAAATAAAATCTTTAATTATTTATCTCAAACACTATATATAATTAAAATGATAAGCATGATATTTTTGAATATTAAATATAAAATTCAAAATATATAAATCTAATTTATGTAATATAATGTGATTAACTACATTTTGAAATATGGATATAATTTAAATAATATCTACATTTATTACCATTGAAATACAATTAGTATAACAAAAACAACAATGACTATCAATTAGTGCTTAAAAATATATTATTATAAGATTTGAATTCTATTTAAAGAATGATAGTATATTATGAAAAAAAATAATAAATTAAATTGATAATATTAATTATAAGATACAAATTAATTAATTAGTGATTGATAGGAAATAAGAATAAATAATTGTTTACATTTCAAAATGTTATTTTCCAATATAAAACCTTCCCAATATATTTGCATAATAAATTTTTATATTGAATTTTAAAATTTTATAAATTTAATTGGACAATATTTAAATCATTTTTGGATTATTAATTACTAAAATATAATCATAATATGAAGCTTAGGTATTTTTCTTGAATAATTAATTTTTAGTAGAATATTGAAAAATATACATTTGGAAAATACAGTTGAATTATTGACATCGGTTTGATAATACCATAACCAAAGAAACATGAAAAATATTTCTTTACCAAATATAGGTATTATATGTATAATGAAATATTTTCAAATTTAATTTTTCAATTATAAATCTATGATTGAAATTTTAGAACACAAGTAATATTTTGTCCAAATTATTTTTAATAAATTACACATTATTATTTTAAAATTAATTTTTATATAAAAATATAAATTAATTATAATTTAGTGGATTTAAAAATTATAATTAGTGGGTTTAAATTATTTATAATAAAAAATAGGCCTAAAGATTAATTTACCATATGCAAAAAAGAGATATCACAATGAAATATTAATTGAAAAACATTATAATTCAAGGGGAAAAGTACTTGAAACATGTTAATCACTGGATAATAACTATGTATATGTGGTGTGAATTGATCTTATGTATTGTAAAATATATTATTTCTCAATTTTAGAGCCAATTTTATTTGATAGTTACGTTTGATTATTGAAATGTTTTTGGTATTTGCAAAAATTTCATGTCATTTCACTTATAAAAGGGGAATTAATCTCGTCATTTTCCTTCAAAAAATATACCCTTATGTCTATAAAATAAATATTTAAAAACATAAATTAATAGTAATATCCACCTTAGCATGGTTCTGGTATTCAAAATATCAATCCCTCAATTGTAAAACCCCTTTTACAATGAACATAGTCTAATAAGTATGCTATACATTTCTAATCACTCAATTTCAACTTATATTTATTTATATCCACATATTATTAATAAAAATACATTTCCCCATATAAAAATTATTGAATTAGTATCATTAATATACTTATATTTTATTATAATGATTTCATAAGTCTTAACAACATTTTCCCTTTTCCATTAATAAAAATGAAAATATGAAATCTACGAATGTGTAGTCTACCCCCTCTATAAATTATCGTATTTTTAAAATTCAACACCTAACATGGATATTGAAATGGGAATTAAATGTATAATTTTATACGCTATAAAAGTTTTATATTTTAAAATGATAATCCATATTTCTCTTTTACCTCATTCTATGGGAACAAAATAATTATCCATCCACATTTTCAAACTACAATATATATAAGAAATAGTGTATTCCATGTATCATTACCAACATTATGGATTTTTTATAATAATGGTATTAGGTTATAAATATTATTATTATTAAATTATTACGATTTTAGTTTTTAAAATTGGATATCAATAAAAATGACAAATAAAAATCTATAATTAATTCATCCAATCCAAATAGTGTACTACGAGAAAAAAATAAGATCTTCATACTATGAGATAAAATTATATCGGTTATCCTCAATATACAAGTCCATAAAATTGTAATAAATCACAAAAATAACCACCGAAAACACTAATTATGATTCTAGTAAAATGATATTAAAACTAAACCATGTTGTAATCGTCAATTAATTATTCCATGTGTGGTTGGTATATCCACCTACTTTAAAAAATTAACAAATATATTTCATAGATGAATATAAAAATTAAATTGAGTGTACCATATGCTATAATTAATAAAATATTAGTTTTATTTTTATTCTAATATTATATGATTAATTGTCATCTCATCAATTAAGATCCCAATATCTGTTCATTAAGAACCACCAAAACATTATCGCCTTCGATATCACTATTAAGGATTGTACCAAAATATACAAAAGATTGATTTTATGAAATTAAAAATTATTAATACTAATCAATTAATTTACATATTTTACCTTATATTTATAATATTTTAGAGAATAATGAATTTTAATACCCCTATTATGAAACTAATTTAAAAAATCACGATTATACACATATAATAATGAAAATATATAATAAAAAACTAATATACATATAGATAATAAATAATAATTTTATTTTTTAATGTTAATTTATATGATTTTTTTATAAAAGGTTGAGGGGAACACCCTCTTAATTAAACCAGAAAAAAACCTCTTAAAATGACTATGAGAAGTGGAAACCCATTACATGACAAGGGCACAGATGCTAATAAAACATGACCCAAAGGTTTACATCAAGCTTTGAAGACAAGAATGAAGCAGACAAAAAAGCAAGCATCAGAAAGAATCTCATCACCCCTCTGCTAGAACATGTAAGGTGAGATCCGTCGAAGGAGATGCCTCACCCCCCCTGCCATGAAGTTTTTTCATGCTAGTAACACAATGTGGTAGAGCCCTCTCCCAATCCACATGGAGGTGCAGACGGAAGACAAGATTATAGGTTCCAGCACACCTATCTCTCTTTTGAGACGCCCACCCGACTATGCATGCGAAAAAACACAGCAATGTCAACTTGATGCAAGAAAAAACCAAACAGAAAAAACAGTGCTCAAGATCAGACAAAGTGACCATCCATCTAAACAGACAAATGGAAGATGATGGGTGTCAGCACACCCACCCCTCTTTCGAGGTCTCCCACCCGACGTCCCCTATAAGATGCAACAACACCATCAAAATGCAACGAGGAAGAATCCAATTCTTGCAAATCCGCCAACAACAAAATTATAAATCAAAACCTCACGTGAAGCACTAAAACATAGATCGAAACCAGAATACCTTCTAAAGAACTAGATCCAATAGAAAGCAGCACCAAAACCCGATCCACACCAAGCCACTGAGAAACCCACTCAAGTCAAACAATGTTTCCCTCGAGTGTGGAGCCAAATCGTGCCTCAAACCTCAGAAATCGTACGACACAAGAGCTGAAACGGCAAGCGATGTGCATCATATGATGATCCAGAGCAGCCAAATGCGCAACATGAAAATATTCATGGAAGCCAAAAGACAAACCACATAGCACCGGTTCAGCAAGGAGGCACATCACTATATCAAGGGTCAATGAGAGTTGAAACGAGAACCATACATCCATCATCCATGAATGAGAAACCCTGAGTGACACAGCGAGGGTATCATGATGAGGGACCGGATCATGAGTAGAGGATTTCAAATCCACCACCAGAGATCTACAGGCGAAGCCACAAATCTCAAGACGCCAAGGCCACCAACGCCGCAACATCATAGAGGACGAGATCCTAAGCAGGAACAACATCGATCAAGGACAACCAGGATAAATGAGGGAGGGAATATCTAGATGGGTATGGGAAATGGAATAATCGATGTAAAAGTCCATGATATGGAGATATAAAGAACCACTGAATCCCAAATCGATGGGAGAAAGGAGAGGAAATGATGATAATTTTCACCCACTGAGTCATATGTCAAAATATACCCCATGTGTTTTTTGAATGGTTTACCTATTTAATAAGGAATTTATTTTAATAGATTCATGGTTCAATAAAGGTTCATATAATATTATTTTATAACATTATTTTACTTCAAAAGATACCAAAGTTCGACCGAGTTTTGGATTAAAACGTTTCTCATACCGTTATGGGGTTTTTGTCTCTTTCTCAACTCCATGGGTCGTAATCAATATTGTGTGCCATAATTTATTTTATATGAATTATTTTTTGACTAATAAGTTTTACTTATTACTTTTAAATTTAATATATTTTTAAAATCACAAAAACCTTCTTAAAACTAGTTTCTAATGTTTTTGTGTCCCAATTGTTTTTGTATGTTCTTATAGAAAAAATTACCTTTTACCATACATAGAAGATGTTATAATGTAGTTATAATATAAAAAAACGTTAATAAATATGATAATAATATTGAGTATTAGTTTGATTATCAAACTAACCATTATCATACTAGAAGTTAGAATTTAGTCATGTCTATCCTACTGAAATATGTCATGATCGTCAGCCATATACTTGTACCGACACAACCAGACTTACACTCATAATGATTATCATATTGAAATTAATAAAGAATTCCATCAGACTAAAAAATGTTAATAATTGAAATATAGAATATTTTTTTTCTATATTAGTGAAATTTTTTAACTCTATAACTGTGTTAATTAAGAAACCATCAGACATTCTTTTTGGATGAGTTGTTAAGTGACAGATGTTCGAGGCCATTGCAACAAACATGGAAATATGAATGCTAGGATATCACATATACATAATGGTTCATTTTAAGCTTATGGGTCTGGTAGTTAATCTCTTCTAAATAGACACCCATGTGAGATTATAATTCTTAATCAGTATTTTTGTTTATTTATTTTTCATTCTATAGAATCCTGAAAAGAATTGTTTTCATAAAATATTGTTTAATTTAAACTCATGTTAGATCATTATTATGATCAAGGTATTATGAGGATATAAAGATACTTTATTTTATCCATAGTTTATTTGGATTTTTTCGATAGGAAGACAGATTTTATCATCATATTGAGGGAATCTGAGGATAAAGAAGATAGAACCATTCCAATCATCATTTCGAGGGATTTCCTGGTAAGAAAATACCAACGTTACTATAAGTATAAAAAGTATATACTTGTTCTCATGGTTATTGAATACCTTACATTAATGGTTAAATAAGGATTATCATTTTAAATAACATGTAAGTATTTATTACATTTATTATCTACTATATTACATTTTGTTATAATATTTCTATTCTACTATATTGATATTAGAAAGTGAGTCTTCATTTTAATATTTCTATTTTGTTAGTTTTATCATATTAATTATGATAATGATTAAAATATTTTGATAAATATAATCCATATTTATTATGATATTTACTCTAATATAATATGACTATATCTAGATTTAATTCTATGACATTCTTAATCAGACTAAGTACAAGTCTGATAACCATAATTAAAGTTGTTTTCGTTTTAATTAGATTAATGTTTTTAAACTACGTTGGTAAACTAAAAATCACATATATTTTAGTTATTTCTATATATTTTGATATTAAAATCATAAAATTGGTATTTGGGGAGGAATATACAATTGAAATACTTCATGTTTTTTTACATTCTTGAATATTTTATTTTGTTGCATCTGTGATATAAAAATTCATTTTCTAAAACTGTTTTTACACTAACATGATTTTGTAAAGAATATTTATTTTAATTTTAAGATCATAGGGCTTAATATTGGTTATATAGAAAATATAAATCCAAATATACCACATATATTTGTCTATGAATATTATGAGTACCTGATAGATATGGTTGTTATTTTCATAAATACACGAGTTGACAATTTGTTTTTGATTACTGGATAATATAAGAATATTTATAGTGAAGTAACTACTTTTATACATCAAGAGAAATAGGGATACCAGCTAAAATATAGAACATGGAATAATTTTTTTCTATGAAAATAAGTATTTATTTTGAGATATCTTTATGTAAGTCTACAAAAAATATCTTAAAGAAGTTTGAGGTCATAGAATTTTAACTTATATTTTTATGGAAACTATAAGAGCTATGTTAATAAAACACTATCAAGAATTTAATTTTCTCCTTAGATAAATAGTTTCAATGATTATCCATAGGACTATGAACATCATATATAGTTTAAAATCTAATGGTGAAAAATTTCTTCTGGGTGAAATCCTAGTGAAAATATTTTTTTATTATTCCCAAGGAATGAGAATAAAATGGAAAGATATTGATGACATGGAAAATTTCAATAATATTATATTGGACGATCACATTGAAACCCTTATCTAGATTTATGGAACACTAAAAAGAGATGTATAGAAAATGAAAAAGAAAAATAGTGGTGTTTCTTTTGAAATAACCTTTACCTTACATTATAATGTTTAGTTTGATGAAAATATTATTAAATCAAAAAAGAACAACAATGTAGTTTGATATGGTTCTTGTATTTCTAAGAATTATAAAAAAGGGATATCCAATCAATCTAGGAGGATGAACAATACAGTCGACATGAATATATTTTAGTATGGTTGTAATAAGAGTCAAATAGATAATGATGATATGAAATATGAAGTTTAATGTTATGAAAGAAAAAATGACAGACACATCTAACTTGGTTTTTCAAAGATAAGGAGTAATGATGGAAAATAAAAGTATTAATAAATGAATTAGAAAACATATTAAATATATAATGGAAATAATGTTATAAAATCTATTGACACATTCTGTTCCATTGGTGGTGAATCTTCTAAAGATCATTTAATAACGAATGTTCCAGTTAAATAAACATAGATATTTTTTTTCCTAATTACTCTTTCTTAATTCATTGTTTCATGAATATGGAACACCTATAATAATACCTTATTAACGTTTGACTAAATAATAATGATCTTGATGAGAAAAATTATACATCTTTTGATGATGAATCTTCCTCAGTGAAATATAATTATTTTCCTTCTTATAATAATGTTATTATATATAATAAAAATTAAGATAATTTGAATTTGATAATTTTTATAAAATGTGATAGTTTTTAGGATAAACATGGTAATGATATTGAAGAATATATATAAACAAAATGAAATATCAAATAATTCAAATTATATTATGAAGAAAAATTCCGAAAAATAAATTATTTCAAACGTTATTGAAAATGATATTTATGAGAATGAAGTTTTACAACTCAAATATTATAATAAGACTAATTACAATGAAGATAATAATTTAATTATATAAATAAAGTCAAAAATTAATTATTTCAATATAATTTTGTCAATATTTACAAATGGTTAAGAAAAATTAGAAAAAATTTATAAAAGAAATAATCCTCATGGGAGTAGTTATTGAATGAGGCTTTCCTATAGAAACTTATTTTTAATAAAAAACATCATTATTTAAAAAAGTAGTATAGTTTTACTAAGATAAAATATGTTGGTTAATATAGAAGTTTTTATATTTTTAAAAATTTAAATACCTAGGTTTTTATAGAGCCAATTTTTATAAATGATTGCGGATTCCAATTTTTTTTTCAAACATCATCGGACTAAAGAATGGCTGGGTTCCAGAAGTGTAATAATTTTTTTCAGGATAATAATGATATTACAAATTAATATAATATGTGGTACCTGAATAGTATATGTCTTATACATATAACTGGAACCAATGAATTCTTAAAAATATTGTGAGGATGAATGTTGGTAATGTAACTGTCAAAGATAATTATGAAGGATATATTACTGGAATAGGTAACATTGTTCTTCTTGGAAAATCCTTTATTTAAAATATTTTATTTTTGAATGGTCTTAAGTATTGTATTATAAGAAAAAGTTAATTATATGATGAATGTTTTCTTCTGATCATTGCGAATGATAAAGGTTTAATACATACATCCAAGGATACATTTATTTTTTCCATCAATCAACATGAGAATATTTGAAAACATAATATAGAAGACCTTAGGTGCTAAGATTTACCATGACATAGTGAAATGGAAGAACAATATTTGTTACGATATTTAAATTTTTGGAATGTTAACCTTATAATTCTATCTAAATTTACTAATAAAGCACTTTTTATTGATCTACCAAAACTTAGGATTGACACTTAAATATTATGTGTCCCTTTTCAATATATTAAGCATTGTAAGTCTTGTTTTAAATATATTAGTGACTTCTCAAAATTTTATACCTTAAAGTTACTTCACATGTAATTATTATATAATACAATAATATAAGTACTTGTGTAAAATAATATCTATTAGTCTTAGTTAATAATTACAATAGATAAACATGGGTTTATTTTGTTCATAATGAATTCTAAATCATTTAGTTTTTTTTAAAACCTTTTAGACCTGAATAATAAAGGGAAAAACACTACTTGATAACTATTAATAGTGATCACCTTAAAGAATTTTGAAATTATGATTTTGAATAATTTTTTTGTAAGAAATTTATTGAAAATCACTTTTTTCCTTAAAGAAACCCCCATAAAAATGGTTTAGTAGAAAGAGGAAATAGAATTATTCAAGACTAAAATAGAATTTTTATGGGTAAATCCTCTGTTGCTATACATTTTTTGGATGAAGTGGTTAGTTTTTCCTTCTATTCTATAAATCATGTCAAAATTACAACATCTCTGAATAAAAAATTTAATGAGTTTTTCATATAAATAAAACAAAAATTTTCTTGCATCAATTTTTTTGTTTCAGAGTATTCATCATAAATACTAAAGATAACATACATAAATTCAAAAAAAATCTAACGAATGAATATTTTAGGTTATTCCACCACTTCTAAGTCTTAATGAATTTTTAATTAATAATCTAGTACTATTGAGGAAATTAAAAATGTTACTTTTGATGAAACTGACAACTTTATATTCATGAAAACCCAACCTCAGCTTACATGTTATATTTTTAAAAATTTTACCTTTGTTTAAAGGAGGCTTTCATTAGTGAATAACATAAGAAATTGTTTTCAAATATATTCCTTGGGAAGATTTTATACCTATTATTGAATAATAGACTTTTAAAAACCTAAGAAGTCAGTTGTTTCTTTGGAATCAACCTAGTTAAAATGTCATTTGTGATGTTGACCAAATAGTTTGGGCATGAATTTCCTTGAGTACCTCCATCTAAGTAGATCTTATGATAATCTAGTATTATGTAACCAATTATATTCAAATATTAATATATAATTGATTTAATCAAAATTGAATCTATATATCATGATATTTCTCTCAATATCAATTGATTCGTAAATTACCTATTCTATAATGGATTCTTTGACCAAATTTACGATTTATTGTGTTATAGACATCCATATATAAATATATTTATTTATTTTTAATCAAACAATAAATTCTCAGAGTTTATATTATATTTCCAATTATTACATATGAAACATTCATATAATCATCAATGACCACTTATTTGAAGAAACTTATTCCAATATAAAGAGATACCTATGTAATGAATAACTCTCATTCATAAAAACGGACTAATTTCTAGCATGTCAATGTTTTTCCAATTAAATGTTTTTTCCTTATTAAAATAGACATGAGAATTTAATTTTTATTTATCTTTTTTTCATTTATATCTTTTATGGAATGAATATATTTCATCATATCATGAATGTTCATTTTTTTTATCAAAATGATAGGAAAATAAAGATAAAAAATGACGTTTTAATTTTTACAAATAAAGATTTATAGATTGGTTTTTATTTTATTCATGGATCATTTATTTTTTACTCTGTATAATATAGTTCTAAAAAATTCATCTATATCATTTAAAAAATTGTTTTTTATCAAATGAAATTTACACTTTATCTTTTATAACAATGTTTAAAATGAATTATATGAACATTAATATTTTCACTTCTATTTTACTTCAACATTTATATCTAATTAAGTGTTTCTTTGGTCACTATATATATACATACATATATATATATATATATGTGTTATTATGATATTATTTCTTTAGAAAAAAAGATAAAATTGATATCCAATGATTTGTTATGATTATGATACGTGATTCATTTCAAAATGTTTAAGTTGGCCATTTTTTCAAGGGTTATTTAAAATATGACGATGACTCTATTAAAGTGGAGTAATTTTGAAGGGTTGATAATGGTTGGGGTATTATATCACAATCTAATTCATTTGTTTATGTTAATATATCATGAGATATTTAGGAATGGTTATAATGTGTTTTCTCACACAATCATGTGAATAATAAGGGTTTTCATATTTTCATGTGTGTACATAATGCGTATATTAATATAGGTGGGAATAATGAGTTCACTCAAAACAAATTTGTTACGATAATGCTTATGTCACACATAAATTGTTTTCATGTTATGCCATATTTCAATGATGTAATTAATTTCCCTGAAATGCCATCTTTTCTTGATTATACCTTATTTTAAAAGTGTTCCCCAATTTTATATCATGGTCACATGTTTTATGATTATTGATATGTGTTTTTGGTGGATTTTGTTTCCTAGAACCAATTACATTTTATATTGTATTATATGTTTATTACAATTAGGGAATATTAATATTAAAATAAAATCATATATTATTTTTAATATAAGTATCTTATTGTATATTGTTGGTTATTCTATATTAAATTGATGTGATAATGTCCTAGAGTTTATGCCACATTGAGGTGGTCATAACAGTTCCCCGATATGATAAGAACCTTGAGATAATAATATGATATTCATTAATATATTTTTGTGGTTGTATAATCCACTATAATAGGGCACATAGTTTATAAAACATTAAGTGTGAGTACTCATAAGTTGACGGGGCTTCATCGCAATAAGTTTGATCTTGGTAATTTCTAGGATGAGAGAGTATGAGAAGAAACCAACCAATAGAAATTAAAAATGTTTTTGATACACAGTATAAAACTCTCTATGAGAATGTGTACTACTCATTACCCTTTAATATTAACCTTAATGCATGTCAAGAATTTCACACATAAATTTATTGAAAAACTATTATTCCATATATTCGTGAAATGTATAGTACTTTTGGTTCATTGTGAATGAAATGTTATTAATAGATAATTAAATAAAAAAACATCCTTTTAAATTTTATAGAAGTTGATATCTGAACCATTTAACTGATATAAAACCCGAAAAAAAATTCCATGGAAACTGTGTAATAATCATTTTTTCAAGATAATAACAGAAAAATATATATATCAAATAAGTTGATGATGCAAATGTGAAACCAGTTTTATGACATATATTGAAAAAGGGATTATATTACACGATGTGTTTTTATGTTGTTTTAAAATTTTGACATTATATTATTTCTCTTGGGTTTAATGACATATTTCTAAATAGTAATCTTCAACTTTAGGCACACCCTTCCTATTCCAACAAGAAGTAATCCTATAGGTTCAAATAATAAGTATTTAAGTTGATCTTTATTAAATAATATTTGAGGTCAATTAATGAAATAAATATTATTCCCAAGGATCAGAAATAATTATATTCATTTCTAATTGAGAAGACATTAAATACATATTTATTCACCAGATTGTGAATAAAATAAATAGATACAAAAAATTTTAATTTTAATTTTTTTTTCAGGTTTATGGATAAAATGTTTTGTTTATAAAATGTATTTATTTGTGAATTAAATAAATATAGAGGAGTTGAAAATAAAAAATTATGTGTCTGATGTAAAATATTAATTTTGAAGTTGGTAAAATATTGTGTTTTATTAAAACAGAAACATGAATGTAATTATGATAAAAATAATGAGAATAAGAATATTATAATTTATCATAGAGTCTCATAATAAGTATATTTTTATTCAAGGTATTTTATGAAATTAAATAATAATATAACCTAAAACCAGGATCTATAAATAGATGGTTATATTTGTTGCATAAGGTTAATCAAAAGTTAATAATCGAGAATCATTTTCCATAATTGAAACATAACCCCCTCTCTCTCAAATTCCTCCAATATAAATCTTTTAAATGAAGATAACTCTTTCAAGCCTAAAGGATTTTTGGACTGATCAAGATGAACAATGCAAGACAATTCATTCACCGTGCATGCTCAAAAACATCAACTGTAATTTCTCAATGATCAATAGAGAAATGTATAACACTAATAGAGATATTTTCCCCACCAATTATTAAAACAAAAAAAATACTGATTTGAAAAGTGTTTTAGAATATAAAATATGTCATTTAATAAAGGATTTTTATATTAGGTAAAAAATTTTCCAGTTCAAATAAATAAATAATAAATTTGACAGTAAATATCATTTTCAGAGTTTTAAACAACTCTAAATTTAAAACAAAATTATTTATTAATTAAAAAGGTTGATTTCCTTATGCATGAAACATTCAAGTTGTATCATAGTGGTAAAATAAAAATTTTAAAATTATTTATTTGATTATTTATCTATCGAACAATAATGGTGAAATATTTCCATTTAGATTGTTCATTATTTAATATTTTTAAATTAACATGAATTTGGAATTTTTATTATAATTTCTAATTATTTATTCATCATAAAGGAATAAAAATAGTTAATGAATTATCAAATATTCCATTTGGTATTTCTAAGGATTTTGGTCAGACAGTATGGGATTACACAATTTGTTGTCAGAGTACTCATCATGTACCAAAGTGCACTACACCTGGCCTATGACAAAGAATGAATGGAATGCTATGAACTAAATTATAAGAAATTCATATATTGTAAACTATGTATTGTCCATACCCACCTAATATTGGTTTTTTAGAGTACACATAGTGTTGCTGGAATACACAGTATAGAGTATACATGGTTTAGTGGATAAATTAACACTAACCATATAGCCATATTCATGGTAAAAACATATGAGATTAAAATCCTAGGGATTAATGGAGTTCGTGACATGTAGGTGGAATACAAGGAGTTTAGTACATTAATCCCAACATCAAAAGTACATGGTAATCCATTTTGTGAGTCATGAAGATAGAGAATGTGTTGCTGGAATACATTTTATGTCGTCACGTGTCCAAAAAACACATTGAGTCATTTAGAGGGTTACACAAAAACATGGTATGAATGATACCCCATATGTTTCTAGCCTGTACACACCAGGTAGTCCTATTGAGGCACAAACTTTCACCCCAAACATGTATCCAAAATATATAATAATCGTGGTAAATAATGTGTATCTTATAAGTACATGACATACGGTCACCCAATAAATAATAGAACAATATTATGTCAAAATTTAAAATTATAGTGGTAAAACCATATATTTGTTGTAAACATACATGTTGTTTTGACAATTTAATAAAGGTATTAAACAACTATTAAATTTTTATTATATTGAATATAATAATATGTCATTATTGGTTATATAGGTTATTTGACATGAATTATATTAATGATGGTTATTCCAAGAAATTTTGTACAACCCAGAAAATGAAATAGAATTTGTTTATTAATTAATGAATTCCCATTTGTCAAAATAATAATTACTGAATAAAAATGAATTTTAATAGTTAATAGTTTTGTATATTCATTGAATGAGCATGACCAAGACCTATGAAATTGTTGATAGTATTAAATTAAATTTATTTTGGTTTATTTCAAATATGAATTGTTAAATTAAATATGATGTTCTTTGTGTCATTCCCCCCTCTATTATTCTGTACGTTCTACATATCCAGGGTTATTTATATAATTCCAAAAGCCAATTAATTTTTTCCCATCATTTTAATGTACATTTTAAATACATGTAATAAATAGAGTAACCTAAGGAACATATAAACAGTTCAACATGGTACCAATATGATGCCATCTTAGGTGTTAAAATAGTGGATATGTCGAATTATACAACACATTCCAAAATTGAAAAAATGTGTTATTCCCACTAGGTGAGTGGTTCATTTATCATTTTCACTATAAATAAAAAATTACATAAGCTCACAATTGATACAATTATTACTTTATTTCTATATATGAATTATTTATTTTATGAAATAAAGACCATGATTACATAAATAAATAAATTCATATCCTAATATAGAATATAATTAATGGATTATGCATTAATGTCTTATCCGAAATGATTCTATAATAATGTAAAATTAAACTAATATTAACATTTCAGTTAAAGGAAAAAAATGGATAAAATTTATGCATAATAAATAAAATCCCTCAACTAAATATTAAATCATACATGTGCGTCCATTACAAGATTATGAATCAAATGAAGAGAACTATGTGTTTGACCAACCACTTTGGGTAAACAATAACTTATAAATTGTGTTATTATTAAGGTTTTGGGATTACATAACTATTTTACATATGTGGGAGTAGAACAAAATAATGTTGGTATACCGTTTAAGCTAGTTTTGTGTAAATAAATGCTATTATTTCATTATTGGGGAATGTAAAGAAAAAATAAAAAAGTGGAAAGACTGTATTTGGTAAAGATATACCAACCTAAATACATTTCAATAGCTTTACCAATCATTATTGTGGTTACAAGATGAGGAATATGCATAATTACAATTATAATGTCCATGAAACTGAATATTTTGAGTTTAGTCGTGATGGCTGCTAAAATTTGATAAAATAATTGGAGAGTTTAAAAACATTAATTATATTTATTTATCATATAATTTTATATCATAAAAATTATTAGTCATTTGTCTTAATCTTTTTATAATATTGTATGAAAAACAACAAAAACTGTTTTCCGATTTGTTAAATTAGTAAACATTCTTTGAAATACAAATTTTATGATATTGAACATTCATTTATGTTATCAATTATTATCATAATGTTTTATTTTGTGTTGGAATACCCTAATCCTATTATGCAACACTAGCAGTTGAGAGATGGTGAGAAGGACGCCCATAGGGTTTATGTTAATGATGTTTCTTATGTCTATATATTATATTAGAATATATGTATAGATAGTTTATGATACAAAATGAAGTCATGGATTGTTACACAATTATATCACGTTCATATTCTCTTGAGAAAAAGATTGAAATGAGAGAAATAAATAATATTTTCAATGGATTATATAATTTTAATCTTGAAGAATATAATTTTGATAATAATAATGCTTTCAAAATATAGGGGTATATTAGTTTTTTGAAAATGATAGACTACCAATTGGGTGTATAATTGTTCATTAATCTTATCTTTTTATCATTACGAGCAATAATGTCCTTATTTTTCAAATTATAGATAAAATAAATGGATATGTCAATCAGGACACACATTTCAATTCTTTACTGAGAGGATAAGTATTGGGTGAAACAAGCTTCACCATCAGTTTTTGTAAAAAGTTTCAAAGTCATAGATGAATATAAGATGGATAATCAAAATACAAAATATCATTTATGGTATCGTTCAATGAACGAAATTATTCAATAATAGAAGAATAAACATATGTCTATTTTTTATTTTGAATAAATGGACACTAGAATACAAATTACAATGAATTAAAGATGCAAGTAGTTATAACCACATTAGGTATATTCATCAAGTTTCTATTCTCAACTTATAAATTAAATGAAACATTCTTACAATATACATGCATGAAAATGATGGAAATGAGAAAGAATATAATTGTTATGGAATACATTTAAAAGGATATGACCATGGTTTATTCCAATTCTAGCCAAGGGGTGCTCACTATTTCTCATTGATTGCTTCGATTGATTCATGTTTTCAATATGTGTAACTATGTCGTTTATCTTAGTGTAAATCATGACACAATGAAAAACTATTTTTTTGTTATAATAAATGTTTTTATGGTAATTTAATACTAAAATAAATGTTTAGTATGTATTTAATTTTATATATATATATATTTTAATTAATTATTAATATTAAATATAACACTTACCCAATTATAGAATTGTATTTTTTCCCAATAAAAATGAAATTAGTTGTCTTCTTTATACCCATAATATGTTTGAGTTCCAATTGTGCTAAGCTACTATGAATAAAAATAGATTATATATATATATATATAAAACGATTACAAATACAGGTATACAAAATTTGTTTTTAGGATACATCATCATATCAATAATAATTATTCTAAAATGAATGTGAATTTTATATACATCAATTTATTTCATTATAAAATTTTATAAATACTAATTGAAGTAAATGAGTTTACTAGGTAATGATTGAGGAATATATGATCTTTATTTCTGTAGAATATGTTATTCAAGTTATCATTGATCATATATGTAGAGGAATGGTTACCCATTACTGACATTTCCTTATATAATAAAATTTCACTATGGAAGTAAAATGATGATCAATGACAATTCTTATATATATTAGAAATCGTCCATTATTCCTTAAAATATATATTTTGTAAATAGAAGTGAAACAACTGAACATATACCAACTTTCTTTTCAAAATGATTACACATGGAAAAGGATATGATAATAATCAATTATAATAAAAAAAATGTGTTTCTTGAAACCCATTTATTAATTTTTTCCAGCTGAAAAATAACATCCAAACAATAAGGTGTATATGATATAATGATATTAAAAATACTATTATTTATTAGTTTTTATTGACTATATTTCTATAAAATAATATTATCTCTCTAAATATAGTGGGGGACAAACTAAATCTATGGATTAAGGCTTTGGATGTGGATGATATGGAATATGAATACTAGATTTCACTATGCTTAGTTGGGGGAGTAGTTCATGGGACACATACTATATAAGAATTCATAATCAAATAGGAAATTTTCTTAAAATTTTTAGGGGATACATGTATTATTTTATTATTATATATAATCATACAATGTATTAGATAAGGAAAAAATGAAACCATTAAAAATAATTTATAAATTCAACTGATGGATTACATGTATCAAAATTCAGGATTTCCATAATTTGAATCTGTCTATGACTCGATGATATCGATGTGTAATTATGATAAAATTAACACGGATGGTATAATACCTTACCATTATTATATGATAGATTATAAAATGTTTTTTCAATAACAAAATATATTCTCTAATCATCATAATGAAAATCCTCACAAATTATGATTTATAAGAGAATATTTTTGTTACCATTAAATTGGGATATTGATAGTCATAAACAAAATCATATAGTGGTAAATTTCTATCTGAAATGGCCAAAGGGAGACCCTATAGTAGGCAACTAATTGTAATATAATTAAAATATTCTATGACATCATTTTATAGAAATAATATATTGAAATAATATCATTTGATTTATGAATAAATCAGGCATAAACATAAAATATTAATTTAGAAATGAATTAGTGACATTTATCTCTATTTGGTGAGTGGGAGAACAATATATTTAAATTATTGATATATTGATAAAATACAGAAAACAAATTTCACGTCTTACCAATTTTTTAAGACTATGGAATGAAATTTTTATATGTATGACTTAAAAAAGCAACCATGTTCTTGGGAACATGTCTTGAAGAAAAAACCTTGGGCTTTCTCAATTTAGATATACCATATACATATATATAAAATACGTATTAATAAATAAAATTTTAAAAAATTCTACACTATTTATTTTGGAATATAATCTATTTAATAATAACTACATGGGGGTTATAAGAGATTTTAAAGATTAAAACACTTTCGAAATCTTTTTTTCTTAGAATCCATCTCATATTCCATGATATGTATTGGAATTTTATATTACTTAAAACTAAATAATAATAGTTGAATATAAATAATATCCATCAAATTTTCACAAAATTTTAGTTATCACTATAAAATAGTACATGGAAAAGAAAAACTAGATTTCTTCCTGGTGTCTCGAGTAGTGAGAATACTTGTAATAAAAATAATTAATCATTATTTACACTTGAATAAATATAATCTTGTATTGCATAAAAAGATAAAGTAATCATTAATATAAAAACATATTAAATCCAGTGGTTTACATTTTAACAGTATCATAGTATGTGATGACTTTTCATATAGATTAATAATTAGTTTAATAAATTTTTTGTTCCAATTTTTGGGGTAAAAAATAACGATTTATAATTTTATGATATGATTTGAATGTACAAAACCAAAAACTAGTTTCCCAAAGATGGAACCATACATTAAATTTATTAGCATAGATATAATAATGGAATCCCAAGGTCCAAAAACTTTATAAATTTTGGAAACCAGGTTACATACATGAACATTAAATTTCACCTTTAATGGAAATATAACATAACAATTCCATTGGAAACACCCATAAAATCCTAGACTATCCTTGCATATATTTCATAATAAACCTCTTAAAATATGTGGGAAAAATAAAAAAATATGAAAGGGTTGAGATCATATATTCATAAAGGTTATTAAATAAAACATATTCTATAATATAAAATGATTAATAACTCAAAATACATGCCATTTAATCATAATATTGTGGATAATATGGTAGGAATTATGGTTAAAAAATTATTTCCATAAAAAATGACCACATGATAATGGAACATAATGGTGTTTTTTGTATTTGTAAAACAATCCCAAGGGAAATAAATTAAAAATATCATAATGAGGTAATTAATTATCGCAGGCATCATAAACATACATTCAAGGCTTTAATGAAGACAACATACATAATTTGTAAAAACTTAGTCTAGTTTGTCTCATAAGTCCTACCGATGCATTGAGGGGATATAACGGGGCCCAACCATCACTTACTATGTCCAATTAATTTCTCATATGAGGCTAGTGAAACATAATAAACATACACATTTATATTGAATCTATCAAATTAAAATTAAATAACATTAAAAATTCATAATCATAAACCATATAGAGTAATATGAAAAATGTTATCAAGGAAAGACGAAGATGAAAAATTAATCATAAAAAATTCCATAAAATATGGTTGATGATATCATAAAAGCAAAATCCAAATTCATCAAAGGATTTAACTAATGGTGTTAAAATAAATCAAAATACTCTAATAAAATCACTGATGAATTTTTGAGAGAAATACACTTTATTAATTTGAAAATAAGAGTTACTTTAAAAAAACATATGCATAAAAACTGAAATTAACTATTTCATTTTTTCATGATATAATATTTCTGTTTTTGAAAGATATTTTTTTTATTAAAACGGATTATAGAGTTTTCATTAAAATGGAAAAGATATTCTGAGGTGTACTTTTTTAAAACATTTTAATTATAAATAATTGAGAAAATATCCTTATAAAACATATAACTATTCCATAAATTAATAAGGATTCTTCAAGATAAATATATATAAAACATTAAAAAATAATATATGATCAATAAATAATACTAATTAGTAATTTCATTTGGGTAAAGAGAGGGAAAACATTACCCAGATGAAAAATGGATGTTTGGGGTGAATCCATTTCCATTGTTTGAAATTGTATTGCACTTATAATTAGTGTCATAGATAATGAAATTATATTCATTAATAAATAAATTTATAAAATTTTAATCTTTTATTTTATTTATTATTATTCTATTATAGAATTTGTTGGCATTTCCTATGAGTTATAGATACAATTTTATCCTATGGGATATTTCATTTCATTGACTTCCAGGATCAGTTTACTTCTATATGATTGAGAAAGTTCATGTAAAATGGTAATAGATATCAATAATTGATGTTATATGTTACTAATGAACATCCATAATATTAAATTGTTCTATAATTCATTTAGTTATTTTGATTGAGGATTAATCATTAGATAAGTTGTTATTGATAATCAGTTAGAATATTTTGGGAGGTTTTTGATCATCAAAAATAGTTTTGTTTTACTATTTAAAATCAGGTATATATAATATTTTCATAATAATACATAGGTTATAATACATATATTTTAATATTTTTAACCATAAAATTGAATTTATGAGCATCATTTAATTAGTAAATGGAAATTGAAAACTCTTCATCCCTTAATGTGATAAATCAACACATTATAAATGTTGTTACCAATTTTAGGAAAAATGAGAGGGAAGATAATTGATTACGTAATATTCCCTCAACTAAATAACATTATAGAATATATAAAATACTTGATATAACATGGAGCATTGGGACATGGATTTGATGAGATGATAAGAAAAGAAAAGAACATGAAAATAAATTAAAAGAAAATGAAATTGGTATTTACCACTTGATTTTCCTCTCATTGAGAACCTCATAAGAAAAAATGGATTGGTATTTTGTTGAGACCAAGGGAACCTCGACATAGGGTTGGGGAATTGTAAGTGAATTGGGAATAAATTTTACACTTCTCAAATCATGGATGGATTGAGGAGAAGGGGTAGTATTTATAGTGGATGGGAGGAGTTATTTATCATCATTTTAGTCTTTAGTTTCTTATTTTGAATCAAGAAAATAAATAGTGATGATTCCATATCTAAATACAATAAATACAGATTTTTTAACACCCAATTATTTCATGAGATATATTATTTTATTTTATTCACTACCTTGTGTTGTACGCTACACCAGGATTATATTGAGCTATATCCAACGTCATATTAGCTTGTAGTATATGCATCAATAATCATTGTTTGTGTAATACAGAAATTTATTTTCTTTTGATTGTATTCATTTCAAACAATAATGAGTATATATTTTTTTGAATGTATAAATGATCTACGTTTGGATTATGTTATATGCAACACAAAATGAAGATTTCACTACACACAACATTGACTTGGACTATGTTACAGGAAAGAGACACCTTCCTCAACAACATACGTTGTATGCAATAAACAGTTTCACTAAACAATGATTTATTATTAAAATCTTATTATTTAATGTGATATATACTAGATGTTATGAATAGTATTAAATTTTTTTAGTATTTTATATAACATTATCATTTATATTATATATTTTCTGGAATATTATATTAGATAAAATTCAAATTTTTCGAATAAATGAAGTATTTTTCAAAAAAATTATAGTTTTACAGCATTTTTATGGAACAAAAATTATAAATTTTTAGTTTACACTTTTTATCGTATATTTTAAAAAAATATTATTATTTTTATGTGTAAAATAAAAATTTACTTTTGTTGATTTTTTGATGTTTTTCTAGTAAAGTTCATATATTAACGAATAGTGAAAGGTACTACAATTTAATTCAAAACTACCTTTTCATCTACGTTAATTATATAATCAGATTACCTTTATAAATTAATTTAAAGTATAATTGGATTATGGATTTATATATTAATTCAATTTTGTTCATTGGATGTAATTACACTTTTAAATTGAATATAAACACATGACAATGTTTTGATAAGTTCTTACTTCTTAAAAACCCACTATTTAGTTCTAACAATGGAAATTATTTTTAAATTAATTTCTTCCAATAATTTATTTTGAATAATTAAAAATATATTCCATATTTTGATTCAGTTTGTATGAATTATGGTAACATGTTACCTTTTTTTTGGAGTTATGAATTGTTACATTAGTAATTATTTTTATTACCAAGGTTAAAGCTAAATCAGGTAATTCAAGGAAAAAATAATATTATAAAATCCCCTTACCACCTGTGAAAATCCTATTGGATGAATAAATTATACCCTTATCATCTGTGGTTCGAAATGGAGTTACCTAAGGGCTAATTTCACATGAATATGACATGAATATAGAAAAATTAATGTTTGTGAGAAAATGTCACACTCACATTTTATATAAGTATATTAATATTCATTTAGGTATTACCAAAGAATGAAATAGAATATAGGTAGTATATGTGAATAAAATATAATTAACTAAATCATAGAAAATTATTTATAATTTTTGTGATTAAATAGTTATCATTAATATTGACTCAATAGTGATCAAAAAATTATTTTATTAATTCAAATATTAAATAAATTATACTAAAAATATTAATAAAAATATAATATTAGTGAACTAATATCATACACTAATTTTTTGGATTACATTGACATTTCATTTATGAAATATTAGGTTTTTTAGAAAATATCTAAATAGTATGATATTTCTATAAATAAAACTAATGAATTGGGTCAAATTTTACACTATTGATATTTTAAATAAATAGTTTTTTCATTAATGTACATAAAATTCATAAAAATATAAAAATATTCCATCTAACTGGTGTGTAGATAAATATGTCACCAATGGTCTATTTATGGATACATAAGAATTTTATAGTGTCTATATTAACCATTAGTGAATAAAAATACATGTTTCTATCGTAAGAGTAGAACAAAATAATGAAGGGTAAATCAAAATTATAGGGTTTCATATAAAACCTAAACAAGTCCAAAAAATTATTTGATGAATATAATTCAATAATTATCCCAATATTATCAATTTTTGGTTGTTTTATGGAGACATGTATATAAAAATAAATTAAATATTTTTTTAATGAATGATAGTTACATACTATCACTATCTTGTATTTTAAGATCGTTGATGTGTCCACACAGGGCCAAAATGAAGATATGAATGAATATAAATGTATATTTTAATATTAATGAAACCATTTTAATTATATAAATTTGTTATGAAAATTTTTATGTCATATATTTACTTTAAAAGTCTCTTCAATTCTCAAACAATATTTATTCAATTAACATAAAAAAGAATAAAAAGATTTTAATTATAATAATTTTTTTATATTTTTTATTATTTAATGTGTATAAAAAATTTCAAATGTATATATGATATATTTTATAAGTTTTAAAGAATTATATTTGAATTAAAACATTGTATTATTGTATTTTTAGTAAATTTAAATAAATAGTTTAAATTTTGGTAATAATATTATCTTATTGAATTAACTTATTATTAAATTATTTAAAAATCAAAAAAATGTTAAATAATAACAAGGGGATAATAAATTGAATAAAATTTATTATAAATTTCATTTATAGGGCATTTTTAATTATTTAGATTTAGAATAGTCTAATTATATTTTAATATTATGAGATTTTCCTAAAGTGCCCCTCTCATCTCTTATATTAAAAAGAATGTCCTCCCATATTCCCTGACACCTCCATGGGCCTTATATCTCAACCAAAACCTATATTATTCACCTATAAACATATTTAATTAACTTATGGAGGTCCTGGTTTTCCAAAATATCCATCCCTAGTGTCCCTAAGAAGAGATCCAAAGGGAGTCAAACGAAGAATTAGTAATTGTTTTACCGACTCCATTAAATATATTTTCTTATTATACGAATTATTTCTATGTTGATTCCATAATAAAGTAATAAATTAATTATATTATATGTGGTTATATGTTATTATAATTTTGGGATAACCATATATCTCATTTTATATGTCCTATAAATAACAATATCACTATGTGTGTGTACGTACGACTTACTGTCTCCATGCTCTGGTGTAATTTGATATTAAAAAACATTTTTTGGATTTATATAATTATTAGTATAATGGATTTAAATAATTACTATAACAGGATATGTATTCTTTATAATTAATAAACCATCCAATTACATACCATTTAACCATCAAGAGAATGATATAGCCACTCCTCTGTATGTACGACCTACCACCTCCACGATGCAGTGGGACTCATTCTCCATGTTAACAAATCAAGAATGATTTTAAAATTTATATTATGAGAAAAAATATTAAATAGGAACATAATTTAATTAAAAAAATACATCTTATGCATAACAAACATTACGTACATGAAAAAATAAGAATGGGAACATAAAACAATTAACACCCGAAATAATGGTAATATTAAAATACTATAAAAAATGATATAATATGATCATATATGATATAATAAACATTTATATGGTCTGGGTATAGTTTAATAACATTATTTAACCATTATACATGAGGTTAACACACCTAAGACTAATGAAAGGTATAAGGTAAGGGATAATTTTTGACACTCATTATTATCATAGACTGTTTATTCGTAAGTATTTAATAGAGAATATTTATCATTATTGTCCATTTTTCTTAAATATATAATTTTATTAATACTTTTCTTATATGTTTTAAAGTAAATTTTACCCATTGGTGAATTTTTCATTAAATTATATGGTAGGAATCTTTCTTTCATTTTTCTTATGATGTACAATTTGACTTTTACTGAAAGAATATGAGAAGAATGTTTTTTTAAACTGATAAAACAATAATGGTTTTTTATTCTTTCATAATGGATTATTTATATGAATATTATATTAAATAAATTCATATTTATTTGCAATTAAATTACATTATTTTAAAATTTCATGATATTTTGTGAAAAGAAAACATTTTTTATAATGAATGGATATTTTCCTCGAGAATTAAGTTCAAGTGTTTTATCAGAATTATTTTCATCTAACATGATGATATTTAAATCGGGTTATGTTATTATCCATATTTCGTCTATGATTTTATTTTATAAATGAAGTAATGATATTTTATATGGATTCTCTTAGGATATAATGATGTTTAAGAAACCCATTTTATTTTTTGGGTTATGATATGTTGAATGTTTTATGTTTTTGTGGAACAGGTAAGAATGACTTCACTTTGGGATAGATGAGACCTATATCCCTCTCTTATTCATTGGGTAATGATTTATTTCTCATGAGATAGACATCATTGGAATGTCATGTAAATCTGATTCAGTAATACAAGGTTGGAATGAAAAGTAAATCAAGTTCATTAATATATATTTGGAACAACATGTAATCCTAGTTCATTAATGGACATTGTACACTGTTATGGTCTTGGAAACAATCTCTCAACCACTGTGGTTAATTATTTTCCACAATTCTGTGTTTTATTCCATCACTATTTTACCAAAGTCAATTTCCCTTAATGATATATTCCTTACCAACTTTCGTGATTTATTTTGTGACTCGTGATTTGATATTTAATAATTATGTTCATGTTTTTACATTTTCATGTTTATGATTTGTTTTATTTTCTCCATGTTTAACCTTAATGATAATTTGAGATCAACCATTTTATGTTTTTTATTCTATATAATATAAAGAAACGGTTTTCGTAGGAAAAAAATGAAGATATTTATGGTAGATGTTAAAAATATTTCACCAAGTTAGAAGATTATTTTACTCATTTCAAAAGGACCTAAACCAATACAGTCTTGTGTGTTGGATTGTTTCAACTGTTAAGTATATTGCAGAAGAAATTTAATTTCCATGTACGTCAATCTTGGGTCTCAACAGTTGGTATTAGATTGAAGGTTTAGTTTACCAATAGGAACTAGCATGAGAAAAATTTAGTGAGATCCATAGAGATATTTCTAAGGTATGTCTAGGGATTTTATTAAGGGTATGTATAACTATAGGTTACATTCCTAGAATTTTAGTAAAGATAACGAATAAACCATAAATAAACCTATGTTGTTAGATATTAAATTATTTTCCCTTGATTATTTTTTTTCCTATTATGGTTTTTCCCTCTAAAACTATTTTTTGGGACTATAAAATGGTTGGAAACATGATGATTCATGTTAACGGAGAATACGAAGGAAAATGGAATGATATTACCCATGATCAACTAAATAAAATGTGATCTAGAAGAAAAAACATCATTATTATGCTTACTATGCAGTCTCATAATATGATTAATAAACTAATATTTGGTGAGTTTCTTAACCCAACTAATAAATTAAAGATGGAGTTTTATGGTGATCATAGAGGAAATAAAGTTCAATTTTAATCATGTAAATCTTCTGGGTAGAGGCATCAAGGGGAATTCTTCAATGGAATTGGAAGATGCTTTGGGTGTGGAAAAGAAGGACACAAATCAAGTAATTGTAAATGATAAGATTCACTTAAAAAAATGTACAAGGATAATGGTTTCACTATGACATCAACGAAAGTTAAATGTTTTTAGTGTTGAATGTATGGGAATTATCCAAATTGAATCCCAATGGTAAAATATCATGAAGAGATCCTTCATGGTCATATTGGTATTATTTATGTTGATGATGATGAAGAGACTACAAATGATATATGTGATGAAAGAAGTGTTAAGGAGTAAAATGATGAATCTTGTCCAATGGTTTAAAAAGAAAAAAGAATTATTACATGATTATCAGGAATAGTGATGTATAAGTAATTTTGTCATATTAAGGAATAAGAAAACATCTACGAAATGTTATAGTGTTGTTTTTTAAGATGTATTTCAAAATATATATTGAATGGTACCAGTAACCAAGAAATGTTATTCAGATATTTTTTGAAAACACAGAATATGTGAATAATTATGGGATAAAGAGATGATGAGTTTTCTGATAGTATTAATTACCTTGGGACTGATATAAGGACAAGGTGATATCATGGATTGAGTCTATATAATTTTCTATATTTTTGGTGTGTTGATAGAGTTATTTTTGACAGAATACATGTTCCCAATAAGGTTCTATGGAAATTCAAATTATTACAGTGTTTCAAGAGAATACATAATCAATGTATTCACATGTTTGTCATGTGACAACCAAGAACTAATTTATGGTATATGGGAGATAAATGTTAGGTCAACTTAGTTCAACACTTTATAAATACTTATATTTTTTGATTTTTGAAGGATTGTATGGTTTTTACATTATAGATAGTATGAGTTATACTCCAGTTGATGTTTTTTAGATAAATATATTATCTCGCTTTTAGTGGACTTTTGCATATTTGATTACATGGGTTAACAATTTGTCTAAGACAGGTGGAATGAATTATCCTTCTTTGGGATGATCAGCTAACACTTTTAGAAATAAAAAATCAACTTCATTTCTTTAAATAAGAGATGATGTGTTATTGTTTTGGGAATGACCAACAAATTGATTATAATGAAATCAGGTAAGTATTTATTCTCATGGTAAAATTCGTCTACTTTAGGAAAATAATCATGAAACAAAAAATGATATCATGTTACCTTCTTATCCATTGAATCAGATGGTCCCTTAAATCACCAAAAATTAATGGTTTTCATGTAGTACATATTCTATAAACTTTATTCTCTATCACTACCTATCAGAACATGATTGTCTAATTTCTCTTACATATCTATGTTTTCACTTCCCACCTATGTCCTCCTATGAAGAAAATAAATTATGAGTTACATTGGGTAAACATTATGTTTATAATGTTCCTTTAAACAATTATGTTTAGTATTCCTTTTCGTTATGTGGGTTCCCATGAAAGAAACTTTGATAGAGTAAATCATTCATAACCTCGATGAATTTTGAGGAAAAAATTAATTTAAGTGTGTTGAATGTAACACCTTGACATTTTATGATATAGATTATTTCAATTTCATTGATGTCTTGTGTTGTACAATTCAACTATATTATCTTGTGCAATAAAAATCCCCATATTAGCTTACCGTATATGCAACACTATTCTTGGCTTGTGTTACCCACAATTTCATGTTCTTTTGATATAATTCATTTAACGCAACACTAACAATAGTTATTTTTTAATGGTTAAATGAACTATGTTCAGATTATTCTATATGAAACACTAATGGAATCTTTGACTATTTGACCACATGAAACACTGAATTGTCTGCCATGACACACAAGAGAGACCTTCCTCAATATCTTGCATTGTACACAAGACTGAGTTTAACCAAACCACGATATATTAATAAAATATTATTATTTAATGGGATACAAAATAGATGTTTTGAATTTTATCAACCACATTTTTAATTTTATATTACATTAGAATTATTCTTATATACATTATAGAACATGATATAAGAAAAAATTCATTTATTTCATATAAAAGATATATTATAAAAAAATGCAGTTTTACCACCTTTTGATAGAACACATATTTTAAATTTTGTTTTTATAGTTTTTATATATTATATTATAAAAAACAAACATCGTCTTTGGAAGAGGAACATAAAAATTTATTTATTTTTAATTTTTGTTATTTTTCTGATAAAATTCCAATTTCAATGAATAAAAAAATATTACATATTAATTCAAAACAATATTTTCACCTAATTGATTTATATAGTTAAGTTATCACATTAATTTATTTCAAAGTATAATTGGATTATGTTTTTATAATTCCTTCCAATTTCCATCATTTCAAGTATTTTTACATTTAAATTGGATATAAACAAATGACAATATTTTGATATGTTTTACTTCTTAAAAACCTGATTATTGGTTTTAACAACAGAAATTAATTTTAAATTCATTTAGTCATATTTTTTTTTTGAATAATGAAAAATTGATTCCTTATTTGGAATAAGTGGGTATGAATTGTGTTAATAGGTTACGTTAATTTTTTTTCTATTACAAATAGTAACATTAGTAATTATTTTTATTACCATGGTTAATGATAAATCATTTAATTAAAGGTACAAATATATATTTTAAAAATATCTTAAGACCTGTAAAATTTCTAATCGATGAATTAATTATAAATTTATAATAAATGGTTCAAAATTGAATATCTTAATGGCCACATTCCCTTGAATATGACACAAATTTAAAAATAAAATTAATGAATGTGACAAAATGTCACACTGTTATTTTATATAAGTATATTTATTTTAATTTAGGGATTACCAAAGAATGAAATCAAATATAGGTAGTCTGTAAAAATTTAATATAATTACCTATATCATAAAAATTTATATATAATTTTAAGATATTAAATAGATCTCATTGATGATGGCTCAATAATGATGAAAAAATTATTTTATAAATAGAAATATTAAATAAATAATACTAAAAATATTAAAATAAATATAATTTAAGTGAATTAATGTCATACAATAATTTTATGGATGAAATTAAAAATTTATTTTATGGTTTATTGTTGTTTTTTGCGAACATTTCTCTATGTTATGGTATTTCTAAAAAGTCAACTAATGAATAGTGTCCAAATTGACATTTTTGATATTTTAAATAAATAATGCTTTATTAAATTATTCAAAATTCATAAAAATTTCAACATTGGACAAGAAATTGGAATGAAGTTAAATATGTCACCAATGGTCCATTTATGGACCCTTCATCATTTTATAGTGACTATATTAACCCTTAGTGGATAAAAATACATGTTTCCATGGTAAGAGTGAATGGAATTAATTAAAGTTAAATAAAAATTATAAGGTTTAAAATAAAAAAAAAACATGTCAAAAAAATTATATGATGAATAAGATTCTATAACTATCACAATATTATCTATTTTGAGTTGTTTAATGGAAACGTGTACATTAAAATAAATTAAATATTATTTAAATCAAAGATAGTAACAAAATATCAATATCTTGTATTTCAATATCTTTTATGTGCCAACATGGGACCCAAATCAAGCTATGAATGAATATAAATATATATTTTGAAATCAATGAAACCATTTTAATTGTAAATATTAACTCTTATTTTTTAATTACAATAATTACATTAAAATTATCTTCAATTCTAGAAAAATATTTATTCAATTAACATAAAAATAGAATATATGATTTTTGAATATTAATTTTGTAATATATTTTTTTATTTAATGTGTATAAAAACATTACATGATCTATATGATATATTATAGATTTTATAAGGAATTATATTCTAATTTAAACATTGTATTATGGTATTTAAAATCAAATGAAATGAATAGTATGAATTTTTTAATAATATCATCTTATTGAATTATTTTTTTATTAAATAATTAAAAAATCACATCAATGTGAAATAATGACATGGTTATAAGATATTTTCTATAATTTATTAAAAATTTCTTTTATGGGCCTTTTTTAATTATTTAGATCTTGAATAGTTGTATTATATTTTAATATCTTGAGAGTTTCCTAATGTGCTCATCTCCTCTATTATAAAAAATAATCTCCTCCCATTTTTTCTAACACCTCCATGAGCCTTATAACTATAAAAAATCATTCCCAATTACACTATCAACATTATTAGTTACCCTCTGTAGGTCTTGGTTTTCCAAAAAGAACATCCCTAATGTCCTTAATATGTGATCCAAAAGAAGTCCAACAATGAATAGTTAATTGCTTTACCAATTCAATTCAGTTTATTTTCTTCTTATACATCTTATTTATATATAGATTTCATAATAATTTAAAAACATGGGTATATTATACATAATGAGATGTTAATATAATTATGTGGAAATATTATACCTCCTTTTACCCATCCTATGAATAAAAATATCACATTGTTTGCGTACGTATGGATTACTATCTCTTTATCGTGGTGTAATTTTTTGTTCAAAAATACATTATTAGGCTGGGTATATTGATGAGTATAATGGAATTAAATTAAAAATATAACATTATAATTAGTCTTTATAATTAATATAACATCGAATTACATATCATTTATCCATCAAGATTATGATATCGTTGCTCGTGTGTATGTATGACCTACCATCTCCACAATGCGATGAGATTCATCTCCACATTAACAATTCAATAATGATTATAAAATTTATGTGATGAGTGAAAATAATAAATATGAATTTAATTTCATGAAAAAATATATACTATTCATAACCAACAATACTTACATCGAAAATCCGGTATGGAAAAAATAAACATTTAACACCTAAAATAATTATAATTTTAAAATACTATGAAAAAATTATATAATAGTATCATATATTAAATCAAAAATATAGATACGGTTCAAGTATAATTTAATAACATGATTTAGCCATTATACATGAGGTTACAACAACTTCTACTAACGGAATGTAAAAGGTAAGGGATAGTTTTTCAATTTCACTATTATCTGAGATTGTTCATTCATAAGTACTTAATGGGGTATTTTTTTACATTAAAATCCATGTTTCCAAAATATATAATATTATTTCATTCTTATAATATATTTTATGTAAATTTTACAAATTTTTGAATTTTTTATTGAATGTTATGTAAGGAATCAATGTGTTTATTTCTTTATGAGGTTTTTCTTGACTTTTTTTAAAACAGTACGAGAAGAATGTTTTTTAAACTTATATGTCATGAATGGATTTTTACACCTTAACAATGCCATATTTACATGAAGATTAGTTTAAAATATATCTTGTTTATTTTCAATTAAATTCGTTTCTGTTAAAATTGCATGAAATTTTGAGAAAAGAAAAAAAAATTATAAAGAAAAGATACTTTCATAAGAAATTATGTTTAAGTGTTTTATCAAAAAAAATTCATCTAATATAATGCTCAATGAATATGGTTATGTTTCTATCCATATTTTAAATATGATGTTATTATATTAATGTTTGAATTATATTTTATGTGGATTATTTTATAATATAATTTTGTTTAATAAACCCATTTGTTTTATTGGTTTATTCTTTGATGAATGTTTTATGTTTTTGTGAAATATGTACGAATGATTTCACTATGAGATGGGTGGGACAAATATCTCCCTCCAATTCATTGGGAAAATATTTATATCTTCTGAGATAGATATGAATGTAACTAAAAGTAATCCTGGTTCTGTAATACAGGGTTGGAATGACATGTAAATATGGTTCAGTAATGCATGGCTTGAACGACACGTAATACCTATTCAGTAAAGGACTTTGAACACTATGATGTTCTTGGAAATAGTGCATTGGATACAATAGAAATAATATTTTGTGCTCAATTGTTTTCCACAATTCCATATTTTATGCCAATTTTATTTTATCATTGTTAATGTCCCTTTATGATCTATTCCTTATGAAGTACCATGATTTAATTCATGACTCACGATTTGATATTTAAACTTTATTTGATTTTTTTACATTCATATGTTTATGATTTGTTTTATGTTCTACATGGTTACTGTTACTGATGATTTTAGGTCACCCTTTTTATGTTTTCTTTTCCCTAGGATATAAAAAAAGGATTTAGTTAGGAAAAAAGTGAAGATATTTATGGGAGATGGTAAAGATCATTCACCAAGTAAGAAGATTATGTTTTTATTTTCCAAAGGCACTACACTAACACAGTCTTGGGAATAATTTTGGGTCATGTATTAATTATTCTTCTAAAGAAATGTAACGCCAATGTAAAAACATTGGTATCTATAGTTGGAATCAGAGCTAAGTTTTAGTTATCCTTTGGAATCTAGGATGCGAAAACAGTAGTGAGATCCCTATATATATTTATATGGTATGTCTAGGGATGTACCTAAGGGTATTTATAACAATAGGTTACAATCCTAAAATTATAGTAATGATCTTGAATAACCTATGATTAATCCTAAGATATTCGATATTGAAAGTACTCCCCCTTGATTATGTTTTTTCCTTGATTTATTTTTTGGTCTCATGCTATTGTATTTGGGCTTTACAAAATGGATGGAAAAAAAAGGGTTCATGTTAACTGTAACACCCAAGACATTTATGTTATCATCAAATGAATCTATTTCTACACAACACTTTCTTGACTTTCTTTACACAAAATCGTGACCTTCCTCGATAGCTTGCGTCGTACGCAATACCGAGTTTCACTAAACAACAATATGCTATTAAAACTAGCCGTTATGAATAGTAATAACCACTTTTTGAAATTTTATAAATTTTATTTTTCAAAATGGACTTCATTTTTGGACTCATAATATCGAAATTATCCTAGGGTGAAATTTTGGTATTTTTCTGAAAACTTTCAATTTTTGATGAATAGTGAAACCACTAAGTGGTCGGTTAAAAACTGAATTTTGCATAAAACTTAATTTTACCGCTTCTGTGAATGGAATTTCGAAACTCTGAGAGACACGGTTAATATCAAGGACTAAAATGTGGTTCAATGAGATGAAAATAATTTTTGGTTAATAGTAACTTTTTACTTTTTTTTACCTCGGTTAATAGTAAATAGGGTAACTAAGGGTAAATATGATATTAATATTACCCTAAGACATGTCCTAATTCTATTGGAAAAGTGTAATTCGACCAAAAACAAACTTAGGAATAAAAATATGACCATTTAGGCACACATGGATTAGATTAGGACATTTATTATTAATTTATTTAAAGAAGGGTTAAAATAGTTAAAATCAAAGTTTAATAAGTAAATCATTTTTAATATGGGGTTATACATAAGATAAATTAGACTATAAATATTCATTAGAAAGCTAAAAATATTTCCTACATAATGGTAATTTATTTGTAATTTTTATACATTAAATAATTTAATTTATTTATGACACAATGATGATGCAGTAATTATCTTATTAATGAAATATTGACATAATTGATGTTATAAACACCAAAATAAATGTAATTTGAGACTTTTTGTGAATTCCACTAATTTTATAGGTTACTATGATATATTAATGTTTATTTAATAAACTTGGTTCGAACATATAATTCTGTTATGACTTCCACAAAAATCATATATCAAATAGTGTCAAAATTGACACAAAATAGTTTTTAAATCAAATATTATATTATTAATTGTTATTTTATTCCTAAAAATCTAAGGTTCGGCGAAATGACTTAGATAAGGATATATATATATATTAATAATAAACAATTTGGGGTTCTTTTGGCTTGTTATAGTAAGTGTATTAACCATATAGTGAAAGAAAACAAAAAGACACGGTAAAAGTTAAATTATTTAACATAGAGTTAAATCTAATTGATAAGGTTAAAATAATTCCCTAAACTTGTCTAAATCCTATTGGTTGATAGGATTTCTACCCATCCCCACTTTATATTCGAAATAAGACCCTTTGGAACCATTATAAATCGATTTTGACTTTAATATAAAATAATATTTTGAGATATTCCTAAGGTGCCCCTCTCCTCCCTTATAAATGGGCACCTCCTCCCCCTCATCCTCACACCAATTTTAGCACTCAAGCTCGGAAAACCCCTGCCATTGTTTCCTCTCCACTTCCCTAGAATAATTCTAGAGGTCCTGGTCTTCTTCAAAGTCCAATCTTAGTTTCCTAAGTGGAGGATTCAATGGGGCGTTCCAAAGAAGAGGTAATATCCATTACCGATCTTTTCAATTTCTTTCTTATTCAACATCTTGTTCTTTATTTGTTTCATGATAAAGTAATAACATAAGTATTACTTACATACTGATATGTTATTATAAATATGAAACAACCCTAATTCACCTTCTATCCATCCTACGGAAAAATGAAATCACCGCGCGTGCGTACGTACGGAATACCGTCTCCACACCGTGGTGTAATCTATTTTTCCACCATCACTTTACAAGGATGGTTATAATGGTGTAATGAGTAACTATTTATGATTATTATAAAGTAATATTTATATTGAAATAATATATATATACTCCAATACAGTTCCACGATCATAGGAACGATATCATCACTCGTGCGTACGTACGGAATACCGTCTCCACGATGTGTTGCGACTCGTTCTACATGATCATCATTACATAGTAATTATATAAATAAATTGAATGAATAAATATGATATATGTTACACTAATACCATTCTGGATATAAGGTATCTATAACCTTAAAAGAAGAATAAGAATGTATTCGGCAAAACACGCATAGGAACAAAAGGCAATAAAGACCCGAGTAACAAGTAACAATGAAATATTACTAACAAGAAGCTAAGAATATGAC
Organism: Viscum album; assembly: GCA_963277665.1. Classification (NCBI taxonomy): domain Eukaryota; kingdom Viridiplantae; phylum Streptophyta; class Magnoliopsida; order Santalales; family Viscaceae; genus Viscum; species Viscum album. The sequence goes on along the minus strand of OY728133.1, from coordinate 964,961,061 downwards.
CATATATGATATCATATCAATATGTATGATTCTGGAATAATTCAATAACATTATTTAAACCATTATACAGGAGTTTCGGACATGTACAAAGCAAAATCGGACCTAAGGTAAGGGAAATATCACAATCTCATTTTTATCCGGGATTGTTTATACTTTGGTATTTACTGGGGTGTATTTTATCATCCACATACATGTTTACTCAATATGTAATATTATTTCCATCCAAATCCAATTGTTTAAATCCAATTTTATGCTTAGGTGAGTTTTTAGTAAAAGATATGAAAGGAATCTTTTTTTTTCGTACGAGGTACTTTTTGACTTTTCGGACAAAAGTACGAAGAATGTTTTTTTAACTTATACGGCAAGAATGGATTTTTAAAACAATATTTCCAAGAAGCTTCCTTTACAAGTTTTCAAGTTTATTTTTAATCAACTTCTTTTATTTTAATGTTTTATGACATGTTAAGTAAGGAAAAAATGTTTTTGAAGAAGAAAGGATATTTTCCTCAAGAATGGAGTTCAAGTGTTTTATCAAAATTATTTTCCATCTATGTTAATAAAGGGTTATGTTTTTTTATCCCTATTATTACCTTGATTTGATCATGTTGTGATGGAATTATTTTTATGAATTCCTTTATCTTATATGATTTGTTTTATGATGTCATGATGTTTCAAGAATCCCATTTTTGTTACATGTGTTATGCGATGATGTATGATTTATGATTATGTGGCACACATAAGAAAGGATTAATTATAAGATGGGTGGGACCTATATCTCCCTCTAATGCATTGGGTAAAGATTTTATATCTCATGAGATAGACATGGCTGGAACGGTAGGTTATACCGGTTCAGTGAAACAGGACTGGAACGAGGGTGACTCGGTTCAGAAAGGGACTTTGTCCACTAAGATAGTCTTGGAAATGAGTCATGACTAACAAGAAATGATTTTCCATGATTATGTGTGCATGCCAAAAAGTTTCAAGTTTCATGTTATGATTATGGGGATCTAATTTTCACTTCTATGATTTATTCCTTGTTAAGATTTTATGATCTCTTTTGCAGGTTATGATTTTCAAAAAGATATGATATGATTTTTATTTCCTTTATTTCCCGTGCTGAGCATTTGAGCTCACCGTTTTATGTTTTCTTTTCCCCAGGTCAGGAAGATGGATATTAAGTAGAATATGCTAAAAGGGACCCTAGATATGATGAAATAAATGGGAGACACTGTAGAAGATTTATGAACCAGTTGTTTATGTTTCTCAGTTTCTAAAGACACTATACCTATACGGTACTTTGTGGTTTTGTCATATGTTGTAATAAGTGTGCTTCAATTTTGAAGTATTAACAATGTATGTAAAGTATGGGTCGTTATAGTTGGTATCAGAGGAAATGTATAGTCAACCTTTGGAAACTAGGATGTGAATGCCTTAGTAAGAACCCTAAGGATAAGTCTAAGCATAGAACACAATCATAGTGTTTTAGAAATGGCCTTGAATAACCTAGGATAAGACCTTAAGCATGATAATTTTATTCTTGAATTATTTGGTTTTCCTATTATAATTAGTGTTTCTCACACTATTCTTCTTGGTTTTAGTCAATGGCTGGAACCCGAAGGAACCGTGTTAATGCGGAATGCAATGGGAAATGCAATGATTGTCCCCCTGAGCAACCCAACGATATGGGAGCTAGAATGAAAAATCTTGTAGCCATGCTCACACAACTTTCTCAAGCTATGAATCATGCCGGACTTCCAAACGAGCAAAGGAAGGAGCAACATTCTGTTGAATCCTTCATGAGGCAGCGTCCACCTTCTTTCAGTGGGTCTACTGATCCATTAGTTACTGAACAATGGATTAGTACTACTGAAAAGATATTTTCAGTTCTTCAATGTTCTGAACAAGATAAAGTCATCCTAGCAGTGTATCGTTTGGAAGGAGATGATGATCAATGGTGGAATCTTATTAAGAATATGAGGCAAAGGGATGAAATTGAGTCTATGGAATGGGACGAGTTCAAGAACTTATTTTTCAATAAGTACTTCCCTCGTATTCTCCGAACAAAGATGGAGAAAGAGTTCCTTGAACTGAAGCAAAGGGATGATGAATCTGTTGGTACCTATGAAGAAAATTTTACAAGACTTGCGAGGTACGCTTCTGGTATTATTATACAACCTGAGAGTAAGATCGATCGATTCTTTAGTGGCTTAAAACCAAGTATTCGAAGGGCGTTACCCATAAGGGACTTCAATAGCTACGGGGAAATCATTCGATGTGATCTCAAAGTCGAGATGGAGATTGGAGTAACCCATCAGTCACATGGGTTTGATAATAAGAGGAAGATGGAATTCAAAGGAAAATCTAAAGAGCACACTGAAAAGAAGACGAGCTTTCTCTTATGCTCAAAGTGTGGAAAGAAACATGGAGGGAGTTGTCTTAAAGGGACAAGTAAATGTTTTAAATGTGGAAAGGAAGGTCATCGGGCATTTGAATGCCGTGATAATGGGAAGAAGATGTCTAATGACGCAAAAAAAGGAAGGGATACACAGAATGAACCTACTACACTTCAATGTTTCAAGTTCAAGGAGATGGGGCATTATGCAAATCAATGCCCAAATCCAAGGGTTGATGATGATGGTCGACGTCAACAAAATCTTAAGGCTAAAGACAAAGGAAAGTCACATGCAATTTCTATCAGCGATGTGGAGTACGATAACGAAGTGGTGAAAGGTACACTTACCATTCACTCTAAAGTAGCAAATGTTTTATTTGATTCTGTATCCACCCACTCTTTTATTTCTGAAAAATTTTCTAAGGGTATCACCGTACTACCTCAACAATTAGATGTTGAGTTAGCTGTGACAACACCTAATGGAACAATAGTCGCATCAAAAGTTTATAATTCTTATTCGATCGATGTTTGTGGGAAAGTGCTTTCTGCAAATCTTGTGATCCTTCCTTTAGTGGAATTTGATGTGATTCTTGGCATGGATTGGCTTTCTCTACATGGATCTCATATCAATTGCCAAAGAACGGAAGTCACATTTCATATTCCAGATCAATCTACGATCGTCTATCAATGAGAGGATGAACATAACCATCCAGTAGAAATTTCTTCCATCTTATGGGTATTGATTCCACTAAATGAAGGTTATTTATCTCAAATGGTTGGTGAGAAACTCACGATTAAGAATATTCCCATTGTACGGGAGTTTGATGATGTATTTACAGAGGAATTACCGGGTCTTCCACCAAATCGTGAAGTTGAGTTTTCAATAGAACTCGTATCGGGCGCTTTGCCAATTTCAAAGACACCTTATAGAATGGCCCCAATTGAGTTGCAGGAATTGAAGAAGAAACTCCAAGAGAATATTGATAAGGGATTCATACGCCCTAGTGCGTCACCTTGGGGATCACCTATTCTATTTGTTAAGAAGAAAGATGGATCAATGAGACTCTGCATTGATTATCGAGAACTTAACAAGATCACTATCAAGAACAAATATCCTCTCCCACGCATTGATGACTTATTTGACCAACTAAGAGGAGCTCAATACTTTTCCAAGATTGATCTTCGTTCAGGGTATCATCAATTAAGGGTCAAAAGGGGGGATATACCAAAGACATCTTTCCGTACAATGAATGGATACAATGAATTTATAGTGATTCCATTTGGTCTTACTAATGCCCCTTTTATCTTCATGGGTCTAATGAATAGATTCTTTAGAAACAATCTTGATCAATTTGTTGTAGTCTTTATAGAGGATATTCTTGTCTATTCAAAGAGCAAGAAAGAGCATGAAGATCACTTGATAATTATATTGAAGACCCTGAGAAAGGAGAAGCTTTATGCCAAATTTACCAAGTGTGAATTTTGGCTTCAAAAAGTTGCATTTTTGGGTCACATAATCTCAAAAGAAGGGATATCTGTGGATCCAGCAAAAACAGAGGTTATCGAAAGATGGTCGAGACCAACAATAGTAACTGAGATTCGAAGTTTTCTTGGTTTGGATGGATATTATCGACGTTTTGTAAAATATTTTTCACGATTATCTAATCGACTCACCAAGTTGACTCAGAAAGGAGTTAAGTTTGTCTGGACAGATGAATGTGAAGAGAATTTCAAGGAGTTGAAAAAACGGTTATCCAGTGCACCTGTGCTCACACTTCCTTGTAGTGGATAAAGGTTTGTGATCTACAGTGATGCATCCAAGAAGGGATTGGGGTGTGTTCTTATGCAAAATCATATGGTGATAGCTTATGCCTCACGACAGTTGAAAATCCATGAGAAAAATTACCCAACACATGATTTGGAGTTGGCTGCGGTAATCTTTGCATTAAATATTTGGAGGCATTACCTTTATGGTGAAAGGTGTGATATTTATACTGATCATAAAAGTTTAAAGTATATTTTCACACAAAAGGAGCAGAATATGCGCCAAAGAAGATGGTTGGAGCTGATTAAGGATTATGACTGCTCAATCCATTACCACCCTGGGAAAGCAAACAAGGTGGCCGATGCATTAAGTCGACAAGACCATGCTAGTTTATCCATGATGAGGATCACAAAAGATCCAATATTTATGGATTTACAAAGGATAGATCTTGGAATTATAATGGAAGGGGATAAATCTTATCTTTCTCAAATGAATGTTCAACCATCTATACATGTGAATATTAAAGAGGCATAGAAAGAAGATGTCGAGTTACAAAAGAAGGTGAGAAATGTTCCTGAATTCAACCTTGATTGTGATGGGATAATAAAGTTCAGGAATCGGGTTTGTGTTCCTCCAATCCCCGAATTAAAGAAGGAGGTGCTGGATGAGGATCATAGTTCATCATTCTCTATTCATCCTGGAAGCACGAAGATGTATAGGGACCTGAAAGAGTACTTCTGGTGGGATGGCATGAAACGAGATGTTGCTGAATATGTCTCTCGATGCTTGGTTTGTCAACAAGTTAAAACTGAGAGACAAAAGTCTAAGGGGATGTTACAACCATTACCCATACCCGAATGGAAATGGGAAAACATCACTATGGACTTTGTCACAGGACTTCCTAAAACATCCAAAGGCAATAATGCTATTTGGGTCATAGTTGATCGTCTTACAAAGTCTGCACACTTCATTGCTATTAGAGAGGATTTCTCTCTAGATCAGCTTCCCAGGATATATGTAATGGAAGTGGTAAGATTGCATGGAGTACCACTTTCTATTATATCTGATCGGGATCCGAGATTTACCTTGAAGTTCTGGAGAAGTCTCCAGCATACTCTGGATACAGAGTTGAGTTTCAGCACTGCTTATCATCCCCAGACAGACGGTCAGTCTGAGAGAACAATTCAAACCCTAGAAGAAATGTTGAGAGCTTGCTCTATGGATTTCAAAGGAGGTTAGGATCAACACCTACCTTTGGTGGAATTTTCTTATAATAATAGCTTTCACTCCAGTATTCAGATGGCTCCTTATGAAGCTCTCTATGGAAAGAAATGCAGGACTCCAACTTGCTGGGATGAAGTTGGGGAAAGAAAGCTATAAGACCTGATCTCATTGATGAAATGGCAGAAAAGGTCAGATATATTCAACAACACATAAGAGCAGCTCAGAGTCGACAGAAAAGTTATGCCGACAACCGAAGAAAAGACCTAGAGTTTGAAGTGGGTGATAAAGTGTTCTTACGAATATCTCCCTGGAAGAGGGTTATGAGATTTGGAAATAAGGGGAAGTTGATCCCTAGATATATCGGTCCTTTCGAAATACTGGATCGTGTTGGGAAGGTAGCTTACCGATTGGCGCTTCCACCAAATATCTCTCAAGTTCACGATGTCTTCTATGTATCTCTCCTGAGAAAGTACATACCTGATCCTTCACATGTACTCAGCTCAGAAGTTGTACCCCTGGAGAAAGATCATTCTTATGAAGAACAACCGATAGAGATTCTGGATCGTAGCGAAAAAGTCCTACGAAACAAGACCACTCTCTTGGTGAAAGTTTTATGGAGGAACCACCAATTAGAAGAAGCTACATGGGATCTTGAGGATATGATGAGGGAGAAGTATCCTCATCTGTTTGTTACAAAGTGACGAATTTCGAGGGCGAAATTCATTTGAAGGGGGGTAGAATGTAACACCCGAGACTTTTATGTTATCATCAAAGGAATATTTTTCTACACAACACTTGCTTGGCTTGCATTACACGAAATCGCGACCTTCCTCGATAGCTTGCGTCGTACGCAATACCGAGTTTCACTAAACAACAATATGCTATTAAAACTAGACGTTATGAATAGTAATAACCACTTTTTGAAATTTTATAAATTTTATTTTTCAAAATGGACCTCATTTTTGGACTCAGAATATCGAAATTAGCCTAGGGTGAAATTTTGGTATTTTTCTGAAAACTTTCAATTTTTGATGAATAGTGAAACCACTAAGTGATAGGTTAAAAACTGAATTTTGCATAAAACTTAATTTTACCGCTTCTATGAATGGAATTTCGAAAATCCGAGAGACACGGTTAATATCAAGGACTAAAATGTGATTCAATGAGATGAAAATAATTTTTGGTGAATAGTAACTTTTTACTTTTTTTTCCCTCGGTTAATAGTAAATAGGGTAACTAAGGGTAAATATGATATTAATATTACCCTAACACATGTCCTAATTCTACTGGACAAGTTTAATTCGACCAAAAACAAACATAGGAATAAAAATATGACCATTTAGGCCAACTTGGATTAGATTAGGACATTTATTAGTAATTTATTTAAAGAAGGGTTAAAATAGTTAAAATCAATGTTTAATAAGTAAATCATTTTTAATATGGGGTTATACATAAGATAAATTAGACTATAAATATTAATTAGAAAGATAAAAAGATTTCCTACATAATGGTATTTTATTTGTAATTTTTAGACATTAAATAATTTAATTTATTTATGACACAATGATGATGCAGTAATTATCTTATTAATGAAATATTGACATAATTGATGTTATAAACACCAAAATAAATTTAATTTGAGACTTTTTGTGAATTCCACTAATTTTCTAGGTTATTATGATATATTAATGTTGATTTAATCAACTTTTTTCGAACATATAATTCTGTTATGACTTTCACAAAAATCATATATCAAATAGTGTCAAAATTGACACAAAATAGTTTTTAAATCAAATATTATATTATTAATTGTTATTTTATTCTTAAAAATCCAAGGATCGGACAAATGACTTAGATAAGGATATATATATTAATAATAAACAATTTGGGGTTCGTTTGGCATGTTATATTAAGTGTATTAACCATATAGTGAAAGAAAACAAAAAGACACGGTAAAAGTTAAATTATTTAACTTAGAGTTAAATCTAATTGACAAGGTTAAAATAATTCCCTAAACTTGTCTAAATCCTATTGGTTGATAGGATTTCGACCCATACCCACTTTAGCTTCGAAATAAGACCCTTTGTAACCATTATAAACCGATTTTGACTTTAATATAAAATAATATTTTGAGATATTCCTAAGGTGCCCCTCTCCTCCCTTATAAAAGGGCACCTGCTCCCCCTCCTCCTCACACCAATTTGAGCACTCAAGCTCGGCCAACCCCTGCCATTTTCTCCTATACACTTCCCTATAATAATACTAGAGGTCCTGGTCTTCTTCAAAGACCAATCTTAGTTCCCTAAGTGTAGGATTCAAAGAGGCGTTCCAAAGAAGAGGTAATATCCATTACCGATCTTTTCGATTTCTTTCTTATTCAACTTCTTATTCTTTAGTTGTTTCATGATAAAGTAATAACATCAGTATTACTTACATACTGATATGTTATTATAAATACGAAACAACCCTAATTCACCTTCTATCCATCCTACGGAAAAATGAAATCACCGCGCGTGCGTACGTACGGAATACCGTCTACACGCCGTGGTGTAATCTATTTTTCCACCATCACTTTACAAGGATGGGTATAATGGTGTAATGAGTAACTATTTATGATTATTATTAAGTAATATTGATACTGAAATAATATATATATACTCCAATACAGTTACACAATCATAGGAATGATATCATCACTCGTGCGTACGTACGGAATACCGTCTCCACTATGTGATGCGAATCGTTCTACATGATCATAATTACATAGTAATTATATAAATGAATTGAAGGAATAGATATGATATATGTTACACTAATACCATTCAGGATATAAGGTATCCATAACCTTAAAAGAAGAATAAGAATGTATTCAGCAAAACAAGCATAAGAACAAAAGGCAATAAAGACCCGAGTAACAAGTAACAATGAAATATTACTAACAAGAAGCTAAGAATATGACCATATATGATATCATATCCATATGTATGATTCTGAAATAAGTCAATAACATTTTTTAAACCATTATACAGGAGCTTCGGACACGTACAAAGAAAAATCGGACCTATGGTAAGGGAAATATCACAATCTCATTTTTATCTGAGATTGTTTATACTTTGGTATTTACTGGGGTGTATTTTATCATCCACATCCATGTTTCCTCAATAGGTAATATTATTTCCATCCACCTCCAATTGTTTAAATCAAATTTTACTCTTAGGTGAGTTTTTAGTAAAATATATGAAAGGTATCTTTTTTTTCGTACGAGGTACTTTTTGACTTTTCTGACAAAAGTACGAAGAATGTTTTTTTTAACTTATACAGAAAGAATGGATTTTTAAAACATTATTTCCAAGAAGCATCCTTTACATGTTTTATACTTTATTTTTAATCAACTTCTTTTAGTTTAAAGTTTTATGACATGTTAAGTAAGGAAAAAATGTTTTTGAAGAAGAAAGGATATTTTCCTCAAGAATTGAGTTCAAGTGTTTTATCAAAATTATTTTCCATCTAAGTTAATAAAGGGTTCTGTTTTTTATCCCTATTATTACATTGATTTGATCATGTTGTGATGGAATTATTTTTATGAATTCCATTATCTTATATGATTTGTTTTATGATGTCATGATGTTTCAAGAATCCCATTTTTGTTACATGTGTTATGCGATAATGTATGATTTATGATTATGTGGCACACATAAGAAAGGATTCATTATAAGATGGGTGGGACCTATATCTCCCTCCAATGCATTGGGTAAATATTTTATATCTCATGAGATACACATGGTTGGAACGGTAGGTTATACCGGTTCAGTGAAACCAGACTGGAACGAGGGTGACTCGGTTCAGAAAGGGACTTTGTCCACTAAGATAGTTTTGGCAATGAGTCATGACTAACAAGAAATGATTTTCCATGATTATGTGGGAATGCCACAAAGTTTCAAGTTTCATGTTATGATTATGGGGATCTCATTTTCACTTCTATGATTTATTCCATGTTATGATTTTATGATCTCTTTTGCAGGTTATGATTTTCAAAATGATATGATATGATTTTTATTTCCTTTATTAGCCCTTACTGAGCATTTGATCTCACCCTTTTATGTTTTCTTTTCCCCAGGTCAGGAAGATGGATATTAAGTAGAATATGATAAAAGGGACCCCAGATATGATGAAATAAATGGGAGACACTGTAGAAGATTTATGAACCAGTTGTTTATGTTTTCCAGTTTCTAAAGACACTATACCTATACGGTCCTTTGTGGTTTTATCATATATTGTAATAAGTGTGCTTCAATTTTGAAGTCTTAACAATGTATGTAAAGTATGGGACGTTATATTAATGGGGAATATGAGGGATAGGGGGATGATATTCTTCATGAGTAACAAAATTAAATTAGGATTGGAAGGCAAAACATCGTTATTATTCCTAATCAGCAATCTCATAATATGATCAATAATCTAAATATTGGTGGGTTTATTAACCCATCTAATAAGAGAATGATAGAGTTTAATGTTGATAATAGAGCAATTAAAGTTCAATCATCCTCATTTAATCATGTGGTAAAAGGGATCAAATTGAATGTTTGAAATGATCTGGAAGATACATTGGGTGTGGAAAACAAGCACCCAAATGTATAAATTTGAAAGGAAAATGTTCTGTTAACACAATGGAAAAGGATAGTTGTATTCATAATACATCAATAACGGTTAAATGTTCTAAATTTATAATTTACAGGAATTGTGTAAATGGATTCCATAAGGAAAACATCATGAAGAGAATCAACATTGTTGTATGGGTAGTATTTATGTTGATGTTCATAAAGAGATTACAAATGATATATGATATGAAAGAAGTGTTGTGGAATAACATGTTGAAGCTTGGTCAATGGATTAAGAATATAGAGAAATAATTACATGATTATCATGAATAAAGTTGTATATGTAATTTTATAGTATTATGGAATAAAAAAATCATCTATTGAGTTTTAAACTGTAGTTTTTCCATAAGTATATGAATATATATATTGATTGGTACCATTAACCATGAATTTTTTTTTGATATATGTAAATAATGATGGGATAATGAGATAATGAGTAATTTGATAGTATTAATGACCTTATGACTGATATAAGATAAAGTGATATCATGGTTTGAGTATATAGAATTGTTAGTATTTTTGGTGTGTTGATAGATTTAATTTTGACACAATGCATGTTATTAATAAGGTTCTATAATAATTCATATTATTAAATTTTTAACAATAATACATGATTATGGTATCCACATGTTAGGAATGTGACAAAAAAGAACTACCTTATGAGATATCGAAGATAAATGATATGTAAACTTAGTTCATCTCTTTCTAATGTTTTATATTTTCAGTTTTGGGAAGGATTTTATCGTTATCCATTTTTGTATTGTATGAGTTATACTTAGGTTGAATTTTGTTTGATCAATATCTTATCTCACTATTGGTGAACATATGCATATTTGATTAGCTATGAAAACCTATTTCATGATATAGATGGAATGTACTATCTTTCTATTGCATTATTTTCTAACACATCATTAATGAAAAATTCAACTTTATTTCATTAAATAAGAGATGATGTGGAAATTGTTTAGGGAATGACCAATGGTGAGACTATACTGAAATCATGTATGTATTTATCATCATGAAAAAAATCATCAACTTTAAGAAAAATATCTTGAAACCAAAAGGTTTTCGTAGTATCATCTTATCCAATTAATCATATGGTCATTTAAATCACCACAAATTTATAGATTTCTAATAGTTAACTATCTTTAAACCTTATTCTCTATCACTGTCCATTAGAACTGGATTTTTATATTTCTCTTTTATATTCAAGTTATTACTTAACACCTACGTTATCCTATGGGGAAACCCAATGATGAGTTAATTTGGGTGACTGTTATTTATTTAAACATCCATTTGAAAATGAAATTTTTGTATTCCTTTTGATAATTTGGGTTTCTATGAAATAAACATTCATATAGCAAATCATTCAAAACCTTGAATAATTTCGATGGAGAAATTCATTTTAAGGGGATATAATGGGACACCTTGAGATTTTATCAGATAGATTAATTAAATTTCCTTCATTTATTATGTTGTATGATATATGAAGATTAAATTGAGTTATACTCATCACTATATTATCTTGAAGTATATGAAACACTATCTTGGGATTATGTTACACACAATTGGAAGTTCTTTTGATAGAATTAATTTCATGCAAGATTGAGAATATATTTTTTTCAACGTATAATTGAAATAAGTTTAGATTATGTTATATGAAACACCAATTGAGGCATTCACTACACATAACACTGACTTGTCTTGCATTACAAGAATGATCAACTTTCCTTGATAACTTGTGTTATACGCAGTATCGAGTTTCACTAAACAACGAAATATCATTAAATTATTGTTATTTAATTGGATATAATGTAACCGTTAGTAATTATATAATCGAGATTTTGAATTTTATATAATATTACAATTTATATTAAATATTTTCTAGAACACAAAATGGAATCAAATTCATTAAGTTTTGGATAAAAGAATTATTTTTTAAAAAATGCATTTTTAACACCTTTTGATGGAACACCCAGTTGAAATTTAGTTTTTCACACTTTTATATATACTATTTGAGAAATTAAACTTATTATTTATAATATTACAATAAAAATTTACTTTTTTTTTTGAATTTTTGGTATTTTTCTGATAAAACTCACATTTTCATGATTAATGAGAAATACTGCATTTTAATTCAAAAATGAATTTTAAACTATTTTCTTTACATAGTAATATTATCTTTTAAATTAGTTAAAAATTATAATTGGATTATTCTTTATCATTAAAATCCATTTTTTTTATTGGAAGTAATTTCACATTTAAATTATATATTAACACATGAAAATATTTTCATATGTTTTTACTTCTTAAACCCCCACTTTTTGGTTTTAAAAAAGAGAATTAATTTTAAATTAATTTATGAAAATTATATGTTTTTAATTATGAAAAATGGATTAAATATTTGGAACTAGTGGGTCCAAAGTTTGTAATTAGGTTACTGTTAATTTTGGGAATTATGAATAACAAATTTTTTAATTATTATTATTACCATGGTTAAAAATCCAAATCTGGGAATTAAAGAACAAATTAACATTATAAAATTACCTAACCACTTGTAAAAATCATATTGGGTGAATAAATCCAACCCTTATCATATATGGTTATAAATGGAATTACATAAGGGGCACCCTTCCATGAATATGACATGAATATAAAAAAATTATTGAATGGGACAAAATGTCACACTCTCATTTTATATAAGTATATTAATTTTAAAATAGTGATTATCAGAGAATGAATTAATATATATATAGTCAATAGAAATATCATAGAAATACCTACGTCATAGAATTTTATTTATAATTTATATAGATTAAAATTTTATCATTAATGATGACTCAATAATCATGCAAAAATTACTTTATTAATAGAAATATTAAATAAATGATATTAAAAATATTAAAATAAATATAATTTTTGTGAATTATTGTCATACACTAATATCATAGAAGACTTTGAAAAGTTATGTATGGTTTAAAAGTTTGGTTTGATCATATCTATATGTTATGATATTTCAAAAAATTCAAATAATGAATTGTGTCAAAATTTACAGAGTTGTTATTTTAAATAAATAATAATTTATTAAATTAATTAAAATTTATAAAATTATAAAATTTGGAAAAATAATTGGTATTAAGTTAAATATATCACAAATTATCCATTTATATTTCCTTTTGAATTTTAGAGAGACTATATTATCCCTTTGTGAATAAAAAGACATGTTTCATAGGTAAGAGTTAGATGAATTAATTTATGGTAACTCAAAAATATAAGGATTTAAATAAAACAAAAACATGTCCAAAAAAATTATTGGATGAAAATTATTAAATAATAATCACAATATGATTTATTCTGATATGTTTAATGTAAACTTTTACAAGAAATTAAATTATATATTATTTAGATCAAAGATAGTTACAAAATATCACTATCTTGTATTTTAATTTTTTTTTCATGTGTCCAAATAGGGCCAAAATAATACTATGAACGAATATAAATGTCTATTTAAATATGAATGTATCAGTTTTCAAAATATAATTTTATTTTTAATTTTTAGAAGTTATATAATTACATTAAAATTCTCTTCAATGCTAAAAAAATATTTATTCAATTGACATAAAAAGAGAATAAATTATTTTAATAATATTAATTATGTAATATTTTGGATTATTTAATGTGTATAACAAACTTACAAGATTTATATGATATATTTTAGATGTTTGAAATCATTATATTCGAATTAAAAATTTGTATTATTGTATTTTAATTCAAATTAATTGAATAGTATGAAATATTCAAATAGTAATATCTTATTGAATTATTTTATTATTAAATTATTTAAAAATAGAAAAATGTTTAATAATTACTAGGTGATAATGTAGGTTCTATAATGCGTTAAATATTTCATTTATGTGACATTTTAATTGTTTATATATATAATGGTCAAATTATATTTTAATATTTTGAGAGTTTCTTAAAGTTCCCCTCTCCTCTCTTATAAAAAACGCATCTCCTCCCACATTTCATGACACATCCATGAGCCTTATTTATCGACCAAAACATAAAAAAGCCTATAATAAACATTCTTAGTTTTCTTTTAGAGCTCGTGTATTTCCAAAAATTCCATCCATAGTGTACCTAAAACGAGATACAAAGGAAGTCCATTGAAGAAGAAGTAATTGCTTTACCAATTAAATTCAATTTCTTTTCCTTATATACAACATAGTTCTGTGTATTTTATATAAAAATTTGATAAATAAATTATATTATACACTCTAATATGTCATTATAGTTATGGGAAAACCTTATAACTCATTTAATCCATCTTCTGAAATAAATATCACCATGCGTGCGTGCGTACGACATACTATTTCCACCAGGTGGTGTTATTTTTAATTCAAAAATACATCATTTGGATTGGTATTATGATGAGTATAATGGATTTAAATAATTTATATAACATTATAGTGATTATTTATAATTAATATACATTAAAATTACAAAACATTTTTAACCATCAAGAGAATGATATCGTCACTCATTGGTACATAGGGCCTCCCGTCTCCACAACACGATGAGTTTCATTCTTGATGTTAAAAATTATATAATGAATATAAAATTTATATTATGAGTTAAAATAATAAATAGTAATTAATTTAATGAAAAATATACATCATATTCATAAGAAACATTACAGACATAGAAAACAATGATGGGTAAAATGAAACAGTTAACCCCCGAAATAATTGTAATACTGAAATACTATTAAGAAAATGATATAATAGGATCATATACAATATCATTAATATGGATATAGTCCTGATACAATTTAATAACATGATTTAAATACTATAAAAGTGGTTACTATACCCTATACTAATTAAAAGTACATGGTACGGGATAATTTTGAAATCTCATTAATAATTGAGATCATTTATTCATAAGTATTTACTAGGGTATATTTATCCTTCACGTCAATGTTTCCTAAATATATAATATTATTTATATTATTATTTTATTTTATAAATTAAATTTTACCCATTGGTTAATTTTTTATTAAATGGTATTGAAGGAATCTTTCCTTTATTTTCCTTACGATGTACTTTTGGTCTTTTCCAGCAAGTGTATGAGAAGAATGTTTTTGTAATCTTATACAGCATGAACATATTTTTAAGATTTCATAGTTCCTTATTTACCTGAAGATTACTTTAAAATATTTAATTTTTATTTTTAATAAATCAATTTATTTTAAAAATATATGAAATTTTTAGAAAAGAAATCATTTTTGATGAAGAATGGATATTTTCTTTATGAATTATGTTTAAGTGTTTTATCAAAATTATTTTTCGTCTAACAAGACACTCTTTCAATAGGACTATATTTGTATATATATTTTTACTATAATTTTAATATATTAATTATGGAATTAATTTTTATGAGGATTATGTAATTATAGAATGATGTTTAAGAAACCCATTTTATTTCTTCGGTTATGATATGACAAATGTTTTATATTTTTGTGGACCGTGTAAAGAATTATTTCACTATGAGATGGGTGTGACCTATATCTAACTCTAATGAATTGGTAAAAGATTTATGTCTCATGATATAGAAAAGACTGGAACAAAAAAGTAAATCTAATTCACTAATATAGGACTGGAATGACAATTAAATCAGATTCAGTAACACATGGGTGGTTCTCCCTGAAAACCCAGTTCATTAATGGAATTTGTCCGCTATGATAGTATTGGAAAAAATGATTTGGCTACAATGGAAATCATATTATGTTCTTAATTATTTTCTACAATTCCATGTTTTATTATAATGCTATTTTATTTGGGGCAATGTTTCTTTATGATCCCTGCATTATAAACTTCCAAGATTTATTTCATGAATAATGATTAGATATTTAATCTATGTTTTCATGTTTTTACATTATTCTATTTATGTTTTGTTTTATGTTCTCCATGTTTAACCTTACTGAGCATCCTAGATCATCCCTTTTATGTTTTATTTTCCCTAGGATATAAAAATGGTTTTATGTGGGAAAATGGATGATATTTAAGGGATTCGTTGAAGATCATTCACCAAGCATGAAGATTATATTCCATGATTCCAAAGGCACTAATCTAATACGGTCATGGGAATCAGTTTGTGTCTTGTATAAAGTATTCCGAAAAATAAATTCAACATCCAAGTACATAAATCTTGGGTATCCATTAAGGTATGGTTCTATATCTTGGTTCTTACATCAGATATTACCCAAGGAATAGTGTGTTTAACGTAAAATTTATATAAATCATAAAGTATAGTATTTAATTATTTACCAAATATTTTTCTAATTTAGAAAAATCCCAAAAATTTACGCTAAAAAACTATCAGCATGTAGAGTAAAAAAAGTCACTTTTTTGAAAAAAATTCTACTAATATGAGAAATTTTTTTAGATTAAATTCAATATTTATTCAAAAAATATAAATATAAATTTTTTTACCAATTTTATGGCAAATTAAAATAGTTAATACGGTATAAAAACTATATTATATTTTTATGATAACAACATATTAATTTATGAATGAATTTTTTGAAAATGAATTTTCGTTTACATCAATAAATTAATAAAAAAAATTTAAGAAACATTTATTCATAATAAAAATACCAACACTTAATATATCATTTTAAAATCATTTATTTTCATAAAATATGATACAATTATATAATATTTTTATTTATATAATAGAATAATTTTATTTATACTTTCATTAGTGAGGTTACTATTCTTTTGGATAGTTTACTATTCTTAAAGGTCACATTACTATTACAATGGTCAATATACTATTCCGTTGATATATGTTCCATAACATATATAAATACAACTTATTTTATTCATTTGTAATTTATGAAGTTTGTATTGTGTTGTCATGAACCATGCCAGAGTGTCATCGAACCCAATAACTTACCTGATCCATGGAATGTCTCGAAGGGTGTTCCCAATCCCCATGAGCTGGAAGCTAGTGCACATATTTTCAAAAACACACATTTGGAACAACATAACCCATATCAAATAATTATAAATGTCAGAAGAATAAACATCATACCAAGACAAATAACCATAAACAAATGAGGTTATGAAATTAAAGTTTAAAATTTAGTAAATTAAAAAATCTAAAACAATCAAAGTGTGGAGTGGTGCCACCCATAAAAAGCCAAAATACTTTCATGCAATGTGAGGGTCATTACCCTTAATCCATCACCAACAAAACCTAAAATATTAGACTACATTAAACTGGATCCACCATGATGATGCATCTTTCCTTTATCTGATTCATACATAACCATGTCTACACACAATCGATAGTAAATGTAGTGTTTGAGTAAATCCTAGTAGGATTCCACTCTAGAAAAGAGATTTAATGCCTAAACATTACAAGTGAAAGTGACATGCATGTTTTATTGAAACAAATGAAAGATAAATTTTATTATAAAACCTTTTTAATGGAATAAATTTTAATGGAGGATAACATTTTCATTTAAAATAAAAATCATAGTGCACCAAATTGCAATTCTAAATATGATATCTCAAGATATAACTATGTCATGGGAAAACCACATAGGTAGTAGCTAAAATGGGACACGAGGAACCTCATATATTGGTGAGATATGGTATTGAAACCACAACCAAAATAATACCCACACATAAACCACAAGATATGAATCAATCCAAAGAACTTGTGGTTTCACATCGTTATCATAATTTAGTTACTGTTTTAATCATCATTCCTACTAGTTTAATCATGGACAAGCCACTTCGGAGTCAACTGGAACACTAGTAAAAGTCCACCAACCTAGAATCCTAGGATACTGATCTATCAATATATTCATTTCACATATCACATAGATCACTATATCTACATGAACACATAGAAAAGGAGAATACACATATGAAACCACAATTTATCATAATAAAAAACTCTTTTAAATTCACATGCACACCATATACACTTGAAAATATATTTCCCACCACATGTACAATTTTTAAACCACCTTCTCAATTTATTAAATGCAATTAATAAACACAACATGGTTTCACCCATGAAACACAACCCATACTCTTTGGAAGAATTTTTTTTCAACCAACATGCTAATCAAATATTTTTTTAAACACATTTCTCCCCCAAAAAAATTCCAGTGATCATGTTTAGATATTAATGAAATAATATCAAAATCATCCAATAATTCTAAAACTTGGAATCATGTACCTCATAATAAAAAATTCTAGATTCTAGTAGAAATCCGAAACCACACCTCAAGAGAAACCAAAAAAATAAATGAACAAACCATATAAAATTTTACTAAATCGTAATAATAAAGATTCATCCCTAAAAAGTTCACCGAACCTTCTTGACATATGAATCCCTATTAAAAACCAATAGAAACCCTATGAGAACAAAAAAAATGAGGGACTTAATTGGAGTTCCTAGGGGATTTCAAACCAGATACACCACAAAAATCATGATTCATGGTGTAAAAGGGAGGATGAAAATTCCCCTTGGTTGAATAATCCAGAGTTGGGTTAACATATTTTATTTAAGGTAAAAAAATCAAAGTGGAAAAATTCTAAAAAGCTGTTTTTAATGACCTGGATGGGTCGTAGAGTCTTCCAAACCATGCGACAAACACGAACCCTTCATAATCCTAGAGGGATATGCCACAGAGATATCACTATGGGTTTACATACCATATTCTCACTATGCAATTATCCACTGTTAAAAAACCCCAAATGGAAGCATAGTTATCTTGTTAGGAACACACATTTAGATTTGATGTCTGCCACCTGATGTTAAAGCATATTATACATTCTTCACCATAATTCAAGGGGAAACCTAATGATAAGAACTATATAGGAAATAAATTTTAGAATAAATCAAAATGAAGACACTAATATGAAAATTATACCCATCATGAAAACTATACACCCATAGGAAGACAACTCAATGTTTGATCTTAGAATAAAAAGAGATATTCTTGATAAACCAATGAATTCCATTCCCAAGTACCAAGAAAATCATTACCATGCCACTAAATAATATAGAGAAACAAAATATAATTCACACAAATTAGTTTAAATTTGAAATCTATATTCTGCACTGGCCTTTAGAACACAGATATATTTCGCTGAAACTCTATCTCTCCACAATTCAACAATTGAGATGGATTTGGGTTCTAATTTTCAGTTTAGATATATGGAATATCTCATGAATTTATATCAATTGTGAATGAAAACGTTAGCTGTATTCTACCCTACCAACCACTCAGTAATCTCAAATGGTCTAACATAACTCAGTGTTAGATTCCATATCACACCAAATTGATGATGACCCGAATGAGGTGCCACGTTTAGAAATAGTCTGTCCGTAACAAAAAATTCAAATATCTATACATCTAAGATCCAAATAAAAATTATGATGAATCTACGATGTCATGAAATGGTTGTTAATTAGGTTGACCTCCTCAGGATTCTCTTTCAAAAGTCTTGGTCCCAACAGTGTGGTTTCATTCACCTCATCCAAACATAAAGGTGACTAACAAAGATGAACATATATCACCTAAAAATGATAAATTCAAATAATGTATTGGTAGATTTTATTGTAAAAAAACACTACCAATACCAAATGGTTATCCCATGAACATTCAAAACCCATCACACATGTCCTATGCATAATTAAGAAAAAATTCCAACTCTGTATGACCATACGTTTGTGGATGGTATGTCGTGATCAACTTGACATGTAAACCCATAACCATTTATGTTCTTCCCTGAATCATGAGGTAAAATGGGGTTCCCGTTTAAAATAATAATGTACGACACATCAAGAAGCCTCACAACCTCCTAAAAATATTACCGGCCAAACTCATCCACCTTCATTTACTCACTAATTAGAATAAATTGGTATTATTTTAAGAAATGTTCCATTACTAATAAAATAACATTTGTCCCCTAGGGTGTACCAGGTAATCCAATAATACTGTCTATTGATATATCATCCCACTTATAGGTAGGAATATGAAGTGTGTAATGAAAACCTGAGGGACTTTGGGGATCTTCTTTTACCTACTAACATATATAACATAGTGATACAAATTCAACTACATTCCAACTCATTCCTGGAAAATTGAAATGCTGATGTACATCATAGAATATCTTTGAATGACCAGGATGAATAGACCTCTACGACTCAGGACAATCCTACAACACCATATTTCTCAAAGACAATGAAACTACGAAGAGGCCTTAAAAGCAAACAATGACCTTGGGAGAGAACGACCAATAACAAGGAATCTCCCCACAATGAAGAAACTACATACAACACTACAGGATCACATCACTCAGCTTCTCTTGAAAAATCAATTCTAGAAGAGAGTGAATCATCCAAACACTAACAAAGAATTTACATCCATAGTTCTCCTTGGTCTCCAATTGTATACATGGAATGTGGCCCCATAAAACTACATACATCACAACACTTCTTTAAATACTTCACTAGAATATTTCTTCTCATGTATTATTCCAAAAAATTACCTTTTTTGGGGTTATAGAATATATAAATATTTAACCCTAGAAGATACTCAACCCAATGAAACATCTATAAATTCATATACATATAAGAGAAAATATATGCTATACAATTATGATAGGAATAAACTAAAAATTTCTGCAAAACACCATTTTGGTTCCACATTTTCAAGGCATGAAGAACTACTGCTAACTCTAGGACGAGGGTTGGGTATGTCTTCTCAATTTCTAGGAGTTGGTGAGAACAATATTCCACTTCATGATCACCTTGCATAAGAACAACACTATCAACCATTCCTGATGCATGAAAATAAACCACATACCCCTTTCCAGGTTCTAAAAAAATAAAAACAAGAGATGTAGTAAACCACTTCATAAGATCTACAAAGGATGCATTAAACTCTAGGATCTATTCACGTTTCACCCCATTATTGGTGAGAATAATAATGGATGAGGTAGGACATGGGAAACCTTGAATAAAACTATTGTAATACCCTTTACTAGATAAAATGAATTTGATCTCAAAAACCTTATTTGGATTCTACCATTAAAACACTACACTTATTTTATATAGGTCCACCTAAATGCATCGTTTAGATATCCCATGACCCAAAACATAACCTATTTAATATTTATGGGGAATTTAGAAAACATATCATAGAGTATATGATCATGAAGAGTTCCCAAAATGATATGAAATTGTCTCTCATGATTTTTATATTCAGAATAGACCAGGATGTCATTCAAAAATACCACAACATTGGAATCAAGATACTGGTGGAACACCATATACATAAGGTCTATAAAGTCCACCATAGCATTCATCATTATAAAAGAAATGACTAGGTAACTTAAATGGCTATACATACATCAGATTGTTGTTTTCATAATATATTCCTCCCTAACCCTAAATTGGTGATACCCAAAATGAAAATAAATCTTAGAGATCCAACATTCCCCCTTACACAAGTCAAAAAGGTCCCCAATTCAAGGAATGAGTAATTTTTATTAATTGTTACCTTATTGAACTTTTGGTATTCAATACAAAACTGAAGATATTCTTCGACCAACTTATAAAACCAAACTGGTTAGCAGAAGGTGAGACACTCGGGTGAATGAATCATTGGGATTCCAATTTCTCATGATGTTGCTTCAATTAATTCATCGTGGTTGGGGCCATAGGGTAGTGGTGAAGATATATTGGTTGTGTATACAATTCCAAATCAATAGATAACTCCACATCCAACTCTAGAGGAAAACAATATCCCCTAAAAACATCTAGAAACTCATCCACTACAAGGGGTAATCTACCCATAGGTGTTCCACCATCATACATTGATGAAGGAAATGATAAATGAGAAATGATTTTAACAAATTCTATATGTGGTGTTTCATCAGCACCGGACCGAGTGTCCCATTCTCTATGATAAACCTAGGTTCTTCCATCAGGTTCTGCTAATCTCACTCGCCACCTATAACTAGAGAGATTTTCCTAAAATCACACCATATATTCCATACTAAGGATTAGTCAAATATGTCCATTTCTAGAACCCGAAAATGCCATTCTAACTCTACCTTGATATGAAAAGTGCACAAGATGGACACTAGTGAATATTCGTTCACTTTATACCAAGAGGCGTCACTAACTCCTTTACAAAAGGCATAATCTCAACTCATAATTTCATCATATAAAAAAGGTGGGAGGAAATAAAAGAAACAAAAGCACCAATATCAAGCAGAACAACATATATGGAAGATGCAATAAGAATAATACCTTAAACTATCACATGCCCCATAACTGATTCAATTGGTGCTCGATCCACCACATAATGTATTTGAGTCATAGATTGAGCCTAAGAAGACCCCATAAAAAGAGTCTCTTCCCAAAAATGAATCTTCCAAGAATAAGATCCAACAATTACACAATAAATGATAAACTTAGAACCCACTATCATGGATGGATCTAACTAGGATGGAATTCCTCTATAATCTATAGACCCTACACCACTCTAATAAGAATTTTTATACCGAAAAAACCACTGTATGTTTCCCACAGCTTCATATCGATGTCATAGTGTCGTGGGAGATGTGCTCTCTTGTGATATGTTCCCTCCCATTCCATATGGATGAACCATGATTGTCATTGTATTAGAATCCATTGACAAAGACTTCTAGAGGGATGTCTGAATGTACCACCTCCCTTATTCCCATGTCCATCCTGCATCCTACTTCTCTCGGATGAACTGCCACTTCCAGAAGTTGACACTGATCCATGGTTGCTGGGAAGGTCACTATGATTGGTATCTACCACCATCAAATGATTGACCACATCATCATATGTATTGGTTTTGAATCGAAATACCTGAGATCTAATTTCCAAATGTATCCCCCTTTTGAACCACTAAGTATTCATCTACTCATTAGAAAAGATTTCGCATTCATACCGAACTAGATCTCAAAATTAGTCATGGTGAGGGACACCACAGATCCATATCCCAACATCCTCCATGCAACCTTAGGGTCATCACCCTTAATCCATCACCCCAAAACCTAAAGAGTGGAATACAAGATTCCATATTCCCTATTCTGGTACATATTTCCTTTCCTCGAGTCAAACATATCCAAGTCTATATAAAACCAATGGTGTATATTGGGTGTGAGAAAAACATCATAGTATCATATCAAATAAAAGAGATTCCACGAAAAAATAATAGAAGACAAGTTTACACGCATGTTCTATAAAATGAAAATCTAGAGACATTTTCATAGATATAATTTTTAAATGAGAAAATATTGAAGGAAAACATGATTATATTTTGAAATAACTCTAAATTTTAATCTTATGCTGATGGTAGATAAGATATCTCACGAGAGCACTATATCATGGGAAAATCGCATAGAAAATAGCTAAAATGGGACACTAGGAACATCGAATCTTGGTTAAATGTTGTATAGAAATGACAAACCACAACATCTTTGTTCACGATTCGCTATAGGGGAATTCATAAAAAATTCTAGTGGAATCACAAAATCATCATAATTTAGTAAGTGTGGTAATCTTCAATCCTACTATATGAATCTAGGACAAGCCACTTACAAGTAAAAAAATACACCAGTCCTAGTCCTCCCACCTAGATAGCTTGGATTTCATTGGTTCTTAATTTCTAGATCAAATATTACATATATCACCATATTCATAGGCACACACTATCAAAGTGAATACATAATTGAAACCACCAATTATAATAAGGAATACCTCTATTGAATTTACACACACACCAAGTCCACCTCAATATACATTTTCACCAGATGTATAATTTATTAAACCACTTTCTCAAATTATAAAACACTATTAAGAAACACATCATGGGTTGACACTTGAAATAGAAACCATTTCCCTTGGAAACCCATTTATAAAAACATAAACACCTCTGATCATTTTTAAAACACATTTATCTTAATAAAAATATTCCATAAAACATGTTTAGATAATCAATCAGGAATATCAAAATCTCCCAATAATTCTAAAACATGGAATCATATACCTTTAGCTTAGAAACATCCAGAATGTGGTGTAAAAACCTATTCGCACCTCAAGAGAACCTTATAAATTCTTGATCGAACAATAAAAATCAATATGGGACCCTAATTAAAAATATTCTACCCTAAGTAGGCCTCCCATACCACTGAATACATGAAAACCCATGGAAGAATATGAAAAACACTATAAAAGAGGTTGAAATCAAGAAATGTGGGACTTACATGGAGTTTCATTTATATTTTCCACCAATCCCACCACAAAATGGAGTTCCAAGGGATACAAGGTAAAAGGGAGAGGTTTCTAGGTTTTAGAATTCTGAGTAGAGATGATTTTGGGTGTTTGGGGTTAAAAATCAAAGGGGTAAAAGGATTAAAATGAATTTTTTTGTGACATGGATAGGATGGATGGTTTTACAGAACAATTTTCCTAACCGTACGATAATAGTACATCCCCTCACCTTCTAAGATGGACATACCATATAATTAACCTAAATTTTTTACCAATAGTTCACTAACCATGTGATTAGACATTATAAAAAAATGCAAAATAGAAAAATGATTTCATAGGACGGGGAAATAGTTTGAAAAACAATGCACCACCTACTGTTAACCCAAATTTTCAGGCCACTTGGCCTTGGGCCTTTGGGACATGTAATGGGTCTCCATATACCCAGTCTAAAGAGGCATTTTCTTTAAATAATAAAATGAGGGTTTGGCCCCATACTTTAAAAAAAATAGATTGGAAATAAATAGAAAAATGCCTCAAATTTATGACATGGATGTGATAGTTTTTCTATATGTTATTTTATTTGATTTATACTCTATGAAATTAATACATGAAGGGAAATTTCAATGATTGAATTATGGGTCACCACATTCTCCCGTACTACACAAAATTGATCCTCAAAATTTGTAGAATGTCATGTATTGAAAAAATTGGTATAGTTCTTCATTACAATTTCCTCCCTTTCAAACATAACATCTAAAATTTTATGATTTTTACAAAGAACCTTAAATAGAAGATTCATCCAATCCGGAAACACCTACTCTTTAGTGTCTAGAATCTGGATAGGCTCTTAATAGTAAGATAAATAGGGATATAATTTTATTCATATGTTAGTGAGGACATGTGTTGATTCTGGAATTTACTTCCTCAACAAAGTCATGTGGAACACATTATTAAATATATAAAGGAAAGGAAAATTTTCTAGATGATAAGACACAAATCCAACAATCACTATAATTTCAAAAGGTCTAAATAACATGAGGCTTAGTTTCCATTTCTATACCAATATTATAACACCCTTCAATGGAGATACCTTGAAGAAAAAATGATCTCCAATATTATCATTCATATCATTACATTGATTATGGGCTATGATCTTTTTCCTAGTTTAAAATTCTTGGATATGGGTTTGAATAAAACTTTCATTTCTTATTTTTTCCGCTAAAATTTCTGGGCCTACCTGATTTATTTCACCATCATTATCCAAACATTTTGGAGTATAATATCTCTTTTCATACAATGTTTCATATAGTACCATTTGAATATTATTATGGAAATTATTGTTGTAAGGAAAGTATACTATATGAAAATAATGATTCCACATTCCTTTAATGTTAAATAAACATGATCAGAACATTTCTTATAAAATTTCAATCATCCTTTCTGACTACCCCTATGTTTGAGGATGATAAAAATTACTCAATTGAATATCAATTTCCAATTATTTTTAGATACTTTTCCCCAATTTAAATGTAAATTGAGGATCATGATCAGACCCAATTGATAGTGCTTCTCCATAAAGTCTTACAAAATCAAGTATTTTTTATTCTTTCTACATGATCCAGTGGAAAATCCTTCCTTATTGTTATGAAATGTGATGATTTTGTAATTTGATCCACAATCACCCAGATAACATCATTATTTATCAAATTTTCTGGTAATATATTGAAAAATTCCATACTGATTTCATCCCATTTCCATGTAGGAATTGGAATAGGTGGCATGACACCTCTATGATGTTTTCTTCTAGGCTTCTTATATTTAAGGACTAAATATCTTGATACATAATCAAAAATTTCCCACTTTATATTATCCCTCAAGAAATGTTCCTTCAAAACTCATTACATCTTACTATTATTAGGGTGTATAGAGAAATTCGATCTTTTGGCATCATACAATAACTCCCTTTTTATATTGAGTATAGAGGGAACCAATATGATCCCCCCAAATTTCAAAATTAAATCTTCATAAATGAAGTCTTAAAAAACCAATTATTGAAATTGTTATTTTTCTTTTAAAGATTTTCATCAGAAGACTGTTAAATATTAATTTTTTTTAATAAATATGGTTGGAAAACCAATTAAAAAAGTAATGATGTTTCACGGTCTGTAATAAATCACATATCCACCATTACTAGATCCATATATACATGATCCTTGTCAATCGACAATTTTTTAGAACTCCATGGTCATTCATTCTCAATTCTTCTTCTTCCTTAATCTCCATATATGGTTAGTACTGTATTGAACATTCATAACCCTTCAGTAGCTCAATCAAGCACCTTTCCCTTGAATTGAGTTATTTCTATGAGAAGATATATTTCAAGGTCTTTTTATATGAATATATATCACAAATTTCTCCATAGAGATAGTTTCTTCATATTTTTAGATAGAATATTACTGCTGCTAACTAATGATCATGAGTTGGATAGTTCTATTCATGAATTTTTAATACCTTGAGGCATAAAATATAACTATACCCTTCTGTATAAGGACAGAACATTGTACATTCTCTCACTTGTCATTATAAATTAATAATACACCATATCTCGATGGTAGATTCAATATCAGAGAATTCACTAATCTCCAATTAAATTATACAAAACATTCTTCACAATATTTTGTAATCCTGAACATAACCCTTTTACAAGTAATATCGGTTATCAATTTTGATAATCTGGAAAAATTATAAACGAAACACTGATAGAATGATACGAAAACACGGAAATTTTACACCTAGGTTATGTTCAATGGTGTAGGAAATTCTTGTACTTCCTTCAATAGAGACAATATATCCACAAAAATAGACTATTTGATGGAAAAATTTACACATGTTAAACATACCATATAACTATTTTCATCTATGTGTTTCTAGAACAATAATAAATAGGTTCTCATGGTCCTTATATATTTTGGAATATAAAATAATATCATTAAATAATACCACAAAATATTTTACGAATAATCTTAGAACACTATATTCATTAGATCTACAAAAGGGGGGTTCATTAGTATGTCCAAATTGTATTAATATAAAATCATAATTTACATAACTAGTTCCAAAATTCTATCAGTGGAATATCATTCATACTCTCACACAACTGATGATATCCAAATAAAAAGGTCAATATTTGAAAAATAATAATCTTTGAGATGCTAGTCAAATAAATCATCAGGAAAGGCAGGGGATACTTATTCTATATTTTAATTTAATTTATTTCTCAATATTCAATGTACAACCTCATAGATCCATATACATTCTTGAAAAAGATAAAAGGGTATCCCCAAGGAGAAACACTTGGGAAAATGGATCCCCAATTACTCAACTACACTATTTGTTTCTTCATATCCAATAATTACTCATTTTCCATTCCATATGGTGTCTTTGATATGGGTAATGCACCATGAAATAAATCAACAATGAAATAAACATCCCAATCTCATGGATATATTGGTAAATATTATGGAAATACATCAACATATTCATACAGAATAGGTACATCATAAATTTGAATATTTCATTCCTCATCCATATATGATGTTTTCTCATCCTCCCAAAGAATTTCAATAAGAAGATACACAAGAGGTGGATATATATTTGATTCAGATGATGATGATTCTACTCAAAAGATAATGAAATCAACATATTTTTAACAATTTATAATTTCTTTCTTCTTACAATTTATTTATCATCATATTTTAAGTCCCATTGTATACCAAGGATTATATCATAGTAAATCATAGGTTTGATGAAAATATCAGCTACTAATGGACGTTTTATGTAAAAAATGTAACTAACTGACACATCTTTTTTATAATGAATATTCCCATATGAATTTTAACTAAAAAATAATTTATGAAATCAAAAATGAATATGTATAGTTTTCTTAGAAAACTGGAATTATATAAAAGGATATGTTGATCATGAATAAAATAAAGCATTGGATAAGTTAATGGGAATGATTAATGTACCTTCCACCACATCATGAAGAACTTCAAACACAATATTTCTTTATCACATATGAATGGCCTTTATATCATGTCCTTTAATTGGGAAAGTTTCCTTGATTATTTGGAAAATAAATTTCATAATGTACCATATGTTTACAATTTTATAATTTAACATTGATTGCTTCTTTCTTTCCCTTGAAATTATAGTCTTTGTGTCCATTTTATCCAAAATTTTAAAAAATCAAATTCTCATCAAGTAATTACCGTACTTTTTATTCCAAAAAATACCACATGATATAACTTCAACTATTAATGTTTCCCCATTTTTCTTGTTTACTTTTCTAGAGTGTTCAGAATCCCAGTTCTTCATTTTCTTTCCTTTAATGTCACAAGACATAGAGAATTATTTTTCTATCTTGATAGCACCCGAGACTATATCTTGACATAATGATAAATTTTGTGAGACTATTTTCCTTCATATAAATTTATTTAACCCATAAAAGAATCAATAAATCTTCCCATTTGGATTTCTTTTCTAATGAAAAACATGCCTTTCTGACCTTTTAATGTTAAATTCCTACATAAAAACATTATCATATTATTTTTTCCCTATATTCATGGATTTCCTATCTATATACACTCACTATTTTGATGTGAAATATTTATCTAATAAAACTTATTTTAAATCCATCCATTACATGTTTTATATTTCATCATCCTCATTCATTTATTGAATCAATGGCCACTATTAATTCTCATCTCCTGAGAGATGAAATCATTCCTTGATAACCATATCCCTTTTACTAAGTCCCAGAGCGAGAAATATCTTATATTAGGAACATATCAACTTCTTAGCTAAAAATGGGTTTGCAGAAAAATTTAATGTTGGAGGTTGTTGTAAAAAAAGTGGTCTATCATTGTTACAACATGGTGTGGACTTGAAGCTCTATATTGTTAAGGTTATTAATCCTAACCCGGGTAAGATTTACCAGTATAGTTATACAATTCTGAGAACCAATTAGAGCTCTAGATGCAATATTATTATCTTTCGTAGGAGGGAAACCACTATATGGGATATACTAGTTTATAAGGTTACCATTCCTTCCACTAGGAACAATTTAAAAATAATGGAATACAATAAATTAGGCCTTGAATCAAAATTTCTAATTTCATGCTAGAAAAACACTTCACACATATTAGAAATTTATTCGGAGTTAACCTCATCATCATAAATGTGGTTTCGTTTGGGGAACATTTACATTTAAATATTTCATAATAGTTTGTAAATAAAATTGAAATTATCATAAGAATAACCCCAAGTAGTGTCAAACTATGTGAATAATAAGGCTAGTTGTCCTGTACGAGGTTACCTCGAGTCTAGCCCAAGACACAATATCATTGTTTTTTCCTTAGGGTACATCTGTTGCAGAACCTCATCCACTTATAGTTTCTTGATATAGATGTATTTATAAGAAGACCTACAGAATTTCTACCATACAAAAATTCTAGGATTTTCTCATATTCTTATCCTAAATATATATATTTGTGTTACTCTCCATAATATATTTTTTCTAAATATTGTTTTTAATGATTCTAATTAACTTTCACTGATACAAAATATAGAGACCCTGACCCTAGTAACCCCAAAAATATGCCTTATATTAAATAAATTTGCATATATACAAAACAAAAATCCCAAATTAAGGATCAGTATAATAGTTTTTGAGACCAGATTATATACTTGAACATTACATTACAACTTGAAAGGATATAAAAAATTTACCTCAGAAAAACTCAAAAACTCCAATACTATCCCTGAAAGTCATTCAAAATATAAATCTTTAAATACATGGGGAAAATAAAACATATGAAAATTATGATCTCAAATGATCATTATGGTCAATTGATACTAATGAATCTATAATAAGGCACAGTGAATAACTAGAAACATTCAATTAAAACATAATCAGGATCATAATATAGATATAATAAATACTGAATAATTAATTCCATATAAAATAATCACATGACAATGGAACATAAGCTTGTATTTTTTACTAGTTAAAGAATAATATAGGAGATTAATTATTAATATCATAACAATGGAATTCATAATGATGGACATCATAAAATTAAGATCAAGGAATCAACCAAGACACTTTATATAATGGGTAATCACCCAGTCTAGTTTATCACATGAGATATAAAAATTGATCGAGGGGATATTGTGGGCCCCAAACCTTGCATTATAAGACCAATGAATTCATCATATGAAAGGGGTAAAACAAAATAAACCTATACACTCATATTTAATATATCATAAAAAGTGTAAATAACATTCCCCAAACAATACACATAATCGAAAAAAATCAAGAGTATTATAGTGGATGATATCAAGATAGTACAACACTAGTAAAAATAATTACAAACAAGTCAATAAATCATGGTATATGATATCATAAAGTAAAAATAAAAATTATTAATGTGATTAAATAAAGGGTTTTGAAATATATGAAAGCAATCTAACAAAATCATCAATGAATTCGAGAGAGAAATACAATTTTCCCATGGAAATGAAGAGTTATTTTGATAAAATCATCGCATAAAACCAGAAATGTACTAAGATTTATTTTCATTAAGAAATGTTTTATTTTTCAATAAATATTCATTTCCCAAAAAAATTATGAATTTCACAAAAAAATGTGTAAGATATTTCTATGTTCTCTTTTATAGGGTTTGTTTATCGTGAAGAATTGAGAAAGGATCCTTAAAAAATATGCTTATATAGATATATAATATGGATTATAATAGGTAAATATCAGTATAAAATTTTCACATAATTTATAATGTGTTAATAAGAATAATCAAGAATTAAATTGTGGTAAAGAGAGATAAAATGAATCCCAAATGAAAGATGGATGTTTGGGGAGAATCACTTGCCTTATTGACTAATGTATTCTAAACTTTTGATTAACTTCCCAGAAAAATAAATTAGATTGTTAATTAATTTAATTAATAACTTATTAAACATTTATTAGATTTATTATAGTTTTATTAAGTTCATTTTTGGTGTTTTTGATGAGTTATAAGATAAAATCGTATTGTTCAAGGGCATTCGTTTCCTTAGTTTTCATGATCAGTTTACATTCATATGAGTATGAATGTTCATGTAGAATGGAAATAGATATCCAAAAAATGAAGTTATATTTTTTTAATTACCAACCATATGATTATATGTTTCTATAATTTATTTGGTCATTTGTGGTGGGGATGAATCCATAATAAAGACATCAGTGATAATTGTTTGGATTATTTTGGTATTTTTTCAATCATCACAAACTATTTTTGTTTGATTTATTAACAACCTATATATATATATATATTTATTTAAAAACATTATATTGGATTTAATACATATAATAAATTTTTTTAACCATGATAATGTTTTATTGGATATCCTTGAATGCGTTAATGTAGATTGTAAAACTTTGGTCCTTGAATGTGATAAATCAACAATCATGGAAAATGGTTTCATTTTCAGAAAAAAAGCATAGGGATGATAATTGATGATTTATTATTCCCTAAATACATTAATATTACAATTTATATAAAATACTAGATAAATAATGTCACTTTGGTATAGGGAGGTGAGGAGAACAGAAGAAATGAAAATAACTTGAAAATAAATTAATAGAAAAATAAATATGTTTTTACCTCTTGATTTTTTCCACCTTGAGAACCTCCTTATGAAAAAGGTGTATATATTTTTATAAGAAAAAAGGATCCTGTATGTGGACTATGTTATTGGTAATAGTATTGGGTTGAAATATGGAAATGAACAATTATTGGAAGGTGTGAGGAGAAGGGGTGGTGAGTTGTGATATTTTTTTTATGGATGCGAAGAGTGATTTCTCATTATTTTAATAATAAGTTTATTATTTTCTCTCTAGAAAAGAAATAGAAATTATTAAATGACAAAATATAGTACATAGAGAAGGATAATTTAATATTATGGTGCTTATATCAGTGACAAATCAATTAATATCTAATTTATATTAAAATGTATTTATACTACAAATTAATATATTATATTATTTTCAAAAAAATTATACTATTTTAGAAACATCCATAAAATTAACCCTAACCATTTTTAGCAAGAATTATTAAGTAATGTAAGCCGTTATATGAAAATAATTTTTTATATATGTGAATTTTAATTTTAAATTAAAATCGTTATTTCTTTGAAAATTACAAATTTAACTAATGTTTTGACACTATCAATAATTATAAAAGGTATTATAAAAATATCATATATTCATAATATAAGAAAATATTAATATATTTATGTATTTTATGAAAATAATTTGTATATTAAGTTGATATATTAATAAAAAAAACATTTATGTTTAATAAAAACATCAAAACATAATTTATCATTTTGAAATCAATGATTTATTTAAACTTTGATATAAATATATCATATATTAATTTATATGGTGGTTAAATATTATTTATAGATACATATTTGAGGTTTCTATTCTATTAGATTATTTACTATTTCTATGGGTCACATTACTATTCCAAATGTCAAGTTAATATTCCATTGATTTCGGTTCCATAAAATTTAGAAATACCTCTTACTCCATTCATTAAAAATTTATGATGTTTTTATTATTTTATATAACTAATAGTACATTGTTTATACTATATGAAATAAATATAATAATGGAAATTTCATTGATATAATTATGGGTCATTACATTGAAAATGGATTTAGTCAAGATGTTAGGATTCTTAGATGGGTACAAGAGGTGGATACTAGATTATATCACTATATAAGGGATTCTATAAATATATTATTATTGTAGTAAAAATATTCTATACACGTACAATTGGATTTACCAAACCAAACCTTGATAATATGGTAATCCTTTCTATTATAGACATATTCAATAAAATGAAGTCTTCAATCGAGTACTAACTAGTCATTAAAAGTTGTCTCTAGTGAATGTGGGATTTTTATTGAGTTGGATCCCTAAAACCAAATAATATTTACATTAGATTAATTTTTTTTTCAATGAAGTGAAAATTAATATAAAAGTATTATTAATTATTTTTTCTTCAACAATATAACATTGATGTGATAACATCTTTGAGTATCAATCTCATTAATAAGGCATATCAGTTCCCCTCTATGATGAGTATGTTAGGATTGAATGATGATATTATTATATATGGTTTAATTGTGGGAAAAGGTAATTTGATAGGTTAAGAAATATATTGACATTCATTTTTGAGTTCTATTAAGAGGATGGCGCTTCTCTAAATGAGGTTTTCACTTGGTAATCTATAATATGGGTGATTATCTTAAGATCCCCACTAGTGATGTAACACCCCGACCCCAGAAGCCCTGAGATGGTGCATTACTTATTAAATTGACATGATTTAAATGAAATAAATCCCAAAGTAATGATCTATTTAGTGGTAATGAAGAAACCATACACATATATGTAACTAATATTACATTGGGAAAGGTAACACTATACAATTCATAACAAAAACTAACAAACTGCATCCATTAAGAACTCAATATATGATCACATCCTCATAACATATTAATGGCAAACAAATGAAATGGGTGAGGTCAAATTAATAGTATGGGTTACTGATAGAGACAAAATCAATCAATAATAAGTAATTCATAAACAATTTTTTATAGTTAATATAACATGGTGAATAAAAGAAAAACACAAGCCATTAGTAAACATAGAATGGAACTTCATCCATAGGTTTTGTTGTTGTGAAATCCTCAAGGATGGTAGTAATTGAAAATGAATAAATTGAATGCTAAATAATTGGATATCATGTATCTATCACATGATACCATTATACCGTCAAAATTTTTCACGTCTATGGGTAGAATCCCATCCGATTTTTGGAATCTAAGTCGAAGGGTTTGTCACCAACTGATTTGTCTTAGAAGACCTATTGATTCATCATGGGGCAATAGTGGACCCCAACATAAACCAATATTACGAACTATTATTTATACATAGAATTAATACATGTACAATCATCCTTATCATTATCCATATTGAGAAGAGGATAAATATTCATCAATATTTCCATAGTTAAAACAATATTCAAATTAAACACCGTATGTAAATGGATATACTTCATAAGAAAATAATCATATCTAGGAAACTAGAATAAGGATATATAATATATTTTCAATGCCAAATGAAAAATTATCTCAAATGGGTAGTGGATACACAACATAAGAAATATTAGGTGTACAATACAATGTAAGTCTCAATGAAATAGAAATTGAGACAAAGTCCCTTACCACATTGTAATCAATCAAGTTTTATGACCAAAAATTAATAACAAAAAAATGAATCATAGAATAACTTGAATAGAAATATAATTTTGGTAATATATATATCAAATTGATCTACACAATACACCACATGCAAGATATAATTGGTGAACAATGGAAATCTTATTGAAATAAAAGAGAAATGAGAAACCCCTTAACTTATGACAGAATATGTCATCGATTAATATTAATGACCTAGATAATAAAATTTAGTTTCAAAAATTAATAACTAAAATGCCTCATAAGCTTGTAATTTATTTATTATAACCTTATTAGGTTCATTCATGCCCCTTCTGATGGGTTTGAGAGGTTTAATTTTATTATTTTGGGAACATTTTTTTCCTTGGTTTCCAAGATCGTTTTAATTCTATTCATGAATGGAAGTTCATTTGAAATGTGGATAACATCCAGAATTGTTATTATTTATTAATATTGACATTATAAATGAAATTATAATTTATTTTTGGTTATATACCAGGATAATAACGCATTAGTTTAAAGTTAATGATAAAAGGCTTGGATTGACATGGTGTTTTGTGTTTAATGAACTTGTTTTGAATTATAATTAACATTATGAGTGTGTAAGAATTTAAGAATATTACATAATATGAGATAAATATATTATGATCAGGTTCAACCATAAAATGGTTTTATGACCTAATTTGAATATGTTAATAATAATTGTCAACTCGTCTTCCTTGAATGTGATAAATTAACACATCCCAAATGATGTTTTAACTTTTATTATAAGTAGAGGGGGGAAAAGAGATGATGATAAAATATCTGATTAGAATAATAAAATTAAATATAATTTAAGATAATTTATTTATCATATAATTTGGATGAGGGGATAAATGTAAATAAAAGAATAGAAAGGAACTCAAAATAGATGAAAAATTGAGAAATCCCCCACAAAAAATCGGCAGTCTGACTGTGTCACATAAAAACTCATAAAATAGTTAAATGATAGAAATGTGTCTCTAATCACTCTTACATAATATTTATATAATTTGGAATATGTAATGACATATTCCAACAAAATCATGTTTAAAATAAAATAGAAAACAACATATGATAGCTTTACGAATGGAGAATGTTGGTCAATTCCCTTACCTAGTAGAGTAACTCCCAAAACATGAAGGTTGGGACCTTTGGGGACTGCGGACACCTTGGAATGACTACTATGGATGAAAATACTACAAGATATTAGTGTATTATGGATTTTTAAACAAATCAAAATGTAGTAAAGAGTGGTTATTTTTAGTAAAAGAGATGGAGTTTTTTACTAATTTTAAGAAACACATCATTAGTAGATTTTAAAATACAATGGGCATTCCCCTGGTATTTTTTCATGGTTTTAGCCACTTGGGACAAATCATGTCATAATTTACTTTAAAAATCCTAACTTCTTTTTATACTAATTATTAAATCATTATGATGTCATTAAACATACTGAAAATTCAAAACGGTAAATTTACTATTCATGAAAAATTCAACTATTTTAAAAAAATCCCAATAATTCACCCTAACAATTTTTTGACCTTTATAATTAAAAAATTAATTCCTTTTTTTGAAAATAATTTAATAATTATTATTAATTTAATTTTTTTAAAAAATCATTATTTATTACAAAATGACAATTTTAAATCTATAACTCATTTTTAATACCTTCAAAAATTAATAAACATATCATTACCTTATAACTCAATAAAATAAAATAATAATATGATTTACTATTTATAAGGTTCATATTACTATTCATATAATTATTCATAAGGATATGATACTATTGATAAAAAATGTAGATTCTATGAGACTCTAAATAACTTATTGATCACAACAGTAGATGTCTGTTTTTTAAAATTCAAAACACGGATGTGGAAATTTTATGTTTAATGGCTAGGTTATAAATTTTTCTTATGAATACCCGTGAATTATTTCCAAGAGAATCAGTGCTAAATTCAAAATAGGCTATCAAATTAATTGAATGCTTTTAAGAGAAACGTATGAAAAAATCTTTGGGGTGATATATTATTTCAACATTTAGATATTTCGTCTTCTAAAGTTTTTCATCAATAAATCACATCAAAAATATTTATGTGGTTCTTCTTCATAACATCTTCATGTTCCCAAATGTCTTATTCCATTTTTCAGTTTCCCTAAAGAACATAAAATATAAAATTTGTGTGATTTCTCAATACCTTCTCCCTTGTGTAAGGAATATTGATAGGCTCTTTAAAATATGAGAAATTAGGTTCCACCTCTATTTCTTCATAGGAGAGTATAACTGTTTGTTCCATAATGTATTTCATTAATATTTACACATGTAACACATTATGATATTTGAAGAGAGTTGGTGGTATTGCAAAATGGTAAGCTTTGGCTCTGATCCTTTCCAGAATTTCAAATGGTTTGATGTACATGGGGCTCAGTTACCATTTCTTACCGAACTATAAGACACCATTCCACAAAGATACTTTTATAATGAAATGATATTTTACTTGAAATTTTAAATCCTTTATCTAGTTTCCATCATTACTCTTTTTCCTACATTGGTTTTCTTTAATATGGCCCAAAATATTCTTTACATTTGCAGTTTATTCTTCAAAAAGTTCAAGGCCTAGATGTATCCTCTCCCTATTTTCATTCGAAGAAGTTAGAGTTCGATGCGCCATACCATATAATGCTTAATATGGTTCCATTTGAATACTAGAATAGAAAATGATAATTTAGGAAAATTCCACCAAAGGTAAGTACTGATCCCACATTCCTTTAAAGTCAATAGATCATAATCTCAAAATTCCATCAAGTCTTTGAATAGTCCTTTTAGACTTTCTATCGGTTTTGTGGTGATAAGAAGTACTCATATGAAGCTCAGTATCCAAAGCCTTATGAATAATCTACATGAATTTTAATGTAAACCGGGGATCACGATAAAAAATAATCTATAGAGGTTCACCTTGAGGTCATAAAACATCATTAATATAAATTCTTTTCTGGAACTTAATTGGTCAATCCACTCAAATAGAAGGCTAATGTGATGATTATGTGAGAAGATCAACCATTACCCATATTTCATCACTTCTTCTAGGTGTCCTCAGTAGTCCTATGAAAAAATACATCATAATGTAATCCTACTTTAACATAGGAATTGGTAGAGGTTGCATCACCCCCTAGTGTGTTTTCTCTCCGCCTTCACATGCTGATAAACTAGACTCATTAACACATAGTCCACAATTTATCACTTTAAATTATCCTTCCAAAAATTTTCCTTTAAATCTCTATGCATCTTTGTGCTACTAGGGGGTATAGGAAAGTGTTATATATGAGCATCATATAATAGTTCCCTTTTTAGATCTAGTATTAATGGAACACATAACCTCTTTCAAAATTTACGAACTCGTTCCTCATACACGATGTCTGCCTATCACTCATCCTTAACAACATAAATTTTCTTGTGTAGATTCTCAACATCAATTAGAGTAATTTTTATCATCTCTAGTAAATATTGTCTAACAATCATTTGAAAGAGGAATGGTGTTTCCCCTTCCTTTAAAATTCCCATATCTATCATTAGTTGATCCATGAATATTGAATCTCTTTCAGTTCCCATTTGGGTCATTGGTCCATTATTTTTCTTACTTAATGCATATTCCACCTTATTTTCCATTCCTATGATATAGTGTATTGAAAAATAATCATCTTTGTATAACTAGAGCCATATCCTCTACCTCACGTTGAGTTCATTTTGGGTAAAAATGTATTTGAAACTCATCAGATCTATATATATCTTACATTTTCACCGTAGAGATAATTTCTCTCTATTTTCAGAGAAACGATTACGACTCCTAAATTGGGATTGTGAGTTGGGTAATTTTTTCCATGAGTCATCAATGTTTTTGATGAATAAGCAATAACATTATAATTTTTCATAAGGATGCAACGGCTTCCATTCTTTATGCATCACTGTATATAAAAAATATGTCATTTCCAAAGGTAAGATTCAAAATAAAAACATTGAACAATATTCGTTTCAATTCATTAAAGCATTATGTACATTCTTTCGTCCATAAATACATTACACCTTTATGTGTGAGCTTGGTTAGTGGGGTATCCAATTGGGCGATATTCTAAACGAAACAGTTATAGTAACCTGCTAACCATTAAACCTGCATACCTAGATTATGTTCGTTAGCATAGGACATTCTTGGATTTCCATTTCTTCACAGGACCAATTATGATTCCATCCACAGAGACAATATGGCTATGAAAAGAAACATATTGTTGTAATAATTCACACAAGAAACATTTCCCATATAATTCAAATCATATATGAGTTTTTAGAATAATCAGTATGTGATTCTCATGGTCTTCATAGCTTATGGATTATATCAGGATATCATCAATAAATAGAAAAGAAAATTCATCAATACATTCATTGAAAACTCTATTCATTAGATCCATGAAAAAATAGGGTTCATTAGTTAGACAAAAAGGTATAACTGTAAACTCATAATACCCATACATGGTATGAAATACTACATTTTGAATATCATTCTTCCTCACACACAACTGATGATATCCAGATCAAGGGTCAATCATCAAAAAATAACGTCCACCATGAATTTGATCAAATAAATCCACAATTTTGTGGTAGATGATACATATTATTTATTATAATAGAATTTATTTCCATTTAATCAATTCATAGACTCATTGGAATATCATTTTTGTTTGACAAAGATGAGATGGGATACCCATAGAGAAACAGTAGTTTAAATAAATCCTTTGTCACTAAATTCCTCAAATTGTTTCTTTAGGTCCACCAATTCCACAGTGGCCATTCTATAGTGAGTCTTTGATATAGTTCATGCACAATGAATAAAATCAAAAGAGATCTAAACATCCTACTCTGGACGATATCCAGGTAAATCCTGTGGAAATACGTCATCTAAATATTTCACTATATGTACATATTCATTTTGAAAATTTATCTCCTCACCGATAAGTATTGGGTTATCTTTCTCACCAAGAATTTCATTCAGTGGATCTACTGGGGGTGGTTCTAGAGAAGAATGAGATGGTGAGTTTTTTTCTATAAAGATAAGGGATTGTACACCATTTTCAATTATTATAGCTTCCTTCTTCTGTAAATAGATCTTCTCGTCAAAATTTGACATCCAATTCAATACGATAATTATACCAAAGTCAATAATCGGTACGATGATCAGGTTAGTAACTAAGAAACATTTATGTGTCTTGAGGGGGGATGATTGTCATTCCTTTTTTTGAAATGATTAATCCCCTAAGAGTTTTTACTAACAAATCCTTTATTAAATTTAATTAGACATGTCAAATTTTGTTAGAAAATTGGGATGATAAAAATGAATGCAATGATCTAAAATCAAATAATGAATTTACATTATTTGAGGAAACAACTAATGTAACTACCACCAGATTATTTTGAACTTTAACCATCATGGTTGTAATTGAATATGATTTCCCATTCTTTTGTTTTTTTTTTGTGAATAGTTTCCTTGGCGCATAGGACACTCATTTTCATAGTTTCCCATCTGTATCGAATTGTATTGCTGAATATCATTGGCTTGTTTCTTCCCCTTTCATTCATTACATTGATAACCATTTTCTCCACACTTATAGAAGAATCCCATACCTTTCATGAATTTTATAGGATGATTCTTTCCACAGTTCTCTTATACTGGGAATTTCTTTGTTCCCTTATTCTACTTTGGTGCTTTAAATTTTCCGTGGTTGTCATAGTACCACTTCTTATTTTGGTTTCCCTTTAAAAAAAATTGATCTAGAAAATTCCTTCTCAATTTTGGTGGCACAAAATAAAATTGCATGATATGATAAAAATGATTTTAGAGTTCAGTTCCCTTCGATGATTTTTCTTTAGACCTTAAAAGAAATAATCAATATTTTTTTCGAGTCACATACCTAATATATGTCATACATGTCTAGTCTTGGTAAGGTAGCCTCATACACTACAATAATATCTTCTTCCATTTTTATTAATCCATGTAATTTCCTCTTCATTTCTGATCATAGCTAACAGGGGATATATTTTTCAAATAATACTTTCTTTAAATTCCTCTATTCCGTATCTTTTATTTCTTCATCCACTAGGGTATTCTAAATTATTGACAACCCATGATCAGAGTCACCCTTGAGAAAATATATTTCAAGCGCTACCTTTTCATTTTTATTGCATCTTAATTACAGGAATATCTGTTGAAGGGACTTTATCCACTACTCAGCTACCACTAGATTAGTAGTCCCACTAAAACATGGGGACTTCAGTGGCATGGAATTATCCAACACAGGTGTAGCATGGTTATTCGTCACATAATGAGTATGTTTTCTAAATATGGTTATGTTCTGATCTACTCCATAATTGACTATATTGACTTTCTCAATGGGGAAATCCCAACATTTTCCATGAGTATTGATTCCCTTCTTCTATTTGGAAACATTTCTAAATAATGGAATACACTATATTTTTTTATGAATCATAATTTATAATCTCAACTAGAAAATTACTCATCAAAAAATGAATTTCTATGCATAACTAATCTCATAATAATATTTTCTCTTGAGGAGAAATTTACATTAAAATCCTTCGTAATGGCTTGTAATGAAAATATGAATGATCATAAGAATATATTGTTGAAGTATCATACTAAGAGGGCCACCAGGCCTATTTTCCATCAGCATGATACCCCAGGTCGAGCCTAAAACGCATTTTTGGATCTTTCACTCATAGGTACATATGTTCCAGAGCCACTTCTACTTGTTTTATCCAGAAAATAATTTATTTTATATAAATATACACATAATATATTTAGTACCAAAATACTAGTATGATCTTTTATGTTTATCCTCAATGACTATATTAGGGGTTCGTTCCCTAATCTGAGTTCTCTAAATCTAGTTTCATTGTTTACTACTAAAAAACCTATGATACCAACTATAAAACCCCAATCCTAGAATCCCAGAGCCGGTGCATTACATATTAATTAGGAATGATTAAAAAAATGAAATTGAAAAGGAATTATCAGTTTAGTTGCCTCAAAAAAACCAAATATATATATGCAAATCATGTTACATTTGGAATGATAACACAATAAAATAAACCACAATAACTAATAAACTGAATCCATGAGATCTCAACATATGATCTCCTCCTCAAAAGCTCTTGAAGGTAAAAACAATGAAAGGGGGATCTAGAATTATTTGTAAGGGTTACTAATATGAATAGAATGAATCCATAATCAATGAATCATAAACAATTTTTCAAAGTCAATATGGAATTTTGAGTATATGAAAAACGCCCACCATTTAAAAACTAATAATGAAACTGCATCCATAAGTATGGTCATAGTGAAAACCTCAATGATAGTAAAAACATAAAATGAATTAAGGGAATTATTATGAATTAAAAATCACGTATTTGGGACATGATACCACTATACCGTCAAAATAGTTTATGTATGTTG
The DNA here is from genome assembly GCA_963277665.1 of Viscum album. NCBI lineage: Eukaryota > Viridiplantae > Streptophyta > Magnoliopsida > Santalales > Viscaceae > Viscum > Viscum album. Next base: position 964,918,773 of record OY728133.1, on the reverse strand, counting down.
GTAGAAACCCGTCTGATTCTTGGAATGAAACTCAAAGTGTAAGTCCCCAACTTATTAGTTTTGTGAGACATGTTGATTCATTAAGACTCTATAGAGTAGAGGATACAGATTAATCAATATTCCCATGGTTAAAACAATTTTCCAAATAAACCCCATATGTAAAAGGGTATACATCTTAATATTATAATCATATCAAGGAAACCATAATACAGATATATAATATATTATTATATTCTAATGAAATATGATATCAAATGGGCAGCATATACACCACATAATAATTATTATGCGTATAACACAAAGTACATCACAATGAAATGGAAATTCAGACAATGTCCCTTACCACATAGTAATCAATCGAGTCATCAGATCAAAAAGTGATATCCACCAAATGAATCACCAAATAAAATGAATATAAAAAGAATAATTATAATATATATATATCAAATTTAATTACACAATACACCACATGAATGAAATAAGCGGCGAACAATGGAAGTATAACATAAATAAATGTCAGATTCGAAACCCCTTACCTTATTCAAAAATGTGTTTTAGATTGATCTTAATGTCCTGAATTATAATATTATGATTAAATAGTTATTAAGTAAATAATCTCATCAACATTTGGTATATTTATTATAAACTAATTATGTTCATTCATTCCATTTTTCATGTGTTTAAGAGGAGCAATTTTATTGTTTTGGGAACATTTTCTTCCTTGGTTTTCAATACTGGTTTACTTGTATTCATAAATCAATGTTAATTTGAAATGTGGATATAATCCATAATTGTTAATATATATTATTTTTGACTTTTTAAATTATCTTATAATTATTTTTGGGTTATATACCATGATGATAACACATTAGTTTAAAGTTAATGATAAAGGCTTGGATTAACTTGGCATTTTTGTGCATAATGAGCTTGTTTTGTATTGTTATTTTATATTATGAGTGTGTAATGATTAAAGAACATTAAATAATATAAACTAAATATATTATGTTATATTTAAACAATAAAAATGGTTTCATGACCATATTTTAATATGGGAAAAATAATTGAAAACTTATCGTCCTTAAATGTGATAAATGAAGTCATATCGGACGGTGATTTCACTTTTAGTGTAATGGGAGGGGGAAAGATAAATGATAATGAAATTTTAATTTATTATAATAAAATTAATTTTAATTTATGGTATTTTAATTATCATATAATTTGGATGAGGTTATATGAAGAATGAAAAGAAAAATGAAGGAACACTAATTAAAAGAAAATTTTTGAAATCCCTTGCGAAAAATCGGCAGCCTAACATCGTCAAAAATAATTCATAAAATAGATTGATGAGAGATAAGGGAAATATAATCACTCTCAAATAATATGTAAATAAAGGGGAATATGTAATAAAATATCCCAACATAATTTAACTGAGAATAAAATAAAAAAACAAAAAATGAAATATTTAAGATAAGAGAAGGGTGGTAGGTTCCCTTACCTTATATTGTAACTCCCAAAACCTGATGGTTAGGACATTGGGGGATTTAGGACACATTGCGATGACTACGTGAGAGGTTAACCACCCATTGAATTTTGGAATATGGATTTGGAATTAATTATATCTAAGGAATGAGTTAGTATTTATAGTAAAAGGGGGGGATTTTTTAATTAATTTAAAAGGATACTTCATTAGTGGTTTTTGAAAAACTATAGGCATGCCCATGGAATTATGCAATGGATTTAGAAACATGGGAATTATCAGGTAATATGTTTCTTTCAAAAAATTTATCACCCATTTTGATTAATTACTACACCATTAAACATAATAAAATTTCACAACTGTATTTTTACTATTCACAAAGAATTCAGTTATTTTAGAAAAATCTGAAAAATTCACCTCAACATTTTTTGACTTTTAGAATTATAAAATGAACTCCATTTTTTGAAAATAATATTCTAAATATTGTTAAATTAATTTTTAAATAAAAGCATAATTTTTCCAAAAATAATAATTTTATATCTATCACTATTTTTTAATACATTGAATAACCTATAAACATATCATTACTATATAAAATCAAGAAAATAAAATAATAATATGATTTACTATTTATAAGAATAATATTACTATACATATTAATATTAATAAGGGTATGTTACTATTCATCATAAAGAACATGTTGATTCTATCAGACTCTAAATAACATACGAATCAAAATCGTAGATGACAATTTTATGAAATTCAAAACAAAGATATGATGAATTTAAGTTTAATGGATAGGTAATGAATTTCCCTTATTAATAACTAAGTGTTGTTTTATAGAGACTCAATGCTTCATACAATATATGCAATCTAACTAATATAATGAATTTATGAGAAACATACGAAAAAGTATTTGGGTTGTTAAAAGTATGAATTCCAATTGTTTTGGTGCCGCCTAATATTACAATCCACAAGAATTTGTAATGGTCTCTATAATTTCCTATTAACATTAATTCATTATAGGGAACATACACCAAGATTTACTAAATAAATCATTATGCCATGTGTTGGGGGGAAGTGGGGTTTGTTAGGTGCACTATGAATGACAAGATATTAATTTCTTAGTTGATGAATGATTTGTCACTTCCATATTTGTGATTTTTTATATATTTTTATAGTGATTAAAATATTATTATCTCATAAATTCCAACGACATGGTGAAATGAAAAATATTTAATAAAGTTAAAGAATGACTTATCAACAATATTATGCAATGATTTTCATGTCTTGGTATTGATCTATTTTGTTGATAATCTCAACAGTTTTCTTTGGTTTTTTATGAGTTGAAGGTTGAGTTTTTAAGTGCGATATAAGTCAAATTATCTTAACAAAGGGTTTCTATTTCTTGTTTGGGGTTTTTGGAGAAAATGGTGGTTACTTCACGATTTGGTCCAAACTGTGCTCCCATTTCTAGATTTAAAAACATATTTTTTAAATTTTATATCATATTTATTATTTAATAATTTCTTTCATTCCTCCTATCAATTGATCCCACAAACCCTATCCATACCCCAATGTTCAATTTTCCTTCTTTGGACCTCATCTTCATCAGGGATTAGGGAGAACTACCTTAAGGTTTCTCAAATCATCCATATTTGGAAAGGATAGTTGTTTTTTTTAAAAATAATATATTTTATACTCTATTCCCCAATATATTATTTCCCATATTAATCCATACCTATGGATACTATCCATTTATTTTCAAGTCATTATCTCTCATCTAAAGGTGTTGATCTAAGGGAAGATTAAGAGTTCAATAGTTATCATGTTGAGTTTTGTTCTCCCATCACCTTATTCCAATTTTTCATGGGCATATCTTCCCCCATGGTCCAGCATGACCTATGGTTATGTTATCCCATGATTTTTATAGGGTTTTTTATTTTTTGGGGGCTAGTATTCATTGTTTTGGGGTTTATTGATCCATAGAAGGTGTTATCAGGTGTGCGTTTTCATTACGCATTGGTTTTGAGGTAAGTTCTCCCGGGGGTTGCCTTTATATTTCAAGATTCAATTGTTTCGTTATTTTTTAACCTTATAATCATGATAAGTATAATTTATCACACCATGGTTTAATTATTAATTGTAAAAGAAGGGTATCATATTCCTTTTTTGAGAAAATTATGTTATTTTGTTTAAAGTGTGCACACTAAGTATCGGTTTAAATGATCCATTTGATTTCACACCTAAATTATAATTTTTAAAACCTGTTTTATTTATTACAATTAATTTTTATAATGAAAATTTTGTTTTATAACATTTTTTTTGTTAAATAGAGTTTTTATTATTGATTGTTGCATGCCCCATTTTTGGGAAGGTGGAATGTTAGTTTTTTGTGCTCAAGGTAATATAAAATGACTGTTTTGGCTTATGAAAAATATTTGAAGCATGTGAATAAATTTATTTGGGTTTCTTATATGGGTTCCAATCTGTTTTATGGTATTATAATGAAGTGAAATCAGTTTTTATAGTGTTTTTTCTTGTATTCAATGTAAATGGCCTACATGGAACCTCTATAGAAATGGTCGGGTTTTGAATGTGTAACCTATTATTTTTATGGGGTTTATGTAAATGTTCTATTTATTTCAATGGAGTGTTTAAATATCTTTATGAATAGTTAAATTCATTATTTTGATAAATTTATTTATTGAGAAGAATACTTAATGGCCAGTAGTTAATTTTTCTTGTAAAAATGGTTTTCATGTGTACTTTATATTGTATCAATTGGAGCAATTTTATAGTCCATTAAATTGATTTATTAAATTTTACCGGGGCTTCCAATTGTTGTTTTAAATCTCAATGGATGGTTTTTGTACTTAAAATATAATTTTAAATGTATTTTATGTGAAAATACTCATTAGACAACATGAAAATGTTTTATGAAAATATTATGTGGTTTATTGATTCATCATAGAAATTTGAAGCATGTTAGCAGACTATTATTGTGTGTATGATTTGGGAATAAACTTTTCATGTGAAAACTGTATTTTATAATATGTGAAACCTTATTGATCACTAAAGGGAAACCTGTGTATCAAGGTGGGAAGATGTGTACTAGTATGCTAGTGATCTGGAGTGGTTTCGTCCCAATTTCACATAGAATGTTTGATTATGACAACACTAACTAAAATTTGATGATGATGTTGGGGAACACTACGTTATGGGTTTTTGTTCCCCACTAGTGGATCGTGTAGGAGAAATTATATTTTTACGGTTACTTTTACAGTAAGATATGAGGTACCTGGGCCCATAATGAACTAGTGCATAAGGGTGTTCCCAGAACATGTGCCCATTAGATATTTTTAAATAACCATCGGTATAGAATGTGTTTTGTTCATAAATTTTGCAGTGTAAGAGTATTATTTAAAAGTGTAAATTCTATAAGTTATCCCTCTTGAAAACTGTTCTTATATTAATGTTGTAAGTCATTGAAATTTGTTACTAGCACTTCCTAGTTATGAAAATATAAAACCATTTTATATTATAATGATTATAGCATGTAACCATGTCTGAAAAAAAAATCCTTTATATATTGTATTTCAAAATTCAAATTGATATTTGTTTTATTTTAAAATATGTTCATTGGGGATAGAATATCAGGATGACTTACTCCGTTTTAATACTTACAGTTATAATAATATTTTATTTTTAGCCCTTGTTCCAGTTTCAAGTCAAGTTTGATCTCCATGGAAGAAATGTGAACATTGTGTTGGAGAGTGACCATAGGCTTCACATGGAGATAGTTAGTGGTCAGGTTTTGTTAGTTTATTTGTTTGGTTTAGTTTTACTTTCACTTCCATGTGCAAATAATGTCCAGATCAACTTTTATTTAAATGTGTACAATGGAGTTTTTTTCTTTTTTAGGTTGTTTAATTGTTTGTATGTGGGAGAAATAATTCCCATTTCACTCTAATGATGTCCTTGTTTCTTCTCGCCATACCGAGAGGATCGAGAAAACCTATCTAGACTTTTCGCAGGCTAGCGTGGGAGACAGGATCATGGTCAACTTATGATGGTTCATGAAAAAATGGCATCATAGGAGTTCGTCTCTTAAAAGAACATTCAATCCACTACACCATTGTTATTTGGTTGGTGTCACAGAATATGGAGAATGATTTTTTGGGTCATTAGGGGTACGTGCCGAAAGAGCTTCATGAACTCTTTCTTGTTTGGATCCTCGAGTTTCAAAAGGATGTTCAGTTTTATTAGTGTCCTTTTATCTTGTAGATTGTTTTGTGATAGATAAGACAAAGGGAGTTGGACTAATTGTTTCAAGATCTCACAAGGAATGGATATCTTTTTAGATTTGGGTCATGATCTTGATATGTCTCACTGTGTTGGTGATTTTTTTAGCACGTGGCCGCCAACTATATCATCAAGTCACCCACCAAAACTAGTTCCCTTTTGCGGGTATCTTGGAACTTTATTAAATTAAATTTTTTTTTGAAAATCCTCATGTTGGAATTGTGGATTTTTTTCAAAATATAATATAATAACTGATTTTGAAAGCTAGGTTTTGGGAAAAAATCCTGGGAATAAAGTGATAATGATTTTACAAGGTTATATTTTCCCTAATCTAAATTTTGAGTTTGTTGAAATAAATTGTTTTGAAAGCGTGGATCATTTTAACGTGATTCTGAAGCATTGTTTTAAATGGGGTGTTTTGGGCTTTTAAAAAGGGGTTGATCTGATTAATTGGTTTTGGGAAATGGTTTTCAGATATTGGAGTTTTCCTAGAAAGGGTCTTGGTCTTTATGACCAACAGGTTAGGAAAGGTGACCTACCTGAATTTTTTTTAAATGGTAAAATGAATGTTGAATGGAATTATTGTTTTGGTAGTTGTTTTAAAATAAATGAAATGGATTCTAAATCAAATGGTTCTAGGAAATTTGTGGTTTTTTTAGATTCTGAAAATTGTGTTCAATATAGGATGAGGATTATGACGGAGACCTATGGGGTTTATTTTTCAATCTTGTTAAAATGGATTTTTTCTATGGATATGTGAAAATAATTTTTGACTTTTTGGTTACTTTTCCTATGGAAGGTACATGATTTTTGAAATGTGTTCAATTTTTTGTCTTATAAAATGTGGATGTTTGTTTTAGCCTTTTGTGTTTTAATGGGTGCTCACATGCATGGTTTTGAAAAAATGTGTTGACGGATGCCATGTATGGCATACTGTTTTGGTGCCTCGGGTGGCACTAGAATGTGAATGAGAGTGAGACTTGATGAAACAACATTGATGAATGTGGAAAACCACAAATTTAAATTTTGTTTTCAATAGTTTTTTAAGATGAAAATTTGTTGTGTTTTGGTATACCAGGGTTTATGTGCATTGATTTTTAATGTCTTAAAAGTGTGGTTTGTTTAGTATTCCTCCTCCTGACACGGATGTGACACTCTTAGTGTGTCTTGATATAGGATAATTTTACAAGATCTATTTTGGATCAATTATTAGTGAATTTATAATGATATGATAAATGTTGTAATGTGGCCATGAATGTTTCTCTTTTTGAAATATTTTTAGTTGATCAACCTTAGTATTCATTTCAAGGGCCAAATCAACCTCTTTGAATGATTCCTCACCACATTTGTTGGAATATAGATCATTTTGGGATAATATTAAAGCCATTTCATGATATGGTGACTATCTCAATTGTAGTATTTGTGCATGGTGATATTGAGGGGATTATATGTGTTATTTATTCATTATAATCCCCATTCAGAATGAGAGGGAATGGTGAAGAATATCTTCAAAATCTCTGTTTGGGTAAAGGTGTTTTGTTTGAGCTGGTGAGTTTTATGTGGTGTTGTGATCCTTAACTCCTGAATGCAATGTGGTGGATGCTTCAACCATCAAAACTTAAACAATATGTCTTAGAGTAATGATGGGATGTTGTTAGGAATCCTAGTGTTGGGGGAATATGGTTATGTTTGTGCATCCACCATTATAGAGAGGTGGTTTGGGAATTTCTATTGTGGTTTCTTCTTATTGTGAATTTCCTTTTTCCGCAATGGTAATGTAGGAATTACCCCTAATGTTGTGTTTATGGTGATACCATATTGGGTGTGACATTCAATTCAGTGTTCTTGTGTTGACCACCAATATGAATCAGGTGTGGTCTTGGATTTTATCCGCCTATAGATGAATAGTGGTGGGTGGTTTTTAGCTTTGGTTTTAGCGGTCCTATCAATAGGGACCTTCCATCCCCTCCTAATGTGGTGGTGTTTTTTGGTCCATTAAAGATGTTTTGTTTATGTTATTTTCCCCTACAATAGTGATAAAGTTGTTTAAATGATCATTTTGTGTTTTTCATGGTCTAGGTTGGTAGACTATTTTAAGGGAGTTTTACTTGGACTCTGTGGGAGAGGACGAATTCTAGATCATGTGGAAATCATGGTTGCTTACAATTGGTTAGTTCATAATGTCAGGGATTCTATTTCGGCCTCCCTTGAAATCATTTTCTTTCATGATTTTCTTTGGATTGGGATGTTTATTAGGATCTTTGGGAGAATAGACAACAATATAGTCTTCGATTTCTTATGGATTGATGGCTTGATCCGTTTATTAATCCTTGAGAAGTGGTGGCCATTTTTGTTTAATTTTGGGATAGAGTCTTATGTTCCATTTTTTTGTTGAGGTTTCCTTTGATTAAGAAGATGTATTATGTTGAAATGGAATCCTTAGTTGTCGATCAATCAGCTGGAAAGTGTTATGGCGTTATGTGGGTAGAAAGGTTTAATGGTGGGGAGAATAGTCACAGTCGGTTTTCATCTCATTGTTTTGATCTAATTCATTGTAAATCATGATCATTTTCCTCTGATTTGAAAGATATGAATGTTGAGTTTTTAAGCTCCATCTATGTATAAACATCCTACAATGGGTTCTATATGGCTTGTTTGGGGTGTTTTTGTAGGAAATGGTGGTTAATTCCGGATTTGGGCCAAACCGTGGGCCCATTTGCATATTTAAAAAGAGATTTTGTTTCATTTATATATTATTCTTTTTTAATATTATTTAGAAATCCCACCTCTCACTTGAGCCCAAAAATAGTATGTGAACCCCCATGTTCAATTTTCCATCTATGGACCAAATATTCATCGAATATCATGTAAAACTTCCTCATGGTTTATCAAATCATACTGATTTCAAAATGTAATTTGTTTCATTCATATATCATTAATTTTTTACACTTTTACACAAAAATATTCATTCCCGAGTTCATCAAGACCTAATGTTCCTCTCTATTGAGTTCCAAACCATTCCATCTCATCTACGATTTTGGATATAAGTGATGATGAAAATATACCTAGTAATCAAGATGAGTTTCCTTCCCCTTCTTCTCCTTCCTCCTCCTCCATCCAATTATTCATGGCTCTATATTATCCCATGTTGAAGAATGGCCTAGATTTATGTAATTCCATGATTTTTATTAGTTTTTATATTGTTGGGGAAAAAAGGCCAATAAATTTCAAGGAATTTTTTTTCCTAAATTCTTTGATAATTTACGAGTACGCAGTTTCTGACGACACCTGATTCCGAGGCCCGGTGTTCCTGGAATCAATTCCCGAAGTTTAGCTCGGGTACATTCAGTGAACGAATGAGCGGGTTTTCCAAAATTTTTAACCAGTGCTCGGAATCGAAATCTTAGGGCACCGATGAAACCACATCACCGGTAATTTCTTAATAAGTCCTTTTCATGAGTTGCGTTTGCTCGGAAAGAGTTGTTAAAAAAGGATTAAGTTTAAAGTGAAATAAAAATTGGGTCACAATTTCTATTTCATATCCAAGTGGTTTAACCCCATGTGAGAGAGTTGAGTGGGACCCACATGAACCTAAATCCTCATGTTAGGATATTAGTGAGGTGGTTCCCACACGATCCCCACCCCTTCATTTCCCCTAACTTCTCTTCCACTTTAAATTATGCCAACTTACACCCATTAATATTAACAACACAAGATGTAATTAATGAGGTGAATTCAATTTCGAATTTTAAAAATGTTGGCATGTGTAAATAAAATAAGGTAAAGCCTTATTTTATTTTTGGTTGATGTGTTGTGTGGTGATTTGAGAGAGGGAGAGTTCTACACTTAGAAGAACTCCATCCTCCTCCTTGGAGAACATGAAGAACACTGACACATCGTACCACCTTCTCACCACATAAAAGAAAGGGGAAGGGTGTTTCTTCCTTGGATGATCCCCGTCATCGTATATAGAGCCTTCCCCCGCGACGCCGTATTCTGAAACACAAGCTTCCACAAATGATTCTTCGATGTACGGGTTTGTTTTTACGTTCGTGAATAATTATGGCCTTTATTGTTAAATAAATAGTCTCTTGTTATCAAATTAACAGGAGGAGGACGGACCGCAGAAACACGGCTGATCCTCCTCCCCTTTTCTTGTTATGCTTCATTATGGTTTGGAACAGAGACGATGCGGTGTCATCGCACCGCGCGGAAACAAAGGAACTGCAGCCAGTGTGGGTCGTGAAGAAAGATCGCGGTGCTGTTGCGCCGTGCCATTGAGACTGAAAGAGGCCGCGGCCGGAGTCGGCCCGTGGGAGAGGGGTGCGGTGCTGTCGCGCCGCACCGGAGCTTCAAGGAGGGTCACAGCAGTGGCAGGCCGCGACGGAGGGGCACGGCGCCAGCTCGCCGTGCTGGGTGGCCAAGAGCCGCAGACCATGAATGATATGGTTCTGGGAGGCGGACAGCTGATCCGGCCGCCGACACACCCTAGAGGGGGGACCCCCGCGGGTCCCACATGAACCAAAGGACCGACCGTAAAGGCTGACCGCTTCTCTGTAAAACCAGGGGTTGAACCCCTGATCAACAGACAGGGAGGACCCTGTGGGGTCTGTCATTCGGTTCGACGGGGGCGGCACCCCCCCCCCCCCATTCCGTGTCCGCTCAGCGCGCGGGCACTCACACTGGGCCGAACCGGCCGAGCCGGGCTGGAGCGCCCGCGCTGGCCCGGGCCGCCCGCGCTGGGTCGCACCCCCGTGCCAGGCTGGGCCACAGCAGCCAGGCCGGGCCGCACCCAACCGGGCTAGACCCGTACCCGGGTTGGGTCGACTCAGTTCGGGCCGACCCAGGGGTATCAGACAGGGTCGGACCTTTCCCAAACCCCCTGTTTTCCAGATAGAACCGTTCAAACACCCATAACATGGTCTACAGACCTGTGATCGAGACACCGTCAGTTGCGTAAAAATCCTTGGATCGAGTCGGTCGTTTAGGTATATTACAATCCAGGTTTCGGCGAACATTGTGTATGGCCCCGTTGGTTCGAACACGAAACCAACCGGGGCCTTGGAGCGGAAACACTTATAACATGAGCTCCAGACTTCTGATTGATGTGTCGTCGACTTAGTTGTATTCCTATTAGTGAGACTGTTCTTTTGGAATACTGTGCATGAGGTTTGGACGTAGTTGGAGTACAATTAGGTATGTTTTGACTTAATAACGAACCGGGCCCCTAGGAAGAAAAACCAATAACTCTCAGACCGGGCGTCTGATTGACACGTTGTCTGTCTCGTTGAGTTTCTTTTGATGAGATAGAACATTGGGAAATAGAAACTCTAGACTTCATGTTAGTTGATGTATCTAACCCCCTTGGCTCGTGGAGCGGACCCTCCCGGAATCGAGCATGCTGTCTGCGGGAACCCTAGAGCTGGCTGCGACTGCGATGGCGATGACGACTGTACTGGGATCCTCCATGGGTTCGGAAATGACGGCGACCGTACTGGAATCCTCCGTGGGTTTGACGACGATGACTACTATTCTTATATCCTATGTGGGTCCAGCAGGACTTAACTACTATTCTTGTATCCCACATGGGTTCGACAGTATTTGACTCTGTACTTGTATCCTACGTCCGTCCGGTAGATTAGTTGGTCTTGTATCCTTTGTGGGTCCGACAACTTAGATGAATCGGTGGCTACATTTGTTCATCTCTATGGTATTACGAAGAAGTATACCTGTGTGAGTTGAGTCTTGACTTTCAATCATTATCTTCAATATGATTGTTTTGATATTATGTGTGGATTAGGTTGTGTTATCCTATGTGGGATGGATTGTGCTATCCTGGGTGGACTAGATCAAATTAGGAATCAGATGTTGGAGCCGAACAGGAATTGATGACTTAGGTATATATATGGGAATATACCTAAGTAGAGTTTTTTGTTACTTCATGATAGTATCATTCCTTTGTGGTTCATCCTTCATGGATTCTGGTAGACCTTCAGGGGACTCGGGGTCCCTACTGAGTAGCATTTACTCACCCCTACACGGGCTATACCTGAATAACGTTGTGTTGGATGTAGACGACGGACAACACTGATCCAGGTAGGAGCTCGTGGAGCTGGACGATACCTGGAGGTGGATCACTCGACGAGACGTACACGGAGCGGACGGCTGGAGCCGAGGATCTAAGGAGACTATCTCTACCCACCCTTTAGGTGGGATTTTGGCTCAGTGTTGCTGCTTTACTTTTCTGCTGTTTTACTCTCTTTCTAGTTGTACATTACTTTCATTTGGGTTTGTATACTGGCCTATTTACTTTCCAAAACATACTATTGTACTCAGTTTACTTAGTGTTTACTTCAGCTTGTATACTCTGTGTTGTTTTATTCTTTAATAATGGAAATGCCTTAACTTATATCGGGATTTACACCGTTGTTGCTAGTTGCTAGCCCCTTGCCTATGGAAGATGGGATTGGGGTAGTCATGGTATGAGTCCCGAGGATGGGTCGTGAAAAATTGGTATCAGAGGAGTTCAGTTCTACCGCAGAACTCAGGACTCTGATCTTTGTTCTATGTGAAGTAATAGTGTTAAGGGTATTGAGTGTGGTTATTAGTCTAGGGAGTCCAGTGTTGGTGCGGCGGCCGACGTATCCATATACCAGGACCCTGACTTTTGATTTCCGACTTAATGCATGAAGACATTGATTGAATTTGTGTTTCAAAAGTTTTCTTTGTGATTTATTTGTGTCATCTCACCAGGTATAATGTATTGATCGTGCCACACCTGTCTCTTTTCAGGATGGCCCCATGATGGCAGCCAGCTGGGGTTCTGAGGTTTGTACGAGACGACAACCCCCTGAGCGACAAGGCCTCGGTGCAGGACCCTATTATAGCAGATGCACCGGCGGTACCTCTACCTGCCGAGACACCAATGCCACCAGCAATTTCCATAGAGAGTGCACGTCGCCTTAGTGCACTGTAAGAGTTTCAGTGTCATAGACTTCCCAGGTTCCATGGAGAGACGGACCCTCAAGAAGCTGGGGATTTGATGGAGGCTGTTGTACGAGTTTTTAGGTTAGTGGGGACACCAGCTGACCCCATGGTGATCCTTATAGCGAGTCTCCTGAATGTGGCAGTAGGTAGATGGTGGAGCCTGATGCTCCTGGTGCACGAAAAGGCATCTCTCCTTTGGTTGGACTTTGAGAGCCTCTTCAACTCGGAGTTCGTTCCATCCACCCTCTGTGCGGTGCGCATTCATGAGTTCCTACAGCTACCGTCGGGCAACATGACGGTAGCCTAGTACTCGATGAGATTTACAGATCTCTTGTGCTACTCCACAGACATGGTACATGAGCCATTCTTCCAGGAACAGACCTTCGAGCAGGGATTGAGGCATGAGATTAGGGCATCAATGATCTCCCTCTGCATTCCGACGCAGGAAGGAGTATTGGAGGGAGCCGTTCTCGTAGAGAGCATTCTTACTGAGCCTACCCTAGTAGCAAGACCTACCGCAGGGCAGCATGTAGCTGAGTATTCTGCAGTTGGCAGTCGACGAATGTCACAGGGGTCCAAGCAAACCATACCATCAGGCGGACGTCCTCGAGACACTGGCTTAGAGGTGCGGGGCACATGGCGCAGATCTATTCTTACGAGGAGAAGACAGTGCTATGCATGCGGCGGGCAGGGTCACATGGCTCGTGACTACCCACCCCTCCACGCAGAGGAGCAGCAGATGGTTGATGGACCACCTAGGCAGAGGCAGAGGATTGACCGTGGCGGTCCGCAGGGAGCAGGAAGATGAGGTAGAGGAGTTGGCTGATGAGCAGGTGGTGGGCGACGCTTTGAGTATCTATCACCACTACCACCAAGAGGTCCACCCCGACTACAGGGAGCTGGCGGACAGAGGCAAGTTAAGCTTCAGGGAGTAGAATCCTACAACCACGGCGCACCAGAGATGATTCGATGTACTATCTGTGTCTACTCCACCCTTGCTGCAGTTATTATAGACACTAGAGCGGGTCATTATTTCATTATCTCTACCCTTGTTCGGAGATCGAAGATTCCGACAGAGCCGTTGGCTCGATCCTTACAGCTGGAGACTCCTACGATAGAAAACTCGACAATTACGCACTGGTGTCGGAAGTGTGAGCTTACTCTAGGAGGCAAGAGCTTCGGATGAGATCTTCTTGTAGAGGCGTTGAGGCCTTACGACGTCATCTTGGGAATGGATTGGATATCTATAGTTCATGCTCAGATAGACTGTATTAGGTGCAAGGTGCGGTGTGTCCGCACTGATGGGAGTAGGTTCACCTTCACCGATGAGAAGGGAGCCTTTGCAGAGCAGGATGGACTCATGCAGGGGAGAGGACAACCGATCACTCATCAGTTGGCTAGCCTCATCCTAGGAGCAGTGGACGTGCAGAGTCTGAGTTTTCCTGTAGTGATGGATCATTATGCGGATGTTTTTCTTGACAACATTCCAGGACTACCTCCTCGTAGAGAGGTAGACATTTATATTGACCTGTACCCCATGACAGCCCCAATATCTACTCTAACATATCAGATGGCTCCCACTGAGCTTCGAGAGCTATGGGTACAGCTGGAAGACTTGCAAGAAAATGGATTCATTCGACCCAGTATTTCACCCTGGGCATCCACGATTTTGTTCTCCAAGAAGGTGGATGGGAGCTTGCGACTGTGTATCGATTACCATCACCTAAACTAGGTGACTGTGAGGAACAATTATCCACTTCTGAGGATTGATGAACTCTTTGATCAGCTTGAGGGAGCACAATGGTTCTCGAAGATAGTACTCAGGTCAGGCTATCATCAGCTCAGAGTTCAAGATGAGGATGTGCAGAAGACGACCTTCAGATGTAGGTATGGACACTATGATTTCTTGGTTATGCCTTTCGGCGTAACCAACACTCCAGCAGTGTTTATGAGTTTCATGAATAGGATCTTTCTGCCTTACCTCAATCAATTTGTCGTAGTCGTCATCGATGACATATTGATATACTCGGCCACTAAGGAGGAGCATGCCTACCACTTGTGGGTTGTACTGGACAAAGTCCCGGAGCACCAGTTTTATGGTAAGCTCCCAAAGTGTCAGTTCTGGATAAGTGAGGTCCACTTCGTAGGGAACCTCATCCTTGAGGTGGGAGTTGCAGTGGATCATGCGAAGATTGAGGCAGTGCAAGCTTGGGAGACACCGTGGAGCGTGAAAAAGGTGCAAAGATTCCTAGGATTGGCTGGGTACTACCAGAGATTTGGGCAAGACTTCTCCTGAGTTTCGGACCCCCTTTCAGCTCTGACGAAGAAGGGGAAACCCTTCATGTGGTGAAGTAGATGTCAGTAGAGCTTCCAGAATCTGAGACAGAGATTCAATAGCGCACCTATCTTGCGGCTACCAGATGAGGGAGTATGGTACGTAGTCTACTGCGATGCATGAGGGACCAGACTCGGGTGTGTCCTGATGCAGGAACAGGAAGTGATTGCCTATGGATCACAATAGTTGTGGAACAACGAGCAGAACAATGCTACCCATGACCTAGAGTTAGTAATAGTGGTCTTCGCTCTGAAGATGTGGTGGAACTATCTAATGGGTGAGCGCTTTACAGTCTATTCTGACCACCAGAGTCTCAGGTACATCTTATCGCAGAAGGACTTGAACCTGAGACAACGGCGATGGATCAAGTTCCTCCAGGACTATGACTTTGAGATAGTTTATACTCCTGTAAAAAGGAACATATAAGCCGATGCTCTTAACAGGAGGACGAGCATTGAGCTACATGGATAGGCGACAGAGAAGCTAGCCGTTTTGCAGATACCGTTTGTAGATAGGGATGGATCATCATTTCTTCAGTTGCTCACAGTCACACCTCCACTTCATCAGTGGGTCAGAGAGGCACAACATGGGGACGTTGACTGTGAGACACGGCGTGCACAGATTTCCATAGGACAGGCACCTGATGGATTCTCTATTTGAAGAGAGCATGTCGTCCCTTTTGGAGGATGTACCAAGGTACCAGATGCATTACAGTGAGATGTGTTGAGATAGTTTCACAATTCCCCTTTATCGGTACATAAACGAGTGGTGAAGATGTACCAGGATCTCAGATGACCGCACTAGTGGCCGGGTATGAAGAAGGTTGTGGCAGAGTTTGTTTCTCGATTCCTCACCTGCCAGTAGGTGAAGACATAGTACCAGGTACCAGCATGCTTGGTATAGCCGTTGGAGGCCCCGGAGTGGAAATGGGATGGGATATCTATAGATTTCTTGACTGGACATCCAGGTACCACCAGAGGACATGACTCTATTTGGGTGATCGTTGACCGACTCATGAAGTCGGCCCAATTCCTACCCATCAGAGAGTAAGGTTCAGTGGAGAGCTTGGGATGCCTCTACGTTCAAGAGATCATACGACTTTATGGAGTGCCATCATCTATCATCTCCAATCGTTATTCCCGCTTTACTTCCCGGCTTTGGAAGGGGTTATAGGAGGCATTCGGGACACAATTACCCCTGAGCACTACATTTCACCCTCAAACAGATGGATAGATGGAGAGGACCATTCAGTCTCTCAAGGACATGCTTTTTTCATGTGTTCTCAACTTTGGTCGCAGATGGGGGGATCACCTACCCTTGTTAGAGTTTGCGTACAACAACAGCTACCACTCTACCATCGGGATGGCACCATACGAAAAATTGTATGGCTGACCTTGCAGGTAACCCTTGTGCTGGACAGACCCTGGGGAGTCAGCACTTGTCGGACCAGAGATGGTCCAGGCCATGAAAGAGAAGAGTCCAAGTCTTCCAGGAGGGGATGAGGATAGATCAGAGCCGACAGAAGTCTTATGCTGACAAGAGGCGGAGACCACTATAGTTTGTGTATGGGGACCACATTTTCTTGCGGGTCTCATGTCGACGTGGATTACAGAGATTTGGCCAGGGCGGAAAGTTATCTTCATGCTTAATAGGAAAATTACAGGTTTTCAGTAGGATAGGCGAGGTGCCATATCACCTGGCTCTACCACCTCAGTTATACTAGGTGCACGACGTATTCCGCATATCTCAGCTGAAGAGATACGTGCACCACCCGACGCATATCATCGACCACGGGGAGCTAGACATTGATGACATGGTGACTTTTGTGGAGGTCCCAGTAGAGATCGAGGATTGACAGAAGAGGGTCCTACGTTGACTGTTGATTCATCTAGTGTGCATCAAGTGGCAGCACGGGAACCTCCAGGAGAGCACTTGGGAGCGGGAGGCTCAGATGCGTGATCAGTACCCTCATTTGTTCCCCTAGTTTGTGATGTATCTTTATGGCGATATAAAGCCCTGAGGTGGGAGTAAGGTAAAAAACTCTTAAATTTGAAGGAAATTTTTTTATTAATTTCTTTGGGATTTTACGAGTACGCAGTTTCTGACGGCACCTGATTCTGAGGCCCGGTGTGCCCGGAATCAATTCCCAAAGTTTAGCTCGGGTAGGTTCAATGAACGAATGAGCGGGTTTTCCTAACTTTTGAACCGATGCTCAGAATCTAAATCTGAGGGCACTGATGAAATCGTAGCTCCTGTAATTTCTTAGGAAGACCTTTTTTGGAGTTTCGTTTTCTCGGGAAGAGTTGTTAAAAAAAGGATTAAGTTCAAAGTGAAATAAAAATTGTGTCACGAATTCTATTTCACATCCAAGGGGTTTAACCCCATGCGAGGGAGTTGAGTGGGACCCAAATGAACCTAAACCCTATGGATAGAATATTAGTGATGTGGGGCCCACATGAGCCCCATCCCTTTATTTCCCCTAACTCCTCTTCCACTTTAAATGACGCCAACTTACACCCATTAATTTTGACAACACAAGATGTAATTAATGAGTTGAATCCAATTTCGAATTTTAAAAATGTTGGCATGTGTAAATAAAATAAGGCAAAGCCTTATTTTATTTTTGGTTGATGTGTTGTGTCGAGATTTGAGAGAGGTAGAGTTCTACACTTAGATGAACTTCATCTTCCTCATTGGACAACGGGAAGAACACTGACACGCCATACCACCTTCTCTCCTCATTAAAGAATGGGGTACCCCGTGTCTTCCTCAAACGAACTATGTCATCGTAAACCTAGCCTTCCCCCGCGACACCGTCTTCCGCAACACATGATTCCATGGATTCTTCTTCGAGAAAGGGGTTTATTTTTACGTTCTTCAATAATTCTTGTATTTATCGTTAAATAAATAGCTGTTTGTTATAGAATTAATAGGAGGAGGTCGGACCGCACAAACACAGTCGATCCTCCTCCCCTTTTGTTGTTGTGCTTTGTTATGTTTTGGAAAGGAGGTGACACAGTGCCATTAAACTATGAGGAAATGAAGGAACCATGGCCAGTGCGGGCCGCGGCGAAGGAGCACGGCACCGTTGAGACAGAAAGAGGCCATGGCCGGAGTTGGGCCGCGGTGGAGGGGCACGGTGCCGTCGCGCCCCGTCGGAGCATCAAGGAGGGCCGCGGCTGTGGTGGGTTGTGATGGAGGGGCGTCACGCCGTCACACCATGCTGGATGACCAAGAGACGCGTCCCATGTCCATGGTGGTTCTGGGAGGCGGCCGACTGATCCAGCCGCCGGCACAGCCTGGAGGTGGGACCCCCGTGGGTCCTGCATGAACTGAACGACCTGGCATAAAGGCCGACCGCTACTCTGGAAAACCCGAAGATGAAACCCCTGGAAAATAGACAGTGATGACCCCGTGGGGTCCGCCGTTCGGTTCTATGGGGGCGGAGGCCTCCCCCCTCCCCCCCCCACCCCACCCTTCTGCGTCCTCTCAGTGCACAGGCAACCGCGCCAGGCCGAACCGGCCGTGCCGTGCTAGACAACCCGCACTGGGCCGGACCGGCTGCTCCGGGATGTGCTTCCCACACTAGGCCAGCCCCCCGCACCACACCGGGATGGAACACACCAGCCGGGCCTAGCTAGACCCGAACCCGGGTCAGGTCGCCCAGTTCGCGCCGACCTAGGGGTATCAGGCTGGGTCTGACCAGGCCCGAACCACCTGTTTTCCGGAAAAAACCGTTCAAACGCCCATATCATCGGCTACAGACCTCCAATAGACACACAATCAGTTTTGTAGAGATCCTTGCATCGAGACGGTGGTTTAGGTATATTAAACTTAAGTTTTCAATGAATTTTTTGTTCGGATGGGTTGGTTCGAACATGACACCAACCGGCCCCTCGGAGTGGAACCACATATAACGTGAGCTCCGAACGTCCAATTGGAATGCCTTAAACTTAGTTGGATTCCCCTTTGTGAGACAGTTCTTTTGGATTAATCCACTCGATTTTTGGACGCAGTTGGAGTACGGTCGGGTTTGTTTTAACTTAAAAACCAAGAGGGCCCCTAAGACGAAAAAGCCAATAAATCTCAGATCCGGCTTCCGATTGACGCGTTGTCTGTCATGTTGAGATCCTTTTGATGATATGGAACTTTGGGATACATAAATTCAGGACTTCGTGTGAGTTTATGTATCGAACCCCCTCGGCTCATGGAGCGGACCCTCCCAGAATCAAGCATGCTGTGTGCGGGAACCCTAGAGATGGCTGCGACTACGACGACGATGACGACAGTACTGGGATCCTCCGTTGGTTAGGTAGTGATGACGACCATACATTAATCCTCCATGGGTTCGACCGTAATGAATATTGTTCTTGTAACCTATGTGGGTCTGATAATACATGACAACTGTTCTTGTATCCTACGTGGGAAGATCAGTATTTGACTCTGTACTTGTATCCTACGTGGGATCGGCAGAGAAGCTAGTCTTGCATCCTTTGTGGGTCCGACAGCTTAGCTGGTCTTGTATCCTTTGTGGGTCTGATAGCTTAGATGAATCAGTGGATACATATGATAATCTCTATTTTCTTATGAAGAAGTATACATGTGTGAGCTGAGTCTTGACTTTCAATCATTATCTTCGATATGATAGTTTCGTTATCCTGTGTGGACTGGGTTGTGTTATCCTGTGTGGATTGGATTGTGCTATCCTGTGTGGACTAGATCGAACATGGGCTCGGATGTTGGATCCAAACAGGAATTAATTACTTAGGTATATGTATGGGCATATACCAATATAGATTTAGTTTTTACTTCGTGACTGTATCATTCCTTTTTGGTTTATCCTTCGTGGATTTAGGGAGACCTTCGGGGGTCTCAGGGTCCCTACTGAGTAGCGTATACTCACCCATGCATGGGATATGCCCACACTAAATTGTGTTGGATGCAGACGACGTACATCGCTGATCGAGGTAAGTGCTCATGGAGTTGGATGGTACCTGGAGGTGGATCACTGGACGAGACGTACACAGAGCGGAAGGATGGAGCTGAAGAGCTGATGAGACTATCTGTACCCACCCTTTAGGTGGGATTTCTTAAGGATGTATTAGTGTTGATACTTTACGTTTCCGCTAATTTACTCTCTTTTTAGTTGTACTTTACTTTCAGTTGGGTTTTTATACTAGCCCATTTACTTTCAAGCACTTACTATTGTAATAAGTTTACTTAGTGTTTACTTCTGCTTGCATACTCTGTGGTGTTTGTTTTCTAACATAAAGGCAATTCCATCCCTTATAATGGGATTTACGCCTTTGGTGCTAGTCTCCATCCCCTAGACTATGGAAGGCGGGATTAGGGTAGTCACGACACGGGTCCCGAGGACGGGTCATGACATGTGGGTTGATATTTACATGTTTAGGGTTTATAAACCCTCGGAAGGTGTTATCAGGTGTCGGTTTCCTTGTTGCCTTGGTTTTGAGGTTTTTTCTCCAATGAACTACCTTTATAATTCATGGTTCATATGTTTCATTATTTTATCACCTTATATGTATAATAGTTAGTATTTTTCACAATTTTGTTATATTATTTAGTATGCAATAAGGGTAATGTATCCATTATTTTGTAAAAGTTCCGTTATTTTGGTTAAAGTGTGCACACTAAGTGCGTGTTTAAATTATCTGTTTGCATTTTCACCTAGATTATAATATTTATAACCTAGTTTATTTATTTAAATATATTTCTAGTATGAAAATTTTTATTTATACAATTTCTAGTGTTAAATAGAGTTTTTTTATTAATTGTTTCATTCCTTATTTTCATGAATGTGCCAGTTAGGATTTTGTGCGATCAAGGTGATATAAAATGATTGTTTTGGATTATGAAAAGTATTGGAACCATGAAAATCAATGTTTTTTGGTTCTTTATGTGGTTTCCAATATGGTTTTGGGTTTTATAATGATCTAAGTGGTGGTTTTAGGGTTTCTTGGAATGTGTTCTTAGTAAATATCATGTTTGGAACATTTATAGAAATTGATTGGTTTTGAATGTGTAACATGGGATTTGGAGGGGTTTAATTAATTCTCATATTTCTTCTAATGGTGTTTTTACATCTTTTTATAAGTAGTGGAATTTTTTATTTTGATACATGTTTTTTTTAAGAATGTTTAAATGCCCTTTTTGAAATTTTCTTGTAAAAATGTTTTCAAGTGTAGTTCATATTTTATCATTAAGAGACATTTTTGGGTCCATGATTTTTTTATTAAAATGGTGTTGGGGCTGAAAAATATGTTTTATTAAGTTAATTGTGTCTTTTTGTCATTAAAGAGAAATTTTGAATCGATTTTAAGTGCACTGGTTTTTTATACTTCATGAAATTGTTTTATGAAAAGTTTTAGTGGTTTATTTATCTGTGATGGAAATGTGATGCATGTTTATGAGATTTTTGTGTTTTTATGATTTGGGAATAAAATTTCCATGTGAAAAGTGTATTTGATAATACGTGGAACCTGATTGAGCACTAAAGGGAAACCCGTGTATCTAGGTGGGCATGCATGTACTATTATGCTTGGGATATGGAGTGGATTTGTCCTGATTCCATGTAGCTTGATTGATGATGAAAACACGATGTAAACTATGATGATGATGATGGGGACCACGTGGTTATAGGTATTTGTTCCCTAATTGTGGCTTATTCATCCTAATGGGTATTTGTTTTTGGTTACTTTTACATCGAGATACGAGGTACCTAGGGCCCACAATGGACTACTTCTTTGGGGTGTTTGTGTGACTTGTGATCATTGCCTATTTTTTACTAAATGTAAGAATATAGTGTGTCTGGTTAATAAATTCAGAAGGGAGTGTGCTTTATTTAAAATTTTACATTCATTAATGTATAACTCTTAAATAACTATTATTGTTTTGATGTTGCATCTCTTTGAAATTAGTTACTGGAATTTCTTAGTTAAGAAAACATGGAACCATTTTATATTATAATTATTATATCTTGGAACCATGTTTAGAAAGGAAC
Organism: Viscum album; assembly: GCA_963277665.1. Lineage (NCBI taxonomy): Eukaryota > Viridiplantae > Streptophyta > Magnoliopsida > Santalales > Viscaceae > Viscum > Viscum album. The sequence continues at coordinate 964,896,648 of OY728133.1, read as the reverse complement.
CTATATATATTTTAGTTTAATTTTATAATTAATGTTTCATTAATTTTAAAGGATGTTCATTGGGGATAGAATATTGGGAAAACATTCTATGTTTTAATACTCACACCTATAGTCTTATTATATGTTTAACACTATTGAATGTTTTAACTCAAGTTCAATTGCCATGGGAAACCTGCGATCATTGTATTGGACAATGAAAGAATGGCAACACATCGATATAGTGATTTTTCAGGTTTATTTGGTTGAGTTTTTTTTGTTAAGTTGTACTTTCACATCCATTTGCAATAAAATGATAAGTTCAACGTTCATATAAATGTGTATTGAGCTGTCCAATTAGTTCCATTGATTTTGAATTGTTTATATGTGGTAGAAATAATTCAATAGTCACTCAACTAATTAACTTAGTGCTTGTATACATCTTGAGAGGATATGGAATGCGTCTCAGGACTTGTTGCGGGCTGGCTTGGGTGACTAGTTCATGATCACTTGGGCTGGTTCATGACAAAACCTATAGTTTGATGATGCATATATAAAAGATGTTTGACGAGATATTGAGAATAATGTATTGTATTACAAAGTGAGCATTCATATGTATTTTTCAACATTATGACATTATTCCCTTTTTAATTACCCAACCCAAGTTACCCAGAGTCGGTGCATTATTTTAATACATTGGCATGATTACAAGGAAACAAGTCCCTAAGGACCAATTAGTTTAGCAGTCTTGGAAAATAGATTACATACATGAATGATACATTGCACTTTAAGACATAAAAAACAATATAATTAATCTTTATGAACACCATTATTCCCTTGAGTTAACCCTGAATATCAATCACAATACACTTCATGGAATCCTAGGAAAAATAAAACATAGAAAGGGGGGAGCTCAAACACTTAGTAAGGGTAAGCGATATAGCAGAAACTTTAACAAATAAGCATAAACATTTAAGGAAATGTATAACTAAAACAAAATTCTTTTAAACATGAACTAAAGAATAGTATGGAAAAAATAAAATGAAATAATACCATTTACTTATTCACATGGATATTCTACTAGTCCAATAATCACAAGCAATATCATTAACCACTTTCATAATGATGGAATGCATAATGCAAAACATTAATTTCTATGTCAAGGCCTCGTGCCAAGACCTATGGGATAACTATAACCGGAGACCCACCCAGAGATCCTCTGTAATCGGACTCCATCCCCGAGAGCCTCTGTAACCGGACTCCATCCCGAAGAGCCTCTATAACTAGACTCCAACCTGGAGTGCCTTTAATAACTGGACAACAACCACGAGTGCCTCTAATAACCGGACACCAACCCGGAGTGCCCCTAATAACCAGACACCGACCTGGAGGGTCTTCTGTAACCTGACCCCAACCCTGAGGGCTTAATTTTACCAGTCCCCAACCCGGAACATACTAGTCCAACAAATTCATCTTAAGAAGAGGATGAAATATAACATAGACATTCGTATTAAAACTAGCATACAAAATGTTAATACATTCTCTATAAACCATGAATGGTATAAAAATAACACACCCACAGTCAAACATATCACAAAAACATCAATATGATATGGAAGTTTTGTATCATAATAAATCAACTTCAAATAAGCTTAAAATCCATCAAAGGATATTGACATATATGAAATCAAAACTATTTTAGAGAAATATATCTTTTTTTTTAAATTATTGAAAAGACAAACATTTATAAAGGAATTAATTTAATGGAGATTGTGGAATCAAAGTTCCCCATACCACTTTAAAACTTTTGAAAAGAATTATCATTTTAAAACATACATGTCCACATAAATAAATCAATAAAATCATTTTGAAAATATGTTCATTAATTAAAATTATTTAGAAAGATAAATCTTTAAAACATTTAAAATTACGAACATGATAAAGAGAACCTTTAAAAATCCTTAAAATATTCATTTTGAAATCATTTATATAAAAAATGGACATGGATATTAAAATGTATCAGTAAATACTTACATATAAACAATCTCAGATAATAATGAAATTGAGGAATTAACCCTTACCAATTTGGCAACTTCTGAAACATACACCCCATGAATGAGGTAGCATACAATGAATATGTAAATACAGATAAATTAAAGTGTATTAGAAAAATAATCAAATTATGGGCAGTACATACACCACACAAACGGTAATAGTGGCAATATGGCATGAATCTCACTGGAATAAGGAGTGAGATGAAACCCCCTTACCTTGTACTTTTCCTTGGTTGATGGTAGGTTAACCTCCTGTATAATGTAGAAATAATTATTATTAAATTATACAATAATAATATATATTAATATTATATCATATATGATCTTTTAACATTTCATTATTAGTAAAAACTAAGTATTATCATCGTTTTCGGTGTTAACTTACACGTTTTCATTAATATGTTTTGTTAAATAAGCGATGTTTGTTATGGATAGGTTGTATCATATTCATATCCAGAACTATATTAAGTCTTTAAAAATTATTTTTAACCATAAAATGAAAATTATTTTTGAATGGATACGATGGGGAATGAATCTCATCACGTTCATGGAGACGGTTGTCCATACGTACGCACAAGCGACAATATCATTCTTCTGATATTAAAATAATATATAATTGGGTATTATATCATATATACATAATAATTATAATGTTATATTTATTATTTACATGAATAAATCATCATTATTATACCCATCCAAATAATAATGTATTGAATAACAATTACACCACGACGTGGAGACGGTAAGCCGTACGTAGACACATATGGTGACATGTCATTCAAGAGATGGATAGAATACTGAATATGGTTGTACCATATTTATAATAACATCATAGTATATCGGATATACTAGAGTTATTTTTTTAGAATAGTAATAACAAAGAAAGAATAAGTTGAAGAAGAAAATAACTTTAAAGAGGGTGGTGAAGACGTTACCTCTTTTTCGAGTTCTTCCTTTTGATTTCATCAAATGGGCTCCTTAGGCTAGATTTATGATCAAAATAAGGCCTCTAGGTTTAAGTGAGATATTTTTTGAGGATATTTGGGCAGGGTTTGGTGGAAACAAAAGGCTTTGAAGGTGATAATAATTGGTTTGATGTGGTGTCCATTTATAAGGGGGAGGAGGGTCTTTTTAGAAAAATCTTAAAGTATTATTTTATAATAAATTTGTAATAGGTTTATAATGGCTCTAAAGTGGATTATTGAAAGTATAAGGTGGGTATGGGTATAAATACCTTCAAACAAAATATTTTAGATAGTTTTGGGTCATTATATTAACCTTATCTTTTAGTTTTAACTCTTAGTTAATTAGTTTGACACTAACCATGTAAATTTTTATTTTTATATTATATAGAAAATAAACATACTATATACATACAAGTGACCACAAAGTGGTACATTAATGATACACCAATAATTATATAAGTCCTTTTGCTGAACCTTTTATTTTTAGGAATTAAATATCAACTAATAATATAATATTTGTTTTAAAAACTATTCTATGTCCATTTGGACACTATTTGGTATTTTGTTTTTGATAAATTCATAATAGCAATATTACTTTGATCCTAATTCATTTAATCAACTCTATCATGTACTAATAACATATTAAATTATTATAATTCATTAAAAGTCTCAAATTATATTTATTTTTGTATTTATAATATCAATTATTTTAATATTTCACTAATAAGGTAATTTTTGCATCATCATTATGTCATAAATAAATTATATTATTTAAAAATAAAAATTATAAATAAAATAGAATTTATTAGGAAATCTATTTAGATTTCTAATTAATATTTATAATCGAATGTATAACTTATATAACCATATGTAAAAATTGTTTTTCTAAAAGATATAAGCTTACGTAATTTTTGTATTCACTTTAACATAATTAATATAGTGTCCCTATCACCTACAAGTGGCTCCATGAGGACCCAAAATAGACCCAAAGATGCCCATGGTCTTGAATGTATCCAACAATAAGGATAGGACATGTTTTAGGGTAATTTATTATTATTATAATATTATTTTTTACCCTTATTTACCGGATTTACCGTTTAACGATGGTAAATAATATATTTACCGAAGTAATTATTCAAAATGTCTAAAAATAAAAGTTACCTATTTAAAAAAATTGGACATACTGATTAAAAATATGTATTACATTTTTCCAAATTCAAAACACAAAAGTGGAAGAAATTAATTTAAAATTAAGTCCCGCTGTCAAAACAAACAGTGTGTTTTTATGATATAATAACTATCAAAAGATTGACACTTGTTTATGTCCGGTTTAATTGTGAAATTATGTCCAAAGACCAAAATTATATTAAATGGTAAAAATATATTATAAATATAATTTAAAACTACTCAAATTCATTATTTATCACTACTGATTATTTTTATATAAAAAGTTGTTTTAATTAAAATTTAGTAATTTTCACTATTCATCATAATAAAAAAGTTATCCAAAAAATACCAAAATTTCACATAATCTAAATTCTATATTCCGAATCCAAAAGTGAAGTCCATTTTGAGAGATAAAAATTATAAAATTTCAATACGTGGGTATTACTATTCATAATGGCTACTTTGATTGGTTGTGGTGTGTTAAAATCTCAAATTTGCGTACAATGCAAGCTATTGCATTACTAAAAGGGAAACATACCATGGATGAATGGGGTGTTACATTATCCCCTCCTTAAATAAATTGAATCCTCACAATTTGAAATTGTTCTTCGAAAATAAAAGGTTGAAAATAGAAAATATCTTTGTGGGAAAACCCAAATTAGAAATTGGGTTAATAAAAATTAGTCTTAATAAGAGGAAAAGAGATATGAAATAGTCACCACCAAATTATAATATCGATTTGGTGAACATTGATGAAATTAGAGACACATAATTGGAGGAAAAACGTAAATATTTATAGGTAGTGATCGAGTACATCAATCACAAACAAGTGTAGAATTGAGGGCCTCAAAACCATCAATCTATGATGATTTAAAATATCACCAGTTCAACAAAACATAAGGTATTAGGATAACACATTTTTGGTCTTAATATACCTTCCATAAAGAATTAATTTCTTCATAGAATAAGATATATATTTATATATATATACATCTTGACAAGTAGAAGTTTCATCCTTCAACTAATTTCTACCACAAATTCATCTTTAAGTCCAAAAGATAATAAAACTAAAAAATATTATATTTATCCTAATAGTACAAAGATCCAATCATTAAAACATACCATTATAATGAAAAAAATATTTTTTAATAATCAGGTACTTCTTGTAGGCTAATGGAATATAATGAAGGCCTGTTGCACTATGGTTGCCGGTTCGATTCCTGTATCTTTGTCCAACGTGATGGGTTATTGCCCGACCTGTAGGTTGTCCTTTTCTTAAAGCAATAGTATCATAATATTCCAAAAATAATCATAAGAAATGTTTTAACCATGATCAATACTATATAAAGGTTAACTTAATCCATTAAAAAACATTACAGTTATCCAAAGTACCTCTGTCCAGACTCTATAAAAGGTATCTAAATTCCAAAATCAATCGCAACATCATATTATCCAAATAGATTAAATATTATCTTATTGTCACATACCGAAAATTTTATTACCATAGTGATATTAAAACCTTAATGAAAACAACATGTACTGTAGTACAATCCTTATATAAATCACGTTATTCTCATAACAAGAATATAATCCTTGAGTCCAAAAATAGACATACATTAATTATTCCTCTTCAACTGTAGTAATTTCATAAGATTGGCCTTGATCCATTTTACTTTTATGAGGTAAGTTTCCCTGAGGATTAAGACATTCATTTTCATAATTCCTCATTTCCCTACAATTTTAGCATTCAACATTGACAACCTCCTTCTTTCCCTCGCAATCACGAGTCTCGTGACCTTTTTCTATACATTTGTAACAAACTCCCATTCCTTTTAGGAAAGTACCAGAGTGTTTCTTCCCACAATTTTCACATAATGGAAAATATGGATTTCCCTTTTTCCCTTTATCTGTCTCTTGCTCCATTGTTCTCTTCTTCTCTTTCTTTACTTTATTGTCATAAGATTTATAGAATTACTTTTCTATCTTGATAGCAAATGAGACTATATCTTCGTACGTAGAGAAACATTGCAAGACTAATGATCGATGAAGAAATGGTTTTAACCTATCAAAGAAATTATCAATATTATCTCTTGGGTTACTTGTATAATATGCATCATGCCTTTCTAACCTTGTAAAGTTATCCTCATACTTTGCGACATTCCTATCCACCTTTTGTCTCAGACTCAGAAATTGCCTTTCCATATCTGCTTGATGGTCACGAGGAAAGTATTTTTATAATAAAATCTATTTGAAATCCCTACATTACATATTTGACACTTCATCATCTTCCTTTATGTTTTGAATCAATGACCACCATTTATCAGCATCTCCAGTGAGGCGGTAAACTGCCATGATAGCTTTTTCCCTTTCGCTACTCCCCAAGGCATGGAATATTTTCTCTAAGAAATTTATCCACTGCTCAGCTACTAAGTGATTTTTACTCCCATTGAATGTTGGTTGTTATTACCTCATCAATCGATCTACCATTGATCTTCTATGCTGCGGATTGGGGTGCTTCATAGGTGTAAGGTTATTATTCATAACCTGAGTGAGTTGTCCCAGTATGGTGATTAGCTGATCCGGACCAGTTGCTTCACCAGCTCCACATTAATTATCTCAACCAGGAGGGCAATCCTTACAGGGAGTGAATGCATTGATATGATTTACATTCCTTACACTAGGCGCCATTTATAAACAATGGCATAAACTAGATCATCTTATGTTTCAAAATACATAATCCCATACTTGTAAAACACTTAACATAAATTGAACTATTTATGGATATAATCCATAATAAAAAAAATGTTTTTTTGAGATGGTATATACTCATAAACCTTTCATAGCGGTTTTTAATAAAAATGAGAATTATCCTAAGAATATCCCTCAAGAGTGTCGTAACCAGGAGTATTGCAAGGCCCGTTGTTGTGAACCAGTTCCTGGTCATGTCTAGCTCAAAGCTGTGTTTTCGGGTTTTACCACTAGGTACATCTTTGCCAGAGCTGCCTCTACCTGCTCATATCCAGACATGGATGTATTGCTGGGAAAACTCACTAAATCTCCACAACACCAATATTCTAGGATGTTCTTCTATACTAATCCTCAAAGTCTATCTTTGGGCTATGTTCCCTAATCAAAGTTTATTTAAATCTAGCTTTTAAAGTTATTTCTAAACATCCTCTAATAATAATTGTAACGCCCCGACCCCAGTTAGCCAGAGTCAGTGATTTATTTTAAAACATTGAAATGAATACAAGGAATCATGTCCCGAAGAACCAATCAATTTAGTAGTATTGGAAAATAGATTGCATACATGTATGTTACATTGCACATTAAGATATACAAAACAACACAAAAAATCTTTATGAACACCATTATTCCCTTGGCTTAAACTTTCATATCAATCTCAATACACTTCTTAGAATCCTGGGAAAAATAAAACATAGAAAGGGGTGAGATCAAATGCTCAGTAAGGGTAAGAAATACAACAGAAACATTCCCAAATAAGATTAAAAATTTAAGAAAATGTATAACTAAAATAAAATCATTTTAAACATGAACATCAGCATAGTATGGAAAAAACAAAATGAAATAATTCCATTTACTTATTCACATGGAAAATCTACTAGTATAATAATCACATGCAATATCACTAACCACTTTCATAATGATGGAAATGCATAATACCTAACATTAGTTTTTGTGTCAAGGCCTCATGCCATGACCAATGGGATAACTGTAACTAGAAACCAACCCAGAGAGCCTCTGTAACCGGACTCCATCCTAGAGAGTATATGTAACCGGACTCCATCCTGGAGAGCCTCTGTAACCGGACTCCAACCTGGAGTGCCTTCAATAACCGGACAGCAACCGGAAGTGCCTCTAATAATAAGACACAAAACTGTAGTGCCTCTAATATCCGAACACCAACCCGGAGGGTCTACTATAACCGGACCCCAACCCGGAGGTCTTACTTTTACTGGTCACCAACCTAGAACATACTAGTCCAACACATTCATCTTGAGAAGAGGATGAAATATAACATAAAAATTCAGATTAAAACTAGCATATGTAATGTCAATACTTTCTCCAATAACCATGAATGGTATAAAAATGACACATTCACAGTCAAACATATCACAAAAACATCAATACGATATAGAAGTTTTGTATCATAAAAAATCAACTTCAAATAAGCTTAAAATCCATTAATGGATATTGACATAGATGAAATCAAAACTATTTGAGAGAAATATCTCTTTTTTTAAAATCTTTGAAAAGACACACATTTATAAAGGAATTAATTTAAAATAGATTTTGGAATCAAAGTTTCACATACCACTTTGAAACTTTTAAAAATAATTATCATTTCAAAACATACAAGTCCACATAAATAAATCCATAAAATCATTTTGAAAATGTGGTCATTAATTAAAAAGATTTAGAAATATAAATCTTTAAAACATTTAAAATTATGAACTTGATAAATGGTACCTTTCAAAAATCCTTAAAATATTCATTTTGAAATCATTTTTATAAAAAATGGACATGGATATTAAAATGTCCCAGTAAATACTTACACAAAAACAATCTCGGATAATAGTGAGATTGAGGAATTAACCCTTACCAATTTTGTATCTTACGAAACATACACCCCATGAAATAGGTAGCATATAATTAATATGTAAATACACATTAATTAAATTTTATTAAAAAAATAATACAATTATGGTCAGTACATACACTACACAAAAGGTAATAGTGGCAATATGAAATGAATCTCAGTGGAATAAGGAGTGACATGAAAACCCCTTACCTTGTACTTTTCCTTGGTTGATGGTAGGTTAACATCCTGTATGATTGTGAAATAAATATTATTAAATTAAAAAATAATCATATATTTTAATATGATATCATATATGATCTTTTATGACTTCTTTGTAAATAAAATCTAACTATTATTGTTGTTTTGGTTGTTCACATAATCGTTTTCTTTTAAATGTTTTGTTACATAATCCATGTTTGTTATGGATATAATGTTTTATATTCGTATCCAGAATGATATTAAGTCTTTACAAATTATTTTTAACCCTCAAATGAAAATTATTCTTTAATGGATATGATAGGGAATGAATCTCATTGCGTTCATGGAGACGGTTGTCCGTACTTACGCACGAGCGACAATATCATTTTTTTATATTAAAATAATATATAATTGGGTAGTATATCATATATAAAGTATCATTATCATGTTATATTTATTATTCACATGAATCAATCATCATTATTATATGCATCCAAATAATAATGTATTGAATAACAATTACACCACGACGTGGAGACGGTAAGTCGTACGTACGTACGTATGGTGACATGTCATTCAAGGGATAGATTGAATACTGAATATTGTTGTACCATATATATAATAACATCATTGTATATAGGAGATATTGTTGTTGTTATTTTATAATAGAAATAACAAATAAAGAAGCAGTTGAAGAATAAAAGAACTTTAAAGAGGGTGGTGAAGACGTTACCACTTCTTCGGGTTCTTCCTTTTGATTTGACCAAAAGGACTCCTTATGTTGGATTTATGATTAAACTAAGGCCTCTAAGTAGAAGTGAGAAATGTTGGGAGGATATTTGGGCAGGGGATGACAGAACAAAAATGCTTTTAAGGTGTTAATAATTGGATTGAAGTGATGTCCTTTTATAAGTGGGAGGAGGGGCTCTTTAGAAAAAACATAAAGTATTATTTTATAATAAATTCATATTCGGGTTATAATGGCTCCAAAGTAGATTATTCAAAGTATAAGGTGGGTATGGGTAAAAATCCTTTCAATAAATAGATTTTAGATTGGTTTGTGTCATTATATTAAACTTATCATTTATTTTTAACTCTTAGTTAATTAGTTTCACACTTACCATGTCACTTAGTATTATTATATTATATAGTAAATAAACGTAAGATATAAATCCAAGACACCAAAAAGTGGTCCATTAATAAAACAAAAATAATTATATAAGTCCTTTTTCTGAACATTTAATTTTTAGGAATTAAATATAAATTAATAATATAATATTTGTTTTAAAACTCTTTTATGTCAATTATGACACTATTGGGTATTTTTTTTGATAAATTTATAACAGCATTATTAATTCTATCCTAATTCATTTAATCAACTCTAACATGTCTTATTAACTTATTAAATTCTTTTAATTCATTAAAATTATCAAATTATATTTATTTTTGTATTTATGATATCAATTATTTTAATATTTCACTAATAAGGTAATTACTGCAACATCATTGTGTCATAAATAAATTATATTATTTAATGAATAAAAATTATAAATAAAGTATCATTATGTCAGAAATAGTTGTATATTTCTAATGAATATTTATAATTGAATATATAACATATAGAACCCTATGTTAATTTTTTTTTTCTAAAAGATATAAGCTATGTCATTTTTGTATTTACTTTAACTTAATTAATATAAAGCATCCCTATCACCTACAAGTGGATCCATGGAGTCCCAAAATCAACCCAAACATGACCATGGTCGGACATGTATCCCCAAATAAGGCAAGGACACACTTTAGGGTAATTGTTTATTATTATAATATTATATTTTACCCTTTTTTACCGGATTTACCATTTAACCATGGTAAATAAAATATTTACCGAAGTAATTATTCAAAATGATTTAAAATAAAAGTTACCTATTTTCAGAATTTGGACATACTGATTCCAAAGATGATTTTTTTTTTCCAAATTCAAAACATAGAAGTGGCAGAAATTAATTTAAAAATAATTTCCACTATCAAAACAAAAAGCATGTTTTTAAGATATAATAACTATCAAAGGATTGGCACTTGTTTATGTCCGGTTTAATTATGAAATTATGTCCATCGACCTTCATTGTATTAAATTGTAATAATATATTATAAATATACTTTAAAACCACTCAAATTCAAAATTTATTACTATTAATTATTTTGATTAAAAAAGTTGAATTAAATTAAAATTTAGTAGTATTCAGTATTCATCAAAATATAAAAGTTATATGAAAAGTACCAAAATTTCACCCCTGGCTAAATTACATATTCTGAATCCAAAAATGAAGTCCATTTTGAGAGTTAAAATTTATAAAATTTCCAAAAGTTGGTATTACTATTCATAACGGCTATATTGATTGGTTGTGGTGTTTTATAATCTCAATGTTGCATACAATGCAAGCCACTCCATTATTCAAAGGGAAACATATCGTGGAAGCATGGGGTGTTACACTCTTCATCTTGGATACCGAGATCCATAACTAGATATAAATTATTAAATTTAGGCCTACATGCCATGTTCCAAGGAGAATGAATTATAGAGTGGCACACATTATGTGGTTATATTGATTGAAATTAATTATTATTTTAATATAATTATTGGAATAAATATAAATATTAAGGATGAGGAATAATTTTATTAATCTATTATTGAACGTATAAATTAAATAAATATTTATTCATCATATTGTGAATAAAATATATTTATTTATTTTATAGAAAATATAATAAAAAAGTATTTTCTCGTATATGGATAAAAATATCTATATATGAATAAAATAAGTATTCACGTATTCAATAAAACATTATGAGTTTTAATAGAAGAATAAAAAATATTGGGATAAATATTAATTTACTACCCTATAAAATAATGTTTCTTATTTCACAAGTCTGTATGTACGCCATGAAATAATAATAATAATAATTTTATTATTATTATTATTATTATTATTATTATTCATGGGGTATAATAGATATTATAATATTATTGAAGTGCTGATACAAAATTATATAAATGATAAACCAAAACCCATGTTCTCTTAATGGATTGTTCTGCCTATTGAGTAGGGATAATAAAAAATTGTAAAGAGATAATCGTGGTATACAACATACATCTCCCTCTCTCTCTCCATATCATTCCCAAATTACTCCTTACAGATGATTAAAAATTAGGGAAACTCCTTCACGCCTAAAGGGTCTTGGTGGAATCATGGTGAAAAATGTAGGACATGTGATTTACTGCACTACAACAAAAAAAATAAATTGGCATTGTTTGAATATCAATGATGGTTGTGTTGATCCCCACTATAGGGATTATACATATCAATCATTATTACTCAATTGAGGTAATACAAGGTGCTTTCGGATGATGAAATACACCATCAATGAAAAGATACCAAAAATAGGTTATAATTTCTCCCAATATATATAAGTAAATTAAAATTTCAATGTGTTTGATCCCCTATTGGGGTTTCTTAAAACTATAAATTAAATAAAATTAAAATTTAATGTTAAGAGTAGGCACTTATGCACCACATAGATCCATATTTTTTGTGTCTTTTTATAAATTTTATGCTTCTTTAATGACTTTTTATGATCCTACATTGATATAATTAATTTATTCTTACAATATTAGGTATTTTGGCCTTTTATTAATCATCTTTGTCTACCTATTTTTAGCATTTATATAAATGATCTGACACATTTTAATACGTTTCCCTGTACTGAGAATATGAGATCACAAATTTCCTATGATTTTATTCTCTATCATGTCAAGATGATTATATAATTTTATATGTCAATAATGTTACTTGAGGAGCATGATTATGAAAAAATGTTTGTATGTTTTCTAGAATAATATAATTTTTTAGATATTTTTCAAGAAAATAAATTACTAGGTCCTTGGGTTGTGTGTACTTTTGAAAGATGTATAATCTAAATCGTCATAATATTCGATTATTTAATTCCTATTAACATTGTGATAATTTACATATATTTATCTCATACCTATAATAAGAAAGTCATATTTGATGTGGGTTGGGAATTAACCATTCTAACCTCAGTATAGTATAGGGTCCAACATCTCATTTTAGAAGGACTATACATTCCCATCTCATAATCATCATCACTATCCTATATAAAACCATGTTTATACATGTAATACACTACAACATATATATATTAATATTAACTCAAGCTATTATCACAACAGAATGTACATTAGTAGGATCCTAGAGCCACCATGATGAGTTTAGTGATTGAGTTTTATGAAATAAAAATATACCCCATGAATAAATGTATAGTATATTTTGAGCTATCTAAACACATTTAGGAATGAACAACATACTATAATTCATTATATACAATGATATACATACTATTCAATGTAAAAATGTTCAATATTGAAGTGGTAGAAGATCATTATATTTCACCACCATCTTGGATATTTGAAATAACACCCCAAATCATTTAGGTGTTATCTACCATACTAGTGTTGGAGGGGTAGTGTTCATAATCAATTTTTTAACGATATCAGTCACAAACCACATAGAGATAAAAAACCTATCTAACACCCTTAGATTTTGAAATATGAATATCATATTCGATATCATTTATGATGTGAAACAACATGAATAAAATGGAATATTACATCTTCAAACCATAACATATATTTTTATTCTCTTCAATAGAATGCAATGCATGCAACAATGGGCTTGAATGAAATGTGATACTTTATTAAAATATCATTATTTAATCATGGATATTATAACCCATATAGTAAATGGGGGGGATAAATATTTAAAACACTTTTTTTTGAAAATTATATGCTTCAAAAAATTATAACATAATTTAAAAGGATATTTATTGATTAGATATAAAATTAGAACCATTTGAATTAAAATTAAATTTTCTCAAAACAATGGAATTTTTCTAAAAGGTGATTTATTGTAGATTTTCATGTATAAATAATAATTAATTATTTCCAATTTTAGTAAATTTAATATAACAAATAAACATAATATATTAAATCATCAGATCGGTTTTTTTTTCATTTTTGTGATTTTTTTGAAAAAACGTTTTTTATGATTAATGAGAAATACTGATCTTTAATATAAAACCTCATTTTAATTTAACATATTAATAATATTAATTTATTTATAAATTAAATTATATTTTTAACAAAAGTAAATTTTTTATTTTATATAATGTAATTTATTATTCAGTTTTATATCATGTCATCCAATATATTTTATTGTAATTACTATCATATTGAATTTTTATTTAAATGATTTGTTAACTTTTGAATATTTTCTCTTTTAAAACCTTCTTTTACATCACGTTTGTGAGATTAATTCTAATTTAATTATAATCCACTTATGGGAATTCATTTTTATAAAAATTTTATCCAAAAATTGAATATAAATAATTTATCTTGCATAATAAGTTCTGCATAATTTTTGATAAAATTTAGTATTGAAAACGTACAAATTAATTACTGTAGATTAGGTAATATTGGATTTACTAGGGGTTTAACAAAATAAGGAAGGGGTAAATTAACAAAATCACTTTTCAAAAATCTATTTTATTACTATATTTAGAATCTATCATTTATGTGGAAAAATAAAACTCCATTTTAACCCCTGTGGAATTTGGAAAACATGGGGAAACCTTTTTGTTTACAAAGATTACAAGTGTGCCACTATCATAACTTACAAAAGGATACCCATATCCACTCTTCCTTCTATCTGCACACCAAATTGGTTTGGAAAAACCATTCATAAATCACATCCTGATTTTCCTATCCTCATACTAGAATCCTTAGATTGGCTAAAAATCTAACCACAGAAGGAATTGGTGAAATCTTAACGAGGTTACCCAAAAAATGGTAACAATCTTCAATCAGTATATTAATATTTTTTTGTTTTCCACCTACTTCAATTAAAATTAAATCATTATCATATATTAACCTTGAAATATTACATATACTAAGATGATGTTATAATAGGGTCATGACCACTAAATGAAAAGAGCCAAGAAGAAGATTTTTTTTATTTGGTCGTGGTTTAAACCACAGTGGCATGGTTTTGCGACAATTTCAAAAAACCATTACTAAATATAGTGTCAAAATCCAATATGATTCACCTTTATCTATTTAGTTCCAGTTTATAGATATATTTATAAAATATTCATTTATTGGAAATTTTAATCACCTCTAATTCCGAAAATATTTCCCCTAAAAACAGAAACTAAAATGAAGAAAACCTCTGCAAAATAATAGTGTTTTATATTTAGGGGTGGTTTTAAGATCTAAAATAATGTCCATCATCTTATATTAGCAGTTTTAACCACCTCTGATTGTTGAATTAAAAAAAGGTCTTGTAGATTCTGCTACCCCGGAACGACACTAAAAAAATGTAGAACATGTGTATCACCATAAGAAGCACACTAAATCCCCATAAAAATCATACAAAATCACACGATATAAAAAATATGTAATTCCGAATCACGAACATTAATTTACATTTAACCATAAATGGTTTCATCTCTATATGAAAAATGATACATCAACAGACCACCACATTCCTTATTATTCCAAGACAAAAAACAACCACTATTCTATGACTGATGAACTCTTCTCGTCACCATTTCCTTCTCCATCTGTACTTCCTACTACCATCACCTGTAAGAAAATTATATTGATAATTAAACAATGATATATATTTATATTTTAACATAAAACCAATAAAACATTGTGAAACAAATGATTATTAAGTTGTGTGATTTACCTGATCTACACAATTCATCGATGTAATATCAACTGAGACAAAATTGGTCATATTATGATATAAATCAAACAAATCATTCTTCAAAGATGATATATGTTTCACTTGTTCCTGAATTTTTATTTTCATAGAAAAAAACTCTCTATATGTATATCAAGGTAGATAGTGACTACGACTAGGAGTATATGTAGTGAAAATTCCCAATGGACTTCCATAGACCTTATATGGTAACGGCCCCAAACCTAAGATATGAACAAAACAAGGATGCTACTTACAAATGACTTTACCAACTAGGCCATCCTTGGAGATTGATTAGGACTACACATGATTTGAATCCAATAGTTCATGAATTTTTACCCATAAATAAAATATCTATCATTTTTATGTAATATATTAACATTGTGACAACTGATAAAAAGTTATTATAATGAAAAATTAATGCATACCCCAACTTCTCTAGAATAATAATTAACATAAATCACATAATAATTTTTATGAACACCTCACCACAGTTCTATTTGATAGGTTTGATGCCCAAAATTGTACGACTGCATTAAACATAGATAAATTAACAATTTAATGTATGGAACAAGTAATATTATCTTATAAATATTAAAACTAATGAAAATATTACCAGAGTTGATCATTTTACTGAAAAAAATATTTAACATCGTAGTGTGATTGATTACCTCAGTAAATTTAGAAATATGATTAATCACGTATACTCTATTAAATAAATTGATGCCTTAGGATTGAACTTTTTAAATGATCACCCCTTAATAATGATAGTGAAATTAAGTAATTATTGTTGTTTAATCTGAATATACTTTGAGTGTTCAGTGTGGATGCATCGGTTGTGTGGTTCTATTAGGCCTTAGGTCTTGTGTTGATCCTGTGGGGTTGTGGTTGGGGAAATGATGTGTCTATGTGGTGGTACATGTGGTGTGATGTAATCTTATGTTGACATATTGGATGATTGTGGAATAGATGATCTTTTTATACAGTGGCAGTATATCTTGAATGTGTTATTGGTTATATAGAGTGGTAGGCTTATGAAATGAGGATACTAATGGTTCTTCTTGGGGGGGGGGGAGATGGATGGTTAACTATATGATGAGTTTTGTGTGGATATGAAGTGAGGGTTTTGATTGTGATTGTGATGATGTGAGTTGTAGGGATTTGTTTTATGTTGGAGGGTTTTTTTGTTGATAGAAGGGACAAGGCGACATGGAATTAAGGAATGATAAAAAAAATGGTTGGCTATCATTCAATGTGGGGAGGAAGTGTTAAGTTATGTTTTTTATCACATGTTTCATCCTCTGTTTGGAATGGTTGTGAGGATGGTTGTGTGTTTTGGTTTTTAGTTTCCAATATAGGGATGGAATATAATGTAAATTCTTAATAAAATCAAAATGATTGGGTGTTAAGCAGTTTTTTTATCAACTTTAGAAGTTACCATCATTCATCTTGATACTCGAATTAAGATGTAGCAGTAATGAATGTTTTTGTATTTTTTTGTTGTTGGGAACCCCATTTGTTGCAATGAGTGTTTGATACCTATTTATATACATGTATTTACTTGTGATTTATATACTCACTACACCCTAGTTGAGCACTATGCACCAAACACCCCCATTGTCATGGGGGAGGGTGTCATTCCCAAACATCCTCTTAGGAGGGTGGCTGGATGGTCAGCCACTCTTCCCTTCTCCCTCTTCCAAGTAGTGATAGACCAAGAAACTTTGGGAAAGTAGTGGTTTGTGAGGC
The DNA here is from genome assembly GCA_963277665.1 of Viscum album. Classification (NCBI taxonomy): domain Eukaryota; kingdom Viridiplantae; phylum Streptophyta; class Magnoliopsida; order Santalales; family Viscaceae; genus Viscum; species Viscum album. The sequence continues at coordinate 964,879,094 of OY728133.1, read as the reverse complement.
CCAAGTTTGTGTGGGTGTGTTATGCTTACCAGGTTTCTTCAGTATGAGATGTGTTGTGGTTACCAGGTGTCTTCGAGATGTGATGTGGTATGTGAAACAATTGTTTTCAGGTTGGATTTGATGTAGTTTTGGGGACCAGATGTGTGCTAGTGGGATGTGGTGTGGTTCTTTGAGAAGAGGTGGGAGTGCGAGGACATTTGTCGTTAGGGTGTGAGAGTGGATAATCAGTGAGAATATAGTATGGGGTACCCTATCATCAATGTTATCTATATTAATTTACACGAATTGATTTTTTTGGTGAGGATGATTTTGGTGAGGTTGGGGTGGTGAGTATACATTGTTAGGTTATTTTGGGTACTGATATTTTCTCCTGGGGTTATTATTATGTTTCTCCACTTTTTCATGAGAAAAATTGGGTTTTCACTACTAAGTATACATGTATGCTCACCCTCTGTATATAAAACTCTTTTCAGGATTCCAGGAGGACTATGAGAACTATGTTGGGAATTACTAGCTCATATTTAGGGAAATCTACTGTATTTCTTCATAACATTGTTCTTTTTGTATTTATTCTAGAGAATTTTCAATGTATTTCTATAATATTTACATTAAAGAAACATGTTGGATGAGTTTTGTATTTATTTTATATATACATCTTTGAGTAGTTTTTATAGAGAACCTCTCTTTAAAAAAATTGATGTTTCACAATATTTGTGGAATACCTAATCATTATACAAACATACTCCAACTGGGTTATTCTTGACTAGAACCCATCCAATACATATCATACATAGTTTATATCATCATAACCTGTGGTAAAGGAAACATAAAAAATGGGTGGGGTCAAATGATCAGTATTGGTGAGCAAGGGAGACATGTATGCATAAAATGATCAAAAGGTTATGAGATTATGATTTTTAAAATAAAATATCACACCTTATATATATATTATAAAAACATCGATCATTTCATTATGATTTGTAGTTCATATGACATGAATCAAAATGTAATTGAGATCATAATCCATAAATCATTATTTAGGAATATAACATGTTATTGGTGAAAACACATAAGCATATAATTATTTTGATAGTAGCCAAGGCGTCACTACCAAGATCATCTTAGTTGGAAAATTCTTTTGCAGAATCAGGTGACACCCATTCTATCCCTATATTACATAACCAAATGATCCTCATTCCAGTAATGTATTATTGAACAGATTAACCATCATTCCAGCCCTGTATTATTGAACTGAAATACCTTCATTCCAGTCCTCTATTATTGAATTGAGTAAAACCTCATTCCATCCCTATATTACTGAACCAATTAAACCCTTGTTCCAACCCTGTCTTATCTCATGAGATAATTGGTTCAGTAAAATAGGGATGGAACGAGGTTTTACTCAATTCAATAATAGAGGACTGGAATGATGGTATTTCAGTTCAATAATACAGGGCTTCAATGATAGTTAATCTGTTCAATAATACATTACTGGAATGAGGATCATTTGGTTATGTAATATTGGGATTGAATGGTTGTCACCTGATTCTGCAAAAGAATTTTCCAACTAAGATGATCTTGGTAGTGACGCCTTGGATGCTATCAAAATAATTATATGCTTATGTGTTTTCACCAATTACTTGTTATATTCCTAAATAATGATTTATTGATTATGATCTCAATTACATTTTTATTCATGTCATATGAACTACCAATCATTATGAAATGATCGATGTTTTTATAATATATATATAAGGTGTGATATTTTATTTTAAAAACCCTAATCTCATAACCTTTTGATCATTTTTATGCATACATGTCTCCCTTGCTCACCAATACTGATCATTTGAGCCGACCCATTTTTTACGTTTCCATTACCACAGGTTATGATGATATCAACTATGTATGATATGTATTGGATGGGTTCTAGTCAAGAATAACCCAGTTGGAGTATGTTTGTATAAGGATTAGGTATTCCAAAAATGTTGTGAAACATCAATTTTTTTAAAGGGAGGTTCTCTATAAAAACTAATCAAAGATTTATATATAAAATAAACACAAAAATCATCCAACATGTTTCTTTAATGTAAATATTATAGAAATACATTGAAAATGCTCTAGAATAAATACCAATAGAACAATGTTATGAAGCAATACAGTAGATGTCCCTAAATATGAGCTAGTAATTCCCAACATAGTTCTCATAGTCCTCCTGGAAGCCTGAAAAGAGTTTTATATACATAGGGTGAGCATACATGTATACTCAGTAGTGAAAACCCAATTTCTATCATGAAAAAGTGGAGAAACATAATAAAACCCCCATGAGAAAATATCAGTACCCAAAATAACCTAACAAGGTATACTCACCACCCCATCCTCACCAAAATCATCCTCACCAAAAAAATCAATTCATGTAAATTAATATAGATCACATTGATGATAGGGTTCCCCATACTATATTCTCACTGATTATCCACTCTCACACCCTAACGACAAATGTCCTAGCGCGCCCACCTCTTCTGAAAGAACCACGCCACATCCCACTAGCACACATCTGGTCCCCAAAACTACATCAAATCCTACCTGAAAACAATTGTTTCACATACCACATCACATCTCGAAGACACCTGGTAACCACAACACATCTCATACTGAAGTAACCTGGTAATAATAACACACCCACACAAACTTGGGCCTCACAAACCACAACTTTACCAAGGATTCATGGTCTATCACTACCTGGAAGAGGGAGGAGGGAAGAGTGGCTGACCATCTAGCCACCCTCCTAACAGGATGTTTGGGAATGACACCCTCCCCCATGACAATGGGTGTGTTTGGTGCATAGTGCTCAACTAGGGTGTAGTGCGTATATAAATCACAAGGAAATACATGTATATAAATAGGTATCAAACACTCATCGCAACCAATGGGATTCCCAACAACAAAAAAATCCCAAAATATTCATTACTGCTACATCTTAATTCGAGTATCAAGATGAATGATGGTAACTTCTAAATTTTATAAAAAAACTGCTTAACACCCAATCATTTTGATTTTATTAAGAATTTACATTATATTCCATCCCTATATGAGAAAATAAAAACCACAACACACAACCATCCTCATAACCATTCCAAACAGAGGATGAAAATTATGATAAAACACATAACTTAAGACTTCCTCCCCACATTGAATGATATCCAACCATTTTCGTTATCATTCCTTAATTCCATGTCACCCTGTCCCTTCTATCAACAAAAAACCCTCCAACATAAAATAAATCCCTACAACCCACATCATCACAGTCACAATCAAAACCATCACTTCATATCCACACCAAACTCATCATATAGTTAACCATCCATCTTCCCCCCCAAGAAGAACTGTTAGTATCCTCATTTCATAAGCCTACCACTCCCTGTCACCAATAACACATTCAATATGTACTGCCACTATATAACAATATCATCTATTCCACAATTATCTAATATTTCAACATATGATTACATCACACCACATGTACCACCACATACACACATCCTTTCCCCAACCACAACCCCACAGGATCAACACAAGACCTAAGGCCTAATAGAACCACACAACTGATGCATCCACACCGAACACTCAAAGTATATTCAGATTAAACAACAATCATTATGTAATTTCACTATCATTATTATGGCATTGAATGATTGCTGAAATGAAATAAGTGGTTGATAAATGAATAGTTGACAACACATACTATATTTTTCTATATCAATAATATCATTTTCATGATCAATCATTACATCATCTACTTTATCCACACTTGTATGAAAAAAAATTCAATATCATGAAAGAAAAATAAGCCCACTTATTAAAGTTGATGGGATTCAATGTCAAAGGTTAAATCTTCCAATTCATCACCAATATCATACATGTCCCTTTGTTTTACTTGAGAAAATAAAATCTACCCTTAATCCAAAAAATATTTAACATAATATAACATGTTTTATTGCGATGATAAGATATACAAATCATGTAATTCACAGTCACCGACATCCGTCATGGGAAAGAAGTTTAGAGAAGTAAATTACAATGAATCACTTTTAATACCCTATATAATATCAAACCAATTGAATAAAAATAATGCAATTGAAATACTCCTATGGTATTTTAATAGAATAATATAAATCAGCTTTCCATAGTATCCCATGTTGGAAAACATAAATATTCAACTATTCTGGGATTCCAAACCTTCTTCACAATTGTCTTTATGACATTTAAATCCATTCACATTGTAAGAGGTGAACTATCAGACCGGTTTTATATGACCTAATGAATGATATAATAAATCGTCTAAAAAACATGATTATCAGTATTCATGATAAAAAAGTAATATAAATTTTTACATTGAAAAATATACTTGTCAACCTAATATCCATATTGATTTCAATATTTATGAACATACACATCATGCAAACCATTCTACAAGAACATTACTAACAACTTATATTATATCATTCTCATTTCTTGTTTCGCCTCTCATTTGTCCCATTGTTTGTTTCCAAAACTCTTCAATATACGTATTTAAATTTTTTTATTCAGTGGTACATTTATTTGTTCTTTTGATTATCTTATTTATTTCAGTGTAACATTTATGCTCCTCCCAACTGATTGACCAATATAAAGATTGATTCTTGCATTACAATTTTACTGAGATTGAGTTGATGTTTCGTCAACGCATCCATATAAATTGAATATTTTCTCAATGTCATTAATGTATGTAGAACAAAATATAATATTATCATATTCTAAATATCCTTTAGATATAGGTTTATTAGATTGGTCTTTATTATTCCCATTTGATTTTAGATGCCCAAGATATCTGTGAAATAAAAGAAAAAAAACATAATAGTGTATTTAATGAACCTCCAATAATTTTTTACATAAAAAAATATAAATAAGGTATATATTAATTGGATAAAACCATTTATAATGTACACAACCTCCAAATTTAGCTTCCTCAACCAAATCAATAGTTAAATGCATCATGGCAGTAAAAAATGATGGAGTAAAAATCATCTCCATTACCCAATGTATCAACACAAATATCTCCTGGAGGTTTTTATGATAAAATTATATTAGTGATATCTACCATTCCAATCTGAATAATGTGCAAAATTGGAGTACAATAAATGTACGATTTTCAGGTAATAATATATGCAATTTTAATGGAATTAATTATTGTAATGAAATATGTGTATCATGACTTTTCAATTCAGGTAACCTAAGTTGAAATAAGTAATAAAATGTTGAAGTTTTACCTAAATAACCATTAGATACCTTCATATTTTTCAAAATTTGAAGGAATGATTCTTTATCCCAATTTTTCATCGAAAAAACAACAAAAGCATACATTCCATTCTTACTCGGCTAGAGATAACTATTTAAGTTGATTAATTGAATGTATTTCCAAGAATTGAGATGTTAATTCAATTTTCCATTCTCATTAAGCAATTTGGAGATTAAATTTTTTAAAGAATATTCTCATATATCTAATGAAAATTATGCCACTGCCAATTAAATTCCAAATATGAATGTTTGATGAATACATTTTTTCCCATTTTTTCATATCAATTTCACTTAATGATGCACTTTGAACAAATTTCCCACTGTCATTCATATTATGCACATTCCCAAATTCAAGGTCAACATTTCCATGTTGTGTCAACTTTATAGAACCTTCTTAATACATTTTAGGTGGTCTACAATAAATATAACCATTGAATTTTGACTTGTTCAACTGATATCTACAAGATGAATCAACAAAATCATATATGAAAAAATAGGAACCATTTTCTATTGTGAGGTGGTCATTTAGGATCAAAATCAATGTTCCTAACATGATAATACAAAAAAAAATACATGTGTTCCAATAAGAAAAATTCCCATGTACATGGAAATCACTAATGGTACACCGTAGAGAAGCTTGCATTTGGAATATTGTTTGATAGGATGCATCATAAATATCTTTATCGTAACATTATAACTGATATAATTAATCAATTAATGGCAAGAAAGAATATATCAAAATCATTTCCATGCACATTTTTTCATGGAATAATAATTTAAAGGATAAAATATGTTTGTCGAATACACATCCATGGAGGAAGATTGTAAGGGTTCTAATGAGATGGAAAATTCTATAATGGGTTCTCAATGTACCAAATGGTTTGAATCCATGGGAACCTAACCCCAACCTAAATTCCTCAGATTAGATGAGAAATATGTATGTAATGAATAAAATTATTTCCATGTTTGTGAATATTATAGATATTTCATTAACCCATCGTTGTTATCATCTAAAAAAATCAACTTCATCTATTTTATTTTTTTGATGAAATGAATAATAGTTTCAATCAAGGATTTAATGTAATGGGACACAAAACCATTACAAGGTTTTTCTTTTTCTACTTCATAATAGTATTTTTTTGATTCAAAATCCTAACATCACCCATTTACTACGATGTAGATGTATTTTTTTTAACCATGTATTATTGAATCATCTCCCCAAAAAATAATACAATCATTGGGACACACATTTAAGTTTTCTATAATTCAAACCAATCATGTTAAGACCTTTTTTTCAAATATAAAAAACAAAGAGATCCTTTCTCTAGAAAATACATCATGTTATAGTTCAAATATATTGGACATCACAATATTTTTAATTCCACCTAGGTATTTTCTATGGTACAACTTCAGCAAAATAAAATGTTTTCAATATTTGAAAAAACCACTATAAAACAAAATATTAACATCACCATCCAAACCATGAAACACATTTGTCTACTCATCGGAATTTTACCTAATATTAGTCTCCACAAAATCATGAGTAGTATCCAATGATATGTTACAATAATGATATGGTTGTCCTATAGTCTCAATGACATCACTTGTGATGTTATTATTTATACCAACTTCAACTAGTTTTTTTGATTTGTTTTAATGATGATTTATCTGTATTTAAATAGAGAATGAATTGTTTATATGGTTTTTCATTTTATTGTCCACTATCGATGATGTCTGTAGCTTATTCTGTAGATTGAAATCATGAATCAAACTTTCTTTGACATTTGATTCTCCATTCCAAATACAACACAAATATGGACAAGGGAATTTCTTCAATATTTGTTGTTTATAAACATTGTCTCTAATAAACCATCTTCTAAATTTTCATTTTTGACATGTACATATTATTCTCCCATAAATTTGTTGATTATAAATTAACAAATCTTAAAAATCCTCCACCCCTTAGCATGCTGATGTGTGTTCTTCGGTAATGTGATCAAGATTTTATCCTTATCAAAATGTTCCAACAATTTATTTAAAAAAATTAAAACACAATAGTATTAATAAGTATGAAAAGAGATAAATGGAGTGAAGAAACAACACAATCATTTATAAGTTGAGTCATAAAACTAATAAGAAATTAAAACCTAAAAAATTAAGTTGAAGATTTTTGTGAGATTATATATCAACATTGACACGTTAACTGATGAAATATAAAGGATTAGACTTGTAAAAATTAAAGGTGACTATAATATTATATCCATAATAAATTATGGTATGATGTTAAAATATTAATTTCAATACATCCATTATATATCATAAATTATAAATATTAATGGTTTCAAGGAAACGGTTATAATCCCCACATAACCATTTTATTTAATAGAAGATAGAATTTTACACAGTAAAGGGTCAAAGAATGATGTCAATAACGATTTGTAGGAAGAAAATCAAATTTATCATCATCATAAAGTTACATTATTGAAAATTTTGTTTTTTTTGAATAATATATAAAAATATAAGAACATTTGGATTATGATTCCAAAGAAAAATCACTATTTAATCTTGAATACATCATACATGTCACTCACTAGTGAGATTAGTTTGAGGCTTTTATGAAATTTTAACATAGAGATTTAATAAAAAAACATAGAAATGTTTTCATTTTATAAAAACAACAATAATGCAAAAAAATAATGCTAATATTGTTGTTTTTCATATTTTATATGATAAGACATGTGTCTTTGTGGGATTTTTCCTTAATTATTATTAGAGTTGTTGAAAATAAAATCAATAGTATATTACAAAATAAAATATCCATATTTTTATTCTTTTATGTTGGTTTGTATACTCCTGATGTGAAATGATAATTAACCTCTCAAAATATACATTGTGTTATCCATAACTAATATTTATAAAGGATTATTATAGTTCTAAATTAAACACTTCAATTAATATTTGGTATGATTATATTATTATGATATATAATATTTTCAAGAGGGATAATAAGGGTTTCATATGTTTTATTACCATTGAAAAATACCATAATGAATGTATATATAATAATTAATTGGTATTCTAGTGGGGTACAAATTATATTTATATTTCTTTATACATGAGTTTGGTGTGATACGCTGCTTAAAAACCATCTTTTCTTGATTCATTTGTTATGATGTCTTTGTGTACTTGATTATTATTGATCATTTGGGAACGTTCTCCAACATGTCGTTGGAAATAGAAAAACAATGTTTTCATTAATCCTCTGATAGGATTAGAATGTCATGTGGTCCCTTAACTCAGATTGAATGATGAATTTTATAACAAATAATATATATGATAAATGATGTATTTATCCAGATAGATTGTGGTATATTATTTTATATTAAATATGAATAAATGAAATGCGATGTATTCCTAGATCTAATCAATTTTAAATGAAGAATGAATAATTTCTGATCCGTTATTTGATATTGAACTATGTTATGTCATATTTTTTCTCTATTTCATGGTGGGATAGATCGAATTAAAATGATCTAATGAATATGGTGTATTTAGTGTAAATATATATAGAGATACAAGAGTCTGATAGAGATCACAACTGATCCCATTGATGATTGTTTAAAGAACTCATAATAACCAACCCATAAACAATTGATTTATAGAAAATTATTCATTACATATTTTTCCAAGAAATTTTACACTTAGTGTTTTAGATAATATGGAATTTCCCTTAAATTAAAAATATATTATTCCTCCTAAATAGACACAATATATTATATAACTATTGAAATACCCCAACTCGGTTCTCGGATAGAACCCCATAGCGGATACTAGATTTCATAATTTTTCAAACTCTTCCTTATTCCATGTTAAATTGACTAGAATGTGTGGGTTGAGAGAAAAAGAATTATTAATATTTAGATAAGAAATAAAATTAGGTAGGGCTTTGAATTTTAAAGAATCCATTAAGGATGAATTATAAAATAACCATCCTTATGGATGAATAAAATTATTTTTTATTTAAAAAAGTGGTGATTAAAATTTGAATAATAAGTAACTATGAGTCACAAAAAAATGCATCGGAAGAAAGGTATAAAATTTTGTCATTTTAATGAGATAAAAAATATAGGTAACATAACAATTTTGAGGATTAAAATGCTAAAATTGTGGTATCTTCATTGTTAAGAAATTTTATGCTAAGAATGGAGTCTTAGAAGCTACCCATGCTAATAGGATAACCATATCCACCTCCACTAAGGCAATTGGTTTATTTTTCACTTATAATAAAAAAATGTTTTTAATGATTAAAGAAATTCATGTTCTGGGAAGAAATCCATATTCTTAAATAAGAGAAATCAATTAAAATAATCAATAGTGAAATTCAAATTTATCCATAGATAATGATCCATAACACATGGATAGAGAAACAAAATTTCTTAATAGTACTTTGAATTTATATAGAATATAGTCATATAGCATAAATTAAATGGGAATATACAATATATGGAATTTTCAAAAAAATGATATATCACATATGTATATAAAAAATATTATATATGCAATCTAGAATGTGTATAAATAGATTTTTTTAGAAGAAATAATATATACATCCATATTCAATATCGATATACTAAATATGAAATGTCAATATTCGGAATACTCGGTATGTATACACTGAATGTTTATCATCATAATACTAAATATGCTATATGTCTATTTTTAATTTACATATATGGAATATACTGAACATTTCATATCCATATGTTGAAAATAAAATAATCATATACACAATATATGTCACGAACCATCCCAGATCGACCCTGAACCGATCACCCGAGACTACCCCTGACATGGCCCGACGGGCATTCCCGAACGCCACAGGCTGGAAACTAGTGTCGGGCATCAAAAATAAACAAGTGGGAATGATTTGGGACATAAATGAAAGAAAAATATATAAATAAATAACTTAAAAATAAAAGTGAAAACTAGGATCAATGAGAAAACACGGCTGTACTTACCTTAATGTGACCCTATGGGTCACCACCAACCTCAAACTAACATCGGGATATGGCGACTGAATCCATGTAAGGTGGAGTAACCAAATATAAAAAAACAAAGGTAAAACTATAGGTGTGAGTATTGAAACATAGTAGGCATGCCCAAACAATCAATTATCATATGTATTTCCATTAAATAAATGATCCACTGATTTCAAGTTTGAAATACAATGTATAGAACTAGGTTTTTACACATTTTCTTCTTAACAACAAATCACGATCCATTGTACTTCATATTTTAAACAAATTATTTACAAAAGAGGATGCTTTAAAAATTTTAAAGGAAGAGGGATTGTGAAGTGTAAAACATTTAAAAAACAATTTTTCGCAATATTCATAAAGATCACTTTTATCCGCATTAACAAAGTGACACATCATACAAGATGGAAAATGCAATAATCACAGAAGGGAAATGGAAAATAAAAAGGATGAGTAATCAACCAAACAAGGCACCTCAATCATCTGTCATAAAAAACAAAGTGATGATATACATGGGAAAACCTAGGATCTCTTGAATAGTCTAGAACATACTATCCATGTGACTCATACCATAGCATTCCTTCTCTCAATGATGTCATTATGCCCAAATGTAAGGTATCGCCATACCTGGCCTATCCAAGGGGCCCAACCCCTAGCAGAGTATAATAAGTACTAAGGGCCACTAGCCAGTGCATTGTCTAAACTATTGTAGGAATCATTCTCTAAAAATTATCTTTCTATGCTAGGTTCCCATGTTCAGACAAAAAGGGGGTGAGCCAATAATGTCAAACAAGCAGTCACAATTACATTCCTCACATACATTCAACACACAGAACAAAGTCACCCCTGAGTCACCCCAAGGTAATTTTTCCCTCACCTTTCAACCATTTGATCACAGGAATGTCCTACTCAGCAGACCATCCATAACATAAAACTCAACCAAAGCAAGTAGACCACATCCATTGAGTGTTTTCTTAAGATAACTAGTTCTAAAAAAAGACCAATCGGGCCTCACATATTTTTTCGCATGCCAAAACATTTCTTAAGGAATCACATGCACGCTATTTTGAAAACTAGAAATACACATAAAAACCCATTTAAGAAACCCAAACCAACATTTTAAATCTAATACACATTCACAAGGGCTTAAGGGGCATTTCATCAGGAAATTGATGTTAAAAAATAATCAAACCACTTAAAAAACACATTACAGGAGATAAACAACTCCAATTCAAGACAAGAAAATTTTAATAACAGATCTATATCAGTAATTAATATTATAACTAAGTGTGAAATGCAATAAATAAATGATTCTTAAATATAATGGTTAATGCATATAGATCCTACCTTAGATAAGGAAGTGAACCAAGACGAGACACTTCGGCTCTTGGAGCCTCCGACAAATGATGCTCACACTAGCACGCACATACACTCTCATACAAATATATATACCCTTAATCCATTGAACATATTAACCATGCCATGAGAGAATAAGTTCAAGGAATATATATATATATATATATACATATAAACATACTTACCTATTTATGTGTGTGTTTGCACCACCATGAAGCCACCCAATCTCTAATTAGTTATCCTAGAGGAACGAACATTATTTTGAAACCAACAGGTCATTCAAGAAATCATATCTAAAATAAAAATATTTTAATGTGAGCAATTTCAAACTAACCATAATGTTTTGTACACCCCAAATACATTTACCAACAGAACTTTAAAATCCATTTTCAGTAATATGAAATCTTATTTTCGTTATACAATTTCCAAATGGGCCTCACCCTTCTTATACTTCCTTTTTAATCCATTTTTAGAAACTGTGCAAGGAACTGACTTAATTTTGAATGAAATGAACTGTTTATGAAATCATGATTAAAAAAAACACAATTTTCCATAATCAAACTGCTTTCAATTTCACAAACACCACAACAATTTTTCAAATGCATTTACCATTCCTTAATAAATTTATGAAACCCCTTTGTAAAAACCCACTATCAATGCATTCTCATCTCAAGTGTCTTTGAAATGACATTTCACAAACATTGTATAATCCTAAAAAATCAATGTAGTACCATAAGGATGCACAAATGGAAATATTACCATATTATTTAGAGACTAATTTTACACCATATACTCATGTCAATATACCTCAGAAAAAAATATTTCGCATAATATAAAATATGTAATTTCAATATTAAAATCCAAACAACATTTAAACAAACAAAATTTGTATAAACAAACATATAAATAATAAAACACAACCTCAAAAGTTATTTTATCAAATTATAATAACATGAAAATACCATAATTGAGATAACTATGAGTATACACATGGTGAGCAACACATATTAAAATTAGTTTAAGACATATAAGAACTAATGGTTTGCACCAAAATGAAAGGGGGATGGAAACGCTTACCTCAAATGAGTGAATTTGCGATTAAACCACTGGAGGAGAAAGAATAAGCCTCTGAGAACAAATAGAATACCCTAGAGATAAGAGAAAATGAACCTAACATTAATCCTACCATCTAGGTTTCAGAAAAAAAAATTATAACCCCCAAGAATAAACACAATGATGGATTAATGCTTACCGGTGGGGAAAGAGCGGAGGTTGAATACACTGCAATGATGAGAGGTAGCTGCTGGAGGGGTCGCGTCGGTAGGCAAGGGAACTGTCGGGCGAGGCCGGACCAGAGAGGAGGTCTGGCCGGAGTGGGGTGGCATCGGCAAAGGGTAGTGTGGAAGACAGTGGATGTAGAATGTGGGGAGATCCTCTAGAGATGACATTAGGAGGCGGCTCGGGGAGTGATGCAGCCAGAATGTGAGGCAAGCATAGATCTGCAGGAAGAGGTGAGGCCGGCGGAGCAGGCGACAAGGTGGATGGGCGAACGCGGAGGGCCGCAGGCGAAGGTGCTGAAGGCAAGGTCGAGTGCGAAGGGGGCTGGTGTTTTGGTGTAACGCTACTATACAGAGGGATAGAAGGGGGTCGGGGGCTCGCGCAGGGAATGGGGAAAAAGGGGGTCCGAGAGTTTGGTTTATCTAAAAAGAAAAAAATCATTTTATGTTATAATAATAATAATAATATTATTATTAATAATAAAATCAACCAAAATGATGTTATTATTATTCATAAAACTATACTATTATTATTATTTCATGGTTAAACATTATTTTATCAAAATATATTTTATTAAAATATTATTTTACTTCATTTCATTTTACTTGCCCCTAAATTAATTTATTTACTTATTTCAGATGTATGGAAACCACACGGCTCGCGTGCCATCAAGTGCGCGGTCGAGCGAGTTGCACTCGAACCGTGCCACCAGACACTAACCACCTAGAAAGTCAAAGTACATGTTGACATAAAATTCAATATGTGATGTGAATGTCATACGTTGAACCCAGTCAGGGTGTGAAAAATCTCCCCACCACTTACACATTCTTCCCCCAGAAATTCCCCATGTTGAATGATATCCAAAGCTTGAGTTCGTGCCTGAACAGAGCCAAAAAGGAATGTCAAGTGCCTTGGGTTGACTAATCACTCCACAAGTCACTCCCGACTGGTCACAAAGAAACCATGACATAAAATGAGGGGAGAACATGAGAGGCTTCTCCACACCATAAGAACTGATCTAACATCGAAACATTGAAACCCATGCACACCAACCCGGGGAGGGGATAACGCGGGAACTCCCAACCCGAAAATACCGGCTTCTCCACATGAGTTGAGCAGGACCACTGAGAATTAAATGGAACACCACGACAAGGCCACCCGGTATATCGGTATACCAAAACAATGAACTCCCTATAACAACACTGCTGGAACCGAGAATTCCCCAAACCGATTTAAGACTCCCAACACATCCAACTCCCTTAGTACAAGCAATGAGACACTTCCACTAAAACCTGGAACTCTCGACACAAGACAAAAAACCCCCCAACACTCACATCCGCAAACGATCAATAATAAAACCAGGAATAACCCACACAAGGTCCAAATACACTTCTATGAAAACCAAAAGACTCAAGAGGCCAAATTCAGAAGAATATGGCTACTATGATCACTAAAGATCGCACTATTTCCGTAAAATATGAACTTACAACAGTGGGAAAATAGGGACAAGGAAACCCTAAATGTCTCTATTCAAAGACAAAAGATAAAGAATCAAGCGAAGGTCTCACATGCCTCTAAAACCCTAACTGTGCACGAGTGTCACCCCGAGACCTGAGGCTGTGGCTCTGATGGCTGAAGCATCTTATGCCTCACTGTCAGACACGAGCATCCCTCAATCAGGACTCTTTCGAATGATAATTATTTTAGAACCTTTCCCAGTGACCCGAATGGTAACATAATAGGAGGACTTCTGAGTGATGAGACAAGATGGATTAGGATGCCTGAACCAGCAACAGCAATGGGACATTAGAAAGTAGTTTTAAAAACCACATGTCGACACCGACAAAAGGGATTTCATTAGTGGTAGGTTCCTCTCATATACCCCGCTTGAAAAATGGGGAACCCTTACGAATGATGAGAGGCACCAGATTTTCTATGCACTTGATCTCTAGATGTTGACTCCTTAATGTGGCCAACACAGGCCATCACTAACCACTGGACTTGTTAACTATGGATGAGCCCTCACCTCTTTTCGCCTTCGACTTATTAGGTATGATCCATTGGATAGAGATGGACTTTAACACCTCCCATAACATCCCAACTCCATGTATGATATGACATACACCCACATTGGTCCAAGGCTGGACCATCCCCTAAACCCAAGACAATATGAACTCTAATGAACTCGGGAGTCCCCAACCACATGAATACATGATCTACTCCCCTCAAACCACTTCACTGCCCCTAACGAATCCCGAATGCCTCGAAAGAAAAGAAACACTCGATAGAAACCAGAATCGGGAATGACTTGTTAAAATATTTTTAGGAAATTATTGGGTGGAATATTCTGATGAACATGAAAAGAAACAAAATTGATGCCGACATCAAGCCAAAACTCAAATCGAAAAAAACACCCTAAGCTGAGACAACCGGACCAGAATTCTGAACATGCTTAAACACAACCAAAAGAAACCCCACAAGCCAAGTGTAACAGACTTATAAGTCAAACATATATAAACACAGGAAATATCCACCTCTCAATATACCAAAACCCACATTTCAAGAAATATCAAAGTCCCAAAATCACTTTTTCATTCAAGTCCATTTTAGAAAAATAAATCCAAGCTTTAAATTCCAAAACCCCACCCTTGGAATTCATTGAATCGCCGCATAAGACATCATTACTTTTTACTCAAATAAACCATACTTATATGTCGATATCCACTTCACGCATCTACCCACACATATGCAGTCGATCATAATGAATACAAGGGATGCTCTTTCCATTCCATTACCAAATCTTGATATAGACATACTTTTCAAAATAGAAGCACTTCCTCTTTAAAAATGTGCTTCACCAATTTCAATACAGCTTGAATGAAATCCCAATTTTACCAGAATTAATACCATTAAAGAAAGAACTCTTTCAATTCAAAACCACCTAAATTTCAAAAAACACTTTTACACCGTCCAAAATCCATACAAATCACAACTAACAATGGATGACCAGAATGAGGACCTGGTGCTTTTTCCCAACCAAGCGACATGATAGTGGGCCACGCCCTATGTAATACATAACACCAGAGGCCCTTGAACTAAGAACCTGGGCTCCACATGGGTCACTACTCCATGTGGGGTCACAGCTTGACATCGAGTCACCTCTATTGTCATCCCTCAATCTAAAAAAAATCCAAAAGACCCCAAACCCAGACTACCCATGGTAGGTCAGGTCTCATCACTAGTAGTGGTGATCAAGAATTGTCCCGCAACATACCCCATAATCTCCAACAGTCCTTATCTCCATCTACCAGACATCACAAATAACAAGGGCCTAATCCGATACCATTTTGTCACGAATCAACCCGGGTCGACCCAGAACCGATCACCTGAGCCGACCCCTGACATGGCCCAAGGGGCGTTCCCTATCCCAACAGGCTGGAAACTAGTGTCGAGAATCAAAACTAAACATGTGGGAATGATTTGGGCCACAAATGAAAGACATATAAATAAATAAATAACTAAACAATGAAAGAGAAAACAAGGAGAAATGAGAAAACAAGGTCATACATACCTCTATGTGACCCTGTGGGTCACCACCAACCTCAATCAACCGTCGCTCTATGGAGACTGAATCGAAGCAAGGTGCATAAACCCAATGTAAAAAAACAAATGTAAAATTGTAGGCATGAGTATTAAAATTCAGTAGCCATGCCCAAACAATATATTCTCATATGCATTTCATTTAAATAAAAGATCCACCAATTTCTTGTTTGAAATACAATGTATAGAACTAGGTTTTTACACATTTTCTCCTTAAAAACAAATCACGAACCATTGCCCTTCATATTTTAAATGAAATTCGGTTCCATAGAGGAAGCTTTAACCTTTTTAAAGAAAGAGGGATAGTGAAGTGTAAAATATATAATACAAACCATTTTCTGTAAACTTTTTAAAGATCAATTTTATCCTATTTGGAAAATAGATGCATCATACATGAAGGAAAATGCAATAATCCAATAAGGGAAATAGAAAATAAAAAATCCAGAGTAATAAACCAAACCAGGTACCTCAATCATCCGCCATAGACAATTAAGTGCAGATATACATTGGAAAACCATCGAGCTCATGATTATTCTAGAACATACTATACATGTGACTCATTTTGAAGGCATGCCTACTCTGGATGATGTCATAATACCCAAATGCTCAGTATCTCCCTACGTGGCCTAACCGAGGGACCCAATACCCAAGCAGAAGATAATCCGTACTAAGGGACACTAGCCAGTGTGTAGTCTAAACTAGTGTAGCGATTGTTCTCTGAACATTCACTCACTATGCTAGGTTCCCATGTTCAGACAAAAAGGGGGTGATCCTATAATGTCAAACAAGTTTTCACAAGTACATTCCTCAAACACGGTCAACACACACAACAAACTCACCCCCCATGTCACCTGGAGGAAATGCGTCTCTCACCTTTCAACCATTTGATCACTGGAATGTCCTACCCGGTGGACCATCCATAACATATAACTCAACCCTAGTAAGAGGACCACATCCAAGGAGAGTTTTTTTAAGATAACTAGTTTTAAAAAAGTACCAATCGAGCCTCACATAGTTTTTCGCATGCCAAACCATTTCAAAAGGAATCACAGACATGCCATTTTGAAAACCAAAAATAAACTTCAAACCCCATTTTTGAAACCTAAACCACATTTTAAATCTAATAAACACTCATAAACCCTAAAGGGGAATTTTATCAGGCAATTGATGTGAAAACATACTCAAAAAACTTATTGGAATACATTACAAGAGATAAACCACTCCAATTCAAGACAGAAAATTTTACTAACAGATCTATATCAGTAATTAATATAAAAACTAGGTGTGAAATTCTATAAATAAATGATTCTTAAATTTAACATTTAAAGCATAGATATCCTACCTTAAAGAAGGAAGCGAACCAAGCCGAGGCAGTTCAGATCTTGGAGCATCCGACGAAAGATGCTCACACTAGAACACATATACATTCTCTCTCTCACACACACACATATATATACCCTTAATCCATTGATGATATTCCCAGCACCATGAGAGAATATGTGCAAGGAGGTTATATATATACATATAGACACACACACACACACACATTCCTATGTATGTGTGTGTGCACACCACCAAGAAGCCACTTAAGCTCTAATTAGTTAAACTAGAGGAACCAACATAATTTTGAAACCCACATACTTTTCAAGAAATCATAATCTAAAGAAACACTATTTAAAAGTGTGCCATTTCAAATGGTCCTTTATGTCTTGTACACCCCAAATAAAGATACCAAAATCACTTCAAATGAAATATTCAATAAAAATGAAATCTCATTTTTGTTAATCATTTTCCAATGTTCCACAACATTTTTATACTTCCTTGTTAAACCATTTTTAGAAACTGTACAAGCAACTAACTTCATTTAGAAAGCAATGAAATGTTTAAGAAACCATGATTTTAAGAAACACCATTTTCCAGAAACAAACAACTTTCAATTTCGCATACACCAAAACCATTTTTCATTTTCACTTACCATTCTTTAATTAATTTATGAAACCCCTTTGTAAAAACCCACTATAAATGAATTCGCATCTCAAGTGGCTTTGAAAAGAAATTTCGCACACTTTGTATAATTCTAAACAAAAATACGAGAAGTACCCTAATAAAGAACACATGAAAACATAACCATATTATTTAGTGACTAATTTGTCACCATATACTCATGTCAAGACACCTCCGGAAAAAAATATTATTCACAACATAAAACATCAAATTTCACTATTAAAATCCAAAAAACATATAACCAAATAAAATTCGTAAAAACAAAGATATAAAAAATAAAAAACATAACCTAAAAAATTAAATTATAAAATTTTATAGACATGAAAATACCATAATTGAGCTAACTATGAGTATAAACAAGGTTCACAACAAATACTAATATTTTTTCAAGACGTATAAGAACTAATGGTTTGCATTGGAATGAAAGAGGGATGGAAACACATTCTTCAAAGGCGTGTGTTTGCGGTGAAACCTCTGGAGGAGAATGAATAAGCCTTTGAAAACAAAACGCAAACCCTAGACCTAAGGTAAACTGAACGAAACATTAATCATACAATCTAGAGTACAGAAAAAAAATTAAAACCCCAAAGAGGAAATACAAAAAATATTAATGCTTATCAGTGGGGAAATTGGGGAGGTCGAACGCACTATAGTGAGGAGGGGATGTTGCCGGAGGGGTTGTGTCAGTGGGGAGGGCATCGTCGGGCGAGGCCGGAATAGAGAGGTGGTCCAGACAGAGTAGGGTGGAATAAAAAAAGGGTGGTGAAAAAGACAGTGTTGGTTAGATGCGGGGAGATACGCTGGAAACGACATTAGGAGGCAGATCGGGGAGTGGTGCAGCTGGGACAGGAGGCTGACATGGATCCGCGGGAAGAGGCAAGGCAGGCGGAGCTGGCGACAAGGTGGATGGGAGAATGTGGAGGGCAGTGGGGGAAGGTGTCGGAGGCAAGGGAATGTGTGAAGGGGGGATGGGGTTTGGGTGTAACGCCGCTACGCAGAGGGAGAGCGGGGGGGGGGGGGCTCGTAGGGAATGAGGAAAAGAAGTGGGGATGTGATTTAGGTTTAGCTAAAAAGTAAAGAAACATTTTCTGTTATAATAATAATAATAATAAGAATAGTAGAAGTAGTAGTAATAATAGTAATAATAATAATAAAATCATCAAAAATAATGATATTATTATTCTTAAAACTATACTATGATTATTATTTTATGCATAGACATTCTTTTATTAAACTCTATTATATTAAAATATTATTTTACATCATTTCATTTTACTTGACCTTTAATTAATTAATTTAACTATTTTGTATGTCGGGCAACCACGCATCTCGCATTCCCTAAAGTGGAAGGTCGAGCGACCTGCGCTCGAACCGTGCCACCCAACACTAACCACCTACAAAGTCAAACTGTGTGTTGACGTACAATTTTATAATTCGCGCACAAGTCACACCTCAAACCAGGTCGGGGTGTAAAAATATAATTATAATGAATTGAGTGTGTAGATAAATTAAAATTAGGAAATTTTGGGTCCTCAATAGATATGAAATAACATTTTTTTTTTCAAAAAGTGGGTTGTCAATATAAGGGTAGAATAAATAAAACACTCCTTTGGGGGGGGGGAATGGGGCCAACATGAGGGGCCATGAAGGGGTTGGGGACTCAAAAGAGCATGTAGGGGACGATAATGGAGAAGGAAGACAATGACAAGGGGGAGAGGGGGGCCATCATGAGTGGGATAAGGGGGATAACGTGAAGGGGATCGGGTTTGATAGCATCGAGGGAAGAGAGGGGAGGACGTTAGGTTGGGGTGGAGAGGTGTAATGTGTTCATAAACATTAACCTCATTTTTTAGAAAAATTTCGTTAAAATTTAACAATTTTTTAGAGAGTTTTTCTTAAGACACCGTGAAAACCCACCGCTAAAAAAAACATTTGGTATAGTGGAATAAGAAAAATCCCCACTTCCATAAAATGGGTTATGAAATAATAACTTGTGCATACGGAGGATTATAACAGTTTGAACCAATGTCATTCATCTTTCCATTAACAAATCCATCGATTGGGAATGATAATGGATTAAAAGTATATATATGATATTTATAATTTAATTATTAATATTGGTTTAATATATATGATAAAATTTTTTTACATTTTTAATTCTGCTGGGGATACGATAATGTCTCTCATTTTTATGATGGACTACCTCCTAGCAAAGCGATGTGATTTGTTTTTCAATAATGTATTAAATAAAATGTAACACGGGAAATTTTAGTGAATTTATTTGATATAAATAACTTTGTAATTATTTTAAGGATATATATAACATTGTTAAAAGATAATATATCATTTTATTTCATCTCTAAAAATAAGCAAAATTGTTGGTGTACATGTAGACTACTACCTTCACGAAGTTATGCGACTCTATTTTATCACAACCCCACATGGAATATATATATATATATATATTTAATCATAAAATGTAGTATATATGATATTATAATTACAATATAAAGATAACATATTACATAACATCATACCCTAATGATCATAAAAAATGGAAATGTTACTCATGATTACGTACGACCTACCACCTCTATGATTTTAACATTGTTCATTTATCATAAACAAAGTTCATGGGATTTTAAAATTATAATTTATGAATAATATGAAACTTATGTAATGATTATTTTCTTATACATAATAGACCTATATAATATGTTCCATAACATTATCTTTCATGAAAATCATTCATGAAAAAACATAACAACTAACACTTTAAATAGTGATAATAAGAAAGATTATAAATAAATGGGGGATAAGATGTTATAAATTGATAATAATTGATTTAATGTACGTTCAACCAGAAGAAATTGTGAGGTAATGGTTTATCATCTCACATTTATATCCATGATACATACATCATATTTACCACTCATTTATATTATGTGGCGTATATAATGTCATTTTTGAATGTTATATCATGAATTATTTTTTCTTCATGGATTATAAAGTTTCATATAATGTTGTTTCTTTCATATGGGATTTGATTAAAAATTCACTAAAGTGATCAGTGTTTATTTAAAAATATAATCATTATTCCGGATTGGTTTGGTTTATGCATACATTTGGGGAATTATATGATATTTATATATTAAAATAATTCTATATGATTCTATCATGGTCATTAATGAACTATTTAATGTAATATTAAAATTTTAATCACTTCTGAATGTAAAATGACTAAGAAAATTTACATCGTTTTTCCTCAAAAACCATATGCGTCTAAAATTTTATTAATGTTTTTGAAAATTATATAAAAGATTTATTTAAGAACTATTTATCCATGAAATAAGTTCTAAACAAATGGAAAGAAATAATTTTTTTATAAATGAGACAATTTTCATTTGTTTTACATTTCAAAAAGAATGTTCTTGTTAACATATATGAAATCTATGAATTTATTCAATGTCATGAAAACAATTTATTTAAATGATAATTTTAATATTTTGAATTTAATTTTAAATGAAAATTATTTTCCTAATATTCTAGATATTCTATGTTTTTATAAAAAATTTCAATGAATATTATTTAAATAACATTTTACATATTTCCATGTTTAGAAATAAAAAATAGTGATTTTCAATTATTGATTGTTTTCCTAATGAAATTTTCAATGTGATTTTTTCAATTAATTTTCCATATAAGAAGAAATTATTTGATATTAATTTTTATTTAATGTTGATATACTCCATTGATATTATTCTCATTATTTTCCACAAAACTTTTATGATTATTTTAACTGTGGATTTTCTATGTTGATACAATTCAGTTAATTTGGTATTCTTTAGGATTATGTTTATTGATTGAGGAATGTATTTATATTTTATATGATATTTTAAATATTAATTTATATATTGATTATGTTTTAGTCCATTCAAACGAGGAAATAATTGAGCTTTATTAGTACCAATATGTCCTGATATATTACAAATATGCATCAGTAGGTCTCATGAGAAATTCAAGATAATGTTCTGGACGAGCTGTTTGAAATTTATAAAGATGTAATGTAATAAGGCCTTGATAGTATTACATTTTTTGAAATAAGTCCTTAAAAATATATTCTAGATGTTTACTATTTTTAATTCCATCATTAAATAAATACTAATTGATATTACAGGTGATTATTGAATTAGTTAAAATATCCAAGGTAATTTTTCAGGATCATGTTATTATTTATAAATAATTATTTGGTCATATTTTATTCATTCCATATTAAGATCAAGTTAATGATGAAATTAAATTTGTTTCACATATTTACTTTAATATATTAATTTTTCTGTATTTATTCATACATTATATTATATGCTTACTCATACTAAGAATCTGATCTCACCAATTTCATATGTATTATTTTTCCCAAGATATCGGGATTTATTTAGTGATATATATGAATGAATATGTTTGGGTAAATAATGATATTTTTATTGAAAAGAAAATGTGTTTTTAATTTTTTGAAATATCATATTAATTTCATGTATGTAACTTGTTAAACTGGACTACTAAAGTATTTTTTTCATTCAGGTTGTGATTCCATAAATCTTATAACAATTCAATAATGTGGACTCTGACTCCAGGCCACTAGGGTCAGTGTACAATAGATTTTATTAAAAGAAATTTTTATGAAATCCTGGAAACTGGATTTATGAAAACATAGATTCGGAAACAACACCTTCTGACAGACAATGGGGATAAATATAGAAGAACATCCTAATATTTTTATACTAAAGAGACTATGTTGGTTTTCCTATAAAACACAAGGCTTTATAGATATTTAAAATACATGTGGTTCTAGAATATATGTACAAAATGGGTGCATTGGGATAGACCCGATTATAACCTAGTGTAGGATAAGAGCCCTTATAGAGCACCAGGATTGAGACACTCAGGGTATATGAATGGGATAAATAATATTTTACATAAAAACCACATGATTAAATTCAAAATATTGATGTCCCTAGTGAAACCAGGTTAATTATTATGAGATAATCTATGTTAAGTATCTACCTACCTTAGGGATTATACATTTTGATTTATATAGTTATGATCTAATCTAGTGTTTTACATTGTATAAAAATAGATACTAATGAAACTAGTTTGTATAAAATCTCAAAAACATATAGGTACAATTATCATATTTATATTGATATTTCATAAATGAGAATTTAATATTATGAAACAAAATTTTACTTAAAAATTGGAAAATTATTAACTATATATTAAATAGAACAATTGAATATAGCTATGGGAGTTCATGTAGGGGGAAATAGAGAGGTCGAGGCCGAGGTTGTGGAAGAGAATAGCAGAATGCACTTCAAGAAGATGAATGGATTCTATGTGACCGATAGTTGGAAATGTTAAACCAATAGTTTGCCTTTTGGACCTTCCCTTATTTTCCTATTAGCCCACTTCGGTCCCTTTATTTTACATTCTTTTAATAAAATGGGCCTAGCTTCCATCTTTTTGTAAACAATATATTAAATAGAGAAGACTATAATATATATATATATATATCCCTCTAATAAATTTTTGTATTTGTGGTTTGATTTATTTTGCAATTCTAAAATAATTTAGAATAAATCAATAAACATATATATATAAGTATGTCAATATATATTCAGAAAAAATAAATAATAACCTTGTACATATATATACATACATGTATGTATATATATACACACATATGATTATGTATAAATAAAACATAAGATTATGTATATATAAAAAAAGAGTTACAAAATTGCATTTAATATATATTTATATATGTACGTAAAATATATACATATATAAAGTGTATATATATTCACAAAAACACATATAAAGTGTTAATTGTATAAAAGTATGTATCACATGAATTGAGTGATTAAATTATTATATAAAATATAAATGAAAATATAGGTCTATAGTAGTGTGCATTTGAAGAAACCAAAAAGGAAAACAAAATCATGATGTTTCTGTTAGTGTGTAAGTTATGGAAACTATATATATATATATCTAAGCATTAAAACATATACAAATTTTAATATATGTTATAATATAAGCTGAAAAAATATAATATGTATATATGTTATATATTTATAAGATTAATTTTTTATCTATTATATATATATATGGGTGTATAGAAGTAAATATAAATGTATATATATATATATATCTAGGAATTGATTATGGTTTTAAAAATTGAAAAAATAATATATATAAATATTTTTTGTGCGTGTTCGGTATGTAAATAATGAAAGGGAGAATAAAATAGATGTGCATGTCGGGGTATCTGTGATGTGAGAGAAGAAAAGATATAAATAAAAAAATGTATAAACTTTTTAAATATCTATATCTATATATATAACATTGATACATATATATACATATCTACATATGTTAAATATTTTATGGTATAAAAATATATAATATATAAATGTAATATAAAAAATATTTCTCATAAATATATGTTATATTTCTTTTATATGTAAATATACACTTGATAATAAAATTCCATATGAGTAAATGAAATAAAAAAAGGAAACAAAAAAATAAATAAAATAAAATCATACATTAATTATGGGATGAAATATGGTACAAAATATATTTGGATTTTTTTTCTAACTATGTTTAATAATAAATAATTTAAAAAATTAATTATTCAATTTTGGGAGCTAATAAATAGATATCCTTTTATTATGTAATACACCCAATGATTTGCTGGAAAACTAAATAGAAAAATTATGCGAGTTTCTTCAGATGTGGAGATAGTGAAACAATGATTTTAATCTTTGGGGAAGGAGTTTTATACTGGTTATAAATGTGTGAGATTATTATATAGTAGTTCAAATAAAGGGACTGACTGAAATATATATTTTTACGATGCAAACACTTTTTAGGAAAAAAGTGGGAAACCAGGGGTTTAACGATAGAATGTGATCATAGATCCATTAAGACACAGTTTAAGTCACCCTAATTTGACCTCCATAAATACATTCCATGAGATATTTCATACCTGGGTATATTTGGTTCATCCATTATGAGAACATTGAACTAAAACACCATCTTTGTAACACCTCGATATTTTATGAGAAGACTTCTTTTTAATTTCACTGATGTATTGTATTGGATCTTATAGAAATATTATCTTGCACTCTACGTAACACCGTATTATCTTGTATTATAAGAAACACTATTCTTGGCTTCTATTGCATGTAATAGCGACCTTCCTTGATAGCGTGTGTTGTATGGAATACTGAGTTTCACAAAATAATGAGATATTATTATAATATTATGAAATTCCCGTTATGTATATTATTAACCAAATTTTGATGTTTATAAAATTATAATTCATCTTCACATTTTTTGGAATGAGGTATGTGAACAGAATCAAATTTTCTGATAAAAGAAGTATTTTTCATAAAATGCAGTTTTGTCACCTTTTGAAGGCGCACCCATTTTATATCTAATTTTTGACAATTTTATAATATTAATTTTAAAAAATAAACTAATTATTTTTAATAAGTATATAGAAATTTACATTGTAACATGTTTTGATATTTTTCTAACAACATTCTTATTTTGATGAATATTAAAAACATGATAAATTTTACTTAAAAACAAGTTTTTTCATTTAGATAATTTATATGGTTAAATTATAATAGTAAATTATTTTAAAGTATAAATAGAATATATTTTTACCGTTTAATATAATTAATGTCATTATCATTAATTTTACATTGAATTCATTAGTAAAATCAATTTAATATTTTGCAATGTTTTAACCAAAAACCCATTTTTCGACAACGGGATTAATTTTAAATTAATTACTGCAACTTCAATGTTTTGAATTTGGGAAAATGAATTCAATATTTGGAATTACTAGGTCCAAATTATTGTAATAGGGTACCATTTATTTTTGGGCAGTAAGAATAGTAACTAGAGTAAATTTTGATTACCATAGTTAAAGGTAAATTTGGTAATTAATGGTAAAAATAATTTTATAAATTTATCATAACAATTGTATTAACATAATTTTATGATTATATTTATTCCTAAAATATACTTGTGTATACATGGTATCTATTAGAACCCACTGTTATGTGATTAAATCCTTTAATTTATTTTATTTAAATAGAAGTGAAATATGTCTCACTCAATCATTTATAATTAAATGATTTTTAATATAATGTTATAGAAAATATAAATTCAGTTATAAATACTAATTTTAATGATAAAATGTTTTTATTTATCATGGTTATTTATTTGTAATTTTTAACAAATATATAATTACATTAATAGATTATACATTAATTATGCAGAAATTATTTATTTAGTGAAAAATCTATTATAATGTTTTAATTAAACTAATAGTGACCATAAAAGGCATGAAAACATGACCAAAACTTATTAGTCGTGTACATGTACTCCATGAGTATACAATGGTATAATATTTGACTATTTGGATCCATATAAAAGAAATTATGATAGTAATATTATTTTATTTTAAATGATGTCAAAGTTGTCAGCTTCATAATTTAATAAACATAAGATTTTAAAAGTATGCGTTTTTTGGAAGATAAATTAGACTAAAAGTTTTATTCAGAAATCTATTAGATTTATATTCATCATAGTATTTTATTTTTAATTTTTATGAAACAAATAATTATATTAAAAAATTATACAAATATGTTGTTGAAATTTTTTTATAAAGAGAAATATCAAATAAATGGTTTTAAAAATATAAAAAAAATATTATATGAACTAATTAATTTTGTCCCCAAATTTTTGAGGAGAATATGACATGTTAGGATCGTATTAAAAATTTTGGTTCAAATATATTCTCTGTTTGTATATTCTTTAAATTCAAATAAATGAATAGTGTCAAAATGTACAATATTGGATTTTTTTAAGAATAACATATTATAAAATTATTTAAAAATCACAAAAATATTTAAAAATTACAAATTGAAAATAATATGGTCGAAATGGTTATAAAGTATACAATTATGGAAAATTGCAAACATATAAGTATGTATTTATAATAATTTAAAATTTATAATATTATTACCATAAATAAAATTAAATAGAATAATAAGGATAAATCAAAATGATAAGGATTTAAATAAAATTAAACCATTTCTAAATGTAATTGGTTTATGAGATTACAACCCTATATCATCTCATCTTACAATTGAGACATTTTTGAGGTTTTTATGTGGGATTTGAATATATTATATATTAATATATATTTTTTCGAAGGTGCCCCTCTCCTCCCTTATAAAAGGGAACCTCCTCCCTCTCCACTTCACACCAACATTGAACTTTCAAATTCTTCCATAAAATAACCATTTCACATATCCACTTCCCTAGAAACCTAATAGAGGTCTTGGGATTCTTCAAATACCAAATTTTGTACCCTAAAAAAGGTTAAGAGGAGGGGCGTCGAAGAAGATGTAATATCCTTTACTGATTCTTTCAAACTTATTTATTCTCATAATTACTTTATATGAATTGTTTCATTGTCAAGTAATAACCCCATTATCAATTTTATACTGATATGTTATTATGAATATGAAACAACCATATTATATCTTTTATCCATCCTATGAAAAAATCAAATCACCACGCATGCGTACGTATGACTTATCATCTCCACGCTGTGGTGTAATCTTTTATTTCATCACTAACAAAATTTTATGTGTATAAGGATGGATGAAATAACAATATATGATTATTATAAAGTGATATATGGGAACGATATCATCGCTCGTGCGTACGTATATATTACAGTCTCCAAAACTGGATGAGATTCATTTCTCCATGTTAACCATTAAAGAATGATTATAATGTATATATAATGAATTATAATGAAATATATGACATAATAATTCTACTGGATTTATGTATATATATATTTATGTCATCTTCTTACTTCTATTCAATCCAATAAAGATATGAAAACAACGTTCATGCGTACGTATGAACTACCATCTCCATGAATGATGTATTTCATTCCATTTATCGATCAATTATATATAATTATATTCTGAATATATATGATATATAAATCATGTTATACATTATTGATGTAATTAATCATGATCTAAGTTATCATATGAACAATTACAAGTCAAAACATGTACGATAAATGAAACTATTTTACCCAAAACGGTAGTTTAACATGGAATTGACAAATAAACGGTTAATATAAAGTCCTAAGTAAATCATATATGATAACATAAATATTATTATGGTTGTGTTATAAGTTAATAATATATTTAAACCCACTATACTGAAGTCTTGTTCACATAAAGAAGAAATTGTACATAAGTTAAGGGATAATTTTTTAATCTCATTTTTATCCGGAATTGCTTATACGTAAGTATTTACTAGGGTTATATTTTTCATCCATGTCCATAATTTTTTTTTCATAAAATGTTTAGTATTATTCCATGTATGTTTACAGTCATGTTTTCCCCTTTTTTACTTTTACTTTGTGTTATGGAAGAAATATTTCATTTGTTTACCATACGTGGTACCTTTTGAC
Organism: Viscum album; assembly: GCA_963277665.1. Lineage (NCBI taxonomy): Eukaryota > Viridiplantae > Streptophyta > Magnoliopsida > Santalales > Viscaceae > Viscum > Viscum album. Next base: position 964,849,901 of record OY728133.1, on the reverse strand, counting down.
TTTTCCGTTAAATATATGAGGAGAATGTTTTTATAACTTATACGGCATGAACAGATTTTTACAAATTAATAAAGCCTAATTTACAAAAATCATACTCTACAAGATTTCTTGATTATTTTCAACAATATTATTTTCTTTTAAATTTCATGTCATTTTGAGAAATGAAAATTATTTTGATGAAGATAAGATATTTTCCTCATGAATTCATTTCAATTGTTTAATCAAAACTATTTTCCATAAATGATAAAATTATTTAATATGGTTATGTTTCATGAAATATGTCTCTATTATTTAAATGGATTGATTTTTCATATGATGAAATGATATCCATTTGTTTTATATGGGTTATGTTATCATGGAATGATTTTTATGACACCAATTTTCTTCTTTGGGCTATGATGAATGATTATGGTTTATATTGTGGCACAAGTAAGACTTGTTTCATTATGGGATGTGTGGTACCTATATATTCCTTCAATGAATTGGGTAAAGATTTATATATCATGAGATAGATATGGCTGGAACGAAAAGTAAAATCTAGTTCTGTAATACTGGGATGGAACGACAAGTAAACCCGGTTTAGTAACAGACATTGTCCACTATGATGGTCTTGGCATCAATGCATTGGCTACTTTGGAAATCATATCAGGTTCTTAATGGTTTTCCACAGTTACATGTTTTATTGTCATGCTATTTTATCATGAATAATGTTTCTTTTTGATCTATGCCTTACATATTGCAAAGATTTATTTCAAAAATCATGATTTTGATGTTTAAACTTTATGTTCCTGTTTTTATGTTCAGATGTATATGGTTTGTTTTATGTTCTCCATATTTACCCTTACTGAGCATTTGAGCTCAGCCTTTTTATGTTTTCTTTTTTCCCTGGATACAAAGAACGGTTTTTAGTAAGAAAACAAAAGGGTAAGATCTTTATTGGAGATGTTGAATATATTTCACCATGATTAGAATATTATATTCCAAGTTTCCAAAGACACTAAACTAATAAAGTCTTTGGGAGTCTGTTTTTGTCATGTATTATGTATTCCACTTAAGTAATTTAATGTATATGTATGTCATGCTTTGGGTCTCTATAATTGGAAACAGAGCAAAGGTTCAGTTAACCATTGGAAACATGGATGCAAAAACTTTATTGAGATCCTTAGAGATATTTCTAAGGTTTGTATAGGGATTTCCCAAAGGTTTAGTATAACTATATGTTACTTTCCTAGAATTATGATGATGATAATGAATATCCTAGGGTGAACCAAATGTGTCATGGATTAAAAAATGTGTGATAAGTTATAATTTTTATCATTATGTGGTTCCTCATTATTTTAACTATTTCATAAATCATGAGTTTTGGTTTATTCAATGGAGGGTACCAGGAGGAATTGGTTTAACATTGAATCCAATGGAAAAATTGGTGATTATGAGCAATGAAATTGCGTAATGCCTAAAAAAAGTTATTGTGATTATGCTAAATCAGACATCACAATATATGATTAACAATGTGAACTTTAGTGGTATTCATAATTCATCAAATAAGAGGAAGATGGAATTTTATGTATGTTCGTATGGTGAGGAGCATAGATAAAGGAAGAATGAGATTTCCAAAGAAGGGAAGAAGAACATTGATGAATACATCAAATGGAGGGGAATATGTTATCTGTATGGGGAGAAGGTTCATAGAGTTACAAACTGTTATGGAGTTCATTGTCTTATCTGGGGAGAACATTAGAATTAACCAACTCAAAGCCCTGACCTAAGAGGTTACTGCTAAATCCAAGAACAAATTATTCCATGACAATAATTACAGTGGATGGATTTAAGTGTTTATGTATCAGTATAAAAGAATAATGTTGTTGAGGTACTTTTACGGAATATTGGAATATCTATGTATTGGACCATTGTGGCTTTCCATAAGATTATGGTATCGGTAACCATGAATGGTGACTGAAATATTTTTCGAAAGAAGATGATATGTGCAAAATAAAGAGATAAGGAGAAAATAATAAGTTTGATAGTATTAATGAGCTCATTACTGATATAAGGAAAAAGTGACATCTTGGTTTGAGTATATAGAAATATTGGGAATTTTTTATGTGGAAAGAGTTAACAATTGACATCATTCATGTTTTCACTAAGTTTCTATGGTAATTCATATTTCAAGAGAATACATGATTAAGGTATTCACATGTTTGGAATGTGACCAACATGATATATCGTATGATATATGGGGGATAAATGATGGTATTCACATGATTGGTAGATGATATTTCTAGTAATCGTTTTTATTATACTATGAGATTGGATAGAAGTATTTTCGATAAGACTAAAGGTTGGAATGGATTAAGTTGTAAATCAGATATTATTGTTTAAGGCAAAAACTTTTTTTTGTAGAATTTTATAATAGTATAGTTTTAGAAAAAGGACAACCTGCAGGATGGACGAAAACCTGTCGCTTCGGAAAAAGTTACTCGAATCAAACCCACAACCGAAGTGTGACATGCATTTATCACTTAACATTGGACTAAAATAATTCCATGGTTAGTATATATTTATTTTATTTTATTAAGAGGTATGATAGATGAATTATAAGTTAATTTTCGGAACCATACACGATTAATCTGAACTTAGATAGACTTACCTCTATATAATTACTTGGGCTATCCTTTTTGTGATAAAGACAGATGGAATGACGTATCATTCTATCGCATGATCTACTAAAAATTCAAGAATGAAAAATTCAACTTAATTTCATTAAATAAGAGATGATGTGGAAATTGTTCATGTAATGACCAACGATGATATTACACTAAAATCAAGTAATTATTTATCCTTTTGTAAAAATTCATCAAATTTAGGGAAATGATCTTGAAAACCAAAAATGTTGTCATAGTACTCTCATTTCCGATGAATTAGATGGTACCTTAGATCATCAAAAATTTATGGCTTTATTATTGTTGGATTTTTAATAGCCATTTTCTCAACCACTCTCCATTAGAACATGGTGGTTATATTTATCATCTATATCCAATATTTCACCTATGTTATCCGATGTGGAATCCAAGTGATTAGTTAATTTGGGTGACCATTAAATTTATTACTTTAATTTTTAAAATCAAGTTTTAGTATTATTTTTTATGATGTGGGTTTCTATGAAAGAAAATTTCAAGTAGTAAACGATTTATAACCCCGACGAATTTCGAGGGTGAAATTCATTTTAAGGGGGGGGGGGTAGAATGTAACACCATGAGATTTTATAAAAAATATTCTTTTTAATTTCATTGATTTATTGTTTTATATGCTACACAATGAATATATTTCACTATATGAAAAATTGTATTAGCTAGTAGTAGAGGAAACACTATTCTTGTCTTGTGTTGCACGCAAGATCGACCTTCCTCGATAGCGTGTGTTGTACACAATACCAAGTTTCACTAAATAATGAGATATTATTATAATATTATGAACTAGTCTTTATGAATAGTATTAAACATATTTTGAAGTTTATACCATTATAATTCATCTTAAAAATTTTCTGGAATGAGGTATGAGAAAAAAATCCATTTTTTGGGTAAATGATATATTTTTCAAAAAAATGCAGTTTTTCCATCTTTTGAAGGCACACCCATTTTAAATCTAATTTTTGACAAGTTGATAAGTTCAATTTTACAAAATAAACTTCTACTTTTAAATAATGTGATAAACATTTACATTGGACAACGTTTTGATATTTTTATAAAAACGTTCTTATTTTGATGAATAGTAAAAACACGCTAAATTTTACTAAAAAACAACTTTTTTCATTGAGATAATTTATATGGTTAATTTATAATAGTAAATTGTTGTAAAGTATAAATAGAATATATTTTTACTATTTAATATAATTTATGTCATTATCATTAATTTTACATTGAATTCGTAGGTAAAATCAATTCAATATTTTTCAATGTTATAAACAAAACCCCATTTTTTCGACAACGGGATTAGATTTAAATTAATTACTGTAACTTATGTGTTTAGAATTTGAAAAAATGGATTATATATTTGGAATCAGTAGGTTTAAATTATGTTATTAGGTTACTTTTTATTTTTGGGCTTCATGAATAGTAACTCCAGTAAATTTTATTTACCATAGTTAAATGTAAATTAGGTAATTAATGGTAAAATTAATGTTATAAAATTATCCTAACACTAGTCCTAATAAAATTGGATGATTATATTTAGTCCTAAAATATACATGGGTCTAAATAAAATCTATTATAACCCACTTGTATGTGATTAAGGCCTTTAATAAATTTATTTAAATGAAAGTGAAATATGTCTCACTTAAACTTTAATAATAATATTAATTTTAACATATAGATATACAGAATATAAATTCAGTTATAAATACTCATTTTATAGCTAAAATTATTTTCTTCATCATGGAAATTTGTTTTGTAATTTTTAACAATATATAATTACCTTAATATCTTATACATTAATTATGCAGAAATTATTTATTTAATGAATAAACAATAATATAGATTTTATAAAAATTAATAGTCACCATAAGAGGAACCAAAACATGACCAAAACATATTTTTCGTGTGCATGTAAACCATAAGCATACAATGGTGGAATATATGTCCATTTGGAGCATTATAAAAGTGATTATAACACTTATTTTATTTTATATTAAATGATGTCAAAGTTGTCACCTTCGTAATTTAATCAACATATCACTTTAAAAGTAGTGTGTTTTAGAAGATAAATTAGAATAATATTATTCTTATGAAATATATTAGTTTAATATTTATCATATTATTTTATTTATAATTTTTATGCAACATATAAGTATATTAAATAATTATACAAATATGTTGTAGAAATTATTTTATTAAGAGAAATATCAAATTAATGATTTTAAAAATATTAAAATAAATATTATATGAACCAATTAATTATTTACACGAATTATATAGAAGATTATGACATGTTATGAACCTATTGAATATTTTTGATCGAATATATTCTATGTTTTTATTTTATTTAAATTAAAATAAATTAATAGTGTCATAATTTAGAGTAACGGTATTTTATAAGAATAACATATTATTATATTAATTAAAAATAAAAAAAATGATTAAAAATTACAAATTGAATGTAATATGGTCTAAACGGTTATAAAGTATCCAATTATTGGAAATTGAATACATATAATTATGTATTTATAACAATTTGAAATTTAGAAAAATATTACCACAAAAAAAATTAAATAGATTAAAAAAGGATTAATCAAAATGATAAGGTTTAAAATAAACATAAAACATGTATAAATGTTATTGGTTAATGAGATTAAGACCATACCTCATATCATCTTATAATTGAGTCATTATTGGAGGCTTTTAGTGGGGATTTAATTTATTATAAATTAATATTTTTTTAGGATTCCAAAGTTACACCTCTCCTCCTTTATACAAGGGCACCTCGTCCCTCTCCACATCACACCAATTTTGAGCTTTAAAATTCGTCCAAACCCTGCCCATTTCACTTCTCAACTTCCCTATAATCCTACTAGAGGTCTTGCTATTATTCAAAGACCACCTTTAGTTCCCTAAGAGGAGGTTACGAGGAGGCACATCGAAGAAGAGGTAATATCCTCTACTGAGTCATTCAACCTTATTTCTTCTCCGACTTCCTCTATATGAGTTGTTTCATTATTAAGTAATAAATCCAATATTAATTTTAAACTGATATGTTATTATTAAAATGAAACAACCATATTATGTCTTTTATCCATCCTATGAAAAAATGAAATCACCACGCATGCGTACAAACAGCTTACTGTCTCCACGTCGTGGTGTAATATTTTATTTCATTAATAAAAATTATGGATTCGTATAAGGATGGAAGAAATAACTATATATTATTATTTTAAATTGATATTGATTGTTTAATATTATACACTATACACATCAATACAATTCCATTCAATAATTATGGGAACGATATCATCGCTCGTGCGTACGTACAGATTACCGTCTCCACAACGTGTTGAGATTCATTCTCCCTGTTAACCATTCAAGAATGATTATAATGTAAATATAATGAATAATAATTATATATATGAAATAATAATTATACAGGATTTATTTATATATATATTTATGTCATCTACTTACTTCCATTCGATCCAATAAGGAAATGAAAACAACGTTCATGCGTATGTACAACCTACCGTCTCCATGAACGGAGTATTTCATTCGATTTATCGATCAAATATATATTTATATTATGAATATATATGATATATGAATCATGTTTAAAATTTTTTATGTAATTAATCATGATATATGTAATCATATGAATAATCCAAAGTCAAAACACATACGATAAATGAAATGATTTTACCAAAAATGTTGTTTCAACATGGAATTGACAAATGAATAGCTAATATAAAGTCGTAAGTTAATCTTATATGATATCATAAATATTATTATTGTTCTGTTACAAGTTAATAATATGTTTAAACCTACTATACAGGAGTCTCAGACACATACACAAGAAACTTGACATAAGGTAAGGTATAATTTTGCAATCTCATTTTTATCCAGGATTTCTTATACGTAAGTATTTACTAGGGTTATATTTTTCATCCATGTCCAGAAAAATGTTTTCATAATGTATTTAATATTATTCCATTTATTTTTAATTTCATGTTTACCCAATTTGGATTTTTCCTTTTTGTTATGGAATTAATCATTCTTTTTTTACCATACATAATACTTTTTGGCTTTTCTGTTAAATGTACGAGTTGAATGTTTTTTTTTGCTTATATGGAATGAATGGTTTTTTACGATTTCATAATGCCTTTTTTACATAAATCATACTCTAAATGATTTCACAATCATTTTCAACAAAAAAAAAATTCTGTTAAAAGGCATGTCATTTTGAGAAAAGAAAATGATTTGGAAGAAGAAAGGATATTTTCCTCAATAATTCATTTCATGTGTTTTATGAGAACTATTTTCCATCTATGATGAAATTTTTTAAAATGTTTATGTTTCAAGAATAATGTCACTATTATTTACACGGTTTGATTTTTTTATGATTAAATGATATCCATTTGTTTTATATGGATTATGTTATGATGGGATGACGTTTATGAAACGCATTTTATTCATTGGGTTATGATGAATGATTTATGTTTATATTGTGGAACACGTAAGAATGATTTCATTATGATATGTGTGGGACTTATATCTCCCTCCAATGCATTGGGTAAAGATTTATATCTCATGAGATAGACATGGACGGAACGACAAGTAAAATCAGGTTTAGTAATACAGGGCTGGAACGACAAGTAAAACCGGTTCAGTAATGGACTTTGTCCACTATGATGGTCTTGGAAAAAATTCCTTGGCTACTATGGAAGTCATATCATGTGCTTAATGGTTTGTCACAGTTACATGTTTTATTCCCATCATATTTTATCATGATTAATGTTCCTTTTGGATATATGACATACCTATTGGGTAGATTTATTTCTCAACTCACGATTTTGATGTTTAAAAATTATGATCAGGTTATTATGTTGAAATGTACATGGTTTGTTTTATGATCTCCATGTTTACCCTTAATGAGAATTTGAGCTCACCATTTTCATGTTTTCTTTTTCCCCAGGGCATAAATAATGGTTTTAGGTAAGAAAAAAAAGGTTAAGATCGTTATGGGAGGTGTTGAATATCTTTCACAATGATTTGAAGATTGTATTCTGAGTTTCCAAAGACACTAAACTAAAACAGTCATTAGGCGTCTGTTTTGTCATCTATTAAGTATTCTGTGGAATTAATTTAATTAATATGTACTTAAAGATTTGGGTCTCTAAAATCTTCTCTCATGAATGAATGTAATCATCAATTTTGATATTACCGTTATGGGATCCCCTTTCAAAATTCAGATCCTACATTTCAATCCAAGAACACTGATCCTCATTGAGAGCCACCCTCAAAGACCTCCCCATCATCAAATATTCTTATTCTTCTCTAGCATTGATTCACATCACCTGTTCAAATGAATTCATTATCTATGATCATGGGATGTTCCTTGGATTGATAAATCAAGTCAAATATTTTTCTATCATGGCATGCATCCTTGTAAAGATATTTGATATTTTATCCCATATGTTTATCATTCATCTTTTTTACTAATCAAGTCACCATCAATAAAGGTATGTATGAGTATTCCTTCCTCTCATTATGGTTACCTCTCTGAATATTTCACCTCCTTTGTATAGGGAGGTGATCACCATGTACTACCTCATAGGAATCACATATAGAGTAGTTAGATCAGACATCACTCAATCTTTTTCTATAAGCTTTCATCCCATATATGGATTACTAGGTTGAACATTCCTCAGGAATCCAGACCTATTTCAATAGCTATTCAAATTATTTCCTAGTATAATAGTTTCAACCACCCTCCTAAGATATACCATGGTCATGACCTTTCCCTCAGAACCATTGTTGAAAGAAGTGTGTCTTGTATAAAAAACATCATTGGGTACCCTGTCTGCTTCTGCCTTGCCATTTGAACCACTCCCTTCGCACAAAAATTCAGCATATGAGCCACCCATATAGTGACCTCCCTCACATTTATGATTCATTTCAATCCCACTGACACCCTAGGGGCCCTCTTGTTATAGTGTTTTTAAGCCTCTATATTTTTTTTTCATCTATAGAATCTTTTCTCTAGAGTGATATCCAGATACTTTTTGGGGTCTATGTCCTTTCTCAGCTAATGGAAGGCGTTTTTCACCAAGGGTTTCATCCATGATACACTATGTGTTGTATTTTCCTAAATATACACTCCCAATTTACCTTAAAAAGTTTGACCATCCGATGTAGTGGACAAATATTTCTTACTGCCACCTATGCCCACAACCTTCAGCTGGTCGAGTTTTTATGTCTCATGACTACAGTTCATCAAATAGTGGGCCAACCACTTGAAATTTGAACTCAAAAGAACCCATGATTCATATACCACCTGATAAATACAATGAAATTCATCTCCAACTGTAATCAAAATGAAATGAGAAGAAATTTTTTAAGCATATACATCCACACACAATCAAGGATTTACAGGATGATAGAACACTTTGATTTGGTTATCATAGCATAGGTACTTACCTACTGGGATCCTATGTATCCTTATAATTAATTGATATTGAAATGGGATGGGGAGATTGTAAAAACTAACCCACATCACCACCGGAGTAGAGTCCTACATCATATATAAGTCATTGGTCCATCTACAATGATAAAAGAAAGATCTGTTGGAGTTACGAGGTGCATCAAACCTACCATTGTTTAGGTCATCCTTCGACACAAAACACATCATAATATTCCTATTATCGAGGAAAATCATAGTATCCTAATATTGTAAATATTAGCATCCAATGATAACCCTATATCATGTGTCCACTGAAGGACTCCTCTACGAATGGTGAGTGATCATGGTCTGATTGAGTAAAAACATAGCATCATTATACTAGGACATCGATAGTGGAAGGTTGTGGAATCAATTGGATTTCTAAAGATTATTTGTAAACGAATAATAATTCTGGATTGGGGGAAGGATCTAGGGGTTAGATAATGGGGAATAAAATATTCCTCTCCCTTTAAGAATGAAGAAGGTCCCTCCCCAGGCAGTGGGGGAGGGTCCAACACCGATGACCTCTCCATCACAGTGTAGAAGGATGTAAAAGATTATTAATTTTAAAAAACTTCTAATTGTGTATGGGAAATTTTATTTTAAATATATAATATATTATTTATTATTTTGAATACCCCATTTGGTGAGGTCGATTTTTTCGAAAGGATTTTATATTCATTGTCTTCTTAAATATTATTTTTATATAAGGGTGTAATTTTTAAAACAATTCTATTTTCAAAAAGCTATTATTTTTTGAATGTAAATTTAATTATTTTCAATATAATATTTTTGAAACAGTAAATGTAAATTATGTTTATATAAGATGATTATTTCAAAAATTGGGATGGTCTTTTGAAATAATAAAGTTACAATTTTACGTGAAAGAATCATGTAAAAATTAATCATGTTATGCGGGATCATTAATATGGCCATACACAATATTAATTCATGACGTTCCATGCATATAAATACATGTTGGTTCATAAGAAGTATTATTTCATTACATGGATTATTTTCAAATCAATATTTTTTTAAATATGGATATCTCTAAAAAAATTCGACATATTTGTTTTAACAAGGCTGTTTTAATAGATATATATTTGATATCAAAATTATTTTCCCATGAGAATATTTTTTATATTTTTAAATAGGATTTATAAGTGGAAATTAAATGAGAAAAAATATGAGATTTTTTTATAAAACTCTAGAAATCTGTTTTAAACAATAGTGAGATAAATAATAAGTAAACCCACACCCTCAACTGAAATCTTTCCAAAGAGAGACACAGAATATGGACAAAATGTTTTCCTAAGGGTTTTCAGTTATCATTTTATCTCCATAAAGTCTTTTATTTTCAAAAATAAAGTATTTTAAAACATAAATGATAAATACATGTATTTTTAAGGATATTACATATTGAATATTTTTTTTCAAAATATTTTTTTAAAGAGATAACTAATTTAAATGATATTTTATATAAATTTTTTTTCAAAATAATGATTTCAAAACGATAAATACTCAAAAGATTTTATATTTTTAAAAAAATGTTTCCAAAATTATGTTTTTAAAATGAATTTTATTATCAATGATATATTTTTTCAATTTTTTTAAAATCTTGTATTTGAATATGTTTTTAAATAGTATTTACTAATAATGATTGACAATCCATTTTTTAAAACCAATTATGGTGTAGTTGTATCCCACCCTATGTTTTATAATATTATTTTCTAGATGAATAAGAAGATTCACATAATTTGACACCATTAAAAAGATAGGGAAATAAATGATAAATTATCTTCTTATTATTAATTGTTTAAATGTTCATATTCTGTTATAGTTAGAATTTTCCTCCAAATCATACATCGTAAATAATCCTCGATTTTGTTAAGGACTATATATAATTCAGTTTATTTTTTTAAAATGTACAATATTGTTTTTATTAGATTTTGGAAGCATAGGTCCAGAGATGTCAAACATGGTATCAAATTATGGATTTAAACAACATTGGGGTTGGAAATTTTCATTTGAAGATAATAAATAAAAATATATTTTTTGTTTTTGGTAATTATATTTTACGGTACCTTTAAGAATAAAAAATAATATTAGTTATAGTAATTTAAATTATGAAAATGGAAATTTATAATTTCAATAAGTACGAAAAATCAATTTTAAGGGAGAAATTCATTTTAAGGGTAATAAAAATAATGATCCCAAAATTTTATAAAATGGATTTCTTTATTATTTTAATAATTTGTCTGAAATAATTATTTAATATTTTTAATTAAAATATTACATTAAAATTAGTGAAAAATTTATTTCATGTTAAATTAAATAATGTTACATATATTACGAAAATTAATTTTGTAATTTTAAATCCTAAACAATTCTATATATAACTTATACATATAAGAAATGATAAAATGATAATATATATATATATATATAAATATATCCTTTTATAACAAAAAAGTCTCATTTATGTTTAATATTTTTATAGGCTCTTTAAAATTTGTAACAATATATAAATAAAAATATATAAAAAAATATGTCAATATTTATATATATATGGAAAACTAAAATAATATAGTTCTATGTATATATATATAATCATATTTTTAATTTATAATAAAATATAAGTTTATGTATATATATAAAAAAGAGTGATAAAATTATATCTATTATATATATAGGACCAATATATATATATATATATATTTATTAAAATTAGATATAAATAAATAAATTTGGAATATATTTAAAAAAATATATGAGGTTAGTTATATATTAATATATAGAACATGCGGTGAGGTATTCAAAAAATGAATAAAAAATGAAAAGAAAGATGCAGAGATTATTGTTGTGAAAGGAAAGGAAGGGAAACCAAATACGCCATTTATGTGTTGGCGTGTAGTATAAAGACCCAATAATATATAATTAATATGTATATATTGAAACCAATTTAAATAAAAATATATGTTAAAATTTATTTTAAAAATTATGGTATTTATATGTTAATATATATAAATGTTATACATATTAATTAATTCATATGATTATGTAATATATATATAAGGGTGTATAAATAAATATATAAATATATATATGTTCACATATATACATACAAATTATGTAATGTTTTAAAAAATAGTAATTAATATATATAAATATGTGGTGTGTGAATGACCTGTGTAAGTAATGAAAATCGGAAAAAAGAAAGGAAAATAGAAGTACATGTGACGTGGGAGAAGCAAAAAAATATAAAAATTAATGATAATAATGAATGAAGAAACCATGATATTTATATATATATTAATAGGATATAAGTTTGTTAACTATTATATGGTAAAATTATATAAGAGTTGTAATGTTATATTTTAAAATATATTTTTCATAAATAAATGTTTTATATATATAACTGTTATATTATTTGTTTATATACACTATTTATAAAAACACTCTTTAAGGTTTAAGGAAATAAAAAAATAATCAAAATATGAAATAAAATAAAATAACATTTTCTTGATGGCTATGAAAAAAATGTAAAATCGCTATTTTGAAGTCCTTCCAAATAGTCATTAATAATAAATAAATAAATTATTTATTCAAATTTGGGGGATTATAAATAAAATCTATTCTCTTAGTTTATAAAACCAATAATTTACTAGGAGACTCCCTAGAAAAATCCCATATGTTTCTCATGAGGGGGAGATATTGCAAGAGTGTGTTTAGTCTTCAGGTATGGAGGATCGACTATGTTCAAAATATGCGAGATGTTTAGTTTGCAGTTTATGATAAGAGACATCTATTATTTTTAAATTGTATTATTATTTTTTTAAAATATCTAATTTTGAATAATATATTTTGTTTTTAAAATCAAATATATTTTTTATTATTTTCAAAATCCACTTTATGTGGGGGTTACTTGTTTTAATGGATTTCAAACCCATTTTTTAGAAAGAATGTTATTTTCAAAAGAATTATATTTTCTTGAAGTTAATATTTTATGATGAGAAAATTTATAATTTTCCAAATCTTATTTTGAATGTAGATATATATATTTTTTTATATAATATGATTATTTCAAAAAGATTTACGTAGATTTTAAATAATAAATATATCATTATATTTGAAAATATACGTTTAAAAAATAATAATTTCATGCATGATCATAACTATTTCCATAAACTAAATTTATTCATGAAATATCAGTAATATCATTAGAACCATGTTTCTATGAATTGTTTTCTTTAAATGTATAATTTTAAACATTATATTTATAATTTATTTATTTTTACATTTTTTGTGAATTTTTTTTGAGTGTTATATAGTAATGTAATATTTGATATATAAATTATTTTCTATTGATAATTATTTATATATATTTCAAATGGATACATTTAGTGTAAATTGTTTGAGAAAAAAACCCTAAGAGAAATATTTTTATAAAATATAGCACTAGGTTATCAAAAAACCCTCTAAGGAATGGGGAGTGAACCCAGAGGTTCGACCATAACTTTTACAAAGAGAGATAAAATAAGTGGCCATACCAATTTTTAATTGTTTTATTTATTATTTTACTACCATAAAGAGTAATTATTTACAAAAATGAAGTATTTTAATACTTAATAGAGAAATATATGAATTTTGAATGATATTTTATTCCCAAAGAGTATTTTCAAAAATTATTTTGTTAAATAAATAATAAATTTCCATGGTATTATATTTTGAAAATGTTTTTTAAATATATTGTTTTCAAGTATATAAGTATATTTAATAATATTATATTTTTACAATTTTTTCCCAAAATAATGTTTTCAAATGAGTTTTTAAATAGTATTTACTAATAAAATTTGTAATGTTTTTTAATACCACTAGTTTTAAAATTACATGTTCACCCTTTGTTTTTTAAAATGTTTTTAAGGGTCATTTAGTTTTTTTAAGATGTTTTTATCCTCTAAAAAGACAACATGAGTGTGGTGAAATTTTCTAATTATTCTTAATTATTTTTACTCTATTATTTTGTAGTAGTTATTATTCTTAATCTAGAGTCTACGTTGGAAATGATATTTAATTTCATAAATGAATTTATATTGATATATATATTTTTAATAAAATATAATATATCTTTTTTAAATGATCCGTTGGAATGGTTCCTCGGCTGTTATAATGAGAATCATATTAATGCACATACTCCATGTAGTAAATTCAATAATGAATAATAATATGATGTTTAATCTAAAGTAATTACTTGAATGTGTGAAATTATACCCATATTTGAGCATATGACTCATGTTATAGGTAATAAACTTTTCCATATGGAACAACCTACTGATCCACCACATGGTGTAAAACATTTAGTCAAATTAATGTTTCATCAACAATAATTATTCAATGGGACTAAAAAAATATTTTTATCCATGAAACACAAAGGATACATATAGAAGATATTCATTGCTCTATGAAGTAATGAATATGAGAAAGTAATTATGGTTTATTATTTTATCTCAAAATATAATAATCAATGGTGGTCGTTGAATCAAAACACTAAAGGTGTAAAGGAAATAAGAAAAATTTAGTGGAAGTATTTGAAGCCAATCCCCATGAAAAAATATTTTCCACATGAGAAACAAGATGTTATGGAAATAAAGTTCATTATTATAATATTGAAAAAATGGAAAATGTTTTTACGTATGAATCCCACTCCAAATGGTTAGAAACAAAAGTTGGAGACAACATATGGAATCTAAGGGGAATGATTTACTTTTAATTTAGTGGGATTAATCCAATCCATTGAAGTGAACTAGTATACAATAATTTCCCATCATACTAAGATATCGTATCCTCAGATATATAGATAGAGAGGAAATTCTCCACATCTTATGTCTTTTACGAGATTCTAGAAAAGTGAAAAATGTAGATAAAAAAGGATAATGGGATGAACTAAATGAAGGATTATATAACATGTTATTCATTTGGAAGAAAACAAATTTTTTCATGCTTAAACGGATATGTAGTTCTCTTCATCTCTTGAGAGGATGTACAACATTCTTGTGACTGCAAGGTAATTAAATAATCCAACATTTTTTAATTATTCTACTATAATGAGATGGGGATCTAAACAAATTAATACCCTACGAATGAAGGTAAAATACTATAAAAATAGCTTACGATTCAAGGTTAAATGTAATATATTAAAATAGATGAATTGGATTGATTGTCATGATTTTGTTTTTTTATCAATGAAATTTATTGTAATATTTTGATATTAATTAAAATCATAAAACATATATGGATAGTAATACAAAAAGTTTCCATTATGGATTAAGAATTTTATGTTAAAACGTATCTATAAACATGAAAAATAATTCATTTGAATGATGAATTCCATGGAAAAAACATGATTGATGGAAATTTAACCATTAATATATTTATAATATAAATGTTATAATATTGGAAGAAGAGAAGATTTATATGGATAATGTACATAAGATAATACTAAATACCATGTAACAAATTAATTTCTTTTTTAAAAATTTTTTTAACTATCATTGATGGTGTTAACAAAATTATTTGATTAATGGAATGTATGAAAAAATATATGTTTTTTTAGTAGGAATTATTTTTAACAATAATGTTTTATTATAATTCATTTCATTAACATGTTTGGAAATAAAAAATGACTAATTAATTCACATGTATAATATTATACTACTATGATCTACATCCATTAGTTTGGTGGATTAATGATAAGTTAATTTTGAAAATTTAGTGACCTTATTTCTAAGGATTGGATTTAAATATTTTGAAAGGGTTGTAAAGTAAACCATTTATGAACTGGTTAATGTTGAAATATGGATGATGTTTTAGAGATTATTGTTTTTTTTTTCACCATATAGATATTTATGTATATTTTAATATATGTTCTAACAATATTGGTTTTAGAAAATAATTGTAGATATACCCCTTTTATGGATCTTACAATCGATTAAAAGTGAATTTATGTGCTTCAAAAAAATCTATTATGATACTCATTTTTTGGAGTAAGTGAAGAAATGAAAATTCACTAATTCACAAATAAATAAAAAAATTATTTATAAATATAAATTTAATTAGTATATGTATTTCATAATATTCATAGATAGAAACAGAACTCCTTACTTTAAGAAAAGGATCTTGAAAAAAATGTTATCCAATTACCTTCATATAAGATGAATCATATGATATTTAAAATCATCACATATTTATGGGTTTTAGGACATTAAATAATCATAGATTAATCCCTTTATTTAATTAAATAACCTCCATCTATCTCTATAATTATTTATGATTTTAGTTAATATCAATGTATTCATTTCCCATATTTGTTCTCCGACATTGAAAACATGTTATGTGATAATGTAGATGAACATCCTACATCCTTTTATATATATAATTAAGTGGATTTTAAATCATTCTCATTATATGTGGTTTCAAGAAGGGTATTTTCAAATCAGAAATCCATTATTATCGAGATTAAAATTAAATTGAAAGGATGATATTATTTTGGGTTAGAATGTTACACCCTGATATTTGAAAATATCAATATCATATTTTATATAATGAATTACCTAAAACACAAAGAATATATTTGAATATAACACCCTGAGACATTGAAATATATTTATTTTCAAAATATTTTAGAAATTTCGATGCATATAAAATTAGGTTTGAATGAAAACAGTTGTATATTTAAATTTTTTTTATTTAATCATTACCTTTATAACATAGACATTAAATTGGGTGGAATGAATATCTAAAACTAAATTATAATAAATATAGGTTATACAAATTATTTATTCAAAAAAGTGAATATATATTAATTTGTGGTAAAATTATAACTATTTGAAAGGAAAAGAAATGTTTTAAAAATTGATATTTCTCAAAAAAGTGGTTTAGTCCCAGTTAACAAAGCATGTACCAATGTTATTGTGGTTACTGTATGGCATAAAAAAGACCTCGGATTAAATTTTGGTGGGGTAGAGTTTTCAATTTACTCTAGGATGTACCATTTAGTACAATATAAGATATGAAAATTCAAATGATTTGGACCAATGAGCCACCGGTTTGAACCTATGGGTCTCAAGGCCATCGGTTCACCAATTCCATTAGACTTCAGCATCTTTATGATACTAATAGTCTTAGGGACATAGGGGATTTGGGCTACTGTAGTCCTTTGGTAAACTAGGCCTCTAGAACAGAATGTTCTTAGAAGAAGCTAGAAAAAAGTAGATAAGAATGATTCCTAGAATATGAATCAATAAAAAGTATAATATAATAGAACATAGCTATCCAGATTGGAAGAAAATTAGAGTATGGAAATTTCAATTAACAATAGGAATATACTTCTCTTTATGGGGAAATTATAGTTCACTAGCCATGTGAGGGGGGAGGGGAGTTAGGTGCCTTTAAAGATGAAAACGATTTGGATGTATATCATTAATGTGTTGTGATGTCTTAGGCCTCCAAAGGTCAGGTACAAGGCATTATTCTTAGGTACCTTCATTTCTTGTTTGATCATTGTTCCACTTTGCCTATGGGTCAGGCAGGGGTTCCCCCCAAATCATGAAAAGTTGGATTATTCTAAAATCCATATACATGTTAGGCCATACGGCTTTTAAAGAATTAGTCGTGATTTTTAGAAATAATTTATAAATAGTTTTTTCCAATTTAATAATTTTTATTTGAAAAATTAAAAATATTTTTATAAATAAACATATAAAAACTAGATTAGGGTAAAATTTTGGTATTTTTATGAAATTGTTCTTTTTTTGATGAATATTGAAAAAATAATTATTTTTAAATGAAAAATAATTCATTTAAATAATTTATATTGTCAAATTATATTATGAATTTCTTTTAATGTAAAATTAGTTATGTTTTATAACAATTAATGGAATTTTGGTCATTGGAATTATTTTCATGTATAATTTTGATATCATAACTTTTTAATTATTGAAAAGTTTCTCTATGAAAACCTACTTTCTTATTACAAATATTAGATTAATTATAAATTAAAATTTTAAACATATTATAATAGAATTAGGAAAAATGGAATCCATAAATGGAATATCAATAATTTTTTACAATAATGTAAAAATATATTTTATCCAAAAAAAATTAATATATTAAAATTAATTACTAAGTCTAAGGTAATAAGGTATTTTTCAGGGGTAAATCTAAAATGATATTGTATAAATTGACCTAAAAACATAGAAAAAATATATATTATGGAAATATTTATACCATAGGTTTTATTCACTTAATAATTATTGATTTTTTACAATTGTGGAATATCAAAAACGTGGGAATACCACTTTCATTAAAAAATTACAACTTTGCCACTCACCTCACTTATAATGGGGGACCTCCTCTCCACTATTATTCACACGTTCCTAAATAATTGTTCAATAAAATATATACCAAAATAACTCTTAAATAACAGTCCCCTCATGTTAGAGGCCTTATTTTAGTCATGCATCTAACATTGGATGGGCTTTGTGCAAACAACATTTTGTTACCTAATGAAGAGGCAACGTTCTTCTATGAAATTTTTTATTTTATTTCATCACCACATACTTCAATTATTCTCAAACCCCTATAATGGAACAACCCCGGTATATTTAATACCCAACCAATTTTTATAAAAATTCTATAACATAAAACCATCCCCAATTCAATAAAATGGGTAACAAAATCATCATTAATGTGTACAGTGCACAACCGCCTTTCGAACCGATGCCATTAATAAGTCCATTACCACTAATAATGTCTGATTCTCATTATGGATATAATGTATATATATTATATTTACATTATAATTATTCATATGGAGTCTATATATCAAATATACATCTTTAATTTCTATTCCATTGGTGATACAATAATGTCAGTCATGTGTCTGTCAGACTTCTAACATGCAAAATGATGCGATTCATTTTTCACATATGCTTTAGAGAGAAGGTAACAAGGAAATTGTTAAAAAATATGTTATATAAATTAAATAGTATTCATATTAATGATATATTTATCACATTTAGG
The DNA here is from genome assembly GCA_963277665.1 of Viscum album. Taxonomy (NCBI): domain Eukaryota; kingdom Viridiplantae; phylum Streptophyta; class Magnoliopsida; order Santalales; family Viscaceae; genus Viscum; species Viscum album. The sequence continues at coordinate 964,830,620 of OY728133.1, read as the reverse complement.
GGATAATATACCATTAAATTTGGACACTATGAAATGCATAACATCCTTTATATATGTGTGAACTACCACCTCCATGAAGTGATGTGACTAACTTTCATCACTAATTCATGTGGATAATATAAATACGTATATTTTAGAAAATAATATTATATATATGATATAATAATAATTATCTAAATATAAAATTTTACAAAACATATATTTATTATGGTCATTGAAAAATGGATACATTTCCCATGTTAACGTATGACCTACTATCACTATGATTGTAACATATTTTATTTTCCATAACAAAATTTCATGATATCTTTTGAAATTATGATTGATGTGTAAAAATTATAATTATTTCATGACAATTATTCTGTATAACATGTAGTATTTTAATTAGTACAGGAACATGATCTTTCATGGAAAAATAAGCATTAGAAAATAATACAATTAACAACCAAAACAATTAGAATAATGAAATATTATTAATGAATGGGTGATAAAATGTTATAAAAAGACCATATATTATATTATAAATATACATATCATTTTTAATAAATTAATAAGAGGCTTAAAAACACTATATGGGAGGTTAAATTACATTCAAACAAGGAGATGTGTGAGTTAAGGGTTTCACATCTCACTTTTACATCCGTGAGCCTTACACTCTATTAACGAATAATTTTTCTTTTTTGGGGAATATATTGATGTTTATGTATGTAATAACATGAAATAAGTTATCTAATTTTTATTTGATGGATAATTTGACATTATTTCATTTAGGGGATTAAGATTCCAAAGTAACTAAAGTTGTAATTGTTTATTTCACTATGTCATAGTTATTTTGGATCGTTTTTGTCTTTATCTCCCATAGGGAAAATATTAAATATTTCATTCTTAAATACAATATATTTTTACTCTCTTATATTTAATCATGATCAATTTCAATTAATTTTATAATTTTCATCTCTTTTTAAACATAAATGACTATTTTTTATGAAAATTTTAAATTATTTATCTCTTCAGTAAAAAATTCATTTCTTCTAATACCATGTTTTATATAATTTCTTCACAAAATATTTCATAATTATATAAATGTTTTAAAAAATAAATGTTTTACATGTTTTTAATTAATAAATATGTTTTCAAAAAAATATATATTTTTTTAAATGAGGCACTTTTCTATCATTTTTACTGTGAAAATTGAATGTTCATTTTAAAATATATGATATGTATCAAATTACATGCCATTATGAATGCCAATTTTTTGAATCTTCCTTTTATTTTTTAAAATTTTATTTTTAAAGAATTTTTTTTCATAATATTATTGTGAATTTTAATTTTTACAATTTATATTAAATGAAATTAATTTTCTTAATATTTTACATATTTTATAGTTTCAAAATATTTTTAAAAATTAATGTTTTTTCCCATAAAATGATCCAAGTATTCTTTAAAAATCATTTTCCTCATAATATGTCATTATTTTATGTTACGTATTCTTTAATAAGATTATAATCATGTAATACCATCCTTATTACTACCTTGGATGGTTTATATTCTATTTGACTGGACATGTAATACGCTGGAAGCATTAGTTGTACAATGGATTGTTTAGGATTTTGTTTTTTTAGATATTATTAACCATTTGTATGATAGTATAAATATGAATGTTTATATTCATTATGGTTGAAACATCTCTTACAAGGAATGAATTAGAATTTGTAAGTGATGGATGGGGCCCATTATAGCACATCTATGTATCGGTAGGTCTATTGAGGGAAAAATTGATATGGGTTTCACTGATTTTTGTGACATTTATATATATTTCAGGGAATATGTAATATGTGGTATCATTTGTCATGAAATGAATTCATAATGATTTATTTTACATATCTAGCCTAATTTTTTTCATTATTATGAATTTTTTTAAAGATACACTATGTGATAATATGATTAGTTAGAATATCCATGTTCATGTTTCAAGATGATGTTATTATGGAATCGATGGATCATATTTTTTTCTTGCCATATTATTCTTATTTTATGGATTTTGCGGACTGCGTTTCAGTTATTTTCTTTTCCATATTGATTATTCCTTATTTATTCAAATATTATGTTGTATGATTACCCTAAGTGATCATCTGAGCTAACCCATTTATTATGTGGTATTTTCCTCTAGTTAGAAGAATGAATTTCACAATTGATATACATGGACCCAATAAGTGGAATAAAATATTTCTCAAAGAAAGTTATTATAGTATACTATATTCTGAAATAAAATTTTATATTCAATTTTTCATATTTTTTTCAAAGACCACTATGTTATTCAATACAAAATGATGTCACTCCATTGATCTTATTACAATATAAAAAAGTAGACATTGACTCCATGGTTCTGGGGTCGGTGAACTATAAACTATTATTAGATCCATCTTCCATTATACTCTTATATGACCCGAAGATACAATAGCTAATGACTAGGTATCAGAAAACATAATATCATCATTTTCACTTTTAATTAAACATTAACTAAATAATATGAATTTGAATTTATATATATTAAAATTTTAATCTTCAGTAGAAACTTTCCTAATAAACTATATTTTCTCTGGAATATATTTTCATGTATGTCATCATTATTAAAACTAGTTTACAAATTTTATAACAAAAAAAGGGATTTATTAATCCATATTACCACATCTGAATTTAATAACCATAATCATTGGGCTATCCCAATAAACCATCATATGGTTTCCATTAAATAACCTTAAAAACTAATCATTATCACGATCATTGAAAAATCTGTATTCCAGGGGTAATATTTTATTATTCTAAAATTTAAAAAATCTTTTGAGAAATAAAAGAATATTCTTGAGCCTCCACATTAAAAAAGTAGATGTTGAGGAAATTTTTGACTATGTCATGTAGTAGGGATACTAAAAACACTACAATCCTACTAATATACCATCCAATTAGAATAAATAATGAAAAATCATTGATGATCAAACCCCACATTAAATATTTCCAACTACCCTAGTGGTCTACAGAAGCGTGACAACATAAATATCATTATAAGGACAGGTATCAACCATCACTAAACCATTAGATCCCATCCCATTTATTATCAATGGTTCCAAAAAAAACAAAACCCCACTAGAAAAACTACTATAGGATCCCAACACATAAATAGAAATGTACCCTTGGAAAACTATTCATCCTGAAAAAACCACCGCACAAGATTGTTACAAAATTCAAGGATCTATAATTTCAGGATAAAACATACAACTCAATGATATTTTCTACACCAAAAAGGCACTATGTCCATAAATTAAAGGAATGTGAGCCTTCTACAACATGAATTCCCTCACTCATACAAAAAAAATTATATTTTCCACCCAACCATTTTAATTCTCCTATTGAATTAAGAAGTTTATTATATTTATTTTTCCATTAAAAGACTATAACTTATCATTTATCATCATATTGAAACAATATAAACAAGAATATAGAATTTTATCTATATTTAATTAAAAAAAGAAGAACATATATCATATTATATTCCACGTTATTTATTTACATGATCATAATTTTTTGAAATTAATGTTTTTTATTTTATTTACAAAAGAGAACAATGATACGAATAATAATCTCTCCAAAACAATGATAATTCATTATCTTAGAAAATTAATAAATGGGCACAAAATCAAAAACAGTCATAAAACCATTCAAATACACAAATATTCATATAAATTTCATATAATTACCTTTATTAGCTTAATAAATAGCATTCCATAGGATAAAATAATTATAGTCAGAGACATTGACTTTAGTTAATCGAATGGGGAGAGACCTCCTGTATTATCATGAAGACCTGAATATTCACAAATAAATAATAGAAAACTAGGAACCATAGGGGATGACATCCTATGGTTGGAGACTATGTTGGTATATCGTGTGGAATCACATAACATTATGAATTTGGTTCAAAATTGGGGTAATCCAACAACCAATTTCTGTTGGGGAGGTCATGTTCATTATATGTTTGACCACTCCAGTCCTTATACAAGAGTGTTTTGTATGTGTGTTAGATTTATGTTTTGAGTTCCAAATTCTATTACAACACACATTAGGGCTTATTGTAGTAATCACTCATTGTATCATTATTATTCGGCCAATGAATTTACCTTGGTACATTTGGTGACCCTATATTATCATACGACATGTGTTAATTTATTCACTTAGTGCCCATATGCCTAGGTTTAATGAAATGGAATGAAACCCTTTTCATTATTATAGTTTTTTTCTCATTATTATAGAATAATATATCCTCTGAAAATCATAACTCCCAATTTTCAACTACCCCAATTTATATTTTATTTATAAATTTTTAAAAATTAATTCAAATTCAATGCCTCAAATTAAAACACTCAAATTAGATTTTAAAAAATTACCACATTTTTAGGATTTAAAACTATAATATATTTAAAAATGAATTATAATTTTTAAAATATAAAAAACCTTAATTCCATAAATATTCATCAAAATAATCATAAATGAAAAAAATACCAATAACTCATATATTAAAGAAAAAAATTAAAACAATATCCGAACCACATAGTAAATCAACTGGAAAATAAATTTTTCCAAATTTTATATGAATTATTTTTCTTAAATATGATTGTTTTTCCGACAAGATAGAATTATTAAATACATATAAATATATATAGTCATAAATATGAATCATTATATAACGATAGTAGAATTTTTTTTATTATAAAGAATTAATCTAGCTGGTACAAGAGGAAATTATGAATATAGAGAAATTATAGAAGACTATCTTGTTAGAGAATACATAAAATAAAGATGATGGTCTTCTGGTACAAGTAGTTTGATCAGATTATTAATAGTGTTTTAAAAAAAAAGAGGGATGATGATTTTTTTTGGAAATAAATTTGAGTAGATAGTTGAGATATAATAAATATACTATAACCAAACTAATATAATAGGTAACAATAAAATAATATAGATTTTATATTGTATGCTGTTGAATACTAAAGAATATTTGTAAAGATTAATTTTGAAGAAAAAATAGCATAATATAGGTGTCTCTATAATGAATGTTATATTCTGTTATATTTTTTCTTATGTTATACTAAACAACGTAGTTAAAGGAGATGGAATATATCTTGTAATAAATCAATATTATCTAGTACTAGGTAGATTCCTCTATCCAAAAGGTCAGTTATATCTTAATATCATCATCTAATTTGTATAAAAATGAATATTTTTATTTTTATTTATTATTTTTTCCATAATTTAAAATAAATCCCATATTAAATTTAAATATATTATTATTATAACAAAAAATATTGATATTCATGATTCTAGAAATAACATGGTTGTATCAAATTATGATGCATCGATAATATTTTTAACACTATTATGTTGTCTCAATTTTTGTGCTTACAATGATTTCATGTTAAATGATTATAATTTTATGAAATTAATTTTATAATAAATATGTTATAATTAATGATATATTTATTTTACTCCAACAAGTATTGAGAAATTATTTAAATAAAAATAAATAAATTTGATGAAAATAATAAATGATTATTAATTCACATATATCTTATCATGTCTCCCAACATTATCCATGGATATTTCAAATATTTTTAAACACATAGGCACCTTAAATAATCTATACACTTTGATAATTTTGTTTGAGATCTCTTTTATTGTTTCTCGATTATTTTTTCTAAATTTTTTTTCTTGAGTAGCTATTTATTTGATATAATTATTTCTATATTGATGAAGCATGAGAAATTCTATTTAAATAGTAATTCCTTATTTTATTTATTAATTTTACATTTAATATTATTTTATTTTGATATTAAACTATGTTGATATCTATTAATAGTTATTTTTTGAATTTGAAGTCAAGTATTATTTCTTTTCAATTTATTATAGATTCATTCTTTTTCATTAATTTTTTCTTCTATATTGAAATATGAAGAATCATATGGGAAAATAAAATAAAATAAAATAATAAGGTCTCAATAAGAAATAGAAGTGAACGTGTCATCCCTTATTAGGGAGATACTTATTAGTCTGAAACATATATATTTATGTTTGGATAATAATTTCTTGAAACATAAAAATTTAAAAGGAATGTTATCATAAGTATATAAAGTATCATAAGCACAAAAAATTTATATGGAGAGATCAGGCCAATATAATAATTGCTTTTATAGTTATAATGATGAGAAAAATATCATTTCATATAATAATGTAAATTTTTAATTCAAATATAAAACTAATAATTATTTAATCATTATGTATCTTAGAGAATAATATAAAATATATATGATTTAAATATGGGATAAATTAATATATTATATATTTTGTATAATTATGGTACAAAATTTGGGTTGAAGAGACAAAAAATAAAAAAGGGAGAGAATTATTTTTAAAGATAATTTTTTATTTAAATATGATTCTTGATTGTAAAAAATATTAATGATGTTCGAAAATACAACTATCCTATAAATTATAATGTATAATTTATTATGTCAAATTAATAAAGAGGAATGTAATTTTAATTCGATAATGCAAATTAATAAAATTTGGAAATTATATTATTCCTTTAAATGATGGAAAATTATATTTCAAATAATGGAACTAAATAATTTTATTTCAAAATAAAATGATAGGATAAATTTATATCGTGATTATGTATATGAAAATTGTCCACGAAAGATGTTTCCTGAAAAAAATGATAATGTATTAGAATAATATAATATATAATATATTTATTTTAGGAAAAAGATAATTTATATTAAAATAATTTGGATTAACAATTTTAATAGTATACTAGTAGTAATGAAAGAATTAAATGATAATAATGAAGCTCACATTATTATGGTTTATAAAGATAATAGATAAAAATAAATGATTATCCAAAATATATAAAAAATTATAAATTTTACGTCTCTTGATATTTAATTGAATATAAAATTCATAATATAGGATAATTGATTGATATAATTAAAAATATGTGTTAATAATTTTATAGGATTCAAGGTTACAGGAGGAATACATTACAAGAAATAAGCCACAATACCTTATTAATACATAAAATTGTTTTGAAAATGGATTTGGATAGATGAAACTTTATATTGAAAATACTGTAATTGAAAAAAATACGGGTTGTGAAATAGTTTATGGAATACAACATGAAAACATATTAACAAACTTGTTGATTTAAAATTCCATGAAACAGTCAATAGTTGGGTCAATAATATTATATCATACAGTAATTACAATTAATATGTTCCCTCAAATTTGAATGAAATGACATACATTTATATTTAATTATAATGTTATAAGATATTCCAATAATAGTATACTTAAAATTAATAACGTATGAGAGTAATATTTTATACTATAAAAATGAAATTTTATTAAGAATCCTAATTTGAAAAGGGGAGAAAAATTATTTGAAAATATATATGATTTTTTTATTAATTTAAAAATGCATTATCTTGTTTAAAATTATTATTATTTAAATGTTAAATATTGGTTGGTGAACCACAATAATATAAATAAATATATTATAGAGTGGTGGGAAAATAAAATTTCAATCAAAAATTTATTATCTTATTAATATTAAGTTTAAGGTTGATATATACATATGAAAATATATTGATGGATTTATAGAAATAATATTCTATACTATAGTGAAATAAAGAGATAAATTCTTTATTAAAGTCAGAAAATATATTTTTTCAAACCAAAATTTATCAACCCTAGATATATTTGAAAAATAAATTTCATATACCAAATAAAATATATGAGACATGTGACAAAAAATATAATAAATATATTTATTATCATAGACTGTTTATTAATAAGAAAAACTTATATTTTCAATATAAATTAAGGAACTAGAGTTCATATAAAAACATGACATGAAATATTTCAAATGAAATATTAAAAAGGATGAGACAATCATTATTTGAAAAAGAAAACAAACAAGATTTAATTAATGTTCCTCTTTGAAATTAATCAAATAAATATTATCATTAAGAGGTATTAAAAGATTTATTTGAAGGAAAATCATATTCTAATTAAATTTATTGATATGATATTCAATATAGTATATAAATATGGAATGATTTTGGTTAAACATTTGAGGAATATTTGTATAGTTTTAGAGTTTATAACATTGAATTATGGTATAATCTGTTTTTCAATATTAAAATTAATTACAAAAATATGATAATAACTTTTAGGGAGTTCTGAATTAAAATAATAAAATTTAAAGACTAATTAAATGATATGGTAAATGATAAAATAATTTAAATTGAATATATAATTAGCTTAATTATTTGTAAAATGATTTGTACCTCAGAAAAAATGAAATGACATTTCTAGTTGAAAAAAATTATCCACTTATTTAAAATGAAAATATATCTTAAATAACAAAATTCCCAAAAAATTCTATTGAAACAACATGGATTTATTGAATGTCTTATATGATTTATGATAATTAATAATATTTCCAAAATATGATTTGATGTAGAATTCAATTAATGATTTTTTTTATTTTTATTATATCAAATTATAATTTTTGGTTTAATATTTCATTATATAAAATTTTAATATTTATATATTTCCATGTTTGGTTTTTGCAAATTAATGAATATTAGATATTCTACTGATTATAATGTTTATTAAGATAGATTCATGAAGTTTAACATAAACTGAAATACGATTCTTATATTTTTCACTATAGTAAATATATTTCATGTAGACATATGCCTTAAATTAATAATAATACATATGAGATTTATGAAATTTTAGAGATGTCTCAATTTGTAATAGTTATGGAATTTATTGAGTTTTTAATGTTTTCCTCCTTTTACATTAATTTTCTTTATTATATTACAAAAGTGGTAAAATGACACCTCAACACATTAAAATATATAAAATATCTGAGGGGAGTGTATTCAAATATTAAAAGGTTTGAGATTTCAATTTTATATAATGATTTAAATTTCTTATATTTATTCAAATATATGGTTATGAAGTTTATTTTGTGAAGTTTAAGATGGATACGTATATATGAGTTAAAATATGATTAATGAATATTTGGATTTATAATTAATTCATCATAAAATGTAAATTAGATATAGAAATGTCTATAATTTTTTTGTTTTATTTGATGGAAATAGTTGATGAAATAACGTGGAAAATATTATTAAAAATATTAAATAATAATTTATTTAAGGAGATGGAGAACCAATAAAAATATATTGGTGTGTTTGGATTAATATTATACAATTTATTTGAATATTTGAGATTGATGTCCTCTCAGGATGAAGAGCCATACCAGATACAATATTTGATTAATGAAATATCGAATACATTATAATAATTTGTTATGATCATTAATATTTAAAATGTTGAATTCTATCAATGAATATTTTATTTGTTTCCATACATATATTATATATAAAAAATCAAAATTTTATTAGACATTGTTGAGTTTATCAAATCAATAGTGACTTTATTATCCTAGAGGAGAAGATATTTCAATAATTTCTTTGAAAATAGTAGAGAAATAATATTCTCAACTAAAAGAATATGTGATTACATAATTGATTAAGTTTATTTGATATTTATGAATTTAAATTCTAAAATTATCAATATAGTTTTTGATTTTAGGATTTATTATTAAAATTATTAAAAAATAAATGTTTTTTATGCATAAATAAATTTTACTGAGATACATATGCTTGAATTTAATATTTCAAATCCAAAAAAGAGTTAATCCAAGATCATTAAATTTCTATAGGTATAATTAATAATTGATCAAAATGTGTGACAATGATTTTTGAATTTTATAGTCTATGGAAAATAGGAAAATTATTTATAAATGAATCATAATGATGATATCAGAATCTTTAACATTATATAATAGTTTTTAGAGAATTGTAGGAGTTTAGGGGGAGTTATTATAACTCTTCATAAGATATATAAATAGATTGAATAAACTATTTCAGTTTGATATGAATTTTTTTTAGTTTTTTTAAGAGTAATATTTTTAGATAAATTACATAACCATTAATTTATGAGTATTCACACTGTATAAGAAGAAATTATTATTTCCATGTATTTTCATCAAGTTATAAAAATCATGTATAACATTAAAATCTAATATTCAAATCTATATGTAAGATTTAATTATGTTTTTTAATATTAACCTAAATGATTTTGTGGATTTTTGGGATTACTGTAAAATAATATGAATATATATAAAATTCTGATTAATATATTTAGGATTTCATTTAATTTTGGTAATCATATGAGTATTTATCCACACTATAATATTCTATCTAAATTTTTGGAATTTATTACGAATTAGAATATCTAGGCTATTTAGGAGAATTATTTTTCTAAAAATTTAATTGGACTATTTTTAGAAGAGCATGAGACAAATTTACCATATTCAAGATAATCGAAAATAAAAAGGAATGCAGTTACGTTTTTGGGATATTTTTTTATTGAAAATTATTTTAGATAATCTAAACAGTTGATATGCATGCAATAGGATAGAAAGATAATGATTAGTCCCTCCATTAAATAAATGCAGTGGAAATTTTGAATTCATTGAAAATTATTTAATCCCATTATAAATTCTAGGATAAATAGATAAAATATTCAAATAAATTTTTTTCATGTGGAAAAATTATAAGAAATCTAGTGACAAGTTGTTACACATTAAATGATCTCATTATGAATAGATGTTCCAGAACAAGGACATTATCCAAAATTTTATATATAGAATAGATCATGGATAGAGTTGAGATATGATGATTATACTTTTACATCATAGATAAAATAATAGAATAGAAAATAAGTTACTTACTATGTTAATATGTTGTTGAATACTACCGAACATAAGTGAAATTATTTTTTATTATATTAAAAAAAATTCTAAAGGAATGGGTAACAATGATTATCTTATTAAATATATTTTTCACATATTTTGAATTACAAGTATTTAATAGAGTAGGATACTAATGTCTTATGAAGGATTAAGATATCTACTGTTTTACTAATTCCATTATTCACAATGTACATGTTATAATAAGACATTAAAATAATATACAAAGCATAACTAACTATTGAGATCACATCATTCATACTATTGTACAAGATTACACTTTTTTTAATTTAGTTCTATTATAATTATAGTAAATCATATGGTAGTGGGTGTCTGAATCCATATGAATAATTTTTCCACTATTAATGAGTGGTGAAAAATATAATTCCAGGTATGGTCCCTCTTAATGAATGATTTAATTGAATTTTGTTTAAAATATATTAATATGATAATTTATAATTAATAGTATAAATAATAATATTGGGAGTATTTATATTTCGTTGTACAATGAATTGAAGGTATATTTGAGGGATCCATTATAAAAATAGAAATGTGAAAAATGCTAAATAGATCATCCCTCTTATTTCACCTCACCTTGTCCATTGGATATTTTAAATATTATAAACTGATGATGAATTATTAATTCCATGACTAAGAAACACTTTGTTAAATATAAACATTTACCAAATATAAAAGATATGTGAGATTACTTGATAACAAAATATATAACCAATATTTGATAGAAAATGATTTTTTTTCCTGAGAATTTAATACATACTATTTTACAATATATAGATTCATTTCAAAAGAAATATAAGAAATTTAAATTATATTATTAAAAATTAATTTAAAAAAAATTTAATATGAATGAAATTATAAATATTACCCTTTTTCAAATAATTTTAAATAACTATCCCAATATATAGAGGAAAATATTCCTATAGATGAGATAAACAATTTAATTCAAATCATAGAAATATAAAAAACATATGTGGGAGGGATTAAAATAATGGACACTAAATTATAGTTCATCACAGTATAGTATAAATTTTTATATAAAAACCCATGTAATTTTTTGTCATATCAGAATAATGGGAAGGAAATTTTAAAAATGAAAAAAAATTATATTATACAATTTAAAATTTACAATAACATCAAACAATACTATTAAAAATGTAAAAGGAACCAAATGATAGTTTTGAGAATATTATCTTCAATGAAAGTATTTCGGATGTATCTTTTGACTCTATAATGGATGTCTATAACCTTTCCTATGATTATTATAGGGGTTAACGATGATATATATATCTTTATAGGGAATTTAAAATTTATAAAACTTCATGTAAAGTGAGGGATCAAATTATAGTTCACCTCTATAATATTATAACATTGACTCATGTCTTGTATATGCTTAGATTTTAATGGAATCTTATGTAGTAGGGAAATAAATTAATATTTATTTAATTTTTTATTTTAGACATTACACTTTATATATAGTTATTTTGTTTTTTAATAATATTATATATATAATAATTAAATTAAATTATGATAAATATAAATCCAATATTAATTGGGGGAGAATTTGAATAATTCATATGAAGCATAATAATGAACACTTATGAAAATATATATTTACATATCTTATTTTTTTAAAATCACCACATAAATGAGCCATCAATCAATGTGCAATAATGAAATCCAAAAGAAATATTTTATCTGTAAGATCCTACTTTTTCCATCGGGTGTGGATCTTTTTATTTTTTAGTTAAAACCGTGGTTGAGGTATTATTATAGCGTAAAATCAAATGCAATTATTTAGGATGGGTCTTTTATCATGGGAAATAATCAAGGAGAGTATTAGAGGTAAGTTGCAAACCAATTTCATAATGTGTATTTGGAATACATAATGTTTGTAATGTCCCACCTTGGGATCCACTAACATGTTCCATGAGACAGTGGATCACATGGCCGCAAGAACATCTTCTCAAATGCCAGATCATGCCGACTAGTGGTGATGGTCTTGGGTGTTTCCGTGGTGATATTATTCCCTCATAGATCAGAGTAATCACAATAATAAATCATAGGTAATCAATACTAGATGAATAAGTAAAAGACAAAAACTAAAGAAAATGAAATAAACCATCCATAAATAAATAAGAAACTTGTGGATAAAAATTATCAATAATAGATAAAAAATTATTTTAATTTGATGATTATATATGAAAATATGAGTAATATAAAACTAGGTAAATGAATATAATATATGTAATCAAAACTAAAAAAATGAAAAAAATTGTGACATAGCTACTTGAGCATAACCTCATTCTGCTACTGCCAAATATTCATCTTTGCTGCAATAAATTCTAGAATCTGAAGTGGAATGCTTCCCTTTTTCTAGACCTGTGTCCATAAATTCTACTCAGGTACCCAAAAACACTAAAACAGGGTGTGAGAAATGAATCTATGTATGTCGGAACCCATGATGTCCATAAAATTCCATTTCATGTAGTAAATAAATGGATAGTGTTTTAGTGTATAATGAATGATAATCCTTAATAAATTATATATTAAAAACATGCTCTCGTTTCCTAATAAAACACCCATACCATATCTCCTACCTCAGTATACGCTGGAAGTCTAAATAATTTACCTATGCAAGGCATAATATGTATACAAGGCTGATATAAAAAAATAACTCATGGTAAATAAAGAATACCCCACACATGTTCGTTAGCATGGATGTCTTGATGTATTGTCATTATACATGTATGATTGTATAGAAAATAAAAGCATCACATGTGCATAAGAAAACTCATAATAATAATAATAGGTTCATATCATATGTGAAGCCAATCAAATAATTTTTCAAATACAGAGTGGACTCTCAAGACTTTCTAAGGCGATCTAAATAGAATCCCACGGGTCTCTATGAATGTATGACAACCCATAATTTTACAAATGTTAATTCCTTTCTTATTATTTTTTTGTATAGGATAAACTTCATAAAATCACATTGATAATAAAATAAAAACATTATAAATGAAGAATGAATTAAATATGAATTATTTCTATAACGTAAGGAACCAATAACGATGAAATAGTAACATTACATTTAAATGGTAATATTACCATTATGAATATTAATCAAGCCAAATGTATAGTAACCTCACCAATTAAAGAATAAATAAAATTTAGGCATCTTCTAAATTAAAATATTCCATACCTATAAGTAAATAAATGTTTTAAAAATTATTAATTATGTTTTGATATTTTTTAAGACATAAATATTTAATTACAATTTTATAATTAATATATTGATTTTGTAAAAATTTATATTCATAAAAGTTATTCATATAATAATATTTTTTGGCCGTATGATTATAAAATAATTTGAGGTTTCCATAACTAATTTTTCAATGTGTTATAAAATCAGTTATAATTGGAAAATCCATATTTTTCGAGTAAATGATGATTTTAATGATTAATTAAATTTCTCATATTTGGAAAAATACTTTCATAATATGGAGTTCATTTTTTAAATATACAAGTAAAACATCGTTCGTAATGACCTTTATTTTAACTAGTTTTATTTGTAGAAATTATTTTGGAATATTTTGAGTCAAACTGTTGATTTGGCTTGGGATTCCGTGGCCAGGTGTGCTTGAAAAAACTATTCAAAATGTTATGTTTTTAATATCATATGAGTGAGGATTTCCTAAAAAAGTGTAATATCATTAAAAATGGTTAATGGATTAAAAATACGAGGGCACCATTGAGCTCAAAAGGGCTAAATTTCCCTAGTTGCGACCTATCATTGGTCCGCAAGGAAAAGATGACGATAATTTAACGAAGGGAGTAACCATAAATAATATAAATAAATAAAATGATTTTATTTAAAAATATTTAACAACTCATGAACTATGACCCATATTAGAAATCTGATACCTCTAGTAGTTTTGTAATATGTTTTTTTCCCTAGTTAAGGCCGAACATCGGACGATGCGGGTCAATTGTAAAAAATACTTTTTAGACATTTGTATGAATAAAATAAATTATGAGTATATTTTATTTTAAAATTACGTCGAGAGAACTACTAAATTTATTTTAAATAAAGCGCTAGGAATTTTACCATGCTTAGGATCATAACTGTGTAAAATTTCCTAAAGACTCTAGAGAGAATCCTTTGAGTAACATCTCAACATCAACAACAACTGTTGGGATCAGAGATCATTCACAACAGATCACCAACGACAATAAATCATCAATAGTTAATGATCTATATACTAGGTATGGAATTTCATTTTTGATTTCTTTTCCCCATTCGTTATTTCCATGTTGAAGACGGGTCAATCCACAAAATGATTGATATGTGGTTTGATAGTTATTTCTAGATGGATTATTAGTGCAGGATTATTGGGGGATTAGTTTTTCCTCTTTAATTGTCCATATAAAGTGAACGAATCAGGTCCACCATGAACTAATACAATGTTTATCTCTTTGGGTGTTCTTAAGATTTTTCTCCCCCTTTTAATGCATTATTCACTGTTGGATACTCATGATTATGGATCCACTTTTTGGGAGGCACTAAACATGACCAGACCCCCTGATTATAGGAAAGTTGAATCAAGGCATAGATTTGAGTAGATCAAGGCCCGATAATCATGGATTTTTTCCCATCGAAAATTGGAGCACCGAAGGAAGAAAAATAGACTGTGAATGGAAGCACACATAAAGCATGGTGTGTACAGTGCCACAAGGAATGTAGTTGATGCCAGTGTCAGTGGTATGGCCATGAAGACTAAGAGTAGATAGAAACAGGATGATCCTAGTGGGCTGGGTCGAATTAGGAGACCAGTTATAACCCAGTGGACTAGGTTGGACCCATTGGGTCGACTTGGAGGTTGGTCGACTACTACAGCCTATGGATCAGCTGAACGGTTGCTCCATGACCTCATGAACCCCTTTTTAAATTTTTTAAATGACGATCATATAAAATTCAGAAATCTGTTTGATGATCTATCTATGGTTTTAGGACCATTAAGATATGAAAATAATTTAGAGATATCCTATGCGGGATTGGTGGGAGTGTGCATAAGAAATAATGGTTTTGAGGAGTGAGTTATCCAAGAATGATCGTGCTTCTATAAAACATTTATGTTACCGTTTAAGACATATAGATTGTGTGTCATATGGAGAGTGTGTGACATATAGGGACAATGTATCTTCTAGAGTCTTTTTGTCTTGTTGAGATTGCATGTATTATTTGATTGAATATACTTGGATGTTCATGATATATTGGTTGTAGACATATATCTGTGTGGATATACTATGTTTTAATTTATTGTATTCCTACAAGGTATTTCCATTATCGTATTCCATTGTGGTATTCATTAGTGGTATTCCTTCATGATATTTTTATTGTGGTATTTTCATTAAGTTATTCCTAAAGGGTTTAGGGGTTTACTACTGGGTATTATTTTAGTCACCCCTACATAGGATTTACCAGTATGTGTATTTTCTTATGCAGACAATTTACCCTCTCACTGAGTTATAGATAGTCCTGGACCAGGTGATTCCTTGTGAGACCGGACATACTAAGGTGTTTTCTATTATATTTTACGATGATATTCCCAATATGTATTACATTATAGGTTGTTCTTATGGTGGAAGTCTATTTTATTATATTGGGATTGTTTAAGCCTTTTTTACAATCTAGTAATTTTACTGTTTTACTTTCATTTAGGGAAATATTATTTTTCTTGCATTTTTTACCTTGTGTTTTATACTTCATCATTTGTGTCATAGAGATTTGTGTTTTCAGACATGTACTTTAGGATAATGCCTCCCATTTGTGGGATATTACTACTCAGTGGTAGTCACCTTCCCATGGACGATTGGAGGTGGGATTAGGGTAAACGTGGAATGTTCCTCATTGGGATGAGTCTTGATAGATTGATATCAGAGGTGGATAGTTTTACATTAGGACTATGGGTCTTTGAGGATGGTTTGGGGAAATAGTGTAAATTGTTTTGATTTCCGATATTTGTCTAGGGAATTAAGTGCTTGTATGATGGCCGCTGAATCCATGCACTAAGGCTATGAATACATGAATTTTGAATAAGTACACGAAAACCTAGGATCATGGGAACAATAATGGTATATTAATAATAGAGGAATGGTTTGTGTCTTCCATGTCCTTCTTTAGTCTGCTCTCTAGATATACTCTATTGACCATTTTATTCCTTGTTTTCACATAGAATGCATCCACACATATAGCCAGCCTTGATTATATTGTGTGATCACATGTATGATCTCTATATAAATGATAAATTAGTTGAAACTAATGTACGAAATATAGACCATCCATGTTTTTTTCCAGATATACCACCACCCATCGAGAAACATCAACTACAAGTACTACCACCTGAGGATGCATGGGTAGTGAGAAAATTTCATGAGATTTAGAGGTAGTGACCTTCTAGTGTATGGGTTGATCCATAAACCTTGGTAACTATGGATTGGATGGAGGTAAATAAAAATGTACTACACTTTGTGAGGATTCCTTCTAACCAAATGGTTGTCCTTTCTACGAGTCTTTATCAGCCTCTGTGGGGGTGATGGGGGAGATTAGTGACTCAGACACATGAGAAGATGACTTTATCTTGGGAAGACTTAGATTGTCCCTACAGATAGGATTTCATTTGGACCATGTTGTGGTTGGTTCACATATAAAATATTCTTCATCTGTAGTAGGGAAGATAAAATGTGGAAGATTATTCATTATGATTTACCAATCTGTCGCAATGCTCCACAAATATGGTACGAGACCCATTCTTCAGGTACCATACCATCAAGAAGTTATTATACCAAGAGATAATTTCATCAATGAATTCCCTTATTATTACTACTTATTTCAGGATTCAAAAGAGATCCCAACTAATGGAGAGTTTTCTAGTGGAGTAGGCACCGACAATGGGAGCTACGAGTAGGTACTAGGTAGCTGAGACCTCAGAAGTAGGTATTCGACGATAGTTGCAGGGACTCAATTGGGCCAGGAGCTATGAAAGATGATCCCACGACATAGGATTAGTGGTTCATGGCCCCCAAATTAGCTCGAGTCAACAGAGTTAGAGGATGTGTTACTTATGCGGCAGTTGGGGATATCAAGAACATGATTACATGGCCCATCGTATGACCGATCAGGAGAAAGTAGAGGGGCCACATAGGGTGAGGTGGAGGTAGGATCAGGGTGGTCTTAAGGGTTGATTTCATTTCTAGGGAGATGACAGGGTGGAAAGTGGTTTTCACAGTTTCATGAAATTATAACTACCACCCCCAGGTTGTCCACAAAATGCTTAGGGAGCTGGTGGATAGGGATAGGACTAACTGAAGGAATGGCGGATTATGAACCCAAGGCTATAATGATGGTTAGAGTTATGATCAATGCAATTTCCTCCATCATTTAATTTTTTATAGACACATGTACACGATGCATCACCCATAGATTTTATGACATATAATGGTTTTAATTTTATCAATGTCTTATGTTGTAGGCCACACCAAATTTAGTTTGGAAAATACGCAACACTATACTTGGATTTTATGACATATAATTTCAAGTTATTTTGATAGAATCCATTACATGTATCACTGATTATAGATTTTTTTTCAATGGTGGAATGAACTATTTTTGGATTATGTTACACGCAAAACCAATGTAATGTTTCACTACATGCAACAACGACTTGGCTTACGTTACACGCAAGAGCGACCTTCCTTGACAGCTTACGTTTTACATAATTTTGAGTTTCACTAAAAAAAAATATATTATTAATTAATTGGATATAAAATAGATTTTATGAACATTATTAACCAAATTTTAAATTTTATGTTAATTTAACATTCACTTTATGTATTATTTAGACATGATATAAGGAAAAATTCATTATTTCAAATAAAAGGAGTATTAAAAAATGTTTTCCACCATTTGATGAAACTCCCTTCTTAAATATGGTTTTTACAAATTTATATAATATATATTTCAATATAAAATTAATCTTTAGAATCGAGGCATAAAAATTATATTTGGATGAATTTTATATTATTGTTTTTATAAAATTCAAAATTTAATTAATAGTAAAAAATGCTTCATTTAAATTAAAAACATCCTTTTCATTTATTTTATTTATATATTTAAATTATATTATTCATTGGTTTTAATGTGTTGTTTGATTATGTTTTTATAATTTAACACTATTTTGGTCATTATAATTAATTTCACATTTAAATTGGTCATAAATACATGTAAGTATTTTGATAGTGTTTACTTCTTAAAAACGACTTTTGGTATTAATAATGTCCATTAATATTAAATTAATTTCTTCAATTTATATGTTTGGAATTTAGGAAAATAAAATACATATTTGGAAACATATTATTCAAATTTTTTTAATAGGTACGATTTATTTTTTGACATTATGAATAGTTACATCAATAATTATTTTTATTTACCATGGTTAAAGTGTAAATAAGGAAAATAATGATAAAAAAATAATATTATAACACTATAAAATTACCAAAACACATGCTCTAATCATATAGATTGATTAATGGGTGACAAAAACAATCATTATGTCTGAAATTAGACTTTTAATTAACTTTTTTGTGAAAATGAAATCTTATAATAATTATTTTAATGTAAAGGGAAATATAACATATACATGTATCTTTTTAGAAAAAAACATAAATGTAGGTTTATATAAACGATATATTTGAAAATAAATAGTCATTATAAATATAAAAATATTTACAACATCATGAAATTTGATTTATAATTTTTAGACATTATATACATAACTTTATTTACGACACAAATATGATGCAATGATAACCTTATTAATGAAATAATAAACAAATTATATTATAACTTTTACAATAAATGTAATTTGACCATTTGATGTAATAAATGAATTATTTGATGAAAATAACATGTGAGGGTTGTTTTTATTTCTTGATTTCAATTAAACCATGATGTTAGAACATAATGAAAAGCAATTTCTAAATTACTTAAAAATTGACATAGATGAGCTTTTAAAACCATTACTATTTTATTAAATGATATATCTATTGAAAAATATATTATATTGAAAAATGACTTATATATTGTTAAAAATTTCATTAATGATCCAAATGAGGTTTTATTATAATTTTACAGTGAATATATAAACCATAAAGTCTAAAAATACAAGAAGACATTGTAAAAGTTAAATTACATAACTGAGGGTTAAAGATAAATGATAATGTTTTTCCCAATATAAATATCTAAAAACTATTGTTTGAAATTATATAAAACCATAATCATAATATATCCGAATTAAATGAGTTTGGGAACATTATAAACCTAAAATAAATTTTTAATAAATTAATATTTTAAGACTTTCCTAATATGCCCTGCACCTCTACTATAAAAGGGACCTTCCCCTTCTCTTATAATAACAACTCCAAATATAACTTTATATTCAAAAACCTACCCATTTCCTCTCCAGACATACATCACATCATCCTAGATTCCATACTTTTGGAATACATATTTCATAGTGTGACCGTTTTACACAAATCAAAAGGACATACTTGAAAAAGAGTTAATTTTTTTATCACCTATTTCAAATATATTTTATTCAACCTCATATTATTATGTTGTTCCCATAAAAAAGTAATGAATATAATATATTATATAGAATGATATGGTTTTTTAATTATTTTACAATATTATACCTCCTTTTATCCATCTTATGAATAACAGTATCACAATGCATTCGTACATATGTCTTACCGTATCCACACCATGGTGTAATTTGTTATTCAACAATACATAATTTTTAAGGGTATAAATATGAGTATAATGGATTTATATAATAAATATAAAATGAAAATTATTCTTTAAAATTAATAAACCATCCAATTCCATACCATTTAACCATTATGTTTATGATATCATCGCCCGTGTGTACGTATGACTTATCGTCCCCACGACACGATTAGATTCATTATCCACCTTAACCATTCAAGATTGAATATAATGTGTATATAATATATAAGCATGGAATATATTAAATAATAATTATACTAGATTTATGTATATATATATATTTCATCTACGTGCTTCCATTCAATTTAATAATGAAATGGAAACAAAATATTTTTGTACGTACGACCTAGCATCTCTATGAATAGTGTATTCAATTTCATTTATCCTTATATTATATATATTTTTATACAAAATATTTAGTATATATATATATATCATTTTTTACATTATCAAAGTGTTTAAATCATAATATATATAATAATACCAATAACAATAACTCAAAACACATGCGATAATTAAAATTATTATTACCCAAAATGATGCCCAAACATGAAAATGATAAATAAATGGTTAATATAAAGTCATAAGTGAATTATATATGACACCATAAGTATTATTATGGTTACTTTAAAAGATAATAATATGTTTATAGCCACTAGAAAGGATTTTCAGTCATATATATCAGAAATCAGACCTAATATAAGGGAAAAGTTTTCAATATCACGTATTCCAAGATTGTTTATAAGTAAATTTTTACTAAGGGTATAATTATCATCAATTTCCATGTTTTCTAAAAATGTTTTCATAAAAGTTTTACAATTAATCTATCTAATTATAATGCAATTTTTACCCATTTATTACATTTTCAACATGGTTTGAAAAGAATCCTTCTTTTATTTACCGTAGTATGTACTTTTTGACTTCTCAGGAAACATTACGAGGGGAATGTTTTTTTAACTTATACAGAATGAATGGATTTTTAGAGTTTCATGAATCCTTATTTACGAAATGATTCCTATATAAAATTTCTTATTTATTTTCAACCAATTTTTTTTATTTTAAAATTTCTTGGTATTTTCAGAAATGGAAAATTTTTTATGAAGAAAGGATATTTTCTTCAAGAATAATATTCAACTATAATATAAAAACTATTTTATATCTAATATTATTCACTTTAAATTGAGTTCTATTTCTATCCATATTATTACTATTATCTGATATTTTTATGAATGAATTTTATTTTTTATGGATTATGTTATGATGGAATGATGTTTGAGAAAATCCATGTTAATTCTTGGTTTATAATATGATGAATGATTTATGATTTTGAGGCACATGTAATAATGATTTAATTATAAGAAATGTGGGACCTATAAGTCACTCTAATGCATTTGGTACTTATTTAATCTCATGAAATAGACATTACTAGAATAAAAATTAAATCTGGTTCAGTAATACATGGCTGGAATAATAAGTAATCTGGTTCAGAAATACATGGCTCGAATGGCATGTAAAATCAGATCAGTAATGGAAATTTTCCACTATGATGATCTTGGAAGAAATTCCTTGTATAGTATGGAAATAATATTATGTTCTTACTTGTATTCCATCATTCCATGTTTTATTCCAGTGCTATTTAATCATGGTTAATGTTCCTTTGTAATATATTCCTTACATCCGGCCAAGATTTATTTCTTGACTCGATATTTTGATATCTAAAATTTTTGAACATGTTTTTAAATTTTTATGTTAAAATTTTACCCTTAATGGGAATTTGTGATCACCATTTTTATGTTTTATTTTCCCCATGATATAATTTATGGTTTTAGGTAGGGAAAAAAGGGGAATATTTTATTGGGAGATGTTTATGATCTCTCACAATGTTAGAAAATTATGTTTCATGTTTCCAAAGATAGTAAAATATTTTGTTCATTGTGAGTATATTTGTGTAATGTATTAATTATTCCAAAAATGAAATGTAATTTCAATGTACATCAATCTTGGAATGTTATAAATGGTATCAGAGTGAATGTTTAGTCAGCCTTTCACTACTGTAAATCTAATCTATACCAACACATTTATAATAATTGTGTTGGTAAAGGTCCCCTTTCCCAAAGGTTTGGATAAACCGTTGGGAAAATCCAACATTGAGGCCAATTTTCCCAATGGTTAGTAAAACCCGTTAGGAAATGGTTTGGCTTTCCCATATACTTTTCCAAACTGTTGGGAAAAGCCCAATATATGGCCACTTTTCCCAACGGTTTCACCAAACTGTTGGGAAAGGGTATGGATTTTCCAACGGTTTGGCCAACTAGTTGGTAAATACCTATTTTAGGACACTTTTCCCAATGGGTTGGCCAAACTACTGAGAAAGGGTATGGATTTCCCATCTTTTTGGCCAAAACGTTGGAAAAATCCCACTTTGTGGCCACATTTCTCTACGATTTGGCCAAACTGTTTTGATAGGTACCAGTATTTTTCCAGAATTCTTTTGTCGAATATCATCAAATAAATCAATATATAAATTCATTATATATATATATCCAAATATATTTACAAAGGTAATTTTAGGATAGTGTTAATATCTTTGATATATAACCGAGAGGTTCTGGTCTCAAACCTCTACTGTATGATTTTTTTAATGTATATATATCTATGATTTGGGAAACCATTTGGTAATTTGGTGTGTTGATAGACTATTCCCAATATTTTGGGAAAGCCATTGGGAATGATCGATCCCAACGGTTTGAAAAATGGTTGGAAAGACTTGTACCAGCGGTTTTCAAACCATTGGGAGTGGTCTTTCCCAACGGCTTCCCCTGAATAGATGAGAGAGTCCAATACCCATGTAAAATCACCCAAAAATTTCCCAAACCATTGGTATAGGCTTTACTAACAGTATGAGGACCTATACCAACAGTTCCAAACCATTTGTATAGGTAATTTTTCCATTAGCGTTTGGAAACATGGATGCAAAAACCATAAGGATATCCCTATAGATATTTCTATGGTAGGTCTAGGTATATCCCTATGGGTATCAATATCAATAGGTTAAAATCCTAGAATTATGGAAAAGTTAAAAAATATCCTAATATTAATGCGATGACATTAGATATTGAAATTCCTCCCCCTTAATTATGTTGTTTTCCAAGTATGATTATTTCCTCTCAGACTAATATTTTTGGATATTAGAAAATGTATTGAAACAGGGGGTGTAAGAACCCGAACTTTTGGTTCATGTATGTTTTTTCCGTTTCTGGAGTTTATTTTAGAAAAGAGGAGTTTCTGTAAATTTTTGAAGTACACACAATGTACTTTATGAGTACAGGTCGTGTACTCCATAGACGAACGAGGCCATGTGCTGGCTATGATCAGGCCACACACACGACCATGTAGGGGTGAGGCGGAGGCCGCTTAAAGAGGAGTACAGAAAATCCTAGAACATTCATTGTACTCTAAAATTACACACCGTGTACTTTCTTTTTCTCAATAAACGCACCATGGTCACGCCTAACTTCCAGAACTATATTCTTCTCCATCTTCTTCGATCATGTGCATCCCAAGTGGCCATGAAACTTCTCTGAGTCCATGAGCCTCCGTCTATTCTCTGAATCGACCGCCTTCGATTGCATTGGAACTGCATCTGTTAGCTCTTCCTTCCCCTAATGCTTTGTTTTCCAATTCCACCACTTTCTCATGTTATGATGGGTTGAGTGTTTTGTGCGTTTTCATATATCTATGATATCTTAAAAAGATTCAAGCCTCATTGTTCAAGTATATCGATCTCCTAGCATCAACATAGGTGGTTAGTGTCGTTCCGTTCAAGGTCATTGAGTTTTGTGTGCAATTTTTACCAATACCATTGAACGGGGTATTGAATGTTTACTGCTTTTCCCTTGTGACTTTTCTTTCCATAAGTGTATTCTTTTGTAGAGGTAATTTGAATATGTATGTGGATAATTGCTATGCTTGGATGTGTTGCCCATGCCTTGTTCTGTTTATGAACTTTTGGTCTTGTTTAACCATTGGCTGTTATACCGGTTTTCTATGCCTTGTGACCGTAGGATGGAGTGTTGTTCTCTAACATGCTTGTTATGCTATAGACTGGTTAGCCAAGTATCTTTGTAGGTTTACGATGGCCTTATAGAATTATTACGAACTGACAGGCACATGGCAGTGAGAACCTGGTGCTATAGACTATAAGGTGATAGAACGAGTGAGATTCCTCAGAGAGTATTAGATATTATAGACTATAAGAGGATAGACCAAGTGAGATTCCTCAGATATTATTGAGATTTATAGACTATAGAGGGGTAGACCGAGTGAGCTTCCTCCGAGTGTCTATGTTTTGATTGAATTACATAATCCATTCCAGGCTATAGGAGGAATTAACAGAGTGAGCTTCCTTAGAGAGTCTGAGATTGACCTGAGGCTATAAGAGGGATTGACCAACTTAGCTTCCTCATAGAGTCTCTAGACCTTGGGTCTATAAAGGAGATTAGACTGTGTGATCGTCCTTAGAGAGTCTCGTACTTCCTTAGACTATAAGTGGAATTTACTGAGCATGCTTCCTTAGAGAGTCTTATAATTTCATATGACCAAACCAGAGTGATTAGGCTGAGTGTACTACCCATGGGGTAGTTGGTACTTCTTGGATAGGACCAGGGTGGATGGATGTGGGTACATCCCATAGGGATTTCATGTTTGTGGTTAGATTTTTTCTTCACTATTTCATATTGATCGGCGGGTTGTTTACTGTTGTGTATTATCCTATTCACTGCTTATTGTTTACTATTTAATATACATTACCTTCCATATACTCATTGACGGTTAGGCACAGAATTGCGGGTGGTGGCCTACTGTGATTTAGTCTCACAAGCTATTTGGATCATGCTTTTGGGGAAAAACAGATTAAATTGCTGTAGGTATAGACATGGGAATGCACCCTTCGACTTTAGGTACTTGATTTCATAAGAGCAGGAGAGCATGGGACCAAGCCGAGGCTTGCGATGGTGAGTAGTTTATCTGTTTTTCTTTTTCACTCTGGTTTTGTATTGTATTATGCATAGTTACTAGTTTAGCAGCTATCCTAGACATATGTATTGTGCATCATTTCAAATATACATATGTTCCCTAGTTGTTTATTGTTTTAGTATTCCGTTGTTTACTATTGTTGGATGTTTACTACTTCCGCTATTGTATGTGTAGATTATTCTGCTTTGTGCTCTTAAAATGAGGGAATAGTGTATCCACTATCACACCCAAGGCCATCGCTACTAGTCAGCATCCTATGGTGTTCGGGGAAATGTGCTTGAGGTCATGCGACAAACTGGGTATGGGGAGCCTCTGGTTGGTTTTCAGAACTAGGACGTTAAAAAGTGGTATCATAGGAACTCTTTTCTCTTGACTTACTTTTTGGAGCCTATAGCCATGGATAAGATAGAATAGGTACATGGTAATAAGATGTCCCTAGGATTAGCTAACCCTTGGATAGGGAAACCCCATACTACCTCATTTATTGCAGTTTTACTGGTTATCACTTTTACTGTTGATTTGATTTCACCATTGGGTGATTCACATGTTTGTGATGTTACCGTTCATGTTATTGCGGTTCTATTTCTATCGCAACCCAATGAGATGAGGGTATTCCATCTCATGCATCATATAAGAACTTGTTAGAAATCACATTCCATGCCTTCTTTCCATTCCATCTTGGATGAATTAGCGATATCATGTTGTTGTGATTGACGTTGTGTTGATTATGCATGCTATTGGGATAAATTATTTGATAGAACCTCTTCTATTAGATAGAGAATTTGATTTTAGAGTAATTTTCTTAAATGGATGCTAGAATTTGGTTCTTGAGGTCTTATGGGCCCTCACGGACCAGAATTTGGTGGATCATTTCATGGATTCCTTATTATAACTTGTATAAATGGCATGCTTTGATTTGCGGGGAGTATGGGCCCTCACGGATCAGAATTTGGAACCTTAACCCTTGTTTTCTGTTATTTCTGGGATTCAGAGCTATTTCTAAGCTACTTCCCAGAAAAACCCAGAATACACGGCGTGTACTTTATTAATACACACTGTGTAGTTTTTAATCCGTGTCACTAACTGTGTGGGCAGAAACATGGGGTTGTGAAATATCATCAGGAACACGCCTTGTACAGTACATACATACCGTGTTGTAGTTACCTTGTGTCTACCTGTGTGGCTAATGACACAGATTGGTGAAACTCTCTCATTATATGCCTTGTCCGGTTATCACACATCATACCATGTAACCTAAGTAACCGGCTGTGTCATGAACAAACCAGGTTCAGGAAAACCTTCAAGTACATGTCGTGTTCTCAGGGAGCACATGGTATAGAGTGATCCATGTAGCCGGCCATGTAACTAACAACATGGGTCATTGAAACCTTGTATGGTACATGCTATGTCCTTCCAGAACATGACATGCAATCTAGGATTAAGAAGACTATCCGGGTTAGCTGTGTAAGGAGACCCGGGCAGGGGAATAGAGTTCAAGTGCACACCATGTGTGGGGACAACATGTCGTGTGGTTGGGGCGTTACATGACCAGTTGTTGCAGAAGTACACACCCATGTGAATGGATTAAAAATACATGCAGTGTTGTATTAATACACGTCTTGTAGTCGTGTTTTGTAAAACATGAATGTTTCTTTCTCTTGTTATCGTCTTGTATTCTTGTGTTATCAGTCATGGATAATCCAAATCTATGGTGTGCTTTTGAGCTTTCAGAGCTATGACACTGATATGTCCTACGATTGTACGCCAGCTTCCATATAGTGATTAGATTCCGGAAATGGCCGATCAGGGTCCTCTTGTAGATCCACCTGCTATGCCAGCCTTGGAACCAGCAGTTATACAGTTGTAGGAGCTGATGCCCAGTATAGGGAAGACTTCATTGAGATTGATGCAGACGTTCCAGGGAGCGTCGCCTCCTACCACATCGATTCTAGAGTTGATGTAGGTTTTTTAGTAGAAGCATGATCCTAATTTCTTTGGGTATGGAGGACCTCAGGTTGCAGAGTAATGTCTAGGGGCCACGATGACAATTTTCGAGCATCTAGAGATACCTCCAGAGAAGAGGGTGATTCTCAGTACCTATATTCTCTGAGAATCCACCAAGAGGTAGTGGGAGGTGATCTCGCTGTTAGGACACCAACATAGTATGACGTATGTTGAGTTCCGGTGCATCTTCTACGATTACTTCTTCCCAGAGACCTTGAGGGACGATCGAGCCTAAGAGTTTATGATTCTGGAGAAGGATAACCTTTTGGTTATGGAGTACTCATCTTTCTTTACTAAGCTGCAGCGTTTCACGCCTATTTCAGGAGGCCATGATTTGTTCCTTGTGTGGATGTTTGAGGATGGTATGAGGCACGACATTCGCTCGCAGGTGAACATTTTCAGGTTGGATTCAATATCCTCTATCGTCAACCAGACACTGATCACAGAGCGCAATCTTAGGGATTCTAGAGCAGTGAGCCAGGGCGGTTCGACAACCAGAGTTAGTGTTCCTCCTACAGATAGCAGGATGTGCCACAAGGAGTCTGCTCGAGGAGATCAGAGTGGGCAGAATGTATCTTCGGGTAGCCAGGTAGTATGCTACCAATGTAGGAGGAGCCGTCATACTAGGCCTCAGTGCCAGAGAGAACCAATGGAGTGTCAATATTGTGGAAAGATGTGCCATCTTTAGCATTTTTTGTAGGATCCTCTCTCTTACATCTGGTGGTATGGGTTCTTCTATGACCCTGCGTTCAAGGGATACATAGAAAGATTCTCACCAGTCTGAGAACTTGAGTTCTTCCGACCATTCGGGCCGAGGTGGACGTCATAGACATGGTGTTAAGTCCCCAGGTTACCAGCGAAAATATAATGGATCAACTTAGAGTGGTAAGCCAGGGTCACAGGGCCACGGTACATGCCAGACTTTTGCAGTGGAGGAGACCCATTAGGATGAGGATCCCAACTCTTCTACTATTTGAGGCATGATCTTAGTAGCCTTAATTTTATCTTCATCTCTTTTTGATACTAGTCTTATGTATAGCTATATCTCTATTTCTATTGTGGATATCTTTGGGCTCATCATCGTTTCCTTAGCTGATACCTTGAATCTAGTCACACAATTGGGAACTAGAACAGTTAGCATACATCAGTTCATAGAGTTCCCTCTTGAGGTTGTAGGGAGTCACTTCTTATGGGACCTCTATGTACTAGAGATGATGAGCTACGATTTCATTCTCATAATGGACAGGTTAGTTCCCTTTTTGGAAGTCGTCGATTGCAATCACCATATAGTGAGATTTGTATCACCAGAGGGTGGATTCTTTCTTCATAGAGGTTAGTGGGATGTCCTGGCGAGTCGAGTAGGACCCGAGCATCATGGGCTAGGAGGTGTTGCAGACCAGATTGATAGTCTATATCTATATGACCACGGTACTTAATAGTTATACTTTCCTCCAGGGGTGGATCGTTTCAAGTATGTCTTTCCAGAGGAATTTTCAGGTTTGCCTCCAGAATGTGAGGTAGACTTTTCTATTAATCTCATGCCAAGAGCAGCATTAGTATCCATTCCTCCTTATAGGATGGGTACACCTGAGTTACAGGAGATCAAGAATCAGTTGGAGGAGTTTTAAAAAAAGGCCCTCATCTGACCAATTACTTCTCCTTGGGGTTTGCCGGTCCAATTTTGGAAAAAGGCAGACAACATGCTCAGGCTTTGTGCGGACTATCGAAAGTTGAACCACTTGACGGTCAAGAACCAATATCACTTGCCAAGGTTCGATGATCTCTTTGACCAGTTTCAAGGAGCCCGAGTGTTCTCAATGTTGAACTTGAGATCTGGTTATCTTACGTTGCGAGTTAGACCATCTGATAAACCTATTACAACTTTCGGGAGCAGGTATGGTCTATACGAGTATATGGTTATGCCGTTCGGTCTCGCGAACGCGCCTACAGTATTCATGGCACTAATGAACCAAGTCTTCCATCCATACTTGGATTCCTTCATGGTGGTTTTTTTTTTGAAGAAATCTTGGGGTACTCTCACACTTGACACGACCATGCTACCCATCTTGAGATCATTTTAAGTACACTGATAGAGCATTAGTTATATGCTAAGCTCTCAAAATGCCACTTTTGGCTGGATCAGATTCACTTCTTAGCTCATGTTATCTAAGAGACATGATTATCAGTAGACCCAGTGAAAGTGAGAGCTGTAGTTTCTTGCGAGCATCCAAAGAATGTCTTTGAGGTTCGTAGTTTTCTAGGTTAAATGGATACTAAAAGGGTTTCATACATGACTTTTCATGCCTAGAAGAACCACTGAGAGGTCTGATCAAGTAAGTGGTGAAGTTCTTATTGTCATATTCCAATTAGTCAGCCTTTCAAGAGATGATATGGAGGTTGATGTTAGCATCGATACTAGACATGCCATAGCTGGGAAAGAGCTATAAGGTCTACAGTGATGCTTCAGGTATCGAGCTGGGAGATGTGCTTATGCAGGGATATGGAGTCATTGTGTATGGGTTTCGGATGTTGAGGCCACACAAGAGGAATTACCCAACTCATGATTTGTAGTTGGCAGCTGTTGTTCATGCCTTACACTGTTGGAGACATTATTTTATGGGAGAGCACTTTGTGGTGTTTACCAACCACAAGTGACCGCAATACATCTTCAAACAGCGTGATCTAAATCTGAGATAGAGCAGGTGGGTCGAGTACCTCCAGTCCGTTGACATTGAGATTGTCCATATGGCAAGAAAGGGAAACATAGTTGATGATGAGTTGAGATTATAACTCATATACATGCAGATCAGGAGGCCATAACTGAGTGGAAGCTTATGGATATGTTCTCTCAGATGCATTTGGAGGTTCACGGAAGACAGGGGCTGACCTTTCTATCTTCTGTAGCTTTTACCTCTGCACTTTTTGATTGGGTTCGGATTAGGAAGCTATCAGACTCAGAAGGCCTAGTCCTGCGGGAGAGTGTGTCAGGAGAGGAGCCTCTTCCTGGATGGAAAGTGGTCGAGGATGAGATCTTGCATTTCTAAGGATGTGTATGGGTTCCAACAGACATACGCGAGAAGCTGATGTGGGATTCTCATTCCATAGTTTTGGTAGTTCATCATGGTATCACCAAGATTTATCATGATCTACACCGGAAATATTGGTGGCCAGGTATGAAGAGAGATGATTCAGGTTTTTTATGAGGTGTTCAGCTTGTCATTAGGGGAAAGACGAGCATCAGAGACCAACATGTCTTTTGCAGAAATTGCTCATTGTAGAGTGGAAGTGGAATGATGTCGCGATGGACATTGTGACCGGTTTTCGGAGATCACCTCTAGGGAATGATGATTTTTGTGTTCTCATCGATAGGATTATGATGTTTTATCACTTCTTGCTGATCAAGTACACATTCAATGTTGATGATATGGGACAATTGTACATATGAGAGATTTTATGACTACATGGAGTTCCAAACTCCATTGTTTGAGGCAGAGATGTGTGTTTTACTTCCCGGTTCTGGCGGGGGAATCAGAAGTCTTTGGGTACACAAGTACTTTTGAGTACAGCATACCATCCCCAAATAGATGGCCTATCCGAGCATACGATTTAGGTGCTGGAGGATTTTCTCAGAGCTTGCATTATAGAATTTATTGGTTCTTGGGGGAAGCATATACCTCGTCTAGAGTTCACCTATAACAACAGATTTCAGGTGACTATTCAGATGGCACCTTACGAGGCTTTGTACGGTAGGCCATGTCGATCACCCTTGTGTTGGATGGATGCCGTAGAGGTAGCTTTTCTGGGACCTTGTATTGTATAGCAGCCCTCATAGAATATATAGTTTATTCATAAGAGGATGGCTACGACATAGTCTCGAAATAAGTCTTATGTTGATCAGCGAAGACGACCTATACAGTTCGAGGTCGAGGATCAGGTTTATATGTGTGTCGCACAGAGGTTGGGAAACAAGAGAATTCGGAGAAAGGGTAAGATTTCACTATGGTACGTCAGGCCATTTGAGGTGTTATAGAGAGTTTTACTGGTTGCCTATCGGTTTCAGTTACCTCAGTGTTACCGAGCTATACATGACGTCTCCACGATTCTAAACTCCGACGATACTTTTCCGAACCATCTCATGTTTTTCAACCTGGGGAGGTTGATCTCAAAGCAGATGTATCATTTGAGGAGAATCTTATCTGGATTGTTGATCACATTAAAAATGTTCTCCGTGGTTGGTCTGTTCCACTGGTATAGGTGATATAACAGCACAAGCGAGTGTAGGATGATACATAGGAGAGGGAGGACGATGTACAATCGATGTGGCTGGTCCTATTCGGGGTTTCTTCTTCCACTCCTTGCTAGGGAAATTTGGGGAAAATTTTATTTAAGGGGGATGTTTGTAAAAACCCAGACCTTCGTTTCAAGAATTTTTTTTCTTTTTCTGGAGTTTTTTGAGAAAAGAGGAGTTTCTGGAATTTTTTGAATTACACGCTGTGTACTTTATGAGTACATTCCATGTACTGTTTTTCCACGCGAGGCCACGTGCTGGCTATGTCTGGGCCACACACACGACCATGTTGGGGTGGTGTGGAGTCCGCTTAAGGAAGAGTACAGAAAAGCCTAGTACATGCCATGCAATCCAAAATTACTTGTCTTGTAATTTTTTTTCATTAAATGCACCAGGGTCATGCATAATCTCCAATACTATCATCATCACTAGGTTCTTCGACCAAGAGTGTCCAGTACGGCCGAAAAACGTCTCCAAGCCCCTAATGCTCCGTCCGTTCACCAAATTGACCTTTTTTTATTGTGTTGGAACCACATCGGTAAGCTCTTCCTTCTCATAGATCTTTGTTTTCCAATTCCTCCTTGTTCTCATGTTTTCATGGGTTGAGTGTTTTGTACATTTTCATAGATCTAGGATGCCCTAACGAGATTACAGACTCGTGGTTCAAGTATATCAATCTCCTAGCATCATGGTAGGTTGTTTCTGCCTTTCCGTTCAAGGTATTTGAGTTTTATATGCAATTTACACCAATAACCTTGAACGGGGTATTGCGTGTTTACTATTTTTAACATATTGTTTTACCAACCTTTCTTGTATGTTTGTGTAGAGGTAATTTGGTTATTTATTAGGATAATTTGTATTCTTGGATGTTTTCCCATGCCTTGTTATGTTTTCTTCCCTTTGGTCTTGTTCAGCATTTGGCCGTTATACCTATTTTCCATGCCTTGTAACCATTGGATGGAGTGTTGTTCTCTGACATGCTTGTTATGCTATAGACTGGTTAGCCAAGTAGCTCTATTGGTTTACTTTGGCTATACAACATTTTTATTCACTAACTGGAACGGGGCCGTGAGAACCTAGTGATATACACCAT
Source organism: Viscum album (assembly GCA_963277665.1). Taxonomy (NCBI): domain Eukaryota; kingdom Viridiplantae; phylum Streptophyta; class Magnoliopsida; order Santalales; family Viscaceae; genus Viscum; species Viscum album. Next base: position 964,797,391 of record OY728133.1, on the reverse strand, counting down.
AAGGGGATAGAGAGAGTGAGCTTCCTCAGAGAGTCTTGGATATTATAGACTATAAGAGGATAGAACGAGTGACCTTCCATAGAGAGTCTTGATATTTATAGACTATATGGGGGTAGACCGAGTGATCTTCCTTAGAGAGTCTGTGTTTTTTTGAATTCCGTAAACTATTCTAGGGTATATGAGGAATTGACCGGGTGAGCTTCCTCAGAGAGTCTGAGATCGACCTAAGGCTATAAGACGGATTGACTAAGTTAGATTCTTCATAGAGTCTATAGACCATAGGTATATAAGGGGATTAGACTACATGATCTTCCTCAGAGAGTCCTGACTATCTTAGACTATAAGGTGAATTGACTGATCATGCTTCCTCCAAGATTCATATAATTTCGTATGACCAAACCAGAGGGGTCAGGATGAGTGTACTTACCAGGGGGTTTTTGGTATCTCTTGGATAGGACCAGAGGAGATGGATGTGGGTACTTCCCAGAGGGATTTCATATTTGTGGTTAACTGTTTTCTTCACTGTTTATTGTTGACCTGCAGGTTGTTTACTACTCTGTATTATCCTATTCATAGGTTACTATTTACTATTTTCTGTACTTTACCTTCCATATACTCACTAACTGTTATGCACAGATCTTCGAGTGGTTCCCTACTAGGATTTAGTCTCACACCCTATTTGGGTCATGCTTTTGGGACCAAATAGATTATATTGTTGTAGGTTTAGCCAGGGAAAGAGACCTTTGACTTTAGGTACTTGATTGCGTTGGAGTAGGAGAGCATGGGACCAAGCCGGGGCTTGCGATGCTGAGGAGTTTATCTATTTTTCTTTTTTAGTATAGTATAGTTTTGTAATCGGCATTGTGACTTGTTTGGGTTCTTTCCTAGACATATGTATCATGCATCATTTCATATATACATACGTTCTCTAGTTGTTTATTGTTTAATTCTTCCGGTGTTGACTATTTTTGGATGTTTACTGCTTCCGCTATTGTATGTGTTGTTTACTTTCATTGTTTACTCTGCCAATAAGGGCATAGTTTTCCCACTATCGCACCCATGGCCCTTGCTGCTAGTCGGCAGCCTCTGGTGTTTGGGGAAATGCGCATGAGGCCATGTGACCAACCGGGTACGGGGCGCCTCTGGTTGGCTTCTAGAACTTGGACGTTAGGTTATGTCAATCCCACATTGAAATAGGAGGATCACGAAGAAATAATTTATAAGTTGGTGGGGATAAATATCCCATCATGAGGCCTTTTCCTAGAGGGTGCATGCGGGAAAAACCCAAGGAAAACAAATCCTTGTGGGCAGGGCCCAAAGCGGAAAATATCATGATTGTGGGCTGGGCTAGGCCGTTACAAATGGTATCAGAGCTGGATTCCATTTGATGTGCCAGTGACGATGTTGGGACCTTCTAGGGGGTGGGTTAGGTCAAGCCCACATTGAAGGAGGCGGAGCACGAATCACCTCTTTATATGGTGGTGTGGATACAACTCCCATCATGAATCTATTTCCTGGAGGGTGCCTATGTGTCAATCCTAGGGAATACAAAAATGTGCAGGATAGGCCCAAAGCGTACAATATCATGATCGTGGGCTGGACTGGGCTGTTACAGGGGGATTCATGTTAATGGAGAATATGATGGATAATTGAATGATATCTCTCATTAGAAACCAAATTAAATAGGTGTTAGATGGAGAAATATATTTTTATCCATTATCAATGATATATACATCAGTGAGTTTCCCAACCCATGTGATAAGAGAAATATGGATTTTCATGGTGATAACAAAAAAATGAATGTTCAATTTTACTGATGTAAATAATGTGGTAAGAGTCATCAAGGAGAATTTTTCAATGCAATTGGAAGATGATTTGGGTATGGAAAAGAAGGAAACAAATCCATTAATTGAAAAGGGAAAGTTCTAGTTAACATAATGGACAAGGATAATGGTACTGCTATGAAATCAATGATTGTTAAATGTTTTATATGTGGAATGTATGGGAATTATTCAAATTGATTGTTTATAGGAAAATATCAAGAATAGAATCATCATAGTTGTATTTATAGTATTTATATGCAAAACGACGAAGAGACTGAAAATGATATATGAGATGAAAGAAGTGTTAAGGAATAAAAATTTGAAGCTCAGTCAATTGTTTAAGAAGGTAGTGGAGTTATTACATGATTATCAAGAATAATGTGGTATTAGTAATTTTATTGTATTATTGAATAAAGAAACATATAAGTATTTTTATGCTACTTTTTACCCTTGAGTAATTGAATGTATATGTCGAATGGTACCAATAACCGTGATAAGTAATTGAAATATTTTTTGAATGCACATGATATGAACATAATGAAGGTATAAAGATATAATGATATTTTTGAATGTATTAATTACATTATTACTGATATAAGGAAAATGTGATCTGATGGTTTGAGTGTACAAAATTTTATGTATTTTTTGTTTGTGGAAAGTGTAAATGTTGACAGAATTCATGTTTTCACTAAGGTAAAATGGTAATTCATGTTATAATCATGTTTCATGAGAACACATGATTAAGGTATTCACAAGTTAGGAATTTGATAAACAAGTACTCTTTTAAGAGATATGGTAGATAAATATTAATTTGATTTAGTTCACTTGTTTATAAATCTTTATATTTTTAATTTTTGGAAGTATTTTATTGTTATCCATTTATTGAAATTAAATGTTATATTCTAGTTAAATTTGTTGAGAATAATGTATTACCTCACTATAGGTGTACTTATACAAATTTGATTTCTTGTGATTAAATTTTTAATGAGATAGATGAAACGACCTATCATTACATCGCCTGATCAAAAAACACATCAAGAATAAAATATTCAGCTTCATGTCATTATATAAGAGATGAAGTGGATGTTTATTATGGAATAGACAATGATAAAATTGTACCGAAATCATATAAGTTTTTTTATCATTATAAATTCATTAAAATTATGGAAATGATCTTAAAAACCAAAAGTTTTATCTTATTTCCTTTTTATCTGATGAATCAGATGGTTCCCCAAATCATCACATATTTAGGGATTTCTAGTTGTTAACCTTCTCCAAACATTGTTCTCACTCACTATCCATCAAAATAAGATGGTGAGTTTTTTCTTCCATATTCTTGCTTTCACATCCCACCAATGTTCTCCAAAGATGAAACTCAGTGATGTTTTACATTGGGTTACCATTATGGTTCTATCTTCCATTTTTAAAATAATGTTTTAGTACTCATTTTTATTATGTGGTCTTCCATTAAATATACATTCATGTAGTAAACGTTTTATAACCCTAAATAATTTTGTGTTTGAAAGTCAATTTATTGGGGATACAAGGTAACACCCTTGATATTTTATAATATATATTATTTTCAATTTATTTCAAGTATTGTGGTTTACGGTAACCCAAGATTGGATTTCAGTAAATGCCACACAATTCTTGGCATTAGTTACAAAAAATTTCATGTTCTTTTGATAGAATTCATTTCATGCAACACTGAGTATATATATTTTTTCAATGTATAAAAGAACTATGTACGTATAATGTTATAATCAACACCAAATGAAGCTTTCACTATATACACTAATGAATTGTCTTACGTTACACATAAGAGAGACCTTCATAGATATATTGCTTTGCACACAATACCAAGTTTCACTAAAAACAATATATTATTATATAACAGGATGTGAACTACTGTTAAAAATAGTAATATTCAAATTTTAAATTATATATAACATTAATATTAAAAAAATTTATTTTCAATACATGATATAAAATGAATTTTTTTTGTATAAAAGAAGTTTTTTTTTCAAAAAATGTGGTTTTGCCGCCATTTAATGGCCCACCCATTATAAATCTAGTATTTAACAGTTTTATATATTCTTTACAAGAAAAAAATATATTATTTCGAATAATGGCACAATATTTTACTCTTGTTGAATTATTGAAATTTTCATTATAAATATCATATTTTAATGTATAGTAAAAAACACATCATTTTAATTCAAAAATGCATTTTCATGTAATTTATTTATACAGTTAGATTATATATTTATTTAGTTTTAAATAATAATTGAAATATTTTTTATTATTTTCTAAAATTATGGTCATTAGAAGTTAAATCACATTTAAATTAGGAATAATCACATATCAATATTTGGATATTTTTTTTCATAAAAACTCTCTTCTCATTTTGAATATGTGAATTAATTTTAAATTAATTTTTTTGAAATTCTATGTTTTGAATTTAGGAAAATGGATCACATGTTTGGAATAATATGGTTAAAATTATGTAAATTGGTACCATTTATTTTTGGATAGTTTTAATACTATCATTAGTAATTATTTTTATTTAACATGGTTATAGGGTAAATCAGGTAAATAGGGGTAAAAATAATACATTAATTATATAAAACAATCCTAACGCATGGATTAATTCTATTTTATTACTCATGGGCGACCAAAAATAATCCTTAGGTTGAAATGTTGGAATTTTAGAACTACTTCTGTTTGAAAATGACTTGTTATAATAATTAATTTAAAGTAAAGGGAAATATAACAGAAACATGTATCTTTATACAAAATCTTTTTTATGGTGGGGTTATATATTTTATCTCTTTAAATATAAATTTTAATTATAAATATAAATATATTTCCTAACTCATGGTATTTTAATTACAATTTGTATACATTAGATAAATATATTTAATTAAGACACAATGATGATGTAGTGATTTCATAATTAATGAAATATTGGAATAAATTATATTATAAAAATTAAAATAAATGTAATTTGAACATTTTGATGACCTAAAAGAATAATTAGAAATACCATGACATGTGAGGAACTATTTTATGACTTTTTTTATGTAATCATTTTTATGACTTTAACAAAAATAAATTACTAAATAGTGTCAAAATTGTCCTAAATGAGTTTAAAAACAAATAGAATTTGTATATGATATTAGAATCATAAAAACCCTAGATTCTGCAAAATAACATAAATAATGTTAAAAATTTCATTATTGATACACATGAGCTTATGTTTTCAATTTAGAGTAACTATGTTGACAATATAGTATAAAAATACATGAAGACATAGTAAGAGTTATATTTTTTATACTAAGGTTTAATGCTAAATGATAAGGTTAAGTTTATGGAATTAACTCGTCTAAACCCAATTGTTTAAGATTATTAAGACCCATAAAAATCTTAATTTCTAAAGAATTTAGTTTGGGACAATTGGAAACTGAAAATAAATTATAATGAATTAATATTTTAAGGTTTTCTTAAAGTGAACCTCACCAATTTTATAAAAGGTAACATCTCATTTTCTATTAATCACACCACTAAATACATTTTTAGTGGCTAAAGCCATCCTATATCCTCTCCCAGCATCCCTTAATTCATATTAATGGACAAAATTTTGGAATAATGACATCATAGAGAGAGATTCGGTGCATATCAAAAGGAGATACTTGAAAAAGAGGATATAGTTTTATCAACTCTTTCAAAATTCTTTTCTTCTTCTACTTCATTTTATTATGTTTCTCCCATAATAATGTAATTAATATTTTATATTCTAAATCATTATTTGAATGATATCTTCGCTTGTGCGTACGTATAGCTTACCGTTTCTACAACACTATGATATTCATTATCCTCATTAACCATTAAAAAGGATTATATTCTATATATAATAAAAAAGAATGAAATATATGATATAATAAATCTACTAGATTTATGTATATATATATATATCATTAACTTTCTTCCACTCAATTTAATATCTAAATTGAAAAAATGTTCAAGTGTACGTACAACCTACCGTCTCCATGAACATGGTATTCTACTTCATTTATCCATATATTGTATATATTTATTCAATGATTATTTATTATGTATAAATCATGTTTTAAAATATGGATTTAGTTAAATCATGATCTATGTAATAAGACCCAATATAAAAATCAAAACATATGCGATTAATAAAACGATTATTACGCAAAATGTTGCTTTAACAAGAAATTGATAAAATAATTTGTAATATAAAGTCAGAAGGGAATCATATATGATATCATAGATATTATTATAGTTATATTACATTTTAATAAAAGATTGAAACTGACTATACAAAATTTTTAGACACACATGGATGACATGTAACCTTAGGTAAGGGATAATATTTCGATCTCATTTTTATCTGATATTGTTTACATATGAGTATTTACTAGAAGTATATTTATAATCGATTCACTTGTTTTATACAAAAAATTCATAAAATTTTTACTAATATTCTACGTGTGTATAATGTAATTTTTACCCATTTTTACTTGTACAACATGGTTTGGAAGGACTCGTTATTTCATTCAACAAACGAGGTACATTTTTACTTCTCTAGAAAAAGTATGAGGAAAAAGTTTTTTAAACTATACTTTATGAATGGATTTTTTAATGTTTCATGTTTCCTTGTTTCCATGAATCTTCTTATACACCATTTAATTTTTATTTTCAAACAAATACATTTATTTTAAATTTTTTCGAATTTCGAGGAAATAAATCATTTTTGGAGAAGAAAGGATATTTTCCACAAGAATTAAATTCAACTGTTTTTTATAAAAATATTTTCTATCTTAGATGATGATATTTAAATTGGGTTATGATTCTATCCCAATTATTTCTATGATTTTATTTTACAATGATGTAATTATATTTTATATAGATTATGTTATGATGGAATGATGTTTATTAAAACCCATGATATTTCTTGGGATATGATATGATGAATGATTTATGTTTTTCTGGCATATGTATGAATGATTTCACTATGAGATTTGTGGGATCTATATATCCCATTAATTAATTGTGTAATGATTTATACCTCATGAAATAGACATGACTGGAAAAAAAAATTTGAACTGGTTCAATAATAAAAATCTATAACGACAAGTAAATCTGGTTCAATAATACCGGGCTAGAATGACAAGTAAATCTTGTTTAGTAATACATTGTTGGAATGAAAATTAAATCATGATCATTAATGGTCATTTTTCCCTATTATTATCTTGGAAGAAATTCCTTGGCTATTATGGAAATCATATTATGTGATAATTTATCATCAATAATTCCATGTTTTATGAAAATTCTATTTTGTCATGGTTAATGTATCTTTGCATTATATGCCTTATGTTCTACCAATATTTATTTCTTGGCCAATGAATTTAGTTTGTAAACTTAATGATCATGTTTTTATAAATATATGTTTATGTTTTACAATTATTAATATTTTCATCTCACCCTATTTATGTTATCTTTTCTCCATGATTTAATGTAATGTTTAGTGGTAGGGTAACAACAGGGGAAGATCTTTATCAGAGATGTTGAAGATCATTCACAATGTTAGAATATTATGTTCTATGATTCCAAATAAGCTAATCTAATAAGGTCTTTTGGTGTAAATCTTTGAAATATATTTAGTATTTCAAAAATTAAATTTAAATTTCATTTATGTTATGCTTGGGCAGTTATAACGACCACTCATTTCTTTCTATGATCTTTGATCAAGACTCAGAGATTTTAGTTGAAATGTTGACTCGACACATATGCTTAGAGACTCTTATGGGAGTAGATTAAATGGTCACACATTGGTTCCATTATTTTGACCTTACTCGAGGGGGTGAGAGCATTGGATGAGAACTCTTGGTAGAGTCGATGATTCTTTATGACGTAATTCTCGATATATAGTGGTTATCAACAATTCATTCTCGTATTGATAGTTTTATGTGTAGAGCACAATTTATCTATAGTGATGGGACCTGGTTCTCCATTGATGGTCAAAATGAAATTCCAGAAGAATGGGATGGAATCACATATAGGAGGGTATATCCAATCACACAATAGTTGGATAGCCTAACCCATGGTGTAGTGAATGATTTAGAGTTTAGTTTATTTTAGTGGTGGAAGTGTATGAGTACATATTTCCTGGGGATGTTCCATGATTTACTCCACATAGAGAAGTACAATTATTCATTGATCTATACCATGGGACAACACTGATATCTACACCTGAATATTGGATGGCTCCCATTGAACTTCATGATCTGATGGTGTAGTTGGCGAACATAGAGAGGAAAATATTTTTGAGACCCAATGTTTCACTATAGGCATTCATAATTTGGATTTCCATGAAGGAAAACAAGAGTTTGAGTTTGTGTGTGGACATCTGATGCATGATCCAGGTGACCCTTTGGAATAATTTATCCACTACCAAGGATCGATGAACTCTTTGATCAGTTGAATGGGGCCTTGTGGTTCTTGAAAATAGTCCTCAGATCTAGTTGTCCCCAGGTATGAGTATGGGATGAGGATATACAAAACATGGACATCATATGTCATTATGACCACTATGCTAACTTTGTGATTTCATATAGCATGAATAATTTCATAATAATGTTCATTGGACTCTTAAATAAGATATTTCACCCTTAAATAGAAAGGTTCCTTGAGTTATTTATTGATGGAATCCCAGTTTACTCAGTGTTTAAAAAAAACATGTGAAAGACCTGAGGATTATCCTCAGCACTCTCTAAGAGAACCAGATTTATGGGAATCTGCTGATGTTCTATATTTCGATTTGTGAGGTCCATTATCTAAGACACATCATTTCAGTGGCTGGAGTTGCAGTGGATCCAGAGAAGATTGATGTGGTTCTTTCTTGGGAGCCACCCTAGAGTATTACCGAGTAACAATGATTCCTTGGTTTGGTTGGGTACTATCAAGTGTTTGTACCCTAATTTATTAGAGACGTAGATTCATTTATATGTATTAAATGAAAGGGATTACCTTTAGAATGTATGGATATGTTACATGAGTGTTTTCAGCAGGTGAGGTATATATTGATGAGCACTCCCATCGTGATATTTACAGAGGAGGTGACTGAGTACCTAGTGTTCTTCAACGCAATATGAATCGGTCCTGGTTGTGTCCTCATGTAGGGGAAAACTATGATTTCCTATAGTTCCAACTAGTTGATACCACATTTAATGAATAATGAAAATCATGAACTTGAGTTAGCAACAATAGGATTTGTTTTGAAGATGTGACGGTACTACATAATGGGAAATCTGATTATTATCTACACTAACCAAAATAGTATAAATTATAAATTATCTCCAAAGGATCTGATCTTGAGACATAGTCGATGGATAGAATTTCACTAGGAATATGAATTTTATATTTTTTATACTCTATTGAAGGGGAAAATTGAGGTAGATGCTCTTAGTATGAGATCCAGTTGATAGTTGATGAAAATTGAACCAATGTTTTTTGCATCATTGTAAATATTTTTGAGTATGGGGATGAAGTATCATACCTCCAGTCGATGGTTGTAACCCCTACACTCTTAAAATAAGTAAGTGACTCACAAGTTTGGGATACTGAAAACTATACATTACGTTATTATAAGTCGAAAGGGCATTCTTTTAATTGATATCCAAAAGGTGGGGAGCCTGTTGTTATTTTTAGAGGGAACACAATAGTACTAGTGGAGTAATTGGAGGATGTTTTGAGGGAATTATATACATTGAATATAGTGGTAAATCCTGGTGTGGTGAAGAAGTAACATGACATTCTATGTAACTCTTGGTGTCTAGGGATGAAAAATGGATTTACCGAGATTGTTTCTTAAGGCCTCAGATGCCTGTAAGAGAAGGCTGATCACTAGGTTCTAACAAGTTTGACTCAACCAATAGATGTGACAGAATTGAAGGGGTATGAGAAATCGATGGACATTGTGATAGGTTTAACACATATGTTCAGGGGACATGATACCATCTGCGTGATCGTTGGCCAATTCACCATGTCAGCCCACTTCCTAGAAATTTGGGATTAGGGTTCAGTAGAGATCATGGTATACTTTTAGATGGATGAGATAGTTTGACTCCAGGGAGTATCATAGATTATTGTCCCAGATCAAGATTATATATTTACATCAGCGTTGTGGAAGTGATTCCAGGTGGCATTTGAGAGTCAGTTATGTATGAAAACAACATTTCACCTACAGACGGATGACCAGATGGAGCAGACCATACATGTTCTAGAGGAAATTATATAGTCTTGAAAGATCAAATTTTTTCATAGTTGGGGGTTCAAATTCCCCTTATATAGTCTGTTTACAACAATAGATACCATCCCCCGATTGTTAATAAACCATTACAGGACATGTAAGGGAGACCCTACAGGTCACCACTTTACGGGATGGAGCCAGTATTGTTAGCACTCATGGGCCCAGAGATGGCTCTGGCGACTAAAGAGAGGGTGTAGATCATCCAAGATTGGATGAGGACTACATATATCTATTATAAGTCTTATATTTGAAGATGAAAGAGTCCTTTGGAGTTTGAAAAATGAGAAAATGTGTTCTGTCGGGTCTCACCTAAATGCATATTACAAATATTTAGCCCAAGTGTCAATATATCTCTATGGTTCATCAGACTTTTTTGGATACCAGGTAGAGTTTCCTAGGGGGCGTACTGCTTGGTTCCACCACCGTAGATAGATCATGTACATGGTGTCTTTAACATTCTATAGCTAGGGATGAATGTGTAAGGCCGATCACACATCATTGAGTAGGGATATGTGGATATCTATGTGGGGTGATATTTTTTGATTACCCAATAGAGATTTAGGATTCACAAGAGAGGACCCGTAAATGGTTTTCAATTCCTTTGGTGGGTGTTCAGTGGTTGCCTGGGTATCTTCACAAGATCAAATCAGATATAGAGGATCAAATTTGTGCTTAGTAACAGAATTTTTTGAGTATCCCATGTTTTGGATTTTCAGGGACGTAAACACCAAAGTTAGAGAGAATGCAATGAATCCAATTTTTTTCCAATTTTATTTTTTGAAATCATTCATGTTAATATATTTAATAAACATTGATATGACCTTCACTTATGAGGCATGATGTGCCCAAAACAATTCATTGAAAAATTTTATGTTTCCAATAACACTCACACACGTCTTTTATAAAAAAGATGAATATATTTTAGACGGGTTCTCGAATTCAAAATATGAGGGAACTTTTTACATCATAATTGGGGATTTACTATTGGTGAAACTTAAATTTAGTCGGTGTGGGTCATATAAAGGAAAAGTCACATAGTGTGTGACTGTAAATGAAATAATTATATAAAATTATTTTAGATTAAAATATTAATAACTCATGAATGATGACTCAAATTAAAAATAAGATACCACTATAGAGTTCGTAATGTTGCTTTTCCCAAGGTGAGTATTAACATTGGACAACTCGGGATGGCTGTGAAAAATTGTTTTTGGATGTTTTAATAAAAAATAAACTTGAGGATAATTTATTATAACATTTTTTCGACACATCGACACTATTTCTTTTAAATTAAGAGTTATGTAGGGACCCAGGGTTAGGATCAAATCCTAGGAAATTAAATGGAGTATATAGAGAGAATCCATATATAAATCTCTTGTCACGGATGACAAACACAGAGATGAAAGATAGTTCTCGTGGGATCGCCAATGGAAATCAATCATTGATAGAAAAATTCGAAATCCCAAGTATGGAATTTTATTTATTATTTCATTTCCATTTTATTTATTTCATTGAAGATATAATGAAAATATTGCAATAGATTGATCATCTATTATATTGTTATATTGGGAATTTTTATTATTTCAGGATTGTCATGAGATATGTTTATTCTCATCATTTATCCATCTAAGAGAATGAATCAATGCTGGAAAAAGTAAATAACACGGTTCCTTCTAAAGGGGTACTTTTGATTTCACTCCCCTATTCAGGGATTTCTTCTCCATTGGATTGTCATGATCATCGCTCAACATTTCGTGTGGCTCTAAAGGAGAACAAACCCATGGATAGGAGGACAGATGAAATAGAGGCTGCATTAGTGTAGATTTGTCCATGAGGATCATAAATGTATTTATTGTTACATATATTAGATGACCAAAGGAACAATGGAAGATCATAGAATCAAGGGAGATGGTGGTTAGTGTTGTGTTAGATGTGGTAGTCATGTGGCATGATGAGGTGGCTGCGTGATATGGAGGGGTGGTCGCATGAACCAATTATGATTTCTATAGGTTTCCATGTGAGCTGAAACAATAATGATTGTAGACTGAGTTGGGTGAGTTGGTCAGACTAACCTGACGGGTCGAGTTGGAGAGGTGGCCTGCATTGTTCCATCAGACTGGGTCAGACCCGTGGGTGGGGTCGGACACCGCAGGATGGACCCGAGAAGACAATATGGGCCACGATCGATAGAGAATCCACAGGTTAGTTAACTACATGGGTGGTCAAACTAGGTTGTCAAACCAGGTAGTTGACCACAACATTCCACACACATCCCAGAGAACCCCCTTCTTAAATTTGGAATTGAACATATCATTCAATCCAAAGGGTTGTTTGATGAACAATCTATGTAGTTGGATCCCTTATTACAATACAGTAAATTAGACATATCCTATGTGGTTTTTTTGGGGTTTTCATAAGAGCTAATGGATTGTGGATTTAGTTATCCCAGAATGAGGGAGCTTCAAGCATTCATTTTTGTGGCCTCCTGCAACCTATAGATTGTGTGTTTTATAGAGATTGTGAGTCTTATATAGACTATGTGTCCAATAGAGACTATGTTTTTTATGGGGATTGTGTGTCTTATTTAGAATTTGTTTCTTTTTAAGGTTTTGTGTCTTATTGGTGTTGGTATACCTGGATGTTCATGATACATTTCATATTGACATTTATTTGTTTAGAAATGTCTACGTTTACTTTATGGTATTTCTTCCTGTTATTTTCTTTGTGGTATTATTTAATGGTATTCCATCAGGGTATTTTCATTGTGTTATTCATTTATGGTATTCATTCAGGGTATTTCCATTGTGGTAATGCATTGTGGTTTCATGATGTCCTAATGAATTTTTTTACTCACCTATGCATAAGATTTTCTCATATGAGTCATGTCTTTTGCAGAAGATAGACCCTTTGATGGATTTTTTACTAGACTAGGACAAGGTTGTTCCTTGTCAGACCAGACGCGATCAAATGTGTTTCAGCAGCTTTTCTGATGATATTCTCTGTACCTCTTAGATTATTGGATGTACTTGTTTCTGTAGACTCATTACCTTTAGTGGGCTCGTTTGGGCCCAATTTACATTAAATTACTTTTACTATTGTACATTGGTAGTGAGACATAGTAGTTTCCATGCATTGTTTTCTTAAATTTATTATATTTTAGCATTCTCAGCTTGGAGATGTGTGTATGTGTATAAGCACAATAGGCCAATGCCTCCCATTATTGGGATATTACTACATGGTTCTAGTCACTATCCCCTCGACTGTTAGAGTTGGGATTGGGATATTCATAGAACAATCCCATATGGGATGGGTCATGACATTTTTATGGTGAATTTTTTGTTTTTTTTAAATTCATGAAATTTTGGTGAATATTAAAATATCGTAATTTATAGTATTTATAAATTACATATTAAATACACTATTACCTGAGTCATAGATGATGTGAAAATAATAATTTTGAACTGTATTTCCTATTTAATATATGTAGTTATTTAATTATCACTTTTTTTGTCTTAAGAAAAAATAATATGTTAATGATTAAAATAATGAGGAATCATACCTCTCCTCTCCTATAAATACCACCCTCAACATGTATTCTTGTCACACATTCAATGCATTTAGACTTTTCAAATTTTTTCATAATACTCTTAAAAATACCCTCCACCATGTTTAATATCTCTTTGTTTCATAAAAATACCAAAACCATTTCACCAAATTGGTTCTCAATGAGGAGACATACAAAAGGTAAAATCATCTTTCTTTTCTATTAGTTTATTTTTATGTTCTGTTATTTTCATATTCTATAATCACCTCCCATAATAAAAATGGAATGATAACTCCAATACAATTAATATACTTTAACATTATTATTCTAATGGAATATTCTACTATTAAACCCCATCTCGTCTACCTTTTAGTTTAAATTTGAAATTTCATCTGTGATGATTGGTTTTATCACCTTCAAGGAGTAAAAAATTTCATCTTCCATAACTGAATTAAAAAAAGGTATTAAAACCATTATAATGGTTGAAATAGATTTTATAATTTATATTATAACCCGTTTATTTTTGAAATTAAATATATACATTATAAGGAAAAATAAAAAACAATATTGTTGTGATAAAAAACCACAAACATTAACCAAAATGATTATCAACTACTACATATCTAATGATTCATCCCCTACCATATTGAAAAATGATATATATAATAATTTAGAATTTACGATGAAAATTAATATCTTATAATTACAATTATAAATAATTATAATGTTGTACACGAACATCCATAGTTATAAACATAAGAACTAATCATTAAAACAAGAAAACGAAAACTCTTGAAGGAAAATAATGAACTCTATAAGTCATAGAAAAGACCATAAAAGAACATAATTAAAGTCATATGAATTAAATTCATGTATAAAGTTATCCTTATTTTTAAATTTATTTATTTATTTTATTATCCATGATATTAATGAGATGAAGTCGTTCCGGCATAAGGTGTGTGACATTCTTTTACCCAACTACATTTCCTTAGGCTTTCCCTTTTTCACCCATTTTTTAGTATCGATATTAATTTAATGTTGCTAAAATATAAAGTTTTCTAAGATAAATTTTATTTTATATATTTAAATGTTCCCAATCACTTTTTTGAAAAATGAAATTATTTTTCCCAAAAAAACACTTATTACAAAAAATACGCCATTTACTTCCTGTCATATTGTTTTCCTTCTTCAATCAATATTGATGACTGCTGTGAAAATTATGATATTTTCTGTTTCAAATTTGGAACCTAAATTTTATTAATGTATTATTTTTGAAATGAATCCCATTCCATTCCTAGGGACATTTTATTACCAATATTGATATACATTCAATGTTGCATGCATGATAATGTACATATTATGATGTGATGAGTGAACCGAAAATCAAATAGTGAAAGGAAACTATTATGTTGTTTATATTTAAAATGAATTAATAATTGTGTAAGAAAAATATGAGTCATTATAAATTTAATCAGAAAAATGATTAGTTAATTTAGGAATTAGGATTAAAGAACTATAGTGAAAACCCTTAGTGTGAGACTAAGCATAATTAATCTCCCAAGAAATGTTGTTTTAAAAAAATGGTTAGCATATGGATCCTATGAGATATAAATATCGATTTAATTTCACACAGTAATAAGTTTTTTTCCTGATTTTTTGGCTTATGTTTTATTAAAACATTACCTATTTTAGAAAATTGTGGGAACCAAGAGAAAAAACGAAGACAATCTATGCGAGGGACAATGAAACCATTTCAAAAATAACACAATCAATTCCATTGGAGGGGCAGTTATAAATTTCATGGAAATTAATACATAGGACTATCAGGAAATGAACAATAACATGGTTAATGTGGGATGTCTTCATTAACTTGATAGGAAGTAATAGGATATAGAGTCATTTATACACCAATAACCAAAAACCGTTAGTGGATCTTCTGATCCACAAGTCATAGAATAGTGGGTCAACTCAATGGAGAATATATTTTATGTACATAAATGTTTTTATATAGAGAAGGTAACTCTAGAATTTTTCCAACAAGAAAGAAAGGTTGTCCAATGGAGGGTATTGATTATGATCACCAATATGAAAGAATAAATTGAAATAATTGAGTGGGAAGAATTTATGATAATTTATCTTAATATGTATTTCTCATGAATTCTTCTCATAAATATTGATATAGAATTTATTTATCAATAGATGAATGAAGTAAAAACTATCATGGTCTTAGAAACAAATTTCACAAGGCTTTCAACGTACAGATCATGTTTTTTTATAAAAGATGATAGTAAAATTGATAGATTCTGTAGTTTTTTAAAACCACACACTCTAATATCTCTATAAATTCCATAATTTAGATGTTATAAATTTCATTTGTGGTGATCTCAAAGTGGACATGGATTTTTGAGAATGGTATAATGACAACAGTTATAAGAACTGAAAGTTGGAGTTTCAAGATGGGGGTTTAATGAGAATGGATGAATCGAAACACAACCAACCACATGTGAAAAATGTTATATGATGAATCTTGTGATTTTCAAAAAATTGATAGGGAAATTTCATAAGATTGGGAGAGAAGGACAACAAGATCTTTATTGTGTAATAGACATGAATAAGCAAGACAATGTGTTGGATGAAGGGAGAGCACCACCCACGGTTTAATGATTCAACGGTAAGGATTAATGGATCTTTGTATTCCAGTTCACTAAACCCTAAGACTTTAATGCTAGTTAGTGTTAGAATCCCCCAAAAACAAATGTGTATGGTAATGATTATTCCATCATTATTGTTGTGGTGGTTCCCGACAATGAGTTGGTAAAACCTAGACAAGTTATTTATTCAAGAATAGATAACATACTATTTGATTTGGGTTCTATAAACTATTTCATATATAAGAAGTTGTGTTGAACTATTATAACACCACATCAAAATATTGATGTTATATTATCTCTGGGAATAAAAAACCAAGAAATTATTCCTTCAAATGTTATAACCAACCTTAGTTATTGTTTGTGGAAAAATCCTCCTAGAAAATTTGGATTTCTTCCTTTGGTATATTTTGATGAAATATTGGGAATGGATTGAATATATTTTTACAGATCTAGTACATTCTATTGGAATGTGAGATTATTTTTTACATAATGAAGCATCCTCCAATTCATTATAAGTGTTAGTATGAAGATGAATGTCCTTTGGAATCATCATCTCAATTGTGGATATTATTTCTTTTTGAGAAATCACATCTAGCTCAAATTATTGATACAACGGAGATGCACATTCGTTGAATATCTCACCACTATGAGGGACTATACTGAAGTGTTCCCCCAAATAAATTTTTATCCTTAAACCACTTCATCACGTTGCTGAGTTCTCAATTAAACTTATTCTAGGATCTTTTTATATATTAAATACACTTTATAGAATGGAAACCATTGTGTGCAACCAATTGAAGAAGATGATAAAAATGAATCTGGATAAAAGAATTATACACCCGAGTGCATTACCATGTGGTGCACCAGTCCTCAATATCAATAAGATGGATGGATTAATGCCTCTATGTATTGATTATAGTGATATCAACATGATAACGATAATGAAAAAGTGTCCCTTTCCATGGATAGATGAATTTTTTGATCAAATTTGAGGGGACACGAATTTCTTTAAGGTGATCCTTCATCATAATATCTCCATTTAAATTGGAGGAAGGAATATATCCCTAATACTTCATTTTGAATTCAATATGGAAACTATGCACTCATGTTAATTCCCTTTCGACTCAAAAAATACTTGAGTAGATATTAGGAATTTTTGGAATATATTTATTAGATATTACCTCATCAAATTTGGTGTAGTCTTTGTTGATAATATTTAGAAATACACCATGATCAAGGAGGACAAGTATAATCATTTGAATAATGTTGTTAAGGTTGTGTGAAGGGAGAATAATTATGAAATGTACAAATAATGTGAGTTCTGGATGGAGGAAGTATCATTCATGGGGAACGTTATCGCCAAATAAGAGATATTCATGGACCATTTTAAGAAAAAGTCTATCAAATAGTGCCCCAAGACAATAACAATAATAGAGATCAATAGTTTCCTTAGTCTGGGTGGGTAGTACCATGGATTTGTGAAGAAATGATCATAATCATCAAACCCACTACGATAATGACTCAGAATGAATATATATTTTTTTGGATTAGTTAATGTTAATACTACTTCAAAGAGTTAAAAAATATTCTTATCATTGCTCCATTACCCAGAACTCTGAAAAGTGGGGAACTCATTGTAGTATATATCGATACTTCAAAAATATATTTTGGATATGAATTGATTAAAAGGGTAATGTGATAGACTATGTATCACATTAGTTGATAATTTCTGAGAAAAAATATCCCACACATGACCTAGAGTTGGATTTTGTGATCTTTGTATTAACAATTTAGAATCGTTATATTTATGGGGAGAAGTGTGATAAATATATCTATCACAATAGCTTCAAATATATATTCCAATAGAAGGATATTAATGTGCAAAATAAATGTTCGTTAGAACTTATCATGGATTATGACTTCTATATCCATTATCAACCATGAAAATAAAATAATGTAAATGATTCCCTATATATAAATGATCCCACCATATTTCAATGATGAGAATTGAGCAGGATCCACGATTTTTAGATTTTCAAAGGATGTATGTGGGAATAAATAATGAAGGAACATCATCAATTATTTCTCAAATTATTTCTAAACCAACCCTCATGAAGAAAATCAAGGATACTCAAGGAAATGAATTGGAATTTCAGATGAATGTGGAAGATATGAGAAAGGATAAATTCCCAATGTATAAAATTTACGAGGAATGAATTTTATGTTTAATTTCCCAATTGTGTGTACTCTATGATCTAGAGACAAAGAAGGAACTTTTAAGGACACACATATCTCAACTTTATCTATTCCCCTAGGGATAAAAAAATATGTATAATTAATTCTGAGAGAACTAATATTAGGAAAATATGAATATGGAGATCAATGATTATAAATTAGTATGCCTTTTCTGTTATCTATTAAAGGATAAAAGAAAACAATTTAATGGTTTGATGTATCCACTAACCATTAAAACTTTTAAATGCGATAATATAACCATAGTCATTGACACCAGACATCTGAAGAAGTCTACATAAAACAATTCCTTATCAGTTTTTGTGGATTGTGTAACAAAGATAAATCACATTATTGCAAATTAATGGGACTTCTCAGCGTATGAACTTCCATGGATATATATTGGATAAGTGGTAATGTTGTATAAATTACAACTATAAATTGTATCTGACCTATATCTACGATTCATATATACATTCTAGAAATTATTTTAACATGTTATAATTATTGAGATAATGTTCATTACAATTTATCATCCTTAATCAAATGAAAAATATGAATGAACTATACAGACACTATAATAAACAATGACATCATGTTTGGTGGACTTCAAAGGAGGATTGTAACAGCCCAAGATTTTATAAAAAAATATATTCATTTTAATTTTATTAATGTCTTGTGTTGTACGCTACACCAAAAGGATCTTGCACAACACACATCCTTGACTTTCCTTTCATTACACGTAATCGCGACCTTCCTTGATAGCGTGTGTAGTACGCAATAACGAGTTTCACTAAACAACGATATGCTATTAAAATATTATTAAAACTAGCCGTTATGAATAGTAATAACCACTTTTTAAAATTCTTTAAATCTTATATTTCAAAATGAACTTCATTTTTGGATTCAGAGTATCGAATTTAGCCTAAGGTGAAATTTTGGTACTTTTCGGATAACATTCATATTCTGATGAATAGTGAAAATTATTAATTATAATTAAAAAACAACTTCTTTAATCGAAATAATTAATAGTGATAAATTATTAATTTGAGTGGTTTTAAAGTATATTTAGAATATATTTTTACAATTTAATTCAATTCTGGTCATTGGTTGTAATTTCACATTTAAACCAGACATAATCAAGTATAAATCTTTTGATAGAAATTGTTTCTTAAAAACACGCTATTTGTCTTAACAACGGGATTTAATTATAAAATTAATTAATTAAACTTCTATGTTATGAATTTGGTAAAATAGACTTCATTTTTGAATTCGGAATATGAAATATAGCTTAGGATGAAATTTTGGCATTTTTCTGAAAACCTTCATTTTTTGATGAATAGTGAAACTACTAAGTGGTAGTTAAAAAAACTGAATTTTTCATAAAACTTAATTTTACCGCTTCTGTGAATGGAATTTCAAAAATCCGACAGACACGGTTGATATCAGTAAGAAAAATGTGGTTCAATGAGATAAAAATAATTTTTTGGTGAATAGTAACTTTTTACTATTTTTACTGCGGTTAATAGTAAATAGGGTAACTAAGGGTAAATATGATATCAATATTACCCTAACACATGTCCCAATTCTATTGGACAAGTGTAATTCAACCTTAGGAATAAAATATGACCATTTAGGCCCACTTGGATTAGATTAGGACATTTATTATTAATTTATTTAAAGAAGGGTTAAAATAGTTAAAATCAATGTTTAATAAGTAAATCATTTTTAATATGGGGTTATACATAAGATAAATTAGACTATAAATATTCATTAGAAAGCTAAAAAGATTTCCTACATAATGGTATTTTATTTGTAATTTTTAGACATCAAATAATTTAATTAATTTATGACACAAATATGATGCAGTAATTATCTTATTTATGAAATATTGACATAATTGATGTTATAAACACCAAAATAAATGTAATTTGAGACTTTTTATGAATTCCACTAATTTTCTAGGTTACTATGATATATTAATGTTTATTTAATCAACTTTGTTCGAACATTTAATTCTGTTATGACTTTCACAAAAATCATATATCAAATAGTGTCAAAATTGACACAAAATAGTTTTTAAATAAAATATTATATTATTAATTGTTATTTTATTCCTAAAAATCTAAGGATCGGCCAAATGACTTAGATAAGGATATATATATTAATAATAAACAATTTGGGGTTCGTTTGGCATGTTATAGTAAGTGTATTAACCATATAGTGAAAGAAAACAAAAAGACACGGTAAAAGTTAAATTATTTAACTTAGAGTTAAATTTAATTGATAAGGTTTAAAATAAGATCCAAACATGTCTAAATTTGATTGGTTGATGAGATTACAACCCTATCTCATCTAAGCTTCGAATATGAGTCATTTTTGGAGGTTTTTATGTGGGGTTAGATTTATTATAAATTAATATTTTTAAGAATTCCTAAGGTGCCCCTCTCCTCCCCTATAAAAGGACACCTCCTCCCCCTCCTCCTCACACCAATTTGAGCTATCAAGCTCGGCCAACCCCTGACAAAATCTCTTCTCCACTTCCCTAGCAACATCCTAGAGGTTCTGGTCTTCCTCAAAGACCAATTTTAGTACCCTAAGAGGAGGTCTCAAAAGGCGCTTCAAAGAAAAGGTAATTACCGTTACCAATTCTTTCATCTTTATTTCTTCTTCCACTTCTTCTTATTAGGTTGTTTCATTATGAAGTAATAACATCAGTATCACTCATATACTGATATGTTATTATAAGTATGAAACATCCTTATTTCACCATCTATCCATCCTACGGAAAAAGAAATCACCGCGCGTGCGTACGTACGGAATACCGTCTCCACGCCGTGGTGTAATCTATTTTCCACCACCACCTTACATGGATGGGTATAATGGTGTAAAGAATAACTATACATAGTTATTAGAACATAATATTGATTCTGATATATTGTATAATCCACTCCAATTCAATTCAATATTTATAGAAATGATATCATCGCTCGTGCGTACATACGGACTACCGTCTCCACGACGCGATGAGATTCATTCTCCATGTTAACCATTTAAGAATGATTATAAAGTATATATAAGAAATAATAATGAAATATATGACATAATAATGCTACTGGATTTATGTATATATATATATGTATGTCATCTACTTACTTCCATTCAAGACAATAAGGAAAGGAAAATAGCGTTCATGCGTACGTACGGACTACCGTCTCCATGAACGGTGTTTTTCATTTCATTTATCTATCTATTATATATATATATACTGAATATATATGATATATAAATCATATTTTATATTCTGGAAGTAAGTAAATTATTATATAAGTAATAATAATGTCAAGAACAACAAATCAAAACACCTACGATAAATGAAACGATTTTACCCAAAACGCTCTTTATCCTGGAATTTACAAAAGAACGGGTAATATAAATTCATAAGTGAACCATATATGATATCATAACAATGAATATGATTCTATAATAAGTAAATGACATTATTTAAATCATTATACAGGAGGTTCGGACACTTACGAACCAAATCGGACCTAAGGTAAGGGAAATATCACAATCTCACTTTTATCCGAGATTGTATTTACTTTGGTAATTACTGGGGTGTATTTTATCATCCACATCCATGTTCCCTCAATATGTAATATTATTTCCATCCTTCTACAATAGTTTATATCCAATTTTACCCTTCGGTAAGTTTTTTTTGTAAAAGATATGAAAGGAATCTTTTGTCGTTTTTCATACGAGGCACTTTTTGACTTTTCCGACAAAAGTACGAAGAATGTTTTTTTAACTTATACGGCACGAACGGATTTCTACTGTTTTATAAAGCCTTATTTTCATGAAGCTTCCTCTAAAATATTTCATTACTATTTTCAATAAAATCTCTTTCTTTTAAAATTGCATGATGTTTTGTGAAAAGAAATTGATTTTGAAGAAGAAAGGATATTTTCCTCAAGAATTCAATTCAAGTGTTTTATCAAAATTATTTTCCATCTAAGATAATAAAGGTTTCTGTTTCTATCCATATTTTTACATTGATTTGACTATGTTGTGATGGAATTATGTTTATTAATTCCTTTATCTTATATGAATTGATTTATGATGTCATGATGTTTCAAGAATCCCATTTTTGTTACATGTGTTATGCAATGATGTATGTTTTATGATTATGTGGCACACATAAGAAAGGATTCATTATGAGATGGGTGGGACCTATATCTCCCTCCAATGCATTGGGTAAAGATTTTATATCTCATGAGATAGACATGGCTGGAATGGTAGGTTATACCGGTTCAGTGAAACAGGACTGAAACGAGGATTACTCGATTCAGAAAGGGACTTTGTCCACTAAGATAGTCTTGGCAATGAGTCTTGACTAACAAGAAATGATTCTCTATGATTATGTGTGTATTACACAATGAGTAATGTTTTAAGTTATGATTTCATTTCACTACTATGATTTATCCCATGTTTTGAAATTATGCTCTCTTTTGCAGGTTAAGATTTCCAAAAATGTTATGTTCTTATGAAAAATATGATATGATTGATATTTCTTTTGTTTACCCTTACTGAGCATTTGAGCTCACCCTTTTATGTTTTCTTTTCCCCAGGATATAAAGAAAGGTTTTAGGTAAAAAAAAAGAAGATCTTTATGGGAGATGTTGAAGATCTTTCACCAGGATTAGAAGATTATATTCCGAGTTTCCAAAGACACTAAACTATTACGATCCTTGTGTGTGTGTTTTTGTTATGTACTAAGTATTCCGCAAAAGTAATGTAATGTCCATGTACGATAAGATACGGGTCTCTACAGTTGGTATCATAGGAAAGGTTTAGTCAACCTTTGGAAACTAGGATGCGAAAACGTTAGTGAGATCCCTAGAGATATTTCTAAGGTATGTCTAGGTATGTCTCTAAGGTTAAGTATACGTATAGGTTATAGTCCTAGAATTGCGCTAACGATCTTCGAATTTAACCTAAGATGTTAGATATTGAGGGTACTAACCCTTTATTATGTTGTTTTCCCTAGCATGATTTTTGCCTCTCACACAATTCTTTTGGGGTTTTAGACGATGGCTGGAACCCGAAGGAACCGTGTTAATGAGGAATGTGATGGGCAATGCAATGATTGTACCCCTGAGCAACCAAACGATATAGGAGCTGGAATGCAAAATCTTGTAGCCATGCTCACACAACTTTCTCAAGCTATGAATCATGCAGGACTTCCAAACGAGCAAAGGAAGGAGCAACATTCTGTTGAATCCTTCATGAGGCAGCGTCCACCTTCTTTCAGTGGGTCTACTGATCCATTAGTTGCTGAACAATGGATTAGTACTACTGAAAAGATATTTTCAGTTCTTCAATGTTCTGAACATGATAAAGTCATCCTAGCAGTGTATTGTTTGGAAGGAGATGCTGATCAATGGTGGAATCTTATTAAGAATACAAGGCAAAGGGATGAAATTGAGTCTATGGAATGGGACGAGTTCAAGAACTTATTTTTCAATAAGTACTTCCCTCGTATTCTTCGAACAAAGATGGAGAAAGAGTTTCTTGAACTGAAGCAAAGGGACGATGAATCTGTTGGTACCTATGAAGCAAATTTTACAAGACTTGCAAGGTATGCTTCTGGAATTATCATCCAACCTGAAAGTAAAGTTGATCGATTTTTCAGTGGTTTAAAACCAAGTCTTCGAAGGGCATTAGCTATAAGAGACTTCAGTAGCTATGAAGAAATTGTGCGTTGTGCTATCAAGGTAGAAATGGAAGTTGGTGTTACATATCCATCTCGTGGTTTTGACAAGAAACGAAAGATGGAGTTCAAGGAGAAATCTCAGAATAATGGTGAAAAGAAGATGAATGTTTCCTTATGCACAAAGTGTGGAAAGAAGCATGGTGGAGATTGTCTAAAAGGGACTAGAAAATGTTTTAAGTGTGGAAAAGAAGGTCATCGAGCAGCTGAGTGTCGAAGTAATGGAAAAAGGGTTTCTAATGATGTGAATAAAGCAAACACTGCAGAGAACGCACCGCCAACACTTCAATGCTTCAAGTTCAAGGAAATAGGGCATTATGCTAATAATTTCCCTAATCCAAGGGTTAGTGATGATCAACATGAGCAACCACTGAAGGCAAAGGACAAAGGGAAATCACATGCGACCACTATTGGCAATGTTGAATATGACAACGATGTGGTGGAATGATTAAGTGTTTATGTAATGGGATTCCAAAATAATGTTGTATCATTGAGTATTGCAATATTTATTGATGTGGTATTCAAAGTGATTGAGATATTTTTTGGAAATAAGATGATATGCGCATAATGAAGATGAGAAAATGAAATGTTTAATAGTATTCATGAGCTCATGATTGATATAAGGACTAAGTGATATCATGGTTTGAGTATATAGAATTTTGAGGATTTTGGTATGTGGAAAGTGTTAACGTTTAACTGCACTCATGTTTTCACTAAGGTATTCAAGAGAATACACGATTAAGGACTTTGAATGTTTGGAATGTGACCAACAAGACATATCTTATGATATGTGGGGATCAACGACAGTATTAAATCTCTGGTAATCGTTGTCACTATATTATGAGAATGGACTGCAGTATTATGAGCCTAATGATTGGAATGAATTATGTTGGACATAAGTTAGTATTGTTTAAGGATAGAAGTTTTTTTTCGATATTATTGATGGGATGTTATAGTAATATAGTTTTATAAAAAGGACAACCTGCAGGACGGGCGACAGCCCATCGCTTCGGACAAGGCTGTGAGAATCGAACCCACAACCGAAGTGCGACTGGCCTTTATCGCCTACCACTGACCTACAGGAAGTCCCTGTTTAGTAGAAACTAGTTTTATTATATTAAGCAGTATGATATGTGATGTATAAGTTCATTTTAGGAACCATATATGATTAATCTCACTATAGATGGATTTATGTATTTTTTAACTTTTCTAACCTTTTGTTTGAGACATATGGAATGACCCATCATTCTATCACATGATCTGCTAACACATCGCGAATGAAAAATTCAACTTCATTTCTTTAAGAGATTATGTGGAAATTGTTAAAGGCACGGACAATAGTGATATTGTACCAAAATAAAGTAAGTATTTATTCTAATTCAAATTTTCAACTTTAGGGAAATGATCTTGAAAACCAAAAATGTTGTCCTAGTGATCTTATACCTGATGAATCAGATGGTACCTTAGATCGTCACAATTTTATGGATTTGTGATTACTAGCTTTTCCATAGCCATGTTCTCTACCACTCTCCATCATAACATGATGGTTAGATTTCTCTTCCATATCCATATTTTCACCTATGCGGAAACCCAGTGATTAGTTTATTTGGGTAATCGTTACATTTCATACTTTAGTTTTTAAAGCCAAGTTTTGGTATTCCCTTTTACAATGTGGATTTCTATTAAAGAAACTTTCAAATAGTAAACCATTTATAACCCCGACGAATTTCGAGGGCGAAATTCATTTTAAGGGGGGTATAATGTAACAGCCCAAGATTTTATAAAAAAATATATTCATTTTAATTTTATTAATGTCTTGTGTTGTACGCTACACCAAAAAGAGCTTGCACAACACACATCCTTGACTTGCCTTGCATTACACGCAATCACGACCTTCCTTGATAGCGTGTGTAGTACGCAATAACGAGTTTCACTAAACAACGATATGCTATTAAAATATTATTAAAACTAGCCGTTATGAATAGTAATAACCACTTTTTAAAATTCTTTAAATCTTTTATTTCAAAATGAACTTCATTTTTGGATTCAGAGTATCGAATTTAGCCTAAGGTGAAATTTTGGTACTTTTCGGATAACTTTCATATTCTGATGAATAGTGAAAATTATTAATTATAATTAAAAAACAACTTTTTTAATCGAAATAATTAATAGTGATAAATTATTAATTTGAGTGGTTTTAAAGTATATTTAGAATATATTTTTACAATTTAATTCAATGCTGGTCATTGGTTGTAATTTCACATTTAAACCAGACATAATCAAGTATCAATCTTTTGATAGAAATTGTTTCTTAAAAACACGCTATTTGTCTTAACAACGGGATTTAATTATAAAATTAATTAATTCAACTTCTATGTTATGAATTTGGTAAAAATAGACTTCATTTTTGAATTCGGAATATGAAATATAGCTTAGGATGAAATTTTGGCATTTTTCTGAAAACCTTCATTTTTTGATGAATAGTGAAACTACTAAGTGGTAGTTAAAAAAACTGAATTTTTCATAAAACTTAATTTTACCGCTTCTGTGAATGGAATTTCAAAAATCCGACAGACACGGTTGATATCAGTAAGTAAAATGTGGTTCAATGAGATAAAAATAATTTTTTGGGGAATAGTAACTTTTTACTATTTTTACTGCGGTTAATAGTAAATAGGGTAACTAAGGGTAAATATGATATCAATATTACCCTAACACATGTCCCAATTCTATTGGACAAGTGTAATTCAATCTTAGGAATAAAATATGACCATTTAGGCCCACTTGGATTAGATTAGGACATTTATTATTAATTTATTTAAAGAAGGGTTAAAATAGTTAAAATCAATGTTTAATAAGTAAATCATTTTTAATATGGGGTTATACATAAGATAAATTAGACTATAAATATTCATTAGAAAGATAAAAATATTTCCTACATAATGGTATTTTATTTGTAATTTGTAGACATCAAATAATGTAATTAATTTATGACACAAATATGATGCAGTAATTATCTTATTTATGAAATTTTGACATAATTGATGTTATAAACACCAAAATAAATGTAATTTGAGACTTTTTATGAATTCCACTAATTTTCTAGGTTACTATGATATATTAATGTTGATTTAATCAACTTGGTTCGAACATTTAATTCTGTTATGACTTTCAAAAAAATCATATATCAAATAGTGTCAAAATTGACACAAAATAGTTTTTAAATCAAATATTATATTATTAATTGTTATTTTATTCCTAAAAATCTAAGGATCGTCCAAATGACTTAGATAAGGATATATATATTAATAATAAACAATTTGGTGTTCGTTTGGCATGTTATAGTAAGTGTATTAACCATATAGTGAAAGAAAACAAAAAGACACGGTAAAAGTTAAATTATTTAACTTAGAGTTAAATTTAATTGATAAGGTTTAAAATAAGATCCAAACATGTCTAAATTTGATTGGTTGATGAGATTACAACCCTATCTCATCTAAGCTTCGAATATGAGTCATTTTTGGAGGTTTTTAAGTGGGGTTAGATTTATTATAAATTAATATTTTTAAGAATTCCTAAGGTGCCCCTCTCCTCCCCTATAAAAGGACACCTCCTCCCCCTCCTCCTCACACCAATTTGAGCTCTCAAGCTCGGCCAACCCCTGCCAAAATCTCTTCTCCACTTCCCTAGCAACATCCTAGAGGTTCTGGGCTTCCTCAAAGACCAATTTTAGTACCCTAAGAGGAGGTCTCAAAGAGGCGCTTCAAAGAAGAGGTAATTACCGTTACCAATTCTTTCATCTTTATTTCTTCTTCCACTTCTTCTTATTAGGTTGTTTCATTATGAAGTAATAACATCAGTATCACTCATATACTGATATGTTATTATAAGTATGAAACATCCTTATTTCACCATCTATCCATCCTACGGAAAAAGAAATCACCGCGCGTGCGTACGTACGGAATACCGTCTCCACGCCGTGGTGTAATCTATTTTCCACCACCACCTTACATGGATGGGTATAATGGTGTAAAGAATAACTATACACAGTTATTACAACATCATATTGATTCTGATATATTGTATAATCCACTCCAATTCAATTCAATATTTATAGAAATGATATCATCGCTCGTGCGTACATACGGACTACCGTCTCCACGACGCGATGAGATTTATTCTCCATGTTAACCATTTAAGAATGATTATAAAGTATATATAAGAAATAATAATGAAATATATGACATTATAAAGCTACTGGATTTATGTATATATATATATGTATGTCATCTACTTACTTCCATTCAAGACAATAAGGAAAGGAAAATAGCGTTCATGCGTACGTACGGACTACCGTCTCCATGAACGGTGTTTTTCATTTCATTTATCTATCTATTATATATATATATACTGAATATATATGATATATAAATCATATTTTATATTCTGGAAGTAAGTAAATCATTATATAAGTAATAATAATTTCCAGAACAACAAATCAAAACACCTACGATAAATGAAACGATTTTACCCAAAACGCTCTTTATCATGGAATTTACAAAAGAACGGGTAATATAAATTCATAAGTGAACCATATATGATATCATAACAATGAATATGATTCTGTAATAAGTAAATGACATTATTTAAATCATTATACAGGAGGTTCGGACACTTACGAAGCAAATCGGACCTAAGGTAATGGAAATATCACAATCTCACTTTTATCCGAGATTGTATTTACTTTGGTAATTACTGGGGTGTATTTTATCATCCACATCCATGTTCCCTCAATATGTAATATTATTTCCATCCTTCTACAATAGTTTATATCCAATTTTACCCTTCGGTAAGTTTTTTTTTTGTAAAAGATATGAAAGGAATCTTTTGTCGTTTTTCATACGAGGTACTTTTTGACTTTTTCGACAAAAGTACGAAGAATGTTTTTTTTAACTTATACGGCACGAATGGATTTCTACTGTTTTATAAAGCCTTATTTTCATGAAGCTTCCTCTAAAATATTTCATGACTATTTTCAATAAAATCTCTTTCTTTTAAAATTGCATGATGTTTTGTGAAAAGAAATTGATTTTGAAGAAGAAAGGATATTTTCCTCAAGAATTCAATTCAAGTGTTTTATCAAAATTATTTTCCATCTAAGATAATAAAGGGTTCTGTTTCTATCCATATTTTTACATTTATTTGACTATGTTGTGATGGAATTATGTTTATGAATTCCTTTATCTTATATGAATTGATTTATGATGTCATGATGTTTCAAGAATCCCATTTTTGTTACATGTGTTATGCAATGATGTATGTTTTATGATTATGTGGCACACATAAGAAAGGATTCATTATGAGATGGGTGGGACCTATATCTCCCTCAAATGCATTGGGTAAAGATTTTATATCTCATGAGATAGACATGGCTGGAATGGTAGGTTATACCGGTTCAGTGAAACAGGACTGAAACGAGGATTACTCGATTCAGAAAGGGACTTTGTCCACTAAGATAGTCTTGGCAATGAGTCTTGACTAACAAGAAATGATTCTCTATGATTATGTGTGTATGCCACAATGAGTAATGTTTTAAGTTATGATTTCATTTCACTACTATGATTTATCCCATGTTATGAAATTATGCTCTCTTTTGCAGGTTAAGATTTCCAAAAATGTTATGTTCTTATGAAAAATATGATATGATTGATATTTCTTTTGTTTACCCTTACTGAGCATTTGAGCTCACCGTTTTATGTTTTCTTTTCCCCAGGATATAAAGAAAGGTTTTAGGTAAAAAAAAAGAAGATCTTTATGGGAGATGTTGAAGATCTTTCACCAGGATTAGAAGATTATATTCCGAGTTTCCAAAGACACTAAACTATTACGATCCTTGTGTGTGTGTTTTTGTTATGTACTAAGTATTCCGCAAAAGTAATGTAATTTCCATGTACGATAAGATACGGGTATCTACAAGGATTACACTAATACTTACCTCTATTTGAAATTACATACAACCTAAATTCCCACTAGGGTATCAAAATTGATCCCTATAAATCCCTTTATGGGAAAAGGTGTAGAACACCAACATGCATGGATGAGATCAGTGAACACAAGTTACTAAAATCTGTAATGATCGAAAAAATGTAAGAGTAGTTGAAAAATATTCAACATCACATCAAGGATGTACAAATTTCATAGAATAGCTATGAATATAATCATTAATGAGACCTATAGATTAAGGCTAGAGGCACAATATTCCCCACATTCCCCCAACGAATAGGATCATGAGAATTGGGAACAAAGGAATGTTGATTCCCATGTAAATTGACGTCTTTGAGATTCATTATAGTGTCTGAGATATGAACAATATAGATGAACATCCACCAACCATGTATCAAGTAGATAATTTATTTCATGTATCCCTCTTGTGGATGTACAGACATGATCCTTCATATGTATTGAATCAATAGGTGGTATAGTTTTAAAATGATCTTTTGTACATGGAGTACCCATTAATTATCTTGAACCGAAGAGATATAATTCTACACAACAATTCTATAAACCCTGTCATGGTACTATATAAAAACCTAAATTAGGAATACAAAACATGGGAACTAGAGGAAGAAATTCTGGAGGATTACACTCACTTATTTTCACCAATTTATGTAAAACAAAATTTCTAGTGTGAAATTTCTTAAGGGGAAGAATGTAACAACCTATGATTTTATCAATGTAAATCACCATCTTATAATTATTCCATATATTATAAACCATATAAAATTCAATTAAATAAATAGTAATGATATTTTTACATAAGAATAAATGCAATGAGAAGTTTTTATTGAAATTAATGAACCTATACTGATAAAATGGTAACATTACAAAAGTAATAATACTATAACCCTTATGAATAGTAAACCATCACAATGGATAGTAACAAAACACATTAAAGTATAAAATAATTTATTAATCTTATAAATGAAAATATAATAAATTTATTTCATAATATAAGTAAATATATTTTTTTATTTTATTTATTTAAGTGTTGATATTTTTGCAATTCATAATTAATTAATTAATATTTTATAATATAATATAATGATTGAAAAGAAAAATTACTTTGATAAAATTTATTCATATAATAAAATTTTGTGTTTGAGTGATTAAAACATTTTTTTTGAGAACATAATTAATTATTTTAAATGTTCTAAAAAAGTTGTAATTTGAAAATATGTATTTTTCATGGAAATGATGATTTAAATAAAAGTAAAAATTCTCATATTCATAAACTATTTTTAATAAAATGTGAATAATATTTTAATTATACATGGTCAAAAATGTCTAGGGTTATTTTTTAGGATTTTTCAAAAATAATAGAATTTTTTGTTAGTAATAAAATATGCTAATTTATGGTATTTCTATATTATAAGTTAAACAAACTATTAATTTTTCCATATATAATGTATGAAACACAATATGGAACCATTGTTCACACATTACTGTACATAGTTGTGGAATCATAACTATTTCTTGTCTTGGGCCTAGTGACTCAATAGTTATGATACGTGCATCGAGAACATAGTGAAATGATTCAGACATTAAGTCCATTATAATTATGACACTTGCATTGTGATGCTCTTAACATGATACTAGCTAAAAGACTGTCTTAATATGATATACGATCAAGAAGAAGCATATTGTTATATATGGTAATTACGACCCTTATCGATATGATATTGTTCATGGAGACCTTATTACTGTTATACTATGAATGGAATCTTCTATTCATGTAATACTGACTGTGGTATCCAATGATACTTGTGTTTCCCATGTTACATGTTATAGAACCACAAGTAACATCTCGGGTCAAGGATGGCATATAATGACATATATATGGAGTTATATGTCATTACATACACAATACAAATATGTGTATACATTTGGTTACTTATTCAGTGACATTCAGACTATGTCTGAAGTAGGCATTGTCAGCCTCGTGTCCCTCAAGAACTAGATCCACCCCTTTAAATATTTTATTACTACATTACATTATTTTTTTTGCACTCCTATTTTATATGGAATGACTCTATATTTATAAACTCTATAGGATTTGGGCTACTAAGTTTATCTCACACACTATCAGGGACACTAAATGTACTTGAGAATATAATTTGGATGCATGTAAGGATAGGGATAAGTGCTTACTGATTGACACTTGATATTTTTATATAATGGGAGTGCGGAATAATTTGAGCGATCTATGAATCATGTTTCTAGTAATGTTATCCCTTTACAGTCATTTCCTTTTTTGATTCATGTATTGTATATAATTATTTCATGTTCCTTTTCTTGAACATATTACTTATCATTATTTTGTAAATTATATTGGACACTGTTATTATTGGTCATGTATGATATTTTTATAATTTACCTACCCTAATCGATTGTCTGTTATTTATTATTGTTACACTATTTATCTATTGGTTCACTGATGTGCCACTCTAATCATGAGGGTATAGTCTCCCCACAATACTAACATGAACCCTCAATGCTATTTGGTATCCTCTAGAATATGTGGTGGAGTACTTGATGCCATGTGGCAAACTAGCTCAGTGTAATGTTTAGAGGCATTTAGGTCAGTATTTCATAAGGAGTTATAAATGACTATTATTTTTTTTCTTATAGTTGTGGAATTTTTGAATGTATATTTGTATGGTTCATAATTTTGGAATACGATGTCCCTAGGAGTAACTCACCCACATTTGGGTAATGGTAAAATTACATAGTATGGGACATGATTTTTTATTTAATTATTATAGATGATTTTATTCCACCATCGAGTGACACACATGATGTGTGACATTTAGTGTCATGATTCAGGACAATATTTCATACATTGAAAATATAGTAAAGAAGCATTGATCATGAATCATCATTATAGAGCATACAAGATTTTTATTTTATGGATTATTTGGTGTCACATTTACGTTAGTACATGAATTTCATGCATCATTATTTTTTTATTACTTTTATATCCATGAACCACACTAAAATTTCATTTAGGTACTTGATGAAATAGGGGTTGGAAAATAATGGATGCCAAACATTAGGTTTTTAGGTTTTTGGACCCCTATAAATCGAAAATGGTGATCAATATTATTCAACCTTTAATGATTTTTTTAACTGTGAATGTAATAAAATAAAATAATTTATAATGTAAAATCACAACCACTAATTTGGGATGCCAAATTCTATTTATATGGTGTTTATATCTATAAATTGAAACTAAATCTATTTATACTAGGACCCATAAAGTAAAAAATAGTTCCCAACTCAGACCCGGCCTTATTAGTGGAATGTATGAAGTGTCTCCTCTGTTATATATAAGTTTTCCTATCACCTTTACATGTATCATTGAGCTGGTATATGGGTGTGACTATTACATAGGAAGTCCCATACCAGTCTTATTCATATAAATACAATTTTATCTGTGTTAAATACAATAAGACGATTTTTTGTGGTTATATATCTATTACAACTAGTTTACCTCATGTCAATATCCAGGAAGGGGGTGATGACCACACTATATAGGTGGTGGCTCCTAATCCACTAGTGATGACTCTTGTAGTTTCACATTTTCCACCAAATATTTTCCCTCAGGTGGGAATCGATTTATAGTCAGAGGGGAGTTTTTTGTCTTATGCAGACCATACACGGAGCTACAAGATCTCCCATTTCTATGGGAGAACATGAATGTGAATTTAATCTATTACATCCGTTGATTTTTGAGGTGATGGTGGCCCCTGTATGTATAGTTATGTTTCTATACAATGTTATATGTATTAGAGAATCTTGAGACACCAATTGAGAGGGGAGTGAATAAAACCACTTATATACACTTTGTAACCTTCAAAAGATTTTGGGATATTACGAACAAGACATGCATGTATTAGGAAGTATCATGGAAGGATTGATAGTCAACCATCTATGACCATTTCATACATGAAACCCTATAGACTAATCATTCCATGTAGTTCATGAACCAGAAACTACATAGTATGAGTGTTATTGACTATTCAACTTAATTTATAGATCATTTGAACTTTATGCCTATCTACACTGCTAATGAGAAAAAATAATGTGAGACGATTTAAGAATGGAATGAGGAATCATATTCATTTTTATGTAAATGTGTTCTGGTGGTCTATCATAGCTAGTATAGTGATCAAGGACCTTCATAATTGAGAGTCACCTGAGGCAAGTTGATAGTGTGATAAAGGGTGGTACAAATCAAAGATAAACTACTTGTTCAACTAGGATTCAGAATATTCACTTTGAGACTGCATGCATGAGAAGCAGAATCTAGTTGACACCCACTGACAATTATGTGTTATATCATAATTTTAGGAAGCACAGTCATAAGAAAATGAAGTTTCCGACATACCATGTTGAGTGCCAAGGATGAAACAGGTTGGGGAATCTTTATCATATATAAGACATTCTAATCTATGATGAGTGGGAGAAGATTCAATGATGTTATATCTTCTTGTGAAGGATCTATAAGACCTAAAAAGGTGTATATGTAGAGAACCGATGGTCGTATAAGAATAGACGAAGGTCATGGGGGAGGTATCTAGTCTTCAGATATACAACCCTAGTAGGGTGGACCCGCTCTAGGTGGTCTGGTTATAATATAAGGCTATGTATCAGTCAATATTTATTCTATGCAACCAATAAGAGAGGATCTATGTTTTGGTCCTCATACTATTATAAGAACAGTTAAAATATCATATACTATCATATAATCCTTATAAGATATAGGTGCATCATAATCCTTTTAAATTTCTGTTATTATAGAAAGCCTTGAGATATATATTCAATACTAATGTGGAGTTATTGTATATGAAATCCATTTTGGAATACGATTCTAGTTTATTCAATTGTGTAATGAATTCCCCCATGAGGTAGGAATCCCTTGTTTCTTGTGAGGACACATCATATTCAACTTGGTGGTATTTGATTTTACTATTGGTATGGATCTATTGGTTCCTTATCATTATTATGGGGATTAATATTGTTTGAGGGTATCATTTAAATCGACCGGGGATGGTATTTATAAACACAATAGTGAGTGAGATTTCAATAGAGGTAGAGCTCAACCAGATAATATTGGACTTGGTTGAGTGACCTTTGATTCCATGATATTATATGGAAGATCAAGCATTAATTCATATTGAAGTATTTTATATAGTCAATTGATATAGTTATTTTTTGCTCAATTACATATTTGGACTACCTCTTGAGATATAGGTAGATTTTAATATAATGATGTTTTGTGATGTAATAGTATCCACTACTCCTTACAGGATGGAAGCTACTGAGTTATATAAGCAGAAGGGGATTTTGGAATAATTTTTGACTAATGTTTTTATATGGCTAATTGAATATCTTTATGGTTAAATGTTCCTTTTCATGATGATGGAATAATTAACCACCAGGATATGGATGGATTTTTGGAAATTGAATTAGTCTATGGTTAATAACTGGTATCTATTACCCCATTTTGATGATATCCTCAACCAGTTCAAAATGTTGATGACATTTCCAAAGATTTACCTGATATCAGGCTCTCATGAGGTGCTATTTAAGATGTCAGATATTCAACATATGACATTTCATAGTCGGGATTGAATATATTATTATCCTGTTATGTCATTTAGTGTCGTGAATATGCCAACTATAATTATGGATTTGATGAATAGTCTTTTCCATGAATATATTGATTCATTCATGATGGTCTTCATAGCTGAAATCTTGAATTATTCTCATACTATGAGAGACCATTCCAATCATCATGATATATTTTTGAATTCATTGATAAATCTTGAGCTATATGTTAATCATAACATATGTGAAGGAAGGAGGACATTGAGGGCTGGCTATAGGATAATTACAAAACATGTATTTAGAATACGTGACATGTATTGTCCTAGGTAGGCTAGTTAATGATATATAGTGGACATTCCCTAAAAGTGAAATCGCATGATTTACATGTTGATTATATGATGTAAACATCTTGTAAATTTCTTGTGTTGTTTTTAAATGACTGCACCGCACTTGTATTATATTGTCCTCTCTCATCTCATTTACTCACACACATAGAAATTATACACCCTTTGAACTCCATTATTTTCTAAAGATAGGTTCTTAGGATATAAATCAACACAAACTTGGATTATTCTTCGGATCATGTCCTTAGATTCATGCCAGTGATTTATTTATTCATCTTGTTCCTTTCATCTCCAATTTTCCAATCAATGTAGTTATTTTGGTGTAGACTCATATGAATTTTTTTTAGTTGTTCGTATTTTTTCAATTTTCATCTGATCTAGACCTAACCAAACCCATAAAAAAAGTGTGATCCACTTCAATAATAACGAAGGTGGTATAGTAATTATCTTATAATGTCATGATGTTTTATAATCTGTGTTATGATTCACACATCATTTTCACCATGTTTTTACCCAAAATTGAATATGTTTGCCATTGGTTTCCTTGATTGGGAACCTCATGACCTTATTGGATCCCATGAAACATGTCACGTCATAAAAATAAATTTCGAATGCCCTATGCATGTTCTATTTATATGCCAATTGGAATTCATGGTTATATTTTAAAAACACATATTTTTTTATTTGGATTCACTTCTAAATGGTGATATTATAATTTGATAATAATTGAATATTGTGATGTGTAATAGATAACACTATCATCCAAATATATATATTTTATTATAAGTAGATTGTTTATCCACCTCAACTAATTTAATGATGAAATGGTAATTTCCATTTTTAATGAATGTAAATGAGTTATGAAATAACTTTTGGATTTGGTTCTATCTGCTGACTAATTATAATTGATATAACTGGTCCTGGAGACCATTCTGATATAATGTTTGCATAATAAACATTATATTTTTTATTTTACAAGAAAAAATTACATTTTTAATTAATATTTATAGTTATGAAATCCATTTTTTTATCCTTATATTTGGCCATGATGACACTATAGTTGGGATAATAGCATATCGACCCTAGTGATAGGATATGTGCATGCCATCCAATATAATTATGATAATGTCATGGAGACCATATTGATATAAAATGGGAATGGTTATCCACTTGATATGATATACATGAATGACCATTATTTTTATATACAAGCCTAATGAATCGTCTCAATATGATACTGGGCATGGAGAGCCTATATCTATGATACTGGCATTGGTGTACCCTATTATTATGATATATGGCATGTCGTCCCCTGATACTTTTTTTACCCATGGTATAACTTATGGGTTCCAATGTCACTCTTTAGGACTAGGATTGTAAATCTATATATATGGCTATATACATCACAATGTATACTATGTATATATGTGTAAACATATGGTTACTAAAACATTTACTATATAGCTAAGGGCGAACTATGTACAATAAGCAAGACGTCTCTTAAGAACCTGAGATGATTCTTTGAAAAAAATATTTCTATTTTAACTTAAAATATTTAGACTTCAATATTATATGATCTCATAGGATATTTCTAGAAATTAATTGTTGTGGCCTCCTTAGATTATCTCAAAAATTATATGGGAAGCCGATGGAACCCAATGGGATTGTGTGGATATAGATAGGGACGGGGGAAAGAACCCAATTGTTGACAGTCTATTTATTTATAGTATGGGATTGGGGAAGCATAGGATTTAGTTATTAATCATTATTCTAGTGGAGATATTCCTTTCAGTCTTTCTTAATTTTTTTGATAGTTGTATCGTATAACATGTTTGCAAATTCCTTTTTTATAGACACATGACATATCTTCATTTTGTGTATGATACTAGATATTGGTTTTTTGAATATTTATCCTATTTTAAAATTTTCCATATTCTTCTAGTTTCGAAATATTTATTATTATTCTTATACATATCTATTATTTTGTCCCAATTAATACTCTGATCACGAGGGTATATTCTCCCCAAAGTACCACCATGGACCATTGCATCTAGTTGAAATCCTTTGGCATTCGCGGAGGGATGCTTGAGGTAGAGTGAACCACCATCTCAAGGAACCATTTAGTGGTATATGGATTGGGACATCAAAATATCATATCAAATTGGAAGTACATATCTACACCCATGAATTTATATGAACATCGATAAAGGGAGGTGATATGAAGAGATATAATTTTTCAAAGTGTTTATAGGATTTTCTAATCAGGAAATGATTAAAATCTTATTTATATAGTATTTCAATAATTTATGAGATATGATCAATGAATTTAATTGGATTCACAAGAATTATGGATTTAAATAAGTTGATTACTAATGTATATAATATAGATAAAAAATATAGGAAATTTCAATTATATGTTTAATATTTAAAATACTAATTCCATAATGTTTTTTAACCCCTTTAGATATCATTTTATGATTATTTATTATTTAATGATATTTATAACAGATATTAAACTATATTTTTATGTATTATACACAAATAAAATAATATCCAATTTATTTTATAGTTTATTCCATATTATTTTATAACATATTGAAAACCATGTTTTAGTGAATATAAAAAAAAAAATTTGTACCACTTTTACTAAATCCCCATACACATTTCATCTACATCACATGATGTTATATTTTATGTAACATGAGGTCAAAATATATCCTAAATGTTAGGAGTATTTTTATGTTTCTTAACATTTGTATAATTTGGGATAAATTCCTTATTTCAAAATTAACCCTCATTCACATAATCTGATATATGATCTTATGTGACATTTCAATGTATAACAAGATTATGTTTTTGTACTCAATAACAATAATAAATTATTTCTATATAATGAAATATTATTTCTAAAACCATAATGTATCTTTTATAAGTGTTTTATTGTTATCAATATGGTGTTACAATACCATATAATTCATATTATCCTGTACACATTAGAAAATAATTGACAGTTCCTTCTGAAAAATATTATGTAATCTACTATAATGATTCCATATATATATATTACATTAATATAATTATTTAATACTAGTAAGCATCATTTCTTTTATGTTTTCTTGACTATCTTATATATTCAACAATAAACATGTTTTAATTTATAAAAAAAGTCATTTGATATACCTATATTGATATTTATTGTAATTATTTAATTCACATTTATTATATATGTCATTGATATAAATTTACGTGAATTTTTTTAAAGATTTTAATGTCGACAACATATTTTTATGAGAAATATTAAATATATAAATAGTAAAAAAAATACAATTACCATCATAATGTGTAATTAAAGTGTTTATCTAGTTCATTAATTACCCTTATTTTCTATTTTTTTTGAATAATAGTGAAATGTTATGTTAGTATAAGAATATAGGATAATTGTTGGAAGGGGTGGAGATGGAGTTTGGTGTCAATATAATAATTGAATTGAGTACCCAATTAAATGATGCTATGTACATAGTGGTTTTGGGGTGGATGAAAAACTTTCTAGTGTATCTAGAGGTTAAATAAAAAAATATACTTATTGAATTAAAAATATTGGGAATTTATTATTTTTAATAGTAATATTTTACCCCTAAAACAATTATAGATCCAGATATAGCTTCATTTTATTGTGCCTTATTCCCAATATATTTTTCAATATCATTCATTACTCTAAATGATAACCCTCTTTTGATCCTTTCATGAACATGATTCCTAACTTCAATAGGGAATATCTTTGTAGATGATAGGTATGAGATTACTCTAACTTCAAAATGTTTAATATTTTTTTGAAAAATGGTTTAATCTCTTCATTAAACATTTTAATTTTTTTGTAAAACCTTTTCCTTCATTTGATAATACATATCACTTTATTGAAGAGCCGAAAACATATTTAATCGATGATAAATCCTCCAATTTGATTTTTTATTTTATATTACTTTGTATGAGGTGACTAAGGCACTGAAAATCAATATTATAGGATTGAATAATATTTATTATTGTGGAATTCCATAATAAGTTGGAATCAACATTAAGCTAACATATATATTTTAGTATCTTACCCATCTATATTGTACAAATTTGCAGTTCTGGGGATAATAGTGATATGTAGCTGAATAAAATTAATTTATAATGATTTCGTTTCATTAACTATGGTTAATTATTAATTTTTTAATTAATGAAAATCATATTTTCATTTATTGCTCAATATCTTTAAAGGACTTTTTATTGGTTTAATCATGTAGTTTATATTATATTTTTTTACTCTACATGATATGATTAGTTTTTAATTATATAATATAATTCATGTCTTTTGATATCTAGATATTTTTTCCAATATTCATATTGTATTTTTTACATGGTTTAGAAAATTCTATATTATTAGTAGTGGTTTTTTAGTAAGGTGTTACAGAGCTGTTTTTTTAATTACATACATATTCATGATTTTTTTAATATTCATGAGATATTTGGAACGTTAGTGATTGAAAAAATGTCTAGGGGTGGTGAATAGTTGTTTTAAAAATAATGAAGACACAAAATAGAGTTTAGAAAATATTAATCGGTATTGGGTGATGTTTTATTTAAAAGAGTTTTAATAGAAACAAAATGTAAGAACATAAGGATTTATGGAAGCTTAGATCAAAATGATAATATTCAAATCCAGAACATCTTCTACTCGTCGAATATAGTGGTACCACTAATAACATCACTTTTAAAGGTGTGAGAACTTTATAATAGACACTAGCTTTTAAATAAAACATATGTATGACCTAGTCTTGTTACAATAGACTAACCTAGTCTTATTACCTAAATATTAATTGGGAGTCACATCCAAAACATCCATTCTGGTGGTGGAATAAGTAGTAGAATGGACGAATTTATTTCAATTGGGAAAAGCATTTACCTGACTCATATAAATTATAAATATAATGAAAAAGGATTACATGAATAATAAAAAATATAGTGAAATTATAAATTTATTAGAAATGCAAATGATATTGAATCTTGATGATTGTTAATCAAATTGATAAAAAATTACATAGTCGATGTCTATCTATGATCACTACTAGATTTAAAAATTCACATATGTTCATAAACACTTGGGAGTAGTAAGAATGTGAACGTTTTATCACAAGTAATCTATCTAATAAAATGCACTATTGTGGTTGTTATTTCTTGAATTTATATCTATTAATATTAAAACCAGTATCCTCTAGGAGGGAATTTTTTTCCAATATCTTCATGACACATTTTTGAGAATAACAATGAAAGAATATGTCTGTTAACTTAGTTTGAGAATTCTATTATAAAAAACACAGAACAAACTAGCTGTATATTTATTCAAGAAATACAAATATAAAAAATTAATATGTTAAAGAAAAAAATATAAATAATTCAATGTTCAAATAAATATATAATCTTGTAGAATATACAAACATATATTGTAAAAATGATCGTCACGTTACTTTTAAACATCAACCATATGTGTATATAAAATATTTCCATAATTAACTATTACACTATTATATGTTTATTTCAATATACACTATTTAAAAAATTAAAAAATTAATTATTTTAATAACATTAATCAAGAAGAGAAATTATATTTTTAAAATAAATTTTCATATAATGGTCTACAATAGATCTACTATTGAAATAAAGAGTGGTGGATTATTTTTTCTACAAATAAAAAATGAGATCAGTTGATTATTTTCTACATTTGGAAATGGTGGTTTGGTGTGTTTCAATAGAGGGAATGTAGACTGTATTCTACCATTCCACCTGAAATACAAACTAAATATATATATGAAAAATAAAAAATATTTCATTCCACTGAAAAATAAATTGCTTTAGGAGAAAGAATATAATGTTTCTATCATTGGATTCCCAACATAGACTCATGAACTACTATTAGAAATTTCTAATGGAGTCTCACAGAAAAAAAAATATAAAAAAATTTGAATAAACTATATATGAATAATTATAATAAAAAATAAATGAAAAAATTTAAAATAATAAAAAAAATTACTTCACTTGATATTAGAAACAAGAAGACATACTATTTATGTTTAAAGAACAATGTTACTACAAACTGATATAATAACAAGTGGAAACAAATAAAATCCCCATTGATGACCAACAGAGGATCAACACTCATCGTTGGTGTCCAATGGTGGCTCATGACACACTGTTAGTGTCCGATGGGGACTACTGACACATTGTTGGTATCTGAAATTTTCTTCTAAATCACCATTTCGTTCAATGGGGGCTCTTAAAACATTATTAGTGTCAACTTTTGGCTCAAAACTCTCTATTGGAGATTGCCAATTATTTTTCATGATTCACTGTTGAAATGTGAAGGTTTCATGATTGATAAACTAATAGAGGATAATACATCAAACCAGAGATGTATCCCAAGTATATGTGAGGAAAATATATATGTGTGAATAAATTTAGTTATATACTTCAAAAAAATTGTGATGATATATGATGAAGTTGAAGTCGATGGTAAAACTACTATGGAAGATGAAAAAAAATAAAAAAATTCATAGGAGGAAATAATATACATGGGAGAATAAATTGAAGTGTGATATATCAAAAAATATAAACTATGAGAGAGGAAAAAATATTATGGTTGAGATTATTTTATTGTTTTTATGTTTGGTTTAATGGTGAACCCATATTAGAATCCAACATTATTTTGTATAATTAGATCACAATCAATATAACATCCATGTGGTGTTTATCCTTAGTTCAAGCTGGCTATCAGTGACCATAACTAGTTTACACATCACACACACCCACATGGGCCTATGGGTGAAATGAATAACTAAACAAACAAATTTTTATTTGATGGAGCTTTGTGGGCCTTATACATGGGAACACAATCAATGACCATGCACTATGCACATCTATTACTCTTACCTTTTATTCCTGATTGTAGTGGGCATTCCCATAGGGTTGTCCTAATAGTTCCCCAATGTGATTGATGTATATTCTAAGTGTGTAACCACCTATGATAATATGAATTGTTATTTTTTCAATAAATTATAACTCTTTTATGGAATACTTTTAATTTTATACCAAGTTATTATTTCTTCACATGGATGAAAATGTTAAAATTATAAAATACATAATATGTATATTAGCTTGATGAATACACAACACTATGTTTATATTGTGTTACAAACAATTCCATGTTTATTTGATCGATTTACGTTCATAAAAGGCTGAGTTTCACTAAGCTACAATATAATATTAAAATTATTAACATATTATTATAGTTATCGATAATCCATTTGATTGATTTTTATGAATAATAATATCTAAACTATGAAAATATGATTTACATTTGTATATCAAATTAATTCATTATGATAACAACCATGTTCATTTTATTACATTTATAAATGATTTAATGACATTAAATTACACTTTATACAACACAAAAGATCAATAATTTTACTGTCTTTGGAAATTTGGAACATTACTAAACAACATAAAACCTCAAATACATCATAATTATTGAAAACTTCTTTTACATGACCACAACATTCATTCGTACATAACATTTCATGAGATGACCTAAGTATAGCCATAAGAAATGGGATTAATATTCATAGTTTGGGAATAAACATGGAATAACATGGGCTTAAAAAAGTTTAGACAATAATTATATCAATGGATCATTAAATAATTGTGTATATAAAGGCATGATAAAGCATGATAATCTTAACATGGAAATTTGGAAACAACAGAAAACATTGCATAATTGTTAAAGTATAAAATACCAAGACATCATAGTAGTCAATGTACCATAAATGAACAAGGTAAAACCCTTAAATTACATAAGGTATCATGATACTAAACATTACCCAATGCATTGGAGTGTTATATTATTCAAGGCGCATGTGTCGGTTTCATTTCATTTTCAGGATAATGTGTGCCAAATATATCATAATATATGGATTCATTCATTATCTTAATTTATTAAATGATCATGGGGTGGGGTGGTGAATAAATATCTATATATTCTCAATAAAAATTTATATGTTTATAAAAGTTAACAACCTTGATAGGGAATGTGTAAGGTATTCACTTACACAATTGTTTTGGAAGGAAGATTCACTATGCAATTTCGGTAGCCTAACATCGTGACATAAAAATGCATAAAAAGGGTTTATGAAAGATAAACATGTATCTCATCATATATACAAGAAATTCACAGTAACAAAATTAAAAAAATACATGTCCCAAAAAAGGAGTTTGGAAATAGAATCCCTAACAAAATAAAGAGACATGAAGAAATAGAAAAAATGGAATAACTCTTATGAAATTTTGGTAGCAAAACAGGGGTAAGTCAGAGAGATTAATGAGTGATAAAGGGGTATATA
The DNA here is from genome assembly GCA_963277665.1 of Viscum album. Taxonomy (NCBI): domain Eukaryota; kingdom Viridiplantae; phylum Streptophyta; class Magnoliopsida; order Santalales; family Viscaceae; genus Viscum; species Viscum album. Next base: position 964,752,584 of record OY728133.1, on the reverse strand, counting down.
ATCACTCAGAAATAATAATGGATGTATGGGGTAGGCGTGAAAACATACCCATTCATTTTTAAATTAAAATAAAATGGTTTGTGTAACCCCCCAAGATTTAATTGTATGTTATTTCTACAAAGTAATTCAATAACTTGCACTACACGCAACACCATGTTCAAGCGCACCAAGACTTACCAACCTAGTCGTTCAAAAGCAGTTATGTATAGTATTACCTGAATTATGATCATTATATATTCCTTATAATTTTATAATCCATATTATGAGTTTCTTAAACATAATGTAAGAACTTATTCATTTTTTTCAAGAAAAAAAGTATTTTTTAAAAAAATGAACTTTTACCGCCTTTTAATGGTGAACCCTTGTTAAATCCAATATTTGAAACATATATATATATTAAATTTTACAAAATAAAATTCTTATTTATAATCGGAACATAAAAATTTATTTTCAATAAATTTTAGGGGTTTTTCTGTTAACTTTTATATTTGCGTGAATAGTGAAAAATATTATATTTTAACTGAAAACAACATTTTTAATCAAAATAATTTCTATTGAATTTTTTTAAATTTTAATGGTTTTTAAGTATAAATATTTTATATTTTTACCATTCAATCAACTTCTAGTCATTGTATGTAATTTAAATTTGAATGTGGTCATAAACAAGTGTTAATCTTCTAGTAGTTATTATTTCATAAAAAATACGTCCTTTGGTTTTGAAAATAGGAAATCATTTTAAATTAATAAATGAAACTTCTATGTTTTTAATTTGGTAAAATAGACTTCCTTTTTTAATATAGAATATCAAAATTATATTTGGGTGAATCTGTGGTACTTTTATGAAAAATTTCAATTTTTGATGAATATTGAAAAACACTGAGTTGTAGTTTAAAAGAAAATTTTTATTTAAATAATTATTTATTTTATTTAAATTTATTTTAGGTACAAATAGATACCTAATACCTATATAAGTTCAATTTAATTTATTCGATTCATTTTATAATAATTTTAGATATATAAAAATTTTATTGAACTTTTTACCGTCTTTTACCCACCTCCTAAGAGCATTTGCAAATTTGCATAAAACATAATTTTACTGCTTCTGTGAGTTGAATTTAATAAATCTGAGAAACAAGGTTGATATCAGTATGTAAAATGTGATTCAATAAGATAAAAATAAGTTTTGGTGAATAGTAACTTTTTACTTTTATTTACCACTGTTGAAAGTAAATAGGGTAATTAATGGTAAAAATGATATTATTATTATCCTTACACATGTCCAAATTCTATTGGATAAGTGTAATTCGAAAAAAACAACATTATGAATAAAATACAATCCTTTAGGTCCACATGGATTAGATTAGGAAAGTTATTATTATTTAATTCAAAGAAGAGTTAAAAGAGTTAAAATTAATGTTTAACAACTAAAACATTTTTAATATAGGGTTAAAAATAAGATAAATTCGACTATAAATGTTAATTATAAATATAATAATATTTTATACATAATGGTATTAAATTTATATTTTTTATACATAAAATAATGTAATTTATTTTTGACACAATAATGATGCATCAATTACCTCATTAATGAAATATTAAAATAATTGATATTATAAATATCCAAATAAATGTAATTTGAGACTTTTTATGAATTAAACTAATTTTATAGTTTAATATGACATACTTGGGTTTTTTATATGAATTTTTGTCGAAGTAATAATTCTGTTATGAATTTTGAAAAAACAAAATAACAAATCGTGTCAAAATTGACATCAAATAGTTTTTAAAACAAATATTATATTATTAGTTGATATTATATTCCTAAAAATATAAGGTTCGTCCAAAAGACTTATATTATTATAGGTGTATCATTAATGAAACACTTATGGTTCTATAAGATGTATATAGAATTTTTATTAACCATATAATTTAAAAATACAAAGAGACATGGTAAATGCCAATCTATTTAACTAAGAGATAAATCTAGAATATTATGTTAATATTGTGACCCAAACCAATCTAAAACCTATTTTTTGAGTGTATATAGACCCATACCCACCATAGACTTTACATAATCCATTTCGGTGCTATTAGAAACCGAAAATGATTTTATTATAAAATAATATTTATTGCTTTTCTTAAGGTGCCCCTCACCCCTATTATAAAAGGGTACTCACCCTTCTCTCTAATTCACACCATCAATGCCATTTTGATAGGACAAACCCTACCCAAATACCCTTTCTACTTTTCTCCCATCATCACAGAGGCCTTCCTTTAGTCAGGAACTCATCCTTTGGGGCCATTTTTATCAAATCAAATGGAATAATTCGAAGAAGAGGTATATATTTCATCACCTCTTTCAAGTTTTTTTTCTTATTCCACTTCCTCTTTCATTTTTTCCCATTAAAAACTAATAACTCTAATATCATCTATATAATTTGATGTTATTATGTATATTGTACAACCATATTCATTATTTTATCAATACTTTGAATGAAATTTCACCATACATGCGTACGTACAGATTACCATCTCCATGTCGTGGTGTAATTGCTCTTCAATATATTATTATTTGGATGGGTATAATAATGATTTTTAATTGATTTAAATAATAAATAAAACATGATAATTATCCTGTATATATGATATACCATCCAATTATATATTATTTTAAGAATGATATTGTAGCTCGTACGTACGTACGGATTACCGTCTCCATGAACCTGATGAGATTCATTCCCCATTGTATCCATTCAAGAATAATTTTCATTTGATGATTAAAAATAAATTTTAAAGACATAATATCATTCTGAATATGAATAAGATTCATCATATCCACAGAAAACATTAATTACATAACAAATCATATAAAATAAAAAAATCAGTTAACACATGAAATGATGATACTACTAAGATATTATTAACAAAGAAATGTTGAAAGATCATATATGATATCATATTAATGTGTATCATTCTTGTATAATTTAATAAAAATTATTTCACCATTATACAGGAGGTTATCCTACCCTCGTCCATGGTAATTTACAAGTTAAAAGTTAATTTCACAATCTCTTTATTATCTACTGTTGTTTTGAAGTAAGTATCTACTCAGACCACTTTATCTTCCAAATCCTTTTTTATTGAAAATGTATCCCAAAATATTTTTACTAGTTAATAGACTATGGGTTAAAGACATTTAGACCATTTTTTGAATTTTTATAAAATGGTTTGAAATGAATCATTCTGTCACTTTCCAAAAAAGGTACATTATGTCCTTTTCGAAAAAATTAAGGTATGAATGGTTTTTAACTTATACGGCAGGAGAAATTATATTATGCCATTATAACAACTTTGATGCTTCCCTTACAATATTGTAAGAATATTTTCAAATATAAATGTTTTTTTATAATAATGTGACTTTTAAATTATTTCAGAATAGAAAGAGATATTTCTCTAACAAGGTTTTGATTTCATCTATGTCAACATTCTTTGATAGATTTTATGTTTGTTTGATGTTGATTTATAATGATACAAATATTCCATATTGTATTGAAGGTTTTTTGATATTCTTGACTATGGATGTGTTATTTCATACCATTCATGGTTTATGGATATAATTATTTACATTTCACATGCCAGTTTTTAAAAAATGTTTATGTTATGTTTAAAATTTTTAATATGAGGAAGGCATTGGACATATTAAGTGATGGGTGGATCCCGCTATAGATGCTCAATGCATCAGTAGGCCTCATGATAAAAACTATTTTCTTGGCATAAGGACTTAAAAAAATATTATATGTAGTCTTGGTACAAGGCCTTGAATATGTGGTTAAGAAGTTTGGCATTATGCATTCCATCATTATAAAAGTGTCTACTGATATTGCATGTTATTATTGGAATACTAGAATATCCATGTGAGTAAGTAAATGGAATTATTTTGATTTATATTTTCGTTATTATGATGAATTTTATGTTTAAAAGGATTTTTTTTTATTTTATACATTGCCTTAAATGTTTATGATTATTTATGAAAGTTACCACTATATTGTTATCCTTACTGAGCATCTGAGCTCACCACTTTCTATGTTTTATTTTTCCCAGGATGTGAAGAATTATATTATGTCTGACATGCAGGGATAGTTTATGGGATTTCTGTGTTGTCTATGGAAACAATGTTGTTGTAGTTTTCCATTTCCTGATGTAATGTAAACCTTATGAGTGAATCAGGTACTTCCAAGGATACTAAACTAATCAGTCTTTCGAGACTTGATCTTTTGTGATCATTCCAATGATACATAATAATGCACCAAATCTGGGCTACATGGGTCGAGGAGTTACAGTGTAACAATATAAAGAAATTTGTATAAAATTAGAATTAATGAAACCCTAACTGTATTGTGTGAAATGAAAATCTTAAAGAGGGGATTCATGAGATCTTGGGGAGCCTTGGGATGATTATCCAATAGTGACTGATTCTTAATTTTATAAGGCCATGTGCCGAAGATATTAAAATATTATTCATGCATATGTGGAAGTGAGTCACATTATTAAATAAATGAACATAAAATTATCTAATATATGATACATTTTGGAGGATTCACTAATGAAATATTACATTTGTAAAATAAATATAAAATCAATTTATTTTAAATGTAATACTTATAATTGGGTGAAGATAAAATTTATAGTGTTTATTACATCACTATTGGTCCATTTTTATGTCATAAATCACACTATATATTTATATTGTTTTTAATTTTTACACAAAAATTCGACTGTCATAGAAAATTAAGAAACAATCACCATTAGAAAATTTTGATGACCAATTTCAAAAAATAAATCTCATTTTATCAATATTATTTATAAATATATAAATTCTATCTTTAAAAAAAACCTATAATTATTTAAAATTGATGGGTTTTGAAAAAAACTAATTTTAAACAAAAATAAAAACAACTTTTAGACATATAAAAATTATAGATAATTTATGTATAATAAAAAAAATTATTATAAAAAATTATTAAAATATAATATATTAATTCATCAAAATAGATTTCTAAATTCAATTTCCATATTTATAAAAAATTCTATTTGTTCAATAAAAAATATTAAAATAATAGTACTTTCATTATTCTATACAAAAATAATTTTAATAATCATAAAGCTAGGGTATTGATAAATATCCCTTAATTACAGTAGAATATTCCCATATGAGTAAGGTTTTCAATATTGAGGCATTTATGGGGATATTTGGTGAACATGGTTTGGGTCGTGATCTCAAAGAGCTTGAACTTCTCCCATAAATGGGTTTTCTATTGCTTAAGTTGTTGGATCTTGGATTGGACATGGTCTATAGAAAATCCAATAAATCCAGTCTCCAACACAAAATCTGATAAATGGTAGTCATTGGGGATGATCCAACTGGATGAGGCCATAACCTCCTTTTTCAGTGTCCAATGGATTTATTAAAACCATATGTTTATACAAGTATTGTGATCATAGTTCAAAGGCTATATTATCAAAGGTAATTATACTTAATAGTAATATAAATCAATTATTATATAATAAAAAATGGAGTGATTTATTTTCTATATATATTTGTAAAAATATGTCATTTAATTAAATCAAAATATAAATTTCACTTATAATAGTTTGGGTTGTTACAATCATCCCCTTTGAAGAAATTTCACCCTCCAAATTTTAATTTCCCACATTAAAAAAGATAGGGGGTACATTGTTTCGTTTTCTCCTCCAGTTCCCACATTTCATCATCAAACATGTGGTTTATCCACAACACTTTTAACTAGGGAATTGTCTTATTTCGTAGGACATGGACTCTATGATGTAAGATCTTCATGAGATTATCCTCATGAGAGAGGTAATTTTCCATTGGTACCACCTATAGATTGAGTATATAAGAGGGGTATGATATGTAATTTATCAAGAGTGATACATGGAATATATCATCTACATGATATATAGTTAGACGTTGGTTCTAGTTGGTAGGCCCCCACTCCGATGCAATCAAGTATATCTAAAGGGAATATGTACAAGGTAATAAGAATTACCTTCTTCCCAAATATCATTACACTCTTCCATAGTGATAGACGGATGAATACCATGTATCCAACATCAAAATCAAGGTCTTATCGATGATTTTTAACATAGAATTTCAATTTACTCTAACTAGAGATGATGTGATCCTGAATGTTCATAACCATCCCTACCATTTCCTTAACTATTTTAGGACTATATGATTTCATTCCCCAACATCATCCCTGTATGCAGGTTTTCTGCAAGACTTCCCATAAAGGGCTTCATATGGGAAATTTGGATGTTGGAGTGACTTTTTTTTGTATGATAATTCTACCAGAAGAAGATGTTGATCTATTCCTTCTTTTAAGTCAAATGAGAATGATCTATACTTGTCCTCAAGTGTCTGGATAATATGCTCAGGTTGTGAATCAGCTTGAGGGTGATAGGTCATGCTGATGATTTACACAGTGTTCATAACATTTTGCAGAATCACCCGGAACATAGAGTTCAATCTTTTATCTCAATAAGATACAATCGACAATGGTACACCATGATGCCTCAACACTTATCTGATGTGTATTCATGAATTTTAATCCAATTAGAACTCATACCAAATATAATTGAAGTGTAAAATATTTTTAATATGATCCACCATAACCCTGATAACAATTTTTTCTTCATTGATGTCTTAAGAAGTTTGGTGAAAAAGACCATGGTATTTTTTCCCATTTCTATGTAGGTATGTGTACTGGTTTCATCATTCCCTTTATTTTTTTAATTTATGTCTTCAATTGTTAACATATGAGACATCCAGATGAATATTCTGGGTCATCATTCTTTATATTCTCCGACCAATTCTGTTCCTAGTGATCTCGATACGTCTTTCTGCTTCCATGGTGGATAGAAAAGGTTGAGCTATGTGGATCATCCAAAACCTTCATTTTTAACTCAGGATTTGATTGGAAACTACGTCTCCAGAAAAATCTTACACACCTTATTCATTTAAATTAAACTCTATTTATTTCCCTTTTATAACAATGTCCTTTTTTCCAATCCCCACATCATATCATTTAAAATTCATTAACCTTCAGAGAAGGAACATTTGAGAAACCATTTGATAGAGGAATGATTATGTTCCTTTATTTTGATTTCCCTGACCATCCACTCCAAGTATATGAATATTGGATCCTACTCAACTATCATCGATGAAATATTAGCTAGATCATTTATATTTAAATAGTCTGCCACATTATTCGTTTTCCATAGATGGTAGTAAATTTAGCATTGATAGCCTTTTATTATTTCTAACCATCTTTATTGGGGCATATTCAACTTTTTTGATTGGAATATATACATGAGGATTGTGTTGTTCTGTATAATTTTCAAACATATCACAAAAGATGTAATGATTCAGAATTTTCAATGTAAAGATCTCAACAAGAAACTCCTTATCATGTGTTTCATAGTTCTGCTCATGATCTTTCAATTTCCTTGAAGCATAGGAAATGGCCTTGTCATTTTTTATTAACACATAACCTAGAACCTTATTAGAAGCATCACTGAATACCATGAAAATATACCCACATGGGGTAATGTGAGAATGGGCATAGTGATAAGCCTCCTTTTCACTCATTGAAACTCTCTTCGAATTCATAATTCTAAGAAAACATCACTCTGTTATGTGTTATCATGGTTAGTGGGGATGAAAGTCATGAGATATTTCTCTCAAATTGATGATAATACCCATATAATACAAAGAAACTATGGATATATATCATAGATGTTTGCCTCAACCATCCTTCAATTGACTCTTTGTTTGAAGGGTCCATAGATAAACCATTTCATGTGATGATATTCCCAATGAAAGATACATCCATCAAACATAACTAAAATTTTTTGTACTTGGAATAAATCATTTCCTTTCAAAAGGTTTTTAGAAGAGTACTTAAATTCCCTTCAAGATACATCTTAATTTTGAGGTATATTAGTATATCATTAATAAGGAGTACCACAAATTTGTAAAGTGTAATGCCCCGAGCCTAGAATCCATGAGTCGGTGCATTATTTTAATACATTGTAATGATTACAAGAAATCATGTCCTGATGGACCGATCAGTTTAGTAGTCCTGGAAACAAGATAAATACATAAGCTCAACATTAAAACTTTAAAATAAAACCACAATAATTTATTCCCTTCAAAACATCCATTCTTCCATGATTATTCCGGCAAGTCACTCATTACTAACTTCTTTATATCGTAGGAATATGTAACATGAGAAATGGGTGAGCTCAAACACTTAGTAAGAGTAAACAATATAGAAGAAGATAACATATATATTTGGCACATTGAATAATTTAAAACACATTCCTTTAAAAATAATAAACATGAAAACTTTGTGGCAGGAATATGATCTGCCTATATAATGCCATAATAAATCATAGTCATGGGTATTCTACTCATTGAATAACGACATGAAATATCAATAGTTAATCTCATAATGATGGAATTCATAATGTTGGACATCATAAACACAAATTCAAGGTCTTATTCCAAGACTACATGTATGATTTTGTCAAGGCCTTCGGAGAAGACACTAGTTTGTCTCATTAAACCTAATGATGCATTGATGCACTATAGCGGGATCCAACCACCACATAAAAAGTCTAATGAACTCCTCATTTTAAAAGATTGAAACATAACATAAAAATTCGTATTAAAACTTGAATATGAAATATCAATACATTATCCAAAAACAATGAATGGTATTAAAGTAACACATCCACAGTAAAACATAACTCATTCAATACAATAATGAAGATTTTATTGTAACAGATTAACCTCAATCAAGAATAATTAAGGATATTGGCAAATATGAAAGTAATTATCAAAACTATTTGATAGAAAAATCCACCTTTTTCTTGAAAACATTTAAAAGTCACACTATTTGTCAAGAAGTTGTTGAAAAGTAGATTTTTGAATCAATGTTTTCCACACCCCTTTGAAACATTTAATATTAATTTTATTTTTAAAAAATTAATTTCCATATAAATAAATCCTTAAAACCCTTTTTAAAACATGTACATTAATGGGAAATAATCAGAAGAATAAAATTTTAAAACATTTAAAATGATATTCTATGTTAAAGTTCCAAAAAATGAGAGATTCAAGAATAAAAATAATTGATTTAATAAAACATTTATTATATCTTCAGAATAATGTATTTAATTATATCTTATGTCAAAGGATATTATATACACCATATAAAAGTGAATTGGTTCATACCAACAATGAATTCTCAATGGAATATAAATTGAGATGAAATTCCTTTTAAAGACAGTATCCTTAGGTAAAGCATAAATAAATGACTTAATTATGTGTGAAAAATATAAATACACTCAATATGATTTTATATTCAGTGTACATAAATCAGAGGATATTCACACATAAGCTTTTAAAAACAACAAAAATTGCTTGGATGTTTAAATCAATGAATGTAAATTGAGTTAAGATCAAGTTTATATCAATGACATGAGAAATTATCAATTGAGTGATTATGTGTATCAAAATTATATCCACACAATAGGTATGGTAAATTACTACATAAATAATAAATACTGATTCCACACATAATCTTGGATTAAAATAATCAATGAAGTATGAGTAAAGCCCACTGAGTGGAAATTGAAATTTGAAATTTCCTTACCGATTTGATAACTTATGAAACATACAAACCACAAATTAAGGATGATAAAATAAATATGTAAATACAACTAAATTAATGTATATTACACCAGTAATACAATTAGGGATAGTACATATGCCACACAAAAGGAAATAGTGTCCAATATAGCATGAATCTCACATGAATAAAATGTGAGATGAAAAACCCTTAAATCATTGTTATCAATCTGTTGTTATGACCAAAAGTTAATAACCACCAAATTAGTCACATAATAAAATGAATATAAATAGAGAAAGGATAATATATATCAAATTTTATAACACAATACACCACATCAAATAAATAAGTGGCGAACAACAGAAATCTCACAGAATTTAAAGTGAGATAAGAAGCCCATTACCTCAAGCATGACTTGTCTTGTATGTTCCTTGTTCTTGATGAAAAATAATCGTATGTAAATATTTACTAGATTAATAAATTTGTTCAAGTATATTATTACTTATATATCACTTATTACCTTGATATATCAATTAGTTAATTATTTGAGTTCATTTTGGATATTTTATTGATGTTCCAAACTTGAGTCAAAAATGAACTTGTTATAATTAAAAAAATTTCATGTGCTAAAAATTACATTCCCTATATAATTATATAAATGGATTATATATCATATATTTTATATATCATGTGTATATATGTATATATAATAGTACATAACATTTGGTGATAAGAAATGAAATGTACCGTTCATGGTGACGGTAAGCCGTACGTTTGCATGAACGCTACTTTAATTTCTATTTTGTATTTTATTGAATTAAAAAATAATGATACATTGGTATATTATAATTATATTATAATATAATATATAATATCATTAGTTCCATCCTTTATACTTTCCACATAAGTCATTAATGAGTCATATTAATTTGAGGGGGTGGTAGTGCACACTTCCTCAAATGAAATTATCGCGTTTTATCCATAATGGAAACCATAAAATAATCATATAAATGGAAAAAAGTATCATAAACAAAACATAAAAATAATATATATATATCATATATAAATACAGTTCCATCTTAATTTCCACCATGGGAGGTGGTAGGAGAGAATCGAACAATCATCGTTTCGTGGGGCGTTAGTTTTCCATCCATAGAAATAATATGTTCTTCACCCATTAGATAGAGTTGCATGTAAATGTAGTTCTAATAATTCTCATAACAACATCCTAGTATATTAAGTGTACCGTTTTTTATAAAATAAAGTAATAAAAACAGTTTATGGGGTTGGATAAGTAAAATAAAACAATATAAAACAAAATAATTTTAGAGAAATCTTTACCTTTAATTTTGGTTACTTCCTTTGGTTTGAGCCAAAAGGACTTCTTGAAGTGAGTTTTTCCTAATTTAAGGTTTCTAGGAGGAATAGGGTGATATTGAATGATTATTTGGGTAGGGTTTGGATGATCCAAGGGGCTCGAGAGGTGTGTGGAATGGGTTAAAAGTGGTGTTATTTTATAAAGGGGAGGATGGGATCATTAGTAAAGTGTGAAAATATTATTTTATTATATATTGATATTCAGTTTATAAAGGTCCAAAACTAATTAAAGTCAATGAAAATATGACTCATGGTAAAAATAAAATCATCCAATAATAATTGGACATGTTTTTTTATTGTTTTAATATTAATAATCTTATTTATTTAAATCATTTATTAATTAGTTAAATACTACATCACTACGGTGTCATAAATAACATATTTTATATGAATTCTAAAAATTATAAAAAATTATCATAATGTAGGAAATATTTTTAGCTTTCCAGTGATTATTTATTGTCGAAAATATGAATTATATAACTCCATGTAAAAGTTTATATACTTTAATATATTTTGTAAATTCAATTTATGTCTTCACATTATGTTAATTAAGTAAAGTGTCATTATAATTTGTAAATGGCTCTATGGGGTCACAAAATCCACCCAAAGATTTCCATGGTCGGCCATTACTCATACTATATGGTTAGGATATTTGTTATGGTAATTTTGTATTATTATAATATTTATTTTTACATTAAATAAACCTATTTACCTTTAACTGTGGTAAATAAAAGTCAAAAGTTAAAACTCAACAAAAATTATTATTTTGATCTTATTAAACCACATTTTACAAAATAATAACAACCATGTTTCTAGGATTTTCAAAATTTAATACACAGAAGTGGTAAATTTTCCTTTAAATGAAATAGTTGGATTTTTAACTACTATTTAGTGGTTTCACTCTTCGGCAAAAACTAATGTTTTTCAGAAAAATACCAAAAATTCAGACTAATCTATATTTTATATTCTATATAAAATAATTACATCTATTTTACCAAATTCAAAACATATATGTTGGATTAAATTATTAAAAATTAATTCTCATTGTCAAAAAATAGCGTGTTTTTAAGAAACAACAAGTATCAAAATATTGAGACTTGTTTATGTATAATTTCAAAGTGAAATTAATTCAAATGAACAACATTGGATTAAAGGGTAAAATTATTATCTAATTACACTTTAAATCCAATTTCAAATATAATCTGACCATATAAATAAATTATATTAAATTGCATTTTTGAATTAAAATACATTATTTCTCATTATTCATAAAAAATAAATATTATTAGAAAAATACCAAAATATCATCCAATGTATATTTTGATTTACAGATTCTAAATAATAATTTCATTAATTCAAATGAAATATGTAAAGGGTCAAATATTGTATTTAAAAAGGGTTCACCATTAAAAAGAGGTAATTTTTTTTAAAAATTTTTTTTTCTGAAAAATTGATTTTTTTCTTATAAAATGTCTATGAAACACATAATACATAAGTTATAATTATATCGAGTATATAAAATTCATAATCTAGTTAATAATATGCATAACCACTTTTGAACGGGTAGTTTCGTAAGTCGTGGTGTGCTCGAACTTAGTGTTGCGTGTATCACAAGCTATTGAATATAAAGAAAATAACATACTATGACAAATTGTGGTGTTGCATTCTCCCCTCCTTCAATAAATTGCGGAAGCTCAATTTGAAATTGGTTATAAAAAATAAATGGTTAAAAATAGAAAATACCTTTGGGGAAAACCCACATTGGAAATTGGGTTAATAAAATTCATACTTTATAAGAGGGAAACAGAGATGAAAAAGTCACCACTAAATTATGATCTCGATTATAAGAACATTGGTGGAAATTAGAGACACATAATTGGACGAAAAATAAAAATTTATATAGGGAGTGATTAAGGTCATCAAGAACAAACATGTGTAAAATTGAGGGCCTCAAAGCCATCAATCTATGATGATTTCAAATATCATCGGTTCAACAAAACATAAAGTGTTAGGATAATACATTTTTGGTTTTAATTTCCCTTCCAAAAATTATAAAAATTAATTTATTCATATCATAAGAAAAGAAAAACACATGACAAGTAGAGTTTCATCCTTCATCAAATTCATACCACAAACTCATCTTTCACTCCAAACGATGACTCCTAAATATGACTAGGTCACACCTGATGCACTAGAATCAACTTATAGAGAATCACATAACCCACAATGGATGAACTATATATTTCAATTCTCTTTAGAGATTATCCAAAACCAAAATGGTTAGTAAAAGATCAGATAATCAACAAAATGTATAATAGTTTAGTGAATGAAATACAAATATTAATTCCAAAAATTAAACCAACAATACCCAAAGTACAATAAATACCATTCAATAATAAATTTTCCATAAAATTTATTAATATAATACAATCTATTATTGAAATCCAATACTTAGCAGAAATTTCTTATGTAGTTTTCCATGTTAAATTGTATCTCTAAATAATATCAACTACTATTAAAGCCACATATTTATAAGTAATTAACCTAATCACATATTCTTTATGATATGTTAATTATTTCGATAAATAACCCAAATCTCTATAAATCCCAAATAAAAACATAGGAAAAAAAGACCTTTACACTACAAATGAAATAACATTTATCACGTAATAACCAAAACAGTTTCTGATAGTAAGGATATTCGTTTTATTAGACATAAGATATCAAATAAAATTATTATTGTTCAATAAAATCATTTAACTAAAAATAATTAATCACACTAACCAAGGACTTCATGTAGTCCCTTTCTAGGTGATAAAACCCAATCATACTATGGTTGTGGGTTCTATTCTTGTATCTTTGTCTGACGCGATGGGTTCTCACACAATCTACATGTTGTCCTTTTCTAAAAAACTATATAATTTTATAATATTCCAAAAAAATTAGAAATATTCCCCCAAATAACTATAATAAAATTTCCTCAAAATGTTATCTCGTACATTTTCATTCCAAAATTTAAAAACTTGTACTTTCCTTAAACTCAATGATAATATAAAACCAAATCATTATTTATAACTATATCAACAATAGAAAAGATAATTCTTCCTCAAATATCATTTTCTCATGAAAAACTATAGGGTTAAAAATACAAGAGAAAAGTCTTCCAAAGTAATCACATCAACAAAGGTCACTAATACTTTTTAAAAAAAATCATACATTTACCACAACATAGATTATTCATTGAAAAAGATGATATCATATAGAATAGGGAATTCACTCAGGTAATGTCCAGGTCCCCTACATTTTCGGCCAATGAATGTAAATTGATTCTTAGGACCAATTTAATTTTCTTCCAAAGTACTATTCATTTTTCATCGGATATTCTTTACATTATTTCCTTCTTTACCACACATAAATCATTTCATTCTTCCATTAAGACACCTTCATATGTGTCTCCTTCCACATTTCAAGCACGATTGAAAATGAGTTTTCTTTTCACTATGGTATTCTTTGCTAGAGGACTTATCATCCACCCCTCTTCTCTTCCTTGTTATGTGTGAGAGTTGGTTAATATATATGTTGTTGATCATATTTTCTGAAAAATGATTTATCATGAACACAATATCTTTTACGCCTATCAACATTCCATTTTGTGGCTCATTTCCACCACATTTTAATCCTTGTACATCATGCCCATTGTTACTATGACTTCTGTGGAATCCATCCATTGAATAAAACCTGAAATCATTGTGTGAGTAATAATATTCATCAAATCATTTAGAGAATATCAAGACACCTTATTTTAAATTTAAAACACCTTAGGATTAACCATGATCATTTATTCTAACCTTATATTAAAATCCTTCAAAACAATTTATAATGAGAATACAAATTATCCTAAGCATATCCCCTGGGATTGTTATAACCAAGGATGAAGAAAGTCTCGTTTTCATGTAATTGGATACCACTGGTCAAGCCCGAAACTCCTTGTCGGGGTATTAACTCCTAAGTACATCTATGCTAGATCCACCTCTACTTTCTCGTATCCAGACATGGATGTACTTCTTGGAAAATACACAAAATCACTACTTTACCACGAGTCTAGGAAGTTCTTCTATACTAATCCTCAAAGTCTATCATAATTTAATGTGCTCTAATCAGAATTTATCTAAATCTAGTTCTCAAGGTTTTTACTAAACATTATCAGATACCAACTGTAATGCCCTGACCCCAAAATCCAGGAGGTGGAGCATTATTTTAATATATTTACATCATTACAAGGATTCATGTCCCGAAGGACCGATCATTTTAGTAGTCCTGGAAACAAGATACATGCATAAGTTAAACTTTACAACATGAAAAGAAAAACAACACTAATTTATTCCATTATAAACATGCAATCTTCCATGATTATTGCTGAAAGTCATTCATAACTAACTTCTTTATAGCATGGGAAAATGAAACATGGGAAAGGGGTGACGTCAAAGGCACAGTAAGAGTATGTAATATAGTGGAAGGTAAAATAATAATTAGGCACTGTGAATAATTGAAAACACATCCCTTTAAAAATAATAAACATGAAAACTTTTTGGCAGAATATGAGATGATTGAATAATACCATAATAAAACATAGTAATGGGTAATATACTATTCAAATAATGAAATGAAATATCAATAGATAATATCATTATGATGGAATGCATAATGCTGGATATCATAACCACATAGTCAAGGCCTTGTGCAAAAACTAAAAATAAGATTTTGTCAAGGCCTTGTTCCAAGACACTAGTTTTTCTCATGAGACCTATCCATGCATCGAGGTGATATAGAGGGATCCACCCGTCACTTACTATGTCTAATGCATTCCTCATAAGAAAATATTGAAACATAACATTAAAATTAGTATTAAAACTAGGATACAAAATGTCAATAGTTTCTCCAAAAACCATGAATGATATAAAAATAGCACATCCATAGTCAAACATAGATCATTCTATACAATATGAAAGATTGAATTGCAATAGATTACCCTCAATCAAGAATATTGATGGATATGGACATAGATAAAAATAATCATCAAAACTACATGGGAGAAATATCCCCCTTTCTCTTGATAACATTTATAAGACAAACTATTTGTCAAGAAGCCGTTTAAAAATAGATTTTTGAATCAAATTGTCCCATACCACATTGAAAATTTTAAAAGGAATTATAATTTTAATAATTAAATATCCATATAAATAAATTGTTAAAACCATTTTTAAAAAATTGACATTAATTAGAAAGATTTAGAGGAAATGTTTTTAAAACATTGAAAATGATATTTAAGTTAGAGTTCTTAACCAAATGAAAGACAATACAATAAAAATAATTGATATAATAAAACCTTTATAATATATTGAGAATATAGGATTTAATTATATACAATGTCAAAGGACATTATATACACCATATAAATGTGAATTGGTGTATAACAACAAAGAAGTCTCAAAAGAAGGTAAATTGAGATGAAATCCCTTTTAAAGACAGCATCCTTATGTAAAGGATAAATCAATGAAAAAATTATGTGTGACAAATATAAATAAACTCAATATTATTTTGTATTAATTGTAAATAAATTAGAGGACATTGACAAATATTCTTTTAAAAACAATAGTAATGACCTGAATGTTTAACTCAATGAATGGAAACTGAGTTA
This sequence comes from Viscum album, assembly GCA_963277665.1. NCBI lineage: Eukaryota > Viridiplantae > Streptophyta > Magnoliopsida > Santalales > Viscaceae > Viscum > Viscum album. The sequence continues at coordinate 964,735,790 of OY728133.1, read as the reverse complement.
AGATTAGGTTTATATCAATTACTTGAGAAATTATTAATTGAGTGATTATGTGTATCAAAAGTATATCAAAAAATTGTGTGTGGAAATTACTACATAAAAAATAAATATTGATTCTACACATATTCTTGGAGTAAAATATTCATTGATGTATGTGTAAAGCCCACTGAATGGAAATTGAAATTGGAAATTCCCTTAACGATTTGGTAGCTTATGAAACATACGACCCATGAAATAAGGATCATAAAATGAAGATGTAAATACCAATAAACTAAATTATATTACACCAATAATACATACACAACACAAAATGAAATACTGTCCAATATAGCATGAATCTCACGAGAATAAAAAGTGATATGAAAAACCCTTACATCATTGTAATAAATCAAGTCGTATGACCAATATATAATAACAACCAAATGAATCAGAAGATACCATGAATATAAATAGAATAATGGTAATATATATCAAATTTAAGTACAAAATACATCACATCTAATAAATTTGTGGCGAATAATGGAAATCTCACATAATTAAAAGTGAGATATGATACCCCTTACCATAATTCCGACATGTCATGTAAGTTCCATATTATTACTAAATAATAAACATAAGTTAATATATACTTGATTAAGAACATTTTTAAAGTTTATTATTCCTTTTATATAACTTATTACCTTGACATAAAAATTATGTAATTATTTGACATTATATTGGTTATTCTGTCGATGTTCGGAACTTGAGTAAAAAATAAACTTGTAATAATTAAAAATTTTCCATGTGGTAAAAAGTTCATTATCTCCAAAATGATCTAAATTATTTAGATAATATATATATATATATATATATTATATTTCCAGTATATATATTTATTTATTAATGTACATAACAATGGCTGATAAGAAATGAAATGTACTGTTAATGGAGACGGTGAGCCGTACTTACGCATGAACGCTACTTTCATTTCTATTATGTTTTTTAATTGAATTAATACATAATTATACATAGTTATATTATAATTCTAGTATAATATCATATATAATATCATTATGTCCATATTTTATACATCCCACATAAGGCATTAATGAGTCATATCATATTGAGGGGCAGTAGTCCACACTTCCTCAAATGAAATTATCGCGTTTTACAAATAATGGAAACCGTAAAATAATGATATAAATGGAAAATACATAAGAATAAAGAAAACAAAAAAATAATGTATATATCATATATAAATACAGTTCCATCTTAATGGAAACCATGATATGAGGTAGGAGAAAATAAAACAATTAGAATTTCATGAGGCTTTATTTTCCAATCCACAGAAATAGTATGTTTTTCACCCATTAGATAGAGGTGTGTGTAAGTGTAGTTCAAATAATTATCATAAAAAATACTATTTTATTGAGGATAATGGTTTTGTTATAAAATAAAGTAATAAATAGAGTTATGGGGGTTGAAGAATTAATATAAAAAAAATAAAACAAAATAATTTAAGAGAAAGTGTTACCTTCAATTTTGGTAACTTCCTTTGGTTTGAATCAAAGGGACTCCTTGAATTGAATTTTGCCTAAGGTAAGGCATCTAGGAGGAAAAGGGGGATCGTGAAATATTTTTTGGGTAGAGGTTGGATGAGCCAAGGGGCTTGAAAGGTGTGTGGAATGGGTTAGAAGTTGTGTCCTTTTATAAGGGGGAGGACATGCTCTTTAGGAAAGTTTGAAAATATTATTTAATTATATAGTTATATTTGGTTTCAAAAGGTAAAAAACTAATTAAAGATGAAGATAAGATGACTCATGGTCGAAATAAAATCATTCAAAAATAATTGGACATGATTTCGATATTGTATTAATATTAATAATCTTATTTATTAAAATCATTTATTAATGCCGTATATACTACATCACTATGGTTTCATAAATTATTTAATTTATTTGTTGTCTAAAAATTATAAAAAAAATACCATAATATTTCAAATATTTTTAGCTTCCCAATGATTATTTATATTAAAAAATATGACTAATAAAACTCAATGTAAAAATTGATATACTAAAATATATTTTGTAAAGACCTAAGAATTTCAAGGAATTTTTTTTCTTAATTTCTTTGTAATTTTATGAGTCTGCAGTTTCTGACGGAAACTGATTACAAGGGCATGTGTGCCCGGAATCAATTTTCTAATGTTTAGCTCAGGTATGTTTAGTGAACGAACGAGTGGGTTTTTCTAACTTTTAAACCAGTGCTCGAAATTGAAATCTTATGTCACCGATGAAACTGCAGCGCCATTTTTTGCTTAAGAAAAAATTTTCTAGGGTTGCGTTTGCTCGAGAAGATTTGTTTTAAAATTGTGGATTAAGTGTTAAGTGAATAAAGTTGTGTCACAACATTATTTTAACTTACATGTGAGGGAATATTTTAACTCCTCTTGTTAGGATCTTATTGAGGTGGGGCCCTACACAAGCCCCACCACTTCAATTTCCTCTAACCCTCATAATGTTGGAAAGCCCCCTTTTTAATTTATGACTTTCCCTCTCCTCTTATTAATTGAATGCCAACACCCCTTTATTAAATTAATTTAAACTCTTTAGTTAATTGAATTCCATGTTTTGAATTTTGAAAAGGTTTTTATATGTGAATAAAATAAGGAAAAGCCTTCTTTTCTTTTAGTTTGGGTTTTTTCTGTGTGAAGAAAAGGGGAGAGGTCTTGTGTGTTTTTTTTGGAAAAACTAAATCTTCTTCGCGAAGAATGCCAAGACTTTGACGAAGAACACCGTCACCACAAGGATAGATTGACGTGCCAACCCTTCTATTCTCCGCAGCTGATGTGAGATGCCTTTCCCAAAGAATAACGGCGCACCCACTTTCGGTCTTCATCTCGTGTCAAAGGAATGGAGACACCGCTCCTCCTCGGATGTTCTCCATCAACATATACAGAGCGTCACCTCGAGATGTTGTTTCCTGCGAAGATCATTGTTCGAAGACTTCTTTGAGGTAGGGGTTAAGTTTATATTTAATCAATTAAATTTACGCTTTATTTGTCTTTGTGATTACTAGTTCTTGGCCGCTTGTTATCAGTATAACGGGAGGAGGTCGAAACGCAAAAACACGGCCGACCCTCCTCCCCAATGTTGTTGTATTTTCGTTTCATAGAACGGAGGTGGCACGGTGAAACGCCACCGCATGAAAACGAGGGAACCACAACTGGAGAGGGCCCCGGTGAAGGAGCACAACACCGTCACGCGACACTTATGAAGCTGAAAGTGGCCACGGCCAAGAGCGGCCCGTGGTTAGGGCGGGCCGCGGTGGAGGGGTGCGGCGCCGTCACGCTATGACATACGGACAAGAGCCTCGGCCGAAGGCTGCCGCAGTTCTGGGAGGCATCCGGCTAAGCCGGCCACCGACACACCCTGGAGGCGAGACAGCCCCGTGTCCCGCATGAACCGAACGACCGGCTATAAAGGCTGGCCGCTACCCTGGAAAACTGGGGGTTGAAACCCCTAGTCAACGGATAGGGAGGACCTCGTGGGCTCTGCCGTTCAGTTCGAAGGGGGAAAACCCCTTCCCCCTTCTACGTCCGCTCAGTGCACGGGCGCCAAACCGGGCAGAACCACCCGCGCTGGTTCGGGCCGCCCGCGCCAGGCCGGACCGCCGCGCCGGGCCGGGCCAGGCCGCGCCAGCTGGGTCGGGCCACACCAGTCGGGCCGGGCCGCACCCAACCGGGCCGGACACGGACCCGGGTTGGGATTAACCAGTTCGGGCCGACCCAGGGGTGTCAGGCCAGCTCAGACCGAGGACAAACCCCTTATTTCCGGACAAATCCATTCAAATGCCCATAACATGGGATACATACCTCTGAACGACGCACCGTCAGTTGTGTAGTTATATTTGGATCGAGAGGGTCTTTTTGTTATGTTACACTCATGGTTTAGAAGAACTTTGGGCATGGAAAGGTTGGTTCGAACACCAAACCAACCGGGCTCTCGGAGCTGAAACCCTTATAACATGTTCTTTAGACATCCGATTGATGTGCCTTTGACATAGTTGGATTACTCTTAGTGATATGGCTCTTTTGGATTTCTCTGCTCGAGGTTTGGATGCAGTTGGAGTATGGTTGGGTTGGTGTGATTTAAAAACCAACAGGGCCGATGTGACGAAAAATCCAATAATTCTCAGAACGAGCATCCGATTGACGCGCTGTCTATCGAATTTTGTTCCCTTTGACGAGGCAGACCCTTGGGATACATCAACTCTAGAATATGTGTCAGTTGATGTATTGACCCCTTGGCTTGTGGAGTGGACCCTCTCGGAATCCAGCATGCTGTGTGCAGGGAACCCTAGAGCGGGCTGCGATGAGGAGGACTTCCCCACTAGGATCCTCCGATGGGTTCGACGAGGATAAATATCGTACTAGGTTCTTCTGTGGGTTCTATGAGGATGACTACCATATTAGGATACTCTGTGGGTTCCATAAGAACGACTACCTTATAGGGATCCTCCGTGGGTTCGACGAGGACAACTATTGTACTGGGATCCTCCGTGGGTTCGACTACCGTGTTGGGATCCTCTGTGGGTTCGATGACGATAACTACTATACTTGGATCCTCTGTGGGTTTGACAACTGTGCTGGGATCCACCGTGGGTTCAACTATGATGACTACAATACTTGGATCCATCGTGGGTTCGTCAGCGACCACTACTAAACATGGATCCTACGTGGGTTCAGCAGAGGAGATTATTCAGAGGCTACATCTAATCATCTCCACCCCACTTCATCAATGGATACCTGTGTGAGATGATCTTTAACTTACAATCAATGTCATCGATATTATTGTTGTTCTTTCCTGTGTGGATTGGGTTGTGATTTCCTGTGTGGATTGGGTTGTGAATTCCTATGTGTAATGGGTTATGTTTTCCTGTGTGGACTGGGTTTTTCTTGGGCTCGTGTGCTGGAGCCGAGATGGAATTGATAACTTAGGTATATGTATGGGAATATACCTATGTAGAGTTTGTTTTTATTTCGTGATGGTATCTTTCATTTGTGGTATATCTTTCATTGATTCTGGGAGGCTTTCAGGGGTCTTGAGGTCCCTACTGAGTAGCGTATACTCTCCCCTGCATAGGCTATGCCCGCACTACGTTATGTTGGATGCAGATGATGGATAGTGCTGATTGAGGTGGGAGCTCATGGAACTGGACGATACTTGGAGGAGGGTGACTGGACGGACGAGCTCGGATTGGACGGCTGGAGCCGAGGAGCAGAGGAGTCTATCTGTACCCACCCTTTATTTTCAAGAACTCACTTTTGTACTCAGTTTACTTAGTGTTTACTCAGATTTCGTACTCTGTGGTGATTTTACATTATAAAGCCAATGCCTTCCCTTTTATCTGGATTTATTCCTTTAGTGCTAGTTTCCATCCCCTGGCCTATGGAAGGTGGGATTGGGGTAGTCACAGTTCGGGCATCGAGAATGGGTCGTGACAAATTGGTATCAAAGGAGTTCGGTTCAACCGTAGAACTCAGGACTCTGATCTTTCTTCTATGTGAAGCAACAATGTTAAGGGTATTGAGTGTGGTTATCATTCCATGGAGTCCAGTGTTGGTGTGGCGGCCGACGTATCCATATAGCAGGACCCTGACTTCTGATTTCCGACACAGTAAATGAAAACATTATTTGCATGTGTGTTTCGAAAGTTTTCTTTGTGATTACTTTGTTTCAGCTCACCAGGTATATTGTATTGCCTGTGGCACACCTATCTCTTTTCAGGATGGCCCCATGACGGCAGCCAGCTATGGTTCAGAGCTTTGTGCGAGACGACAACCCACCGAGAAACGAGGCCTCGGGGCAGGGCCCTATTACAATAGAGGCACTGGCTGTACCTCTACCCGCCTAGCCACCGATGCCACCGGCCCCAGCCACTGAGAGTGCACGTCACCTTAGTGAACTACATGAGTTTTAGCGTTAGAGACCACCCAGGTTCCTTGGGGAGAAAGACCCTCATGCAACCGAGGATTGGATGGAGGTTGTTGTTCGAGTATTCAGGTTAGTAGGGACACCATCTGACCTCATGGTGATCCTTATAGTGAGTCTCTTGTACGTGGTAGTAGGTAGATGGGGGAGCCTAATGCTCCAGGTGCATGAGGAGACATCACTTCTTTGGATGGACTTTGAGAGACTCTTCCACTCATTGTTCGTTCCAGCCACCCTCCGTGCGGTGCGCAATCCGGAGTTATTACAGTTGCGGCAGGGCAGCATGACTGTGGCCTAGTACCCAGTGAGGTTTACGGATCTCTCGCACTACTCCATAGATATAGTACAAGACCCATTCTTCCGGGACCAGACCTTCGAGAAGGGACTGAGGCATGCGATCAGGGCGTCGATGATCTACCTCAACATCCCGACGCGGGCGGGGGTGTTGGAGAGAGCCCTTCTAGGGGACAGTTTTCTCACCGAGTAGACACCAGCATCGAGACCCTCCGCAGGACGACCCATAGCAGAGTCTTCTGCAGCTGGCAGTAGATATTTGATGCAAAGATCCAAGCGGGCCAGGACATCTGATGAGAAATCATAGGATGCAGATTCGATTGTGCGGGGCACACGAAGGAGAGCCCATCCACACGAGGAGAAGGTAGTGCTATGCATGAAGCTGGTAGGGTCACATGGCTCAAGACTGCCCGACATGTCCTGCAGATGAGTATCATGTGGTAGAGGGACCTCCCAGGCAGAGGTTAGACTGTGGTGGTTGGCAGGGAGCGGGCGGATGAGGAAGGGGAGCTGACCGAGTAGTGGGTGGGGGGAGACACTCTGAGGCCCTACCACCACCACCACCACCAGGAAAACCACCCCAACCGCACGGAACAGGTGGACAGGGGAGAGCTTGGCTTCAGGTATCTGAGGCTTACGACCAAAGAGCTCCAGGAGTATATGGAAATGAGCGAGAATAGCTCCAAAAATGGGGAATTTTGTTTATGTTTCTTCTAGCTTTGATGATGTTTTATGTCTGTGTACCTTGAGATGCAGTAATAAAAGACACTTGTTGTTGTGACGTTTTGTTCCCTGTTTTTTTATGTAGTTGATACTAAGAGGTTCTAGTTTAATATTGTTGACATGACCATCACTTTTGAGATACCTACTAGAGAGGACCCAGTGACCACACACTGATGCCGACAGTGTGACTCAACCCTTGGATGTGAGAGTAATAGTTGGATCTCTTGGTAGTAGTGTCGGGGCCTTACGACGTCATCTGTGGTGTGGATTAGTATCATCCATGTCGGGATTGACTGTATTAGGAAAAGAACGTGGTTCATCGAGGGGATGATACCATATTTCTCTTATCGGCTAAGAAGAAATCTTAGCATGTCTTGTTGGAACAAATAAGGTTCAGGTCATCCAGGAGCAGATGAGGACAGCTTAGAGCAGACAGAAGTCTTATGCTGATAGGAGGAAGAGACCACTAGTGTTCGAGGATGGTGAACACATTTTCTTATGGGTCTCCTATCGATGTGGTTTACAGAGATTTTGCAGGGGCGGAAAGTTATCTCCGCACTTCATCGTACCATTACAGGATCTCATTAGGATAGGCTAGGTGGTTTATCCCCTGGCATTACCACCTCAGTTGCTCCGGGTGCACGACGTCTTCCATGTATCTCGGATAAGGAGATACGTGCATGACCCGACGCATATCATCGACCATGGAGAGATGGACATCAATGACAGGGCAACATTTGTGGTGGTTCTAGTGGAGATCGAGGATCAACATGATTGGGTCCTACATGGATAGTCTATTCCTCTGGCGCACTTTCACTGGTAGCTCGAGAACCTCCAGGAGACCACATGGGATCAGAAGGCTCAGATGTGTGCTTAGTACCAATTTGTTTTCCTTCGTGTCTGTTTAAGCATTACAGGGACATAAAGCAATGATATGGGAGTAATGTAAAGAACCGTAAATTTCAAGGAAATATATGTTTCTTAATTTATTTGGAATTTTACGAGTCCGCAGTTTTGGACGGCACCTGATTCCGAGGCCCGGTGTGCCTAGAATCAATTTTCCAAAGTTAAGCTCGGGTATGTTCAGTGAACGAAGAAGCGGGTTTTTCTAACATTTAAACCGGTGCTCGGAATTTAAATCTGAGGGCACTGATGAAACCACAACACCAGTTTTTTCTTAAGAAGAACTTTTCTACAGTTGCGTTTGCTCAGGAAGATTTGTTTTAAAATGTTGGTTTAAGTGTGAAGTGATTAAAGTTGTGTCACAACTTTATTTTAACTTCCATGTGAGGGAATATCCTAACTCTTCTTGTTAGGATATTAGTGAGGTGGTACCCAGATGATCCCCACCCCTTCAATTTCCTCTAACCCTCATAATGTTTTCATCCCCCCTTTTTGATTTATGACTTTCCCTCTTTTCGTATTAATTGAATGCCAACACACCTTTATTCAATTAATTGAAACTCTTAAATTAATTTAATTGGATGTTTTGAATTTTGAAAAGGTTGGCATATGTGAATAAAATATGGCAAAGCCTTATTTGACTTATGTTTGGGTTTTTGCTGTGCGAAGAAAAGGGGAGAGCTCTTGTGTGTTTTTCCTGAAGAACATCATCTTCTTCACGAAGAACTCCAAGACTTCGACAAAGAACGACATCACTGCAAGGAGAGGTCGACCTACCATCCCGTTTCCTCTCTGCAGCCGGTGTTAGACGCATTTCCCAAAGAACGATGACGCAAACTCTTTCGATCTTCTTCCCGCGTCAAAGGAAGGGAGAGGCCGCTCCTCCTTAGACGTTCTCTGTCAACATATACATAGATTCACCACGCGATGCTGTTTCCCGTGACGATCATCGTTCGACGACTTTTTTGAGGCAGGGGTTAAGTTCAAATTTAATCAATTAAATTTGCGCTTTATTTTCATTGTGATTATTAGTTCTTGGATACTTATTATTGGTATAACCGGAGGAGGTCCGACCACACAAACACGGCCGACCGTCCTCCCCATTACTGTTGTATTTTCATGGCTTGGAACGGAGGAGACACGGTGCAATGACACCATGTGGAAACAAGGGAACCACGACCGAAACGGGCTGCAGAGAAAGCGAACAGTATCATCGCATAGTGTCGGGGAATCCAAAAGAGGCTTCTGCCATGAGCGGGCCGCAGTGAAGGGGCGCATCGTCATCGCGCCGCGCCAGACAGCCAAGAGCCGCGGCCTATGGCCGTGGCGGTTCTTTGAGGGGGCTGGCTGAGCCGGCCGCCGGCACACCCGGGAGGCAGACCCCCATGGGTCCTGTATGAACCGAACTGCTACCCATAAAGGCCGGTCGCTACCCTTTAAAACCATGGGTTGAGACCCTCAGTCAACGGACTGGGCGAACCCCGTGGGGTCCGCTGTTTAGTTCGAAGGGGTAGCAACCTCCCCCCTTCCGCGTCTGCTCAGCGCGCGGTCACCCAACCTGGCCGAACCACCCGCACCGGGCCGAGATGTGCCAGCCGGTCCGGGCTGTGACCAACTAGTCCACACCTAGACCTGGGTCGGGTTGACCCGATTTGGGCCGACCCATGGGTGCCGGGCCGGGTCGGACCGGGCCTAAACCCCTTGTTTCTGGACAAACCCATTCAAACACCCATAACATGGGCTAAAAACCTCCCAACGATGCATCAATAGTTGTGTAGCGATCCTGGGATCGCGAAGGTCATTTCGGTATGTAACACTCAAGGTTTTGAAATTTTTTTGGGTATGGCCGGGTTGGTTCGAACCCGAAACAAACTTGGCCCTCGGAGCAGAAACACTTATAACATGAGCGTCGGACATTCGATTGACATGTCGTCTACTTAGTCAGATTCCTCTTAGTGAGACAGTTCTTTTGGCTTACTCAGCTCGAGTTTTGGATGCAGTTGGAGTACGGTCGGGGTGGTTTTGACTTAAAAACCTACCGGGCTCCTGGGACCAAAAGGCCAATAACTCTCAGACCGGGCGTCTGGTTGACGCACCGTCTGTCTTCTTGTGTTCCTTTCGATGAGGTAGAAAATTGGGATACATAAACTCTAGACATAGTGTAATATGATGTATTGACCCCCTTGGATCATGTATCGGACCCTCCCGAAATCGAGCATGCTATGTGCGGGGAACCCTAGAGCTGGCTACGATGAGGACGACTTCCGTACTAGGATCCTCTGTGGGTTCGATGAGGATGAATTCCGTACTAGGATCCTCCGTGGGTTCGACGACGACAACTACCATACTAGGATCCTCCGTGGGTTTGACAAGGATGACTACCGTACTGGGATCCTTTGTGGGTTAAATGAGGATGATTATATGCTAGGATCCTCCATGGGTTCGACTACCGTGCTGGGATCCTCCGTGGGTCGAAGACGATGACTACTATACTTGGATCCGCTGTGGGTTCGACTACCGTGCTGGGATCCTCCCTGGGTTCGACAATGATGACTACTATACTTGGTTCCTCCATGGGTTCGGCAGCAATGACTACTAAACATGGATCCTACGTGGGTTCAGTAGAGGATATGATTCAAAGTATACATCTAATCATCTCCACCCCTCTTTGTAAATGGATACCTATGTGAGCTGATCTTTAACTTACAATGAATATCAATGATATGATTTTTGTTCATTCCTGTGTGGATTGGGTTGTTCAATCCTATGTGGATTGGGTTGTTAATTCCTATGTGGAATGGGTTATGTTTTCCTATATGGACGGGATTTTTCTTGGGCTTGCGTGCTGGAGCTGAGATGGAATTGATGACTTAGGTATATGTATGGGGAAATACTTAAGTAGAGTTGGTTGTTACTTCGTGATTATATCATTACTCTGTGGTATATTCTTCGTGTATTCTTGGAGGCCTTCGGGGATCTCGGGGTCCCTACTGAGTAGCGTATACTCACACCTGCACGGGCTATTCCCGCACTACGTTGTGTTGGATTCAGATGACGTACAACACTGATTGAGGTGGGAGCTCGTGGAGCTAGATGGTACCTGGAGGAGGGTCACTGGATGGACAAGCTCGGAGTGGATGACTGGAGCCTAGGAGTAGAGGATACTATCTGTACCCACCATTCAATTGGGATTTCCAAAGGATGTCTTGGACATTCTGCTTTACTTTCTAGTTGATGTACTATCATTTATGTTGTACTTTACTCTCAGTTGGGTTTGTATTCTGGCCCATTTACATTCCAGAACTTACTTTTGTACTCAGTTTACTTAGTGTTTACTCAACTTGCATACTCTGTGGTGTTTGTTACTTTATAAAGGCAATTCCTTCCATTTTATCGTGATTTACGCCATTGGTGCTTGTTGCCAGCCCCTGGCCTATAGAAGGCAGGATTGGGTTAGTCACGGTTCGGGCCCCAAGGATGGGTCATGAAAAATTGGTATTTGAGGAGTTCAGTTCTAACGCAGATCTCAGGACTCATATATTTCTTCTATGTGAAGCAATTGTGTTAAGGTTATTGGGTGTGGTTATTAGTCCAGGGAGTCTAGTGTTGGTGCGGCAGCCAACGTATCCATATTCCAGGACCCTGACTTCTGATATCCGACATAGTACAAGATAAAATTGATTCCATGTGTGTTTCGAAAGTTTTCTTTGTGATTAATTTGCGTGAGCTCACCAGGTATATTGTATTGACCGTGGCGCATCAGTCTCTTTTCAGGATGGCCCCATGACGGCAGCCAGCTAGGGTTCAAAGCATTGTGCGATATGACAGCCAAACGAGTGGTGAGGCCTCGGTGAAGGGCCCTATTACAATAGAGGCACCAGTAGTACCTCTACCCGCCGAGCCACCGATTACACCAGCCCCAGCCACTGAGAGTGCATGTCACCTTAGTGCACTTCATGAGTTTCAGCATTAGAGACTACACAGGATCCATGGGGAGACGGACCCTCAGCCAGCCGAGGATTCCCTGTAGGTTGTTGTTTGAGTTTTCACGTTAGCAGGGACACTGGCCGACCTCATGGTGATCCTTGAAGAGAATCTCTTGCACGTGGCAGCAGGTAGATGGTGGAGCCTGATGCTCCAGGTGCACGACGATGCATCTCTTATTTGGACGGACTTTTAGAGACTCTTCCCCTCAGATTTCTTTCCAGCCATCCTCTGTGCGGTGCGTATTCAAGAGTTATTACAGATGCGGTAGGGCAGCATGACTGTGGCCCAGTACTCGGTGAGGTTTAATGATCTCTCACTCTACTACATAGATATGGTACGAGACCAGTTATTTAGGGCCCGAACCTTTGAGAAGGGACTGAGGAAGAGATCAGGGCTTCGATGATCTCCCTTAACATCCTGACGCATGCAGGGGTGTTGGAGAGAGCCCTTATAGTGGAGAGTTTTCTCACAGAGAAGACACCAGCAGCGAGACCCTCCGTAGGAAGACCCGTAAAGGATTATTCTACAGATGGAAGTAGACAGTTGACACAAAGATCAAAGTGGGCCAGACCATCATATGAGAAATCTCGAGAGGCAGATGTTATTGTGCATGGCACACGAAGGAGAGCCAGCCACATGAGGAGCAGACAGTTCTATGCATACGGTGGGCAGGGTCACATAGCTCGAGACTACCCAAACCATCCTGAAATGAGCAGAAGGTGGTAGAGGGATCTCCCACGCATAGGATCGACCATGGTGGTCTGCAGGGAGAAGACAGACGAGGCATGGGAGCTGATCGAATAGCGGGTGGTGGGCAACACTTTCACACCCTACCACCACCACCACCACCAAGAAGACCACCCCAACCGCATGGAATAGGTGGACAGGGAATAGCGAAGCTTAAATCAGATGAGGCTTACAACCATGGAGCTCTGGGAGCAGATGGGAATGAGTGGGACTAGCTCCAGACATGGTGACTTTTGTTCATGTTTCTTCTAGCTTTGTTGATGTTTTGTTTCTTTGTACCATGAGCTATAATAATAAAAGACACTTGTTATTGTGATGTTTTGTTCCCTGTTTTTTATGTAGAGGATACTAAAAGGTTATGATTTTAAACTATGGACTTGACCCTCACTTTCGAGATACCTACTTGAGGAGACCTAGTGACCACACACTGATGTCGACAGTGTGACTCAACCCTTGGAGGCGAGAGTAACGGTTGGATATCATGGTAGTATCGTCGAGGAATTATGACATCATCCATGGTATGGATTAGTTCCATCCATGTCGGGATTATCTTTATTAGGAAAATAACGTGGTTCATCTAGTGGATGAGACCATATTTCTCTTATCGGAAAAGAAGAAATCTTAGCAGCTCTTGTTGGACCAAAGATGGTTCAGGTCATCCAGGATCAGATGTGTATAGCTCCGAGCCGACATAAGTCTTATGCTAACAGGAGGTAGAGACCACTAGTGTTCAAGGATGGCGGCCACTTTTTCTTACAGATCTCACATTGACGTGGTTTACTAAGATTTGGCTGGGGCGGCAAGTTATCTCCGCGATTCATCTGACCATTCCTAGTTCTCAGCAGGGTAGGCGAGGTGGATTATCACATGGAATTTCCACTTCAGTTGAACATGGTGCACGACGTCTTCCACGTATCACAGCTGAGGAGATACATGTATGACCCAACGCATATCATCGACCATGTGGAGATGGACATCGATGACGTGGAGAATTTTGCAGAGGTTCCAGTAGAGATCGAGGATCGACAGGAGCGGGTTGTACATGGAGAGTCGATTCCTCTAGTTTGCTTTCACTAGTAGCTTGTAAACCTCCAAAAGAGCACATGAGAGCAGAAGGCTCAGATGCATGCTCAGTACCACTTTGTTTTCCATAGTGTGTGTTGAAGCTTTACGAGGACGTAAATCCCTGAGGTGGGAGTAATGTATAGACCTGGAAATTTCAAGGAAATTTTGTCTTCTTAATTTTTTTTGGAATTTTACGAGTCCGCAGTTTCTTACGGCACCTGATTCCGAGGCCCAGTGTGACCGGAATCAATTTTCCAATGTATAGCTCGAGTACATTCAGCGAACAAACGTGCGGGTTTTTTAACTTTTAAACTGGTGCTCGGAATTGATATCGTAGAGCACTGATGAATCTGCATCACTAGTTTTTTCTTAAGAAGACCTTTTCTAGAGGTGTGTTTGCTCTGGAAGATTTGTTTTAAAATTGTGGTTTAAGTGTTAAGTGAATAATGTTGTGTCACATCATTATTTTAACTTCCATGTGAATTAATATCCTAACTCCTCTTGTTAGGATATTAATTAGGCGGGGCCCACACGAGCCCCACCCAATCAATTTCCTCTAAACCTCATAATGTTGGAAACCCCCCCTTTTTAATTTATGACTTTCCCTCTTCCCTTATAAAGTGAATGCCAACACACCTTTATTCAATTAATTGAAACTCTTGAATTAATTGAATTGGATGTTTTTAAATTTTAAAATGTTGGCATATGTGAATAAAATAAGTCGAAGCCTCATTTTATTTTAGTTTGGGTTTTTGCTCTACGATGAAAAGGGGAGACCTCTTGTGTGTTTTTCCTGAAGAACATCATCATATTCGCGAGGAACGCCAAGACATTGACGAAGAATGTCGTCACCGCAAGGATAGATGGACGTGCCATCCCTTCTCATCTATGTAGCCAGTTTGAGATGCCTTTCCCAATGTACGACAACACGCCCTCTTTCGATATTCTTCCCGCATTAAAGGAAGGGAGACGCCGCTCCTCCTCGGACGTTCTCCATCAACATATATGGAGCTTCACCTTGCCACACCATTTCCCGTGACGATCATCGTTCGACAACTTCTTTGAGGTAGTGGATAAGTTCAAATTTAATCAATTAAATTTTCTCTTTATTTTTCATTGTGATTACTCATTCATGGCCGCTTGTTATCGGTATAATGGGAGGAGGTCGGACTGCACAAACACGACAGATCCTCCTCCCCATTGTTGTTGTCTTTTTGTGGCTTGGAACGTAGGCGACATGGTGCAACAGCACCACGCGGAAATGAGTGAACCACAGCCGGAGCGGACTACGGCAAAGGGGCGCAGCGTTGTCGTGCTGCCCCGGAGAAGCTGAAAGAGACCGCGACCAAGAGCGGGCAGCGACGAAGGAGCGCGACACAGTCGCGCGCCGCCAGAGCACTAAGGAGGGCAGTGGCTGGGGCATGCCGCGGCGGAGGGGCGCGGAGCCGTCATGCCTTGCCGGATGGTAATGAGTCGCGCCCCATGGCTGCGGTGGTTCTGGGAGGTGGCTGGTTGAGCCAGCCCGCAACACACCCTGGAGGCGTGACACCCACAGGCCCTGCATGAACCGAACGGCTGGCGATAAAGGTCGGCCGCTACCCTGGAAAACCGGGGGTTTAAACACCTAGTCAATGGACAGGGCGAACCTCGTGGGGCCCACCGTTCGGTTCAATGGGGGCATCACCCTCCCCCCTTCTGCATCTGCTCAGCGCGCGGGTGCCAAACCAGGCCGAACCGCCCGCGCTGGGCCGGGAAGCCCGTGCTAGGCAGGAAGCCCGCGCCGGGCCGGGATACACCGGCTGGACCAATGCGCGCCAGTGGGGCCGGGCCGCGCCATCCGGGCTGGGCTATGCCCACCCAGGCCAGACCTGGACAAGGGTCGGGTCGACCCAGTTCGGGCTGACCCAGGCGTGTCGGGCCGGGTCGGACCGGGCCAGAATCCCTTGTTTCCATAAAAATCCATTCAAACGCCCATGACATGGGCTACAGACCGCCGAACAATGCACCATCAGTTGCATAGCGATCGTTGGATCGAGGTGGTAGATTTGTTATGTTACACTCAAGGTTTAGATGAACTTTAGGTATGAATGGGTTGTTTCGAACATGAAACCAATAGGGCCCTCAGATCTGAAACACTTATAACATTAGCTCCGGACGTCCGATTGATGTGCTGTCGAATTAGTTGGATTCTTCTTAGCGAGAAAATTATTTTGGCTTACTCTGCTTGAGGTTTGGATGCAGTTGGAGCATGGTCGGGTTTTTTTGATTTAAAAACCATTAGGCCTCTAGGACGAAAAAGCCAATAACTCTCAGACTGGGCGTCCGATTAACGCGCCTTCTGTCGCGTTGTGTTCCTTTCGACGAGGCAGAACATTGGGATACATCAACTACAGAATTCATGTAATTTGATGTACCGACCCCCTTGTCTCGTGGAGCAGACCCTCCCGAATAGAGCATGCTGTGTGCGGGGAACCCTAGAGCTGGCTGTGATGAGTACGACTTCTGTAATAGGATCCTCTGTGGGTTCAACGAGGATGACTGCATTACTAGGATCCTTTGTGGGTTCGACGAGGACGAATACCGTACTAGGATCCTCTTTAGGTTCTACTAGGAGGACTACAATATTGGGATCCTTCGTGGGTTCGACTGGGACGAATATTGTGCTGGGATCCTCCGTGGGATCGACTATGGTGCTGGGATCCTCCGTGGGTTCGACGACGATGAATACTATACTTGGATCCTCCTTGGGTTCGAGTACCGTGCTAGGATCCTCTGTGGGTTCGATTAAGATGACTACAATACTTGGAACCTCCGTGGGTTCGGCATCAACGACTAATAATATTGAATCCTACATGGGATCAGAAGAGGAGATGATTCAAAAGCTACATCTAATCATCTACTCCACTATTTGTAAATGGATACCTATGTGAGCTGAGCTATAACTTATAATCAATATCATCTATATGATTGTTGTTCATTCCTCTATGGATTGGGTTGTTCTTTCTAGTGTGGATTGGGTTGTGAATTCCTTTTTGGAATGGGTTATGTTTTCCTATGTGGACTGGGTTGTTCTTGGGCTCGGGTGCTAGAGTCGAGATGGAATTAATGAATTAGGTTTCTGTATTGGCATATACCCAAGTAGAGTTGGTAGTTACTTCGTGATTGTATCTTTCTTTTTGGTATATCCTTTTTGGATTCTGGGAGGCCTTCGGGGGTCTTGAGGTCCCTACTGAGTAGCGTAATCTCACCCCTGCACGGGCTATGCCGGCACTACGTTATGTTGGATGCAGATGACAGACAAAGCTGATTGAGGTGTGAGCTCGTGGAGTTGGACGGTACCTAGAGTAGGGTCACAGGACGGACGATATCGGAGCAAACGACTGGAGATGGGGAGCATAGGAGACTATCTGTACCCACCATTCATGTGGTATTTCTAGAGGATGGATCAGACACCCTGATTTACTTTCCAATTGATGTACATTTATTTTAGTTGTAATTTACTTTCTGTTGGGTTTGTATTCTGGCCCATTTACATTCTAGCACTTACTTTTGTACTCATTTTACTTAGTGTTTACTCAAGCTTGTGTACTCTGTGGGGTTTGTTACTTTATAAAGGCAATGCCTTCCATTTTATCCGGATTTACACCTTTGGTGCTAGTCTCCAGAACCTGGCCTATGGAAGGCGGGCTTGGGTTAGTCACAGTTCGGGCCCCGAGGATGGGTCATGACATATTTGATAATGTCATTTTTGTCTTTACATTAAGTTAATTGAAGTAAAGTCTCATTATCATTAATAAGTTCCTCTATGGGGTCCCATATTCGACCCAAGGATTCCCACAGTCAGCCATTACACATCCAATAAGTTTAGGAAATGTGATAACGATATTTTGTATTATTATAATATTCTTTTTACCATGAATTACATTATTTACCTTTAATCGCGGTAAATAAAATTAAAAAATTATTACTCACAAAAAATTATTTTCCTCTTATTTAACCAAATTTTACTTACAAATAACAACCAAGTATCTGAGATTTTTGAAATTCAATTCACAGAAGTACTAAAATTTAATTTAAATGAAAAATTCGGATTTTTATCTATTACGTAGTGGTTTCACTATTCATCAAAAAATGTTGTTTTTCAGAAAAACACTAAAAATTATGCATCAGCTATATTTTTTATTCTGGAATCAAAAATGATTTCTATTTTACAAAATTCAAATCATAAAATTTGGATTAATTAATTTAAAATTAATTCTCATTGTAAAAACAAATAGCGTGTTTTTAAGAAACAGTAACTATAAAAAGATTGACACTTGTTTATGTATAATTTCAAATTGAAATTAATTATAATGACTAAAATCAGATTAATGGGTATAAATATATTCAAATTACACTACAAAACCAATTTAATATGTAATCTAACAACATAAATTAATTATATTAAACGGATGTTTTGAATTAAAATACATTATTTATCATTATTCACAAAAAAATGAATATTATTAGAAAAATAACAAAATTTCATCCAAATTAAATATTGAAGTCCCAATTCTAAATAAGAATTTTATTTTGTCAAAATGAATTTGTAAAGGTGTCAAATATTTAATTTAAAATGGGTTCCCCATTAAAAGGTGTTAAAATGAATTTTTATTGAAAAATAAATTTTTTCTGAAAAATTTAATCTGTTCTTATAAAATTTCTGCGAAACACATAATAAAGAAGTTAAAAATATATGGAGTATAAAAAATTCAAATTCCAGTTAATACTATTCATAACTGCTTTTGAACGGTTAGTTTGGTAAGTCGTGGTGCGCTCGAACTCGGTGATGCATGTAACAAAAGCTATTGAATACAAATAAAATAACTTACTATAAAATAATGGGGTGTTACATCAAGGTAATATGTAAAGATTATATTCATAATGACATTGATCATATTTATAGCATCAATGAGTCTGAATGCAATCACTATGTAGTCATAATGCCCAATACTTGAACGGAAAGCAGTCTAGGGGTATCCTACTTCTCCACCCATACATGCTAATATCTCGACCACAGATTCGACTTGGAGAATTTTTATTCCCCGTGTAATAGATCAAACTATCAATCAATTCATGGGAAATGATAATTTTTCTTAATAATGATTTTGTTGAGCTCATAGTAATGAATGCAATGGCACATTAACCCATCCTTCTTATAGACGAAGGGAACAGGTGGACCACATGGTGAAGCACTTGGGCGTATAATCCCATTATCTAGATTCTATTGTAGCTGTTTATATATCTCCTCATGTTAAATATATTCTATTATATATGGATTCCTAGATATTGTAAATTACCCTGGTATAAGATCAATCGAGATATCACATCTCTGGTAGGAGGTAGACTATGTAATTCACCATGAAACACAATAGTGAATTCCCCCAAAATAGGCATCTATTTGAGGATGGATCCTTCAACATAATCAATCATATAAGTATGATTGACATGCTTATATGGTAGTAATTTCCATTCTTGGGATTATGGTGCTAAAGAACATTCATCCTCCTCCTTGAACTTGTATAGAATCAGAATAAGATTTTCTATATAAAGAGTGAGTTCCCTCTCACGGATTTTTTTGGATATATATAAGGAAATCCAATTCATTCCAGGAATTGAAACAATTTCCACAAAGTGAAGAATGATAATGTTTAATGTGATGTTCAATCATCATATTTTGACATGGGAGTAGTTATGTACATCATTTTATATAATCTCACCATTTTCCATTTTCACTGAAATCTATACATCGTTGCATTGTGGTGGTGTTTGGATTGTTCTACTAATAATTATGGATTTAAAAATATTAGTAAAACTATAATAAAAAATTATGATCACTATTCTTTTATGAATATCTAATATACATATCACCACTTTTTTTTCTGGAATCACTTCGGCAGAACTGATGGAAAAATCTATCCCTTGTTGCCTTAGTTGTTGTTTGTTTTCTATGAAAACCATTGTCTTAATACATTATATTGAGTAATTAAATAGTTTATAGTACTTTTGGAATTGAAAAATGCACTAAGGGTTTACCAGAGCATTGCCTTCCTCCATCACAGTAGCAGGTTCTTCTTATCAGCAATCGCTGTCTAGGTTTCCTTTCTTTCTTGCACCTAATACATTTCCTTGTCCCCATTAGACTATTTACATGGTGCTTCTTTCTATACATTTATAATGTGTGGTTTTGAAATTTTTTTTCCCTGTTAGATATATATATTGGAAAACCAGAATTTCAATTATCCTTCCTCTTTTATCCTCGTGAAACCCCTGAGAATCATTAATCTCCATTTATAATTTGAGGGGAAACAAAAAATTTCATCAGAGCTATCAAATTCATGGACCGCCCTGGATTTCCATAGGCTAGGTTTTAGAACACCAATGAAGTGGTAATAATTGAATTTATAGGTAACAAACAAGTTATAAGTGTATCATGCAAGACTTGTGATGTTTTCCTCAAATTCCCTGATGCATTCATATTAATTGTTTTCTTGGGGTAATGGATGTTCATTTCCATATTGTGTCAGAGGGGTTGGAAAAAATATTTATCAAAAAAGATTTTCCAGAAATACATCCCTCCCATCACCTAAATCTATTCATTAGGCTTCATAATTGTGATCAATGTCCACTATTGGGCAGGATCACCCTTCATATGATAAGCAGTTATAAGATGGTTATCATATTAAGATAACTGAAGGATCAAGAAGTTCTTCTGAATAGATCTTAAACATTATTCTATGATTGAGGGATCTGATAATACATTGATAGTGTGAGGCCTTTGTCTTGTGAAGAAATAAATTGGAAGTTGTTATAGGGGGGATTTATTCTTGAACCATGTTTCTATTGAAAACATGATTTAACTGAGAGTGTAAGATGACAAGAATTGTGATTTCCACTCCAATCTAAATGGGAATCTCATTATGTTTGTCATTAACTAGATCTTTCACAAAAGTTGATAGCCTAATTCCACCTAATACCGACCATTGGTTAGAATAAAAGGAATATTATGAGTATTTATTTTCTGTTATTATGAACATAAAGAGGATTCCAATGAAATTAAAGGGATGACTTAAAAATTACATTGATTTCCATATCATATGTATTTATATGCTCCAATCTATGTTATCAATGATATATTTCCTAACATATATTCTTATGGTATTATTTATTTATTTAATAATGGTCATTACTAGGCTTATGAATTTATCATAGAATATCCCCAGAGAGTGTCAACCCATGAGTGTAGCAATGCTCATTTTTGTGCATATTTTCCTATTTGAGTCTAGCTCAATGTGGTGTTTTCATGTGTTACCTGTAGATACATATATATAGATGCTAAACCAACTTGTTTTTATCTATAATAGAATGTATCTTCTTGATAAAACACTTACCCTATACTCAACATCGTTTAGGTATATTTTTACTTATATTTACTATTATCTCTAGCGCTTTCACCAGTGTTTTATAATCTAAATCGTAAAATAACTACACATTCCTCTAATACCAACTATAACAACATTTCCCTTTTTTACATTCATATGTAATTTAATGATATGAAATTACACTTAATAAAACCCAAAATATAGAGAAATATATTTTCTTGGGATGTTAGTGACATTACATAACAACTTGAAACATTAAATACAACATCATTAGTGAAAACATCATTTACATGACCAAGAAATTGTTTCATACTAAACGTTTCATGAGTTATCTAATGGATACACATAATATTGGAGTGAGATATAAATCTTAGTAAAGGAATAAACATGGAAGAATATGAGGAAGACAACAAAAATTATACAATAGGTAAGTCTATGGAGAAAAAAATAAATATGAACATAATTTCATGATATAACACGATAATCAAAATATGGAAATACAGAAATAACATTAAGCATTACACCGCATGTAATAGAAAAACATACAAGAAATTATTGTGGAGAAATTCCTATAAGTGAATCAGGTAAACTCATGTACCAACATGACCTATAGTGATACGAAACATTAGCAAATTCATAAAAGCACTATAAATTATAGGCACACCCATCACTTTTATATCATTCTAATTATTACGCGTACAACGTAGATCATAAAACATAGATTCATTCATCATCATAATTTATTCCATGATCAAGGGGAGACGAATATTAAAATTTATATCCTAAATAAAAAGGTATATGTGTATAACAGTTAACACCATTTATATGGAATGGGTACATTATTGACATATAAAATTATTTTAGAATGAATATTCACTGTGCAATTTCGATAGCCTAATGGCGTGATCTAAAAATTAATAGAAATGTTTAATAATTGTGAAAAAGGTATATCATCATATAAAAATAAAATGGATAGCAATATAGTTTTAGAAATTTATGTCCAAAAATAAAGAAATTGGAAATAGATGTAATAACATAATAAATAAACTTGAAGGAAGAGGTGAAATGGAATAACCCTTATGAAATTTCGACCAGGTAACAGGTATATGCGGTTGGGATTCATGAGAGAGAAAAGGGTATATAATCTGTAAAACCTAATAATAGTAGTATTTGGTAGTTTATAAAACATACCCCATCATTTTAAATTAAAATTAACAGGTGTAATAATAAAATTAATCTTGGATAAAAATGAGACTAGATGGAACCCATAGTTGAGTGCATGACTTAAAAATATTGAAGAAGGGATTCTTGAGAGTGTAGTATTCCTTGGGAGTATTATAGAGAGTGTATGATGGATTAAGAATGTTCACCATGTATTTTTAGTGAAGATAAGTGGGATGTGTGTAGGATTTATAATTGAAATTAGAAGAAAATACTTTAATATTTCACAATCATAGGTTTTGGAATATCTATAATTTCATTTTCAAAATAAAAAACCATCCCCTGATTTTTTTTCAGAGTTACTAGAAAATAAGAGTGGAAAAAATTATTTTATAAGGCCATGGGTTCATGATATTAAAATATTTTCCATGCTTATTTTTAGGTGAGTTACATAACTAAATAAATTAACATAAAATCGTAAAATATATTATTCTTTTTCAAGGATTCACTTTGGTTTTATAGAATTAGTAAATCAAATTTAAAATCACTTTATTTTAAAATAAATACTTATATTTGTCCAAGATTCCTTTTATAGAGTTTATTACATTACTATTATTCCATTATGAGGTCATAAAACCCACTATAAATTTCTATTTTATTTAATTTTTACCAAAAAATTCAATTGTCTCAGACTATTATAAAAAATTCACCCCAAGATAATTTTTATTTGCAGATTCCAAAAAAATAATACTCATTTTATCTCAATAATTTTAAAACAATTTCCATTCTCACTTCGAGAATAAAAACATAAATTTATGGAAAATTAACATGTTTTGATAAAAACAATTCCAAAACCATAATAAATATTAAATTTGGCCACATAAAAATTATATGATAATTTATATTTAATAAAATTAATTTAATACTGTTATTTTATTAATATATAATTTTTTTAATTAATCAAAATATATTTCTTAATTAAATTTTAATATTAACCAAAAATACTATTTTTCCTTTAAAAATGGTTATAATAATATAGTATATACATTATTCTATTCCAAAATAATCTACACAGTCATAATGATAGAGTCCTGATTTATTTACATTTATTACACCAGTATAAAAACTAAGATTATGGCATGTGATGGTGTGGCCTTAATGGGGCCATTCTAGGAACATGGTTTGTGTCAAGATCATGATAAACATGAAATTCTATCGTAAATGGTTTCGCGAATGCTTATGTTGTTGGATCGCACCTTGGGCATGGTCTAGTGAGAACTCTGAAATGCTCTCTCCAGGATGAGCTCCTTTAAATGGGATTGATAGTGACTGATCCTACTGGTTGAGGACATCAACTCCTTTTTCTATGTCAGAAGTATTTATTAAAACCCTATATTTATAATAATCAAGTGTTCAATGTTAAATAGTTGTATTTTCAAGGATAGTAATACTTAAAAGTCATTTAAGTTCAATTAGATGTAATAAAACAATTAGAGAGCATGTGTTTTATATAACCATATTTTAAAATAATCCATTAAATTCAATCACGTGGTAAATCACTATTATAATAGTTTGTATCATTACATTTAGTCACCAATTATTTTGAAATTATATTACAACTATATTGAAATAAAAAAATATAATTTTTGAGAAACTATTTTCTATAAAAAAACAAAATTTATCTCAATTAATATAAAAATACACTTTTCATGAATTATTTTAATGAAATAAATATATATTTTCTTTTAAATATACAATTTAACATTCAAAATTATAATATTATTTGAATAAATTTAAAACACTTTTTTAATAAAAAAATATATTTGTAAAAAAAATAATGAATATTTAATAAAGATTATTCTTATATTAAAAACACTTGTAATGGAAAAATTATTTTAAAATTATTTTTGTAAAGATTTTTCAAATATATTGGTAAAACTAATACTTTTTTTGGAAATTAAAAATTCTAAATTATCATAGGTGGAATTGTTTGTATTTTTCTAAGAAGTTTCATATTTTGGTGAATTGTGAAAAAACAAAATTCTAAATACAATTGAATTTTCATTGAAATAATATATAATGTTATATTACATTTTTAAACGGTTAAAATTATAAAAATTTAAAATATAATAATCAAATATAGTTCATTGTAATGAATTTCATTGAAAATTAGATATAAAACATTTCAATCATTTGATATATTTCATTTTAAATAACAATTTTTTTATCCTATTTGCGGGTTTAATATAAAATTAATTTATGCCACATTAGATATTATAAATTTCAAAAATTAATTCTTTATATTTAACAATTATAAATTTTAATTAATATAATGTCTAACTTATATATTTACTATAATGATTAGTGAAAATAGTTTAAACCATTCAGATCGAATAACTGAAAAACGGGTTTTGTAAGGTACTTAATTTTAATATTTTCGGAAAAATTGTAAATTAGATTTTATAAAACCCATTTTATAGCATTATTTTTACCACATTACCTCTTGTATCAAAAACCATATCATTATTAGAAGCACTTTATGTAAGGGATAAATCTTAATAGTGTTTGTTATATGGTATTTACATGAATTCCACTCCTCCACTATCAAAGGGCATTCAATCTCTCCACATCATCGTTCATCTTAATCACATTGTATTATAAATTTTTTTTCCAAATATAATCCAAAATTAATTCCTATAAACCAATAAGCATCACTTTTGTTTTGAAATATAACCAATGATTTTCTTTTGTGCAAACCAAAATGAGCAACCCAAAAAAGAGGTACTATTCATCAATGTTCATTTTTAGTTTCCTTCTCCTACCACATAAATTATAATAATATAATGATTATATAAATACTTAATTACCCTAAATATAAAATATGTTGTTATGATAAGGATACAATATATATCTTCAAACACTTCCATCAAATGGGATAAACAATCGTCGTTCATGTATACAACAGACTACTGCCTCACGAATAGATGTCATTAATTCTTCTATTATCACATTTCATGGTTGGTTATAATGTTTTATTTATTGTTTATATATGAAATATAAGATATTTACAAATTCATGTATTCTTATGAAATTATTACATAACACATACATTCATGTTGTCCATTTTTTTAGAATACAACAACATTGTTCGTGTGTACGTCTATTTAGCACCTAGCGAAGAAATGTGATTTCTTCAAAAATTACATAAAATTTATTACTGTTTTATTTTATAAAAATATTACATATATATATATATAATAAAAATTATTCTGTAATGATGATATTTATATAAATTACTTTCTTTCAGTTAGATAAGAAAATGAAAATTACGTTCATGGATACATACGACCTAACGTCTCAATGAACAATGTATTTCATCTCAAACGTCTATCTTTTATCCATTATTATAAAAATAAATAATGATAATATAATATATTTATTCCATATTTATATTTATTGAGATAATTAAATCATTATATAAGTAAGATAAACCATATTGACAATTCAAAATATGTATGAAAAATAATGTGGTTATTACAAGAATATTATCATTAACAAAGAATAGTTAATAAATGAGTAAAATAATGTAATAATTAAACACTATATGGTATGAAATATATGAATATGGATATTTAATATGTTTATAAAAATATATATTTAAGAAACACGAGTATCTATGGAGTATGAATAAATTCAAGAGATAACATAATGAGATTTCTAGTCTCACTTTTATTTCAATAAGACATTTTCCATTTTCATGACTTATTTATTTTGTGTGGTTTATATAATTACCTATTCCATTTGATATCGTGAATATAATTTATTTAATGATATTATAATTTTGAATTTATTTTATTCATTCACGTGGTTATTTATTTAAAAGTTACTCAAGTATTATGGACATTCTTTCTATTATTTTTACATCTTTGAGACACATGCTATATTCAAAAAATATAGCTAATATGTGGTGTATATAATTAACCTTAATGTATTTTATAATGATACACATATAATTAAATTTTATTTAAATATAAATTTTACAACCCCACATTCATTAGGTTAATAGATTCAATGAGTTATATCATAATAAAAAACTTATGAAACATACTTCAGTTCATAGGGTATTCTATGATTAAGTTGTTATGAATCATAACTCTTTTCCATAGGTTATGATAGGATAAAAGTTTTATCATACCCATTTAATTTCATGAGGTTTGATATGGTGTTCATAATATCTATCTCTTATTATTATTATTGATATGATGAATGTTTTATTATATTTTGGACCCCCTATGTATAATTTAATTTTGTGATTGGTGGAACCTATATCTTCCTTTAATTCATTGGTTAAATATTTATATCTCATGAGATAAGCATGGATGGAATGGGGAATGAACCAAGTTCAGTAAGGGACTTTGTCAGCTAAAATGTTCTTGGGAGTGATCCCTGATTACGATGACTATCTTGCATGTTATCCTTGACTACTAAGATGGTATTGGGAGTAAACCTTGAAAGTTGATATGGTTTTGGAAATGAACGAATTTTTTTATGATATGATTAGAATTTATCCATGACTATTATGTAAATCATTTCGTAATTTTATGTGTCTACCAGAATTCAAAATCTTATTCTTATGTTATGTATTATTATTTTGATTACATTATGATTAATGTCATATGATATCATAATATTTATGAAATTACTAATGTTTATAGTCTTTAATATGTAGGATATGATCCTAAAATTTTATTCTCACGTCTGTATACCCTTACATTCATATTATTCCTATGTATCTCAATCATTTATCCTTACTAAGAATCTGAGCATACTAACTATTATGGTTCTTCTCCTTAAGTTTTTAAGAAGGGTATTAATTAGAATTTATAAATGGGAATAACATTGCACGAATCATTAAAGAAATGTCTCCTAGAGATATTATTGTTTTACAAGATTCCAAATACACCAAACTATTATAGTCATTTGGAATGTATTTTTATAATATTATATAATTTTAATCTAAAATAATTTATTTTCCATGTATTATATACCCAGGCCTTTATAGATGATATAAAATTAATAGTTTAGTCAAACATTCGAATCTTGGATGAGAAAAAATTAGTTATATCCCAAGGGATATTTCTAAGGATTTCTTAGGGGATATCATTAATGAAAACTCTAATGATGAGTCAATGTTTAGAAATATAACATAGAATTTGGAAAAGGATAGGTAGAGTGGTTTATTGGAAATTACATCCCAGTATGCAAACAAAAAGTTGACGTGAATCTGGAATAGAAGGACCTAGGGGAAAACCCACCAATAAAACCTTATTGAAGAAGAATTGATCAGGAAATGGTGCACAAGAATGGGCCATGATGCATAGTTGATTTAAAATTATAGGGAGATATTGTAATAAATTGGCACTGAACTAATGTATGTAAAACTAATTTCTTGTTCTATTTTCCATAAACAGTACTAAATGTGTTGTATAAATTGATTAATGTGGTTTGGGGGGCGTCCAAATTTCATTTTAATCTAAGATGAACAATAAGCCACATAGTTTGAATAAAACCCTGAAACCCATGAATCATGACTTCTTATTCCATCGGAAAACCATAACAAATCACTTTTTCATGGTTTTACAGGGTTAGTTAAATCATGTTCCTAACCATGTGATATACCTCTATAAAGTAGTTATTGGCACATAGTTGGGGATAATTGGCCAACCGAGCTTCCAAACCACACACAATGAAAAAAATAGGTGAAATTCCCAATTTACCAATATGAAATGATTTAATACACTTTCCTTTTTTTTCTTCGTCTCAAGTGGATATATATTCCTAGTTTTATTAGAATGATATATCCTCCACTACTATATAGGTTTTGAAGAAACTCCTTAAAATCGTCTCAAAATCGATCACCATTATATCATAAAAATTTATATAGGTATGATATTGAATCTTTTCAGATATATTTAGAGTTCTTATTCCCATCAATTTAACTATTTAGGTGAAATACCAATTTCCCCATTTTAAGTCATTTGAATTTTTTTTATTTTTTATAACATATCTCAAATCAAATTTTGATACAAAATTAGGGATGATTTATGAGTTTGAGGTATGTAGTCATGGATTTTCCTATCATTTCTATTCATTTCAGATATTCTTTCATTTTTCCAAGAGATGGAATATTTTATTTTCACCAATTATGTTTTAATTTGATTAAATTTGATTTCATTCCAGGATTTTGGAAATGTGAGAAAGTGTTCAATTAATCCCTTTAGTTGATTTCCTTATTTTGATCAATCCAATTGAATGTTCCCCTTCTTAGATTTCAATGTGTGCATTTGTTTCAATTTTTATTAACACCCTTCACATATGTAATTAAATATTTATTGACATGATAATTCTCTTTATATTATTTCATGTTGAATCATTTGTCAGACCACTTACACCAGTCCTTAAAAAGATGTTAGAATTGGCGGAGTTGGATAGGAACATAATGCCTTATTCCATAAGATATAATTTTTTTTCAAATGGCATGCCTTGGTATATTTTACTATGGATTAAATTCTTGAATAAATTGAATTTACTCTCATTAGATAAGTTATATACATAAACTTTTTTTTGTCTAATTGTTGTTTACATAGTTCTGAGGGTGATACAAGGGATTCCAACTTAAGTACTCCTTGGACGGACTATCATGCCTTAGTTAGTTTTCATCAATACGTTTTAAATATGTTGTGGTGATGTCAACTATTACTGAGAGGGTATTTCCATGTATTATAAGTCATTGCCTCCAGATGATGGACACCGGTTACCAAGGGGATACCTCTTGGATTGTATAGATAGAATGATGGGTTCTACCATACCACCAGAGATACTCAAGCCCTTATGTGCGATAAAAGGTCTGTAATCAAATTTTAGTTGATAATTTTATCACACCTTTCTATAGTGGCACATGTGACTTCATAATTGGGTCACCTTGGATAGAGTCTTTGGAAATGTAATTCTACTAATCCAGTCATTTGATAATTGTAATGTCTGTCTATATTTCAAGGGGATGGATCAAGGTGTCTAGACATGTTATATAATGAATGCATTGATCATAATTAAATAAAAAAATTCAAATGGAATTATCTAAATATAAGTAAATGTTTTCAAATATGAATTGGTTCATTGGTTTATAAAATTTAGGGACATATACTTCATGACCAATCATAATCTTCGAGAAACATTAGCCTATGTTACTTCATGATATTAATTTTAAAATTTCAGGTTCTTATACTCATAAAAATTATCTTAGACCAATGTATGTTGAGTGGACGGTTCTCCATGTGGAACCCAATAAAATTCATTTATTTATTTTTCTTATACTAAATAAAAATTTAATATGGGAAACTATTATTTTATTTTTCATTAAATGGAATGTCTTAGACATTGTGGGTGTCAACCTGATGAGATTTTATCTCACACTCTTCTCAACCACATTTGGTACACCAATAAACTTATTTATTTAAGGTGTATAAAAAGGGAAGCATCTCTGATCAAATGTTTGTTTTAATTTCCAATGATGGAGATTGGAGAAGGGGACCGAGACTATGATCAAGATATTATGTGTATCAATTTTTGGACTTTTAATTTTTTAATAGAATTTTTAATATTATTATATACCATACCCATTTCATAGTGATTTTTATATAACACATGAGATACCATAAAAAATAGATTCATCTGTTTATTTATTTAGCTTCTAATATTTATTTCATTATCATGAATATTTATGATTTTGGTTTCTATTGATATTTTTATGGGGTTATTTTATTTAATGTTTCATATATATATATGTGTGTGCTAAACTATTATCTTTGATGGAATATTCTCCACACAAAGATACCTAGGGCCGTTACTGTTGGTCGAAAACCTCTGGCATTTAGAGTGGTGCACATCAAGTCTTGTATCCAAACATCTGAGAGCAGTGTTGAGTAGAATTTTGGGTCGGACAATATTAAATTTCCTTTTAAAATTTCAAACTATTTACGAACCATTATGAAGGATTCAAATAGAGTATTAATAATAATGATATAGGATATTCATAAATTGTTATATATTTAAAAGAATGTGTCATGATATAGACATACTATATAAAATTTGTAAGGATTTTGTGGTACTATACTATGAAATGTATTTTTCACCTAAGGCCATCATTTTTTAATCAACATCAAGACCCATAATAAACAGGTTTTACCTTAATTATGATGAAAATTTCACTAATGATAAGTAAAATCAGATGATCATTATAGAAAGAGGACTTTTTTATAATCTCGAATCAATTTTCTTGGAACATGACGGATAAAATTTACTATAATAAAATCACAGTCTCACTGAATATTAGAAGGATAGAGTTCACTAAAAATTTAGATAATGGAGACCATAGTGGAAAGAACACTATGTTTCCTTTGTGTAAGGAATCTAGAAAGGATGACCCAAGTAGATTTCTTAAAGAAACATGAATACGTTTTGATTATAGAAAATACTGACCTAAAGTATGTAAATGAAATAGAAAAATTAAATTATAGTTAACATAATAGATTAAATAATAAACTCCCTATGGTAGCATCAGTTGTTGAAAGCATTTAATGTGGAATTTATGGGAATTATTCCGAAAAAACAAATTAGGGGGAAACAAAAATAATGAAATTATAATGGTTGTAAGGGAAATTTTATGTATATTGATGATAAAGATACCACATGTGATATAAAAAATGTATGATCTTTTATAATATTTTTATAAACATGATTAAAATTAGAATGATGAATGTCAAAACATAATTCTTATTTGTAATTTTCATAATGTAGTATTAATGATTATGATGATAAATCCCTGTTAATAGATTGAGAAATAAATTGGTTTATTTATGTATATATTTTTTAGAATTCAAGTTTAATGTTAGAAGAATCATGAAGTGTATGGTTTTATTTATTTATTTTGAAAACATTAATGATGATCTAGAAAAGTGATTTAATCAAAAGGTGATATTTTTATCAATGGAAGGTAACCTTTAATGTGTTCCTAATTTTGATAAAATTGTATTTATATTTAATAAAGATATAATTTGTGTAGATATAGTTAATTAGGTAGTGTTGATGTCATCATAACAACAACAATATTTTTTTTAAAGATGTTTATGTTATCATTGTTTTTATTTACAAAATTTTTCTATTTATCGAAAAAATACAATAATCTATGTTCTATATAAGAATTTAAGGTTTCTTATTTTTTTATTGTAATTAACATTATCAAAACATGGGAAGAGAATATGTGATGAATGTATTCAAAAGTTCCGTATGGGGAAACCGAGAGCTACTTTCTGATATATGGGGGATCAATTTGAAGCTGATTTTGAGAAATTTGGTGACCTTATTTATAATGTTTTGTAATTTAATATTTTGGAAGGGTTACATGGAAAAGAATTTATGAAATGACTAAATTTTCCATTTGAATTTATTTTAGGTATTTATGTACTATCATTCCATATGTGGATTTATGAACTTTGGGAAAGCTGTGCAAAATAGTCTTTTTCTGATAACAATAGATAGATTAAAAGACATTTCATAATTTATCAATCTTATGATCCATTAGTGATTTTGGAATAAAAATATCTACACTTTTTTTAATTCAGAAGTAGATAATAGGTAAAATTGGTCAATGCGTAACAAATGTGTCTGATTTTATTATTTCAAATAGAATGAAATAATGTATATATTGCTTGTTGTGAAAAATCATCAACATTTGGAAAATGATCTTGAAATAAATAAATTCCCTATTATAATCATTTTTGATGATATCAGTGGCCTTTTCATGAATAATTGCGTTATGGATTTATATAAAGTGTAATTATCTAGATCAACCAATTTTTTTGACGAGTGATATTTTTCCCTATCTATAATTATTTACACTTTTCATCCACCTTTATATCTTCATCTATGTTCTCCAATGTAGAAAGCATGTTATGTATTACTTTGGGATACCATTATGTTTCCAACATTTTGTTTTTAAATGAAGTAATATTATTCAATTTTCTAATGAGGGTTCTAATTAATTGAACAATAAGGTGTTAAAAATTTATTTCCCAAAAGAATTTAAATGTAAAAATTCATTTTAAGGGGGTAGAATGTTACACCCCAAATTTTTTATTAATTATTATTTCTTAAATAAATAAATTTTTATTTGATGGCTTTCATTCCTCCCTACACCAAGTAATTCATTATTAATCTACAACAAACTATTACTTCAAATTAAGAAAAATATATACTATATGAAAGTATATTCAACACCATTTTTTCTTGTGTAACACATAATGCCATGTTCTTTCTATGGATTCTGTTACACACAAGAACATTTTGACCTAACCATATTATACTATTAATGTTAATAAAATATTATTATTGATGTCACATTGAAATTAATATGGATGTTATGAATAATAATAAATAAATTATAGGAATATTTTTTTACACATGTAAATAAAGCATATTCATTGGATTCTATTTTATTAGAAAAATGAATAATAAATATTTGAAAATAAAGAAATTTTTTTCGAGAATCTCTTTTTATATGATCATAAAACTTTTATTGCATTGAAATATACAATTTCGTTGAGGAATTATTTTCATAAAATGTATATATTACATATTATTCAACTATTTATTTGTCAAATAATTTGTTTTTTATATAATATATATGAAAAAAATCCATTTTTATTGAGAAAAGTTGTATTTTTTTAAAATGTAGGTATAAATTATTTTAATTGAAACAAATAATTTAAAACATGTTTTTGAATATTTATAAAATCTATTTAAAAAATAAAAATCATTATTGAAATTAAAATATCAATATGGTTTAAGGGTAAATTTTTTGTTTTTTATTAAAAGGTTCACAATTTTATGAATAATGAAAAATTATGAATTTTAATTGAACCAAACTTATATTAAAATAAATTTTAATGTAAAACTATATTTTTAATTGGTTTAAATGAACCATTACATCAATTATAAATATATTAACAAAAATTTTATCGTTGGATTAAATTATATTTTTAAATTGGATATAAAATATTTCAAACATATAAAAATTTTAACATTAAAACCCAATCATCGTGTCCCGTCTATGGGAATATTTTTATATTTATCCGTACCAGTTTTATAGCTAAAATGTTGAAAAATGGATTTGATATTTGGAATAATAATAATTTAAACATTATTATAATGAAATGAAATTTTTTCCCAAAATTTTTAGTGATCATAGTTAAAATTAATCACGTCAATTAACAGAAAAAAAGTGTACTAATTGAATAAAATTTAATCTTACAGGAATAAATGAACTATAATTCTGTCCAAAAAATAATAATTTTGAAATATTTCAACCTTATGACATCTTTTGTTAGATATTGTTCATTATTTTTGTCACATGATGTAAGGGAGACCTCCCAATGGAGTTTTCCTATTGGTATAAACAAGAATTCCACATATCACCTATAAAAGTATATTCACTATATCACCTTATTAAAACCTAAAATGTAGTTTATATTGGACAATAACTATATAAATATAACCCCAAATTTTATTATCTTAACCTATAATCCTCAAATTGGTAATAAATCAATCCATGGAAGTTCTTGGGTGCAATCTAAAAGGAGTTACGTGAAGAAGGGCTAATGTTCTTCAACATGCAGTTTTGTTTAGATTTCAATTCCAACACATTATATTAATAATATCATGATTATATAATAACACTATTATCCTATATGTACATAAATTTATTTATATTATGGGTAAATTTTATAACATTACAGACTTCCATTAAATGGGATACACTGTCATTATTAGAGTTTATGGAAGACTACTACCTCACAAACTGACCTCATTTGTTCTCCCATTACCACCTCTCACAGTTGGGAATAATTAATTATTTATAGTTTTAATTGATATAAATTATATGTATTATTCCTTTATTTTATTTTATAATTATATATAACATATTACTTTTTTCATTCCATTTTGCGAGAATACGATAACATCGTTTGTGTGTACGACATACAACCACCTCATGAAGCTATGTGATTCATTAAAATTAATTCGAATATTATTAAGGATTGGTTTAAAAAATATATTTAACATAAATTAAATAATAAATATTCTAAAATGATCATATGTCATGTTAATATTTTTTTTCCGTCCAAAAAAATGAAAACAATGTTCATGCGTACATACCTGCAACAGTAACCATAAACAATGTAATTAGTTTATTTGTTTTAACATTTATATACTTTTATAAATAAATATATAATGAAAATATAATGTATTAATACCATATTTATCATTCTTTTAATAATAAAATCATTATCTAGGAATAGCGACCACAAATAACAAGTCAAAACTTGTACAATAAACAAAGCGATTATTACCCAAAACACTACCGTAACATTGTATTGTTAATAAAATAATGATATAAAATTATATTTAACCATTATATTGAATTATATATATTACTATAGTTCGTTTATTGATTTCTTATAATAATATATTAATTATACATAATTTTTAATGAGTAAAAAAAATCATCACTCAGGGTAAGTGGATTTCTAGTCTCACTATAATTTCGGTGACACTTATTCCATATTCAACCTAGTTTATTTTTCATCATGTATATTCTAGACTCTTACTTTTAAAATCATGAATTTATATTAATTAATTATATTTAATGTTTTATTTTATTCAATTAATTAATTTTGATCCTGATTGAAAATTTTCTCAAGATGTAAGGGATATCTACCTCAATTTTTTACTTTTGTGAGACACATGCTATATTTTAAACCTCCTTCATATATTTTTTAATATACCTCACATTAATGCATTTTATTATTATAATACCAATAATGTTTTTTATTTACATATCCATTTGAGGATCCATATTTCCTTGAGTTTATGATTTCAATGTTTCTGTATAGGTAATGGATTTATTTTCGAAAATTTTCATTGATACAAAAGTTATTCAATACCCCTATATTATTTTAAAAGTCTTATATTCAAACCCTTAAAAATGTTAAATGATGAATACAAATATTTTCATGATATTTTAATATTCATTTAATTTTATTATTTTAAGTGGATTATTAATCAATTTTACAATAGTGGTAGGATTTTATTGTGAAAATCTCACAGTTTATCGATATTCTTTATGATTATGCTTCCATTTATTAAATTTTATGATGTATCTCTCAATAATTATCATGAAGTTTCTTTTCCTCTAGGTATTCATGATAAATCCTAGTAATGGTACCATTTTTAAACTCTTTGGATGTTATTTGAATTAATAAATCATTTTTAAGAAAATATGACCGCATTTCTATATCCCTCCAAAAAGATGTATAATTCCAAAAAATTTGTTTTGAAAAAGGATTTCATTTATTTATTTTTTATTTATTATTTTAAATAATTTTCTATTATTCCATTATATTTTTCAATGATAATTTAAATTAAATTTTTTACAAACCATTCCATGTTTCATTAATAGTTTTATAAAGTGGGAATGATATTTTCTTCAAGAAGTGATTTAAATGATTTTTAAAGCTTAAATATTATATATTAAAAGAGAATATCAAATTAAAGGATTTTTAAAAAATTTTATTTCTAAAAGATGATTTTTAATGAAAGCTTACCATCCTTATGAAATTATCCAAGTGATCATTCAAAATCATTCTCTATCTAAGAAGTCATCCTTTGATATGGTTTATTATTTATGATTTATAAGATCCAAAGACTACATTATTATTCTTTTTTGGAATTTTTAATGTTTAATATGATGAGTTATTTACGAAACAAAGTTCTCTTCCAGGGGTTATACTATGATAAAATTCATATGAATGATACTTCTTTTAAGAGGTTATTAAATAATGAAAATATTAAGAATCATGATTCTTTTCCATAAGTTTAAATTTAATGAAATGTTTATGATTCCCATTTAATTTAATTATTTTTCATCTGATGTTTATGAATCCTCTTTTATTTTTAGGGTTCATGATATAATGAATGTTTTATTATCCTATGGTATACATATATATTATTTCATTATGTGATGGTTGGGACCTATAAGATCCATTAATGCATTGGGTAATGATTTATATCTAATGATATAGAAATTGATAGAATTGTGGATGACCCCAGTTTAGTAAAGTAAATTATTTTGTATGATAGTCTTAGTAGTGATCCTAGCATACATAGATTTTCTTAGGAGTGATACAAGAAAACTAATATTGTTTTGGTAGGGATCCATGACTGCTAAATTGGTTGGTTAAGTGAACACATTTCACAAATATAGTATCTTTAGTGATCTATGACTACTATGGAAATAATTTCATATGTTTATGTGTCTCCCACAATTGAATATTCTATTTTTATGATATGCACTCATGGTTGAAGCTCATGATTACTTTATGATTAATCAATTATGATGTTATAATATATATGAAATGAGTCATGTGTATGATCTATGATATTTAGGTAATGATTATAAAATGTTATGCACATTTTCTCATACCCCGATGTTTATGTTATTCATTCATATATCCCCTATTTACCCTTATTAAGAATATGATATCACCCTTTCTTATTATTTATTTCACTCAGTTATAAAAATGGTTTTATAAAGGATTAATAAATATGAATATATTTTATTGGAAAAATTATTGATCCTTTTCAAAATTAGAATATTTTGTTACATGATTCTGAAGATGGTAACCAATTAGGGCCATTAGGCATGGAATTTTGTAATTTTTTTGGAAATCATATAATATGATGTAATATCCATGCACAAGAAGCCTGATTTTCTATAATTGGTATCAAATGAATGGTGAGATAAACCAATGGAAATAAGGAAAAAAATTTAACTGAGACCTTCGAGATATTTATATGATCGTGTCAAGGGAAGTAAAAAAGGATCAGTTTAAGGAATAGTAAATGTTTGGGAAAATGTACTGGAATTTTTGTAAATGTGTGAGAGTGTGGATTCTAGGAAATTAAATCCCATTATAGACACTACAACATGATTAGGATCTTAAATATATGTATATGGGTTAACAACACTAAGAAAACTATTCTCAGCTTGACTCATTCATGGAAAAGTGCATGATAAAAGGACGTTCTCCACACCTGGTTGGAATCTCTTGGGGTGTATGCATCAAAAATTGAAAAAATATTTTCTAACCATCAGGATGGATTTAACTATATGATGAGTACTAATGGTCAAGGATAATATTAAGGTGCTATGTATTCAAATTAATTTTTCAAGATTTTGATATTATATAAGTGGTTTTTCAAGATTTTGTGGTTTTCTTAATGATATGATATTTTCAAACTATGATTTTGGGTTTTATTAAATGGAGGGAACCATAAGGTACTAGGATAAAATTGAATGTGATTAATCACTAGAGTGATTACAACTTAATGGGATGATAATTTTATTGAAGGATGTTGTGATCATTTGTAATCATTTTTTATGAAACATAATTAACATTGTGTTCCTAAATCTAATATTAGACACACCAGAGACGAGAATGAAGGAGTTCACTGAGAATTTAAGTAACAGAGAACTATAAGGAAAGAATATTCAATTTCCCTTATATTGAGAATGTGGGATGAAACCCCCTAGTAGATTACTTAGATGAAAATGATTATCTTTTGATTGTAAAAAATGATGAAACATATAAAATAACTAAAAATTCAAAATGAAAATGTTATGTCAACACAATGGACTAAAATAATGGCCTCAATGGGGAATCATTGAATACTTAATTCATAAATATGAAGTGATTGAGAATTATGAAAATAAAATTTCGGTGAAGAAATATCATGAAGGCATTCGGGAAATTTGTATGTCTATTGGTCTGTTGGCACTGGAATACGAGGTCATTTAATTCACTGAATGATTCGATGCATGATCCTGAAGTGTAGATCATTACACAAGGTACGATTTTTATAGTCATGCAGCCCGAACGGAGTTACGGATCAAAAGTTATGGTCGTTCGATGTTAGGCTGCTGGAAATGGCCATCCAGGAAGATTTGTGGAAAATGTACGGTGTTGCATACAAGAAGTGAAATCTTGCACGCAAAAATGACGGTTTGGCACACAATAAGTGAAATAGTCGATGCAACAATGGATTTTTTAGCGCGAAAGTATGGAATATCACATGGAAGAGTAAAATATTTCATGCAACATGTTGCACAATTATTTTAAGAAACTAATGAGATGTCATCTTCTGCTTAGGCTACCAGAAAAACGTTCATGGAAGGTGAACGCTTGTTTAGAGAGGTGCATGCATGAGGAGAATCTACGCAAAAGAATTTTCCATGACAAAGGTGGCGTTAAAGACCCCTTTGGATGCGCGCATGCTGTAGGTTGTGCA
This sequence comes from Viscum album, assembly GCA_963277665.1. Taxonomy (NCBI): domain Eukaryota; kingdom Viridiplantae; phylum Streptophyta; class Magnoliopsida; order Santalales; family Viscaceae; genus Viscum; species Viscum album. Next base: position 964,697,059 of record OY728133.1, on the reverse strand, counting down.
GAAAACAAGTTGCACACACAGAAGTTTAAACACACCCCATCACGCAGAAAACAACTCGCACATGCAGAATCTTACACACAACCAATCCTGAGTTCACCAATAAATACAAGGGCGTCCCTCACCCCTCCGGAGGGCTCTCGGTGGTCTTCTTATTCCCTATTTTGTGTTTGTACTCATTTTATGCGCCTGCGAGGAAAAACCCCATATTGCACACAAAAAATCCATTTTTGCACGTAAAAGACCCAACATGCCCAGTTTTGGCTCAAATCATAATATTTGAGCGCAACTGTGCCAGTGTACCCCATTTTTTGTGCGCCTGTTATACACCAATCGAATTGTGTGCACACATTCCCTATTATGCTCAACGATCCCTTATTGTGCGTAATTTTTCCCATATTGCACACACGAGACTCTATAGCGCACACAAATACCATAATGCGTGCCCACCTCCCCTATTGTGCGCAATCCTCCCATGAAAGACGGAGAGTCGCATCATGAAGTTTTCAGGCCAGAAGGTCGGAAATTTCCATTGCACCCTTATGCACAGCCACCTTCTAAATATGGAATATCATGATTATCGATACTCCTACACACACCATGAGACACATTGAGTCGACATATTCCTCTTGGTTTCTTTCCCATGTCTTGAGTTGAGAATCTCATCATCAATTCCCCGAGCACCTTGAGTAGATCTAGTTCTCTAGAAACTCCTCAAAACCCTAACACTTGGATTATATGTTAGGTTGATCCAGAAAGGGCTTCCCTTGCTTATGTCCCAACACCCACCATTACTAGGAACCTTATTCCTAATAGTCCTTTCTATATGACTTTAAACTATAGGAATTAATATATGAAAAACATAGGATGCCTCTTACACAATTTTAGAGATGCCTTGTGAGCCATACTTAAGATGACAATAGTATTTTCTACACGACTGTAAACTATACTAATCCCAATATGACAAACATAGGATGGATCTTACTCAATATAAGAGATGCCTTGGGCACCAAGAATAAGATTCAAATAGTCCTATCTACAAGACATTAATCTTTAGTAATCGTTATATGACAAAAATAAGATGCCTCTTAATCAATATTAGAAATTACTTGTGCACCAAGTATAAGATTCTAATAGTCCTATCTACATCACATTAAACTGTAGTAATCCCTATCTAACAGGAATATGATGTCTCTTACTCAATATAATAGATTCCTTTTGTTCCATGAATATGATTCCAATAGTCATATCTACATGACTTTAAACTGTTGTAATCCCTATATGACAAACATAGGATGCCTCTTACTCTATATAAGAGATGCATTGTGCACCATGCATAATATTCCAATAGTCATATCTATATGACATTAAACTAAATCATTCCGAATCATTCAATAACATGATTCCTCTTATTCCAAATAAGAGATTCCATATGTGAAAAGCATAAGATACCACATTCCATAACATGATGCCTCTTGGTCGGGCATGTGATTCAAACATTTCATCTCCCTTTGTTCAGACTGATTCCAACACCCCTTATTGTTATCCCAATTGTGCACATGCACATAGATTTTGGCCACAATTATATACCCCAACCTACCAGTGGGTTGGGAAGCCCTCATGGCCACACATTAAGAAGACATTATTGTCTTATTCCTTTCTTAAGCCCCATTCACCATTGCTTGTCCATAACGTCACCTGGGCAGCTTCCTTGCATAAGCCCCATTCACCATTTCTTCTCCATAGAATCACACATGCATCTTCATTGCGTATGTCCCATACACAATTTCCCCTACATAGCGGCACCCCAGGATGCTTCCTTTCATAAGCCCCATTCACTATTTCTGCTCCATAGCGGCACCTAGGAATCTTCTTGGTGTATTCCCCATTCACCGTTTTCAGGCCATAGAGGCACCCAGGCAGCATCCATGTGTAATCCCCATTAACTATTTCCACTCCATAGTGGATCCCAGGAAGCATCAATGTGTAAGACACATGCACCATTGTCTCACCATAATGGCACCAGGGAAGCATCCTTACGTAAGCCCCAAGCACTGTTGTCACTCTATTTCGGCACCTGGGTATCTTCTTTGTACAATCCCCATTCAGCATTGCTGATTTATAGCAGCACCCAGGGAAACTTCAATTCATATTCCCCAAGCACCATTTTCGCACCATAGCGGCACCAGAGCAGCTTCATTCCATAATCAACATGCATCGTTGTCGCTCCATAGTGGCACCCGGGAATCTCCCTCGCATATGCCCCTTTCACCATTGTCACCCCATAGAGGAACCCAAACAAATTTCTTTCGTAAGACCCATTCCCCAACCTTAATGGATGCACCTTTTCAACGTGATTATCGGGTCCTTGTTGCCTCTTGTTTTTCACACCATGCACAACTAACGAGGTCTTAGTGTAAGCATCGACCATGACATCCTCTCTGCGCAGCCTGCACTATAAGCACCAAATTCTCTCTGAACTATGAGATCATTGATCCTTGGCATGACAATGTATATAGGAAGCCGCCCAAAGGTTCAAGCCCACCACACTTTGGTCCCAACCATCTTCACATTGTTTCACTCTCAACAACCTGAACTAGGTGGACTTTGATCTTTGCCATGGAATGGTACATAGGAAGCCTTCTAGAGGTTCAAGTCAAACACCCATTAGTCCCAACCATCTTCATGTTGGTTCCAAATACTAACAAACTACATGGACTTTGATCCATGCCAAGGAAAGGTATATAGGTAGCCTCCCTGAGGTTCAATCCCAACAACCATTGGATCCCCCCCTTCATGTTGGACTACCTTCATCCCACATGATGTTAAACTATTTTCCACCTTTTCATCATGCATGATGATAAACTGCATCCAACATGCATTGATATTCCGTTGTGACCCCATCCAACAGTAATCCATTTTTACCCCATCTAGCTATAAGCCGTTGAAGTCCCCAATCGATGGTATGTCGTCTTCAGATGAACTATCTGGACATTGATTCCCTAACACATGGATATGTTGGAAGCCACCATAATGTTCAAGCCCATCAATAATATTTCATCCTGACCTCTCCCTAGATCCTATTTGTTTCAGGAAGGTCATGCTCCAACCCAGAGGTTCCACTTCCTACGGGTCCCATACGTGCGTCTATTCTCATGGGCCACCTCCTAAGGTTCCCCATCGTCCCAACAAACTACAAGGCCTTTGATTCCCTATAATGAGGATACATTTGAGATCCCTTCAAGGCTCAATCCCAACAATACCATCACCTACACAATATCCCAATATTATTCCTCATCCACTTCATTAAACTCTCCCTCATCCAACATGATTCTTAACCAGGCCACCACATCCTGGTGAGATCTAGCATTCATCCCAACACCACTCCTTGGGAAGCCTGAGATGCTAACCATTCATAAGCCCCACTAAATCCATAACCCTACAACCCAAGATTATCCCTCATGAAATGGGCCACTATCCTTGCATAATCCCCATCATTTATCTGGGTTGTTGTTCTTTGTATACACCCCGATTTATTACCCCTCTGAACTATGTGTATTTTGATCCCTGTCGTCTACACAGGGTAAGTAGGATACCTCCACAAGGTTCAATCCCAGATAATTGTAAACCGTGATGTTACCCCATTATGGGTTACAAATTTATGATACATCCTTAGTGGTGTCCAGATCACCCTTCACGGTGTTAAATCTTGTCATGACCCATCCTCGGGGGCCATGTCGTTACAACCCCATGCCCGCCTTCCATAGGTCATGGGCAGGTGACTAGCACCAAAGGTGTAAATCCTGATAAAAGGGAAGGAATTTACTTTATAGAAGTAAACTAACACAATAGTGTACACATTCTGGAGTAAACACAAATTAAACTAATTACAAAATTATGTATTGTATAGTAAATGGGCTAGTATACAAACCAAACTGTAAGTAATGTACAAATGTGAAAGAAAGTACAACATCTGTAAAGTGAAGCAACAACCATCAAGTCTTACTCAGGGAATCCTACCTGAAGGGTGGGTATAGATAGTCTTGTCGGTACCTCGGGTCCGTCCGTCCACTCCGTGTATGTCCCACTAGGTGGTCCACCTCCGGATACTATATAGATCCACAATCCTTGACCACGATCCGTGCTATCTGTTGTCTGCAAACAACACAATGTAGTGTGGGAAATTCCTGTGCATGGGTGAGTATAACGCTACTTATTAGGGACCCTTAGACCTCTTAAGGTCTCCCAGAATCCACAATGGATTAAAAAATGGAAATATACAAACACAAAGTATCAACCAACTATACTTAGGTATATTCCCATAAATATACCAAAGTCATCAATCTTAGCATGACTCCAACTTCCGAGCCCAAGAAAAGTCCAGTCCACACAAGAAAGAAGTCAATCATACCAATGATAATGATTGAAATATTAGACTCAACTCACACAGGTATACTTCTCAAAAAGAGTGGTGGAGATGATTAGATGTAGCCTCTGAATCATCTCCTCTACCAAACCCACGTAGGATCCAAGTACTGAAGTCGTCACTACCAAACCCACATATGATCCAAGTACAATAACCATTGATGCCTAACCCATGTAGGATCCATGATCAGTATTCATCAAATCAGAACCCTTGGAGGATCCAATTACCATCGTCCTCGCTGTTGAACCCACGTAGGATCCAAGAACAGTCATCATTATCGTCGCAGTCGCAGCAAACTCTAGGGTTACCGCACACAGCTTGCTCGATTCTGGGAGGTTCCGCTCCTCGAGTAAAGGGGTCGATACATCAACTATCGCGATGTCCAAATTTGAGGTATCGCGAAGTTTTTTCTCCTAAAAAGGAACACAACGTGCCAGACGACACGTCAAACGGATGCCTGGTCTAAGAGATATTGATTTTTTCCATTCCAGGGGCCCGGATGGAAATCTTCTCATTCGAAACCAATCTATTAACCAAATTTATCCAAAATTAACTTAGAGTATCATAAAAGGATCACCTCATCGAAAGGGTCCGTGCACCGTAGACGGCTCGTCGATCGGACGCGCAGTCTTTAAGTTATTCATGTTTAAGTGAATTAGGGGCCCGACCTGTTTAGCCCAGTGGGCTCACGTGTCAGGTTAACCCAGTTTGACGGGTCCTACCCTGCATGGGTGTCAGACCGGTACGAAGGAAAAAGAAGCTCGGCCTGAAGGATGCGACCCGACTGGCCGAGCGGCTCAGCCCCTAGGCCGAGCGGTCTGAGGGGGGCCGACCCCCTGCTGTCCGAACCTGCGACGCCGCCCTTCCCAAACCCGCGGGCTAGGCCGCCCGGCCTTCTGGAACGCATGGACTGCATGGTAGTTCGTCGGTTTCTTTATCATGGAACCCTCCTGGCACTACGGTCCGGACCTGCCCGGCTGGCTGACTGGCCGGCCAGTTTTCCAGCGAGGTGCCCTCCTGGGGCTGTATCTCCCCGTCACCCGGTCGGCCGACGGGCCAACCGGTTCTTACACCAAAGCATCCCATGATGCGGGCTGTGGTTCCTCCCGCACGACCAACATGATGGTTCTAGATTTCTTCGCCGCTTTCTCGGCACATCAGGATGGCATCGTTCCTCCTCTGCCTTTGGATTCTAATTCTAAGAATAATAAACAACATCAAACGGAGGGTCGTCAGGCCGTGTTTGTTCGTCCCGCGCCCTCCGTGTAAGAGATAGAAATAGGCCAAGGTATTCAAATGAATGAAATGAGAACAAGGGAGTAATTTATTTCAATTAAATTAATCAAAACCCCTATCTACACACTTAGTGAAGAATGTTAGTGTCGCGGTAGATGGCGTCGCGAGGTGAGGATTCGTAGACATCGACGGAGTGCGTATGTGGAGGAAGAGACATCTCCTCACATATCGAGGAGAAGAGAATGGAAGGTATGCTGTCGTTCTTCATGGAACCAGCATTCTTCATTGAAGGATATATCATTCTTCATTGGAGTCTGATGTTCTTCCAAAGTCTCAAGAGCTCTCCCAATCTTCCTTAGCACAACAAATCCTCTCCCAAAATAAAATAATACTCTTCTCCCATTTATTTATTATCACATGAAATTTAAAAATTAAAATTCAAACCACATCATTTAATTATTGGATGTCGTTTAATTCATTAAATTAAAGTGTTGGAAAGAGTTATAGTGGGAGAGAGGAGGAGGTGAGAGGTCTCATAAATTTGGGAGAGTTGTCAACATTAACATGGGAGTTTAATGCGGGGTTTAAAGAGGGTTGAGGATTTTAGGGGGAGGTGAAAGGTTAGGGCTCATGTGGGCCATCCTTTCAATTACCCATGCATGGGAAGTTGGGTGGGTGTAGACCCCACCAACAACTTCTCATGTGATGAAATAACCACCTTAGATATAGAATAAAATTGTAAAAAATTTTATTTACTTCTTTAATTAAGCCCCAATAAATAACTTCTCCTCCAATGAATACGAGACTGCAATAAAGGTCCCATTAAGAAATTAACTGTGTTTAGAGTTTATCAGAGCCCTCATATTTCGATTCTATGCACCGGTTCATAGGATATAAAAACAAGCTTGTTCATTTACTGAACGTACCTGAGCTAAATTTTGGAAATTGATTCCAGGAAAATCGGGCCTTAGAATCAAGTGCCTTCAGAAGACACAGAACCGTAAAATTACAAAGTATTTAAGAATAAAATATCCTTGAAATTTTCAGGTCTTTTCATTACTCCCACCTAAGGGATTTATGTCCCCTTAAAACTAAAACATAAACTAAGGAAACAAATGAGGGTACTGAGCACGCATCTGAGCCTCCCGCTCCCATGTGCTCTCCTAGTGGTTCACATTCTTCCAGCGAATGCGCACAAGAAGAATCGATAGTCAACATAGGACTCACTCATGTCGATCCATGATCTCAATCGAGACCTCCATGAATGTATCCTCGTTATCGATGTCCATCTCCCCATGATCAATGATGTGGGTTGTGTCATGCACGTATCTCCTCAGCTGAGATACGCGGAAGACGTCATGCACCCATTGAAAATGTGGTGGAGGGGACAGGTGGTAAGCCAACTCTCCCACCCTTTTGAGGACCTAGAATAGTCTAATGAAGCATGGAGATAACTTTCCGCCCTGTCCAAATCTTTGTAATCCACTTCAAGGTGAGACCCGTAAGAAAACATGGTCTCCATCCTCGAACACCAGTGGTCTTCACCTTTTATCAGCATAGGAAATATGTCTGCTCTATGCAGTCCTCATCCACTCCTGGATGATCTGCAACTTCTCGGTCATAGCATGATCCATCTTTGGTCCTATAAGTGCTGACTCCCTGAGGTCATTCTAGAATAGAGGTGATCTGCATGTCGTCTGTACGGTACCTCGTAAGGTGCCATCCCGATGGTGGAGTGGAATCTATTGTTGTACTCAAACTCCACCAAGGGAAGGTGATCCTCCCATGTGTGACCAAAGTCAAGGACACATGCACGGAGCATGTCTTCGAGTGTCTGAATGGTTCTCTCCATCTGGCCATCCGTATGAGGAAGAAAGGCGGTGCTCAGGCGTAGTTGCGTCCCAAATTCTTCTAGCAATCCCTTCGAAAGTCAGGAAGTAAAGAGACTGTCTTGATCGGAGATGATAGAAGATGTCACACCATGAAGCCGTATGATCTCCAAAATGTAGAGGCATCCCAATCTCTCTATTGAGACCTGCTCTATCATCATTACTAAGTGATCCGACATGGTGAGTTGGTCTACAACCACCCAGATGGTGTCATGTCCTGTGGAAGTTTGTGGAAGCCATGTCACGAAATCCATGGATATTCAGTCCCACTTCCACTCTGGAACCACTAAGGACTGTACCAATCCTACTGGTAACTTGAGCTCTGGCTTCACTTGTTGGAAATTGAGGCATCAAGAATCGAACATTGCTACAGCCTTCTTTATACTCGGCCACCAGTGCTGTCGTCTGAGGTCCTGGATAATCTTCACCACTCTTGGATGTACCGCTATAGGGGAAGTGTGAAACTAACTCATCAATTCCTCCTGAAGTGCAGTTGGTACTATGGTACGTCCCCTGAAGAGGATGATGTTCTCTCCTCCTTTAGAAAATCCATCAGGCACCTGCCCTGTGGAAATCTGAGCACGCTGTGTATCATAATAAACATCCCCATGCTATGAATCTCTGACTAGCTGATGTAGTGGAGGAGTGATTGTGAGAGACTGTAGAAAGGCTTCCCCATCATTATCCACGAAGGATATCTAGAAAGTGGCTAAATGCTTTGTCGCCTCTCCATGTAGCTGAATGCCCGACCTCATGCTGAGAGAATCAACCACCATATTCTCCATCCCAGGTGTATAGACTATCTTAAAGTCATAGTCCTGGAAGAACATGAGCCATCACCGCTGTCTCAGGTTCAGGTCCTTCTGTGAGAATATATACCTGATACTCTGGTGGTCAAAGTAGACTATACAGTGCTCTCCCATCAGATAGTGATGCCACATCTTCAAGGCGAAGACCACTGCTGCTAACTCCGGGTCATGGGTAGCGTAGTTCTACTCGTGATGCCTCAACTGTCGTGAACCATAGATAATCAAAGCCTGACCCTACATCAGGACACACCCGAGTCTGGTCCCTGATGTGTTTTAGTAAACCACGTACCCAATGCCCTCCTCTGGTAGTCTCAATATGGGTGCAATGGTCAATCAATATCTCAGATCCTCAAATCACTACTGACATCTATTTGACAACATTAAGGGTTTCTCCATCTTCTTCAAAGCTGATAGTGATGCTTCAACTCTAGATAAGTCTAGCTTAAATCTCTGATAGTACCTATCCAGACATAGGAAACTCTGCACCTCCGTCACACTCCTAGGTGTCTCCAAACAAGTACTGTCTCGATCTTCACAGGATCCACAGAAACTCCCGCCTCTGAGATGACATGCCCCAATAAGTGAACCTCTCGAATCCAAAACTGGAACTTCAAGAGCTTACCATAAAGCTGGTTCTCTCAGAGTGTGTCCAGTACAACCCGCAAGTGGTAGGTGTGCTCCTCCTAAGAAGTCGAGTAAATCAGAATGTCTTCGATGAAGACAATGACAAAACGATCGAGGTAAGGATGGATGATCCTGTTCATGCGGCTCATTAACACTTTAGGTGCATTGATAACACTTAAAGGAAAAACCAATAACTCGTAGTGGCCATACCGACACCTGAAGGCTGCCTTCTGCACATCCTCATCTCGAACTCTGAGCTGATGATAGCCTGACATGAGGTTTATCTTCGAGAACCATCATTCTCCCTTGAGCTGATCAAAGAGATCGTCAATCCTCGGGAGTGGATACTTGTTCATCGCAGTCACCTGATTTAGGCGATGATAGTTGACATATAGTTATAAGCTTCCATCCGCCTTCTTGGCGAATAAAATCGGAGAAGCCCAGGGTGAAATACTGGTCCAGATGAATCCCATTCCTTGTAAATCCTCCAGTTGTACCCATATCCCATGAAGCTCGGTGGGAGCCATACAATTTGTTGGAGTAGATATCGATGCTGTCCCAGGGAACATGTCATTTTAGATGTCTACCTCTCTACGAGGAGGTAGTCCTGGAACGTCGTCAGGAAAAACGTCTGCATACATATCCACCACAACAGGAAAAATCTGACTCCCCAACTCAACCACTCCTAGGATGAGACTTTCAAACTGATGGGTGATCAGCTACCCTATCCTCTCCGTATGTCCATCATGCACTGCAAAAGCTCCCTTATCACCGGTGAATGTGAACCTGCTCCCATCTGTGCGGACACACATCACTTTCCGCCTAATAGACTCAATCTAAGTATGGACTGTAGATAAAAAATCCATTCCCAAGATGAAGTCGTAAGGCATCGACGCCACTACAAGAATATCTTAGCTGAATCTATTGCCTCCTAGAGTAAGATTACACTGCTGGCACCAGTGCGTAATCATGGATACTGCTCCCGTAGAAGTCTCTAGTCGTAAGGATCGAGCAAACGACTCTGTCGGAATCTCCGAGCTCCGAACAAGGGAAACAACAATAAAATAATGACTCTATCATTTGACTATAATAACTGCAGCATGGGTGTAGTAGGCACATATAGTACCTTGAATCATCTCAGGTGCACCGTGGTCGTAGGCCTCGACTGCCTGGAGCTGAGCCTGCCCTTGTCTGCCAGCTCCCATTGGTCGGGGTGGTCCTCCTGGTAGTGGTGGTGGTAGATCCTCGAAGCGTCGTCCACCAACTTCTGCCTGGCCAACTCCTCTACCTCATCCACCTACTCCCTAAGGACCGCCACAATCAAACCTAGGCCTCTGCCCGGGTGGTCCCTCTATTATCTGATGCTCCTCTGCATAGCGGGTCTGGCAGTCACGAGCCATGTGGCCCTGCCTACCACATACATAGCACTGCCTGCCTCTCATATGAATGGCTTTTCTGTGTATGTCCCACACATCCGAACAAGTATCCATAGGTCTCCAACCTGATGTCCTAGTCCGCTTGGACCACTGTGACATCTGTCTACTGTCGGCTGTAGAAGACTCCGCTACGTGTCACCCTATGGTGGGTCTTGCTACTGGAATCAGCTCAACAAGAAAGCTCTCTACAAAAAGGGAATTCTCCAGTTCTCTTGACTACCTCAGAATGGTGAGGGAGATCATCAAATCCCTGATCTCATGCCTCAGTCCCTCCTCAAAGGTCTGGGCCTGGAAGAATGGGTCTCGTACCATGTATGTGGAGCAGCGCGAGAGGTTGGTAAATCTCACTGAGTACTGGGCTACTATCATGCTACCCTGCCGCAGCTGTAGTAACTCTTGGATGTGCACCGCAAGGAGGGTGGTTTAGACAAACTCCGAGAGGAATATTCTCTCGAAGTCCTTCCAATGTAGTGATGCCTTATCATGCACCCGAAGCATCAAGCTCCACCATCTACCTAGTGATGCTTCATCACCACGGTTTTTACATTATACCCTATGAGATGACATAATGAAATCAAAAAGAAAACCTTTGAAACACACATGCTATCAATGTTTTCGAGCACTAAGTCATAAATCAAAAGTCATGTTCATGGTGTATAGATATGTCGACCACGACACCAACCCTAGACTCCCTGGACTAAAAACCACACTCTATACTCTTAACACTATTTCTTCATAGGGAAAAGATTATCAGAGTCTTGAGTTCGGTGGTAGAACCACTCTTTGATACTAATTTTTCATGACCCGTCCTCGGGACCCGTGATGTGACTACCCCAAACCCGCCTTGCATAGGCCAGGGGATGGTGACTAGCACCAAAGGCGTAAATCCCGATATAGGGGAAGGCATTTAATTTATAGAATTAAACAAACACAATTGAGTATTCATGATGGATTAAACACAATGTAAACTGAGTACAAATGTATGTTTTTTACAGTATATGGGGAAGTATACAAACCCCACTGGATGTACAGTACAACTAAGAAGGAAATTACAATAGCTGTAAAATAAAGAAACAACCACCGAGTTGTTCTCTGGATTCCCACCTGATGGGTGGGTACAGATAGTCTCATCAGTACCTCGGGTCTGTCTGTCCGGTCCATTAATGTCTCTCCAGGTTGTCCACCTCCAGATACCGTCCATCTCGACAAGCCTCAACCACGATTAGTGTTGTCTGTTGTCTGCAAACAACACAACATAGTGCGGGAAATGCCCATGCAGGGGTGAGTATAACGATACTCAGTATAGACACCTAGACCTCTGAAGGTCTCCTAGAATCCATAAATGATAATACATAAAGGAAATATACAAAAAAGAAGTATAAAACAACTCTACTTAGGTATATTACTATAGATATACCTGAGTAATCAATCTCAGTACGAATCCAACTTCCTAGCTAAGCATAATCTAGTCTACACAGGAAATAAGTCAATCATACCAATGATAATGATTGAAAGATAAGTCTCATCTCACACAGGTATAATTCACATGAAGAGGGGTGGAGATGTTTAGATGTAGCCTCTGAATCATCTCCTCTGCCAAACCCACATAGGATTCAAGTACTGATGTCGTCCATGCCAAATCCACATAGAATCCATGTATAGTAACCATTGCTGCTGAACCCAAATAAGATCCATGTACATTCGTCATCGCTACCGAACCCACGTAGGATAAAAGTACAGTCTCCCTCGCTGCTGAACCCACGTAGGATCCAAGTACAATCGTCATCTTTGTCACAGTCGCAGCCAGCTCTAGATTTCCTGCACACAGTGTGCTCGATTACGGGAGGGTCTGCTCCTCGAGTAAAGGGGTCGAGACATCAACTATCCTGAAGTCCAGATTTGCTATATCCCAAAGTTCAGCCTCCTCAAAAGGAACTCAACGAGATAGATGACACATCCAACTGATGCCCGGTTTGAGAGATATTGGTTTTTTCATTCTAGGTGCCCGGTTTGAAATATCCTCATTCCAAAACCGACTGTTTACAAAAGTTGTCCAAAACTCACTTAGAGTATCGAAAAAGTACTTCCTCATAGAAAGGGTCCCAATGCCGTAGAAGGTGTGTCGATCGGGCATGCGGTCTTTACGTAATTCATGTTTATGTGAATAATAGTCCGGACCCGTTTAGCCCAGTGGGCCTATGGGTCGGGTTAACCCGGTTTGACGTGTCTGACCCGACAGGGGTGTCGGGCCGGTCTGAAGTAAAATGCAGGTCAACCCGAAGGATGCAGCCCGACCGAAAGGGGCGCGGCCCGGCTTGCTCAGCCAGCTGGCCGAGCGTCTCATCCCGTAGGCCGAGTGGTTCGAGCCCCCCCTCCCCGGCTGTCCGAACCGGTGGTTCCAAGAGGCACCGCCCTTCCCAAACCGGCCGGCTAGGCTGCTCGGCCTTCTGGTGCATGTGGACCGCACGACAGTCTGTGGGTTTCTTCAGTGTGGCTCCCTCCTAGCGCCGCAGTCCGGCTCCGCCCGTCCGGCCAACATGCCGTCCGGTTTTCCAGCGCGACGCCCTCCTAGTGTTTTGGCTCCCCTTCACCCGACCAGCCGATGAGCCGACCGAATCTTCAGCCAAAGAAGCCCGCGATGTGGGCCGAAGTTCCTCCTGGACAGCTGGCATGACGAAGCTAGCTTCCGTCACCGCGTTCCTGACATGGCACGATGGCGTCGTGCCTCCTCTGCCTTTGGTTGCTGATTCTATGAATTATAAACAAGATCAAATGGAGGGTCATCAGGCCGTGTTCATTTGTCGCATTCCCTCTGTGTAAGATATAGCAATAATCCAGGATATTCACTTGAATAAAATGAGAATGAGGGAGTAATTTATTTTTATTAAATTAATCAAACCCCCTACCTCAACAATTGATGATGAACATCATCATCGCGGTAGACGGCGTCGCGAGGTGAGGATTCGTAGAGGTCGGTGGAGTGCGTCAGAGGAGGAAGCGGCTTGTCCTCACTAGTCGTGGAAAAGAGAATGGAAGGTGCATTGTCATTTTTTGTCGAACCGGAATTATTCGTCAAAGGAGACGTCGTTCTTCGTCGAAGGCCGGTGTTTATCCAAAATCTCAAGAGCTCTCCCAATATTCCTTATCACAACAAAATCTCTCCCAAAATAAAATAATAGGCTTCTCCCATTATTTTATTATCACATGCAATTTAAAATTTAAAATTCATACCACATTATTTAATAAATTGATGTGGTTGAATTCATTAAATTAAGGTTTTGGAAAGAGTTAATGAGGGAAAGAGGAGGAGTAGAGAGGTCTCATAAATATGGGAGAGTTGTCAAAATTAACAGGGGAGTTTAATGTGGGGGGGGGGTTAATATGGTTATGGAGTTTAGGGGGAAGTGAAAGGTTGGGGCTTGTGTGGGCCTCACCTTTCAATTATCCACAGATGGGATGTTCGGTGGGTGTGGGCCCCACCAACAACTTCCCATGGGAGGAATTGTCCTCCTTAGATATAGAATAAAATTGTATATACAATTTTATTTACTTATTTAATTAAGCCTCAATAAATAACTTCTCCTCCTATGAAAACGTGTCTAAGGTAATGGTCCACTTAAGCAATTAACGGCATTGTGAGTTCGTCGGTGCCCTGTGAATTCAATTCCGAGCACCGGTTCAAAAGATATAAAAACCCACTCGTTCGTTCACAGAACGTACCCAAACTAAACATCGGAAATTGATTATGGGCACACCGGCCTTGGAATCAAGTGCCACCAGAAGACACAGACTCCTAAATTTTCAAATAATTTAAGAAAAAAAATTCCTTGAAATTTACGGGTCTTTACACATCTTACCATTATAGGACACACCATATTTGGTTTGCTCTTATTGAGTGTTCTGATCCATCCACCCAGTAAACCATCCATGTGTTCCCTCCTAGGGATGTACCAATCTGATCTATCTCAATGTGATGTTCTGATCTCCCCCATTCTATCTCCACAAGATGCTAAAGTTGCGGCCATTATCATGTTAAACATGATATGCCTGAGTAAAACATTAGAATACAAGACTTTGGTTTAACCTTCTCCAGATGACATTAAACATGATACATAACTCTTGTTAAACATGATATTCATGAGGAAAAACTAAGAAGATATTCCTTTGGCATAAAAGTTTCCCGATGATGTTAGACACGCATCCTACCATGTGTTAAACATGATATGCCTAGGAAAACCTAGGAAGACCCAACTTTGGCATAACCGTCATTTCAAAACATTAAACTCATGGCCTAACTCGTGTTAAACATGAGATGCCCAATTTAAACCTCGGAAGACACACCTTTAGAGTAACTATCTCCACAAGACATTAAACTCACAGCTTACCTTGTGTTTAACATGAGATGCTTGAGGAAAGTCGTGGATGACATGCCAATTGTGTAACCATCTCTACAAGACATTAAAATTGCAGCATACCTCTTGTTAAACATGAGATTCCTAAAGAAAACCTTGGAAAATATTCCGTTGTTGTAACCGTCTCTGGAAGACATTAAACTCGTGGCCTACCTCATGTTAAACATGATATGCCTGAGGAATACCAAAGAAGACACCCCTTTGGGGTAATCATCTCCACATGATATTAAACTTGTGGAATACCCCATGCTAAACATGGAATGCTTGGGAAAATCTAGGAGGCATACCTCTAGCATATGATACCCCACTCCTGACGTGGGATCCCTCGGGTTCTGTTCCCTTGAGATGCACTCGTATAAGGAATAATATAGATTCCCCAATGTTTACACATCTAGATATTCCCCGACATGTCCGATGTTATCATCTACTCTGACCGAAGGTTGCTGCCATTTCAAGACCCCATGATATGTATTGACGAATGCAGTGTAATTATCTGGAGTCCACAAAGATATGGCACTAGGAATGAGATTCTCAATCCACGACATAATCTTCTGGGGAGACCCAGGCTAGGTAACGGGTTTCGAGGAGGAATCCACGGAAGGAAGAACTGACATCCCATAATCCCATTTCGATCAAGGAGCAAACTTACTTGAACTAGGAACTGATGTCGACCACCTTTTGAAAGTGGGAATGCTGGGTAACAAACAGTGTTGCGATCCACGAACAGACGAACACGTGTTCCATGACGAAAGCATCAGAAACATGGTCTTAATGTAGACCATGTAGAGACCATGAGCACCATATGAAAGGTATTTTATATTCAAATTGTATTGTTTACATTCATAATGAAATTTATTTTGATGAATGTTAGGACATGATTAACATTTCATATTTTATGAATGTCGTATTAAAGAATAAGATAATGAATCCTTTTTAATTGTTTGAGAATTATATTAGATGATTGAAGTGTATTTATATTAGAAATAATGAATTATGTTATATGAATAATGAAGTATATTTTTTTCAGGAGGGATTTCCAGAAAAAATTGAATGGGGGTGATTACCTAGAAAAGTGATTTAAAAGAAGGTTTTTATTTCTGTTAGGAGATGAAAAAACTTAATGTGTTCATGTGATAGAGAAAATTATGTTTAAATGTGATAAAGAGATGATAGATATGTGTAATGTGAATTTTATAGTATCAATGTACTCATAAATGATGTAGGATTTTTGTAAAAATAGGTTTATGATATCATTGATGAAGTTTACATCATTCTTTGATTTATGGAATATATCCATTAACATATATTCTATTTAAGGAATGAAGAGTCATTTATTTTTCTCAGTATTATTTTATGGTAATTAAGGATATTAACATGATTCAAAAGAATACAAGATTAATGTATTCACATGTTTTGTATGTGAAAACCAAGAGATAATTTATTATATATCTGTCAATTTTGTGAAGCTAATTTTGGAAAAAATAGTGAAATTCTTTATATTGGTTAAGATTTTCAACTTTTGGAAGGATTAAATGGTAAACCATTTATTGAATGGTTTTAGTTAAACATTGGATGTGGTTATAGAGAGTAATTTTTTATCTATCCAAATGAGGATATTTACATAATGGATAATAAGTACTAACAAATTATCTATGATTATAACTGATGATAAATGAAATTAAATATCATTATTTTGTGTTCTTATGATCCATTAGTTCTTCATGCATAAAAAATAAAATTAATTTTTGGTGTAAAAAATGAATAGGAAAAGTGTTTAAGGAACCACCAAATGATGATATTGTGCATATAAATTTATTACAATAGTATAAGTAATTGTACATGTGAAAATTCTTCAACATTAGGAAAATGATACTGAAATAAAATTTTTCCTTGTTATCATCATTTTTTATCATAGTAATGATCTATTCATGTGTATTGTGTTATGGTTATATGGAATATAAAATTATCTTTATCACACACATTATTTTGATTAGTGATCTTTATCACTATCATTATTTATTTATTTTTAATTCATTGTCCAAATATTAACCTATGTTATCTTCCGGGGAAAGCTAATTATGGGTTACATTTTGGTACTATTTGGTTTTAAAATCCTTATATATAATGGATGTCTTTTTATTCTTTTTTTCGATTTTGGTACCTATGAAGGAATCATTCATGTATTAAAATTCGGATAGCATAGATGAATTTTGATGGAAAAATGAAATCATTTTAAGGGGAAAACTGTAACACCTTGAGTTATTATGAAATATTAAATTTGGAATAGATTATAATTCATTGATGTGTTTTAATTTCATGATACAACATGTTATAATTAATTCAAATAGAAAAACATGTTATTATTTCACTATATTAAACACATAGATTATCTTCCAATATACACACACGACGATAGTCTAGTGTTACACCGAATATCATGTTCATTTGATAGCTTACATTATATGGATGATTGAGTTTTATCATACTATAATATACTATTAATATTATTGTATTTATCTGTAACATATTTGAATGGATTTTATTAATTAAAATATTTAAATTTTTAAATTACATTTTACACATTTATTTATAATGAATTATTAAGTTGCGCTTAATTTTAAATTTGAGTTAAAAAATATTTGAAAATAAAAAATTTCCTTTTCTAAAAAAAAATTTCTACGAAAAAACACGTTTTAAATAAATAATATAAAGAATAAAATTTTTATGATTTATTTTAATGATACATATATATATATTATTTAGTCAACTATTTAAAATTTATCATATTTTTTTTCAAAAGAAAAGAATATATGAAATCTTACGCATACAATGATAATTTTTTTATAAAATGTAGTTTTACCACCATTTACTAAGGAACTTATTTTAAAACTAATTAATGAAAAATTTTTCAATTATATTTTAATAATAAATATCATTGTTGAAATTGTATGAGGAAGAATATCGATTCCCCAATGTTTAAACATCTAGATATTCCCCGACATGTCTGATGTTGTCATCTACTCCGACCGAAGGTTGCTACCATTTCAAGACCCCATGATATGCACTGACGAATGTAGTGTAATTATCTGGAGTCCACAAAGATATGGAA
Organism: Viscum album; assembly: GCA_963277665.1. Taxonomy (NCBI): domain Eukaryota; kingdom Viridiplantae; phylum Streptophyta; class Magnoliopsida; order Santalales; family Viscaceae; genus Viscum; species Viscum album. The sequence goes on along the minus strand of OY728133.1, from coordinate 964,679,121 downwards.
CTAGGAATGATATTCAAAATCCACGACATAATCTTCTGGGGAGACCCAGGCTAGGTAACGGGTTTCGAGGAGGAATCCACGGAAGGAAGAACCGACATCCCATAATCCCATATCGATCAAGGAGCAAACTTACTTGAACAAGGAACTGATGTCGACCACCTTTGGAAAGTGGGAATGTGGGGTAACAACTAGTGTTGTGATCCACGAACAGATGAACACGTGTTCCATGACGAAAGCATCAGAAACATGGTCTTAATGTAGACCATGTAGATACCATGAGCGACATATGAAAGGTATTTTATTTTCAAATAGTATTGTTTACATTCATAATGAAATTTATTTGGATGAATGTTATGACATGATTAACATTTCATATTTTATGAATGTCATATTAAAGAATAAGATAATTAATCCTTGTTATTTTTTTGAGAATTATATTGGATGATTTAAGTGTATTTTTATTAGAAATAACGAATTATGTAATATGAATAAAGAAGTATAATTTTTTCAAGAGGTATTTCCAAAAAAAATTAATGGGGGTGATTACCTAGGAAAGTGATTTAAAGGAAGGTTGTTATTTCTGTCAGGAGATGAAAAAACTTAATGTGTTCCTGTGATAGAGAAAATTATGTCTAAATGTGATAAAGAGAAGATAGATATGTGTAATGTAAATTTTATAGTATCAATGAACTCATAAATGATGTAGGATTTTTGTAAAAATAGGTATATGATATCATTGATGAAGTTTACATCATTCTTTGATTTATGGAATATATCCATTAACATATATTCTATTGAAGGAATGAAGAGTCTTTTATTTTTTTTTCCGTAATATTTTATGGTAATTAAGGATATTAACATGATTCAAAAGAATACAAGATTAATGTATTCACATGTTTTGTGTGTGAAAACCAAGAGATAATTTATTATATATCTGTCAATTTTGTGAAGCTAATTTTAGAAAAAATAGTGAAATTCGTAATATTGGTTATGATTTTCATCTTTTGGAAGGATTATATGGTAAACCATTTATTGAATGGTTTTAGTTAAACATTGGATGTGGTTATAGAGACTAATGTTTTATCTAACAAAATGAGGATATTTACATAATGGATAATAAGTACTAACCAATTATCTTTGATTATAACTAATGATAAATGAAATTAAATATCATTATTTTGGGTTCTTATGATCCATAAGTGATTCATGCATAAAAAATAAAATTCATTTTTGGTGTAAAAAATGAATAGGAAAAGTGTTTAAGGACCACCAAATGATGATATTGTGCATATAAATTTAATACAATAGTGTAAGTAATTGTACTTGTGAAAATTCTTCAATATTAGAAAAATGATACTAAAATAAAATTTTTCCTTGTTATCATCATTTTTTATTATAGTAATGATCTATTCATGTATATTGTGTTATGGTTATAAGTAATATAATATTATCTTTATCACACACATTATTTTGGTTAGTGATATTTATAACTCTCATTATTTATTTATTTTTAATTCATTGTCCAAATATTAACCTATGTTATCTTCTTTGTAAAGCTGATTATGGGATACATTTGGGTACTATTTGGTTTTTAAATCCTTATATATAATGGATGTCTTTTTATTCTTTTTTTCGATTTTGGTACCTATGAAGGAATCATTCATGTATTAAAATTCTGATAGTATATATGAATTTTGATGGAAAAATGAAATCATTTTAAGGGGGAAAACTGTAACACATTGAGTTATTATGAAATATTAAATTTGGAATAGATTAAAATATATTGATGTCTTTTAATTTAATGATACACCATGTTATAATTAATACAAATAGAACAACATGTTATTATTTCACTATATGAAACACATAGATTATCTTCCAGTATACACACACGACGATAGTCTAGTGTTACACCGAATATCATGTTCATTCGATAGTTTACATTATATGGATGATTTAGTTTTATCAAACTATAATATAATATTATTATAATATTATTTATCTCTAACATATTGGAAGGGATTTTATTAATTAAAATATATAAATTTTTAAATTACATTTGACACATTTATTTATAATGAATTATTAAGTTGCACTTAATTTTAAATTTGAGTTAAAAAATATTTGAAAATAAAAAAATTCATTTTCTAAAAAAATATTTTTCTACGAAAAAACACGTTTTAAATAAATAATATTAAGAATAAAATTTTTATGATTTATTTTAATGATATATATATATATATTATTTAGTCAACTATTCAAAATTCATCATATTTTTTTCAAAAGAAAAGAATATATGAAATCTTACGCATACAATGATAATTTTTTATAAAATTTAGTTTTACCAACATTTACTAAGTAACTTATTATAAAACTAATTAATGAAAAATTAATAAATTATATTTTAAAAATAAAAATCATTGTAGAAATTGTATGATCAATTAAATCTTAGGGTTATTTTTAGTTATTTTTTTAGTTGTTTTTTTAGTTGATAAATAGCCAAGAAATATGAAATTAAATTAAAAACTGGGGTTTCATTTTAATAATTTATAATGTTGAAATATATTTTGAACAAATTTTATTGTCAAATTAGTAATATTTTACAATTATTATTCAATTTAGATCATTTGAATTAATATCTCTTGAAATTGGATATAAAAAAAATTCAGAATGTTGAACGTTTTCTAATTAAAAATTCATTCTCTCGTACTTTCTACAGGATTAAATTTGAAATAATTAATGAAATATTTTTATTGGAATTTTGAAATATGTATTAAATATTTTGAATTAGATAAATTTATAATATACAATGTTTCCAAATTTTTTTGCAATCATTATTAGTGAAAACATTGAAAAATTGTAACAATTGCAAAGGAAAAATGAGATTACTTAGGGACTAAAATTAAATCTTAATGGAAAAATGATGTAGAAAACTGATTAAGACACATTTTTGGAAATATTTTGACCATATCCCCTATTTGATCTGATATGTTTCATTATTGGAAGAACATTATGTAAGGGTGACCTTGTAATAGTGTTTACCTTTTGGTATTTACATGAATGCCACTTCTCATCCACTATAAAAGGGAATTCACTCTCCCCAATTTCATCACACAAATAAATTATTTGGATCAAACAATACCTATATAATTAACTTATAATATTAACCCATCTTGAAATGTAATCCACAATTTATTCAAAAAAGCTTCCATATATGTCCATTTGGGAAAACTAATTGTAGGTACATGAAGAACATGTAATGTTCGTCAATGTGTATTCATGTTTCATTTCATACTAAAACACCATAAAATATTAATATTCCCTGATTATATAACATAATAAATATCATAAATACACTATGATGTTTTTTATAGGTATCAACTACAACATTATACACATCCATCAAATGTGATATCCAATCATCGTTATTGAATTATGTAGACTACCACCTCCAGAACAAATGTCATTTATTATTTTACTACCACAAAAAATGGTTGATGATAAATATATATTAATAGTATATATATAATATATATATATATATATGATTATTATGATGTATATGTTTTTTTGTTAGATAACAGATTCCTCGATGCTATCCATTTTTCACTAATATGATAACATCGTTGGTGTGTTTGTAAGTGTAAATCCTCACGAAGTGAAGTAATGCATTCATGATTTATATTGAATGTATTAACAATGGTTTTCATAAAAATATGTAATATATATTTATAGAATAAATTATTCTATCATGATAATATATGATATAAATTTTTCTTTCAATCTAAAAAGATAATAAAAATAATGGTTACTTGTGGGTAAAATGAACGATGTATAAAATTTATACTTTTATATTTTATATATTAATATCAATAAATATATAATGAATATAAATTATATTTATTCATAATTATCAATTTGGATATAATTAAATCATGATCTATGTAATATAATAGATAATATAAAATAAAAACATGTAGAAAAACCAATGCAGTTATTACTTAAAATATGACTTTAACCAAGATTTATTAATAAACAAGTAAAAATAATATTAAAAGAAAATAATATATGATTATATATATTAATATGGTTTTATAAAATATTTAAAATATAGATATATTTATTTTTCAGAATGATCAAATGAGTAAAATGAAATTTTTGACTTAATATAAGGGTATCTCTGTTCTGACATTTATTTCTGCGAGACTTTTTCCATATTCACTACTCATTTCATTGGTATTGTGTATATAATGACCAATGAAATGTTATATCATTATTTTATATTATTAAATTATCTTAAAAGTTTTAATTGATTGTATTATTTTATGTGTCTCACAATTCATAAGTAACTCAAAAAGGCAGGAATTTCTATCTAACTTTTTTCATTTTGTGAGACACATGATATTTAAACAACCCATTTATTCTTTCTATTGTATATAATTAAAATTATATTTTTTTTTATAATTTTCCTCATCAAATTTATTGGGTTTTATATATCCATTTTTTGATCCACATTTTAGGGTGTCTACATCCTCAATGTTATAAATTTAGTAATAGATTACTTTCAAAATTTTCATTCATTGAGACATAAGTTTTGATATACATGTATCTATTTTTATATATTGTATATTCTGATCCATTAAAAAGTTATATCATGAGTCTATTAAATTTAATTATATTTTAAGCTTCATGTAATGTTATTATTTTATAGGTATTATTATTTAATGTTATTAAATTGGTAAGGGTTTATTACAAAAATCTCATCATTTATCAACATTGATTATGATTATGCTTCCTTTGATTGAATTTTATTATCCACACCACAACAATTATAATGAATTATAGTATAATTTTGTTATTTATTATATATAAAATTAATATTACTATTTTTCCAAACATTAGTACATATGATAATTAAGAAATTATTTTTGGAAAAATGATACATTATTTATCTCTTTAGTCAAAAATCAATTATATTCAAAAACCATGTTTTCAAAAAATGCATTAATATTTTTCTAAATTATATTTAAGATAATTTTCGTGCAGATGAATTATAAATAATTATTATATTTTAATAATTTTTTATAATATTATTTAATGATTCAATAATAAGAATCAAGAATATTTTCAATGAAAATGGTTTTAAAAAATTTTAAATTATAAATATAGTTTTTTAAAGTTTAAATGAATTTTTCCACAATAAATTTAGTAAATGTTTTTGTAATATTAATTAAAATATTTTCAAAATGGGTTTCAAATAAATGATTTCAATTAAAAGTTTTTCTATTTTTTTATAATGTTTATTTTCTTTATGAAATAGTCAAAATGATCATTGAATATAAATATAAAAATAAGTTGACATCCTTATATATTGGTTATGATTTACAGGGTTAATTATACCAAAAAAAATTATTATTCCTTTTTGGATTGGTTTGTTTTTAAGAGGATAATTTATTTATAAAACCCATTTCTATTCCCCGGGTTAAATGATGATAAAATTATTATACAAACAACATCTTTTAATGTTAATTTTAGGATAATATAATTATAAAAAGTGAATGTTTTCCATATTTTATGATATAATTAACTGTTTTTATAGCCATTTTGTTTCATGGGTTATGATATGATGTTTATGATACCCATATTATTTTTGGATAATAATATAATTTCTGTTTTAGCATCTTGTGTCACACATATTTATGATAAAATTATGTTATTGGTGGGGACTATATTTACAAAAAGGCATTGATTAAATATTTATATCTCATGAGATAGACAAGGATGGAATAGAGAATGAACCATGTCACAAAAGAGATATTTTTTTGCTAATATGGACTTGGTAGTCAACTGTGACTACTATGATGGCCTTGGGAGAGAACCTTGACTAGTAATATGGTCTTCATAGTGAATCATAGATATTAATATGGTTTGAGGAGTGATTCCATTCATCTAATATATCCAGGGATGTGATCATTGACTACTTTTCAAGTTATTTCATATCTTTTTGTGTCTTCTATTATCAATGTCATATTCCTATGTTATGATATTATATATTATGTTTCTAATTCACTTATAATTAATGAATTATTATAGGTTAATTATTATTACATTTCTCTTGTGTATGATCATTTATATTCTTGGTATTTTTTTTTGGTTTATGCTCATGTTATTATACCCTTATGTTCATCTTATGTATATGTTTAACCTTTATTTATCCTTACAAGGCCTCAAGATCACCCTTTCTTGTGTTTACTTTAACCATGTTATGATTAATAGTTTTATAAAGGAGTTATAAATGTGAATATGTTTAAGGGAAAAATTATATATCCTTAAAAAAGTTAGTAAATTATGTTTGAATCTTCCAAATACAGTAAAAAGATATACTTTTTTGTCATGTTATTTTTTTTGGGTTCTTAATATTCAACTAAATTGATGTAAATCCATATAAGAGAGGTGTAAGATTCTATTAGGTTTTTTAATAGGAATGGACCGAAATTTTTTCATAAAAAATCAACACTAATGTAAATAAATAATAAATAACATGAAGAATCACATTAAAACATTTATATAACAAATTAACATTATTAAAAAAATAATTAAAAATCAATTATCATTTAGTAAACCATATAATTAAAAATAAATAACTATTAATAGAATTTTACAATTAAATAAATTTGATAATTTAATAATGTGTTAATTAAGTAATTTATCAAAAAAATATTGAAAAATTATTAAAGTTATTCAAATACTAAAAAAACCCATTTTTGAAATTTAAAAAACAAAACCATTAAAAACATTCGACCAAAATTACCACTTCCCATTTTGAAATTTATCCAAAATTATATTATAATTGTTATATAAAAGATAAACCCTTCAAAAATTACATTAAAATAAATAGAGTGGTGTTTTTGCAATGAGAATATTAATTTTTTAAAATATTCAATGATAGAAAGAATTAAGAAAAAATAATATTTTAAAAATAAATGTTTTAAAAGTATTATCTTCATAGAAAATTATTTTATTATAAAAACATATTTACAAAAAAATTGAATGTCATCGATAATACAATCATAGATTTTTGGAATGTTACATTCCCGATTAAAACTTCATCTTCTAAAATTTAACTGATTCTAAGGTTTGTGTGGAAATATCATCTAATTTATTATCAGAAAGAATAAATTATAGTCTCTTTTCACCATTATTTACATGGTGAATAATAAAATGATATCATGCATCTTTATGTATAGTTCTATAATATTGAAAAGGCGGTTCAAAAATAAAATTGTTCTTGGTTTACCATATTAAATAAGAAATTATTCAAAAAATCAATTGAAATAATACACTATTTTATCCAAATTATATGAGAACAATAAATGGAATAAAAAAAATATTCATCCACATTTATGGAAATAACTATTAAAATTTCTTTCTTAGAGCTCTATGAAATTATTATTTTATTAAAAAGCGACCCACACTATTAGTTATTTTTTAGTCAACTATACAACCTCTAAATCCATAAATTGTGTATGATAGTAACTGAATAATTTTCTCATTAGAATATAATAATCTAATAAAAATATTAACATTAACATATCAAATTACTTTTTTAACAACTTTAAGGTGAATTTCCAAAAAATAATATTATGATGGTTGGATAAGATGTAGTGTGATAAAATAAGTTAAAATTATCATGACTCTATATAATTATCATATAATTGATCATAACATATTCATATAAGTCCAATTTTTAATTTTTAATCATTTGTGTTTGCATCGCTTTAATATAATCAAGTCCAAACATCATTATTTGTTCTTTAGAAAACACGATTTGATTTATTAAAATACTATATTTCATTTCATCGTTTTGTAATCCAATAAAAACATTAATTTCTCTCATTAAATTCATGTCAAATTAATTTTTATTACCTAAGAATAATCATTAGACATAGAATAATTTGTTAAACCAAATATTATATCATAAAAATATATCTATATACTCATCATATATTTTGAAACACTTTTTATAAACATTTTTGGATCAATCTTAAATTTTAGAAAATTTGTTTGTAATATAAAATATATAGGTCTTTAATGAAAAACTCTTTCTGGTTGCTTAAGATAATATAAGGACGTGTAAATCATAAATATTTGGTTTCAAAAGATATAATTTTCAAATCTATATGGTTTCCGACCTTTTTTATCCTAATTTAACTATAAAATACCCCTTTTAAATCCATTTCAAATAGTTTTCTATTTTGAAAAAGTGTAATGACTAATAGGATTATAATTTTTTTCATCATTGAAATAGCAGAAAAGGAATTCTCAATTTAAATTCCATGTTATCAATAATAACATTGAGATAATTTTCATACATTACTTATAACTACGTTTCCATCTATATAATGTTTATTATAAAAAATTTGTTTAGCTCCTCTAATAGGATTACCACAATTAAAAAAACTATGTCCGACACGATTTTATTTTCTTGTTTATTTAATCCATCATATATAATAATAATCAAATTTTAATTATTTAATTAGAATTCAATATTTACAGGAATAAATTCTGCAAGGAAAGTTGAATTGTCATAGAAATGAAAAAGATATTTTATTTTTTTAATTCTATATTCTATGTTACCAATTTATTTTTAAATAGGGTGATTTTTATGAATTTTCGATAAATTTGAATCATTTTGAGAGGATATAAAATCCTCCTCAAGTGAGGAATTATCATTATCGATGTCATTATATTTACAAAAAAAATTATTTAAATGAATTATTTTCAATATAAGATTTAGAATCCCTATTATTAATGTTTTTTATTAAACATAACATGGATAATTTATTCGAAAACTAATGGGATGAAACTAAATATGAAAGATCATAATGTATATACAGAAGGATCAATTCAGTAGCGGTGAATTGTAGGTTTAAAAACATTTTTTTATCCATAATAGAATTTAGTATGAAATGAATTTAAAGAAATTAAATTCAAAATACCTCTTAATGTATTGAAACATTAATTAGACTAAGTCCTAGGCCTTGTTATGAAAGTATCATAATTAGGTTGATTGTGATATTGTAATACATGGTTCACCAAAGAATTTAATAATATTAATGGATGATACAATTTAAACCATGTAAGTCTGTAAAATATCATAATGAAAATGGTTAGGATGAACAGAGTAAAAAAACAATAATTCAATCAAAAAGAATAATAAATAATTTTATGTAATTGAAAAGATTGTAATCACTCAACTTTTAATTAAAATGATCATAAAAAAATTATATTACATATGTATCATAATAACAATGATTATGATAACCAAAATAAGTTATATAACAATACAATTCATAATATATTAAAATGTTACAGAAATATAGGAGAATACAAAAAATTTAAATCCAAAGATAAGGGAATCCAATAAACTTTGATAAAGGTCCCTTGATTTATAATTTCAAGGATGTCTCTCTTACTTACACTATTGTAGGCCGTTGATACAATTATTGACATATGTCTTTCTATCCTCACAATAAACAGATCAACATGGTGATCATCGCCTCTATATTTCTATCTTTAGATGCCCTTGATCAAAAAATGATCAGCATATCTGTCTTCTTATCCATGGAAGTGATCAATTGTAATAACTAAAAAATAATGTCACAATAGGAAAAGAAAATATCTTGATATTAATAAGTATAAAAAACAAGATGTTCACAACTTGACTTTATTGTGATTCACACAATGTATAGATTTGAATGATGTCTCACATGATGTCTTGAATTCATCAAAAATGTTCTGAGATCATTTATTTGACTTTTTATTTATAAGAAAGTGTCCTAATGGTCATATTTGATTACAATGGTCAGATTTTTTTGTAGAGAATATAGAGGGACATGGAAACATGGCACTATAATGGTCATCTTATAATTGAAATAACTACATCGTTTTCTAATGCAAATTTAAAAACATAAAATATGAAATCATTTTCATAAAATGGTTTTCCATTCGACACGACATTATTTTATAATAATGATAGAATTTTTCAGGAAATAATATAACACTTATGTAAAAATTTAATGTTTATATTAAAGAAGTAGGATGCTTTTAGTGATAATAGTGAATACGATTTATTTTTTTTGTGTGATACTTAATGTTTTGTATGATGGAAATTAGAATCAATGTGGCTAATAAAAATCATATTTATTGAGTACGATGTAAATTGTATCTGGGTTCATAATAATAATCATGAAGTATAGTAAAACTTATGGGAGAAACTATTTTTTTATTAATATGAAAACCCAAAATGAATAAAAATACTTAATTTAAATAGAGTACAAGAATTCATTTGAAATTGTAGTTTCTGATTTCCAAAACAATATGTAATATAAATGTCAAAAGTTGAATATTACCTAAAAAATCTCTAACTTTTTGGAAAGCACAAACTAAAAGAAAAAACGGATTAAAAAGGTAAATTGTTACCATATTCAGAAGTGAACACATATACTTATCTCCCTTTGAGTTTTAAAAAACATTTGAATATTATTTGAATACGAATAACCACCCCCTTCAGATAACAAAAAAACTAAAGATCATATTCTCTATAGAAATTCTCCCTCTTACTAAAATAATTTTTTTTGAGAAATTATCACCCTATTGAATACATTCTCCCCATTTTATGATTTATCCTCTCCATTAGGATTTAAAAAAGGTTTTTATAGGATTATCTAATACCTAAAAAGGGTTAGTAAAAAAATATACAAAAAAATAATTAATTTGATCATATATAAAAAAATAAATGATTATTTATAAAAAATATAGAAAACATCAAATAAAATTAAATATAAGTATAAATTTATTTCAATTGATTTAAAAAACAACCACAAGATTTAAAAAAAGATTCATTTAATTTGGTTTTTTCTTACCTATGTATTCATTCTTGAGGTAAAATAATACAATCAAAATTTTTTCTGAATTCTTTCCTTTCATCAATTATCAAATAAATATTTTTTTGTTGACACTAGAGTTTCTATTCTTCGACATCAAACAATTGGGCCTTGTTACAAATCAGTTCTTCCAATGATTTCAACTTCTCTTCCGGAATAAATATTATGGCTTCTAGATCTTTGTTATTATTCTCTTGGGATTAAATCATATCAGTCAGCAATTTTTTTATTTTCATGACTATTAACTCATCTTTATAAAACATTATCATTGAGTCTTGTGATTAAAATTAATCAACATCATTTCAATCACATTGAAATATTCATAATGATTTACATCTAGCCCTTTGGCTTATTTCAATTTTTGAGTATAATTTCATTGTTACATGTTGTATACATCTGAGATTTTTATCATAAGTCCTCTAAGTACTTCAATTTTGTCTTCATGAAGTTGGAAAGATTCACTAAACTTATGAAATGAACTCACAAAATTATTACAATCATTTTTGGGTAATTTTTTTCTTTTATTGAATACTTTTAAATCCCCCTTGAGTTTCTCCGGTCCTTTTACTTGAAGAATGATAGAATCTAATCACATATTTTTATTTCCCACAACAAAACATATTGTACATTACATTCTTAGTAAATAAATGATTTCTTTTCAAATTATTCTCAATTATTGAACAACATATTGACCACTTTTCAAAGAGATAGTCTCCTCAGAATCATTGCCGTCTTCATAATTAGAATGATCTCCAATATGAATTCTTACATGATCATCATCTGAATTCTGATATCGATTGACATCATATCAGGTTTCTTTTTTATTTGTGATGTATCAAGGGACGATCTTACTGGTATTGTATCTGATAGATAATTGTGTTCATTAGTATTTTATTTTTCACCATTCTGGTTTTCTCTTTCTCCCTTTTATTATTTTTTTATTCTTCTTCCAATTGAATTTTATCATCACATTTCTCTTACTCTTCATTGATACATTCATCAAGTTAAAATTATTTAGTTACCTATTATTCTTTTGATACTTGTTCTATTGAGAATCATGATGGTGTCGATTCTTCACCAAATATTTTTTTATTTCATTTTTTATCAGAGGGAGTGACTCATTATTTATTAAACCTATCCATAAAATTTATTTTGGAACATTTTTCCAACTCCATTCATAAAATTATTTATGTCAATAATATATTCTAGTATCTTCGATAATGTCTTTTGTAATCATTCTTTTAATGTTTATAAAGTTCAAATGTTTGAAGCAAGAGCATAAAGCGGATTGAGAATGAATTTTTTTCTCTTTATTTAAATTTAGATTGTTCCATTCTCTACATGGAAATTATTTATAAATTATAAACACTTTTATTATTTGTTTTTATTATATAATTGGACTTGGATACATTTTATTTTTCTGAAATTATGGGTACATGTTGTTTTGGTATTATTTGGATTCCTCCAACTATCTCTTTTGGAGTCTCAGCTTCAACATCATTAAATATATTTGTAGATACTTTATTTTAATGAAATATCAATCGATTTACAGTATCATAAATAATATAATGAATTTTTAGATTTCATAGTACTCTCGTAATAGGAATATTACAAAAAAATCAATCATTCTTGAAGGAACTGATTAAGGTTGGTTGGAAACAAGATCAACTTTGACTTGATTGCTCGTGACTTTATTTTAATGATGGTTATGAAGATGTAACCATCTAATTTGTTCTTCCTCATATTAAAATGGAATTAAATTTTTAATACAACTAAATAATCGATAGTTTATCTATAAACACTCTTGGGGATTTATAAACCTTCCAATTAGAGTGAGGTCAGTATATTGCAAGATAAAAGATGAGTGTTTTTTATCATTATGAATCTCAACAAGGTATTACTTATCAATTTCATTTATGTTTGTTCACATTTATTGTGGAAGCATAAAAGATGAAAAAGTAACCTTCATTAGGTAGGTTAATAAGAATATGATTATCTTGTTTAGCTGACATACTGATTTCTCTATCATAAATAGGAATATATACCTTCATGTAATTACAACATTTACAATTTTATAGAGTTATATGACATTATCCGTAATGATCAGATCTTTTTTTAGGATTTTCCACACACATGCTCCCATCCTTTAAAATAATTTTTTAGAGATGAAAATTACTAGTGATAAAACGATTTGGTGATAAATCCTTCCTTGAAGACGTTTAATTTTGAGAAATATTTTAGTTCCATTTTCATTTGGAGAATATTCTAACGATTCAAAAATGAGCATGATTGAATACACTGAGTATATAATTCTTCGGTCTGGGCTACATGAGAACTGGAAAAGTATCATCACAAATAAGAGGACATCTAATGTGGGACATGGATGGGGGTGAATTATATTGCTAAAATAAGTATGAAACAAAGTCTCCTATAGTTTTTATTAGATCATGTATATACAATAGTTGATTAGAACTACTGAGATTTTTTATTATCTTTATTTAAATAATAATTATCTTATTCATTGTGAGTCTGATAACAGTTTTCAATGAAAATAAAATTACAAACAATAGAAATGAATTAAAATTGTATAGTATAAGGAATTAAACCTTTTAGAATATCAAGAATTATTTTTTAGTTTTTATGAATTATTCATCAAAAAATAAATATTCTAATAAAATACATAAACAATTTTGATGAAAAAAAATTTATTATGAAAATTATGAGTAAAAAAATTTATACTCATGAAAAAATATTTCGGTGAGAGAAATTTCCTTTACGAAGAAAATTTTAGTTACAGTTTTTTTATCAATCATATATAACAACCCATTAAAAATGAATACTGTAAAGTAATGAGATAGTTAAAAAATAATAATTAAATGAAAATGATTACTTCACGGTGATCGTTCCAAGATTCTTTTTAATATATTGAATTTTATCAAAAGGTAATGGTTTTCTAAAAAAATCGGAAAGTTGTTCTTGTGCTCCGATAAACTGTAAAATGATATCTCATTTTAGTGTGTCATCCCAAAGAAATTGGTCCCTAATATCTACCTGTTTTTCATAAGAGTGGTGTGCAAGGATTTTACTTAAATATATATCACAAGAATTATAAAATTGAATTTGGGTTTTAGTAAAACTCATTCCACAATCTATGAGTGTGGGTTCTATCCAAGACACATGAGAAAAATAACATCTAGCAGTACATATTCGTCTTCAGCAGTGGAAATAGTTACAGAGTTTTGTTTCTTACAATAAATAGATACAAATAAATCCCTTACAATGAAATTTTTTTTATATACTTTATTTTATCCATTATAAAACCACCAAATTCCGCATCCAAAAAAACATTTTAATTCAAAACCACTTCAAAAAAATTTAAAAAGTCCCAAATCCATAGTTACATTTAAATAAAAAAATAGTTCAACAACATTTAAATGGGATTACTTTTGTTTTTTATAATACCTTGTACATAAGAATAATGAAAAAAATTAAGTCTACATTGTTACCGGTTATGTATAATAAGTTTCTTATCATCCCTTTAAATGTTATTTGATTTTCTAGTTGTCTAGATTCATTATTTACAAGAGTATTTGTTGTATTGAAGAGAGTATTAATACATTTACTATTAACATATCCATACATTGTATAAAGATCTTTATCATAATTATATTGGGATATATATGTCCCTTATAGTGTTTTGAGAAATTTGAATACCAAGAAATAATGTTAACTCTCTCATCATATTCATCTCCAATTTAGATTTCATATGATTCATTAAATAATTAGTTTTTGATTACTGAGTTGATTTGAATATAATTTCATTAATATAAATTTGAGTTAACAATTTTTTTTTTGATTTCGTTCCTTATAAATTTTTTTGGATCTGTTATTCTATTTATAAAATTATTTTTGAAGGTAATATCCATATAATCAATCATACAAGGATATCAGGGATTCATAAATGAAATATAATTATTTGGTAATATTTGAACCATATTTAGGACGTTTTGTATCTTTAAAACAAGGATCTTATTCAACATAAACTTCCTCATTATCATATTTTTGACGAGAATCACACTTTACTTCCATTTGAAAATGTATGAAATTAAGGAATAGTGTCAGTCAAATAGAATCTGTATAGATTCAAGTCTAGATACTAGAGAATATGATTCTTCATAATATATTCCCTATTGTTGATAAAAATATTTATTAAGTATTCTTACTTTATTTGTAATTATAATTCCATTTTAATCACAATTTTTTTTATGATCCATTTTACACCAACTATAGATGTTTCTTTAGGTCTTTAAACAAAGGATAAAAATTTAATCCTTTTGAATTAATTTAGTTCATCATTGATTTTGTTAATCCAACATTCATCACATAAAAATTCATTTGGACATTTGGGATCGAATCGTGAATGAAATTATAGATGTTCTACTTCATTTTCAGTGAAATTTTAATACTTAAAAGTTTATTTATATCACCAATGATACTATTACTAGGATGATTCTTAAGAAACAATAGATTTGGATTTTGAATAAACATATTCATCTGCATAAGATAGAATGAATTATAAATTGAATACTTGAAAAAAATTACATTAGTATTTTTTGATTAAAATATTTTTCTATCAAAGGTTAATAATATGTATTGGAAAACACATCATAAGATATAGTATGGGGTTATTTAAAATGAAAAGGATTAGTTTCATCAAATTCAACATGTAATATATGATTAAAATTACATGAAGTTTTATTAAAAACCATATAAGCCTTAGAAGTTGTGGAATAAGATAATAAAATACATTCATTGGATGTGGGATCAAATTATTGAATTATCTTTTTAATTCCAAATTAATACATTCCATTAAAATACATTGATGTATGATACTTTTGGTTTTTGGCTGGTCCAAAACACATAATGTTTTTTATTACGAAATCTTATAATTAAAACTAAATTCATAGTATAACAAGAATCCCTCACATTATGATCTCAATAATGTTTTTCAAAAGATAAATCACACAACATGGTTCTTGTTATCTCAAGAAGAATAAGAATTCTTCTTTCGACAAAACCACTTTTTAGGACTTTTGAGAGATAAAAAGATATGTTTAATTCCATTATAACTAAATAAAGATTCAAAATTATAAGTTATAAATTCTCAACCACGATCACTATGAATATTTATCAATGAATTCTGTTTCTTAATTATTACTTTGGATATAGATGTTTGTAAATATTAATACTCTTTAAATTACTTTTTTAGAAAATAGACCCATGTATGTATAATATAGTCATCAACTAAAACAAATACACAGTACCTGAATCAAATAACTCCAGTCTATATATTACAAAATAAGGACATGTGAAACAAATAAAAAGCATGATATCTTGAAACATAACTATGTGTATTAAATCTTAACGTATATTTCATGCCATATTAACCAGTATCAACAACTTTTGAAGAATAAAATATATGTTTTGATAGACCCTAAACAAGTATTTTGAATTAAAATTTATATAATTTCCAAGGGAGAATTCTCTTAAAAGTATATTACATAAACAATATTGATATTATGTTGAAATAATTCATGGTATGTCATCTCCAATAATGACTTCTATGTTCAGTTTGTATACATTCTCATGCTGGTGGGAAGAAAGAACAGATTAATCCATTGAATTGTGTACTACACATTTATCATTATAATAATTAAAAAGGTAACCTTCATCACATAGTTGAAATATTATTATATGTGTGTTATTAAGACCCATAAAATATAAAACATTTTAAATAAAATATTTTCCTAGAATAACAATATATCTTATACCAACAAACCTTTCGTTGAGATTTGTATTTGAAGTTAAATCTTCTTCTTCTCATTCCAATAATATTTTTTATTTATTTTTTTTACCTGTATTGTACCTATAACATACACTGTAAATGTACCAAATATTTTGGTTGTTAATACTTCCATTGTTTTCCTATAAATAAATAAATTTAGTTTTTAGAATCTAAACCTTTTTTGATAAAGAAATATTAGAATGAAAAATTATTGGAACCCACATTTCAATTGAAAAATATTCTTTATGGAATCCCAAAGAATAAATTGTATTTAATGAACAATTTTTAGTCCAATGGCCTCCACATTGACATTTGGTGAAAAAGGGTGAATTTTTAGGAACAAAATAAATGTTACTAAATAATGGTTTTGAATGACTAAAACCCATTCTCAAAATATTACCTTTTTAAATGAATTTGTTTATAGATTTTTTTAAAACCATATGTACTAAAGTGTTTCATTAGTTTCATTAAAGATATTTTTTAGAAATTAGTTTTAAAACTAAATTATTATCTACATTAGTGATAGATTCAGAAGTGAGTTTTGAGTCAAAAATATTTTTCTCTGAATTAACATTTCCAAACACGTTTGAATGCACATCCTGTACATTACTAGCATCCTTAAGATTTTTAGAAATAAAATCATATTGAAAATAATTTTTATCAATATCATTAGAACGATCTAATACATCCTTCGCTAAAACATTTATTCTTGAATTATCTTTCTCTTATTTGATTCTAACATTTAAATTTTCATATTCAAGTAATTTTGGATGTCTGGAAACAGATTCATATAAATGTAGAGAATTATATTTTTCATAGAAATACATTTCATCATAATAATTATATCCATTTTTACTTGGGTAATTATTTTCTTACTGAAATATTAGTCATAGATTCAGTTGTGTGTACATTTTCAATTAAACATTTATTTCCAATAGATATTTAGGAAAAAAGTCCAATATTCTTCTTTCCAGTGTATTCAATGTCTAAGGGTTCATTAGGAGAATCTACACCTCTAGCACTCCAAAAGTCATTTTCCTTAGATAATTCATATCATTTTAACTTGTAATAATTTTCATTATTATTATTATAATATCATTCATTTCTATCTTTCCTTTTTAGCTTTTGGAAATTAGGATTCATTTGTTTAGTTTTCATACATTAATAATATGTATATTTTGAATGGTTATTATCATTATTTTACTTGTTATATTTCTTATATATATACTAAAAATCTGAATTTCCAACAATAGTATTCTTCCTTCGAGAAATATTGGATAAATCATTCTCTGAATGTTCTTATTCGCACGAGTCGGATTGAATCACAACATTCTTGGTTTATGTAGTCATAAAACTCTTCTCAATATTATTTTCTTTATTTTGATTTAATGTTATATAAAATAAATTCATTCATTAATTTTCCTATTTTTAATAGCATTTCAAACAATTTTCATGTATGACAAGTGTTCTAAACAACTCCTCAAGAGTAATACTTGTAACATTTGATGATTAATCAATAATAGTTATTTTTTATTCACACTCATTGGCCATGATTTTTATGATCTTATAAACAACATTTTTATCATCTAGTTCTTTGTCTCCCATGGATTGTAAATTGTTAAAGATTTCCATAAATCATTGTTGTGACTTACCAATATATTCCCTACTCGGGAATTCACAGATTGAAATTCTACTCTTAAAAAAAGTATTCTAGTCTCAACCACATTTGATGTACCAAAATGAGTTATCTCAAGATTCTTCCAAATATTATTGGCTACTTCACAAGATTAAATATAAATATATATTTCTAATCATAGAACAAAGAAATGTATTTCATACAATGTAATTCAGTTGATACTATTGCTTCACATGACTAATAAAGAGTCCAACTTACTTATCCAAAATTATATATTCACAAGTTCGAATAAAAAATTGGTGTAATACAGTGTTGATTACAGAGGTATTCATTTGATCTCTCTAATATTCATAATATCCAGCATAAAAATTTGGTGTTCTAGTAGGATTTAGATTGTTAATTGAACCAACATTATGCCCTACCATCTTCAAAATAGTTCAATTTTTTTCCTACCTAACACATTAGATTAAAAAACTTTTTTTTTAAAAAAAGATTATAAATTAAATTTAACTTACTCGTAAAAGATCATAAGAAAATATATTTCTAGTAGAAACCACCTTAGATACATGTTGTTGGATTATAATGTATATATTTATGGAACAATACAAGTGGGGTGGGGGTTAATTTTAGGCCTATTTTTTAAATTCATATCCTTAAAGAATTTATTTCAAAATAATTTAAACTAATTCAATTCAAAATACTAGTTAAGGTGTTAATACATTAATTGGATAAGGTCCTAGGTCCAGTTATGAAAGTGTTTAATAATATTGATTAAGATATTCTAATAAACCTTTTATAAATAAAATTACAAGTATTAAAGGATGAAATTATTGAAATAGAGAAACATGTAAAATATTACAATAAAAGTGGTAATGATGATTAGAGAATAGAAATAAAATTATTCAATATTAAATCATAATGAATCATTCTGTGTAATTGAAAATAATGAAATCTATATAATTAAAATTACAAAGGTGTGAATGGCTCTGATTTTTATTGGGAGGATTATGTTTTGGGAGATCAACTTTCCTCTTTTATGAACAATCAATGTGAGGAATCTACTTTCAGTCCGGTGTAAGTAATTTGATTATTATCAATAAAAGGATCTTGATATTCTGGGCAGGATCTCAGTCATTAAAAAAATAATGCACTGGATATGTAAAATAATTCAATTGCTTTAACCCAAAGAGAAGGGTATCTAATAAATTTGGGTAATTTTACCTTGATTTATACATTCTAGGAAGTCTATCATACCCACTCTAGGTTAATCCAATGATATAATGATCATCTTGAATCTTTATATCCCTAAAATCCCACTATCAAACAAGTGATATATGCCTATATCGTATTAACCTTGGAAGAACTCAATTAGAAATTGATCGGCATGTATGTCTTCCTATACAAAGAGGCCCTCATTCGTAGTCACCAATTATTGGTGTTGAACAAGGTAAAGAAAAACGTTTGATAATATCAAGTATGTAGATTGATCATTTCCCAACATGAATTCAATGTACTTCACATGAAGCACATTTTTGTTAGATATCTCACAAAATGTTTTGAATTAAAAAAAAGTTTATCTTTCACAAATGACTGTGTATGTATAGGCTAAAATCCCCACAATCATCTTTACTTCCAACTATAGGATTATATCCTGAGAATGTGGAGGGACTTGGGAACCAGGAACTCCAATAGTCATCATATAACTAATACAACTACATCATTATACAATACATATAAAATCATAATATATGATGTCATTTTGATAAAATATGTTTCCTTTTGATACGATAATATTTCTTGGATACAATACGATATGTCCAAAAAGAATTTAACTCTTCTGATAAAATATAATTTCAATAGTAAATTATTATAAAGGTTTTAGTTATGTTTTTGAATACAATTTACCTTGTCAGTGTGATATTGAACAATGTGTATAATGGAAATAATAATCGGTGTGTCCGATGAAAATTTTATTCAATTCGTACTGTGTAAATTGTATCTGGGGTTATAATAATAATTATTTTACAAAAATATTATAGGTACTATTTTAATCAAATTCATATTAAAAATTATAATTTTGAAAGGTAAAAAAAAGAATAATGTAAATATAATATATGAATTCATTTTAAAAGAGAGTTTGTGATTTCAAAAAAAAATAATGTAATAGAAAATTAAATGGAAGAATTTTGTCTTAATAGAATACTATAAAATATTTACACTCATTAAAATATCTAAAAAACATACCTAAATCTAATTTAGAGTCAATTTATATAAATTATATTTTGTTTTTAAGATAAAATCATTATAGAAAAATACCCGAAATTAAAAAACCAATGGTTAAAACAATTTAAAAAGATCAAAAGGGGTCATAATTAGGAATGGACTATTTAAAAATTAATTAAAAAATGTGATTCTTGATAAAAAAACATATTCCCAAAAGTATTTTGGAACAGTAAATTCCATCAGCATAAACCTAGTCATTTCATGAATTTATCAATTCTTTCATCATTCCACAACAATCTATTGTGGAGTCCTACGGGCTAAAAAATAATTTTTAAATCCATTTGATTTAGAAAATGTTATGAAATTCAAAATTAAATAATTTCACAACATAAATCGCATATATTAAATATGATTAACATATTATAGAACTAATTTAATAAACTTATATAAAGTAAAAAATTTGGAAAATGATTCATTATTATGTGATATTAAACATGTCAATAATAATCTATTATAATCATATACAATTAAAGATACATATTTTTCACCATAAAAATAGTAAGTGGTATTGGTTAAAAATACTAATGATGCTATAATTCTAATTAGTTATTACTAATAAAATCATTTATTGATTAAAATCACTCATTGTGTGTTTAATTTTTAAATTTTATTCACACAAAAATTACTTACATGATAGTAACTTGGGTACTTGTAGAACATATTCATGCTTCAGAATTTTAGGAAACAATAACAATTTTCTTTCAGAAGATTCTTATTCCACAAAATGTCATATGCTTCTACAGTATTCATAATGAATATCTTTTTTTGGTTAAATTAGTAACGTCCATACTATATAAATTTTATGTTTTATTTCAAGAAAAAACTGATTTTTTTCATTAATATACAATTATCAATTTAAACAATACCCTTTAATCCATCATCACAAAATTTTTATATACCTATAAGATTTAGTTTTAAACTATGTACAAATAGTACAGTGGAAATATTAATTGTTCTAGTAATACATACTTCTTCAATACCATTATTCTGACCATTATACTGGTCTCCAAAATTGAAAACACCAACATCTCTTGAATTAAATGATAAAAACATTGAAATATCACCTATAATGTACTTAAAGATTCCATTTTCTATGTACTATTTGTCATTTAAAATTCAAAAGAATTTTTCATTAATTTAAAAAATTAATTTTTTTTTGGTTTCAATTCCAAATTATGTCCAACTATATTACTAAGAGAAAACATTAGCACCAAAATATATTTAAATAATATATTTGTTTGCAGATTAGAAAATAAATTAATAATAATATTTTTTCTAGTATACCCCAAATATTTAATAAATATCAATCAATACTCATAGGAAAAATATTCATTAATTATATATTAAAATAATTAACATTATAGATGCCTCTTTTTGTGATTTTAATAATGTTTGTTTAATTTTAAAAAATGAATTTATAATGGATTATCAAAAAAATTACTATTCTGGTTTAGATTCATTAATTATGTTATCCAGTTATATTTTTTTCATTTAAAAAAATATGATTAATAACATTGAATATTAAGAACATAATTTTTCAAATCCCTATTCTCTTTTATAATATTTTATATATATGTAAAAACACATTCATTAGATCTATATGATGTGTTTGTTAATTTCATATATGTTTGCTTTAATTTATTATATTACTTTTATAATTTTTTTATAAAACCCACAATTAAATTAAATCATTAATATTGATCTTTATAATTTACTTTAATAATGTTATTTAATCATTTCATTTTCCTCTATTAGATTTAATAGGCCATAATTACAATCCTATTTAGATTTTTCATTCTAGTATATATATATTTTCATATTATCACATTGAATTTTTATTTTATTTTTTATTTGATCCACTTCGGATTCTTAATTTTCATTTCATTGTACTTTTCTATTAATCATTATCTATTATTATTTAATTATTACTTTTATTTAAGACATTTATTATAAAAAGAATTTATTGAATCTGAATCAGATCGCGAATCGAAAACAATTTTAGTTTAACTTCTAGATAAATAATTGGATTCATAGTTTTTTGGAGAAATTAACATTGTAGAGAAATAATCATTTACCTAACCGTGAATACCCATCAGTATAATACTACATGTCTCTTATTTACGTAACAAATTAACAATTCAGTGAATACTCTCTAAAATGTACCAACCTCCAAAAACAATTTTTTTTTCTTTTAATCTTTTATCTTTATCTTTACGTTTATTTTTTAGTTTACGGAATTATGTCCAAAATTATATATTCTTACCGTACTCATAATAGGTTAATTTGGAAACATCTTTTTTAAGTAGTATTATATTTTTTATATTCCCATAAAGACTACATCTTAAACACCATATTCATACTTTCTTTTCACAAACATGAACAAATTATTAATGAAGTGATCCATATCCCTATCACTATTATAGTACTAAGATTTAGTGGAAATATAGGTATCAATAATATTGGATTCAAATGAAATACATTTTTTTAGTAAAATACTAATCTAAAATATTTTTGATTTAAAACTTATATTATAGAAAAAATTCGACTAGTTCATCAAAATTATAGATCATAAAATTTTTACTCTTATTTATGGCCTTCTACATTTAATACCAAATATTTCGAAGATATTTAAGTTCTCTTTACACTTGAATTTTTTATTCAGCACTTCTACAGGAGCTGTTATAACATTAGTAATACTGGTGATCTAAATCAAGATATATTTTATAGAATTTTCAACTTGTAGTTTAAAGTTATAACATTATACTCATATCATTCATAGCATGATTATCTTGAGCATATACTTCCCATAATGAGTCAGTTGATTTATCCTCCAAATATCATGGGATGTCATATGAGGTAAAAAATGGTTCTATACCCTACTAATTATATCACAGTGTAAAATATTTTTATCTTGAAAATTGGAAAACATTTTATTAGGTCATTTCATATCATTATCTATAGATCATAATTATTTTTCTAATATTGATGATCAATGATATTCTAATTATCCACACTATGATATTTTATATAGGCTTCAATTCTGTCATGCCAGTATCTATAGTCAATTCAAATTAAGAATGAGGGTTTCTATGGAATACAACAATCATTATAATTTATATCGTACATCCTCAAAAAGAATCTTATCTTTTGTTTATATACTGTAATGTGTAGGATATCTGGTCATTAGAAGGTTCAATGTGTGTGAAAAAATGACTAACCTATCTTAGATGGGGTTTTTGATTTCTAAATGACATAATTATTGACCAAACTATGATTCCAGTTGTTGGAGCTTCTATGATATGAAAAATTACACAGTTGGGGAGGGTGAGTAGTGGTTTTAAAATATATAATAAAAAAAATATTAAGTTAGATATTATTAATATGTAGTGTGTATAGTGTACTTGAAATGTGTTGTGTTGGAAATACAATGAAATAACACATGTATTTGTAGTGGTTTTAATAAAAACGTTTCTACTATACTCATCAATATCCTCCTCTCCTTGAGTTGATCAATTCCCAATAACAACCTCAGTTTTAAGGTCATAATAAACTAATTGTAGATATTTAATTTTAAAAATCCAAAAGTCACAACATATTCTTGTCATAGGACTCCTACCTTGTCTACATACCTTATTTATATATTACAGTCACAAATAAAGCTTCCTTCTGTGTGGTGGAATAATATAAATAAGGAATGGTTTTAATTTTTTTTAAATGTATAATCAATTAAAAAATAAATTAATAACAAAAAGAAAAATATTACATGAAATAACTAATACAGGTAAATTAGATTGTGATAAGAGATGTCTATGATATTCATGGTTTATGATCATAGATCCCTTGGTTGGAACAAATATTGAATTTGACGTCCTATTATGACCACAACTATAGTGCAGAAGCCAGAAATGTCCGTTTAAATGGATATCCATAGTAATGACCAAATTGAAGCAAAATTAGCATATCAAATTATCTTCATAGGCATAATAAACATTCCTTGAAAATATATCTTATATTTTTGAAAAATAGATCATCTAGAAACATGTCTGTATACAACATCTTGATAAAACTTTTTATAGAAAATCAATGAAATAATATTATAGATTTATTAATTTGAGAAATCGAGGATGAAATACATAGAACAAAATAGATGTATAATTACTAATGAAATATTAATATTAAAAAATTCATATAATATTTATATCAATTTTAAATAACTCCCAATTAAAATAAAAATATATTCTTATTGATTATAAGGATTGAATTGTTTTGTTAATTAGAGCATGAAATGACTTTTAAACTACAAGAATATGTGTTGATAAAATAAGTCAAAATTTAAATTTTATGCACTATTACAATAAAAATTTATTATAAATAATAAAACATCTGACAAATAAATATTTTTTTTAACCTCAATGGATATAAGAAATTAATTTTTTAGAAATTTGTTTTATCAAACATTAGATCACTGACCTAATATTGAAATAAAAAGTGGTGGATTATTTTTTACACATTATAATACTGAGAGTAATGGATTAATTTTTATACCATATAAAATAGAGAGAGGTGGTAGTCCAATTTTCATAAAATATAGAAGACTTTATAGTTTCAATAAAACAAAAAATTAATTATAGCTAACTAATTTAAAATTAATTTCAGGCCACTCAACCATCAATGATTTCAAGAGAAGATATAAATTTATTCTACCGTCAGAGGTCAAATAATGTCTCATGACTCACCATTATAGATTTTCAATGTTGACTAATAGAATACCACTATATATGACAAATACTGACTCACTAAAATATTTTTTTACTAATAGGAATAATCAACTAATGATGAAATATATTAACCAATAAATGAAAATAAATTAAAATAGAAATAAAATGATGGCATACCTAATCGAAGAAGGAGGATGGGATAACGTTAGATTTTAAATAAACATATATGAGTAAAATTATATTAGAAATAGTGTGGATAAATTAACACACCATTGATGATTGAAGGTGAATATTGACTCGTAATTTGTGTCTAATGCTGGCTCATGACTGACTTTTTGGTTTTGAATGTGGCTCATGAAAGTCGTTGGTGTCCGACGTTGGCCCATAGGACAACATTAGTGTCCAATGATGGATCTTGATTGACCATTATTATCAAATGGTGGATCATGTGTCACCATTGGATATTTACAATGGTGATAAATTAATCACCATTGAAATTTAACTATTACATCTTTGAGAAACTAAGGATGGAGAAGGCATCAAATCAGAGAAGCATCTTTAGAAGAGGTGAGCATCGAGAAGCATGAAGAAGTATTCGAGTAATTTTTTTTTCATGACATAATATGAATAATGTTTTTCCTGAACCAAATTTGACAAATTTGAATTCATGATGAATCTCAATTATAATCCTTATAGACACTATGATAATCTCCATGAACTAGAAGTCATCGATCAGACCATCGAGGAAGATGGTTGAAAAACTAATAAGAAAAAAATGTGTTGCAGAATAAAGAATCTAGGGGGAATAAATGAAAGTGCGGGACATCTATAAAGATCAAAAGTGGTAGTATAAAACAATCATATGGTTGATTTTATAACCCCGATTTATTTTTGGAATAATAATGAATCAATATTAGTGTCCCACTTTAGATTGGAGACTCGGAGTATAATTATTAAATCACTTAGGCGGTGTTCATCATTAGTTTGAGCTAGTTAATGATTATTAACCCCAATTTATAGTTCTCACACAATATTTCCTACGTCTAATATGGAAACATATCCCTACCAATGTGCATATGGTCACACACTGCAGACTATATACATAGGCCCACACATGTTGACTGTTCATTATGAACACTTGCTACTCCTGAATCCTAGTGGGATGCCTCAGGTAGGCCTTCCAATGTGTTTGACGATATTCATCCCATAATTAGATTAAGACAGGCCTCGGTGCCGCACTA
Organism: Viscum album; assembly: GCA_963277665.1. Classification (NCBI taxonomy): domain Eukaryota; kingdom Viridiplantae; phylum Streptophyta; class Magnoliopsida; order Santalales; family Viscaceae; genus Viscum; species Viscum album. The sequence continues at coordinate 964,652,452 of OY728133.1, read as the reverse complement.
TGGATGGTATATATTTTTGAAATCATTTACACATATGTAAATAAACATATAATAACACGATTCTTCAATTTAATTCATTTACAAAAAAAATTATTTTTTTAAAACATGTAATTATGAAGTGTCCGAATATTAATAAAACAAGTTATTAAAAAAATTAATGTTTAATAAAACCTGAAAATTTAATACATTTGAGAAATTTATAAAATGTTAATAGAGTGTAATTTTTGAAATTATATAATAATGATAAAGTATTTTAAAACATTACAAACAATAATAGATAATCTAAAAAGTTGTATATTTATATTATAACTTTTAAAAGATGTGTTGTGAGATATTTATAATAATTTTTGTCAAATATGGTATGGTATTATTATTCCCAGACTTATTACACTCATTTCCCCTTTCCTAAACTATATAGTTATATGATTTTCCACAAATATTATTGACATCCCCACTTCCCACATTAAGAGTATTGATCCTTTAATATTTTATATCATTTTAATTTATTCCTTGAAATGATTAAAACTGATATAATTTTTTTAACACTCCTAGTATAAGGAGTTATTTATTACATTTAATATTATTTTTTTTAATTTATACCAAATATATAGATTGAAAAATTTTCTTCTTCGGTTGTATCATATTTCTATTACATGTAGAAGAATTTGTGATAGAGATTTTAGTTGGGTGGTTCTCTTTTACTTGGTATGATATACTCAAATCTTGTATATATCATTTCGATATTAATGTAGATATATTTGTATATCGTCTGAGAAAGGATATCTTACTACATTATATGAGTTCATATAACATGATGTATGGATTTTGGAATGATTCTTTTTATTATTTTTGGATATCATATCTGACATTACCATGGGATATTATAGTTACTCTACCTATGATATCAAAAACTTTGAATACACCATTTTATCATTTTAGATAATTTATTTCTCCTAATATTTTTATATGTTTGTCATAAGTTCTTATATGTGATAGTTGGATTGAATAGTTTCTTTCGAATGTTCTTTCCTGTACATTAATTTAAAAATAGAATCTTCCTCATCTAACAATATAAGAACAATAGGTTACCCTTGAATATATTATTTAAAATAAATAATTATTGTAAACATATTTTATATTTAATAATCCTAAATTTATACAATAAAATGAATAATTTACTTGATTTTATTCTAGAAACTGGTGAAATTATTTTTTCATAGATAATGAGATCAATGTTTTGACAACATGTTCTTCATAAAACATATCTCTTGTCATAAAATCAACAATCACTACTAAATTTCTATTTGAAAATCTATTTTCCCCCAAAATGTCTTAGGCATTTTGGTTTGTCAATAATGTTCTTTCTGGGATCAATATAAATTGTGTCTAGAATTTTTTTCATAATATCATTCCATTTCCTAGAATTAATATTATCTTTTGGATCTTTGTTGGAATTAGGTTCATTATACATGAATGTTACATCATTATTATCTGATATATAAAAACATCTTTCTATTTACTGATGATTTTTTAAAATATGTGAGGTTCTTGTTCAATGTGATTTTATTCAATTTCAATAACTAGTTAGATAATTATGTTTTTTTTAACTTAGATATATTTCATTTTAATAAAGTTGTCTTTAATTCACTAAAAATTTCAAGACCAGTTTATTATGAAAGTAATTCTTTTCAAGGAAATATTATAGTGTAATAAATAAAAATGTTGTATTTAGAGGATTTATATAAATAATATTCAATAGTTACCTTATGAAACCATAAAAAATAATAAATCAAATTTTTGACCAACATTATCTAGATTGATTTCTCAATGACCCAAAACATTATATATTGAATTATTATTCTGAATATACATTTGTTCCATATTTTAGAACATTGTGTATTATAAGACACATATAAAATAAATAATATAACCCAAAACAATTGTATTTTATCAACATATTGAAATAAATCCTATGTATAAATAAATTGAATAATATTTCAAATACTAAAAAGGGTAATAGAAACAAGATAATATAAATAAAATCTTTAAATACATAGGATTAGGATCCCCAAAAAATACCACAATTGTGAACATCATTATATGAAGAAAGGAAATTAGTAGAAATAAATTAGTCTTAAAAAAATTATATTTTGATAACATTAAGGTAAAATAAGTACGTGTAATATACATAATTTATGGGTATGTAAAGGGAAATAAAATATTAACACTAGAAATATCACCATTAAAATAAAAACATTACCATTAAAAATAATAACAAATATATCAGAATAGTTACTCAATTAATTAAATTTTTGAATGAATTGTAAATAATATTTACTATTATTTTATTAATCTAATATTATTATTCATGAAAATAAATATTCAAATCTGAAATAAATGAATTTTTAAGTTTAATTTTCATAATTTGAACTTTATAATAATTTGAAAAAACATTAATTTTGAAATTATTTATTAAAATTAAAAACATTGAAAAATGATTTTAAAAAAATTAATACAATTTTTATAAATATAAAAATTAAAATTTAAAAAAAATTTGTGTTTTGGAAATTCTCTGAGAAACAAAAAAAATTATCATAGACTAAAAGTTATTTAATATGATAAATGATTAACATATAAATGATAAACTAAAAATCAAATCCTACAATGTACGTTAAACTATCTAAAACTTTAATGCATACTATTTATTTTTTGAAATTTTATTCATTTATTTCTTAGAAACTAATATATTTAATGGTGGAATGGTTTATAAGCTATAAAGTTAGGAAATTGTCCTCTAATAGAATATATTATATCAAATGAACCAATTATTTAATGTTGTACATTGTTAATGATATTTTTATTCATTATTTCAACCAAATATACACCTCCCAACAAGTATAAAATAACCCCTTTGAAAATAACTTCCCAAAACAAAAAAAACATTATAAATCCTAGAAAATTTCTCCATTATACATCTTATATATAACATATGGGTGTTTTATTTCCATTCAAATCCAATCCCTTGAGGATTTAGTTCCATTGAAAATGGTTCATGCATTAGCAAATATGTAACCCCACAATACTATTCTTTTTATGATTTCATAATAATATCAAAATGTGTTTACTTTTTCTTCATTAAAAAAATAAATGAACATAACATATTAACGTTATTATTATTTGGTGTGACTATTTTTATATATGTAAAATATACATTTTCTCTCCAACCATCTCTGAAAATGTCCTATCAATGGATGATTTTATTCACTAAAAGGGAAATGATAATGTTTAATTACCACCATCATTATGGATATTTATCAAAAATTATTTATATTTCAAAAATATTAATTTTTTTATCTTTATGAGTTAGTTTTTCTAATTGATAAATAAAAAATCATTTAAATTACAAAATTAAATAAATGGATAATTCAAAAAAACATGACCATGACCATTTAATCTTCAACAATATAATAAATTAATAAATATTAATGATTATAAAAACAATAATACAAAATATTTTTATGTCATTATTTATTCATGATTTATCAAATATATGTTCTATATATAAGAAGTGTACGTGAAATAAATAAGGAAAAGAATAGAGGAATATAGATTCTCAAAACCAAATATTTCATATGATTTTTTATCATTCACTATATTTTAACGATTATTCATAGAAAATAATTATAAATATTCTTTATTTTTAAAATTAATAATTTATAGGGTTATGTATGTTTTTAAATTATTGATATTAATTCCTAATCATAATCATGATTAATGATGAAGACTTTATTCTCAAAATCACTCATTTATTCTTAATTTCAAGTTCAGATTATGAAATTTGTAATTCTTAGTTTAAATGAAATATTTTAATTTCCAATATGTTCTTTTCCAAACCTCCATGTTTTATTACTTTCACATTAGTTATGGAGTTCTTATAACCCCATTATATTCTCATAGGTATATTTTGTGATGAACATTGATATATTTTCACTTTTTATATGGAAGGAATGATTATGAGTTTATTATGATGTGATTGATGGATCCATATTTAGATATACCTAACATGAATGTTGTAATGTGATGTATCAGAAGATATTATTATGCATAAACATGGTTATATATTTTTGTCACATAATATGGAGTAATATTGAAAATTTTACATTATCTGTGAATATAATTCCAATATTTCCCTATTTCATGCATGTGGTTTTAGTATATTGATTATTATGATTCATTATTAGTCATTTTTAACTTCTCATGTCATTATTAAGTGATTTCAAGAGGCTTATGATGACCATCCAATGTTTATGGCAAGTTTATAAGAATTATGATCTATTATGCACTACATTGATTCATGTCTCATGTTCCTTCCCAATTATACATCACCTTACTAGGATTCAATCTCACCCTTTTATGGATATATACCACAATGTGGTTACATTTAATTATAGTATAATAAAAGACAATTCAATGATTATATTCATTTTTTTGAAAATTTTTTATGTTTTTAAATATTCACGATGTATAAATTTTATTTACTAACACACAAAAAAAATACAATTTAATGATTAGTAATAATTTGTATGTTTATATTCAAAATAAAAAAATTATCAATAAAACAATAATTTGGTTAATATAAATAATTTTTACATATTATTTATATATATATATTAAATTATACTAAATGAGACGACATGATGAAGCACAATCTATACAACATATTTTTAATAGTATAATATTTATTTTAGTTTAACATGAGTACACCAATGATACCACTATTAATTTAATAAGATTCAAATATAAAAAAGATTCAATGGATTCAGAGAGAAAACACCTAATGAAATTACTCAAGAGATAAATTGAGTAATTCAATTAAAATATATTCTAGAATACTTTTATAACAATCAATCAATTATTATAGACCTGATTTTATAATATTCATTACATTACCTCAAATCGCCACTCATTTTTCTATTTAATTAAAATGTTATGTAAAAATATGATATTAATTTATAATTAATTAAGAACCTATTGAACATTCACCAAACTATCATTATATAAATTGTTTGATTATTACTGTGTTATATTTAGGTATTAAAATAGTTATGTTCACCTTGGATGTTTTTATCACGTTAAACTTTTATATCCCAAATACTTGAAATAGGTAGAATAAGGTGAAATGTATTACAATTCATTTATATCAAAAATAATAATTAGGAAAAATTTATTTTTTTTATAATTATTTTTTTATAAATAGTAATGGATTGTGGGCATGTATAATGAAATAGACTATTTCATGGAGGTCGTATTCGACATGTACAAATTAATGATGTATAAATTTTTTTACTACATAGAATATAAGTAAGGGAAATTATATTTCGATTTTAGAAAATCATAATTATGTTATACATGTAATATTAATTCATTATTTAAATACTTACAAACAACCATTCGAGGAGATTGTGAAAACAAATCAGATCGCATCATGGAGGTGGTATTCCACAATCCCACATGGGAGATGTAATCATTTTATAGTGGATATAATGGGTTAGAAGTTATGTAATATATTATCATTAAAAAATATTAATAATTTCATAAAAAGTTTATATATTAATAAATTCTACATTTATAATTAGACTTGTGAGGTTGTTATTGGAAAGGAAGCACATCGTTTTTTGGAGGTGGTTGAACATATGTATGCATGCGCAATGTTTTCATTTCCCATTGGATAGAAAAGAGATAAAAACATACATTAAATAAATATAATAAAATGTATTTATAGATAATACTCAAATGTCATTATATTTTTGTGGATACAACATATTTTAAGTAGGTATAAGATTAAATAAACATGATATATGTCTGTGAGGGCTTATACCACATCCTCATATATGTCCCTTTGTATTAGTTATTAAGCCATCGAGGATTGGTTTTTTGGAACAATAGGACCAATATAATTGGGTATGGATGTTGGAATTTGATTAGGGTATATATTGGAAGATCTATGTTGGTTAAATTTCATGATAAAGTGAGTACAGTAGGTTCCCATTTATATGACACGGGTGGGGCACACTTGTGAATCCAAATAACATATAAATATATATTTTTTCTTTATCAAAGGTAAGTGGCACCAAAATAAAATATTTTTGTGATAGGGTGTGTAAGAATTTAATTCCAAACAAAATAAAATAAAATAAAATTTATAATATGTAAATTTTATCTATTATGTTTAACCCCTCATTAACTATTCTAACCATTAACATGCTAATAATTTATTACCAAGGTTATTATTCATAATGAACAATGTGAAACTAATTGTCACGACCCCCTCCCCACAAAGTGTACCCCTCCTGGGATGGCAATGTGAAAAGGGAGATAATGACCCCCGAGTCCCGCCTCCAGTAGGCCCCGGGTTGGTGACTAGCACCGAGGGTATAATACACACACAAATGGGAGGCATTACCCTCTAAGAGAACACATGCAGAAGAGAGAGATAGAATAGAATCCAACCAACTCCAACTCATAACTGAAATGTAAAAGAAACCCAAGTACATATATGAAATGTCATGCAAAAGTACTACAACTGAAAGGGGAAACTAAAAGTACCCAAAAGAAAGTAAAACGACAGCGACCACAAGCCCGAACAGCTCCTCCTCCAACCGCAAGCTAGTAGTAACCAGCTTGATCTCCAACCTGCTCCAAGTGACCTGAAAAACAGTTTACATGTACATAGGGTGAGTATAACAGTATACTCAGTAGGATCCTCCCCAAGACTCTCGTGCAAAAGTAAAGAAAGCATGCTAAAGCCCAGTGAACAACAAGTGAAACTAACTCGTCACCTAAACAGGCATACTATGTTCCCAACTTCACCATGGCTACTCTCACCAAGTAACACATACAAGAATATAGCGTATAGTAAAGAATGTCAAGGGTACCCCGCTACTACTTCCCCACTGGTTTGCCGCTTTGCCCCAACGACATACGTTCTGTGCATCTCTCTCCAAAGGCTTGCCCGTATCAACATGGGTCAAGCTCCACAATATGCACCACGTGCACCACATAGGCTTGCCCGCAGACACTTGGGCTAAGCTCCACACAATCCCTACAACCAAAAGTAACCAGGTAGTTTCCGGGAGCCACCACAGCTCGCATAACGTGTATCATACGTCGGGTATTATACCTCAAGCCATTACAGCCCATACACCGAGTAAGGATCCTCAAGCCATCACAGCCTATACACGTTACACCTATAGTAGTCCATAGGATACTATATCCAGAATATATGTGTGTGAAATAACCACAAGCCATTACAGCCCTCTACACACATATATGGGTAAAACTTACCACTGTGCCTACCAGCACTAAGATCTACCAAGAGTAGAGAGCGGGGCCAAAGGGGGTAGTCAGCCATTCAACCTCCCATCAGAATGTTGGGGAAAACACCCCCCCCAGGGCTCAGAATCCCCGGGGTGTCAGATGCCCTTACCGACAGGGTGGAGTAGCGTATAGAAACACAAAAAGTACAGAATATATAAGTAACTCACATCCACACTATGGGCATTACCTATTCTTAGATACAAATGCAGCTAACGTCTCTCAGACTCCAGGCTGCTACTTCTAAGACTAGGTATCCTATAAGCACACAACCAATTGAAGAGCTTTATTAGATTACTCAATTCTCATTTATCAGTTCCACTGTACATTAGTTAATTCTTTAAGCGTTAATTAAGATTGAACAATTCCCCACTTAACTGAAATGGCGTCACTTTCAAAAAAAAACTGCTCCTTTTTAAGATTCACATCACCTTTAAATTCCAGCATCTCCATCCCCGTGGATTTTCACCATTTAATAAAACATTCATTACAGAAATACTTTTCCACATTCCCAGGAATTCTAGAAAAACATCCTATGCTTCTAAACACAAAGGAGGCTCAACACGGTGAGTAGATATACTACCCGTCGAGTCTTTGCCGCCTATAGAAAGAGCATAGACCCATCCTCCATCGAGAGGCTAAACACGGAAAGCACGTGGCATACCCCGCGTGTCTTCGCCTCCTTCGGAAAGAGGGTAAGCAAGACCAGCTGCCTTGAGCAGTGGGGAAAAGTAAATAAGATACACAATCAAACCTACCACCAACATCAAACCATCACATTCATCTCATACCATCACCCTCGGTGTCCTCCCCGACACCCATATGCATAAACCGATGCATCTCGCCACACTAGGCGTCATCCGCTGCCACAACCACAAGTCTCCATGTCTCCTCATATCACAACAACCATCCAGGCTCACATCACAGCACAAACAGCAGGAAAACAAACATCACAAAATGGGCTCTCGGCCCTTTAACAAACAAGAGGGTAACTCAGAACCCTTTTTGAAATTCCCACATAATCTGTTCTCTAAACCATATTGAATTAACAGATTTTTTTTTATTCATAGGTTCCAATCATGGATACCTAATCAGTAAGCTATCACAATTAAATAACCATGCTTACTTCCCTAATTTGATTATCCTCAAATTAGAACAACTACAACAACGACAACAACCAGATTAATTTACATGCCTCTTTATCTTTAGCCAATTAATCAACAATTAATTCCGGCTTTACGTTTATTATCAATTTCAATCATGAACGAACAATAAATCAAAGAAAACATAGATATCACTATATTTAGGAAAACATGAGGCAAACCGTTATCACGGTATAAAGCAACAACATGTGATCAACCAATTCTTTTAATCCGGTTCATGTATTTAATTAGGTCAATTTCATTGTGATCCAAAGGAATAAATCATGCTAATTCTACGATTGCACATATATAATTAGAGAATCCATGAATCCCCTACCTCGAAGAGTTCTTGACGTCCTTTATCCACACAGCAGGTCACGATCCTCCCCTCGCGACAACTTATGTGGAAGAATGATCGACACAGCTTGGTTGCATCCAACAGAGCGGGACTGATCCTAGGAGTAAGGGTTGATTGTGAAACTCCTACGGGAAGGATTGAAAGGTTCTAGAGCCTCTTAGTTAAGAATAAAGGTAAGGAACAAGGGAGAATGATATCTCGTCCCTTTTTAAGATTTAACGAGGTGACGGTTTAAGATCCGGTTAATTCTCCATTAAAAATGGATCGCATTAACCCACGCGGTTTGACCAAGTGAAACATTCCAAGCCTTAGGAATAATTAATATAGGATTTATGGAATTTGAATCGGCCTTAAGAGCCCTTAAAATAAGGCTTTAAATGTATTTTACGTCAAAGGAAACGTCAAAAGGGGGAAAACTGTTGGAGTCTGGAAACACTGTTCACCTACCGTTACTGTACACCTACCGATCTGTGAAACTGATCTGTCTCACCGATCTGTGAGACTGATCTGTCTCACCGATCTGTCCCACCGATCTGTCTCACCGATCTGTGACACTGATCTGTGAAACTGATCTGTCACACCGATCTGTGAAACTGATCTGTGAAACTGATCTGTCACACCGATCTGTCTCACCGATCTGTCTCACCGATCTGTCTCACCGATCTGTCTCACCGATCTGTGACACTGATCTGTCTCACCGATCTGTGACACTGATCTGTCTCACCGATCTGTGAAACTGATCTGTCTCACCGATCTGTGAAACTGATCTGTCTCACCGATCTGTCTCACCGATCTGTCTCACCGATCTGTCTCACCGATCTCTCTCACCGATCTGTCTCACCGATCTGTCTCACCGATCTGTCTCACCGATCTGTCTCACCGATCTGTGAAACTGATCTGTCTCACCGATCTGTGAAACTGATCTGTCTCACCGATCTGGGAAACTGATCTGTCTCACCGATCTGTGACACTGATCTGTCTCACTGATCCGTGAAACTGATCCGTCTCACGGATCCGTGAAACTGATCTGTCTCACCGATCCGTGAAACTGATCTGTCTCACTGATATGTTACTGTTCATAAAACTGGAAACACTGTTCACAGAACTAGAAAATTGGCAAAGTGTTGGGGATAAGTCCCCTAGACCTCCTGGAACACCTCCAACACCAACATTTCACAAAGTAATGGACCAGAGAGGTCCGGGCCATTACATTAGATACCTCTCAAAACATTCTCGTCCTCGAGAATTAAAAACCAACCAAGAAGAAAAGAGGGGTCCGAACAACCACCCCATAAGATACCTCTCAGGGGAAAACCACCATGAGTTGTTCGAAAGCTGGAACAAAACTATGACATCCGGGAACAAACAATCCATACCCAAACAATTCATTCACAACATCACATCAAAGGTACATAAACAAAACATGAAAGGTCCAACCACAGAGAAAACATCATTACATGAAAGGAGTTAAACATTAAACAACTCTGGGTACTGAGCACGTATCTGTGACTCACGCTCCTAGGTACTCTCCTCCATGCCACTGTGTCGCCACAAGACACGAACTAAAGGAATAGAACGCCCACGCAACACCTTCTCCTTGTGGTCTTGGATCTCCACAGGTCGCTCCTCGAAGGTTGCATCATCATCAATATCGATCTCTCCCCAATCGATAACATGAGACTCATCATGAAGATAATGACGGAGCTGCGATACATGAAAAACATCATGTATCCGACTCATCCGAGGGGGAAGTGCTACTCGATATGCCACAGCTCCAACACGAGCTAACACCTCGAAAGGCCCAACAAAACGGGGAGAAAGCTTACTTCTGCGACCAAACCTTCGCTGCCCACGACGGGGAGTCACCTTCAGAAACACTTGATCCCCAACATTAAACTCTAAGGGTCTCCTTCTTTGATCCGCATAAGATTTCTGACGATCTTGTGCTGTCTTCATCCTCTCACGAATCACTTGAACCATCTCCGTCGTATTCTGCACTTGTTCTGGTCCGAGAATTGCTGACTCTCCGACCCCAGTCCAGCACAACGGAGAACGGCATGGCCGGCCATACAAGGATTCAAACGGCGCCATGCCGATGGTAGAGTGAAAACTATTATTGTAAGCGAACTCTACCAAAGGTAAGTGTTTCACCCATGAACCTCCAAAATCAAGAACACAAGAGCGCAACATGTCTTCAAGAGTTTGGATGGTTCGCTCTGTCTGACCATCCGTTTGAGGATGAAAAGCAGTGTTAAGGCATAGTTGAGAGCCAAAAGCATGCTGGAGGCCTCTCCACACCCTCGAGGTAAAACGAGGGTCTCGATCAGAAATGATCGTCTTAGGAACTCCGTGAAGCCTCACCACTTCCTCCAGATACTGCCTCGACAAAACCTCCACTGAGCTCGACTCCTTGATTGCTATGAAGTGGGCCGATTTAGTTAAACGATCCACTACCACCCATATAGCATCATGTCCTCCCGGAGCTCGAGGTAAACCTGTAACAAAGTCCATTGAGATGTCCTCCCACTTCCACTGAGGAATCTCTAAGTGCTGGAGAAGACCACCAGGAACACGGTGTTCGGCCTTCACCTTCTGGCAGACTAAACATCGAGACACACATTCTGCAACTGAACGCTTCAGCCCAGGCCACCAAAACTGACTCCTCAAGGATCGATACATCTTCGTCACACCAGGATGTACAGCTAAGGGCGAGCTATGGAACTCTCGAAGAACCGTCTCGCGCATTGCCAAGGGAACAAAAAGCCTGTCATGATACAACACTCGGTGTTGTTCATCCTCTGACCAACCATCAGGGGCCTCCCCACAAACAACTCTGTCTCTCAAAACTTCCACCTCTAGATCACCCAACTGAGACTCTTCCACCTTTTGCATCAGGGATGACTGCACCGTCATCTGGAAAAGACAACCTCTTCCTCCAACTTCTCCCATATCAAGATGCAAAGCTGCTAGCTCTTCCATCCCTCTCCAGGAATCACCAGATTCACGTACAACATCATTACGTGACTTTCGGCTTAGTGCATCAGCAACAACATTTCCCTTCCCAGGTGTATACGATATTTCGAAGTCGTATTCCTGCAAGAACTCCATCCACCGACGCTGCCGCAAGTTCAAATCCCGCTGAGAGAAAACATATCTCAAACTCTTATGATCGGTGAAAACCACAAAGCGCTCTCCAATGAGGTAATGTCTCCACAACTTCAGCGCAAACACAACGGCTGCCAACTCAAGATCATGGGTGGCATAGTTGCGTTCATGGGGACGCAACTGCCGAGACCCATAAGAAACAACTGACCTCTGCTGCATGAGAACACAGCCTAGCCCCAGATGTGAGGCATCACAGAAAACATCAAACTGGACTCCCTCCGTTGGAAGACAAAGGACTGGAGCACTTACCAACTTCTCCTTTAGATACTCGAAAGCTGTCTGACACTGATCAGTCCATATGAACGCTTGATCCTTCCTGGTCAAAGCTGTCAGAGGAGTCGCAACTCGGGAGAAATTAGCCACAAACCTCCTATAATAGCCTGCGAGACCAAGGAAACTTCGCACCTCTGACACGGTCTTGGGGGCTGGCCAAGACACCACTGCTTCTATCTTCGAAGGATCCACAGCTACTCCCTGTTGGGACACAACATGTCCCAAGAAACGAACTTCTCGAGCCCAGAACTCACACTTGGACAACTTCCCAAACAACCGATGTTGGCGAAGAACTCCCAAAACAGCTCGTAGATGTTCTGCATGCTCTTCTTCAGATGTGGAGTACACAAGGATGTCGTCAATGAAAACCACAACAAACTTGTCCAAGAATTCACGGAACACAGCATTCATCAACCCCATGAAAACAGCTGGAGCATTTGTCACGCCGAATGGCATTACAACAAACTCATAATGCCCATGACGACAGCGGAAAGCTGTCTTCGGGATATCCTCATCCTTTACACGCATCTGATGATATCCTGACCGCAAGTCGATCTTTGAAAACCAACTTGCACCCTTCAGTTGATCGAATAGGTCATCAATCCGCGGGAGAGGATAACGGTTCTTTATTGTCACTTTGTTTAAGCGACGATAATCGACGCACAACCGCAAACTGCCATCAGCCTTTTTCACGAACAAGACTGGTGCACCCCACGGTGACACACTTGGCCGAACAAAACCACACTGCAATAGACCATCGAGCTGAATACGTAGCTCTCGTAACTCAGAAGGGGCCATCCTATATGGAGACATAGAGATGGGAGACGCTCCGGGCTGTAGCTCGATCCCAAACTCGATCTTCCGTCGAGGGGGTAAGGATACAACCTCTTCTGGAAAGACATCAGGGTACTCTTCTACGACCCTAGGAAACGCCAGCTGTTGAACCTCTGAAGAACTCAGCATCATCCCAGCCATCATGGATGATAAGGATGAAACTCGTCTATGACTCATCCGAGGATCTCTCTCACCAAAAAACACTACTTCCTCTCCATCTTCATCAAAGAAAACGACCTTCTTCCTGTAGCAATCCACAATAGCCTGCACCGAATACAACCAATCCATGCCGAGGATGACAGCATATGGTTGTATTCGTAAACATAGGAAATCTCCCCAAGAGCGGTGCTGCCCCAACACTAGCTCACAGTCTTTACATACTTCAAACAAGCTAGCTCGACCTCCAACTGGCGTAGTCAACGCCAGGGGCACTGGAAGCCTCTCTACCTCAAGTCCCAAAGTGTGGACAAGGGTAGGGGATATAAAGGAGTGTGTCGCTCCTGAATCAAACAAGGCATACACCAAGGTAGAAAACAAGCAAAGGGTACCTCGGACGACGTCTGGCTCGCCTGGAGCTGGCAACGCTAGAGCATGAAGCTGACCACGACCACCTCCACGGCCTCTCTGACCCTGATGACGACCACCACCACGGCCGCGCTCTGCTCTCTGAGGACGGGGAGCGTCATGGGGCTGTCCTCTGCTTGCTCCATCTACCCTCTGGTGATCTAAAGCTGGTGCAACCTGCTGCTGCTGCCTCGGCTGGAACTGCCTCAACGGAGGAACCTGGAGTGGAGCGCCTGGTGCACGATGACTGCTCTGAAAAGTTGGGCACTCCCACTGCTGATGACCACGTCCACCACAAGAAAAACAAGCGCCTGATCCCTTGGCATAGGTCTGAGAGTTGCTACCTCCGGAGAAATGAGATGGGAAGGGCCGGGACCTACCCCCAGGTGAACGGAAACTCTTCTGTCCTGAAAACCGGGAACCCCGGACCACAGCTCTGCTTCTTGAGGAATCATGACGATTCCCCTCTCGTGACGATCCGGTCCTAGCCAAAGTCCTCTCAACAACCTCTGCCCTCGCCAGCACCTCAAGATATGTCTTCAGCATAAATGGGGTGACCTGACGCTGGATCTATGGACGCAAAGCCTCCTTGAAATGCCTCGCCCTGGCCTCATCATCTGGTAACAGGTCTGAAGCATATCGTAGAAGGTTCCTGAAACGGATTCCAAACTCCCGAACACTGGAGCTCCCCTGTCGAAGGGTAAGAAGCTCCTGGCGACTGGATGCCTTCGCAGTCGAAGAAAGAAACTCGACTCTAAACCTGTCTCGAAACTCCTCCCATGAGATCGCTGACTCCTCACGATCCCCGAGGAACAAGAACCACCACTGTCTCGCTGCTCCACGCAACATCGTCACAACCAAGGACACCCAGTGTTCCTTCCGAGCACGAATCGAACTGAAGCCTATCTCGACCTCCTCCAACCAGTCTTCTGTGACTGCATCTGAAACAGAGCCCTCGTACTTCTGTAGACTCTGGCGCTGAAACTCTCGGAGTGTCTTCCTCCAAGTGTCATCTTCGTCAACCGCTACCCGGCGGCGATCTGCTGGAACAGCCTGCTGGGCACCTTCTGCGCAAACCTGACGGGGACGCCGACCTGGAGCCATACCTGTAAAATAACAATCGTTAGAGCTCCTAAGCCTGGAATATGGAAGACTCAACATTAATTAATTAATTATTTTGTTTTATTAATTTTAGGTTACCTATCCCAAGGTCTACCCATTCAAACACACGCGCAAGGAATAATGATGCATGATCCTTTCCTAGGTCTCTACCCTGCAACCAGTATCACTTTGTTTAGTAGCCATCATAAACTTAAAGGTCCGTGCAACAGATCATAGGGGGCCCTGAACGCCTATGTCTCTGCCGGTCTCCAGTGTTTACCCCACTTGCTAAACATGAATGACACCGTTGCCCTACCATCCCATGCATCCTCACCTGTGCCTAACTCCAAACTCCATCCTATCCCTCGACCAGACCTTTGATACCACTCTGCCACGACCCCCTCCCCACAAAGTGTACCCCTCCTGGGATGGCAATGTGAAAAGGGAGATAATGACCCCCGAGTCCCGCCTCCAGTAGGCCCCGGGTTGGCGACTAGCACCGAGGGTATAATACACACACAAATGGGAGGCATTACCCTCTAAGAGAACACATGCAGAAGAGAGAGATAGAATAGAATCCAACCAACTCCAACTCATAACTGAAATGTAAAAGAAACCCAAGTACATATATGAAATGTCATGCAAAAGTACTACAACTGAAAGGGGAAACTAAAAGTACCCAAAAGAAAGTAAAACGACAGCGACCACAAGCCCGAACAGCTCCTCCTCCAACCGCAAGCTAGTAGTAACCAGCTTGATCTCCAACCTGCTCCAAGTGACCTGAAAAACAGTTTACATGTACATAGGGTGAGTATAACAGTATACTCAGTAGGATCCTCCCCAAGACTCTCGTGCAAAAGTAAAGAAAGCATGCTAAAGCCCAGTGAACAACAAGTGAAACTAACTCGTCACCTAAACAGGCATACTATGTTCCCAACTTCACCATGGCTACTCTCACCAAGTAACACATACAAGAATATAGCGTATAGTAAAGAATGTCAAGGGTACCCCGCTACTACTTCCCCACTGGTTTGCCGCTTTGCCCCAACGACATACGTTCTGTGCATCTCTCTCCAAAGGCTTGCCCGTATCAACATTGGTCAAGCTCCACAATATGCACCACGTGAACCACATAGGCTTGCCCGCAGACACCTGGGATAAGCTCCACACAATCCCTACAACCAAAAGTAACCAGGTAGTTTCCGGGAGCCACCACAGCTCGCATAACGTGTATCATACGTCGGGTATTATACCTCAAGCCATTACAGCCCATACACCGAGTAAGGATCCTCAAGCCATCACAGCCTATACACGTTACACCTATAGTAGTCCATAGGATACTATATCCAGAATATATGTGTGTGAAATAACCACAAGCCATTACAGCCCTCTACACACATATATGGGTAAAACTTACCACTGTGCCTACCAGCACTAAGATCTACCAAGAGTAGAGAGCGGGGCCAAAGGGGGTAGTCAGCCATTCAACCTCCCATCAGAATGTTGGGGAAAACACCCCCCAGGGCTCAGAATCCCCGGGGTGTCAGATGCCCTTACCGACAGGGTGGAGTAGCGTATAGAAACACAAAAAGTATAGAATATATAAGTAACTCACATCCACACTATGGGCATTACCTATTCTTAGATACAACTGCAGCTAACGTCTCTCAGACTCCAGGCTGCTACTTCTAAGACTAGGTATCCTATAAGCACACAACCAATTGAAGATCTTTATTAGATTACTCCATTCTCATTTATCAGTTCCACTGTACATTAGTTAATTCTTTAAGCGTTAATTAATATTGAACAATTCCCCACTTAACTGAAATGGCGTCACTTTCAAAAAAAAACTGCTCCTTTTTAAGATTCACATCACCTTTAAATTCCAGCATCTCCATCCCCGTGGATTTTCACCATTTAATAAAACATTCATTACAGAAATACTTTTCCACATTCCCAGGAATTCTAGAAAAACATCCTATGCTTCTAAACACAAAGGAGGCTCAACACGGTGAGTAGATATACTACCCGTCGAGTCTTTGCCGCCTATAGAAAGAGCATAGACCCATCCTCCATCGAGAGGCTAAACACGGAAAGCACGTGGCATACCCCGCGTGTCTTCGCCTCCTTCGGAAAGAGGGTAAGCAAGACCAGCTGCCTTGAGCAGTGGGGAAAAGTAAAGAAGATACACAATCAAACCTACCACCAACATCAAACCATCACATTCATCTCATACAATCACCCTCGGTGTCCTCCCCGACACCCATATGCATAAACCGATGCATCTCGCCACACTAGGCGTCATCCGCTGCCACAACCACAAGTCTCCATGTCTCCTCATATCACAACAACCATCCAGGCTCACATCACAGCACAAACAGCATGAAAACAAACATCACAAAATGGGCTCTCGGCCCTTTAACAAACAAGAGGGTAACTCAGAACCCTTTTTGAAATTCCCACATAATCTGTTCTCTAAACCATATTGAATTAACAGATTTTTTTTTTTCGTAGGTTCCAATCATGGATACCTAATCAGTAAGCTATCACAATTAAATAACCATGCTTACTTCCCTAATTTGATTATCCTCAAATTAGAACAACTACAACAACGACAACAACCAGATTAATTTACATGCCTCTTTATCTTTAGCCAATTAATCAACAATTAATTCCGGCTTTACGTTTATTATCAATTTCAATCATGAACGAACAATAAATCAAAGAAAACATAGATATCACTATATTTAGGAAAACATGAGGCAAACCGTTATCACGGTATAAAGCAACAACATGCGATCAACCAATTCTTTTAATCCGGTTCATGTATTTAATTAGGTCAATTTCATTGTGATCCAAAGGAATAAATCATGCTAATTCTACGATTGCACATATATAATTAGAGAATCCATGAATCCCCTACCTTGAAGAGTTCTTGACGTCCTTTATCCACACAGCAGGTCACGATCCTCCCCTCGCGACAACTTATGTGGAAGAATGATCGACACAGCTTGGTTGCATCCAACAGAGCGGGACTGATCCTAGGAGTAAGGGTTGATTGTGAAACTCCTACGGGAAGGATTGAAAGGTTCTAGAGCCTCTTAGTTAAGAATAAAGGTAAGGAACAAGGGAGAATGATATCTCGTCCCTTTTTAAGATTTAACGAGGTGACGGTTTAAGATCCGGTTAATTCTCCATTAAAAACGGATCGCATTAACCCACGCGGTTTGACCAAGTGAAACATTCCAAGCCTTAGGAATAATTAATATAGGATTTATGGAATTTGAATCGGCCTTAAGAGCCCTTAAAATAAGGCTTTAAATGTATTTTACGTCAAAGGAAACGTCAAAAGGGGCAAAACTGTTGGAGTCTGGAAACACTGTTCACCTACCGTTACTGTACACCTACCGATCTGTGAAACTGATCTGTCTCACCGATCTGTGAGACTGATCTGTCTCACCGATCTGTCCCACCGATCTGTCTCACCGATCTGTGACACTGATCTGTGAAACTGATCTGTCACACCGATCTGTGAAACTGATCTGTGAAACTGATCTGTCACACCGATCTGTCTCACCGATCTGTCTCACCGATCTGTCTCACCGATCTGTCTCACCGATCTGTGAAACTGATCTGTCTCACCGATCTGTGACACTGATCTGTCTCACCGATCTGTGAAACTGATCTGTCTCACCGATCTGTGAAACTGATCTGTCTCACCGATCTGTCTCACCGATCTGTCTCACCGATCTGTCTCACCGATCTGTCTCACCGATCTGTCTCACCGATCTGTCTCACCGATCTGTCTCACCGATCTGTCTCACCGATCTGTGAAACTGATCTGTCTCACCGATCTGTGAAACTGATCTGTCTCACCGATCTGTGAAACTGATCTGTCTCACCGATCTGTGAAACTGATCTGTCTCACTGATCCGTGAAACTGATCTGTCTCACTGATCCGTGAAACTGATCTGTCTCACCGATCCGTGAAACTGATCTGTCTCACTGATCTGTTACTGTTCATAAAACTGGAAACACTGTTCACAGAACTAGAAAATTGGCAAAGTGTTGGGGATAAGTCCCCTAGACCTCCTGGAACACCTCCAACACCAACATTTCACAAAGTAATGGACCAGAGAGGTCCGGGCCATTACACTAATATTATTAATAAAATTCCAATTATAAATATGAAATCAATTAAAACATATTACATTTACATAAATGGTTAATGGTAATTTTCATATATATATATATATATGAAAATTCTAAATAAAATATTCGGAAAAAATCCCTTTCTAATAATAAATGTAATTTTATACAATTATAAAGTTTGATGAAGATTAATATCAAATTTAATGTATAATGTTTAGTTATATGGTAATAATTTAAATTTATATTATATTAAAATTATATTGTGGTATTTTAATAACAACTGAAAAAATGATAGATTTTAAAGAAATTAATATTTTAAAAATTCAACATAAAATAATTATTTCAAAGATATCAAAATATTAAACTAAAGGTAAAATAAATAGAATAAATTTAAAAATGTTGATATTTTAATAAAATATAATTTCAATAATTTATAATTTTAATTGTTAAGTATAACGATAATATTAATGGAAAACAATGAAGTCCTTATTAGACTATTCCATTTTTAAGATGAAAAATTACATAAAATTATTATAAGGATAATTGATTACCAAAACTATAATCATCATTAACAATATAGACTGAAATGGATTTAATAGTAAAATTACTTATGATGCTAAAATATAATACACATTAAGAAATAAAATCCTCCCAATTTTATTTATTATTCAAATAAGTGAGGGTAATTTTCTATGGACTTTTTTTTCAGATTTACCAAGTTGATTTTTTAATCATGTGATTCTTCCATAATATATTAAGATAGCCAATAACCACAATTTTCAGAAACTAATATATATGATCCAAAATATAAACAAACATTTCTATATAAGAGATATTTTATACAAACTATACAACCTTAGACTCAAAACATGAGACACAGTACATACACCCTTAACAATGAAACATGAATCACATCATGTACCTTAGATAAACATAGATGTAAGGCTTATCAGTAATAAAATGATGCCACATTATCTATAATTTCATTATGTCCAATGAACTTTGGCATCAACATAATTTTTTTATCAATACTCATTACACATTTCCATGGAGCTATTTTATGACTGAAATCGTCACCTAAATCAAATGAATGGTATATCATTAAATTATTTATAAAACTCATATTCATAATTTTTTTTTCTTTCATGTTATCTTGAATGATAATATCCATCTCAAGTTTATATTCAACTAATAATACAACTAAAAAATTCCCCTCAATATCTTCATCCCAAAAATCAAGAGTCTAATAACTTTTTCAATATAAATCTTTAAATTTTTCCATTTATTTTCTTCAATGAGAATAATTATTTTAAAAAATTCAAATAAAAATATATGTTTATTCAAAAATCCTTTGTAATATTATGTGAAATATCAGTTAATAACCTATATATTATAAATTTTTATCATTAACTATCCATCAATTTCATGATTGATAGATATAAACAATATTATTTTAGTTCCCAATTGACATCTGAATTCATTTTCAATGATTTTTTGTAATTAGAAGATTATGATAAGATAAAATGTAATTGGGAACTCTAGGAATACTGACTGTGTCCTTAATATTAATTATATAATGACAGAATTAATACATTATTACTCAAATAGAATAAATATGTTTATATTTTCTCAAAACATAATTAATAAAACAAATCACATTATTACCTCAATATTTATTTTAAAATCCCACATTCAAATCCAAGGATATGTTCCTCCATTTCAATTCAGGCATAGAAAATGTATGAAACGTCCCCTTTGGTAGTTTTTGATCATAAAAAAAACAAAATAAAATTCAGAAATTTTAATTTGTAATCATTAATATTATTAATTATATCCTAGTACCTATATATTACAAATGTTATCTTCGAATAAGATGATCCTTTTTCGGAATATTCTTTTTTAATTAAAAATGCACAATTAAAGGAATAGTGAAAAACCACAGAAGCTATCAAGACAACCACATACAATAAGAGAAAACTACTGGTCCTGCCCCACACCAAAAAATGCGCAAACAAAAAGCCTTCATCAATATAAGACCCTTCAGAAAGCAACCCCGTGCATATGCACGAGCACAGAACCGATGGAAAAGTTATACCCTCTCAAGAATCCTAATCCAAGAGGACGACACCAATGAAGACATAATACTCTAATCCCCATCAAGTTCAGGTTGAAGTAGCTTTCTAAAAGCAATAATACACATCAAAATACATACAAACACCAAGATTTCCCATGGTTTTCACAACCTCAAACCAACCGATCAACACCACCAACTTAAACAATGTATCTAACGTGAACCATGGAATTAATCGAGTCCATTTACCTAAATATTTTCTATGAGAAGGCTGAAATATTTATGTATTCTTCTTCCAATATCCGCTTCTCAAACACAGAATCCAGTTGATCCAATGATGGAATGTAATCTTCAATGCAGATCATTCCCTGGTTGAAACCCATACCAAAATTGATTCATTTGTGTTAATCCATAAATATTTCTCCTCATTGATCGACACATCTAGAGTCATCCCCATCATTTTAGTTTCCTCTTCCTCAATTTTTGTGAGTAATGATACATGTTCTATCACTTATTCTTTGGATCAAAACATCAGAACCAAAGAATGAAAATCCAATTCCCCTGGACTGAAATGGCTCAGAGACTCCGTGGCAATATTTTTGTCACTCATCTTATTTTTCGAGTGAGTATCATGAGGATGAATAGAAAGGATTAACCCTTATCCCCTTCCTCCTCCTAGAACTACTATTACTCTTTGGGATTGAAGCATCATTTGTCGAGTGGTCGTGTTCGATCCCTTTGGGAAGCTTCATGATGACCTTGTATCCCTCACTGGGAAGAACAATTGTATAACAAAAATCATCATATAGAAGGCCTTCGAACATATTTCACAAGGGAACCATGTCTGGCCCATTCATTCCAACCACTTTTTAGAACGACTACATCCATATTGAACCCCTTCATCCCCTTAAACATATCAAAACTACCCACCAATGGATTTTCATCCACCAAGCTAGATAATGCCACCTTCCCTCCATCCGACATCTGGTCCAGGATAAGATTTCCCCTTCCTCTAGACTTCCACATGAGCCTCCTAATAGTGAGACTTTCCCTATCTTTCCTGCACACCAGGGATGGTAGGACCATATAGATCCCCCATAATCCTATGTAGCACATCCTCCATCTTGAGGTTAATTTAGTGTGCCGCCAAAATAGTGCCAAGGATACCCACTCTTGCTGCATTAGTGCCCACTTCCTCACCAACTGGTTGCACCTCCTCCACCAACTACAAATATAGAATTCCCATAACTCAAACCTCTTCACTCGGTGTAATCAGACACGAGCTCGTTGCCTTACAAACCACCGTATCTTTTTTCACTACCGTTTTCCATCATCCAGGTCGTGACCTTCTCACCCCTATGGAAATATTCCATAGATTGAGAGCCAGATCCCCTACCCACCATCGATTCAGTCCTCTGTTGACACATTTAAAATAACATAAAGTTCAATGATATGTACTAGACCTAAGACATATCTTAAATGAATTGTGAAATATTGATAATTAAATATGACCATTGTAAATAAACCTTTAATTTGGATTGTATGAATATAATTCATGACATTATAAAATATATATAAATTTCATACAAAATAAAAATGCAATGACTAATTCTTTGGAAATAAAAAATCATTTTTAAAGGCATCATATGCTTCTAAATCCCAATTTCATAAAAAAGGATGTTTATTTATAAGGGAGTACATTTTATATTTAATTTATTTCAATTGTTAAATTTTTTTCTAAAATGAACATGTAATTTTAAATCAGCACATCATTATTTTGTTATGTTGCTTTGGATAATTTCTTTGAAATTACTAATTTTTAGTGAATAGATAAAAATGTTGAAATTTTTAAAGCAAAATTTATTTTCATAAAAAGATCCAATATAGTTATAATTTTATCTCAATGTAATATAATAATTATTTAATAATTAATTAATTAATTAATTAAATTTTAATTATATTTATATGTAATATTCGACTAAGTTGATTTTGTGGTATAAAAATGCGCTTTTCTAAAAACTATTCTTTCATTGCTTTTGTATGACAAAAATCGATTTGTTTTTACTATATATATGAATTGAATAACTAAAAATGGATTCAATATTTAGAATTATAATTTCCATTTTTTTTAAATATTCCCCTCTTATTATTTGGAATTATGAATAGTAATCATGGTAAAGTTTATCATATCGGTAAAGGGGAAAATGGGTTAAAGAAGGTTGAAATCTATAAGGAAACATTAAAATAAACAATGAAACATGAAATTATCAAATTGGATTATTGGTTTCAACCAAATTTAATCATATTGAGTTTCATAATTAATTTTAAAAAATTATTTTGAAATTTGTAACGTTATTTTTACATTTATAAAGACATGTTTTATTTTTATCAAATGGAAAACTATTTTGAGGTCATTTCATTTAAAGGTATGGCTGGATTATCATAATTAGTTTTATCAAGATTTAAAAGTACAAAAATATTATTATTTGTTATATTACCTAACAAATTCATTGAATAAAATCTATTATATTATTTGAATATGAAATGTTTTTTTAAAAAAACTATGTATTTTCCGAAAAATAGGTTTTAAGGCATTTAATGTTCTTGTAATAATATTAATTTCTCCAACATATCCAATTTTACTATAAAAATATATTATAAATATTGAAACATATTTTATAAATTTTATTAAGAAGTTACCTTTTATTTTTGTCAGATAATTGTGTTATCATGGTAAAAAATTTTGTTATCATGGATACTGTTAAAATTAGTATAATGTGGTTTAACAAAGAGATAAGGAATAAAATGTAACCACAACTAGTCCAAATTTAAATTATGACTTTATTTCATCCCTATATGACAATAGACTTTTATTTTGGGTGAATTAGTACCTCATTACCTGATTATGATATATATATGTATATATATATTATTTAATGATTTGTGAAATTTAATAAATTATCCTCCCCTCACATACAAAATGGAATGTAATATCGTCTATTCCTCAAACTAAGTGATAAATACATATCATTCAATACCCTATCTAATACCATCCTAAAAACAATTTCAAAATTAAATATGACTTATTTAGTGCATAATAACAACCATAAAAAGATTTATTAATAAAGAAAAGAAATTAATCCAAAGACGTGATATAGATTTTAGCCGAATGTTTAAATAATATTTATTCTTCTAAAACATTAAAATATTAGCAAAAAATTATTAAACAACAAAAAAGTATACTAAATATACATATATATTTATAAGTTAGTGTAATAACCATTATCTATATCCTCTTCCATTAAATGTGAAATGAATCAATTGTTTGTGTGTGTGACCATCCACCGCATTTCAAACCAATGTAATTTGTTTCCTTCACTACATCACACTAAAATGTTTAATGATGGATTTATTTTATATATATTATATTAATGACATAGATATTATTCTCGAAATTAGTATATCATATATTTTATTACATTTCTACACATTGAAAAATAATAACATCATTCATGAGCATGTGTGGATTATCACTCAAATGAAGCATTATGATTCATATTTTAACACCACGTCACATGGGTAGAATATATAAGTGTATTTAATTATTTAATATTATATTTATGATATACTAATAGTTATTGAATTTTGTGATTACACGTACCTTCTTTTCCTTATGTTCATTAAAAAAGGAAATGGTAATCATGTGTACGTACAATATATTATATCCATGATCACATCATAAAATATTTTTCATATCCATACATCGTGGTTTGTTTTGAAAATATATTTTATTTATTAAAATGATAATTATATCAAGATAATCATTTCAGATATGTTAGAATTAATTTCTTATTGACCCTAGACAATATACCAATGTAGTATTTATATTATGAACTAATGTTCTACAAACCACCCAATATAGACATAGTCGAACAAATAATTTAAATTTCACTGAAATAATTCACATCAATTGATTAATAATTGTGAATTATTTATTTATCTTTTTTTTATAAAGATAATTATTTGATATATTATTATTATATATGAGTTAAAGGATATACATGGAATGTTTGGACCTGTAGTAAAGTATTTCATCTCAATATTCTTTTCATTTAGGCATATTTTAATGTAATGCATCTAACTACATTTATATTTTGTATATGTTTTCCATTTTACATGTTATATAATTAATAATTCATTACTCCTATAATTTTATGTAATAATTAATTTTTATTCATCCATGTGGATTTAGAATAATATTATAATGTTGAATGGGATTTCATAACTCATCTTCAATTAATTTGGATGAAATTGTACACCATTGAATTTATTATGAAAATATTATTTGTAAACTATATTCTAGTTTTTATATATTTAATAATTTTTATGTGGATTTATATATTTATTCTTATTCTTTCCATGGACTAATTGTCATAATAAAATCTATGATCATTCTATTGATTATGTTTTTCTAAAACTCATTTTGATAAGATATGTTTCATGTTTTGCACTGTGATTTTCATGTATATACCACATACTATCTCATGATTGATATTTGAAATATAAATTCATAAATGTTATTTTATATAAAAGGTATTATCATATTATTACATTTAATGAAATTGGATTCAAATGTTATCAAAAGTAAAAATGATTTTTCATACAATCTACATTTTTAGGATATTATTAATGATCAATGTAATTAAGGGGAAATCATACGATCTTACTTTATTAAACCACATATAATTTATGAATATTTATTTATGAATATTTATTTACCAAATTTAATTCATATTTAATAACTTATTGATTAATATAACAACAATAATTTGTTTTTTATGACATACCAGTCATGTGTCTTATATTTGATTGGTAATGATTCTCTTACCAATTAATATTTTATAATAAAAAAAAGAATGTTATTTTTAAAAATGAATGGATTAATAATTATATTTCCCATGATCATATCAATTCTATTAATATTTAAAAAAAATTAAAATTAATAATTTTTTTACCACACAAGCCTCTCTTGATTCTCCCTTTAAAATGTTTGAGGGAAGTTTATTTTTCATTTTATGAACATGAATGGATTTTACCACCATCATGAATTTTATTTTAGTTAAGAATTATTTTACATGTTACCAAAGTAATTTTCGAGGAAAACTATTTTTTAAATTTATATTAAAATTATTGTTTTTAATGGTACCAAAATAGAAGGATATTTTATCCTAGATTTAATGAAATATTTTGAATGATCTTTTAAATGTATTTTTTTCTATGTCAACATCCTTTTTAAACTCATGTACATAACTGAGAATGTGATATTCTGATACCATGTATAATTTTTCTCTTGATGTTGTCTGATTATTTTTTTAATGATATTTTAATGGAAACCTGTTCTTTTTAATGGTTTATCCGAGTTATAAAGGGATGATGTTTGTTTTCATCTTTGTGATGTCAAAAAGTTAAAGATGATAAATGTTTTATTCACGAATTTTAATTGTATAATATTTTTTATAAAAATTCACTAAACTGCCATTATTCCAATTACATAATTGTTACCGTGTAATATTTAGGTATTAAAATAGTTCTGTTCACCATGTATGTTTTGATGGTGTTCAATTTATATATCTAAAATACTACAAATAAGTGGAATATGGTGAGTTGTATTATAGTTCTATAATATAAAAACTATAATCATGAACAAAATTTAATTATATATATATATATATATTTTATATATACCAAAATGGATTGTGGGTATGTATAATGAAATACATCATATCATGGAGGTGATAGTCGACATATACACAAGAATGTTGTTTCAATTTTTATAGATGACATAATATAAGTAAGGTGAATAGTATTTTAATTTTATAAAATCATAATTATGTTATAAATGTAATATTGATTGATTATTCCAATCATTATGGCCATACATGAGAGGCGATAATGAAAAAATAACATCACTTCATGGAGGGGGTATTTTACACTTACACATGAGAGATGTTATCATTTTCTAATAGATAGATTAGAATCGAAGTTATGTAATATTTTATCATTAAAAATATATATAATTTCATAAAAAAATTTATATTAAATATTTTTATATTTTTAATTATCCTTGTTAGGTGGTGATGTAAAATGAAGCACACCACTTTGTGGAGGTTGTGTAAAAATATATTCATAAATGATGATTTCATTTCCCATAGGACAGAAAAGAGATAAAAAATATATAATACCTAAAAATAATAGAATTTATTTATAGGTATTACTCAAATTTAATTATATTATAGTGTATACAACATATTTTAATGAGGTATGGGAATAAATAAACATGATATTAGTCGGTGAGGACTTATACCACATCCTGAGATGTGTCCCTTTAGATTATGTATTAAGCCGTCAAGGATTGAAAATTTAGGAACACTAAGACCTATATTACTAGGGATGTATATTGGATTTTGATTTGGGTAGATATTGGATGATCTATGTTTTTCTATATTTCCTCATTATGTGATTAAAGTAGGTTACCATTTATATGTCTGGGGAGGTGCAACTTTGTAAATACTAAGAACTTGTAAATATTATATATGTCTTTCTCAACATCAAGTGGATCCAAAATAATAATAATTATGCGATAGAGTGTGTATAAATTAATTTTCAAACATAAAATACAATTTAACATAACATTGATGATATATTTATCCTTATTTATTATTTTTAACACCTGATTAACTATTTTAACCATTACCACACTAACAATGGATTATTTAGGTTATTATTCATAATGAACCAACTAAAATTGAACATATTAATAAAAATATATATTATAAATATGATATCTATTAAGGCATAATAAATTTACACAAGTGTTTAATGATAATTTTCATATATATATATATATGAAGATTCAAAATAAAACATTTGAAAAAATTTCATTTCCAACCATAAAAATAATTTGATACAAAAGTAAAATATAGTGATGATTCATATGGAATTTGTTACAAAATTTTTAGTTATATGGTAAATAATTTATATTTAAAATAAATTAAAAATATATTGTGACATTTTAAATCCATGAATGAAAATGTTAATTTTTTATAGAAATCAGTATTTTCACAATTCAGCATAAAATATGTATTTTAGAGAAATCCAAAGATTAATCAAAAGATAAATTCAATAAACAAAATTCTCAAATGAAGATAATTTAATAAAATTAAATCTCAATAATTTATAATTTTAACAGTTAGGTATAACCATAAAATAAAAGGAAAACAATTTAGTATTAGTTAAAAATTTTCATTTTCAATAGAAAGATTACATAAAAATATTATAATGAGAATGTCATACTTAAAATATTATCATGATTAATAATATGAAATGAAACCAATATAATAGTAAACATACCTAGTATGTTAATATATTCTCCACTTTATGAAATAAAATGCTCCCAATTTAATTTATTATTCTCATAATTGAGTATATTTTTCCATCCAATATTTTTTTAAATTCCCGTGTTGATACTAAAATAATGTGATTCTGCCATTAAATATAAGGATATAAAATCACCTTAATTTTCAGAAAATACAATATATGATTCAATATAGAAACCAAAATTTCAATATAATAGAAATAATATACAAACTATACTACATTAGGTCTAAAAACATGACATGCATTATGCACATACATCCATAACAACAAAACATGAAACACATCATGTACTATTGATAATCATAGATGTCAGTCTTATCAAAAATAAAATGACACCAATTTCTATATAATTTCATTATTTCCAATAAACCATGGGATCACTATAATTTTTTTTTATCAAAACACATTACACATTTCCATGGAGATATTTTAAGAAAGAAATTGTCACATACCTCAAATGAAATTTATTTACATAGTATTTAGATACAACTCATTATAATAGTTTTTGTTTCTTTAATGTTATTTGGAATGAAAATTTCATTCTCAAAAATATCTTCAACAAATAAAATTGCTAAAAATTACCACTCAAAGACATCATACCAAAAATATAGAGACTATTTAATTGTTCTATATAATTCCTTAAAGGGTTCTATCTATTTTCTTGAATGATAATTATTATTATAAAAAACTAAGCTAATAATTGATTTCAATTCAATCTTTCTTGGTAATTTATTGTGAAATATCAATTAATATCCTATAAAGACTAAATTTTAATATTTTACTATCCACCGAATTCAAAATTAAAGATATAAAAAATCGTATTTTAGTTCCGAGTAATCTTTTGAAATCATTTACTAATATTTGATGTAATTATAGGATTATGATTAAATTTAAAGTAATTGGGATCTCCATGTATACTGACAATCTCATAAAGAATAATTACAGAATGAATATTTATATACATTATTTCTCAAATAGGTTGAATATGTATATATTTTTTCAAATGATATTAAATAAAATAAATCATATTATTACCTCAAAATTTCTTTTTTAATCCCACATTCAAATCCATGGTTATGTTCTCCCATTTCATTTTGGGCATGGAAAATATATGAAGCTTCACCTTGGGTAGTTATTGATATTCTGAAATCTAAATACAAATTAGAAACTTTAATGTATAATCATTATTATTATTCATTATAGCCCACTAACTATATATTAAAAATGGTATTTTGTAACAAAATGACACTTTTAAAATAACATTATTTTCAATTACATACACCACACATTATACATACCTTAAATGAATCATGAAATTTTGTTAATTAAATATGACCACTGTAAACAAGCCTTTAAATTGTTTGGTATGAATATGATTAATGAAATTATGAAATATATATAAATTTCCAATTCAATAGAATTTTTGTGCCTACTACATTGGAAATAATAAATCAATTTTTTCTTGAAGGCTTCACATGCTTCAAAAAGTTATTTCCTAAAAAATGATGATAACTTTTTAGTGAGTACATATTATATTTATCTTTTACTACTTTTTAAAAATATATTTTATAAAATAAAAAATATCTTTTTAAATTATAATATCATTATTATGTTAGGTTTTATTTTTTAATTTCATGGAAATGACTGATTTTAATGAATAGTGAAAAATGTTTATATTTTTAAAACCATTATTTAATCAATTAAAAAGACCCAATATTGTTTTAATTTGATCTCAATGTAATATAGAAATTATTTAATAATAAATAATTTAACTAATTTAATTTTAATCTTATATATATTTTATATTAGTCTTAGTTGATTTGGTTGACTAAAGAATCACTTTTCAAAAACTATATTTTCAATGATTTTATACATTAAAAATCTATTAGTTTTTACAAAAGATAAAAATTTAATATTTAAAGAATTATTCAATATTTGGAATTTTTATTTACATAGATTTTAAATATCTCGTTTTTAATTTAAGAAATGATGAATAGTAAAAATGGTAAAATTAATCATATCAGTAAAAGAAAATAAGGGTTAAAGTTTGTTAAAAACTGTAAAGAAAACATTAAATTGAACAATGAAACACAAATTTATATAATTGTATTAATGGGTTTCCACAAAATTTAATCATAATGGGTTACATAATTTATTTTAAAATATTATTTTGAAATTCATAACCATATTTTTAATTTAAAAAACAAGTTATATTTTAATCAAATAGAAAACTATTTTGAGGTTATTGAATTTAAAGGTGTCTTTGGATGATAACATTTAGGTTTATTGTGATAAAAATGTAAAAAAACATTATATCATATTATATACCCAAAAATATTCATTGAAAAATATTTATTATATTCTTTGAAGAGAGAATTATTTTTAAAAAATAATTAGGTACTTTTTGAAAAATAGATTTTCATGCATTTTTTCATTCTTGTATTAATATTATTTTCTTCCTCATATAAAATATGAATATAATAAAATATATTAAAAATATTGTATCTAATTTGGAAATTCTATTATCTATTTCAATTGATGTTTTGTCAGTTAATAATATTTTCATGGTAAAAATTCATGTCATCATTGATATGGCTAAAATGAGTATAATGATGTTTAACTAAGAGATAATGATTAAAATCTATCCAAAACATATCCCAATTTCAAATTTTCAGGTTTTTTAAAACCTATAAAAAATTATATTTTTATCTTTGGTGTCCTAGTTCCTCATTACATGATTTTGATGTATATATATATATATTATTTAATGTTCTATCAAATTAAATGAATTCTCATCCCCTCAAAAAAGGGATGTTTATCTCCATTATTCCTCACACCTAGTAAGACATCTATATCATCCAATACACTCTCTAATACCATCCCAAAATTAATCTATAAATCATAAATGAAATATTTTGGGCATAATACCAACCTTATAGGGATTTATATATATTGAAAAACAAGTAGTCCAAAGAAGAGATTTAACTTTTAACAGAAGGATTAAGTATATTCTATTATTATAAAAAATTAAAACTTTACTAAAAAATGATTAAACTATAAGAAAATTATATTAAATATACTTAAATATTTAGATGTTAGTGTAATAACGATTATCTATATCCTCTTCCATTAAATAATAATTAATCAATTTTTTGTGAGTGTGACTGCATACCGCATTGCAAACTCATGTAATTAGTTTTCATTCACTATATCTCATGAATATTTATAAAAATGGAATTATTATTTATATATTATATTATTGACATAATTACTATTCTCTAAATTATTATACCATCTATTTTATTACATTTCCATCAATTGAAAAATAATAAATTCATTTATGAGTATATGTGAATTATCACCTCCATGAAGCATAATGATTCATTTTTCAAAACCACATCACATTGATAGTATATATAAGTTTATTTAATGATTTAATATTATACTTATGATATGACAATAGTTATTTAATTTTATGATGATATGTTCCTTCTTTCCATTATGTTCATTAAAAAATGAACTGTTAATCATGTGTACGTATAATATACTATATTCTTGATCACATCAAAAATAATTTTTCATAACTACACATATTGGATTGTTTTAAAAATTTAAATGATGAAATAAAATGAAATTTATTTCAAGAAAATTATTTTAGATATGGTTGAATAATTTCCCAATTTACCATGGTCAATATACCATAGTCATATTTATATTCTAAACTAATGGTCTTCAAAACACCCTATGTGGACATAGTCTAACAAATAATTTAAAATGTCAACTAAATTATTCAGATCAATAGATTAGTAATTATGAATTATTAATTTAAATTATTTTCTAAAAATAATTATTTGATATAAGCTTATTATACATGAGTTAAAGGATATACATGGAATGTTTGGATTTGTGGTAAAGGATTTCGTCTCAATGTTCTTTTCATTGAGGCATATTTAAATGTTATGCATCTAATTAAATTTATATTTTGTATATATGTCCCATTATATAAGTTATATAAATGATAATTCACAATTCATGGTATTTTATGTCATAATTTATATTTATTTATCAATGTGGATTTTGATAAATCTTATAAAGTGGTATGAGATTTCATAACTAAACTTCCATTCATTGGGATGAACTTCTAAATCATTGAATTTATTATGAAATAATTATTTCTCAAATATTTTCTATGTTATTTATGTATTACCACTTTTATATGTGGATTTTTATATTTATTCTTAGTATCTACATGGAATAATTGTCACATTAATAGATTTGATCGTTCCATGGATTTTCATTGTCTCAAACTCATTTTGATGAGACATGTTTCTAGTTTTACTCGACGATTTCCTTATATGCATTAAATACTATATCTTGAATGATATTTTAAGTATTAATTAAAGAAATTTATGGGATTTACAAAGAAACATCATATTATTACATTCATTGACCTTGGATTCAAATGTTATCAATGCTGAAATTGATTTTTCTTACAATCTATATAATTTATGAGATTATTAATGATCAGTGTTATTAAAAATAAATTAGAAGATCATACAATATTAAAAAAGATATAATTTAATCTAATTACAGTTATAAGAGCGATTTACCAATTTAATTCATACGTTCACACTTATTGATTAATGTAATAACGATAATTTGTTTTTGCAAGTGATCTCAATCCTGTGACTTATTTTAGATCGGGAATAATTCTATTAAAAATAAATATTTTAAAAAAAGATTCAAGAATGTTATTATTTAAACATTAAAATATTTGTAATGTTATTTCTGGTGATCTTTTAAATTCATTTAAAATTATTAAAAATTGAAATATATTAATTTTTTCTACATGGGTATCTTTTGATTCACCCTACCAAATGATTAAAAAAAATTTATTTTTAATTTACAAAATATGAATGGATTTTACCAATATCAAGAATGTTATTTGATTTAATGATTATTTTATTAGATACCAAGATAATTTACAAGGAAAAATAGTTTTTCAGGGTTTATGGGATTTTATTTATTGGTATAAAAAAGGGAATTCAATTTTACCCTACATTCAATGAAATATTTTAATTTTTCATGTAAATATATTTTCATCTAAGTCATCATCCATTAATTGTTCCACTAGTTCCCTG
The DNA here is from genome assembly GCA_963277665.1 of Viscum album. Taxonomy (NCBI): domain Eukaryota; kingdom Viridiplantae; phylum Streptophyta; class Magnoliopsida; order Santalales; family Viscaceae; genus Viscum; species Viscum album. The sequence goes on along the minus strand of OY728133.1, from coordinate 964,618,840 downwards.
AGAATGTGATCTTAAGATACAATCTATAATTTTTCTCTCAATGTCATATGATTATTGTTTTAATGATATTTTTGTTAAATCCTATATATTTTTAATGGGTTAACAATGTTAAAAAGGGATGATGGTAGTTTTCAGGTTATAATGTCAAAAATTGAAAGAAGATAACTGTTTTAATCATGAATTATAATTATACATTATTCTCGATGAAGGGTGATATAGATATAGATTATATGAATGGGTGAGCGTGATACTACTTATATGATAGGTTATAACCATTATAGATATCAAATGCATAGGTTAATGGTATTTGTCTTAAATGGAATGAATGAAGTAGTTCATATAGGTGTTTTCTCTAATAGATTTTACTAATACATGGTTCATTCTGATAAGTGTTAAATCATTGGTTGTTATGATAAGGTTATAATATATCATGAAACTTTATTTATAATATTTATGAGTTATTTTTGCTCCATTGATCAAGATTCACATCAAATGTCTCACAGTTAATAATTATCTTGAACTTTTTCAATTTATAAATCACTATTCTATTACATGTTTTCTCATCTAGGTTTTAATTGATATGAATTATATTATGTTATTCTACTGAAATTTGATTATTTTATTTCACCCTTATTATAATCTTGTTAGAATTGAATACATTAAATTTTTAATGATTATGTTTTACCTTACTATGTGTTTGAGTTTACGCTTCTAATGTTTCTTTTTTAGTATATTGTGAAGAAATTGTTTTGGATATAAATATGATGAATTTTAGTAAATGTGAGGAACATAGTGGGAGATGATATAATTCAATATCAATTTGTTTTTTAGATTTCCATGTCGTTTTCAAGTTTTTCAAATTATTATAAACCTCTAAACCGGATAGGCTCTTAGTTATATATGAGGTATAATATTTATTTTTGATTTTGAATGTTTTTGATGGCTAGAATTGGGTAGTATTACCAGTATCAAAGTTATTATTTTAAATATACTATTTTTATCATTTCATTTGAATGTTTGAGTTATACGACATTTCTATTGGAATGATAGACGCGTTTAAATAACTTTTGAAATCAAAATTTTTTATTAGTGGTTTCATTATGAATTATGGATAACATCATAAGATTATATTATTATGGTTTATTAGATGTTAAAATTAATAGGGAACCATTTTTAGGTTATAAGTGATGGTATTTTTTGGTGACTAATTATATTTTGGAAATGTTTTATTGGACTGAGGTATATGTAACCATTAGTTAGAATATTAATTAGTATTTCAGAAGAATAATTTTACATTTTTTGGGATGTATGTTGACTAATTTGAAATAACCATAAAGGTTATTTTTTGTAATCCTCATGTTATGGAGATTATATTTGACATATGGTTATTTATATACGGAAAGATATTATTAAGACAATTTCTTAATAGGAAATTTTTAATGTAAAATTTATTATTTCTCAGTATCATATATCATTCCTTTTACGAATTGTCTTATATTATGAAAAAAAATTAAATTTTTTAATATTTAAATATGGTAGGATTATATTATAATGATTTTATAGAATATGGGACACGTTAAAAGTTTATATTAGTGGTTTAGGAAGGTAAAATTTATCTTCAATAATCATCGTTTAGAGAAGAATATTACATTTTGGTGTAAATATATTAAAAGATGAAATTATAATATCCAGGAAGAATATTTCATTATGTTCTTAATATAGATTGTAAAAGGATTCCTAAACTCTATGAAAACATAATATAATAAAAATTCATCCAATACAATTCTTGTTTGAGGAATCAATGGTATTTTAAAAATTCTTTGGTTTATGGTTTTACGGCCCCTAACTTATTCACAACCATTAAACTTCTTATGATCAATAATTCTTGTGTCTCTCTATCAATATTTGGAAATAATGTTTTTCCATGCCATACTTATTTTCCCTTTATAATAATGTTATCCTTTTTAGAAATATAGTTATGTTTCCATATATATTACTTCATACATCCCTTTACCTCAATCCAATTAAATGTTTTGTTAAGACTTATTACAATGTGGGGTTTAAATATATGTATTTTAAACTGTAAAATAATGTATTAAAAAATTAAAGTTCAATTCGTGAGGATTAAATTTATCATGTGGTGGGGGAGGTATAGAACCATAATATTTAAAATACTTATATGTTCAAAATAATGTACAATGCATAATAATAAGCATTAAAAAATAGTAATAATAAAGTTATACCTTTATAAAATATGCATTAAATATGATTGTCTTAATATGATTAAATAAAATATTTAATATATATAATTTCCTTTTTCATCAAAAATTTATTGATTAATTCTTAGTAAGTTAGCATTAAACTTTTAATAAATTCATTTTATTACTGAATATTACATTTTCTTACCAAATAAATTTTAATTTTTTTTTGAGAAAATAATTTATTTACCTTCTACCACTAGTAATAAAATTGATAAAATTTAATCTATTTTTGAAATCATCATACCAATGACATATTATTATTTTAAAAAAAATAGTGAATAGTGCAAAATAACTAATTTCTTAAAAAAAACATTTCATTCGATTAAAATGTCCAACTATTCATTTTTGTTGATCACAAATTAAAATGAATATTTTTTAAATTATATATTATATAATTAGTTACATTTCAATCACCCCTATAAATTACTTTTTTTAAATATTTTTTGCGATAAAAAATTCATTTTTATTTAAATAATATTGTGGTAGAATTGTTCATTTTAATATTAAATTAATTTATTCCATTTCAAGGTATTGAATATTAAAATATTGACTTATTATTTGCAACTAGGATGTATAATTTTATTATGTATAACACTATTTTAAGGATTTATGAATAGTTAATATCTTAAAATTTATCATATAGTTAATTTTTAAATTAGGGAAGACACAGTTTGAAACAATTGTTTACTTTTTTTAATATTCCCAAAACTTATCTGTATACTAATAGATGATTATTACTTATTAAAATTTTTTATAAATGAGTTAAATAATGCATTTGAGGGATTTATTTTGAAATTTTTACCCTATGTTTATCATTTATGATGTTAATTTATATTTTATTGAAATTAAAATTATTTTTTGGTCCTTCCTGGAAATAGAATGTTCTGAATGATATAATGGAAATTTTTTTGATCAAAATGTATAAAACGTTCCCTTATATTATTTAACGAATAATTATTCATAACAATATATTTAATGATTTCTAAGTGATAATATTTTTACTCTAAAAATATTTATTTTTCCGAAAAATAGTTCTTTATGTGTTTTGTGTTATTTTATTTAAATAAATTTCAGCCACATGTTGAAAATGAATAATATAAGATGTATTAATATTAGTTAATAGTCATTTTCAAATTTCTATAGATTTTTTTTCCATTTTAGTTTAAATAGTTATTGCATAATGTAAAATGATTTCTATCTTATGGTAAAAATGATCATATTGTAGTCAAAAAGAGATAAATATTAAAATGTAACTAAAAGTTTTATAAAATTATATTTTTTATGTTTAATTGAAACCAAAAAATTTATATTTTAATTTTGGGGTTAGTTGATTTACATGAAATTATTATTATATATATATATATATTATGTTTATAGTGAGAAATTGAGCTCTTAATAATAGTTGGGGTTGAATAATTGGTGATTTTTTTATTTTTATTAATTTGAAAATTAACCTATGTTGACCTATTAGGATCTGATCCTCTTTTATGATAAATCATCCTCTTCTGAATCTATTATATATAAATGTAATAATAATAATTTTTTTAAATGTTTGGCCTCATGATGGTCCTACTCATTATAGTTTTTGGTTATACTCCCGAATCATAGATTCTCTGTTGTACTCCCAAGAGGATACAATAATTTTTTTCACTATCATAGATTTCCTCTATGATTTATAAAGTCTAACTGAAACAAAGGTTTCACAGTATCAATTAAAAAAATGATAACCAACAACACAAAATGTTCACTTCTGAATGTTGGATTTTTCTAGAATAATTGATGATGATATTTTTGCACCCTTGATTATAATAAAAGTGACATATGATCACTTTCTAAAGAAATAGATGAACTGGTTCTTAATAAATATTTGACTTCTAAATTAATGCAATATATTCCTCAAATAAATTATTTTAAATGTTCATTTTGACCATACAAAAATTAATACAATGTAATTTTATGATATAACATACTTTGGACAGATTACCTTTATTTTTTTTAAACAGATATATGAACCATGAGAAATAAAATAAATTTCATATAAAATGGGGTCCAAACATCAGCACAATCACAATATCTAAATATATTCCACATGTATGTCTCACACCATTTTATGGGTGTGAACTCAGAATTTATACAAAAAAATTCATTGATTATAAAAGGAATTATCCCACTCTATTTTTTCAAAACAGCTATGTATATTAATGAAAATAAATGGTCTCTACAAAGAAACTCTACTTTAATTTTTTATTAAACATTACATAGAATTATTTATTTATCTAAAAATAATAATTTAATAATTACTAATAAATGTAAATTTTTTTATAGCATATCAACGTAGAAACACCACAAACACTCACCCTCGATGACATGTTCCTTTCTCATTGGAGGTTCTGAAATAGCATGTATGAACTGGTCTACATAGCATCTAAAAACTCATCCTCACACACTTCATGGTATCATATTCCTAATAAATTCAGCCGTATTAATCAAATTCTTGATGATGCTTCTAAGAAAATACATTTTTATATCCACAAATTATTTTACCTATATATATATATATATATTATATTCTCTATTTAATGGAATCCCAATCAATTTCATCATCACATAGCTTCTAGTGCATGAAAATTACCTCACTCATCTACTTATCTTCATCCAATAACCTATAAAATCAAGAATAATATTTAATATTCTATGTAATATTTTATGGTATCTATACAAATGAGTTTTCCTTGTGGATTCATATAGAATTTAATCTCTACCATGAACAAAAAAATAGTCCCAATAATCTTACTCGCAATGCACTGATCCTTAAAAACTTATCTTTCTAATTTTTATTTCATTTTTTTAAATAATCCTTAACCTTTTTTCAAACACCCATCAGACATATTTGATCTCTCATAGATATTGGACCATTAGTGAAATATTTTTATACAAACCCTATTATATATATGATTTAGTTCATGAAGTGTTCATAGAAAGAGCAATAATTTGATCTTCGGTTTTGATTATACAACTCACATTAAAATGATCAAAAAATATTGTACAAAATTTATTTCCAAATTTTGAAAGGATAAGTGAAATGTATGTACGTAAAATTGTCAATCATTTTAATATCAAGGAAAGAAATCATTAGTTTATTTGATAACTATCATTAGAACCACTCAAATTTTCTACCAGATATCAACATCACACACGCACACCACACTAGGAATTGGCACTAAAAGATTATGGTCATAATCTATGTCCTTATAAGATCCTTCTCTACTGGCCCTATTGATATTTCCACCAGATTATTTAATCACCTTACACATTTGGGTGCTTATATGGGTCTATACATGGCCCCTTTTAACAAAAAATATTTATTTAAAGAAAAATACTCTTTTATTCTTCTCTTCTAAAGTGTCATCATCTGCGAAAGAATATTTAAATTGAATGACCTATTTTATTCATACAAACATCGATGTAAAAAAATTTCCTTCTTAACACATGTCATAGATAATGAATTTCAAAATTAGATTCATCAAATTTTTACTAGGAATAATTTTTCAATCCTGACATCCAATTCAATAAAAAATAATTTTATAATAATGAATTCCAATAGCATATAACTGTTCAATAAAAACTCTTCATACATCACCACCTCATCAATAAATATTCTCTAGAAATCTCTCATTTATTAAAACTCAGCAAACAAATATTGAATCAATGTGACCTCAGATGAAACCCTATGGTTCAACAATATCCCCATATGTATTTTTTCAGTATCTTTTCAGATATACCCCATCACGTAAAATTAAATATGTGTGTATCATAATTATTTCAACATAATTTCAATCAAATGTTAAGGTTTTGTGGGATATTATTATTTATATATCATCTTAATAATGTCTTATCTTATTTTCTTAAAATAAGGAATGACTTCAAATGATACATGGTAATGTGCTTTTAGTTAATCACTAGTATATCTAAGTGGGAGTCAATAGTGTATAAAAATGAGATATTTCTCCAAGGGTATCTATGATTTCTCCCAATAAACTAGAAATTTTAAATGAATATCTAAATGTATTAAATAAAATAAAAGATCACACACTCATTATATCAAACACATCAGAATGTTAAGGTTCTTCATAATAATTTCTCCCTATAATTAGCATGGATTCAATGAAGAACTCCACATAATTAAATAAAACATAGAATGATATACGGGTGTGTTACTAGTTTACTGAAACCTCTTGAATTCTTTCCCTTAAAAAATAAATCCACCTTCTTTATCAAATAATGAAATGAAATCCATGATGACTAAAAAATAACTACAATGACATGATTTTTATCCAAATACACTTAATGATATTGGGAGTAAGGAGTTTCCTATTGATAGTCATCAAATGATAGGAGAGGTAAGAACACGAAGATTCATCCTTAAAAAAAATTCTCTCTCTTTAATTTTTATTGGTGAAAATATTTTCAACATAATATTTTTTAAACATTTCTTCTATCTTGATATCATTACATTCCACATTTTACTTGATAAAATTATTCTCGATTACCATATGCATAAATATTGAATGTTGTAATGGTTTTTTAGAAAATATAATTTCACTTTGACTCTAACATTTAATTTTTATTGGTCTCTCAATCTCAATTTTTAAATCTTATATTTACACTTGCATTTAAGTAAATTTTGTAGATGGATGTAAAAGTATAGAAAATTTATCCTTTTCTCTGATAATTGTTCTTAAATTATTATTCTTCTTCTGAAACCAAATAAAACATCCTTATCATATAATTATTATTGTACATAATGTTGATCTGTTATAAGTTTAATCACCTTCCCAATCAACATTTATAAATCCCAAAAGATTTATATTTGTACTTAATGCATATAAATGACTATAGTTTATAGTCCTTTCCCATATATTAGAATTATATAAGTAGCCACAATTTAAGACTCTTTAGTGTCATTCATATATCTAGACCATAGTTTCACTTCATAAGTTATATATTTCACTGATGATGTTTGATAATATGGACTTCCAATGATTATTTATAATTCCTTTTGATTGACAATGCTTCCAGCTTCATCATTTCATAATTTAGATATATCTAAAATTGGTTAAGAAAATTGTTTTTCTTTTTCTATTCAATATTTTTGCATCCATAACCTACCATAGTTTTCATGTGGATAAAATATGTAATTTTTTTTATGATCAATATGATTTCAAAATAAATATTTTATCTGAAAATGTGTGGACATCTCAAAATAACTTTTTCATTTTTAGTTAATAATATTCATATACACCATTCGTGTAACTATAAAATTTGATTTCATCAATATATATAGTGACTATGAGATTAAATTATGAAATTTAACTCATATTTATGTTCCTGTAAAATTTTCTTTCTATAAACATCACATCCCTAAAAACCCATACAGTTTTGAATACAAACAGCTAGGTGCCTATTTCAATCCATATAATGCATTACATGATCTAAATACCATGTTTACAAAATTATCTTGGAAAAAATGAACATGTTGTTAAATATAGACATAATCATCAAGATAAACATTTAGAGAAATAGGTTACAAATATAATTTATAATAATTATAATATTTTTGTGATTCTACTGATAAGAACAATAAAATTGTTATTATCTTGGTACTAGTGATTTTTACCCAAGGTAATTACTTCCATTTGAGAATATCATTTATACACCAGCCTACCATTATATATTGATACTTAACATTCCTCATTTATCATATTTTTGAAACCCCACATTGTTCTAATCCAATTATAATTTTCAGGTCTTGGTACATAATCCGATGTCGAGTTATTATCAATTTGATCATGTTCATCATTTATAGACTTCTTCCAATCCTCATTTTTTATTTATTCTACCACTATATGAGGATAAATTTTATAAATATGTGTAGTTTGATAACTAATTATCAATTTTCTTATAGTTCATAATTGATAATACTTAATGACTATAATATTCTCAATCGCCTCACATTTCATCAATTTCTTAACTTTTATATTATTTTAATCAGATTCATCTTTATCACTAGTATGTTGATAATCTATATTAGAAATGATCAGCTCTTCTTAGTATCTTAATTTTTTTCATCAATAATCTTACCATTTTCTACCAAATCATATGCTTCTCTATCAAATATAATATTTTATTTGTTATTATTTTCAATAATTTTTTCATCACAATAGTCAACCAATATCTGAATCAATTTATTCTAGAATATTTAGCAAATACCATTAGATATATTTCCCATGAATATTATTTCCATGGATTTTTCATCAATTTTTCGGTTATTTGATTTCATATCTGTATAACGAATGATATTCTAAAAACACTGTAGTATTTAATAGTATATAGTTTCGGGTTCAATATTTTAAATGATATATTTTGTATTTATATTCTGAAAAGTAATATGTTATATATATATATTGTAGTATATATTTATTATATACTGAAATAGATTGAAATTTTATTTTTTAAAAAATGACCTAGCCTTCTCAACTATTATTATGTTCTATCTTGTTTCCTATAAAATTATCTATGCTGTATGTTATGTGATATCCTTATTCATTATTCCATGTCTGGAAAGATATAATTCTACATAATCATAAGAAATATACTAATCATTATCTAATACAAGTTTCATGATATATGGACCCATCACTTTCTCATTTTTTATTCTATATTTTTTATCATTTTAATTTTATCTGATTTTTGTTTTATGAACATGAAATTAGTCATGTGATTATAAGAATTAATAAATTTGTTGAAATAAAGATCACTAGAGGTAGAATTTTTTCTCATTATCCACCATAATTCAGTGTAATTAGATTAATGACTATAATAGATATGATAAATATAACCTTATGTGATCTTCTAGAAACTTATCTTTTTAGACATGTTTAAGAGATTTTATCTAATTCAATATTTTTTTGTTGGGAAATATTATCACATTTCCATGATTCTTTATTTTATACATACAACATTAAACAATATGGTCAAGACTTATATTCCAGATGATGGTTTCATCTTTGGAAATCAGGTAACATGAATTGATAGAATCACCAATTTGGAAAATATTAGAATTTTTTATTTTTTATCTGAATGATAATTCTCCCATTTATTGTTGTATTAATAATGAATGAATCCTTCTTATAAAAAAAATATTCATCTCAAAATAATGTTGGTTAAATCTATTAATATTATCATTATTCCAATCAACATATAAATCATTATTAGAACTCTTATTTTGGGATTCATAGCTTCGTTCGCAACTACAATAATTTTCAACAAATAATCATTTCATAAGGTTAACAATCATCCTTCAATGTTCTCAGTGTAGCTTATAATTATTTTGTCACTAATAAAAGGGTGAGGAACATACAATTTATAGATTCCATGAAATTATTTTTCTACTTTTTATATAAATAATTTTTAGTAATTCTTGACTTCTCATCATTTATCTTTAACTAATTCTCCTCTCATAAAATTTGGTGTTTTTTGAGGAGAATACTAATTCACTTTTAATTAATATATTCTTTCTAATCACATATATCATATATTTAAACCAAAAAGTCCAAAAAAATATAGTAGATATAATTATTTTCTAATAACTATTTTACTTTATTGAAAAATGGATCTCATATTCTCAAAATAGCTTCCATTTGGTTATTTTTTCATCTTTGGTTGGTATATGTTATATGATCATAAATATTTATTCTATCTAAATACTCCACAACACAAGTAGTATCCTCAAAGCCTTGATCGTCCCAATTGATAGTAGTTATATATTGATGAATTTTTATATTTTATTTCAATATACAATGATTTTTTCTGTTTGGTGTGGAAAATATTACAAGGGAATTTCTTTATTCCTTTTAATTAGAAGATAATTTCTCACTATTCTCTATGTTCCAACTATTCCTAAATTTATTTTTTGTAGTTTTATTATAAGAGATTATAGAATATATATTTAGTATATTAGAGTTATGAATTTACCACAATCCATTAACCCCAATTTTCACCATTTTTTATTATACATCATTGACCACAATATAATAAATAAATTCAAATATCATCATTTTCAACCTACTCTACATAATAAGAAAACAAGTTTGAGTTTATGACTATAATTTTTATTTGTGGAAAAATTATTATTACCTAAAATTTAATATATTTCCAATTTCATCCAGTTTTAGTATGTTTCTATTAATTTATTAAATACAATTAATACCTTCTAATGAAAATAATTTCTTTTTTCCTCAGTTATATTTTATTTTTTCTTTAAATTATAATATATTATCCTTATTTATGTTTGTGTTTTTCTCAATAAATTCATCAGATTACTTTTTCAAAAGTTTCTCCAACCATGTGATTTCACATTCAATACCTTCCCATACACTTGTGTCGAAAACTTTTTTCAACATGATCCAGCATTATAGTTCTATCTTATTTATCACTGCTTGAGGTGTAGATAGATTTAACATCATTGATCATTAAACTAATTATTTTTATTTTCATTGATTTCTTCTCTATTTCATAAAATTTGGGTGGGCTCTTTTGATCTCGTCAAAAATTCCCTTTTATGTGAGTTTTTCATCTACTAGCTCAAGATTCATTGAATTCATTTTAGGATTTATTAAAAAAATCCAAATTTCATTATAGTTGTATCACCTTGGTGTTAATTTAATTTTATTTCTAAACATTCACATATAGAATCATTTTGAAAAAACCTAATTTATTCTATAAAAATATTCACCTTAAATTTAATCATGAGATTCAATGGATTCTGAAATTTAATCATATTTGATTTTAATATTTCTCATAGATTTAAAATCCATATCATCTTGAATCAACTTCTTAATGAACATGACATTTCTCATTTAGTATGCCATGAGTGTGTTATGTAACTAATCATGAGTAAGACCATATATATAATATATGGCTTATATTTTGTATCATAAATATCAAGAGAATTTCTCAATTGTTTTTTGAAGATAGATGAATCATCTATCTCATCAACAAAACCCTGAATATGAATAAAAATTTCATTTAATCTTGTGAATCAATCATCAACATTTTCTTCTTCACCCAACTCGATATCTTATAAAAAATCAATTTTTAAATTTTTTCCCCTTATCATTCACATATCTCTCATGAATACTTTAAAATTTATCATAAAATATTGTTGTAGTTTTTCAGTCTCTTAACTTTTGTGTAAAATGATTATAAGAGAGATATAAAAATGAAAATTTTTAGATTTTCTATATTCTCCAATAATATTTAATATAGATATAATTCATAATATAATATTCATTAATATGTGGGTATACAAAAATAAATGTATATTTATACTCATTTATAAGAGATAAAGTATAGGGAACCATCATATTCTGTCAACAATTATTGTTCCTTCCATCAAATGACAAATCATCCGAAATTTTGATAGAATTAAAATATTTCGTCTTTAATACACAATGGATCATAACATATGGATCATGGATTTTATATCAATTAATGTTACAAGGGAGGATTTTCACCATGGAGAAAGGGTGGGGTGCTTAAATCAGTGGATATTTATTATAAATTTTCATTATTTTGAAATTAATCTAAATTGAACTACTATGATTTAATCCATGATTATTATAATCCAAACAATAAAAAATATAGAAAAAATATAACTATAACAAAATATGTTTACAATATATCAATTTTGGAAAACTAATTCTTATTATTTTTTATACTCACCAATAAATTATTCTCCACTATAGTCTCAAGCTGTTACAACACATATTTCGTCACTATTGTAGAGTTCCAATGTGATTTATTGAGTCCCAATAGAACATATTTTTATGCTGTCAGTTAAAACATTTATGAAATATAACATAAGAAAATATCACTTTTGTATGCTAGTTTGTTCTTCAATAATTTGTGGATATATTTTATTTTAATCCATTATGAGAAATAAAATAAAATATTATTACTTTTTAAAGAAATCACAAAATTTTTCCATCGAATATAAATATCCTCTAAATTTTACAAATATAATATGATCATATATTATTTGGAATTATCATTATGTGCACATAAAAATATTGCATAGTAATTTTAGGCTACATTATAATGTATACAAAATACTTTTCTACTTTAAGAACTAATATGTTCACTATGAGAAATAAAAAAATTTACATAGAAAATTAGAAATGGACTTTAACACATTTACTATCTCTCAGTATATCCCACATCTATGTCTCACAATATCATATAGAAATCAACTCCAAATTTTTTTGAATCAATTCATTGGTTATTGAAGAAATTACCTAATTATAATTATTCATATGTGGTAATCATTTTAATGCGGTTCAAAGGTCTCTCCATAGAATCTCCACAAATTAGTTTTAATCATCTTCTCATAGTACTTTACATTCATGTTCATAATGTATTTTTATTAATATCAATATAAAGTAATATGTACAGAAACAATATACAAAAATGAACACTGAAAACACTCATAGAATATATCAAGATCAATTTGACATCGAAATTAGTTCATAGATTGCATGACCTAGTCCACATAACATCTTAAAAATCATAATTGTGTACTAGAAGTTTCTATCCACATAGAAAAATCACTCATAGTCACCCTATAATAGATTTATATTCCTATAATACTCTATCGGTATCCACAAATTAGTTACCCCTTTACATATTGAACTCTCGGTGTACTACTTTTTACATCAAGCTCAACTTCAAAAAGAAACTTGTTCATGGAATTTTTCCTTCTCATATAGAAACCTTTATCTGTAACCAGTTACATCATTCATTACATTTCATTTTCAATACATATTTTCATGGTATTTCAACAAAAAAAAAATCCTTTTGGAAACACGTAGCTTCGAATATCTAGCACAAACTACAAAATAGAATTTAAACTCCTCCACACGAAGTACTCATTCATGGAAACACATCAAAAAAATGAATTTATTTAACAATGTGGAAAATATTCCATATCAAATTTTCAAAAAAATATGTGTTGATATTGCATTGAATTTAAATTATTTTTCTTTTCCCCATCTACAAAGCCTCATCTATGAAGTGTTTAGTTCATGAATGGTTTTCTTGTGGTTTGAAGAAAATACCTTACTGTGTTGATTTGGTGACTCGAAATCAAATGATTGAAAAGATCATAAGATCAATGTAATTTTTTATATTCCTATAAAAATAGTGAATTGAACATATATATAGTATCCCAACATTGAAATATCAATTTGGGATCACTCCACATTGATTGTTAATTGCTACCACAACCCATCAATTCGGATACTAAACATTAGAATCACACGTACACAACACCAGACAATGGACCAGTTGGTTTCTTGACCAACATCTATGCACCTGCCAGAACATTATATACTATAAATATGAATGGCCCCTCTTTATTATTTTATTCCCATATACATGGTGGGTTCTTCTATGGGAATATACATGACCCCTACCACCATGGTGCTAGCATGAGGTAGACGCTTATATCTAACTCAACATTGCATGCACCAAAGTCCCATATGATAACATTTAAGGGTTTCCAATGATGATATTTTTATATTAAAATCATAAATAATGACTTATCAAAATAGATACATTAAAATCCAAATACTAATTTATTCTTATTTTCTCAAGTGGATTCTTCATTCAAAATAGAATTCATATATTATCCCCTTCATTAAAATTCCAAAAAAATGTAAACAAGAAGTTATTATTAAAACTTTTCATCTATATTAAATATCATCACCAAAAATCATCGCATTCTTACTGGGAATAATTGTCTAATTAAGTCATCCAATTTCATATAGATATAAATTGTCCCATCATGAAATCCAATTAAAAAATATAGGTCCATAATAATTCTCAAGGAAGCACCACTTCATCCATAAAAATTCAACAGGAATAAAAAATTCATTCATACAGTAAAACACATATTTAAGCACTATGAAAATATATAACACACGTAGGTTCAACAATATTATTATATATTTTGTGAAATTTCAATAATTAACATTCACTCACATATAAAAGGGAACGTAATATACTATATTTATAAAAAATGAAAACTCTAGGTCTTTCAATCCAAACACAAAAAAATTTACAGAATCCATCAAAAAATTATATATATATATATATATATATATTAGTATAGGAATAATTCCAACATTATTGGAATTAAGGTGTAATGCAATGTATGTAGTCCAAATTAGAGGTATAGGACTTGAAAAATGTTCTTGTTTAGGTCTTATTCAAAATTATTAATATGAAATTAAGTAATAAAAAATATCATAAAAAATATCATATTTTTTTGTTAATGTAATAACCAAAATTAATATCGTCTTCTAATAAATGTTAAATTAAACTATCATTCATGTGCATAACAGACTAAAACTCTATGCAACGATGTAAATAATTCTGCGTCTCTTCATATCATAGATATTTATAATTTTAAATATATATATATATATGATATTAATGAAATAATTCTAATTATATTATGATAATATAGCATATATTTCATTACCTTTCCATCCATTTAAAAATTATAATGCCATTAATGCATACAATTGGATTACCACTTCTACAAAGTGATGTGAATTGTTCATCACCACCAAATCACATAGATGGTATATATAAGTGTTTTAAAAAATAAATATGTTTTAATAATTAATTTTGAAGGATAAAGTGAGATTATATTTCTTTCCTTATATTCATTTAATAATCTAAATGTCAATCAGGTGTACATACGACCTACTATCTACATGATTGTAACATAGTTAATTTTTCATTAGAATGTTTAAATGAGGGCTATAAAAGTAAAATATACATATTATAATAATATGTATTAAATTATTATAATTACATATATGGTGGAAGAATTTACCTTTTGACCATGTTCAACATACCCAAGTCATTTTGGAATTTTTAACCAAACATCATCAAAACACCTACATGGACATAAAATAATAATTAATTAAATATGTAACTAAAAAAAATTAGAAAATGATTTAAGGATAATGGATTAATTGTAGAAATTTTTCTTAATAAATAATATAATTTACATAAATTAATTATAAAATATTTAAAGAAACTACATCGAATTTTCAGACATGAGGTTGGAGATTTCGCATCAATTTCCATTATTTGATGCATGTTGTTAAGCACCTAAATTATTTTATATGGTGTATATGTTTACCCATTTATTTTTTATATCATGTAACCTTCAAAATTCATGGTATTTTATGTTATAATGATAATTATTACATATATGGGGATTTCAATTATATATCACAAATCTTAATTTTTCATCTTAATATAATTTACATTTATTGGGTTGTAATTATAATTCATTAACCATGTTATTTCATGATTACGTGTTAATTGATATAATTTCTTTTCTTTATTAAAACTACATTAACTTAGATTTAAAAAAGTATAAAAATAAAATTCAATGATTTATTATCAATTTAGTTGATCTGATATTTTTTAGTTTTTTCTTTGACTAAATCCCCATTTACACAATCATGTTTAATGTCATGAACCATGACTTCCTTGTATTGTATAATAATTTAATCATTAATGAAATTTAAAGTATAAATTAATTTAATTATATGGATTTATAATATTGTATCATATTCTTATATTCAAAGTATTTTAATTAGAAATCATCAAAATAGAATAGTATTTATGTCACAATCTCATTTAATTTTGAGATATTTAATGTTAATGTTAAAATGGGAAAATATTATAGTCTTAATTTCTTTGAAGAAATTATAATTTCATTTACTCTTTTTTTCTAATTTTGTTTACTTGATTAATTACCATTTAAATCCTTTTTTATTCAGGAATCAAAACAAATTTTAATTGTAACTAATACTAATATTGTAACCAATATTAGATTAGAGTACCTTCACTTCCATATCAATGATTAAAAATTATATTTCAAATAACTTATTTTCAAAAAATATATTTTTTGAAATATAATTTTACATAATGGTATAAATTATTTTAAATATTTTTTAAAAACTAAATATCATATCATGTTTGGAATTTATCTCTTTTGAATCACCTTACAATATGTTTGATATAAATGATTATTTTTATATTGTGAAAGGTTAATGAAATTACACATCATTAAGATAATTATTTTATTTAAGGATTATTTTATATTTTCCATAGGGAACATTAAAATTAAACTATTTCATCAATTTATTATGATTTTTTATTTTCTATTTGTACTGAAATAAGAAGTATTTTCCAATATTTTTTATTAAATATTTCAAATATTATATTTAGTATATTTTATCTATGTGAAAATAAATTAATGATTCCTCTACGTCATAATGAATATGACCATATGATACAATAAATTTTTCTTTATATGGAACATAACAATTATGTTAATAATATTTCTATGTAAACCATTTTATTTTACATAGGTTCACTAAGCTATAAATGAACGATGGATTTTTTCAAGGGTTTTATTTTAAAAAGTGACACGATCTAAATGTTTCATTCATAAGTTGATAATTTACATTGATAATGGTGTAGGGTGACCCTAATATATAACATGTGAACTGGTGAAATAATTATATCATATATAATGGGTGATCCTTGTTATAACGCTCTAATGCATTAGGTAATGTTCCTCTTCTTTAAAGGAAATATTGTGTGAGTTAACAATAGTGGTTTCTCTTATATATTTAACTACGATCCAATTATTTAGGAAATGAGTTCATCTTGTGTTATGAAGATATTTTTCTAAGATACTAACATGTTTTATTTATTTTATTTTTGAGTTTTGGGTCCATTGATCAGGATTTATATAACATGGATCATGAATAATTGTTTTCATCACTCTCTCTATTGATAACTATTTCTTCTATGTCACAAGATTTACATAAATATTTTTACTCCTATTAATTATCTTATTCTATGATCATGAAATATGGTTATATAATCATACCCTTATGCACATATTATTATTATTCATGACATTCAAGTGTTAATTATATACTTTAGGCTTACTTATAGTTTGATCTCACCATTATAATGGTTCATTTTCCCCAGATTGTGAGGAATGGTTTTCAGTGTGTTATTCTAAAAACGGTCACTAAATGCGAAGGACCCAGTAGGAGATGATTTAAAACATTATAAACCAATTTTTTATTCATCAGTATTGTTTGGTGTGTGTCACAAATCTATAAAACTATAATCCTTATAGTTACTTGGTAGTGTATGTGATCCAATATTTATGTTTCTTGTTATTTGTATGGGAAGGATTAAATTGGGTCATATTTAATAGTATCAAAGACATAAATCAGAAATGTTATTTCTTTAGAAATTCATCCTGGAGTGTGGGTTTAGGGATGTTATATCTCTATATATCATGGTTCTACCTGTTATATATCATGTTTTTACTGGGATGAGTTGATAATATATTAAAATGATTTTTATCTAATAATTCATTCGTCATATGGGAATCATAAGGAACACATAACCTCAATCAAAAACATAGAATACCATCTTTTTCAATATTAATTTTATATAATATATTTTACAAAACTAATTATATCATTTCTTAAAATACATTATCATGCTTATGAGCCTTCTAAATTTATTCAACCAAGGTTAACTATAATGATACGTGAGTCAAAAGAGACATAGTTTCTACATGAAAAATTTATTGTGAAAAAGTTATTAAATAATTAAATAATAGATAATATAAATGAAGCCACATAGTTAATGATTCATTATATATTCAATTATTGGAATCTTATACCTAGTTCTGTACACATGGATTCTAGTGAATTATGCATTCATAATAATTAATCTGTTTTAGTCATCTTCTTCAACCACATTTTCTAAACTTCTGGATTAAATATGAATTTCAAAATTTTATGGATAGTAGATATTTCATATTTTTATTCATTTAAATGATTACATGCAATTTTTAAATAAAAAACACCACTCTATATTCAATAAAATGTGTATTGTAATTCTTCCTGTGGAGATTTAATTCATGAAAAGATACTTTAATTTCCCAGTAATTATATATACAAACAAAACCTAATAATTTCATGTATGAGACACGGTAAAAAAAATCCAAATTTTATTATTTTCAAAGGTAACACATGGTAATTAAAAAAATAATTTTAATTCCTAGAAACATTCACCACATTCAGTTTTCTACTTGAATTTTACTTCTATTAATGTGAACATATTTGTGGGAAATATAATTAGAAGAGTTTTAATAAAAACGTTTGCAGTAATTTACAAATATAATAAATCCTCATATATCAATGAAAATTTTCATCCATGGGAACACTTCCATTATGTTATTTTATTCATTGTTGTAAATTATGTCATCATTAGAAAATCTATTACCAAGGAATGAAATATTTTAAATCCGAAATTCACATTTAATAAATTTCACATATAAATTTGCATTTGATATCTATAAAACAATCCTGATATATTTCCTAAATTACACATAAATTTTAGATTAGAATTGAATATTATCGAAGAAAAACATTAAATTTTTCAAAATACTTATTAAAAAACACTATTATTTGATCCCTAAATATAGTTACTATGTTTGTGACGTTTAAAGTAATAATTGATAACTTATAATTGACATAAATATTATGAAAATATTTCTAATGAGTGTCCACAACATTCACTATTAACTGATTGAACCTAGAAATGAGATCAATATTTTAAGAAAATTGACTTATGCTAAGGAAATAAGAATCAAATATGAAGAAAATGATACTATTTCAAAATAATAATGTTATTTAACTCAATAAAATCAATTAAATAATATCCTAAAACCATCATGATTTTTTAAAAAAATAAAAAATTTCTTTTGTAATATATTATTGTTGATGAAAACATTAAGAAGATATTCCTTTAATTTATTTTTAAATTATAAAAATTCAATTACTAACATTTATATTGAGGTTTCTTATGCTGATTAGAATCTAGAACTAATTTAATATTAATTATAACCTCATAATAACACAAGGAAAATCATGTTTATTTTAATATAGATATTCATTTCATATTACAACATCACCAATTTAATTTTTATATTTTTAATAAAAAATCATTCAAAGATTACATTCACATTTTTAATTTTTCATTTCATTGGCATCTAGACCTGTTATCAAATAAATGAATTCATTATTGTATAAAAATGAAAATCAATTGTAAAAAATTCCATCATTAGATCAAAAACTTATCAGATAATGGTATAATTTTATTAAATCATTACCTATTATAACATCAATTTATATAATGGGAAATATATTATAAATAACAGAAATAACCATTCCTTATTTCATAACATAATTTTTTTTGTAAATTTTGTCTTACAATATATAAATTATAGACATTTTAACATGATTAATGAATTTATTTTAAGAGATCATATATTAATTTAAAATGAACATTTTTGATATATAAATGTATGAATAGATCCCAAATCTAACATGAAATTATAATAATATTAATGAATATTTTATGTACATGACCCCAAATCATTTGAGGGCACCACATATGTAATATTAGTAATGAAATACAATTTGAGAATTTTTTTTTCAGATCACGATGATAAAAACTTTTTTTTAACTAATTTTATAATTCAATTATCATAATAGACCATATCAATGAAATTAAAATATTTTACTTCCTAATTTTCTTAATCAGTTTGACCGTAACCCTTGATATTTTATTTATAAAATTAATTTGTTTTTCTAGGATTTACACATTGATAACAATTCCAATATATCACAATAAATTAACCAAAATGATTTTTTCAAAACTTATCAAAAGATGGTAATTTAATATTTTTTTCATTAAGTTTTTTTCGATGGATGTTTTCCCATTCCATACCACATGTATATACTCATATAAAGTTTATAATAAAACTCCAAAAAATCAATCTCCATATTTAAACATACCACAATAATTTCTAATAACTGATAAAATTCCATAAACATAGATTAATTCATTTTAATTTATTCAATTCTTCATAAAATTTATCAATGTTAATTTCATAGTCTATAATAAAATTTACTACAAATGTTGAAAATCTATAAAAATATTATTTTGTGGAGGAAATAATTTCCAAATCCATTTTCATCATCTCATTGAGTTTCATTTACATTCTAAGTCAAATATTTATTTAAAAATAACTTTTTTGAAATATTTCTATTAGGTTAAAAAGGGGCATAGAAACACTAATTGTGGGGTGAATCATGTTATTGATATTGTTTTAAATTTATTCCATCCTCAATAAATCCTGGACTATATATTATATGGGTCATATTTTTATACTACATGTGTTAATGATGATATTATAATTTCAATCTTTATCTCTGGATGATTCTTTGAATGCAATAAGGCAAAGCAAGAATATGGACAGAGAATTGTTTTCATAGTTTACCCATACTTAGCAACATCCAAGGAGAATACAATGACAAAGTTGTGATGTAACAAATATACTAAAGCTCACATCAAATATTTTGTTTGGTATAGATCATGTTTATGAATAGTATCAAAATATTTATAAATATTAGGGTAAGAAAACAACTTTCCCAAGGGTTACTCTCTATGTCTCCTTATATGGATCACTTCTGGTGGAAATAATTATTGTCTTTCTATTACTTTTCAAAATATTAGTAAAGGAATCCACATTGATTTTACAGACTTTTATACCCTTTAATTAATATTTATTCAATCATATTAAATGGTGGATAACTGCTCCATTGATGTAAGATCATCACCCATAGGTGAAATCACCTTTTTAGTTTATTGTTAGTTTTTAGAAATT
This sequence comes from Viscum album, assembly GCA_963277665.1. Lineage (NCBI taxonomy): Eukaryota > Viridiplantae > Streptophyta > Magnoliopsida > Santalales > Viscaceae > Viscum > Viscum album. The sequence continues at coordinate 964,597,666 of OY728133.1, read as the reverse complement.
ACATTTGATGAACTATAGTAGTTCATTTTAAAAAATCCAGGACTCCTCTATAAACCTTCTTGATTCCACTGAAAACATTCTTTCAATGCGCGGTGTGAGTTATTCATGAGAAACCTATTATCCCAGAGAAAATGTATAATTCCGCAGATATTCTCCTTTTCTTCAAACCATACATAATTTAGTGGACTACCACATATTTTACAGACTGTCTCCTCTTCCAAAGAACACATTTTGTTCGGTGGAAAATCCCTACTTCCACAAATCATCAATTATTTCATTGGAAAAAACTTCGTTCATAGACAAAATCCACCTTTTCAAGCTATTTCAACCAACAAAAAACATTCAAACAATTTTTTGTGCACTACTTAACCTTTTACGAAATCCCCCACCACATACTACTTCACATCACATAATTGTTTTCCCATGTACCACTTTAGACATAACTAGATTATTCCGAAAATTTTGATATAATATATTGAATATCACTCTATTTTTCTATGATATTAGTGGTATTTATATAGAAAAATATGTCTATAAAACCCCACTAATCTGAATTACACAAACATTCTATGTAGTAGAGTCTTCACTTCGAACTACTATGAGGTATTCATAACACATTTGTTACTTTTTTGAATTATATTCCATTAGTGGAAAAAACACTTTATGAAATGATTTCTCACTGACTGTTTTTGAAAATGATTATCCTTCCAAAAACATCAAGAGTCCCATAAACTAAGAGACTCCCGAAACCTATTCCCTATAAGGTCCTTGTATTGAGATTCACTATCCACCTCCAGATGCTATGTGGAAATCATTATCCCATTTTTCCCAATAATCTCCCCTTTTGGGTTTTTTAAAACTCTTTAAATTTTGATAAAATCATAATGATTCTTCCTTATTCTATTACAATTCACTTTCTTGACTTAGATAGTGATCAATGATTTACTAAACACATAATCTAAGCCCACCTTAGTCGTGCTTGGTGTGAGAAACAATAGATGCATGAATAGTTCATCAATGAATAACTTCATTCCAAAACAACTTAAATACATTTATCATAAACCTCATTTTTGGGATATATAATCGTTGATAAATCATCTTTAGTGTAATATAATTTAAAACCATGTTACTTCACTGCTCTACCTCTTAGATTCTCCCATTTCATTATTAACACATATTCAATCCTTTCATAGCCACAATTTCAGCCTCTTTTTCAAAAAACTGAATGTTCACATAGTAATGGTCATGAAAAGTGTAAATAATATAGATAATTACATTAGTTAAGCACACACCATAACATGATGATAAGGGGTAACACATAAACAATTTTTCAAGTGTGATGAGTCAAATCAACTATAAGAGGCAATAGATGGCACTCAAATTCCACGTTGGGTATGAAAATTGTTAGAATGTTTGAAACATGAAGTTATGTTGGAACATAATCCAATTTCAAAAACCATTTATATACACTCTCCTTGATAAAGTGATATTTTATTTCAATTCTATTTATCCTCGATTGATGGACTAGATTTTTTCTCAGATTTATATGCTTGAATTATAACAATGGATTTTGATCAAATTTTTCACATCAAATACTATATAATCAAGCTCTTATTGCATGCTCAATAACTAAGTGTATGACTGAGTAGACTCAATATATTAAAATAATATTATTCTTTGTTAAATTTAGTATTTTTTCATGCATAACCAAGTAATACACAATATTATATGATAGAATGAACCACTAGATGTTTAATTTATATCATCATCTGAACTGGTCCAATCTGAATATATATATCCAAATTAATCTAGATAACATGTTTCATTATAAAAAAACATTCTAACACATGTTTTTTCAAGTTATTTTAATAGAATTAATTTCATGAAACACGTGGTATATATGTTTTTCAATGTAAATATGAACTATGTTTGTATTATGTTATACAATACACCAAAGGAAGCATGAACCACACACAATAATGTCATGGTTTGTGTTACACTCAAGAAAGACAATCATCGATAACTTACGTTGTATGTAATATGGAGTTTCACTAAATAGTTATATATTATTTTTTAATTATATAAAAACTATCCATTATGAATTTTATTAACCAAATTTCTAATTATATATAAAATTTACATTCACTATATAAATTTTCTAGACATGATATAAGAACAAATTTTGTTTTTTAGATAAAAGAAGAATTTTTAATTTGGTTTTGGCACCTTTTGATGGAACACCCAATTTAAATCTATTTTTTAACACTTTTATATATTATATTAATCAAAATTAATATATTCTTTGGATTTTGGACATAAAAATTTACTTCGGTTAATTTTTGGATATTTTATAATAAAATTCTTCATTTAATGAATAATGAAAAATAATGCATTTTAATTCAGTACTACAATTTCATCGAATTTATTAATATAGATATATTATCATTTTAATTGATTTCAATGTGTAATTTTTTTTTATCATTTAATCCAATTTTTATCATTTTATGTAATTTCACGTTTATGTTTTATATAAAATACTTCCATATTTTGATAGATTTTACATTTTAAAAACCTGCTTTTCAGTTTTGAAAATAATAATGTATTTTAAAATAAACTTTTACAATTTTGTGTTCTGAATTTAAATTAATAGATTCCATATTTTTAATCAGATAGTCTAAATTGTAAAAATTAGAACATTTTATTTTTGGAATTGATAAATAGTAACTTCGGTAATTTTTTTATATACTAAGGTTAAAGGGTAAATAAGGTAAATAGGGGTAAGAAATAATATTTTAATAATATAAAACACCTCTAAACCATGTCGGAATATTATATAATGATTCACATGCAACCAGAAAAACCCATAGGATAACTTTTTCTTCATTTGATAACTACTTGGGTGTGAAATTGACATGTTATAATAATTAATTTCAAGTAAATGAAATTATAACTTAAACCTGTATAGATTTATTAAAACAATTTTTAGGTGGGGTTATATAATTTAACTATTTTAATATAAAAATAAATAATCAATTTAAAAATATTTTATTCATAATGGTATTTTATACAGAAAATTTAGATATTAAATAATGAATTTTTTTACACAATGATGATGTAGTGACTACCTCATTAATGAAATATTCAAATAAATGAAATTATAAATATTAAAATAATGGTGATTTGAACATTTTTATGTCATCAATGAATTTGTTGGATGAAATTTACATTATATGGATGATTTAATGTCTTTGGTTCAATGGAATCATATTTTTATGAATTTAGCAATTTTAAATTTCTAAATAGTGTCAGAATTGACATAAATACATTTTAGAAACATATACTATTTTATTAAATGATTTAGGGATCATAAAAACATTTATTTAAAAAAATAACTTATATAAAGTTAAAAATTTCAATAAATATCCTTTTTTATTCTCTTGGAATTTTATAGTAACTATAGTAACCATATATTGTGAAAAAACAAGAAAAAATGTTTAGGGTTAATGTTTTTAACTAAGTGTTATTGCTAAATTATAAGGCTATTTTTGTTATGTAAACATGTCAAATACTAGTTTTTTGAGTTTATTTAGAACCATTATCACCATATATTCAAAATAAAATAGCTTGGTTCCATTAGAAAACGAAAAATAATTTATAATAAATTAATATTTAATTTCTTTTATAATGTGCTTGTAATCTCTCCTATAAAAGGGAACATCTCAATCTATTTTGATCACACATCTAAACAATTTTTCTCAGACAAAATTATCCCATTTAACCGAATAAATTTGATCTCTTTATAAGGCCCAAGCCATAAACCTTACTTAATCTTGACTTATTACAAGATTACACATTGAGGATCTTTTCGGGTTTAGAGTTTTAGAGAATTAGATCATAAAACTTGCATTACATTACACATATAAACAAAGTGGTTACATAAAGATAGTATTCTTCTTTCCCATCAATGGAAACATATTTAAAATAAAACATGGATTCTTTCTTGACACTTCCTTGACACTATCATCATATTATTTACCTTTCCCTTGACCTGTGAAAAAAATATCAAAAAAACATGGGATCAGCATAAAAAGCTCAGTAAGGGATATAAAAATATGGAAAGGAAACATGGGTACATATATACATAAGAATGAAATCATACTTTACCCATAAAACATAAGCACTTGAACATACCTCATCAAATCGTGAATAAATCATAGAAATCATAAGACATAAAGGAAACATGAGGCATTCATAACATTCTTATGTAGGGAGTAACCCAATTGGTTACGTTTGGAATACCCATCACAGTATATTCCCTAAATCACTTCAGAGAAACCTTAACATTTCACTCCTTCACGTTACCCAATGTATTGGAGAGCTATATCGGGCTCACCCGCCCTTATTTTATCACGGAACCACCCGTCTTCATAATAATGCCTAAGAACCTCAACATAATCATATCACATAAAACATGCATAAAGGAAACATAACATTTCCACCTTTCAATCACAAGATATCAATACAACAAATTGATATAAAAAAATTATGAAAAACATTTGCAATACCAAAATAAAAGAAAAGTAAAACATGGTATTTATTTTTCTTTTAAAAACGAAGGTATGGCTTGTAGAGGAAGCCGAAACTCAAATAATGGTCATGGCGGTGGAGAAGTCGTTGTTGCTGCATACGTATGACAAAAACATTCCATTTTGTCATTTAATAAAACGCTTCATATAAAAAATATTTCATTTGGATAAACGTAAAAGTCAAAGGGGTTTATACACCGTATAAAGGAAAGTTGTGTATAAAATAAAATATGCCTCAATGAAAGGAGATTGAGACGAAGTCCCATACCTCGGGACCAACTTGACACTGTCGTTCTTTAATCTCTTGAATAATAAACTTGAGTTAATTTATACTTGTTTAAGAACCTTTTTCAAGTTCATTATTTCTTTTATATCACTTATTACCATGTTATGAACACTATGTAATTATTTAAGTTAATAACGATCGTTTTAACGATCATTGGTACTTGAGTAAAAAATAAGCCCTTTATAATTACAAGTTGTTCATGTATCCATTATATCCAGAATGGTATTCATGATGTAGATATTATATATGTCAGATATATCCAGTACAATCATGCATTTATAATATTACATAATCATTTAGAGGTATGAAATGAAATGCACCGTTCAATGAGACGGTAAGCCGTACGTACGCATGAACACTACTTTCATTTCTATTTCGTATTTTATAGAATGGAATCATAATGATATAAAGGTATATAATAATTACAGTATAATATAATATATAATATCATAGTTCCATCCTTTATACGTCCAACATATGGTATTTAACAAATGAAATCACTTTGAGGGGGCGGTAGTCCGCACTTCCTTAAATGAAGATATCGCGTTTACCCATAATGGAAACCATAAAGGTAAGCACAAAATGAAAAATACAGAATCTTAAGGAAAACATAAACTTATTACATATCATATATAAATATAGTGTCATCTTAATGGCCACCTTTGAAGGTGTTAAAATAATGTTGAACAATCATCGTTTCGGGAGGCATAAATTCACCATCCCAAGAAACATTATGTTCTTTAGACATTAGATGTAGGTGTGTGTAAGTGTAGCTTGAATCCTTCTTATAAAAACATTATAGTATATTGAATATACTGGTGTTGTTACAAAACAAATGAATAAAAAGAGTTTAGGGGTTGGAGAAGCAAAATAAAACAAAATGACACAAGTGAATACATTACCTTAAAATCGGGTAACTCCCTTTGGTTTGAGCTCAAAGGCTTTCTTGGGAAGAGTTCATCCAAACGTGAGGCTTCAAGAAGTAAGATAGGGAAGTGGAGAGACCAAATGAGCAGGGGTTGGCCGAGCCAAAGGCTTTGGATATGTGGGTAAGGAGGTAGAGGTGGGGGCCTTTTATAAGAGGAGAGGAGGGGAACTCTTGGAATGTAAAGATAAGATACATTATTTTAAAAAGAGTTTCGGATTAAAAAGGACCCACATTGATATAATTAGAGGTTAAGGTAATAAGGGTTCTAAATACACCCATCCAATAGGTTTTGGACATGTGTAGGTCATAGATTTTACATTATATTCTCATTTTATTAAAATCCTTTATTAACTAGGTAATCGCTGCATCATCATGATGTCATAAATAATTTAATTTTTTTAAAGTATGAAAATTAATAAAAAACTACTATGATGTAGGAAAGAGTTTCATCTTTCCAATTAATATTTATAGTCAAAAATCAGACTTGTATAACCCTATTTAAAAATTGGTTTCGTAAAACATATTATGTTTGTGTCATATTTACTTTTTCATTAAATAAAAAGTTATTTATGTCATTTCCCAACCAAAGTGGCTCCATGGGGTCCCCAAATTGACCCATGGATTTTATTGTTCGGCCATGAGACATCAAATGAGGGTAGGAAATGTGTCAACCTCATATCATAACATTAGAACATTATTTTTACCTTAAACTACACTAATTACAACTAATCGCGATTAAGAACATAAAAGTTACTATTCACCAAAAAATTATTTTAATCCCATTAGACCACATTTTACTTCTTAATGACAACCATGTATGACAGATTTTTAAAATTTAAAACACAAACGGGGCAAAATTTCATTTAAATGGAAACACTGTTTTTATAAGTACCACTTAGTGGTTTCACTATTCATCAAAAATTGAATTTTTTCAGAAAAACACCAAAACATCACCCTAAGCTATATTTGATATTCTGAATTCAAAAATGTTTTCTATTTTAAAAATTTTAAAAAATATAAGTTTTATTAATTAATTTAATAATTAATCCCCGCTGTCAGAGCAAATAGCATGTTTTTATGAAACAATACGTATCAAAAGATTGACACCAGTTTAAGTCAAATTTCAAAGTGAAATTTATTCCAATGACCACCATTGGATTAAATGGTAAAAATATATTATAATTTCACTTCAAAACCAATTAAAAAGATTATGTAATAATATAAGTAATTTAGGTTAAGAAGCAGTTTTGATGTAAAATGCAGTATTTTTCATTATTCATTAAAAAATGAACATTGTCAGAAAAATACCAAAAATTCACATAAGGTAAATTTTGATGTCCCAATAATAAAGAATAAGTTTATTTTGACAAACATAGTTTATAAAATTGTCAAAAGATATATTCAAAAATGGTTTGCCATCAAAAGGCAGTAAAACAATCTTTTAAGAATATTAGTGTATTTCATGCTTAAGATTGGATTTATTTTCATTTTAAGCCTCTAAAACAATATCTAATTCATTAATAGACATAGATAAAAATATCTATTATTAATTACTTAGTTGGGATGTTACATCCTTCCCCCTTTAGAAAATTGCGTCCCTGCAATTTATTTACTTATCAAATAAATGGGGGTACTTATCCCTCATTACATTTTTAGATTCCCATGATGCCTCTTCCATCATGTGGTTTTTCCACAAAACCTTTTCCTGATTAATCACCTTATTCCGTAACACTTGCTCCCTATGGTCAAGAATCTGGACTGGTTGTTCATCATATGATAGGTTCTCTTCCAGCTGAACTACCTCTGGACTCAAAACATGGGATGGATCTGGCATATACATTCTCAACATCGAAACGTGAAAAAAATTGTCTACCTGAGATAAACTCGGAGGTAAATCCACTCGGTAAGCAACTGATGCAACTCCCTCCAGAATTTCATATGGTACAATGAACCTTGGACTGAGCTTTCCTTTCTTACCAAATCACATCACACTTTTCCATGGTGATATTTTGAGAAACACATGTTCACATACCTAGAAAGATAGATCCTTCCTCCCGTTATCCGCATAACTCTTCTGCCTACTATGAGCTGTTCTCATGTGTTTCTGAATCAGCTGAACTTTTTCTTCCATCTCTTTTACCAATTCTGGTCGCATCAACTTCCTTTCACCCACATCATCCCAGAAAGCTGGAGTTCGACACCGCTTCCCATATAATGCCAGAAATGGTGCCATCTGTATACTGGAATGAAAACTGTTATTATATGAAAATTCAACCAAAGAATGATGATGGTCATAACTTCCCTGATAATCCATCGAACATGCTCGTAGTATATCCTCCAAGGTCTGAATTTTTCGTTCTGACTACCCATCTTATTGAGGATGAAAAGCTTTACTAAAATTTAATTCAGTACCCAACGACTTCTGAAGGCCTTTCCAAAAGTTAGAAGTGAAACTAGGATCACAATCAGATACAATTGAGAGAGGAACTCCATGCAACCTGAATATCTCTTTATGATACAAACAGGAATGTTTTTCCAGGGAAAAAGCAGCTCGTATAGCAAGGAAATGAGCAGATTTGGTCAAGCGATCAACAATAACCCAGATTACATTATTACCTCGAGATGTCTTTTCTAATCCCACAACAAATTCCATGGATATATTCTCCCATTTCCACTCTGGAACTGGTAGAGGCAGATGCATCCCTTTCAGTAACTGCCGCTCTCCTTTAACCTGTTGACAAGTCAAACACTTCACTTTAAAATCAGCAATATCTCTTTTCATTCCATCCCACCAGTAATACTCCCGAAGATCTATATACATCTTAGTACTGCCAGGATGAACTGAAAACGGAGAACTATGAGCTTCAAATAACAACTCTCTCTTCAACTGTGAATCACAAGGCACACACAATCTCTTCCAAAATCTCAAAACGCAATCACTATCAATGTTGAATTCAGGCAACATACCTTTCTGAACCAGCTTTACATTTTTCTGCAACTCACTGTCTTGCTTCTGTGCTTGCTTGATTCTGTCTGATAGAGATGATCTCACTGATACCTGAAACAAAACCGAAGAACATCCTGCACCAACAACTTCTATTCCAAATTTCATCAAATCCTTAACCAGAGGATCACGTTCAAAACACAACATTTCTAATGAAGCCTTACTTTTTTGACTCAAAGCATCAGCCACTTAATTTTCTTTTCCTGGATGGTAATGATTTGTACAATCATAATCCTTGATTAATTCCAACCATCTCCTCTGTCTCATGTTTAAATCTTTCTGAGTGAATATATACTTTAAACATTTGTGATCGGTATATATTTCACACTTTACACCATACAAATGATGCCTCCAAATTTTTAAAGTGAAAACAACAGCAGCTAATTCCAAATCATGTGTAGGGTAATTTACCTCATGAGTTTTCAACTGTCGTGAAGCATAAGCAATTACCTGATCATTCTGCATTAGGACACAACCAATTCCTTTCAAAGAAGCATCACTATATATAACAATCTCACTATTCCTGGAAGGTAGTGCCAAAACTAGAGAATTCACCAATCGTTTTTTTAGTTCCTGAAAACAATCATCACATTCTTTTGACCTGATTAACATAAAGCCCTTCCGAATTAGCTTAGTCATTGGACTAGATAACCATGAATAATTTCTAACAAACCTTCGATAATATCCTGCCAAACCAAGGAAGCTACGAATCTCGGTTACATTTGTGGGTCTTGGCCATTCTCCACAAAATTTGTCTTTGCAAGATCAACAGTTATTCCATATTTAGAAACAATATGACCAAAGAAAGAAATTTGTTTCAACCAAAACTCAAACTTGCTGAATTATCCATACTGTTTCATTTATTTTAAGTTTTGTAGGTTATCCCTTAAATGTATCTCATGATCATCTTTACTATTAGAAAACACCAAAATATCATCAATGAAAACCACCACAAACTTACCCTAGAACTCATGGAAAATTCTATTCATTATGTCCACAAATACAGCAGGTGCATTGGTTATCCCAAATGGAATTACTACAAATTCATAATGGCCATATCTTGTATGAAACGCAGTCTTCGGAACATCTGCTTCATTTACTTTCAGCTAATGGTACCCTGATCTCAGGTCAATCTTTGAAAAATATTGAGCTCCCCGGAGCTGATCAACCAAATCATCGATATGAGGCAAAGGATATTTGTTCTTAATAGTGATATTATTCAAGGCCCTATAATCAATGCAAAGTCTCATTGAACCATATTTCTTTTTAACAAATAAAACAGGAGCACCCCATGGTGATGTTCTAGGTCGAATGAAAACTTTCTCTAATAAATCTTGCAATTTCTCCTTCAACTCTAAAAGTTCAATTTGAGCCATTCGTTAAAGGGGTTTTGAAATTGGATTAGCATCAGGAACTAAGTCAACAGTAAACTCAACTTCCTGATCGGGTATTATTCCAGGCAACTCATCAGGAAAAACATCAGGATACTCATTTACCACTAGCAAATCATTAATCTGAATAGTTCCTTTATTTTCAACGATGTGTACAAGGTAACATTCATTTCCATATTTTACAAGTTTCTTGGCCTCTTGATATGTTATCAACAGTAAGGGTTCATTCTTGTACACAAACTGAAAGAATTTCTGAAAAGAAACTTATTTAGCTCTACAGTCAATCTTAGCATGGTAAATAGAAAGTCAATCCATACCCAGGATAACATCAAACTCTACTAGAGGTATAATAATATGGTTTTCATGTAGGTTATTTCCACAGATAAGGATATGAAGATTCTTATAAATTCTTTCTGCCTCAACATTTCCCCCAAGTGTTTTTACCACAAGTTCATGAGTCATTTCTTGAGATTGTATTCCCATTTTACTAGAAAAGGTTTCAGAGATGAAAGAATGTGTAGACCCCGAATAAAACAACACACTGGCATAATCTGAAAAAACAAACAAAGTACCTGATACAACTTCATTTGATGCCCCGACTTCTGCTGAAGTAGTTGCAAAGGATTTTACCTCCCCTTTCTACTTGTCGTCTAACTGCTTCCCATCACTCAAGCTCTTTGTAGGACACTCGTTTGCATAGTGTCCCATATCATTGCACTTATAACCTTTCAATAACTGTAAATAAAATTTGGTCTTACCATCACCCAGATCATTTTCAGCTCAATCACGAGCCTTTTGTCCCATCTTACCACATAAGTAGCACTTTCCAAAATTTAGAAGACATTCCCCAGCATACATTTTTTCACATTTATCACAAACTGGAAACTTAGTTTTCTTACCATCAGACTTTTTTGAAGAATTCTTACATTTCTCCTGCCACCTCGGTCTCTTCTTCTGTAGGTTGTTATAGAACACTTGATCATCGAAAAACACCATTTCCACCTTCTCAGGACATCGAACAAGCTTTTCATAACTTTTAAACTCACATGAAGCTAATGACCCTCTATATTTTGGCTTTAATCCTGAGTAAAAACGATTGATTTTACTATCAAGGTCTCGGATAAAATTTGGAGCATACCTTGCCAATCAAGTGAACCTTTCGTCATAGGCAGCCACTGAGTCATACTCTTGCCTCAATTCCAATAATTGATTTTCCATCCTAAGTCGAACAGCCTTAGGAATATACTTCTCAAGAAACATACCTTTGAATTCATCCCAGTCAAGAGCATCAATCTCATCTGCGTCCTTGATATTTTCAACCATCAACCACCACTGATCTGCTTCACCCTCCAAATGGTAAATAGCAAGACTAACCTTTTTATTGTCCGATCACCCCATGACATCGAAAATCTTCTCCAGTGCTTTAATCCACAGTTCATCTAGCACAGGATTAGATGATCCTCTGAATGATGGGGGGTGTTCCCTCATTAAATGTTTCACCACTGACATGTTCCTCTGCGGTTGATCTGGCTGATCTCATGCATGGATACCACCGCCATTTATCGCTTGAGTCAACTGTGCCATTACTGCAACAAACTATTCAGTTCCACTTCCGACCATTTCAGGATGCTGATTCGGAAGGTTATTTCCTTCTGTATTCCTTCCTAGCACTGCTTCCCTGTTTCCTCTGCAGAAAACCATTCTGAACAAACATGCCTTAGATGAAGCAACATGGTAATCTTCAAAAGCTATAGCACTTCAATTTGACCATAAAAAAATATTTTTGGATAATCATTTAATAGAATTCTAACTCCTAAAGTTATCTAACCCGACCTTTGATACCAACTATAGGGCCCCAGCCTTAAACCTTAAGTAATCTTGAGTTATTACAAGATTACACATTGAGGATTTTTTCGGGTTTAATGTTTTAGAGAATTAGATCATAACACTTGCATTACATTACACATATAAACAAAGTGGTTACATAACGATAGTATTATTCTTTCCCATCAATGGAAACATATTTAAAATAAAACATGGATTCTTTATTGACACATCCTTGACACTATCATCATATCATGTACCTTTCTCTTGACCTGTGAAAAACATTTTTAAAAAAACAAGGGATGAGTAGAAAAAGCTCAGTAAGGGATATAAAAATATGGAAAGGAAACATGGGTACATATATACATAAGAATGAAATCATACTTTACCCATAAAACATAAGCACTTGAACATACCTCATCAAATCATGAAAAAAGCATAGAAATCATAAGACATAAAGGAAACTTGAGGCATTCATAACATTCTTACATAGGGAGTAACCCACTTGGTTACGTTTGGAATACCCATCACAGAATATTCCCTAAATCTCTTCAGAGAAACCTTAACATTTCACTCCTTCACGTTACCCAATGCATTGGAGAGCTATATCGGGCTCACCCGCCCTTAGTTTATAACAGAACCACCCGTCTTCATAATAATTCCCAAGAACCTCAACATAATCATATCACATAAAACATGCATAAATGAAACATCACATTTCAACCTTTCAATCACAAGATATCAATACAAAAAATTGATATAAAAACATTATGAAAAACATTTTCAATACCAATATAAAAGAAAATTAAAACATGGTATTTATTTTTTCTTTTAAAAAGAAGGTATGTCTTGTAGAGGAAGCTGAAACTCAAATAATGGTCACGGTGGCGGAGAAGTCGTTGTCGCCGCATACGTACGACAAAAACATTCCCTTTTGTCGTTTGTAAAACGCTTCATATAAAAAAGATTCATTTTGGATAAACGTAAAAGTCAAAGGGGTTTATACACCGTATAAAAGAATGTTGTGTATAAAATAAAATATGCCTCAATGAAATGAGATTGAGACGAAGTCCCATACCACGGGTCCGACTTGACTCGGTCGTTCGTTAATCTCCTGAATGATAAACATGAGTTAATTTCAACTTTTTTAAGAACCTTTTTCATGTTCATTATTCCTTTTATATCACCTATTTCCATGTCATGAACACTATGTAATTATTTAAGTTAATAACGGTCGTTTTAACGATCATTGGTACTTGAGTAAAAAATAAGCCATTAATAATTACAAGTTGTTCATGTATCCATTATATTCAGAATGGTATTCATGATGTAGATATTATATATGTCATATATATCTAGTACATGCATGAATTTATATTATTACATAATCATTTAGAGGTAAGAAATGAAATGGACCGTTCATGGAGACGGTAAGCCATACGTACGCATGAACGTTACTTTCATTTCTATTTCGTATTTTATAGAATGGAATAATAATGATATAAAGTTATTTTATAATTAAAGTATAATATCATATATAATATCATATTTCCATCCCTTATACGTCCCACATATTGTATTTAGCGAATCAAATCACTTTGAGGGGGCGGTAGTCCACACTTCCTTAAATGATGATATCGCGTTTACCCATAATGGAAACCATAAAGGTATGCCCAAAATGAAAAATAAAGAAGCTTAAGTAAAACAAAAACATATTATATATCATATATAAATATAGTGTCATCTTAATGGCCCCCTTTGAAGGTGTTAAAAGAATGTTGAACAATCATCGTTTCGGGAGGTATAAATTCACCATCCACAGAAATATTATGTTCTTTAACCATTAGATGTAGGTGTGTGTAATTTTAGCTTGAATATTTCGTATAACAACATCCTAGTATATTTAAGATACTGGAGTTGTTACAAAATAAATGAATAAAAAGAGTTTAGGGGGTTGGAGAAGCAAAATAAAACAAAAGGTCTCAAGTGAATATATTACCTTAAAATCGGGTAACTCCATTTGGTTTGAGATGAAAGGCTTCCATGGGAAGAATTCTGCCCAATGTGAGGCTTCAAGGAGTAATATAGGGAAGTTGAGGGACAAAATGAGCAGGGGTTGGCCGAGCCAAAGGCTTTGGAAGTGTGGGTAAGGAGGTAGAGGTGGGGGCCATTTATAAGAGGAGAGGAGGGGCACTCTTGGAAAGAAAAGATAAGTTACTTTATTTTAAAAAGCATTTCGGATTCAAAAGGGTCCCACATTGATATAATTCGAGGGTAAGGTGATAAGGGTTCAAAATCCACCCATTCAAAAGGTTTTGGACATGTGTAGGTCATATATTTTACATTATCTTCTCATTTTATTTAAATCCTTTATTAATTAGGTAATCGCTGCATCATCATGGTGTCATAAATAATTTAATTTATTTTAAGTCTAAATATTATTAAAAAAATACTATGATTTAGGAAATCGTTTTAGCTTTCCAATTAATATTTATATTCAAAAATCGGACTTGTATAACCCCATATAAAAATTGTTTTCGTAAAACATATTATGCTTGTGTCATTTTTACTTTTTCATTAAATAAAAAGTTATTTATGTCATTTCCCAACCAATGTGGCTCCATGGGGTTCCCATGTTTACCAATGGCTTTTCGTGGTCGGCCATGGCACATCCAATGAGGGTAGGTCATGTGTCAAGCTCATCTTATACTATTAAAACATTATTTTTACCTTAAACTACACTAATTACCACTAATCGCGATTAAGAACTTAACAGTTACTATTCACCAAAAAATTATTTTAATCCCATTGGACTACATTTTACTTTTTAATGACAACCATGTATGTTGGATTTTTAAAATTCAAAACACAAAGGTGGCAAAATTTCATTTAAATGGAAAATTTGTTTTTATAAGTACCACTTAGTGGTTTCACTATTCATCAAAAAATTGAAGTTTTTCAGAAAAATACCAAAACCTCACCCTAAGCTATATTAGATATTCTGAAATAAAAAATGTTGTCTATTTTAAAAAATTCAAAACATATACATTGCATTAATTAATTTAATAATTAATCCCCGCTGTCAGAGCAAATAGCGTGTTTTTATGAAACAGTAAGTATCAAAAGATTGACACTAGTTTAAGTCCAATTTCAAAGTGAAATTGATTTAAATGACCAAAATTGGATTAAATTGTAAAAATATATTCTAATTTCACTTCAAAACCAATTCAAAAGATAATATAATCATATAAATAAATTAGATTAAAATGCAGTTTTGATGTAAAATGCAGTATTTTTCACTATTCATTAAAAAATGAACATTGTCGGAAAAATACCAAAAATTCACACAAAGTAAATTTTAATGTCCCAATCATATAGAATAAGTTTATTTTTACAAACATAGTTTATAAAATTGTCAAAAGATAGATTAAAAAATGGTTTGCCATCAAAAGGCAGTAAAACAATCTTTTAAGAATATTAGTGTATTTCATGCTTAAGATTGGATTTATTTTCATTTTAAGCCTCTAAAACACTATCTAATTAATTAATAGACATAGATAAAAATATCTATTATTAATTACTTAATTGGGATGTTACACTCTTAATCCAATAGGACACACTTTGTACAAAAATCCATCCTAGTGAGTCATTTTGTGCATATCAAACGGTGATACTCGAAAAAGAGATAATTGTTTTACCACCTCTTTCAAAATTCATTTCTTCTTCTACATCCTCTTATTATGTTTTTCCCATTATAATATAATAAATGAAGTTTCTTAAACATTATTATATGTTATCACAATTATGGGAGAACCTTAAACCTAATAGTTTCCTTCATACAAATAACATTATCACTATGTGTGCGTACATATGGTTAATCATCTCCACACCGTGGAGTAATTGGTAATTATAATATTCATAATTTGGATGGGAATAAGGAAGACTATAATTTATTTAAATAATTAATATAACATGATAATTATAATATATATTTAATATACCATCCAATTACAAACGATTTTACCGTTAACTGAATTTTATCGTCAAGTGTCCATAAAAAGGGCTTACCGTCTCCACGACGTAATGTGACTCATTATCCACCTTAACTGTTGATGCTTGATCATAAAGAATATATAATAAATAATAATTAAATATATGACATAATAATACAACATGATTTTCATATATATATATATATGTCGTTAACATGCTTCCATTCAATTCAATAAGGAATCTGAAACAATGTTAATGTCGATGTATGACGTTCCGTCTCCATGAACGGAGTATTCCATTTAATTTATCCATCTATTATATTTATTTTTATTATTAGTATTTATGATATATTAACCATTTTTACATTTTTTAAGTAACTAAAAGACAATCAATGTAATAATATCAAGAATAACAAGTCAAACCACGTGCGATAAATAAAACGATTCCTACCCAAAATGATAATTGAGCATGAAATTGATAAAAAAAATGTCTAATATAAATTCATATGTGAATCAAATATTATATTATAGATATTATTACGATTTAGTTATATGATAATAAGATTTATAAACCCACTAAACCATAGTTTCAAACCCATACAGAAGAAATTAGAATTATGGTATGGGATAATTTTGTAATCTAATTTTAATTTGATATTCTTTATACGTAAGTATATACTAGGGGAATATTAACATCCATTTTCATGATTTCTAAAAATGTGTTCATAAACTATTTAATATTATTTTACATATTTCTGATAATGTTTTTTTTTCCAATTTTTACTTTTAGTACATGGTTTCGAAGGAATATTTTTTTCATTTACCATAAGAGGTACATTTTTACATCTCAGGAAGAAGATCGTGGAGAATTTTTTTTAACTTATATGACATGAATTGATTTTATACTACTAAATGATGCCATTTTTACATAAATCATCATCTACCATATTTCTTGTTTATTTTCAATCAAAATATTTTATTTAAAAATTGTAGGGATTTTTGTGAAAAGAAAACATTATTAAAGAATAAAGGATAATTTTCTCAAGAATTAAGATCAAGTGTTTTCTCCAAATTATTTTCCATCTATGATGATTCTATTTAAATAGGGTTATTATTTTATCCATATAATTACTATGATTTGGTGTTTTTATGATAAAATTTCATTTTATATTCATTATGTTATGATGGAATGGTTTTTTTGAAAACCCATGTCATCCATTGAGATATGAAATGATGAATGATTTATGTTTTTTTTGGTTCATGTAAGTATGATTTTTGTATTGGATGAGTATTACCAATATCTCCCTCCAATTTATTTTGTAAATAATTATATCTCATTAGAGAGACATGAATATAATGAAATGTAAATCATGTTCCATAATTCTGCGCTAGAACAACATGTGAATCCGGTTTAGTAATCTAGGGCTACAATGACAGGTAAATCAAGTTCGGTAATACATGTCTAGAATGAAATATAAACCGGGTTTATTAATGGAAATTTTCAACTATGAGGGTCATGGAAAAAATTCAATAGATACATTGGAAATCATATTATGTGCATATTTTTTCCACAACTCCATGTTTTATGCCAATGATATTTTTTCGTTTTTAATATTACTTTTTGATCTTATCCATACAATCTACAATGATTTATTTTATGTATCACGATTTTGATATCTACATATTAAGATCATGATTTTACATTATTATGTTTACATTTTACCCTTACTATGAATTTGGGCTCACCCTTCATATTTTTTCTTCTCCCCAGGATATAAATAATGGTTTTATGTAGGAAAAAAGAGTACGATCATTATGAGAGATGTTGAATATCTTTCACCAATTTTGAATACTATTTTCCATGTTTCAATATAAACTATAATAATATGGTCTTAGTGAATATATTTGTTAAATTTATTTAGTATTACACACAATACCTGTAATTTACCTATATGTCAAGCTCCTGCCATTATAAATTTGAAATACAATGTTCCCTTGATATACAGATGTATTTATTTCAGTACATGAAAGTTTATTTACATGGGATTACGTTGACACTTTTTGGATTGGATTGTTGTAAAAATAATAATGTATATTTGATAACAGTTAGAGTAGAAAACCAATTATTTTCACATATTTTGTTACAGTTACTACATTACCATCATCATCTTAGGATAATTTCATTAGGGTAGCCAATATAGTCTACATCAAACTAGAATTTTCCATCCTAATTATTATAAAAAACTATGGGGAATATTAATAATGAGAAATTAATTTATTTTTAAATCCTTATGAAACTATTATAATCAATCACTGATTACTATCATTATTGACCTGGATTCCTTAATCAACTGCACCCCACTGGAAAACTAGTTTCTTTAAAAAAAATATATATTCTTTAATACCATCTTATTGGTGCTTGTTTCATCCCATATTTTACCTTCTTTTGCGAAAAAAACTCGTATCTCATCTTCATGATTGTGAAAACCATCTGGTCACTGAATATAAACTTATTATTCCTAAACCCCATTAAAAAATGATGAAATGGAGTCCATTCGGAATACCTTAAACATTCTTTTCACGATTTTGGACATGAATAATATGATTGTCTCATTCCTTGAATCCATTAAAAACATTTTTTTAGCATCTATACCTTATTACTATGAGTATAATATTGATACTAATCATGATTTTTTTAATCAACATGCCATCTTCATCCATCTTATTGTTAATGAAATAGTGGGTTCCAATGGAATTTTTATTTTTTGGCCTAAAAAAATCTCCCACAAAACCTCCAGCATCAATAAATTATAACTTTATAACACTAATTCTCCATTTAATTTTTTATATTGAATTTCATTTCAAAATGGGGATACCACTTTTTGGAAGAACCTTTATTCATCTCTTTGAATTTCTTGGTGTCATAAAAAAAGGCAACTAACAATAAATTGTTAGAAGAAAAATAGATAACCAGGAAATTAATTAATGTTTCATTATTCCCCCAATTAGTATTCTTAAACATAAAATTTCACCCCTTCTATACCATTATGAAATTTAATCTTATTAGTAGATATAATGAACCCCTATGACATTCAACTCTTCAAGTTATTAGACTCACTGTTTTGACCGTCGAACATTATTCTTCTCCTTTATCATATCTCAACATGTTACTTATGATTCGATAAGCTACTCAACTTTAATTTTATTTTAATTTGTAGCATCCTTAAATTATATTTTCATTGGGTGAATTTAACACATAACAGTGATCCATCCAAAAAATCACTAAGCCTACTATGTTGAGACTTTGTGCAGGAAATAAGATATAATGTTAAAAACACCATCATGGTACATTTCACTCAATTTCATAAATACATATAATGTATAAATAGACCAATAACCCCTTTCAATATATTTTTATAGATTTCATCTTTATCCTTGGTAACTGAGTAGAATCATTTGAAATATGGGAGCACAGAATGTCACCATTTTTCATTATTTGATTCCACGTCACTTTTGTATCTACATACCCTAATCCCCAAAACACATGAACATTACTAAATAGAATTTATTAACATAGGGGGAGGGGTACCTCTAGAACAGTGATGGAAAGGATTTTGGTTAATCCTGACGGATCAACCCTTTGATACTTTTAAGCAACGCAGTGTACTATTTTGTTCTTATTCTAACCGTCCTAAAAATTCAACTATTATAGACAAATGAATAATCATTTTTTACCCATTATTATAAAATTTACATTTTCATTTGGAATGAGACAATACAATCAAACCATAAATATGAAAAAAGACACCTAATGGGGTCTAAAATGGTGAAGGTCGACGATATCACCTCTAATAAGATTTACCCCTTCAGGTTTCAAAGTGATCATATCATGGAACCATACTTGATCATTACCAGGGACCTCCATCAAAGCCAGATGATCTTCCACTTGGTTTCCCGAATGATAGGGGTGACTTATTTTGATTCTATTGGAGATCCGCATTTTACAATATCTGATAATATTGATTACAAACCATGGGGGAGGGAAAATATCATTCCTAGCGTCATGAAGTATGTTACAGTCCATTTCAACAACATATAACATTAAACACTTACGATGTAAGATATTTATAACCATAATAATAACCTTGGATTAGGCCTGAATAGAGGCTCTATGACCTAATAAAGGGGATAAGGAAAAGAGGACTGAACATCGAGAGTCCTGGACAACCCCAACCCAAAAAAAGATCCCCAACCTGAAGGACACATAGATTTTGAGTTTAAGGCCCCTATGAAGGGATTCCATCTCCCCCAAAGGTCTTAGTTAATGCTGGTATCTTCATGGGCATCACGTGAGTGAGGAATCCTCCACTAGAGGGAGGTGGCATACCTCCATTTTCTAATGAGAAAACCAAATAAAGTAGAATGATCTTAGTCCTTATGATGATAGACTTACTATATGAATGGATACCTTCATGTATAAGCTTATTCCTAGGATACTATATAGAGAAGCCCCCATCATGGAGGATCACTGAGCGTGCCATCTTCTCTGGCCCTTTATCTCTCGAGGCATAGAATCACATGTCAATGAACGGGTGATCCCCTAGGTTATTGTTTTGGAAACATGCTAACTCCCCAATGAAATTCCACACTTCCCACGACCAGTCACCCCTAAAGAATATGTTTTCAAAACATTCATACTTGAAGGCATTATGACAGGAACAATGACAGACGTATGGGATTCCAAAATATTTGATATTCTCACCTGTAGGGATGGGTCATATTTTATCCTCCAAAATATGAAATTGTAATTCGATGGAACCAACTCGGACCATAGGGTGGAATTCTAGCTATCTTTCTCCTCAATGATGACCCAATACGGATGATAATCGTGGGATGTGAACGATGCCAAGGATAATGGAGTGAAAATTATATTATTAGGATCATACATCAAGGCGATGAGCTAGAATATGGCCTATATCTCTTTTCCCAGTAATGCCTTAATGAGTGTTGGTTACATGCCAGCCTCCCTGAAAGAGATGGAGGGAGGAGGGTACCTTAGGAAACCGAGAACATTCACTGTCGAGTTATGGGGCCTGAATGAAATTTCTCCCCTCTGAATAAACCATTGATAATTAGACTAATTCTATGAGATCATGTTTAAAAAAGTATTCCATGACTAAGAGACTCACCCATGAACTGAGGAATGGTTACTCAACAAAGGATTTATTGTTTTCCCCCACGACATACTGTGTTCCAGGATTTCCTACCCCAATCTAGCACGCATGCAATTGAGGGTGTCGTCCAAGATAAGCACATTAACACCCACTTCCCTAGAAGGCCTTTCCACTATTCACCATGAGGCCCAGTGTGTAACACCCCATGATTTCATAGTACCTTATTTTCCATAACGTAATTAAATAGCTTGCGCTACACACAACACCGAGTTCGAGCACACCACGACTTACCAAACTAGCTGTTCAAAAAGTGGTTATGAATAGTATTAACATCATATTTAATTTTATATACTCCATATAATTTTTACATCCATAGTATGTATTTATTAGACATAATATAAGAACAAATTAAATTTTCTAGAAAATTGATTTATGTTTCTAAAAATGCTATTTTCCATCCATTTAACGGTGAAAAATTATTTAATTCCAATATTTGACACATATATATATTAAATTTGATGAACTAATATTCTTATTTAGAATGGGTACATAAAAAACTTAGTTTGGTTAAATTTTCAGTGCTTTTTTGATAACATCCATATATTGATGAATAATAAAAATACTAAATTTTAATTAAAAAAAAATTTAATCAAAATAATTTATAGTGTAAATTTATATATTTTAATGGGTTTCAGGTATAATTAGATTATATTTTTATCATTTAATCTATTGTTGGTCATTGGAAGTAATTTTACATTTAAATTTTACATAAACACATATCAATATTTTCATAGTTTTTACTTCTCAAAAACAAAATTTCTTGTTTTCACAATAGGAATATTGAGTAAATTAATTAATACAACTTCTATTACGTTAATTTTGATATATAGAAATAATTTTGGACTTTGATATTTAAAAAATTTCTTAATGTGAATTTTTGGTATTTTTTGGAAAACATTCGGTTTTTGATGAATTGTGAAAGACATTGCATTATTGTTTAAAACTGAATATTTATTAATTTAATTTAAATTTATTTTAAGAAAAAATAGATATATAATACCTTTATAAATTCAATTTAATTCATTGAATTAATTTTATTATATTATTAGATGTATAAAATTTTATTGAACTTTTTACCGTATTTTACCCACCATCTAGGTACAAGATGAAATTTTCATAAAGCGTAATTATACCGCACCTGCGGATTGAATTTAAAAAATATCAGGGACACGGTTGACATAAGTATGTAAAATGTGGTTTAGTAAGATTAAAATAATTTTTGACGAATATTAACTATTGAATTTTATTTACCACCATCAAAATTGTATAGAGCAATTAATTGCAAAAATTATATTATAATTACCCCAAAACATGTCCTTATTCTATTGTATATGTGTATTTCAACAAAAATCAACTTTATGAATAAAATATTATCCTTTTGGTCAACATGGATAAGATTATCATATTTATTATTATTATATTTAATTAAGAGTTTAAAGAGTTAAATTCAAAGTTTAATAAAAAACATTTTATTATTTGGTGATGGAAAAGATAATTTGGACTATAATTATTCATTCAAAAGATAAATAAGTTCATACAGAATGGAATTTTATTTAAAAATTTTAGAAATTAAATAATGAAATTTGTTTATGCCACAATTATGATGCAATAATTACCTTATTAACCATAGATTAAAATAATTTATATTTTAAATATACAAATAAATGTAAATTGATACTTATGATTAATTGCAATAATTTTCAATGTTAATTTGACACGACAGGGTTTATTAGACAATTTTTTTTGAAGAGATTATCTTTTTATGAACATCACAAAAACAAAATACCAAATTGTGTCAAAATTGACATAAATGAGTTTTTAAAGGAAATACGCTATTATTTATTGATATAATATTACTATAAATCTATGATTCGGCCAAAGAACATAGATAATGTTATATATATCAACAATAAACAACTTTTGGTTCACTTGTCTATTTATAGTATGTTTATTAACAATTTATTATAATAATACTACAATACATGGTAAAACATAAAAAGATTGTCTAAGAGTTAAATCTTGAAGTTAAGGATTATATGGTGACCTAAACCAATCTAAAACCTATTGGTTGAGAGGTTTTCGAGCCCTCACTACCATATCCTCAAAATAAATCCATTGGATGTTATTAGAAACCGAAAATAATTTAATAATATAATAATATTTCAATCTTTTCATATAGTGACCCTCACCTCTCTTATAAAAAGGATTTTCCCCTTCTCTTAATTTGACCCCTCTAATGCCATTAGGTGTGGATAGCCACAACCAAAATATACTCCCAACTACTATCACTACATCCTATATTCCTTCATTTTACCATAAATCCATCCTATAGAGCCCTTTTGATCAAATAAAATAAAAGCACCCGAAGAATAGGTAATAATTTCATCGCCTCTTTCAATGTTATATCATTCTTCCACTTCTTCTTTCTTTGTAATTTCCATATAAAAATAATAACTCCAATAACTTCTATATACTGTGATGTTATTATATATATGGTACAATCATATTCATTATTCTATCCATCCTATGAATGACAGAGTCTCCATACGTGTGTACGTATGACTTACTGTATCCACATCATGGAGTAGTAGTTATTGAACACTTCATTATTTGGATGGGTATAAGAATGATTTATAATTGATGTAAATAATAAATATAACATGTTAATTATTCTGTATATATGATATAAAATCCAATTATATACGATCTCACCTTTAATGGAATGATATTTTCGCTCATGCGTACGTATGGATTACCGTCTCAACAGAGGTGATAAGATTCATTCTCCATTGGAACCATTCAAAAATAATGTTCATTTCATAATTAAAAATAATATTAAAGAAATTAATAATGTTTTGGATCTGAATCAAATACATCCTATCTATAACAAACAATACTTATAGAAAAAGCTAAATAAATTAAGATGAACCAGTTAACATCAGAAACAATGATACTACTAAAATATTATTAACATTACAATATTATAATTTAAAATATGGGATGAAACTAGCACCAATAGGATTGATTACGACAAGGTAAGGGGTTTTCATCTAAATTTTAATTCCCTAGATATTCATGATATTGTTGCCACTATTTCCTTTTATGAGGTATATGTACAGCCCCTGATTGTATTATTTGGGTAATATACCTTAATTTAT
Source organism: Viscum album (assembly GCA_963277665.1). NCBI lineage: Eukaryota > Viridiplantae > Streptophyta > Magnoliopsida > Santalales > Viscaceae > Viscum > Viscum album. The sequence goes on along the minus strand of OY728133.1, from coordinate 964,573,263 downwards.
GGGTATTTAAATCTTAATTGTCATATCCTTATTTCATAGAGTGTATGTTTCGTATGTTTCCAAATCATTAAGGGAACTTATAATTTCAATTTCAACTCATTGAATTTTTAAAAAATTCATTGATTATTTTACTCCATGATTATGTGTGAAATAACTATTTATTTATTTGTGAAGTAATGTTCACTCCCCTTTGTGTGTATATAATTTTGATATACATAATAACTCAATTGAAAAATTCTAAATTCCTCTATATGAACATGGTGAGAATAATATTTTAAACAATTTTTATTCATTGAGTTAAACATCTAATTCATCAGTGTTGTTTTTACAAGAATATGTGTAAATTTACTCTAATTTCTTTACAGTAAATATACAACCATATTGAGTTTATTTATATTTCTCACACAAAATTATGTTATTGATTTATCATTAATTTAATAGTACTATATTTATACGGGATTTAATCTCAATTCACATTCCATTGTGACTTCTTTGTTGTGATGGTTCAATTCAATTTTATATTGTGTATATACTGTACTTTTACATAGTATATCATGAATCCCTTTATTCTCATGATATTATAGGGTTTTGATGACCTCAAATATTTTTAATCAAGCATATCTCATTTGGTTAGTAATTCTAACTAAAATATCATTTTAAATGTTTTATGGATTTATTTTTCTTAATCTTTCTCATTAATGTCCATATTTTAAAAATAGTATTAAGGATTTATTTATACAGACATAAATGTTTTAAAATTAATTTTTTTAAAAAAAAATCAATGTGTTTTGGGGCAGTTTGATTCAAAAATCTCTTTTAAACAGCTTCGTGATAAATATTGACACTTTTAAATGATTTTAATAAAAAGGGGATATTTCTCTCAAATAGTTTTACTGATTATATTCATCTAAATCAATATAATTCATTATTCATGATTAATGTGGATTTATTGTTATACGATCATTCATATTTCATTGAATTAGTTTTGTTTGACTATATATGTGCTATTTTTATACCATTCGTGTTTTATGTATAAAGTATTAACAGTTTGTTTGGTAGATTTAATACGAATTACTAAATTATGTTCCACTCTTTTCATATGAAGAATTCATTGGACATTGTATGTGATGGGTGGAGACCACTATAGCTCCTCAATTCATCGATATGTTTTAGGAGACAAACTAGTGTCTTGGCAGAAGGCCTTGATAAAATTTTATTTGTAGTCTTGGCACGAGGTCTTGACTAAGAGGTTATGATGTCCGACATTATGCAATCTATCATTATAAAAATAGATTTTGATATTACATGTGATTATTCTACTAGTAGAATATATATTTTAATTTTTAAATGGAATTATTTGATTTATATTTTTCATATTATGTGGAAGCTTATGTTTAAAAGGCTTGTGTTTTAATCTTATACATTCAGATAAATTTTTATGATTATTTATTAAGTTTCCACTATATTGTTATCCTTACTGAGCATCTGTGCTCACCCCTTTCTTATGTATTATATTTCCGATGATTCGACGAAATATATAATGACGGACCTTCAGGAATAGGCTAAGGGATATTAGAGTGCTAAAAGGAGACACAATATTGTTTTTTTCATTTGATAATGTAATGAAAAATGTATGTATGTAGCAAGTACTTTCAAGGCTACTAAACTTATCTATCTTTCTAGAATTTATCTGTTGTGATCATGACAATGTTATGTAGTAATGCACAGACTCTGGGTAACTAGGGTAAGGTTGTTATAATAGGTATCATTGGAAGTTTAGTACAAAACATGGAAGCTTTATTTAGAAAAACATTTATTAGAAAACACTACCCGGATATAGATCATGGGGATTAGTATAAAAGAATATCCAAAAATTGACAAAATGTAAATATTCTGGGGGGTTTCCCAGAAATAATCCCTGTCTAGATACAAGTAGGTAGATGCTGATCTGGTACAGATGTACCAAAAAGTGAAAACTCTGAAATAGAGTTTTGGGCTTGACATAGGGTATCCTGGTCCATGAAAAGGGCTTTTCTACACTATTAGTTATGAAACTCCCAGGGGGATATTTATTTGATAATTCACATTTTCATTACCATATTATTTGAAGAATTTAAATATAATTTTAGAACAAATAACCTTTGATAATCAAATGGTGTTTTAGATTGGAAATAAGGTGTCATGATATTCTCTAATTGATTGTATGACTCACACTATGATTTCTTGTATTAGTCAATGGATGGATTCCTATGATGTTATAGTAACATTGAACAATATGTACAATGTAGTAATGAAGATGTAAATGAGAAACTAAATGGATTGTTGATAGGCATAAAAGATACTTTGTTCATGCCGAATCAAGATTCGAAAAATATGATCAACAATATATACATTAAACAACTCCAAAACATAACAAATAAGAGAAAGGAAGAGAATAATAAGAGCTCCTATAGTGGTAACTAGGGAGAAATGGATGCTCAATTTCCATCATGCCAGAAATGTGGAAGGAGACACACATGAAAGTGACTCAATAGAACAAAAAAAATGATCTATGTGTAGGATAGAAGGACATAATGTAATGAATTACTGAGGAAAAATGAAGAGTACTATAGAATAAAATAAAAATTATCCATTGAATATAAATACAGTCATTTGACATAAATGTATGGAAATTTTGCATTATTCAAGTCGTTTCCATATTCTATAGGATAACATTTATGTTAATGAAGAATCTATGTGGAAATAAATGTATTCAATAATGTTTAAACCGATGGGATTACTATAGAAGAATATTCTCTTGTATGTTTTACCATAAGTTGTATATGTGGAAATGAAATTTTAGGAAGAATTAAATTTTCATTTGTGGATATATTTATAAATAATCATTTGGGTTTATATGATACCTGAATTTGTGGAAAATAGAGGTTATTAATTTTTGGGATTAAAATGAGTGGTATGAGATAACATTTGGGGTTAAATTATGTTATGGTTATTTTGAGGAATTTATCTGATTTTGAGAATTTTATAAAATATAGTCTATGAAAAACGACAACACACAGACCATGTGGCAATGGGCCGCATTGAGCAATGTTGTGGGAATCGAACCCAACACAAGAGTGTGATTGGGATTTATCGCCTACCAGTGAAGTAGAATAATTACTTGGTTAGTGTGATTATTTTTTAGTTAAATGATTTTATTGACCAATAATAAGTTGATTTGGGATCTTTTTTCTTATCAAATGGATCTCCTTAGTATCGGAAAATGATTTGGTGATTATGTGAAAAATGTTATTTTGGAAGACACATTCTCTTTTGGGAACAATATATGCCTATTGAAAATAGAATAATATTGAATTTCATTAGAGGAGTAATGATGGATTTTTTTTTATTTTGGATGTATATATTTTTTATATATAGATATTCATGTTATTATTTGAAATTATTAACAAATCATATGGAATATGGGATTTAGTTAATAAAACTTTTGAATGATACATTAAGAGTAGTTGATGTTATTTGGAGATAAATGTTTTGAATTTCTATGAAATACCAAGTTATTAAATTCTTATGAGTTTTGGGATTCAACCTCATTTTGGATTAAATTTTTGGATTTTAGGGAAATTTTTTAATATAATAATTTTAATTGAAATTTGTGTAGTGTTCGCTAAATTTTCGAAATGAGGATTAATATTTTCTTCTATCTAAAAAACATTATAAATTGTGGGGATCATTTGATCTTGTACTAACCATTTGGTTTTGGTTAATCTCCAAAGGAAAGTAGTTCATCCTTTGTGGATTATGTGATTCTCAAGAAGTTGATTCTAGCACTTTTGATATGACCAAGTCATCTTGAAAACTCATCGTTTGGAGAAAAGATGAGTTAGTGGAAGAAATATATTAAATGAAAAACTCTGCATAAAATGTAGGTATATCTCTTTATGTTCTTATTTAATCTCATAAATAAATTCCTCAACATGGTGAAATGGAACGTAAAACAAAAAAACTTTGTTTGTTTACTTTTCATACTGGGAAACTACTGACCATTTAACCCATCACAACATTGTGGATTTATTGTCGTTATCATTTTTCTGATCATGTTTTCTATCACTATCTATCAAAACTAGACACTTATTTTATCTTCTATATCCATGATTTCTTACATGGAATCCTAGTATGGGTTATCTAGGGTGACCTTTGTACTTCTATTAAAAGAATGAATGTGACACCCTAATATTTCATAGAATGATATTTTCATTAAAGTGATTCAGTTTCATGCGCTACATGCATCACCAAGATCGAGTGCACCACGACTTATCAAACTAGCCATTAAAAAATAATTTATGAATAATTTTAACTTTATTTTAAATTTTGTAAACTCCATATAATTTTAACATCAATATTATATGTTTCTTAGATGTAACATAAGAAAAAGATCAATTTTTATATAAAATAAGTATTTAAAAATAAAAAATCATTTTTACTACCTTGTAAAAGAAAATACTTTTTTCAAATCTAATATTTGACAAATTTATAAATTAAATTTGACAAAATAAAGGTATTATTTAGAATAGGGAAATAAAATTTTAATCTGTATATATTGTTTCTAATTTTCTAAAAACATTAATATTTTGATGAATAGTGAAGAATACTAAATTTTAATTTAAAAAATATTTAATAAAAATAATTTATAGTGTTAAGTTAAAAATTTTAATAGCTTTTGAGTTATAATTAGATTATATTAAAATAATTTAATCCAATTTTTTCATTGAAAATAATTTTACATTTAAATTGGACACAAACAAATATAAATTGTTTGATAGTTTTTACTTCTAAAAAACATGCTTTCTGGTTTTACCAAGGGGAGTATATTTTGAACTAATTAATACAACCTCAATTATTTTATTTTGGTGAAATAGACATAATTTTTTAAATTTAAATATCAAAATTATCATTGAGTGAGTTTTTTTTATTTTTTGAAAACTTTCGATTTTTTAAGAATAGTTAAAAATAATGCGTTATTGATTAAAACTGACAATTTATTTAAATAATGATATATTTAATTTAAATTTATTTTATGTCAAAATATATACAATATACCTATATAAATTCAATTTAATTCATTGGATTCATTTTATAATAAGATTAGATGTATAAAATTTTATTGAAGTATTTATTGTCTTTTACCCACCTAATATGCACATGTGAAAATTTCCATAAAACATAATTTTACCACTTATGTGGACTGAATTTGAAAAATACAAGAGATTTGGTTAACATCAGTAAGTAAAAGTTTTTTTCATAAGTTGAAAATATTTTTTGGTGAACCGTAACTTTTGAATTTTATTTTCCACAGTTTAAAGTGAATATTGTAATTAATGTGAAAACTAATTTTATAATTTCCCTCACACATGTACTAATTATATTGAATAAGGGTATTTTTTCCAAAATATACATTATGAATAAAATATAATCCTTTTGGTCCAAATGTATTAGATTATAACATTTATTATTATTTTATTTTATAGAGAGTTAAAAGTATTAGTTTAAATGTTTGATAACTAAATTTTTTTAGTATATTGTTATACATAAGTTAAATTAGTATATATTAATTAAATATAATGATAAAACTATTTCCTACAAAAATATATTTTATTTATAATTTCTATACATTAAATAATTAGATTTATTAATGACACAATGATGATGTAGTTATTACCATATTTATGAATGGTTAAAATAATGGATATTATAAATATCAAAATAAATGTAAATTAAGACTTATGATGAATAAAAATAACATTATATTTTAATATTAAATCATAGGGTTAGTAATTTTTTTTTTGAAGTGATAATGTTTTTATGACTTTCACAAAAACAAAATACCCAATACTATCAAAATTGACATAAATGAGTTTTTAAAACAAATACTATCTTATTAATTGATTTAATATTTCTATAGATATATATTTATTCCAAAAGAAAATAGATATGGTTGAATATATCAATAATTTTCCATATGGGGTTCGCTTTAATATTTATAGTATGTTTATTAATCACTAATTATAATAATACAATAATACATAGTAAAAGGTAAACTATTTAACTAAGATTTAAATCTAAATGTTATAGTTAATATAGTGTCATGAACATTCCAAAATCAAATTTTTTGAGAGTTTTTTGACCCATCCACACCATAACATCGATATAAATCCATTTGGAGCCAAAATAAAATGAAAATGAATTTATAATAAAATAATATTACAAACTTCTCCTAAAGTGACCCTAACCTATCTTATTAAAGTGCACTTCCCCGTATCTTAATTTCCCAACTCAAAATCCATTTATCTCAGAAAAACTCTACAAAAATATCCTCCCAATTATTTTCCCTACATCCTAGAGGCCTTCTTATGATCATAAATCCAACCTAAGGATCCTTTTTGATCAAATGAAAAGGAATCACTTGAAGAAGAGGTAATAATTTCATCACATCTTTCAAAGATGTCTTCATAATCCACTTCCTCTTTCTTTGTTGCTTACATTAAAAACTAATAACTCCAGTACCTTATAAATACTGTGATGTTATTATAAATATTCTATAACCATATTAATTATTATTTCCATCCTATTAATGTCAATGTCACCATATGTGAGTACGTATGGCTTACCACCTCAACGTCATCATGTAGTTGTCATTCAACACTTCATTATTTGTACGAGTGAAATAATGATGTATAATTGATGTAAATAACAATAATAACATTTTAGTTATTCTTAATATATGATATAAAATCCAATTATATATGATGTCACCTTCAATTGAATGATATTGTCTCTCATGCGTACGTAAATATTACCTTCTCCACGAACGTGAAGAGATTCCTTCCCCATCGTAACCATTCAGGAATAATTTCCATTTAATAATTAAAAATAATATTTATGAACTTAATATATTTCTGTATAGGAATCAAATACATTCTATCTATAACAAACATGACATACATAACAAACTAAATAAAAGAAAACGAAACAATTAACAACTGATACAATGATACTACTAAAATATTATTAACAATGAAATATTAGAAGATCATATATGATATCATATTTTTGTATGTTGTTCTTTTACAGTTCAAATACAATTATTTAACTATTATAGTGGAGTCTAATGAACCCTCGACTAAGAAAATGTATAAGGTAATGGTTTTCTTATCTCATTTTTAATTTCACGAGATTTCTATTGTTCACCACTTATTTTTTGCATGTGGTGTAATGTGTACTACCATTTGACATATATTACAATGATTCTATTTATATTCATTTTATTGTGTTATTAATTTGGGGGATATTATCTTTTTGTCTTACAACTCTATTGATTATGACATGGTAAGGGGTTTTCATCTCACTTTTTATTCCCATGAGATTCACGCATTAGTTGCCACTATTCCATTTTGTGTGGTATATATACTACCCCTGATTATATTATTTGTGTAATATAAAATAATTTATGTGTATTTACATCATCATATTAATATCCTTCCTTCATGGAGTGTAAGATACGTAAGTTTCCAAATCAGTAAGGGAACATCTAGTTTCAATTTATACTCATTGGGTTTTACGCATATTCATTTTTTAATTTACTCTAAGATTATGTGTGAAATTACTATTTATTTATTTATGTACTAATGTAAAATTCCCTTTGTGTGGATATATATTTTTGATACACATAATATCTCCATTTGAAAAATTCTCTAGTCCTCGATATTAACTTCTTAAGAATAATGTTAACTCAATTTAAATTCATTGTCTTAAACATCAAATTCATCAGATGTTGTTTTTAAAATAATATGTGTGAATTTAATCTAATTGATTTACACATAATATACAATCTTATTGAGTGTATTTATATTATTCACACATAATTTTGTCATTGAATTTTCATTATGTTAATGATACAGTATTTTTAAGGTATTTAATCAAAATTTACAATCCATTGAGACTTATTTGAGGTTATGCACCAATTCACTTTTATATGGTGTATATACTGTAATTTGAAATTTTATATCATTAATCCCTTTATTCTTATGATATTATTAGGTTTTGATTACATTAAATATTTGTATTCAAGTATCTCTCAATTGGATAGTAACTATAACTAAAATATCCTTTTAAATGTTTTAAATATTAATTTTTCTTAATCCTTCTCATAAATAACCATGTTTTAAAAATGGTTTTAATGATTTATTTATATAGACATAAATGTGATAAAATTAATTTTTTTAAATATTCAATGTTTTATGTGACAATTTGATTCAAAAATCTCTTTTATACTGCTTCTTGATTTTAATTCATGTAAATAATAAATATAACATGTCAATTATATTGTATATATGATATAAAATCAAATTATATAAGATATTTCCTTCAATTTAATGATATTGTCGCCCGTGCATTCGTGTAGATTATCGTCTCCACGAACACGATGAGATTAATTCTCCATCCTAACCGTTCTTGAAAAAATTTCATTTTATAATTTTTTTAGGAATATAATATAATTCTATATATGAATAAAATACATCTTGTCCATAACAAACATGACTTATGTAACAAAATATATAAAGGAAAACAAATCAGATAACACCCGAAACAATGATACTACTAAAATATTATTAACAATGAATTATTAGAAGATCATATATGATATAATATTTAATTATGCGGTTCATGTATAATTTAATATAATTACTTATCTATTATAGAGCAGGTTAACGTTCCCTCGACAATGGAAAATTACAAGGTAAGGGGTTTCTTATCTCACATTTAATTTCCATAGATTATCATTGGTTACATTATATTTATTGCATGTGGTGTATTTTGTATTGAAATATGATATAAATTATCATGATTCAATTTATGTTCATTGTAATATTTGATTCATTTGGTGTTTATTAACTTCTGGTCTTGCAACTCGATTGATTACGATGTTGTAAGGGGTTTTCATCTCACTTTTTATTCCTGTGAGATTCATGCTATAGTTTCCACTATATCCTTTTCTGTGGTGTATGAACTGCCCTTGATTGTATTATTTGTGTAATATACCTTAATTTATCCGTATTTACATCTTCATCATAATATCATTATTTCATGGATTGTATTTTTCATAAGCTTCCAAATTTATAAGGGAACTTATAATTTCATGTTCAACTAATTGGGTTTTACACAACATCATTGTTTATTTTACTAAATGATTATGTGTGAAATCACAATTTATTTATTTATGTATTAATTTCCACTCTCCTTTGTGTGGATATAATTTTGATAAATGTAATCACTCCATTGATAAATACTCAAGTCATCGATATGAAACTGAGTTGAATAATCTTAACACCATTTCAATTCATTGAGATAAACATCCATGTCAGTGGTGTTCTTTTTACAAGAATATATATGAATGTAATCTGGTTTATTTACACTAAATATACAATTATATAGAGTGTATTTTATTTTTTCACCCATAATTATGTCATTGATTATTATTTAACCTAAGCATATGGTCTTTATAAGGTATTTATTTTAAATTTACATTCTTTTGAGACTTCTTTGTTGATATGTGCCAATTAAATTTTATATTGTTTATATATTGTAATTAGACATAGTTTATCATGAATACATTAATTCACTAGAAACTATAAGGTATTTATTAAATAGATTATTTGTATGTAAGAGTCTCTCATTTTATTAATAACTCTAACTAACATATCATTTTAAATGTTATAAATATTTCTTTTTATAAATTTGTTTCATTAATGTTAATTTTTTAAAAATTATTTTAATGATTTATTTATACAGACATAAATTTTGGAAATTTAAAATTATATTTTCAAAGATTCAATGTGGTATGGGATACATTGATTGAAAATTCTCTTTTAAACGGCTTCTTCATAAATAGTGGGACATTTAAATGATTTCAAGAAAAAGATGATATTTCTCCCAAATCGTTTTATTGATGATTTTCATCTAGTAAAATATACTTCATTGTTCTTAATTGAGGATGATTTATTATTATACAATCATCTGAATTGTAATAAATAAATTATTTTGGACTATAGATGTGCTGTTTTTTATTCCATTCATGGATTATGGTTAAACTATTAACATTAAGTATGCTCATTTTAATACGAATGTTTATGTTATGGTCCAACTTTTTCATATGAGGAATACATTGGACTTAGAAAGTGATAGGTGGAGACAACTATAACTTTTTTTTGCATTGGTAGGTCTAATGCGACAAACTACTGTCTTGGAAAAAGGCCTTGCCAAACTTTAATTTGTAGTCATGGCATGAGGCCTTGACTATGTGGTATAATGACTAGTATTATGTATTCAATAATTATGAAATTATCTATTTATATTACATGTGATTATTATATTAATAGAATGTCCATGTGAATAAGTAAATAACATTATTTGATTTTTAGTTAACATATTATACTGTAGTTTATGTTTAAAAGGATTATCTTTTAGTGTTATATTATAACTTAAACAGTTATGATTATTTATGATAGTTTCACCTAGATTGTTATCATTATTGAGCATCTGATCTCACCCCTTTCATATGTTTTATTTTCCCTGGATGTGAAGAAATATATTATGAAGGACCTGTAGGAATTGACTAAGGGATATAAGAGTGTTCAAAGGTGATATAATTTTGTTGTTTTTCATTTGATAATGTAATGTAAATTGTGTTTATGTATTTATTACTTCTAAGGATACTAAAATAATCTGTGTTTCGAGACATTATCAATTGTGATCATTCCATTGTTATGTAATAAGGTATTGAATCTGTGTAACTTGGGTCGGGGCATTACATAATGCTTTATCATTTCCTTATCAAAATACCAAGAGAAACCATCCATGAGCTTACCAATACTAGAGATGACAACCTTTGTTTCCATGACTGCTGAGAGAGCATAGATTTTATTTAAAAACATAACATTATTAATGAGAGAAATAAGACCTTTGAAGGTAAAGAACCTATTTTTCCAGTTGTGTATGTTCTCTATGATCTTGTTGACATGGATGTCAATGTTCTGAATCCACAGTCTTCGAGAAGAAATGGGTTCCAAAAGGTATATTATAGTAAAGAATCTTCTTTCAATTGTAGTGGAGTGATTAATATAAAAAATCTATCTGGGAAACTAGTTGTTGGATATGATGGAGAGGCTTTTCTCATTATTGGTAAGATGGCCACTCGAGTTTCAATAATTCTCCAAGAGTCGGTTAAAGCCTCGATCAATTTTTTGACCCCAGTAATAAACACCATGGTGACATCAACTATCATTAATTGAGAAATGATTGTGGCCCTCATAGAACTCTGATGGGATGGAATATCTCCACTATAAATGTTCATATGAATTAGCCAACGGAGAACCTCTTGTGTGATGATAAATATTCTTGTGGATAATGGGACTTCCTTTCTAATGCAACAAATAGAATTGAAGAAACAATAGGTCTTCCCAATGAATGAGACTATCATCTATGGGGTGATGAAACAATTGAAAACAAAGATCAACATACCCAGATAAAAAACACATACCTTCAACCACCTTGACCAAGATGCCCCACTCCACACGGTCAAACACTCTATTCATGTCTATATTGAGAGACACATTAGATTAATTGGTTTTGTATCTAATATATCTATTAATTTCATGGGCATGAGAAATAGCGCATTGAATAGATCGACCCCTCACAATGCCATGATAATCTATGGAAATTGTCTTTGGGTGGTGAATGGATGATATGGTTTTGATTAAAATTGTAAAAACCTTATATGGGAAGTTGCACATATACATTGGTCTATAATGTGTGATAGATGATGGGTTCTTGTTTTTTGGAATAAAAATTATATTAGTGGTTCATGCCTCCCATGATATAATCGCTCCCCTAAAGATTACCTAGATAGGAAGTATAATATCCACCTTAACCACATCCCACAAGAGTCAATAGTAAGTGCCCAGGAGTCCATCCGGTCTAAGGGCATAACCCAAGTAAAGGTTCAACATAGCATTGTTGATCTCCTTTTAATCTAGAAGGGAACTCACTCCCTCATTGTCCTGGTATGAGACACATTTAGGAATAAACTAGAAGATACCACTATCATATCCTATGTAACCAATGGGAATAAGAATATGGAGACCAGCCAGCAAGTCCTTAATGTTAGAGAGTTCCATACCTCCCATGATATCCTTGTCATCCATATAAGAGAAATATTATAGAAGAATATTTGGTTTAATAGGTTTCTTCCTCTCTCTGATGTAGACATGAATAAATTATATGTTTTTATCACCCTCTTAAAGGCACTTAGTTCTCAAATATTCGCTATACAATCAATTCTATGATAGTAACATGACATCCATAACATCTTTCATGTTAGATAGAGGATCAATGTTTTTATCATCCCACTCTTATTCTAACAGAGATCGAGGTTCTCAATCTCTTACAAGGAATTATTCCTCTCATTATCAACCATACGAAGGTTCTTCGCCCATGTCTGAAGATGAGACATGAGGTGGCACAATTTCCCATTAATGACAACCCACGGTCCACCATATATGGGAGAATTCAAAATACCACAACCTTGTCCTGATATCCTAATTTTCTGACCCATTTTTAAAATAAATGAAACCAATTCCTATTATCCTGCCCCAATAAAATAGAGACCAAATGTAGGGTGTGATTAGAAATGCAGCGAGTCAAATGACTCCCTATAGTGTTAGAGAGAAAGGGGTTATTTCTTCCATATTGTTTAAACATCTATCCAATCTACTCCACTATTGATGATAACCCCTTCAGTTATTTCAACATGTAAATGAATCTCCAAAGAATAACATATCAATGTGTCCCCTCCCAGCCATGATCTACGTAAACTACTTACAGTTCTACTACTAAAAAGGTTCTCAACCAATCCTTTCCTCTACGTTAACGATGATATTAAATTCCCCACCGAAACACCGACGGTTACTATGTGGATGAAAAGTGTTATGGTCACACCATCACTCGGTCTAGAGAAGGGGATCAATAATCCAATACATGGAGGTCATAAAATAAAAGTGATATTTATTATTCATTTCTCATTTATTAGTTATCTAGGTCACATCACCCTTTCTCGTAGGGTTTTAATAAATGACTGAATTTATATATTTCATAAAAATAACAAGATCATATCCTTCATTTTTAATCCATGTTTTTTTGATATTATTATTAGTAGAAATTTTTTTGGTGTAACTAAGGAGTTGATTAATATGCATTTAGTTGAGCTCTTTGTGAATCCCCTATTTATATAATCCAATTTTCAAATTTTAATGTTTTCATTCAATATAGTATTTTTTGGTATACACCATAGGAGTTGTGTATCTCTTTTTTAATTTTAATTTCCATCCATGATTTCTTCTAGCTATAAATTATTTCCAAGTTCCTATGATAAAAACAAATAAAACATCTCCAAATAGAAAAAAACTATTTTCATAATTTCTAGGTTTAAATATTGATATAACATGTGTTTTTCATCTAACATTGAGCTCTTGGACTTTGTAAAAAACTCATGGTGTATAAAATACACACACAATAGTTGAATTTAAAGGAAACTTTCTTCTGAGAGACTATTCTTTCTATTTTCTCAAGATGATTCTTCTTATTATATGATTTATAAATATTTATATATTCACAGCAAAAAATATATCCAAAATTCTACGAAGAAAATCTTTATGCATGACCATGATTGAAAAAGAAATATTACATGCAATAATTATTTCATATAAAAAATATTTTCGGTTAATTTTTGTTATCTATATGATTTTTCTTATATCTAGAACTATTCATAGATCTCATCCATTGATGCATGTGATACAATTTATCAAATCCAATAAAATGGTTTTCAATAAATGTAAGACCATTGTGATGAGGCAATACTTTCAGGTTTTTTAACTAACAAAGCATATTTGATTTTCATTTCATTATCACCATCATAAGGATAATAAAAAAATAAATGAAATGTATATATCAATGTAGTAATGCCTTTAGTTTTATATTTCTTTAATTGTTTCATTACTAATTCTATCTATTCACCAAATTATAGAATCTTCAAATCCCTTATTTCAGGTTGAGAATTATGTTCACACTTGAGATTCATACCACTAATCCTATAATTTTACAATTATCGTATCAGCTTATCCCCCATATCATATTGGCCCTCTATATATAATTTTGTTTGATAAACTGAATTAGTATACCCCACAGTCTCTTATTGAATCCTCTTTTTATCATGAACTAGTTCATATAGAAGTGTATAAAGATCATCATTTCTGGAACATAGATTATGAATTAATTTGTAATCATATTCTTTCCCCTGACATTATAATCGATTTGATCTATATTTGTTGATAAATTTTTTATTTATCCATATTGGAAATAATTCGTCTCCCTTATATTTTAATCCACTATTATATGTATTTCATTTAAAAATTTCTAGTAGTTGACTTCAATTTTCAGAAGGTGGATTTGGATATCATTAGATTTATTTTCTACAATCAATTTCTAATTTTATTCATTTTTTGTAGACAACATCAACTTTTGGTCTTCTATAAATCTCTACATAATCCGTAGTACCAACATCACTAGGATTGTTAGATTTTTCTCTTATTTCATTGACATCATTTAATGAGTGAGTAGTTTCTCTATCTAATTCATCTTGGTATTTATTTAGTATGTCTGTTGTTTTCTTCAATTGAATAACACTCTTTCCACATACACTTACACACTATAAAATTCTAACATACATCTTTTTCAACATTTATATTCATCCATTTTCATTGGAACACATTGATATGAGAAGAATAAATATTTTACATCAACAATAAAATGAACCAAATTATAGTAAACAAATATAATCAATTCATACATACATTTGTTACCAATTTTTTGTTCCAAAAGGGGCATAAAAAACCTATGATTTGGGGGTGGAGAATCAAGGTATGAATCTTCTTTTAAATATACTCTAGTCCCATTAGATCATTACCTCTTTATTATAAGTGTCACACTATTTTCAGTTTAGTGTAAATCAATATTTTATACATTCAAACATTATATGATGATGATGCATTCAATTTAATTTAGAAAAGTAAGTAGAAGGGTACCCAAATTTTTACATGGTTCACCCTCACTAGGTTACATCCATGGAGTATAGAATTGACAATGTGGAAATGTACCTAATCGATTGAGGATCACTAACATAATATTATTCAAGATAGATCACTTATATTCACCATATAACTTCCTCTATAATAGTTAGGTTAATATAACTACTTTCCCAAGGGTCACTCCCTATTTCACATTCTCTAGCTGGCTATCAGTGGAATGGATAACCATATTCTTCTACCTTTTCCCACTACTCTGGAATGGGTGCACAAAATGTATATATACACGAAGGTCATTATATTAAAATGAATGCACATATCCTTAATTGTATTTTTTTCTCTATTAATGACCTATTTTCAATATTAGATTAAATTCTATTTTCTTTGCACTATTTGATTATGGAAATTACATTTGCACCTATTTTAGTACCTTTATAAACTTCCTCATCTCCTCTGTGGACTAACATGATTTCTATATGAATTGTCTTTCCCCATATGGAATGAGTACATCTCATGTGAAATCTTTTCCCTTGGACCAATTCTTCTTCGGGAGACCATCCCCTCTTTTGTGGATCGTACCTCCTTTTGTAGGCCAAATATTCTTCAACGGATTGTGTCATATTTTGCAGATCGTCTTTCTATCCGTTGACTATATTAGCATCCATGAATTGTCTTTTCATTTACGATATATCTATATTTTCATGAAACAAATAATTATTTATATATATATATAAAAGAAAACATTTCTCATAATTATTTCTGTGAACTACTTCACCCATCATGGAATCCACCCAATAAAACTATTCACTTCATAGAATTGTTTCTCTACAAACCACATTGGACTTAGGGAAACTCATCCTATGAAAATTAAATTCTATAATTAATTTTTCTATATGTAATTATGTGATTATTATTTTTTATATAGGAAAATAGATTCATAAAACACAAAAATCTGAATAACCCGAAAAATTGATGTATTACAACCTTTAATTTGTAATGATATTAGGTCTGCATTGTGCCATTATTCCATTGAAATGGATGATTTATTAAACAAAAAAACCCTTTCTGGTATCCTCAGTCACTGCCTCATTCCAATAATAGAAGCCTTCTTAAAAAATCAAGCATAATGAAAATTGTAATCCTCCAACAAATAGTTCCCTACACGGTTATTGTTGAACAACTTGATGTCCGCATAATGATACTATATGGAAGTCCTTCCCATTTTTTCTATTTTAATTATACAGACATCATTTGAAGTCTTCAAATTGTACTTTTTGGATCATAAGCTATTTTCCCTTTTGTGGTAGACAATTCCTTTTGAAAATAAAACTTCTAATTTTAATGCCCAAATTTTTTGAAAGAACTAGATAAACACACCACATTAAAACTCATTTAGAAACACTAACCATAATCATTTGTAGTCATATGGCTTTTTCATCAAACATAAAACCCACAAAATAATTAAATTTTTCATTGATGGATTTTATCCAAATAGTATATTTAAACATCATCATTTCAATGACATCAATTTATTTATTTTTCTTTAGTGTTCTTAATTGAATTGCAGCATTGGTTGTCTTCAA
Organism: Viscum album; assembly: GCA_963277665.1. Taxonomy (NCBI): domain Eukaryota; kingdom Viridiplantae; phylum Streptophyta; class Magnoliopsida; order Santalales; family Viscaceae; genus Viscum; species Viscum album. The sequence goes on along the minus strand of OY728133.1, from coordinate 964,556,489 downwards.
TTTCTAAAAAACAAATAGAATTTTTTTTATATGATGTTTTCAACAACATAAAATTTAAAAAATTTCCCCAAATAATTAATATTTCCTTCATCATTCATTGGGGTTAAGGATAAAAGATTGATAAAGGTGATATTTCATTAAATGATCTATATTCTATATATTCCCGTATTTATAATATTCTCACTCCATATCATTGGATTCACTATTAAGTTCTTGCGTCAAATAAGTTAATATAGCTATGAAGTACTCTAATCCTATACATACCATTACAGGTTTATGGTTATGAAGGATATTACTCCATTGATGATTTTCTACCTAGGACACCTAGCATACTATACAAAATAATTTTTTTAATTAACATAAATTAGATGATTAAACATTTAAATATTTAAAAATAATATATTTATAATATAATTATGAATTATAATATAATAATAGTGTATTATTAAATCATCATAAGCACTATCATAATCTAAAACCATTCTCTAATATGAACTATAACCATAAAAAATGATTAACATTAAATGACACTATTTACAAATTATATATCATGACTTACACAACTAAATACCAATTTAGGTTAATAATTAGTAATTTCATTAAAATATTATGTGTAAATTTCTATTTAGTGTAAATTTTCCTAGAAAAGAATATTGTTTAGAAATTAAATCCTAATTCAATCATGATAACAGTAAAAAAAACAATTATAACATTATTAACATTCAATTTAATACTTAATCCCCCAAGAAAAAAATTCCAAATGTTGGAAGAGAAAAAAATGATCAGAATGAGATATAAAAGATGAAACCTAATTTAAATTTTTTAAAAATGAAAAATACATAGGATAAAATCCCTTTTATTCTAATATTAATTTGATCTCAAATATATCTTCACTCTTCAATTATAACAACAAAAGTTTTCAATATGCTTCATAAAATAATTTATATGCAATCTTAATGTAAAACAACAAAGATCAAAATTGTTTCATTGAATGAATGAATACTCATAAAAAAATTCTTATAAAACAATACTTTCTCCCTTTATTAAAATTTTATAAACATTTAGTAATAACATAGTTTCATTTAGTAAACTTTTGATAACAAGTTATTCCCTTTATAACCCATTGAAATAATATCTTGGAGGTTCCTTCAGAAATTATCCTTAAATTAATCATTGTAAGAACCCTTAAAATGGAATTTCATAACCTTATAATTTCAACATCACGTTGTAGTATCCTATCACTAGTAAACTCTATCACATTACTACATTAATTATAAATCAATCTCAAGATCATTCTGAATCATAGCTATTTTTGGATCACCAATCATTTTTATATAACATTCAAAACCTTATCATGGTTAATATAAAAATATCATTTAATATAACAATGAAATTCATTTTAATTGGATTTCTAGACAATAAGAAATAATATATTTAGTTATCTCATATAAATTATTAGATACATTAACATCAGTAGAAATTATTTTTAAATAAAAAAATTATAATAATTTTTTAATAATATTTTCATTGAAAAACCCTTGTAAAATTATTACAAGAAATTTATAGAAATTAATATTTATTGATTTGTGTAAATTTAATCATTTGGAAATCATTGATTTTTTTTATATTTTGATAATGAATGTATAAAAATAATTAGATAAAAAATGTTGACAATATTCCATTTTAAACCACTATAATGAATTTAAAAAATATTAAATAATTATCACCAAAATCCATTGATGAATAAATAATGAAATCTATCAATAAGTTAAAATAACCATTTAATGTATACATAATATTTTTAAGGAAAATCAAATGCCAATTTTTTAAAAAGGGATGTACTTTTCTTTAAATCTTGACGTTATTTTTTTGTATGTATACTAGACGTGGTTAAAAATATATTATTTTTATACATGAAAATGTATATTTTTAGCTTTAGTAAATTATAATTATTTTGTATATTTAATTTTTATAAATCCTATTATTTTGTTTCTGAAATGTTTATTTTCCCACTAATGGTTTTGAAGAGGTTCTATATATATGTCCCAAAAGACTTTATTGGGTTGAATGTTCTAGAAGAGACCATGTTTACAAAATATTCATAATATTAATAATGAAAAAGAATACTTTTTAAATATTAAAATAATTTTATATCAATCCATATAATGTAGACATAAAATATTAATTACATAATTGATTGGAGGGGTTAGCCATTATGTACAGATATGTTCCGTTTCCATTTTTCCACTAGATGTGAATGAAATAAGTTATATATTGTAACTCCCTAGAAGTTTAAAGTAATATCCACATATTCCATAGCATATATGACAGGAAAATCCAAAAATTATTGTGAATAAAATATCAAAATTAATTAAAATATATTTACTAGTTTTAAAATATTTGGAATATTCTATATTTTTCAATGCAGATATCACTTAGTTAGATTACATTACACATAAGAGGCACTTTTTTAAATCTTACATTACACACAAGACTAAGTTTTACCTAACAAAAAATTATTAAAATTTAATATAATAAGACATTAAATAAACCCTAAATCAGTGGTTATAAATTGTAAAAATATATTTTTATAAAAATATAATTTGAATTTGTTTATTATAAACAGGTTAGAAATGAATAATAAAACTGATTGTATACGATGCAAAATATTATTATTTTTATCAACACAATGATGTTTTACATTAATAAATCCAACAAATTAAAATTAATTTTTAATTTTAATGTGATATATATATTATATATTCTATAAAACAGTTTTTAAAATCATCAATTATATTTGATAAGAATTACTTGATAACAAACGCAATACTTCGTATAAAAATCAATATTCTATTAAGGTATGATAACCATCTTTTAATGGAGAACTCTTTTTAAATAAATTTTTGACCCTATTATAAATTTTATTTTTAAAAATGAACATAATATTTTTTATAGAATCATGAAAATATGTTTTGGGTGAGTTTTATGTATTTTTCTGTGATGATATATTTTTTAATAAATAGGTAAAAATACTAAAAAAATTCAATTACTTCTTTTTCATTTAAATTATTTATAACGAAAATTTAAATATTTACATTGGTTTTAAAGTTTAATTGGTTAAATTAATATAAATGAATCCTATTTATGAAATTGGAATCAATTTGAATTTGAAATCGACTACAAACCATAGAAATTTTTTAGAAGAATTTACTTTAAAAACTCGCGTTGTCATCCCATCTACGAGATTAAATTTAAGTTAATTTCTGCCACTTCTATGATAGAAATTTGGATGTCTGGATTAAATATTATGAATAATAATAATTTATAATATATAATTATTTCATCATTGTTTTTGATAAAAAAAATATTACTGATTGTAATTAAAAATAATTACACTGATCAACGTAATGCTATTCTTAATAATAGACAAAACATTTTACATAAGGGTCCAAATTTCCTAAACACATATCCATGAGTAGTTAGATGAACATATTTTGACCAGATAACCATTTATTTCAAATATGATCATTATTTTAGACAATTTAAATATGATAAATATCTATGGAACCCTTTTTTGAAAATATTACATGACTGAAACTCCTCCTCCACTATAAAAATGCCTCCTATCCAATCACTTCCTCACACCACTAAAGCCAATTTGAATCGAAAAATATTTTCACAAATATATACACAACATACCTCCAATAATTATTGAATCCTACACCTGTTCCTAAATCCATCGAAGAAATATTTTTGCTATAAATAAAATGTACTTATGGGATTAAGACATACAATAAAAAATATTTCACTTTTTTCAACATGGACATATTTGTTGGTAGAAGTGTCTTTCCTGTTGGTAAAACGTTTTACCAACATATATGTCTCTGTCAATATACTGTTGGTAAAAACTCTATTGCTAAATGTTTTTGCAACAGATAAAATAGTTCTGTTGCAATTATAATTATACCAATAAATAATATATATGTTGGTTAAAGTGTTTAACAATAGGTTATGGTGTCAAATTTACCTGTTGGTAATAATATTACCAATATATAATATATATTTGTTTATAACTTGCATTGGATTAATAATTATAAATTTTTATTTCTAGTAAAATTTCATATTATATTTATTATTTTATCATAATTAATACAGAAAATATGATTTTAACACATGTTCAAACATAGAAAAAAAATTAATTATATTAATAATGAAATATTTTATACAAATCATTGGATCCACCAATCCCTCCCATGATGGATCCCCCAACAGGGTCCACCCCCTCCAAGAGACCCATCAAGGTCAGGTGACCCATCCAAGTCATCAAGTCATCTTCAACTCCAACACCCCAACCATGTCAGTGATCAATCTATGTCATCTAGTCATCTCTGGTTCTAGATCTACCGCCCCATCCATACCGATGCCCCATATATGCCATATAGTCACCTCCAGCTCCACTGACTAGCTCCAGTGACCATCCCCTCTGACAAGCTCAAGATAAAATCATGTTTAACTTTAACTAGAAATAATGGTTTCAGTATAGTCTCATGCACATCATGATCCACCACCATTCAGGAAGGCCCAGACTCCTTTTCATACTCCTCTAAAATCCATCCATGGTATTCCAATATCAACATACATTAGTAATGATTCTGTAAAAAATTATTAATTCACAAAATTATATAAAAAAATAGACACTCAAGAATAACATTATGATGTACATTCGAAACAGAAACTCAACCTGTTAAATAAAACAAAAACCCAGGATACATCTCGTACTCCTCTAGCATCCATCCATCGATGATCTATTTCTCTAAAGCTCCTAGAAAAGTTACCATCACAATTTACAACTACAGACATCAACATACCAATGGGATATCATTATTCAATCAAAATACAATTTCATTTAATTTAAATTGTAGGTTCTTGTATGAAAGAAGAATTACGTTTTTGTAAGTGTTGCAATACCTTCAAGTGCAAGCTCTGCCAAGAGAGAAACAATCATTAAAATATCAATTATTTTTTACAAGGAATTTTTTTTAAAAACGAGGTGACACATAATAGAAATAAGTTAGACTTAAAGAATGAAATTCTAACCAAAATGAGAAACCTTCCAATTCTAGAACACCATAACACTGCAATAGGATCACTAAAAACCATCACAACGAACAAAATAATGGATCTCTAGTATCTTCCTTCCATCCTTATCATTAGAGGGCTATTAAAAACTCCTCCACCATCTATCTTCAAAGATTTATATCATCAATAAATTACAAAAACATCGTGAGAAACCGTTACAAAAATACAATCAACATTCTAGAAAACTCACATCACTCCTCATAACAGATCAAAACTGAGACAAAAAACATCCATGATGATAAGATGGTACCTAGAGTCGAGCATCATCATGATTAGTTGATCAAAGAAACAAGATAAAATAAATATCTACAAACCATGTTGTCTTTACTGGGGAATGTAAAAGAAAAAAAATGACCACAAGACCATGACAAGAATTCGTTAAATGGTGCGTCCAAATGAAATTTGACCCATCAAAACACTAAATTCACCTGGTGAAAAAAAGTATAGACAAATGTCATATCTACCTCAGGATTCCCTGCTATAGTGATGATCAAACACCCATAACCTACAGCCTTACGTCAAAACATATTTATCTCCCTTTCTTTTCCCCTATCATCACATGAATTCATAATCTATGCCACTTATTTCCACACTGCGCCATAGAAATGATCTCAGATTTAATGAACACTCCAAATAACAATCATACCACTAGAAACACCCCCACCCATGCCACCCACATCGTCTCTTGACTGAAATCCTCCAATACTATCATCTCTTGACATCAATCCTCTAAAACTCATCATGGTAGAAAAACAGTTACTTCAAAATATTATTCATCGCCGCCCATGTAAGCCACTAAAAGAAACAGACCAAGTCATGTCCAGTACCATAAAATCCCAAGTGTTATGCAACACCCTTAACTCCATGATCTACACCACACAATCAAAAAAATATGCCCACAAATAAGTTCAAAATTTATAAATTTACAAAAAAAATATTAAAAAATGGTCTGTATAGAATGATAATTATTAATTCATCATCTATGTTGACATCTCAAAAAATCATGTCAGTCCCAGTACCATTAAAGAATCTCAAGTTTATTCTATTCCACAAAATTTAGCTCCAATATCTATACCACACAATCAAATAGAATAAAAGTAAAAAATAAAAATAAAAATATTAATTGAAACAAAAATAGAAATAAATTAAAATATAAAAAAATATATTTATTGAATGACCATTTTTTATATATAAAATAAATATGTCATCTCCAATACCAGAGTGGGTCCCCATGTCACTACTATGCTACACCCTAAATCTTTATGATCCACTCCACACACATCCAAAAAGCATACCCACAAATTTGTGCAAAATAACTATGTGAATTGAAACCAAAATAGAAATAAATATAAGTATAAAAAAGAAGTGAAGGATAATGTTATAACAAGAATGAAAGCATTATACAATGTTTTGAGTTTATTAATTGTAATTATTTTTCCATCTAGTTGATACATAGTATGGGAATGAAAATGTATTTTTTTAAGAAATCTAGTCAATCTCACCAGTCTTCATTTTATCCATGTTGAAATATATAATAAACTGATTTATAATTATATTTCATCGAACGGTTCTAGATGTGAAATATATTACAAGGGTATCCTTTTCTAAAAATATTAATGGACATAATTCTAAACAAAATAAACTAAAAAAATATAAGTATCCGAGTATAAAACATACATATTTTTAAATATACAAACATGTATATTTTAAATATATATAATTTTTTATTTTTTCTTAAAGGAGTCATTTCCAATGCCGCCATTCTTCAATAATTTTCAGAAAATATATAACCTAGAATTATTTAAAGAAATTCAAAAAATTCATAAAAAACCCATTTATTTTGTGTTTGAAAACACTTTTCCAATAATGCCTTTTCTTACAACAAAGAAGACCCTTGAAAATAATATATGTGAAATGCGCTAACCTTGGTGTCTCCACATACTCCTCCAAGACAAAGTAACAGAGGAAACCACACTAATAGCACAACCAATAGATGAAAATTTCACTGTTTTTTGTGAATCTATCATCTGAAAAAAAATCAAGAAAACCAACCAAATCAGTCTATAAACCATGAAACTAAAACCTAGCAATCATATCAAAAATAGTTAACCATAATGAAAGAAGAAACATCTCATACCCATTACATTCATCTCCAACTAAAAACCAGAACTCTCATGTTACCCTTCTATGATATGCAATCATGTTAATTATTATCAGTACTATCAATTCTCATCTAAACCAGGACATCAAATTTGGTGTCATTTAAATTATCAAATAAAAGACTCAAATATAATTTAGAAATGAATACAATCTAGGGTATATTATAATAAACTGGGAAAATTCCTCCATAAAATAAAATGTAAAAAATGGTGTCAGGATTGAGTAAAAAACATGGTTTTGAAAAAAATAAACAAAATATCTTTTCTTGACATTTAACATTTTTATCCAGTCTTATATTTCCAAGATAGGATTTTAATATGCGATTGAATTAGTAACTAGGACATATATAATATGAATATCAAGCACATGGATTTGTTTTAAACAAATAAGAAATCATGTTTAGTTTAATAAAATAATAGAAGTGAAAAAAAGGGAGATGCAGTCGCAGGCGTCATTTGAGAAGTTCTACATGGACCAGGTTGGGTATATCACAACAGAAGAACATAATATGCACACGTGATTGGGGGATTCGCTAAACCCACATCAGTAGGAGGAAACCATTGATAATGATTGTAGGATAAGCTTGTCAGAGTTTTTTGGCTTTTGAGAACCAAAAGACTCAGTTCAAAATATATTCATTTGTCCATATGGTTTTCAGAATTCTCTGAGAATTTAGAACATTAGAGAACATGAGTGTTGTTGATGTATATTAGAGTGCAGGAAGATAATTATTGATAGAGAATAAACATTATTGCAGGAAATTACATGTCTGGATCTGAATTGATGAAGGCCTCAACGTCAGAAATAGTCTAATAGGTGCGATGTGATGTAAGGTTTGGTAGTGGGAGATGATGTCAGAGCAGGGTAGGGCAGGATGGAAGGTGGGGCTATGGGAGGCAAGGTAGAACACATGACAGGTCTATGGCTAGAAATAGAGGAATATTCATAAATTAGGGTAGCGTTTTTTAATAAATTATATTTAAATGTTTATTAAATAAATAATGTTAACAAATTTAAAAATATTTAATATTTAGAGAAAAATGATTAAAAATAATGAAAAATATAAAAACATATAATATTTCGATAAATTAGAAAAATAAAATCATTTATAAAATGTTTTTAATAAAACCGCTAAAAACAAAAATTTACTTTGATCTTAAAAATAATATATATATATATATATATATATTCTATTTAATGGTAACTTATAAAATATTTTTTTATTGAATAGTTTATTATAACATTTTATATTGATGGTAAAATATTTGTTGATAATAGTATTTATTAAAAACACATTCATGTGTTGGTAAAAAATGTTTGTTTTGGTATGATAAAAAAATAGATTCAACTATTGGTAAATGATATGTTGGTATCGAACGATCAATACCAAAAATATATTTATTGGTAAAAAGATGTGTTGGTATTAATAATTAATACCAATAAAACATAATAATTGTTGGACATTCAAATTTTTACCAACAAATATATTATCTGTTAATACATTTCTATTGGTATAATCCATTTCATTTTTAGTGGTAACAACATCTCTCAAGATTTCAATTTTCAAATCCATTATCCCACCATGTTATATCTATAGTATATTCATATATAATAACAAAAGATTCATAAATACACTAGGATGTTGTTATGTGATTGTTTTTATCTACAATTAGACACAGATCAATCAAATGGATAAAGAAAATACTATTTACATGTGGAGAAAAATGCCTCCTCAGAAACCGATGATTATTCATTTACCCTTTACTGCCGTTCATAGTGGAATTTATGAGAACAAATATATTTATATATGATATAAATGAAAATTTTAATTTCTTTATTCCTATTTAATTATTTTATGACAAAAAAATCTATACATTCCATTTTTTCCAAATATGATAACATTTTTTGTAAAAGTGTGGACTACATCCCACCCCTAGAGTGATGTGATTTGTTCATGTTAAACATTGAATGTCTAAAGGATGATTGTAAAAATAATATTTAACATATATAAAATAGATATGTTACGAGAATGATAATTTAAATATGTACCATTCAATGTTCATTATTTAAAATATAATAATTAAATGAAAGTAGCATTCATGTATACAGACGACATTCCATCTCCACAAATTGTGTTATTCATTTCTTATCCCGAAATATTATAGACTCCTCTAAATTCATATGTTCTGAATATATAATATAACTAAGTAGTTATTTTAATTTGATAAACGATGAAATCATTATCTAATTAATAAGAATAACATGTAACATGTCAAAACACATATGAGAAAACTGGGCAATTAATACCCAAAATAGTTAAAATAATGAATGTGTGTTAACGAAAATGTAATAATTTTTTTTAAAATGATCATATATAAAAATTTAAAAAATTTATTATTATGGTATAAATTATTAACATATTTTAAAAAACAATACCATAGGATAAATACCATGTAACCAATAGAAGGTTATCATAATGGATTTCTTCTCGATTTACATTCCACAGAGACATATTTTTTATTATGCACAAATTCACATTTACAATGTGTATTTACTGAAAATGAAGATGTAATATCATTAATATAATTACTTTCATGATATTATAAGTTAAATTTTATATTATTGCATCCTGGGGTTTGTAATTTAAATATTTCAATTTGGTTTGGGACAAATGTGATTGATTAAAATGTAATTTCCCCCCAAATTATTTTTATGATCATTCAATGATATTTTCATCCATTAACATCAACAATCCTTTTTTACATTGCCAATAATGGGGAAATATTTAAAAATAAATATCCTTTAATGAATATATTTATTTTTATAAGGATCATATTAAATGAATATGATGAATTATTTGGAATGGTATGACACTGGTGGGGCTCAGTTATAGATATCCCCTCGTTGACTCGGTAGATTCATGAGATGAAACATTTGGCAAATTAATTTTTTTTCAAAATAAGTAGTAAACCATCTATTGAAATTTTATGATGGTAAATTTAAAATTTACCTAGGAAACATATATTCTAATAATTAATTATTTTTATCCTTTAGATTCAGTTATTTTCCATTCATGAGATTTTTCATTTACATGTATATAGAAAACGTTCTTTACATGATTATTGAATTATATAGAATTAGTATCTTTTTCTTACCATACCATATTGATATTTTCTTTATCTAATTATTTAAATGGTATTTAAAAGATGTTATTTTCCTTTACTGATAAATTTAATCTTATTGATTATTTATTACTTCCACTTTACTTACACTTACTGAGAATTTGATCTCACCTTAATAATTTCCCATTTCTATAGGTTATGAAGAATAAATCATTGAATAATAATTCAAGAATGATCTTTATTTTATTTTATTGTTTATCATGATTTTGAATTCTTTTTCCAATTACATTATGGTTTTCATGTATGTAATCAAGATTTACAACACTGCTAAACTAATTAGTCCTCCATGAATTGATTATTTGTAATCATGCCAATGCAATAAAATAATGCACTGGCTCTGGGATTCTGGGTTGTGGTGTTAATGTTGGTATTAGAGGTTGTTTAGGAGCAACTGTGGAAAAATGATTTAGAAAACTTAAATTTTGGATAAAAACACTAATATATATATTGAGGATAAATATAGAATAAAATTTTAGAGTTTTTTAAGGTATAGATTATGTCGGTATTCCATGATATACATCCCAATAAGGCTACTACACGTTAATGTGGTTCTGGTTCAGATGAAAATAGGAGTAACATCTCCGACAAGGTGTGTCCGGCCTGAATCATTGTATTCTGGTAAATGGATATATTCCATACTATACACCTAGTTTGAAACTCTAACGGGATAAAATTATATATATCATATTTAATTTATATTCTGTTAAGAAGGATTTATGATTACTAATATCCTTAAAGATACATTTTCATTACTATGTCATTAGCTATTGTAAAATTAGTTAATTTATCATATTCTATATTTTTAGATATTTCATTTTAATAATTTAAAAATCTAATCTAGTACATCCAATAGTTTAGAAATTTAACCAGGAAGGAAAAATTATATTATTACTCTTGGAGAATATATATATTTCAATATAGAGGAAACCAAAACTAATAGTAATGGAATTGGAAATATTATTTAAGTATTATGATATCTTAATCAGGTTATGACATATAAACATTCATAGATAAAATAACTTATTCATTAGTGAGGTTCTCCTATGTAAGATCACATTTTGAGGCTGAGGTCCCCATAATTTTGTAGCACACGAACACTTTACCATATTTACCCTTAGATATGTTTGCAATACACACAACGCTGAATTTAAACGAATAATTTTTAGTAACTTCATTCATATTCAATTAAATTATGTAGCTTTTTGAGAGATAATTTATATAATAAATATCCCTAAAAATAATTTTACACTCATCAAATAGGAATGAGATATGAACAAATCAAATTTTATAGACAAAATAATTTTAACGAAATTGTATCACCTTTTAATGGTTATGCTAGTTTAAATCATAATTTTAGACACATATACTAATTAAATATGATAAAATAAACTAAATTTATGAATTCATAATTTCAAAATTATCTTATTGTTTATTTTTAGTATTTTTCTGAGAAACTTCATTTTTTACGAAAAGTGAAAAATATTTTGTCTTAGATAAAATTGGGTTTCCATGTAAATAATTATTAATGTTAAATTATATCCAAAATTTCTTTTAAAATATCATTTGTTAAATTATTTATATTTATATATTTATATGTTTTCATAATAAGAAAATATAACTTTAAAATTTAATATAAAAACAAAACAATATTTTGAAACTATTTCAAATAAAACAAGTTCATCTATCTGTCTACGAGATAACAATTAATACTAATTTATTCACTTTTGTGATTAAAATTTTTAAAATAAAACATAAACCATTATAATCAATAATTTATTTTTGGACAAATAATATCAACATAATTTTTTTTAAAAATGATTAGTGAAGTCGATTAAAATTAATTTCAATGATTATGGTAAAATTATGCATAAAATGGAGTAAATGTCTATGTTTAAGTGCCAAAATAACCAATACACATGTCCAAAACCAATTTCCTGGCTACATATAGGCCCTTAAACTATAATTATAACGTTTGGGTGGTTTTTGTATGATAGTGTTATTGTTAAGAACTTGTGTATGCCTTACTTATTTTCAAAAATACAAAGTGTGTCCCTTTCCTTCAATATAAATGGCCACCTCCTCAACCCATTACTCACACCAATAAATAATATTATGTTCATCATGGCCCTAAAAAATTTTCTCACAACATCCCTCCCAAATCCAAGAAGCCTCCATTTTGTCAGAAATAAATCCAAGGATGCCTTTGATTTACACTAAAAGTTTATCATTGATTAAGAGTTAACAGCTTCTCTCAAGCTATCTAGTTTCACTTCCATTAAACACTCCCTATTTTTGTTTTATTATGTGATTTCACATGAAATAAAATATCCAAATTATAATAGTATGTTTTTATGTTATGATTTTGACCTACACTTACGCACACATCCATCAAATGGTTAACAAACATACTATTTATGTGTATAGCGAACTACTGCCTCAGGAAACTATGATTGCTCAACTTTCTCTATTTCCACTCATGGTGGAAATTATGAATGAATATATATATATATATATATATTATACTCTATTAATAATATGTTTATTATTATGTAAATTTTATTTATAACATGAATTTATTCTTTCATCATGTGTAAATACAACAATTTCATTCGACGAAGTGTGGATTACCACCCCCTCAAAGTGATATGACTTATTCAGGCCACACATGGAACAAATAAATTTTGGTTATAATAAATCTCTAAAACATATAAAACATAAATATGATACCAAAAATTAAAAAAAATACATTGGTATCATTAACATTTAATTCTTAAAAAGTAATAAATGAATGTAGCCTTCATTTGTGTGTATGGTCTACCTTCTCCATGAATAGTGATCATCAATTCATATCACCATATGTTATGGACTATTATAAATACATATGTAATGAATGTATATGTTAATTTAGTCATGTTTTAAATTTTGGAGAAGATATAATAATGGTATATTTAATAATCATTACAAATAACAAGTCAAAATGTACATTAGACAACTACAAAATTAACACCCAAAATAGATTAAATAATGAAAGAATGTTGACAAATGGGTAATAAAATGACGTAATAAGTTATAATAAGATAAAATAAACATGATTTTTGTTTTTTATTAGTTATTAACATATTGTAAAGCAGTATACAATAGGATAATGTCCACCCAAAAAATAAGGATAATGTATGATATTTTTATCTCACTCTTTAAATCTGTGAGATTAATATCATATTCACTACTAACATCTTTAATGTTCCATAACTAATTAGAATTTGATACATTTTAAAATTAATAAGTTAATTATCAATATATTTTATGACTAATTTAATTTCATTACTTTATGTTTTTTATTATTTAATCGCATCAAAGTGGAATGGGACAATTTGGAATATTAAAATAGTATCCCCCTCCATTGTTCTTAATCTCTCATCATTTTGTGATTGTTTACACCCCTTGAAAAAATAAATTAATTGTAATAATTTTAAATTTTAAATTTCATTTTCTATCCATATTCTTATATATGGATATTTTTATTCCCTAAACCATATACCATTTTTTAATGGTGGATTCTTTGACAGTTATTTGATTATTTGGGGAATTATTGTTAAATATATATTTCCCTTACTATATAGTTATTTTAGAAATAATGAATGATATATTGATTTTTAAATATGAGTAATAATATTTAATGACAATGATGGGTGGTGCCTAGACATTATAAAGTTTTTCGATGTATCAACAGGTTATCAAGAGACATATATGTTTACCAGATTAAACAGGTTAATATCATTGTTTTATACAGTATTGTGATGGTTTTTGATGGTAAAAGGTTTACATTTTCCTATGACATGAAATATTATAAGGAATAAATTTCACATATTTAGTATTAGTTAATTTTATCCAGGATATTATGTGTCGACATAACAAGGGATGTATTTCATTCCGATTTAATAGATTTGTGGAATGTGTTTCAGTTTCTTACATTCCTTATTATTTGTACCCTATCTATTATTTAAAATGGAAATTGTTATTATTTATATACCTTTAAATATACATTTATTCATTATTTATTCTATTTTACTTACCCTAAGTGATCATTTGATATCACCCTTATTATGTTTCTTTTCCCTGGTTATAAAGAAGAGAGATTTGAATAATCTTTCAAGGATGGAATTTATTTCAGTTTACTATGTAACATGTGTTATTCTATTTTAAATATGTATTATGTGTATTATGTGTTTAATCTAGCTTTCTAGGACTTCTAATATATATGGAATTCGAGAATTTCTTCATTGTGATAATTCAAATTTAATGTAATAATGTACCATTTTGAGCTTCTGGGGTCAAGTTTTTATAGTTGGTATCTGAGGAATATTTTTAATAACCATGGAATCTAGATTTAGGAAAAAATATATTCAGTAGAAATACATCCCAATATAGATAGTACATGTAGATATTGTCCTGGAATAGATGCACCTAGGATTAACAACTTCGAGAAGGTGTTCTGGGCCTAACTCATGGTAACCTATTACACGAAAATGGGCCTTAATGTGAACTTGGGTTGACCCTCTTAAGGGATACACATAAGATAATTATAATTCTATTTAAATATCAATATGATGTATTCTTGATTAAATAATAATCCAATGTAACCAAATCATATGATTTCGAGACTTATGATGAATAAATTTAGGTTCTGTGTTAAACCTTAATTAGATTTTTCGAATGTTCATAATTTTATGAGCATATATATTATATTTAAATTTCTATAAATGGTATCAAATGGAATAATTGTGTAAACAATCAAGGTAAATGCATATATTTCTCTCCATATAAAACCAATATAGCTGGAATTGGAGGAGATAAAATCATGGAAATATTAGGTTAACATAATCTGGTTTTGAAAAATTACCTTGCTCAAATAGAGTGACATATTATACCAAGGTAATATATTATGATGGATCATTTCATGAGACAAAAGCCCTGATATTTTACATTGACTACTAATAAAATTGAATGTTAACAATGTATTAACTCTCTTAAGAAGATATTATTATCATTGTAATGCATTGAAAAAGAGAATGTTACACTTTCAGTCTATAGAAATCACTATAATGCATATCTGTGGTGGTATTTAATCCTAATTACAATGGAAGAATAATAAATTTAACACCATGAATGAAATACTTTTATGGAGACATTATTAGATAAATACTTCCCTCGTGATCATTAAATTGAGATAAAGAGGAAGTTCCTTATATTAAATCAAAAGGAAGAAGAGATTGTACTAGATTATGAAGATACCGTTAGAAGGATAGCTATGTATGAATAATATTATATATGCAACACTATGTGAATGGTTGTTAACATATTTGAATGTTTTAAACCAAATCATTGAAGGGAATTAATTTAAAATAGTTTTTCATCATATGAAGAAATAATTATATTTTCCATTAATATGGAGAAGGAATTTTCTAGAATAAATATATTCAATGGAGACCACGAGATGAAGAGGGTATCTGATCATCATGAGGATGTGAATTCATAGAATAAGAATAAGTTTGATATATTCTCATATCATTAAAACTATGTGAAACAGAAGCCTGATATATGTTTGAAAGGGATTGGGAGTTTAATATAAATATTGTGACAACAGTCACCAAGCTCAAGAATGTAAGGGGATGAAGCTGATCAATGATGTCTAGTGCTTTAATTGTAATTATACAAGACGTGAGGAAAATGGTTATAGCAAGGTTCAGTGGAATCTATTTGAGAATAGGCCAAGGGGAAATAGGCATTCTTATGTGATCACTACAACGGTGGTAGAAGTACCAAATAATGTAGTGGTAGGACCATAATATTATCTAAAAATCTAGAAAAAGTGTTATTCGATTTAGGATCCTCACGTTATTTTATATCATTCTATTTTTAAAATAAAACTAGACACTTATCTTGGGATTTAATAAGATATTTTTTAGTGAAAAAAACTAAAGGAAGTATCATTGCTACATAGATGATCTAGTCAGTTGCTATTATGACACATAAAAACATGTTATGTGCTGACCATATTGTCATACCTATGGAAAATTTTGATATTATCATCAGAAAAGACTAGATATTGATATAGGATGTAAAAATTTATTTCAAAAGGAAATAAATTACTAGTTGTATGGATAATTGAAAATTCCTTATATTTATAGCATAATCTTACTCACATGGTTCTTATATATAGTTTCCCTCGGTAGCTCTACTAAATGAGATTCAAAGAGAGGAATAAAAATCAATGTCTGGTGAATATGGAAGAAATATAAAAAATGATGATGCACTTATTATGTAGGAATAAATTGATGTATTTTTTATTGATTTACCTTTCAGTCCACCAGAACATGAAGTAGAATTTTCCATCGATTTAATTCTGGATTCAAGGACAATATCGAAGACTCACAATAAAATGGAAAATTTGGAAATAGAAGAGTGGAAGAAACAAATATAGGATTTTATTAGTAATGGATTTATTCCCCATAGTGTCTCACATTGTGGAGCCCTGATCATCATTGATAAAATGAATTATGGATCCATGATGTTGTGTGTTAATTATAAGGAAATCAATTACATTTATATAATGACCATGTATCTTAATACTCACATTTTTGAATTGTTTGAACAAATTAATGGAGCCCAATATTTTTCAAAGATTGATCTTAATTTTGGGTTTTACCAAATTTTGAGTGAAGAAGGAACACATTTTGAAGATATCTATTTTGAAAAGGTTTAGATTTTACAAGTTTACAGGAATGAAATTTGGGATGTCTAAGGAACCCTCTATTTTTATGGACCTAATGACCACAGTATTCAGGGAATATCCTGGAATGTTTTTCTTATTATTCATTAATGATATTATGGTGTATTCAAAACCCCATGTGGATAATGGGGATCACATGAAAATCATCTTTTAGACTCTAATAAAGGAGGAGTTATATGGGTTATTTAGTAAATGAATTTTTAGTATTCAAGAAGCCTCTTTTATTTGTCATATTTTCTCTAATGATAGAATATAGTTTGATCCTACAATTAAAATGATAGTTAGGGAATTTCCTACACCAAAAAACATAACATAGTAATGTGGTTTCATTGTTTTTCTAGGTTATTAAAGATGATTCAATATGAATTTTTTCCGATTAGATAACTCTATAACCAAACAAATTCATAGAGGTGATAAGATTGTATTGATGAAGGAATGTGATTAATTATTTGATGATCTATTGAGAATATTATTTAATGCTGGAATTATGAATGCAAAATCTGGTAGTGATGGGTTTTTCTTATTTAGTGATGCACCAATGAAGGGACATGGTGTTTTCTTAATGAAAAATTAAAAGGTTATTTCTTATGCATTATGAAAATTGAAGACCCTCAAACATTACTAACAAACCATAGATCTTGATTTAATAGATGTAATATTTTCATTGAATATATGTAGACATTTCCCCTATGGATAATTATATGATAAATATAGGGACCATAATATATTGAGATACATCTTCTCACCGAAAGAGCTCAACAAGGGAGAAAGAGGATGGATCGAACAACTTAAGGATTATTACTGTTCAAAACCATACCACTCTGGAAAATCAAATAAGGTGGAAGATGCATTGAATAATAATGATCATGTAGTTATATCTTAAATGAGGATGGAGAAGGAACCCATTTTTCATGGATATAGTGAAGATGGATATGGAAATTTCTATGGATGTGGAGATATCAATCATTTATCAAATGAATGAAAAAACATAATTAATAGAGAGTGTAATGAATTATTAATCTGATGACGATTACTTTTAGAAGAATATTATGTGCTTAAATGATAGAAAGTGAACCGATTTTTTTGATGATGGTGTATTAAAATTTGGAATGAGGCTATGTGTTCCATCTATACTTGAGATAAAACGGCATTTTTTGGATGATGCTCAAATATCAAATATCTCTATACACCCTAGGATCATAGAGATGTGTAGGGATGTGTGGGAACACATTTTGTGGGAAAAAATAATGCATGAAATTGTGGAATATGTGTGCCAATGTCAGGTTTTTCAATAATTTAAAGATTTAATGCATCATCCTAATCGATTTTTTCAGCATCTTCCGATCCATGTTATGAAATGGTTTGAAATTTCTATAGAATTTATTACAGGATTTTCAAAATAATCCTAGAAATAATGATGATATATTTGTTACTATGGATCACCTGACAAAATCTACAATTTTTTTTTCAATATTATATTATTTTTCTCTTGAGTTCCTCGCAATGCTCTGAATTAATTATGTTCTCAGATATCGATCATTCCTTTATCTATTGTCTCTAATCGAGACCCCCTACATTACAAAAATGATCTAGAAGAGTCATCAAAAGGATCATGACAATGATCTTCATTTGAGAACTTAATACCATCCAAAAATAGATGGTAAATTTAAAATAACAATTCAACCAATTGAAAACATGTTGATATCATGTTCACTTTTTTTTCAAGGTATGTTGGATAAATACATACCTCTGGTTGAATTTTCAAAAAAAAAAATAGTTTTCATTCAAGTATCCCAATAGAACATTATGAATCATTACATGGAATGATGTGGTGGTCTACATTATTTTGGGATTAAGTTGGAAAAAGAAAACTAATAGGTCTAAATTTTGGTTAAGAGACAACAACAAAGGTTTCATATATTTAGACACATCTCAAAATGACTCAATGTTGGAAGAATAATATTGCTTATAAACAAAGAGAGGATTGGGAATTCAATGTACAAGATCATGATTTCATAATGTTACCTCCTTGAATGTGTGTTATAAGGTACTCTAAGAAGGGGAATCTAAGTCCTATATACACCAGACCTTTGGAAATTTTTGAAAGTGTTGGAGCTATTGATTTTTTATTAGCATTGCTATCAAATCTCCCAACATTTTACGATGTATTCCATATATAACTACTAAGTACATGAATAACTGAAAACGTGTACTCCCATGTGATGAAATATAATTGGATCCTAACAATTATTTTTGTAACGAACCTATACAGATTCTTGACTCTGGAGATCAAGTATAAAGAATCTGACGACTCATTTAGAAAAGGTAATCGATAGAAATCGCAAAATAAAAGAAGCATCATGGGAACCAGTGGATCATATAAAAGAAAAATACCAACATATATAAAAATTTAATAACACTAAAACTTAGAGGATGTAATTTTTTTGGAGGGACTAAAGTATTATTTCAATACTTTACCATATTTACCTTAAGATATCTTTTCAATAAAATCAACACACGATTGAAAAAAAAACATTACTTAGTCACATTTTTCATAGTCAATTAAATTAATTCAGTTTTATAGAGTTTATTAATATATTATATATCCAAATAAATAATGTTACAATTTCCTAATAGGTATAGTATAAGAACAAACCCAATATTATAAATAAAATATTATATGATTTAAGGCTCTTTTACCGCCTTTAAATAAAGAAAATATTTTAATTCTTCATTATGACACAGATATGAATCTAATTTGATAAAAATAACATCATTTTTCAATTAAAATTTTCCAAAATATCTTATGGTTAATTTTTTATTTTTTTTGGAGAAGCATCATTTTTTTAGTGAACAGTGAAATATACTATTTTTTTATTTAAAAAATGGAATTTCATTTATATATTTCTTAACGTTAAATGGTAACCATTTTTTTAAAAGTCACATTGGATAAAAAATATATAGTTTAATTCAGTTTAATTAATCATAATAAATTTATATTTTAAATTGAATATAATAACATAGCAATCATATGATCATTTTTCTTCTAAAGCTCGTTAATTAGTCTATCTATGAGATTATCATTAATACGAATTTGGCTGCTTCGGTAATTTGAATTTTAAAATTTTGACATTAAACATTGTAATAAATATTATATTTTATGTATGATAATATCATCTTAATATTTTACAGAATTTATTTGTGAGAGTGATTACAATTAATTACAATGATAAAAGTGTAATTAGGTTAAAAGGGAATAAAACCCTATGTTTATGTGCCCAAATAACCTCTAAACTTATCTACAACCAATTGGATTTATGTATATAGGCCATGAAACATTAATTCATGGGTTTTTGTGTTTTTATGACTTTTTTAGGTAATATAATGTGTCCACCAATCATCTATTCAGGAATACATAGCGGGTCCTTTTCCATCCCTATAAAAGGCCACTGCCTCTACCCATTACACACACCACTAACGCCACTTATGTTTTTTCCAAAAATACCCAAATTAGGTCTAAGCATCCATCCCCATTCTCTTGAATCCCCCCACTTTCCGTAATACAATCCAATGATGATTTTTCTTTACACCAAATAAAGTTATCTGATTAAGAGGAAACACATTCTCTCAAGCTCTTTAGTTTTATTTCCCATCCCCACTCCCTATAATCTTATTATTATATGATTTTATAGATATTAAAGTATACAATATATAATATTAAAAAATTTTATTTAGATATTTACATACACTTACACAAACCTCCATCGAATGGGTAACAAATAAATTGTTTGTTGTGTGCGGTGAAATATTGTCTCACAAAACAATTATTGTTCAACATTCCCAAACACCTCTCATAGTGGTCCTTAAGATGGAATATATATTTATATAGATCATATATGTCATTTATAATGATTTTTTTTAATGTTTCTTTATTACATAAGTTTATTCTTCTATCATGTGTAAATACGATAATTTTTTTGAGGAATTGTGGAATACTGCCCCCTCAAAGTGATATGACTCGTTCATGCCACACAATGAACATATAATAGTTTTTTATAATAAACATATAAAGATTTTATAAAATTAATATGATACTAGATATTTTTAAAAATATGTATTTCTTTTAGTGTTAATTATTTTAATTCAAGAATGAATTGTAAGTTGAGTTTACAAATACATACGACTTACAGTCTCCATTAATGGTGCACTTCATTTCTAATATCCATGTCTTATGGAATATTATAAATAAATTATTACTTATTATATGATTATTTATTAATTGTTTAAATTCTAGAGATTATTAAATCATTATATATTTATTAATTACAACAAATAGTAAGTCAAAACGTACTTGAGAAAACTAGGCAATTAACACACAAAAGAGTTAAAATATTGAAATAGTGTTATGAAACGGGTCATAAAAGTTTTTTATTAAGTTAATATATGAGATTATATATATGATATAGGTTATTTTATTAGTTAGAAACATATTTTAATGAACTATATCAGAGGCTAAATAACACAAAACAAAAAGTAAGGAAAATGTAAGGGGTTTTCATCTCACTTTTTTAATCATTGAGATTAATGTCATATTCCCTACTTCTTTTTTTGTGTTCCATACATACATCCCATTTTGATATATTATATCATGAATTATATTATTCTCATGATATTATAAGAATAATTTAATTTTATACCTTTCAGGTGAATATGATTTTAATGTATCAATGTGGTGTGGCACACTTTGGAATGTGTTCATATTGTTATCCTCAAATTATCTTAATCTCAATTTTTTTATTGTAAACATATATTGAAATAATTTCATTATTGTAATAATTTTTCATTGAAATTTAATCTGAATATCAATATTATCAAATAATGCATATTAGAATATCCTAAACTTTATTGGATTTTTCATACCGTGGTTACATTGACAATTAATTAAATACTTCGGGATTTATTATTATATAATTATTTATCATTACATTAGGTTGTTTGATAAGGAATATTAATTTTTTTATTATTTAATATTAATAATAATCTGGACTCGAAATTAGGGGTGGATATAGATATATATATCTTTTCAATGCATTGACACGTTCTCGCAAGAAAAATAAATTTTCTAAATTTAACGGGTTCATATATATTTTTTAATCCATCATGTGAATGGTGTTTACTATAATAGGTTTTTTATGTATGTTACATGACATCTGATATAAAATCAATTTTTCTTATTTCGTACCAGTTACTGTTTATCCAATAGATTTTACGTCGACATATCTATGGATTCCTTTCATTCTTATTTAATTTGTTTACAGAATGTGTTATGGTTAATTTTTTCCCATATTAATTTTTCCTTATATTTTATTGTAAATGGAATGTGTTATCAGCTATTTAACTTTCCATATTTGTTGATTCATTATTGAATCCATTGTTCTTACCATTACTGAGCATTTGAGCTCAACCATATTATGTTTCTTTCACTAGGTAATGATGAAGAGACAATTGAATAAGCTTTAAAAGAAGTGATTTTATTTTTTTATTATATATAATGTATTATTTGGTTTTCAAAATTTATTATGGATACTATGTATGAAATCATGCATTCCAAGACAACTAAACTATGCAGTTCATCCAGATTTTCTTCCTTATAATAATTCCAATTAATGTAAAAATTCAATGGTTATGGGCTTCTGGGGATGGTGTGATGCACATTTAGTGGGACTACTGACCCAATATGAGAAAAAAAATTGATTATGCAATTATAGATGATATTAATGGAACTAGGGTGTAGTGAAATGGAAAAGGTTACACTTGCAATGTATTGTCTAAATGGTGATGTATATCAATGGGGGTCCCTAGTCTAGAAAAATAGGGAGGAAGAAGAAATTGATCTCATAGAATGGATGACTTTTAATGAGACATTCTTAGACCAATACTTCCATAATGAGTAACAATTGATATTGAGAGAATGTTACATAGCATACGGAAAATGGATGAAGAGATTGTTTGAAATTATGAAGAGATATTTACATGGTTATAAAAGTATTCTACTTAATATATATGCCATATATAGTGCATGATCAACAAAATCATTGATCGTATTAAGAATACTTTCGATAGGGATCTGGTTTATCAGAATTATTCATAATATGAAAAAAATTATGTGCCATCAAAATTAAGGAGGAATTTTCTAGAATCAACACATCTAATGGAATCTTGGATAATAGAATGCCATCCAAGGACAATTAAAAACTGAATAAGTCAATTAATAATGGATCAAACAATTTTCCCACATGTTATAAGAGTGTGAAGAATCACCATAGTAAATTCATGAATGGAATGGGTGTTTTTTATATGTGTGAAGATACAGTTTACCAGGAAATAGAATTTAAAGGGATGAAGAAAAATGAATATAGGTATTTTTTCAATTGTAATGATATGGGGTACTATGAAAATGAATTCACAATGCGTCATAGGAATATACATCCGAATAAGATAAGGGATGAAGGTCAGCATATGTTATTGGCAGAATTGAAGTAGAATGATTAATGTGATTTTGTATTTGGCTATATGAAATATTCTCTAAATTATTTTAGATCAGGATGTTCATATCATATTATTTGTAAAATATGTAATTATTTTACTACAATAATTTTTCATTAAGGGTTTGAAACTATATGATGAATGGTACAATGAAATTTTTTTTATTTGATTATTAAACTTTTGGGAAAACATATGATTTAGGAAAATGTAGCCATTAATATGTTCATGATGAGGATATATTGAGGATGAAATTATTGATTTGGAAAGGTGTTGACTAACTTTGAACAAATTAAATACATTTCATCACGTTTTCTATGCTATCCTTGATAGCGTTCACAACACTTTTGGATTTAAAGAATATATCCAATGACATGTGTTTTAGCTAAGGAATATTGATGAATTCATGTTTCTTGTAAGTTTTTATGGTAATTTGATTTATTATATTTTTAAAAAAGAAAATAAGATGAATTTAGTAACATGTTTGGAGTTAAATAATTTAGTGAATCTTCATTTTTAAAAAAGGATAATGATATGTTCATCTTTGAAATTAAGTGATATTCTTTCTAATGAGTTTGATAATAATATATTAGAATGATTAACCGTTAATGAAATCATTTATGATGAAATTTGGTTCACTATTTAGATACTGATATGTTACAACAATATATAAGGAATATTTTTTGTAATATATGAAATACAAACAGTTCATGTCACAACCAAAGGGAATAATTTATTTATAGAAATGTACAAATAATTGTATTAACATATATTATTAGAGTGTAAAAAAATTTCACAACTATAAAAAATGACATCCAAACTGAAAATATTGTCCATGTACCTTAATTTATGTCTAATAAAATGGCTGTTTTGATCATGATGGATTTATGACCATTTATTGTTATATTTATCAAAAACAAGTTTTCTAGAACTCTCAATTAGGAAATGACTGTTTAATTCTTCCTTTAAATAAATGATTCAATTTCACACCTAAGTCCTCATACTAGGTAACATAGTTACATTAACATCGTATATCCCTTAATTTAATATTAATAATATTTTATACTAATTATAATTATTATGTGGTTATTTCAACAGTAGTTCATTTGCAATCCCTCTATTACCAAGATTATGTATAAATTATGAGGAAAAAATTTCTTTGGGTTAACTGAATGTAACACCCTAAAATGGTAAAGTAAACACTATATATTTGATAGCATAAATGACATGAGACACCCAGAGTGTAAGGGAATACACTACCCAAATAAATTAAAATATATTTACTATTCTAAATATATTTGATATATTCTATATTTTTCGTTGCATGAAACTATGAGCTATCTACCAGTATAACAGTTAATTATATTAATCCTTAAAAAAATATTAAATAATTTATTATAAATATTAAAAATTAATTTTTAAAAAAATATAAAATGAATTCATTGGTTGCAAACTAATTTGAATGTATATGAAAACTATTTTTATACAAAGGCAAATATTATTATTTTATTCTTTAAAATATTTTTAAACATAATAAATCAAATTAATTAAAATAATTGGTTTAGATTAATGTGATATATTTATAAATAATTCAATAATTTTTTTCTATATTAAAATATTATATTTGATAAGTATAAGATAAGAAGAAACCCAATCGTTCACATAAAAATCCATATCTTATTAAGGCATTATTACCGCCTCAAAATGGAAAACCCATTTGAAACATAACTTTTAACCATTTTTTAAATTTAATATGTCAAAATAAACATCAACATTGAAAAATGAAAATAGAAAATAGGTTATGGTCAATTTTTTGATTATTTATGCGATATTTTATTTTTCAATGAATAGTGAACAATACAGAATTGTAGTTCAAAATTGCCTTTACATATAATTTATTTATAAGGTTAAATTAAATATTATAATGGTTATAAAAATAAATTATATCGTATTTTCATCACTTAGTTAATTTTAGCTCACTGGAATAAATTTCACATTGAAATTGACAATAATAACATAGAAAACATTTAGATGTATTTAATTTAAAAGTCAACACTGACATCCATTCTTTTCGATTAAATATCAATTAATTTCTGCCATAAATATGATTTGACATTTTGAAAATTGCTTGAAATAGTTTTATTAATTTTATCTTATAATTTATAATAAGTTCAACTTAGTTTTTTACCAACAATATTATTGAATGTAATTAAAATTAATTACATGAATTAATGTTAAATTAAACTTATTAATGAGATTCACCGTAATATTAATATCCCAAATGAAATATAATCTTGTCAAATATCCATTAGATGGAAATATATAGAACATATACTCTCTTTTATAAAATTGGAGCGTTATTGGTGGCACATGAAATATGAAAAACGTTTATGTAATTCCTCTGTGAAAATATTACAAGAGTGTCACTCCTCATCTACTATAAAAAGGCCTTATATCCTCCAATATCATCACACATATCGAGACACTTTTCCACAAAAAATATAATATAATATAGCTACCCAAAATCCCTACACTCTTCATAGAATCACCCCCTTTATCATAAATCCATCCAATGTAGTTTTTTGGTATAATCCAATAGATGTTAGCTGATTAAGAACTAACTTCTTTAATCAAACTCACTATTTTTATTTCTATTATCCACACCCTCAAATATTATAATTTTATTATTATATAACAAAAGAGTATACTAAATATTGTAAATTTTTTTTAATGTTTTGACCTATACATACAGATACTTCCATATAATGGATAACGAGCATATAGTTGACTTGTAAAACAAACTATTATCTCTCTAAATGATGATATTTCATTTTACATTACCACCTATAATGGGGACCATTATGATCTATAATGTATTTATAAATGATATTTAATATATTTATAATGTTTTTATTATTAATTAATTCTTTTATAATTAATATTTCCATACATTCTATTTTATGTAAATATGATAACATCGTTTATGGATGTTTAGACTACCACCCCTAAATGCGATGTGACACATTCCTATTAGACATAGAATTTATGAAGGTTGGTTTAAATAAAACTATGTAACATTTATAACATAGGTATGATACTGGAATTATAATTGAAATATGTCTCAGATACATTTCATTCTTTTAAATACAACAATGAAATGAATGCCACATTCATGCGTATGCATGACTTACCATCTCAATGAACAACTATCATCATTACATATCTACAGTTATTATTGACTATTCTAAATAGAGATAAATTAAATATATAATATCTTTTTGTCTTGGATTAAATTCATGATATTATTTAATAATATTTTATGTAATAGTAACAACATGTATCATGTCAGAACGTACCTTAGAAAACATGGAATTGATCACGCAAAATATTAAAAAACCGAAAGAGTTTTTACAAATGGGTAATATAATATAGTAATAAGCTCATGCATTATATAATAAACATTTTTATGGTTTAGGTATGAGTTATTGATATATTTCAAACCAATATACATCAGTAGTAATGAAAAAATGAAAATAATGGTTAAGGTAAGGGATTTCATCTCAAATTACATTTCATTGAGGATTATTTTTTTATTAAGAACCAATTCATTTTTATATGTTGTATATACAGATAATTAACATGTTATATCATGAATCTCATTAATATCATGATATTATAAGCTTCCATTAATATTATTACCTCATAGGTTTTATGATTTAAATTTTTTAAGGTGGTATGAGGCGTATTAGAATGTTTAATATGTAATTTTATTCTATATTGTTTTTAGTTTATTTCAATGGTATTTCCATCCATTAAGGACAATAAACCTTGTTGCTACATAGGATACACTAGGAAAATATTTAAAAATCTATATTATTTATTCAATACTGATATTTCGATAAGGAACACGTTTCATGAATATGAAGAATGCATTGGACTTGTTCAACATGAGTGGGGCCCGGTTATAAATAACCCCTCGATGCATTGGTAGTCTCACAATACAAGTCATTAGAAAAAATAAGATGGGTCTTTAACTGATACGTTATTTATAATCTAGGAAAAGGGATTGAATTAATCGGTACGATGTACCTAGTAAACATGGAATCTAAAAATTAAAAATTCACCACATTTAGATTCAGTTATTATTCAGTAATGAGATTTTATCATTGATATATATATAGTGAAATTTTATTCATAGTTTATTGATTTATATGAAATTAATTTCAGTTTCATTCCATTCTATATAATAATTGTATAATTTAGTTATTTAAAAGTATTTTTTATCAGTTATTTACCTTTAAATGTTAATTTATTATAATTGATTAATTATTTCTTCTTATTTACTCTTTTTAACTAATCATTTGTGATTGCTATTATTTTATTTCCTTTCCCCAAGTTATAAAGAAGAAATATGTGAATATGAATTGATGAATAATGTTTATTTAAATTTATTATATACCATGTTTTTAATTCCAATTTCACAATGTATTATTGTTGTATTATATGTAAGCAGGCTTTCCCAGAATAATAAATTGACCGGTTCATCAGGATTTCATTCCTTGTAATCATGATAATGTTATAAAATCACGCACCAACTCCAAGATTCTAGTAATGGGTGACAAATATAATATGTTATTTCTCTATAATCATAATTAGGTAATAAGAGTGATATATATTCATTTTTTGAATACTTTTGACGAACCTTGTGAATTGGAATTAGAAAAATCAACTCTTCATGGTATTCATATTCTGTATTTACACATTAGGAATTTTATAACATTGTAATGGAAAAAAATGTATGTAAGTATGTAATAACATATTTATATATAATTATAATAATGTGATAAAAATCATACAACTTCATTTATTTCATTTTTATTACCAACCATGTGATTTAGTGATGGAAGAAAAAAAATCCCCTCATAGAGGTGGTAGACCACAAAAGCACATGAAAGATGATTTCATTTCCAATAGGATTGAAAATATTTGTTAAATCAATATAGTAACAGTCTATTACATATATTATAATAATTTAATTATGATATAGTTGTTAGAATATATTCAAAGGAGTTAAAATAAGAAATAATTCTTTAAATAGTTTTGTTTTGACGTATAACACATCTTCATTTATCTTCCATTACATTACACTAGAAGCCTTATAAGATTGGGTTGTTGGGTGGATGGGGACCACCTAGACAAGGGAAATGATTTTTTGAAGTTATTTGTGAAGCTATTTCTTTATAAATGTTGTTAATTATTTTAAAAATGTGAATATAGAATGTACCGTTTTATAAGTGAGGTGAGTGACACACTTGTAAGTATATAAAATTTTTAAATATAATATTTGTACTTCTAAATATAATATTGAAAAAACATGACATATTTCTAATATAATTAGTGTATGAGTTAAAAATCATGAATAAAATCAAATTTAAAGACGTTTTTTTATATTTTAGACAATTAATATTTCTTTTAATGAAATCATTAACTCTTTAATCCACTACCTAGGTGAATTTTTTTTATCAAGGTTACTATTCATAATATACAGAAATAAAATATATCTTCAAAAAAAATTGAACCAAATAATTTAAAATACGAATGAAATTCATCCATATATAATTTTTATAATTTTTATAGACAAATTTTGATATAAGTTCATAAATCACAATTAAATAAGTTTCTATAATATCCTATTTAAGAATAAATATAATTTTATTCTAGAATAATGTAAAATATTTATTATTAAGGATCAAATATGGAGATATTTAGTTAAACTAGATTGATTAAATATTTAATGAAATCTAGTATTTAATAGAACATTTATAACATTGAAAATGTATTAGCATTTATAAAAATAATTATTTTTCACTATTCAATGGAAAATAAATCTTCCTAGAAAAGTCTCAAATTTTATCTTAAATATAATTTCTAATAGATGAATAAAAAAATCATGTTATTTTCATAAAATTAAATTTCTATTATATAATTTTAATTTTTAAATAAAATATTAAAACTCAAGGATGTAAATTTAATTAGAATTAATATATGTGATTTTATTTTGAGAAATTACTGATTATTATTATAGTAAGGAATGTATCCCACAAATATATTAATGAATATTAATAATAAATTATTTTTTATTGAAATTACCTTGGACTTCACAAACAAACTTTTAGAACCTTTAAATGTAACCTGAAAATATTTCAATAATGATATTTATCATTAAGGTTCTAATGATTTTTTCTTTATGAAATATAATTCTGTTATTTATTTAGTGTCATAAAAATTAATGAAAATTACAAATTATTATTAATTTATCCCTAATAAATATATATTCAGATTTGGAAAATAATATAATCATTAGTTAACTATTATCAATTGAAAAAAATCAATTTAATCATTGAAAAATTAAAATATCATTCAGATAATATTTTTATCCCCTTTTAACTAACATAAATAATGTATTATAGGTCAATTATTAAAACTGGATATTTAGGTATCCATGGAAATATTACACACCTCAATCATAAATAATCAATCATGTTAAATTAATACAATGAATATAACTATATGATATAAGTAAATTTTCATTACATTTATAGAATAACCAACTTACAAGGGTGGGGTGCTTATTACAATATGAAATATAATTTATAAATTTCAATGAAAATGTTATTTTTTATTATAAATTAGAGAATTTAATGATTATCATAATTAGTTTTTATATTTAAACTTTTTGTACAATAACTTTTTAAAATTTATTTACTATTATTTATAAATCAAAATGATAAAAAAATATTAATTATTACTTTATACTATGCTAGAGAGAATTATATTTCAAAATATTTAAATAAAATTTATTTTACTATGAATTATTCATAATAATACATGTGATATTCATTATATATAAAAGAAAAGACCACAATTTTTATATTTGGTGTGTATTTCATTATAATAATATTTTTAGAGTAAAAAATGTATATGTTGATAATGTTATGAAATATTTTACTAACTTACATTCTCTATATTGTTTTATGATTTGTGTACATTGACCATGATGTCTAAAAATATTGAAGTAATTTGTAAAACCCCAACCATTTCTAGATATGTCTAAGGATCGTTTATAGATTCTCTATTTTCCTTCTATTGGGAACTATTTTTAGGTTTTATCTTGGGGGTGTGTATGGAATTTTTTTTAAAATATATAAATGTGGGAATTGCATAGTTTGTGAAATTTTCATAACCATCAACTCAAACCAAGAAAATAATTCATCGCTAGAGATATAGGGTTTGGATGGCTAGAACATGGTTTGTCAATATATATTCTCTAATAGGAGAAACTATGAACCCCACCTCGGAAGATGAGGGCCAATGATGAGGGTAGGTTTTGGACAACTGTGTGCCTCTACATTTAAAACCATGTATATGTTTCTAACTATCCATTAAATTTTCATTAAAATTTCCCATGACCCTATTATAACCCATATCTTTCCCTTATCAACCATATCATCTCTTTCACAATTTTGGATGCTCTGAGATATATTTTATGCCTTCTGAACATCCGGTCATGGAGAATTAAAGGGAATATTGACGACGTGTACCTCTACTGATATGTGATTTCATCCCATTTATATAACACTCCCTACCTAACCACTCATCCTTGATAATTTTTGGATGTTAATCCAACATTGTATTTAGATCTAGATCTAGGATTGTTAGATCTTTATGTGTTCAAGTCATGGATCAAGGAATCAAATCAAGGTCATGTGCTTAATTTTTTTCTCTTAAATTAGGGATTTCCAATTGCTGAGTGATGTCAAAAAATTGTTCCAGGTGGTCCATTATTCAATATGAAAAGTCTTGATTTCAATTATGGGTTTGTAATTGTAGAAATTATTATACCTCATTAGCTATTGAATTTCATAGATTGGTATAAATAATTTGATGATTAATTAATTGGGGGAATTATGAAACTACAAATATTAGGATTATGAATTGGAATAATTAATTTTTGAAATAATAATGGAAACGTGAATAATTAATTATTAAATTAATAAATGTTCATTTTTGTGATTATAAAATTGATTGATTTGGAATAATTAATATTTTACTTAATTATGGAGATAAATAGATAATTGAAATTGAATAATTAATTTTTTAATAAATAATGTAATGACTTATATGAATAAATTGAATAATAAATTAAAAATTTTAATTTTGTTTATTTTTGTGACAATGAAATTAATTTAGATGATTATTTTATTGTTCTATTGAAAAATAATATTGAGATAATTAACTGAACATTTATTAAATAGATGGAATAAGGCTAATTAATAATTTTATTGAAAAATTATGTGGATTGGTGTGATTAATTAGTTTGGGAATTAATTAATAAGATAGATATGATCAATTAATTAATGGGACAATGTGAGTATGTAATTATTTAGTTTAGTTACATAATTGGTGAATTGATTAATGTTCTATTGCAACATATATCAATTGATATCGTTAATGGTAATAATAGTATTCATATGTGAAATAAAATTATGAATAGTAATAATGCCCATCATATATGAATTGAAATGATGAATGGTATCCATGGAATTCACATGTGAATTGAAATAATGAATGTAAATAGTGTAATTCACATGTGAATTGAAATGTTGAATGGTAACAATAAAATCCATATGTGATTCCAACTGATTAATTGAAATAAAAAAATTCACTTGAGAATTATACTCAGGAATTGTAATAGAAACATTCATATGTGAATGAGTATTTTGACTTTCTTTAACAATCTAGATGTTATGATGTTAACTAAAGAGTAATTGAATAACTGAAAACTATTTAATTTATTGCTTTTATTTATTCATTATACAACTATTTACATTTTAATTGAGTATATGTTAGTTTAGATGCAATTGGTTGTGACCTATTATGTTTTACTCACATGTACTCAAGATACCTCATTGCTGCCTAAATAGATTTCATGATTCGATGTAATGATTAGGGAAATTTTCCCTTTTTTAGATGTCCGAGTCCAGAAGGGGTGTGGATGAGTGAACCATTAATGGTTCAGGACAAACATGTGATTTTGGAGTTTCATTTTTTTAATTTGGACACTTAGAAATGGCTTTATCTAGAAATATATATAATGTTTAGTCTTGATATTTTACTTCCAATTTTCGACATTTTGGGATACTAGATTATTCATTTTGTGATATATCATTATTTGGTTATAGATTATTTATTTATGTTAGTGAATTACTCTAATAAAGAGTGTATAATCTCTCAATGATTTTTATTAGACCCTCAAAACAACATGAAAGATTTTGGAATATGTGGAATTTCAATTTAGGTCATGTGACAAACCATCTCATTGATCCCGTGAGTGGTATCCATGATGAGACATTACAAATTGTAGTCATATGAGAGTTTTATTTTCATTTATTTTTAATTACTATTTTGGAAATCTATACAAGATACTAGGAATAGTTAATCCTTGATTATGAGATCATACATGGGAGTAGTTATCCCATGTAAAGGTGGAACTAAAGTACCTAGGGTGGGATTGTTGTTATTTTTCGTTATAAATACAGTTGAATATTATTTCACCTTTGGTGACAAACCTGTTGTGTGATGTGATTATTTTTTAAAATATTTGTTGAGATTCGGATCATAGACCGGTATGAATCATGAGTTGAATTTTCATGCATCATTGAAGGCACTCGTGATTACTAGGTCATGCATCATTTTTGTCACACATTGTAAAAAAAGTTATGGTTAATTTATTGAACTTGAGTTTTTTTCATTTTCTTTTGAAATTGTACTGAAATGTGATTGATATGATATTGATTAATTTAAAATTCTGTTAGATGAGAATAATTGGTGTATTGTGTGAAACGTGATTAGGAAAATGATATTACTCATTTTTAAACAATAAAGTAGATGTAACAAAGATAATGGTTATGATAGAAGCTTGATTTTGACCATGCGGTGGGGTTTTGTGAAAAATAGTTATTGAGCACCATTTTTTCCTACTACCTAAAGATGATAATGTGGTGTTATTTAACCTCAGGCGTCTATTTGGAATTGTATATACATTCCTTCTTAACAATTCTTTTTTAGTGGATGACAAGAATATATGTATTTTGTAGATGTACCAGTAGCATAACCAGGGAGACTGAAAGTGCTCAGGCATGGAGGCATGAAATAATTTCTACGTGAACGTCACTCACTCCATGAAATTTATGGAAATAAAACCAGTTTGGGTTTTGAGGAGTTTGAATGACATGACGCATGAGTTTTAGATGCTGAAACCTCTAAATTTTAAAATATACGGTGGACCATTGGGTGTGGAGTTCAAGATTGATTCTATTTGGTTGATTGTCGATGATTTAGACACTCCTAGTGAGAATAAGTTAATAATGGTTTCTTCAATTCTATGAGGATCAAAAATTTTATGGTGGTATGTTTAGACATAGATTTGGAAAAAATGGAATGTTATGGATGGACTTATCATATAATTTTTTTGGAGTTCTTCTATCCATATATGCTATGGAAATAGGGCTCAAAAAAGACCATGTGTCTAAATCATAATAGTATACCCGCGATGGACTATGTTAGAAACATTATAGATTATCAATTTGTTCCTCTGACATTTAACATATATGAGACATATACGGTGAGGTGTATCCATGATGGACATAAATTCAACATTAAGTCCCATGTTATCCTCTTTCTTTTAAATATGTTTACTAATGTTGTGGATCAGGCTATCAAAGATGGGGTATCCTGATAGATAATTCCAAAGAAGGATACTTGGATACTAATGGATAATCAGTAGTTACATATATAAAGAGAATGAAGCAGAAATATATGGGTGTTAGATAGGGGGTGAGAATGATGAATTACTAGGTGAAGGGTCCGTCAAACATGAACTTAACCAGAATATTTGTCACTAGTGAAGAAGGAATGGACACTATCATAGACAAATTCCCTATCTGCTAGTAAACATTTGATCTTTTGGTAGATCTAGATATCTGCAAAGTTTCATTAGGAACTCAAGATAGTCGTGTAGTGATGGGGGAGATAGATATAACTGGGGTGAAGGAAGGGGATATTAATCACTAAATTAGTCATAAAACTAGAGTTATACTAGATGTTGTGGTAGATAAAGTGTTTATGGTGCTTCTGAGAAAGAGCTCATGTCTTAGTAGATTGGTGAATCACATGGTACTCAGGCTACAACCTAGTTAGGTGGAAAATGATATTTCATGCCATTTATCCTAAAAACATTTATTGCAAGGTTTTACCATCGATTGTGAGGGGTACTACTATTGTATTTTATATGCTATCTAGTTCCTTATTTGATACAAGTGCCTATCATTCCTTTACATCTACCCAACATTTGAATGGATTTTTCTAGTTAAAGGAATTCATGTGTGGGGTTTTAATGATTGACCAACCTATGGGAGTATGGTCGAGGGACATAAGCTTATAAAAGGTTTATTTTCTCATGGTTGTGGAGTATCATTGTATATGTGATATTTACATCCTTTACATGTCAATATTCAACATAATTATGTTTATGGACTGGTTAGTAGCATAATAATCCCATACAAATTCTTAACATATGAGATTAACCTTTTCATAACATATGTGTAATATTTATATTCCCCATGGTGATTAGGATTTCATGGAAGGTCATGTAGGAATTTTTGAAAAAAAGGGGGAGCATACCACCTAAGATTCATGTTTGTTTATGGATGATTATGGATTAAGAATGAATTTACTTCCACCTATATTAGAAAGAAAATATGATTTATATCCCAAATATTTGTCGAGACTTCCACCTCAATGAGATGTGTAATTTACTATTGACCTCACGTTGGGATGAATGACCGTTTAGATTCCATTATATAGAATAACAACAATGGACCGTAAATTATTAAAGTCTTAACTATATGAGTTGGATGACATGGTATTTATTTAACTGAGTTTGATTCCTTGGGGATATCTGGTGTTTCATTCTAATAAGGATGATGGGAGTATACACTTCAGTGTTGGTTGTTATAAGTTAAACATGATGAAAGTAGAGAACTAGTATTCTCTTCTATATATAAAATATATATTAGAAAGTGGACATGAACAAGTGTTTTATCCAAGATTGACTAGAGATCAGGGTTTCATTTGTTGATAGTTTGAGATTATGATATCTCAATGACTGCTTTCATAAGAACACATGACCTATATATGATTATTGTAATTTCTGTTGGGTTTAAAAATGAAATTATAGTATTTATTGCCATGATGGGTAGCATATTTGTTATATACCTAGATATGTTTTTTTGTATGATTTATGGATGGCATCATATGTACTCCAAGATGAATGATGATGATTCCCAACATTTGGAATTTGTCTAATGAACCCCTACAGAGGATCATCTATACTTCTAGATAACAAAGTGTCGATTTTTGATTGATCAGGTGAACATCAGTGGTTATGTAATCTGAGAGGAAGGTATGTTTTTGGACACAGATAAAGTAACGATGATTTTATATTAGGAGCATCCTGATATTTATTTTGATATCCATATCTTTCTTGGATTATTTATATATCATCAGAGTATTACTCCAGACGTTTACTATTTGATGTGCTTCTTTCTATCCTTGGAAAATGGGGATAATGTTTTACTAGTCTGGATAATGTGTTAGTTATTTCTCAAATCTAATTAAATTAATGGAATCAAGATTTATTTTGATCCAACACATGATAACTGAGGATATCATGATGTTTTGATGATACTTCAGGAATATGGCTTGGATCTATGTAAATGAAAGGGGACCGAGTTATGAAATATAGGTCTTAGATTTTTAGGTAACATGAACGGAAGTAACCAATGAATGATGTATAGTGATTAGTAGTTTTAAATTCCATGATGTGTTAAAAAAATTATGTTTAGTGGGGTTTTTATGATGTATACTAATAATGATATATTATATTATATCTTTATGAAAAAAAGATTTTTTATAAGGAAGTGGAGGTGGGATGATTATCTATCATTAATTTAATTTGAGATAACTTATACTTCTTGGATGAGATATATTGTGGATAACTATTTGGGTAGAATAAATCTAACTCTTGTTGTTATATTGTATAGTGTTAATTGGATGATGATGACTTCACTAGATGAGATGCACGTTGTGACTTATCAAATTCATGAAAATATGAATATAAAATATAGTGAATTAGAGTCTAAAATATTTAGATGGATAGGAGAATTATAGTATGAAATTCTAAACTGATTTACCTTAAGGGGGTTCCATGAAGGCGTGGTTTCACCTTATGATAGAATTATACATGAGAATAATATCATCTATATTATTAATAAGGTCATTTTGACATTGAGTATGAATGAGGACAACATTTTTTTGTTTTATGTCTTGAAGTGTGTGGTACATCCTGGTGGGACCAAAATGTATTGTGATCTATGATGAATGTTTTAGTAGTCTGGCATATTAAAGGAGGTAACATGTTTTGTGACTTGATGCAACACATGTAATCTAGTGAAGTCTGAGTACCAATGACCTGGTGGTTTACTATTGTCATTGGCCATTCCAGAATGGAAGGGGGATGATGTAAACTGTCATTTTTTGTTGGTCCCTCTTAGGTTACCTCATAATAACGACACTATATGGGTTATTTTGGAGTATTTTATAGAGTTATCACCTTTAATACCTATAAGAGATACTTTCTCAGTGGTAATGTTTTGAAATATAGTTGTTTGGGAGATAAGCCTTATACGCGTAGTGAAAAAAATATATTTTTACACACTATGAATCATGTTTTAAATCAAGATTCTTGTAGGTATTATAGGAGGAAATTTTTAAAAATATCACTTTCAGTACAACATTCCAACCATATATAGATGGGAAGTTAGAGTGTACTATATAAGTGCATGAGGATCTAATATGAGATTGTGTCCATGACTTCAGATTGTATTGGGAGAAGGACCATGATTTGGTGGAGTTCACCAAAAACAAAAGATATCAGGAAACATTAAATATGGAACTATTCGAGGCTCTTTAGGGTAGACAATGCAGATCTAATATATGTTGGATAGTGGTAGGTGATTCTTAGTTATTGGGACTGAGTATCATGTTGGAGATGTAGGATCATGTGAAACAAATTCATAGACTCATGAATATAATTCTGGGTTGGAAGAATTCATACTCCGATACACTTTTATGACCCCCAGTGATTACAGAGGGTTAACATTTATCAATTAGATTGTATCTTAGTTTGGGTCACCACAAGATACATAGGCAGGGAAATATGGAGCCCAAATTTGATGGACCATTTGAGGTTGTTCAGAGAATTGGGATGTTGGCATAGTAATTGATGCTTCGATAGAGGTAAAATTATAAATAATATGTTTTCCACATGTCAAAACATCATTGATATCACAAAAAACCTCCACATGTTATTGTGGTGTATGATGTTGATCTTGAGAATGAAGTTTCATTTGATGAGAATTTTATTCATGTGTTGGATCACAATGAGATGGTGTTTTGGGGAATGACAATTCTGATTGACTTTGTATTGAGAAAAATTGACTATTTTCTGGGAGAATCTTTGGAAAGAGAATAATATATGAAGGATCGATTGGCCATTAACATTTATTTATAATCTTTAATATTCTTTAGAGTATTGCTCGGGGATGGGCAGTTTTATTGTGGGAGAATGTAAAACCCCCAATATTAGTAGAAAATCTATTGGTCTCATTTATAGGAAGAGTATTCATTATTTGTTGGGTACATTTAATTTTTTTATTAACTTATTGGTGTAATTAGTTTATTATTTTGTAAAAATGGAAGAAAAAGGAATGTCCATCGTTGACACACTGTTAATGTTAACTATGTTCCCTAGCCTAGAAAACAATACAACACTGGATAGGGAGGGATTTCATGTTTGGCGCAAGGATTGTCAAACTATTAACCCAAAAAGGATACACCATGAACTCTCATAAGAAGTGTAGAATTGTTTAGGTTTTGTATTTGGAAAATCATTCTCCTCCACCCAAAAAAAGTACCTGAGTTTTTAATTAGCTCAAAAAAATGTTTTAAAATTTCCCAATCCCCAATTTTAACCCTAATTCGGACCAATCTCAAGTCTAACCACTATTTCATGATTTTAGAGGATTATAGATAGAATCAATGCCTTTCGGGATCACCAACTTGTTTAATCTAAGTATAGATTGAATATATGTGCCTCCACAGGTTTGTGGTTTCTTCTTTTTGAAATATATATCTCTATTCCACTCTCTCCCACTCATCTACCAGATTAAAATAAGGATGTTAATACTCTATTAGATCATGATATTGATCAAGGTTTGTTATATCCTGATTCATTTTAATCATGGATCTAATAATTGAGTGAATATCTTCTTCTTTGTCATTATTTTGCAAAAATTGGGTATTTTCTATTAGTATGTATTATTAAAGCATTGAGGTTGGTGGTCCATTATTCAAATACCAATGTCTTTATTTTAATTACATCTATTTAATATTATAATTTAAATTTGATTATTAGAAATTGAGTTTCATTTATTGGATTAAATAAATTGGTGAATTTATTAATTTATGGAATGGTGAAATGGGAAATATTGGTATGGTGAATTGGAAAAATTAATTACTGAAATAATTATAATGTTATTAATATTTACAAACCTAATTTATGAGTTATTTATTTAATAATTTTTAATTTTATAGTTATTAAAATGATTGATTTTTAATAAGTTATATTTCACATGATTATGGATAGATTCATATGATTGAAATTGAATAATTATTATTTTTAATTAAATATGGAAATGATGAGGTGATTGAAATAGAATAATTAATTAATAAATTAAGTGTTGAAATTTTTAATAAATTTGGAACTTATTAAGAAAATTAATTTATTTATCATTTCATTAATAGGGATGAGATGATTAATTAATTATTGTGTTAATATACAAAATTTAGGTAATTAATAAATTTTTGATTTAATTGAGGGGATTGATGTTATTAATTAATTGTTGATTTAAATAATGACGTAAATGTGACTAATTAATTTTTCAATTAATTGATTGGATGATGTAGGTATTCAAATATAGAATTTGGCTAATTGATTGGATATTTATCTAATGTACTATAGTGACATATGTAAAATGGGAAGATGACTGATAATAATTTTATTCATATATGAATTGAAATTATGAATGGAAATAATTTAATTCATATGTTAATTGAAATGAGGAATGGTAAATATGACTTCCATATGTGAATTGAAATGATGAAGGGTAATATTGGAATTTTCATGTTAATTGAAATGATGAAGGGTAGCAATGGCATTCATATGTGTTTTTAAATGATGAATGGTAACAATGGATTTGACACGAGGATTTTGATGATGAATGATAACAATTTAATTTATATTAGAATAGAGTGTTCGTTTATACTTGGGATCCATGGAATTATGTGGTTAAAAAAAATTATTTAATAAGTGTAATATGTTAAAATTATTTATATTATTTATTCATTAGACAACAGTATACGTTTTTATTGATAAAATATTATTTTAAAACTCCTTGTTGGTAGCCTACTAAGTTGTACTCACTCCTACTCATGCTACCTAATCGTTCATGAATAGATTTCAGTATTTTAGGACGAGATTATTCAAAAATACCAAGTGTTAAATTGATGATTCAAGATGAAGAGTATGTGATGTAACTAAATGTGGTTTAGAACCCATTTGGGTGTTGTTAGTTTTTATTGAGTTTCATTATGACACATGGAACACACTTTATATAGGAATATATATACTATTTTGTTTTGATATTCCATTTTCTGTTTTGGTCTTCTTTTGATATTTCATTTTTCTGGTTGTTTTATTTCATTATAGTATTATTAATTACCTATTTCAGCTAGTGTATAACTATGATAAAGATGTTATAGTCACACCATGATTGTGATTATACCCTCAGTGCATGTTGAATGTTTTTTGAATATGGGGATCGTGTCTAAGGTCATTTGATAGACCAACATGGAAACAATTGAGTGGAACCTATGGTGGGATGTTACACACTGAGTTAGTCACAATTAGAGGATATATAGGGAAACTATCCAAGATGATCATGAAATTTTAAAAATTGCACTTGAATAATAATTTTTGTGTGTTGTCATCAAGAGTACCTATGTGTTAAATTTTAAAATAATTATAAATTTAATACTGTGAATTTTATATAATTATGAATGCAGTGATTTATTTTATAAAAATTATTATAAATATTTTTATAACAAAGTATAGAAAAATTTTCTATTATGGTTAATTAGTGTTATCATATATAAATTTATATAGATTTATTTAACTAGAAATTGATATATTTAGGGGGTTATATAAATAATAACATTAAAAGTTATGTCAAATATAATATTCTTTGTTTATGTTTTTTATAATTCTACTATTATTGTGTTATCATAATCATCATCTACTTCATCATCATATTTCAATGATATGGTTTTTGATTTCACTCTTCTCCTCAAAATCGCATAGGGGCCCTATGAATCTGATTAATAAGTATTTCCCATCACTTTTCTTCAAATATAAACTCCTACTAGATTTTTTTTGATTGATTTGATTTCTTTTACCCATATTCTATAATATTAACACCCTTTCTCATCATTTCCTTTATTTATAATTTTCTATCGAACTATGGGTCATGGAAATGTTTTGGATTTTTTTCAATTCAAGGAAAAATCATAATTATTCAATTTGATTTTTTTTGTTTGGAGTAGAATTTTTCCTTTTCTAAATCTATGTTTTCCTAATTTGATGAATGTGTTGAGGTTACATTGACCTATAGTTATGTGGATATATATTTCCCAATTTAGTTCATAAACATTTTATTGTTTTAAAATTTTGAAGTGATTTTTCTATAATACAACTTTATTATAAATTATCTATAATGTTTTTGTAAGATATTTGAATAATTTATTTGTTAAATTCATGATATGTTAATTCTTTTTAAATAGATTTTAAATATATACATTTTTTATAGCATGTGTCTTGAACCACCCCCATTACAACCACTCATGCATACATAGTAAAGATGGGGATTCCCACCAAATCAATCCTCCAAAAGTACACTAGTAAGTTACTATCCTTGAGGGACTAGATCAAGATAACATTGTAGGCATTTCAATTAAGGTACATTGGTATTGAAATAATTGAATGTAAGAAATATTATATCACACAAACAATCAAGGGGAACTAACTAACCTAAGACTTAATCTAAAACTAAAAACTTGTATGAAACCCCAACATCAATCACTAATGGTGACAATGATAATACATTTATATGCAGACATGCATCAAGGATAATTAATATCACGAATCATTTATTACTAATGAACGACCAATAATTTATAATTTCCCATCATCAATTCAATATTAATATTCAAATTTTCAACATAAATCCAATGTTATTTTATTCAAGATCATAATTACAGTTATCATATTTGTTTCATTGTAATCATTTACCATCAATGATTTATACATATGAACTTATCATAATCAAATTTATGTGTACGAACTATCCTCCCATTAATTAAATTTTCTATTATTACTACCCATGATCTTAGTTACTAAAACCCTTTTTCAATACATTAATGAAATATATACCTAAAATAAAATAGGCAATTAATTTTTTCAAATAACCTCATATAAATTAATAAGTCCTTTAAAATAACGAAATCTATCCCAAATTATGCTTTAATACATGGTATCATCATCATACCTACACAACTATTAACCATTAAAAAATACTACCATAAAATCATCTACAAAACTCAACTATCACTATATCAACCAACCATTAATGTTTCAATTTAATTATACAAAAATAGAATACGTTCTTCTATATACACAGTGACAAATATTTATTTGAGTCCAAATAAATTAAATCAAAAAATAATATTTTTTCATATTAAAAAATTTCATATTATTATAAATAAATGTGTATATATAGTCATCCCAATGACCTAATTATAATAGTCATTATCTTTAATTTCCAGGAAAATTAAATAAACCCCTTATGATATTGTTTACAATGTAGTGAAACATAATTTATTAGAATCTATAAAAGAAATATTCATTAAAATAATACTCTAAATTGGATACAATGAATTTATTTCTCATAGTCCTCCATATCATATGTATTTTAAAATTTTTAATTATTTTTTGGAGTGAAAAATATTAAATGGAATTATATATATTCACAATAATAGGATTTCATAGTATCTACAAATGTAACATAATGAAATATACAAAGTCAAAAATAGTCACATGTGAAACAATACCATCTCCCATGATTTATTTAAAACCAAATCATTATAATATTTATGTAATTCACAAATATAAACATATTAAAAACCGAATAATTATAATATAACATTCATATACTATTTAACAATATAATTATTAAATCTCTTACCATGATATGAAGAGTCAATGATCGTATAACTAGAATGGAATGCTGATTGAAGAACAAAAATTACATGAACTCATCATGAACCCATAAAACCTCAAGATATCATGCCATTATGAATCCCCAATTGAAAATCAACAAGTAACACACAATATTTAGAATTCATCACTAGAAAAATATTTAAATATTTAGTGAGAGAGAAATGAAGATGAAAATATAGGTTGAGAGTGATACCATAGATCATATGTAGTTATTTCACAAATCAACTGCCTAAGGATGAATCACAGAGGTGAATGTTCATCAAATATTCTCCCATATCCACCTAAGTCGTTGTGACACATTACTAAAAACTCTTAATTTCATAATTCTTAGTATCATTTTTCAATAAATAGTTTTCATGGATCTAGAGGGGTAGCGTCTTATGACGATTTAATACATAAATACCACATATTAAACATTTTTATTTAAAAATAGACATAGTAAACCTAATTCCCAGAGATCATCTAAAACTATTTTGTATATCTTAAGATTATTAAAAAAGGAAATAGGTGATCTAGAAATCCCAAAAATTGAATACACATATGATCAAAACATAATATGAGAGTCATGATGAATATCATGATATCATAATGAGAAATATCAATATTTTGTAAATTTGAATAAGCACATGACTTCATAAGTTCATATAATAATGTAATATATGAAATAAATATAACACATGATATCATAAACATATATCAAGGGTCACTCCAATGACTATAATCATAATCTGGATAAATTACCATGGTTCTTTTGGTGACCCCCCCCCCATTCCCATAATTAGAGTGGAAAATGACCCATGATATATTAGGTTCAATTTCAAACACCATACATAGTATCTCATTATATATAAATCATTTCAAATGCAATTGATTGTTGTATAATTAAATTCATAATAGTTATATAATGTAGGTTTCTTAAGAAAAATAGCTTGTGCATTATATTTAGTGGACAAAATATGAATAATTTTTAGGTTCAATCCCTAATGCCTTACATTACATCTCATGAGATATAGGAAATTAACCAAGAGATTAGAGGGATTTAAAATTATATTAACACATAAAAAATTACAATAATCTTACATATGTGTGTTATATGTGAAAAAACCATAAAAAACTATAAGGATGATCATGCCCCTGAAAAGGACGAGGGATTCAAAATTTTGAATGAAGGAATAATCAATGGAAAAATCACAGTGATTCCAATCAGAAGAAATAATAAAATTACATTTTACTCTAATAATATAAAGAGGAAAATAGGTCATGATTACAGAGTTCTAATATAAAATATTCTTGAGAAATATCATGATAATAAAGAATAAAAATGAACTACATGGGTGATACTTTTTGAAATAACAAAAGGATACTTTAAAGAAGTAACACCCTTATTATTTTCAATAAAAAATAATTTAAATAGGAATGTTTTATATAATGTAATTTTGTTTTTCGTAATCAATTAATGGTTTGAAACATTTTATGTGAGGAT
Source organism: Viscum album (assembly GCA_963277665.1). NCBI lineage: Eukaryota > Viridiplantae > Streptophyta > Magnoliopsida > Santalales > Viscaceae > Viscum > Viscum album. Next base: position 964,511,619 of record OY728133.1, on the reverse strand, counting down.
TACTAACATGAAACATGAAATTGGAAGGTTCCATTAAATATGGTTTATATTGATGTGGGAATTTAAATGGGAATTTATAATGTATATGACCAATGTAATGAAATAGAAATTTTACTGGATATATATGTAAGGTACATATATACAAAAACATATATTTTTATTGGAATTATATTTCATAATTTGGAGACAAGTAAAGGAGAATTCTTATGATAAATGTTTCAAGGGTGGTTAAAAAGATCCCTTTCACATTTTTAAAATAACTTCAAATGAAATCCCATATCCTAATAAATAATTATTTTAAAAATAATATACGGTAAATGTGAAATTTTCATGATATATAATAAATTATGATCTCTAATTTCAAAAGAAAATATTTTAGTGTAGTTAATGTATTAATAAGGATGGGATACCACTATTTTTGAGGATATGACCTTAATAGAAAAATACATTAAGATCCTGAATCGTTATTTCATGTGTGGATCTTGACTTTGGGTTGTCTTCAAGAAAAAGGAAGAGAAGTGGTTTTTCTATGTACATGTCATGTACTCCAGAATATACACTATATACCTAGAATGTTTCATTAAACCATGTTATTTGGACATGTAGAGGCCGGATACAAGGTCATGTGGTGACCTGGAAGCCAACTTACATCTGGGGCCAGTTAAGGCCACTACATGGTTGGTAGTTTTCAAGAATATTCCATGTAATTTTATTTTTATTTGATATATTTAAGTGTGGTTTTGTATTATGTAAACAAATGTCTTCATCTCCCCTTGGTTCAAACCGGAGAGCAACATAATGGCCATCACATTTTGAACTGCACTTGATTCCTCATATGAGCTCTGATTGATACATCGTTCGCTAAGTTGGAATCCCACAAGTGTGTTCCCTACACCCCTACAATCATTATTCATGATTGCTTATCTCGATTATGTTATAATAGGTTTTTCTTTCTCCCCATTTTTGTAGATCTATTCCTTTTTATGCCACTTCAAGGGAAGGTGTTCAATTATTCCAATCTTACAAAATCAAGGTATTTGGTTTGTGCCATTTGTTGTTCGTATTTCAATTATATATGATAAAAGTTCCACGTACCCCCTGTTGGGGTATTATATGTTTTGTAATTTGACCCTTTTTATTACATAATACGGTTTGGTGTATTAATTATGGGTTGTTTCCTAGGTGTGTGTTTTTATTCCTTGTTTATGGGGCTCCCCATGGATTGATTCCCTTGTTGTATTGTTTATGGCTGTTGGGTCTATGATGCATGTATGCTTGACTTTTTCACATGCCGTTTTTTATGATGGAGTAATTGATTATAATAAATTCTTTTGTTATGGATTTTTATTGTTGACCGAAATGGATTGGATTGTGAGGGCATCCCAAAGGGGTTAGACCATGAGAGCTGCCCGGGTGGTCATTAATAATTGTTTGGGTTAGACCCTGATATCCAGCCAAGTGATCATTATTATATGACTAAATGAATGTCGTGCCCAAGGGTTTACACCATGAAAGATTGACCTAGGGGTCATTTATAATTGATTATGATATGTTTGACTGATGGGGTTATACCCTGAGATATTTCCTAGAGGGTAATTATTTAATTGGTTTATGTTGTGTTAGATCAAAGGGGATAGATCGTGAGAGATTCCCAGAGGGTCTTTATTTAATGAATTGATATGATGTTAGTCCATAGAGGTTAGACTGTCAAAAATTTCCCAATTGGTCATTTTTTAATAATTGAATGATTCTGATGAGTCTTCCAAGCCAAAGCATAATGCTGGACTCGTTCTTACATTATTGATTAGAGGGTATTCTGAGACAACTGTTTTGATACTAGTACTCATGAGATACATACATTAGGCTAGATCCTAATATTTACATGATTAAATGAATTTAAAAAAAATGTAAATGAATTTAATTTAAATATATGGGATTTTTTTACTTTTTTTGTTTATCCTAGTTTATTACTACATTTTTCATATTACATCCTACATTCATATTGATTGACATCTAGACACATAAATTTTGGTGTTTTCCTACTGTATTTCATATCACACCATATTTAGGTCATGATTTTGGACCCGAAAAAACATTTGATTGGAGGTGTAGATAAGGGTAAACTCTCTTCTTCATCATGTACTTGATTGCTCTATGTTGGAGCTGAAGCGCATAGAATCAAGGAGAGGCATGAGATTCTATTTGAGTTCACTAACTTTTTCCATGTTTTTGATAATATTATATTTCTAGACGTGTGAATTGTTTGAATGTTTTCTTAGATACATATTCCATTCATAAGATATATATATATATATATATATACTGTGTCTTCTGTTAGATTTACATTTATTCTTCTGTTGTATACCTCTTTTGTATGGTATTGTTGCTTTCACTATTGTTTAATGTTGGTTTTCTACTATGTGTAAACATCCAATGAGGGCACATATTACCTAATATGACACCATTCCCATCAATGGTTGTTGGAATAATCTACAATTTGGGGAAATACTTTTGTGGATATGTGACCAATTGGGTACGAGGAACCTTGGGGCAACACCAGGACATGGGTCATTAAAAAGTGGAACCAAAAAGTTTTATTTTATTACATGCCTTTCTATATGGATCTAATAAACTTTCATATGATGGAAATGGAGTTTGGTAATAAGTTTTTCCATTGATTAGCTATCTCTCGTAAATAGAAAATCCATGTTACTATGAATATTGAATTTTTTTCTATTTTTTCAACTATTATAGTTGATTCAATTTCATAATTGGGTGACCCACATGTTTTGTGATATTTGTGTTGATATAATTGTGGATCTATATTTCTTAAACCTGATGAGATGATGGTATTCCAACTCATTCATCATTTAGGCACATTTTAGAGATAACATGTCATGGATTATTTTCGTGCCATGTAGGGTTCATTTCCGATTGAATGCTATTTTGAAAGATGTCATGCTAGATATTCATGCTATTGTGATAGACGTCACGATATAAATACCTTATATTTCTTATAAGTATTGTTATATGTAACATCTCATTTTGATGTATTCCATGATATGTTCTTTAGGTGGTATGGACCCTCTTGGATCAGAATTTGGTGGATCATTTTTAGAAATTATGTTAATTCTATTAAGATATTATATGGATAATGTTTCCAAAAAATGATTCATGGGGACTATGGGATCTCATGGATCAGAAAATGGAATTTATTGTCTATATATTATGTTTATGGGGAATCTAGAGATGTTTTAGATGTGTAATGTATTGAAACCACAAAAAACACAGTGTAGGATATTATCAACACATGCCATGCGTTATTCTATTATGGAATAAATGACTTTTCTTATGAAAATGTTTTGTACTATATGTAAAAATTGTGTATTTGTTGACCGTGTGAATGACTGTGTGAGTAGAGAAATATGGTTGACAATCATTTGGTAGAACATGCCATGTATTGAGAGTACTTGTCAGGTTGTAATCGACTATGTGATCAACCATTTGACTAACAAAAGTGGTGGATGGAATTTTTGTTTTACATATCATGTCTATAGTGTGCACACCGTGTAGTGTTATACTAGTAGAACTACGTAGTTCTAGACATGTAGAAGTATATGTGTAAGAGGGAATATTCATGTAAACAATGTGTCTCTTGAAAAACATGTCATGTGTGTAGAGGGTTACATGAATAGGTTGGAATAGGTACACATCCATTTTGAGGATTAATGGAACACATAGTGTAGTAGTTCTCCCCACAATGTATCATACTTTTATAAAACATGAATGTGTTTCTTCTCTTGTTCCTTTCTTGCACAGCAACGTTACAGTCCTTGATAATCTTGAACTGGGGTGTGTAGTTTACCTTACAGAGTCATTCCACCATGATTTCATAATGTCGTATTCTAGGTATTAGGTGATGATAAGACAATAGAAATGGTAGATTAGGGACTACAAGTAGATATTCCCATCATGCTCATCATGGCACGTACTGTTACATTAGAAGTAGGTTCTGATGTATAGTTTTTTGAAGGCATTATGAGGATGATGCATACCTTTTTGGAAGCACCACATCCTACCCCAACCCAATTTTTAGGGGGATAGAGGACCACATGATAGAGAGTCATAGGTATAGGCAAGACATTCTGTCTTCCAGAATCTAGATATGCCTTGTGGAAAAAAGTGAATTTCGGGACTTACAAATGATGTGATTCCATCAATTGATGGTTAGATGTTATCTAAAAAAAATGAAACCATCGACATATGTCTTGGGAAGAGATTAAAAGGACATTCTATGATTACATATACCCTGAGATGTTGAGGGACGACTGAGCCTAGGAGGTCATGTATTTTGAATAGGGCGTTCATTATTGATGGATTATTGTTCTCATTTTACGGAGCTTCAGAGCATCACACCTATTATTGGGAGTGATAAGTTATCACTGTATATGATTTTTTATAATTTTTTCATGTAGAAAATTCAATTGTAGGTGAGTGGTTTATATTGAATTTGGTGACTAATATAGTTAACTGGGAACTGATTAATAAGTAGGATATGAGGTTGTTTGGAGCTTCCAAACAGGGTTGTTCAGCAACTAGGGCAGATACTACTTCGATTGATAAGATAAAATGTCAAAGGGAAATTTATTCAGGTAGCCATGTTATGTGATACCTGTGCTGAAAGAGTTTTCATATGAGACTACATTGCCTAAACGACCCATTCATGTGCTAATAATTTTTCAATATGGGCCATATTCATTATTTTTGTAGTACGTTTCCACCAAAAATGAGTGATATGGGATCTATTATGTATCCACGTTTAGGAGAAGGACCAAACATTTCAGATAAGTTAGGGAACTAGAGTTTGTTAGGCCCTTCGGCTTAATGAGGTGTTCATGACTGTGGTGGCCAGATGACAGGATTTCAGCAACAGTAGGATGGATCAGCTAGGGGTAGTGTAGTTGGATTATATGGATGTGGTATAGGATAGGGTTTTGTGATGGAGTAGACCCAACAATAGAAGGATATCAAACCCTCTACGATTATTGGAATGAATCTAGTTTCCTCATTTTTATCTTCTTCCTTTTTTCATATAGGTATTCATATAGTTTTACACTTTGTAGGGAGCCTTGGGCTTTGTATCAATGATTTTGATGATATTATCATGCTAGAAACTCCATTGTGGAATTGGATTGATATTGTATGTCATTGAAAGGAGTTTCATATTGGGGATTGTAGGTTTCACTTCATACGGATCATTTATTTCTTAGAGATAACAGGCTTCGATGTAATTCTGGAAATGGACTGTTTGGTCTATTTTCAGGCCTTTGTTGAATGTTATCATTTCAGGGTTAGTCTCACATCAAAAGAGGGAATATATTTTCTACACAAAGAATAATGGGATGTCTAGGATTGCATAGATAGACCTGATCATCATTTTATGAGAGGAATTATAGCCATGATTTCTATTGTATATATTTATACCTAGGGGACTTCACAGATGGACTTCCCTATAGTGGTTGAACAATTTAGAGATATCATTCTAAATGAAATTTTAAGATTACATCGTAGCGTGAGGTAGATTTATCTGTCAGTCAAGTGGAAATAGAGGTAACAGGATCCATTCCACCATTTAGTAATGCAACACCAGAGTTACAAGAGGTAATGAAGTAGTTGAAGGATTTTTATGGAAATGGTTTCATCAACCCCAATACTTCACCTTGGGGGTCTCTATTTATTTTTTCAATGAAGGTGGATGGTAACCTCAAATATTTTTTGGATTATAAAAAATTAAATTAGTTGATGGTCATGAACCAATATCCCATGTATAGAATTGGTGATCCTTTTTATCCGCATTGAGAGTCCATGGAGTTAGAAAATATTGACTTGTAATATTGTTATCATAAATTGAGCGTTAGACAATCAGATATTCCTATTACAACCTTTTGAAGAAGTTATAGTGTATACGAGTATTTGGTTTTTCTTTTCAGTCTCACGAATGCACCAAAAGTATTCATGGAATTGATGACCTAAGTGTTAAATCCTTACATGGATTCATTTGTGCTAGTATTTTTAGTTGATAACTTGGAGTCCTCTAACTCTCAATACAACCATGACACCCATATTAAGATCATTTTGAGTACACTGGTAGAGCATCAGTTATATGAAAATATCATTGAATGACACTTCTATATAGACCAAATTAACTTATTGGACCATTCCATCTCAGAGAGAGGAGTATCAGTAGACCCATAGAAAGTAAGAGCACTAGTTTACTAGGAGATTCTGAAGAACTTCTTTGTGGTGTGATGTTTTCTAGGGCAGGATGTTTACAATAGAACTTTTATACACAAATTTTCAATCATAGAAAAATCAATGATTAGCATCGATAATAAGTGTTGGAAGTAATTGTGCATATATTCATGTGATTCATCCATTCAGGATCATAATTGTATGTTTACCTTAGTACCGATAATGCTTTTGTAGGAACTAGTCAATAGATACACTATTTATGGAGATCTAGCAGGTATCAGGATGGGAGTAGTGATCATGCAGGGGGGGATTTATTGCATATAAGTCCCAAAAGTTGAGGCCACCTGAGAGTAATTACTTGATGCATGATTTCGATTTGGATTCTTTTGTGCCTGCTTTTCACTATTGTGTATATTATGTTTTAGGAGAGAATTTTGTGGTGTCCAATTACCAAAAAATCCTCAAGTATTTATTTTCTCAATTGAGATCTAAATTTCAGACAATGAAGGTTGGTTTAGTACCTTATGTTTTTTTGAATATGATCATACATACAAGCCTAGGAAAGACAACATAGTGGATGATGCCTAAGTATAAGGACTCTGATATAGGTAGTTCAAGAGGCTAGTAGTGAGTGGAAACCTATGGCTCTGTTCTTTGATTTGAATTTTGTTGTGCATGAAAAAAAGTGGAAGATGTTTATTTTTTATATAGAACATACCTCTACTCTACTGGATAGAGTGTGAATATTGTAGATATTAGGTTCTGAAGACCCAGTCCTATTGGAGAGTGTGTCGTGCGAAGACCATACTCCTAGGTGGACTATAGGCGATGATGAAGTATAAAATTTTCATTGATTCTGATGGGTGTTAGTAGACATGGACACATAGATGTTATGATATTTTCATGCCTCAATATGGTCATTTAATCCTTTTTTCACCATGATGTATCATGATAAAAAACGTAAGAATTGGTTTCCATGTCTGAATAGGGATGTAGATGGTGTTGTTATGAGATGTTCCACCTATCATGTCATGAACCGATTATAGATGAAACTAAAACTTGGTCCAAATCTATCGCGTAAAAAAGCCTGAAAGACTCCATACAACAAGGGGTCTTCACCCCCGAGTCGTCTCCACAACACCGCCCTATATGAGGGGACTAACAACAAAAAAAACCTTCACTAAAGGCTTTAATATTACCTATGTCAAGCATAATCATGTCTACATACACACATGGGGGTATGTAGAGTGTTATCCTAATAAAAATAGGATTGCACCCAAAGATTCCAATTATTGTGCAATACAATGTGGAAAAGTTGGCCATTTTTTTGTAAGGAAATAAAGTAATAAACTCATGAAATGAAAATTTCAATTGAAAACTATTTTCGAACTAAAAATTTCATAATGTTAACACATTTAAATAAGACATGTTAGATTCTGAAAATTACATCCAAACACACCGTAAGACAAGGGTATATACCACACATAAAATGAGAACCAAAACCGGGAAGACCACTATGCACTTGATAGTCTCTGACCCTATGTTACTCATACCTCAGTGTAATGTATCCAAGTAACAATCATTTACAACGAACGAGACTCTAGTAGGAAAAATACATGTAACATATAGGTCCCCAAAAATAAAACACATAGTTTATTTTGTGCTTTCTTGTCCATTTTCCCATTGAAACAGGGACAAAACCCATCTGGATCACTAGTCGTACTAGTACATATCCTCCCACTGAAGTACCTAGTATTCCCCCTTTGTACTCCAACAGTTTCAACATGACATATAAATACCTTTTCATATAAAACAACAGTACTTTTCACATATAAACAGTAAAATATCTTTACACTCCTTATACCACTAAAACCTCACAATAAAATATTTTGATTTTCAATAAAACAACTCCTCAAAATCTCACATTGTTTTGTACCCAAAAAACCATGAAGTCCCACACTATTCACACCACGTACACACTCACAAGTCACTAAAAGTGAAATGGAATACAAACAAATTTCAAAAAAAACAAATAAAATATGTTTTTGGGGATCCCTTTATGAAAAATGATGTGATATCTTTATAAAACCTCCATTTTCAAACAAACACGACACATAAATATTCATGTGTTTTATAAACTACATTAATATATATTTTCGATGATAAAACCAAAGGATTTAAACATCAAAAACAATATTTTCATCTCTATTAAATATCAATAAAATCAACTATGTAATTATTGGGTAGCCCCAAATGAACCATCAATATATTTCTATGACCCCCCCCCCCTCATTTCACATAAAATTGGAAAAAAAATCATTTTCATTACAAACACTACTAAAACCAATATTCACAGGTATAATCAAATGATATAAACATGTATGTACTATAAAAACAGCATGAAATGCCATAATTATTGTATACATAATGGAATCACCTACCAAAATCATTAACATCCAGAATCCATTGTGAGAAAACTCAGTCGCACCACCATCGCAACTCAAGAAGTGTAGGTCAAGTATAAAAATAGAATATTAGACCAATAAACCCCATGGATAAAACCTATATTCAAAACCATATCCTTTGGTGTTTTGGGAAATCAAGGATGAGAGATTCCACCCTATGAAATGTGAATGAAACCCTATGAAAATTGAATGAAGAATAAAGGAGACCCGCTTAATTGAGGGATCTTGAAGCAATCGCCCTAAATACACAAGTATCTAACATTGATAACCGACAAAAAAAGAAATCGAGGATGGAAGAATGATGTTAAGTTTAATTTACAACATAAATTGGAGGAAAAGGGTGAAAAATGAAGGAGTTACGATGGAATAAAGTTACCATTTTTTGGGTGGAAAAATTGTGAAAGCATCAGTTATTTCGATCTAATCTATAGTGAAAATGATCTCCAATGAGGAGGATAAGATAATTGGTGCGTGACTAGGATCAAAGGGAGTGGGTGAGTAGTGAAATCACTAAAAAAACATTAAAATTGAAATTGAAATTAAATAATTTTTTTTAAAAAAAATGGGATATTGGATTTCGGGAAGCCACAATTCCTTAAATAAAACCCCATATACACCAGGATTATAAATTCCTAAATGGTCAAAATAGACATGGGGGTGTTAATAGATAAGGGTATGGAATTTATGAACTATAATGGATGCAGAATTTGATGAAAATGAATTATAAAAAATGCAATTTATTTTTAAATCTATAATTGCGCTAACAGTTTGGCCTAAATTTTGAAAACCCACAATTTCCACCCAAATGCATGAAGAAAAACCCTAAAAAAAGTACACATGGAAATTAAATAAAAAATACCTTCAAAATAAGTTATGTATGTTAAAATTTTCTCCACCATGAAAACTATTCATCCCAGAATGTCAACATGGAGCTTGATCGGAAAACAAGAATGGATACTCTTCCTCAACCCATTAATTTCACTCACATGTCTCATGTGTATCATTTCCTTGATGCCAATGAAACCAGACCAGTGTAATAGAATTTCCATGAAGCACCTTATTTTGGAAGTCCACTATTCAAACCAGCTTCTAAAAAATAGATAAATTAGGCTCTAATTCCAACTCCTCCAAATTTATTACACAGGATAGATCCAGGTTGTATTTTTCAACTAGGAGTCATTGAATACGTCATAGATGGAGGTCAAATGAGAAGTTAAAGACAACTTCTATGAAACATGGCCTATACACTCGATGATCTCAAAAGGTTTGACATACCATAAAATCAGTTTCCCTTGGTTTCCCATTCGACAGTAGGTTGTATGAGGGGCCACTTTCAAGAGACCATGTTCGCCAAGGAAAACAACAAGTCTCAACACCCAGATTCAGAATATTATTTACGGAGACTCTGAGATGTCAACAAGCACTGCCTAATCAATTTGAATGGTTCAGATGTCTCATAAACCAAACTCATCCCCAGTAGTGAGGTCTCACCTACCTCAGCCTAACCTAGGGGGACCGATAAGGCCAATCATAGAGGGTCTTAAAAGGAGCCACTCGAATCAAGGATTAGTAACTATAATTATAAAAAACAAAACTATTCCAAAATGGATATCCCAAGAACCTCCAATTTCCTGAACACATGCACAAACACATGTCTTCCAAAATATGATTTGCACACTCAGTCTAAACATCCATCTGCAAGTGGAATGCCATAATCTTCTTACTCTTAGTCCCCAAGACCTTTTGAAGGCCTCCCCAAAACTGAGAAGTGAAACATGGGTCTCTATCTAAAACAACTTCTAATGGCATGGCATGGAGTCTCACCATCTCCAGACAAAAAAAATTTCCAGAGTCACCCACATTAAGTGTATCTATGATCATAATGATGTTGTATGACTTGGTAAGATGGTCAATCACCACCCAAATAGAATTCATACCCTGAGGTGTTTTGGACAATCCAACAATGAAGTCTAAGAGAACCCCATCCCTCTTCCTGGTAGAAATGGGTAATGTAAGGAGTAATCTGGAGGGCCTTTGATGCTATTATTTCATGGGTTGGGATGTGTATCATCTTGACATGATGTCCGTGATGTCTTGTCAAATACATGGCCAATATAAATTACATAGTACATCATAATACATTTTGGTGGCACCTAGATGGACATCCCACTGACACATGTGGATAACCTCTATCACCACCTTCCATAGAGATAATGGCACTACTTAATGGTCCGTGAAGCACAATATTCCCTCAGGATATGAAGACCAACAACAGGATGTCTCCCCACCATGAAGAAACTGCCTAGACCACTGATAAAGATAATCACTAGGTGGTTCCTATTGAATCAACCCCAAAAGAGAATCAGTCAACTAAACGCCCGCCAAAAATGCACCCCCATTTTTCTCCTTATTATACACATTCATATTAGCAAAGATCTCCATCAATGTCCACACATTAGTGGAATTACTCAAATCCTACACTAGAACTCTTGTTCTTAAGGAATCAACCACCATGTTACCGATTCCTATGTTATAAACCGTGTCAATGTCAAACACTTACACGTACTTGATCCAGCGACACTACCTCGTGTTGATGTCTTTCTACGAGAATATATAGGCATATCTTTTGTGATCAGAGTAGACCAAATTATTCTCCCTAAAGATTAAATGACTTCATGTATTCATAGAATGAAACAGAGATGCTAACACCAATTCAAGGATTGGGTAATTCTTTTCATTTGGTCGGTGTTGGCGGGAACCATATTCCACCACATTATCAACCTACATAATCACAAACCCAAGACGTATACTTGAAGCACCGAAACAGACCACATTCCCCTTATCAGAAAAATGAAAAATTAGAGCTGGGGTGGTAGTCAACCGCTTCTTCAGCTCCTCAAACAATACGTGATATTATGGGCCCCATACAAACTTCACCTCTTTCCTTGTGAGTGAATTAATCAGTGAAGAAAGCTGTGAGAATTCAAGAGAACACCTCCTTTAATAACCAGCAAGGCCAAGGAAACTCTGGATCTCTGACACATTCTTCGATCGCTCCCATGACATGACCGCACTAATATTCTCGGGGTCCACAAAAACCCTCTACTCTGAGACCACATGCCCCATTAATGACACCTCTTTGATCCATAAGGAGCACTTTGAAATCATTGCATTGAGGCAGTGATCCTATAAAGTGCCCAGAGCGATCCTCAATTGATGTTCTTATTCCTCCTCATAGCCAAAGAATACCAAATTTTCTTCCACGAACAATATAATGAATGAATCAATATACCAATGGAATAAACTATTAATGAGATACATAATTACTACTAGAGCATTGGTTAATCTGAAGGAAATTACCAAATACTAAAAGTGGTCGTACCTTCTTTGGAAGGATGACTTCTGTATATCTACCACTCTCACCCTAATTTGACGGTATGCCGAACTCAGGTATATTTTGGAAAACAAATCCCACCCTACAACTAATTGAAAAAATCATTTTTCCTTGGAAAAGGGTAGTTGTTCATAATTTTTACCTTATTCAGCTTCTGGTAGTCAATGATGAACCAGAGGGATCTAAAAGCTTTTTTCATGAACAAAACAGGAGCGACCCAAGGAGAGATGATCAGGTAAATGAATCCTTCAGATTATAAGTCACCCATATGTATCATCTATACCCTCAGCTCTGTAGGGTACATGAGATATTAGGTAAGAGATATCAGTTGAGTTCCCGATGCTAGTTCATTCAAGAACTCCACATACCGCTCTAGGGGAAAATCTGAAAAATCATAGGGGAATACTTCCAGATAGTCATTCACTACCTGAGGTAGGGAACCATGAAGGGAAAAACCATAGTCATATAGCTCTAGAAACTATAACTAGAAGATAATAATTCCCAAATCTATGACTGGTGGTCTGAAATGACCCGATTGAGGATCCCATTCTCCACGAAAAACCTGGCGACTCCCATCATGTGTCGTAAAACTCACTCACTTCCTATAGTAATCGATGTGTTCCTGGAAGTGTACTAGATAATAAATTCTGAGTATAATGTCAATCATTTCCATATATATTACAAGGAGGTCTCATTCCATCTAAATCCCTCACACGGAGAGCGCACACAATGGGAACCTAAGACCCTATTATTTCTTCTATCCCAGCGGTGTCACCATCTCCAACGTAAAAGAAAACAACTTCGTTGTTAAATTATCTATGACATCAAAATGGGAAGAAATAAATGAAACATATCCACATATATCAAAAAGAACATAAGCTATAGAATATGTGATCAAAATGAAACATCGAACTGTTGAAAATCACACCTCTGATCCTACAGGTTCTTGAACCACCACATGGAGATGTCCGCTCTTTGCCTGAGGATGACCACTAGTCGATGGTTGTGCTCTAAAATGGATCCACCCATAAGATGACCTATTCCTACCACCATGTCCAACAAATCAATATCCCAAAGTCCCAAACATCTTGATATGTTATTTCACTCTTCATGATTCCACTAACACTACCCTACTCATAAGTGGATGTTCCATCCCGCAGAAGAACGGAAAATTCTGCATACATGAAAACTAGTAAAAATTATTCAGATGAAGTAGGAACGCTGGATGAATGTGCCTCATATTCACACACCGGTGGAAAACGACCAATCTCGAATTAGAAGCCCGAGAAGAAAACTACTTGGATGAGTTACCTAAATTGCCACAGCCTTTCTTCACATGTTCCTCCTGCTTCCTTTTCTTTTCTGAAGAGATTTCACTGCCAACTACTGATACTGACCAAGAGAAACCAACCATTCATTTCTAGTCAATCTCCACAATTCAAGAACATTCAACTACATCAACATAGGTCCTTAGCTTAATAATGAACACATAGTAGTATATATTTGGTACCAATCCTTTCACAATCTCAGGGTGTTTTTCATGGTAATTCGAGACAATTTCGAGAGTGTACAATCCAACTCAACAAAAACAATTGATGTAATCCATGATTGAAATATTTCCCTTAAAAATATCCATACATTCTAGGGAACTGGAATAATAAATGACTTCTAGATATTAACGCTCCTTAATGACACCCTTGAAGCCTCCCCGACATATCTGCTCATTCTTCCTGGTCTGAAATACTGATTCCAACCACCTGTAGTGGCGACCCTCTAACAAAAAGGAGGCACATTCCACCCTGATCTCCCCGGGTGTATATAGAAACATGAACATTCACTCAATCTTCTTGATCCATTCCTCTACATCATGGGATTCTCTGATACCTTAAAATGTGGGAGGATTATTTTCCAGGAACACCTATGAGTTTCCTTTTCTAGGAGAAGTCTCATCATCTCTTACATGTACTATAATAGGAACTGATCCCTGTCTTAGAGCCTGAGCATCTTGGACCACATCCTCGACTGGCCTATAATCCATTGGTGTCGGTGAAATCTCTCTGACTTCCTCTCGTTGGCATATGGGTTCTTTCTGAGGATGCATGATTCTACAAAATGCAAGAGTTACAAAAACAATAGTCAATACCATAATTCTGAAAATTTTAATCAAATACATCAAATATAAATAATCTAAACACATTACAAAAATAAAAAAACAACTAATCAGCCCCACCGAATGTCCACTGGTAGTCTGCATCCCACACCTCTCACCTATAAGTGTATCCAAATAAATAGTTCCAATTCCCCATGGTGTCTCAAGGTATACCGAGATAGGTGCGAGCTAATCACCCTACTCAAGACCAAATCATAGAGTCCTAACAATTCTAGTTTCTGTCTAGCCCGAATTATCCCAAAATAATAATGTAACTGAAAAATATAAACCTCCATTGATACCATTTTTCCACGAACCAAATATACTCACCACTAATACCAACAACAAATCCATCAAATGACATGTCCGTACGAGCATTACAAATTCAAATGGATTAGAAGAAGTGCCTGTTTTTCAATAAATTAGGGTTGGGAATGATTTAACCAAGTATGGAAGCATAAAACATTAAAAACAATCAATAATTTTAATGAAAAATATTCATTCCAAAAAAGACTTATGTAACATCCAGATCTCAATAAATTGTTTTAAATAATGTACAAGTGGTCCAAAAATAAATTAGAACAATATAAAAATAGCGGCAAAGACTTCACATGAAAAGCTGTCTATAGAGACCCAAAGCCTGGTGTACATTGACAATACATTACATTAGCGGAATTCATAGTACATAAAAAAAACACACACACAAGGATCATAATTGTTTAGTGTCTTTGGAAACTCGGAACGTAATCTTCTAATCGTGGTGAATGATCTTCAATATCTCCCATAAAGATCTTCCATTTTTTTTACCTAAAACCTTTCATTATATCCTTGGGAAAAGAAAACATAAATGGGTGAGCCCAAATGCTCAGTAAGGGTAAACAAAAGAAAAATCAATCACATCATATTCATAAGAACATAACTTTTGGGAATCCTAACCTGCAAAAGAGAGCATTATTTCATAACATGGGATAAATCAAAGTAATGAAATGAAATCTCAATAATCATAACATAAAACATGAAACATTGTTGCATACACACATAATAATAGAGAATCATTTCTTGTTAGTCAAGACTCATTGCCAAGACTATCTTAGTGGACAAAGTCCCTTTCTGAACCGAGTCACGCTCACTTCAGTCCTGTTTCACTGAACCGGTATAACCTACCATTACAGCCATGTCTATCTCATGAGATATAAAATCTTTATCCAATGCATTGGAGGGAGATATAGGTCCCACCCATCTCATAATTATACCATTCATATGTGTGCCACAAAATCATAAATCATAAATCATTGCATAACCCATGTAGTAAAAATGGGATTCTAAAACATCATGACATCATAAAACAATTCATATAAGATAAAGGAATTCATAAAAATTATTCCATCACAACATAATCAAGTCCATGTAATAATAGGGATAAAACAGAACCCTTTATTATCTTAGATGGAAAATAATTTTGATAAAACACTTGAACTCCATTCTTGAGGGAAATATCCTTTCTACATCAAAAACATTTTCTTTTCTTAACATGTCATACAATTTTAAACTAAAAGAAGTTGATTAAAAATAAACTTGAAAACATGTAATGTAAGATTCTTGTAAATAGTGTTTTAAAAATCCATTCATGTCGTATAAGTTAAAAAAACATTCTTCTTACTTTTATCAGAAAAGTCAAAAAGTACCTTGTACGAAAAATGACAAAAGATTCATTTCATATCTTTTACTAACAGCATACCGAAGTGTAAAATTGGATTTAAACAATTGTTCGTGGATGAAAATAATATTACATATTGAGTAAAAATGGATGTGGATGATAAAATACACCCCAGTAAATACCAAGTATAAACAATCTCGGATAAAATGAGATTGTGATATATTCCCTTACCTTAGGTCCGACTTGCTTTGTAAGTGTCTGAATATTCCTGTATAATGATTTAAATCATATTATTGACTTATTCCAGAATCATATTAATTGTTATTATATCATATATGGTCCACTTATGACTTTATATTACCCGTTCTTTTGTAAATTCATGTTAAAGTAGCGTTTTGGGTAAAATCGTCTCATTTGTCGTTCGTGTTTTTAACTTGTAATTATTAATATGATTAATTGGATCATGAATACTTATATACCGAATGTAAAACATGATTTATATATAATATATATTCAGAATATATATATATATATAATATATCGATAAATGGAATGAAATACACCGTTCATGGAGACAGTAGTCCGTACGTACGCATGAACGCTATTTTCGTTTCCTTATTGAATTGAATTGAATTAAGTAGATGACATACATATAAATATACATTAATCCAGTATCATTATTATGTCATATATTTCATTAGTACTTATTATATATACTTTATAATCATTCATGAATGGTTAATCATTGAGAATGAATCTCATCGCGTCGTGGAGACGGTAGTCCGTACGTACGCACGAGCGATGATATTGTTCCCATGGTCGTGGAATTGTGTTGAAGTGTATGTATACTCTTTCAGTATCAATATCAATTTATAATAATCATATATAGTTACTCATTACACCATTATACCCATCCAATTAAGGTGGTGGCAGAAAATAGATAACACCACGGCATTGAGACGGTATTCCGTACGTACGCATGCACGGTGATTTCCTTTTTCCGTAGGATGGATAGAAGGTTAATTAGAGTTGTTTCATATTTATAATAACATATCAGTATATAATAAATACTGATGTTATTACTTTATCATGAAACAACTAAAGAAGAAAAAGTTAAAGAAGAAAGAAATTGAAAAAGATCGGTAATGGATATTACCTCTTTTTGACGCGCCTTCACTTAACCTCCACTTAAAGAACTATGGATGGCCTTTGAAGAAGATCAGGACCTCTAGGATGATACTAGGGAAGTGGAGAAGAGATTTTGGCAGGGTTTGGCCGAGCTTTAATGCTCAAATTGGTGTGAGGAGGAGAGGGAGGAGATGCCCTTTTATAATGGAGGAGAGGGGCATCTTAGGAAAATTTCAAAATATTATTTTATATTAAGGTAAAATTCGGTTATAATGGTACCAAATGGTCTTATTTAGAAGATAAAGTGGGGATGGGTCGAAATACTCTCATCCAATAGGATTTAGACATTTTTAGGTTATTATTTTACCTTATCAATTAGATTTAACTCTAAGTTAAATAATTTAACTTTTACCGTGTCTTTTTGGTTTTTACACTATATTGTTAATAAACTTACTATATCAAGCCAAACTAACCCCAAGTTGTTTATTATTAATATATCTGTCCTTATATAAGTCATTTTACCGAACCATAGATTTTTAGGAATAAATAACAATTAATAATATAATATTTTTTTTAAAAACTAATTTATGTCAATTTTGACACTATTTGGTACATGATTTTTATGAAATTTCTAACAGAATGATAAGTTCGAACCAAGTTACTTAAATCAAAAATAACATGTCATATTAACCTAGAAAATTAGTGTATTTCATAAAAAGTCTCAAATTACATTTATTTGGGCATTTATAACATCAATTATGTTAATATTTTCTTAAAAAGGTAATTACTGCATCATCGTTGTGTCATAAATAAATTAAACTATTTAATGTATAAAAATTACAAATAAAATACCATTATGTAGGAAATCGTTTTAGATTTCTAATGAATATTTATAGTCGAAATTATATTATGTATAACCCTATATTAAAAATGTTTTAGTAAATAAACATTGATTTTAACTCTTTTAACTCTTCTTTGAATTAAATAATAATAAATGTCCTAATCTAATCCATGTGGGCCTAAATGATAATATTTTACACTTAAGTTTGTTTTTGGTCGATATAAATTTGTCCAATAGGATTAGGACATGTGTTAGGGTAATATTAATATCATTTTTACCTTTAATTACCCTATTTATTTTTAACCGTGGTAAATAAAAGTAAAAAGTTACTATTCGCCGAAAATTATTTTCATCTCATTGAACCACATTTTACTTAGTGAAATCAACCGTGTCTCTCGGATTTTTGAAATTTCATTCACAGAAGTGGTAAAATTAAGATTTATGAAAAACATAATTTTTTTAACTACCACTTAGTAGTTTCACTATTCATCAAAAAATTGAAGTTTTTCAGAAAAATGCCAAAATTTCACCCTAAGATATAATTGATATTTCGAATTCAAAAATGATTTCTATTTTACAAAATTACCAACATATAAGTTGGATTAATTAATTTTATAATTAATTTCCGCTGTCACAAAAAATTGCATGTTTTTAATAGATAATAACTATCAAAAGATTAACACTTGTTTATGTCTGGTGTAAATGTGAAATTACATCTAATGACCAACATTGTATTGAATTGTAAAAATATATTCTAAAAATACTTTAAAACTACTCAAATTAATAATTTATCACTATTAATTATTTCGATTAAAAAAGTTGTTTTTATTCATAATTTAGTAATTTTCACTATTCATCAAAATATGAAAGTTATCCGAAAAGTACCAAAATTTCACCTTAGGCTAAATTCGATACTCCGAATCCAAAAATGAAGTCCATTTTGAGAGCTAAAATTTATAAAATTTTAAAAGGTGGTTATTAATATTCTTAACGGCTAGTTTTAATAATATTTTAATAGCATATCGTTGTTTAGTGAAACTCAGTATTACGTACTACACACGCTATCGAGGAAGGTCGCGATTGTGTGTAATGCAAGGCAAGTCAAGGATGTGTGTTGTGCAAGCTCCTTTTGGTTTAGCGTACAACACAAGACATTAATAAAATTAAAAAGAATATTTTTCATAAAATCTCGGGCTGTTACACTGTCATCTCCCCCGAAATCCCCACTTTGTACCCCATGTGCACAATCACAAGTCACCAAAATAGAAATGGAAGCCCATTAAATTTCAATAAAATAAAAAAATAAGTTTTTGGGCATCCGTCTATGAACCATGAAGTGATATCATAATAAAACCTCAATTTTCACACAAACACAACACTAAAAAATACATTTGTTTCACAAACACAATTAAAATAGATTTTTCTAGATACCACTATAGGATATAAACATTCAAAATAGTATTTTAGTCCCTAATACACTTAAATAAAATCAACTAAGTAATTATATGGTTGCCACAAATGAACGAGAAAAATATTTCTTTGAAAAATCCCAAATTTCACCTAAAAATGGCACTAAAAATTTATTTGCCTTTAAAAGACCACTAAAACAAATTTTCACCAAAATAATCAAATGAGATAAACATTAAAATACTGTAAACACATAAATATAAGTCACATGGATTTCATATATAGTGGAATCACCAACAAAATTCGTTAAAACTACGAATCATTTATGTGAAAAATCAACCACACCACCGTGGCACATACGAAAGGGTACATCAATCCTAAAAATAGACTTTTAGTCCAATAAAACACAAGGTTAAACACTATATCTGAATCCATACCCTCTGTTCATTTGTTACATCAAGGATAAGGGATGAAACCCTTAGAAAATTGAGATAAATCCTAAGGTTATTGAAAGAAAAAAGAATGAGACCTACTTACATGAGGGATCATGAATAAATTTCCCCAAATACACTTATAGATGAGTTTGAAAACAGGAAAAAATTCAATTTTTGTTGGAATAAAGAAGATAATGTATATTGAGAACTAAAATGGGAGGAAAAATGTCAAAAAAAAGTTTTGAGGGAATAAAATTATGTATTTAAATTGGGATGAATTGTGTAATGCTCAGATGTTTTGAACAAATCTGCAAAACAAATATTCTCCAAAGAGGTGTTAAAGGGAATGGGTGTGCTCATAGGTTCAGTGGTCTTATGTGAGTTTTGGAATCACCTAAAATCATTAAAATTGAATAATATATTAAATAAAAAATCTTTTTTTTAACTGGAAATGGGCTTCTAGGGTGGCACAATTCAGTAAATAAAAACATAAATACACAATGATTATGGATTCCTAAATGGTAAAAATTTACATGGGGGTGTTAATAGGACGTGTAAGCACAATTTAGAATCAAAATGGATGAAAATTATAGAAATATGTGTTATAAAAAAAATAGAATTTATTTTTAAATCTATAATTGGGATCACGATTTGGGCCAAATTTTTAAACCCCATAGTTTGCACCAAAATTCATGGGAAACACCAAAAGATTGAATAATGGAAATAAAATAAAAAAATACCTTTAAAATAAGTCATGTATAGGACATGTTAGTAGGTGAAGGCATAGTATCAGTGACCGTTAAGAATATTAAAACTTTTACCCATTATCGAGTGGATGTAGAATGATGTCAAGAGGGATTTTATGACAGGATTACCGAGGTCATATCGAAGGAATGATGTGGTTTGGGTTGTTGTTGAAAGACTCACAAAGGTTTCATATTTCATGAAGTTTAAGGAAACCATAAGTGTTTATGATCATGGATGATTTTACAATAGAGAGATAAAATGATTGAATGGAGTACCACACTCTAATGTTTTAGATAGGGATTCCAAGTTTAATTATAGTCTTTGGAAGGGACTATATATAGAATTGAGTACCCAGTTACTTCTTAATATCGCATAACATCCATATAATGATTTCTAGTATGAGAAGTATGATTCCTATTTTTGGTGGACATGCATCATTCATGCGTCCCAAATTTCAGGAGCAATTCAGAGAGACACATACCTATAGTGGAGTTTGTCTAAAATAACTATTTTTAGGAAACAATTCAGATTTATCTTTATATGCCTTTGTATGGTAGGCCATGTTGATCACCCCAATGTTGGATGGAGGTAGGAGAGGCAGCTATGTTGGTACATCGTCTTGTCTGAGAGTATACTCAGTAGGTAGATTTGATTCAAAATAGGATATATAATGCACAATCCCTCTAGAAGTCATATGATGATTGATAGAGATGACCTATGTAGTTCAAGATCAGGGAGTAAGATTTTTATGTGACACACTATGTATGGGGAAAAATGAATATGACATAGGGAAATAATTCTCCCAGATACGTCGGACCTTTTGAGGTTTTGAGGAGAGTCAGGATGGTTTCTTATAGGTTGCAGCTACCTCAGAGTTACAGAACATTACATGAAATATTTCATGTTTCTAAAATACGACATTACATTTCAGACTCGTCTCATGGGTTTTAAACTTTAGTAAGATGAGTTGGAGATGGATTCTTCCATTGAGGAGAACTCTATTCGTATTGTGGATAACATCATGAATGTCCTCTGTGGCTGGTTTGTTACTCTTGTATGGGTTCTATGTCTGCACTGACGCGTGCAGGACAAGACAGAGGGGAGGTTGATCTCTGTGTGATAACAATTCCTAGATTTGTTCTCATATTTTTCTCCACCACCCTTGTAAGGGAATGTTGGGGAATAATTTCATCAATAAGGGATGCTTATAAGAACCTTTGTCGTCATTTTGGGTAGGGATCATGATTATTGAATTCTTTTGTGGAAAAAGGAAGATAAGAGAGTATTCTATGTACATGTTGTGTACTCTCGAATACACATCATGTATATTGAATGATGTGTAAAACCGTGTTTTCTAGCCGTGTAATGGTTAAATACCTGGCTGTGTGGTGACCTGATAGGTTTATTAAATCAAGGGCTAGTTAGGGCCACTAAAAAACGTTTAGTTTTATAGAAAATGAAATTTACATTAATTTTTATTTGATATATCAGAGAAGGGTCACATATTATGTCCGTAAATGTCTTATTATCCCCATTGTTCATACTGAAGAATGAAATAATGACTGACGAACTTCTAACCCCACATGATTCTCTATTCGAGATCCAGTTAAGACATCGTCGGTTATGTTAGAATCCTACCTTTGAGTTCTCGATACCCCTAGAGTATTTCTTACTGATTTTAAATCTCGATTAAGTTATTAAGGGTGGTTAATTTTTCCCCATTTTGTTGATCTATGATGTTTTAGGCCAATTTGTGTAATGAAATTCAAGCATATCGATCGTATGACATTGAGGTCGGCGGATTGTGCCATTTTTTTTTGTATGTGGATTATATATGTGAAGAGTTATGCATAATATCATTTGGGGTATTTTTTGTTATGGAAATTAACCATTTTTATTACATTCTATGGTTTTTTTGATTAATTAAGGGTAGTTTCATATTCGTATGTTTAGTTAGCTTGTTTACATGACACCACATTATTGTGTTCACTTGTTTGATAATTTATGGTCATTCTGTATTGGACTCTTGTAGTATTGTCATGTTTTCCATGCCTTGTTTTATTAGGATGGAGTTTATATTTATATAAAATTCATGTGTTAGACATTGATATTTTTTACCAAAGAGGATTGGACTTTGAGAGCTTCCCAAAGAGGTTATACAGTGAGAGCATCCCAGATGATCATTATAATATGACAATATTAATGATGGGCCCAAGGGTTTAGACCATGAGTGTTTTCATATGTTGCTGTTTATAATTATTCATTATATGTTAGACCAAAGGGTTAAGACTATGAGATCAATCCTAGAGGGTGGTTATTTAATTTATTGATGTTGTGTTAGACCAAATGGGATAGACTGTGAATGCTTCCCAGAGGATCGTTATCTATTGAATTGATGTGATGTTAAAAAAATGGTGTAAGAGAGTGAGAACATTCCTAAGCGGTCATTTGTGAATAATTGAATTGTAGTGATGAGTCTTCCAGTATAATGAAAATGTGTGGAATGAGTCTAAAATCAATGTTAATTTAGTATTATTAGACATCTGTTTTGTTACTATTACATAGAGGATATAAAGCCTAGGATAGATCCCAAAGTTTACATGATTCATCACACTAAATAATAAATTTAAATGAATTTAATTAAAAATTATGGTATTATTTACTTTTTTGTGCTATCTAGTTTATTGATTAATTTTTCTTATTACCCGCTATATATATATTTCATGAATGTAGGCCCAAATCTTTTTTTGGTTGCCAATTGGGATTCGACTAACACCATGTTCGGGACATTCTTTTGGACC
Source organism: Viscum album (assembly GCA_963277665.1). Taxonomy (NCBI): domain Eukaryota; kingdom Viridiplantae; phylum Streptophyta; class Magnoliopsida; order Santalales; family Viscaceae; genus Viscum; species Viscum album. Next base: position 964,488,344 of record OY728133.1, on the reverse strand, counting down.
CAAACAGACTATATGATTGTAGGTCTAGATAAGGCTAATCTCTCTTCTTCATCAGGTATATGATTTGTTGTATATTAGAGTTGGGGAGCATGGGAGAAAATTGAGGCTTCTGATGTAGTTGGAGTTTAATTAATTTTTCCTTATTTTAGATTGTATTTTACTTCTGGCATTTTGAATTTTTTGGTTGTTTTGACAAATAAATATCCAATGAATCATAGATATAAAAATATTGTTCCTTATGTTGGATTTACTTTAAATATTCTTATATTTACTTCTGTTGTATGGTATTATTTCTTCTTTTAATTTTTACCATTTAATTTTCTGCGGTGTATACACTTCCAATGAGATAATAGTTTCCCAAATATCACTCCTTGGCCCTCGCTTCTATTCAACTGCATGTTGCATTTGTGGAAATATGCATGAGGTTGTGTGACCAACTGAGTTTTTGGAAACTTAAGGAGGCACCCAGATCCGAATCCCAAAAAATACCGTATACCAATTATTTGTAACTGTTGGTATAACTTATACAAATGGTTTGGAGGACCATTGGATAATTTAATGCTGGTATATGTCAGAAAAAAACCTATAAAAATGGTTAGATGAAGCTTTTATATAAGTAATTGAAAAAATAAAAATCGTTTTGGTTTTGATCCCATCACATCCTATTTATAATCAAATGACATAAAAACACTAACGTAACATGAATTTTGTGATCATAATTTCATTAATTAACAGATGTACATTCATAAGTATTTTACCTTTTTCTTTAATTAATGTCAACTGAAAAAATAATCCATAAAAAATATGGGTACCTATACCAATAGTTTTTAATATTATTTTCATTAGTATATATCAATGGTTTTCAGAACCAATAGTATATGTTCATTTTTTTGCATTATACAAATGGTTTGGATGAAACAGCTAGCATAATGTGGACCTATTCAAATTATTTCTTAATACCCAATGTCATATAGAATGAATAATGGACACATACCAATAGGTTTATCCAAATCCATTTCTATAGGTCAAAATAAGTGACATATACCAATGGTTTTCCAATATTTAGGTATAAGTCCATTTTTATAGTCCTATTTCTATTAGGGTAAATTATTCTTAACAAAATTCCATTTTTAGTAAGGATTAGAATTCATAAATATAGAATAATTTAATAAGTGAAATTTCTCAACATTCACAATTGTTTGTGAATGTTGAAAAGGAAAAAGTGTAGTAAAATAGTTTCATAAAATCTTATATTTTATATTACAATATTTTTAATTATTCCATTGAAAATATTTAAATATCTAATAAGGTTTTTTATGATTGGAATATATAAGTTATGGTAATTTGATATGTTCTTTTTAGTGTTTACATTAACTATGAATTTTTATTATTAGCATGAATTATAGAATGTATAATATTATCATTAACTAATTATAATTTTTTATAAATTAAAATTTTTATACATTAAATAAATTTTATTTTCCACCAATGTCATTTAGAATGAAAATCAAAATAGAAACATCCTCACGTGGTGGTGGTTTCCCAGAAACACACACAATCATCATAAAAATTTTATAAAAAAGGAAGATGGGAAATAAAACATCCTATCATTTTATAATCCATATTATATTTTAAATATAATATTTTCTTTTCAAATAACCTTTTTTTCCATATATGGAAGGTGATGGTGAAAAATAGAACACGTCATTCAAGGAGGTGGAATTCCTCCCACATGCACGACAACATTTTCCATTTTTCTCAATGTTTATGGGGAATGTACAAAATATATATTCTATTTTTATATCTATATACAATAATATTAATAATACTATTTTTATAATACTCTTAGGGTTATATTAGGTTGGGGGTTTTTAAAGAAGAAAATAATTAAGATGGTGTGTTGGAAAAAATTTCCCCTAGATTTGGGTATTCTCCATTGAGAAACACCTTATGTCACATTTTCTTTATATTTTAGCTTGATCAAAAATTCTAGGATGGGACAGTGCATTTAATAATGACTAGGGAAGAGTTTGGATTTTTCCAGATGGGATTCAGATATATAGATTCATACTTTTAATACAGAAAAGATAAAAATAATTAGATTAATGTTCAATACATTGCATTTTGATCCCTGCCAAAATCATACAAGTTTAATTTTATTAAAATATTTGCTGATTAAATAATTTTTAAATAGATAAAAAATAAGATCCCATTGAGTTCTTCAAAAAATACAACCCTTCTAATACATATCATACTAAAATTTTGTCTCATAACCTGGTGAAAGGAAATATATGAAAGGGTGAGGTTAGATGCATAATTAGAGAAAACAAGGGTGATTTCAATGATCACATAATCATATAATGAAAATAAGTGTAAGGTCACATCAGATTTATATTTTACAACCATACCAAATATATGAGGGAGAATAATACATATTTATGAAATAAATTTTTTTTGTTCATATGACGTGAATAATAATGGAATCACAGAACATGTTCTATCGGAGCATACCATCTAGATATGACAGAAGTATGTTGAATGCATATAAAAGAAGAAAATAATTAATTCAAATATGGATCACAACAATGAATATCATAGTTGAAAAATATAACTAACCATTCCATCATAACCATAGTCAATGATCACATCTATTTCAACCTAGTGGACAATACCTCTTAAACAAATTGTGTTCACTCTCCATTGCAGTCCATTTTATACCAATAGATGTTAATATTTACCCAGTAAATTAGATGGATAAATATAATTCAATTTCTTCCTATCATATATGGAAGATAATATATATATTTTCCAAAATATGAAAAAATAACACCCAAAAAAATATATAATTTTTAATGAAAAAAGCTTCATAAATATTTCATCATGTCATCATTGTATAATTCATGGAATCATAAAATAAATCATCAAGTTTTCATCATAAAATAATTAACCCATGGAAAAAATAATTTCATAGAATCATTCTTAAATCACAATCATAAGACATCTAATGAATTAAAGTAGATTTTATCATTGAATGAAATCACCATAAGTGGATATGTAACATCAAAAGATGATATCATTGATGAAAAAATATTTTAAAATATCATTACAATATTTAATGATGAAAATAAAATTAGAAATTTCCTATAAGATAATTTAAATATAGAAGTTTCTAATATATTAAGGAAAACAAACCATTGAAAATTACCATTGATTCTTGTCAAGGAATACTGAAAACATAGATAATTTATCAAAGTGGGAAATTATATTCAAGACTTGTATGTAAAAACAATGATTCCATTCAAAATTTTAATCAAAATATTCAATTACATCATTCAGAAAAAGTTGATAATATTAATTTTATTATTTTCTTGTAGAATAATTATAATTATTAAAAATTAAATGGAAATTTTTTAATTTAATATGAAAATAAATTTAACTTTTTTTAAAACCATGAATTTTTATGAAATTGTATTTTCTACATGTTAGAGAAAAAATGTTTTTCACCTTAAAAATATTCTATTAAACTATTGAGTTTCAAAAAAATAGAAAATTTATAGATAATATGATATATATGAAAATGGATTATTGGGAATAAAATTCATTGGATTCATATGATATCTGTCTTAAAATTTCATCTTCATAAACTTGACCATAAAAAATTCGGCTAAACAATGAGATTGTAATAAATATACCTTACCAAATCATTTATATTCTATGAAAGTGCTTTAAAAACGTTCACAATAATTATATTTTTTATCAATATATAATTGAATAATATACATACTAATAATATCATATAATATCCAATTTTAACATTTCAACACTCATTTAAATATAATAACTTATTAAAATAAATTTTTTTGGTTGTTAACTATTTCTGTTTTCATAGGAATTATTTTTTTGTAGTTCAGATCATCATTCATGAGGATGGTTTCATCATATTCAATATTTTAATCATTATTTATTTATCATATTTATTCATTATATATATATATATATATGAATATTTAATCTTTTAAATAAAATGTAGATATATATAAATGAATTACAATGTTTATGGAGACGGTATACCGAACAAACACATAAATTCTAATCCATTATTTTAAATGATTGATTAAAAGAATGGTAAATTGTAAATTAACATTATTGAATGATTGTTATGTCATATATATCATATATAAACATTAAATATCTACTTATTAATCTACATGAAAATTGGAATTGGAAAAAATCCCATCTCTTCAGGGATGTGGTATCCGATATGTATGCACACATGACATTAATATTTTTCAAATTAATTGGAAGGCATCAATGCAGATACGATATTATAATAATTATTTAAGAATATTTATATCATAACGATCATTTATAGACTTTAAAAATATAATATTAACTATTTATGATAGATGGTGATTAAAAATGAATTGCAACACTCAGTGGAGGTGGTAGACCACTTTCACACAAAAGAGACAATCTCACATCCCATTTAATTGAATAAGGTGTGGATATTTGTAATTAAATAAGCATAATAACATGTTAAAATTTTTTATAATACATAACATATTATTTTATGAAGAATACCATAGATTTTGAGGTGGTTCAAGAAAAAATAAATTAAAATGGAACATTTATGATTTCTACCTAACCTTCACTAGGAATCTTAAAAATGCATTATTAAGGACCATTGGAACAATATTTTAAGAAGATAATACCAAATAAATAATTTTTAGGGAATGTTTTAAGATAATTTTGCTGTTTTATGATGATATAAATTTCTCATGAAGTGAAAGAGTAGAGGTGGTAACCCTTTATTATTTAGAGAATAGACACACATGGATTTACATAAATGATTAAATCATATATATACATATATATATCATCATCTTGTATAGTGGAGAAAATAAACCCAAAATAATAATATATGATGTGATGGATTATAAATTAACTCAACTAATTTCTTTTGTACTAGTATTGTATGCATTTCCAAATTCATCTCCTAGTTAAAATACATTAAACTCATTTTAACATTACAGTGACGACCCAACATTTTACCATGATAAAAGAATTATATAAGAAAAATAATACCTGAATACATAAAAATAGAGAACAAAATTACACTAAACCTTAAATCCAATTTTTCAAATTTAATTTAATTTGTTGGATGAAATTATATTTAATATAATAACACAAAACAGATGAAAATATTTTTTAGGAAAATAACAAATTTAAGAGAAAAAATTATTTTAATATAAAATAAATATATACAAATATCATGAATTTCCATTAAATAATAATATAATTAATATTTTTATACGTTTGGATAAATGAAAATAAGAATTTCGGCTTCTATTTGTGCCATAATATACAAAGATGAAAAAATAATTTTTAATTTAAATATAACAGATCTTCACAAATGTCGAGTGAGAGTTGCAAAATTTAAAATAATTACTTAAATTAAATTATTAATCTCTTTAATAATTTAATATTGAGGTATAATGTAATAAAAAGAAATATTCAATGTTATACATTGATTTTAATATTTCACCTCTTAGTTTTAACCCAATTTTACATCTTTTACTAGGGTGTAAGAAATTTAATATAGTTTCCATTAATAATGAACAAACATTAAAATAAAATAGATATGTTATATTTTTTATGATGAATGAAAATAAAAAAATAATTTTTATCATATATATTCACAAATGTTGATGGATTTAATTTATAATTAAACAACGTAAACATGATGAAAATTAGTATTCCCAAAAAAAATTCATTGGTATGAAATTATTTTATAGTAAAATAAAACAAAAATTATAATTAAATTGCTGTAATTGGATAAATAATGATATAAATGAAATTATCATACATTTATACTATACTAAAGAAAATTAAACATTGTAAATTATGGAAATGAAATGACAGTTTCCATACAAAATCATTATTTTTTATTATTCATTTTTAAATAATTATTTTTATAAAATAATATAGATATTTCTTCCTATGATTATTTTGATATATTGGTTTCAAAAGTTTATTTATAACATTGGTTTTATAAAATACGTTAATGTTTATTATAATATTTCATTATGTAAATATAATAAATATAAAAAAGAATAAATTATATTTATGAATCATAAACATATTTTATAGAACATTGAGTAAATATTTATCAATTAATTTAAATTACATATAACCATTATAAATATTTAACATAATTTTAATTTCAAATTCATTCCAAATTTTTTTAATGAAACTAATTTAATGGTGATGTTTAAATAATAAAATTTGTATCATTCATATTTAAAAATCATTTTTTCTTATATAGTGAGATATCAATGAAATTTAATTTATTTAAGGAAAAATATATCAATTTTTTTGTGATTTAAATTATACACCTCTTAAAATGTATCTATCCATTGAAATTATTTCACACCCAAAAAACTAGGATATCTTTATCTCATCACATCATAGGGTTCCCATTTAGGTTCATAGAATATTTGATTCCCCCCGAGAACTATAATTAAGTGAGTATTCTTTTTTCTATAACACATTATCGAGGTGATCAATGATATATAATAGTTTATTTTAAAAATATTGTAATTCTTATGTGGTATAAACTATGAGTTCCTTAAATGTGATGGATCATGAATTTACTTCCTCATGAATGATACATGTAACGTATCATGATCATTGGATAGGTCAAATAGATACCCTAAGTGATAAGATACCATCTATATTAAAGTAATGATATAGAAGTGAATAATATTCCAATGGTTCTAATTTAAATTATTTACAAATATCATAACTTTATATTATTGGTAAATATATTGAAATAACATCTCACCAAATTCAGATTTTATATTTCATAAAAAATGTTGAAAATAAATTTTCAATGGGCTTAAATCTATCATGATATGTTGTTGAATGTATATGAAATTATATTACATTTCATCAGATATCGTAGGTCCTATAAGTTTTATTCCCCCCGATCAATCATAAGAAGCTGGAGATCTATATTTATTTTTATATTGGGCTCATTTATGATCAATTTTAATGCTCCACTAAATACTATTGTTGAAATAAAAATATACCAAATGTAGGGGTTTGATAAAAAAACATTTGAAACCCGTAGAAATAAATCATTATATATACAATATGGTTTGAAGTATCTATTAGATTGGCCATTTTTTGGAGGATGATAGAAATTACTAAAAACCAAAATTCGACATAGATCTTGCTAAATAATTTAACATACCATCTATGTAATCCTAGGATCCTAATAAAATACAACAGAATGTGGTACGCAATAAAACCATACTACTACCTATATGTATATTAATGAAATATAATCAATATAGGAATTATACCTAAGATAAATGAATTGTTTTGTTTTCATAAGGTCATTTCCTACAACCAAAATAGAAATATAACAATTATTCTATTTGGGTAGTCCAATTAAAAAATACATAGAGATTTTTTTCAATGTGCATTATATTATAGGTAATGGTTGTAAAATCAACTTATACATTAATAACTAATATTTAAATATCTGACATAACAAACACGAGGATCTATAATTTGGAAGATCTCTTTTCATTCAATCACATAGGTAATAGTATTTTAGATATCTATACATCTTGAAACGTGCATAATGAATAGAGAACAATAAACAATCATCTTTACCCAATTACTCGTTCATTAAATATTTTATTTATTTAACATACACATGGTTCCTAAACCTTTTCATTCCATCAAATTCATGTTTCAAATAAAGAACACTTATAGCCTTCTTCAATAGTTCCAAATATTCCTTCTATTCCTTTTTGAAACTCATCATGATAGATGATTGTACATTTTTCTATGAAAAATACACTAACATTTATACATGATTTTTAGATACATACATCGCAATTTAGAAAAAAATTTTTGGGATCCTCATCATAGTTAAGGTAGAATTATCCTTTCATCTAAAGTATCAACCAACTTGTTCGATTTCAAAGGATAAAAATATATATTATATTCTTACTCATTAATTAAATCCAACAATATTCAATGTTGTATATTGAACTATTTTTTAAAGAATATTTAAATTAAAAATTTATGACATGTATATATATCACCCATTTCTTTTTAAATATGTTGCCTCAATATCATTAATGAAAATATAAAATAGGAAACACAAAATCATGATTTTAGTAATTGTAATCATAAAAATTAAATTTTCAGGGGGAATAAATTATCAACATATCATTATTTATAGTTAGAAAATATGGTAAGTCACTTATTTGATATATCAGCTTCAATCACAAAAAAAAAATAACAGATGTAGGGTACTGAAAGAAATGGTGTGATGACTAACCTTCTCTTTAGTTATATTAAAATTCCCTCAAATATACTTAAGTATGAATATTTTCTCAATTATGAGTTATCTTGATGAGGAGATTAGAAATACTTCATAACTTTTCTACAAATAATTGATAATATATTGTTAAACCCAGAAAACTATTGATCTAAATCAATGTTTTTGGCCTGGCCCAATATTTAATAACTTTCATCATTAATGGATCCAAAAATATTACCATAAACCAAATTAGTTGACCCAAAGATAGAAAATATTGGTTTAAAATATTCAAACATAGTAAATTATTTATTCTACTTCTACACTTTAAGTGTCTTGAGTTCAATATGAATGTGACATTTATTATCTTCATTACTCTGGTAATATAAATTATTTTTGTCAGCAAAGCTTATCAAAATTTAATTAGGGTAATCTCTAAAGAAAATATTACTTAAATATATAAATATAGAATGAGAATAATTAAGATAAAATAGAATCACTCTAAATTCTTAGTGTCCATAGCTCGTACAGATTACAATGTTAGGTATGTCTTAAATTTTGATCCTCAACATGACTTATCAATATTAACAATAAATGATGGATAAATATTGATCTCTTCATAATTAATTCCAAAAAATAAAAATTATGGGTCCGATTTTACTTATTGTTTATTATGATATTTTTATGTTTCTGATAATAAATGCATAGTCGCATTAATATATCTTCCTTCATAACGAATAATAATAGGTGCACCCCGGGTTGGCACACAAGGTAGAATGAATCCCTTATCTTTATTCTCCATGATTTTATTATTCAATTCTTATTAATCAAGACTTATAGGAAATACTTTCCAAAATATTATAACTGTAGATTATTCATAGACATAATATGTGATGATCAACCCATTAAGAGTTTTCTCCTCTTATTAGAAATAAAATTATTGGTGGTGGTATTATGATACCTTTTTAAAATAATTTTTATTTAATTTAGCCAGAATATGTAAAATGAAATTGGTCATTGGAAATTACAGAGTGGATGGTGATTTTGTATTTCACCACTTCATTATCATACTGCACATCATCAATAGATCACATTAGATTTAACTTTTTTATGGGCTTATATGGATTCTAATTCCCACTAAACTTTATATTTTTGAACAAGTTATCATAATTACCAAAGTCATTGCATTTAAAACACTGGGTTGTTGGTGGTTTATTTTAAGATCCTTTTTTTATAACATTACCATACACTTATATTTCCGTCACATCAGTATTTAATTTCCTATTTATATTACTTTCCACAAATAAAATATTTACATATTAACATAACAATAAAACCGACATTTTTCCTCTCATTATTCTATCATAAAATATATATATATTTTTCTTTAATCCATAATATTTATAGTTCTATTTGATTTCCATTATTCTTATCTTATAAAAATCATGATATTTATTGGTAATACCAATATATTTTTCAATCATGTTAATATATATATATATATATATTTCTTCATATCTAATGAAGTCCCTTATGGATACTTCCCATTAAATACAAGGTTTTAAGGATCTAGATAGTTGGGAAATCATATCATTATATTGGTTGAAAATACAAGAAGTGTATCTTGAAAAAATTGTAAAATTATCCTCATATATATTAATAGATTTTTAATCCTTTCACATTAGCAAAATTACTTACTTTTAATTTTTTATATAATTAATACTATGAAAGTACATATTTAAAAATATGATGGTAAACTCATCCGACAATATGAATTTAAGTTCATCTTATGGACTCATGTTCTTGATAAGGTTCTACCATTTGAAACCATCACCTAGAAAAAATTATAAATAGATTGAATAAATTTTACATGTTTTGTGAAATACATGATCGAAAATAAGATATCAAAAGTGTAGATCCATTTCAAATATATAGTAAATCTATTGTCCCTCTAAATAACTGAGTATATTTCATCAAGAAGGACTCAACCTAATTATGTTCCCTCCTTTTCTCATTTGGAAACACAACTTCATTCATAGCATGAAACATTTAGTATAGAATAATAATGATATTTTAATTTACACTACCATTAAATTTTTTTTCCTAGGTGGAAAATCATTGAATTATTTTTAACATTAATTATTAACATGGATATATTTGGTTCAAGAAATTTAATGTAAAAAAAATATTAATTTTGTGAGATACAATAATCAAATTTGAAAATAACATAATCATTCGAAATAATTTTTAATTTTCGAAAACTATGCCCTCTTTTTTTAGTCCTTAATAGATTTTGTTTATCTATGTCCATTAATGGTTATTAAAATTAAAATCCTTCATAATGGTTCAAATAACATTTGTCAATTAACCAAAGCATATACCCTATGGTTGTCAAACCAGGTGCACTATAAGGTCACTCTCACTATGAAACAATATTATATACAATATATACATGAACTACTAATTTTGTGGTTATTTACCCAAGATTAATCTATAAAAAATCTTATCCACATGTAGTATCCGGAAAAAGTTTTTCATATTAAAATAATAACTTTTTTACTATAACATAAGATCATCTCCTATATATAAACTTATCCATTGTGTTCTCAATAATGAGGACTCATCCTGGTTTATAAAGATAACTAAATATTTCTATGATACTATGTATACGTTGAAATAATTTTCATACATAAATATTAATTTTATTAGATGAATATAGAAAATATAACACTATGATAAATTCCATTATTCTATTGTTTTATATAATTTGTAAATAAAGATACATTATCACATTTTTTCATAAGATATATACATGATCTCTATCTTTGTAATTTATAACTAGAATCCTTAAATGAGATAACATACTTAAAACCGTTTATCATAACTGAGGGTATGTAAAAAATAAGTAATAGAGAGCATAAATATTCAGTAACGGTAAAAATAGGAGAAATTTATGATAAGATAATCCTAATATGAGGAAGACTGTATGATAACATGAGCTTAACACATGAAAACCATAACCAAAATATCATAGATCATAATCAAGAAGAATTAAATAAATATTTATAGTTCAAATGATAAAAATGATAAATGTATAATAAACCATTAGTTGTGATAGAATAAAATTATCATAAGACACAAGTTTTTAGTGTACACATAATTGTAAAAAGTCATTTCCTTAGGTAAGGATCACTTCGTGTACTACCATTGTAGATTGGATTCACTCCCCATTAAATCATATACTTAGTCATAGATCACTCCTAAGGCAATCATAATAGAAAATTCACTTAAAATTGGGTACTCTTTTCATTTTAGTGATTACAATCTCATGATATATATGTCATTACTCAATGCATTTGATGGACACATAATTATGGTCCCACCCATAAGATAATAAAAAAAATTAAAATTTATGACAGAATATCATAAAACATTCATCATTTTTTATCTTTTTGAATTAAAATGGGGTAAAATATAATTCACCATAACATCATAACATAAACATTGAAAAAGAAATGGGTTTATATATGATTCGTTATAAAATTATTATCCCATGGGAAAAAATTGGTTTCATAGAATCATCATTAAATTTTCATAATACTCCATCTAAATAATTAATGTGGATGGTAACATTAGATCATATCCCTTAATAGATCTTATGTGGCGTCCAAATATGTTATTATAGATGAAAAATTCCAATCTAAAATAACAAAAATATTTTATGAGAAAAATACACTTTTCACATTAAAATCACATTATGTAATTAAAATTACAAAATATTAAAGAAAATAATTCCATTATCAATATCCAAATAAAATCTTAACATAAATATTAAATCATTGTCTAGAAATTATTGAAGGAATATATTTTGTTTCATTAATTGTAAAACAATGATTTCTTTCACGTGTTCATTAAAAATAAAAAATTACCTCATTAAAGAAATGGAAATAAAAATACATTATTATTTTAAATTTTTAGTCATGGATGAAGATTGATTTTATATTTCATAAGATAATATTAATAATATTCTTGAAATGTTTTTTTATAAAACATGGATATAGAATCAAAGTTATTTTCAACCAAAGATAAAAAATAAAGTTTGTATTTCTTAAAAAAATGTCCATCATAACTCTAAGAATCATAAAAAGATGATGAATAATGAAACACATGTAATTTCTGGAAATAAAATGAGGGAAATTAAATTCACATGATTATTGGGTGGAATTTTTTAAGATTATATCATTTCAAACACATTAAGAAACAATCTAGATAAACAATTAAATTGTATTATAATTTTATTTCCTCTAGATTGACTTACATTAGATGTTTTTTATCCTCTTATATTATAAGTTAATATATATTTTCATTTCATACTAGAATTATTTTCTTACATATAAAATCATATATGATCCACTTATAAAATTTTAAAATCTTATTTGATAATAAATTATTATTAAAGTCAACATTTCTTTGTGTTAACATTTTTATTCTCTTGAAATTTTTTGTTCACTAGTTTTGATACATAGACATAGACCATGGTACCATAAAATCTGTAATGTTATACATGATATAAATATCATCCAAATTAATTATATAAATATATAATTTCATGTGAAAATTTATAGATAGAGTAATAAATTACATTATTTGAGGAGATGGTTGGCCATACTTATACATGAACACTATTTTCAGTTTTCAAAAAATAGAACGAAAAAATGTAAAAAATAATTAAGCTTTATTTATATATTATTATATCATGATTATTATTTATAATTATTAAATATTTCCTTGATACCATCCATGTAATGAAGAATCCAAGAATAAAACACATCACTTTGTTGAGGTGGCCATTCACACGTACCCATTAGCTCCTTTTTATTTTTCTAATGTATTAGAATGTAAGAAGATAAATATGATAATATAATTATTGAAATATAATAATGTCATAAATATCAGATATAAATATTTACACAACATAATAACCATGAATGAATGATGGAAATGGATAGTGAATTATATTGCTATGTGGATATGATTGACTAAATGTACACATGATAAATACTTTCTCTTCTCGTTTAACTAAATAGTTATTGTATATTGGATTTTTACTAATAATAATAACATTCATGTATATTTATGATATAAAATTTAAACTTGTATTATAAAGACAATTATTTTTTAGTAAGAAAGAAAATGAAATAAACTAAAAATAATTTGTAAGATGAATATCAATTCTTCGTAAAGCCTCCTATATATTTTTTTAATGACATCTAGAATTATGTTTTATGAATAAAAAAAACACTACATTTATTATTGATATGTGTAGATGAGAATAGTGCTGGAGCTAGATATGTTCAGATAATAAACTAAATAAATTATATATATCATAATCTTATTAAATGGAACCAAGGTAACAAGAATTTATTGATAAGATGTGATAAGGCAAAAAAAATTAAGTAAAAAATATAATGATATGTTTGGGATACATTTTAAGACTTATCTCATAGTTAAACCACTTTAATATCATTTTAACCATAACATTGAAAACACTACGATTTACAATCAAAACATAAATATATGACAAAAAATTAAGGGAGACTTGTAACCAAATAAATAATTTATGATTAAAAATATTGGACCCATTTTACAATATTTAATTTCAATACACTCTTGAAAAAAATTTAGTTTATGAAAGCAAAATTCATATTAGACAATATTTTCATAAATGGCTGATTTATGAAAAAAATAATTTTACATTGAAATAAATTTATAAACTGGATTCCATGGTTTTTATTTAATAATAAAATAATAAATATTTTTATACCCTTAGTGTAATCATAGTCATACTAGAATATTTCAATCATTTATATAATTTTGTAGACCTAGAACTTGTTTTCAATTAGAATAAAATATAACTTATCTTAACAAAAGTTGGGCTCATGTTCTGAAATTAAAAATTATGATTTAAAATTCACTAAATTACTATGAATTTCTAAATTTGGACCAAATACACCTATTTAATAGGATAAATTCTTATGAAATGGTGATTTTAATATTTTACCCCTTTATATAATCTAGTTTTTCCTCTTTTAATATGGTAACAAATATTTAATGACGTTACGATACGTAATTAACAAAAAAATAGGATGCAAATATTATATTTTATAAAATATGTTGATTCTAAATTTTGAATCCATTTGATAAAATTCAATTCAAAAAGTTAGTATAATAAAATTAAAAAAATTGAATTTGAAAAACATTATAAAAATTCCCTAAAATGATTTTTTAATTATGAAAATATTATATATCAAAATATAACATTAAATTTTCTATAAAAACAATAATTATAACTATCAAGATATTAATGGGCTAATGATTCTTTGAAATAATTTAAAAAAAATTAATCATTTTAAATTATTGAAATAAAAAGGAAAGTCTCAATAATTAAAGTTTCTTTGGTATTCTGAGTCATATCAATATTTTTAGAAAATTCCAAAAAATTTAACATAATATTATTTTTATAAGATGATTTAAAAAAATAGATATAATTTTTATCATGTAAAATATATAAAACTCATAGAAATTAATTATTACACATATCTCAAGAAGCGTTAATATCTAATTTGAATAAATTTAATTTTTGAAGTGTATAATGATTTTAATGAAAATGTAGCACTTATTTACCAATGCATTTGAACATAATTTCCATAACATGGTCATTCTTATTCATATTTTTGATATTAATATATCGGTTATGAAATTTTAAATTAAAAAATATTATTTATATCCTTGATCTTTTAATTTTTTTTATGGCATGTTATAATTGGAATTTAATTAATTTGAATATAATTGTATCATAAAATATCACGGTGTTACATTGTATTTGTGGAATAGTGATGTGGTTGTGGACCCTTGAATTATTCAAGAGAATAACATTTTTTCACAATTTGATAATTTTATAAAATAGAGTGCACATATTTCACATGTCCTGTAAAACAGATATGGAAAATAATATACAATGGTTTGGATAAAAATTTATCAGAACTCAACCATAATTTCACAAAAAATAATTATAAATGTTTTCATTTAATTTATTCTTATATTTATTACATTTCCCATTTTTTTTCTTATCGATGTAAATAATTATTCTCTATGTAATATATATCATGTTCCAAAAAATAAAATTATCCTTATTAAATATTCATATCCTACCAATTATCAATATGATACCCAATTTTAAAATACATATTTTTATATTTATATGATCTCACGTAACTCGAAAAAAATTGTTTTAAAAAAATCATATTTTAAGCGTATGTTATTTGTTTAGGATGAATTTTTAAATATTATTGATATTATTGATGTTAAAATTGTTTTTAAAATTCCTATAATATATTTTTTCCTTACATAGAGTTGGTAACCAAAATATACCATGTGAAAAAATTAATAAAATAATAATATGTGAAAAAATCATTAAAAATAACATAAATGTTCTAAAAGGTAAAGTATATGTTTTATATATCAATTTATAATTTTGATACTCTTTGAAGATTTTTTAAAATACATTTTTATATTAAAAATAATTTTAAATTTCATTATTAAATATATGTATAATAAATTATAAAAACATATAATGTTATTAAAATTGGTTTTTTCACAATTAACTAAATCTTCAAGTATTTTAGGAAAATGAAAAGGCAATATCTACAGATAGTTTTGACATGATGAATTCAATTTTTGTTTAAAATTGTAAAAACAAAAACACTAACATTTATAAATTTATAATTTAAAATAAAATACAATATATAAAGAAAAAATTCATTTACTGAGAAAATGATGTTTTTAAATATTATGTTTTCATAATATTATCTTATAGCAATTTCATAATCAAAATATGTTTATATATACCTTTATGTATAAAAATATTTCAAAATATACCAATTTAATCCATTATGATATAATATATAATAATTAACAAAATAGTTCTTCGAGAAAAATAAAATATTTATTTTATAATAAGTGTGAACAAACAAATACAATCAAAATTTATTAAATTTAATTATAAAATTCAATTTATTACACCACATACTCTTAAGTAACAATTTAAATTTTAAATGTACATAATATAATATTTTTATAGTAAAAATAATAATATTTATACATAAACCATAAATATAAATATATATATATTATTTGGATATCATATTTTTAGTTCATTATGTGTTATATTATTTAATAATTACCAATTATTAATATAAAAATTAGTATAAATACTAAATATTTGATCTAAAACCATATTTTTGATGACCATAATTATAATGAACATATTTTTACTGACTGTATTTTTTCATAATATTTTTCTTTTGTATATATATAGACATGAAATGTAATTTTTTCATTCCACATTCACATATCACGTTATTGTTCATATATCAAATTACGAATTTCAAATAATGATTTCTATTTTCATGATTCACTCCCACATTATAAATTTTTTATTTTCTATTGGTGATCATCAGGTAGGAAGATGAATTCGGAGACATCTTGATCATAATGATTTTATTCTTTCTTATATTTGTTCCCCTTTATATTTTATCACATTTAAGGGATATATTTCATCTATGGTGAGTAATAATACAATGATCACAATAATTGAATTAATTTTCTTTTGTTCTAATATCCCACTATTAAATTAATAAGTTGAATTTAGAGTGGTTCATGTTTATCAGATCACATTCTCAAATCCTATTTCAATCCATTTGAAGCATAGATAAAAGTTCATTTAAATTATTTAAATAAATAATAATAATAATAGTAATGATAATGATGATAGTAATAAGAATAATCATAATAATAATGTCTCTAATGTATTAGGGTGTTACCTTGTCAAACGTAAATTAATTATATACCTGTAATTTTTATTATTAATTATCGAAAAATATGTTATGGAAATATAATCTATAGATCTGTCATAGATTTATTTTTTGTAGAGATGGAATCCTTACAAACATATGAAACCAATATATATCCTCAAAGTAGTATTATCCATAATATTGAAATTTCCTTCAACTATTTATTTTAAGAGACTAATTTTATTTAGTGTCAAGACCCATAAAATATAAATTTTATCTAGAGGTTCTTTAATATTATCCATTAATTGATAAATATCATATGTTAATATGAAATATGATTTCCATACACTAGATAATGTTTCCTTGATATGAGGGAACCGATCTATTAACAGGATTGCTTGTATTTATCTAAATGATGAATAATATGATTTGAAAAAGGAATATTCATATAGTCTTCAACATGTAATACACTAAAAATACCTCTAGAATATTTGTTTTACAATCATATCATATGGGTGGCGAATTAAATGTTTTAGAAAACATATTATATGTAATAGAGTTATAAAAATTAAATTCCAATAAGAAATAAAAACCTCTATATTTATTGATAAATATACATTTAATTTTAGCATACAATTTTGGATTTTTACTTTCATAGGAATTACACTATCCTATTAGTCTTATAGGATACTGATGCTCGTCATCATGGATAGTCCATGGATTATGGAATTAACGTAGACAATATCCATGTTCTCCAGACAATTAAAAATGTATAATTAATGGTACCATTCAATGAACCCATTTTATTTTAATCATTTAAACCAAACACTACAATTTTCTATAATAGTTTTATTAAATATTAACCTCTCTTCCATAAGTAAATAATTTTTTAGTCCGCTTGAGGTAATTCCCCTAGTTCTTCTGACATTATTATCTTGTAGGATGTAAAATATTACTTCATTTATCATGATCATCACTCTATTACCTAGGGGAGCCAATCCTTCTCCCTTTTTTGGTTAAGGATTTCAAATATTATAATATTTTTAATCAAATTTCACGATAGTTTGTTTGTATTAATCACCAAATTTCTCATTTCAACTCACTTTTAACAGTTTGATCATGTAGAAATTCACTCTACAAACCCTCAAACAAATTTTTAGTAATTTCTAATATGTTTCTTTTATTTTAAAAAAAATGTATAACAAGAGTTAGTAACAATTATAATTGTATGGTAATTAAAATAGGTCATCCAAGTGAAATTTATTCTAAATACTTATCACATATTATACTATCTTGTTAGCATATAATTCTTTAAGATTGTGATATATTACTAACTGTATGGAAAATATCATTACTAGAATAACCTATTTCATTCATATATGAACATATATCATCATTTATATAACATATATAATTTTAAACTAATATTATATTACATTGTTTGTGATTTATTATACTTATAAATTGATTCAATTAGAGTAACTAGTATATCAATCCTTCATAGATTTTTTTTGAAGAGAATATGATCAACAATTGAATATCTCTTAGGAGTGTATATAATGGTGTTTACTATTAATCCCACACATCATACATCAATTTGGTGTTCAATCCTTTTCCTAAAAAAACATTTAAATGGTTTTTACCCAAGTTCCATCGCTTCCATAACCAAATCCACCTATCAGTATCCTGGTTTGGATGTAAACTCTAGAAAAACAATATACTCAAAACCATTCCATAATTTTATGATTGTGTCATATACTTAAGATTGTCTATTAGAATTATCACATGGTTTCTTGATAATTTTTTTATTCCTAACCCATTCAAATGAACTATTAAAATCCAAAAAATAACTAGACAATCTCCTTTTAAAAATAATTGTTACCCAATACTTAATCCCACTGTATTTTGTAATTTTTATCATACCATTACATTAAATGAAATCCGACGATCAAGAAGACACGTTACTTTAGAAAATTAGATAAATAAATACATAATATTAAATATAAAACATAATATTTATTTACAAAAATATATTTATCCACTCATTTCAATAGATCTTTAAAAACTGCATAAGATATCATTGAGAAATACATATTAAAAATGTGATAAAGATTACACCACTTGGTAATAAAGAATTACAAAAATTATAACATGATTTTCAAGAGAAATACCTCGATATCATAAAGAGATTTATCATAAATAAAAAAATATTGAATAAATAAATGATAATAGAAGGTTATGTAATTAGTGAATATGTGGAGACACTATAAAATATAAAATTATACAAATAACTCATGGTTCTATTAGAAGTCAATCATCATAGGGTCGATAAATCCTATAGTGGATTGGGATCACTCTATATTCCCGTATACATTGCGTAAAAAGTCCAATAGTGGATTATGATTACTCTCTAATCCATTATATATCATCTCATTAAATAAAAATATTTAACAAATTTGTTATAGGGATATATAATTTTAGTCCCACAAAGAATATAACATTATGTTCTTAGGAAAAAATCGAATGAAGCGCACAAAGCATAAATGTCATGACCCCCTCCCACCATAGATGCCCCTCTTGAGCTAGAAATGGTGAAAGGGGGATAATGAACCTCGAGTCCCGCCTCCAGTAGGCCTCAGAGTGGTGACTATCACCAAGGGTATGTGTTTTCACAAATATGGGAGGCATCACCCTTTTTATTACTTATGATCAGAAAATAGGACAAGTCAACTACCAAACAAAAGGAAAAAGAACAATTGTATAGAAAAAAACCCAAACCAATCCAACATGCATGTTTAACAAATTCTTAAACAAAGTACACGTACAAGAAATCTCAAAAGTACAATACCAAAAGAAACAAGAGTACAACAACTCTAACTATCCCGACTAGTAGGGTCCCTCATGGTCCTGGTAGTCCTCCTAGAAACATGAAAGTAAAGGTAGTGTCAGCATACATGTATACTTAGTAGGGAATCCTAAAGATCTCGTGCACAGGTGGGGAGACATCCTAATGTCCCGTGAGAACATCAGAATAAACCATCCTAAAAAGGAAATATATCCACCGAAACTCAATATCCACGCTCACCAAAAACACAAAACAACAGGTAGTAGGATATAAGAACAAGAGTATTGGGTACCCCGCACCATTTACCACTAGTTAGCTTCTCTTCCCAATGGAAAATGTCCTAATGATACCACACTCTTCCCACCCACACACACATGGGCCTCAAGAATCACATATCCCCCCACACACACCTGGGCCTCACGACCACATATCCCGCATGCACACACATGGGCCCCACGAACCACAAATCCCGCCCGCACACGGCCTCACAAACCACAATCACATCCCCACCTGAACACACCTGGGCATCATCCTGAAGATTCTTGGGAACAGTAAACGTGCCCTAAGAGTTATGGGCTAATACCACCCCAAATAAAACCTACTCGAAGAGTCGTGGGTGTAAGGTCGCCTCAATACATCACAGCCTATGGAAGAAGGTGTAGTAAGGATCTAGTTACTAAAGGGAAAACAAATTGTCCCATGAAATGGGAGTGTTCGACACTAAGTTCTCAACATGGGTGGGGTGCGACAAAACACAAGGATAAAAATATATATATAAGTATATAAAACACACAGCCCAACCTATGGCTTCTAAACTGAGAAACTGAGCACATTCCTCAACACTGCTACTACAAAGCATGCATTCAAAAAACAACCCCAACCCCATTTAGGTTTTCAAGATTCATTAGTAATAGTTTATTAGTTCCTTAACTACTGGGTAAATATCAAACTAGATCAAGTGTTTCATAGAAGAAGACCCTTGCAAACCATAAATCATGTTAGGTAAAACACAAGCAACACAACCCAACATTTTAACATCAATAAAACCCCATTGATTGTTCCCACGTTCATTATCTTTCCCCACAGTTCAATTATTAACTTTCCACTTTCGTTTAATATCACAACCCATTACTGCAGCCCTGCTTCCACTATAACCACATCTCCACCACCATATCACAAAACAAGGCTCGTGCCACATCATCTCCCCTTTAATATTATTTACCGCAACCCTGCATCCCATCCTATTCGTAACTACTCAGGATCCACCCCCCCCCCCCCTCCATTTTCACACAACATGTAACCAAACCAACACCCACATGTTCATTATTCCATTTTGATCAATCGCGGTGATCACACAAGGGTTCCAGATATTAATTTAATCAGCCAACATTATGTGATTAACCAATTTCCACATTCCAGAAAGTTCCACCAACAAAAAAATGGACTAGAAAGATAGGGAAACATTTAATTGCGCAGGAGAAGTCCCACATCGACCGTGATTTTCAGTAGGCATAAGCCTATTCAATTTTCAACATAACAATAGGATAATTAAAGATCAACATAAAACATCCCCATACCAGTTCATTAAGCAAGTTATTATCTTTATTTATTGGTTCAACTGTATCTCATGGAAAAAAGAGGATTCCCACCCCGCGTGATGCACAAGAAGACAAAGACAATGGTAAGATCCCTACCTCAATAGGTTTTGATCACAACGCTCCCCCGGATAAGCTTTAGAAGACGTCTGTCGGCGTTCTTCGATTCTATAAAAACCCGGAAAACAATTCTCGAGTGGAAGCTAGGAAGGAAAGGCTGAACAGAAAACAACATATCCAAGCTCAGAAGTTCCGCCATGTTGTTACGATCTCGTGGCCGCTAATGGATCGTAAATCCCAGCTTGGACAGAAAAGTTATCAAAAAAATGAGCTTTAGAGTCTCTTGGGAGAGCTCTGCTCAAGGGAAAGGGGATGGGAGGAGTGTTTTGAAAAAGAGGAGTGTCCCCGTTCTTTTTATAGGAAAGAAAAACTAAAGTGCATGGTGTATAGTTCTAGTACACGGCATGTACTCGGCCATTTCAAATGGTCTCCACGCTGATTCTAACATGACATTCAACGGGGCACACTGTCGTTGACTCATCAACACACGGTTTGAGGGTAACACGTACATGGGGAGGAACTAAATAGTGTGTAGTATGGGATACACGGCGTGTACTCATTTACATCACGCGGAAAGGACATGACCTCAACATGGAACACGACCATTGACTGGTCATCACACGGTTTGAGGGTAATGCGTACGCAGGAAAGAAGTATATGGCGTGTAGTATGGGCTACACGGCGTGTAATAATTTATTTCACATGGAAAGGAAACGACATCAACACGGGGTATACCCAGCAAGGTGGTACACGGCGTGTACTCACAGTACACGACGTGTAGTTACAAAATTATGAAATGAGTGGGAAAAGTCCATTCTACCCTCCAGAACACTTCATGACCCTTTTTCGACAAAGGGAAGGGCCGTAGAGGTCCGGGCTATTACATCAGATACCTCTTAAAAATTCTGGTCCCCGAGAAATCAAAAACCAACCCTGTGGAACCCAACAAGATACCTCATAGGACTCTCATTATAATAGGAAACCTACCAACAACCCTAATCATATGTGTTAGGAATTACCTCTCCTATGTCGAGATATTATCCGCTTTAGGTGGAACTGACTCGCCTGCACTGGTTTAATCGCATCCACATTAATGTCTCTCGATTAAGAATTGGGTCTTCCCACATCTATATATTACGATTTCTCACCTTACACTACCCCCAACACCGTGCAACCAGCACATTGTCCGAAAACATGGCTTGGGGAAATTCCTTCTCCCATGTTGATATATTATCCACTTGAGGCGGCAATGACTCACCTCATGGGTTCAATCACATCGTCATTAATGTGTCTTGATTAAGGATCATGGTTTTCCCTTTCCCACACGTCCGGACATATTACACACTTCCAGAGAACAAGTAATCAAAACGTCTCACAAACAAAAAGCCAAGCATTGCATATATCAAATGTATAGAGCATAACATCAAAAAAATCTCAGAAGAACAAAGAAAAACACATGTCAGAACAACTCTTGGTACTAAGTGTTCATTTGAGCCTCCCGCTCCCAAGTGCTCTCCATGAGGCCGCCATGCCTCCACAACACACAAACCAAGGAGATAGTTCATCCACAGAGCAAATTCTCTTTATAATCCTTGATTATAACTGGTCATTCCTTGAAGGTCGCATCATCTCCCATATCTAACTCTCCCTAGTCGATAATGTGAGAGTCATTGTGTAAGTACCGATGAAGCTAGGAGACATGGAAGACGTCATGAACCTTCTCCAATTGAGGTGGCATGTCCAGCTGATATGCCACCTCGCTGACATGCCTCAGCACCTCGAAAGGTCCGATGATCCTAGGGGAGAGCGTACTCACCTTCCCAAACCTCTTCTGCCCTCGTTGAGGGGAAATCTTCAATACCACATGATAACACACCTTGAACTCCAAGGGCCTCATCCAACGATCAATATAAGACTTCTGTCGATACTGAGCGGCTTTCATCCTCTAACGCACAATATGGACTTTCTCTGTGGTGCTATGTAATACCTCTTGTCCAAGAGCACCTGTATCTCCATACTTTTCCTAGAAAATGGGTGATCGACACGGTCTTCCATACAAAGCCTCAAACGGCGCCAGGCCAATAGTAGGGTGGAAGCTGTTGTTGTAGGAAAACTCTACCAAAGGCAAGTGTCGCACCTATAATCCTCTGAAATATAGAACGCATGCTCACAGCATGTCCTCCAACATCTGGATAGTCTGCTCTGTTTTCCCATCGGTCTAGGGGTGGAAAGAAGTGCTAAGGCATAGCTGGGTGCCAAAAGCATGTTGTAACCCCTTCCATACTCGTGAGGTGAACTGAGTATCCTGATCTGAGATGATAGTCATCAGAAATCCATGAAAATGCACCACCTCATCTACGTACCTATGTGATAAGGTACTAACTGGGCTCGACTCCTTAATTTCTAAGAAGTGAGCTGATTTTGTCATCTGATCCACCACTACACAGATAGCATCATAACCACCCTGAGCTTTGGGTAGTCATGTGACGAAGTCCATTGAGATGTCATCCCATTTACACTCGGGGAAATCTAAAGGATTCCACAAACCATTAGGAACATAGTGTTAAACTTTTACATGATGAAACACTAGGAACGTATCCACAAACTCTGCCACTACCTGTTTCACCCTGGGCCACCAAAACTGTTCCCACAGGCCTCGGTACATTTTTGAAAGTCCCAGATGCACCGCTAAGGCTGATCTAGGGAACTCAAGGAGAACTCCCTCACGCGTCGCCTCTGGAAGAAAAAACCTTCCATGAAAAAAGCATCTGATGACATCTATCTTCTAACCATCCTTCTGGAGTTTTTCCCTGATCAATATGATCCTGCATTACTTCTGCCTCAATGTATCCCCACTGAGACTCTTCCACCTACTACAACAATGAGGACCGCACCGTCATCTGAAACAAACATCCTCTAACACATTCTACCCTTGCATCCAAGTGCATGGCAGCCAAATCTCCCATCACTTTCCATGAATCCGTGGATTCCCGAACCACTTCCTTATATGAATTCCTAATCAGGGCATCAGCCACAACTTTTCCCTTACCTTCAGTGTAAGAGATATCGAAGTCATAGTCTTGGAGAAACTCGACCCATATCTACTGCCGTAAGTTCATGTCACACTGGGAGAAGATATAACGTAAGCTCTTGTGATCTGAGAAGACCAAAAAGTGCTCCCCAAAGAGGCAATGTCATAACAACTTCAGTGTGAACTCTACTGCTACAATCTCTAGGTCGTGGGTGGAAAAGTTATGCTCGTGAGGGCGCAACTGACTAGAACCATAACAGATCACACCCTTCTTCTACATCATCATGCACACAAAACCAAGTCCAGAAGCATCACAAAATAGCTCATACAACAACCCTTCCTCTGGAAATCTGAGTACTGGAGCACTGACCAATTTCTCCTTCAGGTAGTTAAAAGCCTCCTGGTATTGCTCGCTCCATAGGAAACCCTGGTTCTTTTTTGTCAAAGCTGTAAATGAATCAACAACTTGAGAGAAGTCCAATACAAACCTCCGATAATAACCTCCCAACCCCAGGAAACTACGAACATCTGCCACGCTCTTGGGTTCCACCCAAGAAAAAACTGCCTCCACCTTCGACAAGTCCAATTACACTCCATAATGAGACACCACGTGCCCACGGAATTGTACTTCATGCATCAAGAACATGCACTTCGACAATTTACCACAATGTAGGTGGTGTTGAAAGACTTCCAAGACTGCCCTGAGATGCTCAACGTGCTCCTCCTCTGATCTTGAGTAAATCAACCTATCACCGATAACCACAATGATGAACCGGTCCAAAAACTCTTGGAAGACAATATTTTTAAGTCCCAAGAACACAGCTTGTGCAACCGTAACTCCAAAAGGCATCACTACAAACTCAAAGTGCCCATACATGCACTTGAAATCTATATAAGAGATGTCACTGTCCTATACCCTTAGCTGATAATATCCAGATCACAGATCAATATTATAAAACCATCCATCTCCCCTCAACTGGCCGAAGAGATCATCTATCTTTGGAAGAGGGTAATGGTTCTTGAAAGTTACCTGATTCAACCTTCGGTAATATATGAATAGCCTAACACAACCATCTTCCTTCTTCACGAACAAAACTAGAGCACCCCATGGATACACATTGGGTCAAACAGAAGCCTTCTCCATAAGATCGTCAATCTGAATCTGCAACTCCCGCAACTCTGAAGGTGCCATCCGATAAGGGGACATCGATATCGGACGGGCACTAGGCTGTAAGTCTATCCTGAACTCAATGTCACGTCCGGGGGGTAGAGTCGCAACATCCACTGGAAAAACATCGATGAACTCTTGGACAAAATATAGAACATCCACCATCTATGAATGAGATGAAACCATAGAAACCCCGCCTATTAATGAATAGAGAGGAATCACAGGCTGGCTTCCCACATGATTTCTCATCTTGCCAACAAAATCTACATGCTTCCCATCCACATCGGAGAACATGGATCCTCTTCGGAAGCAGTCAATAACGAAATTAATAGAAAACAACAATTTGATTCCTAGGATGACATCATAGGGCTGCATCGGAAGCCAATGAAGATCTCCACTAGATCAATGTGGTCCCAACGTTAGCCCACATCCCCGACAAACACAAGATACTTTGGTCTAACCTCTAACAAGTGTACTCAGCACCATGGGTATGAAAGGTCTCTCTATGTCGAGGCCCAAAGCATGGGCTAGAACGGGTGCAACAAAGTAGTGCGAAGCTCCCAAATCGAATAAATCAGAAATGAGAGTGCTAAAAAAATCATACCTCGATCCACCTCTGGTCCTGCTGGAGCTGCCCAATCTGCTGCGTGCAACTATCCATGCCCAACTCCTCTTCCTCTCTGATGTCGACCACCTCCCCGACCATTCCCTGGTCGAGGTTCCTGAGGAGAACCATGATGTCAGACTCCTCCTGCAAAGTCTGCCCTTGGATGAGTAGGGTCCTGCTACTCTTGGAAGGGCCTCTCCGGAAACAGGTGCTGCTGAGCCGGGCGCTGTACCTGCCCACCTC
This sequence comes from Viscum album, assembly GCA_963277665.1. NCBI lineage: Eukaryota > Viridiplantae > Streptophyta > Magnoliopsida > Santalales > Viscaceae > Viscum > Viscum album. The sequence goes on along the minus strand of OY728133.1, from coordinate 964,461,605 downwards.
CACCATACTGAGCTCGGGTCGGGCACCGACTCTGGATGTTCCAGAAATCTCCACAAGATAAACAATTCGGTCATGGTCTTGTGAAAATGGGACGAGGACCTGATGATCTGAACTCGAACTACAGGGGCCTGCTCCCCACTGGCATGAATCTGGCAGTTCCCATCGTAGAAGACCTGCTGCTTACTGCCTTCCCTTTCGACGAACCTGGCTGGATCCCCTCTCATGGTGCACCTCCCTGCGAGTGCATCATCTATACAACCTCTGCCTTCTCCTGTACTTCCACGTACATCTGAAGGTTGAAGGGGGTGACAGCATACTAGAGCAAAAGACGAATCCCCTACACCAAACATCTCACCCAAGACTCCTCATCTGGAAAGAGATCCGGAAGAAATTATAGGAGATCCTTGAACTTGATCCCCAACTCTCGTACTGACATAATCCCATGCTGGAGGGAGAGTAACTCCTGCTGCTTCTCCGACTTGATCATGGAAGAAAAGAATTCCTCTCAGAACTCCTTCTCAATGTCAGCCCACAGAACCCCTGCCTCTATCCTCTCCCTGAGGTAGAGCATCCACAACTGGTGCGCCGCACCTCTCAGCTGACTGACTTCTAGGGGAACCCAATACTCCCTCGGAGCATGGTTCAATGTAAACGAGATCCCTAGCTATTCAATCCATACCTCTGTCTCTATATTCAAAGTACTACCCTCGTAATTATTGAGGATTTGTCATTGGAAGGAACATAGAGTCTTCTACCACTGTCTATCTTCCTCCTCTCGGTCAATACTCAACCGATCGACTGCCTGAATCTGTTGGGCCTTAGCTGTCTGAGCCACCTGGGGATGACGTCTAGGTTCCATAACTGTATAGAAAAAAAGGCCACCTAAGCCCAAGTAGAAAGGATTTTTTTCAAGGATTTTTTATCATTTTATTTCTTTCCCAGAACACCCAAATCATGTAAAACACAATCATGATGATGCATGTACCTTCCCTAGGGTTTCTACCATGCGATCAATTTATTCTCACTTGTTCGTTCAGTAGTCTCATACTCCTTGCATTGGATCATGGGGGGCCCTAAAATCTTGTTTCCTAGCTGGTCTTACCTAGCCTATGTCACACACCAAGATCAGCCAACACTGCTGCCCAAACATCCAATGAAATCCACACTATGCCTAACTCCAGACACCATCCTATCTCTCAACCTGGTTCTGATACCATTATGTCACGACCCCCTCCCACCAAAGATGCCCCTCCTAAGCTGGTAATGGTGAAAGAGGGATAATGACCGCCGAGTCCCACCTCTAGTAGGCCCTAGAGTGGCGACTAGTACCAAGGGTATGAGTTTTCACAAATATGGGTGGCCTTACCCTTTTTATTATTTAAGATCGGGAAATAGGAATAGTCAAATACCAAAAAAAAGGAAAACAAAAAGTGTATATAAATAAACCCAAACCAATCCCACATGTATGTTTAACTAATTCTGAAACAATGTACAAGTACAAGGAAGCTCAAAAGTAAAATACCAAAAGAAACAAGAGTACAAAAACTGCATCAAATCCAACTGTCCTGACTAATAGGGTCCCACACGGAACTTGTAGTCCTCTTGGAAACCTGAAAGTAAACGTTGGGTGAGAATACAAGTATACTCAGTAGGGAAACCTCAATCTCTCATGCACAGGTGGAGAGACATCCTAATGTCTCGTGAGAACCACAAAAAACCAACCTACCATGTAAATCTATCCACCCAACCTCACTAGCCACGTTCACTAAAAACACATAACATCAGGTATTAGTATATAAGAACAAGAGTATTGGGTACCCCAAACCATTTTCCACTAGTTAGCTGCTCTTCCTAACGATGAATGTCCTAATGCTACCACACTCTTCCCGCCTGCACACACCTAGTCCTCAAGAACCACATATCCCGCCCTCACACACCTGGGCCTCACAAACAACAATCACATCCCCGCCTGATCACCCCTGGGCCTCATCCCAAAGAATCTTGGGAACAGTAAACCTACCCGAAGAGTCTTGGGAAAATACCACCCCAAACGAAACCTACCTGAAGAGTCTTGGGTGTAAGGTCACCTCAAGCCATCACATCCTATGGAAGAAGGAGCATGAAAGAGCTAGTAACTATTTGGAAAACACCCTATCCCATGAAATGGGAGTGTTTGGCACTATGTGCTCAACATGGGTGGGGTTAGACAAAACACAAGGATACAGATATATATATGTATACCAAACACACAACCCAACATATGGCTTCTTCATAGAGAAACCGAGCACGTGCCTTGACACTGCTACTACGAAGCATGCATACAACAAAAACCCCAACCTCATTTAGGTTTTCAATTTTCATCAGTAATAGTTTATTAGTTCCTTAACTACTGGGAAACTATCAAACCAGATCAAGCGTTTCGTAGAAGAAAATACCTGCCAACCAAAAATAAATTTATGTAAAACAGAAGTAACGCACCCCAACATTTTATCATCCATCAAACGCCATTCATTGTTCTTGTGTTCATTATATTTCCCCACATTTCATTTATCAACATTCCACTTTCTTTTAATAACACTGCCCATTAATGTAGCCCTGCTGCCACAATAACCAAATCTCCACCACCGTATCACAAAACAAGGCTCATGCCACATCATTCCCCCTTTAATATCATTTACTGCAGCCCCTCTGCCCATCCCATTCGTAACAACTCAGGATCCCCTCCCCTTTCACACACCACATAACCAAACGAACACCCACATTTTCATTATTCCATTTTTTTCAACCGGGGTGATCACACAATGGTTTTAGATATTCATCTAACCATCCAACTTTACTTGATTAACCAATTTCCACATTCCAAAATGTTTTATCGACAAAATAATGGTCTAGAATGATGGGGAAACATTTAATTGGGAATTCAAAGGCCCCCAGCGACCGTGATTTTTAGTAGGCATATTCCTATTCAATTCTCAACATTACAAAAGGATAATTGATGTTAAACATAAATCTTCTCCATCCTTTTTCATTAAGCCAGTTATTATCTCTATTTATAGGTTAAACATTATCTCACGAAAACAAGAGTATACACTCCCCGAATGATGCACAAAAAGGGAGAGATGAAGGTAAGATCCCTACCTCAACAGGTTCTGATCACAACGCTCCCCCGAATCACCTTTAGAAGACATCCGTCGACGTCCGTCGCTTCTGTCCGAACCCGGAAAAACCTCCTCGGGTGGAATATGGAATGTAATGGCCAAAGGGAATGCAACATATCTAAGCCCAGATATTCCGCCACATCGTGACGATCTCGTGGCAGCTGATAGATCGTAAATCGGAGATCAGACAAAAAAGTTGTGGACGAAATAAGCTTTGTAGTCTCTTGAAAGAGCTCTACTCGAGGGAAAGGGGAGGATAGTAGTGTTTTGAAAAGGAAGAGAGACCCCATACATTTATAGGCGAGAAACACTGAAGTACATGGTGTGTAATTTCGAGTACAGGGCATGTACTTGGTCATTTAACATGGTCTCCACGCGGCTTCCAACACGACATTCAACACGGCACATAGTTGTTGACTGGTCAACACATGGTTTGAGGGTAATGCGTACGCAGGGAGGAACTACACGATGTGTAGTATGGGCTACATGGAGTGTACTCATTTATTTCATGCAGAAAGGACACGGCCTCAACAAGGCACATGGTCATTGATTGGTCAATACACAGTTTAAGGGTAATGTGTAGGTGTGAAGGAACTACACGGCGTATAGTATGGGCTACACGGCGTGTACTCATTTATTTCACATGGAAAGGACACAGATTCAACACGGGGTATACTCGGCAAGTTGGTACACGACGTGTACTCACACTACACGACGTGTAGTTACAAAATTCTGAAAATTGTGGGAAAAGTCAATTCTACCCTCCAAAACACTTCGTGACCCTCTTTTTGACAACGGAAATGGTCGGAGAGGTCCAGGCCATTACAATAAATATTCTCATAATATATTAGGTTCAAAACATAATCCCTTACAAATCATCTAATTATAATGAAAAAAAATTTCAATTAATATGATGGATTTATAATTTTAACAACCCATTAAATAATGATAATAATACTTATATATTCCTCTTAAGGAAAAGAAACCATACATAAACCAAAATCATGATCAAACCCCGATGAAGGAACTAGGTTTTATAATTAAGATTCAAGGCATAAAAGAAGGATAAATCATAATTATTCCCTTCATATAAAGGAATTATATAGCATTATACTTTCATAATTAAAAATTTTATGTAGGTATTTATCAATTAGTTATAATATATATTTATTCATCTAAAATATAACGAAAATTATTATAAATAAATAACCACTTGGGTAAAACATTATAAAATAACAAAATAGTATATTTAAAGAAGGACCAAATTTAATTATTTTCTATAAACCCAGAATTTATCCAATTGGGTTATATATAAACTAATTATGGTTTTCAAAATCTATTCATGGTTTTTAAAATGATTTTGGAGGTAATTATCGACATGAAAAAGAAATAGTAATGTCTCATTAGATCTGGATTACTCAAAAGGTGAAATTTTATAGCGAATTAAAAACATGAAAAATATAATAAATGATCATGATATTCAACTAGTAATATATTTAAGATAAAAATTAAAAAAAATATAATAATTATATGAGATTAATATTCCATAAATGGATGACTAATTAATTGAATATGTAATCAAATGTTAGTGATAGTTATTTTGAAGATGTCCTTTTTATGTTTTAAGATAAGTTTTTTGAAATACCACATCATAAAATATTAATTAAACAGTTGTTTTAGAAGAACATAAGTATAATATTAATTATACATAAGATAAAAAATAAATAGGTTTTGAATTCGATGGGATAAAATTGGTTGGAATGGAAATTATGGACAACAGGGGTGAATCATCATTTAAGATTATAAAATTTATTTTCAACATAGTTTGATTTACAGGAATTTTTTTTTGTCATAAATAATGAATATTTAAATAAAAATTGATTTAAAAAAATAGAAATAGGGCATACTACTGGACATGAAAGGTAAAACTCAAGGAGAAACCGTATAATATAAAAAAATAGATTCAGTTTCTGAAGGTCCTTATATTTTAGTGGAGAACGAAATAATATCTCCCAACAATAAAGGACAAAAATTGGAGTTATTTTAATGTTAAAATATAATTAATGACATTATAATTCTAAGGGGGTATTACTTACCCCCAAAAACTATATTAGGGTATAATACCAAAACATGCCTCAATGAATGGTGATTGAAATGGAAACCCTCAACTGATGTTTAAATGTTAATTGAAAATTCACATAAGCTTATTCATAATAAAATTATGATTATTGAAAAAATTCAAAAAAAATTACAAATCTAAAACTATTTTCATATGGTCTATTTATCATCATGTTTCATCGATTTATGACATATTTATCACTTATATAGGTTGTATAATGTTATTTAGATAATTTCTTTAGAATATTCACAATATGATGAACATGGGAACATTATTTTAAAATAGAATCAATATATATATAATTATATATAATTATATTTTAATATTTAATAATAACATACTTTATTTAGGTAAATATTATTTCCCTGAATGGGCTCTAATTAGAAAAGAAACGTGATATGTCATTTTTAGTGGTCAAATTTTAATTAACAATTTTATGTTAAAATCACATATTGTATTATTTAAATGGTAATTATATTATTTTAGTGGTTTAGAAAATAATTTCTATACATTAAAATCATATTTAATTACAACAAGGTGATTATGGTTGGAAAATGATTGGTAAATATCATTTGGCTGAGGAAGTTGTCTACATGTGCAAAAAGACAACCTTCTTATTTTTTAGAATAAGAGGATGGTAGAATATAAAATATATTATCATTTAATTGTAATTAATGGTTTATAAATATATTATTTTCTCATTAAATAACCGTTTTTAACAATGCATTAAATTTAGTTATGAAAAAATGTACACGACATCCATGGAGGCAGTAGTCTGCACCGACTCATGTTGACAGTTTCCTTCTTCTCAATGATATATGATGATGTAATAAAATGGAATTTACATGAATTTTATAACTTAGTAAAATATATATTTAATTTTATGTATCAATGTATAGTTCAAAAAAATTTTCGGTGTATCTATATCATATATAAGATGTTGTGGTTGAACATATTACCTATCACATTGGATGTTCTCCTTCTGTCACCAAAAATTGACACATAGTTTGGTATTTTAAAAATATAAATTATTTTGGGATTGTGTCATATATTCTAGGAGATGATAGATTAGATATTGAGTGGATCCAATGTTAATATTTATGTTTTAATAGCTATTGAGTTAGTAGTTTATATAAAAATTAAGGAGAATGGATTTTTTGTGTGCATAAGAGTCATTAACAAACAGTAGATCACTTTTTTCACGTTGAATGTGAATAAAAAGTGGAAAATAATTTTATTTTAATGGTTAATGATCATATATCCTCAAAAAATTGCAACAGATATGTTTGAATTTATTTTCTCAATTTTATTATATTATTTATGTTTCTCATTTTAGTTCACTTTAAGGTAACTAATTTTTACCTAAGTAATTTATTTTTAATGAATTAAAATTAATATCATTTTTTTATATAATTTATATAATGTGATTCAAAAAATGATATCTATTTTTTAAAATTAAATATATATGCATAAGAAAAATTAACATTAGTAATTGATAATGCAATAAAAACCCATTTCAGAAAAATTTACGCATCAGATTAATCATTAGGATAATGTTATCAATTTTTTGGGAAAAATATATTTTTATATAATTATTTTTAATAATATAACATTTTAGTTATATTATAATTATTTAGAAACATAATTCCACCATATGATGTTTTTAAACAAAATAGTTAAATAATTGTTTTTTTAAAACATCACCTAAATTTTCTAAAATGTTATGTTTGTGATTTATATTCCATCCTAGTATTTTAATAAACATTTATTAAAATTATGAAAAAATATTTTATTTAAAATATTTTCAAATATATTTATGGAAAAATTGTAAGATAAACTCATAGAAGTTATAATATTACTAATGTGGGTATTCTTCACTATTTAGTTAATATTTTTTAAATAAACATAATAATTTATTTTTGGATAATAATGAAATGATGAATTAAAAAGTAATTTTAATTTTTTAAAAAATTAATGTTGTAATATATAATATTATATATTTTTTTAAAATAAACTATATAATAACATTTCATTTATTAAAAAATTTACATTTTGAAACATTAAGTGTTCACTGTACTATTCCATATAAATTTATAAATTGAATAATTTTATTATAATTGTTTATATATAAAAATATTTTCAAAAAATTTACTTTTATCTATTTTCATAAAATATACAATTGATAATAAGAATAGTAATTAGAAAAACTAAATGTTAATTTCTATAGAAAAAAAATCAATAAAAATGCCATTAAAAGTGAGTTATAATAAAAAATAGACATTAATGTCATTATTTTAATTTTATATATACATTTTATAATATTTTTGTAACAATATTAATATGTATACATAAAAAATATAAATATTTGTATTTATAATAATATAATATCAAATTATTATTCTACAGTCACTTATATTACATTATATATACCACTAAATAATAAACGACATCATTATACCTACTAGTAATATAAATTATTAACATATCCACCACAAAAAAAGTTATAAACACCATAATTGAAATGGAAATATTCATTATGAATATATTTTTAATCTCTAGATTTTATTAATGTATATATAGAATGTTTCTAAATCATTATTTCATTCCACTCTAACTTTTCAATAATTATTCTAATTTTATTATATAGATTTTGAATATTTATTTAACCTTTCATGGTTATAATTTTTTAATAGGTTTTTATTGTCTACTGGTTATTATCATTGTCGATGATATTCTAGATGAATTTCTATTCATGATAATTTTATTTTATTTTATCTATTTCCCAACTAAGTTATGGAATTTTAATAGATGTACATTATATATGCTGAGTAACACTTCCTGGCTTGTTGTACATAATTTTATGAAAATTTATTATTATTTATTTTATATAAATGAATAAATATTCTTTAGTTTGGTTCATATTTTATAGGGAACATTTTCAAATATGGTTTCAATATTTCTAAAAGAATAAATTAATATACATTAAAATTAAATTAATTAATAATAATAACAACAACAATAATAATAATAATAGATCTTAATTCATGGGGAGTTAAATAGGGTTTAATATGGGGAGGTTGAAATAGAATGAATCAAATATGTGATATTAATTTATAGATAAACTTTCAAAAATCCACCTCACAATGTGAAATGGAATTTTTAGTCCATTATGGGTCTCGATTTGAAGATCCCAACACGATATCCTTATATGAAACCCACTCTCCCATACCATCCAAACAATTTAACAGATGTGAATACGGATATCTACATCGTGGATACATGTCTCAAGCCACATCATTCAAATCCTATTGAAATAATAATATGATTCCCGTATTTCTTTTTCATCTCAACCAAATATAAGACAAGATGTGCAACATAGATCAAGCATGGAAGATCAAAGAATATTATAGAGGTTGAGAAATTGATGTCAACATATATGTCATCATTAGGTGATATATATAGTTCATTCCATGATAAGAATATTGGACAATGAAAAAAGTTAGTGAAGTAAATACATATGAAATGTTTCCCCTAGAAACTAAAATAATTTATTTCACACATATGGGATTTCACTTTTGAAACATATCATCATGAACCATCAAATTATTATCATATCTAGACACACTATTACAAGGAATCATACACAAATTAGTGAAAACCCTAACTCTCATATCTTATTCACCAATTCAATAACAGATCCAAATGTTGTGATACAACTTCTAAATGATCTTCTAATGAAAAAAATATCATCAATAATGAATCACAACTCTCTAATGAAATATTAGATTTAAAAAATATTTGATCCAAAAACCTATAATACTACCACAAATAATCAATGATATCTCTCAACACTCTATAAATTACCAAGGAAGGTTTATTGAAAAACTACCACCTTACATTACATACCACTAAAATGATTATCATCATTTAAAATAATATCTAAATCAGTGATGGAAATAGAAAGGGTTCATAAAAATAATAATCTAAGAGGTACAAACAATGGGTCCTTCTATGGACAGATAATTACAAACAAAATTTAGGTAAATGAACGAAATTATACTATGTGATCAATATTCTCACTGATCATGCCACCGTCATATATAAAACCTCAATGTTATCGATAATCAATGAAGTCAACTTGTTTACTTTGAATGAATGACACATGTACCTAGGTACACATTTCAATCACATATATCTCTATATTATATAAAATAACGGTATATGCAAAACAAAAAATATCTTCTCATAGCAGTTTTAAATACCAACAAGAAGCCAGATGAACATCTCATCATCTTTAATATACATCTCTTCCTCTCAGTGAAATGAGTGTTACCATGAACACACCAAAAACAATACTGAATAATATAAAATTATATGGATATTATCCATTTTATTTTGAATTTCCAATTAAAATGAAACTCCACTAATATATTCTAACACCTTAATGGCGAAAAAATCTCAGAGAAATCATAGTCCTAGGACAAAACCAACACATCCTAATTAGTGATGTTTACATCAAGAATAAAGGTTTTCTAATTCAATCTTCAATGGAATCCTCATTTGATCAATATATAACTTCTTACAATCATTAAGAACCCCCATTCACCTTTAAATAATGTGTATATACTTTTCCACACATTTTAATAATTATAATCTAAATTTTTTTAACATTACGTCCTACGCCAAATTAAATAAAGATATAAAAAACCGTCTAATAATTATTTTGAGTGGATCCTATAAATTGTAGATTGATATACATTATTTTATGATAACTAAACAATGTTGTATTGATTTACCCATGAATCTCTAAAATATAGAATGATTTCATGAAACATATCATAAATTTTGTGGATAATATAGTCTAATGGATAGTCCATATATGGATGAAAATCAATCTTGAAGAATAGATGGGTGAAAAAATAAAAATATACATCATTACATACTCAAACGTTAAAACGAGGAAAAATTTAGAGTTTATTATCTACAAAAACCTATAGAGTCTCACATTCTTTGAAAAATATTTCCTTGCTAAAAAATCCCTTGTGTTTTACTCCTTAGTCAACACAAAGTGAATTGAACTCAACAAATGACTCAAAATATAACAGCCAACATCACATTTTAAGTATGATCAAGATAATGTGTTAAGGATAACTATCATAATGTTATCATATTTCCAACCAGGAACATTCAATGAATGAAAAAAATCCACAATGAAAAAAATGTTTATCCTTTTTCTTCAAGAATAATAGTCACTAAGATACACAATATTATACCTACCACTCCATTAGTAGCCATAAAAACCATCATTTTAAGGATAAATACATCATATAAACACCATGATATTATAATAGTAAAATTTTATGAAATTAATGAAGAAAAACTTTAGGAATCATTGAGAGAATAAACATTCTCCATCAAAACAACATATGATGCTAACTATCCATAAAAAAAATCATAGGAATCACACAAAATAACATAAACCCAATATAATTCAATGTAATTTTCCCCCAAGGAATATTCTTATAGATATTTCACCAAGTATTTATACATGGTTATCTTGAAGATTCAACATCCACCATCAACATTCTAAATATTAATGAGAATCACCACGGGAACCTACATCATTACCTATGTATCCTAAGACCCATGAAAAAAACACAATGTGACCTCATTCATAACATTTATGTAAAAACATTAATAGTGAGAAGTTTATATGAATTTAGTAATACATAATATAATAATATTTTTATCCACCACTTCTATCTCATGTTCAAAACACAATAGTGGAGGGGGAAGATAATTCTGAATTTTTTTTATCTGTCGGGACAAAAAATGTATCCTTGATAAAGATGTTTTTACAAAATATCAAGGTAAACAAAACTAGTACAACCTCATGATAATGGTTATTATAGTTATGTTTATGGGTATATAAATTAAAAAATCCATAATTGATGAATTATATATGAATAATTATAATAAAAACCCATAAATTGTGTGATTCGTTATATCATAATTTACAACAACTCCTTACACAGGAAAATAAGCACATGAAAAATCACCAGATTATGATTAAAATACCCAAACATAGCCTAAAACTAGTTAGTTGACATTAAATATCAATCATTCTATTCCATGGATATCATAGGATATTAATTCTGATATAAATATGACACAAACATCATATAATATGTTTCAGTGCTACTGAAATATAAATGTCTACAACATTCGTTGGGAATAACCAACAAAAAAACCACGATAACATTCTTCTCATATAGATCATTTTTTCATCATGCATGGAAATAACTAATTAAATACACCTCTTATTCCTGGTATATAATCTTAGATAAATTTAATATTGATAATTAAACTAATGAAAATATCAAACAAATACTCAATTCAATGCATGATCTCCCTCTCACAAATAATATATTAGTATCTTGTTAATGAACAATAACACATACTAATTTAGGAGCATAATAGTATATATTTCTTTATTATCATAAAAATGGATAATATATTTGTTACATTGAATTGAATTTTCAGGAATATGTATTTATAATAACGAATCATAAAAAAAAATATAGAATATTATCATTCATTAGTCACATATGATGATGCCCAAATCAGAAATATAATTTTTGGGAAACAACTAGATTCATTAAATAGATTTAATAAAATCCACTATTCATGTATGGTAATGATAGTTGTCTACTTGCATCTGATTTATGTGACGATATTAAATATAATACACAATACTTAGATCTTCCCTCTTTACCAACAATATCAATTATCCCTAACAAAACCCACAATGTCTAATAAAACACTTATGAAAATGATCTTCAATCAAAATCTATATATCAAGAATCACAAAAAATTTCACACTATATAGAAATTGTAATCATAGTGACACATTGTTATTATTCATTCAAAAAATCATTTCCATTTTGATGGGGGTATAGACACACACAATTCAAAAAACATCTAGGGTAATATTTTACATCCTTTTAAAACACAATTGAATAGGAATATCAGGAACTCATCATCATTATGATTATCATAGAGTATAATGAATCATCCCATATATGGACAATCTGATGGCCCCACTAACAAATAAACATTACATGCTCTCGGTTAGCATCAAATAATATAATTCTACTTCAAAATAAATCAATAATACTATAAAATCAATTTATTTTCCATGAAAAATGTTGATAATGTAATAAAATATCTATGAAATGTGATGTCCTATAAATAATAATGATGTACTAACATTGTCTCATACTCTCCATATATATCTTCACTTTTACCTAGACTCCATCCATTTTATCAACATTATGGGATGTAAAAGACACTCCATGATTTTCATAGAGCATAAAACATGGAATAATCAATGAAAAAGTGTATATTAACAATTTTATCATAGAATACACCCAGGTAGAATATTGACATAGGTTTCCTTTCAAATGTTCGGGATTCCTAGAACTAACAACTATATCATGTGAATTTGGTTGCATATTACATAACTAACACTATAAACATGATATATATTACATCTTTATATATATTCTACCCAATTTAGTTAATGAATTTTTGTTTCATGTTTCATTCCTTTAACAACCATCTCCTCATTCATGATTAAATATGTGAGATCCATTCAACTACTGCTAAATTAGTGGAAACTAGAACAACTATGAAACCTAATATTAGAACATTTGTAGTCCATAAATCTCATAGATGGGCTGATATATAATCCCCCACTTTTCATTACTTCCAAAAAAATATTTTATGATAACTTTTGTAATGTTATGAAAATTTATAGACTATAAAAAATGATATGAAAAAAGACGTAGATCACTCCCCACTCTCCAAGACATCTACTAACTAAGAAATATAGAACCACATATCATAGCCTCCAAAAAGAGTTCTAAATACTAAAATCCAATGGAAATATAGTTCGATCTATAGTCATCTAAATTACATCTTCCGTTAAAAAAACCTCAAGGAATGTAAAAATAATGATTGATATGCATATGTGTTGGATTATCAAGCTCATAAAATCAAACTTCTAAAATCTATAATTTATAGTTATAAAGAGATTTAAAAAATAACATAACATATTCATAAAATGAATACAAAATTTCTCAAAATTTACCTCCCTTTAAAAAATATAAAATATTCATATGATGAGACAACATCATAGTTGATGAATAGAACATAGATTGGGAAATATTTCAGGACATCATCGGTGAACCATTTTAATACTCATGATTTCTGTTAATTAAAGCACACAAATGAAATTAATATATTTAAAACATAAAAAACAACTATCATTTTTTTCTCCCCCTATAATGTATCATCCCTAAATAAATCATTACAACCTCTAAATATGCCTCATTTTAGTAATAAGAAATAGATCCCACATACTTCTACTATCCCTAACACAATAACACTTGATGTTTATTTCTACAAATATTATATTCAACTACCAAAAACCAAAGTAATCTATTGGATATCACTAATAAAATACACATGAATGTCCATGTAGTGACTATTAGGTACGACTCAGACATCAAAAATACTAGAATGATTCATAGTACATCAGCATGAACCATGGAAATATTAGGAATAGCATAATTAGATTAATTATAAATTCCAATATTCTACCCAATTGAATCAAATTCATTAAAAATCCTAATTGCTGAGAATTAATTCTATCTCTACGCTACAAGAATCATAACACCTCAATGTATATTTATTAAAATTACTTTCCTCACGGTAGATCTTAGTGAGCCATATTCCCAAATGTCTTAGTTATAATCAATTTATTATTTCAAATTGTTAGTTTAACAAATTCTATTACCCTACTAGCTCGTATAATCATCATATATGCTTATCCCTAAGATACATCCTATCAATCAACCAAAATTTAAAATACAATAACATGGTCTAAAAGTAGTTGTGGGATACTTTTATCCCATATAATCATCACATGTAATTATCCCTAAGATACATCCTATCACATGTGATAATTTATCAGTTTATAATACAACATAAGTGTATGTAATTAATTATAACCAGGTTACATTCAGAATCTAAAAAAATATACTAGAAACCACAACATCAACAATCATCTGAATAGACAGACACAAAGAAATAACTTATCTTGTCAATAATTTATAAGGATGAATGATAAATCCTATTGACATATTTATTATTATCTTATATTTTTTACCATCATAAAATTAAGTATTCATATTATAATATTCTATATTCTAAATGCAGGAATAAATCAATAACACAATAGGATGTAAAGAAATCTACAACAAATGTCAGGAAGAAACACTATGAGTCAATCAAAAAAACCGATAAGCTACACTAACCCCTTCTATTTCAATAATTCAGGATTCTTTTCTTCTACAGTTCTATATTTAACTTCTCATTGCATTCATTAAAATTACATAACATTTTCAGAATACTTAATACATTACACAAGTATAAAACCCAAGAACTTACTAGTCTAGATCCTTTTGAAACATGGAATCATAAACACTAATGTTTTAGTAAGATACATTATCACCCAATAGGTTATTATTTACTATAATCCTTTTTATACACATCAACCATATTACATAACTTCATAACCTAAGAAAAGAAAAATAAAAAGGGATGATCTCAGATGCTCAGTTTTGGTAAACAAGGGAGACATGTTAGTATAATGATAAGCATATGTGAATGAGTAAATGATTAATAAAATATAATATCATACTCTTAATATCACATATAATCAGAATGAATCATTTTATAAATATATGATGTTCAATATAACTAAATCATAATGAAATAACAAACATAAGAGGTGAATTAATAAAATATGAAGGAAATAGGAAATGTGGAAAACACAAAATCATATAATATGATTACCATATTATCAACGTAATCGATGTCATGTCCATCCTAGTATTATGGATTCACTCCCCAAACCATCTTGGTAGTCATGGTTCACTGTGAAATCAATATTAGTAGAATTATTACACATCTCACACCATCTTAGTGGTCAAGGTTCACTACCATGCCCATCAATATAGTCAATGTTCATTCCCAATACCATATTAGTCTTTATCATGAGACATAAATAATTACCCAATTAATTATAGGGAGATATAGGTCCCACCTATCTCATATTGACATCATACGTATCTGTACCACAAGATCATTAAAAATCATATCATAACCCATAAAATGAAATGGTTGTGATAAACATGTAATCATATATTAGACTTTCGAAAAAAAGGTTTCATAGTTAGTTCATTATAAACATAAACTAGAAAAAAAATTGGGTTTCAAAATCCTATAACTGGTTAATGGGAAATGAGTTTCGTAATCACCGTACCATCGAAACATAATCTATTGAGGGAATGAATGTATATTAAATCACTGATTAATTTACCAAAACACGTGAGTAACACCAATGAATGTTAACATATATAGAAAATAATTTTGACATATCTTATAAAACCATGTAATGAGGGAAATATTATTTCTACATGTAAATATACATTTTAAAACATACAAACAATTTAAAAAAATTCTTTTAAAATATATTTGAAAATATATAAAGGATGCATTGGAAACTAAATAATTTTTTTTAATCCATTTTATTTTTAAATGGCATTTAACGATCATTTAAAAAAAATAATAATAATTTTTAAATATATATTTTTTGAATATAAAATATTTCTGAACTAAGAGAGAGATGATTAGACATTACAAATTTTTTTCAAAATTAAATTTACTACCGAAGAGACAAAAATGTTAATAATACATGGATATTTCTTGAAACAATATATTTTTAAGAAACTAAGTAGTTTTATTGAAATATGTATTACAATATTTCATTAATGATTCATAATCCTTGTCTATCCTGAAATGTGATGAGGTTGTTTAAATAAAATAATACCAAAGGGTTACATGGGGTCATATTCTCCACTCAAGAAAATTAAATGATATAAATTGTAAAATATAATTATAATAAGTATATTCATGATAAAAAAATATTAAATGAGATTATATACACCTCAAAAAATAATCTAGGTTCATAACAAATCATGAGTCCTAATTATGGAAAATTGAGGCCAATCTATATTAAAAGTTTTGGTAAATTTTAAAAAATACACCCCCTTAAAGAAGGATCATAAAATGGATATGTAAATACCCACAAATTTAATTATAATATTCATTTAATACATCCAAGCGATGTTTAATCACCACACAAAAGAAATGGGTGATGAATAAAGCATGAATATCATAGAAATACATAGTGATAAGAAATCCCCTTATATTCTATCCTGATTCTCATCATAATCATTAAAACCACATGTATATTATGTGAATATTTATTATTAATATTTTATATAACTATATGGTTATATATAATTACATATATGTTTTTATTATGACCATATGTTATTATCGTGTTAATAAACCTCTGTTGAGGTTTCTATTTGGGTAATATCTTCTTTGTTCATCACAAATGTCTTAGTTAGTTACATCATTTTTCCGTTTACATATTTCATGATATAAATAATTTAAATAGTTATATAAATATAATTTAGTCAGTATATGTTTATTATAATAATTTATATAATATATATTTGTCAAATTGAATTCATCACTTACAGAGATTGTAATCCATTCGTACACATGAATGTTGGTTCTATTTTTTCTGTCGTATTGGAAGAAATAAGGTAAATGATATATGTTTATATATATGGATATACATAACTATTTAGTTATAATTATTATATCATATATATTCTATCATTTCACTCAGTTTTTCCTTAAAAATTTCAATCTATATTGTGAACAAATCTCATTGTTCGGAAGGGGCAGAAGTCCACAGTTACTCAAACAAAATTATCGTATTTACACCAAATGGAATGTAAAAATATATGGGATGTAAAAGAAATAGATAGTCTTAAATATATATGAAATATTATATATTATATAGAAAAATAAATTTTTCATCATAATGTCCACCATGAAAGGAGGTAAAGTAAAATAATCAATCATTATTCCAAAAAGCGATAGTTCATCGTACTTATAAACAGTATGTTTTTCACCCATTAGATGGAAGTGCCTCTATGTTTTGGTATAAAAAATTTCATAAAAACATCCAAATATATTTAAGACACCATTTTTATACCATTATTGAATAATTAGTGTTTAGGGGGCATATAAATACATAAAAGAAAGGATTTCCGGGAAGACGTTGCCTTTTCGTTGGGTAACTCCATTGGGTTTCGGCACAAAGGATTTCTTGGGTTGCATTCTATACTAGGGGGATTAAAGGTGAAATGGTGCGATGATGAAAATTATATTGTATAGATCATTGAAGAACCTATGACGTTTTAGTTGTGTGATTAGAAGTAGATGTTGTGGCCTTTTATAATGAAGGAGTAGTGGAACTCTTTTAAATATTTGATGAGAGAATCCCACCCACATTTTTCTTATTGAAAGTGGATCCAATAATATTCCAAACTATGGATAGTGGAGGATAATATCAATACATGTCAGGAAATTGTCTTTAGACAAGTTTATATGTCGTTTTGGGTCTTAATGTTATGACTTAGTCCCATAATAAGCTTAATTTAACCATAATCATTTTAATTAATTTTAATCATATCTATAACAGTTTTTGTCAAAAACTCTGATGGAATTATTATAAGTTATAAATAAATCTTATTAAAAATATGGAATTTATATTTTCAAATTATAATCAAATTATTGGCCTATATTAATATAAAAATAACCCCACTAACGGGATGATACTGTAGGTTTTAATGTTAATATTATAAGAATTTTCCTTTCTTTTTATATTAAATTTAAAAGTGAAATTCATTCCAATGAGATAATTTTATTCTATGGATAAAAATATATTCTAATAAAACTATTAATCGAAACTAAAATATAGTTTATCCATATAAAAAACACAAAAAAGTGGTTTCAAATTAAAATCTGGTATTTTTTACTATTTGGGTAAAAATAAAATTTCTCAAAAATATTATAAAGAAATCTCCATAACATAATTTTTACATAGTAAACTAAAAAAATTCATTCATTTTATGAAATTAAATTATTATTTTTTTCTAAAATTAATTTTAGTTTTCACAAAAGTACATGAAATGTAGTTTATTTTAGAAAATATTATTTAAAACATATAAGGACATCAACAAAAATTATATCTTTCATTAAAAATATCATATATACATATATTATAAAATATAATTTAAATGTTGTTATTACTATTTATATAACTATATTTAATGGTCATGTTATAATTGCATCAATTAAATAATTATAACTATAAAATTATGTTTCCTTGAAACACCACTGGTATGTGTAACATAAGACAATTTGGTGTTGCATTTAATAGACACTAAGTCGATGATCTATGTAACATGTGTTGAGTAATTTATTAGAATAAGATATGTTGATTCACTACCTTGTGAGTGGAATGTGTGACTTAGTGCAATGTAAGAAATAAATGAAAATTTAATTTATTCAGGAGAGAAAAAAATATCCTTAAAAACATTGGAAATTACCATATACCCCTACAAAATTATTTTTTCCCATGAAATTCATCGTTAATGGAAAAAAATGGGTATAATTTTTTATCATCAAATCCAGAAATTCCCACAAAAATTCTTGTAATGTGTGTTTTTCTAAACAAAACAATGACCTGGTCAATGGTCTTATTTCGTAGAATACTCTCTTTCCAATCGATAATTTCAATAGGTTTATGTACAAAATAATGATCATGATTCATCAATATAACCACTGAGTTTAGTACATGTCATATTCCAGTTATGGACATCCTCACAAGCAATACATGGAACACATCATAGAATTGAGGTCGATTTTAATGAAGTGCCAAGTGAAAGGATACCATCATGATATTATCAAAAATCTCAAAGTGATCGATATAACTAAGTATTAGTTTCCCATTCTTCAAAAATATCATAAAATTATTCTATGTTGAGATTCATAACAACACATTTCAGAAAACATCTTAGTCTAGATCCTAGGGATGATTATCTACATAACTTTTATACCGACTTTGAGATGCCTTGATATGATGATGAATGGTTCTATCATTCTCAACCATTTCATGAGTGATATATGGTCCCAATAGATTTACATTTCCATAGAAATACCAAAACATTGGTGATCTACATTTCCTCTCATATAGGGATTC
The DNA here is from genome assembly GCA_963277665.1 of Viscum album. Taxonomy (NCBI): domain Eukaryota; kingdom Viridiplantae; phylum Streptophyta; class Magnoliopsida; order Santalales; family Viscaceae; genus Viscum; species Viscum album. Next base: position 964,442,074 of record OY728133.1, on the reverse strand, counting down.
ATAATGATGCATCTTAATGCTATATTGAATGTCATTTTTGTAAGAAAACAAAACTAATGGAAGGAGTAGATTGAAAACTCCTTTGAAATATGAAGAATATGATCTAGACATATCCTATAGGGTTATATTTTTCATTTATATTTACCATCCTCCTATGGATAATTAGTAGTGATGAAACTTAATTGTCTATTAGGTTCTTCCTGAAAACATCACCATAATTTTGGGGGAAACAGAAAACCCAAATTTGACACAATAGAATGTGGTACTCCATGAAACCTGACCAATTCCTTGATGTTTATCCGGGAACGCATCATTATAGAGAATAATCCTTTAATAGTGATGAAATGTGATGTATTATTATGGCGATCTACTACCACCCATATAGCATTAAACCCTGTAGATGTTTTGGGTAGTCAAAGGATAAAGTCCATAGTGATCTACTCTAATTTCTATTTGAGAAGTGGAAATGGATGCAAAAACCCTTTTAATTTTGTCTTCCAAACAAAAGTTTTATGTATACCAAGCACTGATATATAAACTTTGTCATGTATTTACTAACAACATCACACCATAAATTTTCTTCATATCCCTATATATATTCTCACTTTCGGGATGAATAGAAAATAGAGAACAACTTTCTTCCTCTAACTTCTTCTTCAATTCTGTAATTGAAGGAATGAATATGAAGTTCTTGGACCTTACCATCCCATCCCAATCAAAATGAAACTCAAGAATATTTCCAACATTCATTTACCAATATATATATTCTTTTTCTTCCTCAATAATCATCACATGTATATATGGTTGAACAATCATCTAATAAAGATAAAGTTTTCCCTTTTAACATGATTTATAAATCTATCATTTTAAATTAAAAAAAATTATTCCTTTTTATCATAATCATGGATATGCAAGAATTATCCTTTAGACTTAATGCATCGACCTCCTTGTTTGATTTCCTTGGTTGGTAATGTATTGACCAGTCATAATTCTTTATTAAACACATCAATCTTCTCAAGAGCATGTTCTAATACTTCTGCATGAATATATATTTCATAATTTTATGATTTGTATAAATATCAAACTTTTCTCCATAAATAAAGTTCTTCTATAACTTAAATTCAAAACATTCTGGTGAAGACTCTAAATCATGAGATGCGTAAGTCTTTTCATGAATCTTTAATTTTCAAGATTTATAGGCTCTAAACATCTTATTCTTCATAATAAAACATCACATTCCTTTATTTGTGAAATCACTACAGATTAAAAACCCTTATAAAATATATTGTAATCTCACTGTAGGTTCACTGGAGAACCGTCTCTTTTATTTAATGATATTTTCTACACATTATTATATTCATAGGAACATGAAACCCTTTCAAGTAATCATAGTCAACAGATTTGAGATTCATAATAAATTTTCTATGAACCATATATAATATCCTTCTAAACAATGAAATCTAGAGATCTCAGTCACTATGGTTGTTCTAGTACATCATTCAATATCCTTCACCTTTTTATGGATCTAATGATAAACAACACTTGATATTATGTGACCCGAATGTGATTAAATTTTCTATAAAAAATTTACTCTTTCTAATTTTTTTTGTATAACAACCATTCTCTTATAAAATTCTTAAGTGGTCATCATAATATTTTTTAAAATTTTAATACATAAGAAATGAATCTGTAAAAACCACCAGAAACTTATCGAGGAATTCACAAAATATTTTACTTAATAATTCCATTATGATTGAATGGAAATTTGTAATACCAAAATCCATCACTATTCATTCATATTGTCCATACATTGTTTGGAATGATATGTTGGGTATATCCTCTTTCATGACCATAAATTTACAATATCTATAAAAAAGGTCAATCATTGAAAAGTATTTATCAATGCACAATTGACTAAACAATTAATCAATGTGGGGAAGATGACACTTGTTCTTGATTTTGATCTTATTAAACACTTGGTAAGCAATACAGTGTGTCATTTATACATCTTTCTTTAAAAAATAATGAATATGTCCACCCCAAGGTGACATACATGGAATAATAAATCCCTTTTAAAATTTTTATCAGAGTTTCTTTTTCAGTTATTATATCATAATCAACGACAATCTACAAGGAACTGTTATAATTGGTTTGATACTAGGAATGAGTTCTATTAACAACTCAACATTTATTTTTGATGGATTTATATGAAAGTATTTTGGGAAGACATCCAAATTTTTTTTAATAAAGCCATATCATCATTTTCAATTTTCTCCCGAACTATTTCATATAAAAAACCCATTTGAATAGGAATTAATCTGCATAAACTAGATGTAATCTCCAAAAGATTTCATAGTTATCGTCACATTTATGGACCATCATAGGAGGTTTTTACATATGAAATATAACATATCTAACATGAAATCTAATATGTTATTTATATAGAGAAATACATTCCATGATAAAGTTGACATAAAACTAAATGATTAATCATAATATTTTAATAAATCACATTATAGAAAAATTATACCCAAGATGAGTAAAAGAGGTGAGGAGAAATCGTCAGACCAATAGGGGATTGCACTATTAATTCCACATCTAATAGATTTGGTGTATTTAAAAAACCCTTATAAAATTCTGTATATATATATATAAGAGTCGGTATATCCTGAATAAAATATGAAATTAGATGTTTTAGAGTGGTTGATATGTGTCACATTCATCACATCATTATTTCACCCGTAATTAGAAATAGTGATTGAATGAGTTTCCACCAATCTTGCTGCTTATGATTTGGCTGAAATTTTGTTCATCATCAATATCCAATAGGATTTGAGACGGATTAGCATAATTCTAATTCTCCACACACATTTTTCATTGAATCACTTGAGGTTAAATATGGTCCTCTTTATCCCCACTCACTATTTAAAAAAACATATTCCCTTCACTTATTCAATCAAATCCTTGATGTACTACCCTTAACCACATAAAAATTATATTAGAACCCTTAACGAAATTTCCTCTATGATTCTTCCCACACATATAGAATACTAGAAAACAAATATTCTTCCTTTCATAAATTTTATATTTTATATCAATATTTATCATCCTTTTTTCAAAACCATGAGTTTTGTATTTTACTCCAACCTCCATTCCAACATAGATTGCACAATTACCAATAAATTCATAGATACTAAAGTTTATTATGGACAATTCTCTTCATAAACATGGATTTATTCCACTGAATAGTGTATAAATATTACTTTTGGGTTGGATGATAATTCATGAAAAATGTCATAGGATTATCATGAAATTAGTATCATAGGTATCAATATATTCTTCATTAATTTGATTCAAATCAAGGAACTCTTTATCCATATTAGCTTAAATAAATTAAGGAAATTAATTATTAAAAAATATGTTTTTGATGTCATACCATTACATGGATTCATTTTCATCTATATTAGTTGTATTCTTAATAAGATCCCATCGTTGGTTTAATTCATCTTCTAAACCATAAATCACCAGATTGGCATTATCATTCAATGAACACTTTAGAACCAAAACTATATTTTCTATAGTACTTATATATTTTTTAGAAAAAAATGGATCACATTTTCTTGAAAATGATTGTGGACGTTGACTCATGAAATAATCAATAGAATGTTGTTCCGCCCATTTCTCTTTTGGAATTCTACCATGATTCAATGCTTGAGAAAGTCGTTTGATCATAATTTTTTTTCATTTCATCTCACATATAATTTGATTAACCAAGATGATAATTGTTGCATTATCGATCACAATAATAATTAACTTTGTTCCTTTGGGTTCTATCTATAGAATAAAACTAAAATTCCTAGAGTTAGAATCAATCATCATATCTTGGAATCACACAATCATGAAAAGATATTTATTGGATTTTAAAATTTTGAGAACATACTTAATCTATGGAACATTAGTTTTTTCCATATTCATTCATAGGAAAATATTTTTTAGATCCATTATAAGTATTCATGAAGATTTATTGTATTCTCCAAGTATAAACGATGGGAGTTTAAAACCAAGTGTGCAGTAAAGCCCATTGTTATGAAGAAGATTACCCTGATTCATGCCCGGAACATCAAATCCGACTTGATAACCCTAGGTAAATCTTTTCCTGATCCACATAAAATTTTAGTATTCAAACATTGTTAAATTTCTAGGAGACCACAAACTCTATCCCTTTTTTGAATTCCATGAAAATTTTCTTTATTTTTCCTTATCCTTTTAATTATTCATATACAAGTTTTTAGTGTTTTATGTATGGTTTTCTCATCATATAATCATAATTTTTATTAAATTATTTCTATGAAACCACCTATAATGACCATTAAAAATCATGCATTAACATTATATAACATTTATGGAATACTAAATAAAATATACAAACAGACTCCAAAATACTACACTAGTCTAATGCCTTTGGAAACATGAAAACATAAACACTAATATATATTTGAGATACATTACCTCCCACTAGGTTCTTCAGGAATATATCCCTTCATACACACATCAAATATAACACATATCTTAATAACCTAGTAAAATAATCATTAAAATGGTAGAGTTTGGATCCATCGTTAGGGTAAACAATAGAGAAATATTAGAATAATCATGGGTATAAAGGAATTAGAACATGATAAAAAACAAGAAGATCATACAACGCATATCAGGGATAATAATCATGATTTTTGGAATAAATCATGAAATTTTATATGTTAAGAATAACAAGGAAAAAAGAATATAATCAATGAATGTATAACCTTGGAATGAAACGTTGAATTTTGTCAAGAATATATTAATATAATATAATTTTCATAGTATCAATGGAATTTCTTCAAATATAATATTGGCAGTACGAGTTCACTCCCCACACTATCTTGGTAGTCATGTTTCACTCCCTTATACATATTAATAGAACGTGTTCACTCCTAAATATATCTTGGTAGTCATAGTTCACTCCCATGGACATCTTAGTAGTAAAGGATTATTCCCAAGACCATATAAGTTTGTCTCAGGTGATACAAATTGTTACCCAATTCATTTGAGGGAGATAATGGTCTCACCCATCTCATAGTGAAAGCATGAATACATGTTCCAAAAGATCATTAAAAACCATCTTATAAAACATTAAATCAATTGGATATTATATTCATTTAATCATATCATAACCATTGTAAAATACTTGTTTCATAAACATATCATCATAAATATATCACATTGAAAAAAGTGTGATTCAAAAGAATATAAATCTTGAATGAGAAAAGAGTTTCAAAAAAAAAATTCTATCAAAATATAATCCAATAAGAGATATAATATGAATTTAAATAGTAAATAATATTCACATAAAAAATTAGTAACATAAACATATATTATCTTAAATCCTAAATAGGTTTGAAAAAACATTTAATAACACTTTTGGGGGAAAATATCCTTTCTTCATTAATTTTTTGTACACATAAAACCTTTTTGAGAAAAAAATTCTATGAAAATATATGTGAAAACATATGAATGATTAATTGAAATCTACCAAAAGACTTTAAAATATATTTTCCTTGAAAATGGTCTTATAATTATATATTGGAAACATTTCTGGATGTTTTTTTTGAAATAATATTTTTTGAATACAATATATTTCCAATCTGAGAGAGAGATGATCATATTTTAGTAAAAACATTCTCTTATTTATCTTAACTAAAAAAGAGTTAAAAAATATTATAAAAAATGGATATATCTTGAATAAAGAAGTTTTATGTTAAATAATTATATTTTTTGAAATAGGGACCATAATATTTCCTCAATGAAGCATAATAAATAAAAATCGAGAAAAGCAATGAGAATGTTTACATAAACTATTACCGATTTCTTAAATTGGATAAGACTATCCTTTTAAGAAAAGGAAATATAATGAGTCTTATGATATCATAAATATAAAAATATTAATGTTATAACATGTAAAAAGGTTGTGTATACAACATAAACAAATAATCTAGGTGCATAACAATTCATGACAATAAAAGAAAACAAATTGAGACAAAACTATTTTACTGATTTGGTATCTTTTAAAAAATATACTCCATGAAAGAAAGATCATAATTTTTTAAAATACCCATAAAATTAAGTATAATAATCAATAAAAAAATCCAGGTAATTTTTACAAACCAGTCAAAATTAATGAGTGGTTAATAAATAATGTATCGCATAGAAATAAAAAACGTTAGATGAAACCCCATAACCTTGTGTATTCACTCTAATCATACTCCTTAAAACCACATATATAATGGATATAAATTAATTATAAATTATTTAAAGGATCTTATTTTTATATTTAATAGTGTATATGGTTTGATTATGAAAGTATATTACCCTATTGATAACAATCATATGGTATGGTTTCACTTTGGGTAGTACCTGCTTTGTTTTTTGGATGTATATTAATTTGTTATTTATTCAGACCTCATAACAATATCATGTTTTACAGAATTTAAACCATGATATAAAAATATTTTATTCAGTATATTATTATTATAGAAATATATAAAATATATAAGCATGAAATTGAATACACCATTCTTAGAAACGGTATGTGGTGTGTACGCATGAAAGCTTCTTTCGTTTTTATTGTTTTATTGAAAGAAAGATGGTAAATTGAATATTTTTATATATATGGATATATACCATTATTATAGGAGAATTAAATTTTAATACAAATCATATATGTTCCCTAATTCCCTTCTGAATACAATATATGTACTCTGTGAGATTATCACATCATTTTCAAGGGGCGATGTCCAAATTTTATTAAAGGAAATTATCATATTTACACAATATACAGAGTAAAATGATATGTGTTGTAAAAGTAAAAAATAATTTTAATGATATAATAAATATAATATATCATATATAATACTATAGTGCCTATAATAATTTCTACCATGATAAGTGGTAAAAGAAAAATTATCAATCATCATTTGTTGGTGACATAATTCGTTATATGTGTAAACAATATATTCGTTACCCAATACATGAAAGTCTATATATGTGTAGGTAGAAAACATTTCATTAAAAATTCATATTAAATTAATGATAATGGTGTTTCTATACCATAATTTAATTAATTGAGGTGATTGGGTGGAGGAAAAAAATAAAAGAAAGGACTTGAGTGAAGACGTTACCTCTTAATCAGGTAATTCTTTTGGGTTCGTGACAAAAGACTTCCAAGGGTAGCATTATTTCCAATCAGAGGTATTGAGGGGGAATAAATGTAATTTGGAAATCATGTTACTAAAATATTTTATAAACCTATGTGGTTTTAGATTTATGAATAGGATGTATAGTTGGTGGCCTTTCATATGGAAGAAGGGGACACACTCTTGATAATTTATAAAGAGTGAATTCCATGCACATTTAGCCTATTGGAAGTGGATCCAATAATGATACAATGGCAAGAAAATAGAGTATAGGGTCATAATATGTCTATAAATTATTTTGACATACTAATAGGTCTATTTGGCTATTAACATTATGAATGAGTCCCTTATTAAGCTTAATTTCACCTAAATCATCGTAATTACTTTTAGTCACATTCAGTAATTTTTTTAGTCCGATAATATGCTGAACATTTTATAAAATATAAATTATTATTATTCCAAATATGTAATAAATTTTTAAACAATTATAATCATATCATTTTTATATTTTATATTAAAAAGTCATGTCGACGGGACAACACTAAATGTATATTAAGTAAAAACGGTCAAAAGATTGCTCTATTGATGTATTAAATTTCAAATTCGAATTGATTAAAATGAAAAAAATTACAATTATTAATAAAATAAGTATCTAATAAATCTTTTTGTTACAAATAAAAATATTATTTATCTTTATAGATAAATTATATGAAAATGATGTTTTCAATTAAAATCCAATATTTTTCACTATTCATCAAAAATTATGTTTCTCAGAAAAATCTCATAACATATTACCTATGATAATTTATACATTATAAATACAATAATCAAGTTTATTTAATTAATTTAATTATCAAAATGTTTATATAACAATTTTTTATTATTTTTTCACATATGGAATTCAATAAATGCTTTGTTGAGAAAGTATTACTTCTAAATATATAAGGACTTTACCAAAAATGGTATCATTCAATAAATATATGTCTTATTAATCTATTTTTTTTATTTTTTTTTGAAATTATGTATTAAAATTCATATATATATATATATATGTTTAATTTGTAAGAAATAATATCTCATTTAAATGATTATAATAGTGAAATTATTTTTCATACAAACATTTGTGTTGTTGGTTACAGACACCAAGTTGGTATTGCGTGTAACATACAAAAATTTGTTATTATTAGTAATGTATGCCGAGTTGATGTTCCATGTAACATATATTGTGTTTGAGCTATGTAAAAGAAATATTTCACATTGGTTATTTTAAGGGATAAATGAAAAATTAGTTTATTCGGGAGAAAAATAGTCTAAAAATACTTGTGGTGTAACTAGGTCAATATGAACTATTTACTCAACACACATTAACATGATAATCTAAAATTTGCACAATATTTAATAGTATAATTATCAAATTCTCTACCTTGATTTGAAGAATTAATAATCATAGAACTAAAATAATAAATAAAATTAATTACACCAACCATGTGATCTCATGATAAACCAATAAACCAAAAATAAATCATCCATTTATGAATAAGAAACCATTTATATACAATAAACTATAATATTAATAGTATATAATAAATATAACATGTATATATTTTAGTATATATTAATGATGAACTGAAATAATATAGATAGGGATATCTTGTATAAAGGTAATCATTTCAAAAAAAATCCTAATTATCAATTACAGAGGCCAAGATTCATAAAAAGATCTCCCACAACTACATATGGGTTTATAGAAGATATTTAAAATACTAGAAATTATAGAGGCTTCAAAAATATATAGATAATCTTTCAAAAAACTATGTTATATCCTGATTGGGATATTTTCTACATTTATGAGTCAATATTTGAACCTCAAAATGAATAATACCCGTGAAGATCAATTTATCCCTTAAAATATATAAATTATTCTTAGTTGAAAATAAGATGGTTCGTGTAATGGATAAGGGTTTCACTACTTAGAAATATAACACTTCAAGAATAATTTTGTAATTTCCTACATTATTCCTCATGATGATTAAACCCAAGACTAGATACTTTTCATATCCTATGTGATGAATAATTGAGGAGATAAAACTCTAGGTAGACATGAAATCAAAAAATACATTATTTAAACTATATTAATGTGGAAAATTTAATACAAAAGGTAATTGTATAATTATGTATGGTTTTCCCATTGGATATGTAATATTTTAATATGATATATATTGGTATTAACTTATGAAAATAAAAATATTGTAGCTTAATACATGATTGATGACAAAAAAACTACGAAATGTCTTAAAATAGAAAATTATATTACACAGGTCACTCAATTCTAACACTCTAAATACATGACCCATCAACACACTGCGATAACACTTGTCAATCGATATCCCACGTTTCAAGAGATTCCATCATGCAATGAATAACCTTTTAAATATGAAATATCAATTTTAGGAACACCATCATTAATACAATATATTAAAGTACCATCAAATATACCAAAAAACCTTCACCAATTATGAAATTACAAAGTACATATATATTAAAATCATGTCTCTTATAACATTATAATTTACAAAACTTGATTTTTAATTAAAAATACAATTTTATTATTTTTTAAATATTATATCATAATGGAGTGAATTATTATTTAATATAAAATAAAAAATTTATGAATTATTTTTAAAAATAATGGTCTTTGAGAATATATTTATATTTATTTTAATAATAATATACTTTGATAAATATTTGTACATCTTGTTTTTTTGAAAATTTCAAGAATATTTTTAATCATTAATAATGAAAATTGATTTCATGGGGCGTTTTTATAAAATTTTTAAATTATCTGAACATATTTAATAAATTAATTTAAATGATAAAGCGATGAATATATTGTTCAACGAATTTAGTGACATTATTCTAATTTATGAAAATGCTCATTTTTTATAATATACTGTCATTTGAAATGTCATTTTTTATGAAATTTGGATTACTGTGAATGGGTGGTTTCATTAAATGATGTACGTATGTTTTATACATGGATCTTTTTTTTGTACATAACATGAGTTATTTTATATCCTTGGTTCATGAAGAAATCATGGGAATACCTTGGGTTTATAAAATTGATTCATCTTTCAAGTATATTTGTTTGGTGAGATTATGATGCACTTATATTTTTATTATAGATTATATTATGAAGTCGGTATGAAGAGATAATGAAAGATCATTATATGACTAGTTATATTTTTAATATTAATATTTGTTTTTATTTCACATTAAAAATTTACAAGATCGCATGTTTTATATTGTTACATAGCTCGTTTCCAACATATAAATTATTTTGAGGATATATTTGAGGATCCTTGAAACCCCTTACCATAGGTCTGTTGGTAGTGTTCTATTATTTATTATCAAAATCATTATCCATTTCATTATATTTATATTACCTTTTATTGAAATATATTTTATATTTCAATTGTATAATATTTTTTTATTGAAATGAATGTTTTATATTTTCAACAACATGTTTCTTGTTTTTCGTAAAATTAAACAAGAATTTTCATACATGAATTACATTATATTAATTATGGGTTTACAATGGAAAGAGAATGTATAGAATAATGATATATTCCTGTCATGATTTCAATATTTTCCATGAAACAAATCTTGGTGTGTGTGTAGTCTTATAGATATTTAATATTTTATTAGAGGGGATAATAATTTTCCTTTATATAGGTATTTAACCATTGGATTGAATATAGAGTAATGAATATGGTTAAATATGATGGTGTTCTAGTGTTAAATGGATTTTCTTATTTTATTCCATTATTTTTTTATATTCTTTTAAATAAACATAACTAAATATATTATGGGTGGTTAATATAATTATATATAGATTTATATAATATATTTTTCATAGAAATTATATTTTCTTTTTTTATCAATTATAATTTATATAGGTAAACCATTACCTTTTTTATAGATGATAATGTTTGATCTAATAAAACCCACTAGTGGTCAGGTAAATGATTTAGGATTATAGAAAGCTATTTCTGGTACTCTTTCATGGTATTAAAATTGATAATTTATAATGTGGTAGAATTGCATGAGCGATGAATTAGGTTAGTTTTATATAGTGTAAGGATCATTGTAACATGGTATGTAATCCCATAATGGGATTTCTCTACCCATTCAAATTAGATACACAATTTACCATTGGATTTTTATAAAAAACTGGTGGTTATCAACACTTTATTAGGAAATTTATTCTTCTTATATTCTATCACTCCATTTTAGATCATTATTTTTCAAGATATGATATATTATATTAATTATAATTGACATTATTTCTTTGAATGGTTATGAGTGGTTATCTAATTGATTGATATTTTACGGATCTATATCTATATTCATGAAATTGATTTTTTATTTATCTAATTACAATTGTTTTCTGATTGATTGATTAATTGTTTGTTTTCATGAATTACAATTTGTTTATTGAACTCTTTTTTTTAATTTATATTTTTAACATTTTTATTTTTATAAAGTATAGTATTGGTTATATAATTATTTTTTATAATATTCAAAAACGGGTTTTCATGATTTAGGATGATAGGTGGAACTTTACTATTAATTTTATAATTGTATGAGAAATAGAATAATATTAATATTTACTTTCCAAAAATGAATAATCAAACATTAATGGAATTGAAATATAAATTGAAATGATGAATTTATTATTTAGTTATGATAAGTGTAATAATATAATTTTTTGAACTTTTTATTCAAAAAGAACATAAAATATGAAGATTTTATCAACTAAAAATATTTATTCTTATTTTATCATTTCGTTTTATTGATATTTACTTATTGTCATTATGTGATTTGATTTAAATAAATAATTTTCACCTATTTATTATATTTTTCTAAAATATATTTCTGACTATTTTATTAAAATTTGGCATGTACTTGTCAATAAAAAGTTATTATTCTTGAAAATTTATTTATTGATTTTTGGATGGCATAAATTGAAATGGATCTGATATTTATTTTAAATTCAGAGAGAAAAATTTGTAACATTGGTGAAGTATTTCATTCATGAACTAATTTACAAGGATTTAAAACATCATTTTATGGGTCACTGTGTTTAATAATAGATAATATAGAATTTAGAAATGTATCAATGAACACGTTACTAGTATCTTGTTAGCAATAATTTCACAAATTAATTTTTTTCTTTCAGTCTTTATTATAATTATATTATCTAGTATGAAAATTGTGATTAAATAAAATCGCGTTTTTTTCTTATTATATTACAATTTTGTTAAAAATAATTTTTTGGGAAGAAATTATTTAGTCAAATAGTATTATACACTAGTGAATTTAACTTTTTTTCATCATGGAATAAATTTATTTATTTCCCTATGTAACAAGTAACTATTCAAATTTTAAAATGTTTTTTAAATTGGTTTAATGATTTTTTATTTATTTTGGTAATATTATTTTAACCACCAAAACCATTTGGAACTAGTTTTTGGAAATTTATCAACTGAATATCATTTTTCCATGGTTTAAAGTATTTTTATATGAATATATAATATCATGTGTATAATAAGGGATCCATTGAAATCCATGAGTTATTTCAATATTCTACAACGATTAAATTGTTTATATCATGATTAAATAAAAGAATCTTTTTATCATGTTTGGTAGTATGAAATATCTATATTTTTAAATAAAAATCAAAATTTTTTAAGAGAACTTGTTTCATCATTTAAACTTTTATAACCTATTACTAGACATGAGATCCATACAAAAAAATACATTTGTGGAATCCATGATATCTTGAGGATTAAAAATATACATGGAATCGAAGTGTGGTCATCAGAATGATTTATTCCCAAATAAACCATAAGTGAAAGTGATATTCCAAAAGTAATTCTGTTATGATAAAATTATATCTTATAGTCCCACAATAATATAGAATAAAATAATTGTAATCAAATATATTAAAAAAGTTGAAAAATAAGAAATAAGAAATAAAATATGTTATCATAGACTGGATACAACATCCTGATAGAAGAGTTGGAAAAAAATGGATTATCAATCCATTATTCAAAATATACCCAAGAAAAATCTGAATTTATATCCATGTGACATGTTGGACACCATTATTCCCAAAATACAATCCCATTACTAAGGAGATCAATAACCTACACATGAACTAGGTAAACCGCTCAGGCCTATCGATGGTATGTCAAAAAATAATGGTTAAATCATTCAAAATCTATGTTGGAAATTACCAGAGTGTCCAATAATATCATGTTATAAAATATATTATAAATGATAGTTTTAATAAATGATTTAAAATGTTATAATATTTTTTAAATAAAATAATGAAGAAATATTCTTAAAATATAATGTTTAAAACAAACTAATTTCATTATGAAATGACAATAAAACCTTTCTCAGTACCCCCTTTTTGTTATATACCCTCTATTCCTCTCTAGGAAAACACTTTTAAATCATAGAAAAATAAACGAAAATAAACTATGGAGGAAACAAACACTAATAAAAAACCATGTCTATGAATGTAAAAAGATAATATCAAAAATGAACTTTTGAAACATTCCATAATAGATCCATAAAACATTGATGTAGTATAATAGTTAATATAAATAAGTAGGAAATAATAATTAATAGGTTATCATGGGAAATACATAAGCAACACATAAGGTGTCCCTATATATAAACTAGTTTGATCTATCGATCTATTTATAAATGAATTTCTATTTAATTAATTTACAATACCCTCTAACCTTACCTCTCTAGTAGAACTCCCATTTGGAATTCAATACCAGAGTGGATTATGTTTTTTAAAATGGGACTTAATTGAAATCATCTACTATCTCTCACTATGACATCCCAGATCCACATGAATAGTAACAATTAAAGATGAGAAAAAATAGATAATGTTTCAACACAAATCTAATTTTCAAAATCATATAAGATTTTTTCAAATCCGTAAACAAACCTATTAAAACCACCTCTAAAGATAATAAAACATAATCACATGACCATATGAATATCATTTAATTTTTTTTTCAAATGGATGTAATAATAAATTATTAATAATGATAATGATAACATTTTATAATCCCTTTGAAAACCATTTATAATCATTTCCATTTGAATAATATTTTTAAGGTTCTAAAAGGGCCTCTAATTCATTATATTAAAAATAATTATTTAAAACCACTTTTGAAAAATGTCATGAAAACCAATGTTATTTTAAAACCCATGATCAAGTATGTAATTCTATATTACTTCAATATACATATATACATATAAAAATCTATATGTACAATCCCATGTATATAATGAAATGTAACAATTATATGTGTATATATATATGATCATTCATAAGGAATACTAAAGGATCTACGGTAATGGGACAATTAAAATAAATACAAAAATATAACAATTCAATAATGTAAGCCAACCAAAATCCACAATTAATATAAAAAATAAGTCAAATGTAATATCAAGATCTTAACAAAATAATATAATAGTGGAAAACAAATGATCAATATATAAATAAAAAAACCATTAGATATTTTATCATACACATCAAAAATGAATATAATAATTTAAACTAATTAATATAATATTTTCCTTTGATAATAGATTTATAAGTACAATTATAACTACCAAATATATCACCATTTTTTAAAAATCATTATTATTTGGATAAAACATGAATAGAATATAATGAAATATATAATTCAAAGAAAAAACATCCTCAAATGGAGTTTGGATGAAGTGAAAAATTCAACATGGAAATATGAAGTCTTAAGAAAGTATCCCAACAATATAAACTGATAATAATAACACTCTATTATCAACACATGATGCTATATGTATCATCCAAGAATGAAAAATAGTAATTGATCTAAAGAAAATAATAATAATCTGAATAAAAGAGGGATAAAATAAATTAACATCAGGGTTTCCACAATTAAATTGATAAAGTAATAGATGAAAATTGTTGGTAAGAGTATAGAGTAGGGTCTAGTGGTCCCTTTAAACTATCCTAGTCTCACGAGATGAAGGAGAGATGATTTGGGGTTTTAAATTACCATGGTTTGTATTCATATTCCATGTTTTATTCATTCTTTTAAAGTCACATGGTTATCCACAGGGGTTAACAAATAGTTTGGAATCTTTTCACCCTTCACTAGACACACGGAGACACCTACATGGTTAGTCTATGTCGTTATCCAATCCATTTTTTTATGATTTTAACCTTAGTATAATAATTATCAAACCCACATAGTATGACATCATGGTTTCAGAAACCATAAAAAATATTTCAAAATTGGTCTGCTAAAAACTGTTGACATACACTAGATTTTATACATGGTTTGATATAATTGTTCACCAACCATTTATAAGTGTTATAAATTATAAAACCATATTTTTCAATTTTTTCGACCAAATATAATTGAAATTATCAAAATTGTAAATATATTTAAAATATTCATTAGAATGAAGGTCATGTTGGGATAATCCTCTCATCCATAAATCATTCTCCCACTAAAAGGATATATAATTTGAAGTGAAAAAGAAAATACAAAATGAAATAACAATGAAGGGAAATTTACTTCAATTAAAACCAATAAATTCATGATGAGTCCACTAATTTTCGCAAAAAAAGAATCTATCTACCAATATATAACTTACAAGTAATTAATTCCAAAAAGAAACTGATAAATGGAGATACAAGGTGGGTCTCCCCATTATTTTGTTATTCACTTTCATGAAGGATGAAAAAAAACAAAAAAGTGGTGATATTTGATGGAATGCCCAAGGAGACTCAAAATAAAAAACAAAACATCTCACAAAAATAAAACATCAAACGAAAACATATTTCTCTGATTGAGAAAAAGATTTTGAACATCCCCAAATACATTCCAGAAATAATAGATAATAATAAAAATGCTGGGGGAAAACATGAAATTTGTAACTATTACTACCATCAATTTGATGCGTTCAGAAATTGTAACACAAAGAATTATTATTTATTTTTTTGAATAAATTAAAAATTTTAGCTCTTAGGTTTCAAACTACAACTAAAAAATCCTTCTTTACTGAAAAAGATATTTATTTACCATTACACAAAACAGTAGGGTTTTTTTTAGAAAAGTTATTTTATCAATATTGTTATTTAAATATAACTATTAATTCCAAGAAGAAAATTTTTTATGTGCGTATTATTAATTTTTTTTAAAATAATATATCAAATTGGTTTTTAACATTAAAAGTTATTGATAAACTAATATTTATGTTTCAGTTACTTATTTATACGTTTATAAAATACTACATTCACAAAAAAATATATTTTGAGAAAAATAATAAAAATATTTTTATTTTTATTTCGAAATTTATTTTTATAAAATAATATAAATTTTAAAATTAATAATTACATAATTAGATTATGGTAAATTATTGTGAAATTTCAGAAATTTTTTATTTTTTTAATGAAGAGTTAAAATATGAATTATATGGAATGTATTAATGATTGATTTATCAATAATATGAGATATATAATAATTAAAAAATATTCTGTAATTATAACATGTAATATGACTTTATTTCATTTAATCCAAAAAGAAAATGGAAACAATAGTCATGAATAGATACGACCCACTATCTCAATGTATGATGTATTTAATTTCTTATTTCTATATTTATATATTATTATAAATTTAATTATATTAAATATATATGTTATTAATATCATGTTTTTAATTTTTTTATGTTTATATCTTGATTTATATAAGATAACCAAAAATATAATGAATCAAAACATTCATTAAAACAAATTTGTCATTAGCAGAAACATAACAATAACATGGAATCATTAATTCAAGGGTAGTAAAATGCCATATGAAAATAATATTTGTATGATATTTATGAATATTATTATTTAATATATATATGATTAAATTATATTAATTATAATGAATATTTGAATCATAATGTTAGAAGTCAAGAGTTTAGGCAAGTTATTTTTTTTATCATGTTTCTCTCTATCTTATGTATATTTTGTAATTAACCTATATTGATCTATAAAATGTAATACATACCCTTTTACAAGTAATATACAGAATTTTTCATCCTCATTATATGTTCATTTCAATTTTATTTTTTTCGTCATTGGTATTCTGAATCAATGTTGATAAATTTATAAATATTTTATGTCTAAATCTCATCGTTTATCAGGACTACTTATGATTACATCTCCAAAGATGAAATATATTCTGATAATTATGAATATAATTTTGGAAAATATTTTCCTCTTTCAATTCTTTATATATAAACAAAATTGTACAATTTTTCCATTCTATCATAAATAATAGTAATAATTTAATTTTTAAAAGAAAATCTGAATTTATTTATCAATTTAGTAGGAATATTATTTTCATTCAAAACTATTTTTTATAAATAAATTAAGAAATATTTTGTTAATATATTATAATTTTTAAAATAAATTTATACAAATAATTATTTTTTACCAAAATATTTGTAAATTAATCATTATGATGTTGTCTTAAAAAAAGTGTGTTTTGATATTAATACAACTATGAAGGGAACCGTTGATTAATGTGTATATTATGAATGAAATTTTGGAAATAATTTAATTGAATCATTCTATATACATTTTCTATTTCGATTATCATATAAAATAATTTTCAAAACCATTTTTTATTTAGAATGGGTTTCTTTCAAGAAAATATATTTTCTCTTGAATAGTGTTAAATTATCTTTCAAATAAAATTTACATATATCATGACATATGTATGTGTTAATTTTTATTTACTAGGGATATGATCAAATAATACCTTTAATATTATTTATATGAAAGGTTTATAACTTTTTTGTCTTGATATTTATGAAACCCATTTATCTTGCATGGGTTATACCATGATAAAAATTTTATGAAACCCACTTCCATTCATCAATTATACTATAATAAAAAAATATGAAACTATAGAGACCAATGCTTTTCATAAATAAACAATAACTAACAATATAATAATATTTGAAACTTTATACAGTCAAATGTCAAAAGATTTTACTAGTCTAGTTCATTTGGAATCATGGAAACATTAATACTGGTACATAAATGAGATACATAATCTCCCATTATACACCTATTGACTAGAACCCTTATTAGAAATATAAAGAATAATAAATTTCAATATAACATGGGGTATAAAATCATAGAAATATGTGAGATATGATTTGTAGTAATAGTAAGTATGAGAGATAAATAATAATAATCTTGGGCATAATGTAATGAGAAAGTGATCATGAATATAGAAAATCATGTGCTTGAGGTAAAATATCATTATGTTGAATCATGGAATAAATATTAGATGTACATAAGACATGAATCTTAAGGAAATAAATAATATATTCTATAAAATCATAAAATAGTAAGAAAAAATTTATTTTTGGTAGAAACATGAGTATATATAAGGATTTCTATATATATCTACGAATTACTAATGGGAGCATCTTAGTTGAGAAATTTGATAAACGAACTTGGTTCACACCGTGTTCCATCAATATTTTACTAATCAGAGTTCACCCCATGTTTATTCCATGTAATACAGAACCTATTTCATTTTTCATTACATCAATGTATATAACATGAGATATAAATCATTTCCCAATGCATTGGGGGGATATTTGTACCAACCATCTAATAATGAAATCTTATATACATGATCCAGAGGATCGTTGAAAACAATATCATAAACCAGAAATTAAAGTGGTATCATAAACATGTATTAAAGGCATAACCTGTGATAAAATAAATAGGTTTCATAATCATTTAACCAAAAGAGTAACACATAAACGAGAATCTAGCTTCAAAAACATATAACCCATGAATAAGAAATAGGATTCCTGAAATCCCTGACATTATGAATAATACATTCAGATAAAGAATATTAATTGAACATTCATATAATTTTCTATAATAGCATTAGCAACATCAATAGATGTCATCAAATATTGATAATAATTTTTAAAATATCTTTCAAAAAACATTTTCTTAGGATAATAACCTTTCATATTTTAAAAATGATTTTTAATGCATAAAATCATTTTAACATAATATTATTAGAAAATAACATGAAAATATTATAACGAATACATATTTAAATTTAGAAATCCTTTTTCCTTGTAAACTTGTAAAATAATATTTTAAAAATATTAAAATAATTTGTATTTGAAAAAAACTTTTAAAACATTAAAAAATGATTTAAAACTTTTTTAAACCCATTTAAATGACATAATCTTAGAAAAATTATAATGAATAGTTAAAAGGTTCTAAAAACCATTACATTTAAAATAATTTTGAAAACACTTATGGAAAGCATGAAATTATTTAAAATCCATTTCATTGAAAATAACATTGATATTTTTTAATGAATCAATGAAAACGTTTTGATAACAATTTCATTGAAAATATCTTTTTAAAATAATAATGAAATATTGGATGTGTTTTTCATACATTTCTACTTATAAACATACGAGAGATGATTGAAATCAATTTGAAAAGAATTTTATTTTAAAATAAATTGAATACTTATAAATAAATGATGGAACCATTTTGAAAACCAATTCTTTGAATTTAATTTGATGAATTTCAATTATTTTTTTATACACATAATAATATTTTAAAATCATATTTCCAATTAAAATGATCACCATGGATCATTTAAAATCATTTTTATGAAATGGGTTTTTAATAGAATAGATTTTCTTACAAAGATAAGAATCGATTCAGATGGTCATAAATTGTTTCCCTAAATATTTTATGTTCCATTTAATAGAAAATTGGTACAAAAGATGATGAAATAATTAAAAACCATATGAAATGAAAATTGGAGATTTTTCTTTATAGATGGAAAATAATATTTAAATAAAGGAATCATAATCATAAATAATGTCGATAAACAATGATATTATGTTAATAAATATTTACTACATTGTAATTTGGGATCATACTATACATGTAATAATATAAAATTACATAAAGATTAAAATATGTGGAATTTCTTTTTATTCATGATATAAAATGTCAAATGGAGTTATATACACATCAAAAAACTATTTTGGTTTATAATAAAACATATGTCTTAAAGAATTTTTTTTTGAGAAACCTATTATCTTATCGATTTGATAGATTTCAATATATTAATCATATTATATAAAGATCTTTTAATGTATATGAAAATACACATAAATATAATTTTAATAATAATTTAATACATGAAATGGTAGTATATACACCACAAAAATGGAATGTGTCGTGAATAATGTATGTATCTTATTGAAATAATAAGTGAGATGAAATCCCATTATCTTGTGTCATAACACACTTCATAATCATACAAGATTCATGTATAATATATATTAGTTTATTGTAAATATTTTAAAGAACCATATTATTATATATAATACCATATGTGGTTTTATTATGACCTTATATCAACATATTTTTAACAATTCCATGTTAAGGATACGCTTTGGGAAATATTTTCTTTGTTTATCACACACGAATTAATATTTAATATATTTTGACTATATATATATATTAATTTTAAATATATAAAAAATATATAATCATAATTTATATTCATTATATGTGTATTAAAATAATATATAGAATTATTATGTATGAAATCAAAAAAAACCATCAGGGAGATGGTTAGTCGTACGTATGCATGAACGTTGATTAAATTTAATTATCGTATTAAATGAAAGAAAATAAATAAAATATATGTAAATATATATATATATATATATATATATGATTATTTAATTTTAATTATATATTATATAGATCATATTAGTTCACTAAACCCATAATTAATACATTCGATGTAATTTGTGAACTAATCACAATTCTTTGAGGGGCGGTAATCGACACTTCCTCAAATGAAAGTAGTGTTTTTAAAAAAAATGGGATGTATAAATATATGTGTGGTAAAAGGAATAAATAGGCATAAATTCATCATAAATATAATATATAACCTATATAAATTGTCTTTCCATCATAATATTGACAATGATATGTGGTTATGGATGAATGAACAATCATAATTTAGTGAGGCAGTAGTTCACCACACGCATAAACATTTTTTTATTATCCATTAGATGGATGTGTCTGTTAGTGTAGTTAGAACAATTCAAATAATAAAATCTAAATAAATCTAGTATAATGGTTTTTTAAATGAATGGAATAAGATTAATTGAGGGGGTGGAGAAAAAAAATAAAATAAAGTAGTTTGTTGGAGATTGTTACCTATTAATCCAGAAAAATCCTTTTTCATTGAACCAAAGGGATTCCACAAAAATATTTTTTCAAAATGGGAGGATTAGAGGAGGAATTTATGGAATTTGGTAATATAATTTATCAGATATTGGAAAATTCATAGTCGTGCTATAGATGTGAATAAGAGGTAGAGTGCCTTTATTTTTTTAGTATAGAGGGAGTGAAACTCTTATCAATACAAAAAGGTACTCAATAATGGGATTCCACATTAAATAAAAAAGAATAATAAATGGAAAAAATGTAATAATTTTATCTCATAGTCAAAAAATACACATCATAATAAAATATGTTCATTTTAATAATTTGGTTCTTTAACTTCTATGATTCCTCAATTTTGTTATTTTATTTTTATTAATTCATATTATTTTATATCCTATGTAATAGAACAATTATCATTAAAATAAATTTCTATTTATTTTTAAATATATATCTAATGAATTATAAATATTATAAATAATTTACAATATAAAAAACTAAACTGTTTTGAAAATTAATTTGGAAAACAAGCACATGTGCCCCCAAAAAAACTACTTTAATCCAATCTATGATACCAATGTTTTTAAAATATATTGGTTAATAGGTTATGTATAAATGAAAAATTGGTCCATTAATATAACATATTAAAAAAATTTATCACTGAAAAATTACCTGTAAAAATATTGTTTTTTATAAATATAAATTATTAAATAAAACAACATTTATTGTGAAATAAAAATAATGTCATATTTGATATTATTTGTTTAATTTAAAATTTAAAATATATTGAAAATATTTTAATTCAAATAAATTATACTTATATATTTTATAAATGATATATTAATCATAAAAAAAATAAGGACAAAAAATAAAACTATTAACTTCACTTTTCACATTTATAGAATAAGTTATTTTAGTCTGTCATTAACTACATAATCATTACGTTGTAGATTCATAAGAATTTTATGTAAATAAATCACTTATAAAAATTATTTATAAATTTTAATGATAAAAATATCTCATTTATATTTAAAAGGGATATTTATAAAAAAATATGATGTTTTTTACATATCTCATAGTTTTATGAACTCTAATGGTATAGAATGTTGCCTTTTTGTTTTTTGAATTACATAACCATTTATATAGTGAACACCCATTTCATAGTATGGAAACAACCCATATAATTATAAATAATAAGGGATGTGGAATAATAATTGGAATCCAATTTATTTTAAGAATGTTTCTATAACTTTTTGGTCATTAAGATTATGGTTTAGTTCTTAATTATGCATAATCATACCATAATCACTATGATTATTTTTAATCACCTTCAGTGATTTTTTAATTATCAAAAAATCATTTTATATTATTATACTAAAAATGTAATAATGATTATAACCATTTATTAATGTTATTTCTCCAAATTCAAATCACAAAAATAGAAAAATTAAGCTTAATGATAATTCTAATGGTGTGGGGAGAAAATGGGTTTTAATGTTGAAAACATCTAATGTTAATTAATTGTTTTTATCTAGTTTCACAAAAATAAACATTTTCCAATTTCCTAAATTAAGTTAATATATTATTAATATGTCTATTGTTTCTAAAAAATATTTGTTAAAATATAATTTAACACAAATCATTTCAAAAACAGAATTGCTATTTTAACTAAATTGTAGTAATTTTTACAATTAACCATTAAGTAAAATTTCACAAAAAAAATAAGAAAAACACCGTAATATATTTTTGACATTATTTAATAAAAAAATTAAGCTAATTTAATCAAATTTGGTATCTATGAGTGTCTAATACTAATTTCATTATTTTTCATCATTGGATATAGAAAATATTTTCTTTACAAAAATAGTATTTAGAACATATAAATACTTTATAAAACATTAAATATTTAACCATAATTAGGATTTATTTATATAAAACCATTATAATTTTAATATTAATTATTAATATACATATTACGTAGTCTATCGGCAAGGTTATAACAATTTCATAAAATATGATTTAATAATAAAATGATATTTCATATACACTCTATGTTTCCGGTAACATACTCTCAGTCTTTGTTCTGTGGATTGCAAGCCATGTTAGTGATGTTTGAAATGAATGATCAAATTATGGTAATATAAATCTTCAAAAGAAACTTTTTTTTTTGGAAAAACATTTCATAAAACTTGGGGTGTTACATTCTACCCCCCCCTAAAATTAATTTCACCATCATTGTTTTGATGGGTTAATATTGGTTTAATAATTTTAAGAACATTTAATATATTAACAAATGATGCAAATGAACTATAAAACACCCTTTAAAATAAGTAATATGGATCCATGATAGTTACTTTCACGACCCATCACCCAATGCCCATGATGTGACTACCCCAAACTCGCCTTCCATAGGCCAGGGAAAGCGACTGGCACAAGAAGGGTGTACCCATAAAACGGGAAGGAATTTCCTTTAAACTTGTATAAACCCAAAGAGTAATAGGCAATAAGGTCCTACCACTCATACTAGAATACAACAAAAGCAACTATGAAGTTAACTATTGTAGTAATGAGTGCTAAAATCAAGGGGGCGGAATACAAGCCCAACTGGAAAATTACAAGTACAACTGAAAAGTACCAAACCACAGAAAGGTGAAAAGTAGAACCTAGATTGTCCACCATATATCCTACCTGAATGGTAGGTACAAATAGCATCTATAGTACATCATGTCTGTATGTCTCCTCCGCATCAAGTCTCACCGGATGTCCACATCCGAGCATCGTTCAGTCCTGGCTCCCTCAGAACCGACCAATGTTGTACGTCGTCTTCACAAGACATGACAAGGTGCAGGTGAATCCCATGGAGGTTTGAGTATAACGATACTTAGTTGGGACCCCAAGAACCCGAAGGTATCCTAGATTTACATAAATAAAAACTACAGGTCATGAAGCAAATGTTAACATCAAAAGTCAGCTCACACAAGGTGTCAGTTTAGGTCAAGGATAAAAGGGTTTTCACAAATTCTAACTCCTCGACTGTTGGATGAACTCCCCCTTTATCAAGTATAGTGGGCATGTTGGGTCAATGAAATCCACTTTCTACTATCCTTGAACTATTGTGGTACCCATCCATAATGGGTAATGTGGGCATGCTCAGTCACACAGAGCCGCTTCCCACCATGGGCATGCCGGGTCACATAGAGCAGCTTCCAACCATAGTCGAACTAAGGTACTGCTCTTGTCGAGCATCGTGGGTCGGCCGGTTCTAATAGAGTCGCTCCGTACTGTGGGCCTGCTGGTTCACACAGTGCCGCTTCCCATTGGGCCAATCATCAAGCATTCTCCAGGACTAAACCAACCGTATGGTTACATATTTAGTCTGCTTCGGATAACCTCACCTCAATCCACCCGCTGCATCTAGATATAGGTGGAAGTAAGAAAAATGTATATTCTAGGGTAGTAACCATAACATCATCAATCACAAACCTCAAACATCTCAACTGTTGGAGAACTCCTCCACTATCGATTACAGTGGGCCCATCGGGTCACACATAGCCGCTTCCCACTATCCTTGAACTGTTGTGGTACTCATCCCTGGTGGGTACCATGGGCGTGTCGGGTCTCACAGAGACGCTTCCCACCATGGGACTGATAGGTCACATAGAGCAGTTTTCCACCTTGTCCATCATCAAGCTGCCTTCAGTTCTCATCCAACTGTTGGGTTTTGTACATAACACGCATGGGAGAACCACTCATCAAGCCATCAGTTCATAAAACAGATATTAGGTTCTCAAGATAAGACCTTTTTAGTGTTCCTACGAGGTACTGGGTCCAGGTCCGGTCCACCTCTGTTAGACCAACCAGACTAGGTTCAGCATGCGCTGACCTGGGTCGATATGGATTTACCCACCCCATCTAGGGTCCAACCCGACTAAGGTCAACCCGGACCAATGGGCCCGACCCGTCCTAACTGAGCCGTGGGTCAGGCTACTGGGACTCGGTTCGGTCTACTGGATCGACTCGGCGGTTCCAACTGCTTTGTGGAGTATGACACCAGGGATACCCGGACTCCGTATGTTTGGGTAGGGAAGACGAGGCATGTGCCCATGTCAGCGGTTCATGCCGTGGGGGTTGACACCAATGAGGCGCCATGTGGCGCCACAAGTCCCCCATGTCATGACTGACGGGCCTCCACTATTCCGCCAGGAGCGCTGCTGGAATGCACCCCTTCTTCCAACCACATGTTGATCTGGAGTCACATAGTTCCCGCTGCGGCCAACATAGGCTACGATCTTGTTGTCTCATGGGCACGCCACCGGGGGTGTGCCCCACCTCCGCTCTGCCGGCTCCGTCATGGCCGGCGGACATTCCAGATGACCACTCCTTCAGTTTCCATGAATGACAAGCCATGCCCCACCTTTTTAATCATTAGTTTGCGGTGGCATGTCGCACCCACTCCATGGCAGGTCGGTTAAAGTCGCTCTAACGACCAACATAGATTTTTGTCGCGGCCTCCTCTTGTGGCATGCGTCGACGCGCTATCCACCATGTTTCCAATTAGTGTCATTACGCTTTCAGTATTCCATGGAGGCACAAGGATGTAACAAATATAGAGGAGGGTTCGGGCTGGGTTTGTTAGGCCCACACCCTCCGCGATATCTCATAACATGAGTGGGTTAAGGCTTTAATAAAAATTGAATTAAAAAACCAGATAAACCCCACTATATTCTCCACAACGACCTCCCGCCATGACAAATGAATCAAGGGTCAAACCATTAGTCGGTTCACCCACGTTCATCATGTTATCCAAGAACAGGGAAGAGGAAATCAATAAAAATAATAAATGAATAATCCCCCTAACTCATGTTCATTGCACAATGTCCACGTTTGCAGATGTGTCAGTATTTGTCTCCCCACAATAAGCCTCCAACGGCGACGCTCTATCGTCTTTCTTCAGTTCTTGGATCGAGGTCACTCGTTAATGCCCGCTAGAACCAGTTCCATCCACCATGTGTTGGGCATCACAAAACATTACTATATCTTTGTCGTCTGGTCAATTCATCCCAATTCCTCCCTCAAGCTCCATATAAATAGGAGTGGGGAAGTGTAAGTAACGATAGTGGAATTTTCGAAGGTACATATAATAGGAACCTTCTGAAACTCCAACAACGTTGTTACATAGTATTTGAAGGGTCATGAAATTTAAGGGATTCACTCGCCACTGGTCCCACACTACCTCTTGTATTGTGGAGGAAAAGCAATAAAATAATGAGATTATTTTATTTCATTTACATTTAAATGACACAAAAATTTACTTTTTCTCTGGACCTACTGTGATCTATGTAAACCCTCACTTAAGAGAATACTGACACTACAGATTCAATGGTGCCTTCAGATTTTTAATCCAATCACCTATTCAAACGTTATATAAATCCACTCATGTTTTTACTGAACGTACATGAAAAATGTTTAAAAATTAATAACAGCCACCCTCGACGCACTCCGGTCGAGGTTAGGCTTCACCTAAGTGAAAAACACCCCAACGAACCAAACTATACTCTTAGATTTCTAATCCAAGTTAATCTTTAATATAAATATATTTTTCAATAAAATAATTGTTACTTAATTATTTTATTTATGGCCAGAAACAAAAACTCACTAGTGGCCCACTCTGGTAAATGTTAGTATCTATCTAAAGAAATAATACCCTCACAAGTTCATCGGTGGTATCATATATTTAATCTAGGTTACCATTTTTGAGTTATAAACATTTGAAAATTAAAATTATATATTTTATTATTTTATTAATGGTTATTATATTTTGGTTTTTTATCACTGGAGGCCTATACTAACTAAACATAAGTCACACCTAGGGTACACCTACCATCCAATATGAAACAGTTCACTCTTATTTTTTATTTGTGCAACTGTTTAAGTGTTATTGCATTTTTTTCAGGAAAAATTCTTACATGAGCTATTTAATGATTAAAAAAACATCAAAGGACCATTCTGAGCACTACGGGCCTCAGAATCATGCACCATCATATTTGGCGGTAATGAAATTATTCCATATAATAAGAAAATATTTATATGGAATTTTTGGGACATTACATTTTCCCAGACATAGGGCTATACAAATCGAAAAGAAAAAACATATACAAATGAAATAAATGGGGGTACTAAGCATGAATCTCAGCCTACCAATACCATGTTCTCTATTGGAGGATCATGTACTTCCAGAGAACGCACACAAGAGGTATCAACCGCCCATTAAGGACCCACTCGTGTCGATACTGAATCTCTAATGAAGCCTCTATAATCATATCCACATTGTCTAAGTCCAAATCGACATGGTCGATGATGTAAAATTGGTCGTGCATGTATCTCCACTACTGGGATTTGTTGATGATGTCGTGAACCTTCTCCAACTATGGTGGAAGTGACAAGAAGTATGTCACATCACCTATCCTCCAAAGTATCAGAAAAGGTATGATAAACCTCGGTGAAAAATTGGGGCCTTAGCCAAATCTCCATAGTCCCCATTGAAGAGACACTCAAAAGAATACGTAGCCCCCTCCTAGAACTTCTATGGTATCCATTTCTTATCGGTAGAAGACTTCTACTAGTTTATCCAGGCTTTAGTTTCTAACAAGTGAGGCATTGTGATAAAAACTCCGCCACTACTTCCTTCTTCCCTGGCCACCAGTACTGAAGCCTAAGGTTTTAGTACATCTTCACCCATTCAGGATGTACCATTAATTGGGATTTCTGGAAGTCCCTCAACACCTCCTCCTGAAGCATCACCGATACCATGGTGTGTCTTTTAATGAAGAGGACGTGCTTCCCACCTTCACGAAATCCTTCAGGAGACCGTCCTGAGGATACCTGAGCACATCGAGCCTCACAGTCAATGTCCTAAAGCTGTACCACCCTAATTTACTGAAAAATTATCGGAGTGACAGTTATAGAGTGGATGTAAGTAGCTCCATCTTTATCTACGAAGGACATCCACAACGTGACTAGCTGCTCTGACACCTAACTTAGTAGCTGTAAACCTGACCTCATTCTATGTGTGTAGGATACTACATTCCCCTTCCATATAGTATAGACTATCTCAAAGTCATAGTACTAGAGGAACTCTGGCCATTGCAGATGTCTCAGGTTCAGTTCTTTCTGAGAGAAGATATACCTGATACTCTTGTGATCATAGTAGATTGTAAAATGTCCACCCATCAAGTAGTTCCACCACATCTTTAGCACAATGTCCACTACTGCTAACTCTGGGTCATGGTCAACATATTTCTACTCATCATTCTCTATCTAAGCTCCAAAATCTTTGCTGACACATTTCCATCCATAGGAAAGGCTCCACCTTTTTGTCAAAACATTCATGGGTGTCACTAATGTTGAGAAGTCGGGTACAAATCTTAGGTATAAACGATGCAAAGAAGACATACCTCTCCTTTCAAGGAGGTAATCCTGATAAAATATTTTGAAAAAATTTCCCCATGCATTTCCACTCCAGTTTTCAACTGAAAAAAGAAAACTCTTGCTTCCATGAGGTTACATATGGATGACCCAAGAGTGATCATCTGCACCCTATTATGCATGAGTTTATCATGTGCTACATGTTTTTCTATTTTTACCATCCAATGAAAAACACATTACACATTGTAGATAAACCAAAACCTTTTTTATTAATATATTCAATTTGAGTATGAACTATGGATTCCCATTCCATAAGTAATCTAATGTCGTAAGGCCTCGATGCTGACACAAAGCGGTTCCAACCAAAACTCTAACATAAAGGTTCATATCACACCATCGGTGTATGTGTGATTATAGAGTCTCTTCAAAAAGGTATCTCTGGAGGTATCAGTCATGTCAATGGTTTAACAAGAAACTCTAGTTCTTGGAAACAATTTTTGGTAGGATAGAATGATCGGTACTTATGTCTGTTGATATGGAAACTAGTTGAAGACACAGACCATACCTTTAGTCATTCCTGGAGACCTTGGGTCACACTCCTTTATCGAATTTAGCTACTCCCTTCCCCTATCCACCAGCTCCCTGAGCCTAGTGGAGACCACATTGAGTTGGTGGTTGTAACATGTCGAAAAATATACCACATTATACTCTACTTGAAGCACCACTTCCACATCTGATGCCCTCCATATTAATCTATCCCTATCACTTCCTCTTCCGGAAAATTTTTTCATGCCGTAGTATTAGAGATTGGTGTCAATTTCTTGCCTTCATACTGATAACATTCATTGTCTGTATTCTTTCATCCAAAGAACATTCAACCTCAATGTTTCCCTCTAACACCCTTACATTAGTATGAATTCATAGAGGATTATTGCTTGCTTGGATATCCCTAAACACACCTAGATCAAAGGTCTAGGCCCTGAAGAATGATCGTACTAAAATCATAGAGTTCCTAAAATGGTCGGTATGACTCAATGAATACTTAACTATTGACATGTCATCCTTTCGAAGTTGTAGAAGCTATAGGGAACACTCATCCACCTCCTGAAGCTAGTCCTTAGCTGCCTGTGAATCAGGTTAACCTCGGAACCTGAGGGTTATCTGATGCTGAAACACATGTAAGGCACTAAGCCTACATTTGACATCTACTGGTAAAGCCGGATTTAACTGCTGACCAATGCCCAATGATACAGCTGACACACTACCCAAAGGTACTCTCTTGGGAAATTGTCAATGTAACGAAGCTTCATCGTTAAGTGGACCATCCTCATGGTAACACATTGGAAAATACTAGAAGCTAATATTACTATATTCTCTACTAGTTTCTCAACTAGGAGGAATACTTTTGCCACATCCCCTATCAAATCCTCAGCCGCCTGCGGGTCTGCCTCACCGCGGAACATCAGAGGCCTCTACCGGTGAAACATGTGCAACTCTCTCTGTCGGTTTTTACCCTCTACTGGTGGGAAAGGTGGAAATGTCTACCCAATGGTTAGTGGTGTTGTTTGTACAACACCAAATGGTGTTAATGCTGTATGTGGTCCCTAGATTGCATCCTAATCACTCAGTGGGCCATCATTGAATACTCTCATAGTAACCCGAACTGGTTGTATATGCTGTGGAATCCGGATAAGTAATAGGTGTGACACAGTCAATATGTTATACCTAGTGACCTAACTCAAGTGATTGAAATGAAAACATTCCAAAACACATTCAATCAGTGTTTTTGTGCACTGAGTCAGAAATCAATATTCAGGGTCATGGTGTATGGATACGTAAGCCACCGCACTAACACTGGAGTCCACGAACATAAAAACACAATCATTACACAAACAATATTGCCACATCAAATAGATCAGAGTCCAAGTTCTTTAGTAGAACCGAACTCCTCTGATACGAATTTATCATGGCATGTCCCCCAGGTCTAATGTTGTGACTACCCAAATCCCGCCTTCCATAGGCCGGGGGCTGGTGACTATCCCCAAAAAGGTATATCCCTAAAATAGGAATACATTGCCTTAAAACCTATAAAAACTCACTGAGTATAATGACACAAGGGGAAACCACTCAGAATAGAATGAAAAAAAAGTTACTATGAAGTAAACTGTTGTAGTAATGAGTGATAAATGTAAGGGGACCAAAATACAAGACCAATTGGAAAAGTACAAGTACACCTAAAAATTACAAAACAACTGAAAGGTCAAAAGAAGCTCCTAAAAATTCCACCAAAGATCCTACATGAAGGGTAGGTACATATATACTTCACAACACATCATGTTCACCCATCTCCTCCATGTCACATCACGCCGAATGTCCACCTCCAAGCACGGTATAGTACTGGCTCCCTCAGCCCCGATCAATGTTGTACGTCATCTGCACAAGTCACGACAAGGTGCGGGTGAATCCCATGAAAGGGTGAGTATAATGATACTCAGTAGGGACCCTGACACCCCGAAGTTCTCTTAGAGTTATATAAAGAAAAACAACCATGAATGAAACAAAATATCCCAACACAAGTCATATCACACTAGGTATCACATTAGGTCAAGTATAAAAGGGTTATCACATCATCAAACTCCTCAGATACTAGAGAAATTATCATCTATTGAGTATAGTGGGCCTTCCAGGTCACATATAGCCACTTCCCACTAATATATAACTGCTATGGTATCCATCCTTAATGGACATCTTGGGCATGCTTGGTCACACAAAGCATCTTTCCACAGTGGGAATTTCGGGTCACACAGAGCTGCTTCCCACCATGGATGAACTGTGTTACACATCTTATAGAGCATCATGGTTATACATGTTCACACAGAGCTTCTCCCCACTGTGGGATTACTGGGTCACACATAGCCACTTCCCACAGGGCCAATCATCAAGCAGTCTTCATGTCTCAACCAACCGTTGGGTTCCATACATAGTCTGCTTCAAAGAATCGCTCAACAAACCAATCAATGCATCTTGATACCAATGAAAGTAACCACATTATATATTCTGGGTTAGTAACCATAGAATCATCAATAACAAACCACAAACTCCTCAACTGCTAAAATACTATTCCTTTATTGAGTAAAGTGGGCCTGCTGGGTCACACAAAGACACTTACCACTAACCTTGATGTGATGTGGTACTCATCCCTGATGGGTACCATGGGCATGCCGGTTTACACATAGCTGCTCCCACCATGGGCCTATTGGGTCACACAGAGGTGATTCCCAATATGGCCATCGTAAAGAAGTATTCGGGTCTTAGCTAACTGTATGGTTCCTTACATAGCAGGCTTGTGAGAACTAATCCTCAAGACATAAGTCATATTAAAAATGGTAATAAGTCTCACAAGGAAGTAACACGATGATCTTTCATGTCACAAGGATTCCAACTCAATAGACAACACGCCAATAAAATGCTCTGTTTGTGCATTATTGACATTTCATTGCCGAGGGCCCGGTGGGATTCAGGTGCAATCCAACATGGCCTTACACCAAGATTCTCCAAAATTCTCATGGAGTTGGAAAAAAGAACATTCTCCCTCGAAGGATCCCAACAACGTAGATGGTTCATCAAAAAAGCATCTGGTACTCAAGATAGGGCCCATTAAGTGTTCTTGGGCAGTACTAGGTCCGGGTTTACTCCGCCTCGGTCGGACCGGCCTGACCTTATCTAGCATGGTCTGACACGAGTCAATCGGGGTAAACCTGGACCATCTACGGAGCGACCTAACCCAGATAAAGTCATTTCGATGGGCCCAGGCCAGCCTGGATGAGGCGTGGGTAAGCCCGTGGAGCGGCGGGTCGGTCCGCTGGATAGACCCAATGGTGCGACTTGCCTGGCAGCGTGGAACATTAGGGATACCCGGATGCGGCACATTCGGGTAGGGTTGACTTTTCATTGGACCACGTTAGTTGGTCATCCGGCGGGGGTTGACCCCAATAGGGTGCCACATGGCGCCCCTGGTCCCTCGTGCCACGGCCAATGGGCCACAACTTTTTCTTCGTGCATGCCACTCATTCATTCGCCATCCACCGGTCGTCAGTCGATCCGGCTGCCCCCTGCTCCCACCATAGTAAATCATGGATGCAGTCTTCCTGGTGCCTGAGCGTGCCATCATGGAAACGGCCCGCCTCCACTCCGCTAGCTCTGTAGTGGCCAAGTGACCACTCCTCCAGTTTCCACAGATGATGAGCGGTGACCATCGATGTTCATCGCAGCACATGATGGAACTCCATGACTCCTCCGTGGAAGGCTGGTGGCAGCCTCTCTGAAGACATCCGTGACTTTGTTCCACGACCTCATCTTGCGACGTTCATTGATGCTCTATCCACCACTTAGTCAATCTGTGACGTCGCACTGTCGATATTTCATGGAGGCACATGGATTTATCATATATAGCGCAGGGATCAGGCTGGGTTCAATAGGTATGTGCCCTCCGTATTAGCTCGTAACATGCGGGGGGTTAAGAGTTTAATAACAATTGAATTAAAAACTTGATAAACCCCACAAGATTTATTGCAATGACCTCCTGCAAAGAAGAATAAATCATAGGTCAGCCTATTAGTCTGATGGCTGGTATTCATTGTTTTATTAATGAATGAGGAAGAGGAAATCAATTAAAATCATAAATAAATAAACCCCTACCTCTAGTTCATTGGAGATAGTCCACGTTTTAGGAGGTTTCAGCGGTCGTCCTCCCTGCAACAAGCCTCCAACGATATCGCTCTATTGTCATTCTTCGGTCCGTGGTTCTGGGTCACTCATCACTGCCCGCTAGAACTGGCTCCATCTTCCACGTATTGGGCTTCGTGGTACTTTACTAGAGCTTCTCCGCTTGGTCAAGATGTTCTAATTCCTCCTCCAAACTCTATATTAATAGGATAGGTGGAGTGTATATAATGATCATGGAATTTATGAAGGTTCATTAAATAGGATTCTTCAAAAATACCAACGATGCTTTGACATAGTATTTGAAGGGTCTTTCCATTTAAGGGATTGACTGGACGCTGGTCCCACAAAACTGCTTGTCCATTGGTGGAAATGAAATAAAATAGTGAGACTATTTTATTTCATTTCCATATAAATGTCACAAAAATTAACTTTTTTTCTGACCTAATGTGGTCAATGTAAATCATAACATAAGCGAATCTCGGCATTGTGGATTCAACAGTGCCCTCATTTTTTTAATCTGAGGACCGGTTAATATGTTATAAAAGGCCGCTCATGCGTTTACTGAAAGTACCTGAAAAGAAAATCGGAAATATAATAATTGTCACCCTCATATCGTGCCTATTTAGGTTAGGCTCTTCCAATGTGAAACACGTCCCAATGAATGCAACGGTACTCTCATATTTGAATCTGAGATACCGTTTAAATGTTATGGATTTAAAATAAAATAATTGTAAATTAATTATTTTATTTTCGGTCAAAAACTAACTTTCAACTGTTGTACACGATGGACAATGTTAGTATCTGCCTAATGAAAGCATACCCTCCCATGTTCAGTGGTGGTTCCATATTATTAATCTGAGCAACCATTTCTGAGGTATAAGCATTTTAAAAATTAAATAATTAATTTTATTATTTTATTTTCTATAATTCCATTTTATGGTTTTCTCATAGGTGGTCTGAAAGGAATAATCTTATGTTGCACTAAGGGTAAACTCGCCATCCTAAATACAATAGTGCCATCAGATTTTAAATTATTGCAACTATTTAAGAGTTGTTCAAATTTTCTAGGAAATATGATTATGTGAACTATTAAATGTTTATAAAAACATCGACAGACCATTCTGAGCAATCTGGGCATTGGAATCACTCGCTGTCAAATTTATTTGTCTTGAAATAATTCCATATAATAAAAAAAATTCTACAGAATTTCTGGGACATTACAGTTACCCAGAGGTGCACCTTTTTGGGAATAAACCTATGAGAAAATAGTTGGAAAGTGAAAACATGAACATGGATCCAAAATCTAACTATCATGATCTGGGGGAGAGTGATAGTGTACCTGTGTTAGAGAATCTTAACAATAATAAAGCCATAAATATGATATTATATAAGGTACCATCTGACCTGTTGGATATAATGGTATGAGGATAAAATTTTTATTTCAAAATTCATTTTTATTTGTTGATTAATTTCCATGAAAAATTATACTTATATGTCATCTGGACTACAAAAACCCTTTGTTTTACATTGTTACATTTCACTTATTTCTCTAATTATGATGCTGTCTTTTTCATTCCTAGTGTACAAATAGATCATGAGACCCATGATATTCTTTCCCAGTAGTTATCATTAACACACTTAATTTTGAATAGGATATCTAATATTCATATATCGTCATATGGACAGATAACACTTTCATCTTATTGAATTCATTTTAAGTTTAACATAAAAATTCCTTAAATTTTAAACCTTATGAACCATCCACAATTGAATAATTCAAATCATTGGAATGAAATTCTTGAAATATTTTTAACAATAATCCAACATATATAAATAAGTACAAATTAGTTGTCACATTATAGGAATATGAATACCCTCCTCATATATTCCCATGAAACATGGTAACAACCTTAATTACCATAAAAACTTTTGAAAAAAATTCATGATTCTTTATTCCAATGATTAATCTATTTATTATTTAAATCCAATAACTTCTAAACATAATCCTTGATGAAATAAGAAACTACATCAATTACCAGTTCTAGGGTTATTCATATTGCCCATTTTACAAATTATCATACCATATATCATTATATAGATATCAATATCTTGATTTCACGAATTAATTAAGGGATAACATCCCCTAATAAAAATACATCATTTCTATGAAATCACTTTGTCATGTGTTCACCATGATTCAACAGTCCTTTTAAATCATGTGTGAAAAAATAGAATGAAATTTTTTACATATTTCTAGATTCATATAACATAATATTTGAATTTTAAAACAAATATAATTAATTAATTCAACATTATTATTTAGTCATTACATTAGATAAATTAAGTTATTCATTAATACATCTCTACTGGAATATGAAATATTATTCATTTTTATGGTTCCTAAAACTAAATATAATAATTATACATATCCTTAAGGTATAACAAACTAGAAAACATCACATTCCTTTCACATGTTGTTTATGGTTACATTTTCTTAATAAGTATATAAAATAATCATACAACCTTAGGGATTCTCTTTTTGATATTTACACTTTGGAAATAATTTATCATAATGATCGTACATTGAAATTGATTAACAAGAAATGATATCAATGTTCCTTATGGTTTTATCCATTGACTAAAACCTTAAAGCTTAATGTGAGGAACATTTATCTTATTGGGATACAATATAATGATGTAAAATTAAATATAGGGGTGAATAAATCATGGATCATACATCTTTAATATTTGAATCATTGGGTTGATCCTTGGTTATTCACAATCATCATCCATTTATATCCTTCAGGATGTTTTCTTGTTTTTGTGAATTCACAACAAATATCCCCCAGGAGTGTCAAACTAGGTGTGAAAGAAATTCTATTTTTGTGTTCTAGATTTCCCCGAGTGAAGCCAGGGACACCATGTTGGAGTTGTTACCCATATGTACATCTATTCTAGACCCACATCTACATAGAGAATCCATACACGTATTTTTTTCAAGGAAAATAGTCACTCTATCCTTTACCAAAATTCTGTGTCACTCTTGTATATTGTTCCTTATCCATAGACTAATCCTCGTATATTTCCAACGTGTTCCCAAAAATGTTTTCTCATCCAAGGTTTAAAATGTTAACTAATCCTCTTATCTTATATCAACTACAAGGACACTCTATTTTCATACATTTACATAACATAACTTTTTTGGAATACATAGAACATTACATAAATAGACTACCAAATATCGTACTGATATAGTGCCTTTGGAAACATGGAAACCAAAACAATGGTATACAAATGAAGTACACCATCTATCAACATGATTCTTTTTTATATGACATTTTTTAATCAAATAAAAAATAATACATATATTTATAACCTAGGGGAAGGAAACATAAAAAGAGGTGATCACAAATGCTTAGTATGGGTTAAAAATGGAGATACATAAGAATAATCATGAGAATAATGATATGATAACAAGATCCTAAAAAAATAACATTATTCATCATAAAGACCATAAACATGATTCATTGAATTAATCATTATAGTTAATTAGAAATGAATTATAATGAAATAAATAACGTAAGCGGGGAAACCATAACATAGGAATAAAACATGGAATTATGAACGATACAAAAAAATGTATTATGTTTTCTATAGTAGTTAAAGAATTATATCGAGACCATATTAGTAGAAAAAGTTTTTTATTGATTTGGGTTCACACCCGGTTCATCCCACTATTACAGAATAGAGTTCAAATCCTATTTCATCCATGTAATACTGAATCTATTTCATTTCATGTTCTATTCGTGTTTAACTCATTATATGTAAATAAGTACATAATGTATTGGTGGTAGATATAGGTCTCACCTATCTAATATTGAAATCAGACATACACAAGCCACCAATTATTTATAAATCATATCATAACCCATGAAATTAAATGGGTTCCTTAAACATATATTTCTATCATATCCTATTGTAAAATATATTGGTTTCATAATCATTAAATAAAATAAATATCCTATGAAAGGGAATCATATTTCATATACCTATAACATGTGAATGATAAGTGAGTTTCTTAAAGACCATTACATTATCCATAACCGATTCATATAATTAAAATGAATGGTTCCATATAATAATTTTCAATAAAGGCATGACTAACCTTACTGGATGTCATTTTAGATGGAAAATAAAATTGAATTATATATTAAAAGACATATAATTAGTCAAATATCTATTATTCTTCAAAAAAGGATTCTTAATGCATAAGACCATTTGAAAATAATTTTCACTTAAAATACACGAAAAATATAAAAAAAATACATGAAAATAGTAGGAAATCATTTGTTCCTACAAAAAAATAAAATAACTTTAAAAAAATAATTAAAATAATAATTTTACAAAAAAATTCAAAAATTTAATGAATTCTTGGAAACTTTTGGCAAAACATTTCTTTTAAAAAACATGTAAAACATATAAAGAATTATTGAAACACTTTTAAAAATAATTTAATTGAATATAAATTGTAAAACATATAATGAATCATTGATTACATTTTGAATACTATATCACGGATATAAACTTCAAAAAATAAATATATAGCACGAAATATTTTGTAAATTATTTCATTGAAAATAACATTGAAATTTTTTAATGAAAACATAAATTTATTGAAATTTTTTTGCATGAGAACATATGAAAGAATCGTGAAATTTTTCTAGAGGACATTTACATTAAATATACATTGAAAACATATAATAACTATTTAAATTATTTTGATAACTATTATTTTGAATATTAATTTAACTAATTTAATCAGTTATTTGATCTATTTAAATCATTTTTTAAATAATATTTTCTTCATACTATTGATCATGGACCAATTGAAAACCATTTTAAATATTTTTTTAATAAAATATTATTCAATTCAAAGAGTCAAATTCCATCATGTTTTTATAAATTTTTTCATAATCTTATTAAGTTCTAATAAATGATAAAATTGTACTAAAACATGAATATATCATTATCAACTATATGATAAGTAAATTCATTATTTTACTTGGGAGATGGATCACAATTTTTTTATTAAGGAAGATTTATCCTAAAAAACTTTGAAAAATTATGAGATTGTATTAATAATGATTTTCCACATGGAATGTTTGTATTACAGTCTCCATGAAAGAAAATAAATTACATAAAGATTAAAATATCATTAAATTATGCAGACTCATGATATAAAATTTAAAATATATGTATATAAACATTGAATAAATATAGTTTCATAATAAAACATGTGCCTCAAAGAATGAAAATTTAGACAAAAAAATCTTACCAATTTGGTAGATTTGTAAACATTAACCCCATGTAATAATAATAATTGATTGGTTATATAAATCACCATAAATTTGTGTATAAAAATCATTTAATAAAACATTCCTTAATACACACCACATATAAGTAATGGGTATTGAATAAATCATGTATCTCATAGAAATAAAAAGTTAAAATAAATAACATCACCATGTGTCTTGACACTCCTCTTACTCAAAAATGATTCATCTATAATAAATTTATGTTTATTTAAAATCATTTAAATAATAAATTTTTTATCTATTACCATATTTTTTTTATTATTACTAAATATTACCCACTTATTCACAATTACAAGTTATGGTTTCTCTTCGGGTAACATTCATTATGTTTTTCCCATGTGTCTTAATTTGTTATATGTTTTGTCCTGATACTTAAATAATGATTTCAAGATTTTAAACCATTATATATAAATCATTTATATTAATTATATTATTATTATTATTATTATTATTATAATCTAGGTAACATATAATTTTAAAATCTAATTCAATGATTATCTTGAGAGAAGGTCGTACGTACACAAAAACATTATTTCTATTTAATTGTCTTATTGAACGATAGAATCAAAATGATATATATATATATATATAAATGTGTGTATGTGTGTATCAATATTAATTTATAATTTTTATATAATATATATCATATAAGATCACTAAACCATACTGAATATATTACATGTAGTGTGTGAATGAATCACATCCCATTAAGGGGGAAATAATCCAGACATCCTCAAACAAAATTATCGTATTAACACCAAATTTTAGGTATAAAGATATTTGTGGTAAAATGAATTATAAATATCAAAAAAATTAAAATATCTCAAAAAAATATATTTATTTATTTTACATAATAACTTTTACCATGAGAGGTTGTAATATAAGATTGAACAACAATTGTTTTATGGGGAAATGGATGTTTATAGAAGTAAACTGTATGTTTTTACCCATTAGTCGGATGTTCGGGTATCTTTAAGTTTATAAGCTTCACATATCAAAATATCATAATATTAATGATAATATTGATGTTTTATAAGCATTGAATAAGATAAATTGAGGTGGTATAGTAAAAAAATAAAAAAATGGAGTTTGTTGGATGGTGTTACATCTTAATCAGGTAAATACATATTATTTTCATGAATGAGCTCCCATGAATTTATTACCAATGAGTACATTAAATTATGAACTACATGCTTTTATGAGGATATTATATTAGATATTTTCCAAACCTATGATGCTTCAAAGGTGTAAATAAGGTTTAATGTGATTTCATTTTTATAGTGATGTAGGTGTGACAGAATTTTAAATACAAAAAGGTATTCTATTATTAGAGGTATCAATTTACTAATGTTATTATAAATTAAAATAATAATGTGTTAATGTGAAATTATTTTCTGAAAAATCCTACACCACACAAAAATATGTTCATTTTAATAATTTTTTCCTTAACATCAATTATTCCCTAATTTTATTATATCTATTTTTTTAAAGTATATTATTTGAAATTCTATGTAAAATTACCATTATGATTAAAATAAATTTATATTTATTATAAAATATAGATAAAATTATTTATATGTTTCATTCTTAATTTATAAAATAAAAATCTAATGTGTTATGGAAATTAATATTTAAAACCAATAAATTTGTGGCGCAAAACACTACATAAACCTAAACCATGCTAAGAATTTTCTTATAATAATGGGTCAATATGTTAATTATAAATGATAAAATGTTCCATTAATGAACCATATTTAATATTTTTTTATGACTATAAAATCAGTTTGTAGAATTTAGTATTTCTATTATCATTACATAATTAAATAAAAAGTCATTTATTTTAAAAAACAATAATGTCACATTTGACATTATATATTTAATTTTAATTATTATATATAAAAATAATACTTTAATTAAAATAAATTAATTTTATATATTTTAAAAATTATATATTAATCATAAAAAAAAATTCAATAAAAAATTCAACAAATTCACCTCACTTTTAACATTTACAGTGTCATTTATTCTACATATTTATTAAAAAAAATAATCACTATGTTGGTGTTTTGTAAGAATTTTATGTTATAAAATCATATTTTTTTTATAAAGTGTTATGGTGACAATAAACTATTTATATTTCAAAAGGACACAAATTAAGAAAACATAATGTACTTTACATATCTCAATGTTTTATAAATGTTAACTGCAAGGAATGGTCCCTTTTTGTCTTTTTTTCCTTTAACATTTATATAGGGTGCTTCAATTTTAAAATATCCCAATAACCCATAAATTTGAACCAAAAAAGGATAAGTCATATTATTGGAATGTAATTGATTTTTGACAAGTTTGTGTGTAATTTTGTTGGTTAGAAAATGGTTCAATCATTAATTAATGTAAATCATATCTTAATCTATGTTATTAATTTTTATCACATTAACTAATCATTTTAGAATAAAATTATGCTTACATTATTAGAATAAAAATACCATTCTTATTACACAATTATATTTCCATTTTTTAAAATTCTAATGATATATGTGGGAAAATTTTGTTAAACACTAATCCCATAGACTAGTCAATAAATAGGGTTTTTAATGTAGAAATGTTTGGAGGATTAATAATTGTATATATCTAATTTAAATATAAATATTATTCAAATGAATAAAATTTTATTAATATATTTACGAGTTATATATTATTACATTAAAAACCAAGTTAAAATATAATTTAACAGTAATAATTTTGTAAATGATAACATTGTTTTTTACTAAACAGTATTAATATTTACTATTCACCCAAAAGTAATGATTTCCAAAAAATTCCCCAAAATTCTCCAAAACAACATTTAAAATTTTCTAATAACAAATTATTCATTATTCTATCATATTAAATTTCAATGAGTGTGAAAAATTAATTTTATTATTTTTCACAAGTGGACTAAAAATAGTTTCATTAAAGAAAACATTTCTTGAAACATATAAATACTTTACAAAAAATTATATAATTATATATCAATATGATTTTCAATATAAAACTATTATAAAAAATATTTGATAATTATTTATTACTAATATGTTTACAATTTTTAATGGATATGTCATAACTATTTTCTTTAAATAATTTTAAAAATAAAATGATGTTTCGTGGCAACTCAGTGTTGCATGTAATGTATTCCAAGCCTGGGTTCCATGAAGTGCATACTAAGTTGGTTCCATGTGATATGATATTTTTACCTACTGTAATGAAATAAATCAATGAAACTGTTTTTTAAAAGGTCCATAAATATGTTGGTGTTATATAAACATATCAATTTTCCATATGTTATTATATAAAGACAAGTTTATGATAATCTTTTCATTTTATGGGTTATGATATGATGAAGGTTTTTGTTCTTATAAAATGCATATATATTATTTAATTACATGATGTGTGGGACATATATCTCCCCACAATGCATTTGGTAATTATTTATATCAATTGATATATATACATGTATCTAATGTATTGGGTAATTTTTTATGCCTCCATTATGAATAATAAATACGAATCTATTATTGAAAAATTCATTACTGGCATAAAATCTAATATTCATAATTATTATTTTATAAGGAACTTAATATGTTAAAATTAATTTTTTATGTAAACATAAGGTGAAAAATAGTAGATGAAAACATTTATTATTATATAGGATTTTGTGATGAGAAATAGAAAATTTATATTTTTCAAAAATCAAGTGATAAATTATAAGGAAGTTAGAATAATTAATTATCTAGTTGGAAAAAATAATGGAAGAAGCATCATGTAAAATTGACAAGAGGAATGGTTCATTGTTTAAAATTTTTAAAATGGCCTATAGAGCTCATTAATTTCATATGATTTTGGGAAAAATAGATGGAGAGAATGTATAATATTTCAAATGAAATTTGTATGGGAATTTTGAAACATGATGCCCCTATCTATGTGTGTCTAAAGTTAATTTTATAATTACAAAAAAAAGAAATAAAAATTAGTTTCTTTAATAAAAAATAATTTAAAACCTATATATATTTTACCAACAATTATATATTTCATTAAAAATATGTTATATATATATATAATAAAATATAAACAATGTATGAAAATTAGTTATACCTATTAATGTTACAATGTTTATTGAATAGGTTATAAATATATCATTTAAATAATTCAGACAATGAAATGATGTTTCTTAAAAAAATTGGTGCATGTGCTGCATGAAAATATAGTGTTTCATATAGTGAAAGTAAGGTTGGTTCTGGGTGAGAGGAATGTTTTACATAGTGAAATGTAATAACTAAATGAATATTAATTTATTCGAGGAAATGGTCCAT
Source organism: Viscum album (assembly GCA_963277665.1). Classification (NCBI taxonomy): domain Eukaryota; kingdom Viridiplantae; phylum Streptophyta; class Magnoliopsida; order Santalales; family Viscaceae; genus Viscum; species Viscum album. The sequence continues at coordinate 964,398,585 of OY728133.1, read as the reverse complement.
AAAAACTAGGGGTGTTATAGAATAATTTCACTCTTCCATTTTTTATGGTTTGAATAAATGTTTATGATGCCCATTTGATTTCACTGGTTATGATATGATTAATGTTCATGATAATTTTGAACAAATATATATTATTTTATTATGTGATGTGTGGGACATATATCTCCCTATAATTCCTTTCTTAAATATTTAACTCCACTAAGATAAAAAGTATTGGAACATGGATTGAAAATAGTTATATAAGATAGTGTTGGAATAAAATGTGAACCAATATTAGTTATACAAGGATGGAAAAATGATTTAATATGTAGTAGTAAATAAATTTGTATTCTAATATGGTATTGGTAGTTATTAGTGAATAATATATAGAATATTATCACTAAATTTTTTATTTGCAAAAATTCCATGTCTTATGTTGTAATGGATCAAGTTCTTAGATTCCTTTAGAACACCTATTTTATAAACACCCAATAATCATACCATGAATCATGGAAGTGATATTTTATATACCATGTATTGTTCACAAAAGTTATGATCATGTTCTCATATAGTTAATTTTGAGTTATGATTGTGTATATCCCTTGAATTTCCTTAATAACCATCTTACCTTGGGAATTCATATGTTTCCTTCCCCCAAGTTCTTAATATCTATATCATGTATGTTATTTCTATTAAGTGTTCTAGATTTAAATATCGTATCGGTGGATGATGTAGGTCACATGCAGACAAGATTTTATGTTTCTATTATTCCAAAAGCCCAAATATTTTATGGATCTCTAGAATGTATTTATGTAATGAAATGAATATTTTAAAAAAATGACATAATGACTATGTGTGATAATATCTGGATGTAATAGTTGGTATCATAGAAAATTTATTGTAGTCATAGGGAACTCGGATGAGAAAACTTTAGTGATATCACTATTGATATTTCAAAGGATAAGTGTTTCGATGAGTCAATGTACAATAAAATTTTCTATTATTTTGGTAAAGGATAGAGATATTGGTTTCCTATAAATAAATATACTATTGGATAATACAAGTGGATGTGGCTGTACCATAAATATATCTAGGGTTAAAAACAAAATATTTTCTATAGAGATCTAATAATTACTTGGAATTGGTGCATGATAATGACCCATACTACACACAATGTTTTACACTCCAGAGGGATACACTTTGGTAATTAATATAATCATTATAAACCATAATTGTGTGTTTAAATATAATTTTTCTATAAATGATCATGGATAAACCTATGGAATCATTTATTAAATAAGGTGTCATAATTTACACATAAAACAAGTCTTTTTTCATGATTATGTGAATTCCCACTATGAAGATTTATTCATACATTTTTAATTTTCATTTTTATCAATGGATTGAACAAAAAGTTACTATTTTAATGATATGATTGATTGACAATGAACTGATCTTCCTCATGAGAGTCCAATTTTTATGGAATAAGTAATGAAAAATCTCATTTCAATGCTCAAAAAATTCTCTCAATTTATGAATCTTATTGGACTGCCAAACGAAAAATTAGGTAACAAGATTATGTTGGGTCCTTCATAAGGAAACATCGACATTCTTTTAGTAGGTCTTATGATAAACTAGTCCTTGAAAAATAAATTTTTACAATTAAAGAGATATTTAATGTTACCGAATGTAAAAGACATTATATTTTCATTTTGGATGACTACAATTTTCATAAAGAAGTTGAACAGTCATATAATATTATCAAGTGTACAAGTAAATGCTTTTAAATTGATTCCATTTATTGGATCATGTATAGAATATTATTTTTTAATATTCAATTTCCATGTATTCCTCATAGGGTGATGGAGAAAGAGTTCCATGAGCTATGTACAATTCATGAAGAATACGTTGGGACCCTTGAGGAAAATTTCAAGGAATAACGAGGAATTATTCTATTATTTTCATCCAACATTAAGATATAGTTAATCAATTCATTAGTTGATTTAAACCAAGTCCCTATTGGGTATTATCCTTTAGAAATGTTAGTTTTTATGAAAATATTGTTCTATATTGAATAAATGTGGAAATAGACATTAGAGATATGTATTAATCACATGGTTTTTATAAGAAAAGGATAATGGTGGTCAACAGAAAATATAAGAATCATGGATAAAATATGAATAAATTTTGTTTTTGTTCTCTATATAAGGAAATAATTCGAAAATAAATTTTCTTTTGGGTGATATTTATTGTTTATATAGTGGAATGGATGGTTCTGTAGTGATCAATTTCTAATCTTATGGGAATATGTTAACTAATGATGTAAATATAGAGAATGATGATTAGAATGAACCTCCCACAAATTATTAATCAATTTTAAATGGAATGGTAATTACACTAATAGGTTCCCAAACATTAGGGTTAATGATGATGATTGACGTCACTAACCTTTTATGGTGAAGGAAAATATTAAATCTCACATGATCACTTTTTTTGATAAGTTGTGTGGTAAGAAGGTGGTGAAAGGTGCACATACCATATAATCTATAACTTATATTTTATTATTTGACATTGAATCAACCCTTTATTTTATATCAAAATAATTTTCTATGGGAATCAAGATTCCACCGAAATGGTTATATGTGGAATTAATAGTAAAAACCCATAATGGTATGATGATCACATTTCATGTCTATGATTCCTCTCTGGTTGATGTTGGAGTGAATGTGATTCCTAAAAATACTTTCATAATTCCACTGGGTTAATTTGAGGTTATCATAGGCATGTATTGGATTTCCTAACTTAAATTCCACATTAATTTTCAATGAAAGGATGTTATATTTTATATTAAAATCCAAAATATGTCCTTCTAGCAATGTGATAATATCAATGTTCTTTTGATGGAGATTAAATACAATGTATGGGTCTTAAATCCCATCCAAAAGGGGTTTACTTATCTAAAATGGTTGGAAATAATCTCTACATTAATCATATGTCTCATCTTTATTAAATTTATTAGTCTTTCTAGAATAGTTTCATAACCTCCCATGAAAACAAAATGTTGAGTTCTAAATAAAACTCATATATTGGGACAAACCAATTTCAATGACTCACTATAGAACGAATCCTATTGGGATGATGGAATTTAAGATAAAACTCCATGAAAAGAAAATCAAATGACTTATTAATCCATTTTTGTGACGATGGATTACAACTTTTATTTTGTCGAATAAGATTGAATGTAAAATATTAATATTCGTTAATTATTTGTAGTTGGACAACATCCCTATTGTGAAAAAATATCCTCCTTCCATCATTGATGACTTTTTTATCAACTATGTAAACATTAATATTTTTTCCACAATTGAGTTTAATTAGGGATATCATCAATGGCTAGTCAATAAGGGAGATATACTAAATATGAAATTCTATACTTGTTATGAAAAATATGAACATATTTTGAGGCCATTTAGTATTGATAATTCCCCATAAATATTCATTGATTTAATAAATAGAATATTTTTTATTACATTTATCAGTTTTTAGTAGTCTTTAAATACAAAAGCCTTTCTATTTATAGTGTATGGAAGAGAAGTAATATCGAATGATAATTTTTCTAATGAATGATTATAAAGATAAAGATAATTAATAATTTATAATGATTGAATTTTTGTGGTCAAAAGATTCATTTTTTGTTCAAATATTCTCAATAGTGGGTATATCATTAGTTCCATCAAGGATAGAGGATAAAGAATATTGGCCTTGAACAACCATGGTGGATGAGATCCTGAGTTTTATTGGATTAACTAGATATTATAAATTGTTTTTGGATAATTTCAATTTAAAAGATAATTCACCCAAAAATTATCCTTGGAAAGGATCCAAGTTCATCTGGATATATGAATGACATGAATATTAAAAATAATTGAAGAGAAGGTTGTTCGTCCCGCAAGTACTTACAGTACACTCTATTAGATAAGGGTTTATAATATATAGTGATGCATCCATGAAGGTAATATGATATGTTATAATGGAAAATAACAATGTTAAATATTTTGACTCAATATAATTGATGATCTATGATAAAATTTTTGAAGCTCTTGATTTAATTTTTGCAGTAATTTTTTCATTCAATATATTGAGGAATTATCTTTCTGAAAAAATTTATAATATATATATATACCGACAAAAATTTTATCAAGTGAATGTTCTCATAGATGGATTTTAACATTCATGATGGATTATAGTTAGAGTTGATTAAATATAATTACTTTTTTATACATTTACACCATGGGAAATCAAACACGGCAGTTGACTTTTTCAGTCAAAAGATAAATATATACTATCCATGATAGGGATCCCAAAAGATCCATTTTTTTTTGAATTTAAAATGGATGTATATAGAAATATTGAAGGAAGGGGAATAATATTATTTTCCTTAAATGAATTTTAATCCACTTGTCCATGTGAATATTAATAAGGAGAATAAGGAAGATGTATATATTCAATGGATGGTTAATATGGTTCCGGGGTTTTTCCATTATCACAATGGAATTATTTGACTTTGAATCACTATAGTAATTATTTATATACCGTAATTTATGAAGTAGTTGTTAGATTAATCTCATAGTTATTCATTAAATACTCATCCATGATGTATTAATATGCATAGATTTGTAAAAGTATACTTGTACTCAGATGTTAGAAAGTGAGATATCATAGAGTTTGTGTCTCAGTTCCTGGTATGTCCAAGAGATAATGTTGACTAAAATAAGTTTAATGGGATATTTCGTCCATTACTTACACAAGAATGGAAATGAGCTATTATAAATCTGGATTTTTCTATTGGACTCCTCAAAACAACTGAAGGGAATAATGTTATATTGGTCATCGTCGATAACCTTAGTATGTTATCTCACATTATAATTATTAATGAAGACTTCAATGGTGATCATAATGATAGTATAAAAATTAAAAAACTTTTAGGTTTTAATGGTTTATAATATTCTGTTGAATTTTATTGGGAATAGAGGTTTACCTCAATGCTTTGAATAATTATTCATCAATCCCTTGATATAAAATTAAGTTTCATCAAAGTCTATAATCCTAAAATTGATAATTATTTTAAAGAAAAATTAAAACCCTAGAAGATATGTTGAGATATTATCCTTGGGATTTCAATGGGGGTTATGATTGAAAAATTATCCATTTTTGTGCATTATAACAATACCATCTTTCCCTAGATAGTTCAGATTTATACTTATGAAGACCATTATGGAATGAAATGTTAAGATCCAACATGAAAGAATGATGTTTGAGAATGAAATCTATTGGGACTAATGATCACTATATAAATGAAGATAAATCTAGAACCATTTAACTGTATATAAATGTAGGTCAATGTTAGTAGAATATATATACACATAATAACTGATGATATCTATAAATTCTAGTTATTGGGAATTTATTTTTTTTAATTTTTCTATTGAATATGGTTTTTAGATTCGCGATGATTGGGTAAATAATCCATAGAAATATTTTTCTTATAGAACATATTGATCATAAGGTTAAGGTAAAATATCGATTGTTTCTTCTAGAAATTCTCTCTCAAGTCCCTAATGTTTTCCATGTATATCTTAATTGAATGTACATACTTGAACGTTCACTATTATTGAACATGGAGGTCGTTCCCCTATTGAAATAATCTTCTTACGAAGAACAACATATTGGGGATATGGATTATATAAAGAAATATTTATGAAGTATGACTACTCACATGGTCAATGCTTTAGGGTGAAAACAACAATTTAAGCAATATATGATGTTATTTGAGAATATTAGTGCAAGAGAGGTGAATTTTTAGGGATAAATTCATTTAATGGGGTGGTAGATTGTGATTATCTATGTTTTTATGAATTTTTTCGACTAAATTAAATATCTATGGTTTCAGTCATTTCAGTTTACACCATGATATTCATGAAAATCCATCTACACTATCTTTAGCTGTGTTATAAGTGTTATTACTCTTTAGAAAAACAATGATATATTTTTAATATATCTATTTAATCCACCCCATTATATCTTTTCCCTAAAAATAATAATTATAGAACTAATAACTAATTTTTTTTAATAATTTTAATAATTGTTTTATATAATTAAAACATGTTGATAAAAATATATATAAGAAATGGAAATGTCATTAAATGTACTGGAAAAACTATATTAAAAAATAATTCGTCTTTTTAAAAAATTTATGAAAATAAATTTATAAATTTGTTGAAAATTAATTTCATAGAAAAATTATTTTTTTAATTCTCAATTTTATAATTAGTTTAGGGATATTTTTTAGGATTTTTCTAAATTTTTTTAATTTTTTTTATGAATACTAAAAAATGTATATTAATTGACATTTCCTTTTAATCTAGCTTATTAATATATTTATGTTATAATATAATTTTGTTTTAATGAATAATTAGTTTAATTATACAAATATTTATCCAATTTAGGTCATTATAATCAATATCATATTGAAATTGGATATCTAAAATTTTATCTTATGAATATCTTATATTTTAAACCCTCCATTCTCATCTCATATACAGGATTAATTTAAAATTAAAATTTACCAAAAATGTGAATTTAAATTTTAAATATTTACTCAATATATGAAATAGTCATAATTGAAAATTTATAATAATGTAATATAATTTTTCAACCAAAATGACGAGTGAAAAGAATTAAATTTAATCACGATAATTAGGAGAAAAACAACTTTACAAAGGAACTAAACATTTTTATTATATGAAAAAATGACCAAGTAATTTTTAGAACACCCATATTATATAAATATTTCAATAATACACCTTATAGGATCGATATTGGTCTATTACTAGAGACACTTGATTTGGAAAAAGAGGGGTACAATTATCCCCTTTTAAAAAATTACATGTGTTCCCCTAACTTCCCTAATAAAAGGTCACTCACTCTTCTCCTCTTTTAACACCATAAAAACCAATTAGTTCATACAATACCTACCCAGATAACTTATTTAAAACCCTATATAATACTATAATCATTAATGTAGGAATAAATTAAATCATGTAAGTCTTTTGGTGTAAAATAAGTTGAGATACCAAAATAAGAGCTTACATTCGTTAATGATTTTTTTGTTTTATTTCCTCCTAAAAGCACTTCAAATAAATTTGTATCTTCATTTTATAAAAACCTAATTATCTACCATATAATAATATGTTATTATTTTATGTTTATAGCTGAAAATTATTAATCATTCAATCAAATGGGTTACGAAATCATCGTATGTTTTACTACAAACTATCCATTTTCCATATGATGTCATTCATATTTCCATTACCATGTGTCATGGATTGTAATATTTATTGATATAATATCAATATTTGTTATATATTTTTTATGATTTTATTACTATTTTATAATGTTTATATCATACATAGATTCATTATTTCCATTTTTGTGAATAAGATAACAAGTTTCTCGTGTATAGTAAACTAACGCATCATAGAGTGTTGTGATTCATTTTCACATTTCATGGAATATATTATGGAATTGTTTATTAATCATATTTTTTATTTTTTAAATAAAAATAATCCTTTAATGTTAATATTTAGTTTATATTTCATTAATTCTATCTAAAAAGAAAATTTATGCAACGTTCATGTGTACGTACGACCTACCGTGTCTATAATTATTATTTTTCATTTCATATATATATATTTTATAGATTATTATAAATAAATATATACTTAATATTATATATATATATATATAATGGTTGTTATTATTGATATTATTAAACCATTATCAAGTTAATATAACCCAAAATAAAATAAGCAAAATAATTTATAAAGAACAAAGTGGTTATAATAAGAAATGTATCATTATCATGTAATCGTTAATAAACTAGAAATAAATGTTATGAAAAACTAATATAATTTATGATATATATTAATATGATTCTCTAATAGATTTATAATAAACATATAATTATTATATATGAGGTTTAAAATAGAGAAGTGAAAATCAAGAGTTATGGTAAGGGAATTTTGTTTTAATTTTCCTTTTTTGAAACGTACAATATGTTGTGCAAAAATATTTGCTAAATAGGTGTATATATAACCCATATGACATGTAATATCTTGAATTTATTCATCCTAATTATATTTTATGTTTCATTTTATGATTTCCCTTCATGAGGCTTCTGAATTAATGTTACAAAAGAGGTAATGGTTTTTTTACAATATCATCGTTTATTGATAGATATTATGATCGAGTATGAAAAGATGAAATACGATGTTATAACCATAAATGATACTCATTAAATTTATTAAAATCTGTTAATATATGATATATTAATGATATAGAACAATTTTCACAGTATTTGGTACTTATGGTAATTCTGAAAATGTTTTTAATAAAATCATACATTATTTCTATCTTTAGTCAGAAATTAATTTTATTTCCAAACTATATTGTATTTAAATTTTTTTAAAAAGTTTCATTACTATATTAATATTTTTAAATGAATTTTAACCCAATTTTTAGTTTTTATAAAATAAATTTAATGATTATTTTATTTTCAAAAATAATTCTTATTTTTACTTTTCTGAATATGTGAATGAAAATTTGTTTTTATTGTGAATGGAATGAATAAAATTAATTATATAAATACAATGATTATTTATTTATAAGTGTTAATTTTTTTTTCAATACAAAAATTTCAAAATGTTTTTTGTTTCTGGATGTTATTTTTTAGCAGAGAATATTTTCTTCATGAAATGGTTCAAATGATATTTCAAATTAGTTCCCATAAAACATGAAATGTTTTGGTATTGGCTATTAAATATTGGGGATATAACCCATTAATACCAATAATAATATTTTAATTAATGGAATATAATGTGGTGGAATAATGTTTCTGAAACCCAATTCACTTATAGTTGTTATTTCATGCTAAAACAGTTATGAAACACACTTTTGTTGATATATAATACAATGAAGAAATGATTATGAATCATATATCATTTCCATATGTTAATATATAATTACATGTTTATGATACCCATTTCATTTCTTGGGTTATGATATGATAAATTTTTATGATCTTAGGGCTCATATATGTATGATTTCATAATGTGATCGGAGTGACCTATATATCCCTCCATTTCATATGTTAAATATTGATATATAATGAGATGGACATGACTAGAATTTGGATAAAAATAGGATCAGTATGATATGTATTAAAATGGAAGTGAACCCAGTTCAGTAATACACATATAGAATTAAGAGTGAACTCGGTTCAGTAATGGATCTTTTCTTCTATGATGGTCTTGGTAGTGAGACATGACTAATATAGATATGATTTTTAAGGAATAAATATATACCATAATGTATATGTCTGATGATATAATGGTATATGTTATATGATTCGCTTATTACTGATGTCTTATTTATTTTAAATCGTTATTACACTACCCAAGATTACGATCATGTATATGAATGGTTTGGATTTTAAATATTATGATCATGTTCTAATTACCTTTCGTTCATTTGTTTCTAATGTAAGTACCCTTCCCCACCTTAGTGAAAATCTAAGATCAAATTTTATTAGGTCAACCTTATCTATGTTATGAAGATATGTTTTATGTTTTATATTTCTATAAAATGTGTTGGTTTTGAATATTATATTGGGAGACACCATAACACAGTTATAGACTACTGTTTATGTTTCTATATTTCCAAATGTCATAAAACACTATAGTTAGTGGTCGTGTATTTATGAAATGAAATAAATATTCGTGAATAATGGTGTAATGAATATGAATGAAAATCATTTGTCTTTGTAACAATAATTTCATGCCATGAAAATTTTTCCTCTTGATTAAATATAGAAGGTGTCCAAAATAACAACAATGGTGAGAGGTATTTGGGAAACGTGACTAGGTGGGCCCCATATAAACAACATTGGAAGCACAAGGGATATGGAATTATTTTAAAGGCAGTGTAAATAAATGTATAAGATTCACCAAAAATATCATCCATAAATCATTACATTTTTCTAGAGGGTTAACATTCACCATCTCCAAAAGAGATAAGACAATCTCCCACATTGGGTTTCTCTTTATTAAACAAATTTTCAAATAATTCCTCATCATAACAAATTTAAATCAGTATATTATTAATTAAATCACTTTAAAATAGATATTAGGGATAAGAACATTAACAAACACGTGATCCTCTAAAAAACCAATGAATGTCGTCTCAATATAAATGGGGACCAACACATTAAAATGGAAAATTTTCTCTTTCACCAACAATTTATCATTCTTGTGACTTTGAGATTTTAACCATTAATATATTTAACACTTCATAATGTAACCAGTTAGTGATCAATGTATTAGATAAAACTCGTGTCCTTATATCTTATATTTGTTTCCGAAAAAGTATCTTTCACTAATCCAAACATGTCCCATTAAACAAACACATAATTTCACTCTCTCTAAAATCATTAAGAGACTAAAAATAATTAAATAATTATTCAAATCACCATATACACATTAAATCCAAAAGTGGACCTCAAACACCATGAAAATTATGAAAACAATGAAATGTACCCAAATCAACCACTCTATCATGAGAATGTGTGGTTTTATAAACTGACGAGTACACCTGGGAGACTGTATGATTCTCCAACAATTTTCTAGTATATATTGTTTAAATAAATAAAATATAAGTCATAATCATTATAAATTTTAAACCACATAAAACTAAAATCATACATACATTAATGAAATATTGAAATTCAAAATATAAATCTAAATGAACTAACCAAAACCATTATAACCTCTTAAAAAATTCATTATTTAATTAATTATAAATATCTTGATCCAATTTCAAAAATTTTATAACATCAATCAAATTCCACTTTATGTTACACACTATGTTATGAAATTATTATTTTAACTATTAAAAAATTATAATTCATATATTTCCTATTATTAATATATGATTAGGTTATCAACCCCATTTACCTTCTATTTGATTTTGGGAAACCCCCTATAAAATTATAATTTGAAACATTACCTTAGGAAAATAATATTGGATTAATTTTATTTTATGAAATCTAATCAATTTTAACTAATCAACCAAGAATATGTATTTTAATTACACCAAAATAACAATGATAAATAACTCAAAAATATATTGATGAAAGGTAGACGAACACAAAAATTTATGTATAGGCTAGTGCATTTCACATTTAAGCCACATGGATTGTAGAACCCTAAACCGATAGTGAATAATCACATTGGAAGGAAACATAATGGTTCATACATAATTACATGGTTCTATAGATGGTGTTAGTTTACCTGTGTTAACTTTATTCACTATTATCAATCACCTTAAAATATGAAAAACCTCTAAAACCTTATAAAACCATACCATTATATAAAACACAACATATAAAAATATAAATTAACCATGGATATATAATTATGAATATAAATTAATGCACCACCACCTAATAATACATAGAAACTCAATAGTTCTAATTATTATGGGATCCTAACTTTTCTCCCAGACATAACTATTGAGTTTTTACAATGATAATATTTAATATACATTATATTAAAAATAGTATTGGTAATTACAAGAACATAGGTATTTCAAAATATTATTATATGGTACATTTTTTTCAAAAAAAAAGTCCAAACAGTTATCATGTACTGAAGAAGAACCACACCATAACTGAGAGGAATCCACAAAATCATTGAGATGATGATGTAACAACGCATGAATTTTGAATACATTTTATCTATGATAATAGCAACATCAATGAATATCTCAATATGAAACATCAAAGAAATAAAGGAAACACTAAATATTTATTATTATAAACATATAATATTAATATTTCCATTTTTAAATAAAATAATTTAAATAATAAGGGAATGCTAGAAAAATAATTTTATCAATAGTTAAAATATTAAGGACTCATTTCTAAATTAAAATAGGTTTACAATACATATAACCAATTTATATTTAAATAATATATTTATAAATTGTATAATTTCAGCTTTATAAAAATAATCTATATTATTTACATCCACATATCAAAATTAGTATATTGTGAGTTTATGATATCTTTTAAAAATAATTTCATTTTTGGTCAATAATAATAAATAATATTTTTTGAAAAAAAATCACTTTTTGACATTATCCCAATAATTTATTGACTAAAATTTAATTTAAACCATATAAAAAATAAACATATATTTATAAATTACCTAAAATGTTTTGAAAATAGTATTTTAAATAAATTTAACCAATTTTTAACATTTTGAAACATATAAAAAATTTTACCTCAAAAAAAATTTTAATTCGTATATATTAAAAATATTTTCTCAAAAGATTAAAATATAAAAAATTTAACTTATATTTAATATCTACATATTCATTTTTTTATATTTACAATTAATTTCTTAAGAATAATACATTGATCACAAATATTAATGTAAATTAATTCTATAATGGTAAAACTATTATTTTCTAAGAAATATATTTTTAAAATTATATAAATTTTATTTTGGAAAATGAATTAAAATAATCTTAAAAATTAATATGAACTAATTATTAAACCTATATATAAAAAAACAAACCCTCATTTTATTGTAAAAAAATATATAAATTTGATTTAGAATACTAAATGATCAAAATACAATTTTTCTAAACAATTTTGTTTCATTATGTTAAATGTCTTAATTTAATAGTTAATTTTAAATAATATAAAAATTGAAAAAAAACAATACATATTTTAAATTATATTTTTTAAAATATAAATATTTTTGAAAATGGAAACCTCATATTTTTAATAAATTATAATTAATTAGGCTAAAAAATTATGACCAAAGTACAAACAGAAATGGTAAAACGAGAAATTATCGAAGTAAAATGACTGAAACACGAATTAAACATGTGGATAAATTATTTTTGTATATTTTATAAACCTTATAACCCAATAAAATCATTATTACATGTTTTGTGATCAATTTACCAATAAATAGTGTCACTGTATTATTGAAAAATAATTGATATGAATAAAAGTTCCCTCTACATAAATTAATAAGAAAATGAAATAATCCCCTTAATTCCATACATATTCCATAAATTTAATACATAAAAAATTCAATTATAATACTATAATAATATATTAAATGTTTTATATGTCTATTTTATCAATTAGTAAACATATTCCCATAATTTCATTGAGATGTTCAAGAGAATGTAAATGGTCTCAAGTCGAGTATCTCTTAATCCTTAGCCTTTTCATCATATTCATTATCTAAAAATCCTTTATTTATCTTATATATAATTTAATTATTACCATTATTAAATATTACAAATATAATAATGCTAAAAATTATTTTTATTTCTTTCTATCCAATTTGAAAAACAGAAGGAAGTCGTTCTACTATAGATGCACATTAGTGACTCCAAAGAAAACATCTAACATTTACCAATCATAATAATATATTTTAAAAAATAAGTATTTGAAAAATAAAACTTCTTAATATTAAAAAATATATAATTAATAAATTAGGATATAAAATATTCCTTTATTTCATAACATTCTTCGAGAAGTGGTATCATTAATTATGCCTACAAAGAACTCACACCTTCATGAATTTTGAAGTTTATTTTTCATCCAAAACCTACATGTATTGTAATAAGAATTAATATTGTTACATTAAATTACATTTATGACATTATAAGGATCAAGGAAATGTCATATTAAAATATAAAAAAATAATTCCTTGATAAAAATCATTATTACAAACTCTCACAGAGGTCGGTTTTACCACATATTTGAATTTTTTTAATATGTTAATATAATAAATGGTTATGAAATGTTATATAGTTATAATATAATTTAATAGGAGTGAATTCAATATGATATAATTATTCATAAATTAAATTATTTACATTTTACATATTTATTAATATATCACTTATTGATTATCAGACAAGATGGATTCAATTCAACAAAACTTCCCTTTTCATGAACCATGTGCATATATTTTACCTAATGAAATGAATATTTAAAATAGCTGAAAATATATTATTATTATATAATTAAAATGTTGGGATTGATTGACATCAGGATAATAATGAATAATAACACTACTATTATGAAACTATTTCTAAATGATCCAAATTAATCAAACCCAATACAAATATTATATGATAAATAAAATACATATTGATAATGATTAAAAATTAACTTTATAATTAGATATAAATAATAAAAAATATATATATATTAAGTTATTCGGTTATAAATGATTATTATTTAATAGGCTGAAGTGCATTCAATTAATTGTGAAGATAATTTTGGTGTTTCTAATCTCAAATTTTTACCCATAAGTCATATTACTTATTATACACTATATTATAGTCTGTATGGTGTATATGAATCTACATTAATATATTTTATTATGATACAAATATAATTAATGAAATTAAATGTTTCATGTTAATTCATATTCATTATGAGGTTTTGATAAAAAAAATCTAAATTTGAATGATGTTCTTTGTCTAAAAATGAATTGTTTGAAAAATTTTTCCTTTTATGCACTATGATATCATTAATATGGAGTGATTACTACATTATGAATTTATATGTACAAATTAATGAAATTAATTGGTTTTGAATAATAGTATGTTATTCTTCATTTAAATGTAATGTAAATAAATAATATTTAATATTTAGATGTCTTTGTAAAATCATCTCCCATTATTGAGTAATAATTCTTATTATATAAAATATTTATTATATTTTTTTTACTCCTTTTACATTATTTTATTTCATTATACTCTATCCTCCTATTTGGGTAATTTTTTTATTGTCCCCCTTAACATTTTTAGGATTATGATAAAAATATTTTCTAAAAACTATTTTATAGTTTCCTTCTATAAATGAGAATTAGAGGTTAAAAATATTACGATTAATTTCATACAATTGGATTGTAAATTATTTTAACTCTTGATGATTTTGAAAATCAAAGGATACATTATTATTTTTTCAAAATTTTTTTAAAATTATTTCTTTGTATAAAAAGGTGGTTAATGGATTATATTTTATGAAATCAATTTTCTTATATTTTTATAATGTCTCTTAGAATGATTATGAAATTACCGTATTATTTTAAAAAAATTATAAATATAAGTTTTTTTAATTGATTATTTTTGAAAATATTTCCAATTGTATCTATTATTATGAAAACAATTTATGGTGTTATCATGCATATAAAAAAAGGGTACTCCCCCTTATTCTCTAGGTGACTTTTGCGAGGATCTAAAAACATTATTATTTATCAATGAAATCAACTTAAATTTTCACATAATGATAGTAAATTAATTTTCAATCCACGATCCAACATCATTCTCTAAAAATATTTTGGGATGTTCTTTTCAAACTATTTTTATTAATCTAGTATCTATCCCAGGATTTAATTATGTTATTATTATTATCAAGCATATGGTCCTATATATTGCTATAATGCATTATATAACGTTTCACATCACATGAGTATATGAGTTTTCGTCGGAATGGGTTGCAGTCAGTTTTGTTCAAAAAAATATTTTGAGAATGAGATTTGTGTTTCTTTGTTTGCAACTGTATTGTTTTAATTAGATAAAGATATATTTGGTTCAATGTTCGTTGTATAAATGAGCAGAAAATGTCATTGTTCAATTTTATTCCATGTCAATATGATATAAGAATATTTTTTGACCACTCTATTTTGTAAATGTTATGTACGATGCTCTAATCACATGTTTTGTCTGTGAAGATGATGCATGAATATTTTACCACATGTTTTTTTGTGAATGTTATTCGAGAATAACTTTAAGCATTTTTTCTGTAAACCTGATGGAAGAATGATAGTTCAATTTTTTTTTATTTTTTTATTTAAACCAAAAATTCATTATCATTTTATATATAAATTTTATATTATATTTTCAATATTACTATGATTATGAATGAATGATCATGTATAATTTATTCTGATCCAACAAATTCTTAACATAGTACATATTTTTTAATTTTAGATTACTTTTCCTTTTATAATGTCCTGTAGAATATTCAAAAAATATCATGATGTTATAATAAGGCATTTATCCCATGATATTATTTTTTGATACTCTTTTGATCTAACCCATTATTAAATTATTATAATATATACCTTATGGATTATTTGAGATAACAACTTTCTAAAATTTTCTATCCCTGTGTTATAAAGATGAGTATACCGAATATAAAATATATAAGTGTGTCTACTGAGGTTTCATTATATTGAAATATTTAAAATCATTATAAAATTTGTCTCTTATGAATAAAAAATTCAGATAAAAAAAATTCCACTCTTTGGACTATGTTACTTCTTCGGCATGTAATGTCTATCTTATATAAATGAAGTAAAAAAATTATAGTTTTGTCACATATCATATAGAATATAATATCTAGAGAAATGTTTTTACCACTAAATCTAGGAGACTGAGTCAGGGATCTTTAGTTGGATTCAAAGAAAGGATTAGTTGTTTTTTAGGAACAACCCGAATATTTCTAGGGAAATGGAAAATATAGTAAATGTGATATCACTATAGATAATGTTATAATTAGATTCATATGATTAAAACATGTTTATTAATTAGATATTGTGTTTTTCTATTAAAAATTATATCAATTACCCGTTATTCTAATGTTGTGAAGTTATGGATCAAATATACCTAGGATTGATTTCCCAAAAAATGGATAGATTTATATCAACTCAATGTTCACAATATTTCATAATGAATGAGCCTAATATAGTACACATATCTTCAAAATAGTGGGGGATATGATTTGGTAAATTCATATTTTCTTTATAAACCATCATGATGGATTAAAACATATGAATAATTCAATTTTAAAATAAACTATGGATGAAATACATTGAAACATATTGATTCATTGGATAAAAAATTTAATTCAATTATTAAATCATACCTATTTATTTATTTATTTTTCTCATATATATATGCATTAATTTATTTATACTCATTCTTAGCATACCTTAAGTCATGGAAATGGTGGGAATTAGATGTAGTTTAGTATAAAATTTATGTGATGGATAATTTAGAGATAGTAACAATAGTATACCTATCTATTTTGGATATGGGATAAGAAAAATTGTAGATATTCTCACCCAAATTTAATTATCTCTGAGTAATAATGAAAATAATTTTAGTCTCCCAACCAAACCATGGAAGGAAAATTTAACAATTGTTTCAATCATGAGGCAACATACACTATATTTTATTTGGTAATCCAGTCAACAAGATTCAAAGAACTATTTCAACGAGCATGTTCTTGTGTGGTAAGGGATCTTTCTTGGAATCCAAGAGACGCAGGTTCAAAACTGGGTGGAGGCGAATTTATGGGATGTTGTAGTAGTAAGGTAGCAGTTATTGTTTGGTACTGTAGCAGGCGGAACTATTCACCCGATTTGGGCCTTCGGTCCACTGGTTTGGGCCTATGGGTCTTAATGGACTTTGGGTCATAAAAGGACCTCGGGTCACAGGGCCTTCAGTCCATGTAGACCATTGAGTAGACCAGTTCATGCAGGACATGCCCTAGAAGTGGATCAGAGCAATAAGTGTTGTTGTCACCAGAAGCAGAGCTAACCAGATTGGAAAAATGAGAGGGTATGGAAGCCTCCATTGAGACGAGACACCGTTCATCTTTGTACGGGGAAATGCAACCAGATAAATAATTCAAGGTGGGGAGCTAGGTGATCAATGATACAGAAGCTGGGGAGGGTCAGTTCAAGTGGGTTTTGTCGACGAGCCTTGTATTGGGCATGGTATGCCTCTGGGACATCGGGTCATGTATTGCGGATTTGTTGGGGCTTGTGATTTGGGTCTATAGGTCTTGTACTGGTTCCCCTTAAACCCTTAAAAGGAGGATTATCCATAATAAAATAAAAAGAAGGCTTTCTGGCCATTCGGGCTAGATTCTACGAACTATGTCAATTTGATAGAATAGATATTTAACATTTTCTAATTCTTAGACCATCGATATTTTTTTTGTGAATTTTCTATTTTTAATGTGAGTTTGACTAGTGGTGGAATCAAATTAATAATAAAATGAACAAGGATACAATAGACACTATGTAAAGGGAATAGTTCATGTTGTTTTTTTCACTATATATTTTCCTCTAATTTTTTGCATGAAAATGTAGTGGGAATTGTTGGAATTAACGATCAAATTTGATGAATATATTTGATGTTATGTAGATAATTTCAAAGGAATAAAAAATTATGCCTCAATTATAATTGATAACTCCAAATCAATGATGCAAAGATTCATTAATGGAAAAAAACTCAATCATCAAAATTTATTTTCAATAAGGTATTTAAATATTAAAATAATTTTTTTACTTGTATTTAAGGTTAAAATGGATGAAGGAAAAATTCATTATTCTACTATATTTAGAGATAAGAAAAATAAAATGGATCTTTATAGAAGATCAAGTGATAAATTACATGTAATGAATATGGATTATTTACCTATGTGGGAACAAATGTGTGATGGTGCATCTTGGATCATAACAGAGTGGAACTATTCAATGTTTTAAATATTGTAATAAGGGGAATACATAGTATTATTTTCATATGAATATGGAAAAAGTAATTGGAAAGAATTAGGAATATTTCAAATGAAATGGTTATGTTAATTATGAAACCTGATGGCCCAATCCAATGTATATATATTATAATAGAGGATAGAAAAAAACAAATTTAAAATATAAGGTAATTTTCAATGACTACAACTAAAGTTCAACATGATTATTATTTGACAATAGTTAGCATAAACCAGACATAGTGGACCCCAAAATGATCACGCAATCTTATTTGTGTCTAGGCTAGAAGGGTGTTCACCATAACCATTGGCTAGAAAAACTAGTTTCGGTTATCATCATAATAACCTAGGGAATGATTTCTCAAATAATAAATAAATAAAATAAACAGTGGAATGAAAAACTAAACATATCAATATGAAAAAAAAAATTATTCAAAATAAAAATAATTTACACAAATAAGAATATAAAATAGACGAAAGATTAGAACCAAACAACATGTGATGACCACAACATCTCTATGTGACCCCAAAGGTTACACATTGATACAAAAACCAAACAACTCACGCACAAATCTAGACCACGATGAATCCTATATCTTAACCTACAAATAATAAGAAACTACAAATGTGAGTATTAAAAATTAGTAGTCATGCCTGAACATATAATTATTAATTCACATCAATTAATATAAAACAAAAATCAACTATAAATTTCTAATATTATATATAAGTGTAGGATTTTCCCACACATTTTCACTCTGAAAAAAATCATGGTTCATTTACCACTTTAATTTTACAATCCATATTATTTTATATAATGAAAAAAATCTTATTTTCAATGATATTGTGATTATTTAATATAATAATTGGATCTAGATAATATATATAATTTCAATGTGAAAAAGAATTCCACAAAACATTGAAAACCATCTCATCACTTCCTAATGAAACATACCACACATTAGAGCATCTCAATAATGACATAAAAAGAGAAAATAATATATTCAGACAAGTGTATGTACACACGAATCATCTCAATAAACATTCCAAGAAACTATTTTCCAATATAAATGTGATAAATAATAGGATATCATGAAAAATAAACAACATACTATACATATTGACTCATCCGAGAAAGCATTCCCCACATGGTGACATCAAATAGACCCACATTTTCAGAAACACCCTAACTGGTTCAAACTGAGGGGAATTATCCCATACAAATAAAACAAAACACAATATGGTATTCCTTACTATGGAACACTAGTAAATGATTAATAATAACTAGTTCGTGAAATATTTTCCAAAAATTGAATAATTGTGCTAGGATTCCCATGTCAAGAGCGTAGAAGAGGGTGAGGAAGATGTATCCAAAAGGGCATCCAATCTGACAGATATATATAATAAGAAGTAAAAACCCTCTACTAGAGTCACACTGAGGATCAATCACATTCTATATTACAAATAGATTGCAAAATTGGCATCACTAAGGATCACACATTTCAGTACTAAGTAGATGCCTAATGAGGATTTCACATCGAGGACATCCTACACATTCAATAATAAATAATAATGAGTATTCTACAAAAAGGAGATATGATCCATTAAAAACATAATCACCAACACACAAACACATGTATATATTTATATAAGTCATGAAAATTATCCATAGAGTTTTTTCATAACATCATTTTTTCCAAGTTAACAATATTTCAAAAATGGAATCCCGAAACTTTCACAGAACCATCATTCCTAAAGGAACCAAATCATCATTTCCAAAATATGAAAATACACCATTTTAAATTCACAATAATTTATTAAAATTCAATTTAAGTACACATTCCACCTATCTAAACCAAAACCATTTTTTATTAAATTCGCAATCAGTCCACACATGATAATGACACGCGATTACAATTTTAAAATCCCAGTACACACATATTTTAAATTCAAAACAACACGAGAACTATTTTTGGGGAGCCAAAATAATCATTTCACATGTAAAAAGATATTTTTAAATCCAATCCATTATTCAAATGCACTAAATCAACCAAAAAACCCCGCAAGAAATTTTATCAAAAACATGCTGTGAAAAAACTAATAATACAATACCATATATCTCATTACAAGTTATAAATAACTACATTACAAACCAAATAAAAATTACAAAGACCAAACATATCTATTTCGTATTCAAATAATGTGTAAAATAAATAAAATAATTAATCCAAAAGTAAAATTTCAAATATAAAGGGAACTAACAATAATCTAGTGGAACTTTAGGAATGCACACCCAAAATCACAACACAAAGGTTCCAAGATAGAAGATCTACCATGAGGAGAAATTAACACCCAATTAACACAACTTTAATAAAGGGGAAAACAATCCCTAGGTCCGCATGACAATTGTGTAATGATAGATCCTGAAAAAATGGAAGAAATGGGATGTGGGGGGATGATAAGCACAAGATTAGATTGATGATCTAATAAAAAACAATGGAGGAAAACAAGATCCACAACATGAGAGGGGAGGAGAGGCTAGGAGAGAATTATAGGGGATATATTTGGGCCACATAATCGAATAAAATAATTTGGTAGGTGTTTTTGGTTTAAAATCCTTAGAGGGATGTTTAGGAATTTCACAATTTTTAAGATCATGGTTGCTCGAACATTTTGGCATCATGGTTCCCCAAATTGTGAGCCAACCATGTGCCCTTTATGGGACACACATAGGCACCTGGATGGTTTGTAATCATTTTTTGGTAAACTATTATCCAAATGTGCATAATGGTCTTCCACAACACAATAAAACCCCACACACATTAATCAAGGATTAAAAAAAATGTGCATAGGCTGTGAAACGTAAACCAAAACAACACCATTGATCACATTGTTCCATTTTATAAGTGATATGATTTAAATTAACCATGTTCCTACCATTCATAGATGAAAGGACACAATGAAAACTAAAAATTTAAGACCATGAAACTTTGAAATATATCCATAACCTCATGCCCAAAAGATAATATAGATTAAGGGTCATGATTAAAAATATGGATGAAAACATTTACCCCACCATTGAAAATATCTTCACCCACAAAATCAAAAAATATTATAGTTAAATAATCTAAGAATACTGATTTTTGTATTATCATGATACAACCTCTCAAACCAAGAACATATCCATCACATCCATTCATAATATTCACATTTTTCTTGATGGAAAAAAGGAAACTCAATCCACTTCTTAAGAAACAATTGGAAATTCAATCCCAAACCTCCACTACCATTCCTCAAACAAAATAATTTAGCATACCCAAAAACCCAACATTCACCAAATCTAAATGGAATATATACATTAAAAAACATCCAAATATGACACTTCTAACAAGACCAACTCTAAAACCAAAAAAAAATTATCATTACTGGAGGACTGAATAGACTCCCCACCATTATCAATCAACTAGAATTTATTTATCATAGGAAAAATTTACCATAAGGTGAATAGAAAGGGATATTAATTATTTAATCCCCAATCCAAATGGGTTAACACTGAAGGAAAACTAATTATATATTCATATAAAAAAAGGAACAACTACAATGATTAAACAATGATAAAACCACCATGATTTAGATGAAAAGGGGGAACTCAGAACAACATGGAGAACATCAAAAAGAAAAATTAAAACATATCACCATAATCGAGGAGTCAAAAATAGAGGAAAATATCACTATACACCCCAATACATTTTCTGACTATGTGAACTGTTTCTTTATGAGTCATTGGGTCGGATCCATGATGTTAGATGGATCTTATGTGCCGCAACCCATAGATACTGATCCCTAACTAGAAATCCTTCCATTTAGTTCCAAAAGAAGACACTCATATCCCCATGTAGATCTTGATGATCATAACACACCAATATTCTTAGTTTTTCAAACATGGAATTCATAAAACATAACAACTCTTAGAACTATATAAGATACCAAATTTTCAAAATCAAAATTTAAACTCCATTAAAATAGGAGTTCCATGTATGTACGCAACATCACTATACATATCAAACAATAGATAAAACCACCGGGCCCAAAATCTAATATAGAAAGAATCATTATAACAAGAGGAGGCTTTAATATTGGGATAAAAAACACCTTACTTATATAAGGGAGCAGTGGTTTCCATGGAAAAGGTGGATCCAACTCCATGATGCTTCTTAGAAATAAGTGGAAAAATTGTTACAAGTGACCTGGTTGTCTATAGGAATGATTGATCTTTGGAGAACTCAGGAATGAATGATTCCAATGACCATATTACCACACTTATAACACATCATGATACTATTCTTTGATGATGCAGGATAGAGACACAAATTTCTTTTCATACCGTAACCATGACCACCACATTGATCCCACTTCCCCATCTCATTATGGGAATTCACCACAACTATTCTATATACTAGAGGAATGATTGAATTATCAAGAACTCTTTTTAACAAAAAATCAACACAAACCACTGTTCTCACCACACCAGAAAAAACCATCCTGTTAAACTCTGACACCTTTAACTATAGACCAGGATAAATCTCATACTCAAAATTTTCATTCAACATGTAATCATCCACAGAAAAATCTACATGACATGGAACTAGACTCACATAATAAGGAATTAACAGACCATTCTATCACCTTGATTTAAACCACAAATTTCAATTCCCTTCTTCACCAACAAAATCTCTGAAATATAATTACAAATGAAAAAACCATTATGACCTCCCAAGTGATATTTTCATAAGGAATATATCAAGACATTGAATTAAACAACTTCCAAGATATTTCATCATGAATTAAGGTTGAAAACATATCCATTGACTACTCATGAAATATAATGGGGACAAAGTTCATTTTGATTTTCCTCATTCACTATTCATCTTTGAGAGGATACTAATAACCATTAAATAGAGGTGGATTAAAAACATGAAATAAAATCTTATATTGATCAATCAGAAAACCTTATAATTTGGAATCCCCTATATCTTCATCAATAATATCCATCAAATCTCTATGGGAAATAACTAGGTAACAAGAAATCCTAGAGCTCAATAACAACCATCTATCAATAAATACTAAAAAAAAAAAACACTAAGACTAAGAAAATGAAACTAACTCAGGATTACCAAAACATTTTCTTTAAATTTACAAAAAACCTTTCAAAAAAATATTATAGACATGATTTCTAACTCAAAAAAAATACATTAACAAAACTTTGAAATCACAAGGATGTGAAACACACCACATTGGTTTCAAGACACACTAATTTTCCACTTGAAATCACTTTTGAAAAGAATAAAAAGAATGGTGGGTTGTACCCTCACCGATGCTACTATATGGAGCCTCACGAGTGAACACTCCCATGCCACCGTGGTCACCCATACACTCAAGAAAATCCAAGAACTCATCCAACCATATCATTTTCCAACCAGAATACACTTATATCCATTCTTGTGATAAACAATGTAAATACCAAATATCGAAATAAATCATTTCCACATTCCAAAACAAAACATTTTTCCCAGGTATTCACATTTAAAAATTATTAAAAAATTTTAAATGATAACTAAGCACCATGTGAAATCATTTAAAACAACAAATATTACTCCATATCATCTTGCTCAAAAAAATTCCATGAATTCTTTTTAAAAATCGATTTTATCTCATAACATAAATTTCTTAGCCACATAATAATATTTATTCTATAAAAAACATCTGATCAAAACCCATATCTTCTCATTTAATTTTTTTCCCAAATTTTTTTTTCCTAATATCCATACTTTTTCAAAAAAACATTGATAAAATACATGTTCTTATTATATAAATTATATCATTGTAAACCACAAGGTAACTTTACAAAAATTCATTTGGAAATGATTTCTTGAAAAATATTATCAAAAAATAATTCTATGTTATCCCAAAACCAAACCAATTCCCCATCAGAATCCACTTTCCACAAATCCAAAAGAAAATTTCATAAAATACTTTTTAGAATCATATAACACCTAAAACAATTAGCAAGGGTAAACAAGTGTTGATGGGTGACATAGTCATATGGTCGGCTGCCATATTCCTATCACACCCCTATTATAGTGTGTATTCAAAGACCATTACCCAACTTTACATGGATTTCCTAGACCTTTGATATCATTAAGAACATTATCCCAACTATATTTTCATTTCATAAACATAAAAAAAACAATAACCAATGATACCTCAAAAAACACATTAATCACATGGAAGCGCATGGTTCATTATAGAAATTATTGTCCAAAAAATCACCATAATGTTAACCCCAATCCCTAATACTCCTACAGTATATAACTTGTCATACCCAAATAATAGAGGGTGATACGAAAGATTTTTCCTTATATGGAGCCACCTTTGGCACCATTTTCTAATGAACTAACCCCAGTCGACACCGAATATGAAACCTATGCCAATCCATGACAAGGCGTGAAAGAAATTCCCAATCACAACATTCATGAAACTAGTTCCAGACATCATAACTATTTCTAAGAGAATGATTTATCCAAAAAATAAACAAATTAATGTAATAGTAGAAAGGGAAACCAAAAAACCCAATATGGAAATAATAAATAATTTAATCAAAGTGAACAATTTTTACGCAAATTTCAAAATACATCAAAATGAGCAACAAAATAAAACAACACATGATGAACACAACACCTCCAAGAGACCCTAGGGGTCACTATCCGATACCAAACCCAACCATATCCTATGATGATCTATACCATGTTGGAACATAACAATAATGCTAAAAAAGATGTAACTAATGTTGTGAGTATTAAAACTCAGTATGCTTTCCAGAAAAAAATATTTCCAAATATATATCCTTTAAAAATAATTTAATCATAAATATCAGGTTTGAAATATTAAATATAAATGTATACTTTCACATAAATGTCACTCTAAAACAATCCATGATCAATTTCAGTTTTTAATTCCTTAATCCTGGTTATTTTTTACTAAATAAACATTATCAGTTTCAAGGGGAATGTGAGGATTCCATTTCTACATATGAACAATATGGAAGAAAATATATATATTAGAACAAAATTTCTATAATCCTTTGAAAACCATATCATAACATCCATGGATGCATACCATACATGAGAACATCCCCATGCCACATAATAAAAGAAATAAAAATAATTATTCATGAGCATATACCCAAAATGAATTTCAATCATCCCTATATGATATTATGTGAAAATATAAATGGGAGAAATTATATGATCTCATAAATATTGTAAAACATACTATACATATTGGCTCATACCTGAATGAATGCAACCATTTATGACATCAAATACACTAACAATCATGACCAAATCTTAATTGGTACTGACTAGGGGGCACAATCTCATAACAATATTAAAACATAAAATATATAATTCACTCCTATAGGATTTTATTCTAGGCCTAATCCTAACTACTACAATATAAATTCTAACAATATTTAATAGTTATACCAAGATTCACATGTAAAGAGTATGGAAGATGGGGATCCAACTGATGCCAACAAATAATCCAATCACACACATATAATATACTAATTAACACAAATATATGTACAAAATTCATCAAAATAATCTCTCTAGGTCATTACAACATTATGATCACAAAAGAGTCCAAACTGGGGATCTTCAATTTTGACACTATGAAAATGGTTCATGAGTATTCTGTAGCGATGAAATCCCACCCATTCAACAATAATGCATAATGAGGATTCTACAATTAGAACCCCTCATTCATTAAACTTATATATATAATTAAACATTATTATCCAAGGTGAGGTTTCATTAAAATATTTTTGTTTCCAATTTCACAAAAGTGTCAAACATCCATCATGCTCCTATCACAAAACAATAATTTATGAAAGAACAAAACCTGATTTTATATCATGAAAAAATGATTGATTTTCCATGTCACAACCATTTACCAAAAAAAAATATATGTAATCATACCAAATGTTGAAAAAAAAACCATTTTCTTTATAGAGATAAAGTCAGATCACACATCATTATCACATGCCGTTGCATTTCTTAAATCCATGTACACCCTTATTTTAAATCTGAATCCACTTGGGACACAATTCAGGGAAACAAAGTATCCATTTAACATTGTATAAATAGATTAAAAAAATCCAAAACATGCTTCATATACAATAATTCACCGAAAAACTTCAAACCAATAATTTTCTGAAACATTTGGTGTGCAACATTTAACAAAACAATGTCATTTATCAAATAAGAAGGTTGAAATCACCAATTTTCAAAAATAATAAATATTCCAAAAGCCACACATCTCTATTCTATATTCAAATACGGTATAAAAATTTTGAAACCATTTAATTATAAATTAAAAATGCATGTAAAATTGTAAATCGCTCTTAATGGCATAGTACATCATGACTGCACACCCGGAATCACGCCACGAAGGTTCCAGGGGACTGGATATATGATGATTAACCCTATAGACACAAAACACCTAATATAAATCATGTTAAACATAAATCCTAGATCCACACGATCATGGGTGAATGATATATCAATTATAAATTAATGAAAGAGGCTAAGGGGGATGAGAAGATGAGGATTTCCTAGAAGGTATATCCCAAAACCTTGAAGAAAACATAGATCCACACCACAACAGAGGATGAGAGACATATAATGAAATCTGTTGGATCTGTTTGTGTCTTATGAACCATTATAAGAATATGGGTGGTTTTTGGGATTAAAATCATGAAAAGGTAGTTTTGGAATTTCATATATTTTTAGGATCTAGGTAACTCGAACGGTTTGGCTGCACGATTTAACAAATCATGCTCCAACCATGCCTTACTGGAAACAAATAGGAACCAAAAATGGATGGACACATAGTTTGATAAACTATTCTCCAACAGTATATAATTTTTCTACCATATGATAATGGATTACCGAATGCTTTAATCTTGAGTTGACTAATCGTGTGTGGGTCATGCACCCTCAACCATAAGAACATCAATACTCACACGATTTAAACGGAAAGGCTTCATGACTATCTACAACTTCATTCCAACAATGTGGGAAGATAAAAACACCCCCAAACTCAAAATGTAATACTGTCACTCCTGGGACTAGAACCATGACCACAAATCAAAAGGATAAAATGAATCAAAAACCGAAATACTAATCTGGTTGTGTCAATTATCTTATATTCTATATTAGTGATCCTATATTCCATATAATGTCATAATAATTTACTAATATGATAAAATCAACTGTCATTAATTTTATTAATGAATAATCCTTCAATTTTTTATTAATGGTTTATTATTATAGAAATTTTAATTATAAAAATAGTGTTATCCATAATTTAGATGAATTTAATATGATTTTAAAATATGCATGGTTTTCTTTTTATAGAGAAATAATTATTTGGGATAGATAAATAACATTTAATATCAACATATTATGGTATAACAATGAATAAATTATTATGTATGTGATTTAGAATTAAAATAAATAATATAGGTATATATGAAAATTACTAATGAACTCTTTGTCAAATAGATAGTAAAAAACTCAATGTTAATGATAAGACTATGAAATTGGAAAATATATCCTTCCATGGATGTTGAAATATATTTTAAAAAATTACTAACCATCTCTATCTCTTACATACCCTTATTATGTGATTATAAAATTTTTTAGGATGCAATTAATTTATGAAACAAGAATGTAACACCCTTAGATTTATTGAATTTTAATATATTTATAATATTTTTGATGGATTTCCACACAAAAAAATTAAAATTAAAAAATACGCACATTTTTTATTTTAGTAACATTAGGAATAATAAAACATAGATTAAATAAAATTCTATTTTAATCAATAATAAAAATTCATAAAAATATTATTAAGATCATTAAATGTATTGAAGAGTTAATTTTCGATAAAAGTATTTTTAATTTACATATATTTAAATTTATCTCATTTTTCATATTTATTAAACTGATAAATTTATTTTTAGACAATTAAATTCAATTTTTTATTACACATATCAAATTTATACAGTTGTAAATTTTTTATATTCTTCTCTAATAATATATTTCTCTTTTAATGGTAGAAAATAATGATCTTTCAAATACTATCATTTTTATAAAATTATCATTATAGAATAATAACTTAAAAATTTATCTAATATTTTTATATAATTATTTATTTTTATAATGTGAAATAAATAATTTTAAAAATGATTTTTTGAATTCATAAAACCTATGTATAATGTTTTGGAAATATATTTAAAAATTGACTCAATTTGTTTTATTTGTTTATATCAAAAATATATTTTCCACATTAGTAGTAATAAAATATTAAAAAAATTATGAATTTTTTCTATAAACATTTTCACATTATGATATAATAGTAATAAAATGATTATTTAGAAACATTTAATTACTATTATAACATATAATTAATATGATGATGACAAAACTATATTTTTTAATGATTTATTTTATTAAGTTAAATAAATTTTTAAATAATAAATTAAATTAATAACATATCAAAAAATTATAATATAAATTTAAATCATAAATATGAAAACATGGAAAATAATTTAATTTGTAATCAGAAATAAATAATATTAAGAACACTTAATGGTAAAACCCACATTTTTTTATAAAAAATTATTTCTTATATATTAAATGTTATAATTTAATAAATATATTTTTATTATTTAAAAATTCAAATATACTATATGGATAAATGTTTTTTGAATCATTGAAATAATTCTATTATGATTACATTATATTTTTTATTATATATAAACAGCTACTATTAAATCTAGTTACCAAGGTAATAAAATTTGTAAAATGTAACATAAAATTCTTAAAAGGATTGAAAAAATGTTTAAAACATAGGTTAAAATTTTATATGAGGATTTATTAAATATAAATGAAGAAAATATCATATTTTTTCTATTTTGGAGTCATTAAATGCTGAAAAGTTTTATGTTGTAATTAAAAAATAATGTGTATTCACAGAATTTTCATTTTCATCCCTTATAAAGGAGAAAAGAATAACCTCTTCATTCCAATATTATTCATTATAATACATTTCAAAACAATTTATTTTTTTCTTCCTATAAACCTCTCTCGTGTGAATATGCCTCCTTTATAAATTAGTTATTCTTATCTATTCATTTTCACATATACTTTTATAAGAATCTACATGGTCACAAAGTGAGTATTAGACAATCATTAACATTTTAGTCAAAACAATTATCCTCCAAAAATATCATATCCATTGAGATGTGATTAAAATAAAATGATTATATAATAAAATATACATTCCAATATTATTCATTATAATACATTTCAAAACTATTTATATTTTTCTTCCTATAAACCTATCTCCTGGGAATATGCCTCTTGTATCAATTAGTTATTCATATCCATTCATTTTCATATATACTTTTATGAGAATCTACATGGTCACAATGTGAGTATTATACAATCATTATCATTTTAGTCATAACAATTATCCTCCAGAAATATCATATCCATAGAGATGTGATTAAAATTCAATGATTATATAATAAAATATTCTAATATGATCGAAACAAAATTTATTTATTCCTTTTTTCTCTATGAAACTCAATTAAATTCCAATTAAAAAATGCACATACTACCACCTCCATGAAACCACATCTTTTGTTTTTCTCCATCACCATTCATGTTTTGAAAAAATAAATGATTTTATCGATAAATATACTAACTATTCTAAAATTTTAGTTATTAAAATAAAATTTACCATATGTCTCCATTCTATAAAACATATTTAGAAAAATAATTTGTATCCATGTGTATGGTAGACTACTACATACATGAATGATGAATTTAATTTTTTATAAAAACTGTAAAAGAAAAATTATAATAATGAATTTGATGATGGAAAAATAAATTTACAACATCTTTATGGTTTTTTAAAATTTATATTAGAATTTAAAAAAATTATTCTTACCAAAAAAATAATTATAACACAGACTTTATTTAATATGAGTTTTCCACCAATGGGAATGATTTTATTATGTTTAAAAAATGAATGATTATTAATTGATATATAATTTTTTACAAAATATTTATTAAATAATTTAATAATTTTTTAGAATTTATATTGGGTTTATTCATTTTTAATATATATATATTTCTTGTAATTTAAAAGAAACCCCAATACTAGTTCATCCTAACTTCATTTTTCACAAACCAAATATATGTATTTCACCTAATGAAATGAAACATATGGAAAATTTGGGTTACAAATATTATTCAATCACAAATAATATAGTACTGTTGAACATTGGGGAAATAAATAATAATAGTAGTGTTATGATGAAACTGGTTAAAAATGATCATTATTACTTAGACATGATTTCAAAAATTTATAATAATTGAAAATTATACACATAGAGAGTAATTATAAAATATGTTTATA
The DNA here is from genome assembly GCA_963277665.1 of Viscum album. Lineage (NCBI taxonomy): Eukaryota > Viridiplantae > Streptophyta > Magnoliopsida > Santalales > Viscaceae > Viscum > Viscum album. The sequence continues at coordinate 964,367,336 of OY728133.1, read as the reverse complement.
AAAGGATATAAATTAATATTATTATAGAGTAAGTAATAGTGTTTGTTATCTTTATTATACATGTTGTTAGTGCATGTTTCAGAAAGTGGGAATACATGCTAAATGTTTATTGTCTCAATTTTTCTCCCATTGAGACATCTATATTTTAATAAACCATATTTTCATTGGAATGGTGTATCTAATGTAAAATTATGTTATTGAATTATTAGTCATTATTTATTCATTTTATTTAATCATTCATTATAAAACATATGATTAGGGATTCATTATTTAAAAATTAAATTTTTTTCAGGGGATCATTTCCTAAAATAAAACCATATGAGAATTTTATTTATCCACTATGGTATATTTAATATGATGTGAATTATTCAAAATGAATTTTAGCTTATTTATTCATTGAACTAATTGGGTTTTGAGAGATATATAAGGTTATTTCATTAAATGTATTTTGATTAAAAAGATACCAATTCCCTATATGTATTAATAAATGAACTCCCTTCATTGAGTGAAGATTCCTATTATTTAACTTATTTCATAAAAAATAGGGTTTTCCATCATAAAATTGTAGATTATGATACTTTTTGTCCCTCTATATTGAAATTTTTTAAATGTCACCCTTAACATTACCTATTATGGTTATCGTAAAATTGTATTCGAAAAATTATTTTATGGTTTCTTATAACAAATAAGAAATATTCAATAAATTACTTCCATTCCATGATTGAAACTGGTTTTAAAAGTGATTATAACATTAGATTTTTTTAAAATTATATGAAATATTCTTTTATTTTTATAAATAATTATTTTATAAAATTTAATTCATTATTTTAAAATGGGGTTTTAATAATTATATTTTTATTCTGAATTTTGTTTAATTATGTATAAAAATTCTTTAATAATTTTATGTTATACTAGGGATATTTTTATTAAACATTAAATTCTAACTATTTTGATGTCTTATTGAATGTAATAGGAAATTATTTTCCTTAAACTTGTCTGTCTCACATGGGTTAATTAAGTGATATTTTATGTGTCAATGGTTTTCTATTCTAATGTAAAAAATATGTGAAATTATTATTATGAAGATTATGTTCTATTATAGACCAATAATTCATTTTTTAGTGTTTTACATCACATTTGTGTATGACCAATTTTTTGAATTATATGATTCTGGATTTATTCACATGTTTTATGTGTGAATGAATTCTTATTTTCATTTAGTAGTTGTGTGTTTTCTGAATGCGATATAGATATTTTTTTATCACGTTGTTTTTTCTAAATAAGATATAAATATTTTTAATCCAACATGATTTTGAAAATGATTTAGAATCCATTGGTCATATAATTTTTCCCAATACATTATATGGGAAGCTGTATTCAAATGTTTTTTGTATGAAAATAATGTTTGAATATTTATAGTAATATTCATTTAATGAACATGGAAGGGTAAAATTTTACAAAATTTTATTTTGTTAATTTGGTACACAAATCACTTTTATATATTTTTTATGTGAATGTGATATGAGATGCATTGGACACTTGTTTTTGTTCTAAATGTGATGCATGAATGTTTTTTCATATGTTTTGCATGTATGTTATATAGGTATAATTATTCAAAAATATCAATACTTATGTTTGTGATATACATTTCATATCATCTTATGTTTAAATTTTATTCCATATATAATATATTCTTATTATTATTCTATATATAATACAACTAATGTATCATAATTCATTTCATTTTTTTTATTTTTCATTTGATATTACAAGTCATTCTATCATAACATACTGAAAAATTATATTGTCTTATATTTAAATATAATAAGTTATTTCTACCCTACTCATGTTTTCCCATATTTTAATTATCCCATCCTTGATTACATGTTTATATTCATTTCCTTATTGAGATTTTGAGATCACATGTTTCATTGTTTTCCATTCCCCTTGTTATGTAGATAAATATAACTAATAATAAATATACAAGTGAGTATATAAAGGTTCAATTATAGAAAATATTTCCCAAGAATCATAAAATAGACTTTTATTTTTCTGACTCTCAAAGAAGCTAAATCTCCTATTATTGGAATGATGTGATTTCTATTATATGTATTGACTAAATTATTAAAAATAATTTCAAAAATATATGTTAATCTTACTTTTTATCAATGATATTGAGTAAATAATTTTTTTATCATCATATGCTTATGTTTGGGCTTTGGTTGGCTCAGACCATTGGCATAAAGTTCATCTGAGTGAGTGTATTGGAATAATTTCTTCTAAATAAGATTGAAGTTACATATAGATTCAACCCAAATGTCCAAAATCATAATTTTTTTATCAAATTTTCAAACACCTATAAAAAATAAGGGAAATAAATAATATCATAACAAAGTATATAATAACAAGAAAAAATAAATAAATAAAAATTAAACTAAAAAACTCAATATAAAAGATTCAAATTAAACTAAAGGATAAGGATAAAATGACTGATCAATCCACTATAAGAATAAAACTAATAAAAAAAATATAATATAATCATGTTACCTTTTGGTTACCATCCATCCGCCAATATTAACTACCTCCACTATAAATCAAGAATTTAAACCATAACATAAATTTTGTTTTGAGACTATCGACATTGAGTGGAATAAGTAGTGTGCGAGTGTAATCGAGTTTAATAAGAAATCACTACAGATACAATAATATATATTTTCTAAAATATATCATTAATGATAAATTACGATAAACATTAAATATCTATTTAAATTTTTTTAGAAAACCATCCATGTTATTTTCCAAAGAAAAAAGATTTAAAACAGAAATAAATTATTATAAAAAATTTATTAATATTTTAACAAATTATTTTAAACACATAAATTCTTATAATATATTGAAAACATGTTAAAATTAAAATTAAAAGAATATATGATAATAATAATGGTGAATATAAATCAATAACAAAATAATTTACTTAAAGTAATAACATATTAAAATATATAAATAATGGAACATGTCATAATGGATCCATAAAGTAGTGAAATACTAATGTGAATGAATGTAATGAGAAATACTTTTTAATGAATGTGTTCTTTTGAAAAAAATCTTATAATAACATGAGGTGACAATAAACATACTTGGGTTGGAACCAACTATTTTAATATTGATGAATTCTAAAAATAATAAAATAACAAATGGCTCTAATGAAGTCTCTACATCGACACCCCATGTATGGACTCCAATAAAAAAGAAGATCTTATTTTCAAATAAGGCCTAAATCGTAATAATATATCATCCCTCACTAAAAAAAGTACTATACCAATGAATAATTTTAATAGAAAGTGAGATAACATAAATATAATTCCATGAATAATCAACAAATCACAATAACATAACTAATACACACAACAACACACAAATCAATATAAAAACAACTATAAAATGAATCCGTTGTAATTATTTCATCATAGGAGGGATTCTATTTGGAAGTATCTCTTGTATGATATTTTTAAATGTCAACACATTTCTTTATTTTCAAAATAAATGATAAAATTTAATAACCCATTGATAATCCATTTTTAATAAATTCCATTTGAAAACTAGTTTTAAAGTTATAATTTGGCCTCTAAGTCATCATTAAGGAAATAGTCATTTAAAACCACATGTATAATTTTTTTCAGAACCTATTTCCAATTTAAACCACAATCTCATGTAATTCATTCTACAAAATATACATATATATATATACTTATTTATTCTAACTCATTTATATAATTAGAATTATACACATTACATGTATATATATATATATATGAAAATATATAAGGAATGAAGAGGGAATATATAAAATTATACAATACACATAATATTCAAATATTTTAGAATATTTCATAAATAAGAATTAGAAATACTAAATCAAGTGATATATTAAGACCTTATAAAATTCACAATGAATCAAAAAAGTATAAAAATAATGTTCATAATAAAATTCCATAAAAATATCTTGTTATTAATTTAATAAAAAACAATGGTATATAATTATTCCCTTTGAAACTTATTATAATAATATCACCCTTGATCAATGAACTTATAAAACCAATAAATATCATCATGGACATGAAAATATTTGGAAAAACCAAACTTAGAAAGCTATGAATGAAAGGTGAGTGATTAAAAGGAAATACCATTAAACCAACTATAATAAACTAAGACAAAAATATTTATTCTTATAATATGTGAAGGGGGAGTATTTAAAATGATTCTCACACACTAAAATAATATTAATAGCATGATAACTTAAACCAATGATCATATAGGGGCTATCCCTAAAAAATACAAGAAATGGTAATGGATAAAATTATGAAAGAAGGGAAGAGTAGAATTATAAATTCCCTCACCTTGAATAAACGACAATATAATTGAAGTGGAGTGACATAAAATTGAAGAGATAGCCATGGAGGGGAACCCAAAGAATCAATTTATAGTTTCCTAACTGATTAGGTATAAGGTAAATGTTTTGGGGTTATTACATCACAAGGATAGTTTAGTGATTTCATGTTTTAATGATTTTGGTAAGGATACACAGTTTACCAAATCTTGTTCCACCCATGTTCCCATCATTGGACACACAAAGGCACCCACATAGTTTAGCAATATGACTAAAAAATTCCAATTACATATCGTATACCCATCAATGGAATCACCTAGAAACCAACTTATAATAGAAACATGGTTTAAGAATCTATGTTAAAACCCCACAAAATGTTTCTGTTAAAAACTAGATACCTCCATAATGTTTTACACATTGTTTTTTTGAACTTTTCTCCAATTGTGTACCTATAAAGATACTTAAAAAATCAATATTCTGACACTAGTTTGACTAAAAGTAAATAAAATGACCATAAATAAATAAATAAAACAATAAAAATATAATTAAATTGGTGTTATGGGTGTCACTTTATTAAATGATTGTTTGTTAGTCTCTATTAAAAAATAATTTTGCTTCTCAATGTTTTATGAAGATGTTTTAAAAAATCAATTCCATCATTGGTGTAATTATATAGTGTTAGTTATATAATAATTGGATATGTTATATGTCTAATTCTGAAAATAGTATAATGAAATCAGTTCTTATGATTAATATTTCAAATAATTTAATATATAATTAGTTACATATTTATTTATGTTTCATTAAATCGTAATTAATATAATGTAACTAATACTATTTTTTCAAATAATTTTATTTTTTTTGACAACTAGTTTTCTGTAAAAATGAGTATTTAATCATTTATGGATGTATTAAAAATATAATGAATATTTTAAAAAATTCATTAATATTTATGAAATTTTAGTTGAATCCTAACATAGTTTTGAATATAAAAAAGTGATTTTATCAAAATTATTATCAACTTGGTTATTTAAAAATTATTATTTCATTTATCTGTGTAAATTTCATCTCTTGGGATAAATAAATGCCCTGTGTGATTTTTAATGATAGATCTAATTAATGTAATTTTTGTTTCTATAGTGTTTTTGGATATTTATTTTGAAAAATACTATTTTATAGCATCATGATTTTTGAGATCCTCTTTTTTGTGGATACATATCAAATTATAGTAGATAATTTGTTCTAAATAAATATTTTAAATCAATTTAAGTATGAATGTTTTAATGGGATTAGGTATATGTTTTTTAAAAAATTTATTTTTACAGTGATTGTTAAATAATGTTTAATTCAATTATTTATAATGAATTCTTGGAAATGGAATGTGTTTATGTTATTGTGTATTTCATAAAATTCATTATGGTTAATTGATTTGATGATATTTGAAGGAAATGGATAAAATTAAGCACAGTATTGAATTTAAAGTTTTAATTAACTTTTTAGCAATGATATATATTTCAAATTAGGCATATTGGATGTTAATTTGATTACTTGATAAGGTAAAATTTAAATTATCATGATTAGTAGTTGAATGGCCTTTGTAATTATAGGAATTATGATTATTTTCAATTGACTAAACTGATGGAATGGGTAATACTCAATGAAACATATTAATAAAACATAAAATAATAAACTAAAAGTTAATGATTTTAATTTTACATGACACAGACGTGTTTTGGGTCACAATTAATAAAAATAATAACAATTTGTTTTCCAAAAAATTCATTATTTCATCACAAAAATGTATTGTTGGTTCATAGTTTGTATAAAATACATCTCAATCGACAGATATTTTCATCGTTTATATATTGTTTGGAAAACAATGAAATGTATCTATATAGGTCCAATAATATTTTATTCCATCTTATATAGTTAGGTAATCAGATCAACAAAAAAATATTTTAGAAAGTGTCTATAATTGATATCTTAGATTTATTTGGATCTTATAAACTCATATACTGATTAGTTTTTATTATTATATTTATTAAACCTCTAAAGTGATTTTGAAAATAGAATTAAACTTTAAACAACTATGAAATTTATTCTAGAAACCAATTGGGCTCTATGATAAGAATATTGATTCTCTTTAAATGATATATGATGTTTTATTTAGTTAATTTCCATAGATGTTTTTTCAATAATAATGTATATAATATAATTAGTTTGTTTTTTTTATTTCAATTATCATTGTCTCCATGTTTAATATAAAATTTCTTGAAATTAATTGTATCTTTTCACTTTGGTTCTACTTTTTTTTCATTTAAAACATCGTCCTTCATGTTATGCATTTGATTTATTAGTAAAATTAATTTTATAAAAGTATTCAATTTATTTAAAAAATATATATAAATTATTGTAAAACATTTTAATAAAAACTGTTTTAATTTTAATAATTTGAGACAAATAATATAAAATAAAATTTTGTTGTCGGATCCAACATGATAATGAGACATTTATTGGTGAGGAGATATATAGTGTTTTATAATGCTGGCGAGTAAAAACATGTGAATAGAGATATGAAGGTATAATTTTGAATTAATTGTTCCTTTAAATAAAAACTCGCTTAAAATTGATATATATTTTTAAAATTATGTATTCTTATTACATTATAAAAATTCAAATTTTCTTTCAATATTGTGACCTAAGTAGGATTTCAAGTAAATGACGGACATATAGTGGGACAAATTGTATCTCCCAAAAAAATTATGATTTTAGTTGTATGGTATTATAATAATAATTGGGGACTAATTTTTTTTTAATTTGGGAATATTTTTATTAATTCATGGACTATTCATGGTATGATAAACTATGCATAAAAACCTTGTAGTTTGATAATTTTCCGATAGTGTTTAAAAATTTATTGATTTTTTTAGAATCCACATATTTTTATAATACGAAATTGAAATAGTTTACTTTATTTATAAAAATCCAAGATACTTTATGAAAAATTTTAGTTTTTAATAAATATTATATTATTAAATTTATATATATATGAAATATATGATTGAAATTTGATTTTTTTATTAAAAACCATGGTCAGATGTAGCGTTATGGGTATTTTTTATATAAATATATACAAAATTTCATGTTATTATTAATAGATAAATGATTAATTTATTATTATTATTATTGATGAAGGATTAATTTTATGTGTTTTGGTGTTCTATGATTAAAGAACTTAGTTATATTCCTTAAATATTGTTTTTTATTATTTTCTCTACATACTATAGTCCAAAAAATATTTCATATTTTAAGATAGCTATATAATTATCCTATATAAATAATGTAACAAATTTATGAAATGTATATATATATATATAACAACAAAATAAAATTGAATTTTCCCATAAATATTCAATACAATTTTAAAACTAAGAAACTTATATAAACAAAATTTATAATAATTTTTTTATAAATTAAATATTATGAAATGTTTTATATATTTATGACCTATACTAATTTTTTTAGAATAGTTAATATATGAAAAATTGGTTCCCCATAATAAATTTTTTCATGATATTTTCTGAATTGAATTTGTAGTTAATTTCCAAATTTTAGGATGTCAATATGAAAAAATAAAACACTTTTTTCTCTTTCATGATCACATCATCATGAGATGTGCTTGGTGTAATTTTTGAATATAATTTATTTTTAGATAAATAGTAAAAATATAGTTTCTGAAAATACTATGGTTATTGAGGCATCACATGTATATAGGTATATCATGAAACTATAGAATAATTTTCACTAACAAATATATTTATTAATATAACATTATTTTTTTAAAATATTTTTATTGAATTATAAAATAGTATTTGATATTTTTAAACACGTGTAATATTTTATAAAGACCTATTTTAAATAAATTATACAATCATATTTTACATTTTGGTTATATCAATTAAATTGAATGAATTGGATTTTTATATATTAAAAAAATGTATCCAAATAATCTAATATATACAAATCTCTTTTAATGAATAATTATTAACATAGATTTTGAAGATATTGTTTCCCTCTGTAAAATGAATAGTTATTGTTGATTAATAATTTCATAAATATTGATCATTATTAATATTGACTGAACCAATTTTATATTTAAACTAGAATTTAATTTTTGAATGATATCTAAATACTAATTTACACACATTTAATGGGGAAATTTTTTTTAAAAAAATAATAAGAAATCCAATTAATTTAAACAACATTATTATAAAAAAATATTTTTTAGCCACGTTGTATGTATTGATATAAAAGCTAAATTTTTCCTATTTTGAAATTGAATTTTGAAATATTGATGGAAAATTTTGATTCAGTAGGATGAAATTTGAATTTATGGTTTATATATATTTATACTAATAAAATATTTGACCAAATTTTTTTTATTAATAATAATTACACTTTAATGGAAAATTTTATTGTGGCTCAAATTTTTGTAAATTTACATGAAATTTATACCTTATTGAAATTGTTATTTCATTTATAAAATATTTCATATATGTATTACCAACCATAATTGTCATATGTATCCTAAAATTCATTATATTCAATTGATAACCAATATTTTAAATTCATTCCCAAGGGAAATCTCTCTTTCCCCACCAATAATTGGGAGATCTCATCCACCATTTCAATAATCGACTAATGTTTTGAAATTTAGTTGAAACCAGACCCAATATTCCCTATGTTTAAGTTCATTTTATTTATTATTCCCTAAGGTACCCACAAATTATATTAATCCCAATAAATAAATGGCCTTAGTGAAGATTATGTTTAAGGTTTCTACGTATGATTCACATATTTCATAATATTTCTATCATATTTGTTAGATTATACCCCATTTATCACGATAGAATAATAAAAAACTCCATATTATTATTTTTTAGATATATTATTACAGTAATTTTATAACCACCATTTATTATCTTCCATCTACAATGAAAAATAAGAATCATCGTTACTATATTTGCACAAATTACGGCCTCCACATAGGAATGTTTTTAGTTTTTATTCAACAACAATAACATATGGTATTAAATATAGAATTTATTCTGAATATTATTTATATAATTTTATTAGTATTCTTAAATTATTTCTTAAAATCTACCATTACCCCTCTATTTCATTAACAACTGGAAACGATAATCATGTGTTGTGAGGGCAAACGCCTCAAAAAAAATATTTTTTCTGTAGAATTTCATTATTTAACCATTTATTTAAATATAGGTCACTGTAATAAAAATATTAATAAAATTTCTATATGATAATTCGATAATGATATTTTTTCAAAATAATGATCTCTTTAACAGTACATTGTAATTGAGTAACAGTGACTTCAAGACATGGTTGGGTAGTCCAACTACTAGATTGATTTTATTAAATTATTACATAGATGATTTGAAAAAATTAAATAAATATATAATATTTAACATATATAAAATTATTATTTTTTGGTTTTTGAATGGATAAAATAATATTTAATTATTTAAATAAGAAAACATACTTTGTAGGGTGAAAATCACGGAATAATGTTAATTGTAGATTTGAGATTTTCTGAAAATGATTTACGTATTCATGAATGGTTATTTTATGTTTATAAATAATTAAAAGAATTCGTTTACATTACAATTAATTTTATTTGAATCATTATCATTTTAAGTATAATAAACACTTACACCACTCCAATGAAACTACTGTAAATGTCCAATACTATAAATAGAAGATGTAGGAAAATATGAAAAAATGACAATTATTTATGTATGTAATGATTATAAATGAACATTATAAATAGTTTTGTGTGGGATTATGGTAAAACCAGTACACTAAGAGTGTAATTATCCTTATATAATATAGGTGTGAATTCAAATAAGTGGGAAAACATTTTAAGGATTTTGTCTGTGTCAAATTTCAATCTTTTGATATAAGGTCATTCTATACAGAATGGTTTATTTTAGATGGTTTTAAATCTACCCAGTTATAATATATATTTATTGAATCCTTATATTTCATGTTTTTTTATTATTTTAACCCTTTTTCATTACCTATTTTGGTTTTAAATCAATGGATATAATATTTCCAATAGTTTTCATTTCAAACATTATTCATTGAGAAGCGTTTTAATTTTTTTCACCAATTTATTATTTAATTGATGCATAAACATCCAAAAATTTTATTTTCACATACAACATGATTTAATAAATGTTATTTATAGATACATCTTATTTTCAAAAAAAAATATTTCCTTTTATTTTTAAATTTCAAATGTAGGGAGGGGTTTCCTGACTTAATTACCTTCCTTGGGACCTAATAACTAATATGTATCTATTTTGTTTAGTTATTGTACTGTTATAACATATTATGATTTTAGGATTAATTTTTCTTTTTTTTATGGGGAAATAATTTTTACATCAATTTATACTTCCTCAATGACCATTATTTTTTAAAAAATAAATTTTGTTAAGAATAGTTAAAATTAATTTTAAAAGTTTTTTTAATTAATTATTTATTACTTACCCCTAATACTATCGTTTCCCAGGTATAAAATTAAATAATTTTTAAATAAAATTATTCTTTTATTCCCCTTCGTTTTTTAATTTTATGGTCACATAATTCTTCTTAAATATGATGGTTTTCATCATGGTTTTTCCAAAACTTTTGAATGTATTTTATATCATTTTGAAAGAAAACCTTTCATCACCCACAAAATGTTGTCTTTTAATAAATTTTATTAATTTATATACTTTCTGTTATTATACATTCATTTTATTTTTATTTTTTCAAAACTATAAAAAAGAAATTTTGAAAACATTTTATGATTTTTAGGGACGTAATATTTGGCCATCTTTGTAATATGGGGTTTTATGAAGTATTCTATTTTATATATAAAATTTCTTTTTTAATAGTAATTAAAAAATAAACACTTATAAAAATTATAAAATGTATTTCTAAAAAAATTTGTATTTTCATATGAAATTTTAATTTATGTTTTATCTCTCATGTAATAGTAATTTAATTACCTTTAAAATTTTGTTATGTTATTAATCCTTTTTTAAAATATCATTTTGATATTTTAATATTTCATAAGATTATGTGACAAGGCTATTAATTTATCCTTTAATTTTTTCCTAGGTTATTTAAGGTAATATGATGTTTGATATCTTATTGAACACATATGTATCAATTTTTTTGTTTTAGTCCAATATATCCCTCCTATAGTTTTCATTGATTTTATTTCTCAATTGATAGTGTTTAGTGGATAGAATTAGGGTTACACATGTGTGTTAATGATGTCTTTACACACATTTTTAGGCTTTCACATAATGCGTTTGTTCACATATGCAAGAGAATATTCGAATTACTCACCCATTTTTTTCAAATGTAATGGTCATTCAATAGTTTATGGTTTTTATAATGTTTTTACAAACATTTTGGATATTGAATAAGTTAACAAAAAACTTCAATCTTTATTTCTATTCTTTTAAATTTTACACTTACATGATTTATTTTATTTTAAAATTACTTCAATGTTATTATTTTATATAATTATTGATATGTATGATGAGTCATTTCATATATTTCAAGCTTCCTTGAATAATTTTTTTGATATTTTGGGGTTTATATATTACTTTATGTTCTTTTGTAAATATATTTCTGTCTATATCATATTCTACTACACCATTATCATGTAATTCATTATGATATTTATTTTACCATACATGGAATTTGGGAATTATAGTTTTATAATGTGTTTATACCCAAAGTGGTGAAGATTACGATGTTATGTGGGATAGCTATAATATTTTATAGATGATAATATTCGTATTTATATTTAAAAATATAATAAAATATGCTATTTAGGTAGCTAATTTCAATGAAAAAAGTCAATAGACCTCTTTTTTTGGTAACTATTGTGAGATGTATTGATAAATCACTAGACCATTGAACAATTTAGTAAATGTTTATAATATATCAATACATTTTGTATCAAATTAAGTATTTATATTTTAGAGATAATGTTTTTTATTTTTGGGATTAATATAGATACCATTTATGAATACAATAGAGTTCATTATATGTATAAGATACTATCTTAAAATATTAGTATTGTGATTGTTATACAGTTCCTATATAGACACTAAAAGATAATATGCTTTTGGTATAGTCACTCCTTAGTTTAATAACCACACAATTGAAAATATTTTAATTGAACTAATCACCAACCAAAGGCATGTTAAGTGTTTATAGGAATGAAAATATTTTTTCCCCTCCTATGGGATGTTATTGGGTTTACCATGTTCTCATTAACAACCAAAATAAATAACTAATTTTCTTAAATTTTTATGGTATTATGTTGAGAAATATACGATAAAAAAACATAAATAAACCTATGTCAAACAAATATTAATATTGTTATAACTAATTGAATTATATAACAATGTGATAAATTAAAATAACAATAATTCATATAGTTGAATTCCATTTATGATTTCATCTCCTCTACTATATTCTTAATTTTTTTTCTTTTATGTAAATATTTTTTAGTGTTATTTAATTTTGTATCTATATTGAATTTAGTTGACCTTGTGAGAGATGAAAAATGTGACGATCACCTCAACAATCAACCATTCGGAATTGGATAATGGAAAAATGTTGTTATTATGCCAATGAAACAATTACAAAACATGATTATGAATATTATTATTATAGAAATACTTAGTAATAAAATAAGATAATGAAAGAATTTTTTGAAAATTCTTGTTATAAATTTTATGAAAAAATATATTCTACAACCTATATGTCAAAAGTGTTGGAAGAGTCATCAAAGGAAACACCTCATGGGGACCGTTGATTCTTTACTTATTCTAAAGCAGGTTATTGATTATTAAACTCTCATTATAAAAATTATGATCTCCATATAAATGAGAAACGATTATATAAGTCATCTTAATGAAACACTAACAATTAAATTTCCTTTGTATAGATAAATTGGGGTGTCCAGAGAAAATTCCTTATTCACCATATTTTTACAGAATGTTGCAATCTACAACCCTCTAAACCCATTGAGATTAGAAAAACTCATACAATGACTATCTATTAAGAGTTTTTTTAGTAATTATGTAACCAATTATCATTCACACTATATTATTGGGTGTATTATAGTTCAATAAACTATATTGTATCAAATTAATATTGAAGTAATATAATGTGTAACGACCAATAAATTTCATGGAACGTTTTTTCTTTATATCTTTGGAATATTAAGAGTTCGCAGTTTTCTGATGGAGCCTGATTCTGAGTCCCGGTGTGCCCAAAATAAATTTCGGATGTTTTTTGGTACGTTCAGTAAATGTATGTGCGGGTTTTCAAATATTTTGAACTGGTGCTTGGAATTGAAATCCAAGGACACTAATGATCTTTCAAAACCGGTATTCGCTTAAATGGACCTTTACCATAGTTGCGTTTGGTCGAGAGTTGAAGTTTTTTTTTGGGGATTCATTCAAAATTAAATAAAATTGTTGTGTACCCAATTTTATTGTGAATGAGTGGTTATATCCTCCATAGAGGAATTGAGGGTGGGTCCCAAACCCCACCTAACCTCCCATAAGAGTATATTACTAATGGTGGGGCCCACCCAAACACTAACCCTTCAACTCCCCTTGAAACCCCTCTCCTAACTTTTGAACTCTCACATTAAGTGGAGCGTTTCCACTTTCCCCTCATAATGTTTCCAACTAAAGAATAATTAGTGCCTTTATTAAATATTTGGAGGTGTCAGAGTTCATTTGAATTAATTTTAAATCCATGACAAGATTATATTTTTGGGGGAAACTAATTATTATATTTGACTTGGAAAATATTTGTGGGGGGACTTTGGGAGAAGACTCTTTTTGGAACTTCATTCTCATGACGAAGAACTACATTCTTCAACGAAGAATGCAAATAACTACTCCAACGATGGTTCCACTTCTGACACACCCCGATGTCAACAGAATCGATGTTCATATTCCACAGCGCCTGACCTTTGTGACACCGTATTCTGTGGCTCGTCAAAGTGAATCATACCATGAATCGAGGTAGGGGGTTTATGATTAATTTTTAATGAATAAAATTATATCTTCATTTATTTTATGTTTTATTTATTCTATAGTGGCCTTTTATATCAATTAATGCGGAGGGTGTGGGACAAACAAACACGGCCCGATGTCCCTCCATTGGTTTATTTATTTTTTTTCGACAGAGGATAAGTCAAGAAGGCACATTGTCATTTCACCATGACGGAGAAGAACCACAGGACGGGGAAGGCAGCAGCGTCGACGACCCGAGGTAGAGGCGGCCGCATGCAGGCCTCGTAGAGGAAGACCGCGGCCCGCATCTGTGGGATGCTCTACCAAGGAAGAACCAGCCGACCTCATGTTGGCCAGAATAGAAGAACCGGCTAGCCAAAGCTGGCCGGACAGGAGGACCATGATGCCGCATTGCGGAAAAACTGTGGGCCGCTTCGGCGGGCGAACCGGCCAGCCACCTGCCACCCAGGTGGAAGAAACCATGGCACCATACAGCGCCACATGGAGGATAAAGTGGCCCACTGTGTGGGCCACTCGTCCTGAAAAAACTGGTTAGCTTTGGTAAGCCGGGAAGAAGAGGCGGCACCGCTCAGCGCCACCGTTTCAAGAAACCGGGTGGGCTGCGCCCCCCACTCCACTCGGCTAGCTGGTCGGGCCGTTGGCCGGGCCACCTGCCATTGAGCCATGCCACGCCCCACCAGGCTGGGATGCGCCCAAAAGGGATGGGTTGGGGGTGGGCTGCGCTCCACCGGGTCAGACCCGTCGAGCAGGGTCAGGCCGACCAACCAGCCCACTGGGCTTGACGGGCCGTGCCCATTTCTCTTAATCGTGAATATCTTCTAGAACGAGCGTCTGATTGACACACCGTCTATGGTACTACGACCCTTGCGACAAATCAGTCTTTTTGTGTTACTATAAGTGAGTTGTGTATTAATTTTTAAAATAGCCGAGATTGGAATGAGTGTAATTCTAACCAGGCCCATGGAAAGGAAAATCCAATAACTCTTAGACCGGGTGTCTGATTGACGCACCATATGTTGAACTGGGTTTCTTTTGACGAGCTGTAATTTATGTATACATCAACTCAGGACTTCATGATAGTTTATGTATCAAAAATTGACTCGAGGAGTGGACCCTCCAGGAATCGAGTGTGATGTGTGCAGGAACACTACAGCTGGCTGCGACTATGACGACTACCGTACTGCGATCCTCCATGGGTTAGATGATGAAGACTATTGTACATGAATCCTCCATGGGTTTGACAACTATGACTACTATTCCAATATCCTATGTGGGTCCGATATTTTTGACTTCTGTTCTTGTATCTAGAGTGGGTCCGACAGAGTAACTAGTTTTGTATCTTATGTGTGTCTGATAGCTTAGCTTCTCCAGTATCCTATGTGGGTCTGACAGCTTAGATGAATCAGTGACTACATCTGATCATCTCTATCACTATATAAAAGTTGTAAACCTATGTGAGTTGTGTCTTGAATTTCAATCATTATCATCGTTGTGATTGAATTAATTTCCTTTGTGTACTAGGATGTGCTTGGGCTTGAGAGTTGAAGTTGAACTGTGACTGATAACATAGATATATGTATGGGCATATACCAAAGTAGAGTTGGTTGATAGTTAATGTTTGTATTATTCTTCTTAGGTTTATCCTTATTGGATTTTTGGAGACCGTCGGGGGTCTTGGGGTCCCTACTGAGTTTCGTATACTCATGCCTGCACGGGTTATGCCTGCACTACGTTGTGTTGGATATAGACGACGGAAAAAATAACCGAGGTAGAGACTTCTATAGCTGGATGGTACCCAGAGGTGGACCACTTGGTGAAACGTACAGTGAGTAGAGAGATGGACTTGAGGTGCTGAGGAGGCCATATGTACCCACCCTTCATGTGGGATTCCTAAAGGATGATTGAGCAGTTGCTGTTTTACATTACTGTAGTTGTATTAGCTTTTCAGTTGTATTGTACTAACTATTGGGCTTGTATTTCCGGCCCCTTTCATTTCAACACTTACTTTTTTATACAGTTTTATATAGTGCTTTCTTCAGATGCATACTCTGTTGTGTTGGTTTACATTTATAAATGAAATGCCTTCCCAGTATAGGGAGTTATTTCTTTTTGGATAGTCATTAGCCCCTGGCCTATGGAAGGCGTGCTTGGGGTAGTCACTACATGGGCCTCAAGGACGGGTCGTGAAAAATTTGTATAAGATCAGTTAGTTCTACCATAGAACTCAGGACTCTGATCATTCTTTTCTATGAAGCAATAGTGTTAAGAGTATTGAGTGTGGTTTTCCGTACCAGGGAGTCTAATGTCGATGCGGCGGGCAATGTATCCATACACCAGAACCCTTACCTCTGATTTCTGACTCAGTGCACGAAAACCCTGATTGCATGTGTGTTTCAAATGTTTTCATTGTGATTACTTTGTGTCAGCTCATCGGGTATATTGTTTGACTGTGGGGAATCTGTTTCTTTTCAGGATGGCCCCATGATGGCATCCATCATGAATTTTGAGTTACATATGAGATGATATCCCACTGAGTGCCAAGGCATCATTGTAGGGCCCCATCACAACGGAGGCACCAGCGGTACCACTACCCACTGGGCCACCGATACCACCAGCCCCAGTAGCAGAGAGTGCACGCTGCCAGAATGCGTTGCATGAGTTCCAGTGATAGAGGCTTCCCAGATTCCATGGAGAGACAGTCCCACAAGAAGTTGAGAATTGTCCGGAGGCTATCGCCAAAGTTTTCAGATTGGTAGGGACACCAATTGACCTTATGGTGATCTTTGCCGCGAGTCTCCTGCACGCAGCAGAAGGTAGATGGTGGAACCTGATGCTCTAGGTGCATGATGAGGCACTTTTACTCTGGACAGACTTTGTGAGTCTCTTCTTCTCAGAGTTTGTTCCAGCCACCCTTCATGCGGTGTATATTCAAGACTTACTTCATCTGCAGCAGGGAATCATGATAATAGCTTAGTACACAACGATGTTCACCGACTTCTCACACAAATCCGCTTATACGGTACGAGACCCTCTCTTCAGGGCCTAGAACTTCATGGAAGGACTCAGGTATGAGATCTGGCCTTCGACGATTCCCCTCATCATCTCGATGGAGGTGGGGGTGCTAGAGCGAGCCCTTCTAATGGAGATTTTTCTCACTGAGCAGTCTCCAGTAGCGAGACCCACCATAGGGAGACATGTAGCAGAGTCTTCTGCATCCGAAAATAGACAGATGTCGCAGAGGTCCATGCAGACAAGGCCATCAGGTGGGCGATCTAAGTATACAGGTTCGATTGTGTGGGGAACACAAAACAGAGCCATCTATACAAGGACCAGGCAGTGCTATGCATGCAGCAGACATGGTCAAACGGCTTGAGAATGCCCCACCGCCATGTATATGACCAGCGGATGGTATAGGGACCTCCTAGGTAGAGGAAGAGTTTCGACCATGGTGGTCCTCTGTGAGCAGGCGGACGACGCAGAGGAGCTGGCCGAGCAGCAGGTGGTGGACGAAGTTTTGAGGCTCTACCACCACCACAACTTGAAGGTCCAACCCGACCACAGGGAGCTGGCGGATAGAGGTGGGATGAGCTCTAGGCAGTCGAGGCCTATGACCATGGTGCACCTTAGAAGATTTCATGTACTATCTTTGTCTACTCCACCCTTGCTACAGTATTTATAGACATAGATGTGAGTTATTCTTGTATTGTCGCTACACTCGTTAGGAGCTCTGAGATTCCTACGGATCCATTGACACGATCCTTACGGCTAGAGACTCCTATTGGAGTAGGATCAATGATTAAAAACTGGTGTCGGTAGGGTGAGCCTACTATAGGAGGCGATAGCTACGGCTGGGATCTTCTGGTAGTGGCGCCTAGGCTGTACTACATCATCTTGGGTATGGAATGGTTATCTATAGTCCATGCTCAGATCGAAATTATTAGGTGCAAAGTGTGGTTTATCCTCACGGATGGGACTAGGTTCACCTTCAACAACGAGAAGGGAGCCTTTGAAGCATAGGATGGACTTACGTAGGGGAGGGGGTAGCCGATCACACACTAGTTGTCTAGTCTCATACTTGGAGCAGTTGATGTGTGGTGTCTAACTTTTCCTATTGTGGTGGATCTGTATGCGGATGTTTTCCCTGATGATGTTCCAGGACTAACTCCTCATAGAGAGGAATAATTCTATATTTTCCTATACCCTAGGAAAAGAACGATATCTACTCCAGCATATTGGATTCCTCTCGTAGAGAATCGTGAGGTGCAGGTATAACTGGAGCACATGAAGGGGAAGGGATTCATCTGCCCCCGTGTTTCACCCCAGGCTTCTCCAATTTTGTTCGCCAATAAGGTGGATGGGAGCTTACGACTATGTATTTACTACCGTCGCCTGAATCTGGTGAGCGTGAGGAACAAGTACCAACACCCGAGGATTGATGACCTCTTTGATCAGCTCAAGGGAGCACAATGGTTCTCGATGATAGACCTCAGCTCAGGCTATCGCCAGCACAGAGTTCGAGACGAGATGTGTAGAAGACGACCTTCAGGTGTCAGTATGGCCACTATGAGTTCTTGGTTATGCGCTTCGGTGTAACCAATGCACCAGTAGAGTTCATGAGTCTCATGAAAAGGATCTTCCATCCATATCTCAATCGATTTGTCATAGTCTTCATCGATGACATACCGATTTACTCGAATACATAGGAGGATCACACCTACCACTTGTGGGTGGTACTGGACACACTCCAAGAGCACCAGCTTTATGATATGCCCTCTAAGTGACAGTTCTAGATTAGAGAGGTTCGCTTATTGGGACACATAATCTAAGAGGCTAGAGTTGTAGTGGATCCAGCGAAGATCGAGGCAGTACATGCTTGGGATCCTCCCAAGAGTGTGACAGAGGTGCGGAGTATCCTTGGTCTGGCTCGGTACTATCGGAGGTTTGTGCCAGACTTCTCTAGAGTTGAATCACCTCTTTTAGATTTCATGAAGAAGGGGAAACCCTTCGTGTGGTCATAGAGATGCCATAAGAGCTTTCAAGAGTTGAGACAGAGGTTGACCAGTGCACCCATCTTGAGGCAACCAGAGGAGGGCGTAGGGTACGTAGTTTACTACGATGCATCATGAACCAGACTCGGGTGTGTCTTGATGTAGTAGTGATCATGGGATAAATACTCATAAACTTCATGTAAATTTTTTTTCTTATTTTTATTTGGGATTTTACGAGTACACAGTTTCTAACAACACCTGATTCTGAGGCACGGTGTGCCCGGAATCAATTTCCGAAGTTTAGCTCGGGTACATTCAGTGAACGAATGAACATGTTTTTCTAACTTTTGAACCGGTGCTCGGAATCGAAATATGTGGGCACCGATTAAAACGCAATGCCGGTTTTTTCTTAAGGAGACATTCACTGGAGTTGCGTTTGCTCGTGAGGTGTTTTTAAAAATGAAATGGTTTAATTAAAGGGTGAAATAAAATATGTGCTGCAATATTATTTCTAGTCTATGTAATTATAACATACATGTGGAAGTTGTGGTGGGACCCACTAAATCCTAACTCCTCTTTATAGGATATTAGTGAGGTGGGCCCCACAAAATCCCCACCTTTTCAAATTTCAATAACCTCTCTTAATGTTGGTAAACCCCCCATTAATTTGTAACTCACCCACTCTTCCTCTTCAATACATGTCAACCCCTCAGGTTTATGAGGAACCTTACCTACCTTCCTTTAATTAAATGCCAATGTGTTTAATTAATGAGGATCCTTCTTCCGCTTTTTAAAGTTCCACCACAGCAGATTAATTGGGTGGAGTCCTATGTCATAAATCCCCCATTTATTTCTTGCGTGCCAAAAACGAACCCACCACTCATATTTAAAGGAGGCTAGGGGGAGGTGTTCTGGACGGCTTCTTAAAGCGGCGGAACGCTAGCAGTGAATCATGGCGCCCAGCACATGGAGAGTTTTCTTCTTCCTCGAACGAAGAACAAAGAATGTCGAAGAAACCCTCGGCTTCATCCTTCTAGACATTGACGGAACGACGCCGTCTCCCATGATGCCGACAAATTCTATCTTCTAAGTAGGGGATTGTTTTATGTTCAAGGCTTATTTTGGCGTTCATTGTTAATTCTCTTAGCTGCCAGTAATCAAATAAATGGGAGGAGGTCGGACCGCATGAACACAGCGGATCCTCCTCACCCATTGTTGATGTTAACCATTTTGGTATAGGAAAAAGGCAGTGCAGTGCAACGGCACCATGTGGGAACGAGGAATATCATGTGGCGAAGGTGCACGGCACCGGCACGCCGCGCCGTTGAGGCCGAAGAAGCCGTAGCTGGAGTCGGGCCGCGACGGAGGAGCCCAGAGCCATCGCGCCACGCCGGTCGGACAAGGTCGCGGCCTAACGTTGTGGCGGTGCTGGGAGGGGTGCACAGAACCGCTGGTTGCCGGCGCATGGAAGGCGGGACACATAGGGGTCCCGTAGTGGCACACCGGCCGACCACTTCGGCTGTCCATTTTTCGAATGATCCTGGGGTCGTAACCGCCGGTTGGAAAAAATGTGGGCCCCCATGTAGGTGTCGTTTATTCAATAATGGGGGGATGCGCCTCCCTCCACATCCCGCTCGGCCGAACGGCTGAGCCGCTGGCCATGCGGGGTGTGCCCGCGCCGGACCAGGCTGGCCGCGCTGAGCCAGACTGCCCACGCCAGGCCGGACTACCTGCGTTGTGCTGGACCCCAGCGTCGGACCGGGTCGCGCTGACTTGTCCGGGCCACGCCAGCCAGGCCAGGCCGTGCCATAGTCGTCCGGAACCGGACCTGGGTCGGGTCACCCAGTTCTGTCCGACCCAGGGGGTCTTGGGCCGGGTCGGTCCGGGCCCAAAACCCCATAAAATTAGATAGCTTCGTATAAAGGCCCATGCCATGGGATATAGAACTCTGATTGATGCACTGTCAGTTACGAGGAGATCCTTAGATCAATAAGGTCATTTCGGTATATTACACTCAAGGTTTCGGGGAATTTTGCATATGACCGGGTTGGTTCGAACACAAAACTAACTGGGCCTTCAAAACATAAATGCTTATAACTTGATCTTCGGATGACAGATTGATGTGTCGTTGACTTTGTTGGATTCCTCTTAGTGAGATGGTCCTTTTGGCTTACTCTTCTCATGGTTTTGACACACATGAAGTATGGTTGGGTTGGTTTTGACTTAAAAACCAACTAGGCCCCTTGGATGAAAAAGTCAATAACTCTTAGACCGGGCGTCCGATTGATGTGTTGTCTATCTCGTTGAGTTCCTATTGATGAGACGGAACTTTGGGATACATAAACTCTGGACTAAGTGTCAGTTGATTTACTAACCCCCCGCGGTTCGTGGAGCGGACCCTCCAGGAATCGAGCATGTTGTGTGGAGGAACCCTAGAGCTGGCTGCGACTGCAACGACTTTTCTACTGGAATTCTCCGTGGGTTTGATGGTGAAGACATTTGTACTGGAATCCTATGTGGGTTCGATGAATATGAAAACCGTAATAGAATTATTTTTGGTTTCAGTAGTGACAACTGCTGTACTTGTATCATACGTGGGTCCAACAGTATTGACCTCTGTTGTAGTATCCTACATGGGTCTGACAGAGTAGCTGGACTAGTATCCTACGTGGGTCCGACAACATAGATGGTCTAGTATACTACGTGGGTCCCAGCTAGATGAATCAGTAACTACATCTGACCATCTCTTTTTCTTTAAAAATCATATATACCTGTGTGAGATGAGATTTGATTTTCAATCTTTATCATTGATGTGATTGACTTACATTCCTGTGTGGATTGGGTTGTACATTCCTATGTGTACTGAGTTGTACTTTTCTGTGTGGACTGGGTTGTACATTCTACGTGGACAGGGTTGTACTTTCTTGTGTGGATTTGGTTATACATTCCTATGTGTATTGGGTTTTTTTCCTGTGTGGACTGGGTTTCACTTGGGCTCGTGAGTTAGAGAAGAACTGGAATTGATGACTTAGGTATGTGTATGGGCATATAACTAAGTGAATACGGTTGGCACTTCGTGTTCTGTTTCATTCCTATGGTTTATCCTTTGTGGATTTAGGGAGACCTCCTAGGGTCTCGGGGTCTCGAATGAGTATCGTATAATCACCCCTGCACGGGCTATGCCCGCACTACATTGTGTTGGTTGCAGACGATGGACAGCGCTGATCGTAGTTGAGGCTTGTGGTGCGAGACGGTACCTGGAGGTGGACCACTTAGCGGGACGTACTTAGAGCGGACGACTGGACCCGAGGAGCTGATGAGACTATATGTACCCACCCTTCTGGTGGGAGTTCTAGAGGAAGAATCAGTGGTTACTGCTTACCTTTCATCTTTTGTACTTCCTTTTCTCAGTTGTACTGTACTTTCAATTGGGATTGTATACTGGCCGATTTTATTTCATAACTTACTTGTGTACTCAGTTTAATTAGTGTTTACTTTAGATTGTGTAATCTGTGGTGTTTGTTTTCTTACATAAAGGAAATTCCTTCCCTTATATCAGGATTTACGCTTTTTGTGCTAGTCGCTAACCCCTGGCCTATGGAAGGCGGGCCTGGGGTAGTCACGGCACAGGCCCCGAGGACAGGTCGTGAAAAATTGGAATAATAGGAGTTCGATTCTACCACAGAACTCAGGACACTGATCTTTCTTCTATGTGATGCAATATTGTCCAGTGTATTGAGTTTGGTTATCAGTTCAGGGAGTCTAGGGAAGGTGCGGCGGCCGATGTATCCATACATCAGGACCCTGACTTCTGATTTTCTGACTCAATACATGAAAACATTGACTGTATGTGTGTTTCAAAAGTTTTATTTGTGATTACTTTGTGTCATCTCACCAGGTATACTATTTTGACCATGGCACACCTGTCTCTTTTTAGGATGGCCCTACAATGACAACCAGCTAGGGTTCCGAGCTTTGTGCGAGATGACAACCCACCGCGCGACGAGGCCTCGATGCAGGGCCCTATTACAGCGGAGGCACCAGTGGTACCTCTACTCGTTGAGCCACTGATACCACCTGCCACAACTATTGAGAGTGCACTTTGCCTTAGTGAATTGTAAAAGTTTTAGCATCAGAGACCACCCAGGTTCCGCGAGGAGACGGACCCTCAGGCAGCCAAGGATTGGCTGGAGGCTGTTGTACGAGTTTTCATATTAGTAGGTACACCAGCTGACCTCATGGTGAACCATTCGGGGAGTCTCTTGCATGCCGCAAAATTTAGATGGTGGAGCCTGATGCTCCATGATCATGACAAGGAATCAATTCTTTGGACGGACTTTGAGAGTCTCTTCCCCTCGGTGTTCGTTCCAGAAACCCTCCATGCGGTGCGCATTCAGGAGTTACTGCAGTTGCGGCAGGGAAGCATGAAGGTAGCCCAGTACTCGGCGAGGTTTACCGACCTATCACGCTACTCCACAGACATGGTATGGGACCCATTCTTCCAGGCCTGGACCTTCGAGCAAGGACTGGGGAATGAGATCAGGGCTTCGATGATCTCCCTCAACATCCCGACGCAGGCAGAGGTGCTGGAGAGAGCCCTTCTAGAGGAATGTTTTCTCACTGAGCAGTCACCAGCGGTGAGACCCTCCGTAGGACGACTTGTAGTAGAGTCTTCTGAAACCAAAAGTAGACAGATGACACAGAGGGCCAAGCAATCTATACCATCATATGAATAACCTCAGCAAATAGGTTTCGTTGTGCGAGGCACTCGGAACAGAGCGAGATATACAAGGAGAAGGAAGTTCTATGCATGCGGTGGGCAGGGTCACAGGGATCGCGACTGCCCGACCTACCCTGCAGATGAGCGGAAGGCAGTAGAGGGACCTCCCAGGTAGAGGTTCAACCGTGGAGGTCCGCATAGAATAGGGTGATGAGGAAGAAGAGCTGGCCAAGCATCGGGTGGTGGGAGATGCTTTGAGGCCCTACCACCACTACCACAAGGAATACCACCCCGAATGCATGGAATAGGTGGACATGGGGGAGCATAGCTTCAGGCAGCTGAGGCCTATGACCATGGAGATCTGGGAGCAGATGGAAAGGTGTGGGACTAGCTCCAGACATGGATAATTTTGTTCATGTTACTTTCAGCTTTGTTGATGTCTTGTTTGTGGATGCTTTATGTCTTTGTACCTTGAGAGATAGTAATAAAAGACACTTGTTCATAAGATGTATTCTTTCCTCCCTTTTTTTATATGCAGATGATTCTGAGAGGTTCCGGTTAAAACCATTGACCGGACCCTCACTTTCGAGATTTCTACTGGAGGAGACTTAGTGCCCACACACTACTGCTGAAAGTGTGACTCGACCCTTGGAGGCGAGAGTAACAGTTGGATCTCTTGGTATTATTGTCGAGGCCTTACGAAGTCGTCCATGGCATGAAACAGAACCATTCATGTTAGGATCAATTGTATTAGGAAAATTACGTGGTTCATCCAAGGTATGAGGCCATATTTCAATTTTCAACATAGGAGGAATCTCAGCAGCTCTTATAGATCATAGATGAAGAAGGGTGGGGTTATGTTCTTACATATGGATAGTCTCACCCATTGTTCGTCGAGCGAACAGTTTAAGGTTCTCACCAACTCAATAGTCTCAGGTATATCTTTTCTCAGATTGACATGAACCTGAGATAGTAGCGATGGCTTGAGTTCCTACAGGACTATGACATTGAGATAGGTTATACTTCTGGGAAGGGGAATGTTGTAGCGGATGCTCTTGGTATGAGATTGGGAATTCAGCTGTTAGGAGTGGTGAGACAACAGCTGGTCGTGTTTTCTGATATCCTTTGTGGATAGTGTTGGAGTGAGTATGTGTAGATCCTAATATGGTTCTAGGTATGTCGGGGAATGTGCAGATCATTCTAGAGCGGATGAGGACTATATAGAAAACACATAAGTCATGTGCTGTTAGGAGGCGGAGACCACTGGAGTTCGAGGATGGCGACCACGTCTTCTTATAGGTCCCACCTCAATGTGGATTACGGAGATTTATCCACAGTTGCAAGTTATCTCCGCGCATCATCGAACCATTCCATGTTCTCATCAGGATAGGCAAGGTGGCTTATCTACTGGATCTACCACCTAAGTTGCATTGGGTGCATGATGTATTCCACATATCTTACCTGAGGAGATACGTGCACGACCCGACGCATATCATCAACCATGGATAGATAGACATCAATGACGGGGTGACTTTTGTGGAGGTCTCAGTTGAGATCGAGGATCGACAGGAGAGGGTTATATATGGACGGTCGATACCTTTACTGTGCATCAGTTGGCAACACGAGAACCTTCAAGAGAGCACTTTGGTGTGGGAGGCTCATATGCGTGCTCAGTACCCTCACTTGTTCCCCTAGTTTGTGATGTATCATTACATGGACGTAAATCCTTGATGTGGGAGTAATGTAAAGACCCATAAAAATCATCGAATTTTTTTTTCTTAATTTTCTTTTGGATTGTACGAGTACACAGTTTATCATGGCACCAAAATCATAGGCCCGTTGTTCCCGGAATCAATTTCCTATTTTTAGATCAGGTACGTTCAGTGAATGAACGAGCGGATTTTCTAACTTTTGAAGCAGTTCTCCGAATCGTAATCTGAGGGCACCGATGAAACCGCAACACCGGTTTTTCTTATGGAGACATTCACTGGAGTTGCGTTTGCTCAGGAGGTGTTGCTAAAAATGAAGTGGTTTAATTAAAGAGTGAAATAAAATATGTCCTGCAATTTTTTTCTACTCTATGAAATTATAACCTACGTGTGGAAGTTGAGGTGGGACCCACTAAATCCAAACTCCTCTTGATAGGTTATTAGTGCGGTGGGCCCTACACGAGCCACACCTTTTCAAATTCCTATAACCTCTCTTAAAGTTGGTAAACACCACAATAATTTGTAACGCACCCACTCCCCCTCTTTAATACAATTCAACCTCTCATGTTTATTAGGAACCTTCCCTCCCTCTCTTTAATTAAATTCCAACGTGTTTAATTAATGAGGACCCTTCCTCCCCTTTTTAATGTCCACCGCAACGGAATAATTGGGTGGGGCCCTATGTCATAAATCCCCCATTTATGACTTGTGTGCCAATGACGAACCCACCAGTCATATTTAATGTAGTCTAGGGGGAGGAGTTCTGGATGGCTTCTTCAAGCGGTGGAATGCTAGAAGAGAAGCATGGTGACCAACACATGGAGTGTTTTCCTCTTGCTCCAACGAAGAATGAATAACGCTGACGCCACCCTCGGCTTCATCCTTCCCGATGTTGATGGAACAAAGCCATCTGCCGCGACGCTCTCTACCGCGACGCCGACAAACTCCTTCATCAAAGTAGGGGATTGTTTTATGTTCGTGGCTTATTTTTCCATTCATTTTTAATTATCTTAGCCGCCTGTTACCAAATTAATTGGAGGAGTTCGGACCGCACGAACACGGCTGATCCTCCTCCCCCTTCGATGATGTTCACCATTGTGGTATGGGTTGAAGGTGGTGCGGTGCAACAGCACCACGCAGTAACGATAAATATCACATTGTGAAGGACCGTGACACCGTCGTGCCGTGCCGTTGAGACTGAAAGAAGCCGCGACGGGAGTCGGGCCGCGGTGGAGGACCGCAGTGCCGTCGCGCCGTGCCGGAGCATCACGGAGCTCCACGACTGGGGCGGGCCATGGCGGAGGGGCGTGGCGCCGTCGCGCCACGCCGGTTGGACAAGGTCACGGCGGTGCAGGGAAGGGCACTCGGAACCGTCGACCTCCAGTGCATCGAAGGCGGGACCCACGGGGGTCCCGTAGTGGCACACCGGCTGGCCAATTCGGCCTGCTGTTTTTCAGAAGATCCGGGGGTCGTAACTCCCGACTGGCAAAAAGGTGTGCCCCCCATGCGGGGTAATTTCTTCAATCATGTGGGGAAATTCCCCCCCTCACATCTTTCTTGGTAGAACGGCTAAGCCGCTGGCCACGCGGTCTGCGCCCTCGCCGGACCGGGCCGGCCACGCCAGTCCGGACTGCCCGCGCCGGGCCGGACCCTCGCACCGGCAAGGCTGGGCCGTGCCCTACTGGGCCTGACCTGGACCCGGGTCGGGTCGGCCCGGTTCGGGCCACCCCAGGGGGTTTTGGGATGGGTCGGTCTAGGCCCAAAACCCCCTAAAATCGGACAGCTCCGTTCAATGGCACATAACATGGGCTACAGACCTCCGATTGATGTACTGTCAGTTGCAATGAGATCCTTCGATCAAGACGGTCGGTTTGTTATATTACACTCAAGGTTTGGAGAACTTTGGGAATGGCCAGGTTGGTTCGAACACAAAACCAACTGGGCCTTCGGAGTGGAAACGCTTATAACTTGAGCTACGAACGTCCGATTGATGTGTCGTTGACTTTGTTTGAATCCTCTTAGTGAGAAGGTCTTTTTGGCTTACTCCGCTTGAGGTTTTTACATAGTTGGAGTACGGTCGGGTTGGTTTTGACATAAAAAACAACTGGACCCCTCGGATTAAAAATCTTATAACTCTCAGACCGGGCGTCCGATTGACGCGTCGTCTGTCGCATTGAGTTCTTATTGACGAGATGGAACATTGGGATACAACAACTCCAGACTACGTATCAGTTGATGTATTGACCCCACTTCGCTCGTGGAGTGGACCCTCCCGGAATCGAGCATGCTGTGTGCGGTATCCCTAGAGCTGGCTGTGACTGCAACGACATCTGTACTGGAATCCCCCATGGGTTCGATGTAGAAGACTTCTGTACTGGAATCCTATGTGGGTTCGAAGATGACGACAACCGTACTGGAATCATTTGTGGGTTCAGCGGTGATGACTAATGTACTTGTATCCTACGTGGTTCTGACAGTATTGACCTCTTTTGTAGTGTCCTACATGGGTCCGATAGAGTAGCTGGACTAGTATCCTACGTGGGTCCGACAGCTTAGCCGATATAGTATCCTACGTGGGTCCCAGCTAGATGAATTAGTAACTACATATGATCTTTTATTTTTATTTACAAATGATGTATACCTGTGTGAGATGAGTCTTCATTTTGAATCTTTATCATTGATGTGATTGACTTACTTTCCTATGTATACTGGGTTGTACTTTCTTTTGTGGACTAGGTTGTACATTCCTATGTGGGCTGGGTTGTACTTTCTGTGTGGACCGGGTTGTTCTTTCCTATGATTATTGGGTTGTACTTTCCTATGTGGATTGGGTTGTGCATTCATATGTGGATGGGTTGCACTTCGGCTCGTGAGTTGGAGTAGAACTGGAACTGATGACTTAGGTATATGTATGGGTATATACCTAAGTGGAGACGGTTGACACTTTTTGTTTTTTATATTTCCTATGGATTATCCTTTGCAGATTTCAGGAGACCATCAGGGGTCTCAGGGTCTCTACTTAGTATCGTATACTTACCCCTGTATGGGCTATGCACGCACTACGTTGAGTTGGTTGTAGAAGACGAACAACGCTGATCAAAGTTGAGGCTTGTGGAGAGGGATGGTACATGGAGGTGGACCACATGGAAGGATATTCTCGGAGCGAACGACTGGATCCGAGGAGGTGATGAGACTATCTGTACCCACCATTCAGGTGGGAGTTCTAGAGGAAGAATTGGCGGTTACTACTTACCTTTCGGCTGTTGTACTTCCTTTTTCTGAATTGTACTGTACTTTCAGTTGGGTTTGAATACTGTCACATTTACATTCCAGCAATTACTTCTGTACTCAGTTTACATAGTGTTTACTTCATATTGAGTACTCTATGGTGTTTGTTTTCTTACATAAAGGAAATTACGTCCATGATATCAGGATTTACGCCTTCGGTGCTAGTCTCTAGCCCCTAGAATATGGAAGGCGGTCGTGGGGTAGTCACGACATGGGCCCCTGAGGACGGGTCGTGACACATGGATCATGTATAGTACACGGTAGTTGAGACACCATGAGAATAAATACGCTAACCATGACCTGGAGATAGTAGTAGTGTTCTTCTCCTTGAAGATGTGGTGGAACTATCTGATTGGAAAGCGTTTTATAGTCTACTTTGACCACATTAGTCTGAGTTACATCTTGTCGCACAATGAACTAAACCTGAGACATCGATGATGGCTAGAGTTCCTCCAGTACTATGACTTCGAGATAGTATATACTTCTTATAAGGGGAACGTTATAGCAGATGCTCTCCGTAGGAGGTCTGGCATTGAACTACTAGGATAATTGACTGAGCAGCTGGCCGCATTGCAGATATCCTTTATGGATAGAGATGGAGCTACCTTTCTACAGTCTCTTTCAGTAACTCCTTTACTCCTTCAGTGAGTCATATAGGTGCAATGTGGGGATATTTACTATGAGGCTCAACGTGCTATGATATCCTCAGGGGAGGCACCTGATGGGTTTTCTAATGGTGGGGAGCACATTATCCTCTTCATAGGACGTACCATGGTACCAATTGCATTACAGGAGGAGGTGTTGAGGGAGTTTCACACTTACCCTCTAGAGGTATATCTAGGAGGAATGAAGATGTATCAGGATCTCAGACAACAGCAGTAGTGGTCGGGTATAATGTTGTAGAAGAGTTTGTCTCACGATGCCTCACTTGTCTGCAAGTGAAGGTAGAGAACCAGGTTCCAACAAGCTTAGTTCAGCCCTTATAGGTCCTAGTGTGGAAGTGGGATGGGATATATATGGATTTCGTGACGAGACTTCCACGTACATCCAGAGGACATGACTCTATCTATGTGATTGTAGACCGACTCACCATGTCTTCCCACTTCCTACCGATCAGAGAGCAGGGCTCAACAGAGAGCTTATGATGGCTCTATATTCAAGAGATTGTATGGCTTCATGGTGTGCCATCGACTATCATCTCCGATCGAGATGCTCATTTCACTTCCCAGTTATGGAAGGAATTAGAGGAGGATTTTGGGACATAGCTTGGCTTCAGCACCGGCTTCTTTCCTCAGACAGATGGTCAGAATGAGAGGACCCTTCATACTGTCCAAGACATTCTCCATTCATTTGTCCTCGACTTTGGTCACAGCTGGGAGGATCACTTACCCTTGGTGGAGATTGTGTACAACAATAGCTACCACTCCACCATCGGGATGGAACCTTATAAGGCACTATACGGCCGACCATGTAGATCACCTGTATACTAGACAGACCTATGGGAGGCAGCACTTGTAGGACCAGAGATGGTTTCATCTACGATGGAGAAGGTGCAGATCATCCAGGAGCGGATGAACACTAAACAGAGCCGACATAAGTCCTATTCAGATAGGAGATGGATACCATTGGAGTTCGAGGGTGGTGACAATATCTTCCTACAGGTCTCACCTCGATGAGGTATACAGAGATTTTGCCGAGGCGGCATGTTATCTTCATGTTTAATCAGGTCGTTCCAGGTCCTGAGCAGAGTAAGCGAGGTGGTTTACCGCCTGGCCCATCTCCCTCAGTTGCATCAGATACACGACGTCTTCCACGTATCTCAGCTGAGGAGATACGTACATGACTCATCCCGCATCATCAACCATGGGGAGGTGGACATTGATGACATGGTGACATTCATGGAGGTTCCACTGGAGATCGAGGATCGACTGGAGAGGGTCCTACGTGGAAGGTTGATTCCTCTGGTGTGTATTTGCTGGCATCATTAGAACCTCTAGGAGGGAACATGAGAGTAGGAGGCTCAAATGCATGCTCAGTACCACCATTTGTTTTTCCTAGTGTTTATTGTTTCTTTACAGGGACGTAAATCATTGAAATGGGGGTAATGTAAAGACCGTGAAATTTCAAGGAATTTATTTTCATTAATTATTTGCAATATTATGAGTTTGCAGTTTCTCACATTGCTTGATTCTGAGGCCTGGTGTCATCAAAATCAATTTCTGATTTTTTGTTCTGGTATGTTCAGTAAAAATACATGCATGTTTTCCTATCTTTTTAAATAGTGCTCGGAATTGAAATCTGAAGACACCAATGAACTCACAACATCGGTATTCACCTAAGAGGACCTTTACCGCAGTTGCGTTTGGTCGAGAGTAGAATTTTTTTGGGGGATTCATTCTAAATTAAATAAAACTGTTTGGTACACAATTTTATTGTTAATGGGTGGTTATTTCCTAAAAATAAGTGTTTTAGGTGGGTCCCACACCCAACATAACCACCCTTGAGAGGATATATCTATGGGTGGGGCCCATAAGAACCCTAACCCTTCAACTCTTCTTGAAACCCCTCTCTTATCTTCTATACTCCAACATTAAGTGGTGCATTTCCACTTTCCCCTCATAATGTTTCCAACTAATGAATAATTAATTCCATTATTAATTATTTTGATGTGTCATGAGTTCATTTGAATTAATTTGAATTGGATGGAAAGATTATATTTTTGTGGGAATCTTATTATTATATTTGCCTTGGTAAATATTTGTGGGGGGACTTTGGGAGAAAACTCTTGGTGTAACTTTATTCTCTCGATGAAGAACACCACTCTTCAATGAAGAACGTGAAGAACTTCTCCAATGACACTTCCACTTCAGATGCACCCTGACATCAATTGAATCGATGTCTGTATTCTGTGACGCCTGACTTCTGCAACACTATCTTCCACGGCTCGTCGACATGCAACATACCTTGAATCGAGGTAGGAGGTTTATGATTAATTTTGAATTAATAAAATTATATCCACGATTAATCGATGTTTTCTTAATTCGACGGGGGCCATTGTTATCAATTATCATGGAAGGTGTGGGCCGAACATACAAGGCCCAACGTCCCTCCATTGGTTTATTGATTGTTTGTTGATGGAGGTGAGGTCAATAAGGTGTGGCACTGTCGCACCATGCCGGAGGAGAACCATAGGATGGGGAAGGCGGCGGCGTCAACGACCAGAGGTAGCGGTGGCCTCAGGCTGACCGCGTGGAGGAAGACCAGGGCCCGCGTCCGTCGGCCGCTCGGCCGAGGAAGAACCAGCCGCCCACATGCAAGAAAGAATAGAAGAACTGGCTAGATAAAGCCGCCCAGACAGGAGGAACTTGGCGGCTTGTGGCACTGCACTACAGAGAAACTGCGGCCCGTGCAGGGTAGGCCGCTTCGGGGGCGAATTGGTCGTCCACCTGCCGACCAGGTGGAAGAAACCATGGCCTCAAGCAGCACCATGTAGAGGAGACAATGGCCCGATGTGCGTGCCATTTGTGTCAGAAAATATGGTTGACTTTAGCCGGCCGGTCAGAAGAGGCTCCGCTACTCGGCACCATAGTTTAATGAAAATAGGGAGGCCATGCCCCCCAATCCACTCGGCCAGCTGGCCGAGCTGCGGCCCGCCGCGGCCAGGCCGCCTGCCGCTGGACCGAGTCGTGCTCCGTCGGGCCTGGCCGCACCCCACCGGTCTGGGTCCGTGGGTGGGCCATGCTACACCCGGTCGGGCAGACCCCCATCTGGGTCAGACCCTCCAAACAGGGTCGGGCCGACCCGCCAACCCACTGGTCTTGATAGGCTGGGCCCGTTTCTATTAAACGTGAATAACTTCTGGACCACGCGTCCCATGGATACGTCGTCTAAGACACTGGGACCCATGTGACAAAGTGGTCCTTTTACGATACTCTAAATTATTTTTAGACGACTTTGAAAAATGGCCGGGTTTGGAATGAGTGTAATTCCAACCGGGCCCCTGGAACAGAAAAGCCAATAACTCTCAGACCGGGCATCCGACTGACGCGCCGCCTGTCGCGTTGGGTTTCTTTTGACGAGACGGAACTTCTGGATACATAAACTCAGGACTTCATAATTTTTTATGTTTCGACCATTGACTCGAGGAGGGGAACCTCCCGGAATCGAGTGTGTTGTGTGCGAGAACCCTAGAGCTGGCTGTGACTACGATGACTACTGTAGTTGAATCCTCCGTGGATTCGGCGACGACGACTACTATACTGGAATCCTACATGGGTTCGACAGAGATGACTATTGTTCTTGTATCCTATATGGGTCCGACAGTTTTAACTTTTTTTCTTGTATCGTGAGTGGGTTTGACATAGTAGTTGGTCTTGTATCCTATGTGGCTCTGACAGCTTAGTTGGTCTTGTATCATATATAGAACCGACAACATAGATGAATCAGTGACTACATCTTATCATCTCTATCTCTATTCCAATGATGTATACCTGTGTGAGCTAAGTATTGAATTTCAATCATTATCATCGATCTGATTGACTTACTTTCTTGTGTGGAATGGGTTGTTCTGGGGATCAAGAGTTGGAGACGAACTGTGATTGATAACGTTGGTATACGTATGGCCATATACCTAAGTAGAGTTGGTTGATACTTCTTGATCATATCATTCTAATGTGGTGTATCCTTTGAGGATTCTGGGAGACCGTCGGGGGTGTCGGGGTCCCTATTGAGTATCATATACTCACCCCTGCATGGGATATTCTCGCACTACGTTGTGTTGGATGCAGATGACAGACATCACTGTTCGAGGTTGAGACTTGTAGAGCTGGATGGTACCCAAAGGTAGACCACTTAACGAGATGTATAAGATGTAGACCGATGGGATCAAGGTGACGAGGAGGCCATCTGTACCATCTCTTCAGGCGGGATTCCCGGAGGATGACTCAGTAGTCACAATTTTTCTTTACTGTAGTAGTACTACCTTTTAATTTGTACTATACATAATGTTGGGATTGTATTTCCTGCCACTTTTCTTTTAATATTTTCTTTTGTATAAGTTTTTACTTTGTTCTTACTTCATATTCATACTCTGTTGTGTTTGTATACTTTTATAAAGGCAATGCCTTCCCAGTATAGGGATTTACACTTTTGGGGCTGGTCGCCATTCCCTGGCCTATGGAAGGCTGGCTTGGGCTAGTCACGGCACGGGCCCTGAGAACATGTCGTGACAAAAGGTAACCACCCGCTTTGGTTTTTTGTTTTATGTAAAATAATTTTTGGAAAGATGATAATGTTGTTAGAAATAATATTTCACAAAATCATAATATCCTCTAATAGAAAAATAAATACAATATTTTAATTTCAATGACTATATTCATTGTAACCGATTATTAATGTCTAGAATTGGGGGTGTGATATTATAAATTTTTTTAGCTATTTATTAGAATGTGGAAAATTTGGAATAATATAATTTTAAATATAAATCCTTCACATTGGATTTAATACATATTTATTTGATACAATTCCTTGAAATGGTTATGGAAAATAAGAGCCTTCCATTATTCCCTATGTTATTGATATATTTTGGAATGTAAATATTTTCACCAAATTTATTTGTTATTTCTAGTATGTGATAATTAATATTGAAAGTCATAATTTATATAAGGGGTAGAATATAATGACCCACATTTATTATATTCAAATAAGTATTGTGTTCAATAGTTTGTTCCACATATAAAACTAAAAATGAAACAAATATTGTCATTCCTAAGGTAGACATAGATTTAGAAAGTACAAAAATCATTAAGAGAATTATGAAATATATATAAATCAATATTTATATATATATATATAAATGAAAAATAAAAAAATTACTCATAAACATAGAAAATATAGTACCAGTAAGAATTAAATAAAATATCATTTCAATCCTAAAATATAGTTTATAAAACTAAATGTTTTTCAGGATCAATTATTTTTATTTATGACTACTTAATATAGAATAACTAATATAAAAAATTGATTCCACAAAAAATTATCTATCACAATAATATATGTTCTTATATTAATGATATATTTATCAATTTTTGGTTAAATTTTTTAAAAAATATACACAATTTTTTGATTTATCATTATCATAGTAGATTAATATTTGTTTTTGACAGTTCTATGTAATTGGTATTTTTCTTAATGGTGAAACAATCCATTTTTTAAAATATAGTTTATTCTTAATATCACATATATTGATGAATAACCTAATACATGGGAAAAAATTTATGAAAAAAATTTATATCTTCTAGTAGGATTATATAATATAAAATATCATATTTATATTTCAAACCAATATTTGATATTTTATAACATAATTAATATTTTCACCAAAAAAAATATTTATATATATTTTTATGTATATTTTATACATAAAATCAAATTAAATAGTTTATAAATTTTATATCAAATTTTAAAAATAATATAATAAGTTACACATTATTTTAGGCATAAAAATTAAAATATATTGGGTGAATATTATCTACCCTTGTAAAATGATTATTTTTCAAAGAATAATATTATTTTAAATGATTATTATTATAAAATTAAATGAAAAAACATATAAATGGAAAATATAATTTAATTTTTAAAATGATACTCAACTGATTTAAAAATCATTTAATTTTCATGAAATTTAAGATAATTTTATTAACCATTAATGATTAAAACATTTATTTTCTCAAAAAATTAAATTTTTCTAAATTTATAATGGTTGATTTAAAAGATAATTTTATCTTATTATGAAATTATATTTTAAAAACTAGATCCCCAATTATGATTAGTAAAAATTAAATTTGATACTAAAAGAATACTTCTGTTAGTAGTAATAAAATAATTTGGATAAAATGTACTTAATTAATTATAATAATTGATTAAATGACTTTATTTTGTGACCCAAAATTTTTAAAATTAACTTGAATAATAAACCAAATATAAAAAAATTTGGGTTTAAATTTTTTTCATACGTTTATAACCATACATACATCAACTATCAATCATTCCATTCTATTCTTAAAACATACTTACTAATATATTCTATAGAAAATTATTTCTTTCTCACTTATAATAGGGGGTGTCACTCCAACCATTTGTACAGTCTACACTTATTTCCAAATATCGATGAACACAAACCCAAATATCCTTTCCCTAATTTCCATTAAAATCTATTATTCCCATATTTACCATGATGTATGATATTTCTATATAATTTACATACTTCATTAAGAATATATTCAAGGAATCAACATTTGTACAACATATTTCATAACATTTATTAATTATTTTTTCATTAATAAACTAACAGTATATGTAGTTTAATAAAAAAATCCACTTTTGGTTTCTATTTATATGTTAATATAATAGAATTATAGCTATTATTTTTCCTCTCACATCGACTATATAAAATAGAATCACCGTTAGTGCATATGTGTGGATTATCGCCACCATGATTTGAAGATTGTAGTTTTTCATCTATTAAATTTATGGAGTTTGTTAATAATGTTATGGAAGAAAATATATTATTTCTATATTTTAATTAAAATTCATAATTTATCAAATAATATACAACATCTCCCATCACATTAATTGTGTAGTGGAAATGATAATCAGGTGTTGTCCAGACTACCTCCACAATGAATAATAGTATTTATTTTTATTATATGTTATTATTATTTATCAAAACATCATAAATTATGGTTAAAATGATAATAATATAAAAAATATCATTATTACTATATTTTATTGATATATTGTGAAAATAAACACTGTCATAAACATACTGAGTAATCGGGTAAAAGCATGTTCCAGATTAGATCATTTTGACCACCTTCCTGAATAATTTTTTAAAATAATATCATGAATGATTACAAGAACGTAGATTATGATATAATATGAAATTAATAAATAAATAATTTTTTATAATTTTTTTTCTAAAATTGATATAACAATATTTTACTCTTTAATTATGAAAACACTGTTTAGCGGTTAAGAAATCACTAATGAATGTTTGTTGTCAATTTCTTATTCTTGAACAATGAAAAATGTAATAATGAAATAAAATTTGAAATGAATAAATAATTGAAAATAATAAATTTTTGCATAATTAATTAACGTTTAAATTTAAATCATGGAAGATGAACGAAATGTAAGACCCCTCAAAGAAAACTACTACAAATAGTCGAAAATGGAAACACGTTATGTATGAAGAAAACTGAAAAAATAATATTCATATATGAAATAAAAATATATGAAAATTTTAAATATTATTATGTATAAATATAGACTTAAAATAGTATATAAATATAGAAATTTTAGATTTACAGGAGCTTAATGTTCATTTATAAAATCAAGCAAAAAATATAGAGGGTATCTTTGTTTCAAATTTGAATCCCTTGAGAAATATTCGTATCATACGCCAAGATTAATTTGTTATGTTGTAATTTCAACATCATTGAGTTTCCTATCAAGATATAATTCAAAATCACAATTTCTAGTGTGTTTTTACATGTTTATTATTTTAAGGAAATTTGACTCAAATGATTCAATGGTTGTATGAGTTTTCATCCCATCATCGCTTCATTGAGACATGTTTTAATTTTTTTACCCATTTCTCATTTTTATATGGTGAATATACTACCAAAGAATTTTGGTTTTGATACACCACTATTTAACTCTTTTAATTATCAAAAAATTATAATTTACATGCATTCAATATCTTCACAATAAAAAATTATTGAAGTTGTAATCGGGTTTTATTAGCAATATTCTTTTTCTTGGGTCATAATAACACCTATTTGATTATTGTATTTTATAATTAAATTTCTAATAGATGAATGTGTAAAGATGTATAATTATTTAATTTTTCTTGGAAATCAGGTATTTAAATAATATATTCT
This sequence comes from Viscum album, assembly GCA_963277665.1. Classification (NCBI taxonomy): domain Eukaryota; kingdom Viridiplantae; phylum Streptophyta; class Magnoliopsida; order Santalales; family Viscaceae; genus Viscum; species Viscum album. Next base: position 964,329,160 of record OY728133.1, on the reverse strand, counting down.
TCCACTATAGTTAAATGTTTTAATAAATAATTATTTTTATTTAGAAACATTTCTATTATTTTTAATACAGGTTTCTTCAATTTCCATTACTTTTAAATTCCAACCATTATTCACAATTTTTTAGTAGAAAATCCATAAACTTTTATCTCCAATTATCATCATATTCCCATTATTTCATTTTATATAAATAAATTTTTATCATTTTTAATGATGTATGATTGTAACAAATTTATTTCAAAAGATGTGAAATATCTTTCTATCTTTAAAAAAATTGGTTTAAAATCGATTCCAAATTTTATTTTAATATGGTTTATGTCTTCATTGTATTTCCAAAATTAATTATTTCTTTCAATAGTTATGTTTTCAAATTATATTCCCTAAAAATCGTAGAAACCCTGTTTATTTTCATGGATAAGTTAATTTGGGATCTTTATAATAATGTTATATGTAATTATTATAATTCAAACTAAAAACATATATGTTTTTGAACATAATTAAATCTTATTCACTTTTAAAAGTGCTCCAAATGGATTTTTTGAAAATATAATTTCCACAACATATTTTCCCTGAGGTTTATCTCCCATGAAATGATGTTTTGGTAACCCTCCATATATTATAATCTTATAAATCCTATTGATAAATTATATTTTTGGGTAAAATGATTTATTACTTTCATTAATCTGAATGATTAAGAAACTCATTCTTTTTCCATGGGTTATTTAATATATGATAAAGGTTTATTTTAAGTGGAAATAATGTGTATGGGAGATGAATTGTGATGTCTTATACCACCTTCCAATGAATTAGTATAATTTTACATATAATGATGTTGTTAGGCATATAGTTATTATGTTTTCTAACACATGTATGAGAATGATGTGTTTAGTAAATAATATTTGGATGGGTATAATAAATATTTTTACATATCTCTAGTTATAATTGTTTTGATCACATAAATATTTCTATTTTTATATTTATTTGGAATTTTCATGTTGTTCATATTGTTATGAAACACTTCCATGAAATTCACCATGCAGTGATTTTTTTTAATATTCATCATGTTTTTATAAAATACCAGGTTATTTAGATTATGCAATGTTCTTAAACTATTCATTATTTTATGTTTTTCTATTATTAATATGTTTTCTCAGTCACATCATATCTTTAATGCTTCCTTAATGTTATGTTTGGAATCCTATGAATTTCATACATGGTATTGTGATCATTTATTTACATATTTATGTCTTCATAAATTCCCATTCATGATTATGAGATAATAATTTGTTATATTTATCTTCTCCTACTAAGGGGTTGAGCATTCCTATTTCCTATATTTGCATTCCCATGGTTGTGAATATAATTTTTTAAAGTGAGGTATCTAGAAAATTTTTTCTAGTAACATTTTTATGCAGAAATTTGTTAAATTATAATTAAGTAAGATATTTATTTTCCTAACATTCAATGAACAAAACCTTTCGCTCCCCTTATTAAATAATTTTAATGAGATTCGTTATTTAAATAACAATATTTTCATATTATTTATGTAATTATATGAAAGGATCACTACATTTATGTTTTATATAATTTATTTTCTTTTCTTACAAAAAATAAATTTATTTTATTATCATAACCACTAACCTTATGGGTTAGTGGTACATATTATAGTTTGGGGTGGGTAATCCTCCAAAGATAAAGTCTTATAAATATCTTTTTGATGATGTTTTTTATGATTGATAATATAATATATATTTTTTATTATTATTAAAATTACATATTGAATGAATTTATTTCTACTTTAAATCAAATGATTATATATGTGGGAAAATGAAGCTATAGATGGAGTCCACTATCTAATATTACAAAAACATTATCTTCTAAATAATAATATTACATGTATTTGAGGTATTTCATCCTTATTCTATATTATCCATCCATAACCTCCTCTTCACCTCTCCCTATGTAATCTTTATTGAACTCAGTTTTGCTGAATATTTATATTTTCTCATTTTCAAAAAAAATCCACAAAATATAATAGGGATTTTTGTATTATAAGGATCTAAAATTCATTTCAAATAATTTTTTTATTTGATGAATCCACTAAACATGTGTTGGATTTGAGGTAGATAATTCTATACTTCTCCTGACACACCTTTAATAAAATATTATTAAAACATTCTATATAACAACATACTATTGTTAAAATACAAAATATCCTTTTGGACAACTATACTAATTTCCCTATTATCATATGTGTGCAGACCCCTGCACATTAAAAAGATCATAGAGCTATCTGCATGAAATTTAGAGTAGGAAAAAATTATGTTCGACACTAGTTCCATTGATCTATGTGGAAAAAATAAATTCCCCAAAGTCCTATATTTTCCAATAAAGAAGACACCAACAACACTCCTTTAGAAATCTTCAAAATCAGATGAAACCATTGAGTTCATATTTCATATCACCTTTAAATAGATCACCTAAAATTTCTCATGTACCAATAAGAAAATAGAGTGAAAATATAATTAAAACAGATAGGTGAAAACCACATCCCCATCACGGTCTAAATCATAAGATAAGTATATAATAATAATTCTTCCTTATAGATAAACCTCATATATGAGGCCCCACTTCGTAACTAGGGTCCTATGTGAGACTCGTCAAGGGACACCAATAGAGACCCTAGGTTCCTAGGATAATGCCTCAACCATGTACTATTACCCTGTTGTTATATTTACAAAAGCATATAAATCCCACTATAGACACCATCCCTCATATGTTAATAACTATTTGTTCCTTCCAAGCCCTGTGCAACACACATATACCAATCATGTGCACCCATGAACTGCCCAAGTAATACTTCAGGCCATCTTCTAGGCCACACATTCCATGACATATCCTTCATTGGAACTTTTTTTAAATGAGACATTGTAGAAACCACAATTGACGCCACATGAATTACAGAACCATGGAAAGTGGAACAACAGTGTGTCCCCTATTTGTATGGGTATTCCTATATTCATAGATTTATCGAACTTGTTTAGTTAGTTGGTCAGGGTCCTGAGGGTGCATCTGAGTGAATCCCCATAGTCAAAAGGACCCCTTACCACAAGGACTATGTAGAGGGGTTCCTGGTCATGAGTACTAGGTTTCAGGCATGTCATCCCCTTATCATTTATAACAACTAAATCCCCATGTTCCATGAAAGGAGGGTAAATTTTATACTTGATTTTCAATTAATCCTAGAATAAGATCATCATCACTCATTATGAGTATAATTATAGGGAATCCATATTTGAGTAATCCCATGGACATTCTTACAGGAGGTTTCACTCTTTCTCTTATCTGCCTCTTGGACTCAATTGAGGATCCTTCATTATTCTCTATACCTAGGTCTCATTCCATGGTTATGAGAAGAGATTTGGATGTCACGATCTATACCTCTTCAACTGTCATTTGTCTCCTCTTCATCTAGAAAATTGTGGGAAGTGTGTGGACTTCTAGATCATATTATTCTTCTTTTTTCTCACACTATTGATGAATCATGTGGGAGGAAAAGTTAATGGTGATCATGAAATTTGCACTATCATGCCATTGTGGATTGAACTACGAGAACTCTAATTACATCTATAATCATGATACATAGGATGCATATCTAATGTACTAGACTAATGGGAGTCCTCAAAAGTAATCCCAATCACAATTCCATTGATATGGGAATTATCCTCATAAGTAATCCATTAATAATGCCCTTAAACCATTATAATTCGTGAAATTTATCATGTTTTCCTTTTCAAGGGTATCATATTTAGGAGTAAACGTTAACAAAATTTTCTCAAAGGGCCACACTACCTTGGGAGACAACCCGTCGAGGGCCTCTATAGGCATGGGTCCCCATAACCATACTAGATAGGCCTTCATTCCTATGAAAATGTGAAATTTAGGAAGCCTCTATAAGATTCCAACCCAACTATCTCATAGAACCAGTTCTCATAGGGAAATATTCCTGACATGGTCTAATTCAATATTGAAATTCATATCCCTTGAATGTTCATCAGGATGTCTCAAGATAAGTCCCAAACAAATTCTTATCATGACACCACCAGCCAGGATGTCCTTCCAGCAAGAAATTAAACTATATTGTCATGTCCAAATCAGATGACATTAGTCAGAATGATGTTCCCCATTAAGATAAAAATAACGAATTCGGTTTTGATTCCTTTCACAGGGATATGAAGGAAGTCCATTTATGGGTTTGATCCCAACATCAAAAAAACCCCATTTCCCTGTATTATGATACACTCCAATGTTCCCCATAACGTGTCTGAAAAAACGCCATTATCATAATAATGACCAAATAATCTCTAATGTTTACGTAAGGGGATGGAATTGATGGTGAACCTTAGATACATATTGATATCTCAATTCAATAAGAACATTTGATACAAAAATTTTATTCTATATTACATGAATGTTAATAATTGGGTATTAATTCAATGGATACCCACATCATACTTTGGAATAAACATCATTTTGGAGAATATGTCATAAATCAAAAATAAAGTCCTCATGTGGGAAATAATCCCCCAACCCAAATGGTGTGATGTGCCCATCCTCCCCATATTATCACCAATTTGAGTTCATAAGAATTTTTGGAAAAACCTTCCAATGAGAACATTTGGTTTGAAAGAAGGTCATCATGTATATATTAGCATTTTTTGGATTCCACAAATAATCCAACTTGAATTCATTCAGAAATAATGATTCATAACCTGAACATATATATGAGAGAATAAATAAATGGTCAACCCAACATGAATCCATAACTAATATGATAATATCATCAAAACTATAGGCTATTTTTCTCATGATAATAGAGGTTCATAAATGAAAATCAATCATGCATGTGTTCATTGAAATGAGATTCTTCTTTAATGGAGTTAATTATTTTTTCATGCAGAATATACAAGTACTTATTTTAAAAAAACCCCTCAATACAATAGAATCATTATAAATTTCTTCAAAAAAGTACATTATATTCACTTAGGTCAGGTCATCATCCAAACGATAGAAACCATCACATACCCTATATCATCAACATTGGGTCACAAATGGGCAGGTATAAGAGTCTAATGATAAAGGTATAGCCCCAAAACCATATTCCACCGCAAAATACATGTAACACCCTGATATTTTATTAGAAGTATTATTTTAAATTTATTTAATGTCTTGTGTTGTATTCCACACCAAGATTATCTTGTTCTATACGCGACACCGTATTAGGTTGTAGTATACATAACACTATTCTTGGATCGTGTTATACATAATTTCAAGTTTATTTGATAGAATTTATTCTATGCAACATTGACTGTATATATATATATATATATATATATATTCAATGTATAAATGAAATATGGTTGATTATGATATATTCAACAACAATTGAGTCTTTCACTACCCGCAACCCTGACATGGCTTGCATTACACGCAATCACGACCTTCCTCGATAGCATGTGTTGTACGCAATACCGGGTTTCACTAAACAACGATATATGGTTATAATATTACCACTAACTAGCCGTTATCAATAGTATTAACTACATTTTGAATTTTATAACATTATAATTCATCTTACTCATTTTTTAGAACATGGTCTGTGTATAAAATAAATATTTCGGGTAAAAGAAGTATTTTTTTAAAAAGCTGTTTTGCCGCCTTTTGATGGCGCAACCAATTTAATTCTAGTTTTTGACATGATTATAACATAAATTTGAAAAAATAAAATTATTCTTTGGAATCAGGATATAAAAATTTTCTTTGGAAAAATTTTTCATATTATTCTGATAACTTTCATATTTTGATAAATAGTAAAAACACGATATATTTTAATTAAAAACAATTTTTTCCATCACAATAACTTATATGGTTAAAATATAATATTTAATGGTTTTAAAGTATAAATAGAATATATTTTTACCATTTAATGTAATTTATGTCATTATCATTGATTTTACATTCAATTCGTAGGATAAATCAATTCATCCTTTTGCAATGTTTTAAACAAAAACCTGTTTTCATTCGACAATGAGATTAATTTTAATTTAATTACTGGAACTTCTGTGTATTGAATTTGAAAAAAATAATTCCATATTTACAATTAGTGGGTCCAAATTATATTAATAAACTACTTTTTATTTTTGGGGATTATGAATAGTAACTACGGTAAATTTATTTACCATAGTAAAAGGTAAATCGGGTAATTAAGGGTAAATATAATATTATAAAATTTCCATAACAATTGCCTTAATAAAATTGGATGATTATATTTCGTCCTAATTCATATTTGGGTCGAAATGGAATCCATTAGAACCCACTTGAAGGTGATTAAGACCTTTTTTTAAAGGAAAGTGAAATATGTCTCACTAAAAGTTTAAAAATTAAGGTATTTTTAATATAAGGTTATAGAGAATATAAATTCGGTTATAAATACTCATTTGATAGATAAATTGTTTTTCTTTATCATTGTAATTTATTTGTATTTTTTAAGAGTTATTTAATTACCTTATTAGCTTATATATTAATGATGCAGAAATTATTTATTTAGTAAAAAATCAATAATATTGTATTCATTGAAATAGTAATACATATTAATGGGCTCCCAAACCTGAAAAAATATTATTGGAAGTGTATATATACACCATAATCATCCAATTACCGAATATAGGACTGTATGGAGTCTTATAAAAGTGATTATGAAACTTATATTATTTTATTTTATATGATGTCGAAGTTGTCACCTTCTTAATTTAATAAATATAACATTTTTAAATTTGGGTTTGTTAGAAGATAAATCGGACTAAAAGTATTCTTATAAAATATATAAAATTTATTTTCATCTTAGTATTTTATTTTTAATTTCTATGCAACAAATAAGTATATTTAATAATTATACAAAAAATATTGTAGTAATTATTTTATTAAGAGAAATATCAAATAAATAATTTTACAAATAGTAAAATAAATATTCTATGAACAATTTAATGTTCTCAATTAATTTTCTAGAGTACTATGACATGTTAGGAACCTATTAAATATTTTAGTTCTAATATATAGTCTTTGTGGATTTTAATTAAAATCAAATAAATGAATGGTGTCAAAATTGACACTTGTTATTTTAAAAAATAAAATATTATTAAATTGTTTAAAAATCAAAAAAAATATTTAAAAATTATAAATTGAAATTTATAGAGTCTAAAATTTAATTAATTATCTATTTATGGATAATTCACGGCACTTGAGTAATTATTTAAAAAAATTTAAAATTTAGAATCTTATTACCACAAATAAAATTTAATAGATTAAATAAGGATAAATCAAGTTGATAATGTTTAAAATAAATTCCCTACATGGATAAATTTTATTTTTTGATGATATTAAGAAACTATCTCATCTAATATTAGAATATGAGTCTTTTTATGAGGTTTTTATGTAGGTTTATATTTATTATAAATTAATAATTTTAAGATTTCCAAAGGTGCCCCTCTCCTCCCTTATAAAAAGAGAACCCCTTCCCTCTCCTCCTCACACCATTTTGATCCTTTAATCTCAGACAAAACCTAACCATTTTACTTCCCCACTTCCCTAGAAACCTTATATAGGTACTAGTCTTCACAAAAGACCAACTCTAGTGCCATAAGAGGAAGTTCAAAGGAGTAACTTCGAGGAAGAGGTAATACCTTCAATCGATTCTTTCATGTTTCATTCTTCTTCTAATTCCGCTTTTTTAGTTGTTTCATTATGATTTAATAACATAAGTATCACTCATATACATATATGTTATTATAAATATGAAACATCCCTATTCCAACTTCTATCCATCCTATGGAAAACGAAATCACCATGTGTGCGTACGTACGGAATACCGTCTCCACACCGTGGTGTAATCTGTTTTACACCACCACCTTAATTGGGTGGGTATATCAGTGTAAATAAATAACTATATATGATTTTTTGAAAGTGATATTGATTCTGAAATATTATATATACACTTCAATACAATTCCACGATCATGCAAATGATATCATCACTCGTGCGTACGGACTGACTACCGTCTCCACAATGCGATGAGATTCATTTTCTATGTTAAACATTCATGAATGATTATAAAGTATATATACTGAATAATAATGAAATATATTACATAATAATGATACTGGATTTATGTATATATATATATATATATTTATGTCATCTACTTAATTCCATTCAATTCAATAAGGAAATGAAAACTACGTTCATGCGTACGTATGACCTACCGTCTCCAGGAATGGTGTATTTCTTTCCATTTTTCAATCTATCATATATATGTATATGATGAATATTTATTATAAATAAATCAGGTTTTACAATCTGAAATTAAGGAAATCAGGATATATGTAATGAATAACTACAAGTTGAAACACGTACAATAAATGAAACGATTTTCCCCAAAACATTGTTTTAACATTGATTTACAAACGAACAGTTAATATAAAGTCATAAGTGAACCATATATGATATCATAACAATGAAAATGATTCTGTTATAATTCAATGACATTATTTAAATCATTATACAAGAGTTTTAGATACATACAAATAATATCAGATGTATGTTAAGGAATAATGTTGCAATCTCAATTGTTTTTCTATCCGAGATTGCTTATACATAAGTATTTAATGGGGTTGTATTTATCATCCATGTCCATGTTTTATAAAAATATTTTCATGTATGTTTAAAATTCTTTTTACCCATTTTTGAATTTTACTCCATGGTATGTAAGGAATCTTTTTTTGTTTACCATACGAGTTACGTTTTGAATTTTCCGACAAAAGTATGAGGAGATTGTTATTTTTAACTTATACGGCGTGAAAAGATTTTTACGTTTTTATAAATCCTTATTTTCATGAAGTTTACTCAAAAATAATTCATGAAAATTTTCAACAAAATCCTTTTCTTTTAAAATTTCAAGACATTTTGTGAAAAGAAAATGATTTTGAAGAAGAAAGGATATTTTCCTCAGAAATTCATTTCAAGTGTTTTATCAAAACCATTTTCCATCTAAGATGACATTATTTATTATGTGAATGTTTCAAGTATAATGTCTCTATTATTTACATGTTTTTACTTTTCTTATGATGAAATGATATCCATTTGTTTTATTTGGATTATGTAATGATGGAATGAAGTTTATGAAACCCATTTTATTCATTCGGTTTTGATGAATGACTTATGTTTATGTTGTGGCACAAGTACAAGTAAGAATGATTTTATTATGATATGGATGGGACCTATATCTCCCTAAAATTCATTTGGTAAAGATTTATATCTCATGAGTTAGACATGGCTGGAACGGTAGTTTAATTTGGTTCAGTGATACTGGGCTGAAACGAGGTGTGAACTCGATTCAGAAAGGGACATTGTCAACTAGGATGGTCTTGGCAAGAATGCCTTGGCTACTATGGAAATCATATCATGTGCTTAATGGTTTCCACAATTAAATGTTTTATTCCCATGATATTTTATAATGATTAATGTTTCTTCATGATCTTTTCCTTACGTACTGCCATGTTTTATGTCATTGCTCAAGATTTTGATGTTTTGATTTTATGCTCATGTTTTTGTATTCAAATTTCTACGAATTTTATTATGTTCTCGATGCATACCCTTACTGAGGATTTGATCTCACACTTTATATTTTTTCTTTTCCCCAGGTTTTAAAGAAAGGATTTAGGTAAGAAAACAAAAGGGTAAGATCATTAATAGAGATGATGAAGATCTTTAACCACGATTAGAAGATTATATTCCAAGTTTCCAAAGACACTAAACTATTATGATCCTTATGTGTCTATTTTTGTTATGTATTAAGTATTCCGTAAAAGTAATGTAATTTCCATGTATGACAGGATTCGGGTCTCTACAGTTGGTATTAGAGGAAATGTTTAGTTAACCTTTGGAAACTAGGATGCAAAAACAGTAGTGAAATCCCTAGAGATATTTCTAAGGTATGTCTAGGGATGTACCTATGGTTAAGTATACGTATAGTTTAGAGTCATAGAATTATGTTGACGATCATGAATAACGTAGCGTGAACCTAAGGTGTCATGGATTAAATAATTTTTGAAAAGTTAGAAATCCCGAAAGTGACTTTTTATGATTATGTGGTTCCTAGTTATTTTAGTTGTTTCTTACACTTTGGTTTCTGGTCTTAAAAAATGGAGGGAACGAGAAGGAATTCAATTAACATTGATTCCAATGGAAAAATTGGTGACAATGATCAACAAAATTATGTAACTTCTGAAGAGAAAGATATCATGATTATGCTGAATCAGTCTTCTTGATATATGATTAACAAGGTGAACTTTAGATGTATTCCTAATTCATCAAATAAGAGGAAGATGAAATTTTATGCATGTTCACATGGTGAGGAGCATAAACAATGGAATATTGAGATTTATAAATAAGGGAAGAAGATACTTGAGGAATATCCCAAATGGAGGGGAAGATGTTATCTTCTTGGTGAAAATAATCATAGAGTGACAGACTGTTATAGAGTTTAATGTCTTATTTGTGGAGAACATGGGTATTACCCAACTCAATGCCCTGACCTAAGAGGTTACTTCTAAATCATAGAATTAATTATTTCATGACAATAATTGAAGAGGATGGATTGAAGTGTTTATGTATTGGTATTCAATAATAATGTTGTTGAGGTACTTTTATGGTGTACTGGAATATTTTTGTATTAGTCTATTGTGGTTATCTATAATTTTATGGTACCGGTATCCATGAAAAGTGATTCAAATATTTTGGAAAGTAGATGATATGAGCATAATGAATGGATAAGGAGAAAATGAAAATTTTCATAGTATTCATAATCTCATGACTGATATAAGGACAATGTGATATCATGGTTTGAGTATATAGAATGTTTGGTATTTCAGTATGTGGAAAGAGTTAACTTTTGACAGCACTCATGTTTTTACTAAGTTTCTATGGTAATTCATGTTTCAAAAGAATATATGATTAAGGTATTCACATGTTTCGAATTTGAACAATAAGATATATCTAATGATATATGGGGTATAAATGATGGTATTCATGTGCGTATTATGTGACCTTTCAAGTAATCGTTTTCTTTATACTATGACATTGGACATATGTATTTTGGATAAGCCTAGAGATTGGAATCGATTAATTTAGACATCACATTGTATTGTTTAAGGCTCGGACTTTTTGTTATGTTATAATAGTATAGTTTTAGAAAAAAGGACAACCCGTAGGACGGGTGACAACCCGTCGCATTGGACAAGGTTGCGGGAATCGAACCCACAATCAATGTGCAACATGCCTTTATCGCCTACCACTGGCCTACAGGAAATCCCTGGTTAGTAGAAACTAGTTTTATTATATTAAGTGGTATGATAGATGAAGTATAAGAAAATTTTTGGAACCATATACGATTAATCTCACCATAGATGGAATTATATATATATTTTTTCTAACCTTATTTTTGAGATAGATGGAATGACCTATAATTCTATCACATGATCTGTTAACACTTCACTGAAGACAAATTCAACTTCATTTATTTACGATATGAAGTAGAAATTGTTTAAGGCACAAACAACGGTGAGATTGTACCTAAATTAAGTAAGTCTTTCTTCTAATTAAAATTATTCAACTTTAGGGAAATGATCATGAAAACCGAAAATGTTGTCCTAGTGTTCTAATACCTGATGAATCAGATGGTACCTTGTATCATCAAACATTTATGGCATTGTGATTGTTTGCTTTTTCCTAGCCATGTTCTCTACCACTCTCCATCAGACCTTGATGGATAGATTTCTCTTCTATATCCATATTTTCACCTATGTTCTAATATTTGGAAACCCATTGATGGGTTACTTTGGGTATTATTTATGTTTCTAACGTTCCTTTTTTAAACTGATGATTTATTATCCCTTTTTATGATGTGGGGTTCTATGAAAGAAACTTTCAAGTAGAAAAACATTTATAAACCCGAAAAAATTCGAGGACGAAATTCATTTTATGGGGGGTAGAATGTAACACCCCGAGATTTTATTAGAAGTATTTTTTTTAATTTATATAATTTTTTGTGTTGTATGATACACAAATATTATCTTGTGTTGTATGGAACACCGTATTAGTTTGCAGTATACGCAACACTATTCTTGGATCGTGTTATACACAATTTCAAGTTAATTTGATAGAAGTTATTCTATGGAACATTGAGTGTATATATATATATATATATATTCAATGTATAAATGAAATATGGTTGATTATGTTATTCGAAACAATAAAGGAGTCGTTCACTACACGCAACCCTAACTTGGCTTGCATTACACGCAATCACGACATTTCTCGATAGCGTGTGTTTTACACAATACAGGGTTTCACTAAACAATGATATGTGGTTATAATATTACCACGAACTAGCCGTTATGAATATTATTACCTAAATTTTGAATTTTATAACATTATTATTCATCTTACTCATTTTCTAGAACATGGTATGAGTATAAAATATATTTTTCGGGTAAAATAAGTATTTTAAAAAAAAATGCAGTTTTGACGCCTTTTGATGGCGCAACCACTTTAAATATATTTTTTTGACATTCTTATAAGTACAATTTGAAAAAATAAAGTTCTTATTTGGAATCAGGATATAAAAATTTACTTTGGATAAATTTTTCATATTATTCTTGTAACTTTCATATTTTGACGAATATTGAAAACATATATTTTAATTAAAACAACTTTTTTCATCGCAATAATTTTTATAGTTAAATTATAATATTTAATTTTTTTAAAGTATAAATAGAATATTTTTTTACCATTAAATTTAATTTATGTAATTAGCATTGATTTTACATTGAATTCGTAGGTTAAATCACTTAAATCTTTAGCAATGTTTTAAATAAAAACCAGTTTTCTTTCAACAATGGGATTAATTTTAATTTACTTTTTACATCATCTGTGTATTGAATTTGGAAAAATGGATCCAATATTTGGAATCAGTGGGTCCAAATTATATTAATAAACTAATTTTTATTTTTGGGCTTTATGAATAGTATATACGGTAAATTTTATTTACCATAGTAAAAGGTAAATCGGGTAATTAAGGGTAAATATAATATTATAAAATTAGCCTAAAACTTGTCTAGATACAATTGGATGATTATATTTCGTCCTAAGTCATATTTGGGTAGAAAATGAATCTATTAGAACCCACTTGGACGTGATTAAGACATTTAGTTTATTTTATTTAAAGGAAAGTGACATATGTCCCACTCAAACTTTAATAATTAAGATATTTTTAATATAAGGTTATACAGAATATAAATTCGATTATAAATACTCATATGAAAGATAAAGTGTTTTTATTTATCATGGTAATTTATTTGTAAATTTTATGAGTTATTTAATTACCTTATTAGCTTATATATTAATGATGCAGTAATTATTTATTTAGTAAAAAAATAAATAATATTGTTTTTATTGAAATAGTAATACATATTAAATGTATCCCAAACCTGAACAAAACTTATTTATAGTGTATATATACACCATAATAATCAAATTACCGAATATATGACCTTTTGGAGTCTTATAAAAGTGATTATGAAACTTATATTATTTTATTTTATATGATGTCAAAGTTGGAACCTTCTTAATTTAATAAATATAACATTTTAAAATTTGTGTTTTTTTAGAATATAAATCCTACTAAATGTATTATTATTAAATATATAAGATTTATCTTCATCCTAGTATTTTATTTTTAATTTTTATGAAACAAATAAGTGTATTTAATAATTATAAAAAACTATTGTAGTAATTATGTTATTAAGAGAAATATCAAATAAATGGTTTTACAAATAGAAAAATAAATATTATATGAACTATTTAATGTTCTACACTAATTTTATAGAGTACTATGACATTTTAGGAACCTATTAAATATTTTATTTCAAATATATAATCTTTTTGGATGTTATTTAAATTCAAATAAATTAATAGTGCCAAAATTGAGACTAGTGTTATTTTATAAAAATAACATATTACTAAATTGTTTAAAAATAACAAAAATATTTAAAAATTATAATTTGAAATTTATATATTTTAAAATTTCATAAATTATCTAATTATTTATAATTCACAGCACATAAGTAATTATTTATAACAATTTAAAATTTAGAATCTTATTACCACAAATAAAATTTAATAGATTAAATCAGGATAAATCAAGTTGATAATGTTTAAAATAAATTCCCTACACGTCTAAATTTTATTGGTTGATGATATTTAAACCTTATATCATCTAATATTCTAATATGAGTCATTTCTGGAGGTTTTTAATGGGGGTTAGATTTATTATAAATTAATAATTTTAAGATTTCCAATGGTGCCCCTCTCCTCCCTTATAAAAAGAAAACCCCTTCCCTCTCCCCCTCACACCATTTTGATCCTTGAATCTCAGAAAACTGCTGCCCATTTCACGTCCCTACTTCCCTAGAAACCTTATGGAGGTACTGGTTTTCTCAAAATACCAACCCTAGTGCCCTAAGAGGAAGTTCAAATGAGGCAATTCGAGGAAGAGGTAATACCTTCTACCGATTCTTTCAAGTTTTTTTCTTCCTCTACTTCCTCTTCATTAGTTGTTTAATTATGAAGTAATAACATAATTATCACTCATATACTGATAGTTATTATAAATATTAAAAAACCCTATTCCACCTTCAATCCATCCTACAAAAAATGAAATCACCGCGCGTGTGTACGTTCGGAATACCGTCTCCATGTCGTGGTGTAATCTGTTTTCCACCACCACCTTACTTGGATGGGTATAATGGTGTAAATAAATAACTATATATGATTCTTTTAAATTGATATTTATTATGAAATATTATACATACACTTCGATACAATTCCACGAACATGGAAATGATATCATCGATCGTGCGTACGTACGGATTACCGTCTCCACAACGGGATGAGATTCATTCTCCATGTTAACCATTAATGAATGACTATAAAGTACATATACTGAATAATAATGAAATATATGACATAATAATGATACTGGGTTTATTTATTTATATATGTATGTCATCTACTTAATTACGTTCAATTCAATAAGGAAACGAAAACAATGTTCATGTGTACGTACGCCCTACCGTCTCCATGAACGGTGTATTTCATTCCATTTATCAATCTATCACATATATGTATATGCTGAATAATTATTATATATAAATCAGGTTTTTCAATCAGAAATTAAGGTAATCAGGATATATGTAATGAAGAACTACAAGTCTAAACAAATATGATAAATGAAAAGATTTTACCCAAAACAATGTGTTAACATTGATTTACAAAAGAACAGGTAATATAAAGTCATAAGTGAACCATATATGATAACATAACATTGAATATTATTCTTTAATAAGTTAATTACATTATTTAAATAATTATACAGGAGTTTTGGAGACATACTAAGCATATCAGACGTAAGGTAAGGGATAATGATGCAATCTCAATTGTTTTTCTATCCGAGATTGCTTATACATAAGTATTTACTAGGGTTATATTTATCATCCATGTCCAAGTTTTATAAAAATGTTTTCATGTATGTTTAATGTCCTTTTTTCAGATTTTTTACATTTACTTCAAGGTATGTAAAGAATCTTTTTTTACCATACGAGGTACTTTTTTACTTTTCCGACAAAATACGAGGTGATTGTTATTTTTAACTTATACGGCGTCAACGGATTTTTACGGTTTTATAAAGCCTTATTTTCATGAAGCTTCCTAAAAAGGATTTCATGAATATTTTCAATAAAATAATTTCCTTTTAAAATTTCATGACATTTTGTGAAAATAAAATGATTTTGAAGATGAAAGGATATTAACCTCAAAATTTCATTTCAAGTGTTTTATCAAAACCATTTTCCATATAAGATAAAATTATTTAATTTGTGTATGTTTCAAGTATAATGTCTCTATTATTAACATGGTTTCACTTTTCTTATGTTGAAATAATATCAATTTGTTTAATATGGATTATGTTATGATGGAATGATGTTTATGAAACCCATTTTATTCTTTGGGTTATGATGAATGACTTAAGTTAATGTTGTGGCACAAGTACAAGTAAGAATGATTTCATTATGAGATTGGTGGGACCTATATCTCCCTCCAATGAGTTGGGTAAAGATTTATATATCATGATATAGATATGTCTAGAACGGTAGGTTAATCTGGTTCAGTGATACAGGACTGAAACGAGGAGTGAACTCGATTCAGAAAGGGACTTTGTCTACTAAGATGGTCTTGGAAGGAATTCCTTGGCTACTATGGAAATCATATCATGTGCTTAATGGTTTCCACAATTACAAGTTTTGTTCCGATTATATTTTAGCATGATTAATGTTTCTTCATGATCTATGCCTTGAGTACTGCCATGTTTTATGTCATTGCTCATGATATTGATGATTAGGTTTTATGCTCTTGTTTTTACATTCAAATTTCTAAGGATTGTTTTATGTTCTCTATGCTTACCCTTACTGAGAATTTGAGCTCACCCTTTATATGTTTTCTTTTCCCCAGGTTTTAAATAATGGTTTTAGGTAAGAAAAAAAATGGTTAATATCATTAATGGAGATGTTGAAGATCATTCACCAAGATTAGAATATTATATTATGAGTTTCCATAGACACTAAACTATTATGATACTTGTGTGTCTGTTTTTTTTATGTATTAAGTATTTTGTAAAAGTAATGTAATGTCCATGTATGTCATGCTTCGTGTATCTACAATACCTTAATCATAACAAGGACCACCTATTGTCTAGTCAATGATGACAGGTGGACTTGAAGTAGAAGTTTCTAACCACCATTTTTATTTTCTTCATAAGATTATCCCAGGAATGAGACAAGCATTCCCTCCCATATCTCAGTGATGCGAAATTAGAGGCCACATATAGATTTAACTAGAAAACTCATAGGAAATTATAAAGGGATCCAGATAGAAACCCCCAATTCAAATGTTGCACGGCAGTAACCCAGTAATATTATGAGGGTATTATCGTCTACTATCTAAACCATGTCCTTTAATCATACGCAAGAATTATGGCATGCTAGGGGAAGCGGTTGGCCAATAGGGAGCATGGTCATTCCTCTTCACCATCCAAAATAACACAACTAGCCCAATTTTATGGTATATTAATAGTGGTAACATACAACAACCTACAATTATTCAACTTGAATACATACCCACCTAGTGGAACACGAAGAAGCATGTAATTCAGATCTTGTGGAATAACGTTAGAAGGAACTACACCTCCATTCACATTACATGAATTGTAGTAAACTAATCATGAAGAAGTAAAAGAAATTTTGATTATGGTTAATTGAAATATGTTAGAATATGCACACACATCCATTCTTTTATCAATTCTACCATAAACATCTGTTGGTAGCACCCGAAGAATTCAATCCGAAAGTCCTAACAACAAGCAGTGGTAGACTCAACTCTCTACCCTCACACAAGGTTATTGTAAGTATAAATTCATAGGAATGAGAGGATAATTGTGAACACATAAAACTAATCCATATACATAATTGGAATATATTCCCATTTCGAATTATTATGTCACTATGTACATCATAGATACTATAAAAGGGGAGATGCAAATTCTTTCCCACATCATAACGGTATTCTAGGATATCATAACAGCTATGAACGTAGCTCCCAACGGAAATAATCAAGTTTATATCCCCAGTACTGTGGTGGATCATTAGTATATCACCCATGAGTAGATATACAGCTCTTCTCCCATCCAAAAAATCAATGGGATAATCTACCCCATATTAAATAAAAAACTGGATCAGGCATATACACCCACTCCAAACAGAGATAATCAACATATTCCAATGGTAATTCCATTTTATTAACAATACTCTAAACATGAAAACCACTAATTATTTTATGTGGCCAAATTATTCAAAAAAACAAATACACGATGATGCTTCATAAATCACGATTGGAAAATCAAGAGTCAATATACAATAAGACTCTACATAAATATGGTGTTCTTCATGCCTGTAATCATTTATATATGGAAGCTCAAGATCATACTCTTACAATACTAAATTATGGGTGAGTAAATAGTAATTTTTATGTTCCTCTTTAGAAAAATCACCAAGAAGGCTTGCTTCATGACCACAATATGATCAGCATCTAGTTCTCATATGCAGATGATATCAACATAAGCCCTCTATATAGAAATAAGATCATAGATCAAGATGGTCTTAAAATTTATACAATCATACATGGCGTTCCAACCTAGGATTGTGTTCTATGAGGATGTTATTTCTATTTTAGTATTTCACCTGGTCAAGAGAATTCATAAATTGGAAAATTTGGTACGAAAAATCCTTCTATTGTGAGTTACTTTCTAACACAAGACCACTCAAATTTGTAGGTGAAATCCTTTCACAACTATAACGTCTTCAAATGAAATTGTCATTCGTTTAAAAATTCTTGGGACAATGACCTTCCACTATAATAGAGGAAGTCTTTATCAATCACACTACGTATAATAAAATGGCAGGAATGTGTCCACTCTTGTTTAACCTTATAGAGGATCCACAAGAAAAATATGAAGATGATCTTCTAATAATTAAGAAACGATTCTATAAATATGAAATACTATTTATGTTATGGCCTTTATCGACCCCACAATAAGTCATTCCAAATGCATTTTCAGAAGTTCTTTTAGGACATCTATATCAATATATTTAAATAACATCATTAATTAAAATTAAATGTATTTCTATACAACCAAAATCAAAATATAATAAATGTAATAGAAGGGTTTCAATGCCAAATTTATTTGGCATCTCTCATTGCATCATTACACCCAATGACTGGTAGTCCAAAAGGATCCCATTAACATGCACAACATGACACATTAATGAGGAATCTATAACTAATATTAGATACCCTATATGGTGTTATTATTAGAGTATGAGGATCACATGGAGAATTACACTTCAATGTTATTCCTAATCAACAAATCCCTAATAAAGTTGTATCATGAAATATCATAGACTCAAACTAGCTCCATGAAATTGACCCTTTTCATGATTGAATATATGATAAAAAAATAGGCCCTGAATGACACTTGTTGATGTTGAGTTAGAAGAAAGATGACTATTGAAATAATTTTACATCAACCATATGAGAATATTGAGAAAGGCTCCTATATATTTGATGTCATCCATCAGATAGATCTAATGTTCAAATTATGTTAATTATATTTGGAACTGGTTAATCAATGTGTATTCCAATTGATTCACCTAACCAATGTTTGGAAAATACACCATAAAATCATAAAGAAAATCAAGAATATAGAATCCATAGCAATTCGAGAGAAACCCCAACCCATAGGGATGGGGGATATTCTTACTAAATAATTAGGGTTTAGAAAACTAGACACAAAGTGATGTAATAGTATAATGATAAAAACACAATCCCTCTAGGTGGAGGGATTTTTCACCTAAACAATCATCTTCACATTGGGAATAAATTTTTAGGTAATTTGGGATATTTCTATAAAGTGAGTCCTCCCAAATAAGTATATCCAATGATTTAGTGACGTCACATGGAACATGAAAAACCTAACTATATGGAGATTCACTTAAGGATAAAATATACGAAATAGTACCCAGGGAATCAACAAAATAATGAAACTCCCATGTTGAGTTTGGAGAATAACAATGTCTCAAAAAGACATTGATGGAATGATTTCAATCCCTTCGGAATTTGTGAATTCATTAATGTTTCCATTAAATACTCTCTTGAAAATGATTATAATTCAGTGGAGTTAGGGTAAGATTTTATTCTTCATAATGCATTCGACACTTATACCAATATATGATGTGTAGCTACCCAAAAATGGAGTCTTTCATTGTGTTTGGGAACACCCTCAAAAAATACACCATAAACACCTTGAAAGTATTCTAACATGAATAAAATGGTAGGGGTCATATTCTACCCCACCTAATTCCCTATGAGGTTAAGAACCATTACGTGGAAGAAATTTCTACCCAAAAAGTGGAGGAAATGACTGAATTTTAAAAAATAAACATAGAAATACTCACGGTAATCCTCATTCTTCGATACATTCTCTAAAAATTCATCAACTCGCACTAATAGTTCGTTTAACTCATCAAAATGAGTTTGTTGTAGTAATTGATTTAGATGTAGAGCATCTATCAACATGGAACACCAAACAAAAATATATTTGGATCCCCCAACAGTACATCGAGAATTCCCTCAATTGGGTACACATCTATAAGATGGCCAGGCACATCCTTACATGTCTTCCCCTTGTAGGGTACTCACTATAAGTACAAGAATTGCATATAATGATGGACCTACCAGCCATCACACTTATTTTGTCTCTATCTGCCACACCGGTACAAGTACTATATTAGCTAGAAATTCACAGAATTATTATAAAAATCATTGAGTCAATAACATCATCATTGGAAGTCCTGGAGGAACGAAATTTTCCGATATAGTAAAAAAAATGCTTACCTTAGATTGGTAGATCTAACCATTCCCCCTAAAAATCTTTTGGAATACTACATATCCAATTTTTAATGGAATGGGAGACCTAGAATAAAACTAGAAAATTATCACAACTCATTAGATCCCATAATGAGGACCCCTGAAAAATAGTTTTTGGTGAAACTCAGGTTCTTCATGTAATAACTCTAGGGTAAAATCATTGTTCGGTATACGAATTTGTAATCTCGTTAAATAATGGGTTGGGAAGAGAGTCTTATAATGTTCCTCATATGGTTTATCTCAATGCTTTATATGTAAATATTCTTTGACCTCACCGAAATAAAGATAATAGAGAATGAAAGGGTATCATATTTAATTTCATAGGTTAAAGGATTTTACATACCCTTTAAATCTACCACTCTCACAAGAAGAATTGTTCCCATCTGTGTAGTGAAACTTTATGATGAGTTACACACACCAACGATCCATCTGAAATAAATATTATGGTATTCAGATCATTCTAAAATATCTCAAAATCTAGAAGGCTCGATTTCATAGACTAATAATAAATCTTGAGTAATTACATCAACTCAGCGAAGGGTAATAGATAATCAAGAGGATTCAATTGTTACTATTAACAAAGCGCTGATAACCAATCTGATAATAAAGTGTACACAATTGTCAATGATTCCACCTCTCGAGTTTCACCAGTAACACCCACTTCATCGTGATGATCATAGATTCCCGAGGTGAAAACCAAGGTGAAGAATAATTTCTATTCTATTTGAAATGAACAAGTCATCGAATACATCATCTTGTCATTGTAAAACTACATAGTTGGGTTTTAAAATCCCTAGGAGTGTAGTATGGACGGTGATGATGATATCCCAAACTATTTCCCCTTTAAATAGATGTTAGGGAACTACATATAGATTTTATTATTTTTAAATAAAACCAACAAATTATAGTATTATCATGAAAATTAATGTAGAAAATTTCATTTTCAAAATATTTTTCAGTTTCTACAAATTTTTCATCTGAGGAGGTAAATGAAAGGAATGATGTATAGAGAAAGAGTGTATAGATGTTTTGTGATTGGATAGTCTAGAAAATTATTAACCAGACTCCCTCTCTTCTATGAACATTGTTGAAATTCCCTATTGTTCCTCCACCCACTTCCACTATTTCACAACCAACATTGTTTATAGTTCATTCCTCCAATGTCCGGTCCTTGAAATAGTGACCAGAATAGAAGGATAAAAATAAAACATAGGAATATGAGACATCTCCAATGTTTATGTTTTCCTTAACATTATAGGAATTCATTCTTATAGTAAAAAAATTTTATGGAGTTCCCTACAAAACGATTCAACGAGAGATGACCCATCATAAGGAGTCTACATCCAATGAGGAGTTGATCATTGGTTTCATTAAGTTTATTCACTTTATAGATTTTTTATCACATGGTGATATTTATTCTGAACCAGATTTATCTATGCATGATTGGGGTATTGGAGGTAGAGGTCTTTATTTTTGAGGTTACATGGGAAGACACGGTCCTACCATTAGTCACTACATTAACCACAACCCTGATTGAACTATCTATGTGCCCGAGACAGATGGAAGATCTCTTTAAGGATCCTATTAAGAACATGATAATTCTTCCATGCATAATAGACTCCACCCTTAAATAATTATTCTGGAGGATCAACTAGTGGGTATTCCACTACCAAACCTACCTCGCCTTGTATGTAGAACAAGCCGAAAAAATCCACCATGAGAAGATGCACCTTCATCTCTTATTCAATGTGATGTTCCATCTATGTCAAGAACCTTATCTACCAATTCCCTATGAAGGAACACTCCCATACTATAATGTGAAGAATTATAGTTTAGATGAATGATTTTTTGAAGAATACTTCCCATGTACCAGCCATGTGGTTAATCAAATAATCTTTATTTCTACTAAAAGACCACATGGAGGTACTCATAGAGTCTTTTTGAATCCCTCAGGAGTTCAAATTCAATGATTCTTCAACTGAAGTATACATTGCAAAGAATGATCTCAGAGACTTTCATGAAATAATCTCAATCATAAACCAAGATGCAGAAGATATCGTAAAAGGATATTGTAGGCCCTTGTATACATTTTACAGAAGAAATGGCATTGATTTATTAGAAACCATTATTTATAATTACTCATGTGTCTACCTCAATCCGATCCATATTCATTTTTTGTTGGGATTGAATGAATATCATTTGTCCCTATCCACACTGATGTTATAGGGATATGATATGAACATGAAATAGCCTCTTAGTGAGATCACACTCAGAACCCTGTTTAGTATTATAGAGGGTGACTTATAATTCAAGGATTTTTAGTAGGATACATATTGTATTATGATACTAGTAAGTCCATGGTAACATAAGTGTGTCGACAATACTTTTCCATATCACTAATCTATCAAATATTTTATCTTTCATACAATTGGGGCATTACATGGTGATAAGGAACCTTTTAAATATTGTGAGTCACAATTTATTGAGGCAGGATTCCATCACAATGGAGGTAAAATACATGGATGATACTATTTTTCATATAAATTCCCCAAATTGTCTAAATATTACCATGGAAAACCAATTAGAGAAACTAAATACATATTACATTCCGCCAAATAATCACATTGGAAGGGTGGGCCTAAATTCAAACACGAACTCTATGGAATCTATAATGATAATATTGATAATTGATCCTAACCGTAAATGAGAATCTAACAACACCCCAAATAGTTATGAATGCTGCAAAAAAATCATTCATTTCATATCTTGAACTTCATAAAATCATTTTTTTTCTATGATATATATGAAGAGGTTTTTGGTTGATAAGTTAAAATTAAGAATATCCTCCTCAATCCCTCATTTCCCTACAATTATTAGAAAAGACCTAACACCACAAATTAGTCTAGAAATGGTGTAGTTTTCTTCAATTTTTCTAAAAGACCACTCTTCCTAAAACTATGACATTCATGATTCATCACCTACATCCCAAAAATGGGAGAAATATTTTAAACATGGACATTAGGGAGAATAGAAATTCATCAACTATAACTCTAAAAATTTGAGGAAGTCATATCCACCACTAAGGATGGACATAGTGGAATATATCTAATATCATGTTCAAGGTCCACTCTGATTAGAGTGTCCATCTCTCCTTAAAAATAAAAGGTATTTAATTTTTTCATAAACAACTGTAGGATGTGACTTACTTGAATTACAAAGATATACTAGGACTTCACCATATGTTGGACATTGATCATTTATGTTTTCCAGAAGATCATTAGGGATACAAAAAAGAATCATGAAGTTTATTCCGAAATAATTCCTAAAAAAAAGAGTGTAACTCCCCGACCCTAGTTATACAGAGTCGGTGCATTATTACATAACATTGGCATGATCACAAGAAAGATCAAATCTCGAAAGACCAATTGGTTAATTAGCCTTGGAATCACTAGATATATTCATTAGTCTTACATTACATCATAAAATGAAAAACTACTACAACAACATAATGTCTCCATAAACCACACTCATATCCCCTCATAATATCCCTGCAGGTCATTCATAATTTACTTCGTCACTTCCTGGGAAAAATAAAACATAGAAAAGGGGTGAGCTCAAATGCCCAGTAAGGATAACAATATAGCGGAAACTTTCATAAATAAGAATAAACATTTAAGGCAATGTATAACTAAAACAAAAGCCTTTCAAACTTGAACTTTCAACATGGTATGGCATAAATAAAATGAAATAATGCCATTTACTTATTCACATGGATATTCTACTAATCAAATAATCACATGAAAAAATCAATAACCACTTTCATAATGTTGGAATGCATAATGCTGAACTTTAATTTCTTTTTCAAGGCCTCGTCCCAAGACCTTGGGGCTAACTGTAACCAGAACCCAACCCGGAGTGCCTCTAATAACCGGACACCAACCCGGAGTGCCTCTAATAACCTGAAACCAACCCGGAGTTCCTCTAATAACCGGAGACCAAACCGGAATTCCTGTAATAACCAGAGACCAAACCGGAGGGCTTACTTTTACCGGTCCCCAACCTGGAACATACTTGTCTAACACATTCATCTGAATGAAAGGTTGAAATATAACATAAACATTGGGATTAAAAATAACTTCTGAAATGTCAATACTTTAAAAAAAACATGAGTGACATAATAATAGCTTATACACAGTCAAAAATATCACAAAACCATCAATAAAATATGGATGTTTTGTATCATAATAAATCAACTTCAAATAAGCTTAATATCCATCAAAGGATGTTGACATAGATGAAATCAAAACTATTTTAGAGAAATATCTCCATTTTATTAAATCATTTTAAAAGTAACATAATTATAAAATAATACATTCAATTTGAAATTATTCTTATAAGCTTGTAAGGGAATCTTTGACGATTTTATAATGGCGGTAAATAGCTGCACCCGCCGTATAAGTTTTAAAAAAACATTCTTACCTTAAATTTGTCGAAAAAGTTAAAAGTGCCTTGTTTGGAAAACGACAGAAAGATTCCTTTAGAAACACATAAAGGTATAAATGACTTTAACACATATTATTTTAAATAGTTAAAATGTTTTGAAATACATTATTAAGAAACATGGATGTGGATGATAAAGAGATCCCAGTAGATTATTACATATAAACAACCTCGGATAATGAAGAGATTGTGAAATAACCCTTACCAATTTGGTAACTTATGAAACATACAACCCATGAAAGAGGTATCATACAATGAATATGTAAATACACATAAATTAGAGTGTATTACACAAAGAATATAATTATGGGCAGTACATACTCCACACAAAAGGTGATGGTGGCAATATGGCATGAATCTCCCGGGAATAAAGAGTGAGATGAAAACCCCTTACCTTGTACTTTTCCTTGGTTGGGGTAGGCTAACCTCCTGTATAATGGTGAAATAATTGTTATTAAATTATAAAAGAATCATATAAATTAATATGATATCATATATGATCTTTTAATAATGATTTGATAATAATATCTTAGTATTATCGTTATTTCAGGTGTTAACTTACTTGTTTTCTTTTATATGTTTTGTAATGTAAGACTTGTTTGTGAAGGATAGTTTGTATATTATTCATATCCATAATGATATCATGTCCTTAAACATCATTTTTTAAATCATCAAATGATAATTATACTTGAATGGATATGATGGAGAATGAATCTCATCGCGTTCATGGAGACGGTAGTCCATACGTACGCACGAGCGACAATATCATTCTTTTGATATTAAAATAATATATAAATGGTTGTTATATCATATATAAAAAATCATTAACATGTTATATTTATTATTTACATGAGTTACATATCATTATTATACCCATCCAAATAATAATATATTGAATAACAATTACACCACGACGTGGAGACGGTAAGCCGTACGTACGCACGTATGGTGACATGTTGTTCAAAGGGTGGATAGAATACTGAATTTAGTTGTACCATATTTATAATAACATCACAGTATATTTATGACACTGTAGGTATTATTTTATAATGGTAATAACAAAGGAAGAAGAAGTGGAAGAAGAAACGAACTTGGAAAAGTGTGGTGAAATCATTACCTATTCTTCAGGTTCTTCCTTTTGATTTGATCAAAAGGGATCCTTAGGTTGGCTTTCTGATCAAACTAAGGCCACTAGGATGTATTGAGGGAATTTGGGAGAGTATTGGGGCAGAGTTTTTCCGAACCAAAAGTTTTTGAAGGTGTGAAGAAATGAGAAGGAGGAGTGCCCTTTTATAAGAGGGGTGAGGGGCACCTTTGGAAAAGCTTTAAATATTAGTTTATAATAAATTCATATTCGGTATATAATGGCTCAAAAGTTGATTATTTATATTTTATGGTGTGGATGGGTCGAAAAAAACTCAACCAATAGAATTTAGACAGGTTTGTGTACTTATATTAACCTTATCTTTAAGTATTAAATCTAAGCTAATTAGTTTCACTTTTACAATGTCTCTTTGTATTTTTATATAATATTGTTAATAAACAAACTATATGCATCCAGGAGACCCCCAAGTGGTCCATTAATGATGAACCTATCATGATATATGTCTCTTGGCCGAACATTAGATTTTTATGAATTTAATATCAATTAATAATATAATATTTGTTTTAAGAACTCTTTTATGTCAATTTTGACACTATTCAATAGTTGATTTTTTTGAAACTAATAACAGATTGATTACTTCTAAAGAAGAAAATTAAATCAATCCTAATATATCATATTATCCTATAAAATTATTTTAATTCATTAAAAGTTTCATATTATATTTATTTTGGAATTTATAATATCAATTATATTAATTTTTCACTATTATGTAATTAATTCATCATCATTGTGTCATAAAGAAATTAAATTATTTAATCTCTAAAAATAATAAATTAAATAGCCTTATGTAGGAAATCGTTTTGTCTTTCTAAGGAATATTTATAGTTTAAAAGCCAACATATATAACCCATTTTAAAAATTGTTTTTCTAAAAGATATATGCTTGTGTCATTTTTGTATTCATTTTAACTTAATTAAAATAAATTGTCCCTATCACCTACAACTGGCACCATGGGGTCCCAAAATCGACCCAAAGATGCCTATGGTCGAACATGTATCTACCAATAAGGCTAGGACACGTCTTTGGGTAAATTAGTATTATTATAATGTTATTTTTTAACCCTTATTTACCGGATTTACCCTTAACCATGATAAATAAAATATTTACCGCAGTAATTATTCAAAATGTCTAAAAATAAAAGTTACCTATTTACACAATTTGAACATCCTGATTCCAAATATGGAATCCATTTTTCTAAATTCAAAACACAGATGTGGAAGAAATTAATTTAAAATTAATTCCCGCTGTCAAAACAAACAGCGTGTTTTTAAGAGATAATAACTATCAAAAGATTGACACTTGTTTATGTTCGGTTTAATTGATAAATTATGTCCAATGACCAACATTATATTAAATGGTAAAAATATATTCTAAATATACTTTAAAACCACTCAAATTCATAATTTATTACTATTAATTATTTTGATTAAAAAATTTGTTTTTAATTAAAATTTAGTAATTTTCACTATTCATCAAAATATGAAAGTTATCCGAAAAGTACCAAAATTTCACCTTAGGCTAAATTCGATATTCCGAATACAAAAATTACGTCCATTATGAAATATAAAATATATATAATTTCAAAAAGTAGGTATTACTATTCATAACAGCTAGTTTGATTGGTTGTGGTGTGTGTTAGAACTCAAAGTTGCGTAAAACACACGCTACTGTATTATTCAATGGAAAGCGTACCGTGGAATCTTGGGATCTTTCATTTTAATTTTTTTTATGTCCCCATTTAGTCAAAAAGTTTAAAATATTGTATTTAAAAAAGGTTCACTATTAAAAGTTGGTAAAAGTGCAATACTAAAAATGAATTGTTTCTTACATTATGTCTAAGAAACTCATAATATGGATTCTAAAATTATAAGGATTATATAAAGTTTAAAATTTAGTTAATACTATTCATATACTCTTTTGAACAGCTTGTTTGGTAAGTCATGGTGTGCTTGAACTCGATGTTGCGTGTAGTGCAACTTATTGTATTATTTTAAAGAAATAACACACTATGAAATCTTGGGGTGTTACATTCTCCCCTCCTTCAATAAATTGCGTCCTCGCAATTTGAAATTGTTCTTTGAAAAGAAAAGGTTGAAAATAAAAAATATCTTTGTGGGAAAACCCACATCGGAAATTGGGTTACTAAAATTTAGTCTTAATATCCGGAAAAAAGAAATGAAAGGGTCACCATCAAATTATGATCTCGATTAGGAGAACATTGGTGGCAAGTAGAGAAATATAATTGGAGGAAAAACGTAAATATTTATAGGTAGTGATTGAGGTCATCAATCACAAACAAGTTTAAAATTGGGGTCCTTTAATTCATCAATCTACGATGATTTAAAATACCATCAATTAAACAAAACATAAGGTATTAGGATAACACATTTTTGATGTTTCAAAATATCTTAGTTGAAATCCCACATCGAAAATGAATTAATGAGGCCTCTATTTAAAATAAAGAGTGGAAAGTATTAAGATTACTGAAAATAACACATACTAGGGTTCCATGTAGGAAAATATGGATATAGAAGAGAAATATAATCATCAATTATCTGATGGAGAGTGGTAGAGAACATGGCTATGAAAAGGCCAACAATCCCAAAACCATAAATTAGTGATGATTTAATGTACCATCTAGGACAACATTTTTGTTCTAAATTCATTTTCTTAATGTTGAGGAATTTATTTATGAGATTGGCTAAGATCATAAGGAGATATACTTACTTTATAATTATAGTTTTATCCATTAATAAATTTCTACCACAAACTCATCTTTCACTCGTAAAAAAATTCTATTTATACTATTCATATAGGGTTCCAAAATAAATGAATTTATAATTCATCTACCAGATCTTTAAAAAAACTACATTATTTAATCTAGGACATCTCGTGGGCTAGTGGTAGGTGATACACCCTTGTCGCCCTTCGGTTGCGGGTTCAAGTCTCGCGGCCTTGCCGGTCGCGATGGGTTGCCGCCCGACCTCTGGGTTGTCTTTTTATGGAAATCAAAAATTAATCTCAAACTAGAAATTATCCATAATACTTCTATCCAAACTCATAGTCCAATATTTATAAGGAAGGTAAACATAATGTAGATCCTTTTTAGCCCGTAATATCATATGAATACCTTCATCATGTATTCTTTTAAAACACTGAAACATCCTGAATTACCATAATACTTATTAATTAAATTCATGCTCCCTTATTTAATATAGAATGTTGGATATACTTCATCAAAAAAAAAATGTTTTAAACCCCAATAATGATGGAATATACAAATCATTAATCAGCTTCAAGGTAGTCAAGAATATCCAATATAATTTATCCAAATCAATCATATATTATTCTAAAATCACTACCTCGGTATCAGAACCATATTATGATTTATCATTCTCTCAACCATATATTTGCCAAAAATTTAACCTGCTATTGAGTCACTTTTTCTTTGTTACACACAATCTCAAATCGTTAATGAAATAGTACTGTAGTACAATCCTTATATACTCCATAATTATTATAACATGTACATTGTTGATACCACACTCAAATGAAATAATCAACATAAGCACTCTAATCATTCCTCTTCATATGTGGTAGTATCATAACCTGATTATTATCCACTAGCATCATTTGCGGCATTGTCTGATGACTAGGAAATAGGTTTGTGTAGTGTCCAAACTCCTTGAAAATGAAGCATTGTACATTTGAAACCATTTTCTTACCCTTGTAGTCACGTACATTGTGCCCTTTTACTATACACTTATATCAAACTCCCATTCCATTCAGACAAGTTCCAGGGTGTTTCTTCCCACAGTTATCACATATAGGAAAATTCTTATTTTCCCTCTTCCCTTTATCCATAGTTCTCTCTTCCATCCTTTTCTTATATTGCTTCCCTTCAAAGCCATAGGACTCAATAAAATCTTTACTTATCTTATCAAAACATGATATTATTTATTCATATGATGATAATACATGGTAGACTATTTCTTTAATAAATTCTGGCTTAAGACTATAAAATATATGATCCTTCCTTCTCTTTGGATCATGTGCATTGCTGGAGTTCTCATTCCTTCTACTGGGAACCATTTCTAAACAATGGAATTCACTAGATTAGTTTATGAATAACAATAACTAATCCCAAACATGTAAGACACATAACATAAATTAAATAGTTTATGGATATAATCCATAATCTTAAAAATTTCTCCTTTGAGGAAGTAAATCCACATAAACCCTTCATAATGGTTTGTAAAGAAAATGAGAATTATCCTATGAATATCCCCCGGGAGTGTCGTAACCAAGAGTGCAGCAAGGCCCGTTATCGTGCACCAGTTCTCGTTCGAGTCTAGCTCATAGCGGTGTTTTCAGGTTTTACCCCTAGGTACATCTGTTCCAGAGCCGCCTCTACCTGCTCGTATCCAGACAGGGATGTATTGCTCAGAAAACTCACAAAATCTCTACAATACCAAAATTCTATGAAGTTATTCTATACTAATCCTAAAAGTCCATCTTAAATCTATGTGCTCTAATCAGAGTTTATCTAAATCTAGCTTCCATGTTTTGTACTAAACTTACTCTGATACCAACTATAACGCCCCGACCCTCGTTACCCAGAGTCGGTGCATTATTACATAACATTGGCATGATCACAAGAAAGATCAAATATCGATAGACCGATTGGATTAGTAGCCTTGGAAATATTATATATATTCATAAGTCTTACATTACATCATAAAATGAAAAACTACTACAACAACATAATGTCTCCATAAACCACACTCATATCCCCTCATAATATCCCTGCATGTCATTCATAATTTACTTCATCACTTACTAGGAAAAATAAAACATAGAAAATGGGTGATCTCAAATGCCCAGTAAGGATAACAATATAGCAGAAACTTTCATAAATAAGAATAAACATTTAAGGAAATGTATAACTAAAACAAAAGCCTTTCAAACTTGAACTTTCAACATGGTATGACATAAATAAAATGAAATAATTCCATTTACTTATTCACATAGATATTCTTCCAATCAAATAATCACATTCAAAAATCAATAACCACTTTCATAATGTTGGAATGCATAATTCTGAACTTTAATTTCTTTGTCAAGGCCTCGTCCCAAGACCTTGGGGCTAACTGTAACTGGAACCCAACCCGGAGTGCCTCTAATAACTGGACACCAACCCGGAGTGCCTCTAATAACCGGACACCAACCCGTAGTGCCTCTAATAACCGGACACCAACCCGGAGTTCCTCTAATAACCGGAGACCAAACCGGAGGGCTTACTTTTACCGGTCCCCAACCCGTAACATACTTGTCTAACACATTCATCTGAATGAAAGGTTGAAATATTACATAAACATTCAGATTAAAAATAACTTCTGAAATGTCAATACTTTAATAAAAACATGAGTGACATAAGAATAGATTATCCACAGTCAAAAATATCACAAAACCTTCAATAAAATATGGATGTTTTGTATCATATTAATTCAACTTCAAATAATCTTAAAAGCCATCAAAGGATGTTGACATAGATGAAATCAAAACTATTTTAGATAAATATCTCTTTTTTTAATTCATTTTAAAAGTAACATTATTATAAAATAATACATTCAATTTAAAATTATTCTTATAAGCTTGTAAGGGAATATTTGACGATTTTATAACGGCGGTAAATAGCCGCACCCTCCTTATAAGTTAAAAAAAACATTCTTACCTTAAATTTTTCGAAAAGGTTAAATGTGCCTTGTTTGGAAAACGACGGAATTATTCCTTTAGAAACACATAAGGGTATAAATGACTTTAACCCATATTCTTGTAAATAGTAAAAATGTTTTGAAATACATTATTAAGAAACATGGATGTGGATGATAAAGAGATCCCAGTAGAGTATTACATATAAACAATCTCGGATAATGAAGAGATTGTGAAATAACCCTAACCAATTTGGTAACTTATGAAACATACAACCCATGAAAGAGGTATCATACAATGAATATGTAAATACACATAAATTAGAGTGTATTACACAATGAATATAATTATGGGCAGTACATACACCACACAAAAGGTGATGGTGGAAATATGGCATGTATCTCACGGGAATAAGGAGTGAGATGAAAACCCCTAACCTTGTACTTTTCCTTGGTTGCGGTAGTCTAACCTCCTGTATAATGGTGAAATAATTGTTATTAAATTATACAATAATCATATACATTAATGTGATATCATATATGATCTTTTAATATTGATTTGATAATAATATCATAGTATTATCGTTGTTTCGGGTGTTAACTTACTTGTTTTCTTTTATATGTTTTGTTACATAAGACATTTTTGTAAAGGATAGGTTGTATATTATTCATATCCATAATGATATCAAGTCCTTAAACATCATTTTTAAATCATCAAATGATAATTATACTTGAATGGATATGATGTAGAATTAATCTCATCACGTTCGTGGAGACGGTAGTCCGTACGTACGCACGAGCGACAATATCATTCTTTTGATATTAAAATAACATATAAATGGTTGTTATATAATATATACAAAATCATTAACATGTTATATTTATTATTTACATGAGTTACATATCATTATTATACCCATCCAAAAAATAATATATTGAATAACAATTACACCACAACGTGGAGACGGTAAGCCATACGTACGCACGTATGGTGACATGTTGTTCAAAGGGTGGATAAAATACTGAATATAGTTGTACCATATTTATAATAACATCACAGTATATTTATGATACTGGAGTTATTATTTTATATTGGTAATAACAAAGGAAGAAGTAGTGGAAGAAGAAAGGAACTTGGAAAAGGGTGGTGAAATCATTACCTCTTCTTCGGGTTCTTCTTTTTGATTTGATGAAAAGGGCTCCTTAGGTTGGCTTTATGATCACAATAAGGCCTCTAGGTTGTAGTGAGGGATGTTGGGAGAGTATTTGGGAAGAGTTATTCTGAACCAAAAGGTTTTGAAGGTGTGAAAAAAATGAGAAGGAGGAGTGCCCTTTTATAAGAGGGGTGAGGGGCACCTTTGGAAAAGCTAGAAATATTAGTTTATAATAAATTAATATTCGGTTTCTAATGGCTAAAAAGTTGATTATTTAAATGTTAAGGTGGGGATGGGTCGAAAAC
This sequence comes from Viscum album, assembly GCA_963277665.1. Lineage (NCBI taxonomy): Eukaryota > Viridiplantae > Streptophyta > Magnoliopsida > Santalales > Viscaceae > Viscum > Viscum album. The sequence continues at coordinate 964,295,622 of OY728133.1, read as the reverse complement.
AACTCAACCAATAGAATTTAGACAGATTGGGGTACTTATATTAACCTTATCTTTAAGTATTAACTCTAAGTTAATTAGTTTCGCTTTTACAATGTCTCTTTGTATTTTTATATAATATGGTTAATAAACGTACTATATGCATACAAGAGACACCCAAGTGGTCCATTAATGATGAAATAATCATGATATAAGTCCCTTGGCCGATCCTTATATTTTTAGGAATTTAATATCAATTAATAATATAATATTTGTTTTAAGAAATCTTTTATGTCAATTTTGACACTATTCAATAGTTGATTTTTTTGAAACTCATAAATGCTTTATTACTTCGAAAAAAGTCAATTAAATCAATACTAATATATAATATTATCCTATAAAATTATTTTAATTCCTTAAAAGTTTCATATTATATTTATTTTGGTATTTATAATATCAATTATTTTAATTTTTCACTATTATAGTAATTAATTCATCATCATTGTGTCAAATAAATTAAATTATTTAATCTCTAAAAATTAGAAAATTAAATATCATTATTTAGGATATCTTTTTATCTTTCTAATGAATATTTATAGTTGAAAATACAACATATATAACCCTATTTAAAAATTGTTTTTCTAAAAGATATATGCTTGTGTCGTTTTTGTATTCTTTTTAACATAATTAAAATAAAGTGTCCCTATCACCTACAAGTGGCACCAGGGGGTCCCAAAATCTACCCAAAGATTCCTATGGTCGAACATGTATCAACCAATATGTCTAGGACACGTTTTAGGGAAATTTAGTATTATTATAATATTATTTTTTAACCCTTATTTACCGGATTTACCCTTAACCATGGTAAATAAAATATTTACCGCAGCAATTATTCAAAATGTCTAAAAATAAGAGTTACCTATTTACACAATTTTATTATCCTGATTCCAAATATGGAATCCATTTTTATAAATTCAAAACACAGAAGTGGCAGAAATTAATTTAAAATTAATTCCCGCTGTCAAAACAAAAAGCGTGTTTTTAAGAGATAATAACTATCAAAAGATTGACACTTGTTTATGTTCGGTTTAATTGTAAAATTATGTCCAATGACCAATATTATATTAAATGGAAAAAATATATTATAAATATAATTTAAAACTACTCAAATTCATAATTTATCACTATTAATTATTTTGATTAAAAAAGTTGTTTTTAATTAAAATTTAGTAATTTTAACTATTCATCAAAATATGAAAGTTATCCGAAAAGTACCAAAAATTCACCTTAGGATAAATTCGATATTCCGAATCCAAAAATTAAGTCCATTTTGAAATATAAAATATATATAATTTCAAAAAGTATGTATTACTATTTATAACGGCTAGTTTGATTGGTTGTTGTGTGTGTTAGAACTCGAAATTGCGTACAACACATGCTATTGTATTATTCAAAGGAAAGAGTACAGTGGAAGCATGGGATGTTTCATTTTAATTTTTCTTGATGTCCCCATTTAGTCAAAAAGTTTAAAATATTGTATTTAAAAAAGGTTCACTATTAAAAGTTGGTAAAAGTGCAATACTGAAAATGAATTGTTTCTTACATTATGTCTAAGAAACTCATAATATGGATTCTAAAATTATAAGGATTATATAAAGTTTAAAATTTAGTTAATACTATTCATAACCTCTTTTGAACGGCTTGTTTGGTAAGTCATGGTGTGCTTGAACTCGGTGTTGCGTGTAGTGCAAGTTATTGTATTATTTTGAAGAAATAACACACTATGAAATCTTAGGGTGTTATAATGAGGTTGAAGTGGATATGGTAATCAATTTTGAGATCATTCGAGGGGTGAGACACCAATAATGGCTATCCGACATTTATCATGGGAAAAAAGAAAAATAAGAATTTCTATGTCTGAATTGAATTTAGATAACTCAAATTTTATTATACCAAATATGATTTCACTATCCCAATCACAAAATCCCTATTTGATGTAATACCTAGTAATAAATCTATCTCATTCAACGAAGTCTACTACTTGTATAACCAAATCTAGATGGCCTCAGAATATGATGAAGCCACAACGATCAGATTCCCCCTGTAGTATTCTACTATTGAGTAATTCCATTTGAATTAATGAATGAGATTACACATATGTTTATTCCATGAATCAAATCTTCAATCCCTTTCTTGTGATGTTTTTTATATTCTACATTGCTGATTAGGTGGTCAAGTCCTGGAAAATTTATTACCACATGGAATACCTCTAAACCTTCTTCAACAACCTGTTATAATATATGATCAAAATAAACCCCTTTAAACGTTCATTCAGTTTATCCTCCTCGATTTTCCTAAACATCTTCATATTCTATGAAATCATCAAAGTTTATCCAAAGAAAAAAAATATCCATATCATATAACCTGCTTGAAAACATAAATAGTTGAGTGGGAATCAATGAGTCTTGGCCTACATATGACACTTCATAGCCAATCTTATAGGAATCTGTATGAACCTCACTAAACTAATGAATAAAGGAGTCACATATCAATGATCTTACGACTATAAAAAAATTTACAAACTGAAGAAGTACATTTTGAGTCAAACGGTGTTAATGCTACCTATTGTGGTTATTACGCCCAATCTATATTTGATGGCCCTCGATCAATCACTTGGTTCCATCCTCACACAGAAGAATAATATTTGGGAATTAATAAAGTTATAATTTTCTCAATGACCCAATGATTGATGTAGATAAAAAATATGTAGATATCGAGAGGGTATTCCAAGAATTTATCTTCACAGTTCAGATGTTAAGGCACTATATGCTGCACCATGAGGCCTAACTGGACTCTAGAAATAACACACTAAAATAAATCCTCATCCATATTTTGTTTATGGAGAATAACACACTATGGGTATTTATTCAATAGGAATTTTATATTCATTATGTTAATTAGAAACTAGTTAATGATCTATCATTAAAAAAATTTCTAAAAGAACAACTGTCTGCTAAAATTTCATTGTTAAGTATCAAATTTTCAAATGATTAGATATTCCCTATTTTCAAAATCCCCTAGACATGGGAAATTTAGTTTGACATTTCATTTAGGTTCCAGGTAGATATGATAATGGAAGAACCTATGTACAAAAAAGTTGTGTTAGGGATCATTATTATCTTTCTGAAAAAGGTAGTTTTTCAATAAAACATTCTATTGTCAAAAAGCAGTACAAATAATGAGACAGAACACCTTTCCCTAATTATAGGTTTAGAACTAGATCCCCAAATAATAGTGAATCGCCATGAGTTGATGGGTGAATAATTGTGGGTAATCTAATTTATAAACGAGGATTAGAACATTATAAAATAAGTGTTTTCTCGCTTTCCTGATTGTATCTTATGGTTGATGCAAGAGTTCCACTCATAAAAAACATTTACTCATGTCCCACGATCACAGAATTTATAAGTTGAAACATTGTAAAATTTGTCTATCGTATTGGTAGATAAAAACCATTTTTAAATGGCCATCAACATCTCCAATAATCGAATGTTTTCCCGTTTTGGTCCAATCATAGTGGAATATGTTAATGAATTCATCCGTATTCCTAAATCCTATGTTCATACAACTAAGTGGATGAAACCCATAATGGATTAAAAACACAATTAAGGTATCTCAAGGGACATAGCTGTTTAAGAGAAAATTTGATGATGAGTGGCCATATTCACTCTATATGATGTCCAAAATAACCAAAAATCCCTCTAAAAAATAGGAATCGAAAGATTCGTCATCAAATGGATCAATAGAGTAGACACAATAGCTAATATGGATGTGGAACACTCTATGTACTATGGTTCCCATCAGTCTGAATTCAAGCATTCATAGAAAATTCTATATTATTGGTATTACTAGATCTATGTGGCATATGATTGATCAAAATTCATCGACAAACGAAATTTCTATAATGTGAATTCCATTTTCATCCATAGTCCCCAATAATTGATTCATACAACCAAATACAATTCTATATTTTTTGTATTGGGAATGGGAGTTGTGGTGTCATACCCACTAGATATAGCCGATATGTTTAAGAATATAATTAATACAAGTAATTTGTCTCCAAATGTGTAACCCAAAACATCTACAAGTATTCAGGTCCAAAATCATTATTTCCTTTATGAAATCAATAATCAATATAAGATATTGTGTCCCTCAAACAATATTGGAGTACGATGGAACCAATTTATGTTCTACTGAGGTGGAAAATATATATCATGAATATAATATCGAATATAATCATTCATCCAACTATCATGTGGTGGATAATGGACATGTATAATCCTTTATCAAGACCCTTACAAATATACATAAAATGCTGGTGGGCAAAAGTAAAAAGTCTTGGATAGAGAGGATCTTGAATTTATTATGGGATTACTGAACCACAACTTGTACTGCCACACGTGTGACGTTTTACTCACTATTATACAAAACAAAAGTGGACTTCCTCATTGAGTTCTAATTTATATCACTCATTTTATCTCTCTATGATCAGTTATCTGTAGACCTTCAACATAAAAATAATGGGATGAACTAGTTCGACTAGAAGAAAAAAATTTACATACCATATATCACCTAAATGTCTAAAAGAATCCAATCTGGAATGATTTTTTCAATAATTTCTTCCTTTTTTCATTCCTCCAATGAAAATTGGAAATGGTCTTTTAGACACCATTAATATATGAAAGAAAATGAAAAAACCTGACTCGATGTGGGAGGGACGCTATTCCAAAAAAAAGATTCACTCCATAAGAACACATTCCGTGATCTCAGTGGGTAGAGAAATCATTATGACTCTGACCAATGTGAAGATTGAGAAGATTTATTTCATATAATCACATGTTGTACATATTAGCTACAAGATGTTAAATTCTATATCACTATATATGTCCATTTGGAACCACATTAAACTATATAGTGTTATCATCTTTATCGCTCGATGATAAACTAGATGAAAATAGGTTCTATTTCTATGACATAATACTACCTGAAACCATTCATCCACACAACATGACATAATTCTATTGGATAATGTATCAAGAATATTACATTATAACCCCCTAAAAAATCAAGTTGACACTCCTTGTGGTCCCTAAAATATTGATTGGTTATTTACATAATCCCCAACCATATAATTCTCCCTACATATTGAAAATTGGGGCCCGTAATTAGTATATTCCACATCATTATCATGCCCTTACCACAATAAGGTAATTTTTAAGACCTATATACTTGTCAAAAGATGTTAAATTGCATGATAAATCCATGAACTACATGTGGATTCATTCTCATTCTAATGGGATACATAGTAAAACATGAATAACCTATACAGGGCCATAATGAATATATATATATATATAACCTTTTCCCATTGTATGATTCAGTTTTGCAGTGGGATCATTTTTCAACAACTATTAATGGATTCATTCATGCTCTAGAAAAATACCATGAGTCACACAGGTCTTATCCCCTGATCTGGATACAAATTTATTTCAAATTAGGTTAACAAGATCATTTCCACAAGTTGTTAATGTAAAGGGTTCTTCACGAACTACGTGGTGCTTAATTCATTCTGTAGAATGATATATATTTAATCCTGGTTCATATCCCCTAGTCTAAAAAAAAATTTCATTTTCATCAGGTGACAGTATATATTCCATGTCATTATAAACTATACGGTTCATCATGAAAAATTTGCGGCCAGATTATTATTCCCATGAGATACATAGTGACACCTGGATCTCCAATTTTGGGTCGAGCTGGGAAAAAATCTCCTTTCTCTATTTATAATCCAAATCTACAAATGGAAATTTTCTAGAATATGTGGCTTGATTCTCATTAAATTGGGATTCATAGTGATGCCCAGATCACCAGTATTAGGCCAACCATCACTCAAGAAAATATTAATCCTCATTTTCCAATCACCAATGCTTGATTGATATGGGAAACATTCTTTATGAACTCTATTTGGCCTAAATATCACCCTTATGACAAACATAGGGACTCCAAGATCTCCAATAATTGTTCTACCTGTAAAACAATGTTCACCCCACTCCATATGTATGAATAGAACCAACAAAGGGAATCAACATGAACATTGCATGGCTTAATTCTCATTTGAATGAGATATGTAGTGAAGCCCTGATCATATCTCAAATAATATCCAATGTGCAATCTAAATGCTTTTATAATTTAGTTATGCTTCATTTGTTCTATGGAGGAAACTTTTTTGACTCCTTTTTCATCTTACAGATCATAGCTCAAGTGAGCTTATGAAATTTGTTAAAGGAGCTTCCCTGTGTATTTATGAAATATCATTTCACCTTGGGTTTACCAATGTTCTTACTTGGAAGACCTTAAAAGAAAAACCACATGTCCTTTTATCATTATAATAAACTACACCATTTCCCCAAGAATTTTGTGTTGATTTATTCTTTCCTTAGCAAAATATGTAGTGAGACCTATGTCCTATACCCTGGTCTAGCCAAATTATTCCTTTTCACATCAGAATCATCCACATATTTACTGCATGTGGATAAACATTGTGGTTCGTTAAGATTTTTTTTGTGTATTGATTCACACCATTATTAGATATGTAGTGATTTTTTGATCTCCAATCATCGATCATCCAAAACATGATATAGAAAATTCACAAATTATCCCATGTACAAGTTGAATCTACAAGATAAGATCCTACATTTGTTCTCTCCATATGCATTAACTCATATATAATCAAAACTCCCATTTAATTCCACATATTAATTTAACTACAGTTGAAGACCTTTATTTCAATACAATTTGTCTCTTGATTATTGCTCCAATAATATATATAGTGAAACTGATGTACTATCCCATATTCTATAGGCAATATCCCATTACTATTCACATCAAGAATATATCAACCTTACCAAATGATTTTAAAATGTTTGGTTAGTATATTTTCTGCATGAATTTATACTACACGGTACCCCTAGTACTATATATTTCTTGATTCTAATCTTCATGAGATACATTTTGATAAAATGATGATCTCTCTAGGACAATCTAATAGAAAATCTAAAAACCCACGTCCTTTTATTATGTCAGTTTTTTTTTGTGTAAGAATATTATTTTACCCCTTTTTTGTCAGGACAATAATTTCTCATTTGGGATTAGTGTTTTTTAAAAAATAATTCCCTAAAAAAATATCGAATAACAACTCACATTGGGTCCATTTTGGTTCAAGAACTAAAACACTAAAAAACATGAAATTTTCATATACACATTACAATAAACTATATGATTCATTCAAGAAAAATGTGTAGATTGATTCTCATGCTATTTAGATAGCTAGTGATGCTTAGGCTATAATTCATAGTCCTAGGAATGGGGTAATGAAAAATTTAGCATATTATTTATATAAATAGTGATTTGATCATAAAATTCTATTTCATATTCACCTCATCCTGGGATACATCATCGATATAATGATTTCCCCTTATAAATATGATTCAAATCTATGTCAATAGAAAACCAAATGATTCCTTTATTTTCCAGCAGATCCATTCCACATAACATATTACTAATCATGAGGTGATTCATGTTATTATAATCCTACATTGACTTCTGATGGATGGTTGTTTGATGGAAGATATATTCTTTTTGTTACTATACTATATCATCACCCATTCTCTGCTTCATAAAACATCACAATAACTTTATGTTCTTTCACCCAATGGTTGTCACCTTTTGACTTTGTTGTATATTCCCTTGTTGGCCTTGCATAAATATCCCACAAAATGGGGTTTTCAACCAGTTTTAACATCCCCCCCCTGAGAAAATCAATGTATATCGCTATTTTATTTAACGAAAAATATGCTTGAACGCTCAATTGACCATCATCAGTCATCCCTTTAAACTTTGTTTCCTGTATTAACACCCAATATGATAACCACAAATTCCATTGTTTACATGATTTTACATCATGTACAAAGCATACCAGAATGACTTCATCTCGATACCCCACATATTATCAGTCGCTTCCATAATTCCATTGTACCCGTTATATTAACTAATACTACTTACATCATACTCTCTGCACATGGATTTGAACTGTGTAAAAATTAAATTCCTCATTAATTTGATATTTTGAATTCCAATTCCCCTTCTATGATTAGGTACTTTCTTCCCGCAAACCAAATTTTGTGGCAGAGTGAATCAGAATCTCTAGAAACATCCATCATCAATCAGTGATATAATTTAATAATAATTGAGGGATTTTTTACTGCGTTTCAATACCCCTCATTCATAATTACAATAAACAACCCACAAATTTGATTTTCAAACAAAGTATTTCACTATATACTATGTAGTACACCCCTAGTTGTCCATTCAGAAAACAACCCACAAAATATGTTTCTCAACCAATGATAACTATTTCCTTGGTAAAGATATCCTCTAATTCCATAATCCCTTTTCCCTATACAACTTTTTGGATCGATAGATCAACAAATCACATCATACAATTTTTTCTTCTCAGAACTGAATATGGAAGCTAATTGATAAAAAAATTTACGAAAAATGGGAGAATCAAAGGCCTTTCTAGATTGGATAATGTCCTTAAATTTTATCCCCATTATGTCCTCATTGTACGACATTAAATTGAATAGAATCATGTCTTTATTATAAAATGGTAAACTACCCTATATATTTCAGTATCATGTGACATTAAACTAAATGAATCTTTTTCCTGGGTTTGGGGCCCAACCCTTGACATTAACTATGATATAAAATTTACCTGCATTCACTCAAGTTAATTTCACGTAAGACTAGTCCCTAATTCATATTCAACCATAATAAAAATACTCTCTTCATTCCCAGACAAAATTCATTGAAAAAAAAACCCATCATGGTCTTGAGAAATCAGAATCATAATCTTTGGCCATCAATAAGTAAATGTTAGAATTCCTTAGATCCTCTATTCTGAGCTATGTTGTAACACTCCCATAATGGCATTGCAAATGTTTCTCAAATATGTATGGGATATTTAACCAATGGATTTTAATATTTTACTATGTAGTATGATCACAATTTTTTCATGTATAAAATAGACCACCGAAAAGGATTTTTAACTGGTGGATACTTTATCCTCAATAGATACCACCACTATTTCACAATATAGTGATATAGATTAAGAAAACCAAAAAAATTTGACTCCATAATCCCCATTGTAGATTTAATGAATATGGAAAAATAATGTCTCACTATCCTAACTGTGGTCATTATTCTAAATTTTATGGTTATATATGTTTGACTTAAATAACCAATCTCATTAGTTCGGATTACATGACATTAAACTGACCACAACAAGAGACAATACTCATTAGATTGAAAACCCACATAAAGTGTTCTAGATAAAAGACCAGTCTTATATCGCTATACCTGCACTCTTTATGGTTTATGTAGAAATTGAGAATTGAGTTGTAAAACACATAATGTTTGTAAGGTTTTCCCTATGACCCTAGTTAGAGTTAGGCTACCCATTCTAGGACCCTTATCTTAGGTTCAAATTAGATGATTTTCTCTATATTTGACATTGTAGTTACAACTTTGTAGCATAAAGATGTTTTTTTATGTAAATTACTTTCACTAATATGCTATAATTATGTAAACAGAACATCGATGATTAAATAAGTGATTTGGAAAACAAATAATCATTTTCGATCTAATTTTTAAAATGTAGGGTAACTTAATCATTATAGAGTATCTCTGTTAAATTTCATATTTTTTGATCAATATGATATTTGAGAAGTTTAACGAATCCATGTGCATATTGAGAATCTTAAAAACGATCATCCATCTATGCAATAACATCCTTGGCACCTTTATGAAGCTTCTCCCACTCATCATTGAAAACTACCCTCCCCTCTAATAATGCCTCCCTCAGGGGCACATAATTTTTAATGAGGACATCCCGTATTAAATATAAATACTTTTCAAGGTGAATTATTTTGAGAGTCCTGTAATCATGATGATACATGTAATCCTCCACCATTATGGGGCTGCTGAAGACATCATGGATCACAAAATCTATTTGTTCTTCAAACTGGTCTGCCTATTATGACCTTGCCTACTATACCCTTGACTCGTCCATTTGTAGGATGTTCTCTATATCCAAAACATGGATCTCATGGTAGTCAAACCCAAAAAACTCAAACATGGAAATCTAGAAAATTAGTCAGCAAAGATGAAATGGAATATCTTCAATAAATGACTCACTAACTATCTTAAAAATATCTAACTTGAATAAGAAATGCGTATGGAGAAAAATTTCTTACATTACTAGTTCATACATGAAACTAATTTTTGAAGGATAGAAATAATATTTTATTATTTTACTCCATGAACCACATCATTCCACCTCTCCAATGTATCCCCAACCCCACCTACCTATGTTGGTATAACTATCATAGAATGACCCATCTGAATACCAATTCCCTATGATGAATAAAATAAAATTAAGATGAAACTTTCTGTCAAAATTAATAGATCAACATTTATCGGTTGTGGAAATGAAATGTATAAAATCAATGAAACTCAGCCTTTATCAGATCATCTTTCAGAACAAGTACATCCATAGCACCCACATCCTTAACAATTTGGTAATGGACCTCCTTGTGAGGAGCTTCATCTTTATTATTCTCAGGAGAAAATAAAGGTTCCCCAGAATCCACCATTTTCAAATTCTCAACTGTTGTTCCTTCTACCGCAGGAGTATGGTAGAATTGAAATCCATATTATTAATGTAGCATGGAAAAATTAACATTATTTGATGAACCGAAATCACAACATCCTTTTCCCTTGTAGAGTCAGGTTTAACATCAACACCTTCATCTAACATCATGAGATCCTTATAGGCTCCTTCCAAAATATTAGTAGGGACAACATCCACTATAGCCTAGCCCTATGGTGCGTGTGAGGGATCTAAAATATCACTATGAAGGGAAAGTTAAAATAAGTACATTACACTTAATTAAGGGCATTTGACATTACCATAACCCTCTGCCCCATCTGTGTTAGTGAGGGGGGATGCAACCACGCATCTTGTATCCTTGTCCTTCGGGATAATGGATTCATCAACATAAATATATACCTCTATTGAATTATCCTCCTAGATCATTAGATATCAATACCATATGATTTAACAGAGGAATGTAATATAGATTCTTGAAAAGGTAATCATAGTGTGAAAAAAGGTTCAATAATGGTGTAATATCAGATGAAAGAACAGTGGCATACTGTTATGCATCCATGAGACCATCATTATCACGAAATAACAAATACTCTCAACAGATTGATAAGATACTATACAACTCTACATGGGATAAAAGACCTAATTTAATGGTCGAGGAATATCATTCATTGTATTCTCTTTTATGGTGAAAAAACATGGGGGTAGATCTGGGGACCCAACTGTTATTTAACTATCTCAATGGGGGTACACGTGGACCTATAAATTGGTGACCCATGTTCACATGATTATTATCCTTTTAATCCTTCTCCTATTACGTGATTAAAAATAATGTCTCCTCATGACTAATAATGGAGGGTAGAAGAGTAGGAATGAAAAATAATTGGAGAGAAATACATCACTATGGTTAATGTAAATGTCCAATTACATCCCTAGTTTAACATTTACCCCAAAAATTGAAACTTGTCCCAACATATTAGACACTTCCATTGAGACTGAGACATTGTCATTTTTTAGATATAAAAAATCATAAAACTCTATCATTTACTACCTTATATCAGCCAAATTGTTGTCATAATGAATATTGGAGGGTGATATGATATCATATAGCTATTATATTTAAAGGGTGTCTTGAGGAAACATCAATACATCCCTTACAACATGAGTCATTCACACCGTAATTGGACCTCCAATATTCGTATAGATTTGGCTATGATATGGTAAATTTTGTAGTAGAACTATATCCCTTTAATTGGATAGACCTTTTAGGTCCCCATTCACTTTCTTAATAATGAGGGGATAAGATATAATCATCATGTTTGTGGTGACCACTACTCTACCTTGACACTACATGGGTTGTCATCTCATCCCTATTCTACCTAGTGGTCTTTTTCAGAGCACGTGTCGAATGATATAGGGCCTCCAAACCATCTTTTTCATGAGCCTAATTTCCATGTACACCACAACTAAATATTTCATAATGAAGACCAGATAAATGAATCTTATCAATCACCACTGAGGGTTATAATAGATCCACACCTTTTCATATACAACATCTAGTTAGATTGATACATCTGACTGGGGTAGTGGGATTGATGTTTTGGATATCTCTAGATCCATCATGATCTATAACTTTCTGTCTTCCATCATATTCTTCTCATTCCTAACATGCGTGTGGGGAATAATTCTTGATTTTTGAAGACATTTGAATGGGGATAAAATTGATGAGGATTATAAGCCACAAAAATGATCTCACCATTAATGTGGGCTACCAATACATAATCCCAAAATTCCATCATATAAAACCTCAACTCATATTTATTCACCTTACCATTGTGAATAAATGTTCTAGTCAGTGGGATAACATAAAAAAATAAATCAGTGTCTTAATATAAATTCACCACCCTTTTCACATAATCATTCTTCAGGTTTGGTGGCTAAATCATAGTGACATTCAATAAAATTGGTGGAATCACCTATAAGGGATTTTAACTAAACATAGAAGTGAATATGAAATAAAATGATCCAGAATCCACCCAATTAATACCTAAAATGGCCCTATAATTCAAAATGGGGCTATCCCACTACATGTATGCAACAAAAAAAATGATATGTCCTTACAATAAATTGGGAATCCATCCCTATGTACTTCTCCTCAGCAAATTTTTACAGGATAAAAAAAGTTCATAGCCTCTCACCACTATTAGTCTCACAAACTTGATCTAGTAAATACATAGCCACATAGCAAGGAATCCGCTCATGAAGATCATTACATCGATTTTGGAATTAACCTAGTATCCCGAATACCTATACTCACCCTTTTACAATGTGGTCTAAAACATGCCTCAACCACCCCGATTAAATTTAATTGGAAAAATAGTATCCAACCGATATGTATGACCATCTTATCATTTATAAAAATTCCTCCATCCATATTTTTAAATGGATGATAGACCTATAGACAGAATCTTGGTATCTAAGATATTTATTTGTAATTTTGAAGAGATATTCAGACAATGGTGGTCTTCCATTAGCATCATTCAATCTTGTCTTTAGTGGATAAACTCATCGTACATTTCCCCCAAGAATGTTTCAAAATAAAATTTAGTATACAACCGACATGATGATGAAAACATCACTATGTGTAAAGTGAATTTAATTTGACTTTGGAATCAACCAATTCATTAATTCAAGGAATTTTTCTTGGTTCATATAAATATAGATATATCATACCCATATAGACTCACCAATATAAATGTTTGGAAAAATAATTTTTTGAATTCTAAGCACTTTTGGCTCACCCTTATTTCCCACATCAACTGATGACTAACTCTCCCTTCAGACCAGATGACCCAATATTCCTTCTCTATTACAGTTTGATTTGTTTGTGAACATGGAAGGTTCAATAAATAAAATGAGGCCTAGATTCGTTGATATGTGTATTAAAATCTTGATTACAACAATATTAATGCATAATAAAATATATATGGATCATTCATTCCAGGATAAAAACCCCTTCAAGAATATGTAAGTAGAAGGGTAGTTGATTTACGTCATGAACCAATATATTCAGAAACGTTTATTAAAAGCCTGAATTTGACCATCCCTTAATAGAGCGTCCCCTTATAGTGGAATATAGTTACTCCCCCAATACTCTTCGTGATATGGTATCAAATGCTATTCCAAATATGAAAGTTTATATTCAATTACATCATAGTAATCAGGCTGGATAGCTTTGATCATTTTAGAAGAGCGTGTGGTAGCATTATAACTTGTAGTCATTGAATCAACCTTTGAAAACATGCAATAAGGTACCCAATTTTATTATTAAGTGGAAATACTATCGTAACAAGGTTAAAATTTAAACATAGACGAATGCCCCAAAAATAAAATGAAAAAAAACTCAATTATCTCTCGACATGGGAACCCATGCATCCCTTTCGAATAGGTCCTTCATGTGAGTCCCCCACTATGATTCATCAACTGATCTTCTTCCTATGGTAAATCCATATAGCCCCATTATTCATGTGGTTATACCATGATAGAACATTTGCTATACCATCGATAAATAATGCATTATGTGGATGGGTGGATGACCTACATAATGAGTGATAAAATCAGAAACATGGAAGGTGAGGAAAACGAAAAGGGGTTATTTAAAGACACCACTAGTATACACTGATTCCCTATACCAAACACCTTTCTAGAGACCATATATTTAAACTTTCATGAGCAACCTACAAAATCAATAGATTCACCCTCTCATAATATTTTTCCTGGTTATTTTACCTTAAGGTAGAACCTCTTCATTCATTTCGATCCAATCATTGGGGGGGTTATAGCCTCATTTATTATGAAAGAGGATGGTAATATTATGAACAAAAAATTGGTATATTAACCTGAAAATTATAATTATGTAAAATAAAGGGACTTGCGCAATTCATCCTACACAAGAATTCCAATGCGCATTAGAAAGACCATGAAACTACCCTGTGAGAACAAAATGAGGAGGACACCCTACCACCTGAAACCCACACCATGGAACTATGATGTGTACTTGTGTGTGTAATATTATTAACACAAGATCCCATATTCTATTATAAATAGGTCTCAAAAGATCCTCATTTAGAGGGATGACAAATCATAAGATCCATTAATGCTCTAATTGCACAACAAAGCTGCAGAATTCCCTAAACTTTTTTAGGTATCTCTCCAAAATTAGAGAAAAAAATAATTAAATGGGACATGTTAATAAAATATTCCATTTAGGTTCTAAAACCTAAGAAAAATTAATAAGGATCATTGTTCCCTAATGAAAAACCACATACATGAGGCCCATCTACCTAATAAGGGGACCTATAGGGGACCCTTCCAAGGACACCAGAGGAGTCCCATGGTGCCTATGACAAATACTCTCTAAGATTTTTTACCACTGTGGTATATTTACAAAACCATATCCAGCTCATGAAGGAATATTACCATCGTGCACGAATAACTATTAGTTCTTCCTAGACCCTCAGTGGTACACCTATTCCAGGAATCTGTTCCCAATCCTTACATATGTCACCCATGTAGCCTTCTTCTAGGCCACCTATGGTAGGGACTCTACCTATTTGGATCCCTTGTCTGAAATGGGAATGGTTGATGCCCCCATCGAAGCATCATTAATTACACAATCATGGAAAGTGGGACACTAAATTATACCACATTTGGGTATGTATTCCTACGGTAAGTGCATTCCCACAATATTATTGTTGTCTGTTAATGGTCCACTGGGTGCATGTGAGTGTGTATCCTCATGGTAATAATTTCTCCAACCCAAGGGAAAATTTTAGGGAGTTCCTAGTCTAGGGTTTTAGGGTCATGATTATATACTACCCTTATCATTTTCTTGACCAAAATCCTTTTGTTCTGATCCTGGAGGTTATTATTGCACTACATTTTCTATTCAACAACAAATCATATCCTATTACCTCTATACATGATGAATTTTAGGGCATCCTTCAAAGTTTAATCCCCTAGATATTCTTATAGTATGCTTCAATCATACTCATATTAGCTTCATGGCCACCACTGAGGGTCATGTATCCTTTTCTATACCCTGGACTCATCCCATGGTAATTTGAAAAGAGGGATGTGTCATACCTCGTCCTCTTACAAGGTAATCTATTTACTCATCCTCCTATAAAGGTGGACATGTGATCAGTTTTCAAAATATTCTGAATCCTCTTGTTTCTCACACCAAGCATGACTCAAATGGGAATAAATTTTAATGGTGATTTAGAAATCCACACAATCTAGTCGTTTCCAAAGGAACTACATGAACTCTGATTCCTGTTATAGTTGTGATATGTTGGATACCTCTCTAAGGCCCGACCTCCATGGGAATCCTCCCCTAATGTAATCCCAATCACAATTCCATTAATATGAGGATCATCCCCATAAGTATGCCCCAAAATATGCCTCAAAACCAACATGATTCATGATATTCCTCATGTTCCCCATTACAAGGGAATCATCTTCAAGGGTAAGAACTAATGTAATCCTTTGGATGGGCCACACATCCTTATGAAAAAATCCACACAGGAACTTTAATGACATGGGTCCAAATAACCTAACTACATTGGATTTGATTCCTGTCCAAATTGGGTTCATAGAAAGAAATCCCTATGGGTCAAACCCAACAAACTAATCATACCATGTTATCTGTTGAACATATTTTTGGGTGGTTATAATTCAATATGGGAATTTATATCCCAGAAAGGATCCTTGGGATGCCTCTGTACAAGTACCAAAAATGACATTGTCCATGCTACATGATGTTAAAATGTATGGTAAGGTCCTTATCTCATTCCCATACAAGGTTTGAGGTTCACCATTAGGTGAACCTGAACATTATGGGTTATTATTCATTTTGCAAGGATACATAGGATACCCATTTAAAGGCTGGATCCTAAAATCAGTACAACCCATGTTCCTCTATGTGGAGATACAATACAGAGTTCCCCACTCTATGGGTAATAAACCAGTTTCATAATAATATTGAAAAATGAACCTATAATTTTTACATAATGGGGTACCATTTATGGATAACCTCAGTTACGTGTTGTTATATACACTGTTGAAGAAACATCGATACATAATTATGAAACTATTTAACGTACCTACTAATAATAGATTTTAATTAAATTTAGACCAACATCATACAAGTGAATTATAAAATTAAATGTGAATATACCTTAAATCTATAAAAGAGTCCAAGAGTAGGAAATAATCCCCCAAAAAATTTATAGTGAGACTCACCTACAATCATCTCGAATAATGTGAGTTTTTATGAATTATTGGACAAACCTACCAACAATAACCTATCATTGGAAAGTAGGTCCCCATGGATCTTGAACTAATGGATGATTCCAGTTCCCTGAAAAACCCCATTGGAAACTATTTAAGAATAATTATTCTAAACCACAACATATATCTAATCGAATGAACAATTCTCATTATATGATAAATCATTTGATTCTTAAATAATATCATATTCATTTTAACTAAATAAATTTATATATGTTTTTAATAATGATTTTATGAATTATTACCACAATTTACATACCAATATATTTATATTTTAGATGTGATATCTAGGATTGAATTCTTTGAATCATAATCACTTATTTATTTCTCAATGATTGTTTAATGAAATGTAAATGATGAATTATTTTGATATAAAATAAGATATAATAATGATTTCACGAATAATTGATTTAAAAAATTTTGAACTTAAATATTATTTATATAATTCATGGTACTTTACCAATTTCACATATTTATTTTGACTATAATTCTATTTTATAAATTGTTTTACACTATGTGATTATAGAAATATTATATTTTGTTTAAAACTGAAATAATAATTGTATTTTCTGAAGGTATTTTTTTATATGAATTATTCAGAAAGGGTGAAATGTTTTTTTGGATTATTTCAATTGATATGCTTTTTGATTTATTTATATATTTAATTTGAACTATTTTATTTTTATAATAAACAGTAAAAAATGTAATAGCTTCTTTATAATATAAAAATATTCCTAAAATATTACAATATTTAAAGAATTTACGAATACAATAACTTGAATAAAGATTTCTAAAATCCAATTTCTATTTTATGCTCCATCCAATAAATACATGGGAATTGGGAAATTTGTATACTTCCCCCCCATAGTATTCCATAGATGCGTATTATTGTTAAATAACTGTTAGTTGTTTATAATAGTGTCAATCAATGGCCAATGATTTTTTTGTTTGAAATTTCTAAAAATTATTCAACACAGATGAGTTGATTTTAATGTGACATTGGTAAGAACATAATATTTTCATAATTATAAAAATTTGAGAATTTATTCTATCAAGCTAATAATGAATTCGATAGACCATGACTGAATTCTAATGATATAACACTAAAAAATATATAATATCAAAAAATACCTCCACTAGATGACATATATTTAAATAATGATCAATATATGTTCTATTTAAATCATATCTACAATAGGTTTAATTTCACTGTTGCACCGCTTGATTTACTTCTTCAACTGGAATTGTAATGAAAAATAAACAAATGTAGTTATTACACTCTTCCTAGTGACCTATCTATTTATGAAAATTTTATAACATATTTATCATTAGAGGCTATATGATATTTTATTAATATATAATGGAAATTTTAAAAATAATAAAAAAACATCCTTTCTATAAATATATTAAATTCATCATAACTCCATAAAAATTTATCTATATAACGTCTATGTTGAACTAGACATAACATAGCCCATCCAAGATAAAATTAACCTCTGAATAGAAACCATATTTACTTCCATCTCAATAGTGTAAATAACATATTTCTAGGGATATTTATCGTACATTTTAATACATTAATATATGATTAGCTGATTTACTGTTAAGACTTATAGAATATTATTTTTGGAAATGTTTCTCCAATTTAATGTTATTTATTCAATGACATTCAACTTGTATATTGTTTCAAATTTTATTATGAAAAGAACAATTATTTTGTTTAATTGATTGGTGATAAATGATTATAGAGGGGTTGTTTTAGCAAATATAGTATATAGTTATGATGGGGGATTATTTTCAATAATTTTATTAAAATATATCATCTTCTTAATTATGGAAAAATTCCAAGGATGACCTTGGGTAGCATAGAGGGATTATTTTTATTGGTATACATGCTCAGTGAGATTCTAAATTAACTAGATTTCCCAATATATTAGGTTGTACACTGTCTTTTATATAATTTTTCAAGACCACACTCTGGCTAGTTCAAAATGGGATATTCCCAATAATATATATTACAGAAATAATACTGACTTTTCCACAATTCTTTCATTTCAAAATAGTTATTACCCCACACATTTATTATTTTTATATTGTAAACAAAAATATATGGAACCCCACACATCATTATCAATAATAGTATCCTATGATTCGTCAACATAACTATTTTAATGACTTATATTTTTATATTAAATTGTTTATTAATGTGTTCACATAGTAGGATAATTAATTTTTTCACCATGATCCTTTCAAAAACATATAAAATATAAAATATTTTTTATTTTTTACATGCATGTGAGAAAATTTATCATATACTAATATAAGTTTTGAATCAAAATTATTATATTATAATTTTGTTAAAAATTTGAATTTTTCTCGAGGGAGGTGTATATATTTATTTTGTTCACCAAAGATCAAACTATATATATTAGTATTTTTAAATAAAACAATTCTGTATAAATACCTTTGAATTAGTTATGCTTATAAATATCATTTTATAAATTTTTTCATAGGGAGGAACTATTTCATATGGTGGAAAAACTAGATGACTCTTCTTAGTTATTATATCAACTCTTATTCAAGGAATTATTCATTATAGTGGAATCAAAAACGAATAAAATAAAAGATATTATTTATCAAATTTACATTGATTCACCTTCAAGGTAACTAAATAACATTACTATATTTTTCTCTATATTCTATTATTTTAAATTTATTTCTCATGAATTAATTATTCAATAACAAATAATTATGATATATATACTTGTTTTTATATTAACTTAATTTTTTTAAATGAAAATATATTATTCAATTTAGAACTAAACATTGAAAGGAAATATATTTTAATATAGGAGTATGAATAAATGTTCGGACATTAATTAAACAGTTAATATTCATATTATTATTGAATTATTACTTTTTTAATGATATTGGCATGGTGATAGAGAATCCATGTTTATATAATTTTTATGACTGAATGGATTTTTTTAAATTATTAAAATATATTATTATTATTATTGAAGAATATTGGTCATAAATTTATGATTATTATTTTATTTGTGGAATTTTCGCCATGTTTTATTACCACAAGTTATTAGATAATAATAATATTCTACCTGTATCCCTTGTCCAATAATTTTTTTTTACAGAACACAGAACATGGTTTAGGGTGTTTGGACATCCCACCATCCACAATTATTGATTAAAATTTCCCCAACATAATGTTTTTATTTTTTCATAGAAATGTGTTACTTTTAATATTTTAGGATAATATTATGGATTTTCACAAGATGGTGTAAGTGTTAACATTTTGAACCTGGAAGCATTTGGGTGTTCACTTAAATAAATATAATACTTGAAATACACAATGTTGACAACATATAGATTTATTTTTTGGTAATGTGAGATAATGACCATAGGGGTGTTAGGGAAAAGTTGTGCATTTGTTGTGTATATAAGGGGAGTATGTGATGTACATTAGGATAATGATATATTACAGATCCAGAATCCCTAATTATACTTTTTTTTATGAACTTTGAAATCTTACGACTCTAAAAGGATAATTACTATTTTTATAAATAAAACATTCAATGTGGTTTTGGTCGCATACAATGTAACATGTGACCACATACCTTCATTTGTAAACATGACAATTCAATATCAATGAGCTGGACCCCCATATCATGTGCCACATTCATATATAGTTTTTATATAAGAAGTAGGGCCTTATCATGTAAAATATGTACAAATTAATTAAGTTGATACATATATGTTCATAAGGACATTGTATAATCATCAAGGATACATGACATTTTTACAGAATACAAATAATATTTGTTGATTAGATTCACACACCGTGTACCATAAGGTACAAGTCCTATATTGTGATACCAAACATGGACATTGTGTACTCGTCATCTCACTATAGTTTCTCCACACACCATATATGAATAGTTACATGTTATATACCATGTTATAGGATAGGGAAACCCACCAATATTCATTATTATGTAACTCATGTTTATTATATTTTTTTCCTCAAATAGACATTTCATGAACATTGTAAGATACATTATCAATACTGTAATGTCTCTAGTGTGTCAGTTTAGTTTTTACGAGTATTCCAATAATTTATTTACATATATAATTAGATTGGATACATGTTTAATACACTTCTTAGTAGAAATATGTCTATAGGGTGAAGTTCCTATATATATTTAGTTTATTAGTTATAAATACTATAGTGATGAGGTGTGTTTTCTATATGTTTAGAGAAGATAATCCTCCTGAATGATACACATTACAAATGAAGAAGAGATGTTCCTCTACATTGGTCAGTAACTCTCTTGATTGACATACTACCTTCAATGAGATGTGGGTCAAAATAATAATTACTATTTAGGTATGATGTTTTAATGAAATCTATATGATTGTTTAGATTCATGGGGTTCAATGATTCTCTTATTACTTTATATCTCTTTTAATATTGGCCTTTATTGGAGGAATGATATGATGTCTACTAACCTATTTGATCATTTTTATTTATTTCATTAAAATCAATTATGTGTTTATTCTATTGATAAATCATTATATGATAATTTACACTTTTATTAAATGGTTTTCATAAAGGATATATTTATAATAAAAATTTAATAATCCACAGGAAAACATGTGTTGGGTTTTTATAGTCGATTCATAGTTTAGTAATGGTATATAAGGATATAGATTTGTTGTACCTAGAGAATAGATATTAGAAGAAATATTATTTTCTTATAGTGTTAACATCAATATTAGCATGATTTCATGTAACTCTATTACCGTTATTCATGGTTGGATTTTATCATTTCATATTGGGAGTTATACATTGAATAGTTTTTTCTTGTGTTTAATATATATTGATTAAATATTTTATTCTCATGATTATGTGGTATAAAACATTATTCATTTATTAATATGGTATTTACATATTTATATACAATATATCGATTTTTTGTGGTTGTTTATAGATTTTTTTAGATACTACTCTCATATTTGATGAACAATATTTGTGATTTTCCCTAGTCCCTAGGTTATTTGATTTAGTTTAGCGGTGAATGAAAATGGAAAAATAATATTCCTTATGGGGACTCAATGTATATGGTCATGTTAGAGTGGTATTAGAGCAAAGAAAGTCCTATAGATGAAGTTAATATTTAGTGGTTTTGTGAATATTTTTAGTGTATACTTTGGAAAATGGTGATGATTTATGCTTTTTCATAAAATTCAATGAACCTAATGGTTGATTTGAACATCTTTTGACTCCACCCACCAAGACCGTGTTTTATTGTTATTCAACTCAAAACTCTATTATATAATTTATGTGTTTTATATGAAAATAAATCGATCATATAAGGCGATAGATTTCTAATCATTCAAGATTTATTAAAACCGTCTCATTTAGATATCATTTAACAACCATAGGATAATCATTTAAAATATAGTATATCAACACAAATATATTCATATTAGATTTAGAGGAAGGGTAGTGATGATACCTATAAAAAGGATTATCCTAAAGACACTAATTTTGTTTGAGGAAAGTATTTTGAATTAGTATAGGATTGATATAATTTTCCCTCAGTAGTTTAGTAGAAAGGAAACATACATCTAGTAAAAAAATTATTCCATGTGGTGTTTACTAATCAATTCATCGGATGAGTTCTCTTCATGGGTTCAAGATTTATAATAATTTCACATTTGAGGAAAGTATGATATATTAGATATTGAAGATTTTATTTTTTAGTGATGAAAATATTTCACGAGGTTCATACACATATCAATATGGAGGTTTTGTTAGAGCCATGTGTTATTTAATGTGTAATGAGGCCACTATTGGATTTGTTTATTTGGAATATGGTAATAATTTTTTATTGTGTTTAGAAGTCGAAATCCTTAATAGGTATTATTTCTATGTAGAATCAATAATCACGGTACGATTTCATGAATTTAAGTATATTTATTAGATTTTTTTGTCTATATATTTATAATGACCATGTATTATTGAGCTCATGATATATTCTATGGACATGTATCATAATGGTTACAATCATGATCAATGTTTTTCATGGTTCCATCAACCAATGATTCGGGTTGGAATTGAATAACATATAATTCCCTTGTATATATGTGTTTTGTGGAAGGATTTATAATTTATTATGTTTTCTGAAAATATTATGTGTTAGGTTTTTATGAGATTTAATAAATTCTAGTGGTAATTATATAGTGGACTCTAATATATATTAGACAATGTGGTATCACACCCATGGTAGGTACACTACTTATCGAGATCTCAGAGAATCATGGTCAAGGTATTGAACATGGGAACCTATATTTAGATCAATAATATAATTTTTGGCTATTGGATTTGGGGATATTTTTTTATGTTTTACTAATAGAATAATAACAGGGAGTAGATAAGGTGTTGGGATTCTATGCTGAGTTCATAAATTGAAAAGGGATGGATTTGAGTAGGTGACACCCAACACTGTTTGATGAATAATTTTTATCAATATTTGAAGTTATTATTCTTGATTATAGTGTGATTCATTAATTTATTTAGATGAAAATTTCTTCAAGTATATATAATTCAATAATGACAAATGAACATCAATTAATCCAGAGACTCATAGTAGAGTAAGTGGTTTAATTGGTCCTCATTGAGGAATATGTGTGACCATTTGATAATAATATTCATGTATACTAGTTAAATTTTGTCCGAGTTTTAGTATAATTTGTGAATTTTTATAGTTATATTGTATTAAAAAAATGATGTTAGGTCAAACATTATTATGGAATAGGACCCTGAGACATTGTTAGTAGAGTTAAATTCTTTCTAAGAATAATTAATCATATTTTATTCAAAATACATTGATTTATTCCTTTACATATATTAGGAACAATAATTAATATGTTTATTCAATGAAATATATCATTTCATTTTGTTTGAGAAATATTTAAAACATATGAAAAATTATATACATTATTAATTAATGAAAATATGGAATAAAATTAACAGACCACTACAAATAATTGTTTCATTTATTTATTTCCATGAAGACCTAAAAAATGTATGAAAGAGAATAAGAATGGAATTTCATATCTAAATAAGATGTTAAGGCCTTATAGTACAATACAATTTACATTGTTAATGTAGCCACAGATGAATAAAATTTATCTTCAATTGGATTTGAATGATTATCCTGGGAAGAACTAAAATTATATATTACTAAACCCAAATCAGGTTATGACATGGGAGATTTTAAATAGGAATAATTATCCTTACAATTTTTCAAAAATATAAATTATCTAATGGATACTATAAAGTATTTTTAATTTTGTGTATGCATAGATTTCAACAATAACTCACAGAATGATATATTAAAAATGTTTGGTTTGGGCGCTAACTATTTAAGAATATATAAATCTTTTAACATTTCTTGAAGGTATGTTTGTACTCAACTTACTTCCTTCATTACCTATAATTATAATATATATACTTCTTAATGGAAATTATGTCAACTCACCCAAATTAAGTTAGTCCTATTGATACAGTTGAAAACACTAATAATGAATTCATTACCAATGTTTTCTTATGGATTCCCTCAAAATACCTAGATTCTTCTTCAAAATATTATAAGAACAAACATATTATATAACTAGGATGGAATATAATTGAAATTTCCATCCATATATTTTAATAATTTGATCATTATTGATGATACATAACTGAATGGACTAACATGTTTCATAATTCTTTCATATGACCAAGGATATTTAAAAACATTAGATCCCAACGATTCATCTGTATTTTAATGGAATATTATTATTAAAAGCATGTTATGTCCATAATATATGATAATTAAGATAATTCAATTCCAAGAGTACATTACCATAAGAATGACATGATTTAAAACAATATAGGACAAATCAAAGAAAACATTTTCATTAGAATGAAATTAAAAAAATTCAAGAGAATAACTAATACAACACAAAATTAATTAGAAATCTATTTATATTAACTAAAAATAGTATAAAAGGGACTTAAATGATCAATGAAATATGGTCTTGGCATTGGGAGTCATTGGCCAATTTTTATCTATGTGGGGAACATAAATCAAATGTGGGGACTGAACGAAATTTCCATTCACATGGTTTAACTGAATTTTAAAATAAAGATAGATGTCACATGATCCTTAAGATATTGGAAATAAATAGATTAAATAGTGATCACAAAAATTACACATACATTCAAGGTTTGATTGTGTATAGCACATTGAATACATCAAGAGTGCCATGATTGTAACACCCCATTTGTATAAAAAAATAGGATCATTATGTTCAATATAGTATAAAAAATAACTTATAATATAATATAAAATCTTGATACTTTGTGATACATTTATTTTTAAATAAATTCAATCTCTTCAATAGATTACTATGCATTTAGCCGAAATATTAAATGAAATGTGATACTCTATTAAAATATTTATACTTAAACATAACCAATATAACCTAGACATTATATTTGTGTGTATTAATAATTCTAAATAAAATATGACAATTTTTTGTTTATAAATGTATAAATTAAATTAAATATGTATCTATTTATTGTAAATAAAATAAAATTCATATTAATCCAAAAATAATTGTTTTTAGTAAAACAATATTTTCTAAGAGGCGCTCTAGTCATGCATTGTGTGTACAAATAATAATGAATTTCTACCTGTATTATAAATATAATTTTAAAAAATAACCATTAATGTGAAAATAATAATATCAAAATTATCATAGGGTGATGTTTTATGATTTTTAAGAAATAATTCATTTTTTGAGGAATAATGAAAATATAGAATTTTATTAAAAGATAAATTTTCATTTAAATTATTTATAATTTTAAAATAAATATTATTTTTTTTCTGAAATTAAAATTACTTAAAGAATGTTGAATATTTACAATTTTAGTTCATTTTAATAAATTCCATACAACCTCTTTATATTAAAACCTTCTAATACTTATGGGAATTTTCCCTTCCCATACTCGTTATTTCATCTTGTTTTTCGGTATAATTCTAAATGGAATTATGATAATTATGTGTATTTTATTTGAAAAAAATAGATTCCAAATTTCTCATAAGAATAATTCATATTAAATTTTTAGGTCATAATTTTATTTCCAAATTAATAATGAATATAGTAAAATTTGATTACAACGATTAAGGTAAAAAGGTTTTTTATAGGTATAAACTATGACGATAAAAGTTAAAATTACCAAAAAAAATTCTAGAGTTGTAATAGATATAAATTTTTCCACTATATACTATCCCAAATTTAAAGGTAAGTATATTTGGATGAATTTATTTCAGAATATTTTAATATTTTGGAATATTTTACGATGTTATGATGTAATTTACTTGAGGGTTCCATTTCCAAACATATGAAGGAGAACCCCATAACTTAATATATGCAAAAATATCATTCCCTTTTTCATGAAATAATTCTATAAATTCTATAGAAAACATCCAATGAACATTTTATAGTAATTATTCCACCCAAAACACCATCTTTTTTATCCATACGAAGTGATCCATTGGAGGTTCCTCTTACGAAACTATTTATTTTTATTTCCCTCCCCATCTTTAGAGGATGGATATAATGATATAAATTTATAATTTATATTATATTAATAAGTTTTTTATACTTTTTAATCGTAATATCACATATACAATTTTTTTATTTCATTCCATTTTAAATATGAAAACAATGCTCGTGGGTACAGAGGGATACAACCTCATAGTCTTAAAGGTGGGAATGTGTTTACAAAATTGGATTACATTAGGGTTTTGATGAATCCCAATGATGGTTATTGTATTTGAATTATTTTTAATTTTTTAATATGTGGTTTTCATTTGGATATGTTGAACCTTTGGTGCAAGTTGGTCATGTCATGTTGTCTTAGGCAATGATTCTGGTTGTATGGTGATTATGTGGATTATTGGGTTTCAGGATGATATATCTGGTGGTTTGATTTTCATGGTGTAGTGACATTTGTGTTGGAATCAGTGGTCTATAGAACATGGAATTATTCAATATATTTACAATAGGTATCATCTCTAGATGATGTTTATGGATAGAAGTTTTTATTATGTCCTGCCTCTCCAGAGTTGGATGTTTGAGAGGGTATGAATATTGCTATCAGTACCAGGATGATTTTCTTTTGAACGAGATAACTATCCAAGATATGACGAGATAGTGTAAAATTAAATTACTATTTTTGTTGGATGGAGAGGATTCATTCTTATAGTGCTTTTTGTTTTTGTTCTTCGTATTTGGGTCTATTTGGCATTGTCTTTGTTTATGTCTTTGATTTCCTGATGGGTCCCCCCCACACTTAAAAGATATTCTGTCACAATAAAAATTAATTTATAGTCACTAATAAGGATAACGTTAATGAATAATATATATATATATAACATGATATGGATTCTGGAAAATTAAAATATTAAACATTTACTTACCCTTTTACTTGTTAAAGGAATGATATCATCTCTTGGTTTTCCATACATCCTATCAAATCCACAAACTGATATGACCCATTTTACATGAATAAAATTAATGAATGGTATTAAAAATAAATATAGTAATTATATATGTTTTTTATAAAATTATTATCATTATGGAGATAATGAATTCATATCCTATTTACAAGAAACACACACTTCATGGAAAAAACAAACATTAAAAAATATGAAAACTATCACCCCAATCAATTATATTGACAACCAACTGTTATAATAAAAGCGATATTAAAGACTATATTTAAACTATATATGGTAGATGAAATATGATATTCAAACTAAATTGTGTGTAAAATAAATCTATATTCAATACATAATATGTTTATATATATATATGACGGAAGTCAAACGTTAGGTATGAGTTTCTAGTCTCTCTTTTACATATTGGAGACAAATTACATATTGAACATTTATTACATTTTTATGTTGTATATAATTCTTCTATCCTATGTTATATAATTAGTTTATTTATCATTATTATATTTAATGATTCATTAAATTTTATTTATTTCTTGTTTATGATGATTCAATATTTATTAAAGTGGAAAGTGTTTATTTCACAATATCATCATTATTTGGGATTGTTCAGGATTCCATCTCCCATGGGGGAATTATTTGATATTTCTATATTGAAATAAATAAAAAAAATTATTCTTTTTTCATCGAATTTTTTGTAGAAATATAACAACATTTATCTCTTTTGTACTTGCAATGATTGAGAAAATATTATTATGAAAATATGGAATTATTTATTCCTTAGGAAAAAAATACTTAATAATACAAAATAATGTTTTAAAAATATATTAAGATTTTAAATTTTATTTATTTAATTTATTTTCAAACATGTGGACTTTTTTGGAAAAAAATGAATAAAATATTTATGTTGTTTTCATAAAAATATCGATTTTTCTTTTACTGCAATTTTGAAGAGAACGTTTCTTTTAAATTGTAAAATATAAATGTTGTTTTTCACCATAATGCCCAATCAATGATTTAAATCAGATATTAAATAATTAAATTTAAAAATTAAATTATTTTTAGAATGATTATTGAATTATTTGTAATGGTTATTTTAAAAGTGAAAATTTTATTTTCTTAAGAAATGTTTTAAGAATCAATTATGGAATTATTATTCATTGATGACATCAACCATTTATATTAATTATAAACCTATGTGGATATTTTATATAGATATTTCCCATATTCTTTTATGGATGGTTTATAATTATTCAGAACAGGGATATACAAGTTTTATACCAATCATATAAGTCTCAATATATATTTTGATTATGTTTATAGATTGGGATAATTATTAAAAAAATCCCTATAGATTATTCAATATAAATGTCTATGTTGATGAGGATTCACTCATTTGATAAGTGGAATGAATTTCAAATTAAATTGAGATCCCGGGTATATCATATCCCCTATATGTATCTGTATATCTCATGATACAAACTAGATTGGGGTTTGGTAAAGACCATACACATTTATATAAATAACATGGAAAATGAAGATAAATATATGTTTCAGATGTATGAATTATGGAATCATTTTTGTTGATTTTTTATATTAATATTCCATGTTATTATTTAATTTTATAGTTTATCCATTGTTATGTGTTTAGTCTCATGTGATTATTTATAAGGAATTATCTTATTTCCATATTTTTGTATTGTATTATGATCATGTTATTGATTAAATTCCATATGTTTAAATTATTTAAATTTTCATATTGATTATTCCAAATTATATGGGTATTAATACACAGGTGAATCTAAGATAAATATAATTGAAAAAATTATAAATGTATTAAACCATATTCATGAACAATGATATCCACCACATTATAATAGTTATCTATGTTTCGACTAGGAATTATCCATTTTTATGTGATTTTAATATATCAATATTAATTTTTTATTCCTTGGTTGTTCAATAATTCCCCTTATCCATAGAGTCATATCAATATAATATCAAATCATAATTATGGAGTGGTGGTGTGTTTTGTAGAACTCAGAACATGTTTTGAAAAATTATTATCATAAGTAGCTAACTCAAAACAAAATTTTCTGGTGGTTTGTTAGATAAACAATTTAGCTTGGGTTAATTAACATAGTTTTGAATAATTACAATTTTATCCTCATTTCACGTAGAAAATAAAAATAAACTTTTATGTATGATTTCATTAATGAAACTCAAAAAAAGAATTACCATTAATAAGATAAACAATTGTTATAAATTTTTTTAAGAAAGAATAAAATATTAAATAATAACTCTTTCTCTTTTATTGATCAAAGACCTATTTTATCCTTTATTATTTTACTCTATATTAACATTAAATTTCATAAAAATCAAACAAAAATACTATAACAACACAATTTTTTAATGAGATAGTATTTTTATGTCTTTTTTTAAGATACACCAAGGTAGGAATGTTCTGTACACAACACTGGCTTATTGTGAGGCATATGGAACACTATGCTTCTACTGTGTTACAAATACATTATAGTTATTTTGATTGAAATCATTTCATGCAAGGCAATGTTTAATTGATTTTATAAAATAATAAACTAATTCTTGAGGGAATTTTATAATGAGATATAAATGTAATACTTTGAATATAATGTTTTAAATTTAACTTATATTTTTTCTAGACATGATTCAAGAAGAAAAACAATTTTTCGATAATTGATTTAATTTTTTTAAAAATAGTGTTTTTTCTTCTTTTACAGGCACGCTCGTTTTAAATGTAGTTCTGAAATATTTTATATACTATTTGAATAAATAAAATTATTCTTTATAATAGGGAAAATAAAGGTATTTTGTGTAATTATTTTAATTCTTCATAGATCATTCATATTTTGATGAATGGTGAAAAACAAGTTATTTTAATTCAAAACTCCTTTTCAAATAAATTTCTATTATTTTGATATAATACATCTAATTGGATTCAAATTATAATTTTACTAATAATTATAAATTTAATACATTATTTTCCATTGAATGTAATTCTACATTCAAATTTGATATAAAAAGATGTCAATATTTTAATGGATTTTAGTTTAAAAAAATGTGTTCTTGTTCCCTAAACAAGATTAATTTTTATTTAATTACAAAGAATTATGTGTTTAAAATTTTTAAAAATGGACTACTTATTTTGAATCAATAAGTCCAAATTATGTTAATAATTTATTTTAATTATTGTTAAATTTAATTATAATATCTATGATAAATTTTATTTAACTTGGTTAATGATAAATCAGTTATTTTAGGTGCCATATTAAAATGATAAGAACAACATAATTACCCTAGCACCTACCAAAATATTATTAAATTTAAAAAAATACAATATTCAATCCCAATGATCTAAATTCCCTCATTTAACAATTTTTTTTTGAAGAAATTGATTTAAATTTTGTAACAATATATGAAAATGACATAAAATGGAAATTATGTGACCATCATATTATTTATTAGTATAATAAATTAAACATAGTTATCCACTTCATAAAACCACAATAATATATAGTCACAAGAAACATAATGAAATTATCTATATCATTGTAATTTATTTATAATTTATAGACATTAAATAATTAACTTAATGGAGTGTACAATGGTGGTGGATAAATTATTTAATTGATGAAAAATCAATAAAATATTTTTAGTTAAATTTATAGTAACCATTTAATGACCAAAAAATTGACCATATCTTATTAGTATAGTACATATCATCCAAAATCGTCATCAGGTCCCTTTATCGACCATTTAGAGCCATATATAATTTATTTACACACTCATATTATTTTATATAAAGTGATATTCAATATTTTAAATTATTATATTAATAAATATAAGGTTTTTATGTTCTCTTTTCTCAAAAATAAATTCGACTATAAGTATTATGAGAAGTGATATGGAATATATATTCTTCATATTATTTTATTTTTAATTTTTACCTGACATATACATATAATAAATTGTTAAACTAAAATAATATAGTACTTATTTTCATAATGGGATTACCATATTAATGTTATTAAAAATACAAAAATAAATATAATATTGGATAATTAATATATAAAACAATTCTTATAGATAACCTTAACCACTTATATATATAGTACAATATTTTGATCTAGGTTAACATTTTATATTTATATTTTTAACTACAATTAAATGAATACTGTAATGATTAACAATAGTGATTTTTTGATAAAATAACATTTTATTAAATTAAATATAAATCATAAAATATTATATAAAATTATAAAATAATTGTGTTTTACTCTAAAATTTTATATATTAGTCATTTTTTGTCTTATTGAAATCAAATATGTAAAAAAATAAAATATTTTAATATTCAACAATTAAATACCCTAGTTAAAAGTAATATAGAATAACAAAGGGTAAAATGCAATGATATGGTTTAAAAGGAAATGAAAAAATGTCAAAAAATTATATATGAATGGGAATAAAACCATATATAATCTAA
Organism: Viscum album; assembly: GCA_963277665.1. NCBI lineage: Eukaryota > Viridiplantae > Streptophyta > Magnoliopsida > Santalales > Viscaceae > Viscum > Viscum album. Next base: position 964,263,398 of record OY728133.1, on the reverse strand, counting down.
TATAACAAATGAGGAGAGTTTTTAGGATTATTTATGTGTTTTGAAATTATTATAAATCAATTTCTTTTGAGTTTCCAAAAGTTCCCCTCAAAAAAAATATAAAAATGAACCCCCTCTCTCACCTCCCAACATCACTTTCTGCCTTCAAATCGGCCATAACCTACCCATTTCCCTTATAAACATCCATAGTTACATTAAAATGGTTCTTCAGTTAAAAAAATTAATATATATTCCATTGTGAGGTGATGTAGAGTAAGCTCTTTGAAGAAGATGTAATCTCCTCTACCGATTCTTTTAAAATTATTGTTTCTTAAATTTATTCGTTATGAGTTGTTTCCATTATAAAGTAATAAATACAGTAGAAAATTCATATTCTCATTTTATTATTATTATGGAACAACTATATTCTCACTTTTATCCATCAAATGAAAAATGAAATCACTATATTTACGTATGTATGACATATAGTCTCCACACCGTGATATAATCCATTTTTCATCACCAACATACAGGGATGTGTATAATGATGAAAATAATAACTATAATTTATTATTATTAAATGATATGGATTCTGGGAATGAATATATACCATCTATATCTATACCATTTCACAATTAATTGAATAATATCGCCAATCACACACACACACACGTCCTACAATATCTATGATGCAATGTGATTCATTCTACTAGATATTCATCAATTCATGATCATATAAATTTATATAATGATCAAATATGATAAATATTTAATTAATATATTTTAAGATGTGATACAACAATATCCTATGAATGTTATCAAGAACATATCTGATAGAATGTGAATATGAAAATAAATTATCTAATACTTAATGGATTAGTGATTATGTAATTAACAAATAAGTAATAATATGACCAGTTATGATATTATAAAAACAATTAATATTATTAATTAATAAATTAATGACATTATTTAAACCCATAAATAAGAGTTTCAGAATCATATGTTGGATCTGAGACCTAAGGTTAGGGATAATTTCACAATATCATTATTATCCTAAGATGTTTATATTTATGTCTATAATACGATATAGTTTTCAGCGACGTCTAATATTTCATAATATGTTTTCAAAAGTAATAAATATATTCTAATACACTTTTCTATATTCAATTATACCCAATTGGTTAATATTTATTATAATTTATGTGAGGGATATTTTTTTCATCTTTCGATACAATGTACTATTTAACGTATCTGACAAAGGTACTAGAATATTACTTTCTTCTAACATATAAAGCGTTAGTGGTTTTTACATTTTCAGAAAACAATGTTTCCATGCCGATTACATTATAATATTACAATTTTATTTTAAATGATATTTGTTTGTCTTAAAATTTTGTGGTATTTTTAGAAAATAAAATTCTTTTTAAGAAGAAATGACATTTCATCATGAATTAATTTCAAGTGTTCAATCAAAATTAATTTCCGTATAAGATATAAATATTTAATAGGTTTATGTTTTAATTATATTACCCCTATTATTATTATTATTTAAATATATTTATTATGGAATACTATTTATGTAGACCATTTGTTTTACGTAGATTATGTTATGGTAAAATGAGGTTTAAACATCCCATATTATTCCTTGGGTTAATATTTGATGAAAGATTTATATTTTTATAGAACACGTAAAATGATGTCCTTATGAGATTGATGGGACATATATCTCCATCTAATTCATTAGATATAAAGATATATGTCATGAGATATAAATGAAATGAGTGGAAAGTAAATCAAGTTCAGTGATACAAGACATGAAGAAAAAGTAAACATGGTTGTGTAATTTAGGGATAGAATGGTAAGTAAACTCAGTTTAGTAATATTGGGCTAGAATGAAGAGAGAACTCAGTTACATATTGTATTTTTTCCATAATTATTGTCTTGAAAATGATAATTGTTTAATATTGAAATGATTTTTTATGCTTATGTGTTTCCCACAATTCCATATTTTATGAAAATGTTATTTTGTCATGGTTTGTGATCCATATTTATTAATTCCTTAATAACTAGATTGATATATTTCAAGACAGGATATTTTTTATAATTGTTATAAATAGTATAATTTTTAATATTTATTTTCATATTTTTACATTTATATTTTTATATTTTTATTGATATTTTCCCTCTTTAACCATATTAATAATTTGATATCACCTTCTTCATATTTTGTATTTTTCTCTGAATATAAAAAATATTTAGGTTGGAAAACTAAAGTGGGAAATATTTATTTGGATATTTTGAAGATCCTTCCCAAATTAGAAAAATGTGTTACATGTTGACAATAGAACTAAACAGATATGGTCATTGGGTGCCTTTTTGTGTAACGTATTATGAATTACATTAACAAAATTTAATGTCCATATTTTTAATTCTTGGGTCTTTAGAGCAGGTATCGTAGTGATGGTTTAGTTTACCTTTAGAAAATAGGATGAAATAAAATTATTGAGATCTTTAGATAAATTATTAATGATATGAATATGGATGTCCTAATGATAAGTATAAATACAGGGTACAATCATAGAACATTGGTAAAAATAATAGATTTCATATGATGAAATAGTGTAAGTAATTTCCCTTGCTTATGTGATTTCAATCAATGATAATTATTTCTCAGACATATCTTTTTGGAATTTGTAAATATCAGAATGTATATATAACATGGATAACATTGAATTTTTCAAATGTGTAATGTATGGGTATTATGAAAAAAAATTCATGTGTGGAAATATCATGAATTGAATCATGAAGGTGTAATAAGTATTGGTTATATAGATGAAGATAAATATATTGTAAATGAAATGTAAATGGTATGGGATGTTAAAGCATTATAATTTACATTAATCCTATGATGGGTTTTTTATTAATGTTGGGGAACATTAATACACAATTCATTTTTTTGAATGACTACGATGGTGGAGCCCGAGTAATGTTTTAAGTATAAAGTTTTATTATTGAGGTGTATATATTTTAGAAATCAATGATTATGTTAAATTAATCCTGAAATATATTTTAGTCTTTATGATAATTTTTTCATTATTTTTTAGAAAGGATATAATAAATATTTTGAAGGACCTATAAATGTGATTTTAGAGTAAGGTGATATATTTTGAGAACACATGATTCAGGGACAGATAATAATTAATATGTCCCATAAGAAAAGATATTTATTATGGGATAAAGATATGGTGGATTTGAAAAAAACTAAATTGGATGATACTTGTTTATTGGGAACTAATAGGGGTTTTTTGAGAGGATTATGCTATTATAGATGAAGTTTAATATTTTCTGGGACATAATTAACATATCCCATAAATTATCTAATAAGGAAACATAAATTTTTTCAATAATCATATATTGTAATTCATGATACTACCCTGACTCAAGAGAATACATAAGGAAGGTGTACACATAGTTGGATTGTGAACAACTATAGACACCTTATGATATATGGGGGATAAGTGATAGGTAGTGTCTGTGTATCTCTATCTATTGTTTTCATTTTAATATTCTAGAAGGATTACAAGGTAATAAATTTATGTATAGTAAGTGATAAAAATTTGATGATGTTCATAAGATTATACAATTCTCTCACTATTGGTGGACATATGCATATTTGGTAACTTGTTCTAAATTTTTATTGTGATTGATACATAGGGAATTCCCTATCTTTCAATTTATAGATGACATGATCTACTAATGCGTCGGAAATGAATAATTATACCACATTTCTTCATATAAGAGATGAGTTGTGAAATTGTTTGTGACACAACCAATGATGAGATAGTACTGAAATCAAGTATAAATATCATCTCATTCAAATCAAAAAACATTAGTAAATGGTATCATGATGTATAAGGGTATATTCTTAGTATCATTTTTGATGATATCAATGTTCTCTTTCACACTTATTTAGACTATTGATTTTTAATATTTAACTTTAACTTGATCTCCAACTTTCTTATAATCTATAATCATTATAAATATTTTTTATTTTTTCAATGCCCAATCTTCAAAAATTTTATCCTGCATTGATAACTAGTTATTATTTTCATTGAGCATTAATTTTTTCTATATATTATATTTTAAAATGATCTTTTAGTCTTTTTTTACGATATGGGTTTCAATCCTTTTATAACACCAATGAATTTCTTGGGTGAAATTAATTTTATTTATAACATCTCGAAAATTAATATAAATGTAACATAATTTTTTTGTTGATTTCTATGATTATTGTTATTATTTTTTTTTATTTTTCTTAATAATAGATCCATCCTTATATTCCAAAATTGTTTGATGTTTTGAACTACCATAAACTGGTACATATAAGACCATTTTTACCATTAAGTTTAAATCTGGCCATTTGATTTGGTAACTATCATAAAATGGAATAAATGTTATATATTTTGAAAATATTAATTATTATAAGTATTTAAATATTTTTATAATTTAAAATGTATTAAATTTATTAATGTGTTATCTTTATTTAAATCAATATATGGTTTCAAAAGGAATATGTATTTCATATTATGAATTAAAAAATATAATACTTATAACCATGAGATTATTTTAAAATGTATATGAATTTATAAAATGAAAAGTATTTTTCTTACAATGGGAAGGAATTATTTTATATATAAAAAATGATAATCTATAAGTTTTGTCTCATTTAATGTTTTTGTGTTTAATCAGTTATTGATAAAAATTTGGTATGTAGCCCATTCAATTGAGGGAATCCTTGAGTGACATGCCCTCAAGGTCAATGGGAATCTCACAAAGGCACGAACAATGAATTATGAGTCCTGTGATCCATGCATGTTGTGGTATAAGAATATGACATACTATTTTATAGGGCCTGGACATGCGTGATCTGATTGTCAGTCGGGTCATGCTCCGGCGTAGGTGATAGTGGGCCAAGGCCCGCAGTTGGGGGTCCCTTGTATTGGGTCCTCGTTCTGTGTCTTTGTGTCCATAAAATGAAGGATGTGTCCTTGATGTCAATAAGGTGATCCTTGAACCCCTCTTATTTGAATGTGCGACACATATTTTTTCGTGGAATATGATCTGAGTCATTCGATTACGCCACACGAGATCTTAACTATCTGAAACATCCCATCCTTTGAAACCCCATTGTAGTTGTTTCATCGCCATGATTTTATATTCCTTTAGATCAAGATGTGCTGGTCTTGACTATTCAATCATTTTAAAACTCATGAGTTCCCCAAAGCTATCAGATTAAAACCAAAATATAATCTTTCTAGTTCATCAGTTTTTAGAACTTCAAAACCCCTTATAGTCATCCGATCAAACACAATCGATCATAAATGTCAATATTTTTCCTCTTATTCTTTCATTCATCATATGCTTCATAACGTTGTACAAGTATATGCCGCTCTCCTCCATTGCTAATCTTCAACGCATGACCCTCTATCCCTATTAAAGAACCTTATTTTCTACTTTTTTCATGGATATGACAAGTTCTATTTTATTCTAATATGAAACAACATGTTCCACTACATGATTCATTTTAAAATAATAATATTTAATCAATAAACCCATTTTACTATCATCTATTAATAATTATGATTGTTTTCATATTTTGGTTGATTAAATTATAAATTTCATGAAGTTCTGTTGTTTATATATTTTTTTGAACCGTAGTGTATAAGAATATATTTATAAACAACATATATAAACGTTTGGTTCACAAATAACCCTATGAGTTTCTATCTCCCCAACCTTATATCAACCTATTCTCAGCTCAACCTCACCTTGGAATTCTATTAAGGGTTAGTCTAGCCTCATTTTTTAAGATGCTGAACCCTTATATACACTTATGTGTATATATAGTTTTATAAAACATCAAATCCTAATTTGTTTTAGATTTTCCAAATTGTTATTATTATTATTTAACCAACGTTTTAATGAAAATAATACATGTAAAGGATTACTAAGATTTTTTTTTCAAAACTTAGTCACATATATATATATATATATATGTATGTATATGTATATATGGTTATATATATTTATATTTATATAGTTTTTACTCCTAATCTGATTTAGGTTATCATATAATTGATATAAGTTGTTAATTAATGTTTTTAAGTATATGATACTTTTATTTATTTTTCAAACATTAATTTATTTATGAAAATACAATATATACAATTTGTGTATACATAATTTTATTCATGTTTCACTCCTAAAATACGTTGGTTTTTCTAAATGTTTATTACTAATATTAAATTGATGTTTTTGATGAATGTACAACATAAAAAGGCCTTCTATGAAATTTTTTGGAATTTTTTATACTCATAAATTCATATTTTATATTAGGATTTTGTATAAATGGAACACTCAACCTATTTTAAAGATGACAATTTATTTTAAAATTGTTGTTCCCCTACACACATATTTTACATCAGTATTATTTTTACACTCTAAAAATTTATGATTGACCAATATATATATATATATCTATGTATGTATATACAATTTTAAAATTATATGTCAACCTTGATTTCAATAATTTTTTTTTAATTTAATTATATTTTCTATGATTCTATGTTTTAAAATATTTAAAAATGATTAGATCAACAATAAAATTTATGGTTAGAATAAATATATATGTTTTAACCTATTTTTTTAGTAACCTTCTTACATGTTTTACATTTAGTAAGTCAATCCTTGAATTTTATATTTTTCATTACATGGCCAAATTGTATGGGTGATCATGAAGACTAATTTATAATGGAAAACAATAACAAAACGTTTTTTTGTTGTAGTGTGTAATTTTATTAAAAAAATGGATCATTTCCTTGTTATCATTAGATGCATACATCACAATTTATAATATTAAGATTAATTGTTCGAACTATATTTTGTTTAATGCATATATATATATACATATATAAATACATATGGGGAATTGTGATTCATTATTTTCTTATGCATCTATATCTCAAAAGAATCGAATGTTTTACATTAATAAATAATATTTATTAATTCATGTTGAATCTTATATAATAAATTATTTAATTTATTTAATTTATTAATTTGGATAGTTTTCCATTCCATTTATTTATGTATGGTTTATACATGAATGATAACTATCTGTGTTTTATTATATAAAATGTGTACTTTAATGAAACAAGGGTTTGAATTTTTGTGTTATTATTTTATGTGTAAAACATGAAAACATATTGTATATTAAGTGCACTAGTTACAAACACTTATATTTAACAATTCTTGTTTGTCAATGTGTGTCACTAATAAATTTGATATATCCATAACCTAATGTATAACTAACAAACCATGTAGTTTTTAGATTAATGTATAAATTACTGCATCATTCGTTTTATTTATGAATATAGATAATAATTTCAATAAAATGAATTTTATCCCTTATGATAACATATGTATTAAGAATATAATTATTCAATTTTGTATGAGATAATTTGAAAAAATGAAATTAGATTATTCAAAGTTGTATGGGACAGTTTGAATAAAGTATATATTTAAATATTCTTATTGGAATAGAATACATTGAATAAAAGAATGAATTTATTTATATAAGGTGGTATGTACGAATTTGAAAAAAGACATACTAGAAATATGGAGAATTCATAGGACATATTATGGGATGGGTGAGGCCCTCTTTAACCTATATTTCCATCTGTATGTCTCATGAGACAAACAAGGTCATGACATGAGTCCTTGAAAGAATGATTATGTATGGTCTTGAAACACGACCCTGATAGAATGTTATGATTATCCTCCATTATTCATTCCATCATTATGTGTTTAATATTTAAATAACTATCTGATTATTCTACTAGAAGAATATAACATGTTAAAACTATTTTACATATAATTATGGTAATTAATAAATATATAATAATGATCTATGTACATAATAAATGTTTTATAAAGGATTTTTAGAATCTAATATTAGAACATTAATAAAAATAATGGAAATTTATCTTTCATTTCATGAATTTTATTTTATGTGATAAGTTATTTGTGATAATGTTTCTTGTGAAATTTAAGGAAAGTGTTATTTCGTGTTCTAATGAGTGCTTTCACCCTTTATTGTCAGCCTTATTTTAGTTTGATCAACTCCTGACTTATGTGCATCATTCCATGAATTTTTCTAAAAGTATGCGTACAATAAAATGTGTTTTAATTGGGTCCTTTATGTAATTATATAAATTCACGTGTAAAAGCTTTTCGTAAAAATGATTACATGTGACCTATGAAATATGGTAATTACATACTACAAGAAAAATTGTTTCTTATTATAAAATGTTTTTTGTATCTTTAAATATTTTAAAAGGTTGTTCATAAAAATAAATTTATAAACTATTTTGAAACCCACTTATTGAGTGTTTTAAATGATAACACTAGGTTTTAAATATTATTTTTAAAGGATTAGTTGATTTTTGTAGGTTTGAGTTATTCTGTGTGGTGGTAGCACTATAGAGTTTATCTCATACATTTTTTATGGAATGTGTCAGTTGAATATGGTTTTCCAGAACATAGACTGCGAATATCCTATGTGATGATATGGGATGTGTTATATTTTGGTTATATTTTTATAAAAAAAATTACAAACCATTTTATAGGCACTGACTCTGGGATTCTCGGGTTGAGGATTTATTGTTTGTATCAGAGGAACTGGTCTAAGAAATTCTATAAAATTAGAATAAAACTAAACATTTTGCTTTGATTTTTGTAGTAGAACATTTCCTAAACTATTCATATGAAAGGAATCGATTTTACAACAATCCTATAGTCTCTCCCAACAAAATTTCATGAGAACATAATTTTCCAATCATGTTTAAATTACATTGTGCCATTTCGAAACCACTTTTATTACCTACAAACGTCATTAACATATATATAACACCCCTAGTATACCTCACATCTATTGTGGATAATGTATTGTATACTTTCCCATTGGGCATGCTCAAATCCCATTATTTGAACATCATTGAATGTACATTGAGGGACTCTTTAACTGTTTTACCCTAGAAGATTTTTTTTTCATGGTGTATTCCCACGAAGCGGAAAGTGGGGGTGAACTTTTCAAGGCATGACTTCATCAAATAATGTCTTATGGTCTACATGGTCAAGTAAAAGACTTGAAAATTCTAACAAGAGATACATATCCTTCATTTTAAATAAATAAAGTCCATACCAATGACTCCAAACCATACACCCCACATGCCACTCTCTCGAGATACTACAACTATGTAAATGTCTTTGATTTGAGCTTCTCATGTTGTATCTGGACTAGATAAATTGAAGAATTTGAAGATGTACTTGAAATTTGTTTAACCAGAAGGAACTGGGTAAATTTCTAACATTGCTGGAATTGGTGATGGTATAAATTAATTTATTTCCCATTATTTTTGTTAATTAATAATACTTAGGATTCTTGTGTAGTGACATCGAGGTGGGTATTAGAATGACAATTATCGTAATACTTTGAGAGTATGAACGAATTTCAAGGATACAATTCTTTTGAGGGGGTTATAAATTAACTCCCTAATCACCAATATTAATATTTTATGTTTTTAATATTTTATGTTTTATAGGTATTTAGTTATTTTAAATATTTCAAATGTATCAAAATATTTTAAATCAATTAACCCTTTATCTTTAGTTAAATTATAATATGATTTCAAGTTGAAGATATATATAATATATTGATTTTAAACATATAATTCTTATCACAATGATGTTATATTAAATTAAATATAAATTTATTAAAGTAATAACATGTAATTATTTAACTATGGGATGTAATGATTTTATATATCTAAAAAAATGAATATATTTGTTTTTTCCCTTTTATCATTTTTTTGTTTATTAAATTATTGATAAAAATTTGGTATGTATCCCGTACAAAAGAGGGAAGCCTTGAAAGGCAAGCCCTCATGGTCGATGGGAATATAAAAAAGTCATGAATGATGCATTCTGAGTCATGTTACATGTTAATAGTGAGGGATAAGATTATACAAGACCCATGTATTGGGCCTGATCAGGAACGAGCTGAGTGTCTTCCAGGTCACGCACCGACGTGAAGGAGATTGAGCCAAGGTTCATGGGTGGGGGTCCCATTTTAAAGACCTTGATGTGTGTTTTTGTATAATAAAAATTGAGATACAAACATCAAGATATATGAGGTGGTCCTAAAACCCCTCCAATTTATATGTGGGGTGCATATTTTTCCATGGACTGAGTTCTATGCTGTTTGATCTTGCCATGTGAGATCCAGACAGTCCGAACTTGTCCATCTATTGAAACCCTATATCTACAGTTTCATTTCATTAATTTTCTAAACCTTTAGATTGGGAGGTATTGTATCTTGCCATTTCCCTCCTTTTTAAAAATGTAGAAACCCCATGGTTTTCTGATCAAAACCACGATATAATCTCATCATTTTCTCTATTTTAAGATCTATAGAACCCTCCGTAGTCATTCGATCTGGATCAATCGATCATAGTCATCTGTCTTTTTTCCTCTACATTTTCCATTATAATTATTCTTCCTTATGTCTCACAAGCCAACGTCGCTCTCCTCCACTTATCCTCTTCATCCCATGAACCTATATCCCAATTCGAGGACCATTTTTTCTATATATCTAATAAGATAAGATTTATCCTAATACGAACCAATGGATTCCCGGGAATTATTTATTTAAGTAAAAAAAATTTCCTCAATAATTGTGGTTGATTATCATCATTTTCATATTTTTATTTACTCAGTTCTAAATTTATTCATGTTTCATTGTTAATATTTTATGTTTGAATCATAGTGTGTAAGAATATATATATATATATATATATATAATCAACCTTTATAAACACTATATTCAAACTTAACCCTACGATTTTCATTCTCCTAATCCTTCTATCAACCTATTATAAACTCAACCTCACCATTAATGTAAATAAAGTGTTAATATAGCTTAGTTTTTATTTGAAAAATCCTTATATATTCTTATGTGTATATACAGTTTTATATAGCTTCAATTCCAAACTTTTTTTGAATGGTGATTATCAGTATCAAATGAATGTTTTAATGTAATAAATTAGTGAAAAGGATTATAAATATTTATTTTCTAAACTCATTTATATATATAAATATATGTATATATGGTTACATAAAATTATATATATATATTTATATAGTCTAATCTAATTAAGTATGTCATATATTTTATAATAGTTCTTAATTAATGTCTTCAATGTATATGTTACTTTTATGAATATATCAAACATTTTTTTAATTAGGAAAATCTTATATATACACATTGTGTATATACATCTTTATATAACATCGAATCCCAAACTAATTTTGGTTTTCTAAATGTTGATTAACACTATTTAATAGGTGTTTTGGGTGCACATCTCACTTGCAAAGGCCTTTTATGTGATATTTTGGTATATTTATAATCTCATATTTTTATATTTTTATATATGGGTTTTATATAAATGTCACACTCAACATGTTATATGGATTAAAAATTAATTTAAAAAGGGTTTTTCCCTACCCACAAAATTTACAACATGATTATTTTTATTATCTATTTATTTATAAAAAACTATATATATATATATGTATGTATATATATATGTATGTATAATTTTGAAATTATATGTCAATATTGTTTTCAGTTAATGAAGATATAATGGTATTAGCTTGGATATGATTATATTCTTAAACAAATTGTACAATTGATTAGACCGACAATCTAAGTTATGTTTATGACTAAATATATTTGTATATACAAATTTATATTGACATTCATACAAAATTTACATTTGTAAGTCATTCCATGATTCTCATATTTTTTTTACATTACCTAATTTTATGATTGTTCATCAAAACTAATTTAGAATTGAAAATAATAAATGAAGATTTTTTTTGTTATTGTGTGACAAAAACATAAAAAAAGGATTGTTACATTGTCATCATTACATGCATACAACCCAATCTATAATTTTAGTATAAAATTTTGTATTTATGTTTTGTTTAATCCATATATATATATATATGTTTAGAAATACCTAGGGTGAATTGTTATTAACTATTTTCTCATGTATCCATATATCACATGAAATGAATGCTTTACATTTATAATTATATATTTTAACTCATGAAGAATCTTCCATAATGATTACATTTAATTAATAATGTTTATGATTTAAATTTATTGAATATTAGATTCATTAGTGTATGGTTTAAAGATGAATGATAACTATTTTTATTTTAGTATAAAAAAATTTTATTTTCATGAAAGAAGGGTTTTAAATTAATATCTATTATTTTATGTGAGAAACATAGACAGTCTAATATTTATGTGCCCTGGTTATCATCACATGTAAAAAAGTGGGACTGTTTTTTCATGAATATCAGTGATAAATTTTATATATCCATAACAAGATGTATAACTGGCAATCAATGTAGTTTTTCTGCTCAAAGTTTACATTAATACATGATTCAAGTTATTTATGAATATAGAAAGAAATTTAAAAAAATGACACTCCTCAGTTATGATATCTTATGGATTAAAAATTTAATTATATAAATTGGTATGAGACATTTTGAGTGAAATAAATTTAATTATTCAATGTGGTATGATATATTATTTTTAAAAGATAGAATATAATTATCAAAAGTTGTATCGGACAAATTGAATAAAAGATAAAAATTAATTATTCAATGTGGCATGAGACACATTGAATAAAAGAAATTCTAGACATATAAGGAATGCATAAGACATATTATGTGATGGGTGATGCCCAATATATCATATCGATTCATCGATATATATAATGAGACAAACTATATCATGGCATGAGGCCTTGATAGAGTGTTTATTTATTGTATTCTCATGAGGCCTTAACCGAGTTCTTATTTATTGGCTTCACACGAGGCCTCGAAAATATGTAATTATTGTCCACTAATATGTATTACCTCATTATGTGATTTATATTTAACAAACCACATCATTATTCGACAAGCATAAAATTCTTAGATAACAATATTTTACATATGAATATGGAAATAAATTCACATGGAATAATGATTTAAATACTTAACATATATTTTATAGAGGAAGTTTCAAATATATTTTAAGAAAAATAATTCCAAATATGTAAATTCAAATATCATTTAATGAATTGAATGTTATGTGATAAGTGATTTGTGACATTGTTTCCTGCGAAATTCATAGAAAGTATTATTTCATTTGCTAATTAGTATATGCACCCCTCTATGTAACCATTAATTTAATTTGTTCATCTCTTGACTTATATAAAACATTACAAGAATTTTTGTAAATGTTTATGCACTTTGAAATGTGTTTTTATCAATGAAATTTAAATAATATATAAATTCTAGTGTACAAGATTTCCATAATAATGATTCCATGTATCCTTGGAATATTGAGAACGAAATTCTACAAGAACTGTTGTTTCCTTGTAATAAAATGTTTTATGTATGTTTAATAATTTTAATGGGATGTTTATAAAAAAGATTTTATTATTTATTTTTTAAACCCCTTATTGAGAATTTTAAATTCTGACACTATGTTTTAAATTTTATTTTTATAGTATTAATATATATTTTAGCTTAGAGTAAATCTGTTTAGTGGCAGCACTATGGATTTTATCTCATATATGTTTAAAGAAAATTATAAGTGGAATATGGTTATCTAGAAGATATACCAATAATATCATTTGTGATGAAGTGTGATGTGTAATTTTATCAAAATGTTTTTATAAAAGAAAATACACACCTTGTTTTAGGAACAGGCTCTGGGCTTCTGGGGTCGAGGAGTTACATTATGGTGGTAGAATGTCACACACTAATATTTTTTTGGTAAATATTTTGGAAGTATTATGTTTTATTATAGTCAATGTTAGGTTTTTTTATTTTCAAAATTTTCATAGATGCTATATATTCACCACTATTCTTTCGTTATGATACAAAACATTTCAAGTAATTTTAATAAAACTCATTTCACTCTAGAATGAGTATAATTGATTTTTTTTAAAATAAAATATATCATTATCGATTTTACTAATGAAATATATATTTAATACATGCACAATAATTTTTAGAATCTATATTATATTATTTCAATATATGATATAAGAACAATATCACTTTTTTGGTTAAAAGATCTATTTTTAAAAAAAACTTGTAGTTTCGCCTCCTTTATGCTGGAACAACCACTTTAAATCTATTTTGACACCTTTTTATATTATATTTGAAAAAATAAAATACTTATTGGGATGGAGGACAAAACATGTTATGTTTAAATAAATTATTGTTAATTTTCTTGATAACTTTTATATTTTAAAAAATACTAAAAATAAGACATTTTCATTCAATACAATTTTTTTATCAAATTTTATTACTAATAGATTATACTTTTAATTGAGTTTATAGTATAATTAGATCAATTTATTGTCATTTTTTCTAATGTTTTATATTGGAAGAAAATTTACCTTGAAATTTTATATAAACACATGTAAATCATTTGATTGTTTCTAGGTTTGAAAAAACGGTTTTCTAATTCCCTCATCCGAATTAATTTTAATTTCATAACCAAAAAATCTATTTTTAAAATTTTAAAAAATATATTCCATACTTGGAATCAGTGGATAAAAATATGTTAATAGGATATATATTTTATGAATTTTTTTAATAGTAGCTACAGTAATATTAATTTAATGATGTATATGATAAATCAGGTAATTTAGGTAATAATTAATTTGATATGGACAATACAATAACCAGATCAACTTGAAAAATTAATTTGTACGAGTAAACATAGTCACGTAACACCTAATTATAGTAATTTACTATTTTATGTGAATTTTTTTCCTGAAAATTATATAAATATTATTAAAATAAAATTGATATACATGAAATTGATAAAATGAGACCCTCTTTATTTTTATATGTATAAATATAGTGATAAGAAGAATAAAAAATCTTAATAAGTAATATCATGAAATATAATGAAATTATATATTTCATGTAAATTTATTTATAATTTATAATGAATAAATAATGACATAAAGGATTAAAAAATAATGATGAATAAATTATTTAATTGATTAAAAACAAATAAAATAATTATGATTAAAATTATAATAATCATTGAATGACAAAAAACCTATCCAATTATTATTGGTTGAGTATATATTTTTCATAATAATACAATTGTCTATTTACTTTTCATTTGGACCGATATAGAAATGATTAATACAATTATAATATTTTATTTATTGTAATGTCAAAGACATCACATTCATGTTTTAGGAAATATAAAATTTATAATGTTTTATTTTCAAGGAGAAATATTTGATGATAGGTATTCTGATGAAATTTATAGAATTTAAATTAATTATAAAATTTTACTAGTAATAGTATGAAAAAAATTAGTATATTAAATAGTAACACAAATAGAATGTAATATGTATTATATTAATGAAAATATAAAATTTATTTTATAAAAAAGAAAAATAAATTTAATTTAGTATAATTAATAAATTAATGAAATTTTTTATATGGCCTTTTCCCTATATATATATATATAATATAATATTTATTTTATGTTATCATATTATCTTGATATTTTTAAAAATCCATTAAATAAAATGTGTCACGATTGACAAAATTGATATTTTTAAAAAATAATGTTTTATTAAATTAAATTAAAATTGTAAATTATTGAATAAAAATATAAAACAATCATGGTTTACTCTTAAATGGAATGTATTGTTCATTTATGGTTTTATTGATATTAAAAAAGTAAAACATACCCTATTTTACTATTGAAAAATTTGTTTCCTTTGTTAAATTTAAATGATAATAATTACGGTAAATCCTAATGATATGATTTAAAATGAAATAAAAACATATCTAAAAAATATTGATATATGGTATAACAACCATATATAATATAATATTATAAATAAATTCGTTTTTGGGGTTGTTTGTTGTGTTTTGAGTTTTATATAAATTATTATCTTTCATGTTTCCAAAAGTGCCCTTCACCGCAATTATAAATCGGTACATCCTCCCTCATCTTGTAACATCACATTGAGCTTTCAAGCTCAGTCATCCACTTCCCATTTTAGATATATAATTCCCTATATACTTTATAGTGGTTCTAGTATTATCAATATAACAGCTATAGTTTATTATGAAGTTATTTGAGTGAGCTCATCAAAGAAGATGTAATCTCCTATACCAATTCTTTCAAAATTTGTTCATCTTATATTTCTTATTCATGAGTTTTATTCCATTATAAAGTAAAAAATAATTTATATTTTATATACAAATATGTTATTATGAATATTGAACAACCATATTCTACCTTTTAACCAATCTACGAAAAACAAAACCACCATGCATGGGTATATACAACTCACCAACTCCAAGACATGGTGTAATCTGTTTTCACTATTCCCTAGGTTATTTGTTTTAGTTTAGGGTTGAATGAAAATGGAAAACTAATATCCCATGTGGGGCCTCAATATATAGGGTCATGTAAGAGTGGTATTAGAGCAATTCAATTCCTAGGGATGAAGTTAATATTTAGAGGTATTATGAATATTAATAGAGGATACTATGGAAAATGGTGATGATTTAAGCTTTTGTTAAAGAGTAAGAGAACCTAATGATTGATTTGAACATCTTATTACTCCACCCACCATGACTGTGATTTATTATTATTCAACTAAATAATATATAATATCGATTATGTGTTTTATATGATAGTGAATAGATCATATAATGTGATAAATTTATAATCATTTTGAATTTATTTCAATTGTCTCATTTAGATATCATTTAATAACGATGGGATTATAATTTAAAATATAGGATATCAACCCAAAAATATTCATATTAGATTTAGGAAAAGGTTAATGATGATACCTTTCAAAAATTATATCCTGACGACACTAATTTGGTCTGAGGAATGTTTTTTAGAATTAGTACATGATAGAAATTATTTTCCATCACAAGTTTAGTAGAAAGGAAACACACAACTAGTATAGAAATTATTCCCAGTGGTGTTTACTAATAAATTCATATGATGAGTTATCTTCATGGGTTCATTATTTATAATAATTTTTTGTTTGGGGAAACTACTATATTTTGGATATTGAAGATGTTATTTTTTAGTGATGATCTATTTTCACAAGGTTCATACACATACCAATATGATGGTTTTGTTGGGGTCATGTTTTCCTTAATGTGTAATGAGGCCTTTATTGGATTTGTTTAACGAGATTATGGTAAGAATTATTTTATGGAATTAAAAGAATAAATCTTCAATATGTAATATTTTAATATAAAAGAACTAATCGCGGTATGAGTGCTTTATTTTAAGGATGCTTAATATTTTTTTATATCTATATATTATTATTGACCATGGATTGTTGAGCTCATGATATATTCTATAGACATATATGTCACAACCCCCTCCCACCAAAGATGCCCCTCTTGAGCTCGAAATGGTGAAAAGGAGATCATGACCCCCGAGCCCCGCCTCCAGTAGGCCCCGGGGTGGCGACTAGCACTAAGGGTATGAGTTTTCAAAAATATGGGAGGCATTACCCTTTTCATTATTTAGGATCGAGAGATTGAACAAGTCAACCACAAAAAAGGAAAAGAACAAGTTTATGGAAATAAACCCAAACCATTCCCACATGCATGTTTAAAATAGTTCTGAAACATGGTACAAGCACATGAAAGCTCAAAAAGTACAATACCAAAAGAAACAAGAGTACAACAACTGCAACAAATAAAACATTCCCAATGAGTGGGGTCCCACACGGCCCTGGTAGTCCTCCTGGAAACTTGAAAGTAAACGTAGGGTGAGAATACAAGTATACTCAATAGGGAAACCTAAAGCTCTCGTCCACAGGTGGGAGACATCCAAATGTCCAATGAGAACAAAAGAAGAAACCTGGTAGGGAAATCTATCCACCCAACCTCACCAGCCACACTCACCAAAAATACAATCACAATATGTAGTGGTATATAAGAACAAGAGTATTGGGTACCCCAAACCATTTCACATTACATAGCTTCTCTTCCTAACGGCGAACGTCCTGATGCTGCCACACTCTCCTCGCCTACACACACCTGGGCCTCACAATAACGTATCCCGACCGCACACACTTGAGCCTCCCAACCACGTATACTTCACAAACACACCGGGGCCTCACAACCATGTATCACGCCCGCACACACCTGGGCCTCATCCCGAAGATTCTTGGGAAATAGTAAAACGTTCACGAAGCGTCTTGGGATAAAGCCACCCCAATCGAAACCTACGTGAATGGTCTTATGTGTAAGGTCGCATCAAGCCATCACAGCCTAGGGAAGTAGGAATAAGAAAGAGCTAGTAAATAAGGGGAAAACACCCTATCCCATGAAATCGGAGAGTTCGGAACTATGTGCTCAACATGGGTGGGGTGCGATAAAACACAAAAGATACAGATATATATATATATATATATATACCAAACACTTAGCCCAACCTATGGTTTCTAATTGGAGAACTGAGCACGTGCCTCGGCACTGCTACTATGAAGCATGCATACCACAAACAACCCCAACCCAATTTAGGTTTTCATGTTTCAACAGAAATAGTATATTAGTTCCTTAACTACTAGACAACTATCCACAACCAACCACATCAATCGTTCGTAAAGCATATCCCTGCCATCCACAAATCAAGTTAGAAAAACACAAGCACAACAACTCCCTTCTTATTAACCAACCAACCCATTGATTATTAATCTAATTCCATTACCATGACCAACCATTCATTAACTCTTCCACTTCGTTTTTATTATTCACAACCCATAGCTCGTTCACATTCAAACCCATCCATGTAGCCCCTGCTTCCAACCACTATAACCACAATCACACAGAAAACCATACATCATTATCCCTTCAATACCATTTTTTGCAGCCCCACTACCTGTCACCAACATATCATTCACACCAACCTACAACCAATCCAACCTTAGCCCCACTGCTCACCCAATCCACAACAACCCACAAAACACCCCTATCACATGCCACGTATCCGAGATAACACCCACATGTTCATTATTCCATTTTTGTTCAACCGGGGTGATCACACAAGGGTTCTAGATTTTAAATCACCCAACATTATGTGATTAACCACATCCCACATTCCATAAAGTTTCATTCACCAAAAACAGTCTAGAAAGATAGGGCAACATTTAATTGGGCAAGCAAAGGCCCCCAACGACCGTGATTTTTAGTAGGCATAAGACTATTCAATTCATAACATAATATCACAGGATATAAAGATAAACATAACAACTTCCCCATCCCCATTCATTCACCAGTTATTTTCTTTATTTTTTTTTCAACCGTTTCTCATGAAAACAAGAGGATACCCACCCCGCATGAAGAAAAAATTTAGAAACCTGAAGGTAAGATCCCAACCTAAACAGGATCTGATCACAACGCTCCCCCAGTTCAACTTTAGAAGACGTCCATCGGCATCCGCCACTTCTATTGAGTCCCAGGAAAACATCCTCAGGTGGAAGTTATAAAGGAGAGGCTGAAGTAAAGACAACATATCCAAGCTCAGAAGTTCTGCCTCGTCGTTTTGATCCCGTGGCCGCTGATGGATCATAAATCAGAGCACAGACGAAGAAGTTATGGAAGAAAAGGAGCCTTCGAGTCTCTTGGGAGACCTCTACTAAGAGGAATGGGAAGGATAGGGGTGATTTGAAAAGGAGGGGACCCTTCCTTTTAGAGGTTAGAAAACCAAAAGTACACGGCGTGTACTTTATGGTACACATCGTGTACTCATCCATTTCACATGGTCACCATGATGCTTTCAACACGTCCTTCAACGCGGCACGCGGCCGTTGACTGGTCAACACACGGCTTGAGGGTAACACATATGCGGGGAGGGACTACACGACACATAGTACTGGGTACACGGTGTGTAACCATTTATTTCACACGATGATGACACGGATCTAGCATGACACACAACTGTTGACTGGTCAACAAACGGTCTGAGGGTAACGCGTACGCTGGGAGGGACTACACGGCATTTAGTTTGGGGTACATGACGTGTACCCATTTATTTCACACGGCAAGGACATGGCCTTCAACACTATGTATACCCAGCGAGGGCGTACATGCCGTGTACTCACACTACATGACATGTATTTTCAAAATTATTGAAATTGTATGAAAAGTCCATTTTACCCTCCAGAACACTTCATGACCATCTTTTTGACAAAGGAATGGGCCGGAGAGGTCCAGACCATTACATCAGATACCTCTTAAAACATTCTCTTCCCCGATAATTGAAAAACCATCCCAGAGGAAACCAACATGATACCTCTTAGGGTTCTCATTATAATCATAGGTGTTAAGAATTCCCTCTCTTATGTTGAGATATTATCCTCTTTAGGCAGCACTAGCTCTCCTGCACGGGTTTAATCGCATCCTCATTAATGTGTCTCGATTAAGAATTTTGTCTTCCTACTTTCATACATTAGGATTTTTTTCAACATGCACTACCCCCAACACCACACAACCAACACACTACCCGAACATGTGGTTTGGGGATATTATTTCTTCTATGTCGAGATATTATCCTCTTTATCCTGCACTGACTCTCCCGCACGGGTTCAATGAAATCCGCATTAATGGATCTCAATTAAGGATCAGGTTTTTCCCTTTCCCCACACATCCAGACATGTTACACACTCCCAGAGAACAAGGAAACAGAAGGTCTCATAACCGACAATCCAATCATTCCATATATCAAAGGTACAGAGTATAACATCAACACAAAGCTCATAAGAACAAGAAAAAACACAAGTCAAAACAACTCCAGGTACTGAGCGTGCATCTGGGCCTCCCTCTCCCAAGTGCTCTCCTCGAGGCCCGCACACCTCCACAACACACGAACCAAGGGAATGGTTCGTCCACAAAGCACCTTATCTTTAGGATCCTTGATTTTGACTGGTCGTTCCTCAAAGGTCGTGTCGTCTCCCATATCTAACTCTCCCCAGTCTATAACATGGGAGTCATCGTGTAAGTATCGACGTAGCTGGGAGATTTGGAAGACATCATGAACTATCTGCAACAGAGGTGGCATGGCTAGCTGACATTCCACCTCGCCAACTAGCCACGGCACCTCAAAAGGTCTGATGAACCTAGGTGAGAGCTTTCTCTCTTTCCCAAACCTCCACTTCCCTCGTCGAGGGGAAACCTTAAAGAACACATGATCTCCCGCCTCAAACTCCAAGGTCCACTTCTGAGGATCAGCATAAGACTTCTTTCGGTACTGAGACGCTTTCATCCTCTCAGGTACAAGCTGGACTTTCTCTATGGTTCTCTACACTACCTCTGGCACAAGAGCACCTGTCTCTCCAAAATCTGCACAACAAATGGGTGAACGACATAGTCTTCCACACAAAGCCTCAAACGGTTCCATGCCAATAGTATAATGGAAGTTGTTGTTGTAGGAAAACTATACTAAAGGAAAGTGTCGTTCCCACGATCGTCCAAAATCCAAAAAGCATGCTCGCAGCATGTCCTCCAACATCTGGATAGTCCGCTCCGTCTGTCCATCGGTCTAGGGGTGGAAAGCAGTGCTAAGGCGTAGCTAGGTTCCAAAAGCATGTTGTAACCCCCTCCAGACTCGTGAGGTAAACAGAGTATCCTTATCTGAGATTATAGTCTTCGTAACTCCATGCAAACGCACCACCTCGTCTACATACCTCTGTGTTATGGTACTCACTTGGCCCGACTCCTTATTTCCTATGAAGTGAGCTGATTTTGTCAGTCGATCCACTACTACCTAGATAACATCATAACCACCCTGAGATCTGGGTAGTTCTGTGGTGAATTCCATCGAGATGTCATCCCACTTCCACTGGAGGACATCTAAAGTATGCAACAAGCCACTGGGAACACGATGTTAAACCTTCACTTGCTAACACACTAGGAATTTAGTCAAAAACTCTGCCACTGCACGTTTCACCCCAGGCCACCAAAACTGTTCCCTCGGGTCTTGGTACATTTTTGAAACTCATGGATGTACCGCCAATGTTGAGCTATGGAACTCACAGATAACTCCCTATCGCATCGCCTTCGGAACAAACAACCTTCCATGGAAAATCATCCAATTTTGGCTGTCCTCTAACCATACTTCTGGGCAGTTTCATTGATCAACACGATCCCGCATCACTTCTACCTCAGAGTCCAACCACTAAGACTCTTCCACTTGCTGCAACAATAGGGACTGCACCGTCATCTGAAACAAACAGCCTCTAACACCTTCTACGCTTGCATCCAAGTACAAGGCGGCCAACTCTCCCATCGCTTTCCAAGTATCAGTGGATTTTTGAACCACATCCTTATGCGACTTCCTGCTCAGGGCATCTGCCACAACGTTTCCCTTACCTTTAGTGTAAGGGATCTTGAAGTCATAGTCTTGGAAAAAATCAACCCATCTACGATGCCGCATGTTCAGGTCACGTTGGGAGAAGATATAACGTGGGATCTTATGATATGAGACGACCATAATGGGCTCTCCAAATAGGTAATGTCGCCAGAACTTCAGTGTGAACACTACTACTGCAAGCTCTAGGTCATGGGTGGCATAGTTACGCTCATGAGGGAATAACTGCCTAGACCCATAATAGATCACTCCCTTCTTTTGCATCAGCACACACCCCATACCAAGGCCAGAAGCATCACAAAACACCTCCTAAAACAACCCTTCCTCTGGAAACCTGAGTACGGTAGCACTGACCAACTTCTCCTTCAGGAAGACGAAAGATTTCTGGAACTGCTCGCTCCATAGGAAGACCAGGTTCTTCCTAGTCAAAGCTGTCAATGGAGAAGAAAATCGAGAGAAGTCCAAAATAAACCTCCAATAGTAACATGCTAACCCCAGGAAACTACAAACTTCTGCCATTCTCTTGGGTGCTTCCGAAGAATCAACTGCCTCTACCTTCGACGAGTCCACTGAAACTTCATGCTGAGACACCACGTGCCTAAGTAAGTGTACTTCTTGTGTCAATAACTTACACTTCGACAATTTCCCATAAATTTGGTGGTGTCGAAGGACTTCCAAGACTATCCTGTGATGCTCAATGTGCTCCTCCTTTGATCTTGAGTAGATCAGGATGTCATCGATAAACACAACGATGAACCGATCTATAAACTCTCAGATGAAAAAGTTCATAAGTCCCATGAACACACCCGATGCATTCTTAACTCCAAACGGCATCACTAAAAACTCGAAGTGCCCATACCTTCACCTAAAAGAAGTCTAAGATATGTCAATGTCCTTTACCCACAACTGATGATATCCTGATTTTAGATCAATCTTAGAAATCCTACCTGGTCCCCTCAGTTGGTCGAAGAGATCATCTATCCTTGGAAGGGGGTAACGGTTGTTGACCGTTACCTGGTTCAACCTTCAGTAGTATATTCTTAGCCTGAGACCACCATCTTCCTTTTTCACAAACAAAACTGGAGCACCCCATGGCGATACGCTGGTTCCAACAAAACCCTTCTACATCAGATCGTCAATCTGAATCTGCCACTCCCGCAACTCCGAAGGTGCCATCCGATAAGGGGGCATAGAAATCGGACGGGCACAAGGACGTAATTCTATCCTGAACTCAACGTCATGTTGGGGGGGGGGGGGGTAGAGTCACAACCTCCTCGGGAAAACCATCTTGGAACTCCCCAACAACCTCTGGGACATCCATCATCTATGTATCAGCTGGAACAACGGATAGCCCACCTAACAAGGAAACGATAGGCTTCACACGCCGGCTTCCCACCTGATAGCTCCTCTCTCCAACAAAAGATACACGTTTCCCATCCACGTCGGAGAACATGACCCTTCTCCAAAAGCCGTCGATAACGGCACTAACAGAAAACAACAAATCGATTCATAGGATGACATCGTATGGATGCATCTATAACAGAAGAAGGTCCCCACTAGATCGATGTGGTCCGAACGTCAGCCCACATCCCTAGAAAACAGAAGATACGCTGATCTGGCCTCCAACTTCTGTACTCAACATCAGTGGTACGGAAAGCCTCTATACGTCTAGTCCCAAAGCATGGGCTAGACTAGGTGAAACAAAGGAGTGCGAATCTCCTGAACTTAACAAAGTAGAAACAAGTGTGTTGAACAAACAAATCGTACCTCGCACCACCTCTGGTCCTGCTGGAACTGCCAAATCTACTGCGTGAAACTGTCCACACCCAGCTCGTCTGCCTCTATGATGTCTTCCACCTCCCCGAACATGCCCTGGTTGAGGTCCCTGAGCAGCACCCTGAGGTCGGCCTCCTCCCAAAAAGTCTTCCCTTGGAGGAGCATGGTCCTACTACAGCTGGAAAGGCCTCACCAGAAACTGGTGCTCCCGAGGTGGGCGCTGAACCTGCCCACCTCCACCATACTGAGCTCTGGCCAGACACCGACTCTAAATGTTCCAAAAACCTCCACAAGAAAAACACTTCGGTCTTGGGCTCTTGAAAAAGGGATGAGGACCTAAAGATTTGAACTGGAACTGCTGGGGCCTACTCCCCACTGGCCTGAACCTGGATGGTCCCGTCGTAGGAGACCTACTACTGAATACCTTCCCCTTCAATGAACCTGGTTGGATCCCCTCACGCAGTGCACCTCCCTACGAGCAAATCCTCTCTACAAAATCATCTTTCTTCTGTACTGCCAAGTACATTGGAAGGGTGAAGGGAGTGACAACATACTAGAGCGAAGGACGAAGCGCCTCCTACAAACGTCTCGCCCGAGACTCCTCATCCAGAATGTGATCCAGAGCAATGAATATGAGATCCTTGAACTTGATCCCCAAATATCATACTAACATACTCCCCTACTGAAGGGAGAGTAACTCCTGATGCTTCTCCGCCTTGATCATGGAAGAAAGGAATTCCTCTCGAAATTATTTCTAAATGTTATCCCACAGAACCTATTCCTCTGTCATCTCTCTGAGGTAGAGCATCCACCACTATCGCTCCGCCCCTCTTAGTGGACTGACATCTAGAGGAACCCAATACTCCCTCAGAGTATAGATCATAGTAAAAGTGATCCGTAGATCTTCAAGACACCCTTATGTATTCGTATCTGAAGTACTACCCTCTTACTTCTTGAGGGTATGTCGTTGGAAAGAACGGAGAGTCTTCTACCACTGGCTATCTTCCTCCTCTCGGTCAATCCTCAACTGATTGACCACCTGAATCTGCTGGGCCTCGGCTGTCTGAGCCACCCAGGGACGACATCCAGGTGCCATAGCTATATGGTAAATAAATATCGCCTAAGAACAAGTAGTAAGGAAATTTCTCAAGGTTTTATCTTATCATTTTAATTTCAATTTCGTTCCCAAAACCCCCAAATCAAGTAAAACACAATCATGATGATCCATGTACCTTCCCTAGGGTCTCTACCCTGCAATCAATGTAGGCCCTCATGGTTTTTTGGTATGCTTAGAATCCTTGTATCGGATCACGGGGGGACCTAAAATCCCGTGTCCTAGCCGGTCTTCCCTAGCCCATGTCACGCACCAAGATTAACTGACATTGTTTCCCTACCATCCCATGCATTCTTCATTATGCCTAACTCCAGACTCCATCCTATCTCTCAACCATCAGCTCTAATACCATTCTGTCACAACCCCCTCCCACCAAAGATGCCCCTCCTGAGCTAGCAATGGTGGAAGGGAGATAATGATCCCCGAGTCCCGCCTCCAGTAGGCCCCGTGGTGGCGACTAGCACCAAAGGTATGTGTTTTCACAAATATGGGAGGCATTACCCTTTTTATTATTTAAGATCGGGAAATAGGAGAAGTCAACCACCAAAAAGGAAAAGAACAAGTGTATAGAAATAAACCCAAACCAATCCAACATACATGTTTAAAATAGTTCTAAATCAAGGTACAAGCACAAGAAATCTCAAAAAGTACAATACCAAATGAAACAAGAGTACATCAACTGCAACAAATCCAACTGTCCCAACTTGTAGGGACCCACCCGGTCCTGGTAGTCCTCCTGGAAACCTGAAAATAAACATAAGGTGAGCATACAAGTATACTCAATAGGGAACCCTAAAGCTCTCATGCATAGGTGGGAAAACATCCTAATGTCCCGTGAGAATGACAGAAGAAACCTAATAGGGATATCTATCCACCATACCTCACCAGTCACACTCACAAAAAACACAATCACAACATGTAGTAGTATATGAGAACAAGAGTATTGGGTACCCCGCACCATTTCCCATTAGTTATCTGCTCTTCCTAACGGTGAACGTCCTAACACTGCCACACTCTCCCCACCGGCACACACTTGGGCGTCAGAACCATGTATCCCGCCTGCACACACCTAGGCCTCACAACCACGTATCCCGTCCTCACACACCTCGGCCTCACAACCATGTATCACGCCCGCACACACCTGGGCCTCATCCCGAAGATTCATGGAAAATAGCAAAACATGCCCGAATAGTATTGGGCTAAAGCCACCGCAATTGAAACCTACCTAAAGGGTCTTAGGTTTAAGGTCGCCTCAAGACATCACAACCTATGGAAGAAGGAGCAGGATGGAGCTAGTAACTAAGGGGAAAACACCCTCTCCCATGAAATGGGAGTGTTCGGAACTATGTGATCAACATGGGTGGGGTGCGATAAAACAAAATAGATATACATATATATATATACCAAACACTCAGCCCAACCTATGGATTCTAATCATAGAACAGAGCACATGCCTTGGCACTGCTACTACGAAGCATGCATAACACAAACAACTCCAACACCATTAAGGTTTTCATGATTCAACAGAAATAGTTTATTAGGTCCTTTAATAGTTGCAAAATATCCACAACCAACCACATCAATCGTTCGTAAAGCATATCCCTACCATCCACAAATCAAGTTAGGAAAACACAAGCACAAAAAGTCACTTCTTATTAACCAACCAACCCATTGATTATTAATCCTGTTCCATTACCATGACCCACTATTCATTAACTCTTCCACTTATTATTTATTATTGACCACCCCTAGCTCATTCACATTCCAACCCATCCCTGCAGCCCCCGCTGCCAACCACCATAACCATAATCACACTAAAACCCATACATCATTATCCCTTTAATACCATTTATCGCAGCCCCGCTGCCCGTCACCAACATATCTTTCACACCAACCCACAACCAAGACAACCACAACCCCACTGCTCACCCGATCCACAAAAACCCACAAAACACCCTGATCACATTCCACATATCTGATCCAACACCCACATGTTCATTATTCCATTTTTGTTCAACCAGGGTGATCACACAAGTGCCCTGAATTTAAATCACCCAACTTTACGTGATTAACCCAATTCCAAATTCCACAATGTTCCATTAAAAAAAATGGTCTATAAAGATAAGGCAACATTTAATTATGCAATAAACGGCCCCCAATGACTGTGATTTATATTAGGCATAAGCCTATTCAATTCATAACATAATATCACATGATATAAAGATAAACATACCAACTTCCCCATCCCCATTATTTAACCAGTTATTATCTTCGTTTATTTTTTCAACTGCTTCTCATGAAAATAAGAGGATACGCACTGCGAAAGATGCACAAATTTATAAAGAATAAGGTAATATCCCTACCAAAATAGGTTCTGATCACAATGCTCCCCCGGATCAACTTTAGAAGACGTTTTTCTGCGTCTGTCACTTCTATCGAGTCCTAAAAAAACCTCCTTGGTTGGAAGATGGAAAGGGGAGGCCAAAGGAAAGACAATAGATCCAAGCTCAGAAGTTCCGCCTCATCATTATGATCCCGTGGCCACTGACGGATCGCAAATTGGAGCTCGGCCGAAGAAGTTATAGAAGAAATGGAGCCTTATAGTCTCTTGGGAGAGCTCTGCTGAGAGGAATGGGGAGGAGAGGGGTGAGTTGAAAAGGAGGAGGGTACCCCTACATTTATAGGTGATAAAACCAAAAGTAGGCGGCTTTTACTTTATGGAACAAGGCGTGTACTCGGCCATTTCACAGGGTCAGCACGCGGCTTCCAACACGGCCTTCGACGCGGCACACGACCGTTGACGGGTCAATACATGGCATGAGGATAACACATACACGGGGAGGGACTACATGGTGTGTAGTAATGGGTAAACGATGTGTACCCATTTATTTGACAGGGTGATGACACGGCTCCAACACAATACACGACCATTGACTAGTCAACACACAGTCTAAGGGTAACGCGTACGCGGGGAGGGACTACACTATGTGTAGTTTGGGGTATATGGTGTGTACCAATTTATTTCACACGCCAAGGACAAGAACATCAACACTGGGTATAACCAGTGAGGGGGTACACGACGTGTACTCAGACTACACGACGTGTAGTTTCAAAATTCTGGAAAGTGTGGGAAAAGTCTATTTTTCCCTCAAGAACACTTCGTGACCCTATTTTTGACAATGGAATGGGCCGGAGAGGTCCGGTCCATTACAATACATCATAATGGTTACAATAATGATGAATGTTTTGAATGGGTAATTCATCCAATGATTCAGGTTGGAATTCAATAACATCTCATTCCGTCGTATATATGTGTTTTGGAGAAGGATTTATAATTTTTATGTTTTATTAAAATATAATGTGTTAGGTTTCGAAAAGATTTAATAAATTGTAGTGGTAATTCTATAGTGTAAAATAATATATTTTAGACGATGTGGTATCACCCCCATTGTAGGAGCACTACATATCCTGATCTGAGAGACTCATGGTCAAGGTATTTTATGTGGGAACCTATATGTAGAGTAGTAATATAATGTTTGGATGTTGTATTTGGGGATATCTATTTATGTTTTACTAATATTATAATACCTGTGAGTAGATAGGGTGTTGGTATTCTATGTTGAGTTCATTAATTTACAATGAATGGATTTGAGTAGGTGACACACGAAACAGTTTGATGATTTATTTTTATCAATATTTGAAGCTATATTTTTTTATTATAGTGATATTCATTAATTTATTTCAATGTACATTTTTTCAAGTATATATAATTAAATAATGTCAATAGAACATCCAATTAATCAAGAGACTCATAGTAGAAGAAGTGGTTTATTTGGAGCTAATCAGGGAATATGTGTGACCTTATGATAAGATTGTTCATGTAGAATAGTTAAATGTGTCCCGATTCTTAATATAATTTGTTATTTTTTATAGTTTTTTTGTATTAACAAAATGATTTAAGGTAAACCTTTATTGGATAATGGGAACATGAGACATGATTAGAAGAGTAAAATGATTTATATGAACATTTAATCTTATTATATTCAAAATAAATTCACATTATTCATTTAAATATGTTAGGAACAACCATTCAACTATTTATTCAATTTAATAGATCATTTCATTTTTTTGAGAAATATTAATAAAATATGAAAAATTATATACAATATTAAATAATGAAAATATGGAATAAAATTAATAGACAACTAAAAATAATTGTTTTATATATCTATTTCTAAGAAGATCATAAAAAATTAAATGAAAGGGAATAATAATGACATTTCATATCTTTATAGGATGTTTAGGCCTTGTACAATAATAAAATATACATCTTTAATGTAGCCACAGATGAATTAAATGGAAATTCAATTGGATTTGAATGATTAACTTGGCATGAAATCAAATTATATATGAATAAACCCAAATCATGTACTGACCTAGGTGATATTAAAGATGAAAATTAATCCTTACAATTTTTCAAAAATGTACATTAATAAATGGATACTATCTAGTATTATTACTTTTTATTATGCCTAGATTTCCACAAAAAACTCACAGAAAAATATATTAAAATAGTTTGGTTTGGACCCTAACAATTTGAGAATATATAGATATTTTAACATTTTCTAATGATATTTTTGTACTCTTGTTACATCCTTCATTACCTATTATTATAATATATATACATATTAATGGTAATTATGTCGACTCACCCTAATTAAGATAGTTCCATTAATAGAATTGAAAACACTAATAATGATATCATTACAAATTCTTTCTTATGGATTCCCTAAAAATACCAAGACTCTTCCTGAAAATATTATTGGAACCGACACATTATATAACCTAGATGAAATATTATTGCAAATTCCATCCCTATATTTTCATATTATGATGATGATTGAGGATACATCACTGATTGGACTGACATATTTCATAATTATTGGCAATGACTGAGGAAATGAGACTGACATTAGAACCCAACGAATCAACAATTTTTTAATACAATATTTTTATTAAAACCATGATATATCCATAATCTATGCTAATAAAGATAATTCCATTCATATATTACATTACCATCAGAACGACATGTTTTATGACAACATAAGAGTAATAAATGATAATATTCTCATAAGAATAAATGAAAAAAAAAATTCTAGAGATGAACAATTCCAACACCACATTAAATTTAAATATATTTATATGAACTAAACATAGTATAAAAGGGACATAATTGATCAAGGTAATATGGTCTTAGAATTGGGAGTCATTGATGAATTTTTATCTCTTTGGTAATCATGAATCAAATGTGGGGATTGAATGAATATTATATTCTTTTGGTTTAACTTAATTTTAAAATAATGATAGATGTCACATGAACCTTAGGATATTGGAAATAAATAATGAATAATTTTTTCACAAAAATTATTCATACATTCAAGGAAATAATTGTATATGTCACATTTAAATCATCAAGAGTATCATTGTTGTAACACACCATTTTTTTAAAAAACTAATACCACTATATTCAATAGAGTATATCACAAAAAATATATATTATAGGAGAATATTACATCTTCAGACTTTGCGATAGATTTATTTTTAAAAAAATTCAATCTCTTCAACAGATTATGATGCATGCAACCCAAATATTAAATGAAACTTAAAACTCTATTAAAATATTTTTACATAAACATAATAAATATAACCTAGATTTTATGTTCCTGGGTATTAATAATTATAAATAAAATATGAATATTTTTTGTTTTATAAATTTATAAGTTAAAATAAATATGTATCTATTTATTGTAATTAAAATAAGAATCATATTAATCAATCAATAATTGTTTTTAGTAAAACTATTTTTTCTAAGAGGAACTCTCGATATGCATTGTGCATATAATTAATAATGAATTTATACCTGCATTATGAAGTTAATTTTACAATAGAAACATTATTTTGAAAATAATAATATCAAAATTATCATAGAGTGATGTTTCGTGATTTTTAAGAAAAGATTCACTTTTTGGGGAATAATGAAAAATATACATTATTACAAAAATGTGAATTTTCATATAAATTATTTAAAATATTAAAATAAATATTAATTTTATTTCTAAAAATAATATTATTTAAATAATATTAAATTTTTACAAATTTATATCATTTTAATAAATTTTATACTGTATTTTTATATAAAAACATTCAATACTTATCAAAATTTTCACTTCCCATACTTGTTATTTCATCTTGTTTGTCTGTATAATATTAAAAGAAAATATAATAATTATGTGAATTTTATTTGGAAAAAATGGTTCCAAATTTTTGAAAAGAATAATTTATATTAACTTATTATGTCAAATTTTTTTTACCAAATTAAAAATTACTATAGTAAAATTTAAGTAACACAATTAAGGTAAAAAAGTTATAATATAGTTATAAAATATGAAGATAACAGTTAATGTGACCATAAAAATTGTTAGAATTGTAATGGACGAGAATATTTCCACTGTATTCTATCCCAAATTCTAATTTATGTATATTTGGAAGAATTGTTTTCAGAATATATTTAATATTTTTGATTATTTTGGGATGTTTTGATATTATTTACTAGAGGATTCCCATTCAAAACATATAATAGAGACCTCCATCCTATAATATATTCAAACATATCATGACCTTTTCCATGAAATAACTCTTAAAATTCAATATATATTATTCATAGAACATTTTAAAGTTACTATTCCACCCAAAACACCATCTTTTTTATCCATAAGAAGTGATCCATTGGAGGATTCTCTTAGATAAGGTATTTGTATTAAAAAATATTGTTTGCCTTAATATTTTTCAAGCATATATTTTTTATTAAAACCTATAATTTGATAAAATCAAAATCTATCATTTAAATATATGTTATTATGTAAACTTAATAATATTTATTCATCTCCACTTTCATAAAATGGTAAATGAAATTATCAATATTGTATATGATGAAGTACTATATTGTGAACATATTTAATTTTACTTCAATCACCATCATTAAATGATTGATTAAATGATGGATTTATATAATTTATACTATATTCATTAATTCTTTGATAATTTTTTATTATAATATAACATATATATTTTTTAATCCATTCCATTTAAATTATGAAAACAATGCTTGTGGGTACTATTTGTTACCACCTCACATTCCTAAAGGCGGCACTTGATTTACAGAATTGTATTGCATTAGGGTTCTGATGAATCCCAATGATGGTGATTTTATTTGAAATTTTTTTATTTTTTGAATTAGTGACTTTGATTTGGATATGTTGAAGCTTTGTCGTCAGTTGGTCATTTCATGTTGTCTCAGGCGATGATTCCATCTCTCTGGTAATTATGATGACTGTTGGGGTTCAGGATGATCTATCTAGTGGGTTTATTTTCATAGTGTAGTGTCATTTCTGTTTGAATAATTTTTCATTGGATAATGAGATTATTCAATAGATTTACTATAGGTAAATTCCCTAGATGATGTTTAGGGAGATATGTTTTTACACTATCATGCCTCTCCATAATTGGATGTTTGAGAGGGTATAGTTATGGCTATCAGTACTAGACCAATGCTCTATTGAATGAGATAACTATCTAAGATGTGATGAGATAGTGTAAAATTGAATTAATTTTTTTATTGGGAGAGGATTTTTTATTATAGTGCGGGTTGTTTTTGGTCTTGGGATTTGGGTATATTGGGCTCAATTTTTGTTAATGTACTTGCTGTCATGATGGGTTCACCCTCATCACATAAAAGATATTCAGTCACAATAAAAATTAATTTATAGTCAATAATAAGGGTAAATTTATTGAATAATATATTTATATATATATTTCACAGGATATGGATTCTCGAAAATTAATATATTATACATTTATTTACCCTTTAACTTTTTAAAGGAATGATATCATCGCTTGGGTATGCATACATCATAACATCTCCACGAACAAATACGACTCATTTTACATGATAAAAATTAATTAACAGCAATAATAATGAATATACTGATTATACATGTTTTTTATAAAATTATTATCATTCTGTAGATAATGAGATTATATCCAATTTACAAGAAACACAAAAATCATGGACAAAAAATTATTAGAAAAAATTAAAATTATCACCCCATAAAATCATTTTAACAAAAAAAATTTATAATAAAAGGGATATTAAATACTATATGTAAACCATATATGATAGAGGAAATATGATAATCAAAAACAATTTGTGTAAAATAAATCTATATTAAATACTTAATAGATATTACATCTCCCTTGGAGGAATTATTTGATATTTCTAACTTCAAATAAATATAAATTAATATTCTTTTTTTATCAAATATTTTTTGGGGAAATATAACTAAAGTAATCTCTTTGGTACT
Organism: Viscum album; assembly: GCA_963277665.1. Lineage (NCBI taxonomy): Eukaryota > Viridiplantae > Streptophyta > Magnoliopsida > Santalales > Viscaceae > Viscum > Viscum album. The sequence continues at coordinate 964,229,530 of OY728133.1, read as the reverse complement.
TGAAATTATTGAGAAATTATTATTAAAAAAATCTGGCATGATTTCTTCATTCGAAAAAAAACATTTATAATAAAAAACATTGTTTTCAATTTTTTTCACATTTTAAATTTTATTTATTAAATTTATTTTCATACATGGGGACTTTTTAGAAAAAAATTAATAAAATATTCCTTTTTTTCATAAAAATACCAATTTCTCTTTTACATAATTTTAAAGAGAACATTTCATTTAACTTGAACAACATAAATGACGTTTCCGCCATAATTCACAATATATGTTCGAAATCATATTAAATAAATAAATTAGAAGTAAATTATTTTTAAAATGATTATTGAATTATTTGTAAAGGTTACATTAAAAATGCTTTTTTTCCATAAAATAATTTTAAGGATATCTTATGGTATTATTATACATTTATGACATCAACCATTTATAGCTTTTTACCCTATGTAGATAATTTATATATATATATTATCCATATTTTTTTTGGATGCATTATAAGTATTCTGACTAAGGATATACCAGTTTTATATCAATTATATAACTATATATATATATTTATTATTTTTATAGATATGGATAGTTATTAACAATTTTCTTAAAGGTTTTTAAATATTAATGTCTATGTTGATGAAGATTCACCCATTTGATAAGTGGAATGAATTTCACATTAAATTGAGATTCAAGGTATACCATATCCCTTAAATGTATCTGTAGATCTCACAAGACAAACTAGATTGGGTTTTGGTAGAGACCTTACTCATTTATTTAAACATTATGGAGATGGTCTTTAATGATATCTTTTAGAATTATTAATTACTGAAGTATTTATAATGATTTTTTATATTAATATTCAATGTGAATATCTAATTTTTTAGATTATCCATTGTTATGTTTTTAGACTCATGTGAATATTTATAAGGAAGTACTTTATCTTAATTTATTCCTACTATATTATGATGATGTTATTGATTAAATTCCATGTGGGTAAATTATTTAAATTTTCATATTGATTATTCTTTATTCTATGGGTATTAAAATATAGGTGAAACTAAGTTAAATATAATAGAATGAATTATAAATGTATTAAAACATATTCATGAACAATGATATCCACCAAATTATGATTGTAATCTATAATTAAACAATGTATTATCTATTTTTATTGGATTTTAATATATCAATATTAATTTTTTATTCCTTAGTTGTTCAATAATTCACTTTATTGACAAAGTCGTATCAATTTAATAAAAAAAAACATAATGATTGAGTGGTTGTGAGATTTCTAGTATTAAAAACATGTTCTGAAGGATTATTCTCATAATTTTCTAATTCAAAACAACATTTTTTGTAGGTTTGTTACCCAAACAATTTATCTTGAGTTAATTTACATAGGTTTGAATAATTACATTTTTATCCTCTATGCACATAAATAAAAATAAACTTTTAGGTTTGATTTCATTAATGAATCTCACAAAAAGAATTACAATTAATAAGATAAGTAATTGGGATAAATTGTATTAAGAACGATGATAATATTAAATCATAACTCACTCTCACTGATTGATCAAAAAACAATTTTAACAAATTTTATTTCACTCTATATTTACATTAAATTTCATAAAAATCACACTTAAACACTATAACACCAAATTATTTTTATGAGATAGATTGTTTATGTCTTTTTTATGATATATCAAGGTATGAATGATCTATACAAAACACTAGCTTATCATGCGGTATATGAAAAACTATGTTTCAACTATGTTACAAATAATTTATAGATATTTTGATTGGACTCATTTCATGCAAGACAATGTTTAAACAAGTTTATAAAATAATTAAATAATTCTTGATGGAATATTCTGATGAAATATATATTTAATAAATTCAATATAATATTTTAAATTCAACTAATATTTTTTCTAAACATGATTCTAGAAGAATAACAATTTTTCAGATAATTGATTTATTTTTTAAAAAATGAATTTTTTCACCTTTTAAAGAACATACATTTTAAATATAGTTTTGACAATATTTTATATAATATTTGAAAAAATAAAATTATTATTTTTAATAGGGACAGTAAATGTATTTTGAGTAAATTTTTTGTGTTTTTTCAAATAACATTAATATTTTGTTGAAAGGTGAAAACACATCATTTTAGTTAAAAACCCATTTTCATCTAAATTTTAAATTTTGTGATATAATACATATAATTGGTTTCAAATTATAATTTGATTATTATTTATTAATTTAATTCATTATTGTCACTTCAATGTAATTCTACATTTAAATTTTATATAAACAGTTGTCAATCTATTAGTGGCTTTAACATTTTAAAAACATGTTTTTTTGTTCCCTCAACAGGATTAATATTTATTTAATTACTGAAAATAATTTGTTTAAAATTTTAAAAAATCGATTCCATATTGTGAATAAATCAGACCAAATTATGTTAATAAATTAATTTTATTTTTTTAATATTAGGTATAATATCTATGATAAATTTTATTTAGCTTGGTTAATTGTAAATTAGTTAATTTAGGTGTCATATTAAATTGATAAGCGCAAGATAATGAAACTAAAACCTGCCAAAATATTATTAAATTTTGTAAAAAATAATATTCAATCCTAATGATCTAAATTCACTCATTTATTGAATATTTTTTGACGAAAATGATTTATGTATTATAAAAACATAAGAAAATAACATGAAATTGAAAACATGTCACCCTTGTATCAATATAATTATTTTAATTTTAATATAGTGATGCACATGATAAAACCACAATAATATATTGTCACATAATATATAATGAAATTATTTAAATCATGGTATTTTTTTATAATTTATAGAGATTAGATAATTAACTTAATGTATTATACAATGAGGAATGAGAAATTATTTAATTGATGAAAACTAAATAATGTATTTTTAATTAAATTTATTGTACACATTTTAAGATCAAACAATTGGCCAAAACATATTATTATTGTATATATCATCCAGAATATTCATCGGTCGATTTATTGACCATTTTAAGACACATTAAATGATTATGACACACATATTATATAATTTAAAGTGATATTAATGTTTTTAAATTTTTATTATAATTAATATTATGTTTTTATGTTTTCATTTCTAGAATATAAATTCTAATAAAAGTATTATTATACATTATATGGAATTTATATTCTCCATTTTATTTAATTTTTACTTTTTACCTGACATATATATATATATTAAATACATACAAAATAATAATTTACTAATTATTTTACTAATGGGTTTACCATATTAATGATATTACAAATACTAAAATAAATATAATTTTGGTTAATTAATATATAAAACTTTTTTTATATATAACATTAACCCAAATTATATTCAATACAATATTTTTATCTATGGTAAAATATTATATTTATATTTTTAACTAAAATTAAATGAATACCTTCACGATTGACACTAGTGATATTGTGTTAAAATAATGACTTATTAAAATATATAGAAATCATAAAATATTTTATAAAATTATAAAATAATTGTGTTTTACTGTAAAATTTAATATATTAATCATTTTTTGTTCTATTGAAATCAAATTTGTAAAAATTAATCAATTTTAATAATTATAAATTTGACACCCGAATTAAAATTAACAGAGAATAAAAAGGGTAAAACACAATGTTAGGGTTTAAAAAGAAATTAAAACATGTCTAAAAATTATATATTAATTGCTGAAAAACCATATAGCATCGAATATTATAAATGATGAAATTTTATAGGATTCTTGATGTGTTTTGAATTTATTATAAATCAATTTTATTTCAGTTTCCAAAAGTTCCCCTCGCTTAAATTATAAAAAAGAACCCCCTCCCTCCATTCCCAACATCACTTTGAGCCTTAAAGTCAGCCATAACCTAAAAATTTCCCTAATAAACATCTATAGTTACATTAAAATGGTCATTCACTTCTCAAAAAGTCATATATATTCCACTGTGAGGTGGTGTAGAGTGAGATCTTTGAAGAAGAGATAATATCTACTACATATTCTTTTAAATTTATTACTTCATTAACATATTATTCATGATTTGTTTCTATTATAAAGTAATAAATCCAGTATCACATTTATATTTACATGTTATAATTATTATGTAATAACTATATTATATCTTTTATACATCCAATGAAAAATTAAATCACCATGTTTACGTACATTTGGCATATCGTCTCCAAATCGTGGTGTAATATATTTTTCACCACCATCACACATGGATGGGTATAATGATTAAAATAATAACTATATATGATTATTATAAAATGATATTGATTCTGGAACAAATTATATACCATCCACATCCAAACCATTTCACAATTAATGAAATAATATCGTCAATCATGCACACACGCGTCCTATAATCACCATGATGGAATGTGATTCATTCTACTTGATATTCATTAATGCATGATTTTATAAATTTATATAATGATAAAATATGATAAATATTAAATAAATATATTTTAGGATTTGATAAAACAATAACCTATGATGGGAATGAAGAACTTATACGAAAAAACGTGAATAACAAAATAAATTATTTAATACCCAATGGGGTAGTGATAATGTAATTAACAAATAGTTAATAATATGAGCAGTTATAATATTATAAAAACAATTAATATTATTTTGGAATAATTTAATGAAATTATTTAAACCCCTATAAAAGAGGTTCAGAAACATACGAGGGATCTAAGGCCTAAGGTAAGGGATAATTTCGCAATATCATTATTATCCTAGACTGTTTATATTTATTTATATATTGTGGTATAATTAGCATTGATGTCAAGGACTCCATAATATCATTTCCAAAATATTGTATCCATTATTCTACAATTTTATAATCTATTATACCCAATAGTTGAATTTTTTTTAAAATGTTATGTGTGGATTGTTTTTTTATTTTTTGATACAATGTACTATTTGACATATCTGACAAAGGCACGAGGAGAATGATTTCTTTAAACTTACATAGCATGAATGGTTTTTATGTTTTCATAAAAATTGTTTCCATGATAATTACATTATAATATTTTAGGATTATTTTAAATGATATTATTTTGTCTTAAAAGTTTGTGTAATTTTTTGAAAAGAAATAGTTTTTAAGAATAATTGATATTTTCATAATGAATTAATTCCATGACTTCAATAAAAATTAATTTCAATATAAGATGGAATTATTTTATTGGTTTATTTTTTAAGTATATTATCCCTATTATTCTTATTGATTAATTATGTTTATTATGGAATATTAATTATACAAGACATTTTATTTACATAGATTATGTTATGGTAAAATGAGGTTTAAACATCCCATATATTTCATTGGGTTATGATTTGATGAATGATTTATATTTTTCAGGCACACGAAATAATGATTTCATTATGAGATGGGTGGGATATATATCTCCCTCCAATGAATTTGGTAAAGAGTTATATCTCATGAGATATAAATGACATGAATGAAATGTAAATCTAGCTCAGTGATAGAGGACATGAACAAAAAGTAAACATGGTTTAGTAATTTAGGGATGGAATGTTATGTAAAATCTGTTTAGTAATATAGGGCTAGAACAAAGAGTGAACAAAGTTATATATAGTATTTTTTTTCACAATTATGGTCTTGAAAATGAGAATTGTCTAATATTGAAATAATTTTCAATGCTTTTTTCTTTCCCATAATTCCATTTTTTATGAAAATGATATTTTATTTTAGTCTTTGTTCAATTATGATTTATTCCTTATGAACTGGAATGATATATTTCACAAGTGGAGATTTTTAATTATTGTTATAAATGATATTATTTTAAATATTTATGATAATATTTTTACATTCTTATTTTTATGTTTTGATTGATATTATCCTTGTTTAACCATACTAAAAAATTGATATCACCTTTTCTATAAATTTTCTTTTTCCTATAATATAAAAAACATTTAAGGAGGAAAAATAAAAGGGGAAAATTTTGTTGGAGTTTTTGAATATCATTCACAAAAATAGAATAATGTGTTACATGTTCACAAAGGCACTAAATATATATGTTCATTGGGTGTCTTTTGGTTGAATTTTTTAAGAATTACATAAATCAAATGTAATGTTCATGTTTGTAATGTTGTGATCTTTACAGCAGGTATCGTAGTTATGGTTTGGTTAACCACTGGAAACTAGGATGTAAATAAATTATTGAGATCATCAGATAAATTTTTAAGGATATGAATAGGGATGTACCTAAGGATAGGTATAAATATACGTTATAATCATAGAACTTTGTTAACAATATTTGATTTCATATGCTGAAATAGTGTTAGTAATTTACCTTGGTTATGGGATTTCAATCAATGATAATTATTTCTCACACATATCTTTCTGGTATTTGTAAATAGAATAAACTAGATATAATAAGGATAAAATTGAATGTTTAAAATGTGTAATATATGGGTATTATGAAATTCAACATCATAAGTGGAAATATCATGAATCGAATCATAAAGGTACAATATTTATTAGTTATACTGATGAGGATAAAGATATTGTAAATGAAATGTGAATGGAATGGGATGTTCATGAATTATATTTTAAATTAAACATAATATGAGTTTTTATTATTATGGTTGGTGAACATTAATACATAATTCATATTTTAGGATTGACTATGATGGTGGATCCCGTATAATGTTTTTAGAATAAATTTGTTTTATTGAGGTGTATATGTTTTAGAATTCAATGATTATGTAATATTAATCCTGAAATATATATGTGTTTTCAAGATTATTTTTTAATTATGTTTTAGGAATGATATGAAAATATTTCAACGAAACATTAATTGTGATTTAAGGGTAAGGTGATATATTTTGAGAACACGTGATTATGGTAACTATAACAATTAATATGTCCCTTATGTTAAGATATTAATTTTGGGATAATGGTATGTTGGATTGAAATAAGTAAATTCGATGATACATGTTTCTTGGAAACTAATAAGAGATTTATTTGTGAGGGTTATGCTATAATGGATGAATTATAAAAATTTATGGGACATAAAGTATATATCCAATAAATTCTCTAATATGGGAAATAAATTTTTTTAATAACATATATTTTAATTAATAATACTACACTGACTCAAGAGAATACATATAGAATGTTTACACAGGTTTGTAATGTGAACAACTAGACACACCTTAAGATATATGGGGGATATGTGATAATATGTGCTTGTTTAACTCTTTGTAGTGTTTTGTTTTTCATATTCTAGAAGGATTAGATGGTAATAAATTTAGGTATATTAAGTGTTAAACTTTAGATGAAGTTCGTAAGATTATACTATTCTCACACTGTAGGTGGACATATGCATATTTGTTATGTTGTTTTAAATTTTTATTGTGGTGGATACATATGGAATGAACTATCATTCAATTTATGGAACACATGATCTACTAATGCTTCAGCAATGAATAATTAAACCACATTTCTTTGTATAAGAGTCGAATTGTAAAAATTTTTGTGGCATAATAGATAAAGAGATTGTACTGGAATCAAGTATGAATATCCTCTCATTCAAATCCATAAACATTAGTAAAAGGTATCATGATGTAAAAGGGTATATTGTTATTAACATTTTTTATGATATCAATGACCTCGTTCAAACTTAATTAGTTTATTATTTTGCAATAATTAACATTAAATTGATAACTGACATTCTTGTGATCTATAATCTTTATGAATATTTTTGCTTTTTTGCATGCCGAAACATCAAAAATGTTATCCCACATAGATAAATAGATATAATTTTCATAGAGTATCAATTTATTCTATATATAATATTTTAAAATGATCATTGAGTCTTATTTTACTATATGGGTTTCTATCCTTTTATAACACCGACGAATTTCGAGAGAGAAATTAATTTAATTTATGACATCCCGAAAATAAATATAAATGTATCAATAATATTTGGTTGATTATTATGAGTATTTTTATTATTATTGTTTTTATTTTTTTAATATTAATTTCATACTTGTAATCAAAAAATGGTTTGATGTTTTCAAATGACCTAAACTACTATTTATAAGACCATTTTAACCATTAATGTTAAATATTAACATTTAATGTGGTAATTGTCATATGATTGTATAATTGTTATATATTTGGACAATATTAAATATGATATGTAATTATCTATTTTTATAATTTCAAATGTTTTAAATTTATTAATGTGTTATATTTAGTTAAATGAAAATATGGTTTCAAATAGAATATGTATTTCAAATTTTGATTTCAAAAAATACAATACTTATAACATTGATTATAACATCCCATGTAAATAAAAATAAGACATATTTAATATTTATTATTATTTGTGGATTAAAAATTAATTTTACATTAATGGGGATTATATGTTCGATAGTTTACCTGATACGCAACAACAAGTTTCTTTTAAATCTTACGTTTCACACTAATAATATAATATTATTAATTTAAATGGTATTTAACTCCTAGTCATTGTATTAGTGGGAATTAACAAAACTAACTACAATATGATTATACATGTTATTTAAATGTACTTAAATTTATCCAATAAAAGTTAAGGGCTTAAAATTTGAATGAATCTAATTTTAAGCATAATTTATATAAAAAGGTTTATTTAATCTATTTTAATGGATAACCCTCTTTGAATTTAATTTTGGTCACTATAATACATTTTATTTGACAAAATAAAATCCTTCTTTATAATGGGATCATTAAAATTTAATTTCTGTAATTTTTTTTAATTTTTCTGATAATGTTCATTTTCTAATAAACAATGACAAATATTGTATTTTAATTCAATACTTTGTTTTAATATAATTTATTTATATGGTTAAATTATCTTTTTCATTGGTTTTAATGTGTAATTATAATATTTTTTTATAATTTATTCCAATGTTGGTCATTGGAATAAATTTTACATTGAAATTTGACATAAACATGTTTCAATGTTTTGATAGATATTATTTCTTAAAAACACGCTATTTGTTTTGATAACGGGAATTAATTTTAAAATTAATTAATTCCACTTAAATTTTAAAAATTTTGTAAAATATACATAATTTTTTAATTTTTAATATCAAATATATCTTAGGCTGAATTTTATCTATTTTTTTGAAAAACCGCAATTTTTTTGAATAGGGAAACCACTTAGTATTAGTTAAAAAACTGACTTTTTCATTTAAATGTAATTTTACCGCTTTTGTGAATTGAATTTTGGAAATCATACATATATGGTTTTTATCAAGAAGTAATGTTTGGTTCAATAAGCTGAAATTAATTTTTGGTGAAACGTAACTTTTGACTTTTATTTACCATGATTAAAGGTAAAAAGGGAATTCAAGGATAAAAGAATATTAAAATAATACAAAATTGAAATAACACTAATCCTAACCTTATTTGATGAGTAATTTATGAACATGGTAATCTTTGGGTCGATTGTGAGATCCCATTGAGCCACTAATGAATGACAATGACACATTATATTAATGAATTTAATGTAATGGAAAAATGACAGAAGATAATATCATTTAGTAAATTAATTTTTATAAGTGGTTATATAATTTATATTTATGACTATAAATATTCATTGGAAATATTAAACTATTTCCTACATCATGGTATTTTTTCATAATTTTTATACATCAAATAAATTAAATTATTTATGACACAATAATGATGAAGTGTTTACCTCATTAATAAATAATTTTAATAAATAAGATTATAATGATTAAAATATTATCCAAAACCCATCCAATTATGATTGGATGATTTTATATAGAATATGAGACATATTATCTTATACTTTTATTATTTTTGTACATTTAGAAACTGAATATAATTATATAATAAAATGATATTTTCACATGTTCCTGAAGATCCCCTCCTCTCCCTTATAAAAGGAGACAACTTCTATCGAATTCCTCACACCTATCAAGCCTTTTGGCTCGTCCATACTCTTCCCAATTCAGATATCTACATCCCTGTCCTCCACTTAGAAGCCTAAACATAGGAATAAGGAACGTCAATAAGTCCTTTTCTTCAAAGCAAACAGAATTACCCAATTAATGGTAACATTTTCACTTAAATTTATTTCTTTTATTTTACTTCTCCAACCCCTAAAATCATTGTATTATTTTCATTTGTAACAACACCATTATCCTCAATATAATATTATTTTTTATGACATAGATTCTAACTACACATACACACACCTTCATCTAATGGTTGAAGCACATAATGATTTTGTAAATGGAAAACTAAAGCCTCACGAAACGACGATTGTTCAAATATCTCCAACAGCGTATCATGTTGGCCATTACGATGGAACTATATATATATATGATATATATTATGTTTATATTTTATTTATTATTCTATATTTTTCCATTTATATAAATACTTTATGGTTTCTATAGTGGGTAAATACGATAATCAAATTAGAGGAAGTGCAGACTACCGCCCCCACAAAGTGATATGACTCGTTAAATGCCTTATGTAGGACATATAAAGGATGGAGATAATAATATTGTATATGATATTATAATGTAATTATAATATAACTATGTATTATTGTGTTATTAATTTCATTAAAATAAGAAATAGAAATGGAAGTACTGTTAATGCGTACGTACGACATACCGTCTCTATGAGTGGTGCATTTCATTTCTTAACTCTAAATGTTATAAACTATTATAAATACAAGTATATATTGGATATATATGATATATATGATATCAAAATAATTAATATCATTCTGAAGATAATGGATATCATTCCACATGAACTACTTGTAATTGTAAGGTGTTCATTTTTATTCAAGTACCAAATATCAACAAAACAACCGTTATTAAATTAAATGATTACATAATGTTTATAACATGGTAATAAGTAATATAAATGTAATAATAATATATAAATAATGGTTCTTAAGCAAGTATAAATAAACATTAGTTTATTATTCAAGAGATCAATGAACAAACGGGTCAAGTCGGACAACGAGGTAATGGATTTCTTATCTCACTTTTAATTCCGTGAGATTTCCATTGTTCGCCACTTCTTTATTGAATTTGGTGTAATGTATACTGAAATTATTATATATTAGCATGATAATTTTTATATTCATGGTATTTTTTTATTCATTTGATGGTTATTATCTTTTGGTCATACGAATTGATTGATTACAACGAGGTAAGAGGTTTTATCTCACTTTTATTCTTGTGAGATCCAGGCTGTATTTGTCATTATTTACATTGAGTGGTGTATGTAATGCCAATTATTTTAATGTTTTTGTAATATAATTTCATTTATAGGTATTTACATTTAAATTTTATGGTCCTTATTCCATTTGACATATGTTTTGTAAGTAATCAAATCCATAAAGGAAACATTCACCCTCCTCTTTTTAGAAGACATCTTTTCTTATGTCTTTTAATTTACATATTATTTTTCTTGAAGATGTTATTAAATATATTTATGTATTTAAACTTTATTTCCAAGTGATTATATTCCCTTTTTATCTCACCAACTCATTTTATGAATTTTAATGTCGTTAGGCAGTCAAATTTTTACGAGGGAACTTCTTAACCCAATTTCAATTCATTGGGTTCAGCTTGTAATTCATGAATATGTCATCCGATGAGTATGTGTGAATTAACTATGATTATTTCACACTTAATATCAACTTATATTGGGTTTATTAATATTTCACCCACATAATTATTTGATTTATTTATCCGTAATTTAAGGACACCATCTTTACAAGGGATTTCATCTCTATTTACATTTCAACTTTGACATCATTTTTGTTAAGCACCAATTCATTCTTATATGGTGTATATACTATAACTTTACATATTATGTCATGAATCCCTTTATTATCATGATATTATAATGTTCTTATTAAATGTTATTCCATAAATTATTTGTACTCAAGAGTCTCTCATTTTGTTAAAATCTCATTAACTAAAATATCATTTTAAATGTTTTAGAGATTTATAATTCTAAATATTTATCATTAATGTCCATGTTTTAGATTTTTTTTTGAGTATTTATTTATATGGAAATTAATGTTTTAAAATAATAATTCCATTAAAAGCTTCAATGTGGTAAGAGACATTTTGATTTAAAAATCGCTTTTTAAATGGTTTATGAAAATGGAATAATTATTTCAATATTGTGAAATTACTTCTTGTGATTTAAAATGGAATTATACTAATGAAATGTTTATATTTGAAATATTTTATGTTCTATAATGGTACATGGTCATTTAATGGGTGGTTACATGATAAACAATATGAAGGTTGGTTCCGTGAAAACCAGGACGGGTGGTTACGTTATATCCTCTAATGCATTGGATATGGAAGTCGGTCGTATGGATATTCAATTTAGCGATATGTATGGAAGTTGATTTTATGGTTATTCCATTTATGTATGTTTATATCCCAAGTTACCTTCATATGTTATGTGTTCATTATATGGATTATATGGTAAAATTTTTGTTACAAAAGGGTAAGTAGTGATATTTTATTCAGAGAAGGGTATTTAGCTATTTTTAAAGGTGAAAAGTAATACATTTGTTAAAGTATTCATTTTTACTTGTTGTTTTGAAAAACTAACAGTTTTCCTTCTTGTGTATCCCTTACTAAGATTTTTAGGCTCAAACCATGTTTTTTTGAAATGTTTTTCCCAGTAAAAAATGTGGAATGGGGTCAATGATGGGATCAAGGAAAAGTCATGCAGTCATAAATATAGATCTAGACATGAATTTTTTTTCATGAGTTTTTATTTTATGAAAATATGGATACTGGTAAGAAGTTTCTACTTTGTAATCATTTGAGATGTAATAGTAATGTCTTAATTATCTAAAACTATAAACCTGAAAATATCCTAGATGTGAATTATTCATTTAATTCAATATTATATAAGGTTTAAGGTTGGGTCCTCATAGTTGGTATTAGAGGTCAGTTTAGATAACTTTAAGAGTTAGGTTATTATTAAATTAACATACATAATTTAATGTATGGTAATATAGAAATCATATAGCATTTATAGATTACCATGTTGCTTCGTCTAAGATATGTCTATGAAAAGAATTATTTTTCTTAAGGGAAACAGAGCATCTTTTCTTGGAAGGAATACAGAGGAGAATGACCTTCCAAATCAGTAACCTGAGTTGTTCGGAATCAGAAATGAGAAGTTTACTACTGCGATGGATTAGTTGAATCAAGTGATAAAAGGTGGCTGTGTTTATTGATGTTTTTTTATTCTTAAAGTAAAGGGGATCATGAAAGTTATTTAAGGGTTTTCTTTCAAACCTTATAAGAAAAGTAATTTTTTGGGAAATTCAGCAAGTGTGATTTTTGGTTACAACGAATTTATTTCCTTGGTCACATTGTTTCAATAAATGGAATAACTATTGATCATACAAAAACAAAATTTGTTGAAGAATGGACAAGACCCACAAATATAACCGAGATTCGTAGATTTATTGGATTTTCTGGTTATTACCATATGTATGTCGAAAAAGTTTCATGATTATCTAGTCCAGTGACTAAGTTACCTCAATTGTTTTCTCGTTTGGACAAAATAACATGATGATTGTTTTCGGGAATTGAAAAGAAGATTGGTGAATGCTCCTGTTTTAGCGCTGTCATCCGGAAATGGTGAGTTTGATATATATAGTGATGATTCGTTGAAAGGACATGGTTATGTCCTTATGGAAAATGATTTGGTAATTTATTATGCTTTACATGAGTTGAAATTTCATGAGATAAATTAACCTACCCATGATTTGGAATTAGCTGATGTTGTTTTTGATTTAAAAATTTGGAGGCATCATTTGTATGGCGTGATGTGTGAAATATATACTAATCAAAAAAGATTGAGGTATATATTCATTGAAAAAGAATTGAACATGATACAGATGAGATGGTTGGAATGAATAAAGTATTATGATTTCACGATCCTTTACCATGCAGGAAATGGAAATAAAGTGGTTGATGTGTTGAGTCAAAAAAGTAATTCTTCATTAACTATTTTATGTTTTGAACAAGATCCTTTGGTTTTTGATTTGATGAACATTGTCATAGAAGTTGTTGGTGCAAGAAAATCTTCTGTTTGGTATCAGGTGTTAGTGAGATCATCTCTATCAGAAAGAATAAAGCATGTGTAGAAAGAAGATAGCGAGTTACAAAAAAAGGCACAGTTGGTTCAGAACGGTAAGTTTCCTGAATTAAACAATGATAATTATTATGTTTTGAGGTTTTTAAAGATATTATTTGTTCTTTGTGATTCAATTTTGAAGAAAGAGTTGTTATCTGAAGGTTATAGTTCTCCATTATCAGTTCATCCAAATGGTACTAAGATGTACAGAGATTTTCAAGAGTACTATTGGTGGGATTGAATGAAAAGTGATGTTGTTGATTTTAAGGTGAAGTGTTTGAATTGTCAGCAGGTTAAAGCAGAGCAGATGTTAACAAAAGGAATACTTCTGCCTTTAATGGTGCCAGAGTGGAAATGGGAAAATATATCCATGGAGTTTAGTTGTGGGATTACTAAAGACATCTCAAGGTAATAATGCAACCTGTGTTATGGTTGATCGATTGACTAAATCTGCACATTTCCTTCCTATTCGAGATACATTGCCTCTACATCAACTTTCTCAGTTGTATATTAAAGATATTATCATGTTGCATTGAGGTTCCCTCTCCATTGTATCTGATTGTGATCCCATGTTTACTTATAACTTTTAGAATGGCCTTCAGAAGTCGTTTGGTACTAAATTAAATTTTAGTACAATTTCTCATCCAAAATCAGATGGATATTCAAAACGAACCATTCAGTCCATAGAGGATATTCTATGTTCTTTTTCACTAGATTTCCAGTGAAGTTGGGACCAACATCTTTTTTTGGTTGAATTTTCATATGATAATAGTTTTCATTCTAGTATACAGAAGGCTCTATTAGAGGGATTATATGGAATGAATTTTCTAACTCTATCTTTTTTTGGATGAAGTAGGTGAAAGGAAGATGATGGGACCATAATTGGTAGGATATATGGAAGAGAAATTTCAAATGATTCAGAAGCACATGAGAACAGCTAAGAGCATATAGAAAAGTTATGCAGATAACCGGAGGAAGGATCTTCATTTTGAAGTAGGTTATCATGTTTTTCTCCAAGATTCTCCATTGAAAATTTTTATGTGTTTTGGTAATAAGGGAAAGTTGATTCCGAGATTCATTGGACCTTATGAAAGCCTAGAGAAAGTTGGATCTGTTGCGTATAGAGTGCATTTACCTCCATGATTATCCTTAATAAACTATGTTTTTCATGTTTCGATGATGAGAATGTATATAACATATCCATCTCATGTTTTTATCCCAGAAGTAGTCCAGTTAGAAGAGAATATCTTTTATGAAGAACAAAAAGTCTAGATTATTGACCATAGAGACCATGTGTTTCCAAATAAGGTAATTCACCAGGTAAAGATTTTGTGAAAAAACCACATGGTTGAAGAGGCAATGTGGGAATCTGAAAATGATATTAGGGATAAATACCCCACTTATTTTGATAAGTAAAATAATTAGGATCAAATTACCAAAAGGGGGGAAGGATGTAACTTCCCAGGTAAATATAGAATAATACATATTTAATATTTTTTAGTATTTGTGAATTAAATATTAATTTTACATTAATGGGGATCTATGTTCGATAGCATACCCGATACGCAAAAACATGTTTCTTTGAAATCATATGTTGCGCACTAATAATATAATATTATTATTTTAAATGGTAGTTAACTCATAGTCGTTGTATTGGTCGGAATGAATAAAATAACTACAATGTGATTATACATATTTTTAAAAGTATTTACATTTATTAAATAAATGTTAGGTGCTTAAAATGTGAATGAATCTAATTTTATGTAGCATTTATATTAAAAGGTCGATATAACTTTTTAATGGTGAATATTCTTTAAATATAATTTTGGTAACTTTAATACAATATATTTGATTAAATAAAATAATTCTTTACAAATGGGGACATCAAAATTTAGTTTGTGTAAATTTTTGGAATTTTTCTAAAAAAGTTCATTTTATAATGAAAAAAAAAATATTTTATTTTAATTCAAAACTGCAATTCAATAAAAAAAATTTGTATGGATGGATTATATTTTTAATTGGTTTTGAAGTGTAATTATAATATGTTTTTACCATTTAATCAAATGTTGGTCCTTATAATTAATTTTACTTTGAAAGTTTACATTAACATGTATCAATATTTTGATAGTTATTGTTTCTTAAAAACAAGCTATTTGTGTTGATAACGGGAATTAATTTTAAAATTAATTAATTCCACTTATATGATTTGAATTTTGTAAAAAAGTCATAATTTTAGAATTTGTAATATCGAATATATCATAGGTTGAATTTTTGTTATTTTTCTGAAAATCATTAATTTTAGATGAATAGTAAATCCACTTAGTATTAGTTAAATAAACTGACATTTTCATTTAAAGGAAATTTTACCACTTCTATGAATTGAATTTCAAAAATCCAAAATACAATGTTATTATCAAGAAATAAAATTTGGTTCAATAAAATGAAAATAATTTTTGGTGAGAAGTAACTTTTGACTTTAATTTACCGCAGTTAAAGGTAATTAAGGTAAATCATGGTTAAAAGAATATTATAATAATTCAAAATTACCAAAACTGTAAAGACCCAAAAAATTCAGGGGAATTTTTTTTCTTAATTTTCATTTGAATTTTACAAGAACGCAGTTTCGGACGACACCTGATTCTGAGGCCCGGTGTGCCCGAAATCATTTTCCGAAGGTTGGATTGGGTACGTTCAGTGAACGAACGAGCATGTTTTTTCTAACTTTTGAACCGGTGCCCGGAATTGAATTATGAGGGCACCGATGATCTTGCAGCACCGATTTTCACTTAAGGAGACCTTTTCCGAGGTTGCGTTTTATGCGGGTTGAGAGTTAGTTTTCGGGATTTTAAATTAAAGTTAAATAAAATATGGAAACATATTTTATTTTTATCCAAGTTTGTTATATCCTCCCAAAGGGAGTTAAGGGTGGGACCCACATCCACTGAAACTCCGATGAGAGGATTAAGTGTGGTGGGGCCCACACGAACCCTAACACTTCATCTCCTCTTTTAACTCCCAATAACTCCTCTCTAATTAATCTTGATAGCTAGGGTTATTAATTGAGTTAAGTTGTTTTAATTTCAAACTTTTGAAATTCAAGTTGTTTAGTTGTGTAAATAAAATAAGCTTTAAGCTTATTTTATTTGGTTATCATCCTTTGTCCCATGGAGAGGTTTTGGGAAGCTCTCTCTTCATCTTCTTCAACCTTGATGAAGAACACGTAGAACACTTAAGCTCCGACGATGGACGCTGCTTCTCTTCTTTGTAGCCGGTGTGTTTTTGAAGATCGACAACGCCGTTTCTTCAATATTCTTCCCGTTTCAACGAATGGAGACGCCGTTTCCTCCCCGGACTATCTCTGTCAGCTTACGAAGCTTCTCCAGTGACGTACCTCTTCGGACGCACCTCGACGTCAATGGAAACGACATTCAATTTCCACGACACCCGACCTCCGTGACAATAGACTTCTTGCGGCTTGTTGACGTGCTCCGTACTTGAAACCGAGGTAGGGGTTTATTTTATTATTTTTTTGTTCATGATTTATACCTGTGTTTATTTCTTCAGGAAATTTGTCCAATTGTTAGTGAATAACGTGAGGGGGCCGGACTGCACGAACACAGACAACCCTCCTCCTTTTTCATGTTGATTCTGTTGTGGATTGAAATGGCTGTGGCGCGGTGCCGTCGCACCGCGCAGGATCATACAAGAAGAAACATGCGGCGCCGTCGCGCCGCGTCGAAAAAATAATGCAAGGACGCGACGCCGTCGCGCCGCATCGAAGAAAGTTGAAGACACTGCGGCCGGAGCGGGGCCGCGGTGGAAGGGCGCGACGCCGTCGCGCCGCACCGGACGACGAAGGCCGCGGCCGGTTCCAGGCCGTGGCGGAACAAGAATACCGGTGGCCAGCCGGGCCGCCGGTGTCGGAAGCCCGAAGGGGACCGGCCTTTGCCGGTCCCGTTGAAGAAGAATCGGCCGGCCAGGTTGGGCCGACCGGAAGGGAGGAAGACCGGGGGAAATTAATACCCCCGGCCAGCAAAAAGGCCCCCCATTATTGGGGGGGGGGTTCACAAAAGGGGGCAGGCGCCCCCGTCCTCAATCAGCTCGGCCGAAGGCCAAGCTGGCAGCACGGCCAGCGCGCTGCCTTGCGCCGAACCGGCGCGCCTGGCTGGTCCGCCAGGCCAAGCCGGGTCGGGCCGCGCCGGGACGGGCCGCGCTGGGCCGGGCCGCGCTGGGCCGGGCCGCGCCGGGCTGTGTCGGTCCGGGTCGACCCTATTCGGGGTGGGTCGACCCGGTTCGGGCCAACCGGGGGGTCTCGGGCCGGGACGGCCTGGGCCCGAAACCCCCGTTACCGAGTGGTTTGGATTTAAATGCCCGTAACTCAGGCTACAGACCTCCAAACGACGCGCTGTCAGCGGCGATGCGATCCTTGGATCTAGACGGTCGTTTCAATATATCGCACTCAAGGTTTCAGAATACTTTGAGTTCGGCCAGGTTGGTTCGTACGCGAAACCAACCGGGCCCTCAGAGCGGAAACACTCATATCTTGAGCTACGGACGTCCGAATGACATGCCGTCAGCTTTGTTGAGTTCCTCTAAGTGAGACGGATCTTTTGGCTTACTCCGCTCAAGGTTTGGATGTCGTCAGAGTGCGGTTGTGTTGGTTCGCTCACGAAACCAACCAGGCTCCTGGAACAAAAAAGTCAATAACTCACAGACCGGGCGTCCGATTGATGCGCCGTCTGTCTCATTGTGTTCATGTTGACGATACAGAACTTTTTGAATCCTCCTCCCAAGATTTGGATGCAGATGGATAGTGGCCGGGTTGGATATCACCGAAATCCAACCGGGCCCCTGGAACGGAAAAGCTGATACCTTTCTGACATAACGTCTGTTTGACGAACAGTCAACGACGTTGGTGATCTAGTTGAGAAACGGTCCCTATGGGTATACCCAATGAGAGTTCGGTGTACAGTTGAGATACGGCCGGGTTTGGTTTGCTCACGAAACCAAACGGGCTCCTGGGATGAAAAGGCTAATAACTCACAGACCAGGCGTTCGATTGACGTGCCGTCTATTGCGTTGAGACCACTATGACGAGGCAGTCATTTGAGATACTTCTTTGTGGGCCATTGAGATACTTGGAGTATCAACTTGTAGCTCGTGGAGCGGACCCTCCCAGAGACGAGCGGACAGAGTACGGAGACCGTGTAGCCGGTCGAGACCTGAAGACTGCTTGTCCGATTCGATTCAGAGTGACTTACGTTGCCCATTGGGGAGCACTACTTTGTGAGGTGGCAGACCCATAGCGGAGGAGCACTACTGTGTGAGGTGGCAGACCTGCGGTACTCGACAGGAGGAGTACCTCTGTAGGCTATGAGGGGAGAGCACTACTATGTTGGGTGGCAGAACCCGGCAGGAAGCACTTTTGTGTGAGGTGGCAGGCCTGCGGTACTCGACAGGAGGAGTACCTCAGCAGTCTTAGGATAGTGAGCAGTACCTCGGAGTCATGACAGGACCACTGTACACTCTAGAGACGAAGCTCTTCAGCAGTTACATTTTCGATAATGAAAATCCTAGTTTGAACTGAGACTTTTGACCTTTGTGTTTCCTCATGATTTTGAGGGGTCACTTGATAACTTAGGTATATGTATGGGTATATAACTGGGTAGTGGTTATCCATTGATTTCACAATCCTTGTGTTTCCTCGTGATTGAGATGGGTTACTTGATAACATAGGTATATGTATGGGCATATATCTAAGTAGAGGTTATCTGTTGAGATCTTCTTGTGGTTATCCTTGTTGGTTTTAGTGAGACCTTGAGTGTCTCGGGGTCCCTACTAAGTATCGTTATACTCACCCCTACACGGGATATGGCCGCACTTCTTTGTGTTGGTTGTAGACGACGGACAGCGTTGATCGTGGTTGATTCTTGCTGAGCAGGACGGTACCTGGAGGTGGACCACTAGGTGGGACGTGCTTGGAGTAGACAGCGGGACCCAAGGAGCAGTGGAGCTATCTGTATCCACCCTACAGGTGGGATTTCTAGTGGACATCTCGACGTAGCGGATTTTACTTTACAGTTGTTGTTTTCCCTTTCATGTTGTACTTTATTTTCAGTTTGGGTTTGTATACTAGCCCATTTAC
The DNA here is from genome assembly GCA_963277665.1 of Viscum album. Lineage (NCBI taxonomy): Eukaryota > Viridiplantae > Streptophyta > Magnoliopsida > Santalales > Viscaceae > Viscum > Viscum album. The sequence continues at coordinate 964,209,129 of OY728133.1, read as the reverse complement.
TTTTCCGCACATCAGTTGTACTATGTTTTTTACTTAGTGTTTACTTTCCGCTTGCTTACTCTGTGGTGCTTGTTTACATTACAAAGGAAATGCCTTCCCTTTTTACCGGGATTTACGCCTTGGTGCTGGTCGCCAGCCCCTGGACTATGGAAGGTGGGCTTGGGGTAGTCACGACACGGTCCCCGAGGATGGGTCGTGACAAATTGGTATCAGAGGAGATCCGTTCTATCGCAGAACATATAACTCTGATGTTTCTTTCTGTGAAGCAATAATGTTAAGAGTACCGAGTGTGGTTTTCAGTTTAGGGAGTCCAGTGTTGGTGCGGGCGGCCGATGTATCCATACATCAGGACCCTGACAATAGATTTCCGACTTTGTGCACGATAACACTGATTGCGTGTGTGTTTTCCAGAAGTTTTCTTTAAATGTCATCTCAAACAAGGTCAGCTCACCAGGTATAATCTTTTGACCGTGTCACGTTGCTTCTTTCAAGATGCCTCCCCATGGACGACCAGCTAGAGCCCCAAGAGTGGTGCGTACTGATAGCCCACTGAGCGATGAGGTCTCAGTATAGGGCCCTATTCCTGTTGAGGCACCAGTGGAGGCACCAGCGGTACTACTACCCGTTGGGCCACCGATGCCACCAGCCCCAGCAGCAGAGGATGCACGTCGCTTGAGATCACTGCATGAGTTCCAGCGCCAGTGGCCACCCAGGTTTCAGGGAGGGATGGACCCGCAGGCGGCTGAGGACTGGCTGGAGGCTATGGTGAGAGTCTTCACGCTAGTGGGGACGCCAACATATTTAATGGTGATCCTTGCTGCCAGCCTTCCTCAGGCAGTAGCAGGCAGATGGTGGAGCATGATTCTCCAGATGCATGATGAGGCGACACTTCTATGGGCAGACTTCGAGAGCCTGTTCCGGGCATAGATTGTACCAGACACCCTTTGAGCGGTGCGTATACATGAGCTACTTCAGCTGCGGCAAGGTAGCATGCCAGTGGCGCAGTACTCAGTGAGATTCACCGAACTCTCGCGCTACTCCACAGATATGGTACGAGACCCGTTCTTTAGGGCCCGAACCTTCGAGCAGGGGCTCAGGCGGGAGATCAGAGCTTCGGTTGGATTGCACAACATTCCAACGCAGACAGGAGTGTTGGAGCCAGCCCTCTTAGTGGAGAGTTTTCTTGGTGAGCAGTCTCCAGTAGTAGGACCCACCACTAGCCGGCATGCGGCAGAGTCTTCTGTAGAGGGCAGTAGACAGATGACACAGGGGTCTAAGAGGACCAGACCTACAGGTGGTTGACCGCGTGACTTAGTGTCGGTAGTGCGGGGCACCAAGGGAAGTGATAGAGGTAGACCTGCCATGAGGTTTTACTCCTGTGACGGAATTAGTCACATAGCATGTGACTGTCCAACCCACCATGCAGATGACCAGCAGTTAAATGAAGAACCTCTGAGGCAGAGGAAGAGGTTCGAACAGGGCGGCCATGGCAGAGGAGCTGGCCGGGCAGTTGGAGGTGGACGACCCTTCGAAGTGTTGCCACCACCACCACTAGGAGGTCATCCCCGAACGCAGGGAGTTGGTGGACATGCGAGAGCTCAGCTTCAGGCAGCTGCGGCCTTCGATCATGGAGCTCTTGGAGCAGATGGACAGGAGCAGAACTAGTAGATACGTCATTTGTACTTCTAGTTCCTTGTTGCTATTGTGTAGCATCTTTGTCTTATGAGCTGCAATAATAAAAGATGCATACCTTTGTGATGTTTTCAGTCCTATCCTCTTTTGTGTTGTTATTAAGAGAATCCAATTAAGACCGTTGACTTGACCCTCACTTTCGAGTTTTCAACTGATGGAGACCAAGTGACCACACACTGATGCCGACAGTGTGACTCGACCCTTGGAGGAGAGAATGACAGTTGGATCTCTTGGTAGTTACGTCGAGGCCTTACGACATCATCCATGGCATGAATGCATCATTCATGTCAGGATTGACTGTATTAGGTAATGAATGTGGTTCATCTAGGGGAAGAGACCCAATTTCTATTTTTTGGAAAAGAAGAAATCATTGCAGCTCTTGTGAGACTAGAGAAGGTCCAGGTCATCCAAGAGTGGATGAGGATGGAAAAGGGCCGACAGAAGCCTTATGCTGATAGGACTTGGAAGCCTCTAGAGTTCGAGGATGACCATTACTTCCTTATACGAGTCTCACCTTAACGTGGTTTACGAAGATGTGGTCAGGGAGGCAAGTTATCTTCGAGGTTCAACAGACCTTTCTATGTCCTCAGCTGGGTAGGCAAGGTGGTTTATAGCTTGGCCCATCCACTTCAGTTGCACTAGGTGCACGAAGTTTTCCACGTATCTCAACTGAGGAGATACGTGCTCGACCCTAGGCATAGCATCGACCATGAGGAGCTAGATGATGGCGATTGGGTGTCTTCCACGGAGTTTCCAGTGGGGATCGAGGATCGACAGGAGTGGATCCTACGAGGACGATCGATACCTCGGGTGAGCTTTCTTTGGCAGTACGGGAACCTCCAGGTAAGCACATGGGAGCAGAAGGCTCAGAAGAATGCTCAGTACCTCCTTTGTTTCCCTAAGTTTGTTGTGAAGCTTTACGAGGACGTAATTCCCTGTGGTGGGAGTAATGTAAAGACCCATAACATTCAAGGGAATTTTTTTTCTTAATTTTCTTTTGAATTTTACAAGAACGCAGTTTCTGACGGCACCTGATTCCGAGGCCCGGAGTGCCCGGAATCATTTTCCGAAGTTTGGCTCAGGTACGTTCAGTGAAGGAACGAGCGGGGTTTTTTTAACTTTTGAACCTGTGCTTGGAATCGAATTTCGAGGGCACCGATGATCTCGCAGCGCCAATTTTCGCATAAGGAGACCTTTTTCGAGGTTGTGTTTTATGCTGGTTGAGAGTTATTTTTGGGAATTTTAAAATGATGTTAAATAAAAATGGAAACACATTTTATTTTTATCCAAGTTGGTTATATCCTCCCAAAGGGGGTTAGGGGTTGGACCCACATCCACATAACCTCCCTTGAGAGGATTAAGTGTGTTGGGGCCCACATGAACCCTAACACTTCATCTCCTCTTTGAACTCCCAATAACTCCTCTCTAATTAATCTTGACAACTAGGGTTATTAATTGAGTTGAGTTGTTTTAATTTCAAACTTTTGAAATTCAAGTGGTTTAGTTGTGTAAATAAAATATGATTTAAGCTTATTTTATTTGGTTAGTATCCTTTGTCCCTTGAGAGGATTTGGGAAGCTCTCTCTTCATCTTCTTCAACCTTGATGAAGAACACGTATAACAATTAAGCTCCGACGAAGGACGCCGCTTCTCTTCTTCGTAGCCGGTGTGTTTCCGAAGATCGGCGACGTCGTTTCGTCGATCTTCTTCCCGTGTCAACGAAAGGAGATGCAGTTTCCTCCCCAGACTATTTCCGTCAGCTTACGAAGCTTCTCCAGCGACGTACCTCATCGGACGCTCCTCGACGTCAATGGAAATGACGTTCGATTTCCGTGATGCCCGACCTCCGTGACACTAGACTTCCGCGGCTTGTCGACGTTCTCCGCAATTGAAACTGAGGTAGGGGTTTATTTTATTATTCTTTTGTTCATGATTTATACCCGTGTTTATTTCTTTGTGAAATTTGTCCAATTGTTAGCGAATAACGCGAGGGGGCCGGACCGCACGAACACGTCCGACCCTCCTCCTTTTTCATGTTGATTCTATTGTGGATTTAAACGGGTGTGGTGCGGTGCCATCGCACCGCGAATGATCATACGGAAAGAAACGTGCGGCGCTGTCGCGCCGCATCGTAAAAATAATGCAAGGACGCGACGCCGTCTCGCCGAGTCGAAGAAAGTCGAAGACACCGCGGCCGGAGCGGGGCCGCGGTGGAAGGGTGAGACTTCATCGCACCGCGCCAGATGACGAAGGCCACGGCCGGTTCCAGGCCGCGGCAGAACAAGAAGACCGGCGGCCAGCCGGGCCGCTGGTGTCGGAAGCCGGAAGGGGACCGGCATTTGCCGGTCCCGATGAGGATGAACCGGCCGGCCAGGTTGGGCCGGCCGGAAGGGAGGAAGACCGGGGGAAATTAATTCCCCTGTCCAGCATAACGGACCCCCATAATGGGGGGGGGGGGTTCACAAAAGGGGGGCAGGCGCCCCCCAGCCTCAATCAGCTCGGCTGAAGGCCGAGCTGGAAACGCGCCCAGCGCGCTGCCTTGCTCCGAACCGGCGCGCCTTGCCGGTCCGCCAGGCCAGGCCGGGTCGGGCCGCGCCGGGCCGGGCCGCGCCTTGCCGGTCCGCCAGGCCAGGCCGGGTCGGGCCGCGCCGGGCCGTGCCGTGCCGGGCCGGGTCAACCCTGTCTGAGGCTGGTCGACCCAGTTCGAGCCAACCGGGGGGTCTCGGGCCGGGACAACCCGGGCCTGAAACCCCTGTTACCGAGCGTTTTGGATTCAAATGCCAATAACTCGGGATACAGACCTCCAAACGACGCGCCGTCAGCGGAGATGCGATCCTTGGATCGAGACGGTCGTTTCGGTATATCACACTCAAGCTTTCGGAATACTTTGAGTTCGGCCAGGTTGGTTCGTACACGAAACCAACCGGGCCCTTGGAGCGGAAACACTCATATCTTGAGCTACGGACGTCCGAATGACGTACCGTCAGCTTTGTTGAGTTCCTCTAAGCGAGACGGATCTTTTGGCTTACTCCACCTGAGGTTTGGATGTCGTCGGAGTGCGGTCGGGTTGGTTCGCTCATGAAACCAACCAGGCCCCTAGAACGAAAAAGCCAATAACTCACAGACCGGGCGTCCGATTGATGCTCTATCTGGCTCGTTGCATTCCTGTTGACGAAACGGAACTTTTGGCATTCTCCACCCATGATTTGGATGCAGATGGATAGTGGCCGGGTTGGATCTCACCGAAATCCAACCGGGCCCCTGGAACAGAAAAGCTGATACCTTTCTGACAGAACGTCCGTTTGACGAACCGTCAGCGGCGTTGGTGATCCCATTGAGAAACGGTCCCTATGAGTATACCCTATGAGAGTTCGGGGTAAAGTTGAGATACGGCTGGGTTTGGTTCGCTCACGAAAGCAATCGGGCCCCTGGGACAAAAAGGCTAATAACTCACAGACCGGGCGTCCGATTGACGCGTCGTCTGTTGCGTTGAGACCCCTATGACGTGGCGGTCCTTTGAGATACTTCTTCGTGGGACTATGACATACTTGGATTAACGACATGTAGGTCATGGAGCGGACCCTCCCAGAGACGAGCGTACGGAGTAGGGAGACCGTGTAGCCGGCCGAGACCTTTAGACTGCTTGTCTGATTCTATTCGGAGTGACTTACGTAGCCCAGTGGGGAGAACTACTTTGTGAGGTGGTAGACCCATAGTAGAGGAGCACTACTGTGTGAGGTGGCAGTCCCGTGGTACTTGACAGGAGAGGTACCTCTGTAGGCTATGAGGGGGGAGCACTACTGTGTTGGGTGGAAGACCCCGGTGGGAAGCACTACTGTGTGACGTGGCAGGCCCGCGGTACTCGACAGGAGGAGTACCTCAGCAGTCTTAGGTTAGTGAGCAGTATCTCGGAGTCGTGAGAGGACCACTGTACACTCTAGAGACGGATCTCTTCAGCAGTTACGGTTTCGATAATGAAAATCCTGGTTTGATATGAGACTTTTGACCTTTGTGTTTCCTCATGATTGAGATGGGTCACTTGATAACTTAGGTATATGTATGGGCATATTGCTGGGTAGTGGTTATCCGTTGATTTCACAATCCTTGTGTTTCCTCATGATTGAGATGGGTTACTTGATAACTTAGGTATATGTATGGGCATATATCTAAGTAGAGGTTATCTGTTGATATCTTCTTGTGGTTATCCTTGTTGGTTTTAGTGAGACCTTGAGGGTGTCGAGGTCCCTACTGAGTATCATTATATTCACCCCTGCACGGGATATTCCCACACTACATTGTGTTGGTTGTAGATGAAGGACAGCGTTGATCGTGGTTGAGGCTTGCAGAGCAGGACGGTACCTGGAGGTGGACCACTGGGTGGGACGTTCATGGAGTAGACGGCGGGACCCGAGGAGAAGTGGAGCTATTTGTACCCACCCTACAGGTGGGATTTCTAGTGGACAGCTCGGCGTAGCGGCTTTTACTTTATAGTTGTTGTTTTCCATTTCGAGTTGTACTTTACTTTAATTTTGGGTTTGTATACTGGCCCTTTTACTTTTCCGCACATCATTTGTACTCTATTTTTTAATAAGTGTTTACTTTTCGCTTGCTTACTCTATGGTGCTTGTTTACTTTACAAAGGAAATGTCTTCCATTTTTACCGGGATTTACGCCTTGGTGCTAGTTGCCAGCCCATGGCCTATGGAAGGCGGCCTTGGGGTAGTCACGGCACGGGCCCCGAGAACAGGTCGTGAAAAATTGGTATTAGAGGAGTTCGGTTCTACCGCAGAACTTATAACTCTGATGTTTCTTTCTGTGAAGCAATAGTGTTAAGAGTACCGAGTGTGGTTTTCAGTTCAGGGTGTCCAGTGTTGGTGCGGGCGGCCGACGTATCCATACACCAGAACCCTGACAACTGATTTCCGAAATTGTGCACAAAAACACTGATTGTGTGTGTGTTTTCCAGAAGTTTTATTTAAATTTAAGCTCAAACCATGTCATCTCACCAGGTATAATCTTTTTACCATGTCACGTTGTTTCTTTCAGGTTGCCTCCTCGCGGAAGAACAGCTAGAGCCCCAAGAGTGGTGCGTACTGACAGCCCACCGAGTGACGAGGCATTAGTACAGGTCCCTTTTCCAGTTGAGGCACCAGCGGAGGCACCAGCGGTACTACTACCCGTTGGGCCACCAATGCCACAAGACCCAGCAGCAGAAGATGAACATTTCTTGAGCGCACTACATGAGTTCCAGCGCAAGAGGCCACCCAGGTTTTAGGGAGGGACGGAACCGCATGCGGCTGAGGATTGGCTGGAGGCTGTGGTGAGAGTCTTCAAGCTAGTGGGGACGCTGACAGATTTCATGGTGATCCTTGCTGATAGCCTTCTTCAGGCAGCAGCAGGCAGATGGTGGAGCCTGATGCTCCAGATGCATGACGAGGTGACACTTCTATGGGCAACATCGAGAGTCTATTCCGGGCAGAGTTTGTACAACTCACCCTTCGAGCGGTACGTATACATGAGCTACTTCAGCTGCGGCAGGGCAGCATGTCAGTGGCGCAGTACTCAGCGAGATTCACATATCTCTCGCGCTACTCCACAGATATGGTACAAGACCCGTTCTTTAGGGCACGAACCTTCGCGCAGGGGATCAGGTGGGAGATCAGAGCTTCGGTCATATCGCACAACATTCCGACGCAGACAGGAGTGTTGGAGCGAGCCCTCTTAGTGGAGAGTTTCCTTGCTTAGCAGTCTCCAGCAGCAGGACCCACCACTAGCCGGCATGCGGCGGAGACTTCTGTAGCGGGCAGTAGACAGATGACGCAGGGGTCCAAGAGGACCAGACCTACAGGTGGTCGACCGCGTGACTCAGGGTCGGCAGTGTGGGGCACCAAGGGAAGTGATAGAGCCAGACCTGACATGAGGTGTTACTCTTGCAACGGAATTGGTCACATAGCATGAGACTGTCCGACCCACCATGTATATGACCAGCAGTTAAATGAAGAACCTCCGAGGCAGAGGCAGAGGTTTGAACAGGGCGGCCATGGCAGAGGAGCTGGCCGGGTAGTTAGAGGTGGACGACGCTTCGAGGTGTTGCAACCACCACCACCAGGAGGTCCGCCCCGACCGTAGGGAGTTGGTGGACATGTGAGACCTCAGCTTCAGGTAGCTGAGTCCTTCGATCATGGAGCTCTTGGAGCAGATGGACAAGAGCGGAACTAGTAGATATGTCCTTTGTACTTCTAGTTCCTTGTTGCTATTGTGTAGCATCTTTGTTTTATGAGATGCAATAATAAAATATACTTACCTTTGTGATGTTTTTAGTCCTATCCTATTTTGTGTTGTTATTAAGCGATTCCAGTTAATACTGTTGACTTGACCCTCACATTCGAGTTTTCTACTAAAGGAGACCTAGTGACCACACACTGATGCCGACAGTGTGACTCGACCCTTGGAGGCGAGAGTGATAGTTGGATCTCTTGGTAGTTACTTCGAGGCCTTACGACTTCATCCATGTAATGAATACATCATTCATGTCAGGATTGACTCTATTAGGAAACGAATTTGGTTCATCTAGGGGATGAGACCGGATTTCTCTTTTTCGTCAAAGAAGAAATCATAGAAGCTCTTGTGAGACTAGAGAAGGTCCATGTCATCCAAGAGCGGATGATGACGGCAAAGGGCCGACAGAATACTTATGCTAACAGGACTTGGAAGCCTCTAGAGTTCGAGGATGACCATCACATCCTCATACGAGTCTCACCTCGATGTGGTTTACAGAGATGTGGCCAGAGAGGCAAGTTATCTCCGAGGTTCAACGGACCATTCTAGGTCCTCAGCTGGGTAGGCGCGGTGGTTTACTGCATGGCCCATCCACTTCAGTTTCACTAGGTGCACGACCTTTTCCACGTATCTCAACTGAGGAGATACGTGCTCGACCCTATGCATATCATCGACCATGAGGAGCAGGACGATGGCGATTGGATGCCTTTCACGGAGGTTCCAGTGGGGATCAAGGATCGACAGGAGTGGATCCTATGAGGACGATCGATTCCTCGGGTGAGATTTCTTTGGCAGTACGGGAACCTCCAAGTAAGAACATGGGAGCGGAAGGCTCAGATGCGTGCTCAGTACCGCCTTTGTTTCCCTAAGTTTGTGGTGAAGCTTTACGAGGACGTAAAACCCTTGTGGTGGGAGTAATGTAAAGAACCGTAAAATTCAAGAGATTTTTTTTCTTAATTTTCTTTTGAATTTTACAAGAACACAATTTCTGACGGCACCTGATTCCGAGGCCCGGTGTGCCCGGAATCATTTTACGAATATTGGCTCGGGTACGTTCAGTGAACGAACGAGCGGGTTTTTTCTAACTTTTGAACCGGTGCCCGGAATCGAATTCCAAGGGCACCGATGATCTCGCAGCGCCGATTTTCGCATAAGGAGACCTTTTCCGAGGTTGTGTTTTATGCGGGTTGAGAGTTAGTTTTGGGTATTTTAAAATGAAGTTAAATAAAATATGGAAACACATTTTATTTTTATCTAAGTTGGTTATATCCTCTAAAGGGAGTTAGTGGTGGGACCCACAGCCACATAACCTCCCTTGAGAGGATTAAGTGTGGTGGGCCCCACACAAACCCTATCACTTCATCTCCTCTTTTAACTCCCAATAACTCCTCTCTAATTAATCTTGACAACTAGGTTTATTAATTGAGTTGAGTTGTTTTAATTTCAAACTTTTCAAATTAAAGTGGTTTAGTTGTGTAAATGAAATACGCTTTAAGCTTATTTTATTTGGATAGTATCATTTGTCCCTTGAGAGGTTTTGTGAAGCTCTCTCTTCATCTTCTTCAACCTTGACGAAGAACACATAGAAAACTTAAGCTTCGACGAAGGACGCCACTTCTCTTCTTCATAGCCGGTGTGTTTCCAAAGATCGATGACGCCGTTTCTTCTATCTTCTTCATGTGTCAACGAAAGAAGATGCCGTTTCCTCCCCGGACTATCTCTGTCAGCTTACAAAGCTTCTCCAGCGATGTACCTCTTCGGATGCACCTTGACGTCAACAGAAACGACGTTCGATTTCCGCAACGCCCGACCTCCGCGACTCTAGACTTCCGCGGCTTGTTGACGTGCTCCTCACTTGAAACCGAGGTAGGGGTTTATTTTATTATTCTTTTGTTCATGATTTATACCCGTGTTTATTTCTTCGTGAAATTAGTCCAATTGTTAGCGAATAACGCGAGGGGGCCGGACCGCATGAACACGGCTGACCCTCCTCCTTTTTCATGTTGATTCTATTGTGGATTGAAACGGGTGTGGCGCGGTGCCGTCGCACCGCGAATGATCATACGGCAAGAAATCTCGCAGCGCCGATTTTCACATAAGGAGACCTTTTCTGAGGTTGTGTTTTATGCGGGTTGAGAGTTATTTTTGGGGATTTTAAAATGAAGTTAAATAAAATATGGAAACACATTTTATTTTTATCCAAGTTGGTTATATCCTCTAAAGGGAGTTAGGGGTGGGACCCACACCCACTTAACCTCCCTTGAGAGGATTAAGTGTGGTGTGGCCCACACGAACCCTAACACTTCATCTCCTCTTTTAACTCCCAATAAGTCCTCTCTAATTAATCTTGACAACTAGGGTTATTAATTGAGTTGAGTTGTTTTAATTTCAAACTTTTGAAATTCAAGTGGTTTAGTTGTGTAAATGAAATAAGCTTTAAGATTATTTTATTTGGTTAGTATCCATTGTCCCTTGAGAGGTTTTGTGAAGCTCTCTCTTCATCCTCTTCAACCTTGACGAAGAACACATAGAAAACGTAAGCTTCGACGAAGGAAGCTGCTTCTCTTCTTTGTAGCCGGTGTGTTTCCGATGTTCGATGATGTCATTTCTTCTATCTTCTTCCCGTGTCAACGAATGGAGACGTCGTTTCCTCCCCGGACTATCTCTGTCAGCTTACGAAGCTTCTCCAGCGACGTACCTCTTCGGACGCACCATGAAGTCAACAGAAACGACGTTCAATTTCCATGACACCTGACCTCCGCGATGCTAGACTTCCACGGCTTGTTGACGTGCTCCTCAGTTGAAACCGAGGTAGGGGTTTATTTTATTATTCTTTTGTTCATGATTTATACTCGTGTTTATTTCTTCGTGAAATTTGTCCAATTGTTAGCGAATAACGCGAGGGGACCAGACCGCACGAACACGGCCGACCCTCCCTCTTTTTCATGTTAATTCTGATGTGGATTGAAAGGGGTGTGGTGGGGTGTTGTTGCACCGCGCAGAATCATACAACAAGAAACGCGCGGCGCCATCGCGCCGTGTCGTAAAAATAATGCAAGGACACGACGCCGTCACACCGCATCGATGAAAGTCGAAGACACCCCGGCCGGAGCGGGGCCGCGGCGGAAGGGCGCGACGCCGTCACGCCGCGCCGGATGACGAAGGCTACGACTGATTCTGGGCCATGGCGGAACAAGAAGACCGGTGGCCAGCCGGGCCGCCGGTGTCGGAAGCCGGAAGGGGACCGGCCTTTGCCGGTCCCATTGAGGAAGAACCGGCAGGCCCAACCTGGCCGGCCAGAAGGGAGGAATACTGGGGGAAATTAATTCCCCCGCCCAGAAAAACGGCCCACCATAATGGGGGGGGGGCGGTTTCACAAAAGGGGGGCAGGTGCCCCCCGTCCTCAATCAGCTCGGCCGAATGCCGAGCTGGCTGCGCGCCCAGCGCACTGCCTTGCGCCGAACCGGTGCGCCTGGCCGGTGCGCCAGGCCGGGTCGGGCCACGCTGGGCCGGGCCACGTTGTTCCGGGCTGGGTCGACCCTGTCCGAGGTGGGTCGACCCGGTTCGGGCCAACCGGGGGGTCTCGGGTCGGGACGGCTCAGGCACGAAACCCCCATTACCGAGCGGTTTTGATTCAAATGCCCATAACTCGGGCTACGGATCTCCAAACGACGCGCCGTTAGCGATGATGTGATCCTTGGATCGAGACGGTCGTTTCGGTATATCGCAGTCAAGGTTTTAGAATACTTTGAGTACGTCCAGGATGGTTCGTACATGAAACAAACCGGGCCCTCGAAGCAGAAACACTCATATCTTGAGCTACGGTCGTCCGAATGACGTGCCATCATCTTTGTTGAGTTCCTCTAAGTGAGACGGATCTTTTGGATTACTTCGCTCGAGGTTTGGATGCCGTCAGAGTGCGGTCGGGTTGGTTCGCTCACGAAACCAACCTGGCTCCTGGAACGAAAAAGCCAATAACTCACAGACCGGGCGTCCGATCGACGCGCCGTCTTTCATGTTTCGTTCCAATTGACGATACGAAACTTTTGGCATCCTCTGCCCGAGATTTGGATACAGATGGATAGTGGCTGGGTTGGATCTCACTGATATCCAACCGGGCCCCTGGATCGGAAAAGCTGATACCTTTTTAACAGAACATCTGTTTGACGAACCGTCAGTGGCGTTGGTGATCTCGTTGAGAAACAGTCCCTATGAGTATACGCTATGAGATTTCGGGGTACAGTTGAGATACGGCCGGGTTTGGTTCGCTCATGAAACCAACCAGTCCCTTGGGATGAATAAGCTAATAATTCACAGATAGGGCGTCCGATTGACGCGCCGTCTGTTGCGTTGATACCCCTATGACGAGGCGGTCCTTTGAGATACTTATTCGTGGTACTTTGAGATACTTGGAGTATCGACTTTTAGCTCATGGAGCGGAACCGCCCAGAGATGAGCGTATGAAGTACGGAGACCGTGTAGCCGGTCGAGACCTGAAGACTGCTTGTCTGATTCGATTCTGAGTGACTTACGAGGACCAGTGGGGAGCACTACATTGTGAGGTGGCAGACCCATAGTGGAGGAGCAATACTTTGTGAGGTGGCAGACCCATAGTGGAGGAGCACTACATTGTGAGGTGGCAGACCCGCAGTACTCGATAGGAGGAGTACCACTATAGGCTATGAGGGGGGAGCACTACTGTGTTGGGTGGAAGACCCCGGCGGGAAGCACTACTGTGTGATGTGGTAGGCCCGCGATACTCTACAGGAAGAGTACATCAGCAGTCTTAGGTTAGTGAGCAGTACCTCGGAGTCGTGATAGGACCAATGTACACTCTAGAAACAGAGCTCTTCAGCAGCTACGGTTTTGATAATGAAAATCCTGGTTTGAGCTGAGACTTTTGACCTTTGTGTTTCCTCATGATTGAGATGGGTCACTTGATAACTTAGGTAAATGTATGGGCATAGAACTAGGTAGTGGTTATCTTTTGATTTAACAATCCTTGTGTTTCCTCATGATTGAGATGGGTTACTTGATAACTTAGGTATATGTATGGGCATATATCTAAGTAGAGGTTATTTGTTGAGATCTTCTTGTGGTTATCCTTGTTGGTTTTAGTGAGACCTTGAGGGTCTCAGGGTCCCTACATAGTATCGTTATACTCACCCCTGCATTGGTTATTCCCGCACTACATTGTGTTGGTTGCAGATGACGGACATCATTGATCGTGGTTGAGGCTTGCAGAGCAGGACGGTACCTGGAGGTGGACCACTGGGTGGGACGTGCTTGGATCAGATGGCGTGATCTGAGGAGAAGTGGAGCTATCTATACCCACCCTACAGGTGGGATTTCCAGTGGAAATCTCGGCGTAGCGGCTTTTACTTTTCCATTGCTGTTTTCCCTTTCGAGTTGTACTTTACTTTCAGTGTGGGTTTGTATACTGGCCCGTTTACTTTTCCACACTTCATTTGTAATCTGTTTTTTACTTAGTGTTTACTTTCCACTTGTTTACACTGTGGTGCTTGTTCACTTTACAAAGGTAATGCCTTCCCTTTTTACCGGGATTTACACCTTGGTGCTAGTCACTAGCCCCTGGCCTATGGAAGGCGGGCTTGGGGTAGTCACGGCATGGGCCCCGAGGACGGGTCGTGACAAAAAAAAGTGTTCTAGAATTATTGTATGAGTAATGGTCGACCACGTGCATCATTGGGTAGATTTTGGGACCCCATGGAGAAACTTATGAAAGATAATGACACTTTATATTAATTAAATTAAAGTAAAGGAAAAAATGACAGATGTAAATAAAATTTAGTAAAATAATTTTTAGAAGGGGTAATATAAATATATATTAGACTATAAATATCCATTGGAATGATAAACATATTTCCTTAATATTTTTATTTTTTTAATAATTATTAGACATCAAATAAATTAAATTATTTATGACACAATAATGATGCAGTTTTTAACTCACTGATAAATTATTTAAATAAATCAGATTATAATGATTAAAATATTATCCAAGACATGTCCATTTCTTATTGATGATTTTATTTCGAATATTATTCATCCTATATTTGACATCAATTATTTTTCGTCTTTTAGAAATAGAATATAATTATATAGTAAAATAATATTTCCACTCATTCCTAAAGAGCCATTCCTCTCTCTTATAAAAGGAGACCACTTCTATCCAATTCCACAAACCTATAAAGCCTTTTGAATCATCCAAGATCATTCCAATTAAGCTACGTACATCCCTATCCCCCTCCAAGAAGCCTTAACATAGGCATAAGGAACTTCAAGAAGTATTTTTCTTCATTCCAAAGGAAGATACCCAAATTAAGGGAAACAATTTCTCTTAGATTGTTTTCTTTTTTTTTCTTCTCCAAACACTAAACACTTTTTATTCCATTATTTTGTAAAAAGATAGTATAATAAATATACTAGGATGTTGTTAATATATTTATTATAACTACACTTAAATACACCTCCATCTAATTGGTGAATAACGTAATGTTTCTGAGGATGGAAAACTAACGCCTCCCGAAATGATGATTGTTCAAATATCGCCAACCGCCTCTCATGGTGCCTATTATGTTGGATCTGTATTTATATATGATATATACTATGTTTATTTTTTCTTTATGCTTCTATATTTTTTAATTTATATAAATAATATCTGGTTTCCATAGTGGGTAAATACGATAACCTCATTAGAGGAAGTGCAGACTATAGCCCCCTCAAAGTGATATGACTCGTTAAATGCCTTATGTGAGACGTATAAAGGATGGAGATAATAATATTTTATTTGATATTATACTGGAATATTAATATAACTATGTATCATTCTTTTTTTAATTCTGTTAAAATAATAAATAAAAATGGAAGTAGCGTTCATGCGTACAAACGGCTTACCGTTTCCAGGAACGATGCATTTCATTAATTACCTCTAAATGTTATGTACTATTATAAATACATGTATATAATGTATATATATGATATATATGATATCTAAATCATTAATATCATTCTGAAGATAATTTATATCTTACCACATGAACAACTTGTAATTATTATGTGTTCAAGTTTTTTACTCAAGTACCAAATTTCAACAAAACCACCGTTATTAACTTAAATGATTACATAATGTTTTTAACATGGTAATAAGTAATATAAAAGGAAAAATAAAATTTAAAAAATAGGTTCTTAATCATGTATAAATTAACATTAGTTTATCATTCAGGAGATTAAAGAATGAACGGGTGAAGTCAGACAACAAGGTAAGGGATTTCTTAGCTCACTTCTAATTCTGTGAGATTTCCATTGTTCGCCACTTATTTATTGCATTTGTTTTAATTTATACTAAAATTGATATATATTATCAAGATTCTATTTATATTCATGGTATTTGATGAATCGTTTGGTGGTTATGATCTCCTTTTAATACGACTCGATTGATTACACCTAGGTAAGGGGTCTTATCTCACTTTGTTTCCAATGAGATTAATGGTATATTTGTCACTATTTACATTGAGTGGTCTATGTAATGCCCATGATTTTAATAATTTTGTAATAAAAAAGCATTTATAGGTATTTAAATCTATATTTTATGGTTCTTCATCCATTTGGTGTACGTTTTGTATGTTACCAAATCGGTAAGGGATCATTTGACCCTCCTCTTTTTAAAAGACATCTTTTGTTTTGTCTTTTAATTTAAATCTTATTATCTTGGAATATTTTCTTCAATAACCTTATTGATGTAAAAATTATGTAAAAGTGATGAGATACCCTTTTTATCTCATCAACTCATTTTATGAATTTTAATGTTGTTAGGATGTCGAAGTTTTATAAGGGAGCTTCTTAACCCAATATCAATTATTTGGGTTCAACTTGTAATTCATGAATATGTCATATTATGAGTGTGTGTGAATTTCCAATGATTGTTTTACACTTAATATCCACTTATATTGTGTGTATTTATGTTGTTCACATATAATTATGTGACTGATTTAACCTTAATTTAAGGATACCATTTTTAAAAGGGTTTTCATCTCAATTTACATTTCCAATGTGATTTCATTATTGTTAAGAATAAATTCACTATTATATGGTTTATAAACTATCCTTTGACATAATATTTAATGAATACCTTTATTATCATGTTATTATAATGTTTTTATTAAATTTTATTCTTCAATTATTTGTATTCAAGAGGCTCTCATTTTCATAAATATTGTTTAACTATAATATCATTTTAAATAATTTAAAGATTTATTATTCTAAATATTTATCTTTAATATCCATGCTTTAAAAATGGTTTTTAGAATTTATTTATATGGAAATTAATGATTTAAAATTATAATTCCATTAAAATCATTAATGTGGTATAGGACACATTAATTTAAAAATCCACTTTTTAAATGGTTTATGAAAATGGATTGATTATTTCAATATATTGAAATTACTTCTTGTGATTTAAAATGAAATGTTATTAATGAAATGTTTATATATGAAATATTTTATGTGCTATGATGGTACATGGACATTTTACTGGTGGTTATTTGATAAACCATATTACAGGTGGTGACATGAAAACTAGGACGGGTGGTTACATTATAACCTCCAATGCATTGGGTATGGAAGTCGGCTGTAAGGCTATTCCATTAAGTGATATGTGTGGATGTCTACCATATGGTTTTTCCATTTAAGTATATTTATGTCCCAAGTTACCTTTATATGTTATGTGTTCTTTATATGGGTTTTATTGTAACCTTTTGGTTACAAAAGTGAAGGTAGTGATATTTTATTCAGTGAAGAGTATTTACTACATCATAACTGTGAAAAGTATTACTTCTGTTAAATTATTCATGGTTTACATGATGTTTTGAAAAACTAATAGTTTTCCTTCTTTGTGTATCCCTTACTGAGCATTTTATTCTCAGCCCATGTTTTTTTGAAATGTTTTTCATAGGAAATAATGTGAAATACGGTCAAGGATGGGATCATGGAAAAGTCATGATGTCTTAAATATGGAACTAGACACGACTCTTTTTTTCAAGAGTTTCTATTTTATGAAAAAATGGATACTGGGTAGAAGTGTCTACGTTGTAATCTTTTGAGATGTAATAGTCATGTCCTAATTTTATAAAACTCTAAACCTGGAATGATCCTCAATGTGAATTATTCATTTAATTTAATATTATGTAAGGTTTAACGATGGGTACTTGTAATGATGATCTTTTAAAATGTATATGAATTTATTAAAGTAATGACATGTATTTTTTAGCTACGGGAAGGAATTATTTTACATAAAAAAATTATAATCTTTAGGTTTTGTATAGTTTAATTTTTTGGTGTTTAATCAGTTTTTGATAAAAATTTGGTATGTACCCCATCCAATTGAGGGAATCCTTGAGGGACATGCCCTCAAGGTCAATGGGAATCTCACAAAGGTATGAACAATGCATTTTTAGTCACGTGATCCATGCATGGGGAGGGATAAGAACATGAATGTCCCATGTATAGTGCCTAGACATGTGTGATCTGAGTGTCAGTCGGGTCATTCACCGACACAGGTGGTGGTGGGTCAAGGCCAGTGGTTGGGGGTCATATGTAGATAGACCCCACTGTGTGTGTTCGTGTCCTTGAAATGAATGAAGTTTCCTTGATATATATCAGGGGATTGCAGAACCCCTACTATTTTGATGCAGGATGTATATTTTTTCATGGAATATGATAAGAGCCATTCGATAATTAAACATGAGATCCTAACCATCTGAACCATTCCATCCTTTGAACCCCCAATTTTGTTGTTTCATCACAATTATTTTCTAATACGTTAGATCAAGAAGCACTGGATCTTGACTGTTCAACCCTTTTAAAACTAAATGGTTCCCCAAGCCATAATATTAAAACCCTAATATAATATGGCTTGTTAATTAATTTTTAGAATCACAAAACCCACTATAGTCATCCGATCAGACTCAGTCGATCATTAATGTAAATATTTTCTATCTTATTATTTTCTTCTTTTAATTCTTCCTAATGATGCAATAGTCGACGTAGCTCTCTACCATTACTAATCTTCATCCAATGACCCTCTATTACTATCCAAGGACCTTATTTTTTTTTCTCAGATTCAGCTAGTTCTGTTTTATTCACACAAGAAACAACGAATTCCACTACATTATTCATTTAAATATAATAATATTTGTCAATGAACTAATTTGACTATCATCCTTTAATTATTATGATCATTTACATATTTGGATTTATTAAGTTAAAAATTTCATGATGTTTCATTGCCTATATTTTTTTGAACCGTAGTGTATAAGAATATATATTTATAATCAACATATATAAACCTTTGTTTAACAGTTAACCCTATGGGATTCCATCTCCCCAACCTTCTATCAACATCTGCTCACCTCAACCTTACATTTGAAGTCTATTAAGGGTTAATCTATCCTCATTTTTTAATATGCAGAACCCTTATATACACTTATGTGTATATGTAGTTTTATATAGCTTCAAATGCTAATTTGTTATAGATTTTTCAAATTTTGATTATTATTATTTTAAAAACAATTATGAAAATAATAGGTTTGATGGATTACTAAGATTTTTTTCTATACTCATTCATATGTATATATATATATATATCTATGTATAGGAATACATGATTATATATATTTATATATTTATATAGTTTTTATTCATAATTTGATTCAGGTTATCATATAATTTATAATAGTTGTTAATTAATGTTTTTAAATATATAATACATTTAAATATTTATCAGACATTATTCTAGTTATGAAAACCCTATATATACAATTTGCGTACACATAGTTTTATACACTTTTCAATCCTATAATAATTTAGTATTTCATAAATGTTTATTACCAATATTAAATTGATTTTTTTGATGCATGTGCCACATAAAAAGGCCCTCTATGAAATTCTTTTGGAATTTCTTATTCTCATAAATTCATATTTTTATATACAGTTTTTCTATAAATGCAACACTCAAAATATTTTAAGGACGCCCAATTATTTTAAAATTTTTTATCCCCTACCCATATATATTAAATAAGCATTATTTTGACTCTCTATATATTTATGAAAACCATAAATATATATATATATATATATACATATATTTATGTACTATTTCAAAATAATATGTGATCCTAGTTTTTAGTTAATGATGTTTTAATTGAATTAGCTTGTCTATGATTCTACGTTTTAAAAATTTTATAATTGATTAGTTCAACAATAAAATGTATGGTTGGCATAAATATATATGTTTAAACACATTTTTAATAACCTTCTTACATTTTTTACATTTTTATGTGAATCCATGAATTTAGTATTATTGATTACGTGGAAAAATTGTATGGGTGATCATGAAGACTAATTTGTAATGGAAGAAAAAATAAAACATTGTTTTGTTGTTCTGTGTCAATTTTTTTTAAAAAATGGATCATTTCCTAGTTTTCCTTAGATGCATACATCAAAATTTATAATATTAGGATAAAAGGTTTGAACTATATATTGTTTAACACACACACACAAAAATATATATATATATATATATATATACATATATAAATAATTATAGTGAATTGGGTTGAATTATATTCTTATGCATCAATATATCAAATGAATCGAATGTTTTACATTAATAAAAAATATTTTTTAATTCATGTTGAATCTAAGATAATAAATTCTTTTAATTATTTATTTTTTAATTTAAATAATTTTACATTCCATTCATGAGTGCATGGATTAAACTCGAATGATAACTATATAAATTATAGTATGTAAAATGTATACTATTATGAAATAAGGGTTTGAATTTTTGAGTTATTACTTTATGTGAAAAAATGAACAATCATTTATTTTATGTGCAGTAGTTACTAACACATGTAGAAAAAATGTTTGATTGTCAATGTGTCTCAATGAGATATTTGATATTTCCATAACATGAAGTATAACTAACAAACAATGTAGTTTTTAGATTAATGTATAAATTAATGCATGATTCACATTATTTATGAATATAGATAGTAATTTCAAAGAAAAGAAGATTGTTTCCCTTATGATAACTTATGGAATAAGAATATAATTATTCAGGGATGTACAAGACACTTTGAAAAATAGAAATTTAATTATTCAATGTGGTATGGGACAATTTGATTAAAATAAATATTTAATTAATCTAATTTTTATGGGGAAATTCGAATAAAAGAAACAATTTAATTATTTAATATTTTATATATGACTTTGAAAAAAGAATTACCAAAAATATGGGTAATTCACAGGAATTATTATGGGATGGATGATGCCCTTTATAACCAATCTATTCATCGGTAGGTCTCTTGAGAGAAACTGGGTCATGACACGGGGCCTTGATAGAATTATTATGTTTGGGCTTGAAATGAGGCTTTGATAGAATGTAATTATTTTCTTTCATTTTTCATTCAATCATTATGTGATTAATATTTAAATAACCATCTGATTGTTTTACTAGAATAATATAATTGGTTAAAAATATTGTATATATGATTATGTTAATTAATGAACATGGAATAAGGATGTATGTACATAGAAAATATTTTATAAAGGACGTTTAGAATCTAATTTCACAACCTTAATACAAATAATGGAAATTTATCTTTCTATTCTTGAATATAATATTATGTGATAAATTACATGTGATAATATTTCTTATGAACTTAAAGGAAAGTGTTATTTCGTGTTCCAATTATTATTTTCATTATTTCATGTCACTCTTATTTTAGTTTGATCAACTCCTAATTTATGTCCATCATTCCATGCATTCTTGTATAAGTATGCATAGTCTGAAATGTGTTTTATTTGGGTCCTTTAAGTAATTATATAAATTCATTTGTAAAATCATTCCATAAAAATGATTCCATGTAACCGATGAAAAAGGATGATGATATACAACGTGAAAAATTGTTTCACTATTTTAATTTTTTTTTCATCTTTCAATATATTAAATGATTGTTCGTAAAAAGGATTTTTATAACTATTTTGAAAACCCCTTATTGAGTATTTTAAATAATAACCCTGTGTTTTAAAATTTAATTTTATAGTATTAGTAGATTTTGTTAGCTATGAGTTATTCTATGTGGTGGCATCACTATAGTGATTATCTCGTACAGTTTTGATGGAATATGTCAGTTGTATCTAGTTTTCCATAACATAGACTAAGAATATCCAATGTGATGAGATGGGATGTGTTGTATTATTGTCATATTTTTTTTAAAATTTAAAAACAATGTTATTGGAACCAGCTTTGGGATTCTCTAGTCGAGGTTTTACAGATTGTATGAGAGGAATGATCAAGGAAATTCTATAAAATTAGAATAAAACTACAAAATATGCTTTGATTTTTAGAGTAGAAAGTTTTTTAAACTATTCATATGGAAGGAAATTATTCACCAATAATCCTCTAGTCTCTCCCAACAATATATCATTAGAACATAATTTTCAAATCATGTTTATATGACATTGAGCCCTTTGGAAACCACTATTTTTACCTACAAACATCTTTATCATATTCCTTACACTCTTATTATACATCACCTCCATTTAAGAAATTGCATTTTATACTTCCTCATTGTGCATGCTCAACTCCCATTCTATAAACATCATTGAAATTACATTGAGGGACTCTATAAAAGTTTTACCCTAGCAAATATATTTTTTCTTTGTGGATAACCAAGATGCTGCAAGTGAGGGTGAACTCTACAAGGGATATCTTCATCAAATCTTGTCCTACAATCTAAAAGGTCTAGTTAAAGACTTGGAAATTCAATATAATTAACACCATTCTTCATTTTAAATAAATAAAGTCCATACTGATGACTCCCAACCATACACCCTTGATGCCACTCTCTTGAGATACTACAGCTATGTACATGACTTTGTTCTGAGTTTCTCATGTTGCATCAAGAATAGATAAATTGAGGAATTTAAAGCTTTACATGAAATTCAATTTTCCATAAGGAATTGGGTAATTTTTTTGACATTTTTGGAAGTATTTATGGTATAGATTAATTGTTTTCCCATTATTTTTTTTAATTAGTAATTATTAGGATGCTTGTGTAGTGACATCAAGTTGGGTATTAGAAGGGAAATTCCCATAATACATCGAGAGTATCAATGAATTGCGTGGTCAAAATTCTTTTGAAGGGTAATAATGTAACTCCATGATCACAAATATAAATTTAACAAAAATATTTGGTTAATTATTATGATTATTGGTATTACTATTGTTTTTATTTTTTTAATATTTGCACCATCCCTATATTCCAAAATGGTTTTATGATTAAAAATACCCTAAAAAGTATATATAAGTTTTTTTAACCATTTAAGAGAAATATAATTGTGTTTTTGGTAATGGTCACAAATTGGTATAATTTTCACGTATTTTTACTATTTTAAGTATTATAGGTAATTATTTATTTTAATAATTCCATATTTGTTAAAATGTTTTATATTTATAAAAGGGGTATATTTAGTAAGTAAAAATATGATTTCATGTTGAAGATATATTTAATATTAGTATTTTAAAAATATAATACTTATAACCTTGATTTTATATGAAATTGAATATATAATTTTTAATGTAATGACAGGTAATTTTTTAACTATGGGAAGGAATGAAATTATATATCTAAAAAATTTAATATATTTGTTTTGTCCCTTTTAACATTTTTGTATTTAATACATTTTTGATAAAATTTTTTAAGTATTCCATCAATATGAGGGATTCCTAGAAGGACAAGCTATCAATGACAATTGGAATCTAAAAAAGTCAAGCATGATCCATGTTGAGTCATGCGAGATGTGAATAGTGAGGGATAATATTATACAAGACCCGTGTATTGGGCCTAATCAGGCACGAGCAGAGTGTATGCTAGGTAACGCACTGACGCGAGGGAGATTGAGAAAAGGGTTGTAGGTGCGGATTCTGTTTACATGGACCTTGTTGTGTGTGTTTGTATCTTAAAAATGAAGGTACAGAAACCAATATATATATTGGGGTCCCTATACCCCAACCGTTTAGATGTGGGATTCATATTTTTCCTGGGACTGAGATCTAAGCCGTTTGATCTCACAAAATGAGATCCAAAAATTTTGATCCAGTCCATCCATAAAACCCCTATATATGTAGTTTCATTGTATAAATTTTCTAAACTATTAGATTGGGAGGTATTGGATATTGGCTGTTCACCCCTTTAAAAAAATGCAGATCCCTCATGGCTGTCCGATCAAAACCATGATATAATCTCATCAATTTATCTGTTTTTAGAACTGCAGAACCCTCTGTAGTCATTCGATCAGGATCGATCGATCATAGTCATCTATCTTTTTTCCTCTACCTCTTCCCTTATAATTATTCTTCCTCACAACACACCATTTTACGTCTCTCTCTTCCACTACTCATCTTTAACCCATGACCTTCTATACAGATTCAATGACCTTAATTTTTCATATCTCCAATAAGGTAAGATTTATTCTAATCTAAATCAATGGATTCCAAGGAATGATTCATTTAAATATATTTATTTTTCCTCAATCAATGTGGTTGATTATCATCCTTTAATAATTATCATCATTTTTATATTTTCATTTAGTCAATTCCAAATTTATTCATGTATCATTGTTTATATTTTATGTCTGAACCGTATTGTGTTAGAATATATATATATATATATATATAGATATAAACTACCTATATACATCCTAGTTTCACACCTAATCCTGTGATTTTCCTTCTCCCAATCCTTCCATCAACCTATGTTGGGCTCAACCTCACTATTGAACAATATAAATGGTAAATATAGCCTAGTTTTTATATGAAAAATCCTTATATATTCTTATATATATATACAGTTTTATATAGCTTCAAATCCTAATTTTATTGAGTGGTTATTATCAGTATTAAATGAATTTTTTAATAAAAATAATAAGTTTAAATGTTTACTAATATTTGTTTTCAGAACTCATTTATATATATAAATATATGTATATATTTTTACATATATATATATATATATAGTTTATAACACATATCTAATTATGGTTTTCATATAATTGATATTAATCGTTAATTAATGTTTTTTAAGTATGTGATACATGTATGAATTTATCAAAAATTGTTTTAGTAATGAAAATAATATATATACACATTGTGTATATACAGTTTTATATAACATCAAATCCTAAACTACTTTTGGTTTTGTAAATGTTTATTACCAATATTTAATTTATTTTTTGGATGAAATTTTCACTTGGGAAGGTCATTTTTGTGATATTTTTGTAAATTTCTAACAGAAAATTTTTATAATATATATATGTTTTTTATATAAATTCCACTCTCAAATTTTTATAAGGATTAACAATTAATTTAAAAAGGTTGTTTCTCTACGCACATATTTTACATTTGTATTCATTTAATTATATATTTATTTATAAAAAACAATATATATATATGTATGGAAAATATTGAAATTCTATGTCAATATTGTTTTCAGTTAATGAAGATATAATGGTATTGTCATGGTTATGATAATATGTTTAAAAATTGTACAATGGATTAGATCAATAATAAAATTTATGTTCATGCCAAAATATATTTCTATATGAAAATTTATACTAACATTCATACGAATTTTACATTTTTACGTAAATTCAAGAATTTCATATTATTGATTACATTACCTAATTTTTTGAGTGATCATCCAAACTAATTTATAATTGAAAACAATTAACAAATCCTTGTTTTGTTATTTTGTAACAAAAAATTAAAAAAAATTATCATTACCTTATCATCACAACAAGAATACATCCCAATTTATAATTTTAGGATAAAATATAGGATTTAATATAGTCATAACCAGATGCATAACAGACAAAGTATATAGTTTTTTTATTAATATTTACATTAATACATGACTCAATTTATTTATGAATATAGATAGTAATTGAAAAAAATTAAATTTTTCGCTTATTATATCTCATGGATTAAAATTTTAATTATACGAAGTTGTATGAGACACTTTGAGTAAGAGAATTTTAATTATTCAATGTATTATGATACATTTTGTTAAAAGATATAATATAATTATCAAAAGATGTATGGGACACATGGAACAAAAGAAAATTATTAATTATTGAATGTTTTATGGGACACATTGATTAAAAGACATACTAGACGTATGAGGAATGCATAAGATATATTATGTGATGGGTATGGACAAATATAACATATCTTTGCATCAGTAGGTATAATGATACAAACTATGTCATGGCACGAGGCCTTGACATAGTGCTTATTTATTGTCTTCGCACGAGGCCTTGACAGAATGCTTATTTATTGTCTTCGCACGATGCCTCGAAAATTTTTAACGATTGTCCACCATTATGTATTCCTACATTATGTGATTGATATTTAACAAACCATTTGATTAATTGACAAGAAGAGCATTTTTGGTTAAGAATGTTTTAATTATGATTATGGAAATAAATTCCCATGGCATTATGATTCAAATACATAAAAATTATTTTATAAAGGAAGTTTAGGTTAGATTTTAAGAACAATAATTCCAAACTTGGAAATTCATATATCATTTCATGAATTGAATGTATTGTGATAAGTTATTTTTTACAATGATTCATCTGAAATTCATAGAATGTATAATTTCATGTTCTAATTTGTACATGCACCCTTCTATGTAACCCTTTATTTAATTTTTCCATCTCCTGACTTATATACAACATTGCAAGAATTTTTTCTAAAATTCTGTGAACTTTGAAATGTGTTTTTAACAATGAAATTTAAATAATATATAAATTATAGTGTACTATATTTCTATAAAAATGATTCTATGTAACCTTTGAATATTGATAATGACGATCTCTAATAACTATTATTTCTTTGTTATAAAATGTTTTATGTATGTATAAGTATTTTAATAGGATGGTTAAAAAATTAATTTATTAATTATTATAAAACCCATTATTGAGAATTTTAAATGCTCACCCTATTTTTTAAATTATTTTTAAAAGTTTAATATATTTTTTAACTTGTTGTAAATCTGTAAATGGAAGCACTATAGATTTTATCTCATATAGTTTAAAGAAAATTACCAGATTTATATGGTTTTCTAGAATCTATACTGAGAATATCCTCTATGATGAAGTGTGATGTGTATTTTTATCATCATGTTTTTATTAACAAAAATAGACACCATTGTTTAGGCACCGACTCCAGTCTTCCTTGGTTGGGGCGTTACATTAAGGTGGTAGAATTTAAAACACTTATATTCTTGTGTGAAATATGTTTGATGTCTTTTGTTGTATGTTAGAAAATGATAGGGTTTTTTTTCAACATTGTCTTAGACCTCTCTATGTGTACCACTATTATTTCGTTGTGTTACTAATTTTTGTAGTAATTTTTATAAAACTCAATTAACACAAGAATGAGTATAATCGATTTTATAAAATAATAAAATATATCTTTATGGATTTTAGTAATGAAATATATATTTAATAAATTCACTATAATTTTTAAAATCCATATTATATTATTTCTATAGATGATATAAGAACAACATCATTTCTTTGGATAGAAGATGATTTTTTTAAAAAGTATAATTTGTCATCCTTTCTGATGGAAAACCCATTATAAATATATTCTGACACATTTTTATATTCTATATGAAAAATTAAAATAATTTTTGGGATTGATGACATAAAATAATTAGCTTGAATAAATTTTTGTTATTTTTCTGATAACATTCACAATTTAAAGAATAGTGAAAATATTACAATTTAATTAAAAATAATTTTTTGATCAATTTTATTATTAGATAATACATTTAATTGTGTTTAAAGTATAATTAGATTAATTTATTCTAATTTTTTTCAATGTTTTCTATTGGAAGTAAATTTACCTTGAAATTTGATACGAACACATGACAATCATTTGCTTGTTTTTAGCTTTTAAAACATGTTTCCTCATTCCCGTAACATGAATAATTTTAATTTAATTATTATAACTTCTATATTTCAAAAATTAAAAAATATATTCTATAGTTGGATTCCGTGGATAAAAATATGTTAATACGATACATTTTTTTGATTATTTTTAATAGTATCTATGGTAATATTTATTTAGTGATGATAATGATAAATTAGGTAATTTAGGTATCAAATTAATATGATAAGGACAATAAATTCACCATAACACATCATAGAATCTTATTGGATGAGTAAACATACACCCCTAACACCTATGTATAGTATTTAAGTCTGTTAATGGACCCTTTCACCTAAAAATAATGTAAATATTATTAAAATTAAATAGATTAAAATGAAGTTGACAAAATGAGACACTCTTAATTCTTATAAGTATTAATATATTTATAAGAAGGATAAATAATTTATAATAAATAGTATCATGATATATAATTACACTATATATATCATTTTAATTTATTTTAAAATTTTATTTATTAAATAAATACCTTAATGGATTATACAATGATGATGAATAAATTATTTAATTGATTAAAAACTAATAAGATAATTTAGATTAAAAAGATAAGGACCATTAAAAGAAAAAAACATATCCCATTATTAATTTTTGAGTGTATATTTTCTATAATAATCCAAAAGACAACATATTTTCCATTTAGACCAATATAGAAATTATTATTACAATTATAATATTTTATTTATAATGATGTCAAAATCCACCACATTCATGTTTTAATAAATATAAATTTTTTAATGTTTTATTTTAAAGGATATATATTTGACTATAGGTATTATGAGGAAATTTATAGGATTTACATTCATTATAGTATTTTATTTATAATAGTTT
This sequence comes from Viscum album, assembly GCA_963277665.1. Classification (NCBI taxonomy): domain Eukaryota; kingdom Viridiplantae; phylum Streptophyta; class Magnoliopsida; order Santalales; family Viscaceae; genus Viscum; species Viscum album. The sequence goes on along the minus strand of OY728133.1, from coordinate 964,181,228 downwards.
CAAAAAAAATAAGTATATTAAATTGTAACACAAATCAAATGTAGTATGTATTTTATTAATGGAAATATAAGATTAATGTTATTAAAAACAATAAAATAAATTTAATTTTTTATAATTAATAAATCATAAAAATAATAATTTATGACCTTTTCCCTATATATATTTAAAAAAATATTTATTCTGTGTTATTATATTACAATCATATTTTAAAAAATACTGTAAATTTAATGTGTCACGATTGACAGTATTGATATTTTTAAAAAGTCATGTTTTATAATATTAACTAAATATAATATAATATTTGATAAAAATATAAAATAATTATGGTTTACTATTAAATGGAATATATTTTTCATTTATGGTCTTATTGAAATAAAAAATAAAAAAATTTCTCTATTTAAATATTGACATATTTGTTTACTTAATAAAAATTAAAAGACAATAATTGAGGATAAAACCTAATGATTAGTTTTAAAATGGACAAAAACATATCTAAAAAATATTGGATGATGAGATATCAACCTTGTATAATATAATATTCTATATAAATTTATTTTTGAGGTTTTTGGATGTGTTTTTAGTTTTTTATAAGTTAATATCTTTCGAGCTTCCAAAAGTTCCCCTCACATCAATTATAAATGGGCACGTCCTCCCTCACCTCGTAACTTCACTTTTAGCCTTCAAGATCAGTCACCCACTACCCAATTCACCAATAAAATTACCTATTTAATTTCTAGTGGTTTTGGTATTCTCAAAATAACATCTATATTTCTATATGAGTTGTTTTGAGGGAGCTCGTCGAAGAAGAGATAATCTCCTATTACGATTCATTCAAAATTACTTCATCATATATTTCCTTTTCATGAGTTTTCCTCCATTATAAAGTCTAAAATATATTATCCTTTATATACAGTTATGCTATTATGATTATTAAACATCCATATTTTAGCTTTTATCCAATCTACAAAAAACAAAACCCCCATGCATGCGTATATTCATCTTATCGTCTCGATAACATGGTGTAATATGTGTTCACAGCCTTCTTACATGGATGGGTATAATGGAAGAAATACCAACTATAGACAATTTTTATAAAATGATATAAATTCCAAAAAAAATATACCATTAAATTCAATACATTTTCACAATTAATGGAATGATATCTTCGCTCGTGTGAATGCACAACCTACCGTCTCCATGATGCGATACAATTCATTCTAGAGGATATTACATAAAGCATGATTATATAAATTTATATGAAGTTAAAATATGATATATATTATCTTAATATCATTCTAGATATTACATAACAATAACATAATAAGAGTAGTAGGAACTTCTCATACAAAACATGTGTAATAAAATAAAGCAGTTAATATCTGATGGATGAGTGATGATGTTATTAACAAATTTTTAATAATATAATCACATAGGATATTATAATAAATGAATATAGTTATAGAATAAATTAATAAAATTATTTATACCTTATATAGGGGTTCTGACACATATGAAGGATCCTAGACATTAGGTATTTTATAATTTTCTAAATCTCATTATTTTCTTAGTTTGTTTATACATTAGTATATATTGATGTATATTTATCATCAATGTAATTGATTACTAAATATGTATTAAAAATATTATTTATATCCTTATAAAATTTATTAATGGAAATTTTAACAAATTGGATAATTTTTATTCTAGGATGGACGATTTGATGAATGACTTCGGTTTTGCGGCACACATTAGAATGATTTCCTTATGAGATTGGAGGGACCTATATCTCTATAAAATTAACTCGGTAATGTTTTATATATCACGGGAAATACATGAATGGAATATAATGTAAAACTGGTTCGATAATACAGGTCAAAAACTACATTTAAACTCAGTTAAATAATATAGGGCTCTAATGGTATGTAAACCTGATTCAGTATTACCATGCTAGAAGGAAGAGAAAACTAAAAACTGTATAAGACTTATTTTTTTATCATTGTCTTGAAAATGTTCCTTAGATAACATGGAAAAGATTTTCTATGGAAATTTGGTTTCACAATTCCATGTTTTATGCTTTACGAAAAACCATATATTTTATCACGACTCATGATTATTTGTATTTAATATAAATGGTATGATTTTAAAATGTTTTGTTCGGGTTTGTATATTCTTATGTTTATTTTTTTATTGATATTTCTCATGTTTACCCTTACTGAGTATTTTAACTCAACATTTTCATATTTTTTTTCTTTTCCCCAGGATACACAAAGTGGTTTTAGGTCATAAAACTAAAGGGGTGATCTTTTGGGGAGATTTTTAATATCTTTAAACAAATTATAACATTGTTTTCAATGTTTAAAAATTCTATAATCAAATATGGTGATTGGGAATTATGTTTTGTGATGTATTAAGTATTTCATAAATGAAATGTAATTTCCATGACCGTAATGATTGGGTCTTTATAGTTGGAATCATAGAAAAGGATTAGTTAAACATTGGATACTTGGATGTGAAAAAATTAATTATTTCCATAGTGATATTTATAAGGATATGTCAGCAGAATGTACTTATGAATAATTATAACTATAGAGTAAAATCCTAGAATTTTGGTAACAATCATATATTTGATATATTGATATATTATAAATAATTTACGTTTGTTATGTTATTTTCATCTATTATTTCGTTTCTCACACTTTTCTTTTTGGTATTTGTCTATATAAGGAACTAGATTGAACATTGTTAACGTTAATTATTTTATATGTGGAAAGTATACGAATTATGGAAATTGATTTCCTAATTGGATGTCTAATAAAGAGAGACATGAATTTGTAACATGTATTAGTTATACTGTTAGGTATAAAGATATTTTAAATGACATGTGAACGGTATGGGATGTTCAAGAACGGTTGTTTACATCACACCTAAGATTCTTGGTTTGATTATGGTTTAGTAACCTAATGAAATGATTTGTATTTAATAAAAGATTATGTTGATGGATCCTGAGTATGTTTTTGAGAGTAATGCTGGATTATTGCTGAGTATATGTTTCATAATTCCATTATAATGTTATATAAATCCTGAAATATATATGTGTTTTCCATATAGGTTTTTTTATTAAGGATTAGAAAGGATATGTGGAATATTTCTAAGGACCCACAAATGTGATTTATGGGTATGGTGATATATTTTTAGAACACATGATTAAGGTAAATATAACCCTTAATATGTCCCTTATGATAAGATAATTATGTTGGGATAAAGATAGGTAGGATTTGAATACGTAAATTAGATGATACAAGATTCTTGGGAACTAATAATTAATTTTATTGTTAAGAGGGTTATTATATCAGGGATTAAATATAAAACATTTTGAGACATATGGAATATATCAAATCTAGATTTGAATAAGTAAGCAATCATTTTTTCTATAAGGATATATTGTAGTTTATGTTATTACAATGACTCCAGATAATACATGAAAAAGGTGTTCGAATGTGTGGATTGTGAACAACAAGAGATACAATATGATATATGAGGGATAAATGTTAATACATGTTATTTTAACTCTTTTTAATATTTTTATTTCCATATTTTATAAGGATTATATGGATATAAATTTATTTATTGTATAATTAATTTTTGGAAGAAGTTTGATAGTTTATAGTATTTTCTCAGAGTAGTTGCTCTTTTTCACATATGATAACTTGTTCTATATTTTTGTCCTAATAAATACATATGTAATGATCTATAAATATATATATGGATCATATGATCTTCTAAATATTACTAAATAAATATTTTTAATTCCATTTTTATAATAAGAGATGAAGTGGAAATTTATTAAAAGCAAGACCAACGTCATGATTGTACTAAAATAAATTAAGTATATCATTCCATGAATCTTTATAAACATTAGGAAAATGTATCTTGATGTCAAGGGTTTCTTATTTTAATAATTATTTATGATATAAATGACCTCATTAACACTTCTTTATATTATAGTTAAGTAAGTTTAAATATTCATAAGGTCATCAACATTCTTGTGATTAGTGATCATTATGAATATTTTTCATTTCATCTAGGCCCAATATTAACCTATGATCTCAAAAGTAGAGGCAAAGTTATTATTTACATTATGAATATGTTATTTTCAATTTATTATTTTTTGAAATGAATTTTCATCCTATTGTTTTACGATGTGGATTTCTATCCTTTTATAACCGCAATGAATTTAGAGGGATAAATTAATTTCAATGGGTAGAATGTAAAAACCACATAGTTTAATAATATATAATTTTTTTGTCTTGTGTCTTATAACACACAGTGGTAGGCCTATGTTAAATGAATCTCTAGATTAGACTATGGTATAAGAAACACTAGGCTTGTCTTCTATTACACTGTATTTCTAGTTATTTTGAAAGATCCCATTTCACACAAATATGAGTGTTATAGAATTTTTAGAGTAACTAAATAACTAGTGTTTTATATTTTTTTTGATAAAATATAAATTTAATACATTGAATCATAATTTAAATTTTTTGTATTAAAATAATATTTTTAAAAAATATAGTTTTCCATCATTTGAGGCACACCCATTTTAAATATAAAATTTTACCCTATTTATATATATTTGACAAAACCCAATTATTATTTGGTATACGAGCATAAAAATTAATTTCTGATTATATTTTTTTATTTTTATGATTACTACAATATATTAATGAGTCACGAAAATATAAAATTTCAATTCAACACTTTTTTTTCAGCCAATTTATTTATATTTATAGATTATCATTTTATTTGGTTTTATTATATTATTAGATTATCTTTCTATCATTTAATACAATGTTGTTCATTAGATATAGTTTGATATTGAAATTTTATATAAAGACCTCTCAATCTTTTGTAGGTTTTTAACTTTTCAGAAGCACATTTTCTAATTCCCCCAATTGAGTTATTTTTAAATTAAATATCGTAACATCATTGTTTCAAATTTTAAGAAATGGATTAAATATTTGGAATCATTTGGTCAAAATTATGTTAAATGATAACATTTAATTTTTAGATATTAGGAATATTAACTATATTTTATTTTTACTTAACACATTTAAATGTAAATTATGTAATTATGGGAACAAATTATTATGATAATGAAAATAAAATTACCCAAACTCATACCAAAATCGTATTTATTTTATATCCATCGACCCTTAACAAATAAGGATCAGAATTGATTAATTTAATGGAATTTTGAGCATGAAAAAGATATAAATATTATTAAAATAAAATAAACTGATATGAATGTTCCAAAATGTAACCATCTTATATATTATAGGTATATTAATTTTAATATAGTGATAGACACGAGGAACCAATAATATTTAATTGTATCTATAATGATAATGAAGTTATATATATCATTGTAATTTATTGATCATTTTTAGAGATTAAATAATTACCTGAAATGATTATACAATTATGATGAAGAATTCTTATAAAAGATATAGGATTTAAAATTTTCATGCTAATTTTTTAATTATTAGAAAAACATAATTATATTAAAAATTTACACATAACTGATTTAGTAATTATTTTTTAATGAAAATAACAAACTAATGTTATTAAAAATTCTTAAATAAATTTAATTATGTGAAATTAATAAATCTAATAAAATTTATACAATACATTTACCACATAGAGATATATAAATTTATTTCATTATATGATAACAACTTATCTTGATATTTTTTATAATACATTAAATTAATAGTTTCAAGATTGTCATTATTAATATTTTTTTCGAAATAAGGATATATAAATAATTTAAAAATAATAAAAAATTTCTATGAAATATATAATAATAATGGTTTGCTCTATAATGTTCTATATTTATCATTTATGGTATGATTGAAATCAAATAAATAAAAATTTCATTATTTTAATATTGAAAAATTTGATACCTTAGTTAAAATTAAATGATAGCAATTAAGGGTAAAAAGAAATAATAAGGATTAAAATTAATTAAAATAATGTAGAAATATTGTTAGTTGATGAGAATAAAAATTTTTGTCATTTAATTTTTTAAATAATGACATTATATATGGTTTTTGTGGTTAACTTTGTTATAAATTAATATTTTTAGTGTTTCCAAAAGTGACCCTCAAATAAATTATTATTGGGAATCTCCTCCAACCCCTTTTCAATTATCATTAGGACTTAAATCTTGGGAAAATGTAGGCCACTTCTTTTATAAACTACCATAATTACATTCTATAGGTTCTTGTCTTCTCAAAATATTATATATAGTTATTTATGAGGTTATTTATAATGATCTCATCGAAGAAGAGGTCAACTATTCTACAGATTTTTTAATACATAATTCTTCATCTACATCCTATTAATGAGTTTTTCCATTATAATGTAATATATCTAGAATCACTTATTCATTGATATGTTATTATGATTACGGAACAACAATATTATACCTTCAATCCATCTATGAAAAATGAAATCACAACACGTGCGTACATACATCTTACTGTCTCCATGTTGTAGTGTAATTTGTTTTTCACCACCATATTACGTGGATGCTTGTAATGATGGGAATAATTACTATATATTATTATCATGAAATTATATATAGTATGGGTCAATATATATACCATACGTTTCTTTACCATTTCATACTTAATGAAATTTAATCATCACTCGTGCGGACAAATGACCTACCATCTCCGTGTTGCGATGAAATTCATTCTACAAGATATTAATTAAATAATTATTAAATATAAATATATAATGATAAAATATCATATATATCATTGTTTATCATTCTAGACATGATATAACAATAACCTATGATGAGGAACAAGAACTTTTCAGACAAAACAAGCATAGGAAAATAATGCAGTTAATACCCAATGGATAAGTGATAATATTATAAAATTAATGGGTGCTGATATGATCGCATATGACATTATATAAAAATGAATTTTTTTCTGGAAAAAATATTGAAATTATTTAAACCCTTAAAAAGGAGGTTCTAACATGAAGGAAAGAACGCATACATATGGTACGCGACAATATCAAAGACTAATTATTATCTTAGATTGTTTATACATAAGTATATATTGTAACTTATTTATCATCCATGTCCAAATTTCCTAAATATTTATTATAAAATATTGTTTATATACTTATGCATTTTTTTAATATCAATTTTACCCCATTACTGAATTTTTATTAAATGGTATAAATGAAATATTTTTTTGTTTTTCAATATGAGGAACGTTTTGAATTATATAAAAAAAGAATGGTAAGAATGATTAATTATAACATCTATAGAATGATGTGTTTTTACATTAACATGAACATATAATTATATTATTATTAAATTTAATTACTTTATGGTTATTTTAAAAAAAAATTTAAAAATGGTTTTGAATTTTGAGAAAATAATTTTTTTTTCAAAAATGTATTTATATTTTCCTAACTATTTAATTTCAACTGTTAAATGAAAATAAATCTCCATATAATATAGAAATATAAAATTGATTTATTTTTCAAGTATACCATACCTATTATTATTATGTTTTTATTAGGTTTTTTATAGAATGATAATTATAAAATCTATTTGTTTTACTTGGATTATTTAATTATAGAATGATGTTTAAGAAACCGATTATATTCCTTTGGTTATGATATGATGGCTGATTTATGTTTTTATGGAAATATTAATAATGATAATGAGATGGGTTGTATGTTTATATTATTCTAATTCATTGGTTAATGATTTATATATCATGATATAGACATTACTGGAACAATAGGTAAATCTGATTTTTTAATACAATATTGGAACAACAAGTAAATCAAATTAAGTAATACAAGTCTAAAACGACATATAAAACTAGTTTACTAACACATAGATGGAATTATGATGGAAAATAGTTCAGGATATGACTTTTTTCACTATTATGTACTTTTAATTGAGTCTTGGCTACTGAAGAAATGATTTTCAATGCTTCTGTGGTTTTCATAATTCAATGTTTTATGCCAACACTATTTTATCATGGTTAATGTTTCATTATGAATTTTTCCTTATAAAAATCAATTATTTACTCCATAAATTTTTTTTATATTTTTTATACATGATATGTTTATAAAAAGTTGTCTTCAAGTTTTTACATTCTTATGTTTATGTTTTGATTGATATTTTCCATGTTTACATTTATGGAGTATTTGAGCACACCCTTTTTCCATTGTTTTATTTTCCCTGTGATATAAAGAATGGTTTTAGATAAATAAAAAAAAGGGAATGATATTTTTAGCATATTTTGAATATCCTTCAAAAAATTAGATGAATGTGTTCCATGTTTCCATAGGCAATAAAAATATATGATCATTGAGTGTCTTTTTTTGTAATTTATTATCTATTTTGCAAAAGAAATTTCATGTAAATGTATGTAAAGATTCGTTTTATAAAAAACACCATATTAAAAAGTAAAATCAATGAAATATAAATATTTCACATCCATAGTGAAAACATGAATTTATAATATAATTCATTTGATATATTTTTTTTCAACCAACTTAAAATAATAAAGATTCGAAATCATATATCAAATTACTTATAACAATTTTTGGGGAAGTATTTGTAATTGAATAAGACCAAACCACATACATTTAACTACCATATCTCAAATTTGTCACTTTTATAATTCTAATATAGTTTTTGAGGGGACCATTCTATCTATTGTTATAGAACAAATGAATCATATTGATATGGAAGCAAATTTTGAGAACATTATTTTATAAACGCAAATGAAACTCAATGTGTACCGTGTGACTATTAAATGATGAATCTTAACCAAATATTCCTATACTTTTCTACAACAAATATTAAAAATTAAATTCATTATAATATATACCTTCCTAATATATTTTTAATGAATTAAAAACATGAACAATATTTTTTTTCAATGATTCATTATCAAGCTTAATTTCTCCCAATCTAGTAAATCAATACATTTTCCAGGAAGGGTATCTCACTAATTCTATTGGGAGTTAATGATGTGAATGTTATGTTGGTATAATATCCTTTATCAATTGATAGTATGGTTTTATAATCTATAGAGATAATTTATGTTATATGATTAAATTCAGAGGAATTTCATTAAATATTATTCTGAATTTAATGGGACACTACAGAGAGAAATGAAATTTATGATATCGTGTAATATATTGGTATATATTCATTAAAAAATTTGAATGATTCATAATTTTTTTCATAATTTTTTTCACTTCAATATTAATGGTAACATCATTTTCTAGTGTTGTTATATCATGGTTTACTTGAATGTGAATTTAATTGACATTATATATCATAAAAAAAAATTAGTTGTTAAATAGTTAGTTGAATCAAAAATATTTCTGGAAGGTATATTAAGAATCATAATAATGCTGTAAAATTGGAACATCTTATAGAGGATTTCATGAGATATTTTTTACTATTAAAAATTATTTGTTTATAATTTTTAATATATTATATATGTGATAATTAATATAGAACATAAGTAATCCAATGAGAATATAACACCCTTTATGCTATGTGACCATTTAATCCCCAATTAATTTCAATGATCATTTTTCTGAATTCCATAATAATAAGTATATTGTTTCTAAAATTTATAAACACTACTAAAACATCACAACCAATGATAAACATGATATTTAAAATTATAGTTTGTATTATGGAATATATTAAAAAAATGAGTACCTTTTGAATAAAAGTTTTATCCACATACACCATTATAATTTAATTTCATGTTTTGATTAAAATAGACTAACCAAAATTACATTTTCTATTGACAAACCCCATTAATTATATTCTTATAGTTAAAAATATATTTTTCTCTAAAAATTAAGAAATAATTATTATGGAAATGGGAAATGTGATGCAAAAATTTAAAAAATAAATCAAGGGATCCAAGATTCAAATATGAATAAACTCCATAGGAAACTACCTTCTCAAACTCTACCCAATCCATGTGGTAATGATATATTTATTCAACAATGGTGGATGATGAATTTAATCATCACTCAAAACTGAAACTAGAATAGATTATTTGACCAAAAAAATGATAAAATGAATTTGGAAAAGGATAGTATGGAAAATTGAATTTAATCTAAAAACTAATCACATGATTAGGAAAACATTCCCATGAATTCACTATCTGTAATGAAATATTATATGAATAATATTGAACAACAAACACAAAAATAAATCATAGAAACATAAAAAATGTTAAAACCAATATACACATTCAAGGATCTATTATATTTATAGTAAAATGTGATATGTACTTTCTGGATCAATGCACCTAGAATATAATTATTCAAAGAAATAAATGATTTAACATATGGGGGAATGTATCATCTTTAATTTCACCCCAATACCACTAGATGAAAAAATACATGGACCATCTCCATTATATGTAAAATTGAATCCATGTCCTTTATATATGAATTATCTAAATTTTAATATTCCAACAATGTTATTACTCATTATTTATTTACAAAGTTATTGATTTAAGAGATCAAGACAACTAGACTTACAAGACAATTAAATTATTTCCCTACTTCCATTTAATTTTGAGTCTAGGAAAATGTTATTCTATTAATGTATGAAATTAATTTTCTGTAATATTTATATATTCTAAACAAGATTGAATATATTTATTATTCCCAAAAAAAATTCATCATAGGAAGTCCAATTTGTTTTATAATTCTCCAATATTTACCAATAACATTAATGGTACTCATACCAAAAACATCACAGAAAAACATTTTAATTTTTATATTTATGATTCTTTAAAATTTCTTCAAAAAGAATCATCACCCTACCCACATATATATTCCGAGGAATCGTGTTTAGAAGAATAATATGATCTATTTAAATGAATTCTAAAAAAAATAATTTATATTTACATGATAAAGACTGCAAAATATGATTTTTAAGTATATAATCATATTGAAAAACTACCAAATGTCCGGGGAGTATTTTTTAATAATATAATGAATTTTATTGATTATTTTTATAAGTTGAAACTAATAGACTGAGTTTTAGTTTGGAGGTAAAAAACCTATATAAATAAGCCTAGTCATTTGAAATATCTAATTTTTTCCACTCAAACATGAAATGGAACTGCTACTAGCAATACCAGAATATATGTATCCAATCGGTGATTATATTTTTCAAGTGATAAATAGTAGAATATTATTATATAAATAGGAGATTAAAATCATTTTATTTTTAGAGACTATAAAATCACAGAGTATATACACATAATGATATATCGGGACCATGTATATTAATATGTTGGGAAATAATCCCCCATGAAAGTTGTGATAAGCCTCTTAGAGTACATTAATGAATATTTGACCTTATGAATATGGGAATAGTTAAATAAATTGAGAAATATTTAGAAGTTGATATAATTTACACTATTTATGAATCATAATTGGTATGTCATATTGATATTTTATCATATAATACTAGTCACACAACTATTAAAAATTAATAGATTTATCTCATCATTCCCAAAGTGAAAAATTTCCAGAGAGTGTGCATTTATATAAGGATACTAAACCTTCATAGAAGGAATGCCAATTTTTTATCACACATTATTGAATAATTTTTATAATTACTTTCCTGAAAGACTCATTATTTCATCAAAGTTGGATTTTATTGATTTTTTCCATTATCCAATTCCCCATGATTTTGTAGAGAAAAATAATAACCATACATAGAGACCCCTTTAATATGTATGGATTCCATTTAAAATATTAAATTCCACTAGTATATTTCAATTATATATGGTATGAATTTTTATTGATTTTATTAATGTATATGTTGAATTTTTCATAGATGAATTTAATTTTTTTATCCAAAAATTTTAATAATTAAGATTGTGAAGATGATAAAGTCTTACAAAAAAACTTTGAAAAAGATCTAGAGTGAATTTTTTATAAATTTCACCTCATGGGGGGATTTAATTTTTATTACACACATCACTTCAAATAATAGTGTTAATGTTGAGATTCGAAATTTTGAAATCAAAAAATCATTTATGTACCATACATCTGTAAAAAAATACATATCAATTTTTGGATACAGAAAGATACAATGTTAATATTGTTAACGTGGCTTAGTTTTTATTGATGGTCCATGCTGAGAATATTTTTTATATTCTAAAGGAAAATATTACTTCACCACAAGTAATGATACCTAGAAAATTTTTACCCCCATGTGACATGTTAAACACACTGTGTAACCCTGTGATAGTTTTTGGGCATTTATCATGTAGGGTATATAGGCATAGATATTGCATGAAACATTGCCACAACTGAAGTACACTGGTAGGGTGAGGTCCTCAGGAATGGTAAGGTATTAATGCATGAACAATGTACATGAGCATGGGCCATAGTACGTAGTAATATGATGGTTTATAAGTACTTGGGTAGGATAGAATGATGAGTGTTTCATAGATATCAACATGATGCTTACACCTATGAGATGGATAAGGAATATTTTGTAATGAATTTTTGTTATTGTGACACATGGGTGCATCATGGATTAGGGAGATAGTTTGTGCACCCCTCTGAGATGTTCTATGTACATTATGAAGGAAAATTAGATTCCACTATTTTCTAAATTAAACATTTCTTCGAGATTGGGTGGATTTAATTGAACAATTATAGTATATAGCAGTATTAGTTGAGAGTGTTCTTATGGTCCATCCCTATGAGGGTAATGTGTGGCATTATTTCACCAATATATGATTTTAATCACTATACAAGATTTTTCATAGATAGATATCATGGTTCCCATCTTTGTAATTTTTTGTGTGATCCTTTATTTTTTTTACAACATTTAGGGTTCTTGGTTTCATCATAACGATCAAAAATAGGTCCTTTATCCCCTATCCATCATGTCAATATTTAAGAGGTAATGATATCATCATGAATATGATCCACTAAAAATAGGACTATTTATATAGAGTCCAAGTTATCGACATGCACACGATCTATACATATTGTTTATTATAGTAAGGTGCATAGTGTCCCCCCATTGACCCTTTGTATGATCCCCTAACTATGTATTGGAATCATAAGTGTTTAAATATCTTTATTTTTTGGAGATTCATGAAAATAATAACCTATTTGATAAGCACCATTATTCATAACATTACTAATGGAGTGGATTTCTCCTCATAAAAGATATCTTGAGGTCGCGAGATGAATCATATAACTAAAAATGGTTGAGACCATTTTTTGACTTGGAAAATATTAAGACTATATCAAGGTGTTTGATGTTATGTTCCTATTATTATGTCTCATATTTTTATTGACATTCCATTGAGATAAGAATCATACTACCTTGCTAATGATAATGTTCGATGATTTCATGGTCTCATACTAGGTATTATTATACATATCCCTGCATGGGATCTACCCACACATAATATGTATTATGTAGAGGGAATTCCTATTTACGAATTCTTTGGTGGGGTGGGGGGAGTAAGAATATCATTTTTTTGGGATATATGTATTGTGGTTGTACTAAGTGGTACAATCGATAGTATTCCCCTCATTCTAAGAATGTCATTTATTTTTTTTGTGGGGTTGTATTTGGCCCATTTATACATTCAATTACTTTTTCATACTCTGATTATAGGAGAAATTTTATGCATTCATTTTTGTATTTTTTTATTTAGTTATGGACATTGTATTATTATTTTCAGAACTATGTTTATTGGTGTGTTCATAAGGCTAATAAGTCCCATGTGTGTGTTATTATTATGCGTAATAGGTTTCTAGCTACCGACCAATGGGATAATGAATTGGGTTTTCACAATCATCTCATCCAAAACCATGCTGTCCCATTTGAGGCTGATAATTTTAAAGTGGTATTTGATTGTTGATCATATTGGCACAAAATTTTAGAGAATATATAGTAGTTCGGTTGGTTTGTAAACAAATGAAGTATTGTGAAAGTTTTTAAATAATGTATATCATGATAGGGACTCTACCATTGCTTTTGAAGTAAATATATACATTCACTAAGGATATTACAACCATCTAATTATATTTGAACATCTAGACACAGATTATATGTATAAAATAATTTACATTCATTATATAGAAATTTGTTGTGGTTTGCATATTATATTTGTATATGATTCCCCTGATATGAAAATTAACCTATATACATCTTTTCACCTATTATGATATTTCATGGATAATAAGCATGAATGTTTTTATTGAAAATTTTAGAGTATAACCCAATCAGTGACTGGGCCACCATGTAGGTATATGGTCATGAGGCCATTTTCTACCAAGGTGGATATCTGGTTGTATTTCATCATATTTATTATTATATAGATGCAAATATGATGGATTCGGTGTATTTATCCTGATATAATTAGCCATAAATGGCTTTATGGTGTTGGATAATGACAAGAAGGGATCAAACATACTGTGACCTTCTATTCCAGAATTTCACGTGACCCAAGGTGATAAGTACCCATTACCACAATTCATGGTAAATAAAAAAATAAATTGGAGGGGTTTAAATTAATTAATACCTTATAAAAATTATTGGGATTGTAGGAAAAGTAATTTTTATTATTTAAATATATGGGAACATCTCAAAAAGGATTTTCTTCCCCATCATGACTCTAATAGATGGATGGTTGACATACCACTCATAAAGTCAGATATGATGGATGACATTGTCTTGGAGGGTTGTGGATTTGGTGGAGGATCTTATTTTGAAGTATGAGGTGACCAATGCTTTAATATTTTCTTACTCCCCAACCCCTAGTATATCCATGCGAGGCTAAGGGTGTTGGCTGATTAGTATATGGGAGGCTGGAGCTGCTACGAGTTTATTTCCTTGAAGATCCGAAAGAATTTTTTGGTACGAACTATATATTTTCTTCAATTTCTACTATATTATAAGACACATGTGTGTGATACTATTTCCTTTCTACATTTATTGTTCACATCATAGAGCTTTTGAGTCATGCTACTAACTCTATTATTATGATTTTACACTCTAACTAGAGGAGATTCCGCTATAACACTGTTACACAAACAGTGGGAACTGACTTGGAGAGGTGATGGATAGACTCACATGAAATATATCCATAGTATATGTCACAACTTAAAATTATTACCTCAAAATATATTATTTTACTATTATACATAGCTGATATAACTATTATCAACGAGGGTTATTTTGTATTTGAGTTTGTATGATAGAATTTGTCTCCGATGATTACGGTTGATTCCCTGTAAGGTATGATGTGATTATTTATTATAGTTCAAAAACTATTTATTATGGTTTGTCTAGTATAACCATTGGATTAGTGGATGTTATGGGCCTTTATTTTCATATAATGGTGGAAGAATATGAGGATATCATTTCGGATGACATGCACGGATTATGTCTACACTAAGATGTATAATTCTACATTACAATTCACCAATGTGTTTCCCAATTATATTTTATATAATTTTGGATGACTCCCTAAAGGATTCAAATTAAAAGGGTTTTGTTGAAAGACTTGAAGATGTTAGGCATAGTGAGACCTCGGGTATAACTAAGGTTAACCCTAGTGTTGTTTTCTAAGAAGGCAGGCAAGAGCATGAAGTTTTTTGTGGAATATTTCTTCTTGAACAAGGTTTCAAGGTGAATAAGTATATAATTTTGATTATCAGAGAACTGTTAAATTATTTTGGATGGTTGAGATGGTCTTCAATGTTTGACCTCAAATATGGCTATCATAATTATTGTGTTTGAGATGTGTAAATAATGAAGATAAAATTTGATTTTCCCAACTCTATTTATGAGTAATTTGAAATTCTTTCCATCCAAAAGGATTCCCCAAACGTTTACATGGGTCATAGAAAATGGGTTGTTCTATCATTTTTGTCTCTATTATTGGTATTATTTTTATATGACATCATAGTGTAGTCGTCATTAGAGGTGGGGCACATAGGACCATGAGGATGGATATAGAGATGATTTGATGGAAACCCATTATATGAATCTATCTATATAGAAGGTATAGATTCATGTGGAATTGATATTGGGGAATATAACATTAGGCATGTGAGAGATAGTGGATCGATTTGAGGATTAGGTAGTGTGATATTTAGAGTCACCCAATAGTGTGTTGGTGATGGATGATACATGTTGTGAAGTTATCCATTTTTAATTGTTGGGTGAGGTGAGAGGTTATTATCATATTTTTAGTTGTCTCTTGATGGAGAAGGTAGTACAAAATTCATCAATTTGAAAATTTTCCCACCCTCTTCTTGAATAATTCAGTGGGACACAACATGGGTATATTAATTGTTTGATCTTGCATGACCATGTTTCAAATGGAACTTTTCTTAATTGGTATCCTAAAGGTGGATATCACATAATACATAATAGATTATTGATTTATACATGATTTATATAGTGAATGGATGTTATTTGGAGTCTTTATTCCCTTTATAATACAACTAGGAGAGGTGTGAATGTACGAATATCATATGGAATTAGGGAAAGTGGCTAGAGATGTGGTTGTGTGTTTCTTAGTTAATCTCATATTTTTTCTCCTATTATTATGTGCTAGCCGAGGTGCTCGAATAGAAGTAGAAATGGGTTGAAATATTCTTTCATTTATTTCATAACATTCATTATTATTTTAAGGTCATGAAACTGTTTGAGTGGAAATTCGTCGACAAGTATATGTCCCTCCTATTAGTTATCCAAAAAGATAGTTTAAAATAAATCATGGGATTTCATTATATACAAGAGATAATACTTCTTCCTCGAGTTCCATAGATGATCATTTCTGAACATGATTCTCACGAGATGTCATGATTATGGAGATGATTGTAGGAAGTCATTCGTACTCAGTTGTGTTTGAGCATAAAATTTCACCCCCAAGATGAAGACCAAACTGATAAGACCATTTAGGTTATAGAAGACATGTTACATGATTTCAAGTTATTATTTGGACATATATGGGAGGATTACATAACATTGGCAGTGTTTTAAGTCAATAATAGCTTCAATTGTACCAATAGTATCACAATATTTGAGTCCATGTATAGGAGACCATGCAAGTCACCAATATGTTGGACAGTTTTAGAACCCAGTTTTTATAATTGTTAAAAACCCATTACCTTTTAGTTAAACTGTTTTTTTGATATAATATGAATTTTTGGTGAGGATATACGAGATATAGGGGTGGATGGATATTTTTTAAAGATAGGAACATCTGTTGATGGAAGAAAGAACTAGGTTATACAGTTTGTAGAAAATGTGCAGCCTGTCCCAAACGATTCTTCATTAACCTGAATTTTTTTTTGTGAGATAAAGATTTTTCAATGTTTTACCTAACTATGAATGAAGGCCCACAGGACCATGATGATTCTCTATAGTTTTATGAAAACATTATTTCCAGTTTTTTTTCATAGTTTCCCAATATGTCACCGTGAACCATGTGATTCCCCTCCTTAGACAGTGGGTTCCGCACAATTGGTGGATATTTTGGCCAGCCATGTGGCCAAAGTATGTAACCCCTGTATTTTTGGAAATTTTAACGTTATAAAATTAATTATATAATAAAACAAATCACATTTCATCATTCTATTAGACAATACACCAGTAATTCCACTCAATGAGAATAATGAATCCTCTATCTAGGAGTAGGTATAATTTTTTTTCCATACTCAGATTCAAACATTGTCGGTCTCATTGGATGAATATCGATGTGTTATCTCTTCATGTTTTACCATTTATTCATTATTCATGTTAATGGAGATAATTAGGTGTAGTCTCATAAGACCCATTTTTAGTATGTATGACTATTATTCCATTTTATTATTATTTGAACCAAATAAAAGTTAATACTGGATGAGTGAATCACTATAAAAATATGGTATGCGGTCTAGTATTTATCCATGAATGATTAAATGATTTATACGTTGAGTTATATGCGATAGGTTAGTTTAACCATTAATTTACCCAAATTTGATTCTATATTAAATTTTATTTGTTGATTCATAAAACAGTTACTCTATTAGATCCTAAAATAACTTCGATGTTGTAAGAAATAACATGATCCCACCATTTTGGTGTTCTGTCTATATGATTATTTGAAATTCATGGCTATATAAAAAAACCTATTAAATTGTTTGGTTCACATTATAAAATGTGATATAATCAATGAAATTATATAGTTTTTTTGGTACCATGGATACCACATGTATCATACAATTTCTAAAGTAAATATATTATGAGTGGTGTGACAACCTCATGTTACTAATTGAACAATGGTTACATCATTTTTATTAATTAATTTTAACAAATAATGAAGTAACTATTTATCCTTATTAAATCCATGAAATCATAACACTTATAAAAAA
Source organism: Viscum album (assembly GCA_963277665.1). NCBI lineage: Eukaryota > Viridiplantae > Streptophyta > Magnoliopsida > Santalales > Viscaceae > Viscum > Viscum album. The sequence continues at coordinate 964,162,733 of OY728133.1, read as the reverse complement.
ATTTTATGGTGAACCTCATTTATTATGTTATAGGAATGGTATCCATATATTGTTATACAGACCTGGCATCCCTATATTGTAACCCTGTCATGATGTACCTATATTTTAATTTGGGCATGGTGTACTATTATCATGATTTTGTAATTATGATCCTATTATTATGATATAAGAATCATGACCCTTACATATTTGATACACAAATGGGAACCCTGATGATATTACATGGTCATGATAGACCTTATGGATTACGATTCATGGCAATGATGAACCTGAATTATATGAGTTTTTCATGGTGACACATATAGTTGTGATGTTGTCATTGTGAACCCTAACGATTTTATTCGAGCCTGATGACCCTACATCAATGATAATAGGAATGAAATGCCTTACTATTGTGATTCTGGAAATGGTTTCCCCTAATCTTGTGATAATATGCATTCCATTTCTTGATACATGTGAGACTCTTCTTACATCTCAGGGATGACTAGGTTATTACATGGGTATAGTATAGTTGAAGTATCCATATATATGGATATAGTGGTTAAAATGTATAAGGAATATACATTTATAGAAAATTAGTAACATATTTTGAGACCATCCAACATAATCTGATGTTGGGAGTGTAAGCCTTGTGTCCTTCTGGAACCAAAACAAAAAATTTATAGTTTAAATTAATACTTAAATTATTACCTTCACACTATCATGGTATATGGATTGACATGATATTTATATAAACAATTGGTAGTCTCATAACGAGTTTATATCATACCCTATTGGGGCCCCTGATGACACCCGATGAAGATTATATAGATGCAGGTAAGGATAGGGGAATGCAACCAACCTTCTAATACTAGATTTGCTTATAACATTAGAGTGAGGATACCCAATACATAGTTATGGATCATGATTCTATAGGATAATGAAATTTTCGTATTTTTATTCACTGGATATATGATTTTTATTGGATACCAATTAGAAAACCATTATGTTTCGATTTTTTATACAGATATGACATTAAATCATTCATTATATCATGATTGTTGTTTTTATTTCTATATATTAACAGAATTTTTTGTATTTTATGTCAAATGTTTGTTATATATTTTTCTTCTAAAATTTATATATATATTACACTATTTTTTCATTATGATAATGATTGTAAAGTATCCCAACCATACAACCATGGACCATCAATTCATGTTAGTGGCCTCTAGCATATGAGGAGGAATGTTTGGGGACACGTTGACCCCTAGCTCAGGGAACCATTTAGTGAAATCCACAGCTGGATGTCACAAAGTGGTATCCGAGGTTTATTTCTCTTCCTTCCTATTTTAGGATAATTAACACGATATTTGGAATAAAATGGAACTTGGGTACAATACATCCCAAGGATTTTCTAGCCAACCATTGTTGTAATTAAAATTTTTCTAGGAATGGGAAATTTTGGATCTATTTTTTTCATATTACAGTTGATTTGATTCCAACAATGGGTGAAACACATGAGTTTTGATTTTTAAATTTATGAAGAATATTTATATTTTGTCCTTTCCATATATGGAAAGTAATCATTGATCATTCATAACTATTAGAAAAATTATATGAATAATATGTCATGAATTATTCCTTTACCTGATTATACTACTATGTGCATTTCATGCATCATGTTCTCATTCATATTGAATAATCCCTGAATTGTGTTAAAATTTCATGTATATACATAATAACTAAAAGTTTTCTGTTTAAATTGATGGGACTCAATTTTTATAAGATCTTTGGGACCTTATAAATTGGTATTAGTGATCCATATGGTTCAACAATTTATAGAGAATCTTATAAAAATGAGAATGGAATTTAATGAAATAAATTATAAAATAAAATGGATTCCATTAAATAGTTATGCAAATTTCAATATAAAGGGTGTATTACTCAATAACTAGATATATATTCTCTATTTACCAGGACCCTCACAACGAAACACAGAGCGTGAACCACATTCAAACACAAAAATGTGCAGTATGTAGTGTCTCGTCTAATGTATATCAATATTCATATCTCTAAGTTAGTTATTTGAGAGTAAAAATACAGGGTAAAAATTTATATACGATGGATTATACATATTTTATTCATTTATATCCTATATTTTACATGATCTATACTATTTTATGTGTTAACAATTTTTGATTGTATACTATCAAGAGTTCCCCAAGTCATGTGCCAAGATGTTGGTGACGACCATACTCTAAAGGATGGTGGATGAGATCCAATAGTGACACCACTAGTAGTGAAACCTATTTTCCCATCTATTATCCTTGAACTGGTGATTATTTAAGGATTTTGTTGGAGTCTCTATGTCTTAATCATAAAATATAGGGAGGTCCACAACCTGCCCTTTTGTGGATGAGTTAACATCGATGTTTTAATAGAAAAACCCACTATATTTTTTAGGGTATTGAGAACCCCATTCTATAAAGTTATGTCATGTGATGCTCATATATATATTTGAGAACGATGAAAAATTTCTTTAGAGGATAGTTCCAATGGTTACATATATGCATCATGGATCTGTCAAATGTTCGGGATATTTTATATTGGGGTGGATAGTATCGTGAAGTGATTGGGAGGTATTTACAATCAATATTATTTGACCATTTTATCCATGATACCCAATGTTTTGATCATTCGATGCATCCTAAACATAAGAGTGTGGTGTTAGAATATCTACTATTTGAGGTACTAATCTATTACCCTTTAATATCATATCATCCTTATTCCATATTGGAGTTTCAAATATAATTATCAATGAGGAAATCGTAGAAGGACTTGGGCTTGATATTCATCATTCCAATGAAAATATGACCCTATTTACTCGATTATGATTAATATCAGAGATTGTATTCCAATGTAATGAATTCCACTTTATGAGAAGAATTCATCATTTATTTTGTGACATCTTTATCCATGAGATGAAAAAAATTTCCGTCTTTATCAGTATAGAGTTTTTAGTTTCATATCATGCATATGTGTATTGTTATTGCTGGTTGGTGTTGTTAAAATCACTATAGGGTGGTAATTTTACACCCAAGGGTGAGTTTATGTCTAGTAAAAAGGATTTTGAGCTAAGAATAATCGGTTAGCTGGAGTTACTAACCATGTTTCTAGAATAAAATTGGTTCATCAGGTATTAAATCATATAGAATTCCCACATGTAATAAATCATTTTAGTGATGTTATCCCAGATCAAATTCCAAATTAAATTATAAAAGATATATATAATTAAATACCATGATATTTATAGGAGTTGCATCAGAATAAATTTCCCTTTATATGATGACTACTATTTAGTTATAAGTGATCTAGAGGAAAATTGAGGATTTAGAGAAAATTGTTTTATACATCTGAGTATTTCTCCCATGGGACAACTAGTAAATTTTTAAAATTATAATGATGTAAACAATATGCTCTATATTAATTACTATAGATTTAGTTTCATAATGTGAAAAATAGTATCCATTACAACTTAGTGATGATATCCTCGACCAAATTAATTGACAGAGTGTTTTCTCAATGATTTATTTGATATCCGTTAAACACCAGGTGTTTGTGAGTCCTTCATATATACCACATATTTCATTCCATATAAATTATTATCTTTATGAGTATCTAGTGTTGAATTTTTTTCTTAATAAGTGTCCTTCCATTCATAACTATTTGATGAATAAAATTTCAACCCATATCATGGATTCTAGGTAGTGGTCTTCATAGTTTCCATATTGGTGTATTCTAATAATTTGTTTGAATATTACAAAAATGTTGTGATAATTTTGATTAAATTGAGTGAGAATTAATTATATTCCAATACCACTAAGTTCCACTTCTCGATCGACATTGTATCGTTCCCATTTCATATCAACATAGAAGAATATGTATCAGTTGACCTATATATGTTGAGTGATATAGTAACCAAGAAGATGTAAATGATCATTTTGGACATATGTATTTTCTATAGGATATATGTTTATTCCAAATTCATCATATCAAGCTTCTCATTCATAGAATAATTTATTATATGATTGACTCCTAATGGTGTGATTTTTATATGGTTATAATCCTATTAGATACACATTCATGAGATGAAAGGGAGACTACCTTCGGAAGTGAACATGTTTTTTTAAGTGAGGATGAAGATAACGAATATTTTGTGTTGCAATTGTAAATGGGAATGAATCCATTATGATGCTTGAAGATCGAGTGACTGTTTATGGGTCATCGAAGTTGAGGCCCAATGGGAAAAAAATACCTAAAAAATGATCTCAAGATGGCAGTTTTTTATCACAATTTGTGTAGTAGGAGACATCACATACTAGGTGATCATTTTGGGGTGTTTACATTCCCTAAAATCCATAGTTATATTTTCATGATGTATAACTAGATTCTTAGGAAATGAATTTGGGTTGAATATATATTTTCCTCTAACATCAAGATTGAAATTATTCATGTGAATGAAAATGATAGTGTCAATGCACTGAGAAAGAGGACATAAATAAATTTCGTTTAATAGGATAGTATCAAGTGGTTTCCTATGCATCAATTTTATAATATAAACATATAAGTTAAAGACCATTATAGATAGTCTATACTTGCATCATTTTCAATGACCACTGAAGAGAGTGATAATGAATATGTTTTTAGACACAGACTGTTTGGTACTATGTGAGAGTTTTTCTACTGAGCGAAATCCTCCTTATAAGACTATTAATGGAGACCACATCATACACATAAATTTGAATATTTGGGATCCCAATGATATGTTAGATGAGATCATGTGAGATTAGAATTCTTCTTAGTGGGATGGAACCCATGTATCCCCTTGATGCATCTTGATATGCATCGCCATTATTTGTTGATTGAGATGAAAGATCATACAGATTATTTTAACATTAAGTAATCTACTTATCAATAGGTGATGGTAGAGAACTGGTGACCAAGTAGAGTCTTAATACAATGTCAACACTCATATTGGAAAGGTGAATATTTTGTGATGCATTTTTTTGTTTGAATACTGAGACCTCCTCGAGTTATTGATTGTGTTGGAATAGTCATGGACCATCTAACAATCGTAGCCCACTCCCTTCCAATTTAGGAGATTTTATCAGTTGATGAGTTGGAAAGACATTACATCTATGATATTATATAGATACACGGGGTCCATTGTACTATCATTTTATATAGGTATGCTTGTTTTACTTCATCATTTTGGAAGTGGTTATAGTGATCCTTGTGTACATAGGTGATTTTTACAACATATTTTCACCCACAAAATAATTAAAGATTTTAACAAACAATATATGTGTTGGAGGAGAAGATATGAGAACATGTACGTATTTTTTGTAGTTATTAGGATAATATTATACATTTCATTGACTTATTAACAATGGAGAGCTATCAGAAAATGATTCAAATGTCTTTGTATGAGGCCTTATATGATAGGTTGTGTTCTCCCACCTTGTGTTTGTAAGAGATAGACAAGTCAGTTCTACTAGGTCCTCATCTCATACAAGAAACCTCATAGTATGTGAAGTTGACAAGAAAGTTTATATTAACTAGTTAGTCAAGAAAATATATTATAATAATCACCATCGACAACTTCAAGAGTTTGAGGTTGGGGATCATGTTTTCATATGGGTACTACCTAGTCATGGGAATAGATGGATAAAGGGATCAGGGAAGCTACCAACACACTTCGTTGAGCCTTTTGAGTTAATAGAGAGAGTCAATACGAAATCCAATGAGTTTCCCTTAACATAGATACACCATTACATGCATGAAATATTCCTAATTACACATATTAATTGTTATCATGATGACACTTCTCATAAATATTATATTGAGGATGTTGAATTGGATATCAAACATTCTTTTTATGAGTATCACATATACATTGTGGATCAGAGCATGAAGGCTCTATGATTCTACTTTATCCCTTTAATATAGGAGCTTTGGTAGCATGATTGTGTAATGATAAAAACACAGGAGTGTTAGGATGACATACATACTCACTTTCTAGAGTTATTATGATATATGTTTCTACAATAATTTAATATTAGGTTTATCTCCTTGGTTTTTACCTATCATGAATTCACAGTGAGGAAATGGAGGCAATTCAGGTTTTGGTGGCATTTTTTGACCCTAAAACCATAACTGGTGGATGAATAAGCTCGGCCACATGGTTTGTTGAAACCATGACACCTTACCAAATGGGTTATATTAATTGTGTGGGGATTTTCATCACACAGAAGACGATACATAATTTTACCTTTTCATATGCCCAAGTCTACAAACACAGGTTTATAATATTTCCATGTTTAGCATAGGCATATTTCTTATTTTCACCTAATTTCCCCAACTATGAGCATGAACCATACAGGTAACCTATTTGGATAGTGGTCTAAGCATAATTGGTGAATGGTTTGGAAAATTTAGAAACCAAACCATTTGACCCCCTGATTTTGGAAAGAATTACATTTTCCCTTAATGACTTATAAAAACCAATATTTAATTTTTCCTAATTGAAATAGACATCCCTCCACCATTACCTTCAATTGATTTAAATTAGCAACCCATGATTTTCTGTTATACCTCCTATTACGTAACTTAAATTTATTAAATATATTACATTTCACACAACACTAATCTTAAATTAATCATGATATACCATTAAATATTAACATGTCCATTAGAATAGTAATGATACTGTTAGAAATATTAATGTGGGTATTAGATTAATAACCCTACCTATGGAAATATAAAAAATATAGGTATATGAAAATTGAAAATATGTCACATTTAGATCATTCAATATGTAAATAAATGTTTCAAAAAAATAATCTAAGTGTTTCTATTTTTTTGGTAAAATATGGTTGTTTATATAATATTTTATAAATAATCAATATATTTAAAGGATAATTTATTTTCCTAAATTAGATTAAAAATTCTATTTTATATTTATTATAAAATATGGAAATTACATGAGATAGTAATTCACTTTTCATAGTGATGTAGAAAAGGTAACATTATTTAAATATATTTTTTTTAAATAAATAATGAATTTATCATAATATAATTTATAAAATGGACTCCATTTATGAAATATACATGTCAAAAAACGATCAAGGTTATCGATTGGTAATTTTATAAAATATTTTAATATATAGTGAATAGTGAAATCAAATAATTTACATGTTTTAACATTATAAGTAAATAAATGAATTATTGAGTCCTGGATGATGTTGAGATGATCTAATCCCTAATTATTTATAAATATAATTATCTAATTACAATATTTAGAAATTATAATCAAAAGTATTGATATTTTTAAACAAAAATATTATACAAATAAATTATGTATTTAGAAATACCTCCATTATCACATAAATACCACCCTTCACCTCAAACCATCTATGAAATTTAAGGTTTTCAGAATTATAGTTATTTAGTTTCCATGAATCATCCCCATTTAAAAAATAATGGTCAAATAACAGACCAAACTATTGTTCCTTGAGGAAGTTATAAAAGAGATGCCATTTTTTATTTAACATTCTCGTTTATATTTTAATTTATATTCTTTTCTTTTAGTCTCGTATCATCATCTATCAAAATATGAACAATAACTATAGTATCATATATATAATATTATTTTATTGTTCTATTTTAATATCAATCATCAAGTATTATCTCTTTTCATTTTTTTAAGAATGAAAACATCATTGAGGATATGTCAATTAACCCCCAACATGGACGGTAAGTTTTCATTTTTCATTACTACCTTTATAATTGGTCATAGAATCATTATCATTATTATATATGATTTTAATATAAGTATTATAAATTATATTATTATATTGAAGTAGAAAATAAACCTAATATTGAATAATATTATTGAACATTATGATGGTTGTAAAAATGACTATAAATAAAATAAAACATTTTCATCAACATTTTATCTAACAAGTCATCCTTATATAATATAAACATAGGATATATGATACCATATAAACATATGAATGTTTCTTAGTAATAAATAATTTCACTTATTGTGTTTTTATTCCCGTTGAAAAAACGCCCATTATTTAACAAAAGGGAACATACTAATCAACTAAGAAATGAATGGTCCATGAACAATGAAATAAAACATTATAACTAATCTGAATGACCATAAATGAACCTAAAAATAAAATAATAAATAAAATAAATGTTTAATTATTTCTTAATAGGGTAATTAATGAATCTAATTTTATTATCTTGTAAATAAACTACAAGTACATGACACATTCAGATATAAGATAAGGATTTTCTCATCTCAACTTTACTTCTATGAGATATATTTCATTGTTCAACAAATATTTAATTTTTAAGATGTAAATAATTACCATTGATGTATTCTGTTATGAATTTAATTATCATTATGTTATTCAGTATTTCATTTTATAATTATTATATTTATTTGGAATGTGATTCAAGTAATTATAATTGGATTAAAGATTTATTAACTCTATTTTAATTCATTAGGTTAAACATCTATTTGATTGACTATTGCATGCTATGATTATGTATAAAAAGAATTCTGATTATATTATAATGTCTTTAAAATTTAATTATGTGGATTTCTAGTGAAAACATGTAATCCATTTATTTTATTACTGATATGATCCTTGTGTGAAACTTCTTTTGAATTTTTATTTATTGGGTAATAATTTTTTTGATACACACCTTTTTTAGTTTCCATAGTGAATATAGTAAACCATTATTTATGATCATAAATCACACATTATTTCATTAAATATCCATATTTCTAATATAATGGATAGTCTTATTTTCAAATTCATATACCATTTTTATAGATGGTGTTTACTCTCAATGATGTTTTGAGAAGGAAAATATTGATTAAATAATTATCAACAACATAATGAAAATATTTTGATAAACCACATTAGTTTCTGAATTAAAAATAACATTTATATACATTAGAAATGTACTCGACAAGCATACATGTGTCAGTCCCTATTACAGATAGACCCTTGAGGAATTGACTCGAATCATGGGAAAATCAATTGGTGAAAATCTTTTATATTGGTTAACAACAAGAACTAGATAGGTTTCTACAGACAATATTAAAAAAATCCAATGAAATTTATTTATGGTAGTAGTGCATGTTTCAAATACACAACTTCCAATAAATTTTTCTATCCTTTATTCAAAATTTTGTTTTTCATATCCATGAGATTTTAACTATGAAATTTTTTTGGATAAATTTTTATTCTTATTTTATTAAAAAAATTGAATTTTATTTTTAGTTGTTTACAATGCCATATTTTTTATGAGTTTTTTATTGTGATTTCATTATCAATTATTTATGTTTCAGTACTATGTATCAATTTGTTAGAATTTGATCTTAACCATTTATTTTTATTACATAACTTGGTTATGGATTTCAAATAGTTGAATAAGTGTTAAAAATGTAGATTATTTTTCTTCATCATGTTCTATGTTTATTTATCAATGTAAAAATATAACAATGTATGAATCTATTTACTCAATTGTACTAAAATGATAACTACTTATTGATGTGATCTCTTGTTTCGAATCAATTATTATAATCCAAAAAAAAATCTATGGGAAAATTTGGCCGCACTTGTTATAGTTGGTATTAGATCTGGTTTAGTAAAAAAGCATTAGAAGTAGATTTTAATTAAAAATGTCAATTATAAATTTTATTTGTATAGATGTTTCACCACAATACTCATGCTGATTATGAGATAAAACATTTTTCCCATTATATAGTGTTGTAATCGAATAGTAGAAAGGAAATTTCAATTACAAACTCTTAAGGGAAGTCTCGTAGAATTAATTATGTGTTGGATTGTCCCCATTATGTCACATAAGTGTTCTTTATTTAATGACCATGTCATCGTAAATATGTGTTAAATTGATATATTAATAGGTATAAATGGGATTTCTAAATATTATGGGAATAGATATTATACAAAGTATGAAATTATTATTTGTGAGGAAGCTGTATAATTGATCAATTTTAGATCAGAAAAGACATGTTTTGATTAATAATATAAATCCACCCTTGGAGATATACTAAATTAAATTGTATGTCAAAATGAGAAAAACATCTAGTGATGAGGAAAGTAGTCTTAACATTTTGTAAGAGCCATTTTTATAGGAATACATTGATATAATTGTTAAAGAATTACATGGACACCCCCTATGTTTGAAGTTTAGTATACCATTTATTTAATACCTCATGAAAGACAAAAATCAATGATTCCTTATAGAATAACATTGTGGAATTATGGTATTTGTATAAAAATACATATTTGAGTAATAGATTATTTATTATCCCAAGTTTTTTTCTACGCAGTGACTCTATTTTATTCTCAATGATATAAGATGGCCACATGAGGGTTTTCATTCACTAGTGTGAAATAAATACTGTTACAATAAATAAAATGTATTATCTACCTTTAATTGATGAATTATTTGATCAACATCACAGGACATAGTATTTTTTGAATATTTTCATTCATTATGTGTATAATAAGTTATGATTAATGATTGATGATTTTAGGATGATGTATTTTTAGATAATGTATAGTCATTACATGTTTATAGTAATGCATTTGGATTGAAAAATACACCCACAATTTGTTGGGAATTGGTGAAAAAATATTCACTGAATATATTGACAATTTTTTATGGGATTAATTGATTATATAATGGAATAGTATAAATTCAATAAATATAAATTTAATCACATGTATTCCATTATTGATATTATTAGTATGTAAGAGTTATTTTATAAATTTTGCAAGTTTGAATTCATGATTTAAAAAATTTATTTTGATCATTATATAATATATTAGGAAGAAATATTGGATGATCCTATAAATAAATATTCTATATAACAGTGGCCTGCTGTTAAAGAAAAAATGGCATGAATTAGTAACCCAATTCATGCCCAATGAAATTTATTGAATTTTTTTAAAAAGGAAAGAAGAAGATATAATTTATTTACACTAACTGAAAATTACTAAAACAATATAGAAACAATGATAATAAAACACAAATGATAGGTCTCAAACTTAATTCATCTCTACTCCATGAAAAATAATGTTAATAATATACCTACTTCTAGGAGAACAATCAGAGTTGGTTCTTCCCACACTCAGGAATTTCATAATAGACTCATCCAGTGAATGAATCCAATCAACATTGGCGTCCCCAAAAACAAATTTTAAAACCACGCACTGGAAACAAATATCAGATATGCTTTATCAGAATTGGATGAAGATTAACCTATTTTTTGGAGATAACAATGTTTGAAAACTATGATGATGAATTCAAAAAGGTTGGAGAGGGGTACAACAGAATATCCAGATACCAAAAGAAACCTAATGAGTCTTTTATATTGGTTATATTCTATAGTTGAAGATTGGATCCTTTTTAAATTCCTCAACCACCTTGATGAACAATGTATTTCTGAGATCGAGATAGTCATCCACTATCATCTCCTTGGTTTTATACTGCCTAAATGGAGTTTTATTATTACCCTTCATCCATGAGTCGACGTCATTTTGGAAATGATATTTTTCTAAAAATAAATAAGCATCCCTATATACATGATCATTTTCATCATCGTTGTTCGATGACCCTTTAATTTCTGAATAATCTGATGAGTTTACTGAAATAGCTGAGTGGGTAGACACATTATTATTAGGGTCTGGTTGTTGGGGAATTATGTTTTGATATTTCAAGCTTATTAATTTGGAATGTGTACCAATTGTTCATTCTATATTTATATTATCCCTACATTTCCAGGTGTTCCCAGAACTTGGAGTACTGAATACATCTGATTCAATTACCTAGATCATGATTTAAGGATGACTTCTTCCAAATGTCATGGATTTTCATGATCAAATTGCATGGTTTTTTCTTGACCATAATGCATAGTTTCTATCTCTCATTCCAATTATTTTCCTACCTCATGAGTGGATGGTTCTACAATATAGAGATACAATTTTCCTTTTTAATGGGACATGAGGGTGTGTAGGGTCTTTATGCCAAGACTGTGTTTAGATTCATAGAGGTTCTAGAGGAGTGCAAGATGATATTACGATCAATAGTGTGTTTTGTTTGAGAAAAATGGGTGATTTTGGAGACTTCCTTTTCCAAACAAACAGAATTGATGATGGGGGAAGTTTGAGGATCATTAATTTGGTTCACACACTCATTCAATGATTGAACAATAAGAAAGAATTTTTTCGTAGAATGATGGGACATTCTCAGTGATTATCTCTTATATGAATTCATTATCCCATTTTTTAATGCAGAATCCCAAGGTTATTCTTTTAGAAATATCATCTTTAGTGCATATCTAAGCATCATAGGGGAATGTGAGGATGAAGGTGGTGGAGTCAATCATGATGGGATGATAGAATAGGATAGTAATTAAAACCAATGCCTTCTATTTGAAATGGTTTAAGTGAAATTTTGGGAACCGTAGCCAGAGATGAACAATAGGGCGATTAGAATACAAGAGGATGTTCAGAGACTATTTAAGAACATTCCTACGACAACCACCAAAAGACCATGATCCCCTGGTAAAAAACCTATAATACATAGTCTGAGATGAAAGTAGAAACGAAACGTGGAAATAATTCTATAATACAATGTGAAAATTAGTAAATATAATGTGTTCCAATGTTTTGAGAATAAAAATAAGTGAGGTTATACAGTTAATTAACATATCAACTAATGAAAAATGTATATCTTTATAGAGAGTGTTCACCTCATATTTTGAGAAGGAGATCACCGAATGACATCTGATAGTGGCCAAAATCTAAAAACAAATAAATGAAAAATAGATTCACTTTTAGATGGTTATAATCGATGTTCAATTATATTATTTACCAATTGGATAAAACCTTAATTAAGCTCCAATGTAATGGGGGTAATGATCATTTGGAAAAATAGAAATCAAAATATATTTTTAATAATTTAATATATGATTATTCTATAATACTATTTTTACTATACCATCATAAAATTATTGGATTGTGGTTTACATTGATTCATCTAATAAAGGAATAGGTTGTGTCCTTATGAAAATGATAAATTTATTATATTTTCATCCAGGAAGTTAATGATATTTAAACAGAATCATCAAACTCATGATCTTCAGTTAGTATTTGAAATCATTGCTACGATGACATAGAGAAACTATATATCTGGTGAAATAATTAACAAATATATGGATCAAAAGAGTTTCAAATACATTTATAAAAGGAATGAACTCATAATTAGGAAAATATGATGTCTAAACATACTCAAGGATTATGATTTATCAATGCAGTATAACTTATGAAAAAGAAAATGTGGTGGAAGATTCATTAATAAGTTAAGATCATTGAATTATATCCTAAATGAGTATTGTGAAAGATCCTATGTTCATGGATTTATGAAATAAATATATGTGGACTATTAAGTAAGAGGAAAAATCATTCATTTTTAAATTTTTTTCGATGACTTCATTATTATAAAAGATTAAAATATCTAAATAAGATGGATATAATTTTACAAATAAATGTAATGCGGTTAGGAAAGGAAGACTTGAAGGCATCATCTATATCGATAGAATTATGAAATTTGGGAAGAGGTTATGTGTTCCATAAATACATGAGAATAAATAAAAACTATTAAATGTTTCTCAATGATAAAATTTCATTATAAATCATTATGGTACCATTATGTATTGAGAAAATGAGGAATAGTTTAGGGGGGTATATTTGAACAGAAACATTTCATATTATGTTTCAAGTTGTGTTTTTTTTCAACAAGTGAAGGCTGAGAAAGTACATCCTATGGGAGTCATGAAAAAGTTATCAATCAATATGTTAATGTTAGATGGAATTTTTAGGGACATTATCATAGTTCTACCATTAGAACATATCAGGAATGATGCGATATGGTTTATTTTTCATCATCTTAAAAATCGACACATTTTATTTTTATAAGATAATATTTAACACTTAAGAACCACTATATATTATATATTAGTAAATTTTTAATAATTCATCTTGTATCTATATCGACTATATCTAATCTGAATATTAGTTTCAAATCAAAATTGGTGAAGTTTCTTTGTAAGGGTTTTCATACAGAGATTCATTTTTTTAGTTAATATCACCCTCAAAAGGATAGACAATCTGAAAGGACTATTGGAACACCATAAAACGTGTTGAGATCATGTTTAGTTGACATTAAAGGTACATGTGATCAATATTTTCCTTTGTAATGGTATAAAATCAATAATATTTTTTTATTCATGTTTTCTAATGGTCCGAAATGAAGAATTATATTCATGATATATTTCACATTTTTGGGTGTCATGATATTGATTCATTGGAATGAACTGACTTTTTGAATAAGTAACTATGAAATATTTTAGTTGATCTGACATTGTCAATGAGTTATTCTATTGGTTGTGTAATATTGTAGAAGTATAAGAGATGGTGTGTATAAGGCCCCAGCCTTAAACCTTACTTAATATTTAATTAAATGAATAATTCACATTGAGGATCTTTTCAGGTTTAGAGTTCTAGAGAATTAGATCATAAAACATGTATTACATTCCACATTTAAGCAAAGTGGTTACATAAAATATAGAATTTATTTTTCCCACCAATGGAAACATATTTAAAATAAAACATGGATTATTTCTTGACACTTCCCTGACATTATCATCATATCATGTATCTTTCCCTTGACCTGTGAAAAACATTTCAAAAACATTGGATGAGAATAAAAAGATCAGTAAGGGTTATAAAAATATGGAAAGGAAACATGAGTTCATATATACATAATAATGAAATCATACTTTACCCATAAAACATAGGCACTTTAACATACCTCATCAAATCATTAATAAATCATATAAATCATAATACATAAAGGTATCTCGAGTCATTCATAACATTCTTACGTAAGGAGTAACCTTATTGGTTACGTTTTGAATACCCATCACAATATATTCCCTAAATCTCTTCGGAGAAACCAAAACAGTCCACTTATTCACGTTACCCAATGGATTGGAGAGCTATATCGGGATCACCCGCCCTTAGTTTATCACAGAACCACCCATCTTCATAATAATGCCCATGAACCACAACATAATCGTATAACCTAAAACATGTATAAAGGAAACATAACATTTCCACCATTCAGTCACAAGATATAAATACAAAACATTGAAATAAAAACATTATGAAAACCATTTTCAATACCAAAATAAAAGAAAATTAAAACATGGTAATTATTTTTCTTTAAAAATAATTATGGCTTGTAGAGGAAGCCGAAACTCAAATAATGGTCAGGGTGGCGGAGAAGTCATTGTCGCCGCATACACACGACAAAAAAAACATTCTATTTTATCGTTTAGTAAATTCTTCGTATAAAAACTATTCATTTATTATAAATGTAAAAGTCAAAGGGGTTTATACAACGTATAAAAATATGTTGTGTATAAAACGAAGTATGCCTCAATGAAAGGAGATTGAGACGAAGTCCCTTACCTCGGGTCCGACTTGACTCGATTGTTCTTTAACGTCCTGAATAATAAACTTGAGTTAATTTATACTTACTTAAGAACCTTTTTCAAGTTCATTATTACTTTTATATCACTTATTACCATGTTATAAACATTCTTTAATCATTTAAGTTAATAACGATCGTTTTAACGATCATTGGTACTTGAGTCAAAATATGCTCTTTATAATTACAAGTTGTTCATGTACCAATTATATCCAGAGTTATACTCATGATTTATATATCATATATATCATATATATCAATTATATACATGAATTTATAATATTACACAACGTTTAGAGGTAATGAATGAAATGCACCGTTCATGGAGACGGTAAGCCGTACGTACGCATGAACGCTACTTTCATTTCTATTTCGTATTTTATGGAATTATAACATAATGATACATAATAGTATTTTAATTCCAGTATGGTATCATATATAATATCATTATATATATCATTTATACATACCACATATGGTATTAACGAATCAAATCACTTTGAGTGGGTGGTAGTCCGCACTTCCTAAAATGAAGATATCACGTTTACTCATAATGGTAACCATAAAGATATGCCATAAATAAAAAATACATAAGATTAAGTAAAAAATAAACATATTATATATTATATAAAAATATTGTGACATCTTAATGGCCACCTTTGTAGGTGATATATGAGTGTTGAATAATCATCGTTTCGTGAGGCAGAAATTCGCCATCCACGGAAATAGTATATTCTTTAACCATTAAAGGAAGGTCTGTTTAAGTGTAGCTCGAATACTTATTATAAAAACATCCTAGTATATGTAATATACTTGTTTTTTTACAAAAGAAATGAATAAAAAGAGTTTAGGAGGTTGGAGAAGCAAAATAAAACATAAGAACACAAGAGAAGACACTACATTTAAATCGGGTAACTCTTTTTGATATGAGCTCAAAGGATTTCTTGGGAAGAATTATTCCAAATATTAGGCTTCTAGGAGTTATAGAGGGATATGGATAGACCAAATGGGTAGGCGTTGGCCGAGACAAAGGTTTTGGAAGTGTGGGTAAGGAGGTAGAGGTGGGGGCCTTTTATAAGAGGAGAGGAGGGGCACTCTTGAAAGTAAAGAAATGTTACTTTATATTATAATTAGTTTCGGATTTAAAAGGCCCCACATAAAAATAATTCTAGGATAAGGTGATAAGGTTTCTAAATACACCCATCCAATAGGTTTTGGACATTTTTAGTCATATATTTTACATTATCTTTTCATTTTATTGAAATCATTAAATAATGAGGTAATCGTTGCATCATCATGGTGTCGTAAATAATTTAATTTATTTAATTTCTAAAAATTTTAAAAAAATACTATGATGTAGGAAATACTTTTAGCTTTCCAATTACTATTTATAGTCAAAAATCATACTTTTATAACCCCGTGTAAAAATTGTTTTAAGAAAACACCTCATGTTTGTGTCATTTTTATTTTAACATTAAATAAAAAGATATTAATGTCATTTTCCTACCATAGTGGCTCCAGGGGGTCCCCAAGTTTACCCATGGATTGTCTTGGTCGTCCATGACACATCCAATAAAGTTAGTACATGTTTCAAACTCATCTCATATTATTAAAACATTATTCTTATCTTAAATTACACTAATTACCTCTAACAGCGATTAAAACTTAAAAGTTACTATTCACCAAAAATTATTTTAATCCCATTGAACCAAATTTTACTTCTTAATGACAACCATGTATGTCAAATTTTTTAAATTCAAACCACAAAGGTGGTAAAATTACATTTAAAAGAAAAATTAGTTTTTATAATTACCACATAGTGGTTTCACTATTCATCAAAAAATGAACTTTAGCGGAAAAATAACAAAAATTCACAAAAAGTAAATTTTTATGTCCCAATCATAAAGAATCAGTTTAATTTGACAAATTGAGATTATAAAATTTTCAAAATATAGATTTAAAAGACGGTTTTCCATCAAAAGGAAGTAAAATAATCTTTTAAAAATATTAGTGTATTCCATGCTTAAGATTGGATTTATTCTAATTTTGAGCCTCTGAAACACTATCTAATTCATTAATAGACATAGATAAAAATATCTATTATTCATTACTTGGGATGTTAAATCCTTCCCCCCTTTATAAAATTGCATCCCCATAATTCATTTACTTATCGAATAAGTGGGGGTATTTATCCCTCATTGCATTTTCAGATTCCCATGTTGCCTCTTCAATCATGCAGTTTTTCCACAAAACCATTACCTGATGAATCACCTTATTCCATAACAATTGTTCCTGTGGTCATGAATCCGGACCGGTTATTCCTCATAAGATAGGTTCTCTTCTAGCTGAACTACGTCTGGTCTCAAAACATGAGATGGATCTGGCATATTCTTTCTCAACATCGAAACATGAAAAACATTGTGTACCTATGATAAACTCGGAGGTAAACCCACTCGGTAAGCAACTGATCCAACTCTCTCCAGAATTTCATATTGTCCAATGAACCTTTTACTCAGCTTTCCTTTCTCACCATATCGCATCACACTTTTCCATGGTGCGACTTTGAGAAAAACATGATCACCTACCTAAAAAGAGAGATCCTTCCTCCTATTGTCTGCATAACTCTTCTGCCTGCTCTGAGCTATTCTCATGTGATTCTGTATCAGCTGAACTTTTTCTGCCAACACTTCTACCAATTCCGGTCCCATCAACTTCCTTTCACCCACTTCATCCCAAAAAGTTGGAGTTAGGCACCGCTTCCCATATAATGCCTCAAATGGTGCCATCTGTATACTAGAATGAAAACTGTTATTATAAGAAAACCCATCCAAAGAATGATGTTGGTCCCAACTTCCTTGATAATACATCGAACAAGCACATAGCATATCTTCCAATGTCTACATTGTTCATTCAGACTGTCCATCTGATTGAGGATGAAAAGATATACTAAAATTTAATTCAGTACCCAACGACTTCTAAAGGCCTTTCCTAAAGTTAGAAGTGAACTTGTGATCACGATCAGATACAATTGAGAGTGGAACTTCATGTAACCTGACTATCTCTTTAAGATACAAATGGGAAAGTTGATCTAGGGAAAAAATTATCTCGTATAGCATGTAAATGAGCAGATTTGGTCAAGTGATCAACAATAACCCATATTGCATTACTACCTCAAGATGTATTCGGTAATCCCATAACAAAGACGATGGATATATTTCCCCATTTCCACTATGGCACTGGTAAAGGTTGAAGCATCCCTTTCGGTAACTTCCACTCTTCTTTAACCTTTTGACATGTCAAATAATTCACAGTAAAATCATCAATATCTCTTTTCATTCCATCCCACCAGAAATACTCTCGCATATCTCTATACATATTAGTACTGCTATGATGAACTGAAAATGGAGAACTATGAGCTTCACATAACAACTCTCTCATAAACTTTGAATCACAAGGCACACACAATCTATTCCCAAATCTCAAAACAAAATCATTATCAATGTTGAATTCAGGCAACTTACCTTTCTGAACCAGCTCTACCTTTTTCTGCAACTCACTATCATGCTTCTGAGCTTTCTTGATTCTGTCTGATTGAGAAGATTTCACTGATACCTGTAACAAAACAGAAGGACATCCTGCACCAACAACTTCTATGCCAAAGTTCGTCAAATCAAAAACCAAAGGATCTCATTCCAAATGTAGCATGGTTAATGAAGCATTACTTTTCCGACTCAAAGCATCAACCACTTTATATGCTTTTCCCGGATGGTATTGAATTGTACAATAATAATCATTGATTAATTCCAACCATCTCCTCTGTCTCATTTTCAATTCATTCTGAGTAAATACATACATTAAACATTTGTGATTAGTATATATTTCACACTTTACTCCATACAAATGATACCTCTAAATTTTTAAAGAGAAAACAATAGCAGCTAATTCCAAATCATGTGTAGGGTAATTTACTTTATGAGTTTTCAACTATCATGAAGAATAATAAATTACCTGATCATTCTGCATTTGGATTCAACCAACTCCTTTCAAGGAATCATCTCTATATATAACAAACTCACCATTCCTGGAAAGTAGTGCCAAAACTGGAGCATTCACCAATCTTCTTTTCAGTTCCTGAAATCAATCATCACATTATTTTTTCTAGATAAAAATAACACCCTTCCGAGTTAGCTTCGTCATTGGACTAGATAACTATGAAAAATTTCTAACAAACTTTCAGTAATAGCCTGCTAAACCAAGGAATCTACAAATCGCAGTTACATTTTTGGGTCTTGTCCATTCTTCAAAAACCATTTTTTTTGCGGGATTAACAATTATCCCATCTTTAGAAACAATATGACCAAGGAAATAAATTTGTCACAACCAAAACTCACACTTGGTGAATTTCCCATACAATTTCTTTTCTTTCAAGGTTTGCAAAATAACCCTTAAATTTCATTCATAATATTCTTTAGTTTTATAAAACACCAAAATATCATCAATGAAAACAACCACAAACTTATCCATGAACTCATGGGAAAATCTATTCATTTAGTCCATGAATACAACAGGTACATTGGTTAGCCCAAAAGGCATTACTACAAATTCAAAATGGCCATATCTTGTATGAAACGTAGTCTTCCGAACATCTGCTTCCTTTACCTTCAACTGATGGTACCTCGATCTCAAGTCAATCTTTGAGAAATACTAAGCTCTCTCGAGCTGACCAAACAAATCATTGATATGAGGCAAAGTATATTTGTTCTTAATTGTGATGTTATTCAAGGCTCTATAATCAATGAAAAGTCTCATAGAACCATATTTCTTTTTGAAAAATAAAATAGGAACACCCCATGGTGATGAGCTATGTCGAATGAAACCTTTCTATAATAAATCTTGCAATTATTCCTTCTACTCTAAAAGTTCTATTTGATCCATTCAATAAGGGGGTTTTGAAATTAGCATAGCATCAGGAACTAAGTCGATAGTAAACTCAACTTATTAATCTGGTATTATTCGTATAAACTCATCAGGAAAAACATCAGGATACTCATTTACCACTGGCACATCATTAATCTGAACAGTTCCCTTGTTTTCAACAATATGTGCAAGGTAATATTCATTTCCATCTTTTGCAAGTTTCTCAGCCTCTTGATATCTTATCAATAGTGAGGGTTCATTCTAGTACACAAACTAAAAGTCATTCTGAAAAGAATCTTCTTTATCTCTACAATCAATCTTTGCATGGTAAATAGAGAGCCAATCCATACCCAGGATAACAACAAACTCTACTAGTGGTAAGACAATAAGGTTCGCAAGTTGGATCCTTCCACGGATAAGTATAGGAAGATTCATATAAATTCTTTTTGCCTCAACATATCCCCTATGTGTTTTTACCACAAGTTCAGGAGTTATTTCATGAGATGGTATTCCCATTTTACTCGAAATGTTTTCATAGATTAAAGAATTTGTAGACCCAGAATCAAGAAACACAGTGGCATAATCTGAAAAAAAAACAAAGTACCTGATACAACTTCTTTTGATGGCCCGACATCTGCCAAAGTATTTGAATAGGATTTCACCACCTCTTTCTTCTTGTAGTCTAACTGCTTCCCATCACTCAAGCTCTTTGTCAGACACTGGTTTGCATAGTGAACCATCTCATTGCAATTAAAACATTTCACTAACTGTAAATCAAATTTTGTCTTACCATCACCTGATATTTTTCAGTGCAATCACGAGCCTTATGTACCATATTACCGCATCAGTAACACTTTCCAGAATTCAAAAGTCATTCCCCAGCATGCCTTTTCCCACATTTATCACAAAATAGAAACATAGTTTTCTTACCATCAGACCTTTTTGAAGAATTCTTCCCTTTCTCCTGCCACCTCGATCTCTTTTTCTGCTGGTTGTTATAGAACACTTGGTCATTGGAAAACTCCATTTCCACCTTCTCAGCACATAGAACAAGCTTTTCATAACCTTTTAACTCCTGAAAATCTAAATCCCTTCGATATTTTGGCTTTAATCCTGAGTAAAAATGATTGATTATAATATCAGGGTATCAGATAAAATTTGGAGCATACCTTGCCAATCGATTGATCCTTTCTTCATAGGCAGCCAATGAGTCTTCTTCATGCCTCAATTCCAAGAAATGATTTTCCATTCTAAGTCGAACATACATACGAAAATACTTCTCATGAAACATACCTTTAAATTCATCCTAGTTGAGAGTGTGAATCTCATCAGCATCCCTGATATTTCTAACCATTGACCACCACTGATCTACTTCACCCTCCAAACGGTAAATAGAAAGACTAAACTTTTGATTGTCTGAACACCCCATGACATTAAAAATCTTCTCCAGTGCTTTAATCCACCCTTAAGCTAGCATCGGGTCGGACGATCCTCTGAATGATGGTTGATGTTGCATCATGAAATGTTACACCACTAACATATTCCTCTGCGGTTGATCTGGCTGATCTCGTGCATGGATACCACCACCATTTATTGCTTGAGTCAACTGCGCCATTACTGCAACAAACTATTCAGTTCCAATTCTGACAATCTCGGGATGCTGATTCGGAATGTTATTTCCTTCTGTATGCCTTCCTAGCACTGCTTCCTTGTTTCCTCTGCGGATAACCATTCTGAACAAACATGTCTTAGATAAAGCAACATGTTAATCTTCAAATGCTATATCATTTCAATTTGACCATAAATAAAATATTTTTGGATAATCATTTAATAGAATTCTAACTCTTAAAGTTATCTAAACCGACCTCTAATACCAACTATAAATCTGTGGCCTTAATCCTAACTTAATATTGAATTAAATGAATAATTCACATTGATGATCTTTTCAGGTTTAGAGTTTTAGAGAATTTTATCATAAAACATGTATTACATTCCAATTTTAAGAAAAGTGGTTACATAAAAGATAGTATTCTTTTTCACATCAACGGAAACATATTTAAAATAAAACATGTATTCTTTCTTGATACATCCTTGACACTATGATCAAATCATATACCTTTCCCTTGACCTGTGAAATTAATTTCAAAAACTTGGGATGAGTATAAAAAGCTCAGTAAGGTTTATAAAAATATGGAAAGGAAACATGAGTTTATATATACATAAGAATGAAATCATAATTTACCCATAAAACATAGTCACTTTAATATACCTCATCAAATCATGATTAAATCATATAAATCATAATAAATAAAGTTATCTTGAGGCATTCATAACATTCTTACATAGGGAGTGACCCTCTTGGTTACGTTTGGAATACCCATCACAATATATTCCATAAATATCTTCAGAGAAACCTTAACGTTCCACTCCTTTGAGTTACCCAATGCATCAGAGAGCTATATCGGGCTCACATTCCCTTAGTTTATCACGGAACCACCCGTCACCATAATAATGCCCAAGAACCACAACATAATCGTATCACATAAAACATGCATAAAGGAAATATAACATTTACACCATTCAATCAAAAGATATAAATACAAAAGATTGATATAAAAACATTATGAAAACCATTTTCAATACCAAAATATAAGAAAAGTAAAACATGGTATTTATTTTTCATTTAAAAAAAAGTATGGCTTGTAGAGGAAGCCGAAACTCAAATAATGGTCACGGTGGCTGAGAAGTCATTGTCGCCGCATACGTATGACAAAAAAAACATTCCCTTTTGTCATTTAGTAAATGATTCATATAAAAAAGATTCCTTTTGTATAAAAGTAAAAGTCAAAGGGGTTTATACACCGTATAATATAATGTTGCGTGTAAAATGAAGTATGCCTCAATGATAGGAGATTGAGACGAAGTTCCTTACCTTGGGTCCGACTTGACACGATTGTTCTTTAACGTCCTAAATAATAAACTTGAGTTAATTTATACTTTCATAAGAACCTTTTTCAAGTTCATTTTTACTTTTATATCACCTATTACCATGTTATAAACATTATGTAATCATTTACGTTAGTATCGTTCGTTTTAATGATCATTGGTACTTGAGTCAAAATATGCTCTTTATAATTACAATTTGTTCATGTATCCATTATATCCAGAGTTATACTCATGATGTATATATCATATATATCATATATATCCAGTATATATACGCATTTATAATATTACACAACATTTAGAGGTAAGAAATGAAATTCACCGTTCATGGAGACGGTAAGTCGTATGTACGCATGGACGCTACTTTCATTTCTATTTCGTATTTTATTGAATTAAAACATAATGATTCATAATAGTTATTCAATTCCAGTATTTTATCATATATAATATCATTAAATATATCCTTTATACGTACAACATATGGTATTAATGAATAAAATCACTTTGAGGGGGCGGTAGTCCGTACTTCCTAAAATGAAGATATCGTGTCTACTCATATTGGTAACCATAAAGATATGCAATAAATAAAAAATACAGAAGATTAAGTAAAAAATAAACATATTATATATAATATAAAAATATAGTGTCATCTTAATGGCCACATTTGAAGGTGATATATGATTGTTGAACAATCATCGTTTCGTGAGGCAGAAATTCGACATCCACGGAAACAGTATGTTCTTTAACCATTAGATGTAGGTGTGTGTGAGTGTAGCACTAATCCTTCTTATAAAAACATCCTAGTATATGTAATATACTGGTTTTGTTACAAAATAAATGAATAAAAATAGTTTAGGTGGTTGGAGAAGCAAAATAAAACATAAGAGCACAAGAGAAGACACTACCTTTAAATCGGGTAACTCTTTTTTATTTGAGCTCAAAGGCTTACTTGGTAAGACTTCTGCCCAATGTGAGGATTATAGGAGTAATATAGGGATGTGGAGAGACAAAATGGGCAGTGTTTGGCCGAGGCAAAGGCTTTGGAAGTGTGGGTAAGGAGGTAGAGGTGGGTTCCTTTTATAAGAGGAGAGGAGGGGAACTCTTGGAAAGTAAAGAAATGTTACTTTATTTTAAAATGATTTTCGGATTTAAAAGGTCCCAAATTGATACAATTCGAGGATAAGGTGATACGGGTTTTAAATCCACCCATCCAATAAGATTTGGATATGTTTAGGTCATAGATTTTACACTATATTTTTATTTTATTTAAATCGTTAAATAATGAGGTAATCGTTTCATCATCATGGTGTCATAAATAATTTAATTTATTTAATTTCTAAAAATTATAAAATAATTCTATGCAGTAGGAAATCCTTTTATCTTTCTAATGACAATTTATAGTCAAAAATCAGACTTGTATAACCACATGTAAAAATTGTTTTAGTAAAACTACTCATGTTTGTGTCATTTTATTTTAACATTAACTAAAAAGATGTTAATGTCATTTTCCTACCAAAGTGGCTCAATGGGGTCCCCAAGTTAACCCATGGATTTTACTTGTCGGAAATGACACATCAAATAAGGTTAGGACAAGTTTCAAGCTCATCTCAGATTATTAAAACATTATTCTTACCTTAAATTACACTAATTACCTCTAATCGCGATAAAAAACATAAATCTTACTATTCACCAAAAAAATTATTTTAATCCCATTGAACCACATTTTACATCTTGATGACAACCATGTATGTTGATTTTTGATATTTAAACCACAGATGTGGTAAATTTTAATTTAAATGAAAAATCAGTTTTTATAAGTACCACTTAGTGGTTTCACTATTCATCCAAATAATGAACTTTATCAGAAAAATACCAAAAATTCACAAAAAATAAATTTTGATGCCCCAATCATAAAGAATAAGTTTATTTTGACAAATAGAGCTTATAAAATTGTCAAAATATATATTTAAAAGATGGTTTTCCATCAAAAGGCAGTAAAACAATCTTTTAAAAATATTAGTGTATTTCATGCTTATGATTGGATTTATTCTCATTTTAAGCCTATAAAACACTATCTAATTCATTAATAGACATAGATAAAAATATCTATTATTAATTACTTACTTGGGATGTTACAATGTGGTCCTGGAAAAATGGTTACCAAATAACATCTTAGTACTATAACAACATTAAATGAGATTTACATTTAGGGACAAAATCATTTTAATGTGAATGGAATGTAGTGAACCATCATATTAAAATTATTCCTCAATCTATTAGTACATTAATTTTAAAAGGGTTTCATGAAGTTTTTTTGTAATGATTAATAAATATATAAAAATATATTTTTTATCTATAAACATGAAAATATTAAAAATCATTATAAAGAAGTAAAAAATAGAAATTTTAACACCACATTTTCTTCTATATGAGGTTCATTCATAGGTAATTCATTAATTCTATGTTAATGTATAAGAATATTTATTTTTGGTTTTAAATAAAAAACTTTTGTATTAAAACCTTTTTCGTAGATATTACATTGAATACTGTTTTATAAAATTTTCATTTGGAGGAACTATCAGTAATGATGTAACACATATTGGATTCTACACCATTGATTATTTTTCTTCTATCATTACAATAATTTTTCATCACAATCAAATAAATAAAAAATGCATGCCTAGTATTTATTATAAATTTGATTAAGATTTTCTATCAAAGAATGATATTATTATTGATGTACTTTCCACATTGAACTCTTAATGAAAACATCCATCTCTAGAATTGATCATTCTATAAAGATGGATCAAGATATATATTGGTTTTATAATAATAATAAAAACATATCAATGAAATATATATATTTATGATTTAACATTAAAAAATAAAAAACATGATTTTTATATTATTAAAGTAATAAATTTTGGACCTTTAATTAATTAATTAATGTGATCTTGATTATTTCCTTATCAAAATTTTATATGTTATTGTCTTTGTTAATAATCCCCAGTGTTAATCTAAATTTTACTTATAAAAGATTTATTTTTTATTTTTTTACTAATAAAATTTTGTCATGTTGAATAACAATTTTCAAATTTTTTTTTTTAATTTTATAAATATTTACGATTCTTTAGACCCATGAAATTATAAATAATATAATTATTATTTCCCTATACCTTTCATGACATTCTCCTTTTTACATGATCTTCAACCCGGTATGGGTAATTCAAACACCCAATTGGACACCATTTATTTATTATTCACCTCTAGCCTCATGTATGATTTATTTCTTGTTATAAATTTTTTTTAACTCTTTTATAACAATTTATAGGTATAAAAAAATTGTGTTATGATATAAATGTTGCATTAATAATGATATGGTAATATATTAAACAATGTTGTTTATATAAATACATGATGGTGAAAAAATGGGTGGAATTTTTTTTGTAATGTATGAAAGAGGGCATAGGGGTGATAAGGTTGAAAAGTATCAATGTTGTGGCTGAAATAGATAGTAGTGATGTTATTTTGGAAATATGTCCTAGTGAATATCAATAATCCATAATTATATGCCATGTAATATACTAGGATACACATAGTGTAATTCATATACTACAGTTACTGCGATAATTATTTCTATAAATACAACATTTCATATTAGTTTGACATATATTTTGTGTACCCTGAGACAATAGACCATGATGTGTATAAACACAAATCCAATGTTACTAGGAAGGAATCAAATTTCCTGTGTCACCTAATAAAATTCGATTTTATCAAGAGTATTTTCATTCAATGTATTGTTTATACATGCCAAATAATCATGTAGACCCCCAAAATATATATTTCATGGAGACACCATATATAATTATCAAGTATAATGAGTGTGGATCAATAATAAATAATATCCAACATAAATAGATTTAATTTATTTTTACTATTAGGAATATTATATATACTATTCTATTTAAATATTATTTTTATGTCAATACATTATTTTATTTCATAGTTCCTTAAACTACATTTATCATATAATGATTCTTTATATATACAGAAGATTTTAGTGTCTTTTAAATCATTCCACATAAGATTCATTTTTAGATATATGATTGGATTTTTATATGAATTTTTTTCACTGGGAGTGCAATGAAAGATATAATTTATAAATAAGAAGATTAGTTAAGGGAATTTCTAGTAGTTAGATATTCCTTTCTCTTCATATAAATGTGTGGTTTTATGTTAAGATTATACATGGTGTAAGTAACCCGCTTTAATGAAAACCCTCTCCATTTTTAAATGTTTACTTATGTGTAGAGGTTTATATCTTCCAATTATATTGATGGGGAATATGTTCAATATAATTGGAGTAAGTAAACCTCTTGGATAGTATTCATTACATTAATTAATATGTAGGGGATCCCCTATAGTTATAGTTAACCCTATCAAATGACTCAATCCCATTAGAGAAGTACATATACCCTATTATCTATTCTAATAAGGGCTGCTTTGGATGTTTTATATGTGAGTTTTTTAAGTTCTATTACTTATATAGTGATCTTAATATTTTAGGTTTCATTCAATGATTTACTTTGGAAGAACTAGTTTCATTCTATGGAATATATATTCTGGCATATCTTCCTCTTTCATTCTAGGGATGTTTAACAAGGTTTTTTTACTCTCACAAGAGCACATTCCACATTTATACACGAGTTGTGTTTTGTTACATGTTGTATATATTTTTATTGGTCGAATAGAATATGGAGTTATTTGAGTAGGAGGAGTTACAGTAGGTGACTGATTTAGTTCAATTTTTTGGGTGTTCATGTCAACATTTTAAAAATGTGAAGTACATATAATATAGTTATTCAATTTTGTTCTTCATCATGGGATGGTGGAATTTATAGGTATCTTTATTAATAAATTTGTAATATCATAAAAAAATTATATATTATTTTCATGTGTATATTGTAATATTGTTAATAAATTTATTCATATTGAGTTTACTTTTTTATACATCATCTCTATGATCTAGGGTTGTTTATAGGTTTATAAGGTAAAGCCTCCCATATGTGATATTTTTTCTTGGATGTTTCTTCATGTTCTTATCCTACAAAATGTATTCGAGGGTTAGAAATAAGGGCTTATTATCTTCCTTGATAAGGTCGTGATTGGTAGGACTAAGATAAATCCTATCATATAATTTTTTTATTTTGTGAAATCATTTAAATAATTTTATATAGATGTTATTATTTTATATAATGTTTTATTTTATAATAATTTCTTATATACGTCATCATATATTTATTTCAATTTGTTAAAATGAATATGTATTTTCATTATTATATTTCAATCTACCATGTATGGGTTTCATGTATTATATTAAATCATCGTGTTATCATAGTTGGATTTCACTCACACATATGTATATAGTATTTAAAATCATGATTATATATATATATATCCCTTTTTATAAGTATTGGACCACTAGTTTTTTATATTGTAATTGAGTGGGATGAATATTAATATATTCACATGACACATGGAAGTGTTTAGTTTTCCTAAAGTTCAATCTACTTTAGTATATCCATTTCATAGAATTGACATTTTATATATGAGTGATTTATTTTTTGTTATAGAAACATGGATTTTTTTTATTGAAAAATTTATTTACTTTTAATATTTAATATATTTGAGGGGAAAATGTTTTATATCTCCTTATATATGATTACCATTAAACATATGATAACCTTGTGAAATCAATAATTATTTTTAGGTTTTATAATTCTAATATAGGTATGGTAGCCCCAAATTTAGGGCAATATTTTAATATATTGTTTCAAATAATGAGAAGTTTTATTGGTTTATGTAACATTGAAGAATAATTATTAAAAAATGGGATATAATCCATAAAGGTAAATAACAAACCGTATTTTAGTAGATAATCATGTTACTATGATAGGTCGGTGATTGGGTAGTATCTATTATAGAGCATCACCTCGACACAACCACCCTAGTGAGATTAAAAACTTTTGGTCCCCATGTTCACTCACCAATCACTAGAGGATGAATACAAATATTGGGGGTCTATGTATATAACCTGGGGAATGATTTACACTCATATGTTCCGAAAAATAAAAAATACAGAAAAACAATCCACTATCAAGAATAAGTATATTAATATTAATTACAGAATAATAATATAATGAAATCATATCATATTTGATCATATTTGAAATAAAATCATTATAAAATGTAAGCAAGTCCTAACTCATAAATAATTTAAAATATAATATAATACACCTTAATAAAAATAAAACTAAGAATAAATATTAATTAGTACAATGAAATTCATCAGGGATCATCATATTGATGTGTTATTTTAATATAAAAACATAGGGAACCTTTTTATTCTAGCATAAAAATATATAATATTATACTAAAATAATTTTTTAAAATCCAAGGTGTAAGAAATTATTCATTGTAGGATAAACCATTATCCCAATCACCTCTTTATTTCCAATTTATTCATTAATACATAGTGAAATGGAATAATTTATTTCATATTTATCAATCACCATTTGACATGTAGCATCAAATTCATACTATACATCATTGCATTAAAAGTACAAGTATCTAATATCATGGGTATAAATATATTGTAAATTAAAAGATCCAATATAAAAAATAATGTATCATGTCTAAGCCCAACCTATTATATGAAACGATACCACTCTTTCTATAACTAGGGTATAACCAAACTCATGAATAATTAAACTATTTCCAAAATAATTCAATTTCTAAATGTATCCAATCTAATTGATATATCCACATCATAATGATTATCTTGGATATCTCATAACGAAATACAAATATATTACTTTTAAAAAAAAATTACAAAGATTAATTATCTAAATCATTATGAAAACATTATTTTTTCTCAAACACAAGTCACATAAATTTCAGGAAAATTCATATTGTAATGAAAACATCATCATAATTTGATACTATAGGATTGTCACCAACAGTCAACATGCATATAATCTATTACGTGTCATTCATTTATTTTATATTATTGATATATATCTTATAACCATTTAGTTAGAATTTAAAAAATACCATGACAATAACTTGTTTCATGAATCACTTAATTTACAATTCAATCATAACTCACTATTTCCATTCTCAATGGATAATATTCGTAAAAATTAAACTATAAAATGATGAATATATAAATCTACAATGTAATGATAATTACTCTCTTCCTAATCACCAATTAAAAAAAATGTTTATATAACCATGACATAACATAATGTCATTTAGTTAACCCACAAATGGCACATAAATAAAATCAGAAACAAATACATAGAACCCCAAAAAGATGACGTCCAAAAAAATGTGTTATAAATTCAATACCTCTATCTTCTATAAAAATTGGACCTTTTAGAATATAAATTATCTTCACTAAATAAACAGTAAGTGAGAGATAGCATTCATTACACATAACCAAGAGTCTAAATGAACCATGATATAATTTCCATTTATAACCTCACAACCAAATTAGTAGGCATGAAAATTAATAATAACATTATTAAAACATGTGTAATGGTTTAAAATAATATAAATTTATTATTATACATTTAATAAATAGCTACTCATTTTAATTAAATGAATTTCATTATTCAAATCAAAATTTTCTTGAAAATGGAATTTTTTAAATTTTATAAAAAAAATATTATATTTAATTTCTAAAATTATAGAAATTATATTTTATAAAATTAATTTTTTTTGAAATAAAAATTTCTATATTATATTAGTTTTATGTTTCATAATGTTTTGACAGAAGTTATATTTTTTAGTGAATATTGATAAATATTAAATATATTTATTAATATAATTTATTTTCAAGAAAAAATATGATTATGTTTTGAATTGGATATTAACATTTCATAATAATATATTAATTATAAGTATAATATTTAATTACATATAAATAATCAATATTCATTATTTTAGTATAAGATAATTATTGGGCTTGAAAAAACATTTTTATAAAAAAAATCATATATGAAGTATGTTTTTATATTTAATAAATATATTAATATATTTTGATTTACTAATTTAATAATGATTTTAAAAAATATTATTTTATAATATGTCTTAAAATTTATTTAATCGGTTTTACATGGCATGGAAAGGAAGTAAAATTTGTTTTAATATTAACACTTCATTTTTATACAATACATTATCAGTGCATTATGAGAAATTCTTTAAAATTAACCTTTGAAAATTATAAAATTTATTTATTGTAAAATTTATTAAGTTATTAAATAATTATAAATAAAATATTTTAATACCTTAAAATAAAATTTATTCTTTAATAAATACTAAATGTATTAAAAATGGGAATTTTTTGTTAAAGTAATTATGGATATATGAGGAATACTATAGGTGGAACTTGGAGATAGGGGATGGATTCCTACCCAAACATGCCTAATTAATAATTTTAAATAAATTGGAAGAATATATATTAATAGATTCTAATACATTGATATTCTGTGCAACTATTCCATGAATATACCCATATATCATTGAAATATTTTATAAAATTCCATGTTTGTCCATCCCATCACTTGTAAAAGTGAACCTATTATCTTCACTTATAATACCTATATAATACTTATATCTCAAAAAAAAATATTCTAAAATTACATTTAATATTCATTAACATAATCTTAGTTCATGACGTCATATGTTAACACAAATATTTCATTGATGATGGATTATAGAAAGTGATGTATCTCTAAAAAGTTCTATATATCATAACCAGAACATTTCAATATTCTTTATTATTGAACATTATATAATCATAATGTATCATTAAAAAAAGATTAATTATGTTTCATAAATATATCAATACGTTATTATGATTATTTGAAATCCATTTTCAAGATCTTCTTCATCAAATGGTGAATAAAAGAATCGCTAGAATGTACATGTGAACTACCACGTCTACATAGTGATACGAAACATTTCACATCAATATCCTTAATGGATGGTTACAATATTGTATTAAATTTATATATATCATTTATTTTTCATAATTATTTACTATTATTATATTATATTATCTAACTTTATACCATATAATCTACTGGTAAATGATAACACTCTACTTTCCTATGTATGTACTACCACCTCCTAAAAATACAGTAATTTCATTATAATTTTTTCTTTACATAGATGATAAAATGGATATATTAATTAATATAAATAAAATATATGATATAATAACTAATATATAATGGTTAATTATCCTTTACCATTATTTTCATGCATCCATTGAGGTGTGGAAACATCACACATGTGAAAGAATAAATAACCATCTCTCTGATGTGACTTAATTCTTTTTATCTCTAGAGATGTTGTATATTTATAGTTATGTATATAATGAATATATATGATATT
This sequence comes from Viscum album, assembly GCA_963277665.1. Lineage (NCBI taxonomy): Eukaryota > Viridiplantae > Streptophyta > Magnoliopsida > Santalales > Viscaceae > Viscum > Viscum album. The sequence goes on along the minus strand of OY728133.1, from coordinate 964,129,751 downwards.
TATATAATTATTAAGTTTTTTTATGTATATTAATAATGATTAATGTGTGTGGACTATAATTATTGACCTAAAACATACAAGAAAAATTATGTAGTCAACACACAAATGAAACAATTCATATATAATTATTAATAAATAAGTTCTAAAATGATAAATGTGGATAATATATGATATAATTTTATATAATAATATTATATAATATCATACTAATAAATATACACTTATTATAGTTTATGATAGAATGATTATGAATATTTTAGTACATGAGGTAATGATTCTCTGTATTAATTATTTTTTGTTAAAACAAGTATATTTTATGGGATGATTTGTGCATATGAAGTGATTATACTTATATATTTTCATTTTATATCATCTATAATTCTTAATTCCAGGCATTCAAAATTTACATTAAAATAATTTCATCCTAGGGTACTTGATTCGAATATAACCTAACTTGTAAGGGTTTACGATCTCAAATTGTATCATTTTGGACATACATTATGTTATACACCAATATTATATTATGAGGTTCATATATGACATATTTAATATTATTTTTCAGGAATTTACTTATCTTTATTTTATTTTATGTTTCATTTTATGTTATTTCATAATTGGGTTTTATAAATAAAAATTTTAACAACGTAGTAATTATTTAATATCATAATCTCATTTTATACTCTTTTTTTATTCTAGATACCAAAATAGTTTTTATTAAATACAATAATTATTTATATTTTTAGTCATAAATAATTTTCCTTTCACATTAATGTATTTAACAATAATTATTAACATTTTTATTATTATCCAAAAAAAATTAATTTTTAATTTTACCAAAGAATGAATTTCATTAAAAAATTGTTTTCATCTTAATTTCTGTATTTGTTTTCAATGATGTTTCAATATGTGTTTCCTATAGTTCGATGACGTTGTGTTGTTTGGAATGATTTTATGGATTCATTATTTGAAATTGTTTGTCATCTAGGAAAACTATTCTTGATAATATGATAATGTGTGATGATGTATGAAGTATGGATAGGTTTATAATAGTCATAGATTAAATTTATTTAATTGTATTTCATTATTGAGATGTTATCCATATTAATTGTGATTATTATGGAAATATTTATTAATATAAAAAATAATTTGAAAAAATGATTTATATAATTCATATTGATAAAAATAAGGATAATGAAGAGTTTAAGATTAATGAAGAATAGTTGAATACTATCAAATAATATCTTTTATTCAATGTTTCTATGATTTATGATAGTCCAAATTCAATATATTTTAAATGAGGTATATTTGAAAAACACATTTAAGAAAGGATTGAATATTTATGTTGATGAATTTGAGAATCTCTTTTAGAGAGTCTGTTCACAAAATAAAAACAATGATAGACATATCAACAAACAATTTTCAGAGAATCTCACAACCATTATTGGGAACCATCTCACCCATTGAGAAATGAATTAGTTGAGTGGAAATTCATATAGCCTTATATGATCACCCCAAGGTAAAAGAAAGTAGTCAAGGGGATTTATTGGGCCAGTGTGTGGTTACAATTCCTCTGAGAGAATTCTATGTACTGTGATGTGGTTTTCGATACCATATTACATCGAAGAATCTAGTCATAGGGATAAGATATATCATTAATAACTAAAAAACAATGAAGTAGTCTGGTTTAGGACAAGAGTTATGTGAAACATTGTTCCTATTATATTTAATTATACATATATGACACCCACTATTAGATGATATTGATCATGGATAGCTATTCATCATCATCATCCTCCTGTCCATCAGTTAATATGGATTTGATATTTAGATTAACGAATGTATCATAACTATCCATATTCCATAATAATAATAAATGGCCGATATATAGTTGACTGAAATAAATCCATCAATGGAACTCAGTCTGATATGCATGTTTACTTGGGTTATGATAAGAAAATCTTTTTTTAATTTCTTGATTATATAATGTTGATTTTTTATATATAACCCTTGTCTCATGATTAAAAAACCAAGATGTAACACCCTTAAATTCTAATTTAATATCCTTATATTCAATAGCTTGTGTGGAAGGAAACAATAGTAAGATAAGGGAATATAATTTCAGGAGACATTAAAATATAATAATTAATTAAAATATATTCTATATATTAAAAATCATTAAACACTTATTTATTTGGTGTTACGTGCAAGAGAGGCCTTCCTCGATAACTTGTGTTACACATAAAAATTTATTTCACCAAATAAGAATGTATTCTTAAAATATTATTATTTAATATAATATGATAAAACCTATAAATTATGTTTGAATTTATGAATATTGTTGACAGAATTATGAAATTTTAATGTTTATATAAATATAAATTAAATTCATGAGGTCCCAATTAATTATATGAAATATGAACTAATATATTATAAAAAGAAATATTATTAATTTTATGCATCCAAAGGATTTTTATCATAATAAAAATAATTAATTAAAACTATTAAAGTATTTTAATAAAATATATATTTTATATATTCAATAAAATATATTTTATATTCATCTGTTTGGTTTTATATATGTAATATTATAATATATACAATTATACACATAAAAATCTATATTTTCGAAAAAGAAATTTTACTACCTTTTAATAGATAACACATTTTAAATATGTTTTTTGACACATTAAATGATTTTATATATCAATATAAAATTCATATTTTAAATATAATCATAATAATTAATTTATGGTAATTTTTGGAAATATTTCTGAAACTTATTAGTTTTTAATAAATTGTTACAAATTCATATTTTATATTCAAATTTATTTGTCATTACCTTTATTTTTTAAAAAAGGTACATTTTTTATTTTTATAATGTTTAATTATTTAATATTTTTATCGATTAAATCAATTTATGTCCTTTTAATTAATTTTTCTTTGAAATGTAATATAAAACCACATAAATCAATAAGTCATTTTTCTTTAGAAAATTGCACTGTCCAATTTATTACATGATTAATTATAAATCATCATTATAGAATCCAATGATTGGAATTTCAAAAAATGGAATATATATTTTGAATAAAAATAATTTAGTATTTATGATATTATAAACTTTTCTTTCACAACAAGAATTAGTGAATCTAATTAAAATTATTTATAATTAATAAAGAAAATTTTAAATTATTAAAGGACTAAACCATTAACGTAGGGTCCCAAATTAAAAATCCACCCAACAAATTGGGTCAAAATAAATTTTCCATTAACATTACATTGTAGTGCTGGTTTTGGTTTTTACGTCTTTTTTTATTTAAAAAAATTCGTACCCCAAACTTGTTTAAAAAAATTACACAATGATATCTTTTTTGCCATTATAAATGGCCACCACATCTCCCCATTCCTCACACCTCTCAAAAGACAAAAGATAAAAAAATAGTTTCCCATATAACATCCAAAATTCACTCATCTATACCTTTAATAAAACCATTGGGAATAAATCAATCCATGTATGCTTTTTGGTACAACCTAAAAAAGATTCCCAATTTAGAGTTAACGTCATCTCTCTATCGCTCTAGGTTAATTTTCATTGTACACTCCTAAATCCCATTATTACATTCTTAAATAACAAAAAATGAATCATAAATATTATTTTATGTTGTTTTATTAAGGGTTATAAATATAGTAACAAAAATGTCCATCTAATGAGTAACAAATATACTCTTTTTTATATAAGATGAACTACTACCTCATAAAATGATGACGGAATATTTTTTCCTTTACCACTTCCCATTGTGGAAATTATGATGGAAAATATATCCACATATGATATAAATGATAATAATAATTTATTTATACTTATATATTTTTTATTACACATACCTTTCAATACATTCCATTTTTCGTTAATACAGTCAAATAATTTGAGGGAGTGTGGACAACCACCCCCACAAAGTGATGTGATTCATTAACACTGTATATGGAATGTATAAAATATTGTATCAATTAAAAATATGTGACATAAAAAATATATAAATGATCATGGAATAATTCTATTATATATATATATATATCATTTTCATTATTACACTTTCACAAACTTATAAAATGATAACGTTACTCATGGATGTGTGGACTACCGCCTACTCAAGTAGATGTAATTAAAATTTCATAATATTAATTCTATATATTAGTATAAATGATTAAATAATATAATATTTATGAAATGATTATCATTCTGGAGAGATATAATGCTACTTAACTTCTTTCTATAACAATTAATGAAAAGTGAGAACGTTGCCCATGCGTACATATGGCATATCATCTCTATGATTTTAACGTTGCTTATTTTTTCATGAATATATTTAATTTTCATTTTTAAAATGAATATTTATTTATAAGTATGATAAATTTTTCATTATTATTATTCTCTAAAGGATTTATAATGACTTTATTGACTATAGTTGACCTACCAAAGTTGTTATGGACCCATGAATAGAATTTGGTCAGAAAAGATGATAAAAATTATATTTATTAAATATTTTTATTCAAAAAATTAATCAGAAAATTAAAATTAATGAGAAAAATGAATTTTTTTTTAATGTATATGACTAACACAACATTATTATACAAGTAGTTAAAGGACATTCAATGAAAATGAAATGTGAGGTAAATGTTTGTTTTATCATTTTCATTTTTTTAATCTTATTTTATTATTGTGAAACAAATTTCTAATATGTGGTTTAAATACTGCATTATTGACAGATAACATAATGAATTATATTATGTTACTTGTATTTAAATTATTTATTAATGGTTTTTTCCATGGTTTTTCCTTTATATTTGTTATGACTTTTGTAAGGGATTCACATCTCACATTCATTACCCGTAAGATAAATTTCATCATCTCCTCTTAAATAATTGGTGCAGCATATCTACTACCCCATTTATTAAATTATGACATCAATACTATTAATGTATCTGTATTTAAAATAATCATTCTATGTTATTATTGATAAGGATTATGATTTAAAATGTCTCAATGTGGTATCAATCACTTTGTAATGTTTACTAATTATTTTCCTCAATAAATGTCTAATAATCATTAAATAGTATTTGAAATCAATGAAATTATATTATCTATGTTAAATAACAATTAATTTTATCTCATATTGAAATTAATAATCATTTTTTGGTATTAGTAAATATTTTCCACACATTGGTATGCATATGTTTTTAGAAATTTCTTTTTCCATAAATCCTGATAACTTTTATCTCTATAGATATATGACCTAATTTCTTAAATAACAATGTATTATTAATATTTTTGATGAATTATTTTAAAATTTTATAATGAGAATATTTAAAACATATTTTTATTTTAAAAATGATTTAAATTAATCATATTTTCGTTTTTGAGGTAGGTAATTTTTCTAAACATTAACAGCTAATAAATAATGTTATTTTTACCTCATATAACTTGTACAAATTTACCATCAATCCTTTCATTAAATCTTACTTGTATTTTTTAAAAGGATAATTTTTAATGAAAATAATTTGAAAACTTATTTTCAAATATTTTTTTTCAATAATAATTTTTTAAAACTATATTCTCATCCTGAATGTTTTCTAAACTTCATTTTATAATTTTTCCATTCATCAATGAACACAACCCGTAATCTAAGTCTATATTCGGTATGTTGTATTAATACCATATATAATCTTACTATATATGTTTTATGTTTGATTTTTATAAGGTTACTATTCCCATTCACTTCATTTCGTCCATTTACCCCCTTTAAAATATTCCATTTCCTATGATCAATTGACAGTGGATTTTCACTAAATATCCATATCCTTGTTTATGGATATGATTATTAAATGATCCATAAACCTTATTTAATTATGTGTTTAATTGGAATGAAACTTTATTCATTGGGGAAATATACATCAATATATATACATTATTCAATAAGAATATTTTATAAGGCATATTGTTTATCCAATATGAGGAATTATTTAGATATGAAATTAAAAAGTTCGGTACCATTTAATGAATTCCCTGTGGGATTGGGAATAGTTAATAAATTCCACATGATACATCGATTGTATCAGGAGATGGAATTATTTTGTGAAAAACACTTCATGTTTGTTCAATTAAGTATATAAGAGTTTTTACATTTAGTTTAAATTTTAATGAGTATGGTCATGATGGTATAGGTAATCAAATGTTTCAAATATGAAATCCAATAAAAAAACATCTCCCTCATTTAGTTTTAGATATTATTTAAACATGATATTTCACATCGACATATATATTGATACATTTTATTTTTAGTAATTTTGATGGTATGTGATTTGTTTACATAAATTTCCATATTTGGATTCGATTATATTTTTTTGAATGGAAAGTGTTATAAGTTATTACCTTTCCTTATTATTTATGTAATTTCAATCCTTTAATTGATTGCATCGAATGAGTGAAAAATTATTTACCATTATATATTGACTATTTTCAATGATTCATTACATATTCAAATATATTTTCCCATTACTAAGTATTTGAGCACACCATTATTCTATTTATTTCCATCAGGAACCTAAGAATAATACAATGAAATATATGGAGGGAATTAATTGATTAATTATATATATCTTCAAAGATAGTTATTTATAAAAAAAGAAAACATTATTTTGTATGTAGTGTAATTTAATTTTTATAAAAGAATCATGTTTGTATCTAGTTTACCAAGACAAATAATCTTTTGGCCTATTAGGATTTGATTCCTAATAATCATACCAATTTAATAATAGTATACATCGGCTCTAGGACTTCTGGTGTCGTTTCATTATATTTGGTAATATTGGAATTTTATTAGAATATCTATTAACTAGATTTATGAAAACTTCTATTATAGAATATATCTTGAAGTTAAAATTAGAGGATAAGTATATAAAAACATTATATATTTTTATAAAGTTATATATTATTTTATTCCTCATAGAAATACATCCATATCAGGATACTACAAGTGGGAATCATTCCAGGAAATATGTACTTAGGTGTAATAACTCTGAAAAGTTGTTTTATGCCTGAATCATGGTAAACTGGTACAATACAATAGACCTAATTGGTCACCCAGTTTGATACTCGTGGAAGATACATATAAGATAATGCAAATATTATTTAAAAACATTTTAATGGTTTTTGATACATAACAAGTATCCTAGGTAAAACATATGGATTTTGTGAATGAAAATATCCTGTCACAATGTAGAAATCCTAGAGATGATATTATAGATAATAATTATACCATGTAAAGACCATTAATAAAATAAAACAAAGGATGTATGAATATATTAAGGGTGCATTGAATATAATAGTTAAACGTCAATTTCATGGTTAACAAAATTTTGAGGTTGTCCATCATATTTATTTCAGAAATTATACTAATTTGATTTTACAAAAGTACAACATGAATGCAGGGTGACATCCAACAATATTTATAAAGGTGGTGTCTGTTGAACCCATGACTGAAGGACAATAAGTTTTTCCCACCAACAAGTGACCTATGCAATTTCCGAGTTAAAATTTCATTGATTTTAGTTACAAAAAATCGACGATAACTAATATTTATAAAACTATATTATTAGTTCTTATTTTTAGAGATTAATGTCATTACTATATTAATTTTGAAAAATAAAAAAGATAAATATTTAAACTTTTCAATATTTCATGGGCCTTAATATTCTTTAGAAATGTGTTACTGGGATTTATAAATAAATATTAATTTTTTAATGATGTTGTAAATAGATCAGATCAAAGTGATAATCTGTAAAAAATGATTATATAAATATATCACGTAAGTATAAATATGTAGTAAATGTATTCCTCACCACTATTAAATGTATACTCAAACAAAAATATTTTCATAATACATTAATTTCTATTGAATTTATGGTCTTGTAAATCATCATAGGTTTATGTCTTTGAGGCCTCCAAAATTCTACTGATCTGTAAATTTTTTTGTATTGATTACCTTATGTACTCAATATAAATATATTTAATTTCCTACAATGTATGTATCACTAGTTTCCACTAATGATTTGATACATAGAGACCTAATTATATGTTATTCTAGAAGACCATGGTAAATCATCACTCACTAATTTATAGAGAATTTTTTATGAAGCCTTATTGCAATGTAGGATATCAAAATAATAAATATCAATCAAAATATCTCCAAAATTCAGTTTAAATTGGGAGGACATAATATAATTATGTTTGGGTGAATGTAACACCCGAAAATTGTAATGTAATAACCCAATATTTTATAGTGTGTACTAAACATGACACCAAAGAAATAATTGAATATGATATCAAGATACTTAATATTATATTCAATATTTACAATATATTTTATATATTTCAATGCATGAAATTCCATGTTATATTCCATTAAATGAACAAGATACCTTTACCATACGTTTTCATTAAATGGAAGATTGTGTTTCACCATATAACAATATATTAGGAAAATATTATTATTTAATATAATATGAAATATCCTAGAACTTATATTAGAATTTATGAATAGTATTTATAAAATTAAAAAAAGTAATGTTTTATATAAATATAAAATCAATTAAAGGGTTAAAAATTATTGAGAAACATAAATATGAACTAATTGATATAACAACTAATATTAAATTTTTATTATTTTAAAGGAGTAATATTATAATAAATATAAATAATTATAATTTTTGAATGATTATAACTAATTTTATATGATATACATTCAATGAAATATTTTGGATATTAATCCCTTAGGTAATGTAAACATAAGATAAGATAAAATCTATATTACACATCAATACATATATTTTAAAAAAGCAATTTTACCAAATTTTAATGGTGAATATGTTTTAAATATAAATTATTACACACTAATTGATTTAATATTTCATAATAAACTTCCAATTTGAAATATAATCATAATAATTATTTTAATTTGAATTTGTGATATTTTTCTAGAATATTTCCTTTTTACTAAATATTAAAAAATACAGAATTTTAGTTGAAAATTATAATTTCACCAAATTTATTTAAAAGGATAAATTATTTGTTTACTTTTATTTAATGTTTATTTAAATTTTTTTAAATTTAGTACAATTTAATTCAATATAATAAATTTCACATTGAAATTTACTAAATAAACCTATGAACCCTTCATACGATTTTTCATTAAAACTTATAATTGTTGACCTGCCTGTGGGGTTAAATTTAAATCAACTTCTGCAACTCATACGGCGGGAATTTGGAAAAATGAATTATATTTTTTTAATCAAAACTATTTATAATTTCTAATATGGAAAACTTGATTTTTAACAAAAATATTATTTAAAGTAATTAATATTAATTTCAATTATTAATTTAAAATTATGTTTAATAAATGACTAAACGATTAACAGAGGGTCCAAAATGACCTAGAGACTTCTACCAAACCAGTTTTTGGCCATAATTATTCCTTTAACATTTCATAATTTTGGTATTCTAGTATTTAATAATTTTTTTGGTAAAAACATTGGTACACCCAAGATCTTTTAAAAAATAAACTGTGAGTCATTCTCCTCCATTATAAAAGGCCAACTCCTCTCCCTATTCCTTACACTTTATAGAACACTTTGTATTGGACATAGCCTCCCCATATAAATTACAAAAAACTCCCCACCACTCTACCTTGAATCCTATATTTGTTAATAAATCCATCTGAGGAAGACATTTACTATAAACCAAAAGAAGTTACCTCATTAAGAGGTAATATCTTCTCTCATACACACTTGTTTAATTTCGATTTTAAACCAAAATAAATATATTAATTGCATGAATATATAACAACAAAAGTAGAATAAATATTCAATTATTTTGTTTTATTATTATTTTTTCCAACATTAATGCACTCGTCGATCTTATTGGAAATGAACATACTATTTTTGTCTAATGTGAAATACTACCTCATGAAATGATGATTGTATTTTTATTTACAACCTCTCATAGTAGTCATTGTGACTGAAACCCTAATTATATATGATATATATGATATTTATTATTTATTTAAATTTCATTAATCCTTTTATTTCACATCAATGTAATGCTATCCATTTTTTTAATTGTAACATTATTTGAGGTAATTTAGACTATCTTCCCCTCTAACTGATATCATTCATTCCACTATATGTGGATCATATACAATTTGGATTAAACTAAACATACGTGACATAAACCAAATATATATGATATTAATTACATAATTACATTCTAGTATGTATATACATATTTAATTTTCATTATTACACTTTCACACATATATAAATATATAACTTTATTGGTGGATGGGTGGATTACCACCTCATCGGCATGAAAATGTTAATTTTTCATAAGAAGAATTATATATATAAGTATATATGACAATATAAATTTTTGTTTATTATATGATTATAATTATTGATAGATTTAATTCAACTAAACATTTTTCCATAGTGCTGTTGAAAAAATTAGGATGTTATTCATGCATAATTACGACCTACCCTATCTTTTATCATAACGTTGATTCATTTTTCAAAGAAAAATTTATTTATTTTATTTATGATTTATGTATAAGTATTATTATTATTTCATGGTTATTATTTTTTATATGTAGTATATTGATCCATTTGACTATGGTTGACCTCCCAAGATTGTTTTTGATACAAAATATGAATTTGGTCAAAACACCTGATGTAAAAATTGTAGTTTAGGTTGTTCTATAAAACATTATAACAAGTTGAATTAATGTAATGATAAACATTAATATGTTTATCAAGAAGTTACAAAAATAAAATAATTGTATATATATGAATTTAAATTACGTTAAAAAAAAGGGTATACAATGTAAGGGATTAATGTCTCATTTATATTTTATGAGGCATAATTGATTATTGTGAACATAATTTCATATATATTGTGTAAATTTTTCCACATTGAATTATTATATAATTAATTATATTATCTTTATTCTATTTTAATTTTATAATTAGTGTTTATTTCATTTTTGTTTTCAAATAAAATTTCTACCACCATGGTAAGGGATTTTCGCCTCACTTTTTTTATCCATGAGATAAATTTCATGTTAACCACTCACCTAGATTATTGGAGTATATAATACCCTTAAATTATATTATATAAGTAATCCTATAAACATTATGGTATTTCTAATATTATTTTATTGTTTTTTCTTTTTATGTGTTATGATTTAAAATGTTCCAATGTATTATGGGACACTTTGGGATGTTTTAAGATTATTTTCGCCATAAATTACTATAATTATCAATAATCATATATAAATTTGTGAAATTATGTTAATAATTTTTAATTAAAAAATTTATTTTATCTCCTCTGGTTATTCTTAAAAAAATTTATTTATTAGTACCAATTTTTTACTCTACGATACACAAAATTTTATAGAAGTGTTTCTGGAAAACCTGATGTTGATTCTCTCTTTAGTTGAATGAAATATTTTTTAAAAAAAATATACTATTTTTTAATAAATTAAAATAATTTATAAAATGATTAGGTATGGAAAATTTTCCCCTTATTTTATTTTTCCAATGTTCTTAAATGAATATTTAATTAACTTACAGAACATGTTATTTTTCTAAACATTAAGCTTGAAAAAGGTTTATTATTTTTACCTCGTACGGATTTTAAGGATTCACCAACTATCATTTTATGGATGATTAAGTTTCATTTTTAAATGGTAACTTTTAATGATGTTAATTTAAAAAGTGATTTTAATTGAAAATTTATTTCAAATCAAATGATATTTTCATCATCAATATTTTCATATAATCTTTTATTAATGATTTCATTACTCAAAGAAACAAATATTTTATTTTAGTCCACTTAGGGAATTTTTTATTAATACCATACTTAATCATCCTCTGGATGGTTTATGTATGATTTTTCCAACGATAATATTCATATTCACATCATTGATTTATTTTATTTCTATTAAAAATTTCGATTTCCAATGATCATTTGACATTAACTTTCACCAAAAAATACATATTATCTTTTAGGGATATTATTATTGCCTAAAAGATATACAATGTTTTATATGGTGGTAACATTAATATATGATTAATTAGATGGTGAAATAATCATAAATATGTATAAATTCTTCAATAAGAATATTACATAATTAATATCGTTTATTCAGTATGGGTAATGTGTTGGACATGCAATACATGGGTTGCGGACAATTTAAGGAAAGCTCTACAGGTTGGGGAGTAGATAATTAAAGATCCTTGATGCATCAGTAGTACCATGAGATGAAATTAGTTGGAAAAAACCACTTTAGTTTTTTATCAAGAAGTATATATTTGTTTCCACCCACTGTTTAAACTGTGTTTTTAATGGTATAGAATTAACAATTTTTCATGTTCCTCAAACATGACGTCCATTAAGAAAGAATTTCCCAAATTTAATTTTAGTTATTATTCAACCCTGTGATTTTACATCAATACATATATATATATATATATTATTTTAAGTTATTTGAATATAATTTATTTTAGTTTCATACCTTTTCAAATCTCGTAATTTGAATGGAATGTTTTTTTAGATTTTACTTTTCCATATTGTTTATAAACAGACATCTTGTTTATGGACATCATGGAATTTTTGATCAGTTATTCACCTTTCTATATAGAATATTATCATTGATTCATTATTTTATCCTCAATATTTTATCTTTATTATGTATTTGAGAACAAAAGTATATGATTCCTTCATTTGGAATCCAAGAAGCATACTATGAATGATATAGAGTGATTTCTAGATGGATTAGAGTTTATCCATGAAGTTATTAATATAAAAAGAAGGTAAAAATATGTGGCAAGTAGTGTATTATTTTGTAATAACAATATCTTATATTAACCTAGTTTATCTAGACTACTAAACTCTTAGTCCATAATAATTGTATTACTTATAATCAAGAAAATGTATTAGTTGTACTAACCCGAACTATGCCTTATGGGGTCATTTCCCTAAATTGGAAGACTTATATAAATTATTATATATAGTAGAGGAAACTCATGATCCTTATATTTTATGAAAATTAAATCGTGGATAACCCCATATTTACATGGATTCCATGTGTTAAAGAGAATATCTCACACACTCATTAGCTAATAATGAAGCCATATGAATCATCCGAAGGTTTTAATATGACTCATATACTGTATATGTATCTAAAAAAAGAATAATAATCCGATAGACAACCCTTGTCATAATAAATATGAAGAAGAGGTTCTCTTGATCCAATCATGTTGATATATTATATCAAGTCCTCATGAAAATATATTTTAGAATATTCAATCCACATTAAAATGATACTTGAAGGAGAAGAGACAATATACTATTGAGTAAAGGATAGAGTGAATGTGGATCATGCATTCTTATATGTGTACATTAAAACATCTAGTATATTTATACAACCCAAATAAAAAATGAAAGTGAACATATAAAACATATTAGGAATATGTTTCTGTTATAAGGTCTCATATGAGAATCTCATTTAATACCCATGTAAGAAGTGTACATGATATTTTTTTTGATTTGTGATGTTTCTATCATTCATAACATATCGAGTATTGTGTGGGAAATTTTATTTCACATTATATAGGGAAAATACTTAATTAGAATAATTCTTAACATTCCATGAATATTTTCATTGAGTATACTTATCATATATACATGATAAATGATATTTGTTGAAAATAAGCAAGTTATAATCGACCGTCAATGTGTACATGAGAAAGTTTGATTTAGTGGGATCATGGTGGAAGATCAATAGGTTATCCAAGAGTTGTACATTCCTTTAATAAAGGATGATATTTCTTGGATGGAGTTGGGAGTGTAAGAAGTATTCTTACTAATGATAGAAGTATAATTCTCTCAGTTAGAGTAGAGAGAACAAGAAGTTCATTGCATTGTATAACTAACTATGGTAGAAGAGATGAAATTTGGGGTTGGGGGTTAATTTCGTTTAAAAATTGTATCGACTATTAGATCATATAACCAATATCTTCACTAACAATTATTACTAGTCATAATATTATATGGGAGAAAATATGTTTGGGGGAATAAAAAACATAGAAAAGAGTAGTTAATTGTACCAAAAAATTAAAAAAACATTATTCCATGATATTATTCTTTCAAACGGATATTGATAGAATGATATCACTATATGGAATGAAAAACTAAACTATTTCATGTGGCAGAATTCAAAAAATGAAATTGTAAAATTTTTTACCACTGATTCACCTCCACCGACATAGTTATTTATATGTAATGGGAAACGAAAATTTTTATAAGTGTGGAGGTACAATATAAATATCTAATAGATATATTATGAAGATATTAATTTAGGAAACTGGTGATGTAGTCATATGGGGTAAATAGAAGTTACGCAAGAGGATACTAATTAGGTTATTTCATCTAGGACATAGAAGAATAGAAATATTGTACAAGGATAAAAAATTAAGAATAATATCAAAGTAATGTTTTATAACCCACAAACTGAAGGTAATGAATGTGGTATATGTTTCAATAATTCGATTGATTAGGATTATTCAAGAAATGCATTCTAATTTTATGATGAAATGAGTTCACCTTGGGATTTTAACATCGAATTCGATGAAAATTTGACGAATATTTCCTGAAATGTTTTCAATTAGAGTGAAAAGGGATTCTATGATCATTATATTAAATTATTCAATCTAAAAAACAGTATGGTGATGTTGAAGGGGAATAAACTAAAACTCTTTTCATTAAAAAATAGTCACCAAACATGTGGATGAAAATGGTGAAACGTTTCTCTTTATACAGAATTAGATGACAAAAATAATGAATAATAACATTGGAATTATTCTAAGAATGTTTAATTTGAAATACTTTTCATTGAACTATTCCTCAAACTTTTAAAATATTCATAAGGTTTATATTATTGTTAAATATTTTCAATTAGA
The DNA here is from genome assembly GCA_963277665.1 of Viscum album. Lineage (NCBI taxonomy): Eukaryota > Viridiplantae > Streptophyta > Magnoliopsida > Santalales > Viscaceae > Viscum > Viscum album. The sequence continues at coordinate 964,114,682 of OY728133.1, read as the reverse complement.
GGATGATGAAAACAAAGTTAATGATACTGATAATTCATTATAAGAATCAATGAAAATTCATGTACAATAGATAAAGAGGATAAATGATGAATGAGAATAAAATATATTATCATTTGAGGATGCGAATAACATCTCTAACATGACGGTTTGAATCTATGTGGGAGTTTGAGGAATCTATATTCACTACAACCTGAAACATCCTATAATACGGGAAAATCGATGTTGAAAAAAAGTATAAATTTAGGATCAAAACACCAAAAAAAATTTAATATCAACTTCTATGTTAATTGAATCACCCTCCATAAGTTAGAACCCAATAACCTAGAAATACAATTCTATAAAAAATAATGCTTTAATTTATGATACTATTTTAAAATATATTCTAGAAAATCATGTGCACTGAATGATATTTTTGAATCCAATGCATTAAGAGTGAATGGGAGAAGATTAATGATAATGGTTACCTAATAAATATCCAAATGAGATTTAGAGTCAATAAAAAAGAGAATGTCTCATAAAATTTGAAATCTAGATAGACTAAAATATAATGCAAGAGAATATGATTAATTGCTTATTTTTTACATGTTTAGTTATAACTATTATTATTTTTGGTATAATATTAAAATCCATGAAAAATATAAATGAATTTCATTTATAGGGAGTTAAGAGGAAGATAAGATAAGACCTGCAACTGATAAGGAGATTGAAAAAAAAATTAATTTCTCTATAAATTAAAATTTATAATTACACAAATATTTTTTTTTCATCTATGTAATATATGTTTCGTCTATTATGATGACTTATGGTATATACCAATCCTGCACAACTCATCTAATAATGTGATGTGAATTCTACATCAAAAAGGGACACATGTATGAAAATATTTTGACAAGTCATCCATAAGATATTTGGAAAAAACTAAAAATTGTAAAATTTAATATTACTGTGAAGAAATGTGTGATATCCTATATTACATCCATGGGAAAATAAAATGTTTTGAAAATATCAAAACCCACTAGGAAAAAATATCAGTTTGATGAAGTACAAAAAAAATTCTTTCTGGTTAGAATACATATGACCGTTTAAAATATATATTCAATGGTTATTGATTGTATTATGAATGAAATTTACATAAATCATTATCATTATGGTATAACATTTTATTCCTCTTAAATAATAAATAAATGAGCGTTATTTATTGTGAATATATGAGAAAATGTTCTTAGAGAAACATTAATGTGGACATAATTTCATGAAATCTGGAAATTCAATATAAACATGAATTCAAAGAAGTTGTTTTTGGGAGATTTATCAAGGGCCACATAGATAATAAAAATATTAAAATAATAAAAGGATATATTCACTATTATTTTAAAAAGAATACTATTTTATATAAAAATAGTTGAAAATATTTGGATGATTACGAGAAGGCATAAAATATTTGAAAATATTTCGTAATTGTTTGGACAAATCTAATGAAATAGATTATCCAATCATAGTTAGATGAAATAAATTGTAAATATAATGTAATTAAAGTATAAATATATATTAATGTGGGAAATGATAATGTAAAAAAGGAGATTATAATATAACATTGATTTTTAGAATTGAATGTACTATGATATAGTTCTCAACCTAAATGTTACTCTTGATCAAAAATAAATTCCATCATTATTGTTTATTTTTTATTTTTTTTACTGGAATGGATGGAATTGGAAGAGGTGGATGCATCCCAAGAGGAGGACATCTGATGATATGATATATTTATCTTATTACAACACATTAAATGTGGTATTTTGAACATATTTATAAATTTCGATGTTAATATATTAATATAATACTTTCATATAATATTTATAATTATATTAGTTTCATAAAATATATATGAGTTCATTATTTATGAAAAAAATGGGATAATGATGGAGCTATATATATTGAATCATAACACTATAATGTGTTTTTTGATATTTGTTCAGAATTTAGAATTTTATGATAATTATAATAACTTTCATCCACTAAAATTGAATTGAGATGTTAATAAGATGATAACACATGGATGTTCACATAAGGGATTCATAGAATGTCTTAAATATCTCTCTCTTATTTTATACACCTAGCTATCCCTTTTAGACATTGCATTGTTTAACTAATGACACATTTCTAAAAGGAACCAAGTGATATCATCCTTCTATCTATATAAAGTTTTCAATAAATGAATTTCAAATGGAGGAAAACATATTTTTCGGAACAAATATGAGTTGAGAAGAACACAAATAAATTTTTTATTTATTATACTATAGGGTGGATAAAGTTTTCCACAGATATTGAAAATGATAGTAAGGGTTGGTATTGACAAAAAATACAAATGGTGAGATTATATAAACTGTGTGATTCATTTGTTTACTACTATTTCAATATGTATAGGGTGAGATTGGATAAACATGTTATTCTTAGTAAATTTTTTTGGATCTATTTAATGGAGTTGTATGTCATGCTTGGACTATTCCCTTTATCAACAATTCAATATTTCTTGATGGAGTAAATGACGATTCTGGAAAAAAATTTATGGAATCACATGATATCGTAGGTTTTCATTATTTTGTGATTATAAATATTAATTTTGATTTTATAATTCTATTTATTTTTTCAAATAGATATACAAAAGGAATAATAGAATGCACATTATTTAATAAAATGATAAAAATAGTTGATGATGGATGTGGAGGACTTGATGATGACCATGGAAAATTTTTTATTTCATTATAATATTATAGGAACATTAAAATTAAATTATATTTCACATGAATTATATTTAATTAAACATTTGTGAAAGTATTGGAAAATTATATTTTATAAGTTGGAAAAATAAATTATGTGATATTATTAAAAAAATGTGGCTAACTAAAATAATAAGGCTTTCTTGATTGGCCATGAATTGTTGGATTTTTTTATCACCACACTTGGGATCCATATAGAATATCTAGTACTGTAAGGTGTAATTGGTAATGTTTATGGGTCCATAAGAGCAACCCTAAGAGATATCAGAAGGGATGGTGATATCGATGGGCTAGTACATGTTAATACTACACATGGGGTGTGTGCAAGTAGGGTGATATATGTGCTGATCCCCCAATATCATTTCATATCTATACGTTAGACAAATATCTAATATTAAGATCCTATATAAAAAGATGAAATCTAATTTACGAAAAATATGATGTGAGACAATGTCACCACATCATTCAAAGGTGATGATATAACACCATCCAATAGATAAGATAGACCTCGTTACGAGTCAATTAAGATTTCCTTATGAATTTTCCATTCCTTCATGTTTTGAAAATCACAATCACCTTATCCTTAAGAAAATATGATTTTACACTCTATTTTATTTCTATAAGGAAAATTTCCTTCCCAAAGGAAATTCACCCCTACCTTATTTTCACTGTTCATATCCATAAATATTCTAACTATAAAACTGAGATTCATATCTAAAACCTTGGAATCGTATAATACATAGATATGAAGGATTCTATTTTCTGATATGCATTCCTGTTACGAGCTTTTATGAAGTTCTACTTCGAATTCCTTGTTATGAACTTTTATGAAGTTCAACTCAGAATTCTGATTATGAACTTACATGAAGCTCTAACTTCGATTTCTGATAATGATTTCTGATTACGAATTCTCATAATGAATTCTATTGATGTATTCCAGTTACGAATTCTCATTACAAATTCTGATGAGGAATTCTGATTACGAATTCTCATTACAAATTCTGATGATGAATTCTGGTTATGAGTTCTCATTACGAATTCTGATGAGGAATTCTGATTATAAATTCTGATGAATAATTATGATTATGATTTCTCATTATGAATTCTGATGAAGAATAATGATTACGGAATCTAATTTCGAATTATGATGAATAATTATGATTATGAAATCCATAGAAAAATAGAATCCAAATATCATAGTAATATATACTTCAAATTCATTTTCTTACATTCCAAACATTCGTATTTTCTCCATTCTGAATAATAGTTTTTGTTATGCATTCACTTGATCTATTATAAAATGATGTCGTGCATTCAGTTATCATCTAACCTTTGTTTGAGTGACACTTGTACAAGTCCTTCTGAAATTCAAGAGGAATATGACTGTTGGAGGAGGTAGCTGACTGTTGGAGCTGAGTCTATAGATAAGGGCTCATTTTGAAAGAGAAACGATACTTGCCAACATCTTTGACATTTGTGCTTACATGCTGTTGAAGTGATTTCGATAGGGAGATGATCTTATAAACTATCACTCTTTGGGAAAAATTGTTGAACATCTTGTTTAAATATTTATTTGTGCAAACATGCTTCGTGCGTCTCCGATTGTTTCTGTGTACAATTGAGGGCTTCCGGGGACAGGAAGACAAAGGTTCTGACTACCTGATAGTTGAGGGCTTGCGGGGATAGCAAGACAGACTTCGATCTTCGTATCGAAGTCTTACCCTGGTGTGGGTAAAAAAGTCATTCTTGAATGTATAAATCAAGGGACATCTTATCCAGGGTTTTTTGATACCTTTCTCTTTTGGATTAAAGAGTTATTCTTTGTTACTTGTGTTATTACTACATTGTTTTCTGTTGTGCATTTTTTTTGTTAAGGAATGTATAACATTCTTATACATCCTTACTTTGACTATGAATTAGATATATTCTATATTCTTTAAGGTAGAATATTAGTTGATGTAAACTTTTGTAACGTTTCATTTACTTAATCACTTTACCGGAATCAAGCAAGTTATTAGAACATAGAGGTGTTGTGAATTTTGGTTATGCAAAATTTCCTTAGGGATTTTTTAAAGTATACAATTCACCGACTCTTGTATTTGAGCATCTTATACTTATATATTCAATCCTACATTTGGTATTATAGTGTATATCTTGCTCATACACACCATCTCAATAATTGGTATCAGAGGAATAGGTACAATCTGAATTAATATCACGATTAGATTCAAAAGATTTCCTTCTTCTTATAACTTTCAGAAAATGAATATTCAGAATTTATTTTCCAGATTCATAGTTTTCGGAATCTGTTTTTGAAATCATAGTTTGGATTCACTTTTTCGTAGGGATAATTTTGCACAATATTTTCTTTCTTAGAATATTTTCCTTGTTTACAAACTTTTTCAACTAACATGTATTTGTTAAAAGACCTTCCTTAAATATGGAAGGAATAAACATTTGTTCTATAGACAATCTAAATCCAACCAGTCCACCAATCATTGATGGTAAGGATTATGAATATTGTAGAGATCATATGAAGACATTGATTATTAGAACTGGTGTGGAAAATTTTGTCATGATTACTGGAAAATATTAAATTCCAGAAAAAGAAGTAAGTGCCCTTAAAAATCAAGAAAATCATGAAAGTCAATTGAATTATAATTTACACAACACTTTGCATTGTTCAATGACTAGAAATATATATAGCCAAATTTAATCTTGTGAAGCATCAAATTCTATATGGAAGAAACTAAAAGTTACTCACTTTGGAACTTCTAAAGTAATTGAGACAAGAAGAGTCATGATTATAGCTGAAAATCATGGTTTTAGTTTTCCTTATGGTGAACCCATATGCAAGGTGCAACAGAGATTCATGACTATTGTGAATAGTTTACAATAAATGGGTGAAAAATTATTGGATGATGAAGCCCTTGTTGAAAATATTATCGACATCATGCCGAATGAGTGAGAATCTTAAAGGACTAAAATTGATGAGAATTGAAAGGTCACTCAGATTACCCTTTATGATTTATTTGGAGCATTTCTTCAACATGAGACAAGAATGAAGAGATATGCTGATATTTTGAATAAGAAGAATGGAAATGAAAATTTTTCTTTTAGTAATACTTCTAATCATAAAAAAGCCAGGACTCCAAAGTCATTTACTAGATCCAGATCTAAGATTGTTTTTATCCATTACAAATCTAGTTGAAGTGAATCCTCAGAAAATGAGTTAGATAATCTTGCTCGAAGGATGAACAAGATAGCTGGACATAGGAACTTTCAATTGAAATATATGAAAAAGAAAAGTAAATACAAGAATTATTCTGAAGTTACATGATATGAATGTAAGAGAGCTGGACACATAAGACTTGATTGCCCTATTATCAATAGAAAAGAATGAAAGGAAAGGCATTCTATGAAAAACATAAAAAAGTATTAAAATTCAAAAGCTAAGAATGTGTTGAAATCCAATCACACATGGAGTGCTAGTGTTTGAGACTCTTCAGATGAATATTCAGATTATGAATCTTCTGAATAGAATAATATTAGTATTTTAGCCATGCTACATATTGACAGTCATTCCTTGATGGCTAAGGTACACAATGCTGAATCAATGACCAATGTTTCCTTGAATTATAATGATAGTAAATATTATAACTCTTCGGATGAAGAATCTTCTTCTGATGAAGATAATACTTTAACTACCTATGAAGAAGTTTCTATGTTTTCCAAAAATCTTAATAATGAAAATTCGAAACTCTTGAAAAAACATGACAAGGAAAATTTTAGGAATAATATTCGTACTAAGGAAATATTAGATCTTTCTAAAGAACATTGTATGAAAAAATTAGGATTAAGAAATTATTTCAAAAAATCATGAGGAAGTATGTTCTGAGAAGAATAAACATTCTTAATATGTAGAAAACGTAATTTCTAAGAAAAACGTTTTCGAGCCTAGCTATAGTTAAAATGTTATTTAAGACAAGAAAATAGTTATAAAAAATAAATCTGAAATATTATCCTTGAGGAAGTGTTTGTCAAACATTACCCTAGGTATATAAAATTTTGAGAAAATGAATTCACAATTATGAGCTCGAAATAATACATTGGGTTTTGGTTATAGTAGTTCTAAACCAATTTTTAGCAACAATTACATTGTTCCTCAAAGTTCCCCATTCTGCACTAAATTTCAGTGAGGTGGTCACTGGACAAATAATTGTTCCTCGAACAAAACCCAATCTTTAGGATTTCATAAGGAATATTTTTCTTAGAATATGTGGGTACTGAAAAGTTTTTTCTGATGTTAGTAGATCCAAGCAAGTCTGGATTCCGAAAACATAACAGTTTCTTATTTTCAGGAAAATAACGAATATACCAACAACAATACGTGGAACAAGGATAGTGGATGTTCTCTTTATATGACGGGTAACAAAAACTATTTTGAATGTATTATCAAGACTAAAGGAGGAATATTATCTTTCATAGATAATTCTCAAAAAGAAATTATTGGTATAGGTAACATCATTCTTCTTGGAAAAACCTTTATTTAAAATCATTAATCTATTAAGGGTCTTAAGAACAACATCATCAGTATATGTTAAATATGTGATGAATGCTATCTTGTGAAATTTAGGAATGATAAGTGGTTAGTACACAATTCCAAGGAAGAATTTATTCTTTCTGCCAATAGGCAAGAGAATGTTTATACAGTAAACATAGAAGACCATAGGAGCCAAGACATACCTTTCCTTAGTGCAATTTAAGATCATTCTTGGTTGTGGTATAGAAGGTTAGGAAGCTGTAACCTTATGAACTTATGGAAATACTCTAAGAAAATATTAGTTAAGGATCTACAAGAGCTGAGATTTTATTTTTTAGAAGTTTGTGATCCTTGTAAATATGGAAAGAAACATAAATCAAGTTTTAAATCTATTGTTGAAGTCTCAACCACTGATGCATTATAACTAGTGGATATAGATCTTTTTGGTCCAACTCAAACTAGAAGAATTGGGAGAAAATATTATGTATTTGTTTTGGTTGATGATTACTCTCGATTTAAATGGGACTGTTTTATAGAAAAGAATTCTGAATCTTTTTCTTATTTCAAATTTTTTAGAGACCAAGTCAAAAATTAGAAAAACGTTCCATTGAAAACTATTCATAGTGACCATGGAGGAGAATTTCAAAATTTTGATTTTGAATCTTTTTTAAATAGAAAAGGTATTACTGACAACTTCTCAGCACCCAGAACACCTCAAAAGAATGGTGTTGTTGAAATAAGAAATAGAATTCTTCAAGTGATAATTAGAACCATGTTGAGTGAGTATTCTGTAGCTAAGAATTCATGGGCTGAAGCTATATGTAGAACTTATTATACAATAAATTGTGATTTTATTAGACTATTTCTTAATAAAACCCCTTATGAGTTATGGAATGGTAGAAAACCATAACTTTCCTACTTTAATGATTTTCGTGCAAAGGTATTCATTCTGAATACTAAAGATAACTTACAAAAATTCCCACCAAAATCATATGAAAGAATTTTTTTTAGGCTACTCCACAACTTCTAAGGCTTATAGAGTTTTTAACAAAAACACTTGCACTTTTTAATAGACATTACATGGAAAATTTGATGAAACTGATCCCTTTCTTTTCAAACAACCTCAACCACAATCCTCAGATTGGTTTTCAAAAACTGATTATAAACATATGATAGAAGATATTTTGGATAATAAAAATGCTCAAGAAGATACATCTGAACATTTACCCCATATTATTTCATAACCTATTTTGATGAAAAGGTTTTACAAAACCCAAACCTGTTTTTTCTAAAGAATCATCCCAGTGATAGAATCATTGGTGATGTCAATCAACCTGTATGGACTAGAAGTTTTTTAATAAATGAAGTAGAATACATATCATTCCTTTCCCAATTGGAACCAAAAAAGCATTTATGAAGCTTTAGGTGATGATGATTGGATTAAATCCATGCAAGATGAACTAAATGAATTCGAAAGGAATAAGGTCTGAAACATGGTTGCAATGCCTAAGGAAACTCTTATAATTGGAGTAAAATGGTTCGTTAGAAATAAATATGATGAAAATGGAGTCATAGTTAGTAATTAAGATAGATTGGTTGCTAAAGGCTATAATCAACATGAAGTAATAGACCATGAAGTATCCTATTCTCCAGTATCTAGACATCAGTCTATTCGTATTATACTTTCTATTGTAGCATTTTTCAATTTCAATCATTTTTCAATGGATGTGAAATGAGATTTCCATAATGGTTATGTTCAATAGGATGTTTTTTTTGAACAACCTCCTTGATTTTAAGACACAAAATATCTTGATCATGTTTTTAGACTTACCAATGCTTTGTATGGCCTTAAACAAGCCCCATGATCCTAGTATGAAAGACACACATGATTTTTGATTCAAAATAATTATGTTAAGGGTAATTAATATCCAAACCTTTTTATAAATAATGATAAGAAAATTGGTTTGATTGTTTAAATTTATGTTGATGACATTATATTTGGTTCAACTCATCAATAATTATCTGATTCTTTTGCAGATCTAATGAAATCTGAGTTTGAAATGAGTATGATGGATGAGTTAATATATTTCCGAGGTTTTCACATTTATAAAATAGCAGAAGGAATCTATACATCTCAACATAAGTATATTAAAGGTATTCTTAAAAAGTATGGATATGACAACACTAAAAGAATTAGTACTTCCATTTGTACCTCAAACACACTCTATCTTGGTGAAGCGGGGAAACCAGTAGATCAAACATCTTTTAGAGGTATAATAAAAATTTTACATTACTTGACAGCTAGTCATCCAGACATAATTTTTTCATTATGATTATGTGAAAGATATAAATCCATTCCTATGGAATCTCATTTAAAGGAAGTGAAAATAATTTTTTTCTATTTTAAGGGAATCAGCGATTTAGGACTATTTTATACTTTTGGTAATGATTTTATCTTAAATAGATTTTTAGATGCTGCCTTTGGTGGGTGTAGAATGGATAGAAATATTACATCCGAAACAAGTCATTTCATAGGAGATTCATTAGTTTCTTTATTGTGAAAGATGAAACACTCAGTAGTAATATCCACTACTGAAGATGTATATGTAGTAGCAAGAAGTTGTTGTGCTCAAGGGTTGTGGACGCAACACACACTAACAGACTATGGTATAGTTTTTACCGAAGCATGAATTTTATGTGATAATAAATGTTCAATTTCCCTCATTAAAAACCCCGCGCATCACTCTCTTTCTAAACACATAGACATTAGGCATCACATTATTAGGGATGACACACAAAAAAGAGATATTATTCTTCAGTTTATCGGAACACAAGATCAACATGCTGACATTTTCACAAAATATTTACCTTCCAATAGATTTTGATATATTAAACAGATTTTTGAAATGATTACAGTAAGGTATTTTCCAGTGATTAACTCTATGTTAAACCAGTCTCTTTACAGTAATAAACTCTTTTCATAGGGGAAGTACATTTTTTGGTGTGATTTCCAAAATTTTTATAATGAGCTTTTCAAAATGTTTCGTAATGAGATTTTAAATATTTCTCATAACGAGCCTTAAAAAAAATTATTTAGCTTTTCAAAAAAATTTCTAATGAGTCTTTCAAATTTTTCATAACGACATTTTCAAATTTTTTCAAAAAAAAGATTTTGTATTGGAAATTTTCACAATGAAGTTTTCATACTAAAATTTTACATAAATATGTTTTCGTACTGGAAATTTTCGTAATGAATTTTTTCGTAATAGATTTTTTGTACTCATACATTTTGTAAAATTGTTTTGGTACTCAATGTTTTTACAATAAACATTTCGACATAATGTTTTTCATAGTGAGTTTTTCGTAGTAAGAATTTCACAGTCAAATTTTCTTACGTGTTGAAGTTCTGACCATCCTTCATAAGACAATTCCAAATCTTTCAATGTTTCTCCATTCTGAATGTCTGTAGAAGCCACTTCACATGAAATGTCTATGTTGAACCCAATGTCAAGGTGGTTAGTCTACAGGGAAAGGTTGGTCCATCCATACTTTTTCAGTAAGTATGATTCTCTTATTTCAAAGAATATCAATCTTAATGGATGGGAAGATTTCTGCATATCAATACCAGAGGATCAGGATTTTGTTTATACGGATTTTCTTTTATAATCTTATGATTTTATTTCCTTGTATGATGAAGATGGTAGAGAAATATTTTCTTTTAAGAGCTATGGAAAGACTTAAAAGCTTTCTTACACCATGGTTGCGAGCTTGGTGGGGCTCTCATATGATGGAGAAGCAAAATTTGGCTCCCATAAGCTACTGTATGTACAAGGAAGTTTCAACAAAGTGAAGGATAAGGAATTCCTTGGACTTAAGGAAGTTAAGACTGCAAAGATTTCCTATCTTTCAACCAAAAAACATATTCTATAGTCGTGGGTTCAAGGGATTTCGTACCAAGAAGATGAGACAAGGATAATTTAAAGAAAAGTGATATTTACATCATGGATTTCATGGTTAATTTAAGGAAGATAAATCTGATGATGCACATTCTTATTACGGTTCAGAACATCAAGAATGAGAATTTGAAAGCTAAAATTTTTATGTATCATGCTTTTATCTCCATGATTATTTTTCAGTGCCTAGATTCCTTCAAAATCCCATTTAGCTCCAAGCCGAGAAACTTCAAGGTGATGCTGATGAGTGATGAATATCTGAGGAGAATGAAATTTGGTTTCTCAAAATAGTCTGGTGAGTTTTATGATCTTCTATAGGAGGAGGAAGAAGCCAATCCGAAAAATGTAGAAAAGGATGGACCCTCCAAGAATGCAAGTAAGAAAAAGAAGCTGAAGGATGTTCAAGCTGAATATAAAACCCCAAAATCAATTGAAGTCCAATCCACACCTCCTAAACCGAAAAAGAAAACGGCTACCTGGATGAGGTGGTATCAAAGTGGAGAAAGCTCAATGAAAAATAGGAAAGAAGGGGATCTATAGTTTTTCTTGGACCTTGATGAGGCTAAGTCCTTTAAAGAAAAAGCTACAGATGAGTTACAGAATCAGGACAAGGAGAAGAAGCTCAAGAAGAAAATGTCTGAGGCAGATATTATTCAATCACTTTTGAAGGCAACAGAAATAGAATCCGAGAAAATTCCAATGCCAAAGTCATTTTTGGTAGAACAATTACGTGAGATTCCATGTAAGAAGACTCCAGAAAATTCTAAAGAGATGTAAGTTGAGAAAGAAGATATGGAGGAATTTCAGCAAGCTGAGAGTAGTGGTGGCTCTGACGATGTAATCAAGAAAGTTGACGACTATTATGGGAAGGGTAGTGCATCCGAGAAATTTTCACTCTGGACTTCTCATGTCGGAACCTCAAAATTGGCATAACCTATAGATGAAGAGAAGGGTGAAGAATAAGTGAACAAGCCATCTGAATAAGACAGTCATAATCATGACTTTATCCATCCTGAAGATATTATGGCTAGTGCTGAAAAAGAGAAGATTGATGATAACAAGATTGTACAAGTTTCCAGAAGTGAACATGAATCTCATGATGAAGAGTCTGTTCCTAAAATCAGAAAGGGTAAGAAAGTGCTTATTGACACCCCAATGAAAGATATAATAAGAAAAGAAGAAATTTGGAGGCTCTTATAAAATAAATCTGGTGGAAATAAAAGAAGAACAATATCCAATCAAGTTGACTAATTAAGATTCATCTTCTTTGGGACACGATTTTATTGTTTAATCCCTCAAAAAGTTGGTAGATACAATTCTGATCTTTCCTAAAATAGAATCCAAATGCAAGATGCTTCAGCACAACATGAATTAGATTTCAAAATCTGTATCCATGGTGATGGATAATTGTGCGATGATTGAGGCAGAACATAATAATTTTCTTATCAACTACGTGGTCCACAGAAAGACTTGGAGAAAAATAACTCTATGGTCTAAGAATATTTTTGAATATATAGAAGAGCTTGACCAGTTCTAACAAGTTGTTAAGGAGGCCTTTAGTACGAAGGATTTCAAAACTAAAAATATTTCAGACACTTTTTAGGAAAATCTATGTCTAGAAAAAATTTCTCGGATTCAGGATGTGAATGATCTGAATGGGAAGTTGAGTTATATTGTTAAAATCTGGAAAATAGAGAAGGATATTCAGAGTGAGATGCAAGAAAAACTTGTGAAGCAAGATGAAATTCTAAAGGCCCAGGAAGAATCCATGAAGGCTCATAAAAAGGTCCTAAAGACTCAAGATGTCCTTGGAGAAGCAAGTTGAAGAGGACCACAAAGTAATGAAGAACCTGAAGACAATTGTCAAGATGCTAATTCCCACGGAAAAAGAATCAAAATAGACCACTCAGATCTTTTGTTATACTGTTTTTTCCTTTTACTAATATTCCCAATCATAATGAAATTGTCGATGTTTTTATTGTTTGTATCTTGAACTAATAATTAAGGTATCATATTGTCTTCCATTTCCTCAAACTCATTTTGAAAATCACATAGGGGGAGAATTGAAAAATAAATCTAAATGTGAGATGAAAAATCTGTAAGAGAAAACATCTAAGTATAAGAATATCATCACAAATAATGGTGGAGTGATCATTATGAAGATTTTATCATTTCAAAAATCTATTATATGATCCTTAATGTTTCCACACCTAAGGTAAAGTTAGTCGTATTCACCATTATTCATAAAAAATGGGAGATAAGATTTAATTTGAATATCTAGAAATTTATTCTATGTCCTTACAATCTTTTTTGTAAGGATGCATGTGCTTTACAAAAGGGGGAGATTGTTGAGTCAATAAGGTTTTCCCTATGAATTTTCCTTTCTTTCTTCTTTTAAAAATCACAAACACCTTATACTTAAGAAAATTTTATTTTACCATATATTTTAATTCTATAAAGAAAATTTCCATCCCAAAGGAAATTTACCCCTACAATATTTTCATTGTTCATATCCATAAATTTTCTATGTATAAAACTCAGATTCATATCATAAACCTTAGAATCATATAATACATAGATATGAAGCATTCTGTTTTCTAATACAAACTCATGTTACAAACTTTTATGAAGTTCTACCCTGAATTCCTTGTTATGAACTTTTATGAAGTTCAACTCTGAATTCTGATGAAGAATTATGATTATGAATTCTCATTACGAATTCTGTTGATGATTTCTGGTTACAAATTCTCATTACGAATTCTGATGTGTAATTATGATTACGAATTCTCATTATGAATTATGATGATGAATTTTAGTTACAAGTTATCAATACGAATTATGATGAGGAATTATGATTACAAATTCTCATTATGAATTCTGATGGAGAATTCTAATTACGAATTCTCACTACAAATTCTGATGAAGAATTTTAATTACGATTTCTCATTACAAATTCTGATGAAGAATTAAGATTATTAATTCTGTAGAAAAACATAATCCAAATATATTAGTAATATATACATGGAATTTATTTTCCTACATTCCAAAAGTTCATATTATCTATATTCTGAATATTAGTTTTAGTTATGCTCTCACTTGTTATATTATAAAATGATGTCGCGCCTTCAGTTATCAACTAACAGTTGTTTGAGTGACACGTGTACTGGACCCTCCAAATTCAAGGAAGAATTTCACCATTAGAGGAGGGAGCTGACCGTTGGATATGAGCCTATAAATAGGGGCTCATTTGAAAAGAGAAACCAGACTTGAAAACATCTTTGTCAGCGGTTCTTATATGTTTTTGAAGGGATTTATAGAGAGAGAAGATCTTATAAACTCTCATGATTTATGCAAAATGTTTGAACATCTTGTTCTAACATTGCTTCTTGCAGACATGCATCGTGTGACTCTGATTGATACTATGTACAATCGAGGGCTTTCGGGGATAGAAAGAAAGAGGTGCCGACTACCTGATAGTTGAGGGCATGTGGGGATAACAAGACAAAATCTGATCATCATATTGAGAGCTTACCCTGGTGTAGGTAAGACAGACATTCATGAAAGTATAAATCAAGGGAACTCTTATCCATTATTGTTGGGTACCCTTCTCTATGGGTTAAAAGAGTTACTATTTGTTACATGTAGTGTTACAACATTGTTTTCCGCTGTGCATTTTGTATTTTTATGGAATGTATAACATTATTATACTTCCTTATATGTACTCTGATTTAGTTAGATTTTATATGCTTTAAGGTATAATATTAGTTGGTGTAAACATTTGTTTTGTTTCATTTCTGAAATCACTTTTCTGGAATCAAGAAAGGTAATATAACTAAGAGGTGTTGTGAATTTTGGTTATTCAAAATTTCCTTACGGATTTTTTAAAATATACAATTCAAGCCCCTCTTGTATTTGAGCATATCATACTTATATATTCAATCCTAAATTTGGTATTATAGAGTATATCATACTCATACATAACATTTAAACAACTCTACCATAAATTCTTCATTTGAAAACTCTTATCCTCCATCATTTTTTTACACAAGTATAATATAAATGGTAAAATATTGATTGATAAAATTATATGATATTGTAAATAGATCAAGACATGGTCTATTAATCCAAAACCATACATGGATATTAATAATTCATAAATGATTATTATTCAATGAACAAAGATATCATGTGAATAAATCACATGAATGAATTCTAATCACTTGTGGGAACAGATGAATCCATACAATTTTTTTCTATTGATAATGATAATAATATACTTGATCATGTGATTCTATCATAGGAATGAAGACATAATTTTCAACAAGATGAATCATTCATATTTTATATTATTAATCGTAGGGAATAATTTCAATTACTCTATGTGTTGTCCATCGACTATATTGTGAGGCATCACATGATGGTTTAGATAATCTTGTGATTCACTAAGGTGTCTCATGATCAAAACAGAAATCATCTTACTTGATGATCTTCTAGTGATTGATCATAGTGATAAATCCATGTTTCTATGTTATTATATTATTATTCAGTCTTAGTTGTGTAGATATTTTCTATGCATTGAAGACTATTTGAATTTCAATAAAAAATGGATGATAATTGGTGTGAACTCCCCTATGTAAATAGAGGCTCATTCTAGAGTTAGAGTTCCTGCAATATTGAGATATCATGAAAAATATATCTATTATATTAGAAAATTGATCATCCATTTGACCTCATAATATAATGGTAGTGAGTTACCAAATGATTAGAGCACATAACAAATATTTCTCAAAAAATAAATGGTTAGGTGAATAACAAATTCTTTTATAATATTTTGATGGTGGTCTCATAGGCAATCGTTGTCTCACAATATTAGAACCCCAGATATATATAGGCCTTGTAATGAAAAGGAGAAGGGTTATCTAAGCCTCATAATTTACATGAAGGAACCTGTTGACAACCACTTGTTTATGGAAAACCAATACCTAAATAAGAAGATCTCTTTCCAAAATTATTTCATCATGATATATAGTGAATTAAATGTTGTTTTTTAGAGAACTGGTGAACTGTCTATGAAATTAGAATAGGAGGAGAATAATCACACTGAAAAACAATGTCTTGTGATGGAGAAATAAGATATTCACTTGATTAGGTCATGAAAAAAAATTATGTTATATCCCTATGGTAGTAACTTTTAGAATTTGTGAGTGTAACATCCCAGATAAATAAATAATAAGATATATTTCATATTTATTAATATTTGTTAATTAAATATTTATATTAATTTAAAAGTGTTCCTATGATAGATAGCATGCATGATACACAACAACATGTTTCTTTGAAATCTTACGTTGCACAATATAATTATAATATTATTATTTTAAACAGAAGTTAACTCCTAGCCATTGTATTTGAAGGAATGAACAAAACTAACTACAATATTATTATACATCTTTTATAAATGTATTTACATTTATCTAATAAAGGTTAGAGTCTAACATTGTGAATGAATCTCATTTTAAGAATACTTTTCATTAAAAAAACGATTTACCGTATTTTAATGGAGAACCCTCATTAAATACAGTGTTTGTCATTTTTAAATGTTCTATTTGAAAAAGTAAAAATCTCCTTTAGATTGGGGACAACAATATTTACTTTGAATAATTATTTGGTATTTTTCTAATAAAGTTCATTTTTAATGAATAGTGAAAAATATTGAATTTTAATTCAAAAGTGCCTTTTAATATAATTTATTAATATGGATTGATTATGTTTTTAATTTTTTTTAAAGTATAATTAGAATATATTTTTATCATTTAGTCCAATGTTCATCATTTGAATTAATTTCACTTTGAAATTTTACATAAACAAGTGTCAATCTTTTGATAGTTATTGTTTCTTAAATACACTCTATTTATTTTAACAACGCGAATTAATTTTAAAATTATTTAATTACACTTATATGTTTTTAATTTGGTAAAATAAACATCATTTTTGAACTTGGAATATCAAATATTGCTTCGGCTGATTTTTTGGTATTTTTCTATAAAACATCAATTTTAGGTGAATACTAAAACCACTTAGTAGTAGTTAAAAAAACAGAACATTTCATTGAAATGAAATTTTACCACTTCTGGGAATAGAATTTTTAAAATCCGACATACATGGTTGTTAATATTATATAAAATTTGTTTTAATAAGATGAAAAAAATTTATGGTGAATAGTATCTTTTGACTTATATTTAATTCGGTTAGAGGTAAATAGGGTAATTCAATGTTAAAAGAATATTATAATAAATCAAAATTACATGAAAGATGTCCAAACACTATTTTTTGAATTATATACGATCAATGGGATCCTTGGGTAGATTTTGGGACCCCATTGATAAACTAGGTAGTGATAATGACAATTTAGATTAATTAACTTAAAGTAAAGGAAAAAATGACAAAAACAAATATATTTTATTAAATTAAATTTTATATGGTGTTATATAGGTAATAATTTTGACTATAAATATTCATTGGAAATCTAAAAAAATTACTAGATCAGGGTATTTTTTTTAATTTTTAAACATCATATAATTTAAATTATTTATTACACAATAATGATATATTATTTACCTCATTAATAAATCATTTAAATAAATAATATTATAATAATTAAAATAATATCCAAAACATGTCCAATTATAATTTTATGATTTTATATCGACTATGGGTCATCGTATCATCTACCTTAATGATTATGTGACCTTTAGAAACTGAATATCATTGTATAATAAAATGATAGTTTCACACTTTCCTAAATACCACCTCCTCTCCCTTATAAAAGGCGACCAATTCTAACCAATTCCTCACACATATCAAGCCTTTTGGCTCATCCAACCTCTGCCAAATTAAGCTCCCTACATCCCTTGACACCTTTTAGAAGCCTTTCCTTATACAGAAGCCACTTGAAGAATTGATTAGATTCAAACCAGAGGGACTTAACCAAATTAAAGGTAAACATTTCTCTACAATTGTTTTCTTTTATTTTACTAATCCGACCCATAATCTCTTTTTATTCATTTATTTTGTAACAAAAAAAGAATCCTAAATATACTAGGATGTTCTTATGAGATGTATTGGATCTACAGTTACACACACATCCATCTAATGGATGAAGAACATAATATTTCTGTGGATGGAAATCTAACACCTCATGAAATGATGATTATTAAATTACCTCCTACCACCTCTCATGGAGGCCATTATGATGGAACTGTATTTATATATGATATATATTATGTTTATGTTTTCTTTTTTTTTTCTGTATTTTCCATTTATAACACTCCATTATGGTTTCCATTATGGGTAAACACTTTGATCTCATTAGAGGAAGTGCAAACTACTACCCCCTCAAAGTGATATGACTCGTTCATACCATATGTGGTATGGATAAAGGATAGATTTAATGATTTTATATATTATATTATACTAGAATCATAATATAACTATGTAGCATTATGTTTTAATTCCATTAATGTATGAAATAGAGATGAATGTAGCGTTTATGCGTACGTATGGCTTACCGTCTCCATGAACGATGAATTTCATTTCTTACCTCTAAATGTTATGTACTATTATAAATACATGTAAATACTGTTTATATAAGATATATATGATATCTACATCATGATTATCATTATGGAGATAATGGATATTTGACTACAGTTACAACATGTTATTATAAGAAGTCCATTTTCGACTCATGTATGAAATATTGACAAAATGATCGTTATTAACATAAATGACTATGTAATGATTATAACATCGTAATAAGTGATATAAAAGGAATAATATACTTGAAAAGGGTTCTCAATCAAGTATAAATTAAATTATGTTTTATATTAAGGAGATTAATGAACTAACGAGGCATATCAGACCTGAGGTAAGGGACTTCGTCTCCATCTCTATTCATTGAGACATATTATCATTTATAAAAAACATTATTGTATACAGTGTATAAACCCCTTTGACTTTTAAATTTTTTCAAAAGAAATCTTTTCTCCATGAATCATTTTACTAAATGACAAAAAGTATGTTTCTTTTTAACAAACACAGTGACAACGACCTTTCCGCTGCCGCATGTATTGTTTCACCTTTGACATACTTAACAAGCCACAATGTTTTTATGAGGAAAATAAATACCACATACTCTTTTACATATTATGGTGTTGAAAATTGTTTTGATAATGGATTTTTATGTCAATACATTTAGGTGATATTTTTTGATTGAAATGTGGAATTTCTATCTTTCCATTATATTTTTTTGTATGATATATTATTTTATAATGGTACATGGACATTTAAGGGTTGGTTATGTGATAAAAAAAGGAAGGGTTGTGGCATGATAATCTAGGATTGGTGGTTATGTTATAACCTCCAATTCATTGGGTATGGAAGTCAGTCGTATAACTATTCCATTTAGAGATATGTGTGGAAGTAGACCGTATGATTTTCCCATTAAAGTATATTTATGTCCCAAGTTACCTTTAAATGATATGTTTTATTTATATGGGTTTTATGGTTATCTTTTGGTTAGAAAAGGGTAATAAATGATCTTTCATTTAGTAAATAGTATTTACTTCTTTATAAAGGTTTAAATTATTACTTATGATTATGTATTCATGGTTTACTTGTTGTTTTGAAAAACTAAAAGTTTCCTTCTTTGTGTATCCCTTACTGAGCATTTTATGCTCACCCCATGTTTTTGAAATGTTTTTTACAGGACATAATGTAGAATATGGACAAGGATGGGATCATGTAAAATTCATTACATCTAAAACATTGAACTAGACATGACTCTATTTTTCAATGAGTTTTTATGTTATGAAAAAAATTGAAACTGAGTAGAAGTGCCTACTTTGTAATATTTTGAAATTTAATAGTTATGGCCTAACTATCTAAAACTCTGAACAGTAAAAGAACCTCAATGTGAATTATTCATTTAATTCAACATTATGTAATTTTTTAAGGATGGGCCCTTATATTTGGTATCATAGGTCAGTTTAGATAACATTAAGAGATAAGGTATAATTAAATTGAAATACATAAAGTAATTTATCTTAATATTGAAATGATATAGCATTTACATATTACCATTTTGCTTCACCTAAGATATTATTGTATTTTGAAATGGTTTTTCGTAGTGGAAACACGGCAGGTATGTTGGGAAAACATTAGGAGGAAGAAAATCATCCAAATCAGTAACCTATGATGGTTGGAATCAGAACTGAATAGTTTTTGCAGTGATGGAATAGTTTACTCAGGCAATAAATGGTGGTGGTATCCAGGACTAAGATCATCCAGATCAACCACAGAGGAACATGTCAGTAGTGGAGCATTTCATGAGGCATTATCCCACATCATTCAGAGGATCATCTGACCCTATGCTAGTAGAAGGGTAGATTAAAGCATTGGAAAATATTTTCGACGTCCTGGGTTGTTCAGAACATTAATAGGATAGTCTCGTTGTTTACTGTTTCGAAGGTGTAGCTAATCAGTGGCGTTCGATGGTGAAAAATATCAGGGATAGTGGGGAGATTGATGATCTCGATTGGGGTTAATTAAAAGGTATGTTTCCTGATAAATATTTTCCTATGGTGGTTCTTCTTATGATTGAAAAACAATTCCATGAATTGAGGAAATAGGATACATAAGTGGCTGCTTATGAAGCAATGTTAATCGACTAGCATTGTATGCACCAAATTTTATCTAAGAACTTGGTATTAAGATAAATTGATTTTACTCCGGACTGAAGCCACGATATCGAAGAGCGTTATCCTATCATGAGGTCAAATTTTATGAAAAATGTGTTCGATGTGCATAGAAGGTAGAAATGGAGTTTGTCGATGATCATGTGTTCTTTGACAAACAATAAAATAAGAGGCCCAGTTGTCAAGAAAAGGGGACGAATTAATCAATGAATCATGGAGGTAAGAAAATTAATTTCTATCTTGTGAGGAGTGTGGTAAAAAGCATCCCATATAATGTTTATCAATTTCTGGAATGTGCTTCTGGTGTTGAAAATATGGTTATATAGTTCGTAACTATAAGAAATATGATCAAGAAGGAAATGGAAAATCTATTGTAATATGATTTAAGTTTAATGAAATGGTTCATTATGCTAATTAGTGTCCAGAGAATAACTCAATTGAGGGAAAGCATATGTACTACAAGAAGAAAGGGGTGGTGAAATCCTTTGCAACTACTTCAGCAGATGTTGGGCTATCAAATGAAGTAGTATCTGATGCACTATTTTTTTCTGATTATGTTAATGTGTTGTTTGATTTAGGGTCTATACACTCATTAATTTGTGATAAGTTTTCTAATAAATTGGGAATTCCTTCTCATGATATGAATCCTGAATTTATGGTAAAAACACCTTGAGGAAATGTTGAGACAAAAAGAAATTTTAAGAACCTTCATGTCCTTGTTTGTGGAAAGAACCTATCTTCAAAAGTTATTTTTTTTCCTCTAGTATAGAATGATGTTATTTTGGGCACGGATTGTCTTTCTGTTTATCATGCTACGATTGATTGTATATCTAATGAGGTTTCATTTTAGAAATATTTTTAGTTTGTGTACATGAATGAACCTTTTCTTTTGATGACATGTCAAAAAGATGAGAAACTAGAAAAAGATGGAAATGAATATTACCTTGCACATATTATTGAAATTAAAGGAACTTTTTATATTAACGATGTTCCAGTGGTAAATGAGTACCGTGATGTTTTTCCTGATGAGTTTCCTGGTATAATACATGATTGGGAAGTGGAATTTAATATTGACTTAGTTCCAGATGCTAAGAAAATTTCAAAACACCCTTTTCGAATGTCTCAAATTTATCTTTTAGAGTTAAAGAATCAATTGAGTAAGTTATTAGATAAAGGTTTCATTATAGGTATCACATAACCATGGGGTTCTCCTATCTTGTTTGCTAAAAAGAAATATGGTTCAATGAGACATTGTATTGATTATAGATCATTGAATAGGAAAACTGTAATGAACAAGTATCATTTGCCTCAAATCGATGATTTTGTCTGATCAACTCTAGGGATCTTAGTATTTTCCAAATATTGACATGATATAGGGGTACCAACAGTTGAATGTGAAATAAGAAGACATTCAGAAGACCATGTTTTGTACTAGATATGGCCATTATGAATTTTTTATGCCTTTTGGGTTAACCAATGCACCTGCTGTATTCATGGATCTTATGAATTGAATGTTATGTGATTTCTTGGATAAGTTTGTCGTTGTGTTCATTGATAATATTTTGGTTTATTTGAAAATTAAAGAGGAACATTAATGTAATTTATTGGATTTCTTTAAAACCATAAAAGAAAATGAAACTTTATGGGAAATTCAGAAAGTTTGATTGTCAGTTACAAAAAATTTCTTTCCATGGTCACAATGTTTTAAAAAATGTCATAACTGTTCATCCTTCTAAAAAAATGTTTTTAATGAATGGCCAAGACCCAAAAATATAATCTAGATTCATAGTTTTCTTGGTTTTTCAGGTTATTAACGAAGGATTGTTGAAATTATTTCACGGTTATCTAGTCTAATGACTATGTTAACTAGAAAGAGTGTTATGTTCATTTGGACAAAAGAATGTGATGATTGTTTTCCAGTATTGAAAAGTTAATTGGTTAATGATCTTGTTTTTTCCCTGTCTTCCAGAAATAGTGATATCGTTATTTAAAGTGATGCTTCCTTGAAAGGACTCGGATGTTTTCTTATGTATAATTATCAGGTAATTCATTATGCTTTACGTCAGTTGAACCCACATCAGTTAAATTTCCCAACACATGATTTGGAATTAGCTGCAGTTGTTCTTGAATTAAAATTTTGGAGACAATATATGTATGGAGTAAAATGTGAAATATATACTGATCACAAAAGTTTAATGTTTATATTCACTCAAAAATAATTGAACATGAGATAGAGGAGATGGGTAGAATTAATCAAGGATTATGATTGCATGACCCATTACCATCCGACAAATGAAAATAAAGTGACTGATACTTTGAGTCAAAAAAAATTAATGTCTCATTAACCATGCTATTATTGGAACAAGATCCTTTATCTTTTGATTTGATGAATTTTGGCGTAGAAGTTGAAGGTGAAAAAAAAATTTATGTTTTGCTTTAGGTGTCAGTGAGATCATCTCTATCAGACAGAATAAAGAAAACACAGAAAGAAGACAGTTAGTTATAGAAAAGGGTATAGTTTGTTCACAAGGTTACGTTGCCATAATTTACCATTGATAATGAATGTTTTTTGAGATTTGGAAAGATATTATGTGAGACTTGTGATTCACATTTGAAAAATGAGTTTTTATGTGATTCTCATAGTTCGTCATTTTCAATTCATCTTGGAAGTACTAAGATGTATAGAGATCTTCAGGAGTATTACTGGTGGGATAGAATTAAGAGAGATATTAATGATTATATTGTGAAGTGTTTGAATTTTCAGATGGTTAAAGAAGATCAAAAATTACTGGAAGAAATGTAAAATCCATTACCAATACTAGAGTGGAAATGGAAAAAATATATCACTGGTCTTCATTGTGGGATTACTGAAGACATCTCGTGGTAATAATGCAATTTGGGTTATAGTTGATCGATTGAATAAATCAGATCGTTTCTTTCCCATTCAGTATACATTGTCTCTAGATCAACATTCATGGTTGTATGATAAATAAATAGTCATGCTGAATGGAGTTACCATTTCCATTGTATCTTCTCGTGATCTTGGGTTTACTTCTAAGATTTGGAATGGCCTTAGAATTTGTTGGGTACTAAAATAAATTTTAGTACCGATTTTCATCTGCAATTAGATGGGAAGTCAGAACGAACAATTCAGACC
This sequence comes from Viscum album, assembly GCA_963277665.1. NCBI lineage: Eukaryota > Viridiplantae > Streptophyta > Magnoliopsida > Santalales > Viscaceae > Viscum > Viscum album. The sequence goes on along the minus strand of OY728133.1, from coordinate 964,090,497 downwards.
TTATAGGATATGTTATGTTCTTGCTCGATGGATTACCAAGGATGTTTGGACCACCATCTTTATTTGTTTGAATTTTCATAAAATAACAGTTATCATTCCAGTATATATATTTCTCCATTTGAGGCATTATATTGAAAGTGTTGTCGAACACCGACATTTTTTGATCAAGTAGTTGAAAGGAAGATGATGGGAATAGAATTGGTAGAATAGATGGAAGAGAATATTCAGTTGATTCAGAAGCACATGAGAAAAATTCAGAGTAGAGAGAAAAGTTATGCAGATAACTAGAGGAAGGATCATTCATTTGTGGTAGGTGATCATGTTTTTCTCAAAGTTTCTCCCCGAAAAGGTGTGATTTATTTTGGTAAGAAGGGAATATTGAGTTTTAGGTACCTTGGACTCTATGAAATCTTGGAGAATGTTGGATCAGTTGCATATAGAGTGGATTTACCACCATGTTTTTTCAGGGTACACATGGTTTTTCATATTTCGATTTTGAGAATGTATATTCCAAATCCATCTCATGTTTTGATCCCATAGGTAGTTTAGTTGGAATAGAATCTCTCTTAAGAACAACAACTAGTTTATATTTTTGACTGTAGATAGGAATTGTTGCGGTATAAGGTAATTCACTAGGTAAAGGTTTTGTGGAAAAACCATATCATTAAAGAGGAAACATCGGAATCTTAAAATTATATGATGGATAAATACCCCCACTTATTTGATAAGTGAATAAAATTGCGAGAATGCAATTCCCAAAAGGGGGGAAGGATGTAACATCCCAGATAAATAAAGAATAAGACATATTTCATATTTATTAATATTTGTGAATTAAATATTAATTTTACTTTAAAGTTGTTGCTATATTCAACAGTGTACCCGATAAGAAACCACATGAATCATTGAAATCATATGATGCACACTAATAATATAATATTATTATTTTAAATGGTATTTAACTCCCAGCCTCTGTTTTGGCATGATTGAACAAAACTAACGAAAATATGATTATACATGTTTTTAAACATATTTTCATTTATCCAATAAATTCTAGAGGCTTAAATTGTGATTGAATCTAATTATAAGCATTATTTGCATTAAAAGGTCGATTTACTTCCTTTTAATGGAGAACCCTATTTAAATCTAGTTTTGGTCATTTTTATATGTTCTATTTGACCAAATAAAATTCTTCTTTAGATTTGGGACATAAAATTTTAGTTTTGGTCATTTTATGGTATTTTTCTGAAAAATTACATATTTAATGAATAGGGAAAAATATTGTATTTTAATTCAAAAGTGCCTTTTAAAATAATTTATTTATACAGATATTTTATCCTTTATTTGGTTTTAAAGTATTATTATAATATATTTTTACCATTTAATCAAATTTTGGTCATTGGAATAAATTTGACTTTGAAATTGTACATAAAAACTGCCAATTTTTTGATAGTTATTGTTTCTTAAAATCACGCTATTTGTTTTAACAACAGCAATTAATTTTAAAATTAATTAATACCACTTCTATGATATGAATTTACAAAAATAGACATAAATTTTGAATTTGGACTATCAAATATAGCTTAGGGTTAATTTTTTATATTTTTCTAAAAAACATCTGTTTTTTTTTTTGAATAGTGGAACCCCTTTGTAGTAGATAAAAAACTAACATTTTCATATAAATGAAATTTTACCACTTCTGTGAATTGAATTTAAAAAATCCAACATACAAGGTTTTAATTAGGAAGTAAAATTTTGTTCAATAAGATGAAAATAATTTTTGATGAATAGTAGCTTTTCACTTTCATTTACTGTGGTTAAAGATAAATAAGATAATTTAAGGTTAAAAGAATATTATTATATATCACAATTAATTTAAAGCTAGTCCAAAACATATTGGATAAGTTATTTACGACCAATGGTATCTTTAGGTCGATTTTTGAACCCCATTGATCCAATTGGGAGTGATAATGACAATTTAGATTAATTGACATAATGTAAAGGCAAAAATGACAAAAAAATAGCTTTTAGTAAAATAAATTTTATATGGTTTAATATAAGTAATAATTTTGACTATAAAAATTCATTGGAAATCTAAAAATATTCCCTATATCATGGTATTTTTTTATAATTTTTAGACATAAAATAAATTAAATTATTTATGACACAATAATGATGCAGTATTTACCTCATCAATAAATGATTAAAATAAATAAGGTTATAATGATTAAAATATTATCCAAAACATGTGAAATTCTGATTAAATGATTTTATTTCATCTATGAGCCATCTTATCATCTACATTAATTATTTTTAGTCCTTTATAAACTGAATATCATTATATAATAAAATAGTATTTTCACACATTCCTAAACAGCCCCTCCTCTCCCTTTTAAACAGAGGCAACATCTAACCAATTCCTCACACCTCTCAAGCATTTTGGATCAACCAACCTGTACCAAATTAAGCTCCCTACATCCCTCTCCTCCTTATAGAATCCTTACCTTAGTCATAAGGAAATTCTATAAATCCATTTGTTCCAACAAAATGCAGTTTCCCAAAATAATGGTAACCATTTCTCTTAAAATTATTTTATTTTATTTTACATATCCAACCCTAAACATTTCGTATACCTTTCTTTTGTAACAAAAACAGTATCAAAAATATACTTGGATTTTTTATGAGATGTATTCAATCTACACTTACACACACCTCCATCTAATTGATGATGAACATAATGATTCTGTGGATGGAAAAACTAACGCCTCACGAAACGATGATTGTTCAATTACATCTCACAGTCTCCCATGGTAGCCATTATGATGACATTGTATTTATATATGATAAATATTATGTTTATGTTTTGTTTATTCTTCTTTAGTTTCCATTTATATATTATGGTTTTCAATATGGGTAAATGCGATAATCTCATTAGAGGATGTTCGGACTATCGTCCCCTCAAAGTGATATGTTTCATTCATAACATATGTGTTATGTATAAATGATAGATTTAATGATATTATATATGATATTATACTGTAATTATAATATACCTATGTAAAATTATGTTTTAATTCAATTAATGTTATAAATAGAAATTAATGTAGCATTCATGCGTATTTACGACTTACCGTCTCTATGAACATTACATTACATTTCTTACAACTAAATGTTATGTACTATTATAAATACATGTATATACTGGATATATAAGATATATATGTTATCTAAATCATTATTATCATTCTATAGATAATGGATATTTTACTACATTTAGAACATGTAATTATAAGAATTTCATTTTCGACTCGAGTACCAAATATCGACAAAATGACCGTTATTAAAATAAATGACAATGTAATGTTTATAACATATTGATAAGTGATATAAAGGAATAATAAACTTGAAAAGTGTTCTTAATAAAGTATAAATTATCTTATGTTCATTATTCAAGAGATTAATGAACAAACTAGTCATGTCGGACAAGAGGTAAGGGACTTCATCTCAATCTCTTTTTATTTAGTCATATATTCTTTATAAACAAATTTATTTAATATGGTGTATAAACCCCTTTGACTATTACCTTTATTAAAAAGGAATCATTTCACTACAATGTTTTTTACTAAACGACAAAACAGTGTGTTTCTTTTTAACGTACTTGGTGACCACGACCTTTCCGCCGCCGTGATTATTATTTGATCGTTGGAAACCTTAACAAGAAACAATGTTTTTAAAAGGAAAATAAACACCATATGTCCTTTAAATACTATTGTATTGAATATGGTAATGATAATGGATTTCTATGTCAATAAATTTATGGGATATATTTTTATTGAAAAGTGGAAATGTTTTCTTTCCTTTATAATTTTGTGTTTCAGTCATGATTTTATAATGGTACTTGGACATTTTATGGGTTGTTACATGAAAAAACAAATTATAGGTGTTGTAATGATACACCATGATGGGTTGTTACGTTATAACCTCCAATGCATTGGGTATGGAAGTTGGCTGTATGTCTATTCTATTTAGTGATATGTGTGGAATTCGACCGTATGGTTGTTCCATTTAAGTATATTTATTTCCCACATTAACTTTATATATTATGTGTTATTTATATGGGTTTTATAGTAATTTTTTAGTTAAAAAAGTGCAAGCGATGATATTTTATTTAGTGAGGAGTATTTACTAATTCATAAAGGTTAAAAGTATTACTTATGATTAATTATTCATGGTTTACATGTTATTTTGAAAAAATAACAGTTTTATTCATTGTGTATCATTTAATGAGATTTTTATTCTAATCAAATGTTTTTGAAATGTTTTTTACATGACATAAAGTGGAATAGGGTAATGGATGTGATCAAGGAAAAGTCATACCTTCTAAAACATGTAACTAGACATGAATATTTTTTAAAATAATTTTTATTTTATGAAAAAATGGAAACCGAGTAGAAGGTTCTACTTTGTAATATTTTGAAATGTAATAGTTGTGGCCTAAATATATAAACTCTAAACCTGAAAAGATCCTCAATGTGAATTTTTCATTTAATTCAATATTATGTAATGGTTTATGGTCGGGTCATTATAGTGATCATCTATATATGGTTATCCGAAAGAGAAGAGGGAATATGCTATTTCATGAAGAAGAAGGTGAATATGAGGTATGCATGCATAAATGCATCAAGGAATTTTTACTAAAAATGAGATAACATTAAATATACCTGTATGTGAATAAAATAAAATAATAAGAAATAATAATAATTTTTTATTGGGTTTTATATGAAAAAATCATACAATATATATTGAGGAATTGTTCACGAATGATTCCTTGCAGTTGTGTAAGTTATACCCTTCATTAAATATTTAGTACAATGTTTCCACCACATGAACAGATTATGTGATGATGGAATTTAATCAGGAGAAGGAATGACATCTAATAATTTATAATAAAGTGGAAACCTGAATGATATAGATTATCAAATATATTTGAGAAGTACTGCTTTGTTGAAGAGATACTTAAATAGTTATATTAGAATGTTTTATTCTTCAAGATAATGAATGAAAAAAATTATATCATCACATAATGGGTCATGACATGAAGGATAATTGACTAAAATCTATTGACGGTAGAATCAGATGATGTTTTTCAGGTAGAGAAATAAGAATAGGTCACTTTGTGGGATTTGTGTGTAGGAGAACATGTGTGGGTGTGATAACCAATAGAGGAATACGATTTGGATTGATTTGGGTTCAACTAAGTATATCTATACAATGGGATACAAGTAAATATAAACATTTTATACTGAAACTATTGTAATCATTGATGATATTATATTGGATAATATGTGTTTTGGGAAGAAAAAATATATAATGGATTAGGTATTTCTCCTAGAACATTTAAATAGAAATTAATGGAATCTGTCTTATTATTTATGCATTTGAATTTTGATCTTCGATATAGTATAGTGGATAAATATCCTTAATAAATTAAGGAAGTCTGATTCATGAGAATTAATTTGGAAAATGTAAAAAACTGATTCACCTCCCACTTCGTGGTTAACCAGGCCTCGGGAACTGTACTAACATAATGAAATCTTAATATCATTTTCGTAATGAGATATACATTAATTTTTTATGATATTATTGAAAATTATTTTTATTTAAATGTACATTGAATGGACAAATATTCATATTTCCATAAATTCTTTTAATAATGAATCATTTTTTACTTGTTTTATGTTACTTTTATATGAAAAATAATTTCATAATATTGTGAATATTATTAGATTTAAAATAATTTAATACAAAATTAGCAGAGTATTTTCCATAAGAAATATTATTGTAATATATTAATGGTATTATAATATACAACAAGATCCTTTGTTATTTATCATGATTTATTGGGAAATTGATCCAATGTTAAAAATCATTATTGGTTTTTTTATATGTTTATTTATCATGACAAATTTTTTTTATGAAACCCATTTAATTTCAATGGGTAATGATATGATGATATAATTAATGTTTGATGTGGTGACAGAGGCCCTCGAAGATTGGAACTAAGGCCTACATTATTACATTGGTCAATATACATGGAATCAAATCCTAATGTATTAATTAGTTTTATAGTTTGGAGAAATAAATACTTATATAATACCCTTTTTATTTAGGGATGTAATTTGAATCAAAATGAAATGAAAAATAAATTGAATACTTGAACTCATTCAATGAATTATTGTTCATACTGTGGGGAAAGTGAACAACATAAGGGTGATATCAAATTCATAGTAATAGACAGATATATAGTAATCTATAATGAATAAATAAATCTTAATCATTATGGAAATAAAAATAATTGAACCCGAATACATCTAAAATGTAAATTTGTATATCATAATATGATAAGGATTATTAACTAGTAAAAAGTTAATATCATAATAAAAATTCCTTAAAATCAATAAATAGATAACCAAATGAATCCATATATAATATCATTGAGGAATTATCTTTGAAAATAAGAATAACTAAAATATACAATATGTAAATGTTTAATTATTTGATTTCATGATCACAATAATCGTGAATAATTCTTATTTCAATACCTTTCTCATATATGTTTAAAGTATACAGGTAAAAATATATTTTATTTGGATGATTGATTTTTATCCTAGGACATGTTGATGCATCAAGGGGATATCAATAACCGAACCTCGCTTGTAATAGAATATACAAATTATTCCTTAAATAAATATCATAATTTATTTATTTCATGTATAATATACCTTATGATCAAACATCTGCATTGATTAAATAACCAGAATATATACTTATTTCCCAAGTAAATCAAATAAATTTCAATGTAATCAATTCATGTAGGAATTATATATATTATTTGAAGTATTAATAGGAAAGATACAAATAATATAGACGACCTGGAATATAAATGGTATAAATCATGAATATATAGGTATTCATGTCCAATATATCAATGGGGTAGTATATAAACCATTTAAAAGTGAGTATTTTCATATAAAAATTGTCTTTATGAAAGGGAAATTGATACAAAAACCCATAAAATGATCATAATGTTGAAGTGTAGATTAATCAATGAATATATTATGGGTATAAAATCTAAATCCGCCTAGAAAAAGTGTAAATTAAAAATATTACAATTTTAATTCATTATAAAGATAATATTATAATTTCAATTGAAAATAAAGAAGTGATATAACACATAAAAAAATAAAATGGGGTATGAAATTATTTACCACTTTCTAACAATCATGTAAATTCCACTGGGATGGAATAATTAAAATTTATGATTTGACAAAAATTATTTTTTATGGAATCATTATATTTCATGTCATTTGAGTCTTATATAATAAATGTAAGACATTTTTGGTGTGTATCATTACAATATGCATCAATGATGAAAAATTAAGATAGTGTCCCTTACCATGAGTATGACTCATAATGTATTTTATTTTTATTCCATAATATGAACATATGTTAATTATTTAATTTATTAAAATATTATTTCAGTATTATGATTCATTTTATTTCACATATTACAATGATATATAAAATTACTTAATCAATGTTTATATTAGGATTTTTGTAGATATTTTACTTATGTTTCAAAAATGATATTGATTTGGTGATTATTGGTCTTAGAGGTCATTATATAATCTTCTCTAGATAAATAATAATAAAATAGTATTAATATTTATGAAAAAATTATACATTAATAATAATATTGAAATGTGGTTTTGTGAAATGATGCTTGTTAAAATCTTAGAGATGCTATGTCATACTTACTCTTTAGTAACATATCAATTTTTCAATGATCAATTTGGAAAAGTGGTATGTATTATTTATTAATTACATTATTATAATAAAATAATAAATACTATATTATTTAATTAATTACATATATATATCATCCATATTGTTTGGTGATAAAATAAAATTCACACCGCTTCATGATGGAAGTAGTCCAGACATACATTATTGAATTTATTATCTTTTTGTGAGTGAAAATGTAATGAAAAAAATGATAAATTATTTTGTTAAAATTATATAAATGTCAACAATGACCTAAATATTTAATTTATTTATCATATACTAACCAAAATCATATTTATTTCCTTCTTAGTAAAACTCTTGAAGAAAACAAATCACACCATTACAAGAGGAAGATGTCATTCGTACGCACGAGTGATGTTAACTTATACCATACATAATAGAATGTTATAAAATTGAATATGAGATATATTGAAACAAAAGGTATATTATTACATTATATTTAATATATAATGAATATATATTTCATCATACCCAACCATTATATTTGATGATGTTAAATATGTATCATCGGTTTTTGAGGCTGTATTCTACCGTACACATGATAGGCAAAATCGTCTCTGATTTGAGGGAAGAGAAGAAGGATAAATGTCATTCACATAACCTAATAACATATTATTATATTATAGAATATTATTTTATTACATAATAATATATATTGAATATTTTAATGTGGAGAAAGAATAAAAAACAAAAACCAATAGTAAGAAATTTTAGCTCTTCTGAGACAATATTATTAGGATTATAATAATGGTATACGTATAATTGATATTATTAAAAAGTATTCAATAATAATGTTAAAAAAATTGGAATATGATATGTTTTGGTCTTGGATGATCCAAAATGGCATGATGATATAAATAATAAAGGGGAGTGGGTTCTATTTATATGTTAGGTGAGTAGATTTCTTGTAATTATTAAAAAGAATAGGGTTAATCAATATTTTTAAAACTTCAAAAGGGTAATTTGTAGAGTATTCCATATATAAAGAAATTATTGATTCAATATATGGAAATAAAATAACATTTAAACATGTATTTATTTCATTTTAACCCTTATATTTTTTTTAACCCCCCAATATACCAATATTTACCATAAGTATAGTCGATACTTTTTTTATTTCCATTATTCATTATGGAAAAAATTATGTTGAACATAATAAAAAAATGACATAATCAGGATTATAAATATTTAATCCATGATAAAAAATTAAATTCACATAAATGGGAAAACTGAATTCAAGATAATATATGTAGATGTGGTAAAAAAAGGGATTCTATAAGAAAATTACCACATGTATTGAATATTTAAATATTAATATTGTACCTTACACCAACTTAAATTAAATAAATTACACAAAATGAAATAAATTTTTTCTACTTTTACTTTAAAACCAATTTTAAATATAATTTACTCATGTTAATTATTTTAATGGAAAAAATTATTTTATCAAAAATCAGTATTTATTATTGTAATTAAAAACTGATACCTTTTAGAAAAATCCCTAAAAACTATGCTATGTTAATTTTGAGGTGAAAATTTAAAAAATTATTTTAATTTTATCATATACATTTTCTAAAATTTTTAATTTTTAATTTTTTGAATTTTGTGCGCAATGAACATCTAAAAAAACTGTTAGAAAAAAATTATATTTTACCAAAAACCATGTGCTTTTTATTCAAGTGATAATAATTTTATTTATAATAAATAGATAAAAATGAACATGGGTAAACTATATATCTTTATTACATATCTAATATTATTCTTACATTCGAATTTAAAACCATGGTTATAGCAGTTATATTTAGATAATATTTCAATATATTACAGTGTTTCATTTAAACTCAGTGTTGCGTGCATTACAATATATCAAATAGGTTAAATTTATTTAAAAGATGATAAATTGAAAAGCCTCAAGGTTATATATTCTCCCGCTTAAAAAATTTATTCCTCAATCTTTTTTATCATTACCTTTTATATAGATGAGGTTTTTTCATCTTCCCAACAACATCAGATTCCCACATGTCTTCTTATATTTTGTGATTTATCTAATATTACATTACTAATAATTTAGTTTGGTTTATTAATAATTTCTCTCTAGTATCAATAATATTTTTGTTTCCTTAATATTATGATAGACCAGGTTCCAATTTTATTTAACTAGTGGTAAAAATATGCATTGGGCCTAGCATAAACATCCTTAACAATGATATATGAAACATATCTTGTAGGATTGATATAAATTTTGAATGATAAAAAATGTAATATACTAATCCAATATTTATAAGATTTTAAAAAGGTTTTATGTACCTAGTGTTTAGTTTCCCCTTCTTACTGAACCTTAGAACACTAATCCACAAAGTTAAATTAAAGAATACATTTTCTACCACTTTCAATACCAGATCCTTTAATAAATTATCAATATAACACTTTTCCTACAATAAGATTCTATAATATGAGAATGAATTACATTATTATTTTTTCTATTCACCATGTTCTATGCCTAAAATTTTCATTTGACCAACTTCATTCCCATAAGTTGAAGTATGAAATATGTCTCCATATATATCTACACATGGTTCCATTTGAATAATTCCATAGAAACAATTGTTATAAGAAATTTATACCTATGTTAAATAATTATACATGTTTACCATTAAAGAAAAGTGAGAGTGATATAAACATGTCATTCATTTGTTGAGTAGTCTTTTCAGACTGTCTATCCATTTGGGGATGGTAAACAGTGCTCAAAAGTAGCTTTTTAACAATAGACAATTAATGTTACTTCCATCATTTCAAGGTAAAACGAGGAACATGATCTGAAATAATAGAAATATGTTCTCCACAAAGACACAGAACATTATTAATATAACATCATGGAATTCACTAAATAAGAAAATATTATTTTATATGAATGAAATATACATATATACTTAGGTGATAAATTGTAACCCATATTGCAATATTCATTTAATAAGTCGTTTGTAGTCCATTGAATAATTATATAATATTGTCATTCCATTTATACAAAGGAATAATCCCCAACATGAAGAATACTTCAATATATTATTTCCCATCATTCATATTTTGACAAGCCAAACATCAAGTCACATAATCTATAACTTTATACTTCAGTTTATCCAAAAAAATACTCCCTCAAATCTATATACATTTCGGTGCAACCATAGTGAATAGAGATATTAGATATAAGATAATTATATACTAATTTATATTTTATCTCAACTATAGATATAACACATAATGACTCTCCATAATTCTAGAACCTATATTCAATAAAAATGCCTATTAATTTCCCATCCTTCAAAACATTAATTTTATTCTAAATTTATCATAAAAAGATTTATAATGTCAGATTTTTTATAAATAATATAGTTTCATGATAATTTGATAATAGAATAATTTATATCCATCCTTAAAAACTATTATATCAATATTTACTAAAAACATAATAATAGGATCTCAATAAAGATATATTATTTATTACTCCCTGATCTTTCAAACTCATGCATCAACTACATTTTTTGATTTCCATGGGTGGCAGTGTACTGAAAAATGGTAATCCATGAGTATATTGTAGATTCACCTTTGTCTCATTTTGAATTATTTATGTGAAAATATTTATTTTATAATTTTATTATCCACTTATATCTCACATATTTCAATAAATATATAATGTCTCTATATCATCAAAGGAAATATTATAGCTTGCAACTCATGATCATGTGTTGGATAGCTCTATTCAAGGCTCTTTAATTTCCTTGGTGAATATGGAATATCAATATAACTTTTATTTACTAAACAACCATGTACATTTTTTGATGCATCACTATTTATCGCAAATCCTTAATTTCTAGTTTTTAATATCAAAACTAGAACACTCACTAATCACCGCATCAATTCATCAAAAATTTCTTCACATTTATCTGCCCAAATATAAATAAAACATTTTAATGTATTATTGGTTAATGTCTTAGACTCTCTAGAGAAATTATTAATGAATCACTCAATGTAACTATAAAATCTAATTAATCCCTATAATACAGTTGTATTCTTTGTTGGGGGGCATTCATTGACTGAATATTTCTTCTTTGGATAAACTATGATTCCATTCATGGATGTAATATAGTTCTAAAATGAGACATATTGAATCTATAAATTACAATCAATAATTTCCCATATATCTCGTTTTATCGAAGAGTCTACTGAATAATTATAAATTGATTATTATAGTACTCATATCATTAAAATACCCCAAGAAATAAACAATGAATTCTATATAAAATTCATCAAGAAGGGATTTAAGTACATTGGTCATTAATTCCCTAATAATATAGGGTTCCATAGTCTATCCAAATAGAATTACTGAAAACATATATGTACTATAAGTCATTTTTAATGATATATACTAAAGTATTACATATTTAATCTCAAATAATTATTCACAGAAAAATGTTAAATCTTCGAAAATTATTGGGATATTTGGTGTGTATTGAATTTTTCATCAATGTGAGGAAAATGATAAGTGTTCTACATAAAAAGAGAATATATTTTCATATAATCAATAAAAAAATTAATGGAATTTTAATTTTTACTAATGAATAGAACATTAGAACCCCACGATGAAACACTACTGAAAATAAATTCCCCATCACCCAACCCCTATATTTATTTCATCAACTTCACTAATTCCAAGGTGGTCATTTTATATGGTGTATTTGATATTGTCCTTGCATCACCTGTTTAAGTAATTTAAATCATAACATCACACTCATAGGGATGCCTAGTTAATTTCTTAATAAATTAATTAATGTATTCCTATATAATAGGTACATCATAAATTTTAATATTTCCTTGTCCATAGATAGATTTTTTCTTCTCTTCACCAATATTGTCACTATGTAATGCTAATGGGGGAAACAAGACAAGTACCTGATGATTATTTATCTACTCCAAAGATTAAAAAAAATTTATATCACTATCATGAATCATAATTTCATTTTTTTGAAATATATTTTTTCATCTTATTCTAAAATCCTTTCTATATAAAAATTATATCAAATTCAACAAAATTTATGATAATAGGTTAATTAAACAGATCATGATTATGTATTATAATGTGGATTCCCTCACATATCCTTACATCAACGAGATGTTACTAATGTGTCTTGGCTTACATATCACATTATATATAAAAATGGAAAATCTATAATAATGTATTGAAAATTGGATAGATATAAAATTGCACAGGGATATAAAGTATTTTAAACCATTAGATAAAATTATTGATATTATTAAAGTAATTTCCCCTTCATTATCTGGAAATTCTAACAAAATTTCCATGAATTCATGATATTATACTACTCCCCTTGGACTACTTTGGTGCCCATTACATTGAATCATCGGATATTTTTGTGAATAAATCCATATTTAATTAAAACTAAAGTAGTGGAATTTAATAATTATTTTTCATTCCTCCTGAATTCAAGATCAATATGACCCTTATCGCTGCACATATAACATCATAACATGGCCTTTAAGAATTTACCAAGATATATCATTCCAATATATTCAAAAGATGTATATTTATTAGTTCTATTTTTCTTTTTAAATGTATTCCTTTTTTATGGTGCTATTTATACATTTTATTTTATAAATTTTCTATTTGACATATTGGATCATGAAAAATCCTTATCCCTTTTCATGGAATATAAATCAATTTCATCATTTGGAGAAATGTTTGAGAGACTAATTCCATTAATAGACATTCTATAATTTATTCAAATAAAAATTCAATATTTCACTATGTGTTACATATATAATTTATTTACTATCTTTATAACCATAATCGCATCCTCATAGTTAGAAATACATTCATATTCATTTCTCTATCATTTGACGAAGCTTCCCATCATTTAAAATTGATTCTCATGATTGCAATATTTATAGACTAATGAAAACATGAAAGATTTATATTCTATTAATTCCATAACTTCTTCTTCCCTAGTATTTGGGATTAAATTCTATCATTTATCAGCATCATCAATGAGATAATACACTATAAGTTGAACTGTATCCTTCTCATCAAATCGCATGGATATAAATATCATCTAGAGATAGTTAATTTATTTCTTGTATTATTTTGGACTTTGGGACCCATAAATGGTTTTGCAATTTCTCACATGATTCAATCGAACATTACAAAATCATTCTATGGTACATGTTCCTCTATCCTGGAATGGTAATGTGTCCAAACTTAATTAAGCTTCACAAATATATCAATAATTTTCTTAATTATCAAGGAAATCATATTCAATTTTGTAGTAGGGAAATATATATATTGACCATGATTATTGATAACCATCTTCATTAAAAGATATACTTATAAAAATTTTAATATAATGTAATAACTTATTATATAATTAATTTTAAATAACAATGTGAAATTATAAATATGGCGGAACAATTATCATAATCATAAAAATTTATTTATTAATAATATTTGTATTACAAATTTTTTTTTGAAGGGGTAATCATTATTTTAAAATGATTCATATATGTTTTTGAATTAAATGTGAACTATCCTTAGAATATCTCTAGGAGTGACAAGAAAGGTGAATGTAAAGGCTCATTATTGTTCACTATGTAACTATAAGTTCATTGTTAATGTTCCATATTTATAGTAATTACACCATGGTAGCTTTTTGTCAAAACCAAAACCACCTGTAGTATCTAGAAATGGATTTATTATTAATAAGAATCACATAATATCTTTCTTACCAAAACATTAGTATGTTACTTTAAAGACCCGTAAAATTCAAGGAAATATTTTTCTTATTTTTCTTTGAAATTTTACAAGAACGCTATTTTTGACGGCACGTGATTCCGAGGCCCGGTGTGCCCAGAATCATTTTCCGAAGATTGGCTTGGGTACGTTCAGTGAACGAACGAGCGGGTTTTTCTAAATTTTGAACAGGTTCTCAGAATCGGATTTCGAGGGAATCGATGAAATCGCAGTGCCGGTACCTGCTTAGAAACTCCTCTTCCGAAATTGTGTTTGCTTGGGTGTGGTTTTTAATTATTTTGGTTAAGTGAAGAAAAAAATAATGTGGTGCGACAACTTTATTTTATTTCACTTAAAGAAACATAAATCTACTTAAGCTGAGTTGAAGTGGATAGGGTGGAACCCGAAATATCCTACCCTCTTGGTAGGATATTTGTGAGGTGGGGCCCACATGAGCCCCACCGTTTCTTTTCTTCTAAGTAACGCACCCGCGAAAACTCCGCTTTAATGAAAGCCAACTGGTGCATTTTCTAAATCTCTTAACACCCCTATTAAAAGGGCTGTTAAGTTGTTTCCATTAATTCATTGAATTTATGGTTCATTTCATAACATGTTTTCAAACTGTTGGCATAATAATAAACTAAGACAAACACACATTCTTCATGGGTGCGATTTTTTGAGAGGATTTGGAGAAACTGTATCTTCATCCTCCTTCGCGAAGAATGCGAAGAACGCGAAAAACGCGAAGAATGCCGACCTTCGACGAAAGGAGACGAAGAATGCCGAACCCTTAGAGATCGACTTCATGACGCTGTGTACCGTGACGCCGTCGATTCTCCTCCCCCGACGTTCTTCTTTGGTGATCCTTCCCCACGACAATCTTCGATCAACACCGATTGAGGTAGGGGAATACAGATCTTTTTAATTTCCTTTGTAGTTTTTATCCTTAACATTGATTTAATTAGTGAAAATAAATCTATGAGTTTTATTTAACCCTCGTAGATCGTTGACGCGACGTCGTATACCGCGACGATGTGACACCCTTCCACGACGCGACGATCCTCTTCTTCCGCGAAGGTCAATTCCGTGAAGTACTCTCGTTCGACGACTACTACGAGGTAGGGGTTTTATTTGAAAATAAAATTTATTCCCATGGCTGTTTTCTTCTAAAACAAAGAACCCGGATCAAAGTTCAAATTTAATTAATTAAAATTGTGCCTTGATATGTTTTTATGTGTTGATCATTATTCCCAATTGTTAACACCTAACGCGGAGGGTGCAGGCCAAACAAACACAGCCCGACAACCCTTCGCAGTTTTTCATTGATGCGTGGATTAACGGCATTTACGAAATGGCATTTGAATGGTGATTGGAGGCCTTCGCAGTAATGTTTGGATCCCGGGAGAACCGTAGGTGCAAACCGCAGGGAAAACGGACCACCAGAGCGCGTCCGGTGACACGGAGCGGCCCCGCGCGGGGGTCGCGCGTCCTTTGGTGCGGCCACTCGGCCAGCGTCGAGCCGCCCAGACCGACCATCCAGGTCGTGCCTAGACCGGGTCGGGCCGGGTCACGCCAAGCCGGGTCCGCCCCAGACCCGGGTCGGGTCGACCCGGTTCTGGCCGACCCAGGGGGGTTGGGCCGGGTCGGTCCGGGCCCAGATCCCCCGTTTTCGGACCTTTCCGGTCTTTTTCTCATAACATGAGCTACGAGCTTCCGATTGACGCACTGTCATTGGCAATGCGATCCTTGTAGCGAGACTGTCATTTTGGTATATTGCACTCTAGGTTTCGGAGTACTCTGGGATTGGCTGGGTTGGTTCGTACACGAAACCAACTGGGCCCTCAGAGCGGAAACGCTAATAACATGAGCTCCGGACGTCCGATTGATGTGTCGTCGACATTGTTGAATTCCTCTATGTGAGAGGGATATTTTGGCTTACTCCACCTGAGGATTGGACATAGGTGGAGTACGGTCGGGTTGGTTTTGCATTAAAAACCAACCGAGCCCCTGGAACAAAAAATCCAATAACTCTCAGACCGGGCGTCCGATTGACACGCCATCTGGGACGTTGAGTTCCTGCTGAAGATAAAGAAATTTTGGATACATCAACATTGGACTATGTGCCAGTTGATGTATCATCCTCTCGACTCGTGGAGCGGATCCTCCCGAACGAGCTTGCTGTGTGCGGGAACCCTAGAGCTGGCTGTGATTGCGACTGCGACGAGGACGACTATGCAGAGATACTCAGTGGATTTGATGGCGACGACTACAACACTCAGTGATCCTATATAGGTCAGTGCTAGAGATCCTGTGTGGGTCCGATCATGTGTGGGTCAGTGCTCAGCGGTCCTGTGTGGGCCAGCGCCTATAGATCCTGTGTGGGTCTGATCCTGTGTGGGTCATTGCGGGGGTTAGTTACATATCGATCCTGTGTGGGTCAGATTCATTGTGGGTCATTGCGGGGGTTAGTTACCTATCAATCCTTTTTGGGTCAGATCTTTTGTGGGTCATTGCGGGGGTTAGTACCTATCGATCCGTTGTGGGTCAGATCCTTTGTGGTTCATTGTGGGGGTTTGTACCTATCGATCAATTGTGGGTCCGACGGCTTAGATAAATCAGTGGAAATATATGGTCATCTTTATCATCATATGAAGAAGAATTCCTATGTGAGATGAATCTTGTTTTCTTTCCATTGTGGATTGTGTTGTACTATCCTATGTAGATTTACTTTTTTCTATCCTATGTGGACTGGGTTTTACTTGAGCTCTGATGTTGGAGCGGAGCGAGAATTGATGATTTAGGTATATGTATGGGAATATACCGAAGCAGTGTCGGTTGTTACTTCGTGATTGTATCATTCCATTGTGGAAAAATATTTGTGGATTCTGGGAGGCCTTCGAGGGTCTCGGGGTCCCTACTGAGTATCTTATACTCACCCTTTCACTGGCTATACTGACACTACATTTTGTTGGTTGTAGACGACGAACAGCGCTGATCGTGATTGAGGCTTGCGGAGCAGGACGGTACCTGGAGGTGGACCACTGGCAGGAAGTCCTCGGAGTGGACGGTTGGACTCGAGGAGCTGTGGAGGCTATCTGTACTCACCATTCATGTGGGAGTCCATTGGACGGATTGAGGCTGCAGCTTTACTTTTCATTTGTTGTTTTTCCTTTCGAGTTGTACTTTACTTTCAGTTTGGGTTTGTATTCTGGCCCACTTACGTTCCGCACTTACTGTTGTACTCATTTTTTACTTAGTGTTTACTTATACTACTTTCATTCTCTGTGGTGTTTGTGGTTTATATACAAAGGAAATTCCTTCCCTTTACTGGGATTTACACCTTGGTGCTAGTCTCCAGCCCCTGGCCTATGGAAGGCGGGATTGGGGTAGTCAAGGCACGGTTCCCGATGACGGGTCATGACAAATTGATATCAGAGGTGTTCGGTTCTACCGCAGAACATGGGACTCTAATCTTTTTCTATGTGAAGCAATAGTGTTTAGCATATTGGGTGTGGTTATCAGTTCCGGGAGTCCAGTGTTGGTGCGGCAGCTGACGTATTCGTACACCAGGACCCTGACTTATGATTTCCGACTTAATGCACGAAAACATTGATTGCATGTGTGTTTCAAGTTTTCTTTGTGATTACTTTGTGTCAGCTCACCAGGTATATTGTTCTGACCATGGTGCACCTGTTTCTTTTTCAGGATGGCCCCACGATGACAGCCAGCTAGGGTTCTGAGAGTTGAGCATGACGACAGCCCCCTGAGCAACAAGGCCTCGGTACAGGGCCCTTTGACAACTGAGGCACCGACAGTACCTATACCCGTCGATCCACCAATGCTTCCAGCCCCATCCGCTGACGATGCACGTCGCCTTACTCCACTGCATGAGTTCCAACACCAGCGACCACCCAGGTTCTATGGGGAGACGAACCCCCAGGCAGCCCAGGACTGGATGGAGGCAGTGTTATGAGTTTTCCGGTTAGTGAGGACACCAGCAGACCTCATGGTGATCCTCGCAGCGACCCTACTGTACGCGGCAGTGGGCCGATGGTGGAGTTTGATGCTACAGGTGCACGACGAGGCATATCTTATCTGGACGGACTTTGAGAGCCTCTCCCGCTCATAGTTAGTCCAAGCCACCCTCCGTGTGGTATGTATCCAGGATCATCTGTAGCTGCGGCAGGGCAGCATGACGGTCACCTAGTACTCGGTGAGATTTACAGATCTCTCGTGCTACTTGACACACATGGTACATGACCCATTCTTCCGGGCCAAGAACTTTGATCAGGGTTTGAGACATGAGATCAAGGCATCGTTGATATCCCTCAGTATTTCGACTCAGGCAGGAGTACTGAAGCGAGCCCTTTTGATCGAGAGCTTCCTTGCTGAGCCTTCATCAGCAGCGAGACCTACCGCGGGGCAGCACGTAGCATAGTCTTCTGCGGCAGGTAGTCGACGGATGAATCAAGGGGCCAGGCAGACCAGACCCTCATGTAGATGACCTCAAGACACTAGCTCAGCAGTGCGGGGCAAACAGTGTGGAGCCAGTCTTTTGAGAGGCAGGCAGTGCTACACTTGCAGCGGACAGGGCCACATGGCTCGTGACTGCCTGACCCATCATGTCGTGGAGGAGCAGACGGTTGAGGGGCCATCCAGGCAGAGGTAGAGGGTTGATTGTGGCGGTCCGCAGAGAGGAGGCGGACAAGGCAGAGGAGCTGGTCGAGCAGCAGGTGGTGGGAGACGCTTTCAGGCTCTACCACCACCACCACCAGGAGGTCCACCCCGACCACATGGAGCTGGCGGGCAGAGACAGGCACAACTCCAGGTAGGGGAGGCCTATGACCACGGAGCACCTTAGATGATTCGAGGTACTATTTGTTTATATTCCACCCTTGCTGCATTTTTTGATAGACACAGGAGCGATGCACTCTTTCCTAACCGCTTCCCTTGTTCGAAGCTCGGAGATTCCGACAGAACCGTTGGCTCTCTTCTTACGGCTAGAGACCCTACAGGAGCAGACTCGATGATTACGAACTGGTGTCGGCAGTGTGAGCTTACTCTATGAGGAGAGAGCTTTGGCTGGGACCTTCTTGTAGTGGCGTCGAGGCCTTACGACGTCATCTTGGGCATGTATTGGTTACTTACAGTCCATACTCAGATCGACTGTTTTAGGCACAAGGTGTGATGTGTACACACTGACAGGAGCAGGTTCACCTTCAACGGTGAGAAGGGAGCCTTTGCAGCATAGGATGGATTCTCGCAGAGGAGAGGACAACACATCACTCATCAGTTTTCTAGCCTCATCATAGGATCAGTTGTCGTGTGGAGTCCTAGTTTTCCTGCAGTGGTGGATCAGTATGTGGACGTCTTTCCAGACAAAGTTCCAGGACTACGTCCTCACAGAGAGGTAGACTTTTATATTGATCTGTACTTCGGGACAGCCCCGATATCCAATCCAGCATATTATATGGCCCCTGTTGAGCTTTGAGAGCTACGGGTACAGTTGGAGGACTTGCAGGGCAAAGGATTCATCCGACCTAGTGTTTCACCCTGGGCTTCACCGATATTGTTTTCCAAGAAGACGGACAGGAGCTTGCAAATTTGTGTCGACTATCTTCGCCTGAACCAAGTGATAGGGCGGAACAAGTATCTGTTACCAATGATTGATGACCTCTTCGATCAGCTCAAGGGAGCACGGTGGTTCTCGAAGATAGACCTCAGGTCAGGCTATCATCAGCTTAGAGTTCGGGACGAGAACGTGCAGAAGATGAATTTCAGATGTCGGTATGGCCACTATGAGTTCTTGGTTATGCCATTCGGCATAACCATTGCTCCGGAAGTGTTCATGGGCCTCATGAACAGGATAATCTAGCCATACCTCGATCGATTGGTCGTGGTCTTCATCGACGACATTTTGATATACTTGAAGACTGAGGAAGAGCATGCCTATCACTTTCGAGTTGTACTAGATACACTCCGAGATCACCATCTTTATGGAAAGCTCTCGAAGTGTCGGTTCTGGATACGTGAGGTCCAGTTCATGGGTCACGTCATATCTGAGGTGGGATTTGCAGTGGATCTTGTGAAGATCGAGGCAGTGCTAGCTTGGGAGCCACCCAGGAGCATGACAGAGGTACGGAGTTTCTTGGGACTAGCTGGACACTATCGGAGATTTGTGACAGACTTCTCCAGAGTTGAGACACCACTCTCAGCTCTTACGATGATGGGGAAACCATTTTTGTGGTCAGACAGATGTCAGCAGAGCTTCCAGGAGCTGAGACGGAGATTGACGATCACCCCTATCTTGAGGATGCCGAGGAGGGAGTAAGGTATGTAGTCTACTGCGATGCATCAGGGACCAGACTTGGATGTGTCCTGATGCATGAGCGGCCAGTGATTTCCTACATATCACGTCAGTTGAGGCTGCATGAGCAGAACTATACTACCCATGACCTGGAGTTAGCAGCAGTGGTCTTCGCTCGGAAGACATGGCGACACTATCTGATGGGCGAGCACTTTACAGTCTTTTCTGACCATCATAGTCTCAGCTACATCTTTTCTAAAAAGGATCTGATCCTGAGATAGCGGTGATGGCTCGAGTTCCTCCAGGACTATGGCTTTGAGATAGTCTATACTCCTGGGAAGGGGAACGTGGTATCTGATGCTCTCAAAAGGAGGACAAGCATTTAGATACTTGAGGAGGCGACAGAGCAGCTAGATACTTTGAAGATATCTTCGTGGATAGAGATGGAGCATCTTTCCTTCAGTCTCTCACAGTCACCCCTACACTACTGCAGCGGGTCAGAGAGGCACAACGTGGGGACGCTGACTGTGAGACGAGTGTGCACAGATATCCTCAGGACAGGCACCTGATGGTTTTTCTTTTGGAGCAGAGCACGACTTCCTTTTCAGAGGACGTACCTTGGTACCAGTTGATATACGGGAGGAGGTGCTAAGAGAGTTTCACACTGCTCATTTGGCGGTACATCCTGGAGTGGCGAAGATTTACCAGGACCTCAGACGACAGCACTGGTAGTCAGGCATGAAGAAGGTTGTGGCAGAGTTCGTTTCTCGATGCCTCACCAGCCAGCAGGTGAAGGCAGAGCATCGGGTACCAGTAGGCTTGGTACAGCCCTTGGAGGTCCCGGAGTGGAAGTGGGACGGGATATCTATGGACTTCGTGACTGGACTTCCACGCACTTCCAGAGGTCATGACTCCATTTGGGTGATTGTCGAACGACTCACCAAGTCAGCTCACTTCTTACCCATCAGAGAGAAGGGATCAATGGAGATCTTAGGATGTCTCTACGTTCAGGATATTGTACGGCTTATTGGTGTTCCATAATCTATCATCTCCGATCGAGATGCTCACTTAACTTCCTGGCTTTGGAAGGGGTTGTAGGAGGCATTCAGGATGTAGCTACGTCTGAGCACCGCCTTTCACCCTCAGACGGATGGTCAGATGGAGAGGACCATTCAGACTCTCGAGGTCATGCTCTGCGCATGTGTTCTTGACTTTGGTCGCAGTTGGGAGGACCACCTACCCTTGGTGGAGTTTGCGTACAACAACAGCTACCACTCCACCATCGGTATGGCACCATACGAGGTGTTGTATGGCCGACATTGCATATCTCCTTTGTGCTAGACAGACCCTGGGGAGTCAGCACTTGTGGGACCAGAGATGGTCTTGGCCATGACAAAGAAGGTCCAGGTCATCTAGGAGCAGATGAGGATAACTCAGAGCCGGCAGAAGACTTATGCTGACAGGAGGCTGAGGCCACTAGAGTTTGAGGATGGCGACCACGTCTTCTTACGTGTCTCACCTCGACGTGGATTACAGAGATTTGGCCGAGGTGGCATGTTGTCTCCATGCTTCATCGGGACATTCCAGGACCTCATCCGGATTGGCGAGGGGGCTTATCGCCTTGCTCAACCACCTCAGTTCTGGGTGCACGATGTCATCCACGTATCTCAGATGAGGAGATACGTCCACGACCCGATGCATATCATTGACCATGGGGAGATGGACGTTGATGATGGGGTGACTTTTGGGGAGGTCCCGGTGGAGATCAAGGATCAACATGAGCGGGTACTTTGTATAAAATCGATCCCTCTAGTGCACATCAGATGGCAGCATAGGAATCTCCCGAAGAGTACTTGGGAGCGGGAGTCTCAGATGCGTGCTCAGTACCAACATTTGTTTCCATAGTTTGTGATGTATCATTATGGGGACGTAAATACCTAAGGTGGGAGTGATTTAAATACCATTAAAATTAAATGAAATTTTTTTCTTAATTTTCTTTGGAATTTTACAACAACGCAGTTTCTGACAGCACGTGATTCTGAGGCCTGGTGTGCCCAGAATCATTTTCCGAAGATTGGCTCGGGTACATTCAGTGGACGAACGTGCGGGTTTTTCTAACTTTTGAACCGTTTCTCGGAATCGGATTCTGAGGGTACCGATGGAATCACAGTGTCGGTACCTTCTTAGAAACGCCTCTTCTGAAGTTGTGTTTTCTCGGGTGTGGTTTTTAATGTTTGGTGTTAAGTGAAGAAAATAAAATAAAGTGGTGCGACAACTTTATTTTATTTCACATAAAGCCACTTAAAGCTACTTAAGATGAGTTAAAGAAGATAGGGAAGAACCCAAAATATCCTACCCTCTTGGTAGCAAATTTGTGAGGTGGGGCCTGCACGAGCCCCACCGTTTCATTTCCTCTAAGTAATGCACCCGCGAAAACTCATTTTTAATTAAAGTCAACTGGTGCGTTTTCTAAAACTCTTAACGCCCCTATTAAAGGGATAGTTAAGTCATTACCATTAAATCACCAAATTAATTGTTCGTTTATTAACATGTTTTCAAACCATTGGCATAATAATAAAATAATAACAACACACTTTCTTCTTGGGTTCGGTTTGTTGAGAGGATTTGGAGAAACTGTATCTTCATCCTCCTTCGCGAAGAATGCAAAGAACGCGAAGAAGGCGAAGAATTCCGGCCTTCGAAAAAAGGAAAAGAAGAAATCAGAACCCTTGGAGATCGACGACGTGACACCGTGTACTGCGACGCCAACGATTCTCCTCCCACAACGTTCTTCTACGACAATCCTTCCCCATGACAATCTTCGATCAACACCGATTGAGGTAGGGGAATACAGATCTTTTTAATTTCTTTTGTGGTTTTTATCCTTAACATGGATTTAATTCGTGAAATTAAATCTGTGTGTTTTCTTTAACCCTAGGATATCGTCGATGCGGCGTCGTATACCGCGACAACGCGATGCCCTTCCGCGACGCGACGATCCACTACATCCACGACGGTCAATTCCGCGAAGAACTCTCGTTCGACAACTACTACGAGGTAGGGGTTTAATTTGAAAATAATATTTATTCCCATGGTTTTTTCATTCTAAAACAAAGAACCCGGATCAATGTTCAATTTTAATTTATTAAAATTGTGCCTTGATCTGTTTTCATGTGTTGAATATTATTCCCAATTTTTAACACCTAACGCGGAGGGTGAGGGAAAAACAAACACGGCCTGACAACCCTCCGTAGTTTTTCTTTGATGCATGGATTAACAGAGTTTACGAAATGGGATCAAAATGGAGATTGGTGGCCTTCTCCGAAAAATTTTGATCCCGGGAGAATCGTAGGCACAATCCGCAGGCAAAACGGACCACCGGAGTGCGTCCGGTGGTTTGCAGAAGTTCTCGCCGGCGCGCCACGCCGGTATGGCGGCGCCGGCAGCTGGAGGCGACGACCGACAGAGGCCGGTCGCCAGGAAGTGGCCGCACCCTGCGTACCCCCGGGAAGACCCTCCACGGCTTCAGTCGCGGCGGCAGGCGCTGGTCTCGTGGCCACGTGGGACCGCGGGGAAGGGACGCGACCTTGCGCCGCGTCCGGTGACACGAAGCAGCCCCTGCGCGGGGGCCCGACTACTTTGGTGCGGCCGCTCGTCTAGCACCGAGCCGGCCATACCGACTAGCTGGTTCGCGCTCAGGTTGGGCCGGGCCGGGTCGCACCGGTCGGGCCGGGTCGCGCTTCGTCGGGTCGGACCCGGACCCGGGTCGGGTCGACCCGGGTCCTTACGGGCCCAGACCCCCCGTTTTCGGACCTTTATGGTCTTCTTCTCATAACATGAATTACGAGCCTCCGATCGATGCACCGTCAGTGGAGATGCGATCCATGGAGCGAGACGGTCGTTTCAGTATATCGCACTAAAGGTTTCAGAGTACTTTGTGTTTGGCCGGGTTGGTTCGTACACGAAACCAACCGGGCCCTCGGAGCGGAAACATTCATTACATGAGCTCCAGACGTCCGATTGACGAGTCCTCGACATTGTTGATTTCCTCTAAGTGAGATGGATATTTTGGATTACTGCGCCCGAGGTTTGGACCCAGGTGGAGTACGGTCGGGTTGGTTTTTCCATAAAAACCAACCGGGCCCCTGGAATGAAAATGCCAATTACTCTCAGACCGGGCGTCCGATTGACGCGCCGTCTACGACATTGAGTTCCTGTTGACGATACAGAACATTGGATACATAAAATCTGCACTATGTGTCAGTTGATGTATCAGCCTCTCGGCACGTGGAGCGGATCCTCCTGAACGATTTTGCTGTGTGCGGGAACCCTAGAGCTGGCTGCGTTCGCGGCTGCGACGACGACGATAGTGAAAAGATCCTAAGTGGATTCGGCGTCGACAACTACAACACTTAGCGATCCTACATTGGTCAGTGCTACAGATCATGTGTGGGTCCAATCGTGTGTGGGTCAATGCTCAGTGGTCCTGTGTGGGCCAGCGCCTACAGATCTTGTGTGTGTCCGATCCTATGTGGGTCTTTGCGGGGGTTAGCTACATATCGATCATGTGTGGGTCAGATCCTTTGTGGGTCATTGCGGGGGTTAGATACCTATAGATACTTTGTGGGTCAGATCCTTTGTGGGTAATTGCGGGGGTTAGTAACAATCGATCCTTTGTGGGTCCGACGGCTTAGAGGAATCAGTGGAAATATCTGGTCATCTTTATCGTCATATGAAGAAGTATTCCTGTGTGAGATGAATCCTGTTTGTTTTCCTTTGTGGATTGTGTTGTGCTATCCTGTGTGGATTTACGTTTTTCTTTCCTATATGGACTGGATTGTACTTGTGCTCGGATGTTGGAGGCGAGCGAGAATTGATGACATAGGTATATGTATGGGTGTATACCAAAGCAGGGTCGGATGTTACTTCGTGATTGTATCTTTCCTTTGTGGATTAACCATTGTGTATTCTGGGAGACCTTCAGGGGTCTCGGGGTCCCTACTGAGTAGCTTATACTCACCCCTGCACGGGCTATGCCCGCACTATGTTGTGTTGGTTGCAGACGACGGACAATGCTGATTGTGATTGAGGCTTGCGGAGCAGGACGGTACCTGGAGGTGGACCACTGGTGGGACATACTCGGAGTGGACGGTTGTACCTGAGGAGTTGTGGAGGCTATCTGTACTCACCCTTCAGGTGGTAGTACAATGGACAGATTGAGGCTACAGGTTTACTTTTCAGTTTGGGTTTGTATTCTAGCCCAATTACTTTCCACACTTACTACTGTACTCAGTTTTTACGTAGTGTTTACTTCTACTGCTTGCTTGCTCTGTGGTGTTTGTGGTTTACTTACAAAGGAAATTCCTTCCCATTACCGGGATTTACGCCTTGGTTCTAATCGCCAGACCCTGGCCTACGGAAGGCGGTCTTGTGGTAGTCACGGCATGGGCCCCAAGGACGGGTCGTGATAGTTACATTATATATATCCAGAAATTATATCATTGGTTTAGGTTCCAAAATCTATATTTTCCTAAATCTAGTTCCTATGGGCACATCAAAACATACTGTTATAAAACAATTAGAGGCCTTGGAACCATTATACCAGTGATGGATCCAAATTTGTTACCATGGAATAGATATATGGAATCAAATCCTAATGGACCAGCCAGTTCAGCAAATTTGATGAAACAATTACATATAGAAAACCCTTTTTAGAAAGTGATATAATATAAAAATCATATTAATGGAAAAAATGGTATCCTTGAACAAATTCCATTAATTTTTTCTTTATATACAGGGGAAAGGAAACAAAATAATATTGCTATCATTTTCTTAGTAAGGGTTACATTCATAGGAAGCTATCATGAATGAATATAGAATAATCAATATAGAAAAGAAATTAATTGAAAAAACATTCCATTTAATAAATATCTATAATATAATAATTAGATAAGGAATAATAGAAAAGGAATGGAAATGAACTAAACAAACCTTCCATTAAATAAATAAAGTGATAATGAAAAGAATCCCTAGATAATAAAAATGCAAAAAATATATAGAATATTATAACAGTTTCATTCCCAATGAATGAAATGATAAATTATTGGACATCATGAAGATTGTAATAATGGAACCTATAATTTCAATAACATCCTCTAGATAGTTTAATACTATAGGGTAAAAAACCATATAATTTTCCCAATTGAATTTTCTTATGAGACATATCGATCTATAGAGGAGATATATATAGAAAGGCTCCACCCACAATTGAATATCCCAAAACAATCATCCTATATAAAATAATCTATTTAATTAATGAATAATATTTTTTTAAAAATAATCATTATGTAAAAAATGAATTTCTAAATTTATCCATAGTTAACCATATTTAATTTATAATAAAAACTGTATATAAGAATGATATATAGATTAGGAATTATTTCAAGCCCTGATAAAATGAAAATGGATAATATTGGATTGAAATATTAATCATAATTAATAAATATGTATTCCTGTCAATGAAATCCGAGGGGATATATATAAAAAATTTAAAAGAGAATAGGTGTATATTATCGAAAACGTTAGAAATGAAATGAAAATAGAGATGAAAGAATGTACAATGATCATATCACTTAATTGATAACTAAAAATGAATAGAATATAAACAAACTAAATTACACATATTATCTTTGGAAATACAACAAAATATAACTAAAAATTCAATATTCAAGTTATCATAGAGTATCAAATGAAAACAAAGAAGAAATATAAACTAATGAAATGATATTTGGTTTTTAAATTCATTACAACTTGCTAATTTTCATGTCAAAATATTTTAGATTAAATAATTAATATTTAAACAAAAAATAATTTTAATTACAAATGAATTGTGATATTACATGAAACATGGTATGTATGTACACCATATAAAATAAATTGGATTCATAACATTACAATATTCCTAATTGAAATGAAATTGGGATGAAGTCACTTATATTGAGTGTGACTCAACACCTATATTATCTATCTTACTGAATAATAAAATTATGTAAATTATTTAAATATTAAGAATATTTTTCAATAAAACAGGTTATTTTGTTTCACTTATTGACTTGTTATATACAATTAATCGACCAATTAAGATTTTGTTGGGTGTTTTGACAATATTTCTCTTATGTGAAAAAATGGCATTGGTAAGATGAATATGGTTCTAGGAGGTCATTATTACAACTTATCTATAATAGTAATCATGAAATAATTATCATATTTTTATATTAATTTATTTTTAATTCCAATTATGAAATATGATTGTCAAATATTATGTATATTATGATCATAGGTATAGTAAGAACTATATACGCATGAGTAGTGTTTCCTTTTTTCAATGATAATTAAAAAAATGTAAGTAATAATTTTCCTCTAAAAATATTAATAATATAAAAAATAATATATTATTTCATTATTTCTAAATATATATGGTATCCATGTGGTTTGGTGATGAAATGAGAGTCACATTGCTTTGTGAAGGAGATATTCCACACATACATGCAATACATTATCATCTTTCCGGGAGAGAAAAGTTAATAATGAAAATGATATATTATTTTTAGGAATTATAAATAATTTAGAAATATAATTGATATTTCACTAATATCACAAATATCATAAATTTTATCCTATTGACCTTCCATGTAAAGCATTTGTAAAAAATGAATGACATCACTTCACAAGGTTGTAGTCCATCGTACACATAAATGATGTAATAATATCCACTAAAGAATTTAATTTTTAAATGGTTTATATATGATATAATGGTTCTATATGTATTATTATTTTACAAATATCATAAATATAGTTTATATGCATAACCGTAACCAATAATTATATGTGATGATGGAAAATGTGGCATATCAATTTTCTATATAGTAGTGTGACGTAAACACAGGTGACAATCTCATTTCTAAAATGAGGGAATATGATAATGATATAGGTCATAAAAAAATAATATCATCAAAATATATTATAGATTACAGTGATCATAAATAATGTATGTTTTTATAATTTTTTAAAGAATTCTAAGAAAAAATAAAATCCAAATCCGTAGTTGGAAGTTTAACGTCTTCTGATAGCTCTTAAATATTATTAGCCAAAAATTATTACTAGAATGAATTTATGATCAAAAAAGGATTATAGGTTGTGGATTTGGAATTTGGGATGGTATTTTTTATTTATCTTATAAACTAAAGGTGTTTGAATATGTGGTGAAGAGGGGATTAGGGGAGGCCATATTTAAATGAGGTCAGTGTCACATTTCTAATATCTGAAAGGAATAATATGTAACGTAGTTTAAACATGAAAAATAGTATAAATGTATTAATTTCCAAAATTATACAATCTAGGGTAAAAATATTTCCTACAAAGTTATTTTAAACATTTTTATCGGCATTTTAACCCATTCTAATTTAGTTTTACCCCATGGTAGATACATTTTTACACTAACTATTGTAAATAAATATTATTGTTTTCACCATTCATTATTTTATAAAAAAAAATTTCCCTCATTAAGAAATATAATTTTTGTGGATTATAAACACTAAATACAATTTACAAAATGCAATTTTCAAATTTTGTAACACCACAATATATTAAAAAAATTTCCTTTTAGAAAAAGTTTTAATCCCAATTTTAATTATATCAATAAAAAAGATAATATTATATAACAAGAAACATAATTTTTATATTTTTATACATGGAACACCGATGTTATATTATTTTATATGCAAGTCTTACTTTCTTATATGGCATTCATAACACACATTATGAGTTTTACTAGATAGTGATATCTTATTAAAAATATTATTATTTAATATAATAAAACTTCACCTAGGTGTAAAATTGATGGTTTCAAAAAGAATTAACTATAATTTTAAAATATATAATTCAATTCATTGGATAAATATTAATTATAAATGAATATAAAAAATAAATGAACATAAAGGTAATGATTTTATAAAAGAATATTTCTTTGTGAAAAAGAGGATTTATCATAATAATTTAAACAAATATTTAATAGTGAATGATATGAGTGAAATTTATATAAAATATATCCAATAAAATATTTTTGGTATACATCCAATATATTTGAATAGAATAATATATGTACAATATCAATATTATGCATAAAACTCATATATAAATAAAGTTTGTGGAGTCGAGGATGCACCCGTAAGGGGCTCTGAGCGGCGAGGTCTTCTCCTCCTGTCATCGCCTTCCTCTCCCCGTAGAGAGACGGCTTCGCTTCCCCTTTTTGGCTCCTCCGCGGCTAGGTCAGGCTTGGGATCCTCCTCTAGGTCCCGTGACTCCGCGACGCTGTCGGATCTGGACCCATGAGTTTAAGCCCGGGTTGCGACGAGGTTGCTAGAATTTCCGGCATACGCCATGAGCGGGTTTGTGGGTTCGTGGTCCTCGCGTTGCAGAGCCGGTCCTTGGTCGAGATTTCGGGTTTGCTGCTTCGATCTGGGGTGGATGTGTGTGATTTGGGGGTTTCCGGGGTCTTCTCCAGTGGGGTTGAAGGTGGCGACGAGCTCTTTTGCTGTTTTCTTTTTGATTTTTATGTTTTACGTTTTGGTGGTTGGGTCTGCTGTTTCTTTGCCGAGGGTTTTTTCCTCGCTTGTTCAATGACGAGAGTTTCTGCCTCGTTGTTTTCAGTGATGAGTTTCACCGGTGGTGACGCGCTGCTTCTCGTCGCCGACGCGGATGAGTGTGTGATGATGGACGTCGGTGAAGTTCAATGGCGTCCTGGTGTTGGGACGATTGTTGTAAAGTGTTGATCTGTTGTTTTCCGACGACACCGATGGTTGTTGATGGACGTGTTCTCTCGCCGGTGACATTCACATTGGTCGCTGGTGATGATGTAGCTGCCGGATGGTGTTGATCCGTCACTTTCGACGACGTCGATGGAGGCTGATGGTCGGAATCTTCGCCGGCGACATGTATGGAGACGGATGGATTTTCGTCCATGGGTTTCTCGAGATGGCGTGCGGCTCGAGGTGGCGTGCGGCTCGAGGTGGCGCGTGGTTTGTTTTGTGTTTGTTTTTGAATTTGTTTCTCTGGTTGTGTTTTCCGCTAGTTTGAATCTGGAATGTTGTGAGGTTTCCGGTTTTCCTCAAACCGGGCTGCAAGGGAACCGGCTACCCTCAAACCGGCAATTTGAAAATCAAAAAAATGATTTGCAAAAATAAAGTTTGTTTTCTATAATTTAATGTTAAACATATTTTCAATCCAATTTTAGGAATTTATATTAATTATATATTTTAAAATAAACATAATCTATGATATAGGAATATAAAAAATTAAAGTATGGTGAATTTATTATTTTCCTATGAATATTCAATTTATATGTATAGTTAAAAATACTTAATATTGATTGAAAACATATTTTAGTATAATTTATTTTGGATGTAAAATTATATTTGAAAAATATTTTTATGTTTAATTAGAATAATTTTTTATTTTTAAAAATTGATTTCTTTAGAATCGATTTAACATTGAAACTAGACATTAAAATATTGCAAATGTTTGAACCTTTTTACATTAAAACCCGACATCATTTTACCATTTATGTGATTAAATTTAATTTAATTTCATCCAATTGTGTGATTAAAATTTTAAAAAATATTCCATATTTCAAATCATAATGTTTTAATATTTCTAATATTATGAAAATAGTTTGTGATAGAAAAAAATTGTGAATTTAACTAAAATGATATTCAATGATTATGATGGAAAATAACTTAACAAGGAACTAGAACTGACATTTATGTGACCTGTTGACCAAGAGAGTTGTCCAAAATTCATTTTATACACATAGTTTTACTATATCCATTAATGTTTCTAATTTTGTGACATAATAGTAAAATTTTAACACCCCAAAATTCTAATGTAAGAAACCAGTATATGATAGAATGTATGACACTTGAGACCAAACAAACAATGGAAGATAAAATCTAGATTATTTATTATAAATTAAATATTTTAAATATATTCTTTATATTTAAATTATTGTAACCCCAAGTTTTCTAGCATAACATTAAATATATACCATACTCTATAGCTTGTGTTAGACGCAAGACCGTGTCTCACCGAATATCAATATATTGTGAAAATATTATTATATATTATAATAACACATAAAAAATCCATTCTGATATAATTTTTGAATAATATTAACTAAATTAAATTTTATTATAGTTTAAAAAAATATAAATTCAATGCATTGGTTTCCAATTACTATGAAACAAAAATAAGAACACATGAAATATAAAATTAAATATTAATATATTTATGCTTCCGAAAGTGTTTTCACTTTATAAACATAATTAGTTATAATTATTGAATTGTTTTAATGAAATATATATTTTTTATGCTCTATCAATTATTTTTTATATTAATCCATTCAGTTCGAAAGAAATTAGATAAAAGATAACACTATTTTACCCATAATTACCAATATTTTTATTATAAGAATTTATCACATTTTAATTGTGAACACATTTCAAAAATATATTTTGAAACTAATATTTATACAATATTTAAAAATAAAAATCATATTTTAAATGTAAATATCAATAATATTTGAGGGTTATTTGTTTATATTTTACTGAAAGGTTTCATTTTTTATGTATAATAAAAAATATTGAATTGTAGTTCAAAACTATTTTCTCATCGAATTTATTTAAAGATAAAATTGTATTTTTAGTTATTCATAATGATTAATTAGATAAAATTTTAATCACTTAATAAAATTTATTTCCTATTAACAAATATTTCATTTAAATTTATTATAAAAAAATTAATAACATAAAGATGTTTTTTATATAAAAACCAGCTTTGTTATCCCACATACATGATTAAATTTTAATCAACATATTCCTCGATTATGAATGGTATTTGGAGAAATGTATTCCATATTAGTAATTATCATAATTTATAATATCTAATTAGAAAAAATAACATGAAAAAAAAACATTAAGAGAAATTAGGTAATATTAATATCATTTATTCAGAAAAAATTACTCTTAATAATGAAATAAACATTTAACATAAGGGCCCAAAAGACCTAGGAAAACATAAAAAACTAATTTAACATTAATTTTAATTCCATTAAAATTACATTATTGATATTGGTAGGTTTTTAGAACTTTTTTTTCCTAAAAATGTGGGCACACCAAACATCTTTTAAAATGTACCATGTGAGTCCTTTTCCACCATTATAAAAGGACGCCACCTCCCAACATACCTCAAAACTCTAAAAAAAATATGATCTACCAATATCTGCCTATATTGATTCCCAATATCCCTTCCATCTTCCTTTATGTCTTTCTTTTTGTATAAATCCTTCAATTGAAGCCTTTCCATACAAAGCAAAAGCAGTTACTCGATTAAGAGACAACATCTTCTCTTATGTTCTCTAATTTAATATCAACTATAAACAACCTCATGTTTTTATTCAATTATTATATCACAAAACCAATACCCATAACATAATTAGGGTCTTCAAATAAGTTTTTTTACAGATAGTATCATACACCTACATTTAATTGGTAAAACAATTATCGTTTCTCTGTGTATGGGGATGACTACATCACTAAACGATGATAATTCAATTTTCCTTCAACAACCCTAATGGTGGACATTATGATGAAAACTATTTTTAAATTTGAAATAAATGATATTTTTTATTTCTTTATATTGGATTAATATATTTACTGAACACAACATTAATACATTCCATTTTATATTAATACAATAACATCGTTTGAGGATGTGTGGACTACAACCCCCTCAATGAGATGTGATTGGTTTACATTGTACTTGTACCATATAATGGGTTCACAAAACTAAAAACATGTGACATAAAATACAAATATATGATATTAATTACATAATTAAAATTTTATAATTTTAATTTCTTTAAATATATCATTTTTATTATTACCATTTCACACATTTAAAAAGTCAAAATTTCGTTTGTGGACGTGGGAACTTCAACCTCAACATGATGTGATTCATTTTACATTAAAAGAATTATATATATGAGTATATATAATTAAATAATATTGTATTTAGGATACAATTATCAATCTATAGATATATAATGCTATTTAACTTTTTTCTATAACGATTCTTGAAAAATGATAACATTACTCATGCTTACATACGAACTTGCAACTCTATGATCGTAACATTGATTCATTTTTAAAAACCTTATTTAATAATATATTTTAAATTATAATTTATATGTAAATATGATAATTTTTTGTTGATAATATTCTATAAATGATATATAATAATCCCCTTGGACCCTAGTTGACATTCCAATGTTGTTCGGGACATATAAACTGAATTTGGTCAAAACACCCTATTCAAAATTAATTGTTTAGGAAGTTGTATACAATTTTATAAAAGGTGAAATAAATTTAATAATAACCAAAAAACATTTCTCATGAAAATGTAAAATTAACATACAATTATTATACATGATGTTATATGACATTCACTAGAAAGGAAACTCAAGGTATGGGATTCTCATATCACTTATTACATCCATGAGATAAATGCCTTCATCACCATTTATGTATAATGTAGGGTGTATATAATTCTCATTTTGTTATTTAATATCATTAATATTGTTTTGTTAATGTTATTTCAATATCCCATTTTATTTCACTCCATTATGATTATTATGATATAAAATGTATCAATATTGAATGACACAAATTAAAATGGTTAATGATTATTTTCCTCACATATAAATTGAATGATCATTTAATGGTATTTACATTTGATGATGTTATATGAAAATTTTTCAATAAAAATTTTAATTTTATCACCTATAGATATTATGTATATTCTCAATTACTATTTCCATTTTTCCTTTTAATGGTAGTCAAAATATTTTATGAAATGTTTTTCTGAAAACCAAAATTCATTTATCCATTTAATCAGAGTTCTTTATTTCTTCTAAAATTATGTTTTACTAAAATGATTTTACTTTTTTAAAAATTCTTTAGAAAATAATGTTTTACTATTTTTTCTTTTTACCAATTTTTTCAAAGGTATATCTATGATACATTTTGAAGAAGGAATTTTTTTATCCTTTACCCATGAAAAAAGAATATTATTTTACCTCATACTGGATGTACATATTTACTTACTATTATATCATTATATCTAATTTTTCATGATTAAAATGTTACATTTTAATGAAAAAAATTTCATTCCTCATTATCAAGGAATGTCTTTTTAAAATAATTTTTTAAAAACAAAATGAAATTATCCTAAATAATGTTTATAAAATGCATTTTTATAACATTTCCATTCATCATAAACCAAAAACCTTTATATTACATCAATTGGGATTTCCTGTATTAATATCATCTATATTAATCATTTTGATGGATTATGAATGGTTTTTATAATGATATTACTCTCCTAAACTTTGATGATTTATTTTATACCCATTGAAATATTAAATTTCCTATTCTAATTTAACATTGAATTCCCTATAAATATCCATATCATTTTCATGGATATTTTTCTTACTTCGACTATATACACATAAGTTTATCAATCTAGTTAATGAGGACTCATGATGTGTATTAAAGAGGCCCGAGATCAAATCTATGCACAAAGATATTTCAATGTCACTGAAACAAAATTGTAGCAGACACTATAGTTAGTATTTTACCATGCACTATTTCGTGCTATAGAAGCAAGAATTATTCATTTGTTTGAGATTTTAGGCCACAAATTTGGTCTTTGAGTCCTTTAAAGTTATTGGTCCACCCAAGGCCTTTGGTCCAGTAAGGGTTCTAGGCCACCTCAAGGCATTAGGGACACCATAAGTCCACCTGGACACCGCAAGGATTTCGAGCCCCATGTATTGTGTATAATAGAAAATGAAGATAATACAATTAGAAAACTCTAGATGTGGATTAAAAGTAGGAACATCCACATAAGAATAATCTAATAGATATGGAAGAAGGGGAGGGTGTGGAATATCCATCAAGACCATCATCTAAAATCATGGTATGCCTAGCTGAACAACTATGCGAAGGTGGAGTTATGACATCACGATTTAAATTCTAGGGAGGATCAGTTCCATGTATTTATAGTTTATATGAATCCCTCTTTGAGCTACATGTCATGTATTGTCACGAATACCTTGGTCCATGTAATGGTTCCCCTTCAACACTTAAAAGGGGTATTATCAAAAAAAATTAAAAATAGAAGGACATTGGGAGATTCATAGTGAATATTATACAATTTTTCAGAAGGTGATTACATTTAATGATATCTTATTATATTTGAAATATTGATAAACATGTATCATTTAATCAATACATATATTTTTAAAGCACAATTTTTATTTAAATGATTCTGAAATTCACTATATGTATTGATGAAAAATTAATGTACACCATACATGATAGAGAATAGTTAATGAATAATCTATGGCTGGAAACCTATTAATGAAATCTCCAGGATTCAACTATAGTCTGAAAAGATGAAATCAATTGGTTAAAACCCTTCTGATTTTTTTTTCAAATAAGTATATATGGGTTTATACACTAGATTAAAAAATATTATAAAAGCTATTACTGGAATAGGTTTTCATGTTCCTTAGACATGACGTCCCTTTAGAAATAATTTTCCTCATTTAGTTTTAATTATTATTCATCTATGAGATTTTCTATCAATACAACTATAGTTACATTTCATTTTCAATTATTTATATAGAATGTGTTTTAGTTTCATACAATTGTGTATTTTTTTTTCTTATCATGTTAACTAAATGTATTGTGGATCCCATTATTACATTTCAATATTTTTGAAACACTATCATTATGTTTAATGATCAAATGGTTTGTGTGAAAAATTATTTACCCTTCCATATTGTCTATTATCATTTATTCATTATTTCGTCCACTATATTTTACACATATGGATATTTGTGATAACCATTATTATGTTTCATTCCCATGGAATATGGGAAGCATATTGTGAATGATATTTAGTGATTTACTAAATGGATTAAAGTAATTAATGATGTTATTGATTTTTAAGGAAGGAAAAATTTACCTTGTAATTAGTTTAATCATTTTTAATAAACGTCACATGTATGTATTTGGATTACAAAGACTATTAATCTCGAGGTGCTTCTGAATATGATTCCCCATATCCATTCCCTAATAATAACAGTAGACATCAGCTCCCGACCATCTACCGTATAGAAAATTTAGGAAGGATAGTAACAACAATGGGAAATAGATTCAGTA
This sequence comes from Viscum album, assembly GCA_963277665.1. Classification (NCBI taxonomy): domain Eukaryota; kingdom Viridiplantae; phylum Streptophyta; class Magnoliopsida; order Santalales; family Viscaceae; genus Viscum; species Viscum album. Next base: position 964,053,188 of record OY728133.1, on the reverse strand, counting down.
AAACAATTGTAATAGAATATATCCATAAGGTAGAATTTTAGGATAGGTATAGATGAACATCCTAGAATCGTGGTAAGGAATAGATTAGTGGTTCTTAGTTGTAATGGATTTTTTTATGGATAATACAAGTGGATGTGGTTCTGGAACATATATACCTTGGAGTAGAAACTCTGAAATAGTGTTCCAAGCCTGACACAGGGTATCCTGATAAATGAAAATAGGGTATAATGCCAACCTAGTTTAACAATCCATGTAACACCCCTAATTTTTACTGATTTTCTTAGAATAAATTGAATTAGAATTTATGTATTTCAATGAACTAAGTGAAAAATATCTTTCACATAGAACATACATAGAATTTTTACATGGAACATCATCATAGAATTCATTATATGGCTCTAACTCGGCAAACATTAAACACAACACCTATGTGGCGTATGTTTCATGCAACACTGGTGTGTCTATGAAACATTAGTTTTCTAAAATAATAATTAAAATGAAAAAAATATAAAAATGAAATTAAACATAGTAATATTAATAAATAATTATATATTTAAAATATTTTTTATAAGTATTTAAGAAAAATAAAACATATTCATAATGACTAGTATGATTTTTTGGTAAAGTCCTTTTATGTTAACAATATATTGTTTTCTTGAATTAAAATATTTCAATAATAAATATAAATTAAGAACAATTATAACATGAATTTGGTAAAATTAAAATAATTTCTTAATTTAGAAATTCAAATTAATATTAGGGCGAATTTTTGGTTTATTTTTGGGAAACATCATTTTTATGAATAGTGAAAATATTATGTTTTAGTTAAAACTGGACTACAATTTCAATTATTATTATGGTTAAATTATTTTTTAAATTTTTTAAAAATAAAATTATATAAATAATACATATAATAATACAATTTAGGTCGTTAAAATATAATAATCATTAAAATGGAATATAAAAATTTAACAAGCATTTGAACTTCTTTATACTTTAAAACCTTTTAATTTCGTCCCATTTGTGGAATTGCCATTAATCATTTTTTGTCACATCTTTGAATTTTTTTAACTAACATATATAATTTTTATAAATATAATATTTAGTCTATAATAAGAAAAATATGATTTTTACAAAAAAACATTAAAAGTGATTAAACATAATCATAGTGATTATGGTCGAATTATGATTGATTAGGGACTAAACCAAAATCATAGGTGGCTGAATAACCTATACTATTGTCCAAATCCCATTTTATGTCAATATTTCATCCATAAATATTCAATTTTTTATTTAGGATTAATTTTATAACTTTTTCTTGAAATATAATTGGTACACAAAACTTATTTTCCAAAATATAATGTATGTCATTTTCATTACCTATAAAAGGCCACCACATCACTCACATCATCACACCTCTCAAAACTATTATTATTGGATATGATATTCCATGTACACATCCCAAAATACCTCCCGTTTACCTATAATCTTAACATTGGACAGGAAGAAATCAAAGGTAGCCTTTTGGTATAAACCAAAAGAAGATACACGATTAATAGGAAACATCTCCTCTCCAGATCAATAGTTCCATTTCCATTATCCACCCTTTCCAATAACATTATTATATTATTATATAAATAAATTATCCAAAATATACTCATATGATTTAATCTATATTTTTTGATCTGTAAATACTCACACCTCAACATAATGGGTAACATACACACTCATTCTATTTATAGTGAAATAGCATGTCACGAAATAATGATTGCTCATTTTTATATTACCATCTATTATGGGGAAAATATAATGGAAAATATTATTATATATGATATATATTATATTTATAACTTAATTATTTTCCATTTTTTTATTTACAACATAAAATTATACTTTCCATATTCTGTGATTACGAGAATTTGTCTGAGAAAGTGTAGACTACCAACCCTTCAAACTGATATTTTTCATTAATACATTACATGGATTATGTTATGGATTGATTCAATAAATATATATTTCATATTTATTATATCATAAATCTACTATAATATATATATATATATCCTCTTTTTCATTCTACATGACAATTAATCAGAAATATCGTTCATCCATTCGTACTACCTACTTTCACAAGGAACGATGTATTCAATTCCATACTTATATATCATATAGATTATAATAAACATCTATTGTATATAAATCATATTTCTATCTTGTATTATATTTTAAAAAATCTGATTTTTGTATAAGAACCAATGATATAAATAGTAATACAGATTCAAATAAAAAGTAGAATATTACCTAAAGTTTAACCATAACATATGATTATTAACTATTGGGAAGTATAATATAATAATAAAACCATATAGGTTTTTATATATTAGAATATTGTTCTGTAAATTATTTATATAAATTAATATTTATTATGTTGGTGTTTTTAAAGATACAACGAAAATAAATACCTATGGTATTGGTATTTCATATCTATTTTTATTTCCTTCAAATACAAGATATGTTATTCACTCGTCATTTTAGTGTGGTGTATGTGAATACCATGATTTTTTTGTATGTATATTTTATGTGAAATTGTTTTAATTCAATTTTCCGTCTTTGATAATCATGTTTTTTTATGCACCACAATTCACTTTTGAGTTGTATATACATCTATTTTATGATTTATATCAAGAATCTCATTCTTATAATGATATATTATGTTTCATGTAATATTATTTTATTACATTGAGATTTTGATCCCATGTTTCCATGTTATAAGTGTTTATTGAAATAATCTCATTTTTCTGCGAGATTATTTATGTTTATGTTTCCTTTAATGATATATTAGGATACATCTACCGTAAACTATCATATATTATTCACATCATATGGTTATTAATAATATATTCATATATGGGTGCCATTTATTCTTTTTATTAGTACATAATATAGATAAGAAATAATTTATAAGAAAGCCTGACATTACTATCTCTTTAGTCGGATATTCCTTCAAACCCATGATTTCAAAAAATGGATTCAAAGATTAATATACAATTAACCTTTAATATTTATTTGAAATGTATAAACTTTTTATTTTACCGATGTATTCAAAGGAATATTATATCTTCATTTTCAATGTGGAAATTTTCTATCCTTTTTACAATGTTAAAGGAATGTTCTTTTTATCTCGAACAATGTGTATGGATTTATCTACGATAAATCCAATTATGATTTATTTTCCTATTGAAATGTCAAATGATAATGTAATGTTTTTAATATATATTTTTAGGTAAAATTGATTTGAAAAACATTTTAGAGACACGTTTATATGTTTTAAAGGAAAATATGTTAAAAAATTATTTTAATAATTATTTATAATATTTAAAATTCCATTCAAATATATGGTTTTTAAAAAAATTTCAATCACTATTTCTATGTACTAAATATATTTTGGATAAAACACGATTTCATGTGATTTGTATTTTATTTTATTTATTTTCAATGAATTTTTTTGTTCAAAATAATTTCTATTATTCATTTATATTTCTTCATGGTTTTTTCTATGATCATTTTTTTCATATGGTTTTATATATTAAAAATAATTTTTCAAATAAGAATGGATATTTTCCTCAATAATAATTTATGAAGATATTTCAAATAAAACTCCATGTAAGATGTCATCTATTGTTGTTACATATGACCTTCTTGGAAATTATCTAATTGTTTCATTAATATACTTTATATTAATTAGTTATTCATAATTGGATGGTATTTATGAATCCTTTCTCTCATTATAGGGTTATATGTTTATGAAATCTTTTTCTTTGTAAAAAGATATATGTTTATAAAATATGATACTCTTTCACGGGTTTTATTCTTATGAAATAAATTTCTATTTAATAGGTTATATGATAATGAAATATATTTATATTTAGTGGGGTATATGTTTAAGAAATCCATTTCACTTTCATGGGTTATGATGTAGTTTTTTATGAAATTTTGAAACTTATAATTATGATTTCATTATGAGAATGATAAAACCTATATATCCCTTTAATGAATTCGGTAATTATTTATTCCACATGATATAGACTATGACGGTATTGGGAATGGAAAATTATTACAATGATGGCCATAAAAGTGAACCATAACTACTAGGATGGTTTTAGGAGTGAAATCATGCTGCTAAATTTTCCATCGTAGTGAACCATGACTACATTGATTTTATATGGAGTGAACCCATTCTACAATGGTGTTCTTTGTAGAGATTACATATCTATAATATAATTCATATAATATTCTTTTGCGTCTTCAATCATTCCATGCTTTATTCCTAAGTTATTCTTTCATGGATTATGTTCTTTATTTCCTTAAGAATCATGTCTATTAAGCAATCATGCGTTATGAAATGATTCATGTACATGATCATTTTGTAAAGGGTATGATCATCTATTTTCGTGACCATGTTCTCAAACCCTTATGCTACTAATTATGATTGTATATCTCTTTTTTACCCATAATTTTCTTTTTATCTCACCCATATCTTATGTTTCCTTTTACAAAGTTAATAAGAATGGTTTTAGGTAGAAGTAATGATAGTGGATATATTTAGATGATATTTTAGAGATCATTTTACATGATAGAAGATTATTTCCATGTTTCCAAAGACACTAATAAATTATAGTCCTGAGGATTTTTCATTTTTATTGTACTAAATATTCATTTAAAATGATTTAATATCAATTTATATCATGAATTGGTCTCTATAGTGGGTAACAAAGGATATTTTAATCATCCATTAGGATATAGGATAAGGAAATTTTTCTGGATCCCTCGTTATAATTAGATGGATATTTCAAAGTATGTATTTAAGGATAATTATATGTATGAGTAAATGTTTAGGAAAAAACATGTATTTTTTGTAAAATGATAGTGTATGTGGCTTCCAAGAAATACTACTTATAAAAATACTAAAAGTGGACGTGTCCCTGGAATTGATGTACATAGTGGTATAAACTCCAACAAAATGTTCCAGGAATGACACTATTTATTCTCGTACACAAAATCATGCCATGAGGCAAACATGGTCTAACACACCCGTGGGATATTCATTGGGTATTCACAAACTCTTCAAGAGTTAATATGAAGTATTTAAATGTATTTTTTCTATTAAAACTCAATAATGGCACTATGTTGTCAGACATTAAGGAACATATAATTATATAGACATCCTATAATTAATTATTTTATGAAATATGTGGTTTTATTTTATTATAAAAATAATTTTCACACTATGCTTATTATTTTATTCAATTTCTGAAACACGAGGGAATTGGATTAGTATTGATTATAATGGAAATTTTTCATAGGAGAAGTAAAGTGTTAATATAACTGATGTGAAAGATGTTATGATCATTCTTAACCAAATTTCATGGAATATAACTAAAAATGTGTACTTTAACCAAATCATGGAAACACCAATGGTAGATAATGAAGAAGTTCAATGAGAGTTTAGGTAATGAATACCATAGAGGAATGCGGATTATGTTTCATTTCATTCAAGAATGTTGAAAAATTCACCTAATGAAATTTTTTTAATGGAATGTGAAATTATTTTACTATGTATAATAAGGACACAAAACATGTGTCTGTAAGGGAAAATGTATATTTTGGTTAATGAGATTGATTAGAATGTGGGCCTACCAAATAAATCACAGAATGTTAAGTAATTTTTGTGTAATGTAAATGGTATATTTCGATCTCAATGTCCCAAGATGAATTATATTGATAATGATTAACCAAATGCTATGAGTAATGGTTATATTGCTGATGATGAAGAGACTATACATGATATGTGAAAGGAATGACGTATTGTATAATATAATGAGGCATCCTAGTCAACGACATACGGATGAAGTTGAGTAATAAAATATTTAATGTGTTTGAATTAAAAATTATGTTATATAATTGATGAAATATACATGGATAGTTCTAATTATTTACTCTCATTATTTACATTTTTATGTTGAATGTTCCTAATGGACTGGTTAAGTGATTTAATGACAAGATGAAAATTTGACCATGGAAAGGAAACCATTAATATGTTATTATTGTTGAGATAATTATTCCATGTATAATTGAATTTGGAGGTATTTATTACCATGGAAATAATTAAGTAAAGGTTGAAAAGTAGCCTATTCTATCACGGATGATGTTTACAACTTCATGGTTTTTTGTAATGTAACCAGCAATCCATGGAATACGGAAGAATTCATGTCTTTTAGAAGAATTTATAGTTATTAGTGTTGACACCATGTTCCATGTGAATTTACCTTGAGGGTATTAACATGTTTAATATGTGATAACAGGGAGATAAATTGTGATATATGGAAGATCTATGTTAAGATAATTTATTGAATCATTTTTTAACATTTTGAATTTATCATCATTGAGGTCGGTTATAAGTTTAAAAATTCATGAAAAGTATATGATAAACTTCTGAATAAGTATTTGTACAGTTATTTTCAGTCTAAATTATTGGTTGGAAGGATATTTTGAGATTAACTATAATTTAAGGATGTACATCTTTTTTATTTTTTTAAATAAAATTATTTCTGTTTTAGAAAGGTTCATCATGTATGTTATCTGAATACTAATCATGTATTGCAAGTATGTGAGTCATAAACCCCTGACATAAGGATGATAAGGGTTTCAGAACTACCCTTTGTCCTACAAGATGTCCAAGTCTATGTGTAATTATTATTTTTGAAAAATTATTATCCATGAACATGTACAGTTACTATTTATGATTATATATTAATGTATTAACCATATTGATTTTGATGATTAGCTATAGGTAAATATTTATTTGTTTCTTTCTTACAGTCCGTATGACATGCTACACATGTATTTTAGAACATTAAGAATCAATGTTATTTAATGGACATACATTACATGATGTAATGTATGATTTTGAAATTGATAAAATCACAACTAAAGAATGAATTTTTTTACATAATTATATCATGTAAGTATATTTTATTATATTCTAGGTCAATAAATGAATTACACAACGTTAGGATAATTATAATGAAATTTTTATCTTTCTATGATAATATTGGATAATTGGTGTCCTTTTTAATCATCACATATTTATGACTTTGAGGTCCTCAAGTTTATATTTATCATTCACTAGTTTCTAATTGATCTCTCCAATCACTCCCTATAACTATTTAAGCATGTCCTCTATGCCTAATCTTTACTACTAACCTATGTTAGACTATGTGGAAGCATATTTATATGTTACTTTGGAAATATTTTATTGTTCCAACTTTCATTATTAAGGGAATTTATAGTATTAATTTTTCATGATGTGGGTTTCTATGAACGAAACATTAAAGTGTTATAACATTGATAACTCGGATGAATATTTATGGTGAAATTCATTTGAAGGGGGTAAAGTGAAACATACTGAGTTTTTATTGAATTTTTTTAATAAATTACATTTCAATTTATGTCTTAAAATGAACTATGAATGAAATTCCATTCATGTGGAACCAAAATTGAAAATGTGACACAAAACATGAACTCAGTTTATGTTACACGACAACAACTCAGCATACATCACATTCAACATTGATTTAACATATGTTTCATGAAACACAAATATTTCCATGAAACACCATGATTTATATATTTAACTGAAATTGTTATAAACTAGATATCAATCATAGTAATAAATATAGTAATAGCTATTTTTTTAAAAAAATTAATTGATTTTTATAATTAAAATATTTTGATACTAAAAATATGTTTTTTGGTAATGTCTTTTTTGTTTAAAAATTTTAATTTAATTAATTGAAAAATTTCTAATAAAAACATTAATTTTGAACACATCTAAAAATTTAAATTGATAAAACAAAAACCAATTTTGAGCTTATGATTTACGTATTAGCATAGGGTGAGTTTTTGGAATTTTAATGATTATTTTTAGTTTTGATGAATAGTTAATATACTATTTTTAGTTGAACATTTAATTTTTATTAAAATATATATTATTATTTAATTATTTATAAAAAAAATTATAACATCACATTAGATCAATTATACATCTATTAATATTATTTAGTTCATTATTATAAATTTAACTTTGACATTGAGTATCAAAACATTGTAATATTTTTTACCATATTTTTGCTTTAAAACCCAATAATATCTTCTCATCTGTGGGATTATTATTAGTCTTAATTTTATAGCGTTCTATTAAGTGAATTTATTAAAATATAAATAAAATATTTTAAATATTTTATTATTTACAGCCTAATAAGATAAATATTATTTTGACCAAAAGATTTATAAAAGTGATTAAAATTAATTGCAGTGATTAAGGTCAAATTAAGACTAATTTGGGAATAAATCATAATCAGACAGGCACAAATGAACTATATAAAGTAGAAAATAAATTTTAAGGACATATATTTTCCATAAACATTAATTGTAGTGAATATGGTCAAAATAGAAATAACTTGTTTTAAAAAATTCCAGCTGATTCAATTTCCTTCCCTATAATAGGCCAACACCTCTCCCACATTATCATAAAATGAACACATCTTAGGTTCAACCTATATAACCATAATAAGTTTCCGAAAATCACTCCCCTAGAACTATATTCTTTTCTTAAGGACAAAATAAATCCCCTAAAACCATTTGGTTTAAACCAAAAGGATTTTCTCAATTAAGAGGTAACTTCTTCTCTTAAGATATCTAGTTTCATTTCGATTATCCAACCCATCCTATACATTTACTATAATCTAATATAAAAAAATAATGAATATAAAAAGATGTTTGTATGTAAATATTTTAAACTAAACATATAGACACTTCCATCTAAGGGTTAACAATCATATTGTTTCTATGTGTGTTGAACTACTGCCTCACGAAACGTTGGGTGTTCATTTTTCCATTACCACCTATCATGGTGGAAATTATGATAGAAACTATATTTATATGTGATATATATAATATTTATAATTTTATTATGATTCATTAATTTATATTTAGAGTATACCTTTATTCATTCCATCATATGTATATATGATAATTTCATTTGAGGAAATGTGGACTACTACACCGTCAAAAAATAGATACATTTATAAACTATATGGATTGTATTATGGATTATTTTTAGTGATTATATATAATATATATGATATAATAAGTATTATATAATAATATATACATATATACATTAATTTATTTTAGATTTTTTCTTTAAACATGAAAATTAAACGTAAATAGTGTTCATGTGTATGTACGACCTACAATATCCACAAACAATGTATTCTATTTCATAATTATTTATTCTATATAATATAATAATAATAATATTGTCACAACCCGTCCTCGGGGCTCGTGCCGTGACTACCCCAAGCCCGCCTTCTATAGACCAGATGCTGGCAACTAGCACCAAGGCGTAAATCCTGGTAAAAAGGGAAGGAATTGCCTTTGTAAAGTAAACAAACACCACAGATCAAGAAAGAAGTATAAGTAAACACTACGTAAAAACTGAGTACAATAGTAATTGAGGAAAAGTAATGGGCCATAATACAATCCCAAACTGAAAGTAATGTACAACTCGAATGGGAAATCAACAACTGAAAATTAAAGCTGCAGCCTCAATCCGTCCATAGGACTTCCACCTAAATGGTGAGTATAGATAGCCTCAACAACTCCTCGGGTCCAACCATCCAATCCGAGTACGTCCTTCTAGTGGTCCTCCTCCAGTATTGTCCTGCTCCGCAAGCCTCAACCACAATCAGTGCTGTCCGTCGTCTGCAACCAACACAACGTAGTGCGGGCATAGCCCGTGCAGGGGTGAGTATAAGCTACTCCGTAGGGACCCCGAGACCCCCGAAGGTCTCCCATAATCCACGAAGGATAATCAACAATGGAAAGATACAATCATGATGTAACATCCGACACTGCTTAGGTATTTGCCATACATATACCTAAGTCATCAATTCTCGTTCGACTCCAACATCCGAGATCAAGTACAATCCAGTCCACAGAGGAAAGCAAAACATAAATCCACACAGGATAGCACAACACAATCCGCAAAGAAAAGAAAACGTGATTCAGCACATACATGTATACTACTTTTTATGACGATATAGATTATCATATATTGCCACTGATTCATTTAAGCCATCGAACCCACAAACGATCGATAGGTACTAACCCCCGCAATGACCCAAAAATGATCTGACCCACACAGGATCGATAGGTAACTAACCCCTGCAATGACCCACAAAGGATCTGACCCACACACGATCGATATGTAACTAACCTCCGCAAAGACCCACACAGGATCGGACCCACACAGGATCTGTAGGCGCTGGCTCAAACTGAACCGCTGATCGCTGACCCACATAGGATCGGTAGCACTGATCCACGTAGGATCGCTGAGTGCTGTAGTCTTTGTCGTCGAATCTACGGAGGATCTCTGTACAGTCATCTTCATCGTCACAGTCGCAAACGCAGCCAGCTCTAGGGTTCCCGCACACAGCAAGCTTGTTCGGGAGGGTCCGCTCCACGAGCCGAGAGGCTGATACATCAACTGACACATATTTGAGAGTTGATGTATCCAAAGGTTTTGTATCGTCAACAGGAACTCAAAGTCGTACACAGCGCGTCAATCGGACGCCCGGTCTGAGAGTTATTGGCTTTTTCGTCCCAGGGGCCCAGTTGGTTTTTAAGGAAAAACCAACCTGGCCGTACTCCACCTTCGACCAAACCTTTAGAGGAGTAAGCCAAAAGATCCATCTCACTAAGAGGAATCCAACAAAGTCAATGACACATCAATCGGACGTCCGGAACATAAGATATGAGTGTTTCCGCTCCGAGGGCCCGGTTGGTTTTGTGTACAAACCAATCTGGCCGAACCCAATGTATTCTGAAACCAAAATCACGATATACCGATACGACCTTCTCGATCCAAGGATTGCATCGCCACTGACTGCGCTTCGATCCGAGGTCCGTAGCCCGATATATGGGTAAAAGACCAAAAAGGTTCCGAAAATGGGGGTTTCGGGCCTGGACCGACCAGGCCCGAAACCCCCTGGGTCGGCCCGAACCGGGTCGACCCGACCTGGGCATGGGATGGCCCGACGGCCCGGCGTGGCGACCCTGCGTGCTGGCTCGCGACGCAGGCTTGCTCGGCCGAACGGCTGAGCCATTCGTCTTTTGCGGGGGGGGGGGGGGGGGGGGTGCTGCCCCCCGTGATTTGAAACTGTGCCCCCCCTTAATGGGTGCCACTAGCTTGGCCGGCCGGGGGTTCGAACCCCCAGTTTCCCTCCTGTCCGGCCGGCCCGCCCTAGCCGGCCGGTTTCTGCCGCCACAGGACCGGCGTCAGCCGGTCCCCTCCCTCCTCCGACACCGGTGGCTCAGAACTGGTCGCACATCACCCTGCTCCGCCACAGCCCAGAACCGGCCGCGGCTTCATTCGTCTATTACGGCACGATGGAGCCTTTCCCCTCTGCTGCGACCCCACTCCGGCCGCGGTGTTTTCGGTTCTCTCCGATGCGGCGTGACGACGCCGCGTCCTTCTTTGATTTCACGACGCGGCGCGACAGCACCGTGCATTCTTTGCCGCACAATTCTGCATGTTGCGTCAGCACCACGCCATTCTATTCCAATCCACAATAGAACCAATAGCAATAAAGGAGGTGGGTCGGCCGTGTTTGTTGGGTCCGGCCCCCCTCTCGTTAATCGATATCATTTGGTCATATTACACGAATAACGTCAAAGTAATATTCACGAACAAAATAAAATAAACAAACCCCTACTTCAAGCGTAGCTTGAACGGAGGTTCATAGAATGAGGATTCATCATGGAAAAAGAGGTCGCAGAAGCAGAAGTTGCGGAAGGAGATGTCGTGGATGAAGACGTCGCGGAAGAACCGTCACGGTCTACGGCATCGCGTAGTCGGTCTCCGAGGACTCGGGGTTCTTCGACGGAGTCTGATGTGTTCTTTGCGTTCTTTGTCAAAGATGAAGATGTTCCTCAATCCTTAGCTTTTTCCTCCCCAAGACTCCACCACAAGAAACTAACCCAAAATAAATTAATCCCTCACATAATATATTAACTATACATGAGTTTGAAATTCAATCCTACAGACACATTAAAATTGCACCATTAATAACATAAGTTATTAATACTTATGTTATCAAAAATTAATAGGTGAGTTGAGTGGGGTTGAAGAATATGAAGGGTTGGGGATTGTGTGGGCCCCACAACCCTCATAACCTTCCTTGGGATGTTGGGTAGTAACCCAACTTCAACCCAAAGCCTTAAACTACTTAATGAAAAAAAAATGTAGTTAAAATATAAATTAAACTTCTAAAATTTTTATCATCTTCTCTCGTGAAAACGCAACCTCGGAACATGTGTTCCTAAGCAATTATCGGCGCTACGGTTCCATCGATGCCCTCAGAATTCGATTCCGAGCAATGGTTCAAAATTAGAAAATCCAACTCGTTCGTTCACTGAACGTACCCGAGCTAATCTTCAGATAGAAATTTTGGGCACACCGGCCTCAGAATCATGTGCCGTCAGAAACTGCGTTCTTGTAAAATCCCAAAGAAAATTATGAAAAAAAATTTCCTTGAATTTTATGGGGATTACATTACTCCCACCTCAGGGCTTTACGTCCCCGTAAATTTACATCACAAATTAGGGAAACAATTGTGGGTACTGAGAACGCATATGAGTCTCCCGCTCCCAAGTGCTCTCCTAGAGATTCCCATGCTGCCATCTGATGCACACAAGAGGAATCAACCGTCCACGCAGGTCCCTCTCCTGACGATCCTTAATCTCCACTGGGTCCTTCGTAAAAGCCGCCCCATCATCAACTTCTAGCTCCGCATGGTCAATGATATGCATCGGGTTGTGCACGTATCTCCTTAGCTGAGATACGTGGAAGACGTCGTGCACCCGGGGCAACTGTAGTGGTAGAGCCAGGTGATAAGCCACCACGCCAATCCTGATGAGGACCTGGAATGGTCCGATGAAGCGTGGAGACAACTTGTTGCCCCGGCCAAATCTCTGTAATCCACGTCGAGGTGATACACACAAGAAGACGTGGTCGCCATCCTCAAACTCTAGTGGCCTCCGCCTCCTGTCAGCATATAACTTCTGTTGGATCTGAGCTGTCCTCATCTGCTCCTGGATGATCTGGACCTTCCCTATCGTGGCCTGGACCATCTCCGGTCCCACAAGTGCTGACTCCCAAGGGTCTGTCCAGCACAAAATAGATCTGCAAGGTCGGACATACAACGCCTCGTATAGTGCCATCCCGATGGTGGAGTGGTAGCTTTTGTTGTACGCGAACTCTACCAAGGGTAGGTGGTCCTCCTAGCTGCGAACAAAGTTGAGGACACATGCGCGGAGCATTTCCTCGAGAGTCTGAATGGTCCTCTCTGTCTGACCATCTGTCTGAGGGTGAAAGGTGGTGCTCAGAAGTAGTTGTGTCCCGAATGCCTCCTACAACCCCTTCCAAAGCCGGGAAGTAAAGCGAGCATCTCGATCGGAGATGACAGATGATGGCACACAATGAAGCCGCACAATCTCTTGAACATAGAGTCATCCCAAGATCTCCAATGAGCCCTGCTCTCTGATGGGTAATAAGTGTGCCGACTTGGTGAGTCGGTCGACAATCACCCAAACGGAGTCGTGAAATCTGGAAGTGTGTGGATGTCTAGTCACGAAGACCATATATATCACGTCCTACTTCCACTCTGGGACCTCCAAGTACTGTGCCAAGCCTGCTGGTACCTGGTGCTCCACCTTTACCTGCTGGCAGGAGATACATCGAGAAATGAACTCTGCCATAGCCTTCATCATGCCCGGCCATCAGTGTTGTCGTCTGAGATCCTGGTACATCTTCGCCACTCCAGGATGTACCGACAAAGGAGAAGTGTGAAACTCTCTTAGCACCTCCTCCCGTAAAGAAACTGGTACCAAGGTATGTCCTATGAAAAGGATAGTGTTCTCTACTCCATAGGAGAAACCATCAGGTGCCTGTCCTGAGGATATCTGTGCACGCCGCGTCTCACAGTCAGCATCCCCATGTTGTGCCTCTCTGACCCGCTGCAGTAGTGGAGGAGTGACCGTGAGAGACTGAAGGAAAGCTGCCCCATCTCTATCCATGAAGGATATCTGCAAATCGGCTAGCTGCTCTGTCGCCTCCTGAAGTAACTGAATTCTCATCATCCTGCTAAGAGCATCAGCTACCACGTTCCATTTCCCAGGAGTATATACTATCTCAAAGTCATAGTCCGGGAGGAACTCGATCCATCACCATTGTCAAAAATTCAGGTCCTTCTGAGAGAATGTGTATTTAAGACTCTGATGGTCAGAAAAGACTGTAAAGCGTTCGCCCATCAGGTAGTGTCGCCATGTCTTCAGAGCGAAGACCATTTCTGCTAACTCCAGGTCATGGGTAGTGTAGTTCTGCTCATGCGGTCTCAACTGACGTGATCCATAGGCGATCACGGCCCACTCCTGCATCAGGACACATCCGAGTCCGGTCCCTGATGCATCACAGTAGACTAAGTACCCTACTCCCTCCTTAGGCAACCTCAAGATAAGTGCTCTGGTCAATCATTGTCTCAGCTCCTGGAAACTCTGCTGACATCCGTCTGAAAACACAAAGGGTTTCCCCTTCTTTGTCAAAGCTGATAGTGGTGCCGCAACTCTGGAGAAGTCTGGCACAAATCTTCTGTAGTATCCAGCTAGTCCCAAGAAACTTCGCACCTCTGTCACACTCTCGGGTAAATCCCAAGCAAGCAGTGCCTCGATCATCACAGGATCCACCGCAACTCCAGCATCAGAGATGACATGTCTCAAGAAGTGGTCCTCACGTATCCAGAACTAACACTTCGAGAGATTCCCATAATGTTGGTGCTCTCAGAGTGTGTGTAGTACAATCCGCAAGTGGTAGGCATGCTCCTCCTCAGTGGTCGTGTAAATCAAAATGTCGTCGATGAAGACCACGACAAATCGATCGAGATATGGCTGAAAGATCCTGTTCATGAGGGACATGAGCAATGCTGGATTGGTGTTTATGCCGAATGGCATAACCATGAACTCATAGTGGCCATACCGACACCTGAAGGCTGTCTTCTACACATCCTTGCCCCAAACTCTGAACTGATGATAGCCTGAACTTAGGTCTATCTTTGAGAACCATCGTGCTCCCGTGAGCTGATTGAAGAGGTCATCAATCCTCGGTAGCAGATACTGTTTCCTCACTGTCACCTGGTTCAGGCGACGATAGTTGACACAAAGTCGCAACCTCTCGTCCGCCTTCTTGGCGAACAAAATCGGGGAACCCAGGGTGAAACAATGGGTTGGATGAACCCCTTTCCCTGGATGTCCTCCAGCTCTACCAGTAGCTCTCGAAGATCGGCGGGGGCCATCTGATATGCGAGAGTTGATATGGGGGATTTCCCGGGGTACATTTTAATATAAAAGTCTACCACTCTACGAGGAGGTAGCCCTGGAACGTCGTCGGGGAAAACGTCCGCATACTGATCCACCACTACAGGAAAACTAGGACTCTGCATGTCAACTGCTCCTAGGATGAGGCCACCCAACTGATGAGTTATGGACTGTCATCGAGCCAACGGCTCTGTCAGAATCTCTGAGCTCCGAATAAAGGAAGCCTCTATGAAAGAATGACTCGCTCATGTGTCTATAAGTTCTGCAGAAAGGGTGGAATAGACACAGATAGTACCTCGAATCATCTCGGACACACGGTGGTCATAGGCATATGCTGCCTAGAGCTAAGCATGTCTCTGTCCGATAGCTCCTTGTGGTCGGGGAGGACCTCTTAGTGGTGGTGGTGGTAGAGCCTCAAAGCGTTGCCCACCACCTGCTGCTCGGCCAGCTCCTCTGCCTCATCCGCCTACTCCCTGCGGACCACCACAGTCAACCATCTGCCTCTTCCTGGGTGATCCCTCAACCATCTGCTACTCCTCGACAGGGCGGGTCAGTCAGTCACGAGCCATGTGGCCCTGGCTGCCGCATGAGTAGCACTTCCAGCCTCTCGAAAGACTAGCTTCGCGCTGTGTGCCCCGCACTGTTGAGCCAGTTTCCTAAGGACGTCTTCTTGAGGGTCTGGTCTGCTTGGACCCATGAATCATCCGTCGACTGCCTGCTGCAGAAGACTCTGCTACATACCGCCCCGCGGTAGGTCTCGCTGCTGAAGAAGGCTCAGCAAGAAATCTCTCTATCAAAATGGCTTGCTCTAGTACTTCTGCCTGAGTCGGAATACTGAGGGAGATCAGCGATGTCCTGATCTCATGTATCAATCCCTGCTCAATGGTCCATGCCCGGATGAATGGGTCTCGTACCATGTCTCTCGAGTAGCGCGAGAGATCGGTAAATCTCATCGTGTACTGGGCGACCGTCACGCTGCCCTGCTTCAGCTGTAGAAGCTCCTGGATGTGCTCTGAACGGAGGGTGCCTAGGACGAACTCCTAAAAGAAAAGGCTCTCAAAGTCTTTCCATAGGAGAGACGCCTCATCATGCGCCTGGAGCATCAAGCTCCACCTTCTGCCTATTTCTGCGTGCAGTAGGCTCGCTGCGAGGATCACCATGAGGTCTGATGGTGTCCTCACTAACTGGAAAACTCATACAACTTCCTCCAGCCATTCCTTGGCTGCCTGGGGGTCCCTCTCCCCGCGAAACCAGGGCGGTCGGTGGCACTGGAACTCGTGCAGTGCACAAATCTACGTGCATCGTCAGCGGCTGGGTCTGGAAGCATCGGTGGCTTGGCGGGTAGAGGTACCACCGGTGCCTCTGCTGTCAAAGGGCCCTGCACGGAGGCCTCGTCACTCGGTGGGCTGTTGTCACACTCAACTATAAAACCCCTAGCTAGCTGTCGTTGTGGGGCCATCCTGAAAAGAAACAGGTGTTCCATGGTCAAACAGTATACCTGGTGAGCTGACATAGAGTAATCACATAGAAAACGTGAAACACACAGGCAATCAATGTTTTCATGCATTAAGTTGGAAATCAGAAATCAAGGTCCTGGTGTATGGATACATCGGCCACCGCACCAACACTGGACTCCCTGGACTGATAACAACACCCAATACGCTTAACACTATTTATTCACATAGAAAAAGATCAGAGTCCCATGTTCTGCAGTAGAACCAACCTCTCTCTGATACCAATTTGTCATGACCCGTCCTCAGGGCTCGTGTCATGACTACCCCAAGCCCTCTTTCCATAGACCAGGGGCTGGCGACTAGCACCAAGGCATAAATCCCAGTAAAAAGGGAAGGCATTGCCTTTGTAAAGTAAATAAACACCATAGAGAAATAAAGCAGTAGAAGTAAACACTATGTAAAAACTGAGTACAACAGTAAGTGCGGAAAAGTAATGGGCCAGAATACAAACCCAAACTGAAAGTAAAGTACAACTCGAAAGGGAAAACAACAATTGAAAGGTAGAGCTGCAGCCTTGATCCATCCACTAGACTTCCACCTGAAGGGTGAGTATAGATATCCTCCACAACTCCTCGGGTCCAACCATCCACTCCGAGTACGTCCTGGCAGTGGACCTCCTCCAGTACCGTCCTGCTCCGCAATCATCAACCACGATCAGCATTGTCTGTCATCTGTAACCAACACAACGTAGTGCGGGCATATCCCATGCAGGGGTGAGTATAAGCTACTCATTAGGGAACATGAGACCCCTGATGGTCTCCCAAAATCCATAAAGGATAATCCACAAAGGAAAGATACAATCACAATGTAACATCTGACACTGCTTAGGTATATGCCCATTCATATACCTAAGTCATCAATTCTCGTTCGGCTCCAACATCCGAGCTGAAGTACAACCCATTCCACACAAGAAGGCAAAATGTAAATCTACACAGGATAACACAACACAATCCACAACAGAAAGAAAATAGGATTCAGATCAGCCAGTTATACTTCATCGTATGATGATAGAGATGATCAGATAATTCCACTGATTCATCTAAGCCGTCAGACCCACAAAGTATCGATAGGTACTAACCCCCGCAATGACCCACAAAGGATCTGACCCACACATGACCGATAGGTAACTAACCCCCACAATGACCCACAAAGGATCTGACCCACACAATATCTATAGGTAACTAACCCCCGCAAAGACCCACACAGGATCGGACCCACATAGGATCTGTTGGCAATGGCTCACACAGAACCGCTGAGCGCTGACCCACACAGGATTTGACCCACACAGGATCGGTAGCACTGATCCTCATAAGATCACTGAGTTTTGTTGTCGTCACCGTCGAATCCACTGAGAATCTCTGTACAGTCGTCGTCGTTGTCACAGTCACAAACGCAGCCAGCTCTAGGGTTCCCGCACACAACAAGCTCATTCGGGAGGGTCCGCTCCACGAGCTAAGAGGCTGATACATCAACTGACACATAGTCCAAAGTTTATGTATCCAAAGGATCCCTATCGTCAACAAGAACACAATGTCGCAGACGTCGCGTCAATTGGACACCCGGTCTGAAAGTTATTGGTTTTTCATCCCAGGGGCCCGGTTGGTTTTTAAAGAAAAACCAACCCGACCGTACTCCACCTGCGTCCGAACCTCGGGTGGAGTAAGTCAATAGATCCATCTCACTATAAGGAATTCAACAAAGTCGACGGTACGTCAATCGGACGTCCGGAGCTTAGGATATGAGTGTTTCCGCTCCGAGGGCCCGGTTGGTTTCATGAACGAACCAACCCGGCCGAACACAAAGTATTCCTAAACATTTAGCGCGATATACTGAAACGACCGTCTCAATCCATGGATCACATCACCACTGACATCGCGTCGATCCGAGGTCTGTAGCCCGAGATATGGGCAAAAGTCAAAAAAGGATCTGAAAACAGGGGTTTCGGGCCCACACCGACCCGACCCGAGACCCCCCGGGTCAGCCCGGCAGGGCGCGGCCTGGCCCGGCGGCCCGGCGCGGCGACCTGGAGTCCTGGCTCGCGGTGCCATAAGGCTCGTCCGAACAAGCGAGCCGTTAGGTTTTTGCGGGGGGGGGGGGCTGCCCCCCGTGATTTGAAACTGTGGCCCCCCTTAATGGGGGTAGCTAGCTTGGCCGACCGGGGGTTTGACCCCTAGGCTTCCCTTCTGTCTGGCAGGCCCACCCCGGCCGGCTGGTTTCTTCCGACACGAGACCTGTTTCAACCGGTCCCCTCCCTGCTCCGACACTGTCGGCCTAGAACCAGCCACCGGTCACCCTGCTCCGCCGTGACCCAAAACTGGCCGCAGCTTGGTTCGTCCTGCGCGGCCCAATGATTTCGCGCCCCTCTGCCGTGGCCCCACTCCGGCAGCGGTGTCTTCGGTTCTCTCCGACGCGGTGTGATGGCTTCGCGTCCTTGTTTGATTTCATGGCGCGGCGCGACGACACCACGCATTCTTTGCCGCACAATTCTGTGTGGTGCGTCGGCACCACACCATTCTGTTCCAATCCATAATAGAACCAACAAGGATAAAGAAGGTGGGTCGGCCTTGTTTGTGCGGTCCGACCCCCCTCTTGTTAATAGATAACATTTGGTCATATTACACGAAGAACGTCAATGTAATATTCACGAAAAAAATAAAGTAAACAAACCCCTACCTCGAGTGTAGCTTGGAAGGAGGTTCGTTGAACGGGGATTAATTGCGGAAAAAGACGTCGTGGAAGGAGAAGTTGCGGAAGGAGAAGTCGTGGAAGAAGATGTCGCGGAAGAACTATCGTGGTCTACGGTGTCGCGTAGTCGGTCTCCGAGGTCTCAGTGTTCTTCGGCGAAGTCCGATGTGTTCTTCGCGTTCTTCGTCGAAGATGAAGAAGTTCTTCAATCCTTAGCCTATTCCACCCCAAGACTCCACCACAAGAAACTAACCCCAAAAAAAAAATAAGCCCTCACTTAATTTATTAACTATACATGAGTTTGAAATTCAAACCTACACACACATTAAACACACACCATTAATAACATAAGTTATCAATACTTATGTTATTAAAAATTAAAAGGTGAGTTGAGGGGGGTTGAAGAATATGAAGGGTTGGGGTTCGTGTGGGCCCCAACACCCTCATTACCTCCCTTGGGAAGTTGGGTAGTTACCCAACTTCCACCCAAATCCTTAAACCATGTAAAGAAAATAAAAATTGTCGTTAAAATATAAATTAAACTTCCACAATTTGTATAATCTTCTATCGTGAAAACACAACCCCGGAACAGGTGTTCCTAAGAAATTACTGGTGCTACGAATCCATCGGTGCCCTCAGAATTCGATTCTGTGCATCGTTTCAAAGGTTAGAAATTCTAGTTCGTTCGTTCACTGAACGTACCCAAGCTAAACTTCGGATAAAAATTCCGGGAACACCGGGCCTCAGAATCATGTCCCGTCAGAAACTGCGTTCTTGTAAAATCCCAAAGAAAAGTAAGAAATACATTTTACTTGAATTTTACAGGGCATTACAGATATAACATATTTTAATTATATTTACATCATTTTTTAATTTCTAGGAATCATGATATTAGCATAAAGACTCATGATATAACAAATTGAGAAATATGTGATTAAAATTTGAATATTACATGAAACAAATCAATAATGTATGATTATAAAAAAGATGGTCATATAATGCAATAATCATAACTTATATGATAGAGGATAAAATAATATCATTATATAAAAGATTCAAAATATATTTATATTTATTATACTTATGGTTCTAAGGAGTATGATGAGAGTGAAGACACAAGGCAAGGGGATTTCATATCACTATTAATTTCATTGATATGCATTATATGTTCACCAATAATTCCATTTAGTTTATTTTATCTACAACATTTGATTGTATTCTATGTATATTATACACAATTTTATTCTTATTCATATATATATTTTATGAAATTTCATTCATGCAAATTATGTTTTAACAGATTCCAAATCGGTGAAAGAGTTTTGTCTGAATTTACCTTCTTTTAGACTCATGTTTTTTTATGAACCAAAATCCTCATTAGAGATGTATATACATAAATTTTACATGTTACCTAATAAATTTAATTTTTTTATATTCTATGTTTCATGTAATTTTATTTTCTTACAGAGAGATTATGATCCCACATTACCAAGTAGTAAGAGAATATCGATACAATATCATCACTTTTTGAGATTATTTATGTTTTATCTTACATTTATGAAGTATAATGATCTATATCTCAAGAAAATTCTTTAAATTACTGATCCTTTTTTGATTATTGATTTATTAATTTCATGGTGACATTTCATAAAATATTTTGTATAAAAGATAGTTAAGAAGGGGTTTTTAGGAATGCTAGACTTTACCCTCCATCTGGTCAGAAATCTATGTTCTTTGAAAACTATGTTTTCGAAAATGGGTTTTCATTAATATTTTAACATTTACAATAATTATTTAAAATTCATTTTTACCAATTTTTTATTTTACCTAATTTTTAAATGGAATCTTATTATCTCTTTTCATGTGAGGAATTTTTTAAAACATTTAACCTGAGAAAAGTAACGTTCTTTTTATCTCATATAACATGTATGGATATATATAACATAAAAAAATTTATATTTATTTCAATGTTTAAAGCTGAATTTTTAAAAGAATTTTTAAAAAATTGATTTTCAAGGAAAATAGATTTCATAATAGTTTCATGCTACATTTATATTTTTTCAAGGAAAATGGATTAAAAATTTATTTTAATCATTATTTATATGTTTTAAATGTATTTTCAAACAAATATTTTTCAAAACGGGTTAAAAAATTAATTATCCTTTTTCAATTTTTTTTTTAGGAAAAATGTTTTAAAATTAAATGATGGTCAATTTTTATGTTTACTTGGAAAAAGGTTTTCAAAATAATTTATTTAAATATATATAAGTTTTATTTTATTTTCTAAGAAAATAATTTTAAAATGTAATTATATGTTAAAAACACTATTTCAACATGGAAATGATATTTCCCTCAAGAAAATTATTTTAAATATATTTCAGAACTACATTAAATCTATGATGTCATTCATTTGTGGTGCTCATTTCCTTCTAGGATGTTATCTAATTGTTATCTTCATATTCATTATATAAATGGGTGGTTCATAATTTCGTAGTAATTATGAAACATGTTTCTCTTTATTGGTTTATTTTTTATTAAATTAGTTTCTTTTTAATAGTATATATATTTATGAAATTTTATTCTCTATTATGGGTTATATTTTATTAAAATATATTTCTCATTCATGGGTTATGTGATTATAAAATTTATTTCTCCTTCACGAGTTATATATTAATGAAATCCATTTATGATTCATGGGTTATGTTTTTGAATAAATGATTATGAAACCTATTTTTTTCAAATTTTATGATATGATTACATTTTTAGGATACACATTCCATTTTATGGATTTTGATATGATTATTTACAATCTTGTGATACATGTATTTTAGTTCTAATTATGAGTCTAGTAGAACCTATATATCATTCCAATGCAATGGGTAATGATTTATATCTCATGATATAGACTGGGATGGTTTTAGAAATAAACCTGGACACCTAAAATAGCCATGGGAGTGAACCATGACTACTATGATGGTATGGAGAGTGATCCCATAATACTATGATGGCCATTTAAGGGATCCAAGACAACCATGATGATTTTGAGTGTGAACCCATACAACCAAGATGGTATTCAAAGTGATTCATTTGATACTCTGGAAATTATATTACATGCATATATTTCTGCATAAATTTCTTGTTTTATTTCTATGTTATGCATTCATGGATTATTTTTTCCATTTTCATTTATGTATTATGAACTAGAATGCTTTATTCCCTGATTCATGTATGTTATATTTGATATGCATGGTATGATATTTTATTTTCATGATCATGATATCAATCCCATATTATCATAATTATGCTTACATATCTTCCTTTTTTAACTTATTTTGAATTTGAGCCCACTCGATCCATATTCTCAATTGATAGAGGTTCTGAATAAATGTTTGAGGAAGATTTACTAAAGGTGGATTCTATTACAGGAGATTTTAAAGATCATTCATTAATATAGATGATATTCCCCATTATTTTATAGAGAATAAACTATTACCATCCTAAAGAATTTATTTTTGTAATGT
Source organism: Viscum album (assembly GCA_963277665.1). Classification (NCBI taxonomy): domain Eukaryota; kingdom Viridiplantae; phylum Streptophyta; class Magnoliopsida; order Santalales; family Viscaceae; genus Viscum; species Viscum album. The sequence continues at coordinate 964,029,976 of OY728133.1, read as the reverse complement.
ACTGAATATTCATCTATAATGCTGTAATATCGATGTTTGTCAAACATGGGTCACTATACACTAGGGGGATATACATAGGATTATACAAATTTCCATTAAAAATTATAATGATCGATTGGGATTCATAGTAAGTAACATTTGTTAAACCTTATGTGTTTTGCACTATAAAGAATGTTTTTATGATGTATAATTCTGTGGTTTTAAATCATAAAATATATGAATGATTAAAAATATGGATATCATGATGAAAATCCTCATATGTAATGAAGGCTTTGAAATAAAAAAACCCTTATGAAATTTATTTGAATGACCAAAATTAGTTAAATTTATATTTCATTAATCAAATGTTATTTGAATCGTAATTATAAATATAAGTAATATTTTTTATTTCATTAAAAAGTATCTCCTTAATAATATTAGTTATTTAAAAATAATCATTAAACATGAATAATTTCAATAAAATGAAAATAATTAAACCAAAAAATAATTTTTATATGATTATATAATAATATATATTTAATTTCACCAAATAAATATTCGATAATTTGTAAAAAGAAATTTTAAATTATTTTCACATTATTCTAGTAAACCTATTTTTATATAAAATGGTGTTTTAGAGAGAACATTTATTTTTCATACAAATGATTCTTAATTTATTTACAATCTATAGGTTTTCAATGATCATTTATAAAATTTATTAATATTTTAATATTTTAATATATTTATTCAAACCTTCTATTTTAATGACTTTATAGTAATATACTTGTTCAAATTTTATTTTTAATGCAGTATAATGTTTCATTTCAACCTGGTGTCACATACATTACAATAAATCAAAGGGATTTAATTTATTTAAAAGGACATAATTTTCAAAATCTTTGGGTGTTATATTTTATGATCTTGTTGTAATCATATTTATTGTTATCATTTTGTGTTGTGTGGTACTAGAATCATATATCCCTTTAATGCATTATGAAAAGACTAAAATATCATTATATAATGAGAACTATAATTTGGAGTGAACTAATTTCAATAATATAGTTATCCTATTAAAATATATTGAGGGTTAACCATGATTAAATAAATACATGAATGGTGAGTGAATCCAGACCACAATAATTGTCTTAGTAGTGAGCCTTGATTAAGGAAATTATTTAATATTCTTATGTATATGACAAAAACATATTAACTGTTATTGGGTTATGTTCATACTGATAATGATTACTTATTGATGATTCCACCCTATTATTTCATGTGCCTTTTTATTTGAACAAATCCATACACCATGATTCATTATTAAATATATTTTACTGATTGGGTATGAATATTATAAGTCATGTAATTTTCTCATACACATATTAATTCCATATTCTTACTTAAGATCATGGATTGATAAATCCACTATTTTCCTTACAGAGAGTTTTTTTTCCCACAATTTCTTATGTTTCCCTTACTTTGATTATGAGGAATAGTTTTAGGTTTGATATATATATGAAGGGTTCTAGTCGTGAAGAAATTAATTTTAGTTAATTTAGATCTTTTATATACATGACTTTTGTAAATGAAAGTTTCCAAATACAACAATCCTTATTGGTTATAGTATAGATCACATTTATATATTATGATTATTAAACTAATAAAATATCTTATTTGTGTATATGTTGTTTTTTTGTTATATCATCAATAAACAATGAATTATAAAATTAGGATCATGGGAACTGGAGAAGATTGAAATAATTGAATTTTCAAAATATCTATTATTGATTTGTGTAATGAAATATAATATTTTATACTAGTTTCCTGATATTTCAATTTATATTATGAACTTTAATTTACTTATTATGAACTAAATTAAAACCCCAAATAAAAAACAAAATCATACCATGTTTAATTTATATTAATCCCATATTCTACTAACAGCTAGAGATTTTCCCTTGAATTATTTTATGATGGAATCATCTAGTTCATCACCCAATGATTCAATATATTTATTAAATATTAAAACTCATAATCTAAGAGATTGTGTGGATAAATAAAGTCGTGTTTTGATATATTCATGATTACTTTGGATCATAACAATCCATCATTGGACTCATATCAAACTATTTTTCAACATCACCTTACTGTATATCTCTAGATCATGAGAAAGAGGTTATGAAATGAGAAAATTATAGTAGGATCATAGATAACCCATTTGCACTCTTAAATTGTTTTTATACATAATTTATAACCTCAATAATCTAAACATGGGTCCTCATAGATGTTAACCATTTAAATTAACCAAAAACAGTAGAGATAGACAATAATAATTATCAAAAATATAATGAAAATTTTACCATGTCTGTTCAAAATAACTATAATGTTTCATGATAATATATGTCCATTATCATGATTCGATTATCCCATAAAATATACAACAAATCCTTGAATAAAGAATACTCATTAATAATTCTTTATTGTATTCACTAATAAAAACTCGAATACAATGATTTAATAAAATTAAAAAATATTTTTATAATCTAACAAATATTGAATTTATTTATTTATATTAATTATTTAATATTATACATATACAATCCATTATCTTGAAATCCAATATGTCCTAAAAAAATTATTAAAATTAGAAACAATTTTTAATAGTTGTTGTTTTTTACAATATATGACAGTATATATATTTCAGTGGCTGACAATTTAATATCAGTAAAAGAGTAAATAAATCCCTAAATCCCACTAGAAAGGATTTATTTTAGTTATATCATCAAATACCTCTTACATAAACACCCAAAGTAATATAATCTATTTGTCTCATGATATCAAATTATGAAAGATGCATAGGTCATGTCATCATAAATTACTACATTATATATTTATGGCCATACTAGTTGGACATACCTTCTTCTACCATGGAAATTTAAAATAAATGGCATACCTTTTTAGCCAACTAGGCCTAAGATATCTATTTCTTTTTAAACTGATAATTTTTTTCATAATCATTTAACCAACCTAATACCACCAATGAAACACCCAATTGACAAAACATATCTCTCTCATATATGTTAGTTTTTTTTATAAAACATTATTATACGTGATCAAATAATATATTATGCCGATGATATCATGGCAATAGACCAACATTATTACTGTTAGAGATGAAAAACCATAGTCACCCAAATCATGGGGTCTTCTTACCATCAGACTATTCCCCTTGATCACATTTACTTGAGATAACCATGTCTGTACTACAAGGGGAGAAGTTATAGTGGTTATAATCCCTTATCACCAAATTGTATAACATTATATTGGTTCCACCGATATGATGCATCTAGACCAAAATAAATATATTTATGATTAAATTGATAGTATCATGAGTTTATTAATTATATAATAGATCATTTATAACCTTATTATGTGATAAATAATATATGGATGTTACAATATAAATAAGAGATATTGAAGTACCCATAGAATTATGATATGATAACATCATTCACAAGTCATTATATATATGATATGGTAATAAAATAACATTATTCCAGTTGGTTCTAGTGAACCAACATTCACGACAGTCACTATTTTACTAAAGAAAACATGGTAAACATAAACCTATTAGAGATCTGATGAAATGATGAATATTTTACTTAGTAATAAAAGTATTTATTGGGTCATCCATGTTTTTTTACATGGTAACTCTTCCTTCTATAACATCTGATGATAAAGAAAATCTTTTCATAGTATGAATATCCATAATTATATACATAATGCAATATTTGATGATCATTATATCATTTATAATACCATTTTTATGATTCAATAATATACAATAAAACAATAAAATTTTATACATCTTCATTATTTATAAAATAAGACACAATAACCTCAGTATCATTTGTTATGAGTACCATAGTCTTCAATAAGATTCTATTCCACATTACGAGGCCAAAATTCATTTTTATGAATTTTTATTCAAAAGAAGAAAAGTCTCATTATTCACTTGATAACAAATGTTCCTTCCTCTCTATGTATTAGGTTTATTTGCCTCATATTTTCTCAAGTACTATTAAATAAAACTAATTGCATCTCATGAAATTATCCTAGAATAATATGTTATTTGGATACCATAATTTAATTCATTAATATTTAATATCTAATACATAACATCACACTAGTGAAGGATCCATTATCGATGTATAGGGAACTATAATTAACATTTATTTTTTATCATATTCCCATACATGTTTCCTTATAGATATTTATTTCATGTTACATTGGAAGGAAATTTTATCTTGAATTTGTTTAACATTAATTTTTTAATAAATTGTTTTTATATGTACATATTCTTTGTATATGAAACACATAAATCTAAATCATTATATCTTTGTCAAAATTCCAAAGGATTATATTTTCATTCAAAATTTGGAGAGTTACATTTGACCCAATATTTAATAAAATTAAAATGTATAAACTATTTTCTATAGTTTTTCAATATATAGTACACAGAAAAATGTCTCATCCCAACTAAAATATTATACAAACATGGAATACATTTGATAGTAATGAAAATATAAAGATCCTACCATGTTAATGAATACATGTTAATCTGTATCTTGCATCCCATATAGACATTCTATTGAAAGATCAAATTATTCTGGTTTTGATGTATATACACTTTCTAACATATGTGGTCCTGACATCCAATTTCAAATATTATGATCATTGAACAATGTTATATGAAATATAAATCTAATGGAACTAATCTTGAAAATTTTTATATCTAATAATCTTAGTTGGTTCCATTATTATTCAACTAATTTTTAATTTCTCTTTTATTACCACGAATCTCTTTATATCCATAAGAGAATCTACCCAAAAAATATCTAGTTTCTATTTGTATGGATGTCATGTTCCTAAATTAATATTCAATTAATATTTTAGCTTATTTACAATTAAAACATAATTATATTATAATGAATTATGGTTATCATGTACAAATATATCACCTTGACATGGGTATTAGAAAACTGTTTACCTTATTTTATAATTTCCTACAATGTACATGTATCCAAGACATTCCATTACCCTCTATCTTATAATACCATCTCATATAACAACTAAAAATTCATCTCAAAACATAAATTTATCAACAAAAATCATTCTACCATGATATAAAAAAGCTATATGCATCCTATTATAAAAATATTGATTAATTATGGATTAATAAATCATTCATTGAAGCCATTTGTATACACTATTGAGAAACAGTTGGTTTTTTGATGATAATCATTTCTTATTGAATATGAATTAAAAATAATTCATATAAAAAAATATTTATGATATAATGGATTAAGTATATTATATAACTCATATCATGTCCATTTTTTACATTACATATATTATCATTATGGATTAGGACTGATATTTTGGAAATATACAATGAAAGATAAAGAAATATTATTTTTTGTTTTTATAAAATTTATTTTTGATCATCATATTGAAAACATAGTGATTTTTATATTTGTCATAAAGTTTTATTTTTTGAAAAAATATAATCTATATTTTCATAATATGTGTATTCAATTATGAATTATTTTTTATCCTCCTTTTACTCAAATCATTGAAGTGATTTTTAGTTGGAAATATGTTGTTAGCAATTAATCAAATTAAATTTTCTTGATCATTGAATTACTGTTCAAGATACTATTTGACAAATGGGAATATAATAATATTTATAACCATACATGTGTCATACATTACACATAAAATTTATAAATTTCAAAATATAATTTCATAAAGTACATTTATTTATCTCCACCTTCTCCTTAAAAAAAATTATGTTGTCTTACTAAACTAATTCGTGATGTATTATGACCTAATTTATCCCTTAATGTTTTCATTAAATAAAACCTGGATATTAAGTGTATTTATAATAAAAATTGTTTTTATCTCCAATGATTCTAAAAACTGTAATCCCTGTATCGTTGAATACTTATTTCAGTCATTAAATTATAAATATTCTTTTTTATATAACAATGTATGACTATAAAATATGATATTTTCTATTGATATTACATGATTCAATGGTTAATATAATATTAATTGAGTAATAAACTCCATAAATGAACATTCATTATAAAAGGTATGATGGTTATTTGTGTCCTAATGTGAACTAAAATTCAACTTTTGGTAATATTCTATACACAACAATAGTGTCAAAAGAATAAATCTGTTGGGTAATAATAAAAATTTTACTTATCACCTTAGAAATAAATGTAACCCTTTCATAGTACCTTAGGGAAAAAAATTGAAATAAATTAATTATTCGTATGATTCCTTTAATTAAATTCTCATATATTATCTGAATATAGTATTTAATATCTAATTCGTATAGATGAAATGATACTTATAATTGACGAGTAAACATAATGTAGAAGAAATAACATACTTATTCCATTTGTTTTAATTTAAAATCCAATGATATCACATTCAAACTGTAAACAAAAGAGAATCATATTCAATTATATAACTCATTATCTTTGCAATCATAGATTTTTTTGGGAGGATTCATTTTTTGAATCACTTCAATGGAAATTTTCTCTTTGTGTTTCTTTTTTTTCAATATAATTAATGATGAAATATATTTAATTATGTTCTTATATTTTTGGGAACATAGACGAATAATTATTGTTGAAAATCGTCTATATATATTATTTTACAATTTATAATTTTTGTATATTAATAAGGAGAAAAGTATAAAAATATTGAAGGCATTAAAATTAATAATTTATCTTTAAATTTAAATAGACTCACTAAAATTATCATTAGGATATTTTCTCCATTCATTTTAACCTCCCATTCTTCAAGAAGATGTTAAAATATGGTATTATTGACACAATATTAATATTTATTTATCTACATATTAAACATCCATGATTTCATAATTATTTATTCATCAAATTTTCCATCCATGTGTCTCATGTATTCTTCATTTTATACATCCATTGCCTTTGGAGGCAGCTCTATCAGTCGGAAGGATATACAAAATATAATATCCATTCATTTATTAGTATTGTTCCTAATATCCTGTACCAGGACCACAAAATAATATGGGTATGTACATGTTATTTATTCAATACTGCTCAAATTAAATTTATCATATTACATTCCATTCATTACATAAAATAATATAAAATTATTTTGGGAAAATTATTATATTTAATCACTATTAGAAACTTATTATTTATTAAAATAATATAGATCAATTTTATTTATCAAATCCTATTCTCTATAAAGATTTTATTTGGAATACCCAATCTCCTGATTATTCAAGATAACTGATAATTTAAAAAATTCATAGACTATGTTGTGATATTTCAATCAAATCAAAAATCTATGGTAGGGTTTTATTTGGACAAACACGTTATTAGATGGATCCATGATCTCTTGATTGGAGCCTAATATCCTATATATCATTAAATTTGACTACTCTATTAATTTTATATAATTTTATAGTATGCATTCTATGGATACTACTTTACCGAAAACTATATTTATCTCAATAGAAAATTTTTGTATGAAATCCCTTGTAATAATATTTAACTCAAATTTGGTCGGATGAGAAACTAAAACATATTATTTAAATAAAATTAGAATGATTTAAGAGTTTAATGAATTACGATATACATTAAGGGAATTTATGTTTTTATTATTTTTTGGACTAAAATTTACCTCTATTTATCTTGTTTGTTACTAGGATATTTTACAAAAAACATTAACAAATAATAAATATAATGTTTTAATAGTGGGTTCCCGTGACCCAACAATGTAGTACATTATACTAACATATCATTTATATGGATATATATACATGTTTTATTTTTAACATAATATTTTTGATATTTTTTCATCTACTATTTAATGGTAATTTACATATATTAGTTGTCTATAAAAAGGATATATAAGATCCTAGGATATAATGAGAACCTCAATATACAATTAAATGAATTTAAAATATATGACTTTTTTCCTAGATAAATTTTACACTTTAGTGTCAATAGATTCTTGAAAATTATTTGATACAGCTAATAAACATTGATACATGTTCTCATGATGTTCACACTTTGTGATATCTCATTTTCTGATCATGAGTAATGAACTGGTAATTGGAAAACCACATCTTTTTGGTGGCATTGGGTGTTCCTACTAATGGAAATATTTTTCAGTCTCCTGACATGATATCATTACCCATGTCTTACATTTGATCACATATTTAGACGCAAGGAAAAAATCCATGATAATGAAATCATGGAGAGGGTAAATTTATTGGAATTATCATTAGTGGTATAAAATTGGATGAATGGTTATGAATGGATTTTCCAAGTACAAACAATGGATGTTATATATCTCATTCCATATTGAACAGGACAGTAGTACCCTCATAATAAAATATCCATATTAGTAAAGGGAAAAATTATCTAGTTATATGATCAAATAATATATCATGAAAGGATGATGACATAGGTTCACACTATACTTTATAGGGTTCATGATGTAATGTTAGATCCCACTCTTAGTGAGTTAAATGTATTCACTACTTTCAATAAATGGTACTAGAGGGTCCTAATAAATTGTGTTATCATGAATCTGTCCCATTCAGTTTAATATTTATATTGAAAATTGTTGGACCCACCATTGTAGTCTAGGATTTTTCCAAGGAAATATAATCACTATATCATTAAATAAAATTATATTATTCAAGTTTAGAATAATTGGTATTTACTTTTTCTAAAAATCATTTATAATATTTTTAAGAAAATAGAGGAAAATAGTAATTGAATGAATATTAGTTTAAAATTTTAAATGGTCATTTAATAATTATACTAACTATAAGTTGAATTTATGGCTACAGTATTGTCAGGTAATATATTTTTTATAATACAAGAAGGTGATAATAATATAAATGATATATATGAATCAATATATTAGTCAAAAGATAATTTTTATAGTGTGATATGTATTAAATTTTATGGATGAAAATTCCTTGTCATTTCATAACAAACTATAAATACTAGAGGTTACGTTCCCACTAATTACTATTCATAGGAAAATGGTGAGGGCCTTTCTCTCATCATCTTTGACCTACATTATAGAGATTGAAGATCTCGATCCATGTGATCTGATCAAACTCTCATTTGTGAATCACATGAATGGTGATGTGGTGATCATTGATGAATAGAAGGATTCACCAGTTCTCCATGATAAATCATCTTTTATAATGAACAACACTTCAAAATTTCTTGAATAACATGTTGCAAATCCAGGTAAATTTAGACTTATATTCTTCGTATTGTGATCAATGACGATTAGACGATTTCAATGGAGGATTCAGATCATACAATGTATTTAATATATATTATTTCATGCTCAAAATCCCTCTTCTATGATACTTGGGATAATAACGAAAATCACTCCACCGATGATGAACTATTAATGTTAGTCATTAGTGGAAAAAATTAAAATCCCATTTTTGGCGATTTCTATGAATTTATGGTACCTTAAATTATTATTAGAGTGACTTGTGGATATATTAGTATATAGAAAAATATTTATTTCAATAAATTTAAACTAGTGAATCATTCTAAAAACCAAAAAAAAAATTAAGATTAAATTCGAGATTGGATGGCCATGATATGGTCAGACAACATATTTAATATAGATCAAAAAATTTTAATCATTTTTTTATTTTCGAATAACACGCGTATATTATATGTTAATTTTATACATAAAAACTCCTCAATATTACTCACAGTTTAACAATATCACTACTAATTTTTTGATCAATGTAATAGTTAATTCTGGATGCACGATATTTTCCACCAATGAGTCTTCATCTAAAAATATATATAATTTTATTATTGTATTTATTATAACAATTATTTTCTAGTATATGATAATTTAAACATACAAATTTAAACTGTTATATTTTTAAAATATTCAGAGGCTGTGGAAAAACCAACGCAAACAAAAACAATTTGTCTTAACATTGTTTTTTATGGTCTGCAAAACTAAAAATACAACTTAATAATGATCCAAAAATAAATTGGAATTAACTTAACAAAATTAATGAATTATGAATCCTTAGTTAGACCAACTCCCAGCCCTCCATTAGTGTTCCCCTATCATGGTGACCACCTCTGGCAGTGTCCCTTCCAATCCGTTATTCCTTGGGGAACAACACCTCTGAAGAGAATTCTTGACTAGATAGTGTAGTGGTACTCAACATTGAATTACCCACTGGAGATCCTCCCCCAAGCCTATCAGAAAAAATGTGTGCATCCCCTCTGTCAACTGGACTAGCCCACTAACAACTATTACCCACGACAACTGACAAGAGTGGCCCACCCCCTCCATCATTCAAACCCAGACCCATGTCTCCTTCCACCTCACTCTACCTAGATAGTCCCACCATATCATCGCAATCTAGTTGACCCCATCTAGGTAGATCACACCTCCCATGGATGACCAGTGTGGTCTATAATATTATTCTAATCTCTAGGCTAGATATTGGCAATTATGAAAATATTGGATTCCCTTCTATTATTACATTCTACTCAAATTCTTACCCAACAAGTTCCATCATGGACCAATACCATAATTAAATTTTATTGTTTAGGACAATATATGAATCATCCAAGTCGCACTATCTCTCCCATGGCTATATCACCACAAAACCTATCATTTTCGTATGACAAATCCCATATCTCTGACGAGCTATCCAGATTCAGTGATCTTGAGTTTTTTCTACTACCCACCAAACATGATGTCATTCTTCACAGTATCCCTTATAGTGTCTCTGATTCATGGTACTCCCTTACAGAAACTGAGATCACCCAAAAATAGTTTGAGGCGTGTCATCCTCAGAACTTCTGGGTCTAGGAAGACCTACCCGACCCAAAACACCTATGGATGGGGTATCCACATCCTGAAGTTATCTTGTGAGGTTTCGAAATGACATACACAAGAACATACCATGGGTTTGGTTGTCTGATAATTTTAAATAATATATATTTACATAATATTAATTATTTAATTATTTATAATAAATCGAAAAAAATATTAATATTTGGATTAAAAATTAATTTTAATCATCTGGGTGATTTTTTTTAATATAGTTATCAAAATAAATTAAATAATTTATTTAATGATTGTCTTTAAAATTACATTATTTAATGGCACTGGATGAAAAAAACTTGCTGAATTAAAAAATAGAGTAAGTTATTAATTAAATTGAACACCCGATGAACCAAAATAATTCAATTTTAATATGATTTTTGAATTTAAATTTTATACACGAGTTTAATGCATATAAGATTGATCGTTATCATATGAACCAACCCCAAATGACTTCTGAATGTTTTAGTTATTTTATCATTATTTTAATGGTGGAATATAATAATTAGTTTACTATATGGCTATCATACTGTCTTTAAAGCGACCTAAAATTTATAATGGCCAACATGACCAATATTTGATGTTGTATTTTATACAACAGAGACCCCCTCATATTTTTGTGGGTATTGTTTTATAATAATTATATTGGATGAGACACATTTCTCATCTATATTTTGGGATGCACCATGTAAGAGTATAAAACATCATATGGGAAGTTGTTTCAACTCGAGTCACATGTGTCCCGGTTTAAGGTATTCCCCTTATGGTCAAGGGTGATCAATTATTCATTCAATGGATAAACCATAAGTATCATATCATGATCACATCATTATTTTATTTTTTCATGCTTTATTGTTTTGTGAATATGTAGTTTACATGAAATCACATTGAATAATAAAGAACACATAGAGATAAAGTTAACATGTGACGCGATGGTTATTTAATTTTACATGGTTAGTTTTGATTGAGATCAAATAATAGTTTTTTTTGGAAATTTAGAATTATTTTTTTCTTCAGTTAAAAATAATAAAACCCTTAAATAAATATTAAGTCGAAATTGCCTACAATTAATCAAATATCCACAAAACTGGGTATTAGGTTTCTTGACATCCAATTTTGAGGATTCCTCTTAATATTATGTGGTTATTATGAGAGTGGTGGTTAATCCTAATTAAGTTGTACCAATGAATAAAAAGGATAAATATCTATTTTTTAGTGGAATCCATCGAGAAAATTCTTAAATGATTTTAGATTCTAGGACTTCACTCCACAGTTCAAGGAAATGCGTGTTAATATGGTGGTCCATCCAATCAACATCCTTGAACCCTATGAGTAGTTGTATAGCTAGAGCATATAGACTATGGAGTGGGGTTCTAGGGTCCATTAAAGTAGAATAGTTATGAAACAAATTTGTCTAATTATATCATATATAGTTCTTAGAATATGAAAATAATGTGTGGAATAATTAATGACAAATGAAAATTTATAAAATTATATGCAATATAAAAATTAAAAAATCATCGAGACTTTTTTTATAAAATTTGAGTTTATATAATATGAAATACTACAATAAATATTTTATAATATTAATTTTTTTATTATCCTATGTTTCAATGTTTAGTTGTGGAACTTTCATACAATAGTACGGTATAAGAAATTCATAGTGCTAGTGTCCCTAATAACTATTAAGAAACATGAATAATCTGGGCTTTAAAAATGATTACATGAGACCAATGTATCTATCATATAATAGATCATTCAAAATTAAGTCATAACCCTCTCATTCTAGTTGAGTTCACTAAACTAGGACAAAGAAAATATCACATGTAGTCTTGTCCCTGTTATTTTTTCAATTTGAAATAAAACAATAGATATAAATAAAATATGATTATATTGGAAAACTGAAATTTGAAAGATGTATCAGGATCGTTCAATGGATCTATTTATTATAAAATTTTCACATATTTTTCCAATTTTGATTTAGTTTACAATGAAAAAATAATTTTAATTAAATTATTCATTACAATTAGGGGTATTGTAGAAAAAGTAAAATAAGAACATAGAAAAAGAATAATCAATAATTATTATGATGAACAAATCTAAATACAAGGGAAAAATTCAATGACAATTGCAATGTCATGGGAACATTCTCAACTTCTTTCAATGAAAGGTAAATTAGTATGTGGTTATTTCCATTACGTAACATGAAATTTAACAATTTATGATAAAATGTAATAAATTGAATCAAATAATGAAATTAATCATATATTCTTTAGGATTTATATGTCAGTGGATAGACGTATACATATTATATATTTCTAGGTGGATGATTCAATATAGATTTTACTGACTATTAGAAAAAAAATTATCTCGTGGGACTATTAGGAACAAGGAGACATTATTCTAGGTTCAAGATTGAATTTTAATTCTAGTGTCTAATTTTAGGTAATTGTTCATTATTACATAGATCATAGGAAATACATGATGAATATAAAATTTATAACAAAATTACCAAGTAATGCAAAGATAATTATTTTTCATGGAAAAATGAATGTGGAATTCTAGGATATAACTAGTTTTGAATTTATACATATTGAAGAAAAACACAATACATGTTATCGACATTTATGATAATTTTTGTGAAAATAAACCATTACAAATAATTCTAATCCAATATGATTTTTGGATTAGTTTAATAAGTGACAATGAAATATTAAAAGGCTTATCTAGTGGTTGACATACTTCATTATATTCGATTATTTCATTGTGGAATATAAATTTAATTTATGACATATTCATGAAAAAAGTCAATGAGTTGATTTTAGAAATCATGACAAAGGATATCGTGACTATGAAATCATCGATCAATATTGTATTAAAAAGAGTATTTATTATACTCGTTCCTCCTTATCTACATCACATAATTGATGTTAATGAATAGGATATATGATAATTCTTACATGTTATCATTGAAAAAAATGTACAATGGATTAATTCCTAAACACAAATTTTACAAAACATATTTATGATTTAAAGAGTAACAATGTTGAATATTTTGGAAACATACAATATATATAATATTATTCCGCTTTAATTATAGTGATATACCATAACCATATTTCAACAATAATGGACAATGGATATCATATTAGTAATTATATGATGAGGACACATGTATAGATGAAAAAATATTCTTGGGATATAAATAAACCTACATCAAGATTATTTTTCATATAATTTAATAATATAAACAATTTAGTAAGATATTACTAAAATACCAATGATAGGAAATTGGTAGTCAAGTGATATATAACATTACAATATAATGGTGGATATCTATTTTTTAGATAATCAGATCATTATTGACTTAGGTTGAGTTAGTTCTAGAAATTTACAAATAGTTGGAAGAGGTAATAGTTCCACAAGTGCATGGGGGAAATGACTATTCCATAGACACATACTCTGGGGGGGGGGGGGGGTAAACCCATAGTGATGGTTTTTATATAAATCATGGTGAGTGATAAATTATTCAGTTATTATGCATAAATGAATAAGTATTTTTTATTTCATGGAGACTTTCAATTATAATTTTCTTGAGAATTGTTTTTCATGACCCCAAATCACGAAAGGTGACTATATGACACATCTCAAAAGGGATGGTCACATAACAGAGTGTCAATAACGGTTGAATGTTACTGAAATCTATTACAGTACTCATGTAATAAACAATATCATGGAATATTCATTTGAAATTAGTCATTTCCATGTGTCTATTAGAGGTTAGTGGGAGTTCCATTATTTTAAGAAGTAATTTTTTTAGAAAACATATGTTAAAAAATATTTGTCGTACAGATAGTAAGGGACAAAATGATAGTATTTTCTATTGATATTAACATGATGAAGTTACTTGTCGTCTAGAGGAAAATTGTACGAATGAAGATATAACTTTTTCTAGGACCTAGTAAATCATTCATTTAGTGACATGGATCAATCATGTATTCTATTATATGTAAAAACAATTATATTCCCAATATATAATTTATAATAGGAATATATCTGTTATATCCCAGAGCATTATAAGGTAAGATTCCATAACTTTTATATTGTACATGGGAAAGTAAAAAATATAAGTGCATGATAAGTAGATAGGAATGGATACCATTTTTAGGGGGATATAAACTACTATTTTTTAGATAAATGTTATATAATATCACATTTAGGATTAGGTGTTTCTATAGTTACTTCATAAAAGTTATAGGTATCCATACCTAAAAATTTTAATTATGTTTCAACTGATAGGGAAGCTATGAAGAATTTAAATGAAATGATTTTGTCTTTTTCTTAGAGTCACACATAGTTAGTATAATATTATAGTAACTTAAATTATGATAATATTAGTAGCCAAAATTTCAAGTTATAATAATGGAAAAATGTACGAACATAGAGATTCCATCTCATGAGTTGTTTTAATTGAGATAATGTCACTTATATTAGAATAACCATAAGACATGATTATGGCATACCCAGTAACTAAATCTTTTACTTAACAGAAGAATGATCTTAATCATTGTAGAGGTAACAAGTATAGTTAGAATGTTTTATGTAGTGTAATTATGAATGTTGTAATAGTGTATACACAAGACCATACTAATAAGTACATTTGATTACCATATATATTATATTTATATATATAAATGATGTATAGTTTACATTAAATTGTAAATATTTATCCTTCCACTATTTAATAGTGATGTCTATAGATTAATTATAATATCAAAATGTTATTGAAGACTCTATGATAAAATTATAACCTTGAGAAATAATGAAATTAAAATTAAATATATGTCATGTGGTGTAGATACAAATTACTAACTATTAATTGTAGATGTTTTGACTAGAAGGTGTTTGGTGATCATAATCATTGAGAATACATCTCATTAAGAATGAACTGTGTGATTTATATTAGGGATATCATGATGAAATTTCAGCTAATAGAAACCCCACATATTTTTAGTGGGATTGGATGTTCATATTTATGGAATGTGTTTTTTTCTCTGGACATGATATCATTACCAATGTATTCCATTTTATATTGTACTTTGACGCATGGAAAATCCCATGATAATGAAATCGTAGTAAAGAGTCTTGTGTTGGGAGCTCCGATAGTGATATGACATTTGTTAAATGGTTGTGAAATGATTTTTTTCGTCTATGATAAAGAAGTTATCTATCTTATTCCATGTTGATTAGGATGGTAGTACATTCATAACACCATGAACATGGTAGATTGTGGTAAATCCATCCAATTAGATAAATAAATAATAAAGTAAGAAATGATTATGACATGGGAGTGTGACCTACATTATGAGATATAAAATAATTATATTACATAGTGCATTTTTATAGGTTAGATGTCATTTCTATGACTATACTTAACATTTTTGAGGCCAGGATGGGTTGTTAGATCAAACTCAAGGTCAACGAAAATTACCGAATGATACAAATATATGGTCTTTGAGGGTGACACACAATAACATATTCATGAATCATGCCTATTCAACAGAACAGTTGTATAAGATATTGTGGGCCCCACTAGTGGGGTCTTGGTTTGGTATAAGGAAATTTGAGCCCCAAATCATTAAATAAATTCATATTATTATAGTTATGAATAATTGGCATTTATTTTATTTGTAAAATGTATTTATGGTATTAATTTATATACCTGAATAGTATTATTTGAATGAATATAATGTAAAATTATTCAGTGATAATTTAATAATTTTCAGTACAATGATTTGAGTTAATCGATGGGTTATAAAAATGTAATATACTCAATATATAAGTGTCACCACCCACTCAGATGCACCATTCCATATATTATCTCTATTTAAACATCATTACCACTCCCCATTGGAACGCCATGTAGTGACTCTATGTGGATTCTATGACATGATATTTCCCAATCTACCCCTCATCATATTCATAAGTCCATTTATAAGAATACCATCTTATACAACCTCTTCATTATCATAACCTTATTCTCCTTGTCTCATCATCATTTGTGTCTCCACCTCCTCATCTCATTTTATTCAATATCATTTTTATCCATTTATATTTCTTCATCCATTAGTTAGATCAAAATCATAATCTCTCAATATGCACCATGATTATATCCACCTCATCTTCATCTCCAATTTCACTACATCACATCAATCAATACATCCAGATCCCCCTCATATATAATAGCGCCCATTTCCCTATTTACATACTCTACAATATACCATAAATACACCTGAAATTCACCTCCAACGTGGGTGTCCAAAACATAATATTCCCATGATATCAACATCTTAGTGTTATATATTACTGATATATAATGATCATATCTTCAAAGGTATCTAGTAATTCATTTGGGCTTATTATGAAAAACTATGTATTTTTTATTTTCGGAATGGATGTGTTGTAACAATCTATATTTTACACATTTTATATGGTCTTTCATCCATTATTCCATTATCATCATCATTTTTAAAGACTGAAATATTATCCATGTAGTTTAATTTTTTTTTTCTGTTTCCCCTTTTTTTATTTTTCCACAAATTATATTTAGTAAAAATGATCCTCGTCAATGATAATAAATATGCCATATTACCACTATGAAATTCAAAAAATATTATATATGTTTGTTTTATCTTAAATTTCTCAAATAATGGATCTATTATAATTTTGAATATTATTCATTTTATTTTTATATTTTATCAGTAAATAGGATTTTCCATTTTTTAATCAATTATGTTTCCCAAAATTGTGTAAACTATTGATTTTCGGTACATTGAAGAATGGTCTTCACCAGACATGTTAATATCCATTTAAAATGTGGCTCTATGTTTTATTTACAAGGTACTAGAACATATCTGAAATTAAACTCAATTATTAAATTATATAATCTAAAAATAATAGTTTTATAATTTACCTATGTCAATATAGAATACATTAATATGCAACTATCAATCCACTATACACATTCTCATTAAAAATTAATAATTTATTCAAAGTGTTTATTTAAATATGATATATTCATAAAATATCACTGCATTATTAATTGATATACATGAATTACCATTTCTACATTATATAATATATAATTGTAATGTATTTTAAAAATACATGCATATCTTCTGTTAGGTTTTGTTTATGTTTCATCATCGGATATTACTCATTAGAATAAAAAGTTTGCAAATTATTACAAATTTAACTACAAAATCATCTCAGAATTTTTTTCTCACACACTTCATCAATCATTTTTTTATATTTTACATATATTTAATTTTATACAACATACCTAATTATAAAAATGTGATTTTTTTGAAAAAAAAAATTATTTCCATCCCCTCTTGGTCATTTTTTTCATAAACCTTAGGTTTTTTTAATGTGTGTAGTAATATTTTCATTCTTATAATGGGGGTTTCATTATCCCATTTTTGCATTCACATATAATATTCATTGGATTTTTTTGATGATGTGTATTTTCTATATCATTTATTATTGATGAATATGTTTAATTACATTTTAAATACCTATCTCTTTAGTTAATTGATAAGGTTTTTGTTTGTCATATCTCTTCTCATCACGATGGTTTTAAGAGACATGTTTAGAGTTAAATTAAATAGTTTTATAATTTAATTTCAAACGGTATAATGTAATTCCATTAAATTAATGAGGGGTGTTTAAGGTAACTATTACAAATTAAATAAGGTATGATCTATGGTCAAATTGGTTTATAATTATGTGGGGTGATAATTATATGAAGTAGATGGTAAAAATTATAGATAACTATTATTTCTCAATGCCTCAATGGATTATATATATACGAATTTTTATTACATATATTAATAGATGATTGTTTTTTAAATATATAAATGTGTTATCTAGTATACCTTCTTTATCTGAAAATAAAAGTCGCTATTGTTATTAATGTTTACTGGAGAGTGAATTATATATGATAAAATATTCAAAGGTACAAAATAATCAGCTCGATTTTGTAAAAAATAGAGGAATCGTTAATTTATATAGATTTTTAAATAGGCATTAATTTTTTTTATGCAACATTGTAATATCAAGAAAATATATTTGAAGGCAGTGATTTAAATTGTATAATTTTGAAAATACCCTTAGAATTGTTATAATGAAAATAGTTGTATTATATATAAATTTTTACCCTTTCAAAATATGTAATATTAATTATTTTAAATTTAATTATGACTATTAATAAACCATGACTTATATTTTTAATAAATTTTCCTTCAGAATGAAACAATTACACAGATGACCTTTATGGCAATAAATATAAGCTAGGCTCATTCGAATAATTTAGATGTAAAGTGTAATAACAAAATTGTTCTTCCATGGTAGATTTATTCTTATGAATATCATATATTAATATAGGAAAAAATTAAATTTATTATTACTATAATTTTCACCTATATTGATTATGTTATTTCTTTCAAACATTAAAATAGTTTTTATTTAAATGTATATAAACTCATTTATTTATTATCTGTTACAAGATATTTTATAGAATACTACATCTCTATGAAGTAAATTTTTATTAATCTACATTCATAATATATATTGATCCATATAAATAATTTCTTCAATAATTGAACATCTATATTAAATCTTCTAATATAGTTATTTTTCGATTATTAGCTTCATATTTAATGGCTATTAATTATTTCTTATTTTCACAAGTTGTATCATTTCTAAAAAAATATATTTATATAATTATGGGGTGTTAATTGTGTATGCATTCTGAAAAAACCTTATCTATTTACAAGAACGTGTGTGTGTATTATCATGTGAATCTAAAATACATTATAATTTTCATTTATCAAATTTTACCTTGTTATCTTTTCTTCTTATAATTTCCTTTTCATGTTAATGTTAATTTCATATATATTTATTATATATATTATAATGTATATATCTTGATATAAATCCTTATATATTAATTCCTATATTTATTTTTCTAAAAAATATCTTTTATGCATGTGATATAGTCATGGATATGATGTAATTAAATAGATGTCTCATATGGCTACAATTATTTCATCATTGATAAGAGCCATACACATTCAACAAAGATACACACAATGGATATTATTATGGCTTAATTTATTTAGTTTTTATAAATTCCTTAGAATGAAAAAATCAAATCCAAGTCTTTATGTTTCATTAATGTTTATTCTAAACTAATTGATGAAACATTAATTTATTTTATAAGTAATATTTTAGATACAATATGATTTGTATTCATTTTCTCGGTGTGGAAAAAGTCATAAAAAATGGTATTTTAAATTCATTTGTACACACATCATTTTGATTCCTTAGATAAATTATTTAAATATAAAATTAGTTTACATCTATGTTTAAATTCATATATTAGTACAAACAATAAAATTTATATAATAACTTATAAGCACACCATAATGCTAAATGAAAAAAGGGGGTGTGAACCCCTTGGGGGAAGAGGTTATTATAGCAGTACTGTAGCGTACTATAGCTATTACGGGAATGGTAACAGCAACGGGAACTGTAGAAATGAAGGTCATTGTAGCGGTGGTAGGTCACTGTAGCGGAGGTTGGGTACTATAGCAGTGGTGGGTACTATGTGTTATTGTAGGGGCACAGGTACTATAGCAGTACTATTCATAGAATGGGCCTTGGGAAAAACATTTTGGCCTTCGGTCCATGTAATGGGGTAAATTTACGCTATGTATTCAGACTATGTAATGGGTCTCCCTCTACAAAGTTAAAATAGGTCTTTTCCTTTATTTAATAAAATATGAGGCTTTGACCCCAACCTTTTAAAAAAATTGAAATGAACTATGGATATTAGATTTTATTTCTGAATGTATTTTTTATAACTTAATATCAAAAATCCCACCCAATTTTTCATTCCATTAATGTTCTATTTCATTAGCTCAAAAAAATTCTCTACTATATATACCCTCTTAATATATCTTGTTATGATATTTATTTAATTGACATTAAATACCAGATTGCAATGAAGTAAAACTAAGATAATATGATAAATTGGTCATAATCTTCATACATGGATTTTGAGATGCCAATAAATTAGATAAAAGATGAGTTTAGATTATAATATGAGGAGACGAATGAAAAAATTTAATGAGTAAGGGACAATTTTATATTTCCTCATGTTAGAAAAAAATTATTCATTTCAAAAAATATAATCTCGTTTTTTGTTATAACATGATCAAATTAAATGTTTTTTATATTACATTTACTTAAATAGAAGTTTTGTATTAATTAAAACATACTTTATACATTCTTAATTCTATCACATTTTCTGATATTTATTATTATTTTTCATTAGTAACTACTATGACTATTGAAACATCATTTATGGAAGATACTAGTTGATAAAATATATGAAAAGTTAAATTAAATTTAATTATTTTTTAGTATTTCTATTACAAAATATGGTACCAAAATTGTACCTTTGAATTAAAAATATGAAATTACATGTTATATTTATCTATGTGGGGGATTTTGGTAATGACCCAATTTGTGGGCTTTTCATAGATAACGAAATCACTCACACATAGTTTGGCATAACATCCAGTCACCACCAAAAAATAATTTTATGTCTCGTGGTATTACACACACCCACACAAACACCCACACACACACACACATATATATATATATATGAATAAAAGATTCATTGGTCAATATTATCATTCTCCCCACTGTTTGACTATTGGGGGATTGAGTGGAAGGTAAAGGATAATTATAATGTTTCTTTCTTAAATCAATTTTTTAATTAATTAATTTTCAAAGACTACCAACAATATGATTTATTATTTTTTATTCAATTTTTATGATTTTTATATCAAATAAATATCATTCCACAGATATCATTCTTGTAAATATTATCTGTGTACTATACATTGAATTAGTATTCATCACAATTATGATTTTTTTATAAAACAAAAAATCCCACTTAGTAACAGATATCACTTTATAATAAAACAAAAATATCAAGGTAATTATAACTATGATCTGTGAACCATAAGTAGATTATGTTCCTTATAAAAACCATTTATATGAATTAAATTTATTTAACTTTTAATATTATCTTTTATAATTTTAATATTTATATTAAAAAAAATATAAACTAGTGAAATGTCGATTCATTGAATACTAGTATTTTAAAACAAATTCAATTGGACTAATGTCATAACAACTAATCTGGTATAAAACTTCTCAGATTGTCCAATGGATATCATCAATTTTAATTTAATAATGAATATCAAAATAAAAACCATATATCATTATCAAAACCATAACTCAATCAATTTTTACAAATCATGTGTAACACACACTTTTAGAGATCATTAGTTGATAGAATAAAATATGAAACTATCTAGATCATTATTTAGATTTTCTAAAAATGATCACTCATATCTACATTTATAATATGGGTGCGGGTATAGAGAATCGAAGAAACCATTGACATAACCATGATTATTGGTTATCATAATGACCAACCCAAGAACTTATATTGAACTTTAATTGAAATTCCATTTTATTTCATTCTATATAACATGAGAGTTAGGTATAGAGTTAAATGGATTCATGAAAATCATTAATCATCCATTTTTGGGTCTAATTTTGTTTATATAGTTATGTCATAACATCTATAAATTTTACTTACGTTCTTATGGGAGCTAACCAATAAAAAGTCCAAAAAATAACACAAATGATACATAAAACATGAAACAAGTGTCACTATCTTTTAGAACATCATTGTTGAAAAATATAAATGCTGTGTTATAAAATTTAATCCATTATCATTGCATTATTATCCTATTTAATATTTAATAAATGCTAAATAATTATATATTCATTCATAGAACATTTTTTATTCTATATAGTTAATAACTTATGAATAATTTGAATTAATATATTCAATTCATATTATTAATATATAATATAATATTTTAATTATTTATTTATTATTATTGTTTCATATTATACATATCATCACTATGAGAGAAGGGAACATATTTTCTTAAACCCCAGTTCATAATAATTTCAATGTTTTGTTAATATTTTTTTTGGTTGACCCTATATGTCCTTATCTCAATAGAGGTGAGTGTTATTCATATAGTTTTATCTTAATATATGTAAGTGTTACTCATATCAAAGAGAACTGTATAGTAATCCATGAATGATACTAATAATATATGATTTCATCATTGAAATGAAAACCTCTTATTAATGAATTTTATTTTATATAATATATTTTTCATAAAAAATCTCATTAAATTGGGAGCACACATGATGTCATTATGCTTTATTGATTCATATATTCATGACTTTCCTTGATAGAAATAACATATTTTACCTTGTCCATGAATTTTATAAACTCACTACAATTTGAGTATACTTTTCATGAAACAAAGTTTTATTTCAGAATAAATCTATTCTATCTTGTATATTATAACATTGTCATACAACCAATGACACACTAAATATAACCCACATAGACAAAAATAATTGTCAATGATTTTTACATATAATAAAGTATTCAATAAAAAGACAATGATTGATAATTATCCCATGTCAAGAACCAATACACATTCCCACATATAGAAACAACCAATGAATCATCACACATTTTTTGTCCCTATTAGTGGTAAAATCATCACAATAACTTTAACACGATTTAACCATGTTTCAACTCTATAATGGATGGATCAATGCATATAATCCCTATAGAACTTGTTAAAAACCCTATATGTACCCTTTGAAAGATGTATCTGTACTATTGGATTTATGTTTAATATTACAATATTAATACCTCCTGGATATTAATATTTTTTGGAAATTCTATTATATTTGAATAAAAAAAAGACAAAATTTAATTAATATAAATAGTAGATTTAAAAGTGATAAAAGTATTTCCAAAAGATAACATCATGCATAACTCTAAGAAAATATGTTTTGACTATAGAAAAGAAATATTAATGTGGAGACTATGGAACCAAAATTCACAAAGAAACACATATTAATTTCGTTTAAAACAAATCATCAACTTATACACATTGTATAATTTTCATATAAGTCATAAAAACTAAATGTTTATCCAAAAAATTTCGAAACACATATTTCAATTTAAAAAATTTATATTTTTTTATTCTACAACACTAAAAAATACCACCGAAGGTCTCATCCCCAATAATTCAAAATATAATAAAGTACTTATAAATTTTAAAACAATCTAAAATCACATAATATATCAATTTATATCACATTAACATATAGATAATTCCCCAAATATCACACACATCCCATGACACATATTTCGATTCAATAATTTGGTTTCAAGAAAAAAATCAAATTATAGAACTCAATCCCCCAAATTCTATACCCAAACATAGTACGTTTGACTACCCTAAAATATATCATAAAACACCCATTTCGACCCCAAAAATAAACCAGTCCCCCTTTTCAATCCCACTTCTGATTTGGTTGCCCAATTGAAATTCATACCCGATGGGTCAATTAAATTATAGTGACCTAATCATGGTCTTCCAAAAATGAAAAAAGGAACAAAAAATCCTCATTTTCTCATTTGGAATGGAATAAAATTGTATTATTAAACAATAATTAAATAATAATAATAATATTTATTCAATATAAAATATTTTTCCAATATTTTTTAATAATTATGGAATGTCTTTTACTTATAACAACACTTATTTATCCAATCATCTATATACATTTTTTTCCAAATTTATACTACTTCTAAAAATGACTTATTATCAAAAAAAGTAATTGTATAGTTATTATGAGAGCATTTAATCAGAAATATATTATAAAAAGATATAATTCAATAAAATTCTTTAACAATCCTTTTTTCCATTTAATTTATAACACATGAACCTTTTAAATAACTATAAAATATATTATATCCTATTTTCATTTATTAATTTATAAATTAATTCCCCATAATCCATATTCATTAATTCCCATTGATTTATTATCCAATTACAATCCAAACTCACAAATGAATGAAATTTCAAGAATTTCATAACTAATTTTATCATGATTTATGAATTATAATCTCAATAAAGTCTATGATCACCCACCTTAATGATTTTTTTAAAATAATATTTTGATTTCGAAAACTAAATCCTCTTAAAAATAACATATCTTAGGAATTTTCCGGGATATAAAATGAAATTTATAATTAAAACACATAAAAAATAAATTGTCTTATCATTTTTGAAAAAAACATGGAAATGTTAAATATTCCTAGATTTAGGATTGAAATTTATTTCCTAATTTTATATTTCTTTTTTTTCTTTATAATTAACAAATTCATTAGTAGAAATTATTTAAAACAAGATGCTAAACAAATTAAGGACAATTGATTCATAGATATGGTACATTATAACAATAGAAAATGAAACCAATTATTAATTTCAACATACTATTACATACTGGAAATAATTATACATCGTCTAAGACCATAAAATAATAATGTAAAAAATCAAAAGAATATTATTTTTAAATCTCAAAATTTACCTAAATCATTTTAACCCTTGATTTCCATTTTGAAAAAAACTGACAAACTATTTGAACAAAACCTCATAAAAGGATAAATTTTCAAAATCCTAAAGTATAAATAATGAATTAAGAAATGTGATATTAAAAGATACAATGGAATTATTTTAGATAATGTATTTTCAGGAAATTCAACAATTATTTGAATGTTAAAAATGTATATATAATGGTTTTGTAAAATTCATGTAAAAATATTTCCATTTCAAAATTACTTGAATATTATTTATATAAATAATGGTTAATAGTTATATAAAATATATATATATTTATTATTTTCAATAATATATTAGAAATAAGATAATTGTTAACTATTAAATATAAAAAATTCAAATTCAATTATAATGTGTTGTTCATTATAAATAATTTTTTGATTATTTATTAATATTAAAAATACTATTTTTAATGAATCTTATCAATAAAATGTATTGTTAAAATTTATTTTCATATTAGAAATACAAAGATAAATATTTTTACATATAAAAGGAATAATAATTTAATTATATAATTATAATGAAATAAAAATTATTTAGACCATGGTTTCTATTTTATTGTATATGTTTTTGTTAAAAAATTAATTTCTTAAAATTTATAGAAATTAGTTTAATAAAATTTATTTATTTAATAAATATTAAATTAATTATGATTCATTAAATAATAATTTATTGATTTAGAAAATGAATAAAATCATTAAATAATTCAAATATATAAATGTTTTTATGAAAATTTATGTAATTGGTTTTTTAATCATAAAATTCGGAATTGATAGAAACTGAAGAATTATTTTAATATATGTTATTATGTTATTCATCTATAAATAAATATATTATAATCTGTTTATTATTACATGTTAATGAATATGAATAGACTAATTTTATTCATAAAAATATTTTATCCTAAAAATGATTTCATACAGATACATATTTAATTTTAAAATAAAATATGATAAGCTTTACAAATTTTGGAATAAAAAATATATTTAAAATATTAACTCATAATTCATAATTTGGTAATAAGATAGATTTATCATTGTTGAAGAAAATGAGTTTTAGAGGAAATTTTTTCAACTATTGTAGATGATAAGATTGGGTAAAAGAAAAAATTAATTAATACATTCAATAAATTTCCATATAATTTACAATCAAATTAAATATACAAACGAATTAAAGAAAAAAATCAAACCATTTACAACTTTTGAGTCTTTTTAAATAATACAATATATTTATAATATATTTATGAATGAGTATTTGAAAAATTATACCCCATTATTAAAAGAACACCTCTTCCACCTTCACAAAACCCGACATATTATTTTACAACTAACTCTCTATAACATTATTATATCATGTTTCCATAATTTTTTGGATGTTATTGTCTCAATTTTATTCCCCAAATCCATTATAACAAAAAAATAATACAATAATAAGATATGATATATTCATTATATGTAATGACATCTTATCCTTTAGTTTATTTTATCTTCACATTATAGATTTTATTTAATAATATTTATAACGCTAATAACATATAGTAAACAATTGTATACTAATGTAATAATTATATTATAATAATATCATTTTATTTTAATGTTCATTTCATGATTACATCATGTTTTTGTTTGAGTTAGTTTAACAACATATAGGTAAGATGATAATTTTTTTCTCTTTATTGGTTTTTGAAAAGTAATTAATTCCTTGTTATGATATAAATAAAAAAAAATTTGGGATATAAAATGATTATTATAATATTTATATTAATTTAAATATAATAACTCATGTATGAGTAAAATTACATAAATAAGATTTTTATGAATTTAATATTTTAAAATCAAACCGGAAACTCTTATGGAATTATATTAGGAAATAAAAAACTATATAAATAATATTATATTACCTATACTATATTAGGGATAATTAACTCATGAACACTGAAAAATTACCAAGACCTCATTTTGGAATCATACGTGGAATAGATGAAACTTCTAACAAATAATTATAATTATCAACAAGAAATAAGTAATAAAATTGTAGTAATAAAATAGAAATGATTACATAATATATTACGATTATAAATAATTTTATTAAATATATGATAATTCCTTATAAATTTATTTTACAAGACATATTAATATGTCCAATAAACCAGGAAACAAGGAAATATTTTTTGTTAACTCGATATCCTTTCAACGTGGCATAAAAATTATCATTTGACTGTGTTCTTTTATGTTTGCTGTCTTCGACCATATTGATTTTTTAATTGTGATTTCACATTTATATTATAGGTATTCACATTTCATATTCATATTTAACTTTTCTGTTTATTTTTACTCTATATAATACATTATTTAAGGGGTTTTATGTACTTTAATATTCCTATATGAAATTTATTATACATTATTGATATTTGGTAAATTAATATTCACATTCCCTATAAAATATTTTATTTAATATCTAGGTTATATTTTCAGGATTGTAAAACCCTTTTCAGTGTTCCCATATTATTTACTCAATTTGATTTTTTTGATAGTATGGATTTTACTAATTCATTATTTATTTCATTGTGTTATCATATCTATTATTTTATTCTTCGACACTATTTTTTTAATATATTAATTTTTTATTAAATTTCGTCATTAGTCATGCATTATTAAAAGTAAATATTTCAGTTTTAAAATTATATATTTATTGATGATTATATTATAATGTTATATTATTATAAATAATAAATATTCACTCTATTTTTTGGGAATTTTCATCAAAGACCATGTTTACCGTATCCCAAAATATATTATTATAATTTTTTTAAGGATAAATTTTTATTATATTATATAAATATCATATTATTTCTAAATTATATTTAAATGGTCAATAATTTTCCCATTTATCAAAAATATTTTAAAAAAACTATAAATAAATGATTTATATTTCTTTTTCAACATCCATGTTAATTTTTATCGTTCACTAAAAATTAATTAAAATTTACCTTTATTCCCATATAATGATAAATTAATGAAAATTAAATTATAAATTTATTTCCTAAAATTCGTTTTGGGAAACCTAAAAATTTAATGTGTCTTTTACTATTGTTTTTAAAATAGGATTGAAATTTTTTGAAATGTATATTCCCATTTTCTATTTCATTATATTTTATTGTGTATCATTTTTCAGATTCAAAAAAAATTATCATATTTAAAAAAAAAAATAGATATATTTTGATAAAATTATTTATATACTCATTTCATATCATGATAATTATACATATTTTATTACTTTATCATGTTTAGGAATATTTTTTTACATTGTAAATGTAATGGAATTTCACTCTCATATAAAAACGACTAGGAATATATACAAATATAAGGAAGGGAATGAGCATCCATTGGACATATATATAGAATCCTAGATATATTCAAATTTTTATTAATCATATCTTGAATTAATTATTGAAAAAAGGAGAAGACCAATGTTGAAGACCTTCCCTTTGTAAATGGTTACACATACACATTCCCCAAATGAATTTACTTGTCTTCATGTTGATTGAGTTTGTGTCTTCGAAATGGTAATTAGACATTGATATTTAATAATATCCAATACATTCTTTATAATTATCTCTATTGAACTATATAAACTAAATAATCAATTGTATAAAATTCTGAAATGTTTATAATTCACCCAAGTGAAACATGATGGGGTGAAAATGTTTTATTTTCCATAAATATGGATGGATTGTTGAATCTATGTATATGTTTGACGATCTGAATAATACAATCGTAATGAAAAATTATTGTCTTCCAATAAATTTTGATTCATTCAATAATTTATTCAAAAATAAGTAATTAATTACAGTTGATCTTTTATAAATATATCAGAATTTAATAGTAAAGAATGTGGATATTATCATGATATTATTTCATACAAGGTATGTTTTTATGAACTTATAGACATGAAAATGAGAATCAAGAATTCTATTGTGATATAAATGGACAGAATGAGTATAGTATTTAGAGAATGTGTTGAAAAATTTAAGGTAGTATATAAATATAGATTTCTTATATACTCCAAAGGCATTGATGGACATGAGGATAATTTTAGTACCCTACAAATGTATTTGAAATATATTATTTAATATGAAAATTTATATTCTAAATGGATAAGGTATCATTATTGGGGTAGATTATCACCTGTAAAATGATATCCTAGGATTGTTAAAATGGAAATGTTTTTGGCGAGTAGCATATAAAAATAATTGAAATTAAGATCCAATGTTTCCTCTAATTAATTTGGTACTACTAGTGATTTGTGAGAAAATATTAATTATTTTGGAACATGTTAACAATTTTTAATTTAATGATAGATAATTATGTTTTTATATTTTAATTTGAGAAGGTATTCATTATGATAAATAATAATAAATATACTATAATCATACACACAATACCCCTAAGTTTGAAGGAATTTTGGATTATATTTGTTTTTTAATGAATGGTTTGTTTTGTGTACTCATTCAGAATAATAATGCGATAGTATTTGTCTTCTCACAGTTTATGGTTCCGTGGAAAAATTATATCACATGTGATCTATGGTTTGTAGGGGTAATATTTTATTCAGAAATATAGATGTATTATCTCAATGTAGAGCATTGTGATATATAAACAAATCATATAAGGAAAAAAATTATAATTATGTAGAAGGAGATCAATATGAAACAATGTTTATGGTTAGATATAATCATGGATTATGAATTCTCCATCCAACACCATCATGAGACAGAAAATAAAGTGGTAGATTCACAGAGTAGGAAATATCATTCAACATTATTTATGATACGGATTTAGAATGAAGTAATCATATTTGAAAAATAAATAAAGGTAATGACATTCTATAAGAAAAAACATTATCCTATTATTCTTAATTGATTAATCAGTCATCACAACATGTGATGCTATAAAATTATCAAAGGTGTAATCTGGAGATACAAACTATGTTGGATCTACGAGTAATATAAAATCCTCTTAGTTAAATATTAATGATGATGGAGTTGTGTGATATGGGAACCCACATTGCATTACTTCAATGTTGGAGTAAAAGAATGATCAATTTAGTGTTGATAATATCATAACATTCTATATCAACAAGGAAGAAATGAAGATATATGAAGATATAAGAGAACACAATTGGTGATGAACTATATAGTTATTTATTATAGAATATATATTAATATTTATAGTTTTTAAACACATGATGGATGAGAATAAAAATTCTTAAGGGATTTTGAAACCATTTCTCATAAATTACATGAAAGGGGAAACCATCACTATATAATTTGTAAAGATTCTACCAAAGTCCACCATAGCGAAATTATCAATATGGTCTTTAGTAGAACTCAATAAAATATTTCTAACTACATTTTCATTACATGGGTATTATAACATGAAGGTATTTCTATGATAAAATTTTTATATGTGGTAAGGCTTCATAGAGAACTATTATCAATTGTATCTGATCAAGATCTGATGTTCAAATCATTTTTTAGAAGATTATTCGGCATTATACAAACACGTAGTAAAAATCAAGTACTATCGATCGCCCCTAAATAGTAACAACACATGTTAGGTAAAAATAAATAATATTCATGTTTTATTTTTATTAAGAAAATATGTTTTATAAATAAAAACTACTATAATAATTTTACGTAATTTTAATTTTAGAAATGAAATATGTTTATCCTTACATAATTTAACTAAACCTATTGTATGGTTCATTTGATGTAAATATTTCAGAATTTTTTAATTTGAATATATGATAATCATTTAACGTTTTTAAATAATAATATTAAATTTAACTTATGATGAATATTTTTGAATATTAAGAATGTTATTATTATTCAATGAATAAGAAAAAATAATGATTATATTGGAAATTAAATTTTCATATCTAGTATTTATAAATTTATTTTCTATTTTGAATTATATTTGATTTTTAATTGATTTATTTTGATTGAATAAAATAAAAGTTTTCTATTTGCATGTAATTTTATTCCTTAATTTGGTATAAAATTAATTTTTATACTTAAAATGCATTTTCCTAATATTAATATTAATCTAATATTTTTTTTAAATATTAATAAATTTTTATTATGTCCATTTATTTTATGATTTTTACTGATGCTTTAATTATATTAATCAAATATAAAACTCTAGGTCATTGCTCGAGCATGTATTAGAAAAATCATTTATTTAATTTTATAATTTAAATAAATAATATTTTTTGGTTAGTTATAGTGTCCCGTGAATAGAATGGAAGAAATATATTAGTTATTTCAGAATGGTTTATATCCATATAAAATTTGTTTACATTTTTTTTAATATTAAATCAATTGAATATTAACTAAAAATACATTAATAATTTTTTATAATAATTTTTTTAATTTATTAATAAAAATTATTGAAATTCCTATTTTTAAATATGTAAATATTTTATTGAATAAAATATGAAACAAGGTATCTTTATCTTTTAGTTTTGATTTTTTTGTTACTTTCAATACCCATAAAGTTTATGTAAAAAATTAAAAGTGATAATTAGAAAAAATGAATAATAGTTGTCTAACAAAAAATATATGGGTGAAAGCATCATCTAAACATGTCAACATTTAATTTTATGTTATGATTTTGACTCATAATAAATTTATTCTATAAATATATAAATTATGAATAATTTTACAAAAAGAATTATTTTAAATCAACTTAATAGTTTAATTACTTCCATGAGTTCCCCTCCCCAATCTTATAAATTAGAATCCCACTAATATATTACTCACTCATTTAGAGCACTATATATTAGAAAATAAATACCCATATCCCTTACAAACATAACTAATCAAGTTAAATTTTCCCTAGATTGATCAAAAATCCATTCTATTTGGAATTTAGTTACAAATCAATAATCATTATCCATAGAAGTGGTTTAGTTTATAATCGAGTTTGGTCATATTATTTCTTCTTCATTTTCAAATAAATATTTTTAGACCATAATATATTAATAACATTAATACCATACATATTTTTTATTTTCATTTACCTAATTTCATTACCTATATTTAGGGTTACTTCTATAAAATTTGATATATAATAGTCATCAATACGGATAACAAACTACATGATCGTGAACCGATTTAATTCTTATTCTATATATGCCTCTCATGGTAGGTTTTAATGAAATATTTAATTTGTGTATATATATTATATATGATATTAGTGAAATATTTTTCCTCCGGAAAAAAATATATCATCAAATTTTTTACCTTTCCATTGATTCAATAATGGTGACATTGATTATGTGTGTATGTTAATTACCACCTCCAGGAAACCATGTTATTATTTTTTCACAAATAAATCACATGGTTACCATATATTTGTCTATATATAAAACATGTACTATATTTGTTATAAAATAATCATTCTTGAAGGTTAAAATTATACTAAGAATCTTTTTATCATGTCCTTTGAATAATTAAAATGTTACTCATGCGTTTATATATACTATCGTCTCAACGATTGTGATGTAATTCATTTTTCCTATCCATTATTTATATTTAGTTTGAAAAAATAATTAATATATGAAAATGATAAATATTTCCTGATTATTTTTAAATACCTGATGAAATAATTTCCATTTTTAATATTATAAATTGATCAGAGTCTATTATGAAATGAAAAATGAATTTTCCATTTTGAAATATAAATATTTAGTGATTTCTCCCACCATCATAATCAATATATTATAATTGGATAACATTAAAATATTCTATTTTCTAATGAAATAAAAAAAAGCATTTTTATGATTATTTTCAACATTTATTATAAATTAAATGGATATTTAAAATAAAAAAATGTTTTTCAGGGTCAATAGACTGTTTTAAACATATTTATTTAGTAATGATTATTTTAGAGTTTTTGGTAAATTTGTAGGATGATATGTTGTACCATTGTATACCATGGATGGGTAACTGCATAATAAACAATGTATGGGTTGTAACATTATAATCCAAGGATAGGTGAAACCAATATTCCACTATATTATATTAAGTAATGGGAATGAATTAAATTTTTAGGTTTATCATATAATATTTATTTGAATTTACCAGTTATATTATTACAATGGTAAGATATATATGAAAATGAAAACTCATTTCACTTGAATGATTTAATTAATATATATATATAACTTTACATAAATATTATTATTTCACAAGGTATGATATATGAATATTATGAGGTTTTTATTTCCCTTAATACTTATTATTATATTTTTTAAAAAATTTGTTTAGGAATCATCTTCGAATTATTGGGTATGAAATTATTTATATTGAAGTCAATTTTATATAAAAAATGAGTATTCTTATAGGTTTTCCCAGATTAATGGGATTATTTATTTCTTAATTTCATTTTATATGTTATTTACTATTATTTAAGTGTTCATCCAAGGTTATCAATTGTTTTTTAATAGTGTTTTAAGAATTAATATGTACAATGATGATGTAAAGTTAAATTTTTATAATATATAAATGACAAAAAATCATGTAATATATTTAATATTTTATATAGTGAGAAGATGGATATAGAAAAAATGTGTCCACTTTATAATGAGGTATTTATTTATGTATCGGGGATGAACTAATTCAGAAAAAATAAGACTAGAAAGTATCATTTTTAAGGAAAAAATTAAATATTTAATAAGAATGCAATTTTTTTATTGTATTGGGCTGGGTATGTATAGTTGGTATTAGATATAGGGTTTTTATAATTTTATGCATCATGAAAAAATATATAAATACAATTTATACATTTTGAATTGTGGATATCATTATACACAAAAAAATTAACATAATTATTCATCAAAATAACATATATTTAGAATTTTTTTCTATTTTGGAAATGTGGATGTTGTTTTATGAAGGCATCAAGAGGAAAATATTCATCCAAATAAGTAGTGTGGAATGTTTTGACATTAAAATAATATTTTGTTTTATTATAGATCACTTTACACTACATATAAATGTTCGTGGAATCCATGATATTGATAAGTTAGATCTAAAACATATGGAATATATCAATAGTAGATAATTTTATGAGATTACACCATCCATCTATCAGTTGATATTATTTCAATGAGATATCCAGGGGATGGATTAAGGACCATAAATTTATATTCAACTTAATGTTTGTGATGATCTTCAATACATAAGTCAGGGTTGTAAATGTCTTAAAGGTGAATCTAATCAATTTTGGTCAATGATATAGAGAAATATAATATATCAATTCCATCTAATGGGGAAAATTTGAATAATATTTTCCATGAGAAATATTTTCCTATAGTTTTTCAGTTAATGATATAAATTAAATTATTGTAATTGATATAGAAAGAGTTAATATAATATGTGTGTATGGAGAAAACTCCAATTGATTGGAAATGCATGGACCATTTTTTGAGATCCTCATATTATAAATTATATATTTACTCTATAATAATGATGATATATTTAATATCATTTCCTTCCCATGAATTCAAAATCTATGAAAATCTTGTTTGGTGATTTGATAATGTTAAAATAGAGTTTTCTAATGGTCATGTATCCCATGAAACCAAGAATTAATATGAGAAAATGGAAGACATTTGGAAATAAATTATAAAATAAATCTGGTGGTTGGAATCCCTATTCCTTATTTGTGATAGTTGTGGTAAAAATGAAACATTGGACTATATTATTAAACATACTATGTTGTTATAATGTGTTTTTTTGGGTATAAGGATTTTTATTGGAAATAAAAAAAATTGTTAGAGATAAGACAAATATTGATTAATATATTGTTTGATATTTTAGTTTTATTAGATGGCTCATTATGTTGATTCATGACTAATGAAGACAATGAATGAATTGAATAAATAAGACTATACGTTGAATGATGTAGTGAAATTCCATGTATCAACTTCGGTATATGATAGGATATAAAATTAAGTGGGAATATTGGGAACTTATTTTTTATTCAGAATATTGTAATGTATGTTTTGATTTATGGTATAAAAAATAATTTATATTTTATTAATTTTCAAGTAAATTTTTAATTTCACCTCACGAAATGAATTCATGATTTTTGGTAAGAGCACCATGGGGTAGTATTATCACAATAAGAATTTACAATATCATCTTACAAACATATATGTAATGGATTAACTAGAAAATCCTTTTATCATTCCTGTTGTTGAATTGTATTTTATTCTTCTTATGGAATAGATTTTATATTATCATGGATAGATATATTAAAGATGAAAAGGATGAATTTTTTAAAATTATATTCTCTATTATACAAATCAATTCAAACCATTGATAACATATTAAGATGCAATGAAATAGTTAAGATATCGAAATTAATGTTAACAATATCAAATTGTTGACTAAAGGAAAATGTTCAGATTAATGATGTAATGGTTGTAAAATAATATCAAGATGATATTACTAAGAAATTTTTCAGTGTTATACATGATCATGAATATATATTCACCATAGTTAATGTTCATGATGCTAAAATATTTAAAAACACCCTAGTTTAATAGATCATGTTAAGAATACTTAATTGAAAATGATGTTATAAGAGTTTTTGGATAATGAATTTAGACATAAAAAAATCAACTTGGGGTTCCCATTTTTTGTTAAAATTAAGTATGGTTACATAATGCTATGAATTGATTTTAAAACGATTAATGATACTAATATTATGGAACATTATTATTTTTCCTCATATATATGACTTAGATTATCATATATAAGGATATCAATATCTTTTAATTGTTGATATAATGTTCCTCTACCACCAGGTAATGGTGGATTAGGATTACATTATAGAAACATAATTTCATATTAGGTATGGGAGTTATGATTTTATGGTTATACCCATTGGGGTAAAAAATTATTGCACTTAGATTATAGAATTTATGAAGATAATTTCAATAAATATTTTAATATATTTTTGGTAATGTTTATTGATGGAATTATGGTTTCTAATAAATGTTGTGAGGATTATGAAATATATATTAGTATTTTTCTATAAACAATGAATGAAAATAAGAAATATGAAAAATTTAGCAACTATTAATTTTGATTACATTATATTTCATTCATTGGACATATAATAAATTATTATGGCATAACTATTGATCATAATGAAACTAATGTGGTTGATTAGGGACCATGGACTAAAAATATTACTATAATTCAGTATTTTATGGGGTTCTGTGGATATTAAAATATGTTTTTTGAAAACATTACAAGATAATCAATATCACTAACCATTATAATATTATATGGAGCTCGACAGGGCTGGAAAAAATATGGTGAATGTTTCATGGAGTTGAATATATGATTATTGAATTCATATATTTTAGATCATCCTTACTGAAATGGGGTCATTGTTATCTATGTCAATTTTTCACTGAAGGTACTACGTATTATTTTAATTTATTCTAATTGGGTAATTTTATATTCATAACATCAATTTTAACCTCATGTGTAAAAAAAACATACATATGAACGAGAACTAGTTACTATAGTGTGTTATTTAAAAATTTGGATACATCATTAATATTTAGTAATATTTGAATGATATAATGATCATAAATTTTTTACAAATATGATTGTTCATAAAAAGATGAAAATTATATAGGGGAGATGGAAATAATTGATAAAATATCACATATAAATTACTCATTACCACCCACCTATATTAAACACAGTAGTTACTATATTGATTCAAAAAGATAATGCATCATTAACTATGCTAAATCAAAAACATGATCCTTTATGTAATTATTTTATGAATGTTGATGTAAGAACAACCACAATTTATTTTTTTGTGTGGTTCTAATCCTCTTCATCATAATTGTTTAAGCATGTGATTTGTATATATCATGAATATATTATTTTGTGTTTTGTTACATTAAATAATATATTTAAATGATTCTTCAATATAATTTATCAATTTATTGTTCCATTTTTTATGTCATGTAATGTTACAATATAATATTTTAAAATGTTAAAAAATATAATTCATATTATTGGTGATTTTAAGCGGTAATAAACCATATTATTAATGATGATCATAGAGCATTTTTATTAGATTGAATTGATGAATCGATGCAAAATGAGGCATATTGAGCAAAAAAATGACCTTAAAAATAATTTATATCATTTAACATATTTTAATAGTGTTGTTCATGAAAGAGAAAAAAAAATTATTTGAATAAAATAAATATCCATATTTACATGTGGTGATATAATTTACATGTTGTGTAAATTTTTATGATTTCATTAAAGTACCTGGATTCAATGTATGTTTATTATTTAACACAATATAACACCCATTATCCACACCATAAAAATTTTGGACTAATATTCAATTACTCTAATTAATAACATAGCCTATACAGAGCCCATATATTGAAGGCAACCCTATTGATGTTTGAGAGAGCTGGAGACCAGTGCATGGTTAGAGAAGATGCATTTTTTAGGGTACTCCCTTGATTCATCCAAAATTTCATTAAAAATTATTTTACATTTCTCTTTAATTGGTACTATCTCATCAATATGATGAGGGGGTAAAACCTCCTTTTTGGTGGGTTATGTAATGGATGGGTGAATTCACTTTTGTATTGTCTACTGATAATAAGTTCATATATTTTTGTTGATGTAATTATTTAGTCAAATTCAAATCAATATAATTTAATTTTCTCATGAACATTGAAAATAGAATTTAAATTAAACTATAATATTAAACAATTGAAATCACTAAAGGATGAATGAATAGTTTAAAATTTGGGATAAATAATTATTACATATTTTATCCAAACAAACATGATTCAGTTCAATCCTAAATTAATTGTCCAAGGAAAATAAGGGTTTTTTGCATTATGGAGGTGATAGAATGGCCATTTGATCATCCACATCATGAATCCAACATAAACAATTATTTAGTTAACCTATCTTATAAAATCCTAGTACACCGAAACTATAAATTTAAAAAACCCAACCACACTTTCAAAATATTATCCTAATAAATTAATATACATAATTTTCATTAAAATTCATTAAAATTAATCAAACTGGTCCATTTGGGACCACATTGTTAAACCAAATAAAATAAATTCTTTTTATTACTTAATTTAAATAATACATTGTCTTTGTGGGTCACCCTCTAACATATCCAATACATGATTTTAAATAATTTTCTACAATTTTCGTATTTTTTCAATTTTTTATTTTGATTTACACTATCTAGACAGAACGATGCCCTGCAGGTGTATCACTATGTTCAAAAGGATGCTAATTTTTTACTAAGAATTTATAAATGCTTAATATTGGTAGGTGTCACAGATTTATTATCATAACAAAAAAATTTGGTATTCCAAAATTTTTATTTTTTATAACCCATAGTAAAAGAAAGAGATATTTATTGGGGCTCATATAACTCCACTGTTCATTCATAAAAAATGTGAAAATTTATAGTTGGAAGAAATAATGAATCATAATTTTTTATTTTAATATTTAAGGAATGAAATTTAGACATGTCAATGTAGATAAAAAATTAAGAAAGTGTATACATTATCAATTTAAATTCTTAGAATTGAAATGGGACAATATATCTATTGATTTCTTTTGGGGATGAATAAAGACATCCTGATGTCATAATTATATTTGTGTAATTTTTTTATATTAACCAATTCTAAATATTTTTAATCAAATAATACTTAATAATGCCTTGGGATAAAATTAATCAAAATTGTGTTAATTAGATAGAGAAATTAGTAGATTCCCTCTTTTAATTTTTTATGATCACTATCCTAGATTCACCACTAATTTCATGAAAGAAAATTAGACGTTGTTAGGTACTAAATTAGTTCAAAAGGAAAACTACATCATTAATCATATAGAAAAAATACAATATATGATTCATGATTTGGAGGATACATTTTGATCGTGTTCAATAGATTTTAGTGTAATTTGGAATCAATGTCTCATATTGATTTTTTTATTATAATAGTATTAATTCTTGCAGATATATGTCATCATTTGGGGAACAGTATATAATGTTTTTTCTAACACTAGCATATATGGGAGATGAAGGGGAAATAATGTTATTTGGACTATAATTGGAAGAATAAATAGTTGAGAGGGTGACTGTGGTTTTGGAACACTAGATGACATCGTAGAGTAAGTATAAATATTATGTTGATAAATAAGGAAGATATTTTTTAGTGTATGGTGATAATGATATGATCAATGTATCATCATGGAAATGTGATATACGTTTTTATTAAAAGGGAACATTAATTTTATTCTTCATTGGGCCATATAAAATATATTATAATGTTGGATCACTTCCATACATATCATTATTTCATCTTTTATTATATACATTAAAAAATGGATGTCTCTTTTTCGAAGAATATAAGACAAATTCATCTTAGATTTTTTTTGCACTGAAGTTGGCACCTTGATGGAATTAATTTCATATGAAAAAAACTAGTATATATTCATTAATAATTTTTAATTTTATTTATAATAATTAAATTCATCAAATTATTGTATTTAATAGAAACTATATAGTTAAAGACGTAATATGAGATTCATAAATTCCAATGAAGGAAAAATATCCTCAGTTGTATAAGTATTGAAATAACATGAGAGGATTTAATTTTAAAAAAGGGGATGAATTTAAACATAGTGGCGTAGTTATAAAAAAACAATCATTTTTTCTTAATAATACTCATTAATAATATTTTTTCAAAATATAATCACTATAATATTAATAAGTAATATTCTTGTAAAAAAATTAATAAATTTTATTTTTAATAAAATTATTTAAATATAATATATGGTTTTCCTCAATAGAAGGATTTCTAAATATTATATCTTTAATAATAATAATATAATTTTCATATTAAAATAAAAATCATGAAAATTGTTTTTGGTTATTTTGTTGGTAATTTTATGAAAATTTTGATTTTTATAGAATTATGAAATATAATGTTTTTATTAGAAAATATATTTTTTTATGATTTCTAAATTTAAAATTATATTTTGTATTTGTTTTAAAATTTAATAAAATACAATTTATTTAATAAAATAAAAATATTTTCATTCAGATGAATTTAATACAAAAATGTGATAATAACATACATATAAAAATAATTTCATAAAAAACAATTTTTGTCATGTTTTACATGTTTTATTTTAAACTAAATTTTCCTTCTTATAAATATTTAATCATTAAAAATTAAATACATATTTTGAATTTGTAAATATTATTTTTTAATATTTCATTCTTATTTCTTTTCATTATGAATAAAAACTGTAGTTCATTTTTGTTTCCATAGTATTAATAAAATGAGATAATTAGTGTTTCATCATATGTAATAAGGAATAAAATTTATTAAAAATAATTACATTAATTATTTGGATGATTCAATTTCATATATAATCAGACATAATTAAATTATATGACATTAGGTTTCCATTTATCCATGAATTTGAACTTTAATCTTTTTATGTAACAGATAATGTCAAAAGTGTAACTCTCATGCTTTAAATATATGTAATTTTTTCCATCGGGATAGAAATAAGTTATGTTCTTTACAATATTTTATTATAACACACAACTTAATTTTCGATCATGTCAATTTACTATAATTTTTTAGTGTCGAATTAATTACCATAAACGATTATACGACATAGGCTCATTGTGTGTTCATGAAGAAGAATTGTCTTATAAATTATTTCACAAACTCTAAAAGTAATAATTTATATGATTTATTATACCACAAAAATATTATAGATTAAAATAAAATATATTATAATTTTAATGTATTATTTTATATATATATATATTATTTTTATTTTATTCACTGTTAATTTTAATTGAATATTTACAAAAGTAACATTTATGGTATTTTATGTAAAAATATATTCTTAAAATAATGAAATATTATTTTATTTGGAAAAGATGTTAAGAAATCTATTCAAAATACACATTTCTCCAGGTGTTTTTCACTTTTACTTATATATTAAGATTCTAGATAAATGAATATAAAACCATTTCATGACATAACATGTAATAATGGTTAATAGGGGTTAGAAGAATAATATAATGGTCAATTAAATTAACAAAAAATGTATAAATTTAATTTTATAATATTTTATATACTCATAATTTCCAAATATTATAAATATATGAATCTATTTCTATTTTCTTATGAATAATATTTTCTATTAATTAAATAGATTATAAAATTCATATAGTGCCCCTACATTCACTTATAAATGGAAACCTCATATCCTCTGATACTAATGCATTTTGACACTATATATCAATCAATACCAATACATTTCACTTAATAAAATACATGACATTTTATTATAGTCATATTTTTTATCATAAATCAATTTCAGTAATTCATTATGTACAAACCAAAAGTAGTAGTCTAAAAAAGAGGCATATTTTATAATAGATCCTTTTCATTTAATTTATTCTTCTATAGGAATAAAATTTATTCAACCATGATGAATAGAAACCCCACATTTTTGATCAAATGATTTGATTCAATCCCTCCTTTGGTTCTTTTATTAAACATGGTTTCCTGGTGTTCCAGGATTGAAATTATCCTGACTCATGTGTTATTAATCAATTACCATGTCAATGGAGGTATTTTATGACACATGGACTCCTATTTTGTCAAATTAATGGTATTATTTTGTGGTGTTTTCGATTTGGATTAGTGTCCCTCTTAGTGGCACCACTTGTTGGGTAAGTTGTTAGGGTGGTTTGTACCCATGAGATGGATGTGTCATGGTTTGAAAACGTTGTTTTTCATTTTCCAATTTTAAACCCAATCATTGACCTATAATTCCTACTTGTTTTCCCACTTGGAACCATATATTCTAGTGGATAATGAAATGGTTTTGGGTTTTTAGAACATGCCGAACGGTTTGTCCACACAGTTCAAAATCGTGCATGGGTGTCCAACATATTAAAATTTGATTCATTTTGACCATTTCACCCTTTCATGAATAAAACAATTCCACCACTCCCTTCTTCGTTTTGTTCCCTACCTACATGCATATGCTCAATTCCCTCTCCCCCTCCCTTGGGACTCAATTTTGAGGGTATATTTGATGTTGGAAACATCAAAATCATGTATATAAACCATTAACTCTTCGATTTATACCCTTTCCATTTTGATTTTACACAATTTCACAATGTCTAAAATGTCCATAAGTTTGGGATAGAAACTAGGGTTCAATTTGGTGTATTTAATCTCAAATAATGTGTTCTAGGGTGAGATTTATCTTCTATGTGGTTTGGCAGTTGTTCGGAAGAAGTTTCACAACAATTTTTGAATGTGCCAACAGAAAAGGTTGGTAGTACCATGTTATGACATTCCATGATGAGTTATCATGATTGATTTACTTTATTTTCATGTTCATAATATGTTTTTTGTGGTAAAAAATTGTTTTAAATGGATTTGGTTACATATTTAATTTTATAGTTTCATTTTCGCTTGAAATTGGGTGTTTTTGATGT
This sequence comes from Viscum album, assembly GCA_963277665.1. NCBI lineage: Eukaryota > Viridiplantae > Streptophyta > Magnoliopsida > Santalales > Viscaceae > Viscum > Viscum album. The sequence continues at coordinate 963,986,745 of OY728133.1, read as the reverse complement.
GTAACCCTTGGGGGTATTTTTTGGGTGTGTTTTATAAAAAATGAAATTGTTTTACTGAATCTGTTTGGGCTACCAATTATTTGTATTAGGGTATTGGTGTGCCTTTGGGTTTAAAAGATCATTTATTAATGGGTTTTATTTTTAAAACCCTGTTATGCCTCTTTTTATGCATTTTTTAAAATGTGTTTACATAATGGCCATTTTATGTAGTATTCTTCGAGGTGATTTTTTAATACCCATGTGAGTTTTAATAAATATTTTGATGGATTCTAATTCTATATTGTATTGGTATATGCGAGTTTTATCATTGAAAGAGGGTGCACAAATAACTTTTCTATGGAAAACATAGTTAAACCCCTTGGGATAGATTTATGAAAATTGTAAATGTTTTATTAGGTTAAAGATTGTGGGAATAGATTTATTTGTAAGGTTTTGGTGAGTGGGTTCACATAAAATGAATTTATCGAAAGATAATGTGGTCATTTGTGATATAAATCGTTTTGATACTATTTTTAAATTTTTCGAGTTGATTTATGAAATTGTGATGTGGTTGATGAACATGGTTGTGGGATATTATGTGTAAGTGGGAAGAGAAAATGTATTTTTTTATTAAAATGTGATTACATGACATATGAGGGGGCTATTATGTGATGTTTCTCTCATTGGGAATGATTTTATGAATCTTTTTATGGAATTTTTGAATTGTGAATGATATGAAAAATGTGGTGGGGTTTATTTTCTGTATTATATGAATTTCATAATCAATTTGAATGAAAAGGGAATGATGTGACTTGTTTGATCTACATGTAGTTTGATTGGTGAATTTGTGTTATATGGGTGGTATTTTTATGTGACAATTATATTTCATGGCTTTGTTGAACTTGTTTGAGCACAAGAAGAAAGCTCAGGTATCTAGGTGGGTGTACCTGTACTAGTATGTTAGAGATCATGTGGCGTTTTTCTTCAGTTTTACATAGTTATATTAATTATTAAAACACAAACTAATCTATGATTAAGATGATTGGGGGACACTAAGTTATTGGTATGTTCCTCACTAGTGGATCATTCACGAGAACAGATATTGTGATTGTTACTCTCACCTATATATGAGGTGCCTGGGACCCAGAGTGAGCTAGTGACTATGGGTTATTTCTAATTACTTGTGGCCATTAGTATCATTGTGCATACAACAAGAATATGGTATGGTTTGCTGGAAAATTCAGTATCATTGAAATTAATTTTTAAAATTGTTGATTCATTTAAATATCCCACTTGAAAAATGATTTTATCTATAGTTGCATCATTTATAAATTTTAACTGGAATTTCCTGTTTATGAAACCATGCATGATTTTATCCATTGAATTTTTATCACATGTAGTCTATTTGAGGTGGTATCCTACTGGTCTTTGGTTTATTCACTAATTACTACATTGGTTGTAAGTAGACTTGGTTACATTTTTCATAGGTTTGGATACAGTTTTTAGTGATAGTGGTTTGGGTTTCTAGAGGTATATCCTCATTCATTTTTATGGAGATGGATTGAGGGTGACTCCCCCATGCCCTAAAGTGGTTTTTGGATATCCATATTTGGTTTTGTTACATGGTAATGGTTTTTTGACATTGTTTCAAATGTTGTAGTTCAGTTCTGAATTTTTTTGAAAGATTTGCTATTTTGAAAATTCTATATTGGTTTTATTGGACTAGTTTATTGTTTTATGTTTCTAAAAACAGGTAAGTCATTCACAATTTTTTATTTATTATGCCTAGGAACTTGTACCAGAACATTGGGATTGGGACCCCCCTTGGGGCCTTGTCACTGTCTGGGTATACATCTGGTTTTGATTACGACAAGATATGGTTTGTGAAAAAATAGAATCATAGGAAGTTCATGTTAACTCTTTAGGTCATGTTATTTGGGGAATAGTCAGGATAATCTAGATTTAGGTTTGTCAGGATGTGGCATTATGGTTTTGGGTAGTGTTCGTGATTACCACACATCATGATGGGATTCAATTTACTAGGGGAAGTCGGGACTTATCTGAGTGCTTTGGTTATTTTGGATTGATGATAATTCAGGGAAATGAAATGATATTTGGGTTAATGGTATCAATGAGCTCGTAGGGATTGAAAATCCATGTGGAGAAGGGTATATTTCCCTAGAACAGTCTCTGTGATAGAGAAGTGATTGTGTATGGCAGACATCCATATGTCCAAGTCACCCTCTGATGCAAGTTTCCCATCAAATTGTATTTTTTTCGTTTTTTTTTTGATATTTTAGACATTCGGTTTTAAAAAATTAATGACATAATTTTAAAAAGTGTAGGTGTTTTGTGATTCTATTTTGATAAATAAATAATTGTCTGATTATTGAAATTCATGAACTAAAATTTCATATTATTTTTATATGGATAATTCTTTGTGTACACCTCTTTTGAAAGGAAGAAATTAAGTTAATGTTGGTTTTAAAAAAGTGTCCCCAATACAGTTTTATAAACCATTGATAGGTGTTTTAATTGAATGAGATGTTTGGAAATTGATGTGAATTAATTGAAAGTGAGTTATTATCTAAATGGTTCTTCATGTCTAATTTTTTTTTATTTTTTAAATAATTATTTTGATTTAATGGTATGTGGTCTCGAGAAAAATGATGTATTGGTTGACTATTTTGGTAATGAAATTTTTAATCTTTTTCATTTAGAATATTAGAATTTCAATAAGATACCACATGCTTGAGGTTTTATAGGATGATTTATGGTTGATTTCATGGCTGTATGAGTGTTGGGATGTATATGAGGAGGGTTCCCAGTGTGGCACAAGAACATGCATGTGTGAGGCCCATGGGGTACAATTGGTGGATACGCTAACCGCATAACCGTTTATTTTCATATAAATGTTTTTAAAGGAAACCATGATTTCGTGAGGACTGGTTTGGACTGGTGTGGTATATGTATTTTTGGAAATTTTTTTGTTTGTACGATTTTTGTTGTCTAATAACCCCTTTTGTTGAACGGTGTTTTGCGATTGTGTTCGGTTGGTAAGCTGTGTTGAAGGGCTGGTTAGTGATCTTCTTTGAGAGATGATTCAGGATCCCTTTACAATGGTTCCCTTCTTTTGATTTGATCTGGATTTTGGCATGTCTTGACCAATGGAACATCTTGGTTTTTTCCTTGAGTCCTATCATTGGAAAAGGTACGCCCCTACAAAGGGTCAGTGCATGACTAAAGTGTATCACGAATTGTTTTTCTATAGGAAAATTTTTCAGTAGAATCAATACAAGGAATATTTTTCATGATCATTAGAGATTGACTTTAAAAAAAATTAATTAATTTTATTGTGGATCATCTTGTTGTAGGAGAGTGATCATGGATGGTTGAAATAAAAATTTGTATCTTAATTTACCTGATTCTTCGATGATAAAAGTGTTCTGGGATTGATAGTGTGGATGAATGTTTGGAAGGTGTCTATAACACCCTGAGATTTTATTTAAAATATACATTTTAATTTCATTTATGTCTTGTGCTATACTCTACACCAAAAGGAACTTGAATTACACAAATCCCTGACTTGTCTTGCATTACACACAATCACGACCTTGCACGATAGCGTGTGTTGTACGCAATATCGAGTTTCACTAAACAAAAATATGTTTTTAAAATTTCATATAAATTAGCCATTATGAATAGTAATACCCACTTTTTGAAATCATAAAAATTTTGTGTTTCAAAATGGACTTCATTTGTGGATTCAAAATATCGAATTTGTCTTAGGGTGAATTTTTGGTATTTTTCTGAAAACATTCAATTTTTGATGAATAGTGAAAACAATGAGATACTATTTAAAAATCGACTTTTTATTTAAATAATTATTTATATTATTTAAATTTATTTTATGTAAAAATTGATACATAATACCTATATAAGTTCAATGTAATTAATTGAAGTTATTTAATAATAATTTTAGAAGTATACAAATTTTATTGAATATTTTCACCGCCTTTTACCCACCTCCTAGGATAATTTGGAAATTCACATAAAACATAATGTTACTGCTTCTGTGAGTGGAATTCTGAAAATCTGGGAGACACGGTTAATATCAAAGACTAAAATTTGGTTTAATGAGATGAAAATAATTTTTGGCGAATATTAACTTTTTACATTTATTTACCACAGTTAAAAGTAAACAGGGCATTTAAGGGTTAAAATGATATTATTATTACCCTAACACAGGTCATAATTCTATTGGATAAGTGTAATTCGAACAAAAACAACATTAGGAATAAAATATACCCATATAGGTCCACTTGGATTAGATTAGGACATGTATTATTAATTTATTTAAAGAAGGGTTAAAATAGTTGAAATCAATGTTTAATAACTAAATCATTTTTAATATAGGGTTATACATAATATAAATTCGACTGTCAATATTTATTAGAAAGATAAAAATATTTCTTACCTATTGGTATTTCATTTATAATTTGTAGACATTAAATAAGTTATGTTATTTATGACACAACGGTGATGCAATAATTACCTAAATAATGAAATATTAAATTAATTGATGTTATAAATACCAAAATAAATGTAATTTGAGACTTTTTATGAATTACAGTAAATTTATAGGTTAATACTACATGTCAGTATAGGATTAATTAACTTTGTTCGAACTAATCATGCTTTTATGATTTTCACAAAAATCCATTACCAAATAGTTTCAAAATTGACATAATATTATTTGAAAACAAATATTATATTATTAATTGTTATTATATTCCTAAAAATATAAGGATCATCCAAGATACTTATATCATGATAGGTGTATCATTACTGGACCACTTGGGGGTAGCTTGGATGTATATGGTATGTTTATTAACTATATAATATAAAAATACAAAGTGACATGGTAAATGTCAATCTAATTAACTAAGATTTCAATCTAAAGGATAAGGTTAATATAATGACCCAAACCTGTCTAAAATATATTGGTTGAGAGTATTTCTACTTATCCCCACCTTAGCTTAAAAATAAACCAATTTGGAGCTATTCAAAACCAAATATGACTTTATTATAAAATAATATTTTATGTTTTTCCAAAGGTGCCCCTCTCCTCCCTTATAAAAAGGGAACCCCTTCCCTCTTATATTCAAATACTTTTGAGCCTTGAATCTCGGAAAACCCCTACCAATTTCTCTTCACCACTTCCCTAGAATCATTGTGGAGGTTCTGTTCTTCTCAAAAGGCAATCTCTACTTCCTTATGTGGAATCTTAAAGGAGGTGTGTCGAAGAAGAGGTAATCTCTTCTTCCAATTCTCTCAAGTTTCTTTCTTCTTATACTTATTCTTCATTAGTTTTCTCATTATAAAGTAATAACATCAGTATTACTTATATACTGATATGTTATTGTAAATATAAAAAATCCTTATTTCACCTACTATCCATCCTATGGAAAATGAAATCACCACGGGTGCGTATGTACGGAATACCATCTCCACGCCGTGGTGCGATTTGTTTTTGACCACCACCTTACTTGGATGGGTATAATGGTGTAAATATATATATATATATATGATTATTGTAAATTGATATTGATTCTGAAATATTATACATACACTTCTAAACAATTACACGATCATGGGAATGATATCATCGCTCGTGCGTACGTACGGACTACTGTCTCCACGACGCGATGAGATTCATTCCCTATGTTAACCATTCATGAATGATTATAATGTGTATATAATGAATAATAATGAAATATATGACATAATACTGATATTGGATTTATGTGTGTGTATATATATGTATTTCATCTACTTAATTCCATTCAATTAAATTAGAAAATGAAAACAATGTTCATGCGTATGTACGGCCTACCGTCTCCATAAACGATGAATTTCATTCCATTTACTAATATATCATATATATATATATATGATCAATATATATTATATATAAATCATGTTTTACATTCTAGAGTTATTTAAATCAGTATATAAGTAATAATTTCAAGAAGAACAAGTTGAAACACGTATGATAAATGAAACGATTTTACCCAAAATGCTGCTTGAACATGGAATTTACAAAAGAACAGGTAATATAAGATGTAAGGTAAGGGATAACATTTCCAATCTCCTTTTTCCCCGAGATTGCTTATTCGTAAGTATTTACTGGGGTTATATTTATCATCCATGTAACTGTTATCTAAAAATGTTTTCATGTATGTTTAATGTCCTTTTTACCCATTTTTCACTTTTTCTACATGGTATGTAAGGAATCGTTCTTTTTTTTACCATACAAGGTACTTTTTGACTTTTTTGACAAAGGTAGGAGAAGAATGTTATTTTTATCTTATTCAGCATGAACAGATTTTTATGGTTTCATAACGCCTCATTTTCATAAAGCATCCTATACAATATTTCATGATTATTTTCAACAAAACCCTTTTATTTTAAAATTGCATGGCATTTTGTGAAAAGAAAATGATTTTAAAGATGAAAGGATATTTTCCTCAAGATTTCATTTCAAGTGATTTATCAAAATTATATTCCATATAAAATGGAATTATTTAATATGATTATGTTGAAGTATAATGTCTCCATTATTTACATGGTTTGATTATTCTTATGATGAAATGATATCCATTTTTTATATGGATTATGTTATGATGACATGATGCTTAAGAATCCCATTCTATTACACAAGTTATTCTATGATGTATGATTTATGATTTTGTGGCACATGAAAGAATGATTTCATTATGAGATAGGTGGGACCTATATCTCCCTACATTTCATTGGGTAATGATTTATATCTCATGGTATACACATGGCTGGAATGGTATGTTAATCTGGTTTAGTAATACAGGACTGGAATGAGTAGTGTACTCGATTCAGAGGGGGACTTTGTCTACTAATATGGTCTTGGAGGAAATTCCATGGATACGATGTAAATCATATCATGTGGTTAATGGTTTCAACAATCACATGTTTTATTCCCATGGTATTTTATCATGATTAATGTTTCTTTATGATCTATGCCTTATATACTGCAATGTTTTATGTCATTGCCCAAGATTTTTGAGTTTAAACATTATGTTCATGTTTTTAAGTTCAAATGTATATGACTTGTATTACTTAATCCATGTTTACCCTTACTGAGCATTTGAGCTCACCCTTTATTTGTTTTCTTTTCCCTATGATTTCATTAAAGGTTTTAGGTAAGAAAACCAAAAGGGGAATATATTTATGGGAGATGTTGATGATATTTCTCCACGATTAGAGGATTATATTCCGAGTTCCCAAAGACACTAAACTATTACAGTCTTTGTGTGTCTGTTTCTGTTATGTATTAAGTATTCCACAATATAAATGTAATGTCTATGTATGTAATGATTCGGGTCTCTACAGTTGGTATTAGAGGAAAAGATTAGTTAACCTTTTGAAACAAGTATGCGAAAACATTAGTGAGATCCCTAGAGATATTTCTATGGCATGTCTAGGGATGTACCTAAGGATAAGTATAAGTATAGTTTATTGTCCTAGAATTACAATAATAATATTAGAATTTAACCTAAGATGTTAGATATCGAAGGTACCCTCCATTTATTATGTTGTTTTCCCTATCATGATTTTTTCCTCTCACACTGTTCTTTTTTGGGTTTTAGATGATGGATAGAACCTGAATGAACTGTGTTGATCAATGTAATTGACAATACAATTATTTTCCTCCTGAACAAACCTATGTTATTGGATATGGAGTGAAAAATTTTATTGCTATACTTACGGAAGCTATGAACCATTCTGTACTTCAAAATGAGAAGAGAAGGGAACAATATTCTATTGAGTCCTTCATGAGGCAACATCCACCTTCTTTCAATGGGTCTTATAATACACTTGTTGCTGAACAATGGATTAGTAACATTGAAAAGATATTTTCCATACATCGCAGTTTGGAACATGATAAAGTCATTCTAGCTGTTTACCATTTATAAGGTGAAGCAGACTAGTGGTGGACTGTAATTAAGAATACGAGGCCCGAAGATGAAATTGAATCCATGGAATGGGATGTGTTCAAGAAATTGTTTTTCAGTAAGTACATCCCTCTTATTCTTCGAACAAAGATGTAAAAAGAGTTCCTTGAGATTATGCAAAAGGATGATGAGTCTGTTGGTATATACAAAGAAAGTTTTTCAAGTCTCTCAAGGTATTCATCTGGCTTTATCATCCAACCAGAAAGTAAAGATGATCGATTCTTCAGTGGCTTAAAACCAAGTCTTCGAAGGGTATTAGCTATAAGAGACTTCAGTAGATATGAAGAAATTGTGTGTTGTGCTATCATGGTAGAAATGGAAGATGGTGTTACATATCCATCTCATGGTATGGACAAGAAATGAAAGATATATTTCAAGGAGAAATCTCAGAACAATGGTGAAAAGAAGATGAATGTTTCTTTATTCACAAAGTGAGGAAAGAAGCATCGTGGATATTGTATTAAAGAGACTAGAAAATGTTATATATGTGTAAAGTATGTTCATCGAGCAGGTGAGTGTCGAAGTAATGGAAAAAGGGTTTCTAGTGTTGTGAATAAAGAAAAGACTACAGAGAATGCACCACCAACACTTCAATGATTCAAGTGAAATTTAATAAGGAATTATTCTAATCAATTCCCTAATACATGGGTTAATGATGATCGACATGAGCAACCACATAAGGAAAATGACAAAGGGATGTCACATGTGATCACTATTGGCGATGTTGAATATGACAACGATGTGGTGGAAGGATTAAGTGTTTATGTAATGGGATTCCAAACTAATGTTGTATGTAGTATTCTGGAATATTGGAATATTTATGTATTGGTCTATTGTGGTTTTCAATAATTTAATTGTACCAGTAACCATAGAAAGTGCTTGAGATATTTTTGGAAAGAAGTTGATATGTGCATAATGAAGGGATAAGGAGAAAATGAAATATTTGGCAGTATTCATGAGCTCATGACTGATATAAGGACAAAGTTATATCATAGTTTGAGTATATAGAATTTTTGGATTTTGGTATGTGGTATGAGTTAACTTTTGACAGCATTCCGGTTTTCACTATGGGTCAATGAGTATTCATTTTTCAAGAGAATACATGATTAAGGTATTCAAATGATTGGAATGTTACCAACAAGATATATGAGGGACAAATGATGGTATTTACATGCTTGTTATATAGACTTTTTAGTAATCGTTCTCTTTGTACTATGAGTTTGAAAAGATGTATTTTAGATAATCCTAAAGATTCGAATGGATTATGATGAGCATAAGTTAGAATTTTTTAAGGATAGAATTTTTTTTCAATTTTATTGATAGAATGTTATAATAGTATAGTTTTCAGAAAAGGAAAACCCGTAGGACAGGTGACAACCCGTCATGTCGGACAAGGATGCCAGAATCAAACACACAACCAAAGTGCGATAGGCCTTTATTGCCTCCCACTAGCCTACAAGAAGTCCCTAGTTAGTAGAAAGTAGTTTTATTTTATTAAGCGCAATAATATCTAATGTATCAGTACATTTTGGCAACCATATACAATTAATCTTAGCATAGATAGAATTATGTATATTTAATAAATTATGCTAAACTTTTTGCGATAGAAATAGATGGAATGACCTATCATTCTATTGCATAATCTACTAACAATTCACAGAAGACAAATTCAACATCATTTCATTAAGTGATGAAGTGGAAATTATTCAAGGCACAAGCAACGATGAGATGATACTGAAATAACGTAAGTATTTCTTCTAATTCAAATTCTTCAACTTTATAGAAATGATCTTTAAAACAAAAAAATGTTGTCCTAGTTCTCTCATATCTAATGAATCATATGGTACCTTATATCATCACAAATTTATGGCTTTGTGATTTTTGTATTTTTCGTAGCCATTTCCTCTACCACTCTTCATCAGAAGTTGATGGTTATATTTCTGTTCCATATACATATTTTCACCTATGTTCTCATATGTGGAAAACCAGTTATTAGTTAATTTGGGTAACCGTTAAATTTCAACGTTAGTTTTTAAAGTCATGTTTTGGTATTCCTTTTTACGATGTGGGATTATATGAAAGAAACTTTCAAGTTGTAAACCATTTATAACCCCGATGAATTTTAAGGTCGAAATTCATTTTTAGGGGGGGTAGAATGTAACACGTCGAGATTTTATGAAAAATATACTTTTTAAATTCTTTGATGTCTTGTGTTGTACACTAAACCAAAATGATCTTGAACTACACGCATCCCATACTTGGCTTGCTTTACACGCAATCACGACCTTCCACGATAGCGTGTGTTGTACACAATATCGAGTTTCACTAAACAACAATATGTTATTAAAATATTATATAAACTAGCCTTTATGAATAGTAATTCCCTATTTTTGAAATTTAAAAAAAAATTCTTTCAAAATGGTCTTCAGTTTTGGATTCGGAATATCAAAATTAGCCGAGGGGGAATTTTTGTTATTTTTCTGAAAACATTCATTTTTTGATAAATAGTTAAAACAATGGGTTACTATTTAAAAAACATCTTATAATTTAAATAATAATTTATTTTATTAAAATTTATTTTAGGTAAAAATTGATACATAATAACTATATAGGTTCAATGTAATTAATTGGAGTCATTTTATAATAATTTTAGATGTATAAAACTTTTATTGAACTTTTCATCGTCTATTATCCATCTCCTAGGAGAATTTGGAAATTCACATAAAACATAAATTTACCACTTTTGTTAGTGGATATTCAAAAATCTGTGAGACACGGTTAATATCAAGGACTAAAATGTGGTTCAATGAAATGAATTTTTTGGTGAATAGTAACTTTTCTCTTTTATTTACCACGATTAAAAGTAAATAGGATAATTAAGGGTTAAAATGATATTATTATTACCCTAAAACAAGTCCTAATTCTATTGAATAAGTACAATTCAACCAAAAACAACCATAGGAATAAATTATGACAATTTAGATCCACTTGGATTAGATTAGGATATTTATTATTAATTTCTTTTAAGAAGTGTTAAAATAGTTATAATCAATGTTTAATAACTAAATCATTTTCAATATAGAGTTATACATAAGATAAATTCAACTATAAATATTCAATAGAAATAAAAAAATATTTCCTACCTAATTGTATTTTATTTATAATTTTTATACATTAAAAAATTTAGGTTATTTTTGACACAATGCAGATGTACTAATTACCTAAATAATGAATTATTAAAATAATTGATGTTATAAATACACAAATAAATGTAATTTGAGACTTTTTATGAATTAAAATAATTTTCTAGGTTTATATGTCATTTTAGTATTTAATTACTTAACTTTATTCGAACTAATCATGTTGTTATGATTTTCAAATAAATCCATTACCAAATAGTGTCAAAATTGACATAAAATAGTTTTTAAATCAAATATTATATTATTATATATTATTTTATTCCTAAAAATCTAAGGTTAGACACTGCTAATTATATCATGATATCTGTATCATTAATGGACCACTTGGCAGTCACTTGGATGTATATGGTAATTTTATTAACTATATAATATAAAAATAAAAACTGACATGGTAAATGTCAATCCAATTAACTAAGAGTTAAAACAAAAAGATAATGTTAATATAATTAACCAAACCTGTCTAAAATCTATTTCCTGAGATGATTTTGACCCATACCCACCTTATATTCTAAATAAATCAATTTGGAGCTATTCAAAACCGAATATTGCTTTATTATAAAATAATATCTTATGTTTTTCCAAAGGTGCCCCTCTCCTCCCTTATAAAAAGGGCACCCCTTCTATCTTCTCTTAACAACTTATTGAGCCTTGAATCTTGACAAACCCTACCTGTGTATCTTCTACACTACCCTATCAACATTTTGTAGGTTCTGGTGTTCTCAAAAGACCAACTCTAGTTCCTTAAGAGGAATCTTAAAGGAGGTGTGTCGATGAAGAGGTAATCTCTTCTTCCGATTCTATCAAGCTTCATTCTTCTTCTACAAATTATTCTTTAGTTGTATCAATATAAAGTAATAACATCAGTATTACTTATATACTGATATGTTATTAAAAATTTGAAACATCCTAATTTCACCTTCTATCCATCCTACGGAAAATGAAATCACCACGCGTGAGTACGTACGGAATACCGTCTCCACACCATAGTGTAATCTGTTTTCGACCACCACCTTACATGGATGGTTATAATGGTGTATATAAATAACTATATATGATTATTTTAATATGGTATTGATTCTGAAATATTATACATACACTTCAAAACAATTCCATGATAATGGGAATGATATCATCGCTCGTGCGTGCGTACCGACTACCGTCTCCACGACACGATGAGATTCATTTTCCAAGTTAACCATTCATGAATTATTATAAAGTTTATATAATGAATAATAATTAAATATATGAAATAATAATGATACTATATATATTTATATGTGTATTTATGTCATCTACATAATTCCATTTAATTCAATAAGGAAACGAAAACAGCGTTCATGCGTACGTACAGCCAACCGTCTCCATGAACGGTGTATTTAATTCCATTTATCGATCTATCACATATATATGTATATGCTGAATATATATTATATATAAATCATATTTTAGATTCTGGAATTACGTAAATTAATATATCAGTAATAATATCAATAACAACAAGTTGAAACACGTACGATAAATGAAAAGATTTTTCCCAAAATGCTACTTTAACATGGAATTTACTAAAGAACGGGTAATATAAAGTCATAAGTGAACTATATATGATATCATAATAAAGAATATTATTCTGTAATAAGTCAATTAAATTATTTAAAACATTATACAGGAGGTTTAGATACATACAAATCATATCAGATGTAAGGTAAGGGATAACATTTCCAAAATCATTTTTACCCGAGATTGTTTATTCATAACTATTTATTGGGGTTATATTTATCATCCATGTCCCTGTTTTCTAAAAATGGATTCATGTATGTTCAAAGTAAATTTTACCCATTTTTTGACTTTTACTACATTGTATGTAAGAAATCTTTCCTTTTTTCCCATATGAGGTACTTTTTGACTTTTTTGACAAAAGTACGAGGAGAATGTTATTTTTAACTTATACGGCGTGAATAGATTTTTACGATTTCACAAAGCCTCATTTTCATGAAGCATATTATACAAGATTTCATTATTATTTTGAACAAATCCCTTTTCTTTTAAAATTTCATGGAATTTTGTCAAAATAACATGATTTTGAAGAAGAAAACTTATTTTCTTCAAGCTTTCATTTCAAGTGTTTTATAAAAACTATTTTCCATATAAAATGGAATTATTTAATATGTTTATGTTTCAAGTATAATGTCTCAATTATTTACATGGTTTGATTCTTCTTATGATGAAATGATATCCATTTTTATATGGATTCTGTTATGATGGCATGATGTTTAAGAATCCCATTCTATTACATGGGTTATGTTATGATTTATGATTTATGATTTTGTGGCACAAGAAGGAATGATTTCATTATGAGATGGGTGGGACCTATATCTCCATCCAATGCATTGGGTAAAGATTTATATCTCATGAGATAGACTTGGTTGGGACGGTAAGTTAATTTGGTTCAGTAATACAGGACTGGAATGAGGAGTGAACTTGATTCAGAATGGGACTTTGTCCACTAAGATGGTCTTGGTAGCAATGCCTTGGATACTATGGAAATCATATCATGTGATTAATGGTTTCTACAATTACATGTTTTTCCCATGCCATTTTATCATGATTAATGTTTCTTTTTGATCTATGCCTTATGTACTTCCATATTTTATTTCATTCCCATGATTTTGATGTTTAAAAATTATGTTCATGTTTTTAAGTTCAAATGTATATGATTTTTTTATTTTATCCATGCTTACCCTTACTGAGCATTTGATCCCACCCTTTAAATGTTTTCTTTCCCCTAGGAATTAATTAAAGGATTTAGGTAAGAAAACCAAAAGGGGATAATCTTTATGGGAGATGTTGAAGATCTTTCACCACGATTAGAAGATTACGTTCCATGTTTCCAAAGACTCTAAACTATTACGATCCTTGTGTGTCTCTTTTTGTTATGTGTTAATTATTCCAAAAAAGTAATGTAATGTCCATGTACGTCAAGATTCGGGTCTCTATAGTGTCTAAAATGGCCACTTTTTCCTTCGTTGTCTCTTCTAAGTAGGAGTTCATGATAAACCACTAGTGTGGGAAATATTGTCAAGGGAAGCCATTATGGGAACTATTTGGAATTGTGTGTTTTTTTGGGACTTGGAATAAGATCCCATCGATGTATTGTTCTTATCAGTCAAAATGGACATGTTTGGTGATAGCTTATGATGTCATGGGATCGATTGACTATAAAGATGAATGTCGTTCAACCTTCTAAGAGTATCTGAAATGTTGGTAGAATTTCTCCCTAGGAAAAAAATTCAAATCATATATTTTAGAGTATAGTGTTTATATGTTTGCATTCCTCCTATTTTTTCTCACCTGAAGAAACAAGCTGTGATATGTGATAATCTTATAAGACCTCATTTCAACAAAATGTTGGGTTAGGGTTACTTGAGTTTTGAATGTGATATTTCATGGAAAACATATCAGGGGATTGTGGTGTAGTTATTGGTGGTACCAGAAGAATAAATTTCATTTAGGGGGTTTCTAAAGCCTAAATACTAGGTCTAATCTGCTTAAATAATTTGAGCTCCAGCATTAGGTCAGGGATAGAATCTACCGTGTAGTCTAGGGAAATCCTAGTATTAGTTAATCTCTTATACAAAGTCCTATCCTTAGTATGAGAGATTGTATTAGTTTAAACATATGCTTTCATCATGGTTGAGCATTATGTTTGTGGAAAATTAGTAGTGACCAAGTTCTAGGAAGCCTTGAAGAATGAATGATCTGTAGGGTTAGTACACAACTTCTCAAACTATGTAGATTGACCATGCAGCCGTCCCATCTACTTGAGTTTTTGGATCATTCCAGGTTGTCACATGATATTTAGTTAATATGGTTGGTTATTATGGTGGGGAGACCCACTATGAAATTTTATGTATGTTAGTTTGGAATGGTCTAATTGGAGTTTTCCACTTGTTTCGGGGAGTCTGTTCGAGCCTCCCACTACAAGTTCCCTTATCTACTCTCAGGAAATTTTGAGTTGATTAATATGGTTCGGAGAAATTTGTGTCTACAAATACTATTAACACATGTTGTATCATTATACATGTCTTGGAGTTTGGTATTCTCTTTCAGAGCTATCTTACTTCTAAAATATTACTCTGGTAGAAGTTGGTATTGGACAATGCCCAATAGTTTGGTTAAAGAAAGGTATGTGTAAACTAGTAAGTTGTTGTTTTTTGTCTGGGTAAATTTTAGGAATCCTGGTTAGATAGTTTTGGAGGAGTTTTCATTTTTTTAAAAATATGAGTGTTCATTATCATTTCAATAAAGTGGATTATGTTGAGGTTTGGGAATGTATTACTTCCTTAATAGATCACATGAGTTGTTTTGGCCTTTGTGGGGGAAACATGTCAAGGGAGTGAATCTTGTTTTATCGCTTGTGTTTGGTTTTTGAGTTTCATCCAGATGTGGATATCTTTTGGCGGAAATCCTTATGGTGGGGAGAATTGTCACACCTGGATTTTTTATTCCATGCTTTGATTCAACCCCTCCTATAGTTCATAAATTTATCATCATTTCTGGGTGTTCCATGATTGAAATTTTAATGACTCATGTGTTCTTGATCTATAAATTTGGTCTTGGGTGTATTATATGACACATGGCCTCTTGTTTTGTCTAATGTAATATATAATTATGTGGTGTTTTAGAGTTGTATTAGTGAAACACTTAGTTACACCACTTGGGGTGTATTTAGTTGAGGTGGATTTTACCCGTGATATGGATGAGTCTTGGGTTGAATTTTTTTTTTAATTTAGAAATTTTTCTCTCATATCATTGGAATACCATTCCCCTATGGTTTCCCCCTTAGAACCCCTTGAAATTTGAAGATAATGGAATGGTTTTGGGTGTCTATAACAGGCCTCATGGTTCCAAACTATGCATGGGTGTCCATCACATTAAAATTTTATGTGTTTGACCCTTTTCCCTTTATAAAATATAGAAAATCTACCGCTCTTTTCTTTATTTCTTTCTCTATGTCCTTTGATAGACTATATTCCCACTCACCCACTATAGAAAATCAATTTTTATGGCACATTTGATGGGGTAAACAACAAAATCATGCAACTAAACCATTCACACCTTGAGTTATTCCCTTCTATTAGTGCTTATTTCACACATTTAGGAGTTCTAAAATGTCTTTAAGTTAGGGTTCAAACCAAGGGATTTATTTTCTATGTTTTTGGTCAAATCTTGTTGTCTAGGGGTGTATTAATCTTCTTTTAGGAGAAACTGTGGGGCGATTGATGTTTCACACCATGTTTTGAGGGTTTCCACACAAAAGGTAGGTGATTCCATTTTTTGTTATTTCATGATGAGTTATCATGCTTAATTTACATATTTTTCATATTCCACGTATTTTGTGTGTGGTTTGGAAACTATTTTTGATGTATTTGGTTACCTGTTAAATTTTATAGTTCCATTACATCTTGAGATTCTGTTTTTTTCATATGTAATGCTTGGGGTATTTATTGGAAGTGTTTTATAACATATGAAATTGGTTTAATAAATCTTATTGGGTCTTATATTTCTAATTTAGTACAGTCTTGTTGTGCTTTTGGGATTAAAAGAGGGTCTTTGAATGGGTTTTATGTGTGAAACCATGTAATGAATCTTTGTAAGTGTTTATGAAAATGTGTGTTTTTCATGTGATTTTTTCATGGAATTATTCGAATTGATTTTATAATAATTTAGAGTGGTCCAGTAAATATTTCCAGGGATACTAATAATATTATGGATCACTTTTGGTGAGATTTTTTAATTTAAAGAGAGTGTTGAAATATGTTTTTGTGATTAACATAGTTAAAACCCTTTGGTTTATTTTATGAAAATTGCAAATGTTTTATTTGGTTAAAGAAATTGGGAAAATTATGTATATGTACTATTTTAGTGATTGTGTTCACCTAAAATTTATTTTATAATGATAATGTTTTAATTTGTGATTTCAAACATTTTGATAATGTATTCTAATATGTTGCGGTGATTTTTGAAATTTTTATTTGGTTGAAAAACATGGATGTGTCCACTTTTGTGTGACTGTGATGTGAAAAATGGATTCTGTTAATGAAAAAGATATTATGTGAGATTTTCAAGGGCTTTTATGTGATCTTTAGAACCATGCTAAATATTTAAAAAAAATTGAAGGATTTTTTGAATTGTGAAATATATGAAAAATGTGTTGGGGGATATTTTGGTATGAGTTAGATATCAAAATAAATTTGAAAGAAAATGGGATGGTGTGAATTTTGTAACGTAAATGTGGGATATTTGTTGAATGTGTGATGTGAAATTGGTATTTTCTTGTGCAAATAATATTTCATCACTTGTTGAACTTGCTTGATCACAAGAGATAAATTTAGGTATCTAGGTGTGTGGATATTTTCTAGTATGCAACTGATCTTGTGTTGTGTGGCCTCAGTATCACATATCAAGAATTATTCTTTCAACACTAAATAAACTATGGTGATGATGATGATGAATGGGGATGACTAGATTATGGTTATGTTCTTTACTAGTGCCTCGTTCACGAGACCAAATATTGTGATGGTTACTCTCACCGAGTTACGAGGTAGCTAGACCCACGGCGAGCAAGTGCATATGGGTTATTTCAAATTTCTTATGTTTGTTAGTTACTTTGGCCATACCATTGAAATATTGTATGGTTGGAAGTAAAATTCAGTATCATTGACATAATTTTTTTAGTAGTGTTGATTCTATAAAATAGCCCACTTGAAATCAATTTTTATTTAAGGTTGTATCTATTAGAAATTGTAATTAGCATTTCCTTTTTATTAAAACGTGATATCATTTAATCGTTGAATTTTTATCACATAGAATATCTTTGTGGTTGTAATATATGGGGATTTGGATCACACCCTATATACACATTTTGGGGGTAACTAAGCTGGGATATTTTTTCATTGGTTTGGGGTCTCTTTATGGTGTTAGTAGATCGAGTTTCTAGTGGTCCTTCAAGGTACATTTTCATGGATAAGGCTCGAGGGTGAGTCCCCCTTACCTTGAGGTGGTTTTTGGATGTCTATTTTTGGTTTTGAACTTTTGTAATAGTATTTTGAAATTGTTTTAAATGGTGTAGTTCAGTTATGAATTATTTAAAAGATGTTTTTGTTTAAAAATTCCAGATTGGTTTTATTGGACTTATTTGTTGATTTGTGATTATAAAATCATAAAAAAAATCTTAAATTTCAATTTATGATATTTGGGAACATGTGATATACTGTAGGGATCTGAAACGCACTTCGGAACTTATCATGTGTCAGGTATGGTGCCAATTCTGATGGAAAATAGATCTGGATCGTGAGAATGAAAGGAAAAAAATATGTATCTTCCATATAGTAAATTATTATTTATTATATAATAAAATTTATTAATATAATATTTCTACAAATGGTAATTGAATCAATAATTACTATGTACAACAAAATACCACCTCATAAACTAATAAAATTTATTTTTCATCACTACTCCGAATGACTCATTATAATGATATAATTAATTTATATAAATTAAAATCACGATTTATTTATTATTTAGATTTAATATAGATCAAATAATTCATAACATTCCACCCATCGATTAATTATAACATCATTTGTGTGTACATGTAATTTCCACTTCCACGATTCGACGTGATTAGTTTTTCATGACCACATCACATGGATACTATATAGAATCATATTTAAATAAATAATGACATATTTTTGATTTAATATTAACTATACAATAATAAAAATAATAATTACATTATTTACATAATATTCTTTGGTGAATTGAATTGTTACTCATGCGTATCTACAAGACATCTTCATCAATATTATAATGTAATTTTTTTATATCATTATTTCATAGTAGGTATTTGTATTTTTATTAAAGAATAAATATTATAATTAATTCAATTTTTTAATTTTTTATATGATGTAACAATACATTCATGGACCAAAATCTACAAACCAAATTAAATATGAACGTATTAATTGAAGACCTTGAAAACCTATAACAGTAACTTAAATAATTAAGAAGTTGTATATAACATGGTATAAATAAATTAAAAAGAATTATATTAATTATAATAATTTAAAATAAATCATAAATTAAAAGTAATTTATTATTTAGTTTTATGTGTAATGTACATGATTGAATGGACATAAGTAAAGGGAAAATTTACATTAGAAACATCAATTTAAATATTTAAGTATTTGATTTTTAAATTTAATTTATTAAATTTTATTTGTCATAAAAATCCATTATATATATTTTTAATAAAAAAATTGAATTATAAAATAAATCAAATTTAAATTTTACTTTTTCTAATGGTTTCAAAAAAGGAAACATTTTATGTGTTTTATATGAATTATTACCACAAAAATGTAAAAATAAATATCTATTTTAACAAATATGACTTCAATGGTTTTCCCGTTTTCATAACTATTATTTAATGTTTTGATTCCTTTACATGTATTCATTATTTTCATCAGTGAAAAAAATCATTGTTATTTATATTTTCAAAAATATTTTTAAATTTTATGGATATTTTGAAATGTAGAAAATTTTTATTATGGGTGTAATTAATATTTTTTCTCCAATATTTCTTATTTCGTGTAAATGTTATGGTTCAAGGGGATTATTTATAATAAAATTTAAAAACATTATATTCCATAGAATGGTTTTTTCGTAATAGACCATGGATAGGTGGTTCCATTATTAATCAATAATGGGGGAGACCACTATAGCACTTCATTACATTTAGTAAATGGATGGGATTTACTGAGTATGTTTCTCCAATTAAATTTTTTGGAAATTTTACTTGTAGGTTATTCCATTTATAAGAGAGAGATCAAATTGTTTTCTCATGTTACATATGTTACTTAACTATTCTGTATTATCTTAATGGTAATATTAATATTTCACATGAAGAGCTATATAGTATATTATTAAAGGAAACTATATGTTAATTCTTGATGGATAAATTTATGTCTTTATGTTGAAATTTTTTGAAAGGAATATTGGTGATTTATAAAAAACCTGTATGAGAAATATTAATAAATTATGATTTCCTATGATGTTTTTTAAGAAATTATTTGCTCATATATGTTCATTTATGGAATATGATAATAATTATTTTGAAAAAGTGATGTTTTTATGAGTATTCAGGTTTAAAATAGTTTATTTCTTTCATTCCATACTTTCATATGACTCTTACTATGATTGTTTTTTTATCCATTATTTTAAAATGTTATTCATATAGTTAAAATATGGAATACTGATAGGGATAATTTTATACCGAAAATTAGGATGATATGTCACGGGAAAAACATTTTTAATATTATGAAATTTTAATGGAAACAGTAGATACAAATTTCTAGTGCTCAATTAGATATCTATTATATATTTATGTTGGGATGATGAATTTTTTTATAAAACTAAGATCCTAAAATTTCATCTATAATGCATGAAAATAAATTCTCCAAATAATATTCAGTAGTTTCAGTTGTTTAATTATAGGTCCATATAAAGACTGATGACCCATATTGAAGATCTGTCAAGAAACCTGAGGATTTGTTGACATTTATCTATATGGAGATCAAGGGAGGATATGACTAATTTTATCTATTGGTTATATTATCATACAATAATAATTTTATATAATGTTTTCAAATGACCCCATCTGAATCCCTTCATGGGATGATATGTGGAACTCCAACTTTATGGGATTAAGATGGTGATGAATGAATCCAGGACCATATTTGGTTAATGAAACATTAGAAAATGTAAATAATATTCAGAAGAACATTGGTATTACTAAAATTCAATAAAATATTCCTGATAATAACATTCAACATCACATCGATTATAAAGATTCTAAAAAAACTTCCACATATATCCAAGGAATATAGTACGACAGTTTTAGAATAAGGGGAAGTAATGTCCTCTATACACTATCTATTTTTTATTATTGATCACATAGGAGTAGTGTCATGTCAACTAGATTTTCCAATTATAATTTCAATATTACCATATTTGTTTCATTTTTTATTGTATAATATGTACATAAAATATCACTATAATATATTAACCAAATACATAATCACATATTATATCATGACTCGTTATATATTTTTTCCAAAAAATACATGTTGAGGATATTTAGGTGATGTTTATATATAAGATTATACATTCAAATAAATCATCATAAATATAAAAAAAATTATTATTTTGAACACCTCATATTGCTTCTATATTCTATAGATCTTATAAAACCAAAACATATAACATAATGAAAATACATATGTAAAATGTTGAGTTAGAAATCCCTATAAGGAAATAAACATGTAAATACAGCATAACATGGGATTCATGAGGCATAACAATATATCAGGATGAAAATTTTTACAAACACATAAACATAGAATAACGAAATAAAATTATATTATCATGGAATTATTCAATTTTTTAGTAAGAAAATAGTCATGTAATCATAACTATATGTAAAATTTTAAACTAATGACCATCATTTTATTTAATAAAATTCATATGGTGCATTAGGTTTACTCTCCATTCCTATAAACATATTAGACAATGTACCATGATGGATTGGGTTAACTCCCAAATCCATTACATTAGATATCATGATATATAAATATTTTCACAATACATTAGATGTACAAATATTTTTTTCTAATGTTTAATTATATGAAAAAATTACATATGACTAAAACAATAGGTAAATTATCCATAAATAAATCATATTATTGACCGTACTCATGAAAATGAGTGGGAATCCTTATTATGAATCAAGGAATAATGGAAGTCTAAATCAATAGGATTCCAAAGATATAATGGAATAAATTCAAATAGATATTCATCAATGAAAATAATATATAGTTTCTTTATCATTTTCTTCTAATATTTATACTTCCTGATAAGGATATTAAAGAATAGATAATAAGAATGTATGATCTTGGTGATGCCTTATGAAATAAGAAATTTATTTTTATAAATAATGATATAATATATTATATTATTCAAAACTGGATTTCAAGGAATAGGTTATATAATAAAAAAAGGGTTTCAAGAATCTATTATTTGTTTTACTCCATTTGATATGGGTGAATCTTAATATGATACAATATATGAGAAAGTTACCTTCAATATAGTTTACTCAAAAATGGGAATTTCAAATAGAAATAATACATTCAATAACCCAGAAAATTAAATGACAAATAAACTAATACTATATGTAATAGTTATATATAGGAAAATATATGTGGTTTAGAAAAAATATTATTTTGTAAAATGGAAAAGAAGAAAGGGAATGAATAACTCACAAGTCATAACAGAAGTATAAAAGACAGATTTTTTAGTTTAAAACACCATTTTTGAAATAACACACCAAAACAATAAAAAAACTATCACAAAATATTTAGAAAGTAAATATGAATTTTAATTATAGTATAACATAATCAATAATCCAATTAATGTGTATAAAATTATTATTAATGGAAATTTAGAACGATGAGGGTGAAACACTTATTTGAGGTGATGAGAACTATTATAAACATAGTTTCATATTTATTTAGGATTATAACAAATAAATAATGAATATTTTAATCCAAATTTATATCCCATTATATAAATAGGTAAAACAATGTGAAAGTAATGATAAATGATATAAAAAATATTATAACTCACGAATGCATATTAAGTTTTGAATGTACGTTATGTTTTATAGAAGATATAAATGACGAACCACATTAATGAAGAGAACATATTGATGTGACATTCCAATATTAAATAGATTTTTATGATATTAAACATTTTTGGGTAACAATAACGATATAATGATGAACATTAGTGTATAATATCAAATTAGGCCTCAAAGAAGTGGTACTGAGATGGATATTGTTACCTGTAAGACCCTATGGTCTATAAAATTGAACATAACTTTTGTATTTATAAAATTATGTTTATTAATATAATTAAGAATAAATATGTTAATATATATTTCTTTTTATATTTCATCTTTATGATCACAATTCAATAATTTATTACATTTTTTCCAACTATGTCAGATACATTATGTTATTCAGCCATGCTTTTGGAAACATTCATGGTATGATGACTATATTAATTTTTTTTAAACTTTTTCTTAATATATAAATAAATAAATTATTTTTCCAATTATTTTTCCATTAGAAAATAATATAAATAGTTAAATTTGTTTTTTATGAATGAATTCATATTATAAAGGCAAATTTATATGGACTTTTAATTACGTAATTTTCTATATCCATCTGTTATTAATATCACTTATGGAATATATAATGTCTTAATTGTGTAATTAAAATGATTATTAAATATCATTTCTATACATATTGTAATTTTTTTATTACCATGATAGTAGTCATGGAAAATTAAATTGAAATATAATCATGTGTAGGAGGTAGTATTTATGTATGATTGGATGATGCTCTCGTTTTCATATAATAATAGTAAGGTATAAAATAAAAAATCATATCAATTGTAATAACATTAAAATTTTATAAATATCATATTATCTTGCTAGATAATGTTTTTAAAGAATCCATGAATGGATATAGAGAAAAATGAAACATGTTAATCATGGAGATGGTAGTCTACAATCACACATTAAAAATTTACTTTATCTTAATTAAATATGAAGATGAAAAATGTGATTTAAATTTTTATAAAATCATTAATGAATGTTAATATTTTTTTAAAAATAATATCCTCATTGTTAGAATATATTGCGGGGTAAAAGTAAAAAACAATTAAGAAGGTAAAGTGGAATATATAATCTCTCACCTTGGATGTTTTACTTTGGACTCCACCCTATGCTACATTATTATTTTATTCCCCAAATATAATGAATTGAAGTATGTGGGGACAGAGTTTAAGAGTGAATATGTAGTATATTTTTTTTTGTTAAGGATATATGGATGTTTGGAGAACAAAATAGGTGTTGAATCCTCTTATAATTGTTGAGAAATTTCTTTTGGTACATATAATTCTTTAATACAATGAGATCACATGATCCACATGAGATGTAGTGAAAATAATAATAGAAAATGATATGGTTTGAGGTTTAGATAACCAATATTGAGCTTCTCCAAACATGTTTTAGACATTTTTTTCATTTAATCCTAGAATTTTTTGTTTTACAATTATGTGTTTACTAATGGGGACACAAATATCTAAAAAACATATTTATTTTGAAATCCTTAAAATAAAATTATAAAAATTACATAATTTTATCCTTATAATTATAAATATTAAATTAAATATATAAAATTATAATTATATTTGTTGGAGAAATAGTTTTAACGTTATCACATGTAATTCCCCTTCCACGTTTTTATAAACTGTTTATTTTTTAGTTTATATTTTATATATATAATAAATTTATAAATATTATTCACTCAATTGAAAATAAAAAATAATAATAATTAAAATAATATCTAATTTAATATTATATAAAAATAATAATTTCATATTAGTGAAAATTTTATAAATAGAAACAGATGAAAAATGATTTTCATTCAAACATAACAAAATTTTTTTAAATTGTATTGGATATTTTTTATATATGGAAATTTTTTTTAAAATAATAAATTTAAAGTTAATATTTTTTTCTTCAAAAAAGAGTTTGAGAAACATTCATTTCACTCTTGTAAAATAATTCATTAAAATTATCATTATTATTAAATATATTATTTTCAATATTAACATAAATTACTATTATTTTAGAGAAATATAAAATATAATAGATAATATAACAATTAATTTATAAATAAAAAAAATTATTTTATATTTACCTAATTTATAAATAAAATTTATTAATTATTTATTAAAATAAAAATTATAAATTTAGGGAAAACTGATTTTATTTTAAAAGTGTGATTTTAAAGCAAATATTTTATTAATATTATTAAATATCTACATAAAATAAAAAATAATATCATATGTTAGTTCATATATAAAATTTTAATGGTTTTCAATTTAATATCTTAGGAATAAATGTTAAATAAATTAAAAAATGTTTCGTTGAGAAAAATAAATATATTATATTTATACTAAATACACTTTATTAAATACAATTGAAATTAATTATCGATATTATACAAGAAATTAAAAAAAATTTGATGCTAATATATTTATTTTAAATAACTATATAAATCCTATAATTTATTTATAATTATTATATTCAATTATAATAAATTAATAAATATTTTTATAAAATTTTAAAATATATTTTTAATTTATACTATATTATATTTATCATATAATAAAATAGATTATTTGTATACAAGTTTTATATATGACCAATGAAAAAATAAGATATTAATTTTTTTCAATGACCATATATTAAATAATTATTTTTATAATGACCAAATTTCATTCTTATAAATAGATTCACTATATCGTTTTTTCATTCCACTCTCACATTGCAAGACACATTTCTTATTTCATGTTATGGTGTCTGGAAAATTCTATATAACTTCATGGTTCTCTTCTTTGTTAGTTTTTTTATAGTATAAATTCATAAGGATTAAGCTGATATAAGAGACATCCTTTTCACAAGGATTATATAATTATGTATATATTTACGAATATTGAAATATGTACTTCTAATGAAATCAATTGATCCCCCATGTGTAAATCATCATTATGTGTATTTCATGGTTTTATATGATTTTATTTTATTATCCTACAAAATAATGAATAATTTCTATTTATTTTATGGTACATATCTTATAGGTAACATTTTATAATCCTGTTTTAATCTATTTGAAATAATAGATAAACATTATTTAATGAAATATTCATTAATAATATTAATAATAATTGTTATAATAACAATAATATTATAATTGTTTCTTAAATTATTTCCTATTATATCACATGTATATAGAGAGGTACTGTTGGAGTATGATACCTCCTACAAGGTGTAATCTATGAAGTAATTTGACCATGGATACAACATAATATGAAATTGAAGAACTCACATATTCAAGGATCTTGGGTGAAATCGTTAGTATAAGAAGGCAACATTGGAACTTGAAGAGGAAATTAAAGAGAAATAACAACATTTTCTTCGCACTATATTGTATGGAATGTAATTTTAAAGGTGAAATTTTTTATGTGGATAAAAATGATATGACCTACAATCTAAATCATTCAATTCTCCATTTGGATATATTTCTGTTTAAAATAAGGAAATATAGATGATAAAAAAACCATATCATTAATTTTAAATATAACATGTTTATCATATTATGATTACGGAAAAAAACTAATTTTTTGGTATATTAATCACATATATATATATGTCCTTTTATAAGAAAAATTTAAAATAATTTTTCAATATATATACATATATATTATTTCAAAATAATAAATTTTTAACATTATAAAATCAATTTTTTGAATGGATTCGTAGTTTGAAATTAATCATAGTATTATTTTTGGGATTCTTCTACAAAAAATTTAGATGATTTGTAACAGCCCATAATTCAAAAACAATAAATTTTTGTATATATAATATTATTCGAAAAACATTTTATTAATAATTTATTACAAAAAAATTAATTTTCTCTAGTTTTATATAAAATACCTGGTTTCGTAAAACAAAGGTGTTAGAGAAATTGTTGGGTATTGCCATATATGAAATATTTCTTATATTACTATTTAAAATGAGAGTTTTTCTAACACCATTTGAAATATGGTTATGAATATGAATAAATAACATATGAACATATATATTTTACACATATTTTAGATTATATATTTATTATAGAAATAAATACCAATCAATTTATATGAAAATGAATTGATTTTGGAAAACTGAATTTTCACATATGATGGATTACTCATGGTTCGCGCACATAATATATACTAATTCTTATCACATATAGAAAAATTATATGAAAATTTATAAATAATTTGTAAAATTTGAATTTAAAAATTATCATTTAGTAATTTTTTTCTAACATTCAAAGAAGTGTCATTTTTTATTAAGAAAGAAAAATTATTATTTTGAATTGAAAAAACGCTATTCCTCATAATAATTTAAAACGAATTTTTTTTTATTTAAAAAAAATTAAATTGTAAATATATTAATCTCATTTTCTTTATTTGAATCACACTCAATTTACTTTTGAGGTAGAAACATTGTTAACTTTTTAACATTTTTTAATTTTTAAACCCATTTTCATGTCACGACTAATGGATTAAGTTTAAATTAAGTTCTAAAAAATACGTGAGTTCAATTTGGAAAAATGGATTCCATAATTAAAATTATAATAATATTTATTTTATAATAATGTGAACTAAATGTGTAACATACTAATTAATGAAAACAATTTAAATTAATTATAGTTAACGATGTAAAAAAATGAGTTAACAATGTGGTTAAAAGTGGAATATAAGTTGTATGAATGACACAAAACTTGTGCAACACCCATTATAAAAATATTTATACCTATAAGGATTTTTTATATTATTATCATTTTGGGGAAAGTTTTATCTAAAATGGATCCCTAGAATAATTTTACTATAAAAAAGATAAAAAATTTATTTTATTCCATTTAATATTTTTTATGTTATGGGTATTGGAAAAATATCATATATTTAGTTATGAATATTATTTTGAAATATTAATTTGTTTGTTATACCATAACAATTTATTTTAATTTTTTTGGGATGGTCCCATTACATTAACTTCATAATAAACCCCATCAATGTAATTACTCATTTTATATTTAAATAAAATATATAACACACAGAATATTAAAATTGAATTTAATTTGATTAATTAATTTACTAATTTATTTTTAAATAAATATTTCATGTTATAGAGCTTATAACTTACTATATTTTTATTTAACTATAGTTTTTATATTTCTAAATTCAAATTAACTGAATAATGTCATAATTGAAATTAATGATATTACATAATAAATGATAAACTATTAGATGATTAAAATTTAATAATAACATTATATTCAAAAAAATTATCTTTAAATGTTAATAAATATCAAACATAGTCCATTAATGGACCATTTTACCATTAATTTTACTATATTGAATATTAAATGAAATAAGAATTATTAGCATTGTTAGTGTTAAGGTATTATATTTTTCATTACATGGGATGGTGTTTACATTAATTTTTAAGAAACATATGATTTTTATTTTATAAATAACTTATAATATTTAGAATTATTAGGGTGGAAGTTCTCTAATATGTATCACATTGAATTATTCTGAGTAGAAAATAACTGATATTAGAGAACTTGTAGCCATAGTGAAAAACCAAAATGGTAAAACTAATAATCCTTAGAGTTAAGGAATGAAATATTTAAAACATGTTATATATGTGTGGAAGCTATATTTTTGGACCATATCAAACCTTCAACCCATTATCCACCAATCTAGGATCTACATGAGGTTTTATTGACCTATGAATAATGAATACATTTTAATATTTACAAGAATGTATCTCCTCCTAAATTATAAATGGAAACTCATTCCCCTCACATCCCCACACATATCAACATATTTGGATTGACTAATATCTTAAAATTTACATCCCAATTACATAAAATCATTCTATAATCCTTACATTGTGTATAAAGAAAATCATATAAGGTTTTAGTTAAAACATAATGAGGACAACAGAAGAAGAGGTAATGTTCTTAAAAATTGTTCTTATTTTATATTCATTTTCACCATAATAAATTTGAGTTATACTATGATTAGATAAAATATAATTATATACCATATTACTATAGGTTTAAATGTTACATGTATAACCTAAAACAATACAGACAACTATATAATGTGTTAGGAAATTATCATATGTGTGTATGGAGGACTACGACCATACAAATCGATACAGTTCATTTTAAATTTACAACCATTTACGATTTTTAATAATAATATATATAATATTTATATATTATATTTACTATATATTTGAAATTTTAATAATTAGAGAGTCTTTATATCAAACAAACCTTCATCATTTCCTTTTTTGGTGTATGATTAAATCATTTGTGTGTATAGTGGACTACCACCTAACGATGCAATATTATTCATTCAAGCAATACATGTAATGTATAATGTATGGGTTTAATACTAAAATATTGATATATATAAAACAAAAATTATAAAATAATGGTAATATATATATCATTTACTTTTATGTCATTCAATATGATGAGAAAATGGAAATTGTGTTAATACATATATATGGCATAACATGGTATTTCATTTTCTACAGGTAAATTTTATAGATTACTATAAATATATTTATCTAAGTACATTTGATATTTATATCACTATTATTATTTTATATATGATAGAAGTACATAATATGAACATGATCTGGGGAATTCATGATAAAGAAGTAATGAGAAAATAAGGAAATTATCACCTGTAATGATAAAAATAATATGATATTATTAACAAATTGGTTATAAAATATTATTAAGGACTCATATATGATATTATAAATATTATTTTTGTTCTTTTATATGTTAATAACTTTATTAAAACCATTATACATGAGTTTAATGATAATTTAACCATGAAAAAAGTCATAACGTAAGGTATTTCACCACTCAATTTACACTAATTAGGTTACAAATGTACTTTTTTGATTATTTCATGATAAGATTATTTGTCAAAAAAAAATTTATTATTTTTTATTTAATTTTTTTTAATATTTATATTTATTTCATACACATAATCAGAACATGTAACATCCTATCCTAGGATCAATGCGATAGTGCCTCGTGCCCGCAAGTCACCTGACTTCAGGTGTGCCTCCCTTTATAGAAGTGGCTTCTGAGCAGTTTTGAGGTCCTAGTATGTATGTAAATGGGAGATTATATGCTCCATTAGCATACTGAAACAACATCAAAATTTAATAAGAAATAAATGAATAATATTTATTTATAAGAATTTCTAATGTGAGAAAATAAACAAAACAACAAATAGAAAATTAAACAGAAAGGGAAGACCTTTAATTCCCAATTAAATAACATAGTGTCAAAAATGAAACTGAAAATCAAGACCCTAATGACTCCCTCATGGGTCCTAGAACACATTGGGTTCCATCCTCAAATCTATAATATAATCTTGGGCCCTTTCCCTTAACCTATCCTACAACTAAAATGTTTATTTGGGTACTGATTGTGTAGCCCGAGTAGGTTGTATGTAAAACATAGTAGGCACCACCAATGGTGTATAAAAAAATCATGTACGTTCCTATTATAAGATGTATAAATAATTTAACACTATTCATAATTAAACAGTTATCACATTATCATTTATTCAATGTTTATTCATATTAACGCCAGAGTTCCTTGGGATACTCATACCTCTATGCTAGCTTCATCTCATGATAGAGATTGAAGTGTTCCCTAGGTAATATCATATCTTAATTTATGCTTCAACTTTTTCTAGATCCTATTTTATTTAATTGTGATATGATATCTGAGTACCCGATTCATATCATGTTAGATAACTAAGTATTTCTATTTGAGGCATATCACAAAGTTTATTTCATAATATCCATTAAAATCATATGTAATTTACCAAGATACCAATAACAAAGTCATAAGTAATATGACCATGTAACAATTATTACATTTCAATATAGTGACAATGTTCCCATTCCTTTTGTTTTCTATACAATGACAATGTTACCATTTATACTTCCCATTTGAATCACCATGTTCTCATTCCTTTACTCATTATTACAATGACAACATTACCATTTATAAATTTAAATTTTGAATGATGAGGTTCCAAATCATTCACACATTATTAATTATTAATTAATTATTCACCTTAATTCCAATTCTAATTCAACCATTAGTTAAATACATTAATATCCTTAACAATCTTCCATATTTATTAATTACAACAATCCCATTAATTAATTCATCGATTAAAAAATGAACATCACAATTCATATCTCATGATAAATTTTCCTTAATTAATTATATGATTATATATTTAAAATATTCATAATTAAATCAACAATTAATTATCTAAACCCTAATTTAAAAATCAAATAAATAAATCACAATTAATTATCTCAATTTATCCATGTAAATATCATATAATTAATCCCATAATTAAATATCTAGATTACATTCCCCAAATCTCATATTCAATTTCCTCAAATTAATTATCCAATAGTAATCCCTCATAGTCTCGTAATTAATTCCTTTATTAATGATTAAATTTAGCAATTCTTTGATAAATTAATCCGTCAACATAATTAACACAATATTGTAATTCAATTGTTATTGAATGCAAACAATTTTACATTTTTGTTTTCATGCATCAATCCCCTAAAATAAGAATAGAGTTTTACACCACCTACCTCAATTTATCGATTGAAGTTTACTCAAAATAAAACCTCAAAATATGTATTTCACGACTATGTAATTATCATCCCCATATCTAAATCCCTAAATCAATATCAAGTATATCAAGATCTTATCAATATAGATCAAGATCCACAATCAGTTATCCATATTTCACCAATATGGAATTGATGTAATGAATCAAATTATATAATCCATCAAAAATATCATTGAAATAATAAAATATTGAATGGGATTGGGATTGGGATGATATCCACATACTATGAGAAGAGAAGATCTAGGACATTGGCTTTAAATCATGATGAATGGAGGATGGATGACCATTTAACCCCAATAATAATCTTTTATAGTCTTAAAATGTATAGTCCCCTAACAAGGTAAAAAATGAGGTGTTCCCATGCTTCAAAGGATTTTAAAATTGCGGATTAATAACAGTGCATATCATTTTTTATGTTGTGGAACATTGTTTGGGTAAACCGTGATCCAACTATACTCACCATATTATCCAAGGTGGCACTGTTACCTAGGTTTTTGTACACTATTTTTTGTATCCATGATCCATTTGATCACATACCACTTTTCCTATAATATAACATAAAAATCCAACCAAACTCACTGTAATTCAAAAATATATTCAATGGTACATAAAGAAATACCTGAAAATTCACCCGAGATATGTCTAGACAAGGTTGGGAGATTTTAATCATCGAAACATATAACATCTCATACTCATGATGAAATTCAAATATTTTCTATGAATGTGAAACAAAATTATTGGTCTATTTATCCCTCTAATTTTCTTCCCTTTCCCTTGTTTCATGTTCATCACATCTATGTTTCCATACCACTCAGACAATCATGTCAATATTTCCCCAGAATACATTATCAATACAATCTAGAACACATATCAAATTCTCTTCAATGGAAACATTTATCTCTAATACCACCTCATATACCGAGGCCACATGAGAATGGCCATTGTGATACAACCATTTTCTTGAAACATGGAATACATCATGAAAAGATCTCTATTTCAATGGATTAGCCAATCGGTACTCCACAATCCTGATCCCCTCCACTTCCTCAAATGGTACAACAAACATGGCCACCAACATTCCTTTATTCTATATCCTTTAGTGACCCCACATAGGAAAAAAATAATGGGAAACATGAATAGAACCTATATACTCTAGGGTTTATCTTCATCTATCATCATGCATCTTCTCCCTACTCGGAGACGTATCCATTCATTTTCCAATCAACTACATCTACTCTAATGACTCCTACATGATACTCGGTCCCAAAAACTATGAATCACAATATTCTATCCAGTATAATGGTGATCTACATGGACTATCATATAGAGCTTCATATAGTTCCATTATTATAGTTTCATAACAATTATTGTTATAATTGAACTCTATCAAATCTATGTTATTCTTCCAAGACCTTCCTATGTCAAGAACACATGCCCAAAACATATCCTCAATCACATGTATAATTTGTTCTACCTTCCCACATAACTGTGTGAGGAATTATGTACTCAATATGAACTATGTACCAATCTCTTTCTTCAAACCATGTGAGAAGTGTCATGTAAAGCAGGAATCGTGATCTAAAACAATAAAAAGTGGATCCCCATGAATATATACTTTCACCTGAACAAATAGATCTCCAAAATCCAATACCCCAATTGTTTCCCTTATAGTCAGAAAATGTTCTACCTTTGTTAGTTGATCGACAAAGACCCAAATAGACTTCTTCTTTTGTTATTTTATTTGATGACCTACCATAAAATCTATTTTCATATCATCCAAATATCATTCCGAAATTGGTGATGACGGTAGGATACATATATTTCATTAATGCATTGCCTTCACTTACTAATATATAAAGCACATTTTCACAATCCATAATATTTCATTTCTCATGTGTACCCATTAAATTTTCAATGTAGTACATAGTACATTTTTGTCACACCTAGATGGACCTACCACTTCGGGGAATAAAATTTTCACATGAACATCACTTGTATACTCATAGGTATAAAAACTCGATACTTCACGTATATGATATAAAAATAATATATTTGAAGGTCTGGTGGAGTATAAACAAATTAAATGTTTTCTCACAAGGCTATCTACTCTGGATCATCATAGCATCTGTCTCTAGTCCCTATCAAAATTGTATACTACAATGAAACCGAAACTACAGCCATCTACTCATGATAATCTTGACCCACAACATGTATTTCATCTAGTAGTATCACCTCTTCCATACTACACATGAATCCTAGACCATCTGATTCTTTTATTTCATTCTCAAGGCATCCACTAAACTCTTTCCTTTCAAGTTTATATATTTCATTCCAAAATCAATAGATTGAATACAATCAAACCATATCTGATACCAAAGACAAAAATCATGCTATGAAATGATATACCTCAAGCTCTTATTATATGTATAATCTATAAATTTTTTCCCTAAAAGATAGTGTCACCAAAATATATGACCATAAAATTATAGTAGATACTCGAGGTCGTATATAGGGTAGTTATATTAATGTGGACTCAAATATAAGGACCAAGATTCCACAATTATATCCCCTCGCGTCAACACAACTTAGAGTCTAATCCCGTGATTGTCCCAATAAACTATGTACACTTGGCTAGACTATGGTGGGATCAAATTTCATTCCTTCATAAAAATTTTATTCAACATATGAGATTAATTATCAGATGATTTCCTCCACTCAATCATTATCACATTCATGGTCAAGAACAAAAGTAAAATTCCAAAATAGGAATGGCTATGATGAATATCCCAAAATATCCTTCTAATCACAAAAAGTATCATATATTGAAAACCATTAGGAGATTCTCCCAAGAAACCACATCCTACACCTTTTCAGGGTCCCCTAAAACACCGTTCGTTGATATGATGATTCTCAGGTTGTGTACTTTATCAATCTAAAATTTAAAGTTATAAAGCTCTGTCTATAAATAATGCTCTCTCAGTGTGTAGATTACAATGAAAATATGTTATTCATGATCATCATGAGTCTTGGAGTATACCAAGATGAAATCAATAAAACACCAATCCAAATTAATCTAGATATGGATAAAATATGATATTCATCAAATCCATAAACACTACTAGATAAATTTTCTACCCAATTAGAATTAAGACACAATCAAAAAGACTATACCTCCCCCTTAATGAAGTCCATTGTATATCAGATGTTTGAACTCTCATATGATGATACCTTGATATGATGACTAAATTTCAGAACATGCAATCCCCCATTGACAAATCAAAAATATAATCGACGTGATGAAGAGGATATCGATTCATGACATTCATTTTTCTCAACTTTTGGTAAAGAAAACTCAAACATAAACTATCATCTTCCTTCTTTGCTAACAAAACATGTGATCTGAATGATCACAAACATAGAAGAAAAAATTCCTTATCTTTAAATTTTATGAAAAATTATAGAGATCATGAATCTCAATCATTGATATTTGGTATGATGGAATGGATAATATATCATCCACAGTCATGATCTCAATAGTGTATTACACATCTCACTCATGTGGTATCCAGATGAAGTATTTCAGAAATAAATACTGAAATAATAATACTAATAGTGGAAGGAAAACATTCCTGACAACCCCCATCATCTAGTAGTATAAAATAATGTTGGTTTGTGATCTTTCCAATAGGATGGGTAATTCTCCCCATTATCCTGCATGGTTATCCAACTAACCACAATAGATGTATGGGTTACACTTAGGAGATGGAAATTTAGCTCCCCTATTGTAACAGTCGATGTGATCTCAGTATATAATTATCTGCTACATAGACATATTTTGATCAAATCCTATTATAAAAAATAATATAGATATCCCAGAGAAAATTATATTCCCTGATCCTAAGTGAAAATTCCTTGCATAAACATTTGTCTCAATACTATTTTCCCAAAGGTGTATTGATAATCATTAATCTGATTATGAAATCCACCTCCAACAATAAACCATTAAAAATTTGTACAAATATAAATGAATGAAAAGAAAAAGTAGCAAATTTAAAACTATATTAAGTTGAAACAACTTGAAAAATACCTCTCATTGTCGATGGACATGCCTCACTCTCCACAATTTTCTTCTCCACAACATATAATTTCCCTTCCCCTCATCACTATGATATTGTATGACTCCCATGGGTAGCACCACTACACTGATAAGGTTGTTATATCATTGTAACATTTTTTCCACTACATTTACCACCCCATCCTATATAACTCAATTTACTAGAACAAAAGCGTGTATCACTCCGTTTAATGACACTCTAACTCTACCTAGTTTCTCCTTCCAAACGAGTCTATCAATATATACTGATGAACATTTTTTGGTGTCCCATCATTCCAAAGGATTAACACCGTACTTTTGGAAGTGAAAATTATTGACAGTAGTGTCCAAGCCGACCTCACGTATGTAATACCACCCTAGTAAGGTCCAGTTCAACCAACCTTCATATCTCTGTACTATGCTTACCACTTCACAGCATAATCTATATATTGCAGAGATTCTTTCTCATAGAATTCACACCTCATGATCTTCCAGTAACAACTAACTATCTATTATTAAATTCATTTCTCAGGTTACATTCATCTATGAAATCATGGTCCACAACTTCAAAAAACTTTTTTAATAAAAAATGATTGACATGGACATAATATCACATATATGAATATCCTTAAAATGTTTGGTCATAGCTTCCTTGTCTCTTGACAACACTGGATAAAATATTTGTAGTTCAATGTAGAGTTTGTCATTAAATATCATAGACATGCTCCCATGGAACATATTCATGAACATTATATCTTTCTATATATCATTTTATCTCGATAGAAGTTCTAGATGAACCTCTCTAAGAAGCTGTTCCATAAAATACCGTAAATTTTTTCAAATTCATTCCCGAATCTCCCACTTGCGGTTCATTATTCCATATAGAATATTAGTTGCCATATTGAACCTCTTCTCAGCCAGAGTCTCCAAATGGTCAAGTATTGTCTCAATGGACTCACCCCATACTTCAACTCCCTCATTTCATCCCGCTCCAGTAAAATTAAAAGGGTGATAAAACAAAAAAAAACCCTTTCAACTAAGACATGATTTTGGACAAACACCCATGTTCTCATTCCATGAATTTCATGAATCATGAAATGTCACCATTCAACTTCTCCACTTCCTCAAAAGATATCACCAATGGTGCCTCATGTCTTAGACTGAATGACACTTCTATCCATGCCCCTCATTCGTCCCATCAAAACTAACTGTGGAGGAATATTCTCTACAATGTCAAGCACATATATTATGTCTCATCGAAAAACCATATAATATTTACATGTGAGTAAGATTCAAAATTGGTAAAAACATATATTTTACCATTATCTCTCTATAGAGATAAAATTGAGGTGGTATCACTACCCTTTACCATCCAACTCCACAGTTTTGGTAGACAATGATAAAAAAACTACCATAATAAATTTTCTCTTTTAGAAACCAAATTATTATCATTTTTATTCATTTTAAAATCATTTAAATTCATTTAAGCATCCATTTTTCTTTTTAATCTTAGAAACAATAAAAACTTTTCATGTTATATAACATAACTATAAATTATTTTCCTATGTGTTCCTAAAAGGATGCATGAAGACATAAAATTAATTATATTCTAAGCCATAAAAAAATACTCAAAATTTATTAAAACAGTAAAAAAATCAGACCACATGTGAATCCCCAAAGGTGAAATAATATCACACAGTAACAGAAAAAACAATGACAATATTAATACCCATGGTTTTCAGTTTATCCCTTGTAGATTGGTACATAGTTTCTATGGACATGATCATTACAAAGCCCAAATTATACCTAGTCTCATGTATACCATTAAAACATGAAAATGATTAAAAAAACTGCACATTTGATACCACATTATAATGAACCGACCCAAGAGCTACGCGACGACGGACCAATCTGGTCAGTCAAATCCCATCACATGGACACCCTCGTACTCTAGAGGCTGTTGACTAGAAAAGAGGCTCTGGTAAATCAGTCATGGGGAGTATTTACACAAATTTATCAAAGTAAATCACTAGAAGATTTAAATAATCATTAAAGTAGTTATTTAGATTCATTAACTTTAAAAATGTTATAAAATAACCAATAGGGAATGTACAATATTCCACTAAATGGAAAAACATGATATACTAGTGTAAATTCCAAACTCTCTAAAATGATCTAGAAATTAATGACCCTAATTTATCCTATGAAGGTCCTAAAAAATTTCAGATTCCCTTATTCACATTCCGTCACCAATTCAACCATCCAATCCAAGTTTATTTACCGTAATATGTCATTCAAAAATAACATCTATTCGGATCTCGATCAGGCAGCCCAAGAAAGGTGTGAGTACAACACCAAATTCCTCCACCAATAGTGTCAAAATCAAATCTAGTGTAAATTTATTATACGTATTTCTATAATGAATTTAAGGAAATTCATAAATAAATATTTATCACAATATTAATTAATATTTTATATTCTAATTAAATATAGGATTCCCATGGATTCTAATAGATCTATAATTGATTCGTATTATGATAAAGACCAAAGAGTTCCCTAGGTAATGTATTTATTTAATACCTACTTTGATACATTATATAGATCGAGGTATTCAAAGGTGATATGATATCTCAATACCTGATTAAACTCATGATGGATATTGGAGTATTTTCAGGTGAGGACATATCTCAGAGTGTCTTTAAATATATAATTTAAATCCACACATAAATTCCAATGTTACCAATAAAAATATCATATGTAAGATGACAATGATTCGATTATTAATTATTAAAATAACGACCATTTACCCCTTTCTTAACTCATAAGTACAATGACCATGTTACTATTTATACTCCCCATTTAAATGATAATGTTCTCATTCCTTTACAAACAAAGTCAATGATCATGTTATGAATTATACTACTCAATTTATAATATAATTGGTCTCGTTATTCACACATAATAAACTCATACTTAATTATTCACTTAAACGCCATTACTATTTCTACAATTAGTTAAATATTTTAATACCCATAACTATCTCCAAAATTTATTATTTATGACAACCCCATTAATTAATTCATCATTTAATTAATTGACAACATAATTCATATACCATAATTAATTTTAAGGAAACAATTATTTTCTATATAAATATCAAATATTTATATTTAATTCCACGATTAATTATCTTGACCCAAATATAAAAACAACATAATCATCTCACAATTATTTAGTTCAATTTATGGATTTCAATTTCTGATAATTAATATCCTTATTTATTATCTAGATTATATTCCCCAACACACTAAATGAATTTCCTAATAATAATTATCCAATAAGATAACCCCTTAGTCTCATGATAAACTCCTCAATTAATTATTCAATTCAACATTGCTTGGATAAATCAGTTAGTTATCCTAAGTAACCCAATGTTGGTATTCATTTGTTATGGAATGCATTAAATTATATAATTTTCCAAACAAGTATAAATCCATGTCAATAGGAATAATATTTTATACGACCTACTTAAATTTGATCATGGGTGTTCCTTCAATGAAAAACCCCAAAATCTGAGCAGCACAATGACATATATATGAACTTCAGATCTAAATCCCTAAATAATATCATAGATATCAAGATAATATAAATATAGATCTAGATCTACATTACTATATCTAGATCTCTCCAATTAAAAATATATCTACTAAAAAAATAGAATAATATGCACCAAAAGTTCAAGAAAAGTGAGAATAATGAACGAGATAGGCTATGAGATGAGATCCACTTACCTCTAGAAGAGTGAATCTTCATCC
This sequence comes from Viscum album, assembly GCA_963277665.1. NCBI lineage: Eukaryota > Viridiplantae > Streptophyta > Magnoliopsida > Santalales > Viscaceae > Viscum > Viscum album. Next base: position 963,947,096 of record OY728133.1, on the reverse strand, counting down.
TAGGAATTTATTCTTGCTGAATGGAGGTTAGACACCCTTTGAACCCTTATTTAATGCATTTAAATAATCCAAAAACATGTAGTTTATATCCATCTTCAAATAAAATGTGTTCTGTGGGGGCGGGGGGTGGTTAAAAGGATTTGTAAATACTTTCATGGGTGATTAATAACCACAGACACACTATTATAGGTATGGGTTCATGGTTAGGGTAAACTGTGTACCAACCGTAAAGCCCTAACTATATAGGGTTAAATTGTAACCAAGGTTTGGGTGCATGGTTTTCTCTAACCTTGCATCAACCATGCACAAACCTTTTTCATAAAATTTCTCTTAAAACACAACAGGGACAAACCAAAAGTCCTAAATGCATTTTATGGTTCCAAAAACATCAAAAATTCCATTAAAATTATCCTATGATATCTCTAAAAATGGTCGATATCTTATAACAAATTTATTTATTCTCACATCAATACTATGTTCATTTTTAGGAATTATTTCACATTCTCAATCTAACCGAGATCGGTTAATCTTGATCACTAGTTGAAGAAATATAATTTACCAAATCACAAAAAATCACACTTTTTTCTTATCCTTAGGTTTTTAATGAAATCTCGTTATGTAATAGTTCCATTTTAAAAAATTTATATTTTTAAAGATTTATATAGTTATTTTTAAGAAAAATGTGAACTCATTTCTCACTTTTATAAATATTAAGTTTTCTTCCAAAAACAAATTATATAATGTTCTCAAAAAATATTTTTAACAATTTACAAATCTATAAATAAATACTTTTCACGAATTAATTTTTCAGTTTTTTTACGGGGATATTTTTGTCGTTTTCAAAACAATGATTATTTAGATTTTAAAGAAAAAGTGAGAGTAAAATTTATTTCAATGTGTGCGACATGAACATAATTTATTGTTTTCATGACCACTAAATATTTTTAAATATACTTTTATAGGAAACATAGGTTATTTTCAAAGACATCTATATTCCATATATTTTATATAAATTATGTTTTAAAAATGATATCTTAATTTTTTTTAAATAAATTGCCATTTTCTCCATTATTATTATAAAGATCTTTTTATTGTATTTATTTTCATCATTGACTAAAACCAATTATTATTCCTCCAATGGGTATTTATTTTTGATACCATCATTAAAATTACTATATATGGTTTATGATGTTTTGGATTTTGGAATGTATTAACATTCACTTCTTAGATTCATTTGTGTAGTCATGATCATTCCTTTGAAATGATATATTTCCGATGAAAATTGGACACTAAAATTTCCATAAATATCTATATAATTTATCATGTATATTTTAATAACATAAATAATACACCATTTTTTATATATGGTGTTTACTTTAACTGCTAATTATTTAATTAAAGAAATATTTGTAAATATTTATCCTTTACTCAGCACATATACAACCGGATTAGGGAAATAGTTTATTAATTTATTCAAATTATTAAATATGTAAAGAATTATATAAATATGTATGACATGTGTTCAGGACCATTAAAATTAAGACTATCAGACCATCCGTTTTCTCATGAGACAAAATCAGTTGGTGACAAACCCTTCACATTTTTAATGAATCAGTTTTGAACTATATGTAGGATAGTTCTTGATAAAATGTGTCCTATTAATGGTCATGAAACATACCATATAGTTCATTACACAAATGAAATTATGCTTTCATGAGGATTGATCGTTATGGTAAAGGAATCATGTTATTAGGAAAAAAGATGTCAAATAATTAACATTTCTATCATTCACAATTCAATTATTATTAACCTAAACATTTTCTCTATGTTATAATATGAGAATTTGTTTCCATTTAATTTTTTAGTGAAATGTATATTATCTGATTTATTTAACCTTTCAAATTTATTTTATCATTCCTTACCCTGATAGTCATTTAATTTTCACGGAATGTGTTCTATGTTATTTATCACTCCATATGGATTATTCTTATGTAATCGCGATAGATTTTTATTTATTTAACATGTATCGAGAATTTTATACAACCCATATTTTATTTTTTTTCACCCGGATTTCTTGAAATTTATTATAAATGATATGCGGGGTTATGATATATAGAACAATTTTATCCTCTAATTAATTATACTGGAATTTATATATTAAATGTAATACAAGACTTCAAGTATGTATCTATTTTACAAATAATACTAATATATTAAATACTCTAGGATTCAGTTCCTTACATCCAATGCTAATGTAATGGTAAAAGGAATGGGATCTGAGATTATTGGGTGGGGATTACTAAAGTTGGAGTCAGAGGATGTTTAGTAGCATCATAAAGAACTAGATTTTTTAAACCATTGATCTGGTAACATGAACCTAGGATATATTTTGATGAATGTATAGATGGGAATCCAAGAAATTTATTAAGTAACAACTATCTAGGTGAGAGTTGACCAACATTGAGGTAATTTTGGAGAAATTTATATAAATGACATGTTTTAGTGGAGAAATTATTTCAGGAATAATTACATTATATTATATATAAATAATTTAAAAGTTATAGATGCCATATACAGTCAATATGAAAAAAAATTTAAATAAAAAATTAATGAAAATAAATAATAACGATTAACTAGTATCATTAATTATGAGATTTATAGGGTAAATAATAATATTTTTTGACTTCTTCCAACAATATTTGTTCTGGAAAATTCTTAGAGACAGACATGATGGCGTGATCTCTTTTATGGATCATATGATCCTATAAAAGTTAATTTTAGTAATTCATGAATAAAAATGTAGATTTTTTACATTTATTTAATATATTAGTCGACAAACATGAAATTGATCAAAGATCATTCAATGGAAGAGATAATTTTTATGAAATATAAATATATCATGAATGTAAATTAATATATATTAACTGAAAATCAAATATTTATATTACTTTTTGAAAATTCACTTGAAACAAAACTGTTATCTAAAAATATTTATTTATGTTCAATATCAGGACTTTATAATCATTAGAGATATTTCTTATTGGCGCAAATTTTTATAGACCAGACACATTCTTTTGATCAATGACCACAATCACTCTCTATAAATAGATATGATTTTCCTCACTGTCAATATCTCACATTCAACTAATGTTATAATACATAGAAATGTAGTAAAATATAATTCCACGTGACCAATTTGATTCACATACTCTCTTATAATGAGGATATTTTATTATTCCTTGTATTTTGTGGGATTAAAAAATCCGTATTTCCAAATGTTCCACTCTTCATTACCAAGATAATCATTAAATTTATAGGAAACACTTAAATTATGACAGGGTGATTGTAAACCCACCAAATTTTTAAAAAAATTATATTTTATTCAATTGTTTGTAAGACATAAAAAAATTATTTAATATTGTTTTACATGTATGTATATTTATATATTAAGTTTCATGCCTAATGTGTTTCTTTCAAATATTTAGATACATTCAAGTATATGTTTTAAAGATCAATAACATATTATTTATATTATTTTTTTACATTATATTTATCGAGTATTCATTGGAAGGATTAGGAAAATAGTATTAACTTACATATTAAAATATATCATTTACACAAGTTTTTTGGTTATATAGAAATTAAAATTCAAAATAATAATTATTTTAAATGAAAGAGAAAATGTTTTAGGGAAAATTGAGTTTTCCAAAATAAGATTTAGTCACATTTGACACACATTATTAAATATTTATTTTTAACAAATTTATAAAAAATAAATAAAAATAAATAATTTCTGAAATAGTAATAATATAATATATCAAATTTAAATATTTTTCCATAATGATTCATTTTTTATAAATAGAGAAAACTAGAAAAATTTAAATGAGAAAAATCCTTTTGTATAAATTATTTATAATTTAAAATTTTATACTTTTAATTTGTTTTGATATCAAAATAGTTCTCATATAAATATATTAATCCAATGTAGGTAATTGGAAAAAATTTCATAAATAACTTTGATATAAAAACCGAGTAAACATTCGATCATTTCCACATAAAAAACAAGATTTCATTCCACGTCTGAGGGATTAATTTTGTAATAAATATTATAAAATCTATGTGTGTAATTCGGAAAAATTAATCAAATATTTATAAAAAATAAATTTATATATTCTGTTTCATTTAACTAAAAAATTTAACATAATGATTAATGAAAACTGTTAAAGTTAATTATTGTGATTTTGGTAAAGGTGCATTTTCTAATTGATTAAACCTAAACTATAATGAATAAAAAGTTCACATAACGTACCAAATTCATAATTTATGTACATATATAGAGTCAGGTGATTTTTTTATCCATATATGTCATTTTTTTGTACAATGGTCAATGGATGTGACCCATATATTATGTTATGTGATGAAAAATAATTGAATATTGTTTTTTTACTTTTAAATACTATAAAAAGATTGGATTAAAAACATATTTATTGATTTTCATATCATTTAGAAATAGAAATTAGTTACATATATCATGATAATATGATTTTACATTTTAATGATGATTTAATTAATTAAAATTTATGAGGTAAACTAATTCAATAATTGTTTTGATAATATTTCCTTAAAAATAGCGTTTCTAAAAATATTAAATGTTATGTAAATTGAATGATTTATTTTCTTAAATTAAATTATTGACTAAAATATTATTCGACACAGTTTCTTAATATGTATATTCTTATTAAATTATTCTCTTGATATTTTTAAATACAAATAAATTAATAATGACAATTTTAACAATAATATTATTTTATAATAAAATATGATTTATTAATGGATTGAAGATTACAAAAGAAAATATGTTTTCCCCATTTATTATTAAATTTTAATATATATATATATATATATTATATTGGATTACCAATTTATCCACTATAATGCTTATATTTTCAATTAAATAATAAGAACTCAAATTTCATGGTTACTTTTAATGGTCTATTTTTGTAAGTTATATGAGATGTTGATAAAATTAATTTCCAAAATCACGTTATATTTTTTAATTTTTAAATTTGATATAATATATATAAAACAAATGGAAAAAATTATAATAAAATTATCAGTTTAAATAAGAATTAACATATGAATAACATACCTTAGAAAACTAGTTACCATAATGAAAAATCATAATTGTAAAATATAGAAACATTAGATTTAAGGAAAAAGTTTAAAACATGTGTTATATTATGTGGTGGATATGTAGATAGACATTATAATCCATATAAATCATAAAAACCCATTTAGGGAGACACTTGATTTAATATTGACCCCCCTAATGATGATTAATACTATATATAAAAAAATTCATATCCTCCTCAACAATATAAGGTCACCGACTCATCTTGCTTAATCACACCTATCAAGATATATAGATCATTAAAAGTGTTCCAAAATCAATTCCATACTTTCATGTACTCTTCCAATATTTGATATTTTGGTAATAAATCAATTCATATATGTTTCTAGTGAAAACCTATGGAGGATACCTCAATTAGATGTAATTAACATTGAAATTAATTTTATTTAATTCATTTTACGCATAATTAATATCATATTATAAAATTACTATACAATATCCAAAAAAATTATATATATATATATATTTAAGGTTATATCATAAAACCACAGAAGATCCAATGAAATGAGTTATGAAATCATCATTCGTGTGTACGATAGATGACAACCTCATGAACTCTGTATTTTTTCCAGTAAACACATTCGCAATTGTTGTAATTTATGTAAATACTATTTTAGTTTTATAATTATTTTATTTATGAAATTAATTTACTTCATGAATTATTATATAAAACATACCTTTATTATTTCCATTTTTTCATAATATTATGATTTTGTTAATTTTTACAGTAGATTTTCATCAAGCGAAGCGAAGTGATTCTCCCATTCATTACATGTAATGTATTAAGGACAATATTAATAAAAATATATGATATATATGAAAAACATTATACATAAATTGCAATATATATCATTTTCTATTATTTCATTCATTACTATTTTATAATGGAGATAATGTTCAGGCGTAGGTACGACCTGTCACCTCCATGAATAATGTAATTGATTTTCCATAACAACATATGGTGGATTTTTATAAATACATATATTTTTATTATATATGATAAATATTAATATATTTTATTTTATATTTAATATAAATATATAATTTTATCAATAAGAAAAACCTTAATGATAATGATCAAATGAGAAAATAAGGGAATCAACATCCAAAAAAATTAAAATAAAGATATATTTCCAAAAGGGGGAGATAATATATTGTAAGATGATGAAATATTGTTGTATTAATATTATTATGGTTCTTATATAATTTATATACAATATTAAAATAATTATAATGGTGTTTAAATATAATTCATCAATATGTAATCATAAGGTAATGGATATCATAACTCAATTTAACAATTGGGATAAACAGATACTTGATTGACTATTCCATTATAATATTTTTTGTATAATGATTTTTTTATATTATTTTTTATTTAAAATTTCATTATGACTAAAAAAATTTTATACACATAATAAAAATATTAATTAAATGACACTTCAACATTATTATAGTTTAAATGGTTTATTTAACAATATTATTCTAATCGAGATTTTTTATTCATGAATATCGATTGAATGAAATTTAATGAAAATTTTCTTTTAAACCCTCCTAGTATATACAACTACAGGTATTAATGAAAACATACATGTTAATGTAATAATTTTATACTCAATTTTAATTGAAATGTTTAAGAAAAATATTTCAGGAAAATCGGTCATCATTTACCTCATTGGTTGTAATTATGTTTTATTTAAAAAAACATGTTATCTAAAAATGTATTCAATTTTTTTTATCCATTTAATTTTTTTTATCAAATACTGTTCAAAAAAAGTTACTCTTTAAAAAATGTTCCTAAAGAAATCATTAGGTTTTTTTAAAACAATTCAAATTCGGATTTTCAAATAATGACAATTGAAGAATTATTTTAACGTGTATTAAAAGGATCACAATTTATTGAAACCATGAACGCTTATATGTTTTCAATATTATTTTATATGTTTCAATGGGTTTTTAGTATAATTCATTAAAAAAGTCATAATTTTTATTCATTTGTTTCACAAATGTTCTTAAAATGAAAATTAGGTTTTTCTCAAGAATGTATTTAATGATATTCGTAAGGTATTTATATTAATTAATAAAGATAAAACATTAATATTACTTAAATTTTTATATACTGTATTAGTAACATCATTAATATTCCTCTAGGCTATTTATGATAATTTTATCAATGATAATTTCAGACATTCACCTTCTTAATTTATATTTGTATTAGGTAACTTTTACATTAAATGTACACCTTAAAATGACTAGTGGAAGTGAAATTAACCTTAAATATACATATTATTTAGTATGGATATGTTTACCTCTAAGACTATACACCAGTAATACATATGTTATTTAATATTTTATTTAATTTATTAACTGGGGAAATTTTAATAATTCATTATCCTTTATTCAATAGAGATATTGATATTAAGGAAATTTATTTTTCAATTTAATCAATTATTAGATATGTCATGAATTATTTAAAAAATTATGAAATTTTTTCTGGAATATTTAATTTAATCCCCTTGATGCATCGATAGTCTCTTTATATAAAATACGTTTCCAAGAAACATTTTTTGTTAATAACAAATTTGTTTTAAATTTTATAGAAGATATATCCAATCGGTATGTGTCTTGTGAAATGTTATGACCCAAATCATATGGGTTATTACCCAATATGTCTTAAACTATCATGAAGTTAGATCTTGATTGTGAAGGATCCATGTGTTTGGGAGAGCAGATGTCCAATAATCTAGCATTATCATCCTAAAAATTTCAATATACATTATCCAGGACATTGTCTCATTTTTGAAATATCTGGAATTATTTAATTTTTTTAATATAGAGGTGAAATTAGTTAGTTAACTAGTTACATTGATTCTTCCCAATGTTAAAATTATTTTCATGTATTTTAAATTGAAGGTGAGCTCACTTACTTACCTTGTGATGTTGATTGTTCCTCTTTAGTCACGATAACTTCTAAAATATATAACCATTACTAAGGATTTGATATCACTATTATTTTTTCTATAACATAAGATATGATGAAGTTTACTATTACTTATATACTTGGATATGAATTTTGGAATAATGTTATACATTAAAAAGAACTATGTATTAATTTTTGAATTTATCTATAATGTAAGAAATAAATTATGTATCATGTTTACCATGACTAATAAACTATTGAATTCTTTGAGTAAAAATTCCTTATAAAATATGCCAATGTAATGGTGTTATGTACTTAATTCATGCTTCATTGGTCATAGATGTTATAGAAATATTGATAAATATTTTTTGCGGGAAATGTTAATTTTATTATATATATATATATATATGAATGACATTTAATTTTATAAATAAATTAATCTACATAACATGTATGTAAGGAATAATTTTATTAACATTTATAGTTTTTTTAGTATTTGAAAAAACTATTTTTACACTATAAGAGAATATAATATTATAATTACAATTAAATATGTATTTGGACTTTTCGATTAATGAATCATTTTTTTGTAATATTTTTTGTTTGATATAAAATTTTTATAATACTATTAGAATCTAATTTATTAAACTAATAAGGGCCTAATAATATTATGCCACAAATAATTTTTAGACTATTATTTTTTTATGAAGAATTTTTTACCCATTTTGTGTCCTAATACTAAAAGAAATTTCCCTAAATCATTTATATTTTATTTTATAAAAAGATTTATACATTTTAAATAATCATTTTATAATTAAAAATAGATGAAATTTTTTGTTTACTACATTAAAATTATTTTTTAAGGGTGAATGCATAGATTTCATTGTATGGGATAATTATATTGAAATGGTCTAAAATTGTGTAAAATGTTAAAACATACGATAAACATTTATAATTTTTTATTATAGATGGATTAATTAAACATGATATTTATACACAACATTATTACACTTTTTTTCAATGGACCATGTATAATATAGTGGAACATTTGACAAGAAAAAAGTTGTTTTAAAAATGATTACATCTGTTATTATAGAAGGTGCTCAAATCCTCCCCATTTTTCAATCCCTTAAAAATGTTCATCTCAACAAAAAAACTACCCATGTATCTCACTCTTTACTTTTTTAATGCCTTGGCCTCAAAAATATTTCATGCTATGGTTGCTTAATATGTTACCAAAGGTATATCTTCCATGGTAATGGTAACACTCTCAGGACAACTATAAAAATTTACACCTTAGTTACTTAGAGACAGTGTTTTTTTATTTAATTTATATACTATACAATAAATCACATCACACATTACCATGTAGATGAGTTTTGTTGGTAAAATAGATATATACAAGATACCCATATAATAAATTAATACAAAAATGATGAAAAAAATCTCAGAATATCATTAATTCTTATAGAATATTCTTGCATATAATTCTTTTAACACATGATATATTACTAAGAAATGAAATAAGAAGGTTGTGTGGAAATGATTCATATGTGTTATGTAAAGTGGACATTATCATACGTATATTAAAAAATAAGTGAAATTATTATGGAAAGGTAAATATCATAACACACATAGCATTTAATCAGTACCATGAATATCAAGATTAGACAAGACATAATCAATATGTAAAGCTTAATTTTTTAAAAAAATGAAATATAATTAATAAATTGAATATGATATTCATATTGAGATAATAACATTGAGATAATATCATCTAAATAATAAAAATTGTACTATAATGATGAAAATTCCACATTATTGGACATTATGATAACGGAAATCATGATACCTCTACTTTCAAGACCTCTCACGACACTTTTTAAAATTGATGTGTAGGTATTCACAAGAAACACATTAAACTAAGGATAGCAAAATGATTTTCCTAATGTGACTATCGATTCATTGAGGAGATATTTATAACTAGTCCCCACCTATATCTTCATGGCCAATAATATACTCATATATTGAATTAAGAAGTCAATGCCTGAATTAATATTCCATATTAATAGATATTAATATTGTGTAAGGGATATAAATTCATCAATATTTCCATTGCTAGTTAAATATGGTTCAAATAAACACTATTTTTAGTAATTTTATATGGTTTATGAAATAATTATATTCATCATATTTGAATATTTTTATATAATATAAATTATATTTCTAATGAAAAATTATAACAATAATGAGTTTATTTAATTGGAAGGTAAACATGCACAATCAAAATTGACATTGTACAATAATTTTTACCAATTTAATGAAATTGAAATTATAATCTCATGATGAATTGAAAGAAAATATTCATTATCATGAAAAATTATATTAATTTTAAATACATCAATGTTATATTAGATACATTACATAAAAGTAAATAGGTGTATATTAACAAATATTTATCAATAAAATTGAAATCGTGATAAAATACCATATAATGATCATATCCACAAAGTATAGAATAATTAATAGATGAATTACATATATCAAAATTAAATGAATTTTTTTTAAATAGAATATATTTTAATAATATTACATAAAAAACATAATATTATAAAATGAAATACAATAATGAATTAATATAATATAGTAATTTGAATTGGAGTGAGGGAATTATTTAGCATTTTTTAATTTTCATATAAAATTCTCCATGATGAAATAACAAAAAATAAAATATAAAATTCTTGGAAGAATGATTGACTGGTTATAGTATATGTAAATGGTGTATAATATTCATCATATCAAAGATGTTAGTTTTAAAACTCTTAAATGTGTATCAATAGTGGGAAATTAAGGGGAAGTCCTTTAGAATGATCATTTCATTGATGTGATTCTTAATGAATGGATCTATTATATGTATAAATTTTATACCCACATTAAAGAATGGTAAATGAAACATTATATAATCCCAATTCTAAACACACATAATCATATAATATAGAACACAATGACAACACAAATTATCCCTTTCAAAAGAAATAATTTTATGAAGTACTATACCACATGGTTATTTTCAGGTCAAATACCTTTGAATAAAATAAATAAAATTTAAAATTAAATTAACTATATTTTTTAATGATTCATGATATTAAATTTATAATGTGTTTTATATACACTATATAAAATAATATAGTTTCATAACATTCAATATGCCTCAATAATGGGGAATTTAGACAAATTTCCTCAACTTACAGTTCCTTTTAGATGATTGTTCTTTGAAATCATGTATAATGGACTCATTAATTTTATTAATTTATAATGTATTATACATATTTTTATTAAAGACATATATTATACCCTTATATAATTTTACCACGCTTATATTATTTATATTTCATTATTTTCATTGTTTGTGTGTTTAATTTTCTTGTTTTCTCATGTGAGTTGTTTCTTAATAGTTCTAATTCATTCACATTTTATATAGGTCCATAAAAATGATATTAATGATATAATTATTATTTTCAATACATATGTTTTTAGAATAAATATTGATATTTTATCATAGATAATTGATCATATCACTTTTTGGCGATGGTAGGACGTACATACGCTCGAGCATCATTATCATTTATATAATTGGTGAAATCGTACGTAACTGGTTGAGATGTTAATATGCTAGAATAAATATAATTTCCTATAAATCAAATATATTCACTAAATTTATCCTTATTACCTTCCGTGTAATGATTATGTGAAAAAGGAATTGCATCTCTTTGTGAGGCGGTAGACATCTATCAAAATGAAAAATCATATTGTATTATAAATTGAATAGAATTTTAGAAGATGTAAGTGATATTAAATTGACATAAGTATAATAGAATCATAAATATAATATTAATTTAGTAAATTAATCATTAAAAACATCCTTCAAAGGAAATAATGGAAAACAAATTACATCACTCCATTACGTGCTAGTATATCATACACTATATTGAGTGATTATTTTCCTTTTTAATGGAAGACGATATGGATATAAGTAATTTACATAAAATCATAATAATTAAGTGTGTTTATGATACATATTTTATTATATAATCAAGGTTTAATAATATATTGAAGATATGGATGAGGAAACAAAATAAAAATTATTTCATAAGAATAAAACATCATATTCGAACATATTATTTTGATTTAAAAAATTACTTCATGGGGTTTAAATTTAGATAAATAAATGGTATATAGGGTATTGGGAGTGTAGTAAGGAAGTGATTTCATAAGGTTTGGGATTGAATTAATTTCATTGTAGGAGTAATGTGGGGATGAGAGTTGGTGTCCATTTTTAAGTGGGAGTGGACAAAAATAAAATTATGGAAAATAATCATTTTGAGCCACATTTTTATCATGAAAAATAATAAAAAATCGTTCTTTTTGGACCATAGTGTTGATATGGTCTAGATATGTCCAAAAAAATTGTTTTTTGGAATAGTTGTCAAATCATTTAAATCATTATCATCATATTTTACCCCTACTGAAATAGAATTAACCTTACCAAAGATATTTAATTTATTATTCTTATAATATTAATATTTCTATAATACTATGTAATGTTTGATAATTTAAATTATTATGATTCTTGAAGTGAAATAATTTTTTCTAATTTCATTTTATAAAATTGTTATAATGAAATTAATGTGATTTCCAAAGACGCCAGGAAAAAGCATGTTTCCAAAAAGTGAATTCTCATCAGTGAGTAAGGTTTTAATATTAATAATAAATATGAAATTTTTTTAAAAGAATTATAGTATATATTAAAATAAATTAAAATATATTTATCTTTAATAAAAATAAAATATATATCCATTTTTTAGACAATTTGAACAAAAAATAAATTTCTAAAAAAACTTTTAATTCTCATTTTTCATTGAATAATGAAACATTTTATAAAAAACTCAAGAAGCCATAAAAATATAATTCTAATTTGATTATTTTAAATATTATTTCATTTCATTTAGTTTATATTATATTAATTGAAGAAATTAATTTCAATCTATGTGCCTATATCCTAATTAAACAATCATTTAGAAAGAATTCGTATTTTTGAAAACATTTATTTTTCATTTATAGGACTGATATTATATTTACAATCAAATGTTAAAAATAATTTTTATAATTGAAAAGGTAATATAAATAAAAGATAATTAAAATGTAGGATATAAAATTATATTATTTTATTGTTCATTTATACTTGTGGTTCAATGTTCCACATGATATTGAAGTGGTCAAATTTGTAAAAAATAATTTTATCGTTATGTATAATGGTGTTTGTAACAACCTGAGATTTTATGAGAAATATTATTTTTAATTTCATTGATGTCATGTGTTTTACGCTAAATGAAAATTATCTTGTGCTATATGCAACACTGTATTAGCTTGTTGTAAAGGCAACACTATTCTTGTCTTGTGTTACACACAATTTCATGTTCGTTTTCTGGAAATTATTCTACCCAAAATTATGTATAGATTTTTTTAACGTATAAATTAAATATGTTTTGATTATGTTATAGACAACACCAAACAGATCATTTACTACATGCAACCCTGACTTTTCTTTCATTACACACAATCAAGACATTCCTCGATAGTGTGTGTAGTACGCAATACCGAGTTTCACTAAATGATATATTATTATGATATTTTTATGAACTACCCATTATGAATAGTTGTACCCACTTTTTGAAATTTTATAAATTATATCATTAAAAATGGACTTCAATTTTAGATTCATAATATCCAAATTAGCATAGGGTGAATTTTTTGTATTTTTATGAAAACATTCAATTTATGATGAATAGTGAATACACTTGGTTACTATTTAAAAACAGACTATTTATTTAAATAATCATTTATTTTATTTCAATTTATTTTATGTCCAAATTGATACATAATACCTATATAAGTTCAATATAATTCATTGGAGTAATTTTATAATAATTTTAGATGTATAAAAATTTTATTGAACTTTTTTCCGTCTTTTACACACCTCCAGGAGAATTTGAAAATTTACATAAAACATAATTTTACGGCATCTATGAGATGAATTTAGAAAATCAGAGAGACTCAGTTAATATCAAGGAGTAAAATGTGTTTCAATAAGATAAAAATAATGTTTGGTGAATACTGACTTTTTACATTTATTTACCACTGTTTAACGTAAATAGGGTAATTAAGGGTAAAAATAATATTATTATTACCCTAAGACATGTCCAAATTCTATTGGATAAGTATAATTCGACCAAAAACAAATTTAGGAATATAATATTATCTTTTAGATCCACATGGATTAGATTGGGACATTTATTATTATTTAATTCAAAGAAGAGTTAGAAGAGTAAAAAATCAATGTTTAATAACTAAAACATTATTAATATAGGGTTATACATAAAATAAATTCGAGTTAAATTACTCATTAGAAATATAAAAATATTTCCTACATAATGGTATTTTATTTATAATTTTTAGACATTAATTAAATTAATTTATTTATAACACAATGATGATGAAGTAATTACCTTATTAATGAAATATTAACATAATTGATGTTATAAATACCCAAATAAATGTAACTTGAAATTTAAGTAAATTACAATATATTTTTATGTTAATATGACATTTTATTATTGATTTAATTAATATTGTTGGAACTAATCATGTTGTTCTGATTTTCACAAAAATCAATTACCAAATAGTGTCAAAATTGACATAATATAGTTTTCAAAACAAATATTATATTATTAATTGTTATTCTATTCTTAAAAATCTATTTTTCATCCAAATTGCATAGATGAGGTTATATATATTAATAATCAACCACTTGGGGTTCGTTTGCCTTGTTATATTAATATTATCCACCATATAGTGTAAGAAAATCAAAAGGCGTTGTAAAAGTAAAATTATTTAACATAGATTTAAATTTAAATGGTAAGGTTAAAATAGTAACCTAAACATTTCTAAAACCTATTGTATGAGAATATTTCGACCCATACCATATTTAGATTTGGAATAAATAATTTTTGAGCTATTATAAAACGAATATGACTTTATTATAAAAAAATATTTTATGTTTTTTCTAAGGTGCCCCTCTCCTCCCTTATAAAAGGGAACCTACTTCCTCTCCTCCTAACACCATATTGAGCCTTCATGCTCGTCCAAACCCTGCCCATTTCTCTTCTCCACTTCCCTAGAAATATTTTTGAGGTTTTGGTCTTCTCAAATGACAAACTCTAGTTCCTTAAGAGGAAGCATAAAAGAGGTGCGTCGAAGAAGAGGTAATCTATTCTACCGATTCTTTCAAGTTTATTTCTTCTTGAAATTATTCTTCTTTAGTTGTTTCATTATAAAGTAATAAAATCATTATCACTAATATTTTTATATGTTATTATAAATATTTAATAACCCCATTTACCTTCTATCCATCCTATGGAAAACAAAATCACCGCGCATGCGTACGTACGGAATACCGTCTCCACGTCGTCGTGTAATCTACTTTTCCACCACCACCTTAATTGGATGGGTATAATGTTGTAAATAATAACTATATTTGTTTATAATAGTGATTCTGAGAAATTATATCATCCACTAAAATTCAATTCAGTAATTATGGGAAAGATATCATCGCTCGTGCATACGTACGGATTACCGTCTCCACGACGCGATGAGATTCATTTTCAATTTTAACCTTTAAAAAATGATTATAAAGTATATATAATGAATAATAATGGAAAATATGAAATAATAATGATTTGGATTTATGTATATATATATATATATGTCATATACTTAATTCCATTCATGTCAATAAGTAAAGGAAAATAGCGTTCATGCGTACGTACGACCTAAGTTCTCTATGAACGATGTGTTTCATTTAATATATATATATATACTAAATATAAATGATATATAAATCATATTTTACATTATGGATGTAAGTAAATCATGATATATTTAATAATAATATCATGAAAAACAAGTCCATAGACGTACGATAAATAAAACTATTTTACCCAAAACGCTGCATTAAAATGTAATTTAAAAAATAACGGGTAATATAAAGTCATAAGTGAACCATATATGATATCATAACAATGAATATGATTTTTTTATAAGTCAATGACATTATTAATATCATTATATAGGAGGTTCAGATACGTACGAAACATATTGGACCTAAGGTAAGGGATAACTATTCCAATCTCGTTCTTATCTAAGATTGTTATTCCTAAGTTTTTACTGGGGTTATTGTTATCATACATGTCCAAGATTTCTAAAAATGTTTTCATGTATGTTTAATATCCTTTTTAACAAATTTTGACTTTTTCCACATGTTATGGAAGGAATCATTCATTTGTTTACCGTACGAGGAATTTTTTTACTTTTCTGACAACAGTACGAGGAGAATTATTTTTTTAATTATAGAGCATGAACGTATTTTTACGATTTCATAATGAATTATTTCAATGAAGATTACTCTACAATATTTCATGACTATATTCAACAAAATCCTTTTCATTTAAAATTTAATTGCTTTTTTGGAAAATAAAATTATTTTGAATAAGAAAGGATATTTTCTTCAATACTTCATTTCAAGTGTTTTATCAAAACTATTTTCCATCTAAGATGACATTATATAATGTGTATGTTTAAAACATAATGTCTCTATGATTTACCTGGTTTTATTTTGTTTATGATGAAATGATATCCATTTTTTTTTATGGATGATGTTATGATGGGATGATGTTTATGAAACCCATTTTATATATTGGATTTGAATGAATGATTTATGTATATTTTGTGGCACATGAAAGAATGATTTAATTATTAGATAGGTGGGACCTATGTCTACCTCCAATGTAGAGGGTGAAGATTTAAATATCATGAGATAGAAATGGGTGGAACGGCAAGTTAATCCGGTTCAGTTATACAGGACTGGAACGAGGAGTGAACTCGATTCCGAAAGAGATTTTGTCAACTAAGATGGTGTTGGAAAAAATGTTTTGGCTACTATGCAAATAATATCATGTGTTTAATGGTTCTCCACAATTACATGTTTTATTCCCATGCTATTTTATAATGAATGATGATCCATTATGATTTATGCATTACGTACTGCCATGTTTTATGTCATTGACAAGATTTTGATGTTTAAATATTATGTTCATGTTTTGAAGTTCAAATGTATATGGTTTGTTTTATTTTCTCCATGCTTACCCTTACTGAGCATTTGAGCTCACCGTTTATATGTTTTCATTTTCCCATTATATAAAGAATGGTTTTAGGTATGAAATAATAGATCTTTATGGGAGATGTTGAGGATCTTTTACAATGATTTGAAGATTATATTCTATGTTTCCAAAGATACTAAACTATTACAGTCCATTGGTGTCTGTTTTTGTTATGTATTAGATATTCCGCAAAAGTAATTTAATTTCCATGTACATCAGTCTTTTGGTCTCTACAGTTAGTATCAGAGGAAAGGTTTAGTTAACCTTTGGAAACTAGGATGCGAAAACTTTACTGAAACCCCTAGAGATATTTCTAAGGTATGTCTGGGGATGTACCTAAGGATAAGTATAAATATATGTTATAGTCCTAGGATTACGGAAACGATCATAGAATTAATCCTAAGATGTTAGATATTGAAGGTACTCCCCCTTGATTATTATTTTTTCCCTCACACTATTCTTTTTGGGTTTTAGATAATTGCTGGAAATAGGAAGATTCACGATAGAGGATATAATGAAAAATAAAATGATATTATTCATTAGAAACCAAATGAAATTGGATCTTGAAGTCCACATATCGTTTTTATGCCTAATCAGAAATCTCATAATATGATAAATAATCAAAACTGTGGTAAGTTTCCCGACTCAGCTAATAAGAGAAAGATAGAGTTTCATGTTGATCATAGAGGAAAGAAATTTCAATTTCCCTCATGTAAATCATGTAGGAATAGGAATCATGGATAATGTTTCAAAGGAACTGGGAGATGCTTTGGATGCACAAAAGAAGGATATAAAACTAGTAATTGTAAAGGAAAAGGTTCAGTTAACACCATGTACAAGGATAATGGTATTGCTACGACATCAACAATGGTTAAATGTTTTAAAAATGGAATATATGGGCATTATGAAAACCAATGCTCTAAGGGAAAATTTCATGAAGAGAATCAGCATGGTCATATGGGTAGTATTTGTGTTGATGATGATGAAGAGACTGTAAATTATATATGAGATTAAAGAAATTATGAACCTCAGTTAGTGGTTCAAGAAGGTAGTGTAATGACTGTATTTTTATCAAGAATAATGTATGGTACTATGGAATAATGAAAAATATAAGAATTGATACATTGTTGTCTTTCCTTGAGTTTTTGAAAGTATATGATACATGGTACTGGTAACCACAAAAGGTTATTCAAATGTTTTTTAAGGAAAATGATATGTGAATAATGAATGGATAAGGAGATAATGAGATGTTTCATAGTATTAATGAGACCATGATTCGTATAAGGACAATGTGATATCATGTTTTGAGTATACGAATTTTGGGATTTTTGTATGTGGAAAGAGTTAGCTTTTGACAGCATTCATGTTTTATCTAAGGTTCAATGTGTATTCATTTTTCAAGAGAATACATGCTTAAAGAATTCGAATGTTTGGAATGTGACCAACAAGACATATCTTATGATGTACAAGGGATAAATGATGGTATTCACATGCTTGTTATGTGACATTTCCAGTAATCATTCTCTTTATACTATGAGATTGGACAGATGTATTTTGGATAAGTCTAATGATTATAAAGGATTATGTCGGACATCACATAGTATTGTTTAATGCTATAAAATTTTCAAAATTATTTCAATAGTGTCATAATAGTGTAGTTTTAGAAAAAGGGACAACCAACAGAACGGGCAACAACCTGTTGTGTCAGACAATGATGTGGGAATCGAACCCAAAACCAAAGTGCGACATGCCTTTATCACCTAACACTATCCTATAAGAAGTACCAGTTAGTAGAAACTAGATTTATTTTATAAAGAGGTATGATATATGATGTATAAGTTCATTTTTGGAAGCGTATACGATTAACCTTACCATAGATGGACTTATGTATATTTGATAACTTTTGCTAACATTTTGTTTGAAACATATAGAATAACCCATCATTCTCTCACATGATCTGTTAACACATCACTAATAAAAAATTCAACTTCATTTTTTAAGAGATGAAGTGTAAATTGTTCAAGGCACGAACAACAGTGTGGTTGTACCAAAATCTTGCAAGTATTTCTTTTAATTCATCAACATTAGGGAAATGATCTTGAAAACAAAAAATGTTGTCCAACTGCCCTCTATATGATGAATCAGATGGTACCTTAGATCATAAAAAATTTATGGATTTGTGATTGTTGGATTTTTCATAGCCATGTTCTCTAACACTCTCTATCAGAACATGATGGTTAAATTTCTTTCCCGTATTGATATTTTCACTTTTGTTCTTCTATGTGGAAAACCCGGTGACGAGTTAATTTGGGTAACTGTTACGTTTCATACACCAGTTTTTAAAATTCAGTTTTAGTATTCGTTTTTACGATGTAGGTTTCTATGAATGAAACTTTAAGTAGGAAACCATTTATAACCCTGACAAATTTTGAGGATGAAATTCATTTTAAGGGAGGTAGAATGTAACACCCAATGATTTTATGAGAAATATGAATTTTAACATCATTGATGTCTTTTGTTTTATGTTACACCAAAATTATCTTGTGCTATATGTAACACTGTATCAGCTTGCATTGACAGCAACACTATTCTTGGCTCGTGTTACACACAATTTCAAGTTCGTTTTGTGGAAATTATTCTACGCAACATTAATTATAGAATTTTTTAATGTATATATGAAATATGTTTTGATTATGTTATATGGAACACCAAAAGGATCATTCACTACACATAGCCTTGACTTTTCTTGCATTACACTCAATCAAGACCTTCCTCAATAGCATGTTTAGTACGCAATACCGAGTTTCACTAAGTGAGAAATTATTATAATATTATTATGAACTAGCCATTGTGAATAGTAATACCCACCTTTTGAAATTTTATATATCTTTTCATTCAAAATGGAATTCAAATTTAGATTTGAAATATCGAAATTAGCATAGGGTAAATTTTTGGTATTTTTATGAAAATATTCAATTTTTGATGAAATGTGAAAACAATAGGTTACTATTTAAAAATCGACATTTTATTTAAAAAATTAATTTATTTATTTAAATTTATATTAGGTCAAAATTAATACATAATACCTATATAAGTTCAATTTAATTCATTTGAGTCAATTTATATTCAATTTAGATATAAAAAACCTTTATTGAACTTTTCACTGTCTTTTACCCACATCCTATGAGAATTTGAAAATTTACATAAAACATAATTTTAATGCTTCTGTGAGTGGAATTTCGAAAATCCAAGTGACACGATTAATATCAAGAATTAAAATTTGGTTCAATAAGATAAAAATAATTATTGGTGAATAGTTTCTTTTTACTTTTATTTACCACCGTTAAAAGTAAATAGGGTAATAAAAGGAAAAAAGATATTATTATAACCCTAACACATGTTCTATTTCTATTGGATAAATATAATTTGACCAAAAAAACCTTTGTAATATAATATAATCACTTATATCTACTTGGATAAGATTAGGACATTTATTATTATTTAATTCAAAAAAGAGTTAGAAGTGTTAAAATCAAAGTTTAATAACGAAAACATTATTAATATAGGTCTATACATAAGATAAATTAGACTATAAATATTCATTATAATGCCAAATTATTTCCTACATAATGGTAATTTATTTATAATTTTTAGAAATTAATTAAGATAATTTATTTATAACACAATGATGATGCAATAATTACCTTATTGAAAAATATTAACATAATTGATGTTATAAATACCCAAATAAATTAAATTTGACATTTCATGTAAATTACAATAATTTTTTAACTTAAAATGACATTTTGGTATTGATTTAATTAACATTATTCTAATTAATCACACTATTATGATTTTCACAAAAATCAATTACCAAATAGTGTCAAAATTTACAGAAAATAGTTTTCGAAACAAATATTATATTAATAATTGTCATTTTATTCCTAAATATCTATGGTTCAGGAAAATGGATTAGACAAAGTTATTATGTTAATAATGAACCACTTGGGATTATATTGTCTTATTATAGTAAGTTTATTAACTATATAGTGTAAGAAAAGAAGAAGACATGGTAAAAGTTACATTTTTTAACTTAGAGTTAAATCTAAATGATAAGGTTAAAATAGTAACCTAAAATTGTCTAAAACATATTGGTTGAATATATTTCTACCCGTACCCACATTTTCTTTAAAATAAATCAATTTGGAGCTATTATAAACTGAATATGACTATATTATAAAATAATATTTTATGTTTTTCCTAAGGTGCCCCTCTCCTCCCTTATAAAAGGGCACCTCCTCCCTCTCCTCCTCACACCATATTGAGCCTTCATGTTCGGCCAAACCCTGACCATTTCTCTGATCCACTTACCCAAAAACATTCTGGAGGTTTTGGTCTTCCCAAAAGACCGACTCTTGTTCATTAAGAGGAAGCTTAAAAGAGTTGTGTCGAAGAAGAGGTAATCTCTTCTACCGATTCTTTCAAGTTTATTTCTTCTTAAAATTATTCTTCTTTAGTTGTTTCATTATAATGTAATAAAATAAGTATCACTAATATATAGATATGTTATTACAAATATTAAATAACCTCATTTCACCTTCTATCCATCCTACGGAAAACAAAATCACCGCGCATGGGTACGTACGGAATACCGCCTCCATGTCGTGGTGTAATCTTTTTTTCCACCACCACCTTACTTGGATGGGTATAATGGTGTAAAGAATAACTATATATATTTACGATAATGATTATGAGATATTATATCATCCACTCTAATTAAATTCAATAATTATGTGAACGATATCATCGCTCGTGCGTACGTACGGATTACCGTCTCCACGACGCGGTGAGATTAATTTTACATGTTAACCATTACAGAATGATTATAAAGTATATATTATGAATAATAATTGAATAAATGACATAATAAAGCTAATAGATTTATGTATCTATATATATATGTCATCTACTTACTTCTATTCAAGTAAAAATGGAATGGAAAACAGCTTTCATGCGTACGTATGGCCTACCATCTCCATGGATGTTGTGTTTCATTTCATATATCTATCTATTATATATATATATAGGGAAAATATATGATATATAAATCATGTTTTACATTATAGAGGTAATTAAATCATGATATAAGTAATAATAATATCAAGAACAACAAGTCCAACGATGTACGATAAATAAAACGATTTTACACAAAACGCTGCATTGAAATGGAATTTAAAAAAGAACGGGTAATATAAAATCATAAGTGAACCATATATGATATCATAACAACTAATATGATTTTTTTATAATTCAATGGCATTATTAATATCATTATACAGGAGGTTCGGATACGTATGAAGCATATCAGACCAAAGGTAAGGGATAACTATTCCAATCTCATTCTTATCTGAGATTGTTGTTCAAAAGTATTTACTAGGGTTATTGTTATGATACATGTCCATGTTTTCTAAAAATGTTTTCATGTATGTTTAATGTCCTTTTAAACCAATTTTTACTTTTACCACATGCAATTGAAGGAATCATTCTTTTGTTTACAATATGAATAACTTTTTTTACATTTCTGACAAAAGTACGAGGAGAATGTTTTTTTACTTATACAACATGAACAGATTTGTATGGTTTCATAATGAATTATTTCAATGAAGCTTAATCTATAATATTTCTTGAATATTTACAACAAAATCCTTTTCTTTTAAAATTTTGTGGCATTTTGTGAAAAGAAAATGATTTTTAGTAAGAAAGGATATTTTCCTCAAAAATTCATTTCATGTGTTTTATCAAAAACTATTTTCCATCTAAGATGACATTATTTCATTTGTTTATGTTTCAAGTATAATTTCTCTATGATTTAAACGGTTTTATTTTTTTTTATGATGAAATGATATCCATTTTTATATATGTATTATGTTATTATGGGATGATGTTTATGAAACCCATTTTATTTATTGGGTTTGAAAGAGTGATTTATGTTTATTTTGTGGAACACACAACAATTATTTCATTATGAGATGGGTGGGACCTATTTCTAACTCCAATGCATTGGGTAAAGATTTGTATGTCATGAGATAGACATGGCTGGAACGTAAAGTTAATCTGGATCAGTGATACAGGACTGGAACGAGGAGTGAACTCGATTCAGAAAGGGACTTTGTCCACTAAGATGGTCTTGGAAGCAATACATTGGCAAATATGGAAATCATAGCATGTTCTTAATGGTTTTCCACAATTACATGTTTTGTTCCCAAGCTATTTAACCATGATTGATGATCCATTTTGATCTACGCCTTACGTACTGCCATGTTTTATGTCATTGCTCAAGATTTTGATGTACAAATATCATGTTCTTGTTTTTATGTTCAAATGTAAATAGTTTATTTTATTTTCTCCATGCTTACCCTTAATGAGCATTTGAGCTCACCCTTTATATGTTTTCTTTTCCACAGGATATAATGAAAGGTTTTAGTTATGAAAAATAATGAAGATCTTAATGGGAGATGTTTTACATCATTCACCATGATTAGAAGATTATATTCTGAGTTTCCAAAGACACTAAACTATTACGGTCCTATGGTGTCTATTATTGTTAATTATTAGATAATCTACAAAAGTAATGTAATGACCAAGTACATTAGGCTCTCGGTCTCTATAGTGTTACATACGGATATATTCTTGTCCTGGAATATCCTATATGAATTTGTTCAACCATTTTTCATTTCAAAATATAGGTTTGTTACACTGTTATGACCTTGAATAAGGTTAATCATTTCTATTTAAATTTGACCACTCTAATCAAGTGTTTAACATCCTGAAATACCATTTTTGAAACCCATTTCTCTAATAAATTATCATTTTTTATGATATAAAAACTAATAAAAATTTCATCATAAGTAAAAAATAATTAGGATTCAAATTATTAGAACATAATTGGTATGTTATTATAGCGATGTCAAATAATATTATAAATAATTAAAGATAGTTATTGAGATCATTGATTAGGAGAATGTGAATGATTAATGGAATGTTAATAACATAAAATAAAAAATATGTGATGATTTAAAAGACCATTTTATTTTTATTTAATATTCTTTCTTAATTTTGATAAATTCTATTTCTATCTATAAATATAATAAATTGTACATAAATTATATGTTTCTTTTTGTAATGTAAAATTTCAACATGTGGTTGTGCTTTAATAAATTTTCACTTCTTGTCATGCACCAAAAAAAATATCTAAATGGAAATTTATTCCTAAATTCGTAAAATTAAATATTAATGGATTATAATATCCATGAAATAATGACAAGTCTTTCTTATTATTCATGAATAATTCCTAATAAACAATATGGTTAGAATATTTTATCCAATATAATATATTCATCTTTAAATATGTAACATGATGAATTGTTTTTATGGATAACATTTATGGGAATATTTCCCATTGGTTTAGTATATGAAATATATTCTTCAGGAATTCTAACTATATTATTTTTGAAATCTAATAAAAGGTATTTCTAACCATTAATGTTATATATATTTGATTTTGTAGTTATTATGGTTCATCCCTATTTGTTATTTATTTGTAATTATTTTATAATGGGTTTACAAAAACAAAACACATGTTTTAGGAGACAACCAATTGCATTTAGTGTGGTCGACTATAATCTAACTATTATGGTTTCATTCCATTCGGCCACACTAAATGCAATTGGTTGTCTCCTGAAACACATGTTTTGTTTTTTATAAACCCATTATAAAATTATTACAAATATATAACAAATAGTGATGAAACATAATAACTACAAAATCAAATATATATATATATAACCTTAATGGTTACTAATACCTTTTATTGGATTTCCAAAATAATATTGTTAGCATTCTTGAATAATATATTTCATATACTAAACCAATGGGAAATATTCCCATTAATGTTATCCATCAAAATACCTCATCATGTTACATATTTATAACACAAATTTTCTAATGTGATGATTAATACATTTAATATATGATAAAACTTAAAATGATAAACATAATATGTTATATATAAATCATATGTTAATGAAGCAATATATGATTCTAAAATTTTACACTATCATTTGATGTTTCATGATTAATACGAACAAAACATCATTAGTAAAAATACTTATACTCTATAATTCTCTAATACTAATACATAAATACTTAAAATATTTTATATTAATATAGTTTATTCCTTACTCAATGAGATATTCTTTAGAAGTGGGAATTTATTTATATAATTTCCACTTTCCCATAATTTATGAAAATGACCAATAAATGGTAACATATGATGAATATTATTTTATTCTACAATATAGATATTGATTCCTCCGGAAATAATTGATTTATTCCCAAATATTAAACAAATAAAATAATATTCTATTAGTTTTAGATACCTTCCTAAGCATCTCGTTAAAAATTTATAATATGAATTAAATGATCCCTCTTTTATACGTGGTATTAACCATACAATCTCTACTAAAAATCAACCGTTCTATTATATGGAGAGTCTGAGAGATAGTTATAGTCCATGTTTTTTATCTAATTTTAGGATAAATCAACAGTAATAACCATGATATCAATCAATTTGGTTACCAATCTAATTATTATCCAATTGTAACAAAATTTTCCAACATTTTTAATGATAATATGATTTCTCTCAGTTCCTTTCATTCACTAAAATCAAAAATCATATTGTGACAAACAATAATCAATGTGGGGAAACCATATAATCATTTATAGGATGATTATATCATGAAAAATTATTAAAAACATTATAAACCTTATATATAATCTAGAAAAATATGTTTCATCATTTATTCAAATAATTTACATTGGTTGTTGTAAAAAATGAACATTATCTAAATCATATCGCCAAATGTATCAAAACTGGTGGACAGAAAGGATTGATGTCAAGTACCATGTAATTTATTATTCAATCCCAAAAATATATTTTTGGATTTATTACCCCTTGTTATATATATTAGAAACACTTTTTAACTTATAATATCCATAAAATGATTCATCGATAGTGAAAACCACATAATTTATTAATTATTAAGACATTAAGATATTCTTCTATTATTTTACCCAAAGTATAACTTATAGTAATGTTACTTAATATATTTTTATATATTATAGATACCAATAATTCTAATAAACATAATCTAATTAAAACTATAATGAACCCTTCTATAGTAACACAGAGCTCGAGTATCATGAATTATACTTCCTTGTGATATGAGGAATTCTAATGAGAATGACAAAATAGTTCAGAATACTTGGAAAACTAGTTACATAATGGACTAAAATATTATATTTAAATTCAAAAATATGACCATATTTTTTATAATATAGTTATTCTCTTTAATATATATGTTCATATTATACTTAGTACACTTCATAGATTTATTAGAAATGAAACCAAATAATCTTTGCATTAAATTCTATATAAATGTTTTGTAAAAAGGAATATATGTTGTATAAATGAAAAATAATCAATATTTTATAATTAGTATGTATATTTTAGTAACTAAAATTATATTCAATTTAATAAATATCAAGACAATCATGATTAGATAATTCTTAATAAATATTGCTAGTAAAATAATTGGAAAAACATTCCATTTAATCAATATACTAAGAATAGAATGTAACAATAGATAACACAATTGTGATAATACCAGGGATAATAATAAATAAATTCTTCATGATTTAAATTAATAATTATTTGATTTCATTAACTCATACATCATTATATATATACTTTTAAGACCTTTTAGAATACTGTTTAATACTGATGGTTATTTATACAACACTTAAATAAGATTATCCACATGATTTGTCTCATGATATTAGTGATTCATCTCAAAGATATCAATAAACATTTCATATAATATATTTATGTTCAAATAATTCAACATATGTCAAATAGTTGATTTAATTTTGGAATTAAGATACATTATCAACAAATATCTGTTTTGAGTAAGGGATACAAATTTTTCAATATTTTTCTGCATAACAAAATAAAATTAAAAGTAATGAAAACTTATAAAAAGGGTATATGGTTGATGACATAGTAAATTACTCCAAAAATAATGTGGATATTTTATTCAAATATAATATTAAAATAATAAATATTACAAGAAAGAGATTGTTTCATGATAATGTCTACAATCACAAAAGAATGTGTGATTGTGAAACAACATTTTAACACATTAGTAACATTTAAATTGAAACCCCTTGAATAATAATCATGAAAATAATAATCAATCACCATAAATAAATGTAATATAATGTTATATACATCAAATGTTAATTATTTAACCCTATCAATTTGAATAGTTTAATATTAACAATTTTGTCTCTAAAAAATGGAAACTGAGAGTAAATCTCTTACAATGATCACACTATTGAGGTGGGGAATAATCAATGGATCGATTATGTGTATAAAATCTAAATACATAGAAAATAAGTGTAAATGCAACAAGATATAATCATAATCCATTACACACATGCTATTACAATATTAAATACAATGAATAAGTTATGTTACCCAATAAAAAGAAATTAATATATGTAATTATTTAAGACAAGGAAGTAGTCATTTTAAATAACGTAGAATCAAATAAATAAAATTTAAAAAATTAAATTCCATTTATTTTGATTGATTAATTAAATAACATGTGAAAGGTTTTTTATATTAACCATATAAGAAATTTAGGAACATAACCTTATAATGTGCCTTAATGATGGGAAACAGATATAATGTCCCTTATAATAATCACACTGTTCAATTTGGGATTAATATATGGATTTATTATGTGTATGAAATTTGAAACCAAAGAAAATAAATTTTAATGAGGCATTATATAATAATAATTCCTTAAACATATTATTATATAATATCAAACACAATAAAAAACTAGTGTAACTTAATGACAACAAACTATGTTATGAAATTATTTAGAAGTTTTTAATTGTCATGTAAAATCCACTTCTGTGAAATAATTTAAATTAGAACATAAAAACTCATGAATTATGAAGGATTCATCATATTACATGAAAAAGTTGATGTATATACACCATATAGAATAATTTTGTTCAAAATTATTACAATATGCCTCAATGAAGTGATATTGAGATGATGTTACATACCTCACGGTTCTTTTAGGTTGAGAATTACAAAAACTAATGAATATTTGTTTTTTTATGTTATTAATTTCTAATAAAACCCCATTAATATTTATAATATCTTATTTTAAACCCTTATAAAATTTTACCAACTATTTATTAATAATATTTCATTATTTTCAATGTTTTGGGTGTTAATTACCATGTTTTCTCATTCATATTTTCCCATGATAGTTTTGATTAATGTTCATATTATATACATAAATAATATAAAAAAATAAAAAAATATTATTTTTTTATTTTTTCATTTTTAATTTTATTTTTGTAATAATTTATTAAATTTTAAAATAGAGAATAGAACACATCACTATATAAAGAATCTAGGACATACATACGCATAAGAGACATTATCATTTCTTTAATGGTTTAAAGGGTATGGAATTGGGTGATATAATATTTTTTTAAAAATATAATTTCATATATATAATAAATATTCACTATAATTAACCATTTACTCATCCATATAAAGCGTAATTGAAAAATGAAACACATCACTCCATGAGGTGATGGTCTGTTGAACACATAAGCTACATTTTCATATTTGAAACAGAGTGGTTAGTAAGATGTTATATGGGATATTAAGATTTAATAGTTATTAAAAATATTATAAGTATCATATAAAATTTTAAAATACATAATTATTTTTATCCTTTTATGTTTGTGATGGAAAACAATGTACAATAGGTGACATGTAAGTATTTTGTTGTACACATGTTCGAGAGTTTAATTTCCCATTAGATTGAATATGAAATGGATAGATGTCATGTATGTAACATAATAACATGTCATTATATTTAATATATCTATGTTTGTATTATAATTATTTAATTATGTTTTAATTATGAGGATGAATAAAAAAAATAAAACTGCTCGGTTATGAATGATACTTCTTCTTCATAGCACTTCTTTATATTTCCACTAATTTTTTGATTTGATGGATTTATGAAAATAAAAATAAATCATGGATTTTTGGAGGGGAGTAATGAAGTAATTTTGAATTCAATGAAATGAACCAATTTGATTTTGATGTTTTAGGTGGAGAGGGGAGTGGGTGGGCCTTTTAAGTGGGAGAGATGACTAAAAAGGAATTTTTGAGAGGAATACTTACACCTATACTTTTATCATTAAAATTCCTAAAAAATGGTTCATTATACAACCTTATAAGGATTAATGTTGAGAAATTTCATCATAATGGGGGTTTTTATGTTTTTAGATTGTTATAACCCTCATCGTTTTATTCTAATTTCATAGTAAATTATTTTTTAACTTAAATGTGGTAATTATTTTTTACTTATATTAAAATTTATATTCATAAAAAATATTGTTTAAATATATAAATAATAAAAATATTTCAAATGTTAAATAATTAATAAATAATTTTAAAATTCTATAGATATGTGTCGCATAATCCATTTAAAAATTATTCCCACACACGCATGTAATAAATAGAGTTCTAAAGAGAAAATTACCAAAAGTGTATCTGGTTTTAAACAGTACATTAAATGTTAAATTAATTCCACTAAAATAATTATATAAATATATAAATATATATTTAATATAAAAATAATTTATAAATAAAATTATTTTGTAAAAAAAAAATAAATTATTTAACTAAAATGCATGATTTTGATTAAAATTATTATTTTTCATAATTCATCAAAAAATATATAAAATTCTTAACGAACCCAAAAATCACCATAACATAACATCGATAATTTAATTTTCAAAATTATGTTCATCTTATCAACTAATATTTCTTAATGTGGTAAAAAATAATTTTAAGTTTATAGGTCCAAGCATGAAAAAACCTTATTTTTTAATAATAATACATTTAAAAAATAATAATTTTTCTTTTAAATGATTAATATTTTAATTATAATGAATAGATAACTCTAATATTATTAATTTAGTTAGTATTATTTTTACCAACCAGTTCAATGGTTAATCTATAGTGGCATACTATATTATGGATCTTTTAGACTAGGGATTGTACATTCTCAAAGTTATCAAAAAGCTCAAAATTCATTAAAAATAACTATAT
Source organism: Viscum album (assembly GCA_963277665.1). Lineage (NCBI taxonomy): Eukaryota > Viridiplantae > Streptophyta > Magnoliopsida > Santalales > Viscaceae > Viscum > Viscum album. The sequence goes on along the minus strand of OY728133.1, from coordinate 963,916,434 downwards.
TATATAGTATTATGGTGTGAAATTATAATCTATGTTTGCTGTTGAGCCTCATATAGGATTTTGAAACTAACACACTTATTTAAAAATAATAGTGTGTTACATAAAGTTTTTCAGACCATATCTTATTTAACACCCCTTCTGCCCCCTATATCATTGATGTTACGGTAAAAAAAAATTTCTAAACATAGGATATATTAAAGTAATAAATTATCCATTTTATTCTATCCTCTATATCCATTTACAAAAATGATAATTTTTTATGCATACATACAATCCACCACTACCATAAATGATGTGTAAATTTTCTCATCCACAATATAAAATTATTTTTAAAAATGATAATAAATTAAATAAAATGATATTTACAAAAGTATTATAATTATTAAATTATAATGGAAAAAAATTATAATCTAATTCATTATATGGAAAATAAAAGTGTCTTCCATACATACGTGCATACATCCACCTATATGAAATGAGATGCGTTTTTTCATGACCACTTAATATTTCTTAATTTAAAATTTACGTAATATGAAAAAATGATATTTTTAACACCATGAATGTTTTTGAATAATAATATTTTCATTCGATATCTATGATTAACAATAAATAATAATAGTAACAATATCCACATTAATTTCAATTATCAAGGAACTGTGGTAAATTTATTTCTATTTTGGGATAACATATGAAATTTTATAATTATTTTTACAATATAATAATAATATACATGGAAAAAATTAATTATGTGGATAATTAAGTTATTTTACAAACAACTGACCAATGGAAATGATCCAGATTGGTCGCATTGAAATTTTCATTCAAACCTAAGTAACTGACCAAATATTAATTTTTTTTAAAAAATTCCAAAATATAATACATAAACACAATAATATTACATATATATAAAAAACTTATTTGGGTATGTATTTAATGAAAATAATTTATTTATTTATGCATATAATAAAAATTAAAGAGTTAATTTAGACACTGCATAAGGGATCTTTTGTATTAACCTTATTACTAGTCGGTTACACATTCTCTTTCCTTTACTCCCATATATATATTCATGTTTTCATTGAATTATTATTTTTATATTGTATATTTGTCTATTAAATAAATTCATAGCCAAATATACATTATATTGTTTGGTAATATAAGGTTTTAAATCAATTAACGAATCCCATGTTAAAGTAAACCTGATAAGTGACCCTTTATATTTCTTATCATGTGTCAATAGTCACACCTAAAAAACTATTTTCAAAAATGATTAGATTTGAAACACCATAATTATTTAATGGTGAACCATATTGGTTCAATTCTATATTCATATATAATATTATTTACATTACATTAAAGAAAATATCACTTACTAATTCCACAGAGTGTTACAAAAGTGATTATTTTATTATTATTACTTCTCCAAAGTCCCTCAGATGAATTTTTTTCTTTATAAATCCTTTTTTGATAACTATATAACCTTATAAATTATTAATTCATAAAATTATCAAAATAATTATTCTCTTATAAATAGGTATTTATTTCATTTGGAACTTCCTTGTATTAGAATTAAAAATTGATAGACATTAGATGTATTTTATCAGTCATAATATTTATGTATCGTTTCTTTACTCGTGTTAAAAAATACATATGAATTTCATTATTTGATATTGGACTCTGAAATATGTGTCACTCTAATGCATTGGGTAATGGTATATATCATATGATATTTTATATAAGGTATTAGGTAGTGAGATTAATTAACCATATGACACTTCCCTGTTTATAATTAATATATATGGAGTGACCCATGACTTATGTTTATGGTCTTAAATCATATTTTAAAAAAAAATTGACATGATCCCATGATCTCATGATCTCATTACCATATTCAATTATTCCATGATTCTGAAAATTCTCTTAATGATATATTTATATGCCTCTTGACTCTCAAGTTATCATTTATTTCCATTTTTATTTCCTTATATGGATATGTTTCTCACTATTCTCCTTATGTATAATACACTGTGTGTCTTATTCATTTTGAAAATATCGATAAGGGTTTTAATCACTATGTGGTGTATTAAATAATGGTGTTATTTTTCAATTTTATATTATGTGTTTATGAATATTATATTTTAAATACACTAACATAAATGTCCTTGGAATATATTTGTTGGTAATATATGTTTTAATCCATGAAATAATTTCAATTTAAGGATCAAGTCACTAAATTTATATATATATATATATATATATATATATACTCTTCAATTTCAAAAAACCCCCTAAATAATAATTAAGACATGTTTATACTCATTTATATAACATTCATTAATGTATTGTAATGTTTTATTTTATCTCATTATATGTTTTTCATATGGATCTCCCATTCAAAAACAACACTATAATTATTTATCAAAAAATCCATGTTTCATTGATGATGATTAATGGAATCATTTACAAGGGGATTTATCCAACTACAGATTTTAATACCCTTATAAAAATAATTTCATAAAATCATTATTTATTATAATTCCATTTCATTTTGATTTCCATAGATATCATTATTCTATTTAATGTTTATTTTCCATGAGAATCATATCATTCAATTTACTAGGGGAAAATAATTTATATTACTATATAAATGTGTATCATATATACTTTAAATACAATATAAATAGTTGTTTTAAATGAAATTTATATTTCTAGATAATGTATAATAATATCTGGGTGATTATTAAACCTCATTATTATTTATTAGTAACACATTTTCATTATCCGTGTAAGAAAATATGTTCAGTGATCATTTATTATCACACAAATGTGTTTAATTTATCATTATATGATGATTGTTACTAGAATTATATGACCTTATAATGCATTATGTAATTATTAATTAATAATATAATTAATTTGGAACATCATTAATGATGTCCCAGACACAAAGTTATAGGAACTGTGTCGTGAATGTAGATCCATTTTGGGATATAGGTAGTGATTAATAGTAATCTATACTAATAAAACTAGGAAGTGACCCCAATCCACTTTTTTATGATGGCCTAATTATACATCCTCAGCTCATGATTCAATTTATTATAAATATATATGTTTTACATGACTATTTCGTACATAGATTTTTTATTGATTAATATATTAAATGTATCGATTTTTAATCATTTTAGTTGATAAATATTATTAACAAGGTATTTATTTTTGGAATAATTATTCTTTATTATTCATTTAATGGTAATGAAGTAATATATCTATAATTTTGTTAAAAATAAGAAAATATGGAGTTTGGGATGCCATATAATGTTCACACAATGACACTTTAGGCCATTGACCAATGCTAGATGAGGAAGTTGATAAGAAGCTAATGGATATTGGAAAATAATTGTTCACAATAATACTATTAGTTCAAAACATTAATAATTTGAGGATAAAAACACTAATATACAAGTCAAATTTTCATTTCATGAATTAATATATGACTCTATGATTTGTTTGTAAGAATTAATATTGGAAAATAGCACATGACTTCATATATGAAACATTAGGTGACACCATGACCCAAATCAACAAAAAATTATACAGAAGTGATCATTCATGATTATATGGGAGATTTAGTATTTTTTAGGAAGTATTTCTCAATGAATCAATGTGGAATTTAATTGGATGTTTTTTACATTATGTTCAGCCCTTTTTGAATACAATTTTTTTTATGAATTTTGTATATTTCTACAAATTTTCGGAAGGGTATCCTTGAACCTATACATGTAGTAGATATAGAGATCCTCTACTATGAATTTACAATTGATTTTTTGTTGTGTAATTTTATTTATTTTTACACTTTATCATATCTACTGTGAGGGATAAATTTATTCACGTTTTGAAATATAAAATCAATGTGGTAGTCTGATATAATTATTTATCTATTTTTAATCAATATTTTTGTTATGAATTGAAATTTCAAAGCTATATATATTCCATATTTCATATCTCATGTCCGTTTAACATCAATTAAAGAAGTAATCAACAAATCACGGTTAATTTTTTTTAATTTCAGTGAGCATTAATTAATTTGGAAATATTACATTTATATTAGGTTTTTGGACAACTAATAAAATAATGAACCTAATTACTTTTTTATAATAACATGGATATTATTATGTAAGATATGTTGTAATAGAAGAAAATTATAATTATTTTTTATTCCAAAAACAACATGTCAATGTAAAATGTTAATACAACATACAAGAATTAAAACATGGAAAAATAAAAAATCATGGAACATATTATCTCATTAATCCGTAAAACCAATAAACTCATAAATATTATCTAAATATCATATTATTTCCTTAACTTACACTTGTTTTGTAAATAAAAATTTTATAAACTACATTCATTAGTGTAGAATATATTAGTTTTATAGATTTAGAAGTTCGACTAATATCATTTCATTTAATGACACCCTACAGGTTGAATTTTTTGATGAAATGTTTGTGGATATAGTTTTATACAATTCAACATATAATTAATATATTTTTACATTGATACAGTTTTCGTTTTATCTCAATCTTTTACTATTGGTACTTTTGGGTTTTTTTGCTAATTAATGCTTTACATGAGTACTGGAGTCTGGGAAGTGGAAATGAAATACGTCATTATGATCTCATAATTGAAAAAAATTAATGAATCATAATTATAGATGAAAAATCATGGATTGATAAGGGAATGATCATATAATAAATATAGGTGTACCATTAAAAGATAACATTCATTGAAAACTTTGAGACAGTAGAAGTCTAGTGAATTTGGGGTTGCAATTGGGAATTATGTACAACTTATGGTTTTTGACCACTTCTAGATAAAACTAGCCAACATCCAAATGACATATGATTCTATTAAATTTTATTAGAAATAATAATGGAGATGTAAATGTGAATATGTGATTAGTTAATAAATTATACGATAATTTATAAATATATTACATTTAAAATGATATGTTCATTCTAAGACTCCTTTTATGTTTGTTAATATATAAGGCACTATAATTGACTCAAAGTATTCAAATGTAATCCATCAAAATAGGGGTGAGTCAAATATAAAATTTAAATGTTGAATATTTCCTCAATAAAAATAAATGGATATTCAGGACAACATCTAAAATTTCAAAGCTTCTTATAAAAAATAAATCATTAATACATGGAAAAGTTTTATATATTTAGTTATAAAATTCCTTATTCTTGGATATAAAATGCATCATCAAATGAAAAAATAACTTGAAATTGTTTATAAAGAATCTTTATCAATTGAAAATTATAAAACTATATGATCCCACATAAATAATGACTAGATGAAATCAACGCCTTACAATATATAGTGAAAAAATGATGTCATTGGTACCTAGGAAGAACTCAATGGATGGGAATTCACATGTTTTCTAATAATGGATGGATATTTTCACAAATTTCACTAAAAATAATATTGACATTAATATGGGCACTTATTATCCAAATTCAATGGTGTGAGTTTCAATAACATGAACCATGATTTCAACAATAATAGTAGTGGATATATCTAAAAGTAGAAACCTCTTCATTATAAGAGTATTTGGATGAATTCATAACCAAGATCTATATAGCTATGAATAATCAAAAGAAACATTCTAAATATAGAAACACACATTTAATAATTATATTTTTACAAGTATAGAAATTTTGGATCAAAATAAAATTACCTTGGGGAGATTTATCAAGGATTTTTGATGTCAGCCCATTTAGTTACAAAAGTTTTATGACCTTGAGATGTCAAAAAACAACTACGGAATCCCATTAATAGATTAATAAACAACATAAAGAATGATCTAAGGAACAAAATGAAACCATGAAACTAATAAATAAATGTAAAATATTTAAAATGAAAACAGAAAAGTCCCCCAGCCTATTCCATATATGATTATCATTTATAGAAAGATTTATTAAAGAAAAAAATCGATGCACATGGAGGTATGTTTATTTATTATTTAAAAAAGTGACATATTTATATCCCTTTGAAATATTATCTATCAAAATTTTAAACTTATGAACAATTATAAATTTTTTTCATTTATGAATAATTATATACAAGGTATTTGAACCATATTTCTTATGTGGTGTCTCTAAAAAGTGGAATCGAGAAAGTTTCCAAAAAATTAAAAAAAATTGTGTAATTTATAAATACCACATGATATCATTTTTATTGAAAATTGACATGGTATTGTAATTTAGGTATAATAAGAAAGATTATATAATACAAAACTGTGAAAATTCAAGGACATGATGTCAAGAACACCATATGTTTTGCACTAAAACAATCATATTACACTGTGAATTACCCAAGAAGAGTAATTGATGACATTCTATTTAAATTAGACTATTTATATTTTCTAGTGCAATTCCATGTGATATAGAGAGATGATGAGGGGAAATCCATTATACTGTGAGAAAAATTCTTGGAAATTGGATGGGTAAGGATGGATATAATATTTAAATATCTATTATTGTGATCTCTTTCAATAAGACACATCTCTTTTGATTGATTTTTTTTATATTTATAGAATTATATTTTTTTGATTTTATCATTTTATTAAATTTTAGTTTCTAAATATTATGCATTGATTATTTTGTATGATATGTGTGACTTTGGTTTGATATCCCAAATTTTTTTTATACTATATTCATTATTTTTTTTGGAAAATGTTTTTATAATTTAAATTATGTTTATAAAATTATTATAATTATTAATAAATTATTGAAGTTACAATTTCATATTTTAATTAATGTATTTCAAATATTAATTGTGGAATAATATTTTTAATTCTCATTTCATACTTTAAATGGTTATTGTATATTGAAAATATTCTTTAATTTTGAATTGATTAATTTTCACAAATCCTATCATTTTGTGGTTCTTAATCAAATATAAATTGACTTAAGGGTCATCCATGTGATCTTTAATATTTTTAAAATAGAAAAATAATATCTTCCATTCATCTGTGGACCTTCATTACTCACCAATATTTACTAGGAAATTTTCCAAGATGCAATAAATCATTTATGAGAACGAAAAACATTCTCTTACATGTGAACAAACTGCACCATTTATGAAATTCATAACCTTAATACATGATGATCCTTTACATCTAATACATTTCATGTTTGATATTCTTCCTCATCCTTCATGAATGGTAATTGATTCATTTCTATACACCCTTATATGGTAGTTAATTCATACACATTACCACCACATGAAAACCTATATTTATTTTCATCAATGTATACAACCTTCCATAAGTCACTCATTCATGCACCAAACTACAAAGATCATTTTTTCTAATCATATGTTTCTTGTAGAATCCATTATTCAATGTGTTCATGGCCATTCAACAATATATGAGGTTGAACTCATTCATTAAGAACATGTTCTCAATTGACTAGAAGATTACTGTATTCCATTCATTGGAGAATGTAATTTTATCTAATGCCCCACCACTCAACCCCTTTAAAAACATAAAACCCCAAAAAATGTGATTTAATCTAAAATGATGAAATTAATATATTATCATAATCAAATCAAATAAATTCATGAGCCTTTTCCATTGAAGGTGGATTATATTGACACAAAATGAAAGGAAAGTGTAGACAACGATTTGTAATTGGGAGAGTGTTATATCATGAATTCAACCAAATATATGAAATATTTCAAAATTGACAAAGATAATCCCCTAAAAAATAAGGATCAATTGTTTTAGGTGGTTTCCAATTGACAATAGGTTTCAAAATATTATTTAATAATTATGAGAGACTATTATTTATAGTTGACAGTGGATGGAGGTGTATGTATGTTCTATTTAATCTATCCTCAAGAAGTCATAATCGATGATCTGTGGGCCTTTCCTTAATTATCAAATTAAAATAATGTCCGAAATTTGATATGACACTAATTTCAATTATGTTTTCTTTTAGGTGGATGAGTGTGATTTAACCAAATAGTGTTTCATAATGTAATATTATAATTTGAAAAAAAACGATGTCAATCATGTGTCCCCAATTGATGATCCCTAGTAAATTTGGACAAATAAAATTTCAAGATGAAAATGTGGAAAACCAATAAATGGATGATTTTTCGTGTTTTATAAGAGGTTTTCCACCCATGATAATGCTAATAACATGAAAAATATCTTCGGACTATGTGATAAAAAATCAATGGACTAGTTTATTTTTTGTTTCTAGTTTCTATTTTCGATATATTTGAATGCAATATGAATAGTTGGTATCATAGGATTTGATTCAAGGATAAACATTTTGAATGATGTGTATTAATGAATAGATTTTTGTTAATTATAATAATATTATACATCCAATGTAATATAGGGAGTCATCAAAATTATTTCAGATATATCTATCCAACGATTGTATTTGGATACATGGTCCCCAAATCACCATCCTAGGACATGGTCAAATTTTAATAAGAATAGAAAATAAAATCATAATAATATTAATTCGCTAAAATCATATAATTCTGAAATTTGAAGGAAAATTGAGATTCCCATTATTATATTATGTGTTGGCAAATTGAGATACTCATATAAACATAAAATTAAAATTCATTTTATAAGGCTATCTAAATCTAGAAAAATAATAAAATTGAAACCATATGTAGATTTTGGTAAGAGAATGATGAATCAATAACTTTTTACATTTAAGATAAAACCCTTACTCTTTTTCTATAAAATTGATTTTTTCCTAACTAATGGGAAAATAACTTTCTAGTGTGGCACATTCCATTATTAAAGGATTCTAAAACGTCCACTTCTGATGAAGAAAATTTAGAGTGAAAGTGCCACATAGAGGTTATAAAAAATCAAGAATAATGCATGTGAGTGAGATGTAGGGAATTTAGAAGATATAATCATAATCTTTATAATTTTTAATAACCAATGCGGGTCCATTTTGTGGTAGATAAATTAGGGATAGATTCATAGAGATTCACTGAGAAGAGGAGGAGGCTATGAAGAAATTTTGTAGATTGGAAATTTTATTAGAGATCATTTGTTGGAAATATTTATCTCTCAATTTTCATCTCTCTATTTTGAAATTTGAAATGAATTAATCAAAAATAACTTTTTGATAGTAAAATGATAATTAAAAAATACACTACAGTGGAATGATATTATATTGGTAATCTATTTTATTTATTTCATGTGTGATATCCCGTTGAGAGATACCCTAATCATAATTTATTCGATAATAATTTTTCAAAAACATTATGAACTAGTGAAAAACAAATCTTTTGGATTTATTTACCAACTCATTAATAATTTAAAAATATATATTAGAAGTGATATTTTAATTGATTTTAATACATCCAGTTTATATAAGATGTTGATGTTAATATATGGATAAGTATATCACCATTACATGAGTATATAGTTCTATTAAGTTATGTTAAATTTCATTCGCTCACTCGTTAAAAATTAAAAAGAACGAAGGAAATAACATTCATATTTAATCAATTTTTTTGTAGAACCTGAATGGTGGAATATCTTTTTAAAACCAACTAGTCAAAATCCCCTACCGAATATCTTGATTGCTGATTATTTAAAGTGATCTATTTGGTTTTTATTGTATTATTTCTATTCATTCAAACTATTTCATTTTCACTAAATCAATCATTAACCAATTTTTTATTGATATTATTCAACTATTGATTTACTTTTATATATATTTTTATTTAATCCCATAGTGACACACATAATTTGGAAGTACTGTAATGTTGATAGTACCATATTCCCCAAAAATATAGTTTTCCAATATTGATTTAAGTGAATAGCCAATATTTCCTAAAATAAATATGAATTTATGTTCTGTAAAAATAAAAAAAATGAAATGTTTGTTCTGAGTATGAAACTGAAAAGTGAAATAACTGAAAATGATCACCAATATCAATCAAGAAATGAGTTGCTAAAGACAGATAGAAATTGGGATCTCCATGTGATGAATATTTTAAAAAACTTAAATATCATTAGAAAAACACCTATTTATAATAAATAACATATTATGTATTCATATGTATCTATGATTCAATTATTTATACAAATTCTTAGTGAATATTATCATAACTTCATTAAAGAACCTATATATTCTAGTGGAATAGTTTTCACAAAGAGGATTGAGGGAGAAATAATTGAAGGTGATATTCATTCCACATTAACTGAAAGAAAATGATTTGATTTGGTTCATGAATATTGATAAACAAATATTTGACACGTATAACTATCTATGTATTTATGTTGTTACCAATTATAACCCTAGGAGAATTGTTAATGAATTAAAGCACAAAATCATTTGATTTTGTCATGATAAGGATGACAAGATCATGAAATTGGGGAACAAATTTTCAGGCTTGATTAAGTACTTTTTTTATATCCAATTCCCTCATTAATTATATGTGAAAATATTATAAAATAATTTCACACCATATCCTCATTCATTGGTCAATAATCATTTTAAAAGGATTTTAAATATTAAAATGTTGTGAAAATGAAATAAATCATTAATTTATTTTAAATGTAACTAAACTACCTACTTTTTTTTGATGGATAATAACCATGGTTGGTAATAAAAAATATCCTTTTCAATAATATAATTCAAAATATTATTAAATTTAATATGAAAATAGTAATACTACCCTAATGGAGTTGTTCTAAATTTGGTGATTGTTTGAACACTAAAACTCAACTTGCCCAAATTTTTATATTTCATCCTAAACACCTGAAAACTATAATTTCATAGGGTATAGAACAAGTATGGAAAAAAATTACATTTTTCAAGACATTTATTTGTGTCTACCAAAACCATCAGAACCATTCACAGAGAGAACAATTAGAGCATAGACATGATTTCCATTAATATATCAACAATATGTATGATCATAATTTTTAAAAATACATTAGTATTAAACATATTGATATTAATAAGAATATAAGGTCATGTTTTAATAATTGATATAATAATTTGATTTAATGAGGACTAACATAATTCAGAAAATACACAAACTGAAGCTGTGTAGAAAAAACAAGAGTAACAAATGCTGTAATTGGATAGAGATTTTGGGGGTAAAGAAAATGGTAACATACTAATCCCCAATGTAACTAATCAGATGGAGGATATAATAGTTGTTATAACTATAATTCCAGATCAACCCTACAACGAATCTTGAAATGATCTAATAATATTTTAAGATGAAAATCATGATGAAATTCAAAACGTAAATCCAGAAATATGTTATACAAAAAAATTTGGAAAAAAACATTTTAATTCATTGATAAATAATATTCAAAAGGAAAAAACTAATAATTTTATGGAAAAAATCATAACATATGTAATATTATTGTAGGGGAATATGATGAATGAATTAAAACCATAATAGAACATTTCATCCCAACCATTTCGTTCCAAAAGAGAATAAAATTGAACTACTGCCCAGGGGATCAAAGTTATATAAAAAATTTAGGAAAACAAAAATTCTATTTACCTTTCTTGAGGAATTGGTTCACATACAATTTTATAAGAAATTAATTATTAATATTAATTATAACAGAACTCAATTGAATAATTTTATACATACAATTTCATTGAGAAGTGTACTATTATATGTAAAAAAATATACCTCTAACTTTCATGACCCATAACGCATTGTCATCCCATAAACTGTTGGAGAAAGGGGTGTGTAACTTTCTTTTTAAGCATTTTAAAAACATAAAAATACACAATTATTTACTATATTAACAATGGTGGTTTGGAGAAATAAAACCCATATCTATTTTATTTTAATTGTTAGATTGATATCTTAACACATTCATTAGGAGTTAAATGATGATTTTGTGAGGGTATAGAAATTCCTCATTCATATATTCTTTCAAAATTTAAATATGGATTTTGATAAATAATTTTTTATTATCATATGAATAACTTCCCTTTCAAATATATGAGCTATAATTTATATGTTTAAGAGTAACCACATTTTCAATATTGTAGAAATACATGTAGAGTAAAATATATTAAAAAATTATTAGGAACATCATTAAGGGGATAATTTTTCAAGTGTCTAGTTTCAAAAAACATCAGAATAACATGATAATAAAGAATATGAATTGGTTAAACAATAATAGGATAAACAATACCCTTGGGTTATTAATAATGAATTTCCATTATATATTGAATGTTTTAAGGAAAATAATATGAATTGTTCATAGGATATGGGAGCTAAATATATCAAATCATGGAATAGCCATTTTGAAGATGAAATTTTCATTTCAATGATTATGGAGTTATGTTGTTTTCCTTCCCTTAATAAAATATTGATGATGATCATGTTATGGGATAGTTCAATGAACAATTTGGCTAATTTTTAAGGGAATATCATCTTCAAACATAACTATTCACACATAAGAGTGAGATTTATACTATAGAAATTTGGGAATAAATATAATTCTAGTTTTGAAATATTTAGTGATACGTTTTTTAATCTCACAATCAAACATAAATTGAGGAAAATGGATCACCTTAACCTAATATCATTCTATATTTTAAATAATCACCCAGACATGAGCATAAAACATAATCAAATCATTTGAAATAATAATTTCATAATAAGAATTCATAACAACATTTCATTATTTCATTAAATTTATAATAAATTTAAGATTACATCTCAATTGACATTTTTAGAATGATTAAATTTGTAATTCAATAGTTCTTTAACAAAATTAATGTTATAATTCACTCATAATACATGAAAAATATTACTCTAGTGCATGAAATCAAAACATGAGTAGTTGGATAAGGACCTTTGAATCCTAAATTAAAATAATTAGTTAGGTAGGAATTCATCTGATATCTTAATTATTTAATAAATTTTCCAATTTTGGATTACCCATGGGGTTTTCTTGTTTTGGTAGATTCTTTGAATATTTGTCTGAAAATAATTATAATTGATAATAATGATCAATTTCAAGCTAACACACCAAACAAATGCTGAGTCAACATATATTATAGGAAACTAAATACTTCCTCTAGGAATGAACCTTTCTCAGGTCCATTTCATCATCCAATTAATGATACGTCGGATAGTAATCAAATATTATGCATCCAAGATGGCTATTATGTTTACAACCAGATCAACATAGTTCATGAATACTTATGTAATATAGCTTTAACATGTACATTTTGAATATTTCAAAAAAATAGAATGATGCTTTCCTTATGTAGTGCTCAATTCCTTTTAATGTAGAATGTTGTAATTTTTTTATAACTTTTCAGAATGAATCATTCATTTTTTATTTGAAAAATTTGAAATTTTTTGTAACGCATTTTATTGTCATTTGGAAAATATCTATAACATTTTTCATAGATTTTAAGAAACAAATTCCCTCATAAAATGGAAAAATGATCAATTATATGTCACTAATTATATTGTGTTTGGTCACTATATTTTAAAAAGATGTATTTATATAAATAATGAAAAAATTGAAGTTACTAAAAATTTACCAACATTAAGAAAATTTAATGGATTTATGAATTTTGTACAACATAACTGTTTCTACTAAATATTCAAAAAAATTTATTAAAACAATTATCCATTTCTGCACAATTGATTTTGATGACTATGCTTTTCTTTTTGTTAATAAATTCATATAGTTACATAATATTTTCAAGAGGAGTCTTAGATCCTCACATGTTCTAAAAACTCCAAATAAAAAAGGAACATTAGTATGTTATGTGTGAAAATAGTGATGTGACATTTTATTGTAGTGTTATGGATAATAAAATAGATGAAAATTAATGTTTTTTAATATTCTACTAAGATATTGGATGATATATAGAAGATTTACCCCACTATTAAGATGGAGTTAGATGATAAAATATTATCCAGTGAATAATTGTGGAAATATTTTATAGGTACTAAGGTGATCATTTTCAAAAACCATTCATCTCTTATATAGTTTCTTGATAAAAAATATTCGAATATATTTCTCATGAGTTGGAATTATCAGTTACATGATTTTGATCAATATATAATTTCATGTAAAGAAAAAATATTAATTGAGTACTTTTCTATGAATCTCAATAATAAATATGAGGAAAATATATATAAAAAAATCATGTATATCTTAAAAAGTATTTTATATTTCAATTAAGTATTTTTTGATGTTTTCAAATTATTCCTGTCATCTCTCTCTAGGATTTATTCCCAGTGAACATTCATAAAAACCAATGGAAGAGGGTTGTTTATAATTTAAAAAACATTTTTTTAGGATGAAACATTTTTATATAGATGATAAAATGATGGAATCATGATTATATGTTTGGATGAGGAAGATATTCTATGAACACATATGATATTATATAAATCTCCTTGTAGTTGGACATCATTGGTGAGACACAAAAACATAAAAAATATTCCAGGATATTTTATACATTTAACATATATTAATGGATTCCATGAGTCTGGAGATAGATTGTGAAAAGTGTTATAGATTATGAAATATCAAAATGATGTATGTAATTCCCAAAAAAATGATCATTAATTATTAAATGTTTTTTTGGGAGAGTAGTACATCATGACATTTTTTTAAAATATTATTGTTGTCATTATATTCTATTTTTTATACAATATGTTCTTATGTGGGTTAATAATTTTCTTCTTCTAAAAAATATTATGTCTAATGTTTTAATGTTCATAATGTATAAACCCATTTATAAATTATTTATTCCAATGTAATTCATCATAAGAATGAGTACACATTTCAAGAATTTAAATTTTAATGATTTTGTTTTGAGATATAATTATTTATAGGGAACTAGAAAGAACTACCTCACACAATGTTATTGAAATGTTGAAATTTTTTAATGTACGCTAAACAATTTAGAGAATGAAATTTCTTATTCTATGATAGACTTGTTAGTTAATATGGATACTAATTTGTTGAATTACATGACTACAAATAAGACACCTATAGGGATTTCACAATTAATTCAACACTTTTTAAATACATGTCATTGGCCAACATATTTTTATTATAATATTTTTATTATTGAAGGATTTAAAATTTTATTTAAATTATTCTGGCCATAAAAGGATGATAGAGCTTAGTATTTTAATTGAAATTAGAAGGGTATCCATGAATAATTCTCAAATTTACAAATATTGAAAAAATAAATTTAAACACAATAATTTTAAATATGGATACCAAAGTTATTAAAAGTTTGTTTTTGTTCAATTCATGTTAGAATAAGTTTCTAGTTAAACTCATGAAAATGTTATCTAGATCAGTATCTATTCTAAGAGTGATTGTTAATGAGAATATAGTTAATTTTGGATAGGAATACATTGTATTTTTAGTATTCAATTAGAGACATATACTAGATTTTAGGGGTATCTTAAGGGATTGGATTCAATCATGTAACCTAGTATGAACGATATCAATATTATTATTAGAGGACTATAAAATCAGTGCTTCATAGATCCTTACTAATGTTTTCTTGATTCTTTTATATTTTATTTTATAATAACAATACATGAAAATATTTTCAAACCCCTTTTAAACTATACTATGTAATATATGTCATAATGTGACTAAAAATTTATTTTATTATGCGAAAGTTCAACTAAACAAGTTATGGGATATAGTCCATGAAATATCAAATGTTCTAAATGTTTTAATACATTTGTATCGGGTTGTATTCCAAAAAATCTCCCTAACTGAATCATCGTGTTTCATTTTCATCCATGATTATATATATCTTTCCTCTTATGTCAATCTTTATGTCATTGTATGTCATCAAATGGTCCAACCATGTGACTTCATAAATTGAAACAAGGTAGTATAAATTTAATATAATTCCAAATGAATAAATATTTTACAATACTATAAGTAATGGACTTATTCCTATAGAGAAAAATTCGTTATAATATTTAAAATGATGCTATAAATTATGAATGGGTTTATTTTTTTCTGTATTATTGTGATGAATGGATATATTCACCCTTGATCGGGTGGCTTTAATTATTTTATATAATTTTTTTAAATGTAATTGAATAAAATTTTAAAAAATATCCATTACTCTTTACAATCATTTTGGTTTCACCACAATTCTTGCAAAGTAATAATTGAACATACTCGTTTTTTCTAAGATGAATAATTATTTTGATTGTCTGTATTGAACCAATAATGCATGAAATTTTGAAAAAATATTGTGTTTTTCTGGTCAATGAGGCATTTTTTCAAACTATCATGAACCCCATAAAACATATTTTGATGTTATAAATTATAAATATTTAACGTACGAAACAACATAAAATTGAATTATACCATAGGATTCAAAATAGGATAAAATAATGGAATATATGTTTCTATGACAGTGTTATTTATATTGGATATACATTGACTCGTTATTTTATATATAAAAAAATCATTAAATTATATTCAAATTGTTTAAAAAATTATAAAATTAGGGTACATGGAGCTAAAAATTGATTTAAAATACAATCATTCCAAGAAAATAATTATTTGATAGTTATAATGATTACATTGAGTTCAAAATTATTAGATTTTAGTTATTTCATTTTGATGCTACACAAAAGTATTATATAAGTTTTGTTTATGAAATAGGGAAGGGATTGTGTCTAGGAATATATTTCTAGTATTCGATCTAAAAACTGAGGAACTAGATGTAGGAACATCAACATAATAACATGGCCTTTTTGAACCCAAAATACATTGGATTCCAAAAGAATTTAGAATTATATAATTTCATCCATGTAGGAGTAACATGAGAAATTGTTTACTTCAGTTAATTCAATAAAACAATAGGCACTAAGAAAATTCAATTCCCAATCCAATATGTCCTCTACACATCATTACTTATTACATATAAAATAAATTAAATTTTTTGGGTAATTATCAAACATCATTTTTATTAGGCGAGTGGAATATTTATCCTAGTTTAATAAGGGTAAAATTTAATTATATGAAAAATAATTTTCGCTACATCAATTTAGTTGAATGTAAATATTTGGTTTGATGAATCTAGGAATGATTTATAAATAAATGTGCATCATATGATAAAATTAATTTTAATTACATATTACATATCTAAAATCCAAAATCATGAACATCTAATTGAACTGAAGTTAGGTATTGAGTGATTCTCTCGGAGTATTCATGAATCATTCAATGATGGATATATTTTTTTTGATAAAATTCATTTATGTATATCAACATTATAGTGTTGTTAATCCAAGTAGATTTTAATTGATATTTTTTCTATAATAATGATAATAATCAGATTTTATTAGAATATCAGTGAATACAACTATATTTATTATAAATACAATTGTTGAAAATGCAATATTAATTTGTGAAAATGATGAACCGATTGTTAAAATATTTATTTCAGACAGTGAAAACTATGGTATGTTGTTGAAATCATCATTCAAATGTTCACTTAATGGAAGAGTTGAAAAGGTTGTGATTTCTCACACAGAATTTGATTATATGAATTCTTGAATTGTGGTTCATGATGTTTGTGTCACCCAAGTGATTCCTGGAAATGATGAGTTTTCCATTACCTATTATTGGGATTTTTTATATGAACATTCATAAATTGGTAATGACCACGCCCATAGTTGAGTGAGTAGTGTCGATTGGGAATTGTATAGATGTATCCACAACTGTAGTGTTATTCGTTTTAGAGTGTTGAAGCCAAAAATTTTCGATTAGAATAAGGAATAGATCCTGGTGGTCCTCATGGTATATTTTCAGTTTACATGGATGTAATGGTAAATGTTTTTGGACAACACCCAAATAGAAAGATGTCAAGGTCAATAGAGTGTTATATGATAATATGAACATCCTATCCATCATACATGCCAAATTATATTTATTGTTTTTGTTATAATGACTAATGCGTGTGTAACAAAACTTAGTGAAGAGGCTATTATATATTTAGTTTCCTACATTGAAGATATATAGTGTCAATGGGGACCAAAATATATGGAAAATGACCATAATTGAAGTTTTTTTATTAAAGGTAGAGTTAGACGTAAAAACAGCTTGATGGAGGAGACTACACCATCAGTGGATGCTATTATGCAGGGAAAACAATATAGTTTTTCTAACTAGGATATTTTGTAATCATTTTTAGACTTTGGCATGGAAAATAAAGAGAGAGCTTTCTTGGAGATTTTTTATATAGTTATTAATGGTTCATATTTCATGGGTCTTGGTTTAAGACCCTAATTATATCCTTGATTGAGGGATATTTTAAAAAATAAAATATTGAATTAATTTAAAATTAATTGACAAATCAAGGAGAATTTATAGGTGTTCATGAAGTAGTAATACCAATAACGTTGAGGATATTCATGGATGAAATCCATGGGTCCCATCTGGTAATTTAAATGTGATAATTATTGTGTAACATCTGTAGATTTATTGGCAAATTATATGATATTTATCAAGGAACATCATGAGTTCCACGAAGGAAAAGAAATAGGATAGTAAAGAATAAATGAACATAGGGATATATCTAATTTTCCTAAATAATGTTAGATTATTATTTGTGATGGACTGGAAGTATATAATATTTGTAAACCGTTCAATACATTTCCATATAAAATTTTTATTCTGTATTTATAGTATAGATATGGTTATTCAATATCATCCTATACATTATATAGGTGGTTCTATCAATGTATTTTCATAATTTTAATAAATAATCCCAGTTATAATTAATCTATGAATTTAAATTATTTTAGGATGCATTATATAATTCTGTTATGGGACCCACATGTCAATAATATTTGTTCGTATCCTTAATATATTAGCGAGTAATGGAGGAGGTGGATGATGAAGAGGTTCTGAATTGATACTTTTGTGAGGATGAGTGAACTCTAAACATTTTAATGGAGTGAGAATTCATTAGGAGTTAATAATAATAGTCACATTGTAAGAGGATTTACCCATTGTAATGTTCACTGACCTATAAAATATATTTCGGATCATGAAAAAATGTTAATTCATGAACAATTTACATAGTCCAATGAGGGTGAATAATGTAAATACTCTTGTATATATTTACCTTGTTCATGCATACCAAAAAAATTATGATTTCGATATGAATCCATAGTTATTGTGAACAAAAAGGTAACCCTCCATGTTGACTGGTTAAGATTCTTCATGGGTAGTAAGATAAAATTTTTATGTAGTCATAATTGGTCTATGTTATATTAACAGCCATATTTACTCTCCCCTTAATGGGATATGTCACTTTTATCCCCATTATGTGACCCTATAATTGTTAATAATGTGATATCATCATTTTTTTTTGTTAATTATCAAAAACAATTTTATTTTATTGATGAAAATTTTCATCAACACTAAACACCGTTATATTTGATATAACTAATTTCAACGCCTAGCCAAAGGATTTCTCTTGGTACATGGAATAATCTAATCAAGTTCTTTATCAAGTTATTATATATTAAACTATTCTATTAATACATGGTAGAGTTATATTTGAAATAGATAAATAATTCATTGAGATATATAATTTGTTAAAATAATCATTAATTTATGATATTTAGAGATAAATTTTAAAAAAAATTGAATCATTGTATGTTTAGTAGTTACATTTTTAGGTTATTGGAATAACATACTTGTGAAATAATCATGGACAAGTTAGAACTGAATTATGAAAAAAATGAATGATTATAGAGATCTAAAAAATAATCTATGAATTTGAGTTATACAATAGTGGTAAAATATAAATAAAATTGTCTTTCTAATTCTACACCTAATGTGGATAAATGATATAATCTTTGAGACAATATATATGAGAAAAAATGAGATTTTATTCTCGTGATAATAGACCAATAACCTCATGTTTATATTCTAAGTAATACCCATGAACTTATACAATATATTGGGAAAGTATCATTTATGATACTTTATATTATGTGATTGGAAACTATTAATGGGAAACTAAAAGTCAAAAAATGAACAAGTGTAATTTAAGTTTTTTATGAAATTTATAGTACTGAAAGATGAAAGTGAAATTCAATATTCGTGAAAATCATTCCCAATGGTCTAGGAACAAACTATCCACAGAAGATTAATTAATGGATTTTATTTTAACAAATAAAAAAATATGCCAAAATAAAATTGTAACATTCCAATTACTGAAGCCACCTAGATGCGTCACATGCCCGATTGGTCACATGGCCTCAGGCACATTTTACCAAATGCCAGAGGCTGCTGACTAGTAGAGAGAGATTTGGGTGTGATAGTGGGGAAACAATGCCATCATTGGCATAGTAACATAGTTGAAGTAAAACTGATATACAATGGTAGATGCAATAATAATACCATACAATAGTAAAGAACGGAAGACTAAAAGTAAGAACAACTGGATAACATATATAAATTATTCAAGATACATATGTATAGGAAAATATCCAAACAAGTCACAATGTCGGTGTATTTTACAAAAGCAAGTACAAAATAAAAACACTAATCAACTCCTCCGCATCGCAAGCCTAAGCTTTGTCGCTTTCTCTCCAGGTCCAAAGCAGTCAAGTACATAAAATAGAATGGTGCTTTACCTTATATATACCTATAACAATATAATATCTTTGGGCCAAAAAAGAATGACCCAAATAGGGTGTGATACTAATCCCAGTATGAAACATCCAAAAGATAGGTGCCAAATAGTTAGGGAATATATTGTGCATGTAATCAGTTTAGAAAGAAGTAAGAAGTGAAGTACTCAGTAGTAAACAATCCATAGTTTCAATGCATTCAATTTCATATATCAAGCTACAACAAATAAAAACAGGTAACCCTCTCAGTTTTAGTCACAGCCAAACCCCTATGGTTCAACCTAACAAGTTCATGAAAGTAGCTAAAGCCAAATGGTAACCCTCTAGGATGTACTCACAGCCTAACCCCTCATGTTCAACCAAACTAGACAAGCAACCCCCTGGGAAGTAAACTCTGTCTAACCCATCTGGTTCAGCTTATGTATAGACTACATGAGGATGCACATCCCATCAATTCCTGTTATAGTCTCGTATTGGTAGCTAATGGTTCTCGGGGGATGATCTTATGTCACATTCTCCCTATGGACCGCTTCAAGGAACTACAGACAATAAGAGGAAGCACATACATCTATTCCCCATGTGGTCTCAAATCGTAATAGTAAACAGACACTCTGGATAAGCCCTTATGTTCATTCTCTTTCTGGTCTACTACCTCAGGTTCTCATGGCCCTGTGTAAGTCAAGAAAACATAGAAATGTGTATTGAAAAAACTAACCCTAAAATCTACTTGGCTAATAGTCTATAGCATAATTTCATATCAGATAATCAAACACTATATCCTACAATAATAGGCATGGGGAATAAACAAGGTAGCCTAACATGCTATGCAGGACCAAATGGTCATATTAAATAATTCATGGGAAAACCCTTCCAAATCATAGAAATTTTCCCTATTAACATTAAATTAACCTCTATTCCAGAATACAAGCATAGAATGCAACTACCAGGGCTAAAAAATTAAACACTCAATACCCCATTCAAGGGTATTGGGAAATTTTGCACATATTGTTCTTTGAATTCCTACAGAATGTCATAAAACACCTATCATATTGTTGGGAGATCGCTGTACATGATCCTCAAGACTTGAATCTCCCATGAACACTGTAGATTGAAAAAAATGCTCAAAACATTAAACCAGAGATATATCTTGAAGGAGAAGGAATTGGGAACTGAATCTCTAGAAGAAGGAAGATCTTAAAGAGGCGATCCCAACTAAATCAATGACGGTCGATTTGGAGAATGGATACTCGATCTGGGGCTTGGGGAAGAATCATGGTCATACAAATGCTCTCAGAAAAACAATGTTAGGAAGGAGGTGTGTCTATCCATTAGACGTGACCCCTGTATGTTTAATGAAAAAAAGAAAGTACAAAGCATATACTTTTGATGTACACGACATTTACTTACCCTTACCGAACACTACTTTAGGCATCCTCTAGGTCACCACACACGGACATGTGAATAGCCATTACATTACCAGCACATGGTTACCTACTATAAATGAGTACACAGAGTGTACTCATAATGTACATGGTATGTACATAAAAATTTCCAAAACTCATCTTTTCCACAACAACACCCGAAAAATGAAAACATACATGAATAGAAGATCTTGGTACTTACAAACTTCCTCCGATAAGAAAATTCATCCCCAAATTTCCGTAGCAATGTGGCGGAGAAGAATAATCCCCCAACAGCTCTGGCCAATGTGATCGTACATCAGCCTCCCTATCCCAAGTCTCGTTCAATATTTACTTGTGCGGCCATAGCACATGTACTAGAGGAATAAACCAGCCATGAAGAACCTTCCTACGGTGATCAACAATTGGGATAAAATGCTCATCTAACAAGGTATCCACCTATTGATCAACATCATCTGGTTAAAAAACACAAGACGGGTCTGAGATGTAATGTCAAAAATGAGAAATGTGGAAGAAATAGTGCATATCCTAGTACCTCTATGGTCACTACACCCGATAGAGAACCGTCCCAACTATCTCCCCCCTTCAAATGACCGGATGTACCTCAGTGAAAGCTTACCCGGCCGCCTAATCCTCTTGCATCCCAACCTTAGTGTGACATGCTAGAACACATGATCTCTAACCTTGAACTCCATAGGTCGTCTTTATCGATCAACATAAGACTTCTATCACGACTGTTCTATATCCAAACTCTTTTGAATCAACTCTATCTGCTCTATGGTCTCTTCGACATGTCAAGGTCCAAACATAGCTATCTATCCTTCCTCCTACCAACAAAAGGGTGATTGGAATGGCCAACCGTACAAAACCACATAATGTAAAATCTGAATAGTTGCATGAAAACTATTATTGTAGGAAAACTCCCCAACATTCATGTGATTCTCCCAAGAACCTCAAAAATCAAGCACACATACTTCATGCTTGTCCTCATACAACTAAATCATACGCTCGGACTGTCCATATCTCTAGGGATGGACGTTTTACTCAAATGAACCTGTGTACCCAAAGCACTCTGAATCCCCTGCCAGACCCAAAAAGTAAAATATGCATCCCTGTCTATGACACTGGAGTGTGGAACCCCATGTAAACGTACATTCCCTCAGATGTACAATCTTCCCAGCTCATAATCACTGAAATTATCCTTGATTGGAATGAAGTTATCAACCATCATGAGTTTTTCATTGACAACCCAAACATCATCATTTCCTCATGGTGACCTTGGTAAACTTATCATGAAATCCATCCTGACATCATTTCACTTCCACTCGAGAATGGGTAACTACTGCAAAAGCATTGTGGGTCACTGATGATCTGCCTTCACCTACTGAATGGTGGAACACCTCATGATGAACCCAACAACATACCTCTTCATACCTGGACAAAAATAATGATGGTATAGATCATGAGAAAAATTGTATAAGAAATCAATAAATTTAAGAGATGATAAATTATCTCCATTTTTTTATTGAAATTGCGATTAATCCCCATTGACCATATTTTATAATTTTTCTTATTTTCCTCTCGTTGTTCTTTTTTTATTTAATGTTCTAGAAGGAAATAATATATTAATATCCTCTATAATATAGTTATATTTATACGTTTTAGTTATATTTTAAATATCATTAATTTTTTCATACACTATGAACTTCATGTAGTTCATTTAAAAACAACTGAAGAAAAAATTGTTCCAAAGAAAGGTAGTAATATGGTTTTATAATACATTTAGTGATGTTTGTTATGAATGAAAACTGTGGGGTGAATCGGTGACCTCAAAATTCTTCATGATTTTCATTCCATTAAATTTTTATTTCTATACTCAAATCCATTTGACATTATTAGAAAAAACTCATTTATGTTATCTAAACCCTCAACCTCATATATAGTAATCAATAATAAAAAAATATCATAAAATTCCATATTGGGTTTTCTTAAAATGTAACATACCAATCCTTTCAAAATTAATTATGGGTTATAAGGCACAAGGTAATCACTAAAATAATTGAGTGTGATTCCAATAGAAAGAGTATAATGTTCATTATAAATTATTTTCATAATTATTACACTATATTACATATGTTTTGTAATAGAAAATACATTGTGCTTCATTTGAGTCTAGTGTCGGAAAATAACTCCATGAAGTTACATAGCCTCCCATTAGTGACACATCATAATTATTACTGTATATCTAGTACCTCATGTTTCCTAATTGAATAAAGAAATATAACCACACTACTCTTTATTACACACATAAACATGATTTATTACATAAATATTCACTTGATACAACATGTAAGATCGAGAGGTCAAGTATATTTGGGGCTTAAGATCATTACATAACCACTTAAAACATGATACACAACATCTTTATTGAAACAATTCTTTATATGACCACTGCATTCCCTCGTTCATATCATTGCATATGGATAACCTTAGGACATGCATAAGAAACGGGTGAGTTATAACGCCCAGTAAGGGAATAAACATGGAATAACATGATTAATAAAATACATGTTAGTAAATAGGAATACCATTGGAGAATAAGAGAAACATAAACATAATGTCATGATAAATCATGATAATCAAACATGGAAATGTTGCAACAACCCTTAACATGAAATTGGCATGAGCCAAGGCTCGTCAAACATGGAGCATGGGTAAACCCTAAATGAACATGAATCATGAGTAAAATATCATTGCACTTGGATTAGAATGAGTCAATACTCGTTGCACATGACATATCAGGATACTATAATTTACCCAATTCATTGTATCACTATCATGGAGCACCCATCTTAATCATTTTATTTCATGCATAAGTGTTCCACATGGATCATATAACATGGAATCAATCAACATCATGATTTATTCCATGATTAAGTAATGTGTAATACTTACATGAATGTATCATTCAATATTTATATGTTCATAAAGGAGAATACCCTTGATAGAGACATGGGTATGGTATTCACTATGCAATGATCATGGCATGGAAAAACGAAGTGCAATTTCAGCAACATAATGACGTGACATAAAGATTCCTGAATATGGTTGATGAGAGATAAATTGGGGTCTAATAATATTTACATGAAATGGAAAGTAAGGGGGTTATATAAATAAATTTCCAAACAAATGTAATTTAATTTATATGCTCAATAAAAATGAATTGCTCCAATGTAAAAGAGGAGAGAGAAATTCCTCCCAAATTTTGGCATGGTAACGGGTGTACATGTGACTCATTAATGAAGGATAAAGGTGTATTACATCATATAAACATAAATATGGTAGTATATTTGAGTTTATTAATCATACAAAAAAAATATTAATTGAAAAAAAAGGTCATAAAAATATTAAAAAAATGGAAAAAATGACAATGTAAGAAATACATTACTCGGAAGTGTGATCACAAAAGGTTGGAAGAGGCTTTGAGAGAAACATTTTGGGATCTTGGGGAACCTAGGGTGGATTATAGAGAGGGTAGTTAAGGGGTCGATCTAACTATAAAGTCTTTGATAGAATAGGAAGTGGGTCCTTAGGTTGGATTATATAGGAAAGGAGATGGAATTCATTATTATTTTGGTTTGGGACACTTCACATTAAATTAATCAAAAACAGAAACCCTTATTTGGATTATGCAAATATGTTTTAACAAAGGATATGGGAAAGAATATTTTATAAGTAAAATGGCCTAATTTTCTAAAATGATAGGGTTTCTTATTTGTAGGTGTCTCACAAAATCAAGGAAAAAAATTAAAATGACAAAATGTTTTATAATCCTTTAAGTGTCCACTAAACCATTGTAAAATAAAAAAAAAAACCCAAAATCATATTGATTTAATGTAAATACATATATTCGCCGAACATAACTTTATTTTATTTTATTACACAACATTTGGGTCATTATGATACCATCAAACACATTAAATATTTAAATAGTATTAAATTTGTTCCAAAAAAATTGATTGTCTCAAAAAATTATGAAATATTACCCATTGGATAATTCCAATGTCCTGAATTCAATATTAACATACCTTTTTTTAATAATATTCTAAATATGTGAATTTTTAGTTTTAAAATAAAAACCTATATTTATATAATATTTATGGGTTTTGACCAAAACAACATCTAAACCGTAATAAAAATTAAAATTACATTCGTAAAATTATACAATAATTTAAATTTAATAAAAAATTATTTATTTAAAATATTATTTAATTGAAAAATCCATTAAATTATAAAAAAAAATTCTATGATGAATATTAACTAAAATTACTATGTTCATTTTGAAAACTATTTACAAAGTAATAATAATAAATTGAATGTATATTTATTATTATATAAAAAATAATGCTCATAATCATAGTGTTATGGTCTTGTTACATAACCCCTTATAAAAACAACATAATACCTTAGGGTAAGATGCGTGATGGTGACAGACTATTGGGGTGACTTGAATAACATTTCTCTAGTGATAATCTCTATCAACATCCCCATCTCTCGTAGGTGATTACACTAGTGCTAAAAATATTCTAGGTTTTCAAGGTCTTTGTCAAGAGAGAATCTCAAGGGCACCACCTTCTTTCCGAGATCCAACAAATAGGCTTCATACGAGACACGTTTACGAGATGATGCCATCCCTTATTTTGGTTTAGTAAATTGGGTTTGTTAAAGCCCTAAATTTATACTAATCATGAGATCATTGTTCAACAGCTATATTAGAAACAATAGAAATTATTTACATTATTCTAAAATCCAAAACATAAAACCAAATAAGTGCATATGTTTTATATAACCGTAAGAAGACATTTAAATTGACCAAGAGGAATTTTAATTAATGAATTTTTGGGTCGTATCAGTCTTCCCACAGAAAAAAGAAATTGTGTCCTCTCTATTTGATTACATAAAAAAGAACTCTGAAATTTTAACACAACATTAGAGTTGCTTACCCACCACAATTAATCATTTACCAAACCTCATTATCACATTGAACATGAAGAGAGACGGTCCACCTATTGCAACAATTCCTCAATTCACTTAAAAAGTATTCCACTTCCTTAGTCCATACACAACCCATTGAACAAGAATTGTACTGATCGAAAATATGATGCACTTTTTGAAAATGGTTGTTCCTCTCATACAGTTTCAAATCATCACCATGTACCGGGATTTTGAAAAATATTCTAAAAGTTTCAGCATTGAAATTTTGAAAATATGGTTCTTCTAATATATATACTATGTTTCCAAATTGACTGGATGCCAAGACTATATACATATGGGCTTCTAGGAGGTCTCCCTCTTCAGTAGCTTTCCTAAAATAAAATAGTGCATCATACAGTCTGGATAGGGTGAATTATTTGAAAATGCCTTAATAGTACATCCCTTACCGAGAATGCTGAGATAGTTTGGAGCTTGAGATATTATCACTAGTGATCTGGGATCCTTGATGATTATGCAGTATAGTGGAGGTGTTCTATGTGTCATAGAGTGTCTTGTAAGAATGTTGGAAATTGAAAATTGTTTTGATACTATACGAGCATAACATCATAATAATTATAGCTATTAAATACTCGGGAAGGCACAAGATTGTTGTATGACGTTCTTCCCCATCAATATCGAAACTATACTTTTTCCAACTAATGAAACATATCAAATATTAGTTACCCTCTAGACATGATAAATTTGTGATATTAAACTACATAAAGTCTAACAACTTATTATTCCTTTTTTAAAGTAATGTTTGTGGTAACACGTAAAGGGTAATCCACGGAAAAAACAGGTGACATTTAAATAGCGTTTATTTCATTAACTTATGAATCTATAGTCTTCAATCTATGTTATCCATGATCTACATTCTTACATATATTCTTAGGGGAATTTTGTTATTTCCTTAATAATGATTCATACTAAGATTGTGAATTTACCAATTCAAATACACCACGAGTGTCATAACCATGAGTGTATCAAGGCTCATTGTCATATACCTGGATACCCCAGGTGATGAAAGAATCTCTGTGACGGTGTTATCACCCTTAGGTACATATGTGCCAGAGCCGCCTCTACCTACTCGGATCTAGACATGGATGAATTTTCTTGATAAACCAAATTCTCAATATTCACCTAAATATAAGGAATTTTTTATTATACTTAATCATGACTCTATGGAATTACTAGGATTTTTAAATTCTAATCCAAAAAATAACTAAACCTATCCTCTGATACCAACTATAACAACCCTTCTCTTTATTACACACTTAATCATTGTTTATTTCATAATAAATTCACATAATACAACATGGTTGATTGATATGTCTAGTGTCTCTGGGGCTTAGGAATATTACACAACCATTTAAAACATGAAAAACAACATCATTATTGTAAACATTCATTACATGCCCACTATAGTCCCTCGTATTTAGCATTGAATGGGATAACATGAGGATATGCATCATAAAAGTGTAAGGTATAAATCCCAAGAAGGGAATAAACATGGAATATCATGAGGAATAAAATTCATGTTAGTAATTATGAATATCCATGGTGCATAATAGAAACATAAACATAAAAGCATGATAAATAAAGATAATCATAAAATGGAAATGTGGAAACAACACTTAACATGGAATAAGCATGATCCAATGCTAAGTGCACATCGAGCGTGAGTAAACCCTCATTGCACTTGAAGCACGAGTAAACCCTCGTTGCACATGAATTATCAAAAGTAAACACTCATTTAAAATGATTTATCATGATACAATACTTCAACCAATGCATTGGAGCACTATCAGGGCTCACCCTTCATAAACATTTTATTTAATGCGTAAGTGTGCCACATAAATCATATAACATGGAATCAATCAACATCATAATTATTCCAGGATTATGTAATGAGGATTATATACATGAAATTACCATTTAATATGTATATGATCATAATGTTGAATACCCTTTTAGATACATGGGTATGGTATTCACTACACAATAATCTTGGCTTGGAAAAACGTGGTGCAATTTTGGCACCATAAATGCTTGAAATAAGGACTGATGAGATTGGTTGATCAGAGATAAATGGGTTTGTCATCATATTTACTAGAAATGTATAGAAATTGGGTTATATAGAGGCATGTACCAATAAAAATAATGGAATTAAGATGCACAATACAAGAGAATTACATGGATGTAAAATAGGAGAGAGAAATCCCTCAAGGAATTTCGGCATGGTAACATGTGTACATGGGAGGTATTAATTAGAGATAAAGGGGTCTCCCATCATAAATACCTAAATAAGGCAGTTTGTGGGAGGTGAGAAATCATACCCCAAAATTTTTGATTGAAAACAAAAGGGAATAACAACTTAAAGAAAATTGGAAAAAATGAGAGAGGAATGAATCCTTTAATTGGAAGTGTGATCCCAAAAGCTTGGGAGAGTACAAGGAGTGGCTTCTTGGGATCTTGGGTCACCTTAGGAGGATTATAAGGATAAGAGGAAAGGGGTTGTTTTAACTCCAAAGGCTTTAAGGGAAGATAATATGGGCGCTTTTGTGGGTTTGTATAGGAAAGGAGAGGGAAATATTTATTATTTATGTTTGGGAGGCCTCAGAATAAAATAATAAAAACCACAAACTCGCCCATGATTTTTTTTCCAAATGGGAGTGTAAAACAATATTTTATATTTCCAATTGCCGAAATTATTAAAATAATACGGTTTCTTATGTGTAGGTGAGTCACACTATCAAGAGAAACAATTTAAAAATACAAAATGTTTTATAAGCCTTGAAGGGTCAACTAAAGCATTGTAAAATAAATCAAACAAAAACAAAATAACATTTTTTTAAAGGTAAAACATTTATTGGACAAAAAAAATTATTTTATTTTATTACATCACTATTGGGTAATTATGATATAATAAAAAACATTATTTATTTAATCATTATTTAATTTTTACCCAAACAATTGACTGTCTCGGAAGATTATGAAACACTCAAAATTGGATAACTTCTACATACTAATTCCAAATATAATATTAATTTTATCTAAATATTTTTTTAAATTTGTGAATTTTTACTTTTAAAATAAAAACCAATATTTATATAAAATTCATGTGTTTTGAAAAATTAGCTTTGAAACCTACGTAAAAATTAAAAATGCATTCATAAAATTCTATGATAATTTGTTTTTAATAAAAATTAATTTTATAATAATAATAATATTTTATTATAATATTATTTAATTCAAAATTCTATTAATTTATCATAATAGGTTCCTCAGTTGAGTATTAACTAAAAATAATATTTTCTCTTTAATTTTTTTTTACAAAGATACAATAATAAAAATAATGTATATTCTATTTATTATATACTAAATAATACACATAATAATAGTTCAATGGTCTCATTTAATAACCCCTTATAACACCGGTATAATACCCTAGGGTAAGGTTCGTGATGCTGACACACTCTTCGGTGGCTTAGATAACATTTCTCGTATGGTAATCTCTATCAACTTCCACTTCTCTAGTAGGCGGTTCCCCTCGAACCTAACGTATTCATGCTCGGCTTGGGCTTGGTCAAGAGAGAATCCCAATGACACCACTGCATTTATAAGATCTATGAAATGGGCTTTGTATGTGTAAGTCTACTAGATGAGTCCATTTTTCTATTATTTGAGTAAATAGGATTTGTTAAATCCCTATATTTATAATAATATTGTGATCACTGATCAACGACTATATTTTCAAAGGTCAAAATTCTTATAAGTATTTTAAAATAAAAACATAAAACCAAATGATTGCATAAGTTTTAAATAACCATGAGAATAAATTTAAATATACCATGAAGAATTTCCATTATTGAATTTATGGGTCATTACAAGAATCATTTCTTCCCCTAGAAATAAACGATCAATAACAAACAAAAATTATGATTATAATGGTCACCAATTAGATTCAGTAAAATATGAAATCATATTGGATCTCAATATTCAAGATTATGAACAATAATGGATACTCAATATTTTTAGTATCAATGTCTTCTCAATCATTAACTTATTATTTAAAAATATATTTTATGTGTTTAATTTTACAATAATTGAATAATCCTATTCATTTGAATATCACATTCAATATCACCGAATATAGAGAATCAAAAAGCATAGTTATTAATTAAAAGTCAAGAAATATTTTTGAAATTTTCTACAAATCATGAAAAAGTAAATTCTATGAAATTTTTTTAGAAATAACTAGAGTGCTAAAACAAATGTTTTTATGATAAAAACATAGTTATTAATTAAAATTCAAGAAATATTTTCCTTGATAATGGTTTTCATACATTAGATTAGGAATAGAAAAAATTGATATGATGTATTCCAAAATTCATCCTTTAAGGAATAATTCTGGATTTGGTTGTACTTATTCTAAACCAGTTTTAAGTAATAACAATTTTATTCCTCAAATTACTCCATCATTCACCAAAATTTAGTGCGGTGGACATTAGAAAAAAATTGTTGTTTATACAATACTAATTCTTTATATTTCATAAAACCTATTTTTCTATTAAAATATAGATATCAAAAATTTATCTTTCTAAGGGTTTTAGATCTAAGAAAGATTGTGTTCAAAAAGTCTAAATCTTTTATTTTACAGATAATAATGAAAGAACAAATATCTAGATATGGTACATGGATGGTGGACATTCATTGAATATGTCTGGTAACAAAATCTTCATTCAAAATATTGTCAAGGTGAAAGGAGGAAAAGTAACTTTCAGAGATAATCCCAAGGGAGAAATTATTGGTATATGTAACAATGTTCTTTTGGGAAAACAATTAATTTCCAATGGTTTATTTGTTATGGGTATTAAGCACAACGTTATTAGTATAAGTATCTTTTGTGATGAAGGTTACCTTGATAATTTTAGGAATGATAAATTTTTAGTACACAATTCCAAGGAAGAGTTTATTCTTTTAGTCTATATGAAAGTGAATGTATACACACTAAACAGAGAATACTGATGGACCAATGACCTACATTGTCTAAGTGCAATAAAAGATCGTTCATGGTTATGGAAAAGAAGATTAGGACATTCCAACCTTAGGAACCTTTGAAAACCCTATAAGAAAAGACTATTTAAGGATTCACCAGAGCATAGATTTGATTCATAAAATGTTTGTGATCCATGTCAATTTGGAAAGCATGATAAGTCATGTTTTAAATTAGTTAGTGTTGTCTCAAATACTGATGTATTGCAGTTGGTGCATATGAATCTTTTTGGTCCAACTATAACTAGAAGCATTAATGGAATATATTATATACTTTTCATAGTTTCTGATTACACTCGATTTACGTGGGTCTATTTTTTAGCAATGAAATCTGAAGCTTTTTCATATTTTAAAATCTTAGGAGCCCAAGTTAAAAATTAGAAAAAACATCCATTTATAACTATTCATAGTGATCATGGTGGAGAATTTCAAAATTATGACATTGAAAATTTTTGTAGTAGAAAATGCATTACTCATAACTTCTCTCCACCAAGAACCCCACAACCAAATGGTGTTTTTGAAAGATGAAATTGAATTCTTCAAAAGATAACAAGAAACTTGTCGAGTGAATATTTAGAAGCCAATCATGTTTGGGATGAAGCTGTATGTACAGATTTTTATACTATAAATCAGGTTTTAATTAGACAATTACTTAATTAAAAACCTTATGAGTTATGGAATGGTAGAAAATCTAGACATTCCTACATCAAGGTTTTGGATGCAATGTATTCATTGTAAATACTAGAGATAATTTTTATAAATTTTTACTCAAATCAAAAGAAATATCTTTTTATAGGCTACTCTACAACATCTAAGGCTTATAGAGTTTTAAATAAAAACACGTGTATAGTTGACAAAATAGAACATGTTAAATTTGATGAATCCAATCCATTTGTTATTGAACAACATCAACCTGCATCTTCGGTTGTGTTTTCAGAAATGATTATGAACCCTTAATAGAAGATCATCAAGATAATGAAAATGATCAAGAATATTTTTCTAAAGCATTTTCCCTTGATGCTTTCCTACTATATATTGATGAATTGGTTTTAGAACTCCCAAATTAGTTGTTTCTTAAGAATCATCCCTGTGATAGCATCATCGGTGATGTAAATAGATTTGTAAGGACTGGATGTTCCTTAAGGAATGAAGTAGAACATATAGCATTCCTTTCTCAATTATAACCAAAAATCACTGATGAAGCTTTATGTGATGATGAATGGATAAAAGTTCATTCAAAATTAGCTAAATGTATTTGAATAGAATAAATTCTATACCTTGGATGAAAGACCTATGAAATCATCTATTATTTGAGTAAATGGGTCATCAAAAATAAGTGTCATGAAAATTGAATCATAGTATGAAATTATGCTAGATTAGTTGATGAAGGCTATAAATAAAAAGAATGAATAGATTATGAAGAAACAAATTCTTCAGTAGCTAGAAATGAATCTATTCATATTTTACATTCATTCATAGCATTATTTAATTTCAACATTTTTCAAATGGATGTTAAATTTTCTTTTCATAATTGTTATGTTTAAGATTATTTTTTTGTTAAACAACCTCCTGGTTTTGAAGATACAAAACATCCTGAACTTGATTTCAAACATACCAATGATTTATATGGACTTTAACAATACCCTAGAGCCTAGTATGATAGAATATCACGATTTTTGTTAAAAATAATTATGTTAAGGGAAATTTTTATCAAACCATAATAATTAATAATGATATGAATAACATTTTTATTGTTCAAATTTATGTTGATGACATTATATTTGGTTCAACTCAGAAATCATTCAATGATTAATTTGTTAATAAAACAATCTATGTTTGAAATGAGAATGATGGGTGTGTTAAGATTTTTCCTTGGTTTTTAAAGAAAAAGGGATTTATATATCCCAACATAAGTATATTAATGATCTTCTTAGAATGTTTGTCTATGAAAAAACTATGAGAATCACTACACCCATTGGTACTTCAAATTCACATGTTCATGATGAAGCAGGGAAACTAGTAGATCAAACAACATTTAGAGGTATGATAGGAAGTCTAAAATACATGACATCTAGTCTTCCAGACGTAATGTTTTCAATATGATTATGTTCTTGATATCAATAAAATCCTATGAAATTTCATTTAAATGCAGTGAAAATAATTTTTCACCACGTAAAGGGAACCATGGATATAAGACACTTTAATAATTATGGAAATGATTATGTTCTGAAGAGATTTTTGAATGATGACTTTGGTGGATAAAGAATGGATTGGATAATTATATCTGAGACTTGACATTTCATAGGAGATTAATTTGTTTCTTGCTCATTCAAAAAATCATCACTCATTTTCACTTTCCACTACTAAACTACAATATGTAGAAGCTTGAATTGGATGTCATCAAATGTAGTGAATTCAACACACTGTCAAAGACTATTGTATGAGTTTTTACCAAAACACAAATATTTTGTGACAATACTAGTGTCATTTACTTAAGGAAAAAAATCCACACATCACTCCCTTGAAAAACATGTAGATATTAGGAATCACATTCATAGGGATCAGAGAAAAAAATATATATCATTCTTCATTTTATCGGAAGGCAAGATTAACTTGCTATTATTTTTACAAAATCCTTACCCTCTGATAGATTTGAATATATTATATAGAAGTTAAAAATTATAATAGTAAGGTGGTATTCCATATTAATTCTTGTTAGAAATTATCTTCTTACAGTTTGAAACTCTATTTCATAGGGGAGTACATTTTCCTATTATGAAATTTACATAGTCAAAATATTTGTAGTCAAAAAAAATTTTAGTCCAAAATATCGTAGGCAAAAAAAAATTTAGTCAAATTTTTTCGTAGTCAAATTTATTTTGAAAAATATTTCATTGTCAAGTATTTTTTCCATCATAATATTTTTCATAGTAAATATTTTTTTATCAATTTTTCATAATAAACTTTTTCCTAATTTTTTTTTAAAATTTTACAAAATCTAAAGTTCTACCAAAAAAAATTCATTATTATGTATAACTTCCATAAGTAATATTAAAGGTATGACTCCTTTCCTAATTTTTCTTAATCGTATTTTTACATGATATTATTTTTATTTTGAGTTAAATTATTCGGATTCACATTTACTTAAATTCGATTGTTTATCATAAAAACCCATAAAAGCTCAGAACCTATCGAAATCCTTCTTCGGTTATAATCTCAAATACCAGATCTAATCAAGAGTATTTCAGATGTTGGATCACATAATAAAGATTAATTTTCACTTCAATCACCTATATAAGGACCCCCAGTGGTTGTCCTATATCGATCATCAAGTACTAGTTTGCTAAATCAATGCTCTTATACTAAAGGCCATTTTAAATATTCATGGTGAACATAATTATGAATGGCTGTTCAAGAATCTCCTCCAGAAGAAATTTATTCTGAAATGAATTTTTTGAGTGGAAAATATATTTAGAGAGGTCAGTTGATCCTAAATTTTTTGATAGGTACGAATCCATAAATTCAAATAATTTTTTGTCAAATAGCCTGGAGAGACTATGTATATCAAAAAAGAAGGCAAAATATGCTGTCACCTAGCGTTGTTAGTCAAGTTATATGAGTTAGTATGTTTCTTCAATGAAGAATAGAGAAACATGTTTTCCTTCAAAATCTATGGAATTTCTTACTCCCTTTCATACAATATGGCTGCCAACCTGATTGGAATTCTTTATGTGGGAGAAAGAATTTTCTTCTATCACAAGTTACCAAATGTAGTAAGATATTTTAACAAGGAGAAAGCTATATATTGTCGTGTCTTGAAGGAAGTGAAGACTCTAAAAATTATTCATCTCTCTAAAAATATTAGGATTCTTCAGATATGGGATCAGAGATTTCTCATTCAAAGAAAACGGGATAAGGATACCATTGATGAAAAGTGTTATCTGTGCATTATATATTTTTTGTAAATCATAGGAAAATGAATTTAGTAAAGAATGGTTTGCTGAAAATTGAGAATATAATAAATGGAACCCTAAAATATCATATTGTCACGTATCCAGCTATTATTACAATTATTATAGTTCTTTTTCTTCAATCATTCAATATTCCTTGATTTTCTTAGCTAAGTAATTTCAATGTAATGTTGTCCAGCGAGGATAATATAAGGATAATAGAAGTTTGTTTCTATATTTATTAAAGATGATTTTATGATTTTTCAGAAGCTAAAATCTAATATCTAGTAAAGAAACTAGAGGTGGCTAAAACCTCCAAGAAGAGATTAAAGAAGAGGAATGAAAAGGAACTGAAAAAGAAAGAAAAAACATTGGAGGCTAAGGTAACTCACTCCACACCACCAAAACTAAAAAATCAGAAGGCTTATCGTAAATAAGTAGTGGCTAATTGGAGAGAATAAAAAAATAAGAATGAGAGCCTACATTTGGTTTGGACCCTGATAATGAAAAATACTCAAATTTATTGGGTAATTAAGATATTGAGAAACAACAGAAAGAGAAAAATTAGAGGAAAAAGTTAACAGAGGTAGAAATTGTTAATTCCCTTATTAAGGATGATGAGAAATCATCTAAAAAATTCCCAGTGACAAAATCATTTTTGCTATAATCACTTCCTGAGACTCTGGGAAAGAAGGTGGTGATTCTAGAAATAGAACAGGAAGAATAAATTGTTTATGAAGAGACAGATGAAATAGAATAAGAAGAATAAAAATAAGGGGATGACACTGACGATTTCATAAAGAAAGTTCAAGATTACCATGAGAAAGAAATTCCCTTTATATAATTATCAATCCAGACATAATAAGACGCATCCTCAAAACTTTCTACAACAGGGAATCATGTGAAGGGTCGGGAAGAAGTAAACAGACATTCTAAATAAGAATGCCTAAATCATTATTGTGTTCATCCATATGATCATGTTTCTGATGCTAAATATGATGAAGTTGAGTAATATAAAATTGTCCAGTTATCTGATATTGAGCATGAATCACCCAAATCAAAAGTGATCACTCTGATATTTGATAAGGGAATGCAATTTATTTCAATACACCTAGTAAATATTTAGTGAAAAAATATGATTGGTACTTAGTCAAAGTGTATAGATTAAGGGTTATAAAATCATCCCTCACTGACCAAACACTCTGATTTGTAATCTTCCTCCCTTGGAAATGATTTTGTCATACAATCTTTAAAAGAGCTTGATTGTAGTATTCCTATATTTCTGAGTATTGAATCAAGATCCCAATTGCTTCATCATTCATTCAATCAGAAATTAGATATAGTTACCATACAAATGGATATGTTTGAAAAGCCTGAGGATGATTTGAAATCATTTCTCATTGGCTATGAGGCTCATAAAATATCTTTCAAAAAGATTACAAGCTGGTCAAGGAAGAAAGTTTATGACATATGATATTTTTATTAATTTCAAGATATTTTTAAAGATGCCTCTGTCTCTTAAGATGGCATGATTTATGATCATACATAGGGATTTTATGAAAATATGACTCTCGAATAGACAAATTGGAGGCAAGAACTCAAGAACATAAATGGAATGCTTAAATCTGTGGCCATTAATTGGAAGAGGGAAAATAATATCATAATAAAATTTGAATAGAATATTGATAAGAAAGAAGGATTGTTGAAATATCTAGAAGAATGAATTAAGGCTCTTGAAAAAAAATTATAGCCTTCTAGAAGAAAATTGTAGATCATGATCCACTTCTTAAGCGTATGGAAGAAGATCGCAAGGAGATAACGAAGCTGAAAGCCAATGTTAAGAAGTAGACGACGAAGTAGAAAGAAGGATAATTTTTTCAATTATGATATTTTGTTTAATTCCTTCCTTGAACAAATTCATTAAATCTTTATGAAATATTCTTTGTTCTCTATATATTTGGGTTTTTTGTACTAATTCTCATGTATAATATTTTTTCATTCCCTCTATTCCTTTTTGAAAGAAAGGCATGATAAAAAGAATAATATGAAAGAAGATGTTTCCCAATGTAATAGGGATTTCATCTAATGCGATGTTCTAATAAAAGATGATTTTTTATGCTAATAAAATGTAAAATCTCATTCACGAAATCAATAATATGATCCTTGGGGATTTAAAAACCTAAGGGCGATGTAGTCGTATTCTATTTTATCCACAAGTAATGGGAGATAAATTTTTATTTTAAAGTCCATAAAATTTTATGTCCTTATATTCTTTTTCTAAGAATGTTTGTGCTTTCCAAAAAGGGGGAGATTGTTGAGTCAATATTGATTCCTTATGAATTTTCTATTATTTATTCTTTTGAAAATCACAAACACATTAGCATATGAAAACTTTTATTTTCCATAAAAATTATCTTATTAAGGTATATTTTTCATTCCCCATAGAAATATTATTTTTACATATGTTTTAATTATTAATACTATAGTTTCTCTATTTCTAACTAATTTATTCTTATAATGTCTACAAATTAGTTTCACATATAAATCCTCAAAATCTTATAAATACCTAGATATAGAGTATTCCCTTTTCAGATTCCTAATTCAATGAAATTCAGATTACGAATTACTGGAAAATAATATTCCAAAATTTATTAAATTCAGATTTGAACTCTCTGATATTCAGATTCCGAATTATCTGAAATTCTGATTCTGAATTCTCTGAAATTCAGATTTTTAATTCCTTAATATTCAGATTCTGAATTCTCTGAAATTCAAACTCTGAGTTCTCTAAAATTCAGAATCTGAATTCCTTAGAATTCATAGGCTTAATTACTTAAAATTCAAACTTCATATTAAATAGATTTCAGACTCCAAATTCCGTATAATTCATACTCTAAAATCCTTATAATTTCGGCTCTGAATTCATTAGAATTTAGTCTCCGAAATATATCGAAATCAATTTCTGAATTCTTTGAATAAAATGATCCAAAATATATGATTTATAGTCTCCAAGTGAATTTTTTATATAGACATTAAAATTCATTTTTCCTTATACATTGAACAATATATTTGGTTAATTAACCATATTTTACTTAACCATGTTATAGTTATTAAATGATGTAGTACAATATGTTTCTAACTAACTCTTTTTTGAGTGAAACATGTATATCTCCCTTCGATATTCAATGAAAAATATGACTGTTGGAGGAGCGTACCGACCATTGCAGAAATGCCTATAAATAAGAGCTCCTTTTAATGAGATCATAAAAACTAATAACTAATCCATCACTCCAGATGTTTTATGCTGGTGAAGTAATCTCGAGAGAGAGAGAGAGACTCTCATGCATTGTGAATAATGAAAAATATTTTCATCATGCTTTTTGCGACTCCAATTGTTGTTGTGTACAATCAAGGAATTCTGGGGATCGGTAGAAAGAGGTACCAACTAACTTAATGTTTGAAGACTTATTGGGATAGTAATATAGATGTGCCGACTACATTAATGTTTGAGGACATATTAGGATAGGAAAAAAAGTTTCTGACTACCCTTATGTTCATGGGCTTGCAAAGATAGAAAGACAGATTCATGTATTTCTATTGAGGGCTTACCCTAGTGTGGATAAGATTGACTTTTTTGAATGTATAAATCAATGTACCTTTATCCAGGGTTTTCGGGTACCATACTCTTTGGGTAAAATATTTCATACTTCTTTCTTTTTTTCATGTTTATTTTCTGTAGTATATTGATAAAAGAAGAAAATATAACCTTCTTATACTTTCTTAGTCTTATATAATTTGATAAGTAATATTCTATATGATTTAATTTAAAATCCATTACTTGTAAACATTTATTATGTTTCATTTCCAGAACCATATTTTTGGAACATAACTTGTTTGTCGAACTAAATGATTTCTTGTGTATTTACATTTTTTAGCTTTGATAAACATAGTTTTTCTTAAGGATAAAAATTATTGTTTTTAAACTCAAAATTC
Organism: Viscum album; assembly: GCA_963277665.1. Classification (NCBI taxonomy): domain Eukaryota; kingdom Viridiplantae; phylum Streptophyta; class Magnoliopsida; order Santalales; family Viscaceae; genus Viscum; species Viscum album. The sequence goes on along the minus strand of OY728133.1, from coordinate 963,876,272 downwards.
ACCCCCAAGTAATTTATCATATACATTTATATTTTGATCCTACAATAAGGATAAGTACAAATACATCATTGTTGAAAATGTTCCATAAGTTAATTGGGCTCACATCCTATCCTAAAATGACATATCATGTGACTAAATGTTACCCACTACATTGGAATACTGTGTAATTCTAGTTACTCCCATGGTATTCATTTCATAGTAATTCATATAATTTCATCATAGATCATAAAACATAGTTTCATTCAAAAATAAATTTTATTTCATGATCAAGTAGTTGGGATTAAATACATGAATGACCCATGTCATAAAATTATAGGTTTACAAATGTGAACACCCTTGATAGGAAATCGGTACGGTATTCCTTACACAATTTTTTTGGCCTGGAAATGCATGATGAATATTTATCAATAGAATGGAATCACATAAATATTCATAAAATGGGTGGATGAAAGACAACTGTGTCCCACGAAATTTGATAATGATTTGGGAAGTAATATGTAAATGGAAACACATAACACAACATTTATGAATGGAATTGCATGTCATAAGATAATAGTTAAACATGAATAAATAAGAGAAGGTTTGGATCCCTATGGTGTGTCGTTGAATATGATATATTTGGTGGATCGTATTTAGAGCTTGGGGGAACCTTCAGTTGACTCTAGGGAGGGGATAGAAGAGTAGAGATGCACTCCAAATATTTTTTTGTGAAAAAAAGTTGGATCTTTGGTGTTTTTATATTGGAAATGAGTGTGGAATTCATTATCATTTCCTAGTCAGAATTTTTTCACTCTTTATAATAATATTTAGAAATGTTATTTTTTATTGTACATGGAAATGTTCAAAAACATATTAAAATAATTGAATTTCTTAAGTTGATGTGGAATGTACTCTTATGTAAATGATTTTAAAGAATTAAAATAATATAATAGTTTTGAGGTATTAATAATTAAATTATTAAATAAATAAAGTATTTATAAACTGAAATTATATTAATGTAAAACAGATATTTGGTATTTTATTCAATTTATATAATTTAATATATATTGTATTTGGGTCATTATGATTTTATAATAAACACCATGTGATTATAATGCATTTCATTTTTACTCCGAAATTAGACCATCTCAGGAAATTATAAAAAAATAAATGTTGGATAATATCGATTTTATTTTTCCAAAAAAAATATTTATTTTATCAATTTTTTATAAATATTTTTATTTTTAAATTTAATAAAACAAAATTCATATATTGGTAAATTTGGTGTTTTTTGACATTAATATTTTTTTAACTATTATAAAAACATTGGACTTCATGAAAATTTTATATTAATTTATATTTCTTAGTCATTATTTAAAAATAATATTTTATTAAAGTAATGTTAATTTAAAAAATATATTAATTATTTAAAATGACTTTCTTAATTGAATTTAAATTTTACCCGAATATACAATTTTTGATTTATTATATAAAAAACAATTTAAAAATAATCAATAAAAAAATAAAAATATATTCATTATTATATACAATAAACATATTTTTATTACAATAGTAATGATACATATCCCTTTAATATACCATAAAACTTTCTATGAGTAAGGTGTGTGATGATGATACCTTCATGGGGGTCTGAAACACATGGTTTTGGTCATGTACTCGATGAACTTGATATTATCCAATAAATAATTTCACTCGAAAATAAGTTGTTAGATATCAACATTGTAATTAACAGGGTAAAATCATTATGATGTTATCTCCCTAAAAATATCTTATAAATGGGCTTAATATGGTATGATCCTACTAGGTAATTCCATTACTTCCTTTTCATGTGTAATTTGGAAGTGTTAAACCCCTATAGTTTTACAAATCACATGATCAATATTTCAATGTGATATAATCATTTATAAAGATCATTAATTGTCATTTAAATTATATATCTTTTAATAAAACCTAAAATGCTCATGTGTTCTCAATAACCATATAATTAGACATATAATTAAATAATATTGAAACATTGATTTATAATAGTTTGGTCCATTATAATATTCCCTCCCCCCACTGAAATTATGAAAATGAGAAATTTATCCCACAGTAAAAATAATAGGGTAATCCTATTTCATCACTTCCTCTAGTTCCCACTACTCTTCTTCAAACATGTTATTTCTCCAGAACACGTTGACATTGTTCATTTTATTATTTCACAAAACATTGTATGTACTATCATTGATCTTCACATAATGATACACATATGAGATTTCATTCTCCTATGATACCACATATAGATTGAGTAGATGTTAGGGGATTAGTGAGTACTTTTTAAATAGGGATACATGGAATGCATCATGTACATAAGATAGGTTAGCTAAGAGTGTGAGTTAGTAGGCCACCATTCTAATGCGAATAGGGATATCAAATGAGAAGATGAATATTGGACTATGATTTCCCGTTTTCCTAAATCTCATTAATTTATTTCCTAGTGATATATTGATTGATACCATATCTCAAACATCAATATCTGGGTTATGGAGATGATTTTCATCATAGCTCTTATGAATGCCTTTAGCATCTTTTCTGCCTAGATGAATGTTCTTAACATTTTCTATCATTTCCAATACTATTTTAAGAATTATAAGTTCTTATTCCCCATATCCATCCCAAAAAGTAGTTGTTATACTCCTCCATCCATAAAGGGCTTTATAGGGAGTTATTTAGGTACTTGAGTGGAAAGTACTATTTTATGGGAACTCAACCAGAGGATGTTTTTGACCACACCAACCTATGAAGACAATTGAGCATGATATCAACATCTTCTCAATTGTTTTGATAGACCACTCAGTTTGGAAATCATTTTGAGGGTGATAAGATGTAAATAATATCAACTATTTATTTATAGGTTGTTGGATACTCATCTAGAACATAGTGGTAAATCTTGTATCTCGAATGAAATGAATCGATAATGAGGATCCATGCTACCTCACCACTCCTCTAATTAATATTCTTGATTTTTTTGTTATATTCCCAATAAAATAAAAATTATGTGTAAATTCATTATATGACTATCCACTACATCCCATTGAGATTTATTTCCACTATAGGACTTATGAAGACTAGTGGGAAATTCCATGGTGATATTTTCCTATATCAATTATGTATGGTTAATAGTTTCATCATCCACATGGATTTTTTCCTTTCTATTTTAATTACTGATATATAAAAAATCTTGATGTATAATCCTTTATCCCATTATTTATATTATCCCAGCAATAAGGTTTTTAGATATCCTAACCTGTCTTTGTGCTTCATGGACAGATGGATAAGTTTGATATATGTGAATCATCAAACAACATCTTTTTTAAATCATTATATAATGGTACACATAGTCTTGATGTATATATCATGAATCCTTATTCAATAATATAAGGCTATGATGGTTTCATTATTCATATTGATATGAATTTATTCTTAATTCATACATCATCACATTGAGAACCCCCAAACTGGTATAGTAGGAAACATTGTGTCATAATTTTGGATATAATTGATGAGTTTTCATCTTTTATTATTCTGATGTACATCCATTTCAAATACAAAAATATTGATTCCTAATAAATTCTCGTCAATGAAAAAAAATTGGATCATTTTAACATTAAGGGTATGCCACTTTATTTTCTATACCATGATTGTAGTTGAAAGAGAGTTCATTATCATTAACAATCATTGTTTGTGGATATTAATCTATTTATATGTGAATATATAATTGATTTTTTTATTTGTATATATTTCACACTTCTCCCCAACGAGATAATGATTCCATATTTTTAAAGAGATGATCATTGTATCTGACAATAGGTCTTGATTTTTCTAGTTATGTTTGTGTAATTTCAACAACCTAGAAGCAAGCAGATGAAATGTTCATTAAACAATAATGAAAATCCCAATCCCTTCTTCAATGCATTTTTTAATACCACTATATTTTTTTCCACTTGTTGGTAGTGAGACAAAATGGAAAGTGATAATCCTCATTTTTCACTCCATGTATCTCTCTTCAAGATCATCATTCTAATAAAACATGACTCCCATTAGATTATTCTTGGACTGAGGGTTTGAAATTTGTGATAAATTTCTCAAAAGTCTATGATAATACCCATCATACCCAAATATCCTAAAAATTTATATCCTAGATGTATACCTCATCCCTCCATCAGTTTCATCTGCCTTTTATGGGTATATAGATATCCCATTTATTATGATGATATTGCCAAATACTAAGACTTCCTACTACTAGAACTCATATTTTATATACTTGTAAAAATGACTCTCCTTTCATAGGGTCTTTATAATGGTGTTTAGATACTCATCTTTCTCCTCTATTAATATGGAGCATATTTTAATATCTTTTTGAAATACTACCTTTTTTTTAAGTTATCTCTAAATAATATCATCATTATGAACATGAATATTTTATGAGTATTAGTGAGTCAAAATGGAATTAATATGAACTAATAGTTCCCATACTCTATTCAAAAATATTAAATATTGATATCCTCCTTCAAAACAAATTGATAATATCCAAAACATAGATACACCTAGGAGAATTATTATGCCCCATGTAGCTAATCGAACAAGCAATTGATCAGTCATAGAAGGTACTTGTTATTTATCGTGATATTAACGAGCTCAAAATAATTGATGTAAAGTCCCATTGTTGTCCTTATCCTATTGATAATCTCTAACTATGTATCCTTTCATCCTTATCTAAAAGCATCACCTCATCCCATGTAAGAATTTTGGGGGCCATTCATTCAATACCATTGGATTGTGAGATGTGGAAATTTAATTACACCATTAAATTTCTCTATCAATAAACCATAATTAACCACAAATAATTCTTATTATCCACAAGATACACATGAGATTCTCTGATACCCTTTTTTGTTTTTTGGGAATATCAAAAAAATTCCTCATAGCTATCAAAGTCATGAATCACTATGTATTTTATTATACAATGTTTTATCCCACCAAATAAGTGTCAATACTTTTATTATTGGGTAATAAATAATCTTGGGATGTATCATGTAAGTTAGGTAATGTTTTCCTGATTTTTTCAGATTGATTTGTTATCATTTTTCTTGAGGGCTATGAAATACCATTCCATTTAAAATCAGAGTGTGAATGGAAAATAATTATCAATAATCATTTTCTAGAATTACTTCACCCCCTTGATTTGTTCCATTCCCCAAGATTATTATTCTTGATCAATTTCCACCACTGATTATCATCTCCATCCATGATATAAATATTAAATAGAACATTATGTTATTCTGAAAATTGTTTGATGTATAAGTTCTTCTCATAGAAGTTGATCCATTATTCTATAATTAAGAGATCAGATGATAAATTAAAAGTCATGTAAATTGTTTCATCACAATCTCTATTATATCTTTTTCTTTCTTATGGGTACATTGACGCACCACCTGTTCTGTGATTCTATTCAGAACCAGATTCAGCGGAACGAGCTTTATCACAATGTTTTCAATTCGCGCCCCAATCAGGTTGGGCATCTCATTCGAGTTGTCATCACATGTCCTGTCACGTTCATTTTTATCGATATTAGTCTGATTTCATGCCATCAAAATGAAATCGGGGAAAATAAGATTTGTGTAATTTTAAAATATTAATGATAGAAATGAGATTTCTATAAATACCCGGAATTTCCTTGTAAATGTTTAGTAAATAAATTGTAATTTTATGGGTGTGTGAAATTTGACGGCATGTGATTCCAAGACCCAGAGTGCATGGAATTAATTTTTAAACATTATTTCGGGTACGCTCAGTAAATGTGCGAGCAGGTTTTCTAACTTTTGAACTGGTGCTCGGAATTGAAATACAAAGGCACCGTTGAACTAGAAACACCGATATTCTCTTAAAGAGACTTTCACCTCGAGGGAAACTGGTCGAGGGTGGAAGATAGTTTTTGTGTTTTTTATGAAAGAATAGAATAAAAATAAAAGTGTACAACAATTTTTTTTATTTTATTTTTTAAAAACCTCAATGTGGATGTTGAGAAGTGGGGATAACCAGACCTTAACCTCTCATGAGTGGTTATGGTGGTGGGGACTACTTGATCATATCCTCCAATGAGAACTTATATTGACGAGGACCACCTGAGGCCTAAAGCTCTTGAACTCCCCTCTTAATGAGGGAGAAACCTCTCAACTCCCTCTTTAATGTGGAGGAGGATCATGAGCATCCTCCACATTAATTATGCCAACACACTGCATTAATTTAAACCAATTTGATTTTTAATCCAACAAACTAAATAAAAGACATCATAATCTATTATGTTTGATACTTCTCATTTTATTTTGTGGAGCGTTGGGAAAATCCTTTCCAATGAAGAACGCCAATGAAGAATGCCTCTTCTTCGACGAACTCTTCTCCAAATTCCGTCGAAGGATCTCCAACGATGCATGAACCAACAATCGAGGAAAATGCCAATGACACCAACGTCCATCATTTCCCAACGATTCATCTTCTTCATCGCGACCTCATCAGCGTCATCAAAAAAAACGAGGAAGGGGTTTATTATGTGTGATTTTTTAATTTTCACATGTTCATCTCTTATAAAACAATTAACAAATATCAACTTTCTATTTTAGATTGTTCCGAGAATGTTTCTCATTTGTGCGATTGGTAATGTTTAATTGTGGGAGATTGAAGGGTGGGTGTTTGAATTATCCCCCTTACCAGTTCTTAATATTTTTGTAATTCAAGTATAATAGCCACTTCCTACCATTCAAATGTGGAGAGTTAATTCCAATCTAACATGGCCCATCCTTCTCGTAATTCTTGTGTTGAATTATGGTGTTCTTCGCATTGGTTGAGGATGATGACCAACAATGAAGGGCCCTGCGAATGGCGGATGGCAACACTGCAGGCCGCGACGAAGGTGAAGACACAACAACACCGCCCCGCAGCCACCGCTGTTGCACCGAGGCCTCCGAGAAGTCCGTGGACACTAATTCCATCAACAGCTCCACACCTCCCCACGGTCAGGCCTTTGTTCGCGGATGAGGATCCTCCATATAGCCGAGGCACCACCACGCAGCCGGACTGCCGCCTCAGGGTCGGACTGCCTCCCCATGGCTAGATCATCGCCCCGTGGCCGGATCGCCACCCCGCAGCTTGACCGCCACCCCCGCTGCCAGACCGCCACCCTGCAGTCTCGCGCCATCCTTAGCCGCACTTCCTCAAGAAGAGATCAACTGCCTTGTTCCTTCACAGCACCCCTCGCTCAAGTTACCCTCATGGCACCCTCGCGACCCTTGTGGCCTGCCGAACCGCCCGCTGGTCGTACTGTCTGGTATGGGCCGGTCCAAACCCAGCACCCCGGACCGAACCCAATGGGAAGAGAATCACTACGGACTGGGCCCGGTTAGTCTGACTAGGTCGGATGGGACCTGGGCCCACTATGACCCAATTACCTTATTTTGGTTATAACTTGGACGTTGTACAACTGTTAGACGAATTGTCAGGTTCGTTGGGAACCATGGAGAGAGTCAGTCCCTATGAGTGATACCCCATTGAAATTTTGATTAAGATTGAGAATGGTTAGGGTAGATCGAGCATGAATCCAACCGGGCCCTTGGGTCTAAAAGGCTAAAAACTCATAGATCGGGCATCCTATTGACATGTCTTCTATTACAATGAGACCTTTATGACGTGGCAGATCTTTGAAATACTTATTTGTGGGACATCGTGGTAGTTGGATAATCTAATAGAATTTTTGGGATCATATCCTCCTAGAGACGAGTAAGAATAGTGCATGAAACAAATAGATGGCTGAGACTTGATGACTTCTGACCGTTTTGACTCAGTGTTACTTGAAAGGCCCAGAGGGGAGTGCCTTGCTGACGTGGAATACCCAAGATGGGGAGAGCCTTGGTGAAAGAGTAGACACATAGTAATCAAAATAGGAGTACCTTAGCAGGCCACGAGGGGGAACGCCTTAGTGTGACCCAGGAGACCCATAGTGGTGAGTGCCTTTGTGTGACGAGGCTGACCTATGGTACTCGACAAGATGATTACCATAGCAGTCCATGATTAGTGGGAAGTGATACTGTGTTATTCAGAAGGTCCATTGTAATTGATATGGGAGGGGTTATCTAGTAGCCGAGGTGTTCAAAATGTTACATTTTTTACTTCCTCAAGAATAAACCCTTGTCTGACATGAGTCAGTACCTCTGTGTTTTCCTCATGATTTAGATGGATTACTTGATAACATAGGTATATGTATGGTAATATACATAATTAGGTTTATATGTTGATTTCATACTTTCTGGTTTATCCTTGGTGGAATTTGTCAGACCTTTAGGGTCTCAGGGTCACTACTGATTATCATTATACTCACCCCTATTCGGGATATGCCGGCACCTTATTGTATTGTATGTAGATGACGGACAATGCTAACTGATGATGAGGGTACCTAAACTGGATGTTTCTTAGAGGTGGACCATACGACGTGTCCATATGCAGGGGATACTATTGGATGTGGAGTGTTGAGAAGGAGATCTGTACCTACCCATTAGGTAGGAACCTCATAGGGCGATCCAGTAGTAGTCATTCTCTTTCCTCGATTGTATTTCATTTTATTTGTACTTGTGCCTTCCAGTTCAGATTGTAGTCTGGCCCCTTTTTTACTTATTGTACGCACTTGTCTACTATACAATTGACTTGTGTTCGTATCTTATTGTGTGATTGGTTACGTGTGTTTACATGTTATAAAGGAAATATCTTTCCTGTTTTAGTGAATACGTCTTTGGTGCTAGTCGCCATCACTTAGCTTATAGAAGGAGGGCTTGGTGTAGTCATGACACGAGCCCATGGGAACGGTTCATGACAAATTGCTTTCAGAGGAGGCAGTTCTACCGTAGAACATAGGACTCTGATCGTTCTTTTAAACGTAATAGTGTTAAGTGTAGTGAGTTTGGTAATCATATTAGGGAATCATGTGTTGGTGTGTCGGCCGAAGTATCCATCCCCAAGGACGTAACATTTGATTACTGACTCAATGAACGAAAAAATTGATTGCATGATTGATTTCAAGAGTTTTCATTTTGATCTCTTGATTCATCTCACCAGACATATCCTATTGTCCATGGTGCACCTATTTATTTTCAGGATTCCTCCACACAAACAACTAGCTATGTTTTCAAGAGTTGTATGCACTGATATCCCACCAATAGATGAGGCCTCGTTGCAGGGCCCTCTATAAGTAGAGGCACTAGTGGAGGCAGTAGCGGTATCATTCCCTATTGGGCCACCGATGCCACCATCCCCAGAAGCAGACGGTGCATGCCACTTGAGCGTGTTGCACGAGTTCCAGCGCCAGAGGCCACCCAATTTTAGGGGAGAGATAGACCAATAGTGGATGAGGATTGGCTAGAGGTTGCGGATAGAGTCTTTTGATTCCTAGTGATACTAACCGATCTCATGGTGATCCTTCTCGCCATCCTTATAAAGGAAGCATTAGGCAGATTGTGGAGTTTGATGATCCATGTTCATGATGAGGTGATGCTTTTATAGGAAGATGTAGAGAGCCTGTTTCGAGCAGAGTTTGTTCTAGCGACTCTTCGCCTAGTGTGCATATATGAGTTACACCATCTACAACAGGGCAGTATGATCATGGCTCTGTACTTATCGAGGTTCACCGACATCTCACATTACTCCATAGATGTTGTATATGACCCATTTTTTAATGTGTGGGCCTTAGAGAAGGGACTCTGGTGGGATATTAGAGCTTCGATGATCTCACTCAGCATCCCGACGCAGGCAGGGGTGTTAGTGTGATCCCTCCTAGAGGAGAGTTTCTTTGCTGAGCAATCACCAGCAATGAGACCCACCATTAGTTGTCACGTAGAATTGTCTTCTTCAGATGGCATAAGAAAGTTGTCACAGAGGTCCAAGATGACCAGACATGTAGGTGGACGACTGTATGACTCAATGTCGGTTGCGCGGAGCATCCGAGGCGGAACTAGTCATGCCATGAGTGGGAATTGTTACAAATGCGGCGCGCAGGGTCACATGGATCTGGACTGTCCGACCCATCAAACGGTTGATCATCTGACAGTCAAAGGACCACCCAGACAGAGACCGAGGTCCAACCGAGGAGGTCCACAGGGAGCATGCAGATGTGGAAGAGGATCCAGTTGTGCAGGTGGCGGTGGATGACGTTTCAAGATGTTACCGCCACCACCACCAGGAGGTCCACCCCGACCGGAGGGAGCATCTAGATAGGGGAGACCTCAGCTCTACGAAGACGAGGCTTATGATCATGGTTCTCTAATGATGATACAAGGTATGATCTGTGTCTACTCCTCCTTATTTTCAATACTTATAGACATAGGTTCCAGTCATTATTTTATTACCACTTCCATCGTTTGGAGCTTGTAGTTTCTGATGGAGTCGTTGGCTCGATCCTTATGGATAGAGACTCTAATGGGAGTGGATTTTATGATTACACACTAGTTTCGGCTATGTGAGCATACTCTAGGAGGCGAGAGCTTTGGCTGGGATCTCCTAGTAGTGGCGTTGAGGCCTTACGACGTCATCTTGGGTATGCCTTTATTTTCTACATTTGATGATCAAATAGACTATATTAGGCTCAATGTGATGTGTGTCTACATGGACGGGACCACTTTTAACTTCACAGGCGAGAAGGGATCCATTGTAGTGCATGATGGACTTACCAGGATAGGATTTCTTCTGATCACTCATCATTTGGCTAGCGTTACCCTCTGATAAGTTGATGTGGAGAGTCCCAGTTATCTTGTAGTTGTGGACTAATATGCGGAAGTTTTTTCAGATGATGTTCCATGTCTACCTACTCACAGGGAGGTGGAATTTTACATTGAATTGTACCCCGGGACGACACTGATATCTTTAACATCATATCGGATGGCTCTCATGGAGGTTCACTAGATGTGGGTATAGCTATAGGACTTGAAAGGGAAGGGATTCATCTAGCCCAATTTTTTACCTAGGTCAGCCACGATTTTGTTCGACAAGAAGGAAGATGGCAGATCAAGACTTGGTGTTGACTATTGGCGCCTAAACCAGGTGACCATGATGAAGAAGTACCTACATCCCAGTATTGATGAAATATTTGATCATATAAAGGGAGCACGATAGTTCTTAATGATAGACCATATATGATGTTATCCCCATATCAGATTATAAGACGAGGATGTGTAGAAGACGACCTTCAGGTGTCTGTATGACCATTATGAGTTCTTGGTTACGCCATTCAGCATAAACAACACTCCAGAAGTGTTCATGGGACTCATGAACATTATCATTTAGACAAACCTTGATCTCTTTGTAGTAGTCTTCATCGACGACATTCTGATCTACTCGGCTACTAAGGAGGATAATTCCTATCATTTCCAGGTAGTACTGGACACACTCTGAGTGCACCAGCTATATGGTAAGCTCACATAGTGAATGTTTTGGGTTTGAGGGGGTCAAATTCTAGGAAATGTCATATCAGAGGTTACAGTTGAAATGGATCCAGTGAATATTGAGGCAGTACATGATTGGGAGCCACATAGGTGTATGATGAAGGTATGAAGATTTCTGTGTTTGGTCGGATACTACAAGAGGTTTGTGCAAGATTTTTCTAGAGTTGCATAACCACTATCAACATTGAAATAGAAGAGGAAACCCTTCCTGTGGTCATAGATATGCCAACAGAGTTTTCAAGAGCTGAGGCAGAGGATGACTAGTGACCCCATCTTATGGCTGCCAGAGGAGGGCGTAGGGAATGTAGTCTAGTATGGTGAAATAGTGACAAGACTCGGACGTGCCCTGATGCAGGAGTGAGTAATGATCGCATATGGTTCTAGATAGCTGAGACAACATGATCAGAACTATGCTACCCATGACCTAGAGTTAGCAATTGTGGTCTTCTCCTTGAATATGTGGCATCACTATCTAATGGGCGAACTTTTTATAGTGTACTCTGATCACAAGTGTCTAAGGTATATATTCTCTCAGATGAACCGGAACCTGAGACATCAACGTTGTCTTGAGTTGATCTCAGACTATGAAATAGTGATAGTCTATACTCCTAGGAAGGGGAACATTGTTGCAGATTTACTCAGTATGAGGTCCGGTATATAGCTGCTAGGTTAGGTGACAGAGTAGCTAGCTACATTAGATATATCCATTCTGGATGGAGATGGGGCATCATTCTTTCAGTCTCATATAGTCACTCCCCCACTTCGTCGGCGAGATAGGGAGGAGCAGTGTGGGGATGCTGATTGTGAGACACGACATTCTTTGATATCCACAAGATAGGCACCTGATAGATTTTCTGAAGGTGGGGAGCACGTCATTCTCTTCCAAGGACATACCATAGTTCCAGTGTCACTTTTGGAGGAAGTGTTGAGGGATTTTAACACATCCCTTCTAGTGGGACATCCATGTGTGTAGAAGATGTACTAAGATCTCCGACGACATCACTGGTGGCTGGGAATGATGAAAGAAATATTAGAGTTTTTCTCCTGATGCCTCACTTGACAGCAATTGAAGACGAAGCATCAGGTACCTGCAGGTTGGTTCATCCATTGGAGGTATCAGAGTGGGAGTGGGAAGGGATATCCATGGCTTTTGTAATAGGATATCCACGTACATCCAAGGGACATGACTCAATTTAGGTGATCATTGACTGACTCAACATGTCGGCCCACTTCCTATTGATCAAAGAACAGGGTTTAGTTGAGATATTGGGACACCTCTATGTGCAGGATATAGTGCGGATTCAAGGAGTAACTTCAAGGATATTTCTGATCATGATGCATGTTTTTCATCCCAGCTATTGAAGGGGTTGCATGAGGCATTCATGACACATCTCCATTTGAGCACTGCCTTCCATACTCATACAGATGGTCAAACTATGTAGACCATAGAGACCCTCGAGGACATTCTTCATGCTCGCATCCTCAACATCGATCGCAGATTGGAGGATCACTTACCTTTGATGGATTTTTCATACAACTACAAATATCACTCCACCATTGGGATGGAACCTTTTGAGGCGTTATACGGGTGATCCTTCATATCACCTTTGTGTTAGACTAACCAGGGGGGTCAGCACTCATGGGACCATAGATGGTTCAGGCTACCACAGATAAGGTTCATATAATCTATGAGTGGGTCAAGACTTCACATAGCATGTATAAGTCATAGGCATACAAGAGACAAAGATCTCTAATGTTTGAGGATGGTGATCGCGTCTTTCTACGGGTCTCACCATGATGAGGTTTGTGGAAATTTGGCCGAGGCGTCAAGTTATCTATGAAATTCATCAGACCTTTTTATGTCCTCAGTAGAGTTGGCAAGGTGGATTACCAGATAGATCTTACACCTCGGTTTCACTAGGTGCACGACATCTTCCACTTATCCTAGCTGAGGAGATACGTGCACGACCCATCTCACATCATCAACCAAGGTGAGCTTGAAATCAACGATGGGGCGACTTTTACGGAGGTTATAGTGGAGACTGAGGATTTACAGCAGCCGGGCCTTTGTGGACGTTCGATATCTCAATTGCCCGTTCGCTGGCAGCACGGGAATCTCTAGAAGAGAACATGGGAGTGGGAGGCTCTGATTCATGCTCAGTACCCTGACTATTTTACCTAGTTAAGTTGTTTCTTACTAGGATGTAATTCCCTGAGCTGGGGGGAATGTAAAGACCTCGAATTTCCATGTAATTGTTTTTAAATAAATGGGAATTTTACGAGTCCACGAAATTTGACGGCGCATGATTCTGAGTCTCAGAGTGCCCGAAATGAATTTTTGAACATTATTTTAGGTACGTTTAGTAAACATGCGGCCAGGTTTTTATAACTTTTGAAAAGTTTCAAATAATTGATATCTGAGGGAACAGTTGATCTCACAGCTCCGGTATTCTCTTAAAGAGACTTTCACCTCGGTGTCAATTGTTCGAGGGTGGATGTTAGTTTTATGGTTTCTCATGAAATAATAGAATACTATAAAATTGTACAATTTTTTTTTTAATTTGTTAAAAACCTCCATGGGGAGATTGAGAAGTGGGGACCACTAGACCATAACTTCCCATGAAAGGTTATGGTGGTGGGGACCACTCGATGCCAACATCTCATGAGAGGTTATGGTGGTCGGGACCACACGAGGTCTAAACCTATTGAACTCCCCTCTTATTGAGGGAGAAACCTCTAAACTCCCTATTTAATGTTTATGAGGCTCTTGATATTCTTTTACATTAATTATGCCAACGCACCAAATTAATTTAACAAAATCATAATTTTATGCCAACAAACTAAATTATAGATATCATAATCTATTATGTTGGATACTTGGAATTTTATTTGGTGGAGCCTTGGAAAAATATCTCAAATGAAAAATTACAATGATGAATGCCTCTCCTTTGATGAATTATTCTCCAATCTTCGTCAAAGGATCTCCAACGATGCACGAACTGACAATCGAGGAAAATGATGAAGAAACAGACATCTATCATTTCCCAATGATTCATCTTCTTCATCCCGACTTCGTCGACATCATCAAGAGAACGAAGTAGGGGTTTATTATGAGTTATTTATTATATTCCCATGTTCTTCACTTCTAAAACATAAAAAGGTATCAAATATATATTATAGGCTGATCCACGTATGTTTTTATTTTGTGGGACTGGTAATGTTAAATTGTGTGAGCTTGAAGGGTGGGTGTTTTAATTATTCCCCATACTCATTCTTAAATTCTTGTGATTCATGTATAATAGCCACTTGCTAATACACTAATCCGGAGAGTGCAGGCCAAACTCACATGGCTCGTCCTCTCTGTACATATTATGTTGAATGATGGTGTTATTCTTGATGGTGGAGGACGACGACCAACCATGAAGGGGCATGGGAATGGTGTTCGTCACCACCGCCGGCCACGACAAAGGCGATGGCACAACGATGACGCTCTACAGCCACTATCGCCGCTGCGCGTCCTCCGTGCCATCCACGAACACCACTTCTGTGTGAAGTTTTGCACTACTCCATGACTTCGCCGCCACCCCACGACCGAGGCGACGCCCCACGGAAGCCATACTCCCAATGGCCGGACCGCCGCCCCATGGACGGACTGCCCGCCAGCGCTTGGACTGCCACCCCGCGGTCAGACCGCTACTCCGTGGATACACTGCTACCCTGTGGCCGGACCTCCTCCCCAAGGTCGGACTGCCGCCCCACGGTCTCGTGGTTTCCTTAGCCGAGCCGCCCGAGCCTAGCCAAGTATCCTTTCACCCTTGCGGCATCCCTCGGCCGAGCCACCCCCATGGAACCCTTGCGGCCCTCGTGGCCTTCCGAACCACCCAATGGCAGGGTCGTCTATTACTGGTCGGTCCGAGACAACCTGAACTGGGTAGGCCAAGTCCGGATTGGGGCGGGTTGTTCCAACCAGGTCGGAATCGACCCAAACCCAATATGAACCAATTACCTTCTTTTGGATTATGTTTTGCACCATACATCTGTTAGAAGAACCGTCATCGGTGTTGAGATTCTTGGAGGGAGTCCGACCCTTTGATTAATACCCCCACTGAGATTTGGATTTATACTGGGAATGACAAAGTTGGATCAAGAATGAATACAACTGGACCTCTTGGACAAAAAGGCTAATTGCTCACAGACCGGGAATCTGATTGACGTGTCGTATGTTACGCTGATTCCCCTATGACATTGAATCCCTTTTAGGTACTTCTTCGGTGGACTTCATGGAATTTGGAGTATCGACTAGTAGCTTTTGGAGCATATACTATCGGAGATGAGAAAGATTAGAGCGTAAACCCATTGGCTGGTTGAGACTTGACGACTGATGACCATTCCGACTTGGAGTGAATTGACAGGAACAGTGGGGAGCGCCTTGGTGACATGGTAGACCCACGGTGGGGAGAGACTATGTGACGCAGCGGACCCATCTTACTAGACATGAGGAGTACCTCAACAGGCCACAAGGGGTAGGGCCTCTGTGTGACGCGACTGACTCACAGTGGAGAGCGCCTCTATGTGACGTGGAAGATCCATGGTACTCAATAGGAGGAGTACCTCAACAGTCCAAGGTTAGTGAGAAATGCCTTTGTGTGACAATGAAGTCCCACTTTACACGATACAGGTGGATTTTTCCAGTAGTCGAGGTGTTTGGAATGTTACTTGTTACAACACATAGAATAAATCCTGGTGTGAGCGGAGTCAGTACCTCGTTTTTTTATTTATTATTGAGGTAGATTTCTTTATAACATAGGTATATGTATTGGAATATACCTATGTATGGTTATCTATTGATTTCATACATTTTGGTTTATCCCTTGTGGATTTTTTGAAACATTGAGGGTCTCGGTGTCCCTACTGAGTATCATTATACTCACCCCTGGATAGGCAATGCGTGCACCATGTTGTGTTGGATGCAGATGACTGACAGAGGAGAATGAGGAAGAGGGTACCCAGTATGGATGGTGCTTAGAGGTGGAACATAAGGCATATCGGTACGCAAAGGAGATTAGTGGACATGGAGTGATGAGGAGGCGATGTGAACTTGGCATTCAGGTAGGAACCTCGAGGGACGATCCAAAAGTAGTCGTTATCTTTGGTCAGTTGTATTGCATTTCAATTTTACTGGTTCATTCTAGTTGGTCTTGAATTATGGCCCAATTTTACTTATAGTACTCACTTGTTTACTATATAGCCGACTTGCGTTCGTATCTTTCTATTTGTTTGGTTTCATGTGTTTACAATTTTTAAATGTAATTCCTTCCTAGTTTTAGGGAATACACATTTGGTTCTAGTTTTCAACATCTAACCTAAAGAAGTCGGGCTTGGGGTAGTCACGACACGGGCCCCAGGTGACGGTTCATGAAAATTTCAATTACATTAAATTGATAATATATAAATATCATTGATTTCCTTAATATAAGAATTTCCAGGAATCGATTCATGTTATCCATGATCTGTATCCCAAAATATACTATTATAGTAAATTTTTTACATTAATAATTGAATGCAATTTGAATTATAATTTAAAAAATAATATCCCTATAGAGTCTCAATCTAGGTGTGTAGTAAGGCCCAATGTCATGCATTAGTTCTTGGTCATGTCTAACACAACACGATGTTTTCAGGTTTTACCCCCAGTAAATCTATGCCAAAGCCACATCCACTTGTAGTATCTAGATAGGGATTTATTATTAGGATAAACCACTTAATATATATATATATAAAATTTACATATATATTCTAATGCATATTCTTATCTCTAATGCTTTCTCATGTGATTTATAACTATTATTCCAAAAGTTACTAAACATATCCTTTTACACAAATTATAACAAACCTCAATTATATTACACTTTAGTACTATATTGATTAAAACAAATTACACATAATACAACTGAAAAGTTCAATAAGTATATTTTCATTAGGAATTATGATTATATAATAACATCATTAACATAGAATAAAAAAACATTTTTGAAAACTACATTAACAAGCTTCTAAAATCCCATGGCTTTCAAAACATCGTGGGATATGTTGGGGACATACATAATAGAGATGTAATATAAAAATCCTAGTAATGGATTAAACATGGAATGAGGTAAAAAATATCATCCAATTGTCACATAAAGGCATAATAAAAAGAGTGATAATCATAATCATAGACAATGAGACATGATATATCATGATAATCATAATGGAAAATCTAGATATTTTTAAACAACATAATCCTATGCGTCAAAAACATAGGTCACATATAACATCAATGAAATAAATGTTGAAAAATTATGACTAAGGAAACTGGTTCACTCCATGTCCCAGAATTAAAAATCATGAGAATGAAAATTTACCAATGTATTAGAGCGCTATATAATTATAGGAAAACCTATCACATTCACTCATTCTCATGATTATGTGTGCCTCATTGATAATAAAACATGGATATATTGAACATAATTTTTAATTATAATATAAATATGTGTGTAATATATAAATTTATGTCCCAAAAAAATTATAAGTGTATATAGTTGAACAACATTTATGGGAAATTAGAATTTTATTCACTACACCTTTGTTATGGAATGGAAAATAAAAGTGAAGTTTTGGCAGCAAAATGGCATCACATAAAAATTCATAAAATAGGATGATGATAGAGAAATAGTACTATCAACAATTTCTCATGAAATTAGAACCATTAGGTTTAAGGAAATACATAACCCGTCATTAATAATATGAATTATAAGGTATAAAAATAATAAATAAACATGAATATAGAAGAAAATGTGATGATCCATTTCGTGGGTATATGATCTCAATTGATTGACATGATCTTCATAATTTATTGGGGAACCATTAAAGGACTCTAGAAAGGGTGTGAAATATTATGTATGTTATATAAAAATTATGACTGAATATATGTTGTATCATTGTTGTTTTTATATATGAAATGAGTGGGGAATTGTTATCAGTCCTCAAACATTGGTTTTTTACACTATATAATAAAATAAACAAATCCAGAAACATTCCCATTGAATATGAACAGTTTTTTCTACAAAATGGGATAATATTTCATTATTTTATATGTTCAAATTCCTAAAATAATAATACAATTATTTTTCTTGTGTTTTTCTGTGACATAATCTTTAAGAATAGAATTTAAAACCATAAAATATATCAATGGATTTGGGGGATTAATAAGGGCTTTATAAAATTATTTAAATAAACATAAATTCACATTATCATAAAAAAAATATATATTTTGTCGTGGACACCATTCATAGTATTAATTACATCACTTCAGGGACATTATGATGATATAATTCACACAATATACTTGTACATTATTTAATATATACATTAAAATTTGACTCTCTAATAAAATTAACAACAAATCACTATTGGATAAAGTCGATTCTTTGATTCCAATAATAATATTATTTTTTATCAAAATAATTTTCTTAATATTTTTACTTCAATATTTAAAATTATAATTGACATTCATTTCAGAAATGATGGGTTGTTTACAATGCCATATTTATACCCCTTAAAAAATTTACTTATTACTTCATAAAAAATATATTTTCATTTGTATTTAACGTTATTTATTTAATAATAATTATTTATTTAAATTTTATTTATTTCAAAAATAATTTAGTTCATGAAAATAATTTCCCAAATTTAATTTTTCTATTACCATAAAATATATTTTTTAATGTATAATTATAAAAAACATTTCTAATGTATACATAATAAAATGAAAATATGATAATAATTACATACACAATAAATATTCATAATACTAGTTTATTAATACATGTCCTTTTAATACTCCAAAAAAACTCATGAATGTTAAGGTGTGTGACGATGATACATTCATGCGGTGGTTTGCAAAACAAGGTTTTGGATGTGATCTTGATGACCATTAACTTCTTTTATAAACAGTTTTGATCAAGACTAATTTGTTGGACATCATCTTGGTCTTGGTCAATGTAAAAAATAGTGAATTTATTTCCCTCATAATCTCTGATAAATTCGAATCATATTGTATGATCCTAATTTTTGAGGAAATCAGTTTCTTTGACTCTGTTAAATAGATTTATTAAAATGATAGATGAATACTATTCGATAGTTATATAATGAATGATAATGGTGATTAATGGTCACTTAAAAACGATAGGTTATAATAAAACAAAAAGGAAATTTTTCTATATGTATATAATAGAATATTTAAATAAATCACAAGGGAAATTTTATTTATAGTATTTGCAGTCGAAACATGAAATACCTCCTCCAAAATGTAAGACATGTAATTTTTTATCTTATTTATTACATATTTCCTAATCTCTACAATTATAAGATTAAAATAATTAAAATTATCAAATAATTATAATTTTTATTATCAAATAATTATATTATTATAATAGATTCTAATTTCCTAATTGTAATCATCCATTAATTATTTAACATTCAGGATCGGGTCAATATGACCACATTGATTAAAAATATTATCATGGATAACAATGAAATCATAGTTACTCCAAACATATGATATAAATATTTAAATAAATTTTATTTTATAATTGTAATAGTAAGTATAATCTCACTAATTTGGAAAACAAATTTTTTTATTATAATTTAGCAAAACAATATCCACATTGACTTCATCAATATGAATAATAACTTATATTCCAATAAAATAAAATTATAACATTACTAATTACATTAAAATACTAATTATAGAAAATATTATTTTTATTTAGTACTTATATACTCTTATTGAATAGCACATATCAAAACCACTTTTAATAATGAACTAGTTCAATACTATCAAGACTATTCACAGAAAATATTAACAATAGATTTTAACTAACTAATATACATGTATATAATATTTATAAATTTTCATAATGAAATATATATATATATATATATATGAAAGTAGAAATAAAATTTATGTTTAACATGGTTACATTTCTTATACATTATATTCAATTACTTTATTGAACCTTGATAATTAAGGTAAGGGGATCATTATCTAAAATTTAAATTATTTTGACATATTTAATATTATGAACCATTATATATTCGATATGATAATATAAAGGGAAAATGAATTTAATTTCTATATTCACTTAATTAATGGGATTTATGATACATATCATGTTCCTTCTTCAAATTGATTTCAATTCAATTGAAACCCACGTCGAACATTTTTTGTAAAATAAACTTCATAACATAGTTTTAAATATTATTATTATTTTCTTCTAAATTTTTTTTCATACCAATTTTTTATGATTACATTATATTAATATATAGTGTAAAATTACATTCCAATTTAGATTCTTTACCATTATAATATTTAATTCACAAAATTTATATCATTATTGATGATAGATCTCATAGTATTTAATGATTGTCTCCCTCTTGTCCATATTTCCCTTTCCAGCCAAAGATCTTAACTATAATTGGAAACCAAATTATGTATTATCTCATGTGACCATAATATTCCCCTAAAATTTTAATAAAATGTATTTTTTTGTATCCTTTTATTATGTGTGTTTTAATTGAAAATATTTTGAAATATTTTTTAAAAGGGTATTCATCCTTTCAAAAGAAAATTTCCTAAATTTCTCTCACCCATAATTTTTTATAACCTATATATTGTTTCAAAGATCTATTAGTAAAATTTTTATTTTTTAATTTTTAATGGTATCCAATTATTAAACTTCACCTTTTGATAATTGACTTTTTAATCAAAATAATGACTTTACCTTTTATGACCATGTACAAATTTTATAATGGACACACTTTTATTACTAAGCTAATATTTTCATATTTATATCTAATGTATATATTTCCATTCAAGTAATTTTCTTTTAGACACCCAAAAAAATGTTTTCATGTATTTTTCATTTCAATTAAAGATATTATCCTTAAATAAAAAAGACTTTTCCATCCATCCACATGAATATACCTAACATTTCATCAAATTCATGTCCTATTTGAAAAACATATTTTCTATTTCAATGATTAATTATTTTTTCACAATAATCCATAAATCAATTGACTAGGGAATTTAGTTACATAACCTTATACATTATTTCTAAATAGTATAAATACATTTTAATTGATTAGGTTTTTTGATAGGTATATACATATAAATGTATTGAATTCCATTGAATACCGATTTATTTTCTCTTTGGTTATCATGTGATGATTATTTATATATTTATGAATTATATCATTTTGTTAATAAAATTTTAAATAAGATGAAACCCATTTAATTTTTATGGGTTATTTTTGAAGTGAAGAATGCATCCAA
The DNA here is from genome assembly GCA_963277665.1 of Viscum album. NCBI lineage: Eukaryota > Viridiplantae > Streptophyta > Magnoliopsida > Santalales > Viscaceae > Viscum > Viscum album. The sequence goes on along the minus strand of OY728133.1, from coordinate 963,854,378 downwards.
ATTGTTTTCCCATGGGTTATTTATTGTATGATGAATGAATGATTTTAACTAACGCATGTAAGTTAGAGTGAATGATAGCCAAAGTCTTATATCTCCCCAATATACATTGATTTATTGTTTTTATCTACTAATATATGTATTCATGTGAGACTTTTTGTTTTTTTAGAACATGGTAATTGATGGTGTTATTATAGAATGTAATGTTCCCTATCATAATGTTTATGAAATATTTTAAATATAGTTGTGCAATAATTTATTGGAATTTATTATTTATAAGATATGAAATTTTCAAGATGCATTCTTATGTTATTACTTTAATTATTTTATGATTTTTTACTTATTATTTATTTGTTATAAATTTATTATTTTTTGTGGTTATTCACATATCCTTATCTTATTACCACTTTGTGATCTTTTATTATCATCATTTATTTTTACCCATACTGAATATCTGAGCTCACCCCATTCTTATGTTTTAATTTCTCTAGTTAATAGGTTAATTAAATTCATATGATTTTTTATAAGATTATATTATTTGAATATTTTGTGGTAGATTTTGAAGTCATATTATTGACTAAGTCATCTCTTATATATTAGAGAAAATTTCCATTAGTTGAAAATGTATTTGGGTTATTTAGTTAATGTTATTTATGAACTACATGAATAACTAAACCAAAAAGTTATTAGGAATTTATGTAATAACATATATTCTTTATTTCTTATAATTAAGATAGTTGGGTCATTTTGGATTCCTCAGTGGTTATCCGACTATTGTTTAGTTATTTTCTAGTGTTTTTATAGTTATTTTGGGGAATATAATAAGGATACATTAGTGAAACACTTAGGTATATGTCTAAGATATTTGATTTAGTAAATAAAAACATCCCATGTTTGAAAATGTAATGATTATGTGGTTATCTATGAAATTCAATCCACTTATTGATATAGGAATGTTGGTGCAACTGTTCAAAATAATTACCTAATGATAATGACACTAAAAAATATGAATTATAAACATCTCACTCTTCAATAATGTGCATGATGAGTGTTCATAAGACTAAACAATTGGATATATACACCACGGGATATACTTTAGAATGTATATTTTCATTTCGATTCAATGTGAGGTATTTATTGAAACCCAGTTTTTAAATATATTTTTCTATGAAAAATATAATTTCATATAATTCATTCAATAAAGAAACCACATGTCTATATAAAGAATAGTATTGTATACAATTAGGACATAGCCATTAATTTAGATTACTGAATATAAATAAATAAATTTTAAAAATTACATATAACGTATTTAGATAAATAAAATATATTTATAAGTAGTAAACATTTTTTAATGTAAATATATTCATGAAAAAATACATTTTTCATCAAAAATGGGTTTTATTAATTTTTTAGAAATAATATATATATTTATAGTAGCATTTTGAAATTTAATAGGAGGAAAATAAGTTCTTTTTTAAACTAAATATTAATTATTACATTATAATGATATTTATTTTTCATTTCTATGAAATTTAATTTTTCAATGAAATATAAAAAATAGATTTTCTAATTGAAAACTACATTTTAGATTCAACAATTTATAGGGGTTCACATCCATTTTATATCATTTAGAAGTAATTTTTTTTATTTATGTAAAAAATAATCTATTTAATATCATTTAAATATATTTTTCATTTGATGTTTAAATAAAAAAATTTATATATTTAAAAAACATTTCTTTTGGAAAATAGTATTTCATCATGATTTTCTTAATATATATTAAAATAAATTATTCAATTCAATGATTTTTATTTAAAAAATTGAATGTAACTCCATATCCCTAAATTCTCTGTGCCGATGAATTATTTTATTACATGGGAATGACTACAAGGATTTAATTCCTAATGGACTGATCAATTTATTATTCTTGATGAATTAGATATATAATTTTTTACATCATTAAATTGGTATAACGTAAAACATAATAAAAGAAAATAATTTTCATCCTTGAAATCATTAAAAAAATGTCATCTTTATAACGTTGTGAATATAGAAAAAATAACTGGGTGAGATCAAATTCATAGTATGTGTAAGTAAAGTGGAATAAAAAATGAATCAATGAGAATAAATCAACTAGTAATGGTAAATAACTGAAAACAAATTCCATTTAATTCATTAAATGAGAATGAAACATAACAATGGATATTATAACTAATTGAGCATTGAAATGGAATTAAAAATAAATCAATACATAATTATGTAATTTAGAGGAATAGATATCTAAAATATATTGTTGATGCATCATGCCCATAATCTAATACATTGAAGTCATCATACCATGAATCTATTACTATAAATGACTCATGATAATAATATAATAATGTCACGTATTAATGACAAGAATATAATAAATGGGTAGTGCATTAGAGAATTTATTTTCAAGTTTCTTTCGAGAAGCCTACTAATGCATTGAGAGACTATAAAGGGCCTCACCCATCAAATTTGAAATACAATGCATTCCACATACGTAGAATAATAGATTTGATGAATATAATTTTGTCTTTTTCATAACATATTAATATAGAAAAAATAATATAGGTTTATCAATGATTCAGAAGTGAGGGATTATTAAATATAACTATTGTTTTTGTTAATTAATATAAATTCCATTTAAATATCCAAAAAAAAATCTTTAGAAAAATAATGATTAAAAATTTCAATGTGTACCATAACTTTTTCAAATATTTTAATCATAATCCCCATGAATAAATAAAAATTAATAGAACATAGAATATCATGATAAAGGCTAGTCTCATGATATAATATTTCAAATGATAGTATATACACCATATAAATGTTTATTGGTGATTAACATCAATTATGACTCAATGTAATTTAAATTGAGATGAAAACCCTTACCACATTTTAATCATTATTTTATAAGGTGACCCATTTTTAAAAGAAATTATAATCTTTGAAAAGATTCATTTAAACATTTGAGGATAGTCTCAAAGTATTAGGGTTTCATGTGGGTGGGAAATTACGTTATTTAAATATATGTTAAAAAATTTCATTTACTTTTTAGTATAATGTCATAATGTAACCTATTTTGGAAATTGACAAGAAGATTTCATTTAAAAATTTTGGAAAAATTTAAATTTGTCAAAAATAATATTAAAATTCATAGTATATCACTAAAATAATTTTTTCATTTTTTTAAAACAATGGTATGAAAGAGAATTATTACCTTTTTGATACATAATCAACAAACAATCCTGAATAACGATGAGAATGTGAAATAAATACTTTCACCCTATAATCAGTAGAATCATAATTCATGGAAAGATATAAAAAATTTATGAATATAAAAATAACATTATCATCATAATAATACTCATAAAATAAATTCTTGGGTAGTATATACACCACACCAAATAAATATGTAGTGTATAAGGTAGGTGTAAAATAGAAATAAATGTACACTAATGATCCCTTACCTCACACAACTGTTTTAGTTGTACGTGAATTAATTTCATATAAATTTTTTAAAATTTTTTTATTAATCTATATCCGAACCATATTATTATTTATGTTATCATATATGATCTTTGTATATTATTTTAAAACATGTCTGTTAATAATCATTCATCATTGTCACTATTTCATGTGTTAATTACCATGGTTCTAAAGTATGTTTTGAGTTTTTATTTGTTGTTACTATAACATATATCATTATTAATAAAATTCATAATTTAAAACATGATTTAAATATCATATATATATATAATTTATTGATATGAAATTAAATGCACAATTCATGGAGACAGTATGACTTACATATGCATGAACACTACATTCATTTATTTTTTGTATTAAAAGAATAGAAAATAAATGATATATATGTGTATTATAAAAACATTATCACACACACATATATATATATATCTTATATATAACATAATGTTATTAAAATAATAATTTATATGTTCAATGTATATTGTCTCTAAATCACATCTCATTGGGGAGGTAGTAGTGCACACTTCCACATGCGATGTTATCATATTTACAAAAACTGTAAATCATGAGGTATCTGTTATATAAAAATTAAATAAAATTTTATACAACAAAAATATAATATATATTATATAAATGTAGTTTTTTACTCAAAATGACCAACCATGAGAGGTGGTAATGGGAAAACGGCTTCATTCTGTGATGCGATATTTCACTATATAGAAACGGTAAATTAAATACCCGTGTGAAGAATATTTATGAATGTGTTGGAATAACCTTTTAAAAATAACATATTAGTATATTTATAATTCTAAATGTATTATATAATAATTGAATACAATTAATTTAAGGAGAATGGGAATAAATGATTCTAAATTTTTGGTTTCAGAAATGTTCCCCTAATTTTGGTATCTCATTCTGGATTATAGAAAAATCATTATTTGGTTTTATTTATTAAAAAATTCAGGCATAATATTTTTTGGTAGGGATGTTTAGATCATATAATGGTTCGTTTTTATGAAATATAAGGCTAAAAAAAGTGTGAGGATGTGAGGGTGGTGGGGACTTTAATGTTTGAGTAAAGGGGAACTTCTAGAAACACTTAAAGTATTAAATTAATATTAATTAATTTTCAACTAAAAACAATACCAAGTTGAGTTATGTAATATAAAATATTATTATTGGTCAAAATAATATCTTAAAATAAATTTAAGGCATGTTTTGATTTAATTATTATCCTTATCATTATGATGTAACCCTTAGTTAATCCCTTTAACTCGGACTTGAGAACGTTGATTTGTATATATTGAAGGATAATATATTTAAAAAAATGAATAATGTCCCATAAATGAGTATTTCATTATCAATTTAAAAATTATTTAATTTATTTTAACAATTATTATATTTTTATTAATTTTATATAGTCTAATAAAACAATAGTTGTTTACAAATATCATTTTGCGCAAATTTGACACTATTCTTTACATGACTTTTTAAAAGGATCGTAACAATAAAATAACATTGAAAAAAACCATTAATACATCTATAATATGTCTAGTTAATCTTAAATATCCTTTTTGGATATTAATTATGTCAAATTATATTTATTTTAAAAAATCATATCAAATATTTCATATTTTCATTAATTAAACTATTATTACATCATCATTGTGAAAGCCTTAATGATATTTGTTTATCTCATGATAATTAAATATAAATTATTATTATTAATTTAAAAATATTATATTTCTATTTTATCTTATTATTTTAATATATATTCATAATATAAAAATATAAATAATTTCTTACATTTTTAAAACATCGGGATGACATATTGGACGTCCCTTAGAATAAAATACAAAAAAATTCAAAAAGTCATAAAAGTGGCTCTAAGAGGCCATTAAATCAACACATGGATCATTTATTTAGTTACCAATTCATCCAATGAAACTAGGAATAGTTTTATAATAATTTATTAATGTTTATAATTTTATTTTTCATTTAATTAGTCGATTTATCGATAACCGCTATAAGTAATTTAATTTAAATGTACAAATAGTATTACAAAAAACTAATTGGATCATAATAGAATAAAAATATCATAATTATTATAACCATTTGTTAAATTCTTCCCATATTCAATTCATTTTTTTGTAAAAGATATGTTTAATTCAAATTTGGTATTGGGATAATTTTTAGGGTTTTAAAGTAAAAAACTAAAAATTATTTAAATGTTTTTATATCCTAATTCAATGTAAAATTTATTCCATTGACATAAATTACATTAAATGATAAAATAATTATATTATTATATATTTAAATCAATTTAAAACAAAAAATTTCTATATATATAAGTTAAACATAAAAGAATATTTCAATTTAAATTCAATATTTGGCAGTATTCATCAAAACATGAAACATTTCGAAAAATTCCAAAAGTCCAAAAAATAAATTTTTATATTCTGATTTAAAATAATAAGTTTAACATTTCAAATAAAATATATAAAACAATCAAAAAGGATATTTATTACAAGTGCGCCATCAAAATGAAGAAAACTGCCTTTAGAAAAATAAAAACTTTTACTGTGTAAAATTAGATTTATTGGTATCTTATGGCTATAAAATATATTGGGTAGATTTGAAAACATTTAAATAAATATAATATATATATGCATTATAATTTTGTTAATATTATTCATATTCACAAACATAATCGATATGATATAACTTTTTATAAAAAAGAAAAATATTTAAATAATATATTATTTCTCTATAATACTCGACTATGACTGTAAAAAAAATTCAATGAAATTCAATTTATTTAATAAGATTCATACTAAATTATATTACATTTTTACATTAACCCCTCTAAAAAATTACATTCTCACAATTTCTAATTATACTTTGAAAATAAATGGTCGATATTTGAATTTTCATTGGAAAATCCACAAAGAAATAGACTTAATAAAACTCCCACACTAAAATAAAGGAAGAGAACATAAAATGTAACCTAATATATAATATACTATAATCAATTGTATTAAAACATGGAGATGTAATAGAATACTAACTATCATGGTCAGAAAGATTATGATAGAAAAACTGGTCAGGAGAAAGTTAACGATCACAAAGCTATAAATCAATTATTATATAATGGACTATTTGATTCACTAGAAAATAATGTAAGAGGATAAAATTTTTGGTTCCCATATATCATCAGTATAGTTATGAATTATTTTACTTCTTCGAATAAGGGCATGTTTAATCATAATTACTTTACAAGAAATATTTCATCATTTAATTAATTTCAACAACAAAGGCATCTTTTTCTGCAATGGATGTGTTTTTAAAATGTATTATTCAAGAATGAATATTTCCAATAAACTTATACATATAAAAAAATTTCATTACCCATCCCTACGGGGCCAATTTAGTGACTCCCCATTCCTGACTAAAATAGGCTAAGGGATAGAGACGATCCCCAAGAATGAATATAACAAAAATGGGGGTCCTTAGCATTAGTTCATGTATACACACACACACGTATCTAAGAACTATACATTTCTAAAATGTAAAAAAACTAACAAAATAAGAATTTATACAATTAAATCCCACATGCATATTATGAAAAAATGTAAAGGAACGTATACACGTCCAAATTCAAACCCACTACAAATATTATAAAACACAAGACCTACCTGAAAATAAATATTGGGACTAAAATCATAAAACCATTTGAACACATATCTTCCTATTTGGTCTCACTAAGAACCATGTAGTCATTGTATACATAAGACTCTTTCAAAAGGTAAATCATTATTATCTAACATGACAGGTTTTGGAAAATCATATGCTGGTGTGAGTATAATAATACTTAATAGGACACCCTAAAATGACAACGCATATAACAGAAAAAATACAATGATATCTACAATGGTTTATTTCCACAACACATATAACAAGAATATTTATATAAACACTACCAAGGCACATATTTTATAGGTATGTCACAACCACAATGTACCATCCTAGGATTTTATCTCGTAGATTAAAAAATCATACTTTCGAGAGAAAAAACTCATAATTATGATAGAATTGGTGACTTACATTTGAGTGGTACTACTCATCTGGTCTAGTCAGGTGAAATAATAGACTGATAGTCCTAATGTAATACAATTGATATATGTGGATCAATTCCATTCCCTTTCGGTTATACCAACACATCAATTTAAATTAACATATGAAGTCTTTGAACGATTCATTTATAATGTGGTTCACGATGACACCATGAACACCACAAAGTTCATGAAAGTGCATATAGAATCTCACATTGGTAATCTCAGAGGGATTACAAAGACTTCATCCATGAAGACCCTCTAAAGGGATCATATTCATAAGAGTGGGAGATAATTCTATAATATTTCTCAGGGAATGGATATGAGAAATGTACATTAAAAAAAGTCAAAGATACAAAGTTAAAGGGCATGATTAAGTATATAAAATTGGACATCATCGGTTGTAGGGATGATCAGCCATGTATATTGACCTCAGGTCCTGCCCATGTAAATGACCCATGTCATCAAGCCATGTGTGTGTAGTATTATATGACAAGTTTGATTCACATGTAGTCTACCAGTGTTCCACTACACGGATTCATACCATTTATATGGACCAATGTACCAGTACATATATTTTCTCATGTACTTGGTACATGTCATTTCTATGTAGGGGAGTACACTACGGGTAGGCTACTCCTACAGTACCCCATGTGTCTTTTTTACTTCCCAAATTATATGTCCAATATCCTATGAGAGACTAAATGTCCTATTATAGGGGTCACACACCATGTGATATATAACATTATCTCAAAACCAAAGTCACTACATAGTGAGCCCCATAATTCATAACAAACTGTTTTAGACACAGCGTATAAATGAATTTCATGAAATCCAAATTTCTCCATCTTGTGTATCAGCCGATTCACCAACATCTAATCCATTTACATACTTTCTAGGAAATATATGATCATGGTTTTTCCAATCTGTTACTTCATAAATAAATGCATTCTGGGGTAAGATCTTCATAGAAAGCGGATCAAATTAGTGTTCTTCATTGTGCATTGAAGAATGATAGTGAACGTGAAACTATGTATCCATATTAATCTGAATCAATCTATATCTATCATCACACATTCTTTATGAAATGATGGACCAATATTTATAATTCCATATCATTCCACTAAGAAACTATTGCACAACGATCGATTGATCTTGATTAGTATATCTGCATGAAAAATAATGAATTTCTGTGAATAATGAGTTATTGTGGGAGAAAATTACAAGATTAGATATGAGAAAAAAACCTTGATTGATGTTCATGTTGATCTAGATTAATTTATGTATGAATGAAAATCATATAATCAAATCCAATTGATATTCTACAATCAAAACAATGGAAATATAAACATCCTTCATAATGATCTAATAGGAGGTCAATCTAATCATTTATTGATTAACATTTTTCATATAAATAAATAGTCAATAATAGAATAAAATCACATCCCATAGCTTGATTTGGATCAATTTCTGAATAAGAACAAGGCTTCATTGCATTATATGGCGGGATAGTTCGTTTCGGATTCACATCGATCGTTGATCCATGATCCCTTTATCTTTCACCTATGTGAATTATATATCATTATGACATGGGTTGTCGAATGACTCTATGGTTATACGGATAAAACTATAATTATGATATAACAATCATATTAATGACTATGTTATTTCCTATGTAAGTAATTATATATAAAATAATTTATTAAATTATTTTATTCATTTTCACATCCTTGATGAATTATCAAAAAACAAATTTCATGAATAATATTAATTCATTATTGTTTTATTCCTTGTCTCCTAAACATAATGATTCCATTTTATTTTTGATCTTTGAACACCTATATATATGATATTACACTTTTTCTAGAAAACTATATTTTTGGTCTATATAGTGTATAAATATTATTTAAAACATTTATCTCGGGAACATCATTCGTTGAAATCGCATGAATTGATACTGTATGTTCTAAAAAATATAAATAATTTCCAATTACAATACATAAATAATTTGACACATTAAATTCTCCCTATATTATGGATTTACATACTGAAAAAGTTTAAACAATGGATATTCAGAATGATGTGGTTATTGAGCAATGATATGAGCCTCGATCTACCATTTAATATCCTATTGAGTCTCGTCTTACCACCGAACACTACCAACAGGAACCAATCACCAATAAATAATCCTCTCACATTGATCCTTTATCTCCAACATTCATTCAGAAAATTTCATTCCATCCTTGATGTCAAGGTCACCCTAGTCGATAATGTGTGATGGGTCATGCACGTAGCTCATCAACTGTGTTATGTGGATAAAGTCATGAACCCAATTTAATTATAGAGGTATAGTTATGTGTTATGCCACCTCACCAAATCTAATCAATATCTAGAAGGATCCAATGAACCTCATAGATATCTTGCCTCCCTAGATAAATCATCATAATCAATTTGGAGGTGAAAATGGTAGGATCTAACAATCTCATTCCTTGTACTCCAATGTCCTATGTCACCTGTCTTTATAAGACTTATGGTGGATCTGTGTAGTGTTCATAATCTCATGGATGATCTTCACCTTATATGTTATAGCTCAAACCATCTCTAAGACAATGAGTGTTGAACATCCTGGGACAGAAGAGCAATGTGGTGACCCACAAATTCACCTTTAGAAAGGCTGTATAGGTTCCATATTGATGGTGGAAAGGTAGTTGTTGTTGAATGAAAAATTCACTTGTGGTAGTTTAACTCCCAACTATAACTAAATTTTTACATGAAAGGTCACAACACGTCTTCTAGTACTTGAATAGCTTACTCAATCTAGGCTTCAATTTTGGGTGGAATATTGTGATCAAGCCAAACTAATTCCAAAATTTGTCCTGTAATATCATCCACAATCTAGATGTGAAGAAAGAATCATGGTTAGAATTATTAGTTGATGAAACTCTATGGGGTCATACTATATTCCAAATAAATAGGTGATTTATGCAATAAACATAACTCTACACTCATATAACATGAAATATTTCTGATATGGTGACTTAGTCTATGATCACCATGATGGCATTGTATCCCTTGTGTGTACATGGTTATCTCATCACACACCCCATAGATATTGCATATCAATTTTTTTTGGAACCTAAGTGGGTTGAGAATAACCAAATGGATCTCAGAGCTCTACATTCAATTTCTGATGAGTAGGGCATCGAGATTCATGCTTTTCAAATCCTTCCTCATATCTAGTAATGAAAAATGATTTCCAAGGTGCTACGTCACATTTTCAACACTTGGTATTACCACCATAGTAGGTATATCAGGCTCCTTCCAAACCTCGTACTCCAACATCATTATTATGCTCTTGAATTCCATGAAAATAATGATGATATCCCTACCATTATAATATCAATCATGAAAATTTCTAGTTGATTTCTGAGTACATAGGGTCTTGTAGTTAGTATCTCAAAGTTGTCTCTCCACAAATCACTATAAGAGGAAAGCTGTTAAACCCATTGATTGTATGTATGCTTCTCTACCTCCATCTATAAAGGATAGCTGCAACAAGCTCAGCTGCTCTAATGCATTATTCAGCAACAGTGACCAATTTATCTTGATGATATAATCTCATACTATATTCCCCATCCCAAAAGTATAGACATTTACAAATTAAAAATCATTGAGGATCTATATCTATGACCTCTATCTCTAGTTGAGATCCTTTTGAGAGAAGATATACTTGAGACTCTTGTGAACAAATTAGATAATAAATATCACACCCATCATGTATTGTTGCAACAACGTCAAAGAGATGACTAAAACTACTATCTCAAGAAAATTGGTTACATTGTTCTTCTCATGTGTTATCAATTGGTGTGGACAATAAGAAAAAACCATTCTCCTATGCATTATTACACAAAAAAATCCTCGATCCTGATGCATCAAAAAACATTACGTACTCGCGACCATCCTATTAAAACACAAGAAGAGTGTTCTCATCAAATTCTATCTCAACTACAAGAAATCCTATTTTCACTTCTCTGTCCACATGATTGGCTTCCCCCTTCGTGTCAAGGTTGTCATTGATGATGATATATTAGATAAATAATTTATGAATATCTAATAATTTCCAATAAAACCATGGAATCTATGCACCTCCATTACACTTTTTCTGGATCACAAGTTATTGCAGTCGCGGCCATTGTGGGGTCAACTATCACACCATCTACTGAGAGAAATTGTCCTAGAAATTGGAAAACCTAAATCTAGAACTAGAAAATTGACAACATTCCATAAATAAGGTAATCTCAGATTATGTCCATAACCATACTCAGGTGCCTCATGTGATTCTTCTTTGACACCCAGTGGAAAAGAATATAGAAGATGAAGACTACCACTAACCAGCCTATGTTTAGATGAATGATCTGGTTCACGAGACTTTTGAACACTACTGCTATGTTTTCCATGCCTAAAAGAATGACTATGTAATAATTATGACAATAATGACACCTAGATTTTATATTATGTATATTTAAATCCCGTAATATCAACTGGTGATAGCTTGACCTGGGGTAAAGCATTGATAACCATTTAACCCATCTCAACAGATCAATGTTGTCACTGATCCTTGGTAGTGGATAATGCTTCTTCAATGTCAACTGGTTCATGCACCATTAATCCATACAACCTGAATCTCACATATTCTTTTATTGAAAATAAACTAGGGCTTTCAAGGGTGAAACATTGTATCTAACAATTCTCTTCCTATGGAAGTCATCCTACTGCAATTTCAACTCATGAATTAGTATAGGATCCATCTGATATGTTGGCACATATAATATTTTTGAATCAAGTAATATATAAATGGTGAAGTATATTTTTTAGTGGTGAGTTAAACCTTGAACAACTTTAGTGAGTATATCCTTTTACACCTCTATCATAGTATGAAAATAGAAACTCATAAAATCCATCACCTCAATGGTTAGTATAGAAAATGAAATGTAATCATCCACACCCTCTAATGCATGAGTTCATAATTATCATCCAGTGTTTCATTTACACCATAAAACGAGTTACATCTTCTATCACTGTGGACACACCAAATAATTCACCAAAAACAATCAATATAGGTATAAACTATAGATAACTAATCCATACGAATACTAAAGACATAATTCCATGATGTTTTTCCACAATATTTATTTAGAATATATAAGTATCTTACATGGTATGTGGAATTAAATGAATGACTTGAACCATTGTCTTTCAATGATGTAGCTAGGTTATCAATGACAAAGATCCTACCTCAAATCAGTCTTTGTGATTTTAGATCAACCATGATGATCAGCTGCACCTATACCAATCTATATCCACCATCGCCCTCATTCATCCATGGAAAACCTGTGGGTGGTGGTGGAAACAAATAAAAATGTTGAAAATCTCATACTTCTCTCCTAATTCCTTATGCACATCTTCCACCCGACTAACCTTCCTTCTCCTATAACTACCACTACCTTAGTAAATCATCTATGGTATATATTTCAGTTGTATATAAGGTAATAAAATATCATTATAGATGTATGATTCCATCACATGAGTAGAAAAACTTCTCTATGAGCTGGTTGGACCCACCCTATTATCCTTAAAATATAGACCTTTTATCATGATACCTCGTCATGAAACATCTCCCTCATCCATTTCCCTAATACTAACATCAAATCCATGTTTCTGAGGTTTATACTACAGTTTTCCCAGTAATAACAATCAATGGTTTTATCTTCTCATCAAAGAAACTATCAACCAAAAATGATCTCTTTATCCCCGCTAGTTAGGAATTAATGCATTGATAGAGATCATTAGCTTAGATTTCTCTCCACAGAACTCACTTTCTGGTCTAATCCCTGAATAACCAGACTTGAACCACATCAATCGAGTACATATATGTAATGCCTCAACCCTAGTTACCAAGAGCCAGTGAGTTATTATATAGCATTGGCATGATCACAAGGGATCTTATCCTGAAAGACTAAATTGTTTATTACCCTTGGAATTAATATATAGAAACATAAGTTTTACAGTAAATTATGATATAAAAACAAAAAAAACATTTTTCGCCATTGAACAAACTTTTATCCCTTATCCTATACCTACAAGTCAACCATAAAACACTTCTTCACATCTTGCGAAAAATAAAACATTTAAAGTGGTGAGCTCAGATGCTCTGTAAGGATGACAATATATCATAAATTAGGAGAGAAGTATGTAAACACGAGCAACAATATCATTATATTGAGGGTGAAATATTATATAATTGGATGGAATATCATATATATAGATTAATTAACATGTAATGATTATTATTAAATAAGTTATACTGATTATTATACACATCCAAATAATGATGTGTTTGAATTACAAACTACACCACGACATGGAGACGGTAAGCCGTACGTACGCACGTATGGTGATTTTTCATTTATATGGTGGATAGAATAATGAATAAGGCTTTACCATATTTATAATAACATCACAGTAATTATATGGTACTGGTGTTATTATTTTAGTTTCAAAACAACAAAGAATGAGGAAGTGGAAGAAGAAAAGAACTTTGGTAGAGGTGGCGAAATTATTATCTCTTCTTCGGGTGTTTCCTTTTGAGATAATAAAATGTCCACCTTAGGTTGGATTTATGATCAAATTATGACCACTAGGTAAATTTGATGATAGTTGAGAGGATATTTGAGCATGGGTTGGCCGAGACAAATGGTTTTTGAGGTGTGACTTTGAGAGAAGGGGAAGTAACCTATTATAAGAGAGTTGAGGGTCATTTTTGGAAAACATGAAATATTATTTTATTCTACTCTCATATTCGGTTTATAAGGGCCAACAATAATTTATTTAGAGTTTGAGGTGGGTATGGGTCAAAAAATATGAACAAATTGGTTTTAGATAGGTTTATGTCAACATATTAACCTTATCATTTAAATTTAACTCTTAATTAAATTGAATATCGTTAACCATGTATTCATGTATTATTGTACTAAATGGGTAATAACATTACAATAAAATGACATGTGAACCCATGTGTATCATTAATGATATATCTATTATTATAGAATTCCATTGGTCAAGCCTTAGATTTTAAGTACTATTATATCATATAATAATATCGTATTTGTTTTATAAAACTAATTACTGCCAATTCTAATACTATTTAGTAATTGATTTTTATTATGGTCATAATAAGTTTATTACCTATAAAAAATACATTTAATCAGCCCTAAAATTCCATATTAAACTATAAAATTTGTCTAATTAATCAAATATCTCAATTTTAATTTATTTGGATATTTATAATATCAATAATTTTAATATTTCATTAAAAATGTAACTTTTTCATCGTCATTGTTTCATAAATAAATTTACTTATTTAAATTATAAAAATTATATATAATGTAAATTTATATAAATAATCTTTTTATCATTCTATTTAAAATTATAATGGAATTTATCTTGTGTATAACCCTATATTAAAAAGGGTTAATTATAAAACATTCAATTTAACCCTATTAACTCATCTTTAAATAAAATAACAATATGTTTCCTAATGTAACCCAAGTGAATCAAAATTATCATATTTTATTTCTAAGGATTTTTTTCATCGGAATAACCTTATCTAATATAATTAGGACATGTTTTAGTGTAATAATAATATAATTTTTACCTTTAATTTCCCTATTTACTTTTAACTCTGGTAAATAAAAGTGAAAAGATACTAATCACTAAAAATAACTTTCATCATTTTGAACCATGTTTTATTTAATGATATCAACCACGTCTATCTGATTTTTTTATTTCAATTCATTGAACTGGTAAAATTACGTTTAATACAAATTTCCAACTACACTTAGAAGGTGGTTCAAAGGTGTTAAAAATTTCAATAAAATTATATATATATATATATATATATATATTATAAAATGACTCCAATGAATCAAATTGAACAATTATAATCATTTTGTATAAATTATTACCAAATATATGTTTTAAAAAATAACTAATCATTTAAATAAAAAGTCAGTTTTAACTAATATCGTTGTTTTTCACTATTCATCAAAAATTGCATGTTTTCAGAAAATTACAAAAAACTCACCCGATGCTAATTTTTATATTCAAAATCCAAAAAATGTAGTCCATTTTGAAAAATAAAATTTATAAATTTTAAAAAATTTGTTATTAATATTCATCAGGGCTAGTTTGGTTGGTTGTGGTGTGTTAGAACTCCATGTTGCGTACAATTCAAGCTATTGCATTGTTCAAAGGGAAGCATACCGTGGAAGCATGGGGTTTAACCTTCTTCTTTCCTTAAAATAATTTCCTCCTAAAATTTCTACAGTACTATTGTACAAATTGATATAGGTGGTTATTCATCATATGTTCCTCTGTTTCCAAAGTATCATCTTCCATCTTATAGTTTCTCCATAGAACATTCACTCTATGAGTCGTCCGGTTTTTCAACATTTGATCTCTGGTATCAAGAAATCCGATAAGCTCATCGTAAGAATAATGGTTGGGTTCCATTTCAAGTTCTTCATAGGTTAGTACATTATTTGTGTTAGGAATTTATTTTGTCAACATTGATATATGGAACACATCATTAAATTTGGAGAGACTTTTCGGATTTTCCAAATGGTAAGCAACAACTCCAATTTGATCAAAAATTTCCAAAGGTACGATGTACTTAGGAGAAAATATTCTTTTCATTCTAAATTGTATAACACCCTTCCATAAAGATACCTTCAAGAAAACATGATCTCCTACTTGAAATTCAAAATCATTCCTTAAGCTATCGGTATGGCTCATTTGCCTAATTTGAGTTTTTTAGATGAGGGTTTGAATAACCCTCACCTGATCCATCGTTTCCTCAACTAGTTCTGGGCCTCTGAGTTTTCTTTCACCAACATCATCCAAATAAGTTGGTGTCTGACATATCATTCCATATATCGCTACATATGGTGCTATCTAAATAATTGAATAGAATATATATTTATTGGAAAATTATACCACAGTTAAATAATGATCATGCATACCTTTAAATTCACATGAACAAGATATTAACATGAATTCTATGGTTTGAATAACCCGTTCTAATTATCCATCTTTTTGGGGGTTGTAGTAAGTGCTAAAATGATGTTCACTATCCATGTACTTCTAAAAACGTTTCCAGAATCTAGATGTAAAATGGATATCATGATCAGAAAAAACTGATAGGGGTACTCCCTGATATCTGAAAACTTCATTATTATATAGTCTTTCTCAACGTTAAAGTGTAAAATCGTAACCTATAGCAAGAAAACATGTTTACTTGGTAAGAAAATCATCAATGAACTATATTGCATTATTAATTCTTAGAGTCTTTGGTAGACCCATGAAAATGTCCATAGTCATATCATCCCATTTCCACATAGGTGTGGAAGTGGTTTCTTGACTCATCTTGGATGTTGTATTCAGGGTTTCACTTGTTTAAAAACCATACCATTGACACACAATAAAAAATATCTCTATTTATTTTGTCCCACAAAAAATGTTCCTTTAAATCTCTATACATCTATGTGCTACCAGGGGGAATAGAGAAATTGAATATATGAGATTCGTCCAAAAATTTCCATTCTAGATCAGTAATATCAGAAACACAATGCATCTTCCCAAATTTCAAAATTCCATCTTCATATATGATGTCAATCAATCTCCCATCATTCAAAACATTATTTTTATCTTTAAAATCATCATAATCAGTCTATGAACTCATTTTCCATTATAGTAAATATGTTTTGGCGTCCATTTTATTAAATTTATGATGTTTCAACTTCCATGATTATTCCCATATCCATATTTAAAATATCCATTGAATATAGGATCCCGTTCAACTATAAGCTTGTTCAAAACCCCATGATCCTTTCTTCTCAATGCATTTTCCACCTTATTTGCCTTCCTCGATTTGTAGTGTATAATCCAATCATAATCCTTGATTAGCTTGAGTCGTAGCCTGTCCCTCTTGATGAGTTCTCTTGTGAGAAAATATACTTCAAGATATTGTGATCGGTATATATCTCACAATTCACGCCATAGATATATTCTCTCCAAATATTCACATCATGGATTATAGCGGCTAACTCAAGATCATGTGTTGGATAGTTTTGTTCATTAATTTTTAGCTGTTGTAATGCATATGCAATAACTCCATAATTCAGAATAAGTACATAACCATGTCCTTTATTTGAAGCATCACTATAAATAACAAACCCATCATTCCCTGATGGTAGTGTCGAGAGAAGAGTTTTGACTAATCATCTCTTCAGTTCTTCAAAAAAATCTTCCCATTCCTTATTTCCAATCAAATTTAACCCCTTTATGTGTGAGCTTAGATAGTGGGTTAGCCAATTAGGATAAATTCTATAAGCAACATTGATAATAACCTGCTAAACTAATATAACCACGTACCTTAGTTATATTTGTCAGTGCTGGCCATTCATGGATTACATTAGTATTTGAAGGATAAATAGAGATTCCATCCATACAGACAATATGGCCAAGAAATGAAATATCCTAAATCTAGAATTCACACATGCTGAACATCCCATATAATTAATTTCTTCTATGATTATTTATAATAGTGCACAAGTTATATTCATGATCTTACTATCTTTTAGAGTATCCAATAATATCATCAATAAATAACACAACAATGTCATCATTATATTTCATGAAAACTATATTAATTGGATCCATAAAGACATAGGGTGCATTATTCAGTCCCAAAGTCATTACTGTAAACTCGTAATGCCCATACCTAGTTCAAAATGATGTCTTCGGAATGTCACCCTTTTTCACTCGCATCTAATGATATCCTGATTGACGGTAAATCATTGAAAAATATTAAGATCCATGATGTTGATCAAATAAATCATCAAAGTGATGTAGGGGATTATTTTTCTTAATTTTTATAGCATTGATCTTCCGGTATTCAATGCACAACCTGATAGATATGTCTTTCTTCTTAAAAAAAGAACATGGGATCCCCAAGGAGAAGCACTAGATCCAATAAATATTTTATTACTCAATTCCTCTAGTTTATTCATTAGTTCCAATGATTTCACATTGTCCATACTATAAGGGGTCTTCAATATGGCCTTGAACCATAAATTAAATCAATAGAAAATATAATTTCTCATTCTGGAGGATGTATAGGTAAATTATTTGGAAACACATCAACATATTCTTGAATAATAGGTACATCCTCTATTTGATCATTCCTTTTATCTCCCATTGTAAATCAATTCTCTTCCTCCACAATAATTGAATTTAGTACAGCTACTGTTCAATGATCTACATAAGAATTGGGTGGTGACATTTCATCTCTAATGATATGGTACTTTTAATCATCAATGAAAATTATAATATACATCTTCTTAAAATAAATTTTTTCTTAATGGTCCCAAAGCCTATCCATTCTGTGGATTATATCAAATTATATCATGGGTATTAAGATGAGATTAGAAGATAAAGAACAATTATATTCTCTAATGGGAACCGATTCACAAAACCTTATTTCAAAGATACTTCCATTTGGAGTTTTTATTGACAAATAACATGACAAATTAAATTGGAAATATCTATTTTTTAGAAGACTTGGAAGATATGAAACAATGTGAAGATCCTGAATCAAATATAGCATTATATAAACTTGAAGAAACTGTAAAATTATATGCCACCATGTCTTTCATAACTTCAACCTCTGCGGTAGTGATCAATTAAGATTGGCCTTGCATCCTTTTCATTTTATTAGGTATACTTCCTTGAAGCATAGGCCATTAGTTGGCATAATTCCCCTTTTCTATAAAATTTTAGCATTCAACATAGACATCCCATTTCCTTCCCTTACAATCACAAGCTTGGTAGCCTTCTTCACCACATTTATAACATACTTCCATTCCCATCATGCATGTATCAGAGAGTTGCATCCCATATTTACCGCAGGATTGATATTCATATTTTCACTTCTTCCACTTATTTCCATTTCCTTAGTGTTCAACAGATATCTTTTTCCCTTCCTTTTCTTTAATGTCGTAAGAAATATAGAATTCCTTTTCTATCTAGATAACACATGAGACAATATCTCCATATGATGAGAATGATTGTGAGTCTAATGTTCAATGGAGAAATGGTTTTAAACCAATAAATAATCGATCAATTTTACTATTTGGGTTATGAATATAATCTAATGTATTCTTTTCTATCCTTTAAAAGTTAGACTCATACTTTGTGGCATTATCATCCTCTTTTTTCCTCAGATTCATAAATTTTCATTCCAAAAATGATTCATGGTCACGAGTAAAGTATTTTTCTAAGAAAATATATTTAAACTCCCTATATCACATAATTGATACATCTCCATCCTTCTTTGTGTTTGGAATTAATGACCACCATAGATCTGTATCTCCTGTGAGACGATAAATGACCATGAAAACTTTTTCCTTTTCACTAATACCCAAAGCATGCAATATTTTTTCTATGGAACATATCTATTACTTAGTTACAAATGAATTTGTAGACCCATTGATTGTTGGTGGTTGTTTCCTCATGAAGAGTTCTTATATTGATCCTCCACATTAGGGATCAGGGTTCTCTATAAGGGTAAGTATATAATTCATAATCTGAATGAGTTTTCCCAGTACGGTGATAAGATTATCCACCCATGTTGCAACACCAACTCTACAATAATTATCCTAAGTAGGATGGAAATATGTACATAGATTTTGTGCATTGATAAGGTTCTCATTCCTTCCACTAGACACCATTTATATACAATGGCATACACTAGATTAATTTATGAATCACAATACATAATTCCAAACTTGTAAAACACATAACATAAATTGAACATCATATGGATGTAATCCATAATAATTAATATGTTTTCTTTGAGGAGGTATATACTCATAAATAATTCATAAAGGTTTGTAATAAAAATGTTAATTATCCTAAGAATATCCCCTGGGAGTGACATAACCAGGAGTGCAACAAGACCCATTGTCATGTTCCAGGATACCCCAGGTCAATTCTGAAACTCCGTATCAGAGCATTCACTCCAACGTACATCTATTCCATAGCTGACTCTACGTACTCATATCCAGACAGGGATGTATTTATTGGAAAACACAAAAAATCTCCACATTTACAAATTTCTAGGAATATCATCTATACTAATCCTCAAAGTGTATCTTAGGGTAATGGTCACGAATCAGAGTTTTTGTAAATCCAGTTTCCAAAGATTGTACGAAAATTCTTCTCATACCAAATGTAACGACCTTGACCTGGTTACCTAGAGTTGGTGCATTATAAAATAACATTGGAATGATCATAGGGGACCATGTACCGAAAGTATGGTCAGTTTAGTAGAGTTGGAATTACTAGATTCAAACATAAGTTTTACATTACATAATGAGATAAAAACAATGACAAAAAATTTTCCACATTGAACACACTTATATACCTTATTGTATCCCTAGAGGTCAACCTTAATGTACATATTAACAACCAAGGAAATAATTAAACATAGAAATGGGTGAGACGAAATGCTCAGTAAGGATAACAATATAGAAAAAACATTCTTGAATATGCATAAACATTTAAGGAAATGTATAAGACTAAAACATAAGCCATTTAAACTATAACATTAGCATAATATGGAAAATATATATCAAATAATGTCATTTACATATTCACATGGATATTTTACTAGTCTAATAATCACATGAAATATCAATTAACAATTTAATAAGGATTTAATGAATAATGTCAGACTTCATAACCAAATAATTAAGGCCTGGTGCCAAGACTACAAATACGATTTTGTCATGGCCTAGTTAGAATATAATAGATTGTCACATTAGACCGTCCGATGAATCTAGGAGCTATATCAGGCTCCACCAATCACACACAATGTCCAATTCATTCCTTATAAGAAATGATTGAAACATAACCTAAACATTCGTATTAAGAAAATCATACGAAATGTTAATACATTAACCACAAACCATGAATGGTATAAAAGTAACACATCTAAAGGAAAAAATATCAAAAAACCATTAATACAATATGGAAGATTGTATCATAATAAATCAACTTCAAATAAGTGTAAAATCTATTAGAGAATGTTGAAATAGTTGAAATCAAAACTATTTTTGAGAAATATATCTTTCAATTTTGAAATCATTTAAAAGTCACATAATAATAAAATAAAAAATTTATATTCAAAAAATTATTATAATATTGTTTGGGAAGCATCTAAGGTGTTATAATCGAATAAATTGATTGACCTGCTATATAATATAAAAAAAAATTCTTTCCATAATTTTGTCAAAAGGGTCATAAAGTGCCTTTTTTGGAAAACGATAGAAAGATTTATTTATAAATTATTTATAATAATTCAAACAACTGTATAAATTACTTTACCCCATGGTCTAGGAAAATTAAAAAAAAATTAAAATCATTTTTAAGAAACATGGATGTGGATTATAAAGAGGTCCCAGTAGATACTCACATATAAACAACCTCAAATAACGAAGAGATTGTACAATTAACCATTACCTCATACTTTACCATGATCGAGGGTATGCTATCTTCCCATATAATAGTTAAATAACTGATATTAAATTATTCATGAACCAAAAACATAAATATGATATCATATATGATCTTATAATATTGATTTGTTAATAATATTTCAGTAGTATCAATGTTTTGGATATTAACTGATCCATTTTACATTATATGTTTTAGTATCTATATAATGTTTGTTATGGATAGGATGTATTTGATTAATATTTATAATTATATTATGTTCTTAAAAATTATTTTTAATCATAAAATGAAAATTATTGTTTAATGGTTACGATGGGAAATGAATTTCATCGTGTTCGTCGAGACGGTAATCCGTACGTAAACACAAGTGAAAATATAATTCAATAGATGGTGAAATAGAATGAATTTGGATGTTTTATCATATATAAAGAAACATTACCATGTTATGTTTAAAATTTATAATAGTTATACCCATTATTATACCCATCCAAATAATGAAGTGTTTGAATAACAAACTACACCACGACGTGGAGATGGTAAGTCGTACGTACGCACGTATGGTGATTTTTCAATTATATGATGCATAGAATAATGAATATGGTTGTACCATATTTATAATAACATAATTGTTTGTATAAGGTACTATAGGTGTAATTTTGGTATGGAAACAACAATGAAAGAGGAAGTGGAACAAGAAAAGTACATTGAAAGTGGTGGTGAAATTATTACCTCTTCTTTGGGTGTTTCCATTTGAATTGATAAAAATTGAGGCATAAGTAGACTTTTTGATTAAATTAAGTAAGAGAGGAATAAGTTAGGGTATTTGGAAGTATACTTGAGTAGGACGAGGTTGATTAAAATTAATATTATGGTGTGATTTTGAAAGAAATGGTAGTACCTTTTTATAAGATAGGTGATGGTCACTTTAGGAAAGCATGAAATATTATTTCATTATTCAATCATATTTGCTTTATAATGTCTCCAAAATGATTTATTTTTATGCTAAGGTTTATATGGGTAAAACCCACTCAACCAATATGTTTTATAAAGTTTTAGGTCTCCATATTAACTGTATCTTTTAGATTTAATCCGTAGTTAAATATATTAACAATTACCATGAATTCTTGTATTATTATATTATATAGTTAATAATCAAACAATAAAATGCCAAGAGAACCCCAAGTTGTTCATTAATGATATAACTATTATTATATAAGTCCAATGGTTTAACAATAAATTTTTAGAACATTTATATCATTTAATAATATAGTTTTTTTAAGAAACTCATTTATGTCAATTTTGACAACATATAGTATTTAATAATTGTTTATGTTCTATCAACATCATTACATCAAAATAAAATCATTTAATCAACCCTAACATGTCATATTAACCTATAAAATTCTCGAAATTCATAAAATGACTCAATTAACAACTATTTGGATATTTATGATATTATTAATTTTAATATTTCATTAATAATGTAATTAATGCATCATCATTGTGTCATAAATAAATTTAATTATTTAAGGTCTAAAAATTATAAATAAACTAGCATTATCTAAGAAATAATTTCAAATTTATAAATAATATTTATAATTTAATTTATATTATGTATAACCATATATAAAAAATGGTTAGTTATTATACGTTAATTATAAAACTTATAACTATTCAATAAATAAAATAATAATAAATGTCCTAATCTAATCCTAGTGGACCCAAAGGATCATATTTTTTTCAAAATTTATTTTTGGTCTAAATAAATTTATTGAATATAATTATGCCATGTGTTAGTTTAAAGACCCGGATATTTCCATGTAATGTTTTTAATTGTACTGAAATAATATGAGTTCGCAAAAAATGATGGCGCCTGATTCTAAGACCTGGTGTGCCCAGAATGAATATCTGAACTTTTTTTCAGATAACTTTTTTAAACGCACCAATGTCATTATGTATCTTTTGAACCAATGCTCAGAATTGAAATATAAGGACATCGATGCACTCACAGTGCTTATATTCTCATTAAGAGACATTCACCTCGACCGCAGTTGGTCGGGGGGTGGAAGTTAGTTTTATGGTTTTTCGTTGGAGTGTTAAAAACATTAATAAAAATAAAACAATTAACTTTTATTTTTATTTAACTGAATCCACCAATTTGCAACCTGGTGGTGGGTACCACCTAAACTCTTCATTTAATGTTAGTCTATAACATATAATTCTTTCAGTTAATGTCCCAACAATAGCTGAATTAATTAATGTAACTGGATTAATGTTGTCTCCTCAACTCTCATGTTGGTGGATTTTTGGCCAAGTGAATAATAGGGAGAACCTTTTGTAGTGCACCTTCCAATGCATAACAACCTCCGATGAAGATGTCAGACGAGATTTGATCGGGAGCGTGTCATGGGAGCGACCAATGATGGCATCTTCATTGTCTTCTTATTATTCCTCATTCCATTTTTAATGATATAGGATGGGGTTTATTTTGAACTATGATAATTATCTTTTTTTTTGTTATTCATATCCTCGATTCTCAATGACAATGGAAAAATGAACACAACCATCGAACCTCCAAATTTTTTTGATCATTACTATATTTTCTTCGTGCGTTCATTGTATGTTGTTCAATGGAAAATAATTAAATTCGCTGAAAACACAATGTTTTATTGAGTGCGACAAATGGACATGGAGATATAAACCATAGGATCATGAATATGCATTCGTTTAATTTTTCAAACTTAGAATGGAGCTATAGTGACTCACAGAAGAGGAGGGAAGCCTGCAATGGGTAGGCAATGGTTTGAGCAGCCAATGATGGAGGACGGCATCCAGCACGCCAGCCGGCCATGTGGAATCAGTGCTATGCGCGTCCATGCCACCAGAAGTGGTGGAGGTCCTAGCCCTTTGTCGGGGGTGGAGAGGGGGATGATTTTCAGCATTCTGGTCAACCTCATAGAGAAGGTGTGGTGTGCATCCACACTTTCGGAACAGGAGACCGCGGCCACTTGGTCGTGGAAGAGATCAGAGGGCGGCCGACATTCCGGCCAGCTGTGGAGGAATAGCAGAGCACATCCATGCCCCATGGAAGAGGGATAGTTGTTCAGGCCATCCCCATCATGCCGAGATATATCGCTCTTCCGGTACCTCTTTCCAGCAAGGTGATCGCACGACCCTTGGTCCATTTGGAAGACTGGGGGGTGCCTCCCCCCGTGTTACAGCTAGGGAGGGCCTGGCTATAGTGGACCACCCCAAGATTAGCTGGCCACCACTGAGTGGGCCGTACCCTTCACGGGATGTGATGGACCGCGGCCCAACCCATCCAGTCCAGACCCAGACCAGGTCGGGTCATCATGAACCGGGTCGGGTCGGCCCATGCTAGGTCGGATTAGGTTGGTTCGATCAGGTCGGACTAGACTCCGGCCCATCTCGACCTAGATACACCTTTTTGGCCATATCATAAGATCTGGTCATCCATTTGATGAACCATCTACAGTGATGTAATCCATGGATCAAGACGGTCCATTAGGTATACTTCAATTGAGTTTTGGATAAATTTTGAGTACATATGGGTTGGATTGATCTCGAATCCAACCGGTCCCTCAAAATAGAAACACTAACAACTTATAGACCGAGTATCTGATTGATGTGTCGTCTGTCACGTTGGGTCCCTTTTTACATGAAGGACCTTGGAATACTTCTTCATGGAACTTTGTGGCATTTAAAGTATAAATTGACTTCTTAAAGAGAAACACATACCGAAATCAATCATGCTTAGTGTGGGAACACTATGATGGGATGTAGTTGAGGAGTATTTAGATCAAGTGTGGGTCATCTTCAGATCATGTGTGGGTCAGCGCTTTGTGATATTTGTTGGTCAGAACATGCTAATCGTGTGTGGGTCATCATCAGATTTGGTGTGGGTCATCTCTTGATCTCGTTTGGATCATCTTTGGATCCTGTGTGGGTCAGCGCTCAACGATACTAAATGGGTCAGTGCATACCGATCCTATGTGGGTAATCATCAGATCTTTTGTGGGTCATCTTCGAACATCTGTGGGTAACAGCAAAGCTTCTCAGCGAAGTAAGATGATCTAGTAATACAATTAATCACATATACTTTAGCAATTATGTTATACCCAGTGTGAGATGGGACATTACCTTTGTGGTATTATTATTTTTCGTGATACCTTTGTGGTATTCTTCTATGTGGAATTACCTTGTTGTATATACCTTCACATTGTCACCTTCGTGGTATTATTTCCTTCATGGAAAATATGTTCTTAGCTCTAATGATTTGGGCATTTTGTTTCCTCATAAATGTGATGAGTATACTTGATAACATAGTAATATGTATTGGCATATACCTAAGTAGGGTAGACTGTTGTTTTCATTTATTATGTAATATCCTTTGTAGATTTTGAGAATACATTGTGGGTATAGGGGTCCCCACTGATTATCGTTATACTCACCCCTACATGGGCTATGCTGGCACCTTGTCGTGTCTTATGAAGATGACAGACAATGCTGATTGGGGACTAGGGTACCAGGACTAGAGGTTGCTCGAAGGTGGACCTTAGACGAGTCGTACTGCAGATTCGACCATTCAAGAGATATAAATACCCTTTATGTAGGATCCTTGGTAGGTGTTCACATGATATCATTTCATATTTACTTTAAATTTCTAGTTGGGATAGTATTTTGGTCCCCCATTACTTACTGTACACACTATTTTTACATTACTATTTACATTGGGCTCTTATCTTGTTCTGTGCTTGGTTGTGTGAGTTTATAGATAAAAAAGGTATTGCATTCTTTATTTTAGGGATAATTCTTTCATGTGATAGTCGCAATCTCCTGGGCTATGGACGGATGGATTCGGGTAGTCACAAAATGGGCTCCAGGGGATGGGTCCTGACAAATTAGTATCAGAGGATGTTCTACTGAAGAACTAGGACTCTGATCTTTACTATTTGGAAATAGTGTTAATTGTAATGGGTGTGGTTTTCAGTCTATAGAATCTAGTGTTGTTGTAATGGCTGATATATCCATACACCAGAACCCTGAATTCTGATTTCCGACTCAGTACATGGAAACACTCATTACCGGTGTGTTTTTGGAAACGTTTTCTTTTTGAACTCTTTGAGTCATCTCACCACATATTACTTATTAACTATTTTAAAATTGTTCCTTTTTAGAATGCCTTCTCATAGATATCCATCCAAGGTTCTAGGTAATGTACGTGATGACCGCCCACCGAGCGATGAGACTTCAGTGCAGGGCCCCCTTATGGCAGCTGTACCATCGGGTGGTGTACAAGTAGCACCACCACCCATTGGTCAGCTGATGCCTCCAACCCCAATAGCAGAGGGTGAATTCCACAAGACTGGGTTTACCATGATTAAATTATAGAGTCCACTGCGGTTCTATGGAAAGACCAATCCCTAGTAAACTGAGGACTTGTTCGAGACTATGGTTATGTATTTCGACAGGTAGGGACACTAACTGATCTAATTGTGATTTTTTTGGCAGTCACATTCAGGCAGTAGTGGTATTATGGGGGGGGGGGGGCATTTTGATTCATGTTTATGAAAAGGTCAATCACATCTGGGCAGAAATCGAGAGACTGTTTATGGTAGATTTTAGCCATGAATCCTTATGATTTGTGCGTATAATGTAGTATCACCACATGTAGTAGGGAAGCATGACCATGGCTCAGTATTCATCGAGGTTCACCGACCTCTCACGCTACTCCACTAACATTCTGTGGGATCCTCGTTTTAGGGCCCGAAACTTCTAGTAGGAGATCATAAAACAGATTAGGGCATCGATGAATTATCTCAGTATCTCGAACCTAGAGGGGGTGTTAGAGCAATCAATCTTCATGGAGAGTTTCCTTGCAGAGTAGTCGCCGACTGGGAGACCCACCCTGAGACGTCATATAATAGAGTCATCTACCAATGGAAACAGACAGATGTCATAGAGGGCCAAGACGATGAGACCTATAGGAGAATGACTGCAGGATACAAGTTCCGTCATGTGGGGCTCTCAAGACAGTATTGTACAGGCGAGGAGCAGGCAGTGTTACACGTGGGGCAGGTAGGGTCACATGGATCGTGACTGCCTGACCCACCGTATGGATGACTATCAGTTGGTCGAGGGAACTTCTAGGAAAAGGCAAAGATTATATCAAGGAGGTCCGTAGGTATGAGGCTGTCATGGCAGAGGAGCTGGTTGTGTAGAAGGCAGTGTGCAACGGTTTATGGTTCTCTACCTCCGCCATCAGGTGGTCCCCCCAGACCACAGGGAGCAGGGGGACATGGATGAGCACAGCTTCAGGAAGCTGTGGCCTATGGCAATGGAACTCTAGAGATGATATGAGGTATGATCATTGTATACTCTACCCTTCCTATAGTACTTATAGACACAGGTTCCAGTCACTCATTCATTTCCATGTTACTCGTTCGGATCACGGAGATTCCGGTGGAGCCGTTGGCACGACCATTATGGCTATAGACTCTAATGAGAGTGGGTTCGATGATTACACACTGGTGTAGTAAATGTGAGTTTACTCTATCGGGTATGATCTTCGGCTGGGATCTTATAGTAGTGGCATAGAGGCCTTATGATGTAATCTTGGGTATGGATTGGTTATCCACAGTCCATTCTTAGATCCACTGTGTTAGATGCAAAGTGTGGTATGTCCACACGGACGGGACCAGGTTTTCCATCACTGACGGGAAGGGAAGCTTTTAAGAAAAAGATGGACCTACCCGGAGGAGGGGGTTGTAGATCAATCATCAGTTTTCTAGATTTACCCTTGGAGCGGTTGATGTTGAGAGTTTGAGATATCCAGAAGTGGTGGATCAGTACGTTGATGTGTTCTCTGATGATGTTCTGGTTCTACCTCCTCATAGAGAGGTAGACTTTTATATTTAATTATACACCAAGACGTTATTGAGATGTACACCATTATATCTGATGGATCCTGAAGAGCTTCAAGAGATGTAAGTACATCTGTAGGTCTTCCAGAGCAAGGGGTTCATTAGGCACAATGTATCTTCTTGGTCATCCCCGATTTTGTTCTCCAAGAAGTCAGATGGGAGTTTGAGACTGTGTGGACTGTTGGAACCAAAACCACATAACTGTGAAGAAAAAGTACCCACTAATGAGTATTGGAGATCTATTTGACAATCTGAACATAGAAAGATTTTTTTTTGAAAGATAGAACTCAGATCAGGATATCACCATCTCAAGGTACAAGATGAGGATGTGATGAAGATGGCTTTTAGATGTGGGTATGGCCACATTAAGTTCATGGTTATGCCATTCGGCATGACCAATGCCTCATAAGTGTTCATGGGACTCATAAATATTAACCTTCAGCCATAAAAAGATCACATTGTAGTAGTCTTCATCAACGACATCCTTATATAATCACATGTAGAGTAGGAGGAAGTCTATCATCTATATATAGTTCAAGACACACTCCAAGATCACCAGCATTATAGTAAGCTCTCAAGGTTCTAGTTCTGGATATGAGAGGTCCACTTTATGGACATGTTATCTCAAATGCTTGAGTGGTGGTGGATCTAGTGAAGTTTGTGGCTATGCTTGTTTGGAATCCACCCCAGAGTGTGATGGTGTTGTAGAGTTTCTAGTGTTTGTCCAGTTACTACTGGAGGTTTTTTTATGAAATTTATAGAGTTGTCGAACCCTTATCAGCATTGAAGAATAAGGGGAAACCCTTTCATGCAGATGGAGAGATGTCAGCAGATATTCCATGAGTTGTGGCAGAGATGGACGAGTTCCTCCATTTTGAGACTACCAGAGGATGGCATTGGGTACATAGTCTACTGTGTGGCATCAGGGATTGGGATTGGATGTGTCTTGATATAGGAGAGAGTATTGATCATGTATGGTTATCAACAACTGAGATGACATGAGAAAAACTTTGCCACCCATGACCTGGAGTTAGCAGTAGTGGTCTTCACCTTGAATATGTGGCGACATTACTTGATGGTTGAATGTTTTATAGTCTTCTCTGATCACAAGAATATCAAATATATATTTATCTCAGAAGTAAGTAAACATGATACATCAGCATTAGCTTTTGTTCTTCAAATACAATGACATTGAGATAGTCTATACTCTTGGGAAGAGGAACGTAGTAGCATATGAAATCAGTAAGAGATCTACTATACTGTTGCTGAGTGAGGCAACAAAGCAGATAGACACTTTGTGGATATCTTACATGGATCAAGATAGAGCATCTTATCTTCGGTCACTGACAGTCACTCCCCTGCTCCATCAGCGATTCAGAGATGTGAAACTTGGGGACCCTAACTGCAAGGGTTGACGTGCTCAGATATCAACCGTACATGCAGCATATGGATTTTCTGAAGGTGGGGAGCACGTCATCCTCTTCAAGGATTGTACTATGGTACCACTTGTTCTACTGGAGGAAGTGTTGAGGGAGTAAAAAATTTCCCCACTAGTAGTACATCTAAGAGTGGTGAAGATGTACCAAGAACCATAGTGTCAGCACTGGTGGCTGAGAATGAAGAAAGCAGACACAGATTTTATCTCAGAGTGCCTCACTTATTAGCAATTGAATGAGGATAACTAGGTTCTAGTTGGAATAGTTCATCCACTAGATGTGCCAGAGTGGAAGTGGGATTGAATTTACATAGACTTCATGAATGGACATCCTCACAAGTCCAAGGAGTATGATTCCATCTGGGTGATCATTGTAAGAATTACCATGTCAGCCCACATCCTACCTATCACAGGGCAGGGTTCAGTAGAGGTCTTGGGACACCTATACATGCAAGAAATTGAATAGATTCAAGATGTTCCATTTATGTTTCTCTATGATCATGATGAGCACTTTAGTTCCTTGATATGGAAGGGTTTGCATGAGTCATTTGGGAAACAACTTTGGTTGAGAACTGACATCCATCATGGGATGGACGATCAGACATATTAGAACATTCATACCCTCAAGGACATGTTCGATCCTTTCATCCTTGATTTCAGCCATAGGCGGGAGGATCAATTTCCTTTGGTGGAGTTCTTATATGACAATAGTTATCACTCCACTCTAGGTATGGCACCATTCGAGGCATTCTACAGTCGGCCTTGCATATCATCTCTATGTTGGGCTAACCTGGGGGATTTAGCACTCATGGGACAAGAGATGGTTCAAGCTAACTTGGGGAAGGTGAAGATCATCTAGGAGCGATGAAGACTGAAAATAGTAGGAAAAAAGTCTTATGCTGATAGGAGACTGAGACCACTGAGTTCAAGGATGGTGACCATGTCTTTCTACAAGTCTCACCTCGACGTGGTTTGCTGAGATTTGGCCAGGGTAGCAAGTTATCTCTGAGGTTCATCAAACCTCTTTAGGTTCTCGGAAGAGGTTGTGAGGTGGCTTACTGCATAACTATTCCACCTAAGATGCACCAGGTTCACGATGTTTTCCACATATACTAGCTCAGGAGATAGGTACATGATCCTTCGAACATCAATGGCTTGGGTGACCTGGACATCGACAATGGGGAGATGTATTCGGAGGTTCTAGTAGAGATTGAGGAATGACATCAGATAGTCTTTCATGGGAGATTGATACCACTGGTGTGCGTGCATTGGCATCATGGGAACCTCAAAGAGAGCACTTGGGAGAGGGAGGCTCAAATTCATGCTTAGTACCCCACTTGTTTCCCTAGTTTGTGTTGTGGATTTTGTAGATGCAAAGCCTTGTGGTGTGGATAATGTAAAGACCCAGATGGTTCGATGTATTTTTTTAATTATATTGAAATATTATGAGTTCATGAAAATTGGAGGAGGGAGATTTTGAGGCCTGGTGTGCCCGGAATGAATATCTTGACTTTTTTCAGCAATGTTTGGTAAATGCGCAAGTGTTGTTTTGTAACATTTAAACCGGTACTCGGAATTGAAATAGGAGGAAATTATTGAAGTAGCAGTAGATATTTTATTTTAAGGAGACCTTCACCTAGACCGTAGTAGGTCGGGGGTGGAAGTTGGTTTTTTAGTTTTTCTTGAAGAGTTTAATAAAACAATTAAAATATAAAAAATACTTTTATGTTTATTTCATTTAAACCTCCCATTTGAATCTTAGTGGTGGGAACCACATGAAAAAACCTTTTAATATGAGTTTATCTCTTATTATTTTCCCAATTAATCTGACAACATTAATTGAATAAATTAACATAACTCAATTAATATTTGATCTTCATCTCTCTTGTTGGGGGATCGTTAGCAATGTGAAGATATGGGGGGACCTTTAGGAGAGCATCCTCCAACGAAGAAAGATCCTCCGACAAAGACGAAGCCCGAGCTCAGATCAGTAGCATGTCACAGGAGCGACGAACATCGACGTCTTCACCGTCTTTATCTTATTCTTCACGCTATATCCAACGATCGAGGTAGGGGGTTTATTTGGAGATAAGATAATTATCAGTTTGTTGATTATTCATATCCTCAATTGTAAATGACGATGGCCAGACAAAAACGGCCATCGAACAATCAAGAAACCATGATCTGTACTATATTTTCTTTTTGAGTTATTTATACGTTATTCAAATCCAAATAATTAAGCATGTTGAAAACACAATGTTTTTTTATGTACGACATCTGTTTGGGGTGATATCGACCTGAGGATCATGAATATGTGGTCGTCATATTTTTTGGGCTTAGAACAGAGCTTTTGTGACCCACGTAAGTGGAGGGCTGCAAGAAAAAGGTTGGCGACGGTTCGAGTAGGCAGAGGAGAAGAACAGTTTCTGGCACGCCGACGAGCCGCACGGAACCAGGGGGGTCTGCTTCACCAATAGTGGAGGAGGTAGCTGCCCATAAACCATGGAGGAGAAGGGGATGGCAACCGACACAATGGTTGGCTGCGTGGAGAATCCGTGGTGCGCCTTATCACAAGTCCGCGCCACCAGAACTAGAGACCATGAGAGCTTGGATGCGGTGGATATTAAAAGGTTGCTGGAATTTGGGCCACTCGCGATTGACAAATGGTGCCCGTCTGTGCCACTTGGAGGAGGTATGACCATTCTGGTCGGCCGAATCATGATGAGAGAGACTTCTCCAGTGGTCATGCATGCCAGAAGGGCGACCAAATGGCCCTTGGGCCATTCGGAAACCACGGGGCGCCTCCCAATAGGTTGCGGCTAGGGTCTGCCCTGCCACGACATAGTGCAACCAGCCGACCAGGCCGCGCGATGGTGTTTCGTGCCAACCAGGTCGAACCCTCCGTGGCTAAGCTAATAGGGGTCGGCCCATCCAGGCCGGACCCGAACCGGGTCATGTTAAACTGAACCAGGTCTGACTAGACCTGTGCCTATCTGGACCTAGATACGCCATATTGCAATATCTTGAGATCTGGTTGTCCGTTTGACGAACCGTCTGTGGTGGAGAAATATCTGTATCGATTCAGTCCATTGGGTATACTCCACAAGAGTTTTATATAATGTTTATGTATGGCTATGTTGGATCAAACCCAAATCTAACTAGAACCTCTGAACATAAACACTAATAACATACAGATCAGGCGTCTCATTGACGGGATGTCTGTCGTGTTGGGTCTATTTTTTGTGATAGACCTTTGGGATTGTTTTTCATGGACTTATTCGAAGTTGATGTATCGAAAAATGGATTGAGGAGAAGAACCTTCCAGAATCAAGCATGCTTAGTGCGGGATCCTTGGTACTCGCTGTACTTGAGTAGTCTTCCGATCCTGTGTGGGTCATCTTTAGATCCTGTGTGAGTCAGCACTCAGTGATCTTGTATGGGTCAGCACATACCGATCCTTTGTGGGTCATCTCAATATCATATGAGTGTATTCTCAAAATCATGTGTGTGTCATTTTTAGATCCATTGTGGGTTAGTGCTCAACGATCATGTGTGGGTCGACGCATACCGATCATGTGTGGGTCATCATCAGATCATGTGTTTGTCATCTTGGATCATGTGTAATTCAACAGTAGAGATTCATGACAAAGTAAGATGATCTATCAATGCATCTAATCATTTATACTTCAATACATAAGTTATACCTGGTGTGAACTGTGTCTTTACCTTTGTGGTATTCTTCTGTGTGGTGATTCCTTAGTGGTAATCTTCTTCGTGGCATTACCTTTGTGGGGTTACCTTCGTGTTATTCCTTCCTCTATGGAACAAGACTTATATGGGATAATGAGTTAGGCCTTTTGTTTCCTCATAAATGAGATGGTCATACTTGATAACTTAGGTATATGTATGGGTATATACCTATGTAGGGTTGACTGTTGTTTTCATGCTTTGTGGATATTAATTTCTGGATTTTGAGAGACCTTAGGAGGTCTTGAGGTCCCTAATGAGTATCGTTATACTCACCCCTACACAGGTTATACCCACACATTTTCATGTCTTGTGCAGATGATGGACATCGCTAATTGAGGATGAGGGTACCGGGACTGGGGGCTGCTCGGAGGTGGACTTAGATGAGGTGTACCACAGGGATGACCATTAGAGGGTTGTACCTACACTTCAGGTAGGATCCTTGGTAGCTGTTCATAGGATCTCTTTTCATTTTTACTTGTACTTTCCTATTGGGATTGTATTATGGCCCCTCTTTAGTTATTGAACAATCTCTTCTTAATATTGAGATTACCTGGTGCATGTATCTTGTTGTGTGCATGGTTGTCTGAGTTTACAGGTTATAAAGATAATGATTTCCTAGTTTTAGGGATAATACTTTCTGGTGCTAGTCACTTGCCTCTGGACTATGTGATGCGGGTTTGGGGTTGTCAGGGCACGGGCCCCGGGGGATGGGTCGTGATAGTTCGGGTAATAATAATATAATTTTGACCTTTAATTACCATATTTAATTATAATCGTGGTTAATAAAAGTGAAAAGTTACAATTCCCAAAAATTAATTTCAACATATTGAAACACATTTTACATAATTATATCAATCATTTCCTTCGAATATTCAAACTTTGATTCACAAAAGCGGTAAAATTAAATTTAATGAAAATTTGAAAATGTGCCTTGAATGTGGGTAACAGACGGTAAAAAGTTCTATAAATTTTTTTATATATAATATTATTATAAAATGACTCCGATTAATTACATTGAACATTTATAGGTATTATTTATCTATTTTTACTTAATATAAATTAAAATAAAATAACTAATTTTTTAAATAAGAAATCGGTTTTAACCAATAACTTAGTGTTTTTCAGTAATCATCAATAATTGAATGTTTTTAGAAGAATTTCGAAAATTCATCCTATCATAATTTTGATCTTCCGAATCCAAAAATGATGTCCATTTTAGAAAAAAAATTTCAAAAAGTGGGCATTACAATTCATTACGGCAACTTTGGTTTGTAATGGTGTGTTCATACTCCAAGTTGCATACAACACATACTATTGCTTTATTCAAAGGGAAACATACCTTGGAATCTAGGGGTGTAACACTAGATATGTTGGAAAGTCTTGATGAATATTAATCTAGTGTAATGATTCCCATCTGTAGTTGGAGAAGCTCTTGGATATTTACATCCGCGTATGTAGATAGTGATAATTTCTTTTTAAAAAGGTTCATGATATCTCTCAATGAAACGATATCCTTATTGCAATATCGGGTCACTAAACCCCACCATCTCCTTGCTGATCTATGAATAATTCTTGCTGCGAGGACAACCATATGATCTACATTTATGCTCATGATGTAAACTCACCCTATGCACCTCATCCGCTTTTAATGAGGGTAGCACATGATTTTCTAAAGGTAGTGGTATGGATGGTGCCCCACCTAAAGGTAACATCTTATGAACTGGTCCCTGTATCGATGACTCATCCCCAAGGGGATCTTCCTCATGATCCTGAGGTTGAATACTAGTTAAATTTCATTGAGGAGGCATCTTAAACCAATAATATGTACCAAGATTAGTGATTATATCTAGAGAGATAACTCCTGAAAGGAAAAGAAAACAAACCATTAAAATATGATTCTTGTTTTATTATTCCCCAATAACCAATATTCTCATATTCTAAGTCGAAAATATGATGATAAGCGTCTTGGCATGTGGGTAATTTGGCCACCGAACCAACATTGCATGCAGTGGCCTAAATGCTAAAATGGAAACAAGTTACACTATTTCCCAAAACCTAACTCCCAGACTCTTTGTCCAAAATTTTAGTAAACTAATATGACATAATTGTATAACAAACCACCCAAGAAGGGCCATTTCTGCGACTCCCCAAGCCCACCTCCAATATTTTAGGGGCTAACGACTAGTATTGATAATCAATATCACTGAAATGGGAGTTTTTAGTCAATGTTCGAATATGCAGGCATCCATATCCAAGGAAATACAATGCTAATATGTAAAAAAATTGAAAACCCATGCATGTATAAAACTAAATCCCATAACTAGAGTACTACATGTTGTAATGTAATGTAAACTATGTTGAATACAATCCCAACATGATTAGTCCGAAAAGAAATTACAACATGAATGTTGGCACTGGGACTGCTTCTAGAAATCTTCAGGATCACACCTTAGTATATAATGTCTTACTATGCACCGTATAGTTTTGGTCATCATAGGAATCCTTCAAAAGGATGGACGTCTACAAAGGACACAACAATTATGGGAAAATACTGTGTAAGAGTGATTATTATAATACATATTTAGACACCCTGAATCCAAAAATCATATAAAGAATGAACAAATCCATATATACATTAGTATATGTACACGTCTCATAAATTAATAATATCTATATTTACACAACAATGGAAAAAAATCATGAGGTAGGACACAACCATAGTATACGAACCATGGATTCCACGTCAAAGATTCCCCAAATCACTCATCCATATGAACACAATATTTTGTCTGATTGATCTAATTGAATTCATTTCAATGTTACAAATTTTCACATATCTTCATGAGAAATAAAAAATTGATAGTTATAATGGAATATGATACACATATGAGGATCACTGTGAAGGAAAATGGGTGATACCAAAAAAAATACAAAATAATATGCTATGTTGGGGATTAACACCCCCATAGTGTTGGTCACGATTATACCAATAAATACACATATAGAACACAGATGAATAGAGTATCTCAATACAATAATATCATAAATATTTAAAACGAATCTGTTAACTAATTTATGCTAAATGTATCAATGTCCTAGGAGTATGTGATGATTCCATACTAACCCTTATTTTAATATCAAGGCGTTTTCTAGAGACCTATCAGGAAATTTTTAAGGTAAAATTTAATTTTTTTAAGTACCTCTGATTTAATGTAGTGACATGGGGTGAATGTGGTTGAACATTTCTGAAAAACTAACAGATAGTGGGATGTGCACTGTTTGTGCGAGGTTTGACAAACCACGTGACTAAACCATGCAATGAGCCCAAAACATGACATAGGGGTCCAAACAATTTGCTAAAAATTTAAAAAATAGTGAGACTAAACTCTACCAACCATGCACACATGGACAAAGTTGTTTGCACGTTTAGCACATGGTTTTCCCTAACCATTCACCTCGGCCCATGAAAACATGCATGTGAGATATTTTTATCCTAAAAACTCGTTTCAAACCACTAGAACACCTAAGATACCCATATTTCAAGCATTCCTTATGAGTAACAAATTCTATGTCATCCCAGAGCCAACTGGGGGGATTCTATGGTAATCCAAACATAGTTCTTTGAGATCGAAATCCCATATTGAAGATCGACAGTCTTCCCAATAAGTGGATTTCACCCCATAGCTCCTCCAATTAATTCATATATCATTCCTTGATCATTTCATTGAATATATCCACAATATCCAAGGATATAAACCAATGCGTTGAGAAATATATATGTTATTGTGGAACTAGATCTATATTTTAATGATTTTGATGGCCTGGATCACAAGTTTAGTTTATGTTTTTTGATTTGAAGCTTGATCAACAACATTGTGCCATTAAGATTTTTTGGATTTTAGTTTGGAAAACATTCATCAATAATCAATGGTTGGTGTTTTCAATCAAACTCACATCGTCATAGTATTGATATGTGAATGCGAGTTTATGAAATTTCTAACTTTCCATGATAATTGTTTTCCTAAATTTGAGTAATTGGGGAAGTGAAATTGAATTTTTTTTCCTTGATAATTAATTGATAATTGAATCAGTGAACTAAAAAAATTGTGGTTTCTCAAGTAGATATTGTTGTAGAGATTTCATAGGGGGAATGATATTGAATGTGAGATATTGAATTTATTGTGATAAGATTATTAATTGGGGGAAATTAATTATGAAATGAAATTGTCTTTAAAAAATAATTAATTGTGAGAATTATTTATGTTCTATAATGTTGATCAATGAGAATAAATTTTGAAAATAAATTATGACAAGTTAATATTTGATATGAATAATTAATTGTTGATAATTAATTTTGGAATGACAAGATTTTTTATTTATAAATTAATATATGAATTATTTAATGGGTTATGTGATTAGTTATTTGTTGAGAAAACTAATGGCCATTGAAATGATTAAATAATACATAGATTAGTAATGAAATTAAGTGGATAATTATTGTGAATTACTGAATGACTAAATGTATGTGATTTTTTTTGTTCTAAATATGGATATCCAGACTAATTTTATGATGGGACATGGACAAGGCATTCCTCCCCAACAGTTATCCAAGCATTTGATATTGAGGTAATATGCATGAAACCTACAGAGAATGATATATAGAGTGGTAGGAATTGATACCTACGCTTAATGAGATTTGGGGTGCTTGACATGGTGTTCAACAAAAAATGAATGATAATAATTAATGATGATTCAAATGATAAATATGAATTGAATCTAGGATTATTGTGATGATTAATGATTAAATGACAATGTAAAACTGTTAATTATACATTGTAATCACTGCTTCATAAAACTACATACACTATCTTTTTAATGGACTTGATTAAGAAAATATTGGTTTTGGCCTACAGAGTTATACTATCACATGTTAGGGCCGCCTGATCGGCACCCAAGATGAATTTGTTAAAGTAGGACGTGATAAGGGAAAGGCCTTGGGGTAGGTTTCTACATGGGATTGGAGAATGGGAGAGGGAACCAGACATTGTTTGAGACGCGCTTGGGAGTCATGACATTACACATTGTTGCATTGTAGACACATGACACTTTCATTGTCATAGCATGTTTTTACTTTAAGTTTATTATTGTATTTTTTGGTTTTGACCAAAGTAAGCTATTGTATTATTTTGGTTATTTATATTTTTCTTGACATGGTTATTGTTGTTTTCTTCACTTGTTGTTTTATTATAATAAATGAGCATATTTTCCTCGAAATACTTACTTACCTGACCCTCTATGCTAATTTTTACCAACTAGAATATGTGGAGGCATGTGTGACGGCATGTTGTCAACCAGCACGACGCACTGTTTTGTGGAACCGTGTCTAGGACATTACAAATTGGTATCAAATCAGTTTTCTATAATTTGCTCTTATTGTGTCTTACTATTTTTAGAAAAGGTAGATAAGATACTAGGAAGAGTTGAGGTTTGGTAATGAGCTTGTGAATAAGAGTTGCAATCTTATGTATGGGGAAAATCTGAGTACTTAAGGTGGGATTACTGTGATTGATGTTTGTTGTTGCGGTTTGATATTATATCACCTCGGGTGATGAACTTGTGGTGGGATGTGTTAATTATTTTGAAAATTTTTTAGTATTGATTTGTGGCCTAAATAGGGACGATATTTGTGAATTTTTTCGTCATTCTAGTCACTCATTGTTTTTGTGACATGAATCATTCTAGGAACCCATGGGAAAATAGATTATGAGGAATATATTGATGTTAATCAATTTTTCCTTGTAGTTATATTGAAATAATGATGCAAAAAATGGATTAAATGGTTGGCTAATAAAAACAATATTCATCACATGAGAATGAGTAATTAATTAGATGTTGAATAAAAAAATTTATGATAATTGGATTAATTAATTGTTTCATTTATTAATGATAATATATGTACCATTGTTAACTAAGACCTATGTGTAAGAAGGTTAAGGTTACTGATAAGGCCTAGGTGAGGAATATGTGGCAAGGAAAAGTGTTAAAGGATATGTTTAAACATCTTGTGTTAGTTCCTCTTCTTATGTAAATGTTATAAGTTTTAATTATGAGACCTAAGAGCTGTGTTTAGATTTGTAGAAATATACCTCGATGATGCTTGTTGAGGGAGAGACTGAGGGGTACATCCTAAAACGTTATTCTGTACATGGAGCTCGGGGAATCATTGGTAAAATATGAGGAGTAATGGGAGATATTCCAAGAGAACATCGCTCGTTTCATGTAGTTTATGGAGAGATACCCAAGGTGGTTTCTGAAAAGCATGTTTGAGTTAAAAATTAAGTTTCAGCTGTACACCCTCATACTTTTAAGAGAGGGTGGACCTGTGGGAGATGAATTTTGTATTGAATCCATAGGGATGATACATGACCATTTAGACACACTATCTGGTATGAGGGTCGTTTTGGGTACTTATATGATATGAGGGTTATTGAAGCACAAGTGGGATTGTCAGGTTTGATCTCGATAGACAGATGATATGTTATATAAGTTTATTCTTGAGAAGTTTTTGGATCAGTTCTATTCCGAGATGCTGAGAAAATGGATGTTTTAAGAGTTTATGAATTTTTCCCAAGGAATCATGTCCATAATGCATTAAACTAAACATTTCACATATTTATATCATTTTTCTCCATCATTGGTCGAAGATGAGGCTTCTATTGTGAGGAGATTTCAGGATGGAATTAAATCTGAAATTAAGTACTTGTTAAACATCTTCAGGGTGATGAAATTCTCAAAAGTACTTAATAATTCTCTCATTAAATATGGAAACCTGAATGAGGTTTCCAATAATGGACAGGTAATTATCAGGGGATGATCGGGGGGGGGTTCCATCTGAGACAAGGAAGCACTATTATAAGAACCATAGTAAGGATAGTGGAAATAAAACTAGATAGTCATGACAAATAGTTGCACTAGATATTACACACATTCTTTCCCACTATTAAAGTATGTAAGGACACTATCATTGTAATGGCCCGGACCACTCCGGTCCATTCCTTTGTTGAAATCGATGTGTTCAACACGGCGCGTGTAACAATGATAATTATTAATGATAAAAATAAAGAAGAATTTATAAAAAATTAAAAGATGATTTGTCAGTTTATTATATTAAATAATAAATATGGTGATATAAAGTGCGTGATTAATTAAATTAAAAGGGGTTTTAATTATAAATAAGAATTTAAAAAAATAAGGCGTTTAGTTTAATATTAATTGAGAAAATGTTGGAATAAAATTAGAATAATAATAATAGGTGTTGTGTTATTAATATTATTCATAATATTAATGAGAAATTAATAAAATGAGTTATGATATTTATTGCAAACAAATAAATGAAGATGCATAGAGGAAGCGAGGTGGTGCATTAATAATATTAAATGTGAGTTATTATTATGTAAGATAATAATAATAACGATGACGTAAATATGTATATATATATATGTATATGTATATATATCGGGATAATTAAATTAAATGGTTTTAATTTAACAAAGTAAACCTTTTTAAATTAATTGGAATTAAATGGGGAGGGGATGCGTTAATTCCACTTTCCCCTTTTATAATTATACATTTTATATTATTATTCTATTAATAGTTTAATAAATAATAATAAATGAAAAATAATGAGGCGCCACTTTTTGGTGCGTGATGAAATTTTGAGAAGAAAGGAGATTGGAAAGAGAATGAAAAAAAAGAATAAGATAAAAAAGATTAAATGAGATAATAAATGAAAATAAATAAATAAACAAAATAATCAAAATCCCATGTGAGGCGCATGGGAAGTAAATGTGTTGGGCGTGAGTGAATTGAAAATTGTGATTGGAGAGAGACATATATCCTCTTTTTTTTAAATAAATATAATAATAATATTATTATTTTGGGTGATCAAAACATAAAAAGTCTATAACTTCTTCATATGGTGTCGGAATGACGAACCGTCAGCGGCAGTGTAATACTGTAATTAAGATGGTCATTTTAAGACCAGTGATTGATACCTTTTTATGAGCTATGTCTTGGGTAAACGAAACACACATATTAATAAAATTAACGTCTTTTTTAAAACGCGTGGAAACCGCGTGACGTGTCGTGTGTCGACCAGTCAAAACGCGTAACGGGTGTACGGTCACACCGTGTATTCATCAATACACACTGCATACTGTTTTACCTATTTGTTGCCTATATAAGAAAGGCTCGCAGATTATTTCCAGACCAATCGCTTCTTCTTCGCACGACGACACTCTTGGATGATCAAGAAGTCTTCCTCCTCTAACTTCTTCGTCCGAGCTCCGAATTACGATCCGTCAGCGGCCACAGGATCGTAGTGACGAGACGAAGCTTCTAAGCCTGGACTTGTCACCTTTCATTCCGGCCTTCCTTCTCCAGCTTCCATCATAGGAGGCGTTTTTCGGGTTTGGCGAAGGTGGGGGACACCGAAAGGCGTCGTCATATGTGACGTGATCGGGACCTTTTGAGGTAGGGATCTCACCTTTGTCTCTCTAATTTGTGTATCATGTGTGGCGGGTATCCTTTTGTTTTCATGAGAAATGGTTGAACCTTTAAATAAAGATAATAACTGGTTAAAGAATGGGGTTGGAAAGTTAGTGATTGTTGTTACCTTACTTTTTATATATCCTGTGATATTATATTTGTGAATTGAATGAGCTTCTACCTACTGAAAATCACAGTCGTTGGGGGCCTTTGCTTACGCAATTAAATGTTTCCCTCTCCTTCTGTATTTTCTTATTGATGGAAACTTCATGAAATTTGAAAATTGGTTAATCACGTAAACTTGACTTTTTAAATGAAAATCTAGAACCCTTGTGTGATCACCCCGGTTGAACCAAAATGGAATAATGAACATGTGGGTGTTGGCTTTGTTATGTGGCATGTGTTGGGGGTGTTTTGTGGGCTGTTGTGGTTTGGGGTGAGCAGCGGGGCTGCGACGTTTGGGTGGTGATCTTATTGGACTGGTTGATGGTGAAAACATGGAGGTGTGAAATGTTTTGTAAATGATGGTGTTGAAATAGGAAAAGGTTGGTTGTGGAAAATGCCTTTATTTATGAAAAGTGTTTTGATTATGAAAAGTGTTTTGAAGTAAAAAGGTGTTTTCAAATGCGGAAATGTTTTGTGTGTGGAAAGGGTTTTATGTGTGTAACATTGAAATAAATGAATGATGGAATGTTGTATGGTTCTGATAAACGTTTGTAAATGAAATGGCATGTGGTTGCTTGCGTTTTACCTAACCTTGGTTGTGGATGGAAGGGATATGTTTGTGAAAGGTTTTGTCTGGATGATAGTTGCCCAGTAGTAATAATTTGATTAAACCATTTCATGAAACATGAAAACCTAAATGGGGTTGGGGGATGATTGTTTGGTTGTTGATGCATGCTTCGTGGTAGCAGTGCCGAGGCACATGCTCAGTTCCACTTTTTAGGAAGCCATAGGATGGGCTGTGTGTTTGGTAT
The DNA here is from genome assembly GCA_963277665.1 of Viscum album. Taxonomy (NCBI): domain Eukaryota; kingdom Viridiplantae; phylum Streptophyta; class Magnoliopsida; order Santalales; family Viscaceae; genus Viscum; species Viscum album. Next base: position 963,810,463 of record OY728133.1, on the reverse strand, counting down.
ATGTATATATATAATTGTATCTTTGTGTTTTGTCGCACCACACCCATGTCAAGCACCTAGTGCCGAACACTCCCATTTTATGGGAGAGGGTGTTCCCCCTTAGTTACTAGCTCCTTCATGCTCCTTATTCCATAGGATATGATGGCTTGAGGTGAACATACACCCAAGACTCTTTGGGTAGGTATCGGAGGCTATGATGGCTTGAGGCGACCTTTAGCCCAAGACTCTTCGGGCAGGCTTACCGTTCCCAAGAACCTTTGGGATGAGGCCCAGGTGTCTGCGGGCGGGTTAGTGGTTGTGGCCCAGGTGTGCGCGGGCGAGATACGTGGTTGTGAGGCCCAGGTGTGTGTGGGAGGGATGCGTGGTTTGGCCCAGGTGTGTGCGGGCGGGATGAGTGTGGTAGCGTCAGGACGTTTGTCGTTAGGAAGAGCAGAATCTAATTAAGTGGGAAATGGTGCGGGGTACCCAATACTCTTGTTCTATATATATACTAAACTTGTTTGTGTTACTTGGTGAGTGTGACCAGTGAGGCTGGGTGGATAGTTTTTCCTTGTCAGTTTCTGGTTCTTCTGTTTTCTCACGGGACCTTAGGGTGTCTCCCCACTTGTGCACGAGAGCTTTAGGTTTCCCTACTGAGTATACTTGTATGGTCACCCTACATTTACTTTCAGGTTTCCAGGAGGACTACCAGGGCCGTGCGGGACCCTACTAGTCAGGCAGTTGGAGTTGTTGCAGTTGTTGTTTTCTTGTTTTATTTGGCATTGTACTTTTGAGCTTCCTTATACTTGTACCTTGTTATAAAAATTGTTTAAACATGCATGTGGGCTTGGTTTGGGTTTATTTATATACACTTGTTCTTTTCCCTTTTTGGTGGTTGACTTGTCCTATTTCCCGATCCAAAATAATAAAAAAGGGTAATGCCTCCCATATTTGTGAAAACTCATACCCTTGGTGCTAGTCGCCAACCCGGGGCCTACTAGAGGCGGGACTCGGGGGTCATTATCTCCCTTTCACCATTGCCAGCTCGGGAGGGGCATCTTTGGTGGGAGGGGGTCGTGACAGAATGGTATCAGAGGCTGATGGTTGAGAGATAGGATGGAGTCTGGAGTTAGGCACAGTGAGGATTTCATGGGATGGTAGGGAAACAGTGTTCGTTAATCTTGGTGCGTGACATAGGCCAGGGAAGACCGGCTAGGACACGGGATTTTAGGCCCCCCCGTGATCCGATGCAAGGACTCTGAGCCTACCGAACGACCAAGTGAGACTATATTGATTGCAGGGTAGAGACCCTAGGGAAGGTACATGCATCATAATGTTTGTGTTTTACTTGATTTGGGTGTTCTGGGAAAGAAATTGAAATAAAATGATAAATTAAAACTTTGAGTTTTTCATTACTACTTGGTCTTAGGCGTTCCCTGTTTACCGAACAACTATGGCACCTGGACGTCAACAGAATGGCAGAGGAGTGGGACAAAGACATTTTCATGCAATAGAAGTGGCAACCCTAGCAAGGCCAGAGATCAGGAGAGATGCTTCCGGTTTTACATAAATGCTCTCATTTATGTTTTGTTTAAATTCAAGATCACCACACTCCTTTGTTGAAACTCATTCTCGCCCATGCTTTGGGCCTGGAACTTTTTTTTTCATGAATTTATAATGCTAAGTTGTTTCCCTCTTTCCTTTAAATGTGTGTGAAGATCCCTATCATGTGGGGAGGGGAAGACCTAATACCTAATCGAGACGCATTAATGTGGATGCGATTTAACCCGTGCAGGCGAGTCAGTGCCGCCTAAAGCGGATAATATCTCGACATGGGAGAAGGAATTCCTCATGCCATGTGTTCGAGCAGTGTGTGGGTTGTACGTTGTTGGGTGCAGTGTAAGTTGGAAAATCCTAATATATGGAAGTGGGAAGGCTCATTACTTAATCGAGACGCATTAATGCGGATGCGATTAAACCCGTGTAGGTGAGTCAGTGCCGCCTAAAGCGGATAATATCTCGACATAGGAGAGGGAATTCCTAACTCACATAATTAGGGTTGTCGGTTGTTTCTTGTTATGACAAGAGGCCTGAGAGGTATCTTGAGGGGTGGTTGTTCGGACCTTTCCCCCTTTTATGGGTTGGTTTTAATTCTCGAGGACGAGAATGTTTTGAGAGGTATCTGGTGTAATGGCCCGGACCTCTCCGGTCCATTCCTTTATTGAAATCGATGTGGTCAACACGGCGCGCATAACAATGATAATTATTAATGATAAAAACGAAGAATAATTTATAAAAAATTAAAAGATGATTTGTCAGTTTATTATATTAAATAATAAAGATGGTGATATAAAGTGGGTGATTAATTAAATTAAAAGGGGTTTTAATTCTAAATAAGAATTTAAAAAAATAAGGCGTTTAGTTTAATATTAATTGATAAATTGTTGGAATTAAATTAGAATAATAATAATAGGTATTGTGTTATTAATATTATTCATAATATTAATGAGAAAATAATAAAATGAGTTGTGATATTTATTGAAAACAAATAAATGAAGATGCATAGAGGAAGCGAGGTGGTGCATTAATAATATTAAATGTGAGTTATTATTATGTAAGATAATAATAATAATGATGAAATAAATATGTATATATATATGTATATGTATATATATCGGGATAATTAAATTAAATGGTTTTAATTTAACAAAGTAAACCTTTATAAATTAATTGGAATTAAATGGGGAGGGGATGTGTTATTTCCACATTCCCCTTTTATAATTATACATTTTATATTATTATTATATTAATAGTTTAATAAATAATAATAAATGAAAAATAATGAGGTGCCACTTTTTGGTGCGTGATGAAATTTTGAGAAGAAATGAGATTGGAGAGAGAAAGAAAAAAAAGAATAAGATAAAAAAGATTAAATGAGATAATAAATGAAAATAAATAAATAAACAAAATAATCAAAATCCCATGTGAGGCGCATGGGAAGTAAATGTGTTGGGTGTGAGTGAATTGAAAATTATGATTGGAGAGAGACATATATCCTCTTTTTTTAAATAAATATAATAATATTATTATTATTTTGGGTGATCAAAACTTAAAAAGTCTATAACTTCTTCATATGGTGTCGGAATGACGAACCGTCAGCGGCAGTGTAATCTTGTAATTAAGATGGTCATTTTAAGACTAGTTATGGATACCTTTTTATGAGTTATTTCTTGTGTCAACGAAACACACATATTAATAAAATTAACGTCTTTTTTTAAAACGCGTGGAAACCGCGTGACGTGTCGTGTGTTGACCAGTCAAAACGCGTAACGGGTGTACGGTCACACCATGTATTCATCAATACACGCTGCATATTGTTTTACCTATTCGTTGCCTATATAAGAAAGGGTCTCGGATTATTTCCAGACCAATCGCTTCTTCTTCGCACGACGACACTCTTGGATGATCAAGAAGTCTTCCTCCTCTAAATTCTTCGTCCAAGCTCCGAATTACGATCTGTCAGCGGCCAAAGGATCGTAGAGATGAGACGAAGCTTCTAAGCCTGGACTTTTCACCTTTCCTTTCGGCCTTCCTTCTCCAGCTTCCATCCTAGGAGGCATTTGTCGGGTTTGGCAAAGGCGGGGGACACCGAAGGGCGTCGTCGGAAGCGACATGATCGAGACCTTTTGAGGTAGGGATCTCACCTTTGTCTCTCTAATTTGTGTATCATGTGTGGCGGGTATCCTTTTGTTTTCATGAGAAATGGTTGAACCTTTAAATAAAGATAATAACTGGTTAAAGAATGGGGTTGGGAAGTTAGTGATTGTTGTTACCATAATTTTTATATATCCTGTGATATTATATTTGTGAATTGAATGAGCTTCTACCTACTAAAAATCACAGTCGTTGGGGGCCTTTGCTTACGCAATTAGATGTTTCCCTCTCCTTCTATATTTTCTTATGGATGGAAACTTCATGAAATGTGAAAATTGGTTAATCACGTAATGTTGACTTTTTAAATGAAAATCTAGAACCCTTGTGTGATCACCCCGGTTGAACCAAAATGGAATAATGAACATGTGGGTGTTGGCTTGGTTATGTGGCATGTGATGGGGGTGTTTTTTGGGATGTTGTGGTTTGGGGTGAGCAGCGGGGTTGCGATGTTTGGGTGGTGATCTTATTGGACTCGTTGATGGTGGAAACGTGGAGGTGTGAAATGTTTTGTAAACGATGGGGTTGAAATGGGAAGTGGTTGGTTGTGGAAAATTCCTTTATTTATGAAAATTTTTTTGATTATGAAAACTGTTTTGAAGTAAAAAGGTGTTTTCAAATGGAGAAATGTTTTGTGTGTGGAAAGGGTTTTATGTGTGGAACTATGAAATAAATGAATGATGGAATGTTGTATGGTTGTGATAATCTTTTTTAAATGAAATGGCATGTGGCTGCTTGAGTTTTATCTAACCTTGGTTGTGGATGGCAGGGATATGTTTGTGAAAGGTTTTGTATGGATGATAGTTTCCCAGTAGTAATAATTTGATTAAACCATTGCATGAAACATGAAAACCTAAATGGGGTTGGGGATGATTGTTTGGTTGTTGATGCATGCTTCGTGGTAGCAGTGCTGAGGCACATGCTCAGTTCCTCTTTTTAAGAATCCATAGGTTGGGATGTATGTTTGGTATATGTATATATATAATTGTATCTTTGTGTTTTGTCACACCACACCCATGTCAATCACCTAGTGCCGAACACTCCAATTTTATGGGAGAGGGTGTTCCCCCTTAGTTACTAGCTCCTTACTTCTCTTTCTTCCATAGGATATGATGGCTCGAGGTGAACTTACACCCAAGACTCTTCGGGTAGGTCTCGGAGGCTGTGATGGCTTGAGGCGACCTTTAGCCAAAGACTCTTCGGGCAGGCTTACCGTTCCCAAGAACCTTCGGGATGAGGCCCAGGTGTCTGCGGGCGGGTTAGTTGTTGTGGACCAGGTGTGTGCGGGCGAGATGTGTGGTTGTGAGGCCCAGGTGTGTGCGGGCGGGATGCGTGGTTTGGCCCAGGTGTGTGCGGGTGGGAAGAGTGTGGTAGCGTCAGGACGTTTGCCGTTAGGAAGAGCAGCATTTAATTAAGTGGGAAATGGTGTGGGGTACCCAATACTATTGTTCTATATATATACTAAACTTGTTTTTGTTGCTTGTTGAGTGTGACTAGTGAGGCTGGGTGGATAGTTTTTCCTTGTTAGTTTCTGGTTCTTCAGTTTTCTCACGGGACCTTATGGTGTCTCCCCACTTGTGCACGAGAGCTTTAGGTTTCCCTACTGTGTATACTTGTATACTCACCCTACGTTTACTTTCAGGTTTCCAGGAGGACTACCAGGGCCATGCGGGGCCCTACTAGTCGGGCAGTTGGAGTTGTTGCAGTTGTTGTTTTCTTTTTTTTCTTTTGCATTGTACTTTTGGGCTTCCTTATACTTGTACCTTGTTATAAAAATTGTTTAAACATGCATGTGGGCTTGGTTTGGGTTTATTTATATACACTTGTTCTTTTCTCTTTTTTGTGGTTGACTTGTCCTATTTCCTGATCCAAAATAATAAAAAAGGGTAATGCCTCCCATATTTGTGAAAACTCATACCCTTGGAGCTAGTCGCCAACCCGGGGCCTACTGGAGGCGGGACTCGGGGGTCATTATCTCCCTTTCACTATTTCCAGCTCAGGAGGGGCATCTTTGGTGGGAGGGGGTCGTGACAATCATAGACATTTTCCTCAACCAATATTGATGTTTCGGGTTTGTGGCAACATGGGGCACCTATATATGTTATACAGGATGCATCTGCATGCTAGTGTTGAGGGAGAAGCTGCACTAAGTTAGAGTGTTGGAATGTGGTCTTCTATTCCAAATAGGTCTAGCTGATAGAGTTCTACTGGAAGAGGTGGTAGAATTAGTGGATGTGTCTTTTCAAGGAAGGACTGCATGTATCAGTAGTGTGGTTCTAGTCAAAGGAGTTAGACAACACCAAATGGAATAGGGGTGGGACAGTTTCATGAAGTGTATCATACACTTACAGAAAGTGAGGCTAGTCCATTAACAGTGAGAGTATTGTTCTAGTTGCTTATAAATTAGCTATTGACTTGTTTAATACCAGTGACTCTCAATCCATTATATCTACAAATACATTTAATGGTTACAGCCTGGAGGTGGAGTCTCTATGTGAGGTGATGATTATCGATACATCGTTGGGAGCACAGTCTAGGGACATCTGTTTACGAATGGAATGTTCACTTGAGATGGAAGAGTATCATTTTCATTGGTATACCTATGTCCTTTATATGAGGAGATTTGACCAAATTATGTGTATGGACTTCCTACTCACATACTGAGTCCACATATATTTTTTCTGCATTAGTGTGAATATTGTATCTTTTATGGGAGATGACTATGTTTTTTATACAGAATGGGGTATCCATGAATACTGAGATAGGCCAATTACTTATCAACTGGAAGAGCACACATCCCATGTTTCTAGACATTTGCTTAATGATGGCAGTGGAAGTCAAGACTAACACCCACCAATAGTAGAATAATTTCATTATGTCTTTCTTGAATACATTTTAGTTTTTCCACCTGTAAGAGATTTGGACTCCACTATTGATCTCATGTTAGGGGCTGAGCTGGTATCTATTCCACCTTATAGAATGGCACCAACTATTCTTCAAGAGATCAAAACATATTTGGAGGATTTAATAGATAAAGGGTTAATCCCTCTATGTATGTCACATTGGATATCACCTATTTTGTCTACAAATATGGCCAAAAGGAATTTATGCCCTTGTGTCAATTACTGGAAAATGGATAATGTAATACCCCAACCTTAAACAATACATTATATTGAATTAAGTTAATTATTCAAACTGAGGATCTTTTTTGGTTTATAGATTTAATAAATTTGGTCATAACATATATATAAATTCTTGAATATTACTTGCAAACACTTCTACTTAGTATCTATTTTTTCATAAAATAAAAAATCATAAAAAAAGAAAGATGTCTAGTTCAATGTTTTAGATATAATTACTTTTCCATGATACCATCCTTGATTTTATTCATCTTTATGTCCAATAGAAAACATCTATAAAACATAGGATGCATATAAAATGATTATTAAGGTATATAAAATACGGAGTGAAAACATTAGTCTAAGAATCCATACAAATCAAAGAAATCATAAATTACAATCATAAAACATAATCCCTTTAACATGCCTCAAAAAAACAGAAGATTTAGGAATAACACATAGAAATAAAAAATATAAAGGCAACATGTGGAATCCATAATGTACTTACATTTTAGCTTTCACAGCTACATTAGGAGTTACACATGGAATACCCATCATATTATATCACCTAAATCTCTTAGGGTAAACATTAACATTTACCTTCATCTTGTTACCTAATGCATTGGGTTGTAATATCTTGATCACCCACCCTAGGTTTATCACAAAGCCACTAGATTTCTTAATCAATTCCTAATAACCATATAATATTCATAACACATAAGACATGCATAAACGAAATATATCATTTCCACATCACAATAAAAATATAAAATTTCAATATATTGACACAATCAACTGACATATAACATTCAAAAATAAGAGTTTTGAATTAATGTGTCTCATAACACTCTGAAAATTTTGAAAAAAATTTACACGTGAAAACACTCATTTAAATGTAAATAAATACATAAAATCATTTCTAAAATATCAACGTGAAATATAAATATTTAGAATATTAAATCATTAAAACATTTAAAATGATGTTTTAGATAACGAATCCTTTACCACATGTGAAAATCATTAATTAATGAATAATTTCAATGAAAACTATAAATTTCATGATAATATAGATATTCATGATATAAAATGTCAAAATGGTTGTATATACACCATATAGGATAATGAAGGCACATAATATCAAGGTATGCCATAATGAAAAGTAATTCAGATGTAGTACCTTAAGAATATTTTACCATTAGATTAAGGATATTCCAATGAAATAATTATTTGTGAAAATTATAAATACACCCTATATAAGTGTATATTTTGTATACTACAATCTGAGTTAATTCACACATATTAATAGCATGACATAATCAATAATTAGATGTTTAAACCAAAGAATTGAAATTTGGTTAAGAAGTTCCCTTAAAAAAATTCATCAACCTAACAGCATCACATAAAAAAATACAAAATGAGTTGATGAGAGAGAAAATGGTCTCTCATCACATTCAAATTAAATTTATATAATTAAATATAAATAAGATCATATCCCAACATTTTATAATTGAAATTTATAGACATAACATAAAATAAGTCTTTGAATAGAAGAGGAAGATGAATGGTTACCTTACCGATTTGGTAACATATGAAACATATACAACTTGAAATAAAGACTATACAATGAAGATGTAAATATCCATAAATTAACATATAAAACACAAATAATAATTTCATGGGTAGTACATACACCACAAAATGGTAATAGTGGTAAATATAGCATGACTCTCATGGGAATAAAAAGTGCGATTAAAACACCTACAACATGTCCGAATTTTCTTGTATGTTTCTTTTCCTAATAAATAATAAACTATAGTTAATTTATAATTTATTAATAACCATTTTCATATTTATTATTCCTTTTATATCACTTATTACCAATCTATAATAATAAGTTAATTATCTGAGTTCATATCGGATATTTTGTCGATGTTCTGAACTTGGGACAAAAATGAACTTATTATAATTACAAATTATCCCTGGGGTAAAAATTTCATTATCTCTAAAATGATATTCACTATTTTGATATAATAAATATTATATATTTATAGTATTATTTTTTGATAATTTTCCATATCATTTGGATATATGAAAATGGAAATTCTTCATTCATGGAGACGATAAGCCATACGTAAGAATGAACTATACATTCATTTCATTTTTTCATTTTTAATGGAATGAAAACCAATTTATTCATAGTTATATTATTATTGTACTATAATATAATATTTTATATACATTTCATAATTTCATAAACACCATCGATTATATGTTTAATGAATGGAATGAACGGGTCATATCATTTTGAGGGGGTGCTAGTCCACACTTCCTCTAATGAAATTATCGTATTTATACAACATGAATAGTATAAAGGAATGTTACAAATGTGAATTACAGAATAATAGATATAAAATAAATAAAATAGATATCATAAATAATTATAGTTCCATCACAATGGCAACCATGAGAGGTGGTAGGGGAAAATCGAACTATCATCATTTTGTGAGGCAGTAGTTCTCCATACAATGAAAACATATGTTCATTACCCATTAGACAAAGGTACCTATAAATTTAGTTCGAATACACCTCATAAAAACAAAATAGTATATTTAGGATACATGTGTTTTTATGTAAACACTGAATTTGAAACTCCTAGTGAGTGAAGAAGTAAAATAAAATATGAGAACTTGAGGAAATATGTTACATTAAAATTGGGTAACTCCCTTTGGGTTGAAAAAAAAGGTAATATTGAAGATACTTTATCCTATGGTAAGGATTCTAGGAGGAATATAGGGTTTGTGGGAGAATATTTTAGTTGATGAGGGATGAGAAAATGGGCTTAATAGGTGTGAGTAATTAGTTATAGGTGGAGTTCTGTTATAAAATGGAGGAGGAGATCTTTTGGAAGGTTTGAATGTATTATTTTATTATAAAATGAATTTTTTACATAAGAACCAAAACTAGGTAAATTCTAATATAAGACGAATTAAAGAAGAAATAAATTCATCCAATAATAATTGAACAGGTTTTCAGACATTTTTTAATCCTAATCATTTTTTATTTAACCCTTTTTTAACTTATTTAACTTTTTCCATGTCTTCTTGTATATTCATACAATATAATTAATATATTAACAATAAAATTCCTAGAACCCAAAATTTGATAATTAATGAAATTTATAACATCATAAATGTAATTTGGCAGAATATTAGTTTTTAGAACCTTTTTATCATTTAATAAAATATTACTTAATTTAAAAACTCATCTATGAGTATTTTTATACTATTAATATTAGGAATTTTTAGAAATTCATTACAACTTTATAATTTATAAAATACTTTATTAATTCAAATATAACAAGTCATAATCGTCCATAAGTTTCAGGGATGAAATAAAAAGTTTTGAAATAAATTTATATTTATATTTTTAATCTCATTTATTTAAAACATTCATTAATGAGGTAATAATTACATCATCATTGCGTCATTACTAAATTTATTTATTTTTTGTCTTAAAATAATAATAATAATACCATGATGTAGGATATCTTTTTATCATTCCAATTACTATAAATTGTCCAATATATCCATAATATAACCCCCCATTAATTTTTTTTAAAATAACAATACATGTTTATGATATTTTTATTTTTACATTAAATAAAAAGTTATTAATGTCATTAACCTATCCAAGATGCATTATAAAGACAAAAGTATCTCCAAGGATTTTCTTGGTAATACCATACTAATCCAATAAAGTTATGAAAATTTTTATTTTAATTTTATATTTTTATAATATAATTTTTACCATTAATTACCCTATTTACCTTTAACCATGGAAAATAAGAATAAAAGATATTATTCATAGAAAAAAAATTCATCGTATTAAGCCAGATTTTACATACTGATGAAAACCATGTATGTTGTATTTTTGAAATTCTATATATAAAGGTGATAAAATTTCATTTAAATAAAAAAGTCAATTTTTATGCAGTGTTTTTCACTATTTATTAAAAAATTAATATTTCCAAAAAAATAAAAAAAAAATCACACAATGATAATTTGGATATTTAGAATTCAAAAATGATTTCTAATTTTCTAACATCAAAATATAGAAGTTTCAATAATTAATTTAATATTAATTTTTGTTGTCAAAACTATAAATCATGTGTTTATGATGTAAAAACTACAAAAAATTGGCAAGTGTTTAGGTCTAATTTCAAAGTTGAATTACATAAAGAGACCAAAATTGGATTAAATCGTAATAATATAATAAAATTACACTTTAAAAACATTTAAAAAGATAATTCATAAATATCAATCAATCAGATGAGAATACTTTTTTGATCTAAAATTCATTATTTTTCACTATTAATTATAAATGAACTGTTTTGAAAATATATGAATAATTTATCCAAAGTAAATTTTGATATCACACTTCTAAAGAACATTTAATAAACTTGTATAATCATATTGCCTTTAGTTTCATTCATTCCCTCCAATATAATAGCTAGGAGTTAATATATAATTATTAAACATTAAAAAATATGAATATTTCATAATATTTATTTTCCTGAGATGTTTCTCCCTTACCCCTATTTGAAAATTACATCCTCTCCATTTTAAAATTGGACTCATAAACATCATTTAAAGTCCCACATCGGAAAAGGAGTCAATTAAAAATCTCTTTAATGGAAATATATAGAAGTTAAAAGGTCACCTAAGATAACACATACTAGGATTCCCTGAAAACAATGATATGGAGGAGAAACTATGTGTCATGTTCAGATTGACAGTGATGAAAAAGATGATTAGAAGAATGTAAACCGCAAAAAACCTCAAACATGTGACAGGGTAAACCATCGTTGATTCCATAGTAAGAAATGTAAATGGAAAACGTTTTTGATTTTTGTTTCCCTTTAATAATGTTGTATAAATTTATTTATGATATTGACTCAGAACATAACGAAATATATGTTCCTTTCATGTAGAGATACATCCTTTAATAAATTTTTAAAATGAACTCATCTTTTCTCCAAAAGATGAGTATTCATGATGGCATGGTCACCATTGATTTACTAAAATCTACATCTAGAGAATCAAATAATCTAAAATAGATGAACAACATATTTTTAATGCCTTTAGACATTAACCAAAACCAAAATGGTTAGTATAAGATTAGATAATCCCCAAAAAGAATAATCTTTTATAAAAATAAAAAACAACTCTTAATATAAAAAATTAAAAAAATCAATACCCAATGATCAAAAAAAGACCATTTAAGAAAATATTTCCTTAATATACATCAATATATTCAAAAATAAGATTGAATCCCAAAAATATTGATGGATTTGATCACCTAGTCTTCCCTGATAAATCGTAACATTTATCTCCAAATAACATCAGGTACTCTTAAAGTATCATATTAGAATGTAATTAACCTAATAAAATATTCTCTAGGATAGGTTAATCATTTTTATAAATAACCCAAATTTCTATATTTCCACAATATAATTCATAGATTCTTTCAAAATAAAATTCTATCATCACTCTCAAATTATATCTCATTATATTCTATTTTTCATAGGTATATTGTTTTCCCAAAAGATAAAACATATTCCAAAATATCCTTTTAACTTAATAACCAAAGGATTTTCCTATAAAATGTATAGCCATTTTATAAAACATATGTTGCCAATATAAACTTATTCCTGATCCAAAAAATCATTTAACTAAATAGAAATAGTCATACTAACCAGAGACATCATATAGTCTAGTGGTATGAAATAAATCTCAATCGCACTTTGGTTGTGGGTTCGATTCTCGAAGCTTTGTTCGATGTGATGATTTTACACCCGATCTGCATGTTGTCCTTTTAAAAAAATTTATAATTTTATAACATTCCCAAAAATGACATAAATTTCTCAAAAATAACCATAACATATTTTAACACCAAATTTTATCTCATAACTCATATTTTCATCCCTAAATCTAAGAACATGTAATTGCCTCAAATTCATGGATCATGTAAACCCAAATATTTCATTATAACTATATCCACAAAATATAAGACAAACATTAGTTCAATAATATGTTCACATATCAAACCTTTGAGATAAAAATACTAGAAAAAGTCTTCCAATGTAATCCCATCATCAAAAGAGCCTTAATACATTAAAGCATTTCGTCATCCTAAAATCTATCACAAGTATCCAATCCCTTATCTGTATTCTTATTATGCATTAAATGTTCTTCATGATACATTAACCATTCTTTTCCAATATATTCCGCTATACGTATTTCCTAAAAAAAAATCATGAATCATATCCTAAGATTCAATAATGTCAAAAAATCAGCTATGAAATAATACATACCTTTCATTTGTCATTATCAGTTACCTCATATTCAATTGGAATTGCATTACGAATTGGTAAACACATATTTTTAAGATCCGACTAATCCCATTCATGATCGCTATTTATAAGAGAAATATTTTTATATTGACCATGCACAGAACCTTTAAAACATTCAATTGATCTTTCAAAGTCAATATCATTCCCTTTCTGGGATTCAACAAGATTATTCCTTTTTCCATGGTGGGTTCTTACTTTATGACCTTATCTACCAAATTTGAAACATATTCTCGTCCCATTGAATCATTTTACTAGGTATTTCATTCCACAATATTGAATCAATATTGATTTGAATATATATACCTCTATGAATATTTCTTGAATCTTCAAAGTGATTTGTTTCTTGCATATATGATACCTTATATAAATCACCACGGTTAAGGTGGTCAATCATGACTAAAAATATGTGGTTGAGAATAACCAAATGAGTTCTCATTGTAGCTACCATTTCATTTTGTTTCTTATTCAAAAACAAATCATTGTTTTTATCACAACCCAGGTTACTTTGGTACTTCCTAGATCCTTTTATTTACTAAAACCAAATGATCAGTGTGACTATATCAAAAAAAATTTCATATAATATATTATGTAGTGGGTACACACTAAGATATACTTATTCATTTAATTATAAACTCATTTGATGTCTCTGAAATAAATAGGACTCTTTCTAATATGTGAACCATTATGGTTAGGTCAATTATTCTTAAATAACACTCTAACCACTAAAATTATCTAAACCGGCCACTGATACAGACTATAAGGCCCCAGCCTTAAAAATTACATAATATTAAATTATGTTAATGACTCACATTACATATATTTTTGGGATTACAAATATAATGAAATAGGTCACAACTTATACATAAAAACTTGAATATTACATGTAGACACTTATACTCAGAATCCATTTTTCATAAAATAAAAACTCTTAAAAAAGAAGCATGACTAGTTCTATGTTTTAAACAACATGGCTATTTGATGACCCCATCCATGACCCCTATTCATCTTTATGTCTTGAAGATATTTTTTTAAAAAATGGGATGAGCATAAAAATCATAGTATGGCATAAACAATAAGGAATGAAAAAATTAGTCCCAGAATATATACAAATCCAAGAAATCATACTTTTCAATATTAAAAAAAATATTTGTAACGTACCACACAAAATCATAATATTTTTGAATAACACATAGAAATCATATTCATGAATGTATCTTGTGGAATACATAACAAAATTACATTTTATCTTTCAAAACTACATAGGGAGTTACACTTTCAATTGTCATTGCAGTATATTCTCTAAATCCCTCATAATAAACATTAATGATTACCTCTATCATGATACCCAATGCATTGAAGATATATCTCGGGCTCACCCACCCATGGTTTATCACAAAACCACCAGTATTCATAAATAATTTCCAATACCATAACATATTAGTTACACAGAAAACAAGGCAAAAATAAATATAATGTCTCCACATTGCATTCATAATTTATCATTTCAATATATTGACACAATTAATCAACTTAAAACATTCAAAAAGTAATATTTTTGAATGAAACTGTCCCAGACCAATTTGAAAATTATGGAATAAATTTATAATTTCAAACAAACATATCAATATAAATAAATCCTTAAAATAATTTCTAAAACATGGTCATGACATAGAAGGATTTAGAAGATTAAATATTTAAAACATTTAAAATGATGTTTCAGTAAAATATGTACATAAATGTAATAGAAATAAGGATATATAATAACAAAACCTAGCATTTGAAAATTTAAATTTATAGTCATAACATAAATGAAGTCTTTTACTAGAAGAGGAAGGCGAAAGGTTCCCTAACCAATTTGGTAACATTTGGTAGTGGGTACACACTAAGATATACTTATTCATTTAATTATAAACTGATTTGATGTCTCTGAAATAAATAGGACTCTTTCTAATATGTGAACCATTATGGTTAGGTCAATTATTCTTAAATAACACTCTAACCTCTAAAATTATCTAAACCGGCCACTGATACAGACTATAAGGCCCCAGCCTTAAAAATTACATAATATTAAATTATGTTAATGACTCACATTACATATATTTTTGGGATTACAAATATAATGAAATAGGTCACAACTTATACATAAAAACTTGAATATTACATGTAGACACTTATACTCAGAATCCATTTTTCATAAAATAAAAACTCTTAAAAAAGAAGCATGACTAGTTATATGTTTTAAACAACATGGCTATTTGATGACCCCATCCATGACCCCTATTCATCTTTATGTCTTGAAGATATTTTTTTTAAAAAATGGGATGAGCATAAAAATCATAGTATGGCATAAACAATAAGGAATGAAAAAATTAGTCCCAGAATATATACAAATCCAAGAAATCATACTTTTCAATATTAAAAAAAAATATTTGTAACGTACCACACAAAATCATAATATTTTTGAATAACACATAGAAATCATATTCATGAATGTATCTTGTGGAATACATAACAAAATTACATTTTATCTTTCAAAACTACATAGGGAGTTACACTTTCAATTGTCATTGCAGTATATTCTCTAAATCCCTCAGAATAAACATTAATGATTACCTCTATCATGATACCCAATGCATTGAAGATATATCTCGGGCTCACCCACCCATGGTTTATCACAAAACCACCAGTATTCATAAATAATTTCCAATACCATAACATATTAGTTACACAGAAAACAAGGCAAAAATAAATATAATGTCTCCACATTGCATTCATAATTTATCATTTCAATATATTGACACAATTAATCAACTTAAAACATTCAAAAAGTAATATTTTTGAATGAAACTGTCCCAGACCAATTTGAAAATTATGGAATAAATTTATAATTTCAAACAAACATATCAATATAAATAAATCCTTAAAATAATTTCTAAAACATGGTCATGACATAGAAGGATTTAGAAGATTAAATATTTAAAACATTTAAAATGATGTTTCAGTAAAAAATGCTTTACCCCTTTAGAAAATATTTAATAAAATAATAACATAAAACAGTAAATATGATGAGAATATAAAAATTAATAGTATAAAATGTAAAATTTTCTATATATACACCTTATTGGACAATAAAGGTGCACAATATTAAGATATTCCTCATTGAAAAGAGATTGTGACACAGTCCCGTACAAAGCTTTTACCATTATATTATGAATAAATAAATAATATAATTATGTCTTAACAATATAACTACTCCCAATATAAGTGGATATTATGTGTAAAACAATCAGTGTTTATTCACATATATTATAGCATGAAAAAAATCATGAATTAAAAATTTAACCCAATGAATTGAAATTGGATAAAGAAGATCCCTTACAAAAAATCAGCATCCTAACAATGTCATATACAAATTCTGAAAATGAGTTACTGAGAGAGAAAAGGGTGTCTCATAATATGTACATAAATGTAATAGAAATAAGGATATATAATAACAAAACCTAGCATTTGACAATTTAAATTTATAGTCATAACATAAATGAAGTCTTTTACTAGAAGAGGAAGGCGAAAGGTTCCCTAACCAATTTGGTAACATTTGAAAATTGTGGAAAATATATCTTGAATCTCATGAGAATAAAAAGTTAGATGAAAACCCCTTACCGAAATCTAAACTTGTCTTGTATGTTCCATTTCATTCATGAATAATAAAATTAAGTTAACTTATACATGTTTAATAACCTTTTTTAATTTTATTATTGTAACACCCCATATTTTTATAAATATAAAGAGAAATCCATTGCACTTTGTTTTTAGTATATATTTTTAACTATCCTTTAAAACATAACTCTTCTACTTCTATGTTTTGAATTTCAAGAAACTATCATCTACAATTGTGTTCTGTATGTTATTCAGAGTCTATTGGAACGAACTTGTTTTTTTAGTGAATAGTAACATACCCTCATGAATAGTAATATGAATAATAATATGATAGTTATGAATAATAAATTTTATTATTATTTTATTTTATTATGGATTTAAGATAATAGCATCGAGGTTAATTTTTCATTGTGATATAGAAGTAGTTACAAAATTAGAATTGTTAACTATTAAATTAAGTATGATTTTATTTAAAAATTAAATAAATAACATTTAGAAAATTATTTTGAAAAAATGGAATTCATTTTTGAATTCTTCACATCCTTAAATAGTTAGGGTAAATTTTGGGAATTTTTCTGAAACAACTGATTTTTTGGTGAATAGTAAAAAATACAGATTTAAGTTTTGGTGTGTTAATGACAATAATAATGATATAATAATTATTTAACAAATCTGGTCTAAATTTATATAGTTAAATAAGATGTTATGTGTCCCATGTGGATTATACAATGGGAAAATACCATGGGGAAGAACATGGTTTTGCAAATACCACTCATGAGTTGTCCTTTCAAAATTGTTAAAATAATCTCTCACTTTTCCAATAAATTACAACTCTTACCTTCATTTAATTCATTCAAAATTCTACCTCAACGAAGATCTGGCATCCTTACATTCATAATAGTCTTCTTAGGGTTTCCTCAATCCCCCAAAGTCCAAACCATCATGTTCTAACAGTTACTCTACAAGGTAAAAAAATTATCAATTTCATTATTTTCCTATTCATGTTCCCTTTTATGTGGTATAACATTCACGTATCCATACCATGTAATTATTTCCTTATTATTATTGATATAATCAATATTATGATTCATTTCTAGATTTTTTACCCTTGTCCCAACTTTTTTTAATATTTTCTAAAACCATGTTGTCTAGTCGTTACTCTGCCGAATTTTTGTATGGGCTTTCTAAATTATTCATTTATTTTGAGTGCCTTTCTCATTATTTCTTCATCTATTATTACCCAAGTGTCATGAAATATCCAGAATCCGGTATATTATAGATTTTCTCATGTTCGTGGAAAATTTATCATCATTTTTCTTCTCCTCTCCCACTTATTTAAGGAATAAAAAATTGTCTGTGATGTGTCGAATTACCGACATCGTGGACGATGTGATTTCAATTTCCATTGATTATTTCAAGTATGGTCATGAAACCACTTTTATTGTTGAACAAGTTTATAATATCTGTATTATTTATCATCAATGGTTCTGTAATTCTTTTTTACTCATGGTTCTAATTTATAAGACAAAATGAGGTTGTTATTATCAAATAACCACTAAAATGATATAAACAAACATCATTAATGTTTTAACTTTTGAATCATCCTCATGTTAAACATGAAAACGATAAATGGTATACATTATGATACTATAAATAAATAAAAACCTTTCCATTCCAATTCTATAATTTTAATTCCAATCGACAAGAACATCCACCATGAACCAATCATGGAAATCGTGTTAAGAACTCACCCAAAAATAGTGCAAGGACAGACATACTAAAAATTAATGGATGAAATGTTGTTATGAAATGATAATATAAGATGTTATAAACATGAAAATGTTTCTATAAAATACTAATGAACACTTTTGTAACCATTATACTGGATGTTTAAACATGTTTGAAGTAAAACAATCCTGGGGTAAGGGAATTCATAACTCGATTTCCATTCTTTAGGTTAACCTTATACCTCATTATTTATGAGATATTTAAATTGTTTGTTTGATGGGTAATTTTTATATTATGTTTTATTATGTTTATTTATAGTATATATACATACCCCATCCAATCTATTAAGTCTCTCTACAATTTTATTATATTTATAAGGGGATTTCCTTTACAAATCCCCATTTTAATTTCGATTTTACAAAATTCCAACGTAATATTTTTATGGAATTATTCATGTTGTATGATAATGTTTTGGTTCTATGGCGTTATTTATGATGACAGGTGGGACCTATATCTCCCTCAAATGCATTGGGTATGTGTATGTTGGAGGTTTTCTCTATGGTTACTCCATGTGTAACTGCGATGCTTACAAAAATTAAGGTAGCTGTGAGGGTAAAAAATAATAAGGTAGCCAAGAATGGTTACAAAATTATGTATGTAATGCCCAGAGATACATTTATGATTATATTTGAGTTCTCATGTTTTGTGGGGATCTTGTTTAAATCTCATGTTACACAAATTAAGTATATATGGGTGAAAAGAATGTCTTTTGAAAATGATTTCATACGTTATGAGTATTCATAGACTAATGTGATATTTCCTTATTTTCCATCCATTACTGAGCTTTTGTGCTCATCCCAAGTTTCTAAATGTTTTTTCACATGTTAATGGATGTGTAATAGAAGGATTTAATCCATGATAAATGTTGAATAATTGTCAAGGAGTCTTGTTATATGTTTTAATGTTATATATTTTGAAAAAAATGGTAACTATTTTAATGGTATCCACTCTATAAAAATATGAATTTCTTTTCCTAATTCTATAAATCCCTACACATGAAAAGATACTCAATGTAAAAGGATGTTTTTTCAAGACCAAGTTCACGATTATGTATTTAATAAGGTCCAATCCTTATTGTTGGTATCAGAGGAAGGTTTAGATAACATTAGGGGTTAGGGTGTTGTTAATTGAATACCATAAATTAATTTAACTCTATAATTAATTAGATATTTTTTATAATTTTACAATTACCATGTTACTTCATCTAAGACATGTTTGTTCAGAATGGTTGTCTGCAGAAGGAACAAGGATATTGAAGAGGAGATGCACCGAAAGAATGGCATCCTTCCGGAACTACATCATAGAAAAGTACGGGTTGGAATCGAGAAGTTTGTGACAGTGATGGCTCAGCTATCGTAGGAAATAAATGGTCGCGGCATCCATGCATGAGAACCAATATATGCACCACAACTGAACATGACCGTAGTGGGACATTTTATTAGAAAACATCCTCATGCATTCAATGTATCTTTTGATCATGTTGCAGCTGATTGATGGATTAAATCCCCTAAAATGATATTTGATGATATGGGATGTTCAGACATTCAATAGTTTAGTATTTCCATTTATCTTCTTGAAGGGGAAGCATATCAGCGGTGGCCAATGGTAAGGAATATCAGAGGTAGAGAGGATTTTGTTGCCTTAGGGTGGGAAGAATGTAAATGTATTTTCCTTGAAAAATATTTTCTTAAGGTGGTGCGACATAGAATAGAGAAGCAATTCCATTAATTGAAATAGAAGAAGGAAGAATCAGTGGCTGTGTATTAAGAAAACTTCACCCGACTGGTGAGGTATTCTCCAAATCTTATTTTGGATATTGATAGAAAAATCAACAGCTTTTACATAGTATTGAACCAAGGTATCAAAGAACATTGGCCTCCCGTGAATTCAAAAGTTATGAGAAACTTGTACGATGTACTGAGAGGGTAGAGATGGAGTTTGCTGATGATCATGTGCATTTTGGAATCAAATAGAAGAAGAGTATGAGTTATGAAGTAATGGGTATGAATCAACAAAAGAAATCTGATAGTAAGAAAATCCAATTTCCAGTTTGTTAAAACTTTTGAAAGAAACACCCTGGTGAATGTCTTATAAAAATTGGGAAGTGTATGAAATGTGGTATGTTTGGATATATGTCCTGAGATTTTAACGAAAATTATCCAAAGACTAATCCTGATAATCAGAATGTAAAGTTTGTTAAATGTGGTGAAATGGGTCCTTATGCAAATACCTACCCAAGGAGAGATCCGAAAGATTCAAAGAATCCATACTACAAGCAGAATGGTGTAGTGAGATACTCTATGACTACATCAGCATATGTCATGCCATCCAATGGAGTTGTATCATGTACATAGTTTTTTCACTTAGATTTTTCTAATGTTTTGTTTGATATGAGGTCTACACATTCCATCATCCCTGATAAATTTTCTCGCAAATTTAAAATATCACCTCAACAAATGAGACCTGAACATTTTGTTAAAACACCATGGTGGAAATGTTATAGAAAATAGGAATTATAAGAATCTTTCTATTCTGGTATGTGGAATGAAATTACCTGCAAACATTACCCTTAGTTGAGTTTGATGTTATTCTGGGGATGGACTGGCTTTTTGATTATTATGATAAGATTTAATGTAGAGATAAAGAAGTTGTTTTTCAGAAATATTTTTTGTTTGTATACAGGAATGAACCCATACAGTTGATAACATATCAGGAAGTTGAGAAACTATTGAAATATAGAAATGAAAGTTATCATACTCATTTTATTGAAAACAAGGGAACTATTAAAATAAATTATTTTCCAGTGATAAATTAATACCTTGATGTTTTTTTTAATGAGTTATCCAGTTTCATACATGATCGAGAAGTCGAATTCACAATTGTCTTAGTTCCCAATGATAAGACAATTTCAAAACCACCATATCATATGGTTCCAATAGAACTTCTTGGATTGAAAAATCAGTTGCAGGATTTTCATGACAAAGGACTAATTCATCCTAGAATATCACCATGGGGAGCCCCATTTTTATTTTTTAAATATAATGAAGGTTCCACGAGACTTTTCATTGATTATAGTGCTTTAAATAACATCACTGTTAGAAAAAGTATCATTTGCCTCATATTGATGACTTGTTTGATCAGCTCTTGGCTGCTCTGTAATTTTCCAAGTTTGACTTGATATCTGGATACCATCATCTGAAGGTGAATGAGGATGACATCCAGAAAACAACCTTTCGTAATAGATATGGGAATTATGACTTTGTTTTTATTCCATTTGAATGAACAAATGCACCTGTTTTATTCATGAATCTTATGAATAGAGTATTTCATGCGATCTTTGATATGTTTTTTGTTGTATTTATTGATGAAATTTATGTATTTTAAAAAATTAATGAGGAGGAATAAAAACATATAAGGATTGTTTTTCAAACATTAATATAAAATAAACTATACAGAAAATTCAGCATTTGTGAATTTTGGTTGAAAAATATTTCTTTTCTTGGGAAAATTGTAAATATGGATGGAATAACTGTTGATCCTGCCAAAAAAAGTAGTTGATGAATGGCCAATACCCACAAATGTTACAGAGATTCATAGTTTTTTGGGTCAGTAGTTTATTACTGACAGTTTGTCAAGAACATTCAACGGTTATCTAGAATAATAACTAAGGTAACACGGAAAGGTATTAAATTTGGTTGGACAGAGGAATGTGATGTTTTTTTCAGGATCTAAAGAAGAGATTGATGAATTCTCCAGTTTTGGCCGTACCTTCCCGAAATTTTTATTTTTTCATATAATGTGATTTTTCTTTGAAGGGACTAGGTTTTTTTGATGCAGAATGATCAGGAAAGTGTTTATGCTTTGAGACAACTTAAATCTCATGAGAACAATTTCCCCACAAATGATTTGTAATTTGCAGGTGAGGTTTTTTTCTTTGAAACATTAGAGGCATCATCTATACGGAAGAAAATTCCAAACATATACAGACCATAAAAGTATAATCTATATATTCACTCAGAAGGAATTAAACATGAGGCAGAAAAGATGGCTAGAATGTATAAAGTATTATGACTGCATGATCAATTACCATCCTGGAAAAGAAAACAATGTAGCGGATTCCTTAAGCCAGAATAATCATGCATCATTAACCATGTAACATTTGGAACATGATCCCCTGATTAATGATTTGATGAATTTTTGTTTAGAATTTATTGTTTTTGGGAATAACTATGTTTTGTTTCAGGTTTTAGTGCAGTATTCGTTATTAGACAGAATTAAGAAAGCGCAGAAGGTAGACCATGGGCTATAGAAAAAGTTATATTTGGTTAAAATAGGTATGTTTCCAGAATTTAGCATTGATAAATTTTGTGTTTTAATATTTGAAAAATGTTTTTCTGTGCCTAGTGATTCACAGTTAAAGAATGGTTCAATGTGCGAATCTCATAGTTCTCCATTTTATGTTCCTCCTAGTAGTACTAAGATGTACAGATACCATTGGAAGTTTTATTTGTGGGATCAAATTAAAAGATTTATTTCTCATTTTACCATGAAATTTTTTACATGTCAACATGTTAAAGTAGTGTGGAAGTTACTCGAAAGGGATGCTTCATCATTTTCCAGTGCTATAGATTAAGTTGGATAATGTATCCATGGACTTTATGGTGGGACTGCCAAATAAATCTTGATTTAACAATGTGATTTGCGTTATTTTTTATTGGATAACAAAGTATGCACATTTTATTTCTATTCAATGTACAATGACGTTGGATCAGCTTTCTCGATTGTACCTCGAAGAGATTGTCAGGTAACATGGAGTTACTCTTTACATTGTATCTGAACGAGATCCCATGTTCACGTATAAATTTTGGAAGGGACTTCAGAAGTCGTTGGGCACATAGTTAAATTCCAGTACAACTTTTTATCCCCCATGAGATGGTAAGTCAGAACGAATGATTCAAACATTGGAGGATATGCTTCGAGCATGACCAATAGACTATTATGGAAGTTGGTATTTGAATATTTCTTTAGTTGAGTTTTCTTATAATGAAAATTTTCATTCCAGTATTTAGATGGAACCTTTTGAGGAATTTTATAGGAATCGGTGTCGGACTCCAGTGTTTTGGGATGAATTTAGTGAAAGATTGCTGATGGGTCGAGAATTAGTAGAAGATGTGGCTAAGAACGTGAGGATCATCCAGCTGCACATGAGGAAAGCTCAGAGCAGTAAGAAATGTTATACAGATAATAGATGTAAAGACTTCTCTCTCAAGGTATGTCACCATGTTTTCCTTAAAATATCTCCTTGGAAATGTTTTATGCGTTTATGTATGAAACCGAAGCTAAGTACACCATTCAACGGTCCTTTTGAAATATTGATGAATGTTGGAAAAGTTCCATACCGGGTAGATTCTCATCTATATTTGTTTCAGGTACATAATGTTTTTCATGTATCGATGTTGATAAAGTATGTTCCTGATTCATCACATGTTTTGAGCCCAGAAAAAGTTCAGCTGGAAAAGAAAATTTCATATAAAGAGAAACCAGTTCAGATTCTTGATCGAAGGGAACACGTATTGAAGAATAAGGTAATCCACTAGGTAATGGTTTTGTATAGAAACCACATGGTTGAAGAAGCAGCATGGGAGTCTGAAAATACTATGAGGGAAAAGTACCCTCAGTTGTTTAATAAGTAAATAGGATTGTGAGGATGTAATTTCTAGATGGTGGGGATAATGTAACACCCCATGTTTTTCTAAAAATAAATAGAAATACATGGAACTATGTTTTTAGTAGATATTTTTAACTATCCTTTAAAACATAACATTTAAACTTCTATGTTTTGAATTTCAAGAAACTGCCATACACAATTGTGTTCAGTATCTTATTTGGAGTCTATTGGAACAAAATTGTTTTTTGTGTGAATAGTAACATACCCTTATAAATTGTAATATGAATAGTAATATGACCATAATGAATATTAAATTTTATTATTATTTTATTTTATTCAGTCTTAATGATTATAGCATCAAGGCTAATATTTCACTGTGATATAGAAGTAGTTACATAAATAGAATTGTTAATTTTTGAATTAATTATGCTTTTATTAAAAAATAAATTACTATCTTTTAGAATTTTTTTATAACAAAATGGAAATAATTTTTTAATTTTACATGTCAATAAATTGTTTGGTTGAATATTAGGAATTTTTTTGAAACAATAGATTTTTCGGTGAATAGTAACAAATTTTGTTTTTAGTTTCAGTGTGTTAATGACATCATTAATGATATAATAATGATGTCATAAATCTGTTAGACTTTTTTATAGATAAATAATATGTGAGGTGTTCCAAGTGGCTTAAACCTTGGGAAAATACCTAGGGAAAGACCATGGTTTTGAAAATACAACAAATGAGGTGTCCCTTGAAAATTATTAAAATAATTCCTCATGTTTCCTATAAATACTAACTCTCCCCTTCATTTAATTTATTCCCAATTCTCCCACTATGAAGTTATGGACTCCTTACCTTTATTTTAGGCCTCCCAAGGTTTACTCAAGCCCCCAAGGTCCCAGTCATCATGTTTTGAGGTTTACTCTACAAGGTACGAAAATTATCAATTTCATTCTTTTCCTATTCATGTTCTCTTTTTTGTGGTATAACATATATGTTCCCATACCATTTTATTATTTAATTCTTATTCATGATATAATATATATTAAGAATCATTTCTCGATGGATGAAACTTGTCCCCTTTATTTTTAATATTTTCTAGAACCTTGTTGTGTAGCTGTTATGCTGTCAAATTTCTGTAAGGGATTTCTCAATTATTCTATTATTTTGAGTTCATTTATAATTATTTCTTCATCTCTACTTACCAATGTGGCATGAAATCTATATAATCATGTATATTCTTGATTTTTTTATGTTCATGGAAAATTTTACTTCACTGTTATTCTCCTCTCTCATTTATTAAAGGAATAAAAACATTATCTGTGATGTGTCAAAATACGGACATCGTGGATGAAAAGATTTCAATTTCCATTAATTCTTTGAAGTCTGGTAATGAAAACATTTTTTATGGTTGATAAATGTATCAATATAAGTATTATGTCTCATAAATGTTTCTTGAGTTCTTTTGTACTCATTTTTCTAATTTATAAGTGAAAAACGATGTTGTTATTATCAGGGAACCACTAAAATGATCTAAATGAACATCATTAATATTATAACATATGAATCATCCTCATATTAAACATCTAAATCATAAATGGTATAAATTATGTAGTAGAAATATATAACTACATTTCCATTATAATTATTTAATTTCACTTCCAATGGACCAGAACATCCACCATGAAACAATCATGGAAATCATGTTAAGAACCCAACCAAAAACAGTGCAAAAGGAGAAAAATAATAACAATTAAAGGTTGAATTGATGTTATGAAATGATAATATAAGAAGTAATAAACATGAATATGGTTCTGTAAAATAATAATAAACACTCTTTTAACCATTGTACAAGATGTTTAAACAATTTTTATGTAAGACAAACCCGATGTAAGGGAATTATTAACCCGATTTCCTTTCTTTGGGCTAACCATCTACTTAATTATTTATGTGATATTTAAATTGTTTGTGGGATGGGTTCTATTTATATAATTTTTTATTATATGTATTTACAGTATATATACATACTCCATCAACTCTATTATTTCTCTCTTCAATTTTATGATATTTCTATGTGACTTTTATTTACAAATCCACTTTTTAAATTCGATTTTACGAAATTCCAAAGAAATGTTTTTATGGAATTATTCATTTTTAATGATTATGTTTTGGTTATTTGGAGTTATTTATGATGAAGGGTGAGACCTATATCTCTCTAAAATTCATTGATTATGTGTATGTTGGAGGTCGTTCGTATGGTTACTCTAAGTGTAACAGTGATGGTTAAACAAAGTAAGGTAGCCGCAATGGTTTCAGATTATAAGGTAGCCAAGAATGGTTAGAAGATTATGTATGTAATGACCTAAGATACCATTATAATTATATTTATGCTCTCATGTTTTTTGTGGATATTTTTTCAATCTCATGATACACAAACTAATTATATATGTGTGACAAGATTTTTTTTGGAAAATGCTTTCATATGTTTCGAGTATTCATGGACTAATGTGATCTTTCTTTGTTTTCCATCCCTTATTAAGCTTTTCTGCTCATCCCATTTTGTAAATGTTTTTTTACAGGTTGATGGATGTTTAATACAAGGAAAAAAGACCTGTTAAATGTTTCATAATTGTCATGGAATCTTGTTTTATGTTTTTATGTTTTATATTTTGAAAAAAATGGAACTATTTTTATGGTATCCACTCGGTAATAATATAAATGTATTGTCCTAATTATCTGAATCTCTAAACATGAAAAGATTTTAAATTTTAAAGGAAGTGTTTTATTGATTAAATTAAAGAGTCTTTATGTAATAATGTCGTGTCATTATAATTATTTCTATTATATCACTTGTTACCTTGATATAATAATTAATTATCTGAGCACAAATCTGTCTTTTTGTCGATGTTCAGAACATGCGTCAAAAATGATCTTGTTATAATTACAAATTATCCATGGGGGTATATATTCCATTATCTCCAAAATGATATTAATTATTTAGATATCATATATATCATATATATAGAGTATATATTTATTGATAATATTCCATATCATTTGGATATATGAAAATGAAATGCATCATTTATGGGGACGGTATGTCGTACATACGCATGAATGCTACATTAATTTCATTTTTTCATTTTTAATGTTATTAAAACCAAATGATACAAAGTTATATTATTATTCTATTATAATATCATATTTTCTATATATTACATAATATCATTTACATCATCCTTTATATGTTCCATGTATAGTATGAACAATTCATATAACATTTAGTGGTGGAAGTCTGCACTTCCTAATATTAAATTATCATATTTATACAACATGTAAATCATAAATGTCTGTTATAAATTATAATTATAAAAGATTAGATATAAAATAGATATCTTAGATATCATATATAGTTATATTTCCCTCAAAATGGCCACCATGAGAGGTGGTGGGGGAAAATCAGACAATCATCATTTTGTGAGCCAGTAGTTCGCCGTTGACAGAAATAGTATATTTTCACCCATTAGATAGAGGTGTGTGTTAGTGTAGTTAGAATGAATATCATAAAAAATACATAGTATATTTATAATACTATTTTTGTTATGTAAAGAAATAATTTGAAGAGCATAGGGAGTGAAGAAATAAAATAAAAGAAGTGAACTTGAGGGAACACATATCCTTTAAATCGGTAAACTCCCTTTGGATTGAACGAAATGGATTTATTGAAGTGGATTTTTCATAAGGAAAAAATTCTAGGAGAAATATAGGGATATTGGTGGATATTATTGGTAGATTTTGGATGATACATGTTGGTTGAGAAGTTTGAGTAATGTGTTAGAGGTGGTCTCCTTTTATAAGGTGGAGGAGGGGCTCTTTAGGAATGTTTGAATGTATAATATTATTATAAATTTATTTTCTATTTCAAATATTCCAAAACTCATTAAATTATATTATTTGATGAGTATAAGTCGAAATTAATTAATGCAATAAGAATTGGACAATATTTGGATCTTTTTTAATCCATATCATTTTTATTTTACTCGTTGTTTACTTATTTAACTTTTACCATGTATTCTTGTATATTCATACTATATGGGTAATATACAAACTATAAAATTATAGGATACCCAAAATGGATCATTAATGATATTTTTAAGATCACATATGTCATTTGGATGATTCCAATATTTTTAGGACTATTTTATCATTTTATAAAATATAATTTGATTTCAAAACTCATTTTTGTCAATTTTTAATCTATTCATATCATGACTATTTAAAAATCCATAAAAACATGATCAATTAGAATATACAATACTAATTCAAATATAACAAGTCATAATTATCAATAATATTAGTGTATGGTGTAAAAAGGTTCAGAATAAATTTATTTTATTATTTATAATTTCATTTATTTAAAACATTCATTAACGAGGTAATCAATAAATAATCATTGTGTAATAAATAAATTTATTTATATGATGTTAAAAAATATTAATAAAATACAATGATTTATGAAATCTGTTTAGATTTCTAATTAATTTTTAATGTAAAATATATCAGTTATATAACCAAAAATTAAAATTGGTTTACTAAAATAATATATGTTTATGATATATTTATTTTTACTTTATAAAAATTTATTAATGTCAATATCGTAACAAAATGGATTTCAAATGCCAAATGTCACAGATAAGTATTTTCTTGGTCATCCATGATCATTCAATAAGGATAGGACAAGTGTAAATGTAATTTTATATTTTTATAATATTATTTGTACCTTGAATTATCCTATTTACATTTAACCATAGTAAATAAAAAAAACGTTACTATTATCCAAAAATTATTTTCATCCTATTGAACCAATTTATACCTAATGATAAAAAACATGTATGTCAAATTTTTGAAATTCAACTCACAAAATCGTTAAATTTATATTTAAATGAAAAGGTATATATTTTTACTATTATACAGTGTTTTTTAATATTCATCAAAAATAGAATATATTCAGAAAAATACTAAAAATTCAACAAAAGATAATTTTGATATTTAGAAATCCAAAATGAAGTCTATTTTACAAAATTCCATACATACAAGCTTCATTGATTGATTTAAAATTAATTTCCATTATCAAAACTAGAATGCATGTTTTTAATAAATTAAAACTACAAAAAGATTGACATGTCTTTATGTCCAATTTCAATGTTAAATTACTTCTAGTGAAAAAAAAAACTGGATTAAATTTTAAATATAATATCCAATTAAACCATAAAATCATTTAAAAATATAATATAACCATATAAATAAAACTGATGAAAAGACAGTTTTGACAAAATAAACAGCATTTTCACTATTCCTTAAAATTAAACGTTATCAGAAGAATACAAAAAATTTACCCAGAGTAAATTTTGATATACCTTTTATAAATAAGAAATTTATTTTATCAAAATCAAGATATAAATGTGATAAAACTTGATTTAAAAGGTGATTTCCATCAGAAGGTGGTAAAAATTACAATTTAAAAATATTTGAGTACATATACATAAAATATGGATTATTATCATTTTAATCATCTAAATTTTAGAGGATAAATTTAATAAACTTAACAAAAATGTATAATCAAATTATAGTTAGTTCTATTCATTCCTTCCTATATAATGTCTTGGAGTTAACTACCATTTAAAATATTATTATATTATTATTTTTTGTATGACTCATCCTTTTGTACAACATGAGATTTCAGAGAAACTCATTGTAGCATGTTGGGTATAACATTGAACATTTCATACCCTTTAATGTAAAATTAATATTTAATTCACAAATATTAAAAGATATGAAAATTTCATATTCTTTATTTACCAGTGATTTTTCAAATAAAATTTCCATAATGAATTTATATAATATTCTGCATATTGATGATTTGTTTGACCAGCTGAAGGAGGATTTTCTGTTCTCAAAGATCGATTTGAGACCAATGTTTCATCAGGCGAGAGTTCAAACATATGATATACCTTGAACCTAATTCAAGGTATGAGAGTTTGTATCAGTATTGTGGTGGTAGTCAAGGGTTCCAGACAACACCAAATGGAAGAGGGGTAAGACAGTTACATGATGTGTAACATACAATTGGGGAGAGTGAGGCTGGTTCATTAAAAATGAGAATTTTGTTCTAGTTGCTTCTATACTATATACTACCTTTTTTCAATATCAGTTACTCTTATTTCATTTAATCTAAAAATATTTTAATGGTTTTATCCTGGAGGTGGAGTCTCTAAGAGAGATGAAGAATATCGATACAATGTTGGTTACATGGTCCATGGATATCAGTTTACGAAAGGAATGTTAGCTTGAGATCAAAGTGTATCATTTTCATTGGTATATCTATGTCCCTTATATAAAGGGCTTCTACCAGATTATGGACATGGACTACCTAGTCTCATACGGAGTCAACATATATTGTTACCATGGGAGAGTGAACATTGTATATCATAAAGGTGACCGATATGTTCATCAGGCAGAATGGGATATCCATGCATGCCTAGAGAGGCCAATTGCTTATCAACTCGGAGAGCAAACATCCCTTTTGTAGACATTTGTTCAATGATGGGAGTGGCAGGAAGGTCTACCTTCCACCAGTAGTAGAACTTTTTCATGATGTCTATCCTGAATACATTATTGGGTTTCCACCTGTGAGAGATTCAGAGTTTAATATTGATCTCCTTTTGGGGGAGGATCTGGTATCTATTCCACCATACATAATGGCACTGACTATGCATCATGAGCTCAAAACACAGTTGGAGGAGTTAATGGATAAAGGGTTAATCCCTCCAATTACATCACATTGGGGATCACTTGTGTATTCTAAAAATAAGTCTGGCAAAATTTTATGATATTGTGTCAAATATAGATAGGTGGATAATGTGAGGCAGCATCTTTAAACATCAAATAATATTGAATTAATTTAATAATTCAAAATAATGATTTTTTAGGTTTAGTTCATTAACTAATTATGCTATAACTTATACATTACAACATTAATGTAACAAGTATACCCTTTTACATAGTATCCTGTTTTTCTTAAAATAAAAACTTTTCAAAAAATAAATATGTCTAGATCATTTTATTAGATTTCATGACTTTTCTGTGATACCATCCTAGACCATATTAATCTTTTTTTCATATGGAGAACATATAAAAAACATAGTATCAACATAAAAATATCATTAAGGGATATAAAATAATGAAAAAAACATTAATCCATTAATACATACAAAATAAAAAAAATAATACATTTCAATCATAAAATATAATGTCTTTAACAATCCTAACAAACCATAAGATTATTGAATAACAAATAGAAATAATAAATCATAAATGTAACTTGCAGCATCCATAACATTATTACATTATAGTTTTCTTAGCATCATAGGGAGTTACACATGGAATACCCATCACAATATATTGTCGAAATCTCTTAGGAGAAACATTATAATTTACCTTCATCACGTTACCCAATGTATTGGAGTGATATCATGGGCTCATCCACCATAGGATTATCACGGATCCACCCGAATGCGTAAACAATTCACAAGAACCATAACATATTCATAACACATAAATCAATCATAATGTAAAGATTACATTTCAACATTGAAATCAAAATATAACATTTCTATATATTGATATAATCATTCTATTTAAAACATTAATAAAAATAAGAGTTTTGAATCATAGTGTCCCATGCCACTTAAAACAATTTGAATGAAATTTAAAGATTAAAAAAATCACATCCATATAAATAAATCCTTAAAATCTTTTCTAAATCATAAATAGGAAAATTGAATGAATAAGAAAATTAAATCCTTAAAACATTAAAAATGATGTTTTAGTTAAAGAATATTATACCACATGATAAACACTTTAATTAATGAATAATGTCATAGAAAACTATAAATATCATGAGTATATAAAAATTCATGATTTAATTGCAAAATGGTTGTATATACAACTTGTAGGATGATAAAGGAGCAGAGTATCTAGATATGCCTCAATGAAAACAGATTGAGATGTAGTCCCTAACAACAATTGTACCATTAGATTAAGGATAAAAAATGAAATAATTATGTGTGAAAAATATAAATACAGTATATATATGTGGATAAATTTTGTAAAACAATTATAGTTAATTCACACATATTCATAGCACGCCATAATCTATAATTAGAAGTTTAACCATAATAATTGAATTTTGGTTATGAAGTTCCCTTGCAAAAAATTCGTCTATCTTAAAACGTCAGATAAGAATTCCAAAAATGAGTTTATGAGAGACAAAATGGTCTCTCATCGCATTGAAATAAAATTTATAGCAATAAAAATATATAACATCGTATCCGAATAATTGATAATTTAAATTGGATGACGTAACTTAAAATAAGTCTTTGACTATAAGATGAAGGTGAAAAATTCCCTTACCATTTTCATAACTAATGAATCCTAATACATGTGAATTATGGATCATAAAATAAATATGTAAATAGATATAAATTAATGTATAAGACAAAAATTATAAAATCATGTGTAGTACATACACCACAAAAAATGTAATAGTGGCAAATATAGCATTACTCTCACAGGAAATAAAGTGAGATGAAAACCCCTACCTCTAGTCTGACTTGTCTTGTATGTTCCTTTTAATCCATTATAATAAAATTAATTTAATGTATAATTTCTTTATAACCTTGTTCCAATTTACTATTCCATATATATCAATTATTACCTGGATATAAAAATTTGTTATTTGATTGAGTTCATATCATATATTTTGTCGATGTTCAGAACTTTTGTAAAAAAATGAACTCATTATAATTACAAATTTCCCATGGTGTAGATATTACTTAATATCCATAATAATATTAATTATTTTTATTTAATAAATATCTTATATATAAATTATTAGTTCTTTAGAATATTAAATATCATTTGGATATATGAAAATGAAATGCACCATTCATCGAGATAGTAAGCCATATGTAAGCATGAACTATACTTTCATTTCATTTTTTTTATTTTTAAAGGAATGAAAACCATATCATATATAATTATATTAAAATTAAATTATAATGTAATATTTTCGATACATTACATAATTTCATTAACACAATCCTTTATATGTTCCATGAATAGAATGAACCAGTCATATAACTTTGAGGGGGCGCTTGTCCTCACTTCCTCTAACAAAATTATCATATTTATACAGCATGAAAAGCATAAAGGTATGCTATAAATGAGAATTACAGAATAATAGATGTAAAATAAATAACATATATATTATAAATAAAAATAGTTCCATCATAATGGCCACCATGAGAGGCGATAGGGGAAAATCGAACAATCATTGTTTCGTAGGGCATCAGTTCTCCGTACATCGAAACAATATGTTCTTTACCCATTATAAAGAGGTGTTGTAGGAAAATATATAATAATTCTCATAAAAAAACATATTATATTGAGGATACTGGTTTTATTATGTAAAGAAATAATTAAAATTCATAGGGAGTGATTAAGTAAAATAAAAGAAGAGAACTTGAGGAATGATGTTACCTTGAAATTGGGTAACACCCTTTGGTTTGAACCAAAATGAATTCTTCAAGTTCTTTATTACTAAGGAAAGTATTATTAGGAGGAATATAAGGATGTTGAGAGAATATTTGAATAGATTTGTGTTGAGCCAAGGGGCTTGAGTGGTGTGAGTAATTGGTTAGAGATAGTGTTCTTTTATAAGTGGGAGGGGGTCTCATTACGAATGATTGACTGTATTAATTTATCTTAAAATGATTTTCGGTTTCAAAAGTTCCACAACTCATTAAATTCAAATATAAGATCAATATTAGTCGAAATAAATTTATCCAATAACAATTGGATATGATTTCGATATTTTATAATTCCTTACCTTTTTTATTTAACCCTTTGTTAACTTATTTAAATTTTAGCATGTCTTCTTATGAATTCATACTATATTGTTAATATAATAAGAATAATATTTGTAGAAATGAAAATTCGAAAATTAATTACATTTTTAACATCATATATTTCATTTGTCCAAATATTATTTTATTAAGACTGTTTAATTATTTAATAAAATATTAATTGTTTTAAAAACTAATTTATGTCAATTTTTTACTTTTCATATCATGACATCTTATTATTCCTTTACAACCTAATAATTTCAAAAAAAACATCATTAATTTCATGATAATAAGTCATAATCTTCAATGAAATTCATGTATAGAAAAAAAATTTCAAAATAAATTTATTTTTATATTTATAATCCAATTAATTTAAAACATTCATTGGTGAGGTAATCATTACATCATCATTGTGTCATAAAATATTTTTTTATATTATGTATGCAAATTATAATAAAAATAAAATGATGTTGTAAATATTTTTATCTTTCTAATTATTATTTACCAGGAATGATATCAATAATATAATCCCTCATTTAAAATGTTTTTGAAAACAATACATGTTTGTGATGTCTTAATTTTTAATTTAAATAAAGAGTTATTAATGTCATTATCCTACCAAAGTGTCTTTAGAAGGAAAAAAGTATCCCCAAGGATTGTATTGGTCGTACATGACTCATCCAGTATTTTTATTAATACTTTTAATGTAATTTTATATTTTTATAATATTATTTGTACCTTCAATTACCCTATTTTCCTTTAACCGCAGTAAATAAGAATAAAAAAATACTATTCATAGAAATTTATTTTCATCATATTAAGCCACATTTTATATACTTTTTAATTCCATGTTTATTGGATATTTAAAATTCAATTCATAGATGGGAAATTTTTTTATTTAAATAAAAAGGTCAGTTTTTTAGTAATATGCAGTTTTTCACTATTCATCAAAAATTACATATTTCTTGAAATATAACAAAAAGGTAACCAAAGATAATATTTTTTTTCTGATTTCAAAAATGATTTATATTTTACCAAATTAAAAAAATAGAATTTTCATTAATTAAATTAAAAATAATTTCTTTAGTGAAAACTAGAAAGAGTGTTTTTAAGAAGTAAAAACTAGAGAAATATTAACATTTGTTTACTTCCAATTTCAGTGTGAAATTACTTCCAATGAATAAAAATGGATTAAATTATTATAATATAATCCAATTAAAATTTAAAACAATTTAAAAAAATAATATAACCATATAAATAAATCATATAAAAAGTCATTTTTGAATTAAAAGGCAGTATTTTTTACTTTTCATTAAAAATGAACTTTATCAGAAGATTATCCAAAATTTACCCACAATAAATTTTGATATCCCTTTTATAAATTATATGTTTATTTTTTATAAATCAACATATAAAATTTAAAAAAACTATATTTATAATGGTTTTCCATCAAAAGGTGGTAAAACTATCTCTTAAAAATATTTGAGTATTTATGCTTAAAATTGGATTTATTATCATTGTAATCATCTAACTTTTATTGGATAAATGTAAAAAAACATTTAAAAACATGTATAATCATATTTTAGTTAGTTTTGTTCATTCATGCTAATACAATGGCTATGAGTTAACTACCATTTAAAATAATATTATATAATTATTTTTTAGTACGACTCTGCATTTTGTGCAACTTGATATTTCAGAGAAACTCATTATAACATTTTTGGTATTCCAATGAACATAGCATAATATATTATTTAAAATTAATTTTTAATTCATAACTATTAATAAACATAAAAATTTTATATTCTTTATTTAACTAAGATGTAACAGATTAAATGAACGTGATGAATTGTTTTCTTACTCCACGTATCAATTATCTTTTTGACCAGCTGAAGGCATCTTGTTTGTTCTCAAAGATTGATTTAAGACCAGGGTATCATCAGGCGAGAGTTTAAACATATGATATACCATGAACTGCTTCCAGGAGTAGGTATGGCCTTTATGAGTTTTTATTAATGCCCTTCAGGTTGACAAATGCTCCACCTGTGTTTATGATATTGATGAATAAGACATTTCATCCATACTTATATCGGTTTGTGGTAGTGTTTGTGGATGAAATCATAGTGTACTCAATGTCTACTGATGATCACACCCAACATCTTGACGTTGTCCAGAGTACTATGAGATGGTGTCGGCTATATGCCAAACTATCTAAATTTCAGTTGTAGATAATCATGGTACAATTTTGGGGAACATCATCTCAGAATAAGGTGTGGAAGTGGACCCAATAGACAAAATGTAATGAATTTTTAGAGAATCACATAATGTTTTTGATATCTGATGATTTTTGGGAATAACTGGTTATTACTAGTGGTTTATCCAAATTTTTTCCCAATTGGCAGCACCACATTATAGTATGATCAAGAAAGGGATAAATTTTGAATGGATAAAATCATGAAATAATGCTTTCTAAGAGTTGAAGAAGCACTTGAAATAAGAAACAAATTTTTATCTTTCATGAGTCGGGAGAAGGGTACATAATGTAATGTGATTCTTCTAGGATCGGACGCAGAGATGTGTTGATGCAAGGGGATTGAGTCATTGTTTATGGGTCATGGAAGCTAAGGTCACATGAATAGAAATACCCTACCAAGGGCCTCGATTTTGATGTAGAGTTATATTCTCTTCAGTTTTGGATACACTATCTTTTGGGAGAAAAGACTACATTTTTTATCGATCATAAATTTTTTAAGTATATCCTTTAATAGAACAACATGAATCTTCAGTAGTGAAGATATGTAGAGTTTATGCAGTCCTTTGATTTTGAAATGGCATGTACACACATAAAGGGGAATAGTGTGGCTTATTCCTTGATCTAGAAAACTTAGTCTCAGTGTGTACATGAGTCGAGTATAGAGTGGATGATTTTGACATTTCTGGAATAAATGCGTGTGGTATTTTAGGAGAGTCCAGATAAGATGACTCTAGTTTATATAGAGGATTATACACTCTTGAGACATATCAGGGATATGAAATTAGTGGATACAGAGTGTTCAAACTTAAGGGAAAGCCTTTATGGTGGGGAGACACCTTTAGAATAGATAATAGATGAGGGAGAGATAATATATGTGAAAAATTGGGTTGTTGCGCCTACGAGTATTCAAGAGGAACTCATGAAAGAATTTCATTCCTGAATGTTGGATGTACATCTAGGGGTAATGAAAATTTACTATGATCAATGATGATTGTTTTGGTGACTAAACATGAAAAAGGAGGTAGCAGGGTTTGTAAGAGGATGTTTCCCCAATCAGCAGGTGATGACAGACCATCAATGACATATTGGCCTATTTCAGCTATTTCTTATTCTATAATGAAAGGGAGATGACCTGAATATGGATTTCATGGTACGATTTCTGTTACGTACACTATGGTAGATATCCTGAGAGGAGGGTGAATCATGGTATGAATTATTAAAAAAACTACACCTTTTAAACATGTTTTTTGTTAGACAAAACCATATTCACTATCTCCTTACCGTTGTAGAGTATGAATGAATCTTGATACATGGACAGGACCTAACAATTTTACTATGTTCTTTTTAACTGGGAAACGTCCAAGGAGCATACGTCAGTGATGTTCTGATGTATCAATTCCCCTATAAGTGTGCTGATTTTTTCATGTTTGAAGTGGTCTCACTGTCCCACTTGGATTTCAACCATTCAAAATTTGAGAACACAATTCTCCCTCAACTGAATTGAGCTCACTGTTTCTTCCAATGTCCCAATCACAGTTTATAGACCTTTAGGTCTCTTCATTATTTGTAATGATATCTATATCCTCAACTGTTGATAGATTCTCTATTGAGATCCAACATTCACTCGTAAATGAATCTTACTTTGCATCGGGTGGATGAGGCCACCCCAATTTTTACGCACAGCCTTCACTACGCCTTGCGCGTAATTTCAAGATTTGGCAGAAAATCAACTTTTCATTCAACACATCTTCTAGGCGCAACTACCTTTTATTACATGAAACTATTTATTTTACACGCAATATTTTCATTATGAACAAATAATGATTTTACAAGCAATTTACATCTTTTACATGCATCATGTGCTTTACGCACAAAAACCCCTTTTATGCGCAAACTTGTTGTTTACACAAAACTTCTTTGCATACACCAATTTCGCAAGCCAGAGCTCGAACACTCTCTATGTCTTGAAATTTTTCAAATGGGGGGTTGGGGTCACTTCATATTTATAAGGAAAATCGATCCTTGTTTGAAAACATATCCTTCCATGAATAATCCTCCTTGGGTGCAAAACACAACATCACATAACACCATATTCGGATCAATGCTCCAAATTTTCGGGCTCCTCCTACCTTTTACAATTTTCGAGCTTCTGATCTTGAACCTCCTCTTGGGAGAAAATCAAAATTCCATTATATTCTACATCACATAATTATTTCATTCACCATATTATTTTTTGGGAACCACAATAATTTTTCGTGCACCTCATGCCATTTCCAAACATAAATCTCTCCATTTTCTAGTTATCAGGGCCAAAAATTTGGCATGTACTGCAAAACGGTGCCACCTAGTATCTTCTCTTTTTATACATCCTCCAGATCGTCCATTCCTTTTTCTATGTTCTTCTATAAAACATGGATAGCCAAAAATATCTCTTGAACCCGAAAAATCACCATATAAATCCCCTTTTTCAACAAATTTTTATATCATGGTCTTCTTTGTCAACAAATACAACATGGAGGCCCAATTTTTCAACAAACACAATCACTTCAAAAATGATTCTATGATTTATTGTGGGATTTTTCCCAATAATTTCAAAATACACATATGAAGAATGATATTATTTCTGTCATTATGGATTGACTAATGACTGTACTAGATTTATTTCCTATCAGAGAAACAATTACAATAGAAAAGTAGGGAGAACTATAGGTAGATTAGAATTTTTTTTTCAATGGGTTCCATGGATTATAGATTCATATAGAAATTCTTGACTTAATTCACACTTCTTGCAGGTTTACAAAAGGAAGGTGTTACATGGGTTTTTTTATGCATGGCCTTCCTCCAATAGAAAGATGTTTAGTAGTAGAGTAACATAAAAGTGTTAGAGGATAGGTTTTTATCATCTGTTATTCACATCAGTGGTTTTTGGAATAAGCACTTGGATTTAGTGGAGTATTCTTATAACAATCGTTATCAAGAAACTACACAGATGGAACCATATTTGGAACTTTATTTCCAACCTTCTAGATAAATGCTATGTTGGTAGAGGATTGTGAGTCAGAGCTGTGGGGATTGTGTCTCATTTGGGAGACATCATAGCAGGTGCAGTTTGTTTAGAAATGTATGGTTACATCTCAGAGTAGTTAGATATTATAAGCTGATAGAAGGAGACGACTATTATAGTTCATAGATGTTGATCATGTATTCATTTTAGTGTCGCATATATTGAGTCACCATAGGATACATATGTAGGTAATATTAGAACCCAGGTTCCTAGGACGGGTTGATGTGTAGGAGAGAATCAGTCTGGTGGCTTACTAATTTGAACATCCAAAAATATTCAGATCAATTCATGTTGTTTCCCATGTGTCACAACAAAGAGTGTATCACCAGACCTTTCTCGGATGATTTATGTGGGAGAGGTTGATTTAGAGAAAGATCTGCACTTTGAGGATCATTAGATGCATTTGTTGGGTCGGAGTGAGAAAGTGTTGTGCGGAAAGACCATGCAATTTGATCATGTGTTATGGAAATAGAGTGGTATTCAATAGAAAAATTCGGAATTCTAAACAGACATGATGGATCAATGGCCAAATCATTTTGGCTCGAAATCATTGAGAATTTCAAGAGTGCAGCTCATGGATGTATTATTATAAGGTGGGGAGAATATTTGAACCCGACCTTTTTCTGCAGTCTTCTAAGGAACTCTTCAGGTACTTTCAAATGTATTTAAGTACCTTTGATTTGGTGTAGTGTTTTGGGTTGCATTTTTTGTGTATTTTTTAGAAAAACCAGTGGATAGTGGGATATGTGTGGTTTGTGTATGGGTAGACAAGCCATGCGACTAAATCATTCCAAGCATGAAAAACTAGAAAAATGGGGATTCATGGCTTGAACATGGTTTAAAAAACTATGCGAATAAGTCATGGTAACCATGAAAACCTGGATAAATAATTCTTGATGGTTGGCACATGGAATTCCCTAACTTTTCACCCCTACACATGAAACCATGCACGCAAGATTTTTTTTCTGAAAATACTTTTTAAAAACTCTCAAACCCCCAAGACTCCCATATTTTGACCTTGTATGCTTTATGAAATATTATAGTTGATTCCAAATCATTACATAGGGATTATAATGTCATCCGAACATCATTTTATGATTTTGAATTCCAAGATTAATGATATGTTATCTTCTCAGTAAGTGGATTTCATAATATTGCTCATCCCATTCATTCATATATCATTCCTTGATCTTTTCGTGGTTGATTTCTATAGTTTCTTTGGATATAAACCTATGAGTTGATATCTATAAATAAAATAGTGGATCTAGAATAATATGCTTATGATATCGAATCCTTTGATATTAATTTTGGTTTTGGATTTTAGATCATAAGCTCGATTGATGATGTTGAGATGCTCAGATTTTGGGGATTTCTATTGGGCTAAAATCACTCAATAAAGCATAGTACGTTTTCTAAATATAACTCGCATAGGCATCAATTAGATATGTGAATATGATTTTATGTAATTTATAGCATCCATTGATTATTTATTTCCTTAATTAGAGTAATTTAGAAAGTGGAATTTGATTGAGTTTTCCTTGGTGATTAATTGTA
This sequence comes from Viscum album, assembly GCA_963277665.1. Classification (NCBI taxonomy): domain Eukaryota; kingdom Viridiplantae; phylum Streptophyta; class Magnoliopsida; order Santalales; family Viscaceae; genus Viscum; species Viscum album. The sequence continues at coordinate 963,769,292 of OY728133.1, read as the reverse complement.
AATCGAATCACTAATGAAATGAATGTGGGTTTCTCAAATATATATTGTTTTAGATATTAGTTATACGCTGATATAGTTTATGCGAGATAATGAATTTATTTTTAAAAGATAAATATTTGGGGTAAATTAAGAATGAAATGATTATGGCGATGTAAAATAATAAATTGTGAAAATAAATTAAGTTCCATAATGATGATCAATGATAATTAAATATGATAATTAATTATGATGTTTTGATATTTTATTAGGATAATTAATTGTGAAAAAGTAATTATTGAATCAGAATTGTGTTTATTTGTTATTTAATAGATGAATTAATTAAAGGGTTAGGTTCTTAGTTAATTGTTGTGTTAATTAATGGACATTGAAATGTTTAACTAATCATTGGATTTGTAATAGAATTATGTGGTTAATTCTTGTGATTTAATGATTTTTAAATGGATGATATTTTTTTGGGATAAACCTGTAAATATGTACTAATTAAAATTTGGGACATGGAAATGGTATTCCTCTCTAATAGTTATCCAAGCAAGATATTTTGTGGTGCTAGGCATGATGACCAACACTGAATAAAATATGGAGTGTTTGGAATTATGACCTACACTTAATGAGATTTTGGGAAATGAACATGGAGTTCAACACAAAATGAATGATAATAATTACTGATGATTCAATTGAAAAACATTAGTTGAAACTAGGACTAATGTGATGCTTATTTATTAAGTGAATATGTGATAACTATTTAATTACGAATTGTAATTATTGCATCATAAAACATCATATATTATCTTTTGATTAATCATGTTTTAGAGTTTGTTTGTGGTAGCCTACTAAGTTTTACTCACAACCTATTCGATCCACCAGATCGGCAACTGAGTTGACATTATTTTCACAGTATGGGATTAGGGAAAGTCCAAATGATAGTAAGTTGTTTGGGATTTGTTTTTTTGTTTGGTATTGGACCATGAGAGAGGTAACTTAACGTGTTTCAGAATATTCATTGGAGTCATTATGTCTTTACACTTAGATTCATTATAGACACATGAAACATGAATTTTTATTTCATATTTTAACTTTCAGTTGAATATTGTATTATCTAGTTTTGAACATCATATTCTGTGGTATTATTTTGGTTATTTATAGGCTTCCACACTTAGTTATTTTTTTCATTAGTTAGTGTTTTATTCTGATGAAAGAGGGTATGATGTCCCAATAACTGACTTTTGAGACCCTCCCTACTAGTCATCACTATCTTGCATACGGGGAGGAGCTCTTGAAGATATGATTCCAACCAGCTCGGGACACTGTTTAGTGGCACCCGGGTTGGGACATCACACTTTTGGAAAGGAAATGTGAATGTAAACAAATGAAACATTTCTTTGATATAAAGGAAAAGAGCTTCATGAAATTTATAAATGTGTTCACTTGTGTGGTATGGGTCCTACATCATGTCCCTTGACCCATATTCCTACCAGTGTAAATTTCACATGTCATCAAGTCATGTCTATGTAGTACTCGATGAAATTTAGGATTCCTATGTTGTCTACTTGTGTGCTAGTTCAGATATTCTTCCCTTGTACATGTGCCCATGTTCTAGTACATGGATTATCCAATGTACATGGTCTAGGTCATGTTCATGTAGGGGTGTACATGGCATATGTTATTCCTAGGTAGTTCATAATGTATATATGTACTTCCCGAAGTATATGTTGAGTTACCCGGGTGAGACCCCACACCATGTCATAGGTGTCACACTTCATTTAATACAACACATTCTCCTAAAAATTACTCTCTACAAAGGGGTACCCACATGGTTCGTACATGTAGACTACTTTTCATGTAGCATAGAATTTTTTTAGAAATCCATATTCTCCCAATGCACGTCTCAGATGATTCTATGGCCTCATATCCATCATACACCATGCCGGTAAATTGATGATCAGATTTTTTCTAATACCTTCCATCATTAAAAACTGTGTTCCACCACTAGATATTTTTAGAATACAGATCATATCATCATTATTCCATGTGTGCTGAATAACATGACATTTGGTAACCACTATGATTTGAATCACTATTTACCTAGTGTATCGCCTATGTCATGTTGTACCAATCCTAAATCTACGATACGTGATAGTTTCTCCATGAAATGGGTATGTAATGACCAATCAAATAGGATTAGTCGAGTTGTGCTCAAATGGATAATTTTTATGTTGAACCCAGAATCTGAGTAAAAAATCACTATAATAGATAAAAAGAACACAACTCGGTTGATGTTCATATCAGTTTTTATTTTTCTACTTTAGAACATCAATCGAATAATAATATCACACATATATTTTCTAATCCAAACACCACTCATATACTCATCATTCACATAAGATAATTCTCCAACAGTATTTAAAGTGTTTTCCAATGTCTGTAGAGTTACATGAATAACCCAAAAATTTTGACATAACAATCATCTTAATGAATAACAGATTATTTTGATAAGAATTTGGAATAAAATAGTTTATTAATTTATTTTATTAATTTTCATTCCGATTATTATAGTTCTATAAACACCTCACACAGTGTACTATTAATTCATGTATAGGGTAAACAATGCATCATGAACTCAGAAGTTCCCTCATTTTTCATAAATGGGCACGTTTTTAGAAGTTATTAATATTTTTCAAAAAAACATTCAATTAATTTTTTTTAAATATTTTATATATTTTGAACATTTGTTCTGGTAACACTAGGGCATGGAATCTCATGGAGTCTTCGGACGTGGTCTCATAAAATAATCCATATAATATCCAAAAAATAATATATGGATAATATGACACATTACAAAGTCCAAAAATGTATAAAATTATGTTCCTCCTATCTATATATGTTAACCAAAACCAAAATGTATAGGATATGATAAGTTAATTTCCCAAAATAATAATCAAATTTCAACAAAAATACCCATTTATCAGCACATATAATTCGTAAAATAACTATCCTTCCTCATAGTTATTGTAGACTATTATTCAAGAAATAAAATGATAATTATTTTATAATATAGTTATCCAAATAACATCAATCATTATTAATGTCTTATAAAAAATCCTAAATCTCATAATCTCCATGATTTTTGAACCATTTCCATTAATAACCTGACTCACCATAAATCCATCATAAAATTTTATTTCACTCCAAAATACAATTCAGCCATTATTTATCATAATAATTTTAACCTTAGTGTTATAGAATTCAGAATGTAGTGAATGGATTAAAAAATAAAATTAATCACTTAATCAATAAATCATTTCTCAACAGAAAGGTAATTTATTCGATAAAAAATGTCCAAAAATAAAAATTTTCTTCATCTAATATATAGTTTAATGAAAAAATATCTTGTTAAATAAGACATCACATAGGATTGTTATTTAAAATGAACCATGTTTACCATTTGGTTGTGGGTACAAACTTCACGGCACTGAAGGATGTGGTGAGTTTTTAACAAGCATTCATGTGGTTGTTTTTATAAAATTATATAATTATTTTCGATAATTATGATTTTCATCCTAAAAAATAAAATAAATATATTGTACATTATAGAAAGGTATTAAACCCAAAGCTTATCTCATTTGATTCATTTGGTATTACTAATAATATAAATACCAGTAATTACCTTAAATCCATATATTTTTAAACCCAAATAATTTATCCATACATTTAAATGTATTTCCATAAAATGGAATTTAATTATTCAATAAATAAATTTATCACAAATACAAAACAAATGTGTTTTATTCAATAATGTATGCTTTGTTAAATCTAGTTTCCCATATTTCTACTAAAATTACATTGATACAAATTGTAACCATCCATCCCATAAAAGTATGAGTCAGTTCACTATTTAATTACATATGAATGATTATTACAAATTAAATCCAAAATTAATGATCATTTTAGTTGAGTTTAATAACTAGATTCATAAATTATTCCATTATTACATTAGTAAAACATAAAAAAATAATGGAAAATAATTTATATCAATAAAATCATTCAATGGTTTGTTATTAATAACCAAGGGAATATAGAAAAAATAATAGGGTGCGATCAAATTCTCACTATGGTTAAGTATAAAGGAACTAATAAAGAATCAATGAGAATAAATCAACATGGGAAAGTAAATGACCATTAATACATGATACTTAATCAATAATATTTATATAAAACGTATCATTGGATATAATAACTAATTGAGTAGTAACATGGAATAAAAAACTATTTATATAATGATGTAATGAATAACAATGTATATCTAAAACAAATCATTGAGGCTACATACCAAGAATCTACTTGTTTTAATGAATCACGCCAAGAGTCAATGACTATAAAGTCATTATTCCAAGAATATAAAATTTTCATTTCTTCATGCCAAAAAATAAAAAAAATTCTTAAGGTCTCATCTACAACTATATCTTGATTTTCCCAATAAACCCATCGATGCATCGAGGGGCTATTGTGGGACCCTCCCATCAAATACTGAATCTAATGCATTAGTCAATTGTAAAATATTCTATTTAATTAATAAAAAATTTATCTTACTATAAAATACAAATATTTAGTTAATAATACAATTTTTTCAATAATTCAACATTGGAGGATTTGTAAAAACTAGTAGATTGATGTTGATTGTTGAAAATATCATTAATTGATCATTAAACAATTCTTTAGTAAGTAGTCATTAATAATTACAATTTTTTCCATACAATATTGAAAAATTTGACTAATACGTTCAAGGAATTAATATCATTAAATGTAACATATTGTATCATTATAATAAAGATATTCATGGTATAACATGTTAATAGGTAGAATATACACTATATAAAATTTATTTGGTTATAAATAAAAAAACCAGTCTAAATAGAATGCAAATTGATATAAAAACCCTCAACAGATTTTAATAATTTATCTAAAAATACATTAATTTATAAAAGAACTTATTTTAAAATAAAATTGTAAACATATTGAAGGTTCAAAAAAGAAGGGTGTCATGGATGTTGGAAATTTAATTTATTTATGTTATGTTAATGACAAATAATCCTTTGACATTAATTAATAAAAGTCATAATGTACCTTGTTTTGAAAAACCAAAAGATTATTCAACTAAAAAATTTTAAAATGTTAAAAAGGGTTATAAATTTATTAAAAAATAATTAAGGAATAGTAAAAATGATTTTAAAATAGTTTTAAAGAATTATATAATGGACGATAAATATTCCATTGTGGATACTTTAGAAAAAATATCTACAATTACCATGGGATTGTAAAATGAATACTTTTCACTTTACAATCTGTAGAATAATATTCCCATGAAAAGAAATAAATTTATATGGATATTAAAATACCGCTATATTAAAAAATATATCATAAAATATATTAATTGTAATTATTTACACTCCACAAAATAAACATGTTATGTATAAGGAAGGTTTCCCATATAAATAAATGTGAGATAAACATTCCATACCTCATAATAAGTTTTTAGTTGTACAAATATTATAAAAATGTATAATGATTATATGATTTTATTAATTTCAATTATAACCTTGTTCATTTTTATGATTTCATATATGATCTTCATATATTATTTTTTCTCAAGTTTTTTAATAATATATAACCATTTTCATTATTTTGTGGGTTATTTTTGTTGTTATCAAATATTTTATTACTTGTAATTTGATGATCCTTTTACATAGAACAATAATTAATCATCTAAAAAATGAAAATATAATTTATATATAATATATATTCATTATATATATATATATTAATTTATAACAATCCATTAAATTTGAATATAGGAAATGAAAAGCATCATTCATAGAAATGGTTGGTCATAAATACACATGATGGTTTCATTGATTTATTTTTCATATTAAATGAACAAAAAGTAAATCATATATATGTATATAATAAACATATTAACATATAAATGTCATGTATGTATCACATATTTTCAATAAAACTATACTTTATATGTTTCTTGATTAGTGTGAATGGATCAAAACACTTTAACATTGTGATAGTGCACATTTCCAAAAAATAATGTTATCATATTTACAAAAAATTGAAAAAATGATGTTATGTGTTATAGAAATATTAAATAATAGTTATTAAATAAAAAATATAATACATATAATAAAAAATTAATTCCCATCATAATGATCATCCATGATAGGATTTAATGGAAATACAAATTATATCCTTGCACAAGGTGGAAATTCAGTGTATATGATAGGTATATTCGTTACCCACATGATGGAAGTTTGTATAGGAAAATGTAACACCATTAACATAATAATATATAATTATATTTATAATTTTAAAAATATTATATTATAATGTAAGAATAATAAATCATGTAGTGGGGAATGAAATAATACTAAAGTGTTGGTTGAAGAACATTACCTTTTATTTGGGTAGCTAATTTTGTTTTCTTCCAATTTCTATCCTTGGATTCTTTTAAGGCCAAAATATAAGATTTTATTAATATTGGATGGATGTTGGGATCTTATTTTTAAAGGTATTGAATGAGATATGATTATAAATGTGGTGTGATAATGTGAGGTAATAACTTCCATTTTATAATTTAAGTGAGGGGATGTTTGGGAAATTAACAAATTATTAAGTAGATATAAATTAATTTTCAATTAAAATTGACTAAAAATTGAGTTATATATAAGATAATATGATAATGGGTCGAAAAACTCTCCTGTAAAAATATTAATACATTTTAAGATAACATTATTACACTTATATTTTTTCTTTAACCTTTAGTTAAACCTTTTTAACTCTAATCATGACAACATGAGTTTTTTCATATTAATGGTTATAACAGTTAATATAAAAATAAAAACGGACATAATAGAGACATTTTATAAATTTTTATCTTTACCAAAATCTATTGGCCAAATTTTATATTTTTATAAATTTTATATCATTTAGTAAAATATTATTTATATTAAAAAATCATTATAGTTGATTTTGATACAATTAATTACTTGATAATTTAAAAATATCAAAACTACTAGATAACATTAAATAAATGTAATAAATATATATTATTTTTTGGTCATATATTGAATTTTTGGATGATATTAATTGTGTGAATGTCTGTTTATTGTAATATTTTTAATATCATTAATGTGATATTAAAAATAATCAAACAATTATTGAATCATCATTGTTCAAGGTTATATATTAATTATTTATTTCTAAAAAATTTAAAAAAACTATCATGATGTGGTTAAATATTTTATATTTACAATGTGTATTTATATTTTAATATATGTTCTTAATTACCACATATATAATTTTTAATACATTTTAAAACCTAAGTGTGCCATATTATACTTTACTTAGAATAAAATAAAACAAAATATTTATGTTCATCCTAATAGTGCCATGATGTCATACTTTATGTCCAAGTATGAATTTATTCTTTACTAACTCATCTAATAAATTTAATAAAAGTGTTACGGTAATGTAATGATTCTTATTATATTATTTTACACATAATTAGTCGATCTACTCTAAACCACTTTAATTATTTTTACATAATATTACCAATATCTTTTTAAAAAACAATACTTATTTTATTATACTAAAAATATGATACGAATTACAACCATGTATGTACATTATCCAATATTTACATCATAGAAGTGGGAAAAATATTATTACTACTACTCAAATAGATGAGACAACAATGAAAATTTTTAATGTAAACACATCCAAAAAATTTTAATATGTTTATATCCAAAATCAATGTGAAATTTATTTCAATTAACTAAATTATATTCATTGAATAATATTTAAATATTTATATTTTTAAACAAATTAAAAAAAATAAATATATTTATAATTTATGTGAAAGTGAATTTTACAATTAAAAGTCAATAATTTTCTCTATTTTAAAAACATTAAACTTATCTAAATAATATATAAAATTTAACCCAATTAAATATTTATATTCCTATTTAAAATATGATATTTATTTTTCCAAATAATATATATAATTGCATCAAACACTAAATTTATAACAATTGCCTCATCAAAATTTAGTAAAACCACTTTTAGAAAACAAAATTGATCCGGTGCTCGGAATTCAAATCTGAGGGCACCGATGAAACCATAGTGCCGGTAATTTCTATGGAACACCTTTTCTGATGGTGTGTTTTCTCGGGTGTTGATGTAAAAAAGTGGGGAATAAAAATATGATTGTTTTATTTTTATTTCTTCACTAAGCGGTTTAAGTGAAATTAAGTTCTGTCTCAACATAATTTCTCTTTTCTCAGTGTTAGATTCTAGGTGTGGGGGATGGAGTGGGACCCACCGTTTGTTAACTTCCCATGAGAGGATTAAGGGTGAGGTGGGGCCCACACGAGCCCCCACATTTTAAAATCCCCAAACTCCTCTAACCCCCCTTTTAAATTAAGTGACCCCTCCTCTCCTCACCTCCCACATTAATTCATTCCACCTAAACACTAATTAATTTGACAACTTAAGATCAATTAATTATGTATGTTAGGTTTTGAATTATGGATTTTTGAAATGCATGGTTTGAGTAATAAAATAAGAGGTGTCTTATTTTGTTTTGGGGGTTGTTTTGTTGTGTTGTGTTTTTGAGAGAGGGAGCAATCTTTCCATAGATGATGTTCATCTTCCACGTTGAAAAACATGAAGAATACCACACTCTGACAAGAACTCCAACACCAAAGAAAGATGGCGTGCCATTCTACTCCTCTCCACAGCCGGTGTGAGACGCCGCTCCACCTCAGACGATCTCCATCAAGCGTGTACGGAACCTCTTCCGCGACGTCCCTTTTCTGCGATGAACCTTCATTCAATGATTTCATCGAGGTAGGGGTTAATTGTTTTGTGTTCGTGAATACTTTCGTCTCCATTAAACGTTTTCAAATTGGGCCGCCTGTTGTCGCAATAACGGGAAGAGGACAGACCGCACAAACACGACCGACCATCCTCCCCCATTGATGTTTGATTTTGTAGCAGCACGAGCAAGGCAGCGCGGTGCCGTTGCAGCGCACGAAAATAATAAAGAATGGGCAGAGAAGCGCGGAGCTGTCGCGTCGCACCGTTGATTTCAAACAAAGCTACGGTGACGTTGCGCCACGTTGAAGAACCTCAAATAGGCCACTGCCGGAGCAGGGCCGTGGCGGCGGGGCGCGGCGCCTGTCGGACCAAGGCCGTAGCGGAGCAGGGAGCGGCTGCAGGCTTTCGGCTGCCGGAGTAGGAGGGCTAGACCGCGGCGGTCCCGTGGCAACAGGAAACGGCCGGCCGGACCGGGCCGGCCGGTCATCGAGAAGGCTGGGGGTCGTGACCCCCGGCTTGCCGCAGGAGAGGCCCCCCACATGGGGGTCGCGGTTACACCAACAGGGGGGCAGCACCCCCCCCCCCCCCCCCCGCCTTCCGCTCGGTCGAGCCGCCTAGCCACGCTGGCGAGGCCGAGCGCGCCAGGCTGAGCCACGTCGTGCCCAGGCCGGGCGGGGCCGCGCCCTAATGGGCCGGACCTGGACCCGGTCCGGGCCGCCCAAGGGGGTATCGGGACGGGTCGGACCAGGCCCGAACCCCCTATTCGCGGACTAATTTCGGTCTTTTGGCCATAACATGGGCTACAGACCTACGAACGACACACCATCAACTGTGATGAAATCCTTGGATTGAGATGGTCATTTGGGTATATTACACTCAATGTTTTGGAGAACTTTGGGTCCATCCGGGTTGGTTCGAACACAAAACCAATCGGGCCCTCAGAGCGGGAACACTTATAACTTGAGCTTCGGATGTCTGATTGACGTGCCGTCGACTTTGTTGGATTACTCTTAGTGAGACGGACATTTTGGCTTACTCTGATCAAGGTTTGGATGCAGTTAGCGTACGTGCGAGTTGGTTTTGAATTAAAAACCAATCGGGCCCCTGGGACGAATAAACCAATAACTCTCAGACCGGGCGTCTGATTGACGTGCCGTCTATCACGTTGAGTTCCTTTTGACTATACGGAACTTTGGGATACATCAAATCTGGACTTCGTGCTGGTTGATTTATCAGCCCCTCGGCTCATGGAGCGGACCCTCCCGAAACGAGTGTGCTGTGGGCAGGAACCCTAGAGCTTGCTACGACTACGACGACGATGAAGACTGTATGGGAATCCTCCATGGGTTCAATGTCGACGACATCAGCACTCAATGATCCTATGTGGATCAGTGCTACCGATCCTGTGTGGGTCAGATCCTATGTGGGGCAGCGCTCAACGGTCTTGTGTGGTACAGTGTAAACTGATCATGTGTGGGTCATTGCGGGGGTTAGTACCTATCGATCCTTGGTGAGTCATTGCGGGGGTTAGTACCTATCGATCCTTTGTGGGTCATTGCGTTGGTTAGTACCTATCGATCCTATGTGGGCCCGACGACATAGATGAATTAGTGGCTACATCTGGTCATCTTTATCGTCTTACGAAGATGTATACCTATGTGAGATGAGTCTCGACTTTCAATCTTTTCTTCTATAAGATTAGTATGATATCCTTTGTGGATTACGTTGTGCATTCCTTTGGGGATTGGGTTCTGAATTTCTATGTTGAACGGGTTACGTTTTCCTGTGTGGACTGGGTTGTATGTGGGATCGGATGTTGGAGCTTATTTGGAATTGATGACTTAGGTATATGTATGGGCATATAACTAAGTAATGTCGGATGTTACTTCGTGATCTTATCATTATTTTGTGGATTATCCTTCTGGATTTTGTGAGAAATTTGTGGGTCTCAGGGTCCCTACAGAGTAGCTTATACTCACCCATGCACGGTCTAGGCTTGGACTTAGTTGTGTTGGATGCATAAGACGGACAGTGCTGATCGTGGTGGAGGCTTGTGGAGAAAGTCGGTACCCGGAGGTAGACCACTAGGCAGGACGTAGACAGAGCGGACGGCTGGACCCATGGAGCTGAGGAGGCTACCTGTACCCACCAATCAGGTGGGACTTCCAATGGATAGATTGAAGTTGTTGCTTTACTTTTTAGTTGATGTACTTTCTTTCCAGTTTTACTTTACTTTCAGTTTGGGTTTTTATTCTGGACCACTTACTTTTCCGCACTTACTATTTTACCCAGTTTTACATATTGTTTACATCTACTTGCTTTCTCTGTGGTGTTTTTTTAATTTACAAAGGCAATTCCTTCCCTTTTTTTATCGGGAATTACGCCTTGGTTCTAGTCGCCAGCCACTGGCCTATGGAAGGCGGGCTTGGGGTAGTCACGACACGGGCCCCCAGGACGGGTCATGACAAATTGGTATCAGAGAAGTTCAGTTCAACCGCAGAACTAAGGAATCTGATCTTTTTCTATGTGAAGCAATAGTGTTAAGAGTATTGAGTGTGGTTATCAGTCCAGGGAGTCCAATGTTGGTGCGGCGGTCAACGTATCCGTACACAAGGACCCTGACTTCTGATTTCCCACATAATGCATGAAAACATTGATTGCATGAGTGATTCATGTTTTCTTTGTCATTACTTTGTGTCAGGTCACCAGGTATACTTTTGACCGTGGCGCACCTGTCTCTTTTCAGGATGGCCCCACGACTACATCCAGCTAGGGTTTCGAGTTTTGTACGTGAAGACAGCCCACCGAGCGACGGGGCCTCGGTGTAGGGCCCTATTACTGCGGAGGCACCGGCGGTACCACTACCCATCGAGCGACTGATGCTACCTACCCCAGCCGCTAATAGTACATGTCACCTTATTGCACTGCATGAGTTTCATTGTCAGATACCGCACAGGTTCCGCGGGGAGATAGACCCTCAGGCATCTGAGGATTTCCTGGAGGCAGTTTTATGAGTTTTCCGTTTGGTAGGTACACCAACAGACCTCATGGTGATCCTTACAGCGAGTCTCCTACACGCGAAAGCAGGGAGATGGTGGAGCATGATTCTCCAGGTGCACAATGAGTCATCTCTCCTCTGGACGGACTTTGAGAGCCTCTTCCGCTCGGAGTTCGTCGTAGCCACCCTCCGTGCAGTGCGCATCCAAGAGCTACTACAGCTGTGTCAGGGCCGCGTGATAGTCGCCTAGTACTCGACGAGATTTACCGAGCTCCTACGCTATTCGACGGACATGGTATAGGACCCATTCTTCCGGGCCCAGTCCTTCAAGCAGGGATTGAGGCATGAGATCAGGGAATCACTGATCTCCCTTAGCATTCCGAAACAGGCAGGAGTACTGGAGAGAGCTCTTCCCATAGAGAGTTTCCTTACCGAGCCTACGCCAGCAGCGAGACCTACCGCATGGTGGAATTTAGTGGATTCATCTGCAGCTGGAAGTCAATGGATGTCATAGGGGTCCAGGCGGATAGTACCTTCAGGAAGACAACCACATGATACTGGCTCAGAGGTGTGGGGCACACACAGCAGAACCAGTCTTTTGAGTGGAAGAGAGTGCTATGCATGCGGCGGGCAGGGCCACTTGGCTTGTGACTGCCCAACCGACCATGCAGAGGGGAAATAGACGGTTGAGGAACCGCCGAGGAAGAGTGTGAGGTTCGACTGTGGCAGTCCCCAGGGAGCAGGTGGACGAGGCCAAGGAGCTGAACGATTGGCAGGTGGTGGACGACGTTTTAAGGCTCTACCACCACAAGCACCAGGAGGTCAACTCATACCACATGGGAGAGCACAACATCAGTAGCTGAAGCTTACGATCATGGAGCTCCGGAAGCAGGTGGACATGTGCGGAACTAGATCCAGGCATGGAGGTCTTTGCCCATAATACCTCTAGCTTTGTCGTTTGTGTTGATTTGTGTCCATGTTCTTTGAATTGCAGTAATAAAAGACACTTGAAATGGTTACGTTTGCTTTCATGTCTTTTTTATGTTCATACTAAGAGGTTTTGGTTAAAAAATGTTGACGTGACCCTCACATATGTGATTCCTACTCGAGGACACCCAGTGACCACACACTGATGCCGACAGTGTGACTCAACCCTTGGAGGCGAGTGTAACGGTTGGATCTCTTGGTAGCAGCGTCAAGGCCTTACAACGTCATCCATGGAATGATTAAACTGATCATGACGAGATTGTCTGTATTTGGAATAAAACATGGTTCATCTATTGGATGAGACCAGAATTCTCTTTTCGGCAAAGGAGAAATCTTTACATCTTTTCAAAAAGTTAAGGACGAAGGGGAAACCCTTTGTGTGGTCAGACATATATCAGCAGAGCTTCCATGAGCTAATACAGAGGTTGACCATTGCACCTATCTTTCAGCTACATGGGGAGGTGACAGAGAAGCTAGCCGATTTGCAGATATCCTTCGTGGATAGTGATGGAGAAGCCTTTCTACAGCCACTCATTGTCAATCCACCACTTCTACAGCAGGTCCGAGAGGCACAGTATGGGGATGTTGACTGTGAGACACGGCGTGCATCGATATCCTTAGGACAGGCACCTGATGCATTCGCTGTGGGAGGAGAGCACATCATCATTATTAGAGGACGTACCATTGTACCAGTTTCTTTACAAGAGGATGTGTTGAGGGAGTTTCACACTTCCCCTTTAGCGGTACATCCAGGATTGGTGAAGATGTACCAGGACCTCAGACGACAGCACTGGTGGCAAGGTATGAAGAAGGTTCTAACAGAGTTCGTTTCTCGATGCGTCACCTGCCAATAGGTAAAGGCAGAGCATCAGGTACCAGAAGGCTTGGTACAACCCATGGAGGTCCTATAGTGGAAGTGGGATGGGATATCTATGGACTTCCTGACTGTCCTTTCATGATCTTCCAGATGTTATGACTCCATTTGGGTGATTGTCGACCGACTCACCATGTCGGCCCACTTCTTACCCATCAGAGAGTAGGGATGAGTGGAGAGCTTGGGATGCCTCTACATTCAGGAGATCGTATGGATTCATGGTGTTCCATCATCTTCTGTCTCCAATAGAGATGCACTCTTTACTTCCCGGCATTTGAAGGGGTTGTAGGAGGCATTCGGGACGCAGCTACGTCTGAGCACCGCCTTTCACCCTTAGATGGATGGTCAAACGGAGAGGACCATTCAGACTATGGAGGACATTCTCTACTCATGTGTCATCGACATTGGTCATAGCTGGGAGGACCACCTACCCTTGGTGGAGTTCGCGTACAAAAATAGCTACCACTCCACCATCGGGGTGGAACCATATGAGGCATTGTACAACCGACCTTGCAGATCACCTCTGTTATGGACAGACCCTGGGGAGTCAACACTTGTGGGACCGGAGATTGTCCATGCCACAACAGAGAAGGTCCAGGTCATCCAGGAGGGGATGAGGACATCTTAGAGCCGACAGAATTCTTATGCTGATAGTAGGCAGAGCCGACTAGAGTTCGAGGATGGCGACCACGTTTTCTTATGGGTCTCCCCTCGACGTGGATTATGGAGATTTGGCTGAGGCGGCAAGGTGTCTCCACACCTTCATCATACCATTCCAGGTCCTCAGCAGGATTGGCGAGGTGGCCTATCACCTGGCTCTACTACCTTAGTTTCACCAGGTGTACGACTCGACGCATATCATCGAACATGGGGAGCTGGAAATTGACGATGGGGAGACTTTTGTGGAGGTCCCAGTGGAGATCGAGGATCAACAGTAGCGGGTCCTACATGGATGGTCGATTCCACTAGTGTGCATCAGGTGGCAGCATGGGAACCTCCAGGAGAGCACATGGGAGAGGAAGGCTCAAATGCGTGCATAATACCCACATTTGTTTCCCTGGTTTATGATGTATCTTTACAGGGACGTAAAGCCCTGTGGTGGGAGTAATGTGAAGTCCAGTAAAATTCAAGGGAAATTTATTGATAATTTTGATTGGGATTTTACAAGAACGTAGTTTTTGATGGCACCTAATTATGAGGCCCAGTGTGCCCGAAATCATTTTACAAAGTTTAGCTCGGGTATGTTCAGTGAACGAACAAGTGGGTTTTGTAACTTTTTATCTGGTGATCGAAATTGAAATCTGAGGGCACCGATGAAACCGAAACATCGGTAATTGCTTAGGAACACCTTTTCTGAAGGTGTGTTTTCTCGGGTGTTGATGTAAAAAAGTGGGAATAAAAATATGATTTTTTTATTTTTACTTCTTCACTAATCGGCTTAAGGGAAATTAATTTGTGCCTCAACTTAATTTCCCTTTTCTAAGTGTTAGATTCTAGGTGTGGGAGTTGGAGTGGAACCCACTGGTTGTTAACTTCCCCTTAGACAATTAAGGGTGAGGTGGGTCCAAAAGAGCCCCCACCTTTTCAAATTCCCAAACTCCTCTAAACCCCCTTTTAAATTAAGTGACTCCTCCCCTCCTCACCTCCCACATTAATTCATGCCACCTAAACACTAATTAATTTGACAACATAAGATCAATTAATTAAGTATGTTGGGATTTGAATTTTTGATTTTTGAAATCCATGGTATGATTAATAAAATAAGAGGTGTCTTATATTATTTTGGGGGTTGTTTTTTTGTGTTGGGATTTTGAGAGAGGGAGAAATATTTCCTTTGAAGAAGTTCATCGTCCACATTGAAGAACGCGAAGAACGCCACACTCCGTTGAAGAACGCCGACACTAAAAAAAGGAGACTTGCCTTTCTACACCTCTCCACAGCCGGTGTGAGACGCCGCTCAACCTTGGATGATCTCCGCCAAGCTTGGACAGAACCTCTTCCGTGACATCCCTTTTCCACGACGAACCTTCGTTCAATGATTTAATCGAGTTAGGGGTTAATTGTTTTGTGTTTGTGAATACTTTTGTCTCTGTTCAACATTTTCAAATGGGGCCGCCTGTTATCGCAATAACGGGAGGAGGTCGGAGCACAGAAACAAGGCCGACCCTCCTCCCCCCTTGATGCTTGATTTTGTTGCGGCACGAGAAAGGCAGCGCGGTGCCGTTGCACCGCACGAAATTAATAAAGAATGGGCGGAGAAGCGTGGCGCTGTCGCGCGGTGCCGGTTGCACCAAGGCCGCTGCGGAGCAGGGAGCGGTGGTCGGCTTCCCGCCACCGGAGCAGGATGGCGGGACCGCAGTGGTCCCGCGACAGCAGCAACCGGCCGGCCGGACCGGGTCGGCCGGTCACTGAGAAGGCTGAGGGTCATAACCCCCGACTGGCCGAAGGTATGGCCCTCGACATGTGGGCCGCGGTTATACCAACAGGGGGCAGCGCCCCCCCCCCCCCCACCCCCATTCCGCTCGGCCGTTTCGGCAGAGCTACCTGGCCACACTGGCCAGGCCTAGCGCGCCAGGACGTGCTGGGCCGCACCCTAATGGTCTGGACCCAAATCCGGGTCGGGTCGACCCGGTTGGGCCGACCCAGGGTGTATCAGGCCGGGTCAGACAGGGCCCGAACCCCCTATTCACAGACTTCTTTCGGTCTTTTCCCATAACATGGGCTACGGACCTCCGAACGAAGCACCGTCAGATGCAATGCGATCCTTGGATATAGAAGGTCGTTTCAATATATTAAACATAAGGTTTTGGAGATCTTTGCGTTCTGACAAGTTGGTTCGAACATGAAACCAACCGGGCCCTCGGAGCGGAAACAATTATAACTTGAGCTCCGGATGCCTGATTGACGTGTCGTCGACTTTTTTAGATTCCTCATATTGAGACGGGCCTTTTGTCATACTCCGCTCGAGGTTTGGACGTATTTGGTCTACGGCCAGTTTGGGTTTGACTTAAAAACCAACCGGGCCCCTGGGACGAAAAGGCCAATAACTCTCAGACCAGGCATCCGATTGACGCGTCGTCTGTCACGTTGAGTTCGTTTTGACGCTACAGAACATTGGGATACATGAACTCCAGACATCGTGTAATTTGATTTATCATCCCCTCAGCTCGTGGAGCAGACACTCCTGAAATGAGCTTGCTGTATGTGGGAACCCTAGAGCTGGCTGCAACTACGACGATGATGAAGACTACATGGGAATACTCAATGGGTTCAATGGAGACGACTTCAGCACTCAACGATCATTTGTGGATCGGTTCTACCGATCTTGTGTGGGTCAAGTCCTATGTGGGTCAGCGCTCAGCGGTCCTGTGTGGGCCAGCGCAAACCGATCCTGTGTTGGTCAGATCGTGTGTGGGTCATTGCGGGGGTTAGTTACTATCGATTCTTTATGGGTCATTGCGGGGGATAGTACCTATCGATTTTTTGTGGGTCATTGCGGGGGTTAATACCTATCGATCTTGTGCGGGTCCGACGGATTAGATGAATCAGTGGATACATCTGATCATCTCTATCATCTTATGAAGAAGTATACCTATGTGAGCTGAGTCATGACTTTCAATCTTATCTTCGATAAAATTGACTTGATATCTTTTGTGGATTATGTTATGCATTCCAATGTGGATTGGGTTGTGAATTCCTATGTGGATCGAGTTATGTTTTCCTGTGTGGACTGGGTTTTACTTGGGCTCGGATGTTGGAGATGATTTAGAATTGATGACTTAGGTATATGTATGGGCATATACCTAAGTAATGTCGAATATTACATCGTGATCTTATCTTTCTTTTGTGGATTATCCTTATGGATTCTGGGAGACCTTTGGGGGTCTTGGGGTCTCTATTGAGTAGCTTACACTCACCCCTGCACAGCCTATGCCCGCACTACGTTGTGTTGGATGCTCACGACGGACAGCCCTGATCATGGTGGGGGCTTGTGAAGCAAGTCGGTACCCTGAGGTGGACCATTGTGAGAGACATACAAGGAGTGGACGGTTGGACCCGTTGAGCTGAGGAGGCTATCTGTACCCACCCTTTAGGTTGGACTTCTAGTGGACGGCTCGACGTTGTGGCTTTACTTTTCAGTTGCTGTACTTTTTTCCAGTTGTACATTACTTTCAGTTTGGTATTGTCTTCTGGCCCACCTACTTTCCAGCAATTACTATTGTACCCAATTTTTCTTAGTGTTTACTTCTTCTTGCTTGCTCTGTGGTTTTTGTTTAATTTACAAACGCAATGCCTTCCCTTTTTTATCAAGAATTACGCTTTGGTGCTAGTCACCAGCCCCTGGCCTATAGAAGGTGGGCTTGGGGTAGTGACATACACCATGTAAATTATTTTTTATCTAAAATCCCTTAAATATATGGTAGTTATCTGAAAACAATAAATTAATTAACTATTATAAAATTAAATTAATTTATTTTTATTTTAACATATTTATTAACTCTACATTCAATCAAATGTGATTTGAAATTAACACTAGTGTGTGTGTGTGTGGAATATCGACTCCACATAATAATATAAGTAATTTTCTTTATCAATAATTCTGGGATGGTTATTATAATAACATTTATGTTTATAAATTAAATTTATGAATTAATTATTTTTATAAAATAATAACTTCTTTCTAATATTTTTACCTTTTCATCTATTTGAAATTTATAACATCAGTCAAATATAAATGCGGACAACCGCATTTATGAAGAAATGATTTTTTCATTCAATTATACATATCATGGATGGTTATTAGATATATTTAGTTAATATAGATGTAATATTTTTAATAATAATGTTCCTATATTGGTGAATTATTTTTTACCTATAATTCAAACTATCTTTCTAAAAGTGAAAAAATGTTATTTCATAGGTATGTTATACAATGCTCTTGAGCGGTTTAATTCATTTTTCTATATCTAAATGTTATGGATATATAAATAGTTTATATGATATTTATGTAATTTTTATTATTCAATAGATCATATAATGAGGATCAATTTTCATGGACCAGGACATGGATGTTGAACCTCTCCTAAAGAGAGAAACAATTAACACTAGAAAGAAAATGAGTCTAATAAACAGTTACTAATAAATGGATGGAGTAATTATAATTGACTAATATATCCTATTACAATTAATTATATAAATTTAAAAAAATATTATAAATTTAAATTAATTATAATTGGTGATAGAGTACTTCAAATCAATTTAAAAAAGATGTACGTAATTTTCCTTTCACTTTTATTTTTGAGATTAAGATGGCATATTCAACACAAGTTTCCTTTATATATATAATATTAATACCATTAATATATTTTATTATATTTATCATGAAACTTATGTGGATTTATATTTCTATTTATGAATATTACATTCCTGATTTTTTATTTATAATTGACCAATGTTGTAAGGGATTTATATTATAGTCTCCTTATATAGATGTATTTTATATTATTAAGTTTTGGATTATGATATATTATAACTAATATTTCAATAGAAACATGAATTTTATTATTTGATATTTATTTATAGATATGATTTTTCTCCATTAAATTTCATCTCATTAATTACATAATATGCTGAATGAATTTTCAAACTAAATATCGACTTTATTTATCAATTTTGTCGAAAAATATCTTTCTTTCATATCCATATTTTCAAATATCAATTTGAATTTTTTTATAATTTCATATTAAACATAACATCATTACAATCCATGATAATGTTTTAAGAAAAAAGTATTATTTTATTCTTCATTTATTTTTCAAATAAACTACTTTTGATTTTTCTCAGAAAATTTAAAATGAATAATTGTTTTAATATAAAATAAATGGCTAAAAATTTCCCACCCTAACAACTGACATATTTTTTTTAATAAATCATTAATGTTTTCCAATGTTCATTTCAATGAAAAAAAATTTCCTTATTGTTTCATATATTTCAAGATTTTATATATGTATTGTCATTATAAAAATGTTAATTTTATTGAAAAATATTCCTATGATATCATAAATAATATTTTAATTTATGGTAAAATTATTTGATGATTTTTGTTCCTTATGAGGGATATTATACAATGAGAGAAAACTTATTTTTTATATAAATATTTTAAAATTATTATTATCATCGGTTTATGAAAAACTATTATTTTCTAAAAGTTATGTTATGTGGAAATTTCAAAAAATTTATAAAACCCATTTCCTTTTGACAATTTATTAATATGATGGATGATTTATAATATTATTTTACACATATGAATTTATAATGAAAATATATTTAGTGGTAATGGAATTATATATTATACTATTTCATTGATTAAATATGGATATAACATGAGATAATAAGGACTAGAATGGGGAGAAAACCCTATTATTTAAGAGACACTATCCACTATGATAACCTTGGGAGTCAATCATCATTAAGGATATAATGAATTGATGAACAAGAACAATATACTATGGTAGTCACTAATGTTATACTAAACTTTTAAATTATTTTCTACGCTTATATGGATTCCATTTAACATATGTCATATGAAAATATTATGCTCTCATGGAACATTATATTTTATTTCATTATTATTCATGTCATATGAACTAGAAAGATTTATTACATTACTCAATATTTTTATCTATGACATGATTGAACTGGATAAAATCCCACTTATAACCACACTTTCACAACAATGGTTTGAAAAAATCATTTTTTATGTAACCTATTACAAAGGATAAATGAAACTGTTGGAAGAGGACAAATAAAGTGAATTTTACCAATGATTTTGATAAAAAAGATGGAAATAAAAGCTAATTTTATGTGTTTTCCTAACAGTTTTCTAAAACCTTAGAGAATTTATAGGTTTTCCAAATCAATTCCAACAATTTATTCATACCATTGGATTAAACAATATTTCCTTCTAGTTTCTAGAGAACAAATGGAAAAACCCCCAAATAATCATCAGACTGATCCCGTGAATTGATCTCTCTACACATCATTGAACAGATCTCTCCTTTGACTAACCATACTTCATGAGGACAAACCTGTGATCTCACATCATCTATCGAACAAAATATCTCCTCTTCTAAAAGATATTTCCACTAAACTAGATCTTCTCATCCAATGAAATCACTCCTCTAACCCTACCTCCCAAGGATAAACCCTACTTGGTGAGCACACTTCCTCTGTCCCGAGTTATGATACTCCAGAATGGATCTATTTAGGCTTCCAACACTAATTCATATTTACATCATATATAAGATACCTTGAGTCATAGATCTCTCAATCTATTCTATGATTCAAACATCTTGATTCAATGTGTTCTCCTTGAAATTAGTAAATTCTTTTTATTTTCCATATTTGTATTATTCAAATGGACATTATGTGAGATATATATCAGTTTCCATATTTGATTATGGTGGATTAAATTCATCAAAATTTTATTTTTTTTGGATTAATAATATTTATATTGGGAATGGTGATTTGAAAACATTCTATATTGTCATCATTGGAATTAATGTGTTTGTATCATGTATGATAGTGACATCATGTCATGTGTGTGACATCTTCTTATTAGAATCCATGGAAATTTCTAAAATCCTATCTATTAGACTTTCCACATATCATATTGGGTCTATTGGTGATTAATACAATGATCCTTTTTCCACCAAATAGGTGTTCTTATTTATATCATTGGGTCATAGCATGTATTATTTGATTCTAGTGCCTTATACCCAGAATAATAAATAGATTAAGGAATTAATATAATTGTGAATTGAATTTTTTTCTTCTCATTACTTGTGAATTAATATTTTTAATTATCAGTATGTGAATTTAAATTGATAGAATTGAAACATGAATTGATAATGTAGCATGTAACTGTCTAATTCGTATGAAATTAGAAAAGACACAATGTTATATTGAAAATAACATGTATTTGACATAATGGAATATAAGGAATGAAAATTGGTAATTTTAATGAATTAAAAAATGTGTCATATTTCAGACCATTTTTCATGTTTTGGTGTTTTGTTAGGGGTTTTTCTATTGGATGTTCTTAATGAATGGTTATTTAATACCTGGAATGGTTACTCCACACATAGTATTATTTATTCTCCTTGGGAATGTAATCTTTTTTATAATGGGAATTCATAGAAGTTACATTAACCCAATGTAGATGAGAGATATCCCTGGAATTGATAATGTGTGTTAGATCAGTGGTCCATGTAATGGGTAATGTACGTTATCATGGTTCCTTGTTAGGGAAATAATCATGGATAATGATAGGCATGTGAAAACATATATGGAACACTATTGAATCAACCTTGGCATACCATGAGTGTCAACCAAGATCTCGAGTGTTGGCATCATTATTTGATGTTTGACATTAAATTAATGACTTAATGAAAATCAATATCATACTATCACATGAAATATAAATTCATACTATATTTTTCTACACCTTTGGTTGTTTCATACTATGTTTTACACCACTATACAAATGATTTCATTTAGAATCAAACAATAATGTATGGATACTCTTTATGACAATGGTATGAGGAGCTATGCTTGATTGGTTCCTTGGTAAGATGCTATTCGAGAATGGATATGGGACAGAGCGAGGTGTTCGAGACCAGTTTTGGGAGAATTTATTTAGATTTTTTCTTTTGGTTATTAACTTGTATGATAGTCTATTTATATTTTACACAGTCATACAGTATGGAATGATATTATTTAATTTGTTGTTATTTTTTTGGTAATTCCATATTTATATAATTCAATGTATTTATATTTGTTTTTATGATATTTTCCTCCTTTTATATTATTTTTTATGATCTTTTAATTTCACTCACATTATATATTATCTCTTCATCACTATTTTTTATCATATGGAATATGGGGATGTTTTCGTGAGTTCTTGTGATTAGTCATCTCGTTCACATGTGGAAGATTCATGTTGAGGTGGTCACAATTTGTTTTCGAAATTTACTCTTTTCAATTACATTATTAGTTTTAAGATTGGTAAATAGGAGAGTAATATTTATTTGTTATTGGTAATTATATAATGAATAATATTTACCAACCAATGTGAATGGTAAATGTAGGTTTCTAGGGAGGGGATTATTTTTCATGAGTTATTAATTTTACGATTTTTATGTTATTTCACCTTGGGTGATGAACATGTTGGGTGATGTGACTCTTTTATGTGATTTTACATGTGGATAGATATAGAATGGGGATCATGTAATACCTTATAGTGAGATAGAATGGAATTATGCTTTCATGAACTTATAATTCTAGGGATTCATTAGTTTGATATGAAATTATTTAACCTGATTGTAAAAAATAAAAAAATTCTTTTCTACTAAAATATGATTAATTAACTTAATAAACAAAAAGTTTATTAAACCATTTATCAATGTCTCTCTGTTTTTTACTTGTCCTTGAGAGTTTGGTATTTTTATGGTTATGGTGATCTGGTGAGTGTTTTTGACCAACGTAGAGAAAATTATTCAACGTTGTCTTTTTTCAGTGTGAGAATAGTAGACATCACACACCTCATATAGTGTAGTTAGAGATACATACATCAATTGGGAATCTGATAGATGATCATCTCTGTGATAGTATTGCATGAGTTTTGTGATAAATGTTGTGACTGACTAAACACAATTTCCCTTCAATGTATGATACCTATATAGATTGTAGATGCATTACCCACCCATTGTTAATGTGGAGGGAGTCCCCCATATAGAAAATAAATGGATTGAGTTTCTTAGGAAAATATTTAGTCACATGTAGAAAATATTAGAGATGAGGGTGAAGCTTTATACTTTTATTCTACAAGGACCATGTATGTTCTCGAGGGGCATCATATTACATGTTGGACAATAAGAAATGATAACAAATAATAAATTCATGGAGAAATATATGAGTCCCTTTTATCCATATATATTGAAGAATGAAATGGATTAGGATATCCTAAAATTGGAATATATGATAATGTATTTAATTGACCATGGATTTTACTTCACAAACCTTAAATATCAGTATCCTATATTGGATGGAGAAAATATAGCTAGGGAAACATTTTTCAGATTGGGATTTAATATGATACCATTTTACATGTTAATTCCATTTTTCTAATATTTTACTTATTAGATAAATCATGATCTAATAAAAAAATATAACTCAATGGGGGCCCTGATTCAAGGGAAATGTGTTTCAGTATGATGATCTAGGAGTTCCACATTTGGTGCCAAAGATCACTGAAATTAATATTTCCACCAAGGAATTAGTGGTCAGATAAAATTTTTTCACAAGACATAAGTATCTAGACATCATTCTGATTAAATTTATTACGAATTTCATGGTTGAATAGAATATATTTAAGTGTCATTTTTCCATACTTGAGTACCGACTCTTTGATAAGATGGGTGCTATATAGAAGTTCTATAAAAGAACTTAGCAGCTGATCATTGGAAGAGGATCCTCGTATGAACCAGCCACTTGGAGATGATCTCCTACCCCTATGTATATAGGCAGATGGAGTTCTGTTAGAAACATTATTTGGGTTAGGGGACATGGAATCCCAACAGAGGAGTATTTTTATCATTAGAATGGATAAATATAAGGGAGTAAACATAGAGAACAAGGAAGACAATAATGTAATATCCATATTGTGGAGTATACTCATACAAATAAATATGTTGAACCATCTACTTTCATTTGTCAAATTCTTGTGTCATATGGCATTTATGTAATTTGATTAATACTGTTGTTTTTATTCATCTTATTGTTCAAAATTATCCAGTTCCATTTGATAGGATATGTAAACCATAGATGTGTTTATGAAAGTTGAAACATCGCTAGGGGCGAGACTCCACACTCATTATCATATTCCATTAGTAATGTGATAAATTTATTATTGCAAGATAGTTGTCTAAAGATGATGGTTTGGAACACCAAGATTTATATTAAATGTTCTCAATATCTTTGAATTCATACGTGATATATATTCCTATACATGCAATCAAAATAATTTGGTGGTGTACAATGGAATTCCATCCCTGGGAATATATAATGGACTAAATACATTTAAAATAAAATTTATGGGCTCAATAAATTTTTACATGGTGTTAAAAATTGTCTATATTGTAAAATTATATTCCTTGTGTCTTATAATGTGTATACAAGTGAATCTTCGGGATTATACAATTATAATCTTGTTTTAGTGACATATTACCATATAGAACATTTTTTAACATTATCCAAATAACAATTATTGTTTTCCTTATTATAAACATATCTCACAAATGTGAGACATTTGAATAAATAAAAATAGACACTATAGCTCTATGATTATATTCTTAGATATGGTGTCCCCCTATCCTATGACATTGCTTACTGTATCATAGGGGATTATTGACTCAATACCTTAATCATTGAGTGATATGTTTAGTTAGAAAAAAATCCCTAAAAGTGGAATTAATCCATGGGTTGTATTTGTAATGAATATATTTCATTTTTCATATTGAAATATATTTTACATAATGTGAATTCAAGAATGGATACATGAATTCAAATGTAATAAAATTTAATCAATTATACCAATAATGATTTAAATTACTAATTCTAATTTAAACAGAAACAAGACAAACAGAATATAATGAAAATTTCTCAAAAAAGTTGTGTCGAACGAAACCAAACTATGATGAAACGTGAGATAAACTGGTTATATACCATTAGTAGGAAGATTAATTATTAATTTATAGGAATTTACTACTTTATATTAAAATTTTGAAATATGTATCAATTTCGCCCTGCTTTCTGGAATATGATTTGGCCCATGGGGCTTTGTGGTTCTTATATATTGGGCGGTGACATGTATAGTCACATGAGACATGTATGTTGTCTTCTTGATTTTATTTATTTTCATTATATCATCAGAAACTTTATCCTTTTACTGCTTTCTATGGATGGAAGAAAGTTATATTCTAGGAAGGAGGCCAGAAGTACATTGGATGCAGCTATGTGGTTTTATTTTCTAGAGAGATAGAATGTTGTAGTAGATAGATTCATTAATGTTATTCATTTCTGTTTTCATTAATTCCATGATGCATATGTTTATTTTCTTTTCCTTTGGCATAGATGTCTGACATACATATGTGACATTCCATAATTTTATTAATTTTTCGCTGTTATTTTAATTATTTGTTTGTGGGTAAAATTATTCCCAAGTTGTGTTCCCCAGATGCTCGGGGACTAATGCCAGCACATGGTCTCCATACATGAAGATATTTTCTTTATATTTGGCATACTACATTGGTATTAAATCAGTTATTTTATAATATTCTATTATATTGTTTCTCTATCATTACACTAGTGAAATTTTTTAAGGCCTTTAATTTAATCTACATTAAGTCCACTAAATCTAGAAAAACATAAGGGATACCAAGATATATTCTAGACGACATCATTAGTCATTCATATCTGTTTTGAAAACCAAATTAATAAATAGAATATAACACCAAACAAAAATATAATAGATAACTTTTGATATTCTTAGAAAAACCTAGTATTGGTTTTATATTCTTAGTGAACATACTTCTAGAAACATATTAAACTACAATATTAAATAAATACAATAGAGTTTCAACCATACTCTACGTTTGAGTATTGGTATACTAATCAAATTATGGATTCACATTTTTTCTCAAATATAATTTGAGGTGGAATTATAGTACATCAATCACTGGAATAAAAAACATTTAATCAACACATCCCCCAAAAATCAGTATCCCAAATTGGAATGTCAAATCCCCCAAACACCACATAAATTTTCCATTCTTCTTGTTTTAGTCATCATGTTTCCTTCCTTCAATGACATAATATGGATCTTTTAAAAAATTAAATAATTAAAACAATTGTTCCCACATTTAAATCATCACCCAGTGTAACTAAATATTGTGCAATCTTTTTCTCCCACTACATTTCATCAAGATTTAAATAATTATACCACTAATTTTTTAAATAACCTTATGATACATTGATACGACACATTCCTTAGAATGGGTGTGGCGGATGGGGGTGTAGTGGAGTGGGGGATTGGGGTGGGGGCGACATTGGAGTGGGACTTGGTTGGGGGATGTGGGGTGTTGTGGATTGGGAGATGGGAGAGCTATAGTGGGGTGGCATCTGTGTATTTGGGGATTGTGTGTGTATTTGGATTAGTGTTTGGGTATGTAGATAGAGGTATGGGGGCATTGGAGTGGGGGGGGGGCTGAAATTGAGTGGGGGGGGATCAGTGTAGTGGAAAATGAGGGGGAAGCGGTGGAGTGGGGGTGTGTGGGGGGAAGCCGGGGGATTTTGTGGGGTGGGGGCCTACAGTGGAGTGGGGTATGGGGGAGTGTAGTTGAGTGGGGACTAGTTGGGGGATGTCGGGGGGCGGGGGGGGGGGGGGTTCTGTGAGGTGGGGGCTCGAGGGGGATGTAGGATGGATGGAGTTGGTGTAGGGAGAGTCGGTGGATTAGAGGATGGGGTGGGGCATGTCGTGGAGTGGAAGATGGGGGGAAATCATTAGTTGGAGGGATTTAATAGATTGGGGGACAAGGGGATTTAGTGGAGTGGGGGATGGGTGGGGCTGTATGGGGGGCTCTAGTGGGGTGGGTGGTTGTAGTGGAGTGTGTACGATAGGGTGTGGGAGCTGTAGGGGTTGGGGGATACATGAGGGACGTAGTAGAGTGGGGACTACAGTGGGATGTGGGTTGTAGGGGGGGTGGAGTGGAGTGGATATGGGTGGCGGCATTAGGGGGTATGTAGTGGAGTCGGGGATGGGGGGTTCATTAGAGTGGGGGGAGGATAAAATGGAGTGGGATATTGGGGTTGTAGTTGAGTGAGGACTGGGGGTGCAGTAGAGTATGGGATGGTGGGACTATAGTGGAGTGGGGAGGGGGTGGGGTCTGTTTATGGATGGATAGGGGGGTGATCATTGGAGTGGGGGATTCGGGGGGCAACAGCTACAGTGTGGGATGAGGGGCTGGAATGGAGTGAGGGATGGGGGGAATGTTGTGTGGGGGGACTTTAGTGGAGTTAGTGGTTGATGGATTTGGGGATTGGGGTATGAGTTGGGGGACGTAGTAGAATCCTTCAACTTCTTTCTAAAGATACTACCATCACACATACCATCAATAACATTTTAAGCCACAACCATGGAATGGTTTGAAATTTCATATGAACCATCTATGAATACTATATAAAAATATACATAAATTATTTCATAGGAAAATTAAGTGTTCATTAATCGTGGTATGAACCACACTCCCCATAACTCAAACATGCTTTTATTTCCAATATTCAATGATATGTCACTTTTTTCTATATTTTTTTGTGAAAAATGATCTAAAAATGACCCTTTCCATTTCGTAAGTATAGTTCTTCAAACACACCCTATTATATGTTATGTGAAATTAATCTTGAGAGTCTATAGATGAGACAAAATAAAATTAAAGACACTCAACAACACACCACTCATATATTATCATATAATATTATGAAATCCACATTAAAGAGTGTATATTACATAATCACATCACCACTCATTGAAATCGGTTTCTAGGGGTCCTTTCATCCCATAATTAAAACACATAATACTATCTTTTTCTATTCTACTCCCACTCCATCAATTTTTGATTTCCCTTTTATCAAACATTTATTTGTGGAGGAACTCTCCCCTTCCATCCACGCTATATGATTTTCAATAAGATGCCTCCTTTCAATGAAGTTCTTCATTCTATATCAATTATATAATGTTTACAAAGACCCGGTTAGTTTTTATCCTTGAATTACTCATTACCATTCCCATCGAATCCCATGGTTTGAAAAGGTTCATTCTCAAATGACTACTCGTTTCCATGATTGGTTAGCCACCCATGTTGAGGAATATCCACTATAAACTCATGTAGATAATGTATGGACCTCTCAATCCTATAATAATAGATACCCACTATGCTCTTACTATATAGTCCCACTAGTGAATGCATCATATCAAAAACCAATAAAATGATATGAATAAAATAAAATATGATCCCCAAAATCACCATGTTTTTTCATCACCAATTGATTTAGATATCCTCCATAAACACTCTAAATAACCTAGTCTACTCTTGAACATAATCATTAAGGTCTTTTTATGCTAATAAGAATGATTAGATCTACACATCTCAAATAATAAAATCATTTCTTCAACTATCTGGGTCACTAAATCCCTTAAACACTAATGAATCGAGATATCCTCTTTCTTGAAGGAATCTTGACATTAATAAATTATTGAATTGTTTTTATTTTATGTGAACACGTAATATTTCATTTATTTTTATTTTGAGTTATTTCCTATTTCATTATGGTTTTTTTGATGGATCATGGTATACTATTTGTGTTTTCATTGTTTAGGGTTAATTTGAAAAAATATTTTTAAATGGGAAACACTAAAAATACATTTACACTTATTGAAAACAAGGGAATACTTTTATAATGTTATATGTATTTGATAAAGTGTATAAAATGTTTTGTATTGAAAATGATAACCAATTTTTTGAAATTTTGACAATTCATTTAGAAAAAGGGATATTGTTAATTATTTTCAAGGTTTTATGTGGATATTAATAAATAATTATAAGAATAATATAAAGGATTTATTCTAAATGTAATTTTTAAATAGATTCTTTTGAACCTGTTGGATTTGTGTAGCTTGATCCATTTGGGATAAATGAATCAATATAGACAACCAGACTGAGTATTTGGGATACTAAATCCATTGAGGTGGTTCATATTTTTTTAATTATTATGGTTTATTTCTTAACAATCCAGAATGAAATTTTGTACTAGGAAAATAGTAAGGTTTCAGTGTACTGGATGGAAGCCTGTTGTGTACTGTTGCTGTAGGATGGAAGATTGCATTGTAATGGCTAGTAGCCTTATGTGAACTAGATTCGGTAGGAATTTGGTTTGGTACCGGTTTGCCTCCTGTGTATATAGTACTAGTCGGAGAGCATTTTGTGTTGTACTATTTTTTCATGTCGTGTGTGTATACCAATGGTTCAACTAAAGCATTGGTATTTAGTAATAATGTTGTGTATCCCAATAGTTAAATTCAATTTAAACCATTGGTATTATGTAAATTGTAACCCCTCAACCTAAGATACCCAGAGTTGGTGCTTTATTACATAACATTGGAAGATTACAAGGAATCATGTCTCGAAATACTGATCAGTTTCATATTATTGGAAACAAGATACATACATTAGTTCCATATTACAACATTAAATGAAATACAACACTAATTTATTCCATCAATAAAAATCATTCCTCCTAGATTATGCCAACATTTCAATCATAACTAACTTCTTCATATCTTGGGAAAATGAAACATGAAAATGGGGTGTGATCAAACACTCACTAATTTTAAGCAATACAGCGAAAGATAACATAAACATTTGGAATGGTGAATAATGAAAAACACAAGCATTTACAAATAATAAACATGAGCACTTTATGGAAGAAACATGATCCGAGTAAATAATTCCATAATAAATCATTATCATGGGTATTATACTAGTCCAATAACCACATAAACCATCATTATCATTTTCATACTCAGGGAATGTAGAATGTTGTGCATTATGAAACATGTTGTCAAGGACTTGACCAAGAAATCTAAAAATGATTTTGGCCTCGGCCAAAACCATTTAAAAAATTGAGAATGTCTTCTGCCAATTCCACGTTTAATTGTCTCATGATACCTACTGAATAATTAAGGATCTATAGAGGGCTCCACTTATAATATACTAATTACAATACAATCCCCATATAAAAAGGTTGAAATATAACATAAACATTCGTATTAAAACTAGTATAAAAAATGTCAATACTTTAACCCTAAACCATGAATTGTATAAAAATAACACATCCACATTAAACAAGATATCAGAAAACCTTAAATACAATAAGGAATATTTTTTTCAAAATAAATTAACTTCAGAAAAGTGTAAAATTTATCGAAGAATGATGACATAAATGTAATCTAAACTATTTGGGAGAGAAATCACATTATTTTTTGAAATAATTTATGAGTAACATAATTATAAAAGAAAACATTTAATTTTAAAATATTCTTCTATGCTTGTAAGGGAATCATGGGTGACATTATAACGGTGGAAAATTGACGCACCCCCATATAATTTAAAAAAACATTCTTACCAAAATTTTCTCAAAAAGGTAATAAAGTACATTGTTTGGAAAACAACGAAAAAATTCTTTTCAAAAAATATAAGGTCGAATAATTGTGTAAATGAATTTAACCCATAGTCTAATAAATGGTAAAAATTATTTGAAACACATTATAAAAAAATCACAGATGATGATGATAATGATTTCCCAGTAGATACTTACATAAAAACTACAATAGATAATAAAGAGATTGTGAAAATGACCATGACCTTAAAATTTTCGTTAGTAGATGGTATGTTAACTTATTTTATAATAGTTAAAACATTTTTATTGAATTATAAAAGAACTATATATATAAATATGATATCATATATGATCATTTAATATTTTCTTTGCTAAGAATATTTCAGTAGTATCATCATTTTGGTTGTAAACAGATTCATTTTCCTTTAATTTATTTGTTACATTAGACATATTTATTAGGGATAAGATGTATTTTATTCGTATCCAAAATGATAATAAGTTATTAAACATTATTTTTAATCATCAAATAATATTATTATTTAATTGTTACGATGGGGAAATGAATCTAATCACGTTTGTGGAGATGTTAATTCGTACGTACACACAACGGGGAATATCATTATTTTGATGGATAAGTCGTATGTAATTTGATGGTATATCATATATAAAAAATAATTAACAAGTTAAATTTACTATTTATATCAGTTATACTCATTATAATACCCATCCAAATAATTAAGTGTTTGAAAAACAAACTACATCACGAAGTAGAGACGGTAAGCCGTACATATGCACGTATGGTGATTTGGTAATTTATAGGATGGATTTAATAAAAAAATATTGTTGAACCATTTTTATAACAAAATCAATGTATGATGAAGGTACTGGATTTATTATTTTGGTATGGAATCAACAACGAAAGAGGAAGTGGAAGAAGAAAACAACCTGAATGATGGTTGTGAAATTATTACCTCTACTTCAGGTGTTTCCTTTTGAGTTAATCAAAAGTACTCCTTAGGTTGGCTTTCTGATCACTGTAAGGCCTCTAGTTTTAAAGTATGATAGTTGAGAGGATATTTGGGTAGGGTTTGGCCAATAAAAATGGCTTTGTAAGTATGAAATTAAGACAAGGGTAAGTACCCCTTTATAAGAGTGGTGGGGGTCACTTTAGGAAAAGTTTGAAATATAATTTTATAATAAAATCATTTTCGTTTTCAAATCACTTCAAGATGATTTATTTCGAGGATAAGGTGGGGATGGGTCTAAAACCACTCATACAATTGATTTTATATATTTTTAGTTCACCATATTAACATTATCTAATAGATTTAATTCTTAGTTAATTACTTTTTCATTTACGATGTCTCTTTGTATTTTTATATTATATAGTTAATAAACATTCTATATACTACCAAGAGAACCCAAAGTGGTTCATTATTAATATATATAACATTATATAAGTCCTTTTTCCAAAACTTATATTTTTAGGAATATTTTATCATTTAATAATAGTGTATTTGTTTTAAAAACCAAATTATTTCAATTTTTATACTATTTAGTCATTGATTTTTTTGAAAGCCCAAAAAAATTATAACTTAGAATAAAATTTCTATAACCAATCCTAAAATTTCAAATTAACCTAAAAAATTAGTGTAAATAATCAAAAGTCTCAATTTACATTTATTTGGATATTTACAATATCAATTATTTTAATATTTCATAAATATGCTAATTACTACATCATCATTGTGTCATAAATAAATTTAATTATTTAATGTCAAAAAATTATAAAAAAAATCCATTATATAGAATTTTTTTTATATTTATAATGAATATTTATAGCCTAGTTTATATTTTGTGTAACCCTATAATAAAAATGGTTTAGATATTAAAATTTTAAATTAACTCTATTAAATTTTCTTCAAATAAAATAATTATAAATGACCTAATCTAATCCAAGTGGACCAATGGGGGTCATATTTTAATCTTATGGTTTTATTTGGTCGATTTATTTTTATCTAATTGAATTTGGACACATGTTAGGGAAATTATAATATCATTTTTATCCTTAATATCCCTATTTACTTTCAACCGTGGTAAATAAATGTCAATAGTTAATATTCACCAAAAATTATTTTATTCTTAGTGAACCACATTATACATACTGATACCAACCGTATCTCTCATATTTATGAAATGTTACTCAGAGAAGCGGTAATATTATGGTATTTTCAAATTATCAAATGCTCTTAAGAAGTGGGTAAAAGATGGTAAAAATTTCAATGATGTTTTTATATAACTAAAAATATTATAAAATTACTCCAATTAATTACATTGAATGTATATAGGTATTATGTATCTATTGTGATATAAAATAAATTTAAATAAAATAAATAATTATTCAAATAAAAACCTGGTTTTAACAAATGATGTAGTGTTTTTCACTATTCATAAAAAATTGAATGGTTTCAAAAAATACCAAAAATTCACCATATTCTAATGTCGATATTCTGAATTAAAAAATGGAGACCATTTTGAAAAATAAAATTCAAAAAATTTCAAAAAGTGGGTACTACTATTCATGACGACTAGTTTGATTGGTCACAGTGTGATAGAATCTAGAAGTTACGTACAATGCAAGTTATTGCATTATTCAAAGGGAAACGTATTGTTGAAGGATAATGTGTTTCATTATTTCCTCATTCGAGTAATTTCATCCTCAAAATATATAGAATACTACAAAAAAATTGATTCGGGTGGTTCTTCATCATAATTTTCTCTGGTTCCCACGTTGCCTCTTCCATCTTATGGTTTCTCCATAGAACTTTTACTAGAAGAGTCGTCCGATTTCTCAACACTTTTTCTCTCATATCAAGATTATTGAAAGGCTTTTGAAAATAAGAAATAATAGGTTCTAGGTCAATTTCCTCATAGTTGAGTACATTCGTTGCGTAAGACAACTATTTTCTCAACAGTTATATATGGAACACATTGTTAATGTGGGAGAGACTTGGAAGCATTACTAAAAGGTATTCTAGAACCCCAATTTTTTATATAATTTCGAAAATTCTGATGTACCTGGGACTTAATTTACCCTTCTTCCCAATTTTATAACTCCCTTAAATAAAGATATCATCATGAAAACATGATCTCTTACCTGAAATTACAAATCCATCGTTCAGTTATCGGCATAGATCTTATGCCTACTTATAGTTTCTTTGATGTGGTTTTGGATAGATTTCACAATTTCGATTGTTTCCTCAAAAATTTCTGGGCCTACGAGTTTTCTTTCACCAATAACATCCCAACAAATTTGTGTGTGGCATCTCTTTCCATATAATTCTTCAAATAGTGCCATATGAATATTTTAATGGAAGCTATTATTATTGGATATTTCTATCAAAGGTAAATATTGATCACACATACCTTGAATGTCATGTGAGCAAGATCTCAACATGATTTCTATGGTTTTAAAAGTCCTTTCTGGTTGTCCATCAGATTGAGGGTGGTAGGCAGTGCACAAATGAAGTTCAGTATTCAAGACTTTCTGAATACTTTTCACGAATCATGATGTAAAACGGGGAACATGATTTCAAAAATTGATATGGGTACTCCATGAAGAATTACGAATTCATTAATATATAGTTTCTTAAATGTTCAAGGGGTGAATCTTCGCTTTTAACAAGAAAATGTGTTGACTTGGTAAGACGATCAACAATGACCCATATTGCATCATTCATTCATGGAGTCTTTGGTATCCCCATGAAAAATTCCATCGTAATATCATCCCATTTCCACTTAGGTGTGGGAATAGGTTTCATGAATCTTCTATGATGTAGTCTCCCATCTTTTACGTGATGACAAACCATACATCTTGACACAAAATCAGAAATCTCCCTCTTCATGTTGTCCAACAAAAAACATTCCATCAAATCTCTATACATCATGGTTCTCCCTAGGTGTGTATAGAAATTGGAGCTCTTAGAGTCATCCAAAAATTCTTTTTTAAGAGAAGTTATATCAAGAACACAAAGTCTCTTCCCAAATATCAAAATTCCATATTAATATTTGAAGTCACTCAATATCCCATCATTTATATCTTTATACTTCTTTTGAATCTTAGGATCATCATCCTGAGAACTTTTTATCCTTTATAGTAAAGATGGTATGGAAAAAATTTGAAAATGTATTGATGTTTCACCTACGATGGTTATTCATATATATATTATTACTAGATCCATAAATATAGGATCCCTTTCAACTCTTATGTTGTTGAAAACTCCATGATCCTTTCTGCTCAAAGAATATTCTACCTTATTTTCATTCCTCAGGTGGTAGTTTATGTTTTTAATCATAATCCATGAGTAGTTTAATCCATATCTTTTGCACCATTCTTAGTTATTTATGTGAGAAATTATACATCAAACTCTTCTTATTAATATAAATTTCACATTTTTCACCACAGAGATATTGTCTCCATATCTTCAAAGTGAATATTACAGCTGCTAACTCAAGATCAATAGAGGAATATTTTTTCTCATTAATTTCTAGATGTCATGATGCATAGGAAATAACAATATCATTCTGCCTAAGGACACAACCCCTTCATTTTTTGGAATCATCTCTATAAATAACAAACCCATCATTCCATGATAGTAGATTCAAAATAGTATCATTGAATAATCTTTTCTTCAATTCTTCAAAACATTTTTCACACTATTTTATTACAAAACAAATTAACCCGTTTACGAGTGACCTATATTAATGGGTTAGCCAACCGTGTAAAATTCTAGACAAAACATCGATAATAACCAGCTAACCAATAAATCTGTGTACCTCATTTATACTCGCTGGTGTTGGCCAATAAAGTATTTCCTTGGCCTTTGATTGATCAACAAATATTCCATCCATTGAGAAAATATGTCCATGAAAATAAATCTCTTGAATCCCGAATTCACACTTTCTAAGAATCCCATATAATTAACTTCTTCTAAGAGTCATTATAATAATGAAAAGTGATTTTCATGATCTTCATAGATTTTAGAGAATACCAAGATATCATCAAAAAATTACCCTAAAAATTCATCAAGATATTCCTTGAAAGCTCTATTCATTAGATCCATGAAGATAGAGTGAGCATTAGTCAATCCAAAAGACATTACTATAAACTCGTAATGCACGTACCTACTTTGAAATGATGTTTTTGGAATGTCTTCTTTCACCACACACAACTGAAGATATCTATATCGAAGGTCAATCGTTGTAAAATATTGATCTCCATGATGTTGGTCAAATAAATATTCAATACGAGGTAGGGGATACATGTTCTTTATTGTTATAACATTGACCTCTCTGTTGTCAATGAACAACCTCATAGATCTGGCTTTCTTCTTAACAGAAAGGACAAGGGTTCCACATGGAGAAACACTAGGGAGAATAAATCAGTTATTAATCAATTACTATAGTTGTTTCTATAGTTCCACTAATTCCACAGTGGCCATTATATAAGAGGTCATTGATATGGGTTATAAACCAGGAATTAAATCAATGGAAAACTCAATTTCTCATTATAGAGGATGTCCAGGTAAATCCTCAGGAAACTCATCAACATATTCTCGCAAAATATGCATGTCCTCTATTCAAACATTATTTTCCTCACCCATAATTATTTCATTCTCATAATGTCAAATAATTGAATTTTGACGAGACAATGGGGGGATCTATATAATAACCAGATGGTGATGTTTCTTCTCTAAATATATATAACTCTTTATCATCATCGAGAATTGAATCATCCTTATTCTAATAATAAAATTTGGCATCACGGTCCAAAACCCAACCCATACTGAGGATTATATCAAATTCAATAATGGATATGACGATTTGATCATAAGATAAATATCGTTTATATTCCATAATGAGGGACTCATTCAGAATACACTATTACAATGATACTTCCCTTTAGATATTTGACTAAAAACTCCCTTGTTAAATCAAATTTGAATTATCTAATTTTCATAGAAAATTGGGAAGATATGAAACAATGTGATGATCCAAAATCAAATAAATCATTTTCTAAACATGAGGAAACAATTAATTTAACTGACACCATGTACTTCAGAGCTTCGACCACAGTAGTACTGATTGTATAAGCTTGGCCTTGATCCCTTGGCATTTTCTAAGGTATGTTTCCCTGACTCTTAGGACATTAATTTGAATAATGTCTCATCTCCCTGAAATTGTATCATTGAAAATTTGTAGCTTATTTTGTCCCATTAAAATCACTAGAAGGATGGCCTTTCTGTCCAAATTTGTAGCATACTTCTTTTTCTTTTAGACAAGCACCAGGGTGCTTCCTTCCACAATTATCGGAGGGTGGAAATTCAACTCTTCCCTTCATACTCGTTTACTTATTTCCATTCCAAAATTGTTCAGTAGATCTCTTCTTCAATATCATTGCATTAATTTCATAAGACATAGATAATATAATCTCTTTCATGATAGCACATTAGACAATATCATCATATGATGAGATGGATTCTGAGAAAAATGCACGATAGAGTAATTGTTTTAACCCATAAAAGAAATGATCAATCATACTTCTTGGATGATGTATATAATATATAACATGACTTAATAAACTTGTAACGATAGCATCATACATTTTGACAATCTCAACCTCCTTTTTTCCTTAGACTCATAAACTGTCTATCCATATCAGCTTGATGATCACGAGGAGAGTAATTTTAAAAAAAAATCTCGTTAAACTCCCATTATTTTATTTTTTATACTTATTCATCTTTCTATGGGTTTTAAATCAACGACCACCATTGATATGCATCTCCCGTGAGGTAATAAACTTCTATAACAACTGTTTCCCTTTCGCTACACCCCAAAGCAATAAATATGCTCTCTAATGAACTTATCCTTTGCTCAAATACTAATCGATTTGTACTCCCATTGAATGTTTGTGGTTTTTTTTCTAACGAAGTGGTATAACAATGATCGACATCATTATAGATATGGGTGCTCTATATGGGTAAGGTTATAATTCATAACCAAGTTGAGTTATCCCAATACAGTGATAAACTAATCAACACTAGTTACTTCACCAGCTCCTATATAATTATCTTGAGTATGAAGGAAATCTCTACATGGATTACATGTGTCGATATGCTTTTTGTTCCATCCCCTACGCTCTATTTTTAAACAACGACATATAGTAGATTTGATTATTAATCGCAATACCTAATTCCGAACATGTAAAACACATGACATAAATTGAACAGTTCATGGATATAATAACTGATTATAAAAATGTATTCTTTGAGGAGGTGTATACTAACAAACCCTACATATTGTTTTGTAAAGAAAATGAGAATTATCCTAAGCATATCCCATAGGAGTGTCATAACCAAGAGTGAAACAAGGCACATATTCATGCACCAATTCCAGTTTGATTCTATCTCAATGTGGTGTTTTTGGGTTTTTACCCTATGAACATCTATTCAAGAGCTTCCTCTACCAGCTCAAATCTAGAAAGGGATGTACTACTTGGAAAAATCAAAAAATCTCTACAGTACCAAAATTCTAGGTGCTTCTTATATATTAATCCTCAAAGTATTTCTTAGGGAAATGTTCTCTAATCAGTATTTTTATAAATCTAGTTTTCTAGTTTTGTACGAAACTTCCTCTTATACCGACTATAATTACCTGACCCTAGTTACTGAGTTTCTGTGCTTTATTACATAACATTGTCATGATTAAAGTATCAATGTATCGAAAGACCGATCAGTTTAGTATTATTGGAAACAAGATACATACATAAGTTCAACATTAAAAAATGAAAAGAAATACAACACTAGTTTACTCCATTAGAAAAATCAAAGACTCTTAGATTATTCTTGCAAGTCCCTCATAACTAACTACTTCTTATCTTGGAAAAATGAAACATAAGAAAGGGGTGATCTCAAACATTCATTAAGGGTAAGAAACACAATAAAAGATAACATAAAAATTAGTCATGGTAAATAATTAAAAACACATTCCTTTATAAATAATAAACATGATATCATGATGATAGAAATATTAGATGACTAAATAATTCGATATTAAAACATAGTATTGAGTATTATACTTGTCGAATGACCACATGAACCATCAACATTAGTATCATAATGAGGGAATTTATAATGTCATACATAATAATACATCTTGTCAAGGCCTCCTACAAGACGTCTAAAATTGCATATGCCTCTGCCAAAACAATATATCCAATTGGGAAAGGCCTTGATGAATTCCACATATAATTTTCTCATGAGAACTATTGTTGCATTTAGGAGCTATAGTTGGCTCCCCCCATCACATACTAAGTCCAATACATTTCAAATGTTAATATGTTTAAAAAGAACATAAACATTCATTTTAAAACTAGCATACAAAATTTTAATACTTCAACCATAAACCATAAATGGTATAAAAATAACACATCCATAGTCAAACATATCTAAAAAACATAAATACAATAGGGAATATTTGTATAATAATAATCCAACATCAAAAAAATGTAAAATTTATGAAAGGATGATGACATAGATGAAATCAAAACTATTTGAGAGAAATATATCTTTCTATTTTGAAATCATTTAAGCGTAACATAATTATAAAATAAAACATTTATTTTGAAAATATTTATATATGTTTTTATGGTATTCTTCGATGATTTTAGAATGGAAAAAATAGTTGCACCCACTGTATAAATTTAAAAACATTCTTACATTAATTTTTTTTTCAAAAAGGTCATAATGCACCTTGTTTGGAAAACGACGGAATGATTACATTCAAATCATATTAGTCCAAATATGGATAAAAATGACTATAACACAAAGTCCATTAATACATTGGATAAACATGAGGAACCCATTAAATTACCTTCCACCATGTCTTTCAGAGCAACAACCTCAGCAGTAGTGATCGCAAAATGTGGGCATTAATCCATTAGCCATTACTATTGCATGTTTCCCAGACGAATAGGACATTCATTTAAATAATTTCCCATCTCCATGAAATTGTATCATTGAACATTGTTATCATATTTCTTCCCCTTACAATCCTTAGAACTATGGCCTTTCTATCAAAATTTGTAGCATACACTTTAAACTTCTAGATAGGAACCAGGGTGATTCCTTAAAAAATTATCACGGGGTGGAAATTCAACTCTTCCATTCATCATTATTTCCTTATTTCATTTTACAGAGAGTTTTGTATATCTCTTATTCTCATGATTTTCATTAAATTCATAAAACTTGGAGAATTAATTTTTTGTCTAGATAACACATGAGACAATATATTCATACAATAGGAGGTATTTCGAGACTAAATCTTGATGGAGAAATGGTTTTAACCCATCAAAAAAAAAACAATCAATCTTATTACTTGTTTTACTTTTATAATCGTTAGCATTCCTTGTTAACCTTGTGAAGTTATCCTCATTCTATGTGACATTCTCATCCGCCTTTTTCCTAAGACTCGTAAGTGATAATTTAATATATGCTTGATGGTCACGAGGAAAGTATTTATCTATGAAAATATCTTTAAACTCCATCCATTCCATTTGTGATAATTCTTCATCTTCCTTTGTGTTTTGAATCAATAATCACCATTGATCTGCATCTCCCATGAAGCGATAAACTACCCTGACAACTTTTTCCTTTTCGTTACTCCACAAGGCATGAAATATTTTCCCTATGGAACATCTCCATTAATCATCATCAAATAGATTTGTATTCCCATTGAAGGTTGGTTGTTGATGCCTCATTAATATATCTAACATTGATCCTCCATGTTGTGGATCATGGTTCTCTATACGGGTAAATTTATTATTCATAACATGCGTGACTTGTCCCAGTATGGTGATAAGCTGATCAATACCAATTGTATCACCAGCTCCACTATAATTTCATAATTATGATAGAAATAAGTACATGTATTACGAGCATTGATACAATTTTTATTCAATCCACTGGGATCCATTTCTATACAATGGAATACAGTATATTAGTTTATAACCGCAATACATAATTCCAAATTTGTAAAACACTTATCCTAAATTGAACAGTTTATGGATATAATCCATAATCACAAAGATGTTTTCATTGAGGATGTATATACATATAAATCCTTTATAATGGTTTTTTAAAGAAAATGTGAATTATACTAAGAATATCCCCCAGGTGTGTCATAACCAAGAGTGAAGCATGGCTTGTTTTCGTGCACCAGTTCTCATTCGAGTCTAGTTCCAAGAGGTATTTTCAAGTTTTACCCCTAGGTACATCTATGCCTGCACAACCTATACCTACTCTTATCCATAAATGGATGTATTACTTGGAAAACTAATAAAATCTCCACAGTATCATAATTCAAGGATGTTGTTCTATACTAATCCTCAAAGTCTATCTTAAGGTAGTGTTCTCTAATCAATGGTTTTTTAAATCTAGTTTCCAATGGTTGTACTAAAATTTATCTGATACCAATTGTAATTCCCTAAGACCATTTACCTAGAGTAGGTGAAATATTACATAACATTTTCATGATATAAGTAATCATGTATCAATGGACCAACTAGTTTAGCGGCCTTGGATGTATTAGGTAGATTCTTAAGTTTTACATTATGTTATGAAATAAAAAGATCAACAATATTTTTTCCCCTTTGAACACACTTATATCATTATCCTATCCCTAAAGGTCATCCATAAAATTTTTATTCACATATTGGTAAAAATAAAACATTGTAAGGGGTGAGAGCAGATGCCTAGTAAGGATAAAAATATAGCGGAAGCTTTCATAAATAAACATAAACATTTAAGGCGGTGTATATGGCTAAAACAAAATCCTTTTAAAGAAATATTTCAGAAAAATATGGTAAAGATAAAATAAAACAATGGAATTTACTTATTCACATTGATATTCTAATAGTATAATAATAACATGAAATTTAAATATTCAATTTCATAATATTGGAATTAATAATGAAATAATTTATAACCACATAGTCAAGGCCTTGATCCAAGACTAAAAATAAGATTTTCTCAAGGCCTTGTACGAAGAAACTAGACTATCTCATGAGAACTACTGATGCATCAAGTAGCTATAGTAGGCTCCACCCATCACATACTAATTACAATGCATTCCTCATATGAAAATGTTTAAACATAACATAAACAATTGTAATAAAACTAGCATACAAAATGTCAATAATTTATCCATAAACCATGAATAGAATAAAATTAACACATCTACAGTAAAAAATATCACAATACCTTCAATAAAATTTGGAATATTTGTATAAATATTAATCAACTTCAAGAAGATTAAAATCCAACAAAAGGATGTTGACATAGATGAAATCAAAACATTTTTTAGAGAAATACCATTTATATTTTGAAAGCATTTAAAAACAATAAAAATATAAATGAAAACATATATTTTGAAAATACTCTAATAATCTTGTAAGTTATGCTTCGACAATGTTATAACGATGGAAAATAGCTGCACCCACCATATAAGTTAAAAAACAATATTACACTAATTTTTTCAAAAAGTTCATAAAGTAACTTCTTTGGAAAACTACAGAAAGATTACTTTCAAAACATATAAGTCAAATAATTGTATAAATGACATTAAACCATAGTCTATTAAATAGTAAAAATGTTTTGAAATAATTTTTTTTGAAAACACTAATGTGAATGATGAAGAGGTCCATGTAGACAATTATACAAAAACAACCTCAGATAATAAAGATATTGTAAAATTAACCCTTACCTTGTACTTATCCTTAGTAGATTGTATGTTAAAATCTTTTATAATAGTTAAAACATTGTTATTAAATTATAAAATAACTATATACATAAATATTATATCATATATGATCCTATAACATTCCTTTGTTGATAATATTTCAGTAGTATCACCATTTTGGGTGTTAACTGATTCATTTTCCTTTATATTCTTTGTTACATAAGTCATTTTTGTTATGGAAAAGATGTATTCAATTCATATCCAAAATTATATGGTGTTCTTAAAAATTATTTTTGATCAATAAATGAAAATTATTCTTGAATAGTTATGATGGGAAAATTAATCTCATCTCGTTTGTGGAGATGGTAATCCGTACGTACACATGAGCGACAATATCATTATACTGATAGAGAGATATTATGTAATTTGATTTTATATTATATATATACAAAATAATTAAAATTATATATTTATTATTATTATATTTTATAATTATTATTATACCCTTCTAAATAATGAAGTGTTTGAATAACAAACAACACCAAGATGTGGAGATTATAAGCCGTACGTAAGCATGTATGGTGATTGTTAATTTTTAGGATGGATAGAATAACGAATATGGTTGTAACATATTTATAAAAACATCACAGTATGTAAAAGGTACTATAATTTTATTTTTGGAATGGAAACAATAAAGAAAGTGGAAGTGGAAGAAGAAAATAACTTGAAAGTGTGTGGTGAAATTATTATCTCTACATCAGGTGTTTACTTTTGAGATGATCAAAAGGGCTCATTTGGTTGGATTTCTGATCAAAGAAAGGAACCTAGGATTAAGGTAGGATAATTTATAGGATATTGGTCTAGGGTTTGCTGAGCCAAATGTATTTGGAGGTGTGAAATTAAGAGATTGGGACATACCATTTTATAAGAGTGGTGAGGGTCACTTTAGGAAAAGTTTGAAATATTATTTTATAATAAAATATTTTCGGTTTATAATAGCCCAAAAATGATTGATTTCGAGGCGTAGGTGGGGTTGATTCGAGAGCCTCCCAACCAATAGTTTTTAGATAGGTTTAGGTCACCATATTAACCTTATCTATTAGATTTAACTATTAGTTAAACAGTTGGACATTTACCGTGGTTCTTTGTATTTTATGATTACATGGTTAATAAACATACTATAAACTGCCAATAGAACCACAAGTGTTTCATTATTAATACATATTACCTTATATATGTTGATCTGGTGATCCTTAGATTTTTAAGAATATTTTATCAATTAATAATATAGTATTTGTTTTAAAAAATCTATTATATCAATTCTGACACTATTTAGTATTTGATTTTTTTGATAGCAATAAAAAAATTATCACCTCGAATAAAATTTATTTATCAAACCCTAACATGTCATATAAATATAGAAAATTTGTAGAATTTAAATGATGTCTAAATTTACATTTATTGGGATATTTTTAATATCAATTATTTAAATATTTCATTAATAAGGTAATTTCCAAATCATCATTGTGCCATTAAATAAATTAAAATATTTAACATCTAAAAATTATAAATAAAATACCATTATGTAGGAAATAATTTTATATTTTTAATGAATATTTATTTT
Organism: Viscum album; assembly: GCA_963277665.1. Classification (NCBI taxonomy): domain Eukaryota; kingdom Viridiplantae; phylum Streptophyta; class Magnoliopsida; order Santalales; family Viscaceae; genus Viscum; species Viscum album. The sequence goes on along the minus strand of OY728133.1, from coordinate 963,724,841 downwards.
CTATTATATATTATTTTTAACAATATATTAAAAATTGTTAAGTTATTAAATTATGAATTTATCTTCTTTAACTCTTCTTCAAATAAAATAATAATTAATGTCCTAATCTGATTCATGTGGATCAAATGGGGTCTTATTTTATTCCTAAATGTATGTCTTGATAGAATAATACTTATACAATAGAATAAGGACATATGTTAGGGTAATTATAATATCATTTTACCCTTAATTACACTATTTACTTTTAAACGTGTTGAATAAATGTAAATTGTTTCGATCCACAGAAAATTATTTTCATCTTATTGAACTATATTTTACTTAATAATATCAACCATTTATATCAAATTTATTAAATTCAACTGATTTAAGCATAAATATTATGGTTTTTCCAAATTTGCAAATGCTCCTAGGAGCTGGGTAAAAGACATTAAAAATATAGATAAAATTTTTTAAATATCTAAACTTATTATAATATTACTCCAATGATTTACATTGAACCTAAATAGTTATTATATAGTTATTTTTACCTAAAATAAATTGAATTAAAATAAAAAATTATTTAAATAATAATTTCGTTTTAATCGAGAACATAGTGTTTTTCACTATTCATAAAAAATTGAAAGTTTTCATAAAAATACAAAAAATTTATCCTAAACAGAATTCGATACTCTAAATTCAAAAATGAAGTCCATTTTGAAAAATAAATTTTTAAATTTTCAAAAAGTGGGTTTTACTATTAATAATGGCAAGTTTGATTGGACACGCTTGCATAAGATTCTCGAAGTAGCGTACAATGAAACCTATTACATTATTCAAAGGGAAAAGTATCGTGGAAGATTGGGGTGTTACATAAATAAAAATTGTATACCAATAGTTCAACTGAACTGTTTGTATTTAGTACTATTTAAGCATGCACAATGGTTCAAAGATGTGTGTCTAAATATATTTGACCAATCTATCCCAACAATTTCCAACTATTAGAATTGGGATTACCCAATGGTTCAAGTTATGTTGTTGGTATATATCAATTTCAGGGTCACTATGACAATAGTTCAACCTAATCCATTGGTATCGGGCTATTACAATGCCCAGCACCCCAACAGTTCATAAAACCATTGGGATAGGTTATCCCAATAGTTTTGGGGAATATCCTAGAAGTTTACTTCCGTTGGAATATTATTGTTTTAAAGTAGTGTGGGTATGATTCTTAAATGCTAATATGATGATTACATACCCTTCTTCTCAAGTTATTTTTAAGTGATAAATGTTATATCACTTATTTACCCTTTCTAAGAATGTGGTATTTACATTTTTTATGTTTCCATTTTATATATTATGTTGAATGGGTTTAGGAGTTATATGTATTATAAGGGTGCTAGATGTGAATAGCATATTTAGATATTAGATAGATCTATTTTAATTAATTTTCATATATACATGATTCTAATGACACTAAACCTATATGAATCAATAATAGATCACAATGTTTTGTATTGAATATTCATATTCATAGATGTAGTAAATAAATATGAACACTATGGGTCACAATAGAAGGTATTTGAGAAAAAATTTGTTCTCATTTGAAACTGTCATGATAACCATTTTTTAATAACCCTATATATAATCATATGTATAAAGGAATTTCATATGTAATAGTACTGAAAAGAGGGTTGTTTTATAAAACAAATCATTTCATAGTGACTACAAGTTAACCTGATTTTTGAACCGATTCATCAAGGTGAAATAACATTGAAATGTGTTTTTAATATATATCATTACAATAGTATTAGTGAATTGTATATGTTCCCTTACAAGACACTTAGTTTGAAATTAAAAGGGATATTCATTAATTATTCATCATTTTACTTATGAATCATCATGACAGATTTAAATAGATGATTCATATTGATGGCCTAGTTTAAAAATAACATTGTATATATGGGAAATATGGTATCAATATTTATACTTTTTATGATTTACCTTTCATTACCATATGATTTATCTCTCCGATTTATGATCTTATATAGTTATTAAAACCATTTTGGTTTTAATAAGTTATTAGAAATAATTCAAAGATACTGAGATCGTAATCAGAATAGTAAAATATAGAATCACTATATTTGATATTATTTATATGAATTTATGTATACCAAGTTATGTAACATGGAATTTTAATTCATATCATCAATTACTAGATATTCAATTGGAAATGAAAACACCTAATGATATGATGATCACATCTAATGTCTTTGATTTTTCTCTTTAATTATTTAGTAATGTGATCCTTAAAAATATTCTAATATTCCATATGTTTGAATTTAATTAGGTATTTTAACTCATTTGATCTCTAAATATAGGGACCACTTATATATCAATGCAGGTAAGTGACATTTAATATTCTGGAAACAACCATGATCGTTATCAGTGCCTTGAGAAACATGAACTTATGATGGAAATTTCATCCATTTTATTGTTTATAATTCATGTTAAATATCATTAATTATAAAAAACGTCTATGGAGTGATTAAAAATATATTAGATTAATATTTTATGAGAATGTTTTTATGTTTTTCTTAAAAAAAATTGTCTTCCTTAAAATCACGAATTTTAGTTTCTAATAGAACACTTTCCTAGTGTTATATATATATATATCTAAGACACTTTATAAAATTTGAATTATTGATATATATGGATTGAGGATGAAAATCAATAAAATATTATGGAGGGATTACTTTTTTCACTTGTGTCACCGATATGTGTACATTTTTTATGAATATAAATGGATAAAAGCGAATCTATATTGATTATCTGAAACATAACATGTTCATTCTCATGGATAAGTATTCTATACCCTATATTGATGACTTTTATGATCAATTATAGGATTAAAAATATCTATAACATTTATACTTGATATTTATTTCATAATATGTTGGTAAAAAGTGAATAAATACCCAATACTTCCATCTTTAAAACTTGTGAAAATATAAATTTATAGTAATGCCATTTGATCTTAATAATTAGTTTTTTATTTTCACAAATTTAATCAATATTGTCTTCAAGGATAATCGTGATGAGTCTTTTGTGGATCATATAATAGACTATTTTTAAATTCTAATATTTAAAAACAGAATTATGTTCACTTAATGATTTTATTAATGACACTATGGCAGGATAAGTTGTAAACTTGATTTTATATGTGTGAATTTTCAGTATAAAATGTTTCAATGTTACTTCATATAATCTTATGTGAGGGTATATAAATGGATCCTTAAAATATAGAAGTTATATAATATAAATCCTTGATATTATATTATATAAATTTATATAGAAAATTTTTATTTCAATGAAATATTTATTTTCATGTATGAATGAGTTTAAAAAAATTTCATTACACTATTCATGTATTATAATTTAACGTGACATTTATCACCTAGAAATTGAATTTGTTGTTTAAAATATTATTAATTTTATCATGAATGAAATAAAAACATTATAATAAATAATATTTTTTCATTATTTATTATGAAATCAAATCAATTTTTTTAATGTTTTAATTTTATACATTAAAAAACTCTTTTTATAAATAATGGGTTAATGACATTTTGTGTGTGAATAAATTAAATTATTTTTTAAAGTATAAGAAATATTATTTTGAAAATTTAAATTTTTTATTGAAATATTCATATTAAAAACTTCATAGGGTGAATTTTTTAATCATTTATAAAAAGTTTGATTTTCTACTAAATATAAAAGAAATTTGTTTGTATACCAATTTAATTATTCAATAGTGAATTTAAAAAAATCATTTTTTTAAATAATTCAAAATAAAAATTGATGTAATATATTATGATTAAAACAAATAAACTAAATAGAATAATCATTATAGTGGAATTTGTTATAAAAAAAAATTAACTTAAAAATATATTTTTTTGTAAAATTTGTTTGACATTGTTTTTTTTATTTTCCACCTAAATTAATTTATTAAAAATCTATAAATTAAATAATGAAAAATGGATTAAATATTTTTAATTGGGAGATATTTTTTTTAAAATAGTTCTCAATTTTTTTTCCATTGTGAATATTAATTTTGGTAAATACTTATCACCATTGTAAGGGTAAAACAACAAAAAACAAGGTTACTAGTTTGGATAATGCATCAAAATCTCTAAAAAATGTTCTATTATCAGATTTAATGTATAGAGTTTGGGAATTTCTAATATAAATCATCAAATATTTTACACCAATATGCTATTATTTTATGATTATATCATTTATATTAATTTATGTAAATAATAAATACACAATATTACACTGTTGAATTTAATACCTCTGAAAATTTAACATAAAGAATAAGAGTGGATAAGTTCAATTATAAATATTTATTTAAAATGTGAACTAATTTTATCTATCAATATTATTTATTTTTAACTTTCATTAATTTAGTTGTTACCTTAATGTTTTATATGGCACTGAGACAATATTTATAAAAATAATACAAAAATTAAATAAATGATTCAAGAAGTATTAAAATTATTAAAATATGGATTATTTACTGTTCACCAAAATATTTGTAGGTGTAGAAAACATATAATGTTTTTTAAAGTTTATATATAAAATAAATTACCTGATTTTTGATATTAATATCAAATTGAATTAATAGTTACATAATTAAAATTAATGATTTTTATTAATATAAATCTTTTTATTAAAATAATCTAAAATTAATAAAAAAAATTATTTTCTTCTATGTAACTATGATATGTTTTATCATTTTAAAAATTGTACATTTATTATTTTCTTGTATTTTTATACCAAAATGAATAACCTTAAAGGGTAATTATCTTGGAATTTGTTTTATTATGAAAAGTGGTAAAGATAGAATTAAACAATGATATATGGGATAAAATGTCACATGAAATTGTCAAATCTTATTGGAAGAGATTTTTTGGAATTAAAAAATCCATATATTATAAAAATATCGTTTATAATCAAATTTAACACTAAAATTATTTTATATAAATTTAATAAATTCATTACTTCCAAGAGTTCCCCTCCCATCATTTATAAATGGGATCTACTTCTCCAATATTCTTGCTAGCCTATAAGAAATATAGATTAATGAACCCCTAAAAAATTCTTCTATGATTTTCCCAAAATAGTAAATATATATTTTTATTTCCTAAATGGAAATTTCTAAGGGTCTTTAGGAAAGGATCTAATGGATTCATACCGAATAAGATGTAATCATATTACCAGATATTATAAAATTTATTTCTTCTTATACCACCCTAAATATACGAAATTTGTAAGAAAGTATTAAATTTTGTTTCCTAATTATAGAAAAATTTTATTGTGATTATCTAACCATCAATATCGAACCTTTTTTCTATAAAATTTGTAAATGAACGTATCGCTCGTGATAATGTGTAGACTACCTCCTCAACATAGCGATTTTAATCCTTTTCAATAACGATATTTAATGAATGGTTATTATAAATTATTAAATTTTATAGATGTGATTAATTATAAAATTATGCTTAAAAAATATTAATATCATGTCTACCCAATTAACATTAAATCTATTAGAGATTGAAACAATTCCTCATGTATATTTCTCGACTACATCATCTATGAACCGAGGTGATTCAATTTTAAATTTCTATTTACATGGAAGGTTATAAGGATATAATTAATGATTATATATATGATATTACTTAGATATGAAAATTTTGAATTATTATTTACCTTCCTTTTTTCCATATGAAGAAAAGTGAAATAGCATTCATGCATATGTATAACCTACTATTTTAGTTAATGGTTTTATAAGTTATTCTATATATAAAAAATTTCAATGAATATAAATATATATAATTAGTATATTTGAAATATATATCCCAATAATTATTCTAGATATGATGGAACCATCGTTAAAATAGAAGGACCTGGACTACAAAACCAAAACATGTATGAAAAATAAAGAAATCATATCCTAGAACAATGATTTTAATAAAAAAATTAATACATTTGAGACAAAATTTTATGTTTTAATCATATAAGGTGTTATATATATGATTAAAATTTTATAATATATATAATCTATATTTATTACAGTTGAGGTTCAAACACATAAATATTTTGGAAAATCATATAAAATCGTACATGGATCATTTCAAAGAAACAATTTCCACTATATCATCAAAATATTTGGATTTAAAATTAGATCATTCAAAATTAAATGAATATTTTACTCAATAAATATTCATGTGATTTTTTTAATGATTTATCCTCTATTATAACACATTTATAATTAATTATTTCATTCAATGGAAGTTATATAAAAATAAAATCCTATTTATTTATTTTTATTTTTTATTATGAGGATTATAAATTGTATACGAAACTAGTTTATTGTCAATGTGTTATGCAATTAGAATTTCTAAAATGTTTAAGAAACTTTTTTTTTATTTCATCATATATGATAGGATATTAGGATAAATGTTTTATAAACATTTGGCAGACATATGTATGATTTTAATAATGTGATGGTTGGGAAAAAATTATATTCCCACCAATGTGTTTTGTAATGTTTTATAACTTATGAGATAATTAAGAGAAATAAAACAATTTCATTGATTCTATATTGGAAGTAGGTTGATTCACTTGATCCACTTTGGGAAATAGTTAGGGATTACATATCCACAATAAGAATTATATGGCAAATCATGATCTATTATGACATAATAAATAAGTGTTGATTCCTAATCCATTGTGATTTTTATAGTCTCTACAGATAAACATTGCATATAAAATGGTGTCTATACCTATGATGGTGACCCACTTTTATGAAATTACTACGATATGAACATATTATTCTGGAATAATTTTTGATGTTTTTTCACTCTTCTTATCAATATCTTATTAAATGATATTTTTTATTCCATGACACTTTTATGATCCATTAAAGACATAGAATTTTCATTGTATGTTACGGTCATGATTTCAAAGCCTTATATTTAGAGGACCACTTTTGGACATGAACACTGATGATAGTAGTGGATCAATGTTGGTAAATTTGGAATATTTTATAAACATTCATCCCCTTATCATTTTGGAATTATATAATCTTTACTACTCTTTTCTTTTTTTAGTTTTAAATCTATATGAAATAATTTAATGATTTTATGAAATATTTTTTCAATGTTCACTACTCAATTATAAATGATAGTAATTTACTTGTATTTTGATGACCTCTACAATTAATATATACAATAATTTGATACATTGTATAGTGGTTTTGAAAGAAAAAAGTTCTCATCCAATTGTATATCACTAGAAATTAAGAGGGGGATAAAATAATTACTCGTCCATTTACTATTTTTATCCATTTACTTCTTTTGTCTCCTTGCATAATCTGTATAATACCTAGGATATTACTCAACATTATCTTTATAAGGAATATTGTAACACCACAGATGTATTCTATAATATGAGTGTAATGATTCCAACACATGTATCCTGGTGATTATTTCATTTTTATTAGATTGGAATAAGACATATGGAATCCCATCCCTGTGGTCCAAATAAATTACCACTCTTGTCAGAATAGACAACTATAAAAAATTTCATTCAATTTTAAAATTAAAATTCACTGTTTATTTTTTTGGTAAAACATTTGATACACATTGAATTTTTCTATCATATCAATCTTTAAATACTTCCTGGTATCATTGGGGAAATAAAAAATTAGACATGGTTATGAATAAAAATGTATAGGGGTAAACAGAGATTGGAAGCTATAAATAAATAATTCATAATAAATATAAAAAGTTCAATTATTTAAAATCATTACATTTTAACACAATAATATGCTTAATATGGTAGGAATTATTGTTTATTAAATAATTCCATATAAATAATCACATCAACATGAAAAAATATTCATTGATATTCAATCTAATTAAATAATCACATGATGTTCAAATAAATGAATTGATAATGTTGGAATGCATAATTGTGGACATCTAAAACATTTCATTAATGAAATGTTCTAAGGCATCTAATATCATCATGGAATTATTTCAATAAATCAATATAAAACTTTAAGGCCTTGGAAAAAACCTAATAAAGTATGTATCATTAGACATATCGATGCATCAATGGATATATCAGGCCCTTCCATTCCATTAAAAATTCCAATGAATAACTCATATAAAAGTGGGGAAACACCATCAACAAAAGAACTCATATTAGGAAAAAAATACAAAATGTTAATACTTTCTTATATAATTAAACACAATTATAAACCGTCTAGTGTAATATGGATAATGGTTTGGAAATTGTACATCATAATTAAAACTTATCATAAAACATCCATATATAGAATAATGATGATATGAATACAACATATCTCTAGTGGATCATATGTTCAATAATGTTTTTAATTCCTTTATTAGTATAAATACTATAAATATATCCTTAATAACATTTTTATGGAAAATAATCTTTGCAATATTATAATATTTTTTTAGAAAAAAATTAAACAAAATAGGGTGAAACCCCTTTTATATTAATTTTTTTTTAAAAACATATAAAACAATATTTAAAACATAATTTATTCAAGGTTATCTATTATTATGTTCATGTTGTACATGTTAATACAATGTTTAATTTTATATTTTTAGTAAAGTCCAATGTGTGATGGTATAAAAAACAACAGAATGATTAATTTCAAAATATTTTATAAAATGTACTATTACGTAAAAAGGTATTTAATATATCATTTTAAAATGAATAATTTTTTTTCAATAAAATTTGTTTAGATGGAATAAAATTTTCAAACCAAGAGAAAAATAAATTATTATTTTCCATAAAATATTATATCAGTATTTATAAGGTTAAAATATTGAATAAAAGGTTTAGTTTGTTGGATATCAGTATCATGTGTTAATTGGTGCCCTTTATCCTCCTCATCCATATCAGCCCATGACATGTTATTAATACCCCTGGTGATTCCAAAAGTAGTATACTCTAATTTTTTATCCACTGTCACAATAGCAGCAGTAGCCGGCTGAAGTTTAGCAGGCATAGACAAACCATGATGGATAGCCTCAGAAAATCATGATGTGCCAGCATTTTGAGGATCCTTCCCTTAAAACATACTTGTTACTAGTCTGCACAACCAGTTTCTTTTTATACTGAGTAGAGGTATCAATCAAGGATTTACAAAGTGTGCATTTTATATTCCTATGACATTTCACAAGAGTATGAACAATAAATAAACAAGACTTACAAAAATTAGGCAACCACTCATATTTTATAGCAAGTTATAACATAAACTCACATGAAACCAGGAAGAAAGTGTCAATATAAACTTTATCTAAATCAATATCTAGAAAAACATGAGCAAAAAGACCATATCTAGAATGTTCGGTTTTCTTATCAACCTTGATCGTACAACCAGTAGCAGAGGAAACCTCCCATAAAAACGATGGATGCCAAAAAACTAGTTTAAACACCTAATTTGAATCCATGTTTGAGTGCAGGAGTTCATAATTGCAAGAGGACTTGGTAATGGATCCCACTGTCGAACCATTATGTAACTAAGTTTTAGAAAAACCGCTCTAAAACTTTAGGAGTCATTTTTAAAATCCCTCGATGGAAAAACAATATCGAACATACCTCTCCCAATTGAGTTCAAACTCCAGTCAGTAATGCCACAGCTCTGGGCTAAGTGAGTTCACACATCATCTACCCTCAAAGGGGCATCACTCTGAGTTCCCGATAACCTAGAATGAAGGGAGAACCTTCATTCTTCAAGGTGATCTTCCAACACTTTTGGACTTGCATCAACAAATGAAATCGATCCATTCATGGTAATCCATTTATTTAATTAGGAAAATTTAACATGAGATTCAGAGAAAAATCTATTTCAGGAGGCCGAACTGTCAGACATACTATTAGGGTTTATCAAATATTTCTTCTCTATATCCATAGGACTCAGTAGAATCCCACCGCTACTATTTTGGAGGAATGATCCCCTCGAATGGATTTGGATCCGAGGGGGACTAATCTGGATGTTTCTCCAATGGTTGCAATGAGTGATGAAGCATTGCGAAACCCACTAAAAGCAGTTGTCAATTTATTTTCCATGTTATAGTCTATTAATACTCCTGAGTTTGATCTGATTAATCATGAAGGGCTCAAGAATGCAGGATACAACAATCGAAGATTGTCTTCCTCGATATCGACTTATGTTGAGGGTTTGGAGAACCCAAAGGAGATGGAATATCCAGTTCACACTGTTGCGCAATCTATCAATAATGTGAAGGACACTAAGATTGTATAGGATTATCCTTAATACCTTCATGAGGAGTCTCCTACTGGTTTTGATCATCAGGATGGCACTGCAGCAATTGAAGTTGGGCATTCAATGTTTCATGGGGATGTTTCACCTAAAGAAACTGAATTGCTTAATATTGTGGTTCTATTGTTGAAGAATGAATCTGGAATGCAAAGGGGGCGAGGGTGCCATCCTGATAATCTTGTAGGGTGTAGGGGTCATGGCCGGACTATAAAAAGTTAATTTCTAGATGTATTTTGTGTTTTCTATCTACATGTGGTATGCCACATGTAAGAATTTCCTCTTTTATCTTGTTCCTTTAATGTTTTTCTATAAATTTTGGGGTTATTGGTCTCTAAAACTATGAATGAGCCTCATTTAGTATTACATAAAAGGATACATTACTAGAAGACATTCCTAAATTAATATATTTTAAAAAATGGAATTATTTGAATAACAAAATATCAAATAATCCCCCTATATAGATGTAAACATAAACTACCCCAATATAATGATGAGATTGTGAAATAAACCATTAAAACCTTGGTTACATAAGAATCATCATAACCATTAAATAAATATCATTAAATTATGAATAAAATAACATCAATATAATTTAACATGGGACATATCATAAAAAAAATCAGTATATACACCACACTAGTCACATAAGTGGAGAATATAGAATATGTCTCACAGAAGTAAATGTTATATGATAAACCCTTTCCTCGATTTGATATCATTTGTACATGTTTGAAATCTTATACAATGGTTCAATAAATGTTATTAATTTGTACCAAATCCATATGGATATTTAAAATATCATATATGATCCTATAAATACATTTTACCAATTATTAATTAATAATATTGGATTATTTTCATTATTTTGGTTGTTTACTGAATTATTTTGTCACATTATTTTCTTATTGAAAGATATTTTTCATAATGATGGGACATATAAATATATATATTAATGTATGATAATAATTTCATAAATATATTTTATAATAAATATAAATATTTTTATAAACATTTATGAATGATGGTAATGAAAAATGAATTGCATCTCTTCATGGAGATAGTAGGTTCTGTATACACACGACCAACAATATCATTCCATTAACAAGTGAATGGATAATAAATTTTTTGATATATTATTATTCAATAATCAATATTATCAAAAATACATGAAATTTATTAATTAATTTTATCCTCATTACCTTTTATTTAAATCATAAGTGCCAAACGAATATAATCTCTTCACAGGGCAGTAGTCCTTCGTACACACGAGTGACATCATCATATTTGGAACAAAATGCAACATCAAATGTAATGTTTTATATTTATATTATATTATTATAATACGTTCATAAATATAAAATAAATGATTCAAATCCATCATTATATAATCATTAAATGAGGTAAGGGAAAACATAAAACGACAGTTCATGATGTAGTATTCCACCACAGACAAGTTCAATGATTTAATTTCCCATTTGACGGAAAATAATATGGATAATTATTATGACATAAACATAATGAAATATAATCAAATTTTTTATTACATTTTTGTTATAACTAAATTTTCATGATGTTATTTAGTGTTGAAAAAAATGATGAAAATGAATGATAATATTTAAGAATATTACATTATTAATGACAAACCTCCTTTGGATTTGCTCTGAATGACCACAGATATCATCATTTGGTATGAATAGAATATATATAACAAGTATAATGATGTAATGCAGAGATTTTATAATATTTTACTCGATTAAAATATATTTATGTTTGTTAATATGTGACGGGAGTTAGTTTCCATCATATGTAGTAGTGGGGAACCCACATGTAAATTTCATTCAAATTTACCGAAAGCATCATAAATGATTAATTAATTCACATGATAAAAGGAAAAAATATATTATAAATTAGAATGTAGAAAAATGAATTATTTATATTCAATAATATTTAGATATATTTTGGGTTTTTTTTAAACCTTATCAATTTATCTTAACACAATTTCACATTACCTATCATAACTAACTTTTACTAAATTCACTATCCATTTTGGTGAGAAAAAAATATATTGAAAATTTTATGTAATATTAATAATTCTAATTTAAAATATGGAATATTTATTTAAAAACCTCATTAATTGATGATGAAAATAAAAAGTAATATTAATCTGACAGATTCATCCAGAAACTAGGTTTTCAACGGAAATTCTTCAAATGGTTACAAACTTTTTCAATGATAATATAATAATAAATTTATTTGAATGATTTATTGTTCTAATATATATCTAAAAATAATAATTTCATATTATAATTAGTTTATAATATAATTTAATATTACAAATAAGTGAACTAAAATGTCAGTTTTAAACTGCAAGTTTGTAATATACACTATTAATGAAAAAATAAAATATTGCTGAAAATTTATAAAAAATCAACAAAAGATGATATTTATTTGATTATTTCATAAATGAATTAGTTTTTATCATATAAAAACACTAAAAGGGTTTAAATTTAATATTTTTTGTGAAATGTTTGACTAACCTCTCATTTATAAAAAATACTATTTTTCTGAAAACATTTCTTTTTTCTATTAAATGACTATCATGTTATTTCTAATCAATTTATTACTATATCTTTTAGAATGAATTATTACTATTCATAAATTAAAACATATTTTATACCATATTTAATTTCATTTAGAGTCAGTTTTGAGAGTCCCATAAGCTATGAATGATATTATATTTAAGGAAATATTTTTTGTGGGTTGTTTAAGATTTTGTAGCTTGCCGCATAATATATCAAAAAATATTCTGATTTTATAATTTTTGGATTTTATATTATCCCCAAATAAAAAATATTTCATCCCCATAATCAATACATAATCACTTAAACAAATGGTATGATATTTGAATTTTTTTTTCAAAGCCCATATCATAAAAAGATTTAATAAAAAATCCTCTTAATAATATTTAATTGGAAGTTCAAAAGTAACATAACATCCCTTATATGTTAAAGAATATTTTTGAAAATTGACAATATGAATATGAAATAAATGAAAAAATAATTATATAAAATGAATGAGTTTTCTTATAATAATAAATTGAATAATCTATGGAAAGATAAGGAATTCAAAACCAAAACACGATTATTTAAAAGAAACATTATTTAATAATATATGATGTTCATATGATAAAATTTTTTTAGGGTCATATCCCTATAGTTGAGGAATTTTTGAACATTATAAAAATATAATTATATGTACTTACTTGATTATTTTCCTTTCATGCGGATAATTTCATCCTTTGGGTGTTCCTTGATCAATTCTCAATTCATTTCCTACATTTTAAAATTGAAGATATAATTAGTATGCCGGAAGCACCAACATATTATAAGATCTATCATTGAAAGAGATGTCAATCATTAGATATCTATATTTCATAATAAAAAATAATTATAACATGTTTTTTAAGTGTATATAAATCATAATTTTGTGATGTAATACATTAACCTCTAAACAGAAATCAAATGATAAATATAAACCATTTCATAAATGGTTATCCTTTAGAACCTACCAAATGAATGATATCTAAAACATTACAATAAAGGCCACATAATTTATAAAATTAACATATCATTAGTCCCATTAAAATCATGTTCTAATAATTATTATTCACATGGAAAAAATGACGATATCATAATAATTTGTTCTCTTAAATCAATTTAAAAATAGAAATTACCATAAAACTATACTGGAAACATGTTATATTTTTTATTCCATGAATAAAACAAATATTATTAGATATATTCCTTAAATCTAAAAAAACATTGTTATGTAGATCAATTATATGATAAATAACATTTTCAACAAAAAAATTAATTGGTAACACTATAGAATTTAAATTATCTATATTAATCCTCATTATATTTACAATTCATTATTTCAAAATCTGGAATATATTAATGGTTATAATTCCCACAATCTTGCATTTTAAAAGAAGTTCAACTCTACAGTTCATAATTTTTCATTTTCATTAGTATCGTTTAGAAATTCACTGAAACCCTCTCAAAAATAAATTTTCACTACTATTATTATATGTTTAATGGTTTTTATTATTATCATAACATTAATAAAATAATCATATAACAAAATTTTGGAATCCAAACACTGAAAAACATTTCATTCAAGTTTATATATTATAATATAATACAGTGGAACATGATCAATTATATTATTTTGTTGGATATTCCATTGATGCATGGGTTATTAATTTTTTATGGGATCCTATAATTACTATTGAATCATTGAAAATTGGGAACATTTTTTATTCCCATTAAATCATTGGAGTGATTGATTTTTTCTCCATAGTTGATGAAAAACCCGTTTAATTTTTATGAATATTCCAATTTTTACCATAGAAATTATTACATGTTGTAAAATACTTTTAACCTTATACCTTTGTTCTATACTTTTATCTAACACTATCTTCTTATATTTCTTCCCGTTCATGTCATGTGACTTGGATAATTCATTGATTAACTTGACTAAACATTGTAATATGTACTCATTTTATGAGAGGCTTTGAGAGACTAAATTCCATCCAAATATTTTCTTATAATCCTAAAATAAATATTTAATAATTCTTGTTTTATTATGTATATTGTCTATAACACACCTTTCGAAACACATAACGTTTTCTTTATACATTGAAACAATTAATTTGTTAATTTTCTATGACACTTCAATTTTCTATCCATATCCATTAGTTTCATTGGAAGAAATTTCATTCATAGTATAGTTCCTTAAAATACATCCACTATATACATTATACTTCCTCCTCATACTCATTATTTTTAATTAACTTCCACCATTGATCCCCTTCAGCTATATGATGATAAACTCCCCTGAAAACTTTTTTCCCTTCACTACTCCCTAGTGCAAGAAATGTATTCAGTAATGAACATATTCATTGATTCACTAAAAATTTATTTTTAATTCGATTGAATGATGGAGTTTTCTAATTCATGAATTTTTCTAAAATTATTACAAAACATGTTAAATCAGTAGGCTAGATATTATAGTGAATCTTATTACTCAAAACATGACTGATATTCCCCAATATAGTTTTAATTTAATCAATTCTAACTCAATCTCTAACTCGGGGTTTTTTATCATTCCCAGGGGAAATACCTAGATGGGTTACCTTCATTGATTTGATTCTCATTTATTCAAATTGGGTCAATTTAAAAACTATTTCATGAACTATATTAGATCATAAAACTATGTGAAATAATTTATAATCCCAAAATATGTAAAAAATTAACCTAAATCTAAAAATTTATAAATAGATTATATAATAATCATGATAATTTTTAATTGGGGGTATCTTAATTTTAAATTAAATGTAGTGATTTGTAAAAAAACAAGAATTATCATAAACATAACACCCATGAGTGTCAAACTAGGTATGTAGTAGGGCCTATTTCCATTCACTAGGTGATGATCAGGTCAATCCCAATGCACCATTTTCAATGTTATTAAACCAAGGTACATTAGTTCTAGATAAATTTCTAATTTAAGTATCATGAATAGGATTTATTTTCTAGGAAAATAACAAAATTTATTCCTTAACAAAACATTATGATGTTATTCTAAACATTCCCATAGTTTTTATAATAATGTCATGTTCCATAATATATTTTTTTCTAGATCTTGTTCCAATGATTAATAATATATTTATTATGATACCATATATAGTAATTGTAACCCTAGTAACCTAGAGATAATATCTACTATATTATTTTTTATAAAAAATGATTAATCACATATATAATAATAAAATTATTGAGTTGTAATTTTAAATTAGAAGAATACATGAATTCATATTAAATATTAAAAAAATTATATAAATATAATTATATGGTAAAACCATTGTTCTCATTATAATATTCATACATATTTATCAAAAAACCAACTTGTTATCCTAGGGAAAATAAAACAATTGAAATGGGTGTGTTCAAATGCTCTGATAGGGGCGTAAAATGAATTCTATTAATAAATAAGGAAATATTTTATAAATAAGAAAATAAGTAAAACACATTACATATAAAAAACAACTTGATCATAATATGTTTAGAATAATTGATGATCAAGTTATTTCAAATAAATAATCACAAGAACTTGAAACCATAAACTAATATATTATGACATATAGAACAGTTTCATGGAATATCAATAACATAATTTATAATTATGGAATTACTTATTCACATCATCTAAGAAAATACCATCGATGACATTTTCAAATACATGTTATATCATCTAGGGCTTGTTCTGGGACATCTATAAAATGTCCTAGTCCACATCCAAAACCAAATCTAGTTTGACTCATTAGACTTTTTAATACATATATGGTAAATATAGGTATGAACCAGTCACATAAAAATTCAAATTCATTCCTCACATGATTTACATGAATCACAGTAATCATAAACATTATTATTGAGAAACTAGAATATGTAATGTTAATACATTCCCCTAACAGTACACATAAACGTAATGTATCAAGAGTAATATAATGAATTCTTATATAATTTTACATCCCCAAAAAAACTAAAAAAAATCCAAATAAAAAACAATGATGATATCAATATGATATATCCAATATGGATCATAAGTTCCATAATTTTTTCTATTAATAGTATAAAAATAATAAAAATTTCATTAATTACATTTTTCAGGAAAAGCAAATTTTCACATTATAATTATTATATAAATAAATGTATAAAACTATTATAAATAAAATTTTAATTGAAAATATTATTTTCAAATATTCAAAATAATATTTAAAACATTAATTTTTCTTCAAAGTAGAAAATTACATTCATTCATTACATTTTTAAATAAATGTTTCATTTATAATTTTCTTAAAAGAGATAAGGGATTATTTTTAAAACTAATAAATGATTCCTTTAAGATAAATTAAAAGTAAAAAATGGTTAAAAATAAATATGATAAATAATTTAAATAGTTTATAAGTATTTTCAGAAAAATTTATGACAATATGTTTTTTGATGAATGAGAATTTCCAACAGAAGAGTTAAATGATGTAAAATTTTCCTAAAAAACTTTTACTCAATCATTTTAAGTACTAATAATGGTTTAAATGGAATACGTACTTGAAAAAATTCACGAAAAACTATATTTGATGAAAATATATTTATTTTAAGATATAAATATCATTTAAATCCTACATGTAATGTGTAAAATAAAAAAATATAAAATATTGATGGCTTTGTGATATAAACCCACACCACATTTAAATATTATAAATCATAATAGCCATGAAAAAAATAACATCAAATTAATAATTAAAGAAATTGAATAGTTATTAATTTGTTAGAAAACCTAAAAATTTAAATTATGTGAAAATAAATAAATTTGTAGTGAATAAGGTGTGTGCCTCATATTTGTAAATGTGATATGAGATACACTTACCATATAACTTATTTCCCTCATATGTTTATGTACCTCTTGGACAACAATTCTAGTAATGTAATAAATTTATACTAGAACATTAATCATATTTATAATAACATATATGATCTTATAATAACATTTTACCACACTTTTGAAACAATTATTTCATAATTTTTATTTTATCTTCTGTTAATTTCATTGTTTTATCATATGTGTTTTGTTATGATAGTTCCAGTTCATTTATATATGATATATAAATATATATAAAATAAAAAATTACAATATAGTTATAAATTTTATATTTACATATTATATTCATTTTTTAACTATTGATTAATGTTTTACATGGATAATGAGTCACATCGCTTTCTGGAATGATTAGGCCAAACATACGCTCGAGTAATGATATCACTCAATTAAATAGTGGAAGGGTAAGGAACTGGGTGAAATATTAATCATCCAGGATCCATATCATCAAATATATTCCACATATATTCTTTAATTTCATCATTACTACATTCCACTTAAATCAAATGCGAAAAATGAATCACATCTCATCGTGTGATGGTAGTACGCCGTACACATGTGTGATATTTTTGTATTTGAAATGAAATGGAATGTAAAAGGATATGTATAATTTCAAAATACTATAATTATATTAATATTAATAATATTATATTCAAATGATAAAACTTATTTTATATCCAACCTTGAATGGTGGTGAAAGAAAATGAACTACATGGGTTCACAAGGCGATAATCTACCATAAAAATGTTTGAGGATTTTTTTTCCCATTTTATGGATGTGGAGATGTATAATTATTAATCCTTAAAAATAATATGATCATAGTATATGGTATATAATTTTTTTATTATATTATAGGTGTTATGAAATAATTGAATGCCGAAAAAGAATAAATAAAACCAAATGTCTTTATTTCCATAACTACCTTATCAAACGGAATACATCTTTGGATATCTGCATAATGACCCTATGGATTGTCAATTGGAGAGAACATAATATCTAGAATAAAAATACAATACTTAAGAGATAATTTGGAAGGGAATTTTTCAAGAAATTTTTTTTAGGGGTGTGAATATGTGAGGGGACGAAGTTCCCTTTTATAAGTGGACAAAGGGATCCCTCTTGAAATTTCATAGAAGAATCCAAGATGATTAATTTATTCACAATATAAAATATTCCAAACTTACTTATATTTAAAAATATTAATGAAAATATGAAAATATGTATAGAATATAGAATTTATAAATTTTTGAGTCATTTTTTACAATTATCTTCTTTGTTTAACCCCAATATAAACCATTTTTATAGTAACCATGGTTAATAGTTTTTAATAATTTCAATACTTTTTATTTTATAATATTATTTTTAACTAATTGAGGGATAAAAAATTTCTAATATCAAATATAGAATCCATTTTTTCAAATTTCAATTATATAATTGTAAATAATTAATTTTTAAGTAGTCCCACATACATGATAAGAAAACATTTTTTCAAAGGGAAAATGCAAGAATGTTTATAAATTTATTATTTCAAAATTTAGTATAATTTTTAAACATAATAAAATAATTAGTATAAATACCAATATAATTAGATTAATATTTCATGATAATACATAATTATAAAATGTATATATTAATAGTTTAAAATAAAAGGTAGTTTTCAAATAAATATATGTATATTTCACTATTTATAAAAAAATTAATCATTTTGAAAAAATCATATCCATTCACCCTATGATAACTTTTCTATTTTTTTAATAAATTAGGATACTTTAATTAAACATATTTATACATGTGATAACAATTAATTTTAAAATTTTTTTACAGAGCATGACTAAACAATATATTAGAGTAAATATAGTATTTTAGAAAACATTTCATTGTCATTTAAATATTTATTTTTTTATTATTAGTCAATAGATATACATAATATTATAATTTTTATTGAACATTCATGCTGAAAAATTTAATAGTACACAATGTTAAGCTTTATTTATACTTCAGGTTTAATTTTTTGTATTATCTCAAAGAGATTTAATTTAGATAAATATACTTTATTGGTTTTATAAGATCAGATATGTATATCTGTAGATGCCGATAACCGCTCAAAATATGAATAAGGTTGGTGCATGACAAAGCGAAGCCATATTTGGAAACAACGATTCATTCTTGGGGGCCTAGTGGGGTGGCGCGAAAAAAATTCTCAGGTGCACAAAAAAAATGTCCCGAGAGAAAAACTCAGGTGCACGAAAAAAATATGCCCCGAGGCGCGCAATATTTCGTACTGACATGTTTTTTCACGCGGAACCGCAATTTCGAGCACATATAAATAGAAGGCCACCCCTTCGACTTCCCGGCCAAAAAATCTGAACTGTCTCCCCTGCATGAAATTCCTCTCCCGTGCACGAAAACTGATGGATATCAGGTATTGAAATTTTCACGCTATGTATCCCGGGGGTCCGCCTTTGCACACAACCACTGGGGCAAGTTCCTTGTCCAAATCCCTTCAATCCCCTTCCTCTGCGCTCAATTCTACCCAATTGGGCGGGATAAATTCTTAGTCCCACAATTCCTTTTGCGCGCAGCCCCGGACAATTTAATATGCAATGTCCTTTTACGCACTACCGCGACCTTTTTCGTGCATGCCACCCATTTATGCATCGTCCCAGTTTTTTTCGTTCCCATCGCCCAATTTCATGAAGACCCCCCTCGTTTTCTATGGAACTACCCCTTTTCAGCGCAATGCACCCGCCTTGTGCGCCCATGATTTCCCTCTTCTAGGGAATGATTTCGGGGTGCCTCCCATGCCCAAAGCACCTTCTCCATATACTCATTTCTAATAAAACCACTTAGGTTTGGATGAAGTTAATTTATAGTCCCTTGGACGACACTACCCGCTTCATTGCCTCGTCTCATGCTTCATCACATGGGCACGCTAATGGTTATTGCATCTTCACATAGCCATGCTAATGTGGACCCTACGATGTTCCACTCCATAACACCCCTTACTATGGTGATTCTTGTCCCCTCTCTTCACCAAGGATATGTGTGTACCAGTTATGTATGTACTAGGGGTGCAGAGAAAACCCACCTCATCAAAGCTGCAGGATGTTAAACATCCAACAACCAGTGTCCTCAACACATGACATGAAACTATGATCTCTCCCCACGCATTATATGTGGGGTCCCACGTCTTGGACATTCTCTACGCCCACTTGGATTTACGGTAGTGAAATAATTCCTCACATGGAATGAGAACCTCTTTATTAGACTGACGTCTATCTGCGGGGAAAGGGCAACAATCTTGGTGTAAGCCCCTAGCTTTCTTGTAGGAGGTAGCATCCCTGCCGCACATTTCTTCTTCTCTCCCCAGGGATAAAAAAGGGCATGATGGGGAATGATGCTCTTCCTTTCTTCGGTACCAAATCCCTCGCCTGCTACGCTTTCTCACCATTGGGCCTCCATCCTGTAGTAAGTCTCAACCTCTTTGGGCTGATAACCACGCATAGGCCCTTGATTCCTCTTTGGGATACGATCTTGCGTAACACCCACATCACCTCCCTTAGACGCATCTTTCACGATGTGATAGTCAGGTCTCTACTACCTCCTGTTTCTCACACCGAGCATGAATTATGTGGGAAAAGAGTGAACACTGACCATGAAATATTCCTTAGTCCACCTAGAGTATAATCCCCCACCATTTCCATGAACTACAAGGTATTTGATTCTTGACAAGGTAGGGTACGTATAAGCCTCCACGAGGTTCAAGCCCATCAACTCGGTTGATCCATCATCTTTCACGTCGGTTCACCATCACATTGGGCATCCTTGAGTATAAGCCCAACACCATATCCCTGATCATCGATGTATATGATTCTTGTAAAAGAAGGGTACATTGGATGCCTTTTCAAGGATCAACCCCATCACCCCAGTCATTCCGACCTCCTTAAGTCAGTTCACCAATACTTTGGGATGACTAAGAGCATCTGCCACAAATTCCCCCATCATGAACTATGAGTTCATTGATCCTTTCCATGGAAAGGTACGTTAGAAGGATCCATGAGGATCAATCGCAACACCCCATCGTTCTTACCATCCTCACATCGGTTTTCCAACTCCCCCTGTAATACGGGGACTTTGATCTTTTCCAAGGAAATGTACGTAGGATGCCTCCATGAGGTTCAGGACCACCACCCACTTGGACCCCAGGTCCTTTTACACATCGTTTCATCGACCCCTGGCCCATATATGAACTATGTGGAATTTAATCCTTTCCAAGGTAGGGTACATAGGAATCCTCCATGAGGTTCAAGCCCATTATCCACCGGTCGTCCTGACCATCTTCACGTCTATTCAAACCCATCCATCGGTAATCCATTGTGACCCCATCTAGTGGTTTGTCATTGTGACCCCATGCAGCATTAAGCTGCTAGAAACCACAATCAGCAATAAGAGGTCATCAGATGAACTACCTGGACTTTGATTCTCTGCCACAAGGATCCGTAAGACTCCTCTATAAGGATGAATCCGAAATCCATCGTCATCCTCATGGCGGTTCCATCCCATTCTCCATCCATATTAGTCAAACACTCCATCATCCATCTTTATTATTACTTGGGCCACCACATCCCAGTGGGATCATTCCACCTCCTACCCCATTTCTATCAACAACATTTGGGAAACCAACCACACGTTAGCCCCAGCACCAGTGTTCGCTCAAGTGGTTTAACCCATCTGACCCACTCCAATCAGTATTCTGATCAGTCTGATCTGTCTCTGCTAGACGTTAAACTTGCTGCATACCACCTGTTAAACAAGGGAAGCTGAGGAAAACCTCAGATACATGCCCATAAAATATAATTCCCTCCATTCAATGCGGGGTGCATCAGGCTTCCGAGCCCTCAAGAATCCATATTATACGAGGAAGAAAGCTATTATGTGCCAGTGTTCTAGCACACAGACACACTAGTGATTCCCAACGTGAATACTCCCCCGACCGATGGTTGCCTCCCTCACCAGACCCCTTGGAATGTATTAATCGTAACAGTGCAATTAACTGGTGTCCATGAAGATTTAGAGTCGAGAAGAGCTTCACAAATAACATCTTAAGTCTATTAGGGAGCCCCAGACTAGGTGAAGAGTTCCGAGGAGGAATCCATAGAAGGAAGAACCGACACCTCATCATCCTATTTCGATCAAGGATAAGACGTCCTTGAACAAGCGACGGATGTCGCCCGCCGTTAGAAAGCGGGAATGTAGGGAAAAAACTGCACCTATCATCCCTGAACGAGAATGACGCGTCCACCCCAGCATAACTAAAATAAAAATGGTGAACCTAATGTCAATCTATTCACCTCAATATGATATTACTAGTTCTTGGGGAATCAATGGATTGATGTGTCACTGGATCCAGTTATCTTGTGCCGTGTCCCGCCAAGAAAATAATGAGCCTGACATGAAAATCTCCAGAATTTGGGGTAGTATATCTTTGGACATCCCGTACTGCAACATTGGCAACTTGGATCTGTCTTACCATCCATGAATGATAGGACGGCACTGGGTCATTGGTCATCGATACCTTATTCCTTCAGCACAGATGAGTTATTCTCATTGGATCTCAAGAATAAAGTCGATGCACCAGGGTCGCGATCCCAGCCTTCCCATCGACATAGGGGTAGGGGAAGCGCCAATGCGATAGTCCTGCGCGGCTCCACCTCCGCCACAACAGCCTCTGCTCCGATGTCCCACGAGGTTCCCACACCCCATCTCCCTGTCCGAGGTCATTCAATGGAGGGTAATCAACGACCTCATGCACCGTTTCGAGGATGAGGGAATTATACTGACCCTGGATAAGGTCCACCTTGATCTTGAGGTGTATGTGCCTCAACGGCAACACTGCCCCGAGGGCCATGCTAGGAGCCACTGCTCCCCACGATGACGTAAAACAGTTTTGGGAGCCTATCCATGGTATGCTTTGATGACTCCCTTCCCAACACAGATTAGGTAGGTGTGGTATGAGATAGACTAGTCATAGTCCCATTACAGGTGCTCCCAGTGAGGGCACCCACCTTGTAGTGTCAGCACCGCATCCTGGTCTTGCTGGATGAGTAGAAGGTAGGCTCTTCTCCATCGACATTGGTTCATCCGACATGATGCCAGCTTTGGCCACATACAGAAGAGGATGTAAATCCTCGACCCCCGAATCCCTGAGTCAGTGCATTATTACGTATCACTAGCATGATTAGAAATGATCAAATCTCAAAATAACAATTAGTTTACTATCCTTATAAGTACTAGAAACATTCATAAGGATTACATTACATAATAAAAAGTAAAACTACAACAACATTGTTTCCATAGAAAACACTTAGTTTCTACATACTATCCTTGTAGTCCAGTCATAATATACTTCTTCACATTCTAGGAAAATGAAAAATAAGAATGGGGTGTTCTCAAACGCTCAGTAAAAGTAAGAAATACAGTGGAATATAACATAATTACTAAGCATGGTGAATAATTGTAACCACATGCCTTTACAAATAATAATCATGGATACTTTTATTGATGAAATACACGCTTAGTAAATAATTCCATAATAAATCATAATCCGGGATATTCTACTAGTCGATTGACCACATTAACCATCAATACTATTTTCATAATGAGTGAATGTGTAATGCCAGAAATTCTGAAAATTTTTATCAAAGTCTTGAACAAGACATCTAAAAATGATTAAGGCCTCAGCCAAAACCATATATCTAATTGGGAAAGGCCTAGAACAATTACATGTATAAATGTCTCGTGTGACCTACTGATGAATCTATGAGCTATAGTGGGCTCCACTCGTCACTTACTAAGTCCAATACATTCCTCATATGAAAGGGTTAAAATATAACATAAACATTCATATTAAAACTAGCATACAAAATGTCAATACATTAACCATAAAGCATGAATGGTATAAATATAACACATCAACAGTAAAACATATCACAAAAACTTCAATAAAATATGGAGAATTTGTATCATAATGAATCTACTTCAAACAATTATAAATTCCATAAAAAGAAGATTACAAATATGAAATCAAAACTAATTAAGAGAAATATATATATATATATTTGAAATCATTTAAAGATACATAATTATAAAAGAAAACATTTTTTTTGAAAATATTATTATAAGTTTATAAGGGAAGCTTCAATGATGTTATAACAGTGTAAAATAGCCAAACCCTTAACATAAGTTAAAAAAACATTCTTATATTAATTTTGTTGAAAAGATCATAAATTACCTTGTTTGGAAAATGACAGAATGAGTCCATTCAAACCATTTTATAAAAAATAGAACAAGGTTATAAATGATTTAAAGCCATATTATAGTAAATAGTAAAAATATTTTGGAATACATTTTTAAGAAAAATGGATGTGGATGATAAAAAGGTCCCATTAGATACTAATGTAATGACAACCTCGGATAATAAAGATATTGTGAAATTAACCCTTACCTGGCACTATCCTCGGGTCGAGGGTATGTTTAACCTCCTGTATAATGACCATAGTATGTTATTAAATTATACCGGTACCATATTCATATTTATTATATCATAAATGATTTATTTATGACTTTATACTACACATTTAATAATGATTTCAATGTTAAATTAACATTTTCGGTAATAATAGCTGTCTTAATCGTATGTGTTTAAACTTGTTATTATAGATCGCCTAATTTAGATCATGAATTTAATGATTAAAGAATATAAAACATGATTTATATATATCATATATATTTATAATATAAATATTTATAATAGATTTATATATGGAAAGTAAGGCACCATTTATGGATATAGTAGGTCGTACATACAAATAAATGTTGTTTTCGTTTTCACGTCGTATTGAAAGGAAGTAATTGAATAAGATATATGTAAGTACATACATATATATATATCATCATTAGAATTATTATTTCATATATTACATATTTATTAATAATATATTTTTTTATAATCATCATTGAATGGTGAACATGGAAATGAATCTACTCACATCGTGGAGACGGTAATCTGTACGTACGCACGAGAAACAATATCATTTTTTGATATTAAAATAAAGAATATTTGGATGGTATATCATATATACAGAATCACTAAAATTTTATATTTATTATTTACATCAATTATACATTATTATTATACACATCCAATATAACAATGTATTGAATGAAAACTGCACCATGACGTGGAGACGGTAAGCCGTACGTACGCACGTATGGTGACATGACATTCATAGGATGGACAGAATAATAAATATGGTTGTACCATATTTATAATAATATAACAGTATATAGAAGATACTAGAGTTATTATTTTACAATGGAAACAACAAGGAAAGAAGATGCGGAAGAAGAATAGAACATGAAAAAGGTGATGAAATATGTATCACTTCTTCTGGTTCCTCCTTTTGAATGGATAAAAAGGGCTCCATAAGATAGTTTTTTGACCAATGGACGACCTCTAGGATGAAGGGAGGATATTTTAGAGGATATTTTCCTAGGGTTGGACGAGCCAAATGGCTTTGATGGTGTGAATTAGAGATATGGGGGAGTTCCCTTTTATAAGAGGGGTGAGGGGCACCTTAGGAAAAGCTATAAATATTATTTTAAAAAATAAATAATTTTCAGTTTATAATGTCTGAAAAATGAATTATTTAATGGATAATTTGGGTATGGGTAGAACACCACTCATCAAAGAGGTTTTAGACATGTTTGGGTCACTATATTATCTTTATCTTTTAGATTTAACTCTTAGATAAATAGTTTGACATTTATCACATTTTATTGTGTTTCATATTATATGGTTAATAAACATACTATATATGTCCAAGAGAACCCTAAGTGGTTCATTAATTATGCACCTATCATTATATAATTATTTTTATAATGCGTAGATTTTTACAAATATAATATCAATTAATAATATAATATTTTTTTTAAAAACTCTTTTATGTCAAATTTGAAAATATTTAGTATTTTGTTTTTTCTAAATTCATAATAGCAATATTAATATGAAAAAAATCATCTAACCAACCCTAACATGTTATATTAAGCTGTAAAATTATTAAAATTCATAAAAAGTCTCAAATTACATTTATTTGTATATTTATAATATCAACTATTTAAATATTTATTTAATTAGGTAATTACTGCATCATCATTGTTTCATAAATAAATTAAATTATTTAATTTTTATAATATATTAATAATATACCTTTAGGTAAGAAATCATTTTAGATTTTCCATGAATATTTATAGTTGAAAATATAACATATATAACTCCATGTAAAAATTTATTTACTAAAAGCTATTTGTTTATCTCATTTTTGCATTTACTTTAACTTAATTAAAAGAAAGTGTCGTTATCATTCATAAGTGGCTCCATGGGGACCAAATATCAACACAAAGATTCCTATGGTCGGACATGGCTCATCCAATAAGGTTAGAACTACTGTTAAGGTAATTTGGTCTTAATATAATATTATTTTTACCTTGAATTACCATATTTATATTTAACTGTTGTAAATAAAAGTCAAAAGTTACTATTCACCAAAAATTATTTTCATCTTATTGAACCACATTTTAACAACTAATATATACCATATCTCTCATATTTTAGAAATTAAATTCACAGAAGTGGTAAAATTAGGTTTTATGCAAATTTACAAATACTCATAGGAGATGGGTAAAAACGGTAAAAGTTCAATAAAATTTTTATATATCTAAAATTATTATAGTATGACTCCAATGAATTAAATTGTACATATATAGGTATTATTTATATATTTAAATATAAAACTAATATAAATAAAATAAAAATTCAGATTTAAATAATAACTCAGTTTTTTCACTATTTATCAAAAATTGAATGCCTTCTGAAAAATACAATAAAATTCACCCTAAGATAATTTTGATATTCAGAATTCAAAAATGAATTCAATTTTACCAAATTTAAAACTTATATGTTTCATTTATTAATTTAAAATTAATTCTTATTGTCAAAACCAAAAGGTTTATTTTTTAAAATAAAAACTATCAAAAGATTGACACTTTTTTATGTCCAATTTCAAAGTGAAAATACATACAATGACCATAATTGGAATAAATGTTAAAAATATAATCTAGTTATACATATATATCATTAAAATGTATTATTTTAAACTATAAATTGTTTTTATTAAAAATGTTGTTTTCCCTTAGAATATAGTAATTTTCACTATTCACCCAAATATGAAAGTTATCAGAAAAAACACCAAAAATTTATCAAAACAAAATTTTTATGTCCTGAATCTAAATAAAAATTTTAATATGTCAAATTGAATATATAAAAGTGAAAAATATTGGAATTAAAAAGGGTTATCCATTAAAAGGCGGTAAAAATGCATTTTTTTTAAAATATTTCTTTTATCTAAAAAAATATAATTTTTCCATATATATTTTCTAAGAAACAAAAAATAGGAATGTTAAAATTATATGGGATATGTATAAAATTCACAATGCTGTTATTATTATTCCTAACCGCTTTTTAAATGTCTACATTGATAAGTCGTGGTGCATTTGAACTCTGTGTTTCATAAATCTCACACTATTGTATTAGTTAAAGAGAAATGTATTGTGGGAGCTCGGGGTGTTACAATCTTCCATCCATCAATAAATTGAATCCTTGATCTTGGAAATTGTTCTTCGAAAATAAAAGGATAAAAATAGTGAAATAGCATGGTGGAAACCCATATCTGAAATTGGGTTAATAAAATTTAGTCTTAATAAGAGTAAATGGGAAATGAAAAAGTTACAACTAAATTATGATCTCTATTAGGAGAACATTGGTGGAAATTAGAGACATGTAATTGGAGGTAAACTTGAAATATTAATAAGGAGTGATTGAGGTCATGAGTCACTATCAATTTTAGAATTGAGGGCCTGAAATCCATCAATCTATGATTATTTAAAATATCATATGTTCAAAAAAAATTAATTTATTAGGATTACAAATTTTTAGTTTTAATATCCCTTACCTAAATTATAAGATTTAATTTTTTCATAGAATAAGAGAAGAAAAAATATTTACTTGACAATTAGAGTTACATCCTTTAACTAATTTCTACAGAAAACTCATCTTTCACTCTAAAATATAATAGAACATAAAAAATATTCTATTTATGTTATTCGTATAGAGTTCAAAAAAATGAATTTATAACTCATCTACCAGACCTTTTAAAAAAACATTATTCAATATAGGACGTAATGTGGGCAAGTGGTATGTGATACACCCTTGTTGCCTTTCGGTTGCGGGTTCAAGTCTCTCAGACTTTCCAGACATGACAGGTTGTCTCCCAACCTCCGGGTTGTCATTTTTATGGCAATCCAAAAATAATCTCAAACTATACTTATCCAAAAAAAATTCAGTTCAAACTCACAGTCATAGATTTCTAAGGTAGGTAAACACAATGACTTTCCTTTTTTCCACGTAATAACATGTGAACAACTTGATCATGTATTCTTTTAAAACACTGAAACATCCTAAATTACCATAAAACCTTATTGATTACAATCATGGTCCCTTATTTTTTTAGAATACTGGATATACTCCCTCTATCCAAAAATTTTGTAAACTCCAACAGTTATGGAATATACAAATTATTAATCAGTTTCAATGTAGTCAAGAATACCGACTATAATTTATTATAATCTAACATGTATTATTCTAAAATCACTATCTCAGTATCAGAAACATATTATGGTTTATATTTCTCTCAAACGTGTATTTTCCGAAAATTTAATCTATAGTTGAGTCACGTTTCTTGAATCCACACAATCTCAAGTCCCTAATCATATAGTACTACAGTACAATCCTTATATACTCTATAATTCTTATAACATGTACATCATTAATAAACTACTCAAATGACAAAATACTTTAATAACAATGTAAGAAATATAATCATTCTTCTTCATCTTCGGTAGTATCATAACTTTATTATTATACAATAGAAGCATTTGGGGTATACTATGATGATTTGGATATTGATTTTCATAGTTTCCCAACTCCTTGCAGATGAATCATTGTTCGTTTGAACCTTTTTTCATACCCTTGTAATCACGTACTTGGTTTCCTTTTTTTCCACACTTATAACAATCTCAAATTCCCTTCAAGCATTTACAAAGGTGATTATTTCCATAGTTATCACATATTGTAAAATCCTTATTTACCCTCTTTCCATTATGCATCTTTCTCTCTTCCATCCTTTTCTTCTCTTGCTTCCCTTCAAATTGATATGAATCAAAAAATTATTTAAATATCTTATTAACACATGATAATATTTCTTCATATGTTGAGAATACATGGGAGACAATTATCCAGTGTAAATGTTGGCTTAATAACGTGAAAGATATGATCCTTGTTACTCTTCGGATCATACTTATTGATGGAGCTCAAATTCATTTATTGGATGCCATTTCTATACAATGGCATAGACTAGGTCAATTTAGGAATTGAAATTCCAAATGTGTAAAATAACTAACATAAATTGACCGGTTTATGGATATAATCCATAATCATAAAAAGATTTTATTTGAGTAATTATATAATCCTAAAACCATCATAATGGGTTTTAAATAAAATGAGAATTATCCTATGTATATCACCTAGGAATATCGTAACCCAGAGTACAGCAAGGCCCATTGTTGTGCACTAGTTCCCATTCGAGTCTAGCTAAAAGTGGTGTTTTCGGGTTTTACCCCTATGTACATCTGTGCCAGAGCTGCCTCTACCTGCTCGTATCCACACATGGATGTATTTTTTTCGAAAACTCACAAAATCTCAACAATAATAAAATTATAGGATGTTTTTCAATACTAATCCTCAAAGTCTATCTTAGAGATATGTTCTCTAATCATAGTTTATCTAAATCTATTTTCCATAATTTGAACAAAACTTCCTTTGATACCAACTGTAATGACCAAACCCAGAAGCCTAGAGTCAGTGCATTATTACGTATCATTGTCATTAACACAAAATTTAAACTCTTTAAATACCGATTAGTTTAGTATCATTGGGAGTACTAGATCATTCATAAGGTTTACATTACATAATAAAATGGAAAACAACAACAACATTGTTTCCATTGACAACATTGAGATCCCATAAACTATCCCTACTATTCAGTCATAATATACTTCTTTGCATCCTACAAAAATGAATCATAAGAAAGGGGTGAGATCAATTACATAGTAAGGGTATGCAATACAGTGGAAGATAACATTTATATTATGCTTGGTGAATAATTGAAACCACATACCATTACCAATAATAAACATGAATAATTTTTTGGTAGGAATATGAGATGAGTAAATAATTCTATAATAAATCATAATAATGGCTATTCTACTAGTTGAATGACCACATGAACCATCAATATTATTTTCATAATGAGGGACTGTATAATGCCAGACATTCTGAAACTTTTTTTCAAGGCCTCGGCCAAGACGTCTAAAAATGATTAAGTCATCAGCCAAAACCATATATCAATTTGGTAAAGGCCTCGACCAATTCCATGTATAATTGTCTCATGAGACATACTGACGCACCGACGACTTATAGAGGGATCCACCAATCACATACAAAGTCTAATACATTCCTCATATGAAAGGGTTAATATATAACATAAAAATTATTATTAAAACTAGCATAAGAAATGTCTATACAGTAACTATGAAACATGAATGGTATAAAAATAAAACATCCACAATCAAACATATCAAAAAACCATCCATACGATATGGACTATTTTTTCATAATTAATCAACTTTAAATAAAAAATAAAATCCATCAAAGGATATTTACATTGATGAAATCAAAACTATTTAAAAGAAATATATCATTCTTATTTTGATATCATAGGTTATTGGTCTAACCAAAGGAAGTCCTCTAATAGGAAGGTTTTATTGTTTAGAAGATATTTGGGCAGGTTTTGGCCGAGCCAAATGGCTTTGAAGGTGTAAATTATAGAGAAGGGGGAGTTCCCTTTTATAAGCGGGGTGAGGGGCACCTTAGGAAAAGCTAGAAATATTTTTTTATCATAAAATATTTCTAGGTTTCTAATGGATCCTAAATCAATTATTTAAATTCTATGGTGGGGATGGTTAGAACACCAATCAAAAAATAGGTTTTAGACATGTTTGGGTCAATATATTAACTTTATATTTTAGATTTAACTCTCAGTTAAATAGTTTGGAAATTACAATTTCTCTTTGTTTTTTTATATTATATGGTTAATAAACAAATGATATTCTTCCAAGAGAATCCCATGTGGTTTATTAATGATAGAAATATTATTATATGATTTTTTGGCTGATCCTTATATTTTTAATAATAGAATATCAATTAATAATATAATAATTGTTTTAAAAACACTTTTATGTCCATTTTGACATAATTTGGTATTTTGTTTTTTCTAAATTCTAACAACATTATTACTTCTAAAGAATTATGCTAATAAATAGTAACATGTTATATTAACCTATAAAATTTGTGGAATTCATAAAAAGTCTAAAATTACATTTATTTAAATATTTATAATATCAATTATTTTAATATTTTGTTTATTAGGTAATTACTGCATCATCCCTGTGTCATAAATAAATTAAATTATTTAATGTATAAAACATATAAATAAAATACTATTATTTAGTAAATATTATTATTTTTCCAATTAACATTTATAGTAAAAAATATGACTTATATAACACCATGTAAAGTTTATTTACTAAAAGATCTTTATTTTTGTCATTTTTCACTTTACTTTTAGTTAATAAAAATAAAGTGTCATTATCATTCCTATGTGGCTCCATGGGGTTGCAAAATAGACCCTAGTATTCACATGGTTTGCCATGGCTCATAAAATAAAGTTAGGACAATTGTTATGATAATTTGGTATTATTATAATATTCTCTTTACCTTGAATTACCCTATTTACCTTTAACAGTGGTAAATAGAAGCCAAAAAATAATATTCTCCAAAAAATATTTTCATCTTATTGAACTAAATTTTACATAATGATATCATCCGTGTCTCTTTTATTTTTTAAATTCAATTCACAGATGTAGTAAAATTATGTTTTATGAAAATTTTCAAATGCTCCTAGATACTTGGTAAAAGACGGTAAATGTTCAATAAAATTTTTATTTTTCTAAACTTATTAAAAAATGACTCCAATGAATTAAATTGAACATATATAGTTATTTTGTATCTATTTTGACCTAAAATAAATTTATATAAAATCAATAATTATTAAATTAAAAAGGCGGTTTTCAAAAATAACTTATTGTTTTTCACTATCCATCCAAAATTTAATGTTTTCAGAAAAATGCCAAGAATTCACCCTAAGATAATTTTGATATTCAGAATTCAAAAAAAAATTCTATTTTACAATATTCAAAACATATATGTTTCATTTATTAATTTAATATTAATTCTCATTGTCAAAACCAAAAGGCGTATTTTTATGAAATAATAGTTATCAATATATTTACACTAGTTTATGTCAAATATGAAAGTGAAATTACATACAATGACAAGAATTGGATTAAATGGTAAAAATATAATCTATTTATACTTCCAAATCACTAAAATGTATATTTTAACATTATAAATTATTTTGATTAAAAATGTAGTATTCAGTTAAAATATAGTATTTCTCACTATTCACCCAAATATGAAAGTTATCAGAAAAAACCAAAAAATTTATCGAAACAAATTTTTAGGTCCCTATTATAAATAAAAGAGTTTATTTAATCAAATTTAATATATAATAGTGTCATATATTTGATTTAAAAAGGGTTCTCCATTAAAAGGTGGTAAAACTGCATTATTTGAAAAATACTTCTTGTATCTAAAAAATATAATTTTTCCATATATAATGTCTAAGAAACACAAAATATGAATGATAAAATTATATGGAATATATATATAATTCAAAATGCGGTTATTACTATTCATAAATGAATTTTATACGGCTAGTTTGAAAGGTTGTGGTGAGTTTGAAATCGGTGTTGCGTACATCGCACGCTATTATATTATTTAAAGAGAAACGTATTGTGGGAGCTCGGTCTATTACTGAGGATGCCCTCCAAGGGGCGTCAACATCGGAAGCTATTGTGTCCTGAGCCACCACTGATGCATATCATCAGTTCCCTGCATACACTGAGCTGGGGAACTTATACGCCTGTTCGGGATCGAGGCCCCAACCACCCCACGGGCAGGTTGGGTCGAATATCATGGTTTCTGGCACATGTAGTGGTCGTCGTGATCTAACATATAGCGATGTCACCTAATATGGAGGTCCTCCCCATACCACTACCATAGAGAGCGCATGACTTCCCTACTATGAGACTTGGCATGGAGGTCCGCCTCGTGCTACCCCCAATCTGAATGAAGGTATTTCTTGCGGCGGTGATACTTGGTACGGAAGCCTCTCATGTGCCCATTACACTAGATATGGAGTCATTCCCACTACCGTCGACCACCGGTGTGTGGAATTTTCCCATCCGGTGTGTTTTCAATGTGGGGACCCTCCCCATGTCCTTTCATCAACTGGTGAAGTTCCTCCTATCCTCTACAACTAGGGGGTTATGTTCAGACACACCTCACTAGATCCCATCATGGGGGTCCTACTCGTGTCTAGCTAGACTAGTACAAGGAGCCTCCTCATTTGAATGTCGCCCGGGAAAACAAGCGTGGAGGTCATCCCCATGCTTCTGCCTATTCCAGCAGAGGTCTTTCCCACTCTAGCACTATCCATGGAGGACCTCCCCAACGTCTCCAGTAGGAGCTAATGTCAGTAGATCCACGACCAAATTGGTCATCGAGGCACATCACTTGGTGTATTCATCCAAGTAGTACATGCAACTGAGACAAGACAACATGCCCAAATTAGATCTCAACATTCGCATCTTCTTTATCTAGTGTAATCAGGCCCACCTCCACCACCATTCATGCTAATGGATTTGGAAGAGCATCCTCGACCGTGGTACGACAAGCCTCTCCCTGTTACAGGCTGATCTCAGTCATCTGATCCTCATCTGGCAGCTACGCTTCGGGCTTTGATTAGCTGGCAACAGGAAATGCCAAGAACCAGTCTGCCGACAGCCCAACCTGTAAGGCTTTCAATTCCTCCTATCAGAGAGAGACCTCCTATAAGCAGAAGATCACACTTGGAGCAGAATTATGATGTTATTAATCACATTTCAGCATTACAGTAAGGCTGTCCATCCTTGAGGCCCTCCGCCTGTCGCCGGACATGCGTGAGGCCCCCACCGAGGCTTTAAAAATCCCCCTCCAGTTCAAGACAGAGGTGGCAGGGGAAGAGGCCTTTCATGCGGAGGCTCTGAAGCATTTTAATGCTAGGCCATTATCTAATTATATGGAGAAGATAAAGGCTCTCCCATATAGGGCCACATCCACCCACTGCACATCACCTTCCAATTCAACGGTGTGGAGGTTCGCTGCTATCTTGTTGAAACCAGTTCCGGGATTAAACATAACCTGATGAGAACACATCATAAGATCGGGTTATCTATAATTGAACAGACTCCCACTGATTTAAGAATTCGAGGATTTGACAGTACAATGCAGAGCCCAGTCGGTAAGATCTGTTTGGAGACCCAGTTCGGCGGCCTAGTTGCCAGTACCGATATTATGTTGGTCTCCCAGGAAACTACCTACAATGCAATGATTGGAAAACCATGGCCCCACCTGCATGCGACGTTCCCCTAATCATATCACCAATGACTTAAGTACTCCATCAATGGTCGTGTACACGTACTCTAAGGTCACGTGTCTCCTTTGGCCTCTTGTGAATCCCGCTACCTAGATGGTGACTATTACAAGAACATTGATTAGTAGATTCAGGACAATGAGGTGGAACCTACTATGGTCGCAACTTACCCATTGGTTGGTCTGGATGATGCCAATGTCTTTTAGGCCCATCGATTGAAGGCCACCACCCTGAACACGGGGCACTATTTTGTTGTTTCAAGTGCAAGGGGGAATCATATTCCCAAGTATAAGGGACAGAGGAAAATCATCTTGTAATCCGACACAAATTAGGATTAGGTGATCCCAGACCCTCCTACCCTCGTATAGTATAGGGATCTCTACCCTATGGAAATGAAAGTACGTCATACGAGTCTGTTTCACTGGGATGGGATTTACAGGCTCAATCCAACGCACCATTACTGCTTCGATATTATCAAGAGTGGCCCCTTGGGACAAATACCACATGGAATTAGGTCGACAACCTTCATTTCCATTATTTCGGAAGACCTGGAATCTTCTAATATAGTAACCACCACTGCCCAGGCTGGTACTGGCCACATTTCAGGATCTTCCAACATAGAGGAGGCTTCTTATGCTAGGGATCCCTCCTCCACAAGCGATGAAGAGGTTTTGGTGGATGTCCCCCCCCCCCCCCGCCTTCGAAGAAGGCGTTTCAGCCACGATTGATGAATTGGTACAGGTGAACCTCGGTAGAGAGGCAGATTCGAGACCCACATTGATTTGTACCACCATGTCCCTCGAAGAGTAGCAGAGATACATAGACGTTCAGAAACAACATTGGGATTTATTCACTTGGATATACATCGAGATGATAGGGCAAAATGCATAGGTAATAGTACACCACCCTAGTCTCATGAAAAATCATCGCGGGTTCAAGAAACCTCCAAGAAAGATGCACCCTTATCACGGTGCCATAGTCTAGGCCTATTTTTAAAAGATCATTAGAGAAAACATCATCATGGAGGTCAATTACCCCATGTGGATAGCCAACATTGTACCACTTAGGAATAAGAACGGAAAATTTAACTTCTACATCGAATTTCGCGATCTCAACCGTCACTTCGAAAGGTTGATTTTCCCATCAATATGAATGAATTTATGATAGATGATACGGATAGGTTCCAAGCCCTTTCTATCGTGGAAGGTTATTCCAGATAAAACCAGATTTGAATGGCCCCCGTGGAAGAAGAGTACACAGCTATCAGGGCACCCCATGGTACTTTCTGTTACCAGGTTATGCCCTTTGGCCTGAAGAATTCAGGTGCCACATATCAGCGGGCCATGCATCAAAAATTCAATCTGATCCTCAAGACATTGGTGGAATTATATTTGAATGATCTGGTGATCAAATCTCACCAGCTCCAGGACAATCTCAAGGAACTTGAAAATGTGTTAAACTTCCTCTGTTCCAAACACTTGAAGATGGACACATTGATGTGTTCCTTTGAGGTCATCTCAGGGAAGTTTCATGACTTTTTTTTTCCGTACTAGGGCATCGAGATCGAACCAGAGAAGATCATGGCCATTAGTGAGATTCCTACCTTGAGAAATATTTGGTAACTTCGGTG
Source organism: Viscum album (assembly GCA_963277665.1). NCBI lineage: Eukaryota > Viridiplantae > Streptophyta > Magnoliopsida > Santalales > Viscaceae > Viscum > Viscum album. The sequence goes on along the minus strand of OY728133.1, from coordinate 963,687,517 downwards.
TTTCCAAGGACACTTATCCTATATACGATGATTAATCATGAATCAGTGTGGAAATTTTATTATCTTTTCTTGGCTCAAGAAGAAAGGCTCTACCTACGAATGGGACCAAGAGTGCCAGACTGTGTTCGAGGAAATCAAGAAGTATCTACTCCATCCTTCGGATGCAATGCCACCCATCTCTGGAAAGCCGCTGATCATGAATTTGACTGCCCTGGAATGATCTCTCAGCATCCTTCTCACCCAAAAAAATAATGAGGGAACAAAAAATAGCCACCACTACCTCATCCATATGATCATCGATACAGAGACTATATACTTCCCCATAGAAAAGATTCACCTCGTACATGTATTCGCAGTAAAAAAATTGCGACAAACCTGCAAAAACACCATGAGGTACAATTGATATCTCGGGTAGACCTGAGGAAGTACATTCTATACCGCCCCATGTTGACCAGCTGTCTAGGATGATGGGAAGTAATCCTCCAGCAGTTTCACATAATGTTCTTCCCACATAAAGATATCTAGGGACAAGCGTAGAAGACATCCTTGTTTCCCAATGTATCCCTGCCAACAAATCCTTAGACCAGGATTTTACCGATGAGGAAATCCTCTTGGTAGATCAGGCCATCCCATGTTGGCAGATGCACTTTGATGGCGCCTCCCAGAAAACCGTTGGCAGGAGGCTCAATGATCCTAGGCTCAACAGGATGGGCCTGGGTATTGTCTTTATTACCCTAGCACAAGCCTTCCCTCCATACTCATTTCTGTTGCCGGAAGGCTGCACCCACTACGAGGTAGAGTATCACGATCTTATAACAGGCCTCGAGCTGGACCTTAAGATCAATGTGCCCTATTTTTACGAGAAAGGGGGTTCTTAACTAGTCATCAAGTAGATCAACAACAACTATGTCATCAGGAATCCATAGCTCGTACAATTGTTGTAGAGAACCCTCCATCTAATGGCCTGGTTTCTATATCAGTTGGAAGTTACTCACATCCCTTGATCTCATAACGGTCGAGGGGATGCCCTGGATAGCCTGGCTGCATCACTTGCCGAACCATAGAATGATGATATTCTTATACATGTGGCACATCAGAGATTCATTGCTCCCATCACCCTAGAAGATGATGATGAACTACACGTAAGAAATCTTATAACTAGATACTCCACGTTATGACACCTGGGTCCCTCAGATGTAGTGGATGATGTGACCCCTGACTGGATACCCCATATGTAGAGTATCTCTAAAATGGTTACCTCTTGGATGATTTGCCCAGGCATGAGAGAATCTAATGTCACGTGCTGTCGTTTTCCATCCAGAGTGGTCCCAGTCTTGAGCAAATTTTCTACAAGAGTGGGTTTGATGGTATCCTCCTACGTTGCATCAAAGGGGTCAAGATCTCTCAGGTCATACAGGAGGTTCATGCCAGTTCCTACAGGGCTCACCAGACTAGATCGAAGCTGTCCTATCAGATCCAGATACTGGGGTACTTCTGGCCCTCCATGGTCCATGATTGCATCGAGTTTGCCAAGAGATGTCCCGCATGCCAAATTCCTGCTATCTTCTTGCATCGGCTTCCAGAAACTCTCCACTCCAAGATGTAGTCTTCGACATTTGCAGTGAGGGGACTTGATGTCATGTGACTATATCCACTGGCGACAGCTCGCCATTGCAGGTTTATCCTGACCGCCATGGATTTCTTTTCCAACTGGGGGGAGGTAGTTCCTCTCAAGGAGGTCAAGGCTCGTTCCATTGTTGACTTCGTGAGCTCCAACATCATATACTTATTTGGAGTCCCTCATGACATCATTACCGATAAAAGATCCATCTTACGAGCAGCCAAGATGAATAAATTGTATGCCAATTACAACATCTATTCAAACAATACCTCCCTCTATCACTAGTAGTAAAATGGGAAGATCGAGGCGTTCAACAAAACCCTATCTATCATTTTGTAGAAAAATGTTGTTCAGAATAAGAAGATTTGGCCGAAAAAGCTCCCCAACACCATCTGGGATTATCAGAAGATGACTCGTAATTCCACCCAGGTGACCCCATATTCCCTAGTGTACGGAGCTTAGGCCATCCTGGCCGTCGAGATCCAGTTGCCTTCGTTATGCATAGCGTTCTATGACCAGCCCGTGCCAGCAAAGGTAGATGAAATTCGTCTATCTAAATTAGAATCCAATGATGAGATTAGGATTTTTTGCGATGAAAAATATAGGTAGGCATCAAAATAAGATAGCTAGAGCCTTCAACAATAAGGTTCTCCTTCGTTCGTTCCTGCAAGGAAATTGGTATTGGCGCTACAGACACCAATGATCCCTGGTAGGAAACCACACAAGTTGGAGCCCAAATGGGACGGACTGTAAATAATCCACAAGGTTTATCCCAATGTAGGATACTCCCTGGTGACCATGGATGGTGGGAATATAAATCCTCCCACCAATGCCATATTTCTCAAGCAATACATAACCTAAGCCAGCCGGTCCTACAAAACCTTAAACTGCCTGGTCCTACACGACCTTAAATTGTTCGGTCCCATATGAACCTGAACTACATGCTAGTATAGCATGACTTTAAATTGCCCAGTACAACATGAAATTAAACTGTGCCTCATCCAGCACGACATTAAACTACATTTTCAAGAACTATGTGTGGCTTCATTCTCTTCCTCATGGGATACGTACGAATGCCCAAACATTTCTTCCTGAGCCCAGCCCTAAAATCATCTCTTTAACTATCCACAAGTGTATAGTTATCATAGAGTTTCCTTTCATTAAATGGTGTATGCATCCTTATCCCCACTCATGATAGGATTATAACGGTCGCACCCTGTTATTGATCCCCATTATTCTATCCTCTCACATCCTCAACACACGACGTTAAACTGCATGGCCTTCAAGAACTACGTGTGGCTTGATTATCATCCATATGGTATATGTAGTAACTCCCTGACATTTCTTCTGTTGGGAAAGCCCAAATTCCTGAATCTCCCCCCGGGTCAAGACATATGGTGTGGTGCAAGTTTTTTCGTCAATACATGTCGATCTCATCTCGATTCCTCTATACATCCCACTCCCCAGACGTGTCGGCCTCTTTCACCGCCCTACATGATTTAAAAAGGTATTGGAACATCTATGATTTACCCACTCCTTTTATTGGGACTCCATCATCCTTCCCATCAAGAAGGGATCCCAAATGGCAAGGAAATGGCTCTCTTACAACTTTGGGCCAACACCCTCGAGAATGTTGAGCAACAAATTGATACAAGTCTCACGTTGTGAATATGGTCATCGTTCGATTCTCATTTTTTGTTCCCATTCTAGGTCACTATAAAGACGTTGTGTTTCAAACATGGTCAACTAATATCATTTACAATTAGAACCTCCCAAATATGTCCCAAAAATTGAGTGTTGTTGTTCATTCCGCCCCATTGTATATCCATGCGACGAACTCCCCTCAGGCGATGCCAGCTACTAGACCCCTATATGACATGGAGAGCCCAGTCCAGCCCCTTGTTTTGAACATTGAGCACTGCTCATGTGGGTTTAGGAGCTGTGATGTGGTGGTAATTTTAAAAGTGGTTGTGTGGCTACCATTAGTCAAGATGCCCGGCCTCAGGCCCCTTGGCCCTCTCCGGCCCCATGGGACTTTCTGGATGATGGCCAATGTTCCCATTTAGGGTGTGCGGTGTGGAGCAGTTTTTTGTCCTCAATCACATCAGGATATTCCTCCATGCCACACATATCCCCTTGAAACAAAATTCCCTTCATTTATGGTCCATACTATGAGAACATGCCTTGTCATGCTTCGTGCCCCCAATTTTGGTCCCCCATCCTATGTTCCCTTTTATGAGATTGTAAGGTCTAGTATGGGACTATGACCTCATTCTCATCGGGTTACTCACCGTTTGTACTCATCCTTGGATGAGATACTTTATCCATCATCATCCTCACTGCAAGACGTTAAACTGCAAACTGGTTGGGCCTTCTCGACCGAGGCCCAGCCTCAGGCCCCATCTTTTTCCGGCCCCTTGGCCTTCTCGGGCCTCGACCTGAGTTCTATGGGGATTGTACAGTGTGGTATAGAATGGTGTCATCATTCACATAGGGTTTCATAATCACCGTACCATGAGTCCCCTTCACTCCTTACCGATCCTTTGTCTAAGATCTTAGACAATAAAGTATGACCTCTCTTAAAACTATGAATTTCTGCATTTCCATACTTATGGGATACATAGAGACACACAAGGATTTTTCCTCGGGTCCAGCCCAGGAATCATCAATCATGTTCCTCCTCATTTCCGCCCCCCTGGAATGTCCCCTTGTGGAAAACCATGCAAATGAAGATATTCCCTGAACATGTTTGGGATGCCCCACAATGTCATTGGGATGTGATGAATCCCTCTCTATAGAGTTCATATCTAAAATAATGAATTATACATGATTGGACTGATGTGCCCCTCTAATTTTCTTCCACCGAGGTGTCGTAATTTCAAGAGTGTTGTATTCTATTAGAACAATCCATCACTCCAAATTTCACGCTTTGTGTTCCCCTTATTCGGACCACATCCTCTTTCATGCCTAAAGAGTCCCCTAACAATATGGATACTAGGCCTATGGCTTGCCTACTGTTTTGGGCCAATGTTCTGAATGACTAATGGATGAAATTCTAATTAAGGCCCCGTGTTTCAAACACAGTAAGCGGGAAACCATCGTTTTTCATCCCCATTTAAATCTAATACAATATAGATATTGTATTTCGAATGTGGTTAGCAATTATTGAAACGTGCAACCGATTGTCGCCTATCGATCGGTCAAAGTTTCTGTGCTCTACTAATGTGTATAGTAGCACTCCGGTTGAATCCTCAGAGATGATACTTTGTAGTAGTCGTTTGTTTATAGTTTATTGTATTTTCATTAGGGGGGTTTGTTGCATAGAATAATTGAAATGATTTATTGAATATGATTGATTTAAAAAATTGATAAATATTGGGGTGAGTTCATTATTAGGGAGTTAATCTTGTGATATCCTTGAGCTTTTCTTTATATTTCATTTAAATTAACACCCACTTCACATGTTGACGTCGAATAGAATTCATAAGTGTTAAAACATTAATCCAATCCTTAACATAACTAGGATTCTAAAATAAATCAGTACATGTTTATGGTAGTGTATTTATGGTTCCAATAATCCATGGAAACCACATGCTAAACAAAAGATGTCATTAATCTATGACATATTAAGTCCAACATTCACTATGTTAAATTAACGAATACTCATCGAGAAAATACTCTCAATCACTTAACATCAATAAATTTTGACTCACCCTAATGATATATTTACACAGCCATTTCAGTTTTTAATATTCTGGTTATAATACTTATGATGATAAATTAATAATAGAAGAAAAAGAAAGGGATTAGAAAAGAGTGGTACGTTGAACACACACACACGAACAATGATGATAATTAAAAATAGATTTTTGATGGGATGAGGAAGAAAAATAAGGGAATGATATTCAACTGAATTTAAACTATTTTAAGAACATTAATATTCAAATACAAGAGGTGGAGGATAATAAGAGATATCGAAGAAGAAACTTTCATTAAAACATAATTACAAAAGAAAGGAATTACAAAATTACAAAAACGAAGAACACAAAATTAAGTGAAAACAAAGAGAAGAGGAAAGGTATATCAAGTAAAAACATGAGTATGGCAGGTCCTCCCAAGCCTTTTTCAAAGCTTTGGTCATGCCAATATGATCTCTTCTTTTCTTAAATGCCAACCCCTCTCAAGGAGAGAAGGGGAGAGTATTTATAGCCCAAGGAGTGGACTGTTTACATTCCAGCAATACCCCTCCAATTGGATCGACGTGTGGACATCATGACATCCGAATCTCGAGACATATCATTCTTCAATGTTGTAGATAATACAGTTTTCTGACTACTCGAAACATTTGGAGTCATTTGGACTTACGATTCAAAAGTTATGGCCGGTTGATTAAACAAAGTAAAACTAACCATTTCAATACAGTCATTTTGATGTCCAGAATGTGAATGGGTTTTTGAATATACATATGCCTTCAAATCCGAATTGGTTCTTCAACAAAGTCGGACGCCTATATCTTAGAATTCACACTAAAAAATATCACATAGATTTGATGCTCACATAATGAGATATGTCATGCATACTATATTGATTTTAATTCTCGGCCAGAATGGTGGGCTGGACTTCAAATCTTCATTTGGGCTCCTTGTACATAGATATGGTCCTCAGAATTTTTATGCAATATGAAATATAGCTTACTCCGAATTATTGTGGAGAGTTAATGTTTTTGGACATCTGGATTGACCCCAGTAAATCAATCTTCAAGGCTGGTCTAGTTTGTTCACAAACTCTTTGGTCTTGTTTGTGAGGACCATATGACCCTTCAAATTGTAGAATTGGCTCATGGTAGCTCTAATGAAATTTTGTATATTGAAAGGATAATCCTAAAAAACAAAAACCACACAATTTGGATAAGTATAGTGATAGTTGGTATTAAAACATTAAACTAACTCAATTGGACTACCTCTAAAAATGCTCAAAAATTATGCTTAATATTAAAACATTAATATTTCACAAAAATTATGCACATTTCATATAAAATAAGTAAAGGGAGTATATAATAATTCATGAAAATATAAATAATATCAAATCCCCCACACATAGTTTTGTGCATTTCCTCATGTGCATCAAATATAAAAACATGATTAAATCATTTTTAATAACCAGTGGATATTAAAATTTTCTTTTCACCAATCAGGGGAGGTTTAGACTATTTCACTCATCCATTTTGAAATCCACCACAAGTTTTTACAGAAACAATGTTCCAAAACTAATTCATTTTATCATGCTTAAATTTAGAAATGGAAAATGTGGACACTCAAAACTCACACCTCTCAAGATGATAAAATTTATTTCTGGAGGTTCACTCTTTCACCAACCAAAAGTGAAAATCATAGAGTTTGAAAAGATCTCCCAGCTTACAATCCCTATCCAAAGTGAACAAGAATCAGGAGGTCTTTTTAAGGGGTTTTTCTGTGGCTATGGGTTGGTAGTAATATAATTTCCAAGAGAGAAGAAGAGGGGTATAACACCAACACAGAAAAATAAATGCACATTTTTTTCTGAAATCAAACATGGAAGGAAATGAAAACACATATTTACAAGGGAATGATTATGTGAAGAAATAAACAATATAGAATGAAAATATGAAGGTAATAAGAAGATGAAATATTTACAAAACCCAAAACTTCTCCCAAAAAGAATATAATGCAAGTGTTCCTTTTTTTTCTTTTCTTTTTTTTAATGTTGAACTTGGAAAAGATCTCACACTCATAACCCAACCCATGATTGATATCCTCATGAAACTAATTGTAATAGTTATAACAAGATCAGAGGATGAGGAAGAGTGATTTTTGACCTACCCAAGACACAACCCATTTTTTCATCATTTTTTTTATTTTTATTTTTGATTATTTTTCATCATTTTTTTGAACACTTGTCAATAACATTTACAAAATTACATAAATGTAAGTTCATTATATTCCCCAAAACACACTTAATGAAAACCTCTCCCCCACACTGAAATGGATGCTTGTCCTCAAGCAGATGATAACACACCATAAATTAAGGAAATTACACCCAAAAATGAAATCCATTCCCCCGCACACTTAAATTTCAAAAACTTATTCAATGAAAATCCATGTTGATATTGGGTGGGATAACGTATTGGGATTGTAATGTGTCTATCAAAGAAAATGTTTTCATATACTTGAAGGGGATTTCAAAAGGAGGATTAATGTATGGTTAATGGGATGCTATTTGGATATTATAATTCTTATGTGGTTCAGAAAATGCCTCTATCATATTAATGCACACTATATTAGGAAATTCAGCTTAAAGGTCCAGAAACTCAAGACTCAAAAATGGGGGTGAAAACACACATTTTGAAAAGATGGCCATAGGTGGCCTTGGCATGAAAGAAAACGTTGTTCCTCACGGTTTGGGAAAAGAAATTTACAAATCAAAAATTGAGCATTCAAAATTTGTTAATTTTGACACAAAATTCTGTATCCAAAGTCATGATGAAAATAAAAAAAATTTGAGATGAAAACATGTTTGTTAAATGCTCAAAATGGTTGGCCAAAATTTCAAAACTCGTTGGTGAGTAAGCATGACTCTTTTTTTGTATTTTTTTAAGTGATTGTGTTTTTTGGTTTTTTTAGTTTTTAAGGTTTTTTTAAATACACACCCTCAAAAGAGAGAAAGTGAAAAAAGGGGTTGAAAAAAAAGTGGTAAAAAATGAATAATTGAAGAAGAAGAAGAAGAAAGAGGTAGAGAGATGAAGAGATAGAGAGAGAGTTAAAGGTAAAGAGGTTCCCCTGGTTTGGATTTGGTGGGTTGACATCTCAATCCAGTAGTGGGTCGGCCAGAGAATTTAGGGATTCGGTGGAAGTCGAGGTGGTTCCAGGACAGTGGGAAGTTACTTGAAAAATAAAATTCATTATTCTTCTATTGAAAAACTAAAATGAAATTGAAATTTCATAAAAGTAAAAGAAAACATGGGTTGCCTCCCAAGAAGCACTGCATTTAATTGTCTACAGCTGGACAATTGCAGTGGACTACCCATAGTCTGACAGTGGCCATCATATTTTCTCAACTCCATTGTGCTTCCAGAAAAACTTTTTCTTTGCGAGGCTTGATGATTCATTGGATAATTTCTTCCCATCCTTGTTGGTGTCCTAGAAATTCATTGGGGTTGGAAAGAGAATATTTTTATCCTCACATTTGTCTTCAACCTGAGGAATGATTTTATCCAAAAAGTGATGGTTTTCTATTATTTGAAATTCAAGAAGATGGCTCAATTATGATGGTTCATTTATGTAAGGATCAGATAACACAAAAGCAGAGTATGAGATCCCAATTTTTTTTGACTTATTTATTTCATCTCTTACCGATGTAGAGTAATGAGGATTAGTGGAGTCATAAGACTGAATAAAATTGTCAATATCCTTTATTTCAATGTTTTTAGCCAAATAATGGTCAATTTAAACCTCACCTATGATCACTTTATTAATCAGAGTACAAATATCACAAACATCACTACCATCAGGACAATATAAACACATTGGTTCAAGGTTCACTTCACATATAACAGAATTTTCAGAATCATGGATTGGAAAGGATGAATGTGGGATAATCATATTTGAATCAACAAATGAGCATTCTAGTTCATTTCACTCATTACCATCCATGTTGGAGCATTGGAGGTCAAAGGTGAGATGAGATTACAATTAGTTTTCAATATCCTTTAGATCAATGGAGTTTGCATTTGTAATGTCAACATCAATTTCACCCTTAATCACTTGGTTAATGAGGATGCAACATTCACAAACTCTTCTATTAGTAGAATATTAAGAACATGATGGATTAGGATTAAACACACTCTCATAGGGAGTTTCAAAAACATGGATAGAGAATGAAAATTAATTCTCTAATTGGAATCACATGGATTGAAAAATATTGAACATGACCATTTGGTCACCAAATTCCATGGATAAGATGCCATCATGGACATAAATTTTGGTTTTAGATGTCATAAGGAATGGTCTTTCTAGAATCAGTGGAGTGTGCAAGAAGTTGTCTCACCTTCCATGTCAAGGACATAGAAATTAGCAGGGAAGATAAGATCATTGACTTGAACAAGGACATCCTCAATTATTCCCTTAGGACTAGCTGCGCTTCGATTGGCTAACTGATGGACAACACCCGTTGGATGTAAGGGACCTTGACAAAGGTTGGAGAATATGGATTTGGGCATGTCATCAATTGAGGATCCAAGGTCTATGAGTGAATCATCAAAGTTGGAACTTCCAATTTGGCATGGAACCTTAACGGTACCTGGATCTTTGCACTTAATGGGTATGGACTGTTGGGTGGAAACATTTTCAAAGGTCCTAAGTTGCCTCTTGTGGGTACTCAACTCCTTGACCAACATGGCATAATTAGGAATTTTTTTGATGGCATCTAAGAGAGGAATGTTGACTTCAACACGTCTAAACATGTCATGATTTTAAGGATCATGTTCAAAGGACTTCCTTGGTTTAGAGATAGATTGAGGAAAATTAAATGGTTTCCTAAGTGGAATGGAAGGAGTTGATGGAATGGATTCAGATTCCTTTTCAATTTTCTTTTTTTTTTAATTTTCTAGGTCAACATTAAAAGGTGGGTTTGAGGATTTATCTTGAGGCATAGAAATTTTCTTTCCTGATCTAAGTGAAATTGCACTTACATTACCCTTGGGGTTGGGTAATTGTTGAGCTGGGAGTGGGGATTAATTTGATTGTTGTTGCTAGCTCAGTTGGGATTCATGATGACCTATTTGAGTTTCAATGTTTGTAAGGATAGAACAGGTGAAGGAGGCAAGATCTTCCACTGCACTTTCCCATGGTTTCTTGGAAGAAGAGGCTTGTCCTAGATTGGGATTTCCTTGAGTTTTGTTCTTGGGAAATCGATTGTATTGAATTTTGAATTGGGAATGCTAACTAAGATAATTGAATCCAGGAGGAGGATTGTTCCTTTGAGGTTGAGGAACCAAAGGATAAGGTCGATGAAAGTTACCACCACCTTGACCATATTGGAATTGGTTTGGGTTTTGAGTAGGGAATTGAGGGGGATGAGAGATAGGATTACCATGCCTCAATCCATGGTTAAATATAGAGGAGAAGGGCTCAGCGTGAGGTTGGTTGACATTTCTAACAAACATACCTGATAGTTGAGGATTGGTGTTCCGTTGAGCATATGCTGCATTAAGATCATTTGGTCCAGATGAATCGGATTGATCCTCTTGAATTTGTGTACTAGTGTCAGTTATATGAGATGGTGAGTTGAGGATTCCATAGTTATTGATTGATCCAAGAAACATTGATTGCAGTGAAGACGAGGTTGGGGATTTGGTAGCCACATCTAGATGTCGCACAAGACCTGTATGGTCACTCATCCACTCAGTCATTTTGTTCGTCTCAATTGATTGATTATGTTGGGCTTGTTTGACTTTATCATGAGCTCGAGTATGGAATTGTTATGTGTTTGTATCCATGTTACTTATGAGATCTCTTGCAGCTGCCAGAGTTTTATCAACAAGAGCGCTGCCACTTGCGACATCTATGAGAGTTCTCTCCATATCCAATAACCCCTCATAGAAGTATTGTATCAAGAGTTGGTCAGGGATTTGGTGGTGTGGGCAGGTTTCCACATGCTTTTTGAACCTCTCCCAGTACTCATGGAGTGATTCACTTGGGAAGTGATGTATACCACTTATTTACTTTCGGATAGAAGAAGTACGAGAAGCAGGAAAGAATTTCTCTAAGAAGAGCCTCATCAGGTCATTCCATGTAGTTATTGAACCAGGGGGAAGGTAGTAGAGCCATGACATAGCAGTGTTAGCTAGGGAAAAATGGAATTCTCGGAGTTTTATTTGTTCTTCATAAACCCCTTTAGGCTTCATGGTAGAGCATACTACATGGAACTCTTTAAGGTGGAGATGTGGATCTTCACCGGCTAGCCCGTGGAAATGAGGAAGAAGATGAATCAAACCCGACTTGAGTTCGAAGTCAGCCTCTATGTTTGGATATTGAATACCATGAGGTCGGTAATTCATATTAGGGGTGTTTATTTCTTTAAGTGTTTGTTCCCTTGGATTGGCCATATCTAATTCAATTGGTTGGACAAGGACTGGTTCTTGAATAATTTGATTATCTATTATGTTCCTCCTAAGTTGGCGAAGTGTTCACTCAATTTCAGGGTCAAACAAATCTGAGGGATTTTTTGGGAGGCTACAGGGCATTCAGTGATATTTTGGAAGAAATAAGAAGACGGGTTTTTCTTTTTATTTTTCTTCAGTTTATGATTTTTATGAGAAGACGAGTTTTTCTTTGTGATTTTTTTTTCAATTTTTTTAACTTTTTTTTTCTGGTTTTTTTTTTGACAATAACCAGAAACTAGTGACTACTTAAATTACCATCCCTGGCAATGACGCCATTTGAAACGCATTTTTGATTGTCTCCTATCGACCGGTCAAAGTTCTGGTGCTCTGCTAATGTGTATAGTAGCACTCGGGTCGAATCCTCGACGATGATACTTTTTAGTAGTCGTTTGTTTTTAGTTGATTGTATTTTGATTAGGGGGTTTGTTGCAGAGCATAATTGGAATGATTAATTGACTATAATTGATTTAAAAAATTGATAAATATTGGGGTGAGTTCATTATTAGGGAGTTAAGCTTGTGATATCCTTGTGTTTTGATTTATATTGCATTTAAATTAACACCCACTTCACAAGTTGACGTCGATTAGAATTCCTAAGTGTTAAAGCTTTAATCCAAGCCTTACCTTAACTAGGATTATAAAATCAATCATTTATTTTTTATGATATTTTATTTATGGTTCCAATAATCCATGGAAACCACATGCTAAACAAAAGATTTCAATAGTCCATGACATATTAAGTCCATCATACACAATGCTAAATTAATGAATATTCATCGAGAAAATACTCTCAATCAGATAACATCCCTAAATTTTGACTCATCCCAATGAAATATTTACTCATACATTTGGGTGTTTAATATTCTGGTTATAATACTTATGATGATAAATTAAGAATATAAGAAAAAAAGGGATTAGAAAAGAGTGGTACGTTGAACACACACACGCGAACAATGATGATAATTAAAAACAGATTTTTGATTGAATGAGGAAGAAAAATAAGGGATGGAGATTCCACTGAATGTAAACAATTTTAAGAAAATTAATATTAAATTACAAAAGGTGGAGGTTAATAAGAGATATTGAAGATAAAACAGTCATTAAAACAGAAATACAAAAGAAAGGAGATACAAAATTACAAAAATGAAGAAAACAAAAGTAAGTGAAAACAAAGAGAGAAGGAAAGGTATCTCAAGTGAAAACATGAGTATGGAAGGTCCTACCAAGCCTTTTTAAGAGCTTTGGTCATGCCAATATGATCTCCTCTCTTCTGAAATGCCAACCCCTCTCAAGGAGAGATGGGGAGAGTATTTATAGCCCAAGGAGTGAGCTGTTTACATTCCAGCAATACCCCTCCGATTGGATCGCTTATATGAACATCATGACAGCGGAATCCCGAGAAATATCCTTCCTCAATGTTGTAGATACTATAGATTTATGACTACTCTGTAAATTTGGAGTCTTTTGGACTTACGGATCAAAAGTTATGGGCGATTGATTAAACAAAGTAAAACTGTCCATTTCAATACTGTCTTTTTGATGTCCAGAATATGATTGGGTTTTTGTATATTCATGTGCCTTCGAATCCAAATGGGTTCTTTAACAAAGTCTGCCTCCTATATATTTTCTTTTACAATGAAAAATCGCAGCTCGATTTGATTCTTACATCATGAGATATGTCATGCATACTATACTGATTTTAATTCTCGTCCAGAATGGTGGGATGGACTTCATATCTTTATTTGGGCCCCTTGTACTTAGATTTGGGACCTGAAATTTTTATCCAATATTACATGTAGTTTACCCAGAAATATTGTGGAGAGTTAATGTTTTTGGACTTCTTGATTGATCCCAGTAAATCAATCTTCAAGGATGGTCTAGTATGTTCACAGATTCTTTTGTCTTGTTTGTGAGGACCATATGACCCTTCAAATGGTAGAATTGGCTCGTGGTACCTTCTAATGAAATATTGTATATTGAAAGGAGAATACTAAAAAATATGAACCACACAATTTGGATAAGTAAAGTGATTTTTAGTATTAAAACATTAAACTAACTCAATTGGATTACTTCTAAAAATGCTCAAAAATTATACTTAATATTAAAACATTAATCTTTCACACAAGTTATGCACATTTGATATAAAATAAGTAAAGGAAGTATATAATAAGTCGTGAAAATATTAATAACATCAGTTATATGTTATTTTAACACCACCCCTGCAGTGTTGCGAATCTGTGGTATTGTGATTTTCATTTTATGTTCCCCTATGTTCGGATTGATTCCAATGCCCTTTGCGGTACCCCGCTCCTGTACTATGGTACACTGGTAAAATGATATTTCGACTGTTTTGATTCCCCCTTCATTATTCATACCTCCAAATTCTCCACTCGGGTATTTGGATTGGCAGCTTGAATCGAGATATTCGAGAGTTTGATTAACGCTCCAACAATCAAACGATTTAATAGTACAAACATCCCTTGTTTCTAACATTTGGTGTGACCAGCGAGATAATAGGAATGAATTGCTATCTATTTTAGGATTGTGGTTGAATGCATCAAAAACATGAACAAATAAGTAAATTAATCCATACATGCAGTTCAGAATAAGAAGCAGTAAGGATAAATGAGTTTATATGTTCTGCCAAAATAGGTCCCTTATGGGTCAGCTCCTTAGATGGATCATTCTAGTGCTGCTACCTTTTGGCGAATGGCTTCCAGGATTTCTCCCCGCCCCCTAAGGATTCTCTCTTTATTAGAGGCCACAGAGCATGGTCCACTAACCCTATCTTGTGCCTGCGCCTTTTCAGTTTACATTTTGGTCAGTTGGTGACCCGCTTCCATGAGTTGCTCATGGGCATCTACCAGCTGGGCACTCAACTGCTCTACAAGCACAGAACACTTTTCAATGAATATCTCCCTTTATTTAACATGTTTTTTGAGGCGTCATACCTCTTGTTATAATTTTATGAATACATGGGAACTCCATAACTTCTCCCGACACTGGGAAACATCAGATTGTAAGCTGCTTTCATGCAACATCATGTCCATGTAGTCACAGAACATCGAATGAAGGCACTGAGCATCCACCCCTCTAGATAAGAGGAAGAACAACTAGGATTGATGTGATCCCATTTGTTTCAGCCATTCTATCGGGGCAGACCGAGAATACGCTTGATGAACTTCCACCCTTTGTGTCGCGTCATTTGGTTCTCCTTGATCACCTTCGAGTTAGAATCATCTGTCTCCTCATGGTCTGTAGGCTGATAGTTAGGGAACAGAACCAAGAGTCCCATAACATGGTCTTCATCGGGCACCCCTCCCAAGAGGATGGGATCATCAATGCCTAGGAGACCGTCCCCTATAACCTCAATCTCGATATCTCCCTCACTGACTTCTGGACCTGCCCTGACATGAGAACCACTGTGGTCCACCGCTCTCTATTCACCATGTGTGGTGGATGGCTCAGTTTGAGAAGTGTTCCCTAAATGGGATGACATGTTTGCAGTTAAATCAATTGTGGACAACCTAGGTTTAGCAGCCCGAAGAGCCTCCACAGATGTGATTACTGCACAAACAATGAATGCCCTGATTAATTGTGCTCTCCAATGATGATTAACTGGAATTAAAGTAATGAACTTACAGGAGCCCAAGGAATCAGCCACCAGCGATATATCTGCTATAAGAGCTTCCATTAATGTGGATCCCTCAGCACTTGTCAACACAATAATGGGCATCGACTCCCCACCTTGTTCTACCGGGGCCTCCTCCCCTTTGAATTTAGACCCTTGTTCGGCGCCCATATGCTTTTGAACAGGATAAAGAGATATTATTGAGGGCTACCAAAATATTGGGGGGAAATGATAGACAGGGACTGATACATACCTCAAGTAGCTCATTTATATCGAATTCAGAGCTGATGATCTCACCACTATCCTGGAGACTCCCTTGGGGGGACACCCCATGAGACCATCCACCTTCATTATCCTCTTCTCTTTACCCAATACTTCACCTACTTCTTTTTCCTCCTCTTCCGTCTCGGTGACCTCCAGCTCATCGTTGATGTCATCATCCTCTAACGGAATCTTTTCTGGATCATTCTCGTGGATGATAATTTCTTTCACCAAGAAGGATGGTTCTCACACCGATCATGATGGTGTGCATACATGTCTATTTCCTTCAGATATGCATTCACGCAATGAATTTTTACTCAATCAACACCCCCAGTGATTCTGACCTCTCGCAGTTGGATTCGGTCTCTCACTATCTTCTGCCAAAGAGCTTTAGTAATCATCGATTGTCACAGGGTCATCCTGGCTGACAATAGGGCTGGTAAGATTAAATGAATGAATGTTTAAAGAAGATACCTTATCTGTGTCCATGGGAGTTCCCTGGCCCCTACATGAGCCCCTCTCCCCCTTGGAGATGAGGGCCTTGCCATGCCGCGTGATATCATCGCTGCTGAAGTCTCATCTTGTGCAAGCCCAGTTTCTTGATGTACCGCCATCCATTCCTTCCCAACAACACCATGTCTTATCTCTTGCTACCCAGATTCTATACTGGCTACCTTGAGTTTCTGGACTCACATTCATGAAAACCCCTCAAGTTATTTATGGCCCAAGGCTCGTCATATTCGGTTGACAGGCCAACATCAACGTCAGAGAGTGGAAATGAGAAAAAGACTCCATAGACATGGGTCATGAACATCAGACACATTTGGGAATGAATGAAGGGACGCCTTTCCTACCGAACATCTGTGAGGAACTTTTTTAGCATCTGCTTAAGGCATCTGAACTTTCTAGAGAATCTGGACGACACGTAGGGATCACAAAAGATCTTCCCATCAATCTGGGCCATGAACACCCCACTCTTAATGCTTTGGAAGTATTCCATTTTCTCTAGTGAGCCCTACCCGTTATCTACCATCTGGTCAGTCGGGGTGGGTAATGGGATGAAAGTGAAGTTGGTATTATTGACTATCTTGCTCATTATTCCATCCTAATTGAGCATTAATGGGATGAACCCGACGATGTTCATCAATTAAGGTCGCATGTCATTACCTGGAGGATGATCGGAATTCAAGATTGTATACCCGACGCAATGGGTCGTAACCCATCAATAAAAGATCTTGAAGGGACCACAGATTCGCCTCGGTGACACCCATCTTAATATGCGTCCTGAAATAGTGTAAAGGTGATACAACATGGGGACTCCTAGATTGAATCTCTGATTAGAGACCATGACGCCCAACGTCACTAGGGCCGTTGGAAGAACTTCCATCCTTGCATCCCTCACAGGTAATATCCACCCACTATGGAATACAGTGAGAAATTTGGTATACTGAACGTTTGGGTCCCGACTCTAATTTATGTTGAAGCCCTAGGTCTGATAGTCCCCTGCCACCTGGATCCTTTAGTATGATCCGATTTTTCTCTTATGTGTTGTGGTCGTACACCATCTCCCTCGCCTCAACATCTTGACTTCCGAATATTTTTGCAGGAATAAGTTGGACCATTTTTTATGAAATTTCCTTCAAAAAGTCATTGACCACCAGCCTCTACTAAGCCAACTCCAATAGGTTCAATGTCAGCATAAGTGTTCATGATCTATCTCCCTAGGTGTTCCTCATCAGGAGGAATTCATCGTAATGGTTTCCATCCAATTGGATACCTACGATGAAATGGACTTCCCACGTGATGATAACAACATCCCCATGATGAAGATGGAAGGTATCAGTGTTGGGGGACCATCGAGTAAACAACTCTTGCCCGAGGTCATGCTGGCGATAGAAGTGAAAACGCGACATCTACACCACCTCGAACAAACCAATGTTCCACAATTCATCCCCAAACTAGTCACATGTTTGTAAAAACCAATATTCCCAGACCCATTCAGGGGTGAACTTTCCTACAGTCCACAGATCTTAATCCTACAGCTAGCCATTGGTCTCGTTAGTAACAATCTGATGGAAGGTGCTTGTGTAATGGGCCAAAAACTCTCTACGAAAGGGTCACCCCCCGAGATGTTATTGGTCCTGGGATTCATGACATAAACGTCTAGATGTCGGGTTTCTCTATCCGTATGGCCGATGTATTTGATATGATACTGGGGTAGGTCATCCTTACGGGACACCGATGACCGCAGTGTGTCAACCTCAAATCTTTGCATAGGTACCTCCTCCAAGATAACAAAGTTCCATATTGGCAGGGTGAATGTTAGTTCATGTACATTCTAGGCACGGTTAGCATGTTAAAAATAGTGTGGTTGCTGGATTCGATCCTTCAGGAACCATAATCCTCAAGGTTGGCAAAAATCTCTTCCCATTGAGTAGCAGATGTGGCTTCCTCTCAATGTCATCCCGATTGGCGGACATCTCCTCCAGATATATTTTAAGAAGTCGGAATGAAAAATCAACAATTTACAGGAAAAATCAGAGGTGGGCATGAGAAATCTGATATGGGCATGGAAAATCTCGGGTATGCGCGTAAAAGGATGGCTGACCACGGTGAATTATGTTCAAGTGAAGTATTTTTCGTGCAGGTGGAGGAATTTTATTTTCTTTTTTTCGTGCATGATATCTCATGGCTTATCGCACGAGAAATGTACGTACGTTATGAGGGACTCGTGGGGTTTTTATAGGCGCAAACAATGATTTCTATGTGCATGCGATGATTTATTTGCGCGCTAGGGTCGGTTTTTCGTGCCGCTCAAGTTTTTCATGTTCACAGGCCCCATGGATCTCTACATCTCTTCGTTTCCCACGGAATCCAACCTTTGCGGCACCTCGCTGTTCTGATTCCTATGGGGGCATTTGTAGATTTTGAACACTGCTCAAGAGCTAAATAAGGTTGGGGAACAACAATGCAAATCCATATCTTGAACCAGTGATCCATTCTGTGGGGGCCCATAGGGGTGGCGTGAAAAAAATTATTAGGTGCGTGAAAAAAATATGTCGTGCACAAACAAATTCAGGGATTCACGAGGGGTTTCCGTGCCGTCATGGAACTTTTCTCACAACCACCACACGCGGTTGAAATGTCGCACTGCCGACACCGAGGCATACAATATTGCGTGATGGCTTGTTTTTCACATGGACCCGTGATCCCGAGTGTCTATAAATAGAACACCACCCATTCAAAATCTAGGGCAAAAAAGCAAAACCATCTCCCCTACATGAAATTATTCTCCCGTGCGCGCAAATAGATGTCTTTCAAGTACTGAATTCTTTGCTCTAGGTTTTCTTGGAGGCCCTCCTTTGTGTACGAACACTTGGGCATGGTCTTTGTCTCAATTAAATCGAGCCATTTCCTCTTCAAGCAATTATTTCCAGTTGTTTGTGATCAGGTTTTCATCGTGCAATTCCTTTCGCACAACGCCATGACAAATTTCACACGCAAATTCTGTTTCCGCGCAACTTCATCTTCTATGCACAAGGCTCCTGCCTTGTGTGCCCATGATTTCTCTCTTCTGGGCATCATTTTCAGCTGCCTCCCACACCCAAATAACCTTCACCATATACACATTTTATGCGCTACCTCCTAGGTTCGCAGGAAGTATCTTCCAAGTACTTTGGACAAACTGCCCGTTGCATTGCTTCGCCTCATGTTTCTTCGCATAGGCATGATAATGGAAATTTCTTATTCACATAGACATTATAATGTGGACCCCTCGATGGTTCACTCTATAACACCCCAATGCTACGACATTTTCTATCCCGTCTCTTCACCATGGTGCAGAGGGTACCTGTTATGTAAGTCCTCGGTGTGCTGAGCAAACCCACCTCGTCTGAGCTGTAGGATGTTAAACTTCCAAGAACCACTATCCTTAGCACATGACATTAAACTGTGATCTCACACCATGCATCATTCATGGGGTGCCCCATCTCGAACATTCTCTATCCCATTGGCCTCAACAGGAGTGAAATAATTTCTCACATGGAATGAGATCCTCATTTTTGGATCGGCGTCTGTCCATGAGGAAAGGGAATCCACCCTAGTTTTATACCCTAGAGTTATTGTAGGAGGAAACATCCATGTTCCTCATTTCATATTAGTTCCTCAATGCCAACAAAGGGCATGATGGGGAACACTTCACCTACTTTCTTCGGTCCCAAATCCCTATCCTGTTGCGCTTTGACTCCATCGGGCCTCCATTATGGAGTATGTCCCAACCTTCTTGGGCCGTTAACCACGAATAAGCACATTATTCCCCTTTGTAATGTTATCACATGTATTCCCCACTTCACCTCCCACATACACACCATTTGCAACGTGATCATCAGGTGTTTTCTACCTCTTGTTTCTCACATCGAGCATTACTCACATGGGCTTTGAATGAGCACTGACCATGAAATCTTCATTAGGAAACCTAGAGTATAATCCCCAAACCATATCCATGAACTACGAGGTCTTTGATTTTTTCCTTGTTAGGGAATGTAGGAACCCTCCAAGAGGTTCAAGCCCATCACCCCGATCATTCCAACCACCTTCACGTAGGTTCACCAACACTTTGGGCAGACTAGAGTATAAGCAATACACCATATCCATGAACTACGATGTCATTAAATCTTTCCAAGGCATGGTATGTAGTAAGCCTCTAAGAGGTTGAAGCCCATCACCCTCGTCATTCTGATATCCTTCACATCAGTTCACCAACACTTTGTGTTGCCTTAGAGCATAAGCCCAAAATTCCCCCATACTGAACTACATAGTTTTTGATCATTGTCATGGCAAAGTACATTAGAAGCCTCCCGGATGTTCATGCCCAACACCCGGTTGTTCCGACCATCTTCACATCAGTTCACCAACTCCCCCTGAACTATAGGGACATTAATCTTTTCCAAGGAAAGGTATATAAGAATCCTCTTTGATGTTCATGCCCACCATCCACCTGCACCACAGGTCCTTATTCATGTCATTTCACCGACCACTACCACATATCTGAACTATTTGGACTTTAATACTTTCCAAGGCTGGGTACCTAAAAAGACTCCATAAGGTTCATGCCCATTATCCACAAGTCGTCCTGACCATCTTCACGTCAGTTTGACCCCATCCTGGGGTAAGCCATTGTGACCCCATCCAGAGGTAAGCCGTTGCGACCCCATCCAGTGGTAAGGTGTTGGATAACTCAATTGGTGGTAAGCTATCGATTGACGGACTATATGTACTTTGAATCCCTACCACGAGGATATGTTGGAATACTCTTCAAGGGGAAACCCCAAAACCACTGTCATCCTCATGGCGGTTCCATTCCATTCTTCATCCACATCATTCAACCACTCTATCATACATCCTGATTCTTACCTGGACCACCACATACTGGTGGGATCATGCCACCTCATTCCCCATCCCCCTCAGTAGCATTCGTTCAGCCATCCACACGTTAGCCCTGACATTATTGTTCCCTCAAGAGGATGCACCCTTCTGACCCACTCCAGTCAGTGTTCTAATCAGTCTAATCTATCTCCACTATATGATAAACTTGCGGAAGACCTCATGTTAAACATGGGTAGCTGAGGAAAACAATAGATACATGACCATGGAATTTAGTTACCAGAATTTGACGCGGTATGACTCGGTCTTCCAAGCCCTCTAGAAGCCCTATAATAATGGGGAAGAATACCCAGATGTTCCAGTGTTCCAGCGCCCAGACACACCAGTGATTCCCAACATGATAACTCCCCTGAACGAAGGTTGCTGCCCTGACCGGACCCCTTGGAACGTCTTGACAGAAGCAGGGTAACTAACTAGTGCCAATGAAGATATGGTGCCATGAAGAGTTTCATGAACAACGACCCATGTCTATAAGGGAGACCCAGACTAGGTGACAAGTTTTGAGGAGGAATCCACAGACGGAACAACCGACATCCCATAATCCCTTTTCGATCATGGATCAAATGTCCCTGAACAAGAGATGGATGTTACCCGCCTTCAGAATGTGGGAATGCGGGGAAACAAAACCACACCTCTCGTCCCCGAATGTGACAGACGTGCGTGCACAGACGAATGCGTCAAGAACAATATCACATATGACATTAAATACGATATTATTAATTTATACATTAATAGTTCTAATATAAAGATTCAGTTTAATTTCATAATTGTAATTATTTATTCACATCCATCTCCGTCATTTTTTTACATTCTTACTTTTTCTCCATTGACTATCTAGAACTATTCAACTTGATTCTTAAGTTCTTTCATCTATATTTTTTATATTCCATTTTTGGATGTTTATCTAATGAGGTTATGTACAGTGAGTGTTAAAATATTACATTTTTTTCATATTTTTCTTCTAGATTCATCCTTATAATGCCTTTATAATTTCTTCATCTTATCAAGTATGTCTAATGATGATACATGAGTTGTTTGTTCATACAACCATACTTCTTTCGTCTCTTCTTATTTACATGAAACATGTCTCCCAATTACTCTATTCGTTATTTCTTCATTAGGTATTTAATATCAATCAGTTAATTAGATCCATATGATTGCCCAACTCCAACCAAAACTTCCTTTTTGACTCTTAACCCTAATTGTGAATATCGTATTGGATTGAATGAAGATTCATTATTATGGAATGAACTGTTGAATTATTTTTCTCCACCTCATATGAAAATATTTATAAATACTTATTTGTACTATTTCAACCATTTATATAGGTTCACTCCTATGAGTATTTGAAGGAACTCAAATATATTTTACTCTCTAATAACATATATGAATTTCGAACCTCCCACATGATCTGATTTCTCTATGGTGATTTCGAATTCTTCTAGATAATCTGAGATTATAAATATCACCCTCAAATTTTCATATGATTTAATGAATCTAAAAATCCCTTCATTATTACCGAGTCCTTGAAATGATGATTATGAATCACCATGATACCTTACATTAAATTATATTTGTAATATTCGTTAAGTATTCCATCCTAATCAATATCATAACATATATCCCATCCTAGGAAAAATATTCTAATTTTACTTTAAAACTATAAAGATTCATTTTGAAATTCTTCAAATGACACTTTTTTTGAATATTTATATGATTCCAAAAACATTTATCTAATAATTATATTTTTATCTCCCAAAAAAATTAATTTTAGAATACATCGATGGGTAAGTTATTCAATCTGTTATGATCATAAAGGAATATTTTTTTTATATCATCCACTGAACCTCTGGAAATTTTCATAAAATATTCTATTCGATGACTTTTTGAAACTCTATGAAATGAATTTTTTAAATTATATATCATTATATTTCAAACAAACTATCTAAAGACATATTTTACAAAAAATCCTGATGAATTATTTTTGGGACCACATAAACCTCTATACGATCAACTTTTATGGATGCATTTTCTTTCTGAACGCTCTGTTAACCATTCATATAATGATATCTGGATTCTATTTGTAATTAATTTTCATCTGATTAATATTCATCTATTAATTTCACTACCTTGTAAGTAATCGGGTTTGATTCAATTATATTATTTCATCCTACATGCATGAACTAATTCATTCATGCCACAATCCCTTTTGAGACATCAAGATTAATTTATTGAAAATCATTATCATTTCATAGAATCATTCCTTCTTTAAATATACCTCTATATGTTACAATAAATCTTATGATTTAAAATAAAGATGGTTAACTTTTATAAGATTATGTAACATAATAATATTATATATAGTTACATGATATTCAAATCGTTGATTTAACATCATCACACTACTTATAAATATTTATGAAATACTATATGATGTTATTTGTATAGATCTTAAACTAATATTTGTGAATGAATTCTCAGTGATTGGGAAGATGACTTCAACCACAAATAAATAATTCAAATAACAACATTTCACAGTCTCTATTTAATCAACCAAATAAAAAACATGATTAAATTTTATTCTAGATCAATATTTATATTTATTACATTTTATAAAAGAATCAAAGCCTCCATGAATTGAGGTATTTAATATGTGAATAATAATTAACATAACATCATTTAATTTAATAATTTTCTTATTAATTCACTCACTGGTGAATCTTGTGAATATAATATGTCAAAAATTTCTACAATCCTTTTATTTGATAATAATTATCCTGTCATCATTTAATTATCAAGACTATTAGATAATTAAAATGATAAAATGGTTGGGAATACTCTATATTATAGAGCTACTGGGAATGTTACACACATTAATCATATTAAAATAAACATTTTCTGATCACTATAGTATATTTTCCTCCCTTAGTTTGGATTTTAAAACAAATTATGTTGTGGAAATTCTATATAGCGACTTCTTATGGAATCCTTATCTATTAGGAATAAAAATCCTTATAGATTAATTGTGAATTATTATTTAAAAAATTCTTACAAAAATCATTATTAAAATTTTATATTGATGACAACAAATGGGATCCCATTACTATAATATCACATGTTCTAGGTATTAATTACATATCATCAGTCATTATAACAAATTTATATTTCTTCAGATAAAATCAAAAAGAGAATAATACTTGAGATCACCCTTTGACCATTTATATTCATTCTATAAAATTATTCTTTATAAAATTTTCATCCTATTCACATCAATGAAATACGTATACTTCATTAAAATCAATTAGTAACCATTAAAAACCATTAAAAAATATAAAACTCAAATGAAAAAGTTGTCTCTTAAATCTCCCAAAGTTATTTTTGCAGCTATTAATTTCAATCCTCTTATAATAATAATATTATTACATGTTAATATTTCATTTCCTTTAGTTCTACCATAATCACTCAAATATTCATTTCAACCATTATTTTAGTTATATATTCCTTATTATAAATAAATACTATGTTAATGGGAAATATGTGTGAAATAATTCTTATGAAATTTTCCATCCCCCATTTCACTATATATCTACTTGTGTCGTGTCAAACATAGAAAAAATAGAATTTTACTTAATGAACATAGATACCCATATTAAATGATGTTTTTATCCAAGGATAATTCTTTAAGAAAAAACATTCATTTATAATGTCATGATATTCGGTCATGTTTGAAAAAATAAAAATTCAATTATATAATATTTTTAGCAGAAATATGAACACATTCTAATTTCCGCATCCAAAATGAATATTTTATTATATTATTCAAAATGATGAATACCTTTAAAAGATATAATTTTCTAACATCAGTATTGGAATCCAAAAAAAATTTTGTTTTCTTTTTTTATTTCCATAATTTAGAATTTTAACAAATTCACCATGGGTGGCCCTTTCACTAAAAAATTTATTGAACCAATTTTAGACCCATTCTAGAATGGAATATTTCATATCTTGGCTGAAAGAATATCGGAATCCATTCGTACTACTCAGGTTCCCCCCTATGTACATACCCAATGGTTAATTCATTAATTTTGATGAAACTATGAAATAAAATTGTTATGGGAGTAACTTTGATATTCCTTGATTCTATTGGTGAATAAATATTTGAGATGATTTTTAATTAATGTATCTCTCTTTCAAAAACTCTTAACACTTATACATCGAAAATTAACTAATTATTCACACTAAATAGATCTGAAAAGTTTAATTTATTTATTTTTGTCAATTGTCACTTCTGAATATGTTTTAAATCACCTGGGTCAATTGGTGATACTTTTATATTAAAAAACAAAAATTATTATGATAGAATTATAATAAATCAATTTTATAACTATGTCCTACCATGATTCACCTTAAACTAAAAACATAAAATTTTTTATGAAAAAACCATTACTTTCCCTTTGCACCAGTCTTTGTGTGTGGTTCTTACACTTTCCCCATTCTATTCATATATAATATCTAGATTATAAATATATCAATATGAACCAGGGAAGTAATATTTATTTTTGCATAGAAATTATTTTGATTGAAAACCGTATTTTTTATTTATAATTCAATAATTTTCATTATCTTATTTGATTTGGATTCCAATGTCCTTTAACATTTCCTACCTGAAAATTTCATTGATAAATTTTGGTTTCAAACGTTCTTCTTCAAACATCCATAGGTTAATTATTCTATCGTACCCAAATTACATAGTATTATTTTCATATATTAATTTGATACATGTTAATAACAAAATTCATCATACTTTTGACCACATTAATTTTTAAAATCATAGGTATTTTCAAACATTACAAAACTATTAGATTTATTCATATTTTTATTATGTTGTGAATGATTCATCATCATCATTGAATTACTCCATCATTTTATGGGCATCCAGTATGCCTTATAATTTGTAATACTAAACAAAAAACTATAAATAAGTCATAAATATGTATCTATATAAATATTTTCCCAAAAAAAATTATTTTTTCATTAATTCTGTTTACTATATTTTCATTATATTCAAAATTTTCAGGCACTTTCTAGGGATCAACTTTTGAATAATATACATACCCACCGTAGTTAAGGGGGTAAAAATATTATCATCATTAATTGACCACAATTTTTTATATTATTATTTATAACCTATATTTATCAAGATAATAGATTTAGAATCATTATTACTAGATATTATGGATAGATCACCATTAAAAAATGTTTCTATAGATAGATCATGAAGTGAATTATTTATCTTCTTATCATATTTTGTAGCTCATTTTACCATATAATATTATAGTATGATTAACATACCATCGATAATTTTCTCATTATTTTATGAAGATAATTGAGGTGTATTATCATAATTGGACAACTTAAAATCCAGTTCTAAACATCTCATATGAAGGGTTTTCATATTATCTTTTGTAATAAAAACCATCTATTTTCAAGACATCTTTATTTAATTATTTCCACTTCAAGAATATAATATTTATTTTGTAAAAAAGTTTTATGTTCCTTTATTTTCATGGATTTAACATCTAAATTTAAATCAACGATATCATTGGCTGTTTTTATCACATCATCATGTAAATAGATTATTTATTTCAATGAATTATTAACTTTATATTCCTCTAAAAATAAATTTATACATTTATATTTGAGCAATGAAAAACATATTTATAGCACTGATATTCTTACATAAAATTCTAAATCATTTTTAGTGCATTATATAATTTAAAACGTTTCATTATAATGCCTTATGTATATTATATAATCCTTCTAGATTGATTATTTTTTCATGCATACATTAGAAGAATCAAAAAACAAGGTAGAAAACTTCTATGGGAACATAGTTTATACTATCACTTATTCTATAAATAGATATATATTAATAAGTTGTTTATTGTTCATAATCGACACATATTATAGATTTTTTTTTGAAAACATATTCAAGAACATTTTTGTTCCGTATTTACAATTAACAAACATGATTTTGGAATGTTTTCCCTCTACTTAGTGGGAATATGAACAATCTTTTTGTCACATTCCAAGCCTGATGATTCATTATTTAACAAATAATGAAAATTATACACGTACTTTACATTTCAAAAGGTGGATTACTTCTTCATATATCACTTATCATTATTTCTCATGTTCATCATTGTCATTAATGATATAATATTATTCTATTAGATAATTAATATAATATTCTTCTCTTAGATAAAATAATTATCAATAAGGAGAGGGTGTGAGTTTTAATTAGTGTTATGAAAATATTCAAATTTTATATCCATTTATCCCTATACATATTATAATTCCCAGAATCTAGATTATCTTATTATCGTTTCATAATTGTATGCAGTTATGTTAACACATGTAAAGATGGAACCTGAGTTTTTACTAGTTTCATTACTAAATTAGAGTAGCTAGCCCATAACATGGGTGTTAATGACCACTATATAGATTCTACACTATAATAAGATACAATATATAATAGTTTTGAATGAAATAAATCCTTATATAAGTGATAGTCCATAAAAATTTGGATGGTGGATGGAAAACAATCTATTCCTTATATTAGTGATATCTGTGTCCATCATGTAGCTCCTCACTAGTTATTTATACTCCCTCCACTAATAGTGTTCACCATATTCATATGGTACATTATAACATCAATATGGTCTTCCACCAAATGAAAATTGTATTATATTTTAGAATTATACATATATCAAAAAATAATAATTATTCATATATTTCCATTAGTGATATCAAGAAGTAAAATTTCATACCACTTCTTCATTCTGAATTTATAAATAGTCTATCTGGTTATTCATTTTTTTGTTGCCTATAAACTAATGTTCATCTAGTGAGCTTATAAGTGGTGCAGTTCATCCATTCCATTTCTTCTTCTTACTTCTTAATTTATTTTCATTAACATGTTTCTATAAAATATATTCGTGTAATAAAATCCATTTGAGTATTATTTTTTCGAAGATAGTTCATCTGATCCATCATCATTCACCTATTCTTTTTCATATGAAACCTATTCATCAAATGATTATTTATTCATTTTATCATCAAAATGAAACATAAATTTATTTCATTAACTTTGTCAATCAAACTTAATCTATCTGAAACATACATTTAAAAACATAAACCAAACAGAAAATATCTCACATACATAATGGAATGTACATTTTTTGGTATATATTCCATCAATATTTTAGTAATCAACATACAAACACAATTACACACACTTCCTTATACTACTGAAGATGTTTAAATATGTTCCCTTATATTGATATAAATAGGATACTCATATATATTTTACTACACTGATCAAAAAGATATTCTAACTTTCCCTGAATTTTTATTTGACTGAAATATTTCCCTTTTATTACAGAACAATATAGATGTTTAAACTTCCTAATATTTTTGTAGGATTAAAAGAATAAAAAACACCATTTGTTATTATTTATATATTGAACGATTAGATATTCATCTCCATAATTCATTAAATTAAAATATCTTTTTAATTTATTTCAAATTATATATATAGAAAATCATTATAATCTTTCTTCTATCTGGTGAATATTTGTTTTTTTCAATAAAATTTTAAAAATATCTATAAATCATTCAAAAATTATATATTTTCACTATTATTATAAACAAAAAATCAATAATTGTATGAATTTACATTGATATTCTTATACTAAGCCTATTCACTATAAATTCATGGGGAAATTCATCTATCTTTAGGGTTTTAACATATTAATTAGTTTTCCTTCATCCACTGAACTGTCATAAATTTTTTCTCATGACCCTATTTGGTGAAATTTAAAATATTAGACATATAGCATTTGAAAACAAAATATGGTGTCTTTGTTAAATTTTTATTTTATGAAATAATATGAAAACTTATTTCTAATGAGGACATTTAGAATCATCAGTAATCTATATGAGATATTTTTTCAGGGACACTTTAGTTTGTTGTAATATCACTGAATCATCAATTCAATGAAATCATAATTTTTTTAAATCTTGTCAATAGGAAAGAGCCTTATAAATATTTTTTTTACTACATAAATAAATTCAGGTATCCATCATTTGATTATTCTAAATGTGATATTCTTTAATAGATTTTATTATAAAATTACCACCTTTACTTCCTAAATATTAATTTATAGAATAACTTATTTTTTTATAAAATTTTTCACTATGAAAATCCAAAACTATCTATTACACTCATGTTGATGATGTGCTATAATGATTTGTTAAAATAAAAATATTTATTTTATATATAAATTTCCTTTTTTTGTTATAAAATCTTCAACACCTTAGTTCAAATTACATACATTACTTCTCTAACATTATACATATCTATTGGATGAATATTCTAATTTCAAATTACAAAACATCAATCGGAACTTCATTATGTTTAGGCCCCAAAAGATTAGATATAAATAAGTATATTCCAAATAAAAATAATCCACATTCAATCCTCTATCTAACATTTGAATACTAATGATTAAATTTACCTTAAAGGATTTTTTATTTTTGAAAAATTATTTCCAAGAATCTCAACATCATGGAATTATTATTTATTATCATCATTGAAGACATCACATGGCCACATCTAAAAATAATCTGATCTCATCACTCTATGCCTGATGTTACTTTTGTATATAACCAGTCAAAATATCTTCCCTATATTGATTTAGTAACCTTTTACTCTTCATCTTTAATGCCTCTTTCTTATTGGAAACATCTTTTGATTTAATGATTTGAAAATATCTATCCAATAGTGTTACTCAAGATTCAGTTTTTGTTAAAAATGGTATTTTTAACTCTATATGATCACATTTACATACCATCCTTTATCCATTTACCTTTTAAAATCTCATTTATCGAGTAAAATTCTCCATAGGAACAACATAATGAATATTTTTAGGTAAACTCTATCCATTCTATTTTAAAAATTTACATAATGATTCACTTTATAAAACATTTTTAGGTATTTTTAAAAAAAATTTAAGGAAAACTCCAATAAAAAATCCCATATTTTTTATAAAAAGTTTTTTATTCTAAATATCATAGTAATTGTTGTAGAAATATTGAACAGATTGCCAATTCTAAAAAGAAAAATCAAGGACTATAAAGTACTTCATTAAAAGGATAAGATGTGGCACGTAGTTTCTTCAATCATTTAATTTATAAAACGTTCCACAAATGTACATTAATGAAATCATTATATATCATTAATAACCAATAACCAACATTGATAAA
Organism: Viscum album; assembly: GCA_963277665.1. Lineage (NCBI taxonomy): Eukaryota > Viridiplantae > Streptophyta > Magnoliopsida > Santalales > Viscaceae > Viscum > Viscum album. The sequence goes on along the minus strand of OY728133.1, from coordinate 963,657,037 downwards.
AAATCAATATCATACATAAAGTTTGCACCACATATAAATATCATTGGATTTCATGTGATTACTGATTCATATCCCACATGATTACCCTTACCCAGTATTTGAGCTCACACATTATTGTATTTCCATTCACTCTAGTTCGGTTGAAGGGTTTTATGTATAATATTTTAAGAATGATAAAAACTGATAATAAAATTATGATAGATGATTAATAGTGTATCTAAATAATATTTTTATATATCTATTCTCCATAGACAATAAAAAATTACATTTTTGGTTTGGATCATAATTCTATGTATGGAATATTAATCTAAAAAATGTAATAGATATGTGTGGAAGGAATAGTCCATTATAATTGTTATTTGAACCCTAATTATTCAATAAATGGAGAATTGGATTGGATATATTTTGTGTAAACCCTGGGGATTTTATGACCACGTATAACCTTGGTTAAAAAAATATTATATAAATTGTGAAGAACATGTCATGAAATATACTTCTGAAGAATTATATTTCATAATTATATTATAAATAACAATTATTAATAATGTTTTTGATCATACACACCAATTTAGCTTTAGTATGGGATTGAATATATAATGAAAAAGTTGAGGTGGTAATAATTATGCCCAAATGTTGAGTAAGCCTATGTGATCGTAGTTATTAGAATTACTATATATTAGTAAAATTATATAATATTTTAAATTAAAATAATCCATTATTGGATATTGATTTAGAAGTTAAAACATTTACTATTTTGATGGATTCAAACTATGTAAATAGTTTCTCTTTGTTTAATGTTTGTGGGATGGTGCTTTTGTAAATATTGTAATTATAATTTTAGATGAGTTTGATGTGATTATACCCGTGGATTAGATTTATTTAAATTGATATTATATCAATTTATAATTACAAATGTTATATTTTATATTCCAAATAATCGTATGATCATTTTTCAGTTCAACGATGATCATAACCTTGTAATAGAAAATTCTTTTATATCATGGGAATTAAGTCCTATCCATGAAATGTATTGATATCTGTACGTTTTGTAGAATCCTGACATTGATGATTTTTCGATTGTAAAATATATTTTTTATGTCATTATATAAAAATTTCATTGTTATCCTTTGAATCATGATATTAAGTTTTCTATTTATCTCATATATAGTTTTATGCCTATTTATAATATTCCTAAACACAATTTTTATGTAATTATTAAAGAAGAAACTCAAGGAAAATCCTGATATTGGATTTAGATTCCCTAGTTCATCATAATTTGGTGAACATGTACTATTAATTAATAATAAATATGAGTCAATGAGTCTTATCACTAATTATATGGATATGCATATGTTAAATATCAATAACAATAATTTTTTACCCTGTATCAATGGTTAATTTGACCAATTACGATGTGCCCAATATTTTTCTAATCATTAATTGTGTTATGGATACCATTATTTTAGGGTTTTCAAAAATAATATACCCCATAGGCAATTCTATATGTGTGCGGTATTTATGATATTATAATTCTTCAATTTTGAAATTATATTTCCATTACTATTATACTATGTTTATCGAATATGGTATTTCCATATTACCCTAACCAATTTTTGATAATATCTATAAATGATATTATTATATTTTAAATGACAATAAAAAAAATAATGATTATCTATATTTTTTTTTTTAAATAACACATGGATGGATACACTATAATCAAAATTTACCAAGTGTGGATTTTGGATTTAGAATGATTTATTAATTTTTTTATTTATTTAGATCAGATTTTAATATGATGGATCCTTAAATTAATTTTGTTTTTATGAAATAGACCATTACAACCATGGTATATAACATCCATAATTTCCCAAGGATGAAAATATTTTTTCAAGGTTTTATGAGATGTTTATCCCAAAAAAATAATCCATTAACCATGTTTACTGGAAACTATATTAAGTTATTGTCCATAGAGGACAGAGAATAGAATTATTTTGAGCTAAATATAAGATTGGTAAATGTATCTCTATGTACTGTACCCCATGGTGGAGAACGGTTTGTGATCTATAGTGATGCGTCAAAGATGTGATTGAGATGCTTCGTCACGAAAAATAATATGGTGATTTCATAACCATCATAGCAATTGAATATATATGAGATAAAGTACATGACTCATCATTGGGTACTGATGTAAGTAATTTTTTCATCAATCGTATAAAGACATTATCATTATTGAGGAAGTTGAGACATAAATATAGAAAATAAAAAATTTATTTGTTTTATCAAATAGAAATAGTTCAATATGAATAATATAATATAGATGAAAATTTTTAATTATTATGCCTAATAAATACATTACCAAAATGGGAATTTATATAATTATCTAATGATTATATTCCTATGGATGATGAATGTTTTGACATGATGTATAATTAAAAAGATATAATCGTTCACAATTTTTATAAGATTGTAAATGAATTATTATATAATTTTGACATATCCTCTCTTTCTCATAATATTTTAAACCATCTATAAATTTTTATGATTAAAGTTGAAGAAAAAAATGGGTTGGGACTATATAGTATGTGTAGAAATGTTCACAACATTAGTCATGCTAGTGATAGAATGACAAGGTTCGAAAATGGTTTACGCGTTACTTTCACATTATATTTAAACGAGAAGTTGGATGAAGCATATAGTTTATAATTATATATTCAAACTATAATTATGATTATAAATATATATTTTAATGACTATTTCGGGTTAGAATTCATTAAAATGGATATTGATGATTTTGAATCGTGATGCCTCATATGTCAGCAATTTTAGTATAACGGTTATACGTTTAATGATATGTTATAAGGATTACCATAAAATGAATGTAAATGTAAAAGCATTGTTATGGATTTCGTATATATAATCCATAAAAATATAAATCTCGTGATGAAATTTTGGTTATATTTGATCTGTATATATAGTCTGCACATGTAATTACCATAAGAGAATATTTCTCTCTCTATTAGCATAGTAGTTTATAAATTACTAATGTGGTGAAATTTCATGTTGTACCACATAATATAATATAATTTTGTGATCCGAGATATGACTAGACACTCTATATATGTTTTTATTATAATGAATATATAGATTTCTTTTCATTTCTACAAATTACCCTAAAAAATTATTAGTATGATATAAACATTCAAACCACAATGGATATATTGATATTTTATTCTATGGAATTCAGTGGTGGTTTTGATTAACACCCAACATTGGTATAATTTTAATGAAACAACATCTTTCACATGATAATTTATTTATATCTTTATGAAGACCTAATTAGAAGGATGTATATGACTCCAAAATGTTGGGATGTTGATGGAGAATGAAACCTATTAGGTCATGACCCGTCCCCTGGGGACCATGGCATGACTACCTCATGCCATCCTTCCATAGGCTAGGGGATGATGACTTTCACCAAAGGTGTAAATCCCTAAACTGGGAATGTATTGCCTTTATAACATGATAACAAACTCAATAGAGTAAGAGCTAGAAAGAAAACATTAAATAAAATTGTATTCAAAAGAAGTGCTGAAAAGTAAAAGGGGGGCCGAAAATACAAGCCCTATTGTAAAGTATAAGTAAACTAAAAGTACAAGTACTGGACAAGGGGAAAACAGCTCCAGGAAAGTCCACCGGGAAATCCTACCAAAAGGGTAGGTACAAATAGCCTCCACAGCACTACACGTCCGTCCGTCTCCTCCGTTTACTGTCACACTGTGTGGTCCACCTCTACGCATCGTCCAGTCCTGGTACACTCAGCCTCGACCAATGATGTTTTTTATCTGCATCCAGCACAACTAGGTGCGGGAATATCCTGTGCAGGGGTTAGTATAACGATACACAATAGGGACTCCGAGACCTTCATGTTCTCACAAAACCAATAAGGTTAAACAACAAATTATGAAAACAATAGATAACACAACATAGTTATATGCCCATACATATACTAGTGATATAAAGTAATCAATCTCAATAATGAGGTAAAAAAATTTATTGTCTTAGCTCAAACCATGATATCATTCTAGGGGTTGTGTCATGTAACATACCTAGTCACACTGTCAAAACCTCGGCTGCTGGAGAAATCCTCCTCTATCGAGTACAGTGGGTATGTTGCGTCACCAAGGCTCTTCCCACAAACCTTGGACTATTGAGGTAATCCACCTCTCAAGTACAGTGGGTCTGTTGCGTAACCAAGGCACTCCCAACCGTGGGTCTGCTGCGTCACCAACATGCTCCCCTTCGTAGCCTGCTAAGTTACTTATCATGTTGTGTACCGTGGGTCTACCGTGACACCAAGGCGCTCCCCACTATGGGTCTGCCACAACTCCATGATGCTCCCCACTAGGATAGTTGAATCACTCCAAGTAGAATTGGTTTATAGTCATCAGGTCTTAGCCAGCTACTAGGTCTCTGCACTATGCCCGCTCGTCTCCAGGAGGATCCTCTCCATGAGCAACAGGTCGATACTGCAACTATAACAAATTCCCACATAGATGTATCTTAGAGCTCCGCAACGCCATTGAGGTCTCAACGCAAAAGACATCACGTCAATCAAGAGCCCGATCTGTGAGTTATTAGCCTTTTAGTCTCAGGGGCCCGGTTGGATTCGTGCACGATCCAACCTGAACATATCTCAACTGTACCCCAAACTCTTATGGGGTACACTCAAAGGGAATATCGCACTACATGAATACCAGTGCTGCTGACGGTTTGTCAAACGGTTGTCTGATTCAAATGATATGGCCAAATAAATAAAATGGTCAGTAGTGGGCCTGGGTCTGGTCTGACCCGGTCGGACCTACCCAAACCGACCCGGCCTAGATCGACCAGGTCAAACAAGGTGGGGTTGGCCTAGCTCATTGAGCGGACCAGCCTGTTAGGTTCACCCCGGCCCGGTGGACCCATCCCAGTAGTCCACGTGTGAGGTTCATCTTAGGCTCGGGGACGGTTCGGCCTGGAGCACCCTGAAGGTGCGGCCCAGCGCATCTCATCCCGGAGGGCATGGTCAGGCCGGTTCGGCCAGCGCACCACGAGGGGAGCCACAAGCCAGATCGTTTGGCTGGCACGACCAGGGCTCTGGTTTGGTCAGGTGGAGGCACAAGAGGCCGAGAGCCGGGATGCCGCCAGGCAGGCCGGCAGGCAGGCCATGGGTCGTTCGGGCATGCCGGCAGACCGGCAGAACGGTTGTTGGGTAGGTCGGGAGGTGGCCGGCATGTGGGACGATGGGCAGGTGGGGAAGCTGGTGGCGGTGTAGGGTATGGTGGCTCTGCCGGATCGGCTGGCGGTCGTCGTGGCCAGGGCGTCTCGGCGGGAGTGTCGCGGTTCGGCCCGGAGTGCGGCGGGGCTGAGGCGCGGTGCGGCTCACAGAGACCGCGAGAAGCATGGATCACAGAGGCTGTGAGAAGCACGGCCTTTTCCTGTTTCATTTGTCACCTTCAAAGATGCTTCATTGTTACGTCTCCATGCTAAAGATCATCACAAACAAGAACATTGTAGGGGTCGTTCCAAGTTGGTTTGGCATGCACCCTCCAAATTAAGGGTGGAAACAATTGGCTCATCATGACGTAAGAAAGTTGAAAATCAATTTTTTCACAACCTCCACAATGATTCCTTTACAACTAAAGAAAATAATAAGGTATGTAATTTTACTCAAATTAACCCCTTACCTTGATCGTTAGTCGTCAACGAAGTCGCGGGGAAGAAGAAAATGGAGATCATCGTTCATGGAATCCGTCACACACTTTCAATCATTCGCTACTGTTTTGGTTAGTTGAAGAATATGAAGAGGGAATTTTTTCATCGAAGACATCCCATGTCGGTTTCCTCTGAGGAAGAATTCGAAGATGGTCCATGCCGGCGTCCTTTTTGACGCTCCATTCATCATAGAATCTAAAGATTGGAAAATGGAAATATCTTAGCTCAAAGTGATTCATCCTTTGGACAATTATCAAAAAACAAATTGACAAAGGAAGGAAGAAGAAGAACATTGTGCAAGGGTTGCCCAAGTTTTACAATGGCCATGCAAGTATACTTACGTGCCACAATGGTTGCACAAGTACACTTTCATGCCGAAGTTGGTCGTGCAAGTCACTTGCGCGACCTAAGTGATAACCGCCCTGGGTCTTGTCTCTGCCTATAAATAGACCATGTGGGCCCCCCATTCGAGGAGGATTTTTTTGCAGAAACTCAGATTTGAGCTCCCGACACCCTAGTCTCTTCTCAAATCATCCGGAACACTTCTACGGTAATTTATTACCTAGAACGGAAGATCTAAAGAGGGGGAGGACGGCCTAAGTGTTGAAACTCATCAACACTTGCACACCTAGGTGGCCATCCCTTAAGGGAGATGGCCCCACATGCGCGCCGCATTACTCTTTCAATAGAACATGTTCACCCCTCTACTAGAATAACCTTAAGAGGATTCTAAAGGGCTTAAACAAAGTTCTCTCAATTATTACCCTGCTGGTTGAACACCGCGCAAGTACCAAATGTGTCGCACAGGCGTATACCTGCATGACCAGGACTTACGCGCACACACAGTACTTGTGCGCCTACTAGGACTTGCACGCCCCTGCCTTTTTGGATGCCTTTCTGGCCCATTTCACCCCTCTTAAGCCATTACACATTTCCTATTCAAGATTCAGTCTTCAAGAGACACTTCAAAGACATATATGGCACGATTTCTTGATTTGACGTCCTTATCTAAAAATAAATTCAGTGGAATATATCTCAAAACCTAGATATTTACACATCTTTATGTCACTAGAGATTGGTATTTCATTCATTTAACCTCATCCTTTAAGATAAGAGAATCCTTAACCTGGGTCTCCTTTTCTGGAATAATCCCCAGGAATAAGTCCTCTAAATTTTGGGCATCCTCTTAGGAGTAAGCACCAGATCCCCTAACCTGGGAATCCTATTAGGAGTAATCCCCAGTCCGCTAATTTGGGAATCCTCCTTAGGAGTAAGCCCCAAAACTTAATCCTTGACCTCAGCCTCCTTTTCAGGAGTAAGCCACAGTGTTAATTTCTCTTAACCAGTCCTAATTTACCTTTGATCTGGGATTCCTTTTCAGGAGTAAAACCCAATCATAAGTCTTCTCCTAATTCGGGCCTCCTTTTCAGGAGTAATCCCCAAGTTAGAGTATTCAAAATTTCTATGAAGCACATATACCTTTATGGAAACTATTCCTAGATTTCTTCTCTAAAGTAAATCCTAACCTTCATTTATCTGGGCAGTCATACATACATAAGTCCCACATCATTTCTTATGATTTCATCTTTCATGGCCCAATTGTCTAATTTTTACCAATACCTCTTGTTTCTCACACCGAGCATGACTCACGTGATCTTAGAGGGTAAAAGTAATTATGACATCCTTCTTTGACCCATAAATCATAAACATCATACTCCCTTACTCAAACTATGTGGGTTCCGATTCCTTTTCTAAACAAAGGATACGTTGGTAGCTCATCTACGAGTTCGATCCCAACTCTAAAATAATCCATGTACTTCTGAATGACAATAAACTTCAAGTGCCCCACTGAGTGGCTTTAAAACCACCATGGTCATCATAATGACCAAGAGACTTCAATATAAATGTGTCGAAGGGTACCATTGACAAAGAATATCTAATAAATACATATGATTCTCTATCGATGAAGAACCTCAAATACATATAAAAGATTCTCTAAATTTCCTACATATTTGATCATTGATTCTAAGTTCTGAAGGAAATCTCATTTTATACTTGGTAATGTTATAAGGATTCATGAACATAACTAAAATTTATAAAGAGAGTCCTGGATTAGAAAATAATTCCCCTCAAAAAGGTGTGATGAGTCCGACCTCCCATCCTCTCGACCAATGAAAATTCCCAAGCCTCATCAGTCCACAAACTAATGAGCACCTACCTTTGGAAAGTAGGTCCGAATGGATGCGGAATCATTGGATGTTTCCAGTTCTACGAACAAACCTGTTATGAAACCGATCGAAACGTTTGAACCTCCCATCAAGGCGGTCATCCCCGGATTCCGAGGGAAACAAAAATGGTGAACCCAACGTGAATCCTTAACCATGTTAAAATTTTTGTTTTACCTATTTGTTAGACCCCTATTTAAAACTCAATGAGAGGGCCAACAAAAACAATCATTGACATATGTTCTCATCCAAAAGATTTAGTATATGAATTTATCATTATTATGTCCGTTATATCAAACAAGAACTCTTTTCCCAAGATCATATACATTTCTATAATTGCTGCTCTCAAGTTCACACCAGTGAATACTACTGCTGAAAATGCCACTGCTGCTACTCCTTCTGGATCGTCGCCCGCTCTTAAGACGATATCACCTACTCAACGTCTTCAACACTGGGTATCAAATGCACTGGTTAAGGAGTACCGTCAACACGATACCATCCCAACTCTGGAGGCTTCCCGGCAAGCCCTCCATGTAAAAAAATCACATCGGTCGTCTGGAAAATGAAGACCAGTGATCAAGAAGCAGGCGGTGCTGACAACCGTCTCCAACCGTTTCAGATCGTTATCCCCGGAACACAATAACCATTCGCTCCCTTATTCTGGGGAGGTGAATGAGAAGGTCCCTTAGGACCTTAATTCAAAAAGACAGAATTCCTTCCATAGGGCTCCCACTAACAATCGCCGCCAGACTCGTGCGGCAGTGCACCCTCAACATGATGACGGTACCGACTCCAGGCGTTCGGCTCAGGTTCCTCGAACCCGAGCAATCCAGAAAAGCCACCAGAGTCAGAATCCGTTCAACAGTGAGCAGGTTCTCTTCTATGCCATCTCCAGAGAAGTCCACCAACCTAACTTGGTGGCAAGCAACGAGCAGGCACATACACCTGCCCATTTAAAACCCGCTGTCCAGCAGACTCGTCTGGCAACATCATGCCAATCCCGCCTGGAAATTTTGGCAGAGTACTATAGGAAGGAACATACACCCGTTTATACATCATCAGCTAGTCAGCAGGCTAGTCTAACTACATATGATGGATCTCATAGACCACATTTGGCAAAGTGCAATCAGCAGGCACATACACCTGCTGGTATTAATCAAGCCTACCAACAGTCTCTCTTGGTAGCATTCAGAGAAGTTAGTCAGAAAGCCCTGACAACAAATAGAAGGCAGACTCAACTCCCTGCCCCCACACTTGAGTACTATCAGGATTCACTGACAGGAAAAGGAGGATAGGAGCAGGCACATACACCTACTCCAAGCCCGAAATGGATGTATATTCCCGTTCCGGCAGCTGAAGTCACCAAGAATATTCTATCAATGGTGAAAGAGAAGAAGCAAATCCCTGCTCATATTTTGGAAGCCTGCCAGGATATTATAACAACATCAGCAGCCTCTCAGGGAAAGACACATAAATCTATCCCTACCAGTGGAGTTATACATCAACAATTCACTTCAGAACAGGCACACACATCTGTTCCTATCCAAGTGGGTTATGGGGAATACTCCCACATATCATACGGACGACCAAGTCAGGTACATACACGTGATTTGAGAGGATTTTGTCAGCCTATCCTAGCTATATTTCCTGATCAGGCCCATACATCTGCTCAGAGCATCCACTTTCGTCAACAAGTGGTTTCTAAGGCGATTATGAAGGCATATAAGAAAAATACCCGCCCAACACAGTCAGGAGATCAAGATCCAATCAGTAACAAGGACTTACTCGATGCAGGAGTTCTTGAAGCCCCCATACAATTATCTGTTGGAATTCTAGATTCTACTCCCTCAGTTCCCAATAGTGGGAACATTACTTCCGATGGTCTTAAATAGACACTTCCTCATGAATGCATGCTTCATGATAATTCGGTTGATCTCGAAGTTTAATTTTCAAATGAGTGCCATAGGAACCCTCTGTGTGGTCAGAAGACCAAGCAGAAAGAGATCTCATCTTTTTATGTAACTCATTATGGTGGTCCTCCCCATGATGATGAATTTCGCTGCGAAATTCCTCTTCGTAGTAGTGATGCACATTGCCCGTAAAATGCTCTAGTGGACAATGTAGTGCCGAGAAAGCCCTCTTATCATGAGGCACTTGAAAATGCAAAATCAGTCATGTGTGAAGCTTCATCGCTAGCAGGTGAAATACATTCTCAATCAGAAGATAGCCCAGGGTGTAGGTCATTCTCCAAACCACCCCTAAGTCAGGAATATTCTAGTTTGATCAATAATTTCTATACTAATACTGTTGAATCCAATGAAGCAAAAAAGGAAACACCAACTATGGTCAAATCAGGTAGAAGAATCTTCATCAAATGAAAAATAGTAAATGCTGAATATGAGAAAAAACTGGAGAAAGGTGAAGTGCCAGTCATGTTTTGGCCTCTGGATGAATCTCAGTATAATAATCCAGAAATGTTGACGGAAGATGAAATTCATGATATTCATCTCAAAATATGGAAAATTCATTGTCAGTTGAAAAAAAAAATTTTATCTTATGATGAATATGAAAATCAACTTAAGATAATAGAAGGGTTACAACGTCTGATTGATTTGGCATCTCTATCAGTCTCTCGATATCTGAATGCTGAAAAGCAGTAGAGATCCCTTCAACGTTCATGCTTTGGCACACTAAGAAGATTCTGTTAGTTAATTTCCAATTCACCATCTAGTATTCGTGTCAGAGGATGGGGTGTTCATGGAGCACTGCATTTCACGATGCTCTCCAGTCAGCAAAGCCCGCTGAAAATGGTCTCGTGCAATGTTATTGCCCATGGCCGGCCACAATCAATGGGCTATGTTTGTAATCAAAAGATTTCCGAAGAACAGGCTTCATCTAGTTCGACTCAAAATCTATAATACAGAGAACAAGTTTTCGAATGACTCTTGCATCAAGAAAACAATAATATTGAACAGGCCTCTCGTTTGGAGCAAGCACGTCACCAAGTGACAAAAGTGTCAGAAATCATCCAATGGTCTTTTTAACCGGGTGATAAAAGCGGATACAGGTTAATGCATCCAGCTAATTTCTGAACTAAGGGTCGCATGATCACGAGGAATTTCAAGAGATTCTTAGACATAGCATGTCATGAATCACCCCAGCTCGCCAGGCTGTGGAATCTTTTAAACCAACCCTCAGAATCAACAAAAAGGATTAGGGGAATTCAGCGAGAATAGCAAGAACAGCCCTAGTCAACCGGACTGGGGACTTTTTCAAATCATCAATCCCCTCCTCAGATAATGTTGGTCATTTGTCGATTGGGGAAGAAACAACAAGAGGAATGAAGATCCAAATTAACAGGATATTCCCTCCAATTTACGGTTCTTCAAGAAGTTCCTGAGAGATCGAATCAACAAAAGGCAATGTATCATCAAAGACATGGAAGAAGACAATATCACAGAAATGCTGATAGAAGGGATGCGAAGAGTTATGCATCGATTAATGTCATCATTTTCGTTTTTGCTGATCAACCAGATGAGGCTCACTCAGGGGACTCTGATGAAGAGGTTCATGCTCAAGAAGATGTACGCACCGAAACAAATGAAGAAGGTGTGCGTACACAAAGTCAAAGGATTACTTGGAACATAACTAATCCTAAAAGTAACCCACTTCCACCTCTCCAAAAAGGATCTAACAAAGGGAAGGGAACGAACCAGGCTACATATCCTTCCTCTGGAAAAGGTCAATCTCTTTCACTAGAGTAGATGTTTTCACAACAGGAGGAAGAAATTAAGGAATTAAGAAGGATGAATGCAGAATTTCTTCAGAATAGTCTTCTTCTTAAACATGTTGGAGTCAGTCAGCCAAAGCAATTTGTTGCAACTACTGATATGGATCATGAATATCCTCCTCTATTAGTACAACCTCACAGGTCTAATCCTATAGGTCAAGTGCAACAACGATTGGAATTGCTACCCTCAGTTGCAGCACCAATCACCACATCTGTCCAAGCTCCATTCCTTGCACCTACCCACGTCCAAGTTCAACCGAATGTTTCTCCAAAGTTAATAACTAATATTGAGTCATTAATAGCATGGTTAGAAACTATGGAAGGGAAGCGTGTGCAAGTTCAACCAGAAATGAATGTTTACCCTGAATGGGTAGATTCAATTTCTCCTCCATCCAATTTTGGGAACCCTGTATTCCCTATTTTCAATGGATCAGGTGATCCTGAACAACATTTGACGCATTACGTGTCCTGTTGTCATCCTATGATGGGTAATCCATATCAGCAAGAAGCAGTGAAACTCAGATGCTTCGTGCAAAACTTTCCAGGACATGATTTTGTTTTGTATACAAGCTTGCAATCCCGGTCAATTACCGGATGGGAGGATCTTCGCCAAAAATTCATCCTTCAGTTCAGCTCAATTTTTCCAAAGATGACAGCTTTCGATCATACAAACTGTAAGAAAAGGGAGATTGAAGGATTCACTGATTGCACTGCTCGCTGGAAGGGATTAACATATTCCTTGAGTTTATCACTCCCTCAAGAAGAATTTTTTCCAATATGTGTGGCAAATCTATGTGACGAATTATGCATGCCGTTAATCCCTGTGAAATACAAAGGAGGGTTTCGATACCTTACTTCAATCGCTCAGCAGATTGAAGATTCCCTTATATAGGCTAAGACTAAATATCATGTAATTGCATCAGCTCCAAGAAGGAGAATGGGTAAAGTAGAAACTGCTACAGTTATGCACAAGCAAGCACCTGTAACTATTTCTACCTCAAAACCTTCATCTTCTCGAAGCGATCCACCTCCTAAGCACCAACAACAAAGGCCCTTTCATCCAGATGATAAAAAATATCAAAGACGAAAACAATTTGAGGATATGAAGAGAAAAACATACTCTTTCTGAAATGAACAAGTTCCTGGTTACTTCATTTCAGCTCTGGAAAAAAATTTGGTTCAATTGCCAATGCCCAAGAGGCCAAACAAGATAGGAGATGAAGACCGTCCTAATTATTTCCCTTTTCATCAAATATTGGGGCATCCCATCCAGGAGTGTTTTGTCTTCAAAGACCTCCTGAAAAAGATGGTCGAATCAGGACAGGTCACATTGAAAGGCTTCTCAGCCCAGGTAGCATGTTTCACTGCTATAGTTTCAGAGGAGGAAGATGAATGTCAAGAAGTTAAAAACAAAAATGCACAAAAGTATGATGATTGGATGATCAGAAAGACAATCAATCAAACTCATGCTATTTTGCGAACACAATTAAGGAAACCAATTGTGTCTTCTACCATGAATGTTGTGGAAAAACCCTCTTCATCAGAGGGAAATTCATCAATGAAACGGCATGATTCAAATATTGAAAAAGAATCAGAAGAGGATGAGTATGTGTCAAAGCCTAAGTTGTATTTGACTTTGGTGGACTTCATGCCATCTAATTCAAAGCCATGAGCACCAACCCACCAAACGACACAACCTGAATAGGCTAATCAGGCAGATTCTTCATCAGAAGAAGAGTTAATCTTTGGTTCTGTTAATATGATTAAATTAATAGATCCATATGTCAGATTTTTTAAGAAGTATTTTGTATAAACTGCAAAGTACTTATGTCCCTGCAACATGGTACTAAACTGTGCAGCACTAGTTCGTCCTAGCTATATGATGTTAAACTATACAAAAGTCCTTTAATACGTCCTACATGACATTAAACTGTACTTCGTCCTTGCGATATGACGTTAAACTATATAGAAACGGTCCATACATATGACCTTACACTATTTGTACTTTCGTCCCACATGACGCTAAACTGTGAAAAAGCTCCCTAAATGGTCATGTATGGCCTTAAACTGCAACTAGGTCTTGAATGACCTTAAACTGCATCATCAATGGTCCATGAATATGACCCTAAACTATTTGCAAGTCCCTTACATCTAGCAAGATGTTAAACAGTGATGTCCTAACTACATGACGCTAAACTGTATAAAATTACCTTACGATTGGAAAGACGTTAAACTACATAATCATCAAAAGTCATGTATGACCTTAAACTACATCACCGTCCAACATGACATTAAACTGCACCATCTACGGTCCATGCATTTGACCTTAAACAATTCACACTTTCGTCCAACATGACACTAAACTGTATCATCACTTTTTTGTCCAACATGACGTTAAACTGTGAAAAATATCCCCAATGCATCCAACATGACATTAAATGGTGTACTCTTTTGTCCTCACTGCATGACATTAAACTGTACAGTCCCCCTTTCGTCCTACATGACATTAAACTCTATTGTCCCTATCATCGTCACTACATGACACTAAACTGTACAGAAAGTCTGTGATACGTCCTACATGACATTAAACTGTACTTTCGTCCCTACTACATGACACTAAACTGTACAACACCAATAGTCCTAACTGCAAGACTTTAAACTGCATAGTCCCTTCATACGTACTACATGACGTTAAACTATGTATTGTTATGGTTGTTTCTACCTCTTATTTCTCACACCGAGTATGACTCACGTGACCTTAGAGCAAACCTAAACCATAACACTCTCTCTAGGATACTGACCATGTGTAGGTCCCAACATCATTTTTTAGGTCGTTGTCCCGAAGAACAACTTGATCATTAATTCATTATTTAATTGAACTACATGAAATTTGATCCTTGCCTTCTAGGATGGGTATGTAGGAAACCTCCCAAGGTTCAAGCCCAAAACCAATCTCTTCACATCGGTTCACCTCCATCTCATATGATGTTAATTCGTGAAACCGCCCTTAGAATCAATATCATTACATTGGTTCACAATCATCCTTGTTATACGATGTTAAACTATACAACACTTTTTTCCAGTATGACAATAAACTACAAATTTCATTGATACCCTCACCTGAGAGGGAACCATTATTTTCATTTATTTTTCAATATTTTTTTCATTTTAAAGACTACATGCATACATGGCAATTCCCGATCCTTTTATCTTGGGTTAAAACATCATTCCACTAACGTCCTCTTTCACCTTTCACATGTACAAACCAAATTTGTACAGATGGTATTTCTATAACTACATGGGATTGATTCTCATCCTTATGAGATACGTAGGAACATTCGAGTGTCCCCCGAATCTAGCCCCAAGTCTTTGGGCCTAACCCCACATTCCATTTTCCATCCCTTGGCTGAAAAGTCCAAATGAAAACACACACTGTGTATTTCTTTCAATGGTCAAAGCTCTATGTCCCTAAACTAAGATCTCTAATCCTTTTTTCCCACACGACTTTAAACTGTAGTTTACGAACTACGTATTGCATGATTCTCATCCATATGAGATACGTAGTGAAGTCCAACATTTCAAATTAAGGACCCAGCCACAACATGATTATGGTTAGCATTGATCTGTGTATCTCTGTATAAATTGACAAACTTCTGAGAGTTATTTTGCCTGACTATGCAGCACATGCCCATAGGCGGCCTTGCATAAATAGTCTACATAACAGACTTGTTGGCCGAATGATACTATTATTTTACTATGCAGCCAATGCCCATAGGTGGCCCAACATAATTCAACCCCCTAACGGGTTTTTCGGATAGTGGTAACCTCATTCTTGGGAAGAATTCCCCTTTTGTCCTTATTATCCTTAAATGAAAGTATGTAGGGATCCACAAATATATAGCCATCCTTAACATATTTGTCCCATATCCTTTTTCATGATCTGAAAGTGTTCAAGTCTATGGCTTATATTCTCATTCCCTAAGTTTGGGTCAGACCTTCGTAGGAGTTATATTCATCCAGTTCTTCGATAATCTTGTTTGGAAATATCTTCTCCATATTCAATTACCTCTTTCCATATAGAAAAATCTATACTTTGGAAGATTTGAATCTCCATAAACTCTCACTGGCTTTTACCACTAGGAATGTAATATTCTAAGAGTTCTTTTTTAGACTATACAGCATGTGCCTATAGGTGGCCTTGCATAAACAGTCTACATAACAGACTTGTTAGACAAATGATACTATTTTATTTAACTTTGTAGCTAATGCCCTTAGGAGGCCATGTATAATTCAACCCCCTAACGGGTTTGTTAAATAATGGTAACTTCATTCTTGGAAAGTATTTCTTCTAATGCCTTTTTGCTCTTTTTCATATCATTCCCCAGATTCAAATATTCTTAAGTCATGGATTACATATTTTCCCTCATACATGAGTATAGTACTATGTTTTCAGATGAGTTGTCAAGGATTTGAGTCAATTCCAATCCATTTCTGTCAAATCTATTTTGACCATAAACATTAGCCAATTTATGTCTGAAATACACGACTTTAAACTGCCAATAACCACAAAGAACCCTGGTTTCATTTTTTTCCTTAGAGTCAAATCCTCTATTCACTTCGGATCCAACTCTGAGGGGGGACTTTTGTTGACGCTCCTTTCGTCACATAATCTAATTATTGGAAAAGGGGAATATCTTAGCTCAAAGTGATTCAACCTTTGGACCATTATCAGAAAAAAATTGACAAAGGAAGGATTAGGAAGAACATTGTTCAAGGGTCGCCCAAGTTTTACAATTGTCGCACAAGTATACTTTCGCGCCGCAATGGTCACGCAAGTACACTTGAACACCGAAGTTGGTCAAGCAAGTCACTTGCGAGACCTATGTGATAACCTCCCGAGGACTTCTCCCTGCATATAAATAGACCCTTTGGCCCCCCCATTCGTGGAGGATTTTTTCCAGAAACTCATATTTGAGCTCCTGGTGCCCTAGTGTATTCTCAAAGCTTCCAGAACACTTCTATGGGAATTTCTTACCTAGAACGGAAGATCTAAAGAGGGTTAGGAAGGCCTAATTGTTGAAACTAATAAACACTTGCACGCCTAGGTGGCTAGACCATAAGTGAAATGGACACACTTGCACGCCGCCTTACTCCATCAATAGAACCTGTGAACCCCTCTGCTGGAATAACGTTATGAGGATTCTAAAGGCCTTAAAAAAAGGTTGCTCAAGTATTACCCTGCTAGATGAACATCGCGCAAGTACCAAACGTGTCGCTTAGACGTATACCTACATGAACAAGACTTGCGCGCCCACGCAGTACCTGCACGCCTACCAGGACTTGCGTGCCCCTGCCTTTTTGGATGCCTTTCCTGCCCATTTCACCCCTTTTAAGCCATTACTCATTTCCTATTCATGATTTAGTCTTCAAGACACTCTTCAAAGCCATTTATGGCATGACTTCTTGATTTGACTTCCTTATCTGAAAGGAATTCTATGGAATATCTCTCAAAACCTAGTGATTTACACATATTTATGTCACTAAAGATTGAGATTTCATTCATTTAACCTCATCCTTTAAGATGAGAGAAACCTTAACCTGGGTCTCCTTTTCAAGAATAATCCCCAGTCATAAGTCTTATAATTTTTGGGCATCCCCTTAAGAGTAAGCCCTAGATCCCCTAACCTGGGCATCCACTTAGAAGTAAGCCCCAGTCCCTTAATTTGGGCATCCCCTTTAGGAGTAAGCCCCAAACCTTAATCCTTGACCTGGGCCTCCTTTTCAGGAGTAATACCCAATCTTAATTTCTCTTAACCAGTCCTAATTTACCTTTGATCTGTGATTCCTTTTCAGGAGTAAAACCCAATAATAAGTCTTCTCCTAATTTGGGCCTCCTTTTTAGGAGTAATCCCCAAGTAAGAGTATTCAAAATCTCCATGAAGCACATATACCATTATGGACCCTGTTCCTAGATTTCCTCTCTAAAGTAAATCATATCCTTCATTTATCTGTGCAGTCATACATACATAAGTCCCACTTCATTTTCTTATGATTGCATCTTTCATGGCCAAATTGTCTAATTTTTACAAATACCTCTTGATTATCACACCAAGAATGACTGACGTGAGCTTAGAGGGTAAAAGTAATTATGGCATTCTTCTTTGTGCCATCAATCATAAACATCATAATCCCTTACTTGAACTACGTGGGTTCTGATTCCTTTTCTAAACAAAGGATACGTAGGTAGCCCGTCTACGGGTTCGATCCCAACTCTAAAATAATCCATGTCCTTCTGAATGACAATAAACTTCATGTGCCCCAATGAGTGGATTTAAAACCATCACGGTCATCATAATGACCAAGATACTTCTATATAAATGTGTCGAAGGGTACCATTGACCCAGAATCTCTAATATATATAGATAATTCCCTATCGATGAAGAACATCGAATACATATAAAAGATTCTCTAAATTTCCTACATATTTGATCATTGATTTTCAGATCTGAAGGAAAGCTCATTTTATACTTGGTAATTTAATAAGGATTCACGAACATAAATTAAATCTATAAAGAGAGTCCCGGAGTAGACAATAATTTCCCTCAAAAAGGTGTGATGAGTCTGACCTCCCATCCTCTCGACCAATGCAAATTCCTATGCCTCATCAGTCCACAAACTAATGAGAACCTACCTTTGGAATGTAGGTAGGAATGGATATCAAATCATTATATGTTTCCGGTTCTACGAACAAACCCATTAGAAACTGATCGGAATGTTTGAACCTCCCAACAAGGCGGTCATCCCCGGATTCCGAGGGAATCAGTCCTTCATTGGAAGAATGTGTTCTTCGTTCTTCGTTAGGAGATGAGGTTCTTCAATGGAGAATTCTATTCCTCCTAAGCTCTCCTCTCCCCAATATTCAACCCAAATTCCAAAAGTGAATAGATATCCCCTCCCAATAAATGATTTCCTACTATTCTAGTTTGATGGGT
This sequence comes from Viscum album, assembly GCA_963277665.1. NCBI lineage: Eukaryota > Viridiplantae > Streptophyta > Magnoliopsida > Santalales > Viscaceae > Viscum > Viscum album. The sequence goes on along the minus strand of OY728133.1, from coordinate 963,638,273 downwards.
TGAAAATTTAAATTGTAGTGTTTAATTAATAGAGATGTCTCTATAAATTAATGGGTAGGATTTGGTATAATAAATTATGCATTGGCTCAATAATTGAAGGGGAGGTGGTGGAAGAATAAAATGTAGAGAAGATCAAGGGGATCCCCCTCATTAATGAGGGTAGTTGAGAGACTTTCCTCTCCTCCCATTAACAGGGGTCGGGTGGTCCCCAACACTATTATTAAAATTGAGAGTCTATGTAGTCTCGGGTGGTCCCCACCATATTAACAACACGTGGGAGGTTGAGGCATGGTGGTCCCCACCACCATAACATCTCATTGGAGGTTATGACCTGGTGGTCCCCACTTCCAACCTCCATAAGAAAGTAATAGATCCAGTGGGACCCACTTCCAAACACACACAAGGGGGCTCAAACAAAAATAACGTGAAGCACTCTTTATTTATTTATTTTCAACGAAAACCCAAAAACTAACTTTTATATTCAACCCATTTCCATTGATGTGAAAGTCTCCTTAAGCCAATACTAAAGCTGTGAGTTCAACAGTGATCTTGGATTTCAATTCATAGCATATGTTCAAAAGTTATAAAAAGCCGCCGTACTTTTATAGAGCGTACCATAACAAAACATTAGAAATTGATTCTGGGCACACCATGACATACAATCATGGGCCATCACTTTTCACAGACTCATAAAATTCACATGTATTTATGAAAAAAATTCACGGAATTTGCAGGTCTTTACATTCTCCCCACCATATGGCTTTACGACCCCATAAGCTACAACTCGAACTATGGTAAAAAGTGGGGGTAATGAGTACACATTTGAGCCTCCCGTTCCCATGATCTCTTCTTGAGGTTCTCGTGTTTCCACTGAACGCGTGCTCGAGGTATCGACCATCCACGTAGGTCCCGCCCCTATAGATTCCCAATATCCACTAAAATTCCATGAAAGTATCCCCATCGTCGACGTCCAGCACCCCATGGTCGATGATGTGAGAAGGGTAGTGCACGTATCTCCTCAGCTGAGATACGTGGAAGACGTCGTGCACCCGGTGCAACTGAGGTGGAAGAGCTAAGCGGTAACCCCACACACCAACTCTATTGAGGACCTGGAAAGATCCGATGAACCTCAAAGATATCTTACCACGTCAGCCAAATCTCTGTAGACCTCATCGAGGTGAGACTCGTAGAAAGATGTGGTTGCCATCCTAAAACTCCAGAGGTCTCCATCTCCTGTCAGCATACGACTTTTGTCTGCTATGTGCAGTCTTCATCCGCTCCTGGATGATGTGAACATTCTCTGTGGTAGCTCGTACTATCTCTGGTCCCACTAGTGCTAAATCCCTTGGGTTAGTCCAGCACAAAGTTGATCTGCAAGGTCTTCAATTTGAAACTTCTAAAGGTGTCATCCCTATGGAGGAGTGAAAGTTGTTTTTGAATGAAAACTCCACCAAAGGTATGTGATCTTCCCAGCTGCTACCGAAGTCGAGGAAACCAGCACGCAACATGTCCTCATGGGTTTTAATGGTCCTCTCATTCTGGCCATCCATATGAGGATAGAAGGTGGTGGTCAGATGTAGCTGAGTGTTGAAAGCCTCTTGCAACCCCTTCCATAGATGCGAAGTTAATTGTGTGTCATGAACGGATAAAATAGATGATGGTACTTTATGTTGCCCCACATTCTCCTGCACATAGAGTCATCCCAAGCTCTCTACTAAACCCTGATCTATGATTGGTATAAAGTGTGCCATCTTGGTTAGTTGATCAATGATCACCCAAATCGAGTCGTGACCCATTGATTTATGTTGATGTACTATCACAAATTCCCTAGATATCTCATCCCGCACATTCTCTAGGACCTCTAAAGGCTGAACCAACCCTCCTCGTACCTGGTGCTCCACCTTCACTTGCTGACAAGTGAGGCATCGAGAGACAAACATTGAAACGTCCTTCTTCATACTTGGACACCAGTGTTGTCATCGAAGGTCATGGTACATCTTCGCCACTCCTAGATGTACCGCTAAAGGGGATGTGTGGAACTAACTCAATAACTCCTCCTGATGTGACATTGATACCATAGTACACCCTCTGAAGAGTATGGCGTGCTCACCACATATAGAAAATCCAGCAGGTGCATGCCCTGTGTATATCTGAGCACATAATGTCTCGCAGTTAGCATCCCGATGTTGTGCCTCCCTAACTCGCTGAAGAAGTGGTGGAGTGACTGTATTGGACTGAATGAATGCTGCTCCATCTCTATCCACAAAGGATATCTACAAAGCGGCCAGTTGCTTTGTTGCCTCAGTTAGCAGTTGTAAACCAAATCTTCTGCTGAGGGCATATTCTAGAATGTTACACCTTCCATGAGTATAGACTATCTCGAAGTCATAGTCCTGTAGGAACTCAAGACATCGCTGTTGTCTCAAGTTCAGGTAATTCTGAAAGAATATATACTTGAGACTCTTATTATCAGATTACATGGTCAAACATTCTCCCATCAGATAGTATCACCACATATTCAAGTCGAAGACCACAGCTGCTAACTCCAGGTAAAGGGTATCATAGTTCTTCTCATGCTGTCTCAAATTCTAAGAACCATACTTGATCACTACTCGATCCTGCATTTGGACACACTTGAGTCCGGTCCCTGATGTGTAGCAGTAGACTAGGTACCCTATGCATTAATCTAGAATCCTCATGATGGGGGAACTAGTCAACCTCTGCCTCAGCTCCTGAATTCTCTGCTCGTATTTCTACAACCACATAGATGTTTTCTACTTCGTCGTCAAGGATAATAGTGGTGCTGTAACTTTGTTGTGGTCTGGAAAGAAACTCTTGTAGTAACCAGGAAATCCCAAGACACTTTGTACCTCTTTCACAATCTTGTGTGGCTCCCAAGAATGTACCACCACAATCTTCACTGGATCCATTGAAACTTCATCCTCTGAGATGATTTTTCCCAATAATTGAACCTCTCAGATCCAAAACTAGCGCATTGAGAGCTTACCATAAATTCGGTGGTCTCGGAGTGTGTTCAGTACTGCCTGCAAATGGTAGGCATGCTCCTCCACAGTAGTCAAGTAGATCATAATGTCGAGACTATGACAATTTGATCGTGTTAAGGTTAGATAATCAAGTTCTTGAGTCCCATGAACACTGCTGGTTACATCGAAAGTCATATCCAAGAACTCGTAGTAGCCATACCGACATATGAAATCCCTCTTCTGCACATCCTCGTCTTGAACTCTGAGCTTCTAATGGCCTGATCTATGGTCTATCATTGAGAACCACTGTGATCCCTTTAACTGATCTAAGTGATTTTCAATCAATGGGAGTGGGTACTTGTTCTTCACGGTAACCTTGTTTTGGAGACGGTAGTCGACACAAAGTCTCAAGCTCCCATTAGCCTTCTTGGTGAACAGAATCGGGGAAGCCTGGAGAGAAACACTAGGACAAATATATTACATCCCCTGAAAGTCCCCTGGTTGTACACACATCTCGTGAAGCTCCGTGAGAGACATCTGATACACTGGTGTGGATGTCAATGTCGTCCCAGGGTATAGGTCATTGTAGAAGTCCACCTTTCTGTGAGGAGGTAGACCTGGGAAATCATCCGGGAATACATCCACATACTGCTCCACCAATATTTGATATGTCAGACTCGCCACATCAGCTTCTCTGAGGGAAAGGCAAGCCAACTGATGAAGGATCGAGTGTAATATCATCTTGGAAAGTCCATCCTGTACTAAAAAGTATACCTTCTCACCGGTGAAGGAGAACCTGGTCCCATCCGTGTAGACACACCACACATTGCACCTAATACAGTAGATCTGAGCATTGAATGTATATAACCAGTCCATACCCATGATGATGTCGTAAGGCCTCGACGCCGCTATGAGGAGATCTCAGCTGAAGCTCTCACATCAGAGAGTAAGCTCACACTGCTGGAAGCAGTGCATAATCCTCAAGCCTACTCTTGTAGGATCTTCTAGCCGTACAGATCAAAATAACAGTTCCGTCGGAATCTCCAAGCTCCGAATGGGGGAAGAGGCCATGAAAGAGTAACCAGAACCTGTGTTAATAAGTACTGAAACTAAGGTGGAGTAGAAAAAGATCATACCTAGAATCATCTCCAGATCCCCATCATCGTAAGCCTTAGATTAATGTAGCTATGCTCAATCATGTCCACCTTCTCCATGTGGACGTTGTGGACCTCTTGATCGTGGTGGCGGTAACAGCTCGAAACGTTGCCCACTACCATCCACTCGAACAGCTGCTCTTCCATGTCTTCTAGTGCTCTACAGACCGCATCGATCGAATCATTGTCTCTTCCTAGGTGATCCTTCTACCATATTCTCATCATATAAACAACGATTCAGACAGTCACGATCTATGTGACCCTAGCCTCTGAATGAGAAACATTTCCCGCTCCTGGCATGTATGTCTCTGCCCTGAGTGCCCCATGAAAACGATCCTGAGTCATGCGGTTATCCACCAGTGGGACTGGTCCTCTTGGACCTCTTTGAAATCTATCTAATGCCAGCCATAGAAGACTCTACTACATGTCGACTAGTTGTGGGTCTTGCTGCTGGAGACTTCTCAGAAAGGAAAATCTCAATATGAGGGCTCTCTACAACACCACTGCCTTCGTTTGGATACTGAGGGAGATCATCGAAGCTTTGATCTCTCACCTGAGCCCCTGACTGAAGGTCCGAGCTGTGAATAATGAGTATCGTACCATATATTTGGAGTAGCATGAGTGGTCGGTGAACCACGTTGAGTACGGTTCCACCATCATGCAACCCTATTAGGGGTGACGTTGCTCCTGTATCCACCATGCACATAGGGTGGCTGGGAAAAACTCCACCCAAAGACTCTCACCACAGCCTCCAGCCAATCCTCAGCTACATGCATGTCCACCTCTCCCCTGAACATGGGCGGCCTGTAGCAATGGAACTTTTGCAACGCACATATGTGGCGTGCATCTTCTGATGTTGGGTCTCATGGCATCTGTGGCCCAATGAGTAGTGTTACCACTGGTGCCTCTTTTGTAAAAGGGCCATGCACTGAGGCCTCATCTCTTGGTGGGATATTTGTGTGTACAACTCTCTAGACTCTCATAGGTCATCCGTGGGGAGGAATCCTGAATGAAACATATGCGACTCGATCAAAAGATTATATCTGATGAGCTGACCTAGTTGATATGACTTAAAGAAATATTTTGAAAACACACACGCAATCAGTTTTTTCATGCACTGAGTCAGAAATCAGTAGTCATGGTCCTAGTGTAGGGATAAGTCGGCCGTCGCAGCAACACTGGACTCTCTGAACTGAAATCCACACTTACTACCATTAACACTATTGCTTCACAGAAAATATCAGAATCCAAAGTTCTGTGGTAGAACTGACTCCTCTGATACCAATTAAACATGACCCGTCCCCCGGGGCCTATACCATGACTACACCAAGCCTGCCTTCAATAGTCCAGAGGCGGGTGACTAGCACCAATGGTGTAAATCCATAAACAGGGAAGTAATTTATTTTATAACATGAAAACACACAAAACAGAATACACTCTGGAAAAAAACACTCAATAAAACTCCATAAGGAGTGCTGAAAAGTAAATGGTGGGTAGGAAATACAAGAACTACTATAATTTACAAAGAAAATGAATGGATAAGTACTGGAAAAACGGAAAAAGGCTCATGGATCATCCACCGTGAAATCCTACCTGAAGGGTAGGTGTATATAGCCTCCACAACACTCCACGTCCGTCTGTCTCCTCCATGTACCATCACGCCATGTGGTCCACCTCTGGGTATCGTCCTATCCTGGAACACTCATCCTCGATCTGCGTTTTCCATCATCGGAGTCCAACACAATGAGGTTCAGGCATATCCTGGGCATGGGTGAGTATAATGATACTGAGTAGGGACCCCGATACCCTCAAGGTCTCACAAAACCAACAAAGATAAACCAAAAAGTATGAAAACAACATATAACCCCACTTAGGTATATGCCCATTTATATATTTATGTTATCAAGTAATCCATATTAATCACGAGGTAAACACAAATGTTACCGACTAAGCTCAAAACATGATTTTATTCAAGTGGTAGTGTCACGTAACATCCCCAGTCACACTATTGAATCCTCGGCTGCTGGAGAACTCCTCCTCTATCGATTATAGTGGGTCTTATGCATCACCATGGTGCTTCCCCCCTAAACATGGACCTCTGAGGTACTCTTCCTTTCGAGTATCGTGGGAGTGATGTGTCACCAAGGCACACCCCACCGTGGGTCTGCTATGTCACCATGGTGCTCCCCTTCGTAGACTGCTAAGGTACATCTTTAGTTGAGCACCGTGGGTCTCCCTTGACACCAAGGTGCTCCCCGATGTGGGTCTTCCGCGACTCCAAGGTTCTCCCCACTACGGCTAGTCAAATCACTCCGAGTCGAGTAGGTAAGAAGTTTTTAGGTCTCATCCAGCTACTAGGTCTCCGCACTAAGCTCGCCCGTCTTTGGGAGGATCCACTATATGAGTTAGAGGTCGATACTCCAACTGTCATGAAGTCCCACGTAGAAGTATCTCAATGGTACTCCATGTCATAAAAGTATCAATTCAATAGAAGCTGTGTCAATCAGATGCCCAGTCTATAAGTTATTAGCCATTTAGTCTCGGGGGCCTAGTTGGATTTATGCACAATCCATCCTGAACCTATCTCAAATATATCCCGAGCTCTAGTGGGGTATAATCAAAGGGACCGTTGCGCTCCAAGAATACCAGCACCGCAGACGGTTCATCAAACAGTCGTCTGGTGCCAATGATATGGCCAATGAATGGAAATGTCGGTAGTAGGCTCGGGTCCTGTCCGACCCGGTCTGACCGACCCAGTATGACCCAATCTAGGCTGACCCAGTATGGGTTGACCCGACCCGTTCAGTTGGGACTGTCCTGGACCCTTGGGGAGGAAAACATGTTAGGTTTGATCTAGGCTCGGGGCTGGTTCGGCTCGGAGCGCCGCTCAGGTGCGGCCCATTGCAGCTCGTCCCCGAGGGCGCGGTCGGGCCAGTTCGGACAGGGTGCTGGGAGGGGGGCCCTGAACCGACTAAGGAAAAAGTCACATCCAGGGTGCCAGTTTGGTCTGGGGGCAGCTCGGGAGGCCGTGAGGCAAGGAACTGGGATGCGGAATGGCATGCCAGCAGGCGGGCCAGCGGGCAGCTTGGAGGCGGCCGGGCCGGCGGGAGGCTGGGTGGTAGCCGGGCAGGCCGGTAGGCGAGCCATTAGGGAGCTAGGGAAGCCAATAGTGATGCGGTCTAGGGTTGATTAGCCGTTTTGGCTGGCGGATGACATGCGGGGGTGGCTCGACCAGAGGGTTGCGGTTCGGCCCGTTTTGCAGTGCGGCTGGGGTGCGGCGCGACTCGTGGAGGCTGCGGGAAGTGGGGTCTTTGCATATTTCCTTCGTCTCCATCAACGCCGCTTCAATGATATGTCTCCATGCCAACGATAATCAAAAATAAGAACTAAAAAGGTGTCTGGCCATGTTGGTTTGGCCCATACCCTCTGCGTTAAGGGTGGTAACATTTGGCTCATCAAGAAGTAATAACGATGAACTTAAATTGATTAACAACCTCTTCAAAAAAAATTCCAACTGAAGAAGAGAATAAGGAATTGAATATTATTCAAAATTAACCCCATACCTTGATCATTGTTCATCGACGGAGTCGCAAGGAAAGAGACGGAGGATATCGTTGTTCGTCTTGTCCGCCACACACATTCAATACTATGGTAATGTGTTGGTTCGTTGACGATGATGACAAGGTCTGTCAGTTTTAAAATACATCACACATCGGTTTCCTCTGAGGAAGATGTCGAATATTCTCCTTGCTAGTGTTCTTCATAGGAAGAACACATTCATCATTCTTTGTTGTGAGATTGGGTTCTTTGATGGAGAATGCTAATCCTCCAAAGATCTCCTCTCCCCAATATTCCACCGAAATGCCAAAAGTGAATAAATAGCCAATAAAAATAATATATTGACTATTATTCTAGTTTTTTGGGTTTAAAATTGAAATTTTAGTGTATAATTTAATGAGATGGATCAATTAATAAATCTATAGGATTTTGCATACTAAAATATATGGTGGCTAAAATAATTAATGGGGAGGTAGTGGCACCATAAATGGTAGAGTAGATCAAGGGGCTCCCCCTCATTAATGAGGGGAGTTGAGAGATTTTCCTCTCCCCACATTTATAGGGGTTGGGTGGTCCCCACCCCTATTATTAAAATTGAGAGGTTATGTGGTCCCGGGTGGTCCCCACCACATTAACCCCACATGGGATGTTGAGGCGTGGGGGTCTCCACCACCATAACCTCTCATGGGAGGTTATGAACAGGTGGACACCACATCCAACCTCCACAAAGAGGTAATAGATCCAGTGGGACCCACCTACAAACTCCCACATGGAAGATCAAATAGAAACATAGTGAAGCTCACCTTATATTTTTTATTTTCCATGAAATCCAAGAAACTAACTTTTATTCTCCTCCCACTGTCGTCGAAGTGAGAGTCTCCTTAAGCGAATACGAGCTTTGTGAGTTCAACAGTGACCTCATATTTCAATTCCGAGCACCGATTCAGAAGTTATAAAACCTCTCTTGTACGTTTACTGAACGTATAAGAAAAAATCTTCAGAAATTGATTTTGGGCACATCGGACCTCGAAATCAAGCCTCGTCAATTTTTATGGACTCGTATAATTCCCATGTATTTATGAAAAAAAATTATTCCATAGAATTTCCATGTATTTACATATTAGGTCCTAATATAAATTAATAAGTTAAATATAATAGTAGAACCATTAAAAAGTTTATATGGGCTCCTCAGAGTTGATAAAAATTTATTCTATAAATCATCGGTTAGATATGGTGTTTGAGTATAACACCCCGATGTTTTTATTTAGCATCATGTTATTCAATAATTTTTATGCCACACAACACAGAACATTGATGTGAATATAACAACAAAATAAAATATGATATATTCATTATTTAAATAAAACTAAATATAATTTATTAATTTCAATGAACTCAACAACTGGATTAACTTATGTTACTCACAATAATATGATTCTTTAAAATCATGCATTATATAAAAGATCTATTTTTTATAATCTATAATATATTATATAATTTATTATTTAATATTATAATTATATTCAAGGAATTGAATATTTTAGTAATAATATGTTTAACTAACATATAAAGACATATAGTTTATGATGTTTTATAAATTACAAATTTTTTAGTAATAAAATAAGAATCATTTTAATGAAAATGATGTGTTTTCACAAAAATTGTATTTTTATTTAAGATTGTTTATTCTTTTTTGATATAAATTATCTAAAATTCATTTTTTATCAATTTTAAAAAAACTTATTTGACAAAATAAATTTTATTTTACAAATATTACTATCAAGATTATCATAGGGTGAATTATTTTCATTTTTCTGAGAAGTTACATTTTTACTGAATAGTGAAAAGTGATGAATTTTATTTGAAATTTTATTTTTGGTTTAAAATATTTATAATTTGAAATTATATATTTAATAGGGATTCAAAAAATTAAAATAAATTTATATCTATTTATCTTATTTATTTCATTGAAATCATTTCCATTTAAAATTTACATTTAAAACTATCATAATTATTTGACCATTTTTTCTTTTAAAATAGGCATTCTTATATCGTATGCATTATTATTTTTAAATTAATTTATTCCACTTCTATGAGTATAAATAACGAAAAATGTATTCCATATTTAAAATAATCATAATTTTTGACAATAATGATTACTGTAAACAATATAAATTTATTAATGTGATTGTGGAAAAAACTGGTTTAACTAGAGGTTAAACATAGAATATATTGTGTCACGTGACCTAGAATATTTTTTAATACACACTGGATGGAAATATTAAGATGGTTAAATCGTTTTTTATATTTTTATTTGTTAGTGGATACTATTGTATGAATTTTACCTATATAATAAGTAAGGTAACGAAAAAATGAAGATAAACCTCACTTGCTATTAATATATATAAAGCTTTTGGATAGCGAAAAAACATTATATGTTCAGTTAGAAATGTAATTTTTAATGGTTAATAAGTTCATATTATCATGATAAGTTATTTTATTTTATAATGATATATAATATCTTTTAATACATAGAAAATTTCAACAAATAAATTATTTATTTAATAAATATCTGAAAAAATTAATGAATAATTTCCAAAGAATTTTAAATTGAATGAATTATTTTTACATTAATTTTTTTTGATGAATACATAATGATATATGATTGAATATAATATATTAAAATTTATTGGTTTTATTGATATTTTTAAATTCATATTAATTCTACATTGTGAAAATCAATATTAATGTTATTTTATAATAAATGATATTTTATTAATTGATTTAAAATTGAAAAAAAAGAACATATATTATTCCAAGTTATTTTCAAATTTTTATAAATATAAAAAATGGTATATTTTATTTTAAAATAATTTTAAAAATTATTATACTATGCCTTAAATGGTGAAAACATTTTCAGTGTGGGTATAGTTATAATTGTTTTTTTAATGTTTTTTGGGATTCTCTTAAAATAAATTTTCAGAACACGTGGTATATAAATTTATAAATTTTTTAATAATATTTGGAAATATTGGATTATTTTTTTTATTAGATATCTTTTCTATTTAATTTTTTTGATATATTAATTAAAATATTAAATTAGTGGTCTTACTATGATCCAAAATGGTAAATATAGAGAAACATAGATGTCAACGAAAAATAATATAAAAATGCACATATATATTTTTTGGTGGATATGTTCCTGAAAAAAATCTACCCTACCGTAATTTATTACTAATTTTAAATGCAAATGAGGTAAGGGAGACAGACAATAGTGAATTTTTAATAGTATTAACAAGAATCCCACTCCACCTTAACTATAAAATGGCACTCACCCCCCCCCCCATTTTAAAACATCTGAAACCATTTTTATAGAACAATAAATGAGGAAATAAATTTTGAACTCTCCACCCTTCATCATAGATACCTTAGTTTTTAATTAACTATTACAATGGTAGGTTTTGATGAGAATTTAAAGAGAATGCCCCCAAAATAAGTAATTTTTTTAACAAGAATCATTAATTTAATTATTTATCAATCTCATTAACTTTATATTTTACCATTATTATATAAAGACAACATTATATTCAATAAAAAATTTTTGGTTTTATTTTAATTTTATGACTTGAAGACTCACACACTTCCGTCAAAGTGGATATAAATCAACATTCTATTATTTGGATGATTAACACTCTGTGAACTAATCTCGTTCAATTTTTCCTTCCCACCACACATGATTGGGTATGATGGTGGACATCAATTATATATATGATATTAAAAAATATAATATATCATGGAAGTTATTATATCATATATATATATATATATAACAAAATACATTTCATTTCCCAGGAGATATAATAACGTCTCTTGTGTGTACGATAGAATATTTCCCCATGTAGCAATGAAATTCAACATTTACTAATTATTTATGTATAAAGCGATTAGGAATAACTCTAATAATTATATTTTAAATAAAAATAATTATTATTATTTTAATTCACTATCCATAAATTTAGGAAGATAATATGTCATCATATTTATTACAATTATAGATAATAACATCACTCATGTAACTATGCATTACCTCCTTCACGAAGTGATGTGACCCTCTTATCACCACCATAACTCATGAATTTCATATATAGGTATAATTAATGAAATTAAATATTATATATGATATTATTATTATTATTGAAAAAAACCTAATACTTTCACTATCACGGCCCGTCCTCGGGCCCGTGCTGTGACTACCCCAAACCCGCCTTCCATAGGCCAGGGGCTGGCGACAAGCACCAAAGGCGTAAATCCCGATAACTGGGAAGGCATTGCTTTTATAAAAGTAAACAAAACACCACAGAGTACAAGCGGAAGTAAAACACCATGTACAAAGAGAAGTTCTGAATGTTAAATGGGTCAGAATACAAACCCAACTGAATGTACATCTACAAATTATCAAAAGTACAACAGAAAAAGAAAACAGCTGGAAGAAAGGAACGAGCTCATGGGTCGTCGTCCTCAGATCCTACCTGAAGGGTAGGTACAGATAGCCTCAACAACTCTCTTGCTCGTCAACCTCCTCCGAGTGTCGTCTCGTCGTGAAGTTCACCTACGGATACTAACTCGTCGTGTGGTCCACCTCCGGGTACTGAATCATCGTGTGGTCCACCTCTGGGTACTATCTAGTCTTCGAACACTCGGCCTCCGTCAGCTCTGCCCGTCGTCTGCAACCAACACAACGAGGTGCGGGCATACCCGTGCAGGGGTGAGTATAACGATACTCAGTAGGGACCCCGAGATCCTCAAGGTCTCACTAAAACCAACATGGATAACCACAAAGAATATCTCAATAGATAACCTCTACTTAGGTATATGCCCATGCATATACCTAAGTTATCAAGTAACCCATCTCAATCATGAGAAAAACACCAAGATCATGAAATCAACGGATAACCACTACCCAGGTATATTCCCATACATATACCTAAGTTACCTAGTGACCCATCTCAATCATGAGGTAAGCACTAAGGTAAAAAGTCTCAGCTCAAACCAGTATTTTCATTATCGAACCCGTAACTGCTGAAGAGCCCCGTCTCTGGAGTGTACAATGGTCATGTCATGACTAAGAGGTAATGCTCACTTAACTAAGACTGCTGAGGTACTCCTCCTGTCGAGTACCGCAGGTCAGCCACCCAAACACAGTAGTACACACCCCCTAGGAGCCTGCTGAGGTACTCTCCGGACGAGTACAGTGGGTCTGCACTATCACACGGGTAGTTCTCCATCCGCCATGTGTGTGCACCCAAACAAAGTAGTTCTCCGTCCACTGGGATAGTCGACTCACTCCAAGTCGTGTCGGTCAAGCAGTCGTTATGTCTCAGTTGGCTACACAGTCACTGTACTCTGTACGCTCATCTCTGGGAGGGTCTACTCCATATGATATAGGTCGATACTCCAAGTATCTCAAAGTCCCACGAAGAAGTATCTCAAAGGACCACCTTGTCATAGGGGTCTCAATGCAACAGACAGCGCGTCAATCGGACGCCCGGTTTGTGAGTTACTAGCCTTTTCATCCCCAGGTCCCGGTTGTTTTTGTGTGCGAACCCAACTGGACATATCTCAACTGTACCCCGAAATCTCATAGGGTATACTCATAGGGACCATTTCTCAACATGATCACCAACACCGCTGACTTTTCGTCAAACGGACGTCTTGTCTTAAAGATAATAACTTTTCCATTCCAAGGGCCCGGTTGGATTTCGGGTACAATCCAACCCGGACACTATCCAACAGCAACCAAAACTCCGGAGAAGTATGTAAAAAGTTCCATCTTATCAAGAGGAATTCAACGAGACAGACGGAACATCAATCGGACGCCCGGTCTGTGAGTTATGAGCTTTTTCGTTCCAGGGGCCTCGTTGGTTTCGTGAGCGAACCAACCCTACCGCACTATGACGGCTTCCAAACCTCGAGAGGAGTAATCCAAAAGATCCGTCTTAGTTAGAGGAAACCATCAAAGTCTACGGAACATGAATCGGACGTCCGGAACTCATGATATAAGTGTTTCCGCTCCGAGGGCCCAGTTGGTTATGTATCCGAACCAACCCGGCCGAACCCAAAGTGTTCCGAAACATTGAGTGCGATATAAAGAAACGACCGTCTGAATCCAAAGATCTCATCACCGCTGACAGTGCGTCGATTGGAGGTCTACAACTCAAGATATGGGCGAAAGATCGTGAGGGGTCCGAAAACGGGGGTTTCGGGCCCGGACTGACCCGGCCCGAGACCCCCTGGGTCTGCCTGAACCGGGTCGACCCGACCCGGGTGTGGGACCGGCCCGACCGGCGGGGTCTGGCCCGGCTGGGCGCGGCATGGCCCGGTCTGCCTAAGCCGGCCCGACTCAGCCAGGTGTTCGGCCGAACGTCCCAAACCGTGGGGGGGGGGGGGGGGGGCGCTGCCCCCACGTGAAGAGCCGCGACCCCGCAGTTGGGGCCGCCCGTGCCGGCAGACGCGGCAGCCGGCCGCGTCCTGCCGATCCCATCCGGTCATGCGTGGTCGTGGGACCATACTCTACCACCGCGGCTGTAGCCGCGGTGTAATCTTCAGGTGGCGCTCCGGGCGCCGTTGCCCCCGACTGCCAGCACCGCCGCACCGGAGCGGCACGCCGGAAGGGGCTTCTGCGGACCACCAGACGTGCTCATGTGGTCCGATTTGCATGCGGTCTTCGCCAGCGGTCACCCCAGGATCCGACCTTCGCTGAAAAGATCCCACAACACCCGTGCGGCTTCGTTTGTCATCACCTATCAATCCACATGTCAAATAACAAAACGCGCCGTCATCGTGGTTCTCCGGCGCGACACGAACGCGCTGATCCCCTTCGCCGTGGCCCGACTCCGTCCGCGGATGTCTTCGGGTTTCTCCGACGTGGCGCGACGTCGTCACATCCTTGTTCATTTTTACGACTCGGCGCGATGGCACCTCGCATTCCTTGCTGCACGTTTCCACGCGGTGCGACGACACTGCGCCATTCCCGTTTCAATCCACAAAAGAAACCCACAAAGGATATGGAGGAGGGTTGGCCGTGTTTGTGCGGTCCGACTCCATATCGTTAATTGATAACAAATGGTCATATTTCACGAAGATAGTCAAGGTAATAATCACGAACAAAATAAATAATAATCCTCAACATCAATCAGCATGAACGAATGATATGCAGATCAACCTGGAATTGGTTGGTCCGCGCTCGTCATTATTTTCTCAAAATATAAGAGAACACCAAAAATTAATTCCCCTACCTTGATAAATGATGTCGCACGTCGGGCGTCGCGAGGAAAGAATTCATAGGCGATATCGGAGTGCGTCTGATGCAGCGTCTCCTCAGTTGTCGCGGAGAAGAGAAAAGATGGAACGTCGATCGTTCTTCACGGAACCGGCGTTCTTCGTCGAAGAAGATATCGTTCTTCGTCGAGAAGGAAGTCCTCTTCTTCTTCACAAGAATTATTTCCCAATCTTCCTTAGCACAAAAAAATCCCTCCCAAAATAAAAAAAAATCTACCCTCGATATTTTATTAACACAAGCCTTTTGAAATTTCAAAACTCAAAACACTTAATTAATTAATTGAGTAGGTTCAATTAATTAATTTGTGTATGTTGTCAGGAGATAAGAGAGGGTTAGAGAAGGTCCTCTTAAATGTTGGGAGCGTTAAAGAGGGGTTTCATTGAGATTTACAAATTAATGAGGGGGGAAAGGTTGTGAGATTAATGGGAAGTAGTAAGGATGGGGCTCGTGTTGGCCCCACCTCACTATTATCCTCACATGGGTAGTTAGGTGCCCCACCCCAACTCCCCCATGTAGGATATAGCCACATATATACAAAAAAAATTATTTGACAATTTTATTCACTTCATATATAACCCACAAATTTTAACTTCTCCTCCCGAGAAAACCCAACAGCGTTAAGGGTCCCCTTGAGCAATTACTAGCGTTGTGAGTTCATCGGTGCCCTCAGATTTAAATTCTGAACACCTGTTCAAAAGTTAGAAAAACCCTCTTGTTGGTTCACTGAACGTACCCAAGCTAAATTTCGGAAAATGATTTCAGTCACATCAGGCCTCGGAATTAGGCGCCATTAGAAACTACGTTCTTGTAAAATTCCAAAGAAAATTAAGAAAACATTTTCCTGGAAATTTTTGGGTCTTTACATTCACAATTTATATATTGATCATTAAAAAGGGGAAGACATTACTCATGCATGGGTACGTCCTACTATCTCCAGAATCATAAAATACATCATTTTTCATATCCATCAATCAATATTGGTTATAGAATTAAATTTCATGTAAAAATACTTTAGTTATGTAATTATATTAATTATTGATATGATATAACAATATAATATACATAATAATGGAAATATCCATGATAAATAATGCAAGATAAAACAATGCATTTAACACAACAAATAATGAAAAAGTGAAAATATGTTTTAAAGGATCTTATAAAATATTTTAAATATTAATATGGATATTTTGTAATTTAAAAAAAAATTTAAAAAATAAATAGGATGTTAATGCACATTCCACAAAAAAATAATTTTGTTGTAATGGATTTCATCTCAATGTACATTCAGAAGAGACTTATTTGTTTTTATTCTAATGTAGAAATTTATGTGATCTATATGATTCCCCTTAACATGTAATATCATTATTCTCTTAATAAAAAATTGTAATTTATTATTAAATTTGAATAAAATCATTCAAGGTGACTTGACAGGAAAATTACCATTTGGTAATTGTTAATTGACAATCTCAGATTCTTATTTATTATTAAAAATCTATTGAAAGAATCACTTCTTTGTGAAAATATTTAATTGGAAATATAATTTCTCATAAATATAAATATTAATATATAATTAATATGATTTTTTCATAAACATTGTACCATCATTACATATGGTATTAACTTTGTATCTTTTTTATAAACTGGGAAAATGTAGAAAAATCTATATGAATTACTCAATATGAATACTTGATTATAAGAAACATTATATTTATTTAATTTTACAATTAAATATTTTTGAAATTATTTGTACTTATAAGCATGTGTGGGCCCCATATAATGATAGTCCCCCAATTCATCAATGGAATCATGATAATAATTAGTTGGCCTCTGCAGATGAGTTTTTCCCATTAGTTTTATGTTATCATCAGAATATATCATATTGGGAATTATATCTTTTTACAAGGATTTATAAAGTCACATAATTAGGCATTTCCTTTATTAATAATTCCATTATTATTATCCATGAGTTTTTATTTATGATAAAATCTACCGATTCTTTTCATTCTCATCACATTGACTAAATGGAATGCGTTTTCAGTTTTTTTCCATACCATGTTTAGTGTTCATTATATATTTATGACATAATCTATTGTAAATAACCATTACCAATAATTTTAGATCACCCTTATTTTTATCCTTCCCCCCATTATATGAACAAGAATTATTTGAATGAGATTCAAGGATTCTGATATTTTACTTCTCTTATTAATTGTTTTCAATTTACAATGTTTAATGTTTATCATAAATGTTTATGGTTTTACAAATATATAAACTATTTGGTTATTTATTATTTGACCCATTGTTTCTATGATAATATAATTAGGTAAGTCATTGAATTGTTTCAAATTTATTTAGGGTTTATATAGGTTATATCATAATAAAATTTGATGATGCATTGGGAATTAGAAGTATGAAAAAATATATTAGAGAAAAATAATAATATGATAGATTGATATGATAAAAATAGAGGGACATCAGAAAGAATTAATAAAGAATGGATTATTTTGATCTCCCTAAGAATGAATCCTTTTAAATATACCACAAGTAGAAACGGTTCTAGTATAGAGGCACCTTTGTGAAATAAATTTAAACATATCGGGTAAGGATTCAATCAATCGTTACCTAGTACTCGACAGATGGCCTTACTGCACACCTGGTTTTACAATTATGGGGGTATATTTATTGTACAATAAATATTACCTTTAGAAACCAGTATTATGTATTATATATATATATATATATATATATATATATATATCCACATAGTGAAAATGTTTATACTGTTGAGATTAGTTAGGAAGAAAATTTTAATTTTTTGCGAATTATTAGAAAATAGCTTTCATTAATGGTAAATATTCATAATTATATAATAAAATATATAATGATAAATTATTGATAAATTATTCCAAGATGAAGGAATGTGAATAACATTTTTGAACATAAATTAGAAGGTATGTATGATTATTTCTTTAATGGTTTTAAACCAATCTATCTAAGGGAGCTAGTCTCCAAAAACTTATCATCACATGAGGACTTCATATCACGTGATAACATGATATAGAAATAATTCACCATGTTTTGGGGATACAATATAATTAATGATATGAAGATGATGAAATATAAAAAATGGATAAATATATTAATGGAATGAAGGATTTTCTAGATCTGATAACTGTGGAAGGAATCACCATAGAAAATATATGAAGGGATTTATAGTTTTCTATGAAAATGGATAAATGTGTTAACATGAAAATAATACGATGTTAAAAATGAAAAAAATTAAATTCAGTATTTTATGTATGTTTAAAGGTAGATCTACAAATAATAAATACCCGAAAAATCAATGGAATATAGTTTCAATGGTGGTAAGGGATCTAGTTCAATATAATTATATTGGTGAAAACAAGGTGGAATAATTAATATGATTTTGGGTTTAGATCCATAAAAATTTTATAAAAATATTAAATTTGTTACATCCCATTAATGATCAATCTATTATATCAATAGCACCATCATGGTTTTATCATTTTAGTTTTTGCTACAGGGAAAATAATGATTTGGGAGGATACATATAATGGTGATGTGAGACGTTTGTTTTTATCATTTATTTTATTGAATTTTCATGTTTTATGTTGGAGAGTTTCACATCATGTAACTAGGTAACATGATGTTTAAGATTCACTAGATGCATGTCATGACATACTTCACGCTGTGAAATTTTACACGATGTGAAGAGATATTTCTAATCATGAATGATTTAAGTAATGAAATTTTAATATGTGGAGAGAAAAATATAGTTGTTCATAAAAACCCTGAAATTCATGATGTGTAATGTAATTAAACACTTTGTAATATGATGAGAATCGAATTTTTAGTTCTAGATCAGGATTTAGGTTACCATTCAGCTACAACTATTCCATTTCTCTCAAAAAAAATCTTCTCTCTAGAGATCTTTGGATTATCCATTCCATCTAGATATATCCATTATGAATTTGATATACTTTTCTGGTTAATTGGGACTAAAAAGGTATGTTATATTTATGTATCATCATTTTCATTAATCAATACAGTAACCTTGGTGTATGATTGTTAGATATATTGATCTAAGATGTTGTTTTCTAACATTATATTCTAAATCCATTATGTGAACTTATTATGGAGGCACTTCATTTGATGGAAGTAGTGCATAAGATGTTATTTATTAAGGTATGTTGTGTTTCCTCTTCCTCTCAATCCCTCATTCTCAACTAAACAAACCCTATAATGTGTGGTTTGGTTTCTAGGGCCTCCATATATGTCATTTGGTTTTCATTGATGGTAGATCCTATTGTAGGCTTGTGCGATCCGAGATTAAGGTAGGTGGTTCCATCTCAAAGAAATGTCAATGAATCTTAAATTTCATGATTAATAAAATTATTTATTAAAGGAATTGAAGTGATTGATGATTTTGAGTTGAAATGATTTTCTAATGAAAAATGGTTTTCCCCAATTGTTGATAAATGGAAAAAGGGTATCTTTAATTCATTTAAATGGATGTGTGAATTGTTATTGAAATTATTTTCAAATAATTGAGATAATTTTGATATTTTGAACATGGGTACCTTTTGTACTAAGTGGAAGGTTTAGCTTGAGGTTATATTATATTGTGTGGATTCACCTTATGAGGTTTTCCTCTTATATTAGTGAGTATATTATCAGCTCTATGTATGTATATGATGATTGAGTTTCAATTTATTTGATTCCCTCCTTGGTCATGGAGTGTATATCATTGGATCAGGTTCCACAGTGTATAGTTCATAGATTAATGGGTACATGTATTCAGCAACACGACCTTTGGTAGTCCACGGTATTAGGATACCTATGTTTCTACAGTTGTATATGTATTGCTTCGATTTTTACTGTTTTATCCTTGATATTCATGTTGATTATTTTAAAAGTTGATATTGAAAAATATTTATTTCAATTGATATACCTTCTTATAATTGAGAAATGTGATAAAAATATATATTTTTACGAGGTTTTATGTAATAAATATTCACTGATTTTATTCCATGTATGTTTTAAATGATAATATATGAATTTTATTATTGCTGCATTCTATGGAAGGTCTTTATAGAATCCTACATAGGCAATTATCTCACACATTCTACACCTCTTCAGTGGAACATATAATTTTTTATGAATTCCATTATAGGTAAAGACAAGGTGCTAGAGTAATGTGGAGAGGTTTTGTTTCAACTGTGATTGGAAGCTGGTTGTGAGATGGTTGGAGTTTGTCCGTGACATCGCTAGGATTAGTTGTTTAATTATGGTTTGTTGTAGTTGTAAATTCCTTTTTTAAATTTATTAACAATTACAGTTCTGTTTCTTTTTCTTCTTCTCACATTTATGGAATATTGTAATTAGTATGTTGATGTATCTTTATTTTCTATGTTTACATATAAGCTATGTGTTTTTATAGGTTGGAGAAATCGTTCCTTATAGATTTTTAATCCATACATTGGTTCTTGTCGACAGCCCATGGGGATCAGGAACAACCTTTGGGAATGTCACTGATCTGGTTGGGTTCCAGTTTTGAGGATAAATTTGGATTTTTATTTACACAATTGATGTTATTCACATAATATGTATTATGAAACATTTATTTATATTACTACAAAACTATTTTATTAGTGATTTTAGTGAATATTTTGAATGAAAACATGAAAATGGATTTAGTATAAAGTCACACTATTATGGAAGTCACATGGTTATGTGAAAATAACCATTAATATCTTCTTGAGGTTGAGATAATTAATTTTAAATAAAAAGATGATTAATATGTATAATTTATCTTCGATAATACTATTTATCCTTGATTTAATTAATGATATAAGGATTTTATAAATTCGTTGTCCTTCTTTCTATTGTTTTAGATTACAATATTCTAGATGGTTGATTAGTTTGACCTTTTATAAAATTGATTAAGAAAAATAGTTGATGATATTTTATAGATTACATTATTAAATCACCATATGAATATTTATTCTTATTAGATAACTTGTTCAAAACCTTTTTTTAATAATAATTGTAACACACCAAAAATTCAAAAAGTGTAAATTTTAGTTGATAATGTATAACCTCTTTGAACTTTTTTTAATTAAAAATTTAAATGAAATTTAGTAAATATATATCTTTAACTGAATTCAATGTCATGTTAGATTTAGTTTCATATAACAATGCGTTTCTTCATAAACTTATGTTACCCTGAATGCCATGTTTTTTTATAAAAAACATAACATTAATAAAATAATATTATTTAATATTACAAGATATAACATAGATGTTAAATTAGATGTTATAAATATAATTAACTAAGTAATGAAAATACATGGTTTATAAAAATAGTTACGGAAATCATAGATTACCAATTAATTACAAATGAATGTAACAACTAGTTTAATATAAATGAAATATTTGTATGCTCAAAAAGAGATTTTATTGTAATAAATAAAATTAGTCACAATTATTGAATGTTATTAATAATATATAAATATATATTATATTATATTTTGTTTTAATTTATGGAAATATATTTTATAAACATATGATATGAATAAATCTAGTTGTATGCTTAAAAGTTATATTTTTTCAAAAAATGAAATTTTGATTCCATTTAATGAGACAAAAATTATAAATCGATTAATTGAAAATTTTATAAATTTTAATTTAAAAAAATATAATTTGGTTTTAAATCATTACATAAAATTATCTTATGGTGAATTGTTTGTATTTTTCTGCAAAAGTTCCATTTTTTGATGAATATTAACAAATACTACATTTTTATTGAAAAACGCATTTTTGATAATTTAATTATATTTTTAAACTATATATTAAATTTTATTATTTATAAAGAATATAAAATTTAAATAAATTAATATTATCTAGTTAATTGGTATAATTTAAAATTGAAAAATTCATATAAAATTATTCTAATCATTTGAACATTTTTAAATTTAAAACCAACATTTTTGTCCCATCTGTGGAATAAATTTTAAAATAATTTCTACAAATTTTGCTCCAAGAATTTTGAAAATCAAACTCCATATTTTTAATAATAATTATTTTTAATTTCTAATAAATTATAAAAAGTTTTTGACAAAAATCAGTATTCAATGATATTAAAATTATTTATAGTGATTAATGGAAAAAGTGAGTTTATCATGGGACTAAACCTCAAACATGAGGTCCAAAATAACAAGTTCATTTGTCAAAAATTAATTTTTAAAAAATATTTCCACCATACCCTATATTTTATAAAGTTTTAATGATGGATTAATACAATGTAAAATGAAAACACTGTATGTGGAACTGGATTTTAGAAAATGTACAAGAAT
The DNA here is from genome assembly GCA_963277665.1 of Viscum album. NCBI lineage: Eukaryota > Viridiplantae > Streptophyta > Magnoliopsida > Santalales > Viscaceae > Viscum > Viscum album. The sequence goes on along the minus strand of OY728133.1, from coordinate 963,615,859 downwards.
GCCACTCCTCATCCACTTTAAAAAGCCTCTAACTCCTACCACTTTTTCACAGGTATAAGGTAAATTTTATCATAAAAACTACACTAATAAACTCCTAAATTCCATTAAATTTATCTATAATCATCAAATTTTTAATGTAGTCCAAACAAGGAAGTAATTTTTTATTCAGAATTGAGTATCCAGATATATGACATAACATTCTTCAACAACCACTTTCATTTTATATATTTATCGAACCATGAAAATTTGATTATTCAATTTGTATATAATATAATAATAATATTATATATAATGATAATTTTTTGATTCTATGATTGTATCCTACACATTCTGAATCATTTTTTGAAAGGGATATTTAATCATCATTCGTTTTTACGGTGGACAACCACATTACAATCCGATGTCATTTGTACTTCCATTTACCAAATTATTTGGAAGAAAACAATTATAGATTAATAGATTATATATGATATATATGATAATTATAATGAATATATTCTTCTTTATCATTTATAAAATTCATTCCATAATTATTTACATTTTATAGGAATACAATAAATTTGTTTGTGGACATGTGGACTATCGCCTCCTCAAAGAGATGTGGTTTGTTTGATACAATATAGAGAAAGTATTATGATATTTTTTGAAAAAATTATAAATAGATGATAATGATATTATAAGGGTTTGATATTAAATATATATATATGTGTGTGTGTGTGTATTCCTTTTTATATAAGATAATGAATTTAAGGCACATTCATACATATGTAGGACCAATCAAATTCATGAAATGTGTATTTAATTTCCAATATCCATATTTTATGGATTATTATAAATACATGTGTACTCAATATAAATTATATTTGAATAATAATTTATATTCTATAAATCATTAAATCATGGTCAATCTAAGAATTAAAAAATTTCATCTCAAATAAAACTCTAAAAACATTGCAATGAAAAATTGATATAGTAATAGTAATGAATGAGTGAGAATAGACGATCAATAAGAATTAATATGAAGTTATTATATGATAAAATGAATCTAATAATATTTATGGAATAATTTATTAATTTGTTTAAAACATTTATAAAGATGATATAAGACTTTCACCCAAACAAAAACAGAACGTAAGAGATTTAATCGTAATTTTTATTCATTGAGGCATATTTTATTATTGGCCTCTTAATTTATTAAATATGATATACATACTACCAATTTAATGTGTAATATCAATTTTAATATATTATTTAGATTATTTTAAATATAAATTTTAATTATTTCAACAATGTTTATTCTAACTTAGATTTACCCTCTAGTAGAGAAATTTTATAAATAAATTCCATTATAATTAGGATATAGAACATAATTAATGAAAACAATATTCGATGATTATTTTTTTAATTATTTAAAAATCTATTTATTTATTTTGAATTCCTATATGTGTATTATACTTGATAAAAATAATCGATTAATTTATTGATACTCAAATGAATGTTATAGTCTTTTCTTGGGTTTACATCACAATCTATTTTTTAAAGGAATTTTCATACTCTAAATTCCAAAAAAGGAAGTTATTTAACCAATATTTATTAAAAACATTAGTTATATTATCGTATGGTTATTCTTGGAACATTTTTAATAAATAGTACATTTTCCACTATTTTTTACTCAAAATGATTTAGAAGATATTTTTATGAATACCTGACACCATTTTATCATTATTCAGAGACCATGTTTTATTCTAAAAACCTTATTTTGATAAAAATGGTTATCAAAAATGTTTTTTCCATTAAAAAAAATAAAATTTAATTTATTTTTTACCCTTTTTTCATTTAAAAATGTTTTCTAATGAATAATCTTGTCTCTTTTTGAACATTTAAATTTTATATAATTTTTACCTTTAAAATGGAATATTCTTTTTACCTTGTATGAAATATATTTAATTACCCATTATCATTTTCATAAAAACTCATTTTATTTTCTAAATGTTACGTTTTTTAATTAATGTTTTTATTAATGTTATTTTCAAATAAAATGATTTTTAAAAATAATTAAACTAAAATCATATTTTCTTAAAATATTTTTAAAATGATATTCTTATATTATTCCCATTTGGTAATGAAAATAACCCTTTCATTTTACTGCACTTTAGATATATTGAATTGATACCATACATATTCTTCTTATGTATGGTGTATGATATATTTGAAATAGGATTGTATTGAAATTCATTTCATTGATTCGTTTTTCACTTGAAATAATCACTTTCTTGTGATCATTGGGCCTTGAATTTCACCTAATTATCCATATAATTTATTATGGTTATCATCATTTCCTAAACCATATTAATTTTTTACATAGAATAATTGAATTCATTATTATTTTATATTCTGTAGAAGTAATGATAAATATGAATTTGTTATTCAATATAGATATTTGATTAGGAAGATTGTTTCTAAGTTTGAACAATTGTTAAATATATTTGGAATTCATTGGACATGCACTATATGGTTTGGATAACAATTAATGAAATCCCCTCAATTAATATAATTAATTTTATGAGAAGAAATCATGTTTCTAACTGAAGATAATGTGATTTAATTAAAGATGCTTTAAACCATTTAGAGAAATGGTCATTATGGTAAAGGTATCTCATTCATGGAAAACATATAGTCAAATAAATAATCATTTTCATTCATTGGAAAATCAATTATTACTATTATCCATGGGATTATTGATTTGAAAATTTCTATGTATGCTTTTTTATTCACATATTATTGATTACCTAAAATGTATGTTATGTTCTTTACCTTTCTATACAATTTTGGATCATTATTAATAGTTTATTGATTAGATGGAATGTGTGATCAGTTATAACAGTTACATATTGATTATGATCATTGATTCAATATTTAGTCCATTATACATATCCCTTATTGAGTATTTGGGCTCATGCATATTTTTCATTCCATTACATAGGATTCCCAATAGTGTTATATGAATGATATGCAAGGATGCACTAGATGGGGTAACGTTATTCGGGAAATGAAATTCAGCTGTTTTTTTTAAATCATAGTACAAGATTCATGTTTATATCTAATTTATCAAGACTACTAAATAGTTCAGTCCATTGGTATGTTATTTAGTACTATCACATGCCACAGTAATGGTAGTAGGTACTGTCTTTAGGATTTCTACGTTTGAGTGGCTATAGTTGGTATTAAATGATGTTTAGTATAATACATTGGAACTATATTTAATAAAACATATATTATGGACCAAAATTATAGTACAAAAATTGAACATATGTATATAAGAACATCCTAGAATTTTGGTAAGGTAGATATAATGTGGGTATTCCATGAAATGATTTTATGTCTATATTATACATGTTTTCGATGTTTTGGAATATATGTTCCTAGTGGTGAAAATGAAAAAAGAGTGTGTCGGGATTGATTCGAGTAAAACATGGTACATGAAAACCTATATTACATTTCCCCAGGTTTTAAACTCCTTGAGGATATGAATAGAATAATTCAAATTTCTTTTGTAACCAATTAAAAAAAATTGGAATATATAATTACAATGAATGACCATGGTTAATCATAAGATGTTTTATATTGAAAATGTTGTGTCATGATTCATATATAAAAAAAATGAGTATATATTTTTCACTCTATAAAAATTGATACTCATTATATGCATTCTAGTCATAAACAATGGCTAGATCCAAACGAGTTATGTTAACATTGATCATGAAGGACTACATATAGGAAATGAGTTAACAAATGAGGTTTGGATATGGGTGAAAGTTATTGTGTGTAGGTCTAATATGTTTTCCCAGAATATGACAAACAATATATAAAATAAAAACTACCAAACTCACCGAATAAAAGAATGATGGATTATTCAGGGATAATGAGTGGTGGATACCATAGGTAAAATAATGATAGATTTACGTTATTCAATTAATATTCAAGGAGGAAATAGGGAATATGCCTCAATGAAATGGGGAAATGGTTTATGTTTAAGAAAGAACAACATAATGAAAATAACTTCCGAAGAAAAAATAATATTATAATGGAATGAATAAAATCACTTCCTGATGATCTATTTGTAGTTAATTTCCTTTAATATATGAAACTTCTCAATTTACAGAGTGAATTATATATTCTAACAAATAATCCATAAAACAAAGAAGGACCTATGTTAAAATATATGGAGGAATTATTTATGTACTTTGATAGAATTGAAAACATTTTTTAAAAGGATAGAAAATGATTAAATTTCAAATATGATCATCATATTTATTTTGGAAACATTATTAAAATGGGATTAGAAAGGGGAATCATGTATATCGGGTGGCAACCCATCAAGTCGGGCAAGTCCACAAGATATAAAACCATGACCCATGGCCGATAATGGTTTAACACCAACCAGTGACCTATGCAATTTGATGTTTAATAGGTAAAAGTTTTTAGTTAAAATATTTGATGAATATATATTAATGATGGACCAATTTTATTATTTTTTCATGTTTATGGATTAATGTAACCATATTGGTTTTGAAAAAATGTTAGGGACAAATGGAATTAATTGTCAATTTTTATGGGCTTTGTGATACATTACTATTATTTTATAGAATCAACAATAAATGATAAAAAAATTTATGTCCCTTTCATGATGTAATGAAAAAATTTTAAATTTACCAATGAAAATATATGATTACGACTGATTTTTTAGAATTATGTTATGTTTGAATATTTTTTTTGTATCCCATGGTAGTAAATTAATTTCTCAACATTAGAAAAATTGTCCACAAATAAAATGTTTTGATAATACCTTAATTTTTGTTGAACTGATAGTCCTTTATATCATAACAAATTTAAGACATTTTGACACTAAACATTACACAGAAAAGCAATTTTTTTGATCAATACCTTAATAATTGACTATAATTATTTACTCAATTCCTTGTAGTCCAAGTTTTCACTTATAATTAATTATCTCTTACCTTGAAGCGTAATAATAGTTTATTTCTTGTGAACATTATACTTTTACTTCTATATAATTAAGATGGTATATTTTACATTATTTTATGACTGTATTTTTCAATATTTTAATTTTAAAATATCAATCCCTTGGTTACAAATATTGAGTTTCAATTAAGAGAACAAAATTTATTTAAGGTGGGAAGAATTTTACTCTTTGAAAATTCTTAAATAGTTAGATTTATTTGATATCATATGACCTCATTGTCCATTAGTGTATATTTAATATTTTAAATAATTCTAATATATTATATATCTCACAATGAATCCAATACATAGTACACTTGACTCACACACAATACTGATTTTCTTCGATAGTATATAATACATGCCACAACAAGTTTTTAGGAAAAAAATATATTATTAATATAATGTAATATTATATTATATTATATAACATAGAATATAAATTACAGTGAATAAATAATATTAACTAAATTAAAAAATATGTTTTAAAAAATATAAAATGAACTCATTGGTTACAAATTAATTAGAAATCAAAATAAGAACAATTACAATATGAAATATTTGTTTTTATGATCACACTGGTTTTTTATCCAAATGAATAAAATTTATAAATATTAGTTAATGATATTAAATATATATATATATATTATAAATAACTGAAATAATCTTTATTTTATTTAGATATCTTTAATATTAATAAGATAAGAATAAATCCAGTTTTATGCTTAAAATTGTATTATGTAGGGAAAATTTTCCTCCTTTAAATGGAACACCTATTTTAAATACAATTTTTGAATCGTTTATAAATTGTAAAATTAAAAAATAAAAATAATTTTTTAAATTAGTGTTGAAAAGTTTCCTTGGGATGATTTTTTTTAATTTTTCTATGAACATTCATTTTTTCAGGAATAGTGCTAAATATTTTATTTTAATTGAAAACTTATTTTTATTCTAATTAATATATATAGTTAAATTATATTTTTCATTTTTAACTTAAAATTATAGTAATTAATCATTAATTAATCTAATATGTGTAATTTTTTTCAATTTCACAGTGAAATTGGATATTAAAATATTTCATACTCTTGAAAATTTTTACACTGAAAACCAACATTATCATTATGTTTTTGGGGTTAATTTAATATTAATTTATTCCACATATGTTAATGAAATTTAGAAAATGAATTAAATATTTTAGATAATAATATTTTACAATGTCGATTATGTTCAAACATGTTCCATATCAATAATATATGTAAATTAATTATAATTAGTTTTAGAGATTTTGAGAAAAATTAAATTAACAAGGGAATAAACAGTAATCCTAAGAGCCAAAATGACCTAGAATCATATCCAAAATCCATTTGATATTAATATATAGACACTATACTCAATATTAATTAATATATTATTCATTTGATCCACTTTAAGGGACAAATCAATGGGTGATTCACTTTTAAAAAATTTAGATGAATGTCACTCCTCCACTGTAAAAAGTAACTCAACCGTCCTACATATCAACATGAATAAAGCCATTTTCCTCATCAAAATCATGAATAAAATAAGTTCCTAACTTCCATCTAATCCCCTGATAACCATAAATTTGTGAATCAATCCATCTAAGGAATTATTTTGGTATGAACATAAATGAGTTTTCAGAACATGAGGTAACAATCAACAATGATCACATTACTTTAATTTCATTCTATAAGAATTAAATTCTTATTATTATAAGTTTATATAATAAAATATGCATATAAAATATACTTATATGTTTTATGGTTAATATATATACCTATAATTTAACACACATTAATCAATTGGGATACACAATCATCGTTCCGATGTACGGAGAACTACCGCCTATCGAATCAATGTCGTTCGTTCTAATATTCAAAAAAATTTATGTTTTTAAATAATTATGTTTAAATATAAAATAAATTATATATTTGAGATTTATTATGTATTTATAATTCTATAGTGTTTATATAATACAAGAATTCATTCTATCCATTTTATGTCAGTACGGTAACGTTTTTTGTTGGCGTGTCTACAATTGCCTACTCAAAGCGATTTGATTCATTCAAGATAAACAATGAATGTTTTAAATGGTGGGTTTAATTAAAAAATGTGAAATATATGATTATATTATGATACTACATTGATAATATATATATATACCACTTACTATTGAATTTTATAATTAAATGGATGGGGCGTAAACGTGTATCTATGGTCTACAATCTCTATGAACGATAAATTTCATTTCCAATCAAAAAAGGTTTGGGATTATTATAAGTTCATATGTAATAAAAATATATGATATTTAAATCATGATTAAAATTACATTTATGATTAAATCATGATCCAAATTAGAATAACAATAATAAAAAATCAAAACATACACAAAAAACAACGAAATTAAAACATAAAATAGTAATAATACTGAAAGATTATTATAAAAGATGAAATAAGATAATATTAGAAGGTAATATATTATAAAATTAATATTAGTGTTGTTTTGGTTTATATTAATATCATTTTAATCCCTTTATAAAATAGTTTAATGTTTGTTTTTCCAATATGAAACATGATGTAATGGACTTCGTTTCAATTTCAATTATTGGAGGAATATCTTATCATTGTAAATGTATATTCTTATATATAGTTTAAATACATCCATTGTGATATATAATATTGTGAATAAACAGTTATTCGTGTTATTTTTAGTTTCAATTTTAATTATTTTATTCAACGTGATTTGAAAATGTAATTTTTATGTGGTAAATAAATATCATAACCCAATTATATTTTAATTGGGTTATATTAATTCCTCATTCTTATTAATATTGTAGGATTTTTGTGTAATGATTTTAAATTAATACTGATTTATTTCCACTTATTATTTTTTTACTTATATTTGATAAATATAATCAATTCCTTGATTCATTCTCAAATCAATGTTATACTCGGTTTAATGTTTTACATCACAATACAATTTTATTTTGTATTTTTTACAATTGAATTTTCACTAAAGCAAACTCTTGGATAATTATTTAATAACCCCTTTATCTAAGTCTCCTATTGAATCTCATGACGTTTTCATGTAATATAAACATTCCTTCCACTCAATGTTTCTCAATATGTTTTAAAAAATGTTTTTATGATAACATGATGATATTTATCTCTTTAGTCAAAGAAACCACCATCTTATAAAAACCCAGTTTTCTAAAATGGATAAAAAAATTTATTTAATATATTTCAGATTATTTTTAAAATTATTTTTTCACATTTTTTATTTTATGAACATTTTAAATAGAATTTTTATTTCAATTTTGCAATATGTATGTTTAATATCTTTTTTACCTTGTAAAATGAATGTACTTTTTACCTTATAAGACATGTATAGAATTACCGATCATTATTTACATGAAGACTCTTTTTCACATTTAAAGGATATTTAATTAAATAAACTATTCTTGAAATTTATTTTCAATGAAATGTATTTTAAAAATGTTTTCCAAAATAAAATGGATAATGCGTTCAAGAATTTTTCTTAAATAGATTTCCTTATAGTGTTTGTATTGATCAATGACAACAACCATTTATTTTAATCCATCTAGGATATATTATATTGATACCATCCTTATTCTACTACAATATGGTTTATGATTTATTTTTACAATGATAGTCAAGAAATTAAAATCGATGTTTCATTTTCTCCCTTGATATATTCATTATCCTACAATCATTGGACATTACATTTCCCTCAATATACTTATCATTTGTCATGGATGTCTTAATTTCACCGTCTATATAACATTATTACATATGGTAGTTACAATTATAATTATTTTATTATTTGGGGTAAATATAGATAAATCTATATTCATTAATGAAGTATTATATTTGATAAATCATATTATTTATCAATTAATTTATTATTTGATATTTTTAGAATTATCTAGACATGAACAACATGGGTTTTGGACCAATTAATGAAATCCCATCAGTGAATTTGTAGTTTCATTAGAAAAAATTATTTGTGTGTCTTAAGAGACTGGGTTTTCACCCATTATATTTTAGACCTTATATAATATAGAATATTATAGTAATTTTATCTTGTTCATGGGAAAAATAACATCTAATAATTATGCATTTGTTATTGATAATTAGTTTATTATTATTATCCAATGGATTATTGATGTTATATTATAAATGGATGAATTTTAAATTATACTTTATTAATTACGTGGAATGTGTATTTAGTTATTTACATTTCCATGTTTTTTATGATATTAATTCTCAGTTTATTGATTATATAGAATGTGTGTTTAGTTATTACGTTTATATATTTATTATTCTAGTTTAATCATTATTTATTCTTCTATAAATAACCATTATCAATCATTTGGGATCAGCTTTTTTTGGTTTCCTTTCTCTAGGATTCCATGAAGTATACTAAGAAATATATGCATGGATAATGTTATTGGATAAATGTTATTATAAATAAATATTGTTATTTGGGTATTCAATTTTATTACAATTGTACTTTATTTTTGTATATAACCGATAACCTAAATTTTTTTCCTTTGAGATGCAATTTAGTTTTATGTTATTTAATTTAATATTATTGGGCATCGACCATGATATTTGTGGGTCTAGTTAACTACAAAAAATAGATATCTATTGAATGAAAAACTATTATATTATGTATCATATGATTCGATAAAGTTTAATTTATGTTCTTGGGTTAAAAAAATCAATTTTGGATATTAAGTGATTAATTGAGAAGTGATTGAATAACACCCAAATTATAAAATTATGATTTTGAAATAAAGGAGAACTAGGAAAGTATATTTCTAAATATTCTTTTGAAACAATATAATTCCTCTTATTTAAGATTAGGGTATTGGAAAATATTATACTAGTACCTTCATTTCTGATAAAACAATAGACTTTTTTATATTCATAGATTTTATGATTTTAGACCCTTAACCTTCTATTGATAATTCAATGTCTTAGTATCGATGAACCCAACCAATATCTAAAATTATTTTTGTGTCATATACACATCAGCACTTTCAAACAATTCATTCATTTTTGGAAAGCTAGTAATATATTATCTGATGTGTAATTTTTTATCTATATATATCTTATTAAGTGTCTATTCTATTAACCATTTTAGAATTTTGGTTTGTCAACAACTAAATATTAAAATGGAAAACTCTATATTTCTGAGATCATGTATAAATTTTTATAATGCATTTAAATTAATATAGTTAGAATGTAATACTCATAATTATTATAAAAGTACATTTTATTCAATAGGGTGTATGTCCAACAACACTAAGCATATAAGAAAATATAACGACGATTGATTATATCATAAATTTAATTTTAAGAATAAATTTAATAAATTTTGTATATTTTATTGAATTTAATAATTATTTTATCATATCGTTCATAGAAGATTTATTTTCTTCAAAAACATATGTTACAAACCAGGGTATTTTTTATTAAAAGATAATATATTATTAATATTATTATATAATATGACAATTATAGCTAGTAAATTTTAATGGTGGGTAAGTATATGATTAAATATCTAATGAAAATATATATTTAATTTTTTTTATTAATTAACTATTTCTTTTTAAGAAAATTATAATCATAGGAATGAAAAAGAAAGGTTTTCTCGAAAATAATATTTTCTAAAGAGATTTTTTAATAATTCATAGTGTACTTAATTTAAAATTAATTTTACAAATATTATTACAATTTATTTAAAAAAATTAAATATATGCTTTCAAATTGTAATATCAAAATTTTCTAAGGGTGAATTTGCTAGTTTTTTTGACCTGATTAATTTTTTTTCAAATTGGGAAAATTAATAAATTTTAATTGAAAACTACATTTTCAATTATAAAATATATAATGTTAAATTATATTTCAAATTTTATTTAAAGTATTATTAGATAAATTATTTTATATATTAATAAAATTTATTTCAATGGAATAATTTCTGTAATAAATTTTGGAACAAAAACATTATGACGCTATAATCTTTTTCCACTTTGAAACCATGCATTTATGTCCTATATATGGGATTAATTTTGAATAATATTCATCCTATTATTTTATTATAATTTTTAAAAAAATTAGATGTTTTAAATAAGAATAATTTATATTAGATAATGAGGTTAAATTCATTTTTACTATAATTATAAGGAAAAATGTTACAATTTATTGTACAAATTACGATAAAAACGAGTTTACATAATAGGTAAACTGTGATTATAAAGTCTAAATGAACAAAAACATATTCAAAACCCATTAGATGCAAATATTTATATCATCAAAAACTTATTACTTATTTTAATGAGTTAATTTCTTATTAATTCGTGAATCTGACCCCTATAATACGATAATTTTAGGATAGAAAAAAACTGAAAAATTATTTGCTTTCAATATTTGAAAAGCATTGGGATTGGGAAAAAATCATATGTCTAGTTATAAATATTCTTTGAAAATACAAATAATTTTATTTCATCATGATAATTTAATATAATTTTTATCAATATAATATAATTACATTAAATTATTAAAAAATTCCAATACATAAATTATTTATTTTATAATTAATTAAAATAATTAATACAAAAAATCTTATAAGTAAGGTAAATTTAATGAGTTATTGACTACCAATAATTATATGGATGATAATGTCATGTTAAATAGGTGAAAACATAATCAATCAAAATTATATAATGTCATTTATATCACTAAATTCAAATCACATAAATAATGACATTATTTACATTATAGTATTTTGTAATAAATGATTTTCTATTAAATGGTTTAAAATTAAAAAAAAAATCTTATCTTCTACCAAGATATTTTAATCTATTAATAAATATAAAATTTGTTCCATCAATATTACAATTTTTATTTTAAGGTAAACAAATATACCCCATAATAGTGGAAAAATTCTAAGCACTATTAGGTTTAAATAGTGTTTTCAAGCATCATAAACGCTTTTGTTAAATTTATTTTTCAAAAAAATGGAATTTTAATTTATAAATTAGACATGAAATTGAGAATTTGTGGTTATGAATTATTTAATAAATATTACTTTAATTTATACCTCATTGATAACTTTTATTGGTTATTAATTTAGTTACCTTATTAAAAACCAAAATAGTTTTTGTAGGGAAACATAAAAGTTAAATATTATCATTATAAAATCGCACTTATTTCATTATGTTGGAGGTTTTTTCAAACAGATTATCCATATTACAAAATATTATTAAATTTCATAACCACATTAGGTAAAAAATTCCTCCCAATAGTCAATACATTAGAGTATTCTAATATATTCCTCTTTTACTCATTTGTAAAAGAACACTGATTCCCCTATTATTCACAACACTCAAGACATTTTCCTCAAAGAAACCCTTAAAAAATAAATTTAAAACAATGATAATTATATCCTAGATACATTATTTGGGAAAAAATTCATTCTAATATTTCATTTGTCATAATAGAAAAACACATACCATTCCAACAAATGGGTTATGAAATAATAGGTCATGTGTACGGCAGATTACCACCTCCCGAAGTGATGTCATTTTTTTCGATTACCAACTCTCATGGTCATTTGTGATTATGGATATAAACTATATACATAATTTTTAATAAATTATTTCCCATATGGATCCGTTATATAATATTTAACTTATTAAATTCCGTTATATAGTTGGCATGATAATATCCCATGTGTTCACAGTAAACAACTGACCCATTAGTCAATGTGATTCTTCTATCACTAACATTATACAAGGAAGGTGATAAGGATTAAATTTCAAGTATTTATTTGATATAAATGTATTATTTTTTAAATTCATTAAATATTATTCATTTTTAAATTAATATATATCACATTAGTATTTTTTCACTTAATAATACTAAAATCATTGATGTATATACACACTACCACAATAACAAAGCGCTGTGAATCGATTTTAATCACCACGCCACATGAAATATATTTATAATTGTACCTAAAAAATAATATATATGATATTATGATTTTTAAATAATGATAATATATTACATACCCACTTTCTATAATTATTATTTAAAAATTGAATACCCTACTCATGCATATATACGACCTATTGTATTTATGATCATTATATATAAATATTTATCAATTTTTATATATGTAATTTAATCATGGATGAAAAGGTAAAATAATAAATATTTTTTAAATATGTCATGATATTTATTCTTTAGACGATATATTTTTATAATATTCAGATGAATCATAAAATTCATGAGAAATCATTCAAGGGAAAACAAGGCAATTAACATTTGAAATTACAAAAATAATAAATGATTATTAATGAATGGGAATTAAGATGTTATAAAATCATCATATATGATATTATTAATATTAATATAGTTTATGTAAAAGTAAAAATCATTTTTAAAACCAATATATATGAGTTTAGTAGATGCTCAACCAAATGTAATCACGGGGTAAGGGATTTACACTATATTTACAATTCATTGATACATATTTGTTTTCACATAGATATATATATTTATGTGGTGCATATACATAAATTTGACATTTAATATCATATTTAATTCATTATTTGTAGTATTTTATGATTCAAATTTAATTATATCATTTAAGTTGATATGACATGAAAACTACACATTGGAAAAAATCCTTGTGTTATATCACTTTATGTTGTGATTGTTAACATTATCCTGAAAAAAACAAACCCATGAGATTATTTGTTGAAAGTAATTACATTTATACTAAATATGGATATTATTTTATAATGGATATGATTATTTCCAAAATATTATTTCATTTTTATGTATGGTATTTTCATTTTATGTTATTTTATTTATTGGGGATATACTTATAAATTATTACCCTTTAATCAACATATTTATTTTATCATAAGGCATATTGTTTGTTGATTTAATTTTTTATTCAATATATATGGAATTATTTAGAAATTGAGAAATGGGTAAAGAAATATTAATTGTTTCCCCTCGATCAGTCAATAGTCTCATTAGATAATTAGTTAGCCAAATCATATGTGTCTTTACCCAGTAGTTTTTAATTTTTGTGTGAATTGATCTTGAAGAATATCATACTATGTGCCTAGGAAACCTATCATTAAATAATCAATGATTTCATTAATTTATTATTCAGTAAATTTTATCCAGGATAATTGCATTATAACTTAATCTATGATGCATATCATTATTTTCTTATTAATTAAAGGGAATCTGATTTCAGTTATTTACCTTTCCTTATTTATTATATCTTATTGATTTATTATAGATTTATCTATTAATAAACATTTTAATGAAGTTTATATAAGAATTAATTAATTCTATTCCACTAGAAATAATGATAAAATTTTGGAATGATTTTCTTGTATACTACGCTTTTACATTTATTATAAGTTATTTTATTTTCAAAATGTGAAATGGGTGTTATGTATATAAAATGGTTTTAAAAAACTAAAAAAATATTATTTCCATTGTGATTTGACCCCTTTTAAAAATTCTAATGTAATAATGAAAGACACCTAATATAATATAATGGTTTTGGGGGTTTCTATATTGATTTTGGTGAATAAGTCTTCTAAAAAATAATATCTTGATAGAAGGTTATGTGATTTTGTAAGAATGGAAATATGGGCCCTTGTTTTATCAGTACTTTTGAGATTATTTATGATAATAGGATGGTATCTTATCATTCTTCCTTTCCCCCAAATCCATCTCAGGTTCTGGATGTGTTTCTTGTATATCTCTTAAAGAAGAACATATATAATCATTTAAATGTACAAAAATCTGCGTTCATAAAACATGATAATGTTATATATTTTTAAGAACATATTAAATATATTTAAGATCATATAGAAAATGTTACATAAATAAATCCACTTATATAGTCAATTATTTTTAGAAACCCTATAAATTTTAGGAAACTCAACGGTAACTTGAGGATATCATGAAACAGAGATATCATCATTATTTTGTATCAGAGTGATACAATTTCAAGGGTGGCTTTCATTTTAATGGTGTCAGAGTGTAGAAAATTGAAATTATATTACATATGTCTCTATAAATAAATTTAATTTCATTGATATCCTTCTTAGTAGACAGTAATGAGTTTTCCAAATTGTAATATGTTTCTAATCCTAATATTTAATATGATAGTTATCAAACTATACATTGAATTGAAATATATGAATAAGAATATTTTTTTAATAAAAATTAATTCCATACTCAATATAATTTTATTTATTACTAATTACGAGATATGAACTCATTTTTTATTAGTCATTTTATTCTTCAAAAATGTTTTTTGTTCAACAAATATTTTATAGATTTTTGTGATAAAATATTAATTTATTAATTTAAACATTATGAAATACATTTTTATTGAAATATATCGTTTTTAAATCATCATATCAGTGTTATCATTTGGTGAATTGTTGTGATTTATCTAAATAGACTGATTTTTTAGTGAATATTTAAAATTATTGAATTTTAATGAATTTTTTTCATTCATTTAAAAAGTTAATTTTCAATAAATATGATTTGAAACATAAATTATTTATATTATATTAATAATAATACAATTAATTAAATTTTGATGAATTATATTGTTTGATCTGTTGTAAATACATAATTACACATAAAAATATGTTTTCCAGAAATAGAGTTTCTCATAACATTTCCTGGTTTAGTATTAAATTAATATCACCCACTTCTAGGAAATGAATACTCGAAATATATTTCTTTTCTGGTAGAATGATTTTCAATTATAGTAAATAGTTTCCAATTATTTTTTCATTATGAATAATAACATGTGTAATATCTTTTGACTGTGGATAGGGTGAAGTTGTTAAATTAATGTTAATACTTTTGAGTAATGGTATAATGATTATCTACCACATGAAATTATACTATATCATTAGTGTATTTCACCCATTTCGATCAAATTATTTAATGTATGATAATATGGTGAAATTATTATTTAATTAATACCATTAATAACATTATGAAAAGATGACAAACAAAATATCATTCTCATATCATTAATACATATGATGTTTTTACATAAGGATGAAAATATAATATTTTTTGTAATAAATGATTATCTAAAACATTATTTACTTGTTTTCAAAATTTTAAAATATTTCCTATTTAATTAATTACAATAATTCATACACCATAGAGACAAAATGTTTATTCAAATAATAGAAAATTAAATTAAATTTTATTAAAAATATTATAAGTAATATAATTTAACAGAATTATTATTATATCAGAAGAGTTATATAAATTAAAATATATTTATATAATATTATGGTTGTGCGAGAATCTTATATTAAATGTCATTTTCCATGTGAGGGACATCAAATTAAAATTAAATTACTATTTCCAAAATTGATGATAATGTTATTTTATAATTAAAAATATTTAATTAAATTATTTATAAGTCATAAAATCATATCTTCTTGAATGTGAATGGGATATGATGTAAAATATCATCCATGGTTAATTTATGTAATTCTTTTATCATATATTGTAACATTCTTGGCCCTTAATAATGAAAAGTCATTCATATTGTGGTAAATATCAAAAAATGGCAACTGAGGGGTTAAAATAATGTAATAAGGGTGAAAACCTAACATAATAATTATTTTTTTTGGAAGAGTTTACATGGACAAATCCTCATCAATTTTTAATAAATATTTCAATTTTGATATACATCAACATGTAAAATAATTTTTATTAATTTAATACTTTATGTTATTCCAAAAGTGTCCCTATCATAACATAATGAATGGAACGTGGACTCCACCATTCCATAGAAACATTGATCCATATATATTAGAAAATAACTAAATAGTTATTTTCGTGAATTCAATTCCCATGATGTAGAGTTATTTTCATTTTTAGAAGATCATTCCATTTGTCATAATGATATGCTATAATGGAGTCATGTAGAATAATATGTAATAATCTTACATGACAACTTTATTTTTATTTGTTATTCTACGTCCACTATATATATGATATTCATTACAAAATAATTTCTCCAATATCGTAAAAATAGGAAAAATTTATTATGATTTTTGATTCCCCAATAGCCACCCTATGTTTCATCATAACAGAAGGGAATGTACCATTTTTCCTTATGTTTGGTAAACCACCTAAACATAAAAATACAATTAATTTTCCAACACCATCATTCATGGATTGGTATTATGATAAATTTAAACAATATAGGTGATATTAATGATTTAATTATTCTTATTTATTTATAATATGAGTTCTACATTCATACATTCTAATCTTTTAGAATATGATAAAACCACTTATGCATAAGTGTAGACAACCGTCTCCTTGATGTGATGTGGGTGTTTTTTAATTATTATCCCGATGAATATAATTAAGGATATAACTAAATAATATATATAATATATATTTTCTAAAAAATATTCAATAAATATTAATTATTATTTGCATTTATTTTGATCCATCCATCAAAATGTGAAAACAATGCTCATGTATACATATACCCTACTATCACCATGAATGGTGTAATTTATTTCCTTATCTATAAATTTCATTGATATTTATAAATATATATAAGGAATATATAGAATATTTTTTTCATAATTTTAATTATTTTGATGTTTTAACCATGATCAATGTATATTGACATAGACTACTAAACCAAAAAAAACATGGTAAATTAACCACATATCAACTGGAATAGTGATTTTAATAATAAATTCTTAATAAACATGTGATACTATGTTATAAGTAAATCATGTATAGGAGGATATATATGATTATAGTTATAAAATTCTTGTAAAATTAATATATATTTGTTATATTAGAGGTCGAAATGTTCATGATGAAATATGAATGTTTTGTTAAGGGATTTCCATCACAATCCCAGTTAATTTAAGAATTTTATGGTTCAATTTCCAGTGAGGGAATAATATGATCCTTATTTAATTATTTTCTAAAATTTTCATTTAATCTGTTTATTTTTGTTGTATAATCTTTATTATTCATTATCAATACATTATGTAATTAAGATATTGAATTAATTTGTTTATAGAAAACCTATTATATTTTACTAAGCTATTGTGATTTTTTCCTTGTATGTCAATGTCTTCCGTTAAATTATCCAGGAATGTTTTAAAATTATCCTATGAATTTTAAATTAAATTTTCAACTATTTTATAATTTTTAAAAAATACTTCAAAGGATACTTCTTGTCCTTGACTTAATTTGGTAATTTTAAATTTGTACCAAAAAAATGAATGGAATATTTATTTTAATGAACATAACATTAATTGAATTTCCCAATGTAATATCCACTCAATTTTGGGATCTTATTTAGTTATAAAACATGGTTATTTTTTATGAAAACCTTTTACATAATATTTTATATTTTTTACTGTAAATAATTTATTTTATTATGTAAAGGATATTATCCTCATTAATTATATCATTTATATTTTAATGTAATTATCAACAATGATAACATCATTTGATTTCAGTTATTATTTAATGGAAATAATATCTAACAATTCCTTCTTTATTGTTTCAGCAGATTGTTTATGATTAAGAGTTAATGATTTTTTTAAAACCCATTAAGATTATTTTGGGTATTCAGTAATGATTTTATGAAATATTTATTAAACCATTTTAATTTGAATTATTTATGATTTAATGATATTATGAATATTCTATAATTATTTGGAAATGATGTGTATTTTTTTAATTATGTAAAGGCAATGCATGGATTTATATAGAACTCTATTAAATTGGGTACAGTTCTAGATCTCTTGAGGTAATTATGAGGAAAAATGTAGTGTTTATGATACAATATAGAGAACAATTCAATTAGCTTTATCCACTCTGGTATACAAATAGGGTTTTCTAATCTTGTATAAGAAACACATGATGAAGTCTAATCTTTTATGACATTGGATATAATTTTTGATGCTAGATTGACTATGATTTGGAGTTTATGGTAGTTCACTTTGGAAAATAAAATGGGTTCTACACATATGATGTTGAAATAGATTTATGACATGATTATGATCTGATTTTTTTCATTATTGATTTACGATGATTTAAAATAAACATGATTCGTGTAATTTAAAATGATGATTTAATTCTCCATGACATTTTTTTATGATATATTATACATTATACGAGATCACATATTTTTAGGTATGTATCTATATGGGTTTAATACATCATTTGTTTGAGTTTACCTCATCATTAAGCTATTGTGGATATGTTTTTGTCAGGGATTAATTCATGATTGAATGTATGAAATATTGGGATGATAGAAAAATAATAAAACTAGAGATTATACATGGGGTGAGATTTTTTTTGAAATGGATTAATATATGGAGATGAACGGTTTTTTAAATTAATGTATTCTGTGATGAAATGGGTTATATGTTTTAATAGGTTTAGTGTAAGTTAATGATCATTTAAAAGGGGTTTGGGTTATTTTTAAAAAGGAAAAGGGATGATAAACCATCTACAGAAGATTTATACAAAATTTAATTGGATTTAACATGATGTAATGTTTGGTTGTATTAAATATCCAACTAATGAAATTGAGTATTCAATGTATCCATCTAAAAAAACACAAATTCTAACTATATTACATTCAATGTAATTCCCTGATAAACTTATTTTAAATATCGAGAGTTGTGGATTTCATTCCCAACTCACATTTAGCTTCCTTTTCTATAAATATGGAGACTTATAGGATTTTTTTGACAACCTCTACTGATTTGGGTTGTCTTGTTTCTACGTTTGATCCCTAGTAAGTGGGTTTTTGTCATATTTTCTCTTCTCTTTTACATTCCTATGAAAATTATTGTGAAACATCATAAATGTGTGCATTGTGGTTTTTGAAACTATTTGGTTTTTAATTAGGATCCTTCCAGCAGTCAACTGCACATTCTTATTCATATATCTATTCTTGTGGAATATTTGTTTAAGGACCAGTTAACGGTACGTGTTCTATAATTTAAACCTACTGTCTGATGGTTTTCTTTTACGTGAAGTATTGATATTTTGCAATCATATTGTGATAAAAAAAATTAAAATGAGTTACGTAGATTATTTCGTCGGGTACCTTCATATCCCATACGATTTTGAATTTTTTATTGCTTAATATTCGTGTGAGAGAACCCATGATTATATCTTAATGTATTAATGGATTAACGTGTATTTGTCATGGCATGGGATTTGATTTCATTCCTTATATATACTCAAATTTTCAGGGAATAATTATTTAACTTATTATCTTATTTTGGATTATGGAAAACGGGTAAATGAAATGTTGAATTAAAATATAAATGGTAATTATTTAATTAAAAATTATCCCTGATGATCTGATATATTGATTTCCTTATTACTATGACATATGTTGTGATTTATTTATTTTAACACTTATATGGGGTGTTGGCTTGGTTAAATGCAGAAATGATGATATACCATGAAATTACGAATGAAATTATATAATGTTTATTTATCTTTATAGGACTTTAGTATATGCTAAAATGATGATATACCAATCACTGTCATAATTGATTTATGAAATTTTTGTATATCAGGCTTAGACCTGGTTGTTGTAATTTATAAACAATTCTTATAAGGATATGAATGAAATGGTTGTAATACATTCTCATAGGCATTCCAAAATGGAAGTGAGATGGGTTATATTTTTCCATGGTTATATGTTTATGGTTGGTGTGGTTGTGAGACACTCTCAATGATATTACAGAATGGATTCAAAGTTGGTGGATTTAGTATTAATTTAAGTATTTACCTGAATAATGAATTTTTAGGGAATTATAGAATACACATATTATCAAACTCTTCATTATTAGATATTTTTGTATCAACATACATTGTTATACACACACCCTATTTGAGCCACCATTTGTAACCGAAGATGATTACATTGAATCAGGATCTAATATGGGAAAATATTTTCGTTGTTGATTTATTCTTACTCTATTGGTTGTAGTTTGGTGATAATGCAAATGTGGTGTTAGATATCTGGGATATTTTATTATTTCATGATACCTATTCTATTTTATTTTTATTACTATTATCATGAAATATAGTAAAATTCTATCATTTCATGACATTATTCCCTTATTCATTATTCAATAATATTTTTGGATTTTCTATTGTATTCAAAGTATTGTATTGCTTCCATTATTTCTAACCATTGATATTAAATCATTTATTTATGAATTTTTTCCATTTTTTTGTAAACATTGAATCTAGGGGTATTGTTTCACAACTATACTTATCGCCCCCTTCATTTTGTCGGGATCCTCTATTATATGCGGAGGCACACTTGAAGTCTCATAATAATCCCATTTGGGCCATGTGAGGGAGTTTAAGATATGGGGAAATAAAAAATTGATATCATATCACACTAGGATTCATTTACCTATCATTACTATTTGGGATATGTGGAATTGTGACTATGATGCATCGAGACTAGGTAATGAGATTTTTGTGTCTGGGAGTTGTAAACCCATGTATGATGGAAAATATGAGTTCGTAGTGTTGTATTTTTATTTATGATGTTTTCTTGTTACATGAGATGTTATTTCACCTTTGGTGATATATATATTTTGTTATGTTATCGTGTTATGATATTACTATTTCAGAAGCATATTTTCATGGATCAATATGGCATGAGATGAGTTTTCATGCATAGTACTTGTAATATATGGATATATTGATATAAATTGGTTTTTTAAAGTGGCATATATTTTGTTTGTAATATATATAAACCTACTAAAAAAGTTAAACTAGGTAATTTTTATATCTACTAAATGATATGGAATATATGAACTATTTTGTCATGCAAAAACACTTGTAAAAGATTACTATAGAGACTATAATTTATTGGTTCTATGTGTTTTTGACCTATTAAATATGGCCTTATAGATAAACAATGTTCTATGTTGTCTGTTATTATTTTATAGAAAAATAATCCTCCCCATCTTCGAGTTTAGTGTTTGGATATTGGTAATCAAGAAGCTCATTATATTGGTAAACAAGAGCTTTCAATAGTTCCTAGGGATCATTTGGATTCTTATATTCAAGGGAAATTATAAATGGTAATGAGATCCAAGAAATAAGAGAATGTTCACATCATTCATTTTATGTATAAGATGACAAGAGAATTACAGCTGTAGCATATTCCTATGTTAACTATGGAATGAGGAACCAAGGAAGCCATGTTTTGGATCGAGTCAGTCCAGGTGATTACTATGAAGGATGATACACCCATATATAAAAGGGTGATGATTGTTACATATATTCATCATGGAACATCCAAGTGAGGTTGGTAGATTCTAGACTATGTTGGGAATCAAGATGTGTTTTCATGGAAGGAATTTAAAATGATGTTCTTGAGGTAGTGTTATATTCCGACATTTAGTTTTGATAAGGCTCATGATTTCAAGCACATAACATAGGGGGCACTCCAGTGATG
The DNA here is from genome assembly GCA_963277665.1 of Viscum album. Lineage (NCBI taxonomy): Eukaryota > Viridiplantae > Streptophyta > Magnoliopsida > Santalales > Viscaceae > Viscum > Viscum album. Next base: position 963,593,220 of record OY728133.1, on the reverse strand, counting down.
GAATACACTGAATGTATCATCGACCTATGGATCTTTGAAGAATATTTGGTAACTGATGATATATTTAGGGAATGGAAATTTCAGGAATGGTTTTCAATATTATATTATCTTGTAGGTGAACACATTTCATCTATTAATTAATCTACTTGTGATAAATAAGAATTAAATCACCAAAGGAAATCTTAGAGATTCCCTGAGTAGAAATCAATGTTTTCAGCTGGAAAAAACATGAATTGTTCTTATAGAAGAAAGAATCATTGTTTTGACATTTTCATCTAGGGAAACAGTGGATACAACTAATAGGGTTATGGTCTCCTATCTCAGGATCATGTTTTGTTTTAGTTATATCTATTTTATAAGATGTGACACAAGTATACTCAATATCTTTTCCCCAATTTGGAGTGTTATTCAGGACATAGGATGGGAGACCTAAAGAGTTTTTTAAAGGGAATTCAGTATTAGAGCAGTGGTATTGTAATATTCCCTACATGAGTGTCTGGGATGGACTCATCTACTCCAATGTTGTTAGGTAGCTTGTGTTACATAAGTTATTCTTTTGTAAAATGGGACATGGTACCATATTGATGATATTCTTTTACTAGATATAGGGAATATCAATGGGGAGTTAGACTAATGCCCAAGGCAGAGGGGCTAGTAAGATGCACATTAGATAGATTACTCTGGATATTTTGAATGTAGAAATATCATCCATCAGAGGTATAAATCATGAATAATCTACAATTTATCATAATTTTTTGGATTTATGAAAATCTAATTTCTTTTTATTTTAATTTTTATGTATTTTGGTCCTAGATTAATAATTCATGGTTAGTGTTATAACTATTGAAAAACCCATTTGGAGTGTGGTAAAATAATATGAAATGCCGAAAAGGGTGTTCTCTATATATTAAAGGATTCCATTTCATTTTTGAATAGTTCATGCTAAAAATGATAGAATTGGATTTGATTATTTTTAATGATTGATATGATCAATTCAAGATTTATATAGATTGATATTGGAGGATAGATACCTTTCATTCTCAGGAAGGAGGCATATATTCTTACCATGGTGAGTTGGATATTCAATATTGTCTTTGAGGACCTATTTATTTCCGATAATATTTACACATAGCCTAGAGAGACAATATTTTATCCAGATAATGGTGAAATATAGAACGATTATATTCCTCCAGAGGTAGACCATGTTACGGATGTCTCCCCTGGTGACATTTATTTTTCCTAAATGGCCCGATGGCCTTCATTTTTATTGATTTTTGATAACCCCCTACCACAGGATGAGGGAAAACCCTTACAAGGCCCGTTTGCTCAGAGATTACATGGCCAGTAGTCTTAGAAGATTACATGACCCGATGGTTATAGGGAATTCTACCTGAATATCTACAAAGAACTGACCCTCCCCAGCATCTTCATCATGATTGTAGCTCTCCACCTTTGCATGGCCGTCTGGCTAGGCTTCTCATGCATGCACAGGCTGGTCTCGATGTCATAGCCATACCCTCTAATTCTGAAAAATCTATTTGGTTGTGCTCTGGTGAGTGCACCTTCTATGAATCCTCTTCTAGGGTTGCTCTATTTTTTGTAGTGTGTTTGGGGAAACTGCTTGTGGGCCGAAGGCCTTGAGGTGGAATGAAGGCCTTAATGGTCACCTGAAAGGCATACTGACCCGAAGTACTAGGTGGCCAGAAATTCTTAAGGACTCCAAGCCCGAACCGGTGGCCAAAGGTGAATAGTTCCAACATCCATAGTTCCGAACAATACCTTCTACAGTAACTACTATAGTGCCTACTATAGTACTAGCATAGTGAACAGTCAGCTACAGTACATGTCCAGTGTATAGTTCTTCTACAGTACCTGCGTAGTGTGAAGTACTACTACAATGTCTTCTACAGTTCCTGCTACAGTACCCAAACCCTCGTTACTTCTATTGCTTATCGCATGGGAGATATATTGAGTTAATGGTTGTGTTTTTGTAATGAGTATATCCATACTCATTCCCAATATATCAAATGGAAAAAAGACGAGTTTCATTAAATTCTAGTTTTGTTTGATATTTTTCAAAATAATGTTTTCATATAACCTAGTACTTATACACGAGTTTCTCTAGATATCTTCACCAAAATGGATGATGGAAGATAACTATTTATGTTGACTATTAGAGATTTAACATGATGTTGGTCAAGTAAATTATCCTCTATTTACCTCGAGGATTGTTTTGATCAAATGAGTGGTGAAAAAACCTTTTCCAAGATTGACTGTAAACCAGGATAACATAAATTGATGTTGAGACAAAAATAAACACCTTGAACTATTTTAGGTGTAGGAATAGCTTGTATGAGTTCATAATGATGCTATATGTATTTCTTAATTAACTATTGGTATTCATGGCATTAGTGAATTTGATCACTAATCCTTTTCTATAACGATTTGTGGTAATTTTTGTTGATGATTTTTGGCTCGATGATTCAAATGATTACAGGTGAACACCATGAATCATATGCCAATTAGGATATTTCAAACATTTCTAAATCCTTATTTCAAATGGGATGATGTCACAATGGATTTTTTGACCCTAATTCTCACGAAAACCCATATGAATGTTATTGTATGGGTTATTGTGGATCGATTGGAGAATATATACCACTACTTCAACATCTAGGAGACCTTCACAATTAACGATCTAGTCGTTATATACAATTATTTGGTAGTTTGTTTTCATAGTGTTATAATGACAATTTTTAGTATAAAAACCTCATTTCACAATGTTTTAATAGAAGGGTTTTTAAAAGGATATTGTATCACACATTATTTTGAGTACATCCTATCATCATCAGACTGACGAGTATACACAGATGAATATTAAAGGAATTTTGAAGATATGTTATGATCTTATGTTTTGGATTTTGGGGGTTAGTTGGAGAATTATATGACATGCATGTAGTATTAATATATAAATTTTTTAGGATAATCAATCTAGACAGATCATTTTGAGACCTTGTATGGCTGGTCATTCTATATACTGATTTAATGATTGGATTTTGGTTAATTAGAGGTTGTTGGACATTGTCTCATGCAAGAGATGTTTGAGTAGGTTGAATTGACAAGACAATAGTTTTTGATTGTGCATTGTAGGTGAAAAAATTAGGATGGACATCCAAGATGACCAATACTATTTTAGATTGGTAATATTTTTTTATTTATAGAAACATTGTATTAGGAAATAATAAAATCTTGTTCCTAGGTTTTTTGGGTCGTTTGAGATAGTATAACGGGTCGGTCCTATTGTGTACCATTTATCCTTTCCCCTACAATTATCTTCCATGCATGAGATCTATAAGACACCAACCTTAGTTAACCAGAATCGGTGCATTATTACATAAAATTGGTATGATACAAGGAATAATGTTCCTAAAGACCGATCAATTTAGTATCGTTGGAAGTACTACATAAATACATATGTTTTACATTACATCATGAAAAAAACCACAAAATTGTGTCCCCTTGGAAAACTCTTATAACTCTTATCCTATTCTTGAATGTGTATCGTAATATACTTCTTTGCATATTGTGAAAAATAAAACATAAGAAAGGGGTGATCTCGGATTCTCATAATAGATAACAATATAGCTGAAACATTCATAAATAAGAATAAACATATAAGGAAATTTATAATACTAGAACCCAATCATTTTAAACTTAATATTCAGCATAATATGGCCAAGAAAAATAAAATAATGCCATTTAAATATTCACATGGATATTATACTTGTCAAATAATCAAATATAATATAAATAGCCAATTTCATATGGATGTAATGCATAATGCCAGACTTCATAACCATATAGTCAACCCCCTGTGACAGGACTACAAATAACATTTTGTTAAGACCTTGTGCCAAGACACACGTTTGTCTCATGAGACCTACCAATGCATCGAGGATCTATATAGGGCTCCACACATCACTTATTAAGTCCAATGTATTCCTCATAAGAAAAGGATTAGACATAACATAAAATTTCGTAATAAAACTAGCATAAAAAATGTCAATACTTTATCCATAAACCCTGAATGGTATAATGAAACACATCCAAAGTCTAAAATATCACAAAACCTTCAATAATGTATAGAAATGTTTTATCATAATATTTCAACCATTCCCAAGAATAATATTCCCAAATGGATGTTGACATAGATGAAATTGATCACTAAGAATCTTTGAGAGAAGTATACCATTATCATGAAATCATTTAAAATCTCACTATTTATCCAGAAGCTGTTTAAAATATATTATTAGTTCAATGTGTCCCATACCAATTTGAAATATTTAAATGTAATTTCTAATTTTATACATTATTTTTCATATAAATAAAACCTTAAAACCATTTTTAAAAAATGGACATTAATGGGAAAGATTTATAAGAATAAAATTTTAAAACATTTAAAATTATATTTTAGTTATGGTTCATATTCCAATGAGAGAAGCTAGAGTAAAAATAATGTAGGTAATAGAAACATTATTATATCATGAGAATAATGGTATTGTTGATATACTATGACAAAGTACAGTAGATACACCAAATAAATATGAATTGGTGCATTACAACGAAGAAGTCTCAGTGGAATTTAAGTTGATATGAATTCCTTTACGAAGACCGTATCCTTATGATAAGAATAAATCCATCAAAAAATTATGTGTGAAAAATATAAATACACTCAATATAATTTTATATTTAGTGTAAATAAATCAGAGTACATTCACACATATTCCTGTAAAAAAAACACCTCTGACTTGGATGTTTAACACAATGAATAGAAACTGAGTTAAAATTACTCTTATCAAGTTTATATCGATGACATGTTAATTTAGTAACTGAGTTATTATGTGTATCAAATGAATTTCCACACAATGGTGAGTGTAAATTACCACATAAGTAAATAAATATTTATTTTACACATAATCATGGAGTAAAGTAATGAATTAAGTTTGATTAAAATTGAATGAGTGGAAATTGAAATTTGATATTCTCTTACTGATTTGATAAATTATAAAACATACACCCCATGAAATAAGGTAATACAAATATGATGTAAATACCCATAAATTAAATTATATTACTCAAACATTACAATCATGGTATGTATATTCACCACACAAAATGTAGTAGTGGGAAATATAGCATGAATCTCACGGGAATAAAAGTGAGATGAAAACCACTTACCTTATACATTTTCATATTATAGTGTTGTATAATCTCTTGTAAAGTGGTGAAATAATTGTTATTAAATTATACAAGAACAAACTACATAAATATGATATCATATATGATATTTTAATATTTTTTTGATAATAATATTTCAGTATTATCATTGTTTTGGTTATTAACTGATTCATTTTCCTTTCAATGTTTTGGTACATAAGTCATGTTTAGTATGTATTGGAGGTATTTTATTCATATGCATAATGATATTAAGTTGTTAAAAGTTATTTTTAATCATAAAATGAAAAATATTCTTGAATGATTAAGACGAGGAATGAATCTCATCATGTTCGTGGAGACGGTAAACCGTACGTATGCACGAGAAACAATATCATTATACAGACGGTGAAATTGTATGTAATTGAATGATATATCATATATAAAAAATCAGTGACATGTTATATTTATTATTTAAATTAGTTATACTCATTATTATACCCATTCAAAAAATGAAGTGTTTGAATAATAAACTGCACAACGACGTGAAGACGGTAAGTCGTACGTACGCGCGTATGGTGACATTGTCATTTATAGGATATATAGAATAATAGATATGGATGTAAAATAATGATAATAACATCATAGTATGTATAAGGTATTTTATTTTTTATTTTGGTCTGGAAAAAAAGAAAGAGGACGTGTATGAAGGAAAGAACTTGATAGAGGGTTGGGAAATTATTACCTCTTCTTCAAGTGTTCCAATTTGAGTTGATCAAAAGTGCAACTAAGGATGGATTTATGATCAATGTAAGGCCTCTAGGATGAATTGAGGTAATCTAGAATGATATTTTGGAAGGGGTTTGACATGTAAAATGGCATTGGAGGTGTAAAATTAAGTGAAAGGGATGTACCCTTTTATAAAAGAGGTGAGGGCCACATTAGTAAAAGTTTGAAATATTGATTTATAATAAACTCATTTTCGGTATCTATTGAATTTAAAAGGATTTATTTCTAATATAATGTAAGTATGGGTCTAAATAATCTCATCCAATATGTTTTAGACAGGTCTATGTCACCATTTTATAACTATCTGTTTTTATTTTACTCTTAGTTTAATAGTTTAACTTTTATTGTTTCTACATGTATTCTTTCACTATATGTTTAATAAACTTACTCAAAATTTTCAAGATACCCTAATGTGGTTAATTAATGACATATATAATATTATTTAATCCCGTTGTCTTAACCTTAGTTTTTTTGGAGTATTATATCATCCAACAATATAGTAATTTTTTAAAAACTAATTTATGTCAATTTTGAATCTATTTGGTATTTTAATTAAAAGTCATGACAACATTATAACTCAGAGGAAAATTTAACTAATAAACCCTAACATGTCATATTAACCTAGAAAATTTGTGTATAGAATAAAAGCTTTTAAATTATATTTATTTTAATATTTATAATATATACTATTTTAATATTTCATTAAGAAGGTAATTACTGTATCATCACTGTGTCACAAATAAATTTAATTATTTAATCTCAAAAAATTATAAATATAAATTAATTATGTAGGAAATTGTTTTATCATTATAATGAAAATTTATAGTCTAATTTTTATAATGTATAACCTTATATTTAAAATTTTTTACTTAACAAACTTTGAATTTAACACTTTTAACTCTTATTTGAATAACATAATCATAAATGTCCTAATTTGACCCTAGTGGACAAAATGGATCATATTTTTTTCTAAGGTTGTTTTTGGTTGTATTAAAATTATCCAATAGAATTAGGATATGTGTTAGTATAATTATAATATTATTTTTACCTTTAATTACTCTATTAACTTATAATCATGGTAAATAAATGGAAAAGTAACTATTTACCAAAAATTATTTTCATTTTATTGAACCTCATTTTAAATGTTCATATTAATCAGGTATCTCAAATTTTTTAAATTAAAATCACAGAATATGTAAAATTATATTTTATTAAAATTTGGAAATGCTCCTAGTAGGTTGGTAAAAGATGGTAAAAAGTTCCAAAAAAATTTATAGCAATTGTTTTATCATTAAATGACTCAAATTAAATACATTGAACATATATATGTATTATAAATTTTTTTTACATAATATTTTTATAAAATATTTTAAATATTTATTTAAATAAAAAGAATGTTTTAAACTATAACACAGTGTCTTCAATTATTCATAAAAATTTGAATGTTTGCAGAATAATACCAAAAATTTACCCTAATATAATTTTGATATTACTAATTAAAAAATGAATTATATATTACAAAATTCAAAACAATAATGGTTCATTAATTAATTTAAAATTAATTCTTTTTGTCAAAACTGAAAATCTATTTTTTTTTAAAGAGAAAACTATCAAATGACTGACATGTGATTATCTCAAATTTAAATGTGAAATTAATTATAATTACTTATGTTTTATTAAATGAAAAAAAATTAACCTATTTATAATTATAAACGACTAAAATGAATTATTTAACACTATAAATTATTTCAATTAAAATGATGTTTTCAATTAAAATTTAGTATTATTCAATATTTATCAAAAAATGAAAGTTATAATAAAAGTAAAAAATATTATCCAGAATACATTTTTATGTTCTGATTCTAAATAAGAATTCAATTTCATTAAATTTAATATATAAAATTATCAAATATGGGTTTTAAGAAGGGCTTATCATTAAAAAGGTGGTAAAACTCCATTTTTTTAAACATACTTTTTTATTTGAAAAATGATTTTGTACTTATATTATGTATAATAAACAAAATATATAGATTATGGAATTATATGGAGTATATAAATATCAAAATTCTGTTATTACTATTCATAACTGCCTTTTGAACGACTAGATCGGTAAGTTGAGGTGTGCTCGAACTCGGTGTTGCGTGTAACACAAGTTATTTAATTAATTTAAAGAAAATAACTTACAATGAAATCATGGGGTGTTACATTCTTCCCTAGTTTTTGAAATTTCATCCTCGTAATTTTAAAATTATTCATAGGAATATCATTGAATGTCCAATACCAGAAAAATAGTTAATAAAACTATCACTTTAAAATAAAGAAAGAGAAGTACAAAGGACACCCAAGATAACCCATAATGAGATTCCATATAGGAAAACATATATATGGATGATAAACTATGTTTCATATTCTGATGGAGATTGATAGAAAATATGATCAGGAGAAATTTAAATATAAAAAAACAGAAACATTGTGATGGGATAAATGGTCATTATTTTCCCTAATAAGAAAAGTAAAAGGACAACATTTTATTTTTATTTTTCATTTCATATTTTTGAGTAATTTATCTATGAGATTGACTAAGAACATAAAGAGATATACTTACTTTTTATGTACAGTTTCATCCATTAATAAATTTCTACCACTAACTCATCTTTTTTTCAAACGGTAGGAACTCAAAATGACATGATGAAACCTAAAGCGCAAAAATCAAGTTCTAGAGAATCACATGTCCAAAAAAGGATAAATATATACTTACATTTTCATTATAGATTAACCCAAACCAAAATAGTTATTATAAGATCATAAAAACCACAATAAGAATAATCTTATAGAGAAAGAATTACAAATCTAATTTTCTAAAATTAAACCAACAAAACCCAAAGGTCAATAAATACTAATCAATAAATAATATTCCTTAAAATATTTTAAAATAATCAAAAGAAATATTGAAACCCAAAACATTGAATAATTCTATTACGTAGTCTTCCACGTTAAATTGTATCTCCAAATAACATCAAATACCCTTGATGACACATAATTAAAATAAATTAACCTAATCACATATTCTATATGATAGGTTAATCATTTACATAAATAACTCAAATCTCTATAAATACATAATAAAAACATAGATAAAAATCCATCATTAATCCTCAAATTAAATCCCATTGTATTCTATTGTCCTTATGCATATAGTGTTCCCAATAGAGCTAACAGCTTCCAAAATAACATTTTTCACTTAATCGCCAAATCATTCTCCTATACTAAAGATATCAATCTGATAAGACATAAAATCTCTAATCAATTTATTCTTGATCAATAAAATATTTTAACTAAAAATAATTAGTCACACTAACCAGGGACTTTACATAGTCCAGTGATTGGTGATAAATATCAATCGGACACTGGTTGTGTGTTTGATTCCCACAACATTATCTGACGTGACGGGTTGTCACATAGTCTACATGTTGTCCTTTTTCAAAAACTATATTTTATAACCAATCCCAAATGAGATAAATTCCTCAAAATAACCATATCGTAATTTGACCAGAAATGTTATCTCATTCCTCACATTTTCATCCCAAAATTTAATAAAATAAAATTTCTTCATATTAAAGGATCATATGAACCCAAATGCTTATTTATAACTATATCAAAAATATAAAAGATAAATATTCCTAAAATTGATTTTACCACATAACAAACTGTAGGGATACACAAACAAGAGAAAATTCTTCAAATGTAATCCCATCAATAAATAGAACTAATACTTTTAAACATTTCTCCACCTATTTATTTCTATATAGGTTCTTCCTTAACCAAGAGGTTATCCTATATAATAGGCAATTCACTCAGGTAATGTCCATGTCTCCTATATTTAAGGTAAATGACTGTAAATGGGTTCTTGGGATCATTTTGATTTTCATCCATATCAATCATGATTTATCCTCAGTAAGTCATTACATTATGTCTTTTTTCCCACACGTAAAGCATTTCGTTGTCCAATTGAGAGACATTCCTAGTTGTCTCCTTCCATATTTCCTACATGATCGAAACAGAGATTTCATTTCTACATGGTATCCAATGCTGGAGATCTTATTATTCACTGCCTTTCCCTTCATTTTTATGTCTGATAGTTAGTTAATATATTTATTGATGGTCATATTTTTGGAATCCGGATTCAGCATGAAAATGAAATCTGTTACACGTATCAAATTTCCATTTCGTTTCTCATTTCCACCACAGTACTCACCTTGTACATCATGTTCAATGTTACTATGACTTCACTGGAACCTAGCCATTGAATAACACTAGAAAGCATTGTGTGATTTGTAAAATAATTTAGAGAATATCATAACAACATATTTTTAGTCTAAAAAACTTATAATTAACTAAGGTTATTTATTCTCATCAATATAAATATTCATCAAATCATCTTGTAATGAAAACATGAATTACCCAAAGCATATCCCTCGGGAGTGTCGTAACCAAGAGTGAAACAAGGCCCGTTATCGTGTACTTGGATACCTCGAGTCATGCTAGAAAAACTTTCTTAGAGATTTTACTCCTACGTACATCTATATGAGAGCCGCCTCTACCTTCTCGTATCCAGACATGGATGTATTACATGGAAAACCCACATAATATTGACTTTTTTAAAATTTTTGGATGTTTTTCTATACAAATCCCCAATTTCTATATTAGGGTAGTGTTTTCTAATTACTGTTTATTCTAAATCTAGCTTTAAATTTTTCTACTAAAATTCCTCTAATACAATCTATAATGCCCCGACCCCAGTTAACTAGAATCGGTGCATAATTACATAGCATTGACAAGATACAATGAATCATGTCCTAGAAGACTGATCAGTATAGTTTTTTGGGAGTACTAGATGCCTAAATATGTTTTATATACCATCATGAAATAAAAAATAAAAACATTTTTCCCCTTTTAACACTCTTATATCCCATAGCATGTACCTGCAGGTTTATCGTAATATACGTCTTGGAATCCTGGGAAGAAAACAAAGGAATGGGGTGAGCTCAGATGCTCAGTAAGGATTACAATATTTCGGAAACAGTCGTAAATAACAATAAACATTTCAGGCAATGTATAATACTAGAACACAAGCCATTTAAAATTAAAAATCTCGAAAATATGGAAAATACAAATCAAATAATTCAATTTAAAAATTAACATGGATATTCTACTAGTTGAATAATCCCATTTAAAATATACATCCTATTTCATAATTATGAAATTCATAATTCCTGACATCAAAACTATATAGTCTAGGCCTTTTGATAAGACATTAAATAACATTTTTTCAAGGCATTGTTCCAAGACACTACTTGTCTAATGAGACCTACCGATGCATCGAGGAGTTATAGTGGGTTATAACCATCACTTACTATGTCCAATGCATTCCTCATATGAAAAGGTTTAAATAAACATAAACATTCGTATCAAAACTAGCATATAAAATGTCAACACATTATCCATAAACCATGAATTTTATAAAAATAACCATCCACAGTCAAACATATCACAAAAAATTCAATACATTAGCTAAGATTTGTATCATAATATATCAACCTCAATCAAGAATAATATCCCATAAAGGATGTTGACATAGTTTAAAATTATATGTAAAAATATTTGAGAGAAATATCCATTTTTCATGAAAACGTTTAAAAGTAACAATATTTATCAAGAATATGATTGAAATAGATTTTTGAATCAAAGTGTTCCATAACACTTTGAAACATTTAAAAGTAATTTCAATATTAAAAAATTAATGTATCTATAAATAAAAATTTAAAACCATTTTTAAAACGTGGACATTAATGAGAATGATTTAGCAGAATAAATTCTTAAAACATTTAAAAATATATTTTGGTTAATGTTCCTATGTAAATGAGAGATTATTGAATAAAAATAATTCATGAAATAAAAACATTATAATAACATTAGAATAATTTATTCATGATATACAATGTCAGTGAACAATACATACATAAAAAATGAATTGGCGCATAATAACAAAGAATTTTAAATGTAATGTAAGTTGAGATGAATTCCTTTATAAAGACCATATCTTTAGGTTAAGGATAAATCTATGAATAAGTTATGGAAGAATAATAATAACACACTCAATACGATTGGATATTCGGTGTAAATCAATCAGAAGACATTCAAACTTATTTTTGTAAAAACAACAACAATGACATGGATTTTTAACTCAATGCATAGAAATTGAGTTAAAATTACTCTTGTCATGTCTATAACGATGACTTGAAAATTTATCAATGGATTTAATATGTGTATCAAATGTATATGAAAAAATGGGGAGTGTAAATTACAAAATAAGTAAATAAATAATTATTTCAGACAAAATATTTTAGTGAAGTAATCAATGAAGTTTGCGTAAAACCGAATTAGTGGAAATTGATATTTGAAATTCCCTTACCGATTTGGTAACATATGAAACATAAAACACATGGATGAAGGATTATACAATGATAATTTTAATACACATAAATTATATTATATTATTCAAACAATACAATCATGGGAAAAACGTACACCAGAAAAATGTAATAGTGGAAAATATTGCATGAATCTAACGAGGAATATAGTGAGATGAAAACCACATTCCGTGTACTCTTCCTTTGAATATGTTAGGTTATCCACCTTTATAATGGTGAAATTATTGTTATTAAATAATTAACAAACCAAATACATAAGTATGATATCATATATGATCTTCTAATAATGCGGTGTTAATAATATTTCAGTAGTATCACTTTTTTGGTTGTTAACTGATTTATTTTCCTTTATAAGTATTTTTACGTAAGTCATGTTTGTTATGTATAGTCTGTATTTGATTCATATACATAATAATATTAAATTATTAAACATTATTTTTAATCACAAAATAATAATTATTCATGAATGATTATGATGGGGAATGAATCTCATCGCGTTCGTGGAGACGGTAAGCCTTACGTACGCATGAGCAACAATTTCATTATATTGATGGTGAAATCGTATGTAATTGGATGGTATATCATATATTCAAAATCATTAACATGTTATATTTTTTATTTAGATAATTTATACTCATTATTATACCAATCCAAATAATGAAGTGTTTGAATAACAAACTGCACCACGACGTGGAGATGGTAAGCTGTACGTATGCACGTGTGGTGACATTGTAATTTATTGGATGAATACAATAACAAATATGGTTTTAACATATTTGTAATATAATAAATTTATGTAAAATGTACTGGATTTATTATTTTTTTATTTAAAAAATTAATGAGGAATTGGAAGAAGAAAAGAACATGAAATAGGTTGGTGAAATTATTAACACTTCATCGGATGTTCCATTTTGAGTTCATAAATAGGGCTCTATAGGTTGTATTTCTGATCATAGTAAGGCCTACAAGACGAATATAGGGATTTGTGAAAGATATTTGTTGTCACGCCCGGACTTTTTTTGAGGTATGCGTTCAATTTTAAATTTTTATTTCATAAATTAGTTGTATGTTTATTTAAATTTTTTGGGTTATAGAACGGGCCGAACCCGATGCGGGTCGCCCGTTGTGGCAGCGATGTGTGCGCGCGAGCCCTACATCGCTCGGCGCATGGGCAGGGCACGGGCAAAGCCGTGCAACTTCGTCGGTTGATACGCGTTCCCGATGCGCGTACGTTAAATAACCGGATAAAAATGTATTTCGGATTTCTTGGTTATTATTATATTATTTTTATTACTTCTATTAGACTATTACCATTATTATTAAAATAATTTTATGGTTATTATTATTATTATTATTATTATTATTATTATTATGCTATTATTAATATCATTATTATTGTTATTACTATTGTTTATAATTATTATTATTATTTCTATTGTTATTTCTATTGTCCTTATATTATTATTATTATTATTCTATTATGTTAATACTATTATTATTATTATTCTATTATTATTATTATTATTTTTATTATTATTTTTGTTATGCGGTTATCATTATTAAGATTATGATTATTATTATTACTACTAATATTATTATGTCTAATATTATTATGATAATTGATATTATTATTTTATCATAAATTGTTTAATTTTCTCCCCCCACGCCTAACCCTAGCCGCCACCACCGTCTTTTTATTTTTGTTTTATTTTATTTTATTTCCTTACCTTCCTTCTCCCCCACGTCTTCCTCTTCTCCCGCGGCACCCCATTTCTCCTCTCCTCCTTCTGTTTCTTCTTCTTCCTCCTCTCCCTCTCCTGTTCACCCGCACCTCCCTGCACCCGCTGTCCTGCGTCGGATCATCCGCCTGCATCCGCTGTCCCGCGCCGGACCAGTCGCCTGCGCCCCTCACCGGTCTGGCCACCTGCCTCCTCCCCTCTCTGTCGTGCCGCGCCCCCTCCTTCCTCTTCCCTTCTTTTCAACTTCTTCTTCCTCCCGCCCCTCTCTCCCTCTCCTCTGCATTTCGCCGCTCCTGCACCTCCCGCCGGACCTGCATCGGCCGCGCCTCCGCCTCGGCCTGCTGCTCCTCGGCCGGACCTCCATCGGCCTGCTGCTCCTCGGCCAGCCACCCCTGCCGCTCTTCTTCTCCTGCTTCTTGTCTTCTTCTTTTCTTCTTCTTCCCGTCTTCCTCTTATTTCTCTTCTCCTTCTTCTCTTCTTCTTCTTCTTTCATTCCTCCTTCTCTCCTTCCTCTTTTCTTCTTCTCCCCCTGTCTTCTTTCCTCCTCTACCAGCCGGCGCAACCCCCCCTGCTGCTGCTCTTCTTCTCTTTTTTTTCTTCTTCTCTCCTTTCTTCTTCTTCCCTTCTTCTTCTTCTTCTTCTTCTCTATTTTTCTTCTTCTTCTATTCTCCTTTTTCTTTTCCGCTTCTTCCTCTCCTTCCCCGGACGGCGCTCCTCCCTGGTGCGTCGTTCCTGCACCCCGCCGGTTGTCCTCTATTTGTTTTGTTTATTTCATTACAGCTTTCTTTTATTATTTATATGTTATTATAATAATTATTATTCTGTTATTATTAATACGTCAATAATAATCATATTATTATTATATTATTATTATTGTTAGAATTATTATATTGTTATTATTATTATTATCATATTATTATTATTATTATTATTATTATGTTAATAATACTATTATTATTATACTACTATTGTTATTACTATTATTTATAATTATTACTATTAATATTGCTATTGTTATTATATTATTATTATTAATCTATTATGTTATTATTATTATTATTATTATTACTATTATACTATATTATTACTGCTACTATTATTATTATTATATTTTTTTAATCATTTTTATGTTATTATTATTATTATTATTATTATGTTATATCTTTTATTATTATCATCATTATTATTACATTAACAATTATTTTTTTCTGAACCGTTGAGCGTTCTGCTGTTTTTAGGACCTGGTTGACGGCTCAAGGCGGTGCGACCGCGGCTCAACTGGAGTCTTGCGCCGTGTCTTCTTCCGCGCCTGTTTGAGGTAGGTGGTTCCGCACTCAGTTATCTTTTGGCGTTCCATTGCATGCTGGTTTAATTTTTCATCACCCTGCTAGTTCGTTTTCATATTGACAAATTAGTTTTAATTACTTTTAAATGCGTTTTTATTTTCTAGTGGTATTTATGTGCTGAAAGTCCTTTCTTTTATCGCGGAAACTCACTTTGGCTGTTTATTATTAATTGCAAACTGTGTAGTGTGGTTTAAGTTTTTTTTTAAAGAGGAAAAAGAAAAAGGAGGTTTTGGTGTGTGTGCGTGGTTTTTTCAAAAAAGGATATCAGTGTGCAGGTGACACGTTTGGCTCTAAGTGATAATGTGACATATTATATATGAACTTTGATCTTTAGGTGAGCACAAGGAGGGAAGCCGGGGTATTAGGTGGGGAGACTGGGACTAGTGAGCTAGTGTTCCGGAGATGACCCGACCCGGTTTCACTGGCAGGTTTGACGACTGCAACACTAACTAAACTTATGATATCTGAGGGTCGTGGCCTTCTAAGCCACGTGTTCTGAGGGTCGTGGCCATCTAAGCCACGTTATCTGAGGGTCGTGGCTGCCTAAGCCACGTTTCACCGAGACACGACGTTCTAGGATCCCGCTAGTCTAGTACCCATAGGGCTTTTCCCATTCTTTGGTGCCACCAGTTACCTTGTGTGCATGCTGATACGTGTTATGTCACTTGAACTGCTATCCTAATGTGTTTATCTTGAACTGCCTTTCTTTTAAATCATTTTATGAAAACCATTTTATTTTGCACTTCTTTCTATCTTTACTTCAGCATTGCATTTGGTTGTCTTTTGATAGTTGTGCGTGGAATCTTTTATTGGTGATATCCTGCTGGGCGATTGCTCACACCCTACTTACACCCTTGGGTGTAAGTAGACTGGTTTACTTCTGATACAGGTAGGGGTCCAGCTTTTGGGAGCAGTGGTTCTGGTTGTTAGCAGGACTATCTACATGGCGTTTTGGTGGTTGCCTAGAGGCGGCGTCCTTACACCGGGCGACAGTCCTTAGGTTGGTCTTTGGTTATCTTGTTTTGGTGTTATTTGGGTTTTGAGTACTTGTGAACCAAAAACCTGTTTGGTTGTCTACATGTTTGACTGTAACCTTTTTCTCTGTTTGGTTTACTTTGGTTGGCTGCTTTACATTTATTCACTCGGGTAAATCGTTCCCATGGTTTATTTTGATACCCGGGCACTTGTGCTAGCCTGTGGGGATCGGGAACGCCCTTCGGGCCTTGCCGCGGGCCGAGTCGGGCGTCGGTTCGGATGGCGACCCGATTCGGTTCGTGACAAAATGGTATCAAAGGTTTGGTTTTGTTGGTAGTTTAAGTTATTTGGGATAAGATGGGTTATACAAGAGTTGGGTCTGTCGGGGCTCAGAATTCATGTTGCGAGTAGGGTGCCTGGCCAACACGCCTCGTGACAGATACTGAGTCACCATGGGATGTCAGGGTGCTTGTTTCACTTTCCTTCTGGGTGGGACGTGCAGGCTGCAGACTGTGCGTGGACACCAGATAAGGAAAGTAATGCTTTTATATGGATTTTTTTTTGCATGTTTTGTTTATTGATGGATAATTATCTTGTTGGAAAATTTATTCCCTTTTTATTGGTGGTTTTATTTCATGATTGCTGCTCTTTTCAGTAAAATGCCTCCCCGGAGAGTTCCCATGCATCCACGGGAGGAATCCGGAGAGAGTTCTCCCACGCCGCTTGATCAGAGATTTTTTGAGGCGATGGTCCGAGCCGTTCAAGCTTTGGGACAAGGGGCGACTCCTGCCCCCGCCCCTGTTTCAGCTAGAGGGGAGGATTTTGGCTCCAGAAAGGATAGAGCTCAGGAGTTTCTGAGGAGCAAACCTCCTTCTTTCCGAGGTGGTTCAGAACCTCCGGAGGCAGAGGAGTGTCTTGAGAAGATAGAACGCGTGTTCGATTTCCTTGACACGCCTGAGGAAGTCAGGGTGAAGTGCGCCTCGTTCCAGCTGGAGGGTTCCATTCGCAAATGGTGGGAATCAGTGGTCCAGGCTGGGAAGCATGAGCACATGAGCTGGAAGGATTTCAAGGGTCTCTTCAACGAGCAGTATTTTCCAGAGTTTGTAGCCTATGCCAGATCTCGGGAGTTCATGGAGCTATCACAGGGGAATCAGACAGTGATGGAGTATGCCAATCGCATTGCTGAACTGGTACGGTACGCACCTGAGATAGTTTCGAGCGAATTCTTGAAAGCTCGGAAGTTTGAGAAGGGCCTTCGACCAGAAATTCACTCCCAGGTTTTCTTGTTCAAGCTGAAAACTTATGCTGAGGTGGTCGATCATGCTTGTATGGCTGAGATTGACCAGAAGGGGAAGTCAGGGTTTTCTGGATCAGTGTCAGGGCTTGGCAGTGGCAGTTCATCTGAGAAGAAAAGGAAGTGTGATGAGCAATGGAAGAAGGGTGATGGCAGCTCAGGTCATCCTCCCAGGCAGTTTTCATCTGGGGCTTCTGGTGCAGGGTCGGTTGTATGCCATCAGTGCGGAAGGGCAGGACACATCTGACCTGTTTGTCCATACCCTCCCAGACCATGCCATGGATGTGGAGTGGTGGGACATCTACAGCGCTTCTGCAGGACTGCACGCCCTTATCAGAGTGGGGCTGGATCAGTGGCTTCTAGAGGGGTATCAGTTCAGTCAGAGCCGACCAGGACGACAGGATCTCGGTTTGGTGGGCGTGGTGGTAGGACCGGATCATCTTCAGGGCAGAGCCTCAGGCGAGCGGTCGCTCTCAGGCAGGGACCAGGCAACTTCATGCTGTGGATCAGGCACCAGCGGGATCTGATGCAGGGCCTTCGACGGTTCGAGGTACTATTCTGGTTGCATCTTCTATAGCTACAGTTTTATTTGATACTGGTGCTTCAGTTTCTTTTATATCTGCTCGTTTTT
Organism: Viscum album; assembly: GCA_963277665.1. Lineage (NCBI taxonomy): Eukaryota > Viridiplantae > Streptophyta > Magnoliopsida > Santalales > Viscaceae > Viscum > Viscum album. The sequence goes on along the minus strand of OY728133.1, from coordinate 963,574,741 downwards.
TGAATCTTCTGAACCTACCATCCGAGCTTTTATCATTTGCTGTGGAGTTGGTAATGCCGTTGGGGAAAAAGAGGGAGCAAGGCCTTAAGTGCCGATCATGCGCACTTTCTGTGACGGGTGTTGAGATGGAATGGGATTTCTTGGTCCTTGACATGGACCTATTCGATGTGATCCTCGGTGTGGACTGGCTGGTGCGCTTCCAGGCGCACATTGATTGCTATCGACGCCGAGTCAGCTTTACAGCACCATATGGGACTCCTCAGCTTTTTCACGGAGAATGGGATCCTCGGTCGGGACATGCAGGACCTCCACTCCCTGAGCTTGGAAATCTTGCTTATCAGTTATCGTCGCTCGCACTGGAGGACGATGGTGGTATTTCACAGGGCGGGTTACCTCGTGTAGTGGATGAGTTCCCAGAGGTTTTTCCAGATGATTTTTCTGGCTTACCCCAAGAGCGAGACGTGGAGTTCTCGATTGAGTTGGCGCCGGGAACACAGCCTATATCTCTTCCCTCATATCGCATGGCCCCCACCGAATTGAGGGAATTAAAGATACAACTGGACAATTTGGAATCCAAAGGATTCATTCGCCCGAGCGTCTCTCCTTGGGCCGCACCAGTTTTATTCGCGAAGAAGGCCGATGGAACCCTTCGGTTTTGCATTGATTACCGGAAGCTGAACAAGGTAACCATCAAGAATAAATACCCTTTGCCTCAGATTGACGATTTGTTTGACCAGCTGAAGGGGGCAAAGTGGTTCTCCAAGATTGATTTGCGTTCGGGATACCACCAGTTCAGGGTGAGAGAATCAGATATTCCGAAGACGGCTTTCCGAAGCAGGTATCGTCACTTCGAGTACTTGGTCATGCCTTTCGGACTGACGAATGCTCCTGCAGTTTTTATGGCACTCATGAATAGGGTGTTCCACCAATATCTCGACTCATTTGTCGTGGTATTCGTGGATGACATCCTGGTCTACTCTGGATCTGAGGAGGAGCATGAGCACCACCTGCGCGTTGTTTTGGGCACCTTGCGGGATCACCGCCTGTATGCCAAACTCCCGAAGTGCACTTTCTGGATCAGGGAAGTGAAGTTTCTGGGGCATGTCGTCTCAGAACAAGGGGTTTCAGTGGATCCCGAAATGATTAGAGCAGTTATGTCTTGGGAGCAGCCGAGAAATGTGTTTGAGATCAGGAGTTTTCTGGGCTTGGATGGTTATTACAGGCGCTTTGTCCGGGACTTCTCGCGGCTTGCCTCCCCCATGACCGCACTCACCCGGAAAGGGGTGAAGTTTGAGTGGAGCCCACAGTGCCAGACATCTTTTGAGGAGCTGAAGCGGCGGTTGACCACCGCACCTGTGTTGACCTTACCGGAGTCAGGAAAGGGCTATGTGGTGTACTGTGATGCATCAGGTACGGGCCTTGGATGTGTGCTCATGCAGGATGACCATGTTGTGGCTTATGGTTCTTGCCAACTCCGACCGCATGAGAAGAACTATCCGACTCATGACTTAGAGTTGGCGGCAATGATGCATGCTTTGAAGACATGGCGCCACTATCTTTTTGGGGAGAAGATTGTGGTCTATTCTGACCACAAGAGCCTGGCCTATATTTTCTCTCAAAGGGATCTCAATTTGAGGCAGCACCGCTGGGTCGAGTACCTGCAGGGTTTTGATTTTGAAATTGTCTATACCCCTGGAAAGGGGAATGTGGTAGCTGACGCATTGAGCAGAAAAGTACCAGTGCAGGCGTTGAAGAAGTCCAGCGATGAGTGGACCTTGATGGGGCTTTTCGCCCAGTTGCATTTGGAGAGCAGGGAGCACAGTGAAGGTACTTTCTTGGCTAGCATCCAGTTGACTCCTGCCCTTCTAGAGTTGATTCAGCAGGAGCAGCCTAGTGATGAGTTTTGTCAGCGATCTATGCAGTTTCTTCATGGTGGGGAGACTCTTGATTGGTCTTTGTCTTCCCAGAGGGTCCTATGCTTCAAGGGCCGTGCTGTAGTGCCGTTGTCTCTGCGAAAGGTGGTGATGCAGGATAGCCACCAGTCTCAGTGGGCCGTCCATCCTGGTACCACCAAGATGTACTACGATGTTTGCCGGCAGTTCTGGTGGTCAGGTATGAGACGGGACATATCTGACTTCGTATCCCGATGTTACACTTGCCAGCAAGTGAAAGCAGAACATCAGAGACCATCTGGCCTACTCCAGCCATTACACATTCCAACCTGGAAGTGGGACGAGGTCGCCATGGACTTCATCATTGGCATGCCTCGTACACCTCGAGGGAGGAATGGTATCTGGGTGGTAATTGACCATTTGACTATGTCTGCCCACTTTATTCCGATCAGAGATACAGCGAAAGTAGAAGAGCTGGGCCGTTTATATGTTCAGGAGGTGGTCAGACTTCATGGTGTGCCGTCGGCAGTTGTTTCTGACAGGGACCCCGCATTACATCACGGTTTTGGGGAGGCCTCTAGAAGGCTTTGGGGTAGCAGATTAAGATGAGCACGGCATACCATCCTCAGACCGATGGCCAGATGGAGCGGGCGAATCAGATTCTGGAAGACATGCTCCGAGCCTGTGTGTTAGATTTTGGAGGCTCATGGGATAGCCATTTGGGGCTGGTCGAGTTTGCTTACAATAACAGTTACCAGTCTTCCATCAGAATGGCACCCTTTGAGGCGCTCTATGGCCGGCCTTGTCGGTCTCCTCTATGTTGGGCTGAGATAGGAGAGGCCTCGCTCGTGGGACCGAGCCTTGTTCAGGAGATGTCTGAGAAGGTCAAGCTGGTTAGGCAGCAGTTGTTGACAGCTCAGAGTCGTCACAAGTCTTACGCGGATCAGAGGCGACAAGATCTTGAGTTCTCGGTGGGAGACAGAGTGTTCCTGAAAGTGGCCCCTCGCTTGGGTCACCGTCGTTTGGGGAAACAGGGGAAGCTGACACCGAGGTATGTCAGACCTTTTGACATTCTTGAGCGGATTGGTAAGGTGGCATACAGGTTGGCTTTGCCCTCACAGTTGACGTCGATCCACGACGTATTCCATGTCTCCCAATTAAAAAAGTACAATCTAGATCTGTCGCATGTGCTGAATTGGGAGGAGCTGGAGGTAGAGTCCGACTTGTCTGTGGTCGAGCGACCAGTGCGTATAGTGGATTCTCGGGAAAAGGTGCTGCGTGGAAAGTCCATTCCTCTGGTGCGTGTTCTTTGGCAGCACGGGAATGATGAACACGAGACTTGGGAGTGGAAGTCATGGGTTGAGCAGGAGTACCCATTTCTATTCTCTGATCAGGCTTTGAGCTGACTTTCTGAGGGCGGAAAGTTTTCATGGTGGGGAGAATTGTCACGCCCGGACTTTTTTTGAGGTATGCGTTCAATTTTAAATTTTTATTTCATAAATTAGTTGTATGTTTATTTAAATTTTTTGGGTTATAGAACGGGCCGAACCCGATGCGGGTCGCCCGTTGTGGCATCGATGTGTGCGTGCGAGCCCTACATCGCTCGGCGCATGGGCAGGGCACAGGCGAAGCCGTGCAACTTCGCCGGTTGATACGCGTTCCCGATGCGCGTACGATAAATAACCGGATAAAAATGTATTTCGGATTTCTTGGTTATTATTATATTATTTTTATTACTTCTATTAGACTATTACCATTATTATTAAAATATTTTTATGGTGACTATTACTATTATTATTATTATTATTATTATTATGCTATTATTAATATCATTATTATTGTTATTACTATTGTTTATAATTATTATTATTATTTCTATTGTTGTTTCTATTGTCCTTATATTATTATTATTATTATTCTATTATGTTAATACTATTATTATTATTATTCTATTATTATTATTATTATTATTATTATTGTTGTTGTTATGCGGTTATCATTATTAAGATTATTATTATTATTATTACTACTAATATTATTATGTCTAATATTATTATGATAATTGATATTATTATTTTATCATAAATTGTTTAATTTTCTCCCCCCATGCCTAACCCTAGTCGCCACCACTCCCTTTTTATTTTTGTTTTATTTTATTTTATTTCCTTACCTTCCTTCTACCCCATGTCTTCCTCTTCTCCCGCGACACCCCATTTCTCCTCTCCTCCTTCCGTTTCTTCTTCTTCCTCCTCTCCCTCTCCTGTTCACCCGCACCTCCCTGCACCCGTTGTCCTGCGTCGGATCATCCGCTTGCATCCGCTGTCCCGCGCCGGACCAGTCGCCTGCGCCCCTCACCGGTCTGGCCACCTGCCTCCTCCCCTCTCTATCGTGTCGCGCCCCCTCCTTCCTCTTCCCTTCTTTTCCTCTTCCTCTTCCTCCCGCCCCTCTCTCCCTCTCCTCTGCATTTCTCCGCTCCTGCACCTCCCGCCGGACCTGCATCGGCCGCACCTCCGCCTCGGCCTGCTGCTCCTCGGCCGGACCTCCATCGGCCTGCTGCTCCTCGGCCAGCCGCCCCTGCCGCTCTTCTTCTCCTCCTTCTTGTCTTCTTCTTTTCTTCTTCTTCCCTTCTTCCTCTTCTTTCTCTTATCCTTCTTCTCTTCTTCTTCTTCTTTCTTTCCCCCTCCTCTCCTTCCTCTTTTCTTCTTCTCCCCCTGTCTTCTTTCCTCCTCTGCCAGCCGGCGCAACCCCCCCTGCTGCTGCTCTTCTTCTCTTTTTTTCTTCTTCTCTCCTTTCTTCTTCTTCCCTTCTTCTTCATCATCTTCTTCTTCTCTATTTTTCTTCTTCTTCTCTTATCCTTCTTCTTTTCCTCTTCTTCCTCTCCTTCCCCGGACGACGCTCCTCCCTGGTGCGTCGTTCCAGCACCCCACCGGTTGTCCTCTATTTGTTTTGTTTATTTCATTACAGATTTCTTTTATTATTTATATGTTATTACAATAATTATTATTCTGTTATTATTAATACGTCAATAATAATCATATTATTATTATATTATTATTATTGTTAGAATTATTATATTATTATTATTATTATTATCATATTATTATTATTATTATTATTATGTTAATAATACTATTATTATTATACTACTATTGTTATTACTATTATTTATAATTATTACTATTAACATTTCTATCGTTATTATATTATTATTATTAATCTATTATGTTATTATTATTATTATTATTACTATTATACTATATTATTACTGCTACTATTATTATTATTATATTTTTTTAATCATTTTTATGTTATTATTATTATTATTATTATGTTATTGCTTTTATTATTATCATCATTATTATTACATTAACAATTTTTTTTTCTGAACCGTTGAGCATTCTACTGTTTTTAGGACCTGGTTGACGGCTCAATGCGGTGCGACCGTGGCGCAACTGGAGTCTTGCGCCGTGTCTTCTTTCGCGCCTGTTTGAGGTAGGTGGTTCCGCACTCAGTTATCTTTTGGCGTTCCTTTGCATGCTGGTTTAATTTTTCATCACCCTTCTAGTTTGTTTTCATATTGAAAAATTAGTTTTAATTACTTTTTAAATGCGTTTTTATTTGCCAGTGGTATTTATGTGCTGCAAGTCCTTTCTTTTATCGCGGAAACTCACTTTGGCTGTTTATTATTAATTGAAAACTGTGTAGTGTGGTTTAAGTTTTTTTAAAGAGGAAAAAGAAAAAGGAGGTTTTGGTGTGTGTGCGTGGTTTTTTCAAAAAAGGATATCAGTGTGCAGGTGACACGTTTGGCTCTAGGTGATAATGTGACATATTATATATGAACTTTGATCTTTAGGTGAGCACAAGGAGGGAAGCCGGGGTATTAGGTGGGGAGACTGGGACTAGTGAGCTAGTGTTCCGGAGATGACCCGACCCGGTTTCACTGGCAGGTTTGACGACTGCAACACTAACTAAACTTATGATATCTGAGGGTCGTGGCCTTCTAAGCCACGTGTTCTGAGGGTCGTGGCCTTCTAAGCCACGTTATATGAGGGTCGTGGCCGCCTAAGCCACGTTTCACCGAGACACGACGTTCTAGGATCCCGCTAGTCTAGTACCCATAGGGCTTTTCCCATTCTTTGGTGCCACCAGTTACCTTGTGTGCATGCCGATATGTGTTATGTCACTTAAACTGCTATCCTAATGTGTTTATCTTGAACTTCATTTCTTTTAAATCATTTTATGAAAACCATTTTCTTTTGCACTTCTTTCTATCTTTACTTCAGCATTGCATTTGGTTGTCTTTTGATAGTTGTGCGTGGAATCTTTTATTGGTGATATCCTGCTGGGAGATTGCTCACACCCTACTTACACCCTTGGGTGTAAGTAGACTGGTTTACTTCTGATACAGGTAGGGGTCCAGCTTTTGGGAGCAGTGGTTCCGGTTGTTAGCAGGACTATCTACGTGGCATTTTGTTGGTGGCCTAGAGGCGGCGTCCTTACACCGGGCGACAGTCCTTAGGTTGGTATTTGGTTATCTTTTTTTGGTGTTATTTGGGTTTTGAGTACTTGTGAACCAAAAACTTGTTTGGTTGTCTACATGTTTGACTGTAACCTTTTTCTCTGTTTGGTTTACTTTGGTTGGCTGCTTTACATTTATTCACTCGGGTAAATCGTTCCCACGGTTTATTTTGATACCCGGGCACTTGTGCCAGCCCGTGGGGATCGGGAACGCCCTTCGGGCCTTGCCGCGGGCCGAGTCGGGCGTCGGTTCGGATGGCGACCCGATTCGGTTCGTGACATTTGTGATGAGTTTGGCTGAGGAAAATGGCTTTTTAGGAGTGAAAATAATGGAAGGTGAAGTACCCTTTTATAAGAGAGGTGAGAGCCACTTTAGAAAAGGGATGAAGTATTATTCAATAATTAAATTATTTTCAGTTTATAATGCCACAAAAACCATTTATTTAGATGATAAGGTGAGTATGGGTAAAAATACTCTCAACTAACATGTTTTAGATAAGTATATGTTACATATTTAACCTTATCTTTTATATTTATTTCTTAGTTAAATAACATAACTTTTACGGTGTATTCATGAATTCTTACACTATATGGTTAATAAGCTTACTCTAAACATACAAGAGAACCACAAGTGGTTGATTAACGACATTTATAATATTAGTTATGCTCTTTGGCTGATCCTTTGATTTTTACGAATATTATCTCAACCAATAATATATTATTTGTTTTTATAACTAATTTATATCAATTTTGACACTATTTGGTAATTTTTTGTGAAAGTCATAACAAAATCATCACTTCAAATAAAATTTATCTAATCAAAACTAACATTTTATATTAACGTGGATGGAATCCAACCTTTTAAATTCTATTTATTTTAATATTTATAATATAAACTATTTTAATATTTCATTATTATTTTAATTACTACATCATCATTGTGTCATAAATAAATTTAATTATTTAATCACTAAAAATAATAAATAAAATAACAATATATATGAAATATTTTTATCTATTTAATGAATATTTATATTTGAATTTATCTTACGTATAACCCTATATTAAAATTGTATTAGTTAATGAACATGGAATTTAATACTATTAACTATTCTTTAAATAAAATAATAATAAATGACATATTCTAATCCAAGGGGTCCTAAAGGATCATATTTTATTAATTTGATTGTTTTTTGGTCAAATTATACTTATCCAATAGAATTAGGATACATTTTAGGGTAATTATAATATCATTTTTACCTTTAATTACCCTATTTAATTTTAACTTTGGTAAATAAAAGTAAAAAGCAATTTTTCACCCAAAATTATTATCAACCTTTTTTAACCACATTTTAAATACTGATAATAACCATGTCTCTTAATTTTTTGAAATTAAACTCACAGAATTAGTAAAATTAGGTTTTTAGAAAATTTGTAAATGCTCCTAGAATGTGGGTAATATACGGTAAAAACTTCAATAAAATATTTTATATTTAATTTTATTATAAAATAACTCAAATTAATTGAATTGAAATTATATATGTATTATATATCTATTTTGAGATGATATAAATTTAAATAAAATAAAAAATTATTTTAATAAAAACATGGTTCTAAACTATAACACAATGTTTTCACTATTCAAAAAAAATTAACGACTTTAGAAAATTACCTAAAAATTACCATAAGATAATTATTATATTACGAATTTAAAAATGAATTATATTTTACCAAACTAAAAATATAGAAGTTTCATTAATTAATTTAATATTAATTCCCGCTGTCAAAATCGATAAGTGGGTTTGTAAAAAATAAAAACTATCAATAAATTGACATGTGCTTATGTAAAAATTAAATGTGAAATTACATATAATGACCAATATTTTATTAAATGATAAAAATATAATCTAATTATAGCTCGAAACAATTCAAATGCATAATTTATCATTATAATCTATTTTGATTAAATTTTTTTTAATTAAAATTTAGTATTTTTCAGTATACATCAATATATGAATGTTATCAGAAAAGTAACAAAAATTATCCAAAATAAATATTTATGTATAGACTCTAGATAAGAATTTAATTTCATTAAACTTAACATATAAATGTTTCAAATATTGGTTCTATAAAGGGTTTTCCATTAAATGGTTTTAAAATATGATTTTTTGAAAAAAAGATCTTTTATCTAAAAAAAATGAATTTGTTCTTATATTATGTCTAAAAACACATAATATGGATTCTAAAATTATATGGAGTATATAAAATTCAAAATTCAGTTTATACTATTAATAAACACTTTTTGAATGGCTATATTGGTATGTCATGGTGCGCTTGAACTGGGTGATGCACGTAACGCAAGCTATTGAATTACATTGAAGAATATAAATTACTTTGATCTATAGGAGTGTTAAAAAATATCCTACTAGTCACAACTGAAGATATATTTTTAAACCCTTATCGTATAGTAGACATTACAGAAATCAATACTACTAATGGTGCATCCTTGAGGTGGATCTGATATGGATTGTTGATCACAATGAAGAGTATTTATCTTGTAGGTCGATTCCTTTTGTTATGGTGACGTGAAATCATGGTAGAGTTATGGATGACACATGGGAGTGGGAATTTGATATAAGGTAATAGTTTCCAGTCTTGTATACTTATAACCCACAATGATTCATGGAACATCTCAGGAATGAACATTTATATGGAGGGTATTTTGTAAGATCCTATTTTTTCTAGAAACATATCTCTATGTGTTTTTTTGTTTATGCATATATCAGTTAATTTTCACCACATATTTAATATTTAGTGTTTATGTTTTCATCTTGGATGTGTTCCTATTTTAAACAATTCCATATTGGGTTAATTGAAAACCTGTTAACATTAGTGAGGATCCACACAAAGTTCCATTGTTTGGGAAAATGAATTAATGTTCAGGGATATATGGTTTTTTGAATTAGTGGGGTCTGATTATAAATGGAACATGTGATTTCGTGGGTTCTTGGTATGTTTTTAATCCTTAATTTTGGTTAATATTATATTTATAAGGATAAAAGGATAAAAAATCATCTATAGAACATTTAAATTTCTTGTCACTTGATTACATTCCTAATAATGTTCAAGAGAGTTAAATATTTATATGAGGTGATAGGTTTTTCAACCTATAAATCCCTATAAAAAGAAATAATGTATTCCTGAATTACTCATCTTGTAATTAAAAAAATTATTTATTTTAAAGAATAGTTGGGGTTGATTTTATTTCCATATCTCTTATATATATCTTCACGTGACATATGGCGATCTTCTCTGTAATTTTGGAGAACCTATCTAGATTTCATACATCCCATTTGTACATATCATCCCCAGAATGTGGTTTTAGTTATATTGTAACTTTTTTTCTTTTTTTATACATATATTATTGTGTAATATCATGATTCTATACACTTTTTATTTTTCATGATTGTTTTTTTTCTAGGATATGTTTTAAGATTATCTCTACCTTCCTCCTCATGGGTGCTTCCATTAGAAAATTGTTTTAATCGTCCGTTAATGTTACGGGGTATAAATTTCAACCCTATGATATGATGGTTCTTATGAATGTTGAGAATTAAAATTTCACAAAAATATTATGAGATTAATATATATAAAGAGTGATTCAGATTATTTCATGGAGTACATTTTGACCCACTTTGATTTGACATGGCATTTGGCTACCATTCAGGTGATAGATCACATGATTATAAATGAAACGAATTATGGAATAAAGAGTGTTTAGTTATGAAATGGTAGTTTTTTGTATTTGGTATATGTAATCACCATTGATTGGAATTATAATTTAAATGGTTTTATTTTTATTTTATATTTTCCAAAGGGAAAATAAAATGTGAAATCGAAAGATAAATGTTATTTTTCATAAGTATCCATTGAACCTAATAATTTTATATTGTGATATCCATTACGCAATGGAATGTGTCATCATTTCTATGTTGTAATGCATTATTGGGGCATTTTCTGAGATAAATGATTAAATTCTGGTATATCAGGCTAGTATCTAAGACATGATTTAATTTTGATATACCGAGCTAGGAATTTGGTCATGGTAAATATATTAAGTATTAGGCTCTACTTTGAATGGATAATAAAATTATTATATAGTAGGCTTGGATCTTATTTAATAATTTTATATTAATTAGAATTATAGTTAATGTTGTAATAGTTAAAATACATCCCCTATGACAATCAATCATGACATCCTGGATGGTTACCTTTTACCTGGGTTATATGGTTATGGTTGGCCTGGTATAAGGTCAAGACCTGAGATATTATGGAATTACACTAAAGATGGTTGATATGTTATTAATTTAATTTTTTATTTCAATATTTCATACATTTTTTATCAAATGGTTTATGCTTAGACATTTTTATATTAACAACATATGTTTTTTATCCAAAAGAAAATCCATATGAACTTGATTTTTTGTGTTTGTTGGATTTTTTGTCTCAAGAAAAGAGCATTATAACATAATTCGGAGAGTTGAAACACTTCAATATTTTTTGTTTGGAAATATTTGATGGCACAAATGGTACCTTTAGATTATTTTTTTTTGGGTTTTGGAGGAACCGAGTCTGATCATTTCATGTTTTGATGCTCATAATTGGGTTTACTATTAGACTACAATTGTGTCGTCCCAATAAGATTATTGTGTGACATTAGAGGGGGGGGGGTAGATGTTCCTGTCATGCACTACACAATGTTTTCTCAAATTGTTTTCTTATAAATCATAGGTTGACGCATTTAGGATGTACCAAAACTCAATCCACTACAATGCTGGTTCACAATTAAGAAAACCAACCAGCATTACAGTGGATGGTGGAATCCTTAAGTTGTTCCTATGTCATGGTTTTCAGAAGGTTTGGATGAAACATGTTGCTAAACCTTGAACCAATTTTTTGGTGAAGATAAGTAATTTCCATTAATTTATCCTTTTAGTACTGGTTCCTTTTGTATATCTTCCCCATAAAGGAATAACCCCCTTTTTCTCTTCTTTTAGAATCAATAACACCTGATGGTAGGTCTTTGGATAAATCTATCATCAAATGTTTGATAATAAATCCATTAATTTCTTTGGATCTATCTTGATATTTTCCCATATTATAATAACCTATATCGATGTTTTCCATGGAATTCATCTTCTTATATAGGTTCAAACTCATTTTCCTTTTATTTTATGTGTGTCAGACCAATCCTCATATATCTTCTATCCTATTTTAGATATGAGGTCAATATTTCACGAGGAGTCATCTACTATGATTAGGTAGGTATTAACATCGTTTTCCCTTTATGTTATTTCATATTTTTGTTATATGATGGTGACACACTTTGTATTTATCTAAGATTTCACTTTTGTGTTCTTGAATAACATCAAATTTTCCACAAAATATTATTACAAACCTATTAATAAATTTTCGGTGGTTCATAAGATTCATATGTCTTATATGTTATCCACATGTGTGTTCCACATGAAATTGGTCATTTTCATTCAGTTTCACTGATGTACTCAAAACGTCGTTTTTTCAAAATAGATTAGATTTTATTGAAATTTCCATTGGATCATTATAATTAAATGGAAGCCAAAAAATCAATTTTTTGTTTGTCCCTATTATATATTTAATTTCCTAAATTATGAAATTGGGTAGTTAGATGAGGGGACCATTGAATGGCCAACGATCCTAACACCTGATGTTACCATAGAAGTATAAATTGAATGCAATTTGATTGACATGTGATAAATAATAAGGTTATTTCTCATTGTCTTACCAATCTTTAGAAGAATTAAATGATCAATATCAATTAACCTATGTATGTTAGTTTCTATTCCTTAAATGAATTAATTGATTAAAATTGAATTTACCTAGGAATGTTTGTTCATTTTCCTTTAATGAGAACAAATGGTATGTTTCATGTTAAGAAAAATTCTGCTTTTAGTAAATATTTATTTTACAAATTATTCTCCTAATAGTTTATTTTATATTTTAATTTCAATTTCCTTTATAATATGTACTCTTAATTGAACGAAGGGTTAGTCCAATGTGGTATAAAAATATATTATTGGATTTTCCCAAGTAGGATATACCCTTAAAGAGTTGTAACCTTTTTAAATGACTCCTTATTCTTTATTAATTTAATATTCCATATATTATTTTTCCATTGGACTATAAAACCCCAATAATTGTCACTTTTAACCATATCATTTTATTTTCCAGGTTTTAGTTATTTGATTTCATTGTTTATATAGACTGTTTTAAACAAGGGTGGTGAATAATGATTAGTGGATTCCTTACATTAAATTAATTGGATAAATTGAAATAAAATCGATAATCAATGATGGTAAAGCCACTACATTATTATGCATTAACAAATGCTTATAATTATTTTTTTCCATGAAAGGAAATGAATATGAAAAATTATATATATGAACTTTATAGCCTCATGTGTTATGTTTTAGACATGAATATGGTTACATTATTTTTAAAGAATTGGTAAAAATATTTCATAAGAGGTGTTTTCTTGTGCCCCATATTGTTACGTGATGACATTATTAATGATTGGGTTTATTTAAATGTATATCAAGGTAGTTTTATCCATATGGCTTGTATTGTAATTTGATGATGCCTTCATATTTCCATGAAAAATGAAAGGGATGAGAGGTATCATCACACGTAAATTTTTTATTAATATGATTACACCTTACACATAGGTTATGTATGACGGTAGGGGTGTTGATCCAAGAGGGAAATCACACTCTCTTACATAATATATGGAGTATGTTATCTGAAACCATTCATATTATATGGGGGTTGGGTTTTATGTTCCATATACCATAATTACAGTCTTTCTATAATGGTTCACTCTATATTCCATTTTTATTATAAAATTTCTCTCACTATTCTTTGGATATTGTGAAAAACCCCAATTTTATGTGATTTTAGGCTCATTAGAATGGTTATGGATGTGTGAGTATCACTCTGGTCCAGTCTATAACTAATATTCCATGTATATGGTCGTAAGGCATCTGCAGACACATGGATCATATTGACTGAGGGAATATGTTACTAAACTATATATATATTATTAAAAATTATATATACATACTAACAAATATAGAAATATATAAATATATATATATGTATATATATATATTTGCATCATTACACACCTCTACCTGTTAGGATCCAAATAAGGTTTACCCGCTAATTGTTCTGAAGGAACCGAAATTTATTGGTTATTTATTTCAGGATTTTTATAGTGTTGTGCTTATACATGCACACTTTTTTTAGTATCACTAATCATACTTTATATAGTAAATATTGGTGGTGGACTCCTATGACATATATCTCACACCCTATTTGGACCACCTTATAACCTAAGAAATCTAATTTAATTTTTCTATGAATAAATGAAAATTCCCTAATAAAGGTCAATGATATGCTTTACAAATAAATGGATCATATGTGTAGAGGGTTATACATTAGATCAGGATTCTTATGGAGCTATTTTTTCCCATTTTTACTATTTTATAAAAAGTATGTACTTTCATTGTTTATTTTGTATTATAGTATACAATGTATCCATGTTTTATAAACATCCTTATAGGCTTTTTTATTCATTATCAGTTGTAAAATTTATTATTACACAACCACTTATTTATTATTTTGTGTATTTATGTATCATTAGTTTATTAATTTTGTTGGATAATATGTTTTCTATTATTTCATTACTATTGATTGTATTCATTGATCCATTATGATAATTGGGTATTGTAACAAAACTGGACTACCTATAGACCCTCACTACTGGTAGAATGCATGTGGAGTATTGGGAGTTTATCTTGGGTCAATGCGACACATCAACTCAGGGAATGATTTATGTGGACCCTATGTTGGGATGTTTAAATGTGTTATGAGAGATTTTTTGTTCAATTATCATATAATTGGTTTATTTGAAAATAGTATACTGGTTAATGGAATTTGGAATTTACCATATTCTTGGACATATCTTAGCCATGTACAGGGGAATCCAAAAATACCCTAGACGGGATATTGTTATAATTTATTATTCCATTTATTATTGATATGACCTCACCTTTATGTGAATACATGAAATGTGATGGTATTGATATTTTTATGATTTAAAATATAATTTCAATTTCCTCAGCCGAAGAAACAAGGACTTTACAATAGTACATTCCTCGCCATAGGAATTGTATTATTAATATGCCATCTATTTTTCCAGGTCACATTTATTTTCTAGATGCAATTCCCTTTTGTATTTAGACAGTTCCCTGAATATGAAATGAATTTGGATGATGTATCTAATAGTTTGTATAAAGCATTATTCATATATAATGTTTTAGCATAAACATAATTGTTTTCTTTTGAATGAGATAATTTATTCAACTTAAGAAGTCAATTATAACACGTTGAGCCATATACTTTCAATCGTGTGGGTTGGAATGTTTTATGGGGTCAGTCAAGTGGATTCCAAAATTTGGTTCATAAATAATATGTGTTATTATGGATTGGAAAATAATAAACCATTTCATTTATCAATTTTAAGTAATATAAGTTTCTGATCGAGCACAACTCAGAATGAATGTGACTCCTAATGTAAAATTAATGTGTTAATATATTTCCTTCTTAATTATGATGATTTTTATATGTGTTTTTATTACATTATTACTATAATGGGTCTTCATTTATTTAATGTGATAAAAAAATTTAATGATATAATTTTTTAATTTGTTACATGGGATAGAATTACAGGTATTGAGTAAACGATAATCAGTTTTCAGTTGTAAGGTGCATGGGCTCCAAATAATTGTTAAATGGTAGCTCGATTATTCAAACCATAATTTAGGATATATATATATATATGTGAATATGGTATATCACTAAATTATATAAATTTGTAATGTTATTTAGTTTTTATCTTTAATAATTTGGTTTGAATCTTATTGGTTAGGCTATTAGGGTTTTAAAGATTGATTTTGAATCAATGAAATTAATTACAAATGGAACCATATGTGGTGTTCTTCATTTTAACACTCATGTATGGTTGTTTTAAAATTTTCTTCTTGAGATGTCTTGGAATTGAAGCATGTACATTTTTGATAGCCCTTTTTCTATTATAATAATGGCCTAAATCATAAGCTCTTGGGCTGAGTGACTTTCTAGTTGACGTTAACTGGTAATATGTTGATGATTTTTCTTCAATAAGGGTATATTGAAATCTATGTTTAATCCTTATATATTGAATGTATTTATAAATGAAGTGATATTTAAATCATATAATGTCAATCATATGTCATTTTCCATTGTAGGACTCATAGATTTCATATGATTGTTTGAATAGGTGGTCATGGTATCCTAGAATTTGTTTATAGGTGGATGCTTCAAAAAATGGTCATATTTAGTAGGTTATACATGGAAAGGGTTTTTTCATCCATGATTTATATCTTGTTACCTGTCTTTTTCTTCCTTTGGTAGACTCTTGATGTCATTCATTTAGTTTATTTTAGCATGATACAATGCGACTCAAGCCATTTTTTTACATGGGCTCTTGATAATTGAGTAGATATATATAAAAATACTATTAATTGTATTGAGGAAGATATAGTCTTGATTATAAACCTTAGGGTAGTGGGATTTTTTATACATGATAACCATTGAGTTTCTAAACGCCGTAGAGAAAACTATTTGAGATTAGTGAAATTGTTGAGCATTGTGTTGTTTACTACGGTCTAAATTCATCTATGTAGTAGAGTGACCACGGCATTAAAATATCAAAGTATTTCCAATTCAATAACTGTTATTCCTAGAATTCCAGTACTCATTCCATACTGGTTATGTTGAATTTCATTTCCATACATAATTCATTGGAATTGTGACTATGTCTATAAAGAGAATTACACTGACATTTACAATGAATATGATATAGCTCTCTAATGAGTGGTTAATCCATATTTTCATATGATGAATATGAAACCTATAAGGTTTGGGAGAATCACAATAGTTATTTTAAATATGTGTAAATCCATGTATGTGGTAGATAACATAGGTTTATTTTTTAAAATACTCAAGCATTCAGGAATTCCTTTGAGGCTTGAAATTTTAGAATCATGTCAGTGATTTATTGATAGAACGACATTAATGTGGGTTCATGTGTCTTAATCCCTTGAGAAAATTTGTTTTTATTGGTTTAAATTTTAAGGATAAACATGAATGATCATGGGATTTCATTGTCTTGTAATGGTATAGTTATTAGTTAATAATGATGTGTCATTTGGTGAAGTTGATGTTTTTCCTAAGATTTGATCAATGGTTGTTTGAATGTTTATCATTTTGGTAGTTTGAAATGAATGGATTAAAACTACACCTAACAATCATCAATATAGAGATGTAGCGTCTGTATAAATCTTATAAATCCTCTTTGTGAACTCTAGATTAGGGATGAGAATGACTCCATTCTTGATTTCATCTTTGAAGCAATAACAGATCATCAGTCAGATGTCATGTTAAATTGTAAAATGTTACTGGTATTATCGAGGTGGTTCTCTCAATTTTTCATGATAGATGAATTGTTTCTATCATGTTTTGGTGATTTCAGATTGAGACATGGGTTCTTGTGAAGGAAATAATTGGACAAACTATTGGACACTATACATTTGCCACTAACATAACTTCTAAAAGGAGGCTACTCTAGGCTCAATCAATTTTCTGATGTTGATGTTTGTTCTTCATACCAATGTCACTTCGTAGTCATGGAGTATGGATTACCATGTAATGATTCCTTATACGTTATTTTGTTTAAACTAAGGTTTTTACAGACATGTTATTGGGATTAAAAGTAATGCTTAAATGGGTAATGATTCAAATGGTCATGATCATGGTTACACCCATGTTCATTTCATGTCATGGTACTTGGAATATCTAGGTGGGGGATTGAGCAATATATATTATTTGAAGTCATTTAAAATCTTTTGTGAATGGGCTTGGGGAAAATGTAAGATACCTAGGCAGAAAAAATCATAGTTTTCATGATTTTTTTTCATTCATATATGTCGAGTGTATTGATAATGGTCATCTAGATGTTGCACAACATATAATAATTCATGGATAATGTGAATGATTGAGTGTATCCATTTTTAATATAACACCATTGGGTCAAGGAGAGTGTGGGGTACATGTCAGACTTGTATTCCAAGAAAATAATGCACGACTAGTTATTGTTTGATTGATCATAATTCATCTATTTCTTTTTTGTGTGGTTTCTATAATATACTCAAAAATTATTTATTATTAATCGTTTATATATGACATGTTAGTGGTGTCATTATATTGATTATAGGTGTGCATTGTAATAAATTATGATGGTTGATTTTCATTGATATTAATTGGACCCTTTCTCATATTAAGACATTTGTTGAATGAAACAACACCCATTAGTTTATGATATGAATATGTCATCATATATCTAGTTGAATATGATCGAGTAATCTATTATACAATATATTATTTGGATAATGTGTGTTGGATTAGGTTTTGATGGATTTTGTGAAGTATTCTAATGTTAAGCATATTGAAGCTTTAAGAATTTAGAAATTCAATGTGACAATTTGAATGTGATTTCACCAACACTGTTGGTTGGATAATGTTTCCATTTTTCTCAAATGATTATCGAGGATGATATGTTCAAAAGAGAGGAAGTTGTAACGACCCATGTTTTTGACCTATAAGAAAATATAGTGTAATTTTTTTTATTGGACATGCCATTTAGAAATGGAGCCTTGGACTGTAATTCTATGAGTTGGAACAATTCAATGTGTTTTTTTGGACTGGATTGAAGTCCCTAATGTTCCATGGGTTGATTTTTTGGTTTTTAGGAGTTTCTCATATGATAATATAGTTTTTTGAAACTCTGAACAGGGAGCATGGTTTATCTTAAATTGTGTGGCCCCCAGTAAACAATAGGGTGGCTATAGTGGGGGAGTAGATGTTCCCCACTTGGGCTACACATGGTTTTCCAAAACCGTTATTATTTCCTATAATGTTATTTATATTTATGTAGTCCCTAATAATTATTCACCACACTATTGGGCCATATTTAGGAAAACACTATTCCACAACCATGCAAGGTGGTATCAACTAGCAGTGGATGCAGAGTTGTCACTACATGGTTCATAAATACCATGCAGCCATACTGTGTGACCAGTAATGTTGTTTGAATATTCTAAATTTCAATTCAATTAATATAATAATATTTTTTTCATTTTATTCTTCTTCATCCAATAGACCATAACACCTTAACGTCTACATTGGGGATCAAAAATGACTTAATCAATTCACCGAGATAACTCTTTCGTCTTGTGTGTGATCAAGTATCTGTTAGAAAATTTGGATCCATCTCAGTATGTTCCAATAGAATCTTAACTCTTTGTAGTGTTTCATATCAATTCATCACACAATTCAGAATAAATATCATTTTCCACAGTTTTATGGCAGTAAAACGTTTCTCATATCTCATTATACCTACATCATATCTATGGCCTATATTGACTGTTAAATCATCCACGTCCTTGAGGTAGGTCGTCACCTTATTTTCTTTATGAGATTGGTCATCTGGTAGCCATGTTTGAGTTTCACACACTATATTTAACATTGTTTTCTCTTTAATTTTTTTGATTAAAAAAAATTGACCATTTCATCTAATTATGCACATATTGATCCTTGTTTTGTGGTTCATTAGTTGTTCACAACTTATATGGTCACCCCATGAGTGTGCTAGCTAAAATTTGACTTTTTTTGAAACACCTTGATGTACCATGAAGTCAATTTTCTTTAGGTTTATCTTTTTAATACAATTTATTTTTTAAGAAGTGATTAAATGGGACCCAATGAAACTCATAGGTGTCCTACTCCAATATAGTTGTATTTTCACATTATTGGCAGTTGCCTTGTTTGACTATGACACTGTGAAATTCCTTATGATATTTAAAACCTTAAATTGATTTGGATTAATGATTTTAATAGAAAATTAATGACATACGATTAATGTTTAGAATAAATATAGATGTAATACACTTCCATAAATGCATTAATAGATTAATAAGAATTATCTTATGTGCATTACTTGATTTTCCATAAATGAGATGAAATGTAATATAGAATAATATGTTAAATACACCTTTTGATAAATGTTTATATGAAAAATTCATCTCCTAATCATTCCAATTATAATTTAATTTAAATTTTACTTGTAATATAATATATTTATTCCAGCAATGGTTACTCCTAAGGGTTTGGTGATCCTAGGATTAGAATTTATCAAGTTTTAGACTCCCTTAAATGATATTAAATATTTTTAAATGGATCCTAATGTCGTATGATTTGATTTTACCCTATAAGATCTGACTATTTTACGGTAACCTATCGAAAATTAAAACCATGAACCATGTGTGTTAATTTTCCTAGTGTCAGAAAATTTAATTTTTATTCACATTTTAATGTTGTATATAAGGGTTTTGGGTAATGCATGATGGTTTCCCTACCTTAATTAGATTGAAAATTAAAATTGAATGGTTAATGTTGGGTTCTATGGCCACTCCATTGTTTATTCTATAATAAATTCATATAATCAATTTTGTACCCTTCAAATGAATTGACATTCAGGAACGCAACATATGAGAGGTATAGCCTCATGTGTATTTTTTTAACAAGAATATTCCTAAATTTTATTTAAATAATAAGTTAAAATGTTTAATTAAAGGTATTTCCTCATGTCCTATATTATAATGGGATTCCCTTATTGATACCATGGATTATTTATATAAAATACCTGAGAGGTTTTTTCACATGGATTTTATTGTAATATGATGATTCATTTATATAATAATGATAAATAAAACTCTTGATAAGTATTTACTCATGAAAATTTATTAGAAAGATGATTATGCCTTATGGATAGTCTATGTATGATGGTAAGGGGTGTCATTCTAAGAAGAAAATTACACTCATGTACATCAGTTGTAGAATATGTCATCTCACACATGTGATTCTATATGATTGTTGGGATTTTTTTGTCATGTATCATGATTAGAGTGTTTCCATGATGGTTCAATAACCATATCATGTGTTGTTTCCGGATTTTTCTAAACGCTCAAAGGATGTAGGGAATATATCCCACTACATGATATTTTATGATCATTTTATTATTTATGGACGTTTGAGTTACACCGATATCTTGTTAAGAAATATTACACTAGGTATATGGCTATTTGGAAACCGCACACACACGGTTGATAATGGTGGAAGGAACAATTAACTAATATATATATATATATATATATTACTAACTATATATATATATTGGAATGACAAAACACTTATCTCGACTATAAACCAAAGCAGGTAGAACCTCAATGTATTCGGTCAGATTCTACGTGGGCTGGTAAATTATTTTAGTATGGTTTTAATAATTTTTATTATACTTGATTGATATTTTGTTAATATAAAAAGTAGGATTACATGTAGACACCATTGGTGGTGGCCTACTGAGATATTTATCTCACATCCTAAACATGTATCCCTAGGAATATAGAAAGACTGATTGACTGTGTGTATGAATAAGGGAATGGTACTAGCAACAGGTTGATGATATTATTTATCATTATATAGAGCTTAGGAGTAGAGTATTGAGCCTTGGAATGGGATTATTATGAATATATCTTTTTTTCATTTCTACTATTGAATTAAATTCTTGTACCATCTTGTCTCCTCTTGTATTACTTCCTTAAATGAATCCATGTATCAGATACATTTGTACAGACTTGGCATATTTCTATAATTTTTTAGTATTATTAGTCACCCACTTTTTATTTATTCAATTAACTATTTATGAGTCCAAAAATTATTGATTCTCTTGGTTTATATTTTATTTCGTTATTTGGTTATTATTAGTTGTATCTTCTCTTACATTCTCATAAAAAGGTATAGTATATCCACTACACTATCATTACCACCATTTCTAGTTAGAATCCTATGGAATTCAGGGAGGCACACATTAGGAATTTGAACCACCATCCCATGGCACAATTTTAGTTTTCTCCAGGTCATGACCTTATTGAGTTGTTGACCGACTGAGTTACACTCACACCCAATTCAGGCTATCATTTGGATCAAGGGAAGATTATATGGATGAAGGAATGGATTAGAGTAAAAGACCATGTGTTTGATGATTTTTATTCTTGATGGGATAAAATATAGAGATGGGACCATTATGGGGTTCCAGGTCGGTGAATTTTGTTCCATTATTTAGACTTCTGTTGTTTTATTTATATGACTTATAGAATGAAATTTATTTATATTCTAGCATTTGATTACATTATTAATTTATTGATTATAATATTATTTCATCGTATTTATTGTCATTTTTTCTCTATTGTATTTTTATCTTTATTTCCACACTCTAATATTTAATCAATTCTGTATTCTCCATTTTCTATAGTAAACTCCAAATCAAGGTGTTATAGTATCGTAAATATACATATCAAACCCAGAATTTTTGTTGATAACAACTTTCATATGTGGTGACGTACATGGTGTATCATATCCAACCTATTCTGGACACATGATAGAGATTTGGATAAGGGGGCATTATAGTTTTGGTCTAAATATTTCTTGTTATAGTGGAATTAACATACGATTATTTTTATTTTAATCATTCATAGGTCATTGATTGATACCCATCTAGTTTAACCTCACTGAGTTTAAGGACCCGACCATATTACATACTTAATCTTGAATTTAGGCAAGAAACCACTCACTTTTACATATAGGATCTTTTCATGTTTAGATATTTAGAGATATAGGAAAATATATTGATGACATTACACATTATTACAGAGTGGATAACATAAAAATAGTTTCCATTTTTTTTAAAATATAAAACATTAAAACATAAAACAAGACACCTTGAAAATTATTCAACATTTAAAATGGATTCCATCCTTGTTTTACACATTCATTATCCTTTTAAAAATAATTTAAAAACATGGGATGAGCACAAAAGCTCAATAAGGGATGGAAATGAAGGCAAGATCACAGTCATCCATGAATACTCGTAACATTTGAAGGCATTTTCAAAAGACATTCTTGTCACCTATATATGAATACTTTGTGTAACATGAGATTTACACAACATCCAAAAAAGACATGATAATATAAATATTAACATAAAGTCATATTGGGGAATTACTTACATAATATTTTAACCATTATTGGATACCTTATAATTTGTAACCCTCATGGCTATCGTACTTTGTGTAACTATCACAGTTACACTTTGTCTAACCATACGGCCGACCTCCAACTTACTCATACCCAATGCATTGTAGGGAGATATGAATCCCACCATTCATCATAAATAATTCCATATAACCAAAACATAATCATACAACATGAATAATTTCATAAAAACATTACTTTTCAATTTCGTAAAACCAAATTTCAAAATAGGATTTTTAATGAAAAGCCCCTTATAAATGTCATACAATTGAGGAGATACTTAATTGAGTGGATGGAGAATGTATATATACTGTAAATACACATAATGAAACATAATATAAACAGAACCCATCGCACAAACCATTTAAATAACACTTAAATAATAAAGTATAAGGTTAACCTAAAGAATTGAAGTTGGGTTAATAATTCCCTTACCTTCGATTTGTCTTACTTCTATCTTGTTTAAACTATATCTTGTTATCTTCTCCTTGAGATCCTTCTTTATGGGATCTGTTTTTGGTCATTTGGTGAGACTAAAAGCTCTACAACGTGGGGAAGATGATTGGGGAGGGAATTGGGATGAAATTATTCAATGCTCAAGGCTTGATAGGTGTGGAAGGAAGAGGGGAGTGAGGGTGGTATTTATAGTGGAAGAGAGGGGGTATTTTTCATTATTCTAATCAATTTTGTAATATATTTTCTCAAGAATATGAATAATCTTAATTCATGTGACCCCAAATAGTAATAATGGCATGTGAGTTCGATCCAAGTGGGCTTACATCATCCTTGCATCATCTATGATGCAGTAAATCAAGTATTAATCATTTATTGTATTTTATAGTATTTTACTATTCATAAGGTATTTTTGAATTTCACAAAAATCACAAAAATTTACCCTAACCATTTTTGGACGTGTAGAATTTAAAAATGATGTCCATTTTTTAAAAATAATTTTGTAACTATTATTTATTTAATTTTTAAATATAATCATACTAAATTAAAAAATTAATAGTTCTAATTCTATAACTAGTTCCTTATCAAAATGAAAAATTAACCAAGATGTTATAATCTTCTAGACTTAAGAAAATAATAAAATAATAAAATTTTCTATTTAATAGGGGCATATTACTATTCATATTAATATTAATTAGGGTAATTTACTATTCTCCAAAAAAATTTGGTTCCAATAGACTCCAAATAACACACTGGACACAATTGTAGATGAATGTTTCTTGAAATTCAAAACATGTGGTAGTAATCATATTTTTAAGGCAAGTTATAAATATCCACTTTAAAAAATGTTTCATGCATTTTAATTTATTTTTAGAAAACCTTGGGGTGTTAGATTATCCCCAACTTCTGGAAATTTCAACCTCACAATTTTATTATCATATTAAACAAGTGAGGGTACCTTTCCATCATAGCATTTTCGGACTCCCATATTACTTCTTCAACAATGTGGTTTCTCTACAAAACCATTTCCAGGTGAATTATCTTATTCCTAAATACATGTTATCTTTGATCAAGAATCAGAACTGCTTTCACTTCATAAGAAAGGTTCTCTTCCAGGTGAACTTCTTTTTGGCTCAAGACATATGATGAATCTGGCACATAGTTCTTCAACATCGATACATGAAAAAAATTGTGTACCTTAAACAAACATAGAGGAAAATCTATGCGGTATGCAACTATTACCACTTTCTCCAAGAATTCAAAATGTCCGATGAACTGTGGACATAGCACTCCTTTCCTATTGAAACACATCACACATTTCCAATGATATACTTTAAGGAAAACATGGCCACCTACCTCTAATGAGAAGTCTTTACTTCTATTATCTACCTAACTTTTTTACCTGTTATGATTTTTCTTCATGTGCTATTGGATCATCCTCACTTTCTCATCAACTACTTCAACTAATTCTGGCCCCATCTAATTTATTTCACTGACTTCACCCCAAAACACTGGAGTCTGCCCTGCTTCCCATACAATTCCAAAAAAGGTTCCATCTGAATACTAGAATGAATGATTTTATAATAAGAAAACTAAATTAAAGAAATATGGTGATCCCAACTTCCATGATAGTCCATTGAACAACATTGAAGCATATCCTATTAAGTGTGAATCGTTTGTTCTGATGGCCCATCTGATTGAGGATGAAAAGTTGTACGAAATTTAACTCTGTTCCACATGACTTCTGAAGTCCCTTCTAAATGATATAAGGGAACCTGGGATCTGGGTCAGATACATTGGAAATATAAACTCCATATAACAAGACAATCTCTTTGAGGTACAATCGAGACAGCTGGTCCAAAGACATTATATCCTGAATTGATAGAAAATGTGAAGACATTGTTAGCCGATCAACAATAACCCAAATGTCATTGTTACCTCGAGATGTCTTTTGTAGTCCATCCAAAAATTTCATATATACATTCCCCCATTTCCACTCTTGCACTGGAAAATGATAAAGTATCCCCTTCGGTAATTTCGGATCTACTTTAACCTGTTGACACGTCAAAACTTTTAGGGTAAAATCATATATATCCCTTATCATTCCATCCCACCAGTAATACTCCTGAATGACACTATACATCTTTGTAATTCCTCAATGAACAGAAAATGGAGAACTATGAGTTTCACAAAACAAATAATTCTTTAACTGAGAATCACTAGGCACAAACAACCTTTTTTCCAAATCATGAAACACAATATTTATCAAGAATAAATTCTGGAATCTTACTAATTTTAACCAATTCTACTTTTTTCTGTAGCTCACGGTCTTCCTTATGGACTTTCATAATTCTATCTGACAATGAATACTACACTGAAACCTGAAACTAAACCGAGGTATTCTCTACACCAACGACAGATAATCCAAAATTATTCAAATGATTAATCAAGGTATCCTGTTCCAAATGTAACATGGCTAATTATGCATGATGTTTCCGACTTAAGGAATCCGCTACTTTGTTTGATTTTCCAGGATGGTAATTTATCATGTAGTCATAATCCTTTATCAGTTCTGGCCATCTTCTCTTCCCCATGTTTAATTAATTATAAGTGAATATATTCTTTAGACTTTTATGGTCAGTATATATTTGGCATTTTGTTCCGTATAGATGATTCCACCAAATTTTCAATGAAAAAACCACAGCTTCCAATTCTAAATCATGTGTATTATAATTTATCTCATGTGGTTTATGTTGGACCGAAGCAAAGGCAATTACCTGATCATTCTACATCAAAATATAACCAAGTCTCTTCAAAGAAGCATCATTGTAGACGAAAAACATACCATTCTTAGAAGGTAAGGCCAAAACTGGAGCATTCACTAATATATTCTTCTGTTCCTGAAAACAAACATCAAATTCCTCTATCCAAAAAAGATTTATCCCCTTTTTCATGTTAAATTAATTATCTGGATAGATAATCATCCAATGTTCTTAACAGACCATCAGTAATAACATGATATGTCTTGAATAACTACAAATCTCTGAAACATTGGTGGGACTTGGCCATTCATCAACTACTTTTTTTGGTAGGATAACTATTATTCCATCCTTATTTAAAATGTTCCCAAGAAAAAAAAACTGTTGCAACAAAAAATCACACTTTTTGATTTTTCTATATAGTTTCTTTTCTTTTAAAGTATACAAAACAACCCTTAGATGTTTTTCATTCTCCTATTTAATTTTAAAAAATTCTATAATGTCATCAATAAATAAAACCACAGACTTATCCAATAAATAATGAAATACTCTATATATAAGATTCAAGAATACAACTAGTGCATTAGTAAATCCAAACAGCATAACAACAAATTCATAATGCCCATATCTAGTACGAAACTCTTTTTCGGGATGTCATCCTCCTTTAACTTCAACTGATGGTATCCAGATCTCATGTAAATCTTTGAAAAGTATAGAGCTCCCTGGAGCTGATCAAACAAGTCATCAATATGAGGAAAAGTATACTTGTTTTTTACAGTTATGATATTCAAACCTATATTATCAATGAAAAGACTTATGGTACTGTCTTTATTTTTAACAGACAAAATAGGGGCTCCCCATGGTGAAGTACTAGGAAGAATGAAGTCGTTGTCAAGAAAATCCTGAAATTAATTTTTCAATTCATGATGTTCTATAAGAGAATTACCATATGGGGTTTTTGAAATTGGATTAGCATCAGGAACTAAGTCAATTGTGAATTTGACTTCTCGATCAGGTATGACATCGGGTAACTCATCAGCAAAAACATCAATGTATTCATTTTCCACTGACACATCATTAATTTGAATATTTCCCTTGTTTTCATCAATATTAGCAAGATAACATTTATTTCCATCTTTCAATAGTTTCTCAGCTTCCTGATATGTTATAAATTGTATGGGTTCATTCTTGTATAAAAAATGAAACACTTTCAGAAAAACAAATTATTTTTCTCTACATTCAATCATAGCATGATAATCAGAAAGCCAGTCTATCCTGAGAATAAAATAATACTTGACTAAGGTTAAAACAACAACGTTTTCAGGTAATGTCTATCTACAAACTACAATAGAAATATTTTTATAATTCCTTTTTTCAATGAAATTTCCCCTGGTGTTTTAACAAAATGATTGGGTCTCATTTTTTGAGGTGATATTTCATATTTACCAGAATGTTTCACAGAGATGACAAAATGTGTTGACCCCATATAAAACAAAACATTAGAAAAATATGAGTGAACAAACAAAGTACCAGATACATCATCATTGGATGAACTGGAATTTGCTGACGTAGTCTCAAAGGATCTCACTACACCTTTCGGCTTGTAGTCTGGCTTCTTTGCATCATTCAGATATCTCTTTGATTAGGTGTTTGCATAGTTACCTATCTCACCAAATTTAATACATTTATATTTTTCTTATCAAGATTAATCTTAGGATCATTTTAATTGCAATATCAGGCCATATGTCCAAACATAACACAATTAAAAAACTTCCTAGTTTTGCGAAGACATTCCCCAGGGTGTTTTTTGCCACAATTTTCAAAGACTTGAAATTATATTTTCTTACCATCAGATTTCATTGGTTGATTCTTACCCATTACCTTCCAACTAGACCGCTTCTTCTATTTGTTTCCTAAATTTTCATGATCATCAGGAAACTCCATCTATACCCTCTCATCACATCAGACGAGTTTCTCATAAAATTTGAATTCACGAGAGGCCAACTCCCTTCGATAACTTGGCTTAAATCCTGGGTAAAAGTAGTTGATTTTGATATCAAGATCCAGAATAAGATTTGGATAATTCCATGCCAATTGGGTGATGTTCGCTTCATACACAGCCACTGAGTCTTCCTCCAGCTGTTTCAATTCAAGTAATTTCTTCTCCATTCTATGTCACACCACCTTAGGAAAATAT
The DNA here is from genome assembly GCA_963277665.1 of Viscum album. Lineage (NCBI taxonomy): Eukaryota > Viridiplantae > Streptophyta > Magnoliopsida > Santalales > Viscaceae > Viscum > Viscum album. Next base: position 963,546,575 of record OY728133.1, on the reverse strand, counting down.
TTTTCAAGGAAAAGACTTTTAAATTCATCCCACTATATGGAATAAAAAACTTGTCTACACCTGATATTCCTTACCATTGACCACCACTGATCTGCTTCCCCTTCAAAAAAATAAATTGAAAGACATAACTTTTGATATTCTAAACCTCCCATAACATCGAATATCTTTTCAAGCCATTTGATCCATCCATCAGTTGCTACTGGGTCTGAAGATCCATTTAATGTGGGAGAATGTTGTATCATAAAATGTTCCACGACTGTCATATTACGTTTTTTTACCCTAATTGGTTCTTTTTCTTGGATTCCTCCACAATTTACTACCTGTATTAGCTGAGCCATTACTGTCACAAACTACTCAGTTCCAATCCCTACAATTTTGGGCTATATTTCTGGAAGGATGTCATTTTGTCAGTGCCTCTCCTCTTCATCATCCATGTTCCTTCAACGGACAACCATTATGAACAAACATATCTTAGATAAAGATACATGGTAATATTTAAATTCTATAACAAATTAAACATAGAGTAAAAATAATTTAAGATATTCAATTAACATCACCCTTACCCCTAAATTTATCTAAACCATACTCTGATACCAACTATAAGGACCTGACATTATTAAAAACATAATATTGAATATAGTGAATAAAACACATCCTTATATATTTAATATCTTTTCATGTTCAGAGCTTTAGAGAATTAGGACAACACAAAAATGACTTTAAACATTATTACAGAGTGGATACCATAAAAACAGTTTCCATTTTTTAAAAATATAAAAAATTATAACATAAAACAGGACACCTTGACAATTATTCAACATTTAACATGACTTCCTTGTATTGAACATCTATTAACCTGTGAAAAATCATTTAAAAACATTGGATGAGAAAAAAATATTAGTAAGGGATGGAAAATAATTAAAGATCACATTAGTCTGTGAATACTTGTAACATTTGAAAGCATTTTCAAAAGACATTCTTGTCACCCCTATATTTTTACTTTCTGTAACATGAAATTTACACATGATCCACACAAGACATGAGAATATAAATATATACCTAAAGTTATCTTGGGGATTTACATAGAAAATCTTGTGACCATTTTTGCTTACCTATTTATTTTTAACCCTCACAACTATCGTACTTTGTGTAAACAAAGTAGTTACACTTGGAGTAACCATACGACCAACCTCCAACTTACTCATAACCAATGCATTGGAGGGAGTTATAGGTACCACCATTCATCATAAATAATTCCCAACAACGAAAACTTAATCATACAACATTAATAATTCCATAAAAATTTACTTTGGAATTTCGTAAAACAGAAATTAAAAAGAGGATTTTTAAATAAAAGCCCCTTGCAAATATCATAAAATTGTAGAGAGGCTTAATAGAGTGGATTGAGTATGTATATATACTATAAATACACATAATAAAACATAATATAAATATAACCCATCAGTCAAACTATTTAAATATCACATAATTAATGAAGTAGAAGGTTATCCCAATGAATGGAAATCAGGATAACAATTCCCTTACCTCGGTTTTGTCTTACTTCTAACTTGTTTAAACCTCCTCTTGATCTCTCTTCCTTGAGATCCTCCTTAAGGTCTTTGGTTTTGGTCTTTTGGTGAGAATAGAAGCTCTAAAATGTAGGCAATCATATTGGGGATGGAATTTGGCCGATATTAGAAATTTCTCAAGGCTTGAGATATGCGAGAGGAAGAGGGTAGTGAGGGTTGTATTTTTAGTGGAGGAGAGGTGTATTTTTCATTATTATAATCATTATTATAAAATTTTTCCTCAAGACTATGAATAATCTTAATTAATGTGACCCCAAATAGTAATAATGGCATGTGAGTTCGAACCATGTCGACATACATCATTCTTGAAACACCTATGATGAAGTAAATCAAGTCTTTAGCATTTATCGTATTTTATCGTATTTTACTATTCATAAAAATTCATGAAATTCAGAAAAATCCAAAATATTTACCCTAATATTTTTTAGACTCTTTAAATTAAAAAATAAAGTCCATTTTTTAAAACTAATTTTCTAAAAATTAATAAATTAATTTTTAAATAAAATCATACTTAATTCGAAAATGAAAAGATCTAATTCTATAACTACTTCATTATCCCAATGAAAAATTATCCAAGATGTTATTATACTCTATCCTTATGAAAATAAAATAATAATAAAATTTACTATTCATTTGGGTCATATTACTATCCATATTACTATTCATTATGTTTTGTTACTATTAACCAAAAAAAGTTGGTTGCAATAGACTCCAAAGAACATATTGAACACAATTGTAGATGACAATTTCTTGAAATTCAAAACATATGATAGTAAGGTTATTTTTAAATGATGGTAATAAATATCTACTTTTAACAATGTTTCATGCATTTCAATTTTATCTTAGAAAACCATTGGGTGTTACCCTGAGAATTTGAGATCATACATTATGACTTTTTTATTTATGTTATAACATCAAATTTATTTAATATATAAAGATAGATTATTGTTTTATGTATGTTATAACATCAAATTTATTTAATATGGATCGGTTGGAAATCATTATACATTATGAATTCTTAAAACATTACCACCGTTGGAATGATGAAGTGGTTCAAGATGAATTTATTTAGATACACCATGATAATTTTACATTGATACATATTGAAAGAGATCAATACATATAATGTTATGTAATACAGAACATTAATTCCCATGCATAGTGTGAAATCATATCTTTGATAGATGAATGCCCATCCATCATTACAAGTGAGGAATAAATAGTTTTAATTTGAATATGTGAAACTATAAATGAATTTTATAATTATTCCTAACTTTATCCATGATTGTGATGTAATAATAAGTTTCAGAACAATACAAGTGTTCTATCCAAACATGATTTGAAGGAGATATTTGATGAATCTCACAGTTTCTCAATCAATATTTATCTTGGATCTATGAATACTAATTGATATCTAAATAATTATTTTTTGTGAAAAAGCTCGATTAATGATATTTAATATATTTATCTCTATGAATTGTAAGTATATATGTTATGATTTAGAGACATTATTGTTAGGGTAATCTATAAACATTATCCATACTAGATTGGAAATGGGAAATCACTACCAAGTATTTTTTATCTATACTCCAAAAATTATCTAATGTAAATAATATTATATATTTTTTAATTAATACCCTCAAAATGTCATAAATTTCCTTGACATAAGATAATATTTATTCTTTCATCAAAATTTTATGTTATAAATAATTACTGTAAAAATATTAAAAGGAATACCACATTATATTCTATCAGAATAGGATTTAAGGATTAGATTGATGTTATGTAAAAGACTCTTTTAGGGTTTGGATATAAATTATTTTTTTAGTAATTCTTATTATCTTATGACTGATGTTCATTATTGGAGATCCATCCAATAATTAGAGGATATTGTGAGATTTTATACACTATATTTTAATGGTGTTTGAGTTCAACCCCTAAAATTGGTATAATTTTCATACAATAACAGACTTCAATCAAGCATTTAGATACATAATTATTAATCCCTATATGGAATGTATTGTTGAAATCCAAAGTTATTAGATGAAATTAGATAATGAATTCTATTGTTACGTACTTTATCTAAGGAGTCCGAAAAATGGATATTTCCATTAAACACGATATAATTGTATACAATAGTTGATAGAAATGGCGTGATGATAACCATCAGTGAGATAAAAATAATAATTTTTGGTGAAATGTATTCCTTTGAATATATCCCTATAGAGAGGTTATGTGATTTAGATATAATTGAACATTGAGCCTATGATATATCAGGCCTTCTGATATTCTTTATCACATTAGGATGGTAGTTTGTCAATAATCACATTAACCAAATCATTCTCAAGTGAATTATGTCTTTCATGTATCTCTATTTTGGAACTAAATACTTGATACATAACTTGTAATGAGAAAATAGTTCATGCCACTAGTGTAATATATCTCTAATGAGAAACAATAAGTACATTTTATAGATCATAGAGATAATGTTCTAGGAAACAATACCACAACCATAGTTAATGTTTTTTTTAGAAAATTCATTAATAAGTGAATGTGGGATGAGAAACTAAAGAAGTGATGAAATAAAGATCTCTTAATTTATTTGAATAATAATTCTAGAAATTTGATGGTGGAATTAAATATTAGGTTTTATATAATGATACACCAAGATTTGTTCAGCATAGTAAACTATAAAAAATTTGAATTCATTGATAGCTTACATTACATGCAACACCGAGTATAAACAAACCCGGAAATACTAATGAAATATTATTATTCAATGCGGTAGTTACTATATAAATATATCATTATAGTTTATGAGTAGAAATAACCTCATTATTAAATATATAAAAGTGTTCAAAATAATATAAATTTTTTAATTAATGAATTTTACAAAACCACATGATTTTAGTAGTAAATTTATTCATTAGAAATACATATACTTTAAGAAACTGTATTATTATTCCTCATGAGAGAGTATTAAAATTAATTAATAGTATTTTTTAAATATAATATTATTACAATAATATATTTTTTTAATTAACCATATCAAAATTAGAAGGTTGGTAATTTCATTGATTTTTAAAAAAGATTTATTTTTAATAAAAAATAAATAATATTGATTTTTGTTAAAAAAATATATTTCTGTTTCAAAATTTATAAATTATCTATATGTATTTAATATGTAATCGATGTAATAACATTTGTATTATATAATTAATAATCCAATTATGTTTATTGAAATCATGTTTACTATTTGTTTTAGTACAAAAATATTTTTATTCTAAAAAATGTATTTCAATGATATCAAATTCTTAATTATATTTTATGGGTTTCTCTTCAATTAATATTTTCCCCTTAAATTATTTTTGTAATGAAAAATGGATCCCATATTTGGAATTTGGATTTCAAATTTAGGAAAATACTTCCCATTTATTTTTTTTCATTATTAACAGTATCTATGGTAAATACATGTAATCAAATTTATCATAAAACTTGTTGAATATATTTAAAAATTTGGGAAATGACTTTTAAATTTCCTGTATAAAATTCTTTATCATTTTTTATAATATTATTTTATATATTTGTATCTAATTATCTAATATATGGATAACTGCTTATATGACCCACCTCTAATTGTAATCTAAACTATTTCAATTTCAGCTATTTTGTGATCTAATATTTCTAATGAAAAGATCATTTATATTATTTTCTAGTATATTATATTCAAAAAATTATTGGTTTTGAAGGAATTTTAACTTAGAACCATGGATCCAAATTTATGTTGTTGGTTTGTCTTCTACCTGTATGAGGTTTCCTCTTATATGGGAACCCCCTTTTTTGCTAATGACAGTTTTGGTAAATATTGTTTCTTCTAGGTAGGGGTCCCTCATTTATTATTTCTATGTATAAAGAATTATTGGTCACTCTTGTTATTTTATTGGAATATAAATCTATATATACTAAAAATTATGCATTTATCACTCAAAATAGAGATTTTAATAATAATGTTTTAATAATCATTTGTTAATATGTTATATATAAATAAAATATTGTTTTATATAAGTTAATATAGTTATTGAATATATTTATAATCAATATATATATTTTTATAATATGTTATACCATGTAGGAAGAATAAAGATACACGAGAGAAGGGCTTTATTTAGAAATTCATTTTTTTGTAATGAATTAATATAATCCTCATATAGTAAAAGAATTAATCAATATTACACTATACTAATATATTGGGAATCTATATTTTCAATTAATTTTCCACATATTATATACAAGACATACTAATGTATTAGTTATATGGAAAATGTTCCATGTTTTATTATTTGGTCTTGAATCTAACATCCATGAACATGTTTTCCATAAAATGTTTTCAAAAATATTTTATTATTATTCTATAAAGGATCTAAGCCATTTTCCCCAATGATATAATTTATGATAAAAAATTTAAATTGGTTATTGTTTTCAGTTTTGGAAGAAGTCACTTTTCTAAATTTACAACAAAAATAAAAATAATCATTATTCTAGTGTAAATGACAGAAATAAATTTTCCATCTTCCATGAACACTCAGTGATTTTTATATTCCAATAAAATACTCCATGGTTCAATTCAATGATTATTTATCAAATAATATTTTAGAAATATTTTTAATTCACATATTTTATTGATAAATAAAAACCGTTGTGTATTAAAAAAAATGATTCAATGATATTTTAAATGAATTTACACTTCTGATAATATCATTTGATATTAATTTATTTAATGTGGATATGATAAAACAATACCATACTTATTCGTTATCTGTATATGTTATGATTATATTGATGAAAATTTAATAAAACACATTTATATTCCTTGGGTAATGATAAAATGAATTTATGAAATGTTTATATAACCCATTTCTATTCGACAGGTTATGATATAATTACATGAGAATTGTTTAAGGATATTTTGGCATAAATATAAATGGTTTTCATTATGTGACTGGTGATCCTAAAATTATATAGAACTCAAATTTAATGGTTAATGTTTTATTTATCCTGAGATAATTATGAAACTCTATCGATGTGATTCATCCATATTGAGAAACATAATTGGATTCTAAATCCAATATATGAAATATGTGTCAGTTCCAGATCAGTTTTGATATAGGGATATGTGTTGATTCCTAATACACTTTGATTTTGTATTATATTTTCTTCACATGAAATATAAAATTATATCTAAAAAATATAGTTCCACACAATTATTACACACATATGAGATGAAAATATGGTTCATCATCAATTTTTGAAGTTTTCACACCCTTATTATTATTGAATTTTGAAATAATTATGTTTTTCTTAATTGATTATAATGATGTATGATAGAATATGTTTGAAAATTGTGTGATATGATCAATTTCTCATACCCTTATTGTTATCATATGATTTAATTAGATATTTGATTGATATCTCCCATTTTAGCCTTGTGGAGAATCTAATATCACCCCCTATTTAGATTCCATTCAAATGGTTATGAAGAATGGTTTTAAATATGGTATTTCAACAAGGGTAAAAATGAGTTGAAAATAATGAGAGATGTTGAATAATGTACCTAAATAATTTTCAATATAAATTGTCTCCAAATACATTAGACCATAATATTTTTGGCATGGATCGTAATTTTATTTATGAATATTCTTCAAATAAGATTTAATATTGATTTATTGAATGACATAGATGTTATAATGAATATTTTACCAAACAAACCACTATGAATAAGATACATAGTTCTCTTGGTTTTGATTGATATTATTTAATATTTTAATTTATTTACCATTACATTAAAATCCACTCACCTTGTTAACTCTAAAGGGACTCAAGTTTCCAATTGAAATATGAATTTGGGGAAAATTTCATGGAAAAAATGGATGTTTGGTCAATGTAGCAATTCCAAAATGACAGATTAGTGGATAATGAATTGTGTTAATAATGTATTCCTATAAAAGAAGGATATTTCATTGGGATTAATGATTTGGTAATATGTTATTCATCAAAACATTTGATAATTAATTAGAACAATTACCCTACTTAGGATTTTGAGTTATCAATTGTAATTTTTTCATTATATATTTGGAGGCATTATCTTTATAAAAATGTTATGAAATATGTTCTCGTAATAAGATATTAAATTATATAATCTCTTATAAATAGATAACAATGTTCCAGAGAATATAGTTGGAGTCGATTAATGATTATGACAACATATATCATTACCACCCCCCAAAAATTGAACAATGTTTTAGATTCTATGTTTGGAAAAGAATATGGTAGCTTATTTAGGATAAATCAAGAGAAATATTATCATCCAAAATTGTATGTCCATTCATATAAACACGTTAATATTGAAAATATGTTAGAGTAATATGTTGACAGAAATTTTTTTTGATAAATTATTTTGATTTCGACCTTGAATATGATGGAATGATAATATTTAATAATAGAGTATGTGTATCATTCATATTATATTTGAAGAAGGTTTTTTGGATGAAACTTCATAGTTTATATGTTTATATTATTCCTTAATGATTTCATTTTTATATATATTTAAAATAATATTTATATTAACAAAACACGATGAGTGATAGTGTATAGTGTGTATCTCAGTGTTTGGATTTTCAAAAAAAATTAATGTGGAGTTACATATGTGTAAGTTGTGTTGATTTTTTCACTATATATTAATTTTAATTTGAAAAAAAAACATTATATTTTTCTTCATTAGACTCCCCAAATTATCTAAAGGCCATAATTTCATTTATGTTAATGTTGGTAAACTTATTATGTCAATACAATTCAATGTTATTAGAAAAGTGTATTTTTTTCCTCATCATTCCATAAAATACAATGTGAAAGTTTTATGGTGTGATATCATGGACCTTACCACCAATTATATTGTAGAAAATATAATGAATGTGGTGTATGGGGGAAGTTTGGGTAGTTTTTTTGGCTAATTATGACTCCCTAGTGGTGAATTCCAATTGGTAACTCCCTGGGGGTGACACCATTCTATGAATCCCTATCAGTGACTCTATGGTGGTGGATACCTCATAGTGACACCCTATAAGTTACTCACTAGAGGAGACTCCATAGTTATAACCCCCTTCTATATACTCCGTTGTGGCAAGTCCTTAATGATGAATCCATTGCAATTACACGATAGTGGCAACTCTCTAGTGGGGAGTCTATGCTGTTGAAAAAATGGTGGTGACTCCAGATAGGTGAATCCCTATAGACGACACCATGGTCTTGACTACCTAACTATGACACCTTGTTGGAGCCTCTCTCATGTTGACTCATTGGTAGTGGAACCCTATTGGTGACTCCCTAATGCGGACTCCCATGTAGTGGAAGTGATCAATGTTTCCAGTTTCTACAATATTTACATATTTTATAATTTGACGTCTCTTATGATATAATTTGTGTTTACTTCAGTAATTAGTGTTTTCAAAGTGTTTTTGTTGGGTGTTAATTATATTATTACATTAAGAAATGGATTCAGACATTTTATATGAATTTTTTTTGTTTTTATATGATCTTCCTCTAATGGTAAACTAAACAATATAAACATTTTATATTTTTTGATCCAATATTTATAAATAAAATATAATTAAATTTCCCTCTCTACTATTTCATTCACTTTCGATGATAGGTTCTGAAAGAATTTACCCATGGAACTAGGGAGTCCAATTTCTAACGTCTGTTTCACTTCTCATTATAGGTGGTGTCCTACTATATGTGCACCAAATTTTTGGGTGTATAGAGTTTTGTGTAATGATTCATTATTTCTTGAAGGGGTTTCCCCTTTTCTCTTTCCTATGTACCCAGAACTATGGGTTACTATTGTTATTTAAATGGAATATTGTTCAATTAATCATAAAAAATTAAATTAACTTAAATATATAACATTGAATATGGCTAGAAAATAATTTTTATCTTTTTGTATCAATTTATATTCCATTATTGATATTAGAAATTCTTATGGAATCACTGAAAATAATGATCACTGGTTTCTCTAACTATTTAGTTTTTATATTTGATGTGATTCCCAAGTTATATGATTGTTGTGAAACCAATGTAAATTAATGGTTAAAAACATCCAATCAGCTAACTAATTGGTTGTAAAATTATAAATGGATTCTAGGATAACACCCTTAAATAAAGAATCATGTTGGATGAAATCCAATATTATTATTTTGGAAGATGTTTTGGTGTGTTTTTAGATAAGTTTGTTGATATGGTGTTCAGATGTGGTTTTTTTGATGTTCTGATGCATTGGAATTGGCTTTATTAGGATGTGTGAGGGGGCATTGGATATGATATGTATTGGGGATTTGATTGTAGTGGTAGTATGGTTGTGCAATGTGGATATGGTTATTGTTGTGGAATAGTTGTGTAGTGTGGTTCGGATGGTAGTGTGGGTGCTATAGTGTAGTGAGGATGAGATGGTGGCTGGTAATTTTTTTATCCATGTGATTGATGGAATTGGGTGAATGATAATTTTTTCAAGTAGATATGTTTAAAATATATTTTCATAAAGGTTCATAAGGAATAACAAATTTAATGTTTATATAATATCTACTGGTATTGAAATATGAAAAATGAATTTATTTAATCTAAAATGGAATGATAATGGATAATCATAAAATTTGATTTTATTGAAAATGGATCATGTATAATGGATTGTTTTCGGGTGTTTATAAAATTTGTTGTAGTAGAATGTGATGGAATGTTATGATATAATTTACCCTTTTGTTTTGAACCCATAGGATGGGTCCTGTGTTATGTGAATTTATATGTGTAAACATATTTAATTCCATGTTATTTCTACATGTTCCCCACCCACGTCAACCACCATGTGCTGACAACAATTGTTTTGGTGGTATTTCCCAACATTATGGTTGGAAGATTATTGGATTGATACCCTCTCATCCCTGCAACGACATCTATCCATTGGTGATATGTACGAGCAATGTTTCCCATACATAAAATGTTCCACTGTCTATATATGATGTGGTGATATGTGAAGGAAATGGTTTCTATAGGATAAATGTGATGAGGTGGTTTATAATGGGGGTCGTTCATGGTAAGAGAATGTGATGAGTTATAATTCCTTCATGTTCATGGTAACCTACTAAACTAGATAAGTGATGTGATGTGATCTAATGGCCTAGGATTCTGTGTGTGGGATGTGATGGAAAATGTAATAATTCTAAAGTGGTAGGAGTTTTAAGACATTGGATGTTAGGGTCTGAGAGCATAATAATTATTGAAAATTGTTGTGAGTTACCCTTCATAGATATTCTTAATATTATATTATAATATTCGTTTTTTGTGAGTGATACTTGGTGAGGTTGATTTTATAGTTAGTATACCACTATATGTTCTATTTCATTCAATTATTTTCTCACAAGTGCATTAGTATTGTCATTTCACATGTACAAGAGAAGCATTATGGTTCATATTGTGTTCACTAGTATGCTCACAATACATGTATACAATTATTTTCATGATTCTTGGTGTAATACGTGGAAAATTATATACCTTACAAACTCATACATTATATTTTTGTTGTGTCGATTTATTAGCATTATTTTTAGTAATTTCGTTGGAGACATTTTTATTTATTAGTTACAAATATACATGCACTGTGTGATGGTTTTTTCTTATATATATATACATGTCATGTATTTTATTATTGTAGATATAACTTATCTCATGATATAACTCATATTATTGAGGTTAATGTCTCATAAACATGATATTTTATACACTTAGTTCTAGTATCCTACCCGACGACTACTTGAGGAAGAAATCAATGTAATATTCTCTCTCCATTCATTATGGTATCATTGGTGGGATGTGTCAAAAAACGGCATTTTCAACTCCTGATGATCAAGAGATTGGATGGATTTGAGAATTGGACATATTGAGGGTTAAATTTTCTAGTATGGAAATGGTTAGAGTTCACCATGATAAGTAATATAGGCTACTGAGAAAGGCTAGGGAACATGATTTGAAGCCCCAATGTGATCTAGTGAATAGAAACTATGATTATTGAATGACCACGTGGGGTGAACATATTTTTAAGGTTCAGACTATGGAGAGGTACATGAATCATGGTAATGTGTGTTGTTAATTAAATTAGGGATATTTGGATTGTTAAAATAATAAAACGTAATTAAAATTAATCATAATTATATTCAATAATACTGGTCTTAATAAATCCTTGTTTGTAATTTAGGAAGGTATCCTTTTCATCTTCTGAACGTGGCTCGATAAGTGCAGGTTCATAAAGGCAACTGAGTTGATTTATAGAAGTTTGATTGGGTAGATGATTTTTACCAGTGGTAGTGGAGGCTTCAATCCCTTCATAAACATTGTCTGGGGAAGTATGAGGGAATAAATTCAGATACAGAGATGAAGAGAAGAATAGAAGATATAAATATCACATTAAATTTGATCAGATACAAAATAGAGTTTTGGGCCACCTTGGATATTAGTCAATTGTGAGGAGTTACATGGTAGTGGTGGATTCTTAATCCTCTTTAGTGGAGGGAGGTAGATGGTTCATGGGTTTAAATCCATAAGAGGATCAACGTGGAGTTCCCTTCTTGAACCATCAATGTTTTGAATAATAGGGATCTACCCTCCCTTCTATGGTGGAATATGTCTATTTGGGAGTATGGGATAATGTTTTGGTAATTGCTACACTTTTTTATAGAACAATTCCCCGATGAAGATAGACAATCATGGTTTCTTGTGGTGTTATTTAATCCTTCCATCCAATATGATGTTAATCCTTTTATATTTTCAATATATTTGGAGGTTCAGAAGAAGGTTGTAGTGATTAAATAATTCAATCATCTGAAGGCATACCCAGAGCATATAATAGATAGTGTTACTCAAAGAGTTGATTTTTCGTGTGTAGGTAACAAGTACCATGGAATGTGAGGTTCCAACTAGTAGGGTTTCAACAATAGAAGATTACCTTATGGAAATCTAGGGCCAATTGTTTTCATAATACTATTGGGGACTTCAAAAAAATGTGTTTCATATACTAGTTTTTAATAATTTTCCTAATCTGTTACTAGTGGCCTCTAAGGATCGATTTGGTATAGGTGGATAGGTTTAGTTCCAAACATAGTCGATGTTACCAAGGAGAAATTATAGATGTTGGGCCATCATTTTTATCCTCCACCCAGAGAAGATGTGGTAGGCATAAGATGACCTCAATATGTACCATTCGCACAATTACATCGATGGATGCATGGACATGAAGGTGGATGTCAGTAGAGAGGTAGGGGAACTAGGAATGATCAGTTGCAAGACGTGGAGGTAGGACCACCAGAGTGGTATGAGATCATTTGATGTATTTCCACATTATAATGTTCCATATATTATTCAATGTTTGATTTTGGATCATCACATTCCATTGTTTCACCCTCTCCAATTAATCATCTGGAACTAGACGTAGAGAGTTTTTCCTTTCCCCTTGTTTTGACTATGCCAGTAGGATTATAGACAATAATGCATGATGTGTGCAGAATTTCTTCACTGCTGGTGGGGAACATCAATCATGTGTAGAGATGTTATTAAATCATATGTTGAAAAACTATATCATCATTAGCATCAAATAGTTTTATAATATGTTTATTGTTATCTTCTTTATCTATTGGAGTGTAATTTTCCCAGATTTAGATGACCAACTTGTGGTTGTTGTTTGTGAGAGGATTTATCATGTGGAATGTTGGTGTTTGGATTCCATTATTTCCTTACAAGTTCAATTTTCTGTGGAATCAGAATACACAAGGATAGAGGGGGCTTCCATGGTTTTTATGTAGTTCCTAGGTGTTTTCCAAAGGTTGTTGGGACACTACCCAATCAATTTAACAATATGTTCTGTATAAACTTACATATTCATTATTTTATGATTTCAATGGATCCCTATCAAATGGTTATTACTATGTTGTCGGACTTGAGGACTATGATTAATCATCTAATTTAGACTGTTATCATCTGGGACAATATGTTGTGATGAGTTTCCCCATTAATATATGTTAGAAAGATGGATGTTATTCTAATGTTGTGAATATATTATAAGATATTTAACCATGTGAAAATCCGGAGTCCAACTCTTCTTTTGAGGATCAATGATTTTTTCGACAAGTTGAGTGGATCTAGTGGGTTCCACATGTTTGATCCATTTTCCAAATATCTCCATTTAATGGAAATATTTATATATACCAAGAAGAATTCATTCAAATATATGAATTAGAGAATTGAGATCATGGTCATTTCATTATGTGTCACTAACACAATAGTTATGTTCTTTGGGTAATGAATTACATGTTTCTTGAATTCATTAACTCGTTTTTAGTTTTTTTCACTGATTAAATACCAATAAAATGAATGACATATGAGGAGAGTGTTGAAATTATCAAATTTATTTTAAAGGTTCTTCATTTCCAGTATCTCTACTAGATGTTTTACAAATATATGTTTTGAAAATTAGTGGTTCATTACCTTAGGCTCATGGTGTTTTTGTTGGGCGTATAATTTTACCCATCAAAGGTTGAGGAATTTGTTTCCTGGTTATCACCGAAGAACATGGAAGCAGTTCATAACATCCTTGGTCTCTCCACCTATTATCCGAGGATGCTTCAAAATATCATTCTAGATGTATAACCATTGACAGTGTTGACCATTAAATTACAAGATTTTATCAATATATAAAAATTTAAGGATTCATTTATCTATCTGAAGGGGTAGTTGGTCAGTTCTCTACATCATCATCTATCAGAAGTGGGTGTGTTGTTCCACTTTTTAATTAGTGCATCTGATATAGGATAAGGATGATTCTTGATTCATAAGAATTTATTGATTTATAATTGGTATAATAATTTTATAACTCTCAATCGTATATATTCGACAAATTATTTAGAGATAATAGGTGCTATGTTTGCACTGATGTTTTGGTGATATTACACCATTGGTGACGTTTTTGTGCTCTTTGTGTATCCCAAAATATTTAGGTTTGTATCATCTTAGAATTATATGAATATATAATAGAATAGGTTGATCTATTCACTTCATGACTGAGACTTTTAGATGATATATAACTTAGAAATTTGAAATTCTTTTTTCAATGATTGGAGTAGAAATTTGAAGAAGGATATATTTCAAAATTCTTCAGATTCATAAAGAGAAATGGAGGTGTATTTTTTCTCTCATATAGATGAAAAGTTAGATGATATAAGATTATTTAAGTTTTAGATTAAATTGTAGTCTTCTTTTTAGTGTATTTTATAGGAGCATCTGTATAGAGAGTTAGAGTCATTAGTGATGCATGATCATGTTTTCTAAATTAATTAACTGCTGGGGAAGTTGGAGGATGGGTTGAAGAATATGATTTTTCTTGATATGTTTTTTTTCAGTTGGTTATGTGTGATAGAGAACTTTGTGACATTAAAATATATACATTGGTAATACACTAAGGATTATAAACTATTTACCATGGTTTTAGGATTCATTTTTGGTGGTCTCGGGTGAAATGTGGTGTGGCAGTGTTCATGGATCATTGTCTAGTCTTCCCACATGTAAAGGTCGATTTCCATGTTATTATTGTTTTTTATACATCATGTGGATGTTTTTTGTTTGTAAATGGCATTCTTAATAAATTTTTCTTGATATCCCAGTGTTTGGACTCTATCACTGAAATTGTGGATTGGTAGAAGAAATCACTTCACTTCATATTGATCAGGGAATTGGGTGTAGTAGATGTTCGAAAAAATGTACATGGTTGCAGTGGTGAAATAACATTGAGATCCTATTTCCATATTCATGGATTATAAAACAAAATTTACCTCATATTTATTGAGGTTATTATAAAAATGTTTTTGGAACGCTGTTACACCTGAGCTCTACATTGAACCTCTGGGGAGACTAAAAGATGGATCAGAATATCCAAACATTAGAGAGCACATTTTTGGCATCTTCCATGGACATTGGAGGATCATGTTGAAAAAATAATCATTTCATAGAGATTTCTTATATTAATTTATATCAATTATACATTGAAACTGCTACGTCTGAGGATTTTTATGGATGAAGGTTTTGTTCTCTCCTGTGTTGGACTATGTTTGTGGAGGTAGTAGTTCTTTATTGTAATGTTGTTGATAGGTAAATATAAATGCCTTATAGTTCTCTTGAGATTATGAAAGAATAACTTGACTATGAAATTCATTATTTCAATTTCATGAGGATTTCCTTGGATTCCATGATTTGGGACCACATGTTATTTATATATTCCCCTTGACATGAGAAACAAAACTTCTCTGTCACGCCTCGTCCTCAGGGCCCGTGTCGTGACAACCCCATGCCCACCTTCCATAGGCCAGGGGCTGGCGACTACCACCAAAGACATAAATCCCAAAATAAGGGAAGGCATTTCCTTTATGATGTAACATACACAATAGAGTACGCAAGTGAAGTAAGCACTGATAAAAACTGGGTACAAGATATGTGCTGAAAAAGTAAATGGGCCAGTATACGAACACAACTGAAAGTATAGTATAACTGAAATGGAAAGTACAGCATCAGTATGTAAACATCAACACTGAGTCGTCCTCCTGAAGTCCCACTTGAAGGGTGGTTACAGATAGCCTCCTCAGCTCCTTGGGTTCGGTTGTCTTCTCCGTATACATCCTGCCAAGTAGTCCACCTCTGGCTACCGTCAATCTCCACAAGACTCCAGCTCGATTAGTGTTGTTTGTTGTTTGCATCCAACATAACGTAGTGTGGGAATAGCCCTTGCAGAGGTGAGTATACAAAACATAGTAAGTACCCCGAGACCCTGGAAGGTCTCTCATAATCCATGAAGGATAAAACACAAAAAAAATATACAATCACGAATTATCAATCGACCCTACTTTGGTATATTCTCATACATATACCTAAGTCGTCAATTAGAGTTCATCTCCAGCTCCCGATCCCAATCATAACCTTGTCCACAATGGAAAGCACGACCTAGACCACACAGGAAAGCACAACCGAATCCACACAGGACAGAAAGTCAACCAAATCAATGATAATGATTGAGAATCAAGACTCATCTCACACAGGTATACACTTTGTATTGCAAGAGATATTATCTGATGTAGCCACTAATGCATCTAAGATGTCAGACCCACATAGGATACATGACCAGCTAAGCTGTCAGACCCACAAAGGATACAAGACCAGCTACTTTGCCGGACCCACATATGATACAATTAAAGAGTCAAATACTACCAGACCCACATAGAATACAAGAATAGTATTCATCGTCGTCAAACCCATATAGGATTCCAGTACGATTGTCGTCGTTGCCGAACCCACGGAGGATCCAAGTACAGTCGCCATCGTCGCAGTCGCATCCATCTCTAGCGTTCCCGCACATAGCATGCTCGATTCAGGGAGGGCCCACTTCTCGATCAAGAGAGAGAGAGATTCGATACATCAACTGTCATAAAGTCTAGAGTTGATGTATCCAAATGTTCCGTCTCATCAAAAAAACTCGACGTGACAGACGATGCGTCAATCAGTTGCCCAGTATGAGAGTTATTAGCTTTTCCATTCCAGGGGCCCCATTGGTTTTTAATCTAAAAACAACCCAATTGTACTCCATCGGTGTCCAAACCTCAATTGGAGTAAGACAAAAGGTCTTTAACTACAAAAGGATCCCAACTCAATTGACGGCACGTCAATCAGATGTCCGGTCCTTATGTTATAAGTGTTTCCGCTCTATGGGCTCGGATAGTTTCGAGATTCAACTAACCCGGCTATATCAAGACTTTACCAAAACCTTGAGTGTAATATAAAAAAACGACTGTATCGATCCATGGATTCCTACAAAACTGACGGTTGGTCTATCAGAGGTTTGTGGATAATGTTATGGCCAAAAGACCAAAAGCGGTCCGAAGTGGGGGGTCCGGGCCCAGTCCGACCCGGCCCAACCCCCCTGGGTCGGCCCAAACAAGGGGACCTAACCCGGGTTAGGGTCCAGCCCGGTAGGGCATGGCCCGACCCAGCTGGGAGTGGCCTCTCCCGGTCTGCGCGACCCGCCCGGCCCAGCCGGGGGGGTGCGCTGGCTCGGCCAGTGGGCCCAGCTGGGGGGACTCGATCCTTCGCCCCTTTTGCGGTCCATGGACTTGGCGACCGATGAAGCGTCTCTAGGATCTCGCTCGGACGCGGGATCCAGCTCCTTGGGGCCACTGATTTAGCCATGGTGGCTTCTGCTGGCACCGAGCCGGGGCGCCACCGGCGACCCGCGCCGCCAGAGTTTTTTGCGGGCCACGAGTGTCACTCTGGTGGTCTGTTCTTGCTCTCCTCTATGCCTGCAGCCAACTCGGGACCCTTAGATTTCTGTGAAGGCCTCCAATCTCCATTTAGGTCCCATTTCGTCATCTCCAAGAATTTCATGAATCAAGAACAAACTAGCGGTGGGTTCAGACTTGTTCGTTAGTCCACAACCACAACGTTAGTGGTTCAACCATTACTAACAATTTCACTCCATGTCCTAAATATAAGAATCACATAAGGAAACATTATTATAATTCCCCTACCTCAACATGGAAGACGAACGTCGGTGTCACGGGGAAATAGCCGTCATCGGGCCGCGCTGAGGAGGAAGCGGCGTCTCCTCAATTTTCGTGGAGAAGGTGAGGGTGGGGCGTCGTCGATCTCCAAAGAACTGGCGTTCTTATTCGTTCTTCATCAGAGGATGGTGTTCCTCGTAATTCTTCAATGGAGGCTGGCGTTCTCCCTTGCACAACAAAGCTCCTCTTCTTCATAAAATAATAGGTTCCCCAATTATTTTATTATCGACCCACAGAAACTCTCTCGTAATCAACTCACCACACTAATTAAAATGTGTTGACATTTAATTAAAGAATAGAGAGAGAATGTTCCCCTTTAATTAAATGCATTGGCTATTAAATTAAAAATGGGGAAAAGGAAGGTTCCTCATTAAATTATGGGTTGACATAATTTAATGGATTGAGGTGACATTTAATAGAGGTTTTCCAAATTAATTAGGGGATGTATAAGGGATTCGTGAAAATTAAATGGTGGGGCTCGTGTGATCCCCCACTCCTCTAACAACAGCACTTGGGTAGTTAAGTGTTTGTGGGACCCACTCTTAACTACCCTTGGGAGGGAGAAACCACATTATGAAAATTAAAATTATCCCGACAATTTTTATTTACCTATTTAACAAACCCCCCAAAAATATCTCCTCCTCCTTTGCGAACGCAACCACGGTAAGGGTCCCCTTAAGAAAATACAAGCGATGTGGTTTCGTCGCTGCCCTCAAGTTTTAATTCCAAGCACCGGTTCAAAAGATAGAAAAACTCGCTCGTTAATTCACTGAACATACCCAAGCTAAACTTCGAAGATTGATTCCAGGCACACTGGGCCATGGAATCAAGTGTCGTCAGAAGCCACAGACACGTAAAATTTAAAAGTAGTTAGAAAAAAAATCCTAGAAATTTCCAGGTCTTTACATTACTCCCACCTCAGGGATTTACATTCTCGTAGTGTTACAGCATAAACAAGGGAAACAAATGAGGGTACTGATCACGGATCTGAGCCTCCCGCTCTCATGTGCTCTCCTGGAGGTTCCCGTGCTGCCAACGAATACGTACCATAGAAATCGACCACCCACAAAGGACCTAATCATGTCGATCCTCAATCCCTACTAGGAGCTCCACAAAAGAATCCATGTCATGGATGAGTAGCACCATGTGGTCGGTGATATGCGTCAGGTCGTGCACATATATCCTCATTTGAGATACGTGAATGATGTCGTGCACCTGATGTAACTGATGTGGAAGGTCCAGGCGGTAGGACACCTTGCCTACCCTGCTGAGGACTTGGAAAGGGCTGATGAAGTGTGAAGATAACTTGCATCGCGGCCAATTCTCCGTAATCCACGTCGAGGTGAGACCCGTAAGAAAACATGGTCACCATCTTTGAACTCCAGTGGTCTCAGCCTCATATCAGCATAGGACTTCTGTCTGCTCTGTGCAGTCCTCATCCATTATTGGAAGATCTACACCTTCTCCATTGTAGCCTGAACCATCTCTGGTCCAAAGAGTCCTGACTCCCCTGGGTCTGTACAGCATAGAGTTGATCTGCAAGGTCGACCGTACAAAGCCTCATATGGTGCCATCCCGAAGGTGGAGTGGTAGCTGTTGTTGTACACAAACTCCACCAAGGGTAGGTGATCCTCCCAAAAGAGACCAAAGTCAAGGACACAAGCACAGATCATGTCCTCAAGTGTCTGAATGGTCCTCTCCGTTTGGCCATCCGTCTGTGGGTGAAAGGCTATTCTCAGGTGTAGCTGCATCCCAAAAGCCTCCTGTAATAGCTTCCATAGGAGGGAAGTGAATAGAGCGTCTCAATCGGAGACGATAGACAACGGAACAACATGAATCTGTATGATCTCTTGAACGTAGATGTGTCCCAAGCTCTCCACTAAGCACTTCTCTCTGATAGAGAGGAAGTGGGCCGACATGGTGAGTCGGTCTACGATCACCCAGATAGAGTCGTGTCCTCTGGAAGTGTGTGGAAGCCCCATTAATAAATCCTTTGTTATGTCGTCCCACATCCACTCCAGGACCTCTAAGGGACGTACCAAGCCTGCTGGTACCTGGTTCTCTTCCATCACTTGCTGACAAGTGAGGCACCGAGAAACAAACTCTTCCACAGCCTTCATTATACCCATCCACCAGTACTTTCGCCTAAGGTCCTGGTACGTCTTCGCTACCCCAGGATGTACCGCTAGAGGTGAAGTGTGGAACACCCACAACACCTCCACCTATAGTGTAACTGGTACCATGGTATATCCCCTGAAGAGGATGACGTTCTCTTCACCTTAAAAAAATCCATTGGGTGCTATCCATGGGGATATCTGAGCATGTCGTGCCTCACAGTCAATGTCCCCATGTTGTGCCTCTCTGACCCACTGATGTAGTGGATGAGTGATTGAGAGGGACTGAAGATAGGATTCCCCATTTCTATCCATGAAGGATATCTGCAATGTGGCTAACTGATTTGTCGCCTCCCCAACTAGGTGAATGCCCGAAATCCTACTGGGAGCATCATCCACAATGTTCCCCTTCCCAAGAGTATAGACAATCTCAAAGTCATACTCATGAAGGAACTCGAGCCATCACCGTTGTCTCAGGTTCAGGTCCATCTGCGAGAAGATGTAACTAAAAATCTGGTGGTCATAGTAGACTGTAAAATTCCCACCAATCAGATAGTGTCGCCACATCATAAGGGTGATGATATCTACTACTAATTCCATGTCATGGGTAGCATCATTCTTCCCATGCCGCCTCAACTACCGTGAACAGTAAGTGATCACTACTCTCTCCTACATCAAGACACACCCGAGTCCAGTCACTGATGCGTCACAGTAAACTATGTACCCTACGCCATCCTCTGGTAGACACAAGATGGGCCCACTGTTCAATCTCCATCTCAACTCCTGAAAGCTCTACTGATAACTGTCTGACAACACGAAGGGTTTCCCCTTATTCCACAATGCTGAAAGTGGTGCTACAACTCTGGAGAAGTCTGGAACAAATATCTGATAGTACCATGCCAGACCTAGGAATCTCCACACCTCCGTCACACTCTTGGGTGGATCCCAAGCAAGTAAAGCCTCATCCTTCGTGGGATCCACTGCAACTCCCACCTCCGAGATGTCGTTCCCTAATAAGTGAACCTCTCAAAGACATAACTGGCACTTCGAGAGCTTACCATAATGTTGGTTCTCTCAGAGTGTATCCAGTACAACCCATAGGAAGTAGGCATGATCCTCCATAGTTGTCGAGTAAATAATTATGTCTTCAATGAAGACTACGACAAACCGATCGAGGTAGGGCTAGAAGATCTGGTTCATGAGACTCATGAACACTGCTGGAGCACTGGTCACACTGAAGGGCATGACGAAGAACTCATAGTGGCCATACCGACACATGAAGTCCATCTTCTTCACATCCTCATACCCCACTCAGAGCTGATGATAGCCTGGCCTGAGGTCTATCTTCGAGAACCAACGTGCTCCCTTGAGATGATTGAAGAGGTCAGAAATCCGTGAAAGCGGATACTTGTTCCGGATGGTCACCAGGTTCAGGCGACGGTAGTCGACAGACAGTCAAAAGATCCCATATTCCTTCATGGATATCAGAATCAAAGAAGCCCAGGGTGAAACACTGGGTCAGATGAAACTTTTCCCCTACAAGTCCTCCAACTGTACCCACAGCTCACGAAGCTTGGAGAGAGCCATCCGATATTCCAGAGTGGATATCGGTGATGTCCCGAGTTACAGGTACATATAGAAATCTACCTCCCTGGGAGGAGGTAGACCTGGAACATCATCAGGAAAAACATTCGCATAAATTTCCACCACTAAAGGAAAACTCGGACTTCACACTCCATCTGCTCCGAGGATGAGGCTAGACAACTGTTGTGTGATCGGATGCCCCCTCCTCTGAATGAGTCCATCCTGTGTTGTGAAGGATCCCTTATCACAGGTGAAGGTGAATCTGGTCCCATCTTTGCAGACAAACCCCACCATGCACCTAATACAGTCGATATGAGCATGGATTCTAGATAACCAGTCCATGCCCAAGATGACGACATAAGGCATCGACACCGCTACAAAAAGATCCCAGCTGAATCTCTCGCCTCATAGAGTAAGCTCACACTACTGGCACTAGTGCGTAATCGTCGAGTCTGCTCCCGTATGAGTCTCTAGATGTAATGATCAAGCCAATGGATCTGTTTGAATCTCTGAGCTCCGAACAAGGTTAGCGACAATAAAACAATGACTCACACTTGTGTCTATAAGAACTGCAGCAAGGGTAGAGTAAACACAGATAGTACCTCGAATCATCTCGGGTACGCCGTGGTCATATGCCTCTTCTGCCTGAAGTTGATCCTACCTCTGTCGGCCATCCACCTGTTGTCAGGGTAGACCTCATGGGGTTGGTGGTGATAGAGCCTCCAAGAATCATCCACCACCCGTTGCTCGGCCATCTCCTCTGCCTCGTCCGCCTGCTCCCTGCAGACCACCACAGTCGAACCTCTACCGTTTCCTGGGAGTTCACTCCACGATCTGCTGCTCGTCTGCATGGAGGGTTGGGCAGTCACGTGCCATGTGGCCCTGCCCGCCACATGAATAACATTGTCTGCTCCATATAAGGCTGGCTCTGTTCCGTGTGCCATGTACAACTAAACACGAATCCTGAGGTCTCCCACCTGTCTGCCTTGTCCGATTGGACCCATGCGTCATCTTTGGACTTCCAGCTACAGAAGACTCCTCTCCATGTTGTCTTGTGGTGGGTCTCGCTGCTGATGGGTGCTTGGTGAGAAATATCTCCACTATCAGGTCTCGCTCCAGTACCCTCGCCTAGTTTGGGATGTTATGTGGAATCGTCGAAGCTCTGATCTCATGCCTCATCCCTTGCTCAAAGGTCCAAGACTGGAAGAAAGGGTCCCATACAATGTCAGTCGAGTAGCGCAAAAGGTTGGAAAATCTCACCGAGTACTGGGCTACTGACATGTTGCCCTACCGCAACTGCAGTAACTCCTAGAGGCGCACCGCACGGAGGGTGGCTGGAACAAACTCAGAGCGGAAGAGGCTCTCGAAGTCCATCCATAGAAGAGATTCCTCATTATGCACCTGTAGTATCAGACTCCACCATCTACATGTTTTTGAGTGTAGGAGACTCATGACAAGGATCACCATGAGGTCTGCTGGTGTCCCTACCAACCTGAGGACTCTGACGACAGCCTCCAACCAATCCTCGACTGCATGAGGATCCATCTCTCCGTGGAACCCGGGTGGCCTCTGCCTCTGAAACGTGTGCAACATGCTCAGGTGGTGTTCACTCTCCGTCGCTGGGGATGGTAGAATTGGTTTCTCAGCGAGTAGAGGTATCTCCTGTTCCTCCTTTGTTATCGGTCCCTACACCGAGGCCTTGTTGCTTAGAGGGCTGCCATATCGCACAATGCTCAGAACCCTAACAGGTGCTCCGCTGTTAATACAATATACCTAGTTAGATGACACAAAGTAATCACAAAGAAAATATTTGAATGTAAACACACATGTAATTAGTATTTTCGTGCACTAAGTCGGAAATCAGAAGTCAGGGTCCTTGTGTATGGATACGTTGGCAGCCGCACCAACACCGGACACCCTGGACTGAAAACCACACTCAATACTCTTAAAACTATTTCTCCATAGAGAAGGAAGAACATAGTCATGAGTACTGTGGTAGAACTGACTCCTCTGATACCAATTTTTCATGACCCGTCCTCGAGGCCCATGTCGTGCCTACCCCAAGCCCGCCTTCCATATTCCAGGGGATGGATACTAGCACCAATGGTGTAAATCCCAAAAGAAGCGAAGGAATTTCCGTTATGAAGTAACATACACAATAGAGTACGCATGTGAAGTATGAACTGAGAAAAACTGGGTACATGATAAGTGTTGAAAAAGTAAATGGGCCAGTATACAAACCCAACTGAAAGTACAGTATAACTGAAAGGGAAAGTACAACAGCAGTAAGTAAACAGAAACACCGAATCATCCTCCAGAAGTCCCACCTGAAGGGTTGGTACAGATAGCCTCCTCACCTCCTCAGGTCTGGTCGTCCGCTCCTTATACATCCCGCCAAGTAGTCCACCTCCGAGTACCATCCAACTCCACAAGCCTCCACCTCGATCTGTTCTGTCTGTTGTTTGCATCCAAAACAATGTAGTGCGGGCATAGCCCATGCAGGGGTGAGTATAATATATACTCATTATGGACCCCAAGACCCCCAAAGTTCTCTTAGAATCCATGAAAGATGAACCACAGAGGAAAGGTAAAATCATGAAGTATCAAACAACCCTACTTAGGTATATGCACATACATATACCTAAGTTATCAATTATATTTCAACTCCAGCTCTCAATCCCAA
Organism: Viscum album; assembly: GCA_963277665.1. Classification (NCBI taxonomy): domain Eukaryota; kingdom Viridiplantae; phylum Streptophyta; class Magnoliopsida; order Santalales; family Viscaceae; genus Viscum; species Viscum album. The sequence goes on along the minus strand of OY728133.1, from coordinate 963,521,914 downwards.
GCACAACCCTATCCACACAAGAAAGAACAACCCAGACCACAAAAAAAAGCACGACCCAATCCAAACATGAATGCAAGTAAATCACATTAATGATAATGATTGAGAATCAAGACTCATCTCACACAGGTATACGCTTAGTTTGGCGATAGAGATGATTATATGTAGCCACTGATTCATCTATCTTGTCAGACCCACATAGGATACAAGACCAGCTAAGCTGTCAGACCCACAAATAATACAAGACCAGCTACTCTGCCAGACCCACATAGGATACATGTACAGAGTCAAATACTACCCGACACACATATGATAAAGAATAGTAGTCATCTCCCTTGAACCCACGGAGTATTATAGTATGGTTTTCGTCGCTGCCGAACCCACTGAGGATTCAAGTATACTCTCCATCGTCGTAGTCGCAGCCAGCTCTAGGATTCCCGCACACAGCATGCTCGATTCCGAGAGGGTCCGCTCCTCGAGTAAGAGAAAAAGGGAGTCGATAAATAAACTTTCATGAATTCTAGAGTTGATGTATCCCAATGTTTCGTCTCATCAAAAGAAACCCGATTCGACAGATGGTGCGTCAATCGGATGCCTGGTCTAGGAGTTATTGTCCTTTCTGTTCCAGGGGCCACGTTGGTTTTTCAGCTAAAACCAACCCGACTGTACTGCAGCTGTGTCCAAAAATCAAGAAGTGTATGACAAAAGGATCGTCTCAAAAATTGGATCCCAATGCAATTGTCTTCATTTCAATCATATTTCTGGTCACTAATATATAAGTGTTTCCGCTCTAAGGTTCCAGTTGGTTTCGAGTTTGAACTAACCCGTCCATAGCTAGACTTTGCCGAAACCTCGAGTGTAATATACCGAAACGACCACCTCGATCCAAGGATTCCTACGCAACCAATGGTGTATCCATCGGAGGACTGTGGCTCATGTTATTGGAAAAAGACCAAAAGCGGTCCGAAGTGGGGTTTGGGCCCGATCCGACCCGACCCAACCCCCCCAGGGTCGGCCCGAACCGGGCGAACCGACACGGGGCCGGGTCTGGACCAGCTAGGCGCAGCCCCACTCGGTCCGCGAGGCCCCCCGGACTGGTAGGGGGGGCCGCCGGCTTAGCTAGCGGGCCAAGCTGGGGGACTCGGTCCCCCACCTCTTTTGCACTCCGCAGATGTAGGACCGACGCCATGTCTCCGAGGATCCTGTGCGGTCATGGGATCCAAATCCTCACCACCGCGGCTTCAGCCGCGGCGACTCCTTCCGAGTGTGTTGTGGGCAGCCGCCTCCTCCGAACGGACGACCGGTGCCGACCACTACCTCGAGTCGTTGGCGCCACCACGTTGGCACCCAACGCCGCCAGAGTTTTCCGCGGGACACCGAAGTCTCTCTGGTAGTCCGTTCTTACTCCCGTCTATGCCTACGATCGTCTCGGTGCCCATAGATTACTAAGTAGGCCTCCAATTTCCATTTTGGTCCTGTTTTATCGTCTCCATGAATTTTGTGGATCATGAAAAAACTAGCGGTGGGTTCAGACTTGTTCGTTATTCCGCACCCACTGCGTTAGTGGTTCAACCATTACTAACAATTGCACGCCACTCCCAGAATATAAGAATCACATAAGGAAGCATTATTCAAATTCTCCTACCTCAACACGGAAGATGATCGTTAGTTTCGCGGGGATATTGGCATCGTCGGGGCACACCGAGGAGGAAGAGATGTCTCCTCTATTGTCGTGGATAACGGTGAAGGTGGTGTGTCGTCGATCTTCGAGGAACCGGCGTTCTTCGTCGTTCTTCGTCGGAGTCTGGTGTTCTTTGTCGTTCTTCTTCAGAGGCTGTCTTACACCCTCGCACAACGAATCTCCCCTTATTCGTGAAATAATATGTTCCCCTATTATTTTATTATCCACACAAATATACTCTCTCGTAATTAATTCACCACACTAATTAAAATGTGTTGAAATTTAATTAAATAAGAGAGAGAGAAGGTTCCCCTTTATTTAAACGTGTTGGCTGTTAAATTAAAAAGGGTAGAAGAGGAAGGATCCTTATTCAATTATGGTTTGACATAATGTAATGGATTGAGGTGACATTTAATCGAGGATTTCCAAAATAATGAGGGGATGTTTAAGCGATTAGTGAGAATTTTATTGTGGGGCTCGTGCGGGCCCCCAAATCTCATACATCCCCACTTTGGTAGTTAAGTGGATATGGGACCCACTCTCAACTACCCATGGGAGGGAAAAACCACCTTATGAAAGTAAAAATTATCCCGACAATTTTAATTTACCTCTTTAATAAACCCCCTAAAATATCTCCTCCTCCTTTGCGAATGCAACCACGGTAAGGGTCCCCTTAAGCAAATACCAGCACTACGGTTTTGTTGGTGCCCTCAGATTTTAATTACGAGTACCGAATCGAATGATAGAAAACCCCCTCATTCGTCCACTGAACGTACCCAAGCTAAAATTCGGAGATTGATTCCGGGCACACCGGGCCTCGAAATCAAGTGCCGTTAGAAGCCACACACTTGTAAAATTCCACTGAATTAAGACAAAAAATTACGTGAAATTTCCGGGTCTTTACATTATCCGTAAACTGGAATGTATTGATGATGTATTTAACATCTCTCGCCTATTTTAGTATTCTCATAATCAATCCCATGTTATTGAATTGGGAGTGTTAGATATTGAAGATGATGCTACATTCATGGAGAATCAAGTGGAGATCCATAACTTTAAAGAGAATGTGGAATGAGGATTGAACACTACATTAGATTGTGTGTTGTATAGGCATGGTGGCCTATAAGAGAGTACTTGGGATCAGGAAATGTAGATGTGTACTTATTACCTAGAGTTTCTTTGAGTTTTCACTTACTTGATAGTTCATTATGTTGAGCTGTTTGTACCTTGGTGTTTTACAAGATATGATTTTTCATTGATGTGATGTGTGTAGTGTGATTTTGGATAAATTTACAACATGTGATAAAGGTAATCCATGCTTTATAATCATAACATTTTGTAATATAATACGATTAAACAAATTCGGGAAATTCATAGTCACATAGAGCATATAATATCTTTAATTGGATGATGGAATTCCCTAATTCTTATGACTCATGAAGTGTGGGTTGTTTATGTATTTTGGAAGTTTGGTTTAGTAGGTTTATTTGGTTTTCACAATTTATATATTATGAGATCCTTGAGTTGTATTTTTTTGGGTGGTTTATTGGAACATTTCAATCTTCCCTTATGGGTTTTTTATGGTATATATACGATGAGAATTGTTTAAGAGGTTTCAAATGTAACGAACATGACCATTTGACACATTACATTTGATAAAATCAAATTGTAGAGTTGTTTGAGGGATTTTTAGAGTGTTTTTTGAGTGAAACGGTGAATACCAGAAGTTAACCACCAATCTGTGACACCCAGGATATGACCACTTGGTAGTGACACCCTGGAAGTGATTCCCTAGCGGTGAATCCCTATTGTTGACACCCTCATGATGACTCCATGGGATTGACACACTGCTGGTTCCTCTATAGTGTTGACACCCTATCATTGACACCCATGTTCAGGTTTCCTAGGGGTGAAACCCAGTTTTTGACTATAGTGTATTGAATCCCTGGTTGTGATACACAAGTAGTGAATAACTTATGGTGGAATTTCGATACTGACACCTGTGCTGGTGACTCCCTTGTGGGCACACCCTGGGGGTGACTCCCTACTGGTGACATGCTGGTAGTGACTCCCTAATGGTGACTCTGTGGGGGTGAATCCTTAGTGGTGGAACTGAACAACGTTTATAGTTTTTTCATAAATAAAAGATTTTACATTTTTACGTCTTTTATAAGGAAAAATTGGATCAATGCTTTATTAAATGGATATTAAATATCTTCCAAAGAACATTTTTCATACCATATATTTATAAAAGGTCGAGAGACCTATTAAATGTATAATGAACATGGTTCTGATTAGATATTCTCCTAATGATAAACTCAACCATATTAAATTATAGTAGATCTGGATATAATCTTTCAAATGTAAGGATCCTTTATTTACACATTATGTTATTTCAATATCTATAGTTTAAAGGATCTAATATAAATTTCCACTAGATTCATAGATATATATGACTATTGTTAGTTCAATTTATCCATGTTGGGATTTTCCATATGTACGCGGACACCCACATTTGTTGGTTCACCAGGTCTGTGTAAATTTTCATTCTTCTATGTAGGGGGACCATAATTATTAAATCATTTTATAACATGTTCTAGGTTACTATAGTTTTCTCTTGGTAATATAGATTCATTTGACATAACTATGATAATTTGTCGATTTAAATAAAATGGAAACAATAAGGGTAATGCATTATATTCTTTTATATCTTTTGACATTACAAAATTCACATTATCTAGGTTTGGTATATCACTGAAAATCATGGTCATCCATAATTTTATTTTTTTGGGTTTTAGATTTGATGTGATTCCCTTGTTTTTTTATTATTGTTACAACACTATAAATTAATATTTAACCACTTATACTCAGCTAATGAATTGGTAAAACTAGGATATATGGCATCAATGATAATAGTCTAAAATAAAGATGTGGAATTGATTGAAATAACCTATTATTAGTCTATAAAATAATGTGCTATTTTCTATGATATTTTAATTATATAGTTGTGTGTTATTTCTGGGATGTGATCATGTTATGCATGAGTGATGGCTTTATTGTGGTGTATGCGGGGTGGTGGCTGTGACATGATGCAAAGCATTGATTTTAGTGGGAGTTCATTTGTGTGGTTGGGTTATGATGGTGTAGTGGTACTATTGTGTAGTGGGTCGGTGATGGTAGTGGGGGTGAGGTTGTGTAGTAGGGATACAATGGACTTTGGTTAAGATAGATTCCCAAATAATAATGGATTGTAATTCATGATAACGTTATCAAATGAGCATGTTTAATGAAACATTCGATGCAGGGTTGTGTGGTTTAAAAGGGTCAATGTTTATATAAGAACTAATGATAAGAAAATATATAATATGTTTACTATTTAATCCAAAATAGTTGATAATGGATAATCTAAAAATTAGATTAATAAAAAATGGATTGTGGAACATGGATTCTACTATGATTTTTTAGGAATTTAGAGGTCGCATCAATGTGAGGAAATGTTATAAAGTATTTTATACAGTTATTGTGAAAGCATATGTTGGGTATTGTGTGATATGAATCTATATGTATATACATTGTATATTCCTTTTTATTTCAACATGCACCCCACAAATGATGAGCACCATGTTATTAAAAAAACTTTTTGGGGGTTTTCTTCACAAATATTATGATGTGGGAATGGTAGTCTGGCTACCAGTTCTTCCACACTCCTTCATCCAGTAGTTGGTGAAATGACGAATTTTGATGGTTGGATGTTAAATTTGATACATTCTCAATGTTATGTGAAAGACGTGATGGCCTACTTGACATGGAAAATATCTAAAGTTATAGATTATAGTGGGGCTTTTGCATGGTAGGAAGAGAGAATCATGTTGGTGTCATTAATGTTAATGATAACCTATTTTCATTGTTATGAGATGTGATGTGAGCGAATGTCACATGTTTTTTTGGGTGGGATGTGATGTGTTTTGTTTTTATTTGAAAGTTGTGAGAGTGGTCGTATTTTCGACGTTAGGGTGTTAGAATGAAACATCAGTGGGAATGTGGTGTTAGGTAACATTAATCGATATGGATCATGTTGAATTATTATAGTTGGATGCATATTTTAGTAAGTGACCCTTGGGATATTATTGTAATGATCAGTATACCTATATAGGTTGTTTTTGGTTCATCATTTTTCACATATGTTAATTAATAGTCTCATTTCAGATGTTTGAGATAGAATTTTTTTTTCTTACTATGTATACCTAAAGGCTCAAACTACTTATATACAACTAATTCAAGGTTTCAAGGAGGACCATGTATACCATATTGAAAAATATTATCTCAATCCTTGATCCTTTGATATATAGCTATATTATATTTGTTTTTGGTTATTTTTTTGGGATACAACTATCTAATTTGTTTACGCATTCATTGGGGGATTTTTTTGAAAGTATTACATATATCTCATGGAGTTTATTTTGGGCGATTCGTATTATATATCAATCATATTTAAATTATTGAGGTTAATGACTTACATGAATTATATTTTTAAACCCTTTATAATAGTCACCAAACTGGGGAATACTGGAGACGTTACTTGTGGTTTGTATCTCTCTATCATCATTACGATCACGTTGGTGGGAGGGGGTTGTGACATAATTTTTCACTGAGTTCCATGTTCTAATGTATCTAATTAGTTAATTTGTTTTAAAATTATATTATAAAAAAGAAATCAATAATATTTTTTGTTATATTTTTGTTTTTGTATTACATATCAGCCACATACAAAAAGTATATCTAAGATAACCATTCAAACCATAGAGGATACATTAGTGTCTACGGATCGAAACCATTATCTTGTAAAATTCTATTGTGATAATATATTTTACTCGGGATTTAATAAGGATTCATATGAAACACTATATAAATATATATATAGATATCTAACATGTTTTTATTATTTTTGGGATTGAGATATTATAGGACTTTCATTAGAAGAGGAACTATATTTGAACACTAGATCCATTCAATAATGCACCTTGGATGCTCAGAGTCGACATAAATCTTCTAATGATAATCATTAGAGAAATATGGAATTCACAGTTCTTGAAATGGTATTAATATGATTATATCAATGGATGAAGTCTTTTAGATTCATAATAATAGAAAATATAATCTATATGTATGTTGACCCCTTCACAATTCCTAATCCAGTCAAGATTGTAGTTTATCATTGGGTCACTTCTTTCGAACCGCCAACAAGTTCGTGATTTGTTCAATATATCTAGCCCAAGGATGTATATACAAAATATTTTGATGGAAAAAATTTATAAAGAATATAATTTAATTTAATGACATATTTGACATGGGGAAATGAGTTTCTTCTCTAACTAGTGTTACACACAAGACTAGGTTTTATCCTACATCAATATTTTATAAATATTATCATTTAATATAATAGATATTACAACGCCATTATAATAGAGGTTATGAATATGATTAAAAAAATATTAAAATATATAGATAAAATATTAGTATAATTTATCAATTTATTATTAATAACATTATAATCAATTATGAAAATTAAATTTTCCCTGAAATTTATTTTTATTTACTAAAAGTGGACCAGTCATGCATTTTACAAAAAATTAATTTTAATTTCTAATTTTTTTTATAAAATATAAATGAATAATTAAATATATTTCTTCAAATTGTAATATTAAAATCATCTTAGGGTGATTTTTATGTATTTTTAAAGAATTTTTTTTATCAATAGTGAAACTTATTGAATTATAATTTAAAATTTTGTTATTTTAAATAATTTTTATTGTTAAATCCTATTCTAAAAATGTTTCAATGTAAAGTTGGTATAATTAAATATCATTTTATAAAATTTTTTCTAATTTAAAAATTATTCTGTCGATCACTGATTTATGAAAATTTCAATATTTTGACCATTTTTTCATTAAAAACCTGCTTTCACATCACGTCAATGAGATTAACACAAAATTAAGTTTTGCCTTTTCTTTGAAAAGAGTTTTTAAATATATAAAATTTATTACTAATAATTATAATTTCTAAAATCTTTTAAGGTAAAATTTATTTTTGAGACAAATTTGTAATGAATGTTGTAATAATTAATTAACCTGGTTATGGTAAAAATACATATACTAGGGATATTAACTATAAAGATATGGGTTAAAATAACACACAATGTTTTTAAAAAAATTGAATTTCCATATTTAAACATTTTTTAATTTTTTTAACAAAATATGTGTTTTTGGGACACTTTCCTAAGAAGGTGACACATATAATAAGTTATGTATTGGAAAAAACAAAATTATTCCATTTATAAATATACTTTCAATAATGATTTGGGTTAGGAATAGAATCATATGTTCAGTTTTATATATCCATATAAAATAGAATTGAATATTTTATATGATGATTACTTATTTTAGTTTTTAGAGATTAATTAATTACATTAATATTTTATCAAATTATAAGGATATAATTATTATTATTTAATAATTAACTTAAAAAACTAATACATGTAATATTAAAATTGTTGTAAATTGAATGAATTAATTTATTCAATTAATATTATAGATGAATATATCTTGTCCCAATTATTTTAACATAATATAGTCTAACTCCATGATTTTATTTAGATTTTTAAATTCATATTAAATTAATAATATCTAAATGGACATTATAGTTATTTTATAATAAATGTTATTTTATTAAATAATTAAAAATTACAAAAAACCCATACACATCCAATTAGTCAATAAATTATTATAAACATAAAATATGGTCTATTAATTGACCAATTTTTCTATTATATTGAATATATTTACCTTTATATAGTAAAACTTTATCAGTAGAGTAAATATTGAATTACTGATTTTACACGTTACTTCAACTTTTGTTCAAGAATAATTTCCAAAAAATTATATATTTTAAAATTTTAAATTATATATCATATTTATAATTTTTGCTAGAAAATTATATAACAAAGGCCACATTAAATTATTAATAGTGTAATAATTACATATGATGGCAAATTATTTACCTTAATGAACAATAAATATGTTAAAATAAGGTTACTTATGGGTTAAGGAATGAAATATGAAAAGGGTACATTGTTTTGTGTGGTGGATATGTTTATAGATAATATCATCCCTCCACCCCATTAATTTGAAATCATGAAGAAACATTATTTAAAATTTACTTACAAAAATTGAATACTTTTGATTTATCTCAATAATGCCACTCATCCTCAATAATAATAGGGACCTCACTCCCCTCACTTCATCACAACTCTCAAGAAATTTAGATCAACCATAACATGAAAAATATATGTTAAAAACTCCATACCCTAATATTATATATCATAATTTGGAAATAAATCAATATTAGATGGTTTACAACCATCCTACAGAGGATACAAGTAGAAGAGTTTATGTTCTTCTAAAAGTATGTTTATTTTATTTCATATCCACATATTTAATGAATATTATACCATTACTATATAATAACTAAAAAATATTTCATATAATTTTATAAATTTTAAGGGTATGACCATAAACCACACACAATTCCATTGAATTGGTTAAGAAATCCTCATTCAGGTGTAAGGCAGAATATCACATCCCGAACTAATGTCATTTGTTTTTCCATTACAACCTATAATAGTTTGGAGTAATTATGGAAATATTGTTTATATAATATATATATTATATTTTTGTTTTATAATTATTATATAATCATTATATCACAAAACACTTCCATATTTCCATATTTTGTTAATATGATAATGTCGTTTATGTGTATATTAGACTACATCACCATGATGTAATGTGATTTTTTTAAAATATAACATTGTATCGTTTTTATAGTTTTTATAAAAATATGTTGTGACTTCCCAGACTTAGTAGTAGTCTATCTATTTCCATGATCTCATTTGGCCACATGACCACTAGCACATCTTCCATAAGCCAGGGGCTGCCGACTAGCAACAAGGGTTTTAATGGTAAATTCAGCGGGGAGACTTTACCCCCATGTTATAGTGCACATCAGTGTAATAGAATCATAAAATAGCATAAGTATGACCAATAGACAAGATAATCAAATAGAAAAAGTTATAATAATAAATACCATGGCCTCATAGGTATTGTCTAATACAACTATGCATGCGTGAAATGCTACTACAAAATGGGAACAAAAGAAGAAAACATGTATACATCGTACAAAACATTAAAATTGACAAAAAATCCAAATGCTTCTCTAAGAATATCATGCCTTATCAGAGTCCCATAATCCTATATTATAATTAATAAAATAATGTCAGCATCCTAGAGAGGTTTCTTTTCCCTAATGCATTCCTATAGAAAAGATATATGAGTTGGTTCAAATGGCCTCCCAAATAGGATGTGAGATAAGTCTTGGTGGGCCACATCCAAAAATGATGACATTTAATCTGAGTGGAACTCATATATAACTGTGATAAGGTAATTGTAGGAATGTAATGCAATTCAAAAAAACAACTAACATATTGATAAGGTGTTGAAGGACCCCTGGTGGGTCTACCTAATTCGTCTCAATGTTGGCATGTTTGAGTTTAGCATGTGGTATATAGACATATAGATATAAATATAACAGGGAAATATTTTCTACAACCCACACGTGAGTGAATGAAATAATTTTATTATTCCTACCACACACACTTAAAAAAACGAATTCAAGCAATAATGTCTACTGGTCAATGTTTACAAAATGTATTGGGTCTATAATTCCTACAACCAATATTTTTTTGAATGGAACTGGGATATAATGCCTAAAATTCAAAATTTATAGAATAACTCATGGATATAATTCATACTACCCACATTTTATAGAATCCAAAACCATACCAATCATAAAGTCATTCACATTATGAAATTTAAGGAAATTGATAATACAACATTTTAATTTTGATAAGAAACTATTATACAATTCCTTGACTGATAAAACACAATAAGAGAGTGTACATTATATCCTTTCATGTATTCAATATATTCCAGGTAATTCAAAAGGATTCAATTGGAAACATCATAATCAACCCATATTATTCTCATGTTTGATTGACATAAAAATGAAATTCCATTTTCAAAGATCAAATCAACAGACATGGATATATAAAATATTAATATACTGATATTGTGAATTTAAAGTCATATAGGTCTGAACACACATGGGTTTTATTTGATTATCCAAAATACACATCAAACAAATAGAAATTAATTTAAATTCATAGACAATAACCTTATTCCATAAAACCTGATTTCCTAAAATTGGCTTAAAATGGCCAATTTTTCTTGAACACCCACTTATGAGTCTATATTGTATATGGGTAATCTCTATGACCCTAACCAACAATTAATTAATATAATTCATTAATCTAGGATAAATTATACATGAACAATTCCACATAATAAAAGAGATCTGAAATGGATGGCCTATGACACCACAACCTTAAATGTGAAACGAAAAAATCTCAAATGGAAAACATCATGGTAAACTACCTTATTGATGTAGATGATGACTTTCAATGTATAAACCTCACATTTGTTGCAGTTTGAAGTAGATCTGAGTGTCCTTCTATTTCCATGAAACCAGAGAGAATGGGATTTCATCTAAATAGGTAAACTGACAGCATGATTAAACAAGGAATGAAATGAACACATGGTTATCCTTACCTTGTCCTATCTAATAACACCACTAGAATTCATCTCACACTCCGGATGAAGGACTGTTAAGAGATTGAAGGGGTATGGATTTGAAAGCTTAATTATGAATGTAGGAGGATACATTGTTCATAAGGGATAATAAAAGAAAATTATAACTAAATGAAAAAGGAGTGAAAATAGACTTTTTGACCATTGAAATTGGGTGACCAGATTTCTATGAACGGTTTTGGGAAACCTTGTGCAGAACATGTGTACCCCACTGCATCACTGATTTGATCATATAGACTATGTAAAAAATTTTACTAGGCATGTACAAACCGTGCAAAGCATTTATTCAACCAATCGCATGACTGCGTGGACTAGGTCGCACAGTTACATACAAATTGTTCAATATTTTCTGTTTTCTTCTTTTCGGAGCTCTAGCAATGGAAATGCCCAAGATTCACCTATAGGAATGATTAATTTACTTTACTAGGACCATTTAATTAGTAAAATATGAAAAATAATGACTCATACATTGTTCCATTTTTAGTGTCATTACAACGTCCCCTCTTTAAAAAACTTATCCCCGAGTTTCCATTTCAATTGTAATGAAGTACTACCAGTAATGAGTTTTTACCACAAAGATTATATATCAACTTCACACTCACAAATCACTTTCATATACCCGAATGTGCTACCATATAACCAAATCATGAAGAACCGACCTGAAACATTGTGGATTCACCCTCCAATCAACTACAAGAGGATGATACTCCTATAAAGAATAATTCATACATTTATCAATATAATTAGGATGAAAGACATGTGATGGGTCTGGATAATACAAAAAAATCTGACATAGATGAAATACATCATCCTTGGACCAATATCTCTGAGTAAGTACCATCTTGATATTCACTAGTCTAATATGCTTCACAACCATGAAGGGTCAAATAAATATTTGTGATAGATTACCCAACATCTGAATACCTCTATTCCATATCTTGGGTGAGACATTCATGAAAACCTAGTCATCGACCTTGATATCAAGGTGTCTCTTGTACATGTTGGAATAAGACGGTTGTTTGAACTGATTTGTCAACATACACATCTGAATCATCTAAAGATACTCTGAAGTCTCCTATACAAGATGAGGCCCATGGTTAGAAGATTATTCTCCCTACAACCAACTCAGAAGAGAGAGAAAAGGCCTATAATACACGGCTTCCTTGGGAGCTATCTCATTAGTAGCTTGAAAGCTATTATTATAAGCAAATTTGATGAGGGGAATCTGTTTCCCCCAAGAACAACCAATGTCTAGATCACACACATGAATTGTATCCTCTAACACCTAAATATTATGTTATGTATTCCCAATTGTCTAAGGGTGATACTTTAGGATCAATAGAACCTTTGTACCCAATGCCTTCTCCAACCCCTGCAATAAATTTGATGTAAAATGAGCATCTCTATCAAAAAAGAATAGAATGAGGTAATCCATGATTATGTACATCCAATTTATTGAATAGTATTCCCATCTCATAAAATGAAAAGTCTTATATCATTGGTATTAATTTTTAGGCCTTCATCAAACGATCAACAATAACAAACAATTTATCATTTATACTAGGAAACATAGTTAAACTAGTCATGATATCTATCGAATCATCATCCCATTTTCACATAGGAGAGGAAAACAAATACAAAACCCCCACTTAATGTTGGTGTTGCAACATAACCTGTTGACAGGTAGATAATAACATAATTAAACCAGTAATATAATGTTTCATGTTGGGCCACCAATACTTACACAATATATCTCAATAAAATTTTGTGACACCATGTTGAACTACACATACGGGGGGGGGGGGGTGGAAATCTTCATCATTTCATCAATAATATCTACTGGGAGCCATACAAGCCAATAAATATAAGATTATCATACATATTGAATGAATATTCACATGATGTTTCATCATCTGAGACACTCTCCTATAGGAAAAGTCCTTTAGAGGCAGATAAATTTATCAGCCTTACCCAATCATAAAGAGTATATTACACCTATACAGATGATAGAATAGTCAGACAGTGGTCCTCTAGAACATTAGTGTACAACTCTATGAATATGGTCATAAGTATACATTCATCACTCGACTCATGAACTACATCTATCTACGTATTTCAATTTAGATCATTATCTACTAAATTCAGTTTTTATAGAGTGTCTTCATGTACGGAATCCAATGATTATAGGTACTCAACCCACCAATATTTCTTGATATTTATATCCCACTTTGTGAAGATGTGTCTGAGGATGTTACGGTCCATAAACATCACAAAATGATCTCCCAATAAATAGTTTCGTAAACAGCGTATGTCAGAAAAACTGCAATGAGCTCAAGGTCGTGTGTTGGGTAATTCCACCGATGGGGCCTCAACTAACAAGAACCATAAGCAATAAATCACTCATCCAGCTTCAGAAATACCCCAGTAAAATTACCAGATGCATTCCAATATGCTATATATTCCCTACATGGTTGTAGAAAAATAAGATTCAATAATGAGGTATGTTTTCCCTTAAACTATGGAAAAGCTTCATGTCCTGACTATACAAATTCGAATTTCACAACTTTTTTCATCCATCCTATAAAAGGATATAGAAGGTGTGGGAAATACTAATTGAAGTGTATATAGTATCAAGAATACCCTATGAAATTATAGATATCAATTTCATTTTTGGGTTACTGCAAAGAAACCACAACCATTTCATTCTCTAGGTCAATAGAAACACCTAACTATGAGATGATATCACCCAAGATGTGAACTTTGACAATATGAAATTGGAATTTCCTGATATAATTATAGAACTAATGCTCTCCCTGTGTATTCTGTGTGATCTCACGATTTCTTTCTGTCCATGATTCTAGCGAGAATACACCATGACATCATCTACGAAGACAACCTCAAATGAATCCAGATATAGGTGGAAGACCAGATTTATAAGAGCCATAATGACATCTGGTGCGTTTGTATGTCCGAACGGATTAACCATGTACTTTTAATGACCATACCAACTCAAAAAAGTATTACGAGGTATGTATGATGTCTTTTAATGCACCTAATGGTAGCCAGTCCACATATGTACATTTGAAAACACCTTTATTCCTCATAGTTTATCAAAAAAGTCCCTTATTCTAGGAAAGTCATACCAATTACTGATAGGTAGAATATTCAATATACTATAATCCAAACCAAGCCTAAGGGTTCTATTGACCTTATTGGAGTAGATGATATGTGAACCATAAGTAGAATTATTAGTGAGTATGAAAACATTATCCTCCAGAACCTCCAACTGAATTTTGAGTTCGTGAAACTCTTTATGTGACATCTGATATGGATGAATAGTAACGAGTTCTACTCCTAGTTCCAGGTCAGTACAAAACACCACCACATGTACCAAATATATTTATTTAAGTCATCAAGAAAGACATATCAGAATCACTACACAATAGGAGGTAATATAGTGGGTTTCATCCCATGATAATTGAGGTAAATATTGGAATCCTATGAAATAACACTACATAGCCTATATCCCTCTTGTCCTTCTTGTGTCACAAAAAAATAAAATTCTACCCAACTGACATGCATAACAACATATAGTGATGTAAATTCCACGCTACGATGATAGTAGTAAATACTGGGTTAGTAGGTAACTAATCTTACCATCTAAGGGATTAAATCAACACCTGTTTTATTAAGACCATATAAGTCCCATTTGAAATGGTAACTTCCTATCTCAGGGGGATATTTCTAAAAAAATGAACACCAGCTAAATAGATACATAATGGTGTATCTCACCTTATTACACCATCATAGAAGTCAACATCAGGACCTAGATTCTCAGTGAGTGACTGTGATATAAACAACTTAGAAGTGTATCTATAAATCAAAGATGATATGATAGTGGAAGATACTAGAATAGAACCTCACACAGTAGATGGTCTGGTTCTCTACTAATATGGAATATGACGTACTAAACAAAACTAGCATGTGTTTCTTCCCTATGGAACTACCTGACTTCCGTATGTAGGCCTGCTTTAATAGAATTGCGAATCATTTTCATGATTTACTCTACCTCGATCGCCTCCTCAACCTAATTGAACTGTGGTATTCTAGGTGTTTGTCTTTTTTGATCATGTTTTCCCCTCTCATGACCAAGTGTAAGGTTTAAATCCATGATCACTAGGTATTGGATGGTGAAATTTGATGAAGTGTTAGAGGTGACATATCCTTCCAATGCATCTATATTCAACTAGATCTCGAGTACTCAACCTCATTTAATTCCCTAAAACACCACACTAATGACATATAAGAGAACTTCTAGGGGAGGGATCCTAACCACCACCATTCCTATAAGATTCCCCAAAATGACACTTTTTCCATGAAGAAGACACACTAGAAGCTTTCATCACTGAACTGACATAGCTTATACCATTATCATCTCTTATATTCTACACTATAATAACACCCTGGTTAATGATCTAACAAATAGTCATCATTCTGAAAATAATTTCTTTTACTGGATGGAGTAACACATCTCGTCCTCGAATAACATAGTATCCATAAGTTCATAAGAGGCTAATTAAATAGAAAAAAAAATATAGTTCAGTAAAATGATATGAGTAAATCAAGAAAAACATATTCCCCTAGTGTATATTCATGAACTCTCTAGCTCTATTAGCCCTTAGATTCTGGAGAATGAAGTAGTTGTAATAGAAAATTTCAAATTAAACCCAAAACATTTCACTATGTTAGCCTACCTAGGTGATGACATCCCACAAACTCTTAGTATAGTCATTTATAATATAATCATCTAGATTAACCCTCCACTCTAGAGGTTTCTCTAGCTTCTCAATGATAGACAATATCTCCTTTATCATATACTCTATATCAAATGGTCCTCCATCCCTTGATATAGTTGGAGGAGAATTTTGTTGGAACTCATGAGTCAACTCTTCTATGCTTATAGAATGTTACACAATGTGTTTCATGTTCTGTTTCATATGAAATAAACCTTCATGAAACAAGGTATCAGTACCCAGTTTTTGTATTAGGGGAGGTAGCACAAGTGTCTCATTTAGAAGAAAAACTGGCAGAACAAGGCCCACGACTTCAAGAACATGATCGTCACCACCATTAGGGTGCACGACTAGAGGATGTCATAGCTGCACAGCGACACAATGAAAAACTAACTTCTAAAAAGTTTATTAACAAGTTAGGTAAAATCATTTATGAAACCAGGACATGAACCATTCCTAACTATATGAGAGTACACAACTCTATAGATTTTCCTAATTCTATGACTGGATGTTAGAATAGGTTGTAAGATGCCATTAGAATGAAGAATACCCCTAGACACTACTATGGTCATGTTTGGGTTCTATGATTGGCATGTGAAAAGGGTTGTTCTAAAGTTATAATATATTTCATACAGTTGAGTCAAATCATATGTCATTTTATAGACGATATGGGCCCATAAACCATCATGATTTAAAAGATAATACTCCCATGGATGTATAATCTATTTTAAATTGTACATATACATGTGATTATATCATTCCCCAAATTGTTTATCTAGTTAAAATGACATTATATGATTCATAATTTCCCATACACCTTATGAATCATATAGTGGAACCGATAAACACTTACCATAGAGTGATACAAATCACGTAGAAATGTGTCAGAAAAATTGAATATATCTAATAAAAGTCACAACAATATAAATCAAACATTTCTCCATAAATATTTAAATGTTAAATTAAAATTGTCGTTGCCTATTCATATTTTACCTACCATGTTTCACGTTCTACAGATTAACCTCATATCATCGGGTCGAATAATGAAATCATAATTCCCAATATCAATAATTTCAATAACCACAAAAAACATGTAAAACACATAATGTTGAAATGACACATACAATAATAAAGTAATCAATAAAAATAATAATTCAAGCATCTTGCTCCTTACCCTATGCGTGGGTTCATGATGCCCAAGAATAGCTTGTAACCATATGTCAAAAATTTACGATCTTCAATCTATTATCATGAAATTGTAAAGCTGGAAAGGAATTATCCTCTGATACCACATTCTGTTATCCTCGACCTAGCTGCTAGGTAAATCATTCCTTGAGCCTAATTGGCCACAGGAACCCTGGTTTCTCTCCATGTAATCATGGGGATTTCATCTATTTGCGGTGGTGTTTTGGTAAAATACTTGGGAAGAATTTACCAACCTGTTAGAGTAAACAACAATATAATACAATCATACAATAAGAGAAGCATAATAAAAAATACATACTCAGTAAATAGTAGAAAATAAAGAATAAATATCAGGTCCTTATAGGGAGTTTTTAGATACAACTATCCATGAATGAAATTCTAGTACAAAATGGGATCAAAATAAGGAAATATTCATAAGTTGTATAGTACTACACAGCTGAAATAAAATCCAAAGCCACATAAAATATATTGAGCCTATGTCCAATCCTTTTCTCCTTAGGTAAAATCATTTGAAGACATTCAACATATACAATATGTGTGGATTCCCCAATCCTTACCTGTAGGAAATATATCTTCTTAGGTGCCCATGGTGCCCAAATAGGGTATGAGATAAATCTCAATAGGCCACCACTAATGGTTTCTACATGTAATCTGAGTATATATTTTAATTATAGTGTGCAACTAAAAATAGGAAAGTAAATCAATAATAAATAAACAAATAACCTCCTACTATGGTTTTGAAGGACACCTAGTGGGTCAACCTACTATAGGTAAATGTAAGAATGTTTGAATATGATACCTAGAATATGTTCATATTCATATAAATGGAAGATGGATATATTTTATATCTCCAACGTGTGAGAGAATATGAAGGAGTTATAATCCCTACCTCCCATATTTTACAGAATGGCTTGGACCTATAATGCATAACATCCACATTTTATACAATGGTTTGGAGATATAATGCCTCCCACCTAGATTTTATAGAATGGATTGGGGATATAATTCATTCTTCCCATATTTAATAAAATCTACATGAATACCAGTGATAAAGTAATTCAAATTATAAAAATTAAGAAAAACCATGTTATAATGTTTCAAATTAGACAAGAAACAACCATGAAATGCCTTTAATGATAAAACAGAACAAGGGAGTTCCCATGTCATCCCTTGATCCATTTTGTATGAGACAAATAATACATAATGTTTTTAGCTTTCAAATCTTTTCATACACATATAATTCACTAATTTGATATTATTTCTTCAAAATTCCATTTGAAATGATAAAATCAATGGAATGTGCTCTATCAATTAGTCATAGGGTAAAATTTACAATTTCAATCTATAGGATTCGAAATACCAATTGGGTTTACTATATCAGTCAAAATACATGTGATACAAAGGCTAATTCCTTTAAATATTCATCCTAGAATCATTAAAAAACCCCCATTTTGATCAGTTGGAAAAAATGTATGATTTTAGTGGAATTCCCCATTGGGAGACCATATTTTACAATGGTAATATACAATCCCCTATCCAATAGTCAGTTAACATAATTCATCACTTTGTGGTAAATTAGACCTAATAAATGAAACATAATAATGGATCTCGGAAAATGTCGGTGCAAGAAAAAAATATTAATTGAGAAACTACTAAATCTCAAATGGAAAACAACATGACCACATACCCTATGGCTATAGACAACGACTCACCATGTATTGAACTCGCATTCAGAACATGTGGGAGTATATTTGAGTTTCTGTATAATGAATTGAATATAGGGAGAATGATACTTAATCTAAATAGAACAAATAACATCATGATTAAGTATGGAAAGAAGGGAAAACAAGTTTAGCCTTTCTGTGGCCTATCCAACACCACTGGAAGAATTTAATTCAATCTCCAGATTAAGTATTAGTAAGAGATTTAATGTAGAAGGGATTTGAGATCTCAAGTAGAAACATTGGAGGCTAATATGCACATAAGGGAGAAGAAAATAATATTAAAACAATGTGGAATGAATAAAAATGTAATTTTTACCTTAAAACATGGTTGCATGTTTTCTATGCACATTTTGGGAAAAATGTTCCCACATTGTTCATACCCAACTACCTCACATAGACGATTTTATGGCCTTGGAGCACGGTTTCACAAACCGTGTGACGACCCTTTAGAGGAGCTCTGTATCTCCTTTGCAACTAGTCTCATGGCTGGTGGAGAAGGATCACATAGTTACAAACTAACAATGTGGCATAATATGATTTCTCCTTTCTAGAGCTATATGGACCAAAAATGACATGTACACTCTTATGAGTTCCCTAGATTGATTAGGTGACATTACAATGGCCATTAAAGCAGTTCAAAGGGGAAAATATTGATTTCTAACATTATTAGAGAGTATGGTTATAACATATGTGATATTTATGAAATTAAATTTACAATGGAATTATAATATATATATATATATATATCATTTACAATACTTCATTTCAATACGACCTAAAAATGGAAACAATATTCATGCTTATGTGGGACCTACTGTCTCCATTAAGGATGTATAACATTTCCCACCACTAAGTTATATATATTTCTCTAAATACATTTATACTGAGTATGTATTGTATTTATAGCATGTAAATTATAGAAGAGATTATAGAACTACATAATATTAAAATATATAACATCATTCATGAAAAAGAACGAATGTGAATACATAAAAATTAAAACTCAAATAAATGAAAATAATTAATGAATATTATAAAACTGTGATAATATATTATAAGATAATCATATATTATATAATAAATATTCATATGGTTTTGTTAAAATTTAATAACATTATTAAAACCATTATATATGAAATTAAAGATAATTAAATTATAAGGATGTGTATGGTAAGGGATTTCTAAACTCAATTTCCACTCATTGAGATAATCTTATACTTCATTTTTTATTTAAGAATTTTATTATTTGTGAAGGGAATTTTTGTTGTATTATGTTTTATTTCAACTTATATAATTTATATTTATAATAGATATGCATATTTGATTCCTTAATTTATTCTGATCCTCGATATTATGAACATTTTTAGCATTTATTTAACAATCTCATTCTCGTGAGGATTGTCTATACTTGAATATATAATTATAGGAAATTACATAAAAATTTCATAGTAAAAAATTATATATTATTATCCTATGGTAATTAATTATCTATATTATGTAATATTATCATTTTTATATAGTGTGGTACTAAATTTGTTAGAATTTTATTTCAATAAAATCTAATCTCATTTTTCACTTTGATTTTAAATATGTTTTCTTTTAGAACCATATAGTCTATAGTTTTTTTAAAAATTGTTTTGTAATTTTAGAGTTGATTTATTATATTCATTTTCACCGATTTATTACTCATTATTTTTATAAATTGGAATCTTCAAATGGTTTTTAAAACAATTCTAGTTTGGATTTTACCAAAATAGTAGAAGGAAATTTTCTTTTAAATTTTTTCGAATGAACAATGCTTACCTCATTAGTGAACACAATTTTTTTTTCAAGATTCAATTATAAGAATAAAAGGTTATTTATAAATCAAATAATTTACCAATATCTTTGCAGTGAATATTTTTTAAATTCCAATTTTCGTAGAAATTTAATTTCAAAATATTATTCAAAATGAAAAATGACAACAACCACAATAGTGTTTTAAAATATGTTTTTATTGTATTTATTTTTAAATATTGCAAGAAACCATAATTATTACTCTACTGGGTATTTATATTACTTATATAATCCTTAATATTTCAATGAATTGTATTTTGATTAATTTTTTAATTAAATATCTTTCCCTAAAAATATTTAATATTCGATTGTCATTGTATTTTAAATTTCACTCAAATGTAATGGTTAATGATTGATGAGTTCTATTATTTTGTGAAACACAGAGAATTTTTACATAAAATGATTTCATTGAATGTTATTAGGTTGAAATGGGAAATAATAGAAAATATATATTCTTCAATTAATACAGATATATGATAATCACATTTTTGATATATTAAATAGATATTTTGATATATGAGGAATTCATTAGAAAGACATGACATTGGATTTTGATTGTTTATTATAACCACATCGATGCATCAGTAGTCTCATGAGGAGAATCATTTGGAATAAAAGACTTCACATTTCTATCTATGATGTTTAAAACATTTTGGAGGATAGATCATGGTAATAGGGATCTTGAGAATTGCCTTTTTACAAATTAGATGGGTTTTCACACATCATGTATTAAAACATTATGAAAATTGTTCTTCATGGTAACAGTATCATGTTCATATGAAACATAACATCCAATCATTAATAATTACCTCCATTCATATTATAGATGGTATTATCAATGGGGTTTCACTATGTTATATTTTTTGGATTAAATTCCTTCTAATATTATTTATTATATTTAATGTGTTCTCAAAAACCCTGAGATTTTAGGATAATGATTCTTTTTAACATATTTAATGTCATGTTTTGTAATCTACACCAATATAATCATTCATTATAAGAAACACAATATTAGCTTCTAGTATACGCAACACTATTCTTGACTTCTATTGCACACAATTTCATGTTCTTTAGATAGAATTTATTTCAGACAACACCAATTATAGATATTGTTTAATTTCTAAATGAACTAATTTAGGATTATTTTATACAGAACTCAAAATGAAGATTTACCTACACACAACACTAACATGGCTTGTGTTGCATGCAAGTGCGACCTTCTTCGATAGGTTTTAAGGTACGTGATACCGAGTTTCACTAAACAATGATATATTGTTAAAATATTATTATTTAATGTGATATAAACAAGATATAATGAATATTAGTACCCAAATGATGAATTTCATATATAATTTTCATTCCTATTACTCATGATATGAGAACATAATCATTTTTTTAGATAACATTATTATTTTTCAAGGAAATGCATTTTTACCACCTTTTGATGATGCACCCATTCTAAATAAGATTTTTGACACATCTAGAAGTTATATTTGACAATAAAAACTTATTCCTTGTAAGAAGGAATAAAAATTTTACATTAGATATATTTTTTATATTTTTTTGATAACTCTCATATTTTAATGAATAGTCATGACATTCTAAATTTTAATTGAAAATAACTTTTTTCATCAAAATAATTTATATGGTTAAACTATATTATTGAATGGTTTTAAAGTATAAATATAATATAGTTTTATAGTTTATGAAAATTTAATTATTTCCATTAATTTTACTATGAATTTATACGTAAAAACATTACAATCGTTCGCAATGTTTTAAACAAAAACCCCTTTTTTCGACAATGGGATTAATTTTAAATTAATTTCATCAAATTGTGTGTATTTTTATTTCTAATATTGGATTCCACATATAGAATAATTAGATACAATTTTTTTAATAATATTTTTTTATTTTATTTCATTATGAATAGTATATTTGGAAATTATTTTTATTACCGTGGTTAATGTTGAATGGGGTAATTAGGGGTAAAAATTATATTATAAAATTACCTTATAACATGAAAAAATCATATTGTATGATTAAATTAGACCCTTACCATTTAATGTTTTAATGGAATTACTTTATTTCCACTTACCTATGTAAATGATATTAATGTATAAAAACTAATGAAATGGACAATGTGTCACAATATATTTTTATATAACTGTATTAATTTTAATATATGGATAAATAGGAGATAAAATGGAATATAGATAGTATATGGAAAGCTAATATAATTACCCACATCCTAAAAATATATTAATAATGTTTATATATTAGATAATTAACATTAATGATGAAATAATAATGATATTGAAATTATTTTATTAATTGAAATAACAAATAAATTATAATAAAAATGTTAAAAGTAATATCATATAAAATAATTAATGTTTTACTTGAATTTTATAAGATACTATGACATGTTATGAGTGTATGTAATATTTTATTTCGAATTTATCTTTAGTTTTAATTTTATTTAATGTATAATAAATGAATAGTGTCCAAATCGACACTATTGATATTTTATAAAGTGATCATTTTATTAAATTATGTTAAAAACATAAAAAATTTAAAAAATTAAAAGTGATAATAATTAAGTACTAAATATCATAAAATATATGTATATATATTCAATTAATACCATGTAAGTAAATATTAATTTCCAATAAATATTTAGAATATTATTGCCCAAATAAAAAATTAATGGATTAACTACGAGTCAATTAAAATGATAAGGATTAAATTGAGAAAATAATTTGTCTAAAAATTATTATATGATGAGATTAAAACCCTATACCATCTCATATTTTATCATCAAAAAAATTTAGAATCAGTTGGGTAGGGTTTGATTTTATTATAAATTAATATTTTTGAGAGTTTCATAAAGTTCCCCTCTACTCTCTTATAAAAAGGCACCTCCATCCTCCCCTCTTCACTCCATTTTAAGAATTAGTTATTGGCCATCCCATGCATATTTGTCATCTGAAATTTTCTAGATACATTATAGAGGATCTATAATTCTCAATAGGCCAAATCTAGTACCCAGAAATAAAATTCAATGGAGGCACAACAAGGATGAGGTAATCTTTTCTACGGATTCATGAAAATTTCTATATGTTTCTACATACAATTATTTAATTATTTCATTATAAATTAATAACATCATTATCAGTCATATAATTATATGTTATTATAAATATAGAGAAACCATATTTCACCTTCTATCCATCCTATGAAAAAATAAATCACTACAGACACTTACGAAAAAATAACAGTATCCATGTCGTGGTTTAATCTGTTTTTCCCCACTACTTTACTTGGATTGGTATAATATTGAAAATAATAACTATATATATTTATTATAACGTTATAATAATTCTATGATATTATACACCATTCAATTCAATATCCTTCAACAACTATGCGAATGATATCGTCGCTCATGCGTACTTATGGCACACCTTCTCCACAATGCGATGTGATTCATAATAAATGTTAACCATTAATGAATTATTATAAATTATATGTAATTAATCATCCTGAAATATGTGAAATAATAATTTTACTATATTTATCTATATATTCATATATATTATTTACTTACTTCCATCTATTCAATATGGAAACGAAAATAATGTTCATGTGTACGAACGAACTACTTTTTTTTTGAACGTTGTTTTCCACTTCATTTGTCTATATATTTTAAATATTTATATAATGAATATATAGGATATATATATATGTCTTTATATACATTCTTCATGTAAGTAAAACATGATCTATGTATTCATATAAAGAATAACATGTCAAAACATGTATGATAAATGAACCGATTATTATCTAAAACGTTGCTTTAACATAGAATTAACAACTGAATGGGTAATACCAAGTGGTAAGTTAATCATATATGATATCATAAATATTATTATGGTTTTTTTAAATTCTAATAATATATTTAAACCCACTATACTGAAGTTTTGGACACATATAGAAGAAATATGACCTAAGTTAATGTATGACCCCGGGACACCCTGAGAGGGGAGGGGTGAATCAGTGTGAACACTTTTTTCTTTAATATAATAGATATTGTTCCCACGTTGGTAGGAACTTGTAAAACCTATAAGATGAAAATCACCAAAAAGAAAACATTCACATGTAGAGAGATGACATAACAATTTTTACTTGGTTCACCACTGAGGGCTACATCCGAGGAGCATACACCGATATGTTGTTGGTCATACCAAAATCCACTAAACATCAGTAGCTATGGATTACAAGGGTTCGGGCATAGTCACTCTGTCATAGGCTCACTAACATTAAAAAAGGTTCAAGGATAGCTCACAGCGTCCCTCAGATCACTCCCATTGATACACCCAGTCTCACTGCCCTTTGAGAAGTCACACTAAATTTATAGACGTGAATGTCATCTCATCGTTGCAAAATAAGGCATCATCTGTTGTATATAGATGCTATGTTGAAGTCCAAAATTCACTCATAGAATAATCTCACTTTGTACAGAAGGTATCGGGCAATCTTCCTCCTTTCGTGGAGCTCCAGAAAGACCGGCGAACTTCAACCTCACCTGGCATGCTTCTCAAATCCTGGAGCATAAGTTTCAATCACGGCTCGCAAGACACTTTTGCGGCCAAATTCGGAGCACAGGTGACACCAACCCCCTTGCGTGACAATACCTCCTTCAACTCCAAAAATTCAAGACTCTGCACCATTAACTCCCAAACCACCTTGGGTGTGCAGCAAAAACTAGGCACACAACCTCTACTTGCGCGACCTAACTGCCAATTGTGAATCTCAACAACATGCGTGACAAGAGCTTGAAAAATCTTCAAGTCTTGAAATTATTTCCAAATGAGGAGGGGTGGTCCTCTATTTATAGGAAAACTGGACCTCTTATGTGGTGGCACACAAGTGTCCTCATGGCATGTAGCTCCAACCGCCCTAGTCGCTGTCACGTAACTCACTTTCTTGACCACACAAATACTTGCACACCCCTCTTTCTTTTTCCATATTCTGAAGCTCTGATCTTAATGAATAGCATGGGCACAACTTTATAACCTCCTAGAAATTGAAGCGCAAGTCCTTTCATGGAGTGCAGGCTACTTGCGCGACCCGCCCAAAACGTGAACGACCCTTATCCCTTTTCCATTTTTCAATGTTCTAATCTTGAAAAACAAATGGTGCAAAAATTTCCTCTCCTTCAAGTACACAACGCGATGGTCTCTTTTAAAAAAACACTTTTCTCCATTTGTCGATTTTTAGGACCAAAAATTTGGCAAAAAATGCAAAATATTTCCACTGTCAATACAATAATCTTCTTGACCTCTATGAACAACATTCTAGCACACATTCAGAACATACTCTAAGGATTGAAAAAAAAAGCATACTCCAATTCATGCAAAGATGACCATGATTCGAACAATCTCCCCTTTTGGTAATGTTGGCAATCATAAAATAAATTCAATAGATCCCCTTCCACATGTAAACCAAAAATGCAAGAATCAACTCAGCCAACACTTTATGTCTATGTGAGAAATGCTCGGTGTAGAAAAGAAGAGAGGAAGCTTTAATTGGGTTCACTTTTTTTTAATTCTCAATGATGCCCAATAAGCATTACATGACCAATGTATTCCTTCTCATCCTATCACTGACACTGAATTTGCATCGTGTCGCAGAAGCATTACATGCCTAAATTTATTCCTTTCTACCGCACTGAAAATAAACCCAAAGTCCAGTAATTTGTTCATTATTAAGCTAAAATCATACTCCCCTTGGATAGTTTCTCCCCCACAAACCGACATCAGATTCATAAACAGATTAAAACAATTATCATAAACGGGGATAGGGGAATTGTGTAACCTCCTTATGCAGTGGGAGGTGGCTAAACACAAGGTTCAACTGATGCTTCTCGAACATAGCTGCTGAAAGTGGATTTGTCAGGATATCATCCACTTGCTCATCAGTTCCCACAGGATGCATTCTAATCACTCCTTGTTCAAAATTCTCTTTGATAATGTGAAACCTGATTTAAATATATTTTGTCAAGAGTGTTGTACCAAATTCTTCATAAGATCAATTGTGCTCTTTTTATCACAGTAAATCACCATTGGTTACTTCACCTCATCACCAATAACTATTAATTGTTGCTTCATCCATGGCAGTTGAGGGCATTCCTTTGTGCAGGAGATATACTCTGATTCAGCGATACTAAGAGAAGTACATTCTTGTTTCTTGCTCAACCAGTCAACACATTTATTCCCAATATAGAATTCTCCACCTCTGGTGGAATTTCATTCCACTAAATCACCATCCCAGTCAGTATCATAAAATGATGATAATTCACTATCCCTTCATGTTGCAAAGTATAAGCCAGAACTGTGAGTACCATGGATATACCTCATGATTCTTTTTACTATTTCCATATGTTGCTCCTTTGGATTACTCTGAAAGCGGGCTGCAAGACATGCGGCAAAGAGAATATCTGGTCGTGTCACTGACAGGTACAGTAGGCTCCCAATGATCCTCTTGTACATGGTGCGATCTACAGAGGTCCCATCATCATGATTTCTATATTTATTTCCAACTATTAAGGGTTAATTTTGGACTCTCATTTTTATCTGAGATTGTTTATATGTATGTATTTTCTAGGGATATATTCATCATCTTTATCCATGTTTTATTAAAAAGATTTCATAAAATGTTTAACATTGTTATATATATGTTTAATTTATTTTTTACACATTTTTTACATTTACTACATTGTATGGAAGAAATATTTCTTTTGATTAATATATGAGGCACTTTTTTAATTTTTCAGTAAAAGTTGGAGGGGAATGGTTTTTAAAATTCTGCAACATTAATGGATTTTTACATATTCATAATATATTATTTCCATGAACCTTACTCGAAAATATTTAATGATTATTTTATACTCAATTATTTTCTTTCAAAATTTCCTTGCATATTCAGAAAAAAATCTTGTTTAAAGAAGAAATGATATTTTCCTTAGGAATTAATCTCATGTGTTTCATCTAAATTATTTTCTATATAAGATGGAATAAGGTGATGTTTCTATCTCTATTATTAAATTAACATTTTTTTCATGATGTAATTTTTTAAGATGTTCATTTATCTTAAATGGATTATATTATGATGAAATGATGGTTTATGAACAAATTTTATATCATGGGTTATGCTATGATGAATGATTTATGTTTTTATAGAGAAAGTAATAATGATTTCATTATGAGATGGATGGGAACTATATTTACCTCAATTTCATTGGATAAATATTTATATCTAATGATATAGACATGGCTGGAATGACAAGTAAATCAATATCAATAATAGAGGTATGGAATGACAAGTCAACCGGGTTCAATAATGGACTCCATCCACTACGATGCTCTTGGAAGCAATGCCTTGGCTACAATAGAAATATAATTATTTTCTTATTATAATTCCATAATTAAATATTTTTGTTCCAATTTGATTATATCATGGTTGATGTTCCATTACGATCCATGCGTTACGTACTTCCATGATTTATGTCATTGCTTAAGATTTTAATGTTTAAAATTTATGTCCTTGTTTATACATTCAAATGTTTATGATTTGTTTTATTTTCTACATGTTTACCATTACAATGAATTTACTATCACCATTTCTATGTTTTCATTTTCCCAGGATAGGCTGAAATGTTTTAGGTAGGAAAACAAAAGGGGAAGATCTATGTGCGAGATGTTAATGATCTTTCACGATGATTTGATGATTATGATCTTAGTTTCTAAAAAAATTAAACTAATTTGGCCACTGGGCATTAGATTATGTCATGTATTAAGTATTCTGAAAAATTGATGTAATGTCCATGTACGTCAAGATGGGTCTCTACAGTTTGTATCAGATTGAAGGTGTAATTAAACTATAGAAACTAGAATGCAAAAACAGTAGTAAGATCCCTAGATTTATATTTGTGGTATGTCTTGGGATGTCCCTGAGGGTGTGTATTACTATAGGTTATAGTCCTAGAATTACGGTGATGGTCATAAATATCCTATAATTAAACATAATATTTTAGATATTTAAGTTACCCCTCATTGAATTTTTTATTTTCCTAGTATGATTTTTTCCTCTCACACTATTCTTTTTTGGTTTTTAGACAATGGCTAGAACCCAAATGAACCATATTAACGATGGATGAAATGAGAAATATAGTGATTTGTCCTCATAAACAACCAAATGTTATGGAAGATCAAATAAATAATTTAGTATCTATGAACACAAACCATGATAGGATTCTAAATGACTAAAGGAGGGAATAATTTACTCTTGATTCATTATAAAGGTAACATCCACCTTTTTTAGTGGAACAACTGACCCACTAGTTGTAATGAAATGTATTTGAAATGTTGAAAAGATATTTTTCATTATCCATTTTTTAGAATGTGAAATGGTTATGTTGGGAACTTGTTGGATAGAAGGTAAAGAGAATATGTGGTGGAACAGTATCAAGAATACGATGCAACAAGATAAAGTTGAATCTATGGATTAAGATGATTTCAATGACATACTTTTCTGTATGTACCTTGTATTATTAATACAAAAAAGGGAGATTGTATTTTCCCATCTATCTCATTGTTATTAGAATAAATGAAGGATGGAATTCAAACGAAAATAGAAAAAATACAAAGGAATTAAGATTATATTTTATTTATGATGAAAGTGTAGAAGGACACATGAAAGAGATTATCTTAAAGGGACTAATAAATGTTATAAGTGAGGGAAAGATGGTCATTGATAATTTTACTGTCGAAGTAGTTGGAATAATAAGAATGTTCCAAAGAGTGAACCTCTTACAAATTAGGGTTACAAGGGTATAGAAATGAGGAATTATGCTAACCAATTCCTTATTCCAATGGTTAGTGGTGAGAAAAATCAACAACCTCTTAAGAAAAATTACAAAGGGATGTCACATGCAATCACTATCGATGTTGTTTAGTATGAAAACGGAGTGGTGGAAGGAGTAAGTGTTTAAGTACTTGGATTTAAGAATAGTTTTGTTGAATCTCAATTATAGTGTTATCGAATATTGGAATATATATTTATTGGTCCATTGTAGGTTTCAATAAATATCTGGTACCAGTAACCATGAAAATTGATTGAAATATTTTTGGAAAAAACATGATCTGTTCATAATGAGGGGATAATGAGATAATGAGATGTTTTATATTAATAATTACCTCATAACTTATGTAATGAAAAGGTGATATCATGGTTAGATTATATATAATTTTTTGGGTTTTTTATGTGGGAAGAGTTAAATTTTGACAACCTACATGTTTTCACTATAGTTCTATGGTAATTCACGATTCCAGAGAATACATAATTAAGGTACTCACATTTTCAGATGTGATAACCAAGAATTCCAAATGAGATATGTGAGACAAATGTTAAGTCGATTTAGTTCACCTCTTAGTAACATTAATATTTTTTAAAGCATTGTAATGTTATCCATTTATGGATAGTATAAGTTATTTTCAATTTTAATTTTGTTAGATTAATGTATTATCTTAATATATGTAGACTAATTCATACATAATAATCATTTATATCAATTTTTTAGACAGATGGAATGATCAATCACTCCTTCGTATGATGTTATAACATTTCAAGAGTGAAAAAATTTATTTCATTTTCCTAAATAAGAGATGAATTGTAATTTTTTTAAGCCATGAACAACTGTAAAATTGTACCAAAATCAATTAATTATTTATTCTCATGAACTTTTTGCAACATTGGGGAAAGGATATTGATTACCATATATCATATTATAGTACATTATTATCTGATGAATCAGATAGTCTCTTATAACATCGCAGATTTATGGCTTTCTAGTAGTTAACTTTCTCTAAACATTATTCTCTATCACTTTTCAAGAGAACTTAACAGTTATATTTCTCTTCTATATCCATATTTTCACATCCTACCTCTATTATCTTGTGTAAAAACCCTATGAATAGTCAATTTGGTTAAGAATTATGATTCTAACATTATTTTTTGACATGATTTTTTTGTATTAATTATTATGATTTGAATTTATGTGAAGGAAACATTCATGTAGTAAACCATTTGTAACCCCGAGAAAATTAAACGGTGAAATTCATTTTAAATGGGGTAGAAAGTAACACCCTGAGATTTGATGGGATAAATTATTTATAATTTAATAGTTTTATTGTGTTTTACCATACACCAAGATTATCTTGTTCTATATGTAGCATAATATCAGCTTGTAGTATATGCAACACTATTCTTGGATTG
This sequence comes from Viscum album, assembly GCA_963277665.1. Taxonomy (NCBI): domain Eukaryota; kingdom Viridiplantae; phylum Streptophyta; class Magnoliopsida; order Santalales; family Viscaceae; genus Viscum; species Viscum album. Next base: position 963,490,578 of record OY728133.1, on the reverse strand, counting down.
TGTTGCACACAATTTCATGTTCATTTGATAGATTTGATTTCACACTAAACTGACTAAATATTTTGTTAAATTTATAATTGAAGTATTTTTTCATTATGGTATACAAAACATGAATGTAATCATTCACTACATGCAACACTGACATGGCTTACGTTACATGCTACAGTGACCTTCCTTAATAGCTTGCATTGTACGCGATACCACTTTTCAATAAATAATGTTATATTTTCAAAATATTATTATTTAAAGGGATATAAACTAGACTTAATGAATATTATTAACGACGTTATAAATTTTATATAACATTATTTTTGATCTTACATATGATATGATAACAAAATCAATTCTTAAAAAAAAGAAGTATTTTTAAAAAAATGCAGTTTTATCACCTTTTGATGGTACAACCTTTGTAAATATAGTTTTTGACACTTGAATAAGTAATATTTGAAAATATAAACTTCTTATTTGTAAGTGGGACAAACAAATTTGGATAAAATTTGGATATTTTCTAGATAATATTCATATTTTGATTAATAACGAAAATACACTAAATTTTATTCAAAAACAACTTTTTTCATAGAAATGATTATAAGTTTAAAATATATTATTGAATTGTTTTAATGTACAAATAGAATATATTTTAATAATATGTTACAATTTAATTCATTGTCAATAATTTTACATTGAACTCATAAGTTAAAAAATTTCAATCCTTTGCAATATTTTAAATTAAAACCCCTTTTTTCAAAAATGGGATTAATTTTAAAATAATTACTGAAAATTATCAGTTTTTAATTTTTAAAACATGATTCCATATTTTAATTCATTATTTACTAATTATGTTAATAGGATACTTTTATTTTTTGGCATTATGAATTGTAACTTTGGTAATTATATTTATTATCATGGTTAAAGGTTAATTGGATAATTAAAGTTAAAAATAAGATATTAAAATGACCATAAATACAATAAAAAATATATTTTAAGATTAAATTATACTCTTATCATCTATGTTTCTCAATTTAATAACTTTAATTCCACTTACCTATGAAGATGACATGAATTTAATAAAATCCATTGAAATAGACAAATGGTCACAGTCACCTTTTATATAAGTGTTTTAATAATAATATATGTATAAATGGGAGATAAATTATAGTATAAATATATATTTGAAGGATATAATATTTTTCCACATAATAAATATTTATTTATATATTCTGTATGTTTTATTTGAAGTCTAATAGATGAATAGTTTCAAAATTGACACAATAAATGTTTGCTAAAGACAAAATTTTATTAAATTATTTTAAAATAATAAAAATACTTAAAAATAATAAAGTGATAATTATAAGGTATAAAAAATATTATAAGATCATTTTTTGGTAATTTTACACCACAAAAGTAAATATTCATTAACATTATATATTTATAATGTTATTGCTAAAATAAAATTTTAATTGAATAACTGAGTGTTAATAAAAAAGATAATGTTTAAATGGAAAAAATAAGTTGTCCAATATTTATTGTTTGATGCTACAACAACTCTATCTCATCATATATTATATTTTGAGACACTTTTGAATATTTTTAGGATGGTTTTTATTTTATTATAAATTTATATTTTTGAGAGTTTCTTGAAGCCCCCATCCCCTCTTTTATAAAAGGGAACCCACTCCTTATCCTCTTAAATAAACATTATGCCCTAAAGATCGAAAAAAACATAAAAATTAATATTATAAACATTCCAAGTAACATTATAGAGGTTATAGTCTTCAAAAAAAAAGATAACTGTAGTGATATAATAGGAAATTCAATATATACATATCAAGGAAGAGTTAATCTCTTCTACCGATTCTTTCAAATTTCTTTAATCTTTTACATCATCTTGTTTAGTTTTTTCATGATAATGTAATGAAATTTTTATCAATAATATAATTATATGTTATTATAAATATTAAACAACCCCATTTTAATTTCAACTCATCATACGAAAAATGATATCACCAACTGTGCGTACGTACAGATTACCATCTCCACATCGTGGTTTAACATATTTCTCACTACCACCTTACATGGATGGATAAAATTGTTGAAATAACAACTATGTAAGATTATAATAAAATGAAACTAATTTTGAGATATTATACACAATAAAATTCAATATTTTTCATCAAATATGAGAATGATATCATTGCTCGTGCGTACTTGCAACATACCATCTCCACGATGCGAATAGATTCATTTTCCATCTTAACCATTCAGGAATGATTATAAAGTATATTTAATATATAATGATGAAATATTTGACGTAATAATGATACTTGTTTATGTATATTTATTTATATTTAACTTACTTAATTTCATCCATTTCAAGAAGGAAATGAAAATATCTTTCATGCGTACGTACGACCAACAGTCTCCATTAACTATGTATTCCATTTAATTTATCTAACTATTATATATATATATATATATAATGAATATATAAGATATATATTTGTCATGTTTTAGATAATATAAGTACTTATATCATGATCTATGTAATCATAGGATGAATAACACGTCAAAACTCATACGATAAATGAAACAATGATTTACCAAAACATTGCATTAACATTGAATTGACAAATGAATGGGTAATATAAAGTCACAATTGAATAATATATGATATCATAAATATTATCACGGTTCTATTAAAATATAATAATATGATTAAACCCACTATACAGGATTTTCAGATACATAAGTATGAAATAAGACTGATGGTAAGGAATAATTTTGCAATCTCATTTTTTATCCGAGATTGTTTATATATAGGTATTTTCTGGGGATATATTCATCATCAATTCCCCTGATTCCTAAAAATGATTTCATAAAATGTTAAAAACATTTATATTTTTTTTTTAAATAATTTTTACCAATTTTTAATTTTACTAAATATTATGGAAGTAATCATGAATTTTTTACCATATAAGGTACTTTTTGACTTTCCGGTAAAAGAATGACGACAATGTTTTTTAACTCAATCAGCATGAACAGATTTTTACATCATCCTAAATCCTTATTTTCAATGAATAATCCTCTAAAATGTTTCATTTTTATTTTCAACTAAATTATTTTCTTTTAAAATTTTATTTTATTATTAGAAAACGAAGATTTATTAAAGAAGAAAGGATATCATCCTCACGTATTATGCTCATGTGTTTTATGAAAATTATTTTCTATATTAGATGATATATGGTTATGTATCTATCCATATTAATATATTTAATTTATTTTTTCCATAATAGAATTATTTTTATGAATCCCATTTATCTTATATGGTTTATGTTATGATGAAATGATGTTTAAGAATCCCATTTATTCATGGGTTATTCTATGATGAATGATTTATGTTTTTGTGGCACAGATAAGAATGTTATCATTATGAAATAAGTGGGACATATATCTACCTACAATTCATTGGGTAAATATTTATATCACATAAGATTGTTATGGAAGAAATTCAACGTAAATCGGGTTATGTAATACAGGGATTGAACGACAAGTAAACCCTGGATCTGTAATGGACATCGTACACAATGATGGTCTTAGCAGAAATGCATTGGCTATAATAGAAATAATATTATGTACTATTTTTTTGAAAAATTACACGTTTTATCTAAATTCAATTCTATCATGGTTAATGTTTCATTATTATAAATGCCTTATGAACTTCAATGATTTTTGTCATTGCTCAAAATTTTGATGCTTAAAATTTATGTTCATGTTTTTTCATTCAAATATTCATGGTTTGTTTTATGTTCTCCATGTTTACCCTTACTATGTTTTCTATTCCCCATGATATAAATAAATGTAATTGGTAGGAAAACAAAAGGTAAATATCATTATTAGAGATTTCTAATATCTTTCACCATAATTAGAAGATTATGTTCCATGTTTTCTATGACACTAAACTAATACAATATTTAAGGATTTGTTTGTGTCATGTTTAATGTATTCCAAAAACGTAATGTAATAGCCATGTACATAGAGCCTAATTCTCTACATGTTCATAGTTGTTTACTCTACCATATTGATTACACTTATTTATTCACAATGTATTCCACTACACTTAACACTATTTGGGAATTTGATCCCACAATTTTTTTCTCCTTTCCCCCGGATTCCATGAAATTTATTATGATCAATTTATAGGGATATTCTAGATGGAAAAATTATATTCTAAAAAAGTATTTTTTTTTTATTTGTGTATCCAAATTTAATTTAAGGCTAATGTATATGTGTTTTTAACCAAGAATACTGAAATATTTTGTCCATCGATATGTTTTTCTCTGTATCTTATACCAATTTAATGGGAGTACGTAGTATCACAAGGTTGTTGGGGTTGGGGTCATCATATTTGGTATTATAATATATTTAGTATATTCTTTTAAAAAATGAATTTTGAAAACATTAATTAGGAACATAAAATTATGAGGTAATTTGAAAATAGTTACAAAATAACATCAAAATGTAATATTATGTTAGATATTATGTTCTTTTCCCTTGAAATATATCCCAAAAAATAATATAATTTTACATGGTATGAGAAAAAATCTACTTCGAGGTAATGAATCCAGGATGTTAACTTTGGGATTGAATAATCTTTAACATTGTACATGAAAATGAGCCTTGCTTCACACTCAGTTTAGCACTCTCATCAAATATTCATAATACAATTCAAGTTTTCTTTAGAAAACATTTTGAACAATTTAGATTGATGATGACATTGAATGAACATTGTCAATAATTATACCATGGAAGGACACATGTTAAAATAAAATGGAAGATGTATGTTTGTATTGGGATTCAAAAAATTATTTTTTAAGTATTTTTAACAACGATATTTCAATTATAAGAATAAATGAATGTCTTTGGATTATGTCAGTATCATATATTTATTCATTAAGATAATAATTATAGATACTATATAGGGTTAATGATTTAATGATAAATAGTAATTTCAAATACATAAATAAATACATCTTATGATGTATGTGATATGACTACACAATGATTAAGTAAATTTTTGGAGTTATTTATGGAAATATAATAAAATGCTTAGTATATTTTTTAGTCAAAGAGTTATTTTTTGAATAGTGACTTTATATTTAATAGGTGTTATTGTAATGGAGTTCGTGACCTTTAGAATTAAAATTATCCTTAATTAAATTTTAATAAAATTCAAATAACATTTTTAAATTTTTTAGAAATAATTGTTTTTAAAATGATAGTAAAAACTATAATTAATAATTACATTTAATTCATTGATTTATATAAAATATTCATTGGAACATAATAGTAATTTTATTAATATAGTTTTATAAAAGGGAAAACATAAATTTTGGGTTATACCCATTAATTTTATGAAAGGTGGTGAGACATGATACTGTGACTGAAGGATGACAAGTCGTTCACACACAACATTTGACTACATGATGTACAAGTTAATATGACCTGTTTTTAGTTAAATAGATTGATTTATAAATATTATTGATGAACATGGGGAAAAACTTTTGAGGTTTAGAGAATGATATTTTAACCTTATTAATTTTATGCAATTATTATATACTTGTGGAATGACATTCTACACTTTTATAGATATTTTGATTAACTAAAATAAAATTTAAGTGGTTCAGGCATAAAAACAACTTTAGATATTCATTTCATAAAGTAAGCAATCAAAGAAATACCAAGGAATAAAATTTCCAATATGAAATATAAACATATTAATTATGTAAGTATCATTATATTCTTAGTTAGAAAAACAATTCAATATCAACTAGTAAAAAATATTCAATGAAATTTTTTATCCTATTACATTAATATAAAATGAATTATATGGTCTTCTAAATTGTCAAAGAATTATGGCTTTGATATACTTAAAATGCCATTGATCATTCACATTCATCGGGTCTATTACCATAATCATGCACTACCATTATTTATGTTTTCCAACAATTCCCATTATTCACTATGCACGTATGTTTTTATATTCATAAACAGGGTATTATTTTAATCCATATGACCATCGTACAACATTTCCTTACTTATAAATATATTGTCTTATTATATTCTTTATCATGTCGGATTTTCAACAATATCATTTCAAAATGTTATACTCTTGATTACCAAGGTCAAGATTAAATTACAAAGATGAATATTTTTTAAGGTGAGGAGAATGTAACACTCCATAAAGTATAAAATAAATAGTCGACATCTTCAGTGAATCACAGAAAAATATTGTTTTGTATCATGTGTTACATGCAATACTGAATTTTAATGACAAAATGTACAATTAATATTATTATAAAATATTGTAGTTATTTTATAGCTGTTACAAGGGGGGTTTGACTAAGATTAACTTACATATGAATATATATAGTGTGTACTCTTTTATGTTTAATATATTTCCTAGTTATTAAATTATTTACCTTTAAATAAAGAAATGCATCATAAGAAATAATATATTTTAGCATAAAATATTAGTCATTCACTACAAATATATAATAATTATGATTCTAAAAAACTTAAGTACAATTATTTGGAATAATAAAATTCATGTTTAAATTCCAAATTTTACTATTATATTAGGGAAAATTGTTATTATTTTTCCAAGAAGCATAAATTTTTAATGAGTAGTGAAATATACATAATCTTAATTGAAAACGTCATTTTTCGTTTAACAATTGATAATGCTGCATAATATTTTGAATATGTTTTAATTTAAAATTTGAAAAATCATTTAAAAATGTTAAAATATTTTCGTAATTGAAATATATTTCTTATTGATCTTATATAATGATAAATTTAATACTTTTGAACATTTTAACTTTAAAAAGATGATTTGTCATAAAATTTATGATATTAATTTTAAATTATGTATTACCATCTATATGAATATATTTTTTATGAATTTATACCAAATGTAGTATAAGAATAATTTATAATATATAAAATGGTAAAATATATTTTTTACCACGATAATTAGGGAATGATGTAAATATGAATTAAATTGTTAAGGTAAAAATGGATTTACCATGGGGTATAAAAAAGACGATTTGGGTTAAAATAACATTTCATTTTTTTAAAACCCATTGGATGGAAATATCTGGAATCTTCTAAAATTAGGTTCTAATTTTATGTGTTTTTAGAGATTTTTTATGAATGTGGCCCAAATAATTAATCTTTTAATGAAAAACATAAATAATATATTTTTTAATTTTAATTTATATAAGGATTTTGATAGGTGAAAATAATATATATTCCATTATGTATATCCTTTTCAAAATAAATGATTTTTTTATATTATGGAAATTTATTTTAAAATAGTATAGATGAAATAATTACCTTGAATTCATAATAAATACCAAGGTAGCACTTTATTAATTAATAATTAACTAAAACAAATTAAAATAAAAATATAAAATGTAATGTAATTTAATTGAATTATTTATTTAATTTTTTTTGAAACATATATCAGGTTAATAAAATTTGAAATTAATATATTCATATTCCATCATTGTATTGATGTTTTCAAATTCTAATAAAATGAATAATGTCAAAATTGAAATCAATGTTATTTTATAAAAAATATATTTTCTAAACTGATTTATAATTACTAAAAATCATATTTTCAGAATAGTGATTTATAAAAGTTAAAAAATATAAAATATGGTACATTATTGGACGAAATAGTTAATTATAATGATTATATTTTCTGTTATATTATAAAAATTCTTTTAGAATAGTTATTGTTAAAGCTCTCTATTTCATGTCACATAAACATGTGTTAAAATTAAATTCGAACAAAAATAGTATTTTATAATTTATAAAATATATATAATATTTAAATTAATTTTTACAAATTATCTAATAATTTTCTTATCATTTTATTTTAATTTTAAATTATCGAAGTTAAAAAATGATATTATACAATGAATAAAAAAATGGAAAAATAAGGATATGTTGGAGTTATGGATAAAAAATGGTTATAACATGTGTTACATTATCTTTTAGTGAAATTTTATAGACTATATAATCACTACACCACATTAATTTTTTATATTTGAGAAAATGAGGTAATTTTTACCTAACAATAGGGAATAATTTTGAGTATTTACACGAATCAAAGTCTTCCCAAAATATAAAAGGGAATTCACTCCCCTCAAATATTCAAAACCTTATAGCCATTTGGCATGAAAAACCCTCTACTAAAATCATATAACAAGATCCATATCATCATCTTAGAATCCTTTTTTGGGCTGAAATCAAATCACATGAGTTTTTATGGAAATATTTGTATGATACCCGATAAAGAGGCAATGTTCATCTAAAATATTTTTTATTTTATTTCCTTCTATACCTACTTAAATTTCTATTATACCATGATATTTATAATAGCCTCAGTATATTACATATACTTTTATTTGTTTATTATAATGGTAATATATACCTAAAAACATAAATCCAATGGGTTATGAAATCATAATTCATGTGTACAGTGGGTTACCACCTCACAAAATGATGGCATTCATTTTTCCCTTACCACCATTCAAGGTTGGAAAAATGATGGATGTTTTATTTATGTAGGATATATATGGTATTTTGGATATTAATACCCTTATTTAATTATTATACCATGTATACATTCAATATATCAGTTTTCCAGGAATATGATAACATCATCCGTGTGTATGCTGGACTTCCGCCTCGTGAAGTGAATCGATTCATTCTTGCTTTATATAGAATGGATTATAGATGATTTAAAAAAGTTTGATATTTATGAAATAAAAATAATAATGTATGATAATATATATATATATCATTCAATTTTCATTCATTATACATGATAGGAAAATAGAAACAACATTCATGTGTACATATGACCTAGTGTCTCAATTAACAATGTATTTCATTTTCCATCACTAAATTTTATGGAGTACACTAAATAAATATATAAATGGTTTTTTAACACTAATATCATTAATATTATTAAAGATATAAAATAACTATATTATATTTATTATAACTATAAAACTCATGGAAATAAATTAATAAGAAAATGATGAAATTAACTTCCAAAACAATGAATTTAATGAAATATTTCTAACAAATGGATGATGTGAATTTATTATAGGGTCATATTTGATATTAAAAAATTAATATGGTTATTATATAAATTTACAAAATTATTAACACCATTATAAAATCGGTTAAGAAGAATTAAACCAAAATGAATCATAAGTTAAGGGATTTCCTTACTCGATTTCCACTCATTATATTAAGATTATACATTATTGATTATGTCATGAAATTATTTTTTGTTATAAAATTTATATTATCATAATTGTTTTTTTAAAATTTATTATTTTATTTACAGTGGATAATAATTATAGATTAATTTATGAACACTCATTGTAATGTAATGATCATTTTAGTGGTTTATTTCACAATCACATTCTAATAGAGATAGTGTATTGTTAAATATTAGTTCAAGTAAAAAAAAAATTAATAAAATTCCTTATATATTCACTTATTTTGGTTATTAGTGAACTATTTCAACTAATATTACCACATTACAACTCTTTGGAATGAAAAAGTCATATTAAATGTTTTCAAAAATTAAATCTTTAATTCTCTCTTCGGTTAGAAATATGTTTTATTCAAGACCAATGTTTTCTACGAAAGTTATAAAAATTTATTTAAAATTGTAAAATTTATATATTAATGGAAGTTTAATCAATATTAAATCTTATAAAAATAAAATGCAATATTATGTTTTTAAACAATTCCCTTTTAATCATTATTTTAAATGTTAATGGAATCAATGTTTTGACATGTATTGAATGAAAATAATTTCCAGCTATCACTACCAGTCAAATGATATCAAATATTTTCACATGTTTCAATATAAATTTTAAAATAATTTTTTAGGAAATTATTTCTGAAATTATATTTTTTACAAATTATTTTCAATTTAATGGATTTTTAAATTTTATCAAAATTAAAATGATATTTTCCTCAAAAAAAATTTATGATATTGATGATGTTTCTATTAATAAGTTATAATAAACAATAATTATAAATAATGGTTATATATTATATTTATACATACTCTAATCCACTTCTATATGGTTTATTGTCCTTTTTATTGAAGAATGTATTGACATTCACCACCATGATTCATTTTTGTGGTCACTATCTTTCCCTTGAAATTTTCAATATCTATAGATAATTGCACATTAAATCTTTATTAAATATCCATTTTATTGTGTATTGGAAATTTATATTTATTAATCCATATATTATTTTTACAAATGGTTTTTACATTGATTATTATTTGAATAAATATCTAAATAATAAAAAATCAATATTCTACAGTCAATACATATATTTGACAAGGTAAATTTTTTATGAATTAAATAGATTATTAAATATATAAGAAATGATTTTGAATGTTAATGTAATATAAATTATTTATTGATATAATCATGAGACAAAATTAGTTTCCTATGATCCTATCACATCAGTAACCTTGCAGTCTTGAATTTCTTAGATTGTTGATCTTGATAGTAAGTGTCCAATGGAATGTCGTGGAACAAATCAGATGGATTTGTACAGAGTATGTTTTAAATTTTCTTGATGATATATCATGGTGGTAAAAATATCATGTTCCTGGGAAACATGTTGTCCAATAATTTAGAATTACTATCATTCATAATTGAGTTATTTATATACGTGAGATTTTATATATGTTTTTATGTATTAAGGGATTTCATTCATAGAGTTTTTATTTAATGACATGTGTTTTTATTTATTTACCCTGAAATGTTAATTATTATTATATATTCATGATAATGTTTGTTATACATTACCGTAATTTTGACATCACCCTTATTTTTATTCCATTAATCATGATTCTATTATGATTATTATGAATTTTATACATAGATGTGCATTGGGAATTAATTATAATATTTAAAAAAATATGTTTTCATTTGTGTATCATAATGTAATGAATAACTCGTGCATAAATCATGATTACAATGAGTTCTATTAAATTTGTAACATTGGGGGGTATTTTATTATATCTCAAAACAAAGAAATGAATTATAGTATTGACTCCAGGTTATTGTGTTCATGGTCCATACATAATCATTCAAACATAGCAAACACTATGGTTATGAAATTATATAACTTTATTTCATATTAATAATACTTGGTATAGATCTAGGATCATATGGACAAAAGGTTAAGGAATAAAAAACCCACATTGTTAATGTTCTCTGGATGAATAAAAAATTCAAACCAGAATCATGGGAACACAAATATGTTATGAAATTGAGATATCAAAATTTATTTTCATCATATTAAGGAAATGTAAATGGGTAAATTCATTTTATGTGGGTCAGATATAATGCAATGATGTTTTATGTTCTATATCACATAAAATAAATATAATTTCATCAATAAAATGTGATACATGAAACCCTTATAGTAAATGAATTATAGTATAGTGTAAAATTATAACCTTGGTGAATAATTATTTGATTAAATATGAATAAATACATTTAAATTTTTTAAAATGTTTTTATCCAATTAATATATATTAATATATAAGTAATCAATTTGTAGTTAACTATTTATATGGTTCCATAATATATTTTTATAAACAAATTATTTTATTATTTTTTAGAAAATAATATATATAAATTCATTCACATTTATAAAATTAATTTGATGAAATTAATTTCATTTTTTAAATTAATATTTAAAAATTATAATAGATTGAAAAATTAATAATTTTATGATAGTATTTTTTTCAATGTATAGTGGAAGATACTTATTTTTTGATGAAAATAGAATTTTTTGTTTCAAGAAACTATATTTATTCATTTTTTAAAGTTGATTTAAAATTAATATCAGTCCATTTAAATAATTAATCATTATATTAATGTTATTTTAATAAATTTTATTTTTTATTTTGTGGAAGAACCGTGTTATATTATAGAATTGTTTTCTATAAAAACACTTTTTCATTAGATTTTATAGTTTAATTTTCAATTAAATAATTTCCCTTATATGATATGAATTTTATAAAATTTATTACATATTTGGAATTATATTAGTTAATAATATAAAATAATATCAACTCATTAATGTGTTTGTTGGCATTCTCTCTCCATGAAATGTGTATATCATTTTCTAATATTTAACTATTATTGATAAATATAAGTATTTATATGATTACTTTATATGATATTTTTACAATCATTAAAATTATGAGTACTACAACACTTAGAGAAATGTTCCATGAATATAACTATGAAATTGATACTCTAATAAAAGAAGAAGTAGTTAATGCTAATAAAATATCGTTATATAATATAATTATTAATAAATGGGAGTTATATGTTTTTATATGGATAATAAATTATGTTATATATATGTGCATTGATATTTTATTGTATTTTACCTAACATAAATGTATTATAAAATATTTTACAGTTCATATGATGAATTTCAATCATGATGTAATAGATTTTTTTCTGAGATTATTTCAATGAGGCATATTCAACACTATTCATTGATTTCATTTTTATCTTGTATATACAACCAATGAATATATTTAATGATTATTATCAAGAAAATTATGTTGATTTAAAATACATATGATTTTAACTTATTAATTATTTCTTTATTCAAATTTTACCCAAATTATATGAGATTTATCGTTTATTGATATTTCTTATGAATATGCGAGTAATGATAAAATTTTATGACCTATGTCACATGAATACAATTAATTTTCATCAAATATAGATACTTTTTTGTTATATGTTTTTCATCCATTTTCCATTTTTCAATAACACATGATACCAAAATAATATCATTAACTAAAACTATTGAAATCTATTTCATTAGGTGAAACTAATTTTCATTCATATCCCTGTGTTCAAAAAATAACTTAAATACTATTTTGTAATCATATAAATTTTTTATATTATTTTTTAATGACAATTTATTTTTTGAAAATTTTTTTGTTGATATTTTAATTTTTTTCAAAATGAGGTCATATTTTCTATATAATTAAAATTAGGCATTGATTCATTATTTTAGTGTACATTGCATGAATGGAATTTCCCACCTCCATAGCAGATTGATGGTTTCAAGCTTCCTAAATTGTTTTCCATGTAAATATTAAATGAAAACATTTTCCTAAATATTTTGGAAACTTATATACATTTAATAAGTTAATTCAAAATGAAAATGGTATATTTGTAATGAAATATTCCATATTTCTTTGAAAGGAATTGTTCCCTTATGATAACATCCATTAATTTCACGTTTACATAAATAGGGATTTTTCTAAGGATACCGACATTATTATTTATATTGGTGATTTATTATTAATATTATATGATATTTAATAAACACATTTTATTTTCTATGTTTTATGTTATAATGAAATATTGAAATTCTTCTCTAAATATTTTCCTTTCCCCAGGTTATGTTATATGATGAATGAAATATTATAATGAGACACCCATATGAATGAGTTATGATTATAACAATTGTGGGACCCAAATGATATTTCTTGGAAATTAATTAGGTAATGGTGTATCTCTAATAAGTAAATAATGACTAGAATGGTTAGTGACCCATATTTAGTATGGAAATCAATCAATTATAATAAACATGGGAGGATAATTGACTATGGATATGATCTAATGGGGCTGAAAACCATCCACTATGAATGTTATTGAAGTGAACCAGGACAATGGAAATGAAATTCTAAATTTTATTGTATACCATAAACTTAGGTATTATGCTTATATTAATTTATCATGGATCATATTCATTAATTTATTTATAATTAATTTCTTATTAATAGACATGAACTATCTTAGTACTAAATATTATGATCTATAATATGTTTGGTAGGGTTAAAAACTGTTAATCTCATTTTTAATACTCTTATAATAATGTAATGATTATGTTATGATTGATATATCTATAGTTTAGACTTACTGAGCATCTGATCTCACCCTTTAAATGGAATACTTTCCCGATGTTATGAATAATGGTTTCAAGCATGTTATGTCAATAATGGTTTTTAGATATAATGTATATTTTAATATATTTATTTAAGACCTTTTGAACATTTTTTCTAGGTATCAGTACATCAATACATAATAAACCTATATAATTATTCTATTTATCATAATGTTTTTATTTACTATTAATCTAATTATATATATTATTTATCTTTGAAAATTTTAGGATGAAATATTTGTTTTCCAATTGCATTAGGAATATTATTATTATAATATTGAAGAACCAAAATTAAATAAAGATATATTGAACAATATTTTTTTGGAACTGGATCTATAGTAATAACATTAGTGATTAATAAATTTTTATGGTGAATTTTTCCTCTTAAAACAATTAACATAAGATGTTAATTTTCCAAAACTCCGGTTAAAAAATTTTGGATTTATTAATGGTTTAAAAATGAATAAATCATATTAATAGGGGTAACTGTTGACAATGAAGTGATTTTCCCAGTGAATAATAAGACATGATAAGATCCAAAGTGAGAAACAATGTGATTATGAAATCAAACAATTAATAATTATTATAAAAAATTTAAACATATTTTTATTCTTAATCAAACCAAATATGGAAATGATAGAGTCTCATGAATATTTTTGTCTTAATGATGATGATGGATAGGATTTTCAATTTTGTTCATGTAATGAATATGGGGATAAACTCCATGGGGATCTTCTAAAATGTAATAAAGTCGCAACTTGTGTTGAAATAGAGGGAAGGAATAAATAAATTTCTGAGAAATAAATAATTATATCATTCAAAATCATGGAGGAAAAAATGTATTTCCTTACCATACCTATGATATTAAGGATGATACATCATTTGAATATATATCATTATTATGATTATCATATAGAAAACCCCAAAAAACTATTATAAAATGATAATGTCAATTACAAGGATTTAATTTATTTAAGGGGAGAGAACGTAACTCCAAAAAAATTTATATTATATTTCTTATCTTTAAATCATAATATTTTAAATATATTTATTCTAATGAAACCCCAAACCAAAATGAACACTAATAAATTTTATATTTTCATAAATTTAGATGAATAATTATAATGTGAAAAAAGATAGAACAAAATTATGAAATGTATAATGAAATAAAAATAATGTTAATCATTGATATAGAATATTTGATGAAAAATCATTTACTATTGCTAAATAAAAAACAAGGAAAATTTTGGATTTAGAATATAAAAATTATAAAAAGTATATTTTTATTTGTTCGTAATAAAGTATATATATTGTTTCTATACATAATATATGAACAACTATATTATTTGTAATTGATGTGAAATAATCTTTTGAAACACACACACATATATATATATAACTGTTATTTTCATATGAAAACAATTATCATTATATTTTCTAATTTTTTATTAAAGACTCACATTCATAAATCATATAATTTTAAACTAATAAATCTATCTCTCCTTTTGGGTTTAGAATAAGAATTTTACCGTATATTTTTATTTTATAATTTTACTAAAATTTTTGTTTTATGATGAATAATGAAAACATCGTTGCTTCAAAAAACAAAATTTTATCAAAACCTAAGAAAGTACTTAATGATTATAAAGAATTTAAATTGCTAAAATATTTACTTAATATTTAAATTGTACATTATAATAATAATATATGGTATTTAGAAAACATATTATTAATATTTTATGATCACAAATAATATTTTCAAATAAAAATTCTTTCTGAACATTTCATTCAATTATATTTCATTTTGATAACCAAATTTGATTTATTTTAATGAAAAATTTATTTTTAAATAAATCAAATTAAAGAAATAAATAAAAAATCATTAATAATTTTTCCCTAAACATGAATTTTAGGAATAAAAATACACCCTTAAAAAATACTCACACATTACAACGGTTGGTGTTAAAATAAATTTTCCTTTTTAAAAAATACAGATATAATATATTTCTAATTTTGATTCATGTTTTAAAACTAATTTATTAAAGTCAATTATATATTTAGTCATAAATGTTTTTTGGTTATTTAAAGAAAATGATCATGATGAAATTTTAAATGGTACAAGTGAAAATTATACAAATAAGAAAATAAAAATGTTCAAAACATATGTCAAAATGAATAGATGAGGTATGATCAGAATTAACTAATTAACCAATACAATATTATCAAATTTTCTTCTTATTTACATGTGAATAATTTTCTCTCATTATATGAATTTGTGATATTTTTTAAAAACATTTCTCACTACTTATAAAAGGAGCTTATCTACACACACTGTAAGACAAACATAATATTTGGTTCCCACACGAGAGTCTATTTTTTTCAAAACCCATGAATCCTCAACTATTTTTACATGACCGAATTATGACAAAATATTATATTACAACATCATTTCCCTTGGAGATATCCAATGGTAATCCTATCACCTGAAAATAACTATTTTTTCTTATCATTTTCTTTTTGCCTTTAATAATTTCCACATATATATTTATAATTTCTATATAGTTAAATTGTTATTCTATATATAACAAACAAATATTTTTTTTGGTGGATATATATTAATCATTGTTACCCATACTCTATTAATAAAATAAAACCCATCATTTTGGGGTTTTTGCAAATTACCACAATATTAAAGAGATGACTTATGTTTTTCACCACTACCTCTATTTTCTAAATAGATTGTAGAAATTAAACAATAAATGTAACATATATAATATCATTATTATTAATACGAGAGAGATTATAGGCCACCTTCTTTCCTACTCATTATTTGAAAAATGACACTATTAATTTTGTGTTCTGAAAACTACCACATCCATTAAGTAATGTACCTCATTTTTATATTGGTTGTTTATTTCTAATAAACCCTATTAAAATAGAATTAAACACCTGATTATTATTCAAATAATATCATTTTTCTTATATAGTAACGATTTTTTAAAAAAATCTACCACATTCATTTTATTAATTATCTTTCAATTGTTCTATGTTCGTATTTTGGAAGGTTTAGTCAACAACATAGGCAATAATATAAAAAATATCATGACTTGATGTGATCACTTAATTACTAATTATATATTATATAAAAAAATAAAAAAATTTCCTATTTTTTATAGTTAACAATAATACAATACTCACTAATTCTCATAACATCATTCATTCAATATAAATTAGAAAAATAATAGTGCCACTTACCAAAATGTCATGAATAATAACTAAATTAATTTTTTAATGAATTTATAAAATGAAAAATGGTTATAAAACATAAATTATATAGACATTATTTATTATTTAATGATTAAATTTTTGATAATAATTATTTTAAGAACGTTTTTATAAACCTAGGTCAAAATTATCAAGATTATTCAAAATCAATATTGAAAACTGAAATTTAAAAATTATTGTACATGGAGAGTATAATTTATAATGAATATTATAAAAGGATTTAGATTTGAAAAAGTATTTTATGATGTTATTAAAATTTAATAATTTTTCCTATATGAAAATAATATTATTTAGTAGATGTTATGATGAATGGTAAGGTGTTCGTGGTCTCAAATATAAATTAATCTACCAAATTTTATATTATGTGATAAGTTCTTCTAGATATGGAGAGTAACGCCCAAATTAATTCATAATAATATGTAAATTTAATTTATGGGATTTTAAAACCTATATATTGTGAATTTTACACAATTATTTTAATTATAAAGATAGCAACAATTATTTTTTTTATTTACTCCACTTTCATAATTTTGTTTTAATGATTCATATTGAATATCTTTATTCAAGATTTGTTTATTATACTCTAATATATTATTCCAATTTAATTTATTATTCAATCTAGAAGATACAAACCTTTTAAATTATATCATTTTCCTTGATAAAATTTCATTCACAAAACTTATGTCATCATTGAGAATAATTCCCCTCCTAATTAATAATGGATTTCATTCATTGACATTATCCAAATTTCATATTATTGTACCCCCTTATAATTCAAAAATGTATTATATATTTTCTTATGTGAACTTTAGATATCTTTTTCCTTTTTCGAAGATGGAGTTCTATAACAATTTTTAGGGTGTTCATTTCCAACAATGGTGTATTGAAATATTTATTAAATTTCGGTGTCAAATATTTCAAAATAAATATGTTTTTTCAGAAATCTTAATTTATTTTCAACAACCTATTGATCTTTTCATGGGTCAATTTATGATATTATATTTTTAAATATAATAGTTTACACATATTTAACTTTATATTTACTATATTTGAGTTTTTAATGTGTCTCATAACCTCTTATTTTATGACAATGTTAACAATATAATCCAGTTTTCATTAGAATTAAATTTCATTTTTCCTACTTATCTATAATGACCAAATTTACATAGAAGTTATCTTGAATTAAAAACCCTCAAAATTGTTATTATGTAATGTCATTTTAATTTAATATTCACATATACCACTCCTTTTATCATTCTTAACAATCCATGCAGATGGGTATAAATTTTCAACTAATTTGTTTCCTTTGAGAATACCCAATTTTATATTTCATTGATTGAAGGTTTTTTATTCAGATTCAACATATCAATTGATTTGGTAAATTATCGACAAAACAATATACACATTATCTATATATTGTAAATACATTTTTGTTTTTATATCTTTATTTATGTGTAATTACATAGAGTGTTATGGAATATCATTGGATAACCATTTATTTATTATGGGTTATCATGTTATCATTATTTATAAAACTATTAATTAATTAGACATAGGAATCCAT
This sequence comes from Viscum album, assembly GCA_963277665.1. NCBI lineage: Eukaryota > Viridiplantae > Streptophyta > Magnoliopsida > Santalales > Viscaceae > Viscum > Viscum album. Next base: position 963,471,626 of record OY728133.1, on the reverse strand, counting down.
TTGAAAAGGATGTTAGAACCATTTTATCTTCGTGGGTTCTTTTTGATAGGAGTAATTAAACAAAATTTTATTTCAATGAGTTATTTAGGATTTGATGAACTATTTATTTGATGGTATAAATGTAAGTATTGAAGAATAATCAGTGGTGTCCTAAATCTCCAACAATTACATTGGGTAAATGATTACATATCTTGAGATATGTATTACAGAGTAAATTGTAATTTTTTATAAGAATGGTAATTGATTTTGTGTCTCATGAAACAAATTTTCTGTATGCTAATATTAATATGATTTAAAAAATATAAATGTAGGAAAATATTATAGCATGCATTTTACATTGATATGAAGCATTTTCATGGTGTATTCTTATGTTATGTAATGTCATTAGATTTTTCTATTCGTGGGTATAATTTTATTATAAATATTTATTATACTCAAGTGCTTAATTTCAGATCACTTATAAACATTTATTTTTATATTATATGACAATTATTTCTGAGCATATATTGTCTACCAATGAGTGCGTACACAAGTGGTACATGCTCCTACATAACATCCAAAAGAACTTGGATCGAATCCGGGCTGGGGAAAATCTCTACGATACTGTTAAAACAAGGTAGTATGGGAACTATACTAGTTCTGTATAAGTGGAAGATTGTAGTATCTAGGACACTATAGTTGTGGATGTAATGTAGCAAAACTGTAAGTGCATTAGTATTGTAACATGTATTGTAACTGGCTAGGTATTGTAGCAAAAATGATCACTGAAAGGCCCATATGTTAAAAAAGTAGGATTTCAAACCTCATATTCAATAGGAATTTATATGGGCCTTCGATCTATGTAACCGGTCTCCATCTAACCATTCAAAAGTAGTATTTTCATTTAAAATAAAATGAGCTATCAGCCCCAATCATTAAAAAACTGATCATACAATGTCTCCAATTTATTATGATTATATTTTCACAAGTTGTAAATTAGAGTAATACATATGAAGTTTCTAGCATATTTTCTTTCATACATATTTTGTTGGATGTATTTAATTCTTTTTATGAGATATTTAGTATCATATAAAAAGGAATAATGTACATTTGTTGTATAATAATTGATTTATTTAATGTTTTGTCTTTATTCTCTAAAACACAAAATGTAAATTATAAGGAATATTGATGTAATGAAACTTTTTCCTTATATCATTTAATGGATATGTCCATGTACTTTGAGATTCCATTGGATTCAAGGTCATGATTATGATACGGGTAAAAAAATTAGAGATTGATTAATAGTGTGGGGCATAGAAAGTGATTATTGTTGTATGAAATAGAATAGATTTAATAAACCAAAAAACTATAATTTATATAGAATAATTTCATGGTTATTTGATTATTTGATCATGTAATGTGTAATGGTCTAGAATTATATATATGGAATATGAAAAAAATTCTCATTCCTCTAGAAAATGCCTAATTATTGTTTATAAATTATGGTGGTGACTAATAAAACATTATCATTTATAATGGGAAACATGTGTAATAAAAACATAATAATTATGGTTAAACGGTAATCCTGGAACTATAAAGGTAAATTATGAAAAACTGAACTATGTTTAGTTTCTATGGATTTTCTTTTTCAGTATTGTGTAGTTTTTGTATTTTATGATTCCTATGATATTGATGTATATCAGTGATTTTTAGTTGATAATTTACGAAATTATAGTCCTTTTACCATGTACAATTTCTTTCATGTTGTGTGTGATTATATATTTATATATTATCTTGTTACCAATAAAAATTAAAAAATCATGTTTATAACATCTTCAAAAGACTAAAAATAATGTTGTAATTGTTTTCCACAACATCATGGTTGGTGATGGAATGGATGGATAATGAACCCAATTCCCTTCCCATTTAAAACATAGTATGGGTAGTGATGGATTGCAGATGGTTCAATCATTCTAGGTATTGTTTCGTTATGTAGATTAGTTTACTTTTTCATGATGATTGACTAGTGGATATATGGTGGGGTCATGTATATTAGGAGGAGTTGATGAGGCCAGTTTCCTTTATGTTCATGATATACTATTACTTTTAAATTCAAGGTACAGAATGGAAACTATGCTGGCATTGAGTATGATTATTTTAAATTGTTTATTATTTTATTTTGAATATTATTTACAAGTGTTATGTGATATATGAAATCTCGATATGTGATACAGAATGAGTTAAGGCTTATGATTAGAAAGCTCAAGACCCATATATAAGGATCCAGTGAAAAAAAAATTTCATTATATACTAGTATTAACCCAATAAATTTATCCATTCTCATATATAAATAATTTTTTTAACAAAATCTATTATTGAGCCACTTACATAACCAATAATTATATATAATTTTTTTTAGATATTTTGGAAAACCACTCTGTAAAAAACACATATCATTCAATTAAAATAATACTTTTTCCCTTTCATCATATATTTTATTTTTTCATAATATGTATTCACCATTCCCCAAAACAAATATCCACACAATATAACTTTCTAGATATTTGATTGATAATATAATTCTTCCTAAAAGGTTGAAATGAAAATATTATAAAGGGTGATCTTAGATTCTAAGTAGGGTTAAACATATGAGATATCAATCGATGATCATATATAATCATAACAAAAACATAATGTTTTCAGATTGTAATCAATAAACAAGATAATGACATAAAATTATTGATACCCATAACATCATGGTTCATAAATAAAGTATCTTGGTGTATAGATTTATCATAATAATATAGTAATATAATTAAAAAACCATGAGTGATATTTAATCAATATTTTGCAAAGGAAACAGTAATGCTTAAAAAAAGAATTTGAAAATAGTGTTGTTATCTCGAGACATCATATCCGGAAACTAATCTGGTTGTAATCGATACAGGCACCAAACATGGCCAGTGATAAGTCTTTAAGGGTGTTCTTGATCCCCGCAGGCTGACAGCATTACTGATGTATCAAAAAATGATAATTTGGTACAATTTACTAGAGTTTATAATCGTAAAACAACAAATGAATCTAATAAAATGAATCTGGATTTTTCAAACCAAAAAAATCATTTATAAATATTCATAATTAAATTTCATAGTTCAAAACTAATCACCATGACTATAAAAAAGGTACAAAAACCAAAGGAAACAGCCCATGAACCCTCATGACAAGGGCCACCGCCCTCAAGCCATATCCACAAGACATCTCCTACAATGACCTGCTAGAAACCCGAATCATTGGCACTAAAAACTATACCCATCCTTTGAAAAAAAATATTCAAATTTACTTACACCAAAGGGTGTATGTAGGGTGTGATAAAATTTCTAGTTGGATACCATCACTATGAGATTCCATGTGATAAAAATTCAAATACAAAAACCATTCTTGTTTTCAAAAACAGAAAATTCTAGTTACAATTTCTAAAAGATGAAACATAAAAAATTAAAACAGTTCTCAAGTGGGATATCATTAAAAATCAACAAATTTAAATATAATTTCAAAACTACTGAAATTTATATCCAACAATACTATGTGCCGATGGTAGGCACAATGTTACTAGGGAACACAAGCAATAGGAAATAACCCCTTGGCACTAGCTTGTTTTGGGTACTCGGTACCATGTATCTCAGTGGGAGTAACCATCACAATATATGTTATCAAGAAAGATCCACTAGTAGGGAACATACAAAAAACCTAGTGGTCCCCAGTCATCATAATCATAGTTTAGTTATTATTGTAAGTGTCTAACTTTCTACTTGAAACTGTGGCCAAATCCCACAGATCCATTATCATACTAGTACACTTCTTCCCTCCATGATACATGGGTTTCCCATTATGCTCAAACATATTAAATAAGATAGGAAATATAAATTTCACATGAAAATATAATTTACACATAACATGTTCCCCAAATATTCCACATGTATATCACACTAGTCACAAAATCCTTGATTCATTCAAATGTATTTTGAAATCATACTCACACCAAAAATGGAAAACAACATTTTCAAATTTCATTATCACTTCCAAAAATCCTGTAAAAAAATTTAAAAAACCATTCCATGACATTATACCTCACATAAAATCCCACTCAAATATAATGTAATACTTATTTCATCAACAAAATTCATTTTTCACAACACAGTCACACCATACATGCCACAACCATGTTTCATAACTCTCTTTCAATTTGATAAAACATTTAGCTCTTTATAAAAAATTTAAAAAAATTGACATCTTAAATAACCACCTTACCCTTCAAATAACCATATTAGGTAAACACAGCAACCAAAAAGTAATGACACACCCTTTTCCCCACATAATTTAACAATACAAAACATTGACAATTTTCATAAAACAATCCCATGGGGTGTTTCTATGCTTCACACACAAAACCAATTTCAAAACCAACATTAAATTCCACAATAATACCAAAACCAATCCATAAAATAATTTTTAGCGTTGAAAACATTTATTAAACTACACCGAAGTGTTAAAAAAATACCTCAATTAACACCAGAAAATATCCACAGGAAAAACACACATTTTCATAAATCACATCCAATAATTACAACATGATTTTAATCATTGATCCAATTCAAAAACACCATTTCAAGGACAACATGACCTAATTCATTAGAAAAACAGAATTGTAAGCCTCATTAAACAACAATAATTATGTTTTGTGTGTTATAAAATACTCTCAACCATTACTCCCAGATTCACAATTTAAAAGTACCCAATTTGAAGCCATAATGAAACTAGAAAAATTAAATGCTTTATAAAATCCAAAAAAACGGTTTTCACACCACAAGTAGCATATTAATAACATTAAAACATGTAATCCAAGAATACTGACATATAAAATAATTCAAACACTTGGAACCACCTTCCATTTGAGTCGAAACCCTTGAATCTTGGTGTGAAACCTCAACTTCACCTCTACCACAACACATGGAAGGGAAAAAATGATAAACCATAATATTTCACCATAGATACCCCAAATAAAACCCTAGGTATTAACGATAACTTCTATAAACTCTATAAATTCAGGAAAGAGAGAGGAGACCCTAAGGAAAATGAATGAAATTATGAGAGAAACACTTACCAAAATAAATATTGATGAAAACAACCTAATACACCAGTATCTGAATATCAAAAAAACCATAAATGAATGTGAGGTTCCAATAAAGTTGAAGAGGACTTGTTGGAACGAGATTGGGACAAAAAGTTTATAAATAGAATGAGTTGTTATATGATAAATTCACCTCTTAAAATATAGGAGGATTGTGAAATACAGAGAAGATTCACCCAAATTCGTGATGCATTTGAGATCCAAAATTTTGGAGGAATGAATGGGGGAGATCCTTGGGTATGTGGTCTCAGGTGAGAGTTGGAATCACAAAAAAAAATTCAATGAGATATTAAATAATAAAAAAATATTTGAAGGAGGAAATGGGATTTCGGGCTGGCCTAACATAATAAAATACTATAATCCATAATTATTATGAATTCATATGAGCTCCAAATGGATATGATTGTATTAATATACAAGGGTATTCCACCATTTCCACCAAAATTCATGGAACACCCCCATAAGAACGCCATGATGGAAATTAAATTAAAAATTCCATTAAAAGAAGTCGTGAATGTGAAAATTCTCCCCACCATAAAACATTCCACACATGGAAATCCATAACAAGGACAAAAGAAAATTTTAAACCCAACTGATAGACCAGAAATGTATACATTCACCATGTTTGGTATCCTCGGAAAGGCCAAAACAATTCATGTGATCAATTAAGGAAGCAATAATCTCAAAAAACAAAAAATACATCAATTCTATAATATGATCAATAACATTCAGACTTTATCCCTGAAAGGAAAATCCTAATACAATATATGAAAATTAATCATGTAATCTACCTAGATGAACAACAACAATGTAAATGGTTACAATTAATTTGCTTTAACTAAACCCTTGAGACCTCTCTTATCCCAACGTTTACCCTAGGAAGATGTTGGAAGTTAGATTGATCTATAAAATACTACCTCTCGCCAGACCAAGACCAAGGACCAAACTGAGTTACTAGTATGGGGTGACTCAAATGGGTTCCCCGCCGTAAGAGACATCTTAAATTTTCCAGAGACGAAATCGGGACACTACAAGGGAGAGGCCCGAACAGACTCCCTAACATAAAGGGTAAAATATTATTAGATTTTTCTAAAAAATCATACATTAGACCCATTGTGGGTCTCCCCAATATATGATCCAACCATCTAAACCAAATAGCCCAATCTGACATGGAAAACCCAAAATATTTAAATAGATGGCACTACCACAGGGTTAGTCCCCATGGTTTGGGAAAATGTTTGCTAACCATGGGGATCCTTTTATGTTCATGGTTTCCTTGAGCATGGTCACTACTAAGAATGAAAAAACGGTGTTCGCAACCTGTCTATCCAAACATAAATCCTTTCTTCAAATACCCAGTCAATACCAAAGGGGTAAAGTATAATCTCATGGGAAAATATGGAAATGATGTCCTCCAACCATTACCACCAATTGAGAACAACTGGAATAGTATAATGACACCAGAGGTATAAAATCTTCCTATCATTCATACTTAGGATAGGAAATTGTACAAGGGTTTGAAAGACCATGGGATTCCCCCTTACTACGTACTAACTTCATTCTTGGTCTGATGGATATATCTCAAATGATTGAAGCATCTTTAGCCTCATAGTAAGGTTTTAGAAACCACCTGAATATAACTTATTCTTCCAGTGATACAAACAACTACCCCATAATCCTAGATATGATTACTATAAAATAACACATTCCAAACTCACATTACACTAACCAAACATTTCACCAAAATAAGGTCTTAGAAGATTCACACTCATCAAACTATTTTTCATCAGGTGATAAACAACAAAAGGAATGGACTCGTATAAACACCTTCCTCTAAAATATATGATTTTGACATTTTTCCAAGGGAGACATAATCCGAACATAACAATGAATCTCAAATGATTGCACAACCATCAGTTTTACAGTCGATCGAGCACATGAAATCATAAGGTGTCAAAAAACTTGACCATTGCGACTGATGGAAACTATACATGGAATTTGACCTTATGCCAATTCCCTAAAGAACAAAAAAGTCCAGAATGTGGCTCCAATTGATTCATATGACTTGATTCCCAAAACAAGAGGTTTAACATAAAATCTCGCTTCAAATAATCTATGATGAACCTAGAGGCCCTCTTAGACACCTTCAAGACACGCATCCACACTAACAAACACAGAGAACAACCACCTTCGACGAATGATGAATCTTAAGAAACTAAGGTCACTTTTCTCCTTTCATGAGCAGGCTCCCACTACAATATGGTCCAAAAATTAATGAAAATAATGGGTGTATAATCAATAAAAAAATATCGATAATATTTTTGTAATATTGATCAACTAGATGTTTTTATAATGGAAAAACAATCTGAGATGCTCTTCAGTTGTCCATTAAACCTTAATGGAGCGTACCATATCCAACGAGAGAACCCAATGACCCAACAATGTCATTACATTTTCCATAACATGCCACAAACCAGATCTACACACACGATGGAAAACACCGTAAAGGTTTCCCAAAACAATACACCTTAGATACTGCTAACAGGTCCTTCAAACCAGCTTACTAACTGAACAAAAACCCAAAAACCATTCAAACATGAGGGGTTCTTGGAATCAAAACATCCCACAACATCAACATTTTCCCAAAACACATAATATACACCATCCAAACAAATTCATCAAGAAATCATGTTTTTCGTTATAAACATTTCATTCAAAACATGTGGTTCCGTGGTTAGATTATTGACCAATGCTACCCCATGGGCCTCACAAATGAATGTTTATGTGCCACAATGGTCACCCTCCTCATATCTATCCTGGAAGTCATCTAGTCGTGCCATCAACCATCCATAATCCTATATAACCCCATGCATGTGGTTACTCATAAAAATAACAAAGGTTAAAACAAAAAATCATTCAATTTTTTTAAACCAAAATAGTCAACCAACACATAATTTTTCTCAAAACTGCTTACCACGAGATCAAAATCCCATTTCACATTATACAAAACTTTTTAAAAAGACACAACAATTTAGATAAGAACTCAGTTTCAGTTTTTTTATGTAAATTTTTAAAAATCTATTCCCACTAAAATAGCCTTTGATATTTTAGAAAACACTATTGGAAACATTTTTTCAAATCCAACATCAATATTGATCATGCTTTCAAAAGAGGTGCAAGCACAACATTCGAAATTTCATAATAATTCTGAATATTAATTTCCACAATTTTATAAAACAAAACATTCCCTTTATTTTTGGAAGTCATTGCAAAAACAATTATGCTTTATAAAACAAATTCATCTTATAACCGAAGTTCAATTATTTCAAAACTAATGAACACAAGACAGTGCGAGAGGAAACTATATTCAGTGGGTGAATTGTCCATATGGTTGGAGGAAATATTCTAATCACTTCACTATCACAGAGAGCGTTCTAGGAAATATCCCTTGATACACATGGCTTTCCAGGCCCTATGATCTCACTAAGACCATTAACACAACTCTCTTTTCATTTCCACTAATTATAATCTAACCAGAAATTCCAATATACATAGATAAATCTCATCATCCCCTAGAAAAATAAATCTCATCAAGAGTTGTGGTGATCAGGAAACTACCCATAACTAGAATACCATGTCCCAAAAATCCTAAATCTATACTATCCTAACTCTTCCGCAAATAAAATGACCTAGATAGATAACCAAAACCTCCACTGATACCATTTTGTCACGAACCAGATTTGTTCACCACCAAAACCGGTGCCAAACATGGACCATGAAAAGGCCCTAAGGGAAATCCCAATCCCCATGGGCTAGCACATGATCCCAGGTATCATAAAATGAGAATTTTTAATGATTTTCCTCAGTTTATAATCTTAAAAGAACATTTGAATCCAATAAAACAAATCTGATATTTTCAAACTAAACAATATTTTAAAAAAATTAAGAACTGAATTAAACAGTTTAAAAAAACTCACCATGACTATATCAAATGTTCACAACCAAAACGAAATATCCCAAGAACCCTCATTGAAAGGGACACCACCCTCAAGCCAACTTCACAAGACTTCATCAGCAAGGACCTACTAGAAACACGAACCACCGGCCCTAAAAACATGTTCCCAACCTATGTCAAAAAAAATAACCAAGTATACTTACACACAAGGGTGTGTGTAGGGTGTGAACAAATTTCCAGAAGGATACCACCAATATGATATTCAATGTTATAAACATTCCAAGATGAAAGGGTTGAAAATTTTCATAAAAAAGATATGCTAGTTCGAATTTCTAAAATATGAAACATAAAAATTGAAATAGTTTTGAAGGGGGATATCATTAAGAATCCACAATTTTTAAAATAATGTCAACACAACCGAATTTTACTGCCAACCATATCTTTTTTCGATGGTAGGCAGAAAGTATCTAGTGAGCACAAGCAATTAGAAATAACCCCAAGCACTAGCTCGTTGTGGGTCATAGGTACCTCATATCTCAGTGAGAGTAACCATCACAATATATGTTCTTGCGCAAAAGCCACTAGTAGGGTACATACCCATAACATATTTTTTCCTAATAATAATCACCATAGTTAAGTTATTGTTGTAATCATAAATCTTTCTATATGAAACTGGTGCCAAACCACACGGATTAACCAGCATAATAGTACACATCTTCCCACCTAGATACCCAGGTTTCCCCTTGTGCTCAAAAAAGTTAAACAATTTATGAAATATACAATGCATAATAAAATTTAATTTTTTACATCACATGTCCACCAAATAGCACACATGTACATCACAATTGTTACAAAATCCACTTTTCATTAAAATTCATTTTGAAATAATACTCACACATAAAGTATCCCACAACACTTTTTACATTTAATTAACACATATAATAATACTTTAAAGAATATTATTATACAATTACAATACATTATAACTCATATAAAATCCCACTCAAATATCATTTAATACTTCCTTCATCAAAAAGATTAATTTTACACAACACACTCAAACAAATCCGCCCACATCCATGTTTTGACGCTCTCCTTCCATTTTCTAAAACATTTCAACACATTATAAAACATTATATAAAAAATATTTTACAACATAAATAACCACATTACCTTTCAAAAACCCATATTAGGTGAACTCCTCCACCAAACAATACATATACACCATTTTTAATAGTTGGTTTAACCAAAAAAATTCACAATTTTCATAAAACAAACCCAAGGGGTGGAACTATGATTTACATTAAAAAACTCATTTCAAATACCTCATTCAATTCAAAAATAAGACCAATATCAATCCATTATAGAATTTTCAGCTCTAATTTAATTTATTAATCTACCCACAAGTGTTATAAAAATACCTCAATTAACACTACAAAAGACACACATGTAAAATAAATGTTTTCATAAATCACTTTCAAGAAGATCAACATGGTTTTACACCTTAAACACCTAAAACCCCATTTCAAGTCCCACATGACACTAAAGAATTAGAACATTAGAATTGGAATCCACTTGATGAAAAAATAAGTCACTTTCAGAAGTTATAAAATATAGTCAAACATTACCCCATGAGTCACCCATTAAAAGCACCCAATTTCAAGCCATAATGAAAAAATAAAATTAAACACCGATGAAAATCCATCATAATCAGTTTTCACACAACACAAAACACATGAGGAACATTAAAACTAGTAATCCATGAAAAATAACTAATTAAAAATTTCATGTACATGGAACTACCGACCATTTTAGTCAAACCCCTTGAATCATGGTGTGAACCCTCAACCACACCTCCACCGCACCACAAGGAATTTAAAAAGAAACCTAAACCATAATATTTCACCAAAAAGACCCCAAATAATAACCTAGGTATGATCCCTAACTTCCAAAAACGCTATAAATTCATTAATGAGTGGGGAAACCTTATGGAGATTGAATGAAATTAAGAGATAATCACTTCCCCAAAAAATGTTGAAGATAATGACAAAAATACACTAGTATATGAATTTCAAAAAAACCCATAAAATAGTGGTAGTTAGTCATAATACGTAGGAGGTCATGTTGGAACTAGAATGGGAAAATAATAGTAATCATAGAAGGATTTATGTAAGGAACAATTTACCTCTTCAAATATTGGCGACGTGTGAAATCCAAAGAAGGTTCGCCCAAATTATAGATTCAATTGATCTCTAAAGTGGGGGAGGAGAGAATGGGGGCATGCCTCGGTTATGTGGGATCAGGTGAGAGTTGGAATCACAATAAAAACATAATAATTAAATGATATATTAAATAATTAAAAAATAATTTAAAACATGGAATGTGATTTCGGTTTGGCCTTACTCTTTAATAAAAAAACGAAATCCATTATTATTATGGATTTATATTAGGTTGAAATGGATATGGTGGATTTAATATACTAGGGTATTCTAATTGGGAAGTAAAATGAGTATAAAAATGTAGAAAAATGAAGGAGTTATAAAAGAAACAAATTTTATTTTTAAATTTGTAAATGGGATCACGGTTTGGACAAAATTTTGAAAACCCACTATTTTCACCAAAATTCATGGAAACCCCCCATAATAAAGAAAAGATAGAAAATAAATGAAAAATTCTTGTAAAAACATCATGGAAGTGACTCATCATATATTCAATATGGAATATCCGAATACATATAATTCTCTCACTTTGTTATAAGTATCTTCTATACCAATACCTCTATAGAGATTTATAACTAACTTATATCTCATAAAAATAATATATTTTAACTAAATCACATTCAGTTAACTCCATCACATTACCCTATGAATTTGAGTGCCATATTGGGATCACCCATTATGATGAGATATATTAGCCTCACTATCATTATTAGTCGTATTTAGTTCACCCATCCCCGACAATAGTTTCCAAGGACTATAACAAAAATAATGTACATAGAGATTTAATTTAATCAAAAAACATGTAGAATACAGTATTAAACTCTCTATAACATTATTATCCCTTGATAAAAAAATGTATTATGATAACATACATAATATATTATAATTCATGTATTTCTCAATTAACCCATGAAATAATATTGGTTTCATGAAAGCTGATTTAAAAAAACCATCACCATAATACATTCAAATATATAACATGCTTGGTCTCATTAAAAATAACCCCAATTAAAAATAGTAATCATCGATGGATGTTGACATAGATAACAAATAATTAAATGATATTTTGATAAATTCAATTTAAATAAGTAAATATTAATTTCATTTATTATCCTTAAAAATAATTATAAAAAGTTTCGTGTAATACAATATTTGATCATCACTGTATAAAATTATCAAGGTGTATTTACAACCATGAGAGGTGAAGGCGGTGGGAAAATCCATTAATAAAATTTATGATAAGTTTGATCCTTTTTTCATAATTTTCAAAATGTAACAAATTAATCATATGTAATAAATTTTAAAATAATTAATTATATAATTTTAAAATAATATTAAATTATAGAAAAATTTATTTTTCACAAACTTTTCGGTATTGATACAAACATTATGTAGTCATAACAACATTTTATTCATCAATTTATGAACTAAAGTAATGAAATTTTTAAAAAATATACATGAAATGTCTATATGTTACTATAAGAGAAGGAAATAGCTATGTATTAAATCATAAGGACTCTATAGTTTTCCTTAATAAAAATTTAACCTAGATAATCCAAAAATGAAATGATATTTTCATTTAAACCCTTTCCACATTGGAATCATCCAAATAATAACCCCATGAATGAAATAAAAATGAAATAAAATTTGTAATATAATAAATATAAATATATTCATGGAATAATATATATAATTGGTAGTATATACCCCATATAAATATCAATAGGTACAAAACATGAAATTTGTCTTAATGAAATTATATTTAGAAATATAACTCTCATAGTTTAGGTAATATATGAATCAAATTCAGGAAAAAAGTAAAATTATATGGATTTGTAATTTAATTTAATTCCAATGAAAATAATCACAAAATAGATTCATTTAATTTACATAAACTTTAAATATTAAACAAGTTTGGAATATAGAACATGACAAACAATATTAAATATATTGTTTTGAGAACACTTAACTTATGTTTTGATATGAATTTTTATGATATAATCATGTATAATAAAATTATATTTATTATAAATATATAAAATAACCATAATTATACTTATCATACCATATATGATTCACATATAACATTTTACAACCCGTCTATTAATAGTTATTCTATGTTTATCTTCCACATTTTTTTATGTTGTTTCAAGTCCTTAAACTATGTCATATTTGTATCATCTAATTATTTTTAATCATGTTATTATTTCAATATTTGAAAATTTCATATAAAATTATATCCATTAGTATATGCTGGTTATAAGAAATGAATAACAATGCGTTATAAATATAGTAATCTATATGTACAGAAGAGCAACAATATCATTATTCAACGGATGGTAGGGATGTATGGTATATTGTATTTTAACATTAAACAAACATAATAAATTTATTAAAATAATAAATACCCATTTAATCCATCTATATAACCAACTATGAATGATTTTGTGGAAAAACACAATACGTCAGTCGTTGACATAACATTATGTACATTTGATCAATGGTGTTTTCTTTTTTCCATTTTTGTGTTTAATAAGTAGGTAACGATAATTATAAAACATAAAAAAATTTAAATATTTTTATTATTATTTAAATTTGTTATTAAGTTTAATGATGATTTTTATGTTGTGTAATAACAGATAAATGTAATGGGATTTGGTGAAGATGATTACCTCATATTGGAGAAACCTCATATAAATATCCTCTCATGGTCCATTGCGGTGGTTTTGTGAAGAAAATGACTTATATAATGATTCAATATATGTATATTAAATTTCACAATATATTCTTGTTGAATTATGTAGAACATGAAATTTTTTATATTGTTGGTGTGGTGGTTCTATTTTATAATTGAGGAGGGAGGAAATATTATAAATTAATTATACATTAATAAAAAATTTGTGTCTAACTCATGTAAAATTACTCCAAAAATCCTGATTTTTGACAATAATGAGATTAAGTTGGATATAAATTCAACAAATTATGATTATCTTTTTTCAGTGTTATTTTTTACATTATCACTTTTATTAAACCCCTCATTAGACCCTTTGAACATAACTATGCTAATAAATTACTTAGTAATAATGGGTTAATTGTAACACCCCAGGTAAATAAATAATATGAAATTTTCATATTTATCCATATTTTTGAATAAAATATTAATATGACTTTTAAGGGGACGCTATGCTAGATTGCGTAACCAATACGCAACAACGAGTTTCTTGGGAATCTTACGTTGCACTCTAATAATAAAATAATGTTATTTTAAATGGTAGTTAACATATAGCCGTTTTATTGGCGGTAATGGATAGAAATAACTAAAATATGATTATATATGTTTTTAAATATTTTTACATTTATCCAATAAAAGATAAAGGCTTAAAATACGGAAAGAATTCAATTTTAGGCGTATATGCCCTAGTTTTCACTAAAGGTTCACTTATCGCCTTTTGATGGTGAACCTTCATTAAATATAGTTTCCTTCACTCTTATACATTCTATTGGACCAAATAAAACTCTTATTAAGAATTGAGACATCAAAATTTACTTTGTGTAAATTTTTGGTATCTTTCGGATAAAGTTCATTTTTTAATGAATAGTGTAAAATGTTGTGTTTTAATTCAAAACCACTTTTTAATCTAATTTATTTATATGATTAGATTACCTTTTGAATTCGTTTTAAAGTGAAATTAGATTATATTTTTACCATTAAATCCAATAGTGGTCGTTGGAATTAATTTCACTTTGAAATCAGACTTAAACTAGCGACAATCATTTGATACTTATTGTTTTATAAAAACATGCTATTTGCTCTGACAGTAGGATTTAATTATTAAATTAATTAATGTGACTTATATGTTTTGAATTTTGTAAAATATACTTCATTTTTGAATTTGGAATACCAATGTAGCATAGGGTGAATTTTTGGGATTTTTTTGAAAATCTTCAATTTTTGATGAATAGTGAAACCACTAAGTGGTACTTATAAAAACTGATTTTTCTGTTCAAATGAAATTTTTCCATCTTTGTGTTTTTAATTTCAAAAATTCAACATACATGGTTGTCATTAAGAAGTAAAATGTAGTTCAATGGGATAAAAATAATTTTTTGGTGAATAGTAACTTATTAAGTTTTTAATTGCGATTAGATGTAATTAGTGTAGTTTATGGTAAGAATAATGTTTTAATAAAATGAAATAACCAAGACACATGTCCTACTCTCATTTTATGTGTCATGTCCGTCCAAGAAAATACATGGTTAAACTTGGGGACCCCATTGAGACACTTTGGTTGGAAAATGACATAAATATCTTTTTATTTAATGTTAAAGTAAAAATGAAACAAACATGAGATGTTTTACTAAAACAATTTTTACATGGGGTTATACAAGTCATATTTTTGACTATAAATAGCCATTGGAAAGATAAAAATATTTCCTACATCATAGTATTTTTTTATATAATTTTTGGACATTAAATAAATTAAATTATTTATGACATCATGATGATGCAGCGATGCCCTCATTATTTAACGATTTAAATAAAATGGAAAGACAATGTAATATATAATCCCTACACATGTACAAAACCTATTGTATGAGTGGATTTAGAACCCTTATAACCTTAACCTCGAAATACATCAATGTGGGACCTTTAAAATCCAAAACTCTTTTGAAAACAAAGTAACATTTTGTAACTTTACAAGAGTGCCTCTCCTCTCCTCTTATAAAAGGCCCCCACCTCTACCTCCATACCCACACTCCCAAAGCCTTTGGCTCGGCCAAACCCTGAAAATTGTGTCTCTCCACTTTTCTCTATTACTACTTGAAGCCTTAATCTGGGCAGAAGTCTTCCCAAGGAAGCCTTTGTGCACAAACCAAAGGGGGTTACCCGATTTTAAGGTAATGTCTTCACTTGTGTCATTTTTTCTTATTTTTCTTCTCCAACCCCCTAAACTATATTTATTCACATATTTTGTTACAAATACAGTATCTTAAATATACTAGGATGTTTTTATAAGAAGGTTTCAAGCTACACTTACACACACCTACATATAATGGTTAAAGAACATATTGTTTCCGTGGATGGCGAATTTCTGCATCCAGAAACAATGATTGTCCAACATTCTTATAACACTTTAGAAGGTGTCCATTAAGATGAAACTATATTTATATATGATATCTAATATGTTTATGTTTTACTTAAGCATCTGTATTTTTCATTTATGGCGTACCTTTATGGTTTCCATTTTGGGTATACGTGATATCTTCATTTAAGGAAGTGCGGACTACCACCCCTTCAAAGTGATTTGATTCGTTAATACCATATGTGGTACATATAAAGGATATATTTAATGATATTATATATTATACCATACTGGAATTAAAATACTATTATGTATCATTATTTTTTAATTCCATTAAATATGAAATAGAATTGGAAGTAGCGTTCATGCGTACGTACGGCTTACCGTCTCCATGAACGGTACATTTCATTTATTATCTCAAAATGTTATGTAATATTATAAGTACATATATATAATGGATATATATGTAATATATTACATCTAAATTATGGATATCATTCTGGAATTATAACATATATATATCTCTCTCATTTTGTTTTAATTCCATTAATATGACAAAAAATGAAAGTAGCGTTCATGCGTACGTACGGCATACCGTCTCCATCAACGGTGCTTTTCGTTTTTTATCTCCAAATGATATGGAATAGTATAAAATGAATATTTACTGGATATATAAGATATTTTAATCATTAATACTATTCTGGAAATTATTTACTTATAACTACATGGGAAATCTTTTTTCAAACAAGTTCATTTTTGACTCATGTACCAAACATCGGCAAAAACGTCTGATATGAACTAAAATTATTTAAAAATTATTATAAAATTATAATATGTGATATGTAATGAATAATAATTTGTAAAGAAGGTACTTAGGAAATTATTAATTGACCAATGTTTATTATTTAGTAATATAAAGAAACGAACAAGACAAGTTGGACTTGAGGTAAGGGATCCTACTCCTCTCTTTCTTTTTAAGTACACTCTTTTATGTCATTCCTTTTAAACTCATCTTTATTGTGATTGGGATGTTCTTTTATATTAAACTTAGTGTAATTTTTATTTTCATATGATGATAGAGCCTATTCTCTCTCATCAATCCATTTTGGAGGTTTTGAGTGGCGCCGTTAGGCTGCCGAATTTTCGTAAGAGATCTAACCTCTCTCTTTCTTTTTAAGTACTCTCCTTTATGTCACTTCTTTTATAATCCTCTTTGTTATGTTGGGGGATGTTATTTTATATTCCCATTTCTATAAATATTATGTTAATATGATGAGATACCCTATTTTATTCATTAATCCATTTTTGTATGTTTTATGTGGCGTCGTTAGGCTGCCGAGTTTTCGTAAGGGATTTTTCATCTCACTTTTATTCCCGTGAGATTTATGCAACATTTGACACAATTTCCTTTGATTGGTGTATGTACTGCACATTATTTTACTCATTGAGTAATATACTTTCTTTTATGAGTATTTACATAAATTTTGTATTTTCCTTCTTTCACGAGGTGTATGTTTTGAATGTTACCCATGTAGGTAAGGGAACCTTTCATCCACCTCTTTATAAAAGACTTCTTTTGTTGGGTCTATTAATTTACATATTGGTATGTTGGGATATGATCTCATATATACTTATTGTTGTAAATTTTATGTCCAAGTGATGATATACCCTTTTTTATCTATCATCAACTCATTTTGATGTGACGTCGTTAGGTTGTCAAGGGAACTTCTTAACCCAATTTTAATTTCTTTGGGTTCAACATGTAGTTATTGAATATGTCATCCTTTGAATATGTGTGAATGACCTTTGATTATTTTACACTTAATATCCACTTATATTTGTTGTATTCGTTTGTCACACATAATTATGTAATTGATTTATCCTTAAACCAAGGATACCGTCTTTGTAAGGGACTTCGTCTCAATCTCCTTTCATTGAGGTATATTCTATTTTATACACAACCATCTTTTATACGGTGTATAAACCCCTATGAATTTGACGTTTATTCAAAAGGAATCTTTTTTTATTTGAAGTGTTTACTAAACGACAAAAGGGAATGTTTTTGTCGTACATATGCGATGATAACGACTTCTCCGCCGTCGTGACCATTATTTTAGTTTTGGCTTCCTCTACAAGCCGTACCTTCTTTTTAAACGAAAAATAAATACAATGTTTTACTTTTCATTTATTTTGGTATTGAAAATGGTTCTGATAATGTTTTTATTATATCAATGTGTTGTATTGATATCTTGTGATTGAAATGTGGAAATGTTATGTTTCCTCTATGCATGTTTTATGTGATACGATTATGTTATGGTTATTGGGAATTATTATGAAGATGGGTGGTTCAGTGATAAATTAAGGGCGGGTGAGCCTGATATATCTCTCCAATGCATTGGGTAACGCGAAGGAGTGAAACGTTAAGGTTTCTCCAAAGATATTTAGGGAATATACTGTGGTGGGTATTCCAAGCGTAACAAAGAGGGTTACTCCCTACGTAATAATGTTATGAATACCTCATGTTACCTTTTATGTCTTATGATTTCTATGATTTATTCATGATTTGATGAGGTATGTTAAAGTGCCTATGTTTTATGGGTAAAGTATGATTTCATTCTTATGTATATATGAACTCATGTTTCCTTTCCATATTTTTATAACCCTTACTAATCTTTAAATGCTCATCCCATGTTTTTGAAATGTTTTTTACAGGTCAAGGGAAAGGTACATGATGTGATGATAGTGTCAAGGATGTGTCAAGAAAGAATCCATGTTCTATTTTAAATATGATTCTGTTGATGGGAAGAATGAATACTATCTTTTATGTAACCACTTTGTTTAAATGTGGAATGTAATGCAAGTTTCATTATCTAATTCTCTAAAACACTAAACCTGAAAAGATCCTCAATGTGAAATCTTGAAATAACTCATGATTAAGTAAGGTTTAAGGCTGGGGCCTTATAGTTGGTATCAATGGTCGGTTTAGATAAATTTAGGGGTTAGGGTATTCTTTAAGCATAAGTGACATTACCATAATGGTTAGGATTTCAAAAAGAGTCCTAGTTTTAGATAAGGTGAATGAGTAAGTATATCTTAGTGTTTATCTTCCTCATTAGTACATGATGGTTTTTTTGATATACTCACACTGAACTTTTTGGTTTTAGTAAATGGCTGGATCTAGCAGCCACCAAAGTAACAGTCGATGTGAAGGAAATTGTGACAGTTTTTTGAGCAAGCAACTGAATGATATGGGAGCATCAATGAGAACTCTTGTGATTACCCTCAACCAACTATCTGGAGTCATGATTGACCACCTAAACCTTAGTGATTTCTCTATGGAATCATATATGCGAGTAACAAATCCCTATGGAAGTACATGTAATAATAATAAAGGTAAGTGTGTTCAAAAACCTATGTGTCAAAGATGTGGAAAGAAACACCTTGGAAAATGTTTCAAAGGGACAGAAATATGATATAGATGCGGAAATGAAGGTCATAAAGCAAGAACCTGCCATGGAAAAAGAAAGTATCAAGTTGACTCGAGGAAAGGGAATGAAGTTCTTTCTAAGGGATCAATTGAATGTTTTAAATGTGGTGTGCATGGTCATTATGCCAACACATGTCCTTTGAAGATGTTTCGTGAATGGGATCACCATGAGCGTACAAATGTTCATTTACCAATACCTAATGCCATTCTAATTGAGGATGAAGAAACTGACAATGACCAATCAAAGTTATGTATTATTTCATGACTATTGTTTTCCTATTTTGGAATCTAAGGATATGATTCAATATTTTGTTTGTAGGAAAGAGGTATTTCGGAATAAGTTGCAAAGGAATGGTTAATGGAACATGAAGAATGCTGAATGAGTATGATGTCAACATATAAGGGCTTCAAGAGTTATGGTGAAATTCATAAGAGTATTAAGTCTCTTTTGATGGTGGGGTTATATTAGAAGACTTTTTATATTATGTGTAACCCTGATGTTTAATATATGAAAATTTTATTCAAGGAATAGTTATCTTTTCTTTTGTGGACATAGTTATAAAGAACCATTGGGGTTTATATGATCCTTACTTTTGAGGTAATTATGGGTTACTATATGTTATGATTGAAGTGAAAGGAATGAGATAAAATTGAGGTTAAATTATGTTATGGTTATTTTTGATGATTTTATCCCTTTTTGGGGAATGATTTGAGAATTTTATAGTTTTGGAAAAATGACAACATGCAGACCGTGTGACTACCCGTCACGTTGGACAAAGCTGCGGGAATCGAACCCACAACCAAAGTGAGACTGGTATTTATCACCTACCACTGGACTACATGAAGTCCTTGGTTAATTTGAGTGATTCCTTTTAGTTATATGATTTTATGAATTAAGATTATGTTGATTTTGGGTTATTTATGAAAATTATTAACCTATCATGGAGGATATGTGAGTAGGTTATTTACTTTTCAATATGAGACTTTAGGAGAAACTGATGTTGTTTGGAGATAAATGTTACGATTTAACATGGAAGACTATGTGACTAAATCTTTCAAATATTTGGGATTCAATCTTAGATTGGTTTATTTTGAAGAATTTTATGGACATATTTTTTATCGGATGGTCCTCGTTGAACTTTGGGTTTTGTTGGACAAATTTTGGAGATTAAGAATATATTTTCTTTTTATAAAGGGTTATCCTTTTCTGGATTATCTGATCTTGTAATAACCATTTTGGTTTTGGTTAAAGTCTAAAGACATGGGAAGTATATAGTTCTCTTTTGTGGATTAGGTGACTCTTTAGAAGTTGATTATAGTACTCTTAATGTGAACACGTCTTCCTAAATACTCGTCTTTTGGGGAAAGTATGAGTTTGTGTAATAAATATAATAAAAGATGAAAGTCAACATGATAAGTAATTATGTTTCCTTATGAATAAATTCCTCAATAAAAAGTAACATAAAAAAATGTTGTCTATTAACTTTTCCTACTGGGGAATTGAATATCGTTTAACCCATCACAAGTTTGTGATTTTCTTGTGGCTAACATTCTCCTAAACATGTTTTCTATCACTCTCCATAAGAACATGACCCTTTGATTTTTCTTCCATGTCCATGTTTTTCTACATGGAATCCTAGTATGGGTTAACTCGGGTGACCTCTGTACTTATCTTCCTTTATTTTAAAGTGATTGTTTTACCGACTCTTGTTCCGATGTGGGACTTTCAAGGATGTTTCAAAGCTCAATTTTAAAAATTGCGAGGACGCAATTCCCAAAAGGGGGGAAGGATGTAACACCCCAGGTAAATAAAGAATATGAAATTTTCATATTCATCAATATTTTTGAATAAAATATTAATTTGACTTTAAAGGGGAATCTATGCTCGATGGCGTACCCAACACGTAACAACGAGTTTCTTTGGAATCAAACATTGCACTCTAATAATAAAATAATATTATTTTAAATGGTAGTTAACATGTAGCCGTTTTATTGGTGGAAATGGATAGAAATAACTAAAATATGATTATATATGTTTTTAAATGTTTTTACATTTATCCAATAATAGATAAAAGATTAAAATACGGAAAGAATTCAATTTTAGGCGTATATGCCCTATTTTTTACTAAAGGTTCATTTATCACCTTTTGATGGCGAACTGTCATTATATATAGTTTTGTTCACTCTTATACATTCTAATGGACCAAATAAAACTCTTCTTAAGAATTGGGACATCAAAATTTACTTTGTGTAAATTTTTGGTATCCTTCCGATAAACTTCATTTTTTAAATGAATACTGTAAAATGTTGTATTTTAATTCATAACCTATTTTTAATATAATATTTTTATATGATTAGATTATATTTTGAATTGTTTCATAAAGTGAAATTAGAATATATTATTACCATTAAATCCAATAGTGATCGTTGGAATTAATTTCACTTTGAAATCAGACTTAAACTAGTGTCAATCTTTTGATACTTATTATTTCATAAAAACACACTATTTTCTCTCTCAGTGGGAATTAATTATTAAATTAAATAATGTGAATTATATGTTTTGAATTTTTTAAAATAGACTTCATTTTTGAATTCGGAATATCAAATATAGCTTAGGGTGAATTTTTGGGATTTTTCTGAAAAACTTCAATTTTTGATGAATAGTGAAACCACTAAGTGGTACTTATAAAAACTGATTTTTCCGTTTAAATAAAATTTTTCCATCTTTGTGTTTTGAATTTCAAAAATCTGACATACATGGTTGTCATTAAGAAGTAAAATGTGGTTCAATGGGATACAAATAATTTTTTGGTGAATAGTAACTTATTAAGTTTTTTATCGCGATTAGAAATAATTAGTGAAGTTTATGGTAAGAATAATGTTTTAATAAAATTAAATGACCTAGAAACATGTCCTACCCTCATTGGATGTGTCATAGACGACCATGAAAATCCACTGGTCAACTTGGGGACCCCATGGAGCCACTTTGGTTGGAAAATGACATAAATATCTTTTTATTTAATGTTAATGTAAAAATGACACAAACATGAAGTGTTTTACTAAAACAATTTTCAAATGGCGTTATACAAGTCATATGTTTGACTATAAATAATCATTAGAAAGATAAAAAGTTTTCTTACATCATAGTAATTTTTTTTATAATTTTTAGACATTAAATAAAATAAATTATTTATGACATCATGATGATGCAGCGATGACCTCATTAATTTACGACTTAAATAAAATGGAAAGATAATTTAATATCTAAGACCTAAACATGTCCAAAACCTATTAGATGAGTGGATTTAGAACCCTTATCACCTTATCCTAGAAATAAATTAATTTGGGACCATTAAAATCCGAAACTCTTTTGAAAATAATGTAACATTTTGTAACTTTACAAGAGTGACCCTCCTCTCCTCTTATAAAAGGCCCCGACCTCTACCTCCTTAACCACACTCCCAAAGCATTTGGCTCGGCCAAACCCTGCCCATTTTGTCTCTCCACTTCCCTATATTACTCCTTGAAGCCTCACATTGGTCAGATGTCTTCCCAAGGAAGCCTTTGAGCTCAATCCAATGGGAGTTACCCGATTTTAAGGTAATGTCTTCACTTGTGTCCTTTTGTTTTATTTTGCTTCTACAACCCCCTAAAATATTTTTATTCAATTATTTTGTAACAAATCCAGTATAGTCAATATACTAGGATGTTTTTATAATAAGGATTCGAGATACACGTACACACACCTACATCTAATGGTTAAAGAACATAATGTTTCGGTGGATGGTGAATTTCGGCCTCCCGAAACGATGATTGTTCAACATTCTTCTAACACCATCAAAGGTTGCCATTAAGATGACACTATATTTATATACGATATATACTATTTTTATGTTTTACTTAATCTTATGTATTTTTCATTTATGGTGTACCTTTATGGTTTCCATTATGGGTAAACACGATATATTAGTTTACAGAAGTGTGGACTACCGCCCCCTCAAAGGGATTTGATTCGTTAATAACATATGTGGTACGTATAAAGGATATATTTAATGATATTATATATGATACCATACTGGAATTGAAATACTATTATGTATCATTATGTTTTAATTCCATTAAATATGAAATAGAAATGAAAGTAGCGTTCATGCGTACGTACGGCTTACCGTCTCCATGAACGGTACATTTCATTTCTTATCTCAAAATGTTATGTAATATTATAAATACATATATATAATGGATATATATGTAATATATTACATCTAAATTATGGATATCATTCTGTAATTATAAAATATATATATATCTCTCATTTTGTTTTAATTCCATTAATATGACAAAAAATGAAAGTAGCGTTCATGCGTACGTACGGCCTACCATCTCTACGAATGGTGATTTTAGTTTTTTATCTCCAAATGATTTGGAATAGTATAAAATGAATATTTACTGGATATATATGATATTTTAATCATTAATACTATTCTGGAAACTATTTACTTATAACTACATGGGCAATCTTTTTTCAAACAAGTTCATTTTTGACTCATGTACCAAACATCGGCAAAAATGTCTCATATGAACTAACATTATTAAACAATTATTATAACATTATAATATGTGATATGAAATGAATTATAATATCTAAAGAAGGTACTTAGGAAATTATTAATTGACCAATGTTTATTATTCAGGAATATAAAGAAACGAACAAGACAAGTTGGACTTGAGGTAAGGGATCCTACTCCTCTCTTTCTTTTTAAGTACACTCATTTATGTTATTCCTTTTAAGCTCATATTTCTTTTGATTGGGATGTTCTTTTATATTAAACTTATTGTAATTTTTATTTTCATATTATGATCTACCCTATTCTCCCTCACCAATCCATTTTTGAGGTTTTGAGTGGCGCCGTTAGGCTGCTGAATTTTCGTAAGAGATCTAACCTCTCTCTTTCTTGTTAAGTACTCTTCATTATGTCACTTCTTTTAAGATCCTATTTGTTATGTTGGGGGATGTTATTTTATATTAATATTTCTATATATGTTATGTTAATATGATGAGATACCCTATTTGATCTCATCAATCCATTTTTGTATGTTTTATGTGGCGCCGTTAGGCTGCC
Organism: Viscum album; assembly: GCA_963277665.1. Classification (NCBI taxonomy): domain Eukaryota; kingdom Viridiplantae; phylum Streptophyta; class Magnoliopsida; order Santalales; family Viscaceae; genus Viscum; species Viscum album. The sequence continues at coordinate 963,446,591 of OY728133.1, read as the reverse complement.
GAGTTTTCGTAAGGGATTTTTCATCTCACTTTTATTCCCGTTAGATTTATGCATCATTTGCCACAATTTCCTTTGAGTGGTGTATATACTGCCCATTATTTTACTCATTGTGTAATATAAATTCATTTATGAGTATTTACATCAATGTTGTATTGTCCTTCTTTCACGAGGTGTATATTTCGAAAGATACCCATGTCGTTAAGGGAACCTTTCACCCTCCTCTTTTTAAAAGACCTCTTTTGTTGGGTCTTTTAATTTACATATTGTTATGTTGGGATATGTTCTCATATATACTTATTGATGTAAATTTTATGTCCAAGTGATGAGATACCCTTTTTTTATCTCTCATCAACTCATTTTTATGTGACGTCGTTAGGCTGTCAAGGGAACTTCTTATCCCAATTTCGATTTCATTGGGTTCAACATGTAGTTATTGAATATGTCATCCATTTAATATGTGTGAATGACCTTTGATTATTTAACACATTATATCCACTTATATTTGGTGTATTCGTTTTTCACACATAATTATGTAATTTATTTAACCTTAAACCAAGGATACCATCATTGTAAGTGACTTTGTCTCAATCTCCTTTCATTGAGGCATATTCTGTTTTATACACAACCTTCTTTTATACGGTGTATAAACCCCTTTTAATTTTATGATTATTCAAAAAGAATATTTTTTATACGAAGTGTTTACTAAATGACAAAAGGGAATGTTTTTGTCGTACATATGCGATGACAATGACTTCTCCACCGTCGTGGCCATTATTTGAGTTTCAGCTTCCTCTACAAGTCATACCATCTTTTGAAAAGAAAAAGAAATACCATGTTTTACTTTTCATTTATTTTGGTATTGAAAATGGTTTTCATAATGTTTTTATTATATCAATGTGTTGTATTTATATCTTGTGATTTAATTGTGGAAATGTTTTGTTTCCTTTATGCATGTTTTATGTGATACGATTATGTTATGGTTCTTGGGCATTATTATGAAGACGGGTGGTTCCATGATAAACATAGGGTGGGTGAGCCCGATATAGCTCTCTAATGCATTGGGTAACGCGAAGGAGTGAAATGTTATGGTTACTCTGAAGAGATTTAAGGAATATATTGTGATGGGTATTCCAAACGCAACCAAGAGGGTTACTCCCTACGTAAGAATGTTATGAATGCCTCAAGTTACCTTTTATGTCTTATGATTTCTATGATTTATTCATGATTTGATGAGGTATGTTAAAGTGCCTATGTTTTATTGGTAAAGTATGATATCATTATTATGTATATATGAAATCATGTTTCCTTTCCATATTTTTATAACCCTTACTTAGCTTTTTATGCTCATCCCATGTTTTTGAAATTTTTTTCACAGGTCAAGGGAAAGGAACATGATGTGATGATAGTGTCAAGGATGTGTCAAGAAAGAATCCATGTTTTATTTAAAATATGTTTCCATTGATGGGAATAATTAATACTGTCTTTTATGTAACCACTTTGTTTAAATGTGGAATTTAATCCCACTTTCATGATCTAATTCTATAAAACACAAAACTTGAAAAGATCCTCAATGTGTAATCTTGTAATAACTCAAGCTTAAGTAAGGATTAAGGCTGGGGCCTTATATTAATAATTACAATATATAATGGAAAAAATATCATAGGAGGAAAATGATTGATATGATAATAAATATCACATTAACAATACTAAAATTTAATATTTTAATTATTTTAACCTTTTTAATTCATCAATGTATAAAATAAAATAAACTGAATGTTATTTTTAGGAAAATTCATATAATCTAAGTTCAAACACATCAACATGACCACGTATTATTAATTTTTGAATTTATAAAACAAACTATATTTCTTTATGATCCATATAAATCAAATAATAGTACAACTTATTGAAAATACACGAATTTTACTGTTTTAAAACATGTTACATTGAAATTTCACCTACTTTTACAAAGATTGAATTAGTGATATAAAAGCATTGAAAGTAATTTTAAAACTAAAAAATAATTATAAAATCAAATAATAAAAAAAAGTTATTAATACTATAAAAAAATTCTAAACATTTTTAAGATAATTAATTTCTAATTATTACCTTTTAGATGTATTTAATTATAGATTACGACATATTGTACATATTTATTACATTAAATAACATATAGATCATAATAACATGAAAATAGAATAAAAAATTTCATTTATTTGAATTTATTATTGTTATAAATGTAATAAAATCATCCAAAAATATTATGTAAACTATTTAAATCATTTATAGACCTATCCAATAATTTTATCCCATTTCAACCCACATAAACATTTGCCCAGGTGTTTAACTATATTCATCGGTTAATTTCAGTATTAAAAAAAATTATGTTGACCTTATTACCGATTATAAATTATGATGAATCCAAATATGTAATCAGTTACAAATGATTCGATTTAAAAAAGTCACATAACTTGATTTTAATATCATGTAACAAAACACGTAAAACCCCCTTTTTTGAGAAAATATATGTTTAAACTTAAACATAATTTTGTTATCATTAATATCTTGTAAAAATAATTATATTAATTTTATTATATTATATTGAATCCATGATCTAAATATTACATTAAAATCATTTATGTATTTTAATTTATTTATTTTCAATTTTAAAAATACATTTGGAAAGGAAAAATTGTTCTATAAAAAACAAACCCTTATAACATAAAATTATATTATATTCATCTATATTCAGTTGATAATAAATGAAAAAATTATTATTTATCTTCTAAAATTAAATACAAAAATATTCCATCATTATCAATGTTCATTTGTGATCATGATACAAAATATATACAAATCAAATATCTATAATATTGTTCATTTATCATAACATTTTAATATTTTAAAACTGTATATTTTTGTACTAAATTACTATGAATTAAAAAATAAATTCCCATTAATGAAAATTTTAATATGAATTTTATATAATTGACATATTATTATTAAAAATTCCAATGTCTATATGAAAATATTAACATTTAAATAAAAATATTTTGAAAGTATGCCACTATTCGTATATGATTTATATAATATGTTGTACATAATATCAACTATATTAATTTTTTAAAATATATTTTATTCTATGGTTTAAGGGTTTAAATTAAAAAACCTAACGAATTAAATATTTTGGTTTTTAAATTATCTCTGATAAAAATGGATTAAAATATTATTTAACTCAATTATATAGAGTAGAAGATTAATATACCTAATTTTATGAAATACCTTTTAACAAACATTGATTTAATTTCCATTATAAAATTACTATAATCTATATTTTATTACATTTAATATTATCATTTCTATAATATTTCTAAATCCATGAATTTATCACAGTGAGACCAATGCTTGTGAATTAGTTTCAAAAATCATGCCTCTATAATTATGCAATATATTTTCCACAATGTTATCAATAAAATTATCATTCTCTTTCATGTGTTTGAGGAATTATTATACCACTAAAATAGGTATTATGAGAGAATATATTTTCTTTTTTTCCAATAATATCATTATTTACTATGATTTGGAGCTATTTTCCACTACTATTTGATTTCATAATATAAATAACCTTGTTTAAGTTTTCATTGATGATGATCTATAATTATATTTATAGATCAAATAATCCAAAAAATTCAAATATGTTTTCCTTCTATTTAAATAAATCAATAAAAACATTAATAGTTAGACCATGTTATTATAATATCCAATATGAATAAACATTTATACACATTTTTTTAAATCCTTGATGTAAATAATTAACTTTAAAACTCTTAAACATTACTATTGGACACGATGTAAGTCCTAAATCAGATCCTAAAATCAGAAATAATTGATAACATATTTTCCAATGTTCAAATTAACATTAATCCATAAATAAAATTAATCACTCATAATGTCACATAACATAAATGTTTATTCCCTAACAATATATTATCATTAATATTATAATTATTAAAAAAACAAATTGAAACCCCATTAAACCACAGGAAAACATATATGTGTATAAAATTTAACAAAATCAGAATTAAAAAACTAAAACCTATAAAATAATATTATTTATATATAATTCATATAATGTTTCCAATAAACTTAATGCCCTTAAAAATACCTTTTATCAATAGTAACAGAATAAAAATTCAATATCATGGTTATCAAATCATATCTTCCTAAAATATGATGACCATTTTACATCCATATTCATAAATTATCTCATATTAAATATGTATTAACATTAACTGTTATGTGTTTCTTTTATCTTATGTCCCCAATAGAATTATTAACAAATAACTTAACACTAAATCACATAATAATCCTATGGGTTATATATACCTCAATGATGTAATAAATGCTAAAAACTCTTCCCCAAAATGTAATTAGTTATCATAATATCCTTTAATATAAATCCTAAATTGGATATTTATTCATTTACACATAGGTTGAACCTCAAAAATAACAACCCATTATGGTTTTCTTAATTCATATTTATCCACATCTAATAAATTATTAACATAAAAATTAATCATAATTCTTCTTAAAACCCAACTAATATTGTCTATGACATGTACATTGGGATATACTATAAGTACATATTCTTTACATACAAGAATGATACAAAAATAATTGGACCCTATTTAATTCTTCCAGATAACAAAATCAATATCCAATATTGAGTCAATTATATACAAATTATATTTTAGGTATATAATTTTTTGGTATTTATAAAAACCATTTTCGTAATAAAACACATATATCTCCATTCTAATGGTATATTTTCCAATTATACCCAAATTGCATTATTAGATATGAATAATTCAAAAACTAATACCAAATTATCTTCTAATGTTACCTTTATAGACTTATAGAACAAAAAATAAAAATTATTATATTCAGTAAGTTGAAAAATATAAAAGTATGAGTAGAGATTATCATAAAGTGTGAACATGATAGAAATTAATCAATTATTATATATGATCACCATATTAGTATAATGGTATTAAAACACAAGAACAATTCATGATTTTAACATATGTTAATTTGTGCACATAAAACCATTCATCTTAAAACATGAGTCATGGTTTGAAGCCTTAACATATGATAAGAGTCATATATTTCAAAAATCATGATCTTTGTGAAAATAAACATTGATAAAGAAACTATTAAAAGAAATAAAAAATATTTAGAAAATGTGTTCTTATATTGGGGCAGCATACTTTCATAATTTAGTCATTTAAACTTGACAATTCTGACATTGTATTATGAGTAACATCTATCCCATTAAATTTGTTGCTTCATAAGATTTACATATATCTAGTAAACTACACAATATGTCAGTAGTAACTTCCATCTAGTATACTACATTCCATTACCCAATAAAATAGATATATATATATGGGGCTCTCAATATTCATGAGTCATGTAATCATCAACATTCTTCACGAGCAATATCATTATCACCCATCATCATAAACTGTTTCAATGAACTATAACATGAATAAATTTCAATGAATATTCCTTTAATAATAAAACACAATGAGGAAATTTTTATTCCATTAATTAAACCCTCAATACATGCACCATTTGGTCATTAGTTGTTTATAGAATGAAAAATGATATTATATTGGAAAACATTTCAGCACATTAGGACGGAAGTCCAACGATATTGATATGTTGCAGCCTTATTCTGATGGATGGGTGTGATAAAACTCATTATTCAGAATTCTATATACTTATTTTCAGATGTAGGGGTTCCCTAATATATTATTTAATCACCATGGAAGGTTATGAAGACATGTTTCATTTTTTAGGCAATGCAATTGATGACAAAAAAATCATCGGGTTGGAAACTAGAATGTTCAATGGGTGTAATGGAACTTTTCTTCCACCCTTTACTAAAATTTGGGTTAGTGGGATTATCATAAATAATGAATCAGTCTGACATGATTCAATGTTTCATGGTAGTGGGGGAGTTTATCTCTCATATATGTACCATGTTGAGATGTTTTCTTCTATGGGGTTGTGTAACGTTAGTTTATAGAATTTTTATGATTCTGGATTCCAACTATATATATTTCCACTACATTTTGGACATCTATTCATTAGTCCAGGGAACATGTTCTAATTGGACTCCAATTCACATGGCCTATTGGTCAATTAAGGAATTCCCCATAAAAATATTTATGATATGGTTTTATTTTTTATATTAAAATGGGTGTCTCGACACTAACCAATTAAAAACCATCATTACCTTCATAAACTGATCAATTTTTTTTAAATAAATATATTTTATGATATCTCCTTCTAAATATTAAAATTATAATAATTCAGAATTATCCATTGAAAAGATATGTTTTATATGAAATTTCATTTAAGAAACCATCAACATAGTCCACTGGGATATATATGAATTATGGATTCATTAGAACATATAACAAGTAGAACATAATAAAGCTTTATGTCAATTAACATCAATGAAAATTAACATTAATATATATTATAATATTTTATATAAAGTAATTGAAAGATTCTTTTATTATGTTATTATTAAAATATAAAAAATTACAAAATATTGAGAGATAAATAATCATATAAAATAAGAATTGAATCTTGAAAATTAATCTCCAAAACAAAAAAAACCATGATGATGAGAATCTTCGCTCATTTTTTATATGTTAAGGAGACTATTCTACCCAAACATAATTTAAAGTTTAAAAATTAGAGATAAATAAAAACTATAAAATATTCATTATTTTTTTAAATAAATATAAATATTGTGTAAATAATTTATCTTACAAAAGATTTACCAATAAAAACATCCATAAAACATTTTTATTAACATTGACAATTTGGGTAATTATTTTTGTCATAGAAAAATAAAATATGTTCAGCTTTTATTAAAAATATTGTGTATCATTTTTTATAATAAAGAAAATAAAATTGAATTATCAATGAAAAATTATTTAAATATAAAATTGAGAATAAAATATGTGTTTTTTATTAGATAAGGATCATATAGTTTCACTAAATAAAAATTTAAAATGGGAAATCCCAAAGAGAACTGATATTTTAAGATAAAATCCTATCATGTTGGAAACAATTGAATCATAACCTATTACAAGAAATAAATATAAAGTAAATTTTAATTAAAAAAAGTATAATTATATTCATGATATAAAATATAAAATTGTATTTATATACACCATATAAGAAAATAGGATCATGAAATGAAACTTGTTTTAATAAAACTATATTGATATGAAGAACAATTTATTCCTGATAATTTATAAATGAAAACATAAGCAAAGGGATATCAAAAAATTGAATTTCAATTGAAATTAATTGTCATGAAATTTTAAATAAAATAAATTCAAGTAAATCATATAGGGAATGAAAAAAAATAGTTTTGGTGAATTTGGCTTCAGTCTCATAGAAATACATGTGTATTGAAAAACCCTTAAAAAGTAATAAATTTCATTAAAAATTATTTTAAAATCATGCATAATAATTTTGGATTTATAAAATTTATAAAAAAATAAAAAAATATTTATAATTTAATATATGATTAATTTAAAATATTCTATTACACATTTAATAATAAATTTCATTAAAATTGTATATTCAGTTTTTAGTTGTTGTAAATTACAAGATTGTTTCAGTATAATTATTCATAACCATGAAACTTGGTCATAGATTCATTATCTCCATAATTTAAATCATTTCAAAAAATAATATTTATTCACTATATACACTTTTTTATCCATTTATATGTTGTTTTAAGGATATGTTAATTATGTAACTTTGTTGAGATAATACTTCATTTTAATTTAAGAGTGATATTCTCACTACACAGTGTTTTGAATGATGTATGGAATCTATTATTTCAAATTTATTGAGCCAAAATTATTTAATATATATCATATATATATATTCAATAGATATATTAGTATTAAAATAAATAAAAAGTATAAATCTATAATGAATAGTAGTGCATCACTGAAGATGTAGTCCAACGTATTCATGATTGTTGTTATCTTCTTAGAAAATAAGGGATATTTGGAATGTTGATAGAATTTTCAATTTATATAATCTTAGTAATTTTATAAATATAATATTTTTTCATTAAATCCATCTATTTAGAAACCATTAAAAATTAGTGATTAAAAATTCCAAACATTTTTTATGGTCAAGGTTATTTGTACACATCCAGTATAAGGCATTCAATTTTTGTTATAATGGATGATTTGTAGCTAACTATTTATCTAAAATATATAAAAAATATTATTTATATATTATCTATGGTTTATTATTTAAATAACATTAATGAGTTTTTGGATGATATACATGATGAAATAAACATAAAAGGATCTGGAGAATATTATTAATTTTAATTCTGAAAAATCCTTTATAACTCATTGATGTAACCATATGATTGTATTTAAAAATACACAAACCACTAAAATGTGGATACTATATTTTAAAAAAAAATTATAGGTTTCAATGAGTTATTTGGAACATTATTAAGACTATAATATATGATAGTAGATTCCATTGTATATTTGAGGTAGGTGGAAATTATTTAAGTACATCAAATATTAATATGTAATATGTGTCTAAATAATGTATAATTGCCCAAAAGTTCTGTAGATTCAAATATATAGAATATAATTTCAATTTAAATCCATCGAAAATATTAATAATGTAATATGTTGCATTTGTGTCCTTATCAGATATATTAACACATTTATTTCCCCTTTTAATCCTAACCATGGTAACCAAGTACTTATTATTTAAGGGTAAATAATGTCATTATAAAAATAACAGTGGGTGATATGTATTAAATTAATGAAATTTTAGAAATCATAAAATATATTTTAAAAAATATTTTATGTCCACGGTCCTTGTTGATTGACCCATTTCATATTTATGAAGATCAAGGAGATCAAAAGAAGCATACACAGAGTCTGGAGAGAATCAATTTCCAATAGCTAGATGTTAAGAGATTTCAAGTCTTGTAAAACATTTATATGATTTGGAAAAAGATTTCAAGATTTGTAATTGACCAGGGATTAATCAAATAAAAAAATTGGTGATTTTTTTCTGTAGAAATTGAACCCTTGCCATTACACGGTGTGAAATGGGATTACACATCCATGAATTTCATGCTACAATATTGTTTTAACCATTTTCTACAACACAAGTTACTTATAAACATATATTTTCATCATCTCTACCTATCATTCAAGGGGAATTGACATACCCCTCTTTAGTGTATTCAGGATTCCATCTTCAATATTCGATCACTAGTTTCCCTCTGTTGATCCATCTTATACCCAAGGTGTGTTATACCTCTGTTGTCAATGTTTATTTTATATTTTTCCTCATTTTCATATTTTCAATATATTGGAACATGATCTCCATATTTATAATGGTGTTTTTTGGTTGTTTTTTTGGCACTATTGTGGTGTGACATCATAGAGTGGATACAGTTAATTCTGTAGAGGTGATGGGGATCCACAACATTGGTATGTTATCATTTGATTAATGTTGACACCCTATTAAGGTAGGGGATTAATTATTATTTATATAATTATGTGAAATCTTTGAATTATAATTATTTATACCATTAGATCAAAATAGAATTTACATAATAATTAATTGAATCAGAATTATGAATTTGTACTGGTAGCATGTTGATGTTTTTTTAAACTGTGATACTGGGTTGCCTCTTCTTTTTCAAGATAGTATCATGTATATACTATTGATATTATACATTATTTCTAATGCTAAATTTGTAATCAAAATAAATATAGAATTAATTATTAGTTAATTGGATAAATGATTGAAGAGTTGTGTCTAATGAATCATATTGTGGATTTCATAATTTGATGCTTATCAAATTTATGCAAGTAGGGATATTTAATTGAATTTTTTAATTAATCTAGGTTTATTAACATGATTAATTTTTATTTTTATTTTAAAATAATTAAAAGAATTATAAAGTAGTTTTATAATTAATTTGTGAAAGTCAGTCCTAGAATGATGCTTAAGTTTCCCAAAGTCGGATAATATGAATAATTAATAGACAAATTAAAGGAATAAGAACAATTTTGGTGTGAAAATATAATTTATTTATATGATCTTATATTCCTATTTTCATGTAAGGGCCATGGGCCTTCTGCTATAGATCCATGAGAGATTGTTGTGTGTGATGTCTGGATTCCTTGGTTTATGTCCATAATGATGGGCTCTATATTTTCTTCCAACTTTTTTGGATGCATTGTCATCACAGGATGGATGTGCATGGAGGGATACTGTGGTATGTTGGTCGGGGAGCCCCAGATGTGTTGTTTTACTAGGACGGTTGATCCTAGAGGTCTATTATGTTTTGTGTGGTGTAGAGACCTTGTTTTAATGAAGATAATTCATTAAGGATTGGCGATATGCATCAGTATATGAATGTTGGTGTTGGTAACGACGTTGAAGATAAATAAACATGTTAATTATTTTATTTTCCATTGATTTGAAAGCTAAATTGTGGTTTGAATATGTTTTTTGGATGATATCCATTATTTTTGTTTATTTTTTCCATTCCTCATTACTTTAGAAAAATGAATGTTCTTTGTTTTATTCCTTTTTTGGTATCTTACTATATTTTCCTATAGTATTTGGTAATATAGAATATAATGATTTTAAAAAATTAATATTTTTCTATCCCATGGGTGTTGGAGATTGTTGGAATGCAATACTAACCTTTGAATTCTAAGAAACCAGGGACTAGAATTGAATATTCATTGAAGGAAGTGATCATTTTAGTAATGGAATGTCTAAAATATTAAAGGTAATTAATGTTAAATTAATTATTTATCATAAAGTTCAACTAAAAAAGGGAAGAAATATCTTAATATAGCTCATGAAAAGGTTGTGTGTTCATAGGATATCTGATGTGAGCAAAGGTAGTCCAAAATCCAAGAGATGTTAGTTGTAGTTGAGAATGAGACTAGTTTATTCCAATAATGTGGTTGTGATATATCGTATACCATGTATATTTTGTGTTTATATATTCTAATTCACCATACAGGTTATAGAAACTAACACCCTTGGGATACTATGGCATGGTGGTGTTTTCCCCAACATCTGAAGGGGTGGATGGATGGATGAATACCCCATTTAGCCCCACTCTCTTATATCGGTAGTTACATGGGATGGTATGGATGATTATTTTTTCCACATATATGTATGTATAGAGATATAATGTCTTATGGTTATTCCATATACATTTATTCTAGATATAATTTCTGAGGGATTTTATTGTTATAAAGTGTTTCTATTGTGATGGATTTTGGATGCATACATTGTGTATAGGATGTGATTTCTAAAGGTAAAATACTTGATGTGTGACAGATGCTATGCAGGCTATGGTGGATCATGGAAAATACCTAGTTTTAATAGGATACAAGGATGTGGTGGAGTATTGAATGAGGTGGATATTGTGGTGTATCACTAATATGTGTATTAGCTAGACTTTTGGATAGATATTTCTAGGATGTGTGATGTTTGGGTAGAGTAGCGAACCATTGGGGAAGAAGGAGCATGGTATGTAATGGCCTGGGTTTTAGAGGTCCATTACTTTGTGAAAATCTCATGTTGGGTTTTCAGGTCTGGGAATCTCGGTAATGTTTGGCATAAAGCTAGGCCTACCGGTAGCCTTAGCCTACTGGTAGCAGGCCTACCGGTAGCTCGGTCTACCGGTAGCCACTGCCTACCCGCAGCTTAGTCTACCCGTAGTCGCAGCCTACCAGTAGCTTTGTCTACCGGTAGCTCTATCTACTAGTTCCTTGGTCTATCGGTAGCTGCAGTTTACCAGTCTCTCAATCTACCAGTTTCTGTAGCCAACCGGTAGCTCTCGTCTACCGGTCATTGTCAGCCACTGGTAGCTCTCAGCTACTGGTGGCTCCCACCTACCCCCACGAGGTATTTCCAGTAGCACTCCTTTTTGAGCGAATAGGGTTTTAAACCCTATTTGACCCCTTTAATCTTGTTTTAAAGCCCAGTAATTCCCATAATTGTTTTAATTAAGTATTCAATGAATTAACCTAGTGTGTGCGTCAGTTTAAACCGCCTGACCCTTTAATAACATGTGGGGACGTGTGGTCAACCCACAACCCCACCTCCTTACGTAGTTCCACGTTATTATCTCAACCGTCCCCGGCCCTTATAAACTAAAGGGTTCACCGTGGGTTTTTTATTTTCTCGATAAACTTGTGCTAGTAGTACCCTTCGTTCAGAGAAACTGCTTTTTGTTATGGCGAGTTGCATCGCTATCCGTGGAGATCCGCGCCCAGGCTCAACGTCGATCGTTGATCAATAAGTAGGGAAATTTTCTCCTTCATCTCTCCCTTTTTGTGTATCATGCTGGGTGGGCATGCTTTTGATTCTGTAGAATTGGATGAAACAAACCAAAATAAAGATAATGAATTGATTCTATACATGAAGAAGGGGGGATTTGATTGATAACGCGGCTCTATTTTATGATCTTCTTTTCTAAATTTTACAGGCTTACGACTACTGAAAATCTTTTCCATTGGTGGTCTTTATCTGTGCACTAATAAACCCCTGGTTATGCTTTAAATGGATTGTTTTTTAGTTTGAACTAATGCTGTGAAAAAGGAAATTGGTTAATCACGTATAACCGGATAAATAAATCGAGGCACCAGGATCAATCCTTATGTGATAACCCCAGTTAAAGCACACAGAAATTGAAATCATGGAGTGTGTTAAATATTATAAATCTGAAAATACCGGCATGGGACAACATAGTGGTGGTGGTTAGGTTGTTTTTTCTTTCACCATCCGTTTGTTGGGTGATGTGGGTGGGGATGGGATACACAGCTGTTATGGATTCAGTGGGTGTGATTTTTTTCAGACCGGGTGGTTATCTTGTTTATATCACGAATTGGGGTGGAATCCTCTATTGTTGAGATACCTTTTGGCTCCTGGATATTGGACATGGGGATATACCTTGGGGTTTTCTTTGGTTGTTGTGGATTTACGAGAGAACAGGGTGTGGATGTTATAGTTAATGCTTGAATGTTTTCTTTCCTGGACTTTTTCCTATGCTTACTAGTTTCCCAAGTAGGTACAGAACATATTAAAACATCATTAGTGAATATGGAAACAAATGGGACAAATGGGTTTCGTTTGTGAGAGTTGTGACTCAGACTTCAGTGATGTTTGTGTTCATTAGGATGCCTGAAGAAAAACCTAAACTCTGGAGAGTGATTGTTAACTATATATATATACTTGTAGTATTTGTGTTTCATATTTGCTCCCCACCCAAGTTGAGCACTTAGTGCCGAACACCCCCATTTCACAGGGGAGGGTGTTTTTCCCAACACTTCTATTAGTGGCTCGTTTTTAGCTCCATTATGCTCCATTTTCTGGATAGCCCAAGTATCTTCGGGTATGCTGTGATGTCCTGAAGTCCATTATTAGCCCAATAACCTATGGGAGGGGTAGTGTGGTAGTTTTCCCAGGTGTGTGCGGGCAGGTGGATTCCCAAGTGTCTTCGAAATGAGACCTAGGTGTCTTCGGGCGTGGTAGCGGATCTTCTAGCTGAGGTGTATTCGGGCGTGGGGGAGGTTGTTCTGGCCTAGGTGTTTGCAGGCATGGTTACGTGTGACATTCATGGCCTCGGTGTTTGTAGGCGGGGTTTGGCAGTGGGACTGTGTGAGGTTGTGGCCCAGGTGTGTGCGGGTGGGGTTGGCAGTGGGGCTGTGGTGAGAATGGCGGGATTGGTTCGATGAGTATGATATCTTCAATAACCGGTGGGAAAGTGGCATGGGGTATCCAAACATAGATGTGTTATTACTATACATTACTCAACTTGTGTTATTTGAGGAGTGTTCCTCGGTGAGGCTTGGGTGGATAGTTTACCTTGTTAGGTGTTTGTTTTACTCCCTTTCTCATGGGACATTAGCACGTTCCCCCACTTGTTCACGAGAGTCTTTGGTTTTCCCAACTGAGTATACATGTATGCTCACACTACGTATATAAACTACATTCAGGTTTTGAGGAGGACTTTGGGGATCGCGTGGGACCATACTATCTCGGGCATTTGGGGTAGTTGCAGTCAATGATTTCTTTCTTTGGTACTTTACCCTTGTAGTCATTTTGTACCTTGTGGATTTTACTTTTTCAACATGCATTGGGAATGGTTTCTGGCTTTACTTTTACTTTCTTTATTTGGTGTTGTTGGGATTTACCATCTTATCTCCAGATCATATTAAAAGAAAAAGATTAAATCCTTCCATTTAGTATGTGATTCAATACCCTTGGTGCTAGTCGCCACTCCAGGAACTATTGAAGGCGGGTTTCGGGGGTCATTATCTATCCTTGAACTTAAAGAAGGATGGGCCTGTAAATCTGCTAACCCTTCCCTCTTTTTGGTGAAGGTGGGTTGTGATAGAATGGTATCAAAAGTGAGGTTGAGAGATAAGATGGAGTATGGAGTTAGGCACAATGAGTATTGTATGGACTCTGGACCTACCGAACAACCAAGTCAGGACACACTGAATGTAGTGTAGAGACCTTAGGAAAGGTACATGCATCGTAATGAAAAGTGTTCTCATGTTTCTGGGGTGTATTGGGAATTAAGATTAAATAGAAAGTTTAGGAAGTTTTAAGAACTATATTCTGTACTACATGGGAATTGGCATTCCTTTTTTACCTTCCAGCTATGGCACGTGGAGGGTGACCACGTTTGGTGCGGGTGATCGAGGCCCCGGAGACTACCTTGGCCGATCGAGAGGATGAGGACGACCAGTGGAATAAGACACTTCAGGACTTCCAGCGATAGACCCTCGAGAAGTATGAGAGAAGCACCTATGATGTGAAGACGGAGGGCTGGCTAGAGGAGCAAGTGATAAACTTCGGCTTGATCTAGGCTTCGTCTGAGTACTGGGTTCCCCTATCCGTCAGCCAGATGTGGGGATCGGCCCGTCAGTGGTGGACGCTTTACCTGGGGGAGAGGAGAGAGGATGTGGTGGCATGGGCCGATTTCGAGAGGGAGTTCCGGGAAGAATTCATCTCTTTGATGATGAAGGAGAAAAAGTGACAGGAGCTACTCTCCCTCAAGATGGGGATTATGTCAGTGGGGGACTTGGGAATCATGTTCAGGGACCTCCTATGTTTTTCTCCGGACCTCTTTCCGGACGAGGAGTCTCGGGAAAGGCGTTTGGAGGAGGCACTCCAACCCACCCTCCAGTATGTTGTTACCCCCTTTAACTTGCTGACTTACATAGAGGTCCAGAAGAAGGCCAAAGTGGTAGAGAGGATGCACGCTCTGGGAGGTGTGTCATGAGAGGGGATCCAGCTGGGACCATCAAAGGGGAAGGCCGTCAGCACCAGGACTCTAGGGTCAGGACCCTCTACATTCCGACCAGTTGGGAGAAGGCCGCAACAATTTCAGTTCTGGTCCCCTGGTCGTCACCCTTTTCCTTCGGGCCCAGGACTACGGTTCATCATCTGTGGGAGCCATGGGAATCTTCGGAGACAGTGCCCAGACCGGGTACTGTATGATGGTGGTGGACAGGCCCAACACCCACCCCAGCAGCAGCTTCCATCTAGGCCTTTCTAGAAGTAACAGCAGCAGCAGCAGGGACAGCGAGCTCCCACTCCTCCAAGGGCAGACGTTGTAGGAGGAGGCCGCCCTCAGGGAGCTCCTTAGGGACCTCGACCGGTGCATGGTCGGGGAGGTGGCCGATAGCCAAGGGGTAGAGGAGCTGGGCGTGGGCAGTTACATGCTGCGGAGGCAGCAGTTCTAGTACGGTCGGAGGTCGTTCAACGTATGATCTGTTTGTTTAGCACCCAAGCTTATGCCTTGTTCAATACCGGAGCATCGCACGCCTTCATTGCACCTAGTCTATCCCTTTCATTGGGTATAGATACCTAGAGTCTTCCAGTGCCCCTAGTGTTGAGCACACCAGTCGGAGGACAGACCGACTTGTTATATGTTTGTCGGGGATGCAGACTGATTAAAGGGCCACATCAATCGAACGTAGATCTTCTTCTTCTATAGATACATCCATACGATGTCATACGAGGCATCGACTGGCTGTTCTCCTTGGGTGCCTTCATCAATTTCTTCCGAGGAAGGGTTATGTTCTCATACTTGGGTGGGCGGCGTGTTACTTTCACCTGGGAGTGGAGAAATCAAGAGGGTAGCAGGCAAGAGGAACCCTTCCTCTGCCTGTTAGCTGAGCTGTCAGTGGAATCAATAGATGCTGTGATGGTGGACGTTCCATAGATCGTCCGTGAGTTTATGGAAGAATTCCCTGTGTAGGTGATGACTCTACCCCCTCAAAGGGATATCATGTTTGGGTTATACTTATAGCTTGGTGCTCGGCCGATCTCGATGACTCCTTACCGAATGGCACCTTCGGAGCTACGGGAGTTGCAGATTCAGATTGACGATTTGATGATGATGGGTTATGTTCATCCAAGAGCGTATTCGTGGGGTTCTCTAGTCTTGTTCACAAAGAAGGCAGATGGTGGTCTCAGGTTGTGCATAGACTACAGGAGGCTGAATCAGGTGACGATCAAGGACCGCTATCCTCTTCCGAGGATATATGATCTTTTCGACCAGCTGAAAGGGGCAGGGTCGCTCTCGAAGATCATCATGCGGTCTGGGTACCACCAGCTGAGAGAGAAGGAGGGAGATATCCCGAAGACGACCTTAAGGTGAAGATATGGGAAATTCGAGGTCGTAGTCATTCCTTTTAGTGTTACGAACGCCCCAACTGTGATCATGGGGCTTATGAACTCCATCTTCCAGAAGTACCTGGATCGGTTCGTAGTTGTGTTTATCGACGACATCCTGATCTATTTGAGATCAGAGGAGGACCATAAAGAGCACCTGAGGATGGTTTTAGAGGTCCTCCAACACCACCAGCTCTATGGTATGCTGTAAAAATGCATGTTCTAGACATGAGAAGTGCACTTCCTCGGCCATGTGGTGTCCAAGAAGGGGGTAGTAGTGGACCCATAAAAGGTTGAGGAAGTTGTTTCTTAGGAGGCACCCAAGAATGAGGCCGAGGTCCATAGTTTCCTCTTTCTGGCGGGTTACTATTAGCGGTTCATACCCATCTTCTCCCAATTTGCAGCCCCTTTGACAGCCCTGACCATGAAAGACCAGGTTTTCGTGTGGAGTGAGCAGTGCGAGTCAGCCATCAACTATCTGAAGGAGAAGTTGGTTAGTGACCCAGTGCTGAGATTACTAGAAGAAGGGGAGGCCTATGAGGTGTTATTTGATGCTTCATGATAGGGCCTAGGATGTGTGTTTATGCAGCGACAAGGGGTGATCTCTTATTGGTCAAGGCAGCTATGCCCTCATGAGTGTAATTATGCCACTAACAACCTAGAGCTTGAAACCGTCGTTTTTGCACTGAAGTTATGGCAGCACTACCTCATCGGAGAACGGTTTTTGGTCTTCACAGATCACAAAATTTTATGGTATACCTTCTCCCAGTGGGACCTAAACCTGCGACATCGAAGGTGGATGGAGTTCTTCTAGGATTACGACTTTGATGATTCTTACACTTTAGGTGAGGGGAATGAAGGGGATGATTCCTAGAGCAGGAGGACGTAGAAGGATGCGGTCCGAGAGTCGGCAGACGCCTGGAATGTGATGGAGGAGTTGGTTGCCTCACACCTAGAAGTGAGGATGGATAGCGGTAGATGTTTCCTGTATCAGATGATAGTGCAGTATTCTATGTTGCAGCATGTGGAGGATTCTCAATGGAGATACCCAGAGTGCGAAGTGATGCGTGATCGAGATGACTAGAGGAATGCTCTGGAAACGTGGACAGATGATGGTCAAAATCAGATGCTCTTCCCAGGGAAGATGTTTGTTCCAAAGGCAATGCACAACAAGGTTCTCAGTGAGTTCCACAACTCACCCCTAGCGGTACACCCAGGAGTTTCCAAGATGTACCAGTGATTGAAGAGACGGTTTTGGAGGCATATAGTGAAGCAAGTTGTGGCATAGTTTGGGGCCAAGTGCTTAGTGTGACAGCAAGTGAAGGCTGAACACCGAGTTCTAGGAGGCCTATTGCATTATCTATATGTCCTCGAGTGGAAGTGGGATGACATCTCAATGGATTTCATCACGGGACTACCCATGTTCCAAGGGGGATACGATGCCATCTGGTTGGTAGTGGACCGGTTGACGAAATCGGCTCACTTTTTGGAAATCAAGGAGTCGAGTGCAGTGGATGCTTTGGCACAAATGTACGTGGATGAGGTGGTGTAGTTTCATGGAGTTCTGAGGTCTATAGTCTCGAATAGGGATGCATGGTTTACCTATCGCGTCTGGAGAGGATTGCAGCATGCTTTTGGAACCCATCTGCATCTTAACACTACTTTCCATCCCCATACAGATGGACAGAGAGAGCGCACCATCCATACCTTGGAGGATATGCTGCAAGCATGTGTTCTAGACTCAGGAGGACCATGGGTGTGACACTTGCCATTGGTAGAGTTCACCTACAATAATAGACATCACTCTACCATTGTCATGGCCCCGTTTGAAGCCTTGTACGGGAGGCCATACCGCTCACCTGTGTGTTGGACCGAAGTCAGAGAGGCATGCATCCTTGCCCCAGAGGTGGTGTAGAGCACGATGGAGAATGTTCACCTAATACGGGAAAGGATAAAGGTGGACCAGGACTGCGAGAAGTCATATGCTGATACCAGGAGGATTCCCTTGGAGTTTGAGGTTGGAGACTATGTGTTCTTGAAGGTCACCCCTCGGCGTGGACAATGAATGTTCGGCAAGGGGTGTATTCTTTCTCCCAGGTTCATCGGACCCTTCAAAGTGTTGCAGTAGGTCGGTGAAGTGGCTTATTAGCTAGAGTTACCACCACCGCTACTGGGGATACATGATTTCTTCCATGTGTCCCAACACCGTCGATATCTGCACGACGATTCACACGTCCTCTGCTGGGGAGAGTTGGACATCGATGACGGCGTGAATTTTGTGGAGAGACAAGTGATGATCAAGGATCATGAGGAGAAGGTTCTCCATGGGTAAACCATCCCCTTGGTTCATGTGTTATTGAGACATGGTGGGCTTGAGGATAGTACGTGAGAGAGGGAAGCACAGATGTGTTCCCAGTACCCAGAGTTTTTTTTTTGAGATTTGTGATGATCTATTTGTTATACCAGTTGTGGTTGAACTTTATGTCTTGTTTGCTATTAAATATGCATTTTTTATTCCTCTAATGGTGTGTGAAGAGTCTTGGATACGAGGAGGGGAGGACCCGATCCCTAGTCAAGACGCATTACAGTGGATGCAATTAAACCTGTGCCGACGAGTCAGTGCCTCCCAAAGAGGATAATATCTTCACATGCGGGAAGGAGACTCCACAACTCACATGGCTTGGCAGTTGGCATGGTATATTGCTTGGTTCATGATAGGAATGTGTTCTTAGTTAACAATGAGGTTCACTCCTGAGAGGTATCTTTCGAGGTTGTTGTTCTTACCCTCTCATTCCTTATGGGTTGTTTTGATTCTCGAGGATGAGAATTTTTTAAGAGGTATCTGATGTAACGGCCCGGGTTTTTGGGGTCCATTACATTGTTAAAATATCATGTTGGGTTTTCTGGTCTGGGAATCTCGGGGAAGTTTGGCCGAATGCTAGGTATACAGGTAGCCTTATCCTATTGGTAGCAGGCCTACCAGTATATATAGAAAACTGGTAGCTCGGTCAACTGGTAGCCGCAGCCTACTGGTAGCTCTGTCTACCGGTAGCTCGGTCTACCGGTAGCTGCAGCTACCGGAAGCTCTATCTACTAGTAGCTCGGTCTACCAGTGGTTGTAGCTTACTGGTAGCTCGGTCTACCGGTTGCTGCAACCCACTAGTAGCTCTCAGCTACCGGTGGCTCCAGCCTACCCCCACTGGGTCATTCCAGTAGCGCTCCTTTTTGCATGAATTGGGTTTTAAACCCTATTTTGACCCCTTTAATCTTGTTTTAAAGCCTGGTAATTCCCATAAATGTATTAATTAAATATTTAATGAATTAACCTAGTGTGTGCATCAGTTTAAACCATCCGACCCTTTAATAACGTGTGGGGCCGCGTGGTCAACCCACGACCCCCGCTCCTTACGCGGTTCCACGTTGTTATCTCAAACTTCCCTAACCCTTAAAAACTAATGGGTTCTCCATGGGTTACTTCTTTTCTCAATCAACCTGTGCTAGTAGTAACCTTCATTCAGATGAACCGATTATTATTTAGTCGAACTGCATCGCTATCTGTGGAGTTCTGTGCCCAGGCTCAGTGCCGATCATTGATCAACAAGCTGGGAAATTTTCTCCTTCGTCTCTCCCCTTTTTTTTGTATTATGTAGGGTGGGAATGCTTTTGATTCTATATAATTGGACGAACCAAACCTAAATAATGATAATGAACAGATTCTATACATGAAGAAGGGGGGATGTGATTGATAATGCTGCTCTATTTTATGATATTCATCCTTGAATTTTGCGGGCTTACACCTACTGAAAATGATGGTCGTTGGTGGCCTTTCTCTATGTACTAATAAAACCATGTTGAT
This sequence comes from Viscum album, assembly GCA_963277665.1. Lineage (NCBI taxonomy): Eukaryota > Viridiplantae > Streptophyta > Magnoliopsida > Santalales > Viscaceae > Viscum > Viscum album. The sequence continues at coordinate 963,425,926 of OY728133.1, read as the reverse complement.
GATTTAAATGGCTTTTTTTTAGTTGTGAACTCCTTCTATGAAAAAGGAAATTGGTTAATCACGTATATCTAGCTAAATAAATTGAGGAACTAGGATCAATCCTTTTGTGATAACCCTGGTTAAAGCACATGGAAATTGAAATCAGTGAGTGTGTTAAATCTTATAAATCTAAAAATATCGGCATGGGACTGCATAGTGGTGGTGGTTTGGTTATTTTTTCCTTTACGGGCTGTTTTCTGGTTGATGTGGGTGGGGATGGGATCCCCTGTAATTATGGATTTAGTGGTTGTGATTTTTTTTGAGACCGGGAGGTTATCTTGTTTATATCACAAATTGGGGTGGAATCCTCTATTGTTGAGAAACCTTTTGGATCTTGGATATTGGACATGGGGTTGTAACTTGGGGTTTTGTTTGGTTGTTGTGGATTTACGAGAGAACCGAGAGTGGATTTTGTAGTTAATGCTTGAATGTTTGATTTCCTGGACTTGTGCTTATGCTTATTAGTTGCCCAAGTAGGTGCAGAACTTATTTAAGAATCATTACTGAATATGGAAACAAATGGGACAAATGGGTTTTATTGGTGAGCATTGTGACTCAGACTTGAGTGTTGTTTGTGTTCTTTAGGCTGGATGAAGAAAAACCTAAACTTGGGAGAGTTCTTATTACCTATATATATACTTGTAGTGTTCATGTTTCTTATTTGCGCCCCACCCAAGTTGAAAACTTAGTGCCGAACACCCCATTTCACGGGGGATGGTGTTTTTCCCAACACATCAATTAGTGGCTGGTTATTAGCTCTTTTGTAATCCATTTCAGGGATAGCCCAAGTATCTTCGGGTAGGCTATGATTGCCTGAAATCCATTATTATCCCAAGAACCTATTGGTGGGGTAGTTTAGTTGTAGGTCCAGGTGTGTGTGGGCAGGTGGTTTCCCAAGTGTCTTTGGGATGAGGTCCAGGTGTCTTCGGGTGTGGCAGTGGTTCTTCTAGCCTAGGTGTTTTCATGCATGGTTACATGTAAGAGTCGTGGACCAGGTGTTTGCGAGTGGGGTTTGGCAGTGGGACTCTGGTGAGAATGGAAAGATTGGTTTGATGCGTAGGATTTCCTCAATAACCAGTGGGAAAGAGGTGCGAGGTACCCAAGCATCGATGTGATATTACTATACATTACTTGACTTGTGTTATTTGGGGAGTGTGCCTTGGTGAGGCTTGGGTGGATAGTTTACCTTGTTAGGTATTTAGTTTACTCCCTTTATCATAGGACTTTAGCACGTCCCCCCACTTGTACACGAGAGTCTTTGGTTTTCCCTACTGATTATACTTGAATGCTCACCATAATTATATAAACTGCATTCAGGTTTCTAGGAGGACTTCGGGGATCATGTGGGGCCATACTAGCTCGGGACTTTGGGGCAGTTCTAGTCGTTTTTTTCTTTTTTTGGGTACTTTACCCTTGTAGTCGCTTTGTACCTTGTGGATTTTACTTTTTCAACATGCATTGGGAATGGTTCTGGGCATTACTTTTACATTCCTTATTCGGTGTTGTTGGGATTTACTATCTTATCACTTGATCTTATTGAATGAAAAAGGGTAATTCCTTCAATTTAGTATGTGATTCAATACCCTTTGTGCAAGTCACCACTCCGGGACCTATTGAAGGCAGGTTTCGGGGGTCATTATCTCTCCTTCAACTTAAAGAAGGAAGGGCCATGCAATCTGCTGACCCTTCCCTCCTTTTGGTGAAGGCGGGTCTTGACATGGTACCCATTATATTTTTTTTATTATAATATATTCTATTATATATGATACATATTGAGAGTATCAATGGTGAGGTTGTGAACATAGTATACCTATTTATGTAATGAGTTATTTTCAACTGTTGTTCACTATGCATTAGTGTGATTTCATTACCTTTTAAATGAGAGACACCAGGTTGGATCCAACTAAGTATACTATTGTACTCACCCTAAATATATATAAATTTCTTTTCATGTCATTTTGATCTATTTAACGATAATTTTGTTTACTTCATGCTTTTATCTTGCATGATCTATTTGGGCTTCAAAGTTATCTTCTTCTTAACTTTTCAATTGACACCTATATTTTTCGACAAAGTTGTAGTCGCCTTTTAATATCATTTTATATGTGTAATTTGGATATTATTTTATATTTTACCAGATCATGGTTTTGTGGGTTTCTATCATATATATCTCATTCACATGTTTTCTCTTAGGGGTTAATGGCCCATTTGTGTGTTTATTGTAACCTTACTTATAGTCTCCAACATGGGGCCTACTAGAGGAAGGACTCTTCTGTCACTATTTTTCATCTCCCATGGTCACCCTAGGTGAGGTACACAATGTGGGTAGGGTGTCATGGGATAGTGGTATAAGAAGACAGGTTTAGGGATATGATGAAGTTTGGAGTTAGAAACATGCGACGATTCATGGGTTCATAGGAACCCTATGTTTTCTATGTTTTTCAAGCACTATAAACATTGGATACTGGATTGGACATAGGTATTTAAGGCCCCATGTGGTCTGATTCACTGATCGTAAATCTTATATTATCTACTAAACAATATGATATTGGTTACATGGTAGAGACCTATGAAAGGATCATGTACCCTTCATCTTTGAGTATGTGTATGAATGGGTAGACCTAAGTAAAGGTTAAAATTAAATGAATAAAATAAAATATCTAATTAATGTTAATCTATTCTATATTTTATGTTAGGGGATATAATTTTTTTATTGATTTCAGGGCTCCAAATAGATGTCCTCATTAGTTTTTCATGGAATACATTTAGAATGTTGTCCTAGTAGTTGAAATCATTTTGGAGGTTGATGACGATAAAACATGATGAGGAGAGTCTGAATGTTTCAGCATAAGAGTCTGAAGAGGTACACTGTATATTTATTGGATGTATCCATGGAAGAGTTGTTAGAGGATGTTGAGATGGGATTCAGTTTAATGTGTTATCAAATGGAGCACATTGTATCATTGGTTGAGATGATGCCACATGGAGTAGTGAATAACTGGTTATTCATTTTCCTAGAGTAATGCAAGGAGGTGATAGTCTCATGGGAGGAGTTTTAAGACCAGTTTATAGTTGAGTTTATTTCTTAGAAAATTATTGAGGTTAGTTACTAGGAGATACTTAACCTTATGTTGAGAAGCTCCAATGTATGAGATTTCAGGATCTATTTCTAGAATCCATCGATGATATGCTTAGGGCATATTTCTAGAAGAATAGGATAGAGAGATAAATATCAATGAGAATTTTCATTAAGATATCAAGCGCATGGTAAACCCATTTATGCTGAAGATGAATCTTGAAGTGCTATAAAAACAGAAGTCATGAATGAGACATTATCATAACTGGATCATCGTGAGAGGGGAGTTGTCAAGATTTATGATCAAATAGAGGTCTGGTCTAAGGATTCTATCGGTCAAGACAAAATATAATCCGATTATTCTAGGGTAGGTATCATCCCTCAATGTATCATTTCATTGGGGCGGTGTCTCTCATGAATATTCCAAGGATGATATTTCAAATTGGGTTTTTTTGAGCATATAAATGAAGAGTGTATTCCACAGCTTTGAAAATTCCATTACTACAAGAATATAGGTTATCTTTAGTTCAATTATCACAGTGCTATGATGTTTGGTGCTCGACACACATCTCAGGTGTCACAAGCATTAAATTCATTTATAGGATGAGGCTCATAGAATCAGTCTCTCTATTATAGAAGAAATACAAATGGTAATTATCTGAATACCAGGGCCCCTCAACATATAAAATCATAGTAAAGAAACAATGTGAAATGTGAAATGACAATGAAATTCTATGGAGATGATAAGATGTTTTGGATGATCATGCTAGACCATATAAAGTGAGAGTTATGATTCTATTAAATTATTCTTTTATATGAGTGTTGATAGATTATAGTGGATCTCATCCATTCATTAGTTCTCGTGCCTTTGAAATTCTATGTTTAAAATGTGAGATGTTTCTTCTATGATAAAACATCAAACTCCACATGATGAAAGTGATTGTTGGGCCTTCATGTGTAGATATTGTTCTATAACATTTGATGGATCTTAGATGAAGTGGCACTTCTTAGTGATGGAGTTGGATGTTTATGCTATAATCCTAGGTATAGATTGCTGGACAATTTTTAAGGATCAAGAGCACTATTATTGATGTACAATGAGTTTCATGATTGAGGAAAACATCAAGCATCTCTTCAGCAGAGAGAGGGTTATAATGAAAGGTGTATTGGGCATGGTGGAACAAGTGGGGGGAAGAAATCGTAAAAGATGTCGGCATTATCTTTAATATAAATGGAAGTGACATAATAAAATAGTTTTCCAATGATTGTCGATCAATTTCAATATTTCATTCCAAAGAACATCTCGGTGATACCACTTATAATTGAAGTATAATATACGATTGATCTTCTTCTAGAGACATTACTATTTCCCTCAAATTTTATAGGATGGAATAAATAGAATTATGGGAACTGAGTGGGAATTTTTATCAGAAGGAAAGCAAAGACCTCATTCTGCTAAGCACATCTCTATGGTCAGGAATGGGTTTCATCATAAACAATGTAGCCTGAACCCTAAGGATATGTGTTGATAATCATAAGCTTAGACATTTTAATATAATGAAAATATTTCCACTACCATGAAATTATAACCTATTTGATCAATTTATGGGATCCTATTTGATATCTAAAATTCGCTTTTGATATGGATACCAACAATTGTGGTTTTGGATGGAAGATATTTCCAAGAATGATTTCTGAAGAAGAGAAATCCATTTGGATTATGTGGTAATTCCTTTCAGTCTTACGAATTCAACAATGGCCTTTAGGGATTTTATTAATCGATTTTTTCATATATATCTGGATTCATTTGTTCTGGTGTTTTGTGGAAGATATATTCATTTTTTTAGTGACAAGGACTGCGCCTGAGACAAACATGGTAATAATGTTGGGAATAATGAGAGATCTTCGTTGGTATGAAAATATATCAATGTGTGATTTTTGGATAAAAGAGTAATTATTTCATGGCTATATGTTTTCTGAAAATGTTGTTTTCGTGCACCTAGAGAAGATATAAGCAATGATCTTGGGGAAACCTCTAAATAATTTGTTTGATATATGAGGGCTACTTAGTATAGCTAGTTACTACTAACACTTTTTGTGAGACTTATCATGCGAAGCATCCTAATGATATCCCTGATAAAGAATGATGGTCCATTCTAATGGACCAAGGAATGACTGATGTCTTTAAAAGATTTGAATTCTCATATTAGATTGACACCCATACTGATTTTACTAGATTCAGGATAGAGTGATGTGGTGTACTATAATTTTTTAGGATTTATTTTGGGTTATGTTCTCATGCAAGGAGATCATGAGGTTTCTTATTGTTCATGGACATTGAGAGTCCATTAAATGATCTACCCAACTCATTAGATGAGTTATCTATAGTCGTTCCTGCTTTGAAGACATTGCATCACTCTCTCATTGGTGAGAAATTTTTTTGTGCTCACAAATCGTAATAGCATGAAACATATTTTCTCACAATGAATTATGTACCTGAGGAAAAGGAGATGGATGTAGTATCTCATGATGATCTAAACTGACATGAGGTATACACCGATAAACGTTAATTCAGTGGTTGACGAATTAAGAATAAATTAAAACACTCAGCCTGTAAAGGAAGCCTTAGATGTATGTCAGTTGATGTCGGTACTAGCCGAAATCTGTATGGATTGAGAACAATGGGGTGATATGGAGGTTTTATTTTCTATTATAGTGGTTTTTGGTTTAGTATGATTGATTGAAGTAGTACAAATATCTGATGTAGAATTCCTTATTATGATTTCAAAACTGAATGTTGGGGAGACCATTGAGGTTTGAAATCTTTATGAGGGATCAGTATTGTTGTTTATAGATCAGATTTTTATACCAATATATTGTTAGGAACAACATATTAATGTTTACCAATATTCTAGATCAACTCTACATCTGGGAAAATAGAATATGTATAAGGCATTGAAGTCGCAATTTGGGTGGATCCAAATGATAAAGAAATATGGCTGAGTTCATTTTAATATTATTTACATGCCAACATGTTAGGACAGACCAATAGAGACCAGTGGGTATGTTTCAATCATTAATTATCCCTACGTGGAAATAGAAGCAGATAGCGATGGATTTTGATACAGTTCTCCCATCAATACTTTAGATACAAAATTCCATATGGATGATAGTGGATCAGCAAACCAAGTTGGCTCAATTCATTTCAATTTTTGAAACTCATATAATGTGGGATCTATCAAAACAATATATCTGAGAAGTGATAAATATAAATGTAATACTAGTTTTTTTGGTCTCAGATACATGTTCGTGTTCAAGTCTCATATATAGAAATCCTTAAAGATTTCGATTGTAACTTAGTTAACCATGAGTCCATCATATTATCCTCAGACAAAAAAAAATTGAACAAACGATACAATAATTGGAAGACATGATGATGGATTGGGTATTGGATTATGGTGAGTAATGGGGGGATCATATTCCATTAGAGGATTTCTAATAAAATAAAAAACTATCAGGCCTTGATATATATGGATTTATTTGAAAGGTTGAAAGTGCACCCTTTTCTTTTTCGATTGTGTGGGGTGGAAATAAGGGAGACTTCAATAGTTGTTCCTAGTCTTGACTATAAAACAACATGGATGATTTTTTTATCAGAAATATGATAAAGATTTCATGGATTCATTATAAATATAATGTGGTTCATCACCAATGATCGTTGTCATTTCCCATAAGTGATCATGTTTTCTTGAGTATCTATCCAAGGCTTCGACATCATCATTTTGGGTAGTATGACAAGTCATCTCCTAAGTACGTTGGCCATCTAAAAAATTATAACATGTTGCAGAGGTGGCATATAGGTTGTCATTGAGCCGGATTCTTCCTTGGTAGAAATCATGGTGAAAATTTTTGATAGGAAAGAGGATTTCTTCCATGTAAAGATCATCGGTCTGTAGTTGGGATTATGGAAACATGGTAGAATCAGAAAGATACATGGGAATGTGAGAAGGAAATTAAAGAGTAATGGATGAAATAGTTTCTTGGATTTTATGGTATTATACATTCTAAATAATTAAATATCAAATGTGTCAACCATTTACTACCCCTTGTTTTGGTTATGTAACCTTAAATTGATTATATTTATGGTTATAATGTGCAAGTGTGGAGGATGGGAGAGTTTAGAAAACATTCAAGATGTTTTTAGTGCCAAATGAGATGTTCATGGTTTATTCATAGATTTTCCAAACTGTGCAATGGTCTTAGGAGAAAACATGCACACATGACATTTCAGGATTGTGGAAATAATGTGGTTTTCCATGGTTTTCTTACCCATGCGGTCTAACCATGCACATAGAGAATGTAAGAGCCTGTTTTTAAGATCTTACTTTTATCACCTGAATTCATGTTTTTTTTCCTAAATGGCCACAATTCAATATTTATCTTGATTTATGACTGGGGAACCTCTCCTGAGTATTTATGAAAAGATTTTAGGCTCTTCATTTGCATATGAATGTCAAATTCTTTTGATAAGTGATGTTCTTCTTCATTTTCCTCACACTCCTTTAGATCTACATATATCCACTTCTCCTCTTCCATTTTTTCTCATCACTGCACCTGTTTTGGGTAGATATAAACTGGTGGATGCCAAATATGATGATATTTGGTATTTTTTGTGATTGGATAAGGGATCTAAAGCCTTTTTTTGGGAGAATCTGAACATTTTCTAGAGTGTTCTCCATCAGTTATCAGTTTTCACCAAAACCATCATGTTATGTGGCTTATCTCATTACTCCACATAGAATAACATATTACCATGCCTTCAATTTGAATATCATATGTAGAATTTTTTGTGATTTGGTTTGTTTATAAATCATTGGAACTCTTCTTTTGGATGGATTAGCAAATTGGGAAAATTGGGAAAAATTGGTTTTTGAATAAAGTTCCTTTATTCTTGATTTGAAAATGGAGATTTTCTCTAATTTTAAAACATGCGTTGGATTATATATTTTTAATAAAATTTAATGTTTTATTAAAATGAAAAAGATTATTTTGAATTTTTTTAATTCATTTATTTTCAATAAATGTGTAGTTATTATAAAATGGATTGATTTTGCAATTTGAAATGGTTATGAATACATGGTATGTATGATCTCATGTTGATAGGCCTTGATTGAGGGATGTGTACCAATGGGGTACAAGGTATTTGAACTTAATGATGTTCCATGTGTCAGTGGGAGACAAGGTGATAATATGAAAGAACAATCATGAGTATGAAACATTAAAATGATACATGCATGGGTGTGTGTTGTGGGCCACGGGTTGGGTATGACACAATGATAAAGAGAATTTTTTTTAATTAATAATTTTATTTTTTCTGTAGGTATAACTAGAAATAAATTTCATTAATGTGAACCTGTTTTCATTTTGTTATAGTTGGTTTATTAACATGTTTATGTTGTCTTATAAACTAATATGTAGATTTGTTTTATATAAACATTGATAAATTTTTTATAATAGTGGTGTGAGTTGGGAAGTCATTGGATAAAACCTACATAGTTTTATACTCACTCCTTCTTTGTCACATTGGTGATTTTGCAGATTCTATCTTTTGAGACAGGGGAAAAGGTAATGATTCATATGTGTTTAGAAAAACCTTGTGATACATGGGTTGTTTGGGGATGTTAGATCTTAGAGCTTGTAGATCACAGATTCATGTGTCTTTTTGGAGTGTTTAGTTTCTCTTCCAATGCTTACATTGATAATTAATGTTTCTTCAACTAGTTAACATTGTTGAGTTGTTTTAATAAATGAATTGGTTGTGTTGCCTTGTTATTATTCAAATATCATGTAGTGAGTAGTTTAGTTATGGTTTCTTTATTTAGTGGTGTATTTCATAAGGAGTAAATAATTACCCTATGGAATTTGAACCCCTTCAGAATTTATATCAAGCCTTTGGAGTATTGCGAATGCCCCTTAAGGAGAGGTACTAATTATTTGTATTGACAAGCCAATCAAAATATGTGGTTAATTAAATGAAAAATGTTCATCTGCTCAAAAATAAGAAATTACAATAAGCATTCAAATGAGAAATTGAAAAAGTACGGGAAAAATATAAAAATTGTTGAGAGGCATTGATATTTTTTTTGGAAATTCATATTACTCTTAAATATATTATTGGGATAGGATACGAACATGGACAGAGGAGAGTAACAAAAATGAAATTTATCCTAAATTCATACCTAATATATCAAATGAAAAACATTTATAAAATGCACACACAAAATATGATATATCTTTGATTATGAAATCTATTTATCAGAATCCAATAAAGTAAATTTAGTTTCTCATTTCTCTTATCATTAACATTTTTGTAACCAAATAGATTTGGGTACCAAAGTCATTTTTAATTTTAAACTTGTATTGTAGGGGGAATGTTTGATGACCTATAATGGATGTCATTGGTCCATAGAAAATAGTTTTTCATGAAATATAGTTTCACAATATTCATAATTAAATAGAATTATCATGTTATGTGGTGGCTACGTGACCATTTATGAAAATAAAAATTGAAAATGGGTTTTCTTGTAATTATGGTTTTTATGTTATGTATTAAAATAATTCTTTAAATAATATGGATTCAAAAAATTATTTAATTCATACATATTTTTTAAATAATAAAGTTTATTTTTAAGGTTAAGAAATTTTACTTTCTCAGAATGTTTCATGCTTGAGTTCATTTCCTAATGAATCATATATTTTGTAGAGGATACTATGCCATTATAACATTAACTCACATTGGAATCTATCTATAAAAGTATTATTAAGGATCTCCATAAACACAAGTTCCCAACTAATAAGGTCTATGAACTCTGTCGAAATGTGAAAAAATAGAAGGTTTATTTAAATCTAATGATTGATGTTTTAACTTCCCAATCACTCATGTTGTTTCAATGGTTGTATTGGGATCCTATATAGTTTTTATTATTAATGGTATATGTTTTGTAATGTATTTTTATATGTATACTTCGGTATATTTTATAGCCCACAAAACTGAATCCTTCTCTTATTTTACCATGCGTGCTAATTATGTAGAAAATATCAATTTGATTCAAGATTAAAACATTATGGAATTATCATTTCGTCAGTTTTAAAATTCAGAATTTGAATTATTTTGGTCAAAAATTTTCTACAATCATAAATTATGTACTCATAATACACCTAGTATAATGTTTCTTTTGAAATAATAAATTGAACATTATAAGAGATAAAATCAATCATGTTAAATGTGTATGATCTGCCATTCTATTTTTGGTAAGAAGCAGTTAATACATCAATTTATATTATCAATAGAATATTAATTAGACATATTCTTAATATTACTTATTTAGGTTGAGGAATATTATGAATCCTAGAGTTGGTTAAATTAAAGACTCTGGTTTCAATGTATTTGGTCAAAAAACTAAGGATAATTTGGGGAACAAATTTTCCAGAAGGGATGAAGGAATTTTTATTGGTTACTAAACTTATAGAGGAGAATTTGTAGTTTTCAATAAGAAGTAAAAAACAATGGAAGAATCATTTAATGTAAAATATGATTAAACTGATCAACATGAGACTAATACATCCTCATATATCAATTAGTATTATTTAATTTCCATGAACATAAACAACAATCCTATAGATTCTATTGTAAAACAAGAAGAAAAATCCTCATGTTCTAAATAATTTCTAGAAAATATAGATCCTGAACCTGAATATACAAAAGTGACCAGTCCCTATTTCAAATTATATGATTGATATGTTAAGTACCCTCCATTATATTATTTTTTAGGAGATCAAAATAGAGAATCTCAATCTAGTACTACTATTATAAATTAGACTGAACATCATTATTTCTTTTCTCAACTTGAACATATGAACATAAATGATTCTATTAATGATAAATTATGTGTAATAGCAATGAATGTAGGCTAATTGTTTTAAATTATCAAAGTGTGGGAATTTGTAGATATAACCCAAGACACCATGAATAATGACACTAAATTGGTATTTTTTAATATAGTTGATGATATTGGAAATATAGTATTATACAAGGATATTCTTGTCACATAATGTTAGCTTCAACAATAAGTGATTTACAATGAGGGATCTTTTCCCCTCTTTCCATATGTGAATTTATACGAATCTTTCTTTCATATCTAACACATATTCATTTTAATCAATATAAAAATAATTTTAAGAGGACATTCTTAACTTTTTTATAGTCGAGGATTTTTTTGTATAAGAACTATCTAGTTTAGAAAATCATCATATTCATAATCATCTATTTGAATTAACTAGTGGATAATATGGTATAAAAAATATCCTTAATCTTGGGAGGATAGGCTTAGTAATTTTTATATATCAAAAGGCCAATCCTAAGGAATAAATGATTCCACCATTTTCCTAAAATAAATTTTCGCTTATGTAATAGAGGTACAAATATATATTGATGTTATTACTTTTCGATCTTGAAATAATATAATTTTTACTGATGTTTATAAAATTGTTGAAAACAAATTTGAAAATTTTTTAATGGGTGATCTCAAATTCTATCATGGATTATTGATTTTCTAAAATATGAATAAATTATATGAAATAAAGTAAATATATAAAAGATCTTTTAATAAATTTTAATCTTTCTAGCACTAAAAGATGTGATACTCATATAAGTACCATTTTTAAATTAGCTCATGATGAAATTGGGAAACCAATCTATCAAAACAGTTACAATGGTTAAGTTGGAATTGTTCAATATGTGACTACTAGTTAATAAGATATTATCTTTGGTGTGTCTATGTGGTCTCATTTTCATGAAAAACAAATAGAGTAACAGTAACGTTATTTCAATAGAATTTTCAAATACCTCTAATATAATTCTAAAATATAATTTTTTTACCCTTTAGGACAAGAATTTGTTTTAGTAGGTTATTCTAATGCTTATTTTGGTGGATGTATTTTAGAATGAAATAGAACCTATCGAATATGTATCTTTTTAGGCATATGTCTACATTAATGTTGTATTAAAAATAATAAAATAGTTTGGTATACAAGTACATATAAATACATAGATGAAGGTAGTTTCTTTGAATTTTTTTTTCATGAAACTCAAGCTACTAGAATATCAAAATCATTTCTTCAATTCCCTATAAAATATGACAATACAAGTGTAGTAAACATATATAAAAAATGATGTCTCTAATTCTAGGAAAAACTCATTGATATATGATCTAACCTTTTGAGATATATTTTTAGAAAAGGATTTATTAATCAACAATTTATTGGCATAGAACATTTTCCAGATGATATATTCAATAAGCCTTTGAATTACGAATTAATGAATTATATATAACAATAATTAGGATTTGTATATTTTTTTATGTTTAATGTCCTATTTTTGGCTTGTCATATTTTTATCTTGTCATTCCATGGGCTTGTTATGTTAATTTCGGGGCAAGTCATTATCCTGTCATACCATTGGCTCTACATACCATCAGTTTTTCATATTTTTGGTCGGTCATAAAATTGGTCTTTTATATTAGGGGATTTTCATGCAATTGGCTTGTAATACTAAGGATTAATCATTCTATTGAATCTTTGACATTGCAAAAATTTTATATTTCAATATATTTCGAACATCTATTTTATATCCTAGTTTATTTTATTTCAAACTCATGAATTTTGTTTTTTTTTCGTCATATTTATTTCAATTTAATATATAATATTTATTTAGGATTACCAAATATTTAAAATGAAATGAAAAAATGTATGTCTTTTCATAGGAAACCATGATCCCCACATGATTCAAATGTATGTCTCTCTTGAGCCAAGTTAAATCCTTTCATCACTCCTTGTTCAATCCATATCATTACCTTCGACTGAACATTTCATGTTCATATTATTTCCCATAATAAAGCATCCATTAGTGTCATTTCCATTGAATTTTAGATATTCAATTTTGTGTAATAAGGAATCGATTGTTCCTGATTCGGTTTCTCTGATTAACCCCAAGATTGTTAGTTGAGTTGGTGTACCATAAAAGGATGTAATATAAAAATGGATTCTATTGATTATTTCCCTATTACTTATGGTAATTCTACATTAATGGTTGGTAGGAATTGGTTTTGTCTAATAAGACGCCTTTTTACCCGAAGCTGGTATATGTCTTTTATCAGATCATGGAGTTTGAATTAAATATTAATCATGTTGATTGGATTAGAAGCAATGTAAAAGGACACGTGTATGATTTTATTTACAATAAAATTTAATAAGTATTTAAATGTACTTAATTATATATTCTTTTATGACTACCATGGAAGCATCCAAAAAGCTAGTGATTTGTCTTTTATAAGGATTCCCTTTCGATGGTAATCAGATATTGTTCAAAAAGAAGGTATTTTTCCTTGGAATTTGATGGAAATTATACACTGTTGTTCAGGTTCGTATAGTACATTAAATTCCCGAGTAAGGGTGATTTTTTAAAACTAGGATACCATGATGTCCATATCCTATCTAAAATGACATAAGGAGACCTGATTAATCTCTATAGATATCTAATGGATCATCTATGTGAGATGGTAAAACATTCTTATATATCAAAATAATTTATCTCTCCTATGATTATTTCTACCATGGTAATGTCTTAGATCCATTTTTGTGACGATGAACTCTCTGTGATTAATTGTAATGGTTTTTACATAACTAGTGGAAAATGTTCAAGAATAAAAATTTGGTAGAAACCATAGAAAAATTAATGAGAGGGAGGTTCTGAGAATCTGTATGATGAATATAATTTGGTTTATGATTAAGGAAGACCAAAAGATGAATCTTATAAGAGTTCAGAGCCTGAGGAATATTGAATTACTAAGAAGTAGAAGATTATACTGACGAAGAAGTAGACATGGAATAATTTTTTGATATAGGGAGTGACCCTAACTATTCTGAAAAATAATTTACATTAACCTTTGGAGCCCCTAGACTACATAAGCGATTTCAATAAAGGGACAACAATGTTTTGGGTGATAACGAATTGAATGAGGTCTCTAGAGATGATATATATAAAAGATAAAAATCTGGTAAAAATGATAGTGATGATGATGATGAGGAGGAAGAAAAAAAGTAACAATAAGTTGGTGATAAAAAAGAGTCTATAGATGATAGAAGTGATTATAAACCAGATGATAATAATGAAAGAATCAGTATTAAATATGTGGAAATGACTATAGAGATTAAGGATGTATTTTTTGAGGGGGATAATTATGCATCAGTGGAGATTTTCATGTAACTCTATTTGATGATGATGTTGATGAATGTTCAGGTGCCTCACCTCATGATGTTTTAGATTTTGGTATGATAGAGTAAATGAGAGTTATATCTGCTTTGTAAAAGTATGTTTCCAATCATGTGAAGATGGAATTTATTGAGGAAAATCTAGGAGGGAATAATTAGTTATTATAAATGATCATAAGTCTCATGAGGATCAATGTCTAGAAAGTGATACCAATGTCGTTGACTCAAAATTGGATGTTTAGATGCCAGATGCACCCACTGTTCATACATAGTTGGAAGACGAGCATGTCAGTTTTAAACACTATGTGGCTACTAAATGTTATGAAGGTCTGAGGATTCATGAATTTTCAATTTTTTTACTAATGTGTTACCTCTTATGATAGTATTTGATTCTGTGAGTTGGGTTGACCCTATGGAAGATGAGTGGGGATGAATATATTTTTCCGCAAGAAGTCCTCATTGGGTGATTAAACTATTATTATTATTGAAGCTAATCCATTGATATCCTTGACTTACCATGTTAATATTAATGTTCTTCTAGAAAATTTTAGTTATGTGTGTCATGTACCTAATCCTCCTCCATCTCCACCATTTTCTCTAATGGATATAGTCACTGAAGAATACTTAAAATTTTTTAGTGAATGAATGGTGGGTGAGATTCAAAGTGTGTTAGAAATAAAAACCCTTATTTGACAAAACATTGTGAAGAATATGGAAGATACATATTTGAATTGGTTATTCAGAAAATCCCACCTATGATGATGGATATTGTATATGAGATATAAATTTACAACTAGTTGATAATTTTTGTAATGGAATCTCTAAATGCTTTTATAGAGGAAATAAAATCTTGGTATAATGAATCCATTGATGGTAATAATAAATTTCATGGGGATACATTGTTAGATTATTTTTTGGATGTTGTTCCTCAAATAGGAAGTGATGTTGATCAGTTGAGATTTATTATAAGATACGTTCTTAGATCTGCATATATCAGTTATTCTGATAGTTTCATAGATCATAACCAAAAAACATAAGTATAATTTGGACAATATTCTAAAGATGTTTCCTAGCTATGAAAATTATTTTTATGATGAATTTGAGACTATAAACAATTCCATCATTTTTTATATCTCTTAGATCTATGTCGATCATGATCCGGATTTTCATTTTAAATTCTGGGATGAGAATCATCGGCCGCCTCTTATGACATAAGCATTCATTGAGAAAGATATAAAAATCAAGGAGATGACCACAGTTTAAAACAATTTCATGGAAGGATAATTTTATATATTTAGTGTAATATAATGGAGTCAATAGATTATGATGGATTTTTTTCATTTTCATGATGTATTTTATTAATTATCAAGGCCAAGAAGTGGTTTCTCATTCATCCATTCTCATTACTTGTCTGTTCTCTTTCAGACATAGAGTTATAGTTGGTTCCCCAGTAAATTTGTTAGCTAGTTTTCACACATTTTCTATGGAAACTATGCTTGTTGTGTGACATCATTATCCAGTTGTTATTTTGGATTATCCTCCCCATCAGGCTCTTACTAGTCATTCATATGGGGATCCCTCTACTATTTCTCATGTTGATCCCACTACCATAACAAAAGAGCTAGAGAAGTCCATGACTAAAGTCAAAGAACATATGGATTCCTCTCCAATAAATTATCCTTTGATTTATTTGGATTAGTATATACTATATTTGATGGTAAATAAATTGAATTTTATTTGTGATCATTATTTGGAAAATAATTTTTATCTGATTTTATGTCTTTTTTCTATTAAATTTGTTTTATGTCTCTATTTTTTTTATTATTCCTTATTTTAATATATAATTTCTCATCTTCTTTAAATTTTTTATAATACTAAAAGGGGGAGAATTTTTATATCATGTGTGTTTATGATTTGTGTTTATGATAATTATTATGAAATAATGTTTGTTTTGAATTATTTTTTGGAATTATATTTACGTCTGAAACTTTTTCTCATTATACATATATTTGATACATCCATTTTTATTAATATTTTAACATACCCAATTTCACATATAGTGTCATATTATTCATTAATTATATTTAGATAATACCATGGATATCATTTTTAAACTTGTGTAATACCTTTGATGATCTATTTTACATTTATAATATTCTCTTCATGCAATGATTATTTATCATAAATTCGATGCCATTGTTGACCTACTAGAATTAATGATAACAAAATCATATATTAAATAATACTAATGAATATCATGTTTACTGGAATATATTATGTATTTTGAGAATAGGTGAAAATCTGTCTTTGTATGATAAATGGTTGAGTTAGACACTCTTTTATATAAAACACCAAAAGTATAAAAATATCTAAATCTTAGACACCACCAGGATATCACACCATTAGACAGTCATACCTCTAGGTAATTTATTTGAAAACATATGATACATCATTGGTTGACACAATTCAATAATTTCATGAAATTGGAAGAAAAATGTTGATATGTATGAGATTAATCATGATGAGTCAATGTCAATGTCACACTACCAGACTCATACTACCAACACTACATGAATTGTCTATGTCTAAGACACCATAGGACAATATATGGTCTGTTGTTAGACCATTAAAATAGTAAAATTTTGTCTATTTATAAATCAACAGTTGTTTTATACAACCAGTCCTTGACACGGTTAGAGATTGAAACTGGTAGAGATCGATAATCCAGAGCATGATACCACTAGATTTGAATTCACCTTCACAGTTTTAATTACATGACTT
Source organism: Viscum album (assembly GCA_963277665.1). Lineage (NCBI taxonomy): Eukaryota > Viridiplantae > Streptophyta > Magnoliopsida > Santalales > Viscaceae > Viscum > Viscum album. The sequence goes on along the minus strand of OY728133.1, from coordinate 963,408,702 downwards.
ATTTTGAATTACATTAAAATAATGGGTATATTCATTGAATTAAATCCATTTAATATATTTAATGACTACATGTAAAATTTTCAATAGAAAGCATGTTATAACGACCACTACGATGAACCATCTGATACAGATGTCCTAGTTGATGCTGATAAAATTAGAGAACACTATATTGTTCAAAAAAGGTAAACATAGTTATAGAGATAATAATTTTATCAATAGAAAAAAAATCATAGTAAGTGATCAGGATTCACAAAATATCATAGTTCTAAAGAAGTAAACCTAATTAAAAACATCAAGAGATATCCTAGTGTCAACAATCGATTGAGGGAAAAAAACCTTGATCACATCACATGCTTTCCTCTATTCATAAATCCAGAGTTGCAACAATATATTTTCCAGAATATTTCATACAATCCCAACTCGTTCTTCCTTACTTATTCTAATCATGAATAAAAAGAAACATTTCAATAGATAAAGAACTTATAAACAATATACTACTATATTTCCCAATTTTGTACAGTATTTAATACATTTTAAGTGTTGTATGATATAAAAAGTTTTATATATTTACAATACCTCATGTTCTCAATTTTATGATATTTATATATTATATTTCACATTTATTTCATGTATATCCCATTAATAATAGTGGTGGAGGTCCTTATGTGGCCTATTTGTTATTTATATGATACATAATTAAGGAAAAGTTCATGTGTGACCATGATAGTTATAAATTGTTAAATAACCCTTTAATAAGTTATTGATAATCTAGTTCATTTTATATAAATATTATTATGCTGGGTGATCACCATGCAGAGAGAACTAAGTCATGACTTTAGACTGAACCTATATTAGTCAATATATCTAGTACTATTTTTATTATTTTTTATTTTATTTCCACATTAAAATGAGAAACTATTTTAACTATAAAATAAAATTTATACATTGATAGTTTTTCTAATTTTTGTTCATATTCTATTCTGATCATGTATATTTATTTAAAAGGATTCAATAATATTGTGCATTCTTCATCCGATACATATTCAATATTTAAAAAAATAATTACAAAGAATATGATATATTTATCATAGTACTTATTTGGATAAAATATCATATATTTTATTATTATAGGGATTCGAAAATAATCCATTCTCTAAAAATAATTTAGGTACTCAATTCAACTCCCCCTTGACATACTGTCTTTGAACATTATATTTGTATAGATTAACTGATTTTATCCAGGATATGATATTTGAATGGGTTCACAAAATATAATTGATTCATCCTAGTATCTTTGGTTTTGCCTTCCATCATAAATAATATTATCATATTATATTCCATACGCAATTGTTCCCTTATAAATTTTTCAATAAGAATTTATATGAAACATTATTAGTTAACAATATAACTATTATATCTTTTTGTCTCCATTCCAACATTAATATACATTCCATTTATCATTAATTTCATTATAATAATCTATTTTAAGAAATCATTTTACAAAATTTCATGTTTGAAATTTATTCTGTCAATTTCACATAGCATGATACATTTTTAGGCACCTTACTAGGTTATTCAACATTAACAAGTAGAAACAATATTGATTTATTTTATTGGACATATTGACACCCATATGATTTTAAATATGTTATGAGTTCCTACATTTATTATAATCAATAACATTGAATATCTATACATTGGCATAACTAGATTTACCATGATTGTTGGCAAAATGTGGTTGGATGCCAGTCTCCCTCATGCTACTCTCATAGCATGACTAATTGATAAATTTTCCATCATTGGTTCTCATAATACTTTTTTTCATGAATATTTTGAATTATAGGGAAGATAGTTTTCAATGAAATATTCAATTTAATATAATTGATAAATATTTACCATATAATATTTATAATTTTTATTTATGCTAATAGGTGAAAATGATCTCTCACTCTTTTGTATATACGGAAAGGCATTACATACGTAGGGTGAGCATACAAGTACACTCGGTAGGGAAAACCAAAGACTCTCATGGAAAAGTGGAGAGTCAGTCTAATTCCATTTGAGAAAAGAAAAACCAAAACACCGGGCAAGTGAAACTATCCACCCCAGCCTCACCAAGGCACACTCTCCAAATAAATCAAGGAAAGTAATGTATAGTAATAGCACATCGATATTTCGGTACCCCGTGCCACTTTCCCATTGGTTATTGAAGACATCATACGTGACGTTGTACATGGGTAGTACTTGAGGTCAACAGACATGAAATATGACTCATCTATATGTCTTATTCCCTTATGTACATGGCTTTATATTCATTCCACAATTCCATGGACATGTTCTATTTGGGTTAGTGTCCCCTTGTTCATCCATTAGAGGGTCTTGTATCATTTCCATCCATATCAGTATGATACCGACAATAGGACATTCTAGATAGATTCAGAATCCCTCCTAGTGGCAAGGTGCGATATCCTCTACCCATTATTGACCATGAGAAGAGTTAGGTATCTATGTGAAAAATACTTTAGGATTATGATCCTTCACATATTATATGAATCTAAATGATCCATGGTATATAGACTATCCCTATTAGTGATCCTCATACATGTATCGTGATATTTTCCCTACTTCAGAGTGAGTTCTCTCAGAATGAGTGAAAACGTTATCACTTATAATCTATCAGTGAATCTATATCTCTTATGAAACATCACAATAAACATAAATCTCATAAAGATGTCATCATAGATATCATATTCATGAAGTGAGTTCACTAGTACTTGCCCTACATGGAATCCTGGAACTAAATCCCTAGCTTGGGTATGCGGTCATTATGACTTACTTCAAGAATACAGCTCTAGGTTTCATGTTTATCCATATATGTTTTCTCTTGTTATACGATTTTTAGAAATATATTATGTAGAGATGATTGTCCACTTACATTTTTTTAGCTTTATTTTTTTCAGGTTCCTCTTTTGAGTATTGTTATACTGACACGTGCACGGGTTTTTCTCACACATGTCATGTCTTGTGCAAATTAGTGGCATTTTTGAGATAGTTGAGGGTGGACCAGAACCAGACTGAGATATGTCATATTCCATAGAGTCTGAGGGGTTTTTACTTCTATGAGCATCAGTACCATACATATTTCATCATTAATGGTTGGACTTTATAGTTGGAAGACTCTTTCTGTTGGTGGGATTGTACTCCATCCCTATTCACTTTACAAACTTTACATTTCATTGTACATTGTTGGTTTGATTTAATTTTCTGGCTGAATTTTGTTCCTTAGTGGTTTTTATGTTTCAATATTTTTTTGATTAGATTTCTGTTCGTTTGTACTGGTTGTTAAGAAATGGCACCTATGTTAGTTATATTCCTACTCAATGCTATTCACTATCCCATGGACTATTAGGGGTGGGATTGGGGAGTCGCGGAATAGGCCCACTGGGATAGGTCATGATATAGTGGTATAAGAGGAAGTCAATTCTATCATAGACCAAGAGTCTATGGGATTGGTTTGGGGAAATAGTGTTTATTATTTCAGGAATGGCCTTTATGCCAAGGACTCCTGTGTTGGTGTAGGAAGCCAACATATCCATACATCAGTACTCCTATAACTTTTATTCGAATTGGTATATGAGAACTGTAGTTGTAGGGATGCAAAGGAATGGTACATAAATCACATAGGAATGGGATTTTTTTTCATGTCCTTTTGTTTCAACTATCCTGATATATTGTGGAACCATGGTACCTCTAGCTTCTTTCCATGATTAATCCACAACATGTACCCTCTAGGATTCGGTGACTCAATCATGAGGATGACCCCATCAGTGACGAGGCATCAGTTAATGGACCAGTTCCCTAGGAGATACATCCAAGTTTTGCACCTGTTATACCACCAACATTGGAGCATCATGTGGCTCTTGCAGTACTAATAAATGAGGAGAACATGCTGAGTGTTCTCCATCAGTTTCAGAGATAGGGACCCCTCAGGTTGTGAGAAAATTCGTACCCTCAAGAAGATGAGGATTGTCTATTGGTGGTGATCATAGTTTTATATTTTTTTAGGACACCATAAATCACATTTATAATCCTAGTAGAGAGCCTTATTTATGGTTTAGAATGATTATTTTTGTGTGTGAACATTAAAACTCACAATGAGGAGAAAATTTCATGGAACGATTTTGAGTGACTCTTTATGGAGGACTTCTCTCCAATTATTCTGGGAGCAGTGAGTATCTATGAGATTCATCAGCTCTAGTAGGGAATTATAACAATGTATAACTATTCATTGAGGTTCACTAACCTCTCTATGTACTCAATGGATATCGTCATGTATCACTACATTCGAGATCAGAATTTTGAGAGGCGGTTGCAACAGAAGATTGGATCGAATTTCTTGCCTCTATCCATTTAGACTTATGTTAGAGTTCATAAGATAGCATTGGTGATCAAGATATTCATGGAAGAGAAGAGTCAACCAGTGGAAGTTAGCGGTAGGCAGACTGGCACATAGGCCTCGACAGTGAAGAGTGGACATCCGACATAGGGATTAAGATGTGGGATTTGTGAAAAGAGGACCCAAGATAAAGGATCTATAGTCTGGGGTTCTCAGGAAGGATCCAGTCTTCCTATGGAAGGATTATTCTACTCATGTGACGATAGGGGATGTTGCACTAGAGATTACATAACCCATCGAGCCACTGATATGTAGTTGATAGATGATCATTCATGGTAGAGGCAGAAAGTGGAGCATGCACACCTTCTAGGCAGCGGGCATGGAAGATTAGAAAGGATAGCTTCATAAGCTAGAATATGCCTTCACATACTTCAATCACCACCCCTAGGAGGTCTGTACAATTCCCAGGGAGTTTGGGGATTGGGGGGGGGGGAATCTATATGCGATTGAGTTGTATGACCCAAGGAATCCTCAGATGATCAAATGGACGATCTATGACTTTTCTACATTATCCTCCATAATTATATTCATATGTTCTAGCCATTACTTCCTCAGCACATGTCTTCTATGAAACCTTGAGATTTTGGGGTAGATTTTTACTCAACCCTTATGCTTGGAGGCAACATCGGGAGGAGACTCGATAATCATGAATATTTATAAACAATGTGATCTTATCAATGGAAGTGCGGGTTTTGGTTGGAAAATGTTGGTCGAAGCATTAAGGCCTTAGGTCTTCATTATAAGTTCAAATTGTTTATCTACTATTCATCACCAGATTTTCTGCTTTAGGTGTGGAGTGTAGTGTGCCAGTAGCGATGGAATGAGGATTCATTTTTATGGTAAGAAGGAGACATAAGAAGAATATGGGAGGATCATTCATAGAAGGGTGCATATGATGACTCATGTTTTAGATAGGTGTACCCCTGGAGAGATATTTGTTATGATCTATGAGTTCCTAGAAGTGGATGTAGAGTTTGAGGACATCTACCACAATGATGTTCTAGGATTAACATTTCACTAAGAGATTGAAATCTACAATGACTTACACCCATGGACATCACATACATCCTCACTAGCATATCAGATGGGTCCTATAGAGATTCATTATTTGAGGATGTAAATTTAGGATTTTCATAGAAGGGATTCATAAGACCTAATGTTTCACCTAGGGGGAAGTTTTGTTTTCAATAAATGTAGATGTGAGTTTGAGGTTGTGCATGGATTACTAGTTCCTGAATCAAGTGTGGCTGAAGAAAATGTTTCAACTGCTAACAATATAAGAGATAGTTGATCTGCTGAGGGAGGACATTGGTTCTTGATGGTTTTCCTCAGGTAGGGTTATCATCAGCTTTGAGTATAGGATTATGATATACCTAAGATTAATTTCAGATGCAGATGTAGTCACGATGATTATATATTGATGAATTTTGGTGTGAGAAACGCCCATACAGTGTTCATGGGACTTGTGAACCAGATATGCCATCCATACATTGACTTTTATGTAGTAGTCTTCATCAGTGACTTCCTTGTGTACTCTCCATTAGAAGTGGAGTATCCGAGAAACCTACAGAAGGTCCTGGGCGTAATCTGAGATCACCAGCTTTAAGGGAAGATCACGAACATCCAGTTACGGATACAATTTGTCCAAATCATAGGTCATTTAATCATTGATGATGGTGTAGTAGTTGAAACAACCATGGGTGAGGAAGTGTTAACATGGGATCCACCCCATATTGTGACAGAGGTGTGAAGTTTCCTTGGGATGTCCGGATACTACTAGAGGTTTGTCCCAATTTTCTCCTAGATATAATCACCGATGACAACCATGATGCAGAAGGCGGAGACGTTCGTATGGACGGAGATGTGAAAGAAGGATTTCTAGCTGTATAGGTAGATTTGGAGGAGCACTATGCTCTTGAGATTTACGAAGGAGGGTTTTGACTATGTAGACTTCTGCGATGCATCAGGGACAGGGTTCTGTTGTTCTCTAATGCAGAGGCATGCAATGATCACTTATGGTCTGCACCTTCTGAAACAACATGAAAAGAACTATGTGTCCCCTGATCTTGAGTAAGCAGTGGTACCCTTCTCTTTGAATATGTTTTGACATTACATGATGGGATAATGATTTATCATCTAATCAGACCACAAGTGACTAATGAACATATTCTTATAGAAGGATATGAATTTACGGAAGAGGTGATGGATGGAGTTCCTCCATTATTCGGACATTGAGGTATTCAATACTCTTGGGATGAGAAACATATTAGATTATGGACTCAGTCGGTGTTCGATTTCACATCTACTGAGTTTGGAATCAGAGCATTTGGACTTACTACAGTTATCCTTTATAGAAGGAGATGATACAAGTTATCTCCAATTGATGGTTTTCACCCCTACAGTCTTATAGAAATTAAAGGAGACACACCGAGGGGATGTTGAGTGTAGGACATTACATGCTCAGTTATCCATAGAACAAGCTCGTGATGGATCTTCTCAAAGAACGAAGAATACCATCCTTTTTAGAGGACGCACAGATGTGCCTGTTAAATTTCTGGAGGAGGGTTTGATAGTGTTTTCTAAATCTTCCTTAGTGCTACATCATAGTCTGTAAAAAATGTACCTGGCCCTTTGGTGTTAGTTCTATTCGACAAGTGTAAATATGGAAATAGTAGAGTGTGTTTCTCAATGTCGTATGTGCTAATAAGAGAAGGATATGCACTAGGTGCCAATGGTGTTAGCTCACCCCTAGAATTTTTGTAGAGAAGGTGGGATGGAATATCATTAGATTTTTTGATAGGCTTACCACGAACGTCTAGGGGACATGATTTCATCTGGATGATCAGTGAACGACTCACCAAGTTGGCCCACTTCTTAGCTATGAGGGAGTAGAGTTCCGTAGAGGGATCGGGATTCCTTTAAATATAGGATATTTTTTTCTACATAGTGTACCTTCAACGATAGTATTAGATGAAATTTCACTTTTTACTATATTAGATGTGGATAGGATTTCTGGAGGTTTTGGGATCGAGCTATGCTAGAGAACATCTCTTCATCCGAAACGGACAAACATAAAGAACAATTCAGCTTCTAAAGGATATGTATTGTGATCTTATCTTGGAATTTGTTCATAGTTGGGAGGACCAAATACCAATTTTTGTGTTTTCATATTTCAATAGCTACCACCCGACCATTTTTAAGGAACAATTTTAGGGATTGTTTTGGAAACCCTTCAGTCATCTCATTGGTGGACCGACCTCGTAGAGTCAACACTCTTGGGTCAAGAGTTGGTAAGAGATACCACCGAGAAGGTACTAATCATTCAAGAGAAAATGAATACTGCACATATCTTGTAGAAGTCATATGATGAAATGTGAAAAAGAGGTATGGAGTTAGAAAAAGGATACAATTTCTTCCATTGGGTCTCACCACATCGTGGGTTGCCGATATTAGGATGGGGTGAGACATTCTCTCAACGTTTCATCATCCCTTTTTAGATACTATGCCGATTTGGAAAGGTGGTGTACCACCTTGGTCTACCACCATAGTTTCAGTAGGTTAATTATGTATTCCACACATCCCAGCTGAGGTGGTGTGTGTAGGACACATAGTACATCATCGACTAGGGAGAACTGAACATCAAGGATGGATCAACCATCACAGATTACCTAGTGGATATCGAGGATTGGTAGGAGGGGATCCTTCATGGGTGATGAATTCCCTTGGTGCATGTTTGGTTGATGCACATGAATCTCGATGAGAGCACGTGGGAGTGGGAAGCTCCTAATAGTGCATAATACCCACTATTATTTGAGTGACCATTTTTGGGGTTTTTAGAGATGCTAAATAACTAAGGTGGGGATAATGTAATGACTTAGATATTCCTTTATTTTTAAATATTATATTGAATTTTTTCGATAAAAGTCATTGTGAAAAAGTGGGATTCTGAGTCCCTTGATTTCCAAGAATACATGTTTGATGTAATTTAAACATTTAAATAATGATAACGAGCAGTTTTACTAAAATATTTTGAATAAATTTTAAAAGGGTTCCCATATAAGAAAACCATGGGAGAAGTTTAATTCATAATACTGACATTACCTTAGTTGAGGCCTAACCTCGACTAGTGCGGGTCTAAAATCAAATTTATTTTCTGGACGTTTTAATGGAAATAAAATAAATTAATAATTTTTTTATTTTATGTGATTCCATAACAAACTAACACATTAATTTTTTTAAATGAACATTAACTCATAGTTAGGTTTATAACTTTGGAAAACTCCATGGAATCCTAGAGATCATTATAGAGGAGCCACTTCATGAGGATTCTCTATGAATCTTCATGAATTATCAACTCATGGATTTTTGTGTAGTGAGATCTAATCTAAATGGACCGAGATTAATTTTCCTATTAATTGAAAATCATGGGAGGGGTTGTTATTTTAATTATTTTCCCAAAAAATTTATTTAAACGATTAATGTGGGTCAAACCAAAAACATGTTGACCTACTGATCATTTTTTCTTGTGGGATGGTTTTATGGGGATAATTTTCAGGAATTAATCTATGAATGATTGGACTATTTATGATTTTCCCCATTTTAACCTCCTAACAGAATCAGATCAACGTCTGGAAAAATGAAGGCAAACATTTGTTACTCAATGCATTTTGTGGATTTATTCTTCACTTTTCTTTACCCCATCTTCTTTGCATTCTTCATGGGGTTATGAACAGTGGATTATTGTGCATATGTTTTGAAATCAAGAAGTCCCAAATTGGAGATCCGACATCATGATGACCTAACAGAGGTGTGAAGACGATGGTAGATGACACATCAACTTGGTTAGGATGAAATCAATTTTCGACCATTCTTCACACTGGTGATCAAAACGAGTTTCCAGAGTCATTAAAGTCTCGAAACAATTTGAATCGGTGCTTTAAGGGAGGGGTGACCCAGGATCTAGTGTTTTGAGGACAACAGGAAGGAAAATAAATGGTTGGAATATCATCTGAGACGTAGGTGGAAGAATAGAGGATTCTTAAAAAACACAATGTATATGGCATGTTGTTCGAGTGGAATTGTGTGTGGGCCCCGTTGAGTGGTGGATAGGGTTTCGAGAGACCGAATGGTTAACATAGAGCATAAAAAATTTCTCATAGTGTGTGGGCCCTTAGGAGGGACATGGAATGTATCGAGGATGGTACACAAACCTACAGTGGAGTACACGACATCTACTCCACTACATGTCCAGTCCAAGATGGATACGCTAGTTACCCTTTGTACAAGTACATGGGTTTCCAAGAACATGTCGAATTTGTGTATGGGAACACGGCCAGCATACCAGGAGCGGCCCCCAGATAGTAGGTTGTGGCGTGTCATGCTGTTACACACCATGTGTATCTCTTTTTACATGTCATGCTCTTTGACACAGACCATTGTACTAGGGTTGTACCCCGGGTCTGAGGACATGACGTGTAACACTTCTACATGATGTGTAAACTTCTGTATGTGGAATGATCTTATTGTCCACCATTCCTTGTACAAGTTCCATTTTTGTTAGTTTCCATTTTCACATTACCTAAATGGTTAGCTATGATTTCCCTCCACATAAGTATTATCCATTCAGCAAGACATTCTGGATAGAGTTAGAATCCCTCCGACAGGCTCTGAGCGAGATCCTCTAGTCAATATTGACCCTAGGAAGAGTTAGGAATCTAGGCGATCAATCATATAGGACGTTGATCCTTTACATAGAAGGGGGACCTAATTGAGTCTTGGTAGACGTTAAGTACATGGAAGTGATCCCCATTCATGTATAATGATATTTTCCCTACTTAGGTGTGAATTCTCCAGGAATAAGTGTATCTATTATCTATTCAGATCTTTTTGTGTGTCTATAGATGTCGTGAAAACTCATGAAAAAAAATACTTTTTATATGGATATCATAAGAGATATTTGAATCATGGAGTGAGTTCACCCAAATGATTGCTTATTGAATCATCAAACTGAATCCCTAGTTTGGGTTTGTGGTTGTTATGAATTACTTATAGACTACAAGTCTGGATTTTGAGTGTATCTACATATTGTTTCCCTTATTATATGTGTTGATGACATATATTGTGAAGATATGACTATTATTTTACTTTGTGACTTGATTTGTGGATTGTTTGGTACAGTAATGAATATTTTTATACTCACCCCTACATGGACGTTTCCTATATGTGTCGTGTCTTGTCATACGAGCGGCCTTTTGATAGAGTCTTGGGTAGACACGAACCGGACTGAGGATTGTGAGAATCCCTATAGGATGAGGGGATTATACCTTTATGAGTAGAAATCATAGTTCCTATTTATTTTGTACAGGATGAACTATTTAGTTTTTATAATTTTTTGGGCTTGTATTCTGACCAAGATTACATTCTACACTTTACTTTTTATGGCACTCTATTGGATGGGTTTAGTTATATGCATGCTTTATCCCACAGTAGTTCTTATATTTCTAAATTTGTGTATTAGGAGTTGTGTAAATGTGTACATGTACATAGGCAATGCCTCACATGTTATTGATATGCCTACTCAGTTCTACTCACTAGCCCCAAGCCTATTGAAGGAGGGCTTGGGGATTCGTGACACGTGTCGCACTGGGATGGGTCATGACAATGAACATGATGGATAACATGTTAATTATTCAATGATTAAATTTGGTCCATCTTCAAATATTTCTATATTTTTTATTTCACTTATTAATCTACATAGACTATTTTATGTTCCGGTTATATATTTAGACACCATTATTGGTGGCCTACTAATTTTTTCTCACACCCTACTTGGGCCACCATGGCAGATGGTTACTTGAGAAAACACTACTTGTTTATTATACTTTTTTGGGATATGGACCCGATTTTGGGTTCATTCATTGTCTATTTCATGGTATAATGTGTGTTTTGGACTAGGTTTGGACTCAGCTCCACTCTCATGGCCTTTTGATAGTTTTGATTTATGGATTTTTATTTGTATGAGTACATTTCATAAAGTAAACGATAGATTTTTTATAGAATTTGTACTTGGTAACTTGATGAATTATTTATCTTGATGTCCTTTTATGGTTGATGTTGCTTAATTTATCAATTTATGTTACTTTTATAGTGGATTCACTTTGATTACAATGAACTGTCTCCCCGTGGTTCTCTTTTGATCTGCATTTCAAGTTGGAATCTTCTTCTGCATAGGGGCATGCCTGAGGTCATATGAAAACAAGGATTGGGTAACAAGTGTTAATAGCCTTAGGGACGATGAAATCACTTATGGGATATCACAATGACATTCCATTTATAAAAATAAATGACTATTTAAATAAAACCACCACTCTAAACTGTAAAAAGATATCTACCCTACCCCCAAACCCACATCATTCATTAGAAGTAATCTTATTTGCATGCGAAAAGTATGTCCCTCATAAGAATCTCCCATGTATGGATTCAACTGATCTTATTAAGGAGTACCAAACCCCTAATTTCAAAGAGTCCCATTTTGAGTAAATTTATTTTTTCATCATAACTGATATATTTTCATCAATCATAGTTCAATATATTTATTATGAACCTAATAATGAATAAATGTTATCACTATAATTAGCTGGATTCATTAGCCTCATGTAAAATTAATATTTTTATTGTAAAATAGAATGTTCGTATTTAATCAATCATTTTAACTTGTTCTTACTTTTTCCAGGTTTATCTACCTCAATTAATTGTTTATCATCATGGAAAAATAGTTTTTGGTTTACTGGGAAACTACAAAGTCATCGATTGCAACACAAATAACCCAAAAAAACATATTAAAAAATTAATTACTTAGTTGAAAATTCTAAATTCCAACATTAAACTAAAATCATCTTCTCCAAAGAGCGCCTTAGACCGTCATCTCACCAATTCAATGATGTGGAGACTATAAGAATCCAATATCAACATTGCTGAAAGCTACCCAAATTCAATAATTAGACATTCAAAATTCAAATCTAACATACAACAGATGAATCATGTTGGGTGAAACTATAGACATCAATGTCTGGATCCATATGCCTTTAGGAACCAACTGACCTCATATCATCCTTATCATTGTATCCTACCATGACTCACAATATCACATGAAAAATCATTGAAGGTGCAAACCACTGTAGTGAGAGAGACATCATCCTCTATATTTTTTGTACAATGTCTTCTTCCTGTCATCAGTGGATTCAACAATGAATTCATGCACAACCAAAATAATAATTAAACGTCACCATAACAATTGAAAGAAGCCAACATATTCACCACAATCTCCAACACAAGTTGATAAAACCTCTAAATCTTTATCATGAATATGGATTCACACCAATGTCATTGACACCACAACTACCAACACTCTATATTCAACTAAACATGATGTGTAAAACTGTAAACGACATCAAAATCAGCATGCCTAAATGAAACATTGTATCTTAATTTATGTAAATGATGAATCTTCGTAACAAAAAGACTAGAGCATTTAATTTATAGATATATCAATGTAGTGGTTGACACTAGTCAAGAGGTTCCCCATCCCAAACTCGCAACCACTGACACCATCCCAAAACCACCACAAGCACCATTATACAAAAATGATAGGTAACCAATAATAATAGGATTGGTAGTTTGAGGAGATGAGGGAGAATAGTCAAAATAGGAAACCATAGAACCTCAAACCAAAAAAATCCCATTCCACATGAGTGCTTACATGACAAATAAAAATGGGTTTTAGAAAGAATGTTCCAGTGATAAGAGTATGAGAGGGTGTGTTTCGATGTAATGAAGTTACATTGAACATCCACTTAAATGGAACTAGTAAAACTAAATCTCTAAGAGAAATGTTGATGTAGTTTTGAAAATTGTGAACCAAAAGGAGGAAAATGATGATGTTCCTTGAACACCATGAGAGATAGTAACCGAGAGGAGGTCTGAGAGAAACAAAATGAGAGGAATAATATGTAAAAAATGTAAAATACCTAGGATATCGAAGAAGATGCTCTCAACAGAAATAGAGAACCCGATAAGAAACTAAATATCAAGATGGAGAAGAATCCATAGCATTGAAAAAATATAATAATAAAATGTAATATGTAAGATAATTCTCTAATTATAGGGAATACCATATGAGGAGGATCTATAGGAAACTCTATAAGGAGGAGGAGAATATTAATGATAGATTTTTGGGAGAGAAAGAAGTCATATTCACACTTATATCATTCGTTGATTTTACCACCATCATTAACAATGTTAGAATGTTTACACCAGTAATGAGTAATAAACCATAAATAATAATAACTATATTATTTAATAATTATGATGTTGATATGATTTCATAATTCAATGGTTGTATTATTCAAACATATACTCATCAATAAATTCAATACTTTTCTTAATTAAAAAATAAAAAAAATTATACTTTTAACATTCCAAGTGAGTTATCAATGTGATATCCATAAAATGACTATGGGACCGGAAACCTATATCGAAAAAAGGTATTATATCAGAATGAAGATTATGGATTTGAAGAATCCACTTAAAATAATAATCTACTAGAACTGCCAAACTATTACATCAGAGGGAAAAATAATTTTTAACACCGTAATATTTTGTTATCTATAATTAATTTATAAATAGGTTATATAGAGATAATTATTAATCATATTTAATGAAACAATAGTTAATAAATAAATTATTTATGTTCATAATAAACAAAAATGTATTATATTGGGATTTATAACACATCTAATCATGATTCTCTTTTTTGTAGGGATTTTTTCTCAAGCTCACATTGAATTCATCATTGCTTAAATCGTAATATGTATTTAGGGAAATAATATCAGATTCCATTAAAAACCCTTCCATTTTTTCCTTCATCCTATTTTATGGTTCTATACATGTCTTCTCAAAATTTAACATCGATTTAGATCATCATTTCACTAAAACTATTCCCATATTTGGAATCAAAATTATATCTTCTTTTATATCAATAATATTTCTCATCAATATCTATATTATATATATTATCTAGTGGATTTCTATTCTATACACATTGATAATTTCTTATGATCATGTTCCATAATCATTTACATTTACTACAAATGTCTTAATGTGATTTTTAAATATTTTATAAATGGGCCATTTTTTAGATTCTTTAAAAAGGTGTGAAAAAATATATTTTCTTGTTTTTATGACATGATATCCTATTCCTATAATTAACTATGTTCTTATTAATGAATCTTCATTTTCATTTTAAAAAAATATTATAAATTATTTTTTATTCTTATATGTTCTATATTTTCATTTGAAAATTTATATTTATTGAAAGAAGATGATATTTCATCTCATTTATAAAATAAAAATTATTATAGTTTTTGAATGGTGTTTCTCATATATGTGTAAATTTATTAATAAAAATTATTCTTCAATACTGATATAATGTAATTACACTATCCATATTATTTTTTAGGATTTATTGTTATAATTTGTTAAAGGTATTTTCTAGAAACCAAATTATTTCCGACTTGATTACTATGATATAAAATAATTACAAATGTTTCCATATTTCATTGATACACATATGTTTAGATTATAAATTACATGAAGGTTAAGTCCTTTATATCCCATTAAATCTTTGAAAATTTTATATAACTCATTTGAAAAGGGCCTAGGATGTGGGCTGGTAGGTCATGTCCAAAAGGTTAGGTGTGAGTGTGGTGATTTCAAGTCCAAATTTTTCTAGAATGCGGGTGGTTAGAACATGTCTAAAAGGTTATGAACAAGTGGTTATCCTTGTATATTATGAACTGAAATTCATACGAGTTAGACTTCATATATGATATTGTTTCTATTATTATGTATGTTCAACCATCTTATGAAAATTTATAATGACTATGTTATATTCACATAGGTAATGATTATTGAAATATGAATACTATACAGTAACTAATGAATCTTTTTTATGAAACAGAAACAATATCTAATATTTATAAAGTATGATTATCTTATTATATGTAATTACACGATTATCATGTTCTAATACCCTTATTTGTATCATATGGTCAATAATTATTTTTTATTTATATCTCATACGATTACCCATATTGGTTTTTTATGATTACAAATTCAAATGTTTCCATTCCCTACATTCAGATGAAAGAAATTGAGAGTGATATTTTGAGAAACAAATTCCCATGTGGATATTATATATAGGATATAGTATAGATAGTTTGATACACATAAATTATCTTGAGGCCGGATATTAGGATCCTAAAAACCAATTAATTTGTCCCATAGTAATTCTATAGTGGTTCATTAATAGGATCTTCAAAAGTAAATATCATTATAATTTAGGGTATAATTTATAATATTAAAAATTATTGATATACTAATATAACATTTTTATAACTAATTAAAATGTATAGATGTACTATGACTTATTAGTTGTTTTCTATGAAAATAAAATGATATTTTTATACATTACATCAAAATATATTGTATGTAATTGAATGTATAAAATCTTGGCAGTTTTATAATGGTAATTTTTTCCAACCCTACATATAAACGAGGGTTATTTTTTGTAATTTATATATTTATTATTTAATATATGTGGATAAATTATTTGATTTTTTCAAGGACAATACCAAAATCAAGGTTATAAAAAAATTTGTGACGACATAAATAAATATTCATCTGTGATTAGGAGATGCACTTTTTACTGTTTGGTCTGGTATTGTATTTTTATTAAATAGAACAACAATTATATATGATGATTGTTTTATTATATTATTTATATAATCATGTTGTAAATGTTTTTTATTTAAATGTTTAAAATTAATTTACTTATTATAAATTGTAATGGTTGGATCATTTCTAATTTTTTATATGATAACCTTGGTAATATTTACAACGTATGATGATAAATAATGATCCTTACTTTTGTTGAATACTAATTTTGGTATGTTGGATAGGAATTTAGGTAGGTATTTTACATGAATAAATGTGTTTTGATTTTTGTTTTAAATTATGTGCTTTTATTTTTCATGGAGAAATGAAAAAAAATTTGATTTTTTGAAGGATGATTAAGTGGAAGAGGTTGATTTTATTGGGTGAGATATTCGGTAAAACATTATAAATAGAAAATAAAAATAAAACAAATTTAAACTAATATTTTCTATATTATTATAATAAGATGAAATAAATCAAAGTAGTATTGATCCATATGATACCCAATAAAATGATATGTGGTAGAAAATGAGATATGTAATGGATAATGATTTTTCCTTATCATTCAGGGACACATTAAACTAATCGATAATTTTTTAATTAGGTTAAAATGATATTTTACAGGAAATAATAATTAAACATGATTCCCCTAAATCTATTTTAGAATATATGTGATCTAGGTTGCCTCACATTAATTCTCCTCCCTTGTCAAAATTTCTATTCACTGAAAGTCAATTTAGCTTTAGAAGCATGATCTATCTATAAAAATTTGTTTTTATGGATGATATAATGTAATGTTTTTCCTAACAATTTATATCGAATATGTTGATTTATTATGATATTATTTAAAATCATGAATTATTTTATGAGGTTTGGAATTTAAAATGATTACCCTTGTATTATTGTATTTGTTTGTAGATGGATTTTTAAAGAAATAAGTCCTTGATATATTTATTATATTTAATATTTTTTATAATTCCTAAATTATATTCAAAATCATATGCTTTTTATGCTATTTTGTATGAATAATACTGCATTATCTATATTATTTTTATGTGAAGGGATGATCATTATAGATGATTTGTATTGTATTGATGTGTTCATGATGTGTGTTTATTTTTTTGATATAAGCCTATGTATGTAAAACATCCAAAAATAGTTCTATGGTATAGAATAATGATCTACGAGTTCATAAATATAGTTATATAACAACATATAGATCATTTACTCGTGAAGGATTATTACATAAATTGTAATAATGATAGTGATCATTGAAAGAGTGATTTTGAACATTTTACGAATTCTCCAAAAACATTGTTAGTTTCATCCAAGACATAATTAGAGTAATTTATAAATTAAAAAGGCCCATTAAAACAAAATAAGAATTATTAAATGAGTTTTTATGATTATTTATTGACTTTATAATTTTCATTTCAATATTTTTGAAAACCACTTGTAGTTTAAAAATTATGAAAATCATGGCTTCACAAAATACATAATCGGAGGAATTTTACTCCAATTAAATGGTCATATTAAGCCAATATTAAGTGAAAAAAAAATATTTTTCTAGAAAATAATATTGGATTTATTTATATAATAAATAATATAAGGAATTTTATATTTTATTATGAGGATGATGTTTATGGTGGGATTAAAAATCACAAAGGGGGTTTATGATTCATGAAATAAATTGATAATTTCTTTCTCTATGAAGAATATAGTTTCATTATCATGGAAAAATGATAATA
The DNA here is from genome assembly GCA_963277665.1 of Viscum album. NCBI lineage: Eukaryota > Viridiplantae > Streptophyta > Magnoliopsida > Santalales > Viscaceae > Viscum > Viscum album. Next base: position 963,390,726 of record OY728133.1, on the reverse strand, counting down.
AATTTAATAATTAATATCATACCATGAATAAATTAATAATTTTTTGTTTCTATGACCTCGAAATGATTTGAATAGACTTGAAAAAAGTGTGATGAAAAAAATTTAGTTTACCTTTATTAATAATGATTATCTACCAACATTTTGAATGTAAAATTAAAATTTAAAAATGAAAATTTTCATTTATAAATAATGAAATATCGTTAATCATTTAGAACTATTAAAAATAAGTGATTGATAAGAAATGAAGAAAAAAATATAAAAAATATCCATGTTATACAAAAGAATAGGAAGAAGTAATATATGATTGGTTAATAGAGGGATAAATAGATGACAAATTATTATATTGAAGAATCCCCTTTAAAATAATTATTTTATATCATTTAAAATATATGGTAAACACATTTTTGAAACATTGGAGACTATAATATAACCAGGTTTCGGGGAATATTAATTTTCAATATGGTTTATTGGTTGATAATTGTGTGCGGTTTCATCTTTCATGAATAATACTCATAGTGAGGAATAACCTCATAAATTTTGAGTGGAACATTTAAAAAATATATTTTCCCATTTGGTGGTTTTTCATATTTTTAAAAATAAAAAATTATTTTGTTTTATTGGGGAAGATGTCTGTTTCTAGAATAAATATAAAATAATATTGTAATTACAAATCCACCCCTCATCTAAAGGATTTATATTTCATCATGAGGGTCTTTTCATGTATTAATAAATATCTGGTTGCTTTTGAATTTGATCATATTCCTGATGTTATGAAATAATGTAATATTATTTCCTAGAATAATTTTGTAATATATTTTTATTGCAAATAATGAAAATAAAAATTTAGTAAGAAATAATTTGATTGCCACCACCGATGGAAAAAATTAAATTTAAATGGAATGAATAGATGGTTCCTTTTATTTTCACAATTAATATTGTTATTATAGAGCCCTAAATTAATTAATATTTTTTTCAGGAGGATTGAGTTTTTTTAAAAATACTATGATAAAGTTCCTATTGATTGATGGGTGTGATTAAAATTCCAGTTTCTCATGTCTTTTAACGAAATAATTTTTTATGGTTAAACGAATCATGTTTGATTATAAAATATGAGATAAAAATAAAAATACATTTGTTTTTAATAAATTGGTTAATCAATATAAACTATAGGGTTTTAGTATTATGTATGAAGTCCTAATACTTAATGATGTCGAAACAGTATATATCATCATTACTGAAGTAAACTATGAAAAAATAGTAGATGTTATTCTGAAAATGAATATGATATATTGGTTATAGATAAGGTATTATAAATTATTTTAAAAAAGGTTTGATGATATTGTTTTATAACATTAGATTGTGTTCTTCAAATGTGGTTGTTTCTAATCTATTGAAATTTTATGATAGGTAGTGTTCAGATTATATGAAAGAATCAATTGAAAGTTTTCATGTGTTGATCAATGGGAAATTCAATGTAAAATTATCCAATATTGAAAGTAGAAAAATCAAGTGAGGATAAGGATGAGATCATAAGGATATTTTCGAAGAATAAATCTAAAAAATATGAAAAAAAACCTATTTTCATTAAATTGAAAGGTTATAAATATTAGTAATGAATTTATTAATATTTATAATAATAAAGAATCTATAATATCATTTATGTTAATGAAAAAAATCTCCAGGAATGTTTTTCAATGATCATAATATATGGAAATTTGATATAAATCATATAAAAGTCTACCAATCATTGTGTACTAATGAATTTTTCATACATAAGTAGAATAAATATTTATGTAATATATCCATGAATTTAATAAATTAATTATTAAAATAGGCGTTTTGGAAATTTAATATATAAGATATTGTTATAATTATGATAAGTAGTCCTATAATTTTCCTACTGAATTTGATCAATATATAATAGATATTTGACAAATAAAAATCCAAATTTCCGAATTATATTCAAGAAGATGGTGAAATATTGATGAACAATGGTTTGGATGGTGTAAACTGTTTAAAACTTTTTAGGATAATGTGTAGCAATAATTATCAAATCCATTGGGTGAAAATTATCATAAATTATTTGCCGGTTGTATTTATTTATCATAGATATTAAGAATAAATTTTAAATAAAAGAATAATTTGAATATCAAAAATTATAAAATTAAAAAAACACTAAATTTAGGGCCAATGATACAAAAAATGATGACACGTGAAATCTATAAATAATCCATTATCGTTGAAAAAACTATCTTAATTCATTCATAATAATGGATAAGAAGGATAAAATATTGATTTTTAAAAATATTAATGAAGGGAATGTGTCAACATTAGTACAAAAAAATATATAAATAATGAAATATGGTTACTGTAGATACTGTTTCAATAATAGATGATTTGGGAAAATGAAAAAATTATTTTTCAATTACCATAATTAATATGAGCTAATATGCATTGGGAAATATATTTCTATTGGGGGAAATCACTATTTGTGAAGAATAAAAATTTAGAGGAAATCCTTGAGATTTGATCAAATTATTAAAGATAATTTCTAAAAATTGGAGGAATATTGTGGCTGAAGCGATAATATGGGCGACCTAAGGAATATAGTCCCATTGTTATACCTTCCTAGATTAAATGAGTTATAATTTATATAAATCGCATATTGTGAACAAAAACTATAATAACGAAATTTTTTTGCTGATTTTTTACAAAAACCATCAAAAGGGGAATGACCATGTATTTTGGGTAGGGTTTGTTAATCACACATGAATATAAGTTTAAGAACATGGAAAATATATAAATGTTAATATAGTGATTTATGATATTTTGAAATAGCGGGTCACATTATATTAAATCTATTGGTTTTATATTTATTGGAAAAAGGTTTTTGAAATCCCTAATAACATTCTATGTAGATGTGAGGAATAAAAATTTGGTACATGTAAATCAACTATATGATTATGTAAATGATGTAGTTTCCTATAAGAATATATTATCGTTAAATATTCTAATATATGGATGGGTTTGCAAAAGATAATCACAAATAATGAGAAATAAATGTCAATTTTACAAATATTTATATTCATGATACCTAAACATGAAAATGGAATATTAATTATTATATAAAATAAAAGGTTATATTGGACTAGATAACAAGAGGATGCATACCCGAAAATAAAATCATCATAATATGGTTATTATAAAATTCAAATGAAACTGGTTGTTTTCTATATATAAAAATTTGATTACAAGTAATTATTTTCTAAATAATTTTGATATTTAAACATCTTATCCATTGTATCATATCTATTAAAAAATTTGCACATATGTGGATGAAATGAAAAAATTTAGATACTATTTATTTTATTGATAAATTAAATCATTTCAATTGTATTTTGATTAATAATAATAAATTAAAGGATCTAATGATGATTATATATTTTATAAGCTGTTATAAAAATGGTATTGGTGTCCCTATAATATATTTGTAAATAGATACCACTATATAAAATAATAGTTCATAATTTTATTAATTACATATTCAATGAATATAATTATATGATCCATTCAATAACAAAATAAAAAAATCTTATGTACCAAACATATTTTTATTTTATGCATTTCACTATAACCACAAATTTTATTAAAGAGTTGAATGTAGATCTTATTAGCATAGATATGGCATGAAAATATAAGTGATCCCCCTCTTTCTAGAGATCTAATATACCATGATTATTTTCACTTTTGTTTTTTATATATTTATTTGGATGTGGGTTATAGCTATATGGTTGTTTAGATATGTTAATTGTTTTACCTAGTTACCACTTCATTTCAGAACGATATTCTGAAAATTAATAAAATATAATTAAAATTAGTGTTTTTTCATTATGTAAATAGTTCAAAATTTAAATACAAAAATGGTATTACTAAAAGGAATAATTTTTTTTACTATACATGGTACAAAATATGATGATAGGAATGATAATTCTCATTATTTATTGATATAGGATATTAGTTCAACAATTCATATTCAAAAAAATAATTTATAGTAAAAATTCTAATATGTCATAAAATAGGATATATTTTAATTAGTCCACATGTTCATAATATTTAAGGGTGTTTCCCAATGGTTTTATAATCAAACTGAATGTTCAAATTAATGGGATTTTTAAAAGGGAGGTGATGAAGTTTTCATCCTTGGGTATTCTTGAAATTGTTGAGTGTATTGATAATACAATAAATATAAAAGGATGATTTTGGATAATTATAATTTTAAGGTTCTTTAATACATATTTATAGGAAATAAACATTAAAATTAATGTTTCAATTGTGATTATGAAATTATTTTTTCTAAAAAATTGATAATTGTTTCAAAAACATAACATAGACTCAAAAGGATTATGGAATTAAGATGATGATTCATCCATTTCTTTTGATATAGAGAAAAAATAATATCTCAACCAAACAAAATAAAGTATATGGTCTCACGACCTGACCCATACCGGGCCTCGAGCTGCAACTACTCCAAGCCCGCCTCCATATGCTAGGGCCTGGCGACTAGCGCCGAAGGCACAACAAACTAGGCGAGGCCTTTGCCTAACAAAATGTACAGACACACATATCCAACTCAATGAAAAATTCCAGTGAAATGAAACCATGATACAACACTGCTACAAAAAAGGAAACCAACATACATGAATCGACCTCTATCCAGTACAACTAAAGTGCTGAAAAGTACTGACAACTAAACTGCACAGTAAAATGGGAAAAACATGTGCCCAACAAGAAAGGTGCCAAAACCCAGCAAGAGGTAAAAATAAATTAAACCAACAGTTAGTCTCACACAAAGAAATCCTCCTATGACCACTAAACGCAGCCCAAGCCCCTGTGTCCCCTACACTCCTCTGTAGCCTCAATCGACATGTCTGTCATCTACAAGTGCACACCAAGTGCGGGCAAATCCCAATGAGGGGTTAGTATAAAGATACTCAGTAGGATGCCCCAAAATATAGAGGGAGAAAAAAAGGAGATACTAAAGATGGTGAGGAGTAGAAATAACAAGAACAATGTCAGAGTACAATAGAGAGAGTTCAGCTCAACCCAATAAAAGAAAGGAAGTAGACTCATCCAATCTAAGAGGAACGAGACATGGAAGGTACGTGGCATGCCCCGCACATCTTCTCCCCTCTTATAAGGAGAGTAACTGAACTTAAGGTGTTGGAATAAAAATAAGGATTATATATATATGCTAAACAAGAAGCACAAACAAGTGTATAAGGGGATCACAATCTCCATGCTCAGCCCAAGAAGAGTCACCAACAGTTCAAAGGATATCCCTCACTGATGGACAACAAACCTGTATGTCAAAGCTGTCTCATCACTGAACCGTACCACCAAGGGTTTTGCTCAGGTAATCATAGAGAAAAGTCACTGACTATCCTCATAGAAAGGACTGAGTCTGAAATAATTCATCAGGTAACCCACTGTGTAGCCCCGATGGAGGGTAAACCCCAATAAGTCAACATCGACCCACTACCCATCCCCACTGGAGGGTAGACAGTAATAAATCATCGGGTGACACATTGTCCAGCCATGCTGGAGGGTAAACCCCAAATAAGTCGACGGTGACCCACTTCCTCGCCCCACTGGAGCGTAAACCGTAATAAATTATCAGGTGACCCACTTCCCACCCCTGCTGTAGGGTAAACCCTAAATAAGTTTATGGTGACCCACTGCCCAGCCCTGATAGAGGGTAAACCCTAAGGTCAGGGGTTATCCCACTGCCCAGCCATGCTGGATGGTAAACCTGAAACTAAGCCAATATCTCTGCACTACCCATTCCATCACTGGGTTCCACTAATTCCGCATCCAAGAGTAGGTTCAGAGTGCGTCAAATATACCTTCGACCAACGACCTTTCATGTTTCAACATTTAATGAAATCTCTAAAGAGGCTCTGCTCTCCCAAACAGATTACACCATTGTAATCCTCGCGAAAAAACACACGAGGGTGACTATTCACTCGATGGAAACTGCCTCCTAATGGAAAAGTTATTCAAAATCGCTTCATGCCCATACGATGTCTCGGGGGGCCCACACCTCATTCCCAAAAGAGGTCTGGCGAACTGTGCCATCGCGATGGTCTGGGAAAAGCATGATGAATCCACTATTCATACACCCCAAACAGTCGCCTAATGAAGAAGTCGTAGTACGCTACACAGAGCTCAAAATTTTGACCATGGGGCCCACGCCTCAACTCCGACATTAATTCCTGAAACCACCCTAGTCAACCTCACCACGATGCAAGGGTCACAACACCGGTAACAGTACCTAAAAAGAACTCTAGATGAGGATGCTTCAACTTCCTGCGTCATGCAAACGGGGCCCTGTGGGACCCAGACCTTGACCCTGAAACACATCACGTAGATCGTACCATTGTGTTAATTGTAGTTAACCACACTGCGTAGGCTATTCATTTTCCATGTATGGTCTTATGAAGTTTATGTTGTAAAAACATAACATACGTCCGAGAGACGCCTCATGGGGCCCATGCCTCAAGCCCGAATTTAGGTGGGCATATTTCTCCATTGTAATCCCCTCAGAAAACACATAGAAACGAGTGCTCAGACACCCCAAATGGATGTCGGGTGAAAAAGTGGTGTTTCATAGTAAAATGTGTGATCTTGGCCATCTGGGGCCCACACCTTGTCTCCAAACTGAACACTTCGGTATGCATCACAAAAATTCTGCACGAGGGCTGGGGTCACGCTACCACTAACGGCGTGTCAATCTGACATCCCAAACTAGAGTTAGGCCCGATGCAAGACTAACTAATTAATTTTAATGATTAATTAATTATTCACATTAAGCTTTTCGTGCCACCAGTCAATGAAACCAAACCTCAAGGGTTCCGAACCAACATTAGAAGTACCTTCCCACTCTAGGGCCACCGCGCCTCTAACGGCACGTCAAACAGACATTCGGCTCGCGAAGTACGCCTGTTGCGATCTTTAATTATAATTTAATATTATTAAGTTAGAATGTCCCTCATTAAAAACCATCGGGAAAAAAACAAAAAACCCTTAAATCAACATCAAAAAGTCTGCCTCGCCAACACGAACTGGCAGCCACAGACGACGCATCAAACGGAAATGCCGTTTAGAAATTACGGCCCCCCAAACACAATGGTGCCCAACTGGGCCAGTTCACCCAGGCCGGCCCGCAGGCCGCGGCCCACTCCAGCCACACTGGATGGCCTCATTTCCTGTTCTATAAAGCATACCATCCTTTTGGATGCTCTTCATCGGGTCATGCAGGACCCGCAAAATATGGGTCCTTGTTTCCTCTGTACCCCCGAGGTCAACGACTCGGGTTCTGCCTACCGAGCGCGACAGGACACCTGCGTCGCGGCCTCCCTTCGAGCTCAGCTACGACACAGATGCACACACGACTCCCCCTCAAAGCCTCACTCATCGTCTCCCTGCTCTGGTCGCCGCCTGTTTGGCCACACTGTGGCCTCCAGATCGCCGCTCTGCCGGCTGTGGGCACTAAGCGGCCTGGTCCCCCGCTTCACCGAAGCTACCCCATCTGAAAACCGTTGCACACCGGCCACATGCCTCCTATATAGATAAACCCCTCAAACTCTACTACACCGCCTACACCCAATGCCACCTCCTCGTCCCAACCCCCGACCGCACCCGCTGCCCAACGCCCGACCTCCAGCCACCGCCCTTGCCGGATCCAGGACTTCCGACGGCCAGTTCCACCGCTCCGGTGGCGCAATTTCAAAACTGAACACATGCTCGGGATCCATGGGGAGAGGCCTTCATTGTGCCTACCCCCTATCTTCGATCTGACAAGATTGGGTTCGTTCGAAAATTTGGACGAAGAACGCCCAAGAACAGGATGTAGAACGGGGTTCGAATGATGGAAGTGTTCATTCGGCCATCATCCCTATTCAAATATTATAGAAATTAATAGAACAAAAATTGACCAATGTGTGGAAATTAACAAGAATCATTCCGCGATTCGACTGTTCGACATTAGCGATTCGTCCACTGCGTTCCCGTATCGATCCGCCAAAGATCAAGTGGCGGTCACTCCTTGATCTGATGAAGAATGACAACGAACGCCAGATAACAAGAGAGAGAGAGAGAGAGAGTTATAGAGAAATATAGAGATAGGGAGAGGGCCCCTAACTCCAACTCTTCATTTTTCTATTTATAGAAAAACCACTTTGCGTTGAATCTGAATTCACCGTGCCCTCTCATTTTATGTCGCGCCTAGGAAAAAATACCTGTTTCGAACACAATAGAAGTCTCAGATTTCCATTCCGAGACATCGTTCGATAGTTATTTGAAAAGGACTCCAGTGATAAAAATCACTAAGTAATTAATTTAAAATGACAATTTTTCCCCTGGGTGACATCTCTCACAGCAGGCCTGCTCTCACAACATTTACACCCTTCCTAGGGTAAACAGCACGCTCCAGACGCAACTTTTCCCTCTTATTTCTGATCCGAGCTATATTTTAGGATAAAACACTACCCTGCCACATTCATAGTATTAAAACACTTAACATTTTTATAAAATATTATTTTGGGCACACCGGTCCTCAGAATCGCACTCTATCATTGCTCCTAGCTCTGGAATCATATGTAGAAATATTCCAAAGTCTTACAGGGTAATAAACAGGTATCTATATTTGGGGTTCTAAATATCATATAGGTATAGGACAAAATGTATGTCCTTTGAAGATAATTGTGGAAAAAAACAAATAAAATTATTTTTTAAAAAATTGAATGAAGAGATAAAATAAATTAAAGGTAATCAATAGTTGGTTGAAGAAATGAGTAATTAGTTATAACATATTTTTTTATAATAAATTGTGGAAGTTATCACCCAATCTTGGAAAAAATAAATTTTATCATAACAATGAGCCATATATGAAATATACTTTATGAATGAAAATATGTTGTTAGAAGTATGGAGTGACTTGTGTATAGGGGGTAATCACATGTATATTGGATTAATATTGAATAGACCTTCGCATTGGTTTCTAGAAAAGTGTTCATTTGGATATTTCATTCTATTATAGTAAAAATTTAATTCCTTATATTCCAAAATGATTTCAAGTCTACCTTCATAAATAGAGCGCTTTAAGAGTAAATATATATTGAGAAACCTAGTGTTTTATATCTATGAAAATATATATATTATATTTATTGGTTAATAAATGTTCATTATGGGTTAAATTAAGCCCCAATCATGTGGTATTAAATGTGAGATTCCTATTTGAAATATATTATATTCAATAAATTAATATTAAAAAAAATATCTTTTTTTAAATATGAGTAAATGGAATGCCTCAATGTTATGGTTTATATGATAATAAATAATGTTTTTTGTATCAAAGTGGACAAAAAATATCATTTCATGCCATGAATGATAATTATTAGGTGCATTAAATCTACAATATACTATGTGATAAAGTATAAAAATAAAGAAATGAGAAATGTATTTTACAATATTGATACATAATCGGCTTGTGAAAATTGGTTATAGAAGGAATAAATCAAATTTAGTTTTCTTTTATTGTGAAACTAGTGTATATTGAAAAAAATTAATAATTTATTTTTTGCACTGAGTACTATTAATGAATAATATGTTGCTAGAACTCAAGACATTACATAATTGATGTGGATGAGGACTTGGTTTGAATATATCATGGTAGAAGTGTAGCTTCTTCTATATGCAATCAGTGATAATGAATGTACTACAATATTATAAATATATCATGTTCAATATTCAATAACAAATAATTTTTTTAAAAAATAACCATTCATCATTTTTTTTGTAGAGGTATATTTTAATGTATATTTTCTCCATAACATGGAAAAATGTTTATTATGTTCATTGGACTATTGGAAAATGAATGTTTCTTTATTTTATAATTTTTTTTGTTCCATGGGAGTTCAACCTAATTTCACTCATGGAATATGAATAAATAATCTATCAAAGATATCACATGTTAAATTCTTTATTGGTTTCAATGTGGGATAAAAAAAGACCTATTTTTTATTATTCTATTATGTATTTTATATCTGTATTAATGATTGTAGAGAAACTTATTAAATAATTTCTATTGTTATGTGTTTCAAAAAATGGAGGATAAATATATTATTAATGTTGCATGAATCTTTATAGTGGTATAAAAATGGGATATGGTCAAATCATCATTTTGGAGTGTGGCGTTTTAGTTTCGGGAATTATTCTAAACATTATGATGAGTTTGAATTAATGAATTTGTCATTTATTTGTTCAATGTATTATTTTTAGGGGGGAAGATGATCTAAATATCCTTTGGTATCTTTCATGGAATCATGGAATTAATGAATTAACTTTTCTATTTATATCAATATGAACTAGAGTGGTGAGAAAATGTATATAAGTGAATGTCTTATAAGAAACATGATTTTATAAATAATTTTTCAATGTTCCCCACACCGAGTTCTCTTATGTAATCTTATTCGATAATGATTCATTTAAATATTTATTGATATATAAATTTATTTATATTGAATGTATTCCAACACAATCCAAGGAGAATATTGTTGACCCTAATAGTGGTTTTGGACATTATTGATTTTATAGGTAATTTATGAAACCCAAGAAGTATTTTTTGAGTTATAGAAATAAGGAAGAATCCACAAGTATTATTATTTTTACCATGGGATAAATTATAATATATTTATAATTTTTATATGATGTATTTTTTGTATTTTGTTGAAATAAATCATATTAATATTTATATGAATATTTATTTCATTTATAGTCCAGCATATTCCATGGTTGAGTAATATTTTCACATGATTTCAAGATATTTGTGTTGGTGTTTTAATGTTATGATGTTTTTTTATGTATAAATATTGTGTTTATAAATCTACCTAATACTTTATAAGATGTTATGTGTAATATTTATTTTTTATAAGGATTATCTTTTTTAAAAATAATTTCATTAAAACATAATAAAAATAAATTTCAACATTATTTGGTTCATTATTTACTTTGTAATGATGAATATGAAGATCATAAGTATAGTTTTTAAGATCAAAATAATTACAATAAACATCATATGTATTGATTCCAACATCATAATTATGATTCTATTACTTAATAAGGATTATACACGACTTCCTAGGATTTATTTCAATGTTTATAAGAGTCCATTATAATTTGTAATGATTATTTAATTTGTTTTATGGATTATTTAATGACCACATAAGAGTAATTTTATATTTAAAAAACATAAAAATTTTGACAACTGATAAAGTCATGGATTTATAGTATAATTTTTAAGAGTCACATTACACTTATGAAATGATCGTCATATTCTTATGGTTAGAGAAAAATAATATTTTTCTAAATTATTAAATATATATGATTTCTAAAATAAACATGAAATGGAAATTTTATTATTTTTTATTCAATTTACATTCATGAATAGTTTTATTATCCGATAAGTAGTTTTTGATTCATCCCAGATAGAGATATGTGATCAGAAAATGAATAAGATAATTAAATCATAAAGGAAGTGTAATGATGATACAATAAAGGGTAATTGTTACTCCCTATCTTAAATCATAATGTTATACTAATAGTATTAAGATAAAATTTAATGGAGAGGAATTCAGAATGATGTTGAAGAAGATGTTCATTATAGATGAAAAAGATACATGAATGTATTTTGAATTTGAAAATGAAATTTCAAAGGTAAGACTAAATTTTGTGGAAGAATATAATATTTTTATTAGTTTGAAAATTTTATAGAGTTTTGATTTATATGTATTGAATAGAAAATATAAATATATTATAAATGATATAGAAATTAATAGGGAGAAAAATATAATCGATGTTGTTTATGTAGAATAAAAAGGGAGAAACATAATAATCTATTCCATGGATACCATAGTATGAATATGATCCTATGAAAGTTATATGTTCTATATAATTATACCCATGGGTAATAAAATTTTATATAGTTATAATAATATAGTGTAACTCAAGTCCTAATATAATCCAGGATTATTCTATAAACATGATTCTCATAGAATACCATATTATCTCAGATGAATCTGAATCACACTAATTATTTACATTCACATTATGAGAGGAGAACCTTATAAAAATATATTTTCTATTCATTTTTGTGTTATTTTTTATGATATTTGTCACAAAATATTGTCAACAAGTTATAATTATAAATTTAAATAATTAATACTTATATATCCTAGTAATGATTTCCAATCATTTAAATGGTTTATTTTAGTAAGACCCCTATCTATTTAAACTCCCTTCACTATAACTATTGCGTATTTGTTTTAAAAATTTATTTTGGGTGTTTTGGAATAGGACTACTAAATTGGAATTAATTGAGTTAATTCATTCAATTATATTAAATATAAAATCTATAATCAACTTATGAAGAAATTAAACATAATAATTTTATATTTTTCTTTATTTTAAAATCATTGATAAATAAAATGGGTTTTAGGATAGACATAAGCGCCCCAAATTGGTATAATCATGTTTTGTAATTTTAAAAATAAATTGGTAGTGTCAATATACAATAATGCTTTGTCCTAATTTGAATTCAAAAAATATAAACTAATAAGATATTTCTATGAAAATTGAATATTCATTGGAAAAATCTAAAATGTATCAGACTTGGTTACATTAGTTATAATGTTTATTATGAAACACATCATTAGAATTTAGAAAGAAAATTGTAAAAAAAATTCGTGGAAAATGGTTTTTTGAATTCCAAATTACCGTTTCAAACATTAGGTACATGGGTATTTATTATTATATGAAATTATATTTTCTTAAATTATTTATATTTATATTTATATTATGTTGAGATTTATGATATAAATATTATTATATATATTGGATATTTTCTATATTGTGTTATATAGTTAAATAATTATATATCCCACATCATTCAATTTTTCAAGAGTTGCTGATGGGGGAACGGTTTCTATAAGAGAAATATTGGTTATGTATTTATTTTTTTGGAATAGAGTAAATTATATCATCGTTAAAATTTTAAAACATAATGGACTGTTAGAATTAATTATAGTTAGTTGAAATCTCATTGTACATGAATCATTATTCTATATAAATTGAGGAACATTATTTTTAGAGATGGTTATATAAAAATTTATAAAAAATCCTTTTTAAGAGTGTTTTCCATTTATATGAAATGTTTTAGAGTTATATTACTTGGGATCCACATGATATTTTTGGGTGAGGAAATATTATTGCGATTTTTATAATGTTGATAAATAATAACGTTGCTATAATTTTGACAATTCCATTTTTCTATTGTTTAAATGATATATTTAATGAATATGGGACATATATTAGGAATATTATATGTAATAATTTCTGTTTTTTACTATTATTTTATTTATGATAGGATATCCTGTGATTTAGGGTTCATGTAGGAGCTTTCAATGAAAAAATATTAAAATTTGGATATTTTGTGTATGGATAAAGCAGTCTATGCACCCAAGCATTGTGAGAGGGGGATACAGGGAATAGATCCACAATCCATGGTCTCCACATTATTTTAATATCTTTATTGATACAAAATGAATACTATGATACCTATTTTTGTCAAGGGAACTGTACCACAAGGTCGGTTCGTAATTTGAAAAACCGTACAGTAAAACCATATAGTCTAAAATATTTCATAAAAAATGATTATATATAAATATCATTATGTATTTAAACTTATCTTCATCTCTTTATCTCCCCACATTAATTATATGATCTACTAATCCATTTCCCTCTCTTATAATTTTATCATTGGTATATTTACTTCGTTACTATATCTTTTCCTTCTGGTATGATTTTTTTTCTAGTGGATTCCTCCATCTCTCCCCTAATCTTGTATTATTATTATAAATCTAATGTGTTTTATGAACCTGGTTCTTTTCCATGGAAAACACATGGCTAGGGTTATTTTTTATGAATTCTTTTTGTTATATACTTTTTAGAATAAATTCTTCTATTTCATAGTGATTTTTAAAGAAGGCGACATTATTTCTTCTAATATGATGAATGTATATCTATGTAATAAGAATTTAATATAAAATATTATTAATTTTTGTTTTTCTATTGGTTTAAATTTATTAATTAATATTTTTATGTAATTTTGGTCTTATATATGATTGATTGTTATGATTGTTGGTTTGCTCCAATATTAATGGAACATTCAGAAGGATTTCTTATAATATCAGCATTCTTATGATAATGTTTTGGAGAAACTCTCTTATATAATTACTATGTTTTCAAATTAATTTTTACAAGTGGTTAAAAATAATATATTTAGTTGATTTCATATTTCTATATTTATGATGTAATCAGTATGAAAAATATATATGTTTGATTATTGGAACCAAATTTGATATCATTGGGTTTTTGGTAAAATGAATGAATTCAACCCCTTGTGTATGTTTTGTAGGGTTAGTTTCCATATTAGAACAATATAGATAACCTGATGTATTGGTGCTCAATTTAAAAAATGATAATATCAGGGAAGGATATGGATGATCTTTTATACTAGCTAGAGATCAATGAGATACTATTACTTACATTTTAATCATAGGTTGATCACATGGTGATTTCTTTTGTATAATATCTATTAAACATTGTATTAATGTTCTCATGATATCAAATATATCCCCTTTACCTTATTTTTAATCATATTTTATAATTGTTATTGTTATAATGAAATATTTTTCTTAAACGTAATGGATGTATGATCAATTAAAAAATAATGTATTTTCGAAAAATGGTTTTCCAAAATATAATATTCTTATGAATATTGTTAGTAATTATATAAATTAATTATATAATCCTACTGTATTTATAACCACACACATTATATATTACATAGGTTATGTAGACTAATTTTTCAGTATGTAAATAATGTAAAGGGTTCCATGATGTTTTGTGGATATCGCTATGATTTTTTATCCTACCCTGCTATTATGATGGAGGTGGCCATTACACACATAGATATATTGTCTCATATATTTATTTTTCAAATCCTCTTTAATTTTGGTTATTTTGAATCATCCATTGAAAACACGAATATTTTCTAATTTATTGTGTATACGGAAGATTCATATCAAATTTTTATCTTTATATCATGATGTACATCAGTTTTAGTTAATTAATATTTTTTCACTACACTATATTTTCATATTAATATATTTTAAAATTATCTATTTGATTGTTTGGGAATCAATATTATGGTAGGGTCATAATGTATTTATATTGGGAATATATTTTTTATTATATGACAGGGGATAATCCTTTCTAAAATGGTTATATTGTGATACACTAGCAATTTTATCTAGGTTGTGGCAATAGGTAATAATCATCCGGTCTTGTGCAGAGTTGGATTGGGTAGTAGTTAAAGTCAACTAAGACCACACTGTCATTATAATTATTAGGTATCTCATATAATTTTAAGACTAAATTTATTATGAATATGCGAATCTCTAATTTTGATATATAGGAAGGTAACATCCTATTATTATCTTCATTATGATGAACCTTGAGTTAAAATCTATTTGTGTTATTTGTTCAATTAATTGGAACTCAATTGTAATATCCATTGATATGATTATTTTATTTGTCTCCTCTTTTTTCAATATGAAACTATATGTGTCTTGATGATGTTTTTTAGGATGGAATGCTAATGGAAAACAGTGGTTCTGGTATATGAACATTTTAATATAAACCTTACATAACTCAATCAACTAGGAGTGTAACAATTATATTTACATTTCTCTTACTCATAACATAGTTATCAAACCCTGGATCCAAACCATGTAAAGTGAGAAAATGTTTAGATTTCGATGTTTTTCGCCTTTGGTATTTTATGTTTCAATGAATCTGGGTTTTATAAGTTTAAGTGTAATTGAAAGTATTTTTATTGTTTATTGGTTATTTTGTAGTTATATGTTTTTATTGAATGAAATTATAACATTGGTTTAATATTTGATGCCACTTATAAATTAATTTGTGATTTAAAGTTGGTACGTTATCGATGATATACTATGTGGTATTAAACTAATATACCCTACTGGTACATCATCAGTCATTTAGACTAGTATGTATTTTGTATAATATGGTTGAAGAGGTCAATCATATATTGTATACTAGGATCAATGAATTACTATAAAAAATACACAAAACATTCATCATGAAAATAGTCCTCAAGAGAAAAAGTAGTGGATAAAAAATATTGAGCATCTATTCTAATTCCATAGGATCCCAAAAATATTTAAATTTATTATTAATTTTTACATTTTAGAGGGTCTCGTTCATATGTAGGGTGAGTCCATTGTGAAAGGGAAAATATAAGAGTATCTCACTTGGGCCTTATTGAATAATGTGTTCAATTAGCTATTTTATCCAATAATTGTGATTTTCGATAGGTCCCTTGATTTTGAGAACATGGGGAAATTGAGTTACTTGATAATTCATTATTCTACTAATTTCTCTGAGTTAGTTCATATTTATTTTATGCTCGTCAAGAAAAATATTCAAAGGTATATATGAGTCGAAATGGTGTCAAATCCTGAAATTAGGATGTGCATTATTATTATTTTGTCTACCAACATAAGAGTAGGTAGTGTATAATGATATAATGATTTATAATAATATATATTGTTTGTTGATCTTTAGTGGTGCCCATTTCTAGTAGTATATAGTCAACATTTTTAAACATTCAAAAAATAATATAAAGACGAATTATTCCTATATATTTGTGGTTTCACACATTATTCATCAGAATCTACACTAGTGTTTTTCATCAAGAGTAATGTAGTGACATATATCGAGTTTTTTATGGGCGAACACTATCAGGAAAATGTAAATATTATTCATGGAGTTACTTTAGTGTGGTCCTTTTACCCACTATCAATGTTTCTACAGAGTATCATCTCATTGTTATATAGTTAGATCTTACATCTAATGGAGTCATCATATTTCCACTAATGCTTCTAATGTCATATGATCCAACCATTAGACATAAGGATGCTATAAATTATCTATGAATATGTAGGGTGACTCTAAATTATTTAGTGTATGTGTATCTCAGTATATTCTAGATAAGGAAAATATTGGTCCATCTCCCATCAGACACATGGGGATTATATCTTAATTCTAATATTATGTATTTTTTGATATAGTCACATACCATTCTATAATATCATATAAAATGATTGATTCATTGGGATCATAGTCCTATTTTATTCCATTTTAGTTAAAACAATTATGTACATTGACATAGAGGAACGAGGTAGGCTTCCAGGGCCCAAAATTTCACGTGGTCATTTTTAATCAGGAGATAGTATGGGATTTGACTTTCATTGACATGAAATTATTTTGTCTTATTAATATTATAGAATTGATTAATATTTTCAACAATGAAAAATACGATTATCAATGTTGGGTTAATTTCCTCCATACTGATGGAAAGACACGTGTTGTATAGGTTTATTGGGACCCTAGGAAGATGATATAAGGATATGTAATTCTAGAAATGTCACGACCCGTCCTCGGGGCCCGTGCCGTGACTACCCCAAGCCCGCCTTCCATAGGCCAGGGGCTGGCGACTAGCACCAAAGGCGTAAAATCCCAATAACTAGGAAGGCATTGCCTTTATAAAAGAAAAAAATCACCACAGAGTACAAGAGGAAGCAAAACACTAAGTACAAAAGAAAATATGAAAAGTAAATGGGCCAGAATACAAACCCAAAAGATAGTACAACTACAACTAAACAAGGTACAAGAGCAAAAAGTCAAAAAGCTGGAAGAAGGAAGCAGCTCCTGGGTCGTCCTCCTCGGATCCTACCTGAAGGGTAGGTACAGATAGCGCAGCTCCTGGTCGTCCACCACGGATCCTACCTGAAGGGTAGGTACAGATAGCTTCCTCCACTCTCTCTTCTGTCAACCTCCTCTGTGAGTCATCACGTCATGTAGTCCACCTCCGGGTACTGACTCATCGTGTAGTCCACCTTCGGGTACCGTCCAGTCCTCAAACACTCGGCCTCCATCAGCACTGCCCGTCGTCTGCAACCAACACAACTAGGTGCGGGCATAGCCCGTGCAGGGGTGAGTATAACGATACTTAGTAGGGACCCCGAGATCCTCAAGGTCTCACTAAACCAACAAGGATAACCACAAAGAGGATCTCAACAGATAACCTCTACATTGGTATATACCCATAAATATACCTAAGTTTTCAAGTAACACATCTCAATCATGAGGAAACACAAGGATTGTGAAATCAACGGATAACCACTACCCAGGTATATGCCCTTACATATACCTAAGTTAGGAAGTGACCTATCTCAATCGTGAGGTAATCACAAGGTCAAAAGTGTCATCTCAAACCAGGATTTTAATTATCGAAACCGTAACTGCTGAAGAGCTCCGTCTCTGGAATGTACAGTGGTCCTGTCACGACTCCGAGGTACTTCTCACTAACCTGAGACTGCTGAGGTACTCCTCCTATCGAGTACCGCGGGCCTGCCACCTCACACAGTAGTGCTTCCCACCGGGGTCTGCCACCCAACACATTAGTGCTCCCCCCTCATAGCCTACAGAGGTACTCCTCCTGTCGAGTACCGCGGGTCTGCCACCTCAAATAGTAGTGATCATCCGCTATGGGTCTGCCACCTCACAAAGTAGTGCTCCCCACTGGGCTACGTAAGTCACTCTGAATCGAATCGGACAAGCAGTCCTCGGGTCTCGGCCGGCTACACGGTCTCCGTACTCCGTACGCTCATCTCTGGGAGGGTCCGCTCCAAGAGCTACAAGTCAATACTCCATGTATCTCAAAGTCCCATGAAGAAGTATCTCAAAGTACCGCCTCTTCATAGGGGTCTCAACGCAACAGACGGCGCGTCAATCAGACGCCCAGTCTATGAGTTACTAGCCTTTTCGTCCTAGGGGCCCGGTTGGTTTCGTGAGCGAACCACATCCGGCCGTATCTCAACTGTATCCTGAACTCTCATAGGGTATACTCATAGGGACCATTTCTCAACGAGATCACCAACGCCGCTGACGGTTCATCAAACGGACGTTCTGTCAGAAAGGTATCAGCTTTTCCGTTCCAGGGGCCCGGATGGATTTCCGTGTGATCCAACCCGGCCACTATCCATCTGCATCCAAATCTCGGGCAGAGAATGCCAAAAGTTCCATATCGTCAACAGGAACTCAACGCAACAGACGGCGCGTCAATTGGACGCCCAGTCTGAGAGTTATTGGCTTTTTCGTTCCAGGGGCTCGGTTGGTTTTTAAGGAAAAACCAACCCGACCGTACTCCACATGCGTCCAAACCTCGTGCGGAGTATGCCAAAAGATCCGTCTCATCAAGAGGAATTCAACGAAACAGACAGAGCGTAAATCGGACGCTCGGTCTGTTAGTTATTGGACTTTCCGTCTCACACCCACCGTGGGAAACTTCCCAGGAGGTCACCCTCATGATCACTACTCTAGGCCAAGCACGCTTAACTATGGAGTTTTAACCACGTAGGGTCCCGAAAAGGAAGGTGCACCTTGAGTATAGTATACCGAAACGACCGTCTCGATCAAAGGATCGCGTTGCTGCTGACAGCGAGTCGTCTGGAGGCCCGTAGCCCAAGATACAGGCATTTGACCAGAAGTGGTCCGAAATTGGGGGTCTAGCCCCGGGCCAACTCGGGCAGACCCCCCCCCCCCCCCCCAAGGGTCGGCCGAACCGGGTCGACCCGCCCCGGGCGGCGACCCGGCCAGACGACCCGGCCCGGCTCGGAAAACCCGGTCCGGCCGGCGGCACGGCGGCGGGGGCCGGTGAGGCGGCGCGGTCCGGCGCGGCGGTGCTGACCGGCACGGCAGCGCGGACCGGCACGGCGGCGCGACCTGGGTGCCGTTCGGGTGCCGCGCGCGGGGGGCAAAGCCCCCCTCCCCTTTGAGAACTGCGGCCCCTTAATTGGGGCCGCTTTTGGGACCCGGCCGAGGGAAATTAATTCCCCCGGTCTCCACTGCCCGGCCGGCCCGCACTGGCCGACCAGTTTCGCCAGCAAAGACCGGTGACGGCCGGTCCTTCCTTCTCCGACACCGACGGCCCGGTGCCGGCCGCCGGTCATCTTGCTCCGCCGCTGCCCGGAACAGGCCGCGGCCTATGCCGTTCGGCGCAATGCGACGACATCACTTCCCTCTGTCGTGGCCCTGCTCCGGCAGCGACACCTTTGACATTCTTCGACGCGACGCGACGGCGTCGCGTTCATGGATTTCTTTCCACGGCGCGGCGCGACGGCACCACCCAATTCATCCGCAATAAATCGCGTGGTACGACAGCGCCATGTTTTCTCGTATCATCCTCAAGAAACCTTCAGAAAAAAAAGGAGGAGGGTCGGACATGTTTGTGCGGTCTGACCCCCCTCACGTTATTCGATAACAAAAAGGGGTTTTAATTCACGATCATCACCATTTTTTTATTCACGAACAATTAAATAAATAAAAACCATCAATCATCAACCACTTGATCGGACGATCCGCGGATCAACCTGGTATTGGTTAGACCGTTCTCGTCGTTTTTTTCTCAAAAGATAAGAGAATTCCAAAATAAATTCCCCTGCCTCGGCTTCAAGAATGGAGTTCTTCAATGACCCGCGGAAGACAAGCGTCGCGGAGGTCGAGCGTCGTTCCGTCTAGGTTGGTGGGAGAAGAGCTCGGTGAAGTCGAGCCAAGACGTCACCCTTTGTATACTTTGTTGGCGACGGTGCTTCCCTTCCTTACTCCGGTTGAAGACGGTCGGAGGTGTTGCTTCACGTTCTTCGGAAACGAGGAACATTCTTCCTCGAGAGGTTGGTGATCTTCCAAGAGTTCTTCTCCTCTCCTTAATTCTCCCCAAAAGGTTTATGCCAACCAAAAAAGAAGAATATAATCTCTCTTTTTAATGTTGGAAAAATGAATTCAAAAGAATTCAAACACTCAAAATAATTAATTAAGTTGGTTTAATTAATTAATTGCAAAGTGTTGGCATGAATTTCAAAAGATTGAAATTCAAATAAACCATACATAACTCACCTCATTAATTAATCAAATTGTCAAATATTAAAGAATGTGAGTTAATGGGGAGTTGGAAAGTGAGGGGTTAAGAGAGTTAGGGAGTTTCAGAAATTTGAAAAGGTGGGGGGGGGGGGGTTCGTGTGGGCCCCACCCTTTCAAATATCCACACATGGGAAGTTGGATGGATGTAGGCCCACCACCAACTTCCCATGGGAGAAGTTAACCACTTAACATTGTTAAAATTTGATTTAACAATTTTATTCACTTTTTTAATCAAACCCCAAAAATTAACTTCTTCTCCCGCAAAATCACAACTACAGTAAAGGTTCTCTTAAGCGATTACCGGCGTTGCAAGTTAATCGGTGCAATCAGATTTCAATTCCGAGCACCGGTTCAAAAGATAGAAATTCTTTCTCGCTCGTTCACTGAATGTACCCGATCCAAACTTGGGAAATTAATTCCGGGCACACCGGGTCTCAGAATCAGGTGCCGTCAGAAACTGCGTTCTTGTAAAATTCCAAAAAAAATTATGAGAAAATTTTTCTTCAAATTTCCGGGTCTTTACATTAATCCTACCTCAGGGATTTACGTCCCCGTAAAGCTTCAACACAAACTAGGGTCACAAAAGCGGTACAGAGCACGCATCCGAGCTTTCCGCTCCCATGTGCTTACCTGGAGGTTCCGTACTGCCAAAAAAAGTGCACCCGAGGAATCAATCGTCCTCGTAGGATCCGCTCTTGTCAATCCTTGATCCCCACTAGAACCTCCGTGAAAGACACCCCATCGCCATCGTCCAGCTCTTCATGGTCGATGATATGGGAAGGGTCGAGCATGTATCTCCTCAGTTGAGATACGTCGAAGACTTCGTGCACCTAGTGCAACTGAAGTGGATGTGTCAAGCGGTAAACCACCTCGCCTACCCAACTGAGGACCTAGAAAGGTCCGTTGAACCTCGGAGATAACTTGCCTCCCTGGCCACATCTCCATAAACCTCGTCGAGGTGATACCCGTAAGAAGATGTGGTCGTCATCCTCGAACTACAGAGGTCTCCACCTTTTGCCAGCAGAAGACTTTTTCCAGCTCTGATCTGTCCTCATCCGCTCATGTATGACCTGGACCTTCTCTAGTCTCAGAAGCGCTGCTATGATATCTTCTCTGCCGATAAAAGAAACCTGGTCGTATCCCCTGGATGAACCACATTCGTTGCCTAATACAGTCAATCCTGACATGAATGATGCATTCATGCCATGGATGACGTCGTAAGGCCTCGACGTAACTACTAAGTGATCCATCTTTCACTCTCGTCTCTAAGGGTCGAGTCACACTGTCGGCATCAGTGTGAGGTCACTGGGTCCCCTCCAGTAGAAATCTCGAATGTGAGGGTCAAGTCAACAGTTTAACCGGGACCACTTAGTATCAACCAAACAAAAGGACAGGAAATAAAACATCTCAAAGATAAGCATCTTTTATTATTGCATCTCATAATACAAAGATGCTACACAATAGCAACAAGAAACTAGAAGTACAAATGACGTATCTAATAGTTTCACTCTTGTGCATATGCTCCAAGAGCTCCCTGATCTAAGGCCTCAGCTGCCTGATGCTGAGCTTTGCATGTCCACCAACTCACTGCGGTCGGGGCGTACCTCTTTGTGGTGGTGG
The DNA here is from genome assembly GCA_963277665.1 of Viscum album. Lineage (NCBI taxonomy): Eukaryota > Viridiplantae > Streptophyta > Magnoliopsida > Santalales > Viscaceae > Viscum > Viscum album. Next base: position 963,367,923 of record OY728133.1, on the reverse strand, counting down.
TGGAAACACCTCGAAGCGTCATCCACCTTCAGCTGCCCGGCCAACTCCTCTGCCATGGCCGCCCTGATCGAACCTCTGCCTCTGCCTCAGAGGTTCTTCATTTAACTACTGGTCATCTGCATGGCGGGTCGAACAGTCAAGTGATATGTGTCCAATTCCGTCGCAGGAGTAACACCTCATGGCAGGTCTAGCTCTATCACTTCCCTTGGTGCCCCGCACTACCGACCCTGAGTCACGCGGTCGACCACCTGTAGGTCTGGTCCGCTTGGACCTCTGCATCATCTATCTACTACCCACAGATGACTCGTCTACTGATCGAAAAACACGCGGAAAAGGCAGAATCTCCTGTACACGCTCGGGGTGTAGAGCTACTGGCACAAACTCCACCCTTAAGAAGGTCTCAATGTCTTCCCATGCGAAGGTCATCCCATTGCAAAACTAAAACAAGTGGCTCCACCACATGCCTGGTGCTTCTTGATGGAGGCTGGCAGCAAAGATCACCATGATGTCTGCCGGCGTCCCCACTAGCCTGAAGACTCTCACCGCAGCCTTCAGCCAAACCTCAGCTGCCTGCGGGTCCGTCTCTCCCCGGAACCTGGGTGGCCTCTAGCGCTGGAACTCGTGCAGCGCGCTCAAGCGTCGTGCATCGCCTACTGCTGGGGCTAGTGGAATCGGTGGCCCAACATATGGTAGTACCGCTGGTGCCTCCGCTGGTGACTCAACTGGAAGAGGGCCCTCCACCGAGGCCTCGTCGCTCGACAGGCTGTCAGCACGCACATCCCTCTGGGCTCTAGCTGGTCGTCCATGAAAAGGAATCCCGAAAGAAACATCGTGACACGGTCAAATGTTTATACCTGGTGAGCTGACCTGGTTTGAGCTGTTTTAAGGGGAAAACTTTGAAAACACACACGCAATCAGTGTTTTCATGCACAAAGTCAGAAATCAGTTTTCAGGGTCCTGGTGTATGGATACGTCGGCTGCCCGCACCAACATTGGACTCCCTGAACTGAAAACCACACTCGATACTCTTAACACTATTCCTTCACAGAAAGAAACAGTCAGAGTCAAAAGTTCTGTGTTAGAACCGAACTCCTCTGATACCAATTTTTCATGACCCGTCCTCGGGGCCCGTGCCGTGTCTACCCCAATCCCGCCTTCCATAGGCCAGGGCCTGGCGACTAGCACCAAAGGCGTAAAATCCCGATAAATGTGAAGGCATTGCCTTTATAAAAGAAAACAAGCACCACAGAGTACAAGCGGAAGCAAAACACTAAGTACAAAAGAATAGATGAAAAGTAAATTGGCCAGAATACAAACACAAATGAAAGTACAACTACAACTGAACAAGGTACCACATCAAAAAGACAAACAGCTGGAAGAAGGAAGCAGCTCCTGGGTCGTCCTCCTCAGATCCTACCTGAAGGGTAGGTACATATAGCGTAGCTCCTGGTCGTCCACCATGGATCCTACCTGAAGGGTTGGTACAGATAGCTTCCTCCATGCTCTCGTCTGTCAACCTCCTCTATGTGTCGTCACGTCGTGTAGTCCACCTCCGGGTATTGACTCGTCGTGTAGTCCACCTCTGTGTACCGTCCAGTCCTCAAACACTCGGCCTCCTTCAGCACTGCCCGTCGTCTGCAACCAACACAACGAGGTGCGAGCATAGCCCGTGCAGGGGTGAGTATAACGATACTCATTAGGGACCCCGAGACCCTCAAGGTCTCATAGAACCAACAAGGATAACCACAAAGAAGATCTCAATAGATAACCTCTACTTAGGTATATAAGCATACATATACCTAAGTTATCAAGTAACCAATCTCAATCATGAGGAAACACAAGGATTGTGAAATCAACGGATAACCACTACCCAGGTATATGCCCATATATATACCTAAGTTAGGATGTGACCCATCTCAATCGTGAGGTAAAAACAAGGCCAAAAGTCTCAGCTCAAACCAGGATTTTCATTATCGAAACCGTAAATGCTGAAGAGCTCCCTTTCTGGAGTGTACAGTGGTCCTGTCAAGACTCCGAGGTACTGCTCACTAACCTAAGACTACTGAGGTACTCCTCCTGTTGAGTACCGCGGGCCTACCACCTCACACAGTAGTGCTTCCCACCGGGGTCTTCCACCCCACACAGTAGTGCTCCCCCCTCATAGCCTACAGAGGTACTCCTCCTGTCGAGTATCGCGGGTCTGCCACCTCACATAGTAGTGCTCATCCGATATGGGTCTACCACCTCACAATGTAGTGCACCCCACTAGGCTACGTAAGTCACTCCAAATTGAATCGGACAAGCAGTCTTCAGGTCTCGGCCGACTACACGGTCTCCGTACTCCGTACGCTCGTCTCTAGGAGGGTCCGCTCCACGAGCTACAAGTCGATACTCCATGTAACTCAAAGTCCCACGAAGAAGTATCTCAAAGGACCGCCACGTCATATGGGTCTCAACGCAACAGACGGCGCATCAATCGGACGCCCGGTCTGTTAGTTACTAGCCTTATCGTCCCAGGGGCCCGGTTGGTTTCGTGAGCGAACCATATCCGGCCGTATCTCAACTGTACCCCGAACTCTCATAGGGTATACTCATAGGGTCAATTTCTCAACGAGATCACCAATGCCGCTGACGGTTCGTCAAACCGACGTTCTGTCAGAATGGTATCAGCTTTTCCGTTCCAGGGGCCCGGTTGGATTTCGGTGCGATCAAACCCGGCCACTATCCATCTGCATCCAAATCTCAGGCAGAGAATGCCAAAAGTTCCGTATCGTCAACAGGAACTCAACGCAACAGACGGCACGTCAATCGGACGCCCAGTCTGAGAGTTATTGGCTTTTTCGTTCCAGGGGCCCGGTTCGTTTTTAAGGCAAAACCAACCTGACCGTACTCCACCTGCATCCAAACCTTGGGCGGAGTATGCCAAAAGATCTGTCTAATCAAGAGGAATTCAACGAAACAGACGGCGCGTAAATCGGACGCCCGATCTATTAGTTTTTGGCCTTTCCGTCTCACACCCACCCTGGGAAACTTCCCAGGAGGTCACCCATCTTGATCACTACTCTAGGCCAAGCACGCTTATCTATGGAGTTTTAACCATGTAGGCTCCCAAAAAGGAAGGTGCACCTTGAGTATAGTATACCGAAACGACCGTCTCGATCCAAGGATCGCGTTGCCGCTGACGGCGAGTCGTCTGGAGGCCCGTAACCCAAAATATGGGCATTTGACCAAAAGTGGTCCGAAACTGGGGGTCTGGGCCTGGGCCGACCCGGCCCGACCCCCCCCCCCCAAGGGTCGGCCGAACCGGGTCGACCCGCCCCGGGCAGCGACCCGGCCCGACGACCCGACCCGGCTGGCGGCGCGGTGGCGGGGGCCGGTGCGGCGGCGTAGTCCGGCGTAGAGGCGCGGTCCGGCGCGGCGGCACGGACCGGCACGGCGGCGCGGACCAGCACGGCGGCGCGGCCTAGGCGCCGTTCGGGTGCCGCGTGCAGGGGGCAAAGCCCCCCTCCCCATTGAGAACTACGACCCCTTAATTGGGGCCGCTTTTGGGACACGGTTGGGGGAAATTAATTCCCCCGGTCTCCACTGCCCGGTCGGCCCGCACTGGCCGACCAGTTTCGCCAGCAAGGACTGGTGACGGCCGGTCCTTCCTTCGCTGACACCGGCGGCCCGGTGCCGGCCGCCGGTCCTCTTGCTCCGCCGCGGCCCGGAACCGGCCGCGGCCTATGCCGTTCGGCGCGATGCGACGACATCGCTTCCCTCCGCCGCGGCCCCACTCTGGCCGCGACGCCTTTGACATTCTTCGACGCGACGCGGCGGCGTCGCATTCCTGGATTTCTTTCCATGGCGCGGCGCGACGGCGCCACGCGTATCTTCTGCAATAAATCGCGTGGTGCGACGACACCATGTTTTCTCGTATCATCCTCAAGAAACCTTCACGAAAAACAAAGGAGGAGGGTCAGATGTGTTTGTGCGGTCCGACCCCCCTCACGTTATTCGATAACAAAAAGGGGTTTCAATCTACGATCATCACCAAGTTTTTATTCATGAACAATTAAATAAATAAAAACCCTCATTCATCAACCACTTGATCGGATGATCTGCGGATCAACCCAGTCTTGGTTGGTCCATGCTCGTCGTTTTTTTCTCAAAAGATAAGAGAATTCCAAAATAAATTCCCCTACCTCAGCTTCAAGAATGATGTTCTTCAACGACCCGTGGAAGAAAAGCGTCGCGGAGGTCGGTCGTCGTTCCGTCTAGGTTGGTGGGAGAAGAGCTCGGTGAAGTCGAGCCGAGACGTCACCCTCTGTATACTTTGTAGGCGGCGGTGCTTCCCTTCCTTACCCTGGTTGAAGATGGTCGGAGGTGTTGCATCACGTTCTTCGGAAACGTGGAACGTTCTTCCTCGAGAGGTTGGTGATCTTCAAGAGTTCTTCTCCTCTCCTTAATTCTCCCCACAAGGTTTATGCCAACCCAAAAAGAAGAATATAATCTCTCTTTTTAATATTGGCAAAATGAATTCAAAAGAATTCAAACACTCAAAATAATTAATTAAGTTGGTTTAATTAATTAATTGCAACGTGTTGGCAAGAATTTCAATAGATTGAAATTAAAATAAACCATAATTAACTCACCTCATTAATTAATCAAGTTGTCAAATATTAAAGAATTTGAGTTAATGGGGAGTTGGAAAGTGAGTGGTTAAGAGAGTTAGGGAGTTTAAGGAATTTGAAAAGGTGGGGGGGGGGGTTCGTGTGGGCCACACCATTTCAAATATCCACACATGGGAAGTTGGATGGATGTGGGCCCACCACCAACTTCCCATGGGAGAAGTTAACCACTTAACATTGTGAAAATTTTATTTAACAATTTTATTCACTTTTTTAATTAAACCCAAAACATTAACTCCTCCTCCCGCACAAACGCAACTACGGTAAAGGTTCTCTTAAGCGATTACCGGAGTTGCGAGTTCATCGGTGCAATCGGATTTCAATTCCGAGCACCGGGTTAAAAGATAGAAATTCCCTCTTTCTCGTTCACTGAACGTACCTCAGCCAAACTTCGGAAATTAATTCCGGGCACACCGGGCCTTAGAGTCAGGGGCCGTCAGAAACTGCGTTCTTTTAAAATTCCAAAGAAAATTGAGAAAAAAAATTCCTTGATATTTCCATGTCTTTACATGATATTAGGTGGATCTCATTAATGTTATCAATTTTGGTGTTAAATAGTGTTATGTTAAACATAATTAGGTAGGATCCACTAATGGAATATAAGTATATTAATATCCTTCTATATAATTTTCAAGACATTTCACCTTAGTAGGAGTTATATTTCTTTATCAAATAACTTTCTATGATGACCCTTATCTTTCATTCATCATAAATAATATGCCTATTTTTTAATATATTTGAATGTTCATTTGGACAATCATAATTAAAAGAGATATATTTGATTGTGCGTTCCTCCTTGGGAATTGTATCTCTTATTTATAATTATCGAATAAATAATCACTCAATTTTTAATTTATTATTCTAATAAATTCTTGGTGACTATAAAGAATAAATTTTTTTTTACCAAAAATATATGATATCATTGACCAGTGTTGTAGAGCCCAGTGGATTTCCATGATCGATATGAGATCACAATATCTCTAGGTGGGTGTTCAATTATAATATATCCATTTAGACACATTAAAGAGTATGTATATCCAATATGATTATTTTTTTATACCATTAAACCTCACCAATTTTCCTTCATTTATTATGTATTAGGACAAATTTTTTCTTCCACTATAATCATGGATTCATTTGTGGATGTTTTTTTGGATGGAATCCCATTTTTACTCCATGTTTATACAATAGTATGTGGACCACCCTGTAGTATCCTTTATGACAGTTATAGTAAATTGACTATTTTACTAAAACATTTGATGGATTTTGGATATTATATTCCTATGACATGTAATATCTATGAATAGAATATTTGTGGAAAATTTCAATATCTTGGAAGAGATTTACATGGATCATCCCAAGAAGATGTTTGAGATTATAAATAACATAATTTAACAATAATAATTCATATTTTTTTAATTATACATATAGAGTTCAACCATTTCATCATTTTATCATTTGGGGTCATATTTTATAGGTTTAAGAAGTGTCAAATTCCATTTGATGATCTCAATGTACGGTTGACTTTATCCCTTGTTCATATTCTTCCATAGTAAGGTATCAGTAATTTACTAAATCCTGATGTATTTTGATATGGATTTGGGTTCTAGTTTATGTACCTTGAAAATTTTGTTGTTTATGGTTTCTTATGTTATATGAAAACAACAATAATTTCCCCACTCATGGTCTCGAGTTATCATTCTAATTCATGTCCTCAATAAATGTAACAACTATATGTTATGTGAGTTATTTAAGATGTATTCGGACTGTAGGAATATTAGTAATATATTTACATGAATTTATATAAATACTAAGTAGATATACTAGTTGTAGTATATAAAATTATGTGTCTTTAATATAGTATAAACCCATAGAAATTGGAATGTGGTAGCTGATTCCTTAACAAAATAAAAAACTGAAGATGTGTGGGAATCCAGTGATGAATGGTTCCTAATGGGATTATTTTGAGATGTATTTATATGTAAGTGAAAAGTAATATAATGTGATTATTGATTTTTTGAAGGTCAAACATTCATTAGTTGTCTAGACTTGTCTTGATTAGGAAGTGGATTTTAATTGCAGACAAATTTTCATCATTACAAATGGTTATGTTGGTGTTAATATAGATATGAACCAAAATATTTGGGCGGTACACCAGGGTTGGTAATTTATGGTCCTATTATAATATAAATTAACTGTTATCCAATTTTTAGGTTATCTCTATCACTTGTCAGGCTGAACAGATCACACAAGTCCCCACTATCTCTTCTTTTTTATTTGGTGTAACATAACCAAAAACAGAAACATATAAGGAAAACGATACTTAACAAGGTTTTCTTCTCCATTTAAGATGGAAAGTCTATTTTATGAAATATATTCCCCCATGATCACACAAGTGAAAAGTTTATTATTATGATAATGATATAACTGTGATACATGTTCTTATATCCATCCCAAATATTATTATATACTTCCTTTACATAAGGGAATCTATCATCATACAATGAATTTTTTTTGATAATAATAAGAGATTTGAATAGTCATTTATAATTTGATTTTATTATAGTTGTGCTACCTGTACATTTTTTTGTTTCACTTAAATTGTATAATTAAATAAATCCATCCATTTCTCGCCCACCAGTACACCACCTCGTTAGCTTTTATAGTAAAAAATAACATTTGACCATATTTTTTCAAATATGATGAATGTAAATTATTCTTCTTCTTCACTACACAATCACATTTTTATAACATATATTCTTCTCATTTTATCTTCATTACATCAACTTCTTTAATGAACAAAAATATTTTATTGTATTCTTCACTCTCTTTATCTTCATTAGTTCACTATAACCACCTTAGATATCTTACTCGTAGATTTCCATGTTTTTATTCAATAATAAACGTGGTATTTGAGATTTTCATTGACAATTAAAGGATTTATATAATTATTATCATTATAAAATCACATTCACTTTCCATTTTATTTTATTATTACTTATATATGATAATATTTCTTTTATAGTAGACATATAGTTCCAATAGTTTGAATTTCAATTTCAATGACAAATTCAATAATCAATATTTCATGAACATCCTTCAAATTCATCATTATGATCTATAATCCAATATATCGAAATCATTAAGTAGAAAGGTTTAGTAATGTATAGTTGAAATAACCACCAAATGAATATAATGGATCTTATTCACCACTAATGGTCAAAGAGCCCATATTTTCTTATAAATCTTCAACTATGGTTATAAAATTTCAAATTTGGAATTACGTGGTAGTTTAGACTAGGTATTCATATAATACTCAAATATATTACAATGTAAAATTCCTAATATTGAAGGGATGAATATAATTCACCATGAAAAAAAATTAAAATCAATCCTCTTATATGGTGTGATCTATGAAGTAATGGTCTTTAAATTTTCTCCTAACTATGGTGTGAAATTTGAGCTACAATATAGATGTATCTAAATCTCTAGAAATAATTAATTATATATTTTCTTGCATTTCAATAGGGAACATCACCTCGAAGGAGAGGACATGTATATTCTAGTACCACTAAAAATTAAAATATCATTTTCTATGAAATTTTTCTCAATCTTCGTCATAGAAAATACACTCATTTCATTGTAAGACTTTTCTATGGAATGGTGTACATGGATCGAGCCTTTTCTATTGTATAGACATACACTCTATGACCTAGATTCTAGTAGTCCATTTCTATCCCACAACCTATTTAAAAATATTCATAGTGTGGATACCTCTTATATCTTATAATCAAAATTTATTTCAACAAAATACTATGTGGAAAATATTTATACTGTAAGCATTAATAATTAAAATAATTTTGTGGTGAAAAACCCACATTATGTCATGGGACCCGATCGTCTTCCCCATTAATTTGATTAAATCTTGAAATAATTCTATATTATATGAACACTCTTAACTACATTCATCATAATTTTAATTAATCTCAATCATCATTCAAAATATCATCCAACTCACTTGGATGGACCTTCAATAATAAACACATTAATAATAGAAAGAGAGACCTTCACCATGAACATGTAAACCCCATTTAATTTTTAATTATAATTTACCTTTTTACTTCAATATTCCAAATAATTACAAGGCATAGACGTTAAAAATACATCCAAACTAATCAATAGATATATTTCATAAAATACTGAAACACATAAAAAATATTCCAATCCTTGAGAATATCCTTCCTTCTTCAGACAACTTACAAACTTCATCATTCATGACCAACCTTTGATTATAATTTAATGTCAGAATCGAATTTACTTGTAATTGTTCCTTATAATTCATTAACTGATTAAAATTAATAAAAACAATATGAAATTAAAACATATAAAAAATAAAATCTTCACAAAGTGGGAACAACATTCTCCAATGTTTTATTTATTCAAAATTCCCATATAATATATTTTTCAAAATGTCAATCCCATTTATTAAAAAACATAGCTTTATATCCACTATTATTTTCAATTCTAATTTCATCATCTATCCATTATCTTATCAAAAAAATAATTTTACTTTTCATACCCTTTTTTATATGAATCTAATATAAATAAATAAATCGTCTCAATTCATATATAAAAATATTTCATCAATAATTATATTATATTTTTAATAATTCATGATCATTAATAAAAACAAACGTTTTTTATTTAGATTAATGATTTTCAATTATATATAGAGATTACCACAAGTGAAATGAGGTAACTAAAAAACATTTATTCATTATATATTTAAAATATATTATGATGTGACCAATGATATACCTATTTCCAAAAACAATTATCCATGAAACATGTCAACCTGAAATTTTCATCACAGAAATTTACACACAGGACAAAAATTTTCAAATACAAATAGTTAGATACTCTAACCTAGAACTCAGTCAGCATTCACTTACATAACATTAATAAAAGTCATTTTATATAATACTACTATATTTATAACCCCACACATTATATATTACATATAGTTATGTAGACTAATTTTTAAGTACATAAATAATGTAAAGGGTTCCATGTTGTTTTGTGGATATCACTGAGATTTTTTATCCAACCATGCTATTGTGATGGAGGTGGCCATTGAACACATAGAGATATTGTCTCATGTCGATATTTTCCAAATCCATATTAATTTTGGTTATTTTGAATCATCCTTTCAAAACATGAATATTTATTTATTTATTTTGTATATGTAATATTCCCATCAATTTTTTATCTTTATATCAGGATGTTCATCGGTTTTAGTTAATTAATATTTTTCATTACACTCTATTTTCATATTAATATATTTAAAAATTAGTTATTTGATTTTTTGGGAATCCATATTATGGTAGGGTCATAATGTATTTATATTGGGAATATAAATTATATTATATGTCACCGGATAAACCATTCTAAAGTTGTTATATTGTGATACACTAGTAATTTTAACTATGTTTTGGCAATGGGGGATAGTCATTCGGTATTTTGAAAAGCTGGCTTGGGTTGTAGTTCAAGACAACTAAGAAAAAATTGTCCTTATAATTATTAGTTATCTCATAGAATTTTATAAATAAATGTAGTATAAATATGGGAATATATATTCCTGATATATAGGAAGGTAACACCCTAGTATTATCTTCATTATGTTGAACATGGAGTTACAATATATTTGTGTTATTTATTCCATGAATTATAACTCAATTGTAATATCCTTTGATATGATAATGTTATTTGTCTCTTATTTTTTTTCAGTATGAAACTATTTGTATTTTGAAGATGTTTTTTTAGGATAGAATGCTAATAGAAAACAGTTGTTCATGGTATATGAACATTTTAATATAAACTATACATAACCCAAACAACTAGTTATGTAACAATTATATTTACATTTCTATTAGTCATAAAATTATATTCAAACCCTGGATCAAATCCATTATAAGTATTAAAATGCTTAGATTTCGATGTTTTCACCTTGGATATATTATATTTCAATGAATCTAGTTTCTATAAGTTTAAGTGTAATTGAATTTATGTTTATTGTTAATTGGTTACTGTGTAGTCATATGTTTTTATTGAATGAAATTATAACATTGGTTTTATATTTGATTCCACATAGTAATTCATTTTTGATCTAAAGGGGGCATGTTATTGATTATATACCATTTGGTATTACACTAATATACCCTACCAGTACATAATTAGTCATTTATACTTCTATGTATTTTAGATAATATAGTTGAAGATATCAATCATAGATTGTATAATAGAATCAATAAATTACTATAAATAATACACAAAACATACATTATGAAAATAAACCTCAAGAGCAGAAGTAGTGGATACAAAATATTCAGCATATATTCTAATTCCATAGGATCCCAAAAACGTTTAATTTTATCATTCATTTTTACTTGTTAGAGGGTCTTGTTCATAAGTAGTGTGAATCCATTGTTCAAGGGAAAATATAAGAATATCTCACATGGGCCATATTGAATTAAGTGTTCAATTAGCTATTTTATCCAACAATAGTCATGTTGGATAAGTCCCTTGATTTTGAGAATATTAGGAAATAGAGTTACATGATAATGCATTATTCTACTAATTTCTCTGAGTTAGTTCATCTTTATTTTATGCTCATCAAGAAAAATTTTCAAAGGGACATATGTGTCGAAATGTTGTCAAATCCTGAAATTTGGTTGAACATTATTCTTCATTTTCTACCAACATAAGCGTATGTAGTGTATAATGATACAACATGTGATAATAATATAGATTCCTTGTCGATACTTAGTGTTACCCATTGCTAGTAGTATATAGTAAACATTTTTAAACATTCAAAAAACAATATAAAGAGGATTTATTCCTGTATATTTGTGGTTTCACACATTATTCATCAGAATTTACACTGGTGTTTTTCATCACGAGTAATGTAGTGACATACATCGAGTTTGGTATGGGGTAACACTATTGGAAAAACGCAAATATACATTCATGGAGTTACTCTAGTTTGGTCCTTTGACCCACTGCCAATGTTTCTACAGAGTATCATCTATTTGTTATATAGTTAGATCTTACATCTAATGGTGTCCTCATATTTTCACTAATGAATCTAATGGGATAGGATTCAATCACTAGACATAAGGATGCTATAAATTGTCTATGAATATGTAGGGTGACTCTAAATTATGTAGTTTCTGTGTATCTAATTAAATTATACATAAGGAAAATACTGGTCCATCTCCCATCAGACATATGGGGATTATCTCTTAATTCTAATATTATGTATTTTTTCATATAGTCACATAAAATTCTATAATATCCTATAAAATGATTAATTCTTTAGGATTATAATAATATTTTATTCAATTTTTGTTAAAAAATTTATTTACATTGGGATAGAAGAATGAGGTAGGATTATAGGGCCCAAAATGTCATTTGGTTATTTCTAATCATGAGACAGTATGGGATTTCATTTTCATTGACATGAAAGTATTTTTTCTTATTAATATTATATAATTGATTATTAGTATCAATAAACAAATTTATGATTATCAATGTTGGGTTAATTTCCTCCATCCTTTTAGAAATAAACATGTTGTTTAGGTTGATTGGGACCCTAGGAAGAGGATATAAGGATATGTTATTCTATATATTAGGTGGATCCCATTACTGCTATCAATTTTGGTGATCAATAGGGATAAGTTAAACATAATTGGAAAGGATCCACGAATGGAATATAAGTATATTAATGTCCTCCTATATAATTTTCTTGAACTTGCACCTTATTGGGAGGTATATTTCTCTATCAAGTAAGTTTCGATGATGACCCTTATCTTTCATTAATCATAAATAATATCCCTCATTATATTATATATTTAAATGTTCGTTTGGTCGATCATAATTGAAAGAGATATGTTTGACAGTGTGTTCCTCCCTGAAAATAGTATCTCTTATTTATAATTATGAAAGAAATAATCACAGGTATTTTAATTGATTATTCTAATAAAATCCTGGTGACTATAAAGATTAAATATTTTTTTACCAATAATATATGATATTTTGACCATCATTGAAGTGCCTAGTGGATTTCCATGATCGATATGAGATCAGGATATCTCTAGGTGGGTGTCCAATAATATTATATCCATTTGGCCATAGTAAAGATTATGTATTTCCACAATGATTATTTTTTATACCATTAAACCTCACTAATTTTCCTTCATATCTTATGGATTCAGATGAATCTGTTCTTCTGCTATAATCATGGATTCATTTTTGGATATTTTTTTGGATGGAATCCTATTATTACTCCATGTTTATAGAATATTATCTGGACCACTATGTAGTTTTCTTTATGATAGTTAGAGAAAATTGACTATTTGACTAAAAAATTTCATTGATTTTGGATATTATATTCCTAGGACATGTAATATCTACGAATAGAATATTTGTTGATAATTTTAATATCTAGGAAGATATTTCCATGGATCATCCCAAGAAGATGTTTTAGAATAGAAATAACCTTATTTAACCATAATAATTCATAATTTTTTTTAATTATACATATAGAGTTCCACCATTTCATCCATGTCTCATTGGGGGTCATATTTGATAGGTTAGATAAGTGTAAAATTCCAATTGATGATCTCAATGTATGGTAGACTTTATTCCTTTTTCAGATTCTTCCGTAGAAAGGTATCATTAATATATTAAATCTTGATGTATTTTGATTGGGATTTGGGTGCTAGTTTATGTATATTTTAAATTTTGTTGTTTATGTTCTCTTATGTTATTTGAAAACAACAATAATTTCCCCACTCATGGTCTCGAGTTATCATTCTAATTCATGTCCTAAATAAATGGAACAACTATATGTTATGTGAGTAATTTTAGATGTATTCAGACTGTAGGAGAATTAGTAATATATTTACATGAATATATATAAATACTACGTAGATATACTAGGTGTAGTATATAAAATTATTTGTCTTTAATATAGTATAAACCCTTAGAATTCAGAATGTGGAAGCTGATTCCATAAGAAAATAAAAAATCCAAGATGTGTGGGAATCCAATGATGAATTGTTCCGGATGGGATTTTATTCAGATGTAATTAGATGTAAAAGAAAAGTAATATAATGTGATTCCTGATTGTTTCAAGTTCAAACCTTCTTTAGATGACCATACTCGTCTTGATCAGGCAATGGATTCAAATGGCAGACATATTTTCATCATTCTAACTGGTTGTGATGGTATCAATATAGATATGAACCAAAATAAGTTGGGGTACATCTATGTTGGTAATTCATGGTCCTATTATACAATAAATTAACAGTTATCCAATTTTCAGTTTATCTCTATCACTTGTCATATTGAACAGATCACACAAGTCCCCACCATGTCCTCTTTTTTATTTGTTGAAACATAACCAGAAATAGAAACACATAAGGAAAACAATACTTTACAAGGTTCTCTTCTCCATTTTTGATGGACAGTCTATTATATGAACTTTATTCCCCCATAATCACACAAATGAAAAAGTTATTATTATGATAATGGTATGATGGTGATTCATATTCTTGTATGCATCCCAAATATTATTATATACTTCCTTTACATAGGGTAATATATCATCATACAATGATAAACATTTGGATAATAATAAGATATTTATATAATAGTTTGTAATTTGATCTTATTGTAGTTAAGCTACATATACATTTTTTTGTTTCACATAAATTTTATAATGAACCAAATCCATCTATTTCTCTCCCATTGGTACACCACCTCGTTATCATTTATAGTAAAAAAGAAAATTTCACCGTCTTATTTCAAATATGTTGAATGTAAATTATTATTCTTCTTCACTACACTATCACATTTTCATAACATATATTCATCTAATTTTATCTTCATTCCATCATTTACTTCAATGAACAAAAATATTTTATTATATTCTTCACTCTCTTTATCTTCTTTAGTTCACTATAACCACCTTAGATATCTTATTCGTAGATTTAAATGTTTTTAATCAATAATAAACGTGGTATTTGAGTTTTTCATTGACAGTTAAAGAATTTATAATATTATTATCATTATAAAATCACATTCACTTGCTATTTTATTTTTTTATTACTTCTATATGATAAGATTTATTTTGTAGTAGACATATAATTCATACAGTTTGAATTTTAATTTCAATGACAAATTCAATCATCAATATTTCATGAAATTTTTCCAAATTCATCATTATGTTCTATATTCCAATATATCCAGATCATTAAATAGAAAGGTTTTCTAATGTCTACTTGAAATAACCACTAAATGAATATGATGGATCTTATTCACCACTAATGGTCAAAGAGCCCATGTTTTCCAATAAATTATCAACTATGGTTTTAAATTTTAAAATTTGGCATGAGGTTGTAGTTTAAAATATTTATTCTTATAATACTCAAATATATTACAAAATAAAAATCCTTATATTTAAGGGATGAATAAAATTCACAATGAAAAGAAAATTCAAATCAATCCTCTTATACGGAGTGATCTATGAACTAATGATCCTTAGAAATTTCACCTAACTATGGTGTGAAATATGTGCTAAAACATTGATGTATCTAAATCTCTAGAATTAATGAATTATATATTTTCTTGCATTGAAACAGAAAAAATCACCTCGAAGGGGAGGGAATGGATTTTCAAGGACCACAAGAACTTGAAATAGCGTTTTCTATGAATTTGTTTTTCAATCTTCGTCATAGAAAATACACTCATTTCAATGTCAGGCTTTTCAATGGAATGGTGTACATTGATCGATCCTTTTATATTTTATAGACACACACTAAATGACCTAGATTCAAGTAGTCCATTTCTATCACACCTCCTATTTAAAAATATTCATAATGTGGATACCTCTTATGTCTTATAATCAAAATTGCTTTCAACAAAATACTGTGTGGAAAATAAATATACTATAATAATTAATAATTAAAATAATTTTGTGGTGAAAAACACACATTGTGTCATGAGACCCAATATTCTTCTACAATAATTTGATTACATCTTGAAATAATTCTATATTATACGAAAAATCTTAACATCATTCATCATAATTTTAATAAATCTCAAATATCTTTCAAAAATTCATCCAACTCACCTGGATGGAACTTCAACAATAAACACATTAATCATAGAGAGAGATAGAGACCTTCACCAAGAATCTGTAAACCCCATTTAAATTTTAATCCTAAATTAACATTTTACTTCAATATTCCAAAAAATTACAAGGCATAGACGTTAAAAAAACATCCAAACTAGTCAATACATATATTTTACAAAATATCAAAACACATAAAAAATATTCTAAACCTTGAGAATATACATCCATCTTCATACAACTTAGAAGCTTCATCATTCATGATCAACCATTGATTATCATTTAATGTTAGAATCGAGTTTACTTGTACTTGTTCATTATAATTCATTAATAGATTAACATCAATCAAAACTATCAGCAAAAAAAAATTTATAAAAAAATTGGGACCAACATTCTACCACGTTTTATTTATTAAAAATACCCATATAAATGATTTTTCAAAATGTCAATCCCATTTATTAATAAACATAGCTTGCTATCCATTATGATTTTCAATTCTCATTTCATCATCTATCCATTATCTTATCAAAAAATAATTTTATTTTTCAACCCCTTTTTTATATGAAACTAATATAATTGGGGAAATCGACTCAATTCATACATAAGAATATTTAATCAATAATTATAATCTATTTTTACTAATTCATGATCAGTAATAAAAACAAAACATTTTAATTTAGACTATTTATTTTCCATTACATATAGAGATTACCACAAGTGAAATGATGTAACTGAAAAAAAATTTCTCTATTAATTATTCAAAATATATTCGGATGTGACAAATGATATTCCTATTCCCAAAAAAAATTATCCATGATACATGTCAACCTGAAATATTCATCACAGAAATTTACACACAGGACAAAAATTGTCAAATAAAAATAGTTAGATACTATATCCCGGAACTCGATCACCTTTCACTTACATAACATTAATAAAAGTCATTTTATACCCCATTAATTTATAATTTTATTTTATCATGGATGAGTGTTATAGAAGGTATACCTCTTCAATTGAATAATCCACAAAGACCTTCCACAATATTTATATTTTCATGGGATAATAATTTAGTTTTCTAATTCAATATTCTTAATTTGTCTCCACCTCCTGGACACACTCTTCATGATATTTATAATTTTGAATATATTCATTGAATTTTATTTGGGATTTAAATGATGAGTTTAAACCAAATGAGAAATCTTTATATAGACATCCATATTTTAAAACTTCAACATATTCAGCTATGCTGGTCACTTGAATATATTTTAATTAGAATACCAACTTTTTATATCAATCTGTGAGATGATCATCATCATCTACTTTTCCAGTGTCCTAAAACAATATTCAAAATCTATTATTAGTAATCTCTAACATATTAAAATGTGAATACCAACTGGAAAAAATTACAATATATTATCATTTAATTATTTAATGAACAAAATTGGCATCCACAACTCCATATTATGTTCTCCCAAAAATAATAAACTTCACCTTAAATATCAAACAGTGTATGTAAAAATACAGTAGTCTAATGATATGTCAACAAGGTGAAGATTACTCATCATAAATGTAAATAAGATGATAAGATTATTTTCACAATCAGGTTTATATATTCATTATACTTCAACATATTCTTTTCTAATATGATACTTCTATTGGGAGAATGAATCATTTTATACCCTCTTCTAACTTTTTGGAAATATCAATGATAAATATCATCATATATAAATTTATTTTCAAATATTATTCTAGTTTTGGTAATATGGTGAATGAAACGTTTTCTATTTTGTTAAATCAGCTTATATATCCCACACATAACTTCTCAAACATAAGTGTTTTCATTAGATGAAATACTTTCATGATATTCCTAATCATCATGTGAAATTTTCACATTTCCATTTTCAATATCCCTTTACACTACTTTTGTAATATCCTAGTTCTGGAATCCACCCAGAGGCTCCCCGTACCCAGTTGATCACATGGCCTCAATAGCATTTCCCCGAACACCTGAGGCTTATGAATGACAACAATGGACTTTGGTGTGATAGTGGGGAAACAATGCCCTCATTGGAATATTATCAAAGCATAAGTAAAACAAATAGAAAAATCGGAAGCAGGAATAATCCATACAAAAGTAAACTGCAGAAGACTATACAATAATAAACGGGAGAACACATATATATATATGATTGATGCATGATACATTTTTCTAGGAACGCATCCAAACATATCACAATACTGGAATACACCATTACTAAACCCATGTAAATAGAATACAAGTAAAAAATCGTTCAGCATCACAAGTCATATCTTGGTCTCATGCTCTCCAGCTCCACAGCACATCAAGTACCTGATGTAGAAGGGTTCTTGCCCTTATCTATACATGCAACAATATAATATATTTGGGACTAAAATAATGGCCTAAACAGTGTGTGAGACTAAATCCCAGAAGGAAACCTCCACATGATCTGTGCCTAACAGTCAGTGAATATTTGGCTGATAATAAGTACAGAATGTTATAAACAAAGAAGTACACAGTATTAAACAATTCAAAGAATCAATTAATTAAGTATCATATATCAAGCAACACGTAAAAATAATAATGTAATGACAAATAGGTACCCCTCTAGGAAATAATCACATCATATACCCTCAGGTCCTACATAGCAACACAAACAACCCTATGATCAGTACCTCTAGTCTAACCCCTCTGGTTCTGCTTAAGCATAGAATCTATGAGGAAGCACTCACCATCAATTCCTTAAATTGTCTTGTATCAGTAACTAAAGGCTCTCTGGGGAATGACTCAATGTCTATTCCCCTTATGTCACAAGACAAGGATCTACAGACACAATGATGAAGCACTTACGTTAATTTCTCTTATGGACTCGCATCTTAAGTAAAACAACCTCTTTGGAGAATCACTTATGTCCATTCTCCCTATGGTCAATACACCAGGTTCCCACAACCCTATGTATGTCATGCAATTATAGCATTTCATATCGGCCAATGTAAACCTCAAGAACTACTTGGCTAGAAGTCTACATCATAATATCATGTAAGGCTACAAACACCTCATCCTACTATACACAGCATGGAAGGAAAACAGTAGCCTAACATGCAACCTATACCCAATGGTCAAAACATGCAACCATGCGTGGGAAAAAACTTCCAAATCATATCCATTAACCTTATTAACATCATATATCAACTCAAGCATACAAGCATAGTAGGAAAAAAATAAGTCTAAAACAGTAAATGTCCAATACACCGTTCATTGGTATTGGCAGGTTTTTTCACATATAACTCAAATACTTTTAACAAAAAGGCACCAACCACCTACCTCAGCGTTGATAGATAAATATATTTGACTCTCAGGTCTCCAATCCACATAGAACACCGAATATCTACAAAACATTCTACAACGTTCAACAGATTATATCATTAGAACGAATAGAAATCCTGAAATAATGATCTATCAAGAGATAGAGCTTACTGAGGCTATCCCAACACAATTGACGGTGGTAGAATCTGATATTGGATGCTCGTTTGAGGGCTTGGTGGAAGAATGTAGCCATACGAGAGCTCTCAGATGAGCCAGACCTAGAAGAAGCCCTTTCTGTCCATCAGATGCGACCCCAACACATTTAATGAAAATATTGAAAATACATGGTCTGTACTTTAGATATACATGGAGTTTACTTTCCATTTATATACCCCGAATTAGGTGGCCTCCATGACACCCCAACATGGTCGTGTGCATGGAGGCTACATGGCCATCATAAGGCATGTACTCAAAATGTTTATGGATTTTACTTCGAAAATTTACAGACATTCCCTTTTTTCACAAAAACAACCATAAGAAGGATAACATACCTAAAAAAAGATTTAGTTTCTCACAAACCTCCCCCTTAAATAAATTAGTCCATGAATCCCTAGTAAGGCAGCATAGAAGATGAAACCTCAAATAGCTCTGACCACTATACACGTACATCGGCCTCCCTCTCCCAAGTCTCATCTTGTACTCACCCATGCTACCATAGCTCTCATACTAGAAGAATGTACCATCCACATAGAACCTACATACTTAGATCAGTGATCTGGATATGATGCTCCTCGAATGATGCATCTACTTCCAACTCAACCTCCTCATGTTGGAAAAAAATGAGATAGGTTTTAGAAGTAACCTCAATGTTGTGAAACTTGGAAGATGTCGTGCATAGCCCGGTGCATCTATGGTAACTTAAACCGATTGGAAACAATCCCAACTCTCTCCAACACCTCAAACGGCCCAACGTACCTCCAAAAAATCATACCCTTTTTCATAATCATCTTGTGTCCCAACCATGGTGTAACGCACATGAAAACCTGATCCACGACCTCGAACTCCAGAGGTCGTCTCCTTTATACATCATAAGACTTCAGTCGAGACTGTGCAATAGGCATCCTCTTCTGATTCAACTCAATCTATTCTGTGGTCTCCATGACAAGATGAGGTCCCAACAAAGCTGTCTTTTCTACCTCCAACCATCATAAGGGTGATCGGAATAGCCTACAGTAAAAAGCCTCAAAATGTGCCATATGAATAGTTTATTGAAATCTATTGTGGTGGTAAAACTCTACAAGAGATATGTGATTCTCCCAAGAACCTCCAAAATCTAGAATACATGCTCAATACATGTCCTCATGCACCAGAATCATACGCTTGGTCAGGCCATCTATCTATTGGTTGTAAGATGTAGTCGAAAGTACATATATACCCAAAGAATTATAAAGACCCTTCCGGACCCGATAAGTAAAACGTGCATCCCTGTCTAAAATAATGGAGTGTGGAAATCCATGTAGATGTACAATCTCTCGGATATACAACCTCCCTAGATCATCAATAGTGAAGGAATCCTTGATCGGCAAGAAGTGAGAAATCTTTGCGAATCTTTCAATGACAACCCAAATGGAATCATTCCCTCGAGGGGTCCTCATTAAACCTATAACGAAATCCATCACAAAATTATTCCACATCCACTCGAGAATGGGTAACTACTGTAAAATCCATGCGGGCCTCTAATGATCCGCCTTCACTTGCTGACAGGTGGAACACCTCAAGACGAAACTAGGAACATCTCCCTTAATTCCTAGAAACCAATAATGATGGTGTAGATCACGATACATTGACGTGACACCAAGATAAATTGCCAAAACTGACGAATGAATGTTCCACATAATCTCCTCACCTAAGTCCGTTGGAACCAATACACGCTCCTGGAAATGGAAGATTTCATCCTCGCAAATAGTCCAACCCAGAATAGTGTCCTCCCCTGAAATGCTCTCCCATAGGACTAGGCATTATGAATCTGATCGATGCCCCATTCTCCCTTGACCAAGAATAGTAGAGGCAACATCCACATAAGATAGAAACTTCCACCCCTATAAGTAGTGAAAATCAAAATGCATCATAGAGAATAGATCAATAAGCTGCCACTAACTGCTGGCCTCAAGAACTGCTTGTATTTAATACATCATGATCAATGCATCAACCACTTCATTGACTTTCCAAGGCTTATAGGAAAGCTCAATGTCAAAAGACTGAAGGTAATCAATCCACCTTTACTGTCTCAAATTTAGATCACGTTGTGTGAAGATGTACTTGATACTCTTGTGGTCGTTGAAAACCACAAAATGATCTCCCAGAAGGTAATGTCTCCAACAGCATAAGGCATAGACAACTGCAACCAACTCAAGATTGTGGGTCAAGAAATTCTTCTCATGTGGCCGCAACTGTCGAGATCTGTATGCAACGACTCCTTCTCCCTGCATAAGCACAACTCCCAACCCGATATCTGAAGCATCACATTACATAGAATAACCATTTCCTTGATCTGGAAACATTAGTATTGTTAATGACGCAAACCTTTCTTTCAGCTCCTATAAAGGCCAAATCATAAGTATCTAACCACAAGAACATCACACCGTTCTTAGTCGAACCCGATAGCAGTACTACTAAGCGGGAAGAGTGCTGAATGAAACATATCTAGTATCCATTTATCCCTAGAAAAATACATTCCTGAAATAAGTTCATTGGTTGTTCCCAAGAAACTATTGCTCTCATTTTATTTGGGTCCACTGATACTTTTGTCTCTAAGATAACATGACCTAAGAAGTGAATTTGATCAGTCCAAAAGTGACATTTTTAGAGCATAGTATATAACTAATGATTTCATATTGTACTCAAAACGATCTCAAGATGTGTGGCATGGTCGTGTTGAGGTTGATTGTACACCATTTTATCATCCATGGAAACCACCATAAAGGAATCAAATTACGTATGGAAGACTCGGTTCATCAGTTCCATGAAAACTACCGGCGGGTTCATGAGAACGAATGGAAATACCATATACTCATATAGGACATACCTACTCCGAAAGGCTCTGAGAGGTATATAAGATGGCCAAATGGGAAACTGATGATAACTGAACCTTAAATCAATCAATGATAACACCTAGGATCCTCGAAGCTTATCTAAGTGATCTTTAATCCATGGAAAGGGATATCAGTTCTTGAAATTCAACTGGTTCAACTTCTGATAGTCCGCAAAAACACTAGGGATACCATCTTCCATCTTGGAAAACAAGACATGCGAACCCCAAGGGGGTGTACTGAGTCGGATTAAACACTTTCCCTGCAACTCCTCCAACTGCTTTTCTATCTCCTGTAACTCTGGTGTAGCTATCCTATAAGGAGGAATAGACACTGGTGCCTCTCCTGGTTCATGTTCAATAGAAAATTCCACCTCACACCCCAGAGGAAAACATGAAAATTATTTTGGAAAGACATCTATGAAGCAGTCCACCACTGGAGGAAAGTCCATATGTGAAATCCCCTCGTCATATATATATAGACTAGCTATCTAGGATGTAACTCCACATAACCCATGATGCTCGAGTCTCGATCTTCTTTCATGGATATCCCATTATCACTTATGAAGAAAAGATACACCCTCTAGTGATGTGATGCTCACCCTGCGATGATAATAGTCAACGAATTCCTGGAAAGGAACTTGCCATTCCATTCTAAGAATGATATCCTAGCCTATCATCTCTAGGATATAGAGGTCCCATAAAAAGTGACAGATACCAACCCTGAGGGGGAACCCCTTGAACTAACATACACTCACCGTTATAGTCTCCAACATAGTGTCTAGTGTCAAGATATCAGTAGAATAAAAGGTGAAGAGCGTAAGTTATTCGACGACCTCAACGGATATAAAGCTATGGGAAACCCCTGTATTGAAAAGAGATAAAGCTAAAACTGATGCAACTAAGATTATACTGTGAAATGTATGGGGTCCAGGATTTTGCTCATGTTGGGTCTGCTCCACTGCAATAGTCTGACCTACACCACAGCCCTGTAACCCTATCTAGACACCCTGAGCTGATCCACCCTATTGTTGCAGAAAACTGGACAACTGGCTACCATGGCCACGACCTCCACCTGGTCCTGAGTGGCTAGAAGAACTCAAATTCCAAGACAGGTGAGAAACAGGCAGTGTTTATCCTTAATTAGGAGCCATAGAAGAACCAAAGTCACCAGCTAATGGTGAGAAGATCTGACATAAGCGTTGAAGATGACCCATCTGGCCGCATGATCGGCACTCCACTTGGTCACCCGGGCAGCGGGGCCTCATATGACCGTTCTACCCACACTGTTACCACACCAACTAAATACCATAAGAATTGTCTTTCCTCATTAGGTCATCGTGTGAAGAATCCATGTGGCGCTTCCTGCTATCAGAAGGGGGAATACTAACACCAGATGCCGAGCCGTAGTGGCTCACAACTCCAAAATCCCCTAGATTTCCCTCAGTGATCAGCGCCTGGTTGATGTTATATGTTATAGAGGTCAACCAAAAGATGTTCATCTAGGATTGGATATCATGCCACAGACCATCCACAATCATCCTTTCCAGGAATAACTAATCACCTCCTAAAATATGCATAAAATGTTATAGCCCGGTAAAATGAGAGGAATACTCTATAATCGAAAGAGTACCCTAGTTCAGACTCATAAACTCTCGGGCTCAATCTGCCCTAAAAGTCTCCAGATAGATGTAGTCATGGAAGATACACTCATAATCCTCCCAAGTCATAAATGGATGGTGCCCTGCTTGTGAGGCCACATCTAACCACATCTTGGCGGAGTCCTGAAGTTGATATGTAGTGACCTTGAACCGCCTATTTGGAGGCATCTCCAAATGCTCAAAGATCCTTAGCATGGATTCCATCCAAGACTCTACAGTATGGGGTCCTCCATCCCCTGAGAATGTGGGAGGATGCTACTATTGAAAAACCCATGTCAATTCTTCCATCGACGGGGCAGGAGGCGGTTCTCCATGAAAGGTTTTCATCATCCCTATAAATCCATCCATAAGTTGTGCTTCAGCACTAACATCTGGTATAACAGTTTTTTTCCAAGAATGGCACAATGTGAGGATCTATAGGTAGTCCTTGCTCACCCATATCTGGCGTCTGATCACCACCATGAAACTGGCGAACAACCTAGAGGACATCTTGGTTGCATTACTCTATAAGTTCAAATGCACATCTTAGATCAGTAGTATTAATGACCAAAAATAGAAAATGTAATAAGGGAACAACATAGGTAAATCATTCACGTTTTACAAAACATGACTACGCTGATTTTATAACACCTACACGACGTGTTCCCTTAAGCCATTCACATGGGCGTGTACTCTTTTCGGAACTGGTCGAGTAACACCCCATACACATAGTGTGTTCACCTAACACACGGTGTGTTCATGAATCCTCTTCCCCTGCCTGAGTCCTTCTACACAGCTAAGGCACAAGGTTCTCATTAGAACGAGACTACACATCGTGTTAGTGCCAAACACGTCGTGTACTAGATGAACATCACAGACCTGTGTTTTTAGTTATATTGTCGGGTACCTGGCTTACACCACACATTGTGTTACATATGGACATGGAGTGTACTGAGAATATTTTGTCGTGTCGGGTTGTTAGTGACACATCTAGTTACACAGTTCTATGGCATGACGTGTAAATCCTCTACAAAGCATGTCTTACCAATGATTCCAAACCCCGCGTCCCCTCCCAAACATTCTGAGAGATGGTAAGAGACTACATGGCTTGTACATATTTATAGGGAATTTACTTAAGAAAAACAGTTTATTCCCGAACATAAGAACACATGGTGTGTATTCAAAACTACACGACAAGTATTCTGGGTTTTTCCAAACAGTAATCCTTATAAAACTTCTCCAGAGCACAGAATTACACTGAATAGATCATTGAAGTCCCATATTCTGATCCATGTGGTCCCATACTCCCCACGAATCAAATCATGGAATCTTATTCATGTCCTATATAAGGTAATGAAGTTAATCATCCACCAAATTCCGGTCAAATGAGGTCCCATAACACTTCAAGAACCATATTCTGGCGTTAATTCTAACAAATCCTTGCAAAAAGAAAGAATCTATAATACAATGGTTATTATATAAAATCATCTATCAAAACAGTATGCATATCATGCACAACATCTATCACAACAAAATGCAATTTCTAAGGAAACCTAATTGGCATGGTAAGAATGCATGAAATGTGATTCCTAACTGGTGCCTATATGATAAATGAGATGGCATAGCCTCATCTTATTGCGTTGAAACAGAAATAAAACCTAAATAACATCAATGGTAATAACAAAAAACATGTGAATCACTCACTATGTAATCAGATCAACAATAATAATTGAAAATCCCAAAAAAATCAGTAAACCAGGTAGATTGGCTTTTCCCTGTACACATGATAGCTACTCCCGAGCATAGTTTATTACCACGTACCTATTCCTTTTTATCCCTATATATAGTTTCCAAACAATAATTAAAGAGAAAAGAATTTCTTTGATACCACTTTGTAACGTCTTGGTTACAAAATCCACCCAGAGACGCCCCGTACTCGGTTGGTCAAATGGACTCAAGCGCATTTCCCTGAACGCTAGAGGCTGCCGACTAGCAGTGAGGCCCTTGGATTTGATTATGGGAAAACTATGCCCTCATTGGAAGTGTAACACAACCGAAGTAAAACAAATATAAAATGTGGAATTAGGAATAATCCATACAAAAGTAAACAGATGAAGACTGGATAATAAACAACTAGGGCACACACATATATATGAATGATGCATGGATCATATGTCAAGGAAAGCATCCAAACATATCACAATGCTGGAACACAACAGTATTAAACCAAAGTAAAAATAAAATAAAATAAACAACTCTTCAGCATCACAAGCCATATCTTGGTCTCATTTTCTCCAGCTCCACAACACATCATGTACCATATGTAGAAGATAGCATGCCCTTATCTATACCTGCAATAATATAATCTATTTGGGCCCAAAATCATGGCCCAAACAGGGCATGAGACTAAATACTAGTAGGCAACCCCCACAAGATCTGTACCTAACAGTCAGTAAATATATGGTAGGTAATTATTACAGAAAGCAGTATACAAGGAAGAACTTAGCAGTAAACAATTCACAGTTTCAATGCATTCATTATCATATATCAAGAAACTTCTAATCAAAGATGGTAATCACAAACAGGTAACCCTCTTGTAAGTACTCACTGCATATTCCCTATAATCCTACCTAGAAACACATGCGACCCTCTGGGAATTAAACTCAATATAACCCCTCTTGTTCAGCTTAAGAATATACTCTCTAAGGAAGCACTTACCTTCAATTTCTCATATAGTCTCGTATCTGTAACTAATGGTGCTCTGGGAAGCACTCAATGTCTATTCCCACTGAGTCCCGCATCAAGGATCTACAGAAACTCTGAGTAAGAACTTAATTCAATTTCCAATATTGACTCTCCTAATAAGTTAAACAGACACTCGAGAAAATCCCTTATATCGATTCACCCAATGGTCTATACACCTAGTACTCACGGCCTTGTGTAAGTCAAGAAAGTATATCATCACATATCGGCCAAAGTAAACATCAAGAAATATTTTCCTATCAATCTACATCATAACATCATATAAGGATACAAAAAACTCATCCTACTATACTACGAATGGAAGGTAAACAACAACCTAAGATGCAACCAAGACCCAATGGTCAAAATATGAAATGTGCATGGGAAATCACTTACAATGCATATAAATTAACCCTATTCCCATTAGTTTTCATCAAATCTGGCATACATGCATTATAGGAAAACAATAGGGATAAAATGGTAAATGCACAATACCTAGTTCATGGGTATTGGCAGTGTTTTCACATATAACTCCAATACATTCAACAAGAAGGCAGAAAACACCTACCTCGGTGTTGGGAGATCGATATACATGATTATCACAGCTTGAATCACATTAGAACGTTGAAGATGTACAAAAATGTCTAAAACATTTAATATAAGATAACATGAGAAAGAAGTGGAATAATGAAACGAATCTCAAGAAGATGAATGAGCATACCGAGGTGATCCCAACCCAATTGACGATGGTCAAATCAGAGATCAGCTGCTTGGCAGGAGCTTAGAGGAAGATCCTGGCCATTTGGGATCTCTTGGACGAACTAGACCTAGAAAAAGCCTTTTCTGTCCATCAGACGTGACCCCAATGCGTTTATTGAAAAAATTAAAATACAGGGCATGTACATTGGATGTATATGGAACGTATTTTTCATTTCCATACCCTATATTAGGCATCCTCCATGTCACCCCCACATGGCCGTGTGCATGGATGCTACACGACTAGCTTCAGTAAATGATTACACATCGTGTACTTTGAAAATTTCTCAAAATTCCCCTTTTTCTACAAAATTTCCAGAAGAAGGAAAATGTACATGAAAAGAAGATCTGATCTATTACAACTTTTTCCAAAAAAAATTATTTATTCAAATATACTATAAATATTACTAAATAACATATTGGGGTTTCCACATTGATAATTGAGATTAGTTTTCTTAATATATTTCTACATAGATGTAAGAAAATTCTTGGTTGTACTTATAGTGATATTTCAAATAATATAATTATTTATCTTTTCTTCCCAAGACCATTCATGAATTTTTTAAATCCTTGATGGAATTTATTTTTTTTAAATTAATCTATAGGATTCATCTTCATTATTCTTATACGGGTTTTGGTATATATATTCATTTGATAAAAGATTATTTGGGCATGTTTCATTTTCATTACCACCTCATTTAAAGCTCTCAAAATATTCATGAATAAAAAAATAGTGTAACTAAAATAATATCTATTATATACATCTATTTGATTTATCTTTTTCATTCTTTTTCACATTGAAATGTGATTTATTTTGTAATTATTAAATTAAATCATTATTTCAAAAATCTATTTTACAATGACCAATCCTATTTTTCCCCAAGCATTGTCAATTAATCCATTTTTTTATCTTCTTTTATACATGTTTTAAAGGATTTGAAATTAAGATGAATTTAATTTTGAGCCTTCTTCAACACTAGTTTAGATCTATATGGGATACAAATACATAGACATATTCTTATTTCCTAAAAAAGACATTTTATTAATATATTCTGTATTTTTTCGATTACATATTGGAAAATATATATTTATTCAGACTGAAAACTTTTATATAAATATGTTTATAATAATATGTACATTGAGATATGAATGGAACATATTTCATCCCAAATTATTTCGATTTTCCATCAAATAATGTCACAATATTATTTTCACAAAATAGAGGCCTTTTAATAGTATATCCCTATTTATAATAATATGTGATAGATTCTTCATACTAAATTCATTCTGAAGAGTCAATATGATTTATTTTCGGATTTCGAGATTTGACTTCCAATTTTAGACACCTAATATTGGTTCCATTACCCTATTAATCAGTTGATTATACTATATATTCACAATCATTTTTATATCCTCATCATCCCCATCATTCAATGTAATATTTTACTGAATAAATTTATCAATATACTTGATCTTATTATTTTTAATTCCCAATTTTCTATTCTAGACATCAATGTTGTTTTTTAATATTTCTCCAGAAACCAGAATCTTCATGTAAATATAATATGTGGAATCCTCATAAAATATTATTTTTTCATGAAACTCATTCTGAAATTTTGATAACATAATAATAAAATTCTCATTCTCATCTTCATTAATGTAAATTTTTTAGGGAACATTTTATGTATGATCTGTTTCCCATAATGCTTCTTCTATGTTATTTTCCTCAATACCATGATAAATTATTTATTCTTGGAAACATTCCAAAATTGTAAAAATTATGAAAAATAATTATTTTGTTATTACATGAAACATATATTTTAATTAAATTGAATATTAATTTATTTTTAGATGATGTTAAAAAACTGATTCATATTATTTTCAGATTGTTAGACCTGATTCATCACATAAATTATGATTATATGAATACATTGATCGAATTTAGGTAATAATGTTTTTTATATCAATTATGTTACACTGAATCACATATTATAATACTTTAAAACTATATTTATCTTCCATTATTATATAACATGAGTCTTATTACTATTTTAATAGGAGAAAAAACATCATCACCATCTTATTCAATTTCTTTTTTTACTTTTCCAACAATTTCATTGATGAAAAATTGTTTTCATATGACATTGAAATAATTTAAAAAATATTAACATCATTATAATTATTGGAAATAATATTCATATATTGAATGATAAATTTTTAATATTTATTATCCAATAGACATTAACTACTCCTTGATACAAATTTAGGGTATCCATAATGATATAAAAACATTAATAGGGGGTATGTCAGTGTTGGTAAGACATTCTAAAATATTAACATACTTAATCCTTAATCCCCTTTTCAATTTAACTCTATTACATGTTGAGGTGAACATGCCATTCATATTATATCTCTCTCTACCTCTCCCTCTCTCTATCTCCTCTTCTTTCGATCTAAAATAAAAACTTATCTCTCTCACACACAATGAACAAGGAAATTTAAAAGTTTCACCACACAATATTAAATGTATATTCATTCATAAGAACATGATTTCTCTGTGATCTCATAACCCACTATATTCCTCTTACGATCTAAAATGAGTTGTTTATAACATTGAGTATTATGTTTTCATTTATCACAACATTACATTTGTACAACTAATACAAAATACCAAATTCTACCTAATAATGATAGATATTTGGAAAACAATAATATAATTGATTCTGTGTGTAGATTTATATCATATTTTTTATGTTCTACTTATATCATCATATTCATTAAATCATCTAGTAGCATGAAAGTATTTCAACTTTTTTATGATAATTAGCATACCAATCCTTCCACTTTTAGAGTAGTAAAAAAATTTTACTCCCTTTATATCACTGGTTATAAGATAACTATGCTTCATCTTCACTATTGAGTCACTTAATCACAACAACTATTATTATCCTTTTATCCTCTACTCTTTTTATATATGAGTTAAAAATAAAACTACACTTCTTTTACAACCATCTTCTTGTTCTTCAGTGTACTATAAAACCCCATATCTATTTATTTTTAATAATAAACTATTTCTTCTATAATGAAGTAGTTATTGTATTTTTTTTCTTTTGTACTCTACGTATTTATATACTAAGTATCAATATTATATCACTTTAATTCACTCTTTGAATTTTTTGTTGATATATGTGAAATATTATTACATAGAGTGCCTCTAATTATATTATTTTGAACATTAGTTTCAATTTAAATTGAAAACCCACAACGTCCTTGAACATCTTATTCAGGCAAAAACATCGGTCATTATATGATTATATTTAGATCATCCAATTAAAATTGGAAGTTATTTGGAGTTTAATTGACCACTATATGAACTATATTACGGAGTGCAAATACATCATGTATAACTATTTATTGATTTCTATGAAATAAATTTGTTGGTGTATCCTAATCCATTTTTTCAATCGGATTCCATTTAAACAAATTATTTTCAAACTGTTCAAAAATATTCTGTTGTATAATTCCCATTATGGTATGGAGGAATAAAATTTGATAAAAACACCTGATTCAATTTAAACTACCTCTATAGAATGACCATTAATATATAATTTTTTCTTCTATATTTTATCCTGACCACTATGGGGAATCTAAAATTATATTTAGATGTCCAAAATTTTATAGATGCATTGAATTCCAACATTACAAGCATTGTATTGTGGATATTCACAATGGTGTAGAGGAAATAGATTCTTTAGGGACACTAAAAATTGGTTGAACCTTATCTATGACTTAATCCTCCATCTATATAAAATCCAATAGAGTTATTATGGAATTTTTCATTAATATGACATGGAGTACCATTATTATAACTCCCAAATAAAAGATACACTCATACAGTACTCTGATATAGTTTATCACTTGACCCCAAGTGCAACTCCATTTATACTAGATTATGTTTATGGAAGAAAATTTTATATTGTGTTATAATGGGGAGACTATTCCCACATAATAATGTATTCATAATATTTAAAATATAAGTTAAACATAAATATATAGATTAAAAACCTTATGGAATTAAATATTAAAATGTTCAATAGGTGAGTATATAATAGTCTGAAATACTATAATAACACAAAATACAATAAAATAAGAATTAATAAATAAAAAATAGGCAACATTTCATCGACCGCAAACAATTAAATAGAATATTGTAGAATAAAACATAAAATTATCATTATCCATATTTGTTCCTAAATTCATGTGATCCATCCCATCAATGAAAACAATCCCCAAACAATCAATCCATTTCCCTATACTAGTCCTACTGACATGTAACATAGAATTAGGTAACCAAATATCATAGTAGCTATAAAAAATATGGAGGAAAACATAGTATATGACATAATATGATGTCCTTATCATCCATTATAATAATCTTTTACATTCATTGAATAATAAAAAAAAATAAAAAAATATATATATTAAATAAAAAACAAAAACCTAGTTGTTACAAGCTTCACAGTGACAACTAGAGTCAATCATACCTACTTAATCCATTATCATTATATCTCTAAGAACATCAAAATTATTTTCCTTCCATTAAAATTTATATAGAATCCATATTCTCATTGTTTAATTCCCTTGTATCATGTAGTATAAAATGAAATTCATGAATGTAGGCCTGTATTTCCATTGAATTTGAACACTCATTTCATTATTCACTAATATCATGTACCCTAGAAAAACCATGTAATTGTTAAAAAATTCCAATCCCCATTTATCATTTTGAATCTAGATATATTGTCCTTGAAAACCTAATGATATTCCATATTAAATCCAATGTTCTCATTCTAGAATTCTTAAAAATTATGCCTCACATGGAATCATTGTTCTTGACCAAATATTGACTATTTCAAGTTCTATAACCATGCAAAGAATTTACATTTAACATAAATATTAGTTAATATAGGAATATCAATTTAGTGTTTCAATAGTAAATTAAAATTTCATTATTTACCACTTACCCATTTTATTTTAAATTAATAAACCAATTTATTACATTATCACATACCATTACCTTGCCACACTAACATATATGGAACATTAACATAAAATAATATATAATTATTTAGGAATTCATAATATAATCAAGGGTCAAGTACATAACATCTTGAATAAATGAAAAAAAAATTACATCAAACATATTTATTTTTTTAACATTTACATAAAAATTTTATTGTATTTAAGTGTCAAATGAGGCATCACATTTGGTAATACTCATACAAACCAATTATTATGTATAGGGGTTAATTTATATAAAAAAATAATTAGGATTATATTATTATTTCATGGGTCAAAAAAATATCTTGTAATGGAAAAAACACCCTTTAAAATAAAAATTAAGAAAAACTGTAGGATATAATTAGGTATAACCACACTTGTTTATAAATCTTTTCCCATTTACATCTAGCATGGAACCCTATAACCTATATTTTAAGAAGATATAAAATAAATTACTAACCAATTTTGGACTTATTTGAAATAAAAATAACCCATATTAAATATATATTTTAAAATAAGTTTTAATTAATAAATTAAAACTATCTAATTTAGGTAACAAATGTTTCAATTAATGAGGAAACACATAACATGTGCTTCCATCATAATTAAAACATGAAATATGAACCCTTGGAGGTATGTTCCATGCACTCATCAATACCTTAGGATTAATTTCACTAATCCTAAATATATAAAAGAAGTAAAAAATATTTAATTCTTTTTAAAAACCATTAAATAACTAAACCATTCACATAGATCCAGAAATATAGAGTGTCATGACATGAAGATATTATCCCATGATTACCATACATTAAGAAATATCAAATCCCCTTAATCTAATAAGATTCATTAATTATTTAGTGGAACCATTTCCAATAAAAATAATTTTGAGAACTAATAATTAATGTGAAAATGATGATGTTGGGAAATATATCCATAACCATACATTAGGATCTCTAATTCAATAAAGATAAGTGAAATATAATAAGAAAATGGGAGATTCATTATAGAAGAGAGGGTGGAGAAATATGGTTCACTGGATGAAATTTGGTATAAATATAGATGTATAATATATGGTTTCCGTTAAAAACTAATAATATAAAAAAGTATAAAAATAAACATTTAAATGTGGGGAAAAGTTTTGTCGCATGGTCTGATGAATATTGTGCCAACTATGTGGCCAATAATACCCCAAATCATCCACCCTTCATTGTTTAATTGAACCATTTTCATTCCACCTTATAACTATTCAATTACAATATAAACTCCCATCATATATTCTTATGGTGTGACTAAAACAATTAAAAAATCATTACTGAAGTCATAGACCCCTAGAACCTCCCATTGTTTACACATAATATTTCATAATTTTCTATAATATGTACACTTCATATGAAACATAATACTAATTTTTAGAAAATTAACTAGAACATTCCCCACATTAATGGTTTTAAATGGATTCTCATAAGAATTAATCACCAAAACATTCCCATTAAACAAAAATCTCTATAAACATCCCAAAACTCTAATTGATGCCAGTTATAGTTATTAGGGCGCCTGAATCACCTATAAAACCCAAAACCATATCCAGAAACATCACCTTATGACCATCAAACACTGACAATTACATTATTCAACCGAATTTAAAATATATTCCCTCCACCAAATGGGTATTGAAAATTACCTTGAATTTCAAATTCTAATATGGAACTTGAGTTCTTATAATCTTACCACCATATAAAAGCTCGTCATTGATCAATAACATAAATTATTACCATACTACATCATCAAAAACATATAGACTAATATTTATACTATTTTTAATCTCTACTAAAATGATTTAAACCACCCCAATTTATCTTTTTGATTAGAATAAAAATGTTTTTGGATTTTAGGGATGTTTTGAGATTGAAATAGTATTTTTAAAAATGCTTTTATTTTATATGTTTTAAATAAATTCTTAAATTTTGGAAGATATTTTTCTATATTAATAAAAATTGAGTAATTATTATTTTATGTTTACTATGTTCTTCGGATAAATATATTTAAACTGGGCCAAGTGTTGATTCAACATTCTATATGCCCCAAAAATTCATTCATTAGGGAAATATTTTCTTGAAGATAGTCTATAACACACATCATTCAATGTGGTATAACTCAAGATCTAGGTGTCCAATGTACATGAATCGAACTTGAAATAAAATATGACATAAAGTGTCATGTTTAAGATTATATTAATGGAATATTATCTCATAATGTAGTATTTGGTTGAGTCAATTTAGAGGAATATGTCATGGGTCTCCACGATGAAAATGTGTTCATTAGTAATTAAATAATATATTTTTAACCACATTTAAAAATGTATTATAATTGTAAGGGTACATATTAGATTCAATTTCAATCAATTTTATTGAGAACACCACATGGGGATTAGGCTCGGAAGAGGCCATAAATAGTGATAAGTTATGGAGACATGTTATGGAGAGATGATTTTCACACTTCTTCTTCTTTATAAAATCATCTTTAATATATTTCACTGGATGGATAAATTGCGGGACTGGGATATGGTTTAAAATCTATTACAAAGAAATGGAATATACCATGAAGTTATCATTATTTAAATGGATAATCAATAATTTCTGATGGGAAGTGACAACATGTAAGCGTATCCCCTTTGAGTTTGTGATATACATTTTAAATTTTATTCATTTGGAATTACCATGGAAAATGTTATATTTATTTCAGGAGGTCTACTTCTTTTTTTTTTTGAATTTTCATTTAAATTATCTGGGATTTATATTCATATTATTCATGTAATGTGGATTTTCTCGTTTTTTATTGTATTTTGGTGAGGTCTCACCATTATGAAAAATATGATTAATCTATTTTGGGTTCCCAAATGTTTTTATGAAATCACATCACTTTCATAAGATGATATGAAAACATGTTTGATGATTCAATGTGATATCTACATAATATAGGTGTATATTTTGTGGCCATGAGGTTTAAATTTCATAGTTTAATTAGAATATATTTATAGACAATGATAAAGAGAGTCTTTGAGGATCGTAGTTTTTCAAATTCTGATTTCTTTAGTTCATTTCATTCAGTCTATACATATTATAATTTATAATACATAAAAACAATTAACTATATTAATATGGTTTTTACTTCATTTAACTTGTGATAAATCCTTTAAAACACCATTTTTAATTCAAAATTTTATACAGAAAAAATTAATAATTTGACAATTTGACATCTTAGCCTACACTATCATATTGAGAAAACCATTTTGTCACCATTGATCTATATTTTAATGGGAAAACTATTTATAATATTTTGATGAAAAAGAAAACCGAGAGTCAATTTGAAACCTTTTTCTATGAGTTTGCTACTATTTTTTTCATTTGTTTCTGAATATCAAGGATTCTAACATAAAATTTAGATTGTTTAAATAAATATAATTCCACAGTGACCTCTCTTTTGTTTGGGCTGGTTATCAAAAATATTAGGAATCAAGTAATGACGTATTTTTAAAATATCATTTAATTAAAAATTATTTAATTCTCCAATAAAATTATATCCTCACATAAAAAGAGAATTTGGTTCTTCAAATAAAAGATATTAAGTTGTATGACGTGAGTATGGAAATTGAAAATAGTTCTACTACATTAGAATATGTAAAAGAAAATAAAAACTAAACAATATGTTAATGAAATGTAAATTATTGTCCCATCCACATTTGATACTGTGGAAAATTTCATGGATGATTTAGAAACTAATTTTGAATCTTATTTTAATATTTTATGGAAACAAATTATCACTAATTGATCAATTTATTTTTCATTTTTGAAATAATTTATTCAAAAAATAATTAGGATTACATTGTTGAACCTGAAATTCCATGTAATACCCCAAATTTTAAAATTAAAAAAATTAGAACTATTGTATGAATAATTGGATAAAGTGGAAGAGAAACTCAATTTACTAATTTTGGAAGAGAATATAGAAGAATCCAATTCGAGGTACACTTTAAACTCAACTTCTTTAAACTCCAAAATATTGTTGGAACATTAGACTAAATAATAATATGTATCAATTTATGATCCAACAAATTCTAAATTATTTTGTTAATAAATTTTTGACTTCTTATCGCTATTTATATATATACACCATTTTATCTGAATGGATTGATTTTACAAATGACTAAGATATATAGGCTGGAATTGAAGAATGAATGGTGTGCCCACTTGAGTACACCTATGCATATGAGGATGGTGGTAAAAATTAATATTTTCAAAGAAGGAATAATTTTTGGATATAAAATAAAGGATGAATGATATCTTAGAATTAAATTTCATCAACTAGTATTGGTTTTAATGTGAGAATAATGAATTAAAAAATTTCTCATTTATTTTATTCCATTTCCCCCTGAATCATTAGAACCACAATGGCATAGAAATTAATAGGATGAAATGTTATTCTAATAGTTTCAACAAGTTGTGTAAGATAAATAAGACATGAAAAAAGTCAATTTGGTCATTCGAGAAGGAAAAAGTTTTCCCACAATCAGAATAAGAATGATTAGCTAGAACACCCTGACTGGGGTAGTGAAATCCAGACATCCACATACGTTGTTCAATCGAATTATCCTTTCCCTTGTCCTTATGATTATTTTCTCATTAATTTAATTAAATAAAATTTTAAATATTTTTTATATATTATGTTGGTATGAATTTTTCTACATCTTGGATTCTATATCAAGGCAACAACTAATCAATACATACAAGGCAGTGACTTTATTCTCTATATTTTTTTTCATGTAATATGGTCTTGATTTTTAAATCACAATATTAATTATAATGCTTAATAAGAATATTGTAAAATATATGTTTGGTGGAAAAACATGGTTGTTATAACAGGGTTTTGTCTATTTTAATATTTTTTGAAAAAAACATCTATAATCAAATGAATATAATTCTCATTTTTTAAAACCATGTTAATTAATAAAATGATTTATCCCTTGAAAATTTACATAAAATATTTTTGCAATGAGGTTTTTTTCAAGTTAAAAAATTGTTGTTTTCAGGAAAAGACCATTTAATTTTTTATCTCATACAATATCTCAGTATCATTATCTATGAAATCACCTTCCTCTATGTATTTTGATACCTTTTTGACTTCTTCATTATTTTCACCTCATTTTTTGAGAGAAAAAATCATTAATTTCATAAGAATAACTTGATTATATTATATAAATACTCAAGGGTTAATGTTCTTGTGATTAAAATTATAGAGGGACTTATTTGGATATTGAAGTACCCTTTTCATGATAACAATTATCATTTTGTCCGTCCGTACACATTTTATCATTTTGAGAACATAATATTTTTTTATAACATATTATGTTAGCCACATTTCCTGACAATTTTCCCATTCCATTCTGCTCTAGAAAGAATAATGCATGATCTGGTTGAGCATAATTGTTGGGGGAATCTGAATTGTTGTGTGTAACCACATATTTTGTTTCATTTGGATGAGTTTCAACATTGAAGTGTTTTTTTAACTATTGGAATTTTTTTCTGATTTTTTTCCTTCTAGATCTTTTTTGTTTAATATATTTCATCTCTATAATGATGTGAAATTGATAATGATGTAGATATTTAAGGGATTTACAAAAAAGAGAAGAAAAATATGATTTTATTGAAATATTTATGGGCTGGGATAAAAAAATATATTTCATACAGATTAATATAGTTTATTTTATTACATATGGATTATGTATGAGAAACTACATGTGTGAAAATAATATTCATTCAATTTTTTCATCCAAAAAAGTAAAACCATCCTTATTTGGCATCAAAAAGTTTGAAATTTGAGACCCACCAAACATAATCCAGAGACCAACCATGAATGTCCTGATTGAATATTCCTCTTAATAATCAAATTTTCATGGAACACACTAGGAGGAGATATAAAAATTTAACATGAATATGGAATGTTTTTATAAGATTTTGTTTATATGACTTATTGAAAATCCATATTCGTCTGTTCAGTGAATATCTATGTGAGTTAAGTGTTTTTTTAATGGGTAGAGAAAAGAAGTGTAAATTTATTGAATAACATGAATGGATATCATGAAATATTTTTTTAAGAGTAAAAAAATAATTATTCATGGAGATAAATAGGTGAACATAATTTTTATGTGTTTTAAATTTTCTTTTATTTATTATAATGCTCACTATTAATCGATTACATGTTAAATATTTAGGGGAAATTATTGATATTATATTTGATTTGATTTCCATTTAAATTTATGTGTATTAAACATCTTTAATTTTAAATTTTGTGTTGTATAGCATTTCATTTGTATATTTGAGAATTTTTGAGATTTATATTGAAAATTATACAATTCTGAAATTTTAACTTTATAAATCACATCATCATTTTGGGACTATCATTATTCATATTAATATGAATAAAAAAATATTTTTTTTATTTCCTTTGTTCGTGAGGTACATATTTTTCAAATGGACAATGTGTTTATTATACCATATAGAGCCCCCAAAAATCATTAAATTTGGATTTATTTTTTGGCATATTAGATGAATCATACATCATTAAATGCTAAATAACTATTTATAGTGGATTCCAAATTAAATGATTCCATATAAATATGAAATTTGATACAATGTACCATTTTTATGTTTATTTTTAGGTAATAATTCTCTTTTTCTTTCAGTCATGGGATGAGTCAAACTAGTGGAATATGAAAGGTCTCATCAAAGTGAAACCATTTTCTTTATTAATTAAGTCATATTTTTTTTACACCGAGTCAAAATGATATTAAATTTTATTGGACCATAAAGGATTATATTTCAAAAACATTTATGAAGAAACTATATGGATATTCTACATTAAATATTCATCAAATAGAGATAAATTTTAAGAGAAACATTCTGGATAAAAGATTTCCAACACTCAAATTCTTTATATCATCATCTTCATTTCCCTTCATTGGATGGTTATATTGAGGGAGTGGAATATTTTATAGATGTTATTATATATATGAGTAGTATTTCATGAACTGTCTAATACATGAAGGGATAATCTCAATATGCGGATGGGAAGTGAAGATCCATAGATATTTCCCTTTATAGTATGTATTGTTCATTGGAAAATGTTTTTATTTTGAATTATCCAAGAAATAGTTTTTGTGATTGAATGAGGTATCAATAATAATTATTTAACTTTTTATTATAAATTATTCTTGTTTTATTCTCATCATATGATATAAATTTTTCACTCTCGTTGTTTAAATTTCATTAATGGCGTATCATCGTTGAACACAATGTGTTTAATTTGTTTTGGTTGTCTAAAGCCCTTTGGCTAATTGGATCACATTCGTAATTGTATCGAAAGCCATATTTTATGGTTAAATATTATAACTTGTTTAATTTGGTGAATAATTTGAGGTATTGAAACATAAATTGAAAAACATAACTACAGTACATTGGTAGACAATGATAATATGAGTGTTTGAGGATCATAGTTTTTCAATATTTAACATCAATTGAATAATTATTTCTATCTACATTTCTTATAATTTCAAATCCATAATGAATATTAAATATATTAATCTGATTTTATTCATTTAAATTAGTTTAAATTATTTAATTTATCTATTTATCAATATTAAATTTAATATAAGAAACAAAACAATTTAACATTTTGATAGCATAGTCTACAACCTCCTCGTGAGACTACCTTGTGGTCACCACCATCCAACATTATAAGGGGAACATATTGAATAGTGTTTCATGAACAAAAACCACATTGTTAATTATTCAATGTTCTTATAGAGGTTTCCTATGTTTTATTTTTAATATTTTTCATTTTAAAGGATATTATCAACTAATTTAGAGTTCCGTTAAAAATTTAAAAA
Source organism: Viscum album (assembly GCA_963277665.1). Taxonomy (NCBI): domain Eukaryota; kingdom Viridiplantae; phylum Streptophyta; class Magnoliopsida; order Santalales; family Viscaceae; genus Viscum; species Viscum album. Next base: position 963,327,505 of record OY728133.1, on the reverse strand, counting down.
AATTATATTTATAGTGTCTAATACAATTTTTTGCCTGATTGTCAACCATTTGATGAGTGAAGAAAAAAATAATTTCTAAAATATAAATTATATGAATGTGATATAATTTTATAAGCAAATATTTTAATGATCTAAAAAGATATTTTGGTTCATTAAAAAATTTTCGGATTCGAGAATCCGGTAAATAAATTGGAATTATTTCCCCTTATTTTAAATAATTTATAGAACAAAATTCTCAACAATTTACTCATGAAATGTAAAATCATTCCTAAAAAACATTTGATATTGAGTACAATCTTTTGGATTTGTTTGAAACTAATTTTTTCCTTAATTTTAAAAATGGTAAGGAAGAAATTGTAATTGGTTCAATAATAATGTTCTTTTTGGAAATGAAATGTCTTTGGAGAACAACATTGATGTTTTTTTGAAAATGGAATCACATGTGAAGAAAAATAATTAAAATTAAATAAAAAGAATATTTATTGGAATCGTTGACTAATGATGAATTGAAACTAAAATAATTTATATTTTCATATCATATTGAGGAACATGATCTACGTCACACATTCAATATAATAGTTTTCATGTCCCAAAAATTCCCAGAACTTGAGATTACATAGATAGATGTATAATTTCCTTATCCACTTTTTCGAGATTTTTTAGATGATATGTTCTTAAATATTTATGCCTACATAAATTTAGAGCAATTTTTTAATTTGATTGATTTTATTTATGAATAGGGTATCGAGGTTAAAATTACATAATAAATTGTGTTCTCTTTTTGTTTTATGAGGATGGTGGTACTGAGATAATTTTCATAGGATAAAAAATTATTAATGAAATAATATGATGATGAATAGCATACTAGAATTAAATTTCAGCAATAGGTGTATGTTGAATGTTATTATAAAGTATTTGTAAATTATATTTATATTTTTTACCATTTCCACTACATCGTTATATAGAAAAACAAGCTAATGGGAAACGATGAAATGTGATTTTAGAGATTTTAGATGTTTTGTGAGTTGAATAATTGAATTGAACAATCATTTTGGTGGTTCATGAGGAAACAACTGTACCCACCTTCATATTGGGGATGACTACCTAGAACATCCTGACTACAGGCCGAAAAACACTATCATCTACAAGGGGTTCAAACTAAGACTATTTTCCATTATATTTTAAATATTTTATTTCATTACATTCAATTAAGTTTTGAATCCTTTTTTATGTAGGTATACAAGTTGGATTATCTACTTGGATATATCAAGGATGTTACTACTCAATAAACTCCAGGTTACGTCTTTCCTCTCCGTTTTTTATCATGTCTTATGTTCTTGATTTTCACTACAAATTTTGAATTGCTATGAAAATTGAGAAAACATTAAAAAATATTATTTGAAGGAGTAAAATATTTGGTAGAATAAGATTTTGTGTGTTTTATATAGGTATTAGAAAAATTTTATGATCAAATTATTATCATTGTGTTTTTTGAAACCCATAGCAATGAATAAACTGATTTATCCTTTGAAACCATATATAAATGTTGGCCGAAAATTACATTGTTTAAAGTTGAAACTAATGAAAATTCTTTGAAAAAACAATTTAATTTTCATCCCATGACACATATAACTCTATTTATCTTTGAAATCCCCTTTCCATTGGGGATTATGAACACTTTGTGACATATTCTTCAACTACAACTCATTTCATTATAGAAAAAAATGAATGCTTACATTAACTATAACATGATATATATATATATATATGATGGTTGATGTTATTTATATTTAAATATTTTAGTACATTAATTAGATTTTTAATCTCCCTTTTCAGGATATTGATTTCTATTCTGGCCTTCCTTTCACATTTTATCATTGTGAGACCTTATTAGTCGTGTATATCCTGATATGTTAGACACATCACAATTTAATTTTTCCATTCCAACCAACTATAAAAGTTAATATGCATTATTTAAATAATTTTATGCAGGGGTAGAATATAGCTTGTGGTGTGTCACCTCATCATGTTTTTCTTTGGATGGATATTAAACATTTGAGAGATTTATTAATGCTAGAAAATATATAATTGAATGTTTTCTCATATTTTGAGATTTCAAGAATTAATGAATTGTGCCAATCTAGATCTATCAATTATAGATATTCATGCCTATATAAGGATTTAAAAAAATTGAGTCATTCATTACTGCAAAAAATATTAATGTAATCGGATGAAAATGATATTTCAAAATTATTCATAGAGATTATTTACATCCATGGGGGTATGATGCAGACTATACATGAGTAAAAATTAGAATAAATCTCTTTTTCATTATAAATATATAATCCCTCCATATTCATGCATATATTTTTTAAAATCTAAAAAATAGTAACCATAATCCTAAATAAATCCTTGTCAATTCATCAGGACAATCACATGTTCTTTGTACACATTGGGTGGAGCTGTAGAAATTTATAAATCCTATTGTGATTTTTTAACAAGTTTGAATGATAAAAACAGTATTGGAACCCCATAATTATGTGTTCATAAAGAATATATGTGAGGTACGTATGTTGTGTACATTGGAGGAGGAAGGAAGTGTACATTTATTGAATGAGCTAAATAGAGGAATTGAAGTATTTATCTTATGATTCATGATATCTATTGATTAATGTTGATAAATTGGTGAACCCCATTGGTTTGTGTTTTTAATTTTCAAGGTTTTGATTTTGATGCTCACATATCCAGGTGTCCAAGTGGTATGTGTTGGTAGATTTATAGAGCTAATATTTCCACTAATTTTCACGCCTATTTAATGGATTTAATCCCTCTCAACTTATAATTTTCAGCTGACTGTCATTGTTTATATCTTTTTTGGTTGTTTTGAGTTTAACAGTGAAAATTCCACAATTATAGAATTTAAACTATGTTAAATAACTTCATTTTATCAGGTTTAACTTTTTAAATATTTATTCAAATTGAGTACATATTATTTTGGTTTCCTATATTCATGGATATATATTTTACAATAAGGAAACTTTTTTTGTTGGAATTTCTAGTGGCCTAAAAAATAATTCATTATTGAAATATATTCTGGATGATAGTATAGACCCACCTTATTCAAAGGGGAATAAATTCATAAAAATGTGTCCAAATATATTTTTTCAAAATGGAGATGAAACATAACTAAAATATATTAATTATTTATCTGATTGCGGTAATATTATTTTCATTAAGTTTGTATTTGGATGATTCATTCTAGAGGAATATGAATGATCTCATTAGGTGTAAAATATTTTTTGAAGTTATTCAATAATATATTTTTAACCATGCCTCCAAAATTTAAAAAAAAATTGGTCGAAAGGGATTAAATTTCAATCAACATTAAAGGGGACCACATAGTTATATCCAGTCTGTAAGAGGACCCAAATTGAGAGATATTTCTAGATACATATTTGGTATAAGAAAATTTTAATTCCTCCAATAATTTATATTCTCATTATCATTTTATACAAATTATGGTTAGATTTAGGTATTGTGATGTGATTTAGATTATATTCTATATGAGATGATTATTCCATGAAGTTATCAAGCTATGTAGTTCTAATTTACATGCGGTTATGGGAAGTAAATATCTAATGGTGTCTCACTTTTAATATTGTGTTCTTAAGTGTATACTCTTTTTATTTTTAATTAGCCTAGACACTATTTTCTTGATTTATGGAGGTATATTTCAATCATCTATGAATTTTACGTTATATTATTCTAAAATTATTCCATTATTATAAAATTAAATTGAATTCTATAATTCTATACATTTTTTTGGTCGGTTTTCACTAATGATTATGATGAACATAATATATTTTTGTTTCTCACATGCCTCTGGGTAATAAGATCAATTTAATAAGAAGATGGTCACCCGTATATGTGGTTTATTATGTTATCTATGTTTTTTAGGTTTATACTATTAGATATATAGATATAAATTGTATATTTAAAATTGATTACATTGGTAGACAATGATAATGAGGGTGTATTGAGATCATACTCTGGCCAACAATATCTTCTTTAGTTTTTATCATTCAGTCCAGATTTCATATGATTTCTAATCCCTAATATTGGTTTATTATATTAATACGATTTTTAACTTTCAAATTATTTAAAATCATTTTAAACCACTATTTAGAAAAATGAAAAGTAACTGAAAAAATTAATAATGTGATAGTATGACTACATATTCAGTAACCTGCTCAAGATACAACACTATAGCCAATACTGTTGTAACAACCCAAACTGTTGGAGAATAGTTTTTTCTTATATTTTTGGGTTATTTTATTTTATACTCCATGAAAATATATCCATTAATTAATTAAGTGTTACCATTGGGTTTCATCTAATATATGACCATTGGTCATTATGACCACCGGTCAATATGACAATTGGTCAATATGACAGTTGGAAACTAAACTCTTAACATTACAATTATAGCTTATAAACACAAGTGATCATAGATAATTAATACATGAAGAAGCATCGATGGCCAGATCTACTAGAATTTGGCCGTATGAGGCTCATCTATCAGAGCATGGGAAGGATGTACCATCTTTGTACATTACTCTAGACCAAGCCAATGTTGAGCTTCAACAAGTGATGCCTGAACAAAATCACCTATGGGAGAAGTTCAAGCTGATACAAATCACCACTCGGGAAATTTTGTCTAAGCCACCCCTATATTCTATCACCAAAGAACACATTACACTTAAGTCTTATGCAGCTGTTATAAGGGGCTATGTAACGAGGCCTTAGATACTTTTTTAATCGCCTAGTATAAATAAAATTGCTTTTTATCATTATGGAAAAAATTTTCATTTTCAAATATCTGGTTAAATATAGGATGAATATTATTGAAGAATTTTGTAAAAATGATATTTTAAAATAATCATGTAAATATTAATTAATTAATAATGAGAAATGATTTTCAAAAATTGGTCTTTTACAGTTGTGATCAGCATGAAATTTAGAGTCTAATTATATCAACATGATATTTATTAAATAGTAATATAGGAATAATAACATATGATTATGAATACTAATGAATAATAAATCAGACTAAAAAATAGAATCATCATCCATTAATGTATAAATACAATAGTCATCTTAAAAGTGAAAAAGTAATCATATTTTATGTTTTGTAATTTTTGTATGACATAAATTCATTATTTACAATTTTATAATTAGATTAATAATTTAAAAAGGATATTTATTTTCATAAAATATAATAATAAATTTATACATTATTTTCATTTGGTTATATGATAATTTTATGGGACCTTGATAAATTTTTCACGGTATTACAAAATAATTTATAGTTTTAGAGATGTTTTTTTGAACAAATAATGATTTCATTTAAAAATTAAATTAAAAATATTTCAAAAATTATTTTCATAAAATGGATTTCATTTTCTAATTCATATAATCGATAATAGTATATATAGAGTTTATGAGAATTTAATAAAATATATTGTTTTTCCATGAATAGTGAAAATACAATCTTGAGTTTCGTGTGTTTAATGACATCCATAATGATTTAATAATGATGTAATAATGATGTAAACATTCTCATCGACATTTGAATAGTAATATATTATACGAGATGTCCCAATTGGCCATTACCATGGGAAAATACCTTGGCCAAGACTAGTTTTTCAAATACCACTAATGAGGTGTCCCAAGAAATTTAAGCAAATATTACCTAAATTTTATTATAAATTCCATGCCATTTTCTCATTCATTTCATTCAAAAAATCCTCCTAAATGAATATATAGTATTTTTACCTACCATGGAGTCCTCCAAAGGTTCCCTCAACCCCCCAAGTTCTCATCCTTCAATCGTTCGATGTTACTCATCATGGTTAGGAAACCTTCCACCATCCTCTTTTAAGTGATGACTTCTTTTATGTTATGTATTCTAGTTTCCATTTCATTATGTTAGGGTATGCTATTAAATATCAATATTAATATCTATTTCTTTTCTAATTTATGATAGACCATTTCCATTGTCATCAACATGTTATTCTGAATTATACGTTATGTCATTAGGCTATCGAATTTTCGTAAAACATATCGAATTTTATCATTTCATTCATGTTTCCTATTCATGTGGTGTGTCATTCCACACAATGGTATTATTTATTTTTATTCTGTTCCACTACTATAAATGGTTCATTAATTTATGGGTGACCCTTATACCCTCTGTTTTTATTTTTTTCTTAGAACATGTTATGTAGTCATTATACTGCAAAAAAATTATCTAACAATATATGTAAATTTTTCTCAAGAAATTACCTTCTTTTTTTATCTGAATACCCAAATTTATTTTGATTTCTATAGCCATTCAAAAATACATAAAATTGATCAATTTGATTATGAAATTTAAATACATGAAACTCTATTTCCTTTTCCAAGTGATATAAAACAAATAAAAATCATGTTTCATAAGAACATTTAAAAATATCACGATATTGAAAGGAAACCCATTACTTTTACTATATATGGGTTATTTATAAAATATTTTTTTCTAATCTATGTGGATCATATGAATATAATTCCATTTTAAGGGTCTTCCATGATATCCCTCTAATGCATTGGGAAAAAAATTTATCTCTAGAGAGGAGAGGTTTCACGATACCTTGGTGAATAAATTTTGTAATTTTTAGGACACCTTGGGGATTAACCTTGGTGATAAGTTCATGAATTTCTAAATTATATGTTTTTGCCACATATTCATGTTATGGTTCATGTTATTTTCATTATGAAATGATTATACTTTAATTTCTTATGTCTTTATGTTTTTCATCATGTTCTTGTTGATATCACAAGTTAACTGACCCAATTTCCTTCCTTACTAGCCTTTTTGATCACCAGTTCCTTTGATATATATATCTAGGTTATGATATGCAATTGGTTTACATAGCATGAACTTTTAAAGGATATTTCAAGGGTATTATAAAGATTATTTCATGTTTTCATGTATTTTTTTCCATATTTCCAATATACTAGACATTCAATGTCTTCTATTTGTAAAATATAATGAAAAGTCATGTTAAAAAGTTATGATTTCATAATTGGTATAAAAGGATAGTTTAGTAATTTATGGAAATTTGGCCCTTAAAACTATAGGAAATAACCCTATAAAAAAACGTAATATAGGAAAACATCTTGTTATTTTTTTTGTATTGAGTAAGTGGTTTAATAAGAAAATACATTCATGTCTGGATAGGGGCAAGTAGAGGTGGCTCTGACATAGATGTTCCTAGGAGTGAAAAATTTAACAAGGTTTTTTGTAATTGACCTAGGTCGGGTTATCCTGGTACACGATAATAGGCATGGCCACACACTTGGTTACGACACTCCTAGGTGATATGTTTGGTTAATCATAAGAATTTTATGAATCATTATGAAGGATTTATATAGAAATGTAATTGTTTATTGAACTATGTTTCATAAATGAAATTATCTTCACAATAAGGTTTTATTCTTTTAGAAAATGGCTGGGAATAGGATGAACAATGACAATGGTGACTAAAATGGACCATATGCCGGCTACCCTCCAATGGAAGCTGAAATGGAAAATTTCATGAAAATGAATAACCAACTAAATCAAGTTAGTGGAAATATCATGAATCAAGCCGAGAGACTAATTTCCTCATTAAGGTAACAAATTTTTGTTGAATTATTTTATGTGTCAATGACCACCAACAATTATTGGATCTATATACCTATTGATTGCTGAAGAATGGATCGTCTCTATTGAGAAGCTCTTTTTTGTGCTTTGCTGTTCCGAAAAATTGAAGGTTACCTTGGTAGTTTATCGCTTGGAGGGAGAAGATGATAAGTGGTGGGAACCAATTAAAAACACATGGAAAAGAGTGGAAGTTGAAGCTATAGTGTGGGAAGATCTCAGAGGGATATTCATAAACATGTATTTCCCTCGATCGATGAGAACAAGAATGGGGAAAGATTTTCTAGAGATTGAGAAAATGTAGAATGAATCTGCGGGATGCTACGAGGTGAACTTCACAAGGAATTCATTTTACACCAATAGCTTTGTCATGGACCCAAATGGTAAGGTTGGAATATTCTTTGGTGAACTCAGACCTCATCTTCTTAAGAACCAATCCAACCAAAATTATGATAGCTATGAGGAGATCATGCGATGTGTGATGATGGTCAAACTAGAGATTTCTTCGATGTCATAGTCTCATAAATTCAATGTCAATAAATTATTGATGGATCCATGCATAGGGGGAGAATCGATCATGTGAGAGGAGGGAAGAAAGTACAACGTACCATGTGTAATAAATGTTGGAAGAAGCATTCGGGGAACTGCTAGCTCTGTAGCGATATGTGCTACAAGTGTGGTAGAGATGACCATTGCATGGAAATGTAACAGTGAGGTGAAGCCAAAACTTCCCCACACTAACAATAAAGGGAAGATGGTGTAGGACCAACCAGATGTCGAATGCTATATTTATGTACAAATAGGTCAATTTTCAAATCATTGTCAAAATCTATGGGTAGTAGAGGGTAATCCCCATCAGCCATAGAATCATCCATGGGAATAAGGAATTACTTTGAAAATCACTACAGTTGAAGTTATAGCACAAAATTATGTGGTTGCAGGTATGCTTGTTATTCTCTCAATGCTAGCAATAATTTTTTTCTCATTCTACACATTCCTTTATTTCCCCATTTTTACAATGAATTTATAATCAACCACCAATTTTCTAAAAGTAGTGTTATCAGTCAAGAATCATGTTGGGATTATCCAAGTATCATCAGTGTTTAGAAACTCTATTATTCTCATTAGTGATAACAGTCTTATTGAAAATATTGTAATCATTCCCATTCATGTATTCAACATTATACTAAGGATGGACAGACTCTCCATGTATAACGAAAAGATCAAATGATTAAGCAAGTAAATTAAAATATTCATGAATGGAAAACCTATAATTATCTTCCATGAAGAGATATCTCAACCTAATCATTGTCTAAATGAACCTCCTATATCCTTCTTTATAGAGCTGATTAGTGAATAAGATGACATAAATGTGAGTTTGAGGAAGGAAAATGTCCCAATCACCCATGAATATATTGAATTATTTCCATAGATATTTCCCAAACCTCCCCTAGAAAGAGAGGTATATTTCTCCAATAATCTCGTACATGAATCCCATCAGATACCAAAAAACCCCATTTTTTATGGGAAATATAGAGATAGGGGAGTTAAAGAAACAAATCCCAGATCTTTTGGAGAAGGGTTTTATTCGAACAAGTGTGTCTCCATGTGGAGAAACAGTTCACTTTGTGAAGAATAATGGAGGATCAATGCGGTTATGCATTGATTACAGATAAATGAACAACATCACAGTGAAGATTAAATACCCTCTTCATATAATTGATGACTTATTTGACCAAATTTGTGGGGCGCAATTAATCTCTAGGATTACACATTGATTTGGTTATCATCAATTGAGTGTGATGAAAGAAGATATTATGAAAACTACCTTCAGATCAAGATATGAGAATTACGAGTTTGTTTTTATTCCCTTTAGACTGACCAATGTAGTTGTTATTTTTTGGATTTGATAAATAGAGTCTTTATGGACTGCATTGATTACATTGTGGTTGTTTTTGTTGATGATATTATGATATATTCCAAATGTCGTGAGGAGCATGAGGATTATCTAAGGGTTATTTTTCAATCTATATCGAAGGATGGATTTTTGGGAAGTTCATCAAATGTGAATTCTGGTTACAAAATGTTTCTTTCTATGGGAACATTTTTACCAATGATGGAATCACTTTTGATCGTGCAAAGATGATAGGTATAGAGAAGTGGCCTCAGCCTACATCAATAACTATGATTGCTATTTTTTGTTGATTAGCAGGATATTATTAGAGGTTTGTGAAAAAAATATTTACTACTTTATAATCCATTAGCGAAGTTAACTTGAAAAGAGGTCAACTTCATATGGAATAACGAGTGTGAGGAAATTATCCAAGAGCTGATGAAGAGATTGGTTATAGAACCTGTGTTAACTCTTCCCATAGATGGTGAAGGTTTCCTTATATTTAGTGAAAAAATTTGAAAGGTATTCGGTTCATCCTCAATAAAAATGAAAAATCCATTTCTTATGTATCTCGAAAATTGAATACACATGAGAAGAACTATCCTACGAATGAGCTGGATCTGGCTACAGACTTTTTAGCTTGGAAGATATGGAGGCACTGTCTTTATAGAGAGAATTTTGATATATACACATACCAAAAATGTTAGATGTATATTTTCACCAAAAATGAATTTAACATGAGATATAAGAGATATTTGAAACTTCTCAAACACTATGATTGTTCAATTCATTATCACCCTGGATGAGAAAATAAAATCACTGATGCATTATGCAGGAATGACCCAGTTTTCATTTACACGATGAGGATTTAAAGAGATCCTTTGATCAATAACCTAATAATGTGGGACATGGGAATTATAAGGGAATGTATATAATCAACCCAAACACAAGTGATTTCTCAACTGTAATTACAAGAAAATGATAATGATTGATTATAAAGAATATCCTCTATTATATAAGATGTTTGAGGTTGTAAAGGATGTGATGTTTCCTGAGTTCTATATTGATCAAGAAGGTGTATTGAAATTGCATACAAGACAATCTGTTCCATCTTTTCCGGAAATAATGAATGAGAATGTGGATGATTCTAATATCCAATCATTCTCTATACATCCTGGAAGAAAAAAATGTATAGGGAACATCGTGATCATTATTGGTGAGATAATATGAAAATGGATATTTCTGACTACATTTCAAGGTTCTTGGTGTGTCAGAAAGTGAAGGCATAACAACAACTTCCTAATGGGGTATAGAAACCACAACCCATACCATCTTAGAAGTGGGACAATATCACTATGGACTTCGTCAGTGGTCTCTTGAGAACATCCAAATGAAACAATGTGAAATGGGTTATTGTGGACTATATCACCATGACTGCCCATTTTATCTACAATCAAGAAAATTTATCTCGTGGTCAACTTTTGATGATTTACATGAAGAAAGTGGTAAGGCTACATAGATTTCCACTTTCTATCTTATCTGATCATGATCCAAGGATGACATCAAAAATCAAGATAAATATTCAACATGATCTGAGCACTGAATTGAATTTCAGTATGGCTTATCACCCTCAAACTGATGTCCTATATGAAAGGATTATTCAATCAGTTAAGGATATGAAGAAAACATTCTCAATGGAATTTAATTGTGGATGGAATCAACATCTGCCTTTAGTTGAGTTATCTTACAAAAATAGTTCCACATGAGAATTCAAATGGCACCCTATGAAGCTCTATATGGTAGTCAATCTAGAACGTCAATTTTTTGGCATGAAGCTTCTGGGAGAAATAGTTTTGGGCCTGATATTTTGAATAAAATAATAGAAACATTCCATATGACAGTTGGTTAATATGACATTTGGAATCTAAACCCTTGACATTACAATTATTGTTAATATATAAAATTGATATATGTTAATAAATACAAAAAAATGAGTCGGTGGCCTCATCTAGTAGACTCGAACTGTATGAGGCCCATCTATTAGAGGATGAGAATGAGGTAGCATCTCTGGGCTTCGCTCGGGACCATGCCCAAGATACGCTTCAACATATGAAGATATAATAAAATTTCCTGAGGGAGAAGTTCATTCATATGGAAATCACCACACATAGACTGTTGTCTGAACCACCCCAGGATTCTATCCCCAAAGCACACCTTACTCTTAGGTCCTATGCAGGTGTTATAAAGGGCTGTGTAACTAGGGCTTAGATCCATTTTATAATACCTAGGTATAAATAAAATTTTCATTTCTTATTATGGTAAAATTTGTGATTTTCAAATTTCAGGATAAATATTGGATGATTTTTGATGATGAATTTTGTAAAAAGTGTATTTTAAAATATTCGTGTAAAAGTTAAATAATTTATAATGTGAAATGATTTTCAAAAATTGGTTTTCTACACTTGTGATAAGTAATAAATTTAGAGTCTAAGAAGATAAAATTAAGAATTTAAAATGGAAATGTATTTTCATAAAATATAATAATAAATTGTTACCTTATTGTTTTATTGTTATATAACAATTTTATGGGACATTGATTACTTTTTCAATATATTACAAAATAATGTATAGTTTTATAGTTTCTTTTTTGAATAAATAATGAATTTATTTAAAAATAAAAATAAAAATATATAGAAAATTATTATTATAAAATAGAGTTCTTTTTTTCATTCAGAGTATCAATATTAGGTTAGGGTGAATTTATTATATTTTTATAAAATGTGTTGTTTTTCAATGAATTGTGAAAAAACAGTTTTGAGTTTCGGGTGTTTAATGACATCAATAATGATGTAATAATGATGTAATAAAAATTTAATAATTCTATAATAATTTTTAATAGTATTATATGATATCATGTGTCCCATGTAGACAATAATATGGGAAAATACCATTGTCAATCCCATGGTATTTCAAATACAACTGATGAGGTATCCCTTGTAAATATATTAAATATTCCATCACATTTCCTATAAATTCCAAGACACTCCTTCATTAATTTCATTCCAAAATATTCCTCATCAAATTTCTATTCTTATTTACTCCCAAAGAGTCCTCCAATGTTTCCATTGACCCCCCAAGGTCCTAAACTTCATGCTTTTTAAGTCAGCCTTTAATTTAAGGGAACCTTTCAACCTTCTCTTTTATGTCATGCCTTCCTTTACATTATTTCGTCAAGTTTCCATTTCATTATTTGGTGGAATTTTATTCATTATATTTCATACTGTGTATTTAATTTCTAATTGATGAGAGTCCCTTTCATCTCTCATTGAATTAATTTTTTGAATTATTTGTGTCGTTGGTAGGATGTCGAATTTTCATAAAAGAAATCACATTTTCTCTTTCATTTCATGTTTTATTTTCATGTGGCGTGTCATTACAAACCATTATATTATATATTTTAATTTTATACCTCTAAATTAAATGATTCATTTATTTATGTGAGACCCTTGTACCCTCTCTTTTAATTTTATACAAAAACCATGTTATATAGCTGTTATGCTGCAGAAACATTGTCTTAATATTTCCCTTCATTTTTCTCAAGAAATTCTCTTGTTTTATTTATATGGGTAACCAAATATATTATAATTTCTAGAGATATTCATCAAGACATTAAATATATTTATTTTATTTTTTTATCGACATACATGAAACCATGTTTCCATTTCAATGTGTAAAAAAAGCATATCAATCATATTTATAAGCACTTTTAAAAACATCACGATTTTGAAGTGAACCCCATTACTTTTACTCTCTATGTGTTATTTTGGAAATTTTTCATTATGATCTTTGTAGATCACATGAATTTAAATTTATATAAAGGGTTTTCACTGATATAGATCCAATGAATTGGGTAAAAAATTAATCTCCAGAGATGACCAGTTTCACAAAATCTTAGTGAAAAACCTTAGTAATTTTTATGACACGTTAGGGATGATCCATGGTGATATATTAATTAATGTATAAAGTAAATGTTGTACCCACATATTCATGATATGGTTCATGTTAATTTCATTATTAAATTTTTCTTCTTCCTTTGATCATGTATTTATGTTTTTAATCAACTTCTTATTGATATCACAAATAAACTACATCCCTTATTTTCCTTAGCGGGCTTTCTGCTCAACCTTTTCACTAATGTATGTCTATAGGTTATGAGATCCAATATTTGTACATAGGATAGGCTTTCAAAGAATCTTTTCATGGGTATTTAAAGCATGTATAATGTTTTCATGTATTGTTTTTACTGATTTCCAAGACACTAGAGTATAAAGGTACTCTATTTGTTAAATGTAATAAAAATATATGTTAAAAGGCGGGATGCTATAACTGTGCTACATTTTATTGTGAAAAAATTTCATAGAGTTTCATGAATACAAATCAACTGACAATACCTCATCAATAAGTGAATCACAATTCCATTCATTTTTAATACACTACCATGACACAATATGTTTTGTAGCATGCATGAATTCCAAAAACCTAAAACAATTTTCCTTTATAGTAGATTCCAAATGTCAACATATGTCCAAATTAAAATATTATATTCTATATAAGAGACATTATCACTCTCAATAACCTTTATTACCTGAGGTATTTCCTAAAAAAATTCATCCAAAAACGACACCCCGAATCAATGGTGATAATTTCCATTGAACAACGAGATGGTTCTCACTTGTTCTCCTATATCTTAATATTATCCAATGAATGCTTAATCTGAACTATAGTTTCCTCCAAAATTTATAATTCCCCAAAGCTAAAATTTAATTCTTCTCATTGTACTTGGTTATCCTCCAAATCTACATACCATTCCATTCGTGGAAATAGGATAGACTATAGCTCAAACCATGATCCACAGTTTTCAATCACAATTGATGGGTATTATCCTTAGAGGATAGTCACTTATAATAAGTTTTAAACACACATTTTTCATCCAAAATTACATAACTAAAATGGTTTAAAACACAATCTATTCAACTTCACAATGATAAACAAGGTTGACACCCTCAAAAAGAACTATCATCAGTTGTTTTGTTATCCCAACTTATGCAACACCAAAACTCATAGCCACAGTTCTATGACACGAAATGAAACCACGAAATCATCACGGTACATCAAATAAATTCTCACCTGGTATTATAACAAATAAATAATGACTATATAATCGTCTAATCATGTTTATAACAATGATATATGGCCAAAAGAAATGTCTCACCAAAACAAAATTATACCGACTACCTCAAAATTATCATGAGAACGATGTTATGTCACGGGATCCATCCAACAACATGTCTGACACCATAACATGTATTAAGTTTGACCAACATCCTAATATCCACTTCAGAGGAATATTAATCATTGTAGAGACCCGAAGCATATCGTACATGGACATTACATTACTTTTAAGGAATACTTAGTACATAACAAAAACACACACACAAGGATCGTAATAGTTTAGTGTCTTTGGAAACTCGGAATATAATCTTCTAATCCTGGTGAAAGATCTTCAACATCTCCCATAAAGATCTTATTTTTTTTTACCTAAAACCTTTCTTTATATCCTGGGGAAAAGAAAACATAAAAGGGTGAGCTCAAATGCTCAGTAAGGGTAAACAAAAGAAATATCAATCACATAATTTTCATAAGAACATAACATTTTTGGAAATCTTAACCTGCAAAAGAGAGCATAATTTCATAACATGGGATAAATCATAGTAGTGAAATGAAATCATAACATAAAACATTACTCATTGTGGCATACACACATAATCATAGAGAATCATTTCTTGTTAGTCAAGACTCATTGCCAAGACTATCTTAGTGGACAAAGTCCCTTTCTGAATCGAGTAATCCTCGTTTCAGTCCTGTTTCACTGAACCGGTATAACCTCCCATTCCAGCCATGTCTATCTCATGAGATATAAAATCTTTACCCAATGCATTGGAGGGAGATATAGGTCCCACCCATCTCTTAATGAGTCCTTTCTTATGTGTGCCACAAAATCATAAATCATACATCATTGCATAACCCATGTAATAAAAATGGGATTCTTAAACAACATGACATCATAAAACCATTCATATAAGATAAAGGAATTCATAAACATAATTCCATCACAACATAGTCAAATAAATGTAAAAATATGGATAGAAACAGAACCCTTTATTATCTTAGATGGAAAATAATTTTGATAAAACACTTGAATTGAATTCTTGAGGAAAATATCCTTCTTCTTCAAAAACATTTTTCCTTTCATAACATGTCATACAACTTTAAAATAAAAGAAGTAGATTAAAAATAAACTTGAAAACTTGTAAAGGAAGCTTCTTTGAAGTAATGTTTTAAAAATCCATTCATGCCGTATAAGTTAAAAAAACATTCTTCGTACTTTTGTCGGAAAAGTCAAAAAGTACCTCGTACGGAAAAACGACAAAAGATTCCTTTCATATTCTTTACTAAAAACTCACCTAAGGGTAAAATTGGATTTAAACTATTTCAAGTGGATGGAAACAATATTACATATTGAGGGAACATGGATGTGGATGATAAAATACACCCCAGTAAATACTTACGAATAAACAATCTCGGATAAAAATGAGATTGTGATATTTCCCTTACCTTAGGTCCGACTTGCTTTGTAAGTGTCCGAACCTCCTGTATAATGATTTAAATCATGTTATTGACTTATTACAGAATCATGTTCATTTTAATGATATCATATATGGTTCACTTATGACATTATATTACCCGTTCTTTTGTAAATTCTATGTTAAAGAAGCATTTCGGGTAAAATCGTTTCATTTATCGTAGGTGTTTTGACTTGTTGTTCTTGACATCATTATTACTTATATCATGATTTACTTACTTCCAGAATATAAAATATGATTTATATATCATATATATTCAGTATATATATATATAATAGGTAGATAAATAAAATGAAAAACACCGTTCATGGAGACGGTAGTCCGTACGTACGCATGAACGCTGTTTTCCTTTCCTTATTGTCTTGAAATGGAAGTAAGTAGATGACATACATATGTATATATATACATAAGTCCAGTAGCTTTATAATGTCATATATTTCATTATTATTTCTTATATATATATTATAATCATTCTTAAATGGTTAACATGGAGAATGAATCTCATCGCGTCGTGGAGACGGTAGTCCGTACGTACGCACGAGCGATGATATCATTTCTATAAATATTGAATTGAATTGGAGTGGATTATAAAATATATCAGAATCAATATGATGTTGTAATAACTATGTATAGTTATTCTTTACACCATTATACCCATCCATGTAAGGTGGTGGTGGAAAATAGATTACACCACGGCGTGGAGACGGTATTCCGTACGTACGCACGCGCGGTGATTTCTTTTTCCGTAGGATGGATAGATAGTGAAATAGGGTTGTTTCATAATTATAATAACATATCAGTTTATGAGTGATACTGATGTTATTACTTCATAATGAAACAACCTAAGAAGAAGTGGAAGAAGAAATAAAGATAAAAGAATTGGTAACGGTAATTACCTCTTCTTTGAAGCTCCTTTTGGAGACCTCCTCTTAGGGAACTAAAATTGGTCTTTGAGTAAGACCAGAACCTCTAGGATGTTTCTAGGTAAGTGGAGAAGAGATTTTGGCAGGGTTTGGCCGAGCTTGAGTGCTCAAATTGGTGTGAGGAGGAGGGGGAGGAGGTGTCCTTTTATAAGGGAGGAGAGGGGCACCTTAGGAATATCTCAAAATATTATTTTATATTAAAGTCAAAATCGGTTTATAATGGTTCCAAAGGATCTTATTTCGAAGCTAAAGTGGGGATGGGTCGAAATCCTATCAACCAATAGGATTTAGACAAGTTTAGGGTATTATTTTAACCTTATCAATTAGATTTAACTCTAAGTTAAATAATTTAACTTTTACCGTGTCTTTTTGTTTTCTTTCACTATATGGTTAATAAACTTACTATAACATGCCAAACGAACCCCAAATTGTTTATTATTAATATATATATCCTTATCTAAGTCATTTTGCCGAACCTTAGATTTTTAGGAATAAAATAACAATTAATAATATAATATTTGATTTAAAAACTATTTTGTGTCAATTTTGACACTATTTGATATATGATTTTTGTGAGAGTCATAACAGAATTATATGTTCGAAAAAAGTTGATTAAATCAACACTAATATATCATAGTAACCTATAAAATTAGTGGAATTCATAAAAAGTCTTAAATTACATTTATTTTGGTATTTATATTATCAATTATGTCAACATTTCATTAATAAGATAATTACTGCATCATTTTTGTGTCATAAATAAATTATATTATTTGATGTCTAAAAATTACAAATAAAATACCATCATGTAGGAAATCTTTTTATCTTTCTAATGAATATTTATAGTCGAATTTATCTTATGTATAACCCCATATTAAAAATGATTTACTTATTAAACGTTGATTTTAACTATTTTAACCCTTCTTTAAATAAATTAATAATAAATGTCCTAATCTAATCCAAGTGGGACTAGATGGTCATATTTTAGTCCTAAGTTTGTTTTTGGTCGAATTACACTTGTCCAATAGAATTATGTCATGTGTTAGGGTAATATTAATATCATATTTACCCTTAGTTACCTTATTTACTATTAACTGTGGTAAAAAAAGTAAAAAGTTACTATTCACCAAAAAATTATTTTCATCTCATTGAACCACATTTTAGTCCTTGATATTAACCGTGTCTCTCGGATTTTCGAAATTCCATTCACAGAAGCGGTAAAATTATGTTTTACGCAAAATTCAGTTTTTAACCTACCACTTAGTAGTTTCACTATTCATCAAAAATTGATGTTTTTCAGAACAATGCCAAAATTTCATCCCAAGCTATATTTCATATTCCGAATTCAAAAATGAAGTCTATTTTACCAAATTCATAACATAAAAGTTGCATTAATTAATTTTATAATTAAATCCCATTGTTAAAACAAATAGCGTGTTTTTAAGAAACAATATCTATCAAAAGATTGACACTTGTTTATGTCTAGTTTAAATGTGAAACTACATCCAATGACCAACATTGTATTAAATTGTAAAAATATATTCTAAATATACTTTAAAACCACTCAAATTAATGATTTATCACTATTAATTATTTCGATTAAAAAAGTTGTTTTTAATTATAATTTAGTAATTTTCACTATTCATCGGAATATGAAAGTTATCCGAAAAGTACCAAAATTTCACCTTAGGCTAAATTCGATACTCCGAATCCAAAAATGAAGTTCATTTTAAAAAATAAGATTTATAGAATTTTAAAAAGTGGTTATTACTATTCATAACGGCTAGTTTTAATAATATTTTAATAGCATATCGTTGTTTAATGAAACTCAGTATTGCGTATTACACACGCTATCGAGGAAGGTCGTGATTGCGTGTAATGCAAGGCAAGTCAAGGATGTGTGTTGTGCAAGCTCCTTTTGGTGTAGCGTACAACACAAGACATTAATAAAATTAAAAAGAATATATATATTTTTTTTATAAAATCTTGGGCTGTTACATTCTACCCCCCTTAAAATGAATTTCGCCCTCGAAATTCGTCGGGGTTATAAATGGTTTACTATTCGAAAGTTTCTTTAATAGAAACCCACATTGTAAAAGGGAATACCAATACTTGGCTTTAAAAACTAAAGTATGAAATGTAACGATTACCCAAATAAACTAATCACTGGGTTTCCACATAGGTGAAAATATGGATATGGAAGAGAAATCTAACCATCATGTTCTGATGGAGAGTGGTAGAGAACATGGCTATGGAAAAGCCAGTAATCGAAAATCCATAGATTTGTGATGATATAAGGTACCATCTGATTCATCAGGTATAAGATCACTAGGACAACATTTTTGGTTTTCAAGATCATTTCCCCTAAAGTTGAAAATTTGAATTAGAATAAATACTTACTTTATTTTGGTACAATCTCACTGTTGTTCGTGCTTTGAACGATTTCCACTTCATCTCTTAAATAAATGAAGTTGAATTTGTTATTCGTGAAGTGTTAGCAGATCATGTGATAGAATGACAGGTCATTCCATCTGTCTCAAACAAAAGGTTAGCAAAACTTATATACATAAGTCGATCTATAGTGAGATTAATCATATATGGTTCCTAAAATGGAATTATACTTCATATATCATACTGCTTAATATAATAAAACTAGTTTCTACTAAACAGGGACTTCCTGTAGGCCAGTGGTAGGAGATAAAGGCCAGTCGTACTTCGGTTGTGGGTTCGATTCCTATAGCCTTGTCCGAAGCAATGGGTTGTCGCCCGTCCTGCAGGTTGTCCTTTTTCTAAAACTATATTACTATAACATCCCATCAATAATATCGAGAAAACATCTATCCTTAAACAATACTAACTTTGGTCCAACATAATCCATTCCAATCTTTAGGCTTATCCATAATACTGCAGTCCACTCTCATAACATAGTGAAAACGATTTCCAGAGATTTAATACCATCGTTGATCTCCATATATCATAAGATATATCTCTTTGGTCACATTCTAATCATTCAAAGGCCTTAATCATGTATTCCCTTGAATACCCATTGATCCTTATTGAAAACATGAATGCCGTTAAACGTTAACACTTTCCACATACCAAAATCCTCAAAATTCTATATACTCAAACCATGATATCACTTAGTCCTTATATCAATCATGAGCTCATGAATATAATCAAACATCTCATTATCTTCTTATCCTTTAATTATGCACTTATAATCTACTTTCCAAAATAACATTTCATGGTTACTGGTACCATTCATCATACACTTTCAAAACTTAAGAAAAGACAACAGTGTAACAATCCTTAGATGTCTCTTTATTCCATAGTACCATGAGATTTCTTATACAACATTACACATGATAAACATGTAATCATTCCACTACATTCTTAAACCATTGACCGAGCTTCAAAAATTCTTTCATCTCACATATCATTTGTAGTCTCTTCATCATCATTCACATAAATACTACCCATATGACCATACTGATTCTCTTCATGAGTCTTTCCCTTAGGGCATTTGTTTGCATAATGCCCATACATTCCACATTTAAAACACTTAACCATTTTTGATGTCGTAGCAATACCATTATCCTCATCCATGGTGTTAACCGACCCTTTTCCTTTGCACTTACTTGCTTTGTGTCCTTCTTTTCCACACCCAAAGCATCATCCAGTTCCCTTGAAACATTCTCCTTGATTCCTCTTCCCACATGATTTACATAGGGGAAATTGAACTTTCTTTCCTCTATGATCATCATGAAACTCCATCTTTCTCTTATTAGCCGAGTCAGGAAACTTACCAAATTTTACTTTATTGATCATATTATGAGATTGCTGATTCGGAATAATAATGATCTTTGGACTTCCAAATCCCATTTTATTTGGTTGCTCATGAAGAATATCATTCCATTGTCCATCATATCCTCCATTATCGTGAATCATCTTGTTTCCAGCCATTTTCTAAAACCCAAAATGAATAGTGTGAGAGGCAAAAATCATACTAGGAAAAAAAACATAATAAAGGGGGAGTACCTTCAATATCTAACATCTTAGGTTTAATTCTATGATCCTTAGCGTAGTTCTAGTACTATAACTTATACGTATACTTAACCTTAGGGACATCCCTAGACATACCGTAGAAATATCTCTAGGGATCTCACTAACGTTTTTGCATCCTAGTTTCCAAAGGTTGACTAAACCTTTCCTCTGATACCAACTGTAGAGACCCGAAGCTTATCGTACATGGACATTACATTACTTTTGCGGAATACTTAGTACATAACAAAAACACACACACAAGGATCGTAATAGTTTAGTGTCTTTGGAAACTCGGAATATAATCTTCTAATCCTGGTGGAAGATCCTCAACATCTCCCATAAAGATCTTCTTTTTTTTTACCTAAAACCTTTCTTTATATCCTGGGGAAAAGAAAACATAAAAGGGTGAGCTCAAATGCTCAGTAAGGGTAAACAAAAGAAATATCAATCACATAATTTTCATAAGAACATAACATTTTTGGAAATCTTAACCTGCAAAAGAGAGCATAATTTCATAACATGGGATAAATCATAGTAGTGAAATGAAATCATAACATAAAACATTACTCATTGTGGCATACAAACATAATCATAGAGAATCATTTCTTGTTAGTCAAGACTCATTGCCAAGACTATCTTAGTGGACAATGTCCCTTTCTGAATCGAGTAATCCTCGTTTCAGTCCTGTTTCACTGAACCGGTATAACCTACCATTCCAGCCATGTCTATCTCATGAGATATAAAATCTTTACCCATTGCATTGGAGGGAGATATAGGTCCCACCCATCTCTTAATGAATCCTTTCTTATGTGTGCCACAAAATCATAAATCATACATCATTGCATAACCCATGTAATAAAAATGGGATTCTTAAACAACATGACATCATAAAACCATTCATATAAGATAAAGGAATTCATAAACATAATTCCATCACAACATAGTCAAATCAATGTAAAAATATGGATAGAAACAGAACCCTTTATTATCTTAGATGGAAAATAATTTTGATAAAACACATGAATTGAATTCTTGAGGAAAATATCCTTTCTTCTTCAAAAACATTTTTCCTTTCATAACATGTCATACAACTTTAAAATAAAAGAAGTTGATTAAAAATAAACTTGAAAACTTGTAAAGGAAGCTTCTTTGAAGTAATGTTTTAAAAATCCATTCTTGCCGTATAAGTTAAAAAAACATTCTTCGTACTTTTGTCGGAAAAGTCAAAAAGTACCTCGTACGGAAAAACGACAAAAGATTCCTTTCATATTCTTTACTAAAAACTCACATAAGGGTAAAATTGGATTTAAACTATTTCAAGTGGATGGAAACAATATTACATATTGAGGGAACATGGATGTGGATGATAAAATACACCCCAGTAAATACTTACGAATAAACAATCTCGGATAAAAATGAGATTGTGATATTTCCCTTACCTTAGGTCCGACTTGCTTTGTAAGTGTCCGAACCTCCTGTATAATGATTTAAATCATGTTATTGACTTATTACAGAATCATATTCATTGTTATGATATCATATATAGTTCACTTATGACATTATATTACCCTTTCTTTTGTAAATTCTATGTTAAAGAAGCGTTTTGGGTAAAATCGTTTCATTTATCGTAGGTGTTTTGACTTGTTGTTCTTGACATCATTATTACTTATATCATGATTTACTTACTTCCAGAATATAAAATATGATTTATATATCATATATATTCAGTATATATATATATATAATAGGTAGATAAATAAAATGAAAAACACCGTTCATGGAGACGGTAGTCCGTACGTACGCATGAACGCTGTTTTCCATTCCTTATTGTCTTGAAATGGAAGTAAGTAGATGACATACATATGTATATATATACATAAGTCCAGTAGCTTTATAATGTCATATATTTCATTATTATTTCTTATATATATATTATAATCATTCTTAAATGGTTAACATGGAGAATGAATCTCATCGCGTCGTGGAGACGGTAGTCCGTACGTACACACGAGCGATGATATCATTTCAATAAATATTGAATTGAATTGGAGTGGATTATAAAATATATCAGAATCAATATGATGTTGTAATAACTATGTATAGTTATTCTTTACACCATTATACCCATCCATGTAAGGTGGTGGTGGAAAATAGATTACACCACGGCGTGGAGACGGTATTCCGTACGTACGCACGCGCGGTGATTTCTTTTTCCGTAGGATGGATAGATAGTGAAATAGGGTTGTTTCATACTTATAATAACATATCAGTATATGAGTGATAATGATGTTATTACTTCATAATGAAACAACCTAAGAAGAAGTCGAAGAAGAAATAAAGATAAAAGAATTGGTAACGGTAATTACCTCTTCTTTGAAGCGCCTTTTGGAGACCTCCTCTTAGGGAACTAAAATTGGTCTTTGAGTAAGACCAGAACCTCTAGGATGTTGCTAGGGAAGTGGAGAAGAGATTTTGGCAGGGGTTGGCCGAGCTTGAGTGCTCAAATTGGTGTGAGGAGGAGGGGGAGGAGGTGTCCTTTTATAAGGGAGGAGAGGGGCACCTTAGGAATATCTCAAAATATTATTTTATATTAAAGTCAAAATCGGTTTATAATGGTTCCAAAGGGTCTTATTTCGAAGATAAAGTGGGGATGGGTCTAAATCCTATCAACCAATAGGATTTAGACAAGTTTAGGGTATTATTTTAACCTTATCAATTAGATTTAACTCTAAGTTAAATAATTTAACTTTTACCGTGTCTTTTTGTTTTCTTTCACTATATGGTTAATAAACTTACTATAACATGCCAAACGAACCCCAAATTGTTTATTATTAATATATATATCCTTATCTAAGTCATTTGGCCGAACCTTAGCTTTTTAGGAATAAAATAACAATTAATAATATAATATTTGATTTAAAAACTATTTTGTGTCAATTTTGACACTATTTGATATATGATTTTTGTGAGAGTCATAACAGAATTATCTGTTCGAACCAAGTTGATTAAATCAACACTAATATATCATAGTAACCTAGAAAATTAGTTGAATTCATAAAAAGTCTTAAATTACATTTATTTTGGTATTTATATTATCAATTATGTCAATATTTCATTAATAAGATAATTACTGCATCATTTTTGTGTCATAAATAAATTATATTATTTGATGTCTAAAAATTACAAATAAAATACCATCATGTAGGAAATCTTTTTATCTTTCTAATGAATATTTATAGTCGAATTTATCTTATGTATAACCCCATATTAAAAATTATTTACTTATTAAACTTTGATTTTAACTATTTTAACCCTTCTTTAAATAAATTAATAATAAATGTCCTAATCTAATCCAAGTGGGCCTAGATGGTCATATTTTATTCCTAAGTTTGTTTTTGGTCGAATTACACTTGTCCAATAGAATTAGGACATGTGTTAGGGTAATATTAATATCATATTTACCCTTAGTTACCTTATTTACTATTAACTGTGGTAAAAAAAGTAAAAAGTTACTATTCACCAAAAAATTATTTTCATCTCATTGAACCACATTTTAGTCCTTGATATTAACCGTGTCTCTCGGATTTTCGAAATTCCATTCACAGAAGCGGTAAAATTAAGTTTTACGCAAAATTCAGTTTTTAACCTACCACTTAGTAGTTTCACTATTCATCAAAAATTGATGTTTTTCAGAACAATGCCAAAATTTCATCCCAAGCTATATTTCATATTCCGAATTCAAAAATGAAGTCTATTTTACCAAATTCCTAACATAAAAGTTGCATTAATTAATTTTATAATTAAATCCCGTTGTTAAAACAAATAGCGTGTTTTTAAGAAACAATATCTATCAAAAGATTGACACTTGTTTATGTCTAGTTTAAATGTGAAACTACATCCAATGACCAGCATTGTATTAAATTGTAAAAATATATTCTAAATATACTTTAATACCACTCAAATTAATGATTTATCACTATTAATTATTTCGATTAAAAAAGTTGTTTTTAATTATAATTTAGTAATTTTCACTATTCATCAGAATATGAAAGTTATCCGAAAAGTACCAAAATTTCACCTTAGGCTAAATTCGATACTTCGAATGCAAAAATGAAGTTCATTTTAAAAAATAAGATTTATAGAATTTTAAAAAGTGGTTATTACTATTCATAACGGCTAGTTTTAATAATATTTTAATAGCATATCGTTGTTTAATGAAACTCAGTATTGCGTATTACACACGCTATCGAGGAAGGTCGCGATTGCGTGTAATGCAAGGCAAGTCAAGGATGTGTGTTGTGCAAGCTCCTTTTGGTGTAGCGTACAACACAAGACATTAATAAAATTAAAAAGAATATATATATATTTTTTTATAAAATCTTGGGCTGTTACAATCATCATGCCAAAAAACAATCATTTTATAACAACTTGGCCTATAGGACATCATTCACAAAACATAGTGGCTAAATGGAGTTGAGACCACTCACCCCTACGTGTAACTATGAAAAGTAACTCATTACCCTCTATCAGTTCACATGGACAGTACCCATGATACCAATGAAAAATCCTAACCAATGAGTGTCAAATAATAAAAAATATATGATAATAAACATTATTCATCTCATTCTATGATGATTATAGAGAACTGACACCAAATGTGAGTCATCGATACAATATGTGTGTCGATCACACCAAGAAAAACATTCACAACTAAAATGTAAAACATTTATGCTTCCAACAATTATTGACCTTGTTTCAATCATAACACCACACACGATATTCCTTAATTCTCAATCCATATATGAAACACTACTATTCAAATCATTGATCCATGGAACCATATACATAGAAGACTCTCATCATCCACATCATTCCCCATAACAGAAGCATTGTTGTAGATTTATTGGATTTCCATGGGTGTATTATCACCTACTTTAAATCATTAAGAAAAATGGTATTGTAAATTACCTGTTTCCACATAACTCTATATTCCACTGAAACTCAATGGTAACACAACCATAATCAGCCCAAACATGATAAATATTCTCAAATAATTTTATATAATTGTTATGATTATTCAAATTGGTAACATTAATATTATTAAAATAAAATTATTATAATTTTAATTTATAAGATTTTATAATATTTAATTGTAAGATCCATATGATCTTGATGGGAGTTTCCCAATATATGAGGTTGAATTGAAATTAGGATTGACACAATATATTTCATTTGGTTTGTATTTTTTCAGGTTACGTGGGTGGTGTTGACAATCAGTTGGATGAGTTGGTCATCAGATACTAGTGGAAATTCTATCATGTTATGGGGGAGTCACATGTTATAAGTGATGTAATTCCCATTTTATTTGATAAACATGTTTGAAGGGAGCTGATGTGAAGGTTAGTTATGGAACATGTATTATTTGTTGATTGATGTTCACTCGTGATGGCCAAATCCTTTCATGGAGTCATGTGGCCATAATTTGACTCAGTGGTGAGGCATGTTTGAGATCATTCATTAGTAGAGACCAATATAAAAATATCATAGGTTAATTATTTTGGTATTACTTAGATAGAATTCAAATTGTAATTTGGTGATCCTTCAGTTGGTAGAAATAAAGAATTTTTTGGGGGATATGGATCAACGTATTAAGGATGTTGGGCCAGGAATATATTGTGAGGAAGAAAATATGTGTTCCTTCCCATTTAATGATATGATATGATTCTTATATTACATTAATGATAGATATTAAATTTAGGAAACATATTTCTAATTGTCTGTACATTGATATTTGAGCCGATGGGTGCTCTCGAGCCGGAGTCTGAGGTACATGTTATTTTTTTCTAGGGCGCGCCTTCGAGGTTTTGATGATTGATTAGGATACGAGGTGTTAGACAACCTGAGGTCTCTGGTTACTTATTTTGATGTGTATCATGAAGGTTTCACTAGGCTACTTTTTCCCTGTTTTATACATTGTTCCTAGGCCAATGATCATATCCTCTTTAGTGACTCCGACATTGGCTATGATGGTGATCACTTCCTGGTGATTTTTTAGCACTAGTGAATGGTTTGTTTAATTATATATTCATGTACCCCCATTTATTTTTCTATTTATTGTTCATACACTTTCAGATGTGGTTGTTATTTTACTAAGACCCATACGCACACCCTATATATATTATGAGCACTAGTGATGTTTTTGATTAAATCTATGTGTGGGTAGTTGTTTATTTTTTATTTATAATTCATACTAAATCTGAAACACTTATTTTTGGTATTACCATATGGGTGGTATGATACTAAGACCCATTCTGACATAATACATGGGGATTTCAAGATTAATGTAGATCTTATTATTTTACATT
Organism: Viscum album; assembly: GCA_963277665.1. Classification (NCBI taxonomy): domain Eukaryota; kingdom Viridiplantae; phylum Streptophyta; class Magnoliopsida; order Santalales; family Viscaceae; genus Viscum; species Viscum album. The sequence continues at coordinate 963,299,834 of OY728133.1, read as the reverse complement.
CATTTCAAGGGTTGGGACATAGAGTTTGATCCTAGATTGAGATGGAAAGAATAGATGCATGAGGTCATTGAGGTTCCTGTGTAAGTTGAATCATTAATGCATGGTTTAGTTTTCCATTTCATCATTATTTTGATATAAGTATATACTATGGTCTACCATTAGAAACCTGTTATTGATATTTTAATATATGACATGATATATATGAATGGTCAATTTTTGTAACATCAGGTTGAATGTTATCTTGTATGTTTACTTCCATCATTTGTTTTAATATTTCTTCTGTTATTGAAAGTGATTTACTATAATTTTTTTTATTGGTGGGTCAAGTTCGAGTATACTTAGTATTTTTTTATGGTTCATATATTTACTTCCATTATCATATCATCACATGAGGGTTTAGTCTCTGAAATATTACTCTTTTATTCCCTCACTGCTAGTCTACAGCCTTTGGCATACACAAAGAAAGGCCTAAGGCAAGTATCACCAATCATAATAGCACTATTCTAAGGTATGATATAGTCGAGGACACTATAATTGATGTGGTTTTCATGAAAATAAATCCAACACATGACCAAAAATCCGTCAAATTTAATCTAATGATGAATGAGATGACTTTTGGAAATCACATTCCCACCGACATAAATCAAAGAGGAATAATTGAAATGAGATGAAATAATTATATCATTACTAGTTTTTACCTCTAATTCATCATAAAATACTTATAGTGGAATAAATATACACTTAAAAATTTATTTTGATATGAAAGAATTGGTAGATACAGATTCAAATAAAACATTAGTAGTTGTAGAGTGGTTGATATGTGTAACTGTCTCCACATCAGCATCACACACATCATATGCAATAGTGATTAAATAAGATTTCCCCTTGCCCCTCGACATAAGTGGCTATGGATGTTGAAAATAATCCCAAAACATTGGGGTTGAGAACGAGTTATCAAAATGAACATTATTTTCAAACATCAAACAATAGTGTGTGCGCGGAGCATTCTGTGTGACATTCTCTCTATTCACATCATTAGATAAAATATTTCCATCACATTAGAAATTAATTTCACAATGAACATCCCTTCCAAAAATAAAATTTTTAATTTCCCCCCGATGAAAATTTCCATTAATATTATTCCAACACATAGAGAATAAATGAAATATTATCTTTATCTCTCAATGATTTTTATATTTTTTATTGTATTTTATTTTCATATTCATATAGAATCCATGAAAATGATTTGAAACTCCAGATAATAGTTCCTCCTTGATTTCACATCAAAATTTACCATCATAGAAATTAATTTCTTTTATGGATAATACCCCTCTATGACATAGATTTATGACACTAATGAACTGATCAAACATACTTTTATGTTGGATGATAATACCTAAACTGTTCCTCAAAATTACAGTAACATATTTATCATAGGTGCCAAAAAATGTATTATTGTATTTACATAGATTTAATAACCAATTCTCCATCATTATATGAATACTAATGGGAAATTAAATATTGAAAAATAAGTCCTTGAAATCTTCCCAATCCATGGATTCAATATCAACTTCTTTCCTTGTAATATTGATTACAATCCATAATTGATCTAATTCACCTACGAAATGTTATATAACCCAAAGTACTTTTTTATATTCGAAATAACTATAGAATATAATATATATGTTTAGTAGTATTGATCCATTATTCAATAAATATGCAATATAAGGACCCACTAAAATAAGGTGGTAATTTCATTATGAAAGAATCATCCTAATGTTGTTCCAAACATTATTCAAATGGATGTATTGAAATAGTCATAGAATGAATATGTTTTTTATCATTGCAATTGTATTTTACATTTTAGATATCATTAAATTTGGAATCAAAGGTTGAAATTCAATACATTCTTAGTTTCACCCGGTATTAACATTGTTCGTTCATGTTCAAGACAATAACTAAAACCAAAAATCATAATGTATGAAAAAATAATCCTAGATGGAAAAAATATAATCATTAAAACAAACTAATCGTATTTATAAATTATAAAATATCATTTAGTCTATGAATCCATAGGTTTATTAGTGGTAATTCATATCCATATTATATTTAAAACCATTATTATATTTTGTGATGTGTTTTGTGAATTTTCAAACTATATCACCTAGGACTGTCAAACCATCTATGCAGCAAGGCCTATTTTTTTTCTCTAGTTCCACATTGAGTACAGAATAATAATGTGTTTTGAAGTTGTTTCCACTAGGTATATCATTTCCAAAACCACAACCACTTAAAGTAATCAAATAACGATTTCTTATAGGAAATGATTCCCTCAATCAATTACATAAATTCTATGACATCGTCATATACAGTAACTCACACTTATACATTTCCATAGACATTCCCTTATGTATATGACTAATTATTTAAATCCTAGATTCCAAAGTATAACTAAATCTTTTCTTATATTCCTACTATAGATACATTATATTTTAATACATAGACATTACATACATTTTTTTGATAAACCTATTTCCTTAAAAAAATAAATGCATAACAATGAAAATAGTTTTGTTCTATTAGAATCATAAAAAATAATAAAATAATCTATATGTAAGCTATTTCATCTCCCAAGACTCTTAAAAACATTCCACTTTCAAACACATATAATACATAATTGATATATTTTTAGTAGTGTGAATAAAAAAAATAAAGAGTGACATTATAAGAACATTAAGGGAAAACAGGGAATATATGTAAGAATAAAAGAAAATAAGGGTACGATAATATGAATAAAATATTTGATAAACAAACCCTATATATCAAATAGTATAAACATGATTTTTGGAATAATGATTCGTAGTTCAGAAGACTTGAGTAATAATGGAATCAAATATCATGAGCCATGAAATAATTTTATTATAATAAGATGTGGGATTTGTGTTATACACATTAGAATATAAAATTAACATCATATAAATCAAGGATCACTATAAAGATCATTATCGTAGATTAATTACTTTTTTAATATGAGTTCATCACCCGTTACATCCAGGTGTAACATAATCAAGTTCAATTTTCAATGTACCTTTGACATATTGAGACAGGTTACCTCCTAGTTCCAATTGACTCAATATCATGAGATATAAATCTATAACAAATTCAAGGAAGGGACATATAGGTCCTACCCATAATATTATAAATATTAGATTAATTTTTTTTCATAATAACAAAAAAATTCATCCTATTATAACCCATGAAATGAAATGGGTATCAAAAATATTTCTACATATCAAAACCAATGTAAAATAGAGAGGTTTTATAATAATTTCATTATAGAAAATCCCATGAAAAGAATTCAATTTATTAATAATTTTATCACGATATAACTCACTGAAGAGAAACAGGTTTCCAAAAAATTCAAATTATCATAAATATAGATCATCCAAAGAAGCGTATTATCAATGTAATTTAATTTTTATTTTAATATCATTTTTCAGAAAGTAATAAATTTTTAAATTTCATTTGATTGAAAATGACAATGAAAAATGATTAAGGTATCCTTTATAAATCATTGAAATCTTCTCCTGAAGAAAATGAACATTTTTTTTAAAAAATAGTATAATTTTCAAAAAATATTTGAAAATTAATATTCCATGGAAAGTAAATTGTAAACTAGTAAGGGAATATTAAATTCATTTATAGGTCATGAAAAAAAATATTGTTAATTTCGTGAATGTTAAAAATAATTATTTTTTTATCATTTTCAATAAAATAAAAATGGGAATTACTTTTGGAAAATACATAATGATTAATTTAATATATATATATATATATATATTTAAAAATATATTTTTAAATAATATTATAATTGTATGAAAATTTGATTTTTTATAAAATGTCATTTTTAAGGAAAATGGATATCAAAAGTTAGATGGAAATATGCCTGTATTTTAATAAAATCGCATTCTTAATTGCCTTAAGAAACAATGTGAAGAAAAATATTACCATTCCATGATGATAACAAGTATAACTATAATATAAAAAAATTAATGATAATTAATGAGAGGTGTATTGTAAGATTTTATCATTAGAAGCATAATTATAATCAATCTTGATAAATGATGAGTTTGAAAAATAAAATTATAACCAATTTTGTAACTAAGATTCAAAATCCCCTATTATAATAACATAAAATGTGATATAAAATATAACAAGGATATATAAATTCATGATTTTTAATTTCAAAATTTCTATATATAAAACCCATGAATTAATATAGGTATAAATCATAACATACATCACAAAGATGTAAAGTTGAGAAAAAAATCCTTTACTAATTTGGTGTCATTTCAATCGTAAAAGAAATGAAAGAGATATAATAAAATCGAATTGAAAATAGAAATAACAAACAATATAATAATCATAAAATACAATCATGGTATGTAGTTAAACCATTTATTTGAAAGAGTTGGTGAATATAGAATATTTCAAATAGATGTAAAAAGTGAGATTAAAATCCCTTTCCTTAAGCCCAGACCTCCATTGTAGTAATTCAAACCTCCAATATAATAAATATTATTTTATTATATATAAATTTAAGAGAAATATTCATATATATCATACCTTATTTTTTTTGTGAACTTTTTAACCCTTTTTCTAATGATCCCATATTAATGTTATGATATAGGTTATGACTGCTTTACTTTTTGCAAACATTTTAATCCTGAATATTTTTTATCCTATTATCATAATAATTATTTAATATTATCCATGATAATAAAAATGGCATAAAAATTATATATAAAAATTATATATATATATATTTATAATAATCTATAAATGATAAAAATACGAAATAAAATACACAATTAATAGAGATTGTAGGTCATACATATGTAAAAATGCAATTTTCATTGTCCTAATGATTTCATGGAATGAAAAGTAAAATATATATTATAGTTTAATAATAATTGTAATGTCATATATATATATATATAATATTTTTTTAAACGAATCCTTAATACGTTTCCTGAATATCTATAAGGAATCACATCTCTTTATCATGCTGTAGTCTACAGTATACTTGAAAGACATTATTATATTCCCAAAAAACAAAAACCATTAAAATATGTGTGACATAACAAGTAAATAATCCTAATTAAACCATAAAATTACTAAATATAATACAAAAATAGTAATTTTAACATTATTTTCAACATTTATAGTTGGTAATGGAATAATTAATGACATCAGTGTGTGGGGTGGTAGTTTTCCAAACACAAAAATAATGATTCCTTAACCCATTTGCTGGAATTGTGTGTGTTTGTAGCTATTGCCCAAAACATAACAAAATTATATTATATATAAGATACTGATTATACTATATAATAATAATATAAAAATAATTTATGGGACTTATAAATATATAAAACACAAATGTTTGCTGATGAACATTACCTCTTTAATGTGTATCAATTTTTGGTTTAAACCAAAAGTACTTCATGGTTAATATTTTTGTTAAATTACATGTACTATAATTATATAAGAGATTTTTATGAGTGTTTTAATTATATATTTTTCAAATTAATTGGTTATGAATGTGTTATGAAATTATTATAGGGATTTCCTTTTATAACGGTGGTGAGTGACACTCTTGAATTTTATTGGAAAAGAAAGAGTCTCAACTTCATTTTATCCATGATACGTGGCTACAATAATTGGCTGATAATGAGATTATAATATAAAATGTTGAAATATGTCCAAAAATGAATTTTGGAAAATCTTAGAGGTCTTATTATTTTATATAATAAATTTTTCGTCCTTTGTTAAACATGTTTTTCTCTTAACAGATGTGACTAATTTTAACTATTTTCCCAAATAATTTTGGTCCGAAAATATATTTTTATTAATATATATTATAAATTATTCTGATTAAAAATATAGAATAAATATTTTCAAACTTATATCATAGACGTTTCAAAAATTAATTTAAAATTAACCCACAAAATGAAATGAGAAAAAAGGATTTAAATGTGAAACTGTTAAAAAAATTACCTTGATTTATATCAAATTTATTTATTAAATTAATTTCAATGACAGAAATAAAATTATGTAATATATAATTTAACTAATTATACTTATAAAATTAAAATATAATTTATCTCTATAAATTATATATGGGAAAATGAATCATTATAATGAAATTCATTATTTTTCACGATTCATTCAAAAAATGAAACAATTTTTTATGAACTCTAAAATTAACTCTAAACTAATTTTTGAATTATAAATTCAGAACCTTTTTTATTTTATCAAATTATTTTTATTATATTTCAACAATATAATTTTAATATTGTTCATAGAATCAAAATAAAGAGTTTTTTGAGAGAATATTTTTTAAAACAAATAAAGTCATTAAATAAACTTATTTAATTTATTATAAATAATTTTCCTTATATAAAACATTATACATAACATTTAATTTTTTTTAATATTGAAAATTTAATGATTATGTCTATCTTATAATGGTCATGATTAATGATCTATTTTAATAATATATAATTGTTTTGATAAAACTCAGTGTCATGTGAAACACAAGAAATTCCTATGTTGCAAGTTGAAAAAGATTAAAGTGGTGTAGTTTATCACGTAATCCATATTAGGAATTCAATTTATCCATAAAAAAGATTAAAACCTTGGAGTTCTAGACACTAGACTCATAAATCTGTATCCTAATTCATAAAGGCTATATACCAAATCGGTCCTTCCCTCAAAAAAAATGTATTACGACCCAGGATTCTCATATATGGATATTAAATACTTTTATATAAATAATAATTTCATTATAAAAACACACAATGGATGATCATAAAAATGTAGTTCCTTTTAAAATTTTCAACACATTATTTAATTTGGTGAATATATCCAACATCTCTTAGAATGATCTTCCACTTGTGTACACATTCATTAAACATTTTTTTATTACCTATGAAAATGAAAAATAAAAAACATAATCTAAGGTGATAAGTAAGGTTACAAATGGTTATATATAATTATGTCATGATCATAAGGGTAAGAGAACATTATGATTAAAATTGAAATGAATACCTGACTTATCAATGATCATATACATGATTCATTAGAAGAAAGATCAGAAGATCATAAAAAATTAATCAATTTAAAATAAAAGAATATGATCAATTATTGTTTAAAAATATAATATGTCATGAAATTTGTGGCATAAAGATATGATTATAAAATCTCGTGTTAGGGCTACCTACCAAGGTATTCATAACATGTTATGCTCGAGATAATCACCCATGTACCTACAAAATGAATGGTATAAACTCTTATACACCCTCTTTATTCATTATTATTATGACCTCTAAGGTACCATCTTGTTGTAAGAATGGGATGACCTCCCATGTACTCTCTTGTTGCAGGATTTGAATGAACACATTTGTACCCTCTTATTCTAGGAAGAGGAAGACCACTCATTTACACTCTTTTTGTAGGCTTAGTATGAACTCCTAGGTACCCTCATGTTGAAATCTTTGGTTGTATATCGATGAACCATTGGAGTTCATAAAACATTTGTCATTAATCAATGCATTTGAGGGATATATGGATCCCACCAATTACAAAATGAAATTATATATATGTTTTCTAGAAATTCAAAAAAATCCATCACATCATTACCCATGAAATTAAATGTGTATCTTTAACATGTAATTATATAATAACATTTGTAAAAGTGATCAATTTCATAATAATATCATAAACCATGGAATGAATCAGGTCTCCAAAGTGTTCTATCATGTTATAACCCATGGATGAGAAATGGGATTCATAAAAACATGTCATATTACACATAAACCATTAAGTTGTGAATAAGAATGATGTTTTTGGATTATATCAGGTTTAATGAATAATATTAAACATGTATTTAATCATAGAAGGAAAATTATTTGTAATTATTATTTAAAAAAATAGATGAAAATATTATTTCTAATTTTAAAAAAAATTTAACACATAAATCATTTTGAAGATATTTTTCTTTGAAAATGTCCTATAAAACATATAATGGAATAATATATTACCATTTTAAACAAATTTTGTTGAATAAATAATATTTAAAGTATGTTTATATGAAACTTTACTGTAAATATCGTTTATAAACGTTGTAGATATTTTTTTATAACACCCGGTTTTTTAATAAAATAGATTGCCAAGACGGAGAAATAATATCAGATATTATCAATAAAAATTATTATTTATATTATGTACAAATGATTTTAATCATTGAATTATTACATGAATATATCACTAATAAACATAGTTTTTTAAAATTAATGATAAATATTGAGTGTTGGATCTTATTAGTTTCTCAAATGATGAAAAATGTTAAATAATTCTGATAAACGACTGGTATTAGAAAATAAAAACCTTCTCATATAGTAATTTTAATTCATAATAACCATGAAATAATAAATTTAAATAAATAATAATAAATCATGAAAATAATAAGTTTCATGATATTAAATGTTAAAGGGGTATAATATACACCTTATAAAATAATATAGGTGTAAAAATAAATTTTTTCTCCAATATACCATATTGATACAAAAATCCATTACCATTTCGGTAAATCTGAAGTATATCCCTATTATCCTAAAATGGATTCTAAAAGTAAAAATATATATTAAATATAATAGTCCTAATATACATTCATGGGAGACATATTGACCATATAAGTTAAATAGGTGGGTAACATTGAATGTGTCTCCTAGAATGTAAAAGTGAGACAAAATCCATTTATACATGAGTAACCATTGATTTCAAAGTTACATGAATGAAAAAATTAAAATTAAAAAATTGAATATAAAAAAATAAAATAAAATCATTCTATAACATTACATTTTATTTTATATTCACCCTAAAAAAGAAAAGACTGTTAATATGGTAGCGGACTTGCTGAAATTTAAGAGAGCCTGGAAATCCCAAAACATTTTGTCTTGAATATCATCATCCCATTAGAACCTCATGTATAATAAATATAAGTATATTATTCATCTATTACTGAAAAATATTCATATATATATAATACCATATATGATATACTTATAACATTATATTACTCTCTTACAATCTTAATGTAACGTTTATGTTAATAACCTTTTTTTAATATATTTTTATTTAATATATTTTTGGTTCTATTAATATGAAATTTATTTAATCATCTCAATAATGATAAAATTGATGTTATTATAATATATATTATTCATATCATTGTTTATAATAATATAGAAAATATATAAATAGGAAATGAGATAAATTGTTTATGATGATGGTAGGCCATATGTTTTTATTGACATTATTTTCATTTTCATGTTGGATTAATAAAATAAAAATTATATTATATGTTATCATTACAAATTAATTTTTATTTCATAAATTTAATATATTGTTACCATAAACATACTTAATTATTTTGATGTAAAAATTTAATGAGCCACATTGTTTCGTATGATGGTAATCCATCGTACTCACGAATGATGCTATCGTATTCCCACTAAATTGAAATCACAAAAGAATTTTTGAATTAAAAATAATAGAGTAATAATTAAATAATAAATATAATCAATATAAAATATAAATCCATAATTATTATAAATATTTAATAGTGGAAATGGAAGAATTAATGACATATGTTCGCATGGAAGTAGTCCCCCATATAGACAAATTATGACAATGCATTATATTTTATGTAAGTGAGTAAATCTATAGTCGAGACCATTGTGATAAAAATAGATAATTATATATATGTTAATTAGGTTATTATATAATTTTATTTAAAAAATTTTTATTTTTATTTTCATGGATGAAATAAAACAAAAAATGTATGTTGATTCATGTTACCTCTTATTAAGATATAACTTTTTTGATTCCAACAAAGGACTACCTTTGTTGGATTTCATCACAAAGTAATACTTCTATGATTATTTTATGTAAGGGGAGAAGTTATTTCAGAATTTATTCCATGAAATAATTAGATTATAATGAGATAACATATAGGAAGAGGTGTTTTCTTTTTAAAAGTGGGGGAGAACACACAATTGAATGTTTGGAAATAAAAGTTATATGTACCCTCATTTTTACAGGAAAAAAATTATATAAATAACTTAATTAAATAAAAGTTATTTTATGGTCTAAAAATATCTGTACAATGGTTTTTGTAAAAATTTATAAGACTTTATTACCTTATGTTTTATGTTTGGTTCTTTGCTAAACTCGTTTTTTAATTTATTGTTTGTATTAATATTAATATGTTTCAATAATTACGTTGATAAAAAATTAAGTTATACCTTTTTTAAATTTTTAAATTTTATGATCCCAAATATTTAATACATTTTTGAAAATTCAAAACACATTGGGGGCATAAAATAAGTTAAAATTCAATATTAGATAGGGGACATGATTTTTATTACATAAATTTGATTAATAGATATTTAATTTTAAAATAATATAATTTAAAAATGAAGTAAAATAAAATAAAACATTATAATAAATATAAAGTGAATGCTAATTTTCAATTTGAATTTAGTTTTTTCTCTATTCATCAAAAAATTAATATTTCCTAAAAAATCCAAAAAATTCATATTATAATTATTTTAATATAATAATTTAAAAACTAAATTTTATTTAGTCATATATTATTTATAAAATATTCATAATTTATTTTAAATTAATTTATCCATTATAATAAGGTAAATTATTTTGCTAGATAAATGCAATTTTATGCCTGAAATTATACTTCTTCTTATCTTATTCCTCGAAATACTATGAGATAAATATTAAAATATTTATTCATTATATAATATAATAATTTCATTAAAACCTCCATAAAAAGTTTTTTTATTAAATTATTTAGATAATAAGTTCTTGTATATATAAATATAGTTTAAAAAAACAATTTCATTATTTCCAAATACATTCTACTTTCATTTCAAATTAAATAGAAACTAATAATTAAAATTATTAACATGAATAAAGAATATATTAATAATTTAGCTTATAAAATTCATTCCAAACATTAATATGTTGATGTTATAATTATAATATTATAATAATTAAAATATTATGGGTATATTTTAGTTGTGTAAAACATTGTCTTTCATGTAACAAAATATATCGAGGGACATAAAAATTGAGTGTAACCCAATACAAGATTAGTATTGGGAGTAATTAAATATAATAAAATTTATTAATGAACCTAAATCATAAACTATTGTTTTGTATACTGTAAGGATATCATGGAGTAAAATTTAATTCAAGACATCAATGAATTTTAATTTATTTGAAAATGGTAACAAAAACACAGGATATTTCATTCTTCCAAAATTCAAATGAATTTTTCCATATCAATTCACCAAGTTCATCATTAATTTCTTTATTGAAAATTATCTTCTTATAAACCCACATCCTAAAAATGAATATTAAAACTTCTTTTAAAAAGGGAAATTTGAAAACACAATGTTTACCCAAATTTACTCATAACAAGGATTCCACAATAGAGAACATTGGTTGAAAGTGAAAACATATAAAATAATTAGAAAAATAAGTCCCAAATACTAATGGAGAGTGACATATAACAGTTTTCAGTTGTGCATTATCCATATATGGTTGATAACCACAAATCCATGAACTACAGAACCATGACGAATTCATTGACATCATAAAAAATGATGATAACCATAAAATATTAAATTTAAATATAACTTTCTTTATATTGAATAATTATAAAAGAATAAATAGTAAGTTGATATCATTAAATTTTATAAGATAAATCTCACAAATTGGTTGTTCTATGATTAATTTCCTCACCATCTATAATTCAATGAAATGAATGTGAATGTTTTATTCTCGAATCACTAACATGTCATAAGATCCTTAAATATAATTATCATTCAGTTTGTCTATATTTTTTTATCATCAAAACAAAATTGTTATAATAGGTAAACCAATATGCATAAAATTATTATATGGTAATGTAATATATTAATCACTAAAACCTTATTCATTGTTTGACACAAACTATTTCATAAATGTTTATTCCTTTAAACTATCTTAATGATGGAAATCCAAAAAATTATATTCAAGGTCACTGAATATTTAAAGACCATATTAACAATGATCCCCCAAAAAACATAAGGTGTATCTTGATTGACATAAAAAAAATATGAATACAATCATACGTTATTACACTGAAACATTCTATCATGATTAATTATCAAAAAACAATAATAACAAATACATGATTCCTCATTCTTAACATTGAAAAGAGATTATTGGATGTATTCCATTAATCCAAATGTTTGTGAACTCCATAAATTCTAAAAGAACATTTTTTCAACAAATCCATCATGTGTTTTGTGGTTTTAAATACTATCTATCTTACATTTTCCATACGAATCATCTATTTATCCAAATTAAAATCCATTTTATCAAAATTTAGATCACATCTGGCGTTACCTTCCATTAATCATTTGTATTCTATAAAATAAAACCTGTCAACTAAATCAATATTCTTGGAAAATATTACAATTCAGCATATTTTTTCAATTCCCTAACGATGAACATATATTGAATAATAGATATATATTTCCCACATTAGAAAATAAAATCTTTTAATTTCAATACATCATTATTTAACTCATCCCACTACATTCTCAAACAATTCACTATGTTTCATCATCTTATCCTTTCAAACATATTTCCTTTCATGTTTCATATATATCCTCTTCTTCATCGTATATATAACAATGACATGTACCAAATTGGTGATTCAGTTCACAATCATTCCTTTTTGGACATCAATTGTCATAGTTCCCATGTATTCCATCTTTAAAGCACTTAATATTCATTGGTATCTACGAGAGTCCATTATCATCATCAAATGTGTTATCCAAAATTTTAATTATCTCTTTGTAGTTACATTCATTATGACTTTCTTTTCCATAGTCAAAAAATATTTGTGGTCCTCTAAGACATCAAATCAGGTGTTTCTTTCCACATTTTCTATAAAAAGAAAAAAGAAACTAATTTCAACCATTGTCTCTATTACCTAATGTCTCATAGAGTGTTTTTACTCCAATTATTTATTGGTCTAAGAGTTTTTATGTACACATATCTAGGTTATTCCATGAAAACATATTTTGAAAAAAAAAACAATGTCATTTACTCCATAAATTACCCATCTTGGATGATCTATAAAAAATCTTTTATCACATTAAATAAAACCATTGTTCATTTCATTTCTCATCACTGAATAAAACTGGATGTTATATTTTGGGGAAGACTAATGACAATGTCATACCAAATAATCATCGAAAATAAATTTTAGGATGTAAAATTATACACCTTATAAAAAATATTACACTATAGGTTAAATCTTGTCCATTGATATTCATCTTAAATTTATATCTATCAAGATGGTTTTTAAATACATTGTGTGTTAAGAAACATATTGTTGAAGTGTGTCAAATTAGGTGGATACCAACACTTGTTGACCTACATCGTTTCAAGATTTCGTGTATCTCAAAACACACTTATAAGGGTTGTTAACCCTATGTACATTTGTACTTAAGCTACATCCAACTGTAGTATCCATGTGGGGATGTATTTTTAGGAACCCAATGTCAATATCATTTAACAAAATTCATTGAAATTTTACTATAATTTTAATCATCATTATATTTGTCTATAGTTACATACCTATACATATACTTATAGATATCCTTAGGAATATTTTAAAGTATTCACAAAATGGTTTCTTCTATTTACTTAAACCTTTCCGTTGATACCAACTATAGTGTCCCGGTCTTCTCAAATATAGATATTAATTATTTTTAGATATATAAATAATCATTACATTATTAAAAAGAATGATGGAGATCTTTAATAGTTTAGTGAATTTGAAATCATGAAAAAATTCATTTAATTTTGGGAAATATCATCAAAATCTTCTATAAAGATTGTTGCCATTATTACTCCTACAAAAAAATTCCTTTGTGAACTATGGAAAGAAAAATTAATTAAGGGGTAGATTAAATGCAATATATGGTTAAATCAGAGAGATATGTGAGAAATATGTGACATTATGTTTATAAGATCTTTAACATAGAATTTTAAATGCATACCATACTAATAAAGGATCATAATCATGAATCATGGACTAATGGTTGTCCATTCATAAGATATGAATCATAATACAATCAATAAAAAATTATGAAGAAGAGTATAACGATGGAATAAGTCATCAAATTTGTAGTATTACCATATTATTAAAATATTCATCATATTAAAAAATTTGGAAAATTTAATAGTTTAATAATCATAGTATATCATTTGAAATAATAAGAATCGTGTACTTAGTACATATCCCCAATAAAGAATAAATTATATAAAAGGACGTAATAATATATAGAAAATAATTATGAAATAAAACATAAAAAATTTCTAGGGGAAACAATCTTTTTTCATTGAAAAATGATTTTTAAAACAACAAATGTTTTGACAACTATTTTAAAAAAACACAATTTAATCTTAAAAATGAATTTTTTAAAACCACATTAAAATATTTGTTGAAACATAAATTTTTTTGAATTCTTTTTAGTAGAAAATTATCATAAAATTTAATTTAATATATATTTTATTCAATTTTATAAAATAAGGGTTTGCAATGAAATATATTTATAGATGGGTAAAGAAATAATGCCATATTTTTATAAAATAATTTTATTAATTAAATTAAGTTAAAAATAATGGAATAATAGACCCATTACATGAATATATCATGAATAAGATGTTGAGAATAAATTTCATGATAATTCATTACATATGTTACAGAATATTTCATCAATAGAATCATAATCATAGCCAATCTCGATAAATAATGAGATTTTTGAAATTAACTTCTACCACTTTGGTATGTTGGAATCATAATACCCATGAAATAATGACATTACAAGATGCTTAAATTATTTTGAAAATAATGATGTTCAGAATTATAAAATACAAAAAATGCATTATATACACCTCATAGAATATTATCGGTTCATTTCAAACATGTATCTCAAGGATGTAAAATTGGGTCAAAATTACACATCATTTTGGTAGTATTGAAACTATAATACCATGAAAGAGAGATCATAAAACGTATATTTTAATATAAATTTTTTTTATAAAAATAATTATAATATACATTCATGGGAATCATATACCGAATGTAAAATTAATAGCTAGTAAACATTACGTGTTTCTCACGGAACGTAAAATTGAGACAGGGCCCCTTACGAACTGACTTGACATTTAAATCATGATATCAATGAAATAATAACAGCAACTAAAGATATATATTCCATTAAATAAAATATATTTTTATATAATATATCATATAATATATTATACACCTCTAAAAAATGAGTGGGGGATATGAAATATGTCTTGATGAAATAAAAGTGACATTTGCAATAACATTACATTAAGTCTTTACTCTCCGTATAATCATTAAATACTATTTTATAATAATTATTTATCTAATTGAATCTATGAAATAACCATATTTCTAAAAATATACATAATACCGTATATGATTTTATTATGATAATATATCAATCATTTATTAATAATTTAATGATGAAGTTTAATTTCGAGTAAAAACCGCTTGAATTTTCTAATTTGTTGTGAATTGTATTATTTTTTGTCCTCTTACCTTAATCAACGAATAATAAAATTTATAATGATTAAAATGATATAAAACTAATATATAATCACTATATATATAATTATTATAATAAAAAATTATAAAAATATGAAATTCAATAAAACAATTAAGGAGACAGTAGGTCACACGTACCTGTGAATGTTGTTTTGATTTTGTTATTAGATTAAAAAATGATATGATATATTGATAACTAAAAAATAATTTTTATATCACATATATATCACATATTTTAATTAAATCAATCCTTAATACAATTATATTAAATCATGAATGAATCTAATCATTTCATTTGGCGGTTGTCTCTTGTACACAGAAACGATGTTATCGTGTTCCAACAAAAATAAAAGCATGATGATATGTGTTATATATCCGTTACATAATGATAATAAAATCATTAAATTAATAAATATAAAATATAAAGTATAAATACATCATTATTCCTAACATTTAATGGTTATAATGGAAGGATGACATACATAGTACATATAGTGGTAGTACAGCGTGCACAAGAACATTGATTGTGTTTCCCATTTTATGGAAGTGTGTGAATCTACTGGTCAAACCATTAAAATAACATAAATACTAATAAATAATTTTATGATGTTATTATATATGTCTATATAACTAAAATTCAATGGTTTTATGGAAGAAATATACGAAAAATGTTTATTGATGAACAATAATATTCCCATGGACTCTCTTTTTGGTTTTCACCAAAGGAACTATATGGATGAATTTATTCCTAAAAATTATTATTAGATGAATCTAGGGATGTTTATAAATTATTTCTAAAGGTATTTACCATAATAAATAGTTTTTATGTTGTTATGTAAGGATAAGAGTTGGTGGCCTTTTATCCGTGGGGTAGAGGACAAACATGGGAATTTTTAAAATAATAGTAACTGTAACAACGTTTTAACATTTTAAAATTCCTCAATAATGAAAAATATTAAATTCGTGAAGATGTATATTCTAAATACTACCATAATGTTGAATATTAATATGTTCCTAGATAATTCTCCCTATAATTTTTATGTTTAGTTCATTAGTATTATCATTTTTCACTTAATCAATAGGATTTAATTTTACTATTTTCCAAAATCATATTGGAGAAAAATTAAGATATAATTTTTTGAAATTATGAATTATAATATTTCAAAATATGGAATATATTTTTCTATATTTTACTAATGTATTCATTAAAATCTAATTAAAAGTTTATGACCTTGGACCAGATGACAGAATGAGTTTTTAAAATGAAAATTTTCAAAAGCTTGAAGTGTTTTTATATCCAATATCATTGTGAAATTTATTAAAATGAAATAAATTGAAGAAAAATATATATAGTTGACTTAAATATATATCAAAAATAGTATCATCTAATTTATATAAATAATTAATTCAAATAATAAAATCATTTAAAATTCACTATTTTTTCATATTCATCGAAAATGTATCTTTCATAAAAATTTCCAAAAAATCATCCTAATATAATTTTTACAATCCAAATTAATTTTTTTATTTTAAATATATAATTCATAAGAATTCATAAATTTATTTTCAAAATTATATCACCATTAAAATTTGGTGAAACTTTATTTTAAAAAAATATCTGTTTTTTTATTTCTAAAATTTTATTTGTTCTTATCTTGTGCCTATAAAACATATTGCATGAATGTAAAAAAATTGGAAATAATAAAATATTTATAAATTTCCTTAAATTTTCCATTGATTGTGTGTTTTTTGTAGTTATTGATATAAAATATAATTTTACATAGAGAAATAGTTCATTCGAAAAGGAATTTAATTATTTTCAAATAGTTCTTATTTTCATTTCTAATTAATTGTTTTCCAAAGAGTTAATTTTATAAACGTTCATAAAAAAAATTTTCATAATTTATTTTATCATGTTAGTACCATCCATTATTGTGGAAATGTAATAACTATAATAATATTTTAATAATATTATTAATATTATATTGTATTTTTTTTAAAACTCGATCTTGCATATAACACACGATATCGAAATAAAATGAAATTGTGTGTTTCACAAGGAAAGAATTGTGTTAAATGTGATTAAATCAAATATAAGTTTTGTATATAGTGGAATATTACATTATTTATCAGTATCTGGGTATATTCATTTATTTAATTCTAATAATTATCAAATAACTCACACTAAACTCATATAAGGGTAATCCCTTAATAGTAAATCTCTCTCCTAATCACGTTATTTACCTGTAGGCACATCCCATGTGTATCTTTTCTCATAGGCCATGGAATACAACCAATCCTACCCTACAGAAATTAATCTTATGGAAAAAATAATTAGCACACATGTTTTTTTTGAAAATCTAAAGTTATCACATTCTACTAAATGTTCTCAAAAGAACCATCTATACCGTATCATGGTCCACCATAAATTGATATTGGGTACTAAATTCCCAAACCTATTGGAATTCATTAAAAATGGACCCTGGGATCTCCCATCTAGCCCATACAGATGAATCCACATGTCAAACATATCAAAAATATCTATATAAAACACATACATATAAAATTTAAATGAAACTCTCAAATAGAAGCACCAAACATATTCCCTCACACATATGCTTGAATAAAACCTGTGCAACCCCCTCATGGGACATACAATGATTACATGTGACATTTCTCAAGGTCACAAGGTAAATTCTATAACTCGAGCACACTAAATAGCCTCAATCACACTTAATCCTGGTCAAACACTAAACTCCCACTAATTTAACAACTTTTAATGTTTTCAATTTTCCTTAAAATATAATTTTGAAACCAATGGATCGATAAAATGAAATTATATGTACATGTGGAGAAAAAAAACACTAAATATTACAGTTAAAATAGTAAATCGCGGAAAAAATTTAAAGAACAATATTTTTATCCTCTTATTTTATTTTATCCATTTAAATTTAATAATAATATACAGAACTATGGATTTGCTACATTATATTTCAATTACATTATATTGAGGAATAAACTCACTATTATTTAATTTACATTATATTTATTGGAGACCATGCAATAATAAACATAATATAATCATTAAATGACTGTTTGGACATAAAAAGGATGGATCAATAAAATTTCACCATGTGCATTTATAAAAAAACATAAAAATTGTTTCACACACATTAAATCACTATCATTGGTTTTAGTCAATGTATTCTTGTAACTAGTCATTGGAAATTCTGAAAAATGACATGTTGATCATACATGATTAATATTATTCATGAACAGTCCTCTTAATTAATAATTAGATAAGAAAAAACTCAATTAAATTATAAACCATGGAATGAAATTTCTTCAATCCAAATTCAATTAGATAAAGTATAATTATTGACATCATGAACAACTATATAAATCCTTGTAACATCAACATTTCTATTTCTAGGTATTGGAAATTCCATGAATACGATCAATAACATGTCCTAACCTATTATTATTATCATTTCTACAGAGAAAAAATAGTAATAAAAAATATATTTTGTTTTGTTAATAATTTATAATCCCCTAGAATAGGAGAAACTAAATCATTTCTTCGAGTCGATGCACCTCATAACTTCAAGTGTGCCTTTTCATATGCTTGTGGGTATTGACTAGCACTGTGGGTTTATGTTGTGATAGTTTGGAGGATATAAAAATTTATCAGAGTGATTGAATTTGTTTAAGTAATAAATTAAACCAAATATCATGATAAATTAACAAAATTATTGATATACATGATAACACCAATGATAAGTGGTTACAAACATTCTATTCCTAAATAAAACAATATAAAATGCATATGTAATCTATTAATAAATGAATTGATAAACATAATTCAAATTTAATGAATTAAAATTACAAAAACTAATACTATGAACAGTAAAAGGTCCTAACTTAATCTAAAACACCCATTCTCCATCCCTGCTACCAAAACAATTACCATGTAATCAGACCATTTCACTGTACTTGTATTTATTTTATGTAAAATCCACTCGGGTAGCCGAAAACTATGGCCACCTATGAAAGGTGGTAGTAATACAAATTAGGAAACCATCAATTGAAACCCTAATCGTCAAGTATTATAATAAATTTCTTCTATAGTATTTTAAAATAACTAATACTAAAAAATAAAAAAAATCATTATATCATAGGTTTTACAACGACACCAGTGTTTAATCCTACCTTTTTTGACTAGTTATTGGTTGTCTCTGAGAACATCCTGATTAACATTCTTCCATAATAAATTGTAAATAATCTCACCCCTCATTATATAATTCCCTTGTATCATATTGTATCACATAAAATCCAAGCACTCATTACATCATTCTTATGGAATTTGAATTATCTTATCAGTATTCCCCAATATCATGTACCATTAGAAATAGTGTAATAATCATTAAATTCCCAATACATTGGTATCATGTAGAATGAAAAAAGATCATATTTTAATTCATAATGATGTGCTATAATAAATAAAGGGAAATCATTTAGGTTATCCTAATAATAATGTGTCTCATGGAATCCATGTAACATCTAATCATTATCAATATCAATTACCATAACCACCCATGGTGTTTACATTTCACATTAATATTATTTTGTATTGTTCATCAAAAAGTGTCATTTAACTAGAAATTCAACATCTTAATAGTTAAAATTTACCCATTTGAGGTTCCATTACTAATGTATAACATTTCATTGGAACAAACACTTACAATAGTTCAATAACACATACTGGAAATCGGTTGAAAATCATTTTTCATTATTTTAGTATTTATAAATATAATAAAGTGGAAATCCCAAATCCGATATTATAATTTCTAAATGTAATAAATTATTTATAATATAGTTGGTTTTCGACTACTACATATCTATTTTATAGGTTCTATATCTAAAATTAGTACTATCATTTGGATCTCCCACATTGAATCCAAATAACATTACTTGTACAAGTAGAATACAAGGCTAAACATAATTATGGTTTTTATTTAAATTCATAGATCCACAATAAATATTTTTTATTATCCAAAAACTCTTTCACTATGGAATATTGTGAATGATTATTGGATAAACACTATTAAAACCTAAAATGAGTAAAATTTCATTATTGTTTAACAATATCTTGAAAATCAGTTTTAGGGGTCCACCCATGATTGATGACCAATTCACAATATATTGTTGCCCTATCACACATATAAAAAACTAAAATTAAATAATTTAGTTGATATTTTATTTAATTTTAAATTCCCATTTATTTATAAAAACAAACACATATATAAATAAATATGGAAACACACATCTAGTTCATCTTTCAAAGGCCTATTCCATACCTCAATAACATCCACAAGACAAAAACCAATCATCCCAAATCTAAAACACAAATAAAATTATATTTACACCAAACACCATGAGAAAATCACAAAACCACATACATCTAATGAAATCAAAATTGATGGAAGGTAAATATATTTCCAAGGAGTTTTTAATATAAGAGGCACCAAAGTCCTTTCAACCCCATAAGATTATTCCATTTTTCTTGTGTATTATTCAGTCAAATAACTATGTGAAACTATAATGATATAAGTTGAAATATAGTAGGAGAAGATGTAGACTAGTATCCTTACCACTAGTTCTTCATTAATGAAGATAGATGTGGCATTGGATAATAAATGATAGGTCATAACCATGTAAGAGAGGGAGTAAAAGGAGGTGCATGATAAAATTCTATGTCAAAATGGACATGAATATGAGATAGTTGAAGTTAAAAGCTCTTTTGGGAAAAAGTGTAAAAAACCACTTATCATTGGTATAATAGTTTTGTGGTGTTTTTTTCTAAACAGTGTTCCAACTGTGGGGTTAGAACTATCCAAAATCTATTAACCCGTATAATAGTACTAAAAAACTTGAAAACTATGCACCAAAGTTGTTATTTAGCTTTATACCCATGATAAAATGGTATATGCTTTTTCAGAATCAAAGTGAATTTTTTTGAAAAGTATATGACTCCATCGAAATCTCATTGTTTCTTACATTTCTTTCCAAGTATCCCCTAATGTAATTATTACCCACGAAACATAATTGTACCCTATATAATTGGAACAATAAGGTACCCCCATCATGGTGTAAAATGGTTTCTCCTAAATCAAGAAACCCAGAAAAAAATCTCTAAAAACTAAAAAACTCATCATAATGACCCAAAATCATATCATAGAACCCAATATATCTCTTGGGTCCCAAAAATTCCAAAATAATATCATTTTTACAACCAAACATTCTTAGATGTATTTTGAATAGATGTTAAAAATATTACCAACTAACTGGATATAGTTTCATAGTTCCTAGAAATTTCAAATGCTAATATGTATCATGATGTCTTACTCTGAGAATGATTCCTTTATTACATAGAATCTACCAATTTGGTGTGATGTACTGTATACTAATTTTCATTTCATAACAATTTCGGAATATTGAATACATGTAATCCTATGTGGAGGTATAGTAAAATTTAATTTCTCTTAGCTACACTGTGTCCAATAATTAATGTTCATCCATTATTCCCTAAACAAAATATATGATAAAAAACATGTGTGGTTACATTGAACGTAATATCCAACCCCATTAATTTTTTATTATAAAATACATTTATGAAATATAAATACATTTAATTAACATAATAATCTACAAAATTAGTCTTAAACAACCTTTATAAGATCAACCATATATCCTGAAAACCCCTTCATCAAATAACACCATAATCACAATGCTGGTGACCTTTACTATGATTCATTAACACTATGCAATATCAAATTTTCAATCCACTAATCCATTATTTTTTCAAGTGATTTTGTGGAATGATCATCAGCCTACTTCAAAACCAATCCTCCATGATATATCATTTAATATTGAAACCCTTAAAACAAGCAAGGAACTTCCATGGGATCTTCTTAAAAACATTATCATGTTCAACTAATTCATTATTCATGGTAAATATATCATTATCATCTATTTTATACATCAATTATATATATACTTATTCCCTAAAATTATAAAACGTACTGATGTCTATAAATTCCATATTCATTTATAACCTTTTAAAAAATTAATCTTACAAAATTTTGGATCAATAGTTGCGGTAAATTATATTTATTAGTCATATTATCATTATTCTTCTATTTTTAAGGAGTGTAAACATTACAATAGAACTAATGAAGGAGATTATGGACAATGGACACTACTCTAGTTTAACAATTAACCCAATGGATTCAATGTTTTTTACAATTTTTTATGATTGTATTTGGTTCCAAGGATAATATGGTTTATGGAATATTTTATATCATTATGTATCACAAATCATTTGATCATAGCTGAGTACCTATGACTATAGGGATTATTTCATCCCCATCCCATTATAGTGTGGAAGTGGGACGGTAGTTTTATGTTCTCTGTCATAGTATTCCTTCATAATATGGGTGGAAAAGTAGATATTTTGGATGTTATTTCAGAATTTATGATTTCATCCCTTTTCTAACCCATTTAGGGGTCTGAAAAGATAAAGACAAACAACTTAATATTTAAGAGGTTTTGAGCATCGATGATATAGATTTTGCTATTGATAAAATTAAGACCCTTGATTTACATAATTTTTTGAGTAATATTTATTATTTCCTGGGTTCCCAATTAATATTGTGTTTGAGATATCACCACTATATGCATGGTCAAACTAAGTAGCCCATACATATCTTCAGGGATATGATTCTAATTTTAATTTTTGATATTCATACTATTGGTATATGAATTTTATATTGATTTAATTTCATTATAACAATAATTTTAAAAATAATATTATCATATACATATTTGAGGTTATGCATATGACATTGTAATATTTTACTCTTTGTACAATTTAATTGGAAGAACACTCTTTATTACTTCTGACCATGATTTAACATATGATGGATAATGTGTAATTATTTCAAAATAGATTAGTAATGGTTCAATGCCTCTATAGATATTATTTCAATCATTAACAACATTCATTAGAGTTATTAGTTTGGGATAATGTGCCTCTATAAAATTCTCCTAGGATGGGACATCTTTGTTGAGGGATATTGCTAGATGTGTACTATGAAATTTCTGGTGGTTGGAGATCATGAATCACCTTTAGAAGCTGGAATATCAGTTTTCATTCCATTATATTTGTAATCCATCCATTATTTATTATATAGAAACTCGTTGATGAAATTCCATATCAAAATATACTTGGTTATTGAATGTGATGACCCTAATGAGGTAGGTTTATTTCAATTATTATTAGAAATAAGTGTTATGTGGTAAATAAATTTTACCCTTTATTGTTATATGGATTTTATTCCGATAAAACCATTTTATTATTGAGAACTAATAACTTTTTTGGGTTTAGTTGCCTCACTATTTAATAAATTTGAAACCTTAGGACATTCTAAGGGAAGAATATGGCATGGTTGGAAGATTTGTGACACCAATTAAGTCACTATTACATACTTATTTATGTTATTTTTTCATATATTATGTTTACTCGGAGTTCCATAATGATGGATGTTGAAAACATTTTTATTAATGATAAAACATGATAGGCATCAGAATTCATAGTTGGTTACTCCTAACTGTAAAAACTGCCATGAGATGAAGGGAGGGGATAATGCCATTTTTCATAATCATAGAATGATATTACTAGATTTAGTATCTCTAAAAGAAAAACATATCTCTTATCATTATTATGTGAGGTCAATCACATGGTAGGTGTATAGTTTTGGAAACAATGCAGTTATACTATGTAGTCTTCAATATTTCTTAATGAAATAGATTTTAACTAAATTTTATTATGAATTTTAACATCTCTTCCTCCCATTTTGTCCCCACAATCCTGAAATACCCATACTAGAAGTTTCCCTCTCTTACCCCATTATTATTTAGATTATTACATTATTTATTATGTTTTACCTAGAGGTAGTAGTCAATTTATTTTGGTTTCCTCCACCTCTTCCCATATTATAATTTTTTGTTTACATGGAATTTAATAAACCTAGATCACCATGGGTATAAAACAAGAAATAAGGATGTTGTTCCAGTAAAATTTTTATGTTTATAAGATTTTGTTGATTAATTCTTCCAATTTATTGTAATTTAAAACTACGGTGATATTTTTCTATTTTATTTGTGAAAATTTTCATAATCTTATGGTACATTCCCATGGAATTATCTTAATTTATGGTATCAATTGGATTTTAATTGATTAATAATGATATTTCTAATTAATTTTCGTATTATACAGAAATGATAATTTGGATTTCAGGAAGTTTTTGGTTTAAATTAATTTCCAAATGGATTTCTTTGAATAATAGTTTAATGTCGTGGAAGTGCATTTTTGAGTGTATTAAAGAACAAAAGTGGTTTAACATGAATTTTTAAAAGGTGTTTCAAATTGAACTTTCCTTATATTTGTTATTTAAATATTTATGTGGTTATATAAATGAATAATATATGTGTTTTATTATTGGATTCTCTTCGGAGATCAGGTGTTAATTGGTATCCCTAGTAGATATAACCCCTAGTGTATTTTGTAGGATGATAGGGTTAGTGGCATGATTGGATAGAGTGTGATAAACCGAAGTATTTTTAACCTATTTGAGATAATAGTGCTATTGGTAAAGGATGTATTGGTTCTTATATAAATCCCATAGTTCATAGAGTAAATCTATGATACAATAGATCCAAGTGTCAATCACAGGATGTTTTCACAAAATTGTTATTTTCTTATTTCATGATTTATAATTTCATATCTGGTATGAAATGTTTCAATAAATATTAGTCAGATTATAATAGATCATTTTATTATCAAATTTTTTTTCCCTAATGCTAATGGGATTAATCATATATTTACAGATAAATTGTCTTCAAAATATTTCTTTTTAAACTGGTATGAGATGTCTACATGGGGATGATCATTATATTTTTTAATGGGGGAATGTTTTTGATATTCATACATAAATGCTTCATATTCTGTTTTGAATACACTATCATATTTTTTTTCAAATGTAATGGTAATGGTGGTATATAGTCTGGTGCCTCATCCTATGTTTTTTCATCCTTATATTATCTAGTGATGGAGGTGATCGTGGGTTACAAAGAGTAGTGGGTTTGTGATGATATTATTTGAATCATTCGAATTCTGGGATATTTGAAATTATCCACTATGAACTTTACTTGTATATGATCTATTTTTTATATTTAGGACTCTTATTAAAAATAATTTATTTTAAAAAAATTATATTATAATTAATTAGATTGTGTTTATCAAAATAATTCATATAAAGATAATGTGTCATAAATTATTTGAGATATTAGAGACATAGAATAATAACACAAAACATGGATAAAATGTAATTATTTTAGAATGTTTTAACAATATAATAATTTAAACTTATTTATTAATAGTGAATTGGATAACCTATGGACATATATAAGAGATTGGGGGGATATAAATCCCATTATGGAAATAATTATGGAATAAAAAATGTAAACTAATTATATGTGAGTCAATATGAATAACATTATGACATGGAATAGTGAGAATCATAACTGAAAAATAAATAATGACATAAGATGATAATATAAAGAAATCATTGGATCATGGAAACAATATAAAACATAAAATAATAAAAGTAATTTTAATATAATAATCCTTAAAGAAAAACAATAAGAAACCTTTCTTCTCATACATGTAAATAATATAATTTTTTCAGAATACATCATACAATACACAAATAGACACCAAAATATAGTATTGGTATTGATTCCTTTATCAAATGGAATCCGAAAAACTTGTACATAAGTGAAAATTATTATCTCTAACAAGGGTCTCCATGACTAACACCCTTTGTAGAAAGATCATACATATTACATATCTTCATAACCATGGAAAAGGAAATATAAGAATGGTTAAGATCAGATTCACCATGATGGTAAACAACGGAGATATATAATCATAATAATGTTTATAATCACATTAGTACATGACCATAAAATTATAAGAGCATTCCCGTATTTCTAGAGATCCTAATAAAGGGTCACAAAAATAATATTTGCAGTTCATAAGGCATCAATCACAAGGTACGTAATAGAAAAATCCATTACTGAATAAAATAGGAATACTACATAGAATTGTAGGAGACACATAATCATAAAAAAGATTTCAGTAGTATTCTTTTCTTATTGACAAGGCCATCATTGTACAATTTTTTCACTCAAAAAATCATCATAGTGGTTGAGGTTCTCTTCCAATTCCATCATAGCAGACAATGTCATTTACAGAAATCAGTTCACTCCCCCTTCTAGGCATGCTGATGTCAAGAGATTTTAAAATTTATCCAATGACTTGGTGGGAGATATAGGTCCCACACAACTCATTATAAAATAATACATATATGTTACAAATGATCATAAAAATCAGAATAACATATCCCATGAATTGAAAAATGCGTATCGTAAAAATGAAATCATATTTTAACATATTGAAAAGAAAATGATATTATAATAATTTCAGCATTGAAAAACCCTTGAAATTATGTGATTTTTTAAGAACTAATCATGGTATATAATGTTTAAGAGAAATGGTTTTCAAAAAATCCATTTCATCAAAATAATATTCATTAAGTGAATGAATGTTAATGGTATACATAGATCAAAAACCTAGTAATAATTATCTATCATCAAAGTACATCAACATTGATGAATAATTATTTTTGATGATATTTTAATAAACTTTATTAGTATTGTATCCTTTCTAATTTTAACTAAAAAAATTACATATAAATCATTTTGGAAATAGTAATCATTTAAAATAACATTAAAAAATTTAAAAAAATTTGGAAAATTATTTTAAATAGTATAATAGTGCCTAAAAAATTAAATTCCATTTTCCATAAAAATGAGGTAATTGTTTTTTAAATAATTTATAATTTGTTTGTGAAATTTTTTTTTCTATAAAATCAATTTCAAGGGAATGAGATAAATAATGTCACATTATCATAAAAAACACATTATAAATTTTCATTGGAAAATATTGGAGAAAAATGGATTCAATAAATGGTTATTTAATAAAAACCATATGAGAAGAAAAATAATGTGAATCCATGAATGGTGGAATATATTATTTCAACTATTTAACATTAGACATTAACAATCATGATAAGCGATGAGATTATAGAAATAAACAATTAACACATTGGAAGCACTGAATCAAAATCCACATTGGCGAATAAAATTACATGAATATTAAAATATCATTAAAATCATGATATTCAGGATATATAATTTCATGTGGATTTTTATATACACTGTGATGTAATATAGGTTCATAGAAAACATGTGTCTCAAGAAAATAAAATTAAGAAAAAAATACTTTACAAAAATTGGAACTCTTGACTTGTAATACCTACGGTAATAGTGAGCATTAAAAAGATTTTAAATAGACAAAATTTTAAAAAATATAATAAATAATAAATTCATGGATAGTATATACACCAAAAAATAACTAAGTGGTCAATAAGGCATAAGTGTCATAAAAATAAAATTGATACAAGATATCCCCTTACCTTATATCTTGAATCTCAATATCCTAATTAAAAACTCATGTATAATTAAAATATTTTTATTTAAATATACTAAATAACCATATTCTATTGTATAATTACATATATGATTTAATTTAAAAAAAATTATTTATGGTATATTCAAAATACCATGTTGATGTTATGATTTAGGTCATAACCGCTTTGTTTTTTCTTCATTTATTACATGTAATTCTTGGTCATCATATATATATTATTATTTCATTATATCCAAAATTAAAAATATTATATAAATATAAAATATATTTAGTGTATATGTATTTAAATAATATAAAAAATATATAAAAGGAAACAGAATACATTATTCTGGGAGATGGTAGTTTGTACATTCTCATGAATATTGTTTCCATTTTCTCATCATATTGATTGATAGAAGTATAAATGAAATATATATATATATATATATATATTATAGTTAAATTGAAATTAATATTTCATATATAATTAATATATTCACTATACATGATCATAATACATTCAATGTAATGGATGCACGAATCACATTGATTTGATGATTCAATAGTCTACACTTCCACCAATGTTATTATCACATTCCCAAAAAATAGAAATCCTAATAACATGTGTCATATAATAATTCAAAAAGAATAATTATATAATATATATCATATATATCATATAGAAAATTATTTCCATAATTATTCCCAACTTGGAATGGTTGTAATTGAATAATGAATATCATCAGTTCTTGAGGCTGTAGTCTACCTTACAGATGATAGATGATTTAATATCCCATTTAATGGAGGTGAGTGTGATTTTAGGATATAATGATAACATAAGAAAATATTTATATTAATTATAATTATTTATTATATATTAATTTAAAAAAATAATTAAGGGGTTTGATAATAAAATAAAACCAATGTTCTTGTTGAAGGATGAGACATCTTTTTCCAATAACTCATTTTGGTTTTTACCAAAGGGCTTCCATTGTTGGATTTCTTTTTCATGTGAGTCTTCAAGAATTTAGGTAGAAGAAATGGATGATGTTATAATATTTTTATGATGACAAAAATGGCTTGAGATATTTTATTAAGTGAGGTGGAGTTGGTGAGTTCCCTTTTATAGTGGAAGATGAGTGGTCGTCTGGTAAATACAAAAAGGTAAACACTATTGAGAGGTAACATTTACATAATGCGTCTCCAATAAAGGTAAATATTTTTCAAAAGTTTGGATAATTTGAAAATTTGGATATACAATTTCTTTAGGACATGTTTTTAAGTAAATTATAATTTCAAGATGTAATTTTATGCACCAAGAAAAGTCATTTTCCATTAATCACCATAATTAATTAAAAAATTCATTCATTAATATTTTTGGAAGGAATATATTTTTAGTTTATTATATATTATAAATAATTTTTATTATAAATATGAATTTAATTTTTCTAAATTCAACTCATAGAATATTAAAAAAATAAATTAAAAATATTCTGACATATTTGAAATAAATAATGAGTTTTTATATTGACAATGTTCATAATTTTGAAAAAAATTTATATAAAATTTAAAATTTGAATTACATAAAATTGCCTAAATTTAATTAATTTATGCATAATTAATCTTATAATACATTGAAAAAAATTAAAAAATTAAATAAATATTTAAATAAATTAAATGAGATATAATTTTTCAATATAAATTCAGTATTTATTAATATTCATCAAAAAATGAAATATTTATTACAAATCACAAAATATACCCACTATAAGATAATTTTTACATAAATAACTATAAAATTATTTCTATTTTATCAGGTAAAATTTCAAAAAGTTTCTATTATTAATTTATTTATTTTTCAAATAAGAATATACTATGTCTCTCTTTCAAGAATGTAATATTTTAAAAAACATACTGGAATTGAAAAAATTATATATTTCATTATTAATGTTATTTATATATATGAAACCATTATAAATCGTATTTCAAATTACATATTAAAATTAATTTTTAAATGTGTTATATTTATTTTTAAACAATATTGTATATAATTAATTATAATAATACATTATTGTTTCATATAAACTCTATGTTTTGCGTAATGCATGATAATATAATGTTACATGTACTTCTATATTATCATGTATTATTATATATTCAGACATTAACATTGGGAACTATGAAACCAAAAGAAATAATTGAAATTTTATTTATTCTATTTTTTTATAAAAATCATAGTGTTACATTTAACTCTCCATAAAATGAAATCCTCCCATGAAATTAATTATTATGATATAAAAATATTACGAATCCTTCCTGAAATCATACACTCATGTTCAAACATATATTACTCTAAATTGTCTTTTCACCCCAATTATTTTACTATGTGAGTGCACATGTTTTGTAGAACATTCTCTATATTATATAGAGTTTCAACTGGTTGTTCCTCGTAAGAGATATTATGATTCGAAAATAGGACTTTTGTGTTCAGTACATTTGAAGGGTCTGGTAAGTACTTCCTCATGAGACATACATGGAATACATTGTAGAATTTAAAGAGGATTGGTGGAAGCACCAAGTGATAGGATACTATCCCGAACAAAATTAATAATTTTAATGGGATGAATATACCTAGGGGGTCATTTTCCCTTCATTATGAAATTTCATAACCTTCTTCTTTAGATAAAATCATAGAAGCACCATCATACTAACATCAAATTCTATAACACATATAATGTTATAAAATATGTTTTTCATTAACTCTGAGGTTCCATTATATGATGTTGAATGGATTTAATATTCTTTTCAATTTCTTTTCATATATCAAGTCCCAATAGATTTCATTATTCATCTTCATTCTAGAACATTAGATGTCTAATTTTTCTTCCATATAGGTCTTCATAAGGATATATCTAAATTATGGAGTTAATGTTATTTTTGTACGAAAACTCATCTAGGGAAAGTCATTGATCCTGAAAACCATTTCAATCTAATGAATAAGATGTCCAAATATAATATAGAGTTTGAATTTTTATTTCAGTCAAACCATTTTCCTGATGATGATAACCAGTGCTAAAAAAAATTCTATATGGTAGTCTTGTAGATATATTTTCGAAAACATTTAGTTAATCATCAATTGTTTTTCAGATACAATGGAATTTGGAACTCCATGTAACCTTTCAGCAGCCTTAATATATATATTAAAAACATATCTAGAGAGAAACATTTTTTGATACCAAAAAGTTCACTCAATTAGTAAGAAGATCGACAACCAGTCAAAAAACAATATTCCCTTTTTTGGGATGTCTAGTGGAAAAATCTATTACGACGGTCCCCCATTTGTAGTGTGGTTTTCATAATGGATTTAACATCCCCTTATACTTTTTTATTTCAATATTAACATGATTACATACCAAACATTGTGATAAAAACTCTATGATATCTCTTATAATTCTATAAAATCATAAGTATTCATAATACTATTTATACATATTCAGATATCTACGATGAATATAGAATTAAGAGCTATGATATTTCTCTAACATGTCATTCATAAAATATGGTTTAGGAAGATCACAAATACGATTCATAGACATTGTTATTCGATCCTGATAAACGTTAAACACAGGAACATTTCTATCATTAATATAATGTTCTAAATATTCCTTACAATCTTAGTGAATAATCACTCGGATATAGGGTTGAAAATTTATTTGAGGAACATTATAGTTTTCCCTCTAGTATTTAATTATCAATCCATTCAAAATCAATAAATATTCGACTTTTTTTGATCCTCATAATGGTTAAAAATGAATGATAATTCTGAATCAAAGAATATTCTTTGGTGATTTCATTCCAACGACGGTAATATATTGAGAAATTATAATACTTTATTCACTCTAACTATCCTCTCTTGTTCATGTTTAACATGTTTTGTGCAAATATGTATTTAAAACTATTATGAATATAATATATATCACACTTTTCTATGTAATGATAAATTTTCCATATCTTTAATGATAAAAATAAATCATCTTACACCAAATAATGAGTTGGGAAATTGTTCTCATGAATATTAGATTATCATGACGAATTGGATAAAACCATGTTATTATACATAAGAACAAATCCCAATCAATTCATTGACGCATCACTA
Organism: Viscum album; assembly: GCA_963277665.1. Classification (NCBI taxonomy): domain Eukaryota; kingdom Viridiplantae; phylum Streptophyta; class Magnoliopsida; order Santalales; family Viscaceae; genus Viscum; species Viscum album. The sequence continues at coordinate 963,267,245 of OY728133.1, read as the reverse complement.
TATATTAAAATATATTCCCCACTATAGTGTAATGTAAGATCATGATTTATAACTAACCTTCTTTTTAGTTCCTCATAATAATTATCATATGAATATATCGAGAGGAACATATAACCCTTTTGAATTAACATGGTAAGAGGAATGGATAGGCATGATATATTTAACATAAACAATAGATAATATTTAGGTAAACCAAGATAAAAACATATATTAGTCACTATAGTTGGTCTAGAACAATATTTAATAGTCTCAGTCATTGATGGATAAAATGTTATATTGCCTACATTGATTATATAAACAAGAAATGAAACCATTTTCCTCCCAAATTCAGATATTTTTTATATTTTGGAATTCTTCTCCATCGATAATATCTTTATTATATGTCATAATTGGACTTCAATCTGTTCTTCTCTTTGAATATACTATAATATCATCTATAATGACTACCAAAAATTGTTTATAGTGATCTCTAATGATGCTTTTCAAAAAAATACATGATGATATGAGGGACATAGTAGGACATAGTGGCAGAAATATATATATTTTTAGTTTCCATTCATTTTTTGGAAAAAATTCTTGGGTATATCCTTATTCATGACCCTCAGTTGATGATATCCATTTTGTAGTTAAAACATAGAAAAATATCCAGCTCTACCTTATAGATTAAACATTTTAACAATACGAGGAAGAGGATAATTGATCATAACTTTGATCTAGTTTAGCTTCTAATAATCAATGAATAGTCTCATTGATCCATCCTTCATTTTCACAAAAAAAAAGTCAGAAAACCAAGGTGATGTACACGGACAAATGAATCCCTTATGAATGGTTACATGGAGATTATTCTTCAATTAATGAAACTTAATATCAGCCATTCTATATAGATTATTTGAAATTATTGTGGAATAATGAATGACTTATATAGAGATATTAACTTTAAATTTTTATGGATTACATGGAATATATTTTAGAATTCCATCCAATAATTTAAATAAAAATTTAATATTATTTATGTTGAGTTAGACCTAATCCATTTTACTTAAAAACTCCTTTAGAATATAAATTAAGAACCTCATACAAGATGTAATCTCCATTGTATGTTCATACATATCATCATGCTGATAGATGATTGTAGGATGGTAATAAATATCAAATGTAATATCATGTCCTCAAAAATTGATATAGGATTTGTGAATAGAAATATAATCCATCCCTAATATGAAATCAATTTCAAACAGATGTATAATGTCAAATATTTTAGGATGAACATTCCAATGAACATCAATGGGAGAGTAATCAAAGAAAATATATTCAATATTCATTCCATTAGGGGTTATCCCTATTAATTCCACATCTAATAATTTTGGGATGAATCATAATATTAAATTAATTTGATATGAATGATTTGGATGATCTAGAATCAAATATGATATGGTAATTTCTATAGTGTATGGAAAGTTTACTTGTGAACATATAATTGTCTCCCCTAGGTCAAAAATCATGATCGCATGAAATTTCCCCATTTACATTGACCTAAGATTTTTCCATCATTGATCAACATCATTATCGATTAATTTTTTTCAATGGATTTCATAATTCCTATTCTCATATAATTTTATGCACTGATGTGGGAGAGGTTCATTCTATCATAATTATCTATATTCCCATTACTAGCTCAATAATTTCAACCACATCAGTAATCATATTCTCGATGACCATCCATTATACATTAAAAACATTTATTATTCCCCTTAAAAACAATTTATCCTTGAATATTCCAACACATAGAGCATAAAAGAACTCACATATTCCCCTCTCCATGGTTTTTATATTTTCCTTTTAACTCACTTTTCATTTTCCTGTCAAAACCATGAGATTGAAATGATACGCCAAACTCAATTTTATCATTTATTTTAATATCCAAAATCACTTAATAGATTTTGATATGTCTTATGGATAACAACATTATAATACATTGAATTAATCCACTAAATAAGTTATCAACATTACCTTTATGTGGAATGATAATACCATAATCATACCTCACATGTCTTCTAAAATTAACCAAATAGGTACCAATAAATTCATAATCCGTTTTCATTAACTAAAGAAACTCTATATTCATAATCATATGAACTATAAAAGGAATTAACCTATAGAAAAATATGTTCAAAACCTCATCCCAATCCATGTAGTTTATTTCATCTTTATTCCATGTATCCCTGAAAAGTGTCTACTGTTGGTCTTCTTCTCCATGTAAATGTTAAATAGTAAACATGAATTTATCATATTCTAAACAATAGATAATGGAGGATGTACTTCACATGTCTTAAAAATGAATTTCTCATGTTCTTGTGAATTTATCGAGTTATAATGATACAGATTTATTATTAAGAAACTAATGGATCAAAATACCCACTAGTAGAACATGGATTTATCCACATAAAGAAATCATCAGAATGTTATTCCACCATTTTATAATTTGTAACCATTTCATGATACATATCATTAGAAAGTTGTTTACGAAAAGTAATGAGTTTTTTTATTTTATCTCTTTAATGTTCCCATAGTGTGTTGTAATTTACCTTTGGACTAATAAAAGACAAATTTATAAAAACATAATATATATAACGTATTGAATTAAAAATAATATCATTTTAGGTCATGAAAGATCCATTGAGGCGGTAAAATTAGAATAATTATAAATTTTAAGGATACAAATTTAAGTGATTGTTTAAGGAATTGTGGTGGAATAATATTGGTCATTAGAAATACTATTGATAAATCATGAATCAAAAGTGAGGATGATTTATTGTTTTGTTTGATATTCGATCTTGAATGACTTCGTGGGTTTTTTAATTTCGTGGTTCATATTGACTCGAATTTTTTTTAAACTTTTTTATTAATCCATGATTTGTGTAATAATAGAAAGAAGGGTGATCAACTTTACATGGAGTCCCCACATTGAAAAATAAATCCCATATTTCCAATGGTCCTATAATTTTGGGGATTGAAAAATCATATTTTTCATGATACAGTTATTTAACCTTGTTCCCCTTAATTTAACAATGGAAGTTCCTTTTATAGGGTTTTTAGTTAACAATTTCAATTTTCCATTGAGATTAAATTATCATGTGTCATGAAAGTATAATATAACATGGATTATAAGATGAATATTTTAATATGGAAAACAAAATATAGGAATATAACATAAAGAAACAATTTATGAATCACCTCACCCATTAAATTATAGAAAACTAATACTAGAAGAGTTTACCCCCAACATAATCATAGGGATGGGAGGATATTAATTAAGGAGAGATAAAAAATATTACAAAAATAAAAACAATGGTTAATCTGGGAAGGACCATGCACAGTGTGGATTCAAGATTCATGATTTTTTCTCCTAAATCACCCAAATGAACTAGGTTGGACCTCCAATAATATGAACAAGTAGGTATATATTTTTATAGTGCAGTAATTAGTAGTCAATAAATGATTAAAGGTTGGTACTATGTCTTAAAATGAGTAAAATAATAACGATTTATCAAATATTGATGTTTAAATCGCATTCCGACATTTTAAACGATGTATAAATATTCATTTTTATTTTCTTTCCGTCATTACATATCTCTCTTATGCATCATGAACTAATTCATGAAGTTCATGGATTACCTAATGATTAATGTATGTTTTTTTCAGGATGCTTCATTTTCTCTTGGCTCATTAGATTTGTGCCTTCGAAGAGTTTCATGATCACCTAAAATATCCTTTTTCATGTCGATTCGTATATATTGTGGTTCAAAGATTCATTTTATTAAATTTTATGTTATTTTTGTACCCTTCCAAAAAGTAGAATATGAGTTAAACTGTTCATAAATTTGAAATAATAATAATTTATGTTCGGAAATAATTATGAATATTGAAACTAGTTTTAATTGGCCTCTTTAATATTTCTACTCATTAATGAGGTACAACTGAACAGAGTGACATTCATAACATAAAATTAAGCCACTTACTATAGTCTTGAAAGGTATCTGACATCACCACAACATAATGACAGAACCACTAGTTATCATGAGGGTTTCTCCATTTGTGATCAAACAAGTCTAAGGATCACGATATTTTTATAAATGATATAATAAATACTGCTCAAAAGATGTTTTCTGTCAAAAGGAAATTTCATTTTAACCACACATAGCTCAATGAATATCTGATCATCCCCGAGAATCTCATATTATGCTAATAGATAGATTAAATGAAACAAATTAATAACCTTTATTATTATTATTATTTTCTTTTATTTTTTGAAATTTGTTTCTGAAAAATTCTAAATTCCACCACCCCACCCTAAATGATATCCTAATGAAACTAGTTACAATAGTTATAAAAAGATATTTGAACAAGAAATGGTGATTTTTGAATTTTGTTATCCATAACCCTTTTTCCTTTTCTTTTATTTTATTACACTTTCTAAAGAGGGTTTGATTAAGTAAAATTAATGTTTCTCCCTTAAATCCCAAGGAGTATCTCCCATACATAGTAATTAAAAAATTTCAATCCCTTCCCCTTTTCTCAATTTCCCTCTTTCTTATGTTTGTTAATCATCAGAAATATTTAGAGGAAGCTACAAAATGGTAATATGTTCTAAGAACATGTATAATTTCCTAAAAAATTGTTCATCGATTTAATGGTTTTAAAATGGAATACAGTAAGGTGGGTCTCAGGATAAGGGAAGATAAAATGAAATGCTAATTTATTTTAAAATTGATTTTTTCAGTCATTGAATTTGTGAGTTACAAAAAATTTTCTAGAATATATCATTCACATGTTTCTCATGAAATATTCATTAGAATAAATTTGAAATATTATGCATATAAGATGTCTCAGGAATGATAATAATTGTTGGGATAATCACTAAATTAAATTCATATGAATAATTAAATCAATTAATTTATATTTCATATATTCTGAGCATGGAAAAATATCAAAACTTATTTTTGTTACAATTATAATCCTACTCCCCGAAGAAAAGATTTTTCCAATATTAATCCACATAATCATCCCTATTAATAATGATCCACATTTTTCAATCAAATTTTTGATAATGAAATATAACTTTATGGCACGGTATTTATCCAAATTATTTTATGTATTTTATTAGGGTTGATTAAAAAATTAATCAAATGGTGTGCATGCAATTGGAATATAAAAACTGCAAACAATTTCAATGTGGAGAATATTATAGAAAGTTTTTGTATTGAAATTTAAAATCATATTGAAATTTATTCCTAAATATGAATGTGTATGTTATTCTAGTTGTAGTTTCATATCTTGTATAAATTACATGACATGTAAATTTTTGATTTCACGATGTGGACTATGATCATGATAGGAAATGGTCCTATATCTTCTTCTTGAGTTTCTTTCATCTATATTACATCCTTGGTCGTGATAATCCAATAAATTAAAAAAAGTAACATCCTGGGAAATTAGAATTTAATAATTAAATATTTTTCAATATATCATGAATGTCTATAAAAAAATAATGAAATAAACTGAAAAACTTATCATTCCTCCCAGAAGAAATTTTTTAACATCATTAGCTCAGACTTATATCCTTCATCTTCAGATAACATGATAGATGATTGGAATTTTTTTTGGTTCAGGTCTATAAATGGAAATAGTTTTGACCTATCCATGTAGGTTATCACATGTCCTTCATTTTGATGTATCTTAACTCTATTTTAAATTTGTAGTTTCCTAATCTCAATACGAATGACAATCCATTATTCCTTAATTGTGATGATTTAAATGAATGTTCGTGAACCACATATATATTTTGTACATTCTCTAATGTAGATTAGTTGTTCTCTCCACTACTGTTAGTGGTCTTGACCCTCATATTCTCATTTTTCATTATCTTAGTATCCTATTTCCCAACAATAAATAAATCATCTAAATCCTTAAATATAAAGAACACCATCAATATTGTTTGTTTTTCCTTTTTAAATATAAATTGTCCCCTGCCAAATTGAGTTTCCCTATTGCCTAGTGGATATTAAAATTTACATTCCCACTATAAACTCTTTGACAGGCATATCCACATTGGACATTGATAATTTCTTACTCAGTGGCTAATAAAATTACTCCTATAATGTATTTATTTCAATACATTTCCATATCCTACACTTTTTAGAAAACTACTAATTAGAAGATTTAAAATATGATTAGGAAATTCTCAATTAGTCTTCCTAGGGATTTTATTTCTATGTCTTCTAATTGAGGAATTACATATTTTGGGATTTAGTCTTCCCATTAAAAATCTCGTGGATGAATTATATGACAAGATATTAACCTTTTTAAATATTTCACACTAAGATTTGTCACATTTTTTAACTCATATAATGATTATAATTGAATAGCTCTATATATAACATTTCCTATTATGTACGTCCTTAGATTCCATTATCGAGAACTTTAGTGTGAGAGGAATGGTGAAAATATATTATAGTTTGTACTTGTTGGTAACCATATCATTCATTAATTTCATATATGTCAGCAGGTTCTTGAGGGCCTCTATAAAATTTATATTAATCTAGAATATTAGAAATTATTCCAAAAAAATTTCAATAATTATACTATGAAACCAATTGGTTATTTGACTATTTTTCATTTCCTTGACTACATCCCTAGAAGTTGTCATTAACGTATACAATTTATCCTCAAATGAAATGACATGTCTCATATGTGTTGGAACTTGGGGTGCTTTTTGTTGGTACCCCTGTGGAATTTTTTGATAACCATGTCTTTATTATTTTTGTTGCTGCCAACCCTAAAATTTATTACCAAAAATATATTAAGAATAATTTTCATCTTATATACATGTTTTGTGGGGGTTTTTTATTGTCCCATCATGATTTCTATCTTCTTAGTCATTGAATCTAGTTTTGACTCCATCCATAAATTTTATTTTATGTTCTGAACTCCTTTTCATTATACCCAATCTCATTTTCACTAAGAATTGTTTCAAGCAACTTAATTAAATAATTTATAGCTCACATCAGGAATCTTATTCATTAAGGATCCTCCAGTGGCAATGTCAATTATTGTCATGATTCCCGATTAAAATCCTTATATAAATATTTTATTAGAATCCCTAACTCTATATCATAATTGGTGAATTTTTAATTCATATCATTATATTCATCTAATGAAGAATATATAGATTAATCTTCAAAATTAAAAAATGATAAGAAAATTACCTGTATTACAATTGACAGAGATGGTGGAAATATATTGGAAAGGATGTTCCCTATATGATCATTTCATTTAATGATTAAATTATATTGACAACATTGAACTTGATCATGATCACTCTATAAAAATTATAATTAGAAACAAATGGATTCTTAGTGTAATATATGATACATTCTGGAATTTAAATTAATCTCAATGCACTAGGAAGAATCCGAAAATTTTTTTGAACTTAATATAGATATCTGGTGAATTTGATACTATTTTAGAACAATGAAATTATTATGGTCTTGATCATTAATTAATTTTATACAATTAGGGTGTATGGATTCTTAGATGTAATCTTATATTCGATGAATTCCCATATTATTCAAACATCCATAACCCCTGATCCCTTTAATGAATTCTAGTGAGTTTGTTTTTATTATAACTCAAAATGTTCTTTTATTCAATATTCATCCTTAATAATTTGTCCAGATAGTTCTTGAATAATAATATCACTTTTAAATTTTCCCCAGTGAACTTCATGTGTATTTACAAATTTTGAATAGAAAATTGAAATTCATGATCACTTACATACCCCTAATAAATTGTGAAAATAAACTAAATAAATTAAATTAAAATTAAAATTAATATCCTAAAAATAATAATAATATGTAACTACTAGTGGTGCTAGTTTTTTTCACCATTGAGAAATCATATTTCAGTCATGTCGAATAATAATTCAAAATTTATAAAAAAAATATACTCTAATAAATTAATTACAATTAATATAGAATCAAGTTGAAACCGATCCATTCAGAAAGAGAAATTAAATAAATAATATTTTTATATGAAAATTATTTAATTTATTTATTGAATAAATGAAACATAATTGAATCTCTTTTTTAGAAACTTTTTGGAGGATTCGTGATTAGAAAGTGAAGCAGATTGATTGTTTGGTTTGAAATCAAAATTTGAAAGTGGTCCAAGGAGTTGTAATTCTAGGGTTTATATGAAATTTTATTTTAAAAAATAAATTTATTAATCCATGATTAGGGTTAATGTCGATAATAGGGAGATTCAATGGTTATTGAATCCCCTATATGTATGATAATAAATTATTTACCATGTTGTGCTAATTTAGGGTTTTTCTGAATTGTGTTTGTCTCAATACCATTTTTATACATGATTCCCCTAAATTTGAAAATGTTAAATCACCTATTATGTTTTTCATTTTATGAATTTCAAATTACATTTCATATTTAATTACCAATGATCATTAAAAAATATAAATAAATGTATTGGATGTAAAATATTAAATTATGGAAAACCAAATTCATGTAGAGAATAAAATATAAATCAATGTACAATTTCATTCCCCCTTTTATTACATAACCCTAGGACAATGTGAGTTTACTTCCTCATCTTAGTAATGAAATTACAATAGGGAAATAGGGAAGAAAATAAATTCATAATAAAATTAGAGATGATACTATGGAGAGCCATGCAATGGAAAACATATCTATTTATGATTTGGTCTCCCAAATCTCCTATTAGAAGCAGGTCGGCCCTATATTTATAGGCACTAAAAGGGATGAGGTAATAATTAATAACATTAATGATTTATTTAAAATTGGTTAAAGGTGGGTCTTGGGTATTAAAATAAGTCAAAACATAATGATATGTCAAATATGGTTGTTTAAATCATGTCCTATCTTTTTTTCCGTATGTGTAAATATTCATGTTGATTTTTGTCACTTCACGAAATGTATCCCTTTTTATACCTTCACTGCATCATGATGATTATTGATTACATAACATGTAGTGTCATTTTTCTGATTTAGATGCCTCAATTTTCTCAGTTCATCAGTTATGATTCATGGAATTGTTCCATCATCACCCCCAAATAACTAATGTATGATGGAATAGCTTCGCTCACGGCCCCAAGTCAATTGTTTCTCAATTTTCTATTATCTATCGTATCATACACTAAAAATGTGTAAATCATTAAAAAAATACAAATATTAATCATTTAAATATATAAGTTAATATATATTATATTTGACACAAATATATGAATAATATATATATATATATATATATATAATACTCCAAACTTGATGTCATAATTTTAGTCAAGGATGGAATCTCAATATCTTAAAAAGGAAGCTCAACGTTCAGTAGTATAAATTAAATTTATTCAAATGAAATTGATTAATTGGAAAATTTTATTTTTAGGCCTAAAATTAATAAAATATAACAATGATACATTTTTTTGTGGAATAAAAATCAAACATGTGTTTTTATTTTATTATTCAAAAGTATCCTGTCCTTCTCCAACATTTATTTCCATTTTCCAATTTATTAATTTTATACATGATTATTTCAATTTACCTCTATTTAATATTCTAACTAATTAATAGAGTAAAATTGAGTTTTGTGATGTCCATACATCATGAACATGAAATTTACAATTGGGTTTAAAATAACTATCATCACTATTATGTACAGACATAACCACATGTAATATTGAGGGATTTATCATTTATGTTCAAATAACTTAGAAGGTTGTGGCATATTGGTAAATGATATAATAAATAAACACAAAAAGTTAGTTTTTATCTAATCTCATTTAAATTATAATCGTAAACAGCTTAATAAGACACTCATGTTTTCCATTATCTCAGATCAAGATCATAAATCTATGAAACTAAACAAATAAACCACCCTCTTTTATTGTAAATATTTTTTTCATTTTTATATAGTTTTTCTAAAAACACATAAAGAGAAACCAACCCAAACGATCTCTACAAAATATTATTTGGCATAGTTATAATATGATAAGGGGAAAATAAATTGTGATTTTTTAATTTCCACGGGGAAACCAAATTTTTTAATTTTCTATTATTTTACCATTTTTTTAAAAGGGTGTATAATAATAAAATCAATGCGCCTTCCCAAAATAACATTAAATATCCCCCCATAATTATTCATTATAAAATTATTATCCATTCCACGTATCATCATTTCAACCGGTCTTATGATTGATAATCATGTTATATATTTAGAGGATGTTATGAAAGGATAATATGGGATTGAATCATAGATCATTTATTAACTATGATTCATGTGGTTCCAATGAGAATTAAAATATAATTGTGTATGATGGGTATCAATATAAGTTCTATGAAAAATAAAATGGAAATAATTTTAAAAATGATACTTTTCAGTCATAAGATTGATAAAATTAATGTAATTTTCTATACGATATCATGACACGATTTTAATGATATATACCGAATAAATAATTGATAATATTAGCCTCAATGGATGTAAAAAGAATTAAATGAATAGTTGGGAAAAATAAAACATGGTAATGCATATATATAATTATATCAATCAATGAAAATATGAACAATGTAATGAATTTTAAAATATTAGAAAACGTTTCATTTATAATGATAAACATGCTCTCCCAAATATTGATTCTTTAAATCCAAATACACATACACATCTCTGTTAATTCATTTTTCAAATTTTATCATTCAAATTTTGTGATATAGAATTCAAATGTAATGGCATTGGTATTATTGAAATAATTTTATTTATACTTGTTTAGTTGATTAAATAATGAATCAAATGTAGGTAATGAAAATGGAAGTTAAAAACACCACCAAATTTTAATGTGGGGAATATAGTCGGAAATTTTTTAATTGAAATTATTAATCCCCATGATATTGATGTGTCAACGGGATGCGTAGGTTCTTCCAACACCATATTCATGTCATGTTTTGATTACAAGATGATAAAATTGGAAATTTCATGATGTGAACTAGTATCATGGCATGTAATGGTCTTTCAACATCTTATTATGGATCCAGCTACTTGCTTCCAGCCTTGGTGTCGATGGTACAAAAAAATAAAAATATATTAGAGATTGAAAAATACCATATATGTGATTTTTTAAATATTTGGAGTGATAATTGTCATGCATATAAAATTATAAATTATATAAAATAATAATAAATCAGGTTTCCACTTAAAATATAGTTTTCTCATCATTACTGGATCAAAATTACCTCCTTAAAATTAATATCACATGTTAGGTGTTTGAAAATATTCCACATGGATTTGGTCTATATATGGTTTTATTTATATCTGAACCATGTATTTAAGTCCCTCTATATCATCTCTTGATGTCTTTATTATTCATGATGGTATTACATTCATGATATTGATTAGACTGATCTACCATTTTTTCCTCAATCATAATGAACTAGATGGGTGTTTTGTACCATCCATACATGTTTTCCTATCTAAAATGTAGTGGAGTTAGAACACATCTGTTGTTATATTTGTTGGTGCTCATCATTCCTTTGTTTTTTTTTGTTGAGTATCCACTTACACAATAGTATTGATCTTATATATGTATTAAATTTTATTGACACCCTATGATTCAAGTGTTTTTCCTTCTGAAAGATCATTTCCATATCTCACTTCATATATCATCATTTACTTGTATATTGGGAAACATTATTGATCAATTATAACTCTTAGAAAGAGTTATTCGCTTATTATGTTGATCAACACATACCCAGTAGCTAAAATTCCCCCCCAAGAATAAGTTAATTTCTCTCCTCTTATAAGTTAATCACTATGATGAGTATGTGGATATATATGTTGATATATCTGATTAGCATATCCATAATCATTACTCATTGGGATATAATTATATATTTTTAAAAATTAAATAAGTAATTTTTTGGGCATCATACAATCTAATTTCAATCTATTCTCACTCATTTATGATATGATATTGACACTTACTCCTTAGTCAAACAATTTATTTCTAAATTTTATATCTCCTATAAATATGAAAATTAAAAATATTCATATATAAATTTTCATAAAATTTAGGACCATATATAACATTTCATTTCACTCCTATTTGATTTTAACGGTGAAAATTTATTACAGTATCTTGCTGTTGGTTACCATATCATTAAAAAATTTCACATATATCATCATGATAATGATATCCTATAAAAATGTATATTAATATTAATGTTTTCAAAGTTTTCCAAAATTTACCTATCAATGAATTGTTCTTATGATGAACCATTTATTATGTAAAAGGATGTCTTATGTTGTATGGAGTTGTTTCTTATTCGCCTTATTAAACTAATTTTTTATTTCTTTTACCAACTTCTATTTCACCTTCTTCCACATGTTGTTTCCCTGAAAATTATATACCACTATTTTTTAATCCACCATATAATCTATAATGAATAAAAATCATTATGTGGGTGTACTCTTGGGACTTTTGAGAAGTTATCCTCTGGTTTTATCTCGGATATTATCCATAATTTTTCCAAATTGATTATCTATATTCTAAAATGAGGCCTTTTAAATTTTTGATTATACATTTATTTCCCTATGTACAATCTCATAAGTGTTCATGAATGTATCCATAATATCTTTTAGTGTATTGACATGGATCATTGGTGAGGGGCCTCGTGTACATGTTGTTGGTACCCTTATATCAATTTTTTATATTCGTTTCCTTGTTGTTGTTGTGGCCGCTGACCCTAATATTGATTAACATGATTAGATTCATCCAAATTATAATCTTCTATAAATATAGATTTGAGGTTTTGTTACTAGCCAATAATGATTACCATATTCTTGGTCAATGACTCTAGTTGTTCCATCATCCATTATTTATTATTGACTACATGAACACCTTTTTGTTATGACCCATATCTTTTCTACAAGAAACTATTTCACTCCATTTTATCCAAAAAGTTCAAGCTCACATATAGTTACTTCTTCATCAGTGATCCTCTAGATGCAGTGTTAATAATTGAAATTTTCCTCATTAGAAAACCCTTATGGATTTTGGGGTTATCATATATAACTCTTTACCAGGATGGGTGATTTTTTGATACATATATTTATATCATTCCATGGAATAATACAATGATTCATATTTAAATTGAAAAAAGTGAGAATGTTTACCCATTGGTCCATTAACTTCTAATGTGGAATTAATTGGGTGAGTAAGTTCGTGAGTATATTATCCCAGTTTGTTGTAGAATGTTTTATAAAACATTGAATCCAATCTCGAGCTCACTCATGTTATGGAAATACAAAAAGGTAGTGTATTTCACCATTTCACGAGACATTACAGAATAATAATATGATTATGATCTTTTTGGTGATTCCAAATATATTTTTTAGATATTCATTTTGATGTTTTAAGAAAATTCATTTTATTTGAGATCAATGAAATTTATTAGTCTTGATCTCGAAGGGTTTTTCTAAAATTGGGGGTACTCGGATGCTTGTTATCAGTCCTATATTTGATGGTATCACAGAGTATACTAGTATCCACAGACTATAATTTTTTTAATTTATATTACTGGATTGATTTTTCTCAGTGGCCTCCATCGTCATATAATACATGTTCTTCCATATCATTTTCTTCATTTTGGGATTGACATGAAAACCCTCTTTTATTTTTCTCTAATTTATTCTGTTCATAGATTTAATATTTTAAAATATATGAAATTCATATCATTATATACTAAACATAGATGAAATTTGAAATGTGGAAATAAAATTAAAATTTATATTTAAAACCTAAAATTTGACAAGAAATGTTTCCCATTAATAGATCCAGCTTTTATATACAAACTAGGAATATTTATTTTCTTTTAGGTCTAATAAGAATGAAAAATTTATAAAAACATAAAATAATCTACATAATTAATTAAAATCGATACATCAGTAAGTCAAGATAAATCCCCAAATATGGTAAAATTATTTTAATTGTGATTCTAAAATAAAATAATTAAATTGATTGATTAATGAAATTTGAAATATTTTTCTTGGGTTTTTATAAACGGTTTTGTGAAATAAAGAATCAAAATTGAATTAAATTGGTTGTTTTTTAATAAGATATTTAATTCCTTACTTGGTTTTTTGTTTTGAGGTTGTAGGTGTTGTTGTATTTTTTAAAAAATTATGTTTATTAATCCACAATTTCTGTTAATGCTTATACGAGGATGATCTGGTGGTCATTTTGTACCCATAATTATGTTACAATCCACTATTCCTCTTGGTTGAGTAATTTAAGGTTTACAAAATCTATTTTGTTTTGATACCATTTTTAGTCCTAATTCCCCTAAATTTTACAGTGGTCATACCCACTTTAAGGGTTTTTCTGTTTCACAATTTTAATTTTCCTTTCATATTTAATTATCAATAGTCATATCAAAAGAGAATTAATGGGATTAGAAGTTGAATATTACATTTTATCATAACAAATACTTGAATAGAATAAAAATAAAAAATTCCGAAAAAACATTCTGCCTTTTATTAATAACTCTATCACATAATGGGTTTACCCCTCATCCCATTTATTAATGGATATGTAGGAAAAAAGAAATAAGAATAATGTGTAATATAAATAGAGATGAAATTGGGGTGGGCCTTCGCATAGTGCATCTTAATACACCAAGTGTTAGTCTCCTATATATGCAAAAAGTAGAAGGTTGGGATTCAATTTATTAGCACTATTTGGGATACAATATTAATAAAATTCTTATTTAATTTGTAAAAATCAATATACAGGTGGGTATTGGGTCTTAAAATATGTCAAAAGATATTGATATTCTAAATATGGTTGTCAAAATGTAGTCCATAATTTTTACACTATGTGAAAATCTTCTAGTTTATTTTCATCATTTTATAAAGTGCCCCTTTTTCAAGAATTTCATCATCCTATGATGTTTAAACATCACAAGATGTGTAATATCTTTTTTATACACTATATCCCTAATTTTCCCTCAATTATATTGTTATGTTCATAATAAGTGTTCTATAATCATCCTAGAAAATCCACTCCATGGATGTTAATCTTCTCTCATGGTGAAAATTGACTTTTTCCTTAACTGTTATTATAAAATTTATCCAACCATTAATAAAATGAGTTAAATCATTCCTAAATTTGAGAAAAAAATAGTATCAATATAAGAATAAATATTTTTAAATAAAAAATATATATGAATTAAATTCTGATATATCTCCCATGAAAATTGGATTCTTAGGAGTACAATCATTTCATTATCCATCACACTCAGCATTAATGTGGTTCCTTCAGGTTCAAACCACTATCTCAAAATAAAATAAACATAGTGTATGAAACAAAATTAATAGTTTTAAAACCACATAAACATTAATTACATATTGTATGTCTATGTTTTGAGACCTTATTTAAATATTACACATTATTTTTATCGTAGGTTGTTTAAAGAGATCTACGATTGAAATGTGACATGATGGTTATTAAAAGTATTTGAATTTCTAAATAATATCTCCCAAGAGTTTCAAACTAGGTATGAATAAAACGATATCATCACGAACTAGTTCTTGATCGATTCTTGATTAATACGGTGTTTTTAGGGTTTTTACCTCTATGTTCATGTAACACCCAGAGATTTTGGGAATTATAATTTTTGAATTAATTTATCTTTTCAAAAATTTTCATTTCACATGAAACTATATATATATATATATTAAAACATTAAATCATGAATCCCCTTTACATGTAAAACTAACTTTTCATACACTACACGCAATACCAACTTGGCTTACACAACATGAAAAACCTACCATGAGTATGATGCACTCAAAACTCAGATTCTATGAAACATATTGTATACATAATAATTATAAAATTATAACATAAAGATTAAAAAACAGTTATATTTATATTAAATTTTATTTTCTAAATATTTTTTATAATTATTTTATATAAATAAAACATTTTGATAATGAATGATGAGTTTTTTTGGTGATGTCCTTTTATATTAAAACCAATATTTTCATGAATAGACCTATTTGAAAAATATAAATCATTTTAGAAACATTTATAAATATAATTTGATAAAAAATTCTTTTTTTAATTTAAAATTTTCAAAATTATCCCACAGTGATTTTTTTAATGAAATTTCATTTTTTGATGAATACAAATAAAATACTACTTTTTATTTAAAAAATTCATTTTTATAATGAATTATTAATTCAAATTGACATTGTAAATATTTTTTAAGGAAAAATTAACAAAATTACAACTATTAATACTTTTTAATTCATTTGAATTAGTTTCACATTGGAAGCGAATAAAACATTTTACAAAACTTTTGACCTTCTTCCTACTTTTAAACCCTGTAATTTCATTCAATCTATGAGATAAACATAAATATTAATTTCTACTATTTTGTGATTAGAATTTGAAAAATGGAATATACACCATTTTATTCTATATATTATTTAGTGTCTAATATGACCATGTTAAATTTTGACCTAAATGATTAGTAAAATTGATTAAAATTAATAACATCGGTTAAGGGAAAATTAAACATAATTGTAGACAAAACCGTTAAATTATAGGAAAAAATTAACATTAAACTTGTAAAAAACACATTTTATGAGCATATTTATTCTATTAACATTCCATTATATAGTACGGATGGTTTTTATGTCTCTTGTTAGGTAAAAACATGTACACAACAAACTTTTTTTAAAAATTAAATGAGTCTTTTTCCTTCCCTTTAAAGGGCCACCACATCATCTCACTCCTAAAAACTCTAAAAACATTTAACATAGTAAAATATATTCTCATGTATCCGCATATAAATCATACCTTCATTATTGAATAATACTGTTTGGGGGAAATGATTTGAAGAAATAAATTTAGTAAAAACCAAAATGAGTTACCTGATTTAGAGGTAACATATTCTTTCTTGATCCATTCTATTGTCTTCCTCCTCTACCACATCCACTACATTAATTCCATTATTGTGTGAAAAAAAATTTATCCACCATATACTATGACATTTTTATGAAAATTTTTTGAACAACACATACACACACATTCATCAAATGAATAGTGATCATATTGTTTCTATGAACGGTGAACTGATACCTAACAAAATAATGATCGTTCATTTTTCATTTACCGCCAATAATTATTGGTGTGATGATGAAAACTACATTTAAGTATGTCATATATTATATTTAGTATATATTTAATCTTATTTAATATTTTTAAAATGTACATCTCATTAAATTAATTTTGTGTTAATATGATAATATCATTTGAGGAAATGTGGACTACGGCCCCTCAATGCAATGTGTTTCGTTCACACCCCACGTGGAATGTATTACAGATGGGTTTAATGATATTATATGATATATATGATATATAAATTCAATAGATATATATATATATTAATAAATATACAAATGTCATTTATATACTTTCATTTAATATGAAATCAAAAACAAAAACAACGTTCATACATATATATGGCATACCATCTCCATGAATGTTGTTTTAAATAACATTCTATAATATTTTATAGATTATTATAATAATGAATACTTTATATACCTGATATTTATTCCATTTGTTATATTCTATAATAACAATATAAGTATATGTACCAAATATGTAACAAATTAACACACATGCAATGAAAAAAGTGAATATTATCTAAACTGAAACCTTATCATATAATCATTAACAACAAGGTAATATAAAGTTACAATAAAACCATATATGTTAATATATATAAGAACATTTTAATTCAAAATATTTTCCTAAAAAATATATTTAAATTATAGGATGCTTGTATGAGTACGGATATAGACAGGATAGAGGGTAAGGGGATTAAATATAACATTCAATTTCATTGAGATACATGCTATGTCTTCCAATCATTACTTTTGTATGGTGTATATAATACATGTTATTTTTTTATAGGTTTTATTTAATTAAATTAATTTTTATTCACATACCCATTTTATTATCCATATTTCATTGGGATAATGTTTCAAAAGATACAAATTTAGTAAAAATGTTTTGTCTCATTTTTCCTTCTTTGAGACTCAAGATTTGTAATGCACCTATAATTTATTTCAAGGTGAATATTCATAAATTTTACATAAATTTTATATGTATAAATATTTTCATAATATTATACGATTCATTTAGTTTCCATTCCTTAAATTTAGTGGATGATTGTAATATACCATGTTATAATATTGAATTGAGACTATCTCATTTGTTTTTGAGATTATTTATATTTTTTCTTCATTTGATGATTTTTTTTGATCCATATCTAAATAATATTCATGAGTTTCAATATCCTCTATTATTTCATTATATTCTCTTGAATTGGTACCATTTTCTACAATTTGGTAAGTATGAAAGTTATGAATGTGTTTTTTGGAAAGCAATATTATACCCTCTCTTTAGTCGAAAATCTCGGTTTTCTAAAAATTGTTTTTAGGAAGAATATTCCATTACCTTATAATATCTAAAATAAAATTTTACCTTTTTGTATTTTAATGAGATATTCAATGTAATAATCTTGTTTATTTTTTAAAAATGTATTATTCAATCATTTTTACCATGAAAACGGAATGTTCTTTTGACATTATAAGACATGTTTAGATTTACCTACTATCATTTACTTGAATCTATATTTGAATTATTATAAAGAATGATTTTTAGGAAACTTTTTTTAAATGAAATATTCAGAGAATATGCTTTTAAAATGTTTTTAATATTATTATAAATTTTTTCATCGAAAATTGTTATCAAACTGTGTTTAAATTTTATTTAAATGTTTTCAATGAGTTTTCAAGGAACTAGTTTTTCAAAAAAATTAAATGATTCATTTATAAGTTTTCCTAAAAAATAGTTATCACTTTTTTTTTAAATTTCAGTATATTATTTCAAATAATTTTCATTGATATTGTTTTTGAAACATTTTTAACCATTCATTAATATTTTTCAGGTGTTTTCAATGAATTTTTTTCATTGATGTTTTCAATCTTATTTTTATATTATTCATGGAAACTGGTATTGAAAATTATTTCATGCCTTATTTAAATGTTTTCAAATATTTTTCAAATATTTTTTTGAAATGGTTTTATGTATTAATTTTTTTTTAAATAATAAATTATATATTCTACATAAAACGTTTTTAGTGGAAATTTCAGTATTATTTTCAATCTAATATGTTTTCTATTGATGTTACTCGTACCATATAAGAAATGATCTAAATAGTACATTAATATACTTTCTATGAATGAATTTTTCTTAATGTCATGTTATTTATGAAACCCATCACTCCTTCATGTGTTATAAATATATGAAATTAGTTTCTCTTTTATGGGTTATTATTTTTCTAAAATGATAACAAAAACCTAAACCCTGTCAACAACTTATGATATGTTTATATGATTGTGATACCCATTATATTTCATGGGTTATGATATATTATATTCCACATGTATTTTTGATTTTATTACGAGATGTTTGGGATCGATAGCTCCCTTTATTATTTTGGGTAATGATTAATATATAATGAAATAACAGATGGTTAGATATAGAGTTCAACTGATCAGTAATACATAGCTGGAATGAGGGTTTTGTTGGTTCAATAATACAAGGATGGAACAAGGGTTTACAATTTTTAGTAACACATCACTGGAACAAGGTTTACTTTGTTTAGTAACACATGGATGGAATGAGTGTTTCTGGTTCAGTAATACAGGGCTGGAATGAGGGTTACACTATTTAGAAATAAAGGACTGGAATATGTTTTACCCAGTTCAGTAAAGGACTTTTTCCACTAAGATTTTCTAGGTCGTGATTTGTTGTCTACTATGGGACTAACCATTTTAATTTTTTTTAAATTCCATGTTTTATTCTTATGTTATTCTTTATTGACGCACTATCCCTATTTAATTTTGATTAATATCATATGAACTGCCAATCATTATTTCATGATCTCTACTATGGTCCCCGATTTTCAGTGTATCTTCTTCAATATTAATGATCACATTCCCATACCATTATTACCTTGTTTATGCTTACATGTGTCCCCTGTTTTAACCTTACCAAGCATTTTTTGATCATCCATTTTATGTTTTCATTCCCCTAGGTTATGATGATTTGTAATATATTTAATATTTCTATAAAGTATGTTATTTATGATGAACCTAGTTGGAGATGATGTACCTCACATATATAAATATGTTTACGTTTCTTTGTGTCCAAAGGAACTATAACAATTATGATCTTTTGGTGTCTATTTCTATATGGTTTAATTATTCTAAAAATAGGTATGTTACTTCATTGTAAGTAATGAGAGGGTCCCTATAGTGAATATATTCTAGAGCCAAATCCACTTGTAGTATCAATACATATTTTTGTTTCATTGAATCATCTCACTCAATCTATTTCAAATATTACATGACACGTTCTTATAATTCGAGTAATTCCAAAATTTATCCTTAAAGTCATGTACATATATATTTTAATATGATTTTATTTTCCTAGTTTTTAAATGATATTTATAATTTTTATTTCATATAGATTATAATTAACCTCACTTCTCATGCAGAGAAATTACATCATTTTTGTAGAATACTTAATGTATTACACAAAAAAGAAACCTAAAGACCACATTAGATTACATACTTTGGAAACATTGAAATATAAAAACTATTACATAATTGAAAAAAAAATCTCTAACATGGTTATCCATGAACGTAAATATTCATAAAGACATCACCATAATATATATCCTCGTATCCAAGAGAGAGGAAGAAAAAGAATGGCTGAGATAAGACGCTCAGTGAGGGTAAACAAAGGGGTAAATTTAATCATAATAATGAATACAGGTGTATGTGAACATGAAAATGACATTATAAGATCATACATTTCATTTCAAAAATCATAACCAAGATTCATGGCATAATAATTTGTAGGTTATAAGACATGGATAATACGTGAATCAATAGAATAATCCCTAAAAGATTAACAAAGGGATAACAAATCTAATATTGTATGAATCATAACCATATTAAATGATTTTCATCGTATTCAAGACATAAATCTATGTTTTTCATAGTGGAATGTTTTATGTCCACAAACCATCTTAGTATTCAAGGATCACTCCCAAGACTATCTTAGTAGAAAAAGTCCATTACTAAAATCAGTTCATAGAAAATTCTAGAAATTTCTATGACATGATATATTAATATTTTCCTAATGAATTGGATATATATATAAGTCTATCACATCGCATAATGAAATCATACATATGTGTACCACAACATCATAAACAATCATCATATCATATAACAAGAAATGAATAATGGTTTTCATAAACATGTCATAATTTCATATCCCCAAGAATATTGAATGGTTTAATAATTATTTAATCATATAATTACCCATTAAATGAATAATGTTACATAATAATTTACCATGTAATAACCCATTTAATAAAAACATGTTCCACAAACAACATTTTTTAAAAAATATAACCATTCATTGAAAGATTAAGAATTGTATCCTTGGATAATAACCCCATTAAGTCGTATGTAACATCAACAGATATATACTTTGAGGTAAAATAATTTTTTAACAAAATTTAATTACTTTACATGATGATAATATCCATTTTTCAATGAAAATTAATTTTTAAAACATATATCATTTTGAAAATAATTGTCCTTGAAAATAAATTTTAAAACGTAAAACTAAATATTTGAAAACCATTTCAAAAACAAATTTATATCTAAAAAAGTTTTTAAGATAAATTTACATTATAATTATCTTAATGTTCCATTTTAAAAACTTCTTAGAATCTATTTCTATAAAATGGTTTCATAAAATATAGATTTCTGACCAAAGAGAGAAATTGGGTCATATTTTTATAAAATCACTTTATTAGTTATCTTATGTTCCAATGTGTGGGAAAATTGTAAAAATTATTTAATAAATATATAAAAACATATAGGAATTAAAATACTGATATTCATGATATATGTAATATAATATTTCATAAATTGAATAATAATCATAAATAATCCTGATAAATGTCTAGATTTTAGTGATAAACAATTACCACTTTGGTAACCTTGAATCAAAATCCCCATTAAAGAATAACATTACATGAAGCATAAAATACAATGAAAGTAATTATATTTATTATATAATATTTAAAATGGAAGTATATAAACCATGAAATTGATTATAGTTTCATAACAAAACATGTTTCTCAATGATGTAAATTTGAGAAAAATTACCCTACCATTTTGGTAACTATTGAACATTTAAACCCCATGAAATATAGATCAAAAATGGGATATGAAAATACACATAAAATTAATGATATTATTTGAAAAATAAATTCATTTTCATTATTAACATCAAACAAAATAAATGATTGTAAAATAATTCACAAGTCTAACAGAAATAAATGTGCGACTAGAAATCACCTTACCATATATCTTGGGTCTAGTCATACTCATTCAAACCTCATTTATATTAAATATATATTTATTTAAAATAAATTAATCAATAATATTAAATTATATTATAACATATATGATTTAATTATGTCTTTATGTGCCCAATTAAATATCAATTCAATGTTAACTTTTTTGTTTCATTTAATAACAACTTTGATTTACGCACATGTTTTGATTTTCTATTTTTTCTAATCAAACATAGATCATGATTTCCAAATTTATAAAATGTAAGAGATGATCTAGAAATTATATATATTCAATAATTATGTAATTTAATTAATATATAATATATATATATATAATGATATTAATGAAAAGGTTCATGAAGACGGTATGTCATACATATGTGTGAATATTGTTTCCATTCTCTTATTGTATTCAATGAAATAAAATTTAATTATATATACACTACTATTTCAATATAATTTTTATTTCAATTATAACACATGTTTTCATTAAATAAATCCTAAATACATTTCATGAAATTTTTTAATGAATCACATCGCATAAATGAGTCAGTAGTCCTCACTTCCACAAACGATGTTATCATATTCCCACAAAATGGAAAGCGTAAATGTAAGTGTTATATAATAATTAAATAATAATAAAAATAATTCATATAATATATTAAATATAAAATAATCAATTCAATCATTACTCCCTACCTTGAATGGTGGTAATGAAATAATGAACGACATCAGTTCGTGAGGTGACTGTCTGTCGTAAAAATGAAAAATGATTGTGTATCACATTTGTTGGAAGTTCATGTGATTGTAGGCCATAACCACAAAAAAAAAATTATATTATGGGTAATGAGTTTTTTATATAATCATGTAATATAAATAATGTAGTTGGTGTAGAATGAAATAAAATAAAATATCTTGTTAAAGGATGTTACATATTATTTTTGTAAATCATTTTGGTTGACACCAAAGGGAATCCTTGTTTACCTTTCTTCAAAAATTGTGTCCTCTAGGATGAAGTTAGAGATTTATGATGGATATTTCAAAAAAAATTTTAAAAATCCATGGGACATATTTGGTGTAAATAATTGAGAGGGTGGGGTTAGTTCCCTTTTTTAGTTGAGTTGTAGAGGCATTATTTTAACAAAAAAAGTAAAAATTATTCATTTGACTCCCAAAATCAGGTGCGTCAAATAATGATCCATATTTGTAAAAGGGATTACATTATTTAAATATTTTCATAAAATTTCATTTTAAAAAGTTTGTAGATTATTTTTATTTTTAATATTAATTTTTATCTATGATGTAGGCTTAGTTTTACCTTAAACACATTAATTAATTATAATTAAATAAATTAATCTTTTCTAGAAAAAAATATGTTGATCATTTTAAAAATTTATAAATTTTTAGGATGAAAAATATTTAATATATTTTCAAAAATTTAATTTACATTAGATACTGAAATTAAATTAAAATTTACCACACAATAAGTATGTTATGATGAATTTTTTCTGTAAAAGATGCCAAAATATTGAAAAAACATTATATACAATTTCAAAGTGAATGTGGTTGAAATGATAGAAATTGTATTATTATATCAATAATTTATCAAATTGAAATTGAAAACAGTTGAAATATAATTTACCTATAATAATAATATTTAAAAAAACATTTATTTTTTAATTAAAATTTAGTGTTATTCACTATACATCAAAAATTTAAATATATTCAAAAAATAAAATGAATTCAACATACGATAATTTTGAAATTATGAATGAAAAAGATAAGATCAATTTACCATATTGAATTGATAAAAGTGTTAAAATATATCTTTATTACTTTTCATGTAATGACATAAAAGGTAGTTATTTTCATTAAATTATATTTTTCAAAACATATATACATTATCGAAAATTATATATTTTATTATAAATATATAGTATTTTTTTGAAACAATTTGAAATCATATATAATACTAGTAATTACTATTCAAATTAATTTTTTAATTCATATGTTATAACTATCATTCTTATAAGTAATTATACTAAAAAAAAATTGTTTCATAGAACAATAGTTTTGCATTTAACGCCTGATAATACACGGTAATATATAGTTTATATGGTATGGCTTTGTATCTTATAATCAATGTTTAACTTGGTGTAGTTTAAAACTCAAGACATCAGTGAAATTTATTTTATTTGATAAGAAGGGTTCATAAAAACTCAGGGTGTTACCAAAACAAAGTGTGCGCATGATAACCTCTCATTCCTCATAAATGGTGTCTCATGATATACAAACATTAACCAATGTATTAAATGAAAATGTAATTTTAGTCTCATCTGTCACATTCATTTCATGTAATTTCAATTTTTTTTACCACATATATTATTCATCATAATAATGTATTTAACTAAATTTGAAACCATTATTAATTATTTTGGGGTATATATATTGAAGTAACCAATAAATGAATGATAGTTATTACATGGGGAGTCCACTTGGGATGAACTCAGGAAGGTATTCCAAAAATCAAATTTTTCCAAAGAAAATCACAGAATTATATAGAAAGCATAACTATTTAACAGAATGACTCATGAAATGGAGTAATAAGAGTGAATGGATATCTCTTATTACTTGGGAAACATTAGGATAGAAAAGGGATGTGTAAAATTACAATACAAAATAAAAAATAAAAAATCAAATGACTAGATAAATATCATGTGATTAAATATAATCTAAGGGACAGGGAGATCTATCACATGAATATATTAACTACATTGTAAAATGTTATAATGTGGGGGGTTAAATAATATATCAGTCATTGGAATTCAGTTGTATTGTAATAGTATATTTATAAAAACCTGAAAATGTAATAAATTTTTATTCAAAAAAATAAATACAAATGACATATTTTGATGAAGTGGAACATTAAAAGAATCCCTTATTTGATAGGTTACTTAAAAGTGATTTAGTGGAGCTTCTTGGGAGAATTGAAACATGCTTAGTGGATTTTAGAGAGGTATTGATACAAGAAAATCTATATCAATGGGTTTGGAATGAAGATTAAATGAATGTTTTGTTGGTATTCGTTGAAAAAGAGAGGGAAAGTCATTATTAATTTATAAACATAGGTTCTGGACTTGATAAAACAAAAAAATCCCAACAAATTCCTTCCCATGCTTTTTCCCATGTTTTTTACTATATAGATGTTTTTTTAAGAATTTAATAGATTATGAACATAAATCATTAAAATAATATCATCTATGATTTTGAAGTGTTTAATGTTTATAAATAATTTTTTTAACCCTTATAAGAAAATATATAAATTGTGGGATTCATTTTTCGATATTATAAATAAATAATATATATTAAAAACAAATTATATTAAATTTTAAAAATTCTTTTTATGGATTCCATTTATATTATTTGTTACATCATTATTGGGATATGATTGGGTCACAATACATACTGTATATTTATTCAAAATTTAATTTTAATCCAAAAAGCATATAGTGTAAAAAAATAATGAAAAATTTACTATTCGAATATTTAGATGTGTTAAATAAAAAAATTGATATATTTTTACATAGATAATTTTATAGAGAAATGTATTTATTCATTTAAATAAAAGCAATATTAACATAAAATTATATGTTTTTATGAAATAATTATCTTTTTGATCATTATCAAAATTACATGGGATATCATTCAATTATAATACAATTAATATTGAAGTAAATTTTTTTAATTAAGTACATTTTATGAATATAAAATTTATTTCACAATAATATTACCTATCAAAAATTGTGTTTCAATTGAGATAATATATATATATATATATATATATAATATTTTCGTTTCCTCAGATCAAAATCTTTTTTTATCAATATCATTATATATTCATTTATATATGTAATTTAAAATATTTAAAGGGATAAATATAAGTTATTTTATTATAAATAAAATATTAAAATACAACCTATTATGGCCAAGATTTATATAACCCTATTACCCCATTTTACACCATAAGGGAATGGTGTTAAATAATAATACATTCTTTAGGTGGTTCAACTTACATAGTTTTAGAGGTGATATTTATATGATTAAAAATATCCAATAATAGTTCTTATTGGGTTGTGTTATTTAATATCATATTATGATTCGTTAAGGGAAAATCCTAGTGTCATTATCACCAAAGGAATCTATGTCATATAGGCTTCATTGGGTACAGTCCTAAAGGTTAAGGCCATAAATTATTCACCATTTATCAATTATATTTTTTTATAACCCATAATATATATAAATCATAAAAATCATATTAGAATTTACATATTAGCTATGGTTATTTAGTATAAAAGTTAATTTAATGAATATATATAAATAACAGGTATGTTTTATAACTAGAAAAAATAAAAATATTGAAAATTTCATGACCTTTCTATAACAACAATATGCAATACTAAATTTATTCATTCATATTAGAATATCATTTTTATATACCAGAATTATTATATTATACCACCTTATAAATAATTCAGATGAAATTTTATTTAAAATAATAAAATAGATTATGGTACATATATTTCATCACATATTGTAGGTTTCATGTTACAACCTCAAATATGATGTTCCACCATTGTTCTTTGACCTGGTGATTTGTATTTTTTCATTGAAATTTTTATTTGTTGAATAATATCTTCAGTGTCTAATCATCGTATGTTATATCATTCTCCAATGGTAACACCTTTTGATTCAGTAAATGTGAGGGGTCTAGTATATAATTTATTATGTGGGATACATTGAACACATCTTGTACATGAGATATGTTATGTTGGAATACTATAAAATAGTTTAAATTTTTGATGTGATCATATATATCACAGTGGACGATGTATCTAGGACTAATAATTTCCTTTTTCCCAATCCTCATGAATTTTTTCCATACTGATACATGATGGAAATACTTATATCTGATCTCAAAATATAGATCCCTTCAATGATTGTCTACATAGATATATTATCGAAATTGTGTGATTTGATAATACAATAAATGGGTTGAACAAAATTTTTCATATCATTCATAATATCAAGTCATATATTTTTTTTATCTCCATAATCTTCCTAGTATGTGTGATTATAGAAACTATAATCTTATAGCTCATCATAACATTTAATTTGAATTATATAATAGAAATAATAGTTATATGAGAACTCCACTTGGGGAATGTGTTAATACTAACACCTTATGAAATATTGTCAATAACATTAAGGTAAACCATGAATCCAAATTTAATTCAATGGAGTGTGGTAATCCAAAAACTATTAACACAATTCTTATATATATCTTATAGGTTGTTCAAGAGAAGAAATATCCTTTATTATAATTTAATGCAGTGACCCTGTAATGTGTTCTATTACAACCGAGATAGAATTATGGCCATATGATATCCTTCATCTTCCGTTGATAAAATCTATCACAATGTTCTCCCATATACATAATGGTGTGTGAAATGGTTTCATCTCCCTCTTATACATATGTCAATGTCCACTATTGATTAACTTATCCATCTAATAAATAAATATGTTTCCAACCATTATATTTGATCGATCGTTGAAGGTATGTGAATGAATTATCAATATTGTTGACTTATTATTCACTAATTAAGGGATTAAAATATCTACATAAAATTAGAGGCCTTTTTCATATGAAGGTGTCCATTACATGCTTCTCTATCATAGGAGGGATTGGTATGTTCCTTCATATTTATGTTTCTTGATAATTATTGAGTTAACAATGCTAGTATTTTTATAATGGTATCTTGTACTACTATCATCATATTGGGAATACCAATTTACTATCAATCACACTAACTGTAATGTTGGTTCTGGAATTATACCTCATTATCCATAAATTTATTAAAATAAAAAATAAATTAGGGATGATAATTTTCAAAATAATATTAATATAATATTATTAATATAAAAATATTATATATAACCCATAAATTACTTATATTAAATAACTTATATTTTTAGGTTCCAATATGAGTAATATATGGATAATTAACTAATATAGAAATTCATAAGAATTTTCCCCCTTCATAATGATGTGTAAATAAAAGGTTATAAACAAAAAAAATCCCCTAGGATATTATATCTATGTATATAGTTTTGGGACTCTTTTCATTTACCATGTAAAATTCAATTTAATACCAAATGAGACCCTTGAGATGAATTACACATAAATAAATCTATTCCAAATCCATATCAACATTAAAGTATCTATACGAGGATTCATTTTCTAATAAAATATAGAATATTATACATTACAAAAATTTAGGGATATCATCATATGATTAGCCTTATACATAACGATTTCATTATGGTTTTCTCATCATAATTATCAAAATAATTAGATCATCATCTACTACCTACATTGATAACCCATATCTTTTATGCACATAATATAATGATTTATTACTAAAATTTACACATAATAAAATCCCATAATACTAAGATTCCTAGTGAATTTTTGAAGTTGAAAACATATAATAATAAGATAATACATGACATCATAATCATATGTCGAGGATAAAAATTTTGAAATCATATAACAGATTTTTTATGATAACCATATATTTACCATATATTGTATCCAATGAGATAAATGAATTTCACAATTAATTAAAAAGGTATATAAATCTACGATCACCAGTTATATTCATATCATGTACATGAATTTGTGTACCACATAGATCACAAAATTAAGCATATATTTAATCATGTTTAACCCCATGATTAATGATATTCTGTTATATACATAATTTTCCCAATAAATAATGATTTTTTAAAACTTATATAATTCCATTGTCTTGAAATGGTGTTGGGAATGAATAGAAAAAATGTTTTTCATGTATAATCATGTAATTATTTATGCAGTTTAGCGGGTGTACATTAATATTCACGAAATTGATCAATGAGAGTAAAATGTGGTATACTATTACATGGTCATCATATTTATAGAATATTTATGCGTAAAAACATTGTAAAAATGAATATTTTCAAATCAAAAGATAAAAAACATAGAATTATCTTTAATGAAACTGATATGGGAGATAAATCTCACACACTAGTGTAGTAATGGATTACATAAAAGATATAATGAGAGGATAGAAAATATATATCATTCATAGTACGTAATTCGTACAGTAAATTTATATTTTTAAACACATTATGATTTATTAATTTTTTATTTAAAAAACTAAATACAAAGGAAGTACATGAATACAGTGAGAAATGGAAGAGAGTCCCTTCATTGATGGATTTCTTCTAAATGTTTAGGCGTAATATCAGAAAATATTAAAAACTTATTGGGATTTATTTTAGGAGGTATTTGAAGAATAAATTATCCTTCAATGTTGTTTTAATGAATATTAAGGGGAGGTTTTTTAGGTAATTTTATCAAAAGATAAGTGAATTATTTATTAGTTTCAAAATATTAGTTTTGGAATCTATGTGAAAAACTAATCAAAATCACAAAACTCCTCACAGTATTGCCAATGGATAATTAAAAATTAATAGTTTCCAATATATTATTTCCTTATGAGATTAATTCATTAAAATAATATCATTCATTTGGTAGAAGTTATTCTTGTTAGTAAAGAATTGTTTTTAAAACCATATATTATAATGTAGATTTTGTATGGTTCATTATTGGTTTATAAATGTAATCATTATATGTAAAAAGAATTACTCCAAATAGAAAAAAATATTTGGTCTTGTAAAAGTTTTATATTATTTCTAACATCAATTTTTGGATATTATTGTGTCATAATACATAAAATATATTTATATAGTATTTCATTATTACCTAACAAAGAAACGACATAGAAAATTTACGAAATGTTCTTCATTGGATATTTTTGATGTGCTTATTTAAAAAATGATATTTTGAATTGCATATTAAGATTATAAACATTTAAATATATAATTTTAGATAAATTACAATATATACTAAAAATACAACATTTTTACACAAAAAGCATTCTTAACTATATAAAATTTACTAGAGACATCATAAAACTATATTACCAGTTATATTCAAAAATAATAAAATGTGATATTAATATTTCAGGAATATAAAAAAAATTATATCTCTTGTATTCATAAAAAATATACATTTAATTGAAATAATATATTCCACAAAAATATAATTTTGTTTTCATTATATAATAATATAATTTTTTTATCAAACTCATTATATAATCTTATAAATATCATGTAATTTTTAAAATTGGATCAATATATTAAGTATTACATTAAATAAGAAAATATATAAATTCAAACTACTTGGGACTGTGAATATAAAACCTTATTAGACCATCATACATTATTTGGGTGTGGTGCGTTATAATATAATGTTCTTGGGGTGGTTCAAGGAACCTAGTTTAGGTGTTGATCTTAATATGCTTTACCTTCTTTCATAAATTTTTTATCAGGGATTTTAGTTGTTGAAAATATATTTCTTCATGTTCAAGAGAAAATCTCTATGATTTATTCTCCATTATAAGCTCATAAAGGTGTAAATATAAAGGTATGATCCTACTGGTCAATGACATCACATCTTCCTTATTTATCAGTTTGATTTTAGAATAAACAAAAATATATACAAATATTAACATTCACTATAGAAAAACTATATCTAATGTTTTTGTGATTTTTAATGATCATTTATGTCTTATAGAAAAATTAGATCCATATTATATAGTTTTCAAAAAAAATATAAAAATGTTAAATGTAATTTATATAACTATATTACATAATAACAAATTTAATAATTCAGGAGGGAATTTTATTTATGAATATATTTTTCACTATAGTTATTATCCATCATTTTTTATATAATGATTCTTGTGAGTTTTAATTTATTTCATATTATACATAGAATCTATTTTCTCATTCATATTTTTCAACGTTATGTATTTAATAGTGTGGGTTCCCAATTTATGGATTGGTCATGTTATATTTGTAGGATTAATAATTGTTTCTTATTATATTCTATGGGTAAATATTTTCCCTATCGTTTACACTATAATACCATAGATCTTTTAACTATCCCATCATGATTGATAATGTTCTTCAAGAATTATGGAGAGATAAATTAGGTTATGGGTAAGGTTTACCTAGTATGGTTCATAACAGAACAAGAATTTCTTTGATAATACCCATTAACTATTAATGATAATGGTTTGTATATATTTTAGATTATTCTATTTAAAGGGGTCATGTTTTTTTCAATATTGTTGATGAAATAAAACCACAATTAAATTTATATTTACCATTACAATATTTTGAGAACTAGTTTTTTAATTATAAATTTGCGTTAATATCTCATTTTTTTCAATAATTTAATTTTTAGTACCATTTTCTAGAAAATAGTGTTTGTTTTAGTTGTTTCCGATTACGTTGGTGGATCTTTGAATCCAAATTTTTTTTGGTCATGTCTCCATAATATAAAGTAAATATCTTCCATATTCTTCAAATTTAATTCTCCATTTTTAGATTAGATATATCTCAAATAAATATGGGTGTGGAGAATTTGTTATTATAATATAAAATATATGACTAATTAATGTCATAAATTTTATTATATAATAATTTCAAAAAATGTATTTACTGGATAGAAAGGTTTCTTCCTTTTATTAAAAAAAACTTTTGGATTTGTTTTAGGCTATTAATATAGAATTGTTTTTTATTTTTTGATGATTTTGTGGTATTATCAATATATAGTCTCATAATGTATATATATATTGAATTTTCCTAATAAATGATAAATTTAACAGAAACAATGAGGTATTTGATTCATAAATGATTTGTTCTATTTTTATAGTTCATTGTGAATAATTATTTTTTATTACTAATTTTTAATCTATAAATTATATTTATTTAATTTTAAGTATCTTGTGTATATGAATAAGTGTTAATTAAGTGGGTATCATGATAATGAAGTTGAAAATTATAATTTAACTATTTATGTAAATTTAATATGAGATTATTAAATAATATATAGTATCATAATTATGTTCTTGATTTAGAAATAGAATAAGTAGACTTCATTTTTATAGTGTAATGGAATTTAATGGTTGATATTTTTATTATTATGTACTCTCATCAGATATAGTATCATAAAACACCAATGAATTTGTTGAAAAAATAAATCGGGATGTCTGTATTCATAATTCTGAATGATAAAATTTATATTATTTGATTAATCCGTAAAATGAATTGATAATTTTAAATTTATATGAATGATGGATTATATATGACTATAATTTGGAATCATGGGTAATTTTTAGAATTAATTTAGAATGTATTAATTGAATAAATTTAAAATTAATTTGAATTTAAAAAATAAGTTGATGAAGTTGAATATGAGTATTTGGTTATTTGTAAGTTACATTTATTAATTTGTACACAAAGGTAGAAGAATATATGGTTATGCGATAGTAATAAGGATATATTTTTATAGATGTGATTTGAAAATTAGGGGACCCATGATTAGAATTAAATAAAATATATTTTATTTTTTTAAATATAAATCATGCACCTCAACCTTAAATAGATAACTTCATATATTACTATTTTTGGTTTGGGTACTTGGTGAAACCCTAATATCATGTTAATGGATAATATATTATCTCAGATAAATATGTAACTACAGTGGTAATGACCTACTAAAAGATAAATATATGCACATAAACCAAAAAAAGTCTCTTGAGTGGATGTATAGAGATAGAAAAATGGATTACAACACAGAAGGCAAGTACACATCTATGATACATTCAATGATTATACGATTGTAAAAACCATGAAATGAAAATTGATAAAAAAAACTACATTTCACCATGTACAAATTGTTCCCCACCATCACTACCAAAATAGAATATGATGACATCCATAAGAGTCTAAGGAACTATGTAATTACCATCCTGTTACCCAATTCTTAAAAAAACATATTCCCAATGGAATAAAAATGATGTGCTGAGAACAACCTATATTATGTAACTATGAATACATAAAATGTCTATCCCCATGAAAATGTAATGCCTATATTTAAAATAACACTATTCTATAGAGTAATATAAAATGAAATCCATTTTAATAAAACATCCTTTGGATTTATTTAATTTTTTTCAAATTCAAATAAACTAATAATATGAAAACTATATAATCATATCATAATGAGATAAATATATGTCTCTGTGGAAATATAAAATGATAATCATATGAGAAATCATACTTTTAGAAAATAACATCATCTACTAAATAAAGAAGAAGTGGGATCAAGACATTTAGAATTCATATATATAAATGTGAGGGAACACTAATATAACAATTCCATGAATACTACCAATATAGACCCTTTCCATAGTCTATTGATATCACAAGTTTAACCTCATGTGGTTCAAAATTCACTATGTTTTCATATTTCTAAAACCCAATCCACCAATGGATCCCAATTCTCCAGGTATACCAAAGCATTTTAATTACCAATTTTAACAAGTTATTAAAAAATTTCAATGAAAATAATAAATATATTCACATTTCATAATTCAATTTATATTAAAAATCACAATTGAAGCACTTCGTCAAACACATAATCTGTATAAATTATTTTTAAAATATAATCCCTTTATAAATACATATTAATTCCCCCAAATTTTATTATCATAGAATAATTATTCATTATTATAAAATCCAGTAATTTCAAATCTAGGCCTAAATAATTTATGGCAATCTAAGGTAATTCATGGATTAATGCCATTTTATAGAGATTCATGCCTCACCAATGGAGGAAAAATATTCCATTTCTATATCATAGATCGTAAATGTGGATATATGGTCCTCACAAGACTAAATACATAAGACACATCATTAATTTCCCCATAAAACCATCTAGATTTAAAAAAATATCCCATTTATTTTCAAACTATATAAGTGGAAAAAATTATGGAGATATCATTGAATAAGTGATGATATCAGATTAATATTGATCATGCAATAAAGATACCAACAATTAATGAAGGGAACTCACCTAATATCCTAATAGAGAACCCTCAAGATGATACAATAGATATTGGATACAGTCTAATATAGAGTATAAGATGATTTGGATTTAATATTTTCATTGTAATTAGGTTAAATATATAATTTTGAGAGTTTCATAAGTAGTGATGAGTTAATATATATGGTAAAAAACATTATTATAATCATGTGGTAGAAACTAACCATAAAAAAATAATTTACATGTGGGTTCCCAAAAAATCATAAAATTTATTATAAATCCATGTGATAACCATTAGACCAAATAACATTAACCCATTCAATTTTTCTAGTGACATGCGTGGTTATACAAATAGTGAATAAATTATGAAAACATCCACTTGAAAAAATATATCCATTTTTTCATAGTTAGCACATGGTTTCTCCTAACAATGGATAGGATATTCACATCACCCAATATATAAATATCACTAAATTTTTAACCCCTAAAAAAAATTTATATACTCAAATTAAATGTTGTATGCAGAATATTTGACATAACTATTTCACATATGACAACACAATACTACCTACCATGAATCTTTCTAACCTTATAATGTGATCAAGATACCAGACTCAAAAAAAAAGGAAGGCCATTACTACCTCATGAATTATTTATACTCTTATTTATTATTGATATAAAATCCACAAAGCCATTGTACAATGATTAATGGAATATTTATACCATGTAGTATCATATATTTTAGATCTATATCATAATCTTGATATTAAACCACTTAGGTGACTATAAAATGATCAACATCAGCCCCTTCAATAATATGGTAATGATCTGGTTGATACCTCTTCATTTGGGAAAACATGGCTCACATTTTTAATTAATTTCAATTGAGATGTAAAGAGAAACTGATATTACACCATTACAATAAATTTAGTGATCACAAAAGGGATATTAAACCATAGTTCAAACATACAATGTGACCAATTTTATTGTTCTCTAATCAAGTTTATATTCATAGAGAGACATGATCATGATCCTAAATCTCCAGTGGATTTTATAGATTTTATATATGTTAAATATATAGATTTTGAGTGGTTACTAATATCTTGTAGACAAATAGTACATTTTCCATCATCTATTGAATAAGGCTCATCCTAATAAAATAAAATTCTTCTATTACATTCCAACAAAAGGGGATCTTCCTAGATTACCATAATAATTTTCTAAAGGATCCATATTAATATATTAATGATAAATTTTGTAATAGATAATATATATTAAAAGTATATATTCCCATGAACCCTAAATGAATGTAAACATTCTTGAACGAAAACCTCAAAAAAAATTAAGGCCCAATATGTTGGCCTTTATGTCAATGGGTGACATGTTTTTCATAGTTTCATCTTGTCACCAATTAGATCATAACACTATTCCTATACATTCATGTAAAAAATGGTTCCCTTCAATAAATAGTTTTAGAAGAAACTCCATGGAGCATAATGACCTCTCAATCATATAAATAGGAACGATCTTCTACCCTCTTAATATCAATGATTTGAAGGATATAAGATTATTTTTAATGTTCATCATTGATCATATAATTTTTTCATTATTAGTATGAATATTTGAGAAATTTATGAAATTGTTCATAAATATCTCATCTGATATCTGAAATTAACTTTGTTAAAGATGAAACAAACTTGTTGTCATCTTATGCTCAACATTAACCTTATGGAATGTATAGTATCACGATAGGAAGACTAAAATTTACCATGTCATAACCAACCTACAATACCAATGTCTGAATCATAAAACATTTTTTAATAACTATTTTGTATATATTAATAAGACTACTAACCACTATCCCTTTATTCTGGCCACAAATATATTTTAATTTCAAGCATGTCCCAAAAAAATGATGAACAAATGGATGTTTGAGACTAAACACACATGGTCTCACCACTAATGAGGATTTAAATAAAATACATGAAATCCTTTTCTTTTAAATATTAATAATAAATAAGATCATATAATAATGACTATTCCATTATATAAGATATGAATAAATTCCCACTTTCTTCTTAAACATCCAAACTCATCTTACTAAACAACCCATCAATGACCACTATTCTACAAACCCTTCACAGATTCAGTCAGTAAAATCATTCTCAAATAATTAGAATCCATATTTCATTTTCCCAATATATACGTAATAACAAAATGTAATGTATAATGTTACTCAACCTAGAATATTTTTAGAAATTTAATATCCCTCTCAATGAAATCACTCAACTTGAAAATATAATCTATGTTCTTTTGATTTGAATGCACAATCAATTATTAAATAAATAGAAAGAAGTACTATTTTTTTATAGTTTGCATCACTAAAACAAATAAATGATAATTATTGGATAGTTATTCTTCATAGGGAATAAATTGAAAGATCCATTGGCTGCCCCCTACATTCTATGTAATGAGACACACCCCCTAAACAATACCTAAGGCTTCTTAAAAACAACAATGTTCTAAAATGATTAAAAAGAATAAAAATTGGATTGAATTCAAACTCAACGTATGTTCTTCAAAATATATCTACCATTTTTTATTCCACATGAAAATAATTCCCACATGATTTAATGATTTCATTAGAAATGCAATATTGGAGAAATAATGAACAACACACATGTCATAAAAAAACACCCATGAACCATCATATGTGAACACATTTATCAGTATCTCCCACGAATTTACCACATGAATATATTTAGAATCAACTATCATTCCCCTATCATATATAAGATGGCCCAGAAACCTCCAATACATAATCCAAAATATATGTGTAAAAACATACGGGATAGATGATGTTCATTCAATATATTATGGATCATATCCAAATGATCTATTTTCCCCCACGATTTTTTTAAAATGATTTATCACCATAAAAATAAAACTGAATGTTTACATGAACTATTAGAATTTCGAGTTTTTCAATTTCAAAAATATTTTATTAGTGTTTTTGAAACCCATTAGCACAACTAGTAACAAAAAATTCCCATATTGGGCCCAAAACACATTTTTAGGTATATGCTCTTAATGGGACTAAAAACTAATGGCCACCAAATCATAGGGCGATATTATAAAACCATCATTCTCTTATGAGATGGACAAATTGATCATCAATCCTAGATAAGGGTAATTTTTTAACTCTCAACTGATTATTTTTTTAATAATAAACACAATGTACTTGGATTCCATTTACCTTCTTTGAATAGAGAACTACTTATCCCCATACTATCAAAGTTGGTGGAATAATTCCTCTATCCTCAAGATCCGCAATCTAGTATTCATTATCCTTTTACTCATGATGTGACAAACATTATGATGATGTAGAAATTTGAATAATCATTGGAAAATTATTGATAGTATAGTGGATGTATCTATGAGAATGCAACTGAATAAAATTATTCAGAATAACCTGAGGTTTTGTTTCAACAATAGAATGATGTTGAATTCTAAAATTTCTATCAATGGAATGAGGAATATCTCTAAAAATAGGCATGATATCACACCATTATACATATGAATATTCACCATTCTCCCTGAACTTGAATCCCACTCTTACTATAAGTTAAGAGAGACCCTATTAGGATATATAAACATATACTAACTGATTGTAATGGTAAATCTATCCCTTACTGAATATCTTATCAATGATAATAATATGGTAAAATATATAAATATTAATAATTATGATGTACCACAAAACTTGGATGTTAGAAATCATAACACGAATTTAAGGGTATATAAATAATGTTCTTTTTTTCTTTCACAAGGGAATTTAAGGATATAATATAGATAACATAATATAATTTCCTAATACAAAAAATAAACGAACATAGTTGTTACAAAATGTGTTAATATCACAAATATGAATTAATACCAAATCAATAGTGGATAAAATTAAAATTTTATCTATAATAGTCGTCATCACTATATTATATTCCTATAGTTCATAATACACCACATAAACACATCTTGTTTCATTTCCTCCATAATAATTATCGAATGAATTGTAATTCCTCTAATTCATAGAATTAGATGCACCACCCTTATCCATGTAAGAAATTGGTTGTGATACCTTGGTGATAGTGGATTGATCTCTAATTCCACATAGGATTCATACAAAAATTTGACTACTGTGGTTACAATGATTAAATATTATATGTGCTTATATGTAATTAGATTTTCTAATAAGATGAATCCCATGTTGACATAAGACTGCCTTATTGGATTATCAGAGAAGCCCTGAATATTGGTCCTCATGAAAACTACTTTCTAATATACTTTTTTTTCTGGTGAGATGATACACCTTATATATACACTGCTAAAAATAAAGATATATATATACCGATTATGCATGATATATATTCCATATCAATATCATATTTTTAAACTAACTCATAAAAGGGTGATAAGAATAAAAGAGTCATCACCAACCAAATATCATCACTCAACCCCATATCAAACCTCCAAACATTAATATGGTCATTTTAAAAAAATCATAGCTGAAATGTGCAATAACTTAAAAAAATTAGTTATGTATTCCACAAAAACATAAAATCCCAATTATCCATGGTAATAAAAACTTAAGTATTTTCTTCCCAAATTGTTTTATAGAATAAAATTTGGTTTAGAAATCTATTGGGATAGTTCTAGTTATGATAATCTTGCACCATAGATATTTTGATGTTGTCTCACCATTTT
This sequence comes from Viscum album, assembly GCA_963277665.1. Taxonomy (NCBI): domain Eukaryota; kingdom Viridiplantae; phylum Streptophyta; class Magnoliopsida; order Santalales; family Viscaceae; genus Viscum; species Viscum album. The sequence continues at coordinate 963,227,816 of OY728133.1, read as the reverse complement.
ATTCCTAGTTATTCAAGAATATAATTAAAAACCCACCATAGATTACAAAAGAGTTTTTCTGAACAGGAATATCCTCTCAATCTACTTAGGTCACTATTTATATTTATTTTGTCACATGTTACCGTAGAAGATAGGTCAATTATTTTTTGGAGAATTCAATTTCAAGATATAATTCTCATCCATAGTCTGTAGATCCTAATTTCCACATAGTTTGAATGGTGTATATAACAACATCCACCAGAAAGGGTTGTACTAGAGGATTCACCTCGGGAACTAGTCTCATATATTACACTCCCATAATATGATGACATTTTATATGAAGGATTTTTAATCACACAGTCATGAAAATATCTATTTATTAGAAGATAGTTTTGATATATTAATACTAACTCATGAAGAATACATATTGATTCCATTAAATAATAATAATTTAAAGAATACATAGAATTAATGAATGAGTTATAAAATTATAATGTAACATGATAATATAAATAAAAGAAAAATCAATTTAATTTAAATAACCTGAATAATTAAAATGATTCTTGATAAAAACACATGGACACTTATTGTAACACGTGTTCAAACATGAGATTCAGTGGGGCAGTTACTATTCAATGCATACTAACCAAATTATAATGAACCTAACTCCTAGAAAAAAATTTCCATTAACCAAAACGAAACACATCCATTATACTTAAATATATATACTCTCTATGTTCCATTTTTATAATAAAACAACATAGATCGATATAGAATAACACCCATGATGACTCACCATAAAGTGAATATAATTTTAAAAACCAAAAAAGTATCAGGAGTAACTATAATATGCTTGGGAAATAGTGTAAATACTGGAATGTTGTGTACAAATTCAAGATAGATTAAATGATAATATTGTTGGATAAAAAATGAAATAATAATTAAAAAGATAAAACTCAAGATCAATGATACCATTTGATGTCCCTATAAAAACTCACTATAAAACAGTGACATTGAAAAGAGGTTGGTGATTTACATGAAACCATATCCCTTACAAAATTCCTACAAAACACTCATCATAATACAAAATGAAAATTCATGTTTTGAGGAAAAATAATTGCAGGATTTTATATGGAAATATAATAAGAATAACACTTGATAATTATAACATGATGCAATGCCGCCAAGTTAAAATCCTAGAACCAATGAGATCAAGCCTATAAGAATACACACTAATACATGAAATGAAAAAATAATCCATGCATACCTTGAATCCCAAAAATATCAAGGACTACCATATTTTTTTATATAATAAAATTAATCCCAAGGGGTTTCATAGTCACTAAGGTTGAATATGTCCATTACACTACATGCCCAATGATCCAAGTGATATGAGATTGAAAAACATTTAATTAATCCATACTCAAAATTTTATAAATCATTTTCAAAGATAAGAAGCTGTTATATAATCCTTGAAATTAAATTATAATGTCAAAATAATGTTTTATGAATTTAATTAAACACATAATATACATAAATTTTTTTAATGTTAAACCCATTTAAATGATACAATTTCATTCCAACAAAAATATGTGTTATAGAAAATTATTTATTGATACCAAATACATAAAATTAATAAACCAATCCAAATGAGTTCAAAATAACATTATGTAATTCATTGGTTAGAACAATTTTATAAAGACACATACAACACTAATGAAGGAGTATAAGTTTTCATTTTAAAATATATTTTAAATGATGAAATCTATTCCATAGAGAAAATATTTATAAGAAATGACATTAACTCCCCTTCAAATCATATTGAACTTAAAATCACAGCACTTTCGAGTTTCAGTGAAACAAGGGGAATGTTGATTATGTATATATACAAATCAGGTAGAGAAGATATCATATAAAAAACCATAAAATGAATAGATCAACGAAGAATGAAGGGAAAACACCAAATATACTTCTAGATAACCCTCAAAAGGATCCCATATTGTTAGGTTGAACTGTAATAAGATAAAGAGATAAATTTACATAAAAATGACCAAGGGAACTAGAGAAATTTTTATTTTTTAAGAAAATAGTGTGGGGAACACAATTTCTCTTCATTTTTAGAAAACCCATTCATAAACTAGGTGGTTAAAACTTCCCCTAAAAATCCAAATTGCAGGGTTACCTAGGGATGGCTACATTTCTATTAAAAATATGAACATTTTTTTTGGAAAACTATATGAAAAAACCCATTCAATCACCTTAATTTTGTATAATTATAAAAGGTTACATAAAACAATCTTAAATTATTAAAATTATTATTATACCCAACTGATCCAATTTTAATGGCTACCAAATGGTTACTTTTTACTACGAAATGATCGTACACTTATACCGATTTCCCCAAATTTACCAATTTTCAATAAGAAAATCATAAAATCTTTTAAAACCTCTAAATATATTAAATTAAATCAGTAATATATATACATGTGGCCTGAGGGTGTCATAATATTGGTGATATGGATAGAAAACTACCGACCCTCTCTGACAATTTCTTTTGACTATATTGTGGTTTATGGATGTTGAAATGGTTATGGAATGTTGTATGTTTAGATGTTTTTTTGTAGTTTTAAAATGTCGATATGTTACGTATATTGAAATTTTAGTATTTTTTTTGTTATTTCTTTCTATGGATGAAAATTATTTATATAATAAACAATGGAATAACAATAACTTATATTGTCAAAATGTGATTAAAATTATACCATTATGAAAATGGGTATTGGCTACCCAGTTTTATATAATTTCATGTTTTAAAATATTATATATATATATATATGTTATAGAATAAAAGATTGATTATATAGTTTTTTGGTTTTGTATTTGTCATGTATTGGGATATTTGTTTACTTAATAATTTATTCGTAGTGGCATTAGTATGTTTCTTTCATATTAGAATTCAATTTTATACGGAAGATCTAATATGTTATTCTTATATTTTAATCCATTCTCTTATATACTATTTTTATAGATTTATAAGGTTGTGTTGGTGAATTTTATATATGGTGATATGATTATATTGGTGTTGTTTCTAATATGATTTTCTTTTGTCTTTGTATTGTATTTGTTTACATCATTTTTAATTATTGTATTTGTTATGAATTTTGGGTAGTATACTTATGGATATTTTTTGATTAGTATATTTCCCATAATTTATGTTGTTAATGGAGGGTATACATCTGATTTATTGTATATTATTCTAGTTAATACTCTTTCTTATATTTGTATAATTGGATGTAGGCTATGTATTCAAACATAACATCATTACTAATAAAAGAGGATTCTGGTTAGTCATATTTTGGATAGTGTTGTTAAAATATTTGGAAGATAATTAGGATTGACTATGGATTATAAATTTGTATGAAACTAATTATTTTGGTTAAGAAATTTTATATTTATATATATAATTTAATTCTGTTTAGGGATAAGGGATAAGACACATAAGGTACTATGTAATCCAATACACGAAACATGATAATCTACTGAAAAATATCTGAAAAAAAATTAGGGTTTCATAGTTTAAACTATAGAATTGCAGATATAAAATATTTTTTATATCTGTGTATTAATTTTGGGTTATTTATTGATAAATTTAAATGAATTTATAATAACAATAACATAAAGTAATAATATATACTTGGATTACTTTTTATAGAGCGAAATTTAGGTTGATTTCCTAACATAGTTTGCATTGGTAAGATATTATAGTGTGATTCAAATAATCATATATGAGTCTATATAGATTATGTAGATTAATAGATTATTGTTTTATAAGAGCTATAGAAATTGACTTCACTAATGTATATTGGGATTATCATTGGTCAGAATATTAAGATGTTTCAGGATGAGATTATGTTCCCTTTAGTGTTTATTCATTCATGGAAAATATGATTCTTATTGTGATTAGTATCTTGATAAAAATGTCTCTATATTAGTGAAAACATTACGTATTTTCTAATGATTGGTAAGGGTTAATGCTGGAGTGGTTCTAAATTTAGTTTCTTGCAATGTTATTATCATCAATTTTGAAGGAAGGGAAATACATGCATCTTCTCATCATTTTTTATAGGACAAAAAGCATATATGAATTCACATGATAGATTATAAACCATTTACACTAATTTCAAGTTCTTATTCTTGACTGTGATGTAGTGATATATAATTTATAAAAGGACTTATTCCTAGAGATTCACACTTTGGATATTCCATTCATTATATATATATATATTGTTGTGTTTTGGAATGTTTAATTTTTTATTAGTATCCGGTGAGGGTAGATTCACTATGAAAGAGATGTCAATATATACATCAAAATGGAGGAGCTATATATTCATGTTATCATTTTTTATATCTGGTAAGGTTTCAATTTGCATCGAGTTATCTTCAATCAAATTCCCCTACCTAATAAATATTTATCATATCATTGACCTATTTCAAAAACATGGGACTATAATATTATTATAATTTATGATTTGTTCATTGAATGCATCTTTGTTTGACCATGGTGATCAGAAAAGATCTGGTGGTATTTTTCATATGTACCTTTAGGAATAATTTATTTCAATATATCATTGGTAATATACATGCCTCAATATTTGGCATAATAACTAATCGATAGTGTGGGTATATGATATATTTGATATATTTCCAATCATTTGGGGCCCCGGTCCAATTGTACATAAGGTATTAGTTAGAATTAGGTGTCATGAAGTGGTGGTGTTGGATTAACATGTAAACAAGCTATAGTGATTTCTGCACTAGGATGACAATATATCATTTAAATTACTATATATCATTATTTTACTATAGATTATTATTTGACTAACATAAGAGACTCATAATCCTTTACATCACCTATGTTAATTTGCGTATTTGGGATTATAATGTAAATACATCCTGTAAATTCTATGTTTTAAATTTTAGTTAGATGTCGAGCGATTTTGTTGATATTTTGCTATGTTTCTCTTACTATTTTGTGAATAAATTGGTATTGGTGAGTTCTTCGTATTTTTTTGTAAAATAATAAAATGTTATAAATTACTTGGATTTATGATACATTGTATGAACTATCTTTTATTTTTATTAAATAAGAGATGTTTTAAATTACATGAATAGTAAAAATTTGTTATTTCTTAAGAGGTATAATATTGAATATATTAATTATTTATAGTGACTATTTCATAAACACGAGTAATAATATTCTTTAATACATTATAATTGATGGAAAAGATGTTTTTCTATCTTTTAGATATGTTTCATGGTTTTATCCCTATAAAGGATGTTGAACTACTAATTTAAAAGATATTAATTTTGGGATATTTTTTCAACAACAAATAACTAATGCTTATTTTTCGTCCAATATGATATCACCATTAAAGATGTGGGATATATATTAAAATTAATGATTAATTATAATATTGTTTTATACATAATTGTGTCCTCCTTATGGATAAATTTATTAATTTATAATAAGATGAATTGTGTGAGATTTGGATTGCATAGAGCACATAGGCGAGCAGGTTCATGTGGATTTTCCAGTTCTGTAGGTTTTCTAGCGTAGGTTTGGTATAAACTATGTGGGATTCTATATGTATTATGTTGTATGGGTAGAACCCCATTGCTGCCTCAAAATAGGGAGACTATTTAAGAGAATTATCTAATAAGGGGAATTCTTGTTTTTTATTATTTTTACGTTATATGTGGGCGAACATGGTGTTTGTTAATAACTCTTATACCCTCAAAAGTATTATTGAATTATTTCATCACATGAAGGGATAGATCTTGATCTCATTGGATGATCTATAATTATGTTGTCTCTAAATGATGGTTAAAAATGTTAATGTTTAATAAAAAAATATAAAATGTGTCTAAAACAAATGGAGTTTATATTGATTCCATTTATAGTCCTAAATTCTTAAATAAAGGAATTTTCATTGATGAATTCAATAATTAATAATTTATAATAAAAAATTGTTTATTTTTTCATCAATGATATTATTGTGTGTCTCAAATCAGAGAATATACATTTTTAAAATATTAAAGCTATTTTATTTATCCCCTAAAATAATTTTTTTCCTGAAAATATAACCAACTATACATTTGGGTATATGTGTTTTATTTTATTAGATATTTCATATCACATTGGGTTTATTAATTTATCTTTTTATGATTTAAGAAGTTTTTCTTTAGAAACAACACAAAATATTATACATGTGCATATTTTTAGTGATTATATTTGATCTAACATGAGGATAATGATTTATTTTTCTTTGATTTTGGAAGATTTTACATCTAGAGAATTAATGATTACTACTTTATATTGATATTCACTTTCATGTTCTATTTATATACATAAATTATTTGATAATTTGATATGTTATGTTTTTCTAAGGAATAACTATAAAAAATAGTTTTTAGAGGGGTATTTTTTTATTAAATAGTATAATAAAACCTTGTAAATAAAATATTTGTGGCAATAATAAACTGTCACTATTGTGGCCTCCATAATATGGTTGTAGTTATTTCCATTTATTTTTATTATTGCACGTTGGAAATTAGGGGTGGTTATTCTATATTGGGTTTAGATTCCATCTAACATTCACAAAACAATTATCGGAATAATTAATTTAGGTGGGTTTACAACAACCCATATATAATTTAAAATTTTATTTTTGGATTAAAACCTCCTCCAATTGAGTTTTAAAAACAAATTTAGGGGCAATTTTGGGAAACTCCAATAACAAAAATGTTAACCCATGTTTAAGTGTGGTTTTTAGCCACCAATAGTGTTTTTTAATGAATCTGCACCTATATAAACCCAATATCATGCCCTACAATCCCCTCCCATACCATATATGAACCCCCCCAACATGCGTTTTCCCCCTTCAGTAACCCATGGGATCCATGTTTACCCACCCTTTCCCATGTTTCTTAGATGTCCTCTAATGCCACATTGTTGGGTTTTGAACACTAGATCCCATGTATATTTGTGTGCCTCCACCACTCCATTGTGCTTCCTTTATATATATTATATGAAAATCAATATATATTTTTATATATAGATACTTAAATAAATATATATTAATTGAAAATATATTTAAATTAATTTATATATATATTATATATAATTTTTTATAACTTATTTTATTCATTTTTATATCATGTTCTTGAGTTTTTATAATATCAAACATTTATATTGTTTCAATATTTGACATTTTCATAAACAATATATTTATATGTGTATTTACATACATTTGTGAATTTATAGTTTTTATACATGTATTTATAATTACATTTAGTATATGTATATAGGTAAATAAATAAATATTTACAAATATGTGAATGGAAATAATTTATATACTTAAAATACATATTTATATATTATATTAGAGTTAATTTATAATATATATATATAATAATAATAATTTATTTAATATATTCCAATAATGCCTTTACAAATATATTTAGATAATATATTTCAATATATATATATATATATAGTATCTTAATATAATATATATGTGTGTGTGTGTGTGTCTATATACAATTTATTACATATTTATATATACAATTAAATGAGTTAATATTATATATTATGTATAAATATCGAAATAACATAAATAGAATCAATTACATCATTTATATATGAAAAACATATTTATGTATATGCATGTGTGTGCAAGTATTTGTATAATCTATTATTATTATATTAATTATAAACACTATAATGTCTAAAAATGAAAATTTTTTAAAATGAACTATACTTACGTATACATTTGGACATTTATATTATAATTAACATGATATGAAATGAAATTTTAACCAAATCAATATATATTAAAATAAACATTAAAAAATTTATATTTATAAATATGATTAAATACAATTATATAAATATTTTATAAAATATGTTCATGTAATTTATTCAACTACATTTATTTAACGTTTTTTAATTAAATATATTATGGTTTTTTAAGAAATTAGGGGGGATTCAAAAAACCAACTATAATCGACCCAAATATAAAAAATTATGTTAATGATTTTATATGGGATTCATAACCCACTCAAATTTTTTTGATTAGTGGTGTTTTTTCAAAAAAAAAATGAGTAATTTATATAGAACAATAAACTTGCAGGGGTTGCGCATTTCCCCATCTAAATAAATTCAACTAATATTTTATAGCGATGTGTTTATATTTTTTTGATGACTTTTATTTTCATCTATGAAGTGTGATGAAGAAAGATGAAATAGTGAAATCATCTAGGTATTGTTTTTAATAACCATAAGAATCTAATTATTCCATCCATGATATTATTCATGTATTTATGGTGTTTTTTTGAACAGTTGGTGTATCTAACTTATTGGAGAGATATATGTTTCATAAATCATATGTTCTTATGGTATATGGTCTCTTATCAATATTTAAATTTTCATTGGTAAATTTTGGTACATATATTATAATACTATAAAATAGTGGTATCTTATATTGTGGGTGAGTATACACAGGTAATTTATGTGCATAACAGGAATATGTGTGGGGATACTTCTCATAATGCTAAATATGTGTAAAGGATAAGAAAAGAGACTTTGAAACTGCATATAGATATTTAGGAGGTAATCTTTAAAAATAATCTTTAGGGATAAAAAAATTCATAGCCTGTTTTTTAAAAATTGGTTTCTTCAATTTGATCTGTGAGATTAATACATGTTGTGAGTTCCATAACATTCCTTAGGAAGTACATCCTATTTCATTAAATATGTATTTTTACTTGAATGATGTGTTTTAGAAATGGGTTATGATGATTTTTGTTGTGGAGTTTTTGTATCAACGTTTGACCTATTCTATAGTTACTATAATGCATTTAGTTTCATCATCCATACTGTATCCATTGTGTGATCCCTAATATTAATGGGTGGAAATTTGAAACCAATTTTTCATATTTTTGACATTATAATTGGATGGATAATATAAATTTCAGTGGTTATATATTAACTAATATGTTATGATATTTTATTCGTGATCAATGATTTAAGTGCAGGTGATTTTTTCATGAGGATCTATATAACAGAGGTGTTGAGCCTTTAGAATATTTTAATTATAGTCATCATTGATCATGATTATTGTTTTACCCTTTGGGTGTAAATGGGATTATAATATGATTATAACTATAGGTTATTCCCTTATAGATATTTATCCATAAATATATATTTTGTAAAAGAGAAATAATTTATAGTTACCCTTGATAAACACATCATTATTTTTCATCATTTACATAATATAAAAATTAAATGTCACAAAAATATTCTAATAACCCCATGAAGGGAAGGATTTGTGTATTTTAGTACTAGTTACATAGGTAATGTATTTTAAAAAAATTGTAAACATATCTTCACAATTATCTCACACAATAATCCTTATAATATTCACATTACATATATGCATATTTATAACATGGGGAAATTTGAACATATGAAAAAATTAGATTAGATTCCCAGTAAGGAAAATAACAAGAGATAACAATAAATTATCATTTTTAGCATAATATGAGAAACATTTTATAATCAGAACACGTAAGAAACATATATCCAAAAAATCATTGATCATACATCATGACATAACACATATAATAAAATAAAATATTAATCAATAGAGTGTGGAAACACGAGTCAAAATATGTGATCTATTTTCGAATAACATAGAATGAGAATAAGTATAAAACAATGAAATATTTTAAATTTGTAACATAAAATATTATAGGGAAAAATTAAATTCAAGAATTACACACTTCGTCTTATGTTTTTGACACAACATAATTGTAACCATGTATACCTCACCTTTGTGAGCCTTAAACATCAACCAATCCTTCTGAACAACTAAATTGTTCTTATATATATATATATATATATCTTTATACAGAAATAATTAACCAATTCCTTAGAAAGGGATATAGGACCCCACCCATCATTTATCAATATTTACATTTGCGACATGAAAATCATTTAATTATAATTTCATAGTGAGATCTTGTAAATGAAATGAGTCTCATAAAATAGTTAAATTAAAATAATTAACTTTTCAAAAATGTACCAATGGAAATAATGGATGTGTTGATAAGACATTAAAAAGAAAATCATTCACCATTCATAAAATCCAAAACCCATTAAAATAGATGTGGGTTTCAAAATATATTTTAAAAAAAACATTTCTTTTCCTCCTAAACCCAAAAGTGAAAAATTGTTTCCTAATACATTAAAAGGAAAATTATTTTCCTTTAATAGAATAAAGGACTAATAGAAATTACTGTTTGTCTAATATAATTTCTAAATATTATAACAATATGAATAATATCAGTTTACAATAAAAACTCAATCAAACTAAAAATTCACATAATTTAAGAAAATATGTTGGGGGGGCATGAAATATATCTACATTTAAGATTTATTTATTTAAATATATATAGGAAAAATAAAATAAAATTACAAAATATTTTTTTGGAAAATATTTTGTGGTAATAGATGTAAAAGTCAGAGTCATGAGTTTCCTTTAAAAATGACTCAATTATTTTCCAAAAATAAATTAAAATAGTTCACTACATGGAACTGTATTAGAAAAAAACACATTTTGAACAACTATATAATATATTACATTATTTAAATTTGAAAATCATTTGGTAAATAAATTCAATAAGTCATATAACTCAAAGGAATAAGTTTGAGAATCCAAATCTCTTGTGACATTATAAATTTTCAAATAAAAGTAAACTGATTAATATGATTTATAATGAAATATCAAATACTATTACGAATGTGTGGATAATTGTAAAACAATTAATATAGATGGTTGATATGTAATTTAAAAAAACATGGTGTCTAATATGAAATTTGACTCAAGGGGTGAAAATCTGAGTAAAAAACCCTTGACATTATTCTTGAAAAAATTGTACAGATTTAACCTCCTATATAACCAAAATAAAAATAATAACAACTTATTATATAATATTATACATATATATATATAAATATTCTTTTAATAAATCTATAATTTTATTTTGTTGTATATAAGTAAGTTTATTACTAATTTCAACAATAGGTGTTATTAATCTTGATCGTTTTAAATAAGTATCATAAATGTTGTGTTGTTATTAAATTTTTAACAAGTTTAATACTATAGAATCATAAATGGTTAAAAAATAATGATTTTCAATTTTTTATAATTTTATAATTTCAATCTATTCTATCTTTTGTTAATATCCTTAATAATTAAATCAGCAATAAACATTTATATTTATTTTTAATGAGAGGACGTTGGTATCAGAATTAATGAGTTTTATTTTTTTAAATTCACATTATAAAAAAAGAAAAATATAATTATTTAATAATTTATATCTAATTTCATCATTGAATATGATTTAATTGTCATCGATTAATATTTTTTATATTATTGTTAATGTTTTTGATTAGGCTGATGTAGACATGAACATATCATAATTAATTTACTATTATGAATAAATTTAGTTTTAATACAATCATAATAAAATAATAAATAACCAATTTATTTTTAATGAATGTGTTATTATATAATTATAAGGAAGTATTAGAATACCATAACCTATAAAATGTTAATATATAATATATTGAAATTATTTTTTCTCTTTTACACTGTTTTAGACAATTGAATTTAAAATAATTTTTTTCATATTGATAATTAATTTTTGAATTGTAAATACCATAAAGTGAATAAGTTCTTAAATTTAAAATTTATCACATAATATATTATTATAAATTTTAATGAATTTTGGTAAAAAATAATGAATAAATAATTTCATAGGGGTACTATTCCGAACATATGCATGGATGGTCCTTTCATTTCCTATGGAATACGTGAAACTTTTTTATGGTTTAAAATATTATAAATATAATTTATGTAAATTTAATTTCATATTATTATGATCTAATTAAGGAGGTGTATGAATATGAATCATTTTTTCAGTTTGGAAGCAGTTTTCTACACATATGAATGATTGAACTTTTAAACTTTCTTAAGGGGAAGAGGGAAATGAAATATAATATATATCCCATAGAAAAATATAATATGTATGTATATAAGTAAAAATTATATTAACATGTATTATTGGGTATTAAGGTTTTAAATCATGTTGATAGAGAAGTAATGTGATGATATAGTTAGAATTAACATGAGATTCAGAAATTCTCTTGAAGTGCTTAAGAGAAATGGATGAATTTGGAAATATGTTATAAATATAAAAATTATGTTGTGAAATATGATTGTAGGTAAAATAAATAGGTTATAGTTCCTTGATAAAACTAATTTTTTTGGTGATTTTGAAGGGGTGGCGGCAATCCCCTTAAAAATGATTTTGATAAAATAATGTTTATAAATATAACATCTTTATAAAAATTGATAACATATCTTGCATGAATAGTGGATCAAAATATAGAAAATAAAAGAGTGTAGGATTATAGAAGAAAAATACCTCTAAAAAATTAAATTGGAAACATTTTTTGAAAAAAAATTTGGCCTTTATCACCAATAATTATTATAATTACTTATTATATATTTTATTTTGGTAACTATTTTTGACCTAATTAAATTATCTAATATGTCTTAAAAATAATATTTTGGATATTAAATAAAATGGAAATTCAAATTAATAATTGTAGCTCCATTTTATTTGACATATAAATGAAATTTTTAACTAATGCTTCTAAAATTGTAATTGTGTGGAGTATTAGAAAACACTATTGAGAAAAATAACATAAATTGTAAAATTTCAAATATAGGGTTTTAAACAGAAAAATAATTTAATTTATTCATTACAATTTTATTTTTAATTTTTTTTAAATAACATGATTTCCCAAATTACTATGTAATAATTTTATATTTGAAATTATATAAAAGTCATTTTTTTTTGTAAAAACATCATTTTTAACAATCCACCTTAAAATAAAATGATTTTCCAAAATATCAAAATTTTATAGTAAGATAACTTTGAAATAAAAAAATTAAAACATTATGTACGTTTTATGTAATTAAATTTATATGAATAATATATTTATTATTAAATTCAAGATTAAAAATATAAATTTTTTACTTTATTTATTAAAATGTATTATATTTAAACATTATATTTTTTTAATATTATTTCATATAAAATAATAATTTAAATAATTTTAGTACAATTACTTTTTATAAAAGTCATGTTAATTATTTATACTACAATATAAAAAATTTAATAAATTTTTTATCAAAAATAAATATTATATTATTATTATTTACCCATTAAAATTTCAATTTAAAATTAATCAATTGTTATCTCAATTTTATATTTACTAGTCCAGTTTTGTTGAAATAACTCTTTTATGTTTATATATACATCATATAGTACTATTATAATAATATTATTAATATATATAAATAACACAGACATGTATATATATATATATATATATATATATATATATATATTTGAAATATTTTAGTATCATCTATATATTTCATTATGAGTTATATTATCTAAAATTTGTGCATAGAAAAATAATGGAAATAAAATTACCAAATATATATATCCATTGACTATACTCTTATTGACCATTCATCCAATAACAATAGTTATAATAGTTTTATTTATTTTTTATAACTATAGATGTAGAAAACCATTTATTCATTACACTCTCATTTCACATTGCATAGTTATCTTTTCAAAATATACATTATTCATAATGCATTATCATTCACGGTGCACTTATTTAATATATTTTTTTAAGTTATTGGTCATCATCAATGTTTAAGATGAGTCATATGATTTCTAAGTCATTATTATTTTATTCCTTCATATTTATTTTACCATATTGATTAGCGAACATTTAAGGGATGTATTCATCCATGGTGAGTAATAAATAATTGTTTTTACTTTTGTTATAAAGTACACATCCTAATGAATAATGTTTTATTTGTTTAATTTATATAATTTATTTCTAATAATATTAGAATTATTTGATATAAATATTTTAGAATTATAATCATATATTTTATAAAAAATTAATCTTCCAAAAAAAATTAGATGTTATCTTTTACAACATTCCACTAAATAAACTATGTCTTCATAATTATAATTAACACATACCAATATATATTTTTTAGTGAATATAAATTATATAAATGACCACAAATATAATTTTTAGAGTTATATCACTCTTACAAACTATGTAAACATATATTTTTTACTTAGGATAGGATTATCAACAATATTGAGTTTTTTCCAAATAAATTGTTCCAAAATTATATCAGTATTCTGTGTCATGACCCTCATTATATAATGTTATATTAATAGTCATTTATATTAATTATTAAATTCATATGATGTAATAATTTAATGAGAAATTTAATTCCTTATTCCAAAATTTAATATATTCCCTCAAGGTAGTGAACAAATATATATCTTGAATCAATTTTTATTTATCTAGGGAATTAATAATATAATTTTCACAAATCAAATTCTTATATAAATAAACATGATATAAAACAATCATAATGAAAGCTTTTTTTTAATAATTTGACATCCATTCATCTGGGATATGATTTTTTGGTAATATAAAAAATTCTATTTATATATTAGTGTGTGTAACAGGACACCAATACATTACTCAAAATTCTTAATTGGATGATAAATTTCACTCACTCCAAAACATTATTTGAAATAACATATGTGGTTATGGTAATATATTATTTCCCATATATCATTATTATTTTAATTTTATTTTGCCTATAACACTTCCTGGCCCATAGATTATGGAATCTATTCTGGTATACCACAAGTTCCCTACATTATATAAATTTAAATATTAATTGTACTTCTAGAAAAATATTCATTCATTTCATTGTGTCCACTCACCACTTATCAATTACTCATAAAGTAGTTTATCTATGTAATCATTTTCCAAAAATAAAATAAATCATTGTTCCATTAATAACTTTTAATTGGTTATACAACAAACTTTTTAAATATATGGAAAAATAAAGACTATTTCATTTCCAACCCTTATCACTTGATCTTCCATGAGACCCAAACCATCCCTTCCTTTTTTTGGGTTGGATTTAAATATTGATTTTGTAATTAATCTGTAACAGCCCGAGATTTTATGAAAAATATTCTTTTAATTTAATTAGTGTCTTGTGTTGTACGCTACACCAAAAGGAGCTTTCACAACACACATCCTTGACTTTCCTTGCATTACACGCAATCGCGACCTTCCTCGATAGCGTGTGTAGTAAGCAATACTGAGTTTCACTAAACAACGATATGCTATTATAATATTATTATAACTAGCCGTTATAAATAGTAATAACCACCGTTTAAAATTTTAGAAATTTTAGCTCTCAAAATGGACTTCATTTTTGGATTCGGAGTATTGAATTTAGCCTAAGGTGAAATTTTGGTACTTTTCAGATAACTTTCATATTCTGATGTATAGTGAAAATTACTAAATTATAATTAAAAACAACTTTTTTAATCAAAATAATTAATAGTGACAAATTATTAATTTGAGTGGTTTTAAATATATTTACAATATATTTTTACAATTTAATACAATTTTGGTCATTGGATGTAATTTCACATTTAAACCAGACATAAACAATTGTCAATCTTTTGATAGATATTGTTTCTTAAAAACACGCTATTTGTTTTAACAGTGGGATTTAATTATAAAATTAATTAATGCAACTTCTATTTTATGAATTTGGAAAAATAGACTTCATTTTTGAATTTGGAATATGAAATATAGCTTAGGATGAAATTTTGGCATTGTTCTGAAAAACATCAATTTTTGATGAATAGTGAAACTACTAAGTGGAAGTTAAAAAAACTGAATTGTTCATAAAACATAATTTTACCGCTTCTGTGAGTGGAATTTCGAAAATCCGAGAAACACGGTTAATATCAAGGACTAAAATGTGGTTCAATGAGATGAAAATAAATTTTGGTGAATAGTTACTTTTTACTTTTTTTACCACGGTTAAAAGTAAATAGGGTAATTAAGGGTAAAGATGATATTATTATTACCCTAACACATGTCCTAATTCTATTTTATAAGTGTAATTCGACCAAAAACAAACTTAGTAATAACATATGACCATTTAGGCCCACTTGGATTAGATTAGGACATTTATTATTAATTTATTTAAAGAAGGGTTAAAAGAGTTAAAATTAAAGTTTATTTACTAAAACATTTTTAAATGGGGTTATACATAAGATAAATTCGACTATAAATATTCATTAGAAATATAAAAAGATTTCATAAATAATGGTATTTTATTTTTAATTTTTAGACATTAAATAATTTAATTTATTTATGACACAATGATGATGCAGTAATTATCTTATTAATGAAATATTGACATAATTGATGTTATAAACACCAAAATAAATGTAATATGAGACTTTTTATGAATTACACTAATTTTAAAGGTTACTATGATATATTAATGTTGATTTAATCATCTTGGTTCGAACATATAATTCTATTATGACTTTCCAAAAAATCATATATCAAATAGTGTCAAAATTGACACAAAATAGATTTTAAATAAAATATTATATTATTAATTGTTATCTTATTCATAAAAATATAAGGTTCGGCCAAATGACTTAGATAAAGATATATGTATTAATAATATACAATTTGGGGTTCGTTTGGCATGTTATAGTAAGTGTATTAACCTTATAGTGAAAGAAAACAAAAAGACACGGTAAAAGTTAAATTATTTAACATAGAGTTAAATCTAATTGATAAGGTTACAATAATACCCTAAACTTGTTTAAATCCTATTGGATGATAGTATTTCGACCCATAGCCACTTTGGCTCCGAAATAAGACCCTTTGGAAC
This sequence comes from Viscum album, assembly GCA_963277665.1. NCBI lineage: Eukaryota > Viridiplantae > Streptophyta > Magnoliopsida > Santalales > Viscaceae > Viscum > Viscum album. The sequence goes on along the minus strand of OY728133.1, from coordinate 963,210,873 downwards.
CATTATAAACCGATTTTGACTTTAATATAAAATAATATTTTGAGATATTCCTAAGGTGCCCCTCTCCTCCCTTATAAATGGGCACCTCCTCCCTCTCATCCTCACACCAATTTCAGCATTCAAGCTAGGCCAACCCCTGACAAAATATCTTCTCCACTTCCCTAGTATCATCTTAGAGGTTCTGTTCTTCTTCAATGACCCATTTTAGTGCCCTAAAAGGAGGTTTCAAAGAGGCGTTTCAAAGAAGAGGTAATATCCATTACCGATCTTTTAAATTTCTTTCTTCTTCAACTTCTTCTTCTTTAGTTGTTTCATGATAAATTAATAACATCAGTATTTCTTATATACTGATATGTTATTATAAATATGAAACAACTCTAATTCACCTTCTATCCATCCTATGGAAAAATGAAATCAACGCGCGTGCGTACGTACGGAATACCGTCTCCACGCCGTGGTGTAATCTATTTTCCTCCAGCACCTTAAAAGGATGGGTATAATGGTGTAATGAGTAAATATTTATGATCATTACAAAGTAATATTGATACTGAAATAATATATATATATACTACAATACTATTCCACGATCATAGGAACGATACCAACACTCGTGTGTACGTACGGAATACCGTCTCCACGATGTGATGCGACTCGTTCTACATGATCATCATTTCATAGTAATTATATAAATGAATTGAATGAATAAATATGATATATGTTACACTAATACAATTCTGGATATAAGGTATCTATAACCTTAAAAGAAGAATATGAATTTATTTGGCAAAACACACATAAGAACAAAAGGCAATAAGGACCGGAGTAACAAGTAACAATGAAATATTAATAACAAGAAGCTATGAATATAACCATATATGATATAATATCAATATGTATGATTATGGAATAAGTCAATAACATTATTTAAACCATTATACAGGATCTTCGGACACGTACAAAGAAAATCGGACCTAAGGTAAGGGAAATATCACAACCTCACTTTTATCCGAGATTGTTTTTACTTTGGTAATTACTGGGTTGTATTTTATCATCCACATCCATGTTCCCTCAATATGTAATATTATTTCCTTCCTTCTACAATAGTTTATATCCAATTTTACCCTTCGGTACGTTTTTTGTAAAAGATATGAAAGGAATATTTTGTCGTTTTTCGTACGAGGTACTTTTTGACTTTTCCGACAAAATTACGAAGAATGTTTTTTAACTTATACGACCTGAATGGATTTTTAAAACATTATTTCCAAGAATATTCCTTTAAAAGTTTTCAATATTATTTTTAATCAACTTCTTTTAGTTTATAATTGTATGACATATTAAGAAAGGAAAAGTGTTTTTGAAGAAGAAAGGATATTTTCCTCAAGAATTCATTTCAAGTGTTTTATCAAAATTATTTTCCATCTAAGATAATATAGGGTTCTGTTTTTATCCCTATTATTAAATTGATTTGATTATGTTGTGATGGAATTATTTTTATGAATTCCTTTATCTTATATGAAGTGTTTTATGATGTCATGTTGTTTAAGAATCCCATTTTTATTACATGGGTTATGAAATAATGTATGGTTTATGATTTTGTGGCACACATAAGAATGGTATCATTATGAGATGGGTGGGACCTATATCTCCCTCCAATTCATTGGGTAATAATTTTATATCTCATGAGATAGACATGGCTGGAATGGTAGGTTATACCGGTTCAGTGAAACAGGACTGAAATGATTGTTACTCGATTCAGAAAGGGACTTTGTCCACTAAGATAGTCTTGGAAATGAGTCTTGACTAACAAGAAATGATTCTCTATGATTATGTGTGAATGCCACAAAGTTTCATGTTTTATGTTATGATTATTGTGATTACATTTCACTACCATGATTTATCCCATGTTATGAAATTATGCTCTCTTTTGCAGGTTATGATTTCCAAAATGTTATGTTCTTATGAATACGATGTGATTGATATTTCTTTTGTTTACCCTTACTGAGAATTTGAGCTCACCCTTTTATGTTTTCTTTTCCCCAGGATATAAAGAAAGGTTTTAGGTAAAAAAAGAATATCTTTATGGGAGATGTTGAAGATATTTCACCACGATTAGAAGATTTTATTCCGAGTTTCCAAAGACACTAAACTATTACGATCCTTGTGTGTGTGTTTTTGTTATGTACTAAGTATTCCGCAAAAGTAATGTAATGTTCATGTACGTCATGTTTCCAGTCTCTACAGTTGGTATTTGAGGAAAGGTTTAGTCAACCTTTGGAAACTAGGATGCGAAAACGTTATTGAGATCCCTAGAGATATTTGTAATGTATGTCTAGGGATGTCCCTAAGGATAAGTATACGTATAAGATACAGTTCTAAAACTATGGTAACAGTCATAGAATTTAACCTAATATGTTAGATATTGAGGATACTCCACCTTTATTATGTTGTTTTCCCAAGCATGATTTTTCCCTCTCACACTATTCTTTTTGGGTTTTAGACGATGGCTGGAACCCGAAGGAACCGTGTTGATCAATGCAATGGACAATGCAATGATTGTCCTCCTGAACAAACAAATGTTATGGGAGATGGAGTGTAAAATCTTATTGCTATACTTACACAAGCTATGAATCATTCTGGACTTCCAAATGAGCAGAGAAGGGAACAAGATTCTATTGAGTCCTTCATGAGGCAACGTCCACCTTCTTTCAGTGGGTCTTCTGATCCACTTGTTGCTGAACAATGGATCAGTACCACTGAAAAGATATTTTCAGTTCTTCAATGTTCTGAACATGATAAAGTCATCTTAGCAGTATATCGTTTGGAAGGTGAAGCTGATCAATGGTGGAATCTTATCAAGAATACGAGGCAAAGAGATGAAATTGATTCCATGGAATGGGACGAGTTCAAAAACTTGTTTTTCAGTAAGTACATCCCTCGTATTCTTCGAACGAAGATGGAAAAAGAGTTTCTTGAGCTGAAACAGAAGGATGATGAATCTGTTGGTATATACGAAGTGAATTTTACAAGACTTGCAAGGTATGCATCTGGCATTATCATCCAACCTGAAAGTAAAGTTGATCGATATTTCAGTGGCTTAAAACCAAGTCTTCGAAGGGAATTAGCTATTTGAGAATTCAGTAGCGATGAAGAAATTTTGCGTTGTGCTATGAAGGTTGAAATGGAAGTTGATGTTACATATCCATCACATGGTTTTGAAAAGAAACAAAAGATGGAATTCAAGGAGAAATCTCAGAATAATGGTGAAAATAAAATGAATGTTTCCTTATGCTCAAAGTGTGGAAAGAAGCATGGTGGAGATTGTCTTAAAGGCACTAGAAAATGTTTTAAGTGTGGAAAAGAAGGTCATCGAGTAGCTGAGTGTCGAAGTAATGGAAAAAGGGTTTCTAATGATGTGAACAAAGCCAACACTGCAGAGAATGCACCACCAACACTTCAATGTTTCAAGTGCAAGGAGATGAGACATTATTCCAATAAATGCCCTAATCCAAGGGTTAGTGATGATCAAAATGAGCAACCGCTTAAGGCAAAGGACAAAGGGAAGTCACATGCGATCACTATTGGAAATGTTGAATATGACAACGATGTGGTGGAATGATTAAGTGTTTATGTAATGTGATTCCAAAATAATGTTGTATCATGGTGTATTGGAATATTTATTGGTCTAATGTGGTATTCAAAGTGATTGAGTTATTATGCGCATAATGAAGGGAAAACGAGAAAATGAAATGTTTAACAATATTCATGAGCTCATGATTGATATAAGGACTAAATGATATCATGGTTTGAGTATATAGAATTCTGAGGATTCTGGTATGTGGAATGTGTTAACTTTTAACTGAATTCATGTTCTCACTAAGGTTCAATGGATATTCAAGAGAATACATGATTAAGGACATTGAATGTTTGGAATGTGACCAAAAAAACATATCTTATGATATATGTGGATCAACGATGGTATTAAATATCTGGTAATCGTTTTCACTATGTTATGAGAGTGGACTGCAATATTATGGATAAGCCTAAATATTGGAATGGATTATGTTGGACATAAGTTAGTATTGTTTAAGGATAGAATTTTTCTCGATATTATTGATGGGATGTTATAGTAATATAGTTTTAGAAAAAGTACAACCTGCAGGACGGGCGACAGCCCATCGCGTCGGACAAGGCTGTGGGAATTGAACCCACAATCGAAGTGCGACTGGCCTTTATCGCCTACCACTGACCTACACAAATTCCATGTTTAGTAGAAACTAGTTTTATTATATTAAGCAGTATGATATATGAAGTATAAGTCAATTTTAAGAACCATATATGATTAATCTCACTATAGAATGACTTATGTATATTTAATAACTTTTTCTAACCTTTTGTTTGAGACAGATGGAATGACCTGTCATTCTATCACATGATCTTCTAACACTTCACAAATAACAAATTCAACTTCATTTATTTAAGAGATGAAGTGAAAATTGTTCATGGCACGAACAACAGTGAGGTTGTACCAAAATAAAGTAAGTATTTATTCTAATACAAATTCTTCAACTTTGGGGAAACGCTCTTTAAAACCAAAAATGTTGTCCTAGTGCCCTTATATCCGATGAATCAGATGGTACCCTAGATCGTCACAAATTTATGGCTTTGTGATTTATGTCTTTTCCATAGCCATGTTCTCTACCACTCTCCATCAGAACATGATGGTTATATTTCTCTTCCATATCCATATTTTTACCTATGTGGAAACCCAACGATTAGTTTATTTGGGTAACTGTTACGTTTCATACTTTTGTTTTTAAAGAATGGTTTTGATATTCCTTTTTACGATGTGGGTTTCTATTAAAGAAACTTTCTAATAGTAAACCATTTATAACCCCGACAAATTTCGAGGGCGAAATTCATTTTAAGGGGGGTAGAATGTAACAGCCCGAGATTTTATGAAAAATATTCTTTTAATTTAATTAGTGTCTTGTGTTGTACGCTACACAAAAAGGAGCTTGCACAACACACATCCTTGACTTTCCTTGCATTACACGCAATCACGACCTTCATCGATAGCGTGTGTGGTACGCAATACCGAGTTTCACTAAACAATGATATGCTATTATAATATTATTATAACTAGCCGTTATAAATAGTAATAACCACCTTTTAATATTTTAGAAATTTTAGCTCTCAAAATGGACTTCATTTTTGGATTCGGAGTATCGAATTTAGCCTAAGGTGAAATTTTGGTACTTTTCGGATAACTTTCATATTCTGATGAATAGTGAAAATTAATAAATTATAATTAAAAACAACTTTTTTAATCAAAATAATTAATAGTGATAAATTATTAATTTGAGTGGTTTTAAAGTATATTTAGAATATATTTTTACAATTTAATATAATTTTGTTCATTGGATGTAATTTCACATTTAAACCAGACATAAACAAGTGTCAATCTTTTTATAGATATTGTTTCTTAAAAACACGCTTTTTGTTTTTACAGCAGGATTTAATTATAAAATTAATTAATGAAACTTCTATGTTATGAATTTGGTAAAATAGACTTCATTTTTGAATTTAGAATATGAAATATAGCTTAGGATGAAATTTTGGCATAGTTCTGAAAAAAATCAATTTTTGATGAATAGTGAAACAACTAAGTGGTAGTTAAAAAAACTGAATTGTTCATAAAACATAATTTTACCGCTTCTGTGAGTGGAATTTCGAAAATCTGAGGGACACGGTTAATATCAAGGACTAAAATGTGGTTCAATGAGATGAAAATAAATTTTGGTGAATAGTAACTTTTTACTTTTTTTACCACGGTAAAAAGTAAATAGGGTAATTAAGGGTAAAGATGATATTATTATTACCCTAACACATGTCCTAATTCTATTGTATAAGTGTAATTCGACCAGAAACAAACTTAGGAATAAAATATGACCATTTAGGCCCACTTGGATTAGATTAGGACATTTATTATTAATTTATTTAAAGAAGGGTTAAAAGAGTTAAAATCAAAGTTTATTTACTAAAACATTTTTAATATGGGGTTATACATAAGATAAATTTGACTATAAATATTAATTAGAAAGATAAAAAGATTTCCTACATAATGGTGTTTTATTTGTAATTTTTAGACATTATATAATTTAATTTATTTATGACACAATGATGATGAAGTAATTATCTTATTAATGAAATATTGACATAATTGATGTTATAAACAACAAAATAAATGTAATTTGAGACTTTTTATGAATTAAACTAATTTTCTAGATTACTATGATATATTAGTGTTTATTTAATCAACATGGTTCGAACATATAATTCTGTTATGACTTTCAAAAATATTATATATCAAATAGTGTCAAAACTGACACAAAATAGTTTTTAAATCAAATTTTATATTATTAATTGTTAGATTATTCATAAAAATATAAGGTTAGGCCAAATTACATAGATAAGGATATATTTATTAATAATATACAATTTTGGGTTCGTTTGGCATGTTATAGTAAGTGTATTAACCATATAGTGAAAGAAAAGAAAAAGACACGGTAAAAGTTAAATTATTTAACTTAGAGTTAAATCTAATTGATAAGGTTACAATAATACCCTAAACTTGTTTAAGTCCTATTGGATGATATTATTTCGACCCATCCCCACTTTAGCTCCGAAATAAGAACCTTTGGAACCATTATAAACTGATTTTGACTTTAATATAAAATAATATTTTGAGATATTCCTAAGGTGCCCCTCTCCTCCCTCTCCTCCTCACACCAATTTGAACATTCAAGCTTGGCCAAAACCTGAAAAAATCTCTTCTCCACTTCCCTAGTATCATCTTAGAGGTTATGTTCTTCTTCAAAGACCCATTTTAGTGCCCTAAAAGGTGGTTTCAAAGAGGCGTTTCAAAGAAGAGGTAATATCCATTACCGATCTTTTCAATTTCTTTCTTCTTCAACTTCATCTTCTTTAGTTGTTTCATGATAAATTAATAACATCAGTATTTCTTATATACTGATATGTTATTATAAATATTAAACAACTCTAATTCACCTTCTATCCATCCAACGGAAAAATGAAATCATCGCGCGTGCGTACGTACAGAATACCGTCTCCACGCCGTGGTGTAATCTATTTTCCACCACCACCTTAAAAGGATTGGAATAATGGTGTAATGAGTAACTATTTATGATTATTATAAATTAATATTGATACTGAAATAATATATATATATACTCCAATACAATTCCACGATCATAGGAACGATATCATCACTCGTGCGTACGTACGGAATACCGTCTCCACGATGTGATGCGACTCGTTCTACATGATCATCATTACATAGTAATTATATAAATGAATTAAATGAATAAATATGATATATGATACACTAATACAATTCTGGATATAAGGTATCTATAACCTTAAAATATTAATAAGAATTTATTTGGCAAAACACGCATAAGAACAAAAGGCAATAAGGACCCGAGTAACAAGTAACAATGAAATATTACTAACAAGAAGCTAAGAATATAACCATATATGATATCATATCAATATGTATTATTCTGTAATAAGTAAATAACACTATTTAAACCATTATACAGGATCTTCAAACACGTACAAAGCAAATCAGACCTAAGGTAAGGGAAATATCACAATCTCACTTTTATCCGAGATTGTTTTTACTTTGGTAATTACTGGGGTGTATTTTATCATCCACATCCATGTTCCCACAATATGTAATATTATTTCCTTCCTTCTACAACAGTTTATATCCAATTTTACCCTTCGGTAAGTTTTTGGTAAATGATATGAAAGGATTCTTTTGTCGTTTTTCGTACGAGGTACTTTTTGACTTTTCCGACAAAATTACGAAGAATGTTTTTTTAACTTATACGGCATGAATGTATTTTTAAAACATTATTTCCAAGAATCTTCCTTTAAAAGTTTTCAATATTATTTTTAATCAACTTCTTTTAGTTTATAATTGTATGACATATTAAGAAAGGAAAAGTGTTTTTGAAGAAGAAAGGATATTTTCTTCAAGAATTTATTTGAAGTGTTTTATCAAAATTATTTTCCATCTAAGATAATATAGGGTTCTGTTTTTATCCCTATTATTACATTGGATTGATTATGTTGTGATGGAATTATTTTTATGAATTACTTTATCATATATGAATTTTTTTATGATGTCATGTTGTTTAAGAATCCCATTTTTATTACATGGGTTATGAAATGATGTATGGTTTATGATTTTGTGGCACACAAAAGAATGGTATCATTATGAGATGGGTGGGACCTATATCTCCCTCCAATGCATTGGATAATAATTTTATATCTCATGAGATAGACATGGCTATAATGGTAGGTTTTTCCGGTTCAGTGTAACAGGACTAAAACGAGGGTTTCTCGATTCCGAAAGGGACTTTGTCCACTAAGATAGTCTTGGCAATGAGTCTTGACTAACAAGAAATGATTCTCTATGATTATGTGTGAATGCCACAAAGTTTCATGTTTTATGTTATGATTATTGTGATTACATTTTACTACCATGATTTATCCCATGTTATGAAATTATGCTCTCCTTTGCAGGTTATGATTTCCAAAATGTTATGTTCTTATGAATACGATGTGATTGATATTTCTTTTGTTTACGCTTACTGAGAATTTGAGCTCACCCTTTTATGTTTTCATCTCCCCAGGATATAAAGAAAGGTTTTAGGTAAAAAAAAGATCTTTATGGGAGATGTTGAAGATCTTTCACCACGATTAGAAGATTTTATTCTGAGTTTCCAAAGACACTAAACTATTACGATCCGTGTGTGTGTGTTTTTGTTATGTACTAAGTATTCCGTAAAAGTAATGTAATGTTCATGTACGTCAAGCTTCGGGTCTCTACACAATCATAATTACTGGTAACTAGTTAGGTATAATAATAATATCTCTCACTCTATTCCATATTCCATTATGATTCCTAATGGGATATTCCCCACACTAGAAGTAGAACCAATTTCTAATTTGATTCTTTCCAGCTTTTACCATTTTTAACCAAAAAACAGTTAATATCAGTGATGTACATTATAATAGAATTATGATAAATAATCAAAATAATATATATCCAAAATATATCTCATTTATTAAACAATCACGTTATCGATGGTCCTTCTAGTTTGAATTTTATCTTCTTGGTTCACCCTGTATCACTCTTCGTTTAACATATATCTTTCATGGATTCAAACAATGTTACATTATGAAATTTTTGAATATATTTATTTTATTAATACTTAAAATAACGTTTCCGAAATACCATAAACTATCTTAATGCATTAAAAACATGAAAATCATGGAAATTTATTCACTTAAAATAGATCATATCCTTAATCTATGAAACTACATATTAATTAATACGCACCATAACTTGTGTATATCTATGATTCACTATATGGTATGTATGTTTAAAATTGCATTTTTTTTATTTATCCTTAATATATTCAACTCCATTATTAATGTTTATAAATATTATAAGAGTTAACAAAAAACATTTGGATTGGGAAACCATGTGTGAATTTATGTCACTTTATCACGAACTAAGACAATGATGGTGTTAACACACAAGACACCCCATTTATGGTTACTACCAAAATTTTCATTTCTTCATGAACCTACATCCATTTGTAGTGTCAATAAATATATTATATTTCTAGGAAAACCAAAATATATATACCTTACTAATTTTTAAGGATTTTATTCTAAACATATACATACCCCATTGACATATATCTATGGTTTTTATAACATTTCTCAAATATAAATTCAAGAAAATAACAAAAATATTCATAAAAAATAAATAAACACTTATCTGATTACAATAATAGCTACCCAAGATAAATATTACATTATTTTACATCATGTCCATAATTTTATCAATACATATCACAAAAAATATCATCATCTGTAGAATTGATGGATTATAATAACTATGGACTAACTACATCAGAAATTATGTTTACATTAGTTTTGAATATTTGTAATTTAATATTTTTATTTATACTGTTATAATTTAAATGTATGTTAGTTTTCAGTTAAATCCTTCTATATAAAATCACTGATGAGTATGTTTTGACAATCATTAGTAATGTGACATTGCAACTATAATTTATTAGTATAATGATAATAATTCTACAAGAAAATGACAATAAAATTCTTATTTACTTATTTGAATGATATTTTATAATTATTTAGGTTTTCATGTTCATCAATGATATTATTTTATATCAATTTTCACATTGGAAGTTAGAGTGGCCCAAACATGAACATACAATAATTAATGGATGTTTAGAAAGTGATTTGGTTATTTCATCATTATAAAACTAACATAGTGACCATATTTACTTTTTATTAATATGGTATCTCATAATTTAAATTAAATATAAAATGAATATAACATTAATAATGACAATACATAACTTGATGAAATAAATTATTTCTTTTAATATAATCATCCAGATGGAATAATTTAATAAAAGATGATTATTACTCATACTTTAAAAAGTTTTTCTAATTAGAAAAAACATAAAATTAATAAATTTTTAAATATATTATTTATCTCTTAAACCTAATAATATAATAACCCATTAATTAAGTTATAAAATAGATAACTCGTTATTACATAGGGAAGGTAGTCCTTACATATGCATGGAAAATGATTTCTGACATGAATGGTAGAAATGTGTCATATGAATTCTTATTTTAGAAAATATAACAATTTATAAAGATCATAATTATATATTAAATTCATTATTTGAACTATCCTTATAAGTATTTCAAGTAAAATGAAACTTGTTTCATCATGGTGGTTTTCACGACCCCCTCCCCACATGATGTACACCTCATGGGCCGACAACGTGAGAAGGGAGATATTGAGCCCCGAATCCCGCCTCCAATAGGCCTCGGGTTGGAGACTAGCACTGAGGGTATAGTAAACACCCAGATGGGAGGAATTACCCTCTAAGTGAACAAATGCGAAAGAGAGAGACAAGATAGACACCAACCAACTCCAACTCAGAAAATATATAAATGAAAACCCAAGTGCACAAATGTAATGTCACACAAAACTACTACAACTGGAATGCGACAACTTCAAGTACCCTAAAGAATGTAAAAAATACCAGCAACTACAAGAAAAAACATCTCTTGCAACCCCAATCTAGTAGAAACTAGCCTTATCTCCAACCTGATCCAAGTAACCTGAAAAATAGTTTACATATACACAGGGTGAGTGTAACAGTATACTCAGAAGGATTCTCCCCAGAGCCTCTCATGAGAAATAAAAGAAAGTATGCTAAATCACAGTTACAAAAAAGTGAAACTAACTCATCACATAAACATGTATACTATGTTTCCAAACTCACCATTGATAATCACACAAAGTAACACATACAATTGTATATAATATAATAAATAATATCAATGGTACCCTTCTAATACATCCCCACTGGTTTTCCGCTTTATCCCAATGTCACACATCCTAAGAATCTCTTTCCAAAAAGTCTTCCCCACAGACACCTAGGCGAAGCACCACAATATTCACCTCATGCAACAAAACCACCATGTTGATGTATGCAATGTAACTAGATATTTTTTGGGATCCACCACAACTAGAATAACGTGTATCATACATCGGGTATTATACCTCAATCCATTACCGCCCATACACTATGTAATGATCCTCATTCCATCACAGCATATACATGTCACACCTATAGTAGTCCATAAGAATCTATATCCAGAATATATCTGTGTGAATAACTACAAGCCACGACAGTCCTCTAGACACATATATGGATAAAACTAACTATTGTGACTACCTTCACAAGTAACTACCAAGAGAATATAGGGGGGGAAAATGGGGTAGTAATCCATCCATCATCCCATAGGAATGTTGGTGAAAACATCCCCAGGGCTGAGGATCCCTGAGGTGTTAGTTTCCCTTATTTATGGGGTGGAGTAGCGTATAGAAATAAAAATGTACATAATATACTATAGCTCCCAACCACACTATGGGCATAATTTAATCATAGACTCAACTACAGCTAACATCTCTCAGACTCCTAGCTGCCACTTCTATGACTAGATATACTATAAACACAAAAACATTTAAAGAGATTTATTTCCTAACTTCATTCTCCTTTTATCAGTTATACATTAAATTAATTATTTAAACATTAAATAACCCTTAAAATTTTATATTAATTTTCATTATCATCACATCCAAAGACCGTTGTCCCGTTAAAATTCTAATGTCAACATTTCGTTCTAGAAAGCCCTAGCCACATGGGTTAACATAATTTATTCAATTATTTAATTACAGTATTACATTACCGTATTCCTAGGAATTATAGAAAAACATTCAATGCTACTAAATATAAGTTCACTAAAAATGTGATTAGATAACTTCATGTCGAGTCATTTACACCTATAGCAAGAGCGTAGATGCATCCTCGCTAAAAAATCTAGACACGGGAAGCATATGGCATACCCCGTGCGTCTTATCCCATTTTGGAAGATGGGTAAAAAAGAGGAGGTTACGTGAGCTATGGGGAATGTAAATCAGAAAACCTATCAAAGAAACTGAAAGAATCCAAACATTTACATCCAACTCCTTCCATCATCCTTGGTGTCCTCTCTAACAACCATATGGATAATCTAATACATCTCCCCACTCAAGGCACCAACTGCTACCATAACCAATATTCCTTCATTCCCCCACATATCACAATAGTCATCCAGGCTCACATTATAACATATGCAGTAGAAAAAAAACATCATATCAATTGGGATCTTAGCCCTTAAACAATCAAGAGGGTAACTCAGAACCCAAGAAGGAATTATCTTTTCTTTTCAAACATCCAGTACATTAATTCATTTTGGATTAATTGATTTACAATTCATAGGTTCCAAATTTGTAAAATAGTAACTAGTAAACTATCACAAATAATTATTCATTCTTACTACACCAATATGATTAATATAAAATTACAATAAGAATATCCATATTCATTTATGTGCCTCTTTATCTTTAGCAAAACAATTATCATTTAATTCTCGCATTACATTCTTTACCAATTTCAATAATGAAATAAATGATACACAAAGTAAGCATAGATGTCACACTCTCTATCAAAACAAGATACATTAACCTAAGCTCGATATCAATTTATTTATCTACATCAAATATTTATTATGTCAATTCCATTTTGATCCAGTGGGATAAAACATGCAAAAAATATAGTTTCATGAAAAAGAAGATTAATGAAACGAATCCCCTACCTCAAACTGTTCTTGACATTCTTCACACAACCATGAGCCACACAATGGGTTATGATCTTTTCCCATATGACAATTGTATCCACCCATGGATACAGAGACACCACCACATCGGCAAACACCCATGAAATCCCATTTGGAACATGGGGGTAGAAATAAATAAAACGGGAAAGGAGAAAGAAGGAGATGAAACTGAAATAATGAAGATAGATCATACCTTATATCGAAGACTGATCAATATTGCTTGGTAGCTTCAAAATAGAGATGAAAAAATACTAGGATGATTTTTTTATTTCAAAACTCATACGGGAAGGAGTTAGATGTTCAAGCATCTCACACACGAGATTATGGGGGAAGAACTAGGGAGGATGATATCTTGTCCCTTTTGAAGATTTAACAATGCAGTGGTTTAAGATACACTGGGTTTTTCATTAAAATCAGATCGCATTAAACAATGTGGTTTGACCAAGTAAAAACATCCTGAGCCTTAGGAAAAATTAATATAGGAGTTAAGACTTTTGAATCAGCCTTAGAGTTTTTTAACAAGGGTTTAAATTCATTTTACGTCAAAGGAAATGTTAAAGGGATGAAACTGTAGGATGTTGGGAACGCTGTTCATGACCTCGAAACTTTCAAAATGAAAAAAACACTATTCATGATCTTCACCGTTGGAACCTCACTGCTCTAGAAACACCATTTAGGAATCTCAACGTTGGAACCTCATCGTTATGGAAGCACATTTCATGAACACAAAATTTGTCAAAGAGAAAATATCACCATTGGAACCTCATCATTTTGGAAACAATGTTCATGAAATCAAATTTTTGCAATGGAAAACGGTCAATGTTGGAACCTCACAATTCTGGAAACACTATTCATGAACATAATAATTTGAAAACGAAAAAGGTCACTATTGGAACCTCACCATTCGGGAATCAATGTTCATGAACACAAAAATTTTCAACGGGAAAAAGGACATCATTGGAACCTCACCATTACACTGTTCACATAAGGTTATCGATGACACCATTCACAGAAGGTCACCGATGACACTGTTCACATAAAGTCACTGATGTCACTGGTCACATAAGGTCACCATTTAACTATTCACATAAGGTTACCGATGACACTGTTTACAGAAGGTCACTGATGACACTATTCACATAAGGTCACTGATGTCACTGTTCAAATAAGTTCACCATTTCAATGTTTACATAAGGTTACTGATTCATTGTTCACAATTGTATACTGTTTGAACTATTCACCGATGAAACTATTTCCATGAATGTAAATTTTAAAAAGTGGTAGGGATATGTCACATTGACATCATGTAACACCTCAAACGCTATATGTCAATAATGTAATGGAACTATGTGATTTGGGTCATTACAATGGTTATAGTCCACTCATACTCATGATTGATGTTTTCAATTTTCTTAAGGGATATGTGGATAGTACATAAAATTTACATCACATTACATAAAAATTAATATTTTAAATACATTACTTAAGTTAACATTTTATAATGGTTTATTTATATTTATTTTGAAAATATTTTCAATAAACAATATTATTGAAGGAGAATATAATAAATTGAGATTTTGATCCTTCTATTAATATACTTATTAGAAATCGATGGATTTGGAAAATTAAATTTTTCTAAATTAATAATGGCGTAAATACGATAATATTTTAGGGTATGAAGAATATTTCCATGGGGAAACTGAATTCACATAGTTTTCTTGAAGGAGTGGAGTGTAGCACCCATTGTTTCATATACATGACCCGTTATTTATATATGATAAGTATATAATTTGATATGTATAATATCCAATATGTTCAATGATTTTAGGGATTTTTAAATCATCATGGTTTGATCATTTTTTTTAAAAAACATAAAACACATCCTAAAAAATTGTGCAGTAGAAATCATCGAAACAGGATAGGTGCATGGTTAGGCACAAAGTTTTTCCAAACTGTTCAACTTTATAGGAAAAAATAAAAATGTTTGTGTAGAGGTGTACAATAAATATGATGTATAGATAGTCTAACCATGTGATACAACCTTGTGAGGGGTGTCTAGAGGCATTTTCTAATTCATGGATAGTTCACGGTATCCCTACCCTTTCTCCAAAACCATGAACTATTAAAATATAGTTATGAAAATTTAGGTTCTCAATTAGTTTACCCCTTTATGAATTTTTATCCATGAATATAGTAATAAAACGATTTTTTCCATCCAAATACTGGAGATAAATTTTCATTCAATCCAGGAGTGATCTATAAATGAATCTATGAGCGTTGGAGTCCCATATTCTTCATTAAGTTATATATATTTTTGGTTTTCCTTATATTTCATTATATTCCATATTTTTGAATCATATATCTAATCCTTTAGTGGTAGATCTAAATTTCATTATTATAATAATAAAATAATATTTTTGTTTTTGTATAAGGTAAAGAATTTTGAGTTTGTATCTCAATGATTTAACATGAGTTTTTATTTTCATGAACTGTTATTCACTTTCTCCTTTGTTTGAGACATCAATTGCTTAACTCTCTACTGGGCATGATTATAACATGAAGGCCTGATTTCATATATACTAAATTTATTTAAATGATTGTGAAAATTAATGTGTGACTTGGTGGAAAACCACATTATTTATGTTTTTTTCAAATAATAGAAAGTGGATGATTCAGTGGAAAATATTCTGATTATAATTTAAAATTCATGATAATAAATTTACAGTTTTTTGTGTTACATGGAAAACAGTTTCTGTATATTGTTTAATGAAGGAACTATTTATTTTAAAAAAATTCAATTAATGGAATTTTATAATGAAATTACATGGAAGTGGTTTTATAAAAAATTGTTTTTGTGAGTTCATTTTCATCGATGTGACCCTATGGAAGGGGATTATATAATTGGGGCACTTTTTTTATTGTTTCCTACTGATGAAATGATAGATTATTGAGTAACATATAATTTTTGTGTAAGTGTCACCCATTCCTACAATATATTATGTGTGGTTTTGTGGAAAAAGTATACCAAATGTTATTATGAAATAATTTAAAGACATGTTTGGTTTTATTATTTATAAAACATTTTCAACATGGAAAATAATTTTGACTTTGATATAAACTACATTAACTTTATGTAAAAAAATTTATATAAATTATAAAACACGTTCTATCCTAGTTTAGTGAGGTAGGAAGTAATTGGATTAATCTAACTGATTATTATACTAACCTTATGCCTAGTCACCTTGGTGTGTTTCAACATGTGATATTCCAGGACCCAGCTAAATTCAATGAATCAAATTTCATTGGTGAGGCATTATGATTCCATGATATTAGTAATTCATGGTTTCACTATATTACTCTTATATAGTTCATTATGTTTTGGATTGGTATTATTGCATTTTTAAATTTTACTCATGTATCTTATAAGGGATTATTGGTAATAGTTATATTGGTTTGTTTGATTTATTTTATAAGGAAAATAACAAACCAATTTTTATTAACTGAGTGATTTTTGTTTATATCCTTCGGATTCATAGGGATGTCACTAAATAAATAGTATCTCTTGTATACCTATTCCTAAGAAATTGTGTGAGGTTAAAGATGTTTCAAATTCCGTCAGTTTGTTTTATCCTTGAGTTGGAAAATAATTCTTGTTATTCAATTATATGGGTTATTATAAATGATATTGGGTCATTATTACATGAAATAAAGATCATAAAAATCAATCATTAACATATTTATGTCGAACACAAAGTCAGCAGGGAGTTTTGGTATATGAATGTTTGAGATACATTTTGGTGTAGTTAAATAATCATCATGGGTTTAACAAATGATAAGATCATGATAAGAAATGATTGAAATTATTCCAATTATGAGTGAATATTTTATTTTTTGTATTGATTTATCATTTAATGATAATGTGTTTATTTTTTAAAATACTTGAAAAAGATAGATTTCGATTCAGTTGAGTGGAATTTCCAAAAAATGGTTTGAAAGAAGAAATTTTTGAAATTTAAAAATCATTTTGGTGATTTATGTGATATGATAAATATAAAATCGATATGCCTTTAGTTTCTAGATAGTGACAATACATAGTGTTTTATTCTTAATATTAAATATGCCACTAATAGGAGTTATAGAATACAACTGGGAGAGGATTCTATGAATAATGTCACACCTAAGATTTATGTGAACCAATAGCTAGTCCAAATTATTTTTCATGATTTTCAAGATATAAATAATGGGAACATGAGTGATGAAACAATGATTGAAGATCATTCTATTCAGATCTAATAGTAGATTCCACTCATCTTTACGGGTGATTTAGAGATGGGTAATATAAAGGAGTGGATGAATATGATTAATTTAATCCTCAATTTTGTAGGCACACCTGCTAAGTTGAAATTCAAGTAATAAATCTAGATGATAGAGGATGTCTCCCACCAAAGGTTGGATTTAGATGTTTAGGGTAAATTTTACCAAGGAATTGTAGGAGTGGATTTTAATGAATTGTTCATCAAAAAATTATATCCTCAAATGTTCATAATTTCTAGATTGATAAACATCATAAGTTACAGGTAATAGAACCTCACAATTATATATTATGATGATAATTTTTTTAATTTAGTGTACCATTCACTATATGTTATACTGTGTTCATCCTATAGGGAGGAAATGATTGAATATCATTTGAGGCCATAGATTTTCTCAATGATTCAAATGTTTCGTATATTTTATTACATCAATATGGTTATTAGATAGATGGTGGAAGATAGAGATTTCTCATGAAAAATTATTTTTTGAAGAATGATTATATATATGGGAATTGGAGATAACTCCAAGTTTGAGAATAAATTTGAGATGGAATCCAACAAAAAAAGTGTTAGTATAAACAAAAATATAATTTTTGGATACATGATTTCTTCCTCCTAAACTAAAGAATATTACGGGATGTAGTCAATTTGGTTATTTTTATCATATTAATAGATATTGTCATTCACCACCATGATACTATTACAATTGAAACTATATGGGATCATCATCAATTTTATTATAGTATAACTCTAAAGTGAGGTTAGTGGGAAGCATATCACACTATTCAGGAATCTTATGTTTAATGGAAAACTGATGCAGAAAAATTCTCATTAGCAGAATATAGAAAGACATAGTGATTACAGAAATACCATAACCCATCCACTAGTGTAATCTCCATAGGGTAACAAAGATAAAGGTGCACTGAGTAAACATTTGTATGGAGTTGAGAAAATGATCAGGAATGATCAATATGGACCATTTATAGTGAGAGGTACAATTATTTTTAATATATCCTTATCTATGATTGGTTTTATTTGAATTCATATAATTCGTTTGTTGCTTATAAAGATTTCACTATTGTTGGTTTTCATGTTTATATGATTCATTCTATTTTGAATTATTATTCTTATAATGGACTAGTTGAATGTTGATCAATTATGTGAAAATTTTCTTCTATAACTTCTTGGGGGATGAAATGTTATCGTATTTATCCATTATTAATAACAATGTTATAAAATTAATATTGGGTATGGATTGGTTGACCATGATCAAATATCACATTGACTATCAATCCACAGGGTTAGTTTTATAATTGATGATGATGTCAATCATATATTTAGAGGATATTATAATGTAAAGGTAGGAGAGTAGGTATTTTTACAAGTGATGGGAAATATCTCATACTAATTGGAAAATTTTACCTTAGCATTAGTGGATGAGATTTGAAATATTGGCCTTCCAATAATTATAGATCAGTTTCCTGATGTTTTTGTTGATAATTTCTCATGATTTCAACCTAAATGTATTACTTTATATTAAGATATATATCTTACTAGATGAAATTCCATTATAAAATTTTATTATCATATTGAAAAAATAGAATTAATGTAATTGAATTTCTTATAGGATGTGATATATAATAAATGAATCATTTGATCTCGTAAATATATGTGGGAAAAAGTTATTATTTTTTTTGAAAAAGGAGAGAAGAAAACTAAGGCATTTTGATGATTATCATAAACATAAATAAGTTATGATAAATAATCAAAATCCAATTAGATGTTGCGATGATATATTAAATCAATTGAGGGGGCCTAGTTGATATTTATTATAGTCTTTCATAAAGGTATCATGAAATATGCGGTCAGTAGGGGGATAATCTTATAATATCTTTTAAGAGTAAATATTGAAATTATGTGTATGTAATTATGAGTTTTTTTACTAAATGCACATACCATATTTATGCAAATGATGTATTAAATATTTCAAGGGTATTAAGATTCCTTTCTGGTGATATTTGGAGATTACATACTGGTATATTATATGACAATGGATTTGTGTGAGAAACATTTGGAGATAGTGTCAGATGTCAATATGGAGTTTAATTTGTACACCAAATTATCAATGTGTGATTTTTGGAATCAAGAATAATTTTCCATTTCCAATTGTTATCTATAGTAAATTTTTCATGTATGTTGTAAATAAAGAGACTAAAATTTTTGGAAACAATCAATGAATTTCTATAATATATGTTTTTCCATGGTATTACTTGTTATAATAAATAATTTATTTATGAATTTTTTGGAATATATTCACCAATTAAATATTTATGAATGAACAATGATAATTTACAATGAAACCATGAATGTCCATAGACTTTTTAAGAGCATAAAATTAACCTTACATTATCATTGATCTTCATATTTCTAGAATCTATAGAACGATAGGAGGTATATTTTTAATTTATCACCATATATTTCAAGTAAGTAACACATTATTTATGTATTTTAATTAAATAATTTTTTTGGAAGACATTTTTTGGGGATTAGATGACTTTTGAAATGTTTTTGGGCATTTTCTAGAGGTTCATGGTTTGATCACATTTAGTACATACCATGATACTCCTACAACTAACAATTTAAATTTAGGTAATTTACCTTTGGTATTCACTTGAAAAGATGAATTATTTGGCCAAACAATGTTGAAAAAAATAAAAATTGATAAAAGTGGAAGTGAGTGAAAATAATAATAGATCAGTGTTTTCCTTACCATGTGATCCATCCATGGAAGGGTGTTGGGTAGATGTGTCGAGGACAATGAAGGAAGACATTTTCCTAACTATATTACCCAACCATTCACTTTTAAAATCTATCTCCTAAAAAAGTGCGTCACAATAATTTTTAATCCTGTAACTCTATTTATATTTTTTTACACTAGACATAATTTTCATTCTCGAAAAGGACGTGGAGACTCTCACCATGGATTCATGAGTGATATGATGGAATATATTGGTGAATTTAAGGTCATATTGCTCAGGGAGTCATTATTATTAGTGGGTTTCATTAGAACTAACATTCTTACCTATCTTGGATTTGTAGATCATGTCTGTTGAAGATCTATTTAATATATTTTAATCAAATCATCAAGATATTGGGTTTTACAGATGATAGGGTATAAGAACCAAGGAATTTTTTTGGTGACCCATCATTGTTTTGTTGAAGAATATGTTTAATTTTTGTTTTCTCCATAATTCCCAAATTAGGTTGCTTCACTCATGAAGTATTTTTATATAATATTAATTAGAAGATTAAATTTGATTTAATATCATGAAATTTACTATGTAATTGTTATTAAAATCTTATTATAATCCTTCAATATTGATGGTTTATGAAATTGAAGATTTTTTTTTCAAAAATTGTGTTTTTAATGATTTTAAAATTAATTTTTTAAAATTGAATTGTTTTTTTGATTATGGTAATTGTATTTGTGAAAACAATTTTAATAAAAATATTGTTTTATTAAAATGGTTTCCCATAATTGGTTTGGAATGGTTTACGCCTGATTAGATGGTGTGCTTTCATTTTCATTAATATGGCCCTACATAGGTGGTGTGTTCCATTGTGGAAACAAAATATCGTTAACTTTTGATTACATAGAATATAAAAAAGTGACTACTCATGAATATGGAACTATCACAATGGAATTAACATGTGGATATGTTGATATATGTATATGTGAAATGGGATGGGTTGGACAAAATGGAAGATAGTGAAATGGTTTAATTTTTTTTGTTTTCTAATAATGAAAATATATTTTCTTTGGGAGAACTATTTTTATGAAATTTTTTATATATTATATTAAAAAAAATTTATTTTTTATATATATGGTTTTACATAAAATGTAAAACGTGTTCTATACTAAAAGCATGAGTATAGAAGAAATTTGGAGTAAACCTACTCAATTTAATTACACATCCCTTCTTTGTAATGTGAGTGCTATTATAGATATTTTTTATCAAGACACAATTAATGTAAATGTATGTCATTTCATAATTGAGGCTTTGTTACATAGTGGGATGGATTTTAGTGTTGGATGATGGAGCATGTTAGGAGATATGGAGTTATGTCTTTATCTTCATTAATATTTTGACTTTATTCTTCTACATTGGTACTCTAATATTGATCATAGTGTACATTGATTTTGTTTTCATTCAGTACTACTTGAGTTGTATTACATTATTATCATGAATCATATAATATTATTGGTTATGGTATTCATGTTAGAGGTTTTTTTATTTTGAAATAAAAAAATATAATCCCTATTTTATAAAATCCATTGGAATTTATTTCTAGTCAATGATATATTGGGGATGCATTCTACATCTATGAAGCAATTTAACACTAGCTTAATACAATGTTTATTGGTGGGATGTCATAATTAGTATTATTCAATGATTTCAAATTTATCATTTTGGGAAAAATGCTATTAGTTTCATCAATCCATGTATATTAGTTGTCTCGTTCGTGGAGATGAAAATTCATTCTGGTTTAGTCCTTGATTTGGGATGGTAGTAATGTGTAGAATTGGGTAAATAAGTGTTTTAGAAACACTTATATAAGTGTTATCTCAATTTCATATCATTAGATGACGGTAAGAGAATTTCGTGCATTAATAGAAATGAAACCCCACTAGAAGTGTATATATCATTTTGATTAATGATTTTTTATTTCATGAAAATAAGTTGATTCTTTAAAAATACTGAAACTATTTTAAAATTTCTTATTTAGGAATGGAATTATTGTCGTATTTTAAAATTGGTCATAATTTAAAAAAAATGGAACAATTATAAAAATTTATTTGAAATTAGATGGTGTGGAATTTTGGAGTTTACTTAATATAATAGTTGTGATGTGTATTAATATGAAATTTTGAAGGCTTTAGTTTCTATAGAGTGAGACATAATGGATTTGATGTTTGTTATAGAAATCCTAATGTCATAGTCATTATACAAACCAAATGGAATCGGCTATTGAGAATCTGGTTGAACATGATTTAACGGTGAACCAACAGCTTCATCAAAGTATAGTCCAATCCTTTCAGGATATCGGTAGTAGGAACATGTGGGATGATCCATGATAACTGGAACATTCCATTCAGTTACTATTGTAGAATACTTCTTATCATTCAAGGTTATTCAAAACTATAGATGGAATATTTTTTATTGAATAGGGTCATTCCAATATTTGATTTCTGAGGAACACCAGTAGAGGTGAATTTGCAGATGGAAATATACATGCTGAAGGAACTAAAATTTCAATTATCATATTTAGATGTTCATGCTAAATTATACCATGGAATCACAAGGAAGTATGTAAAATAATTTATCTAAAAAATTATAAACTCATACATTCATGTCATTTTGAACTAATGAATTTTTCAGCTTGAAGAAATAAAATCATTGATAGGTAGATTATAGGGATATTATAATGAATTAATTCATCCTTTCACCTAAGTGTAATGATAATGTGTCCTTAATGGAATTTATTTTTTAGTCATGGATAAAGAAAGAGATTATCTTGATTTTTTATGTTATTGCTGATGGATTATATATAGTTTTTCAATAGGGAAAAGGGGTAAAGATATATATCCTAAAAATGGGGGGAGGAATCATGGTGATTCCTATTGGAAATGGTGGTAACTCTAATGTGTGGAATAGGTAGAAGGGGAAAACCATTGTTCAAGGTGGTTTAGTGAATCCAAATTAGAGGGTTGGATCAGTGAATATTCATCAAAGACACAATTATAATTGTGGATGTTTACAATGTGGTTATTTTTATCACATAAAGCATGATTATACAATAACTCCAAGACCATTCCGTAGTTGCATTTGAATTGTGAGTCTTTAGATATATTATAGAAACGCCCAGAGATTTTGTTTTTGGGACAATTATCATGTGTCACATACATCAAATTCTTTTGTTGGAAAAGAGAAAATGAATTATTATGATCATTATAATCGATATAGATACATTGTCTTTAGAATATTATGACTGCTTAGTAAGGAAAATCTAAACTAGACAATAAATAACAATGTGCATCGAGTAAAAAAATATAGATCTAAGAAAGTTATTGTGGATTATTAATTTAGACCATCGATGATGATAGGTAGAATTTCTTTTAAATAGACCCTTATGAAATACTTTCTACATGGGTTCATTCCCTTCATTTATTGCTTCCCAAGTTTTCTCTTTTATAGGTTCAATTGTGGATATGTTTTTTTTTATTATTTGAAACTATAAAATCATCTTAGTTAATCTGAATTTTGATTATTTATGGGTAACACTTGTTCGAAAAATAGTGATGGTGATTTGTTGGTTTTTAATTTATCAATGACTGATATTATTGTATATTAAATGATGATAAGTATATATTGGTTTCTAATGTGGAAGGCTCAAATATACTATTGTACTATAATGGTTTTTTTTATGACTGATGCTGGTGATGAGCATATATTTATTGAATAAATTAATTTAAAGAATGATGAAATGATATTTATGGAACCAGAATTTTTAACGATCCCATAACAATTAGAATATTTTACTTTATAAATTATGGAATAGATTGGTAATAATATCTTTCCATGAGTTGATGATTAGTTTCTAGATTTTTTTCTAGAAATATTCATGGGATTCCATAGACAAGAAAATTGGAGTTTATGATTGATCACATTCAAATAACTAGTCTTATTTCCCTTACATCATCACAAATGGATCTGGAAAAAATTAATATCAGTGATGGTGTATTTGGAAGAGCTCCAAATTAAATAGTTTATTTTTTATAGCATGTGTCCATGGGAAGAACTGATCTATTTTGTCAAAAAGATGTATGGAATTGTTTTGTTGTGTGTATATTATAACAAGCATAAAAAATTTATAATAAACAATCAATATCCACCCTATTGGAATGATGAACTATTTGATACATTCAGAAGATCCTAATTGTAGTCTAAAATTAAATTGAGATAAATATATCACAAACTACGAGTTGGAAAGGATGATATTCTAGTGGAAAAATTCAAGATTATATATGGTAATTATCATTATGTGGTCAAGACATTCAGTCTTACGATTAATGTAAAAGTCTTTAAGGAATTGATGAATCACATATTTGAATGGTATATTTATCATCATGGGGTTGTATTTATCAATTAATTGTTATTGTATTCATTGATAATGTAAGTGAATTAGCAATAATTTCCTACAGTGATGGAAATATTTATGTACCATCATCTATATGAATGTTTATCAATGTATGATTTTCATATTCAAGAGGTATGTTTCTGTGTCCTAGTATTCTTTGAATTATTTATTTTTGGGGAAAAAAGTTAAAGATGTTGTAATGTAAGAACCCGAATCTTCTTCTCTAGTATTTTTTTGCTTTTTTGTTAGTTTTCTAGAAAAAGATGAAAATCTGGAAAAATATGGAAATTTTCATAATACAAGCCATGTACATTATTAGTACATGCCATGTACTTTGATGTCTCTCAAGGATGTGTGTTGGTCGTGTCATTTCCACACACATAGCCATGTGAGTTTGATTTGTAGGCTGCCTAATTCGGAGAATGGAAAAGGCAAGTACACGCAGTGTACTCTAGATGTATAAGAAATGTATTTTATTTTTTTTTTATCGTTAAATGGGTCAGGGTCACGTCTTAACCCCCAAAATGTCTTATTCTCTAGCTTCATCGACCAAGAGTGAGGGTACATCCATATATATTATCTAAGCCGCCGATTTGTCATCGGTTATCTGAATCGAACACCGTCGGTTGCAATAGAATCGCAGCGGTGAGTTCTTGGTTGTTCTTTGGACATGTTTCAAGATTATTTCTCTTATTATAGTTATATGAGGTTGAACAATTTAGTCATTTTTGTATATCTACTCCACTATAGGTTGATTTATAGGATTTAGTTCAAGTATATCGATCTCATAGGATCGAGGTAGGTGTTTTGTTGCATTACGTTGAATGTATTTGAGTTTTTCTGCAAAAAGTGTCGGATTCCCATCTTTCGGGTATATCGGGTTAGGGTTTGTATCGTGTATTATTATTTGCCTTATATTTATTTGGAGTATGAGGATATTATATGAATAATTATTTCTTGTTAGCATGTTTGAGGATCACCCCCTGGGTGTTTTACCTTGTTTCGGTTGTTTATCGCAGTTTGTCTTAGGTTTCCTGTGAGATAGACCTTGTTGCGTTGATTGTCTGCCTTAATATAATTTATTTCATGTCCTTCCTACTATTTATATGCTTTTTATGAATTTTATCTATTATCCAAGTAGTTTTTTATCTTACATAGGGATGTTGACAGTCGAATACGCATGACTAGACTATTTGGGTCTGTGTGAACCTGGTGCGGTAGACTAAAGAGGGAATTGACGATTATGGGCTTCCCTAAAGAGTCTATTATAAATTAGTATCATTCTCCGGACCTACGGGAATTGTACATTGTTCTTCCTCAGTGTGTCCTTAGTTAGTTATCGAGACTATAGGGGGGATTAGATGTAAGTGACTCTTCAGAGATTTTATAGCTATCGTTACCAGACCGAAGGGAAATTGATAGTGAGAGCTTCCCAGAGTGTATGTGCTTTCGTATACTTGACTAGAGGGGCCTGTAAGTATGAGCCACCCAGAGAGTCAGTGTGAATATTTTTTGGTTGGTTGAGATGAGTCCACCAATCCAAAGAACAAGCTTGGGTTTTTTAGGGCATATTGTTTAGGTAGTCCTCTGAGATACATGTTTGGATAATTTTAATGCCTCTAGAATATAGATATGTTTGCTAGAATCTTCGGTTGATAATTAAATGATTGAATTAAATTAATAAATATATTGGAATGGATATTTGTAGGATTTATTAATTAGTGTATTCTTGTTTCTCTACTTCTTTTACTTTGGATACACTTTCTATATTTCTCACTGACAGTAGGGCACATATCTTGTGTTTTTTCCCTACTAGGATTAGTCTCACACCCTGTTTGGCTCCCGATTTTCTGCCCAAACTGGTAATATGATTACATGTGAGGATAGGGATTGTGGCACTTCTAATTCAGGTGAATTATTTCTAGTTAGAGGTGGTGATCATGGGGCTGAGACTAGGCTTGCTATCTTGTAAGAGTTTTCTCTTTACTTTTAGTATTTGATTTCTGTTGTACTTCAACACGTTTCTTTGTTTACTGCATTCCATAGATACATGTACCCTACTGCATCATTATTATATTATACATTTCTCTTACTATTTATTTTTAGTTGTTGTGTGTTGTTTAATATTTCTTCTATTTTTTATGTTTATCCTTCTGTTGTATACTTACCAAATGAGGGAATAGTTTTCCCAATTACTCACCAAGGCCCTCTTTGTTAGTCAGTAGCCTCTGGCGTTTGGGGAAACGCACATGTGGTCATGTGGTGAACCGGGTACATGGAACCAGTGGAGTGTCTCCGGATTCAGGTCATTATAAAGTGCTATCAAAGAGAGGTTCTTTCCTTTTCTATTTACTTATTGTTTAGTATCATTATATAGGGATAACACTGAATTGGTAAAATGTAAAATAGATATGCCATGGAGTTCTAGAACCCATGTACAGGGAAAAAGCCAGGTTACCTCTAATATTGAATTCTTCAAGATTTTCAAATGTTACAGTTTACCGGATATCACCATTGGGTGGTGTACTTGTGTTGTGTTGTTTTTGTTTATATGATTGTTGTTATATCTTGATGCAACCTGATGAGATGAGGGTATTCCATCTAATGCATTATATAGGCACTTGTCATAAAATCACATGTCATGCATTTTTCCTTTCTGTCTAAATTGAATTAGAAATTGCATGATGTTGTGATAGAATTTGTTATCAACTATGCATGATGTTGTGATATAATCTGTGATAGAATACCTTCTATGTTGATAAGGTATCGTTTGATTAGAGGTTCGTTATCGTAGACGCAAAACATTGGTAATTGAGGTTTTATGAGCCCTAGAGGATTGGAATTTAGTGGATTGGGAGTTTTTTATACTGTTTACTTGTTATATGCATTGTTATTATGCCAAGCATTGATTCGAAAGGAATATGGGTTACCACGGTTAAGAATTTGAAACCTTAACGCATGTTTTTCTTGTGTTTTTTGGGCTCCGGTGCAGTTCTGAAGCTACTGTCTGGAAAAACCCAGAATACAGGGCGTGTACTTTTTGAATACACGTCGTGTAGTTTTTAGTACTGTTTCTCACTATATAGGTAGGGAAACCGGGTTGTGAAATTTCTTGTAGGAACATTCCGTGTAGTATGACTTGGTTATCCTGCTGTGTCATGAACAACACGGGCAAAGGATTTCCTTCAATTTCACTTTGTGTCCCTCAAGAACATGTCGGTATAATTGACTATGGAGCAGGCCATGTAGCTAAAAACAAGGGTCGATGCTACCCTTCTTTTACATGACATGTCCATCAGGAAAACTCCATTTTGTTTCAGACATGCATTAGTCTGGGTTACTAAAAACACGGGCTAGGTAAGGCATGTCTTGTACATACTGTTTCTCCATTGAACAGGCCATTTAGTTTTGTCATAGTGGAGCCATGTGACCTTGTCGTGTTGCTGAATACGTGGGTTGGGAAATCTGCATGGAAAGACACTGTGTACCATGTTGACATGCCATGTAGTAGTGGTCTCTGTACTATTCCATTTGACTAAGGACATAAACATGAGAAAATTCTTAAGGACTCACTGTGTAGTAGACAAAAACGCCGTGTAGATTCCTGCTGGGATAGTCTGTGATCCTAGCCGTGTAGGAGTAACCAGGCATGAATAAAAAGGGTTAGTGCATGTCATTTAGTTTGAGAACATGTCGTATAACTGGGTGGTTTACACATCCATGTATGGCCAAGGTATATGACCAGGGTAAAATTTAAGGAATCGCGTCGTGTAGTGGTACTACACGCTGTGTAGTCATGTTTTCCCGAAATTTTAGAGTTTTTTCTCTCATGTTCTATTTTACTATATTAACTTTCAACTATGTTCATCATTAATGATTGTGTACATGTGACCATGTTGGCTCATGCTGCTAAGATGTCCTCCCGTTGCACGTCAGGAACAAGGTAGTGATTGTACGTCTGATACGGTAGACTAGGGACTACCAGTTGTTCCGCCTATCATTCCAGACATGGAACCTGCAATGATTCCAGAAACTAGTGCTGACGCTCAGTTCAGAGACGGTTACATGTGATTCTTGTAGATCATACAGGGATCTCAACACCCTGCCCCATTTATGGCAGAGAAGACGTGGGTTTTTCAGCAGCATCATCCTCCCACGTTCACAGTGGATGGAGGAACATAGGCTGCAGAGTCATGGATAGAATCCATTCTATCTATCTTCGAGCACAAGGTGAAACCTTCAAATAGAAGTGTGATTCTTGTTACTTATATGTTGCGAGATTCCTCTAAGTGGTGGTGGGATGTGGTTTTGAAGGATGTGAACCAACATGTTATGGCTTGGGACAAGTTTTAGCGTACATTCTACGACTACTTCTACCCAGTGATGCTGATGGATGACAGAGCCAGAGAGTTCATGATCCTTTTATAGGGTACTCTCATAGTTATGGAGTATTCTGATTTCATCATAGAGTTACATCATTTCACTCATGTTCTTCCGAATGATGATTTTTTTTAGTGAGGAAGTTTGAGGAAGGCCTCAAACCTCACATTAGATCATTGGTGAACAACTTTCAGTTGACTTATATTGCTCTTATAGTCTACCAGGTGCCTATCACGAAGATAAATCTGAGGTAGACTGGAGCTGTGTACCAGGGTGGTTCAGCTTCTAGGGCTGATTTGATTCAGATAGAGAGCAGGAAGCGCCACCGAAAGTCTAAATAAGGCGACTTGAGGAAGCGAGGTATTCCTTCTGGAAGACGGGATCTTCCCTCTGGCAACCATGTGGTGTGCTGTCAGTGTGGAAGAAATGGGAATAATAAGCCTCAGTACTAGAGAGACCCATTGGATTGCCGATCTTGCGGCAAGATGGGTCATCTGCATCGTTTTTTCAAGGTTCTCCTTCCAGCGGCTAGTAAAGGAGGATTAGTTTTGACTCCACGTACAGGAGCAGGATTACCAGTTCCGCATCAGACTGGGGGCTAGAATTCTTCAGGTTGATCAGGCCAGGGTAGAGGCTGTAGATGAAATGGTCATGCTCATGGATGATCATCTAAGGGATCTTAGGCTGCTACACAGGTCTGCGGTGGAGGCCAGTCTTTTGCGGTAGAGCAGATTAATCAAGAGCAGGATCTTGGACCTTCTAAAGTTCAAGGTATGATTTTGAATTCTCAGTTTTATCCTCTTTACTTTTCGATAAAGGATCTTCTCATAGATTTATTTCTGTGAATACTGTGTAACTCCATAGACTTACTATTTATAATTTTGAGGATATGATGACGTTTGACACTCCCCTGAGAATTATAACTACTAGCGTGCATCAGTGACTGGACAACCCCCTTGAGGTTGGTGGGTGTCATTTTTCATGGAGTATTTATGCATTGGAGATGAAAGGCTATGATTTCATTCTCAGGATTGACTATCTAGTTTCCTTCTAGGCCTTTTTCGATTTCAATCATCGTAGGGTGAGTTTCACATCACTAGAGGGAAGATCTTTTCTTCACAAGGGCGAATGGGATGTATAGGGTAGCAGAGATGGACCAGAGCGTCATGGGTTGGGTGGTGTTACTGTAACACCCTAGGATTTTATGAGATATATATTTTTTTAATTTCTTTCTTATCTTCTGTTGTACGCTACGCCAATATGATCTTGTACTTTTCGCAACACCATATTAGCTTGTTGTATACATAACTCTATGTTGGGCTCGTGTTACACACAATTTCATGTTCGTTTTGTGGAAATTATTCTACGCAACCTTAAGTATAGATTTTTTTAGTGTATAAATGAAAAATGTTTTTATTATGTTATACACAACACCAAACAAAAATTTCACTACACACAATACTTACTAAGATTTCATTACACTTAATCAAGACCTTCCTCGATAGCAAGTGTAGTACACAATACCGTGTTTCACTAAACGAGGGATTATTATAATATTATTATAAACTAGCCGTTATGAATAGTAATATCCGATTTTTGAAATATTATAAATTTTATCATTCAAAGTGGACATCATTTTTGGATTCAGAATATCAAAATTAGCCTAGGGTGAATTTTTTGTATTTTTTTGAAACCATTCAATTTTTGATGAATATTGAAATCACTGGGTTTCTATTTAAAAACCAACTTTTTATTTAAATAATTATTTATTTTCAATAAATTTAATTTAGGTAAAAATTGATACATAATACATATATATGTTCAATTTAATTCATTGGATTCATTTTATAATAATTTTTGATATTAAAAAATTTTATTTAACTTTTCACCGTCTTTTACCCACCTCCTATGAGAATTTTAAAAATTTACATAAAACTTAATTTTACCTCTTCTATGAGTGGAATTTCGTAAATCCGAGAGAAACGGTTAATATCAAAGAGTAAAATCTGGTTCAATAAGATGAAAATAATTTTTGGTGAATAGTAACTTTTAACTTTTAGTTACCACAGTTAAAAGTAAATATGATAATTGAGGGTAAAAATGATATTACTATTACCATAAAACATGACCTAATTCTAATGTATAAGTGTAATTCGACCAAAAAAACCTTAGGAATAAAATATGTCCATTTAGGTCTACTTGGATTAGATTATGACATTTATTATTATTTTATTTAAAGAATAGTTAAATAGTTAAAATCAAAGCTTAATAACTAAAATATTTTTAATATAGGGTTATACATAAGATAAATTGGACTATAAATATTAAATAGAGATCAAAAAAGATTTCCTACATGATTTTATTTTATTTATAATTTTTAGACATTATATAATTTAATTTATTAATGACACAATGATGATGGAGTAATTACCATATTAATAAATTATTAACATAAATGAGGTTATAAATACCCATATAAATGTAATATATGACTTTTAATTAATTACAATAATTTTATAGGTTAATATAACACTTTATTATTAATTTAATTAAATTTTTTTTAAATAATCATTCTGATCTGATTTTCACAAAAATCAATTACCAAATACTATCAAAATTGACATAAAATTGTTTTTAAAACAAATATTATATTATTAATTGATATATATTACTAAAAATATAAGGTTCAGCCAAAAGTCTTTTATAATAATATATACGACATTAATTAACCAATTTGGTTTCTATTGGTAGTTTATAGTAAGTTTATTAACCATATAGTGTATGAAAACAAGAAGACACGGTAAAAGTTAAATTATTTATCATAGAGTTAAATCTGAATGATAAGGTTAAAATGGTAATCTAAACATGTTTAAAATATATTGGTTGATAGTATTTCGACCCATACCCACTTTATCTTTGAAATAAGTAACTTTGGAGCCATTATAAACCGAATATGACTTTATTATACATTAATAGTTTATGTTTTTTCTAAGGTGCTCATATCCTCCCTTATAAACAGACGCCTCCTCGCTCTTCTCTTTACACAACATTGAGCTTTCAATATCGGCAATACCCTTCCCATTTCTCTTCTCCACATACCTAGAAACATTATGAAGGTTATCTTCTTCTCAAAAGACCAACTCTAGTCCCATAAGAGGAAGCTTAAAAGAGATGCGTTAAAGAGGAGGAAATCTCTTCTACCGATTCTTTCATGTTTCTTTCTTCTTCAACTTCTTCTTCTTTAGATATTACATTATAAAGTAATAACATCAGTATAAATAATATAATGATATTTTATTATAAATATGAAACAACCCCATTTCAAATTCTATCCATCCTACAGAAAACGAAATCATCGTGTGTGGGTACGTAGAGAATATCGTATCCACGCCGTGTTGTAATATGTTTTTCCACCACCACCTTACTTGGATGGGTATAATGGTGTAATGAATAAATATATATAGTTATTATAACATCATAATTATTCTGATATATTATATCATCCACTCCAATTCAATTAAATAATTACGGGAATGATATCATCTCTCGTTTCGTATGTACGGATTACCGTCTCCACGACACGATGAGATTCATTCTCCATGTTAACCACTCAAGAATGATTATAATGTTCATATAATGATTAATAATGATTATATGAAATTATAAAGCTACTTAATTGATGTATATATATATATATGTCATCTACTTACTTCCAGCCAAGTCAATAAGGAAAGGAAAACCGTATTCAAGCGTACATACGACCTACAATCTCCATGAACGGTGTATTTCATTCCATTTATCGATCTATCATATATATTTATATACTGAATATATATTATATATAAATCATGTTTTACATTATAGAATTAAGTAAATCAGTATATGAGTAATAATATCAAGAACAATAAATCGAAACACGTACGGTAAATGAAACGATTTTACCCAAAACACTGCTTTAACATTAAATTTACAAAAGAACGGGTAATATAACGTCATAAGTGAACCATATATGATATCATAATGGTGAATATGGTTCTTTAATAATTCAATGACCTTATTTAAATAATTATATAGGTGGTTCAGATTCATATGAAGCATATCAAACATATGTTAACAGATAACTCTTCCAATCTCGTTTTTTATCTGAGATTGTTTATTTGTATGTATTTACTGGGGTTATATTTATCATCCATGTTACTATTTTCAAAAAACTATTTCATATATGTTTAATTTCCTTTTAACCCATTTTTTATTTTTACAATAAGGTATGTAATGAATTTTTCATTTGTTTACGTTATGAGGTACTTTATTTGACTTTTCTGACCCAAGTATGAGAAGAAAGTTTTTTTACTTATACAGCATGAATGCATTTTTATGGTTTCATAACGCCTAATTTTCAGGAAGATTCCTCTACAATATTTCATGTTTATTTTCAAAAAAATCATTTTCTTTTAAAATTTCAATGAATTTTTTGAAAAGAAAATGATTTGGAATAAGAATGGATATTTTTTTCAAGAATTAATTTCATGTGTTTTATCAAAACTATTTTCCATCTAAGATGACATTATTTTATATGTATATGTTTCAAGTATAATGTCTCTATAATTTACATGGTTTTATTTGGATTCTGATGAAATGATATCCATTGTTTATATGAATTATGTTTTGATGGGATGATGTTTGGAAACCCATTTTTTATTGGGTTTGAATGAATGATTTATGTTTATTTTGTGGCACATGAAAGAATGATTTCATTATGAAATGGGTGGGACTTATATCTCCCTCCAATGCATTGGTTAAAGATTTAAATATCATGAGATACACATTGCTGGAACGATAAGTTAATCCAGTTCAGTGAAACATGACTGGAACGAGGAGTAATCTTGATATAGTAAGTGACTTTGTCCATAAAGATGGTCTTGGAAGGAATGCCTTGGCTACTATAGAAATCAATACATGCGCTTAATGGTTTCCACAATTACATGTTTTATTCTGATTCTATTTTATCATGACTGATGTTTCTTTATGATCAATGCCTTACGTACTGCCATGTTTTATGTCATTGCTTAAGATTTTGATGTTTAAATATTATGTTCTTGTTTTGATGTTCAAATGTATATGGTTTTTTTCTCCATTCTTACCCTTATTGAGAATTTGAGCTCCCCCTTTATATGTTTTCTTTTCCCCCATGATATAGAGAAAGGTATTTGGTAATTAAAAAAGAGAGGAAGATCATTGTTGGTGATGTTGAAGATCTTTCACCAAGATTAGAAGATTATACTCCATGTTTCAAAAGACACTAAAATATTACGGTCCTTGTGTGTCTGTTTTTGTTAGGTATTATGAATTCCGAAAAAGTAATGTAATGTCCATGTACATCATGCTTTGGGTATCTATAGTTGGAATCAGAGGAACAATTTAGTTAACCTTTGGAAACTAGGATGCGAAAAACATTAGTGAGAACCCTAGAGATATTTCTATGGTTTGTCTAGGGATGTCCCGAAGATTAAGTATATGTATAGGTTATAGTCCTACAATTATGATAACAATATTATAATTAAACCTAAGTTGTTAGATATTGAAGTTACTCTGCCTTGATTATGATTTTTCCTCTCACACTATACTTTTTGGGCTTTAGAAAATGGATGGAAACATGATGATTCTCGATAATGTAGGATATGATGGACAATGGAATGATATTATTCATGAGCAACAAAATGAAATTGGATTTTTAATTCCACATATCATTATTATGCCTAATCAGAAATCTCATTATATGATAAATAATATCAACTTTGATATGTTCCCCAAATTAGATAATAAAATAAAGATGGAGTTTCATGATGATCATAGAGGAAAGAAAGATCAATTCACCTCATGTAAATCATGTGGGAAGAGGAATCAGAGAGAATGTTTCAAAGGAAATGGAATATTCTATGGGTGTGGAAAGGAAGGAAACAAATCTAGTAATTGCAAAGGAAAAGGATCAATTAACACCATGGAAAATGATAATGGTATTGTTGAGACATAAACAATGGTTAAATGTTTCAAATGTGGAATGTACAGGCATTATTAAAACCAATTCCCAAAGGGATTGTCTCATGAAGAGAATCTGCATGGTCTTTTGGGTAGTATTTATGTTGATGATGATGAAGAGAATACAAATGATATATGAGATGAAAGAATTATTGAAGCTCGGTCAATGGATTAATAAGGTAGTGGAATGATTGCATGTTTATCAAGAGTAATGTTGCATAAGTAATCTCATGTTACAATGGAAGAAAGAGACATCTAAGGATTGTTACACTATTGCATTTCCTTGAGTTTTTTAAAGTATATGATGAATGGTACTGATAACCATGATAGGTTTTTCAGATATTTTTTGAAAGAACCTAATATGCGAATAAAGAAGGGATAAGGAGATAATGAAATGTTTGATAGTATTAATGAGCTCATGACTTATATATGGACAAAGTTATATCATGGTTTTAGTATATAAAATTTTCGGAATTTTGGTATATGGAAAGAGATACCTTGTGACAACATTCATGTTTTCTCTATGGTTCAAGAGAATAAATTATTAAGTTATTCACATGTTCGGAATGTGACCAACAAGATATATCGTATGATATATGGGGGATAATTGATGGTATTCAGCTGCTCAGTAGATGACATTTCTAGTAATTGTTTTTTTATACAATGATCTTAGTTATAAGTACTTTGTATAAGTATAAAGATTGGAATGAATTAAGTTTGACATAAAATAGTATTATTTATGGCTAGAAATTTTTTCGATATTATTGCAGGAATGTTATTATAATGTAGTTTTAGAAAAAGGGACAACCTGCAGGACGGGCGACAACCCGTCGCGTCGGACAAGGCTGTGGGAATAGAACCCACAACTGAAGTGAGACATCCCTTTATCGCCTACCACTGGCCTACAGGAAGTCCCTGGTTAGTATAAAATAGTTTTATTTTTTTAAGTGCTATGATAGATGAAGTATAAGTCAATTTTAGAAACCATATACGATTAATCTCAGCATAGATGGACTTATGTATATTTAATAAGTTGTGCTAAACTTTTTGTGGCAGAAACAGATGGAATGACCTAACATTCTATCAGATGATCCGCTAACACTTCATCAATGTCAAATTCAACTTCATTTCTTTAAGAGATGAAGTGGAAATTATTCAAGGCATGAACAACGGTGAGGTTATACAAAAATCATGTAAGTATTTATTTTAATTCCAAAATTCTTCTACATTTGGGAAATGATCATGAAAACCAAAAATTTTGTCTTAGTGCTCTAATATTTGATGAATTAGATGGTACCTTATATCATAAAAGATTTATGGAATTGTGACTATTGGATTTTTTCATAGACATGTGCTCTACCACTCTCCATCAGAACATGATGGTTATATTTTTCATCCATATCAATATTTCTACCTATGTTCTCCTATGTGGAAACCCAGTGATGAGTAAAACTAGGTAACCATTAAATATCGTAATTTAAATTTTAAAATTATGTTTTTGTATTTCTTTTTACGATGTGGGCTTCTATAAAAGAAACATTTTTGTAGTAAACAATTTATAACCTCGACGGATTTCGACGGAGAAATTCATTTTAAGAGGGGTAGAATGTAACACCCAAAGATTTTATGAGATATATATTCCTTTTAATTTCATTCATATCTTTTGTTTTACATGATGCAAATATTATCTTGTACTATACACAACATCGTATTAGCTTTCAGTATACGTATCACTATTCTTGGCTCATGTTACACACAATTTCAAGTTCTTTTTGTGGAAATTATTCTACGCAACATTAAGTATAGATTTTGTTTAATTTATAAATGAAATATGATTTGATTTTATTATACACAACACCAAACAAATCTTTCACTACACGCAGCACATATTTGGCTTGAACTACACGTAATCGGGACCTTCTTCTATAGTGTGTGTAATACGCAATACCGAGTTTCACTAAACGAGATATAATAATATTGTTATTATGAACTAGCCGTTATGAATAGTAATACTCACTTTTCGAAATTTTATAAATTTTATATTTCACAATGGACTTCATTTTTGGATTCGGAATATAGAAATTATCCTAGGGTTAATTTTTGGTATTTTTCTGAAAATATTCAATTTTTGATGAATAGTGAAAAGACTAGGTTAGTATTTAAAAACCGAATTTTTATTTAAATAATTATTTATATTATTTAAATTTTTTTAGGTAAAAATTGATACATAATACCTATATAAGTTGAATTTAATTCATTGGATTCATTTTATAATAATTTTAGAAATATGAATATTTTATTAAACTTGTCACCGTCTTTTACCCACCTCCTAGGAGAATTTGAAAATTTACATAAAGCTTAATTTTACCGCTTCTGGGAGTGGAATTTTTCAAAAATATGAGCGACACGGTTAATATCAATGAGTAAATTTGGTTGACTAACAAGAAAATAATTTTTGGCGAATAGTAACTTTTTACTTTTATTTACCACGGTTAAAAATAAATAGTGTAATTAAGGGTAAAAATGATATTATTATTACCCTAACACATGTCTTAATTCTATTGGATATGTTTAATTCTACAAAAACAACCTTAGGAATAAAATATGCATATTTAGGTCCACTTGGATTATATTATGACATTTATTATTATTTTAATTAAAGAAGCGTTAAAATAGTTAAAATCATAGCTTAATAACTAAAAAATTTTAATATAGGTTTATACATAATAAAAAAAGGACTATAAATATTAATTAGAAATAAAAAAATATTTCCTACATAATGGTATTTTATTTATAATTTTTAGACATTAAATAACTTAATTTATTAATGACACAATGATGATGCAGTAATTACCCTATTAATGAAATATTAATATAAATGATGTTAAAAATACCCATATAAATGTAATCTGAGACTTTTAAGTATTTACACTAATTTTATAGGTTAATATGACATGTTATTATTTATTTAATTAACATTTTCTGAACTAATCATTCTGATATGATTTTCACAAAAATCAAATACCAAATAGTGTCAAAATTGCAATAAAATAGTTTTTAAAACAATCATAATATTATTAATTGGTATTCTATTCCTAAAAAACTAAGCATCATCCAAATGACTTATATAATAATATATATGTCATTAATGAACAAGTTGGGGTTTGATTGGCAGTTTATAGTATGTTTATTAACAATATAGTGTAAGAAAACAAGAAGACATGGTAAAAGATAAATTATATAATGTACAGTTAAATCTACTTGATAAGGTTAAAATGGTGGCCTAAACTTGTCTAAAACCTTTTGTTTGATAGTATTTCGACGCATCCCCACTTTATCATAGAAATAAGTCACTTTGGCGCCATTATAATCTGAATGTGACTTTATTATAAAATAATATTTTATGTTTTTCCTAAGGTGCCTCTCTCCTACCTTATAAAAGGACACCACCTCCCTCTTCTCTTTACACAACATTGAGCTTTATGGCTCGGCCAAAACCTGACCATTTCACTTATCCACTTCCATGGAAACATTCTAGAGGTTCTGGTATTCTCAAAATACCATCAATAGTCCCATAAGAGGAAGCTTAAAAAAGGTGTGTCAAAGAAGATGCAATCTCTTCTACCGATTATTTCAAGTTTCTTTCTTCTTCAACTTCTTCTTCTATATTTGTTTCATTATAAAGTAATAAAATCAGTTTCAATAATATACTGATATGTTAAAATATATATTAAACAACCTTATTTCACCTTATATCCATCCTACGGGAAACGAAATCACCGTGCATACGTATGTACGTAATACCGTCTCCAGGCTGTGGTGTAATCTGTTTTTCCACCACCACCTTACATGGATGGGTATAATGTTGTAATTAATAACTATATATAGTTATTATAACGTCATAATTATTCTGATATATTATATCATCCACTCTAATTCAATTAATTAATAATGGGAATGATATCATCGCTCGTGCATACGTACGGATTACTGTCTCCACGACACGATGAGATTCATTTTCCATGTTAACCACTCAAGAATGATTATACTGTTAATATAATGATAAATAATGAAATATATGACATTATAAAGCTACTGAATTTATGTATATATATATATATATGTCATCTACTTACTTCCATTCATGTCAATAAATAAAGGAAAACAACGTTCATGCGTACGTACGACCTATCGTCTCCATGAACAGTGTATTCCATTCCATTTATCGATCTATCATATCTATTTATATACTGTATATATATTAAATATAAATCATTAATTAAATTAAGAAAATTAATAAAATCAGGATATGATTAATAATATCATGAACAACAAATTGAAACACGTATGATAAATGAAACGATTTTACCCAAAACACTGCTTTAACCTGGAATTTACAATAGAACGGGTAATATAAATTCATAAGTGAACCATATATGATATAATAACAATGAATATGGTTCATTAATAATTAAATTATATTATTTAAATCATTATACAGGAGGTTCGGATACATACGAAGCATATCAGACATATGGTAAGGGATAACTTTTCTAATCTCGTTTTCATATCCGAGATTGTTTATTCTTAAATATTTATTGTGGTTATATTTATCATACATGTCCTTGTTTTCTAAAAATGACTTCATGTATCTATAAAGGCCTTTTTTCCAATTTTTTATTTTTACTACAGGGTATGTAATTAATATTTCTCTTTTCTACATTATGAGGTACTTTTTTTGACTTTTCCTCCCAAAGTACGAGAAAATGTTTTTTAACTTATACAGCATGAATGGATTTTTACAGATTCATAACGCCTATTTTTCATGAAGCTTCCACTACACGATTTCCTGATTATTTTCAACAAAATCCTTTTCTTTTAAATTTTCATTGTATTTTTTGAAATGAAAATTATTTTTAATAAGAAAGGATATTTCCCTCAAAAATTCATTTCAAGTGTTTGATCAAAACAATTTTCCATCTATGATTGATATTATTTCATATGTATATGTTTCAAGTATAATGTATCTATGATTTACATGGTTTTATTTTTTTATGATGAAATGATATCAATTGTTTTATATGAATTATGTTATGATGGGATGATGTTTAAGAAACCAATTTTATTTATTGGGTGTGAATGAATGATTTATGTTTATTTTGTGGCACACGAACGAATTATTTCATTATGAGATGGGTGGGACATATATCTCCCTCAAATGCATTGAGTAAAGATTTATATCTCATGAGGTAGACATTGATGGAACGACAAGTTAATCAGGTTCATTGATACAAGACTGGAACGAGGAGTGAACTCGATTCAGAAAGGGAATTTGTCCACAAAGATGGTCTTGGAAGAAATGCCTTGCCTACTATGGAAATAATAACATGTTCTTAATGGTTACCATAATTACAAGTTTTATTCCCATTCTATTTAATCATGATTAATGTTTCTTTATGATTTATTCCTTACATACTTCCATGTTTGATTTCATTGCTCAATATTTTGATGTTTAAATATTATGTTCTTGTTTTGAAGTTCAAATGTATATGGTTAGTTTTATTTTCTCCATGCTTACCCTTACTGAGAATTTCGGATCACCCTTTATATGTTTTCTTTTCCCTAGTATATAAAGAAATGATTTAGGTAAGAAAAAAAAATAGAGGATGATCATTATGGGAGATGTTGAAGATCTTTCACCAAGATTAGAAGATTATATACCGAGTTTCCAAAGACACTAAACTATTACGATCCTTGTGTGTCTATTTTTTTATTTATTAAGTATTCAGCAAAAGTAATGTAATGTCTATGTACATCAAGATTTGGGTCTCTATAGTTATGGCCCAGATTTCTTACTTATATACGGATGACCAGGGGACAAAACAGTTAGATTTTCCTCTAGTGGTTAATCACTTTTCAGATGACTTTCCAGAAGATTTTTCAGGTTTCCCTCCGGAGCGAGATGTAGACTTTTCTATTGAGCTTCTTCCAGGAGTGGCACTGGTGTCCATTCCTCCATATTGTATGGATACACCAGAGTTGCAGGAAATCAAGAATTAGTTGGAGGAGCTGAGGGTAAAGGGTTTTATCTGACCCATTACTTCTCCTTGTGGTTCACATGTCCTGTTTGCGAAGAAGGCATACATCACCCTTAGGCATTGTGTGGATTTTCAGAGGCTAAACCAGTTGACGGTCAAGAACTGATCTCCATTTCCATGGATAGATGATCTATTTGATCATATATGAGGATCCATAGTGTTCTCGAAGATCAACTTGAGATACATGTATCATCGTTTGCATGTCAGACCATTTGATATACCTCTTACTGCCTTCCAGAGTAGGTATGGTATGTATGAGTATTTGGTTATATCGTTCATTCTCACAAACATGCCAGCAGTTTTCATGTCACTGATGAACAGATTTTTCCATCCTTACATGGATTTTTTTTTGGTGGTTTTCATGGACGATATCATGGTGTACTCTCACACTCGACACAACCATGCTACCCATCTTGAGATCATTTTAAGTACACTGAGGGAGCATCAGTTATATGATATGATCACAAAGTACGACTTTTGGATGGACGTGATTCACTTCATGTGTCATGTCATCTCAGATACAAGAGTACTAGTAGACCCAGAGAAGGTGAGAGTAGTAGTTACCTGAGAGCAGCCCAAAAATGTCGTCGAGGCACGATGTTTTTTAGGGATCGTTGGTTACTACATGCATTTTATATAGTACTTCTCATGATTATCAGCACCATTGATAGACTTGACTAAATGGGGGTGAAGTATGATTGGTCTGAAGCATGTGATTCATCCATTCAAGAGCTGAAGGGGAGACTGAATTCAACACAGATTCTAGTTTTCCCAAAGCTAGGCAATAATTATAATGTTTTCTGTGATTCATCTTGCATCGAGCATGAGCAATGCTTCTGTAGGAGGATCGTGTTGTTTCATATGGATCTCGGTAGTGGATTCCCCATGAGAGGCACAATCTTAAGAACAACCTGGAGTTGGCTGCAGTTGTTCATGCTTTGTGTTGTTGGAGACATTATGTTCTAAGAGAGAAATTTGTGGTATATACTGACCACAAGAGCGTAAATTATATATTCACACTATGTGATTTGAATTTGAGACAGCAGAGGAGATTTTCGTATGAAAATTCTTTTGAGTTCGAGCTTGATTATATTCAAGGGAAAGGAAATGTAGTGGTAGACACACTGAGCAGGACGACAAAGATACAGGCAGTTCAGAAGGCCAGCTGCGAGTGGAAGCTTATGGATCTATATTCGGAAATGCATTTGAAGGTGCACGACAGACAGGGAAAAAATTTATTTCTTCTGTAGCTGTTACGTCTACCCTTCAAGACCAAGTTCAAATGAGGGATCTATCAGATTCTGAATTCCATGTCTTAGGGGAAAGAGTGTTAGGAGAGGACCCTCTTCTCGGATGGACCGTAGGTGAGGGTGAGATCTTGCGTTTCTAGGGACACTTATGGCTGCCAGAAGATATACACATGGAGCATATGAGA
The DNA here is from genome assembly GCA_963277665.1 of Viscum album. Taxonomy (NCBI): domain Eukaryota; kingdom Viridiplantae; phylum Streptophyta; class Magnoliopsida; order Santalales; family Viscaceae; genus Viscum; species Viscum album. The sequence continues at coordinate 963,168,040 of OY728133.1, read as the reverse complement.
GACATTAATTCCTCAATTTGGGAAATCCATCCTGGTGTCACCAAGATGTATCGTGATCAGCACCGCTATTCTTGGTGGTCGGGTAAGATGAGAGATGATGCTAGTTTTTTCATAAGGTGTTCCACCTGGCAGTAGATGAAGGAGAAGAACCAGTGACCAACAGGGCATTTACAGTAGCAACCCAATCCCAAGTTGAAGTGGAATTATGTTACGATGGACTTCTTGACAGGGTTACCATGAATGCCTTGAGGGAATGATGCAGTATGGGTTGTCGCTGACAGCTTCAGAAAGGTTTCTCACTTCATGCCGATTAAGGAGACCTTTGTTGTTGATGAACATGGATTGTTGTACATCTGCGATATTGTAATCTTTCATGGGGTTACGAGTAATATAATCTCAGATAGGGATGCCTGATCCTTCATCGGTTTTCTGAATCAAAAACCATCGGTTGCAATAGAATCGCAGTGGTGAGTTCTTGGTTCTTATTGGCCACGTTTCATAATTTTTTCCCATATCAGAGTTCTCTGAGGTTGAATGTTTTAGACATTTTGGCATATCTACTCTGTTATAGGATGATTCAGAGGAATAGTTTCAAGTATATTGATTTTATAAGATCGAGGTAGGTGGTTTGTTTCCTTACGTTGAATGCCTTTTAGTTTTTGTGCAAAAAGTTCCAGATTCCCATGTTTTGGGTATCTCTAGTTAGGGTTTTGATCCTATATTATTATATACCTTATATTTCTTATGTTCATTAGGCTATTAGATAAATAATTATTTATTTTTAGCATGTTTGAGAATCACCCCATGGGTGTTTTCCCTTATTTTTCCTGTTTATCGCCGTTTGGAATATGTTTCCTGGGAAGCAGACGTTGTTGCATTGATTGCCTGCCTTGGTATAATTGACTGCATGTATTGTCTAATTTTTATATGATTTTGATGAATTGTAGCTATTATCCAAGTATTTTTTGAAATTACTTAGGGTTGATGATAGTTGATTATGCACGACTAGACTTCTCAGGGTCGTGTCAACCTGGTATGGTAGACTAAAGAGGTAATTGAGTATTTGGGGATTCACTTGAGAGTCTGTTATAAATTATTAACGTTCGCAGGACCTACGAGAATTGGAGTTTGTTCTTCCTTAGAGTGTCCTTAGTTACCTATCAAGACTATAGGGGGGGATTAGACATATGTGCTTCGTCAAAGAGTCTATAGCTATCATTACCGGACCGTAGGGGAATTGACGGTGAGAGATTCCGAGAGTGTATGTGGTTTTGTATGATTACTTGGCTAGATGTGTATGCCAGTATGAGACACCTAGTGGGTCATTTTGAATAATTTTTGGTTGGTTGTGTCAACTCTACCAAGCCAAAGAACAAGATTCGGTTTTGTACTGCTTGTTGTTTAGGTTGTCTACTGAGATACCTGTTGTGTTACTTGCTATTCCTTGGGAATATATAGTTGTTTTCTAGATTCCATGATTGATAATTAAATGATTGAATTAAATTAATCAATAAATGGGAGTGGAGATTTGTAGGATTTATTACTTAATGTATTCCTGGTTCTCTGTTTCTTTTACTTCCATTAATTTTTCTATATTGCTCAATGACAGTGGGGCACAAATCTTGTGGTGGTTGCCTACTAGGATTAGTCTCACACCATGTTTGGGTCCTGCTTTTTCACCCAAATATGTTATATGGTTGTAGGTGTCGATAGGGATTGTGGTACTTATACTTTAGGTACATGATTTCTAGTTAGAGATGGAGAGCATGGGGCCGATCTTAGACTTGTGATGCAGCAAGAGTTTTCTATTTACTTTTAGTACATTGGTTTTAATTGTATTTTAGCACCTTTCATTGTTTACGGATTTCCATAGATACACATACCATGCTGCATCATTATTATATTATACATTTCTCCCTCATTTTAGTTGCAGTTATTGTATAATTTTTATTCTTTCCTCTATTGGTTATGTTTATCCTTCCATCGTATACTTTACAAAATGAGGGCATAGTTTTCCCAATTACTCACCAAGGCCCTCGCTGCTAGTTGACAGCCTCTGGAATTTGGGGAAAAACACTGAGTTCATTTGGTGAACCAGGTACATGGCACCAGTTTCATGGCTCCATATTCGGGTCATTACATGTAATCTCTTAAAAACCACCAACTAATGTCTTGAGATACACATTTTCCTTTGATTTTTCATTTTTTATCGATATTTTGTTCATGAATTCTCACAAATAGCTTCACCTATGATAGATTAGACATGTAAAAATGTTTCATTCCAATGGAATGAGGAAGTTTCGAATCATTTTTAAGAGAATAATGGTTTCATTATATCATCAATAATATGGATATATCATGTAGAAGTAAAAGGGTGTTGGTGTATTTTGACACTTTTAGATTATGTAGTGGATGTGTTCTCATGCATGGAAATCATTTTTCTTATTATGGATTATATGAGTTATTTTTTCAGGATATCAACTAATTGAAAAAAAATTATATTTGGTTTACATATTCCATACTTTAAAGACATGGAGTCATCACCTCTTTAGTGAGTCTTGTATAGTGATTATGAATCCTATGATTTTGAATTATATTTTCTTGTAATGGGGTTTTCAATTTGAAATAAATAATATAGATCGAGTATCTTAAAATAAATGACATTAACATTATGTATAAAAAATTTAATGGTAATTCTGTTGAAGATGAAATATGAAAATTTTCATAAACTCACTTTCCAAAAGAGGATTTATATTAGTGGAAGTAGATGTTAGTCATGGACAATGTTCATTTGGAATATTAATGTTGGGGAAATGTTGTGGTTTTCATTCCATATTATTTTGTTCATTATTTTTTTTAAAAATTCAAAGAGGCACAGACGTATAATTCTTAATATGGTTGTATGAGGTCAATGCTCAATGGTGTGGAAACTGTTGAAGTTTGGATGCTAAGAAGGAGTTATTTTTGTGGTTTTGAGATTATATGGTTATACATATGTGTTGATTGGAACAAATTATTCATGTACACCCACATTTTATATGGGGTATTCATCATAAAATATAGAATATTTATAATCCATTTAATGAATTGATTTTTTTTGTCGTCAAGGAAAGGATGTTGGATGTAATTTTTTTTCAATAGGAATCACTTTTCAAGTGGTTAATGAGTATTTTTAGTGGAAAGTTTGTATTTTGTGTTCTTTAAGTATTCCTAATTTTAAATGAGATAAGAGGGGCATAGATTATATAAGTCTTCTTCTGGGAATGGTTCATAATCACAATTCCATATGGGTAATAGTAAATCATCTCATTTCATCCTTATTTGTGAATCTAAGAAAGTAGAGGACATGTCTGAAATCTATAAATGAGAAGTGTAAAAGTGGCAAGGAGTGCTATTTTCCATATTTTTAAACCATGATATGATATTTAGGTCTTGTTTCTTGAAATCCTAACAACTGTTACTTGGGACATAGTTGACCATCACTATGGTTTATTATCAACAGATCACTGGAATGTTTAGATGGGAAATAAAACCATTGGAATATTAATTATAGGGTTGTGTAATGGACTTGGTGGCGCATGTGAGTATCACATACGTTAGTGGACCTATCATTTAACAAAAATTATGAGGCCTCGATATAAATATATCCATTGGATGAATTATATGGGTTTCCTTTTTGTCCTCCAATTTTATGGATGGAAATAGGAGGGGCATCACTAGTTGGCCTGAACCTTTCTCAGAAGGAAATAGAGATGATTCGGTTGATAGGGAAGAAAATAGATATGTCTTAGAGTCCTCAAAAATAAAATATGGATCATAGTATTGGGAAATTTTCTATCATGGTGAGTGATCATGTGTGATACATAATCTCTCCAAGGATTTGGAATCAATGTTTTGGAATGAAGGAAAAGGTATCTCTTTGATACATTTCCCCTTATTAAATAGTTTAGCAGGTTGGTGAGGGATATATCATTTGGAATTTCCACCCTTGTTCAGAGTAGTGAACTATATGATTCATTTATATTAATATAAAAATTATCATTAGGATCTTGACTATATGATTATATGGGATCACATTGACATAGACCTGGATTCTTACTTGGTTCATACACCAGTATAGATTAAGGATATGAATTATAAAGTCTTGCATGGGAAAAGAATGAGTCTAGTATGGGATTTGTGAAACTTGTTGGATTCATGAAGAAACCCGGGATAATGAGAGATAAATGGTTTAGAAATGTCCCGAACTATTTCTAATATATGGTGATTTTCTATCATTTGGGGAAAAATCCATTGTTGGGGAGAATGTGGATCCACTAATTTCAAGTAATTACACCTCTATTTTTTAATTTTAGGTATGTAATGTGTTTGGGTGATTTTGAGGATGGTATCCAATACAATTTAAATTTTGTGGTATTTTCGTGAGGTTCATGATTTTAGAAAAATTATTACAAACCATGAAATATGTGTAGTGAACTGTGAAAAGTGAGGAAGTAGAATCTGGGTAGGTTCACGATTAGTTTCATATTTTTTGAAAACTGTGTATTCACATAGAAGTAAACATTCAATGATTAATATAAGTAGATAAAAGTTTAGAACATGTTCTATCCAACCATGTGATCCAACCGTGTAATGGGAGTTGAAAGGTAGTGGTTGGAACACAGTCGATACACAATTTACCAAACAATGCATCTGAACTATGCATGTTTAAAATAAAGATCCTAACAAAGTATTTCTATCTTGATATGGTTAATAAATATATTTTATTTTACTTATTTTGAGCCTAATTATATTTTCCCTTGTCCCAATGGCTATGAAGACTGTCCCATTTGATTTTGGAGTGATCCGATGGAAAATCATAGTTCATGGAAGGTCAGATTTTGTGGTAAGTCTCTTTTATTAGAGGTGTTCATAATATGTATTCTGCATACCTCTCTTTTATTCATATATCATTCCAATTTGGGATTTAAATATGTTATTTTATTCAAATCATGATGAGATTTGGTTGTATATATGTTATGGAACAATATATACAGTGGGATTCTGTAGATTCCACCTAGTTATATTTATGATTAAATGTCATTTTTAAATTTAACAATATTTTATATGGTATGTGGTTTCACTCTAAAATCATATCATTAAATCATTAAGTAATATATTAAAATATTGCTAACTTCATGATGTTTATTGTTTATTTTTTTTAAATATTTGTTGAAACCATCTTTAGTGATGGTTACTGTAATTTTGAGATTTTTTTGTAATGTTAATTATTGAACAATTTTATTGATATTTTTTAAAAATTAGTTTTTTTATCTGATTAATGAAATTTATGTTGAATGGTTTTCAATAAAAATTTTGTTTTATTGAAATGTTTTGGCATTATTGTATTGGCATAATTTTCGAATATTTGGTCGGTGTGTGTTCATTTTCATTGATGTGACATTATTGAATGGGCATGTTCCATTGGTGAATTTATATATAATTACCATATGAAAACATGGTAGACAGATGAGAAGATACAAATTATTATGGAAATTTCACCTAGTAAGGCATGAGTTGGTGTGTGGATATGTGGATATGTGGACTATAAGTGTTTAAAAAAATGGATGTTTGAGAAATGGTTTCAAAACTATGTTTAGGGTCTTTTCTAGGAAACTTATTTGGATCGGGAAAACTATTTATTTAGGGAAATTTTTTTATATTATATAATTAAATGTACTTAATTGTTTTTTAAAAATTGGTTTATATAATTTTTGTAACATATTATTTCCTGTTGGTGTGAGTAGAGATGTTATTTGTGGAAAACCTACTAGGATTCATTACTCACCCCTTCATTGTCTTATTTATATTTTTAAAGATAATTTTATTGAGAAATATTTAATGGTAATGTATCGTAATGTTTTAGTGATAATTTTTGATATATCATTATGGTTTTTTATTTAGAGGATGAATCCTTTCATGAGTTATGGAGATATGTATTTTTAGTCTATGATATTTCTGTTTTATAAACCTTTTTTGCAAAAATGATAATAATATATGTCCAATTTTGTTATTTAGTTTTTTAGTATTACTTGAAGAATAGTATATTTTTATCTTCAATGATAAAGTGAATTTTGTTATGGTATTCATTGTTGTGGTTGTTTTTATATTCAATTGTAAAACCATCATACAATTATATTGAATCCCTTGGCATTTATTGCTTGTCTTTGGTGTTTTGGGGATACCTCTTAGAGATAAATAAAAATTCAACCTCATCTCTAGACAAAGAGGAGGAAAGAGATGTTACAATGATTCGTTGGGATTTGATTTCTATTTGTTCTAATGTTGGAAAGCATTTTTTTTATTATAGATCATGTGAGTTATGGATGCATGTAAAGAACTACACTACACAAAATTTGGAATTATATTTTATTTTCCATGCATTTATGATCTCTGATAATTACCAAGTTGTTTAGATATTTATTGTCTTTGTGGTTCATAAGATCTTGAAACATATTTTATCAAAATGATGTTAGAATCTGAAAAAATGATGATTAATGTAGTATCTTCCAATGATTGAATTTGTCTTGGTGAATAGATAGGGTAAATGAAATGACGGGGAAGATTTAACAATCATAATTTCATGTATCCATATGGCTAATGATGGTTTTGATCAATGGAATCTAATTTTTTTCATTTTCTTCATGAACATCGATTTTGAGGACTAATGTTATATTTTAATTTTCATTCCAGTTTCTTTTGTTCTAAATTTGGTTGAGATTGTTAAGGAGGAATAATCCTTTAAATCTAAATGTGTTTCAATGAGGTCCAAACACAATGGGGGGGGGGGGGTGGTAGAACATTAAGGTAAGAAATTTGGATGAGAATTCTTTGTTCTGGTTTTGATATTGGTTTTTTATACCTAAATATTATTTTGAACAAAAACTCCATGTTTACCACACTTCGATATGTTTTTTTCATCTCTAAATAAAAAATATTAATATGATTTGAATGAAAAAATTCATTGTATTGGCATGAAAATAGTGTTTGAGTTTGTTTTGATATGCCTCAACTATTAGTAATATTATTTAGAGAACCATAAACATGTTGGTATGAAACATTATTGACTGATTCTCATGTGGAAATCGGAGAAGATAGCTATGGACATTGTAAAAGTTCTACCATGGATAGTTTGGAAACATTAAGACAAATTGGTGATAGTTTATCACCTAAAAATTATTTCCCATTTCAACCATCTTCATGAATATAATATATTGTATAACTATGAAAACATATATTTATGAGAAGTGGTTAAAAGGCATGGCATGCCATTTTAATAGTATCATACTATTATTTGAGTGTTGTGTCTCATTTTTTGTAAATAAATACAGCAATCCCTTGGTACATGGTTTTCTATGAGCACAATATATTTTCTCCAATGAAATAGTAAATATGAATGGACGATACAAACATGAGAATAAATGCATAGGTCATGTGTAATGGATCTTGGTGTCTTGTGGGAAGCATACATATCGTTAATGAAGTTCATTTATAATAACAAGTATTATCCCTTGATACATATGTATCCATTTAATTAATTGTATGGGTGACAATGTTTTTCACCACTTTGTTGGGTGGAAACATGTGAGACTTCACAGGTTGGCAGAAGCCTTGCATAAGATTCAATATAGATGATTCATTTGACCAAAAATGAATTTATATGGCTAAGGGATTTCATAAATTATATGTGGATCATCATCAATGACAATTTTTATTCTATTTGAGTGGTCATGTTTTATTGTGGATCTCTAAAAGTCTTGGGAATCAATGTTTTCATATGCAAGTATTTTTATCCAATTGATATATAGTCTCATTTGAGATACTTGAATTGTTTGATAAGGTTTAATATCAATTTAATATTCCACCAGTGTTATTTTAGGTGAATAATGCGATTTATGTATCTTAATTGATGAAATTTCATAATGATCCAAACTGTGTGATTTGATTGGATCACTCGAACCAGGATCCAGTTCTTACATTTGATCCTATTTCAGTAAAGACTATGGATAAGTAAGAAAAAGTATTTCATTGGAAAATAATCTATTTAGTGTTGTTTTTATTAAAATAATTTTAAATTATGGAAGAAACATTGGATCATGTGATATGAATTTTAGTGAAATTGAATGAACTCAATTAGGCCAGTAGCGGGTTTTAACTCTTCAGGAATGGGAAATCAAATGGCAGTGATAATATAACAACACTAGTGACTCATAAATTAGATCGATTTATGTATTTTATGTATATAAATTAATTGGGTTATGATTTAGGATGTTAATATTAGATTTATCATTTTTTAGGGTTTTCTATAGGTTCATAGTTTGATAAAAATTAATAGATCAATGAAACACATAATAGGGAACCATAAAAAAGAATTAGTGGGAACAAGGTATGCACATGGTTAGGTGCATTATTTGGCCAAACAATGTGGGTACCTAGAAGAACCCATTAATGTATTTATAGATGATTATATCATGTTAAGTTTATAGTTGGTTTGGAATTACAAGGAAAACATTGGAGGGGTTTTGGGAGATATTGGATCTTCCATTGTTATAGAACTATTTTCATTATTCTCTTCCCTTACCCCTAATTATTAAAAATTACAGCCAATTTTTTTTAAAATTTATAATTTTACCCCATTAAAATAAATGCATCCCCTAATCCAGTTATAACTTGAATTCAACTCCTTGCAAGGGTTTTAGAAAATTTTATTTTCGATTTGGGAGTGATTTGTTGGGGAATATAAGTGTGTTAGAGGCTTAGATTCTCTAATATATGTTCAATATTGTTGGTTTACATGGATTATTATATTACCTATTTTATAACTAAGGATATAATCCTTTGGGGATAGAATTATATTTTATGATTCTAGTCTTGATAAAATGTAGGTTTCTTTATATAACACAATCTATGGTTGATTCTTGAATATTTAAGGAATTTTATTAAAATGTTTTAGATCGTTCTTCATTTTCACCCATGTTTTAGAGTTATGTGGAATTACTCTTGAATACTATTGATTAAAAATTGAAACATTAATTTATTATTGATTTATTTTAATAAATTTATTGTGAAAATTTATGTGATAATTGGTGAAAACCCATTATTGTGATGGTTTTTCTATATGAGAGAAAACAAATGGTTTTGTGGAACACTCTCTTGCATATAATTATAAAACCATAATTCTAAAATTATGATTTTTTATATATATAGAAAATGTGTTTTTAAGTGGTTTAATGAAATGATTTTTTATAAAATCATTTTCCAAATAAGTGGAAATATTTATTGAAATGGTGTGTCATGGATGTTGGAAAAACCTAGTTGGCATGAGTTCATTTCATTAGTGTGACACTTTTGAAGGGGTGTGTTCCATTAGGTAACATGGTAAATGGTTATGTTTTTATGACATGGTAAATCAGTGAGGATCCACTCATGAGTATGGTACTTTCACTTGTGAATGCATATTTGGATGTGTGGTTTTTTGGAATGGTTATTCCAAATGGAATTGTGAAAGGATTTAATGATTAGTTTAGTTTCATTCATTGAAAGAAACAATCATTCTGGAAATTTGTTCTAACATTGTTATAAAAGAAATTATTTTTTTAGAAATATTTGACATAAATTTCACCAACATGTTCTATCCTATTGATTGAGTTTGGAATTATTTAGAAAAATATTATTGAGTTTTATAATCACCCACAACTTGGATAATTTGGTGTATTATAGACATGGTATATTGAGACATTTTTAAAGGAACATAATCTCATTTACATTGTGATGAATCATGATAGCATTAGCATGGAATTTGGAGTTTGATCATGGAGTAGTTTGGGAGTAGAGGAGATGATGTTTTCTGAGCCTTTGAGTTATTTTGGCCCTGGTTTCAACATTATAATCTGATATAGATTATTTTGTTTAGGTTACCATTATGAAGTAATTTTTTCACATGCATCATATAATGGATATTTTTTTATTGTTTTAATGGTTTAGCTATTTTATATTTAATGATAAAATCATCCTACAGTTGTTATGAATCCCTTTCAATTTATTGGAAGCATTAATTGTTTGAGGGATGTCATGTGAGGCCTTGTAAAAATCACCATCCTCTAGCCACTACAATGGATGAGGGGAGTGATGATACACAGAGAGTGGAATTTTTCATTAGTGGTGAGAATAATTTTTTTTCAAAATATAAATATTTTATATATATAGAGAAAACATATTGTAGGTCGAGTCTCTCAAAAAATTTCAATTAATTGAGTTAAGTAAAAGGCATGATCTATAATATCTCAAAACTTGTTTTTGAAACATGTTTTTAGAATGTTTAGATCCCTTTACACCTAGATTTTTTACTTTTAGTATTTTATATTTTACCAAGATAATATGTTTTTAACCATGATATTGTTACTTTGTAACTAAAAATAATGTTGAACACATTAAATAATATGTATCTTCTAATTTAAATTTTGAATTCTTTTTTATTATATTGAAATTATAAAATTGATAGTAATTAATATTAATATAATAATTTAAATGTTTAAAAACATATTTTAGAAAAAAAGTAACTTAAATTATAAATATATAAAATATGGGTCGGAAAAAAAATTAATGTCAATAAAAAATAAATATTTTTCCATTCAAATTATTTAATAAATATCATTGTCATACATACATACAAATAATTTTATAAAATTCAAATTATTTGTAAAAAAATTATTTTCCACTATTCTTAAAAACAATTGATGAAAAACAATAATAAATAATTTCCCTATTTTTTATATATAAATTTAAAAAAAATTAAAATTAAAATTATAAAATATAGATATGAATCTTTAATATAAATTAACTTATTATGAAGGCAAATTTAATTTATTGAAGAATATTATTTTAAAAATTATGTAACAAAAATATTTTTTCTCACCAATTTATAAATTAACTAATTAAAATATAATAATATTATAAATTATTTAAATTAAATTTATTGTGGTAAAATATAAAATAATGAATTAACTATTTCTTCAAAAAAATAATTTTTATACATAATTGTTTTTAATAAAATAGCATTATAATAATTATTTATATTCTAAAATATAATTTCTTATGACCCTTGATGTTGAATTAATTATATAAATTTTATATATGAATCATATAAAATTTTAATATTATTTATCTTACTTATATATATATATTATGAATATCATGTTTTTATGTCATTTTGATTTATATAATTTTATTTTTATTATTAAACAATAAAAGACTTCATTTTAAATATTTGATGTATATCCAACGACCAAATTTTCAATAAGTATATTTCCCAAGGACATATTTTCAACAACCAAGTCTATAACTACTAGATATTCTTCAAATATATATAAAAGTATAAATAATTATTTAATTCCAATCTCATATTATGAGGCATAAGTATTATTTCTAATTAATTAATTTTTAAAATTATTTATCCTTTAATGGTAGTCTATCTTATATTACATTTTTTTATTGGGGACCTCAATGTTGAGGATGTCTAAATATATTTCCTAACAATAATGATTTTATTCATTTTATGTATTATTACATATTGGTTAATACAATTTTTATGGACTTACTCATCAATATTGAGTAATAATCCTTGTTGTTTAATACTAATTTTTTAATTCTTCTATTGTAATTTTACACTTATAATTGAATATTGTTTTGTTAGATTAATTTGTATAATCTATTACTTATCAATTTCTAATATTTTGACATAAAGGTATTATAATTAAAAAATCTGGTCTATTCAAAGAATATGGATCATAAAAACATACATAATTACAAAAGGATCAAGAAAGAAGAGAAAATTTTGTTAGAATGTTTTCATTAAATTTGAGGTTTATTAGAGAATAATTTTTCCCTTATGATGTTTTATTATAAAAACCCTTCATTAATCCATTCCATTGAATCTATTTGAATTATTTTATTAGAGACTTTTTAGATCAATGTTGTATTGGAATGATGATGAAGAGTCGGTGACCATTAGTCTATATTTGGTGCATAGTATTATGATGAAATTATTGTTTTTACATAAGTTGATAAATGGTACATTGTATTTTCATCGTTCAATTATGAATAAATAGAATAATTTTAAATATATTAAGTCTCATGATAAAATTTTCTTCATGATTTCTCCTCTTCATGAACTGTAGATGGTTTTTAGATGAATGATTATTTATCCACAATTCATTTGACCTTTCATGTAGTCAAATACTGTTAGAAATGTGACATGTCCATTTGTACTTCCATATTATATGTCAAATTCATGAAATAATTCATGTTTCAAAACATTATATATATCTTTATGATACCTCCCATGACACTAATTTTTGTGAATTTGATATTGAAGAGGATATAGAATTCATGGAGATACATATGGATATTTAGGATTATAATGATATTTATTTATGTGAAAGTATAATTATTTAGTGGAGGAAATATTTTTTATATAAATTTAAATGGTATTTATAGTTGCATATGTATGTTAGGTACCAAATTTTTTTGTATATTTATTCTGGTCATGGATTTAATTTTGACTCTGAGTTGATGTGATTGGTTCTATTATTTAATTTTTTTTCATTTTGATGGCAATACTATTACAATAGTGGTATCAAATGAGGGGAATATTTTTGTGAATTTATTTCCACTAATATTCTATTATTTTTCATTATGATTAGAAACAATTGAGTTTTATCTAATGTAGAGTTATAAATTTTCCAATACATGATATTTTTGGAATTTTTGGTCCTTGAAAAGGTGTAATAGAGTATATAGGTAAATAATATTTGAAGAGTAAAATTTTTATAATTATAGGATAAATTTTTGTGTTTAATATGTCAACATATAATTGGTTTTTATTATTAATATTGGTTGTTGAATTCTTCATGATATACTAGTCATGGATTCCGGTGAGTTGAGGTGGGATATTTTTTTCCTTTTCAATGTTGTGGTTTTCACAACAGGAATTTCATTAAGGGATGTTACAGGTTTTCATATAGTAGAATATATATATATTTTGTTGGAAATATTGACTTCCAAAGGGAGATTAAATATAAAATATTTTAATCATAGTGGAAAATAATAGTTTTTGGGTATGAAATACTTCATAGTTATCATATATATCAATTGATATACTATTGATGAACTCTCTATTTTTAGTCAAATAAGTGTATTATGATTAGAAATAACTCAAATTGATGTGTATCATAATCTCATAAATTAAATATGATTTTATATCATTTTTTACCAAACCTAATTACAACATATGTTATACTCCCAAGCAACGGTTTGGTCTATCAAATATTTATTTCTAAAGTTATAAACATTTTCCTTTTATTCAGTCCGTTTATTCAATATAAATCATATGATTTATAGATGATTTATTTTTATTGTTTTGTATTCTCTAATTAGTAAATTTATTCCCATGTAATTTATAATTGACTATAAATTGTGTATTGAATTCTTTTTCCTTTTTTAAAGGGATGGTTCTGAATTTGGATTTTTTATTTTTTTTAAACGAATATTCTTTACAGGGTAGAGGGAGACCCAATACATTGCATGAAGTCCCAAGAAAATTTTGTTGGAATACAAGTCCTGAAAGAACATTTTGGGCCCAAATGTCTCTTTCGTTAACAGTAAATCTAAAGTACCCGAGTTTCTAATGTTTTTTCATTTTATAGTTCCTTCTTCCACGACTAAAGTACTTATACTATATGATACTATAAGGACTTAAGAATTAATCCACTTACCAGATTTGATCCTGGTTCTTTTGGATGCTAAGAAGGATCCACTACCATATGGGTATAGACTCATTGTCTATTACTATTTTTTATTACATGATATTAGTTCCCAATTTTCTAACATCATATATGTAAAATACGTATGAAAATTGTTGATTCCGGGAATTTATAATGTATTTTTGACTTTTTTATTTATTATAGGTTTAATATTGATGAATATAAAATCATTTTCACTTAAAAGGGAAGTATAAATTTTTTATTCAGTTGATATTTTCATCATCATTGTAGATAGGTGATTCTTGTAATCCTTTTTATGTATTTAATTTTGTTATATATTAAACATTATATAACTTATCTTTGGTTAGGGATATATAATTTGTAAATATGAATAATTAATTAATTGAAATTATGCGAGCTATATATACTATTATTCATTGAATTTCATTATATAATATAAAATTTAATAACATAGTAGTAGCTTGAGTATATGAAGAATTATTAATTTTACAGGAAACATGATAATTTTTATAATGGTTTGAAATTATGAAGTTTAATAGGGTGTTCTATTATGATAATTATTCATATTTTATATAGCTGGAATTAGTTTGGTGTAGTTTAATGTTTTGGTTTTATAGTAAGGTTTAGGTGTTTAGAGTGGTATGGTACCATTGACATAATAGAATAATAGACTGATTAATTCATTAAAAAGAGTGATGTGAAAATGGTTTTTTTATAATTTGGAAATTAAAAACATATTGGAATAATTGAAAAATTGGGTAATTGTGTTGTGAATATTGAATTAATATATATGATAATTTTCCATGATTATAAAATGAAATTATATTAAATTTGTATAAAAAATTTGTATTGTATTTATGTAACATATTTTACATAATAAATTTATTGTCATATAATGTGAATATTTTGAAATGTTATATTTCTGTTGTTTTGATGTGGTTGTAGATTTTGTTTGTGCAGAGGAAATATTAGTTACTATTGTGTTATTTTGACAATGTTATGATAGGATATAGCTGAATAAGTGGATTGATTGGATATGAAACATATGTAGAAAATTTCAGAAAATATATAATTTTTATTTATTTTTACTTTTATTGAGCTGTCACTTGAGCCATGAAATAGAACAATTTCTAAGGATTTATGTATTTTGAGTACTCCTAGTACCGTGTACATGGTTCATACAGATGGATAATTACTTGTTCTCATTTTTCAGTCCATTTAGTATATGGATTTTGAATGGGGTTTTGAATTATAGATTTTTTATGCTTTTGTGTATTGTTATAATGTATTGTGGATAATATAGTTTGATGAGAGTGCAAGTATGAATATAGTTAATAAATGAGGTGACAAGATCAGTGGTTTAGATGGAGTGGATTAATTTATTGATATAATTTCAGGATTAACTATATTATGAATATCACATGTGGATTTTGAGAGTGAGGAATTGAGGAATTCGGATTATTGTTGAAAAAAATAAGGACACAACATAGATTTTTGGTTATTCATAAAGGCATAGATATACTTCTTCTACAATATCGTGAGTGTTTTATAGAGGAATATATGATGTATGATTTTATGTGAACCTCTACTTATATATAATATTTTAAATAACTGGTGAGTGGGATGGCCCACAATTTCACTTGATATGGTGATTGGTGGTTATTATTATTATTGTATATAAATGCTTCATTATTCATGGTATTTTAATTTTAATTTTTTATTTTTTATGATATTACACACATGAATTATTTTTTCATTGACAGTGGGTTTGATTTACAACATGATGCGTGGCTTATTGGTGGGATTATATCATTACTATTATCAAATAGGTTAAGACCTTCTATATTGTTTGTTGTATACCCTTAATACTAGTAACCAATTAATTTCTAATTAGTTCTGGTAATTTGGGGTCACACTCATCCTTAATAAAATTTTGGGATGATTTCTAGTAATTAAAAATGATGAATTAGTGGTATCACTATTTTTTTGACTTTGTTTTGAATTTATAGTAAGAATTGGTGAGGATGTATATGTATTTGTAGGGGAATTGTTCATTTCTTCATAGCATGTGATATAGGAAATGTATAATAGTGATGACATATAAGGTCACATTTAATCCATTGGAATGATATATATATTTTATTGAGCATCCTAAACAAAAAATTATTGACCATTGGTTGGAGACATAAGTGTAATATATATGTTATACATGTGTGCCCGTTTTTCTGAATTTGTTTCCATATATATGAATTAAAAGGATATTAAATAAAAAATACCATAAATGTTGTTTACATTATATTATTATGGTATTTATATGTTTATTAAGGAGGTTGGTGGATAGATACCTCACGTAGCTGAAATTAGTAAGGTGTTTCATGATTCCCCAGATATATATATATGATATGATCATGAGGTACAAGAGTCATGGAGGAATACATTATATTATTACTTATGGAAGATTCAAATGATTAAAAGTCATATAATCCTTGATCAAAAGATAGGTATGTGGTTTATGGATAGTAATATCCTTTTTATTTTAATTCAGAAAAATATGTAACACTGGATTCATCATTATGATTGTTTTTTACATACCAATATCGATAGTGGAGGATCCACAATGTTGGTGAAAATAATGATTTTGAGGATACATGGTAGAGATTCTAAATCCAATTATATGTTGTGTTGTAATCATAATTGTGGATTTATTTCCATAAGTATATGTTTAACTCTATTTATAAGAGGATATATAGATATGTGAATTCATAGTGATATTCCAAAAACCACATTTTAATTCTCATAATCTTCCATCAAACACTGAGTTGAGGGAGTGAAAACATTAGTTGGCCATGGAGCCATAAATTTGTATATGGTTAGATCATTGATGTTATATACACATATTCGGGTAGGAAAAGATGTTATGTTTATTGGAAAGTCTCAGATGACAAAAAATTCACAAGAACATAGAATTATTAAGAATTATTAAATGGTATAACTATAGATAGTTGTTATAATTTATCAAAGAGGATGATGTGTTAGTTTGAAAAACTTTATCTCTGTCTCTCAACGTCTATCTATCTTTTCTATACAGTTAGTAAAGTTTCTATGTCATAAAAAACCATAGAGTAGTTCTTAATTTTTACATTAAATGAGAACATATGAATTATCACTATTTGAATATCCTATGTAGTATTTATTGATCTTATGGTATGTTTCACAAGTATCATAAGGTGTACTTTCCTCTTAAACCCCTTTAGAAGCAATATTGTTATCAAGAATTGCGATATCATATTAAATATATAGTAGGTTGTGGAATTATTTAAGATATTACCAATCGTTAGGGACAATGATAAAAGCATTGATGATGTTTTGTTCAATATATATCATGAAGAGGATGTATTGTAGGGTTAACTCGATTTCATAATTTGGAGATACCTAAAATAATATGGAAAAAGATAATTTTAAATTCCATTTGTCATTATTTTACACTAGTTTATACATTGACCAATAATTTCTTTTCACAGTCATTCATTACACAATCAATGGTATTATAATTAAAACTAAATTTGTATCAATTTATTTTTCATTTAGTGACACCTAAATTAGTTATAGACTTGTTTTGTTTTAAAATGTATGCTTAGTTTTGGAACTGATGATGTGAATATTTTTGTTGAATTGACCACACTATTTCATGTATATATAAGAATATGACGTTAAACTCAACATGGATTGGTTATAATTGGTAAAATATATCATTTTTTATTATTAGAGGAGATATAATTTATCTAACATTGAAAGTGAATTGGAGAAGAATATTTTTAGGAATTTCATCAAATATATTTAAGATTTTTCCAGCATATATAATGACAGTTATGGTTATTTATATAGAGTTTAGAAAAATTTATCGATTTTTTTTGATATTTTTGGACTTGATTTCTTAAATATGAACTATATATTTTATAAAACTGCCACCATTATTTATGATTAGTTTTTTGAGTAAATTTATAGTCTTACATCACTCTCTTTTTAATATATTTTCATAGAATAGATTTATAAAATATGTAGGAGAGGAATATTAAAATTTATAACAAATTATATATTAATTATTATCAAACCCAATGTATCTCCATTTATTTATCATGTATTTTTTATGAAAAGTATTTATATAGAATTTTAAAATAAATTATGGATTATCAATTGCAGAACCGTAGCATAATGAATAATTCCTATCTTTATACAATGAATAATGAATTAGATGATACTTTTAATGTGAAGATCTAGATCATGATAATTTATTTGTAATCATGATATTATTTAATACGGCTATATATTTATGATGTTTAGGAGATGTATTTATGATTTTGTTATGAAATTTTTAAGTTATCTTATACATATTATAATCTAAAATACATTAACATTATTATAGGGATTTTCATAATAAATGATTCATGAAAGTATAGTGTATTCTATATTAGATGGGGATTTTTCATATTATATGATGGAATAATTTTATGATCCTCTAATTTCATTATGTTTATAAAATTTTGTCTAGGTGTATGTTTTGGATATATGAGATGTGTTTTTTCAGGAATACCACCTCATTCTATATCAATTTATTCTTTTAATACTGAGTTGGTTTTTATTTGGAAACACCCATGAATGGAATAGAGGTGGGTGTTCTTTTCATCGGGCTAGTTATAGGTGATTTATTTATCAATTCTTATTAATTGTGGAATATTTGAATGTTTTAAGGTTTATTTACTAAGAATTTTTGTTTGAAAAACGTTTCCTTATGTAATAAATTTTATTATGGACAATTTAATTTGTTCTTATATAAATTTTTCATAAAGATGGTTTAAAAAGTAAGGGTTTATTATGAAAACTATTTTTATGTTACACGTTTTTTATTGGTGAAAGAGTGAAAAGGTATATCTAATGGGTAACAATAGGTTTACCCTCCCTAATTTAACTATTATACCCATGAAAAAGGAATAATAATGGGTTTTAATAATAATTATTTCTATATTACCTTATCTAAGAGATATTTATTGATTTATTTGATCATTAGATCATCTGGTAAATCATCCCTCTAAGAAAACTATATTTGCATTCGAATTATAGATTTATTTATTCTAGGATGATTACATAAATAACCCTTATACTCTTTGGAATTTTAATGTTGTTTCTATTGTGATGAGTAGTAATCCATGTGGTGATGCAGATCAAGAGACTAGATATGAGTGAACGGTTTTGGGAAACACTGTAATATTTCCAATGTGTGTGAAGGAGGAATGTGGGGGAGTTTTATTATATAAAAATATGATACAAAATATTTCATTTTAGAATATATAGAAGTTGAAATTGGGGGATTATATGATTGTGTTCTGGTGAGATATAATTATTTATGTGGACTCTCTCAATGTATTGAGAAATGATGACCAAGATCAAGTGTTTCTTTTTGAAATATTCATTTTCCATTAGGGATATTAGATGATATCCATAATGTGTTCGGTAACTCATCATTGGAAGTTCATAATATTGTTACCAATATATATCCTAAATTATATGTGTTACTTGTTAATATATGGTACAATGATGTTACAACTACATTTAGTATATTTAAATCTAGATTATATATGAATCAATGAAATGTGTTGAGTTCCAAGTGGTCGACTATAGCCTTTTGATGATCACTAGTGGAAATTAAAGGCCATATACATTTATTTTCTATAGGTTTTCTATGCATATTACAATGATTTGAAACAATTTTATAGATATTATCATATAATTGAATCATTTTCTTGTGATCAAATAGTAGAGTTTTTTTGGATTATTTAATGATTCCTTATGTAAAGGAGGAGGCAAGATATCATGGAGATTAATGTAACATGATCTCTTTCATATAATGAATATTATCTTAGATATATGGGAAATTTTATAGTTTAGGTTTTACGTGTATAAAATAATTTATATGAATTTTAAACCTCTGAAACATGGAAAATGAGGAAGAGGGAAATCTATAAATCTGGACACAATGGGATATGTTTTGAACATGTTTACTTGGGTTTTTTAGTTTTTGGTCAAATATATATTTTGAATTGAGTTAATATGAAAAATTATATAAAAAATATATTTTTATGAATCAATTTGATGTAATATGTGGGAAACCATATATTTGTAAATTGTGATATACCATGGTGGGAGAATAAATGATCCTTGGATTGGATTTATTTTAGATTATTTGTAACACCACACCACTACCTCATTGTCTTGAGGAGGATGTGAGGGATACTAGGCCTTAAGTGACGTTCCCAAGATGCCAAAGGCTGCTAATAAATGTTGACGACTTCAATATCATGTTGGGGAACAATTTTCCCTAAAGAAAAAACCTACCAATCCATCCATTATCCCCCTCTATATGATGCATGTCAATAAAACATTCCAACATGAGTTACCAAAATAAAAACTAGTTGTTCCACGATACAACCGAAATCCAAAACAACAACACAATATCAGAGTACTATGCGGAATACCACACTACAAAGAACCAAGTTCCCTGATGCCACCACACCTCAACATTAACCTCCAAGATCCAAGCTCCACCAAGACATCACAACACACCACTTAAGTAAGATGATGCCTTACCATTCCCCATGTCACAGTACACAACATCAGTAAGGACACAAAAGATCCAACGCAAGGGTAGATTACTAAAACTCAGTAGGTTTTCTCCAATTGACTTCCCTACACATGCAACTAGGATAAAACTATTATCACATTTATATTTAACAGTTTATATAAAATAAATCACTACTGAAACCATTTACACAATCCAAACTCGACTTACCAAGCCATCACACCCAAACAAATAAACCAATGGAAATCCATAAAAACATGCCTCAATACATATCATCATGTACACATTAGCACAACAACACCCACCTTGCATAGTTATGCACAACAATCAACCAAAACAACCAAACAGTGGAGCTTCAATTAAACCCGTTCACCAATTCACACCTAGTGGTACTTCACAACCACGTATCCTTTGATGGTGGCCCATTAGTCCACTTTACATCCCCCTTTAATATAGTGGTACTTCCTTCCCACTTTCACAAAACACTTCAAATAAGAAAAACCATGAATATAACCCACAAAGGTCACAAAATCATGTAATCAACCCATTCCATTTTATATTAATCCATTTCAATAAATCACCCATTTATTGAAATTCATTTTCCATGCAAAACAACATTTCAATAGAACAACTTCTTTATTGAAAATGTTTTCCATCAATCATTTTCAAAAATCAACCATTGCATCCAATTTTAAAACCTACATTTTAATTTCCACAAAAATATCATTTCACCATAAACCCCCTTTTTTCTGGAAATCCCAAAATTTATTTCCAAAAAAACATCACACTTAAGAACACATTTAATTTCAATCTATGAAAATTAATAGTAATAAAAAACATTAGCTCTAGCCAATTATAGTTGAAAGAGAATCCACCTACCTTTAGGGTTTCGTCAAAAAAACGACTCACATGCAACCACAACTCAAATCTGGCGAACGCACCATAGAAACCTCTCTAGATACCTTTACCTAACATTAATAATCCTTAAATCAATATCCTAGGAAAACAAAAAAAAATATCTACACACAAAAATTGTATATCTAGAAAACAAAGAATGAAAGGGATGTAGATATAGAGGAAAACACAAGGGAACCAAGATGAGAGACTTACCTGGGAGAAACCACATTCAAACAACCTAGAAACCTCTTAAAAATTCTTCCAAAACAAGTGGGAGATAACCCACATCTTCTAAGACCCAAAAATCCCATGTGAGGATCTACTGGGATGATTTTTAGAGTGTTTTTTGTTAATACCATGGGAGCCTGGATTTAAATACCCCACCTTTAAGTCGTTGCACGGATATCCCACACAGTTTGGCAAACCGTGCGCTAACCATGCGAACACTACTTTCTCTAGATCAAGGGTATATATGGATGCCTCGAATAGTTCTTAAAACTGTACGCCAACTATGCAAAGCCTACTGTCTCCCCATGCACAGTTTCCTGGAGAATCCGTACGCTTTCCACTAACCATTCCCAAAATCGCGCTCCCTATGAAAATCCTCCAAACTCATTCAAAACCATTCCAAACTCTCCCAACCTCTTCCCAACTCATCCGAAGAACTATAAACACATAAAAATGCATAAAAAGTGGCCAAATTCCTCAAACTAGGGGTACTACATTCTCCCCACCATTTGTCTTTCCGTCCTCATAAAGTAGTGAACCCATCCTTTGCTGAAAGAGCTCGGTCCATTGCTCGACCATCTCTTTCACCGGCTCCGATGTCTCCTCTTGAATTTGGAATTGCTTCCACAACACATGAACTAAACTGAATCTTTTACCATGCAAGACCTTCTCTTGCCTATCCACAACCCACAATGGTATGTGCACCATCAAAGCATATGGTTGTAGCTCAACATGATCCCATCGAATCACATGGTCATGATCTGACTTATACATTTTCAAATACGACACATGAAACACATTGTGCACCAAACTGAACCTAGTTGTTAATGCCAAACAATAATCAACCTCACCAACTCACTCAAGAATCTCAAAATGTCTAACATACCTCAGATATAACTTTCCCTGCTTCCCAAACCGATGATGTCCAACCTAAGAGAGATCCTTAAGAAAACATGACCACTCACCTCGAATGACAATGGCCATCAACGATGATCCGCATACAATTTCTGATGACTCTAATCCATCTCTATTCTCTTCTTGATTAACATTGTCTTCTTTGTAGTCTCATGGACAAGGATTGGTCTAACCATTGAAAAGTCACCCATTTCCTCCCAGCATAGTGGAGAATGAACGGTCGTCCATACAACGCTTCAAACGAATCCATATGTATGGATTCCTGATAATTTTTATTGTACAAAAGCTCAACCAACGATAGGTGGTCCTCCAACGAGCCACCAAAATCCATGACACAAGATCACAACATATCCTCCAATGTTTGTATCATCCTCTAGGATTGACCATCCTTATGAGGGTGATACAATGTATTCATAGTCATCTGTGTACCAAGGTCTTGCTGCAATTATTTCCAGTAATGAGATTTAAAACTCGGATATCTATCTGATGCAGTTGAAACTGGAACAACATGCCTCTTTACCTCCTCCCGGATATATATTTTTTACAGATCATCCACCATATGAGATTCATGAATCAGAATGAAATGGGCTGACTTCATTATCCGATCAACTGTCACCCAAATGGCATTGTTATTTTTGACTGTTCATTGGAGACCTGTAATAAAATCTATCAATATTTTCTCCCACTTCCAAATAGGGATTGGTAATACTACAACATTCCCGCTGACCTCTGATGCTCTGCCTTGACCTGCTGACATGTCATGAATCTCGAATAAAACTCAGCCACACTTATTTTTATACTAGCCCACAAAAACTGTGCTTTCAATGCTTTATACATTTCCTAAATTCAAGGATTAATAGCTCACCTAGAATGATAGTACGCCCTGAGAAGATCATCTTGACAAGAAACTGGTAGATCCATCCAATTACGAAAACACAAAACTGAATCTCCACTCAGTTGCAAACACTCAGTGGTATCCCCACCATTAAATCTCGGCCCCATGGTCACACACTCATAATCAGATATATGTGCCTCATTAACCAGGCCATCCAGGATAGGAATCAACAAAATTAGAAAGAAGACTACTCTATCGCACTAGTCTTCATATTCCAACTGCATGTCCGATATAACCGACATCAAATGCCACTAGTCTTATGCCTATTTTACCACCTAAGAATATGATTTTCTACTTAATGCACCAACCACCGAATTTCCCTTACCTAGTGTGTACAGAAAGTCAAAATAAAAAATCTGGAGATATTCCATACATCAAATTTTCCTCAAATTCAAATCCAATTCCGAGAAAATGTGCTTCATGCTCTTATGATCTATATACACTGAGAATTTCTCACCGAAGAGATAATGACGCCACACTTTCAAAGCATGGACCCCTACTGCCAATTACAAATCATGAGTTGGGTAGTTCTTCTCATGCACCCTCAACTACCGTGAGCCATACACAACCTCATGATTCCCTTACATGATAACGTACCCAATCCCTAATCCCGATACATCATGATACACAACGTACACTTTACATGGTTCTAGAAAAACCAAGATTGGTGATGATGTAAGGCGACCCTTTATCTCTGCAAAACACTGCTGACACAATTCATTCCACTAGAATGGAACATTATTTCTTGTCCAAGCTGTCATCAGCAAAGCCAAACCTGAAAAATCACAAACAGAATTCCGATAATACCCAGCTAGACCGGGGAAACTATATACCTAAAACGCATTCAATGCTGGGGGGAAATGAGATAAAAGCCTATATATTTTCCAGATCCACTGAAACACCTCTTTCAGAAATCACATGGCCACGAAAACGAAGTTCCAGTATCCAAAAGTCACACTCTGACAATTTTCCATAAAACCGCTAGTCCCTAAAGATCCCCACCACTGTCATGATGTGCTACTCGTGATTCACACGTTCCATTGAATAAACCAGAATATTTTCTACAAACATCACCACAAATGAATCCATATGTCTTCTAAATATCTTATTCATCAATACAATGAATACCTCTGGTGCATTCGTTAGACCAATTGGAATAACATCATATTCATATTGGCCACATATACTTTTGAATGTTGTTTTAGGAAAATCATCATTCCTCACTTGAAATTGATGATATACCGACCTCAGGTAGATCATAAGGAACCACTAGTCTCCCCTCAACTAGTCAAACAAATCATCAGTTCGTGGAAGTGGATATCTATTCAATATTGTTACTTGGTTAAGTTGAGATAGTAAACACGGAGCCTCAAAGTTCCATCCAACTTTTTCATAAACAACACCGGCACTGCCCACACAGATGTACTAGGCCGGATAAACCCTTTGTTTTCTAACTATTCCATCTCAAATTTAGATTCATGCAATTCAGTAGGTATCTTTTGGTAAGACGGAAATTATATAGCACTGGTCCTCGGAAAGAGAACAATCGTAAACTCAAATTCTCTTACAGGAGGTAACCATGAATAATTATTCAAGAAATACATCTATTAAGTAATCCATCACTATCAGATGAATTCTTTGTTCAATGCCCTATATCTATTACAACGTCAACACCGACAACTGATATAATAACGTGTTGACTGAATGTGCCAACAAACCCGTTACACCCTGCCTTTCATGCCTCTCTCCTCTAAAGAGAAGTCTAACGCCATCGTGTCTCATAAAATCCAATGTTTTTGCATCAAATTTGATGTGGGCCTTAAACACCGCCATCCATCCCATTCCCAGGATTACATCATACACATCAATCTCAAGCACTGAGATGTTCCACATTAGCATAACCATACCCACAATGATACAATATGTTATACATAAGAAGGCTCTACACTTTCTTTGACCTAGTGGAGTTTGATGTTTCAAAATCGAATGGATAATTTCTACCCTGAAACCCAGTAAATCAACCATACGTGTAGCAATAAAAGAGTGTGAATCACCCATATCAAACAAAACTCGCATCAAGGTAGAATTTAAAGGAATCGTACCTCACATCATGGATAGTCCTGACAGATCATCCACCACAACCTTCTATGCTCCGAACAACACCTAGGTTGCCACAATCTTCTCTTTATTGCTTTGCTGAGGCATCGTGGTATTCCAAGAATCGCCATGAGCCACTTTACTCTACTGACAAGGGGTGTGCTACTGTCCCCATCCTATCAAAGCATACGACATCTACGATCCCTGAGGAGTGTGACACACTCCTAAGCATGGATAATTCTGACAATAGAGCTGAAGATACCCCATATTCTTACAATTTTTACATGCTCGATGTTTTTCCATATAGCCCCTCTTGATGTGGCTTTTAGAACCACACTATAAACATCCTGGCTTGATTTGGGGATTAAGAGAAAGGTATACCGATCCTTCTGTCGAATTATATGCCACATTCCAACCCTGAGAATTAGTGTCCCTCATTCGCTTGAACCCAACATTCGATTTCCTTCTATTCCCCATGGGTACCACCACACTTCCTCCACTCGGAGCACCCAGCAAATCCTGATCAGCCACCGAGGCTCTATTCAATATCTGTGTGTAATCATCAATACACATCACTGCTATCTTTGACTAGATTTCTTTCTTTATCCTGCTTAAAATATCATTGCCTTCAACGACCTGTTACCTGCCACCTCGGGTGAAAACCACACTAAGCTCATAAAAATAGCTTTATACTCCATCACATACAGAACATCTTGCTTCAAACTGAAGAAATCAGTGGTGCACTAATTTCAAAATGTATGTGGGTAGAATTTTTTATTAAACAATTCATGAAAGCCTTCCCACATCATACCCTGGTCCGTTCCATCTTGAACCGCCAACTCCCACCACTGAAGGGAAAGTTCTTCTAACATATACATGGCCAACATCACCTTTAAATGTACTGGTGTTCCCAAGAACTCGAAGATCATGTTCATTATATTCAACAACGCTTATTCCCTCTCGGGATCTGAATCAGCCCTGATGATGGGTGGATTTTTTTTTGAAACTGAGCTGTATGATCCACATGCCTTGGTTCATCCTCTTTGTTTCTTCTTCCCACATCTTCGAAAGATTGCACTATACTCCGCAATAACTGCTTCTTAACATGAGGCTTAGGTGAAACCATGTTCTCAACGACCACTTCCTGTTGGTATCTATGATTTCTACCTGGTGCCATTTATATAAATAGAAAACAAACAATCATGAGTCTCACTTATGTAGACATCACAGAATCCAATTTCAAATCACATTACACAATACTATCACAACGAGGCTTTCCATCTTTCCACATGTTCCATGTTTCACCATTTTGAAAACCAACCCATTTTCAAAATACCAAATTTATTCACATTACAATTTCACACATTTGAAAAAACACCATTTCTCAATTCAGTCCATAAATCATTATGCCCAAGGAAATATGCATCCTAGTGGGAAGTAATTTGTACAATTTATGCCAGGATCATCTCATTGGATACACCCACGAAAATGAGATATCCAATGCCTATTAGTGTCTCCAAAACACCACTATACCCAACTCCCTAGTAACATGATGTTCACACAAAAGTTTTAGATACATTATTTTATACTATACATTCCATGTTCCGATAATCCTACAACTTTCTACCATCCCGACTCAAGGAATAAATGTCTAGGGCTTAAAGATCAGGTTCGGGAACGATTTTCCATTAAGTTAAATCCAACAAACCATCCATTAACCACCACTATATGAATCAGGTCAATGAAACATTACAACATGAATTCCAAAAAGACAACCAACTTGTTCCACTATAAAATCAAATCCCAAACAACAACACAATATCAGAGTACTATGCAGAAGACCACACAACAAAGCACCATGTGCCATGATGCCACCATAGCTTTAAACCAAGCTCCATGCTCCAAGCTCCACCAAGACATCACAATGAACCAATAAAGGAGGAAGATTCGTTACCATTGCCCACATCATGGCACACAACATCTGCAAAGACACCAAAGTTCCAAAGCAGGGGGTGGGTACTAAAAATCAGTAAGTTTTCCCCAAATGACTTCCCTACACACGCCATTAGGATGAAACCATTAACACATTTATATAAAACTATTTATATAAATTAAATCTATAGTGAAACCATTTCCATAAGCCAAACACTCTCTTACCAAGCCATCACACCCAAACCAAACAACCATGTGATAGAATAACAATTAGGCCAGAAGCCATATCATCATGTACACATTAGGAAAACAATTTCCACCTTGAAATGTGATGCACAACAAAAAAACAAAACAACAAAATGGTGGAGCTCTCGTCCAACTAGTTCACCAATTCACACCAAGTGGTACTTCCCAACCAATTTTCCTATGATGGTGTCCCTTCCCTACACTATCCACCCCCGTTATTATAGTGGTACTTCTCACCCACTTCCACACAACATTCCAAATTAGGCAAACCAAGCATATAACCCACCAAGGTCACAACATCATTCAATCAACCCATTCTATCGCATATCAATCAACTTCAATAAATCATCAATTTATTGAATATCATTATCAATGACAAAGAAAATTTCAATAAAATAACCTCCTTTTTGACACCATTTTCATCAATAATTTTCACAAATCAACCATAACATCCAATTTTAAAATATCCATGATAAAATCCACAACAATAGAATTTCACCATAAAACTCCCTTTTTTCCAAAATCCCAAAATGGATTTCCAACCAACATCACACATCAAAAGACAATTAATTTAAATCCTACAAAATTAATTGTAAGAAAACCCATTATCTCAAACCAAGTGGATTTGAGAGAGAAGCCTCCTACCTTTAGTGTTCCGGTGAATAATCATCCCACTAGAAACCACACATCAAATTTTGTGAATACACCACCGAAACCTATCCAGATCCCTTTCCCTATAATTTACATGCCTTAAAATCAACATTCAAGGAAACCACAACCCTATATATACAAACAAAAATTTTAGATCTAGAAAACCAAGAAAGATGTGAATGTAGATCTAGAGGAAAACACAAGGGAACCAAGAGGATTGACTTAACTATGAGAAACCACCTTCAATCCACCTTGAAACCTATTCAAAATGCTTCCAAAAATTACTGAGAGTGAACCCTCAACCTCTATGAATGCGAAATATTGAGTGAGGCTCAAGTGGGAGGATGTTTGGGGTGTTTTAGGTCAAGCCCGAGGGAGCATTGATTTAAAAACCCCAACTATATGTGGCCGCATGGTTATCCTTAATGGTTTGGAAAACCATGCGCTAGCTGTGCACATGCTACTGTCTCGGGAGAAAGGGTCCACACGATTGCCTCTCACATTTTGGCAAACCATATGCTGGCCATGCGAAGCCTACTGTTTCCCCCTACATGGTTTCCTGGAGAATCCGCACAGGTTCCCCAAACTGTGCTCAAACCATGATCCCTATGAAAAGCCTCCTAACTCATTAAAAACCATTCCAAAATCTACCAAACACTTCCCAAATTATCCCATGCTCTTTAAACACAGAAAAATGCAAGAACAAAGGCCACATACCTCAAATCGTGGGAACTACATTATTATAATGAAATTATATGTGATTCATGAGTGGGATTACTATAAATAATTTTATTTGAAGTCTTTTAAGGGTATAATGAGGAGAAATCATTGGTTGTTTGTATGTGATCGTGGATTCATAATGGATTTTTCTTTTCATGGGTAGAAATTATTTACTAGAGCTAGTAATATTTCTCCTTTGATTTGGAGATATATCATTGTGATGGTACTTTTTCCATGGGTATTCATCAAAATTAAAATAATATAATGGGTAAATGGTATTTTGTATTGGGGCTTGGTCTAGGTATTGGTTGAGTGGTGTTAAATGTATGGTTGGAACCCTATTAGTCAATGAATCAGTTATAATTTTACGTCCAATACATTTTTTGTGAATATTCATTGTTTTTGTTTGATGTATTATTAGTTATACATTCTATTATTTTCTGTTTTCTTTTTTCTATTATGATATATGACCTCATGTGAGTTTTCAGTATTTGATCATATATGGAAATTCGTAGTAAATGATTGGTGATATAGGTTGGGTATTCTAGATGATTAATTTATATTTAATGGATTCAAATTAGGTATTTATTTCGTAGATATTACCCTATGGATATATATTTATGTTGTATGTATTTAAATGTTCAGTCTCACTAATTAGGGTGTCATATTTCAATTTAATGATTTAATTAACTAATTTAAATTAAATTATATTAATTATGTGGGAATTTGTAATGACATATGACACTATATTGATAGAGAAAAGTTACAAGGTCCATATGGGACCCTGATCACTGTATTTATTACCGCGAACACTGATGGTTGATTCAATGACTATTATTGTGTTTCTCTATGGAAAATAGACCACTTGAGGGGTGATTGGGGCATCATTGTCCTTGAATATGAGAAAATAAATACATCAACGATTTATTGTAGTGAAGAGGTATAGTTTATCTCCATGGGTATTATATAAACCTATAATACCATAGATCCCATGTGCTATTTGAACTAAATATGGGAATAATATTCTATCTCATATAGATGTTTTTAGCCTACGGGTTGGTTATGACTAGATTCTTGATCAGTTGTGTCTGTATATTAAGATATAATGACCTTTGACATAGATAATGGCTCGACATATCTCTCTAGATCATCGCTTATATTTCATATCATATCTTTCATATGAGTTTATGTTCTATATTTGACACTTTTGATAAAAATGAAATCCTATATGACATGGGTTATTCCCCGTGTGACATAATTGAGATCGAGGAATCCTAGTTGGGTTCCTCTACCTATATAATAAATAAATAAACTCATTTTGAAACATAGGTATGTATGGTCCTTGAGTATATGTGAATATTAATGGGTAGTGTTGGTTGTGGTAGTCACATCAAATATAATAAATTTCACATGAATCTACTGGAAATGGAATTTGATTATGGGTTTAGGTGTTCATTAAACCAATTCATAATTTTATTTATATAGTTTATATGAAAAATTATAGTAGTGGTGTTTTTTATATTATTTTAGTTATGACAGAACCCATGTGGGGGTGTTTGTTAAATTTTAAAGAATAATCCCCATGTATCAATTTTTGTGATATTAGATTAAACAACCCTAGTATGGAGATCAGTAATAATATATAAAAATCCACCTCTATGGAAGTGTGTGATATAATTAGTTGGGATTCCATGGGTTTGGATTTGGGAAAATATTGCTTCAAGAAATATGATAGACCCAACAATGTTCTAGATTAGGTGTCTTACTAGATATTTGGTGGGCATGATTGAGACTCCAACACTTCTACTGAATAATATCAAGGAACCATTGTACATTTTTATAGGTAATTCACACAATTTGGATTTTATAATGGAGTTTCACTCATGAAAATATATTATATTCTTGGTTTATTCTATCACCTTATTCCTTAATTAGTATAGCCTACGGCGAAATTCCCTTATTTTGTTGTTAGTGTTTGAATGGAATTGTGATTTGATCTGGTAATGTCTGACACTAGATAGTGTAGTCTTGGATGATCAAGGTAATGATACCAAGGATTGATAGTGGTTCATTATTTTATTTCTCAGCACTTATATATTAATTCAGATCATGTCACATGCACATATCAATTTGTTGTAGGATGGTACAAGACCATGTTGGTGGATCCCTTTTTAGTATGTACTAACACTATACGCATGCACAAATTGTACATGGGTAGTTGAGTTTCATCTCACATGGTTTCATGAAAAGGATGAGTCACGACCTAAGATCTGATCATCCAGATGGATGGCTCAGAGTTTGGATATTGGGAGCTAATGAGGATTGAATTTGGGAGTTAGGCCATTTATGAATATTTTTATATTTACATTATTTTATATATGTGATTGTCCTAACTGGAGAACCTTTCAATATATTATATATCCTCTGAAGTATTTTATTCATTAAAAGATTTATTATATCTCACTCTCTATAATTGTTTATGTTTACCCTTTTCTGTATTGTTTTTCATTCTGAGTTTGTTATATTTCTTCTAAATTGTATATATATAGTATAACCGCCCAAATATACCTCCTTAGAACTTATATTAATGTCATAATCCTATTAAATATGGGGAGGAGAACGTGGGGTCATGTGGTATCCTCATTCTAATTATATTTCATGGTGTGTCATACAATGATATTACAATGTTGTATAAGAGGTTTTAATTTTATTTTGTTTTTTATTTAGGTGCATGGTAGCCAGTAAATATTTGAATGTTTCCAAACCTATTATGGATACCGAGCTTCACATTAGGAAAACGTATTTAGGTAATAATTATAGTTTAATATATAATAATAATATTATTATTAATATGTGATGGTACTGTCACATGATTTTTCCTCATGTAATGAACATGATGATTGAATTCATTATTTATTTTTGGATTTTATGTATTTTGGTCTGTCAGAAAAAATCCAGAAGAAGATTTGACTCATAGTCCACAATCGAAAAAGGTATATCATTATTTTTTATTATACACAAATGATTCACATGAAATGTACGATTACTCCTTTAATTTTTTTCAAATATAATCTTGTTTTCACTTTTTAATGATTCAAAAATGTCTCATTTGGAATTTTCACATATATTTTCTTGTAGAGATTAAATTTTGATGGATTTTTGTGTATTTAAATATGCATTCGATGAATGTTCATGTTGAATATATGGAAATATGATTGATGGACATGAAAATACTTTCCATCTGATATGGTGTATAGACTGTGAATGTTAATGTAATGATTTAATTATTTGTTGACAGAACACTTGTGAGTTATTTTTATTTAGTTATTTATATTTAATGTTCCATTAAGATCCTATATTTTTTTTTCAGAATATCATTGAATGATACTATATGTAACTGAACCTTTTAATCATGGGATACTTGATATAGATTACCATAGGGTGTTGAAAATTACACGTGTTCCTATCAATAAATCCTTATCCTCCGATAATTATTCTATAGTTATAAACCTTGGAGAGGGTATGACTCCTTAGAGTGGGTTAATTTTTGGAAATATGATACTTTAGATGAGTTAATAATACCAATGAATAGCTATTTTGAAACATTGGATTCCATGATTCACTTGATATAGAATTACGGCTGAAACCATATAGTTCATGGTTTATGAGAGACATTACATAATGGACTAGTTGGGCATCATAGAGAACCTTATATTCGATTGGAAATTTATTGAGTTGGTTATTTTTATTTTTGAGGGAATACTAATGGAACATTTAACCATGGGATGTGATAAATATTTGATATTTTTGTGGAAGGAGGTACATTGGATAATTTTTTTATAAGAAATGTCTCCTTAGATAAATAGATACAGTTAGAGGTTTTATTTAAAGGGAAGGATCATTTGGCTACAAAAATGTGTTATTTTTACATGTTTTTGGATGGATTTTAGAGCCTGCATAGATTCTCAGATTCTGAAATATTCTATGTGAGGTAGGATAGGTTCTGTTAGACCATGTGTAACGTCCCAGGTAACTGAAGAACATGAAATTTATCATATTTATTAATATTTTCTAATTAAATAATAATTATACTTTAAAGGGGATACTAGGTTTGATGGCATACCAGATACGCAACAATGGGCTTCATTGAAATCTTATGTTCCACACTAAAAATATAATATTATTATTTTAAATGGTAGTTAATTCCTAGACGTTGTTTTGGCAAGAAGGAACCAAACTAACTTAAATATTATTATACATGTTTGTTAATTTTTTTTACATTTATCCAATAAATTCTAGAGTCTTAAAATGTGATTGAATCTAATTTTAAGCATTATATACTTTAAAAGGTTGATTTACGGCCTTTTAATGGTGAACCCTCATTAAATCTAGTATTTTTCACTTTTATATGTTCCATTTTAACACATGAAACTATTCATTGTAATCCGGACATCAACAATTACTTGGGTTAAATTCTTGGTATTTGTGATAAAATTCATTTTTTGATTAATAGTGAAAAATACTGTATTTTAATTCAAAACTGCATTTCAATCTAATTTATTTATACGGATAGATTATAATTTTAAATGGTTTTAATGTGTAATTTGATTATTTTTTACCATTTAATCCTATTCTGGTCATTGGATGAAATTTCACCTTGAAATTGGGCATAAAAAATGTTAATCTTTTGATAGATATTGTTTCATAAAAAAAAGCTATGGGTTTTGACAACGGGTATTAATTTTAAATTAATTAATGAAACATATATTTTTTGAATTTGGTAAAATAGAAATCATTTTTGAATTCATAATATCAAATATAGCTTAGGCTGAATTTTTGGAATTTTACTGAAAAAAAAATAATTTTTGAAGAATAGTGAAACCAATAAGTTGTAGTTAAAAACATACTTTTTTAAGTAAATGAAAATTTTCTAAATAATTGAATTGAATTTTGAAGATCCTACATATATGGATGTTATTAGTATGTAAAATTATGTTCAATAAGATTAGAATATTTTTTTGGTGAATAGTAACTTTTGACATTAATTTACTGCGATTACGGGTAACTATTGTAATTTAATGTAAAAAGAATATTATAATAATAAAAAATTAGCATAAAACATGTCGTAACATTATTGGATAAGTCATTTCTTACCATGGTCATCCTTGGGTCGATTTTGGTACCCCATGGAGCCATTTGGAGGCGATATTGACACTTTAGATTAATTAATTTAAAGTAATGTCAAAAACGACACAAGCAAATATCTTTTAGAAAAAATATTTTTTACATGGGGTGATATAAGTTATATTTTCAACCATAAATATTCATTGTAATTAAAAAATAGTTCCTACTTCATGGTATATTTTTTAAAATTTTTAGACATCAAATAAATAAAATTATTTATGAAAGAAAAATGATGCAGTATTTACCTCATTAATAAATGATATAAACAAATAAGATTATAAATATTAAACTGAAATAAATTCCCATTAAAATTCTTATTTGATGAATTTATTTCGACCATGAGTCATTTTACCTTTGACTGTAATTAGTTTTGGACCTTTAGAAACCGAAAATAATAAAATAATAAAATAATATTTCCACACATTCCTAAAGAACCCCTTTTCCCCCTTATAAAATGACCTCACCTCTAGCACATTCATCACTCCTCTCAAGACCCTTGGCATGTCCAATACCTGCCCGAATAAGCTATCAAGATCCCTCTCTTTCTGTTAGTGTACATACCATAGGCAAAACAAACTTTAAGAAGTCCTTTAGGATTAAACCAAATGGAGTTACACAAATTGAATGTAATAGTTTCTCATAAACTCTTTTCTTTTATTTTACTTCTGAAACTGTTAAACACATTTTATTCCATTATTTAATAAAAATAAGTATCCTCAATATAATAGTATATTTTTTGTATATGGATTCTAACTACACTTACACACACCACCATCAAATGGGTAAATGACATACTGTTTTTGTGGATGGAAAACTAACGCCTCATGAAACTACGATTGTTCAATTATCTCATACCACATCTTCTGGTGTTCATTAAGATGGAATTTTATTTATATATGATATATATTATGTTTATGTTATTTTTATTAATCTTTATTTTTAATTTAGATCATATCTTTATGGCTTCCATTATGAGTAAACGTGATAATTTCATTTCATAAAGTGCAGACTACCACCCCCTCAAAGTGATATGATTTGTTCATACAATACGTGGCATGTATAATGGATGGAGTTACTGAAATTATATATTATATTAGACTATAATTATAATATAACTATATGTAATTATGTTTTCATTAAAAGAAAATACGAAATTGAAATGAATGCAGCGTTCATGTGTACATACGACATACCATCTCCATGAACGGTGCAATTCATTTATTACCTCTAAATGTAATGTATTATTATAAATACATATATATACAGGATATATATGATATTTATGATATCTACATCTTTAATATAATTCTGGAGATAATATGTATTTGACCACATGGACAACAGGAATATATAAGGTGTCAATTTTGGACTCAAGTACCAAATATCAACAAAACGACCGTTATTAAATTAAATGATTGAATAATGCTTATATCATGGTAATAATTGATATAAAAGGAATAATAAATAGTAAAAAGGTTCTTAATAAAGTATAAATTAACATTAGTTTGTTATTCAGGAAGAGTAAGGAACAAATAAGTCAAGTCGAACATGAGGTAAGGGATTTCTTATCTCACATTCAATTCCATGATATTTCCATTGATCACCACTTATTTATTTCTTGTTGTGTATTGTGTAATGAAATTTGATATATATTATCCTTATTTTCTTTTTATTCATTGTATTCTATGATTCATTTTTTGGTTATTATCAGTTGGTCATAT
This sequence comes from Viscum album, assembly GCA_963277665.1. Classification (NCBI taxonomy): domain Eukaryota; kingdom Viridiplantae; phylum Streptophyta; class Magnoliopsida; order Santalales; family Viscaceae; genus Viscum; species Viscum album. The sequence goes on along the minus strand of OY728133.1, from coordinate 963,132,100 downwards.
GACTCGATTGATTACAACATGGTAAAGGGTTTTCATCTAATTTTTTTATTTCCTTTAGAATCATTCTATATTTACCACTATTTAATTTTTTGTGGTATATATACTAAAAATTATTGTATTCATTGTGTAATATCCTTTAGTTTATGGTAATTTACATCTTCATTGTATGATCCTTATTTCATGTGGTGTATGTATTGTATGTTACCAAATCGATAATGGAACCTTTCACCGTCTTCTTTTTAAAAGTCTTATTTTTTGTTATGTCTTTTAATTTACATCTTATTATGTTGGGATATGTTCCCTTATATCCTTATTGTTGTACATATTTATTTCCAAGTGATGAGATACAATTTTCTCTCTCATCAATTCGTTTTTGGAATTTTAATGTGATGTTTTTAGGTTGTCAAATCCCTATAAGGGAACATCTTTACCCATTTTCAATTATTTGGGTTTAACTTTTACTTCATGATTATGTCATGCTATGAATCTGTGTGAATAAACTCTGATTATTTAACACTTAATATCCCATTATATTGAGTGTATTCATATTATTCACACATTATTATGTAATTGATTTATCCTTAATCTAATGATACCGTTTTAAAAGGGATTTCGTCTCAATGTACATTTCATTCAGAATTCATTGTTGTTATGAAAAAATTCACACTTATGTGGTGTATATACTCTCATTTGACATATCATATCTGGAATCCCTTTAATCTATTGATATTATAACGTTATGATGAAATATTATTCCTCAATTTTTTGTATTCATGAATCTCTCATTTTGTTAAATACTCTTTAACTAAAATATTGTTTTAAATGTTTTGATGATTTATTCTTCTAAATATTTCTCATTAATTTCCATGTTTTCAAAATGGTTTATTGGATTTTTTTATAGGAACATTAATATTTTCTAATGATAATTCATTTAAAAGCATAAAAGTTCTATGGGACACATTGTTTCAAAAATCTCTTTATTAAATGTTTTAAATGGTTTTAAAAATGATTTGATAAAGCATTGTTTATTTCAATATAATGATTTGATATATTGTGAATGGAATATAGAAATGTTATCATTTCATTATGTTTGTGTTATGTGTTGTGAATATGTTTTGTTTATTAGGAGTTAGTAACATATATGGGTGGTTCTTTGATAATCCTAGGGAGGGTGAGCCCGAGATAGAGCTTCAGTGCATTGGGTCACGTGATAGAGGTAAACATTAATGTTTCTCCTAATAGATTTTGGGAATATTCTATGATGGGTATTCTAAATGTGAATCCCTATGTATATGTGATAGATACAATATAATTACATTATCAATTCCAAAATTTACCTTTATGATTTATGATTTCTGTATGTTATTCATAAATCTTATGATTTTATTTGGTATGTTATGATTGAAATTTTTGGATTCATTGATTTGTATTTATTGATGGGCTAATGTTTCTTTTCATTAATTTATTACCCTTACAAAGCTTTTTATGTTCATCCCGAGTTTTTAAATGTTTTTCATAGGACCTAAAGATGAATAGGGTTAAGTATGAGATCAAGTAAAAGTCATTCTCTCAAAAACATTGAACTAGATATGTCTCTTTTATTATAGAGTTTTTATTTTATAAAAAATGGATACCGCGTTGTAGTGTCTACATGTAATATTCAAGTAGTTATGTAATAGTTATGGCCTAATTCTATAAAACTCTAAACCTGAAAAGATCCTCATTGTGAATTCGTGAAATAATTAATGATTAGGTAATGTTTATGGCCATGTCCTTATAGTTGTAATCAGAGGTCGGTTTGGAAACATTTAGTGGTTAAGAGTTTTCCTTAGACATATGGTTAGTACCTATGTCTATGATTTTAGTTATATCTTTGTTTTAAATCTTTTTCAGATCATAGAATGTCAGATACAAATGGAACGTGGAGGATCTCCAACAATATTATTATATCTTCATGATGACTTTCATGCAATTAGTATTGCAATTTCATTTTTGGATGATTATGATACTTTTTCCAGAATACAACCCACTTTCAAGTAGTTTTTTGTGATACCAAAAACCTCCACTATACCTTGTTATCATCATGGATCATGGGTTTTATTTAATCAAATCCTATTTTCAAAATATTCTCATATTTTCATGGAAGGTAAATATTATGAAATAATTTTCAAATGTTTAACCTTATCAAAAGATTTTTAAGCATATTATGAATTTTGAAAAAGGTGTTGATGAAGGATACCCATGCTCAACCTATTTATATTTACTTTTACAATATAGTCTCTCACCACATACCAATGTTATTTTAAAACGACCATTAATTTAATGTTTAAACTCAAATTTGATACGACTATTTTATAGAAATCATGTTTCATCAGATGTATTGAAATTATATTTCATACTTTTTTATTTTCCAAAATAGTTTTTCTGTGAACACCCACATGACCCATGTTGTACAAGGTGTATTTGGATGATTGACGCAAATGATTTTGAAGGATCTCTAAATCTTTGTTCCAATACATGGACTTTCAACCTACATGAACAAGATGACGATGAAACCCAATGGACACCATGATCATCGTTTGATGTTATTTATTTATTGGGATCGATTTATTTTATCATATGGAGGTGAAAGAAGAAAAATTACAATATATATAATAATTCAATAATTATGTTGTTGAGATCATAATTAATTGGGATGAAACTGAGAGGTATAAGGAAACCATTGAGGTTAAAACAAGTTAGGGTAATTTTTGAGTTTTATGAAAAGGTAAACATGTAGACTGTGTGACAACTCATTGAGTCGAAAAAACCTATGGGAATCTAACACACAATCAAAGTGAGATTTGGATTTATCACCTACCACTAGTATATGAGATGTCCCTGGTTAATATGACTAATTCAGTTTAGTTAAATGATTTCATTGATCAATAATGTGATTATTCGGGGTCTTATGTTTTATCAAATTGTTATCCATAGTATAAAAAATGATTTATTTATTAAGTGATTAAAGTGATTTTTGAAGATGTTCTCTCTTTTGGGAACACTGTATGCTTATGAAAAAAAAGAATATTTTAGGATTTCATTTGTGGAGTAATGGTTGAAAAATTATTTTCAAATAATATATATTTTATTGTGGATATATAGTTATTTGGGTTATTTATGGAAATGAATAACCTATCATAGATAATGTGTTATTTGGTTAATTATGCTTCTGTATGAGACTTTAAGAGTAGTCTATGTTTTTTGGAGTTAAATTTTAAATATACGACTGAAGACTATGTGATAAAATCCTTATGTACATTGGGTTTCTATCATAGTTTGGATTATCTTAAGGAATTTTAAGGACAATTTTTTAGTGAATGGTCATTATGGAACATTGGGTACATATTTATGAATTTTTGAGATAAATATTATTATTTCTTTTTATAAAGGATAAATTTTTGGGTGATTATATGGTCTCATACAAAATATTTTGTCTGTAGTTGATTACTAATGACAAAGGAAATATTTAGATCATCATTTTGGATTATGTGATTCGTTAGAAGATGATTGCTTTGATTTTGATGTGACAAAGTCTATTTGAATTATCATGGTTCATAGAAAATATTAGTTTTTGGTAGAAACTTATTAAAGGATGAAATTCTTCTTGATGTGAAGTATATATCATTATTTTCTTATTCTATGTAGTAAATGAATTCTAAAAAATTATGAAAAAGAAATGTAAAACCAAAAACTATGTTGCTTTACATTTTCTACTATGTAATCAAAACCCGTTTAACAAATCATAAGTTTGGGATTTTCAGGTGGTTTACTTTCTGTTAATAATATATTTTATCACTCTCCATCATAACATGACAGTTTTCTCTCTCTTCCTTTTCTATTTTTTATTACATGTTATCCTATTATGGTTTATCTTGGGTGAACATTGTACTTCTATTTCTATCTTTTAATGTGATATTTTTACTGACTCATTTTTGATGAGGGACTTTTAATGATGTTTCGAAGCCCAGTTTTAAAATTGCAAGGATGAAATTCCTAAAAGGGGGGAAAGATGTAACATACCAGGTAAATAAAAAACATTAAATTTTTCATATTTATTCATATTTGTGAATTAAATATTAATTTTATTTTTATTGGGATTCTAGGATTGATGATGTAACTGATACATAATAATGGACTTATTTTAAATCTTACATTGCACACTAATGATATAATATTATTATTTTAATGGTAGTTAATGCCTAGATGTTGTATTTGTGGTAATGAACATAAATAAATAATATATGATGATACATGTTTGTTAAATGGTTTCACATTTATCCAATAAATGTTAGGGGATTAAAAAGTGAATGAATCTAATTTTAAGCATAATGTACATTAAAATTTTGATTTACCGACTTTTAATGGAGAACCCTCATTAAATATAGTTTTTGTCACTTTTATATGTTCCAATTTACAAATTAAAATTATTCTTTACAATATATACCTCAAAAATTTCATTGGGTAAATTTTTGGTATTTTTCTGATAAAATTATTTTTATAACGAATAATGAAAAATATTGTATTTTAATTCTTATCAGCCTTTAAATCTAATTTATTAATTGGATATATTATCTTTATAGTTAGTTATAAAGTTTAATTATATTATATTTTTACCATTTTATCCAATTCTAGTCATTTTTAGAAATTTCACATTGAAATTGGTCATAAACAAGTTACAATCTTTTGACAGATATTGTTTCTTAGAAACACGCTATTTGTTTTGACAACAGATATTAATTTTAAATTAATTTATGCATATTATATTTTATAATTTTTATAAAATAGAAATAATTTTTTAATTAGTAATATCAAATATATTTTAGTTTGAATTTATTTTATTTTTCTGAAAAACGTCAATTTTGGGTAAATAGTGAAAACACTAAGTAGTAGTTAAAAACTAAATTTTTCATTTAAATTAATTTTTACCAATTATATGAATTTAATTTATAAAATTCAACATACATGGTTTTTATTAGTAAGTAAAATGTGTTTCAATAAGTTAAGTTTAATTTTTTTAGTAAATAGTAACTTTTATCTTTTATTTACCGCGGTTAAAGGTTAATAGGGCAATTCAATGTAAAAAGAATATTATAATAATTCAAAATTACATTAACACATTTCCTAACCTTAGTTTATTAGTTATTTCCGACCATGGGCATCCTTGGGTAGATTTTGGGACCCCCACGGAGCCACATGGATGTGATAATGACACTTTAGATTAATTAATTTAAATTAAAGACAAAATTGACACAATAAAAATCTTTTGGAAAATCAATTATTAAATGGGGTTATATAAGATAAAATTTAGACTATAAATATTAATTTTAAACATAAAATGATTTTAAACATAATATTTTTTTATAGTTTTTAGACATCATATAAATATAATTATTTATGATACAAAAAGGATGTAGTATTTACCTCAATAATAAATGATTTAAATAATTAAGATTATAAATATTAAAATAACATCCAAAACCAGTCCAATTCTAATTGGATAAATTTATTTCGACCATGAATCATCTTATATTATACTTTTATTAGTTTTTTACTTTCAGAAACTGAATATCATTATATAATAAAATAATATTTTCACACATTCCTAAAGAAACCCTCCTCCCCCTTATAAAAAGCCCTCACTTATAACCCATATCTCCCACCTATCAAGAACCATGGCCCAAAAAAAACCCTTCCTAAATAATCTATGTTGTTCCCTCGATTACTCCTAGAAGCCTTTACAAAGGTATAAGGAACTTCAATAAGTCTTTTTGGTTCAATCCAAAGGGAGTTACCCCAAATAAATGTAACATATTCTCTAAAATTCTATTCTTTTATTTTACTTATCCAACCCCGAAACTATTTTTATTACATTATTTTAAAAAAACACAATTATACTAAATATACTAGGATGTTTTTTTGAGATTTATTAGAACTACACTTATACACACCTCTATAATGTGGGTAGAGGCAATACTATTTCTATGGATGGAAAACTAAAGCCTCACGAAACAAAGATTGTTCAATTATATCCTACCTCCTCATATGATGGCCATTATGCTGGAAGTGTATTTTATAATGATATATATTGTTTTTCTGTTTTATATATTATTTTTAATTTTTAATTTATAGCATTCCATTATGGTTTCCCTTATGAGTAAACACGATAATTTTATTTGAGATAGTTCAGATTACCGGCCCTCAAAGTGATATGACTTGTTCATACCATACGTGGGATGTATAAAGGATGAAGTTTTTTAAATTATATATTATATTATACTTTAATTTTAATATAACTATTTATCATTATGTTTCATTCAATAAAAATATTAAATTGAAATGAATGTAGCATTCATGCGAATGTACAGCTTACTGTCTCCATTAACAGTTCATTTCATTTCGTACCTCTAAATGTTATGTAATATTATAAATATATATATATACTGGATATATATGATATATATGATATATACCTAAGGAATATAAATCTGAAGATAATGGATATCTTACAAATGGAGAATTTTTTAAATATAAGGTGTTCATTTTTGACTCATGTACAAAATATAGGAAAAACGATCGTTATTAACTTAAATGATTGAATAATGATTATAACATTGTAATATGTGATACAAAAGGAGTAAAAAATTTTAAAATGGTTATTAAAAAATTAAAATTTAACTTATGTTTATTATTCAGGAAGAACAAGGAATAAACAAGTCAAGTCAGACATGAGGTAAGAGATTTCTTATCTCACTTTCAATTCCGTGAGATTTCCATTGTATTCAACTTATTCATTGCATGTGGGTGTTTTCTACATCTATTTGATATATATTATCATGATTGTATTTATATTTATGGTATTCTCGGATTCATTTTGTGGTTATTAACTTTTCGTCATACGAATCAATTGATTACAATGTGGTAAGGGGTTTTCAACCCAATTTTTATTCCCATGAGATTGATGCTATATTTGCCAATATTTATTTTTGTATGGTATATGTACTACACTTGATTGTATTAATATTTTAATATCATTTAATTTATTGGTATTTAAATATTTATTTTATTATCCTTCTTTCATGGGGTGTATGTTTCATATGTTACCAAATCTGTAAGGGAAACTTTCACCCTCTTCTTTTTAAAAGTCGTATTTTTGTTATGTCTTTTAATTTACATATTCTAATTTTGGGACATGTTCCTATATATCCTTATTTCTATAAATAGTTAGGTCCATGTGAAGAGATACCATTTTGTCTCTCATAAATTCATTTTGTGAATTTTAAAGTGACGTCGTTTTTGCTGTAAAATTCTTATAAGGACACTTCTTCAGCGAATTTCAATTCATTGGGTTAATCTTATACTTCTTGATTATTCCGGGATATGAATATGTATGAGTAAAATAAAATTTTATCACACTTTATATCCACTTATATTGAGTGTATATTAATTTATCACACATTATTATGTGCTTGATTTATCCTTAATCTAAGGATACAATTTTTATAAGGGATTTCTTCACAATTTACATTTCATTTAGAATTTATTGTTGTTATTCACCAGTTCTCTCATATGTGTTGTATATACTATCATTAGGCATATTATATCATGCACAACTTTATTCTCGTGATATTATAATGTTCTTTTTGAATTTTTTCCTCAATTATTTGAATTCAAGCGTCAATCTTTTTGTTAAAAACTCTTTATCAAAAATAAAATTTTAAATCTTTTAATGATTTATTATTATAAATATTTATCATTAATTTCCATGTTTTCAAAAAGTATTTTATGATTTATTTATATGGAAATTAATTTTTTCATATGATATGTCATTTAAAAGCTTCAAAGTGGTGTGGGACACTTTGTCTCAAAAATCTCTTTATTAAATGTTTTAAATGATTTTGAAAATAATTTGATAAGGAATGGTTTATTTCAATATCTTGATTTGATATATTGTGATTGGAATGTGGAAATGTTATCTTTCCTTTATTTTGTGTTATTTTTTATGAATATGTTTTGGTTATTGGGAATTGGTTAAGTATACGGGTGGTTCTAGGATAAACCTAGAGCGGGTGAGCCCAGAATAGCTCTCTGATGCATTGGGTAATGTGATGGTGGTAAGAATAAATGTTTCTCCAAATGAAATTAGGTAATATACTGTGACGGGTATTCCAAATGTGACTCTCTATGTAGTTGTGATAGAAAAATGTACGTATGTTATAAATTCCATAATCTATCTTTATGATTTATTATTTATTTATGTTATTCATAAATCTTATGATTTCTTGAGGTATGTTACTATTGAAAAGTATGGTTTCATTTCTTTTTATTTATTGATGGTCTAATGTTTCTTTTCATTTTTTTATGACCCTTACAGAGCATTTTATTCTCATCCCATGTTTTGAAATGTTTTTCACAGGACAGAAAGATAAAAAGGGTCAAGGATGAGATCAAGGAAAAGTCATGTTGTCTAAAACAAGAAACTATCTCTATTTTCAATTGTTTTTTTTTTTGAATAATGTATACTGGGTTGTACTGTCTACATGTATTATTCTATTTGTTATTTAATAGTTATTTCCTAATTCTCTAAAACTCTAAACCTGAAAAGATCCTCAATGTGAATTCTTGACATAATTCAAATTTATGTAATGTTTAATGTCGGGTCCTTATACCACGTTAATTGTTATGTTCTTTAATTGGAATAATATTTCCTAGAGAACATTGGTTATATGGGGTTGACATTTCATGGAGAGTGGATAGTGGTCAATTCTGTGAGTATAGTCCTTATAATGTTCCTATCATGGGATAATGATTTGAGTTGATAATCTGTGAATAATGGTAGAATTTACTTGATTGTGTATTAGATCATGGCATGTTGTAAATGAAATTTTAGGTATTAGATAATTTGAACCATAGAGTGTAAAATTTAGAGTTGAGAACCAATTACATTGTTATTTTCTATACGGGATTACATGGTTGAGTGGTAGGATGGAATGATAATTCACTCCGTGGTGACCAAAATGATGGATAATGGATTTAGTGTCGTAGAATTATCAATACAAGAGTTGATTAAGGGAATGTTTTACCTATTATTATAGGATTATTTCATGGGAGGAGATACATGTGTTATTGAAGATAAACCATAGGAGGTTGTGATCATGGAGTGGTATCGGGGAAAGCACTTTCGTTCGCATCCACCATCGATCGTTGGATGGTGAAACCCTCATTTTAGGTGATGTTTTTGTTAATTACATTGATGATGATTCCATGATCCATGAATAGAATATTAAATCATGTTTCTAGTTGGATATGGGGTATGATTTGGGCATCCATTCCTAATTATTAGGTTCTCTGATAGATGGATCATGGGTCATAGTGATTGGGAAATTGATCCCATGGTGGGATGATAAGGACAAACATTTGTTAGGGAGCATCACATTTGTTATGATAATATGACATTAATGTGGAGAGGGTTATGGATATGTGAGGCCAATTAGTAGAAGACTATAATGGAAACAAATAATCGTGCAAAATTAATTTTAGTTTTACATGAATTCTTCAATGAATTCTAGTGGTGATTTAAGATGTTAAATTTCATCCTAAATAGATATAAGATTTGATACGAAGTTGAATTTTAGAATATTTGAGGATAAATTAAATTGGACACGCTTTACTACAAGGGATATAACATGAATACTAGTTTGGGCTGGTTAAAGATTAAATTGTGTACTTGATCGGATGTTGAGTATACGTTTCATTGTGAATATTTAAATGACCATGTAATTCTTCAGGGAAAACAAATCATGATTGGGTATTTATTAATATTATCGGTTGATGATGACATTACTCTTCAATCAAGGTAAACAATTTGAGTTCCATTTGATGGTTCTCTGTGTAATTAAATCATGTGGGTAAAAAACCACATCATGTGATTTCAGGATATGATGAGTATATCTTGGGAATTGTTCAAGGATTTTTAATTAGATTTAGTTTCATTCATATTATGCTTTTATCATTTTAGAACAAAAATAAAGGATTTGAATCAATGAATAAATATTAGTACTAATATTAATTTGGAATTCTTATTGGTGTTTGGGTGTAATGAGTTTGGAAGAATACATTTCAATTTAGTGTATTATTCCAATGGTTTTTGATAAGTAAATCACTATAGTGGAAATAATTCTACCATAAAATTAAATATTTTGGGTTGAGATATATGATGGGTAGAATTATATATTTTAAGAAATCTAAAAAGGTTACCTCACATGCCTTGGGATAGACGGGTGTGATTGAGTATTGTCTCTCTGTTTTGAGGATGAAGTTTATTTTATGCCTCTTATTTTGGTGGTATAAGTTCCCAATGATTAATATAATATAAGAGAGCATGGTTAGTGTTAAGTGGTAAAATGGGGACATTATTTTATGAATTTGTGAAATAATCTGAATTGGATTTTTATGTGGATGACCACTAACGCTTTTTAGGGAAGACAGAATTTATATTAGAGAGTATATAATATCCCATTCTTATAAAAGTTTGAAATATTCATTATGAATTTTAATATTCAACTTTTAGATGGTAAAATGTATCATTCTAAATAATATTTCAACTCATAATGTAAAAATGAAGAATCATATTAATTTTGGATATAGTTATAGGATCATAAGAGAGGTGAAGGATCCAGGGATGTCGTACAGGAATCCCTATGTTGTTAGTGATACATCGATCTCAAAAATACAATCATTTTCTTCATAGAGGCTAAAAAAATAGTAATTCTTCCAACAAGGATCTACCAGCTATCCAATAGACTATAACCGAAAAAAATGATAGATTAAAATTGGTAACCATGTCGTTTTACCCCTCTATTTTTCTGATGGGGAAGCCCCTCAATCCCCCTTTATTCTCTAGATCTATTGGGGTTCTTCATGTGTTTCCATTACACATTTACACTTGGATTGGTTTTCCATTTGATAGTGATTCAGGGTTTTTAAATTTAAATATTCAAATAAAGGGACCTTAATTAATGTACTTCATCTTTTTCATATAATATATTACTTTCTGGTTTTTGGTTCACAGAAGATTCCATAGTCAGTTGGCAGAATCATCCAATTCTCAAGTGAATGCATGTAACATCCCAGGTAAATAAAGAACATGATATTTTTCATATTTTTTAATATTTTTGAAAGAAATATTAATACAACTTTAAATGGGACGCTAGGTTCGATGGCTTACCCGATACACAACAAAGGGTTTCTTTGAAATCTTACGTTTCACACAAATAATATAATATTGTTATTATAAATGGTATTTCATGCCTAGATGTTGTATTGGTGGGAATGAACATAACGAACTAAAATATGATTATACATGTTTGTTAAATGTTTTTACATTAACCAATAAATGATAGAGGCATAAAATGTGATTGAATCTAATTTTAAGCATAAATTACTTTATAAGGATGATTTACCTCCTTTTAATGGTAAAACCTCATTAAATATATTTTGGGTCACTTTTATATGTTCTATTTGAACTAATAAAATTATTCTTTAGAATCGGGACATCATAATTTAATTTGGGTAAATATTTGCTATTTTTCTGATAAAAATCATTTTTTGATGAATTTTTAAAAAGACTGTATTTTAATTCAAAATTTCCTTTTAATATAATTTATTTTTATAGATAGATTATCTTTTTAAATAGTTTTAATGTTTATTTAGATTATTTTTTTTCATTTAATTGAATACTGGTCATTGGATGAAACTTCACTTTGAAATTTGGCATAAACAAGTGTCAATCTTTTTATGTCTATTATTTCATAAAAAAGTAATTTGTTTTGACAACAAGAAATAATTTTAAATTAATTAATGCACCATCAATTTTTTGAATTTTGATAAATAAACATAATTTTTGAATTCATAATATCAAATATATCCTAGGAATAATTTTGTTTTATTTAATAGAAAAACATCATTTTTTGATGAATAGTGAATCCACTAATTAGTAGTTAAAAACCAACTTTTTCAGTTAAATAAAATTTTACTGCTTCTGTGAATTGAATTTAAATAATCCGAAAAAAATGGTTGTTCTTATTATGTAAAATGTGGTTCAAATAAAAGATATTTTTTTGGTGAATAATAAATTTAGACTTTTATTTATCATGGTTAAAGTTAAATAAGGTTAATCAAGCTAAAAAGAATATTATAGTAATATGAAATAAATATAACATTTTTCAAATCATTATTGGATGAGTCATTGACGACCATGTGCATCCTTGGGGAGATTTTGTGTCCCCATAATTCTACTTGTAAGTGATTATGACACTTTAGTTTAATTAATGTAATGTAAAGACACAAATGACACAAAAAAATATCTTTTAGATAATAAATTTTTACATGGAGTTATATAAGTTATCACTTTAGAATATGATTTTTAATTTTAAACATAAAAACATTTCCTACATAATGTTATTTTTTTGTAATTTTTTGTCATCAAATAAATATAATTACTTATGAAAAAAATTGATGGAGTATTTACTGAATTAATACATGATTTAAATAAATAAGATTATAAATATTAAAATACAATTCAAAACAAGTCCAATATTTATTGGATTAATTTATTTCATCCATGGGTCATCTTATCTTCGACCAAAACAAGTTTTGTAAATTTAGAAACCAAAAAACATTATATAATAAAATTATTTTTTGACACTTTCCAAAAGAACCCCTTACCCTTATAAAAGGCCCTCAATACTAACCCAATACTCAAACCTCTCAATTTCCTTTCTTCATCAAAAATCTACCCAAATAAGCTATCAAGATCCCTATATTCATTCTAGAATCCTTATATTATGTAAAAGTCAATTCAATAAGTCTTTTTGGTTCAAACCAAAGGGAGTAACCCAAATTAAAGGTAACAATTTCTCTTAAATTATTTTCATTTATTTTTCTTCTACAACCCCTAAAATATTTTTATTCCACTCTTTTATAACAACACCATAATCCTAATTATTCTAGTATGTTTTTATCAGATGTATTCAAACTAAACATACAGAGACATCCATCTAATGGGTAAATATCATATTGTTTCTGTGGATGGAAAACTAACGAATCATGAAACAATGATCATTCAATCATCTCCTACCACCTCTTATGGAGGAAAGTATGATGGAAAAATATTTATATATGATATATATTATATTTATGTTTTCATTATGCTTATATATTTTTAATTTATAGCATACCTTTATGGTTTCCATTATCTGTAAACGCCGTAATTGCATTTGAGGAATTGTGGACTAACGCCCCTCAAAATGATATGACTCGTTCATACAATACGTGGGATGAATAAAAGATGGATTTATTGAAATTATATATAATATTATACTGTTATTGTAATATAACTATGTCTCATTATGTTTTCATTCAATTAAAATATCAAATATAAATGAATGTAGTGTTCAAGCGTATGTACGACTTACCGTCTCCATGAACGGTGCATATCATTTATTACCTATAAATTTTATGTAATTATAAATAATTATATATACAGGCTATATATTAAAAATATGATATCTACATCATGAATATTTTTCTAGAGATAATGGATATTTGACCACATGGACAACTTGTAAATATAAGGTGTTCATTTTTTACTCAAGTACGAAATCTTAACAGAAAAACCCTTATTACCTTCATAGATTGCATAATGTTTATAACATGGTAATAATTGATATAAAAGGAACAATTAAATTTAAAAAGGTTCTTTAAAAATTATAAATTTACTTTAGTTTATTATTCAGGAAGAACTAGGAACAAACAAGTCATGTCCAACACGAGGATAGGGATTTCTTATCTCACTTTCAATTCCGTGAGATTTCCATTGTTCGCAACATTATATTTAATTTGGTTTATTGTGTAATTAAATTGGATATATATTATCATGATTTTATTTATTTTCATTGTATTCTATGATTCATTTGGTGGTTATTAACATTTTTTCATACGACTCGATTGATTACAACATGGTAAGGTGTTTTCATCTCACTTTTTATTCTCAAGAGATTCATGATATATTTTCCATTATTTAATTCTGTGTGGTCAATTTACATCAAATGATTGAATTATTTCTGTAATATACTTCAATTTATGGTTATTTACATCTTCGTTGTATGATCCTTTTTCATGGGGTGTATGTTTCATATTTTACCAAATCGGTAAGGGAGCCTTTCACCCTATTCATTTTAAAATACTTTATTTTGATTTGTCTTCTAATTTACATATTCTTATTTTGGGATGTGTACCTATATATCCTTATTTCTATAAATATTTATGTTCATGTGATTCTATACCATTTTCTCTCTCATAAATTCATTTTTTTAAATTTTAAAGTGACGTCGTTAGGATGTCAAATTTCTATATGAGAACTTCTTCATCCAATTTCAATTCAGTGGGGTAAACTTATACTTCTTGATTATGTTTTGCTATGAATATGTGTTAGTAACCTCTGATTGTATCACACTTCATATCCCCTTATATTCAGTTTATTTGTATTTGTTACACATTATTATGTATTTGATTTATCCATAATCATAGGATACTGTTTTAAATGCGATTTCGTCTCAATTTACATTTTAATGAGACTTCATTGATGTTAGGCCCCAATTCACTCTTATGTGTTGTATATAATATATTTTGGGATATTATATAATGAATCCTTTTATTCTCATGATATTTTAATGTTCTGATAAAATTTAATTCCTCAATTATTTGTATTCAAGTGTCTCTCATTTTGTTAAAAACTATTTAACTAAAATATCATTTTAAATGATTTAATGATTTATTATTCAAAATATATAACATTGATGTACTTTTTTACAAAATGGTTTTAAGGATTTATTTATATGGAAATTAATTTTTTTAATAATGATAATTAATTTAAAATCTTCAAAGTGGTATGGGACTCTTTGATTCAAAAATATCTTTATTAAATGTTTTAAAAGGTTTTGAAAATGATTTGATAAAGCATTGTTTATTTGAATATATTTATTTTTTATTTTTTGATTAGTATGTTGAAATTTTATCTTTCTTTTATTCTTGTGTTATGTGTTATTAATATGTTATGGTTATTGGGGATTGGTTACATATACGGGTGGTTCCGTGAAAAACCTAGGGTGGGTGAGAAAAAGATAGCTCTCTAATGGATTGTGTAATGTTAAAAAGGTAAAAGTTTATGTTTCTACTAAGAGATTTTTGGAATATACTGTGATGGTTATTCCAAATGTGACTCCCTCAATAGCTGTCATATCTACAATGTATATATGTTATGAATTCAATAAGTTACCTTTATTATTTCTAATTTCTGTATGTTATTAATAAATATTATGATTTCAAGAGGTATTTTATAATTGAAAAGAATGGTTTAATTTATTTTTATTTATTGATGGTATAATGATTATTTAATTATTTTATAACCCATACTTAGCTTTTTATGCTCATCCGTAGTTTTGAAATGTTTTTCACAAGACATACAGATGAATAGGGTCAATGATGAGATCAAGGAAAAGTCATGCTGTCTAAAACGTGGAATTAAACAAGTCTCTTTTTTTCAAGAGTATTTATTTTATGAATGACGAATACAGGTTTGTAGTGTGTACATGTGATATTCATGCCATTGTGCAATATTTATGGCCTAATTATCTAAAACTCTAATCCATAAAATATCTTTAATGTGAATTCTTGGCATAATTGTAGATTTTTTAATGTTTAATGTCAGCTGCTTATTATTGGTATCAGAGGTGAGTTTAGAAAACATTAGGAATTATGAGTATTCCTTAGGCACATGGTTAGTCCCTATGTCTACAATTTCAGTTAAATCATTGTTTTACAACTTTTTTAGATCAAGGAAAGTCAGATACAAATAGAAGGAGGAGGATATAAAACTACATTCCTATCTGTTCATAATGACTTTCGTGCAATAATTATTGCAATGTCATGTTCAGATGATTGTGAATATTTATCTAGTATACAACTCACTTGAAAGTAGTTGTTTGAGATATCAAACACCTCCACTATACCTCATTATCATGGCAGATCATGGGTTGTATTTTAAAAAATAAATTTTCCCAATATTCTCATATTTTCAAGAAAGGTAAATATTATCAAGGAATTTTCAAATATTTTTCCTTATCACAAGAATTTGAAGCATATTAGGATTTGGAAAAATTTGCTGAAGAAGGAGACCCTTGCGCAACCTATTTATATTTTATTTTCTAATATAGTCTCTCAGTGCATATATATGGTTTCTAAAAGGACCATTAAGTGAATGATTCAACTCAAATTTGGTTTGATTGTTTTATAGAAATCACATTTTATAAGATGTTTTGAAATTATATGTGATATTTGATTATTTTCCAAAACTATTTTTATGTGAACAACCATATGATCCATGTTGTACAATGTGTATTTGGATGAAGGAAGAAAATGATTTTTGAAGGATCTCCAATTCATTATTGCAGTGCTTGGACCATCTACCTACATGAACAAGATGACGATGAAACCAAATGGACACCATGATAAAGCTTCGATGTTCTCTATTTTGGGGTACATTTTATTTTATCATATGGTTGTGAAATAAAATAACTGACTACATATAAAAGACTTCAATCATTAAGATGCTGAGATCTTAATGAATTGTAATGAAAATGAGAGGTGTAAGGAACCATTGAGGTTAAAAAAAGTTTGGGTTATTTTTGAATTTTATAAAAAGGAAAAAATGCAGACCGTAGGACAACCTATCGTGTCAAACAAAGTTGCGGGGATCAAACCCACAAATAATGTGCGATTGGGTCTTATAACCTACCACTAGACTATGTGAAGTCCCTAGTCGATATGAATTATTCATTATAGTTAAATTAATTTATTGATCAAGAATAATTTGATTTAGGATATAATAATTTATCAAATGGATATCATTATTATATAAAAATAATTATTTGATTAGGTGATAAAATTGATTTTGGATGACATCCTCCCTTTTGGAAACAGTGTTGGCTTATGAAAAAATATAATATTATGGGATTACCTTTGTGGAGTAATGGAGGAAATTGTATTTTGTAAGAATATATATTTTTATTGTGGATATATAGGAATTTTGGTTATTTATGGATATATTTAACCTATCTTATAGAATATGTGATTTGGTTAATTATTCTTTAGTATTAGACTTTAAGAGTACTCTATTTGTCACGACCCATCCTTGGGGCTCATTCCTTGACTACCCCAAGCCCGCCTTCCAAAGTTCAGGGCCTAGAGACTAGCACCAAAGGCATAAATCCTGATAAAAGGGAAGTCATTGCCTTTATATAAGTAATCAAACACAAAATAGTACAGAAGCTGAAGTAAAAACTAAGTAAACTGGGTACAAAAGTACGTGCTGGAAAGTAAATGGGCTAGAATAGAAACCCAACTAAAAGTACAGTACAACTGTAAACAAAGAACAATTGTAGTAAAGTAAACCAGCAACCACTAATCCATCCTCCGGATATCCCACCTGAAGGGTGGGTAAAAATGGTCTCCTCAGCACCTCGGTTCCAGCCGTCCGCTCTGTGTACGTCCCGCCAAGTGGTCCACTTTTAGGTATCGTCCTGCTCTATAATACTCCACCTCGATCAGTGTTGTTTGTCGTTTGCATCCAACACAACATAGTGTGGGCATATCAAATGCATGGGTGAGTATACGATACTCCGTAGGGAACTCGAGACCCCCAAAGGTCTCCCAGAATCAACAAAGGATAAACCACAAAGGAAAGATACAAACACAAAGTATCAGCCAACTCTACTTAGTTATATTCCCATACATATACCTATGTCATCAATTCCAGTTTAGCTCCAACTCCTGATCCCAATTACAACCCATTCCACAAAATAATCCACAACCCAATCCACACCGGAAAGTATGTCAATCACATCGATGATAATGATTGAAAGTCAAGACTCAGCTCAAACAGTTATACTACTCATGAAGAGGGGTGGAGATGATAGATGTAGCCTCTGAATCATCTTCCCTGCTGAACCCACGTAGAATCCAAGTATAGAAGTTGTCACTGCCGAACCCACATAGGATCCAAGTACAGTAAACATCACTGTCAAACCCACGTAGGACTCAAGTACAGTCTTCATGGCTGACGAACCCACGTAGGATCCAAGTACAGTCGTCCTCACTGCCGAACCCACGTAGGATCCATGTACAGCTGTCATCGTCGTCACAGTCGTAGCCAGCTCTAGGGTTTATGCACATAGCTCGCTCGATTCCATGAGGGTCTACTCCACAAGAGATGGGGGTCGATACATCAACTATCACAATGTCCAGAGTTTTTGTATCCCAATATTCTATCTAATCAAAAGGAACTCAACGTGATAGTCATTGCGTCAATCGGATGCCCTGTCTAAGAGATTATAGCTTTTCCTTTCTAGGGGCCCGTTTAGAAATACGCTCATTTCTAAACTGGACGATATCTATATTCATCCAAAACACACTTAGAGTATCGCATAAGAACTATATCGTCGAATGGGTCCTAGTGCCATAGACGGTGCGTCGTTCGGAAACTAGGTGTTTATGTCATTCACCTTTAAGTGAATACGGGCCCGACCCATTAAGCCCGGTGAGCCGACGGGTCGGTTTGAACCAATTTGACGGGTCCGACCCAGCAGGGGTGTCAGACTGGTCTGAAAAAAATTACTCAACTCAGCCCAAAGGGACACGGCCCGACCCAATGTGGCGCGGCCCGGACCAAAGTGGCGCGGCCTGGCCCAATGTGGCGTGGCCAGGCCTGGGGGGGTGCGGCCCGGCCAGGCGATGCGCTGCCCGGCTGGCTCAGCCAAAGCCGTGCGGGTTCCAGGGGGGCACGACACCCCCCCAGTTTTCTGCACCGACGGCGCCATGTGGAGCTGCCCTTCCCCAAACCGGCCGGCTAGACTGGCCAGTCTTCTGAACACGCGGCCTGCTTGGGCGGGCCGCCGGTCCTCCAGCAGGGTGCCCTCCTGGCACCGTGGTCCAGCTCCGCCCTATCAGCCGATGGGACGATCGGTTCTTCTTGAAAAGCGGAACATCTAGTGGGTCTCGGTTCCTCCTGCACATTAGGCACGACGTCGCTGGTTTACTTTGTCGCGTTCTTGGCACGGCGCGAAGACATCGTGCCTCCTCCGCCTTTGGCTTCCAACTAAATATAAAATAAACAAGATCAACCGAGGGTCTTTGGTCCGTGTTCATTCAGCCCATGCCCTCTACGTAAAGTGACAGCAAAAGTGCGTGGTAAACAAGATACTGAACGTCAAACCAAAGCACAATTTTTATCCAATAAAAACTGAACTTAACCCCTACCTTGATAATTGATGTCGAACGTCAGCATCACGGGATAAGGATTCATAGACGCCAACGTAGAGCGCCCAAGGAGGAAGTGTTGTCTCCCCTTTTTATCATGGAGAGAAGAAAAAAAGCATGACATTGTTGACAAGTTCCCGCATCGGTGTCTCCTCCCTAGTCGTGGAAGAAGAATTGGATGGAGACTTCAGGGTTTCCGAGTCGAAGTTCTTCGTCAGAGATTCAGCGTTCTTCAACAATGGAGATGAAGCGTTCTTCAAAACTCAAGATCTCTCTCCCCAAAATATAAAACCAACAATCCGACCAAAAATAAATTAAGTAATCTCCTTATTTTATTAAATAATGACATGTATTCAAATTTACAAAATTCCAATTCCAATTCACGAAATTAAATAAACCATGAGTTGTCTAATTAATTAAGTGATAGTTTTGCTAGTTTTAATGGAGAGATAAAGGGAGAAGAATAGACCTCATTAAAGTGGAGTTAACAAGTTTAAAGGGGGAGGTTTAAGGAGATTTAGGGAATGTGAAGGGTTGGGGCTCATGTGGGCCCCACCTCACAAATATACTCACATGGGTGGTTAGGGGCCCACCCCAACTTCCCATGTAGGATATAGCCACATAGATATAGAATAGAAATTGTCCCACATTTGTATTAACTTCTTATTTAATCAACAATTTTAAACTTCTCCTCCTGCACAAACACTACTATGGTAATGGCCTCCTTAAGCAATTACCGCCATTGTGAATTCATTGGTTCCCTCAGATTTCAATTCCGAGGACCGGTTAAAAGGATAGAAAAACCCGATCGTTCGTTTACTAAACATACCATAGAAAAACATCGAAATTTGATTCCGGGAACAGTAGGCCACCGAATCAAGTGTCGTCAGAAGCCACAAACTCGTAAAATTCCAAATTATTTATGAAAAAAATTTCCATGAAATTTCTGGGTCTTTACATTACTCCCACCTCATGAATTTACGTCCCCGTAAAGCTACATCATAAACTTGGGAAACAAATGTGAGTATTGTGCATGCATCTGAGCCTCCCGCTCCCATGTGCTCTCATGGAGGTTCACGTGATGCCAAAAAATGTGAAATAGAGGAATTGACCATCCACGTAAGACCTGATCCTATCAATCCTCGAACTCCACCATAACCTTCTTAAATGCAGCCCTTTCATCGATTTCTATCTCCCTGTGATCAATTATATGTGTCGGGTCGTCCACGTATCTCCACAGCTGAGGTATGTGGAAGACGTCGTGCACTCGGTGCAACTGAGGAGGAAGGGCCAGGTGATAAGCCACCTTGACTACCATGATGAGGAACTAGAAAGGTCTGATGAAGCGTGGAGATAACTTACCGCCCTGGAAAAATCACCATAATCCATGTCGAGGTGAGACCTATAAGAAAACATGGCCTCCATCCTCGAACTCTAGTTGTATTCACCTCCTATTATCATATGACTTCTGTCTACTCTGTGGAGTCCTCATCTGCTCTTGGATGATCATCACCTTCTCCGTCATAGCCTGGAACATCTCTGGTCCTCCCAGTGCTACTCCCTAGGGTCTGTCGAGCACCGAGGTGATCTTCACGGTTGGTCGTACAATGCCTCGTATGGTGCCATTCTGATGGTGGAGTGGTAGATGTTGTTGTACACAAACTCCACCAAGGGTAGGTGATCCTCCCAACTATGACCAAAGTAAAGGACACATTCACGAAGAATGTGCTTGGGTGTCTGAATGGTCTTCTCCGTCTTGACATCCATATGAGAGTGAATGGTTCTGATATGGCGTAGCTGCGTACAAAATGCCTCCTGCAACCCCTTCCAAATACAAGATGTAAAGAGAGTGTCCCTATCAGATATGATAGATAATGGCACAACATGAAGTTCTACTATCATCTGAATGTAGAGGCATCCCAGGCTCTCTACTGAGCCTTGCTCTCTATTAGGTAGGACGTGGGCCGACATGGTGAGTCGGTCGACAATCAACCAGATGGAGTCATGACCTATGGAAGAATGAGGTAGCCTCATCACGTAATCCATGGATATCCCATCCCACTTCCCCTCCGATACCTCTAGTGGTTGTACCAAACCTGTCGGTACCTGGTGCATCACCTTCACCTACTGGAAGGTGAGGCATCGTGAAACGAACTCTACCACATCCTTCTTCATAACCAGCCACTAGTGTTGTCATCTAAGGTCTGAGTACATATTTTCTACACCAGGATGTACCGCTAGAGGGGATTTGTGGAACTCCCTCAGAACCTCCTCCTGTAGTGTAATGGGTACCATGGTAAGTCCCCTGAAGCGGATGGTGTGCTCCCCGACTTCATAAAATCCATAGGGTGCTAGCCCTAATGAAATCTGAGCACTTCGCTTCTCACAATCAATGTCCCCACATTGTTCCTCCCTGACACGCTAATGTAGTGGAAGAGTGACTTCGAGAAACTTTAGAAATGATGCTCCATCTCTATACACTATGAATATCTTCAACGCAGTTAGCTGCTCCATCGCCCCTCTAAGTAGTTGAATGCTTGATTTCCTACTGAGAGCATCAGCTATAGAATTCCCCTTCCCAGAAGTATAGACAATCTCAAAGTCATAGTCCTGGAGGAACTCGAGCCATCACCACTGTCTTAGGTTCCGGTCCTTCTGCGAGAAGATATACGTTAGAATCTAGTGGTCAGAGTAGACTGTAATGTACTCTCCCATAAGATAGTGCCGCCACATCATCATGGTGAAGACCACTGTTGCTAACTCCAGGTCACAGGTAGCATTGTTCTGCTTATGCTCCCTCAAATGTCGTGAACCATAAGCAATCATTTCCCTCTCCTGCATCAGTACACACCCATGTTCGGTCCCTGATGCATCACAGTAAACTATGTACCCAACCCCCTTCTCTGGTAGCATTAAAATGGGTGCACTGGTCAATCTCTGCCTCAGCTCTTGGAAGCTCTACTGACATATATCTGACCATATGAGGGGTTTCCCATTCTTCGACAAAGCTGAAATCAGTGGTGCAACTCTGGAGAAGTCTGGCACAAATATCTGATAGTACCCAACCAGACCTAGGAAACTCTGCACCTCTGTCACGCACCTAGGTTTCTCCTAAGAAAGTACTACCTCGATATTTGTAGGATCCAAAGAAACTCCCTCATCAGAGATGACATACCTCAAGAAGTGGTCCTCTCGAATCTAGAACTGACACTTCGAGAGCTTACCATAAAGCTGGTGCTCTCGGAGTGTGTCCAGTACAACCCACAAGTGTTAGGCGTGTTCCTCCACCATAGTCCTGTAAAAATTTATGCCGTCGATGAAGACTACGACAAATCGATTGTGGTGAGGCTGGAAGATCCTTTTAATGAGATTCATGAACACCGTTAGAGCGTTGGTTACACCCAAAGGAATAACCAAGAACTCATAGTGGCCATACCGACACCTAAAGGCTGTCTTCTACACATCCACGTCTCGAACACTAGGCTGATGATAGCCTGACCTGAGATCAATCATCAAGAACCAACATTCACCCTTGAGCTGATCAAAGAGGACATTATTACTCAGGAGTGGATACTTGTTCTTTATAGTCAGCTGATTCAGTAAACAGTAGTTGACACATAGTCGTAAGCTCCCATCCGCCTTCTTGGCGAATAAAATCATAGAAGACCATGTTGAAACACTGGGTCGGATGAATCCCTTGCCCTGCAAATCGTCCAGCTGTACCCACAGCTATCGAAGCTCCTTAGGAGCCATCCGATATGCTAGAGTAGATATCGGGGATTTCTTGTGTTACATGTCAATATAGAATTCTACCTCACTATAAGGAGGTATTCCTGGAACCTTTAAAAAAAATGTCCACATAATGATCCACCACAACAGGAAAACTCATACTCCCCACATCAACTGCTCCTAGGATGATACTAGCCAACCAATGAGTGATCAGTTGTCCTATCCCCTACTTAATTCCATCCTACACTACAAAGGCTCCCTTCTCGGTAGTGAAGGTGAACCTGCTCGCATCTGTGCAGACACACCGAACATTGCGCCTAATACAGTCGATCTGGTAATGAACTGTAGATTGCCAATCCATGCCCATGATGACGTCGTAAGACCTCGACGCCGCTACAAGAAGATCCCAGCCAAAGCTATCACCTCCTAGAGTAAGCAAACACTACCGACACCAGTGAATAATCATCGAGTCTGCTCCCGTATGAGTCTCAGGCTGTAAGGATCGAGCGAACAATTTCATCGGAATCTCCGAACTCCGAACAAGGGAAGTGGAAATGAAAGAATGACTCTCTCTTGTGTCTATATGAACTGCAGACACGTTTTGAACTCAATATATGTCTAATAATTCCATTCAAAGGCATCATTCACAAGTTATTTTAAAAAAATTACAGTGAAGAAAAACACTAATTCATTATTTCAAAATGCTGATTTTCCCTTGGGTGACATCTCCTAGAACAGGCCTGTGCCCGTAACTTTTACACCTTATCCAGGGTAAACGGCATTCTCCAGACACAACTGTGCCCTCAAATTTCCAATCTGAGTGACCATTCAGGATAAATTAGAACCCCACCATGTGAATAGTATTAAAACACATAAAATTTATATAAAATTTATTCTTGGCACACCGGGCCTCGGAAACGGACGACGTCTATGCACCGAGCTCTGGAATTATATGTAGAAATATTCCAAAGTCTTACAGGAAAAAAACCGGGTATCTACATCATTCCCTCCTTCAAGATTTCTGTCCTCGAAAAGCAAAACTAGTAAAATAAACTTGTGATATAGAGCTCACAACTAGCTCTCCCACTCCCAAGATAAACTTGCACCACACCATGTTGGTACAACACCCGAACCAAAGGGATGGTTTTTACTTATATGGTCTACTAATTTTGAGGACATGAAAATGAATACACACTCACCTCATCATTTGAGACATGTGGAAGACATTGTGCGCCCACACATGTTGGGAGGGTATGGAAATACTGTAGGCAACCTCTCAACCGCTTGCACGATTCTTGAATGGCCCAATGAAACTCAGGTGACTTCCCTGGATGAACCTCTACTCTTCATGTCACGATTGAGATAACGATTTGATCCTGGAACATGGTCTCGTTAATCCCTCCTTCAGAATACCCATCTCGTGAAACACCCAAGGATATCCATTCACACAAATTCTAACACTCGGTGCATCATGACCGATACTCTCTTACATGCCCAAAAAGCAGATGAGTCAACACCATTGGCTGCAAAAAGTCATGCCATCCAGCTCCACCAAGGTCAGCTATAGGGACGCCGGTTTCTCTGAAACATCCTGCACTAGTCGAGCTTGGGACATCCTGCTAAGAGAACCTGATACAACACAACCATATTCCGGAACATAGACTACCTCGAAGTCATAGTCCAATAGAAATCTCAACCAGCACCGTCGCCTCAGGTTCAAGTCTATCTTGGTGAGGGAGCACCTGAGTCACTAGTGGTATGTGCAAACCACAAAGCTATCTCCACATTATCAGTGCAAGGACTACCACTACCATCACCACATATTGAAATGAATAGTTATATCTATGGGGATTCGGTCACCTCCACCTGTACTTGATAATGGTATCAAGATTGATGTCGAGCAAGAAAATTACCAACAAACAGGGCATGGGATAATACTATTCCAACCGCAAGAGGCTATACACGGAAAGCACGTGGCATACCCCACGTGTCATTTCCTTTTTCAGAAGGAGAGTAATCCCCAAAATAGGTAGTCTACCAAACCCACTACTGGAACCTCAAGAAATGGGAGGTAAAGTATAAAAGTCCCATACAAAAATCCAGAACCTGCTCTGAAACTCCTTCGGACAACCCTGCCTTGAATGCACTTGTCAGAGTGACTCATCCACTGCACCTCAATACTATTTACTTTGGGTGGTACTGGCTCTACCTAATGTTTTATATCACATAACAAAAATTTGTCTCAGAGGGGGAAGAACCCCTCATTCCCATGCATTCAATGCTGCGTCGGAAAACACTAACACAGTATTACACTGACGCCCTGCGTCACCCTCGGTAACCCCTCGAGAAAGGAGTTAGAGAAAAATAGTACCCCACACAGTGTCTAACAATTTATACTGAGAAAATTATAAAAAGACACATAGTTCTCCACTTATCATCCCATGAATTGCAGGATTGTATACATCCATAGCACACAGCCGCCCGCGGCCCCGTCCGTTAGCTCCCTGAGCATAACATAGGCCGCCTATTGGTGGTGGAAGGAGCTCAAAATGTCGTCTTCCAACCACGTTTCATCCTACATTTCTGCCAACACCACCTCCCTGGGGACCACCCTGTCATGAACTGCGGGTCCTCTGATCATGAAACTACCTCGGTCGTGGCAGTGCATCTTCCAACTATCTGGAAAACTTGTAACATTCTATTGAGTAGTCACACAACACGTGACCCTGAAAATCACAACCATAGCACTAGTCCGGCTTGGGCTGTCTCGGTTCTCTATGTTGTCCCCAACCATGTGGCTGAGACTCATCAAGGGGAGACACCCAGTATCGAAGCCCTCCCAATTGATGCCCCTCTGCCAAAAATTTCACTGTCACCGGTGCCTTCTCTCACACCCCGAGATGGGTGAGGATGCACAAGGGCACTACACTGGCATGAATCTCCTCTATAGAGATCTCGATCACAATTTTGTGCTCGGAAGATACCGTCATGGACCATATCCAAAGAGTACAATGTAAGGTCTGCAAACAAAGTCACATACACAACCACTTCCATCACTCCCTGTTGATGCTCAAGCAGCTCCAAAAACCATAAAAAGCATAAGTGGGAGGGGTAGTACTCCTCACGAAATAGCTGCTAGAAGTCATCCCACGAGAGTACTGACTCATCATGAATCTGAGTAACCCTATATCTACTAACTCCAATTACAGGGTAGAAAAAGATTCCTGGTCAAGGACACCCACAAACCTATCAGTATCCGAACAAGCCTGAAGAGGGGAACCACCAACTCCATCCAACCCTTCACTGTATGATGGTATGGCCCACCGTGGAACCTTACCTGTCTCTGATTCTTGAACTCACATAGTGGACTCATCTTGTGCTCATCATTGTCCATCGCTTCTGATATTATCCTCTACTCTACATGTGGAGGTGCTACTACTTGTCCTCCTGGAGGAAGGGTAATCGTAAGATAGATCTTGAACTGAGGACTCGTCTCTCAAAGAGTCGTTGTCACGAACCAGAGCTGGTAGCCTGGCTGGATATCATCGTGTATACATCCTAAATCTGATAATGGAGTACCGTAGTAAAATGAGCATATATATATCAACAATTATGGGGAGATGACTCAAGAAGGACAGTCAAAGACTCAATCCTATATGATGCACGAACCAAATTCCCTGCAACAAGTGTCTTAGTGTGCCGAGTCGACAAGTGGGTCATCAGGGTATTGGTGAATGGATACGATGGTCACCACACAATCACTAGACTCCCTAGTCTATGAGCCGCTCTCGAGACACATTTACTCTATTTCCCAAAAACTCAAGCAATTATTTTTTAGGGACGTTCGAACAACACCCCAAGGAATGAACCACCTCTGATACCACTTTCTCGCGACCCGACCCATACTGAGGCTCGATCCGCAACTACCCCAAGACCGCCACCATAGGACATGGGCTAGAGACTAGCACCGAAGGCACCACAAACTAGGGGAAGCCTTTGCCTATGAAACTGTACACAAATACACAAACAACTCTATGAAAAAGAATATAGAAAGAAAAGAATGATATTAGAATGATACAAAAGGGAAACCAACATACATGCATCGACCTCTAACCAGTATATGTTAAGTGCTGAAATGTACTAAAAAGTAAACTGAATAGTAAAAGGGTAAAACACGCACTCAAACAGAAAGGTGCCAAACCTAGAAACAAGAAAAATGAAAGTAAACTGCTGGTGATTGTCACAAACAGAAATCCTCCTACGACCACTGAACGTAGCACAATCTCCAATGTCCTCTATTCACTACCATAGTCTCGATCGACCTATCTATTGTTTGCAAGGGCACACCAAGTGTGGGAGTTTCCCAAGATGGGGTGAGTATAAAGGTACTCAGAAGGATGCCGCAAAATCATGAGGGAGAAAAAAAGGAGGTACTAAAATGGTGTGAATTAGACAGAACACATAATGGTGCAAGAGTACAAAAGATAGATTACAACTCAACCCAACAAAAGAAAGGATGTAGACGCATCCAATCCAAGAGGAGCTAGACACGGAAATATGTGGTGTACCCCGCCAGTCTTCACCCCTCCTAGAATGGGAGTAACTAATCCCACAGAGTTGGAAAAAAGTAGGGTGTATATATATGCTCAAAAAGAAACCTGAACGAGTGTGTAAGGGGATATCTATATCCAAGCTCAGTCCAAGATATGTTGCCAATAGTTCTATGGATATCCTTCACTAATTCCCAAGAATCTCGTACGTCATGCAGCCTTATGATTATACCGTACAAAAAAGGGTCCCGCTCAGGTAACCATGGAGAAAAAGTCACTGAATAGCCTCAAAGAAAGGGCCGAGTCTGTAAGAAATAATCGGGTAACCCACAGCCCATCCCAACTGGAGGGTAAACCCCAAGAGGTCTTCAGGTAACCCACTGCCTAGCCCCGCTATAGGGTAAATCACAAGAGGTCATCAGGTAACCCACTTCCCATCCCCACTGGAGGATAAACCACAAAAGGGACATCGGGTAACCCACTGCCTAGCCCCTCTAGAGTGTAAACCATAAATGGTCGTCTGGTATCCCACTATCCAGCCCCCTACAGGGTAAACCACAAAAGGTCTTCTAGTAACCCACTACCTAGACCCACTAGAGGGTAAAACCTAAAGTCAACGGGAGACCCACTACCCAGCCCCGCTAGAGGGTAAACCCTAAGTTCAATGGGTAACCCACTCCTATTACCTTTAGAGGGAATCCTAAAACTGGTCCAATAACTCTGCACTGCCCGTTCCATCAATGGGTGACACCAACCCCACTACTGTGCCCAGGTTTGGACTGCATCAAAGGAACCTCTGACCAATGCCCTTTCATGTTTCCACATACAATGAGATCTCAAAAGAGGATCCAATCTCCTGAACATATTAAACTGTTGCAATCCTCATTGATGAACACGTGAGATAGACTACTTAGTCACAGAAAACGAGCTCCCAGTGGGAAACTTATTCAAGACCACTTTCTTCCCATATGTCGCATCATGGGGTCCACACTTCAGTCCAAAATTTGGTCAGGAGAAATGCGTCATCTCGATTCTCTCCGAAAAACACGCCGAATTCACTATTCATACGCCCCAAACAGACACCTTCAGTAAAAGTCACAGTACGTTGCACACAGCTCAAAAGACGGCCCATGGGGACCTCGACCCAACTCCAGCTTCAACGCCTTAAACCATCCTGGTCAACTTTGTCTCGATTCCAGGGTCACAATGCCTCTAACAATGTCTAAAATTGACTCCGAACGCGGAAGCTGCAACTCCCTGCGTTATGCAAACGAGGTGTTGTGGGGCCTACACCGTGACCCCGAAACACGTCACACAAAATGTATGATTGAATTCCTTACAGATAAGCATGCAGGATAGGCTATACATTTTCCCTGAATGGAATTATGATGCATAAGTCATAAAATCATAGACAACGTCTGAATGATACCTCATGGGGCCCACGCCACGTGCCTGAATTTAGGCCATGGTATTGCACCATTGCAATACCCTGGGAAAAACACAAATAAACGAGTACTCAAACGCCCTAAATGGATATAGGGTGAAAAAGTGGTTTTTCACCATAAAATGTGGAAACTAGGCCCTGTGGGGCATACAGCTTATCTCCAACCTGAATTCTTCAGAAAGAATCTCAAAAATTCCACACGGGGACTGGGGTCACGCTCCCACTAATGGCATGTCAATCAGACATCCCAAGCAGGTGTTAGGTCCACAGAAAGATTAATTAATTAATTTATTTATTTATTTATTTATCGCATTAAGCGTTTCATGCCTCCGAGCAACAAAACAAAACCGCAAGGGTTCCAAACAAAATTTGGAAGTACCATCGAAACTCTAGGGCCACAACACCTCTGGCGGCGTTCAAACAGACATCCAGCTCGCGAACCTCATCTGTTTCTACTTTAATAAAAATTTAATATTATTAAAGTAAAAAATTTCAGGGCACCCGTCTTTGGGAGTAGAACCCAAAAACCCCAAAACATACTTCAGAAAAATTTCTTCTTGTTAACACGGACCGTCAGCTGTAGATGGGGTGCCAAACAGACGCACCGTTTAGAAATTATGACCCCCCCGAACACAAGGGTGGCCAACAGGGCCGGTTCACCCCGGCCAGCCCGGTTTGAACCGCTGGCCTGCGGCCCAGCCGCTGGTCCAGCCCGAGATGCCATGACCCGCTAGCTGCAGCCCGATCCTGTCGCATGAGACCCCCTCAGGTATGGTCCTTCAAGAAGACCGACCTATTGGCCGATCATCGTCACCCAGCAGGACCCACGAAGCATAGGTCCTGGTCTACTCCGCAAACCCGTGGTGCAGACTACCTCGGGTTCCCCTTGCCGAGCGCGACACCCCGTGGGATGTTGGCACCTCCGCACTCCGCAGAACCACCACGCTTCCCCAGCCGGCTTCCCATTCGAACACGATGGACCTAGGCTGGAACCCCCGGTAGCACACCACCGCGGCTTGCCGTGGCCCACACCACCCGACGCTGCTCCGAGCTCCCCTCTCCGCCGCGCTCCACCGTATGCACCGACCGGTATTCAGTGCTCCGCACCAGTGCCACCCGATGCTGGAACCTCCGACCCCACACCTCCGACCTCCTCTTGATTCCTCCACTGGATGCTGCCACATCACACAGTCCTACTCCATGCTCCACAATGCGGCCGCCGCACTCCATGGTTCGTCCTCCGGCCGTCGTGCCTCGCCGGAGACGAACATTCGGACAGTCCCCCTGACCACCCCGGTGGTCGAATAAATTATTTTACACCAGTTTTGGGATCCTGAGAACCAGATCTTTACAACGCAACTGCATTCTCATTGATCTGACAATATTTACATGCCTCCAAAAATTTGGAAGAAGAAAGCCCAAGAACGAAAATTAAATGGGGCTCGGGCATTGGAAATGATCATTCGACGAACTCACCAATTCTAAAATTTATAGAATTTAAATGAAAAAATTGACGATAACCCAAAAATCGACGAAGTTGTGAAAAACCAATAGGAATCCTACAACGATCTGACCTTTCGATGTTGGCGACACGTCCACGACGCTCCGGCATCGATCCAGCAAGGTTCCGGTGGTGGTTTCTCCTTGATCCAATGAATAATGGCGAATACGGCCGATGAATAGAAGATATATATATATATATATATATATATATATATATAGAGGAGCTCTAACACCAACTCCTAATTTTTCTATTTATAGAAAAACCACATAACCTGGAATCTGATATCACTGCGCTCTCTCATTTTTTGTCGCGCTTAGGAAAGACACCACGTTTCAAACTCAATGGAGGACTCAGATTTCTATTCCGAGGCTTCGTCAGAAATTTATTTGAAAAGTACTCCACTGATTAAAAACACTAAGTCATTATTTTAAAATGAAAATTTTCCCCTGGGTGACATCTCATGTAGCAGGCCTGCGCTAGAAACTTTTACACCCCACTAAGGGTAAACGACATTCTACAGACACAACGGTGCCCTCGTAATTCTGATTTAAGCAACCGTTTTTGAGAAAACACAACCCCTCCATTTTCATAGTATGAAAACACATAATATTTTTATAATATTTATTCCGGGCAAAACGGGCCTCAGAATCTCACACCATCTTTTCACCTAGCTCTGCAATTATATGTAAAAATGTGCCAAATACTTACAAGGAAAAAACATGGTCTCTACATTTTGTTTTTTTGAAACATATAAAAGAATTATCACATCGAAAAAATTTACTTAATCAACCCTATCATGTCATATTAACCTATAATATTAGTGCAATTAATCAGATGTGTCAATTTACATTTATTTGGTTGTTTATATTATCAATTATTTTAATCATTCATCAATAAGGTAATTATTGCATCATTATTGTTTTGTAAATAAATTTTATTATTTAATGTCTAAAAATAAAGAAAATTTAATTATGTAGGGAATCATTTTAGCTTCATAATGAATATTTATAGTCGAATGTATCTTATGTATATCCCTATATTAAAAATGGTTTAGTTATTAAACATTTAATTTAACAATTTAATCTATTATTCAAATAAAATAATAATAAATTCCCTGATCTAATCAATGTGGACCAAAAGGAAATTTTTTTTTTCCTATGTGTGATTTTTTAGATATAAAATTATCTACTAGAATTATAATATGTATTAGGGTAATTATAATATCGTTATTTTCCTTTAATTAACCTATTTACTTTTAACTGTGGTAAATAAAAGTCCAACATTACTATACACCAAAACTAATTTTCATCTTATTAATCCAAATTTTACTTTTTGATGTCAACCGTGTCTCTCAAATTTTTGAAATTCAATTCATAAAGTGGTAAAATTATGTTTTATGAAAATTTTCAAATGCGCCTTGAAGGTGGGTAAAAGATGGTAAAAAGTTCAATAAAACTTATATATCTAATTTTATTATAAAATGACACCAATGAATTATATTGAAAATATATTAGTATTAATTATCTATTTTTAACTACAATAAATTATAATAATATAAATAATGATTTAAATACAAATGTTGGTTTTAAACAATAACCTTGTGTTTTTAAATATAATCTTATTATTTAAATGGTAATGTACAAGTGTGTCCATTTCAAACCCTCAACACTGAGAAACCCCCCTCTGCCATGAATGAGTAGAACCCAAAGGTAGCTCCCCAACCATGGAAGGAGTCGTTGCTAGCTGAGATAGGAGAGTGTCCCGGAGGGCAACAACACGGCAGTGATGGTTCGTCATAGCGATCTGTCACCAATTGAGTTGGGCCTCATTTTTCCTGTCCAGAGGAGTCCGAGCGACCCGGCAAGGTGGGTGTACCCTGGAAGGGAGGCTCGCCCCAAAAGCATACTCCTAGGAGTCTAACTTGTACCTCCCAAAGAACAATATGTTTTGAATGTTTTTAGAAAAATACAAAAAATGCACCCTATGCTAATTTTGATATTCTGAATAAAAAATGAAGTCCATTATCAAAATTAAAATTAATAAAATTTCAAAAAGTGGGAATTACTATTCATAATAGATATTTTAATTGGTCATGGTGTGTTATAACTCAAAGATGTGTATAGCTCAAGATATTGTATTATTCAAAGTGAAGTTTATTGTGAATGCTTTTTGTGTTACATTATTCCTTCCTTAAAATAATTTCATCCTCTAAACATCAAGAATATTACTATATAAAAATATTCGGTTGGTTCTTTATCATAAGTTCCTTGGGTCCCCACATTGCCTCTTCCAACATATGGTTTCTCCATAGAACATTTAGTAGACAAGTTGTCCATTTTCTCAACACTTATTCTATAGTATCAAGTATTTTGAAAGGCTCTTTGCAACAAGATAGATCAGGTTCATGTTCTACATTTTCATAGGTGAGTACATGAATTCGGTCAGGTATGTATTTTATCAATTGTGAAATGTGGACCACATAATGATCTTTGGAGAGGCTTAGAGGAATTTCCAAATGATAACCTACAAATCCAATTAGTTCTAGAATTTCGAATGGTCTGATGTACCTGGAACATAATTTACCCTTCTTACAGAAATTATTAACACCCTTCCATGGATATACCGGCATGAAAACTAGTTCATTTACTAGAAATTATAAATCCTTACTTCGGTTATTGGCATATCACTTTTTCCTACTTTGAGCTACAATGATATGGGTTAAGATAATCTCCACATTCTCCACTGTTTCCTCAGAAATTTTTCAACCTATAAGTTCTCTTTCACCAATATCATCCAAACAAGTTGGGGTGCGACAATCCTTTCCATATAACGCTTTATATGGTTCCATATGAATACTTGAATGAAATCTATTGTTAAAAGAAAATTCTACCAAAGGTAAATATTGATCCCACATACCATGGAAATCAAGTGAACAAGCTTTCATCATGAATTCTATTTTTTGAATATCCCAACCTGATTCTCCATTAGTTTGAGGGTTATAGGTAGTTCCAAAATGATGTCCAGTATCCAAGCCCTTCTGAAGACATTTTAAAATCTTGATGTTAAACATGGATCACGATCAGAAACTACCGATAACGGTATACAATAAAGTCTTACAACATCATTAATATATTGTCTTGAAAAATGCTCAATTGGAAAAGCTTATCTTATAGCATGAAAATGTGATCACATGGTAAGATGATCAACAATGGACCATATTTCATCATTTATTCTAGGTTTTTTTGTTAGTACCATGCAAATTCCATCATAATATCATCCCATTACCACTAAAGTATGGGAATAGGTTGCATGAATTCTCTTTGACGTTGTCTTCTAGTCATAACCTATTGTCAAACTATACATATTGACATATATTCAACAATCTACCATTTCATGTTCCCCATCAAAAAATGTTCTTTCAAATATCTATACATCGTTGTGCTACTATTGTATATAGAAAAAGTGGAGGTGTGAGCATCATACAACAATTCCATTTTTTAATTAGGTATATTAGGAACACAAATTCTTTTCCAATATTTCAAAAATCCATCTTCATATACACAGTCAATCAATCTCCCATCTTTCACAACAGTAATCTTCTTTTGAAACTCCTCGTCATTAGTCTGAGAACATTTTATCTTTTATAGTAGATATGGTTTTGCAATCATTTTAAAAAGTATTGATGTTTCACCTTACATGATTATTCCCTTATCCATCTTTACTAAATCTAGGAACATATGATCTATTTCAACTCACATATTTTTCAAAACTCCATGATCCTTTCTACTCAATGGATACGCACATTATTTTCCATAGTCGGGTTATAGTGTATAGTGAAATATTAATATGTGAGTAGTTCAATCCATAATCTATGCCT
Organism: Viscum album; assembly: GCA_963277665.1. Taxonomy (NCBI): domain Eukaryota; kingdom Viridiplantae; phylum Streptophyta; class Magnoliopsida; order Santalales; family Viscaceae; genus Viscum; species Viscum album. The sequence continues at coordinate 963,097,583 of OY728133.1, read as the reverse complement.
AATGATTAGGTTTTTCATGAGAAATAATACTTAAAACTCTTGTGATCTATATATATATAACAATTTTCACCATATAGATAGTTTATCCATACCTTAAGAGTAAATATTACAGCTTCTAAATCAATATAATGAGTATGATAGTATTGTTCACAGGTTAATAGTTGTCGTGATGCAGATTAAATAAATCTATGATTCAGCATAAGGACACTACCAATTCATTTCATTGAATCATCACTATAAATAACTCAATATAATGAATGTTTGATCCAACACCCTCCTTTAGGAAGGTCATATAATTAATACTCATATATGAGTCCATAATGAAATTATAAAGTCTCTCTTGTGGATTCAGGGGACAGAAGTCTATTGTGTGACTTAGGAGTAGAACTCTCTAGTGTGGAATATGGGGCCATCCATTTTCGATTTTGGAAGCACTATGGTATTTATTATAAAAAAATGTGTGTGGATTAAATAGAGATACAATGTGAAACATTGTCAACCATTGTAACTATTTACAAGATTACAATGTAGAATCTATATTAGGGATAATAAACAACATGGAAATTTGTATGTCTTCTTACGAACCATTAAAAACAAAATTTTTCTATTATTTTGTATGTACAATATTATTCATGGAAATTATGAGAGTCCTATGTATAGTGGAACTAAATATAAATCATCTATAGATGATTAATTGAGGAGATTTTTTAAAAAAAAATGAAAAATTGATAATTTATTCAACACTTACCCCTTTAAATGATCTCATTAATATATAATATTCAATTGATAATAGATTACTTATTTCCTAAAAAACATCAAATAGAACTTTTTAGTATATATAATATAAATGAAATTAAAAAAGAGGTATTTAAATCTTTAATGGTGAAAACTCTCATGGTTAGAAAATATGATAATATTATATATTCTTTACCTTGGGAAAATGTGACATATGTAATAACATTTGGATATATCCCTACATTAATAATAAAAATATGAAATTTTATAATAAGTGGAACCAATAGAAATTTGGAAATGGACAAAATAATATCTTGATGGATTTAATGGAGATGTTATATACTATTTTTATGAGTCTCCAAACCACTTTAGAAAGATAAGATAAACTATGAATTAGTAATGAAGAAACATTTAAGTCCAAGAAGATAATATGAAAATATATAGATTAATATTTCAGGATATCAAAATGGGTGATAATGACATTTTTTATGACTACATTACCAGAGTATGTGAGATTACTTGTAGAATTATATGATTTAGTGAGAAGTTAGATGATTCATAATTTATGAAGAACTAGAGGAGAAAATTTCTATATAGATAGGATTCAGATGATTCTATACCAGAAAAAAATGAAGATTTATCATTGGATAAACATCAAAATATTCTCATAGTGCATTAAATTATAAAAATACAAACTTTTAAGAAGAAATAAAAGCAAAGGATGTGTTTCATATCGATGATAAATTGTAAAACTATAGTTGAAGTGATGTTATAAACAAGTAATTCAAATGATTTGGAATCATATGTGGAAAAAATAAAATGAGGTAATGTTTTGCAAATATATATAATAGATGCATTAGTGTAAAACAAAATAATCCAAAAAAAATCAACAGTAATCATTTTATCATTTTTCAGATGAATTTCAAAAGAATAAATCCAATTTTAAAAAATCTAATGAATATTTTGAAAAATTCATGAATGATTCTAAGAAATAAAAAAAGGTGGATATGAGAAGATAAATAATAGATTTTGCCTAAAAAAATATAAGGATTCTGATGAGTACGTAAATTGATAATCCTTAAACATCAAATTCTGATATAGAAGATGGATGAACGTCTTGAAATCAGACATGTTTTATGAAAAAACAAAAATAGAAAATTAAACCTTCGATTGTGTAGATGGTGATGCCATAATAGGTCTAGAATGATACTTTATAGATAATATAGAATCTAAACTTGACATTGACATGGGGCTCAAATAGTTAAAGAGATAAATGACTAAAAAAATAATCATCTCACGAATGAAGAGACACATCTAAATGAGATAAGATTATATTTGAAGAAGGTAGAAGAGCTACAATGGAAATAAAAATATTCAGAATAAAATTAAACACGAAAACAATACTCAATAATGAAGAAATATCAAACATTTAATAGAACAAATAAAATATATTGACAATAGATGAACATGAAAATATGGTGACTGCCCGTGATAAAAAAAAATGTTGTGAAATATGATGAAATATATGAGACATAATCATTGTGTCTTTAATATGAATATTTGATATATAATTTGAAATAATATTTTACCTATGATGTTGAAATTAATGTATACTATTCTAAATCTATAGTGAATAAGGAACCACATTTAAGTCTTTCTCCAAAACATAATGATTCACAATGTTCAATTGTTGTTTCTGACTATCCTAACATAAGAGACATGACTAAATCTAGACATTCCAAAAGAAAAAAATTAGAAAAAAACATTCAAAAAGAAATGTTGTACTAATTCACAAAAAATGTTTCCTCCTTGAATGAAGCACCCACAATTTATAAAATTAAAATAGTAATCATCAAAAAAAGATTTATTATTAGAATATAATGTCAATGTTTAGAAGATATTGCTGGTTTTATGAAGAGTTTCTTTATAATATATATTTATACTTATATAACATGTGCAAACTAGGAATGAGTCACAAATCAATGGGGATTAAAGATGAACACAACATATTTGATTATCATAAATTGCCATTAAACTAATACACCATCCAATATATCAACACAGGCATGTTTTATTTCATAATTGATGTTTGTGGAGGAAGTGGCTGAAAATTTCATAATTATAATAAATGAAAATCTCACTCACCAATAGAAAATTAAAACAATGTAAATATGAAGAATATATTATTGGTGAGTTAAAAAAATTTCACAAGTCTATTATGTGAGAATCTCTAAAAAACATAAAAGATCAATGATGAATGTATATTAATCTATCCTAACGAAATGAAATAATATATAAAATTGATAATTATCATAAAATTTTTGAGGAAAAAGGAAATATAATTGTGACATTAAATTCTGTTAATAATGACAATAATTCATCAATATGTGATGACTTTAAAATCATTAACTGTGAAAGGTACGAACAAAATGGGCATAAAATAAGTTATTGAATATAAATTCTACCAATCTAGGCAGAAATCATGAAGATGATATGGAATGTAATAAAATATTAATCTCATAATGAGAAGGAAATTACAACCACATCTGTTGTGTCAACTAATGAAGAAAAATCAATTACACTGTCTCAGTAATTCTGGAATAAAAAAGACCATATTGAGGGGAATCACTCATTCTGAATATTATTTATTAGAATCCAAGAGATTCCTCCTTATTCCAAAATATTTTAATGATTCTGTAATAACATTGCATTAATTTAAAAATTTATATTCATCTAAAAAGGGGGATCATTGATTAGATGATGTTGTTATGTTTTCAGTTCATAATAAATTTAAAAATTCTATTCAACCTTATATAATTGGAAGATGACATATCATAACCAAAATTTCATCCCATTTCCTAATTAGTATATATCATTAAATTAAGTTTGATTATGTTAATTTTGTTATGATAAGACAAAAGAGGATCTATTTGTTTTTCAATTGAATTTTTTGTATTTGTTTATTTATGTTTGTGCTTGATTTAATATTTTATTGATGGAAATGATTTATTTCAATACTATTAAATAATAAATGAGAATTTATAATAATGACATCATATTTATGGTATTTATGTATTTATTATAAACACTTGGTTGTATCTTTATATTTTTCTACATTAGTGGTCCCCCATAAGCATAATGGTGAATAACTAAAGGGTCATTATTCAGAGAACCATGTAAGTCCATTCCTCTATTATAAGTGATCATGAAATTTAAATAAGTGATAATATCATTATTTTGAGAAGTTATATAAGTTTAGATAACCCCGTTATCTATTTTTATATTGGTTAAAAATATGGAGGAGAAATGTTAGGACCACCTATTGACTTATGATATGGGAAGATATTGACAAAAAAAATTAAAGGGATATATTTTTGAGCCTATATTGAATTTCTATGAATATTTCAATATGTGATTGTGGGTGAAGTCATGATTAGAGGATAATTGCTATAGATTCATCTTATGTCATTGGATGTCACACTTGGAAAATTCTCTTTTATATTTGATGATTTCTTGAGAAAATCATTAATGAAAGAAGATATTTTCAATAAAGATAGAACATTTTTTAATATTTTCATAATAAATTTTGAGGGATTCTGTGGAACCCAGTTCTTATTCTTGATATACAGGTTTATTCTTTCATTTTTACTTATGTTTTTTCGAGACAATAAGGAATTTGCAGAAATTAACCAAAATTTGTTGGTGCACGCCATTTACTTTTCCACACGCTGTGTACTTTGGCCTTGTGGGATGAGTATACAGGGTGTTTATGCCTTTCGGTGATGGAGGGTGTAAAAAATGACTACACGTTGTGTACAAAGAATATATACGATGTGTAATCTGTAGGCAGGTGAATAATAAGGCGGTCATAGTAGCCACCAGTGAAACGATAATACATGCCAGGTACTTGGGAATACATGTCGTGTAACCAAGTCGACTGATGAACAATGAGGTGGTGGTAGGTGGCTTCCAGAGGAACAATTAAGAAATGGAAATTACACATTGTGTACTTGAGAGTAAACAGAGTTTAGTTATGTTTCTTTGCATAAAATAGGAAGTATACACCACGGTCAATAGAGGAAGCATAGAACGCCCGAGATCTATGGGAGAGAAGGCTGGATCATGGAAGAGCTCTCGACCATACCCCGGGACTATGATACCTTCACCGTCGATCTCGTTTGAACCACACTGGTGAGATCTTCTCTCTTCATGATTAATTCCTTCCAATTATCTCTATATGGGATGTTATTTGAGTTTGAACCGATAAATTTTTATCCAAGATATACATCCTTTTCGGTTGATTCAGGAAGCATCATTCGTGTATATTGATCAAGGGAGATCGAGGAAGTTGGAATGGTGTTTATTTTAAAATGTTGTGTTGATTTTTTGTACTAATGTACTACACACCCATGATTGTGTTGTTTTATGGATGAGGCCTAAGCTATTAAGATATCAAGAGTTTCCTATATATTCTAAATGAAGATGTTCAAAATGTTATTTGGGATTGTTTCCTTGATCTTGGGCCACCCCAAGGGTGTGTTTCCCTTGTTCAACAGTTTGGCTTGGATACCCATGGGTATGCCGTAATGATATCATGTTTTGAGTTTTATTGAGAGGAAACATATTTATTAATTTCTCATGTGTTGGGATCTTCCTAGTTACTTGCTTAACCCGAGGGCAGTGTTTCGCTTAGCCTGAGAGCAATGTTTTGTTTCTCCTGAGGGAAAGGTATTGATTCGCCTAAGGGGAAGGTATTTATTTGCTTGAGGGAAAGGTATTGATTCACCTGACGTTAAGGTATTGATTCGACTGAGGGAAATGTTTCTTATGATTGAGGGCAGTTACTTATATTCCTGAAGGAAATATCAGGTACGCCTGAGTGCAAGGTTATTATTAGACTGAGGGAAAGGTACTGTTTAGCCTGAGGGAAATGTTCAGCTGAATTATCATTGTGGTGTTTTCTTATGTTATACCTGAAAATATAAAGCACTGGCTTCATATTGTTATGTTCTTCGATTTATTAGATATCCTATTGTAGTTTTCGATGTGGAACTATACATGAGATTATCAGACGAGGCTAGGTATCAGTAACTTATAATTGAAATATATTGAATTTTTAAATAATAATTAAATGGTAATGGAACTGATAGGAGTAGATGCTTTTGAGTACTTAACATTTTAGTGCATTTCTTTATTGCACACTTCTATTGCACATTTTCACTGTCAGTTGGGCACAGTACATTGGTGGTTGCCTACTGGGATTTATTTCTCACACCATATTTGGGTCATATCTTGGGCCCAAACAGATTATATTTCTGCAGTTGTTGGTAAGTGCAAGGGACTATATACAGGTACATGATTGTTGCATAGGAGTAGGAGAACATGGGACCGAGCCTAGGCTTGCGATGCTTCTGAGTTCCTATTGCACTATTTTTGTATGTTTTACTGTATATCGTAATTTTTACTGTATTGTATTTGAGTGCAGTGTATCCTGTTTTGACTCATTTCTTATAAATATGACATATTAAATCAACATATATATATTTTACTGTTGGTTGCAATTTTCTTCAGTACCGTTGTCCTTTCAGCTTTGTATTGTCTACTAGTTCTGCATTTGGTATGTTTATATTTTTCTATAGTGCTACAAATTTAAAAATGAGGGAATAATTTCCCCACTATTAGAGCTAGGCCCTCCCTGCTAGCTGGAAGCCTCTGGCGTTTGGGGAAATGCGCTAGAGGTCATGTGACTAATCGGGTTCAGGGCACCCATTGTGTAGTACCCGGAACCGGGACATTACAAAGTCTTATCAGAGGAATTTCATTTCTTTGAATTACTATTCGGTGTTTATAGTTAGGGATAGGATGGAATTGGTATTTTGTAATAAGATCTTCCAAGTGTAACTAACCTGTGTACATGGAAAATCCAAACTACCTCATTTAATTGTGATTTTTCTGATTTTTCACTTTACAATTGATCTGATTTTTAACATTGGGTAACACACTTGTGGTGTGCTATTTATAGTTTTTATACTAGGTTTATATTTAGTTGAAACATGATGAGATGAGGGTATTCCATCTCATCCATCATTTATCCACATGATAGAATCACATTCCATGCATAGTTTCCATGCCTTGTATGTGAATTAGAAATTGCATGTTGTTGTGATATATGATGTTCAAGAAAATTAATACTGTAGTGATAGGTACCTTGTTAGATAATCCTACTATTTATAGGATATTTTTACATGTTACGATTGTGTTTATGGATGCTAAATATTGGTTCCTGAGAAGTATGGGCTCTCTTGGACGTAAATTTTTCGGATCATGATTCATCCTTGGGTTCTGTTTTTTCCTATAAAGTGAAAGTTCGGGTGTGAAACTTTTATTTGTAGGGAGTATGGCCCCCCACGGATCGGAATTTGGCATACTGATGCTTGAAATTAACGGAAAAGGGGGTCCAGAGTAGTTTCTAAGGTGTACTATCTGGAAACCCAGACAACACGACATGTGGTTATATGAACACATGCCATATACTCTTCTATTCAGGATGAAATGAAAAACAATTTTGTACACGCCGTGTAGTTTCTAACTGTGTCATAGGACATGTAGGCAGAAACACAGGATAAGGAAACTCTTGAGAGAACACGTCGTGTATAGGTTGTACATGTCGTGTCGTGTTGACCCATTGTCACCATGTGGCTAACAACACGGATGGAGAAATATTTTCTTAAAAGCGACGTGTCAATGACGAACATGTTGTGTAGTTTAATAAGGGGATCCGTCCATGTCACTAACAACACGGGTCAGTGTTACCTCTTCTAGTACACACCGTGTACCTATGGAACACGACGTGTAGTCTCAAAAGGTAAGAGACCCAATGGACTTGGTTGTGTGCAGGTGTAACACACCGCGTACCAAGGGTTAAGACACACTTAGGCCAGTAACAGAACATGACCAAGTAAGGGCTTAAGTGAACACGCTATGTAGACTCTATACGTGATGTGTATTAACATTCAAAAGATATATGTGTGGCCTAGGCATGTAGAAGGACTCTGACAGGGGATGAAAATTCAAGTACACACCATGTGTAAGTGAAACCCGTCGTCTATTTGTGGTGTTACACGACTAGTTTTGGCAGAAGTACACGCCCATGTGAAAGACATAAAGGAACACACTGTGTTGTTATTATACACATCTTTTTGTCTTTTTTAAAAAAATATGAACATTTTCGTTCTTCTTCTCCCTTCTTACATTCTAGTTCATAGTCAATGTTTCTCTTAATCTAACCCTTGTGTTCGACCTTGTAGAATCATGCCACCGAGACAACCACCAGTTATTCTCCAAGAGAGCAGCGGCGATTATACTCCATGGATGGTGGACCATGGGCTACCATTGGAACCTTCATTAGTTCCAAATGAGGACCCACCCGTTATACCGAACGTAGGCGTGGATATGTTGTTCCATGATGGCTTCATGCGGTTCATGCATACCTTCTAGGGAGCACCGCTGGCTACCATATCTATGGAAAAGATGACACAAATATTCCAGCAGTAGCATCAGTCTACGTTTTCAAGGGATAGAAGACCACATTCTATGGATTCATGTATGGATTTATTAAAAACTATCTTCGAGGATCTTGAGACACCTCCAGGGAGGAGGGTCATGCTTGCTACTTACATGTTGTATGATTCCACCAAGAGATGGTGGGATGTTACCACCTAGACTGAGCCTCACTAAGACATGACCTGGGATGATTTTCAGGAGGTCTTCTATTACTCTTTCTTTCCATAGATGCTATGGGAAGATCAAGTTCAACAATTTATGAATCTGCTGCATGGTTCCATGTCTATGATGTTTTATTCTACCCGATTCACCAAGATATAGTGGTTTTCACCTATTCTGGTGGTTGATGAGATGTTGAGGGATAAACGCTTTGAGGATGGTCAATGATAGGGCATCCGAGTGCTGGTGAATGTTTTCAGGTTTCCTATAGTGCACACTATTGTGAACCAAACACTGATTTTTAAGCGGAACCTGCAGGAATCTAGTGGTGTAGGGAAGGGAAGTTCAACACTAGTTTCCGGTACTATCTCTATAGGTAAGATGAAGAGGCAGATGGATTTCTCTCACAGTGGTAGTACAATCAAGAATAATAATTAAAGTGGCCTAGTAGAATTCTAAAAGTGTGGTAAAAAGGGTCACAAGAGACCTCAGTGTCCACGTGACCCAGTGGAGTGCCAGACTTATAGCAAGGTGAGCCATCTCCAACGTTTTTGTAGGGCGTTTCAACCAGTGACTAGTGAGAGGGGTTCACTGCAGACTTCGCGTATAGGAGCATGGTTGGTACATTATTACCAATCAATGAATTGGAATACGTCTATATGTTTAGGTCAAAGTGGTGGTCATGGTCATGGTAGCCAAACACTAGGATATCTATGACAGCAGGGTGGGCCAGCTCAGGATAGATAGGATGTGTCGCAGGGTCATGGCACTGGGCATGCATATGTAGTGAAACAGACCCAATAAGAGTAGGATCTTGGACCTTCCACTGCCATAGGTACTATTATATTTGATTATGTTTTACCTTTAGTACTTTTCAATATTGGTACTACACATAGCTTTATATCTGTTCCAGTTGTGGAGAGGCGTGGGATCTATGTTTTTTTGTCTTATGATATTATGATGCTAGACACTCCATTGGATATGAGAACGGCTGGTGTGTGTCAGTCAAAGGAGTTCCCTCTAGAGGTTGGTGGATTTCGCTTTCTAGGGGACCTTTATGTCTTAGAGATGAGAACATATGATTTCATTCTTGGGATGGACTGGTTGGTACCATTCTGAGCCTTTGTGGATTTCTATCCTCATAGAGTGAGTTTTACGTCACTAGATGGTGGATTGTTTCAATACAATGGTGGTTGGGATTTCCCGGAAATCCGAGCAGGACCCAAGCATTGTGTTTGAGGTGGAGTTATAGCTCACATTGCAATTTTATATTTGGATGATCATGGAAATTTTAACAATGATTTCCCTCCAGTTTTTTATAATTTCATGAATGCCTTTTCAGCTGACATTTTAGGTCTACAAACCAAGAAAGTGGTGGATTTCTATATTGAGATTATGCCAGGAGCGACACCGGTGTCCATTACTTCTTATAGGATGGATACACCATAATTGAATGAGATCAAGAGGGAAGTTAGAGGAGTTACAAGAAAAGGGTTTCATCTGACCCAGTACTTCTCCTTGGGGTTCACTAATCTTGTTTGTGAAGAAGGTGGACGATACCCTTATACTATGAGTGGATTATCGGAAGATGAACCAGTTAACGGTTAAGAACCGATATCCCTTACTGCAGATTGATGATATTTTTGATCAAGTTTGAGGAGCCCAAGTGTTCTCGAAGAATGACTTGAGATACAGATATCATCAGTTTCCTATTATACCATTAGACATACCACTTACATATTTTCACTGCAGATATGGTCTGTACAAGTACTTGGTCCTGTCGTTCTGACTCAGAAAAGCTCCATCAGTTTTCATGGCTATGATGAATATTGTGTTCCTCCCATAGATGGATTCGTTCATGGTAGTCTACATGGATGATATCTTGGGGTACTTCCACACTCGACACGACCATGCCACCCATCATGATATCATACTGAGTACACTGAGAGAGCATTAACTAAATGATATGCTCTGAAAGTGAAACTTTTGGATGGACAAGATTTACTTCCTGTGTCATATTATCTCAGAGGCTGGAGTTGTGGTAGACTTGGAGAAGGTTATAACAACATTTCCTTGGGATTATCCTAAAAATATGTTTGAAATAAAAGATTTTTTTCGGGCTGGCTTGTTACTACATGCGCTTTATACTTTAATTCTCTCGCTTAGCAGTGCCATTAATGGGTTTGACAAAGAAAGGTATGATGTTCATTTGGTCAGAAGAATGCAAGACATCCGTGAGGATATGAAGGAAAGGTTGACATCGGTACCCGTCATGATACTTACAGAGCAAGGGAAGTGTTATAGAGTGTACTGTGATGCATCAGGTATTATTCTAGGAGCTGTGTTAATGCTGGGATATCAAGTAGTTTCATAGGGGTCTTGATAGTTGAGACCACATGAGAGGAGTTACCTGACACATTATCTTGAGTTGGCTACAGTTTTACGTTCACTACACTGTTGGAGACATTATTTTTTGGGAGAACAATTTTTGGTGATTACAGACCACAAAAGACTTAAACACATCTTTAACCAGTATGACCTAAATTTGAGACAGTGAAGGTGGGTTGAGTACCTCTAGTCCTTCGACATCGAGCTTTCCAATACACCTTGTAAGGGTATTTCAATAATTGATTCATTGAGTAGGAGGGCTTAGATACATGTAGTGCTGGAGGCTAGTGGTGAGTAGTAGATTATGGATTTGTACACTAAGATGCATTTGGAGGTGCGCAATAGTCAAGGGCGATCTTATCTCTCATCTTCATCTGTTACTTCTACTAACCTGGATAGAGTGAGGATGAGACAACTATCAGATTCTGAAGGCTTAGTTCTATAGGAGTGAGTTTCAAGTGAGGGCCCTCCTCTGGAATGGATGATAAGCGATGATGAGGTGATGTGTATCAATGGATGAGTGACGGTCCCAGGGGATATACATGAGGAGTTGATGATGGAATTTCATGCTTCAACTTGGGACATTCATCTCGGGGTTACCAAACTGTAATGTGATTTCAGACGCCAGTATTGGTGGTTGGGTATAAAGAGAGACGTAGCTGGTTTTGTTATGAGATACTCCACCTATCAGCAAGTGATGGAGGAGAATCATAGGCTAGCCAGACTGTGACAATAGTTACCCATTCTGGAGTGGAAGTGGGATGATGTTGTGATGGAAATCGTGACCGATTTTCCGAGGTCACCATGAGGCAATGATGTCATTTGGGGTTTCATGGACAGACGTATGATGGTAGATCACTTTTTGATGATCAAAGAGACATTCAGTGTTGAAGAGATCAGAAAGTTGTATCTCCGAGAGGTGGAACTTTTTAATGGGTTTCCTTGTTCTATTGTTTCAGATAGGGACGTCCGTTTTATGTATCATTTCTAGAATAGTTTTTAGAGGGCACTTGGTACACTGGTGCATTTGAGAATAGCATACTACCCTTAGACTTATAGTCAGTCAGAGAATACAAAACAGGTGCTATAGGACATGTTGTGTTCATGCTTCCTCCACTTTGGGGGCTCTTGGGAGAAGTATATAACCGAGGACGAGTTTTCCTAATACAATTGTTTTCAGGAACCAATTAAGATGGAACCTTATGAGGCTTTATATGGTCGTCCATGCCGATCGCCCTTGTGCTAGTTGGTGGCTGGTGAGACAGCTTTACTGGTACCATGTCTTGTGCATGATACTTCATAGAAGGTCCAGTTGATTCAGAAGCAGATGGCTACTACACAGTCTCATCAAAAATCTTATCCTGATCTCCACTGAATTCCATTATAGGTCCTGGTCGACGAACATGTTTTCTTGTGTGCTTCACCGATGTTGGGACACAGGTGGATCAGGAGACATGGGAAAATTTTCCCGAGGTATGTGGGGCCATTTTTTATTCTGGAGAGAGTCAGACCAGTTTTCTATTTGCTACAGTTACCATAGAGGTACCAGGACATGCACCACATCTTCTAAGAATCTCAGTTGTGTCTTTAACACTCAAAACCCTCTCATGTATTTCAGCCTGAGGAGGTTGAACTTCAGGTGGATGCATCCATTGAGAGGCATCCAATTCATATTTTTCATTGGAGGATGAAGTTTCTCAAAGGTAGGTCAGTTCATCTCATACTGGTGCTATGGCAGCATGTGCGAGCGTAGGATGAAACTTGGAAGCGGGAGACCTACATATGTGCTCAGTGCCCAGAGTTTTTCACAACATTATCTTTACCACCGTTAGAAGGGACTTTCAGGGATGAATTGCTTTATGGGGGGAAGTTTTTAAGAACCTTGTTCTTATTCTTGAGTTACAGGTTTTTTCTATTCTTTTACCCTTAAGGGTATTCGATAAAATAAGGAAAATAGGGACAAATCCCAGAATTTTTGGGTACACACCGTGTACATTGTCCAACTGGGATGAATATGCAGGGTTCTTAGGCCTGTCGGTGATGAAGGGTGTAAAAATAGACTACACGCCGTCTACATAGTATATAAATTCCATGCACTCAGTCGTCATGTAGACAGTAATGCATTGGGGGTAGCTGCCAACGGAATGACAGTACGTGCCATGTACATAGGAATCCACGCCATGTAACCAAGTCAAATGATGAATAGTAAGGCGATGGAAGTTGTCCATGACAGGAAAAATTAAAAAATGGAAAGTACATGTCATTGAAATGAGTGTACATGCAATGTAGTTATGTTTTTTTACTTTAAATAGGCATTAGCCTCCTCTTTCGATATAGGAAGCTTAGAACACCTGAGAGCCACGAGAGAGAAGGCCGAATGTTGGAGGAGCTCCCGACCGCACATTGGGACTCTGATTCCTTCTCTGTCGATCTCATTTGAACCGTGAGGGTGGGTTCTTCTCTCTTCTTGACTATTTCCTTCCAATTCTCTCCCTAGGGTATGTTTTTTGAGTTTTAATGGATACATGATTATTCTAGATCTATGTACTTCTTGGTTGATTCAGGAGGCTTCGTTCTTATATATTGATCAGCGGAGATCGATGTAGGTGGTCTGGTGTTTATTTCCAAATGTTGAGTTGATTTTAATTATTTTTGTGCTACGTGCACATGTTTGGGGTGTCATATGGCTGATTCCTTAGATGTAATGATATCTAGAATTTCATAGATAATCTAAATTAACAGGTAAAAAATGCTTCTTGGGAACGTTGCCTTGATCCAGAGCCACCGCAATGGTGTGTTTCGCTTGTTTATCCCTTTGGCCATGATACACGTGGGTATGCCATAATGATAAAATGTTTTGAGTTTTATTGAGAGGAAACATATTTATTACTTGCTTATGCATTGGGCTTGGCCCAATTACTTCCCTAACCTAAGGCGAGTGATTTTCATAGCCTGAGGGCAGTGTTTTCTTTCTCCTGAGGGTATGGTACTGATTCTCCAGAGGGCAAGGTATTGATTCGCCTGATAGAAAGTTATTAATTCACCTGAGGGCACATTATTAATTCGCCTAAGGGCACCATTTCTTAAGCCTCAGGGCAGTAGCTTCTATTCGTGGGGGAAATATATAGTACGCTTGAGGGCATGGTTATGATTACTCTATGGGAAAGGTATTGTTTAGCCTGTGGGTAATTATAACTTGAATATTCACTATGGGGTTTTTTGGTGTTATACCAGCCAAGCTAAAGCACAAGCTTGGTATTGTAATTACCTTCAATTTTTTAGATAGCCTACTGTAGTTTTTTCTATGGCACTGTAAAAGAGATTTTCAGTCAAGTCCAGCTCTCATGAACATATTATTCAATTATTTAGAATTGTTATATAATTATTAAATGGTAATGGGACTAGTTGGAGTAGCTCATTTTGAGTACTTTTTTCCTTTACTGAATTTCATTATTGCACACTTTTGATGCACATTTTCACTGTCATTTGGTCACGTACCATTGGTGGTTGCCTACTGGGATATATTTCTCACACCCTGTTTGGGTCATGTCTGGGGCTCAAATAGATTATACTGCTACTAGTGTTGATAAGGGAAAGGGACCCTATACAGGTACTACATTTTTTAAGAGGAGTAGGAGAGAATGGGACCGAGTTTAGGTTTGCGATGCTGCTAAATTTCTATTGCACCGTTTTAGTTTGTTTTGCTATACTTGGTACTTTTTGCTGTATTGTATTTGAGTGAAGTGAATCCTGTTTTGACTGCTTTATTCGAAATAAGACATATTTCATCATCATATATATATATATAAATTTTGTTTATCCTTTTCTTTATGTACCGTTGTCTTTTCATCATTGTATTTTTTTATTGCTTCAATTTTTGGTATGTTTATATTTTTATTCTACACATCGCTTTGACATATGAGGGAATAGTTTCCCAACTATCAGACCTAGGCCCTTGCTACTAGTCATCAGCCTCTGGATTTTGGGGAAATGCACTTGTGGTCATGTGACCAACCCGGTTTGGGGCACCCATTGTGTGGAACATGGAACCAAGACATTATAGATGCATATTTAAGCATAGAATCTAATGGAATTATTGGTGGTAATATTTATTGTAAAAGATATTTAATATGTACTTTTTGAGGGTCACATATTAAAAAAATATTACCCTAGGAATCCACAAAGAATTTTCTAAAACACATGTAGTGGGGATAAAAACCACCCTTGTAGAGATCCTTCAATGATATACTCAAAATGATGGCATGGGGGAGAATCCCTAAGAGGGAATATCTATGAGTACTGCATGGGTGAGTACCCATAGGTTTGGTTGGGTCAGTGTACAATTATTATAGAGTACACGCATGTAGTCACACATATTTTCGACTTGTAGCTCAGTGGGCTGATATCCCATTGTGTTTGAAAGTGTAATCTATTTCTAATCCCTAGAATTTATATAAAATGATTATAAGAAATGGATTTCATTATGAATAAGAGTGAATCTACAAGGTGAAATCAATATGTGGTGCATTACAGTAGACATTTTATGTTCTCATTATAATCCTACTAAGAATTTCTCCAAGGTTTTATTATAATGATATTTGACACCATTCAATCAAGTGAAATTCCTTTTGAAATAAATCATGCATTACTTGATTGTGTTATGTCTTATTCCTCTTGAATAATAATTGGATTTGTGACATTGAATCAACCATCCACAATGAAACATCCAAGAAAATTCAATCATACCGAAAACTTGAATTCATTTCATGATTCGAATAGTTATTCACACATAGATAACCAATGTTGTCAAATAAAGGAGAAGAATACACAATTACCAGTTTCATGAACCAAAAATGATTTAATGATGTCATCTCATGATAATATATGATAACATGACTAAATTGTTTGCAATCAATGGTTCATCGCATGGACATACGACAATGCATAATGTTAGGCGTACAATCCTAAAATACATCACAAGAAAAAAAACAACCAAAAGAAGCCTACGTCTATATTTTTTTATTTCGATGGAAAAATTCTATACCACAACATTGTCATATGTTCCCTGAGGTATCACATGATCAGTGAAATAATCTAGTGAAGCATTAATATAGTTAAGATGATCACTCAAGTTGGAATGGATACGCTAAGGTTTCAATCTATTCCAAATTAATGATATATCAAGATCCCCTTGGGAATTTGTATGAGTCCTCAGTATACCTTAAATATCGAAGAAACTATCCCTATATATTCTATTTAAATGGATTGGAATGAAGGAAGTCCAACATTGAGATAACAAGAGAGATATCTGGTAAAAATAGAAATTTTTTGTCATTCAATTATGTATAGTATAATAGTTCTTATATTAACCCATCATGTGAAAAGTACATTAATAACCACTTTTGTTTTATGATCGATAGTATGATGAATTGGAGGAACATCATGTTTTATGAAATAGGAAGAAGGATACGTACAATATTCTGGAAGATCCCTTATTCGATGGAAAGAATGAAAACTATCCGAGCCTTTTTTCCTCATAAAGTATTATGAGTATAAACTCATGGAAAAAATCAATGTCATGAAAACCCTCATGTGATATCAATGTATTAGATTTTAATGAAACTTTTTCATGTGGATACATAACCTTATCCCACAAATAACCTCTTGGAAAAGTTCTTTCTTATGTGAAGGAAATTAAAAATAACATGTGTACATACCATTTGTCTTGTAAAGGATGATACACACAATACCTTATCATGTGAATTCATGTAATAATAAATAGTTAACATCATATGATTAAATTATGTAATGAATCAAGGATGAAATTTCATCCACACATGGGATACATGAATGGATTTAAAGGATCTCATATACATGGATATACCATGGACATCACATGATACATTGAATAAGGGAGGGAAAATTATTTCATGAAATTCAATTAATAAATGGAATTTGGTACATCAATAAAATATTAGAACACGCGAATACCCATTCGGGTATAATCACAAGGCATGAATGTTTTTTGTTATATGGAGGATGTGTACATGTACATTTAAATAATCACTAGAGAAAATACAATACCAAAATAATAACGGAATATTAAATAATAAAAGAATATAAAATGGAATATTTTATGGATTTGGATTCCATGTAATACATACATGAAGTGTCTTCAATATGACATAGAAATCTAGTAGAATATCAAAAAACTTATAACTTAGTTGACAGTGTTTTAGGATTCAATATGATAGACAGATATGACATTGTGCTTGATCTTTCTGCAAAAATTATTCCTAAAGAAGTTGTGCTCACCACCTGCACAAAAAAAAGATATTCTAGGAATTCTTCATCAAATAGATGAATATACTAATCATTGTTTCACTAAAGTTACTGATAAAATATTGGTGATAAAATATTTTTACGAAAAATTAGAATGATTTAGGAATGTTCTTATAGAGTACATAAGAATTAGTTGTCCAACATGATCATTGATTAATATGAACATATCATCCTATAGTGGTTAACACATTAAAGAAAATAGGAATCCTATCTTGTGGATTTATTTAGAGAAGGTGATAGTGATTATTTTGGAGCATTATAGAGTGTATTTTGGTAACACTATAAGATATTCTGAAAAGATCCTCCTCTATGGATTCTTGAAATATAGTGTGTGACTCAGTATAAACTGCTAGAATTATTTATAATACTATTGTGAAAAAACTATGTTGGGGAGAATAACCAATAGGAAAATAGTATGTATTTATACAAAACCATGAAAATACTTGTGTTATGTGCCTCTATATGTACGAAATTATTTGAGATTAGGATGAGAGACTCACAAAGGCTTGATAATGTCTTTAACCATGAACATATGTTTAATTGAATATTAAAAATAAAATAAAAAAGGGTTCAATTTTCACCCCTCTCCCACTTAGTGATCTCACACTTATAATGGAACTTCAACATTACCTATTCCCTTCATTCCTAAAACCAAAAAATCTTCTTTATCCATTGTGGAATCATTATACATGATTCTTCTCAGATTATTGACATGATGAAAAGTAAAATATCTTTCCTCTATAGTAATCAAGAAACTCCCTTTTCTTTTTGTTATGAGTATTAGGGAACCCAGGTATGTTTAGATTGATGATCATATTATGATATTTATTACAATGAATATTAACATGTATTGTCGTCCAAACACCCATTTGATTTATTTTATCAATAAGAAAATCATCTCATTGCCCATCAAATTTAAAAAAATTAGAATCCTCAAAGATCTAGATATTATAAAAAATCAATATCATAGTGATTGATACCATTATTGTTGTGGGAAATCATATAAATAATTATATGATTTCTACATTGTGAAAAAATATTTTCAATCTAGGACACCGTTGGTTTATACTATGTCAAATATGATTCTCATCTATTTAAAAATTTAATAACCAGTCACAAATAAAATATGGATTAAACCATATAAAATCCCATAAGAGTGTCAACCCATGTGTGATGGAAGTCCCATTTTCCTTTTCCATGTGATTATGGAGTCTAGATAAATTTTTCCTTTTTTATGTTTATTACAACTATAAACAATAGTGTTAGAGCCACATCAACATATATTATCCAGAAATAGATTTACTTCCATTTAAAACATCATAATATCTTCTTTATATAAACATTATGTTGATATAATATACTTAAGAATATCCCATGGTTTTTTCCAATGCTTAAAAACCTTAATATATAAAGGATGACTATAACTTTATTTGATGCGAACTATAATGACTTAGTATATTCATACATGAAATTTAAATCAAAATATATGAATATTGAATTTAGTGTACAAAAACAAAACAAATTTTTATGTAAGATTAGTTTCTTTTAGGAAGAGATGCACAATATTCTCATTTCATGTAATATCTTCAATATATCCCCTAATGAACTCCCCATTTAACACTCCTTATAAACATAACATATATTAAATCATTCATCATAACGAATGGAAAGGAAACTTATTAAATTGTAATATCAGATGATTTGTATGGGGAAACATGTGATATATAAATGGATTATCTTATAAAAGCATAAGATAAGAATAAATCTATGACCTCAAAACTTATAAATTTCATTCTCAATATATAATGGAACATAAAAAGGATTCAATGTACAAATCATATAAGTTCATGCAAAAAATAATATTTGAATCAAATAAAAAATTCCATGAGGGAATATTGTATGCAGAAGAAGTAGATTTATGGAATGCACGTTAGCATATGAAATAATTTCATTTGTTGTCAAGATGAATTTCCAAGTCTATCATAGTGTAATGGGTCCACTCACCAAACTATTGTTTTTGTCTAGGTTCACTCCCAATACTATAGTACTGCAAAAAGTCCTATAATGAACTATGTTCACTCCCCAATACATTCCTATTTATCTCATCAGATATTCTTTATTAAAAAATTGATTAGAGGGATATATAGGTGACACATGTTATTAGATAAAACATAACCAGCATCCATGGTTATAATATAACCACCATCCTTAGTTATAATGTAATAACAATTACATTATGAGAAATATAATTAAGTGTAACATAAAATTATAAAAATATCATCAAATTAGATCCCATGATAACAAATGGGTTTTATAAGCATTTCATCTCAACATAATCCCTATAAAAGAAATGGGAATCATAAAAATTTCATAATAGTTTGAACAATTTTAATGAACTGAGTGTCATAATAATTTAACATTTTCAATAAAAAATTATCCATCCAACAAATAATAGGGATTCTATACGCTGAACATATAAAAATTAAATAATATTTATCACAAAAGGAATTTAAATTATATATAAAATTATTTTGAAATATTACATGGAATAATTTTTTAGGAAAACAACTTTTATATTTTAAAACCACTTCCCTTTTGAAATTCTTGTTCACATAAAAATTAATTCATTTCCATTGAAAATAAATATATACATATGTAATGAAATCCTGAAATAATATTTTATCATGAAATAGGGAAATCCCCCTCATTCCATATATGATTAAAAATAGTTCTTCTATATTGTGTTTTAAAAGTCAAATGTTTCATTTTTTGGAATATAAAAAAAATATTCCATTCAGCTCATTTTGTAAAATTAAAATATTTTTAAAAATGATATTAAAAATATTTTAGATAATATGAAATATCTTTTTTATAAAATTTTATAAAACATGGACATGTAATAAAAATATTAACTCAACTTATACTTATAAAACCACACAAATACTAATGAGATTAAGAAATAAATCATTACAACATTGTTATCTTCTGATTCATAATACCATGAATGAAAAAAAATAGAGGGAAATTTATTTCCAACAATATTCATTAGAATAAATATTATATTCATTTATTTATTTAATATAAACAAGAATAAATATAGATATATTTTTTAAGAGTATGTACAATAAAAATAAAAGTGAGAGGAAAATACATTACCATATGTATAACTTCTTTTGAATTTTCATTAACCCCCGATATAATAAAATTAATCATTTTTAAATATATACCATAATCATTTACAATATTATAATAATATTACATATATATTTATATTTATTTATTTATTTATTCATATATAATGATAGAAATGTTAAGTGAATTACATCGTTCATTGAGATGGTAGGTTGTAATGAATGCATGGGAGTTGTATTCACTTTTAAGGGATAGAACTAAAGAAATGTAAATAACAATAAAAAATTGATGAAAATTTATTACATAAAATATATCATATAAATTCATCACATCCATCTTAATATCAATCAATGTAAAATAATAATTAATAACAAAAAACATCTCCTTATGTTGGTGGTAGTCCACATGTATGCACGAGTGATGTTATCATTTTTGAATAATTTATAAGGTCAAAAGGTATATATCATATTATCCTATGTGAAATAGTTATGTCTTAAATATAATATATAATATTTAAACATATCATATTCACCATCCATGTGTAATGGTGATGGAAAATGAAATGTACAGTTTTGTTGAGATGTTAAATAGTATATGCATATGAGTGATACATACACATCCCATTTTAAAAAAATGGATAATGGTGGTTTAATAAAAATAACATTTTAGAATATATTGTACACTAAATTAATAATTATATTCATAATATAACATATTTAGAGGTAGTAAAAGGGAAAAGGTGATGAGTTAAGAATTTTATCATTTATTTGAGACAACCCACTTAGATCTCACCATAAGGGCTCTTAGGTTTCTCTCTTGAAAAGACTATCACGTCTGAATGAGTCTAAAGAATTTCAGATCGTATATTTGTGTTCATGGTCGATTTAGAAGGATAAAATGGGTGTAAATAAGTTATTTATGAAGAAACATTTATAATTGAGGTGAAGGGAACATTTATTATTTCTCAAAATATTAATTAATAATAAATTCATTACCAACCAAAATACCTCTAAACCCATATAAATGAATATTTGGTGATATTTTAGACCATATTTATTATTATTTTTCCTATTATAATATTTTTTATGTTTTTAATAATTTTAAATATTAGGATTTTTATAAAATATCTATTTATTTATTTTCAAAACTATTGATTAATTTTACATCAAACATATCTATTTAAGAAAATAAATTCGATGAAAACATTTAAATATAACCTTAAAATATTTTTATTATCTAAAAAACTCATGTATCAAGTTTTATCTCTTAAATTATTAAAATTTTAATATTTTTAAAAACTATTGGTTTATTTTTCATTAATCGAATAAAAAATTATTTGTTATTCTATCAGTATTTATGTTAAATATTTAATTACTAAAATTTTAAATAAATTAAATTAAATAATAAAATTTCATTATTAAAAAAATTTAATTAATATTATTTCATTACCAATATTTGTCCCTACATGAACAAATAAAATGTATTTTAAACTATGATAGTGACATTTTTTCACTTCAATTTGTTTGAATAATATTTATGCCATTTTCAAGGATAAAAGTATATTAAACCACTCAAATTGGATCCTAAGGTGATATATTTTCAATATAATTCATCCAATAAGAATTGTGATTAATATTTAAGGTCTTATCACATAGTATTAAAATACCTTTTATAGATTTACCCTTTACCGAGGTGATAAATTTTACAAGGATAACTATTAATTCTAGAAAAATGTGAATTTTTACCAAATTCAAACCGAAAAATTCTAAATATGAATCATATTTTTCAAATATTCAATTTCTACGATGTTTTAAAATTTAATTTTAATATAAATCCATAATACACAATGAAAAAATAGTCTTTAGAAAAGATTTGTTTTGAAGTCAAATCATTTACTTCATCTAAAATCATATATAATTATTATTAAATTTATGTTTTTTATAGTATATATTGTTAAATATTAATTATCATACATTGAGTATATATTCAAATCCAGGTTATAATTTAGATGAAATGAAAATTATAGTTATATAGAAATTATTATTTTCACTATTTAATGAAAAATATTATTTTCATAAAAAACCAAAATTTCAACAAAATATCATTTATATATTTTAATTTTAAATAATAAATACATTATATCAAATTTATTTTATAATAGTTCCAAAAAATATTTATAATATTAACTAAAAAAAATAAAATTACATTATTATGATAAAATGATTTTGAATGAAACTTACTATAATAAAAATTCGTTTATTGATTTCTAAGAATTTATATGTAGTAGGGAATTTGTATATAATTCCTAAAATAGTTAAGCTTATTCATAACCACAAATTATACATCTAGTTTATTAGATTATATAATATTATTTAAAATATTATATCAGATTTGACTTAATCATGTGGTTTCAAGTGACACAAACTATTAAAGGAATTCAATATTTTTGAAATAAAAATTTCACAATATATAACAATGTGGCACAAAAAATTTAGATATTTGTGGATTATATGGTTTCCAGTAAACAGTATCCTTCTTTGGATACTAGCTTGTGGATATAGTTCTATAATTGATACATCTAGAGGAAAACACAATAAAATGGTTGGTTGATTGTAAATTCAATATTCACCCAGGCCACATTGATTGGGAATAAGACTGTACACCTTTCTAAACACTCTTGGGGGATATGAATTGATTAATTCAAATTATCATTATAAAAAAAATTATAAATGACAATATAGAACCTATGATAACCTATGATATTCTATTGTGACAAGGGACAAATATAAACTATAATCGGTTGAATGAAGGTATCGTAATTTAGCACACCGTATGAATTATTTGCTTAATAATATGATTTACTACTCTAATTAATGAATTCATGATAATAAATGTTTTTTTTTTGTTTCTAGTCAATGGTTAGAACTAGGAAGAATTGTGTAAACAATTAATGAGAGGACCAACAAAATGACTACCTCATAAGTTACCAAATAAACTAGAATATGGGATGTGAGTGCTTCTAGATACAATTACTCAGCTCTCTCAATATATAAATCACTAAATGGATCATGCTTAACATAAAAACATACTAATGAACAAAAAACCTCAATTGAGTATTTAATGCAACAAAATAATCCATCAATTAGTGGTTATTATGATCCACTTACTTAAATTAAATGGATACATTCAATTTAAAATATATTCTACTTTATATAGTGCTTCATCCATCAGAATTTTATTTTGGTAGTGTATTATTTAGAAGGTTGATTATGTAAATGGTGTTTTCTTATCATGAATATGATGAAGGATGAGGAAATTTTCTCCATGAAATGCAATGTGTTTAAGAATTTATTTTACAATTATTATTTTCTTAAATATCTTCATAATACTATAGAGATTTGATTTCTTATTAAATTATAAAAGGATGAGGATTCCACTATTACATATGATAAAATCATTACAATACATACAAAGTAATAATAATTTTTTATCATATATCCCAACTGAAATTATAACTAATTATTTAGTGACTCGATACCATATATGTAAAGTTAATTTCGTATAAGTGACATTGATAATTTTGAATAAATAATTCCATATCCTATCAGGATAAAATAATGTCTTCAGACTCCAATTATTCCTATAGTTTTTGATAGAATAAATATAAAGATTGAATTTTATGAAGATTCTTAAAAACCCATGAGAACAAAGTATTCTTATATCAGTCCAACAAATGTAGAAGTATGAGTAATTAAAATTGGTTTATGCGGTTTGGTAATTTTTTTATGTGTGTAAAATTAGACCACCAAGTGAGATAATATTGAAGTAATTTTGAGAGTCTAGTCAATGAAATGAAATGAATAAACACAAAACTAAATGTTCTACCAAAACACAAATGATATAAATTTAATGAGTTTAGTCCATAAATATATAAATTTCAGATCATTTAGGTTAATGATAAAATAAAAATAAATTTAATAGTTTTCTGATAGAAAAATTATGAATATATAATCCCATCTTCGGATGTATTTCATGATAATGATGTGGTTAAAGGAAAACATAACACCCATACATGAATATAAATTGATTTATATGATTCTATATCTGCTGACACTTTTATATATGAAATTTTTTATAAGGGTATCACATCACTTCCTAAATGATTATAATTTTAATTATTAGTAAAAAATGATGATATTATGATGATCATATCACATTTATATAACACCGCTATGATAGATGTTTGTGGTAATATACTTTATGAAAATATTTTGAATATAGTTGAACATTATGTAATTTTGGGTTGGAGTAGATACCTTTATATAGATCCCATATCAATTTACATGGAAGTTAGTACACGTTTTATATTCCAAATAAATTATCTTTATCTTTCACTGTGGGGATGAATATAAATTTATAATCGAAATTAGTCATATTGTGTAGGTTATACAACCTTTTCATGGTGGATATTTATCTCAAATTGTTCGGTTGATAATCAAAACCAAGGATATGAATATTTTTTAGAATATTCCAACGTATATATTAAAGATGTTCCTATCATTGTCCAAAATCTTGAAATTTATTTTTCAATAGAACACATACATACTACTAAACCCATTTAAAAGAGTCTGTATAGAATAGGCTCGACTATGTTGATGGAATTTAAAAAAATATATTTTATAATACTGATACAGCTTTCATATTCTTGAGTTAATCATTATGGGTTCCTCCTAACTTTTTTAATGAAGAAATGTTTTTTCATTAATTGTTTCCTTGATTATTGTGAATATAAAAATTTCAATATTATGAATAAGTTCTCCCTACATCATATCCATGATATATTAGATCAATTATGATGACATAAATATTTTTATATGATTATTCTTCATTATAGATAAATATCGTTGAGTATCGATAATGTGTATATACATAATACATTCATACATATGAGGAATTTCCATTTTTTATTTATTGTAATTATATTTGGACTATCCAATTCCCCCACTATATTCAAGTATATAATGAATATAATCATTACATATTAAATTTTTCATATTATTGTAGTCTCTATTGATGATATTCTTATATACTAAAACCAAAAGGATGTTCATAAAGATTATTTTAATTTTTCAAATGACGTCCCCAAGGAATGATTGGTTTTATGCCTACATTATGAACGTAAAATTATGGTTATATAAAGTTCCATTTTTGGGACATATAACCTCATGAAAATATATATTGGTGGGTACGTAGAAGACATTAGTTATTGAATAATATCTTAAACCAACAATGATGACTTCTATCAATAGTTTTCTTAGGATGACTATATAATATTGATTCTTTGTGAGACATTACTCATGTCTAACAAGCCTACTAATAAATATGAATCGAAAGGGTTAAAATATCCCTTGGACCATTGAATATTAAGTGAATATTAAGGAACTAAAGAGATGGATGGATAGTGCAGAAAGGTTAACACTATATTGTAGTGGAGAATGGTTTTTTATTTATATTGATGTATCAAATATGGGATTTGGAGATATACTCATAAATATTTGTATAATATAAAATTTTCTTCACAAAAATAGAAAATTCATTGGCATATTTACCCAACTCATTATTTGGATTTATTATTATTATTTTCTTACATTGAAAATTTTGAAGAATTATTTTTATGGTAAATTATAAAATATATATACTAATCATAGAATAATGAAATATTTATATATTCAATGAAATATATGAATATAAACCTAGGATATGGTTGTATTTGGTTGATTAGTATGGCTACTCAATACATTACAACCTTTATAAGGTGTGAAAAATGTCTAATCCTCTCCGTCAGAAGGACCCTGCTAGTTTGTCAACAATGAGGATTGAAAGAGGTCCAATACTTATGTATTTACATTAAATTTTTACTAAAATATAGATAAATGGGAAGAAATAACATCATTATCATATTAATCTTAAATAATTCATCAATTTATGGTGTTATGAGGCATTACAGGAAGATGTGTAACTATCGAAGAAGGTTAATATTGTTTTTGAGTTGAACCATAATGTTGATTGAATGATAAAGATCAAGTGTTGACTATGATTCATATTAATACCAGAATTGAAAGAGTTGTCGGATAATGCCCACAGTTCATCATTATCCTCTCATCTAATAAATAAAAAATTATATTGTGATATCATATTGGATTTCTAGTTAGAAAACATAAATTGGGGTATTGTAGAGTATGTATCTTATTGTTTGGTATATCCAAAATATTATGTTGGTAGATAGAAGTATAAAAAAAATAAATTATTTCCCAAACATTAATTCAAATTGTAAAACATCATCATAAATTCCATTATTGGACCACATATTTCATTGCAATGAAAGAATATTTTTCTCATGAAAGTATTCTAGGATATAAATTAAGTGAGTGTTGGTTATATATGGTGTACCACATTCTTCTGTATCTAATTTATATATGAGTTTTAACTTAATGTTCAATAGAAGACTTCAATAGACATTAGAAATGCTGTTGAAAATTATCACTTAATTTCCACCTCATCTAGATTCATATTTAGAAATGAACATTAAAACCCTATAATATGTTATGAGAGATTGTTCTTAGGGTATCAATGGTTTTTGGGATAATTTTTTTCATTGGTCTATTTTTCATAAAATAATAACAGTTAATAAAGAATTTATATTGCATCTTATGATTACTAATACTACAAAACGATTACATATATAATGTGAGGGGCTGAAGTTGGAGAAAAATATATATATAAACCAGACCAAGATGAGGGAGTTGATGAAAGGCTATATACATTCAGCATCATATAAATAAATATCAGAGACCATAGGAATGTTAAGCTGGCATATTTTAGTGGGATTTAGGGTTTGATGTTGGTGGATGATATTCCATATTAATATATATTTATAATAGTTTTATGATATATGGATATAAAAAATATTGAGACTTAGATCTGTAGTTCCCTCATAAATTCATTATCATGTCATAACACTGCCCTATCTCTTTTAACTTCCACTAAATCTCTCATATGTTCGTGATGTCTTTCATGTTTCTCTCTAAAGAATATATATACATAATCCTTCACTTATACTAAACCAATAAGTCATAAAAATGGATCATGATATCTTCAATGAGGATATATTGTTGGTTATTATGGATCAATGACTGAATGTGTTGTTGAACAAGACCACTCACCTCGTTAAAGTCTAATGGTGAAACAGTAAACATGAAGATGCTATGTGGGATCATGAAGGTGAGTTGAGGGAGAAGTGTTGATGCTTGTTTTTATTAAATTGATGGAATTTTGAGGTAAAAAATATTAGAATGGTGTTATAAATTATCATAACAATATTTTATGAAATATTTATCTTTAATTATGATTGATGTTTTTGAAAGATTTCATTACACACAACACTCTATTTAAAAAAACCCTGATATAAAACATAAATATTATTATTAAATGTGCCAATTATCACATATTAAATATAATGATGATTATGTATACATGCTACTAAATTATAGGAAATAATTATTAAAATAAGTATAAAATTAAATCATTGTAAATTAATTTTTTTATGATTCAAATAAAATCATTTGAATGTAAGAAGTGAATTTTTTTTTTGGAAAATTTTTTTATGCACACATTGTGCATTTATTATAATGAACTAAATTATCCTCTATTTGATAATTATATTAAAGAAACTGTTAGATAATATTTTCTATATAATAATTTAAAAATCATCTAATGGTTTTTTTAGCCGAAGAAAAAATATGAATTTAATTTTATACTAAAAGTTTATTTTTTCTCAAAAACATTGTAACTGAATTTTTTGAACGTCTATTAATATAAATATCATAACCTTATAGATATTAAATATATTAAAATTGATTCCAAATTTTCAATAATAATTTAAAATTTTAGTAATGAGTTCAATTGAACTTCGTTTATTATGAATAGTATATTCGGAAGAAATTCATTACATGTTAATCATTAAAAGGTTTCACAAGTGGTTAAACTAATTTGATAAGTTTTAAAATCACCTAAGACTACTTAAATAAAATAATTTAATATATTTATAAATAAAATTGTATTATCATTAAAATATGGTTCCATAGTTCATTTTTAACTTGAATATTACATTATTATATTGTAATGTTTTATGTATTTAAAATAGTGTCACTCCAGACACTTATAAAAGAAAACCTTATATCCCTTAGTCTTCACACAAATCTAGCTCTTTATGAGAACAAAATTATTTCCAATAACTCTTATAAAATTTATTTACATGACCATGAGGTTATGTTCTTCCCAAATTTCCCAATGAATAATCCATACGGTTATTTTCAATGGATTATACTTGAAGAAGTGGTATATGTTATTACAATATATTGTAATGTTTTATGAATCTTAAACATAATAAAAATGTTCTATAACATTATTAACATTGTAATATCAATATATTATCAATAGATATATGTTTTTTATATTAATTGTTTATTCATTTTCTATCTCCTTCTCATCCTTTAGAAAATGGTATTATTACTCATGTTCACATGTGGACTACCACCTTTATGGTGTAATGATATTATTTTTTCTATATAATTTACATCTATGGTAATAAGGATTGATTAAATGTACTCATATAGTATTTATGATATAATTAATATTCTATAATGTTATTTTATTTTTCCTCTATATTTCATTCCATCCATTGAATAGAAAACACATCCCTTGTATATTCTCATGAGCTACAATATCATTGAAGTTATGTATTTAATTTTTCATCACCAAATTATATGAATAATTAAGAATGTTTTTATAAGGAATATATATGATAATTAAGAAAAAAAATTATTCATAATACCATTAAACCATGAACATGGTGCACGGACCAAACCCACTGAACTAATACATTTACGAAAAAGGAACATATTTTCTCCTAAATATTGGTTTCATGAAGAATTAAAAATAAAAGGATATTTGAAAATTATAATGAAATGATAAATTGTAAATAATATAAGAATATTTTAATGTAATATATTCATAGTAAATATAAATCTATTAAATTGGGTTTTTTATACATTTGAAAAAATATGAGACTTAATGATTGGGATTACATTACAATATCATTTCTTTATAGGATCGCCTTAGAAAAATTTCTATTGATGAAAATTATTTGGATATTGTATAATAAACTACATTTATTATTTTATCCTATCCTTATTCATGTAATTTCAATGTATTAGTGCCATTTAATACATTATAGTACTTATACTAATTGAGAAAATGTATCGAAGAAAAGTAGATCATATTTACTCTTTAGTCAACACATTTGTGATTGCATATTCATTTTCTTTAATATAATTAATCAATAATTTTATCGATATAAAAATTAATAAAATTTATAAATTTTATTAACTCCATCGTTCATTAAAATTTAATAAATGTAATCTTTTCAATCTTTATACATATGAATCAGTTTTAATTTTATTCAAAATTGTGAAATGAATGTCCACATTAATGGTATGTGATATGCATGGATTTTCCCACTATTATGACTATTGTTTTATCTGAAAATTAAATTATAATAATTCAATTTTATTTTGAATGAGTATAATTTTATAAATATTTTATGAATGTTTAGTATTAAAATTATCAAAATAAATGGACATTTTGTCATGACCTAAATTAAATATGGAAATTAAAATTTTAATATATCATTCATCAATTATATCCTATTTTATGAATGGTTATACTTTATTAAGTATATGATTTTATGATAACATCCACTTTTAATTTAAGGAATTATTTTGAATTTTAATATTCAAGTATGATTCTATTTTATTCATTAGTTTCGTATAGGTTATTTATGTGATGATAAATTTTTTATGAAACACATTTCATTATTCATAGGTTATTATATTATGAATAAATTAATTTTTTATTTTCTTATTGTACACATATATATTGTTTTTATTTTACTGTGGGTGAGTCTTTAGTATTATTTCTATGTTGTAAATTTTGAAAATATTTCTGTCTTATGAGGTAATATATACAAGTATAGAGAGTGGAACCAGTTTAGTAGTGGCAACTGTCAACTATAATAATCTTAGGAGTGAACTTCCACTAGCGAATTGATGGAATGGGAGTAAACCCAATCCACTCTAGGATGTTTTCTACTATGATATTCATGGTTGTAAACCTTAGCTACTAAATTTTTTTATGATTCTACATATGACTCAAATAATTTTATTATTATAATAATATATTCCCATTGATCATTAGTGATTATTAGTGGTTAAACACCCAAAGTAATTATCATTTTTTATACTACGGACTTATTACATGATTTGAGATTATATATCTTTGACTAATTTGTTATAACATTAGTAAAATATGATCATTTTTTATACACTTATATTTATCTAATATTCACTTATGATAATTTATTGGTATCTTCTGTGTTTACACTTACATTGAATTTTAACCCACTATTTTATATGTTTCTGTTCGATAGGTTATATAGAATGGTTTTAATTATGGTTTCTTGAGAATTGTATGAAATGAGGAGAACACTATCCATGATGTTAAATATATTTCATGGTATAAGATTATTTTTTATTTGGTATCTAAAAAACATATAGTTTTGGGTTGTATAGAATTTATTGTTATGATATGTATTACTATTAATCTAAAAGAATGTAATATTAATGTTTATGCAACTTGAATTTCCTAAAAATATAATTTTAAAATTATTTATTCCTCTTACTCTAACTGAAATTATCCCATCGGTATCACCTAATCATATATTTTAATGGTCGTTGAGAAACTATAATAAAAAAATACAATTTAATTCATTACCTTGTGATTCTTATTAATAACTATCTTGTTTAATTTTCTATAAGGAAATGATCAACTTTTATTAAAAATAGAGTGTCATGAAACTTTATTATAAAAGCATAAGACATCATTTATATCATGTTAAGATAAAAATTTATAGTTTAATCATATTATTTATTTATATAATGAAAGAAATATATAATAAATCTATCAAATAACATGATATTATAGAGAAAATCTTGGATTTTGTTAGTATAAATAATGACATGGTTTTGGTAAGCACAAAATTGTTTTATGCATGGGGATTCAAGTAGTATATTGTAAAATAAGATTTTAATATTTTATTTAACATAATATATCATTTTCGATGATTTATTATAAAACCATTATTTAAATATATTTGATTGTGGGAAATTAAATTATTTAGGATTTAGAGAAATAATTTTTATTGGTAGAATGTTATATATGGATTTTAATATGTTTTATAATATATACATCTAATGGCCCGAAGTCTTTAATTTTTTATTGACTTTGAAAATCCACCTTTCAAGAGGTGAGGTGGATGAGTGGTTCCTTCTAAGGCACTATAGAATTAACTAAATCCAATGGATTCAATATATAGGGATAAATAGATACTTTCTTCATGGTATGTCAATTAATATAATATAAGAAAATATAGATAATTGGGAAAATCAAATGAAAATAAAGGTTCTACATTTATTTTTATTCAATTCAAATGTATATTAGTATTTTTTTTGTATAATTGTTTTTTCTATGTTTTTTCCACTATCTTCATATATTTTTAACTCTTATAAAACTCTAATGTTTTATCAGATTGTCTTTGGATATTATTTTATAGATATTTAATAACATAAATAATATATGTAAATTGGATGTTTTTTAAAAATGATATGTTTTATAAAATGTTCACGGTTCTTAGTGTTTTTCATAAATACAGTTCAATTCTAAAAAATTGTTATTTCTTATGAAATATATGAATACAATCTGTGTCTTAACAATTGAAGCATATGTGGAATGTCTTTCAGAAAATTTTAGGTAAAAGATAATAGATTTCAATATTACAGTTTGAAAGAAATTTGATCGGAGTTCAAAAGTATTAAATATAAAACGTCGTTATTGAAATGAATTATAAAATTGTCATCATATTAACTTGGAATGTCATTTTCACATGTAAAAATTATGTAAAATGGTATTTTATTTCATTTGATATTGGTATAAATTACTTATATATATTTAGTAAGTGTTTATAAAATATAAAATAACTACAAATATAATAAGGCTTATATTTTTTATGAAATGTTTATAAATACTAAAATGCAATTTTTTATTAATGGATTTGTTTTGAATATTTACTTAGACATAGAAATAATTATTTATGGTGATATTGATAATATGATTAAATGAAATGAAATATAATATATTTTTATTAAAGAATATCAATATTAAATATGAAATGTTCATATGATTATATTTTTTAACAAATATCATATATTTAAAAAATAAAAATGTTCATGATTAATATTATATAAATTTCTAATATTACAGATTTTATATTTCTCTATATATGAAGGCGTTATATTTATTCATTTAAGAAATTTTTATAATGAAATTTAAATTCTTATGTATTTATAATTTTTATCTATGAAATTTTTCTTAATGATAGAATCATTTCTAAAATTTTTAATTGTTTTTAATTAATAAATTTAATAAATTATAAAAACAAACATAAAAAAATGTATATTAATGGAAATCAGATATAAATTTTTTAATTGATTCTTATAAAATCATACCATGCATATAATATGCTACACTCTCTGTATTATTTTATATTTTATTACATTCACCCATTACATATATTTTTTTGTTGATAATGACCTAGCCAGTAAAATTTTATTATCATTTATAGATAACTTTTGAAAACATTAAACTTGAATTTATATATCTCTAGAGAAATGATCTATGGATAATGGAATTTAGGTTTGGATTTCAACAATATTGTGACATTAGGTTTTATTTTTGAAAATTAAGGTATGGATATTGGTCACACAATTCATTAACGTGTGGGGTTATTTTTTGTATGATTCCAAGCCATTATAATATATGATTTCATATATCATACTCAGGGGGTGTATTTGAATTTTTTGAATATAATTTGATTTTATTTTTTGGGTATATTACACAAATAACATATTCTATTAAGATGCATATGATAACATGATTGGACTATATAAATATAAATAAAATATTAAGATAATAAAAAAACAGTATACTAGAATCCTATATATGTAAATGGGATTAATGATATAGTATGGTGAGATTTTAAAACCCCTTAAATCACTAAGTACATTTTATTCAATGTGATAAACATTAAATTACACGTTATATAAGGTATGCACGTTATATTTTTCCATTATAGAATATAGTTGTTGTAACTGGAGAAAACATTATGTTTCACTTATATTCAAATTTATAAATGTTTGGATTCCATTAGAATATATTTGTGAAAATCCATATAATGGTTTTGGTTAAGGATTAAAACTATTAACATTAGATGAATCATATCTGATATGATTAAAATGATGGAATACATATATATATATAATTGAATGGATTAATTCCATCATATAATCAAATAATCAATGAATTAAGGATCATGATGCAAAAATGGATATGATGTATGATTAAATAGTGGTATCATTTCAATATAATAGATATAATTAAACTCCTAAATAAATTACTGTAAATTGGGATTGTAACTCAATAAAAATTTGTGAAACAAATATTAATGGAATCATAATAATTATTATTTTCATTGATATAAATTATAGATGAGGAAAATTCCTAATAAAATAAAATCATGAGTCATGTATTGGACAATAAAAGTTGTTCTTAAAAAACCATGAAAATTATATGTAATGAAGAAATACCTTCATGATTAGTATACTTGTTATATAATTTGGAAAGTGTATGAACATTATTGTAAAAAAAATTAACAATTCTATTTATTATATAATTCTCATTTTAGTATCCATGGGGTATATGTGTGAAAAACATTCAAACATGGATGTGTTCAAGATGCCAGAGAACCTTAACTGGATCTAATAAGGTGGTGAAAGATTTCATATGTATAGGGATTAATAGACATTATTAATTGAATGATTAATTAATTTTATTTAATATTTTATTACTTGATAAATTTTTTTCAACATTTTAATGTTATTATGGGGTTTTGGAGTAACACCCTGAGATTTTTGGTATATATTTTCCTCTAAAAAATATCATGTTTGATAGCTTATTTTTGATGAAACCTTGAACTAAACGGACTATTTAGATATTGTATTTGAAAATTATAACATTAATGAAATATATTATAGATAAAAACATAGTAATTAATTATAATTTTATACCAAATAGGATTAAGAGAACCTGGCATTTTAAATCCGGTTCTCTCAAAAAAGTTAGTTTATCTACCTTTATTTTATATTTATTTCAATACAAACTTTATGAATAATTTAATTTAATTTTATTTAATGAAGAAATCTATATATATATATAGAAAAATTATTAGAAACAAGAATAATATTTAATATATATATATATAGTAAAATTATTAAATTAAAAATATTTTGTAGAATTTATAAAACCCATTTATAATATTTTTAAAACATAAGTTTTATTTTACTCAAAAAATTATTTTATTCGATTATATTAAAAATATGTTCTCATCAATTATTCAAATTAAAAATATGAAAAGAATTAAAAATTTTAGATAATTATTTTAATATTAATTAATAAATTATTTTTAATTTTAAAAAATAAAAAATGATTATAATCATTAATTTAATTACTTTAAAATTGGAATATAGTTATCTTCAATGAATTACTTTTAAATGATATAAAATATTGATAAAATAAATTAAATAATGATAAATCAGAAAATTTATGTAATATTTTTTAAAATTTATATATATATATATATTAATAAACATTTTATTACTGAGAAATAAAAAATTTGATTAAAAAAATATTGTTTAAAACTTCATTTTTCTAAAAAAATAGATTTTAACTTATTTTATTTGTTTTAATAAAATAATATTATTTTTTATTTGTTGAATTGGGTAATAATGATGTTATAATTAGAATCATAACAAAATTATTTTTTCAGAGGATTGTATTTTTTTAAAAAAAAAATCAAACATAAATTATTTATTTAAAATCAAGTTACCTAGGTAAAAAAAATTGTAAACTCGAAAAATAAATTGGTAAATGAATTTAAAAAATGTAAAAACATGTTTTAAAATATTTGGAAAAGGATTTATTGACAAAATATCTCACCACACTCTAATATTTCATACTTTTTGATCCATTGACCCTCAAATTGTGTAATGAAGTCATTGAAAAGTAAATAATATTGAAAAAATACCCCATTATTCACATAGAAAAGTGGATCACTTCAACTCATTAAATGATCATAATTAACATAAAAGTTTCTTCTAATAGTAGTCAAATTTCCATCCCATTGATTTTTTTCTCGGTTCCACCTCTTCAATCATCGCTGAGAAGATTTCAGACACCTATATTTCAGTTTTACCATGACCTTAAATCATTGGAATGTAATATTAGACCTATTCAAGATTTAGAGTCAAAAGATTCACTCGGTAGGACAAATTATTCAATACGATATTGTATCTCTCTCATCATAGATTTCTAATCTCTTCTATGTAGAATAAACGGAACTAATTCACATGATTTGTAATGGTCATGATCAATTGATTGACTATAACACCACCTTCAATATGAAATCACTCATTGTAGGTATTATTTTATAATATAATAATAAAATTTTATCTGTAATAGATATTATTCTAATAGAATTTAAGATTTTATGGTTCATAGAAGGAATGGAATTGCAGTTAATTTTTAGCCACCTAATGGTACTTCTAACATTTTTACAATGCTTCTTCCCTTAACTTTATTATAAATAATTCATATAGATATTTGAATGGAAATAATGATACCTTCGGATTTGGTGCTTTTTTTCATGACACCTGTTTTTTTTTCTTGGTTAATTTAGGGGATCATATAGATTTAAAATGCCGCTAGATGTTGAGATTCTTAGAGTCATTAATTCAACTTCTTTTTCTAACTCTAATGCTTATAATAACATATGTCTTGAAAGCTATTCCACTGTAGTTGATTTGGAATTCTAAAATATCATGATTCATCTATCTTTTAGGTTCATATCTCAATGGATGGAATTCATGAATACCCTTTTCAAAAATCCAAAATTCTATCACTCATTCATATCAAGAGCCTAATCAGGTGGCTGATTGCCTTTCCAATAGAAGTATCAACAAGAATATGCCTTGCATAGATGATATTATTTATAATTTAATTACTTTTCATGATATAGATTTTAGTAATATTTTATCATTCAATCAAATTTAATTTTATCATTTTTAGGAAATTTTCCTCGTCCTCTTTGTTCAAGGTAACTACATAAAAAATCATGTTCCCAACATAAGAATTACCAAATCGTTAACCATTTAATATTAATATTTACATTTAAATTCTATATTTTTCATAGTAATATAATTATATTTGTATAATTCTTATTCTTAAGTTTCATTATATTAATTTTACAAACATAATTAATGTATTCTCATCCACTTATAATAATAAAATTGCATTAATCATGTGTGTTTCTGGACTACCTCATCAATGAAGTGACATATTTCAATTTTCTCCAATGAATCTCTTAATAAGTTATCATGATATAATTAAGGAATATATTTTACAAATATATAACCTAATTATTATTATGTATAGAAAAACTATAATCAACCTATATTCATTATTATTCATTTGGAAATTAAAATGTTAACTCTTCATTTTACAGACTACTGACTCAATGATGTA
Organism: Viscum album; assembly: GCA_963277665.1. NCBI lineage: Eukaryota > Viridiplantae > Streptophyta > Magnoliopsida > Santalales > Viscaceae > Viscum > Viscum album. The sequence continues at coordinate 963,060,455 of OY728133.1, read as the reverse complement.
ACATGTCATGATATTCATTTTTATTCATTATGATTTATTAAAATATATTAATATATTATTCCCCTCCTTATAATTATTTATATTATTTCAATAAAATTCTTAAATATTCACACTATACAAAAATACTTCACTTTCACAATGAAATCATCCCATAATTATTGTTCATTCATGTTTCTGTCGGACTAATTGCATACTTAAACAATGTTATAAATTTATAACATGGATTAAAATGGAAACACGAAAAATATTACTAATAAAATTTAAAAAAAATCACGGTGACTTTCAGGACTTTTCTGTTATTTTATGAATTTAACATATGATTAAAATACTATAATATATCGATAAATTTGTTGAAGAAATATAACATTGATTCTACTACAATGAAATATAACTAACATAATTTTGGAATGAGATAAAATACTTTTAAATAAAAATTTATTAAATATTATATTATATTAAATGATATTTGAATAATTATATTTTAAATATATGAGTCTGTGTAATTATCAAAACTATGAAACATGCAAAAAATAATCAAAAACATCTATCACATGATGGAATAAATTAGTCATAATTAACTAATATATTTTCCCTCAATGGGTTTTCGTGATGTATTTTGATAGAAATATATATGAATAAGGTTATTAAATAGTTATTTAACATATTTATTCTTATTTGAATGTATGTTGAGTGTGATAAATTATGAGGGAATTCATCATAAGCATTTCATCGACTCAATTTCAGATTCATTGTTTCATAGTATTTCTTACACGAACATACTCTTAATGAATAATGAGATCCTGAAAATCACAAATATTTCATTATAATCCAAAATTCCCTCAAGAGAAATGAACTATCTATATCTATAAAAACTACTTTGATGAACTGTTCTCCAAACTAATATTTTATGTTTTCAGGATGAACTCTCATTCATACAAAAAACCATTTTCTTCCATGACAATGTTATTCTTATAAAAAATGATTTCTAAAAAATATACAAATATATTTTTTAAATTATATACAATTGTTTTTGTTCAACTAATTTGTGAAATTCAAATCATTCAATATAACCCATATTATGTTTCTCTATTAAACCAGATTAAAATTATTAATAAGGTTATTTCTTTTCATTATTTACCACTAAAAATTTACTATCTTCATTTATTATTTTGTAGATAATATATAATTTAAATGTATATAGAATATTTTTATTTAATTCATTATAATTCCCATCTCAAAAAAAATTTAAACTTCATTCTTAATCACTATGATTAATATGGGTTTTTAAAAATATTATATTTCACATTCTATTTATTTCTCCAATGTATATCACTCCAAATGTTATTTTTGATAACCATGATTATTTTATTATTTTAAGAATGTTTTATATAATTATTTTTAAAAAAAATTATTAATTCGTAACTTCATGTGATGATAAATTTTTAAAAGTTTAAGAAACACATTATTTTTTATTGGTTATTTAATAAATAATGAATATTGATTTTAAATAGAACATATATATATGGATGATTATGGGTGGAGTCCTATATCCCCCTAAAAATAATTTGTTAAATTTGATATATCATGAGATAATCATGATTTTACAAAATGAGTTTGTTCCCACTGGAATGGAAACAATGAGTATGCTCCTATTTTTAGGTGTTCACATATTGAGTAATTTCACAAAATCATAGGAATAATGAATTTTCTCACAAAGTAATTCATTATGCGATGGTGATACCAAATTTCCATGTTATTTATCACGTTGTGGCACATTTCGAATATGATATTCTATGATTTCATGTTAAGCCTATTTTTTAAAAATATTCCATAATCTTTTGTCAAACACTCATGTTTTATGATTATTGTGATGTATTATAAACCATGATATAAATATTATCTTTCATAAAGATCTTTTTTAATGAAATTCGTTTCTCAATATTTTTAATTATTATTTTATATGGTTTTGTGATTTATAATAACATATTTACCCATCCTTACACTTTTTTACATGTTTATGATACGGTATATTGGGATTTGTTTTTTCCTTACTAAGAATCCAAGCACACCCCATTCTTATTTATCCATTTTCCCAAGTCATGATAATGATTATGTAATGCGAGATAAATAGAATGAGGTCTATGGAATTAGGATTATGGATAAAGGTTTGTATGTTTGGTAAAATATTATTTTTATGTATGTAATCTCTGAAATAACACACTTTTAATTACATGGGTTGTGACAATATTTGGAAGATATATTATTCAAATCATGAAAATAATGTTTTATTTATTTTATTTTTAACTGGGGAAAATATATTCAGTTTTATAGTAGGGTTTATAAGTTCTTTATATTAGATTACTTATTTTTTATAATTAAGATGATAAAATTTTAGTCAAACCCATATGGAATATGGCTAATGTATAAGGCTGTGTATAGGATGTCATCACACTGTATTGTTAATTTAGTTATTATATGTTTTTCAAAAAAAATTACATCCTTGTGTAAATACTATAATGTGCACGTGGTTATGTTATAGATTCACATATTGTTAACAAAGCTAATAAATGGTTCATTTTCAAAACAATCTTCACTTTATTGGATGGTTAGTGGTCCAAAGGATCCACCCATCGCTATAAATATCTAGGAATACACCTTGGTGGGTCATATGGGCATTAAAACTCACTATGATGAATTTAATTGGAATTTATTTAATGAATTATGTTATAAAGTATGAGAGAGAAGAACTGAATTTAAAAAATTTTGAAAAGAATCTATCATAAGTTGAGACAAATGATTCATTTTAGATGAAATTATAGGATTTATAATTCATATTCATGTGATCATTTACTCTGAACCAAATGGTTATTTTAATAATAATTATTTTTTAGTTCATTGATATAAAAATGGACATGAAAAAATAGTTTCCATGTTATGCCACCAAAAAATCCTAAAACATTTCAATAATGGTATATTTGGATTAAATGATTGATAATAATAATAATATATTCCCATTATACTGGAAAAAATAAGTAAATAAGTCTTCGTTCAGATTTTTTTTGAATCTATAATAATTAATATATTGGTAAATTATTATCATTAGATAAAATTATGTATTATTATTATTATTATTAAGTTTTAACCATAATTAAAATGATGGAATTCATTGAAGTGGGGGAATATACACACTGAGATTTTGGAAAATATTTTTTCTCTAATTTAATAATATGGTTGAAAGCTGGTTTGACCAAAACACACAAGAATGATGCACGGAATATTAGATAAAATCTCTAAGATAAATTAAAACTAATATATATAAATTGATATCAATAAATTAATATTTTAGACAAAATAGGATTCACAATAATTATGGATCTAAATGGAACTTTTTTCCAAAAACCAGTTTATCTTTAAATTTTTTTTAATACATGATTAATAAATTTTATAATTTTAATTTTGTAATATGAAATTATTTTTTCAATATTTCATATCAAAATTATCATATGGTGAAATTTTAATATTTATATTAATATGATTATTTTATGTGAATATTTAAAAAAATTCTTTTTACTAATATTAAATTTTGAAAAGTCTATCATGAACTAAGTATTTCCTCAAAATTGAAATTAATTTTTAATAAATATAAAATATATTTAACTAGTAAAAATATCCATTTAATTATATTATGTTTAATTTATAAAACCCTTGAATATTATCTTACGATCATAAGTATAACATTACTCTAAAAATAGTTTTTTAGTTATATTAAAAAAATATTAATCATAGATTATAGAAATAAAATATCAGAATGGATTACATATTTTATATAATAATTATCATATTAAATTAACTTGTAAATTTCATATTATGTCATAAATTTATGATTACATGGATTAAATTTAATTATTACAATCCTGGTAAAATATTATTTTGAACGTATTACTTGATTATTGTTATATTGTATTTTTCTAAACAATTCAATTAATAAATTTTAAAAAATAACTATGATATAATTTAGAATAATATATTTAATTATATAAACACTCATTTAGTTTACATGAAATTATAAATAAGATTAAGAACACATATTTATAAAAATAACATTTTTTTACAAAAAATATATTCCCCTTTATGATATTTTTTAATTTAAAGTCTGTTATTGTATTTAAAAATTCTATTGTATTAAATACAATTGAAATTAATTTTCATGAAATCAAAATTTTAAATAGGGGTATTTTATATTTTTCATAAAATATATATTTCATTCTATAAAAAATATTTACATTGGAAAAAACAAAATTGATAAAATGTAAAAACATTTCTTAATGTCTCAAATCCAGTTTAAAACATATGTGATAGTGACTGGTATAGTATTAATTTACCCAATATCACTACACACAAAATTATTTTATTCTTTTCAAGTCATTAACACCTGAATAGTGAAATGTTATATTTTAAAAGTAGCTGGTATTCAAATATGTGCCTTTTTATTCACTTATAATAGGATACCACTTCCATGATACTAATAATACAAATTTCCAACAATATTTCCATGAAAACGTAAACAATTTTATAATCATATGTCTACCTTTCACATTCAAAATCCAATTCTCAGCATAATTTATCCCATACCAATCATTTTCAATAATTCTTCCTATAGGATGTCTGAGGTCCCAATGAGAGTATTACATAATCTTTAACAATTATATATTAATATTTCCCTTATAAATCTACATTAAGTAAAATCATAAAATGACATTAGTATCATTATTATATATATGTGTTATAATTGTTGGAACCACTTTGTGTATAAGGTTGTATTTATTGTCAATAGTTGTCAATGCAGGTCAAAATGAAGGAGATCATGAAGTACTCCGATGAAGTAAAGGAGTGGCGAAGATCCATAAGGTCAAAATGAAGGAGATCATGAAGTACTCCGATGAAGTAAAGGAGTGCCGACTCAGACGATTTTTTTACTGATCATAAGTTCAAAGAACATGTGTCAAAGGTGATACATTGTTTACAACAATGAAGAATGTGGGGTGTAGTCCATCTGAGACCGATTAAAGAAGAATGAGGTGAGAACCATGAAAGATACTTCCTGAAGAATTGAATCGGTTTGCATGAAGTATATCATGATGGTTGATGAAGAAGACAATGTGAAATGATTGGAATTCTGAGATAGTCATGCACATCACATTGTCATAGAAGATGATGATGCTAATGCTATTCCTTCAAAGAATACATATCACAATAGAGGAGTTTGTGATACAAGCATAAGAGTTGCTGAAGGATACAGATCACCAAGAAAAAGTGTTGTTGAGGTGATTGTGCTTGTTGACAAAGCTAACAGACGACATTCCAATTTGTTGATGAAGGAGATTCCATGGTGGAAAGATGAGTTCGAGGACTGTGGATATTGATCCATGTTTTATTCCTGGATCATCGGAATAGATGATCTGGAGGCGGACTAAAAAAGTAGATACAAGGTGGCGCCGTTTCCCAGTGTTTTCCAAATTATTGGGGTCCAAAATCTGGAAGATGGTGAGCATCGCGAAGAGTGGATTTCCAGGAAGATCATTTTTTATATGGAAAAGTCATGAGTTTCACGATGATGGGATGCATGGATTGGATATCGTGAAGACCAGAAGAATGGAGTTGCTGAGTCTTCGCGATTACGTCAAATTTCTCGAACGGTAGAGGCTGAAGCGCATTGCGGCGGAGAAGGTCTTTGCGAGGGAGCTTCGCGGTGAAGGCGCGCGCCGTGAAGGAATGTTGACTGTGTTTCTTTGCGATTACAACGGGCTTCGCGAATGGAAAATTTCCATTCTGCTTCGCGATTTTGAGAGATTTTCGGCCGGAACTTCGTAGCATCGCGATTAGAGCTGAGGTGGCGTTGAATTCACGCGGAAAGGTCGAGGGTCGGTGGAATCGCCTATAAATAGATGCCGACCCCCTCGAGAGAAGCAGAGAGATCTCTCAATGAAAAACCATTGCTCTTGGTTCGCAAAGGTCACTCGCGAAGGCAGTTTGATTCGTGAAAGTTGATCTTCACGGTGGCTTTCCTAGCTCCGCGAAAAGTCGTGCGCCCCACGTTGGATCAGTGAGCTTCGCGAAGAGGCAAGAGCCCCCCGATATCCAAACATTGTGAAGGCTGGAGCATCGCGAGAGTGCTTCGTGATTGAGCTTTGCGAAAAGGCAGGGGCTCTTCTAAGAATTGCTTGTGCTTTCCAATATTGGGATTCGTGCAAAGTAGGGTACTTTGTGAAGACCCTTTCAGAGGTTGTTAGCCCAGAGGACAGTGGAAAAGGGAGTATTAATTAGTGGATGAAATCTAGACTTTGATAGTGCATAATTTATTGAGAAATCACACAAGTGATTGTGATTCAGGAAAACAGGGAAAGGGGATCTAGTGCATTCAGTCATTGAACTAAAGGAGGATTGAACTGAAAAGAGCATCAACTCTGAACTCTGATGCAAGTGATGTCTCATGATGAACAGGAGACACAGAACTTCATGTCTACCCATTAAAGAGTCCTTCACGTCTATAAACTGAGTGAGACTTCACCAACGGCAGTGAGCCAGGGAGAGTCAACGGGAGTGACCCGAGAGATGTAGTGAGCTATCCCTGAACAATTGTAAAGGCAATGACCTTGGGACATAGTGTATGTACCCGAACATTTGTTCCCGCAGCTAGTGAAGCATAGTGGATTTAGGTACGACCGGCAACCTGTCGGTGTATAATCCTTGGACGTAGCCCTTAATAGTGAACCAAGTAAAAAAAGATGTGTCATCTGTATCTACATGTGAATGTTTAATTGCTGATCATATCCATCATACAGTTTTAAGTAGTTGTTACCAACGTGGGAACAAGATCCACAACTTAAAGAAGAAAAAGTTTCCACCATGATTCACCCTTCCCCTCTCAGGGTGTCCCGGGGTCCTATAATAATATCAATGGAACAAATATAATTCATTCTTCTCATCCACATAAAGAAACAAACTACTATTGATTATGTGTTTGTGAAGACTACTACCTCCATGAAGTAGTATTTTTCATTTCACAATACCGATTATCATAGCTAGTATGTAGGATGAAATTGAAGAATTAATGTGACATATATCATATAATTTTATTCGGAAATGATAAGTTATTATACACCTTCATTCTCTCTCATTATTTTGAAAATGAAAACGATAGTTCAGTGGTGTTTATACTGCCATAATAATCCATTTATTTTTTATGACTATTCTTGTGTTTGACTAACTACATTCATGAAAAATCTTCTAAATATCTATTATATATGTATATGGGAACATAAATAATAATAATATGAATATATATAAGAAAATAATGATTATGTTATGGTTATTGTTATTCGGTATTGATTATTTATGTCATTATGTAAAAATCATCTTTAAACACTAAAAAACATTATATATGACAAAATTTATTAGTTTTTCATCACACGTAACAAAAAAAAATTATGGAATGATATAATTGGATTTTAAATAAATTTAGGTTATATTCTATTGTACATTATATTATCTAGAAAATACAATACTAATAATAATGAATATATATCAATATATAAAATTTTAAAAATGGAAGAAGCAATCCAAAATTGCTAATAACTGATGGTAAAGAAATTAATTAAATAACTAATATATTTTTGTAGAATTATAATAATGGAACTATAAAAAAATGAAATAAAAATAACTAGAATAATTAAATTTGTAATTAATATTATTTTATGTTTTTATAGAGTTTAATGTTTGATCAATGTTGTTTGGATTCAGTGTAAGAGTTTAATGGACTTAATTTCTATTTTATTGGATTGTCGTATTTCTTACCAATATATAATATTCATTATTTATTGGATTCAAATATTCCCCTATTTTAAATGTTAATCCTAATGGTTATCTAGGGAAATTAATTATCATCACCAATAACAAATACATTTATTAAATGTTTTCAAAAATAAATTTTATAAATTTATATGAATAAATATCATTCAAAGAAATAGATCTCTTCTTCCATGTTAATATTTTTAAAATTTAAACTCTTTTATTTTATTAAAGCCAACTATTTTTTTCTTTATATTCCTCATATTCCATTACTTATTTTTGGAAATGAATGTATTTAATCATTTTCTTGATGTAAGTTTTTCATTAAATTGATCTAAAAAGTTTATTAATGGTATTTATTTCCACTATTTTTTATGCCAGACTTATTAACATTGTTTTTTAGACCAAATGATACAATTTTTAGAACTGTTTATAAAATTTTATTTAAAATTATTCTATTTAACTTCTTATAAATGTATTTTACTATAATTTTCACTGAAACTGTTATAAACATATTTAATCTGTCTCATGAAATGTTTTTTTATTTCAAATATATTTTTTTCTTCAATGTTTATCATATATAATGTCAAGATTTAACAACCCAATGTATTTAATTATGATATGATTCATTTTGGAAAAATATTTTTTTTTTATCCTATGATTTCTTAAGTTCATCTTATATAATTTTTATAAACAATTTATGGATTCCACCATATTTCTGTTAGTTCTTTATGATATTATGATGAATAATTTTAAATGGAAAATATATGTGTGTTTGATGTTGGTATAAGTCTTATATCACCCTCCAATTCATTTTTTATAATTTTATATATAATCAGATAGTTTTAAATGGAAATATTTAGTTTTTCCACATGGGAGTGGGAATAATAAGTTTCCGCATATTTTAAGACATAGATATAATGATTTTTTCCACATAGTCATGGTTATAATGAGTTTACACATAAATATATTTATATATCTATGTATGTAAAACATTTCCATTTTTATTATAATGTTATTCTGTAAATCTATGATTCAATTCAACATCTTTATATTGATGGTTTTCATATCATACAATTTATCTCAAAATATTCCACACTCTTATGTTATTGTATACTATTATACGATTGATGGTATGTATTTTTAGTGATGACATAACATTTCTGATTCCTAAATAATCATTTTATGAACATCTAACTCAATATCATGTCTAATGATTAAAATGAATGGTTTCATGATATTTTAATGAGATATTTATCTTTCATTATGAAAGCTTTATTTTTATGATATAACATTTTATAAATTGTTTTTCTATTACTAATAATCTATGCTAACCCCTTTATTATGTTTCCACGTCCCCAAGTAATGTTTATTATTAAATCTTGTCAAATAAATTAAAATATTTCTATATGAGTTCAGTTAAAGATATATTTTTACAAGGGTTATAAAATAAATTTTTTATTGCTAATGTATAATAAATTTGGCAATTATATCCTTGGGGTGAGAAAAAAATTTAAGATATATTTATCATATCTTCTGATTAATATTTTTTTGTTATTTATTATATGGGGTTTCTCTAGTTTGTATAATAGTAGGGTTTAGTTTATGATTTAGATATATTCAGTTTTTTTCGGAATTATGATGATATAACATTTATCAAAACCCTAGGGATAATTATTAAGGATAATTATACGTATATTATTACATTGTGATATATTGGTAAATCTAGAGTTTTAGTGTAATCCTTGAAATTACATCCTTTTCTGGATACTATAATGTCGATATGATCATGGCATAGATTCAACTATGTTTTATCACCCTAAAGAGGTTGATTGAGTATCAAATCAATAATCACCTTTTTGAATGATGACTGGGCCTATGACTGCACACCCACAAAAGCACTCACATTATATATGTAATGGATGATCATATATTATTTATTTAACATTATTTAGGATTTATTTTTTAATTACATTAAGGGACTACATCATAATTTATGAGAGAATATTATTTAATGTAACCTAGGTTCGAACATTTGATTTATAAGATAATTAAAGTGTTGCATAATTGAAATTAAACAATAATCATTTCAAATTAAGGTGTTATTTGAAATAGCATTTTAATATTGAGGTTTCATATTCTTATTATAGTTTACTCAGATTCTAGTGGATATTATCATATCCATTTTGGTTTTATTATTTCCCAGATAACATGATTTAGAAAATTTATTTATAGAATTTATGCTAATAACAATTACTAAATCATTGCTCTGTACATATATTTTGTAAAAAATTCTATGAGTCCTGATATATTGATTTTATAAGAGAAATTATTTATTACCTAGTATTTCATTACATTGAAAATTTTGTATCTATTTGTGGTTATATCATATTTAATTATTGTCTTAATATATCCTTCTTTGTTGTTATTATTAAGTGTTAAAAATAATTTTGAAGATGTAATTTATTTTGGGAGAATAATTTAACACACTATCCTTTTGGAATATTTTTTTTCTCTAAATTAATATTATATTGAATGGCTTATTTCACATTCAACATCGAACTAATATTATCTATGGCATAATTTATATTTAAATTATAAAAAAAAATAAAATTTATTGTATATAAAATTTGATTATGAACACATATAGTTTCAAAGGGGAATTTTCTCAATAAGTATTTCCTACCCTTATATATTTTATTTTTCATTAATAAATATTTCATGAATCATCCCCCGGGTCTCATTCCATGACTACCCCAAGCCCACATTAAATAGTCTAGGGGAAGGTAACTAGCACCGAAAAGGCATATCCCTAAAATCGGAATGCATTTCCTTTAAAGTTGAAAATATACAGGACATGTAAACAATAAGAGAAATCCACGTATAATAATTGATAAAAGTATAAAAGTGAGAAATAAAGTAGAATGTGAAACTATATAGGACCATCTAAAAGAATGAACAAAAAAGGGAAAATATATTTTGTGGTCGTCCGCCAAGGATCCTACCTGAGGGGTAGGTATATCTCATCACAACAGCTCTCCGCATCAAACTGTCAACTCTGTGCATCATCTACTATTGGATCTTAAACCATGGTGAATATTGTCCATCATCTGCACAAGTAACAAAATGGTGTGTGTGAACACCATGCAAGAGTGAGTATAACAATACCATTAGGGACCCCAAGACCCCCAAAGATCTACCGAAATTTCACAATGACAAAACCACAATGCATGATCTCAGTTTCAAACCACAAACTAAAATACCCAGCTCACACCATGTATATAACTTAAAGAAGTGAATAAGGATGATTAGTCATAAATCCAGATCATTTAATTTTTTTGAGAGGATTTCGATTCAACACCACACAAGGTCTCCATGTGCTGACCTAGAGGGGATCTCCTATTATTGAACCATTGAGGATTGCCTGGGCTGACCTACAAAGGTTCGCTAAGTGTTAACACGTAGAGGATCGCTAAGTGCTGTCTCACAGAGGGTCCCCCTGTGCTCACCCAATGATGAGTGCAATCTACTTGACCATAAAGGATATCTAGGTAATATCTCACAAAGGATGATAACTGAAGACCCACATTTGATCACTAAGTGTTGACCCATAGAGGATCTCTAACTACTGACCCACAAAGGATCACATGGTTTCATATCATGTCATATCCAGCCATTAGATTCCCGCACATAGCATACATGATACTGGGAGGATCCAGTCCTCAAGACAATGGTCATACCTAATCCTCTACATATTTCCACAAAAATATGACCTGAAGAACTGCCATGTCAAAAGGGTTCCAACGCAACATATGGTGCGTCTATTTGATGCATGGTCTCTATGTTGTAGGAACATTTGTATCTAGGTCCTCTTTGGATTTGGGTTCGATCAAACCTATCCATACAATATAATTCTCTAAAACCCATATGGATTATCTCAAATGTACTACCTCATTATAAAGAATATATCACTGTAGAATGATTGTCCAACAGACGTCTAGTTTAGGCGATAAGACCCTTTAAGCGAAAATAGATAAAAAAGGGTCGGTGTCTGACCTTACCTGGTCGGACTGACCCAAACCTAACCAACCCACTAGGCTCAGCCTAAACTATTTGGGAATGTCCCTATCCGGGGTAGCTGGTCTGCATTTCTCAGATAACGTGGCCATAGCACCGCCCCGGACCACCTGGCTTGGCGCAACCCGAAATCTGGGCATGGTCTGCCTCCTCGAATGGACGAGACTGTTAAGACTCCTCCATCAGTGATGTCCGGTTGGTGTCACTCCAACTGACCAGTCGGTGTGTTCCAATCATCAAGTGTGACATGCGAGTGTGGGTCCACCCTCTGCCATGGCTCATAACTGCAGTGCCTCCTTTGCGGTGCACCGCCTGCCATCAATGTAGCAAGAAAAATTCAGCCGCCCCTATCCATAATGGTGCCTTATAGAACTACCTTCCTCTTGCGGCTGACGAGAGACAGCTACTACCACCACTCACATCCACCGGTCACTAGTGGTGCTTCCTCTAGCCACTAGTAATGCTTCAGTGGTCTGATTTTCATCTTGTCTGCTACTACGGGCCTCCCAAGAAGCTACCTACATTGTTAACCCCTTATATTGACCTTTCCAACATATTTATCAATCACCAATGAATAATGCATCAAAATGAGATTTGTAAAGGGTCCAATCCTTGTTCGGTTCGGCCCATGTCCCCTAGGTTAGCGTTATATCACTGGAAGAAATTCAATAATATTGAAACTCATAGTTTAACAAAAATTCCCTACCATTAACTTGTTTAAATAAGTTGTATATGAAAAAGATGTGTCCACATTCAAAGATGTTCGTATGTGTTCGTCGATCTATGTATCATATCTGAAATGGTATCATCAAATATATGGTCATAATTAATGAACCTATTAATCCACAAGAATTAAAGTTACACAATGATAGGATCATATTATTTTAAATACCGTCAATTAAATATTGATTTTACACTATGTTCACACCATCCACTGCTCAACTATTATTTAAAGATCAAAATAACATATTTAGTTATTTTATTATTTTTCCAAAAGGGAAAAAAATATCTTTTCACACCAGACCCTTTCTAGTCGATGTTAGGCATTTCCAATGAGAATTTCAGCACTATTAATTCAATGGTGTAATTATTCATTTAATCCAAGAACTAGTTTAAAAGATATAAATCCAAACTCTCACGTTTATTGACCGTACTTTAAAAAAAAGTTCCAAATTTAATTTCAGGATCATAGAGCCTTGGAATCTCATGCTTTCCATCTTCACAGACTATTAATAATTAAATTTAATTAAATAAATTAAGATGGATTTTCTGGGATTTTACATTCTCACCACCTTATGGATTTACGTCCCTAAAAGCCACATAAATAGTTAACAAACCAAATGGAGGTACTATAGACAAATATGAGCCTCATTCTCCCATGTGATCTCATAGAGGGTTTCAAGATGCCACCGAAATCACACAAAATAGATCGACCATCCATGAATGACACACTCATTTCGATCCTCTATCTCCACCGGGAACATAGCTAATTTTACACCATTGTCAATGTCCAGCTCTCCCTAGTCGATAATGTGTGATGGATCTTGCACATAACTCCCCACCTGCAACACATGGAAAATAGTCTGCACCTGGTGAAACTGTGTCAGATGATCTAGGAGGTATGTCACCTCACCAACCCTGTTGAGAATCTGGAATGGATCGATGAACATCATAGATAACATTTCTCCCCAACAAAAATATCTTCATTCCTCATCGGGGTGGGGCTCCTAGAAAAACAGCGTCTGCCTCCTCAAACTCTAAGGATATCCGTCATTGGTGAGCATAAGACTTATTCCTGCTCTGTGTAGTCATCATCCTCTCCTTGATGATGTAATCCTTATTATTTGTAGCCTATATCGACTCTATACCCATAAGTGTTGACTTTCTTGGGTCTGTTCAGTATAGAGGTGATCTGCACGGTTGCTCGCACAAAAACTCAAATAGTTCCATGGTGATGGTGGAGTGAAAACTATGGTTGTATGTGAACTCCACCAGTGATAGGTGGTCCCCTCAACTACTCCCAAAATCAACGATACAAGCACGGATCATGTTCTGAAGTGTTTGTATGGTCTGTTCAATTGGACCATATGTATGAGGGTGAAATTTGGTGCTCATGCATAGAAGATTCCCAAACACCTCCTGCAATCCCATCCAAAACCAAGATTTAAAATCAGTGTCATGATCTGAAATGATTGCTGACGGCACACCATGATTCATTAAAATCAACTTTGTATAATGGCCCCCCAATCCATCTACTAATCCTTGCTCTCTGATGGGTGGGATGTTTTCTGAATTAGTGAGTCGGTCAACGATCCCATAGATGGAATTATGGCCCCTTCACATACGTGGTAGTCCTATAATGAGGTCTATAGAGATATCATCCCACTTCCATTATGGATGCTCTATTGGTCATGCTAATCATTCTGAAACATGATGCTCTGACTTAACTTTCTGAAAATGGTGGCATCATGAATCAATCCTCTCCACTACTTTTTATATCCCTATCCACCAATACTGACAGTGAAGGTCTTGGAAAATCATCACAACACAAGGATTTACCGCCAAAGGGGATGTGATAAACTCCCGCACCCCCTCCACTTGTATCATCACTAGTATAATGGTCCATTCTCTAATAAGGATGACATGCACCCAACCATCATAAAATCCTTCAAGAGCTCATCCTGATAAAATTTGATCATGTTGGGCCTCACAGTCAACGTCCTTATGATGTGCCTCCCTGAATCATAGATGGTGTGGAGTTACTGTCAAAGATATGAGGTCAGCATCTCCATCACTATCCATGAAGGATATATCAAACGCGAAGAGTTGTTCTATCACCTCACTTAGCAGCTGCTTACCAGACCTGCTTATATGTGAGTCTATTACTACGTTCACCTTCCTATGAGGGTAGACTATCTCCAAGTCATAATACTAGAAAAACACCAACCATCACAACAGTCTCATGTTCAATTCTTTCTATGAGAACATATTCCTGAGACTATTGTTATTGGAGTAGATGATACAACAATCACCCATCCAGAAGTGTTTCACCATCTTCACAGAAAAGACCACTACTACTAACTCAAGGTCAGGGGTAGCGTAGTTTTTCATGTGTTTCCTCAGCTCTTGTGAGACATAGGTGATCACCAAATGCTAATACATCATCATACATACCAGTCTGGTACATGATGTGTCATAGTAGACTACATACCCAACACCATCATTTGGTAGCCTCCAGATGGTGGAACTCGTCAGTCTCGGCCTCATCTCTTGGAATCATTAACGATATCTATCTGACAATAATAAAGTGTTTCCCTTGTTTTTAAAAGATTTAAAGTGTGATGAAACAATAGAAAAGTTAGGTACAAATCTCCTGCAGAACCTATCCTACCCCAGGATACTCCACACCTCGACCACACTCCTTGGTGTCTCCCATGAAAAAACTGCCTCTTTCTATTTCTAGATCCATTGTAAATCTAGAATCTGAGATAACATGTACCAAAAAGTGGACCTCCTATATCCAGTACTGGCACATCAATAGATTACCATAAATTGGGTGCTCTAAGAGTGTATCCACAACTATCTATAGATGAGTGGTGTGATCCCCCTCTAATGCTATGTACACATAGATGTCGTCAATGAAGACTAAAATAAAGTGATCAATATATGACTTGAATATCCAGTTTATGAGTTCCATGAACACTATTGGAGAATTAGTTCCATTAAAGGGAATAACCACGAATTCATAGGGGCCATAATGGAATCTTAATTTAATCTCTGTTACATTCTCATCTCGTACAATGGGCTGATGATATCTGGATCTGATGCCTATCTTCAAAACCCACTGAGATCCCATCATCTTATTGAAGAGATCATCAATACTCAAGAGAGGATACTTGTTCATCACGATCACCAGGTCCAAACACTTATATTCTATTCCAGGAAAAAAATCCTATTTTACTACATGTAGAAAAAAATTGTCGCGGCACATGGAGAGAAATGGGGTCTTATGAACCCCATAACATGTTAGTCCTCCAGTTTTACCCTCAAATAACAATGATCAGTTGGAGCCAACTAATATACAGGTGTAGATATTGGTGTTGTCCTAGGGTACATGTCAATGTTGAAGTCTACCTCTCTGTGATGAGGTAGTCTCAGATCCTCATCAGGAAAGACATCAGCATACTGGTCCACCACAATAGGATATTTTGGAATCCTCTCAAAAAATTATCTAATTGTATGTCTATCCAAATGATGATAAATCTGTTGCACCCTCCTCCAAGAAAGTCCATCATAAGATGTAAATGTTCACTTATCGCATGTGTATAATAACCTTGACCAATCATCACGGACACAGCACACTTTTGTCCTAAAATGTTTGATCTGATCATGGACTATTGATAACCAGTCAATACCAAAAGTGGCTTTGTGTGGCATCGACGCTGATACAAGGAGATCACATCCAAAGATATAGCCTCCATGACTGAGGTCACAATGGCTATAAAACTGCGTAATAATCAATTCCTCTCATATAAAAGTCTATAATTATATGGATCGAGCCAATGGATCCATCAGAATCTTTGATATGCGAACGAGTGTTTTGGAAATGAAAGAGTGACTGACACTTTTCTCTATAAGAAGTACAACTATGGTCGAGTAGAAAGAGATCAAATCTCGAATCATACCAAGAATTTCAAGGTTTGTAGGCCTCGGTTTCCTATAGTGGAGATCATCTATAAAATCCTACCCCCTATCATCAGGGTGGACCACCTATGGGAGGTGGTGGTAGAACCTTATACCGTCATCCAATGCCTACTACATGACCTGCTCGTCTGCTATGTCCTCCACCCTACAAACCTCCCCACTCGAACCATTGTTGCTGACTCAGCTATCCCTCAACCATTTGTTGATCATCCACGCGGGGATTCTGATAGTCGCCACCCATGTTCCCCTTTTCACCACATTAGTAACATACTATTATCCTCATATGACCTCCGTTACCTTGCAAGATCTGCACCCCAACCGTATGTCCTAGGGTAACCATCTAGAAGGTTTGGCCCATTTGGGCCTTTACATCATCTTCCTACTTCTTGATGTAGATGACTCAGCTTCAATTCATATGATGATAACTATCTTTGTCAGTGCATACATGGCAAGGATGCTCTCAACCAATAGTTCTCGCACTAGCACTCCAGTCTACGTCAGGATTTTGAGTGATATCATCATGCTTTGATCTCCCATCGGAGACCTTGCTCAAAGGTATAGACCCTTATGAATGGGTGATGTATCGTGTTAGTGGATAAGCAGGCTAAGTAATTTTATCTCACCGAGTATTGTGCCACTAACATGATTGTTTGATGTCAGTGTAGTAGATCCTGAAAATGCACTGAGAATAATGTCGCTGGTACAAACTCCTCCATAAAGAGGATCTTAAAGTTCAACCATCAGAGTGTCATCTCCTCATGTGTATAGAGTGTTCTCATTCACTATCTCCCCGATGTTCCATAGAAGAGTCTAGAATCTTAAATCACTATATGGTTAGCTTGTGTCTCAACCATGTGGAAAAACCATGCCACAACCTCCAGCATTTCCTCACTGGCCTGAGGATCTATCTCACCTTGAATCCTCATAGGCCTCTATCTGTAGAAAATATGCCACATGCTCAGTCAGCATGCACAGTCTTCTGGTGGGGCTGGGGCCATCTTCTACCCTATGAGTAGTGGTACTACTAGTACACCACCTGAAAGTATCATCGTCGTATGAGTGCCCTACACAGAAGCCACATCACCCGGTGGACCATCATCGTGATCTCTCACTGCCATATTGTCTTGATGTCTATGTAGAGACATCCTATAAAGAAATTTATTCACCAAGGTAAATAAAATATAACTTGTGAGATGACTAAAAATTATCAACAGTAAAATGACATTTTCAAAACACATGGAAATAGTGTTTTCCTGTACCGATTCAGAAATTAGAATTCATCGACTTGGTGAATGGATACGCCGTTTGCTACTCCAAAAATGTACTCCCTAAAATGAGACCCAAACTAAATATAGTAAACACTATTTATCTATTTAAACATAGACTTTAGTTCTTCTGGTTGAACCGACCTCCCATTGATACCAATTTGTCACAACCCGTCCACTGGGGAATGTTCTGTGACAACCACTAGCCCACCTACTATAGGCTAGGGGTTGGCAACTAGCACAAGAAAGGAATATCCCAATAATTGGATGGAATATTATTTATACATGAAAATATAGAGACTAGGTACACCACAAGAGTAAACCACGTACTATAAGTGTTGGAATTAAAAATTGTGAACTAATGCAGAATGAGCCAATATACAAACCCAACTAAAAGAAAGTACAGACAAAAAGGAAAAAACATCTCTTGAATTTGTCCACCAAGGATCCAACCTGAAGGGTAGGTAAATTTCATCATTGTGGATCTTTGATTCAACCAATAAACTCCTATGAACCGTCTGGTCCTAGTTTATAAACCTCTGTCAAAGAAGTCCATGTCTGCACAATACACATCATGGTGCAGGAAAATACCATGTAGGGATGAGTATTAGAATACCCAATAGGGACCTAATGACCCCTGATTGTCTCCTAGAAATCCTGAATGGAGAAACCAAAATGCATGATCTCAATCCCAAATCACAAAGTTAAAGACTCATCACATAGTAGGTATATAACATAAATAATGTGAATAAAGTCGATTAGTCATAAAACTAGGTCATCTTATTCTGTTGAGAGGATTTTGTAGCTAGAATTCATATTATTGAGAGGTGATGACCCATAGAGGATCACTAGGTGATAACCCCTAGATGATCACTAGGTGTTGACCCATAGAGGACAGTTATGTGATGTCCCATAGATGATCTCTAGGTGCTGACCCACAGAGGGTGGCCAGGTGCAGACACATATTGGATCACTAATTGGTGACCCATAGACGATATCTATGGGTTGACCCACATGGGATCCCTAAATTTTGACCCCAATAGGATAACTAAGTGCTGACTCATAGAGGATTATAACTTTTTTACCCATAGAGGATCGTTTGGTGATTCATCGCATCACAAAACTTCCCCTAGATTCCCTCACTTAGCACAGTTGATTATAGGAGGATCCACTCCTCCAGAAATTGATCATTAATCAACCTCCACAAAGTCCCATGAAGATGTAACCTAAATAACTTCCATGTCATAAGGTTTCCAATTAAATAGATGGTGCATTAATCAAACGCCTAGTCTGTATGTTATAGGAATTTTAGTGCCGAGGGACCAGTTGGATTTTTGATCGATCCAGCATAGACCAACTCAATATTTCTCAAAAAAAGAAACAGTGTGTCTCAAATAGACCACATCATCCAAAAGATTCTTGTGACACATATGGTTTAACAATCGAACATCCGGTTTTCGAGATTTGAGACTTTAAGTGAAACTGGGTCCAAATGGTCTCGGTGCACCCCGACCCGACCCGGCCCGCTTGGACCGGCCAGAACTGGTTGGGCCCCACTCGGTCCAGCTGTGTCAGATCTGAGTCACTGGGACTCGGGTATAGCCCACTGGTTGTTTGCCTAGCCCAGAGCGACGAACAGCAGAATCAGCCCGGCCCGCTGGCTGGGTGTACCCTGCTAGCTCGGAGAGGTACACGTTCTCAAATGGATGAGTCCATTCAAGTTCCTCAATCAGTGGTCACACGTTGGCACTACTCCACTTGAACTGTCAGTGTGGACCAGTCAATAAGTGGGACTTGTGGGGTGGGTAACCCCTCAGCCATAGATCAGATTCATGGTGGGCTGCCCATAGTCAACACGAATATGAAAGGCTTTCCACCCCTATCTAATGCGGCACCATTGGGGGTCCCTGTACTCTCGAGGATAGTAGGAGCGGACCCCTGTCCCGGGTGATTCCACACGAGAGGTGCTACCGTTGGACACCAGTGATGCTTCGGTGGTACTATTTTATTCCTATCTACACCTACAGGCCTCCCAGGACACCACATACACATTTCGGCACATGGTTTCAACTTGCCGCAATATTTCCAAGTCTCCCACAGAGAAAAACTCAAATCGAGATTGACAAAGGGTTTGGTCCTTGTTCGGTTTGGCCCCTGACCTCCAATTTAACATTATAACAATGAAAGGAATTCAATCATCAACACAATCATAGTTTAACAACAAAAACCCTACCTTGAACTCATTAGAAGACATACCAGACAATGAAGAATGGTCCACATTCGAAGGTGTTCATCGGTGTTTGTCGATCTCGAGATCGAATCCTCAATGCATTCTTCGAATATATGTTCTTCATTGAAAGAAGACATTGTCAGTACTTCATCATGAACCCTCCCATTGGTTCCCAAAACCGATGCAATGTATTTGTTTAAACAAAAGAAAAGATAACCCCCATGTTGGTTCATTAATATGTTTCAATGATATATCCTAATTAATGAACTTATTAATCCAAAAGCATTATGGTTACATATTTAGAGGTTTATGTTATTTAATAGACCTTAAATAAAATCCTAATATTACAATGTTGTCCCAAGATTCCCCACTCAACTATTTTAGAAATAATAAAATAAATTATTTAGATATTTTATTATTTTTTCGAAAAGTCCGAAAATCAACCTTTTCATCCTACACTTTCCAATTGAAGTTAAGATTCACCTAAGTGAATCCTAGTGCTGCATATGAAATGTTTCCCATAAACTTTTAATCAGATCATCTATTAAAAAGATATAAATAACTACTCACACTATTACTAAACATATCATAAAAAAAGTTCAAAATTCCATTATGGGATCTTCAAGCCTTAGAATCTCATGCCATCAATTTACAATAACTCTTAACAATTAAATATAAAAAAAATATTAATACAGAATTTTCAGGACTTTTGAATCTAAATTTTTACATTTTTAAATTTTAATATTAAAAATGAACTTATATTTTTAGTTAATCGGGTCAATATTATATTATGATTATTTTTTCCTGAATTTTTTGATTTGAGTTGTATAGTGATAAAATCATTTTTAATAATACTGTAATATTTAAAAGCATATCATGAATTGTGTTCTACAGAATAAATTTATTTAAAATTTTATAAAACCAAAAAGGTATGTAACATGTAAAACAAATCATTAAATAATTCTCTTCTGAATTTATAAAACCCATGTATACCATATAAAAAATTATTTATTATTCTACTCTAAACAGATATTTTTATCATAGTTTAAATTTTTATTTTTCCCCAATTATTGAAATTATATCATAAAAATATAAATCATATTTTATATCAATAATTTCCTATAGTGTAATAATTTATATTTCATTTAATGAAAAAACATATTATTATTATGATCAAATTTTATTACTATGATAATGTTAAAAATATTATTTTCATATAATTATTATTTTAATATTTTATAGTTTTTATGTAATAATTTAAATTCATCTATTTTAAATAATGAATATATTATAATTTTTTATCTTATATTTAAGTGTTTTTATATTAATTAAATTCGTCGAAAATAGAAAATAATATTAAGAATACATTATGGGTAAATTATAATTTTTCTACAAAAATCATGTTTTACATAGTATTACACAGTTCAATTATAAATTAAATTTTATAATGAATGGAAATTTTATTAGAAAAAAATAAACTTTAAATTATGTTAAAAAAAATATAAGAAGTTATATATTAAATTTTTACTATTAATTGACATTACATAGTTAAAAATAATATTTCTAGGTATAAATTAAATAATAGTAAAAATTAAAAATGAACTAATTCTATTTTACATGAAGCATGTTTTAAAAAAGTTGGAAAAAGAGTGATAGAGGTTTGATGACCTAATCCAACAAAAAATTTATTATATAAAATTTTTGGAATCATTTGTCCTTAAATATTTTAATGATATATTTTTAATGTTAAGGGTATTCACAAAAGATCCATTATATTAGCATAGAAAATGTTATCACATACATATATTCGATTATCTAATTTACCTTAAAAAATTTAAAAAAACACATCCCAACATTCTTATTATAGATATTATTTCATTTGTTAAAACCCCCTTTCAATATATGTTATCCCAAAGGGTTTATTTATAAGGAGACATTCATGAAAAATATCAACGTCGAAACATTACTATTTCTAAATCCTTATGAATTTCTATTAATAAATCACTTACAAACGTATAAAAAAATATTAATATAGTGAAAAAATTATAATGGTTAATTATAATTTTTATTATGTTAATGCATCAATAAATTTATATTTCTTCTCATTCACATGAAAATTAAAATGTATTTTTATCCTATGTTTGTGAAGACTACCGCATCTAGGAAGTAACATATTTAATTTTTCACCTTCTCCATTACTTTTTGCTTATAAGATAAAATTTAAAAATAAATAATATATATATAATATTTTTAAAAAAATTCAAAAAAAATATTATAATCCACATATTTTCCATCCAATTCTTTGAGAAATGAAGATGTTAATCATTCATTATGAAAACTGCAGCCTCTTCCAAGTTATGCATCCCATTTTTCATCAAGTTTCATTAAATATATATTAAATAAAACTAAAATGTATTTCATTAAATTGAATATATAATTAACATAAAAATAATTATTTAATAAATTTATTATTCCAAAATACATCACCTTACTAACCAAAAACATCTATTAAATATGGTATATTCATATTGGGTTAGACTACCTTCCTACTTTGAAAATTCTATAAATATCAACCATGGATAAATATTGGAAGATAAATACTAATAATATTACATGTTAATAATAAAATTATGATTATTTATGTGTATGGAAATGTTTTATAATGTATTAATATTATTATCAAAACATCATATTCAATCTTTAATGTTACCAAAATATCCTGAAACTTATTACTTTTTCATGAAACCAAACTCAAACTATTCTGCTTTGTGGAAAGAAAATTTAACTAATAAATCATAATTAAAATTTTATAAGTCAAGAATACATAAATAAATATATAAGGATAATGTTATTAAATAATTAATTTATATCTTTATATTTTTTAACAGAGGCTACAGTGTGATAAAAAACATAAAATTAAATGTAAGTGTTTTATTGACTCAATTCTAGATTCCTTTGGTAGTAGTAATTCATATATAAATATACTCTTAATTAAATATTTCATCTTAAAACTACCCTATATTATATCATAATACCTATTACCTGTATTGTTAAATAATTATCACAATCAGAAAATGATATATTAATGAAATCATCTCTAATTTAAAATTATAACATTCATATAAAAAATCCCCATTCTTACCAATGATTCTTTTATTCCATGTGTTTTTGTTTTCTATAAAATGATTTTTATTTAATGGAATAAATTTTTATTTCCCTTTATATTAGATTATATTTAGTTAAATAAATTATTCTCAACATTTCTCTTATTTATGTTTTCTTTAAAATGGACTGAAAACCTTAATAATGGAATTTTTATTCATTATCTACCGCTCCAGATTTATTAACTTGATTTTTTACATCATTTTATGGATACATTAATAAGAAAAAATTATAATATAGTTTCAAAAAACCCTCACTTTCACTTATAAAAATAATTATAATTTTCTTTTCTTTTTATCTATTATCAAAATGTTAAAATGGTTTTGATAAAACATTTTTATTTTCTCATCTATTTCTCCTAAAAGGATTATGTCTCATAAAGTGATGTTTTATAACCTCGATATAATATTATAATATTAATCATTTTCTAGATTTATTTTTTATATCTTAATACAAATTTATTTTATTTAAAATGTTTTTATTTATATTATTTAAAACGCAGTCCTTTCCCATTTATTCATTAAGATATGAAAAGGATTTATTTTAAGTGGAACATAATTATAATGATGATGATGGGTGGGGTTATATATCACCATAAAATGAAATGGTTTTTGTTAATTTATCATGTGATGTTTAGGAATGTACCAAATGAGTATTTTCTCACATACATTTGGATAATGAGATTTCACATATTTTCAGGTGTGAACATAATGAGTGTGTTCACATAAGCATGAGAATAATGAGTTCACAAAAAAATGTTTTCCTATAATTATTTGTGTCCTGCATTTAATTATTTTCTATAATTTTATTCCATATATTAAAGAATATTTTCATTGTCATGATATTCCATGATTTAATGTGATGATTTCTTTTTTAAATAATTAAACAATTTAATATCATGATTTCATGTTTAATGATTATTAACATCAATTTTGAGCCATGTCAAAACATTTATAATTCCTCAATTACCCATTTACAAAATGATATTTTTATTTGAGGTTTTATGAATATCTTATAGGGTTACAAGATCAATTTGAGAAAATGTTTTCCCATCCTCATTTCTCAAGTATTATTATGATATAATACGTTTGGAAACATTTTTTCCATACTAAGCATATGAGAATAACCCCTAATTTTTTAAAATTTCATAGGTTACAAAATTTTTATATCATGATTTTTTTCATGATATGGGTATAGAGAAGAAATATTATAGTGAAATTAATGAATTTATTGTAAAATTATATTGATAAATAGATAAAATTATTATCAATAAAAATTAATATCTTTGGGTTGTTTAACTATTTAGAGATATATTATTTAAATAAATATGTTAATATATTATTTAATTTATGCATATATTGGGTGAATTTATTTGT
The DNA here is from genome assembly GCA_963277665.1 of Viscum album. Lineage (NCBI taxonomy): Eukaryota > Viridiplantae > Streptophyta > Magnoliopsida > Santalales > Viscaceae > Viscum > Viscum album. Next base: position 963,035,793 of record OY728133.1, on the reverse strand, counting down.
ATCAGAGAAAGGTTTATTTTATTTGGTGACTATTGATTTTATTTTCGAAAACTATGATGAAATAACAGTATTCTAATCCCTTGGGATATGTATGTGTATATGATAACAAAATGATGATTCAGTGAAGTTGAAATTTTATGTTTCTATAATTAATTACATCTTTATTTGGATAATGAAAATTAGATATGGATGTGTCATAGATTTTCATTAGGCTAATCACCAAAAAAAATTATTAGTTAGTAAAAACTCAATCACAACTATTGTGTATGATGGGTGGGCTTAAGACTACACTGATGGATAGAATCTCCCATAGGGTATAAATTGGTTGAACTGATACTATTAATAAACTATAATAAATGATTTAATTATAAATTATTTTAAGTTATTATGTTAAAATGTATGAGATATCACAATATAGTGTATTCTTTTTAATCCAAGAGAGTTTTTGGATATACAAAGTGTTATATATTTGAAATGAAAGTATCATAGGTTGAAATTATGGTATCATTAGAGAATAAATCATTTAATTTAGAAATAATATTCATATGAGAATTTACTCTAATACTATTTGATATAATTATAATACATTTTTTTCTAATTATTTTATTATAATGATCCTAAAAGTAAACTATTGAATGGTATGTCTCCAGACACTTCACATACATTTCTAAAGAGGAATATTTGGAATAAATATTTTGAATTTTAATATATAAGTATAATGGGGGAAACTATGTATTAAAGAGTATTCCCTATGAAATAATAGTTCATATCTCTTATATTATATATATTTAGTAACGATTAAATTTAAATGCAATTATATTTTTTATTGAAAAATGATAACTAAAATTGTGAGGAAGAAATTTTTATGTGGGGAGAATGTAACACTATGATATTTTATAATATGTCATTTATATAATTGAATACTCTATAAAATAGTGTGTTTCACATGCAACACAAAACTGAACTGATATATAAAATATTAAATAATTAAATTATGACAGCGACAAATCCAATGTTGTAAAAAATGTACATAATCAATTATAAATGTAAACAAAATTGGACTGAGAACACATAATGTTCTAAAAAGGTATTTTTAACTGAAGATATATTTCTTTTGATAATAATATTCATCTAAAAACAATATTTTTAAATTTAAGAATTAAAATTTTGTAGAAATAAATTTATTTTTTAATTAATAATGATAAAAATCTTCGAGAGTTTTTTTTTCTAATTTTCATAATTAATAATTTTTTTATGTGAATAGTGAAAATATGATTTTAATAAAAAATTAATTTATTATAATTCAACAATGAAGTCTGTAACTCCTAAAAACATAAAAATTATCAAACCAAAATTTATTTATTTAATAGGTTATTCATTTAAATAAATAAATTTCTTTTTAAAACATATTTTGAATTATTTAGATTCTAAAGTAGTATTTTCTCTATAAAATATTTTTAATCGCTTTTATATAAATTTAGTTATCACCAATTGTTGAAATAATATATAAAAATTAAATATTGTGTGAAAAATTACCCTATTAATTTAATATAATAACTTTATTTTCATTTTTAACCATAAAAGTTGGATTTCTATATTTCTGTTTCATTGTTATGATAATGATAAAACTGTTATTTTCAAATTACTTTTTTATTAATGTTTTATAATTTTAATCAAATAAATTATTTTATTTTATTTTAAATAATAAATATAATACATATTTTTAATCTTATGTATAATTATATTAACACTAAGTTCATTGGTGAAAAATATTAATATACATTAAGAACACATAATGGTTAAAATTCCATTTTTCAACAAAAACATTGTTTCTCTATGTTGTTTGTAAAATTTAAATTTATATTAAGATTTTTATATTTACATATATTTAATATATGTTAAATTTAGTTTCATCAAACAATTATTATTTTAGTTGGTTTATTTTTTATTTTTATTAAAAAATTAAAACATTTAATAAAACTAATTACATATGGAGAAAAATGAAAATGGTTAAACGGAAACACCCTATGATAAATGAATTAATTTTTTTAATAAAAATGTTTTCAAATCAGTGATAGATTATTTATCAACCCAATATAACACAACATTATTTTATTCAATTTACATGGTGTCAAATACCATTGAATAATGTAATGATATCATTGAAAAGTATATGATATTTTCACAAGATCCATTTCCTTCACCAATAATTGGGTATCACATCCTCCCTTTCAATGAACCAATTTACCATTTAATTATACTTAAAATACTACCCAATATTCCACTTTTTAATTTTCTTTGAAAATTCTTAAATCACATGGTTACTAGAATTCATCTCATACACATCATTTATAATGAGACATTTGGGATAGAAATTAATTTCCCTACATGATTATTACTTAATCATTAACCATTTATTATTAATCATTCCCTTAAAAATATATCATAACCATATAAATAAATTTATTTTTTTAATGTATAAATAATTAATAATTCTATTTTATATACTTATAAAAACAAGAGAACATTGATCATGGATATGTGTGGACTACTGCTTCCCTGAAGAATCATTTTCCATTTTTCATCAATGCATCTATTCAATGGTAAAAATGTTGTATTGAAAAATAAATTTGAAATTATTAATATAAATATTATTATTTAGTGGTATATTATAATCCAACTAAATTTCTTCCCGTTCATTGGTAAATGAAATTATTCACCATGCAATGTGTGGACTACTGCAAACACAAGGTAACGCGTATCATTTTTAATATAGTTTCATTATTATTTATTTAAATCTAGTAAAATATGATTCAATTTCATAAAAAAATATTTAAATAATATCATTTTTCTTAATTAATGATAGTATTATTAAAAAGGAAACCACTTTTATAACAATAATCATTCATTAATTCTGATGTGTTCTGGTTTGGCTCGGTCTAAAAACCATTTTGAATAATGTTATAAAATTATATACTGAATGAGTATGGGAAAATAAATAATATTATTTCTATATGATTATACAAAAATAAATAATTTTTTATTGTTTTTAATATTTATATTTATTATTTAACATATTATTAAAATATCATCATTGATCGATAAAATTCATGAAACAAGATGCAACAAACTCTTTTTTCATGCTAAGAAAAACACACTCTTATTAGAGCAAAGTAAGATAATTATGAAAAAGTTTTAGTTAAATATGGTATCATCATTTATTATCTAGGATTGATAATATTAATAGTCATCAATGAGTATCAATATCAATTTTAAAAAACATCTATACAAAATAAAAACAAACTAACCCATGATTGTAAATATAAGCAATAATTAACTAACATAACTATGTTAAATTGTTATAAGTGAAGTATATGATAAAGGAAATGTATATAAATAAGGTTATTAAATAATTAATCATTATATATTTGCTCAACATATAAGAGTATAAATATCGATCAACCAAGGAGGAATTCAAGGAAATGGTCACATCGACTCAATTTTTAATTCATTGGGTAATAGCTTTTATTTCAAAAATACATTATTCATGATTTATTTGAAAAAAAATATTCCCTTATTTTATATGGTAAAAAATATTATTATATTGGTAAATTACTTCTAATCAAAATATCCACTACATTGAAGACATATTTTATAAAATAAAAGTACAACATTTGAAATAATAACTACCTTTTTACTAATGAATCATTTCATCCTTTTAAATGTTTTCTAAATAAAATGTATTTTTTAATGAAATGAAAATATATTTTTCATTTATATTCAAAAAATTTATTTAATTATCTTATGCAATGAAATTATTTTAATTTTTTATGTGGTTTTATCTATAAAATGTATGAAACATTTTAATAAAGGCATTATATATCATTATTTTTCAAACTGATTTTATTATCCTGATTTTTTGTTTATTTTAAATTTTAATTCATTTGAAACTCATTTTTATAATATTATAAAAATATTTTTCTTTCCATTATGGGAAATATTTTGAATTTAATTTAAAATTCACATTTTATAACATTGTTTAAATTGTTCTGTGAAAACATTAATATTTTCACAGTTAATTTCCCTACAATGTTTATAACTCATGTAGGGATGTTTTTATAAACATATATATATATTATTCTATTGATTTTTTAAAAACATATTTTTTATGTCATATAAATTTTTATGCTAATGTTTTGTGATATTTTCTAATGTCTAAAGGTAGCCACTATTTTACTAAGGATTCAATAAGATATGATGATTAATGATTTTAAGTGGAAAATATAGGTAATTAATATGATGGGTGGGTACCTATATAACCCTCTAATGTAGTAGTTTAAATTTATATCGAATGAAATAGTTAAGTGTGTACCTATTAAGATAGTCAACACATTCATGTACATCAAGAGTTTGGTAAAAATTTCAGCATGAAAATAAAGAGTTCGTTTCCCTAGGGTATGGAATAAAGAGTTTTCTCAGAAAAGGTTTATTATGATTATGGTTATATAAAAATTCCAAGATATTTATCATTTTTTCCACATTTACATGATTCCTTTTATTTTTATTATTTTCTATGTTTTATTACTATGCCTAATATTATTAAGATATTTCTCACTTTTGTTACTTGGACTAATGTTTTATGATTATTGAGATATATTTCAAGATATGTCATACATATAATTATTATTTAATGATTTTTATTTGATTTTATTTCTCTATTATGATTTCTTATTGTCATATTTTCTATAATGATCCTTTAACAAGCTATTTTTCCCTCATCATTTTATCTTTCATGTTTATGACTATATTTATATTGATATGTTTTTAGATTACTAATAATTTGAGATCACCCATTTCTTTATTCCCATTTTAAATTTTTTAATGATTATTATATCATTTGAGATATCTAGAAATGTTTCAAAATGATTGTTATTGGGGAGGAATGTCTTCAACTACTATAAAATATATCTTTTTCTCTTGTTAAACACCATGAAACTAATATAATAGGTCCTTGGTTTGTGAAACTATTTTATGATATTTATTATTTAGATATGAATATGAAAATATTTCTAAAGTTCTTTTTATCATTTGTTTCTTTATACGGCCTCTTTTTTAGGATTCATAATTCTAAAAATTATAATATACAATTACTAGCCAAATATATCTAGTAATTCATTGAAATATATAAAACAAATTAGGTCAAGAAAATTACCCCGTCTTCATAATATGTTTTTGGTATTAGAGAAGGTCATTGGAGCTCTATGATCTTCATAATTGTTGAAAATTCAAAATTGGAAATGATTTTTTGAAACTAAATGGATTTTTAAAATAAATATCAACACATCCTATTTAAACCAAAATATTTTTCCATGAACATGGGTAAATGTTCCCATTATCATAATAATATAGATATAACTTCATGTATTATGTGCTTCATGAAACACAATAAGTAGCTCATGTGAGGTATTAATATTTTTAAATTATATTATATCCATTTAAATTGTATAAAATAATAATTGTACATTAAAAATAACAATTAATTTATAGAGGAGTTATAAAATAATTTCTTAATGGATAGTCCATTATGATTTATAACCATTTATAATGAAAAGGTATTCTACATTATGTTGTTGATAAATAGGATTATATGAAATTTGATCTAATAAAAAATATTATTTGATGCAATTATTTTTTGAATTTTGAAAAGATATTGAACATATAAAATAGTTTTTTTAATGAAACTATATATATTATTTTGATATAAATTATTTACAATTCATATATCTCTATAAAAATGGTTTAAAAGAAGTTTATAATTGAATTTTTTTAATTATAGATGGTTTTTTCCTTATTATTTTTTATCACATAACATAAGATGTTATCGTAACCCAAATGCATCATATTATAAAGAATAAAATTTTAGTTTTCTAATATTACAAAAAATACATAGAATACCATAAAATATATTGGTTAATAATTTTATGATGAATTTTGCAGTAAATGCACTAAATGTAATTTAGTAATAAAAAAGTGTGTTCACTATTAATATATTTCATAGAAGGTTACTTTTAAGATGATAGTGGGAGTGTATTTATATTTCATTATTTTTATAACAAAATAAATCAATTAAATTAATATTCTAAATTCATATTAATGTCACATGATATACTACAAATGATTATGATATGTTTTTTAAATAATGACCTTAAGGAATAATTTTATATTTAAATTTACGATATAAAAGTAAATTTTTTGTTTATAATATTCAAGGTGATGACAATGATATGATAAAGAGATCTACGTATTTTATAAAAATTTATTTGCATACATCAAAATATTATATATTATAAATTAATTATATTGAATATTATGTATACGTCATTTAATAAGAGGAATATGAATCATTTTCTCAAATTTTTTAATTTTTAAATCTTTATAAATTTTTTAATTTAAAAAAGTTTAATCAATTGAATTTCCAACTGACCACATAGTGAAGTTGTGGGAAAGATCTTATGATATTATTAGTTGAACAATAGATTAATAATGATGGATGAATATTGACACAATTGAGGAAACTCATATGGTGTTAAAATTATTTATAAAAATCATTAATAGATACCCAAAAAATTTAAAGGATCTCTATAAAACGTATTTGATAGATTTTAATATGTTATTAAATGGTATGTATTGAAATATCATTTTTTGAAATGAAAATTGATGAAAAAATATCAAAGAATGACTATGAAATTGTTATGAATAAATATATTATTTTAACTGGACAATATTTATAAGGAATACAACATGTGTGATGTAATTAAATTAAATTATAAATTATATAACATTTTTAATAATTTTCCGGGAGTACAATATTGAGTGTTCATGAATCAACCTAAAATTATACTTTATAAATTATCAAAGAGAGGTTTTTTATCTCATCAGATATTATTTTCATTTTCAAATAAAATAACTAGTTTTTTTAGTAATCTTGGTTGTGTGATTGTATTTCTGGTTTCCATGAAAATATGGCTCAGTTAAAGAAACCTTTGAAAGATATGCTATTGATTTCTATAAATTTTGAGTCATGTGGTTCTTTATCATTATGGGTGTTGTATAATTATTTTTATACAATGATTTAATGTCAATTATGACTGTCCAATGCTTTTTCTGGGATGGGTTTTCATTCGTGAGTAGTAATGGGATTACATTTTTGTGTGTTATTATCTTGACATACTTCTTGGTGGTCTTAACATTCCATGTTATGGAAGATTTTTTTTTCAATGATTCATATCCAATAGAATTGTATTTGATGTACCAAGAGACTCAGATGGATCCTTGAGGTTTAGTCTATGAGGCTAAAAAACCTAATGTAATTGTACTTCATATAAAAGAGGCCATGGATACCCATGTGAAGGGGAAATCAAAATGACTAGATGGAAGATATTAAGATTCTCAGGTGAATCCTATATGTGGGGTGATTGAGGACACCGAAATTGACGCGTTCCTAACATCCCTGACGGAAGGAATGCCTTTCCCTATAGAGAGGAAATAATATGTAATGTATAAGGATACATATATGAAAAAGTGGAGCCTTATCAATAGGATTATCATAGACCGATGGGCGTTTAACTATTCTAATTATGATGTAATGTCCTCAACGGAAAACATGGGTACCACCATTTATGGGAACAATTTTTTATTCTAGATAATGAGGTTCATGGATTCATATTGTCATGAATTAGGGATTAATAAAAGTATAAAACTTCCAAGGATAGTTTTGAAATAATGTGTAGTGATACTGTAACATCAACTAGATGAGTGGGGTGATCTGTGAGAACTTAATTGAGGAACCTTTGTTCTAGATATTGTTATGGGAAATGATTCGAAGTAAGTGGTGCCATGGTTAATAGATTCTTGGTTAGAGAATTATATATCCACATATAAATGACTGTTAATAATTTAAATATGTCATTATATAAAATATTATATATATTATGCACATATGATAAGGATGTATTTTTTCTTTCATACTGAGCCTTGTACTCACTCCAATGTCAAAAAGTTAGATAACCTTTTATATTTCATGAACATTAATCTGTCAAAAGTTAATGGCCCTATGGTGGATGGTTGATTTTTGGTGCATGGAGGTAGAAGAAGACTAGAATAAACACCAGAGAACCCAATGGATGTTTTTTATATTTGTTGTATCTACCCATAAAATATTCTCTAGATAGGGTTAAAAATTTGGGATCTATTTTTATATCAATGTCTTTTTTCCAATTATTTTTTTACACTAATAATTTCTTCAATAAATATATTTTTTTATTGTAATCCTACTCTTTGACATGATAATAATAGAATAGAGTCCCAACATTTAGATTGAGACTGTCACTAGTAGTGTACGTCTACTTTTATATGGGGAGTTTCTCATGTGGTATTGTGGTATTTTAGCTTTGTGAAAGTTGTTTGATTTTGGATGTTATATATAACATGATGTAAAAATTATTGAGGGATATTCTGACATATTTTTTCCTGTATACCATAGCTGGTCTTTAATATATAGTTTCAAAAATTGTGATTTATATTTGTAAAGAATGTTAATTTGTATAAATAATATTAGGCTTTCCTACAAGTGTAATATTGATAGAAATATGAATTAATAATAAAGAATGTTATTTCAATATAAACCAAAACATAGTTTGTGTTAGTATACATTATAACAAAGAGAAGGTCACCGAAATATGGTTTTATGAATATATTTTATTTTATTACAAGATGATGCATAATTATTTTATTTTAATCCCATTTAGCTACATTGTTTAGTTATAACATCAGTAAATGATAATATAATGATTTGTATTAATGGAATAAGAAATATTTTATATCATAAAGGATTAAATTGTTTTTTTGAATGTTACAAATGTTATTTCATATGTTCTATTATTCAAATGTTTATAAAAAAATTGGAATGGTGAAATAATGAATTTTTAAAAAACATTTGGAAGTAAATGAAAATAATCGAAGGCTATATAAGTTGTTCAAAACCATGAGATGTCGGTGTCACTTCTAATTTAAAGATTATACTCCACTCAATTCTTTATCTCTATATATATATGGGCTTATATAAAATTCATTGGAATGTAGAATATTTCTCAAGGGTTTAATGATTCATTATATAACATGAATACCCTACAATTAAGGAGTCTATTAGCTAATTCATAGGATATTTATGAAATATTTTAAAGATATCATGGTTAGATCATATCATTCGATAAATAATGGGTTTCACCTTTAAAATATATTAAATTCAATAAAATGGTCGAGTCTTAGGTCAAATTGTATTTTATTATTATTTTTCACTATGTTAAGATAAATTATATCCCAACCAAAACAATATAGATCTGACCATTTCCCTTGAATCAAATTCAACCCTATTTATTTCAACATTTATTTCATAATTTTAAAATATATATATATATATATATATATATATATATATTACTCCATGTGACATTGTGATAAGTAAATTATATAATTGAGAAAAAATAATTTTTTTATCCTTTTAATGAGTTGGATAATTATTTATCTGAATCAATAATTTTCTTGATAGATATTTTATAATAAATACAATGGTAATGTAATATAAAATTATTTTTAGAGATTATTATTATTTATTAATTGTATTTTATAGATTTATATACCAAATAATAATATTGTGTAATTTTTCAAAATAAATTAAAATGATTGATTTAAACCAAATGAGGATTACATGCATTATATAATTTCCTTAAAATATGTATTCCAAAATTATATAATTTTAAAATAATAAAAGAACATAATTTTTGAATTAGTAATTTAAAATATAGTAGGGGATGATGTTTTTATGATTTTGAATGATATTTTACTTTTCATAGTATAGTGAAAATCAAAAAACAATTATTTAAAATTGGATATTCATTTAAATTATGTATAAGGTAAAATTAATTTTTTTAATTTTTTGTTAAAATTTGATTACTTATTTATAATACAAATAGTATATTAAGTTTAATATGAATAAATATTATTATTTAAATATGAATTAAAGTAAATATTCTTTAAAATGCATTTTTCTCAATAACTACTTGTCATCTGTTTTTTCATGTTTGATTATAAATTAATGTATTCCTATTATATTGTACGACTTTTAAAAAATTGGATTTCATAATTTTAAAAATAATCATATATTTTATTTAATATGTTTATATATGATTTTAATAATTATTAATAGAAACAAGGGAAATTGTTTACGACCTTGGTGAGGGTAAATCAGGTAATTAAGATTAAAATAACATTATCAGGACTCCAACACTCCCATAAAATTGAATTCATTTTATATGCTATTTTATATTCTACCATTAACATAAAATATTAAAAAATGTGTAAGTTTCATTCAACATTGATTTGATAATGATCTTAATATAACATTAGATAAAGAATAAAAACAAAATTTCACTCTCTTTGTTTTAATATCAATTAATTATTTTAACATGCATGAAAAACAGATTATATTACATTATACATAATTATTTTATATATAATTTGTTACATTATCATGGAAATTTATTCTTACATTTGTGGGATTAACTTATTACCTTAAATCTGTACAAAATGATGACGCAATGTTTGTGAATGTTGTAGAAAAATCAATGAATGTTTTTTAAAAATATAAATGTAATTGATCAGTGCATTATTTTGTCTAATTTCATTTTTATAACAATATAATATATTATTTAAGTTTTAAAATTTTAAATTTGATTTAAATTACTGTCATTATGTCTTTATAGAAAATTCAAATGGTCATTTTTTCTAAAATATCCTTAATGATATTTTATAATAGACAAAATATTATAACATTATTTAAAACACATAAAAATATAATTTTTAGATAAAAAAAATAAGATTTGGTTTATAATTTCATTCATGGTCCATTTATGGGTCCCTTTTCTTTTCATAGTAACATTTATGGCCATTATAATGTAATAATCATTGATATCAAAGTAATTGTACAAAATATTAAGGATAAGTTAAAACAAATATACAAGGTTAAAAAAATCTACTAAACATGTCTAAATTTTATTTTATGCATTTAGTTATACACATCCTTATCCTACATTCAATATATATCATTTCTATTCTAATTTTTTATGAAAAATATTTTATAATTATTTTATTCTTTATGTTTTTCATGAGTTCCCCCACTTATAAAAGAGAACTTATTCTCTACTCATCCCCACACCTTTTGATAACATTATATCAGACAGTAACTAATAATATACATTCCAAAAATTTCAACCCACCTTCTAGATTCCATTTTTTATCAAAAACTCGTCCTTTAAATACTTCAGGTATCGTCATAAAGATGTTTTTCATATAATACATATGATTCATAACCTAATGTTTTAATTTAATATATATATATTACACCCCTAAATCATTTACATACATGATGATATATTACCATATGTATATTTTTTAAAATGATATTTAATTATTTTAATTTATTAACCAATATCAATCTCCTTTTTTATAAAATGGTAATATAAGCCATCGTTCATGTGTATGGAGTACAACCACCTCTCGAGCCGATGTAATTTTATCTTACCACTATTGATCACTACAATAATAATGGTATATTTGACACACACACACACAAATATATATATATATATGATATTATTGAGATGTTGATAATTTTATTAATATAATATATTATATAATTTATTACCTTTTTTGACATTGAAAAATAATAAATCTGTTCATGTATAAATGTTGATTACCATATCCACAATGTGATGTAATTTATTTTCCATGAAAACATCCCATGAGTAGTATATATTAGGGTATTTATCGAAATTTGATATTAATTTTATATTCATAATTCATAAGTTTGAATCCATACTTACCTTATATCTATCATTCTCTTTGGAAAAATGAAATGTTCCTCATGTGTATGTATGACCTGTGGTCTCCATGATTGCAACATAATTCAATTTTCATTAAATAAATTATCATATATATGAACAATATTATTAATATATGAACACTATTATTATGAAGTTATTAGTATTTTAAAGAAAATATAATAATTAACTCTTTGACCTTATTCTACTTCTTAATTTAATTTACGACATATAAATCAAATATCGTCAAATCATCTGATGTAAACATAATTTATTATGTAATTTCATATAACATGGTAATAATGAAATTAAAATAAATAAAAACTTGAAAATGGTTTTTTGGAAATCAAATAATATTCATAGGTTTATTACATATGAATATAAGCAACGTACATGATGATTCAGACTTTAGGGAGGGACACATTAACATTAAACCCTCATTTTAAATGTTTTAATGTTTATTTTTTAAGTACGTTTCTTCCATGCCCATATGTTTAAAACTATTTTTTATATTTATATATATGTGTGTCTGTGTGTGTGTGTTTTATAAATTAAATTCTATGTATACTCTCAATTTCATTCAATGGTTTTATAAAATAATAATTTTAGATATTTTATATGGAATCATTTAACAAATATGAAAAATTAATGTTCTATTATAACATATATAGTCTTGATATCATCTCAATCAATAATAAGAAATATTTTATTTTCGTAATCCATGATAAAATTCCATGGTTTATTCATAGTTAAACTCTCTTTACCAAAATTATTATTATTTTGATGAAGGGATTTAAATAAAATAGATATTTTGATAACTAGAATTTTTCTTTTTTAGGGAGTAAGTAATATTTTTAGGGGAATGAATGAATTAATGCCTTTTAATTATATTTCAGTTCATGGGAATTATTTATGAAGATATTTGGTTCCACTATAAACCTTGTATGAATGGTTACATTATAAATCAAGGATGTGTGGTTATATTATAAACCTATAATGAGTGATCCCTATATAGCTCTCTAAAAAATTAGGTAAAGTGGTGGAGTTAACCAATTAATATTATATTAATTTATTATTGAAATTTATCTGGTAGGTTATTCCATTTTAAATAGTGATGAAAATTTTATTCCATAGTTCAACTACATAATTTATTTTTTCCTTCTATGTGTTTTAATGAAAATATTATTATTTTAATAGGTACGATAAATATATTTATATGAAATGAATGTTTATTCTACATCATAAAGATGAAATGTATAACTTTTGAAATAGTTCTTATGAGTTTTTGGTGTTTTAAATTAAAACATTAAATTTTTTATTAATTTTTAATGATTTCATATGAAATTTTAACTGAGAATTATCCAGTAGAGAAGTGGATATATTTAGTTATATTTTTTTGATATCATTGTTAATTTTAAAATGAATACATATTTAAGTTTAGTCATGGAATTACCAGCTTCTTTATTTATATATGTCCATTACTATGATTTTTAACTCAGAACATGTTTTAAAATATTTGTTATATAGTTTTATGGATGATTATGTAATATAATGAGGTCAATATAAAAATAATGATGATATTTTCTAAAAATACGTAATTTATTAAAAAAATTCTATATTATGTGGAAAATGATATTGATTAAAAGTCACAATTATATAATATATGTTTTTTATATGTATGAATACTGAGGTAATTTTTTAAAAAGATAAAAACCAAAAGATCATTGAGAATATAATAAATGATTTATTTATTTTAGACTCAAGATTATACACTATTTTAAGGATGGATCCATATAGTTGGTATCAGAGAAGTATATTAGATAACATTGATGATTATTTTTATCTATTCATATACCCTTAAAGGATTAAAATTTATTTTGATAATGATATAGAATATAAATATTACAATGTTTCTTCATAAAAACTATGTCTTATATGAATTGTTTTCAACAATATGTATATGGATTTTGAAGAATAATGTCCCCAAGAGGACAATATCATTACAAATCATTAACGTATAATTTATAAAATTGTAACATGGTAGTTTATTGGTTTGAGGGATCAATTGAAATAGGCTATAAATTTTGGTGTCATCTAGTATATTGAGAAACCATATCTACAATATAGGGACATGTTGATAGTGGTGCATTTTTAAGACAATACCCTCTGTCATTTAAAGAATATTTTTAATTAGTGGTAATTTATGGGTGCATTAATTCTCTGGAAAATATAATTTAATTCATATTTTTTCATATCATCAATAAGTAAACCTTTATAATTAACGTTTTTGTATTAAGCCGATAAATGGAGGTGAACGGCTATGAATACAAAAAAAGTAAGAGATGGTTTCCATGGATAGGAAAAAAAATAAATTATATATTTATTAGGAAATATTATAATATGGTTTTTATACATAATATAGAAAAGATATTCATTGAATTAATTCAATATTAAGGACATTCAATATTTTTGTACGAAGAAAAATCCATCCAACTAGCATGTTACAAACCAAATTGTATTTGAGATCTTTATTTTTACTCATTATTGAATATGAGATATTTAATGACATTATTATTTCATAAATTTAATTATTATGTGAATTTGTGTCCCTATACTAAGAAGTTAAAAATGTAGCTTGACGATGATTAAGTGTTATATAAAAACAAGTGGAAAATGGGTCCAGGTTGTAGACAAATGTGATGTATCCATTTGGAAAATATGATGGTATGAAAATCAATATTCAATTTTTTGATAGTTTTGGTAAACATAAACTGTTTTATCTCATTAAAAATAAGAAATCATTCCATGAAGAATGTTTTATACTATGTTTCACAATTTTAACAAAAATTATCTTCATATTGGTAATAGAAATATTGATATATAGATAGTAAGGTTATTTAAATGTAACAAGATGATTCATTTTGAAGATGTGTCTCCAAATAGGTGAATGAATTATAGGATGATGAAGATCTATAAGGTGAAGGATGTAGTGAAATCACTTGAAATTACATTAGTGGATATTGTGATATCAAAAAATGTGGTAATAAATACATGGAGATATCAACATTTCAAGGAATGATACTAGGTATGGGTACCATCGGCTAAAGATGATGGAGTATTTCACCCCAAAGATAGTGATTTTGTATTAGTAATGGGAATAATGATTTCATACAACCATTGGGTTATAAAATGCTCCATCTATATTCGTGGACATCATATATGGATTTTCCATACTAATTTTGATAAATTTATGGTTGTGTTTGTTAATGAAATTCAAAAATATTCTAAATGTTATGAGTATAATGAAAAACATCTAAGGATTTTTATCTAAACTATAAAATGAACCAAGTTATAAGGATATATTTTTAAAATTTGAATCAAGGATACAAAATATTTCATTCTTTTGGTATATTTTAAATAATAGATGAATAACTAATAGTCATACTAAACCCAATGTGAATGATGAATGGACAATGAAATGAAATGTTACTGATATTCATTGTTTTTGCGATTAGTATACTGTTACATAAATTTTTTTTGAAAAATATACATGGTTATCGACAATACTAACCATGATAAAATGAGAATGAGTTAGGTTCATCTGTATAAACAAATATCATGAATATTTCTATTAATTAAAAAACGATTAGTTAATGATCAAATTTCGGACTTTCCATCAAGAAAATGTGTCTTTATTATTTATAATTATGCTTATTTAAATGATTTGGGTAGTTTTTTAATATTTAATTATTCAGTAATTTATTTTTCTTAATTTTAATTATAACGAAATGAGAAAAACTATTCTAAACATGAACACGAACTGGTGGTAGTAGTGATCACATTAAAAATTTCAAGACATCATTTTGATGGAGTTATGTTTAAAATATAAATTGGTTATAAAAGATATATTTATATATTCACACAAAATGTGTATAAAATAACACATTAAAAAATATTGAAATTGAAAAAGGATTACGTTTGTAGAATCGTATACCATATTAGTAATTAAAATACTATTGTTGATGTTTTGTGAAGTAAAAATAATAAAACATTAAATATTATATTTCTAGAACATAATACGTTCTTTAATTGTTTGATGAGTGTTGGATTAAAAATTTTCTATTAAGAAAACCATGTATATTTTTTTAGTTGTTAGTAAAATCATACATATCAGAATGAATTAAGAAATCTCAAAAGGAAGACCATGAGTTACTTAAAACTGTAGAATTAGTTAATAAATGTAATTTTAAATAATTTAATCGTGAAAAGAAAAGTGGATTTTAATTTAGAAAAAGGAATTCTATTTCATGTGACCCTAGGTTGTCGTAATAAAAATTGTGTTGGGATCATATTTCTCTATTTTCTATTCCTTTTAGCATTATAAAATGTATGTAGTCATTTTGGAACAATTTTAGATGGAATTTATGAGTATTCATATTGATGATTTTACTATAAAATGTTAAACTTTTAAAAAAGAAAAATCTGAAGGATAATTGAAAAATGTGATACATCAACATTTTATTGCACGAAAATTGTAATGGGAGAATATGTCAAGTATATCATAGAAGGATAACCAAATATATGTCCTAGAATTAATGTTATTTGGTTAATTTTGTTATTAGTTAACAAAATTTACCCATTTTATTACCATTTGTTATAGTATGTCTTCAGATCAACTGTCACGACCCGTCCTTGGGGCACATGTCGTGACTACCCCATTTCCGCCTTCCATAGGCCAGGGGTTGGCGACTAGCACCAAAGGCATAAATCCCGTTAACTGGGAAGGCATTGCCTTTATAAAAGTAAAAAAACTTCCCAGAGTACAAGCAGAAGTAATAAACTAAGTACAAAATAAAGTGCTGAAATGTAAGTGGGCCAGAATAAAAACCCAAATGAAAGTATAGCTACAACTGAACGAAAGTACAACAGAAAAAGAAAAACAGCAGGAAAAATGGAAGCAGCTTCTAGGTCATCCTCCTCGGATCCTACCTGAAGTGTAGGTATAGATAGTGAAGCTCCTAGATCGTCCACCTCAGATCATACCTGGAGGTTAGGTACAGATAGCCTCCACAACGCTCTCGCCCGTTAACCTACTCCAAGTGTCTTCTCGTCATTAATTCCACCACTTGATACTGACTCATCGTGAGGTCCACCTTCGGTTACCATCCAATCCTCGAACACTCGGCCTCTGTCAGCGTTGCCCGTCGTCTGCAACCAACGCAGCGAGATGTGGGCAAAGCCCGTGCAGAGGTGAGTATACGATACTTATTAAGGACCTCGAGACCCTCTTGGTCTCACTAAATCCAACAAGTATAACCACAAAGAAAGATCTCAACAGATAACTCTTACTTAGGTATAAGCCCAGACTTATACCTAAGTTATCATGTAAGCCATCTCAATCATGAGGAAACAAAAAGGTTATTAAATCAACGGATAACCATTACCTATGTATATTCCCATACATATACCTAAGTTATCAAGTGACCCATCTCAATCATGAGGTAAAAACAAAGGTCGTAGACTAACCTCAAACCAGGATTTTCATTATCGAAACGGTAACTGCTGAAGAGCCCCATCTCTGGAGACTACAGTGATCCTATCATAACTCTGTGGTACTTCTCACTAACCTAAGACTGCTGAGGTACTCCTCATGTCGAGTACCACAGGTCAGCCACCCAAACATAGTAGTGCTACCCGTTGGGGTCTGCAACCCAAACACAGTAGTGCATTCCCCCTAATATCCTGCAGAGGTACTCTCCAGACGAGTACCGCGGGTCTTCACCCAACCACTGTAGTGCTCCACTCTCCATGGGTCTTCACCCAAACAAAGCTGTGCTCCGTACACTGGGCTAGTCGACTCACTCTAAGTCGAGTCGGTCCAGCAGTCCTCAGGTCTCAGCCGGCTACATGGTCTTCGTACTCCGTACGCTCGTCTCCAGGAGGGTCCGCTCCACCATCTATAGGTCGATACTCCAAGTATCTCAAATCACCATTAAGAAGTATCTCAAAGGACTGCCTTGTCATAGGGGTCTCAACATAACAGACAGTACGGCAATCGGATGCCCGGTCTGTGAGTTATTAGCCTTTTCGTCCTAGGGGCCCGGTTGGTTTCGTGTACGAAACAACCCGACCGTATCTCAACTATAACCCAAACTCTCATAGGGTATACTCAAAGGGACCGTTTCTCAATGTGATCACCAACGCCGGTGACGGTTCGTCAAACGGATTTCCAGTCTGAAAGATATCAGCTTTTCTGTTCTCGGGGCCCGGTTGGATTTCTGGTACAATCCAACCCGGCCATACTCCAACTACATACAAATATCAGGAGAAGGATGCCAAATGTTCAATCTCATCAAGAGTAATCCAATTAAGTTTACGGCACGTCAATCAGAAGTCTGATGCTCGAGATATAAGTGTTTCTCCTCCGAGGGCCCGGTTGGTTTTGTGATCGAACCAACCTGGTTGTACCCAAAGTTTTCCAAAACCCTGAGTGTAATATATTGAAATGTTCGTCTCGATCCAAGGATCATATCACAACTAACGGTGCATCGATCGGAGTTCCGTATCCATGATATGGGAAAAACAACGAAAACTATCCGAAAAGGATGGTTCAGGCCCGGACCGACCCGGCCCGAGACCCCCTGGTTCGGCCCGAACTGGGTCGACCCAAACCTGGCCTCGTTTAGGCCCGTTTGGGCATGGCCCGGCCCAGCTGGCATGTCCCGGCCCCACCTGCATGGCCCGGCCCGGCCTGAGCACGGCCCGGCCCGGTGGCAGGTTGGCCGGTTGGCCTGCCGCGCTTGCGCGGCCCGCGTGGCCTGCTTTGTTGTCCAAGCTGAGCGAAACGTGTGGGAGGCATGCACCCCCTGATTGAGACCCCCCCCCCCCCCACGTGTGGGCCGCTCCCTTGACCACCGGGGGTTACAACCCCCGGTCTCCCCACTGGTCTCGCGCGGCCGCGGGACGACCGTCTATCGCCGCGACTTCAACCGCATCAGACCTTCCTGGCGGCCGGCCAGTGCTGGCCCCCGCCTCTGGCTGCCGGCACCGCCTTGCCGGCATGGCGCGCCTGCAGGCTCTTCCGTGGACCACCAAAGTTGCTCCTGTGGTCCGTTTTCAATTCTTTCTGCGCCGGTGGTCCTCCCGGGAGCCATAGATTACTGCGAAGGGTTCAAAACGCCCTTGCGGCCTGCCTCATCATCGTCCGTCGATCCGCACTTCGACAGAAAACCAATGAGGGTTCGGGATTTGTTCGTTAGCCTGTTCCCTCCGCGTTAGAGGTTTTAAAATCGATAACGAACACAACCAAACCTGAATATTCACCCCGCAACCATTCCACATGAAAGAGCGATCCGCAGATCAACAGGCCGAGATTGATCCACGCTCGACATCGTTTTCTCAAATGATAAAAAGGGAAAATCAAATATATATCCCCTACTTTGCAAAGACGTCCCACGTCGTTGAGCCGCGGAAAGAGGCAAGCGTCGCGATGATCGGACGTCACAGAAGATCAGTGCTGATTCCGTTGACGTCGAAGGGAGAGTCATCGTCGATGGCTACGTTCCCTGCGGTGGTGTCTCCTCTCTTGATGCGGAGGAAGAAGAAGAGAAAGCACGTCGTCCATGACATCACGTTCTCTATCGGATGCGTTCTTCATCGGAGGTGTTGTTCTTCGTCAAGAACGTTCTTCGTCAGAAGGAGGTAGCACTTCTAAATTCTCCATGAATTCCCCTCACAACATTTTCCCAAACAAATATTACAATGAGATTTCCCCAATTTTAAAAGGAAATCCTACAATTCAAATTAATTCAAATATTCACTCATTAATTATGATTGTAGACTACATAATTAAGGAGGAGTTTACAAATTAATTTAAAGAGTGATAAAGGGGGGGGGGGTTGGGAGATGAGGGGGAGGTGAGGAGTTAGGGTCTTTGAAAAGGTGTAGGATCGTGTGGGCCCCACCTCACCCTTAGTCATCCTATGGGAAGTAAAAAACCGGTGGGTCCAAATCCAACTCCCATACCTAGGATCTAACACTTAGAAAAGAGAAATTAAGTTGAGACACAAATTAATTTCACTTAAACCGCTTACTGATGAAATAAAAATAAAACATTTATATTTTTATTCCCCAAATTTTTTACATCAAAAAATGAGGAAAAACACCTTCAGAAAAGGTGTTCTTGAGCAATTATCGGTGCTGTTATTTCATCAGTGCCCTCGGATTTCATTTCTGAGAACTAGATCAAAAGATAGAAAAACTCGCTTGTTCGTTCGCTGAATATACCTGAGCTAAACTTCAGAAATTGATTCTGGGCACACCGGATCTCGGAATCAGGCACCGTCAAAAACTGCATTCTTGTAAAATCCCAAAGAAATTAAGGAAATATTTTCCTTGAAATTTATGAGTCTTTACATTACTCCCACCTTAGGGATTTACGTCCCCGTAAAGATATGACACAAAGTAGGGATAAAAAAGTGGTATTGAGCATGCATATGAGCCTTCCGCTCCCATGTGCTCACCTAGGGGTTCACGTGCTACTATTGAAAGCGCACAAGAGGAATCGACCATCCCTGTATGACCCACTCCTGTCGATCCTCAACCCCTAATGGATCCCTGTGGAAGTCGTCGAGTCATCGATGTCCAAATCCCGGAGAGCGATGATGTTTGAAGGGTCATGCACGTATCTCTTCAGCTAAGGTATTTGGATGATATTATGCACCCGGTGCAACTGAGGTGGAAAGTTCAAGCGTTAAACCACCTCGCCTACACCGCTGGGGACCTAGAATGGTCAGTTGAACCCCCGAGTTAACTTTCCACCTTGGCCACATCTCCGTAAACCACCTTGAGGTGAGACCCGTATAAGGACACGATCGTCATCCTTGAACTCTAGAGGCCTCCCTTTCATGATTAGAACTGAAACTCAAAAAACCTGCTACCACGTTGGGGAAGTTGGCCGACTTAAGAGTGATCAGATACACCTTTCTATGCATGATTCCATCCTGTGCTACCTGGGTTTTCCTTTTCACCGAAAAAGGAAAACCCCATCCAAACATTGTAGATAAACCACAACCTTTTTTCCTAATACAGTCAATTTGTGTATGAACTGTGGATCCAATCCATACTCAGACAAACATCGTAAGGCCTCGACGCTGCCAAAAAGAGATTCCAACTGAAACTCTCGCCTTGTGGGTCAGATCACACTGTCGGTGCAACTATGATTATTGTGTCTCCTCCCAAAGGTATCTCCAGACCTGAGGGTCAAGTCCACGGCTTACCAGAAACTCTAGGTCAGGGACTAGATTCATGGAAGGAAGGAATGATTCATATCAACGTCTATTACTATGGCAGATAGTATTGGACACAGACTGACCCATGAAAAATTTTTAGAGCCATTGGGTCACACTCTTTGACGGCATGAAGATATTCTCTTCCCCTGCCCTCCCTCTCCCTCAGCCTGGTGGGGACTACAAAGGCGGGTGATTGTAACATGTCGAAATGTACACAACCACATGATGCTCTCCTAGCTCTGCTTCCACGTCTACGGCTCTGCAGATTTATCTGTCCTTAATATTTCTCCTTCTTGAAACATTATACACGCACATGTCTCTGATACTGGCGCCAGTTTACATCTTTCCCACTTCTAACCATCACTGAATGCATCCATTCAGCAAAAGAATTATCAACCACAACTGTTCTTTATAGCACCCTAGCATAAGTTGGAATGCATAGAGAGAAGGTGCTGGCTTGGATGTTTGAGCACTCAAGAACTGATCACATCGCATTCATCGAGTACCATGAATGGTTTGGTATGCCCCAATGAATTCTCAGCTACCAACATATCATTATGTCGAAGTTGTATAAGCTCTAGAAAACTCTCAACCACATTCTCAAGCCAGTCCTCAGCTGCCTGTGAGTAGGTCTTGCCTCGGAACATGAGGGTATCTACTGTTGGAAAACGTGTAGGGAAGCGAGTCTACATGTGTCACATACCGGTACCACCGATTATAACTGCTGAACAACAGGTATTGATGTATAGCTGACACACTGCCCGAAGGAACTATCTCAGGCATCTGTCCACGTACCGAAGCCTCATCACTTTGCAGACCATCCTCATGGTCACTCAATGGAAAACACTAGTAGACAAGTCTATTATCTACTCCACTGGTGTCTCAGGTAGGCAGAAAAATCTGGCAATCGCCTCAATCCAGTGCTCTGCTGTCTTGGAATCTTCCTCTCCTCGAAACCTCAGAGGCCGTTGCTGCTGGAACTCATGAAACACACTCTGCCAGCGTGCACAGTTCGCTAGTATGGGTGGTAGAATCTGCTTCCCAATAGGTGGTGGTGCTGCTGGTACACCACCATAGGGTGCCAACATAGTAAAGAGGGCCCCACACCAGAGCCTCGTCGCTCGGTGTGTCGTCATAAAGTACTCTCTCGGAACTCCAACTAACTGTCTACATGGATACATCCTCAACAGATGGGACAAGGTCAACGATTTATACCTGGTGATCTGACCTAGTTTGAGCTGACTTTAAAACTCTTTAAAACACACACAAAATCAGTTGTTTTCGTGCACAAAGTCGGAAATCAGTAGTCAGGGTCCCGGTGTACAGATATGTCGACCGCCGCACCAACACTGGTGTCCCTGAACTGAAGACCACACTCTGTACCCTTAACACTATTGATTTACAGAAACGGAATATTAGAGTTATAAGTTCGGTGATAGAACCGACTCCTCTTATACCAATTTTTCACGACCCGTACTTGGGGTCCGTGTCGTGAGTACCCCAAGCCCGCCTTCCATAGGCCAAGGGCTGGCAACTAGCACTAAAGGAGTAAATCTTGTTAACTGGGAAGACATTTCCTTTATAAAAGTAAATGAAACATCCCAGAGTACAAGAGGAAGTAATAAACTAAGTACAAATGAAAGTGCTGAAAAGTAAGTGGGCCAGAATACAAAACCAACTGAAATTATAGCTACAACTGAAAGAAAGTACAACAGAAAAAGACAAACAGCTGGAAGAATGGAAGCATCTCTTTGGTCGTCCTCCTCGGAACCTACATGAAGGGTTGGTACAGATAGCGTAGCTCCTGGATCATCCACCACAGATCCAACCTGAAGGGTAGGTATAGATAGACTCCACAACCCTCTCACCCGTTAACCTCCTCTGAGTGTTGTCTCGTCATGAAGTCCACCTCCGAATACTGCCTCGTCGTGAGGTCCACCTCCAAGTACCATCTAGTACTCAAACACTTGTCCTCTATCAGCGCTTCCCGTCGTCTGAAACCAACACAACGTGGTGCAGGCATAGCCCGTTCAGGGGTGAGTATACGATACTCAGTAGTGACCCTGAGACCCTCAAGGTCTCACTAAATCCAACAAGGATAATCACAAAGAAGGATCTCAATAGATAAACCTTACTTAGTTATAAGCCCATACTTATACCTTTGTTATCAAGTAACCCATCTCAGTCATGAGGAAACACAAAGGTAATGAAATCAACGGATAACCACTACCTAGGTATATGCCCATACATATACCTAAGTTAGCATGTGACCCATCTCAATAATGAGGTAAACACAAAGGACATAGTCTCAGCTCAAACCAGGATTTTCATTATCGAAACTATAACTACTGAAGAGCCTCGTCTCTGAAGAGTACAGTGATACTGTCACAACTCTGAGGTACTACTCACTAACCAAAGACTGCTGAGTTACTCCTCCTATCGAGTAACGCGGGTTAGCCACCCAAACACAGTAGTGCATTCCCCCAAATATCCTGCAGAGGTACTCTTCAGACGAGTACCGTGGCTATGCACCCCAACACTTTAGTGCTCCATCTGCTATGGTTCTGGACACAAACAAAGTAGTGCTACATCCAATGGGCTAGTCGACTCACTCCAAGTTGAGGCGGTCAAGAAGTCGTTAGGTCTCAGCCGACCACACGGTCTTTGACCTCCGTACGCTCGTCTCCAGGAGGGTCCGCCCCATGAGCTACAGGTCGATACTCCATGTATCTCAATTTCCCACAAAGAAGTATCTCAAACAACCGCCTTGTCATAGGGGTCTCAATTCAACAGAAGATGCGTCAATCGGACACCCGGTATGTGTGTTATTAGCCTTTCTGTCCCAGGGGCCCGGTTGGTTTCGTGTACGAACCAAACCGACCATATCTCAAATGTACTCGAAACTCTCATAGGGTATACTCAAAGGGACTGTTTCACAACGTGATCACCAACACCGCTAACGGTTCGTCAAAAAAATGTCCAGTCTGAAAGTTAACATCTTTTCCGTTCCAGGGGCCCGACTGGATTTCGAGTACAATGCAACCTGGCTATACTCCAACTGCGTCCAAATCTCATTCTAAGGATTCCAAAAGTTCCGTCTCATCAAGAGGAATCCAACGAAGTCAATGACACGTCAATCGGACGTCCGGAACTCGAGATATAAGTGTTTCCGCTCCAAGGGCCCGGTTGGTTTCGTGATCGAACCAATCCGGTCGTACCCAATGTTCTCTGAAACCCTGATTGTAATATACCAAAACGTCCCTCTCGATCCAACGATCGCATCGCTACTGACGGTACGTCGATCAGAGGTCTGTTGCCCATGTTATGGGCAAAAGAAAAAAAACAGTCCGAAAAGGGGGGTTCGGGCCCGGACCGACCGGGCTCGAGACCCCCTAGGTCGGCCCAAACCGGGTAGACATGAACTGGGACTAGGTTCAGCTCGTTTGGGTGCGGAACGGCCTGGCCCGGCACGGCAGCCAGTTGGCCGGTTGGCCTGCCGTGCTGGCGCGGCCCGCGTGGCCTGCTCGGTTGTCCAAGATGAGCAAAACAGGGGGGAGGCGCGCGCCCCCTGATGTAAGCCCCCCCCCCCACACGTGGTGGCCGCTCCCTTGACCTCCGGGGGTTACGATGCCCAGTCTCCCCACTGGTCCCGTGTGGCCGCAGGACCGCCGTCTACCACCGCGGCTTAAGCTGTGGCAGACCTTCCTAGCGACGCACCGGGCACCCCACATCCTGGCGGCCAGCTGGTGCCGGCCGCCGCCTCCGGCCACCGGCGCGCCAGCAGGCGCTTCTGCAGACCACCGGAGTTGCTCATGTGGTTCATTTTCAATTCTTCCTACACCGGTGGTCCTCCCGGGAGACGTATATTACTGCGAAGGGTTCAAAATGCCTTTGTAGCCCACCTCATCATCGCCCAACGATCTGCACTTCGACATCAAACTACGGAGGGTCTTTGCATTGTTTGTTAGCTTGTGCCCTCCGCGTTAGAAGTTTTAAAATCAATAACAAACACAACCAAACCCGAATATTCACTCTGCAACCATACCACATGAACGAGCGATCCGCGGATCAACCGGCAGAGAGTGATCCTCGCTCTTCGTCCTTTTATCAAATGATAAAAAGGGGAAATAAAATATATTTCCCCTACCTTGCAAAGACGTTGCACGTCATCGAGCCGCGGAAAGAGGCAAGTGTCGCGATGATCGGACATCACGGATGATTGGTGCCGATTCCATTGATGTCGAAGGGAGATTCGTCGTCGATGGCGACGTTCCCCGTTGTGGTGTCTCCTCCCTTGATGCAGAGGAAGAAGAAGAGAAGGAACGTCGTTAGTGACTTTGCATTCTCCGTCGAAGGCGTTCTTCATCGGAGGCGTTGTTCTTCGTCAAGAACGTTCTTCATCAGAAGGAGGGAGCTCTTGTAAATTCTCCAAGAATTCCCCTCACAATATTTTCCCAACCAAATATTAAAATGTGATTTCCCCCATTTTAAAAGGAATGCCAACCATTCAAATTAATTCAAAGAGTCACTAATTAATTATGTGTGTAGACTACATAATTAAGGAGGAGTTTACTAATAAATTTAATGAGTGATAACGGGGGGGTGTGGGAGTTTAGGGGGAGGTAAGGAGTTAGGGTCTTTGAAAAGGTGGGGGCTCGTGTGGGACCCACCTCACCCTTAATCCTCTCATGGGAAGTTAACAACTGGTGGGTCCCACTCCAACTTCCATACCTAGGATCTAACACTTAGAAAAGAGAAATTCAGTTGAGACACAACTTAATTTCACTTAAACCGCCTAGTGAAGAAATATAAATAAAACAATTATATTTTTATTCCCCACTTTTTTTACATCAACAACCAAGGAAATGCTCCTTCGGAAAAGGTGTTCCTAAGCAATTACCACCACTACAGTTTCATCGGTGCCCTCAAATTTAAATTCTGAGCACTGGTTCAAAAGATAGTAAAACCCGCTCTTTTGTTCAATGAACGTACCAAAGCTAAACTTTGGAAATCGATTCCGGGCACACCGGACCTCGGAATTATGTGCCATCAGAAACTGCGTTTTTGTAAAATCCCAATGAAATTAATAAAACAATTTCCTTGAAATTTCTGGGTCTATACATCAACATTCGCAATATTATGAAAAATATATTATTAGATTAAATAGATCACATATTTTACTTTTCTATTATCATGATCCTAGATTTACATATAATTTCTGTAATGGACTTCATAAATCATTTGGTTCTAAATTAAATTTTACTATATCCTTTCATAATCAATATTATGGACATTCATAGTGAACTACTAAAAATTTGAAGATATTCCTCAAACATGTTTAATGGATTATAATTGTTGTTGGGATCAATGTTATATTAATTTTGAGTTTTGTATATCATTTATCATTTTAGAATATATATGTTACCTCTTCAAGCATTATATGAATAGAAAATTTAAAAAATTTATTTCTAGAATAATGTTTTAGTAAAATTGGGGAACCCAAAATAGCCATGTTATCAAAAAAACATCAAAACACATTCCATATAACCTAAAAAGTCCATACAAATTTAATGGTTTAGAATGCTTGAACCTATATAAACACCCTTCGATGGATTAAACATTCAATTCTGGACTGTATTTGATGAGGTCATCGAATTGGTAGATTATCTTATAATAGGTCTGTAAATCTTTCTCTAATAATTTTCCACTTAATTGAAGTGACTAATAAAAATATGATTTCATTAATCAATCCAAGTAGCATATTCTACATTAATATCCACTCATTATAGTCTTTCAAACATTAGGTGACAATCATATATTGAAATATTTATCTAGATGGACTCTATAAGAATCACTTCAACATAATCTTGGATAAGCTAATTAATATTGTCATTTTCAACCTCCCCCTTATCGCATCTATTATGAGCCTGAATAATTGATTATATCATTGCATTGGTTATGATTTCCCTATCAGCATGAGTTCCCACAACCTCATCACATGCTATATTTCTAGGTATGTCTGCCTATTTAATCACCCTAGAATTAATTTCAGTTTATTTCAAGAGAATATTACCTAGATTTTTATACTGTCCCATTTCATTATCCCAATGCTTTGTAGAATCCCCAACGACATAGAATTTATTTTAAAAAATTAAAATTTTTTGTATGATCTTGTAACTAGAGTACATGGTAAATTGGTGTAGTCCTAGCATGTTCATGATCTCCTAACATTTTTGATGAAACCTTTAGAATAAAAAAATTTCTTTTTTACTTATAATTGTTGATGATAATATATACTCTAATGCATTTTCTATATAAATTATCTCATTGGGATGTGTTTCAGAATTTGAATCCTATTTTTCATCCATCCCATACAACATTCCTCCTATAAAATGATTCATTGAAATGATAGCCCCATTTCCACTTATTCATTTTAGCGGGATATAATATTCACCTACCAACATCAAAAATATTTTATAACATCGTATTGAATTGAAATATTTATTGTAAAAATATCTAGACTATCCCATTCCAAGGATCTTGTCATAGATATTTGATAAACGTTTAGTATCCCATGAATTACTATTCAATATTCAATATACACTCAAATGGAATAAGAATTTCAAATTGTCATGTCTATACTCTTTTTTCATTGAACCAAAAAAATCAATGTGGAGAGGTCTGGTCAAATCACTACATATGAATAAGAAGAAAGAAACATCATTACACTTATTACTATATGGTGGTTGTCCCTCTATGATCACTGTAACTATCCCATATGAATGTTAAATAAAAATTTAGGAATCCAAATTCATCAGAATCAATTTATGTTGAGCAATTCAACATTGATGAAATCTCTAAGCTAAATTCCCTGAGAGGTACCACGCGAAAAAATAATGGGAGGATGACCCCAAAATTATCATATGCTTTTGTATGTATTATCCACCGATCTCAGCCTAGATTTAATCATAGGTGGTTTAGATATTTTGACATAAAAATATATTTAGGGTTTTATATGATGTAAAACCACTTAGGTCTGAAGATCTGCAACCAAAAAGAAACCCAAAAGATTTCTGAGAATTTAAAAAATGGAGGCATTTCAGATAATGTCTTGATAACCTAGATGAAAAACAAAAATCATCTTAGTCCCTAAGTCATGATTCATGTTAATATTAAGGGACACATTAAGGAGAAAGAATAAAAATTTGTTGAATTTATGTGATCTTCAATACCAAAAAGTGAAAGACATTTTTCAGAGTAAAAACTAATCATTATTTGTCAAGATTAGAGAAAAAACCACAATTTGATTATTAAAACCCCACTATGTAATGACAAATCTATCATCTACTCCTCTTGAAGGAATCTACTATCCTAAAAAAGCTTCCATGGATATGCTGTGTAAGGAAGAATCTTATGGTAACTAAAGCAGGGAGATCAGAAGCAAAGAGGGTTCCATAATAAAATTGAAAACTATAAGGTTAACCTGATACTAGGACAAACAAATAAAACCCATAGGTTAGTGAAAGGTAAAAATAAGTGTTATTATCCATCAAGATAAGATGAAACGATGTAGATAACCCAAGAAAAGACTTTTATATTAAGTTAGATGATCATGTTTTTCTTAAAGTATCTCCATTTAAATGTTTTATATATTTGGTGTAGAATATAAGCTGAGCCTGTGGTTTAATGGTCCATATAAAATATTAAATTATGATATATCAGTTTCATAATAATTTTCCATTCCTATGACGTTTTTTAATGTATATTATATATCTCATTTATTATGGTGAATAAAATATCACATGGTTTAATTTCATGTTATGATTCCTAAATTAGTTATTTTGGAATATAAGCCTTCGTATAATTAACAAGCTATTAAAATTATTTATTATATAGAAAAAGAATTATAGAATAAATTAAAGCACTATGACGTTTTTTTGATAAATAGATATCTTGGGTTTTATTTTTAATCAAATTATTAAATATATTTTTATTGAACCTTGAAAAAGAGAATATATATTCTAGTTTCTAATTATCAATTTGACGTATGAAGGTCATTATATTTTATGGAAATTCAGAATTCTAATAGTAGTAAATGTTTCACATCTTGGAAAGTGTAAATAAGGTATTTGAGGCTATTAATAATATTATAATTCTTAAAACTCTCCCTAAAATTCCATTCCATTAATTTAGAAATTATTTTTATAATATAAGAATCATAATTTCGAAAGTTTGGTATTTTCTTTTTCCTTACAATTGATAATAACGTAAATATAATTTTAAATAAAGAAAAAATACAGACATTCTACTAAATATATTTTAATATCAATAACTTATATTTATATGGATAAAAAGAAATAATTTCCAAATATTTTAGGTTATAATAAATATTAATTAATTTTTATCATGGTAATATAGTTTAAATTGTTGGTGATGAAATAAGTCCCATAAGATGTTTACATAACATTGACATTGTTATCATGAAAATAGTAGAAAAATAAATTATATAATTTTGAAAAACACTAAATGTATTTTTATGATTTATAATTTCCCACTAATAATATATTTAAATATAACATACTATATTTTTTTTGCTTTTTAATTCAAAATCAATTGTTATCATGATGAATTTAAAGTCAAAGTAAATAAATAGTTCCAAACATGATTTTAATGATATTTTATTATGATAAAAAGTTTATTAAATGAATTAAAAGTTTTAAAATATATATATATATTAGGAAATGTGGATTTTATAAACATTGAAATATCAATAATGGTTAATTATGGGTCATTTTTCTTTTATTGTAACTCTTTTTTCCACTAAATTTTAAGAATCATTAATATCACAGTAATTGTCAAATGGTTTATCAGGAGGATAAAGCAAATAGGTGAGTCTGAAAAATCTCGAAAACATTTAAAAATTTTATATTATGATTTGATTTATAGTCATTCAAATTCTATATTTCAAATATATCATTTTTCAGTTTTCATGATAGTTAATTTAGATTAATTTAATCGTTTAAGTAATTTGAAGATGCTTGTTGTCCCAATTAATAAAGGGAAAATCCCCATATATCTTCCTCACTCTTTTTCATTAATATATATATGTAAATAAATGAAAAAATAGCTTTATTAAATCCATATCCTTGTCTATGAGGCCCTTTTTTGTTCATAAAACACCTATGAAGACTATTTAAGGATGTAGTATTGTTCTAATTAGATCATTTTCATTTTATTTCCTTTCAAACAATTTCAAATATTATTCATCAATATTAAATTAATAAAATAATAATATCCCATATATTTATATTTTATTATGTTAATTTTATATCTTATTACTATATTATGTACCATAATATGGGAATGGAAACCAATGTTCACCAGTATAAAATACTGCCACCCCACGGGATGATGTAATATTTTTTCCAACACCTATACATGCAGACTGTTATAATAATGGATTTAATGTATATATATATTATATTCCTGAAATAGTAGTCTATATTTAATGACAATATATCATAATATATTTTATCTTAAAATACATTGGAATATGATAATTTATTTTGTTGGTACATTTGGAGTAACACCTCCATGAAGCGATGTGATTCGTTTTTCATTACCACATCATATAGATGTATATATATGTGTGTGTGTGTGTGTGTGTTTATTTAAAAATATAACTTTTTATTTTTGATATATTAATCATTCATTAAACATTAAATTATATATAACTTTTTCCATCAGGCCCTCTAAATAATATGAGTTTTATTCATGCACATATACAACCTACAACCTTCATGATTGTAACATAATTCATTTCTCATAACCATAATTCCTTGTTTTTATGAAAAAGAATAATAAATTTATAAAAACCATAATTATTTCATGATATATTTTCAATATATTAATGAATAATTATTTCTTACCCCTTTGTTAACCTATCGATGTAATTTTTGTCTAATAAGATCGATTTCCTCAAAACACTTGACATGAACATATTTTATTAAATAATTGTATATGAAATCAAAATAAATAAAATATATAGAAATATATGATTTAGAAAATTTATTAATCAATTAAATAATTTATAAATGTTTTTTATTCATGAATATTAATAATGTATATGAATATTTAGAGTCGAGTTAAGGGAAATTTAACCATTAAACCCACATTTTTATAGTTTTCAATACATATTTTCTACACATTTTTCATCTAGGAACATAATATATAAAATTCTTATCATATCTTTTTATATATACATGAATTTATTAATATTAATGCTTTATATATCATTTTACCTTCTTTTAATTCTTTTAAATGGAATCATATTAGGAATTTTATATGGGATATTTTAAAAAAATTGTAAAATGGAAATTTAAATTTTAACAAACATGGTTTTATGGATTTTCCTACAATAATATATATTATTTAATTTTTGGATTAATTTATAATATCCCATTTTATCTTTAATGGGAAAACCACCTTTCATATGTTGATGGTATTTTCCATAAAAGGTTATAAATGGAATGGGCATTTCAATATTTGGAAATTAATATCTTATAGGTGAATGTGTATTTTGATTAGAATGAAATATTTTATATGTAAATGTTATGTTATAGTACATGGTAATTATTTATGATGATGGGTGGTTTCATTATAAACTAAGTATGCATAGTCCTATTATAAACCAGGAATGGGTGAGCCATATATAGCTCTCCAAATCATTAGGTAAAGAGATCAGGTTAAATAGTTAGGTTTATCCTATGAGATCATTAAAATTTATTATTTAGGTTAGTCCATTTATAATAGTGATAAGAAAATGATCTCCCTGGTTTCCCACATGATTTTTCTTTTATTTCCATATTCATTCATGTAAATATTTTTATTCAAAAGGTAATGTTGTGATAATAAGATTTAAATGTAATTAATTCCAAAAATAATGTGTGAAATGATTACCCTTTTAAAAAAAATTAATATGTTTTTCATGATCTATGTATTTTATATTTCCTATAATATTTCTATTTAATATTTGATGAAATTATTATGTAGATTAGTTGATTTCAAGGTAACAAAAATTTTATCTCAATTTCAATGTTTATTTAAGAAATTTTAAAATTTTATGAAACTTCATGGTCTTAGGAATTTCATTAATTATTTATATATTTCTGTTACTAATAATTTGTATTAATACCATGTTTTAAAAAAAAATTAATATTTTTTATGGACTATTAGAGGAATTGATGAGGTTTTGATTTAAATTATGATTACATTTCATTAAAATATAACTTATTTTATTTTAAAACATTTATATTGGAGGGAGTGTGGACTATGAGTGGATGCATACACTATGTAAAGCATGTTTTTATTATTTAAATGTTATTTACTATTGTTCTAAACCTATAAAACTAGAAGTTACTTTTACAATTTAATTATAAGTGTTCCAAATATAAAAAATAAAATTATGTAATATTTTAATGATTGTTCCTTATAGTTTGGGCCTTCCAAGTCTATATCAAGTCATAAATAAACTCTTTTAAATTGATTTCTAAAATGAAAAATTAATTTATCTTATTGCGTAGAATATATACTGGTAAATGTAAAAATATCATTTTATCACTTAAATTCAGTCATAACAGTTTTTGGTATTTACAAACATAACCACCATTGTTTTAATGTAATATTTTCTTTGATACTTAATTAATTTTTTTCATGTAAAATTAATAATACAAAACCAAGATAAGTAAAATTTAATTATAAATACTCATTATTTTTATATAACATTCCTTAATATCCATTGAATCCAAATAATCAATATAACTCTATATACTGGTGATTTCGTGCACCATAATTTCTATTTGATAAAATAAATAAACATCCTCATTGAACATACTATAAAACATCTTCAATTTAAATATTATTAAACTAATCCATAAATAATATTTATCTTCTAAAAAAATTAATAAATAAAAATTAATATAATATAAAAATTATACAAAAACCATTTTTTGAAAATTATGAAATGAGATTATTAATAAAAATTTTAATCATTTCATTTATACTCTTTAGACCAAAGTAATAATGATTAAATTGATAGATCTCACAATATTTTATGAAATATTTTTATTACTATATAAATCTTTCATACATATAGATAATGATATCAATACTATGTTCCATTTATAAAATGACATTAACAACTATAAAATTCATTAATGCAATAACTTATTATCATTAATGGATATTTATTCTAAATTTGAATATTCTTAATATATTTTTGGTACATAAATGATCACATTACACAACAATTATTTCAAATAAATAAAATAGTATAAACCTAATGTGATACAATAAGATGAATAAACTCCTTTTCTTGAATATCTATTAAAATATTATTTATCTTCTCCAAATTAAATATAATTATTCTATATAAATCCTTTAATATTGGTTTATATTTAAGGATGAGATCAAAGGAAAAATCCATTTTTCATTCTGATGTAATTCTGTCAAGCTACATTAAAATTTATTCTAATCACACTCGTAAAACAAGTACATCTTAATTATATATTTTTTAAATTAGTGGGTGTCCTAGACCCAACTATTCAATGATTTGTATTACCATATCATTTATATAATTCTCTATACATGATGTCATATTACCAATGTTGTACACACTTTTATGTGTCCACTATTGAAATGGTAATGTAAATAGATTAATTTTCTTGTTGAGAGGTTATAGTTGTTAGAAGTATATAATGAGAACCTCAAGATATGATATCTTGTAGTAAGATCATGAGGAATGACCCCCAATAAGAACACCACATGTTTTGGGTGTCATTGGATGTGCATATCTTTGATCATGTGTTATGGTCTCATGACGTGAGATCCTTACCAATGTATTTCATTTTATTTTATATTTTGATGCTAGACGAAAACCATGGAAATGAAGACATATTGAGGTAGTTTGTGTGGGGTTCGTCATTGGTGGAATGTCATTGGTTGAATGATCAAGAAAAGATTTGTCGCTTCCAGGTAATGGATGTAATATATATCAGGACATGTTGATATGGATGGAATTACTATTATAAGACTATGGCCCTGGCAGTCAAGGGTAAATTTATCATGATAAATCAACAAACAATAATGCGTGAAAAGGGTGATGACACATGAGTGTGTCCTACTTTAGGGGATATTAATGACAAAGAGATTAGTTTACACAGTGCGTGTTCGTAGGATGTGTTTCATTGCTGTGGCAATCCATGTCTCTTCAGGGGCCCTGATGGGTTGCTAGATCCTATCTTGGTCTGTGAATACTACTCACTACAGTCTAGATAAGGTCCTAGAGTGTCACCAACAATAGCATATTTAAGAATCGTCCCTATTCTGTTGAATAAGGGTTTTGAACATTGTGGGTCACACCACTAGGGTCTGATATTTTTCTAAATTAAAATGATCTTAAATTTAATAAAAAAAATCATATTATTAGTTTTTAGAATAATGATTATTGAATTTATATATTAAATGAATTTACATGTTTTAAGTAAATACATGATAAACTATTAATTGATGAATATTTTATTATTCATGGTTCGATTAATATTTATGAATTTGACGAGTTCAGTTAATGACCTAGATATTATCACTTAATACATTTTAATATTTTACAAGTGAGTGATAATAATATTTATGACACATATAAATATTCATAAAATGTCATTGATAATGCCTTAATCATTCATGTACTGTGATGGAATTTTCGGGTAATTAATTAACTGCTATTTATATTAGAGGAGAGGATATTTCATATTACCATTTTCATAGCCTTTATCTAACCTTTCCTCTCTCTATTGATTTAAAGAGTGACGTGCTAGATATAGGGATCATGGATCAAACACTCTCTCAGGCATCACTTGCAATGTGATGCGGTGATTGTTGGTGTGTCAAATGAGACGTTTCAATTCCACTCTAGCACCATGATTATGATGAACAGTGATCTAATGGATTCCTTGAATCGTTTGTGGATTATCTTGAGGAGTTCTACTTTTCATTCATCGAATCGAAATCTCCAATGAAGATAATATGTTCGGAATAGATTCATATTAAACAATGTATTTTTTACAATTTATTTTGTTCTTAAAATCGTTCGTGCATGGAACCAAGTTGATTCTGGGATACCGTTCACCGACATCGATATGTTTACATCGATCATCAGTGGGAAATTTCTAAAACCCACATGTTTGGGGCTTCTGCTGCATGCCTGGTTCCAATAAGTGGTATCAATGGTAGCACATGTCAATATTAAGTCATGAAAAATTTTATTTGTGATAAAATATAACTATGGCGTCATAAAGGCTCAAATTATGCAAATGGAATCTGAATCGGATGTCATATGTCCAGTCTGCAGAAATCCGATGTTATGAAGTTGTAATGAGAAAATTAAAATTCAATTGAATAGCATGTTCTGGTGATTCAAATAATTGTAAGTATTATAATTATTATATTATATTAACAATAATGGTTTTATCTTAATATTAATTTGATTATTATATTTTTTATTATAATAATATTTTAATATTATTATTAAGTTCTTTAGACTAAATATGATTTATAAATTTTAATAAGGAAATGGGTAAGTATTTGGAATAAAAAATATGGGGAGAGGAAAGGCATTCAAAAAAAATATAAAATTAAAAGGGCGGGGTGACCTATAATGTAGGTCCAGAAAATCAAACAAAAGAAAGAGAAAGGTGGGGAACTGTAAGAGAATCCACAAAAAAACTAGCGGGTTTTTGGGTGGGGGAAGAGTTCCCCCCCCCCACAACATAGTTTCATTTCCCTCACACAGAGCCACCTATGCAGCTCCAATTGTTTGCAGTGAGGTGTCACCCCAGGCCGACAAACAAGTGACACAGCCAGCCATAGTTGGCCCCCGTCCCAGTCGCCCTCCTTGCCTCCCAGTGAACTTGTCCAGTAAACCGCCTCCCTCTTCCCATGGCACTACACCAGTGGAGTCATCAGCCTAGCAACCCATCCTCCCTCCCTTTTGGAGAATCAGTTTAGCGTGGAAGGCTTGACGCCTACTATGCTACAACCGCAAAAACATTTGGCCAATGCAGACACTTGCTGCCTCCTATGTCCTCTTGAGGCTACATGTGGGTACGCCACCAGTGCTGGATCTGGAATCCTCTCTTCCGCCCTAGCCCTGCCAGCATCAATCATGTGTGACACTGAAGGCCTGCACAATCGCCTCATCCCACTCCAGGGGCACCGCACTAGATTAAACATCGCCATCCTTCATGTGGAAAACATGCTCCCCTGACCTCCTCCCTTCCCAGAAACACTCAACACTACTTCCCCCAGTGGCAGACATCCCACCATGCCTCACCAGCCATGGATGACATTTAGAGACATGAATAATCCCCCTTTGATGGCATCTAACCCTTAGCCATACTAGTCCTCTGCCGCAAACATGGTGCCTCTATCACTTGAGCTCACTGACACCCTGTTGATCCAAGGTTGTGCCTTACCTAAACCGTGGGTTAAACCCCCTTCTGCCCGGTCCATTCTATGTCAGACACATGTGGTCTGCGTCTTCATTCCACTGGTGAGCAGGACCTTACCTCGAGTTTACTGACCCCTCGCAACATCACTCTATTGAGGTAATCCCATTGCCGCTCCACCAAGACCATAGTAGATGGAAAACGTGCATTGGTGGGTTTACCCAACCCAGAATGTGCTTGGGTAGAACATCCTAGCATAGAATTCCCATGCACGAGGATGGTACCGCCTAGAATGAGCGCATGCTGGTTCTCCCTGAGCCATACAGGCCCTGCCTGAATTTATATGGGCCAATATGATTTAATTTAATTAAAAAAATAATTAATGTAATAAATTTAATTGTAGATGACAAATAAATTAATTAAGTATTAATGTTTTATTAATATTTAATGCAACATAACTAATTTAATTATAGGTTAAACTAAAATAATTAATTTAATTTAATTTTTAGTTTTATAATTAAATTATTTTAATAGGACAAAACGACAACATTTGTTGAATTATAATTTGAGAGAAATTATAATTTAATAAATAATGTGTTCAGAGTTTTTTTTAATGAATGTTAAATTTTATTCTGCATTGATTTTATATACTCGAGTTTAATTATTATATGGATGATCATGAGCAGGAGTCTAACCAATGCATGTGTAGTGCTTGTTTATTAATTTTCATTTTATTATTTATTTATTACAATAGTTTTTTAATAATTAGTTTCTTTAATTTAAAGGACTTGTGTACTATATCAATGTTAGTATATGTATAAGGGCATGCACATCAACTCTTAGAGTTGTATTTTATTCTGTGAGACCCCCTCGTCTGTGTGTGAGTAAAATTGTATAATGATGAGATGTCCTATGATGCAATTCACACCAAGTTAATGCGAAGCACTAGACAAGAGTTTGTTGCATTGAATGAGAAGATGTTGTTGTTCTTGTTTCAAGACACATGACTAAATGGAACATACCCCTAGGGTTTCTGTTGGTCCATTATTCACTCAATTGATCAACCAAAAGTACCAGCTCATGATCAGGATGGTCATTTTATTTCGTCATGGTTTAATATTGTTTTAATGTGTTGTTACTGTGTGCTCACAAAGATTAATAATAAACATGCATTCAAGGTAAAATGAATATGTGACACGATATATTTTTATATTGTTTTCATGGTAGAATGTGAGTGTGATCTCATAGTACGTTCTTTTAAAAATAAAAAAGTATTTCATTCATCAAATTAAAAATAATAAAACCCTAAAAAATATCTTATTTCACAACCAGTTTCCGTCATTCAAATTTGGACAAAACTGAACATTTTACTTATCATTCACAACATAGATATAATGCCTCTTACTTCATGAGAGTCCATATAAAAATGATGGATTGCATTAACTAAAATTTCATAAAATAAATATTCATAGCTAGATATTTGTTATTTTATTGTCTAGTGTTGAGTAAATCAAAAACTGATTTTATAATGTTTGGTCTTCAATCAATGGATCACGGAACCAGATGTGGATGCGGTTGGGCTGCCAAAATCCTACATAGAACCCTCAAAGTAGTGGCATAGAAATTTATTTTAGAATATGTGGGGTTCTTATTGGATCCTTTCCACTAGAATACACTAACATCCGAGTATTCTGATTCTAGAAAATATGGTACCTACAATCTGATGACATAGTGGGGGACACTAAATGATTAAATAAATTAATCAAAATTTCTAAACCGGAAATCTAGATACAAAATAATTCATCTGATAAAAGTCAATTTTGTAGAAAAATGGAATATTATACCAAATGATTAAACTGCGATAAATATTGGACAAAGTAACTGTAAAGACTGACATGAGTATCCATGAATTGTACAGGTGTGTGTGCATATTATTGTGATATAGGAAACTCGTGGTGCCAGTGTCCCCAACACTGTTAAGCTACCTCAAGAAGTGATGGTGAAATTTCTACTAGAGAATAACGTACAAAGCATATGATAGTCATATCACTATGGCTTAATCAATATCTGGCATCAGATGCAGTCGCTACACCATGACATGGATGATAAAACCTGAAGTCTCATCTCCGAGATGTTTTCAAGGAGAACATGAAGAAATGATATGAATAACGAGATGTTACACCTGCATGTGTAAATATGAAGATTTATCATGTTTTATAAATGGATCCCTTTATCATATCATTTCCCCCACTTCAGTTACGTTTTTATTAAAGTGATAAAATAAACAATTATTGAGTAAACTATTCATTACCAATATCGGTAAGGTTTTCCAAGTGAATAAGAATAATATACACTTAATATTTAATTATTATGGTGAATAAATTGAAAGAAAATTTGAAAATGGTAAAAGGGATTTAATGCCAATGACAAATTCGAAAATTAATTTAATTAATGAGGTATTAAAAAAGATTATTGGCATTGAATATTATAAAATTAATCAATAGAAGTTTAATTGAAAATAACTTATTTAAATAAGTACGTTCTAATTTCATCAATAAGAATGTTCATCAATGTAATGTTTCCATTTACTAGAAGGATATTTATAAATATATGATTAACATATGTGTATTTAAATAAAATTACCATGTTAGTATAGAAATATTACTATATATTAGGTGTAATCACCATGTGGCTGTAAAAGGGTGATGCCTAGGCCAGTGATGAGATGTACATGACTTCTTTAATTTCCTAGAAAGAGATTATTGAAGAAATATTTTTGAGTATAACCACAAACATTATTCTTGTGTGTCCCGGAAGTGTAGGATACATTCTTTATGGTTCTGGAATGAATGTTGTTTTTTGAAAACACAATCATTGGTTCTGTAATACATGACACATAAGAAATTAGTGATGAGTATAGATGGAAGACTTATACGTAGTTTTGATAAGGTAAATATTATTGATGTAATGCTAAAATTAGACATCATGAATATATAATTTATGGTATTTTTGCTCAGCACAGCTAAAAATCTTTGGAATTATTTAAGTCTTTAGTATAGACTATGTAGCCTCTAGAAATAATGGTTTTTCACAATGCTTCTGGAAAATGTTCTACATGTAATCATGAAAAATTACAAGTATAATATAGAAATATATACATCATATGATTCATTTATTTAATTAATGAATGATAAAGTGATGTATATTCATGGTCAAATGATATGAGTTGCTTCGGGTTGGGATACAGAAGAATATATCGACCAAGCATTCTTCAAGATTGATAATGTATCATGGAGTAATACCTAAAGTCACATTACTATATCATAGTCACAAAATTAATGTTAATGAAGAGGATTGAGGATGATGTCTTACATATCAAAATTTATCAGCAAAAATTTAGCGTGTAGTAAATTCTTAAAGGAATATCTTATACATCAAAAATTTGATATAAGTAATATAAATGTTGCAACTAGTAAAAAAGTCCATCATATTTCTTCAAATTATTTGAAAATAATGATGTAATCCCATAATTATATTCCAAATATATTGACAAATGGATACTATATGAGTCTTAGTATGATTTAAACCCATTATGTCAAAAAGACCTATTTTTTGATGCAAATAGTTTGTTCAGACATAAAAAAGATGGAATCAAGACGAACACATTGTGTATCTAACGTACATATCCTAATGATTTCATAGGATATTACATAAATCCCTATGATAGAAAATTTGTAGTCTAGAGATAGAATACACTTTTTTATAAGGCTACACACATCTATTATGGATAGTATGACCTGTATTGGCTTGGGTTTGGTCAGTTCACAAGATGCACAAAGAGTTGTCATAGGAACTAGATCCACAAGAGTAGGTGGAACATAGTATGATCCAGAGACAGATACTGTGTAGGAAGGATAAAACTATGGTGATTGTTTTTATATTAACCATGGTCAATGATCTATTATTCATTGTGAAGAATATTTCCTTCATGTAAGCAATATATGAAAATTTTCTAAAATTTATAAGAACAACTAAAATTCAATTAATTGATTCCATGTATTATAGTGAAAAGTGGGTTATTATTTTCAATATTTCCGAGGGTATTTATGTGAGTTGATACTGGGATGGTACAAGTGTATTAAAAATATGTTTTGAATGGTTTCACAAAGTCACTATGCAAAATTCCTTTAGAATTATACTTGTAATAGCTAATATCTAAGATCATATTCTTAGGCATTGGATGTCATGACCCCCAATAATGGATGGGGTCTATACGACACAACTATAAAGGGATGGTCACGTCATAGAATGCTAATAAATGATGAAAGTTACTAAAATTCTGTTTTGGATTAAAGTGAGTAACCTGATCATAGAATACACATTTGCGACAAATCATTATAATGTTTCAATGAGAGGTTAGTGGCAGCATCAATGTTTTCCAAGTAAAGTATGTTCGACAATATATTGAAAACAAACATTGGTCTTACAGTTAGTAAATAAAAAAATGAAATTTATTCTCCAATGATTGGGTTAATGTAGCTACCTATATTCTAGTGAACATGATCTACTATGGTAGATCTTTGGGTTCCTTGGTCCTAGTCGATCGTACATATATAGTGACATTGTATTGAAAAATAAATGTTGGAATAATTCAAGAGATGAATTGTTTACTTTTCCAAAGGGAATCTCCCCATATTGACCAATTAGTAATATGGGAAGAGATAAATATTTTGTGTTACAATCCATTTGTCGAAGCAATGGATCAATCACACTTGTCAAAATACGTAAAAGATTCGATATTGAGAAGTTTTATTTTACAGTAGGTAAATATCAGTTATATCCAGGACAACTAAAATAAATGCATTTAGAACTATCTAATTGTACTTTGGTAATTACAAAAGATATGTTCTTGGTAAGTGGAGAAGAAATAATACTAATTTTTAGGGATAATAACATGTCCTCCATTGATCAATATATATAAATTATTAATGGTAATGTATAGATTATGAGATATTCAAGCACATATAAACCATTGGTGGACATACCTACAAGACGGAGTACGTTGTAGCTTTTAAAAAATTTAGGAAGTAGTTACATGAAATTATTTGTTCCAGTTCTGGAATCTCACCTAATGAGAAAAGTATTATCATATTGTAGATTATGATATTCTTATGATCCAATATGTCATGTTATGACAATGGAAAAGACATATATACTCATGATACCATCTCTTAAGACGTTTCACTCTTAGAGACGAGGTTGCAATAGAACTATTTACACACATCGAAATTGGGGTGGACCCTGTAGTTAAATCCATTACTCAAAAAAACCTGATGTTAATTATGTGAGTAGATTACACGTTGGGTTAGAATGTTGACTATAATGCAAGTGACAGTGTTAATGTAGTGGGTTCTGTAGACCCAACTATTCAGTTCTTTTTATTACCATATCATGTATATAATTATTTATACATGATTTCATATTACCATTGTAGTGAAGACTATTTTTTCCCCTATATTGAATTGGTAATGTCCATAGATTAATTTTCATGTTGATATGATAGAGAAGTTTTCATGATATAATAAGAACCTCATGATACAATGACATTAATCTTAAATATATGTTCTAGGGTCCAGATACATCTTCCTGATTGGATATAGTAGTTGTTTTACTATCAGTTTAAAGGCCCAGATTATTCCATGTATTTTTTTATTATATGGAAATATTAAGAGTCTGCAAAATTGTAGGCACATGATTTTGAGGCCCGGTGTACCAGGAATATGTTTCTGAACTTTTTTTAGGTACATTCAGTATACATATGAGCATCATTTTGTATCTTTTGAAACGGTGCCCGGAATTGAAATCTGAGGACACCATTGAAAACGAAACAACGATAT
Source organism: Viscum album (assembly GCA_963277665.1). NCBI lineage: Eukaryota > Viridiplantae > Streptophyta > Magnoliopsida > Santalales > Viscaceae > Viscum > Viscum album. Next base: position 962,993,170 of record OY728133.1, on the reverse strand, counting down.
TCGCTTAAGAGATCCTTCACCTCAACTGTAGTCGGTCGAGGGTGAATGTTGGAATTTCGGTTTCTCGTCGTAGAATTGAAAAATTAAATAAATTTATTTATTTTATTTATTTAAACATATCATTTGAATTTTGTTGGTTGGAACCACATGAGGAGCTTTGGTATTTAATTCCCTACATTAAATGCCCAGTTTCAAGTGGTATAGAACTTGTAAACCCCCATAAATGACATCTATTAAATGTTTAATTGATTAATTCAATGAAATTCATTAGTGGGTAAGGGATTGGATCCTCAAATCTTGTGGTGGGGATTGGTGGTAATTTAGTTTCGTGGTTGTATATCCTCCAATAAGGAACCACCTCTAACAATGAACAAACCTTCAGATCGAGAATACGGATCCGACGCTCGAGCCAGTATCCAAAGAGTGTTGCGGGAGTGACGAATGTCGGTGTCTCCGTCAGTTTCTTCACCCTCTTCCTCATGAAATCCCCATTGAATTATCGAGGTGGGGAAATTGTTCATTTAATTCTTCGTGATAAATCTTTTTTTTTCAATATATGAACCTCCTAAAATTAATCTAACAAAGATGGTGTGGGCCAAATGATCATGGATCGATCCCCCTGCTACATTATTGTTTGACATGTTCTTCATGGGTGGATTGCCAATTTGTGTGGAACCTGACCACGTCACCATTAACCGACGCTAACAGGTTGCAAGGTGGTGGCTGACACATCGGTCAGCTGCAATGTTGTTGTCGATACTACAATGCCGCCGGAGGTGGCCGTGGCCTATCCGCTGTAGCAGAGGAGGACAGCAGCTGGCACACCAGCTAGCTGGATGGACGAAGGGGGGCGCATGTCTTTGCCGCCGTTAGAGGAGGAGGTTGCAGCAGCGCACCAGGGCAGCCGTCAACCGGCCATCCATAAGAGGACTATGATGTCATTGCGACGCAGAATGGGGAGATTGTAGGATTTCTTATTGGCCACGTTATACTGAGAAGAACCTTCTATGGCGGGTCCCACTGTCAAGTTGCTGGTGCAACGTGGCATCTTCGGGTTGTTCGAAGCCGAACGGTCCAACTGGACCATTCGTGAATATGGGGGTGCCTCCCCTAGGTGTCGATATGGGTGGGTCCCGCCATAGGGGACCATCCCAGCCATAGGGTGCACCGCGGGCCACCCAACAGATCGAACAACATCCTACTATGTCGGGCCCGCTATGTCGTAGCCCATGTGGACCCTGATACGCCTTTTGGCCATATCTTGAGAACCAGGCATCAGTTTGATGAACCGTATTCAGTGACAGAATCATTGGGTCAAGGTGGTCCATTTGGTATGCTCTCTATGAGTTTTGGATAATGTTACAGTAAATCTGGGTTAGATGGAACCCAAATCCAGTCGGGCCCTTGGAATGAATACACTAATAACTTACAGAACATGCATCTGATTGCCGTGTCTTCTATAACATTAGGATCTTTATGATGTGGTGGACCTCTGTGATACTTCTTTTTAGGACTTCATGGTAGTTGAAGTATCAATCGATGGCTTGAATAGTTGATCATCAGGTGATCAAGTGTACTTAGTGCATGAACCTTGTGGTTGGTTGTACTTGGGGAGCCTTTTGATCCTTTGTGGGTCATATCAAGATACTTTGTGGGTCAACTTCCGATCCTATGTTGTTCATATTCGATCATGTGTGGGTCAACAACAGAGCTTCTCATGAAAGGAATATTATCATTCAAAATAGTTAATCATCTATACTACCGTACTTATGTTATAACTGGTGTGAGATGAGTCATTACCTTTTTGATACACTTATGTGTGGTGATACCTTTGTGGTATTCTTATGTGTGGAATTACCTTTTTGGTACAGACCATTATGGTTTTACCTTCGTGGTATTATTTCCTTGATGGAATAGTTGTGCTGTTGGAAAAGATTTTGGCCTTCTATTTCCTAATGAACAAGATGGGTATACATGATATCATAGGTATATGTATGGGCATATACATATGTAGGGATGACTGTTGTTTTTATGCTTATGAATTATGGTATTGCTATGGAGTTTATCCTTTGTGGATTCCAAGGGACCTTCGGTGGTCACGGGGTCCCTACTATGTATTATTATACTCACACTTGGAGGGATACTCCTGTGCATTTCTCTATCTTGTGCAAATGATAGACAACATTGATCGGGGCTGAGGGTGCTAGGACTGGTGTTTTCTCATTGGTGGACCTTAGAAAAAGCTTACCAAAGAGATTATTGTTCGAGGGATATACCCACCCATCAGGTGGGATCATTGGTGGGTGTTCACATGAGCTGTTATCATTTTTACTTATACTTTCAGGTTGGGCTTGTATTCTGTCCCCTTTAATTACTATGCTCACACTATTTACTATATAGTTTATATTGTGCTTGTATCTTCACTTGTGTTTGGTTTTGGGTGTGTTTACAGGTTTAAAAATGAAATGAATTCCCGGTTTTCAGGATATGCATTTCTTGTGAAATTGGCCATCCCCTGGCCTATGGATGGCTGGCATGGGGTAGTCACAACACGAGCCTCATGAGATGGGTTATGAAAATTGGTTTTAGAGGAGTCGTCTTTACTAGAGAATTTGGACACTGATAATTTGTTTCAGTAATAGTGTTATTTATAATTAGTGTGGTTTTCAGATTGTGGAATCCAATGTTGGTACGGCGGCTGACGTATCCATACACCAAGACCCTGAATTCAGATTTCCAACACAGTGCATGAAAACAATGATTGTGTGTGTGTTTATGAAATTTTTTCATTATGATCTATTTGAGTTAGAACATCAGATATAAGTTATTTACCATGACACACCTATTTATATTTAAGATGACTCCACATAGATAGCCATCCAGGGTTCTAGGTAGAGTACGCAATGACATCCCACCGAGCGATGAGGCATCAGTGTAAGTCCCCCTTTCGGTATTTTTATCATCGGGTGGTGCACCAGAAGAACCCCTACCTGTTGGGAAGGAGATGCAAGAATCCCTAGAAGTACAGGGTGAACTCTTATTGAGTGCATTGCATGAGTTTCAGCACCATAGACCATCGAGTTTCAGTGGAGAGATTGATCCACAGGTGGCAGAGGACTGGTTGGAGGTTGTGGTCAAATATTTCCAACTGGTAGGGACAATATCTAATCTCATAGTGATAAATGATGACATTCTTCATCAGGAAGTAGTGAGAATATGGTGGAGCATTATGCATTATGATCATGATGAGGTGAATCTCATATGGGCAGACATCGAGAGCCTTTTCAGGGAGTGTTCATCCCAGTGACCTTTCGCTCTATGCGTATATAAGAGATTCACCAATTGTAGCAGGGCTACATGACCGTGGCTCAATATTCAGTGTGTTTCACTGACCTCTCACGCTACTCTACTAATATAATGTCAAACCCTTTATTCAGGGCCCAGACCTTTTATCAGGGTCTCATACAAGATATTAGAGCTTCAATGATTTCTCTCAGCATCCCGATGCAGGTAGGGGTGTTAGAGCATGCACTCTTATTAGATAGATTCCTTTCTGAGCAGTCACCAGTAGTGAGAACCACCACTGAACGTTATATAGCAAGGTAATCTATAGATGGCAGTAGACAGATGACATATATTTCCAAGAGAACCAGACCTACAGGTGGATGACCGCAGTATACGGGGTCAGTTGTGTGTGGCTCTCGAGACAGAGCATGACAGGCGAGGAGTGGGAAGTGTTACTCATGCAGTGGGCATGGTCACATGGATCACCACTGCCCAACGTGTCATATGGATGACTAGAAGGCGATCGAAGGACCACCAAAGAAAAGGCGATGATTTGATCTAGGAGGTCCGCAGACAGCAGGAAGATGTGGCAGAGGAGCCGGCTGAGTAGCAGTTGGAGAGCACTGATTTGAGTTTCTTCCGCCACCACCACCAGGTGGTCCACCCCGACCACAGAGAGCAGGTGGACAGGGATGAGCTCAGCACAATGAAGTTGAGGCCAATGACCACGGCACTCTGTAGGTGATATGAGGTACAACCTGGGTCTACAACACATTAACTACAGTACTTATAGAAACATGTTCAAGTCACTCTTTTATTGCCATGACCCTGGTTCATAGCTTAGAGATTTGGGTGGAACCATTGGCTTGATCCTTACGATTAGAGAATCCTATGGGAGAGTATTCAACGATTACAAACTTGTGCTGGCTTTGTGACCTTTCTCTAAGAGGGGAGGGCTTCGGCTAAGATCATCTTGTAGCGGTTTTGAGGCCACACGACGTTGGGTATGGATTTTTTATCTATAGTACATGCTCATATCGACTGTACTAAGATAAAATTTTGGTGTGTCCATGAGGATGGGACCATGTATTCCTTCACCAACGAGAAGGGAATTGTTGCTACCTAAGAAGACCTTACCTAGAGGAGGGTGTAGCCGATCACACATCAATTGTTTTTCCTTAACATCAGAGTAGTGGATGTTGAGAGTCTGAGTTATCCTATAGTGGTGGACCCGGGCACTGATGTTATCCCTATTAATGTTTTGGGTCTAACTCCTCATAGAGAGGTGGACTTGTATATCTACTTGTACCTAAGGAAGGAACAGATATCTACACTACCATATTGAATGTCTCCCATTGAGATTCGAGAGCTTCTAGTATTTCTAGAGGAATTTCTATGTATGAGGTTTAATAGGCCATGTGTTTCTCCTTGGGCAGCCCAGATTTTGTTCTCAAAGAAGGTGGATGAGAGATTGAGACTCTATGTTGAATATTGGTACCCGATCCAGGTGATAGTAATGAACAAGTACCCACTACCAATGATTGATGATCTTTTTGATTTGATAATGGGAACACGGTGGTTTTCAAAGATACACATAATATTAGGCTACCACCAGCTTAGTTTTCGAGAAAAGTATGTGCAGACGACGGAATTCAGATGTCGGTATTTCCATTATGAGGTCCTAGTTTTGCCATTAAGTGTAAAGAACGCCCCAGAAATTTTCATGGGACTAATGAATATGATCTTCCATACTTACCTTGATCACGTTGTGGTATTCTTCATTGATGAAATCCTAGTATACTAATCTATAGAGTAGAAGCATGCCTATTATCAACAGATTGTTCTGGACAAACACTGAGAGCACTAGATTTATGGTAAACTGTCAAAGTTCTTGTTCTGTATCTGAGAGGTTCACTTCCCATTACACGTTAACTCGGAGGCTGGAGTTGTGGTGGCTCCAACAAATATTGAGGTTGTGCTTTCCTGGGAGCCACCTATGTGTGTGAAGAAAGTGTAGAGTTTATTGGGTTTGGCTAGTTACTACCGGATGATTGTGCCTAACTTTTCTATAGTTGTGACACAGTTATCAGAGTTGACGAAGAAGGGAAAACCCATCGTGGGGTCGGAGATATGTCGGTGGAGTTTCCATCAGCTATGGTACAGACAGAATGGTTCCCCCATCTTGAGGATACCATAGGATGGAGTTGGCTACGTAGTCCACTATGACACATCAGGGACTGGACATCTATGTGTCCTGATGCATGAGAATGTAGTGATAGTGTATTCTTATCGATAGGTGAGATATCATGAGAATAACTAAGAAACCCATAACCTGGAGTAAGTAGTAGTGGTCTTCACCTTGAAGATGTGGTGACATTACTTGATGGGAAAACGTTTTATTATATAATCTGATCATAAGAGTTTTAGGTATATCATTTCTAAGAAGGAACTAAACATAAGATAGAGGCATTGGCTTGAATTCCTCCATGAAAATGAAATAAATATAGTATATAATCCTGGGAAGGGGAACATAGTAGTAGATGCACTCAAAAAGTGATATGGTATAAAATTTTTGAGTGACGGAACAAAGAATCTAGCCTCTTTGGGGATATCCAATGTGGATCAAGATGGAGCAGCTTGTATTCAGTATCTAACAGTCACTCCCAAACTCCTTCAGCGAGTCAAGGAGGTGAAACTTGTGGACACTGACTATGAAGATCGACAAGCTTAGATATCCCCAGGATAGGAACCTGATGGATTTTCAAATGCTAGGGAGCACGCCATCTTCTTCAGAGAGAAAACTATGGTATCAGTGGCGCTTTGGGAGGAAGTGTTTAGGGAGTTCCATACATCCCCTCTAGCGGTACATCCATGAGTGGAGAAGATGTACCCGGACCACCGGTTTCATAACAAGTGGAATGGAATGAAGAAATCAGTATTAGAGTTTGTCTGTTGATGCCTCAGTTGGTAGCAAGTGAAGGGAAATCATCAGGTTCCAGCTGGATTAGTTCAGTCACTAGAGGTTCTAGAGTGGAAGTGGGATGGAATTTAAATGGACTTTGTGATAGGAATTCCACACACATCCAAGGGACATGATTCTATCTGGGTGATCATTGACCGACTCACCAAGTCGGCCCACTTCCTACCTGTGAGAGAGTAGGGTTCAATAGATTGATTGGGATGCCTCTATGTGCATGAGGTTGTACAACTTCATGGAAATCCATCGACGATTGCCTCTGATCGTGCTACATGTTTTACTTCCTGATTATGGAAGGGGTTGTAGGAGGTGATAGGGTCTCAGCTTCGATTGAGCACTGCCTTTCATCCTAAGATGGAAGGTCAGACAGAGTGGACCATTAAGACCCTTGAGGACATGTTTCATTCTTGCGTCCTTGATTTCATCCACTACTGGTATGATCACTTTCCCTTAGTGGAGTTTTCATACAAAAACAGTTGTCACTCCACTATCGGTATGGAACCATTTGAGGCATTTAATAGTCAACCTTGCAGGTCACATCTATGCTAGACTAAGCTAGGGGAGTCAATAATCATGGGACCCGAGATGGTATAGGTTACAATGGTGAAGGTGAAGACCATCCAGGAGTGGATGAAGACTTCCCAGAGTAGGTAGAAGTCTTATGATAACAGGATATGTAGACCACTGAAGTCGGAGGATAATAACCATGTCTTCTTATAGTTCATACCTCAATATTTTTTTGTGTTGATTTGGCCAGGGAGACATGTTATATCTGTGGTTAATATGACCATTATAGTTCCTCGTAAGGGGTTTAAAGGTTGAATATCACCTATCCCTTCTCCCTTAGTTTCACTAGGTTCCTGATGTTTTCCACGTATCCGGACTGAGGATGTATGTGCATGTTCTTTTGCACATCCTTGACTGGTGCGATCTAGATATCGAGGATGGGGTGATGTTTTCAGAGGTTCTACTAGAGATTGAGGGTCAATAGGAGAGAGTACTACATGGGTGTTCAAAACCTCTAGCCCATGTACATTGGCAGCATGGGTACCTCTTGGAGAGCACAAGGGAGTTGAAGCCGCAAATTTGTGCTGACTACCACCACATGTTTTCCTAGATTGTGTTGTTGCTTTAGGGTATGTAAAGACCTAAGGTATAGAGAATTTAAAAACCAGATATTTTCCAAGTAAATTTTTTATTATATTGAAATATAACGAGTCTGTGAAAATTGACGCTACATTATTACGAGGACCATAGTGGTCATAATGAATTTCCGATCATTTTTTAGTTACGTTCATTAAACATTATAGAATCATTTTGTAACATTTGAACCATTTCTTGGAATAGAAATATGAGGATTCTTTTGAACTCACATAGCCGATATTCGCTAAAGGGGTTCTTCACTTCAACACCAATAGTTTGGTAGTGGAAGTTGGATTTTTGGTTTTTCAAGGGAGAATTGAAAATTAAAATAAATAACTTTTATTTTAATTATTGAAACATATCATTTGAATTGTAGTGGTAGAAACCATGCAAGGTGGTTGGGAATTTAATTCCCTCCATTAAATTATCAGATACAAGTGGTGTAGCACTTGGAAACCCCAATTAATGACATGAATAAAATATTTAATTAATGAAGTCTTTAAACTTAATTAGGGTGTGATTGGATCCTCACCTCTCATGATGTGGATTTGTGTAAAATTAGTTTGGGGGTAGAACATCCTCAAACAAGGAACCTCTTCCAATGAGATCGAACCTCTGGATCAAGAATGAGAAATTGATGCTCAATCATGGATTGGAAGCATGTTGCGGGAATGATGAATGTCTACATCTCATTCAACATCTCCATCCTCTTCCTCATGCCATCCCCAATGCATGATCATGTTTGGGAATTGTTCATATCTTTCTTCATGATAAATCATTTTTTTCAATCAATGAACTACCTGGTATCAATATATTGTGGAGGGTGCGGGCCAAATAAACATGGCACGATCCCTATGATAAATCATTATTTAACGTGTTAATATTTGGCGGATCGTCGAGTTGAGAAGAACCCTACCATGTCCATGATTACTAATGTCGGCAGGGTGCAAGGCAGTGGCCAGCACATAGGCCGGCTGTGATGGTGGAGGCACGCAACCGCGCCGCTGGAGGAGGCCTCGGCCCCTTGGCCACAACAGAAGAGGATGATGGCCAGAACACCGGAATACCATGTAGAGGAAGGGTGTCGTGCATCCACGAAGCTGGTGGAGGAGGAGGCTGCGGATGTTGAGCTACAACAACACACCAGGGTGGCTGACAACTGACTGACCATGGGAGGACACGCACCTCTCGAAGGGGAGCCAGCCAGATTTCTGGTCGGTCGCATCATGCTGAGCAGGACCCACTCCAGCAGGTCCTGCATTCCAGTAGGCAACACCACATGGAACCGCCCAGTTTGACAAAAGCCGAATGGTCAAACTGTACCATTCGGGAATCCGGGGGGGGGAGCCTCCGCCGAGTGTTGGCAAGGGTGGACCATGCCACGGCGAGCCACCCTGGAAGCGGGCTGCAAAGTGTGCCACACAGAGGGCCATGCCTTGTAGGCTAGACTGTGTCACATCCCATCTTGGATGGACACTAGCAATGTCAGGTCGACCCAAACCTGGTCGGGTTGGCCTGGGCTGGCCCAGACTTTAACTGGTTCCCATCTGGTCCCAAATACGCCTTTTTGGCTGTATCTTGAGAACCGGAAATCTGTTTGATGAACCGACTATAGTGGGAAAATACTTGGATCAATATGGTAATTATTATATGATCTAAATGAGTTTTTGGATAACGTTGGTGTACGGACAGGTTGGATAGAACAATAATCCAACTAGGCTCTCAGAATGGAAATGCTAACAACTTATTGACCGAATGTCTGATTGATGCACCATCTATCGCATTGGTTTCATTATGAAATGAAGGAACGTAGTTATGCATACTCATGTGACTTCATGGAAGTAGACATAATGATCGATGAATTGAGTATGGAATCCTCCCGGAATCATGTGTTCTTAGTGCATTAACCTTGTGGCTGGTTGTACGTGAGGAGTGTTTAGATCCTGTGTGGGTCATCTTTGGATCCTGTGTGGGTCAACGTCTATGGATACTGTGTGGGTCATCTTTAGATCCAGTTTGGGATATCTTTAGATCTTGTGTGGGTCATATCCAGATCCTATGTGGGTCATCTTCAGATCCAATCTATGTTATCTTTGATCGTCTATTGTTCATCATTAGAGATTCTCGACGAAGTAAGATGATCTAGAAATATAGATAATCATCAATATATACATACTTATGTTATACCTAGCGTTATTTGAGTCATTATATTTGGGGTAAAATTATTTGTGGTGATACCTTCATGGTATTGTTTTGTGTGGTGTTACCTTTACTGTTCTTACCTTTGTTCTGTTACATTTGTGTTATTCTTTACTTCGAGGAATAGTTGTGCTTTTGGATAAGGAGTTGGGACTTTTATTTCCCCCTTAATGATATGGGTATAATTGATTACTTATTTATATGTATGGGAATATTACCAAGTGGGGCTTACTATTGTTTTCATGCTTTGTGATTATGGTATTGCATTATGGTTTATCCATTGAATATTTTGTGGTGCCTTTGGGGGTCTCGGGGTCCCTACTGAGTATTTTTATACTCACCTCTCCATGGTCTATGCCCTCACCTTATTTTGACATGTATAGATGATGGACATCATTGTTCAAGGCTGAGTGTTCCTAGAGTGGGTGCTTCTCATAGGTGGACCTTATATAAGGCATACTGCATATACGACTATTCGAGGGATGTACATACCCTTTAGGTAGGATCCTTGGTGGGTGTTCAAAGGTTCTGTTTTCAGTTTTATTTGTAATTTCCAGTTGGGATTCTATTCCAGCCCCTTTACTTAATGTACCCACACTATCTACTATATAATTTTCTTTTTTCTTGTATCTTGTTGTGGGAATGGCTTTGGTTGAGTTTGCTTGTTAAAACGACATTGCCTTACCAGTTGTAGGGATATGCCTTTCTTGTGCAAGTCACCATCCCCTGGCCAATAGAAGGCGGGTTTGGGGTAGTCACGACATGGGCCACGGGGGATGGGTTGTGTCAATCAGGTGTTGGGGTCTCATAAGCATTGAGACATTTTCTCAGGACGTTCTCAATTTGGGATCTCTTGTAGTGAGATCACGAGCACTGACACACATATAGGAACACCACATGTTTCAGGTGTCATTGGATATTCCTATATAAAATCATGTGAAATGGTCTCATGACTTGAGATCATTACCAATGTATGTCATTTGATTTCATACATTGATACAAGATGAAAAAAATGGCATTAAAGTTGTGGAGAGGTAGTTTGTTTCGGATGCGTCATTGGTGGTATAGAAGTGGTTGAATGGTCAAGAAAGAATGTATCTATTCTGGGTAGTCGAAGTAATATATATCATCCCACGTTGATATTGATGGCATTACCCTTATAAGACCATGTACATGGTATTCAAGGATTAATATATCGAGTAAAATTAACAAAAAATAAAGTAAGAAAAGGGTGATGACACATGACTGTATCCTACTTAATGAGATATTACTGCCAAAGAGATTAAATTACCTATTGCGTGTTCGTAGGTTGGTTATCACTACTATGAAAACCCTTATCTCTTCTGGGGCCATGAAGTGTTGCAAGATCAAGCTTTTGGTCTATGAATAATATTCACAACTGTCAAGATAAGAGCCACACAATAGCATATTCAAAAATCATTCCTATTCCATTCAATAAAGGTTTGGGACATGGTAGGCCCTGCCATTGCTGTCTGGGATTTTTCCAATGAAAAAATATCAGCATTGTAATAAATAAATTCGTATTATTCTAGTTTAGAATAATTAGTGTTGAATTTATTTAACAAATTTATTTACAAGTAAATACATGAAAAGAAATATAAATTTATGAATTTTAAATTATTAATGGATCAATTAATATTTACGGGAGCGACGAGTTAAGTAAATGACTTAGTTATTATCATATAATATAATTTAATACATTACAAGTGAGTGATAAAAATATTTATGACTCAAATAAGTAGTCATCAAATGTCGTTTATAGTGCACTACTAATTCAGGGGTCGTGATGGCGTTTTCAGGTAATTAATTAACAGCTATATATATAAGAGGAGAGGATATTGCTTATTACTATTTGAATGGTGATTCTCTATCCTCTCTTATCTCCCATGAGTTAGAGATAGATTCTCAGATCTAAGGATCTTGGATCAAGCCCTTTCTCAGGAATCACAAACAATGCGATGCAGTGATCTTTGGAGTGTTGAAGCTGACCTTGAAATTCCACGCTAGCCCCCAGATTATGAATAACGTAACTCTTGTGGATTCCTCAATGTGTTTGTGGATGATCGAGAGGTGTTCGACTTTGGATTCTTTGAGCAGCAATTGCCAATGACAAACATTAGATGTGCACTATTTCATATTAATCCTATTATTTTTTCGATTTATTTGGTGCTTAAAATCCATCATTCGGGTTCCTCAGGTATGACTAGGATTCCGTTCAATGATTTCAACATGTTTACATCAATTATCGGTAGAAATTTTTTAAAACCCACATATTTGGGCCTTCCACATCATGCCCATATCCAACACTTTTTCAACATTTTCATCTTTATTTTGAAATACATCTTTGCCCATCCTATAAAACTAACATTACCATCATATGAATGTGTATGAAATGTAGTTTCAGTATTCATTAACCAATTCAATACTAATCTGGATTAGTTTAAGAAGTATAATATTACAACTCCATTCTTAAAATTATATTTTTCCAATAATTTGAATCATAATCCACTCATAATATTTTTCCCATCCACTTAATTCTATGTATTTCTCACAATATTTCACCATATACTCAATTATTGAGGTTTTATTTTTCATTACCTGTGTTATCACCACTATAACTATAATAATTTTCTCATAATTAATATTATCCCTCCTATCTTATTTATTCTGAAATTTCCAACATGGTGCTCAGTTGTAAACATAATTTCCATGACTATAATCATGAACCATTATCTACCAAATGGAATATCATATTTCATAATACAATAAACTACCAATATAAGAAATATTAATTTTTTATAATGTATTCCTAAAATATAATCCTCTTTATTTTACCAAGAATACATGTCTAGGAAAATATAGAATATTTATAGGAATTTCCTTTAGGTTTATCATAATGTATGTCTTCTTCAGAATAAGGTTCCTAATGGTTTTACTAACATATCACTAATAATAACTATAACCCCATTGAAATTCATTATCCCAAGAAACTGTTTATTTATTATAGTGTAATAAAATTACATGAAAGCATACCCTAGATTTCAGGTCTATTATCCTTAATAATCATGTTACATATGTTGTTATAAAATTTTATAAAAATTACAACCTAAAAAAGATACTATTCTTCAATTCCTTCTATTAAATCAATAATGGATAAAAATATTCTTAATTACATGGTAAAATGGGAAAACAATAGAAAGATGGTATCTCAGATTCATAATGAGGGATATAATAACATGTAAATTAAATAACCATGATTGTTAGGAACCATCCTGGGTCTACCCTAAACTGGTCACCCAAGATGATCTGTGGCAAGGCCCAAGAAGTGTTCTTAATCCTACCCGACTAGAAAAAAGTGCCAAGGGAATCATAAGAGACAACAATGTGAATTTATTTTTTCCAATACAATAGTAAAAAAAGAAGTGTTATAAATTAATGTGTATTCCAAAAACAATATAGTTTTTAACATCAAATAACATAAATATAATAGAGGTTCCAAAAAACTAAGTATCAAAATACCGAAAAAACCAGAACAAAACCCAACACCTAAGATATGTCTATGTGAACATGAATATCATCATCTATCAACAACCTACTATCTCCCAAGGCTATTGAATTAAAGCATGAACATGCTGAATAAACAATAAAAATGTCTATAGTCATTAGTAATAAAACATAGTAGGTATACAATACTAAATCTATTCATAATTAATATCTATTAAAAAAAGAGTCATTGATTTCAGGTGTTTAATGCATTATATAAACAAAGGTTTTCCACATTTTTTACACATTATGGAATGAAAATCACAATTCACCTCCCTCAAAAAATTTAGATAAGATTCAATTCATGGAGAGAGTTACGTTCAAAATTAAAAGTGGAAAAGGAACCCAAATTGAAAACACGAATTTGTAATGAATAGTGGAAAATTGGAAAACACATTTTCTTTAAAAACATATCTCTTGAAATAAATTTAACAATAAACCACTTTCACAATTTACCATGATAACACAAAAGCCACACACAAATTATATAGTCCCACATCGAGGGAAATAGGATAATAATACTAATGTTTAAGAAACATAGGAATACCTAGGAACACAATGAAGGAAAATGAAATACTATACATATAACACGTCATGAAGGAATCCCCTACTCTATGATATCATATTTCCCTGACGCTTGATCATCTCCCTACCTAGCTTGTTCATGTGGTCCAATACCCTAGCAATAACCTGATGTATCCACCTGATAGGGGCTTCTAGAAAGTATAATAACCATGAATATTGCAACCAACATCCTCATAATTCCTTTAAGCTATGATCAGTTCCCATGTTATGTTTCATAGGGGGTGTTACATACAATCTAAACAATGATCCACAAACATATGTACATATACACATAACACAAATCAGCACCACACTGACCACCTCAAGGGATATGCCTTACCTTAAAATAAATATTACGTTAGGGAGGTCCCATATCGAATACTCTCCCCTCTCATGATCAACCAACAAGGTTAATTACCTACACCAATTAGGGTTTTCTGACTAACCATTTTCAAAATTCCAAATGGTCCTTTCAACATATTCACATATCAAATATTTCTTGGAAAACTACACGTAGAACCATTTCATTCCAAATCCTTTTAGAAACCCATTTGAGAAATAGAAATCATCAATTTTTATCAAAAATACAATTAACAAAACCAAAACGTGCTTTATAATTTTCAAACCATTGGAAATATCCAACCGAGATAATTAAAAAACACATGCTGTGAAAAAATCAGCAAATAAAAACCATACATTCAATAAAAATTAAGAAAAATACATCATATATCACCGAATTATTATTATAACATTCATAAATCATTAATTAACTATCAAAGAGATTGTGAAAAGAAATATTCTCTGAAATCATACATTTAAAGGAAACCTACAAATGGATCCAAGATCATTTGGTGATGAACTTATGGAATCCTATGGAAAAATCATTTTCACTTCATCCACACCAATGTGAGGCTATATCGAACCTCGTGGAGCACATATAAGGTAATAACTCCAAAAATAGAGCAACCCTAGCCATGCAATTCTATCAACACGGAAACATGGGTTATGGTAGAAGAGAAAATGGGTGAAAAGAAAACGATAAAGTGACGAGATCCCTAAACATTCAATAATGGTGATTATTTATGAAAAAACCACCTCAAAATCACATTTGAGAATCTTGGAGGAGAAAGAATTCTATATGTTGGAATCAAAGTAAAGGGAGATCAAATATTTATTCTAAGGAGAGAAACACTGATTAAAAAGAATAAAAAACCCCAAAATACAGTTTCCCAAGTGTGCATCATGGTTAGCTAACAATGTTTGAAAAAATGTGTTCAAAGCGTGTGATTTCCCATAGTATACAGATGGAGGGGATTCGGACATTGGATTCATAGTTATCTAAACTGTTCACAAACCATTTGAGCCTCTACCCACTTACTACATGGTTAAAGTAACAGTGCACCTAAACCATGCTACAAGGAAATGTCCCCAAAAAATTACCATTTTCACCCCAAAACTCTTCTAATGTAATGGTATAAACAAAAAAATAATCATACTGCGTAAAAATTTACCATTGGGATTGCAAAACTAAACTTACATGACATAACCTCCTCACTCCTTCCCTTTAACAAAAGACAAGGCCAAAACCAACCAAAACATTCATGTATGAATATTTTAATCAGGAAGACAAGAAAACCCCAATTTAAACACAAAAATGCCTGGAACTAATCAGGAAAACTAAGAACTAAAATAATAATAATAAAATTATGGAATTGAAAAATTGTGTGTTAATGTTTTCCCCACCTATACACTTTTACCCCCCGAAATCCACCTCAACTTCGAGTTGATTGATTATAGACAATGGATTTCAATATCCACATAATCCAACTTCCCAAACCTAGATAACCTCTACCACAACCAAAAATAACTTTGGCCTCTAGCCCAAAACAATTCAACCATCTAAAACTAGTTCATACCAGACCAACATCTAAATTTAAACCTCATTCTAAATATGGGATGCTGGAAGGGACTCCCAACAATTTGGAATCAAATAACACAGATCTAGTTTTGGAATAAACCACATTGAGATATTCATTCGGTCTCCACACCATAAATATCCAACTATCCTAAACAGATAAACCATGCCATGATGGAAAGTCCAACAAAAACCAACACATTAACTCCCCCAACAAACCCCCCTTCCACCAAAAGGGGAGGAGGGGGGAGGAAACAAAAGAAACATGAATCCAAGGGACAACCAAAACCCCAATGATCCACAATGAGGAAGATTCCAAAATATTGAAAATACTAATAACAACATTTATACCATACACACCCCACTAGAGGGGATAAAAATGAGGTAGAGCTCCCAAAACCCATCAGGGATTCCAACTTTGAGAAAAGCATCACTCCCAATACTATGGATGGAGCCATTAAGTTTAAAGCATATAAAACCCCTCAATAATGATCTGACAATATATGATAAAATAAATAGGAATTTAATGTATTGAAATGAAAGACACCTCAACATATAATTTAAGAAATTTATATTTTTTGAATGAAAATATGATTACAATAAAATCAGAGCTCTCATAAAAGTCATAAAATCCATCCTTACAAGAAAAAGAGAACCTAAATCCAAAAAAAACCATCAAGGATGACTAATTCATACAGAAAAAAAATATAATAATTGATACTCTTAACAGATCCCAATCATTACCATAGGCTTGGATATAGACTGGGGTGTCTTTTGAAGAGTTGGTTCTGGCTCCAAATCATTTCTTAGAATCACCCCGATAAAATAACTAAAAGTGACACAAGAGTCCATAGGTGAGGAAGGGTCTTCGAGAAATTTGGCATACTGGATTTTTATGTCCATTCATATGATGATGAATACATATAATGACATTGTGCCGTAAAGTGGTCGATGAGTGGTCTGGTGGCTTCTAAATTTCTATTCCAGCACCACCTGATCCAAGGAGCTAACCATTATTATTATTTTAATCACTATCACCACATCCAAATTCTGGAAAAAGAGTCACCATCTCAAGCCCTCTTGATATATAATCTTCAAAAAAAAGTCTTACATCACCACATTAGAGAATGTGGTTAAATAGAGATATGAATCCTTTGAATATTGCTCAAAACGGAGCCCAAATTTGAAATGTCGAGTCTTCATAGGATCATTCACAACATACCCTAGATAATATGTAACTATATATACAATGTGATGGTAGAACTCCAACACTGATCCAATTCCAATCTAAATAAAGAATGTCCCCATATTCGTCCTCACCATTATCAAATTTTTAAGGTATTGTTGGTTAAATGATGACTTGAAGAACTCCCAAGTACGATTTATATGAGGTTTTTCGTTAGACACTATCTTCCACCATTTCCATGATGGACCTTCTAGCATAAAGGTAGAAAAAATTACCATTAAAGACTCGTGAAAATCAAAGTAACTGAACTCTCCCACAATCAACTTCACCAATTGCTCTGCTTCATGAGGATCTACATGACTATAAAAGAAATGATGGTTCATCTATCAAAGTTGAAAATTGTAGTACATGGATGGATCAACTGGATATTTTTCTAAAGGTGTATCTCCCAAAGATAAACCTTTGTAATCGATCAAAACATTTTGGGTGCTGACACTAAGAAACAAGAATGTAAGGAAATAAATCCGGACAAATCCCTAATTGAGAATTTATTAGTCTTAAAAAACTACATAACAGGCATCACACCCATAACCAAAAAATACCAAAGGATACCCACATCTTCTTTTCCACATTCCAAATAGATCATTCCACCCTGTTTTTCTCATTATCACACACTTGAGAATTGTGTATGGTTTGGCAGTATGGTTTCCCTAATGTCTGCCAACCGTGCATCCCTTACAGGAAACCATGGACACCTACATGGTTTGGACATACTATTTTGAAAATTGGGAGCCAAAATTGCTATTGGGTTCTATCCCATATAAGATTATTCTTCATGATTTAATAAAGGTTTGATAAACCGTTCATAAGATGTGTAACCTCAATTAATAAAAATCATGGCTCGCATGGTTACCTGGATAAAGACGTACGATTTTGTGAAACTATTCCCTAACCATAAACTAATAGAAAACACCAAGAAATTAAAAATTATATTGGAATCAAACCTATATCAAAAGATTTAAACTACGGAAAAAAATAATGACTCTCAATAAAAAAAATTCACCGCATTTAAAACTTTTCCACCAATACTAGAAACCTTATTTCATTGAGAATCATTTAAATAAAAACTCATTTCGTATTATTGAGAATAAATTCCAAAAAACTACCAAATATGAAAGTCAATTTTTCTGAAAAATGACATTAATTAACTCCATATTTAGGTTATGAAAACATAATCACCTAAAACCATTTTCGTTTCTCCCCAAAAATCATTTAAAAACCCATCTATTTTAATCCTCTCTAAAATTTAGTTATTAAAATATATTGTTCACTTTATTAAACAAATTAATTACCACGTTAATTCATCAATTCAAAATGCTAAAAAAATTATTTTAATTACCAAGGAAGACCCAAAACAATTCAAAAGGGGGAACTACTTTCAATGGATGACTCAGATATATGGTTGTCTGCCATTAGATGGTCACACCACCATCCGAGAGAGTATTATAGGGAAAGGTCCCCTACTACACATTTCTTGATATGCCCTTCAAACTACCAAATGCCACATTCCCAACTACCTTGTTATTTCTCAACATCAAATAATCCACAACAACAAACGACCCTATCAATCCCAAACATCCAATTGTTACTCGAGGATCGAACAATATAGGGTTCATGACGTCCTACTTGTTCCAACACCTCATGTCCCAAAAATCTTACTCTATCAACCTTGACACCCACAAATAACAACATAGACTTTAAAAAAAGGTCTTCAAAAAAGACAACTTCACTCAAATACCATTTTGTCAAGAACCAACCCTGGTCGACCCTAAACCGGTCACCCAAGCCGATATGTGACATGGCCCGAGAAGTGTTCTCGATTCTATAGGGCTAGAAAAATGCACTTATGGCCTTATAAAAGACTACAATGGAATTGGGTTGTCCCAGTGAAAAAGTAAATAAAATTATAAAAATAAATAAAAGAGTATAATAATCACAATATAGTTTTCATATATGAGTCATTAACATAAAAAGAGGGTAAATAACACTATGGAACAAAATACACCAAAAAAATAAAACTGATTCTGATTGCCATTCCATTTCTATATGACCCCAATAGTCACTCTACAATCCACAACCCACTCTCACCCAAAGAGATTGAACCAAATATCTAACCTATAATAGAAGATAAAACAAAAAAAGGCTATAGGCGTGAGTGTTATAGGTTTTACCCACATTGTTTCCTTATAGAATGTGTAAGGACCCGAAATTTTGAATAAATATTGTTTCCTAATTATTTGTGTTATTTTATTTTATTTTTTATACTCAACAAAAATGTTTCATTTGATAATGTGAGTATAATTAAAATGAGACCGTTGGGCTTTGACTGTCATATGTCCATTGTTCAATATGACCACTAGAAACTAAACATTTTGATTATTGCCTCTAAATACAAGCAATCATGGTTAATTATTATAGAAAGAAGATTTGATGGCCTCACCCAGTAGTATTGGACCGATCGAAGCCCATATAACAGAACATGGGTAGGAGGTAGCACCAATAGGCTTTTATCTGGACCAAACCCAAGCCGAACTTCATTGTGTGAAGATAGAACAGAATCGCCTTTGTGAGAAGTTCAAACTAATATAAATTACTACTCGTGCGATGTTGGCCGAGCCTCCCTCAGATTCTCTCACCTTAGCACACCTTTCACTTAGGTCCTATGCTGGTTTGATAAGGGGATATGTAAGGAGACCATAACTGCCTCGTGTAATCCTTTGTTTTAAATAAAAACTGGTATTTCTTCGTATGATTGTGTTTATGAATTTTCAAATGTCCGGATAAATATAGTATGAATATTTTTGATGAATTTTAGAGAAAGGATATTTTAAAAATGTTTATGTAAACCTTAAATAAATAAAAATGTGTATTGATTTTCATAAAATGGTCTTCTACAAATTTGTCCAGTATTAAATTTAGAGTCTAATAAGATCAACATAATTTTTGATGAATAGTAAATTATGAATAGTGATTTTATGCTTAGGATTAGTAATGTGACCAAATGGATTAGTAATCTCACTTAATGAAAGTATTAATATAATCTATGTACCTTGATTAAGTAATTTGATTCACTATAATGGTTAAAAAACGGTTTCACAAAGTATTATTCAAGTATTAGTTTTTTCGGGTGAATAGTGTTTTTTTAAATTAAAAATTAAATTAAAAATATTTAGAAATTTATTTTTATAAAATGGATTTCATTTTTGAACTCAGAGCCTCAATATTATGTTGAGGTAATTTTTGGGGTTTTTTCTGAAAAAATGAAATTTCGGTGAATAGAGTTTTTATTTAAAAAATAAATTAAAAATATTTAAAAAATTATTTTTATAAAATGGAGTTCATATTTGAAATCAGAGCGTTGATATTTGGTTAAGGTGAAATTTTGGGATTATTCTGAGAAAGTTGAATTTTCGATAAATAGTGAAAATACAGTTTTTAAGTTACGGGTGTCTAATGACATCATTAAATGATGTATTAAGTATTTAATCAATATGGTAAACTTATGAATAGTATGATAAGGTATGAGGTGTCCCATGTGGCCAATACAATGGGAAAATACCGTGGGCAAGCCCATGGTTTTTCCAAAACCACTAATGAGGTGTCCCTTGCCCATTAATGCCTTGTCCCCTCACTTTCCCTATAAATACCAAGCCATCCTCTCATCCATTAGACTCACCACTCTCCCCCAACGAAGTTATGGTCTCATTACCTATAACGACCCATACTTTACATACATTGTAAATACTTCAAAATTGAAGCACACTTATTACAACATATGACAAATCCACAAAGGACCGTATAGGTATAGTGTCTTTAGAAACTGGGAAACATAAACAACTGGTTCATAAATCTTCTACAGTGCCTCCCATTTATTTCATCATATCTAGGGTCCCTTTTAGCAGATTCTACTTAATATACATCTTCCTGACCTGGGAAAAAAAAACATAAAAGGGTGGGCTCAAATGCTCAGTAAGGGCAAATAAAGGAAATAAAAATCATATCATATCTTTTTGAAAATCATAACCTGAAAAAGAGATCATAAAATCATAACATGGAATAAATCATAGAAGTGAAAATGAGATCCCCATAATCATAACATGAATCTTGAAACTTTGTGGAATGCACACATAATCATGGAATATCATTTCTTGTTACTCATGACTCATTGCCAAGACTATCTTAGTGGACAAAGTCCCTTTCGGAATCGAGTCACCCTCGTTCCAGTCCTGTTTCACTGAACTGGTATAACCTACCGTTCCAGCCATGTCTATCTCATGAGATATAAAATCTTTACCCAATGCATTGGAGGGAGATATAGGTCCCACCCATCTTATAATGAATCCTTTCTTATGTGTGCCACATAATCATAAATCCTACATCATCGCATAACACATGTAACAAAAATGGGATTCTTGAAACACCATGACATCATAAAAAAAATCATATAAGATAAAGGAATTCATAAAAATAATTCCATAACAACATGATCAAATCAATGTAATAATAGGGATAAAAAAACAGAACCCTTTATTAACTTAGATAAAAAATAATTTTGATAAAACACTTGAACTCCATTATTGAGGAAAATATCCTTTTTTCTTCAAAAACATTTTTTCCTTACTTAACATGTCATAAAACTTTAAACTAAAAGAAGTTGATTAAAAATAAACTTTAAAACTTGTAAAGTAAGATTCTTGGAAATAATGTTTTAAAAATCCATTCTTGCCGTATAAGTTAAAAAAACATTCTTCGTACTTTTGTCAGAAAAGTCAAAAAGTACCTCATATGAAAAAAAAGATTCCTTTCATATCTTTTACTAAAAACTCACCTAAGCGTAAAATTGGATTTAAACAATTGGAGGTGGATGGAAATAATATTACATATTTAGGAAACATGGATGTGGATGATAAAATACACCCCAGTAAATACTAAAGTATAAACAATCTCGGATAAAAATGAGATTGTGATATTTCCCTTACTTTAGGTCCGATTTTGCTTTGTACGTGTCCGAAGCTCCTGTATAATGGTTTAAATAATGTTATTTACTTATTCCAGAATCATACATATTGATATGATATAATATATGGTCATATTTTAGCTTCTTGTTAGTAATATTTCATTGTTACTTGTTACTTGCGTCTTTATCGCCTTTTGTTCTTATGCGTGTTTTGCCGAATACATTCTTATTCTTCTTTTAAGGTTATATATACCTTATATCCAGAATGGTATTAGTGTAACATATATCATATTTATTCATTCAATTAATTTATATAATTACTATGTAATGATGATCATGTAGAACGAGTCGCATCACATCGTGGAGACGGTATTTCGTACGTACGCACGAGTGATGATATCGTTCCTATGATCGTGGAACTGTATTTGAATATATGTATATTATTTCAGTATCAATATTACTTTATAATAATCATAAATAGTTACTCATTACACCATTATACCCATCCTTGTAAAGTGATGTTGGAAAAACAGATTACACCACGGCGTGGAGACGGTATTCTGTACGTACACACGCGCGGTGATTTCATTTTTCCGTAGGATGGATAGAAGGTGAATTAGGGTTTTTTCATATTTATAATAACATATCAGTATGTAAGTAATATTGATGTTATTACTTTATCATGAAACAACTAAAGAATAAGAAGTTGAATAAGAAAGAAATTGAAAAGATCGGTAATGGATATTACCTCTTCTTTGGAACGCCTCTTTGAATCCTCCACTTAGGGAACTAAGATTGGTCTATGAAGAAGACCAAGACCTCTAGTATTATTCTAGGGAAGTGTAGAGGAGAAAATGGCAGGGGTTGGCCGAGCATGATTGCTCAAATTGGTGTGAGGAGGAGGGGGAGGAGGTGCCCTTTTATAAGGGAGGAGAGGGGCACCTTAGGAATATCTCAAAATATTATTTTATATTAAAGTCAAAATCAGTTTATAATGGTTCCAAAGGGTCTTATTTCGAAGCTAAAGTGGGGATGGGTCTAAATACTATCAACCAATAGGATTTAGACAAGTTTAGGGAATTATTTTAACCTTATCAATTAGATTTAACTCTAAGTTAAATAATTTAACTTTCACCGTGTCTTTTTGTTTTCTTTCACTATATGGTTAATACACTTACTATAACATGCCAAACGAACCCAAAATTGTTTATTATTAATATATATATCCTTATCTAAGTCATTTTGTCGAACCATAGATTTTTAGGAATAAAATAACAATTAATAATATAATATTTGATTTAAAAACTATTTTGTGTCAATTTTGACACTATTTGATATATGATTTTTGTGAAAGCCATAATAGAATGATACGTTCGAACAAAGTTGATTAAATCAACATTAATATATCATAGTAACATATAAAATTAGTTTAAATCACAAAAGTCTCAAATTACATTTTTTTGGTGTTTATAACATCAATTATGTCAATATTTCATTAATAAGATAATTACTGCATCATCATTGTGTCATAAATAAATTAAATTATGTAATGTCTAGAAATTACAAATAAAATACCATTATGTATGAAATCTTTTTATCTTTCTAATTAATATTTATAGTCGAATTTATCTTATGTATAACCCCATATTAAAAATGATTTACTTATTAAACTTTGATTTTAACTATTTTAACCCTTCTTTAAATAAATTAATAATAAATGTCCTAATCTAATCCAAGTGGGCCTAAATGGTCATATTTTTATTACTAAGTTTGTTTTTGGTCGAATTACACTTTTCCAATAGAATTAGGACATGTGTTAGGGTAATATTAATATCATATTTACCCTTAGTTACCCTATTTACTATTAACCGCAGTAAAAAAAAGTAAAAAGTTACTATTAACCAAAAATTATTTTCATCTCATTGAACCACATTTTAGTCCTTGATATTAACCGTGTCTCTCGGATTTTCGAAATTCCATTCACAGATGTGGTAAAATTAAGTTTTATGCAAAATTCAGTTTTTAACCTACCACTTAGTGGTTTCACTATTCATCAAAAATTGAAAGTTTTCAGAAAAATACCAAAATTTCACCGTAGGCTAATTTCGATATTATGAGTCCAAAAATGAAGTCCATTTTGAAAAATAAAATTTATAAAATTTCAAAAAGTGGTTATTACTATTCATAACGGCTAGTTTTAATAGCATATTGTTGTTTAGTGAAACTCGGTATTGCATACGACGCAAGCTATCGAGGAAGGTCGCGATGGCGTGTAAAGCAAGCCAAGCATGTGTTGTGTAGAAAAAGATTACTTTGATGATTTATATAACATAAAAGTCTCAGGTGTTACATTCTACCGCCCTTAAAAAGAATTTCGCCCTCGAAATTTGTCACTTTGTAACAAAAAAATGAGGATACTTCTCCCTCATCATATCCGCAAGCTCCCATGTAGCTTCTTCAAGTTGGTGGTTCCTCCAAAAAAAAATCACCAATCGAGTGGTCTTGTTTCGTAGGGCTTTTTCGCTACGATCCAGAATCTCTATCAGCTGTTCTTCATAAGAAAGATCTTGCTCCAGCGGTACAACTTCTGATCTGAGTACATGTGAAGGATCTGGTATTTACTTTCTCAGGAGAGATACATGGAACACATCGTGAACTTGAGAGAGATTCGGTGGATGCGCCAATCGGTAAGCTACCTTCCCAACACGATCCAGTATTTCGAAAGGACCGATATATCTAGGGCTCAACTTCCCCTTCTTTCCAAATCTCATATCCCTCTTCCAGGGAGATATTCGTAAGAACACTTTATCACCCACATCAAACTCTAGGTCTTTTCTTCGGTTGTCGGCCTAACTTTTCTATCGACTCTGAGCTGCTCTTATGTGTTGTTGAATAGATCTGACCTTTTCTGCCATTTCATCAACGAGATCAGGTCCTAATAGCTTTCTTTCCCCAACTTCATCCCAGCAAGTTGGAGTCCTGCATTTCTTTCCATAGAGAGCTTCATAAGGAGCCATCTGAATACTGGAGTGAAAGCTATTATTATAAGAAAATTCCACCAAAGGTAGGTGTTGATCCCAACCTCCTTTGAAATCCATAGAGCAAGCTCTCAACATATATTCTAGGGTTTGAATTGTTCTCTCAGACTGACCGTTTGTCTGGGGATGATAAGCAGTGCTTAAACTCAACTATGTATCCAGAGTATGCTGAAGACTTCTCCAGAACTTCGAGGTAAATCTCGGATTTCGATCAGATATAATAGAAAGTGGTACTCCATGCAATATTACCACTTCCTTTACATATATCCTGGCAAGCTGATCTAGAGAGAAATCCTCTCTAATAGCAATGAAGTGTGCAGACTTTGTAAGACGATCAACTATGACCCAGATAGCATTATTGCCTTTGGATGTTTTAGGAAGTCCTGTGACAAAGTCCATAGTGATGTTTTCCCATTTCCATTCGGGTATGGGTAATGGTTGTAACATCCCATTAGACTATTGTCTCTCAGCTTTAACTTGTTGACAAACCAAGCATCGAGAGACATATTCAGCAACATCTCTTTTCATGCCATCCCACCAGAAGAACACTTTCAGGTCCCTATACATCTTCGTGCTTCCAGGATGAATAGAGAATGACGAACTATGAGCCTCATCCAGCAGCTCCTTCTTTAATTCGGGGATGGGAGGAACACAAACCCGATTCCTGAACTTTATTATCCCATCACAATCAAGGTTGAATTCAGGAACATTTCTCACATTCTTTTGTAACTCGACATCTTCTTTCTGTTCCTCTTTAATCTTCACATGTATATATGGTTGAACATTCATTTGAGAAAGATAAGATTTTTCCCCTTCCATTATAATTCCACGATCTATCCTTTGTAAATCCATAAATATTGGATCTTTTGTGATCCTCATCATGGATAATGTAGCATGGTCTTGTCGACTTAATGCATCTGCCACCTTGTTTGCTTTCCCAGGGTGGTAATGGATTGAGCAGTCATAATCTTTAATGAGCTCCAACCAACTTCTTTGGCGCATATTAAGCTCATTTTGTGGGAAAATATACTTTAAACATTTATGATCAGTATAAATATCACACCTTTCACCATAAAGGTAATGCCTCCAAATCATTAATGCAAAGATTACCGCAGCCAACTCCAAATCATGTGATGGGTAATTTTGCTCATGGATTTTCAACTGTCGTGAGGCATAAGATATCACCATATCATTTTGCATAAGAACACACACCAATCCCTTCATGGATTCATCACTGTAGATCACAAACCTTTCTCCACTACAAGGCAGTGTGAGCATAGGTGCACTGGATAACCTTCTTTTCAACTCCTTGAAATTCTCTTCACATTCCTATGTCCAGACAATCTTAACTCCTTTCCGAGTCAACTTGGTGAGTGGATTAGATAATCATGAAAAATATTTTACAAAACATCGATAATATCCAGCCCAACCAAGAAAACTTCGAATCTCAGTTACTGTTGTTGGTCTCGACCATCTTTCGATAACCTCTGTTTTTGCTGGATCCACAGATATCCTCTCTTTTGAGATTATGTGACCCAAAAATGCAAATTCTTGAAGCCAAAATTCACACTTGGTAAATTTGGCATAAATCTTCTCCTTTCTCAGGGTCTTCAATATAATTATCAAGTGATCTTCATGCTCTTCCTTGCTCTTTGAATAGACAAGAATATCATCTATAAAGACTACCACAAATTGATCAAGATGGTCTCTAAAGACTCTATTCATTAGATCCGTGATGATAACAGGAGCATTAGTAAGACCAAATGGCATCACTATAAATTCATAGTGTCCATACCATGTACGGAAAGCCGTCTTTGGTATATCCTCCATTTTGACCCTTAATTGATGATACCCTGAACGAAGATAAATCTTGGAGATGTATTGAGCTCCGTGTAGTTGGTCAAATAAGTCATCAATGCGTGGGAGAGGATATTTGTTCTTGATAGTGATCTTGTTAAGTTCTCGATAATCAATGCAGAGTCTCATTGATCCATCTTTCTTCTTAACAAATAGAACAGGTGCTCCCCAAGGTGACGCACTAGGGCATATGAATACCTTATAAAGATTCTCTTGGAGTTGCTTCTTCAATTCCTGCAACTCAATTGGGGCCATTCTATAAGGTGTCTTTGAAATAGGCAAAGCACCCGGTATGAGTTCTATTGAAAACTCAACTTCACGATTTGGTGGAAGACCCGGTAATTCCTCCGGAAAGACATCATCAAACTCCCATACAATGGGCATATTCTTAATCGTGAGTTTCTCACCAACCATTTGAGATAAATAACCTTCATTTAGTGGAATCAAGACCCATAAGATGGAAGGAATTTCCACTGGAAGGTTATGTTCATCCTTGCATTGATAGACGATCGTATATTGATCTGGAATATGAAATGTGACTTCCCTTCTTTGGCAATTGATATGAGCTCCATGTAGAGAACGCCAAACCATGCTAAGAATAACATCAAATTCCACTAAAGGAAGGATCACAAGATTTGCAGGAAGCACTTTCCCACAAACTTCGATCGGAGAAGAATTATAAACTTTTGATGCGACTGTTGTGCCATTAGGTGTTGTCACAGCTAACTCAACATCTAATTGTTGAGGTAATACGGTGATACCCTTAGAAAATTCTTTAGAAATAAAAGAGTGGGTGGATCCAGAATCAAATAAAACATTTGCTACTTTAGAGTGGATGGTAAGTGTACCTTCCACCACTTCGTTATCGTACTCCACATCGCTGATAGAAATTTCATGTGACTTTCCTTTGTCTTTAGCCTTAAGATTTTGTTGACGTAGACCATCATCATCAACCCTTGTATTTGGGCATTGATTGACATAATGCCCCATCTCCTTGCACTTGAAACATTGAAGTGTAGTAGGTTCATTCTATGTATCCCTTCCTTTGTTTGCGTCATTAGACATCTTCTTCCCATTATCACGGAATTCAAATGCCCGATGACCTTCCGTTCCACATTTAAAACATTTACTTGTCCCATTAAGACAACTCCCTCCATGTTTCATTCCACACTTTGAGCATAAGGGAAAGCTCATCTTCTTTTCAGTGTGCTCTTTAGATTTTCCTTTGAATTCCATCTTCCTCTTCTTATCAAACCCATGTGACTGATGGGTTACTCCAATCTCCATCTCGACTTTGAGAGAACATCGAACGATTTCCTCGTAGCTATTGAAGTCCCTTATGGCTAACTCCCTTCGAAGACATGGTTTTAAGCCACTAAAGAATCGATCGATCTTACTCTCATGTTGGATAATAATACCAGAAGCGTACCTCGCAAGTCTTGTAAAATTTGCATCATAGGTACCAACAGATTCATCATCCCTTTGATTCAGTTCAAGGAACTCTTTATCCATCTTTGTTCGGAGAATACGAGGGAAGTACTTATTGAAAAATAAGTTCTTGAACTCGTCCAATTCCAAAGACTCAATTTCATCCCTTTGCCTCGTATTCTTAATAAGATTCCACCATTGATCAGCATCTCCTTCCAAACGATACACTGCTAGGATAACTTTATCATGCTCAGAACATTGAAGAACTGAAAATATCTTTTCAGTAGTGCTAATCCATTGTTCAGAAACTAATGGATCAGTAGACCCGCTGAAAGAAGGTGGACGCTGCCTCATGAAGGATTCAACAGAATGTTGCTCCTTCATTTACTCGTTTGGAAGTCCTGCATGATTCATAGCTTGAGAAAGTTGTGTGAGCATGGATACAAGATTTTCCATTCCATCTCCCATATCGTTTGGTTGATCAGGGGGACAATCATTGCATTGCCCATCGCATTCCGCATTAACACGGTTCCTTTGGGTTCCAGCCATTGACTAAAACCAAGAAGAATAGTGTGAGCAACACTAATTATAATAGGAAAACCACATAATTCAAGAATAAAATTTTCATGCTTAAGGTCTTATCCTAGGTTATTCAAGGCCATTTCTAAAACACTAAGATTGTGTTCTATGCTTAGACTTATCCTTAGGGTTCTTACTAAGGCTTTCACATAATAGTTTCCAATGGTTGACTATACCTTTCCTCTGATACCAACTATAACGACCCATACTTTACATACATTGTTATTACTTCAAAATTAAAGCACACTTATTACAACATATGACAAAACCACAAAGGACCGTATAGGTATAGTGTCTTTAGAAACTGGGAAACATAAACAACTGGTTCATAAATCTTCTACAGTGTCTCCCATTTATTTCATCATATCTAGGGTCCCTTTTAGCATATTCTACTTAATATCCATCTTCCTGACCTGGGGAAAAGAAAACAGAAAAGGGTGAGCTCAAATGCTCAGCAAGGGCAAATAAAGGAAATAAAAATCATATCATATCTTTTTGAAAATCATAACCTGTAAAAGAGATCATACAATATTAACATGGAATAAATCATAGAAGTGAAAATGAGATCCGCATAATCATAACATGAAACTTGAAACTTTGTTTCATGCACACAAAATCATGGAAAATCACTTCTTGTTAGTCATGACTCATTGCCATGACTATCTTAGTGGACAAAGTACCTTTCTGAACCGAGTCACCCTCGTTCCAGTCCTGTTTCACTGAACCGGTATAACCTACTGTTCCAGCCATGACTATCTCATGATATATAAATTATTTACCCAATGTATTGGAGGGAGATATAGGCCCCACCCATCTTATAATGAATCCTTTCTTATGTGTTCCACATAATCATAAATCATACATCATCGCATAACACATGTAACAAAAATGGGATTCTTGAAACATCATGACATCATAAAGCAAATCATATAAGATAAAGTAATTCATAAAAATAATTCCATCATAACATGATCAAATCAATGTAATAATAGGGATAAAAAAACAGAACCCTTTATTAACTTAGATGGAAAATAATTTTGATAAAACACTTGAACTCCATTCTTGAGGAAAATATCCTTTCTTCCTCAAATTTTTTTTTCCTTACTTAACATGTCGTAAAACATTAAACTTAAAGAAGTTGATTAAAAATAAACTTGAAAACTTGTAAAGGAATATTCTTGGAAATAATGTTTTAAAAATCCATTCTTGCCGTATAAGTTAAAAAAAACATTCTTCGTACTTTTGTTAGAAAAGTCAAAAAGTACCTCGTACGAAAAAAAAGATTCCTTTCATATCATTTACTAAAAACTCAACTAAGTGTAAAATAGGATTTAAACAGTTGGAGGTGGATGTAAATAATATTACATATTGAGGAAACATGGATGTGGATGATAAAATACACCCCAGTAAATACCAAAGTATAAACAATCTCGGATAAAAATGAGATTGTGATATTTCCCTTACCTTAGGTCCGATTTTGCTTTGTACGTGTCCGAAGATCCTGTATAATGGTTTAAATAATGTTATTGACTTATTCCATAATCATACATATTGATATGATATCATATATGGTCATATTCTTAGCTTCTTGTAAGTAATATTTCATTGTTACTTGTTACTCGGGTCTTTATTTCCTTTTGTTCTTATGCGTGTTTTGCCGAATACATTCTTATTCTTCTTTTAAGGTTATAGATACCTTATATCCAGAATGGTATTAGTGTAACATATATCATATTTATTCATTCGATTCATTTATATAATTACTATGTAATGATAATCATGTAGAACGAGTCGCATCACATCGTGGAGACGGTATTCCGTACGTACGCACGAGTGATGATATCGTTCCTATGATCGTGGAACTGTATTGGAGTATATATATATTATTTCAGTATCAATATTACTTTATATTAATCATAAATATTCACTCATTACACCATTATACACATCCTTGTAAAGTGATTGTGGAAAAATAGATTACACCACGGCGTGGAGACGGTATTCCGTACGTACGCACGCGCGGTGATTTCATTTTTCCGTAGGATGGATAGAAGGTGAATTAGGTTTGTTTCATATTTATAATAACATATCAGTATGTTAGTAATACTTATGTTATTACTTTATCATGAAACAACTAAATAATAAGAAGTTGAATAAGAAAGAAATTGAAAAGATCGATAATGGATATTACCTATTCTTTGGAACGCCTCTTTGAATCCTCCACATAGGGAACTAAGATTGGTCTTTGAAGAAGACCAGGACCTCTAGTATTTTTCTAGTGAAGTGGAGAGGAGAAAATGGCAGGGGTTGGCCGAGCTTGAGTGCTCAAATTGGTGTGAGGAGGAGGGGGAAGAGGTGCCCTTTTATAAGGGAGGAGAGGGGCACCTTAGGAATATCTCAAAATATTATTTTATATTAAAGTAAAAATCGGTTTATAATGGTTCCAAAGGGTCTTATTTCGAAGCTAAAGTGGGGATGGGTCGAAAGCATATCAACCAATAGGATTTAGACATGTTTAGGGACTTATTTTAACCTTATCAATTAGATTTAACTCTAAGTTAAATAATTTAACTTTTACCGTGTCTTTTTGTTTTCTTTCACTATATGGTTAATACACTTACTATAACATGCCAAAAGAACCCCAAATTGTTTATTATTAATATATATATCCTTATCTAAGTCATTTTGTCGAACCATAGATTTTTAGGAATAAAATAACAATTATTAATATAATATTTGATTTAAAAACTATTTTGTGTCAATTTTGAGACTATTTGACAATGATTTTTGTGAAAGTCATAACAGAATTATATGTTCGAACCGAGTGGATTAAATCAACATTAATATATCATAGTAACCTATAAAATTAGTAAATTCACAAAAAGTCTCAAATTACATTTCTTTTTGTGTTTATAACATCAATTATTTCAATATTTCATTAATAAGATAATTACAACATCATCATTGTGTCATAAATAAATTAAATTATTTAATGTCTAAAAATTACAAATAAAATACCATTATGTAGGAAATCTTTGTATCTTTCTAATGAATATTTATTGTAGAATTTATCTTATGTATAACCCCATATTAAAAATGATTTACTTATTAAACTTTGATTTTAACTATTTTAACCCTTCTTTAAATAAATTAATAATAAATGTCCTAATCTAATCCATGTGGGTCTAAATGGTCATATTTTTACTCCTAAGTTTGTTTTTGGTCGAATTACACTTGTCCAAGAGAATTAGGACATGTTTTAGGGTAATATTAATATCATATTTACCCTTAGTTACCCTATTTACTATTAACCGCGGTAAAAAAAAGTAAAAATTTACTATTCACCAAAAATTATTTTCATCTCATTGAACCACATTTTAGTCCTTGATATTAACCGTGTCTCTCGGATTTTCGAAATTCCATTCACAGAAGCGGTAAAATTATGTTTTATGCAATATTCAGTTTTTAACCTACCACTTAGTGGTTTCACTATTCATCAAAAATTGAATGTTTTTAGAAAAATACCAAAATTTCACCCTAGGCTAATTTCGATATTCTGAGTCCAAAAATGAAGTACATTTTGAAAAATAAAACTTATAACATTTCAAAAAGTGGTTATTACTATTCATAACGACTAGTTTTAATAGCATATTGTTGTTTAGTGAAACTCGGTATTGCGTACGACACAAGCTATCGAGGAAGGTCGCGATTGCGTGTAAAGCAAGCCAAGCAAGTGTTGTGTAGAAAAAGATTCCTTTGATGATTTATATAACATAAAAGTCTCGGGTGTTACATTACCTCCCAAGGAGTCCTCCCATGGTGCTCCCAAGCCCCCAAGGTCCCAACCATTGAGTTTTAAGAGTTATGTTTTAAGGTAAGGGATCTGATCTCTCTCTTTCTTTTCAAGAGATTTCTTTTATGTAATTTCATTTATGCTC
Source organism: Viscum album (assembly GCA_963277665.1). Taxonomy (NCBI): domain Eukaryota; kingdom Viridiplantae; phylum Streptophyta; class Magnoliopsida; order Santalales; family Viscaceae; genus Viscum; species Viscum album. The sequence continues at coordinate 962,960,480 of OY728133.1, read as the reverse complement.
CATGTTATTTTATTAAAGGGTGTTCTTTTATACTCCTATTACTTCCCTTTTAATGTTCACATAACAAGAGATCCCCTCTTACTCTCATTATTTCGTTTTATGAAGTTTTAAGTGGTGCCGTTAGGTTGTCGAAATTTTTGTAACGGATTCTTTCTCCCTTCTCGTTTTTCAAGATCCATTATCATTTAAGTATTTATTGTTCCTTTTTATTATGTTGGGGTATGATATCTAAATTTAACATACTGATATTTTATGATCATATGATGAGATATCCCATTTGATCTCTTCAATTCAGTATTTTGATGTTTTAAGTGGCGCCGTTAAGCTGCCAAATTTTTAAGTGGTTCTTCGCACTTCTCGTTTTGTAGTTCTACTTTCATGTCAGTTCATTCAAGTTCGTTTTTATTATGTTTGGTTATGATCTATAAATTTATCATACTGATCTTTTATGATAATATGATGAGAGACCCCATTTGATCTCTTCAATTCAGTATTTTGAAGTTTTAAGTGGCGCCGTTAGGCTGCCGAATTTTTAAGTGGTCCTTCACCATTCTCGTTTTGAAGTTCTACTTTCATGTCAATTCATTCAAGTTACTTTTTATTATGTTGGGGTATGATCTCTAAATTTTTTATACTGATATTTTATGATCATATTATGTGATACCCCATTTGATCTCTTCAATTTAGTATTTTGAAGTTTTATGTGGCGCTGTTAGGCTGCCGAATTTTTAAGTGGTTCTTCACCCTTCTCGTTTTGAAGTTCTACTTTCATGTCAGTTCTTTCATGTTCCTTTTTATTATGTTGGGGTATGATATCTAAAATTATCATACTGATCTTTTATGATCATATGATGAGAGACCCAATTTGATCTCTTCAATTCAGTATTTTGATGTTTTAAGTGGCGCCATTAGGCTGCCGAATTTTTAAGTGGTTCTTCACCCTTCTCATTTTGAAGTTCTACTTTCATGTAAGTTCTTTCAAGTTCCTTTTTGTTATGTTTTGGTATGATCTCTATATATATCATACTGGAATCTTATGTTCATATTATGAGAGACCCTATTTGATCTCATCATTTCATTTTTTTTGAAGTTTAAGTGACGTCGTTAGGCTGCCGAATGTTTAAGGGATTCTTTCACCCTTCTCCTTTTCAATGTTCTAATTCCATGTCAAGTCTTGAAATATCCTTTTTATTATGTTGGGGTATGATATCTATATCTATCATACTGATCTTTTATATTCATATGATGAGAGACCCTATTTGACATCATCAATTCATTTTTGGTTGAATTTTATGTAACGCTGTTAGGCTGCCAAATTTTCATAAGAGAAATCTTATTTTTGTCTTCCTTTCATGTTCTTCATTTCATATGGTATATTTTCAAATTTCATTACCATGTTATTAAATACCTTATATTCTTTCCCTCTACTGTTTATGGGTCATTTATCATTGTTTGACCCATGTCCTCTCTCTTTTCAACGTTTTCTAAAACCCTGTAACGTAGCCGTTGTGCTGCAGAATTTTCGTCTCAAAATGACTCTCTCTTTTTCTGAAAATTACTTCATGTTATTAAGTGAATAGTCAAAGCTATTATTTCTACATGGTTATTCACATATATACAAAAATTTTCTATTTTAAATTTTGGGATTTAAAAACATGAAACCCACTCTCCCCTTTTGTGGGTTTAAAGTGACGTAAAGATCATGTCTTTAAAGTTGTTTTTAAAATGTTATGATTATGAAATGAAACCCATTTAGTTTTTTCTATATGGGTTATTTAATAAATTTTTGATGATGATATATGTGGCTCACATGATAATAAAGGCTAATTTAAGGCTCCTCCCTGATAGAGCTCCAATGCATTGGGTAATGTTGTAACCACTAGAGATTACAATTTTCACGATACCTTGTTGAATAACCTTGGTAATTTTCAAATGACACCATAGGGATGGACCTTGGTGATATGTTCATGATTGTATATGTTAAATGATGTAGCCTCATCTTCAAATTATGAAAATGTTATTTTTATTATGATCTGCCTCATGATTTCATTTTCATGCCTTAAAGCTCTTTTCATGACCTTATTGAAGTATCTCAAGTACACATGTAAAATGTTTCTCATGTTTCCCTTACTGGGATTTTTGCTCACCCTTTCTTTTGATGTATGTCCCCAGGTTATGTGTGTAGAGAACTGATGCCTGACGTACATGTACATTACATTATTTTTGCGGAATACTTAGTACATAACAAAAACACACACACAAGGATCGTAATAGTTTAGTGTCTTTGGAAACTCGGATTAAAATCTTCTAATCATGTTGAAAGATCTTCAACATCTCCCATAAAGATCTTCCCTTTTTTTACCTAAAACCTTTCTTTATATCCTAGGGAAAAGAAAACATAAAAGGGTGAGCTAAAATGCTCAGTAAGGGTAAACAAAAGAAATATCAATCACATCGTATTCATATGAACACAACATTTTGGAAATCATAACCTGCAAAAGAGAGCATAATTTAATAACATGGGATAAATCATGGTAGTGAAATGTAATCACAATAATCATAACATAAAACGTGAAACTTTGTGGCATTCACACATAATCATAGAGAATCATTTCTTGTTCGTCAAGACTCATCTCCAAGACTATCTTAGTGGAAAAAGTCCCTTTCTGAATCGAGTAACCCTCCTTTCAGTCCTGTTTCACTGAACCGGTATAACCTACCATTCCAGCCATGTCTATCTCATGAGATATAAAATCTTTACCCAATTCATTGGAGGTAGATATAGGTCCCACCCATCTCATAATGATACCATTCTTATGTGTGCCACAAAATCATAAATCATACATCATTTCATAACCCATGTAATACAAATGGAAATCTTAAACATCATGACATCATAAAACAATTCATATAAGAGAAAGGAATTCATAAAAATATTTCAATCACAAAATAATCAAATCCATGTAATAATAGGGATAGAAACAGAACCCATTATTATCTTAGATGGAAAATAATTTTGATAAAACACTTGAACTCCATTCTTGAGGAAAATATCCTTTCTTCTTTAAAAACATTTTTTTCCTTTCTTAACATGTCATACAACTTTAAACTAAAATAAGTTTATTAAAAATAAACTTGAAAACTTGTAAAAGAAGCTTCTTGGAAATAATGTTTTAAAAATCCATTCATGCCGTATAAGTTAAAAAAACATTCTTCGTACTTTTGTCGGAAAAGTCAAAAAGTACCTCGTACGAAAAACGACAAAATATTCCTTTCATTTCTTTTAATAAAAACTCACCGAAGGGTAAAAATGGATTTAAAAAATTGTAGGTGGATGGAAATAATATTACATATTTATGAAACATAGATGTGGATGATAAAATACACCCCAGTAAGTACTTACGAATAAACAATCTCGGATAAAAATGATATTGTGATATTTCCCTTACCTTAGGTCCGATTTTCTTCGTAAGTGTCCGAACCTCCTGTATAATGATTTAAATAATGTCATTTACTTATTACAGAATCATATTCATTGTAATTATATCATATATGGTTCACTTATGACTTTATATTACCCGTTCTTTTGTAAATTCCATGTTAAAGAGCGTTTTGGGTAAAATTGTTTCATTTGTCGTCCGTGTTTTGACTTGTAATTATTCATCTGATTACTTAGATCATGATTACATAATTCCAGAACATAAAACATGATATATATATATATATATATATTCATGATATACATATATATAATAAATCATTAAATGGAAAGAAATACACCGTTCATGGAGACGGTAGTCCGTACGTACGCATGAACGTTGTTTTCGTTTCCTTATTGAATTGAATGGAATACATATAAATATATAAATAAATCCAGTATAATTATTATGTCATATATTTCATTAGTACTTATTATATATACTTTATAATCATTCATTAATGGTTAATCATTGACAATGAATCTCATTGCGTCGTGGAGACGGTAGTCCGTACGTACGCACGAGCGATGATATCATTCCCATGGTCGTGGAATTGCGTTGAAGTGTATATATACTATTTCAGTATCAATATCACTTTATAATAATCATAAATAGTTACTCATTAAACCATTATACCCATCCTTGTATGGTGGTGGTGGAAAATAGATTACACCACGTCGTGGAGACGGTATTCCGTACGTACGCACGCGCGGTGATTTTATTTTTTTCCATAGGATGTATAGAAGGTGAATTAGGGTTGTTTCATATTTATAATAACATATCAGTATGTAAGTAATACTTATGTTATTACTTTGTTATGAAACAACTAAAGAAGAAGAAGTTGAAGAAGAAAGAAATTGAAAAGATCGGTAATGGTTATTACCTCTTCTTTGAAACGCCTCTTTGAATCCTCCACTTAGGGAACTAATATTGTTCTTTGAAGAAGACCAGGACCTCTAGGATTATTCTAGGGAAGTGGATAAGGGATTTTGGAAGAGGTTTGCCGAGCATGAGTGCTCAAATTGGTGTGAGGAGGAAGGGGGAGGAGGTACCCTTTTATAAGGGAGGAGAGGGGCACCTTAGGAATATCTCAAAATATTATTTTATATTAAAGTCAAAATTGGTTTATAATGGTTCCAAAGGGACTTATTTAGAAGCTAAAGTGGGTATGGGTAGAAATCCTATCATCCAATAGTACTTAGACAAGTTTATGATATTATTTTAACCTTATCAATTAGATTTAACTCTAAGTTAAATAATTTAACTTTTATTGTGTCTTTTTGTTTTCTTTCATTATATGGTTAATACACTTACTATAACATGCCAAACGAACCCCAAATTGTTTATTACTAATACATATATCCTTATCTAAGTCATTTGGTCGAACCTTAGATTTTTAGGAATAAAATAACAATTAATAATATAATCTTTGATTTAAAAACTATTTTGTGTCAATTTTGACACTATTTTATATATTATTTTTGTGAAAGTCATAACAGAATTATATGTTCAAAAAAAGTTTATTAAATCAACACTAATATATCATAGTAACCTATAAAATTAGTGTAATTCATAAAAAGTCTCAAATTATATTTATTTTGGTGTTTATAACATCAATTATGTCAGTATTTCATAAATAAGATAATTACTGCATCATCATTGTGTCATAAATAAATTAAATTATTTAATGTCTAAAAATTACAAATAAAATACCATTATGTAGTAAATCGTTTTATCTTTCTAATGAATATTTATAGTAGAATTTAGCTTATGTATAACCCCATATTAAAAATTATTTACTTATTAAACTCTGATTTTAACTATTTTAACCCTTCTTTAAATAAATTAATAATAAATGTCCTAATATAATCCAAGTGGGCCTAAATGGTCATATTTTATTCATAAGGTTGTTTTTGGTCGAATTACACTTATCCAATAGAATTAGGACATGTTTTAGGGTAATAGTAATATCATATTTACCCTTAGTTACCCTATTTACTATTAACCGCGGAAAAAAAAGTAAAAAGTTACTATTCACCAAAAAATTATTTTCATCACATTGAACCACATTTTACTTACTGACATCAACCGTGTCTCTCGTATTTTTTAAATTCCATTCACAGAAGCGGTAAAATTAAGTTTTATGAAAAATTCAGTTTTTTAACTACCACTTAGTAGTTTCACTATTCATCAAAAATTGATGTTTTTCAGAACAATGCCAAAATTTCATCCTAAGAAATATTTTATATTCCGAATTCAAAAATAAAGTCTATTTTACCAAATTCATAACATAGTAGTTTCATTAATTATTTTTATAATTAAATCCCGCTGTTAAAACAAATAGCGTGTTTTTAAGAAACAATATCTATCAAAAGATTGACATTTGATTATGTCTGGTTTAAATGTGAAATTACAACCAATGACCAACATTGTATTAAATTGTAAAAATATATTCTAAATATACATTAAAACCACTCAAATTAATAATTTATCACTATTAATTATTTCGATTAAAAAAGTTGTTTTTAATTAAAATTTAGTAATTTTCACTATTCATCAGAATATGAAAGTTATCCGAAATGTACCAAAATTTCACCTTAGGCTAAATTCGATACTCCGAATCCAAAAATGAAATATATTTTGAAAAATAAAATTTACAAAATTAAAAAGTGGTTATTACTATTCATAACGGCTAGTTTTAATAACATTTTAATAGCATATCGCTGTTTAGTGAAACTCGTTATTGCGTACTACACACGCTATCGAGGAAGGTCGTGATTGCGTGTAATGTAAGGCAAGTCAAGGATGCGTGTTGTGCAAGCTCCTTTTGGTGTAGCGTACAACACAAGACATTAGTGAAATAAAAAGAATATTTTTCATAAAATCTCGGGCTGTTACATTCTACCCCCCCCCCCCTTAAAATGAATTTCACCCTCGAAATTCGTCAGGGTTATAAATGGTTTACTATTCGAAATATTATTTAATAGAATCCCACATCTTAAAAAGGAATACCAAAACATGGCTTTAAAAACTAAAGTATGAAATGTAACGATTACCCAAATAAACTAATCGCTGGGTTTCCACATAGGTAAAAATATGGATATGGAAGAGAAATTTAACCATCATGTTCTGATGGAGAGTGGTAGAGAACATGGCTATGGAAAAGCCAGTAATCACAAATCCATAGATTTGTGATGATATAAGGTACCATCTGATTCATCAGGTATAAGATAACTAGGACAACATTTTTGGTTTTCAAGATCATTTCCCTAAAGTTGAAAATTTGAATTAGAATAAATACTTACTTTATTTTGGTACAATCTCACTGTTGTTCGTGCCTTGAACAATTTCAACTTCATCTCTTAAATAAATGAAGTGAATTTGTTATTCGTGAAGTGTTAGCAGATTATGTGATAGAATGACGGGTCATTCCATCTGTCTCAAACAAAAGGTTAGCAAAAATTATATACATAAGTCGGTCTATAGTGAGATTAATCATATATGGTTCCTAAAATGGACTTATACTTCATATATCATACTGCTTAATATAATAAAACTAGTTTCTACTAAACAAGGACTTCCTGTAGGCCAGTGGTAGGCGATAAAGGCCAGTCGCACTTCAGTTGTGGGTTCGATTCCCACAGCCTTGTCCGACGCGATGGGATGTCGCCCGTCCTGCAGGTTGTCCTTTTTCTAAAACTATATTACTATAACATCCCATCAATAATATAAAAAATATTCTATCCTTAAACAATACTAACTTATGTCCAACATAATCCATTCTAATATTTAGGCTTATCCATAATACTGCAGTCCACTCTCATGATATAGTGACAACGATTAACAGAGATTTAATACTGTCGTTGATCCCCACATATAATAAGATATGTCTTGTTGGTCACATTCCAAACATTCAAAGGCCTTAATCATGTATTCTCTTGAATACCCATTGAACCATAGTGAAAACTTGAATGTAGTTAAAAGTTAACACCTTCCACATTCCAAAATACTCAAAATTCTATATACTCAAACCAGGATAACACTTAGTCCTTATATTAATCATGAGCTCATTAATACTGTCAAACATTTCATTTTCTCCTTATCCCTTCATTATGCGCATATCATCTGCTTTCAAAAATATTTGAATCACTTTTCATGGTTACCGGTACCTTAAAATTATTGAAAACCACAATAGAATAATACAACAATAAAAGTACCTCAACAACATTATTCTTGAATACCAATACATAAACACTTCAATCCATCCTCTTCAATTATTGTCCTAGAATAAGTCCTTCCTTGATTTAGATGTAACTTTTTAGGTCAGGGCATTGAGTTGGGTAATGCCCATGTTCTCCACAAATAATGCATTGAACTCCATAACAGTCTGTCACTCTATGACCCTTTTCTCCACCTAGATAACATTGGTTCCTCCATTTGAGGTATTCCTCAAGGTTCTTCTTCCCTTCTTTAGAAATCTCAATCTTCTTTTCTTTATGCTCCTCAACATGTGAACATGCATAATAGTTTATCTTCCTCTTCTTTGATGAATTAGTCATACCACTAAATTTCACATTGTTAATCATATATCGCGACGACTGATTTGGCATAATCACAAGATCTTTCTCTATATTAATTACACAATTTTGTTGCTCATAGTCACCAATTTGTCCATTGGATTCAATATTAACCGAATTCCTTCTGGTTCCCTCCATTAACTAAAACACAAAAAGAATCTGGTGAGAGGCAAAAATCATGCTAGGGAAAACAACATAATAAAGGGGGAGTACCTTCAATATCTAACATCTTAGGTTTAATTCTACGATCGTTAGCATAATTCTAGTACTATAACCTATACGTATACTTAACCTTAGGAACATCCCTAGACATACCATAGAAATATCTCTAGGGATCTCACTAACATTTTCGCATCCTAGTTTCCAAAGGTTGACTAAACCTTTCCTCTGATACCAGCTGTAGAGACCCAATGCCTGACGTACATGGACATTACATTATTTTTGCGGAATACTTAGTACATAACAAAAACACACACACAAGGATCGTAATAGTTTAGTGTCTTTGGAAACTCGGAATAAAATCTTCTAATCGTGGTGAAAGATCTTCAACATCTCCCATAAAGATCTTCCCTTTTTTTTACCTAAAACCTTTCTTTATATCATGGGGAAAAGAAAACATAAAAGGGTGAGCTCAAATGCTCAGTAAGGGTAAACAAAAGAAATATCAATCACATCGTATTCATAAGAACATAACATTTTGGAAATCATAACCTGCAAAAGAGAGCATAATTTCATAACATGGGATAAATCATGGTTGTGAAATGTAATCACAATAATCATAACCTAAAACATGAAACTTTGTGGAATTCACACATAATCATAGAGAATCATTTCTTGTTAGTCAAGACTCATTTCCAAGACTATCTTAGTGGACAAAGTCCCTTTCTGAATCGAGTAACCCTCGTTTCAGTCATGTTTCACTGAACCGGTATAACCTACCATTCCAGCCATGTCTATCTCATGAGATATAAAATCTTTACCCAATGCATTGGAGGGAGATATAGGTCCCACCCATCTCATAATGATACCATTCTTATGTGTGCCACAAAATCATAAATCATACATCATTGCATAACCCATGTAATACAAATGGGAATCTTAAACATCATGACATCATAAAACAATTCATATAAGAGAAAGGAATTCATAAAAATATTTCAATCACAACATAATCAAATCCATGTAATAATAGGGATAGAAACATAACCCAATATTATCTTAGATGGAAAATAATTTTGATAAAACAGTTGGACTCCATTCTTGAGGAAAATATCCTTTCTTCTTTAAAAACATTTTTTTCCTTTCTTAACATGTCATACAACTTTAAAATAAAAGAAGTTGATTAAAAATAAACTTGAAAACTTGTAAAAGAAGCTTCTTGGAAATAATTTTTCAAAAATCCATTCATGCCGTATAAGTTAAAAAAACATTCTTCGTACTTTTGTCGGAAAAGTCAAAAAGTACCTCGTACGAAAAACGACAAAAGATTCCTTTCATTTCTTTTACTAAAAACTCACCGAAGGGTAAAAATGGATTTAAACAATTGTAGGTGGATGGAAATAATATTACATATTTATGAAACATAGATGTGGATGATAAAATACACCCCAGTAAGTACTTACGAATAAACAATCTCGGATAAAAATGAGATTGTGATATTTCCCTTACCTTAGGTCCGATTTGTTTCGTAAGTGTCCGAACCTCCTGTATAATGATTTATATAATGTCATTTACTTATTACAGAATCATATTAATTGTTATGATATCATATATGGTTCACTTATGACTTTATATTACCCGTTCTTTTGTAAATTCCATGTTAAAGATTGTTTTGGGTAAAATTGTTTCATTTGTCGTCCGTGTTTTGACTTGTAATTATTCATATGATTACTTAGATCATTATTACATAATTCCAGAACATAAAACATGATATATATATATATATATATATATTCAGGATATACATATATATAATAAATCATTAAATGGGAAGAAATACACCGTTCATGGAGACGGTAGTCCGTACGTACGCATGAACACTGTTTTTGTTTCTTTATTTAATTGAATGGAATACATATAAATATATAAATAAATCCAGTATCATTATTATGTCATATATTTCATTAGTACTTATTATATATACTTTATAATCATTCATTAATGGTTAATCATTGAGAATGAATCTCATCGCGTCGTGGAGACGGTAGTCCGTACGTACGCACGAGCGATGATATCGTTCCCATGGTCGTGGAATTGCGTTGAAGTGTATTTATACTATTTCAGTATCAATATCACTTTATAATAATCATATATAGTTACTCATTAAACCATTATACCCATCCTTGTAAGGTGGTGGTGGAAAATAGATTACACCACGGCGTGGAGACGGTATTCCGTACGTACGCACGCGCGGTGATTTCATTTTTTCCGTAGGATGGATAGAAGGTGAATTAGGGTTGTTTCATATTTATAATAACATATCAGTATGTAAGTAATACTGATGTTATTACTTTGTTATGAAACAACTAAAGAAGAAGAAGTTGAAGAAGAAAGAAATTGAAAAGATCGGTAATGGTTATTACCTCTTCTTTGAAACGCCTCTTTAAATCCTCCACTTAGGGAACTAAGATTGGTCTTTGAAGAAGACCAGTACCTCTAGGATTATTCTAGGGAAGTGGAGAAGGGATTTTGGCAGAGTTTGGCCGAGCTTGAGTGCTCAAATTGGTGTGAGTAGGAAGGGGGAGGAGGTACCCTTTTATAAGGGAGGAGAGGGGCACCTTAGTAATATCTCAAAATATTATTTTATATTAAAGTCAAAATTGGTTTATAATGGTTCCAAAGGGTCTTATTTAGAAGCTAAAGTGGGGATGGTTCGAAATCCTATCAACCAATAAAATTTAGACAAGTTTATGATATTATTTTAACCTTATCAATTAGATTTAACTCTAAGTTAAATAATTTAACTTTTACCGTGTCTTTTTGTTTTCTTTCACTATATGGTTAATACACTTACTATAACATTCCAAACGAACCCCAAATTGTTTATTACTAATACATATATCCTTATCTAAGTCATTTGGCCGAAACATAGATTTTTAGGAATAAAATAACAATTAATAATATAATATTTGATTTATAAATTATTTTGTTTCAATTTTGACACTATTTGATATATGATTTTTGTGAAAGTCATAACAGAATTATATGTTCTAAAAAAGTTGATTAAATCAACACTAATATATCATAGTAACCTAGAAAATTAGTGGAATTCATAAAAAGTCTCAAAGTACATTTATTTTGGTGTTTATAACATCAATTATGTCAATATTTCATAAATAAGATAATTACTGCATCATCATTGTGTCATAAATAAATTAAATTATTTAATGTCTAAAAATTACAAATAAAATACCATTATGTAGGAAATCTTTTTAGATTTCTAATGAATATTTATAGTCGAATTTATCTTATGTATAACCCCATATTAAAAATTATTTACTTATTAAACTTTTATTAACTATTTTAACCCTTCTTTAAATAAATTAATAATAAATGTCCTAATCTAATCCAAGTGGGCCTAAATGGTCATATTTTATTCATAAGGTTGTTTTTGGTCGAATTACACTTATCCAATAGAATTAGGACATGTGTATGGGTAATAGTAATATCATATTTACCCTTAGTTACCCTATTTACTATTAACCGCGGTAAAAAAAGTAAAAAGTTACTATTCACCAAAAAATTATTTTCATCTCATTGAACCACATTTTACATACTGACATCAACCGTGTCTCTCGGATTTTTGAAATTCCATTCACAGAAGCGGTAAAATTAAGTTTTATGAAAAATTCAGTTTTTTAACTACCACTTAGTAGTTTCACTATTCATCAAAAATTGATGTTTTTCAGAACAATGCCCAAATTTCACCCTAAGCTATATTTTATATTCCGAATTCAAAAATAAAGTCTATTTTACCAAATTCATAACATAGAAGTTTCATTAATTATTTTTATAATTAAATCCCGCAGTTAAAACAAATAGCGTGTTTTTAAGAAACAATATCTATCAAAAGATTGACACTTGATTATGTCTGGTTTAAATGTGAAATTACAACCAATGACCAACATTGTATTAAATTGTAAAAAAATATTCTAAATATACTTTAAAACCACTCAAATTAATAATTTATCACTATTAATTATTTCGATTAAAAAAGTTGTTTTTAATTAAAATTTAGTAATTTTCACTATTCATCAGAATATGAAAGTTATCCGAAATGTACCAAAATTTCACCTTAGGCTAAATTCGATACTCCGAATCCAAAAATGAAATCCATTTTGAAAAATAAAATTTACAAAATTAAAAAGTGGTTATTACTATTCATAACGGCTAGTTTTAATAACATTTTAATAGCATATCGCTGTTTAGTGAAACTCGTTATTGCGTACTACACACGCTATCGAGGAAGGTCGCGATTGCGTGTAATGCAAGGCAAGTCAAGGACGCGTGTTGTGCAAGCTCCTTTTGGTGTAGCGTACAACACAAGAAATTAGTGAAATAAAAAGAATATTTTTCATAAAATCTCGGGCTGTTACAATGTGATGTAGTAATGAACCATGGATGAACATGAGGAGAAGACTTTCAAGTGTTTTAGAATAATGTTGTATGTTTTCATGTTTAAATTTACTGGTTTCCAAGACACTAAACCTTAAAGATCCTCGGTTATGTAAAATGTAAAAAAAGTTTATGTGATAAAAAGGCGGGATGCTATAGTTGGTATCAAAGGATGGTTTAGTTATTTGTAGAAATTAGGATATGAAAACTCTAGAAAGAACCCTATAGAAAAGTTAAAAAATAGGAAATCTTCCAGGTATTTTGGTGAGTATTGAGTAATGGGTTGCCAAGAAAATACATCCCTGTCCGGATACGAGCAAGTAGAGGTGGATCTGGCACAGATGTACATAGGGGTAAAACCCAAAAACACCGCTTTGAGCTAGACTCGAACGGGAACTGGTACACGACAACGGGCCTTGCTGCACTCTTGGTTACGACACTCCCGAGGGATATGTTTTGGTAAATTCATAAGCTTAGTATGAACCATTATTAAAGGAACAAATGTAAAATAAAATAAATATTCACATAAGAATATATGATCATGGATAACCTCGATGGGAACCTAGGGGATCGAAATTTATGGTATACTATTCTTCTACAAGTTATCCTTATATGATTTCAGTTCCTTTTCATGATTATTGGCTAAGTACTTAAGCCCCTAATTATGCTTTTTCTTCTTAGTTAATGGTCGGAAATGGAAGAACATGTCCCAACAACTAATGCGATAGGAAATGCGACGATTGTCTTATTAATATGACATGGATTATTAGGGGATTAAAATATGATTATTATTTTGGAAGACATTCACTATTTTGGGGACCCTATATGATCGAGGTAAATAGATTACTACTATATTTTCATTGAGGAGTAAGGTTGACTTATATTTTGAATAATCAATGAATATAAGGTGGAGTTATAGTAATTTAGGTTACTTATGGGAATGATTAACCTATCTTGGGTAAAATATGTTTAGGTTAGATACTTTTGTTATAAGATGTTAGGAGTGGTTGATGTTGTTTGGAGATGAACAATGAAGTTTATTTTGGACGACTATGTTATCAAATCCATCATGTATTTGGGTTTCAATCTTAGTTTGGTTTATTTTGAGGAATTTTAAGGACCGTTATTTATGGAATGGACTATGATGAACATTGGGTAGTACCATGGAACTTTGAAGATTTAAAAGTAGTTTCCATTCCTATGTGATTATTTCTTTTTGAAGAGTTGTTTTACCATACCCTTTCTGTTTTTGGGATAATGTTTAAAGATAGAAGAAATAGATAGTTAATCTTTTGTGGATTATGAAGATGATTCTTGTGTTTTGATGAGACCAAGTATTTTTGAATGCTCATAGTTTGGAGAAAAGATTAGTTTTGTGTAGAAACTTATTAAAGGATGAAACTCTACATGAAGATAGGTAAATTTTCTTATGTTTTTTTTTATGTTGTAAATGAATTCCTCAAAATTATGAAATGGAACGTAAAACAAAAATGTTGTTGGTTTACGTTTCCTACTAGGTAATCAAAGACCGTTTACCCACATCATATGTTTGGGATTTTCTTATGGTTAACTTTCTCCTAATAATGTTCTCTATCACTCTCCCCCAGAACTTGACCCTTTGTTTTTCTTCCATGTCCATGTTTTCCTCCATGGAATCCTAGTATGGGTTAACTCGGGTGACCTCTGTATTTACCTTACATTCTTTTAAAGTAATAGTTTTTCTGACTCCTTTTCTGATGTGGGACATTCAAGGAAATTTCAAAACCGAATATTTTTAAAAAAATTCCAAGGACGCAATTTCTTAAGGGGGGAAGATTGTAACGACCCGAAATTTTGAATAAATATTGTTTCCTATTTTTTTTGTTATTTTATTTTATTTTTTATTCTCAACAAAAATGTTTCTTTTTATAACATGAGTATAATTAAAATGAGACTGTTGGGCTTTGACTATTATATGACCATTGGTCAATATGACCACTAGAAACTAAACATTTTGATTATTGCCTCTAAATACAAGTAATCTTGGTAAATTATTATTGAAAGAAGATTCGATGGACTCACCTAGTAGTCATGGACCGATCGAATCGCATCTAACATAACTTTGGAAGGAGGTATCACCACTGGGCTTTTATCTGGACCAAACCCAAGCCGAACTTCATCGTGTGATGCTAGAACAGAATCACCTTTTCGAGAAGTTAAAAATGATAGAAATTACTACTCGTGCGATGTTGGACGAGCCTCCCTTGGATTCTCTCACCTTAGCACACCTTACACTGAGGTCCTATGCTGGTGTGATAAGGGGCTATGTAAGGAGACTGTAACTGCCTTGTGTAATCCTTTGTTTTAAAAAAAAACTGGGATTTCTTCTTATGATGAAGTTTATGAATTTTCAAATGTCCGGATAAATATAGTATGCATATTTTTGATGAATTATAGAGAAAGGATATTTTAAAAAAAATTATGTAAACCTTAAATAAATAAAAATGTGTAATGATTTTCAAAAAATAGTCTTCTACAAATATGTTCAGTATGAAATTTAGAGTCTAATATGATCAACATAGTTTTTGATGAATATTAAACTATGAATAGTGATTTTATGCTTAGGATTAGTAATGTGACCAAATGGATTAGTAATCTAACTTAGAGAAAGTATTAATATATTCTAGGAACCTTTATTAAGTAATGTGATTCAATAAAATGGTTAAAAAACTGTTTCATAAGTTATTATTCAAGTATTATTTTTTTTGGGTGAATAGTGTTTTTTAATTAAAAATTAAATTAAAAATATTTAGAAAATTATTTTTATAAAATGGATTTCATTTTTGAACTCAGAGCATCAATATTATGTTAAGGTAATTTTTGGGGTTTTTTATGAAAAAATGAATTTTTAGTGAATATTGTTTTTATTTAAAAATTAAATTAAAAATATTTAGAAAAATATTTTTATAAAATGGAGTTCATATTTGTAATCAGAGAGTTGATATTTGGTTAAGGTGAAATTTTGTGATTATTCTGAGAAAGTTAAATTTTCGGTGAATAGTGAAAATACAGTTTTTAAGTTACAGGTGTCTAATGACATCATTAAATGATGTATTAAGTATGTAATCAATATGGTAGAATTATGAATAGTAAGATAAGGTTTGAGGTGTCACAAGTGTCCAATACCATGGGCAAATACCATGGGCAAGCCCATGGTTTTTCCAAAACCACTAATGAGGTGTCCCTTGGCCATTAATGCCTTGTCCCTCACTTTCCCTATAAATACCAAGACATCCTCTCATCCATTCGACTCCACACTCTCCCCCAACGATGTTATGGTCTCATTACCTCCCGAGGAGTCCTCCCATGGTTCCCCCAATCCCTCAAGGTCCCAACGATAGCGTTTTAAGAGTTATGTTTTAAGGTAAGGGATCCGATCTCTCTCTTTCTTTTCAAGAAATCTCTTTTATGTAATTTATTTTATGCTCCATGTTATTATGTCAAAGGGTGTTATTTTATACTACATTTACTTCCCTTTTAATGTTCAAATAACTATAGTTCCCCTTTTACTCTCATTAATTCGTTTTATGAAGTTTTAAGTGGCACCGTTAGGCTGCCGAAATTTTTGTAACAGATTCTTTCTCCCTTCTCATTTTTCGAGATCTATTATCATGTAAAGTATTTAAAGTTCCTTTTTATTATGTTGGGGTATGATCTCTAAATTTATCATACTGATCTTTTATGAACATATTATGAGAGACCTCGTTTGATCTCTTCAATTCAGTATTTTGAAGTTTTAAGTGGCGCCGTTAGGCTGCCGAATTTTTAAGTGGTTCTTCACCCTTCTCGTTTTGAAGTTCTACTTTCATGTAAGTTCTTTCAAGTTCCTTTTTATTATGTTGGGGTATGATATATAAATTTATCATACTGATATTTTATGATAATATGATAAGAGACCCCATTTGATCTCTTCAATTCAGTATTTTTATGTTTTAAGTGGCGCCGTTAGGCTGCCGAATTTTTAAGTGGTTCTTCATCCTTCTCGTTTTGAAGTTCTACTTTCATGTCAATTCTTTCAAGTTCCTTTTTATTATGTTGGGGTATGATCTCTAAATTTATTATACTGATTGTTTATGATCATATGATGAGAGACCCCATTTTATCTCGTCAATTCAGTATTTTTATGTTTTAATTGGCACCGTTAGGCTGCCGAATTTTTAAGTGGTTCTTCACCCTTCTCGTTTTGAAGTTCTACTTTCATGTCAGTTCTTTCATGTTACTTTTTATTATGTTGGGGTATGATCTCTATATTTATCATACAGTTCTTCTATGATAATATTATGAGAGACCCCATTTGATCTCTTCAATTCAGTATTTTGATGTTTTAAGTGGCGTCGTTAGGCTGTCAAAATTTTTAGTGGTTCTTCACCCTTCTCGTTTTGAAGTTCTACTTTCATGTCAGTTCTTTCAAGTTCCTTTTTGTTATTTTGGGGTATGATCTCTATATCTATCGTACTGGACTCTTATTTTCATATTATTAGAGACCCTATTTGATCTCATCCATTCATTTTTTTTGAAGTTTTATTGACGCCGTTAGGATGCCGAATTTTTAAGAGATTCTTTCACCCTTCTCCTTTTAAAAGTTCTAATTCTATGTAAAGTCATGAAAGTTCCTTTTTATTATGTTGGAGTACGATCTCTATATCTATCATACTGATATTATATGTTCATATGATGAGAGACCCTATTTGACATCATCAATTCATTTTTGGTTGAAGTTTATGTAACGCTGTTAGGCTGCCGAATTTTCATAAGAGAAATCTTATTTTTGTCTTCCTTTCATGTTCTTCATTTCATATGGTATATTTTAAAATTTCATTACCAAGTTCTTAAATCCTTTATATTATATCCCTCTACTGTTTTGTGGGTCATTTATCATTGTTTGACCCATTTCCCCTCTCTTTTCAACATTTTATAAAACCCTATAACGTAGTCGTTGTGCTGCAGAATTTTCGTCTCAAAATGCCTCTCTCATTTTCTAAAAATTACCTCATGTTATTAAGTGAATACTCAAAGCTCTTATTTCTATAGGGTTATTCACATATATACAAAAATGTTTTATTTTAAATTCTGGGATTTACATACATGAAACCCGCTCTCCCATTCCATGGGTTTAAAGTGATGTAAAGATCATGTTTTTAAAGAAGTTTTTAAAACGTTATGATTATGAAATGAAACCCATTTATTTTTTGCTATATGGGTTATTTATGAAATGTTTGATGATGATATATGTGGCTCACATGATAATAAAGTCAAATTTAAGGGTGCGCCCTGATAGCGCTCCAATGCATTGGGTAATGATGTAACTACTAGAGAATGCAATTTTCACGATACCATGGTGAATAACCTTAGTAATATTCAAATGACACCTTGGGGATGGACCTTGGTGATATGTTCATTATTGTCTATGTTAAATGATGTAGCCACATATTCAAGTTATGAAAATTTTATTTTTATTATTATATGCCTCATGATTTCATTCTCATGCCTTAATGTTCTTTTCATGACCTTATTGAAGTATCTCAAGTTCACATGTAAAATGTTTCTCTTGTTTCCCATACTGGGCTTTTTGCTCACCCTTTCTTTTGATGTATGTCCCCAGTTTATGTGATGTAGTAATGAACCTAGGATGAACATGAGGAGAAGCCTTTCAACTGTTTTAGAAGAATGTTTTATGTTTTAATGTTTAATGTTCCAGGTTTCCAAGACACTAAACCTTAAATATCCTCGGTTATGTAAAATGTAATGAATGTTTATATGATAAAAAGGCGGGATGCTATAGAATGAAAATTAAAAACCATTTCCCTCACATTTTTAAATATTGTTTCCATTCTTGGGGAGTGTTAGGTTCATAGGAAAAGGGGGGAAAAGAATACAAATATGAAATGTTTATTTTTAATTAAGAAAAGAAAATGGGAAAACCCTTTTTCTTTAAGAACAACATTATTGAAACCACTATAAATAAATTAGACAGTCAAAATTTATTAATAAAATACAAAAAACAAGAACAAATAATATAGTCTCATATAGAGGGAAATGAGATAATGATACTAAAGTTAGAGAAACATGAGAATATCTATGTACTCTTAGGAGAACCACAACATACTATACATGTGCCTCATCCTGCTGGCATTCCCTACAAAATGATTTCATAAAACCATAACACCAACCTGTCACCCTATCTGGCCAAGTCTATGGCCCTAATCCAATTCATTAAACCCAAGTATCCACCTACTATGAAGAAATACCTAGTTAAATAACATAGAGTAGTGCCACAAATTTTTTGTAATTCCTCTTTTCCATGCTGGGTTCACCTGTTTTGTTTCAAAATGGGGTGTGCCATAAAATCCAAAAAACATTCCACATACACATTCCATTATACACATCACACAAACTGGTGCCACCTCATCCACCTCAAGGGTAGTACCTTTCTATAAAATAAATATTACCAAAGGGAGGTCTCATACTGAAGACCATACCGCCTCATAATCAATAGACAAAGCAAGTGACCTAACCCAAGAGGGGTTCACTAAATAACTGTTCCCATAATTCCAAACATGTCACACAACCATTTCTCAAATAAAATATTTGTTGAAATTCTAAACATAATCCACATTCTTACCAAATCGATTTCGAAACCCATTTGAAATATAATGATATCCATTTATCTATCAAAAATAAATTTACCCAAACCAAACCTTACCTTTAAAAATTGCAACCCACATGATTGATCCAACCAGAAAATGTAACAAATACAGGGGGTGCACAAATCAGCAAATACACATAGTACATTCAAAACAATTAACCAAACTACCTCACATACCGTGAAAAAAATAATTACACTAGTCATAATTAAAATTTTAAATTTAAAGGAGGGTGAAAAAAGCATGAAATCAATGAAATGCTAAATTTAATGGAAACATGAAAAGGGATCGTACCTCATTTGGTGATGAACATCTAGAATCCAAAGTGAAACCACATTTTCACCTCAACTGCACCAAAGAGAGGCTAGATTAAACATCAAGGATCCCAATGAAAGAAAATATACAAAAAATTAATCAAACCTAGAAAATAAATTCAGCCAACACGGCCACTAGTGATTTGAATGAGGACAAAAATGGGAGAAATGAAAAAGATAAAAAGACATGAGCCATAACCATTCAAACATGGTGAATATTCATGAAGACACCACCTCATAATCACATTTGAGAAAATTAGAGAATCCAAAATCATTCATTGAAGGAATCCAGGTCAAAAGATATTGAATATGTGGTACAATGGGAGATACCCCAATTAAAAAAAATACCCCCCCCAATACACTTTCTTGAGTGGTTTGCATGATTCGCTCACATGGCTTGAAAAACAATTCACAAAATGTGTGATTCCATATTGACTAGATTTTGATAGGATACACAATTATATATATATGATTATCCAAAAAATGTGCACACTGTGTTACCCCTTTCACCCTTACTGAACTGTTAAACATTCCTTGATCATAATAATGAAACCTAGAAAATTACATAATAATCAACCTTTTCACCCCAAAACTCATGTATCTCAATGGGATAAACCACCCAACAAACATACCCAATAAAAGGTTTCCAATGAGTGTGTTCCAAACTCAATTTACATGCCACCTATCCTCATATATTACATCTAACAATGGACAAGACCAGAACCATAAAAACATCCATGTCTCACAATTTAAATCATGAACACCCAATTTAATCCTGGAACACCCGAAACACAAGATATAAACTAAGAACCAAAATAAGAATTAAAACAATGGTGGAATTAAATATATAGATGTGATAATGAAATATCTAATATTTTTGGGGAAAATAATCACAATATATATATATAACGAGATTATTGGTAATGTTATAAAGAATAAATATTGAGAGATACCATAATTAATGGTTAAAATAATGATGGGAATGTATAATGATCAAAATCATAGACAAACAATCAAGGTCTTCTTTAAGAGATCATATATTAATAAAAAAGATACGATTATTAACCTATTTTGTTTTTCTCACTAAAAAATTTGATTTGAAGAGGGAACATGTTATTTTAGTCTCAAATAAACTCATTTATTATCCTATTAATTCCACAATAGAATAAAATAATATAGATAATATCCCAAACTGGCCCCCGGGGAACCCTCATAGGCCGGCAGCGTAACCCCCTTATGATTTTTATGAGATATTTTTTTTTAATTTATTGAATGTATTATGTTGTATGCAACACCAAGATAAGTTTTTGCTACACACAACACTAAGTTATATTTTAGTAAACAAAAAAAATATTATTGGCATGTGTAACACACAATTTCAAGGTTCTTTTTATAGTGTTCAGTTCATAGAAGACCGAGTTTAAGAGAACAACGATATTTTGTTATGTTACCTTATAACCTAAACATTATAATTGAGGGTATGAAAAAATATTTACTGAAATATGAAAATATTATTGAAACAATATTATATAATAAACTCAACAGTGATAAAATAATTATAAATGAAAAAAAACCCTTTTAAATAAATGGAAATTATTTTCTGAAAGACTATTAAAATTAAAATGAGTGAGTTTAAAAAAAATAAATTCACTGTTGATGGATTTTATTAATGACACATATATGAAATATAAATTCAATTTAATGCATAAAATTCATCTTATATAATTTATAGACCTGATATAAAATCAAATTTAATTTTTCTGATAAAAAATGTATTTTAAAAAAAATCAGTTTTACCAACTTTTGATGGTAGAACCATTTAAAATATAGTTTTTAAATAGTTTTAAATATTCTATTTTACAAATTTAATTTATTCCCTTAATGAAAAAAAAAATTTAATTTTTATTAATTTGTTTTATTTTCCGGATAACATTTAAATTTCTATGAATGGTAATAATATATAAAATTTCTATTAAAAACAACTTTTTTCATCAATATAATTTATGTGGTAATATTATATTATGGAATTTTTTTAAAGTGTAAATAGAATATATTTTAATTTTTTAATATAATTTTAGTCACTTGCATTAATTTTAAATTTAATTCATATGTAAAAATATTTCAATACTTTTTCAATGTTTTACCATTAAACACTCATTTTCAAATTTTTACAACGAAAATTATATTAAATTATTAAATTAAACATATATGGTTTGAAATATTAAAAATGGTTTCTTTATTTTAAATCACTATGTCCAAAATTATGTTAATATATTTCGTTTATTTTTGCGTATTAAGAATAATATGTTTGGTAGTTTTATTAATATAATAAAAGGGTAATCATGAAATCACGTGTAAATATAATATTGTTAAATTATCATATCACTTATACTAATATAATTGTATTAGTTTTTATAATCCAAAATCATAATTGGTTCGAACTAGTATCCATTGGAAGCCACTTTTCTGATATTAAGACAATTAATTTTTTTTATTTTATGAAATTACCATTATAGCTGGTTGGAATTCGAATAATTATATAATTTTTATGAAAAAGTTATGAAGATGATAATTTAATTTATATATACTCAATTTAATGATAAAATATTTTTTGTTATCATGGAATGTTATTTGTAATTGTTATGAAATAAATAATTACATTAAATACATATACATTGATGATAAATAAATTATTTAATTGATGAAAAATCAATAAAATAATTTTTATCAAAATGATAATAACCATAAATAGAAAAAAAAGAAACATGTACAAAACTTATTTTATATGTATGTACCGACCATAAGAATCCAATGGTCAGGTAATTAACCATTTTGAGACATATGGAATATATTATGACACTTATAATAACATATTTAATGCTTTGTTTAAGTTATGTTATTAGTATTTTAATATATATAACATTTTTAGTGTTATATTTTACAAAATATATATTCAAATATATGTATTATTATGAATTATATATGATTTATCTTCATAATAGTATTTTATTCATAAAATTTAGTCTACAAATAAGTATGTTAAATAATAAACAAAACTGATGTTGTAATTATTTGATTCATGCTGATAAGAAATAAATGATATTTAAAATATAAAAATAAATACAAATATTGATAACTAATATATAAAATAAATTTCATATATTTCCTTGAACTATAATGAATAGAATATAAATTTTTGTTTGAAGTAATATATTTTATTTTTGCGTTTCTTGTAATCAATTAATTAAATTTTGTCAAAATATGCATAATTGTTTGTTTACAAAAATAATGTATTGTTATACAATTTAAAAAATAAAAAAAAATTAATATAATATATAATATTTATTATATGGTGTCAAATGTACTAATGTAGTGTTTTATGTTATAATTTTCATCAAATATGTAAATATTTCACAATTTTTAATATTGAATTTTTTTACCTTAGTTGAAAATTAAATAGAATAACTATGTGTTACTAAAAACGATAAGGTTTAAATTGATATGAAATCATTTATAAAATATGTTTTATGATTATATTAAAACATTCTGTCATAAAATATTCCAAATTAATAAATTTCTTAGTTTTTTTAGGTTGTTATAATTTCTTATTATTTTTTATTTTTTAAATTCCAAAGGTGAACCAAAGTCAATTATAAAACAGAACATCCTCCATCATTTATTCAAAAATAATTGTGCCTTCATGGACATAAATCCCCTGATAATTTCTCTTCTCATCATACTTATTCACATTTTATATTTACATGTCTCATAAAACAACAAACTATAGTTCCTTTAATAGGAGTTCTACATGTAGCTCACCGAAGAAGTGGTAATCTATTTTACAGACTCTCTCAAGATCATTTCATCATCAAATTCATATTCCACTTATGATTATATTGTAATGTAATAACTAAAATATTTATTATATAATTATATTTTATTATGGTTATGAAACAAACTTATCACGCCTTCTATCCATCAAATGAAAAAAATTCTCCATGTTTGTTTATGCACGACATAATGTTTCCACACGGTGGTGCAATATATTATTCACAAACACATTACATGGATGGGTAGAATGAAGGAAATAATAACTATATATTATTATTATAACAAACTATTTATTCTAGAACAATATATATACCCTCCACTTATATAACAATTACAATTTAATTGAATGATTTCACCGCTCCTGAGTATTTACAACTTACTGTCTATATGAAGCAATACGAGTCATTCTATATTATCTAATTTAAATGATAATATATATATGTATGTAATGAATATATATGATATATATTAAATTATTATCATTCTATAAATGGTATAAAAAGAATTCATAAATAATAACTAGGATTTATGTGACAAAACATACAGTAAATAACGACATAAAGAAGAGAAATGATGAAATATTATTAAACAAGTGATAATAAGTTTATATAAGAAATAATAAATATAAATATGGATTATGATTATGTTTATATCACTCTTTATTCCATTATAAAACATCTTACGATACATATGATGGAACACAACCCTATCTTAAGGGATAAATTTTCAATCTCATTATTATTTATGATTGTATATTCATAAGAATTAATTGTGGTGTATTTTTCATCCATTAACATGTTTCATAAATGTTTATTCAATTATATTCATTCTATTATGCTAATTTTTTAATTTAAATAATTCCAATAAAATAATTTTTATTAAATTGTATGAAAAGAATCTTATGACATTTTTGATATAAGGTACTTTTGACATATTCATTAAAAGTGTGAGAAGAATGTTATATTTTTTCTTTTACAACATCAATGGATTTATATGATTTCATATAACATTATTTCGACAAATCTTACCTTAACTTATTTCATGGTAATTTTCAATGAAATTCATTTCTATTAAAATTGCACAACATTTTATGAAAAGAAAATGTTTTCAAAAAATAAATGATATTTTCCTAAATATTTAATTTCAATTGTTCTATCAAAATTATTTTTCATATAATATGAAATTAGATAATATGGTTATGTTTTAATTAATATATCCATTTTTTTATTGTTGTTTAATAGTGTTTCTATTGGAATGTTATTTATGAAATCAATTTATTTTACATGGATTATTTAAGGGTAGAATCATGATTAAGAAACCCATTTTATCTGTTAGTAATTCAATAGTGATGATTATTATTTTTCAGGAACACATTAGAGTGATTTCATTATGAGATGGGTGAGACACACATCTCCCTCAAAATCATTATGTAATGCTTTATATCACATGAGATAGACAATGAAACAATGGTAAATTATCTTGGTTTGGTAATATAGTGATGTAACACGATGTAATCTCGGTTTAGTATTATTGGTATGGAATGGGATGTGAACTCAATTCAGTAATGTTGGGATGAAACGATGGGTTAAAATGGTTCAATGAAAAATTTTCCCACTATGTTGGTCTTGTAAATGATCCTTTACACATATGGAAATTTTTTTATAAGCTTATATGTATCCCATAATTCAATGTTTAATGCCAATTATATTTTCTCTTGGATTATGTTCTTTTAATATTTATTCCTTATTAAATACCATTATTTATTTTATGATTCGAGATTTTTTATATGTTGTAAATTGTATGGGTTTCAATTATTACTTTAATGTTTTGTCATTCTTATGTTCATATTTTGTTTGATTTCTTCTTTGTTTACACTTACTATGTATATGAGATCACCCTTTTCATATGATTTCATTTCCCCCTTATATAACGAATGGTGTTAGTTAGGAAAAATAATGGGTATAATCATTATGGGATATATTTTTTATCTATAATCAAATTACTTGAATGTATTTCATGTTTCCAAATACACAAACATAATTTATCTTTTTAGAATCTATTTGAGTTTTTAACTAATTAATACGAAAAAGTATTGTAATGTCAATATACTTCTTGCTTGGGTCGTTATATATAGTAATTCGAGTGTGAAAAAAAATACTTCCACCTATATGATACGGGCTGGCGACTAGCATTAAGTATGTATAACATTGAAATGGTAAGAATTAACATATGTATCGAAACATACACACATAACCTACTCTATGAATGTGTGAAAAGATATGATAAAAGACTGATACATATTGAGAATAAACTATGCATTCAGAAAATTTTAAAACACCTAAAAGTAAAATAGTATTTTACACTTTATATAACGTTTAAAAATACAAATTCAAATCTAAATGAGGTCACAACCTAACAGAAATGATGAATGGAATATTTAAATGTACATGGCTGGAAAACACCATGGCTAACCCATGAACTAGTCCATTTCCTCTATTTACCTATATAAATTTACAATATATGGTCATATAAAATCACTTCCAATATTCATGTTGAGTTCATAAGACACCACACATATGGGAAAAAACCATGTACATGTGAGAGCCAACTAGACGAACCTGATAGATGTGAAATACACCATGGTCCTTTTCTACCGTGGTAATGCTAATATTTATTCCACCTCTCCAATAGTCCCCAAATATGCAATGTGTATAATGAACCTATGTGAATGCTTAATCACATGCCCAAAACTATACATCCCACTTCGAGTGGAATCCACCAAGAACGTGTGGTCCCCAACCATGATCTCCATGGGCCTCCTCATAAGGTATGCATACAATATATTCTCAAACTATGCTGTCTTCATACTTTCATGAACAAACTGATAATTTTCTAAAATGCTCTGAACAACATCAGATCCAAAAATAGTTTTCTCCCCAAACTCTATCTAGAATAATGGTTAACGACATAGTCTTACATATAGAGAATCAATTGGAGCAATTATAATTAAACGGTGAAAACTATTATTGTAAGAGAACTATTCAATGGGAACGTGTTATACCAAAGATCTTACAAATTCCAAGACACATGAATTCAAAATATCTTTAAACATCTAGATTTCCCTCATTTCTAACAAATCTATTTGATGGTGGAAATTAGTGGAGAGGCTTCACTGAGTTCTGAAATCCTGATGCAATCCTCTCTAGAGAATCATGGTATAACATGTATCCCTATCTAATACAATGGATATCAGAACACCAAGAGTAGATTCCACCTCATCATCATACCTTTCTTGAAAGGCATAAAACCTTCATGAATCATTATTTACTAAGAAGTTAGAATATTTCATTTGGAAGTACACTACTACCAAGATTGCATAACATCATCGATGATCACTGGGTAATACTGTGATAAAATCCATCGAAATGTCATCCCACTTCAATTGAGGGACATCTAAGGTCTACTAAAAACAACCAAGAACATGGTGTTCATCATTCACTTACATGCACACCATGATTTTTTTCGCAAACTCTTCCACTAACAATTTCATATCGGGACACCGAATCATCTCTCTCATTTTTAGGTGAATCCTAGAATCTCCATTGTGTAACAATAACGGTGAGATGTATAATGAATAGAGGATTCCCTAGGACATCTCTAATAGAAAAAACCGTCTTCTTAGAAACATCAACTAATACTGAACATGCATTAACCATCCTTCTTGAGAACCACGATGGTCAATCCGATCTAGCATCACCTCTATCTCCTAGTCTCCCCACCGAGACAGATTTACCTAGTAAATCATAGAATATTACATTGTAATCTGAAACCAAGAACTCATACCACCATCCACTTCTACATTTATATGAAAGTAATTTGAATCCCCCATCACTTTCAATGAATCGTCAGATTCTCAAAATACCTCATTTTGAATCTTCTGAATCATGTCATAAGACATGATATTTCCCTTCCAGGGGTGTATGAGATCACAAAATCATTATCCATGAGAAACATTGTCCACCTCCACTGTCGAACATTCTGATCTCATTGGGAAAAGATATACCTCAAGCTCATGTGAACCAGGGAGACCAAAAGACACTCCCTAATAATGTAATTCCACAAAAATTTTCATTCAAACCAGATCATTTCTAACTCGAGATCATGGGTGGAATAATTACATCTTTGGGGATATAACATACTAGACCCATAAGATACACTCCCTGTTGTTGTATTAGCACACACCCCAAGACTATACAGGAATTGTAACAAAACACCAAGAATCGTACCCATTCCTTTGGAAACATGCGCACTATATCACTGACCAATATCCACTCTATATTTCTAAATTCTCCATATAACAGCTCACTCCACACAAAAGCATTCCAATATCTAGATAGGACTGTCAACTGTGTTTCATCTTGATAGAAACTACGAAAAAATATCTGGTAATATCCTTCCAGGATGAGAAAACCACAAACATCTATAAAATTCTTGGCCACTTCCACATAAACAACTACCTCGACCATTGATGAGTCTAGTTTGACATCATGTTGAGACACCACATTCAAAAGGAAGTGTACCTCTTTTTTATAGAACATGAACATAGACAACTTCACAATGATCATGAGTAATCGGTGAACCTCCAAGACAGTCTTTAGATGATTAGTATTCTTATCCTCTAATGTCAGGTAGATTCGGATGTAATAAGTTAATATTATAACAAACTGGTCTATGAAATCAAAAAACAGAGTTCATGAGCCCCAAGAACACTGCTAGTGTGTTCATAACACCAAATGGTATAACCATGAACTCATTGATCCCATACATACACCTAAAAGTAGTTTTCATTATATCACCCTCCTATACCCTCAACTGGTGTTATATGGACTATACATAATTCTTTGAGAACCAACCTTCTTCCCTCAACTGGTCGAAAAGATCCTCTATTATTGGGAGGGGTAACATTTCTTGGCTGTTAGCTGATTCAACCTTGGGTAATCTATGAAAAACCTAAGACCACTATCTTCCTTTTTCACAAACATGACGGGAGTATCCCATTTTTACACACAGGGCCGGATAAATTCTATCGTCATCAGATCATCAACCTCGATCCTCATCTCACGAAGCTCTGATGGTTCTATCTGATAGTGATCCATCGAAATCAGAGAAGATCTGGGCTGTAAGTCTATTCTGATCTCAACATCATGTCAATGGGGTAGAGTAAACACCTCCTCACGAAGACATGTAATAACTCCTCAAAATCATTGTGAACCCCCATAACATCAGCATCCACTGAATCCACTAACAGATCGTTCAATGAATACAGAAGAGGCTCCATATGCTGACCACCCATTAGACAACTCCACTCTCTAATGAAATCCAAAAACTATCTAATCACATCTGATAAAATGAATCTCCTACATATTAAGTTGAAAACATCATTCTGGGAGTACAATCAGTCAATGAAATCGATTATATCACATGGTTTCAATTTTCAATTTGAAAATATCCCCACATGATGAGAAACTCCCATAATCAATCTATATTACAACCACATATCAAACAATATGATATGAAATCCCAATAGTGTACACAACACTGGAGGAAAAGAAAATTTTATATATGTTTAATCACAGAGCATGGGATAATCTGAGATCAAAAAAGGAGTTCAAATCTCCATAATTATTCAAGGCACAACCATTATTACTAAAAAAATCTGAATATAAATCGAACAATCACTGGACCTGGTGGAAATGATGCTTAGATGTCTTGTAACTGACCATGCCTAGCTACTCGACCCCTCTGAGGATGACAACCTTATTAATATGGAAACCATGAGTTAATTTGGAAAAAAAATTATATATGAATGGAGCTTGAATAATATCAAAAATATATTATCAATTACTTTCCACAACATTAATTATTTGTGTTAGGAAATAAATCATCAGGTGTAGTTTTCATAATATTTAATGGATATGAATATTTAATAGAATTTTTATAGACAATATATAAGTAAAAATAATGGATTTCAATTGATTTATTTATTTAATAAATTTCAAAAAAAGGTTATCAATTAATTCATTAAGTGTTTTCATCCTTAATTACAATTTTTTCATGTTTATTTCTAAATTATAGTGTCTAGAGATAAAGATCACTGATTGTGTTAGGAAGAGAAAAAAATCATATTATGAGTAAATATTGAGTATTCATGATTGAAATAGTAACCTTTTTTTGTATATAATTTTTTTTTCATATACTAAGCTCATGAATAGTAGGATGTCACGACCTAGTCCTACATGGGATCATGCCGAAACTACCCCAAGCACTCCTCCATAGGCCAGGGGCTGGCAACAAGCGCTGAAGGCTAAACAACTCGGGGAGGCCTTTTCCTGATTACCTGTACAGACACACACATGAAGCACACTAAATGAAAAACTGCAGAGTAAATGGGAATGTAAATTACTAAATGCTATAAATTACCACAAGAGTGCATCGACCTCTAAATAGTACAAAGTAAAAGCTGAAATAAAAAGGGAAAAACACTCTCCCAACTAGAAAAGTGCCACAACCCAACAACAGGTAACAAAATAAAAATAGTTAGAAGGGTCCCCCACATGGAACCCAACCCTGAATACCGTACACAGTCTAGTATCCCGAACTCTTAATCTCCTCTGACGTCACAACCAACCTGTCCGTCATCTGCAAGGGCACATCAAGTGCCGTAAAATCCCAAGAAGGGGTTAGTATAAAAATACTCTGTAGGATGCCCCGAAGGATTTAGGGAGCAAAAAAGGAGGTACTGAAGAGGTGATCAGTAGATGGAATAGGGAAATGTAAATGGGAACAACCAACAGTGCAGTAAATAGTATAGCTCAACCCAACAAGAGGAAGGATGTATACTCATCCAGACACAAGGAGCTGGAAATGGGGAGAAGATGAACTTCTCATTGAGTCTTCGCTACCTATAGCAGGATAGTTGACTCGTCCAACCACGAGAAGCTAGACATGGAAATCACGTGGCATACCCCACGCGTCTTCGCCTCTCTTGGGGTGAGTAACCAAGCCCATAAAGGGGTACTAGAATAAGGTATACATATATTCATATGCTCAATCTAGAAGCCCAAACAAAATCGTAAGGGGATCTACATCTCGTAGCTCAGAACAAGAAAGTGAGTAGCCAACAGTCCAAGAAGTAATCAACATTGATGCCCAGCATACCGCACGTCTGACCCGAACTACAAGTCAATGGGCTCAAATCACCGCACCTTGAAACTATCCGCTTTGGGTGGAACTGACTCGCCTGCACAGTTTTAGGTTGCGTCGCAAGGACGTGTCTCAGTGGGAAAAGTTCCCCTCGTACTTGGGAGTTCTCGGGGAACGTCAAGCCACACCTCATCACTGCCACACAATCGAGAGGTCTGCTCAAAGTCAAAGTTGTCAATCACTAACCCATACAATCCAAAGGTCCCGCTCTTGTAGTCACATAGAAAAGCCACAGACTAGCCTAGTAGAAAGGACTGAGTCTAAAATGCCAATAGGTGACCCACTACCCAGCCCTTCTAGAGGGTAAATCATAATAAGATATCGAGTGACCCACTGCCAAGCCCTGCTAGATGGTAAACCCTAATACATCATCAGGCGACCCACTACCCAGCCCTTCTGGAGGGTAAACATGGAATAGACGACTTGAGACCTACTGCCCAGCCTTGTTGGAGGGTAGACCTAGAAGAAGCCAACGGGTGACCCACTACCGAGCCCTACTGGAGGGTAAACCCAGAACAAGTCGACAGGCGACCCACTACCCAACCCTACTGGAGGGTAGACCTGAATTAAGATGAAGAGTGACCCACTGCCCAGCCCTGCTAGAGGGAAGACCCTCAAGAGTCATCAGGTGACCCACTTCCAAGTCTCTCTTAGAGGGTAAACCTTGAGAAGTCAATGAGCGACCCACTGCCCAGCCCAACATGAGGGTAAACCTGGAACTTCTCTTCTCATATCTTCTAGATGGTATAACACTGGTAAACCGAGATTGGAGTGGGTACTGCGCGACCACCCAACTCCAGAACAACTCACCTAATATAGGATCAACGCCCATTCCATCACTGGGTGTTACTAGCACCGCTACCGGCCAAAACATCGAAAACAGAACCAGGGGAAAACAATACACTACTGGTCAACAAACGAGAACTGGGGAAACCTCTACATCACGAGGGGTCAAAAGAATGTAAAGCAGAATACAACACGCACATGGGTCCCACATGAAGTGTGGCCCCAGCTCATCTACCAACCAAGCACAAATGTTCTTAGGCATGTATTATATCTTGTTCCTCAAAGAATTCCCGTATACTCCCAGAGTATACCACATCTCTATCCTAAAGGCTATCATGCACATGATACCCCACGTCAACACGAAGGGCGTAAACGTAAAAAATACAACTTAAAACCTCATCAGCCCAGGCACGACCAACTACATCTCTTCAAACATATACATCACTCACATAGGAGTGCACGTGATCACATGCCAAGGGTCCACTACAAACAGGGGAGAAGAATATCCACCGGGGCACCTTCATATTTCGACATTTAATAAGATCTCATATGAGGATCTGCTCACCAGAATATATTACACCGTTTTAATCCTCGAGGAATAACATGTGAGATTGACTACTTACTCGCCTCAAACAAATATCAGATGGAAAAGTTTCCAACACCGCTTTACGCCCGAACGACATCCCGTGATCCCGAGCCTTGGCCCTGAAAACAGTCGAGCACGTCACAACATTGTGATCCCCTTAGGAAAACACGTCAAAAAGACTTCTCACTTGAGTGGAACAGATATCCGGAGAAAAGGATGCATTCTGGCACACCGCGCACGAGCGGTGCTACGTGGGACCTGCATACTGGTCCCGAATCACAACGAATGGATCACACCATTGCGATCCTCTCAAAAAAGTACCATGATTGACTAATCACTTGTCTGAAATGGTAACTCGATGATAAAGCTGGAAATCACCACCAACTCCTAAAACGACCTTCACGGGGCCCGCACCAGCGTGCAAAATTAAAGTGGCAAGACTATGCCAATGCAATGCCCTCGGAAAAACACCCAAAATCAACTTCTCGTACGCCCTGAACGGTTGTCTGATGAAAAAGTGGCTAAACGTTGCTCACAGCTTAAAAGACCACCCATGGGGCCCACATCTCAAGTGGAGTTTCAATGCCCGAAAAAAACTAGAAAACTATGCATCACCACCAGGGACCCAACACCGCTGACGGCGCTCAAAACGGACGTCAGATATGTCTGCGTAGTCCAAAACAAAACCCCCCGAGAAAAATTCTCGTCCACTTAACGTCTCTCTGTGGCACTGAGCCCCTCATCTCGAGAATTAAAAATTCCCAAGGACATATCAAAATGATCGTCTTATTTCAAGGAACGTGTCACCGCTGACGACATGCAAATCCGACACTTGGACTGCCTTTTAGAGGTGATTTAATTTTTTTCTTGGACAGAAACGGGGTGGGCCGGGCCGGTTTGGCCAGTCCACCCACTGCCTAAGCCGGCCCGCGGTTCACCCCGCAGGCCCGCCCACATAGTCAGGATCGGCTGAATGGGTCTGGATGTTTCCCCATGGGACCCGCGAAGGGCGGGTCCCTTGTCTGCTGGCCGAGGTCATGAAGACCCCGTTTCTTCCTACCGCAACGACCGGAAAAAGTCGGTCCATCCCCCGCGTCGCAGCCCCACTGACGCCCGCTGCCGACAACCCCGCGACCGGCCTCCCCCTCCGTGCTCGACTACAGACGCTCTGCCAGCCCCCTCCTCTCGAACTCGACGCCGTCTGCTCCGCCCGGCCGCGAGCCCGTGCCTCCCCCTAGAGCCAGCAGCCGTCCGAGCTCGCCCGCTGCGCCTGCCGCCACCTGAGCCGACGGTGCCGCCACCTCACGCTACTGCCGAACCACCGGAACTCCAAAAACCATCCGAAAAACTCCAAACCACTGGTAAAATTGCAAACTTCGTCGGGCCGCTACGGGCAGCTCAGGACTCGGAATTCAAATCCATAACCAGCGTCAGAAAGAACATAAAATATACTATGCATTCATGTTCTTTGCTCGAAAAAATCCAACAGAAAATCAATGAGATTAATCGGGCTCAAAGTAGGTGCGGGAGAATAAAATGAAACTGACAAATCCTACCTCTTGGGCAAAGCCCAATGCTTCGCGATGATCCACACATTGTCGTTGCTGCTTCCACCTTACAAGGGAGGGAGGTAGAGGAGAACGAAAGGACAGTTTGAGGGAGGTTTTTTCCAGGTGATGCAAACCAAGAAGAGGGGGGAGAGTTAGGTTTAAGTAGAGAATTAATTAGGTTTTAATTAATTGTTTAATAAACCACATAAAGACCCATGTCTGAAACTCCCGACGGGGTTGAGATTAAGATTCCCCTAGAGAAACACCACCTCCCCAGCACAATGGAGGTCTTGTAATATTAATCCAAGGCCCTGCTCAAAATTTATTAATCTCAACGCCCTAGGCCACAAAATTACGAAAATGCCCCCAGGGCCATTTTCCATAGAAGGCCCGCGCCCGTGAATCTTACACCCCTTGTAGTGTAAACGAAACGTTATTGACTCAACGGTGCCCTCGATTTTCAAATCCAAGATACCGTTTAAGAGATACCTGAGTTTAACCATTAAACGAAATATTTAATTAATTAATTTATCCGTTTAATGTTCCAGTAGCGAGCGAGGGGTCTAAACATCCCACGCCGACAAACATTATGTCGTCCCTAAGGAAAAAGCCCCATTTCGGACCTATCCGTACACTCATATCTCTGATCTGAAACACTGTTTAGGAGTTATCACATTTATTTGTCGTTCCCAGTGTGAACACACTGAAAATTTATTTCTGTCCAAACTGGGCTTAGAATCGCACGCCTTATGAGGACACTACTATGGAATAATATCAAGAATATTCCAAAGTCCTTCGCAGCAAAAACCAGGTTCTTAAATAATTCCATCCTTCAAGTTTTTCTTCCCCGAAAACCAAAACCAGGGATCAATCCCAGGTACTAAGCCCACTCCTGGCTCTCCTGTAACCAGAAGAACTCTGGCACAGTCATGTGCCACTGCACATAGACAAAAGGATTTGATCTATTCACGCATGGTCTGCCCTTGCCGATGACATGCATATGAGTATGCAAACATTTCTCGGGTAAGTCATGTGGGAGACTTCGTGAACCCACTCCAGACATTGTGGTTAGGTCAAGGTGGTAGGGAACCATTCCTTTCATTCTCACATTCTCAAACATTCCGAAGGACCTCGGGGGTATCTCACCTCCCAGATTGAACCTCTACATCACACGCCGCTACTGGAATCAATGTCCATACCTGGAACAAGGCGTGATGATTCCCTCCTTTAGAATATCCTTATGGTGGAACACCAAAGGATATCAAGTCGTGCAAGGTTTCACAGTCGATGTCCCACGATCAATACCCTCTTACATGCTCGGAAGCGAAGGAGTCAACACCTTCAACTGAAGAGAACGATCCCTATCCTTTTATTCCACTAACACAGGGTTACAACGACGCCCCGTGTCACCATGGAAAAAACCCAAACAAGTATCATGGAGAGAATCATTTCACAAACAGAGTCTAACAATTCTACTGGAAAAAAGTAGAGGAGTCGTCAAGCGTATATCTTTCCACCTCATTCTCTATAGGATCGTAGAAATCCAAAGCTCGCAGATGTCCTCCGTCCCAAATGTCATCTCCTGGAGCTTGACGTGGACCGCCTAGTTGTGATGGGAATACCTCGTAAAGATTTCCCCCACTACCAGATCCCCCAGTTCCTCTGCTATCACCACCTCTCAAGGCACTACTCCGATCACGGCGCTGCCCCTTCCATGGTGGTGCACCTGCTACCTTCCCGATACTCTCAGCACGCCTGGTGGGGAAGTCTCATTCCAGGTGACCTCGCTCATCGCAAGCATAGAACCAGAACTCATCGGGCTACCCTGGTGCCCTCCGACACCACTGTGGTGTACAACCACGCCCCTGAGTCCGGTTGTCATATATCCACCTACGTTGAGGTTCTATTTTCTGAAACCCTCTAAATACGGCAGATGTCATGGCTCTAACGTGCATGCTGCCACCACCAACTCTAGAACCTGGCAGGAAGATCTCTATCACCAAAGCATGCTCTACCACCCCAGCATATGTGGGAATGCCCAAGGGTACTATGAAAGAACAAATCTCTTGGAAGATACCCTACTCAAACTTCCACGCTTGGATGTTGCCATCATGGACCAAGTCAGTGTAAATGCAGGCACAGTCTGTGGAACTAGCCACGTACTCGGCCACTATCATTCCTCTCTGATGAAATTGCAGGAGCTCCTGAATCTAAACAGAGTTCAAGCAGGTGGGGCAAATCTCCTCACTAAACAACAACTAAAAGTCACCATACAAATGTGATGACACTCCAAGAAACTGAGTCACCAGAATCCACCAACTCCAAGGTACACCGTGGAAAAGGTTGGCTGCCAAATCCACTCTCTGATCTGTTGGTGTATGCACAATACTAAAAAGGAAAACCACTGTCTCTAGCCAAACCTCTACTGCCAGAGGGTCTAGCTCACCATTGAACCTCATCGGTCTCTATTGATGGAACTCACGAAGCGTGCTCAAGCTGCGCTGAAGCTAAGCCTGCTCTGCTGAATCTGTCTGCTGCTTAATAGGTGGGGGTGCTGCTACCGGCCCACCTAGAAAAAAGGGGCTCACATTACGGGTCCTGGACTGAGGCCTCGTAGCTCACAGGGTCATCATCTCGAAAAAAAGCAGGTATCCTAGCTAGCTCTCTTCGTGGAAACATCCTAAATGTTATCAAGGATTGCCGCGATCAGATGAGAATATATGTATATCCAAACAACCACAAGGACAGGGAGTTTAATCAAGAAGGAAAGTCAAAGACTCAATCCTATATGATTCACAAAGCAATTTTCCCTGCAACAAGTGTCTCAGGATGCCGAGTAAACAAGCGGGATATCGGGGTCATGGTGAATGGATTCGTCAGCCGCCACACCATCACTCGACTCCCTGGCCTGAGAGACGCTCTCGAGACACGTTAACATTGTTGCCCTAAATCCCAACCATTTACTCATTTAGGGACATCCGTACTATGTCCCATAGAATGAACAACCTTTGACAACAATTTTTTACAAACCGATCCTACCTTGGCTCAAGCCGCAATTAAACCAAGCCCGCCTCCATAGGCCAGGGGATGGCGATAAGAACTGAAGGCTAAACTACTCGGGGAGGCCTTTTCCTGAGTACCTTTCCACACACACACGCAGCACAATCAATGAAAAAGTGTAGAGTAAAAGGGAAAGTAACATACTAACTGCTATAAATAACCACAATATTGCATCGACCTCTAAACAGTACAAAGTAAAAGTTGAAAAGAAAACGTGAAAAACACACGCCCAACAAGAAATGTGCCACAATCCGGCAACATGTAACAAAAGAAAATTAGATGGAAGGGTCCAACACCTGGAACCCAACTCTGACCACCATACACGGTCCGAGGTCCCGAACTCCTAAGGTCCTCTGACGTCATGACCAACATGTCTATCGTCTGCAAGGGAACACCAAGTGCAGGCAAAGCCCAATCAGGGGTGAGTATAAAAATACTCAGTAGAATGCCCCAAAGGCTCGAGGGAGCAACAAAGGAGGTACTAAAGAGGGGAGTTGTAGATCGAACATGGCAATGTAAAGGGGAACAACTGAAAGTGTAGTAAAGAGTACATCTCAACCCAACAAGAAGAAGGAAGTAGACTTGTCCAGAGACAAGGTGCTTAAAACAGTGAGAAGATGAACTTCTCATCGAGTCTTCGCTACTTATAGTAGGAGAGTAGACTCATCCAACCACAAGAAGCTATACACAGAAAGAACGTGGCATACCCCGCGCGTCTTCACCTCTCCTAGAGGGAGAGTAACCAAGCCCAATAAGTGGGTACTGGAAACAGGGTATACACAAATACATATGCTCAATCAAGAATCCCTATCAAAATCATATGGGGGTATCAATCCCGTAGCTCAGCCCAAAAAAGCGAGTAGCCAACAGTCCCATAAGTAAAGACCATCGATGCCCAGCATCCCGCACATCTTCCCTGAACTGCAAGTCAAGTGGATCAAATCACCACACCTTGAAACTATCTGCTTTGGGTGGCACTGACTCACCCACAGAGTTTTAGGTCGCGTCTCAAGGGCGTGTCTCGGTGGGGAAAGAGCCCCTTGTACTTGATATTTCTGGAGGAACGTCAAGCCACACCTCGTCACTACCACATAGTCGAGAGGTCAGCTCCAAGTCAAATTTGTCCCATAACTGACCCATACAATCCAAAGGTCCCACTCTGGTAGTCATAGATAAAAGCCACAGACTAGCCTAGTAGAAAGGACTATGTTTGAAATGCCAATAGGTGACCCACTACACAGCTCTGCTGGAGGGTAAATCATAATAAGATATCGGGTGAACCATTGCCCATCCCTACTAGAGGGTAAACCCTAATACATTATCAGGTGACCCACTTCCCACCCTTGGTGGAGGGTAAACCTGTAATAAGCCAACATGCGACACACTACCTAGCCATGCTAGAGGGTAGACATGGAAGAAGTCGACGGGTGACCCACTGCCCATCTCTGCTGGAGGGTAAACCCAGAACAAGTCGACAGGCGACCCACTACCCAACCCTGCTAGTGGGTTGACCTGAATTAAGATGACGAGTGACCCACTGCCCAGCCCTGCTAGAGGGTAGACTCTCAAGAGTCATCGTGTGACCCACAACCTATTCTCTACTAGAGGGTAAACCCTAAGAAGTCAATGAGCATCCCACTGCCCAACCTTGCTGGAGGGTAAACCCAAAACTGCTCTTTCCATCTCTACTGAATGGAACAACACTGGCCAACCGAGCACAGAGTGGGTACCGCGCACCCAGCCAACTCTAGAAAAACTCACCTAATAGAGGTTCAGGGCCCATTCCATCCCTAGGTGTTACTAGCCCCGCTACATACCAACCATCAAGAACAGAACCATGGGAAAAATAAACCCTGGTAGTCAAAAAATGGGATCCGAGGGACCCTCTACATCACGAGGGGTAAAAATTATGTAAACCAGAACATGACATGCACATGGGACCCACATGACTTGTGGCGCCATCTAATCTCCAAACCAAGCACAAATGTTCTTAGGCACGTACTACATCATGTGCCTCCAAGCATTCCAGCATACTCCCAGTGTATACCACATCTCCAGCCCAATGGCTATCATGCACACGACACCCAACGTCAACACGAAGGGCGTAAACATAAAAACTCCAACATTCCCCCTCATCAGCACAGGTACGACCAACTACTTCTCTTCAAACCTATACTTCACTCACACAGGAGTGCACGCGATCAAACGGCAAGGGTACGCTACAAACACGGTAGACGAACCGCCATCGAGGCACCTTCATCTTTCCATATTTAATAATATAACTTAAGAGGCTTCGCTCGCCTGAACGTATTACACTGTTGTAATCCTCGCGAAAAAACATGCGAGATCTACCACTTACTCACCACCAATGGATATCCGACCTAAACGTCGCCAACACCGCTTTACGCCCGAACGGTGTCCCGTGATCCCGAGCGACGACCCCAAAAATAGTCGGGCGCATCGCACCATTGTGATCCCCTTGGGATAACATGTCAAAATGACTGCTCACTTCAGTTGAATGGATATCCTGAGGAAAATATGCATGCTGGCGCACCACGCACGAGCGTTACAACGTGGGACCTGCATCCCTGTCCCGAATCACAATGAACGGATCAGACCATTTCCATACTCTCGAAAAAGTACACAAGTTTGACTAATCACATGTCTAAAATGGACACCCGATGATAAAGATGGAAATCACCGCCAACTCCCGAAACGGCCCTCACGGGGCCATCACCAGCGTGAAGAAATAAAGCGGTAAGACTGCTCTAATGTAGTGTCCTCATAAAAACACCCAAAATCGACTGCTCACATGCCCCGAAAGGACGTCCGACGAAAAAGTGGATAAACACTGCTCGCAGCTTAAAAGATGGCCTGTGGGGCCCAATTGTCAACTGGGGTTTCAAAGCCCAAAACAACACTGGAAAACTCCGCCTCGGAACCGGGGACCCAACGCCGCCGACGATGCTCAAAACGAACATCGGATGTGTCCGCGCCGTCCAAAACAAGAACCCCTGAGAAAAACACTCGTCCACATAACGTCACGACGTGGAACTGAGCCCCTCATCTCGGGAATTAAAAATTCTAGAGGACATCTCAAAATTCTCATATTATTTAAAGGAACGCATCGTCGCAGAAGGCGCGTGAATCCGACACTCGGGCTTCCTTTTACGGGGGATTTAATTTTTTTATCGAAACGAAACGGGGTGGGACGGGCCGGTTCGGCCGGCCCAACCACTGCCTGAGCCGGCCCACCATTCGCCGCCCAGGCCGACCCGCATCACTCGGACCGGCTGAGCCGGTCCGGTTATTTCCCCATGGGACCCGGGAAGTTCGAGTCCATGGTCTGCTGGCCGAGGTCACGAAGACCCCAGGTCTTCCTCCCGCAACTAGCGGACGAAGCCCGTCCATCCCCCGCGTCGTCGCCCCACTAGCGCCCGCTTCTGACGACCCCGCGATCAGCCTTCACCTCCGCGCACGACCGCCAACGCTCCAGTGGCCTCCTCCGCTCGACCCCGATGCCACTTGCTCTGCTCGACCGCGAGCCCGAACCTCTCCCTAGAGTCCGCCATCGTCCATGCTCACCCTCAGTGCCAGCCGCTGCCTGATCGAAGGCCACCGCCACCTCACATTGTTGCCGAACCGCTGGTACCCCAAAAACCAGCCTCAAAACTCCAAAGCACTGGAAAACCTGCAATCTTTGTCGGACCACTACGGGCAGCTAGGGACTCGGAATCCAAATCCATAACCAGTGCTGGAAAGATCATAAAATATACTACGCATTCATGTTCTTTTCTCGAAAAATCCAATAGAAAATCGATGAGATTAATCGGGCACAATGTTGGTGCAGGTGAATAAGACTAAAACGACAAATCATACCTATTGGGAGAAGCCCGATACTTCCCGATGATCTGCACCTTTCCGTTCCCGCTTCCACCTTGCTTGGGAGGGAGGAGGAGGAGAAGGAGAGGAGAGGTTGAGGGAGGGTTTCCCCAGGGGGATGCAAACCAAGAAGAGGGGGGGGGGGGAGTTTGGTTTAATTAGAGAATTAATTAGGTTTTAATTAATTCTTTAATCAACCACGTAAAGACCCACGTCCGAGACTCCCCGACGGGGATGAGATTAAGTCTCCCCTAAGGTAAAAAACACCGACCAAGCACAAATGAGGTCTCAGAATTTTAATCCAAGGCCCCGTTCAAATGTTATTAAGTTCAACGCCTGAGGGTGCAAAATTACAAACCCCCCCCCCCCCGGAGCCATTTTCCACAGAAGGCCCGCTCCCACAAAACATACACCCCTCCTAAGGTAAAAGGAATGTTATTGACTCAACGGTGCCCTCAGTTTTCCAATCTGAGCTACCGTTTAAGAGATACTTGAGTTTAACCATTAAATGAATTAATTAATTAATTAATTAATCAGTTTAAAGTTCTGGTAGCGGGAGAGGGGTCCAAGCGTCCCGCGATGACATGATTTATGTCATCCCTAGTGTAAACACCTATGTTCGGACACCTCCGTACACTCAGATCTCTGATCGGAAACAATGTTTAGGAGTTATCACATTTATTTGGCATTCCCAGGGTGAACACACTGAAAATTTAATTTCGGCCACACCAGGGCTCGGAATCGCATGCCGTATGAGATAGCTGCTCTGGAATAATATGATGAATATTCAAAGGTCTTTCGCAGAAAAAAACGTGTTCTTACTTCATTACCTCCATCAAGATTTTTTTCCCCAAAATGAAAAACCAGGGTTCAGCCTAGAGTACTTAGCCCACACCTGGCTCTCACGTACCCAAAAGAACTCTTGCACATTCCTGCACCACCATACACACCCCAATGGATTTGATCAATTCACGCATGTTCTGCCTTTGACGATGACATGCATAGGAGTATGCACACATCTTCTCGGGTAAGTCACGTGTGAGACGTCGTGCACCCACGCCAGACATTGGGGTTAGAGAAAGGCGTTAGGGAACCTCTCCATTCCTTCGCATGTTCTCAAATGGTCCAAAAGGCCTCAGGGGAATATCACCTCCCCGGTCGAACCTCTACATTGCACGCCGCAACTGGAATCACAACTTTCCCATTGAACAAGGCCTGGTGATTACCTCCTTGAGAATATCCATGTGGCGGAACACCCAAGGATATCGGGTCGCACAAGGTTTCACAGTCGATGTACCACGAGAAATAATCTCTTACACGCTCGGATGCGAAAGAGTGAACAACATCAAATGAAGAGAAAGGACCCTCACCTTTTATTCCACTAACACAGGGTTACACCGACGCCCCGCGTCACCCTAGTAACAACCCAAACAAGGAGCTGGGAGAGAATCATTTGAAACACAAAGTCTATCAATTATAATATAAAAAGTGGAAGAGTCGTAAAGCGTACCTCTTTACACCTCATACTCTACAGGATCATAGACATCCAAATCTCACGGAAATCTGTGGTCCCAACTGTCAGCTCATAGAGCATGACATGGACCATCTAGTGGTGATGGGAAGACGTTGTAAAGCATTCCCCCACTACCATCTCCTCCCACTCCTCTGCTCGCAGCACCTCTCAGGGCATGACTCTGATCACGGCAATGCCCCTGTCGTGGTGGTGCACCTACAGCCTACCCGATATTCTCAGTGCGCCTGGTCGGGTAGTTTCATGCCAGGTGACCTCGCCCATCACAAGCATAGCACTGGAAGTCTTCGGTCTTCAATGGTGCCCTTCGGATCCATTGTGGTGTACGACCACGCCCCTGTGATTGGTTTTTAGAAAGCCACCTACGTCGAGGTTCTGCTTGCCGACGCCCGCTAACTGCGGCAGACGTCTCGGCTCCAACATGCCTGCTGCCACCACCAAATCTAGAACGTGACATGAATCTCTATATCACCAATGCCTGATCTAGCACCCCAACATAAGTGGGAATCCCCAAGGTTACTATGACAACAAAAATCTCTTGGAGGAGACCCGGATCAATCTTCCATGCTCAGATGTTTCCGTCATAGACCAAGTCCTGGTAAAAGCGTGCACGGTCTACGAAACTAGCCGGGTACTCGGCTACCGTCATCCCTCCCTGCTGAAACTGCATGAGATCCTGAATCTGAATGGAGAGCAAGAAAGATGGTAAAGACTCCTCACAAAACAACAACTGAAAGTCGCCCCACAAAAGCGACAACTCGCCAAGAAATTGAGTCACCAGACTCCACTAACTCCATGCTGCTCCGCGGAAAATGTTGGCTTCCCAATCCACTCTCTGATCTGTCAGAATTTGCACAAGCGTGAAAAGGAGAAAAACTCTCTCTATCCAAACCTCTTCTGGTTGAGGGTCTGGATCACCACTGAACCTCAATTGTCTCTGTCACTGAAACTCATGGAGCGCGCTCAACACGCACTCAAGCTCAGCCTGCTCTACTGAAGCCGTCTGCTGCTCAACAGGTGGGGGTGCTGCTACTGGCCCACCCGATTAAAGGGGCTCACATGATGGGTCCTGGACTGAGGCCTCGTAGCTCACAGGGTCGTCGTCACAAAAAAGAAGGTATCATTGCTAGTTGTCTTCGTGGAAACATCCTGAATGTTATCAAGTAGTTCCACGATTATATGAGCATATATGTATATCCCAACAACAACAGTGGTGGGGAGTTGACTCAAGAAGGAGAGTCAAAGACTCAATCCTACCTGATGCAAAAACCAATTTTCCCTGGAACGAGTGTCTCATCATGCCGAGTCGACAAGCGAGTTATTAGGGTCCTGGGGAATGGATACGTCGGCCGCCGCACCATCACTAGACTCCCTGGCCTAAGAGCCACTTTCGATACACGTTAACACTTTTGCCATAAATCCCAACAAATTCCTCTTTTAGGGACATCCGTACAACGTCCCATGGAATGAACCACCTCTGGTACCACTTTTTCATGACCTGACCCTACACGGGTTCGAGCCGCAACTACCCCAAGCCTGCCTCCATAGGCCAGGGGCTGGCGTCAAACGCCAAAGGTTAAACAACTATGGGAGGAATTTTTATGAGTACATGTACACACACACACACAGA
Source organism: Viscum album (assembly GCA_963277665.1). NCBI lineage: Eukaryota > Viridiplantae > Streptophyta > Magnoliopsida > Santalales > Viscaceae > Viscum > Viscum album. The sequence continues at coordinate 962,916,694 of OY728133.1, read as the reverse complement.
ACAGTCAATGAAAAATTGCAGAGTAAAAGGGAAAGTAAATTATTAACTGCTATAAATAACCATAAGAGTGCATCGACATCTAAACAGTACAAAGTAAAAGCTGAAAAGAAAATGGGAAAAACACACGTCCAACCAGAAAAGTGCCAAGACTCAGCAATAGGTAACAAAATAAAAAGAGTTGGAAGGGTCCCCTACCTGGAACCCAACTCCGACCACCATACACGGTCCAAGCTCCTGAACTCCTAAGATACTCTGACGTCACGACCAACCTTTCTGTCATCCGCAAGGGCACACCATGTTCGGAAAATCCCATGTAGGGGTGAATATAAAAATACTCAGTAGGGTGTCCTTAAGTCTCTAGGGAGCAACAAAGGAGGTATTGAAGAGATGAGAAGTAGATCGAACAGGGGAAATTAATGGGGAAAAAGTGAGAGTGCAGTAAAGAGTACATATCAACCCAAAAGAGGAAGGAAGTAGACTCATCCAAACACAAGGAGCTGAAAACAGTGAGAAGATGAACTTCTCATCGAGTCTTCGCTATCTATAGCAGGAGAGTAGACTCATCCAACCACTAGAAGCTAGACACAGAAAGCACGTGGCATACCCAGCGCGTCTTCACCTCTCCTAGAGGGAGAGTAACCAAGAACAAGAAGTGGGTAAAGGAACAAGGTATACACATATACATATGATCAATCAAGAAGCCCAAACAAAATCGTAAGGGTATCTCCATCCTGTATCTCATCCCAATAAAGTGAGTAGCCTATAGTCCCATAAGTAAGCACCATCGATGCGCATCATCCCACATGTCTGCCCCGAACTGCATGTCATGGGGATCAAATCACTGCACCTCTAAACTATACGCTTTGGCCAACACTGACTCGCATGCATGGTTTTAAGACGCGTCGTAGGGACGCATGTTGGTGGGGAAAGCACCCCTCGTACATGAGAGTTCTGGGAGAACGTCAAGCTACACCTTGTCACTGCCACAATTTCGGGAGGTCTACTCAAAGTCAAAGTTGTCACATCACTGACCCGTCCAAAGGTCATTCTCTTGTAGTCACAGAGAACAGCCACAGACTAGCCTAGTAGAAATGACTGAGTCTGAAATGCCAAAAGGTGACACACTGCCCAGCCCTACTGGAGAGTAAATCATAATAAGATATCGGGTAACCCACTGCTCAACCCTACTAGAGAGTAAACCCAAATACATCATCACGTGACCCACTACCTAGCCCTACTAGAGGGTAAACTTGGAATAAACTGGCAGGCGACCCACTACCCTGCCCTGCTGGAGGGAAGACTTGAAAGAATTCGATCGGTGACCCACTGCCCAGGCCTGCTAGAGGGTAGACCCTCAAGAGTCGTTAGGTTACCCACTACCTAGTCTCTCCTAGAGGGTAAACCCAGAGAAGGCAATGAGCAACCCACTTCTCGGCCCTGCTAGAGGGTAAACCCGAAACTTGTCTTTCCATATCTACTGAATGGTATAACACTGGACAATCAAGCACGGAGTGGGTGCCATGAAACCTCCCCACTCCAGAACAACTCACATAATAGTGTTTCAAGGCCCATTCCATCACTGGATGTCACAAGCACCGCTACCTGCCAAACCATCGAGAACAGAACCAGGGGAAAACTAAACCCTTCTTGCCAGAAAATGAGAACCGAGGGACCCTATACATCACGAGGGGTCAAATGTATGTAAAGAATAACACGACATGGACATGGGGCCCACATGACTTGTGGCCCCATCTCATCTCCCAACCAAGAAAAAATGTTCTCAGGCACATACTACATCATTTGCCTCGATGAATTCCCATATACTCCCAGAGTATATGACATCTCTAGCCTAAAGGCTATCATGCACACGACACCCAACATCAACACGAAGGAGTAAACGTAACAACTCCAACTTGCAACCTCATTGGCCCAGACACGGCCAACTACATCTCTTCAAACATAAATTTTACTCACACAGGAGTGCATATGATCACAAGCCAATGGTATACTACAAACAAGGTAGAAGAACCACCACCAGGGCACCTTCATCATTCCACATATAATAAGTTCATGTAAGTGGCTACGCTCACCTGAACAGATTACGCCGTGTTAATCGTCTTGGATAAAATATGAGATCGACTACTTAATCACCTCTAACGGATATCCGATGGAAAAGTCGCCAACATCGCTTTACCCCCGAACGACATCCCATGATCCCTAGCTTCGGCCCCAAAAATAGACGGCTGCATCTCACCATTGTGATCCCCATAGTAAAACACGTCAAAAGGACTGCTCACATGAGTGGAATGGATAACCCGAGAAAACGATGCATTCCGGAGCACCACGCACGAGCAGTGCTACATGGGACCTACATCCTGGTCTCGAAGCACAACGAATGGATTTCACCGTTGCGATCCTCTTGAAAAATTACACAATTTTGACTAATCACTTGTCCGAAATGGACAACCAGTGATAATGCTGCAAATCACCGCCAACTCCCGAAAGGACCCTCGTGGGGCCCTCACAAGCGTGCGCAATTAATGCGGTAAGACTACGCCAATGCAATGCCCTCAGAAAAGCACCCCAAATAGACTTCTCGCACACCCCGAATGTACAGCCGACGAAAAAGTTGTAAAATGATGCTCAGAGATTAAAAGAAGGCTCGTAGGGCCCATATCTAAAATGTTGTTTCAACACCTAGAACAACACTGGAAAACTCCGCCTCAGCACCAGGGACCCAATGCTGCTGACAGCGCTCAAAACAGACGTCTGATGTGTCTGCGTCGTCCAAAACAAGAACCCCTGAGAAAAATGCTCGTCCACTTAACGTCACGCCGTGGCACCGAACCCCTCGTCCCAGTAATTAAAAATTCCTGAGGCTATCTCAAAATGCTCGTATTATTTCAAGGAACGAGTCGCTACTGATGGTGCGGGAATCCGACACTCAGGATTCCTTTTAGAGGTGACTTAATTTTTTTATTGGACCGAAACGGGGTGAGCCGGGCCGGTTCGACTGGCCCACCCACTGCCTGAGCCAGCCCACAGTTCAATGCGTGGGCGGTCCCACATCGCTCGGACCGGCTGAGCTGGTCCGGCTATTTACCCATGGGAGCCGTGAAGCGAGGGTCCCTTGTCTGCTGGCCGGGGTCACGAAGACCCCAGGTCTTCCTCCCGCATCGACAAGCCGAAGCTGGTCCTTCCCCCGCGTGACCTCCCCACTGGTGCTCGTGGCTGATGACCCCATGACCGAACACCGCCTCCACGCTCGACCGTCGACGCTCTGCTGGCCACCTCCTCTCGACCCCGACGCTGCCTGCTCCACTCGGCCGCGAGGCCTCGCCTCTCCCTATAGCACGCTGCCGTCTGAGCTCGCCCGCACCGCCTGCCACTGTCTGAGCCATGGCCGCCGCCGCCTCTCACTGCTGTCGAACCACCGGAACCTCAGTACCCCGCCGGGAAACTCCAAACCACTGGAAAACCTGAAAACATTGTTGGACCACTGCGGTCACCTAGGGACTCAAAATTCAAATATGTATCCAACTTCGGAATGATCATAAAATATACTACACATTCATTTGCATTGCTCGAAAAATCAAACAACAAATCGACGAGATTAATAGGGGCTCAAAGTAGGTTCGGGAGAATAAAATGAATAAGACAAATCCATCCTCTTGGGTGAAGCCCGATTCATTGCGATGATCCGCACCATGACGCTGCCGCTTCCACCTTGCGTGGGAGGGAGAAGGAGGAGAATGAGAGGCTAGGTTGAGGGAGGGTTTCTCCAGGGGATGCAAACCAAGAAGAGGGGGGAGAGTTAGATTTAATTAGAGAATTGATTAGGTTTTAATTATGTCTTTAATCAACCACGTAAAGACCCACATCTAAAACTCCCGACGGGGTCGAGATTATGTCTCCCCTAGGGTAAACACCACCTCCCATGAACAATGGAAGTCTCCAAATTTTAATCCAAGGCACCATTCAAATGTTATTAAACTCAACGCCCGAGGCTGCTAAATTACGAAAACACCCCCTTGGCCATTTTCCACAGAACGCCAGTGACCACAAAACATACACCCCTCCTAGGGTAACAGGAATGTTCTAGACGTAACGGTGCCCTTGGATTTCCAATCCAGGCTACCGTTTAATAGATATCTGAGTTTAACCATTAAATGAATAAATTAATTAATTAATTTATTCGTTTAACATTCTGGTAGAAGGTGAGGGGTCCAAACGCCCCGCGCCGACATTCTTTATGTCATCCCTTGGTTAAAAACCCTATTTAGGACACATATGTACATTTATATATCTGATCCGAAACACTGTTTAAGAGTTCTCCCATTTATTTGGTGTTCCCAGTGTGAACGCACTGAAAATTTAATTCCGGCCACACCGGGGCTCGGAATCACACGCCGTATGACGACACTGCTCTGGAATAATATAAAGAATATTCCAATGTCTTTTGCATAAAAAACCGGGTTCTTACATAAGCATAGAGGATTTATTCTAATCTCAGATTCTTAGTGGTAATTTCACTCAATGAATCTCTTTAGAAAATATATAGGGAAATGAAATTTTATTATTGGGGAAGTCATAAAATTATGAATTTATCTATATTAAAGTTTGTGGTGTTGATCCCCAATGGGGAATAACTCATGATATTAATATGAATATGGGTATATGATCATTCATAAAGTATCATCATATAATAAAGAGTATATATGTTATGATAATGTTATTTCCTACAGTAAGGAGGGGAGGAAGAAAATTTAATTCCAATGTATGAAGGGAAATTTTGGAGTCTCCATTTATATTTGTAAGTATATTAGTATTTCATTTAAAATAATGGAGATAACATGTCTATTAGAAGATATGATTCATTAAAAGGGTAAAATATTTTTTTATTGGGAGTTCTTTTTTTATTTTGAACAAAATATAATGGAGGATTTTTAGGAGAACTAAAGGGTTGGGATGCATTTGTTACCAATAAGGATTGAAGCATTGAAAAACTACATTATGGTCATTGATGATGATAAGATGGTTTCTGGTATCTCAATAAAGTAGGATGTATTTTTTGAATATAGAATATTTGAAAACAAAAATTAAAGATGAAAAAGGTGTTGAAGTGATGATTGGGATGTTGTTTAATACCAATAATAATGACCAAGTATTGTTTTTGACATCATGAAAATTAATATTCATGTTTTATTTGTTGGAAAATTAATGATTAGTCAATGGGATATAGTCTAGAGGAAGACCAAAATTAAAGAACCATGAGTTTTATTACACAATAGGAAGGCGATGATTGATGTTTCAAAGTGATGTTGAAGAAGAGGCATTGTGGGTCTACACCCATTACATATTTTTTTGAGAAGAAAAATATGTAAATATGTATCTATATAGAGAGCACATTATTGTTGTCCCCATGGTGTCATTCATGTTCAACTTCATGAAATTATCAAGTAATATGTCAGGGTTTTTGTGATCGTGGTATGTATAAAATCACCATAAATTAAAAACCACAACATTGATAAGATCACAGAGAATGTATAAATATGATGAAGTTGGAGACCACACACATTGTGGAAGAATCCATCATTGAGTATTGGTTCAGAATAATAAAAGAGTAGATAGAGTAGAGATACAATTGATTGTATTATTGTATCAATGGTCTTATTTTAATGTATATCATATAAAAGAATACTGAAACATTGGTAAATTCATGGTGATTCATTTTATTTGAATCTCATGTTTTACAAGAAGGTTAAAAAATTCCTTATATGTTGAGATTCAGTGCACGTCGAAGGGAATGGTGGCCAATGTTATAATTACCACAGTACTGTGATTAAACATAATCCATACTGATGGGATTTTTATTAATGGATTTAAAAACATAATAATATTGATCCAAGGTGATTCATGAAAATATATTTCAACTATTAAATAATCATGAGATAAATTTCTATACCATGATTCATGTTCATTTTATTTTTTTTAGTGGCTAAGAAGAATGACTAAATTGGATTTAAATCTAATTTTAATCCACTCTATAAAAATGATATATAATTCCAAAATGTATTGATTTTTTTCATTGCTAATAAAGAGACCATTTATTTTCTGTATTAATGAATGGTTTTATTTCCCCATAATTGTTCTCACAGGTATCCAAGTGATTGGGTGAATTGTATCCTTATATTGAGAAGGGTGGTCTAATAATAGAAATTTGAGATATACATAAGAGTATATTGAAAATCAAAGTAATATAGTTGAACCAAGAACAATTATACATGTAGGACTAAAATTTTGAATAAAAAACATTGAATATTATACAAATAGGATACTGAGAATGTTTTCATATATAAAATGAAAATTTCAATAATGAATTATTCTTAAAGGAATTTTTTTAAATCAATGGTGTTATAAAGAATTATGAAATAGAAGTAATGTTGACAATAATAGATCATATATCCTTATTTGAGGTTTATATTTATATTTTTATGTGGAGAACAAAATGTCTATTAGAAATGTGTGGATACATTCCCGTTAATTGGGAAAAGGATTAGGGAGAAGAGGCAGTGAGGGTTTTGTGATGGTGTGTCAACCTTATACATTTTTTATGTAGTGATAATTGTAAAGGATTTATCAATACCAAACCATTATAATTGTTGTAACCCATATTATGAGTATATAAAAATAGTTATTTTGGTGAACAACAGAACACTGATACATGATCTATGGATTTATCCAAGTGAGGGTGAACCAAGTAATTCATACTGTATCTATTTACCATATAAATGAAAAAATATATATAAATAATCATGAATTATAATTTGAAAAAGACCATTACATTTGACCCTCAAGGATTAGAGGTCCAGATTATTTATGGAGAGTGAGACTTTATGGTTACAATAGTTTAGATTTGGTAAGACATTCACACCCTGATGCACCCATCTAAAAGTGATCAAACTCTAACCACCATTGTGTATCATTACAGTATCCTCAATATGTGTTTTATGGAGTATTTACTCATTGAAAATAGTAACTTACACTATCATGAAGCACCATGATCACCTATGCACCACCACACATCACTGCAAGTCTTGTCAAAATATGACACATCTACTATATGTCCACCAAGACCATGTCATATCTATATTTCATTTACAAAAAGACAATTCATGTGGAATCATGAACTATTGAATTTTTAGTATACAAATATTCCATATGACTACATAAAATAAAAAATGAAATATTAGAAACAAGTGCACAATACATTGAAGAGGAAGGTAATTTCTAGAAATGAAATGAATGATCACGAAATTCTCAGACACATGAACTCTTAGGGATATAGATAAGAATCCATTATATTGGATCCAAAATGTTGAGGTTTAAATTTCATGGTAATTTATCTATTTATAGAGTATCAAAAATTATACAAAGTCAAAATTTTATATGCTAGATGCACGTAAAATCTCAATGGAATCCCAAGGGTTCCTGAGGGGTATAATCTATCAAACTGCCCAATCTAATCAACCATTCACCCACATCATAACCATTATATATTAAGGTGATAAATCATTATGATAATATAAGTTATTCATCCAATGGAGTACCGCACATTTTCATCCATCATCACTACTGCTTCAAGAACTGATGGGTAAGATTATTGTTGGAATGGTGGTACTTTTTTTAATTGAATACATTTTTTTATTAGAAACCATGTAACTTCTTAGATTCAAGATCCAAAATATTAATTATATCTTATCCTTTTAGATTGAATAAATTTTATATAATTAGAACTTGCAAATTATTGCAAAGATCAGCCTTTATGTGATAACCTACCTCTTTATATGATCAACCTGAGGTCATTTCAATGATTTTTTATCACTATAATTTAGAGTGATTATAATTTTTTGAAATTAGAACATAATAACTCTGTAGTAATTATCCACATTTATTTGCGTGTAGTTATCATCCACTTTCAAAAATAAATTATTGTGTGTTTTATACTAGTACCACAAATTCTTCATGAAATCCTCTTCACTCATTGATGTGAATTAGATTTTAAATAATACATCCAAATTTATCATCCTAAAAAACATGATCCACTTATATTAAGAAAAAACATTTGATATTTTTTCATAATAAAAGTTTTCACATTAGTTTCACACTCACATATTTAGGGTGATAACATCATGCATGAGAGAAAAAAAACATCCTTCCATCTCTATAATAAGATCTAGAATCTATAGATTCAAAAGAATTTCACCTCAACTTCCACAAAGGATCATATATGAAATGTAGTTCAACCTCCTTAATTCATACATAGTTTTAATAGAGAATATTTTATAGCTGTAAATTATTAATTTCATCATCAAAATTTTCAAACTATTTATTTACTTTACTTTTTCTCTTTATATTCGTGAAATTAACATGAATATATTTCTAAAAATATATTTTTTAAACAGGTTGTCTTCATGATAATCTAATGATTTTGAGCAAAATCACATTGAAAAATAGCTTTAAATAGATTTAATATTAATATTTAAATTTGAAATTTGAAATTTCTATGAAATATAGAAAATATTATACTTTATTAATCTTCCAGAAACACTCAGTGTATAATCATTTTTCAAATCACAGTGTATTGAAGGATATAAAACTTTAATTTAAATACTTCTATGTAATTATTTAACGGTTAGAAAACATCTATATTTAATGACAAAGTTATTACTTTTTATCTTCTTATATAATCATTGGCTAATCCATGATGAGATGGTTTCTCAACATGATTATTCATGATTTTTTATTAATCATGAAATAAATACCATAACATTATGGAATAAGAATCATTAGAATTAATTATCCTTCATAAATATAATTAAATAAATCAAAATTTCTCTGGTTTTTATTAATTTCAAATTCATATGATCTATGAACTAATACAATCATAAAATAAGTGACTATACTAAATATGACTTTAATATTCGTATGGTATCCATTTTAAATGAATTTCATAACGTTACATGTTTTAAATGAATGAAATTTGGCCAATACAAACACAATTTCATATGAGAAGATAAGTCATACAGTGTCCCAAAAGTCATACAGTGAAGTTGTATGATTTTAGTAATTATATATGATGTAACATGAAATATTATATGCTAAATCAAATTCATATGTACTGTTGAATTTTCATAAAAATAACTCTCAAAATAATAATAATTTGAAAAATTGTAAAATATCAAACATGTGTGATGAATTCATACATTTTCATTAGAATTCATATGACCAGAAAACACCCAAAAATTCTAAATGTCATTAAATGATAATAAATCATCCAAAACCCCATCAATATGTAACTGAAATCATCTAAAATTCTTCTCAAGAATCCCAATACATATATCATATACATTTATAATAAATATAACGTCATAAAAAATATAAATTTTATTTAGTATCACCATTTAGATGTTTAATTAAACCTACAAAACTATATCTAAAAATATTCTAGAAATCATAATTATCATCCAAGAGATACGAAATTCATATCCTTAATTATATAAAAATATTTTTACACCACACCACATTTAGAGTAGTTTTTTTAGAAAACTACATCTATGGGTTATAAATTTTTTTCCCAAGTTATAAAATGGTTTCCCCTCTTATCAATCCAGTCAGCATTTCAAGAAAATCCACCATTCACAATATGATCCACCACTAAAAGACATGAAAATAAATTCTCTTGTCTTTTAACCGAAACCACATTTATTAAATAGATTTGATCACAAACATCACAACCTTTGACCAAATAATTTCTTTCTTATAAAAGAACACTCAAATTTTTTTAATGAGGAGTGTGAGACATAACACACAATCTCATCATGAAGAAATTAAATTTTTAATTAGGAGAATCCTAGGTCATAATATTACCCATTTTATCTTAGGTAGGAATAAATCCCTGATTTGTGTTTATAATAGCTACCCTCTCGTTAATTATATGAAAAATTATTTTAATATTCATAGAAATTTAGTGTTACACTATATTTAAAAAAAATAAGTCATTTAGTATCCTAATTATTTTTGAAGAAGTTATTTCATGTTTTAAACACAATTCAGTATGGTTATACTTTATCCAAATCATATGAGTTCACGAAATAGTAGAAGTAGAATATTCGGCTTATGTAGGTATCATTGAGGTTATGTACTTTTTCATAAAGTGAAAACAAATAGAGATATCACCCAAATGGAAATTTCACCTAAAGTAGACATTTTTTCTCCCAAACACCATTCCAATTAGCATATATGAATCTATATTGTTCAAAACTCTAAATTTATATAAAATATCTCCAATAATATAGTGCCATTAACTTATCTTTGGAGTCTCTTATTATCAATAATATGTGACTTTATTCGGACACTATAATATCTATTACAAAATCACACTACATAAATAATGTTTGTTTCAGAGGCTATGAGATAAATACATCTCCCAAAAAAATATTGAATTCCCATTGACTGAAATTCACACCATCGGTATATTCAGAAAATTTCATCCCTTCATGTATATGCGTTGAGACTATCATTGGCTCCTACTGCTAAATAATCTTCATAATACTATAAAATAAATTTCATGGGATATGAAAATAAGATTCTATTATTTTGTCTCTTGTAATCCAATGAAGTATCTCATCTCACCTATCCTATATATATGTAATCTTTAATTCATTTGATTATAAAAATATTCAGAAGAATTTTCTTTATCACCAACAAAAAAATATCATCAATATATAAAATTATAATAAGCATACATGTCTTTGATTCATTGACATATATGTTATTGTAAACATTATATTTAAATTATTTTAATCACATCATGTAATTATTTGTCTATAAATACTATTCCACTAGATCATATTCTATGGCATAAAGGTCCTTCATCAATTTTAAAACACTTGTTCAATCATTATCATGATCTAAACCTTCAGTATTATCATGGTAATTATATTATAAAAATCTCACAGTTTAGGAATATTGTTTTACATAAATCAAACAGATTTTATACCTAATATATGTTTTATTAAAAAGAATATTTTTATCACTTCAAACAATGAAATAGGATTGAAGATATCATTAAAATAAATTCTCTCAACATGGAGGTAACACTTTTAAATAATACTATTCTTATTTTTTATTACATCTCCATTTTCATTTAATTTACTATTGGACACCCACATGGTCCCAAAGGAATTTTTGAATACCATTCATGAAAAAAGGTAACACATATGACACCTCGAAATACGGTTCATCTCCTAATCCATTTTCACAATAAAAACATTACATTTAAAATAATATATCACTAATTGTGGTTTTGACTAATAAATGATTATTTCTTGATTCTCAATCCTGAATCTTCTTCTTGTGGATTATATTATAAGCTCAATATATCTCAAATTAAAACAAGATTGAATAATATCTATTTAGAGTCCAATTAGGTTTTTTTAATCCACATAATTTTCCAACCATTGATAGATCTATTATTTATTTTTTGTATCCTTTTTACCTTTATTGGTTTGATATATTTCATCTACAATATGTCACGATTTATCCTTAATCTATTTCAAAATAATCTATTAAATAATAATCATACAGTATTAATTACTACCACTGAAAACTAAAACATCTATAACCCTATTTATTGGTTAGTCATAAATAATTCAAACATCATAATAATCAACATCCTTTTAAATCCATTTATTCAATCATCTGTATCCAATTATATTTCATATGTTCCTAAAAAATATACGCTCATTAATTCATTAATCAAATTTCCCATGATTTTATTCTTTGATAGTTATAATGCAAGGAATTCCAATGACTCTAATTTTACCAACTATTGGATTATTATAATAAAACATATAATATTGATAAAACATATATTGTAAAGAATTTTTTCATATTGTTCATTTAATATACCCACATTATTTTTCCATTTTAATTTTAAATATAACATTTTTAGGTTTTCTGATATTTAATAATTTTTATGATGATAGAAATTTTTAATGTTTTCTGATGTTTTTATTCACTTCTTCAATTTATAGAACAAGATATACTTTTTGATTTTATTTTTCAAAATCATTTGATAATTTTATATGTTGGGATAAATTTAGGAAGAAATATCATACTATTTTCACAAAATTAATGCAATTTTTAATTTTAGTACATAGAAATTTCCTCAATGTCATATTAATAAAAAAAATAATAAATACTAAAGTCTTACAACCGTTTGGAACAAATACATTTTATTTTTAATGCCAAAATAATTTATGATAAGTCAAATGGAAATTAAAAAAGAAGTAGTAAATATTATTATATTTTAATGAAAATAAACATTATTGATTTTTTATCACACATCTTATTTATATATATTTTTTCATATTTAAGACTGAATTAGAATTCCAAATGGGATCCATATGGAATACATCAAGTGGTATCCCTTTATTTATAATTAAATAGAGGTTTCACTATATATTATGTTGTGTGAGTCATGGTGTGTTAAAATGAAAATAAATCATCATCACATGCATTTTAGTTGGTTTTCTACAATGGTTGACCACATGTGTGAAATGTGTAATTAACCCAGTGATTATGAATAAGTTTAATCATGAAAATACACTCAATAAAAAACAAACATATTTACAACACTTAAATATAGAGATGACATGATCAATTGAACATAATAAAAATGAATTAGATAGTTTCACATCATAAGTGTAAGTACCTCATTGTAATCAGCACAACTTCAACCAATAATGTGCTCTTAATTACTTTTAAGATCTAATGTATTTGACCATGGGGAGGGTGGACAAAAGCCATTAAATCTTATTTCGAAGGGGAATCATCAATAAGGTACACTTTCATATCCAAATATGTATAATTATTCTTAAAATAGAAATATTTTTTCCCCTATCAATTGTAAAAAATACTTGTTATGATTATTATTGAGCGAGGTGGATTCCCCTAGTGTGTTACTCAATCCTAGTGATGCGGACCAAAAACTACCACTACTTATACATATAAAAATTAGTCTCACTTAACTATAAAAGTATCATGGGCCCTCAATCATTGATAAATTTATAATTTTTTAACTTTTTAATACAATATCATTGTCATTTCTCTTCACATTCCCTCTACACTATTATTACCACAATTACTACTAATATAATGACTAATAATACTACTATTACTATTACTATCACTAATAAAACCACCACCACTACTAATATTACCACTACCTACACCACTACCACCACTACTACTAAAACCACTACTATATATACTACATCCACCACCCTACCACCTCTATTCCAACAAATATTACTAATATTACTAATACTACCATTACTAATACTAATACCACTACTAATACTTCAACCACCACCACTTCTACCCCCACCTCCACCACTACAACTATAATCATTTTTTATTTCTTTTGTGTTTTTACCACAATAATTTCTTCACTCCGTACAAATAGATTAATTACATCAGTATTTTATAGAAGGAATGTATCGATTGACTCTAGTGTTCTGATGATTCAATTTCACACTTTGTTCTATTCTATGATTTTCAATAGTGGATAAATTGATAATCATGTGTATTCACATTTTATTCTCAACTATTTTTCTCATATTTCTTGTAATAAATATTTATAAACTCACTATTTGAGTCATGCATACGGTGAAATACGACTTAAATAGTGTTATTGATAGAATATTTCTCCTAACTAGATTTTGGGAAAGTATTTCCCCACATATAGAGGTATCAGTGTTGGAAAATAACCAATCAATGATGGAGGGTGTTTAGTGATAATTATTGATATAAATATTTGGTGGAATATTGAATGTTACTTAATGAAAAATTGTAGATTCATGATTAACTCCATAGGATAGATGTTATTAATCACTGAAAAATTTGTGATTCATTTTCTTTCCTGTGTTCTGTGTGAATTTTTAAATATATTAATATTAGGAATTTTAGAATTCCTCTATTACATAGGTGTATTATTATGTATTATTTTTAATTTTATAAATAGTGTTTATACAATAATATTGTGGTGTGTATGGGCCTCCTCAATATATAAACCCTTGGCCTTGTACTATTTTAAAGATTGTGTTATAATAATTTAATGACCATGGATCAATGATAATAATTGTGCAAAATTAGATACTATTTCATTGTAATACAATACCTGTCACATATTTATTTTCAAAAAAACCCAAAAATAATAATAAATATCCAAAATTAACAAAATATTTATATTTTTTTATATCTACTATTTATTTGGCTAATAGGGATTTTTCTTTGGGATATCATTGATTTACCTTGTTTTTTTATTATAAAGGTAAACTCACTAATGATACATGTGAAGAATAGTTTTAAATTAATAGAATAATGAGCAATAAAATAATTATTATTTCATGTTATATTGATGAAATCAACGATTTACAGTGAGAATGAAATAAATGTAAAGATGAATAAGTAGTAATTCATTCTCCACCAACACTCATATTTGATAAAAATGAGGTTTCCATGAGTGAATACATTAAATATCAATTCATACATTCTCTCTGATTTAATTGAGTGGTTCCTAAAGAAGACATGTTAGTAGATGTACATATAGGATATAAAAATGTATTCATTAAATATTGGGTATAATATATAAAATCTAAAAAATTATTTGATTATATGATATTCAATAATGAAAAAACTCTTAGCTTCCACTAATTTAATTTGAAAAAATAGACCACCCAAAAGGTGTTATTTGAAGAATAATTGATGATGTTTTTCTACCTACATATAATTACAATAATCAAATTGAAAAATCATTAAATAAAAAAGTATAATTAAATCATTGAAAATTTAGGTAGATAATATTTCCCTAATCTCATTTTAATCTTATATTATTGAAATCAAATTGACTGTTACCTCCCATTTCTTTAAAATTTTTAATTAATCAAATAGATGTATTTCCATGGAGGATAGTGATGATGTTAATGATTCTACTGCTGAGATAGAGTTCCCAATGACCTTTCATGAAGATATTATGTTTCACATAGATTTACATAAATGGTTGTATTTCTTTGATAAGTCACCATGTTTTATCATATATAGGTTTAATTATTTTTTGAATTCCCCATTGCCCAAGTTTCTAATTATGCTAAAAATAAAAATTTCATGGATGATGCAGAATAAGTGTCCAAAGAAGTTGTGGATAAATGAAAATAATACAACCCATTATTTCTCATCCCCAATTTTTCCAGTTATGCTAAATTATATTGAGGATTGACATGAATTAACATAGATTCCAGCACAACCAGTGAAAACTAAAGAGTAGCGGAGAAATAAGAATTTGGTATTTAAAATAATACAAGACACATTGTCCATAAAATTATGGTTGAAGGATATAACTATCCACTTGATGTATTCAAAAAATATTATGAACTTGGGGGGGGGGTTAATTATTTGTTATATCCATTATCTTCATACCATTAACTATTGCTTTCAATTTATTTTTCTTTAAATTTTTATTATTATTTTCATTCATACATTTATTTATTTTTAAACTGATTTCACCCATAAACATTCCCCAAGTATTTTGTAAGGTCTTATAAATTCTGAATTTTTTTAATAATATGGAATTTTTTTGAGACCCTGAAATTTTATGACATGCAATTCTGAGACCCGGAGTGCCCAAAATGATCCGCTAAAATTTGGTTAAGAATTAATTAGCGCACATAAGCAGTTTTCCTGAAAAAAGTTTAATATCTCTTAAACGGTGTCTGATATTAGAAATCTAAGGGAACCGTTGCACTCATGATGGCAGATTTACCCTTTGCATGACTTATGTTTAGTCAACACATGCTCTTGTGAGAAAACAAAAAAATGGAATAACCATAAATAAAATAATAAAATAAACATATTTCATTTTTTAAATGATTATAACTCACGAATGGTAACTCAGAATAAAAATTTGAGACCATCTCTAATCTTTTAAGCGTATTATCTCTTTACAAAAATTCAATCATTGGCTAGTGATGGACACCATTAAAAGTTAGTTTATGAATGTAGATAAAATAATTAAATGACAATTGTTTTATTGTAAAATCTATAACATTTTAACAGTAACTCCGATTGGAAATCATAGAGTACCGTTGGGTTCGTTGGGAAATTTTTCACTTAGGCATAGACTAAACTTTATCAGTGTGGGTCGAGGGTTACTGTTTATAATTTTGCAAACATTTTTTTATCTATGTTCAGTAAACACTTGAGCGGGATTTTGTAAATTTTGAACCGCTGCTCAGATTAAAAAACTAAGGGCACCGTTGAATCCACAACACAAGGATTCTCTTAAGGGAGGCATAACATCGAACACAGTAGGTCATGTTGAAAAGTTATTTTTGTTGTACTTTGAATGATTAATAGAATAAAATGTTTTCTATTTTATTTTCCTTCATTCCTCCATAGGAATAATGGCACAGGCGGGACCGATGACCTGTCAAGATAAAAAATGGCTAGACTCTACTATTCATGTAACTGCATCATTGGGAATTTGAGAGGAACATTAATTGAATCAACCTCATTAATTCCATGAGTGTAGCACACTCCTTCTCCTCTCTTATTTATATGGTTCTCGAAGTAGGGAGTTGGCTTGACAATGCCGTGCGATGATTCCCTAGAAAAGTACTTTGACGCTAACCACCTGGAGGGCGTGACTGGTTCCAATGAGTGGTGAAGAGGGCCACTGAGTCACAAATTGATGAAAATGATGAAAGAGGTTCTAAATACCATCATCAGCGGACTTCTTCTCCAGATAGGAGGTTTAATTAATTTAATCATTAAAATTATTTTCCTCTTCTCTGTTCTTGAATAACATAAAGAACATGGGTCGATAGAGTAACGAGTTGACCTACGATTCATTCTTCTTTGCGAGAGGTCATTGTAGGGAATCTTGTGGGGAAAATCAAGTGTTCAATACAATTGTTTATTTTACTCCCTTAATATCCTCTATATTATGAGCTAATGCGGAGGCTATGGTCCTATAGTACCCGGCACAAAACCTCCACTCTCTTTCATTACATGTAACACCTTGGAACACCACAAGAATGTTGATGCACGCTGTAGAAGGAGGATCCCGGCTCGTCAGCCATGACAAATGGAGGAGGCGACCGACATGACAGTCGGCCTTGGGAAGGATGGTGGTTCGACCTTCATGCTGCCGACAAACGAAATCCACATCCAATGTCGTGGAGGAGACTGAACCCGCCTCGGACAGGTTTTTCTGTGACTGACCAATTCCCACGCAGCGGCGCCGCCTCGCCAACCGAACGACCTCCAACCATTTGAGAATCTGTGTAATAGGCGAGGTTACACCACCCGTGTCGGACCGAAATGGGCCACTACCGTCAAGCTGGGACGCCACCCTCGAGTTGGGCTGCAGCCCTTGAGTCGAGTTTCTTCCCTTGTATAGGGTCACTGCCCTCAGCCCGAGCCACGACCCTCTCACCGGGCCGCCGCCCTCTCACCGGGTTGTCGCCCTCTCTCCGGGCCACCTCCCTCGCACCAGGCCTCTGCCCTCCATCTGTGTCCTCGCCCTCGGGCCAGGTCACCGCCCTTACATCGGGCCACCTCCCTTGGACTTGGACGACCCCCTCAGACCATGATGACGCCCTAAGTGGGACATGCCACCCCCTTTTGGGCCCCTCTATTCTGGTCAGGCTGCCCTTGTGGGCCACGCCCCTTGCGAGCCTCCCTATATTGTATGGGCTACCCATGCGGGTCACCCATCATGTGGGAATGACTAGAAATCGGCACAACAAGCCAAGTCCACCCCGGCCCAACGGGCCGTGTCCACTTTGACTCATCCGAGACTGAGTCGGGCCAAGTCAGTCTTATAGGGTCGTACCGGACTCAGGCCTAACAGGACCCAAAAACATTTAATGGGGAATATCATAAGAACTAGATGTTTGTTTGACGAACCGTCTACAGAGTTGGGACCCTCGGATCGAGACTGTACTTTTGGTATACTTCACATGAATTTGGAGAATGTTGGAGTAGAACCAAGTTCGATCGAACATGAATCCAATAGGGCCCTCCAAGGTAATATACATATAACTTACAGATCTAGTTCCTGATTAACGTGTCATATTTAGTGTTGGAACCCTTAAAAATGGAGGTCTTTTGGGTTACTCCTTTGTGGAGCTTATTGGTAGTAGAGGTATAACCAATATCTATAGGGGAATGTTTCTACGGAACTCAAGTGCATCGGGTGCGAGTAATCTTGTGGCAGGCTATAACCTGATGAAAGAACATTGATCCAATGTGGATCAGCATCTATCAATCCATTATGGTCTAGTTACTATGTGGGACAGTGATCATCGATCCTATGTGAGTCATTTCGTACTGATCCTATGGGGGTCAGCGGGGGTTAGTTACCAATCGATCCTGGGTGGATCAGTAGGGGTTAGTTACCTATATATCCTATATGGGACAGTAGTAGTTCTTATTTACAGAATAAGATGAAGTAGTTTATGAATAATCACCTATATTTTTTTACTTATGTTTTACCTAATTGTTAGTTGATTCTTTTACCTGTGTGGTACTTCAATCTTGGTGGTGGTACTTGTGTGGTACATCTATCTTCGTGTCGTTACCTATGTTTTAATTCTATCATCATGGTGTTATCTGTGTGGTACTTCTTTCTACATGGTGTTACTAATGTTGTACTTATACATTTGTGGTATCATCTTCATGGGGTAACATGTGTGATACTTCTATCTTCATGGGGTTACCTATGTTGTACTTTTATCTTCATTGTGTTACTTGGGTGGTACTTCTACCTTTGTGGTGTCGACTTCATGGCGTTACATGTATGGTACTTCAATCAGCGTGGTGTTACCTATGTGTTACTTCTATCATTGGGGTGTTACCTGTGTGGAAATTCAATCTTCATGGTTTTACATGTGTGGCACTTCTACATTTGTGGTTTTGTCTTCCTGGTGTAACCTTTGTGGTACTTCTATCATTGTGGGGTTACCCATGTGGAAATTCTACCTTCATGGAGTTACTTTCGTGGTGTTACCTATGTAGTACTTCTACCTTCATGGTGTTACCTATGTGGTGTGCTTCCATTAGGTATTATATGAGTATATCATTGTAACTTATGTATATGTATGGGCATATAAATTAGTAGAGTTCATGTCTTTCTTTGTGGTTTTTCTTTTGTGGAAATCTATGAGACCTGTAGGGGTCATGGGGTCCCTTCTGAGTATTGTTAAAATCACCCATGATTGGGTGTCGCTCTCACCTTGTTGTGTCCGGAGTAGAAGACGTACATCGTTGATTGAGGATAGGTAAGCTAGGACTTGACTGTTCTTGGAGGTGGACCATTCAGAATGACGTGATGCGAAGGAGACTGATGGATTTGGAGGGCTGAGGAAGTGATAAGTACCTACCCTATAGGTAAGAACCATGGAGGAAAACCTAGTAGCTATTTTCCATTTTCATTCAGATATATTTTAATTCTAGTTATACTTGTACTTTTACAGTTGGGCTTGTATTCCAACCCCTTTTTACTTTCAACGCTATTTTACTACTGCAATATACCTTGTTGTTGCATCTTATTGCATTCTAATATGTGTGTTTGATTTTTCTTGGGTTCTTTGAGTGTGTGTTGGTACAGGTTAAAATGGAAATGCCTTTCCATTTAAGGGATACACATTTGATGTTCTAGTTTCCAACCCCTGGCCTATGGAAGGCGGGCTTTAGATAGTCACGACACGGGCCCCAAAGGATGGGTCGTGACAATGTTTAATCAGAGGAGTTCAGTTCTATGGATTAACAAGAACTCTGATATTTTTTATGATGCAATGTTGTTATGTGTTATGAGTGTGGTTTTCAGTTTTGGGAGTCCATTTTTAGTGTGTTGGCCGACATATCCATACACCAGGACCCAAATGTCTGATTTCTAACTTAGCGCACAACAACACTGATTTTGTGTGTTTTTTGAATGTTTTTCTTTTTATTCCATTGCAGTAAGCTCACTGGGTATAAAATAATGACCATGGATCACATTTTTTTATGAGGATGCTTCCACAAAGATATCCACAATGGTTTCTTGAAAGAGTACATGATGATGACCCACTGAGTGATAGGGCTCCGGTGCAGGGCCCTCTTAATGCGTTTTCACCATCAGGTGGTATACCAGTAGCACCACCACTAGTTGGACAGAAGTTACAACTAGTAGTACCAGTAGAGGACATATTTAGGCTAAGTTCCTTACATGAGTTTCGTCATCAGATTACCATCAGGATACAAGGCAAGCCTGACTTACAGACGGTTGAGGACTAGCTTTAGGAGGTGGATGAGAGTTCTCTAGAGCTACTAAAACATCGTTATGATGACATGTTGGTAGCTGATTATTCATCATGGCGTACCGACCATTCTGGATAGTTAATGAATATGATAAGATCAGTTCATTGGGGATCAGACTTCCGAGAAAGGTGATTTTAAGGACGTACGATCCACCACTATTGCTCTATGCATTCCTACCTATGTTAGGGTGATAGATAGAACTTTTTCGGTTGAATGTTCATTCGAAGAGCATATACAGCCTGTTAATTTCATAAGTGGGAAGATAGGAAATTGGAGCAAGTCTTAGAGACTCGGTCTTGAAAAAATGTATTGGGAAGAATGTCTGTAAGTGATAGATGAATCTGTATGGGTGTAGACATGGAAGAAGATGAAGGAAAGCAGCAAGAGGTGGTGTACATTTTGACATTATATAACCACTGACAATTTTGGTCCCCACTAGGCTCAGGTATCTTGTAGACAAGGGAAGGGAGTAACTTAAAATTGTCAAGGAGTGCGACCCATGGGCACAAGGAATGATTCTATGAACGGTCGGTGTTTACTACTAGCTTCTGTATTAATAGACATATGAACCAGGAATTCCTTCCTTCTTCAAATCTTGTCCATGACCTAGAGTTTCTAGTTAATCCGTAGACATGAGCCTCACATCTGGAGATTCCTTTGGGAGAATACTTGATTATCACACATATTCCGACGGTGTGATCTAACACATGAGGTTAGAGTTTCTGTTTGAACCTATTGGTGGCCGCATGGAGGCCTTATGACGTTAGTTTGGGTATGGACTAGACATCCAAAGTTCATAATCAGATTGAAAGTATTAGGCAAAAATGTTGTGGTTTACATATAATGTTGGAATGATATTTCCCTTGGTGGACGAAAGAGGAATCACAGGCAGCACAGTACAAACTCATGCTAAGGAGGATCCAACCGATCTCTCTAGAGTCAGCCAGCCCAACCCCCGTGGAAGTGGGAGTTTGGAGTTTTCAGTTCCAATCATATGCAGAAAAGTGTGGGGGACATCCTTTCAAAAATATGATTCAGGTTTACATACATTAAGGGTGAGGGACTTCTACTTTGGATGGGTACTACCAGGGTTTTGGACCAGAATTCTCTAGGATAGCGACACCCTTATCAGTTTTGACAGAAATGGGGGATCCCTTCCTCTGGATGGAGAAGTGGCAACAGAGATTTCATGAGATGAGATTAAGACTGGTTAATATAACTATGCTAACCAAGACCTAGAGTTAATAGTAGTGGTCATTGGGCAAAATATATGGCAGCCCTACTTGATGGAAGAACGTTTCATAGTATTCTCTGATCACAAGAGTATCAGGTATATCTTCTCTTAGAAATAATTGAACCTGAGACAACAGTGATGGATATTGTTCTTCTAAGACTATGAATTTGAGATGGTCTATACTCTGGGGTAGGGGAACGTGGTGGCAGATGCACTCAGTAAGAGGTCTGGTCTGCAGTTGCCGAGTGAGGCAACAGAGCAGCTAGCCACATTTCAGATATAATCTGTGTATATAGATAGAGCAACATACATCCATTCTATGACTGTCACTACCCCACTTCATTAGCATGTTCGAGAGGCACAACTTAGTTCAATGACTTCATGGCTCGACCTTCTCAGATATCCATAGGACATGATACTGATGGATTTTTTTTGAAATTTGGGAGCACATCATCATTTTTATAGGATGAACTATGGTTCCAATGGCTCTATGGGAGGAAGTGTTTTGGGATTTCTATAAGTCCCCTCAAACGATACATCCAGGAGTGTCGAAGAAGTAACCAGACAATCGACATCCGCACTGGTTACAGAGATGAAGAAAGCTGTGGATTAGTTTGTCTCCTGATGTCTCATTTCTCAGTAAGTGAAGAATGAAAAGAGAAGGAAAAAGTCTTATGCTTACAAGAGATGGAGACCTTTGGAGTTCAAAAGAGGGGACCCAATTTTGCTGTGAGTCTCCAGTCAACAGGGACTACAGAGAATATGGTGAGGCAGAAATATATGACAATGGATTATCATACTATTTCTGATAATTTGTAGTATTGTAGAGGTGGCATAACACTTGGCACTACCACCACGATTAGAGTGGGCGCAAGACATTTTCCACGTATCCATGTTGAGGAGATATGTCCATGAACCTTCTCAAGTCATCGACCACAGTGAGCTGGACATAGATGATGGAGCGATGTTTATGGAGGTTCCAGTAGTGATTGAGGATCAAAAGGAGTGGGACCATTGTGGGCAGTCAATACCTCTTGTGCGCATTCACTAGAAGCACGTGAACCTCCAGGAGTTCACATGGTAGTGGGAGGCTCAGATCCGTGCTCAGTGCCCCCATTTGTTTCATTAGTCTATTTTTTGGCTTCTGGGGATGTAAATCCCTATGGTGAGAAGAATTTAATGTCTTGGAAATCCCATATAATTTTTTTAATTATATGGAATTATATTGAGACCGTGAAATCTGTTGGTGCAAGATTCTGAGTCTCGGAGTTCCTGAAATGATCCATTTATTTTATTTTAAGCTTTAATTACCGCATGCACGATGTTTTCCTGAAAAAGTAAAATAACTCTTAAATGGTGACCCAGATCAGAATTCTGAGGGCACCATTGCACTCAAGGTGGAAGGTTTACCTTAGGAAAGACTTAATTTTAATCAGTACATGACTTCATTGAGAAAACACGACAATGTCCTAACCGTAAATAAAATAAAATAAAATATTTTATTTTTCAAATTCTTATAACTCACGAATGATAACATAAATTAAAAATCATGGACTACTTCTAAACATGTGAGGGTATGCTCTATTTAGGAAGATAATAACATCGGCTGGCAAGAGCAACCAGTGAATTTTAATTTTTGGAAATAAATAAAATATTTAAGTGGAATTTATTTTATTGTAAAATTCATAACATTTACATTGTAACTCAGATTGGAAATCAGAGAGTAATGTTGGGTTCATAGAGTCATTTTCACTAAATTAGAGGCTAACCTTGACCGACACGAGTCAAGGGTTTCTGTTAATAATTTTCTAATTTTTTTTAAAACGTTCAGTAAATGCATGAGCATCATTTTCTAACATTCGAACCATTTCTCAGAATGAAAATCTGAGGGCACCATTGAATCTGTAGCACCAAGAATTCAATAAGGGAGGCATAATGTCGATCACATTAGGTCAGGAAAAAATATTATTTTTGTGGAATTTTGAATGTTTAATAAAAGTAAATGTTTTGTTATTTTAATTTATTTCTTTCCTCTAAGAGACGAACAACGCTGGTGGGACTAGAGACTTGTTGAATACTCCTTCTCCTCTCCTATTTATATGGATCTTGGAGAGGGGTGTTGGGAAAGCATTACCAAGCGATGAAGCCCTGGGAAAATACCACAATGCCAACCACCTAGAGGGTGAGACTGGTTCTATCAAGTGGTTACGAGTTCCACCGAGTCACGAACCAATGGAAACTATGAAGGAGGTTCCATCGACCATCTTTAGCGAGTGTCTATTATAGGCAAGGGTTTAATTTATTTATGCATTCAAATGTTTTTTATTTTCTCCTTTCATGAATAACATGATGAATATGGGTCAACCAACTAATGGTTTTACCCGTGATTCATTCATCTTTTCAGGAGGTTATTTTCGAGAATCTTCTAGGGTTAATCTTGTGTTCAATACCACTATTTATTGAACTCCATTAATATACTCTCTATTATGGTCTAACACAAAGGACAAGGGCCTAACGAACCCATCGTGAACCCTCTATTAACGTGGGTTACTTGCGCCAACTTAGAAGACCGTCAGCATGAGGATTTACACCGCAAGTGGAGGGCCGTAGTTCTTCA
The DNA here is from genome assembly GCA_963277665.1 of Viscum album. Lineage (NCBI taxonomy): Eukaryota > Viridiplantae > Streptophyta > Magnoliopsida > Santalales > Viscaceae > Viscum > Viscum album. Next base: position 962,892,416 of record OY728133.1, on the reverse strand, counting down.
GCCGCGATGAATGGAGGAGGCGGCCGCCATGATAGCCAAATGATGGAATGAAGGCGGTGCGGCCTCCGCACCACCGAAGAAAAGAAGTCGTCACCGAACCTGTATTTGGATGGTTTTGCAGAGAATGAGCAGTGCCCACATGGCACAACCGCCTCGCCAACCGAAGGGCCTCTGGTCCGTTCGGGAATCCATGTGACAGGGGGGTACACCCCCAATGTTAGACCCAAACAGGCTACCGCCCTCGAGTCGGGACGCCTCCCTTGAGAAGGGTCTCCACCCTTGAGCCTGATCGCCACCCTCAAGGTGGGTCTCCACCCTCGAGTTAGGCTTCCACCCTCTCCATGGGTCACCATCATCGAACCGGGCTACCACCCTTGGAGAGCGCCGCCCTTGCGGGCTGTCGCGTTGCGAGTTTCCCCCCTTACGGGTTGCCCTTGTAGGTCACCCCTCATGCATGTTGGAACAGAAATCGGCTCAGAGGGCTCAGTCCACCCCAGCCTAGTGGGTCGAGTCCGCCTCGGCTTAGCCCAGATGGAGTGGGTCCGGGACGGTCCGACTGGGTCGGACCGTACCGGGGCCGAACCAGACCCAGAAACACTTAAAGGGGCATGTCTTGAGAACCATAAATATGTTTGAAGAACTGTTTACAGAGTTAGGATCCTTTTATTGAGATGATAATTTTGGTATACTCTACATGAGTTTTGGATAATGTTGGAGTATGGCTGGGTCGGATTGAACACGAATCCAACTGGGCCCTAGAAGCTAAAACTCTTATATCTTACAGACCGGGAGTCTGTATGACATGTCATCTATCATGTTAGAACCTTTACGAAATGTCCAGACTTTGGGTTACGCCTTTTTGAAGCGTTTTGGTTGTCGAGGTAAACCAATTTCTTGATGTGTAAATTCATTGGAACTCGAGTGCACTCGGTGTGAGGAAACCTGTGGCAGGCTGCAACGTGAAGAATGAACATCAATAAAATGTGGGTTAGCTTCTATCAATCCTATGTGAGTTAGATATTGTGTGGGTTAGTCCTCAACTATCATGTGTGGGTCAGTACATATTTATCTTGTGAGGGTCAATGGTAGTCAGTTGTCTATCGATCATGTGTGGGTCGGTGGGGGCTAGTTACATATAGATTCTATGTGGGTAAACAATAGTGCTTCTTAACAGAATAAGATGATTTATTTTATGTCTAATAATCTCTAAGTCTGTACAGAAGTTATACCTAATTGTGTGCTAAGTCTTTTACCTATGGGTTACTACAATCATTGTGGTGTTACCTCTATGGTACTTCTATCTTCGCTGTGTTACCTATGTGGTACTTTTATCTTTGTGGTGTTACCTATGTGGCACTTCTAGCTTCATGGTGTTAACTATGTGGTTTTCATCATTTGTGGTATTGTCTTAATGGTGTTACCTATGTGTTACTTATATCTGCATGAAGTTACCTATGTTGTACATCTATCTTCGTCGTGTTTCCTAGGTGGTACTTCTAGATTTGTGGTATTGTCTTCATCTTGTTATATGTGTGGTACTTCTATCGTCATAGTGTTACCTATGTGGAACTTATAAATTCATGGTATTACCTGTTTAGTAATTCAATCTTTATGGGGTTACCTGTGTGGTACATCTACCTTGGTGGTATTGTCTTTGTGGTGTTACTTGTGTCGTACTTCTATCATTTCGAGGATACCTGTGTGGTACATCTTACTTCATGGAGTTACCTTTGTGGTGTTATCTTTATGGTGTAACATATGTGGTAATTCCACCTTCATGGTGTTACCTATGTGGTTTCCTTCCCCCTTGTATGAGATTATTATACCTTGATAACATAGGTATATGTATGGGAATATACCAAATATAGTTAACGTCCTGTTTTGTGTTTGTTCCTTTGTGGAACTCTAAGATATCTTTAGGGTTCTTCGGGCCCCTAGTGAGTATAGTTATACTCACTACTTCCTGAGCTTTTTCCCCACCTTATTGGGTATAGTTCCTGAAGATGTACAACATTGATCCGGGCTGAGGGATCTAGGACTAGATAGTTCATGGAGGAGGACCATTCGGCATGACCTGACACAGAGGAGTCTGACAGAAGTGGAATGTTGAAGATTCGATCTGTAGCAACCCAAATGGGATGAACCTTTGAGGAGGAACCAATAACTTTTTCCCATTGTATTTTAGTTTTATTTTACTTCTAGTTGTACTTGTACTTTTACAGTTGGTCTTGTATTCCATCCCCTTTTTACATTCAACACTCTTTTACTGGAGCAGTTTACCGTGTGGTTGAATCTTATTGTGTTCTAGTCTATGTGGTTGCTACATGTTTTGTTCTTGGACTATCTGTATGTACAAGATAAAAAGGAAATGGCTTCCCATTTGAGGGATACAACTTTCTGGTGCTAGTAACCAGCCCCTGGCCTATGGAAGGTGGGATTGGGGTAGTCACAGCTCGGGCCCCAAGGGACAGGTCATGAAATCTTTTACTTCTAAATAAAGTCAGGATGTATCATTCATTTTCATTAGTTTTTAAACCCTTGTAATTATATGTTCTAATGGAGGTTAAATAATGTATAGTTAAATCATAAGTGTGGTGATATGCAGTCTAATTTGTTTTTGAATTTTTCTATTTGTTTGAACTTTTGAATTTTTTTAATGATTTATATATGATTATTTTCTTATTTTAATTTTAAGTCTTATCATTGGATCTCGAGCTACATTGATCTCTTTAGGAAATTTAACATAACATTAATTTTTTGGAATATTTGTGTATTTGATTATTTGTGTATTAAAAAAAATTAATTAATTTATTTATCATTATAGTTTTCTATTGATTTATTTCAATTACGTTTTATTGAGTTTGAAACTCGTGAGAAAAATTATAATATAAAATGAGCATATTTATCAACATATGATGTTTCTAAATATTTTCAACATATTTATCAAATTAATTTTTTCATGAGAGACACGATTCATTTTTTTGATCCATAAAATACTATATTAATCTAATTTAAAATATTTTAGTGTTTACCAAAGGAATAAAATTTGGTTGGGGAGTTAATTTAAAATCCATATTTTACATTCAATTACTATTTTGACAACCCTTATATCTGGCCTATATTACGTAACAATGTTTCCAAATAATACCTTTTCAATTAGAAACATTACAATCCAATTATCACTTTACAACCTTCATTATAAGTTCAATTAAATATTATTGTTTAACATGCGTGTTATGGATGAAGAACTTGATTATAATTCATGTATATTGGATTAATATATTTATGATGAAATAAAATATTTTAGGTTTTTATGCTATATTCTTGAGATAAATCATAGTGAAAATATGTAATGTAGACCAAGATATTATTCCAATATTAATTAAGGAGTTCCCAACTACATTAATGACTCAAAACACACCAATTTCATAAAATAAATAAACTTATGTTTCAAATACAAATCTAAAAATGTTGAGACAAAACTGTTGAGATATGGGAAGAGTGAATAACAATTCTAAAACTACATAAATGAACCCGTCTTGAATTACCTAGGAGTACAAAAAGTTACTTGTAGGTTAATAATTTTCGAGATGATTGTGGAGAACATTATTTATACGGGACGATATTTTATTAATTTACTTCTCATTTGTTCTTAACACTCCTCATTCAGTATCTGATTGTTTTATATTTAATTCCATCCAACCCACATCCAGATAATGACCCATGTAAAATCCATCATCATTAAAAATTTATGAATATGAAATGTAAATAAATTAGTAATTTTTAAATCCTATTGAGATTTTATATTCTGTGGGAATGCTAAATATCTATATGAAAAATCTGAAATTAAAAAGTGAAATAAAACTCAAGGGAGGATGTTATAACATTAACATTGATATTAAACTGACATAATCATGAATATAATAATAGGGATAGATTAATTAACATCCTTTTATGATGAATAATATTTCTTTTCTTTTGGATAATTTGTTGGTGTTGAAATTTTTCCCTAGGGAATATTTTTTATCCTTATAATAAATTATATTTTAGGAGGGAAAGGTTTAATTGTGGGAGAATGATTACATCAATATTTTCATATAATTTTCCAAGTAATTCTTTGAATATAACCCCTATATTTTTTCATTATAAGGATAATCATCATATTTTTGGTTTTTTTGGAATGTATGTGAAAATGGAAAATTTTAATGTTTTAGATTTTTTACCTTCATTGTGTGAATTAATGGGAAAATTTTATATTTTTCTAAATTTTTTGGAATTATTTTAATTTTATTTTACTAAATTTAGAAATTATCACCTAGGTTATTCGTATGTTGTTCACTATAATATACATAGCCCAACACACTAAGTATTTTAGATTAGTGGTCATACATGTGTGCCACACCGAGTATGCCTCCAATATTCTAGGGGATGTAGACCAACAACAAGTAAACCTAACACATGTATGATAGGCCTTAACATATTTCATCTGTACACATATATGTGTACCTCCATAAACATCATATTAAATATGAACTGTAAAAAACATATTAATTAAATCATGTAAAACTTCTAGTATCACATAATCGTGTAATGAGAAATACATTAAAAAAGAGAAATTGTTAAAATATAGGGTAAATAATAAGAAATTATTCCAACCAAATAAAAAAGGGGAACACTATCTAAGAACTCATCTATTTGAACTAATAAATTCATTCAACATCATACAGAAAGCGCCAACAAGAACTACACTCACTATTCCTCACTTATGATCCCTATAAAAAATTTGGTTATGTGCATAAGATATTATACGTTTTTTCCAAAGACCATATAAGAGTTATTATAAAAATACCAAGTCAGAAACCACGAAATCATACAAAAAAAAGAATAAAAAATTATTTAGCCTAAAAGAATACAAAAGTTGGAAAATTTAATGAATAATTACCATATATTCTTGACCTCGTGTATGATCTCAATTCCACATGCATAAAAATGAAATAAGTCACTCCATATTCCATTCTAGAAGTGTAAGAAAATATATTTGTTCATTTATTAAGATGATGTTATATTACAACTAGAATATGATGATAGGTTAAATACTAACTCTAGTGGGGAATCAAAATATCATCTGAACTCAATATATTTTGAAAAAAATAAAACTATATAAAGAGGTTCCTTATCACATATTATATGTCAAATAATGGATATATATGATTTTGTAGGTAAAGGATCCTAGACATTTCATTACAAGGAAAAGATAATAACTATCCAAAAGGATCAAATTTGATACGAGTGAAATTCAAACAACCTAACAGAATAATGATTGGTAAATCCACATCCAGCTAATCAATAACTTTTTGAGGGGATGTACATTTCATTTCAAAAGAAAATACAACTTCTTATACCAATTTAGCCAAATGATTGTGTCATATTGTACCAAATGTAATTTATTACACCAAAATAAATTGTTCATGTAATGGATATACAATGTTTAGTATCCATGGTAGTACATGGTTTGTACCCGCACCTTCTGAACCCTTATTCCTCCAAAGGTATATAGGGTGTATCCATAAAATTAAAGTGTGTCAGGATACATGGGTACCTAGGTGTATACTCTCAATATTGTTTTACGAAAATGGGTAGATATCACATAGTATTAAGATAAGTAAAATATAAAGGTGATATTTAAACCTAACTAAAACCTAGTTACGTATAAAAGAGGCCACATGGTATGTGGCATTTTAAAACAAAGGTATCATAGTCATGAAATTTTATGATGTCCATCCCCTTGAATATTTTTTTTTATCATCAATCATCCATTAATAATGTCACTATGAATCATTCCTAGAACCCCCAAAATATTCATTTACAATATTAAATTTTTTCTTAGTGACTAGATTCTGGACACATCTAATTTGTAAACACACACCATGTTCTCGCATGTCACTCTTGTGCATTTCTCTATAAAAATACCAATACCAAATACATTATAAGATTCTCTACATCCTCATTAAATATATATGATTCCATAATACACCATTATAATCCTAAAACATCAATTCCTTGGAACCATGATTGATCACTCAATTAAATGGGATTTTGAGTATGGTCAAATCAATAACCAATAAAACAATTGTGGCGATCACATGTAAAATTATAAGGGAACTCTCCTAAACACCATAGTGATAAATGAATGTTATCCATGTTTGATTTGATAAACATTCATTTATGGAAATTGAATAAATAGAATTAATTGAGATATAAAATAGTCATTTCATAAAGTATAACTCTTAAACAAAAAAAAACAAAAAAATGCATTAATTATTAGCAATACATGAATAAATTTTTTATTAGATTCAAAAAATATTTAATATGTAATCCTAATGAAATACAATTAGGGAATGATTCGAAACAAAAAAATACCTATCATGGTAGTGGATCAAATACTGAATAAGTGAATGATCATATAGGCTATGTTGTAGAAGAAATTATTATTTTCATCATAGACTCTAGGACTCGAATTCACTAACCAAAGATCTCAACCTTTGGATCTACTATTTATTATCTAGGTTTATATATCCAACCCCAGATTTGAGATAAAATAAATATTAAATAAATTATGGACAGTTTATGTATTTTTATTATATGAATTAAATAATTAAATAAATGAAATTAATATATTTTAGTTACTTTATACATGTGATATTGAATCGACCTAACATCTAACACAAATAATCATTTTGTAATTTTTGGGGTAAAACATTCATTGTAGATTGAATCTATGTCTTGGATTATCCATTAATGACTTCATTAAATGTGAGATATATTTTTAATGAGATCATGTGTTGTTTTATTAATATATTGTAATATATTTATTATCATAACATTAAGATATTATGATTCGTGAAACACTACTCTAACTATTCGACTAGATCAAAAAAATATTTCATTAAAATATTCTAAGGGAAAAATATTTTTGATCATTCACACCATCCCCATCACTAATTATTTTCATCCTATAATACATGAACTACATGAATAATTGAGGATATTGAGATGACATAAGGATCTCCCATTTCAACGGTCACCTCAATGGAATCCCATGCTTTGAGAGAACATGAAATAGGGGGGGTCATTTTATAATGATGTATTTTATCTTGGTTATACTGCATATCCACAGGGTAATTAAAAAATACTCATCCATGATTGATTTATATCTCACACCTATTAATAACACATGTTAGATCATGCATACATATTCTTAGATATGGCATGTGGAATACATCATTAACTCAATGCAACAACATATGTATGTCTATTGTGTATATAACCACAACAGTACTATGTTGAATCTGTAATGGACTAATGGACCTCAAATATAACACTCCACACCATCCAAATCTCTATAAACCACACTGATTTTATACCAATAAAAACACTTTTCTATGTTACTAGACTCCAAGAGAATCCATTTTTGGTCCGTGTATGACTTTTATTGGATCTAATATATACTCATCCACTCATGGATGATATTTGAATTCTTCATCATCAGTCAAACTATCTATAAAACTAATAGTGATATTTTCCCCATATCTAAGAAAATTAATTATCCCAAATAAGGCCTCCCATAACGAGCCTTAATATATTTCATATATATAATATATTTTTAGTTGTTTTATAAAAACTCCACTAATGGTAAGTGAACCATAATCCACAACCAATGTTTAACATGTAAGATATATCAAACCATATCCCACACATCTGGGTTACTACTAAAAACTGATGACATTTCTAAATTTTATTTATTTTAAATGTATTTAAAATCGGTGAATTGAAATTATTAATGTAATTGAAAATTTCAAATCCAAAAAATGATTCAATTAATGTCGACTTATATTTGTAGGTTTATATTATTAGAGAAATATGATCTTCTATTATATGTTAAAAACATGTTCATCCATTAAATAGACAGTAAAATAATTATTTAATTCCAATAAAACCTTCTCTGAAGCTATCTATTATTCAAAATATCTTCTAATCATTATTATGCCTAGAAAAAAATTTAACGAAAAATTTTTGCAGGAAAAAAGCTCGGTAAGGGTTTTTAAAAAGTATAGCAGGAAACCCAAAAGTCTTTAAAATAATTCAAATCATAAAAAAAATTCATGCTGATATAAAATTGAAAATTTAGTAAAACAATTCATAATAATATTAATTAATTTGTAATAAGAAAACGTTTGTTAAAAAATAAATTTTATAAACATGAATAAGTGGAATATTGTTTTCATGAAAAAATTATTTCCGTAGTGTTTACAAATACTACAAAATAATATTTTATAAATAACAATTTGTTTTTTAGTTTAATTAATTTAATTTCTATGTGTAGTCATTTATATTAGACAATAAATTTGATTATGTTTTTTAATAAATAAAAAATGGTATTTTTATTAAAAATCACGTCTATTAAAGAAATCCATGAGGTTCCCAATATCTTTGAAGGCTATATAGGTCCTACACAAATCTTTTTTGAAAATGTCCCTTGTGTTTTCGGTTCACTCCCTATTATTTAGCAATATAAAATTATACATTTCTATATTAAAATTAAAACATTTGTATCATCCACTTTCGATGATAGAATTTTCATCAAAATAGAATTTTAATAACATTAACAATATTTTTTCAAATTATTTTCTAAAATTATTGCTATATTTTTTTTTACAAAACCTAAAAGAAATACTAAAAATAGATTTGTAAATATAATTATGATGAGTTTTTATCAAAATAAAACAATGGCCATAATAAGAGGATTATTTTATTAACAAAAAATAATTTAATATGTATAAATCAATATGATTAAATTAGTTCATGGTAGTAAAAAATATATAAAAGGACATTTATTCATAAAATTAAATAATACTGAGAATATTTCTTAAAACATTAATTTAACCATACAATATTAACTTCCGAAGGAAAAAATATCTTCAAATAATAACACCATTGAAATAATTTCATAGAATTAATTTTTTTGAATCAAAATAGTCAAAGATAAGGGTTTTAGAAAAAATAATTCCTTGAAAACCTTAGAACAAGAAATTTTAATGGATTTTTTATCAATAAATGTTTATATAGAATATTATTTAATTTTAACCTTACTATAACTCCAAAAATTTCTAAAGAACCTACTTAGAAGAATATATTGTATTATTAAAATAGAATCTAGGGGAATAAAAATAACTCTATTGTATTAACATATGAAATGATTCTCTTCTATTTATATCTCATATCTTTGTCCCAAATTATATATAATTTAATTTTATTAAAAAACAAATTTTCAAACCATTCAATTAAAGCATCTTCATCTCCATTCACCATATGCTGTGAAAATAGTTAAAATAGTTTCGTTGACATTAATTACAAGATCACCATTTGAAATCATATGTTTACAATACATTACATGGGTTCACCTCTCAAAGATTTATTATTTTTTTCATATAAATATATATATATGTGTCACATCCATAAGGGATAAAAAATTGTAAGGAAGATGATATGACAATTTTCTCTTCGATTGAATTTTTTTTCACTTGTTTCACCTTTTTAATGGACATATTGCAAAAACATTCCATATATATATATATATATATAAATATATTCGTATATATATATAATACCTTAAAATTTCATTAACAATCATGTCGAGGTAGAAAAAGGATATGAGGGGGAAGGATGAAGATGATGGTTACAAATCAAGTTATTCCTATGCAACTGTGAGTTGCATCAAACCTTTTCATAACTATTCTGGTGTTATGAAATTCCACGTTCTTTGATTCCTAGAAGCAGTGTCATTAAAGTGCAGATAAATAGAGTTGTACCATGAGATGATGATAATGATAATGAGGACGAGAAGACAAAAACCCTTTTATCATTTCTCTAATTTTCACATAATTTTATAATATTTGTTTTTACCAACCTTATTAATAACATATATTATTAATTATTCACTTATATATATTTTTAGGTACAAAAATTATAATTTTCTATTTTTTTAATATTTCAATATGATAAATATTTATGGAAATTATCATCATTTATATTAGTTACTATAAAATTATTGTAATTAACAATTAAATTTCAAACTAATGTAATCTTTATAATAATATTTTTTAATATACAAAACATAATTCACCTATAATTAAATTCATTTCAATAAGTATTGGGATTTATAATTGGAAAAATATATTAACTAGTAATTACGGTAATTCACTTATAATTATTATATATGTTCATCATAAACTAATATTTTATTTATATTTATTTCAATATTCCCAAATTTATATTTAAAGTCCACACACACACAAATATTTATATAAATATCAAAATATCCATTATATTACTTTGACTATATATTTCCCTTTTATATTTCATGTTTATATACTAAATACATTATCATTAATATTATTAATTAAATATATTTCCATCAAATTTATACAGTTCACCTATTATCAAATTCATTTTTTATGATCATTTTTTTAATCCATATTTCAATATTTACTCTCTAATAATATAATTTAAATATTTATTTCGAATAAATATCATGTGAAAAATTATATTTATTGTGTCTAAAAATATTATTTTTCTAATAAATATATTATTAATCATTAATGACATATTCATTTAGTATTATAATTTTCATATATATTCTGATATCTAATTTACAAATTTCCTTTCTTAAATTACAATATTTTTTTCATTTATATATTTTCTTCTATTTAATAATTTATATACCATAACACTTATATTTTTCAATAATTTTTTATTTATTAATCATTATTTAAAAATTAAGTTTCATCATTTGTTAAATAATAAGAATATCATTAACGATATGTTTACGATATTAACATTTATCAAATTATTTGTTAGAATATAAAATTGAAATATTGTTATAGTTGTATTTATAATATGAAATAATTTATTAAATAATTTTGGAGATTAAAGATATAAGAGTTCGATTTTATAAAAGATATCTTATGGTGAAATATATTATTATTATTATTATTATTATTATTATTAATTCAATTTAGTAATATTTTTTAAAAAAATAGAAATTTTATACTAAAATCTAGGGCATCCCATTCTACCCATAAAATAAATTTTTTCCATGCAATTTTAGTTTTTTGTATAATCATGATTCCAATATTAATGAGTTAACTATGTCGTATCATGTTTTAGAAATTTGTTTACCTTAAATTAAATCCATATTTTCATTTTTTCACATCCATTTGTTCCTACCGTACTTATTAAATTATAAAACTAAACGGTTACTAAAATATAACTATTGTTTAATCATTTTCATGATTGTGTTGTCAAATAAAGAATAATTCCAATGGGGATATGATAATAGATTATAAAATTATAAATATTTTTAGTAATCCAAAAGTGTATATCCATTTATATTGATTACAAACCGAAATTCATTAAATCAAATTAAAATATACTAAAAAAATCCAAAAAAATTATATAATTTTTCTTTGGATTACATGGGATTTCATAAACCTATAAAAACCATAGTTTATAATTACCGTAAAATATAATCTTCACACCCTCAAATGTAATTTATAACTCTGAAATTATACATAATTGATATCATACTAATATACATTAATATCTGAACCGTTACTTTGATTCCGATTATAAACAACCACAACCATAGCTTATAGATCGAGGGTTGAAAATTAGTTATATATATTGTTTCTTTAATTTATTCAGAAAATAATTAAAATAAGTGACTCTAAATTAATAAATAAATATAAAACATTAAATTACAATGATCATTCACTACAACTCCAATGATATTTTAGGCTATGGATTATTAGGGAATTAATCACTTTTATTAAAAATTGAAACAAATTATAGTACTTATATTGGATTTAAATTATATATTTAATGGTTATTGCAGAATCAATAAGCTATGATACCTATATAATATCTCTAAATCATTTTTATTCCCTCCGTAAACATCTATTCAAAATTTAGTTTGAGAAAAATGCTCAGTAAGTGGACTGAAAAATCATTTATCTAAATTCATTAGTATTTAAATTAAATGAAACCAATATTATTATATTTTTCTCAAGATATAAAGTATCAATTTCTGAAATAATTCTTTTAAGAATGAAATTTCTTTTCATAGTTACAAAATTAGGTTTCCAGTAAAACAAATTATAATCATGAATAAGAAGAACTTTTTTATTGAGATTTTTCATTTAAGATAATTTTAAAATTCAAAACAAAATAAAATTAGGAACAATTTATTATCTTATAAATGTGATAAATACATTTCCAATTTGAAACTTTTACATTAGAATATATATTTTAAAATATTTTCATATTAAATAAATCCAGTTATTTTACAAAAAAATATTTCTCAGGTGTTTAAAATAAACCAACAAGGTACTTTGAAAAAATGAGATCTATATAGGGCCTACCCATAACATCATGGAAAAATTTACATAAGGAATTTGTTCAATCCAAATTCCTAATATATTTAAATTCCCAGGTTTCATATTTAAAAAATGTTCCCCACATTTTCCAACTAGATTTTCCATCAAAACTGAATTTTTCAAATCTCTGAAAATAATGTTTTAACATTCTATATTTTTATGAAATGAATGGAAAATAGGTCTCTAAAAATATCAAATTATAAAAATAATGTTGTATTTGAACCTAATAATGACGAAGTATATTTGTTTCATTTTTCAATAGAAACATGGATCAAGGAAAAGAGAATTGGTGTATAGAAACCAATTAATTTAATTATAAATGAAATATATAGAAGTAAACTAAATAATATTATTATTATTTCTTATACAAAAGGTCTTGTTATTCAAATAACAATACTATTAGATTAATTTTTTTAAAAATTTAACTATTTAATCATAATATGGTAACATTGATAGGATGTAACATATCAAAAATAAATAAATTATGAAATAAATTAATTAATAGAAAATTTTATATTAAAATAAATATATAATAAGAGAATGTTTTTCTAAAATATGAAATATTTTTTGAAAACATTTTATAATAAATTTTTAAACAAAAAGATTCCTTTTCAATGATTGTTTACATTATATATTAGAATAACATAAAACAATAAAACCATTCCCTTTACTGTACACGAATATATTTAAATAGAAACTTCTTTGGGTAACTTCAAAACTACTTAAAAGAATCCCAGACTGCAATTAGATATAATTGTGGGGAATTCATGAATATCAATTAGATAAAAATGACAACATAATCTCACCGTTATATAAGATAACATCATTTCAAAATTTGGTAAAAATCAATTATTTATCAAACTTTTTGTGAAGACCATAAAAAATATCCAACCACATTTATATTTACCAAAACATTACATGTCCTTGAAAATATTTTGGTAGACATTTTTTAACCATATCTCCACACAAATCCTAATTTTTCCAACATTTTATTCGTGTGCATCTCCCAAAAATTAAATATATATATATGTGTGTGTTTGTGTGTGTGTGTGTTGAGAGTCAAGAAAAAAAGAAATAAAGTTAATGGCTACATCTTGGGGAATTTTTTTCATTTTGTTTCAAAGATCCATGATTTTATGGACATTATATAGCCAACACATTTCATTTGTATATATCTATTCGTTAATTTAAGTATATAATGCATGAAAATAATTTCCTCTATCATATAGTGGTAGAAAAAGAGATGAAGTGGAACAATGAGGATGATGGGTGTGTCACAAGTAATTATTTTTCCATTTTGTGTTGTGTCTAGCCTTAAAATGGAATTTTCTAGTGTAACTCATGTCCTTGGTTTTTTATGCTTAGAAGTAGTCTCGTGATTGTGAAGATGATGATAGAGGTAGTATTATAAGACAAGGAATGTGACATTGGACATTAAGAACCCAATTCTATCATTTTCATTCCATTCCTTTATATATTTATTATTTTTGTATTTCCAAAACTTATTAAATACATCCATTATTTATTCTTTACTAGTATATATTTGTTATATATCGCAATTTCCATTTTAAATTTTTTTTATTACATAAAAATCATACATATATATTTCAATTATCATCATGTTTATTAAACTATATAAAATTATTATAGTTATAATCTATATTTTAATCTAATATAAACATTATATAACCATTTATAATCTATAAAAAATTATTAACGTATAATTACAACAATTTTAAGTGGATATGAAAATTTATAAATTTCAAAAAATATTTACTTATAATAAATGTAATTTTATTATAAATATTAAATATGTTCATTTTAATATATAATTATATTTATTATAACTTTTATATATAATAATTGTTTTAAAGTACATATATGTTGATATTCCATTAGACAATATTTACCTTACATATTTGAAATTAATGAACGTTCACATAATTATATTACTATTAATAATTATAAACATAAAAATTATTTTCCTCTTCTAATAATATTTATTTTTTATTTCCACATTATTTTTAATAATGAGTATTTTTACTAACATCTACTAAAAATATATATACGTATTTTAATTTAATATATTTTTACCCATAACATTTTTAGACGCAAAAAAATATTATTTTCTATTGAATATTTCATTTATCTTTAATTTTATATTTATCTATTTTTATTATTTTCAATTATTTATGAAAAATTATTTAATATAATTCATTTAATTTATTATATTATTTTCATACTAATTATTTTTAGTTTAATTTAATAATTTTTATTCCATGAAACTAATATTTTTTAATAATTTATTTATAATTCTATATATCAGTCAATATTAATTTTTTTCTTATAATAAATAATTTTCATTTTATTGAAAATATGTCCTAGGTGTAATCATCTATTCTAATCAATTTTTGAGTATAAAATTAAAATGTAGATAAATTAGAATTTTTAATATTAATTAACTTTTAATCTAATATTTGTAGTTTAAAGGGAATTTTTTTTGATTTTATAAATTATATTTTATGGTAAATTGTACTGTTATTTGTTTTAGTTGTGAAATAATTAATTTAATAAAAAATTATTAAAAAACAATACTAAAATCTTGGGGTGATACTTCATCTCAAATTATGCCTTCTAATACTTGAATGGTCAACTCATTCAGGTTGCCTCTCTAGGGTTGTATTCCATGATTATTGAAAAATATTTCCTTAATTACTATTGAAAGACTCTATATAATTGAGAAATGAAATGTGAATCATAGTTTTAGGATATAATCTTGGGGACAAAATGAATCTAGACAATCTCATTCACATAAAATAATCATATGTTTTCTGTCAAACTCCATTCTATAATAGCAGGACAATTTTCCAGCATTCATAAATGATCTCTTATTAGTGTGAAATCATTATGAACTATCACATTCTATGTAAATACCTCCATGAAATCCATGTATATACAATCCTAAATTCATTTCAAAACCTCAATGGACTAGTCTAAATAATCTTTTATGTGATACTGAGCCTTCACTTGTACTCATGTGGGGAACTAAGAGACAAAAAATACAATAATATTTTTCATCCTTAGTATTAAAAAATATATCCAAATGTCCCTGTGAAATTTTCCCACTATATTATGTAATTTAATGAGAGATGTATGGAACCATCATACAAAATCATCTTGAAATGTGTCTCATACCATTGTCTTCCCTAGGATGACATTCTCCCCAACTATAGAAAATTCATCAAAAGAATGTCCTGTGAATATATTTTCATGCAAGACCTCACAATAATCATCACCAAGTTTTTATTTCCAAAATTGAAATAAAAGTATAGAGATTTCAACTATTGATCTATGGTATTATTCTCTTACATCATCAACCATGATTATCTTCATTGAGGAAAACTGTTATATTTCCTCTCCTAGAAACTATGAATGAGATTTACTATAGAGATAATTGTCCACTGCATTCCCCTTTCCATGAGCATAAACTATCTTTATGTCATAATCTGGTATGAATTCCACATCCCACCTCTAACTCATTTTGATATCTCTCTAGGTGACGATGAAAGAGAACAATATTATTAGAATAAATTACAAATCTCCCACCAACAAGGTTATACTTTCTGTTATTTAGGATGGAAACTAATGCTTCCACATTACAGTCATATGTTGTGTAGTTATTATTATAGGGTCTTAGCTACCCAGATCCATAACATATCACCACTTATATCTACATCTCTATGCACTTTGATACTTTTAAAAATCATCACAAAACACCACATAGAGTACGCCCTATTACGAAATGCTTTAGAAATATGATGTCACTCATCCTCTATCAGAAAACCTCAAAAGCCTTCCAATACTTTTCTTTACAAATTTCTTTTATATTATATATAATGGAGTACGATGGATTCTCTATACTATAGAATCATGGAATGAATATCTATTAATATATATATCTAATCCATGGTAGGTCCATAGCTGTTACATTCTATTAGGTTGATCCCAAGCTAGCATTACCCTGATATTCATATGTTATACAACTACCCCCTCATCTAAGATTACATTTCATAGAATTTAAACCTCTCAAATATAGAGAAAAATGTTTATTAATTGTCTATATAGATGAAGTACAAGAGTCATTCTGATGTTCATCCAAAAATTCTCTATATACATTTCCCCTGAAATTGAGAATATTGTAATTTTTTCAATAAAAACCACCAAAAAGTAGTTTATGGATGGTAGGAAGAATTAGTTCATGAGTCCCATAATCACCTATAGTGTTTTTTTCAAGGATGTGGGAAATACTTGGTACCCTAACATAATATAGGGACATCATAATATAGCCTTTTTTATATTCACCTCACACAACCATAAATGGTGTTCCCTTGATCAGAGGTTATTCTTTGAGAACCACTTTTCCCCTCACATCTAATCAAAGGCAATTTCAATCTTTTGTAGTTGATATTTATTTATAATTTACAGATGATTTAGGTGATAATTGTGTACACATAAACACAAGATCCTATATGTATTCATATATAATATCACTAGAGATTCCCTCTAGGATAACATCATTTGATAAATCATTTTCCCCTATTGTTCCTCCAAATACACCCTCAAATCTCTATTAATGGTGGGAGAAATCTGACATTCAAATGAATATATTATATATTTCTTTTATTGTGAGTGAATAAATAAGTCAACCGCCCATATTGGTGATTTCCAATGTACATCACCAATAATTACATCTAGGTATTCTTATATTACTATTGATAACCATAAATCAATTTATGTAGTTTAATAGAGAGTCATGTTTACCATGTGAGGAGAAATTATTTTTAAAGTCTTTTATATGATCGAAAATTTATTTTAAAACCATTCCTTCCCTCTAGTAAAGGATTGTATTGAGATTATTTATTGATTCCATCACATGATATGAATGATACAACATATATTAGCATGAATGGAAGATAAATAGTTCGTAATAAGAATAAAATCTTATGTTCTCATCACAACCATTAAAATGTCCCATTATTCACTATATATACCAATTTACATGTAACACATCATCCAGAAGTGTGTGCCTATAGAATTCCCTATAGTTTGAGACTTCGTCCCTATAGGTTGTGCTAGAGACTATGTTGATCTTACATATTATCAAACAATGGACATGTCTAAAAAACTAATGGATCATGCATGTTTCTAGGAAAACCGAATATACATTAGATAAGGAGAAACTTATATATCAGATCTCACCATAAGACTCTATGTCATAATATTCCACTGCTTGAAACTATCTACAACCTTGATCGACAGCTCCAAATGTTATATTGGGACCACCTAGAGTTGTTGTCACTATCATTAGGTCATAATTTCAACCCCTATAAAATTTCACCAATCTCCTCTACAAAGACAACCTCACTATTGTTCCTAGTTCATTAACCAAGAATGGATCCCTATTGATCCTCCTACTAACATCATTTCCTCTACCATGGAATATCTTCCCCTATCATTCTATATACATCAACAGGGTGTGTAATGTAGTATTGATAAATATGATCTTTCTTGTTATAGGAAATGAAACTACTATGAGAACCTTAGTCTTTGAACACTTTGGTATTAGAATGGACATGTCGACGCATTGAGTTTTATGACCCCTAACCCAGATATTTGGAAATATATACTATTGAGTGACTACTACCAACAACAATGGGATAATACTACCCAAAAAATATCACCACTAGAAAATAATTCTCCTGCACCCCGATATAGGAGGGGATCAAAAAACAAGAAAACATCACTGCAGATATCTCCATGAATCTTATGATAGAATTTCCTTTCAAAAAATTATGAATCTACCACCAGGTAATAGTGTAATCATGTGAGGATGGTAACTAGAAATTCAAACTTAATAACTAAAACACTACATTGTTGAATCCTAATAAATTTTTGGATTTATACCAATTAAAATGTCACTAAGAAGTACTCCTCCTAAAAGTGGACATAAAATCAATCTAATAAAGAGTCACCCAATCATGTGTCTACATATTTAATTTATAACACCATTATTTTTATCCATGATGATTTTATACAAAGAGAACCCCCATCTAGGATGATGTGATTTAGATGAAAACGAATATATGAACAATGACCTCTAATAACTCCTATGTTGTTTTATTGTTTGTATTTCTGCAAAAACATGGTACTATATACCTATAAAAATCACTATGTGAACTATGTTTATACACGTTAGCATAATATTTGGTTATAAGGATCTTCCTCCCATCAGGTGGTACAAGGTCTTTCCCCAAAATACATGGTCTTATTTGGTTTTATTAAATAATTTAATTTATAAAATAACATTATGATTCATTATCATTGATAATATAAAATTTTATAATTGATGACTATATTAATATAAATATAGGGTTTCAGAAACATTAATTGACACATACAAAGTATTTTATTTCCTCAACCAGCAATACTGTAAACTATGAAGCCCATTTGATTTAATTTCTCACATGCACATCAGCAATGGTATTTTATTATTAATTTTTCATTCTAAAATATAAAATAATTAAAACAAATCCTCTTGGGATGATACTATGGAAAAAACATGATAATGAATGTGGTTTTGAATATTTTATTATATAGATTTCAAAACCCATGTATGATAAATAATAAAAATTTCCCCAACCATTTCCTATATTAACCAAACCAATATCCCATTTATCATCACTAAAAATATATATATCATGTCCTTACTCTTTCATCACCTATCTATAATATTCCAAATGTGCCTCGAGTCTTTCAAGAGGCTTCTCCCAATAATTTTACGTCACACTCACAAGCTAAGGGATCCACTCATTAATGTCTTATTTATTCAATTGTCTTTTTATCCTATGACTTCAATTTCTAATTTCTAATATTGACATATATATTTCCATTTATCTATTACTACCCATTTTATGAATAAGTGACATGAGACCCATTTTTCTCTCCCCAACCAATTTTATGAATTTTTAACTGACGTCATTATGCTATTGAAATTTCACCAGATTTGCACATGAGAAAACAATTATATATTGAATACAATATCAATTTATTATCATGGGTTTTCACCTTTATAAACATATAAATATTTAATTTGGAACTTACAATTATATATTCAATACTATTGGATAATGGAATAAAACATGAGGGGGAATTAATCCACACTGTATGATCTATGTGGAACACGTAAGCGTTATAATGAAACAAAATTGATGAGTG
Organism: Viscum album; assembly: GCA_963277665.1. Taxonomy (NCBI): domain Eukaryota; kingdom Viridiplantae; phylum Streptophyta; class Magnoliopsida; order Santalales; family Viscaceae; genus Viscum; species Viscum album. Next base: position 962,872,647 of record OY728133.1, on the reverse strand, counting down.
TTCCACAAATTATATAGTGATTTTATGCATGGGTAATGTTTTGTCCCATGAAACATAATTTTTGGAAATGGAGAAAACTTGATTCGTTTATGAGTATTTTTTCTATCATGATGTTTTGGAAGTTAGCCTTGACCAATGCATATTATGTAGTGTTTTATATTTTTTCTATATTTCCCATGTTTCATTGATTCTATAATTTTTTATACTCTATTATTACTAATGTTTATGATTATAACAACATTTATTCACTATTGATATGGTTATTTTATAACATGTATAACATTATTCATTATATTTCATGTTTATTTCCTTGCAGGGATTTATAGCTCACCATGTTCTTACATATTACCCAAGGTTATCCCATGTAGTTTTATATGTGAGTAGCTTAAAGATGTTTTCAATAAATATATAGTTTATTCCTTTTTTAGATGTTATATGATGTACCTATTTCCCAATGACATTATCTATCTATATTTTCTAGGTTTTATTATGTGTAAAATTAAGTAATAAATCCTAAAATAAAATTTAATAAACATCAGGGTTGTTAAATATAGTTTCAATGGAGAAGTTCAGTAAATTTTTGGATTGGTAATTTATAACACTATAGAATTACATGGTGATAAGAAAAACTATAAGAAAAGATCCCAATTTTTTATTAAATATATAGTAAGTGTTTTATCAATAAAATATATCATTGTATATATAAAACAAGTGTATGTGGCTCTACCACAGATGCAGTTAGGGGTAAAAAAAAAATAAAAAATCACCAAGTCTCAATTGTGAACTAGTGTGTGATGATGTGACACACCTTTAATGAAATACCTCGTGTATAATAATTGGTTAATTGATTAGAAAATTATGAGTCATTATTAACGGGGAATAATACCATAATTAAATACAATAAGAAATATATCATAGATAATATAGAATAAATCCTAGAAATTACTATTTTAGAGAAATAAATGTAATTTTGGATTTATCTATTTAATATAATTAGATTCCATAATATGTATTTAATTGTTTTAAAATAATGACCCCAAAATTTTCTTTAATTCACACCAATGTCCAGAAATATGAGGAATCTTGTACATAATCTATGTGATTGGGATTGTGAGGATTGTCACAATGAGATTCTAAACCAGATGTGAGAGGGAATAACAATATATTTGACAATACCCTCTCAGGTGGCTTAGGTTATGTGTAAAAACTTGGGTTTGTAGGATAACCCAAAAACCACTAATAGAGAACAAGCTATAATTGATATTATTATAATATAAAGGCCTATGACATTTAATGGATCACCTTATCTCTTAATCAATGAACTATTCATCAAATCCATTTTAGAGGATTCTACATGCATCAATTTTTTGAGAAATATATGTTCATATTGGTTATTAATCATATAGAGGGTAAAGATGTTCAGTGGTGTACATTGATCAAGAATATGAATCTTGAAGAAGTATTCGATGTTATGAGGTGAAATTAATTCTAGAAAAAAATTGATAAATATTTTCCCCGCACTATTTAGATTAAAATTGAAATGGACATCCATGATGAAAAGAAAAAATATGTGGAATCAATCAGGTAATATGAGTTAAAATTTAAAATACATTCATGGTACACCTATAGATTTATTTTTACACGTGAATTAAATGTTGACCACTTATTTTGTGGGCCACTAGCTAATCAACAAAACTCCATGGTTATCTGAGCCTTCGAGAACTATGAAGAATTTATATTTTGTTACATCAAATTTTAAATTGAGATCAATGAATATCAAGGGTCCCTGGGAGATAACAAGAAGAATGTGGAGTTTAGTTAAAGAGTATTATTTGAGATTAATAATATTTTCTAGAATTTTCATCCACCCATATTTTAATGGTGTGGAAATAATAACCATATAAATTATTTATGCAGGTGATTAAAGGATTTACATGTAGTAGATAAGGTCACTCACTAGTGATTTCCAACAATAGATACCCTCCAATGGGGTTGATTAGAAGAATACTCAGGTCAACCCTCATTTCATTTTCCATTACATCACTTACATGGAACTAGGGAACATTTAATACCAATTGATTGAAACAATGGTTTTCTAAGACAACCAAAATCCACAAGGAAACATGGGATATCTTTTTCCAATCAAAACCACAGATATCGATCCTAATAATGAATTATCTACGAGTAATCTGGTTAATTTTTCATGAATATTGAATTTACCTTTTCATTATTGTTTTATGAATTATTTATATCATTAAATTTAGTAGAGCTATTCAAACAGCAAAAATAAACATATAAGTAGATTTGTTGGTGAAAATAGAATATGGGGCAATTACTACTATCGAGTACATAACTCCACCCATGAAAAAGTTTGGTTGGTTAATCTTCCCAGTGAACCCTATCATGTCCCTTTGGTGGAATATTATTCAATTATATGTATGAATTTTATATCCTAATATAGATCGAACATAAACTTCCATGAGAAGGTAATCACTCTCAATATCACCAAAAAAACCGTGATTATATACATGTACAAGGAGGCGAAGTCTTATTTAGAACCGACATCTCAAGAATGAATATTATTTCTATATTGGTAAGAACAATTTACAAAAATGATTTAGTCTATGTAAAGAATAATCTTTTGAGATTTGCCTTCCGTGATGGAATCCAATCATCTATTAACCGAGGAATTGTATGGTATTCCTATTAGCTAAGCAGTTGAATTTTCAATTGATCAAATATATGGGGAATTACCATTATCCATGAGGCCAAATACAATGGTTGTTTTTGAACATGAGAATATGAATAAAGAACTATAAGTGGACTATCACTAAATATATATGTGGTAAATAATACTTCTTCAATGTGGATCATTGGTTAAGATACTACCTTATTATTGTGATTAAAGAGGATATTCCGAAGAATGATTTTCCAAAAAGGTATGGGCATTATGTGTTAAACATAATTCCATTCAAACTCACTAAAAATCCTTAAATATTAATGGAATTTATGAATATTGTCTTTATAGTCTAACTATAAAAATTTTTAACACTTTATTGATGATATTTTAATAACAAAAAAATAAAGGAGGGTCATGAAGAGAATCTAAGCACTATGCAAAGGACTTTGTGAAAGGAGAATCATTGAAGAAATGCATAGAAAATGTAATTTATTATTGAATTATATCTCATTCATGGGGAATATTATAACAAGAAATGAGATATTTGTACACCCTTTATTGATGGATGAAATTATATGATGTTTGAGTCTAAAATATATGACTAATAGCCATTGGATCCATGGATTATCAAAGAACTATTGTCAGTTTTGGAAAACATTATCACGGTTATAAAACAATATAACCATGACTACTATGAAAATATTCATGTATTCATGGAATGATGAATGTGAAGGTAGGTTAATAGAATTGAATATGAGGTTTATCACTAAACATATACACAAAATACCCACATGTAGATAATTATTTGTTGTATTCAGGTATTTTTCAAAAAGCGTATTAGGATGTCTGTTAATTCAGAATGACAAAGTAATAGAATATGCTTCAATAGAGGCGAACCCTAATGAATAGAACTAAAAATTTCATGACCGAAGATGGATTATATTATATTCTCAATGAAAATATGGTGGCGTTATCTCTTTGGGGAGATGTGTTAAATATACACGGATCAGAAAATGTAATGCCCCGACCCCATAATCCAAGAGTCGAGGCATTATTTTAATACATAGTCATGATTACAAGGAATAATTTCTTAAAGGACCAATCAATTTAGTAGTATTAGAAACAAGATATAATCATGAGTTTAAAAATAAAACATGACAAGAAAAATAACACTAATTTATTCCATTAAAAACTTACAAGCATCCCAGATTATTCATGAATATCACTCATAACTAACTTCTTCATATCTAGGGAAAATGAAACATGATAAAGCGGTGAGATTAAACTCTATGTAATTGTAAAAAATATGGTGGATGATAACATAAACATTAGGAATATTAAATAATTGGAAACAAATTCTTTTAAAAATATAAAAAATGAATAATTTATGCCAGGAATATGAGCTGAGTAAATAATTTCATAATGAAACATAGTCAACCCTATTCTAGTAGTCAAACTACCACATGAAATACCAATATCTAATCTCATAATGATGTAATGCATAATACTGGACATCATAGCCACATAGTCAAGGCCTTATTCCAAGACTAAAAATAAAATTTTGTCAAAACCCTCTCCCAAGACACTAATTTCTCTAATGAGTACTACAGATGCATCGAGGGGCTATAACGGGATCCATCTGCCACTTACTTTTTCCAATGAATTACTCATATGAAAATTATGAAACAAAACATAAACATTTGTATTAAAACTAGCATACGAAATGTAAAAACTTTATCAACAGACCATGAATGGTATAAAAATTGCACATCCATAGTCAAACATAACTCATTAAATAAAATATGGATGGTTTTATTGTAACATATTAACCTCAATCAAGAATAATGAAGGATATTGACATAGATGAAAATAATCATCAAAACTATTTGAGAGAAATAATACCCTTTTCATGATAACATTTTAATGTCATACTAATTTTAAAGAAGCTATTTAAAAAATATATTTTTGAATTAAAGTGTCCCATAACACATTTAAACATTTAAAAGGGTTTACTATTTTAAAAGATTAATGTTTATATAAATAAATCCTTAAAACCATTTTTATAACATGGACACTAATGAAAATGATTTAGAAGAATAAAATTTTAAAACATTTAAAAAGATATTTTAGTTAGAGTTTATAACCAAATAAGAGATACTAGAATGAAAATAATTGAGGTAATAAAACCATTATAATATCTTGATAATAAAGGATTTCATTATATACTATTTCAAAGAACATTATATACACCATATGAAAATGAATTGGTTCATAACAACAAAGAAGTCTCGAAGGAATGTAAATTGAGATGAAATCTCTTTTAATGATAGTATCATTAGATAAAGGATAAATGAATGGAATATTTATGTGTGACAAATATAAATACACTGAATATGATTTTATATTCAGTGAAAATTAAACAGAGGACATTCACACATATTATTGTAAAAGCAACACCAATGACTTGGATGTTTTACTCAATGAATGAAAATTGAGTTAAGATCAAGTTTATATAATTGATTATTGAAATTATCAATGGATTGATTATGTGTATCAAAATTATATCCACAAAAAGGAGATTTTACATTATTACATAAATAATAAATAGTAATTGCACAAATAATCTTATAGTAAAATTATCAATGAAGTATGCTTATATCCCACTGAGTGGAAATTGAAATTTAAAAATCCCTTACAGATTTAGTAACTTATGAAACATAGAACCCATGAAATAGGGATAATATAATAAAGATGTGAATACCCATATATATAAATATATTACACCATTAATACAATCACGAATATTACATACACCACAAAAAATAAAATTGTGTCCAGTATAGCGTGAATCTCACAGGAATAAAAAGTGAGATGAAAAAACACTTACTTTGTTGTAATCGATCGAGTCGTATGACCAAAAGTATTAACGACCAAATTATTCTCAGAATAACATGAATATATAGAGAATAATTATAATATATATCAAATTTCAGTAAAATAAACAACACATCCTATAAATAAGTGGAAAACTATGGAAATCTCATAGAATTAAAAGTGAGATAAGAAACCCCTTACCTCAAGTCCGACTTGTCTTGTATGTTCCTTTATCTTACTGAATTATAAACTTATGATAATTTATACTTGATTAAGAAAACATTTCACGTTTATTAATCCATTTATATCACTTATTACCTTGATATTACAAATATTTAATTATTTTAGTTTACATTGTATATTTTATCGATGTTCGTAACTTGAGTAAAAAATGAACTGATTATAATAACTATTTTTCCATGTGGTCAACCGTCCATTATCTCCAAAATGATATAAAATATTAAGATATAATATATATATTATATATCTAGTACGTATATGTATTTTTAATAGTACATAACATATGGAGATAAGAAATGAATTGTACCGTTCATAGACACAGTAAGTCGTACATATGCAGGAATGCTAATTTCATTTCTATTTTGTATTTTAATGGATTTAAAAAATAATGATACATAAGAATATTATACTTAAAGTATAATATCATGTATAATAACATTATATCCATGCTTTATATGTCCCACATAAGGCATTAACAAGCCATATCATTTTGAGGGGGCAGTATTCAACACTTCCTCAAATGAAATTATCACGTTTTACCCAAAATGGAAACCATAAAATAATTATATAAATAGAAAATTCAGAAGCATAAAGAAAAAAACATAATATATATATCATATATAAATACATTGAAATCATAATTGAAACCATGAGTTGCGGTTGAGGATAATCGAAGAATATTTGTTCCATGAGGCGTTGGTTTTCCATCCACAGAAACAGTACTTTCTTCAGCCATTAGATGGAAGTGTGTGTAAGTATTGTTAGAATACTTATCATAAAAAAGTCCTAATATATTTAGTATACTGTTTTTGTTATAAAATAAAGTAATAAAAAGAGTTTAGGTGGTTGGAGAAGTAAAATAAAACAAAATAAAACAAAATAATTTAAGAGAAAGTGTTACCTTTAATTTGGTTAACTTCATTTGGTTTGAACCAAAAGAGCATCTTGAAGTGAATTCTGCGTATGGTAAGGATTATAGGAGGAATATTGGGTTATTTATTGATTATTTTGGAAGGGTTTGGATGATTCAAGGGGCTTGAGAGGTGTGTGTAAAGGGTTGTATGTAGTGTCCTTTGTTAATGTCATTTTTTTCATTACTTTAAGTTAATTAATGTAATGTGTCATTATCATTCATAAGTGGATCCATGGGGTCCCTAAATCTTCCTAGGGATGCCCATGGTTGGATATTACTCATAAAATATGGTTAGGACAAGTGTAATGGTAATTTTTATTATTATAACATTCTTTTTACCTTGAAATACCTTATTTAGCTTTAACCGTAGTAAATAAATGTCAAAATTAATTATTCACCAAATATTATTTTTATCTTATTGAACAAAATTTTACTGACTAATAAAAACCAGGTATCTTATATTTTCGAAATTAAATTCACAGAAGTGGTAAAATTTCATTTAAAAAAAATTCATATTTTTAACTACTACTTTGTAGTTTCACTATTCATCAAAAACTGAAGTATTTCAAAAAAATACCAAATTATTGCTTAAGATCTATTTTTTCTTCTAAATTAAAAAATGATTTCTATTTGATCAAATTATTACCATAGAAGTTGGATTAATTAATTTAAAATTATTTCCTCATGTTAAAACAAATAGCGTGTTTTTAAGAAATATTAACTATCAAAAGTTTGACACTTGTTTATGTATAATTTAAGTGTGAAATTAATTATAATGACCAAAATTGGATTAAATGGTTTAAATATAATCTAATTAAACTTCAAAACCAATTTAATATATAATCTAACCATAAAAATTAATTAGATTTAAAGGCATTTTTGGATTAAAATACATAATTTCTCACTATTCATAAAAAATGAATATTATTAGAAAAATACCAAAATTTCATCCAAAATAAATTTTTATGTCTTGATTCTAAATAATAATTTTATTTTTCCAAAATGAATATGTAAAAGGGTCAAATTTTTTATTTAATAAGGGTTCTCCATTAAACGGTGGTAATTTTTTTTTTTTTAAAATGCTTTTTTTCTGAAAAAATTAATTTGTTCTTATAATATGTATACGAAACACATAATACATAAGTTAATATTATAGGCAGTATATAAAATTCAAAATCTATTTAATAATATTAATAACCTTTTTTGAACGGCTAGTTTGATAATTCGTGGTGCGCTCGAACTCCGTATTGCACGTAGCACAATCTATTTAATTTAATGAATATAACTTACTATGAAATCACGGGGTGTTACATTCTCCCATCCATCAGTAAATTTCATCCTCTCAATTTGAAATTGGTCTTTGAAATTAAAAGGTTAAAAATAGAATAATAACTTTGATGAAAATCCACATCGGGATATCTGTTAATAAAATTTAGCCTTATTAAGAGGGAAAAGGAGATGAAAAAGTCACCACTAAATTATGATCTCTATTATGAGAAATTTATTTGGAAATTAGGGACACTTAATTATGTGAAAACGTAAATATATATAGGGAGTTATTGAGGTCATCAATCACAAACAAGTGTATAATTCGGGGCCTTAAAACCATCAATCTATGACAGTTTAAAAATAATCGGTTCAACAAAACAAAAAGCATTAGGTTAACACAGTTTTTGGTTTTAAGATCCCTTCCCTAAAGTTTAACAATTAATTTATTCATATAATAATAAAAATATATATTTTAAAAGTAAATATTCATCCTTCATCTAATTCTAACCACAAACTCATCTTTCACTCTAAATGATGAGTATTAAAGATGAATTATTAACACTTAAAGTGCTAGAATTAACTTATAGGGAATCATATAATCCTCAATGGATGAACTACATATTTCTGTTCTCTTTAGATATTTACCAAAACCAAAATGGATAGAAAAGATCAGATGAACGCAGAAAGGATAAAACATTAAAGAAAGAAATATTTATCTTAATTGCAAAAATTAAACCAACAATATCCAAAGTTCAATAAATACCATTCAATAAACAATTGTCCATAAAATCATTTAATATACTCCAAAATGATGTTGATACCGAAAACACAAAATAATTTTATTACCTAGTTTTCCATGTTAAATTCTATCTCTAAATAATATTAACTAATCTAAAAGTCATATAATTAAAATTAATTAACCTAATTACACACTCTCTATGATAGGTTAATTATTTCCATATATAACCCAAATCGCTTTAAATCCACAATAAAAACATTGGTAAAAAATATATTTTTACTCTTTAAATGAAATAGCATTTATCACTTAATCACCAAATAATTTTCCTATACTATGGATATCCATTTGATAAGACATAAAATACTAAATCAACTTATTATTGATAAATAATATCATTTAACTAAAAATAATTAGTCACACTAACCACTGACTTCATATAGTCTAGTGGTAGGAGATAAATGTCAATCACACTATGGTTGTGGGTTCGATTCCCACCGCTTTGTATGATGAGACGGGTTTTCACACAATCCGCATGTTGTCCATTTTCAAAAACTATATAATTTTATAATATTCTAAAAAATGAGAGAGATTACTCAATATAACTATAACATAATTTCATCACAAATGGTATCTCATACCTCCCATTTACATTCCAAAATTTAATAACTTGTACTTTCTTCCAACTCAAGGATCATATAAAACCAAATGGGTATTTATAACTATATCCACAAGACAAAAGATAATTCTTCCTCAAATATCATTTTCAAATGAAAAAATGCAGGGTTACAAATACAAGAGAAAAGTCATTAAATGTAACCACTTCAATAAAGGGCACTAATACTTTTTAAACATTTCACCATCCATTTATTTAAACATAGCTTCTTCCTTGATCAAGAGGATTTCCTATAGAATAGGGTATTCACTCGGGTAATTTCTAGGTCCCCTAAATTTATGACAAATGACTGTAAATGGATTCTTAGGACCATTTTTATTTTCTTCCATAGTACTCATCATTTTTCCGCTGTAATTGTTTACATTATTTATTCTTTACCACATAGAAATAATTTCGTTGTTCCATTAAGACACCTTCTTAGGTGTCACATTCCACATTTCTTGAACGATGGACAATGAGATTTCTTTTTTCCACATTCTTCACTATTGTATCCCTTATCATTCACCACTTTTTTCTTCCAATTTGATTCCTGGAGTTTGTTAATATATATGTTGTTGATCATATTTTTTGAAAACTGATTCGGCATTAATAAGATATCTTTTACACCTATCAAAATTTATTTTTGTTTCTAATTTACACCATCATTAAATCCTTGTAAATCATGCTCAATGTAACAATTTCTTCTTTGGAATCCAGCCATTGACTAAACCCAGAAATCATGTTGTGAGTAATAATAGTCATAAAATCATTTAGAGAATATCATGACACCATATTTTCATTTTAAAACACCTTAGGATTATCCAAGGTCATTTATTCTCATCTTATATTAAAAATATTGAAATCGGTTTGTAAAGAGAATGTAAATTACCCTAATCATATCGCCCATGAGTGTTATAACCAAGAGTGAAGCAACGCCTATTGTCGTGTATAAGGATACCAAGGGTCAATCTTTAAACTCCTTGTCGGTGTTTTCACTCCTAGGTATATCTAGTCCAGAGCCGCCTCTACCTACTCGAATCTATAAAAGGATGTACTTCTTGGAATATTAACAAAATCTCTACACTACCATGATTCTAGAAAGTTCTTTTATACTAATCTTCAAAGTCAATAATAGGTTTATGTAATCTAATCTGAGTTTATCTAAATCTAGTTTCCATGGTTTGTACTAAACTTCCTATTATACCAACTATAATGACCTGACCCTAGAATCCAAGATCCGATGTATTATTTTAATACATTGGAATGATTACAATGAATCTTGTCCCAAAGGACCGGTCAGTTTAGTAGTCTTGGAAAAAAGATACCTACATAAGTTCAACATTACATCATTAAAAGAAAAACAACACTAATTTATTCCATTAAAAACATTCAAGATTCTACGATTATTCCTCCAAGTCACTCATAACTAACTTCTTCATATCATGGAAAAATGAAACATGTGAAAGTTGTGAGATTAAATGCTCAACAATAGTAATCAATATAGCGGAAGATAACAGAAACATTAGGCATAATGAATAATTGAAAAAACATGCCTTTAAAAATAATAAACATGTACTGTTTATGCTAGGAATATGACCTAAGTAAATGATGCCATAATAAAACATAGTCATGGGTATTCTACTGGTTTAATAACCACATGAAATATCAATAGATAATCTCATAATGATGGAATGCATAATGTTGGAATTCATAACCATATAATTAAGGCTTTGTGCAAAGACTACAAATAATATTTTGTCATGGCCTTGTGCCATGACACTAGTTTGTCTCATTAGACCTACCAATGCATTAAGGAGCTATAGCGAGCTCCACCTGTCACATACTAAGTCCAATTAATTCCTCATATGAAAATAATTAAATATAACCTAAACATTCATATTAATACTAACATACAAAATGGAAATACTTTATCAAAAACCCATGAATGGTATAAAAATAGCACATCCACACTCAAAAATAACTGATACAATAGAATATGGAAGATTTTATTGTAACAAATTAACCTCAATAAAGAATAATGAAGGATGTTGATATAGACAGAAATAATAATCAAAACTGTTTGAGGGAAATATCCCTAATTTTCTTGAAAACATTTACAAGTGAAACTATTTATCAGGAATCCATTTAAAAATAGATTTTTGAATCAATGTGTCTAATACCACATTGAAACATTTAAAAGTAATTTTAATTTTAAAACATTAATGTCCATATAAATAAATCATTAGAACCATTTTTCAAACATGGACTTTAATGAGAGAGATTTAGATTAATAAATTTTTAAAACATTTAAAATGTTATTTTAGTTAGAGAAACTAACCAAAAGAGATACGCTAAAATAAAATTACTTGAGGAAATAAAACCTTTATAATATCATGATAATAATTTATTTCATTATTAAATATGTCAAAGGGCATTATATACACCATATATAAGTTAATTGGTTCATACCAATAATGAAATCTCAAAGGAATGTAAATTGAGATGAAATCACTTTTAATGACATAATTCTTAGGTAAAGGATAAATAAATGACATAATTATGTGTGAAAAATATAAATACACTCAATATGATTTGATATTCATTTTAAAAAAATCATAGGACATTCACACATAAACTTGTAAAAACAACACCAAAGACTAGGATGTTTAACTCAACGAATGGAAATTGAGTTAAGATCATGATTATAACAATGACTTGAGAAATTATAATTGGAGAGATTATGTGTATCAAAATTATATCCACAAAATGTGGAGTATAAATTACTTCATAAATAAAAAATAGTGATTCCACGTATAATCTTGGAGTAAAATAATCAATGAAGAATGAGTAAAGCCCCCTGAGTGAAAATTGAAATTTGAAATTCCCATACCGATTTCGTAACTTATGAAACATAAAACCCATGAAAGAAGGATCATACTATGAAGATGGAAATACAAATAAATTAAATTATATTACACCATTAATGAAATCATGTATAGTACATATGCCACACAAAATGAAATAGTGGCCAATATAGCATGAATCTCAAGAGAATAAAAAAGTGAGATGAAAAACACTTACTTCGTTGTAATCAATCGAGTCCTATGAAAAATTGATAATAACCACTAAATGAATAACAGAATACAATTAATATAAAAACAATCATGATAATATAAAACAAATTATAGTACACGATATACCACATCCAATAAATTAGTAGCGAACAATTGAAATCTCACAGAATTAAAATTGAGATAAGAAACCCCTTACCTCAAGTCCGACCTGTCTTGTATGTTCCTTGTTCTCCCTGAATAATAAATATAATTTATTTTATAATTTATTAAGATCATTTTTACTGTTTATTATTGATTTTACTTCACTTATTACAATGATATAACAATTCGTTAATTATTTGAGTTCGTATTGGATATTTTATCGATGTTTGAATCTTCAGTCAAGAATGAACTTGTTGTAATTGAAAATTTTCCATGTGGTGAAAATTACATTATCTCAAGAATTATATAAATGATTTAGATATCATATATATATTATATATGCAGTATATATATTAATTTATAACAGTACATAACATTTTGAGATAAGAATTTAAATGTACCGTTCATGGAGACAGTAAGTCGTACGTTCGCATGAGTGATACTTTCATTTCTATTTTTTATTTTAATGGAACTAAAACATAATGATAAATTGGTAAATTATAATTTAAGTATAATATAAAATATAATATCATTAATTCCATCCTTTATACATCACAGATAAGGAATTGACGAGTCATACCATTTTGAGGGGGCAATAGTCTGCACTTCCTCAAATTAAATTACTGTGTTTTACACATCATAGAAACCATAAAATAATGATATAAATTAAAAATAAATAATCATAATGAAAACAGAATCATGATATATATATATCATATATATATATATATAAAGTTCCATTTTAATTTCCACCGTGATGGGCGGTAGGAGATAATCGAACAATCATCGTTTCCTGAGCCGTTAGTTTGCCATCCAAAGAAACTATATGTTCTTCACCCATTAGATGGAAGTGTGTGTTAGTGTAGTTCAAATAATTCTCATAATAAAATCATATTATATTTAGGATAATGGTGTTGTTATAAAAGAAAGTAATAAAATTAGTTTAAGGGGTTGGATAATAAAAATAAAACAAAATAAAACAAATTAATTTAAGAGAAATTGTTACCTTTAATTTGGGTAACTTCATTTGGATTGAACCAAATGGTCTTCTTGAAGTGACTTCAGCCTATGGAAAGGCATCATAGAGGAAAAGGGGGATCTTGAGAGAATACATGCGTAGGGGATGGATGAGCCAAGAGACTTGAGGGGTGTGTGTAATGGGTTATATGTGGTGTCTTTTTATTAGGGGGAGGAGGGGATCTTTAGGAAAGTGTGAAAATATTATTTTATTATATAGTGAAATGCGGTTTATAAAGGCACAAAACTAATTAAAGTATAATAATAAATGAATCATGGTCAAAATAAAATCATAAAATAAAACATGGTAAGGTTTTGGATATTTTATAATATAAATAAACTTATTTATTTAAATCATTTATTAAGGAGGTAAATACTACATCACTATTGTGTCATAAATAATTTTATTTATATGATGTATAAAAATTAATAAAAAATACAATAATATAGAAAATAATTTTAGCTTTCCAATGATTATACTCAATCAAATATATAACTTGTATAACTCTATGTAGAAATTGATATACTAAATGATATTTTATAATGTCATTTTTGTATTACATCAAGTTAATTAATGTTAAGTCTCATTATCATTCATTTGTGGCTTCATGGGGTCCCAAAATCGACCCAAGGATTCCCATGATAATCCATTACTCATCTAATAAGGCTGAGACGAGTGTTAAGGTTATCTTATATTATTATAATATTCATTTTACAATGAATTACCCTATTTACCTTTAACCGCAGTAAATAAAAGTCAAAAGATACTATTAAAAAAAATATTTAAATCGTATTGAAACAAATTTTACTTACTAATAAAAATCAAGTATCTATTATTTTTCAAATTCAATTCATAGATGCAGTAAAATTTAATTAAAATGTAAAAGTCGTATTTTTAACTACTACTTAGTGGTATCACTATTCATAAAAAACGGATGCTTTTCAGAAAAATACAAAAAATTCATCCTAATCTATATTTGAAATTACTAATTCAAAAATGATATCTATTTTAGCAAATTCAAAACATAGATGTTGGAATAATTAATTTAAAATTAATTCCCATTTTCAAAAAAATATCATGTTTTTAAGATACACTAACTATCAAAAGATTGAAACATGTTTATGTATAATTTCCAAGTGAAATTAACTACAATGACCAAAGGTGGATTAAAGGGTAAAAATAAAATCCAATTACACTTTAAAACCAATTTAAAATATAATCTATCTATATAAATAAATTAGATTAAAAGGCTGTTTTGAATTAAAATACAGTATTTCTCACAATTCATAAAAAATGTATATTATTAAAAAAATACCAAAATTTCATCCAAAGTAAATTTTTATGTCCGAATCCAAAAGAAAATATTTATTTTTTCAAATTGAATAAATAAAAGGGTCAAATATCGGATTTAAAAATTGTTCACTATTAAAAGGTGTTTAAATTGAATTTATTTTTGAAAAATATTTTTTTTTCGGAAATTTTTTATTAAAATATGTCTAAGAAAAAAATTATACATAATTTAAATTATATGGAGTATATAAAATTTGAAATATATTTAATATTATTCATAACTGCTTTTGAATGGCTAGTATTGTAAGTCGTGGTGTGCTCGATCACGTTGTTGCGTGTAGCGAAAGCTGTTGAATTTAATGAAAGTCACATAATATGAAATCTTGGGGTGTTACACAAAATTTGTGAGTATATATTCACACATAACGACCTAACTATGTTTTAATTAATATTGTTAGAGCTAATCATAGACTATGAAATATCAATATACTATCATCCCAAGAAAGAAAATAAATTGGAATCCACACTAAGTGGGAATGACCCATTAATTATATTATTGTTATGTATTGAGAGGGATCCAATATTATTATATTTGAAAAGGATGGACATGGAAATTATAAATAATAAAACATTATAAATCATTTCATAAATTATTTATCAACCCTCCCATCTGAAAGTATAATGGATGCACAATGAAATGAATTTGGAATTTAGAATAACATGGATAATATAATAAATTGTAAATCCTATTTTTTTAGGGTCAATGAAGATGGTTTTATAATATCTGGGTCACAGATAGGTGTATGATCAAATCCTGTGATAAATAAGGAGTTCTTGGATTATGTGAGCATTTCTACCTTCTATATCCATCAAGGAAGAATACAGATGTATAGAGATCTACAAGAGCACTATTGGTGGGACAATATGAAAAAGGATATCACTGAATATATATCAATATGTCTGGTATGTCGTCAAGTAAATGTGGAAATGAAAAGTACAAGTGTATCATTCCCCTATTACCCATTTGATCATTGAAATGCAAAAATATCATAGTGGAAGTTGTCTCTAGTCAATCAAAGACATCAAGAGTGAATAATTCTATATGTGTTGGGGGGGATCATCTTAAAAAATTGAAAATTCATTGTGATTTGAACGGATTTCCCTCTCAATCAACTTTGTATCATATACATTAGATATGTGTTGAGGATACATCAAACACCACTATCAATGGTATTTGATTGAGATCAAAGGTATACCTCTAAGTACAGCATGGGTCTCCAAAATTCTCTACAATTTTGAATTGAACATCAATATTTCTTATCACCCTCAAAATGATAGCCAGTCATGACATAACATATAGAATGTTTTGAATATATTGAGATAATGGTAAATTTAATTCAATGGAGGATAAGACCAACATGATACTCTAGTTGAGTTGTCATAGAATAACAACTTCATATATGTAATCCAAATTCCCCTATTAATCCCATTATGAAGATAGGTGAAAAACACCTTCTTGTTGGGTTGAAGATGGGGAAAGAAATCATATAGGTTATGAAATGGTTGTGGAAATGGTTTAAATGGTTAATAAAATTCAGTAGAGAATCTAGGCTTCTCAGTGTTTATAGAAAATATATAAATATAATCATCGATGTGACTTATAGTTTTATATTGGAGAAATGTTATTCATAAACATATATCTGTGGAAGAATTTCATGACATTGTGAATAAAGATAAATATTAATCCAAGATACATCATCCCCTTTGATATCATTGATCATATTAGAGTACTGGACTATCAACTAAAACTCCCACCTAACCTATCTCTAGTATATGATGTATTTCATGTATCCCTATTAAGGATGTTCCCACTAGACCCCTAACATATACTCAATATAGCATTGGTAATAATGGATAATGACCATTCATACGAGGAGATGACCGTGAAGATCTTAAATATTATAGATAAGTTTATATAAAATAATATAAATATCATTTTCATGGTGTTTTGAAGAAACCCATAAGTTTAAAGAGGCAATGTGGGAACCAGATGAAGTGATGAAACAAAATTTACGTCATCTAATTTTTTTTTGATAAATGAAATTATATACTGTCAAAATTAAGAAGGATGATGATTTTAATGACAAAAATATTTACAAATTAAATTCCAAATATTCTTAAAATTAAAGGTCTGATTATGTATTAAGGTGATTGAAAAAATGAACTTCTTTGGTTTTATAATATCAATTCAGATCTAAAATACCATTAAGCATAATCACCATTGATAATGAAGTATTTGAATTGTGATCACATGATTATTATAAATGTATTGTTTTAACAAATCCAATTGACACAGATAAATGAAGTGATTCCCTCAACGTGTAGGATTTTACCCTATAAAGACAATTTTCAAAACATATATGTGAGATACCATCACAGGGATTTGCCTCTGACCAAGCCCAGGATGAAGTCTAACAACGTAATAATTTGTGGAAATATTTATTGTAGAAGATCATGAGCTTTGAGATGACTATTCAAACATTATATGTCAAACCACACCATGAAAGTATCATCGTCATGCAAGAAACCCTTAGGAGACTTTATACCTTATTATGGTAAATTTATCAAGACCATAGAAATTTCATTATATATATTTTCTATTCAATTCAGTATTATTGTATATATTCATTTTAACATTATTTTATAAATGTTTTTTATTTTTATTCAATAATAACACAATATGGATCATTCATGTAATATTCAAAATAAGCTAAGGAATAAAAATTAACGAATTTATAAATTTTTTAAATAAATAATATTTAAAAAAAATATTATTATTAAATAATATTAATTAAATATAATTGAGAATACTGTTTTTTTGAATTAAAACATAATTTTTTAGGTTTTGAAAATTGCTAATGTTAAAAATACACAACATTTCTCTGAAACTATTTATTTCTTTTAAATTTACCTTTCAAATATTTATGAATTTATTTAAAATAAATATTAATTTTGAAATCATAATATCATAAATATCCAGTGGTGATTTATTCATAACTTTCCAAGGCAAACGATTTTTGGGTGAAAATTAAATAATATATAATTATAATGGGTGTATTATGGAATCATAATGACTCTAAAGTTATTTAACAAATAATGTAAGTGGTATCCATGACCAAATAAATAAATTCATATAAATTAATTTTATTATAGGTTTATTTAATTAATTTCATAAACCCATTATTGATCCTCCAAAAATTATAATATATTAAATGGTTTTAGATTTATTTATTTAAGATAATTACTCAATTCCAATTCATTATGGTTATTATATTATTAAGATAGTCCAGTGTACATATAAAATAATTAGAACAAACCCTATTTTTCAAATAAAAATTTATATAACCAAGATAAGGAATTTTTTTTTATTTTATAATATAGAGTCCAAAACCTATGTTTGATAAATAATAATGAATTCTCGCCTCATTTCCTATATAAAACATCTCAATCTCACATTTTTCTTTCTTGATATGTTTTTTATAATGTCTCTACACTACCATCAATTATCTACTGTTTTCAAAAGGAACCCCAAGCTCTCAAGAAGCTATTCTAATAAATTTGATGTGACACTCTCAAGGTAATGGATACAACCCTTCTCCACTTTATTATAGTTTATTTATTAAAATATTCCTTATATTTAAAATTTAAAATGTTTGGATATGTATTTACATGTCCCTATTACAGAAAATGCGATTTTAAAATAATTAGATACCCATTTCTCTCTCATCAGACCATTTTTGTAAATTTAAATTGACACTATTAAGCTTGGTAAATTTCACTGTGACTTTCAATCAGAAAACAATTTTGTATTTAATACAATACACATTTACTATCATGGGTGTTCACCTAGATACACATAAAAATCATTGACATTTTACACACATGTATTAATTCCACACTCCTTCATAAAAGACTAAAATATTATGAATAATGAATCCATGTTGTATAATCTGTGAGGAATACATAAACCTAAAATTGAAATGAATGTTAAAGGTGAACCTAGAATAATATAGTGCTCTAATTCGTCGTGTAATTTTTATTCTCATGAAATGTAATGTTGGGATAGAGAGTAAACATAAATAATATATGGTTCTTTTTCCAAAATTATTTCATGGATTTTATCCATTCCCTATGTTTATGATGTAGTGTTTTATTTTGTTTCAACATTTTTCATGTTATCTTTATGTTATCATTCAATATGAGGTCATATTGTTCAATTTTATTATTCTCACCCCATTTATGTAACAATGTTATTCAAATTTTATAAAATATTTTAGTTTCATCTTGTAATTACTTGTTTATTCCCTTAATTGTCTTTAAATCTCACCCCATTCTTTTGAAAGTTCCAAGGTATCTCATGCAGTTTCAAGTGCGAGCATGTTAAGAATGTTTTCAATAAAATCATTCTTTTTACAATATTAAGTTGTTATGTTGTTTAACTAATTTATAAATAAACTATACATATTAATATTATGGTTATTATTATGTATAATATTATGTAATAAACCCTGAAATAATGTGTAATAAAGATCAGGGTTTTCATTACAAAGAAATGACTTGCGAAGTAATTTAGACTCCTTATTTTGATCTCATGAATATGATTTATATCATTTTGTAAATATGATAACCCAACATTTGTCCTCAAAAAATCATGAAAATATATCAATTTAAAATTTTAAAATAAATTAAAAAATTTGAAAGTAATTTTTGATATCATATTTATATCGTTCAATGAAGTACCAAGGAATTGAATATGGAAATCAATAGAGTAGATTTGAAATGAAAAATATGAAGGTTGTGAAACTATATAAATAATTCATGAAAAAGAGGAATGTGACTTTATAATATATAAGTGTAAATTATTTTATTAAAACATGCACTTTGAAAAATTGAAATATCACTTTGTTTAATGTCATATTATTTCGAAAATTGGTTATTGAAAATACAACATTAAAATTTCCCATGAAAAATGATTTAAATTTTTTATGAAAATGACCTTCAACCCCATATAGAAGTGTTTTAATATTGTTTTTAAAAAAATATTAAATTGAAATATTCTAGAGAATGTTTTAAATGTTGTTTATTTATATTAAAAATGATAAAAAACATATCAACATATGTTTTTTAGTCATAAACACTGAAAAATAACTTGAATGTCATTTTTTTCAATAGATCGATGGAATTATCAGTATTTTCCAACCATGAGTGAGAACCTCTTGATGAGACCCCATACAAAAATCATCATCAATTATATAATCTTCCTTCAGATCCCATCAATAGATCTGAGATGGATATCAAAATGGAGGAATAAAGAAATTTTTTATTATAAATGGGGATAGGTCTCAAGAAGTAAATGTAAAACACATCTTATTCATGTATGATTCATGCACTATTTCCTTTAATAGAATTAGTTCCTCAATGCACCTAGTGGACAAGGGAGTTATCAAATTCTTTATGTGTTGATTTTTTTTCATCACACTATTGTTGGGATCCATAGAACAATATCCATTATCAATATTTGTATACACCATTTTCCTAAATACCAATAAAATCATTATTATTATCTGTTCCAAATATTGTCCCAATGATAAACCCACTCTAATACCGTGATGATATATCCTAACAGACATGGGTTCTCTAGATTAGTGGTAAGATGAGTCTTTCACTCCATTCCCACATTCAATAGGTATTTGGCTTAGGACTATCAATTAGTATGAATATAAATGTATGATAGGCCTTAGTATTATTCACCTATACACACATGTGCAAGAATATCAATAGAGTAACATGGTTAAATGATGAATTAATTAGATTGAATATTTATTAGATGAATATCCTCTATTATATGAAAAATGAGTATGATTAATACATATCATAAGTTAAAAAGGTAAAATGAATGAACAAAATCCCAAAATTAGGTCCAGACTTACAACAAGAAGGTAATCAATCACAAAACATAACATGGAGTCCTTACACACTCATAATATCCCATACACCAAGCTCTAATAAGATCCACCCACACTAGGTTCCTATTTATCCCCAATAGAAAATAATTATCTTTATAAGATTTGACATATGCTAACTATGTATATACATATCTAGAATGAAACCTCAAAATGAATGTGATTTAAATAATAAAATAAATATTCAATTCAAAACCATAAACAAGAGGGAAAATGAAATAAGAAACCCTTGATATGGTCAAATATGGTACTGAAGTCCATGAGTATGATCCCAAACTCACTTCTATCCCAATAAACTCTTCATTCTTGGTTTCTATTGTAAAAGCCTCAAGAAATCCATACAACCATTCCCATATTCAATGATATAGGATCCATTCCCCATGATTATGGGTGAAATACCGTTTCCAATATAGGATCAATGACTCATATGAGAATAGTAAATGGTTTATGTTACTACTATATTGATAGAGAATTCTTCCACGTTCTTTGGGGGATGTACCAACTTGTTTTGATTCTGTAGGATGAGGATCCCAACCCCATGCTTCATTTTATTAAATAATATCTCCCAAATTTTATACAAGTCCTAAAAAGTGAAATTCCAACTCAAACTAGGAATTTTTTTTGGTAAATGTGACATTAGACAATCTATCTATATATAATAGAAATTAAACGATGTTTTCATAGGTATGCAGTTTATTATACCAAGTTATACACTTAGTTTTTTCGTCTTATATGTCATGTCTCAGACCTAACTTCATGGAATTTATGGGAATAGAATGGAGTATCATGTCCTTGCCTATATATTGTGTGCACCCTCTTCTAAAAAAGTAATGCACCTATAAAGGTACAACAACTGTGGTTCAGTATGTATGGAATGTGGGGTTGAAATGGTGCCAAGATATGTAATCTATGTAAAAGATAAAATGTATGGTGATAGTTCACATTGTTTTTGGATTAGTAAAACTTATATGTTATATTAAGCACTATATAAATCAATATATCCACATAAAAGTGGAAACACCACCTATTCTATTCAAAAACACACATTGTGATGTTATTAACGTAAAAATAATCTGTCTTTGGGAAAAGTGTCCTGATATTAAATTTTTTCTTATTTCACCCTAAATAATGACAAAAAATTTTATACTTCTTTACAAAGTTGATTTCAATTTCTAGGTCTAGATTCCTTCCACCATTTTTCCGAAACTGCACCTTCGTTAAACCTCTCACCACCTAGACACCATTCAACATGAAGCAACAATCACCCAATCATTCATAAAATTCCCATAATTAAAATATAACCTAAACCATTTAATAATATATAATGATAAACATATAACATCAATTTTTAGAAACAACAATTGATCATCTAATGAAATGGGTCCATAAAAATAGTCGGTCATTCATCTAGTCGAGCACAAAAAATGAATTAAAATACAATGGATGGAATATTTTATAATCACCAAGGTGAGAAACAATCATTTTTAAGGATTTTTTGGACACTCTTCTTTGATGAAAATGCAACTGATAGAGTGAAATGAGATTTAAAATAATCATTCTACGAACAATAATTATAAAAAAATGAAACCAAACAAGTGCACTAAATAATAGATATAAAATCACCAACTCTATATTTGATTCGTAATAAAATTAATATGTATCATAATGAAATTGAACGAAATAAAAAATAAAAAATGATAAACCCTTAAATGAAAATGGTTTGATCACTGATGGAAAATTAGTTCCTATATGGGATTTCATTGAATAGAATATTGCATCCATTATTGTTTGCAGGTCCTGAATCTGTCCACCAAATCACTCCACCATGAGATCTCTTATCCAATATATATGATTATTTGAAAAAAAACTATAGTTAATATAAAACATATATAAAATTGTTTTTGGAATGTTTTTTACTTTTAATTAGATGAACAAATTATATTATTAATTTTATTTTTCCCTCTCTTTAGCATGTGTGACAATGCATTAACAAGATGTCCAATGTGAATAAAACTAATATCAAACCGTGGGTAAATCCCTATTTGTAAATTCAACAGAAGTATTTGTTTACCAGTCTATGACTATTCTAAATGGTAAATCAGTTATTTTTTATATCATGCGTGTGTTGGTTGACATAATTTAATGTTCTTATAATTTTAACACTGGTGATTTACAATCCTTGAGATATTGCACCAACTCAGATACTATAATTGAAAAATATTCAAAGGTTCTTATAATAAATATATGATTTATTAAAAAA
This sequence comes from Viscum album, assembly GCA_963277665.1. Classification (NCBI taxonomy): domain Eukaryota; kingdom Viridiplantae; phylum Streptophyta; class Magnoliopsida; order Santalales; family Viscaceae; genus Viscum; species Viscum album. The sequence goes on along the minus strand of OY728133.1, from coordinate 962,849,474 downwards.
TGATTCATCATTAAAATGATGCTATACTATTTTCTTATAATTTATATAAAAATAATTTTTTAATTGCATTGAATTCATAATGTAATCAATAAAACCATACATTAGACTATTAAAGAAATAGAATTTTTTGAAAATATAAATTTAAAATTCCAAAGTCATAATAAAAAAATTTCATTCAAAAATTAAATTAATATATTTTCATTTATAAGACGTATTATTTTATACATTGTGATCTATACTTATTATTTCAAAATCAAAACAAGAAGTACTTTTTCATGGTTCAAGATATACTACTATTTACATGAAAAATAAAATTAGATTTTCATTATGATTAAATCATTGATAGTCATGGGGTGTTCCAAAAGGTTACAGATCATTAATATGTTTATTGAAGTTTACATAATGTTATATATAGTCCCCTGTGTGAAATAAGGTATACAACACTGCCATATGATTATGGTGCATCATCAATAAGAAGTCTCAATTATTAATGTCTAGTGTCATAACACTTCATTGTTGTAGAAGAATTAGCTACTACACAATCATTAAAATGTATTAGAAAATAACATTTTTTGTCATTACCCATTTGTTATCATGAGTATGGAATTCCAACATCATCATCCAAGAATGTTTACTCAAACAATTTGGGGATCAAGCATCCTTGATTGTAGTGGGGATAAAAAATTATTAAACCTCATAACCATGTGGAATATTTATAATGTTAATCCATACAAGCCACGAGTAAGTAATTAATGTCCAATAAAAATAATTTTCTATCATTTCCTCATGGAATAAATTCATGATAATATGATTCATGTTTCAAGAGGATTACATATTCATTAAATTCAGCCCCAGTATTGCACATTAATCATATTACCAATGATTAGAATAAAATTCTATATCACATCATTATAAATGTATTATTGGTGCTCAAACAGATATAGACATAAGATTATATTATTTTGTAGTTCTATATTTAAAATAAGAAAATTCTTCCCTCCAATAATAGCCTCTCTTGTTTTTTCCTTTATATTTCTCCCATAGTACTTTATTAACTTCTTGAAAATAGATAACTTACTTCAATATATGTTTGAAGACATATAACAGAGGAAAATTTTATAATTTCACATTAATTATACTCTTTATTAAATTCTAATATTTTCAATAGTGGTAAAATTGATTATGATGAGCAGTCACCATGATTTCTCTCCTATTGTGTTCTTCTTCTATGTTATCAATATTCCTTCCCTTTGGTGTTTGAATGATGAATATGGGGGGGGGTATGACATGTATTTTCTTATTAAGTGAAGAGGTATACTATCCATGTTTAGGATGAGTATATACCGACATATCAATGTTTCTGAGTGGGGTAATAAGAATAAAATAAGTATGTTGTTGAGAGATAATTGTAGAACTCAATAGTGAGTGGAATATAGGTAGTTATTTAATGAATAATGACATCATCACTATGTAATCCCATGGACAATTTTCATTTCCCACTAGAATATTTTTGTGACATTAAATCATTGTGAGTTTTAAAATATTTTAAAATATTTCATTTCATGACACTCCCATAATATTATTATATTATTTATCAGTATATATTTCTATATTAATGGTTGAAATGCATGAATAGTGTTGTATATGTGGCCTTCTTGAGAGATTGACCCATCACATTTCGCTATGTTTTATTCTTAGGTAAAAATAATTTATTGGACGATGATCTATAAAAATCAACATGTAGAATATTTAAATTCATTTTGGATGTTTTCCAAAAAACATCGATTTTTAATGTGAATAGTTGTAAAAATTTCCTCGCTAAAAAAAATGATGATTAAAATTCTTCCAGCATTTTATCCTCATTTAAATAATGCATATCTTTATATTTTCTACAATACAATTCTATGGAGGTGTTTAGGTTATGATATATTGATTTTTAATATAATTATTTCTAATATAAGATTCAAATGTAGTTTTAGTGTACTCATTATTATATCTACATTTCTTGATGTGAATCTCAGAATCACTTTCCATTTCACATCAATAAATATTCGAAATATACAATATCAATTTTATAATTTATGAATTGAACTCTTATATTCCAGTTAAAATATTCAATGAATATGGTTAAAACAAATTTAACTCTTATGTATATGTGTTACATAGGATTATAATGACGGTTATGGTTTTATGGAATGTGTGTGGGTAAATTTCCATTATAAAATAAATCAACTAATGTGTTGTAAAAATAATAAATTTAAACAAAAAAAATTTAAATATTACAAATCCTGGAATTATATAATTAAATAATGATAATGTGATGATCATATTTAATTTATTAATTAACTATATAATTGAATAAATTATTATAAGAGTGAGTTCATTATTGTCAATTAATGAGATTATGAAATTCATGATATCTTGATAATTTTGATATTAAATAAATACTGATAATTAAAAATTTAATTGGATGAGTAAGAATAATGTGTTTAGGAATATCAAAATTTTATGATTATGTTATTGTGTGATAAAATATAATGAAATTTTAGGATAATGTAGAGAGATATGTATTTGATAAAAGGAGTTCATAAATTGCTCAATGTGAGCTCCTACGTTGCATGCCCTAAAGCCCAGAGGTGTCTGTTATTTCTCCCTAGATTTTAAAAAGGATAAAACAATTAATTAATCCCTTTATTTCATAAGGTTATGGTGACAATCCCACCATAAATACATTATCTTGAATAAGAATCCATTGATGAATATCACTAACATGCTAACCCATGAGAAACAAAACATCGTTGATTTTATTCTATTATAGATAGGAAATTTTTTAATTAATGTAAAGGTGATACATGATTGATTATACTGGAAAAAATATATTACAATGCTATGTCACATATCTTTCCAAAAATAAGGAACACTTTTATGAGAAGATATATAGAGACATTGAAAAGTGGGAGCTATATGGAATAGAGAATAACTGCAATGTTGGAACATAGGGAGTTGTTGATCTATAATAGATCTGATGTCAATCCATCATCAATTGAACATGGTAAATTTTATTTTTTATTAATGCCTAATAAATGATTTATTTATAGCCACCAATATTCAATGAATATTCAATAATATTTGATCATTAATATTAATTAAAACATAAAAAATAAATTTTTGGGGGTACTCCAATGTTTTAAACATTGACTTGATGCACAAATACCATAGGCTACCAATTATGTTCCACCAACTAGACATTTAGATGCATGGAGCTATTTTAATCTACCCATATTCTATCTGTAATATGGTGGTTACAACTAGTTACCTAGTTATATCACTATATCCAACATGTTATATTTATTTAACCTCAATTGGATGGTTCCATACATCGGTGAGATTTTGTAACCTATAACCTTGGGAGGATCACTATATCCTTCTAAATATCATTTCAAATCATTAGAATAATCCTCTAATATCATTACATGATATCATTCACCTTATTACATCAAATGGGATCTATAAAAATCATTAAATTTAATGAAGTTGTCAACATTCTCTTATGAATCTATCAAGGACTTCATTAATCTCAAGAATTGGAATATAAATCATAATACTGAAAAATACTCAATTAAATTTTTAAAACCATAAATTATTATTTGTATTATGAAAACAAAATAGAGATATATTAATAAAAATCACATGATTTTTAATGCTAAATACACTAAATATGATATGATATTTTAATAGAATTATGAGTGAATAAACTACAACTATATTAAACATATTTTCATCATAATTTATGATATTTACACCTAGATATTATATGTTCTCATGAATTAAATATGTATAAATATGTCATTAAAATGATAAAATTATCCTTATTATCGATACAAGAAAACTAAATTTATCATAATTATGATAAAACAATATTCTCCTCCAAAAACAATAAAATGCTCCCAATATAAAGGATTAAAAAGTTTCCCCAATTTTGATTATCAAAAATAAAACATGGATAATAAAGTTAAACAAAATATTTTTATAATGAATATATATATTAATGAAATACACCCATTTTACAAATATCCTTTTTTAATTATATTGAAACAATAATACAAAATAAATTTATTTAAAATTTCGAATGAATCAAATCTTATGAGACAGAGGTATGATATATGAATAAATTTCATATCATCTTAATATTAAATATAATCCTAAAATGTGAAATTTAGCTAATTTTATAATTTAACGTATTTAACTTTAACAAAAAACATTAATAAAAATATAATATTTAATCAAAATATTTTTAATACAAAAAGAATGAAAAAATAAAAAACTTATTTGAAAATAACATTTAAGTCATATATAAAAGTAAAATTTAAAAATATAATTTAAAGAGAAATATATTTATTATGAATAAATTAAAGGGAAGGATAATAATGAATAATTTTAAAATGATAACAAATTCAGTAAATATATATTCATTCATTATTTTAATAATTATTTTAATATGATAGTATAACATTTATTCAATAAATTTCTTAAATATGTGAATTAATTTAAAAAGAAGTATGTCTATTAGAGATTTGGGTGAAAAAGTCTAAAAATGTGCTTCCTTATGTAATTATAAGAGATATGGGTAAATTTGAAACAATGATCCTTTACACCCTTTTAAAAGTATATCTATCAAATATCATCAGATTGAAAATAATTTGTACCCCCTCCCTCGTTGGTACAATGAAAGAAGAAATGAAAACATGACAATGATATAGAGTTATACACACTAATATATTAAATATGTATTATTAAACTATTTTTTAAACATTTCATGAATTAAATATTGATAAAGGTCGTCAATGGGTAATAAATAAACCAATTATTATAAGAGATCAATAATAAGTCACATAGATAAATAAAATATGAAAATATAAATTTTCTGTATTTTTTTTAAATAAAAAAATTCATGGAATTAAAAAAATAAAATATTATATATTGAAATTAAAAAACCATTACTTATGAAATCATTCTCATTTAAAATATGGTTAGAAGATTTTTGGAAAGGAGAATTTTCCAAAAGTAAAAAAATTAAAGGTAGAGGCATTTTAAAAATTTAATTAAATATTCTCGTGAGGATGTCATTAAAACATGAAAAATAATACAATATAAAAAGAAGAAAATATATTAATATAATAAAAAAATCTATAAATAAAATATATTTTACATGATAATACCATTATAAAAAAATATATATGCTACATAATGAAAATAAATTAATAAATCTTAATTATGAGGTCTAATAGATAGAATAAAAAAACTCTCTACCCAATTATAAAATAGTTATGTATTTTTAATAAAAATTAAAACTATAAATAAAAATTAATCATTTTAATCATGATTCCTCATTGTCTTTGGAAATAATAAAAAACATTACATTTCATTATTCAAAATACAATCATTAAAAATAAAACAAATGATATGAAAATGATTCGCAATGACGATGTCCAAAATATAATTTTAGGGTTCCTTTTGGTTTCAATGTGATCATGGCTATGGAAATATTAGCTAATAAGGTTTTAAGAACCCAAGCATGATTGGTATTTTATTTTCTATAAAATTTAAAATAAAATGTTAATATATTTTACGTAACATATCATTGAATTTAATTCAATATAACTTATAAATAATATACGAAAAAGATAAAAAATAATTAATTTTTTTTTAAAATCAATTCAGAAGAGTATTTTTAGAGGATCATATTTTAATGAAAAACCCAATTTTGGTGTTACCTCTTGTATAATGTTACAAACCCATGATCATATTATGATAATAATCACCATGCATTAATTTCGAAATATTATTTGTAATAACATCGATTTGGGATTTTAAATTAACAATATATGGTTGATCATTCAATATCAAAACCAAATCGACTATTTCTTTATAGAATGGATCATATTCCATAAAAATTTAAATTTTATCATTATGAATATGATTTAATTTTTAGTTATTTTATTTTAATTTATAAATTACTTCTAAAATAAAATTATAATGTTCATATAATTTACCAAAAGAAAATGAATATGAGGATGAATGAGATGGGTTGGAGGAGGAATGAGAAATATAGTGAGATGAATATTAATAATTATGAGATCTAACATCATCACGTACCTCGATATCTATCAAGAATAATTTAAAAATTAGTTTCATAGGGAGGTGGACTCAAGTGGGTCTTCACTTGCATTTAATATTCAGACTATAAGAGAATTCTTACATTTCATGTTTTCTTTCAACTTCTTTTTGTGGATGTGAAATATTGGATTGATGTGTCCCTTCTTCATGAATTTTTGGCATGTCATTTCTAGTATATATTATTTTTATTTGATTATATAATGTCTAATTTAAATATTTTTAATTATTTTGTATGTCTTCTTTTCTATGGGTTCAAATTAAGATTTTACATTGGATGAATCATCCAAATTAGTTTAATTGGTATCAATATTATTTTTTTATTGTATATATTTGAATGAATGATTTATAGTTTAATGATAAATCATGATTTCAGGTTTCATAATTGATCTCATGATCTCCTCACACCTTATAGTATTTATTTTCATATCATCATGGTTTAATTTAACATTAGGTTTCAATGATCATATGTGATACCTAGTGTATTTACTGACAATAGTATCTGCTCTTAGAATGCCAATATGAGCTTCTAACAATTATTAATGTCATTAAATCATGTAAACATTTTAGTAATTAATTAATTGATAATCATATAAATACATTCAATGTCTTTTCTAATCATATCTAATCTATTATATTTGACATTATTCATACCATCACGTGTGACATATAATAGTTTCCAGGTTTTGTGAGGGGTTATAAATGATGAAATATGTTTGAATTCAGTTTTTTCAAGACTATAATGAAGGGAATTAATAGCCCATGAATTATGTTTAAAGTATGTTGATTCATAGTGAGCCCATTTATATTTGGTTTCTTTTATAGATAAGTATTCTACCTAAAGATGTTCGAAATATAATAAATTATGTCACTAATAATGGTATACATTTGATTTTTCCAATAAGATTAACATGTACAATAAAGAATGGAGCTCAACCTGAATAGTTTCATTCATGAGAATCCTAGAAACATGATGTATATGCCATATTATATTATCATAATTTGAAACAAGTTATGTCTTAGGAAAAATATGTCTCTAATACTATATTATGATTGATATAGTATGTATAGAGGGAGTTAATTTTCATAATAAAATAAAACAATTATTGTGTGCTTGAAATACCAAATTAAAACAATAATAATTATATGAATATTATGAATATAAAAAATATAAATGTATATAATGGTAAATAGTTTATAGTATTTCATTTAATAAATTTCCTAATGAATAAATAAAGATAGGAAAATTGTGAAAGAATTATTATCAATTAATGAAATATAAAATGTTACGAGGTCACAACAATTTCAATTTGGAAAAAAAAATTAATTTCAAATTAAATTAAGTGAGTAAGTGCAGAAGAGTTAATGATATATAAATAATTTTATTATATGATTTTATGAAAAAAAAATATTCAATGAAAAAATGATAGAGATAAAGATATCTATGTTGATATTTGATAAAAGGATTTTGATAATATCTCAGTTTGATCCCCTATGTATCCTCCACTCAGATTGAGAGGACTGTGTTATTTCTCCATTTATTTTGACAATGATAAAGAGGCTAATTTATCCCTTTTATTTTCATGTCCACAGAAAGAGACCTATCTCACAAATATTATTCGTATTAAGATGATGATAATGATGATCCTTAACTTTATTCGGTTGTGAGCACATACACTACCATTCTTTTCTCTGATTGTAGGTAAAAACCTGTTGAATGAATGTATAGGTGACAAGAGAACACTTTTCTTATTGAAATTACATTAAAATTAAATTTCACAGATTTATCCAAAAAATATGAATTAATTTTATTAGAATATATTCTAAAACAAAGATAAATGAGACCAAAAAATATTGAATTACGATTTCAATGTTCGATCTTGGGGTGTTATTTATTAATTTTGTATTTGATGTCAATGAGTCATAAAATTATTATGGAAAATTATGTTTTCACTAAAATTCTATGAAGGGCTACTTCTATGTCATCCATGATTCTGGGAATATTTTTGAATTATTCTTTATTTTTGAGAATTGTCAAATTGAAAATAAAATCTATGGATTCTTCTAAACCTAATGACATTTACATATAGTTGAAACACCCCTGGATACTTGGTATTCTACAATTGCAAGATATTGGGTTTTATAAAGTTGTAGTAATCTTTACCGATTCCACTAAAGTGCTGGTTGGTTCTACCAACTACCAAATGGTATTTGTATAGCCTAGAAGTTCTATTAAATTTTCCACCAATAAGCTTATGTATTTCACCATCTATAAAGTGTAACGTGTGATCCTAGGATTGTCACAATATCCTTATAAACATCATTCCAATGCCTTTGAATGATCATACATCATCATTTAATGATATGATCCCATGATATAATTCACCTCAAGACCTTAAAACTGATCTGAGAACCTACTTATCTCAGTTATTCAAGTCTTAAACATTATTTTATTAATCTATCATTGATTCATTTAATATCATGACTTATATTTGAAGTAAAATAACTTAAAACACTATATACATTTTTTTAACCTTAAATTAATGTTTTTAATCTTTAAATCATATGATAGAGGGATATTTAAAAAAAATTGAAGAGCTCATTCAACAGGTTTTGTGGATTGTAACTCTACTCATTTATACTTGACAAAAATATTTTACACTACTGAGAAGATGTACAAAATTTATTTCCATCGTAGCTCAATTGGGGTATATCCCTCGCTAAATATTATTTATAAATCGTAAAAAATTATTTTCACAAATATATCAAATTTTTTTATTACATAGATTGTTCAATTTTCTAGAACTACGATAATGTTAATTAATTGGGTCCCCAATATATAATAAATGTTCAATTATTTTATCTCTTGTAATAATACATCAATTAATTTTCATTTCTGTGATAAAACTTTTATTCTCGAATTTTACCTAATTGAATTCATAATATAATTCACTAACACTGAAAAATTTATGTTAATTCCCAAAAAATTAAATATCATATGAAATAAATATGGACAACTCACTTTTAATATACCAAATTACATTAATCTCTAAAGAGAGATAAAGGTCAAAAACCTGCATCATGATCCTAAATATTTTAAATGTTATTTACATCTCTTATTATATTCCAAAATATTCCACTTTCAATAATACAAATTCTACTCCCTTTATATTATTTTTGAATTACCTCAATGATAAGTGATTTTAATCCTAAATTTGTTTTAATCATTTATTTTTTTGATCATTGATTCAAAACATAATCTTGGGTAATATACTCGTAATTATAGTGACATTATGTGTAAAATATTCTATATATCACATCAAGTCTATCATACATATTTTGAAAAAATACACTTGTTATCCACTAACATCCCATTTTATAATTTAAAAATCTATTGGAGTCACTGTAATTATAGCCCTTAATTAGTAATACTCATTATTCTAACCCTTATACAGAGATATTACACAAGAAAAAATTAATATTTTTGATTATAGACACCATAGAACCAACAACATCCTATGGACCCTATTCTTATATGAAATTGTTGAATTAATTACAAAACAATATTTTTTTTTCATAACAGAATAAACCTCTAATTGATGGGTATTTATGTAGAATATTTTATGTTATCTATTTTTAACTCCATTTCATATATAGGTATACTTTTCAAGGATGTTCTCAACCCATTTACTCTATATTTTGTATTACGAACCTCCACTATTGACTTAGATATATATAATATTATTAAAAAGAATAGGTGTTGACATTTGTTGAGTTTATGTAAAGGGATTATAAATATTTTTTATGATTTATCAATGACTACATAAACATTTTACATTTTAATGATCATTTTATCAATGGTATTTTAATATTTAAGAATCCTTAATTATTTCTAAGAATGATTTTATTTATGATCATCCATCTTCTCCTTATATTATTTTATTTGACTTTCTTAATCAATAAATTTATATTTTAAGAGTTTTATTTGTTCGTTATTTTTTTCTCATTCTTTTCAATCTATGTTTAAAAATAATTTACTTTTCTAATATCCTTATTATGAAAATTTTCCTTATTTTTGAGATGATAATTGATATAAAAAAATATTAATTACAATCACTAACATTTGAATCATATAGTCTGTACATTCTCACTCTTCTTCATTACTTCACAAGACATAAATTTTGTTCTCTACATGTTCCATGATGTTATTATATCTTGTAGAACATGAATCATATAATTTTCTTTATGTTAAATAATTTTCAACTTCTAACATACTATAACTACTCTATTTTGTTTAATTTGAAATATTTATTTACCTTTCATAAAAATTATTATAGTATTTACAAGATTTACTATCTTGAAAATTTATTTTCTACTTCTCCATCAATAAATTACATATATTTCTTCATTCTACAGAAATTTATAGAAAAGTGATTGATTCGTGAACACCTAAATCATTTATTTGGGATATTTTATTATGTTTCCATTTAACTCTTAATTAGATATTATATATGAGAAACATGTTTTTCTTATAATATTTATCACTCTTGTTATCATAATATGACTCACATAAGGACTTCTTTTACCCCAATTTAACTATCAATTTATTATTCGCATTAATGGTTACTGAATAATTCACATTTTTAATAAAAATTGTTATGTTATAATTTCATACTTTAAAATATTTTTTCAATAATTAATGGTTATCACATCCTTAAAATTTTAACCTATAGATTATTTTATGTTTCCATATAACTCTCTAAAGTTATATGTAATATCTCAAGGGGTGAATCAGTGGTAATAGTTTTTTAAAAAGTATTTCATTTTTGAATAAAACCACTATGACTTGGTTGTTGTACTATGTACTCTTATTATCACTTAATCTACCATATGAAAGAATTAAAAAAATGCAATCATAACAAAAAAATACATGGTTTAGACATGATGTGAGGCCATTACCCATCTCATGATCATCTTTGTATGTTTCATGGATGTTTTTATACACATAATATTTATTTATTACAAATTAATTAAATTTGAACACATGGTCCAAAAAGTAATTATCCACTACTATTGATGGATAGTATAATCTACTTCCCACTAAAATGTATAGAGGATTTTTACTACTAACACTAGTTCTTCAAGAATCAATCCTCAGTCCTTGATGTTTATATAATCTTCCAAAATAATTTTAAACATATCAATATCAAAGATATGATCTTATTCTGGGAATACATATACTGCTATGATTTTTTTAATAAAAAAGTATGCACATAATATTTAACAAAAGAATTCATTTATTTGATATCATGATGAATGACTGCTTGTACTCAAGAGAATAATAACATTTCTTCTCAGTAACAAGTTATAGGATAACATGTTTCAGGAGTATATCACCTCAAACTATTTAATGGATCTCAAATAAAATCTATTTTTATCTTTTTTATTAAATTATTATTTAATTCAAATGATTTTCAGAGATATAATGTATCTGCTTATTCATTATAATTCTAGAACCGATTTCACTTGTTTGTTTATTTAATTTATATTCATACAATTTAGGACAATGAATTAGATTGTTTATAAATCTATTTCTTGTAAGAACTAAATAACTCATTAAAATACTTCCTAAAAAATTAAAGCAAAAATCCCATGTATAATTTTGAATATTTGAATATGAAATCTCCATCATATATAAACTATCATCCAATTTATAAATATTATTTAATGGTTCATATAATATTACTCATTTAGATCTATATAAAATCAAAAGTTAAATTCATCATTTAAATACATCAACATAAAAATTAGAAAATGATGTGTAATCAATCTTTATATAAGAACGTTTTCCTTTTTATCCTCTCCAATACTATAGGAAGATCCACGATGGTATGATATATCATCAGCAGTCACAATGATTATTGAATGATCATAAAATATATACTATGATGAAAGTAGGAAAGCATCATCTGAATTAATTCTTTATATAAATATATAATTATGGAAGTCAAAATTTTTATGGTTTTTATTTGAATTTGAATTTCATATAATAGGTGAAGTAATATGCTCAGCCTATCAGTTTCTCTACATCATATGACATTGAAATTCATACATACCCCATCAAGAATGACATTATCAAAGTGATAGTTTCTAAATGATATATGTATTATTATATGATGCATAATTTTTAATGACTTGAAAATCCTAATGATGTCCCATTATTCATTCAAAAATGTCACACAATTTTCTCAATGTTATTTGATGGGACATAAATATTAATAAATTGAACTGAAGTATTATATTCTACCCTTAAATCATATTATATGACTCTCAAAATTATAATTTTTTTATGATTCATACATAGTATCCCCACATCATAAGATAAAGTCAAACATTTTACACAAAAATCATAAAATCTTGGTACCCCTAAAAATTTAGATTTGATAAAATGACTCAAAATCATCCAAAAACACTTAAACCACCTTAAATGATAATACAAAACCTTTTTAGAAAGTCAATTTTTTTTAACATATAGGCTTTAAAATAAATAAATTTTTTTCGAATAATCAATGGGATATTCAATAATTATGGATGTTATTCTTAAGACCTATATTATAATCCATGAAATTCCTAATAAGTAATCTTTTTCATGTGTGTTAAAAAACAATCATCATAACCACATTGGATTTAAAACGAATTCACCTCCATGATTCTAATATAGTGGAATCTGAACTCATTGGTTAGCACAAAAAACATGTGAGTATCACATATAAGATAATGACATCAAAAATTGTGACATCCAAATATTATATAATTTATTATCTATAAATAAGAAATTTTATTGCATACTACACACAAAAAGTTAAATAAATACGAGTTTTGATACTTCTATTGAAATAAAATATTTTAGTGAAGATAAACACTAATATATTGAAACCAAATATAACTATGAATACATAGAATAAAATAGGAGCATAATCATCCAAATGATGGATAGGTAAATGAATAAATTGTTTTAAAGCATTTAAGGTTTTAGATAAGAATACAGAAAATGAACAATATAAATATATTGGGTATAAAACTATTCCTTAATATATATATATATATATATCTGTTGTATATATATATATTCATTTGGTGTATTTAAATTCAATTATAAGGATATAAAAAGAGAAATATTTGAAGGTAAATGTGAAATTTTCAATAAAATTGTTTTTATATACACAATGTATTTTTATATTCATTTAATAAATGTATCACTATTTATAAGTTATTATATTAAAATAATTATATTATATATTCAATTTATTTTATTAAAATTCATTTAATTATGGGTGTTACAATAGAAATGAAAATATGGTGAATTATGCTTCAAAAATAAATTGTCACTATAATAATTATTAATGCATTATTTATGTGGATGTTAAAATTATATTGTAACAATTTTATAAATTTTATTTTATAAATATTATAATTTTTTAGAAATCATATTATTAAAATTATTTAATGTGATATTTTTGGAATTTTCATAAAAGATTATTATTGTGGTGAATAGTGAAAAATACAGTTCCTTTAAAATATTGTAACTTTTATGATATCACAATGAAATAAATATGACATAAAATTTTATAGAACATATATTAATAATTATATTTATTATTATATAAAACCAAAATAATACATAAAAAATTCATATTATATAAATATTTATTTATTTCATGAAAAATATTAGAATCATTATCGTGGTTGACGTAGTGAAAACACAATATTGGAAATGAAATATTTTGGTTTCCTAATCATAATTTTTTATAAGTAAGACATATTTTATAAATTTAATTAATTATTATGATCAATAATTTTTTATTTTTATTTATAATTATGAATTTTATAGTTATTTTACAAGAAATTTATCAAATGATTTTTTAGTTTTTAAGTAAGCTAAGACAAGTTAAAATAACTTATTAAATAAGTTTACAATAAATTAATGTGATTTAATATAAATAGTTAATTAAAATAAATAGTAATGATTAATTTAAATAAATTATTCTGATAATAGTAATTCATTTTTTATTTTTAAAAAATTATAATTATTTAAAGCAATTACGCCACAATGGTTTATTGTTTAGGAAAATATAAGAAAAAGTTAATAACTATTTTTTAACTTATTATAAAAGGTTTACATTTTATGATTTTAGATATCCGAATATTTTTATAGATATTTAGTAATAGTAATAAAGTATTTTACATGTGATTAAATTCTAAATTTATTTTTGACATGTTATTTTCAATGTCAATATAAAATGATAACAAAAAATATATCATTTAGTGTATTTTATAAAATGAAATTTTATTTGACTAGTTTTAAAGTAATATAATTTAAATAAATAAAAATTTGGTTTGTAATATGGTATAACATTCCATTTATTTATCTTTTTTATAAATATTTTTATTTTATAATTACATTATTAATCCTTAATGACTAGATATATTTGAAAACCAAAAATATTTATCCTATATAAGGTACTTATTTAAACAATTTATAACACATATAATTTTCAATTTTACTGCATAAAATATACATAATAACGTTATATGTATCCATTTTCATTCTATTGATCCTGTATTGTGGCCATAACATTGTTCTAAAAAGTCATTAAGCTTCATATAAAGAATGTCTTTATAAAGGAATGTATAACTCTTAAATGATAACTTTTTTTTCTAATAAATTAGTAAAATATATCCTTAGAATAATTATATAATATATTAGTATCTTATATATTATAATATTATATTATTTTAATGTTATAATTATTTTTTATATCCTTTTCCATCATATGAGAAATAATAACAATACTCATGCGTACGTATGGATCACAACCTCCATAAAGTGATGGGTTTCATTTTTCATCACCGCCTTAATAGGATGGAAATTATGATATATTTAATTAATATATATATATTAGATAACATAAATATTATTATATAACGATAATATATCATGTATTTATTAGCTATTCATTCTTTGAATAATGATAAATTCGGTTAGCTGTATGTTAGGGTTGCCTTCTCCATGAAGTGTTATAAATTGTTTTTCATAAATACCATTCATGGATAGTTAAAAAAATCATTAATGTATAGAAAATAAAGGTATATAATTATTTTTTTATGTATATTAGGGAAATTATAAAAATTTTAACACAATAAAAACACAGAAGCATTTTGAAATTAAGAAACGATCATCCTCAAAACGATTAACGTAAACTCAAAAGATTAATTTAATAAACAATATATAATAACAAATATCCAAAAAAAGGTATAATTAAAATTTAATTGACATTAAAAATATTATTAATTTGTGAAATAAATAATATAATTCTATTATTCATGATTTAATGACCATATGACGCTATATGGTATTTTACGGTAAGGGATTTCAAGTATCAATTACATTTTTTGAGACTTGAGCTCTTTTTACGCTATTTTTTGTTTTTGGATGGGTATAATCTACCTTATGGATATATTTTATCATTATACACTATAAAATATTGTTTTTAGAAATCTATTAAATTTAATTACTTTCAATGATTCTTTGTTTTAAAAATTATCTATTGGTAACAAATTTGTCTTTAAAAACTTATTTAAAAGGATTAAATTTTTTTATTCTACAATTACTTCTTATACATGTTAATTAAAAAAGATAATTTATTTTTAAAATGATGTATAAAACTAGTTTCCCACTTTTTTAAATAAATCATTTTTTTACATAACTAATTTTAAAAGACTTCAAAATTGGTTTTTTTTCTCATTTTGAAAATAGTGTGAAAGGAATCCCTTTTTAATATATATCTCATTAATATATTTTTAAAAATTCATTACATTAAACATTAGTAAGTGACATATGAAATTATCTATGGTTATTTTCAATGAAATTATTTTTTCCAATATTTAGGAAATTTTTATTTGACATTATGAAAAGAAAATTTTAATTTCCATATTTTATGAAAATCATTTTACATATCAGTTTAAAAGAGTATGAAGTGGGTTTGTACAATGGAAATTCAAACTTATATGTGATTTAGAAATGTTATATTAATTTTAAATTTTTTTTTATAATTGATTATTCTAATATAGATATATAATTTATTGGTTAATGATCATGATTTTTTCAAAATTATGTAGGAATAAAACAAGTTTGTTATTCTATTTTTATGGATTGTTGAAAGAGTTCCTATAATTTCTCTATTAATATGACATCCTAGGTAACATAATTTAATTTATTAATTATTATAATGATTTATTACTGAAATAATTTTTATTTAATAATGTGATAAAATGTTCTTTGAATTATGGGAGTGATTATTCACATTGAGGGTAAATTTGAACTTTTTGAAGAACATTTTTTTACAGGTTCACATGTTTTCGAACAAACCATCATTATTATAATTTTTCCATTACGTTTTTTTATAATTTTATTTATCAAAAGTATTGTCCAATAATATGATTTCATCTATAATTACATTATTATTTGGCCTCATGGTTTATTTTGTTAATGTTCAAATATTATATATGATCTCAAAATTTCGGAATGGATTAACATGTTTTTATCTTCATTTTTTCCATTACTAGTATTTTCTTCACATATCAGGTTTTAGATTTTTTTAATTGGTTTAAATGATTATTAAAAAAATGATGATGTCCAATTAAAATTCATGATGATTTCTCCTGAAAAGAAACTGTGTTTTGGTTAAAAAAATTATTCCTGAAAAAATGTGAACTGATTGGAAGTGTCTAAATTTTATGTATACGGGTTTTTTATATGGGGTATCTAGCTTAATTCATAAAAGCACTAAATATTAAATATCATCTAAATGTAAGTGATATATTTTATTAAAACTTTTTATTGTGTAATGTTTTATTGATGGTTCCTTATAGTTGATATTAAATGAAATTTTAGATAACTTTTGACGTTATGGTGTATAAATGGGGTTATTTCTTGATTTCTACATACTATATGGTATAATAAATATATATATATTGGATAATATCCAATGGTTTTGGTAATTAAATTATATGGTGGTTTTATAAAACATATATTTCTTTTCGGATGTGGGAAATTGGATGTGGTTATGTCACATATTCACTGAGGAATAATAACTATGAATATAGTGAATTTGTTAATAACATGATCCTAAAAAAGTTCTCGATGAGTGGACTTAATAATATACACCTAGATATACATATAACATCTAGATATTTCTTGAAATATTTTTACAAATATCATGGTTTACTTCGATAGCTGGTTTATTTGAAAAAGTGAGTTTGAACGTACCATGATATACTATTATTTTTTTATTTTTAAATTTTACAGTCATAACAATGTATTTGGACTCCAAATTATGTGTATGAATGACTAAATTATGAAATATTATTTTTAACACCTGTATAGAATTTATTCATTAGTTATCAATTACAAGGGAATAAAAATAAAAATCATTTGAAAATATAAGATGTGTTTTTATGTAAAAAATATTTACGAACAATGCGTTTTTATATTTATTAAATCATTCATAATATATGAATTATTTCAATGAATTTATATACTATTTATTCAATTTCTTTAAACCCTCATGAAATATTTTATCTCTTGTCCCGGGATAATATTAAATTAAAATGGTATGGTTTATAATATATTTTTCTAAAAATAGGGTTTCATCATGTTTTATGCAATAATTTTAAAATGTATCTATACAAAATAAAAAAACTCAATCAATAAAAATTTATTCCTAATTTTGAATAATGAGGTTCAAATTTCGTAAACATGTCTCTTTTTGGTTTCTATGAAGAGTAATGATAGTAAATGTTTTCACCTCATTAAGGGTAAAACAGTTAAAATTAGATTAAAAAAGTGGAAGAGACATTGAAATTTATATAAATCCAGAATTTATTTTATCTGATTCATTTATTTCGGCCATTTAAATCAATTTCTCAATTATATGTCTACATGGAGACATATTTCATTGATTATGAGCATTATATTAATTTATGATAAGAAAAAAATAAAAAACATCACCCTCTTACTATTAAATATCTCATATGTGATAACTTGGGGAAGAAGAAAATGTTTAATGGTTTTTAATAGTTATTTCAATAATAATAAATTTTTTACTCATGATAGAAATTTATTTCTAATTTTTATTAAATATATAATTACTATAAATTCTTTCACAACATCAACACGAAATTTATTCATTTAATAGAAAAAAATAATTAATTATTTTTAAAATATTGAACGTTAAATAATTTCAGTTATTTATAGTTTTATAAAAAAAATTAAATATATAATTTATATTTAGGAATATTATGAAAATACTATATTTAATTTCATTCTTGGACTTTATTTGACTAATGTCACAGTAAAAAAATATTACAAAAATTTACATTAATGATATTTTATAATAATTTATAATTTATAAATTGATTTGAAATTCATAAAAAACATCATTGGATATGGGAATGTAAGATGGTTTAAATATACAATTTCTTCCATTTATGAGTTATTTTTTACCTTTATGAAAAAATTCATAAAACATTAATATTGATATATTTTTTTACCTTAGTAATGGTAAAATGGTTAATTGAGGTGGATTGGAAAAATATATAGTATAAACTGAAATCGGACAAATATAAATTTCCTTATATAAATTTTTTTAACATAGAATATTTTTGTTTTAATTCATGGTAATTCAAAATAATTTTTCTTGATAATTACTATAGTATATTTTAATATTTTATAAAATTCCAAATGTGTCCCTTACCCCATTAGGGAAATACAGTTTTCATTACTTTTATTTACACGACATTTAACCTGCTAGGTTGACCTAATCATAAAAAAACTATATTTTAGTCATCCTTATATATATTTTATGTGTTATATTATTCCTAAACGACCAACCAATGTGTCCTTAAAAATAGATCTAATTGAGTTCTTATAAAGAAGATATAACCACCTTAACCAATAACATTAATTTTAACTTCATATTCTACCACATATAAATCTATCATATTTATCATTAAATAATAAAGTAAGTATGCCGAATATAATAATATTTTATTGTAATTAATAAATAACCATTATTCAACTTCTATCCCATAAAACAGAAAGTTATTTTTTCTCTCATGAGTATGTATGACATACCATCTCCACACAGTGATACTATTTGTTTTTATCACCATATTATTTTGATGGATATTATGATTTGGTTTATATTTGAATATTATTGTTATGACATAAATTTTATTTTGAAATTGAAATATATTATGTACCTTTTAACCATCCAATCAATTCTGTAATGATAACTTCACTCATGTGTATGTGTAGATTATCACCTCCATGATGTGATGTGATTCATTCTTCATATCATATTTACATGGATCATAACAAGGACTTATTTAATGAATATGTTTGTCGTAATAATAATTCTATAATGAATAATTATTATTTAGCTTATTTTTTCCCATCAATAGAAATGTAAAAGCAACATTCATGAATCTATAGGACCTACAATATCCATGAATGATATAACTCATTTTTCTATATCATCCTTTTTTTCATAAATATAAAATTAGATATATATAATTCATATATAATATAAATATACCATTATCAAAAAAATAAAATTTTATGCAACCATGTTCAATGTATAAATTTTAGAACTGCCAAACTAATACACAAATGAAAAATGAAGCTATTATCATACAGAACATTGATTTTAATAAGAAAATTTTGATAGAAGAACGATAAGATGCCATAAGTAAATAATATATGGAATTATAGATATTTTAATTTTTCATTAATGCATATATAATAAAAATATATTTAATATACATGATTTTATAATGACTACAATGAAAAATGACACATGAGGTAATGGATTTTCATCTCGCTTTTACTTATGTGAGACATATGACATCTTCCAAAGTTATTTTATTTAAATGGTGTAATTAAATCCCCTGAATGAATTGTATGATTATTATAATTATAATTATTTTTAGATTAATATCTATATAATATTTTAACTTTAATGAGGTTTTGGTGCAAATGTTACCAAATTTTATGGGATTTATGTTTCAATCACATTATAATAGGGATTTTTTATGCCTAAATTTATGCTAAGGAAATTATATGATTTATATTTCATAAATATCATTCTTTTTATTCGTTTAAAAAAATTCCGTATGACTAAATTTTTTTATTCAATTTTCATCATTAAAGTGCTCAAGATATTGAATGATTGTTTTTAAGTAAAAATTACATTTTTTCTCCATCTGGTTGAAAATATTATTTTCCCCTATCCATGATTTCCAAACACTTTCTTAATAATTTTTATATTAATATAATTATATGATTTTATAATTTCATATTCACCCTTGATTTATTTTTATTTAAAAATTAAAAATGAATTTAATAGTTGTTTTCAAAATGATTTACTTTTTAACCCTTTTAAAAAAGTGTGAAAGAAATTATATCATTTAAATAATATCTTTTGAATAAAAATCACATTTTCATGACCACTAAATTACATGAAATTTTATTTAAATTTTTCATTGGTTATTTTATAAAAAATATTTTTAAAAATATTTTATATATTTTATGATTTTAAATTATTGATTTCAAAATGAAATAGTATTTTTCTGATAAAATATACCACTGATTCTTTAAAATTATTTTTTATATTTTAAAATTTCCATTTATGTTAATTATATTTTAATGGGGATAAGATAAAATGATTCCATCTTTCATTATTTTGTAGATGGTTTTTGATTATGTTAATATAATATTATTGAAACCCATTTATTTATAGGTGGTACGCTATGATGAAATTGTGAAAAAAAATTAAACTTGTTTTCTTATATGGGTTATGATATAATGATATAGTGAATGATTTATTATATTATATAACTCATATTTATGGATTCACTAGGGGGTTTCTATTATCAAAATTAAAAATCCCTCTAATTAATTATGTAAATTAAATCATCACATGATATACTTTTTGTAAACAAGTTAATGTATTTTATATACTTTGTGGAAAATGTAAATGTTCCTGATCATATATGGGAAACACATCAATGTTATTTATTATTGATGTAAAATGGATTTTGATTCATATTCCGTTACAATTATATGTTCTTAGTAGTTTTCATGTTCATATGAAATAGATTGTGTTCTAATGATGGTGACACACTACTATGTTATTATCTTTATGCTCATGATTGATTTATGATTATTTCTCACTCTTATAATGAATTTATTTTGAAATGATAAATTTTAATTCCATAAATCATGTTTATGATCCAGAATAGATCTAGTACGAACATTTTATGTTATATTCAGGATCTTAACCCCTTACTCCTATCATAGTATTTCATGTGATCATTAGTTTATTTATATTATATTTACCCTTACTAAAAATATAAACTAACTCTTTCTTATATTTTCATTCCCTATGTAATGAATAATTCTATAAGTAGTCTATGATATCTATAATAATTAAATTGCAAGTTCCTTGTGGGATATTTTGATGAATATTACTAAATTATGAATTTTTTGAATCTAGTATCCATTGATATTAAAAACTTATGATCTTCATTCTTGTATTTTTGAAATGTATTGAATAATCATCTATTAAGATATAATATTTTTTAATTAAATTCTTTGGTGCCTATAGATGTTACAATGGACAACTTTATTCAATATTGAAATATTAGGATTAGTAAAATTTGATGAAAAACATGGGGACAATTATAATAATAGGATAAAATTCTAAAGTTTAGGTAATGAAGTGATTATTTGGGTTACATATCAATAAATTCCTCTATGGATAATATTTGTGGATTTAGTTTTAATAAAAATGAATATATGGGTTGAAAATTTTAAATGTTTTTTCCTCGTATATGATGGAAAAATTTCTTTTACATGCTGAGTGTTCCCTTACTACACACCTAGTTTAACACTAAAAAGTTATTTTATTAGAATAATTCACAAGATTTTATGATCTACTATTAAGGATTAGAAAATCATTATGACCATGGGTGACCTTGGATAAACATACGTTGCCCCAGGATAAAAATAATGATTCCTATATTTTACTTCCAATAAATTATTTTTCATTATTATCTGGTTTCACACTATGATTATAGTTTCTTGGACTTTTTTTTGTTTTAGTGAATGACTAATACTAACATGCATTATTCTAAAAGATATTGTGATAGAAAATAGAAATGAATATAAACTTGAGAAATAAGTTTATAAATGTTTTAGAATACAAAATCTTACTTCTATCCTCATGAAACTTGTGTGGGCCTAGAATCACATTGAGCTTCCAAGCGATCAGTGTAGGGAACAATATATTATTGAGTCTATAAGGATACAATATATTCTTTATTTGCATAGTTCATATAATCAAAAGGCCTATAAAAAATGGATCATCCCAATTAAGAATATATTTTATCTTCTCTAATTCATTAAACATTTAATTTATTTCAAATGCAACTATTATTTGTATGGATAAATAAATCAATGGTGGAACGATACTAAGAACCCAATATATTAGGGAGATATTTACTCCAGGGAATGGGTTGAGTTAAATAAGATATATTTTTGTATGTAATTACCATTTATTATACATAAAAATATGGATAAGGAATTCCTTGAACTTAATATAATAGGGGATGAATCACTTTATACTTAATAGGATGTTTTTACAAGAAATTGCAGGTATACATCTTCTTTGATAAATATACCTGAAAGAAACATTAATCAATTCTTTAATACCATAAAACTAAGTCTCTAAAATTTATTAGCTACAGGATACACTAGTTTTTCTAAATAAAATAGTTTTTGTAAACTCAAAGTATAAATTTAAAATGGATATTCCCAAACTTTTACTTGGTATTTATATAAATAAGAATTTTTTAGAATCATGAAAAGTCTAATAAATTACATGGTGGAATGAAATTCATGGAATCTATATGACTGAAATGTTGTATAAAAAATCATTAGAATAGAATGATTGAGTTTGGAGGTTATTTGGATGTTTCATGAAGATCATTAATATCAAAATTTCTTAAATAACCAATTAATAAAATGGTGGAAATGAATATGCCAACTAATGACTAAATTGTGCTTTAATGCTTGAAAAGAAAGGAGTATTGGAATTATTAAAACCAATTCATGAATTATAAGGTTTAGGTTAATGACCTATTTAAAAAACAACTTAATATCAATGAAAAAGATAAATCTCATGTAATCATGCCTGCTAATGTGGGCTATGAAAATGATATGGTGAAAAGTACATTTTTCGTCAACTCTATAATAGAAAATTTATTATTTAGATTGATCTCTACCAACTCTTTTATATATCCAAAATTATAAAAGTGTATATAATTTAAATATCAATGATTATATATTTACTTACCAGTTAAAAATCATGATGGTATGATGGTTTGAACCCAAGTCTATAGGTCCTCTCAAATATAATTTTTCTGGTTCATTATTTCGTTAAATCTTTAGGTTATACCTTTAGTAGAAGTTGATGTGAATCATTGAATTGAATGGATTTTTTATATATATTCTAGAACTATTTTTTATAATGGGAAGACATGATTCATATTCCAAATGAAATTACAATCATTAATTAGTTTGATGGTGATTAAAAATATCAAATGAAAATTTTATCTATCATTTGGGCCATAATTCCTATCGTTGAAGACTTTTTATCTTATTTTATTGAATAGAAACTCGTCATAGATGATATTCCTATGGTGTTCGATTTTTAATACTTTTATAGATTAATTTTCTGATCATCCTATTTCTTTTAAATTTGGGATTTATATAGATACAATAATATGATCTACACCCATTTCAAGGAATCCTTATAGAATACACCAACATGGGTTATTATATTTGAATAATAAACATCATGTTAATAATGATAATAGGTTTATTCTTTCAAATGAGTCACCTTGGTGTGCACTAGTTTGTTTATTATGAATAAATATGGATTAATGTAACTCTGCATAGATTATTTAGAACATAACAAGGTCATTATCAATAAAAACTATCATCTACCCTGTTTCGATGATTTTTAATCTAACATGAGGATCATAAAAATTTTCTATGATTGGTCATCAATCGGGGCAATATCTATTAAGGGTAAAAAGTCAACAAATACCCAACATATAATTTTTTATGGTATGTACACTTGGAGTTTATAGATATTCTATTTGGACATACTAATTCCCCTATTATCATTATAAATTTAATGAATATAGTCTTCATATATTACAATGAAATTTTTGATAAATTTATAAATTAAATTATTATATATACAATAATTATTGAAACGAATGAAGATTATAATGGTATATGCCTTCTAGTCCCATTACCTTTCTTGTTTTGGAGGTTGATGGCATCCAAAAAAGGCTTGAGGGTTTTATGTGGAGGTGGAATTGCAGTTTTGTATTATAAAAATAGTCACAATACATAAATTGGATTTAAGTAATTAATATGGGTTTTAAATTTGTTTATATGGTGTTTTATATGATTTATGCAATTATTGTCTATTCCTAAATTGGTTTTATTCTATAAGAGGGATTATGGTGTAATATTGTTTAGGTTGAGGTGATATTTTATAGTGCTTGCTTAGGATTTATGGGATCCAATTATTGAAAGTGGTTATTGAAGTATTTCAAATATAGAAAAATGGATCATAAAATGTAAATGAAGGTTTTACACAATTAATCATGTGTCTTACACCCTCTATATATATATATGTAAATTTGGTTCTAATGGATTATTTTTGTCGATTTTAGTTTATTTCACTTACCATAATTATTATTTTCCATCCACTATTTTTTTGTTTTCTCTTTGTTGGTTTTTTTGTGTTAGGTATGTGTTTTGGCTATGTTTTTATGATACCTTAATGTGATCTAGGATGACATGTGTCTTCCTTTTATGTTTTTGTATTTCAAGATATTCTTTTTTTCCATCTGTTGTGAAGATGATCAAAAAATATTCTTTAAAGTATGGGATCCTAATTCTCTGTTGTTTTTGATATATGAATTGGTATTGTATGAATTATTTCCATTTGAAGTGTTTAAAGTGTCTTTTTAATGAAAATATTAAATTGTAAAATATAGAATTGATGGGTATGGGTATTAATCAAATTTTTACTATTTTTTGATGTTTTTGTTTATATTAATCATGATTGTTTCAAAAACTAATAATTAAGGATGTTGATGGTTGGTTTTTAATGATATATGATATGTGTTGAGATCCTTATTGTGTTTTTGTTTGATCTCAATCTAAAAAAATATGATAAAAATGTTTATATGTATAATAAATTGGTTTCCAATTGAATCTAGTTTTGGTGATAATACCAATCCTTGATAATGAAGTAATGTCAGAATAGACCAGAAATAAATTTTGGATGTCTGGATGTGTTGTTTTGTGTTTTTGTGAATTTTTTGTAGCCTTATGTGATTTGGGATGTTATACAATGATGTAAGGGACATGACGGGATATAGGATAGTTGAAATGTGGTGTGTGATGGTTGTTTTGAATGGATTAAATGTGGTTAGTTATGTGGGTGTTGTGATATGTGGTGGTTGTGATGTGTGAAGTGGATTGTTCTCATGGTTTTTTGTGAAGTGGTTGGGATGTTTGGTTATAGTGATTTGAATTTATTTATATGTGTGGTGTTATTGTGAATGTATATAGTTTTTTGGGGGATTTGAGGTGTAATGGTTCTAAAATGTGGTTATTGTGGAGATATTGTTTAGTTTGTGTGTAATTAAAATTGAAATTAATGTGAGAAGGGGGGATATATTGTGTGTCATAGTTTTTGGATTCCTTTTTAGCTATATAATAATTTTAAAATGTTGAAAATTAATGAATATAGGAAGGGAAATAATGTGTAGACAAATGATTAAAATAAATTGAATAAAAGAATTGGTTGTGTAAATAAAAAGAAGTGGATTAGTAAATGAATGTTAGTGGAAAATGTTATGTTTTTAAGGTTTTGAAATTTGTAATTGAATGTGATAATGTCTATATCTTGTGAAGTGGATTTTTGGTGTGTATAATTTATTTGATATAGTGTTTTTGATGGTTTACATGTATTATAGTGGTGAGGTTGTGGTGTATTCCAGTTCAATTGTAGTGGAACCACAGGTTGGATATTGTGTGATATCTATATATCATTTAAAATATGTCATATCTATATGATCCCTATCTGAGATGGATATCCATCCCAAATATGAATGATTCTAGGTTTTGGTTGTTTTTAACAACATCTAGGATGATCGTGATATAGTGTAATGGATACCACCTCATCCTTAATCTTCCATCATCTTAAATGCCCCAGGTGCCGTTGGATGAGACATGTTGGGATGGGACAGGTCTTTAGGTGAGATTTGATGAGATCGAATTTGTTTATATGGGTGAAATATAATGATATGAGTTGGTGAAATGATTTGAAATGTAGTGGGGGTCATGTTTTTTTATTGTAAGTGAATGAGGATGACGCAATATATGTTTAGGATACCAAAAAACTATAGTTTTTGGTGAAATGTGGTGTGATGTCCCATGTTTCCTCAGGTGTGATGTACAATGACGGCCCATGTTTCT
The DNA here is from genome assembly GCA_963277665.1 of Viscum album. Taxonomy (NCBI): domain Eukaryota; kingdom Viridiplantae; phylum Streptophyta; class Magnoliopsida; order Santalales; family Viscaceae; genus Viscum; species Viscum album. Next base: position 962,822,611 of record OY728133.1, on the reverse strand, counting down.
CTGTGTGAGTCATGATGTGGTGATGACTGATTATAGCATCCGCTGTTAGAACTTGAAAAGGTGGGGTATGTGTTAATACATCTCTAACAAAATTAGAGATGGATGGTTTCGTGAAGTGATATATATGGAATGGATGGGACCATAGGAAATTCAATATTGTGGTGTGATAGTCGAAAAAAAGATTGGAAGTGGATGTGGGGGCACCAATCATGGTTATGATATCAATTATATACTACTATATTAGATTCCTAATTTGGTTAAGGATCCATGATGAGTTTAGGGATGGTTATTTTTAAATGTATGATTATGTTGGTTCTAATTTTATTTCACTAGATCATTAGTATGTTGTTTAAACATGATCACAAGAGGGATTGTTTATGTTCCTGATGAGTATGTTGTTTTCTCACTCTAAACATCATAAAATACTTTTTTGGTTTACATAATTACTTTGTACATTGAGATGAATATTAATTTCTTCGGTTTTTGAGTATCTGTTGAGATGCTTATTTAGATCATAACATGTGGTATCCCTTTTAGAGATTTATATTATATCCAATGACAAAGGTCATGCCTGATGGGATGATTTTGGGTTTGGGTTATATTGATGAATGGATTATTAGTGTCTATTTATCTTATCATCAAATCATGTATTATTGTTGAGGGTAATGACTCTCTTATGTGAGATTTTTATACACTCGGTGGTAGTCTCAAACTCGTTGACTAGTGGAGGAAAGACGTTGGTGTCATTATCTTTCTTCCTTCAATTCCAGCTGAGGAAGGGTGTTGTTGGATGGAAGGTGTCCTGAAAGTGTTGTATCAATGATGATGGGTGAGATATACGATGTATTATGTAGTGAGGTACTATGATGATTTAAGGGGTTGGTATGTAAATAAAACCATTTTTCATGGTATGTGACATAGTCTTGGGATAGTAGATATGAAATGGGATTTTAGGGACAACCATGATCTAGTACATAGATTCTGGTCTTATTTAATGGTTGTGTGAGGTATACTTATTTTCAATGAAGTCACATAGTAGAGTGCCAAGAATAGTGATTCATTTTTTATTTTTTTCGAAATTTGGTGGCAGTGAGAAACAAATACAAATGAATTAATAAAAGTGTTGAAAATATTCAATGTTGCATGTATTATGATGTTCCTTTTTTAGGAATTTATATTGGTCGTCATCTATGATTGGTTATAATTGTTGAGTATTATAATACTTATTTGTTTTATCATTAAAGGATAAACCTAATAGGAAAAATATTATGTTTAAAAATGTCATTTTGATACATTAATCAAAATATTTTAGGAATGTATATAGGGAGTATCTCGGTTCTATAGATGGATTGCGAACTAGGCGGTCTAGAGATTGATTTCAGCATATTTTGATATCAAAGTACTTTCTTGGTTTTTTTTGTTGTCAGTTATTTATTAAGAGATACCCTTCAATAGTGGGATTTGTATAATTTCTAATGAATGTATCCATACATCTTGAGGATGGAGTTCAAGAAGGATTTGTGTTCAAAATTCCATTCATTAATGAAAATTGATGTGAGGATATGGGATTTTCTCTCACCTCAACAATGGATCCTAAGTGTGCGGGAGCATGGGATCAGGTTCAAGGACCTCTCATATCTCACTAATTTTTTTTCTAGATGGGGATTCAGAAGCCCTGAGTATAGAGGAGGTGTTTCACCCAGTGATCAGGGTTTCAGTAACTCTATTTATGATATATACATAAGTTGAGATATAAGGTAATATACATGTTTTAAAATTGATTATTTCATTTTTATTTAAGACTCAATATATTGGAAAACAAAGAAACTCAAATATTAGGGCTTCGGGAAGTTAGGGATCTACTAGCGTGGAACCAATAATAGAAGATACCATTCTTTCCATCTAGTACTCGTTCTTGAATTCATAAATAATCATGTTTCAGTAGGGTTTTTAAGAACCTTTTTTAGTAAATGCAGTTGTCTATGATGAAGTTTCATCCGTATAGACCACCGTTGATTGCCCAACAGTAATGAGTATATGGAGTTTGAAAGGGGAAACACTGTGATTTACCCATTCTAATTGACGCAGGACTTATTATGGTCATGCAAGATGACAATAAAGAATAATGTGATCTGTGTTTTGTTAGATATATGTGTTGAAGGTAGAGGTGAAGATAACACTATATATTTTTTGAGGTATGATTTGTTTATAATATAACCTTATTTTTTATTTGTTTTATTCTATATTATCACACTCCATTAAAAATATATGACAATATAATTCTTAGTACTTCATGTGGAGTGTCTTCAAGTTACCAAGGTATTACCTATCATATTTGAGGTCATGAAGATTTGTTTGATGTGTTTAATTGATGTAGGCTAGTGATAGTGTAGAAGTAGTCCATGGGAGATTATCTCTTGATAAATTTGTATCTATATAATGGTATCATCAATATGGATGGGTTATATTATTCATATGTAGTCAATGAATAATTTCAGAAGATCGTTTTTTTCTAATGTAGAGGGCCAATTAATAGTGTTTTCTGGAATGTGAGGTTATCAGATTGGTGGAAGGAACAAGGAATCTCTTTTTACATAGTGAGAAGTTCAATCAGTGAAACCTCGGGTATTTGGTGGTTTTAGGGTTATGGTTGAGTTCTGCGATTTTTTATTGGATATTTTTATAGCACTATACCCTTGAAACAATTCTATGTTTTGGATAGAGTTACAGTTGGGTGCGTATCTAATTTCGGTGTCTCTCTATCGAATAATTCCAATAGATCTTCTATAGTTGAGGTTTTAGGTGTATTATTTGATTAAGAGGGGATTAATATAACCTATATTGTCCCTATAGAGTGATCCAATGTTGTCCACTAAGAAGGAAAATGATAATATAAAGTTTTTAATTGACTAAACGTGGTTGAATTAGGGGAAAATAGGTATTTTTTACTCTCTTTAAAGATGAATGATTATTTCGATTAGTTGACAGGGGACTATTTGGTTTATATGGTAAATATATGATATTGCTATCACTATTTGAAGGACATATATGATTATATCATGAAATATTATTTTAGTTATAGGATTGGGAACATTGAGTTCATGATCATGTCCTTAATTGCCCTTAACACCCCAATCATGTTCCTTGGATTCAAGAACACCATCATTCATGAGTTCTAGTATTGGTTCATCGATGAGTTCAATGAAGATATTTAAAGCAACTCAATGTTAGATTAGGATCATGTCTATCATCTCATGGTTTTTTCGTAGGTCCTTAGACCCCACCAAATATATTTAAATCTATACATGTGTATATTCTAAATGTGATAAGTGAATTGAATTGTTCATGTGGTTTCTCAAAAGGGTACGACAGAGGGATTGTTTATTATTTTTTAGTTTCTTCTTGGGAAGAAACAAATAATGGGATATATTTTTCTAATGTACGTGGTCTCATATTATATTATTGGAAGTTTTTTGACTAACATTACCTCATTTGTAACCCATATTATAGCCTTTACTGGGAAATACATGGATTTTGAATGGAAATATCCATTAAAGGAATCATTGCATAATATATTGGTCAAGTTTGTCAGTGTTCTAGTGCATCACATAGTTTTGTAGGATGTTTTGTTTGAGGTATTATGTGATTCATCTCAACTGAGAAAGGGTACTCATGTTGGTGTATTAGAGGATAGTGGTCTCTTATGGATCTAGGTAGTTATGTTCTCACGAGTGTTACTATTTCACCCTATATATAGATCTAGTATTGGTGTTTTTTTACTAATGTATTGGTGAAATTACCTCATTAGTGATCACATTTTTTCTTTTCATGGACAACATTATACTAAAATATGTATAGTATAATAAACATATAAATCTATTCTAGTGGTAGGGGGATGGAGTTTCTTTCTGAATTAATAATTAAATATCTCTTTTTCCCTAGAAAATAGGAATTTGATTGTCTATGCATTAATCTAGAAGTCTATTGAGGATGTGGTTCAGGTGTCTGTAGATGTTTTGAATGGGATAGAGGAGCATCTAGTGATACATCTTGATATTGGGGATATAATAGACTGAGTGTTTCTAATTTATATGACTATGGAGTCATCATTGATGTATAATAAGGAGTATTACTAGGGGATACTTAGTGGATGTGGAGATGAGTGATATAATTGGCTATGGTATAATATTATGGGATGGTTAGAGGATGGTAAGAATCATGTGTTATTCTAGGGATGGTTTTTTATTATATTATTAGTGCACATAGAATTTATCTTTGAGTTTAATGTCTCAAAATTAATAGTACACCCCGGTTTGATAATGTTTCATTTTGGCATGATGAGATATCTTTAGGGGCTAGGGAGGAAATGGTTAGGGTAGTGTTTGTGTGAAATTGTCTAGTTTTTTAGTAAATGAATATGGATAACCATGTTCTTATAGGTCTATTATAGTTTATTTATTTTCTATAGTATTAATTGAATGAATTATTTATGTGATTATTCATCAAGTTTCAAAATTCTATGGGATGATTTTATGTAGTTTGGGCGTTATAGATTTACTAACGATGAAAGATAGTTTTCTAGAGATCTCTGAGTATTGTCATAGATGTATTGGAAAGAAATTATATGAATATTGTTATAAGGATATGAGGGTAACTATAAACCATCAACTCTTATCATGATCCTATTTTTAACTCAACTGTCTATAGGGGATTTGGTGTTTATTTTCTCTCATTTGTGTCCTAGAAATTATTTTCACCATTAGATGCATTTGAAGACCGTGCAAACCATCCAGAAACTGGTGTATATGTTGTTAGTGTGTTCTGTAGACATTGTTAGATCATAGAGTTACAAATACCTCGATTTTTTATCTATTTAGAAAACATAAATCAATCATCCATTTTTTGTGATTCATTTGAGGCACTGTATAAAATAATTCCATCCTTTGTTGTGGTAAATGAAGGATTGAGATTTTATAGCTCTTAGTCTGTATATTTTGCTAATAATGAACAAGAAGAACTATATTTTCTTAGAGAATATAATGGAAAAATATGATAATTATAAGTAATATACAAATATTTCATAGAGACCCTTGTAGTTTGATGTTAGATACAATATGTTCTTCAGAGTCGCCTCAACGTGGGTAACAGAGTTTTGTCAGTGGAGAAAGATATCACCCCAAAAAATTGGTCTTTTCATGGTTTTGGGGTGTGTTTTGATGGAGGAATATATGATGGCACTTTTAGCTTGACTATATTGGATCTAATATGTCTTTTACATGCCTCAAAATTTTTGGTTTATCAACAATTACTCAAACATAATTTAATGAGAATTATTGGATATAGAGGGTGATGTGATCTCTATTGTGTGGCTATTAGCGATATAATGTTTTATTGAGAAGGATTATCAGGGTCACACCATCCCCTTGGATCATGTGTTTTGGTGAAAATTCGTCATATTGGATAGTACATGGGATAATTAGTAATAGATGTGTTCCCAGTATTAAGAGGTTTTTTGATATTTCATTATTATGTTATTAATTATTGAGGTGATGTTTGGTTCTTTTGGTTTTATGAGATGTGTTTTTTTCATGATGATGTGATATTTGATAATTATTTTGGAATATTAAGATGCAAAAACAGGATTCCTTCTAATGATTTTTTATAACATGACATGATTAAAAATGAAAAGGTGAGTCAGATCTTCCCAAAGGGGACAATATTTGGATAGGGAAGATATAATTTTTCAATTTTTTTCGTGGGTAATGGTTTCATTATTACTGAGGAATTTTATGGTATGTTCAATGTAATGTCTGAGATGATTTTATAGTGATGCTATTTTCTAGTGATTTATTTGTAATGATATCAGTTGGATTTTTGATAATACTATAAAATGTGATGTTGGGCCTGATTAGAGGTGGCTATGTGTCTACATGGTCCTCTTGCGGGAATTTTAGTTTGGTGTGATTACTTGGAATTACTATTTGAGGTATGAGGATAACTATCAGAGGAATCCCATATGATAATTCTTTCATACCTATTTCTATTCTTCTAGGATTTATTTTGATTATAGAGAAATATTATCATTTGAGAGGTATCTAAAGTAACTATATTTGCATTCAATGCAACACCCAAATCATTTATGAGATAGATTGTTTTTAACTTCATTGATGTCTTATGTTTTATGATACACCACGATTAGCATGCACTATAAACAACACCATATTATCTTGCTATATACCGTACAGCATATTAGGCTCGTTTTGTACACAATTTCAATTTCTTCTGATAGAATTGATTTCACCCAACAATGTGTATTGATTTTGTTCTATGTATAAATAAACTATGTTTTAATTATGATAAACACTACACCAATGGAATATTACACTAAACGTAACACTAACTTGGCATGTGTTACACATAAAAGCGACCTTCCTCAATAACTTGCATTGTACGCACTACCGACTATCACTAAACAATGATATATTATTAAAATATTATTATTTAATGGGATATAAACTCAAAAGTATGAATAGTATTAACAACATTTTCAATTTCATAACATTATCATTCATCATAGACATTTTATAAAACATAGTATGAGTACGAAATTAATTTTTTATAAAAGATATGTATTTTCTACATAAATGCAGTTTTGTCGCCTATTAATAGTGAAACCATGTTAAATTTTGTTTTCCACATGTTTATAATATCCATTTTACAAAATAAAAAACTTTTTTTAATCAATATATACAAATTTACTTTCGATAAATTTTTGATATTTTTCTGATAACTCTCAAATTATGATTAATAGTAAAAATATGCAAAATTTTAATTAAAAACAACTTTTTCCATCAATAAAATTTATATGGTTAAATTATTATATTTAATAGTTTTAGATTATATATATATTATATTTTACTATTAAATATAATGTATGTAATTAGAATTAATTTTACATTAAATTCATAGGTAAAAACATTTCAAACATTTGAACTGTTTTACCTTTTAAATCCTGTTTTCTAAACAACGAGATTAATTTCAAATTAATTACTACAAATTTTGAGATTTTATTTATTAAAAATGGAATCCATATTTTGAATCAGTAGGTCCTAATTATTTAAATAGTATACATTTATTTTTTTGGGCATTATAAACAGTGACGTTGGTAATTATTTTTATTGCCATAGTTAAAATTAAATTATGTAATTAAGTGTAAAAAAAATGTTATAAAATTACCCAATCACCTGAGAAAATTAAATTGGATGAATAAAAGACTACTGATATCAACTAATGGTCTGAATAGATTCATTTCATGGACTTTTGTCCATGAAAATAATGTAATTATTATTAAATCATATGAAAATGTCAACAAGTCACTCTCGTATATCTTATAAGTGTAATAATTTTAATCTAGTGAGAAACATCATAAAACATCCAAACTAAAGAGTCAATAAAATATAATTAAAATATATACATTATTTGAATATATATATAATTTTTTAGATATTAATTAATTATCATAAATAATGAAACGATAGTGATGGAAAAATTATTTTATTAATAAAAATATCAAATAAATGGTTTTAAAAATATTATAAGAAAAATCATATGAACAAAATAATTTTCTCAATTAGTTTTTTAGGTTACTTTGACATGATATGAGCGTATTTAATATTTTTGTTCGAATTTACCTTCTGTGTGAATTTTATTTAATCTTTAATAAATACATAGTGTCAAAATTGTAACTATTGATATTTTATAAACACAACATTTTATTAAATTATTTAAATATCATAGAAATATTTAAAAATTTCACATTTTTATTTATTATGTATAAAATAACATAAAGTATATATTTATGTTCAATTATCCTCACATAAGTAAATATTCATTACCATTAAATATTTACAATATTATTACCAAAATTAAACAATAATAGAATCACTATGGGTCAACTAAAAACTATATGGTTTAAATTGACCAAATAAGTTATCCAAAGGTTGTTGGTTGATGATATTACAACCATATAGCATATCATATTTAAATTAGGGACACTTTTGAGGTTTTTGGGTTGGGTTTGATTTTGAATTAAATTAATATTTTAAGAGTTTCCTAATGTACCCCTCTTCTCTATAATAAAATAAAACCTCCTCCCTCACCTCTCCACTATATCTTTACAATTCATGATCAACTAAACACAACCCATTACACTTCTAAACATACCTAGTAATATTATTGAGGTGTTTTTCTCCTTAATAGGGAAACTCTAGTGCCCATAGTGGAACTCCAATGGAGGCAAACCTAGGAAGAGGTAACCAGTTCTACTGATACATTCAAGTTTCTTTCTTGTTATAATTATTATTCATTAGTGTTTTCATTATAATATAATAATGTCAGTATCAATAAAATACTGATATGTTATTATGAATATAAAACAACACTATTTCACCATCGATCCATCCTATGAAAAAACAAAATCACTGCACGGGCGTATGTACAACGTACCGTCTCCATGTAGTGGTGTAATTTATTTTTCACTACCACCTTACCTGGACAAGTATAATGGTGTAAATAATACCTATATATGAATAATATAAAATTATACTAATTCTTATATACTATAATCCATCCCTTATAATGACATTCAATTTTATAGGAACAATATTGTCATACGTGCATATGTACAACCTACCATCTGCACGGTACGTTGTTATTCATTCTACATGAGCTTCAATAAACATTTATTATATAAATGAATATAATGAATAAATATGATATATATTATACTAATATAATTATTTAAATTATATAACTATATCCTAGAAATAGGAACAAGATATTATACGAAAAAACATATGTGAGAGCATAAAGTAGTTAATATTAGAATAACGAGTAAACATGAATTGTAACTAACAAACGGATTAAAATATGATCATAAATGTTATCAGAAAATTATTATAATTATGGAATAAATCAATATTATTATTTAAATAATTATACTGGAGATTCATATACATATTAAGCATATCAGACCTAAGGTAATATATATCTTTTCCAATCTCGTTTATATACGAGATTGTTTGTTTTTAAGTATTTACTAGGGTTATATTTATCATCCACATCCATGTTCTCTAAAAATGTATTCATCAAATGATTAATATTCTTCCATTTATGTTTAAATTCATTTTAACCTTTTTTTACTTTTAAATATGGGTATGGATGGAATATTTCTTTTGATTAACATGCGAGCTACATTTTGACTTTTTCAGCTTAAGTACGAGGAGAATGTTTTTTTAAATTATACGACAAGAACAGATTTTTACGATTTCAAAGAGAATTTTTTCTATGTAGAATCCTTTACATGATATAAAATTTATTTTTAATAAACATAATTTATTTTATAATTTTATGAAATATTGATAAAAGAATTTCTTTTTATGAAGCGAGGATATTTACCTCAAGAACAATGTTAATTTGTTTTATCAAAACTGTTGTACATCTGTGATGATATTAGAATATGAATATCAACCTATTATAACTTTTATTTTATTATGTTATTATAGATGTATATTTATGAAGTCCATTTATCTTATATAGATATTGTTTTTATGGAATAATTTTTATGAATCCCATTTTATTACAAGTGTTAGGCTATGATGTATGATTTATGTTTTGTAGCCAACATATGAATGGTTTTATTATGATATGGGTGGCAAATAAAACTCCCTTAAATGCACAAGGTAAATATTTATATATCATGAGATATGCATGGATGGAACAGAATGATAATCTTTTTTACTGATATAGGACTGGAACGGGGAGTGAACTCGGTTCAGTAATGGAATTTGTCTGCAATGATGGTCTTGGAAATGACTCTGGACTAATATGAAATTATTTTTTATGCTTATGTGATTATTCCAAAAATATTCTTGTCTTATGTTATGATTATTAGGTTTAAATATCGCATCTATGATTTATCCAATGAATTGTTATTATGATCTCTTATAAGCAGGACAATATTTTAAAATGTTATATATGATTTATATTTCCTTCATTTAACCTTGAAGATCATTTGAGATCCCCATTTTTATGTTTTATTTCCCCTAGGATATAAATAATTTTTTTAAAACAAAAGGGTAAGGACTTCATTGTATATGTTTATGATCTTTTACTATGATTATAAAAGTATGTTCTGAATTTCGAAAGGTATTAAAATGACTCGGTGTTTCAGTGTCTATTTGTTTCATGTATTAAACATTTCATTCATGAAATTTAATGTCCATGAATGACAATACTGGGTATGTAATGATAGTATCAGATAGATGGTTTAGTTAACCATTGGAAACAAGGATGCGAAAAATCTAGTGAGATCGTTTAAAATATTTATAAGGTATGTCGAGGGATGTCCTTAAGGACAATTATAATTATATAACAGAGTCACAAAATTATCGAAATGATCAATAAGAACCAAGAATGTAACCAACAATGTTAAATATTATAGGTATTCCCATGGACTATTATGTTTTCCTTGTATGATTTTTTCTTCTAACACTATTCTTGTTAGGTATTATATGATGGCAGGAACCTGATAGAACCATGATAATGATCATTATAATAGGAAATATAATGATAGTACACCTGAAAAAACATATGTTATGGGATATATAATACACTATATTATTTCTATACTTACATAAGCTATGAATCATTATTGACTCCCAAATGTGCATGGAATGGGAAAAAATTATCTTAAGTCCTTTATGAGGTAATTTACACCTTCTTTGAGTGGGAATTCCGACGAACTTATTGCTGAACAGTGGATCAGTACCATTGAAATACTATTTTCCATCCTTCGTTGTTTGGAACATGAAAAGTTCATTTTGGATATCTATTTTTTAAATGGTGATTTAGACTAGTGGTGAACTTGATATATGAATACAAGGAAGAAAGATGAAATTGAGTCCATCGAATGCGATGAGTTCATGAAAATATTTTTCAATAAGTACATCCCTCATATTCTTCTAAAAAATATGGAAAAGAAATTCCTTGAGCTTAATAAAAAGACTGATTAATCTGGTCGAACAAATGAGGTGAATTCATCATGAATTATAGGTTATGCTTATGGCATTATCATCCAAACAGAAAGTAAAGTTGATTGATTATTCAATGGATTCTTACCAAGTCATTGAAGGAAATTAGCTATAAGAGGCTTCAGTATATTTGAATATATTGTGCATTATTCTATCAACGTGAAACTAGAAGTTGGTGTTACATATAAATCTATAGTTTTGACAATAAATTAATGATGGAGTTTAAGGAAAAATCTAAAAACATTAGGTAAAATAAGATAAAAGTTTCCTTATGCTAAATGTGTGGAATGAATAATGGTGGATATTTTCTGAAAGGAGCTTGAAAATGTTTCATATTTGGAAAAGAAGGTCATCGAGCAGTTGAATGCTGAAGTAATGGGAAAAAAGATTCTAATGATGTGAACGGGGGAAGTCTATATAGAATTCACCACCAACCCATAAATGCTATAAGTCCAAGGAAATGGGGCATTATGATAACCAATGACCTAATACAAGGGTTAATAATGATCAACATCAAAACCTCATAAGTTAAAAGACAAATTAATGTCACATGTGATCACTAATGGAGATGTTGAGTATGAAAAGGAATTAGTGGTATGATTAAGTGTTTAAGTAATGGTATTTAAAAATAATGTTGTGTAATCTCATTTATAATATTATGGATTATATGAATATCTATCTATTGGTCTATTATGGATTTCCATAATTATATGGTACCGATAACCGTGAAATGTGATTGAAATATTTTTGGAATGTAGTTGATATGCGCATAATGACAAGATAAGGAGAAAATAACATGTTTGATTGTATCAATGGGGTCATGACTGATAAAAAGACAAAGTGATATCATGGGTTTAGTATATATATGTTTTCATATATTTTGTTGGACGAACGAGTTATTTTGGGTAAAATGCATGAATTCATATTTCTATATAATTCATGTTTAAGGTATTTAGATGTTCTAAATCTGATAACAATAAATTAGAAATGAGATATAGGAGACAAATGTTATGTCGATTCAGTTCAGATATTTCTAAAGTATTATATTTTCAATTTTTGGAAGGATTGTAATGTTATCAACTTATGTATAATAAAATTTACATTCTAGTTGAAGTTTGTTAGATTAATTTATTATATGTATAATTATGTATATTTAATATGTTCTAACCTTTTTTTTGATATAGGTGGAATGACCTATCATTATATAGTATTATTTTTATAAACATAAAGAATTAAAAATTCAAATTAATTTCATAAAATAAGAGATAAGGTGGAAATTGTTTTGGGAATGACCAATGATGAAATTACACTAAAATCAACTTGACATTTATCATTAGGCAAAAATATTTCATCTTTAGGGAAATGATCTTTTAAACCTAAAATGTTATCCTAGTACCCTCTAATCAGTTGAATCATATTTTCCCTTAAATCATTAGAGACATATGGTTTTCTGGTAGTTACCTTTCTCTAAACCTTATTCTCTATCACTGTCCATCAGAACATGATGGTTACATTTCTCTACCATATATATGTTTTGAGTTCCCTCCTATGTTCTCCGATGTGTAAACCTAGTGATGTGTTACATTGGGTAATAGTAACATTTCTACCATTGATATTTAAAATTATGTCCTAGTATCCCTTTTTACAATGCGGGTTTCCTTGAAAGAAATGTTCATGTAAAAAACCATTTATAACCCCAATGAATTTCGAGGGTGAAATTAATTTTAAAGGGGTAGAATGTAACACATCGAGATTTTATGAGATAGATAATTTTTAATTTCATTGATTTCTTATGTTTTATGTTACACCAATATTTTCTTGAGCTATACTCAACTCTATATTACTGTTTAGTATACAAAACAATATATTGGGCTTGTGTTTCACTAAATTTTATGTTATTTTGATAAAATTGATTTTAAAAAACCCTAAGTATAGGTTTTGTTCTTTGTATAATGGAACCACATTATGATAATGTAATACCCAAAACCAATGGAATTGTCCACTAAACGCACCACTTACTTTTCTTGTGTTACATGGAAAAGTGACCTCCCACTATAGCATGCATTATTCACAATACCGAGTTTCACTAAACAATGATTTATTATTAAAACGCGATTATTTAATGGGATATAAACTACTTGTTATGAATACTATTAACCAAAATTATAGTTTGATAACATTATAATCAAGCATACAAATTTCCTAAAACGATGTATGAGAACAAAATAAATTTTTCAGATAAAATGATTATATTCTAAAAAATTCATTTTTGCGTCTTTTTTATGGTGCGGGAATTTTAAATCTAGATTATGACAGTTTTATAAGTTTAATTTTAACAACTAAACTTCATCTTTTGAAATAGAATATAAAAAATTACATTAGTTAAATTTTTGATACTTTTCTTATAACATTCATATTTTGATGAATAGTAAAAATCCGCTAAATTTTATGTAAAAACATATTTTTTATTCAAGATATGTTATATGATAGAATAATAATATTTAGTTGTTTTAAATTATAAAAATAATATATTTTTACCATTTAATATAATTTATTTCATTGTATGTAATTTTATATTGAATGCATAGGTAAAATCATTCCATTCTTTTGCAATGTTATAACTTTTAAAACATGTTTTATCAAAAATGGGATTAATTTTAAATTATTTATTGAAACATCTATGTTTTAAATTTTGAAAAATGGATTTCCTATTTTTAATCATTATTTTCAAATTATATTAATTGGATAATTTGATTTTTTGGCCATTATGAATAGAAACATTTGTAATTATTTATATTTTATAGTTAAAGGTAATTCATGTATTCACGGGTAAAAAAATATTATAAAATTACCCTAACACCTGACAAAAATTCTATTAGATGAATAAAAGTTGACACATATCACCTGAGGATCAAAATATATTCATTTCATTGACTTCTATCAATGAAAATGATTTAATTATTATTAAAACCAATGAAAGTGACATCATGTCACTCTCATATATCTTATAAATGTAATAATTTTTATTGATAAACCATACAAAATTGAAAAAGTAAATAGTCACCAGAAAGATAATTAAAACAAATCTATCATGCGAATATATTTATAATTTTTAGAGAATAATTATTTATCATTAATTATGACACAATAGTGATGTAAAAATTATTTTATTAAAAGAAATATAAAATAAATGGTTTTAAAAATCTGAAAAGATAAATCAGATAAACTAATTAATTTTCTCTATGAATATTATAGGTTACTATGACATGTTAGGAGTGTATTTAACATTCTTTTTTGAATTTATCTTCTGTTTGAATCTTATTTAAAGTCATATAAATAAATAGTTTCAAAATTGACAGTTGATATTTTAAAAATATAACATTTTATTAAATTATTTAAAAATCATAAAAAAATTTAAAATTTATATTGTGATTATTATAAGGTCTAAAATTCTATATATTATACATTTATGGACAATTAAAACAACATAAGAAAATATCCATCACCATTAAATAATTAGAATGTTATTACCAAAATTTATCTTTATTAGAATAACTAAGGATCAATTAAAAATATATGTTTTCAATGAAAAAATTAGTTGTCCAAAATATATTTATTGATGAGATCAAAACCCTATATTATCTCGTATTCTAATTAGGGACACATTGGTTGTTTTTTTGTAGGTTTTTATTTTATATTAAATTATTATGTTTGAGAGTTACCTAACGTGTATGTCTTCTCTCTTACAAAAGGTCACCACCTCCTTATCCTCTTAACTCCGTTTGGAGCCGTCATGCTCAAAAAACCTATTCCCTTTAATCTTCTGAACTTCTCAAGTATCATTCTGGATGTTCTGGTCTTCAAGAAACACCAACTCTAGTGCCCTATGTGGAAATTAAAAGAAGGCACGTCGAATAAGATGTAATCTCTACTACCGATTATTTCTTGATTCATTTTTCTTCTACATCTAATATCTAAATTTTTCATTGTAAAATAATTCCATAATTTTCACTCATATACTGATATGTTATTATAAATATGAAACAAGCCTATTTTTCTTTCTCTCCATCCTACAGAAAAACAAAATATCCTCACATGCGTATGTACGACATACTGTCTCCATGTCGTAATGTAATATGTTTTTAACCACCACCTTACTTGGATAAGTATAATAGTGTAAATAATAACTATATAATAATAATATATCCTTATAATAATTCTAATATACTATAATCCTTCAACTTTAATACCATTAAACAATTATCAGAATGATATAGTCGCTCGTGCATAAGTATGTCTTACCGTCTCTACAGTGCGGTGTGATTCGTTCTATATGATCTAAATTAAACAATAATTATATAAATGAATTAAATAAATAAATAAGATATATATTATACTAATACCATGATTTACATGATAAAATTATTACCAAAAAAATAGGAACACAAACTTATCCGACAAAACATAAGTAATAATAAAAAGCAGTTAATACTAAAAAAACAAGTAACAATGAAATGTTACTAACGAACATATAAAAATATGATCATAATTGTTATAATAAAAATTATTATGATTCTGGAGTAAATCCGTAATATTTTTTAAATCCTTATACATCAGTATAGGATACATACGAATCATATCAGACATAAAGTTGGGGATACCTTTTTCAATATCCTTTTTATGTGAGATTCTTTATTAATAAGTATTTACATTGGCTATATTTATCATCCATGACCAAGTTTTCTAAAAATATTTTCATAAAATGTTTAAAATTCATACATGTATGATTAATTTCATTTTGACACTTTTTTACTTTAACCACATGGTATGAAAGGAATCCTTCTTTTGTTTACCATACAAGTTACTTTTTATCTTTTCTGTAAAAAGTATGAGGAGTGTGTTTTTTTAACTTCTACGACAGGAACATATTTCTACAAATTCATATAAAGAATTATTTTTATAAAGCGTACATCATAAATTTTCATGTTTATTTTCAATTAACATCTTTTATTTTAAAATTTCATGACATATTGAGAATAAAAAATGTTCTTTATGAATAAATGATATTTTCCTCAAGAACTATGTTCAGGTTTTTTATCAAAATTATTTTCCATCTATGATGATATAGGTTATGTTTCTATCTCTATTATTACATTGATTTGATTACGTTATTATGTAATTATTTATATGATGTCCTTTAATCTTATACAGATTATGTTATAGTGGAATGATGTTTAAGAATCCCATTTCATTACATGGTTTATGCTATGATGTATGATTTATGCATTTGTGGCACACATAATAATGGTTTCATTATGAGTTGGGATGGACCTATATATTCCACTAATGAATTGGTTAAGGACTTATATCTCATGATATAGGCATGGATGGAATGGAATGTTAATCCGGTTTAGTGATATAGGACTAAAACAAGGAGTGAACACAATTCAGTAACTGACTTTGTCTGGTATGATGGTATTGAAAATGAACCTTTACTAATAAGAAATTATTTTTTTATGATTATGTGTGTATTCCAAAATATTTCATGTCTTATGTTATTCTTATTGTGCTTACATTTCATGGTTATGATTTATCCCCTAACATTATATTATGATCTCTTGTTTTCAAGATAATATTTTAAAATGAGACATATGATTGATATTTCCATTGTTTACCCTTACTGGGCATTTTATCTCATCATTTTTATGTTTTATTTTCCCAAGGATATAAACAAATTTTTTAGGTAGGAATAAAAGGGGAAGATATTTATGGGAGATTTTTAAGATCATTCACCATGATTAGAATATTATGATCCATGTTTTCAACGGTAATATACTAATACAGTCTTTTTGTGTCTTTTTATGTCATGTATTATGTATTCCAAGAATGAAAATTAATTTCCACATACATAATGCATGGTTCTCTACATTATACTCCCAATATATTTCAATTTTTTTTTAGGTTGGAGGGGTTTTGGAGAATTCTTGTAATGCTTTTGTGGTGTTAGAGCTACATCTATGCAACAATAGAGAATTTTTAATGTAATAGTGGGATATATTTCATGAATACATATTCTTCATCTTGGGTTGGTTTTAAATTAAAAAATTTATGTGGTTAGCTAATTATTTTTATTTATTTTACACATTAATAATATGGTTTATGGATTATATTGTTTTAGGCCAAGGTGCGAGGTTTTTCAAAATTTGATGATGTTCTAAGGGATTTATTTCATAAATGTGGATTTCTCAATAAGTAATCCACCAAAATGTGGAACATAAGAAATAAAAAATGGATTAAATAATTATGTTGTATGACAGATATCATGTATATATATATTTCTTGATCAAATTAGTTATTATTATAATGATAATTCCTCTCACTTTTTAGGAAAACCCTAGAATATTTTAGGATACCTTTCGACTCATCATCCCTCACCTTGATCCTTTGGTTGTAGTGGTTTATTTTTTGTGATCTAAGGTGATTTAATTTCACATCACTATTTTTTTCTTTCATTATGTTTTTAGTATTCACTGGGGTGATATTCATGGGATTTTTAATGTGTTTTCTATGTTTTGATGGTACCTTTTAATGGTCTTGGATGATTAATGTATTCCTTGTGTGGTTGTGGATTTCATGATATTATTCTTGTCCCATTATTGAAATATGGATTAAAATAATATTTGAGATAGGGGATCCTTATTTTTACTTATTTATGTACTATTTATGGGGATTAAGGATTTTTCCTTCAGTTGGTTGGATATCAAGGGTAATCAAAATTGTTATAATAACATGGAAAATATGAAATTTGTGGGGATAGGTAGTAATAGAATGATTAAATATTTTGTTGTTGTTTTTGATTATATTATGTTTCCTATTAATAATAATGAAAATAAAAATGTTGAGAGCCCTATTTATGAAATTAATTATATGTGTTGAGATAGTTTTATTATTTTTTTGATCAAATCCAGAATAAAATGATAAAGAATTAATATGTTGCTAATAAACTGGATTCCCAAGTAATACAATTTGTTTGATAATACCGATGCTGAATAAAAGAGTTATATGATGAAATACAATGTATAAATTGAAGAATTCTTGATGTGTAATTATACATTATTATTATTTTGGTGTGGAATTGTGAGATATGTGTTGTTCTTCAGTGATAGAAGGGACAATATATTCTATGAGATTGTTGTTATATAGTGAATGAATATTATTTAGCATAGATCCAATGTCGGAATTTGTGTGCGTGTTGTGATGTGTAGTGGTTGTGTAGTTGGACGTTCATGGTTTACATGTGTTATGGTGTGGGGGTTGGGATGTATGGTGGTTGTGATGTGGGGTGTATGATATGAGTTTTTGTGTTAGTCTTGGCGTAATTTGTGTGATGGAGTTGACGAGTACTGGTTTTCACATGTAGTTGTTGTAGTGAGATGGTTTCTCTGGTGTAAGGAAGAGACTATGGTTGATATGATATAATGGATTTGTTGAGTGGTGTGGTTGTGTAAAATTCAAATTAATCCATGGAATAATTTTGTTTGTTGAGAAATAATCATAAGGGGAAGGGACGTGACGTGTGGAAAATGGATTAAATCGAATTAAATATATGAATCTGTTCTATAAATGATAATGATCGGTCATATTAAATTAATTCTAGTGGAAACCAGTTATACATGGAATGTGGTAAAATATGTAATTTAATGTTGTAATGTGTGTGGATTTTGTGGTGTGTTTTATTTATTAGTGGGGGATTTTGTGATTGTTTACATGTGTGGAAATAGTGGCATGATCTTGAATGATAGTGATGATTTTATGGACCCATAGCATGGATATTGTGTGTTACCAATATATCATGTATATTATATTATTTCAATACATTCACCACCCTGAGTTGTATAACATTACCATTGATCGATGGTTTTGGGATCTTTGTATTCTCCCCAACACTTAGGATGGTGGTCATACAAATTACTGGGAAGCCACTCTACACCACAATTCAGTTAGGTGATATGGATCATGTTTATTCCAGTAAGATGTGATGTGATGTCAAATGTCTCATTGGGAATGATATAATCTGATGAGGTATATATGAGATGTGATATATTGTGGGAGTTATTCATGGTAGAATGGTAGAATGAGGTTGATTTAAATTATATTAATGGTACCCCACTAATTTGGATATGTTGTAAGACATGGTGTGCTTGCTCGAGTTCCATTGGGTTATATGTTGTGTGATGGCCCATGAGTCATCATTATAAATTTGATATGGGGGTTACGGATTCTATCACAGGATGAAATACCTAGAGAGTAAAGGGTAGCTAGGGATGCCTCCCAACCCCCATTAAAGATTTATGGTTATGTGATGTGAAATATAAATAAGTCATGGTACCAAAACATGACCTTGTTTTGATTGGGAATGTAAAATTAATGATCTAGAAGTTGTGGGGAACCTCAATTCATTATGATAATGACGTAATATTACTATATAGTATTCATAATTTAGTGAGTGAGCCATACTGAGGCTTTGGCTAGTTATTTTTCCAGTATAGGTTCTTGTTGTTTTTTTCGTTCATCCACGAATTTGAATTTTGTTTCTACTTGTGCTCTTGATTCCTGGGTTATATTTCCACTATATATATCGTATGCTCACCCTACCTATTATGAGATAATATTTAGGCTTACCAGAGGAATTTGGTGCTTGATTATGAAATTACTAAAAGAGTTCTTAGATTAGTTGTTGGGTTAATTTTTATCGATAAGTTTTTTCATATTTATTTATGATGTATTTGTTTTGTCTATTAAAATTGTTCATACATTGTGCAATTCTTGTGGGGTTTATTGTATACAATATGATTGATATTTTTTTATATTATCTCCTAGTGTTGTCTGATTTTAAAGTGTAATACCTCCAATATGATATATTTTTATATCATCTATCCATTATCCAATTTTGGGATTATTATATACGGGACTTATGGGTAATTTTCCCTTTTTCTGGAACTAATCGTAGAGGGGTATCTATGGGGGGAAGGAGTTGTGACAAAGAAAAAAAGAGAAATATCATGAAAACAAAAAGGAAGGAGAATTGGTGTAAAAAATTTACCATGTGTGAATTTTGTATTTGTAATTTTTTAATCATTGGTTATGTAATATATTGTGTGTGTATTTCGGTTGATTCTTAAAATAAGGAAGTTATTTTAAAATAGATCATACCATCCATAGTTACTATTATCCTTATTTTTCTTAGATTGGATAGATAATATAAAATAATTTGGATTAATTTCTCATTGATATCTAATCCATGCACCAAGTTAATTATATAGGGATTTAAGGTCTTTTGGATTTAATAATGTTTTCAAAACTTGAAGGAATAAAAGTGATGACTTTTTAATGACCCCATTCTTACATAATCTTATAGAGAGGAAGATTTTTTCGTCTATGGAGATGTATAAAATTAAGGATAATGATTTTTTTCTCATAAATAATTATATTGTTATGGATTATTCCTCATGAAAATTATTAGTTCAAAATCAAAATTACAAAACTATTAATTTGGAGTTAGTGGTCATAAAATTTTCTATTAAATATATGAAGACATTGTATTTATAGATAAATATCTTATTTATATACAAATCATAAAATTTTAATGTATATATTAATTCAGAAATTTCTAAATGTATTCTGGAGACATTGGTTGGAGTTGATTTGAGATTATGTGTACTCAAAACATTACCAACCATTGATAGAATACAATGTCTAATATTCTCTATATTGAAATTATAATAATAGTTTATCTCTTATTAGCCTCACAAAAGATCCAATATTTCTTGATTTTATAAGGATTGATGTTGAAATCCTAAAAGAAGTAGAGAAATCATATATTTTTCAATTGATTGTTCAACAGTCTATCCTTCTTAGGATTAATGTAGAAAAATGAGAATATATATTTCTGAAACATTATGTGACTAATGCACCTAAGTTCAACATTGAATTTTATTAAATTAAATTGTTCAGGAATCATGTATGTGTCCCTTATATAACATAACTTAATAAGGATTTGTTGGATTAATCTCATATTTTATCATTATTTATTCTTCCCAGAAATATAAAGATGTATCTATATCTACAATTGTATTTTTTGTGGTACAACATGAAAATAAATATTTTGGAACATGTATATAAATGATTGGTATGTTAGTAAGTAAAGGCTGAGAGAAAAAAGACTAATGGAATGTTACAAACATTTCCCATACCTGATTTGAAAAAGGAAATAAAACACCATTGATTGTGTCATTACAGACCACAAAATGTCTTAAGGTCACAATTTTGTTTGGATTATAGTCCTTAATCTTACAAATTTAACACACTTTATTTTTATTAGAGATGATTTCACCCTTGATCATCTTTCCAAAATATAAATTAATTATGTGGTAAGGGTTAATGGAGTACCATATTCTATTATATCTAATCTGGATTTAAGGTTTACCTCTATTTTAAGGAAAAATATATGATTGAAATATGATCTGTATTTATATTTTTTTCCAGATTATTGATCTTGTAGGGATGGTAACTTATCGCCTAGCACTTTTATTGAACCTATATTGCATTCCAGATGCCTTCGATTTTTCTCTCTTGAGGAGGAAGAATCCTATTCCATCACAGAAACTAAACATAAATGTAACACAACTGGATCATAATATTTTATCATAGAGATATGATTCATTGGAATAATACTACTCAACTAGTTAATGTTATTTTGATGAATCTGAAATTTAAAGAAGTTACTATAGAACTCGATGATGTAATGAATCAAATACTTGATCATTTTTATTAGATTAACATAAATCTAAATGTTAAAATATATTTAAAGATGGTATAATTTAACAAATTTATATCTTGTATTTTTTTTCAAAAAACATTTATTTCCTTAGTAGATTATATTACAAGCTACATCGTGTTGAAATGAGCCTGGATATACTATTAAAATATTTTTATTTAATTTTACAATCATTACACATCCAGTTGATTTTTTTTTATAAAATAAAAAAGATAATAAAATCAATTTTTTATGTATTTATAAAATGAATTCACTCATTTGAAATTAAATAGAAATGAAAAGAATAATCATTTTTAAACAAAACAGTTCTTTCTAAAAAATTGTTTTTTCATGTTATGTGTAGTAATATATATTAAATTTGTCATTATTTGGGAATAAATATTAGGATGTATATATAATATATTTAAATAAATTAGTAACATTTCAATTAATATTATATCTAGTCCTGGGATATGTATAAATATGGTTTTATTTATAAAAATTTATTTTTATAAAAAATCCTTATTGTCAATTTTTACAGGCTTATTTTAAAATTCATTTCTACCACTTATTGATATTGAATCATGAAATTTGCATTGAATATTATTAATTTGTAGCATAAAATTTTATAAATATTCCCATTTTAGTTTTTATCAACATCAATTTAAATCATATTAATTTATTTACACCAAACTATTGTTTAAAATGGTAAAATATGGGTAAAAATTGGGATGAAGCATTAAAATTTATAAAATACATGAAGGTTTCCAATTTAGTGATTATTGTTCACAAAATTCCATAAAATTCATTAATATATGGCCACATGGATATATATTTCATTAAATGTGACCATTATGTTAAAGTAAGAAAACAAATACAAAATATTACTCCCTTACTTTTTAATATAGGTTATGTGTTGAAATTGGTACAAAACCTTGTTAAGAATGAATATAATGGATTATTTTTGATATTATTTTATTTATTTTCCAGATAATAAGTTTTTTATAAACTTTATTCTATATATATATTCCTTAGATTCTATCTCAACATTGTAATAATGTTTTTATAATTAATAGAATAAGAAAATAAATTCATTTGAAATTATAACAAATGATATTTTTTATTTTATTTATAGTGGTCCATGAAATATTAAAAAATTATGTTGTATTATGGGTGTGTGAATATATTGTATTTTAATTCTTTCATTTTTATGATATCTCCAAATGGAAATTAATTGAACAGATTCGATAATGGAATTAAGGATAATTTTTAATAAATAATATTTTATTAAATAGATTAAATATTATAAAAAACATATAATAAAAAATTTTATAAAATGTAATTGAAAATAATAACCATTATTCAATTTTTTATAATTTTTCCAATTTATGGTAACATTCTTACCCCTGTTATATTTTTACTTTTTTACCATAGTTAATGTAAAAAATGATTAACTATGGGGTTAATAAAAATGATAATTTTTAAAATTAGGTAACAACATGCTTAAATTTCATTGGTGGATTTTATTTTGACCATACCCAATATTTCCATGAATTAATGTCCACTTTGAACATTTTTATTAATAATTTCCTTATTATATTTTAATATTTTTTAGAAATTCCTTGTTTTCCATTCCCTCCCATATAAATAGACACCCCTCTTTCTCTTTTTCACACAACATTGAGCCTTTTAAAATGAAAAAACCAAGAATACTTATATTCTAACAATCACTTTGCACATTTTAGAGGTGATTTTCATCCAAAAATACCTACCCTATTTTCCTTAAAAATATATATGAATGAATTCTATCAATTAAGAGGCAATCTCCTTAACCAATCACTTTATTTACACTTCTTATTTTACATTCTCTAAATCTATGAAATTTAACTTAAGAAAGTAAAATATGTATAATTAATATAATGGAATTATATTACTGTTTTGAAAAAAAATTATATAATGCAATTATATTATGATTATGAAATAACCTTTATTTACCCATAATCACATAAAATGTGACATGAATGTATCACAAAGTTATACGTAAGGCTTACCATCTCAACGTAATAACCACATTTATTTTACATAAAAAATAATATGGATGTGTATTAGGATGGGAGTTGTTTTAATATATGATATTAATGAAATAATTATTCTCATATAGTGAAAATATCTTACCTTCCTACATACCTTCTAATCCATAGAAAAATGATAGTGTTTCTCATGCGTATGTGTGGACTACTTCCTATACAAAGGATGTGATTTATTTTTTAATCAAATTTCTTTAGATGGTAATAAACATTTATTTAATGAATTTATCTATTATATATGATATAATAATAAGTCCTGAAGTTGGAATATTTATTTTACATTCATTCATTCTGTCTGTTGAAAAGTGATTACATCATTCATGCATACGTACGACCAATGTCTCCATGAAAAGTGTAATTAATTTTTCTATATAAATATATATAAATATTTATATAATTTATATATATGATATTTATATCATTATTAAAAGTTTTGAGATGATTAAATTATGAATGAAGTACATGGATCAAAACTGCTAAACCAAAACATGCATGAAAAAGGAAGAAGTTATAAACCAAACCAATTATTTTAATAACAAATTATCTATATAATAGAGATAAGATATCATAATTAAATAATAAATTTTATAATATATATTATTTTCATTATATAATTTATTTATAATATTTATATATATTTATTTTAGAGGTGTTTCAAATGTTTGCAAACAAATATTAAAGTGAATGTAAGGAATTTTTACACACATCTATTTTTTGACACTCTTACCATATTCAACTATTTCCTATTTGATTTGTTTTATATAATTCAGAAATATTTATTTTATCATTATTATCATGAAAATTAAGGTTATATTCATTTTTATTTATGTTATTCTCTTTTATGATGTTATGTTACAACATATACAGAATTTCTAAAGGATTTATTTTTTAATCCCATTTTTATCATGATTTATATGCTAGACTTTATTTTCATAAAATAATATATACCATATATGATAAATTACATTAATTATTTATTTAATATGGTTAATTTTGAATAATACATGTTTCAATTTCATATTGAACACTTTAGGTACTCAAGATATCAAAATATTGGGTTTCAAAGAAAACCTACTTAATTTCTCTCATTGGTTGAAAATCCTTTTTATCCAAATCCATTTTTTATAAAAATATATTCATGATTTATTTTAATATTATAATATGTTTTTTAAATTCCTTTACACACATAGTTATCATTTTGTAAAATTATTTAATATAAATATATTTTTTAATCTTCTAAATAGTGTACATTTTTAATTTTTTTCTAATGTTTGAATAGAATATTATCACTACTAGTATTTTTTTTCAATGGGCTATTTGAGATAGCATCCCATCGCATAAACTCTTCTACAATGGGGACCCTTTTCAAATAGCTCGTTGAAGAAAACGACGTTGCAACTAGTATTTTTTCTACGACGTACCCATTGCAAAAATATTATATTTGCGATGGGACCACATGTCATCACAAATAGATCTCCAATTAAATATATTATATATACAAGATCCTATTATTACTAGCCATTATCAACAAGTAGTTGCGATGGGATCGTCATCCCATCTGAAGCATTTCTCTATTTATATAGGTTATCTATACCAGAACCTTTTGTGAGGGGCCCGTTGCAAATAAGTTTTAATATATATATATATAATCTATTTGTGATGGGGTCCCTTTTCAAAAGGCCCCATCGCAAATACATAATAACATAAAAAAAATATTACAAGTATGATTAAGGAAAAAATATACTAATATTGTAAAAATTAAAAAAAAATTAAAAATCTCAATATTGACAAAAATAATAATAAATAATTATATAATAATAATATTATTTTAGTAAAATAATCAAAAATTAAAAAAATATAATACTAATAATAAATAAAAAAATAAAAAAATATTAAAAAAAATTATTTAATATTCACTACTATATAAAAAAAACTGTAAATAGTTCATATTACAACAAATGTTAAATTCAAATGATTTTAATAGAATATAAAAATAACTGGGGGTAGTCCTCTGGAGGAGCTTTAGGAGATGGTTGAGGAAACACCATCCCTAAACAATGTGTCAGACAACATGTGTACCCCATGTTCTCATGCTGTTGTTACAGCCATCGACACATGTCCTCCTCATGCTGCTGCTGACACATCTCTTCGTGATGCTTCAACAAACTCTCTATAAGCTTAGTTTGAGCTTCCTACGGCTCCTAATAATGTTATTATGCCTCTCCATGAGCTCCCCTCGAGCTAGATACTGACATCACATCAGTACCAAAATATTTCCAAGGTGTCAAATGAGAGATGAAACCAACTACTCGGCCTTTCATGAAGACATATTGGGTCGGCTGAATCAATTTTTCCTCATTGAAATGGTGGGAACTAGTCTAATCAGTAGTCCTTCCTTGACTATAAACATGTGATTGAGAGGTCGCAAAATCAAATGACTCTACTAGATCCAATTTAAAATTAAAATAATGAAATTATTATATGCAGTTAATTTTCAAATTGAAATGAAATAATACTGAAAACAATCGGACACTGGTGAACACCTCTAATCTCACTAGTTCCTGGATAACTGTACATTCCCCAATAAATGTCGTACTATGTAATATTTGGATTCTTGACTACCTATATTAATATAAAATAAACAATTCATTTTTTATTTTATAAATAATATTTATAAAAGATACTTTCAGATGCTCTCTATGCGTACTGAATGAATAGATACCAACTTGATGTGTCAACTCATGTCTCCCCCGGTTTTGTCGATGCAATGAAGACCTTCTGTAAAATACACCACTCAAATAGTGTGAACATAATACATCCCAAACGTGAGATGAAATTTACTCTGGTCAGTGGTCTCTATATGACTCATCAAATATTTTCACTCCAGCTTTATTAATGGTTGTCCTTCTCAAATTGTGAAAAAAAAGATTGAAACGCTCCCAAATAGACACCTCCCATACCTCGTGGAAAGAGAACCACATTCTATAAAAGATGGGAAACCATAAACCCGAAAATTAATTCATAATATCACGTTATTAATGAAATATATTTATTAATAAATATTATTTATTTACGTACCAGCCAATGATTTAATATTCCAAGGTGTATATCAATGACAATATATTCCCATGTGATCCACGACTCAGAAAAATAATTGTGCAATATAGTGCTCCCCTATCCAATAGCAACATTCACAAAACTGTGAAAAAAGATCAAATTACCCAAAAAATTTATTATGTAAATAAATTAATGAATGCTAACTAAAATAAATAGGTTACAATATCTCCACATGCATAGATCAATTCCATGATATGGACGTTGCTCGGGGATAGGGTTATGAATCACTAGCCACGCAAGATTGCACCTCCTCCATGTACCCTATAAACCGTAAGTTGGTTGAGGGTTAGATGCTCCCAAATCCTCTTTATCCAAATGTAGCTCAACCTCCTCCAATAAGGGAAATTGAACAAGGTCCATCTGAAACACAAAATAATTGTACATAGAAGATAGTTGAAAGTAGCTATTACCTATATATATATATTAGTTATTATTATAACCAACATTTAACTATGTAAATGTTAACCTTCAACATCATCTTCATATCTGATGATTTTAATGACTTTATATTCAAAATCGACATCATCAATATCCATATGAGTTACAGTTTCATCGTCTCTTTCCATTTCAAATATATCTTTAACATCATTAACATCATCTTCACCATCGACCCTTAATTATGGGGGTGTTATCATTGATATTCAAGTCTCTTTGTAAAAAATGTTGATTTTGAGTAGTCTCTAGAAAAATTTCAATTCCTTGTACTTCATCAGAATCACATTTTGTTTGAGTAAACTGGTTTTCACATGATTTTATTTTTATTATGCTTCTCCAATAACTCAGGTCTTTTGAAATAGCATAATACATTACGAAATATATTAGATGTGCATGTTGATATAGTAAAAATGGTTCATTTACTGAAAAAAAGTATTTTATATTTAATATCAAAGAATACATGAATCAGATGAACACACAAACCTTTCATAGTATCCAACTGCCGACATTTAAAAATTATTATTTAATTTTACCATAGATCACATAGTTCAATAATTTAATCCAGCATGCCATAAAAGTCAACTTCAATCTTTCTAGGATGTGATCCTCTCATGAAATCTTCATTGTTCATTGTTTTCCCCCATATGAACGTGTATGAAATCTTTATCCATTCATAAAATATGAATTATAAGATTTAAACATTACGGATGGTGGGATACTCAATATACATATTCACTTATTAATTTTATCCACATGTTCAAAATTTTGAAATTTGTAAAACATTTATCAATATAAAAAATAATAAACTGAATTAATATTCAAAACCATCAATAATATATGTTACCAGTTGTTGAAACCACTGAGAAAAAAAAGGTGCCGATGTTTATCAAGAGAAGATGCTGAAATTTGTGGAACCTGTTTCTTGATATGATTAACATATAACCTGAAAATAAAATAATTTTATGTACTATAACATAAATTATAGAATTTCTAATTGAATAACTCACAATACAAATGAATTCATTTATTCACAGTTGAGAAGAACATTTTTGTGAGCTCTGTGATGTTCAAAATCTAAAATGCAACATTCATGAACTCTATTGAAGTCATGATCGTGTTGATTAAGAAATGGTAATTGATTTTCCATTTCATCATCATCATTCCCCTCATCCTGTCCCATGTAGTTGTGTTTTAAGGGATATTTAGAATCTAGATAATGATAGTATAAAAAAAATTTCATCTTGAAAATAATCTTTAGCAATTGAGCCTTAAACTGATGCTTTCTTACGTACTTTTTTCATCAATTTATGAAATCATCTCTTGAATGGGTACATCCCTTGAAACTATATGGGACCTAAACATTTATATTTATGTGGAAAATGTAATATCAAATGTTCCATTGAGTCAAGGAAACCCAACATGATGATTTTTTCTAATTTACAAATAATTACAACAACATATTCTTCCAATTTTCATAGTGCATCCTTGTTTGCTGTCACCGCACAAATGTCTTAGATAAATTATGATATGTTTATTATCAAATCCTAAATCATATAATTCAACCAACCTCTGAGTCCAATCAGCATAATTATTTTCATTATTACAATACAATAATGACTTTTTATTCCTGTAATACGACTATTCTTAACACATTTTTCCAATTTGCAGGCATAGCCATCTAGAAGTCTCAAATTAGTAATACACTAACAAAATAATAATCGACTCTCTTTGGAAAATGTATAAGCTGTGTTTGGCTTTATTATACTCTGTGATCTGACATTTTAAAACAGTTTCAGTTCCAGTCATTTGAAAATTTGTGAAATATCTAATCATGACTTTACATTATCATTGGTCTTACATTGTGTATCCAAAACATTATGAAATAAATTATCAAAATAATTTTTCATAATATGAATGAGATCCCACATGTGGTGGACCAACAAATTAGACCATTATATAAAATCCTAGAAATTATCCATTTTATCAAATTATGTTCTTTCCCAATGCTATGAATTTTTTGTTAGTTTACTGTTGGCCAAAATGTTATGGGAGGTAATGAAAATAATAATAAATTTAACTATGTATTGAGATCATTTTTGGAGGTTCATCCCTTTCAATTTCACCTTCTCTGAAATGAAATTAGTTTCACTGAAAAGGATGATCAGATGGAAGAAATCTACAATGATAGTTAAAATAACATGGTTTTTTACAATGATGAGCATAACAGTCTTGTAGTGTTTCATACAATAAAGAAAAGATTTAGGACCATGTGTACTCCAGTCATATAATATTCCATATACTGGGAATTCACTAATAACTCATCAATAAAACGATGAATATGAAATTTTTTTCACAACAACATCATATTTACGAACACCATTACTCCACAATGAATTTTACTCATCAATCAATGGTTTCAAATAAACATCATTATTTTTTAGATGTCCTGAGATTAATAATGTTAAAAAGATATAGGTACCATTCTTCAACATCTATGGAGGTAAATTGTAAATTGTTATAAATATAGGCCAACATGAATACTAATTACCATAAGAATCAAATAGACACAAGTTATCATTAGAAATACCCAATCACACATTTCAGGATTCTAAAGCAAATGACAGATGAAGTTGGTCAAAATGTTTCTATTAATCAACATCATATAGATGATTCAATATTTTATCAGTTTAAATCTTGGTATTGTGACATCACATCATTGACGCTGTGTTTTGAGACTTAAATAAACATTGCATACAAGGTATAAGGGGGAAATATCTAAACTGTATTACATGAATTGATCTAGACTTCCCCGGTTGAGCATCATTATACCTCCATTGACCTCAGGTGTGAAAACTATCTAAAAACTCATTTTCACAATAATATAAGATGTAATTACATTCAAAAGCACGAATCTTCAAATAAATAAGGCCCAGATTACAAACCAGCCTCTTGCACTCAATGTAATTTGCAGGAAACACATTTCTTTCAGATAATAGTGTTTTATCCATCGAAAATATTCGATCAAAGTAGTTTATTGACATTGAA
This sequence comes from Viscum album, assembly GCA_963277665.1. Classification (NCBI taxonomy): domain Eukaryota; kingdom Viridiplantae; phylum Streptophyta; class Magnoliopsida; order Santalales; family Viscaceae; genus Viscum; species Viscum album. The sequence continues at coordinate 962,792,021 of OY728133.1, read as the reverse complement.
AAATCTGATTTAATATCCATAAATTTTTCAACTATTTTCATTTTCTTATCCTGCTACCAGCATATAATACATCCTCAACATACCATAACCACACATAAAATTTGGATGGTTCTTACATAGGAGTTAAATCAATATAATCCATTGATTCAATTTTTTGAATAGATGGACCTACAATGTCATGTACTAAATTTTGAAACCGTGATGGATCTGGAATCATGTTATTAGTATCTTCTCTGGAAAAGTTTCCACCATTTTGATACCAAAAAACATTATCTGGTTGAAAACTAAATGGGAAGAGATGTCCCCCAACCTTTTGAAATGTGTCAAACGTTCTTAAAGAAAATTATTTACAAGGAATATTAATTTTTAATTCTAAAACACATTCTGTTTTTGTTGATGAAAAGGATATGGAAGCATCAACACCCTCAATATATACTGGATTTAAACCAAAACCGTTTGGATTTCTGAATTGATTTATCCAAGCACGAGCATTTAATAATGATTTTTTTGTCTTCCATGTTCCATATTTTTCTATAAAATATAAAATCATTACTATTTTTTTATAATTTGAAATTATAAAAACAATATCCAAAAAATAAGATAAATAATAACAATTACTTCTTATTAATTAACATTAATTATAGGAGAATCAATTTCTTTTTGATTGACGACTACCCTTTTTTCTGACGACTCATTTACTTGAAGCTTTCATACACAGAAATCACAATGAAAAATTTTCTCAGAAGTTTGAATATTCATTCTCATTCATATGAGTATGTATAAGCGAGCCTCCGGGCAGATTCTTCATTGTGATTTCAGTGGGAGAACAATGAAAGTAAATGCATCTTCACATAAATGAGCCCCCTTTTCATCAATAAATCTTTTACATGCAATTTTTTCACTTACTAGAAACATTATAAAAAATGTGTTCCACAAAATGCATATTTTAACTCGTGAAAACGAGATAGGATATGCATGTGTTGAAGCATACATTTCATAATGTATTGAGTTGGTGAGAGATGAAAGGAGAAAAGTGATTGAGAAAAAGGACTATCGTCAATCCATTGGAAATTGTTCCAAGTTATTACAATTTATTACAATTTATTTTATTCATAATTATCCCTAATTATTCCAAATTTTGCTAATTATTTTTAATTATTGATAATTATTTCTAATTATTCCTAAATATTTTTAAATATTCCTAATTATTGCTAATTAATCATAATTATTGCTAATTATTCCTAATTAATCCTATTTACTGTTAATTATTATTACTTAATCTAATTTATTGTTAATTTCTAGTAATTATTGGTAATTATTCCTATTTATTGGTAATTGTTCCTATTAATTGCTATTTTTTGATAATTATTACTATTTATCGCTATTTATTGGTATTAATTTGTATTTATGGGTAATTATTTAGAATTATTTATAATTGATGGTAATTATTGCTAATTGTTTTTAATTATTGCTAATTATTGGTAAATTTTTATAACTATTGCTAATTATTTCTAATTGTTTCTAATTATATCTAATTATAGGTAATCATTACTAATTATGGAAAATAATTTCTAATTGTTTCTAATTATTGCTAATTATCACTTATTATTGCTAATTATTTTTAATTATTATTAATTATTTCAAATTATTGCTAATTTTTTTAATTATTGGTAATTATTGCTAATTATTGCTAATTTTTCCTAATTATTGCTAAATGTAGTTAACTATTGTCAATTATTGCTAATTATTTCTAATTATTACTAATTATTACTAATTATTAATAATTATTACTAATTATTAATAATTATTACTAATTATTACTAATTATTAGTAGTTATTACTCATTATTACTAATTATTTCTAATTATTACTAATTATTACTAATTATTATTAATTATTGAGATTTATTACTAATTATTAGTATTTATTGCTTTTTTATTTCTAATTATTTCTAATTATTTCTAATTATTACTAATTATTAGTAATTATTTCTAATTATTACTAATTATTATTATTTATTACGAATTATCATTATTTATTAATAATTATTTCTAATCATTACAAATTATTAGTATTTATCAATAATTATTACTAATTATTACTAATTATTAGTATTTATTACTAATTGTTACTAATTATTATTAGTTATTAGTATTTATTAGTAACTATTACTAATTATTACTAATTATTACTAATTACTATGAATTATAACTAATTATTATTATTTATTACTAATTATTTTTATTTATTACTAAAGATTACTAATTATTACGAATTTTTAGTATTTATTACTAATTATTACTAATTATAATTATTTAATAGTGTTTATTATTAATTATTAGTAATTATTTATAATTATTAATAATTATTACTAATTATAACTAATTATTAGTATTTAGTACTAATTATTAATAATTATTAATAATTATTACTAATTATAACTATTTATGACTATTTCTTACTATTTATTACTTATTATTACAAATTATTTCTAATTATAACTATTTATTGATATTTATTACAATTTATTACTATTTATTTCTATTTATTACTAACAATTATCATTATAACTATTTCTTAATATTTCTTAATATTAATTACTATTCAGTACTATTCATTAGAATTCATTACTATTTATTAGTAATAAATAAAAATAATTAATAATAATTACTATTTAATAGTATTTATTACTAATTATTAGTATTTATTACCAATTATTAGTATTAATTACTAATTATTTGTATTTATTACAAATTCTTAGTATTTATTTTTAATTGTAAATATTTATTTCAATTTTTTTAATTATTAATATTTTAATTATTACTAATTAGCGTTAATTACTAATAATTAATGCAAAATATAGCTACAAATTTTTAATTACTACTCATTATTTATATAGATAACTAATTATCGTTAATAAATATTAATTACTACTAATTACTAAGAATTAATACTAATAATTTAATTTTATTGTTACAAATAAATAATGATGACAAAACAATTTTAGTTTAACATAATTACAAATATTCAGCAACAATAAAAATTAATATAAAGAAAATAAATAAAAACTAAATTAAAAAAATCATAATTACCTTTATACATGATCTCTTATAATTGTAGATGGCTTCAAAACTACATCGTAAAAAAACTATCTCTGATGAATTTTCACTCTAAAATAAGAGTTTAGAAAATGAAAGAATGATAGAATTGATGAGAAGGAAAGATGAATACATATGGGAGTATATATATATATTAGATTTATTGTGACGAGAGTATTTGTGACAGGCTTCCAATCACAAATAGTATTTTCACTGACGGGCCCCCTCTCAATTATATTCAGTCACATTAGTTACCATCGAGGGTTAAAAGGTTATTTGTGACAGGAGCAGTCGCAAATGGTAACCTAATGACACACTATTTGGGGCGGGAAAACAACATGTCACAAAGAGGTTTTTACCACCACCGGTTCATTACGACGGTACCAATCACAAATAACCTTCGGGGATCAACTAGTTGCGACAGGGAATCCCCCATCGAAATTAATGTTTACTACCTCCTGGTATTTGCATCGTGCTGTGCCTACCCATTTCAAACATGCTTTTGCATGGTTTGGCATGCAAACTGCATGAATGTTTTTGCAACATGGTGCCTTTCCCCTTTGCAAATAATTAGTTATTTGCGACTAGTTGATTTTTCCTTTGCAAAAACCACTTATTCCTATAGTGTATCATTTAACTAATATAGTTTGAAAAAAAAATTACTACAATTATGACATCTCAATGAATTGAATATGCCTTTATATGTTTCTATTTTGATTTTGAAGTAAAATTTTCAATAACTTTTTTTAAAATTATTATATTTTTTATTATTTATTTCAAAACTAAAAGGATATTTTCCTCAGAAAATATTTCAATGATTCATCTAAAATAATTTTTATTTATAATAACATCCTTTGAGGTTAATTTTGTTTTATATGGGATATGATAATATTCTATAATACTTATTGTTTCTCTATATTGTTTATGATTATGTCTATAGAATTTTTATAAAACCCTTTTGTTTTTATTATTTATGTTATGATGAAATTATCTAATGATTTTGAGAAGAAGATGTTATGATTATTTGAAATACACCTATTGAAAATCGTGATATCAAGAATCAAGATCATAATAGTCACAATGATATTTTCCATATTTTTTTTATGAAAACAATTAATGCGGACTCATCATCACACAAGAGAAACAGAACCAATGTGAAACTTCATTACTGTTGTAAAATTCAATGTGATTCTCTTTTTTTTAATTTTAATATTCCCTACCCGTGGATAGTCATAAAGAAGGGAAACACTACACATATCTCAACCAATCATGCAATGATTGAAAAACATATCTACCTCTATATGTACTCCATCATCTATAGAGTTATTAAGCCGAAAGGGGAGTGTATTTTGGATATTTAACTATCCTATTTGAATAATAGCTGAAATATAGGGATTTTAGGATAACAATATAATTACTACAGGGAGAGAATGCTTCCATATTGTCTTCCCCTCTGATGAATGAAAAAGGATAGCATGGAGTCATGGATGGGTTAAACTGAAGCATGGATTTATCAGAATTGATTGGTAGGATAAGAACATTTATCCAAGAAATTTTTTAACCCTCTCACATATTTTTGTATCCATATATTCAATATTTTTTTTTATTAGCAACTGTGGATCATTCAGTACATTTCCACCTTAGTGGGAAATCTGATCAAAATGGACTTTCATCCTTATTATATATGGTTTGGGCACTATTCATGGGTCTTGGAGGAATATTTGATGGATATCACTCTATTTCAAGAATTTTTAGTCACATTAATAGATGATTGCATCAACCAATAAATTCATTATGAATAAAAGCCCATATTCTATAGTATTTATAGTATCATTCTCCATAAATCCTCTTAATACAATTGGGAAAAGACAAGCATCTTTTTCAATGAAAAAGGACTTGAGCGCTCATCCAATTGGAAGTCAATACGGATGGATAAGTTGATTTATCCATTCTTATATTTGACTATTTCATGTGAACCATGTACATTGGGTACCATATATTGGGATCTCACATCAACTATCTCCATACAAGAATTTGATCATCAAATTAGCTCACAACCACCCTTATCCTCTTCTGATGATGTGGAATTGGTGTGGGAAAATGATATTGAATATTTATATGATATTATTAATGTCAAATATGTTATTAGAATACATAAAACATAGCAGTCAAAAAGCTATTATTTTTTTGAATACCATCATGACAGTGTACTAGAAATTCATCTATGTAGTGAGCCTCACCCGAGTTTTGCGTAGATAATCAAGATTTGATGAGACCTAAGTTAAAAGAATTTATTAGCTAGAGTTTAACTTATGACACTGGGAATGACTCAATTATATATGGCTTATTAATGTAGTTATAATGATCATGAATCCGATAAAATAGAAGGATTCTCCCAATATCAGTTGGGCTATGTGTATGGTCTCTCAAGAGTAAGGGTCAGTGCCTTTCACTCATGTGATCTATTCAAAAGGTGATAAGAGAAATTATATTAATGGTTATGTATTCCAAGGTTACTACACCTATATATTCAACCCTTGGAATGGAATATTTCGGGATGGTCGCTAATAGGATATGCAACATTATGAGTGTGAGGATGTAAGTGAGTCCCCCGAGATAAAAGGATGCATAAGGGATAAAATAACCCCCAAGGTATGAAGAGGACAGGATAAGGGAGAAAAAAAAGGCCATTTAGATGTTCCACAGAGGGGAGGACCCCTAAATATTTTAAATACCACATGAAATGAAAATATCATAAAGGAACTATCAATAAATATGAAATTTTTCTACAGATAAGCCTCTAAGACATTATTGTATGGCCTATAAACATCTACTCATTGAAATTTCATATCCATAAATACTTCAATAAATAGAATTCATTTAATTCATCCACACTGGGATATACTTGTGTCACAAAAAACCTATATCACTCAGACATGGACGATTTTTTATGCCTAATCATGAAATCTTCCCAATCCTATAATAGAATAAGAACCGTTAGAGAATCATTGTTTTTTCAATACCCAATAATCCAATATTTCAATTTCCAATCTGTATTCTTACAACTCTTATCTTAGGAGAATGGTTAAATGGAATGATCTAGATATAAATTGTAATAACATGAGTAAAAATGGTTGTTGTAGGGGACATCTAAGATATCCTATGACATGATAAAAAAAGTATCAAATTTCAAAAAGAAATCATCCTTGGAATTTTATTCATACATTGATTATTGTAACATTGAAGAAGTTAAAATATCCTACGATTATTTTACTTTGATTATATATACCTAGAATTGAATAAAAGCATGTAATTAGAATATATGATTTGTCTAAATGGATGATTAAATTGATTCCATTCAAGTACCATGTTTCATCCACCGAAAACATTAGTCATACCACAATCCATTAAATGTGGAACTTTACAATCATTTTAAAAGGACAATACCTATTTCACTTAAATTCCAAAATTGATGGATTGTTATTCCAGGTTATAAATAAGCTATTTTAGAGGTTTTAGAGATGTAATTCGTTAGTTACCCCTTCTAAATTCATAATGAGAATTTAAAAAATATAATATAATTCATAAATTAATTGTGTATTTAATTTTTTTCAAATATGGATCTTGATATTAATCATTTTAAAGGCCAGGTTTAATGCTACCAAAATGGAAATCAACCTTAAGATACTCCCTGTAGGGAGGAATTATAATATATCTCCAAAATTGTTTCCATATTAACTATTAAGGAGAGACTGGATGGTAATCAACTTAATGTAGAATGATTAAATGTTGGTAATAATAATTCAAATATATTCTATCAGATGAAAAAAAGAAAGATCATAAGAAGAAAGAATATCACATATTCATTAATGGATTTCCATTCACATCTGAAATTGTTATGTCCAATGTGGTGGAGGATTATTTTAAAGTGATGCACTCAGATTATGGGAAATATGGAACTCATGAGATGAATGACAATAATACCCTATATAATTAATAGAATAGAATAAAGCTCTCTTCTTTCAAGCATCAGAAGAAAAAGTTAAATTTCTTATATTCTCCAACAATACGAACAATTATAGTGGTTTGGATGGATTTACCACCAAATTCCTTCTATATTACTAGGATATTTTTCATGATTAAATCATTAATGTTTTTAAGGAATTCTTAAACTAATACTTTATGCCTTATGTTATTAACTCTAACTTCATTACCCTTATACGCAAGAAATAAAATTCAATGTACATTTATGACACCATGGCTATTTTATTATGAACTCTATTCATAAAAATTATATTAAAAATAAAATTGACTAGAATGGAAGGAATTGTTAGGGAAATCATCATCCCAAATCAATTTTGTTTCATATAGAGGATAATAATCCAAATCATATTATTTACATCATTAAATAATTAAATTCCTATATGTATTAAATCAAGGACTGCGAGTTTTATCTAAAAATTGATATGTTTATGACCATTGAAAAAATCATGTGTTGTTACATAATTGATTTCCTAAAATAAATTATGTTTTCTCAAATTCATTTATCCAATTTATTAGAACAATTATAAACTATTCAAATATTTTTATTCTCATTAATGGATATCCCAAAATATTCTATTAATGCACATGGGGTGTTAGACTAGGAGTCCCTCTTTGAAGACTTCTATTTTCTATTTTTTGATGATTAAATGTTAACATCCATCCATGATCTAACTCAGATTGGAATATACAAGCTAATAATGGATAGAAGAATAGAAATACCTCCCTCAAATCTTTTATATGATGATAAAATTCTATTACATGTAAATTATTCTTAGAAAAATATATCTTTTTTCTATGGATTTTTTCTCACATTGAGGATGATTCAATACAGACGATCAGTTGGGGGAAATAATTTTTTATCATCGTGGATGGAGATTTAATCACCATAAAAAATAGGATTACTAGATCCATTGGATAAAATAAGGGATACCTCTTTATAACCTAAGTTGGAGTCCACATTTTTTGGGGTAAACTGAGAGGTTTTCATATCATTGAAAAATGTCATTTAATCACAAATAAATTGGATATGTGGAAGGAAATATCTATTTCACATGTGGGAAGGATTTTCTTAGTCAACTTGGTTATTACCTCAAATTTTTATATTTCTTTTCCCTTCAAAAATGACCTATATGTCTCATCACTGACATAAAATGAATTGTTAGAGACCATATATGGACTATATCTATCAATTCAAGATAATTTATAATTGTGTCATGGATGGAATTTATTAAACCCAGTGATATGGGGTACATGGAATCAAACACCTTAATATATTTAATTATTGAATTATTTGTAAATTCACCTATAATATAATTATTTATAATGTCTCTTCTCTTGAATTTTGGTCAATAAGGTTAAAGGAATGGCTCTTTTATAGGTATCATCACTATCACCTCTCTATTGTTTGTCATTCTATTTGGAACTCCATTAATTAAATAATATAAAATTCCTTGTGTATGTTCATCATGAAATATTATCTAAACTATTTTAGTACCTCGTGGCTAGATATACCCATGAAGGAAATCATTTACATTACTTCAAAGAGTAATTAAATGTATAATACTTATATCCCACTACTTGAAAACAAAAATTATAAATCCCCCCACCCCAAATTAGTTTTAAAATCTTTGATACTAGTTTATCTCTAGAGAAAGTATTATATGTATTCCAAATCGGAATGATTATATCAACATCAAGGAATTATGCAGAATGAAATGTTATGTCGTAACTATGACTCCATCATTGATATTAATGTTCAAGGTGTATTTCATTTAGTCATCTTGGAATATTCATATTTTTATAATCTAGTTAAAACATATTTCAAATTCATTATGAGAACAAAAAAGTTGGACACCATCTTACTTCATCCTATAATATTAGTTTTAGTGCGAAAGAAGATGTACATAATATCATTTTTCGTTGTAGCTATAATCATGAGATAATAAAATATGAAGGATATATATTTGTAATTAATTTTGTGATTTCTCATTAGTTGGAAAATCTACCAGTGTAAATATATTTCTTTAGACAGAGTGAGAAACGTTAAAATATTCTCATTGTAGTGGCTGAATAAATTATAATATATGTTTGAAATTTATGTAATGAACTACTTTTTTACCATTGTATTCCCAACATTCATTCATTCACTCTATGTATTCATATGGGAGTGTATTATAAATTCAAGGTGAAAACAGGTTCCAGAAATTACAAAACTACGAACCTCTACATCCTCAGGCTACCGCGTGTTCATCAAAGCCTAGGAAAACACTAATTCTTAAATATTATAGTTATGTTCCACTTATACACTAATAAATTAATGTTAATGTTCTCATTTTAAAATCTAGTGTTGTAGGATCCTAAGGGTGTTGGTGTATTTTTCCCAAACAAAATGGGTTTGTTAATGGATTCTTTTTCAATATATTAAAATCAAAATTACTTAAGTGGATGAGATATGGTCCATTATTTATTCCATCAAATATCATACCCACGATTAGTTTACACTTTTATAGATTTAGTTTGATTTGTAAATGGTTATTGATTAACTTAATAAAAGATCAAGGAATTTCCCCATGATGATCTGTCCATATAAGATTGAATGTCTCCATGTGGCGTGTATCCTCAGGATGATTATTTCACACACCAATAGTGAATCAAATCAAGTAGAAAATGCCTTGTAAATGAGATAAGTTAAGGAAATGAGTAAAACATGGTCCTTAAATTTTTATGACAGTTGTGATTTGTTGGTGCATACTGACATGAGGGGTGAGATATATTTTTTTTTTGTAAACACCATTTTAATGACTAAATTATTTCATCACTTTTGATTTGATATTTTTTAAGACCGATTTCAGATAGGTCATGAGTGTTTTCAATATGAAATCATTACGATTCCCATTTTATTTCATTGTTTTTTGATTTGATTACAGGATGAAATATTTATAATCATTTCCACACATAATCATAGTTTTCTTTATATGATGTGTGGCCCATAATTATATATCCCTTTAATGAATTTCGAATAGTTTTATATCTCATGTTATAATACTAGGAGAAATTTGATGTTCGTGATCTACTATCAGAAATAAGTTGATGTGTTTGATCGTCTATAGGAAACATGTTGATTTTCATTATCCAAAATGGATAAGAGTTTTTAATTATATATATTTTATTATTTTAAGGGCTTTGTGGTTATCATTGACACATGAAATGGTTTCTATACTTATGTTGGTTACACTCTTCTATGAAAAGAAGTAATGGTTAAATATTTATTTATGATTATTTCTAACTCCAATGAGGCATGTCTTTTAATATGATAATGTTTTATACCATAAATCATTTTCATGACCCATGATAGATTAGGAATGAACATTTTACATTATATGTCTTATATCATACCCTTATGTTTATATTATTCAATAATATGGTTCTGGAATGATATCTCCCACGTTTACCATTACAGAAAATATAAGATTGTGTTTTCTTATGTTCCGTTCCCACATGTTATGAAAAAAAATTATATAGTTTATTTCTATAAAGAGTAAATTATGTTATGATCATTGTGGGACTTGATAAAGACCATTCATGAAATAAAATGATTTTGTATCTAGTCTCCAATGTCATGTAACCGTTACAATAATTATACATGTATTTGTAAAATGTGTTAAATATTCAAATATTAATATGTAATATTAAAGTATGAAAAGCATTAGAAACTACAAAAAACACTTAAGGGATATTATTGGTTTAATTCATATTTCTTATATGAAATAATGTGAAGGATTTTAATATATGGTTCTAGAGTTTAATGATAGCCTTATATAACCATGGATAAAAATAAGGTGTTGTATATTGAAAGGACATGTCTCACAGAGTAATTCATTTAAAATTTATCATGTTATTTAATATGATTTCATTAATAAAATTATTATTTATTGACTAAATAATTCTATCACTAGGGAAAATGATCTTCTTCAACATGAATTGAATGAAATCAGACACATATCTTCCATTTTTAAATGATTAAAATTCAATAATAATTGTAATATACTCTGATTTAAAAAACATATCTAATATTTTACATTCTGAAAGAACATGTTATATTATATCCCAATTATATTATAGAAATTTATATCATAAAGGATGTTAGGATATATATTTATATGAATAGGTTTTTCAATGATAAAAATCGTATTGTACCCATTTTTTAAAATTCCATAAGGTGATTCATTAATATCATAAAATCGATGACTACTAAAATTGATTCCCAACCATCTACAAGGATATAATGGATTGTGACGATAAATAATCCCATATACTTATCTTTTTCTATGAATATTTAATTACCTTATAAATACTAAAAAATAATTGAATAATTCAATTCAAACCATTTCTAATAGTTTTGTGGGAAACAACCTCAAGATAACATCTCAAATCTATATATTAAAAAAATTGGATTGTTTACAAATGTAAACCTCTAAAAAATCCATTTTAATCGACATGTAATGGTATGACATGGATAATTATATGATGAGAACATGGAAATGTTTTTATTCATTCTACAAATTTATAGATAAATCCTCAAAGATAATGGGGTGTTAATATTATAAATTTAGAATGGAATAAACAAGGATCTATATTTCTAAGGTAAAATTTCATTTTCGTTAATTTTTGAGAAATTAATTGATGGATATTTATGAATATTAGGGAATGAATCATATTATTTAGAGGAATTGTAATTTAATAAGGAGGAAAATCTTTGGTAATGAATTTTTGAGAACTTTGATTTATTAAACATTTCCCTATATTTAATTTTAAGAGTTATGATGTAGTGGAAGTTTATTTAATGATTTATAAATTTAAAGATGATCATTTGGTTTTAGTAATTACTACCTTTGGAGGATATAATTCATTGGAATACTTTGGCATATATTTATTTACTTTTAATAATTGTTATAGATTTATATAACTCTTATGTTTAGCTTTTTTGTAGTGAAATCATTATTTAAGGAATAATGATTTTATATTTTGTGAAAATAAGTTTAATGTTATTCATATAATTTATCTTTAAGAAGATATTTTATGTTCAACAGAATATGTTTAATTAGGATAAAAGTGTTTTTATTATTATGGAACATATACTCTATCATATTGAAAATAAATATGGTGACTATATTATTAATGTTGTTTTTATAATGATCCATATTTTGGGATCATTATACGATTAAGAAAAATTGAAATATTTTTTACTGGGTCCGTATTTTAGATGACATATAATTGTTGAATAATCATTTTTTAAAATAAAAGTATATATGTCGTTTTTTATGGTTATTTATGGAAATGATTACCATATTTTAGAGATTATATGATTATGGAATATTTTTTCCTGTATATGACATTGTGAGTGGATAATATTGTTTTCATATAAAAGATAAATTAATATCAATAGAATATTAGATCATGTCCATTGTATGTATTTTATGGGTTTTTTTTGATATTTTTTAGGAATATTTTTATGTGTGTTGTGGTTAGTTATTTATTTTATATTAAAAGTTTGTTCCCTTGGTGTTATTTTTGTGTAATTTGAGATTAATTTAGTTTTTCATATAATTATATATTATTGTAAATTATGATAACCGGTATTTATTTTTTATTACTAGATTAAATTAGTTGTAATAACTTTTAATCCATTTTCGGATAATTTTATATTTTAAAAGATATTTTTAGTGTATCAAAAAATAATAATTTTAATATCATTTATTGGAGTAAGATATGTGATCAATGTGAAATTTTTTTGAATCAAAACCAAATGATAAAATTATTATTAGAAAATTGAAGGAAATAATATAAATAAATATTAACATACTCTCAATATTTATAGTAAATTAATTCCTCAACTGTTATAAAAGTATATCGAAGTAAAAGACGGTATAGTATAACATTTATTTAGGGTGAATTGATGGTCTTCATTATGCCCTGTTGATTTAAGGTATTTTAGTCGTCAAATTTCCCAGGGCCATGTTTTTATCACAAAATATTATTCCGTAGAAGTTATTTTTTTCATCCATATTCATATTTTTAATTCCCACTAATGTTCTCCTGATTTGGGAACCTAATTATACATTATCATAGTTGACCATCTTATTTTTATTAACCTCTTTTTAAAAGAATTTTTTATGATCACATTTTATGATATAGGTTTTTGATAAAGGTATTTTTAAATATTAAAATGGTATTATATTCGTGATTAAATATATAATATTACACTCATTAAAATAGTTTACAAAAATGATTTAATTTTATTTATTAACCATGTGATAAAATTATGAGGATGTAATTTCATTAAGTGGGTATAATTTGATTCCCCAAATATTTAGAATTTATTTTTTGATAATTTTTTCATTGAAATATTATTATCCATGAAACATGAAAATAATAAAAATTGTGATAATATTATTAAAATATAGTATTACAGTGTAATGAAAAAACTAATACATATTTGGATACAATATAAAAAAACATGATGAAATATATAGTTGGCGTAAATAAATATATATAAAAAGTAATGAAATCATATAATATTTACCCCCATGGTACTCCATGAGTATTTTGACGCCAAATCCAACTATGAAAATGTTGGAACGAATTGGGAGGACGATAATCATGATAATATATAGAAAATGAACAATTTCTAGTGAATCATGTAAGGATGTTTATTAAAAGGTAAAATATGACTGTAATAAATATGGTCATTACAAATATATCCATATAAATAAATATATATATATCTTGTTTCTTAATTTTACTACTTTTATGTATTCCAAACCTCCCACCCCTAGTTTACTTATTTTGGATTTGATTTATTTAAGGGAGAAATAGGTGAAATGATGAATGTTTTGTATATTTCTAGGCTACAGAACAATTAGTTCACAATTGGTGAACAATTTCCCAAACTGTGATCCCTCTTAGAAAAAACAATAAAATTGATGCAATGGATAATTAACTATTGGAAAACTATATTAAAACTTTTCACCCTGTTATGAAAAAATTGTTAGAACATTTTATAACTGGTGCACCACTTGAACGCAGTTGGTGTAAACCTTTTACCTCTACCTAGGAAATTGTTCATGGGATTTATTTATTTCCAAAATCATTACTTAAAATATAAAAACACCAATTTTATGTTTCTTATGGACCTTTCATGAACCCATGATTTTTCAACTTTCTTAGGATCACCCAATAAAATATTTATGGCCCCTCAGACCCAATCCAAAAGCATTTCAAATAGTGAAGAATTTCATCCAATCTTCTCTCTATTAGTTTCTTTATAATGATCTCTTTCTTCTAGGTTCACTCTTCTCCTCCTTAGGGTTCCATGAATCCCTGTGTTGTATTTTGGATCTAATACCCATTGTTTTGGATCTAAACCTATGTTTTATTAATTGATCCTCATTATTATCACTCTTTGATGGTGTTTTCAATATAAGGATTTATTATTTAAAACCCATTAATACTAACGTAGGAAGTTCTATTATGAGGCCTAATTTTTAGTATACATAAATTACATAGTTTAGCATTATTTGTTTTAATTAAATTCAATTTATTGGTTTTGATTAAATCGATTTCAATTCTATGGTTTTGTAAACAAAATTATATTGGATTGAGGTTTCAAAAATGTGGTTTCACCATGATTTTGGTGAAACCACCAATTCTGTTGAATTTGGGTGTCTGTAGTGATTTTTTTGAATTTCAATTGTTAAATTTAAATTTATGATTTTATGGAATGTATTCCTATTAAAATATTCAATTTAATTATGGAATGGATAAAATGGAAAATTGTGAAAACCCCAAATTCCAGTGAATATGGGGTTTGTTTTTAAATTGATGGATTTTTTTAAAATTAAATATTTTAATATAATTTGTATCTGTTTATTTTTAACATTCATGCATTGGTTTCAAATCAATATTTGTGAAAAAATGGTTAAAATGGTTTTTTATAGAAACCATAGTGTTTTATCTTGGTGAAAATTCATGTTATTCATTAAAAACAAATTACAATTTTTAAAGGTATTATTGGCATTTTTGGATTGGAGAATGGAATGAATTGTATTTCAAGTACCCTTGAAATAAATTTATGATTATGCTTCTATAATAGAGAACATGGAAGCCATATGTAGTTACTGACTTATTTGTTGAAGCACATAATGACATACATTAATCTAAAACATCATATCAGCACATCGTATCTTTTTAGTGATGGTGATGAGTCCTCTTATCCCTCAAAACAAAAGAGATGTATGTTAATATTTGTCATTTGAAAATGGAATGACCATCTATAAATAATATAGATCATACATAATTAGGCATATATCTATGTTGGTTGCTTGTTTGTATTTCCAATGAATTTATATTCCATTTTTGTAAAATATATTACACTACTTATGATTTATATATACTATTATATATAAAATTGTTCATTTAACCAATTTATTAAATATTCCGTTTATGTTTGAAAAATATTTCCATCATTTTAAAATTTGACGCATGAGTTTCTAAATTATTTTCATCTTTTGAAATTTCATGCATGATTTTCTTATAAATTATTTTTGAAATGAAAAACCTCTCCATTTTAAAAATTAATGAATTTATTTGGTTAATTAAATATTGTTATATTATTATAGAATCATTTTGTGAAATCCAACTAGGATTTTGATCACAGCCTAATTGTTACTTTTTCTGTTTGTTGATTAACATCTTACTTGTTCATGTAGGGGAAAAGAATCACTTGGAGCTATCTATTGTGTTTACATGGGGAAATTGTGAGATTCATCCCAACGGAAATGGAAAATTTTTGTTTTAGTATTTGAAGATTTTCTATTACTTGGTTATGGAAATTATGTATTTTATTCCTTTTTGACTTCTGGTATAGTTCTCTTAGTGTAGTATCTTTTTTATGGATAAATGACTCACCTCTTTTAATTTTTCATGGATATTAGAAAAATAACATCAAAATTAATTATTGTATGATACCATGTGTTACTCATTGAACAATGGTGATACATAATTACCTTCATGAATTGTTAGGACTGAATCACTTATTGGGTTTCTAGGATATTCAAGCCGATTCATGACAGTTTGATATCAATGACCCATGATGAGATATTGTCTTGAAGAAAGTATGAATTTGTGAAACATTTTTAGGGGTTATGAGGTATCAGTGATTGAGTTACATACAATATCTCAATGAAATGAACCTTAAGTCTATATGGGTGGTAAGATAATGAAATCTTTTAATTTATTCATTCTATTTTTTTCTGCTTTTTGATTTGGATATGTTGAAATCCAAATCAGTTTGTTGAAATGATTGGATTAATTTTATATTATTTCGTTATTTGAGTTGTTTTTGGATGTGTTCCTTATTTTCTTCTGAGGTTATGTATAATCAGTATTATGAGAAGATACGTGAATCAGATCTAATAAAATGATACTACTGATCCCTTATAAGTGACTTCATTTGTTTACCCAAACCTAGTATATTTTATCAATCACACTGTCGAAGCACTGATACTAGAACAACATAGAGTTCCCAATTTGGTTCTCGTAGCGGAACCATGAAATGTAATTTTCAGTATTTGTTTTCAATAGTTCATTTGATAGTATCCAAAACGTATCAAAGTCTAAAATTATCATCAATAGTATGAGTAGTTGTTTATTATGAAGGAGTTTTTCTTTGGGTTCTTGGACACACCCGACAAAATCAATGTTTGGTGTGCCACCTTTGGGCTACAATGACTGAGCAAGAGATGGTGGGACATGATGGTAAAAGTGTATAAACATTAGAACATAGAGTGGAAAGGCTTAAATGTTTTTTTTTCATTGAACATTTCAAAACATGGTTGAGGCAATTTTCCAATTATATTTAGTTTTTCAAGCATGAGAAGGCTGACAGGACCATGAAAGGGTCTGAAAACCATTCCATTGATCTCATACCCTTATCAGCTACCATAACATAAAATAAAAATACAAAGTCTTGAATTTTGGACTTTTGTCTTTATTAGGATATTTGTTCTCGGGTTTTTTCCCAAAGATGCCTTCTTATGTTGATGTGCAAGATAGATCCCTTACGTTTGAATTGGAAATGCTGGAATGTCTAGGTTATATAGAGCATATTAATCTCATAGTGGTGAAGTGAGTTAAATTAATGAAAAATGGATGTGTGATGTTTCTCATGGAAAATATTTACCACATGATCATTCTAGAAATCCTTCAATTCCTAGAATAGGTCCATTGATTGTATTCTTTTGTTGAAATTCAATAAAATCAGTGAGGGTTTTAACTAAGGCACCAAAAAATTGCATCTCATGTGGATTCTCGAGGAACTTAAAAAGATTCCTCCATGTTTAATCTAAACTGATTAGTGGAACGAGATTACCAGTAACTTTAAAATTAGTAGGGAAATCAAAATCTTCATGTGCAATAGTTATCCGTCCACAATCATTTCGAATGAAGCTTCTTCACCTAGTGAAAGATTCTCTAGAGGAAGTTAATATGGCTCTATTGACCAAGGGAGGCACCAATATTATAATATTTCTATTAAGGACTCTTCTATTTGTTATCAGTGCATCACATTCATATATTTAACCTCATATTGTTAAAAAGCTAAATCTTCATATTTAGATTTTATAGTTTTCAAGGTATATTACTAATCCCCTTGAAATGAATAGAGAATTTGGTCTCTATATTCTCACTTGTGTGTTCCTTGTATCAGATGTCAAGATTTCATTGAATTTTATGGTAATTTACGTTAAACCTCTTGATGTTATATTTGGGGTGGATTGGATCATTGCTAATAAGCCTATATTGATTGTTATCTTCAATGAGACTCATTTACTGCAGAGATTGGTGTGTGATATTTATTTCATGTAGAATGGGACCTAATGTTAAAATGAATGGGAACTCCTTACAATAAAATTGGGAAAGTGACTTCTCTTTTTCCATTTTATCTGGAGAGATAATATTTGAGTTTTGATCTCCCTATAGATGTCGTCGAGTTTCCTAATGTTTTTCCTTCAACATCTCTAATTTTTCACCAGTAAGGGAGTTTGATTATTCTATTAACCTAATTATCAGTACTCAAATATCACTTATACATTATTACGATAAGGAACTAGTATAAATGAAATAAATAAATTCCCAGTTTGATGATATTTTATACAAATGAATAAATTGACCTACTGTATCACCATGGACGTCACCTATTCTCTTTAATAAGAATGATTATGGTTAACATCTCGTTTTTGTTTATTATAGAAGGGTCAATCATGTCAGTCAGTATATACCAATGGCCTTAATTTTTTCCATTATCCACATTTCAATGGGTGAGGAGGAACCCTTTAAAGCCATGAAGTATTAGAGATAGTTCCATGACTCATAGGTCATAGAGAGAATCACCCATACTAGTCAACATGGAGAAGCTCCTCCCTAGAATATTTAATGATATCAGCATTCTACCATCGTAGATCTGGTCATATTGCATTCCTATTTATGTTTTCATAATCCTGGCACCGATATAAATGCCATACCCTCTCGTTCTTCAAAATATTGTTATCTTTTCTCTAGTGGATGTGCCTACCCTAAATCATCATCTAGAGCCCTTTGCATTGTGTTTTGAAAAGAAAATATACATAGTCATGTGGAATTAAGGCATTGGGGTGGCCCTAAGGCCTTATGAAGCCCCAAAGGACTTCAGAGACAACTGGTCAGAAAGCCTTGATTTGCCCAAAATCCTTCCAGGACCTGAGGACAACTCCGTGGGCTAGAGGCACATATGGATGAATTATTCCATCCTATAGAGTACACAACAATACCATCTATAGTACTGTTATAGTACTACTACTACAACCAAGATATATTCTCCACCAGTATTTGATCTCATGTCTCTTCGATAAACTTTTAAATCCCTCGCGAACTTGGATAAGGCTCAAATGATGATAATGAATATGTATTTGTTTCAAAATATTGATGATCTATTCGCCCTTTCTAAAGAGGAAAATATTTTCACAAATATCGACCTATGATCTTGTTACAATCAGTTGATGATAAAAGAATTTTACATTCAAAAATCATCCACTCAATAAAGGTACAACCAATATGTGCACCATGTCATGGCCTTTGGTCTGATGAATGCTTCTGATGTTTAAATGTCTTTAATAGAGTGAATTTTTATTGTGTATTTTGATTTCATTGTGGTCATCTTTGTAAATTAGATCCTCATTTTCTCTATCTAAGAGGTGAATCACATGAGTCATCTAAGAATAGTTCTGAGTTTGTTGACAAATAAACAAATTTATACCACACATTACATTTGTAATTTTTAGATACGGGAAGTAATGTTCTAGGGACATGTGGTGTTGGTACTATCTATATTAGTTTATCCTAAAAAGGTGAGGGATATTATGAATTAGAAACAACAATAGAATTATTTTGAGATTCAGAGCTTCTTGGGTCTAGTTGGGTACTACTACATGTTTGTTATGTAATTACCAATGTTGGATACTTTGGTTAATTCTCTAATTTGGTAGGGATTAAATTTTTTTTTTGAATGAAAAGGGTTAAAATTAGTTTGTGGAGATAAAATTTATTATTAATATAGTGCCACTGTTAAATCTTCTAGTGGATAAGCAAGGAAATTTGGCCTTAAATGATTCATTTGGTTCAATATTGGAATCATTTTTATATAGGGTGATCAGTCATTGATAATAGATCTATTCATTGTTGTCCACATGAGAATAATTACCCATCATGTGACCTTTAATATGAAGTAGTTATGCACATTCATAGGTGATGGTTGTTTTAACTTTATGGAGAATGATTTACCTTTTATTCGAACAACAAGATATGGAGTTTAATGTTCTCTAAAAAATATTTCAATATCTCATAGAGTCATTGGGTGGAATACCTACAATATTTCAATTTCACCATCACCAATACTCCGTGGAATGGGAATTTCATTGAATATTTTTTTAGAAGCAATCATCCAACCCATGAAGAGAAATAATATTTCGAAAAGTGGTACTTTATTGATCTATTTGTTTATAATAATTCATTAGTCTAATTATCAGGAGAGGAGGTTTTCATGACCATTGATCAGTTGAAATATGTACATCTCGATTTGATTCTTTGTGATCAATAACATAATGAGGATTTTCATCGCATTAGATACTCTCCTACTAGTCGGGATACATTTTATAATTATTCATTCTCCAGAAAGTGAATTAATTAATTTTAAAACCACTTATTGGAACAATCATTAATATGGAAAAATGAAATGGGGATTTCCAATGTTCTATTTGGCTTGTGATTCCCAGATCTGAAAATATTATCTATGAAATGTGTCAGCACTTCTGAGGTCCAGGTATGATATGATCCAATGTCATTTTTTTTCTCGTTAGTATACAAGACAATAGTTTAATGGTGAGAACTAGTAGCCTTCTAGTTTTTTATGCCACCTCCATTACATATAACGATGTTGTTTGGGATCTCTATGGATGTGGTGGTTGGGTTTCCTCATACCAAAAGGAAGAATAATGTGACATGGTTTGTGATAGATTGTTTGACAAAGTTTTCTCACTTCTTACCCATTAGTGATATAGAAAAATCTGAGGAGTTATGAAATATCTATTTGAAATAGATCATTTTTATGGAGTTCCTTCTGCTATAGTATCTAATAGGGATCCTTGTTCAAAATATAATTTTATAGAGGCTCCATGGATGCACATGGAAAATAGGTTTTATAGAGTATGACATACTATCTCCCATCATATTGGTAGATTGAAAGATCTATACAGATTCTTTAGGATATAAATTTTGCTTGTTTCCAAACATTGGAGGGGTTTGGGATGTCATTTGGGGTTTGTTGAGTTTAGTTATAATAATAGTTACCATTACATGATTATAATTGACCCATTTGAGGGCATGTATGACATGCCTTACATATCATTAATATTTTGGTTGGATGTTGGTGTTGTTCCTTGGTTGGACAGAGCATGGACCGAAAAATGAAATAAAAACATCAATTGATTTTATAGAGGAAGATGATGTCATATAGCCGATATCATTTCTATGAGGATCGTCATTGTAGTCCTTCAGAAGTCTCATATGGTGACTAAGTGTTCTTGAAGGTTTCACATAAGCTGGGTAATCGATAGCTTTGGATTTAAGGGAAGACATCTCCTAATTTTTTGGGAATTTTTAGCTTATTTAGATGGAAGGGAATGTTTCATAAAATTTTAAAATAATACTATATCTAATGTTGATACACAATATCTTCCATGTTTCCTAGCCGAGAAAGTATCTCTCTGATCAATATCATGTTCTGAGTTGGAATGGTCTTGAAGATGAAACTGATTTATCTATGACTAAATGGATAGTTTAGATAATTGATTCTGAAACATATGTAATTATTATCAGGATGATAAATTTTTTAATGTGAAATGACATCAATGTTATGATACTAATGAGACATTGGAGACAGAGGCATTGATGAAAGAGTAGTGGAATTATTTTTTGGACATGTAGGATTTTTCATAGGCTTTATTGGGATAGAAATTTTCTATATTGGGGAGTTTATAACATCATGTTATTGTTTTCAAGTATTCATAACCCCCACGCACTCCAAAAAATTATAAATAGCTTGTATTGGGTATCATTAGTTGGAGAACTGAGTGAAATCTTGAATGTGTTTGTTGTTTCTGTGCTAGAGAACAGATAGCGCACTATTTACCAAATTGTACTCCCTCATAGAGAAAACAAGAAAACTGAGGAAGTATCCAATGAAAATTTGGAATATGATTATAAAAATATGCACCCTCATAAGAAATAACCATGTTTCCCATTTATAATTATATTATGAATTTCACACAATTTCCTAAACCATGTGCCTCTACTCAAGAAAATGTACCTGAATTTATTTAATGAAAAAATAATATTTTAATCAAAAAACTACAATTTTACGTGTATATGGATCCTTAATTTCCCCATTAATTTTCTTCTTCCTCCAAAGAATCCAGGTAATATTATTGGGCCCTTAGACCCCTCGAGGACATAATCCAAATGCTAAAGAACACCCTTCTATTTTCTCTAAGTTGGTTTCCATATCCCGATCACATTCTCCCATAGTTTCTCTCATCCACAATTGGGTACCATGATCCCCATGGTTGATTGTGCATCACATAACAACTATTTTGGATATTAACCTTTTTTTATTTTTATGTGCTCATTTTTGTCATTCTCAATTGGAGTTTTTTATGTACAACTTTGTGATTCGAGATCTATTCATCCAATGTTAGGTGGTTTTGTTTTGACGCCGAATTTGTATTAACACTAAATTGTTTTTTTAATTTCAATTGATGAAATTAAAAGATATTTATTTATTTTAATTAAATGTATTTCAATTGGGATTTTTGGAAAAACAAAATTCATATGGATTGTGGTTTAAACATTGGTTTTTGTCATGATTTTTGGGAAACACCAAATAAAATTGAATAAGGGGGTGTTTATAGAAATTATTAGAATTTAAAATCGTTAATTTAAATTAAGTATTGTTTGATATTATTTCTAAAAAATTTTGGTATTTAATTATTGAATGGTTTTGATGGAAATTTTTAAAATACCATTATTCAAGTGAATTGGGAGATCGTTATTAAATTGATTTATTTTTTAAAAAAAATTAATTTTTTTAAATTAAATTTTTAAAAGTGAATTGAAAAATCACATGAATGTTTTCAAATCCTTATTTGTGAAAAATGGCTTATATTTATTTTTGATAAAAACCTTAATGGTATATCTTGGTGAAAACCATGTTTTTAATTAAAAACATGATACAGTTTTTTAAGGGGAAATTTGAATATTTGGATTATATAATATAATGAATTATATTTTATGATGTATTAATATAAATTTCCCATAATATTTTTATATCTGATAAAATGAAATGATTAGGTTGTTAGGGAGTTATTTTTGGAATCACATTATTACTGAAAAGTTTTGAAATCATCATATCATTATATCACATCCCTTGGGAAATGTTCACATTTTCTCCTTGGCCTTAGGCCAAAAATTTCTTATGTACATAATTTTCGTTCCATAGTGTGTGGTCTATATTCCCTCAAACTATCTTAAATAATTATGAATATGACTATGTTTTTCACTTATTTGTATTTAAAATGATTATATATGACATTTTTTTAAATTTTATTTCAATCCTTGTGATTTATATAAACTATTTTATATAATAGTGTTCTTTAATCCATTTGTGAAAAGTTCCATATTTGTAAATCAGACATTGATTAAAGGTAATTTCATTGTTTGAAATTGTTTTCAATTTTTTTAATATGTGAAGAATATGTTTCTATAGTATTTCAATTTTTTAAATGCAAAGCTTGATTTGATTAAATATTCCTTTTAAATGCCAAACCTATTTTTAAAAATAAAATCAATATAATTTATTTGGATAATATTATATTTCGATATTGTTATGGAATATTTAGGTGAAATAATACAAGGATTCAAATCACACACAACTTGTGACGTTGGGATTTTGTAGATTATCCCATTCCATATTTGAGTAGGTGAAATGCATATCATGGATGTGGTTTTTGTTGCTGACCCACAAACTTGGTGAGTTTCCTCCTTAGAGATGTTGGTAGTATGTAGTCTAGATTTATTGGGTTTTCAAATACGTGGTTGTAGTAATTTTAGTTGTAATGTTAGTTTTAATTTAGTTATAGTTATCCTAGTAGAGCTTTTTTGGTTTGAATTACTGAATTTTCTATTTATTTTCTCACGGTTAGTGGAAAAATTGTTCCCAACTTCATTCATGTGTAATGTTAGGTGCTAGATGATGAGCCTTGGGGATATATATTTCTCATTAGTCTATGTTAGGACATGATCATTTGTTGGGTTAACCGGGTACATGGGCTGGTTTGTTACATATATTGTCTTTATATACATTGTTTTTTGGTATATTTAAATTTATTTTTTAATTACGATTACATTGATTGATGTTTATCAATATATTTTCAACAATTATATTTTTATTTGTGAATTTTTTTATCATTATCGATTAAATTAATAAATACTGATAAATTTATTTCTTGAAATAAGTATATTATATATTTATTTATGTGAATTTACCTTCCATTAACTATGGTTTTTACGAAATGAATGAGAATATACTTCTTTTATTGTATAGAAATACATTTTATTGAAAAAATATCATTTATTTCCTTTTGTGGGAATATATTGAATTTAATTTTTGCTAAATTTATCAATTTTTAGATCATACCATTTTCTAAATAATCATATAACAATATGATAAAATAAAAAATTCATATTTTTCTTAAAAATTTAATTTTTTGATAAATAGTCCAAAATATAGTTTTTATGAAATAAATTATCATTTATAATATCACCACAACATAAATACGATAATAAAATTTATGAACCATATATCATAATTATTCTATGATAAGGAGTGAATGTATCATCACTCCCCCATCCCTCCCATCTTTCTCACTCACCCTCCCTCATCATTTTCTTCATTCCAGGGTTTCCAGTAGAATCCATCTATACTCCTAGGTTTTTTCATTTAGTTTGTATTATTCATATTTTTCTACCCCTTCCACAACAAATCCTAGGGTTCATCATACTACTTTTCTTCCACTGAAAGTCCGCTATCGATATTCCCATTTTTTTCTCCCCTATTCAGCATTGGGGAAGGTACTTTAGTTTTAACTAAGGGTGATGCTACTATTCTATGAACTTGCATTCCACTGTTCACATCTAGGTTGGATCTGGAGTGATGGAATCACATAGGTTTTGGGAATGAGGTTCAATGGATATGGGTATTATCAATGCCTTACATGTTTCCTCCTTCTCATTTTCCCTCTAGGTTTTTATCCCAATTTTTCATCTTTTTCTATCATTTCATTTTTGAAGTGATTTTTGAGCTCTATGTAGTCTTCAGTGTCGCTTTTGGTTATGTTGGGAGGATATCTATGTTGGGTTCGGTATTTGAGTTTTGTCAAGGTCTCTTCCCACCCTCCCAAATATGGCTCTAGGTCTCCTCCAATCTCACTAAGGTGGATTTTCATGGTGGTATTCCTGGTGCCTTGGGAGGTGGTTTCGAGCGGTCTAGTACATATCATGGTGGATTCTACTTCGTGGGATCTGGGAGGGTTTAGGTGTTGGCTTCATTGTTTCTGCTCATCGAACTAAGGGTTTTCATGCTTCTCGGAGGACGTCATCGGCTGTTCTCTAGGGTCTTTGTGTGGATATGAGATTATGATTGTATTAGTTCTCTTTAATAGCAATTCTCGTGGGCGATAGAGGGTTCTTGTGGTCATTTCAGACGTCAACAGTGGGTTTACTAGCATGATGCTAACAGTTTTGGAGCCTCAATGTTTGCTGCTTCTGATACTCTTTTCATGTTTTCCAATGGCCTTCTTAATGGAGTGGTGAAATAGATGGTGTTCATGATGGTTGCAATGATGATGAACTTCTATGGTTTACTTCTGGGAGAGGTAGATGGTGGCATTGATAGAATGTTGACGAAGGTGGTTTAATGTTACTTATTTACATGGTTCTAGGTCATTGTGAGTTGGTCGGGTGAACACAGCTTACATGGTTCGATGGATTGGTCTGCTGTGTGTTTTTTGTGTCTAGGGAAAGGTGAATGTTCTATAAATAGAGGTGGTAGGTCCACAATTTGATGAATTTTGATTCTTTATTTGACAGTTTTTGAAATTTTATTTTTGGATATTTTGTGTATAGCGCTATGTTTTGAGTTTGTTGTGGTTCCAGGTTGTTTTTTGCAGATTTTTGAACTTCTAAATTTCAAATGTCGTCTGTAATGTCTTAAGGGGTTATTGAGTTTGTCATTACTAGTGGCTCATTTTTTGTTCCAACTTACCAAAAAATTTGTATTTAAATAATTTATAATTATATATTTGTCTTCTATGATAATATTTTAATAAAAATAACACAAAAAAATTAAATACAAAAAAAATATAATGTTTCCATGATAAATATTGATGTCATTTTCAATACCCCCATAATTCTTATTTAGTTCATAAAATGAAAAAATTGGTGATCTAAAGATAATATTTCAGAAGGAATAACCCTTTTATGTAGTTTAATAATTTATATGATAATTAGTATATAATATAGAGCAGTAATCATAAATTTTGGTTTTATATGACATGAAACATTTCTAAATTCTCTTCGTTTTATATGTAAGGAGAGAAAAGTCAAAATATCATTTTAAATATATTTTTAAGACATATATGTTAATAAATATAGATATTGAATGATAAAAAATTTAAATATATGTTTAAAAATTATTTTTACGTTAAAAATTCATTTTTAAATATAAAAATTATTAACATTTTCTACAAAATTTACACCACATTGGAAGAACATTTTGGAAACAATAAGAAAAATTAAATAAATTATTTTAAAATTATTTAAAATGTTTTTATATAGATGAGTTTAGATATCCCAAAAACTTGTATAGACTTTTTATGAATATTGTATAATATATGTAATTATATTTTATGGTGGTGGATACCATGTCATTTTTAATTTTAGGATAAGTTGATAATAATGAAAATGAATGTTATTGTATTTCATGGAAACCGAATTTTTTTAGTTTATTTTTAATGACCTAAGATTATATAAATCATAAATTGCGATTTCATATGTAAAAAAATTTCAACATATGATCTTTTTCATTCCACTTGGTATTTTATAATAACATTATTATCGCTTAAAGACTCAATAATTAAGAAAACATCATCGATTTTTCATATAAAAAATAAGCTCATTTCATCAATTTATATTGTTTTCTCTAAAACCTCTCCCCAAATACCTCTATAAACTAACATTACAACATTGAAGAGCCATTATTGTTTCCATAAGTCTAATATCCAATATCATTCAAATTATTTGAAAGGGTATCTTCAAAATATGATGGTTTAACTTAGAATAAATCAATTTCATTTAATTTATTCTTCAAACTCCTTCAAAACCTATCATTGACATTCTGATATAATAAAATTATTTTCATCATTAAACATGAACTTTATTATGCCAGGTTTAAAACCATTCTCCATCTGTTTATCCATCCTGCAAAAAATTAAAACACCATTCTAGCATCTGAACGGGTTTCCACCTAGACAAAGCGATGTGTTTGGTTTTCCATTTCCACCTCATAAGAATGGTTATTATGATGGTTTTAATTAAGATATAACATATTCCTGAACAAAGTATAAATTTTTAAATATATAATACCAATTATTTTATTATATTATGATCAATTTAAAATGATAAGTTTATTCATGTGTACTTGTATACAACCACCTTGATGAAGTGATGAGAATAATTTATCATATTTTCTATTTGTGGATATTTCTAAAATAATATAAAATGTATTCAAATGATAATAATTTCATTATTAACTTTATAGATGATATTTATTAGTGAATTCTTTAAACATGGGGAACACACAGATATAGTTTTTAAAATACGAATCAAACGTCATCAAAAACTCTAATATAATATTAACTGATTAAGTAACTAAAAAATGTGTTCATTAATTAAATAAAAATGGATAATGATTAAATGGTGAATATGAAATTTTTATGTAAGTAAATATATAATAATATATTATTATTCAGGAGTTAAATCATGTATTATGATATATGGTATTTGATATATTGTATTCATACTCTAAATTCCCATTAATTGAGACCTTAGTTATTCTCCCCACATGTTTTTTGTTTACTGGTGTAAAAACTATTATATATATAAATTTTCATTATATTTAAAATATTATTATTTTGAAAAATCATTTAAAATTTCTTCCATGTAATATTTCATTGGATCAAATGTTATAAAGTATTACAATATTTTTCATTGAAATATTATTTTAATAAATTAAATGTTTTTCTTAAAAATTTTCTGCAAATCCATGTCCATTATTATGATTAATTTATATTTTTATATCTGTGTTAAAAGACATTATAAACAATGTTTTACATTCTTTATGATTGTTTTAAATTAAAACATTTTAATAATATAAAAATGGGTTATTTTTTATTTTTTGCATAATTTTTAATAGAAAACATTATTAACAAAAATGAATGAATGGATTATCCCATATTCAGGTCCATTTTTCATTGACAGGTCTCCTCTAGAATTTTTGGAGTTATTTTTTAAAAAATATTTTAGCCACTATCTAAGAGATTTTAGTGAAATATTATTGAAATAAAAGTGTTCGTTAACTATTTTATTTAATTTCTTTCGTATATGTGATCAAAATAATATTGAATGATTTTATGTATGGAAATGAATTCTTATATGTCATTATAATATGATATATTCATTGTAGACTATTTTTTATGATGATTAATAATGATATTTCTCTCCAAAAATTGGGTAATTATTACATTCTCCAATAAATTGTGTTATAATTTTATGAGTAGCTTATTATATTATAATATGTTCTTATAAGGGTTATATAATGAATATATACATAGAAAAATATATGAATTATCTATTATTTCTATTCAGTTATCATATTAATATTTTTTTTCTTCAATAAATAAAATGATCTTTTTTTAATGGAATTATTTTTCCCTTTAAATATAAAAGGTATGTTTTTAAGAAAATGTTTTTCATTGGTTATCAAATTTACTAAGAAACACTCATGATTGTGAGTTTTTCCATTTTGTTTTATTCTAATGTGTTTAATGAAAAATAATGTCTAATAAAGTTAATTTCATCTATAATTAATCAACTATTTATGCTCAAAGATTATCATTTAATGAAAAAATCTCATATATGATCTTGTGATTTTGAAGTGGAATCATGAGTTTTTTTCCTTTAGATGTCCCTTCATTGCTTTTTATTCTAATCCAATATTTTTAAAAACATTTTTTAGGATGATTTTAAAAAATGTTGTAGTCAAGTAAAAAATCATAATGATTTTTAATAAATAAGACTTTTCTCATTTTAAAATATTTATATTGTTGAAAAAATGGAAACCAAGTGGAAGTGTACTCTTTTTATTATATGGTATTGTTATATAAAGGTGGTTAAATAATACATTAAAACTATAAACCATAATTGTCCTCAATATTTATGAAATAATTTTTTTGACTAAAAACTATATATTATGTATTTTTTATGGATGGGTCCTTTTAAAAAATATATAAAGGTGTACCTAAAACCTGATATAGTTTTGATGGATATGAAATATCACTTTCATCAACCCTCTAGTGATAAATCCTAAAACCTATTATCTCACCTTATAAGCATGAATGGATGAGAAATCATAACAATCCATCATGATATATGTGACAAAAACCTAGGATAGTCTATAAATTTTGAAGACACTCACTCAATGTGAAATTTTCATGAAAAATAAACCTCAATGGTGAAAACATGCCATGTGTGTTGGGGGTGGTGTTCTAGAATGAACTATTTGTATGATGATTACATTCATATTTGAATATTTTTATATTAATAAAACATCTTAATACATATTATTCATTATTGTCTATGTTATTAATGTAATAATTTCACAGGTTATCTATCATGTTGATATGGTAATATCAATTACCCGTTATGATGAGAGTCATAAAATACTATGGAAATATTCTTCAATATAGCTATATGGGTGAATACCATATTGTGATGAGATACATATAATGTTAACTATTGGGTGTGAGTATTCAAAAGATAATGTGAATTCTTATCAGGATGTTCACATTGGGTAGTATCCAAGATGGATTATTATGAGAACAATGCTTCTAGTAGGAATTCCTCTTGGTTACATGTCATTGTATTTTTAAATCTGTGAGTATGTTTAAGAATCCTTAGACTTTAAGATTTCTATTTATTTATGTTAGGACCCACACACAATGATATTTTTTTTATTTGTTGGTAAGGTTGGATATGTTGGGTGTCTCATGATTGATTTTTTAATAATTAATATTTTAAGGATGTGTTTTTCTCTTCCATATTTATTGAATTTGATATCATGACGCTTTTTTGGAATATAACTGGAACACCTTGACCGATGTTACCTATAGTCAGTGAATTATTACATAACATTGGCATGATAACTGTAGATCAAGTCTCGAATGACTGATTATTTTAGTATCCTTGGAAGTACTAGATGCATAATTTCATTGTACCATACATTATCAAATGAAAAAAACATTATTGTGTCTCCATTGAACACTCTTATATCCCTTTTCTAATTTTTATTGGTCATTCATAATATATCACTTCAAATCCGAGAAAAAATAAGACATAAGAAAGGGGTGATCTTAGATGCTTAGTAAGGATAACATCATATTAGAAATTATCATATATAATCACAAACGTTTAAGACAAAGTATGAGACTAAAATACAAGCCTATTAAACATTAACATCAGAATACCATCTAAAATATAAATCACATATTTACATTTACTTATTCACATGGAGATTAACCTAGTAGAATAATCACATGTAATATCAATAGTTAATTTCATAATGATGGAATGCAAATACCAAACATCATAACCATGTATTCATGGCCCCTTGCCAAGACTAAAAATAATTTTTTTGAAGGCATTGTTCCAAGACACAAGTTTTTCTATTGAGACCCACCGATTCATCGAGTATCCATAGTGGGTTCCACCCATCACCCACTATGTCCAATTAATTCCTCATATGAAAAGGGTGGAACATAACAAAAACATTTGTATTAAAACTATCATACCAAATGTTAAAAATTTAACCATAAACCATGAATGGTTCAAAAATAGAACATATACGGTCAAAGATAACTCATTCAATACAATACAGAAAATTGAATTATAAAAAATCATCCAAAAAAAAATTAAGGATATTTACATAGATGAAAAAATCATTGAAACTATTTTAGAGAAATATCCCTTTTTTCTTGAAAACATTTAAATGTTTAACTATTTATCAAGAAGTCATTTAAAATATATTTTTTAATCATAGTGTCCCATACAACTTTGTATATTTTAAAAGTAATTTTAACTTTCAACCATTTTTCCCATATAAATAAATCCGTAAAACTATTTTTAAAACATGGACATTAATGAGAATGAGTTGGAAAAATAGATCATTAAATCAATTAAAATATTATTTTAGTTAGAGTTACTAACCAAATGAGAGACTCTTGAATACAAATAATTGAGGTAATCAAAAACTTATAATATAATGAGAATAAAGGGATTCATGATATAACATGTAAAAGTACATCATATACACTATATAAAAGGGAATTGGCTCTTAACAACAATGTAGTATCAATGGAATGTAAATTGAGATTAAATCCCTTAAAAACGATGTATCCTTAGGTTAAGGATAAATCAATGACATAATTATTTGTGAAAATTATATATACAATAAATATTATTGTTTATTCAATGTCAATAAATCAGAGTACATTCACATATATTTCTGTATAAACAACATCGATTACATGGATGTTTAACTCAATGAATAGAAGTTGAGTTAAGATTATTGTTATCAAGTTCATATCCATGAATTAAGAATTTATTGGATAAGTTTATTTCCTCCAAAATAAACCTTAGGAAGAAAATATGATCCTTTTTTTCCGCCTAGATTAGATTAGGTATTTTATTATTATTTTATTTATAGTGTTGTTAAAAGAGTTAAATTCAATTTTTAATAACAAAAAAAATTTAATATAGGGATTTACATTTTATAAACTAGACAATAAGTATTAATTAGAAAGATAAAAATATTTTATACACAATATTATTTTATTTATTAATTTTAGACATGAAATAATTAAATTTATTTATGAAACAATTATGATGTCGTAATTACCTTATAAAATAAATATTAAAATAATTGATAATATAAATATCCAAATACATGTAAATTGAAATTAATGATGAATTCCAGTAATTATATAGGTTAATATTACAAGGTGGGGGTTTTTATATAATTTTTTTCCATGTGATAATGTATTTATGACTTTCAAAAAATACCAAATAGTGTTAAAACTGACATAAATGAGTTTCTCAAACAAATACTATATTATTAATTGATATAATATTAATAAAAATATATTGTTCATCCAAAAAAATTATATAAGGTTATATATATCAATAATGAAACACTTCAGGTTATATTGTCTTTTTATAGTAATATTAGAAACCAATTATTATAATAATAAAATACTACATGGTAAAAGTTAATCTATTAAACTAAGTGTTAAATATAAAATATAGGGTTTAAATGGTGACCTAAACCTGTATAAAAACTATTTGTTGAAATTTTATAGACATATACCCACCTTATACTCGAAATAAATCCATTTTGAGCCATCAAAAACCGAAAATGAATTTAAAATATAATAATATTTCAAGATTTTCCAAAAGTGATCCTCGCCTCTCTTATAAAAGGGAACATCCCCTTCTCTTAATTTCAGAACTCCAAAGCCATTTGGCTCAGCCAAAACCTACCCAAATAACCTCCCAACTAATTTCATTAAATCCTAATGGTCATCCATTGATCATAAATCCAACCTAAGGAGCCCTTTTGATCAAATCGAACGGAAGCACCCAAATAAGAGGTAATAATTTAATCACCTTTTTCAAAGTTATCTTCTTTTTCCACTTCCTCTTTCTTTGTTGTTTCCAAAACGAAATTATAACTCCAGTTACATCTACATAATGTGATTTTATTTTAAATATTTTCTAATCATATTCATTATTCTATCCATCATATGAATGACATAGTCACCATACTTGCGTACATATGGCTTACCGTCTCCACATCGTGGTGTATTTGATATTCAACACTTCATTATTTGGATGTGTATAATAATGATGTATAATTGATGTAGATAATAAATAGAAAATGTTAATGTTTATGTATATATGATATAAAATTCAATTATATATTATCACACCATCAATTGAATGATATTGTCGCTCATGCGTACGTACGGATTACAGTCTCCATGAACGCGATGAGATTCATTCCCCATAATAACAATTAATAACTAATTTTGATTATATGAATAAAAAATGTATAATAACTTAATATAATTATCTATATGAATAAAAAACATCATATCCATTACAAACATGACTTATTAACAGAATATATAAAGGAAAACAAATCTGATAACACCTGAAACAGTGATACTACTAAAATATTATCAACAAAGAAATATTATAAGATCATATATGATATCATATATATGTATGTGATAATTTATAATTTAATTACAAAGATTCAATTTTTATACTAGAGGGTAACATACCCTCGTCCGAATAAAAGTACAAGGAATGGGGTTTCTTATCTAACTTTTAATTTCATGATATTTCCATTGTTTACCACTCTTTTATTGGATTTGGTGTATTGTGTACTTATATTTGATATAAATTATAATTATTCTATTTATATTCATGGTATTATGTGATTAATTTTGTTCTTGTTAACTTTTGGTCTTATGACTCGATTTACTATGATTTGGTAAGGGGTTTTCATCTCACATTTTATTCCAATGAGATTTATGTTATATTAGCCACTATTTTCTTTTCTGTAGTGTATATACTTCCCATAGTGGTATTATTTTAGTAATATAACTTACATTCTGTGAATTTACATATTAATTGTAATATATTTCGTGCAGGGAGTGTATGTTTTGTAAGTTTCCAAATCAGTAAGGGAACATCTAATTTCAATTTCAACTCATTGTTTTTTACGCAACATCATGTGTTATTTTACTCCAATATTATGATTGAAATCAATACATATTTATTTATGTAGTAATGTACACTCAAAATTGTGTGGATATAATTTTGATAAAAATAATCACTCAATTGATAAATTCTCAAGTCACCGATATGAACTTGATAAGAATAATCTTAACTCAATCTATATTTATTGAGTTAAACACCCAATTCATAGGTGTTGATTTTACATGAATATGTTTAAATGTAATATGATTTATTTACAATGAATATAAAATCATATTGAGTGTATTTATATTTTTCAGACATAATTATTTCATTAATTTATCCTTATCCTAAGGATACAGTCTTTATAAGGGATTTTGTCTCAATTTACAGTCCATTTAGACTTCCTTGTTGTCATGCACCAATTCACTTTTATATGGTGTATATACTGTACATTGACATAGTATATCATGTATCCCATTATTCTCAGGATATTATTATGTTTTTGTTACCTCAATAATCTTTATTCAAGCATCCCTCATTTGGTTAGTAACTCTAACTAAAATATCATTTTAAATGTTTTAAACACTTGTTTTTAAAATCTTTCTCATTAATGTCCTTGTTATAAAATCGTTTTAAGGATTTCATTATATGGACATAAATGTATTAAAATTAATATTTCATTTAAAAGATTCAATGTGTAATGGGACACATTGATTCAAATTTTTATTTTAAACAACTTATTGATAAAGTTTCAGACTTCAATGTTTTCATGAAAAGGGGAATATTTCACTCAAGTAGTTTTACATATTATTTTCTTCTATGTCAATATCCGTCATTATTCATGATTGAGGTTGATTTATTATAACACATTCATCCATTTTTGAATTGAATGTGTTTTTTTACTATGGATGTTCTATTTTTTATACCATTAATGATTTATAGTTAATGTTTTAAAATTTTCTATGCTATTTTTAATACGAATGTTTATGTTATGTTCCATAATTTTTATATGAGGAATGAATTGCACTTTGTAAGATATAGGTGGATCCCAATGTAGCTCCCTGATTAAATAGAATTTCTCATGAGTCAAACTAGTTTCTTGGAACAAGTCCTTGATAAAATATTATTTTTATCTTAGAACAAGTCCTTGAAAATTTGGTTATGATTTCCAACATTATGCATTCCATCATTAGGAAATTAGATATGGATATTACAGGGGATTATTCGACTAGTGTAATATACATGTTAATAACTGAATGGATTTTTTTTATATTTGGCATATTATTTTGATGTTTATGTTTAAAAGGCTTGTGCTTTAGTCTTATACATTATCTGATATTTTACGATGATTTATGATAGTATCTGCTATTATGTTATCCTTACTGAGTGTCTCACCTCACCACATTCTTATGATTTATTTTTCTATGGATGTGAATATGTATATTATGAATAACCTACAGGAATAGTCTAAAGGATATAACAGTGTTCAACGGAGACACACTATTTTTGTTCTTTAATTTATAATGTAATGAAAAATGTATGTATATATATAGTACTTCAAAGGATAATAAACTAATTAGTCTTTTGAGACATGATCTATTTTGATAATTCCAATGTAATGTAATAATGCACCGACTCTGCGTAACTATGGTCGGGCACTATAATAAATATATTACTAATATTCTTAGACATGGTGTAATAACATTAATATTTCAGATAGTCAAAAAATAAAAAATCAGTTATATGGGTTGATGAAACATATCTGAAGACTTCTTTAAAAGATATTAAAAAAATAAAATTATATTATGTAGTGGTCATTAATATATATTTTTGAATGATTCAATATACTAAGTTCATTATCTGGGGTTCCATAGTCCATTTTTAGATAGTAATCCTGATCATTAGGCAAGAATTATTATTTCCAATTTGAATGAATCCTTTAAGGTCACACACTATGTATTTATATTTTCCTTGATTAAATTCAATTTGAATTAAATTAATAGAATTGAGATTATTCTCAAGAATGGTGAATATTTTTTTTCAATTTTTCATGATCTCTAAAATTTAATTAATATTTATTCACCACATTGTTTATAAAATATATTTATTTTACCAATTTAATATTTAATAAATAATTTCTTCTTGTTTTTGGATAAAGTGTTTATTTTTGAATGAATTATTTATCCACGTATTCAATAAATTGTGAATAGATATAGAATACCATGATATTTTCTGGTGATACACTACATGTGAAGCAGTAAATACGGGTGGTACATCTATTACACAATATGTGTATACCATGCCAACCTAGAACACATATTTTTAGATTACACATCATGTAGGTAGGGTACACATCGTGAAGACTGCACAATTAAGAAATGTAATATGTGTTAACTATGTAGTCAAATACACAATCAAAAACACATGAGACTAAAATCATGGAACATTAATGCTATACAAGATTTACAGTTTGTGTACATGATGTGTATATAATTAACTCCATGTTTTTAAGTACACACCAGTCCATTTGGTGAATCAAGATGACACATGGCTAGTATGAAATGTGGTATGAAACTAGATTGCATGCATGTGGTCCTATATTTTATGAACATGACGAGCGATTCACGAGTTTCATAGACACAAAACATATCATTATATATGGAGTGTAGCTATTTTTTACACATCATCCAGTCCATATATGGTATACACTGAATCCCCATGTTTTTATCCTAGGAACACAATGATCTAGTTACAAAACATATTGCCCATTAGTTCATATTGTGTAGTGTCTCAATAGAGAATATAATTTAATTTAATTTAATTTTTAATTGCATCATTAAAACCTTATTATATTGAATGTTACATTATGTGTTTGAAAATTAAGAAATTATTTTAAAATTTTATAAAATTACAATTAAGTTCATTTATTTATCTATAATTATTGGTTATTTCATTTATTTTCCATAAATTCATTTATGATGGGTATTTATAAAATAATTTAGATGGTTATAAGGAAAGACGTAATTAATTAATTAATATATTAATTAATTCATGTTTTTTATATAAATATTCAATAATGAATAGTAAAGATTTCTATTTAGTGTATTTTTCTTAACGATTGCTTGTGTGTTCCTGATCATGAGCATGACCAAGATTCATGTATCAATTGGTTCTACTTATTTTTACATATTAAATTATTTATCAATAATTATTTATTAAATAAAATTTGATGATATGTGTTCCATCCCTCCCCCACCCTTTATAATGTAGGGCATACATGTCTATTGTTTTTTTATGATTCCCTTTAATCTATAGGTTGGTTCTCATATCCTTTATGTGAGATAGAAAGGTATGTAAAAAATATAGTACCCCTAGGTGAGTAGAGGTAGTTCAAGATGTAACTATGATGATACCAAAACGGTTAAACATAGTCGTCTAGGTGGAATTTCATAACTCTTGTACATATATGAAAGATGAGTTTTTTCTCAAATTTCATAGGCTTATTTATTGTCTGATCAATAAATAATCCATTAGATATGCTCAAGAGTATGTCATTTATTTATTTATTTAATTTTGAGTTATGTGTTATGTAGTTTAGGAAAAAAATACCATGATCACATATATAAACGAGAAAATATAAAAATATGGAATATATAAAAAAGGATGATATGTTAATGGTTTATCAGAACATGATTAATCACTTATATTAAATCAATTGATATGAATAAGTCATGTAAAGTATTAAATAGGAAATAATTATTCAGGACCAAAAAACCCATCATGTTAATATTGAGTCCTAATACCTTCCATTATCTGAATTAAGATAATAACCTAGTTAAGGTGTTGGTTCGGCATATGTCGAGTGAAATTTAAATTATTATGAAGCCATAACTAAAGTAGTGGGTCAACATAATTGAATTTTTATTTGTTTTAATGACCTACATTTGTTCAATACAAGTTTGGAGGCATGAATCGGGAAAATCGTAGTTAGGATTTCTAGATTTGGGAGTCCACTCAAGGGATGAATATAATATCAAGATTGGAAAAAATGATACAAATTTCAAACATATAACAATATTTGTGGAAAGGATCATTTTAATGATGTTATTTATCTATTGGATTACACAACCAGTTATTGTAAATAATTAATTAAACTACTTCAAATGACTTATACAACATCCAACTATGGAATCCCCAACTAGGTCATGTAAATTATAAGAGTCTGAGTAAATTGCACATTGATATATTTTTAAATTCCTTGAAACTAAAATCAGTTGGTCTATCTCATGCATTTTTATTTGGAAAAATGACAAAGGTATCATTTAGTGGAAAAGTTTAATGGTCCAATGAGATTATTGAATTCATTCATACTGAGGTTTCATAATAGTTTCTAGTTGAAGCATGGGGTGAGTACTCAAGATTCAAAACATTTACTAATGACTCATGTGGATATTGATATTTCTATTTATTGAGGCACAATTAAATGTCTATTAATATATTTGAGGAATAAAATAATGATGTTGATAACTAGTATAGTAATATAATTGTAAAACTTCACTCAAAACATAGTGGATAATATATAAAAAATGACTTCATTGACAATTTACTATATATTTGGTATCCATAAATACTCACTTCCCTATATAAACATATATGGAATGGTGTAAGTGAGATCAGGAACATCACCTTTTTGGAGTATTGTGATAAATGATAAGTCATTAGAGTCTTACATTATCCTTTCGGCGGTACATGTTACAAACAGTATAATAAATAATAAACTGAGATAAAACTAATGTTGAAGATTGTATTCCATATTAATTTTTTAGTGGAATGAAACAATTGTTATAATAAACTACATTTGTGGGGTTGTTAAAATTTTATTAAGGCATATTTAGGTAAAAGTATTCACCCAATGGAAAAAGTGTATCCTTTTCTGAATTCCCATGAATCCAATGGGATACTACCTATACAACAACTCTGATAAAAATTTCGTGGTTGAAAAATGTCAAATATTCCTTGAAATGGAACATATACCTAAAAGATATCGTGGGAGTGGAATAGACATAAATTAAGTACCAGATCAAGATACACATGAGTTGCCATAGGAAAAAATTACTCAAATCTCATGGATGAATGAGATCCAAAGACACAAGTACTATGTAAGAGTTTAAAATAATTTTTAGAATAATAATGGTCTTGTTTACTAGTCACTAAGGATGGTGACTCATTATTAGTTGAAAATAATAATCATGTATCTTATAATGAATTATTATGTATCATAGATATATCCATGTGACACGAAATAATAATAACATAAATAGATTATACGTAGAAAAAACTTCTTTAGATTTTTTTAGATCCTCTAGTTAATTAAATCCCATTGTCTGTTAATGAGTATTTGAAAAGAAATTGGATACACATTTACAAGTATGTACATACATGTAATGAATTTTTATAAAAATGATTAATATATCAAATATTAAATTCCATCATAATTCTACTTTAGATTATAGAATTCTATGACTATGACATTATGAAAATGGATACAAAAAAATAATTAATTAACTAGATCATTTTGGAAGATGTAAATTTTCCACAACCTAAAGGGTATGTGAAACCAAATAATTCTAAACATATAGGAATATTTAAAAGATCCATTTATGGATTTAAGAAATCATCAATGTCTTGAATCATTTAATGAATCTATGAAAAAAATTTCTCTTATAAAAAATTAATTTTATATTTGTGTCTATACGATGTTTAGTGGGTGTCTATTAAATTTCCTAATAAATTATTGTTATGAAATATTACTTGTTGAAAAAGTTATTTGTCTTACATAATGGTATATCATAATTTAAAAAATGATTCTTCATGACAGACATAGGAGAAGTAGTATATCTTTTTTGGATCAAGATCCACCCTGATATATTCTACATGATTCACTGTCAGTGTTACAGTACATATATTAATATGATATTGAAGGTATTCAATTTAGAAAATTTTAAGAGGTTATTGTTTCCAATTACATGTGGAATTCATATTTCAAGTTAAATGTGTCATAAAAACATGAGGGATTACAAAATATTCATAGAATACTAAATGCATCTTTGACAGGGTTATTCATGTATGATATTATATGTACAATGAAATATGTCATACAATCCACTAGCATGGTAGGAAGATATCAATAAGACGAAACTGACTGTCATTGGATGGAAGTTAAGAATATCCTTAAATATTTGTGGCATATAGGGGATATGTTAGTAGAATGTGGACGAGATGATAAACTATTCATAAATAGATATGAGGAATATAGTTTCCAAACAAATCAGGATAGGATGAAATTTCCAATGAAATATATCTTCCATTTAAATAGAGGTGTTATGGGACAGATGGTAACAATGTATGTTTCAATAAAATACTCTATAATATATTCTAAGTATATTTTGTCTTTTGAAGTAGCTAAAGAGGTAGTATTTATTTTCATATTCACCGAAGGCCATGATGTCTTACCTATGAGTAATGATACTATCACACTTTATTTTGATAATACTACAGTTGTGGCCCTTCCAATGAGAAATGGACACATCTGTTGATGATGCACATGCATTAGAAGTATCATATCTTGAGTTATTTCTTCAAAGAGGTGATGTTTCACTGAATAGAATATCTATGGATGACAATGTGATGGGACCCATGAATAAAGCATCGACTCTATAGAAACATGATTATAATGTGATTTCAAGAGGACAAAAATCATTTCTATTTGGATATAGTCCATATGGGTGTTTTTTGAATAAAAATTCTTTTAAAAATTGTTTTATCTTTTATTTATTATATATAAAAATATTTTAATATTAATAAATAAACATATGACATATTTTTTGTTTTTCTGCATTACATTAATCTAATAATTTCCAGGTGTATTCTTTACATTAATAATGTCACAATTGTTCCCAAATATGATGTGATCCATTAAATTATATGATCATATTCATATATTTATTTCAATATTGCAAAAAAAAATTATAATGGGGCACATAGAATATTAAATATTTTGTATGAGTACTCAATATATAATAAAAATTCTTCTAATGAAGTTATCACTTGGTCATCTCCAAGATTAGAGACAATTAGAATAGACTCTCTAGTTGGAATTCTAAATGTTTATGTGAAATCGAATATTCATACCTCCTTGTCAGAGTAATAAGTCTTAAAATTTAAGATTACATTTAATGCATGTTACAAATCTGAAATTTGGATTAACTTCTCAAACCATTATGATGATATTTCATGGTGTTGATTGATGTGTTGGGTTAACAATTATTGATTTGTAATTGATTAATAGTATAAGAAATTATTTTTCCCTTCCATATTTTTTAATGATTTCATATTAGACAATTGATTGGAACTGAACCATCACATTAAATTCCATTTTTATGGTGTAATCATGTGTTTATTTTAAATAGTGAAAAGTCGTATCATTAA
Source organism: Viscum album (assembly GCA_963277665.1). Classification (NCBI taxonomy): domain Eukaryota; kingdom Viridiplantae; phylum Streptophyta; class Magnoliopsida; order Santalales; family Viscaceae; genus Viscum; species Viscum album. The sequence continues at coordinate 962,750,589 of OY728133.1, read as the reverse complement.
TATAGGGTGATGACATATTTGTGAAACTATCTTGATGATGAATTGTGAAAATTGATTATATAACACATTGACCATTTGATTGTGATTTTCAACATTGAAACATTATGTCCTATCTCTTCAGTGACATTTCCCATTACTATATAGTAATTGTGGACTTTTGGAAAGCCCACCTAATGCCAATGAGGAAAAATATTAGAGAGTCTCACACTAAGTGTTTCTATTTATCCTGATTAAATTGTATATAAATTTAGATAATGGAATGATTATTATTCACAATATCTATAAATATTTTAAATCAAGTTATATTTATATCATAAATCATATAAATATTTATTCAACATGTTATGAATAATATATATATTTTTTAATAGTAAATTTACTAAATAAATATTCACTATTTTTTGGACAATTTATTTGTTTATGAATAAAATATTTATTTAATTTTCCTGTAATTGTCTAGGAGTTGGAGAAGAAAAAGATATCGTACCAAGATAGTATTAATTTAATATGGGGAAATAAAATTTATCATTTCTCTGAACTAGTGCATGATGTAAAATATTAATAATAATATTATTATATGGAATGTTCTTGGATAAATATTATAATATAATTTAACATATAATATAAAATATGATTAATATTTTAACCTACACCCTATATTTATTACAATATTATTGAATCTATTGTTCAAGGTAAGTTGAAAAAATTATAATTGAGAATCATTATGAACTATGATCCCCTCTATCAGATTTTTCTTTCCTCTTATCAATAATATGATGATCTCCTTCAAGATTGAATATTATTGAGCCATCATGATGAATAAAATGAAATTATTTATCAGCCATGCTAGCACCCTGGTTTCTATAAGTGATTCTTAAAATATCAACGGAGCATGATTGGGTCGCCACTATAGAAATTCTACACATTAATAATATAAGTGCAATAATGGTAATATAAAAAATGGTTTCAGTCAATTAGAATCTTCTTTAAATAATGATCCTCAGATTAGGTAGTATAATCTTTAGATCTAACATATGTTCACTATGGAATAATCATATTTGGGTTTTGGGTTCTCTTATTTCCTTATTAAATTGAATGAAATAATGGGTAATTCGGTATAGAACATGATTTTTTTGAATGAACCATTAAATTAATATAACGTTTTGGGTTATTTCTCCACCAAGGTGCTTCTTTTGTGCCTGAAACATTCAATGTAAATGCCGCTAGGTGCACTGTGTTTCACTCTAGGGAGGGAGAGGGAATCCTTCACTATCAATTTATGGTCATGTGTGGGTGTGATAGAATAATACATGCTCCCTCATATAGGTTAATTGATCATTACCTATCATGAAATATATCCTAGCCCAGTGGTTTGGTCAACTATGTATGTTGGTCTATGTACTAATATTGTCTATCTTTTTGGGCCATGCACTATCTAGTTCATCAATGTTTGATACATTCATTAAAAAATTTTAATAAAAAACCTCATTTATTATCTAATATGGGTTGTCATCAAATCTATGTGGATTGAACTACTAGGGTGGTAAGCTAGCCCCCCCCCCCCATTCCACTCATCCCATAGTGGCCATCATCATGGAAACTCTCCATCGGGTCCACCTTTAGCATCACTATCCATTGATACACCAAGACTCCCTTACACATTCAACCTGTTTGAAATAGAAACAACCATATAAGGGTTAAATAAAGGTGTTATACATGTTTATAGTTTTATTCTTTACTTATTAATCTATTTCTTTTTTATCTTTCTCCAATTTTAGTAGGATTATATTCAATCTCTTGATCTTATTCTCCAATTACCAAAATAATATGTTGAATGTAATGAATACTATTTATATATGTTTTAATAGTTTCACCACTAAATTATAATCCAATGAAAACACATTATCATTATGTTTATGTTCTATATAATTAGAACTTTTTACTATGGTTTTTAGGGATTCGAAAAAGAATGAATATCAATATTAGTCAGAAATCTTATATACCCTTATGTGTGTACTATAGAAAATAATGTCTATGATATTTTAGATATGATTATACTGTCATTAATGTTTTTTGACATGAGGTTCAATATAATTGTTTAATAAAAAGTGGGTCAAAAACGTTCTAGAATAAGCCAGCACATGAATCTCTATCTCTAGGTAGCGTCTCTTTTAAGATCATTCTTTATTGCTCTCCTTTTTTTATAAGTCCTGATAAAAAAAAATTTTGGGAGTTGAATATTTCTTCTTTCCGCTTCATCCACCATACGAGATAATCCTACTTTTATAATGATAACTATATGTCCCCTAAATATGATCCCAGTTAAAATACTCCACTTCACAAAATAAATACAATTACCCACATGACGATTTATGGTTTCATATATTCTTATATAGAAAGATATCGTAATGGTATTCCTATACTTTTATTTATCCTTTATCATCAATTATAAATCTAGAAATAGAACATTTATACCATTAAATATAATTTTTCCATCTAATTTTAACTTAATGACATCAAATATGTGTTGTCTCCCCAATTTCTTCATTATTGAAAAATCTGATAAGACAATGGAAGAGAAAACTATTTTAAAACAAGGTATATAAATACATACCACTTATCATTCTCTCTTATAATCCACATCTAGATTCATATATTATGTTCACTCACTTCCTCTTATACTATATTAATCTTCATTTGGAAATATAGTTCTCTACATTTTTCACAAGAAGATGTATTAATATCACATAGAGTTTCCCTTTATTTTCATTTCTCTTTAGAAAATAGGATATGGAAATATGATTATTTAGATATCCAATCCTGATTATATACATATATTTTTTATATAAATGAAAATTTTCCTCCATGAATCAACCATTAATGATGTATATTTCCCCAATTTTAGTTTAGCTTCGTGATCTTTTCTAGGTGGTTCATGATAATTTTTTGTGAAAAAAGGCTATGTATCATAAATAAAACATTTGATAAGACATCATGAAAGATATATATTACACCTATGAATAGTATTTAAAATAAATTCATATTAAAATATCCAAATATAAAAATACATATCTGAATGAAAAAACATTCATTACAATTTCATAAATGAGTTGGATATACTTTTTATTTTACCATCATCTATAGTCACAGTAAATATCTAAAATTATACAGTTAATAAATCCCAATATTTATATTTGAATATATACATTTTTTCCTAATTTTTTCCCTATATAAATCCATGATTGAGTTCATGATAATTAATCCTCTAAAAACCTATGGCATGAAGATCAACAAAAATTCCATATAATTTCGCATATCAAGACCATGATATTCAAAATTCATATGCATGAAATCTCATTATACATAGGGATACTATCAATGTATCATTTATACATGTTGTTTTTTTAGTTTCAATTATCATTTAAGATAAAAATCTATAATTACAGTATTAACTGGACACATGGTTTCTTCTGGTGGGCCAAAGGTTTTCATAAAAATAGTGAACACATACCAGTCCTTTTAGGTTTTTATTCCTTAGAGCATCACACTCCAAAAAATCAATGGATCACCAGATGATCCTCTTAGATCATCAACCATGTCTAAACAAAATTTAAGTGTTATGAATATGGAAATTTCATTCTAAAGATTATTTTAAATAATTGACCAGCCACTAAAAGATAAAAATTCAAATTCCCCTAGTAATTCCAACGATTTCATATAAAATGACATTATTACCTATAAACATAAGAACTTATTATTCCCAATAATCATTGGGTAACCAGAATATAATCTCCTTACATACTCGGGTCAAGAATCATTGCAACAATGGTTGTTTTTCTTTCAAATTTCTTTCACACCTCCAAACATCACATTAATCAAACAAAACATGAGATGCTAAAACATGATCCATTACACATTATTCAAATTGGATCATCAAGATGGAACATACCTCATCTCTTCATACTAAATAAGTTATTTTCTCAATATCCCAATAATCACCTATCCTTTGGATCTACCTACTATAGGTTCTATAATTTAATGGCCAACCCCGAGCCAAAGTACATCGAACTGTAAGAATTTCCTATTCAAACGAGACCGTAGTGATCTAATGTTCCTCATGTCATGATTATCATATTGAGGGGAATTTTGATTCTCATTTGACCTCAATTATCCTTATTTATAATAATTTACTTGAAATTTATTTGGTTATATTAATTATACTCACCTCATCTTGACAACATTACACAAAATTATTTATCATGGATTGTGTCCTTCATAAAAAAGGAAACAAGTTGTGATGACATTAACTAACTGTTCTAAAAAAGAACGGATTAGGAAACTACATTAACTAAACCAAAAATAAAACAACTACATCTAAGGAACATCATTTATTCAAAATGACTTCCACAAAAACCAATACATACCACCTTATTGAGTCTCAAGACAAACCATTCATTTATATTATCATTCCTTTTCTAAAAATGGGGGTACACCTGATCCATCACCATCGGATCATCAAAAAATTTAATTAAACATATAAGTATTGATGGAGTTTGAAGTAACCATGAAATCATAAATAGGATTCCCAAGAGAGTATCATATGTAGTATATTTTTTGATATTTAAAAGTGATATGTCCTTACACAGAAAAACATCCACATATGTAGGACACTAATTGATCCCAATGTTAGTAAAGTGAAGAGTTTTATAGTTTACATGACTCCACCCATGCCATTCTTACATGGGAACATAAGTATCAGATATGACTAACCATTTATCTAAACTAACCACAATGAAAAATACTATCATCCATAGAGTTCACATTCCCAACCCAAGAACCTTTAAATCTAGAACAACGTAAAACCAATACTATCATTAAAAATATCAAGTGATATTAGTTTGGGGAAATTATATTCACTTTTAAAATAAAATAACTAGAGGGTTTTACTGATTTTAATAAATTACCCAAGACACAACATCTACACTAAAATGATGTGATCTATATGGTTTCGGAAAAACCATGACCAACTTATATATAGAAGAATAGTCGAATCATCTGAGGTTGATTCCCCTCGAAGAATATTGGTATCACCTATAGATGCTTCATCTTAAATTAATTTAATGAATTCAACACCTAAGCCATCCTTTGATTACTCTATCATAAACACCATAGTCCATAATTAAGGAACACCACTTTAGAAGGATTATTTTCCAGCCAAAAAAATCATCATTGTGATTCCTCGCAAGCACTGAAATGTTTTGAAACTCACTAGCATAAAGGACAATAAAATGAACCACCAACCATTTCAAAATGGTCATCATTAGTTGTGTTATTTCTAATTATATGGTCATGATAACAAAAATAGATTTCATTCTCAACATTTTATGAGTGTTATGGTCATTGGATTTTCTAAAAAGGATATCATTCCATACCCCACTCTCCATAGAGCACTGAACATAAGATATGGATGTTACCAACCCACATTTAAAATTATTAAACCAAAAAATGACATACTATTCACATAAAAGTTTTGTAGTCTAAAAGTAATTAAGACATAAACATGAAACTTCGCCCATGTTATATTTTTACACTCTGTATTATCAAGCATAACACAAAAAACTAAACCAACAAGCTTGTCATAAAACAGATTCCCTTTTTTATGTCATCCCAAGAATTTGTATGAGGTAGGTTATCTTATAGGATTACGAAAATCTACCATAGATATGACTAATAATGAAATCATTTGAGCTCAAGACTTTAAAAACTCCGACCAAACTCAGATAATTTTCTACGTTATTTGTAATCTTGGAGAATACTTCATGTATCAACACATACTAACCCAAGATTTATTACCTTGAAGTATTGAAAATTAACACTATCCAAATGATAATCCTCCAAATGAATGCATTGTTGGATGACCTAAAAAATAACCCCATAATCATGTGATCCTATTAGACTGGTAAACAATCTGATGTCGTCCTATATAATACAATACAAAAGATGAAGAAACATTGTTTTAACATAACTACTAATCAACTAACCATTCTCTTGGTATTTATATCTTTATAAACTAAATCATTACTTGATGCTCAATCCCATAAAACTGGTAAACCCCACATAAACACCCATCAATCCAATTGTAATTTTAGAAACTAAGATTTCTACATAGGGTAACAACGCCTAAACAACACCACATGTCGGAAATAAATCAAAATAATTTATAATGGATTTTGGTCTATGAGGTCACTACCTACCTCATGAATGACCATTTTAAAAGAAGATCGGTTTGAACTTATATATAGTTAATTCCAAGGATAGGTTTGAAGGATCAATCTATTATTATTTGGGTTTAATGAAGTGAAGAAGAGGCCTATGGGTTACAATCAAGTTCCAATTTCAAGGTAACTACTCAATGAAACAATTTAACAGTAACACCCTAAGATTTCATAGTATGTTATCTCTTCAATGTAATTAAATAACATGCGTTTCAACCAACACTGAGGTCGAGCGCACCACGACTAACAAACTAGTCATTCAAAAACGGTTATGGATAGTATTAACTTCATTTTGAATTTTATATACAACAAATAATTTTAACATCCATATTATGTGTTTCATAGATATAATATAATAACAATTTCAATTTTTCAGATAATGGAAGTATTTATCAGAAATTGCAATTTTACCACCTTTTAATGGTGAAACCTATTTAAATACAATATTTGACACTTAAATATTCAGTTTTTAAAATGTAAAATTATTAATTAGTATCGAGAAATTAAAATTTAGTTTTCATAAATTTTTTGGTATTTCTCTGATAAATTTCTTTTTTGGTGAATAGTGAAAAATATGAAATTTTAATTAAAAAATTTTTTTTATTAAAAATAATTTATAGTGTTAAATTATTAATTTTATTGGTTTTGAAATATAATTAGATTATATTTTTTTCAATTAATACAATTTAGGTTATTATAATTAATTTCACTTTTATATTGGACATAAACATGTGTCAATCTTTTGGTAGATATTGTTTCTTAAAAACAAACTATTTATTTTGACAATGGGAATTAATTTTAAATTAATTAATGCCACTTCTATGTTTTTAATTTGGTAAAATAGACATCATTTTTGAATTCGGAATATCAAATATACTTTGGCTGAATTTTTTATATTTTTCTGAGAAACATCATTTTTTGATGAATAGTGAAACAACTTAGTAGTATTAAAAAAACTGTCATTTTCATTTAAATATAATTTTACAGCTTTTCTGAATTGAATTTTGAAAATAAAAAATACAGTGTTTTTATTGTTATGTATAAAATAGTTCAATAAGATCAATATAATTGTTTTATGAATAGTAACTTTTGACTTTTTTACTGTTTTTAAATATAAATATGGTAATTAAAGGTAAAAAAGAAAATCATAATAATAAAAAATTACCTTAATTCATTTCCTAGCATTATTTTATGAGTCAAGGCCAACTATGAGCATCTTTGGGTCGATTTTGGGACCACATGGAGCCACTTAAGAGTAATAATTACAATTTATTTTAATTAACTTAAAGTAATGATAAAAATAACTTAAAAAAATATCTTTTTGTAAATTAATTTTTAAATGGGGCTATATAAGTTATAATTTAGACAATAAATATTATTTTGAAATCTAAAACGTTTTCATACATCATGGTATTTTTTTTTAATTTTTAGGCAAAAAATAAATTAAATTATTTTTGGCAAAAAATGATGTATTATTTAGGTCATTAATAAATGATTTAAATAAATAAGATTATAAAAATCAAAATTACATCCAAAACATTTAAAAAAATTAGGATGAATTTATTTCTACCATGAGTTATCTTATCTTCAACCTTAACGAGTTGGGGACCATTATAAATCGAAAATTATTATATACTAAACTAATATTTTCACACTTTTCTAAAGATCCCTCCCCCATTATAAATAGACCTCATTTCAAACACATTTATCATACCTCTCAAGCCCCTTGTCCCATCCAAACCCTGAAGAAATAAGCTATCAATATCACCCTCTTCCTTCTAGAAGCCTTACCTTAGGAAGAAGGCACTTAAAAAAGTCATTTTGGTTCAAACCAAGGGGAGTTTCCCGAATTTAAGGTAACAATTTCTCTTAAATTATTTTCTTTTAATTTTCTAATCGAACCCCTAAAATAATTTCATTCCTTTATTCTATAACACCTCCAGTATAAACAATATAATACGATTTTTTATGAGATGGATTTGATTTACACATACATATACCGCCATTTAATTGGTAATGAACATATTGTTTCTGTGGATGGAAAACTAACGCCTCACAAAGCGATTAATGTTCAATTATCTCCTACCAGCTCTTATGGTGGCCATTATGAAGTAAATGTATTTATATATGATATATATTATGTTTATCTATTGTTTATTTTTCATTATATTTAATTTATATCATACCTTTATGATTTCCATTATTTGAAAACGTGATAATTCCATTAGAGGAAGTTCGGACTACTGCTCACTCAAAGTGATATGACTCGTTCTTACCATATGAGGGACATATAAAGGATAGAGTTTTTGAAATTATATATGATATTATAATGGAATTATAATATAACTATTAATCATTATGATTTCATTCAATTAAAATATGAAATAGAAATGAAATTAGCGTTCATGCGTAGGAACTTCTAACCGTCTTAATGAACGGTGCATTTCATTTCTTATCTCCAAATGTTATTTACTATTTTAATAAATATAAATACATGATATATATTCTCTATATGATATCAAAATCATGAATATAATTCTGGAGATAATGGACTCTTGACCACATTGACAACATGTAATTATAAGGTGTTCATTTTTTATTCAAGTATGAAATATCGACAAAACAACCAATATTAACAATAATGAAAAAATATTGTTTATAACATGGTAATATGTGATTTAAAAGGAATAATAAACTTGAATAAGTGTTCTTAATCAATTATACATTAAATTAACATTATTATTCAACAATAAAAAGGATCAAATAGGTCATGTCGGACATGAGGTAAAGAGTTTCTTATCTGTCTTTTAATTCCGTGATATTTCCATTACTCACCACTTATTGCATGTGGTGTATTGTGTAATGCCATTTGATATATATTATCATGACTCCATTTATATTCATGATATTCTGTGAATGATTAGGTGGTTTTTAATTTTTGGTCATATAACTCGATTGATTACAACGTGGTATGGTTTAATTTCACAATCACTTTATTATCTGAGGTTGTTTTTACGTAAGTATCCACTAAGAACTCTTTATCATCCACATTCGTGTTTTCTTAAAAAAAATTTCAAATCATTTTTACTATTTACTAGACTATGGGATAAAGTCATGTATAGACATTTTTGACTTTTTATAAGATGTTTATAAAGGAATATTTCTGTCGTTTTCCAAACAAGGTACTTTTTGACCTTTTTCGTCAAAATTAATCTAAAAATGTGTTTTAACTTATATGGTTGGTGGCACTATTTTCCGCCATTATAACATTATTGAAGATTCCCTTACAATCTTAATATAATATTTTCAAAATAAATGTTTTCTTTTATAATTATAAGACATTTAAATGACTTCAAAATAAAGAGAGATATTTCTCTAAAAAAGTTTTGATTTCATCTATCTCAATATCCTTTGATGGATTTTAAGCTTTTTGGAAGTTGATTTATTATTATAAAAATCATCCAAAGAGTATTGACGATTTTTTGATATTTTTGACTATGTGTCGGTTATTTTTACACCATTCATGGTTTATAGATAATGTATTGACATTTTTATGATTATTTTAATATGAATTTATTTTCTATGTTTAAACTTCTTCATATGTGGAATGCATTGGACTAGTATGTTCCGTGTTGGGGAACGGTAAAAGTAAGCCATTAGGGTTGGGGTCCAGTTACAGTAGACCCTCCGGGTTGGAGTCCTGTTAAAGAGGCTCACTAGGATGGAGTCCACATACAGAGGCTCTCCGGGTTGGGGTTCGATTACAGTTATCCCCATGGTCCTGGCATGAGGGCATGACACATAAATATAAGTCCTGAATTATGCATTCCATCATTATAAACCTGGATATTGATATTTCACATGATTATCCTACATGTAAATAACAATCTAAATATGTAAATGACATTATTTTGTTGTATATTTTCCATATTTTTCTGATGTTTAACCTTAAAAGGCTTTTATTTTAGTCGAATACATTGCCTTAATTGTTTATGATTATTTATGAATGTTTTGGATAAATTATTTACCCTTACTAAGCATATCATCTCAACCCTTTCTTATGTTTTATTTTCCTAGGATCCCAAGAAGTAATTTATGTATGAGATCCAGGTTTAAGCTAAGAGAACAATGGCATTATCAAAGGATTTTTTTGTATGTTAGAAAGTGTAATTTAATGTATATGTATGCTATTTATTTTCCAAGACTTCTAAACTGACATGTCTTTCGGGATGTGATTCCTTGTAATCATTCCAATGTATTGAAATAATGCACCGACTTTGGGTAACTCGGTTCGGGGCGTTACAGTTAGTATCAGAGGAAGTTTAGTAAGAACCATGGAAACTATATTTAGAGAAACTCTGATTATAGCACATAGCCCTAAGATACACATTGAGGACTACTATATAAGAACATTCTAGAATCTTGGAAATATAATTATTATGTATGTTTTCCAAGAAATAAATCCGTATATGGATACGGGAAGGTAGAGGTGGCTCTGGCACAAATGTTCATAGAGGTGAATCCCCAAATCACCACTTTGAGCTAGACTCGAACAAGAACTAATGCACGACAACGTGCCTTGCTGCACTTTTGGTTATGAAACTCTTAGGGGAAATGCATAGCATAATTCTCATATACACACAAACCATTATTAAAGATTTATGAGTACATACTTCATCAAATAATTTTTATTATTATTATAGATTATATCCATAAAATGTTCAATTTATGTTAAATTTTTGACAAGTTTGAAATTATATAAAGTGATTCATAAACTAATCTAGTGGAGGCCATTTTTTGAAATGGAGCCCAGTAGATGGAATGAGAACTCCAGCAATACACATGATACCAACTTTAAGAAGGATCCAATCTTTCATGGTATTAAGCCAACATTTAGAAATTAAACAGTCTTCCATTTATTATAATCTCATAATGAAATTGTATCATGTGTTTTTAAGATATGAAAATTATTTCCTGAGTTATATGGATTTGAAGTGATGCTGGAGAACAAAAGGATGGTAGAGAGAAAGTCAGATATGGGGAATAAGGGAAGGAATGATTTTTTCATATGTGACATGTGTGGAAAGAATAACCTTGGTAAATTCATAAAGGGAATGCGATTTTGTTATAAGTGTGGGGAAAAAAGACACCAAGTACATGATTGCAAGTGTAAGAAAAATGATTCAGATGTAAAATGCATCATCTTCAAGGTGTTGGGACAATACGCGAATCAATGTCCCAATCATCAGAGTATACCTAAAATTATTCTATTGGATAATAGTCAAGTTATGATACTACCTCATATGAAGTAAAATGACTAGTGTTGTTATGTTTTTTTTATAAAAAAAATTCATTTGAGTGTTGTATCAACAATATACTGGTTATATGAATTATGGAGATAAATAAGGATTGTACTGTAGTACTATTTTATTGAGGATTTGATATTATATGAATCTATGAAAAGTGACTTAAAAATATACTACACTTTTTGGAAAATAAATTGTTGCAGGAAAGGCATTCATTAATATGGTCCTGATAATGAGGTAGTGATTTTGAAATAAGAGATAGTTGATTTCGATAAATTATATTTTATATTCTTGAGTTCCTTGTAACTGATAAATAGTTTTTTTATTTCATCATTTTTGGAATATTAAGATTTTTTTGATATAATTAATATATCAAGTATTCTATAAAGAATATGGGAGCATGAATGTAATAAATAAGTTTTTACGGTAATTTAGGGTGTTAAAATTTTCTAAAAGAATACACGATGAAGGTGTTCATATGTTATTACGTGGAAAAAAGGATCTTCATTATTTCTATCTTCCATAAAAATTATAGAATGTGAGTTTGGAATGAACTATTTTTGATAAGTATAAATGTTGGAATGGATTAGTTTTAAAATCAGATACTATTGTTATAGTTTTTTTTGGATTTTTATAAATAGGATAACCCATAGGTCAGGCGACAACCAGTTGCATTCGACAAGGCCATGAGACATGAACCCGTAACCGAAGGGTGACAAGGGTGTATCAATTACTGCTGGCCTACATGGTGTCCCGGAGTGTATAATGTAGTTTCATTTTTAAATGTTCTGATATGTGAATTATAAAATCAATAATTTTGGAACCCTATATGATTAAGATAAATTGATTGTTTTTTTTAAATCTTTTGGAGTGAAAGATGAGTTTGTGGAAATAATTAGTTGATAGATGAAACTCTACTTGTAAAGTATATATATATATATATAATTTTTCTTCCACTTATTCTATTGATAAAATAATTCTTAAACTTTAGAGAAGGGATCTTAAAACAAAAAATTTGTTATCCTAATACCCTATGTCTTATTGAACAATTGATATTTTAAATCATCGTAGATTGTTGGATTTGAGGCACCTAATTTTACAAATTTTTGGGATTGATGACCTCAATCACTCCCTATATATATATTTTTTTTCCTCCAATTATGTTTCTCTAATTGCAACCAATGTTCTCTTATTCAAAACCCTATGTTTTTTGTGACTATTTTATTTCATTTTCCCTCTTATAGAGACTAAATTTTATTAACCCTATTTTCGATGTGGGGTTTCCACAAGGGTATTTTCTATTTTCAAACTCTTATTTTAGAAGAATAACTTCAAATTGAAAGGACTCAATTTATTGAAGGAGGGGAGAATGTAACATACTAGGATTTCACAGTATGTTATCTCTTCAACGTAATTCAATAACTTGTGCTACACACAACACCGAGATCGAGCACATCATGACTTACCAAACTAGCCTTTAAAAAAATGGTTATGGACAATATTAACTACATTTTGAATTTTATATACTCTATATAATTTTAACATCGATGTTATGTGTTTCTTAGATATAATATAAGAACAAATTCAATTTTCAGATAAAAGAAGTATTTTTAATAAAATTCAATTTTACCACTATTTAATGGAATAACACTTTTTTAAAACCAATATTAGACACTTATATATTCAATTTTAAAAAAAAAACTTATTTAGAATCGGGACATAAAAAATTAGTTTTGATATTTTTTTGGTATTTTTCTGATAACTTTTATCTTTTGGTGAATACAGAAAAATAATAAATTTTAATTAAAAAATGTTTGTAATCGAAATAATATATAGTGTTAAATTATGAATTTTAAAGGATTTGAAGTATAATTATATAATATTTTTATCATTTAATAAAATTTAGATCATTATAATTAATTTCACTTCGAAATAGGACATTGACAAGTGTCTATATTTTGATAGATATTATTTCTTAAAAACATGATATTTGTTTTGACAACAGAAATTATTATTAAATTAATTAATGAAAATTATATGTTTTGAATTTGGTAAAATAAATATTATTTTTGAATTCAGAATATCAAACATATCTTTGGCTAAATTTTTGTTATTTCTCTGAGAAACATTAATTTTTGATGAATATTGACACCACTTAGTTTTAGTTAATAAAACTGACTTCTTCATTTAAGTGAAATTTTACCACTTCTGTGAATTGAATTTCAAAAATCAGACATACACGGTTGTTATTAGAATGTAAAATGTGGTTTAATAATTTAAAAATAATTTTTTTTGAATAGTAATTTTTGACTTTTATTTACTACGGTTAAAGATAAATAGGGTAATTCAATGTAAAAAGTATATCATAATTAAAAAAAATTAACTTAACAATTGTCCAAACCTTATTGTATGAGTCATGGCCGACCATGGGTATCTTTGAGACGATTTTGGGACCACATGGAGCCACTTATGAGTGATAATGACACTTTATTTTAATTAACTTAATGTAAAGTCAACATTGACATAAAAAAATATCTTTTTGTAAAATTAATTTTTAAATGGAGTTATCTATGTTATCTTTTCGAGTATAAATATTCTTTGAAAATAAAAAAAGTTTTCCTACAACATTATATATTTTGTTATAATTTCTATACATCAAATAAAATAAATTATTTATGACACAAAAATGACGCAGTATTTAACTCATTAATAAATTATTTAAATAAATAACAATATAAATATTAAAATAACATCAAAAACCGGAACAATTCTTATTGAAAGAATTTATTTCGACCAAGAGTCATCTTATCTTCGACCTTAATGTGTTTTGGAAATTTCAAAACCAAAAATAATTATATAATAAATTAGCATTTTCATACTTTCCTAAAGAACCCCTCCCACCCTTATAAAAACCACTCATTTCTAACCCATTAATCACACCTCTAATGCCCCTTGGCTTATCGAACCACTACAAAATAAGCTCTAAATATCCCCCTATTACTTATAGAAGCCTTAACTTAGGAAGTAGACACTTCAAGAAGTCCTTTTGGATCAAACCAACGGGAGTTACCCGAATTTAATGTAACAGTTTCTATTAAATTATTATTTTTTATTTTACTTCTCCAACCCTAAAATATTTTCATTAATTTATTTTATAACAACAGCAATATACTAACTATTCTAGGTTGTATTTCTGAGAATGATTCGAACTAAAATTACACACACCTACACTTAATGGTTAAAGAACATACTATTTCTGTGGATGGAAAACTAACGTCTCATGAAATGATGATTGTTCAATTATCTTCTGCCACCCATTATGGTGGCCATTATGATGACAATGTATTTATATATGACATATATTATGTTTATGCTTTCATTATTATTACCTATTTTTAATTTATATCACACCCTTATGATTTCCATTATGAGTAAACTAAGAAATTTCATCTGAGGAAGTGCGGACTACCGCCCCCTCAAAGTGATACGACTCATTTTTACCATACATGGGAAATATAAAGGATGGTGTTATTGAAATTATAAATGATATTATATTATAATTATTATATAATAATGTATCATTATGTTTTCATTCAATTAAAATATGAAATAGAAATAAAAGTAGCGTTTATGTGTACGTACGACTAACCGTTTCCATGAACGGTGCATTTCATTTTTTATCCCCAAATGTTATGTACTATTATAAATACATATATATACTGGATATATATGATATATATGATAACAGAATCATGAATATAATTCTATAGATAACGGACTCTTGACCACATGGACAACTTGTAATTATAAGGTGTTCGTTTTTTAGTTAAGATCCAAATATCAACAAAATAGACATTATTAACTAAAATTAAACTTGAAAAAGGGCTCTTAATCAAGTATAAATTAATTTAAGTTTATTATTCAGGAAGAAAAAGGAACAAACAAGTCATATCGGACATGAGGTACGGGGTTTCTTATCTCACTTTTTATTCTTTGAGATTTCCATTGTTCGCCACTTATTGCATGTGGAATATTGTGTACATCCATTGGATATATATTATCATGATTCTATTTATATTCACGGTATTCTGTGAATGATTTGGTGGTTATTATCTTTTGGTCATACGACTTGATTTATTACAATGTGGTAAGTTTTAATTTCACAATCTCTTTATTATCCAATAATGTTTTTACGTAAGTATCTACTAGGACCACTTTATCATCCACATCCATGTTTTCTTATATATGTATTTCAAAACATTTTTACTATTTACTAGATTATGGGATAATGTAATTTATACCCTTGTTTGAATTTTTATAGGATTTTTATAGAGGAATATTTCTGTTGTTTTCCAAACAAGATACTTTATGACTTTTTCGACAAAATTTAGGTAAGAATTTTTTTACCATAAATGGTGGGTGTGGCTGTTTTCTGCCATTATAATATTGTCGAAGCTTCCCTTAAAATATTATAAAAATATATTCAAAATTAATGTTTTATTTTATAATTATATGACTTTTAAATGATTTCATAATAGAAAGAGATACATCTCTAAAAAATGTTTTTATTTCATCTATGTCAACATCCATTGACGGATTTTAAGCTTATTTGAAGTTGATTTATTATGATACAAAACATTAACATTTTATTGAAGGTTTTGTAATATGTTGGACTGTTTATGGGTTACCATTCATGGTTAATTGATAAAGTATTGACATTTCGTATATTATTTCTAATATGATTTTTTGTTCTATTTAATCCTTTAAATATGAAAAATGCATTGGAATAGTATGTTTCAGATTGGGGACTGGTAAAAGTAAGCCCTCCGGGTTGGGGTCTGGATACTACAGACCCTCAGGGGTGGGGTTCAATTATTGAGGCTCTCTGATACAGAGTCCGGTTACATAAGAACTCTAGGATGGTGTCTGATTATAGGTAGACCCTAGGTCCTGGCATGAGGCCTTCACACAGAAATTAATGTCAGACATTATGCATTCCATTATTATGAAAGGGGTTATTGATACTGCATGTGATTTTTTGACTAGTTGAATATCCCGGTGAATAAGTAAATGACATTATTTTTTTGTATCTTCTCCATATTATGAAGATTTTTAATTTAAAAATGCTTTTGTTTTTTTCTTATACATTTCCATAAAAGTTTATGCTTATTTATGAATGTTTTCACTAAATTATTTACCCTTACTGAGCATCATATCTCACTCGCTTCTTAGGTTTTATTTTCCCAGGATCCCAAGAAGTCTTTTATGATTGAGAAGCAGGGTTAAGCTATTGGAATAATGGAATTCTCCAATTATTTTTTTGTGTGTTTTATGATATAAAGTGTAATGTAATGTTCATGTATGTAACCTATTTTCCAAAACTACTAAACTGATTGTCCTTTCGGGACTTGATTCCTTGCAAACATTTCAATGATTCAAAATAATGCACTGACTCTAGGTAACTAGGGTCGGGGCATTACATTAACTGCCACTAGATGAGGGATATCATATGGCCACCACGTTATGGTTTTAATTGATTCAAATAATTTTTTTACACTTGACCATTAAATCTTTTAAAGGAATAGTTTTAAATGTTCAGTTATTAGCCATAAGGAAACTATGAATTGGATATTTAATTAGATAAATCCACATGGTACTCATGAAAGTCTTATTAAAAATAATTTTAAAAATTATTTATTTCACTGATATCTTATCAATGATATGAGATTTTTCACATTAATTTCTTTATATAAATTTTATTTATCAACAGGGATTTTTAAAATTATTCCTACTTAATTAATATTTCAATTGAAATCTATAGATGAAAACACACTTTAGGTTGTTATTGGAATATTAATTAATAGAATCCTAGAAAATAATAACTGTCAAAAGTAGATTAAATGTATTGTATTAGTTAAGATATGGACTACTTGAGTAACATGCACTAAACAACTATATGTCTACCCATTTAATCAGGTAAAAACACATTAAATGGTCATCCATAGATATAAAAGATATACCCTTGAGGGGTGAAGTTATAAGAATGAAATATAAATTAATGGAGACATATAAGTGTTCTTTCATATTTAAAATTGTTCTATAAACCATAGTATATTACTTAAATAATTAATTTTTCAAAACACCCTTATCGGGTTTATCTCATAAGAAAAAAGAACCATGAAATGCCAACTTTGATCGAGTTGAAATAGTCTAATAATAAACATTCTCCAACTGACCTAATCAAGTAAAATTCTGCATTTAGGAATGTATTCATATGGGCCATCATTCCCCAGTTATTGAGGTACATGACCTTATATATGAAACCATTAATTTAAGGTTAAAATTTAATGATCAATTATATTTAAAATATTCTCTATGTATATAAGGGACATAAAATATGGATCGATTGTATGTGTCACCATTTTACAATATATAAAGAGAACATACGCATTATAAATTAAAAATTTCATCCCTTCTAATTTCAATAAATATTTTTCATTCTATGAAACCAAGGATATATGGATTAAACATGTTATGAGTGGTTGGTTAGGGGTTTATTATCAATCAATGTTGGAAAACACGATTTAGGTTCATGTTGATACTTTTTGAACAAATTTTATACTACATGTAAAATAAAGTAATACATTAAAAGATTTAGAAAAATGTAAACAAGATAATAATCACAATGTATTGGAAATAAAATATTAAAATCCACTACCAAACAGGGAAACAACCAATCATGGTACACAGATAAACATGCTAATCATAGAAGAACAAATCACAGAAGAATGTTATACAGGAAAACATACTCTGTAAATAAAAACTCCTGTTGCACAAAAAGTATGAAGACCAGATAACTAAGAATGAATAAATCTAAGCATGTTATTGATGATCCTATGATGGTATATAATATGTTTTCTAATAAACACAAATCGAACCTAAAAAACATTTATCTAATAAATTCAATCAGAATGGCATAAAATATTGATGAAATAGAATTTTATAGGTATCCATGATAATTCATGTATTGATACATAATTTTCATACTGAGCCAACTGTAAAATGAAATAAATCACACAAATTAGTAGGTAAAAATGGCACACAAATCACTAAATGTGAAATAATAATCAAATGTAACAATAAAGATCATGAACGATAGTCCCTTCCTTGACCACTTTGAATTTTCCCCCTGCATGGGTAGATGACTTCCATATATGAATATTTACTAAGGACTGACGCCTTAATAGTATTGTGTATACATTCAGAAAATAGTAGGAAAATTGACAACAATATTTGACACCTCTTTGTAACATCCTGAATTCCCTGATTATGAATCTTGTAGTCGTACCGCTCACTTTATTGAATCATGTCTTCCTCCTCATATGCTAGTGACTACCGACTAGCATTATTGGTATCATGCTTTTATGGTGGAGACACTATACCCTGATGATAAAAGTATCATATAAATATATTAGTTGATTAATAAATCAAACATTAGAGTATATAATAAAATTAAATATCAAGTAGTTGATAAATATACTTTTCAATATAAACATTTCTAATTCCTAATACACCCATGCATGCATGACCATATAATAATATATAATTTAAATCAAAAAATTACTATAGGAAGTATTATATAATATATATAATTGAAATAAAAATAATAAAATACCAATGGATAACTCTATAAGATTCTTTAGTACCATCTCAGACATATGCTCAAATTTTTTTAGTATAATAAGCAACACAAGCAATAACACCTACACATGTGAATGTGAAATCTTATTAGGTACCCCAATGCAATGGATGTCCACGAAGGATGAGGGATATACTTTATAGGCCCCAACCAATCATTTCTAATCCTAATACAGTATATTAAAATAATTTAAAACCTTGTTAAATCAAAAAATAAATTGGTTATTAAATAAATAAATATGCATATGGGAACAAGGTACATAAGGACTCCTGGAAAACAAAACCTGAATTAGCCTAATCCATAATGAATCATAACTATGATCAGCCTATATATGTGTGATATGGTTGTATAGATATTAATTCAACATTAAACAAATGTCAATATATGGACGAAACCACAATCATTTGATTTCTATTAACAAAAACATCATTGAAAAAAATCAATTATTCCATATTTTTTAATTAAAAAGATATCATTATAATTTTTTAAGAGGTTCTTTTAGATCATAAAATGTGATATTAAAAGAATCTCATCTATCACTGTATGGTTCATATAACTTCCCATTACAAAAAAATGAGTATCCATGGTGTTCCTTGATTGGAATCCATTGAACCACTCTCAAATGATGTGAAGTTGAATCCTCTCTAAGCCCATCCCAGGTATCTCACATTGGGGACTAAGTATCACGTGTGGCCTTATGGTACCATATATATAATAATAATGACCATGAATCATCTCTTGAGAGAATTATATAACTCATATAGATGTAGAAAAATTTCCCAACAAGCACATCCAATCAATACCAAATATCACTGATGGAATTACATAAAACAAGTGTCCTATGAGCACATCCTTCTCATTCTAATAAAAATAAATGCAAGTATCTCACAAGGAATAACAATGTCTTAAATTACTATAATCCCAGCCAAGGAATTCATTAAATGTACACCTGATTATCCCCCATTCTGTTAATGTTTTATTAAATAATTTTTTTAAATTTAAAATAGTCTGTGTCTATAAACATGACATATCATAAGTCAGCTTAGAAAAGATGGAATTTACCATTAATCGTTACAGATATTAATTAAAAATGAAATGTACTAATAATAAAATTACCCATTATTGGGACACTAAAAGTGACACTCATATAAACATGTCATTTGATTATTTTAGTGATCATTTTTGTTATGAAGGAATTCCCTGAATTTATTAAAATTTATATAGTCAGGTGGACCACTAATTGAAAATGACACCATACATAAATGAAGTTTTAAGTAGTCCATGAAAAAAGCCTAATACATTTTAGTCATCAAAAATTTATTAAGATAAGGTAACAACCACTAAATTATTTGTTTTTTACAAGGATATTATATAATGTAGGGATATATCATTCCATATTCTAGTTATCCAATTCATTATTTTGATAAGATTTCAGACCTTGATGATGGATTTTAATAAGAAATTTTTTACTTAATTTAATACATTCATGTATCACATCACTTAGGGTGGTTAAAACATGTGGTCCATGATCTTCAATTAATTCGAACCAATACACTAGGGTTACAAATTATTAGACATTAGGTTCTACAAATTTCATTCAACATTTAAGGTGTTTCTTTCAAAAATACGAGTGTGCAGTATAATGGTTCTATATATATAAAGAAATAAATTAAGTTGAAAATAAGGCTAATTACATTCTTATACTATGTAAACTTCACTCCTCATATATTGAGTCTTTATTTTTTAGGTTTTAGAGATATATATAAAGTAGAAAATTAAATTGGAAATAGTGAGAATAATCTTGCATGAGTTTAACATCATATATGTTAAAATAAACCAAGAATATAGGGAATATGAGTCATAAAAAACATATTTCTATACAATATGACAAAAGTAGGTCTAATTGATCACTATATAATGGATATGTGGTAATAAAAATAGGAGGCGATGGAGATCTCCATGTGAGCTATTGTGCATGAGTGAGATTAAAATAAGATAATGAAATACAATATGTTGGAAAGGGAAATGGTAATTCTCCACCCATATAACGACACTCACAGTTTGGGTGAAAGGATGGTCAAACCAGGAAACATCTATGATTTTTTCCATTTCCCAATGAAGGGGCTTTCTTTGTCATGCTACATGTTTTGGTTAATTTAGCATAGCCCATGAAAAAGTCCTTTTAAAAGAATCTAAAGAAACTCTCACAACCATATGGCCTAGATTTCATAGTTATAACTAACCTTTAATTCAACATGACCCCTCTTGACTGGCCACATGGTTTTTCCTACTGGGTAACATGGTTTCAGACAAACACTGAACCCTTATAAGTCATTTCCAGTTTTTGAGTTCTGAGAACCATATTTTCATGACACTCAAAGGATCACCCAAGGCACTACTAATGGATTTAAAAAAATATTAAAATAACACATTTAGATGTTAGACATCTAATAATTTAATTTCAATTCATAGTTCATATATTGGATCATTTAATAAATGGTAAAAATTCAAATTCCCTTGCGAATTTTACCTTGTCCAAAATATTGTTTGTAATAATTTTGTTTGTGGGTTTAACCACACATATACATGTCTCCTTTGGTATTGATATATCAACCTTGAATTAATTTACAATTTTTCCCTTCTATTAGAGGAATCATCTATGATACATATATTCATTAATTTAAATGTGATCATCCTTTGTATTATTCCTCAATTGTGTGTCCTTATTCAGTTATGTAATCATGTCTCTCACAACTCGAACAACCATCTTTTATTTTGTAAACTTTTATAGTAACTTATTGTTAATCAAAGAGGCCTTCAATGAATTTAACATGATAGGGGGTTGAAGAAGAATACAATATTCATTACGTTTCTTCTCCAAAATAGTAAATATTTTTTATTGATTTACATAGTTTATTATAGTGTATTTCCTCTACTTGTTTGTTATATGAATGGGGGATTGAATTATAAATTTTTTATGTTTATTTAAATTTAAATTCATATAAAAATGTATAAATTTAATACATTTAAAAAATATACAATAAAAATATTGCCTCATACTATTTTATCCTTGTTTATATTTTTTTAATCTTTGACTTCTTATACTACTAATCCCTTGGTATTTTAGACACACTCTCATTGTGTTCACCAGTCTGCATGAAAAATGTAACATTGATGACACATTTATTTATGATCCTTTTCTTCTTTATATTTTAGTAGCCTTATATTATTTTATATATTACACATTTTATAATTATCAGGAAAACCCTATCATGGATTCTATTGTGGGATTCTATTCCTTCTCTTTTATCATTTATGGGATGATCTTTGTCTCCAAATCCTTCAATATATCATGTTTATCTTTCAACATAGTGGGTAAATCATTTTTTCTTCAGTTGGATACATTACCATTCAATCCCATATCATTTAATTGAGTCTTGGGGTTGATAAATCATGACATAAATTCATTAATATAATTCATTTTCATATATATTTATTTTGAAATTTCTAAAAGAAATCAGATTTCTCTTTCATATTTTTAACAATATTTTTCATTTAAAATTTCAGGGATACTATGTATTTGACTCACCTATTTTGATAATCTCAAACAATGTTTCTTTTATATGATAATCATGTTTCATTAATATTTATAATTACTATCAAGTAATTAATATGTTACATTAATCTCACTGCTCTATCGATTACGTTTATAGTGAAAATTTTCTCTATGTAGAAGGTTACCAATAAAAGAAACCTCGAGAGGTTACTGATAATGGTTACCACAAGAGGTTACCAATAAAGGATACCGATAGAGGTTATTGATAATGGTCATCGTTGGAAGGTTACCAACAAATGCCCCCACTGTGGAACCTCACCGTTTAGTAATCAATGCCAGATCACTGCTAAAAATCTACCGATGAAGGCTACCTATCAAAGATACCAATGAAAGCTACCAATAAAATATGTTGATGAATGATACTGATGAATGATATAGATAAATTCTACTGATGATAATAGCGATGAAGGCTAATTCTACCTGTATACCGATAATCACTCTACTATAATATAATCTTTTAATTTCATAATATTATTCTAATAATTATATTCAGTGAATTTAATTCTTCTAACAGTAATTAATACTGATTGTAGACATATCAAGGGACCATATTTTGAGACAGTATTAGGTAAAAGGGAGACCACACATTGTTTACCTATTGCTATTGTCAGCCCTCATATATAAAATAGAAGACTGAGAAAGAGAAGAGTAGAGATGAATGCATGAGAAAGAAACATTACACGCTAGATTTGAATTACAAAATAAGAACACTAACACTCACACTGTGAACCCAAGATCATCACAAATTTCATTTGAGAGAATAAATTAATGACTATCTTTTGTGCCTCATTAAATATATGTGAAACCAAAAATTATAACACCTTAGTACTTTGATGATATAACCTATAGTTGAGACACTCTGTTTTGTATTCATCTTCAAGTGAAAGGCACTAATAGAAATTCCATCACTCCATGGAGTCAAGAGTTCAATTGAAAATTTTTTTGAGTCTTATAAACTCAATTTTTATAACATTTTATCTACTTTATTATTTATATTACATTTCTAAGAATTTATTTATCTGTTAAAATCTATCTCATATTCTTGAACTAGACTATACTAATAATCATCACTTTAAAACATTGTGTACACTTTTTTTCCCAAAAGTAACTGTGGAAGAGGCTGTGTGTGGCCTGTTAGTGTGTTTTTAGCACTAATAACAATGGTAGAGGGTGTGATCTTTAGACATCTTGTAATTTTTTTTGTAAATACAGATATAGGCTATATATTCTGTTTATTTTTTATATAAACATCTTGGTGGTCAGTGATCCCCAAATAGAGAGGATTAGGTTTTAGCTGGAGACTGAACATATTGGTTAATTATTCTGTGTATTTCCTTTTATAATACTATGTTTTTTCTATTCTATGGTTCTCATAATTTCAATACATAAAATTTATTTACATAAACTTTGATAGTTAGTTTTTGTTAGTGTGTATATGTGCTGAATTTAGTAAACTTTTTTCAAAAGCTGAATTGGTTCTAATCACTTATTCAACAGTGGACTAATAAAACATTGAGAAACATATTGACCAACTAAACATTTATATCTATATTTCCTTAATAAAAAGTGTTGTTTCAAAATTAGGGGGTATTTATCAACATTATTTTAACAGAAATATTACGTTGGAACACAATTCACCCCCACTTGAGTTTCCATATCGACCCACATTTGGTATCAGATGTTTCTTATATGATTATCATCAAAACTACATATCATGTTTTAAAAAATATTTTTTATTGTAATTTTAGTGGTAGATTAATGACATTACAATTTCTATCATATATAAATTTTCAGTTCTTTAAAGTCTTATTAATTATGGATAAACAAGTTGAGGGGGGGGGATACTAAGATGAAATTTTTCATTAAAAGTAATAACTATAGTCATTGGAAATTGAAATTGAAAATCGATCTATAGAGAATTGGTCCTGAAAACTAGGAAATAATTTAAGAACAACATGTATTACATATTACTACCAGGGAGACATGGTCTTAGTTAACAAAAGATTCATATAATAAAAACTATAGATAAATGAATGCATTGTATTGTACTCTAGGTGATGAATAATTCAATAAAATATCTTCCTGTAAAATTAAATATGAAATTTCGGATAATTTGGCTATTTCCCATGAGGGAATAACCAATTTCAATGAAATGATATTTCATACTAACACAATAAAATATGATAATTTTAAAATGAATCCTGATGAACCCATCTCTGAAATGTATCTCTGGTTCAATGAAATAGTAAATTCCAGTAGTTGTATAGGAGAAGTGTTTGACAATAAGGGTAAGATTATGTGATAGCTTTGATTCATACCTGATAGATGGAGAGTAACTTCTGTTTCCGTCAGAGAATAATGTTACATAAGAAAAGTGCGACTGAATAATCTAATTGGAAAAAATATGATGTTATTAGAAGAGCATAATGTGAATCATGAATCCCATAAAGAACAAAGAAATAGATCTGTTGTATTCCAGAATACTACCTCTATGAGAAATGATAAGGAAAAATTTCATGTTTCTGTAGACAATTCCACCAGTGATGATTCAGATTCTAACTGTGATGATGAGATGGATCATATCGCAAGAAGATTCAAAAAGTTATTTCGAAAGAATAATTACTTAAAAAAGTCAACTTATAATGTAATGAATGTTAGTAAAGGAAAATGGAAAAAAGATAAAAAATGGAATGACAATAAAAATAATATAGTGTTCTATGAGTGTAATTTAAATGGTCATGCAAAGGATGATTTTCCCAAAATAAAATATAAGAATAAATATGAAGTCAAGAGAAAGGGATATATAAAGGCTATGAACGTTACTTGGAGTGCTTCAGAAGAATGATCCAATGTATTTGACACTTCTGATACTGAAAATAACAATCATGAAAACCAATATTTTGTGAAAAAAAACATCTAAGGTAAGACTGAATTCTCTTATAAATAATGTTTACTATTCTAGGAATGAAAGTGAATCACGTAACAATGAAAATATGACTAATAATGAACTGTTTGAGTATTTTTGAAGAATTGAGTATAACGCTAATGAGCTCAAGGACACCTATAAGATATTAGAAATACAATATTCATTAAATTTCAATTATATGTCTTATTTAGATATTGAAGAATAAATTTTTTCTCATTGATTTAAAGAAAATACTAAAGTAATATTATCAAAAGGGAAAATAATAATAGATATTGATTATATTATTGCCAGTAGTGATACCTTGACCTAGTAGATTGGGAAAAAATTATCCTAAATACAAAACTTCTTTCAGATATCAACTAGAACATAGAAGGATTATTAAGAATGAATTTGTTCCAAAATATGGACAGTTCACTACTAGTTCATTTTCTGGACCATCTATTGAAAAAAATCTAAAGTACCTAACTAAGTGTTCATGTCTCAAAACATATCTGTTGATTATAGGAAAAACTATAAGACAAAAATGTGTTACAAATGCTTCAAATTCTATCCTCTATGGACTCATGAGAATATGAGTACCAATGGTACCTTATAATTAATATGCTTGGTAGGAAATTTTTTTAATCATATCTGTTAAAACCCAATGGTATTTGGATAGTGTATGTTCTAGGCATATGACAGGATACTTCTCATTCTTCAATATCCTAATTAACTATAATAGTGTACATGTTACATTTTGTGATAATGTTAAATGGAATATCATTGTGATAGGCCTAATTGGTAAGCAAAATAATATATTGATTTCAAATGTACTTTTGTTGATGGGTTAAAGTACATTATACTGAGTATCTCTAAGTTGTGTGAAGAAATACTTATTTTTATGTTTGAAAATGATTTATATAATTATTTTAATTCAATGAATGATATAATATTAACATCTATTAGAAATTAAATGTATATGCTATTGATTTAAATTCCTTAGCTATGAATTTTTTTTCATGTTTAAATGTTTTCCATAAGGAATCATGGTTATGGAATAGAATATTAGGACACTACAATGTCGACTCACTTAGGAAATTGACTACGAAATTTTTAGTTAGATACTTACCTAATTTGGAATTATCACATAACAAATATTTTAATCCTTGTCAAAAGGTAAAACAATTCAATATTTCATTCAAACCAATGAATTATGTTTCTACTTCTAAAAGGCTTGAGTTGGATCAATGGAATTAGGTTGGACCATCTAGTGTTTCTTGTTTAAATGGGAAGCACTATGTTTATGTTCTTGTAGATTATTTTTATAGATACCCATCGGTATACTTTCTAGATCACAAAAGTCAAACATGTTCTTACTTCATTAAATATTCCAAGCCTTTATAAAACCAAAGTGGACTTAGAATTAAGACATTGAGATGTTATCCTGGTAGTGAGTTTTAAAATCCGGATTTTGAATCGTTTTTCTCACATAATGGGTATAATAACAATTTCACTGCTCCTACAACACTTCAAATAAATGGAGATATAGAGGAAATAAATTCGAAAATTCATGAGATTTCCCAGACTATGCTTAATTAGTATGAACTTCCTATCTATTTATTGGGCTGAAGCTGTTAATACACATTGTTACATCATCAATAGAGTCTTGATTAGTCATGTCCATAAGAATTCCCTCTATGACATATAGAACAATAAAAAACATATGGTTAATTACATTATTGTTTTTTGTTTCAAATATTTTTCCTTAAAAAAATTGATAATCTTAACAAATTTTCATCCAAAAGAGAAGAAATAATTTTTCTAGGTTAATTAATCTCAATTAAAACCTGTAGAATATTTAATATGAGAACCAAATGCATGGAAGAATCAGTTCATGTAAAATTTGATGAGACTGATCCACATAAATGGTAAAGCGTTCATGAACATCTTGAGGAAGATATGTCAATTCTAAACCTTAATTATAAAGACAATCAAACCCTAGTGAAAACAACTAGGTCTGGAAATTTTCAAGAATCAGATCCTGTTGAATCTGAACCTATAGAAAATCATGAGGATTATATTACAACCATTACTAGAGGTATTTTAAGTCTCAAGAATCATCATTTCAATTATATTATAGGTGATCCTAATAGAGGGATGCAAACTAGAGATATTTTAAGAAACCAGGTTGAACATACATCTTTTCTTTCAGATATTGAACCCAAAAATATTACTGATGCTATAAATGATGAATTTTGGGTGATAGCTATTCCAAAAAAATTAAATTGGTTACGATAGAAACAATGTCTGGGAATTAGTATAAAGAACTAAATACACTTTGATCATAGGAACTAAATGGGTTTTTAGAAACAATGTTGCTGAATCTAGAAATATTGTTACAAACAAGGCTATACTAGTAGAACAATGATATATTCATGAAGTTGAAATAGACTGTGAGGAATCATTTTCACTTGTAGCTAGACTAGAAGCCATTAATATACTTCTCCCCTATATAGCTCATATGATTTTCAAACATTATAAAATTGATGTCAAACTTTCATTATCAAATGGGTATATAATTGATGATGTGTTTTTTGAACAACATCCGAGATTTACAAATCCCCATTTTCAAATTTTCTTTAAATATTCTATATATTTATATAGACTAAAACAAGATCTTGGAGCATTTTATAATAGACATTGTTCAATTTATTATTTCAAAAGGGTTAACTCAAGGAGTAGTTGATCCCACTATTTTTATTAAAAGGATTTCCATAGATTTTCTAATTGTGAAAACTTATGTACAAGATATTATCTTCAAGTCCTCTAATTTTTTTTACTGATTTTTTAAAAATGATGTGAGATGAATTTGAAATGAGTTTACTAGGGGAATATGATAACTCTGCTAATTATTACAAACATTAACATGAGTTATTACATAAACTCTTCACTTAATAGAACATGGAATATGGATAGATATAATATATTTATGGATTAGGAACATTACATAATAACATAGAACATAAAACAAACAACATATTTATTGAAAACATCCTTTACATTACCACCACATTCCCTCGTACATAGCATTGCGTTGGATATCCTAAGGACATGCATAAGAAAAGGTTGATCAATAATCCCAGAACAGTAATAAACATGGAATAACATGAAGAATACAATAATTTTTATAAAATATTCATATCAATAGATAACATGAGAAACATGAACATAATGGCATGATAAAGCAAGATAATCATAACATGGAAATGTGGAAACAACACTTTACATTGAATTAACATGAGCCAATTCTCATTGAAAATGGAGTGTGAGTAGACCCTCATTTCACATGTAGCATGAGTAAAACCTCATTGAACATAAATTACCATGAGTAAATACCCATTGCACATGACATATCATGATACTATACTTTACCCAATTCATTGAAGAGCTATCGGGGCGCACCATTCTTAAAAAATTTATTTCATGCATATGTGTGGCCACATTGACCATGGAATAATCAACATCATAATATATTCCATGATTAAGTGATGTGGAATAAATAAATGAAAGTAACATTAAATATGTATATGATTATAAAGGTTTATACCCTTGATAAGGACAGGGGTATGGTATTCACTACACAACGATCTTGTCTTGGAAAAATGCGGTGCAATTTCGGAAGCATAACATCATGACATAAGGATTCATGAATATGGTTGATGAATGATAAAATTGTGCCTCATAATATATAAATTAAATGGAATGTAATGGGTTCATATCGATACATGTACCAACAAATGTAACATAATTTAGAAGCATAATAAAAAAAAATTTCGTGGATCTAAATGAGGAGAGATAAATCCCTCACAGAATTTTGGAATGGAAACAGGTGCACATGGGAGGCATTAATGAGAGAAAAAGGGGTCTCCCATCATCCAAAATTAAAGAGCGCAGTATGGGATAGGTGAAAAATCAATCCCCAATATTTTTAATTGAAAAAAAGGTCATAAGAAATTAATGAAAATCAGAAAAAAATGGGAAATGAATAAATACCTTACATGGAAGTGTTATCCCAAAGGCTTGGAAGAGGCTTGTTAGTGGCTTATTGGGAGATGGGAGAACCATGGGGGGTTCTATAGAGAGGATTTCAGGGGTTGGAAAAAGTACCAAGTCTTTTATTTAATAAAAAGTTGGAGCTTGAGTGGGTTTATTTAGGAAAGGAGAGTGAAATCATTATTGTATAGGTTTTGGACACCTCACATTAAACTAATCAATACATCAAACTAGACCATGATTTATTCCAATAGTTTTTTCCAATGGGGAGTGGAAAAAAATATTTTATAAGGCCAATGGCCTAAATTATTAAAATAATAGGGTTTCTATTGTAGAGGTGAGTCACACTCTCATGGAAAACAATTTAAAAAAGACAAAATGTTCTATAATTCTTGAAGGGTCCACAAAAGCATTGTAAAATAAATAAAACCATATGAAATCATAAAATTTTAATTCTAAAACATATATTGGCCGAAAATAATGTTTATAGTGTTTTATTACATTACTATTGGGTCATTATGATGTTATAAAAGACATTATATATTTAAACGGTATTTAATTTTTACCCAAAAATTGGAATGTCCATTAAAATTATAAAAAAATCACCCTTCGATACATTTGACATCCTGATTCCAGAAATTATATTAATTATCTATAAATAATATTATATGTATGTGAATTTTTAAATTTAAAATAAAAACATACATTTACCGAAAATTCATGGGTTCTGAGAAAAATAGTTTTCAAACCATAATAAAAATTACAATTCCATTCATAAAATTATATAAATGTTAATATTTAATAAAAATTAATTTAAAAACAATATTTTATTAATTTATTATTTAATTTAAAAACATATTAATTCATCAAATAGATTTCTTAGTTGAATATTAACAAGAAATACAATTTGTGCTTTAAAAAACTATTTAAAAATTAGTAATAAAATGAATGCACATTATTTATACAAAAATAATGTACATAGTCGAAATGCTAGAATCATGTTACATAAAACCATATAACACCCGTATAAGACCAAAGGATATGGTGTGTGATGGGGCCAAACTCTTGTGGTGGCTCGGATAACATCACTCGGGTGGTAATCTCTATTAACTTCCACATCTTCCACAGTCTGTTCTTCTCAAGTATAACATGTTATGGCTTGACAAGGGATTGGTCACGAGTGAATCCCAATGATGCTACCTACATTACGAGCTATGAAAAATGTCCTTCGTATGAGGAGTGTCTAATAGATGAGGCCATCAATTCATTTTTCTGAGTAAATTGGATTCGTAAAAGCCCTATATTAATATTAATAATTTGAAAACTGTTTAATGACTATTTTAGTAATGGTCACAATTCATAATGGTATTTTAAAATCTAGAAACATAAAACCAATGATGTTATCATTTTATATAACCATAATAAGATAATTAATTAGATCAATAGGAATATTCATTAAAGAAAGTTTGGGTTTTTTCAATATTCCTCCCTTAAGAAATTTCACCCTTGAATTTTTCTTCTCCCACAATAAAATAGATGTGGGTAACTTTGCTTCATCACTTCCTCTGACTCCAATGTATCTTATTCAAACTTGTGGTTTTTCCACAAAACATTGACTATGGGAATTGTCTTATTTCATAGACCATTTTCTATATGATCTAATATCATCGCTGGTTTCTCCATGTAAGAAGGATCATCTTCTAGTAGTACTACATTTGAAAAGAGTACATGTGAAGGGTCTGATATATACTTCTTTAAGAGGGATACATGAAAGACATCATGTACTTTGGATATGGTATGTGGAAGTTCTAGTTGATAGGACACATCCCAAACACTATCAAGAATTTTGAAGGGGACAATGTACCTTGGACATAACAAACATTTTTTCCCAACATCATGACCTTCCTCTATGGTGATATGCGTATAAATACTATGTATCCAACTTTATACTCATGGTCTTGTCCACAGTTATCTGCATAACTATTCTATTGGCTCTGGGAATCCTTGATATTCTACTGAATGGTTTTTATATTCTCCACTATTTTTTCGACCATTTCTAGACCTAGCATCTTACGCTCACCAACTTCATTCCAACATGTCGGTGTTCTGCACCTCTTACAATACAGGGAATAATAACGTTCCATTTAGATTCTCGATTGGAAACTGTTATTGTTGGAGAATTTAAACCATGGAAGATATTGGTCCCACCATCCTTTGAAGTCTATATAACATGTTGTAAACATGTTCTCATGTGTTTGGATAATCCTTTCGGAATATTCATGAGTTTGAGGAAGATAAGACATAATGAAGTTCATCTTAGTATCTATAGAATGTTTAAGACTTTTCAAAAACATAGAGGTGATTCTTGGATCTCGATCAGATACAATAGAATGTGGTATGCCATGTAGCCTTACCACTTCCCTAATATATTTCCATGCCAACAGATCCAGTGAGAAATCCTCTCGAATTGAAATGAAGTGTGCAAACATTTGTAGATGATCCACAATAACCCAGATTGCATTTTTTCCATTGGATGTCTTCAGAATTACTTTGACAATGTGTTTGGTGACGTTCTCCCATTTCCATGCTGGTATGGGAAATGGTTGCATCATCTACTTAGACTTCTTCCTCTCTTCCATCACTTGCTAACACACCAGGAACATTGATGTATACTCAGTGATCTCCTTCTTCATGTTATCCCCCCAATAATTCTCTAGGATATCTCGATACATCTTTGTGTCTCTTGGGTGAATAGAGAAATTTAAACTATGCACATCATCCAAAAGTTCCTTCTTCAGCTCCAGACTTGATGGAACACGTAGTCTTTTCAAAAATCTCACAATTCATTCTTCATTAACATTGATATCGAAGGATTTAACTTTTTCAATAGCTTCTACTCTCTTCTGAAATCACACATCATCCGTTTGAGGATCCTTTAACCCTTTCAAAAGTGAAGGTTGAGAAATCATTTGTGAATGGATTGACGATGTACCTTTATTTATGATTTCCATGTCTATATTCATCATATCTAATAATATTGGGTCCCTCACAATTCTCATTAATGAATGAATTGATGGGTCATTTCAAATTAGAGTATATTCCACCTTGTTCTTTTTCCAAGGATGGTAATGGATTGAGTTGTAATAGTCCTTGATTAACTCTAACCATCATCATTGGTGCACGATCAACTCTTTCTGTGTGAATATATACATGAGGATTTTTGGTATGTATATATGTAACACTTCTCCCAAAAGAGATAATTCCACCAAAATTTTAAAGCAAAGATCACCACAGCCAAATCCAAATCATGTGCTACATAGTTCTTCTCATGAAATTTAAATTTCCTTGAAGCATATGAAATGAATTGATCATTTTGTATCAACACACAACACATTCCCTTATGTGATGCATCACTGAATTCCAGAAAAAGTTATCCACTCATGGGTAAAGAGAGCACGAGCGTAGTGATAACCCTACTTTTTAATTCCTAGAAGCATTCTTCACATTCATCACTCCAAGATAACATTACCCCCTTTCAAGTTATCATGGTAAGGGGGTTGGAAAATAGTTAGAAATTTCTCATAAATCATCGATAATATCCAAATAACCCCATGAAGCTATTGATATCTATTACCGATGTTGTCCTCTTCCATCCCTTAATTGCATATATTTTGGTGGGATCCACAGATACCCCATTTCTTGTGATTATATGGACCTAGAATGAGACTTCCTTCAACCAAAACTAACACTTATTGTACTTTTCAAATATATAATCCTTCTGTAACGTCTTTAGTACAGTTGATAGAAGCTCCTCGTGATATTCCATGGTTTTGTAGTATATAATTATATCATCCATGAATTCTACCATAAATATTGTCTAGGTAATCCCTAATGACTCTATTTATCCAGTGCATGTTGATTTTTGGAGAACTAGTGAGTCTGAAAGGAATTACTATGAAGTCATAGTGCCCTTATCTTGTACGAAAAGTAGTCATGGAGATATTTTCCTTCTTCACCCTTAATTAATAATATCCTAACTACAAATCCACCTTAGAAAAGTATTGTGCTCCACACATCTTATCGAACATGACATCAATTCATGGGATAGAATACCTGTAATATATTGGGATTCTTTCGAGCTCATGATAACTAATTCAAAGGAACATTGACCAATCTTTCTTTTTGATGAAGAGAATTTGTGCAACCCATGGTTAAGAACATGGACGTATAATCCATTTATCCAGATTCTCCTATAGTTGTTTCATTAGATCCTCAAGCTCCACAACAAATATTCTATATGGAGTATTGGATATTGGAAATTCCCAAAGTATAAGATCATTTGAGAACATAACATATCATCTAGTAGGAAGGCAGGGAAATTCCTTGGGAAACACTTTAGAAAATTCCCTCACAATAGACATGTATTCAAGGATGTTTCCCTCCTAAGACTCAATAATCTGAGTCAGATATGAGTTCTCATAGCATATTAATATCCATTCCTGAGATGATGGATCTAAAGGATCATCATATTCCTCCTTGCACTTGTATAGAATCAGGGGGCGATTATCCCCATGGAGAGTGATTTCCCTCTCACGTCAATTTATGATGGCTCTATATAAGGAAATCCAATCCATGACCTGAATTGAATCAAATTCCACCATAAAGAGTATAAATAGATTCATGGGGAAATTCAATCCACAGATCATGAGAGGGGAGGAGTTATATTCCTGGGAAGCAATGATTTCCCCATTTGATGTTCACACTGACATCTTTACTTCCATTATATGTGGTGTGTTGGCATAGTTCTAGAAAACATTTGGGATATAAAAGAATTCGTAGAACCTTAATCAAAAATTATGTTCGCTATTCAAGAATGAATAACTAGCATACTTGTCACCACTTCACTATCAGGGTTCACTTTGGAAGTAGTGATGGAAAAATCTCTCCCTTACTGCCTTGGAGGAGGTTGGTTTGCACTGAAAACCCTTGGCAGAGGGTACTGATTTATAAGATGCCCTGGTTATTTTTAGTTGTAGCAATGAAGAACATGCTGAGGTTCATACAGAGCATTGATATCCTCAATTACAGCTACAGTTTTTATCTTGTCATTTGTTAACAGCTAGGTGCCCCTATTTTCCAATCCTAAAGCATTTCCTCGTCCCCTTCAAGCAATTTCTGGGGTGCTACACTCTATACCTTTGGAAATTGGGTTGGTTGTTCTTCATATCACCATTGGATTAATCCATTAGACTTCCAACATTGAAGACTACCTTATGATTCTTATCCTCATGATATTTATGAGATTCTCTGATATTCATTTCGACATTGAGAGCTCATTGGACAATTTCCTCATAGTTGTCGAAGTCTCGGATCGCCAGCGCTTTCCGTAGGCTTGGTTTTAGCCCACCAAAGAAGTGGTCAACATTGAATTAAT
Source organism: Viscum album (assembly GCA_963277665.1). Lineage (NCBI taxonomy): Eukaryota > Viridiplantae > Streptophyta > Magnoliopsida > Santalales > Viscaceae > Viscum > Viscum album. The sequence continues at coordinate 962,715,301 of OY728133.1, read as the reverse complement.
GGGTAATGAAAAAGTGGGGGGAGTATCGTGAAATCCTTGTGATGTTTTCCTCAAACGCACCGACATATTTATAGTCTTTTTTATTGAGGTCAAGGAAGTCACTTTCCATCTTATGTTAGAGGGTGGAGGGAAAATATTTATCGAAAAAAATCTACCGAAAATACTTCCACTCAATCACCTTGATATCATCCTCAGGCGTCATATTTTTCATCAATGACCACCATTGATCTACATTACCTTTCACATGATAGGCATCGAAAATAATGTTCTCTTGTTCAGATCAATGATGGATGGAGAAGATCTTTTCAATAGAGCTGATCCATTGTTCAGTGATTGTGGGATCAGATGACCCATTAAAAGCATGAGGTCTTTATCTCATGAGGCTCTCGATAGTGAATTGTTTTTATTGGGTGGGGGTTGAACATTCCTCTTGACCCATTTTTCTATTCAAATATTGAGTTAATTGAAACAGAATTGTGGCGAAGTTCGTGATTCCTACTCCCATCGGATTGGGCATCTCATTTGCACAGTTATCACACTGATCTTCACATCAGTTTTTAGGAAGAGTCCTCCAATTACTATCTGTAGGATGGAATAAAAGGAATGATACGGGTCACAAATAAAGGGTAATCCAAGGAGAGAACTGATGACATATAAATAAATTTTATTTTCATCTCTTATGAATCTATTGGATTCAATCTATATTATCCATGATCTACTTTCTAACATATATTCATAGGGGTTTTTTTAATTCCCTTAATTAGGGTTCATAGTATGCTTGTGAATTTAACAAATCATATCCCCCAAGTGTGTCGTATCCAAGAGTGCAGCAATGCCTATTGTAGTGCACCATTTCCCATTTGATTCTAGCCCAATGTGGTGTTTTTGGGTTTTACCCCTAGGATAGATCTGTGCTAGAGCCGCCTCTTCATGCTTGTATAAATTTAGGGATGTTTTTTTTGATAAAAATATTACTCAATACTAACCAATAATTAAGGATGTTTTTATTACAATTATTCTTTTCTATAATTATTCACCAAGGTTTTTTAATCCTAATCCCAAAAATAACTAATCTTATCCTCTGATACCAACTATGACAACCTTGATATTTATTATGAGCATAAACATGATTTATTACATAATCCCTTCAATAGATACTACATGGAATATTGAGAGTTATATTGACTTTGGGGCTTAGTAACATTACATAATATCTTAGAACCTAAAACACACTCATATTTGTTGAAAACATCTTTTACATGACCACTACACTCCCTCATATATAGAATTGCATGGGATAACCTAAGGACATGCATAAGAAAATGGTGAGAATTAATGCCCAGAAAGGGAAAAAACATGGAATACAATGAGGAATAAAATACAAGTTAGAAAATATGCATATCATTGAAGACAAAGAGAACCAGGAACATAAAGGCATGATAAAGCATGATAATCATAACATTGAAATGTGGAAACAAAACTTAACATGGAATTAGCTTGAGACAAGGCTCATTGCACATGGAGAAAGAGTAAACCCTCATTGCAGATGAAGCACGAGTAAAACTGCATTTCACATGAATTAGAATGAGTCAATACCAATTAGACATGACGTATCATGATACTATACTTTACCCCATGCATTGGAGCGCTATCTGGGTGTACCCATCTTAAACATTTCATTTCATCATAAGTGTGCCACATGGATCATGGAATCAATCAACATCATAAGTTATTATAGGATTATGTAATGTGGAGTAAATTATTGAAATTAACATTCAATATGTATTTGTGTATAAAGTTGAATACACTTGATTTTCACATGGGTAAGGTATTCACTATACAATGATCTTGGATTGGAAAAACGAGGAGCAATTTCAGCCACATAATGGCGTGAAGTACGGATTCATGAAAATTGTTGATGAGAGAGAAAAGAGTGTCTCAACATATATAAATGAAATGTACAATATGGGGTTATATAGATACATTTCCCAAAAAACGTAATGTAATTTTTATGGATAATACAACATAATTACTTTGATGTAAAAGAGGAGAGAGAAATCCATCACTGAATTTTAGCATGGTAACATGTGTACATTTGACGCATTAATTATAGAAAAAGGGGTATCCCATCATAAAAAAATAAAGAGGGATGTATGGGGGAGGTTCAAAATCCTACCCCGTGATTTTTAATTGAATAAAAAGGTAATAACAACTAAAATAAAATTACACAAAAATGAGAATGTAAGAAATACCTTAATTGGAAGTGTGATCCTAGTGGTTTGGGAGACGCTTGAGAGAGGCTTCTTGGGATCCTGGGGCAGCTTGGGAAGATTCTAGAGGGAATAGGTCAGAGGTTGGTCTAACATTGAAGGCTTTCAGTGATGATGTAGTGGGATATTTGGTAGTATTATAATGTAAATGAGAGGGAATTTATTATTATTTTGGTTTGGGACACCTCACATTAAAATAATCAATACCACTAACTAGCTCGTGGATATTTCCCATATTTTTTTCCAATGGGGAGCAGAAAAAAATATTTTATATGTCCAATGGCCTAGATTATTAATATTATATAGTTATATATATGGATGTGAGTCACACTCTCATGGAAAACAATTTAAAAAGACAAAATTATTTATAATTCTTGGAGGGTCCACATGTAACACCCTAAGTTTTCATGGTACGCTTCTCCTTTAATAATACAATAGTGTGTGTTATACAAAACGTCGAGTTCTAACACACCACAACCAATAAAACTAGCTGTTATGAATAGTAATACTCACATTTGGAAATTTTATACATTTTATAATTCAAAATGAAAAACATTTTTTGATTTAGAATATCGAAATTAACATAGGGTGAATTTTTAGTACTTTTTTTCAAACTTTCATATTGTGATGAATATTGAAAATTACAAATTTTTTTAATTAAAAACAAGTTCTTTTTATTCGAAATATTTAATACTGATAAATTATGCATTTGAGTGATTTTAATGTATAGTTAGATTATATTTTTACCATTTAATCCAATATTGGTTATTGGACATAATTTCCAATTTAAACTGGACATAATCATGTGTCATTCTTTTGGTAGTTATTGTTTTCTTAAGAACACGCTATTTGTTTTGACAACTTGAATTAATTTTTAAATTAATTAATGAATCATATATGTTTTTAATTTGTTAATATATAAATAATTATTTATTTCATAATATCAAATATAGCTTAGGCGGAATTTTTGGTATTTTTTTGAGAAACATCAATTTTTGATGAATAGTGAATAACACTGAGTTATTGGTTAAAACAGATTTTTTTATATAAATAATTATTTATTTTATTTAATTTTATTTATGTCAAAATAGATACATATGACTTATATAAGTTCATTTTAATTCAATGGAGTCAGTTTATAATAATTTTAGAAATAAGAAAATTTTATTGAACTTTTCAAAATCTTTTACCCATCTCCTAGGAGAATTTGAAACATAAAATGAAAATTATTTTTACCACTTCTATGAAATTAATTTTAAAAATCTGAGAGAAAAGGTTAATATCAAGGAGTAAAATTTGGTTCAATAAGATAAAAATAATTTTTGGTGAATAGTAACTTTTACGTTTATTTACTGCGGAAAAAGATAAATAGGGTAATTTAAGGTAAAAAGAATATTCTAATCTTTCAAAATTACTTTAAAACACTTCCAAAACTTATTGGATTAGTAAAGGCCTACCTTGGGCATCTTGGTGTTGATTGTGGGACCCCATGGAGCCACTTATAAATGATAATGACACATTAGATTAATTAATTTAATGTAAAGGAAAAATTGGCATAAAAAAACATTTTAGTAATTACATTTTATATGGTGTTATATAAGTAATATTTTTTACTATAAATATTCATTAGAAAGATAAAAAGATTTCATGCATAATGGTATTTTATTTGTAATTTTTTTACATTAAATAATTTAATTTATTTATAACACAATGATGATGCAATAATTTCCGTATTAATGAAAGGTTAAGAAGATTGATATTATAAATACCAAAATATATGTAATTTGAGACTTTTTATGAATTAAAATAATTTTAAAGGTTAATATGAAATATTATGATTGGTTATATGAATTGTTTTCTAAGTAATAATGCTAATATGAATTTATCAACAAAAAAATACCAAACAGTTCCAAAATTGACATAAAAGAGTATTTAAAACAAATATTATATTATTAATTGATATTATATTTATAAAAATATATGGTTTGTCCAAAGAACTTATATCATGATATTTTTATCATTAATGGTCCAATTTTGGGTTTATTGGAAGTGTATAGTATGTTTATTAACTATATAATATAAAAATACAAAGTGACATGATAAATGTATAACTAATTAACTAAGAGTTAAAACTAAAAGATAAGGTTTATATAATGAACCAAACCTTTCTAAAATCAATTGGTGAAAATTATTTCGACCCATACCCACATTAGACTTTACATAATCCAGTTTTGAGCCATTATTATACGAATATAAATTTATTATAAAATAATACTTTAAGATCTTCCTAAAGACCCCATCCTCCCCCTTATAAAAGGACACCACTTTTATCCAATTCCTCACACCTCTCAAGCCTTTTGGCTCATCCAACCTCTACCCGATTAATCTCCCTATATCCCTATACTACACCTTGAAGCCTTACCATTGTGATAAGGAACTTCAAGATTCCTTTTTGGTTCAAACCAAAGGGAGTTACCCAAATTAAAGGTAATGATTTCTCTTATATTTTTATCAATTATTTTACTTCTCCAACCCCAAATATCTTCTAATTATTTTAATTTGTAACAAAAACAGTATCCTAAATATATTTTGATATTGTTATGAGAATTATTCAAAAACACTTACACACACCTCTATCAAATGGGTAAAGAACATAATGTTTCTGTGGATGGAAACCAAACACCTCAGGAAAAGATTATTATTCAATTATTTCCAACCACCTCTCATGGTAGCCATTATGATTGAACTATAATTAAATGTGTTATTAATGATATTTATTTTATATATAAGCTTCCATAATTCCATTTCATAGCATACCATTATTTTTTTCATGTTGTTTATATATACGATAATTTCAGTTGAGGTAGTGGAGACTATCGCCCCCTAAAAGTGATATGACTCATTCATACCATAAATTGAACGTATAAAAGAAGGTGTTAATGAACATAAGTAACACATATAAGATATTATATTATACTAAAATAATAATATACCTATGTATCATTTGGTTTTGATTCCATTTAAATGGAAAATGAAATGGAAGTAGCATTCGTGCCTACGTACAGACTACAGTCTCCACGAACGTGATGAGATTCATTCCTCATCGTATCCATTCAAGTATAATTATCATTTGATTATTAAAAATAATTTTTAAGGACTTAATATCATTCAGTATATGATTAATATACAATTTATCCATAACATACATGTCTTGTGTAACAAAACATATAAACGAAAACGAGCTAGTTAATACTCAAAAGAACGATAATACTAAATTATTATAAACAAAGAAATATTAAAATATCATATATGATATCATATTTATGATTAATTTATAATTTAATAACAATTAATTAACTATTATACAGGAGTTTAACCTACCCTCGACCAAGGAAAAGTACAAGGTTATGGGTTTACAACTCACTCCATATTTCCGTGAGATTCATGCCATATTGCCACTATTACCTTTTGTGTGGTGTATGTACTACCCATAATTGTATTTTATGTGTAATACACTTTAATTTATGTTTATTTACATATTAATTTTAATATACCAATTTCATGGGGTTTATTTTTCGTATTTTACCAAATTATTAATGGTTTATTTCACAATCTCATCATTATTCGAGTTTGTTTATACGTAATAATCTACTGGGAACTATTTATAATCCACATACAAGTTTCTTATAAATGTATTTCAAAAAATTATTACTATTTTAGAAAATATCGGTTAATGTCATTTATTCCCTTTTTTGACATTTTTAAGAAGTTTTTAAAGGAATATATTCGTCATTTTCCAAACATGGTCCATTTTAACCTTTTCGACAAAATGAAGGTAAGAATTTTTTTAAATTATACGGCGTGTAGGGATATTTTCCACCATTATAAAGTCATCTAATCTTCCCTTAAAATCATATAAGAATTTTTTCAAAATAAAGGTATTCTATATAAGTATGTGACTTTTAAATGATTAAAATAAAGAGATATTTCTCTCAAATAGTTTTGATTTCATCTATATCTACATCTTTTGATAAATTTTCCACTTTTTTGAAGTTGATTTATTATGAAAAAAATCATCCATGTTGTATTTGAGGTTTGGTGATATGTTTGACTATAGATGAGTTATTTTTATGACATTAATGTTTCATGAGTAATGTTTTGGCATTTCGTATGCTAGTTTTAATACGAATGATTATGTTATATTTCATCTTCATCTTATGATGAATGTGTTGGACATGTATGTTCCGGGTTGGGGACTAGTAAAAGTCATCCGGGTTGGGGTCCAGTTACAGCATTCCCTCTGGGTTGGTGGCCGGTTATTAGAGGCACTCCGAGTTGGATTCCGGTTACATAGGCTCTCCGGGATGGAGTCCGGTTACAGAGGCTCTATGGGTTGGGATTTGGTTATAGTTATCCCTTAGGTCTTGGCACGATGCCTTGACACTAAAATTATAGTTTGGCATTTTGCATTCCCTTGTAATGAAAGTGGTTATTGATATTTCTTGTGATTATTAGATTAGTAGAATATCAATGTGAATAATTAAATGGAATTATTTCATTTTATCTTTTCCATATTATGATTTAATTCACGTTTAAAAGGCATTTGTTTTAGTTATACATTTCCTTAAATGTTTATGCATATTTATGAAAATTTTCGTTGTATTGCTTACCATTACTCAGCATTTGAGCTCACCCCTTTCTATGTGTTATTTTTTTCCAAGATTCCAAGAAGTGGGATGTGATTTCTATGCTGGGTTAATCCAATAGAATAATGGAATCCATATAGATTATTTATGGTGTTTTGAATATCTTAATGTGAAATGTAACATTCATGTATGGAATATATTTTCCAAGACTACTAAAATGATCGGTCCTTTGAGATTTGATTCACTGTAATCATGCCAATGTATTGAAATAAGTCATCGAATCTTTGTAACTAGGGCCAGGGCGTTACAGTTGGTATCAGAAGAATTTTAGAAATAACCCTGGAAACTATATTTAGATAAACTCTAGTTAGAGCACATTACCCTAAGATAGTCATTGAATATTATTATAGAAGAACATCATATAATTTTGGTATTGTAGATATTATGCGAGTTTTCTAATCAATACATCCCTGTCTAGATATGAGAATGTAGTGGAAGCTCTGGCACAGATGTACCTAGGGGTAAAACCTGAAAACACTGGTTCGAGCTAGACTCGAACGAGAACTGGTGCACGAAAGTTGGGACTTGATGCACTCATGGTTATGGCAATACTAGGGGATATGCTTAGGATAATTATCATCTTATTTACAAACCATTATGATGGATTTTTTAGTATATACTTCCTAATAGAAAACATTTTTATGATTATGGATTATATCAATTAACTGTTTAATGTATGTTAAGTGTTTTAAATGTTTTGGATTAGGTATTTTTATTCATAAACTAATCTAGTGTATGCCATTGTTTATAAATATCTCCTAGTATAAGTAATAAGAACTCCATCAATATACATGATCCATAGAGTATGAAGGATCATATCTTTCCTGGTCGTAAGCAAGAATTTAGAAGGGAAATAGTCTTCCATGTATTATCATCATATGAAGAAATAACATCGTGTGTTTTTAAGATATGTAAAGTATTTTTTGAGTTATATTGATTTGAAGTGAAGCTATAGAACAAAAGGATGGTAGAGAGAAAGACAGATAAAAGGAATAAGGGAAAGAATGATTTTTCCATATGTGATAACTGTGGAAAGAATCACCATGGTAAATGCATGAAGGGAATGTGATTTTGTTTTAAATGTGGTGAAAAGGACACCAAGTATGTGATTGTAAGGGTAAGAAAAATGCTTCATATGTAAAATGCATCATCTGAAAGGTGTTGGGACAATAGAGGATTCAATGTCCAAGTAATCATTGAATACCTCAAATGATTCTATTAGATAATAGTCAAGTTATGATACTACCTCAGATGAAGAGGAATGACTAGTGTTCATATGGTTTTTTTATAAAAATATTTCATTTGAGTGTTGTATCAATAATATACCGGTTATATGAATTATGGAGATAAATAAGGATTGTATTGCATTACTATTTTATCAAAGATTTGAGATTATATGAATCTATGAAAAGTAAACTAAAAGTAAGCTACAGTTTTTTGAAAATATATGGTTGAAGGAAAGGTAATCCTTAATATGGCCTCGATAATGAGGTAGTGATTTTGGAATAAGAGATGGTTGATTTTAATAAATTATATTAGATTTTCTTGACTACCTTGAAACTGATTTTTGATTTTTAATTATTGGAGTTTACAGAATTTTTGGATAGAAGGAGTTTATCCAGTATTCTATAGAGAATAAGGGAGCATTAATATAGTCAATAATGTTTTATGTTAATTCAAGATGTTACCATGTTTTAAAATAATACGTGATGAAGGTGTTCACATGTTATTACATGAAAAAAGTATCTTCATTGTGTTAAACTTCCTTATAAATTTTGGACTGTGAGTTTGGATTGTAGTATCTTGGATAAGTCTAAAGGTTGTAATGGATTCAGTTTGAAAGGTTATTTTTGGATTTTTATAGAAGGACAACACGCAGACCGTGTGACAACCCATCGTGTCGGACAAAGCTGTGGAATCGAACCCACAACCATAGTGCGATTGGGATTAATCACCTACCACTGGACTACATGAATTACCTGGATTGTATATTGTAGTTTCATTTTTTAAAGGGTCTGCTATATGAAATATAAATTAATTATATTTGTAACCCTATACGATTAGGATAAATAGAATATTTTTGAGTTGTATTATGTTTTGGAGTGAAAGATGAGTTTGTTCTAGAAACTTATTAATGGATAAAATGCAAATTATATAGTAATTATATCTTCTTATGATTTAAGTCAATCTCATAAATAAATTCCTCAACATTAACAAAGGGAACATATAACAAAAACGTTGTCCTAGATGGTACCTTAGATCATCACAAATTTATGGATTTGTGATTGTTTTCCTTTTCAGAGCCATGTTCTCTACCACTCTACATTAGATATTGATGGTCAAATTTTCCTTCCATGTCCATGTTTTCCAACATAGAACCCTAGTATGTGTTATTTTAGGTATCCTACATACTTACCAATCTTTATTTAAAATAGAGGCATCATTAATCCATTTTTCGATGTTGGATTTCAACTATGATATTTTGAAATGTCACCCCCCGAGTTTCCAATACTGAGGATAAATAGTGATGACATAATTTCTTCAAGGAGAGGAGAATGTAACACCCCAAGCTTTCATTGTACGCTTCTCCTTGAATAATACAATTGTGTGTGTTATATGCAACTTCGAGTTCTAACACACTATAACCAATCACACCATCCTTTAATAATATTAATACCCACATTCTGAAATTTTATAAATTTTATCTTTTAAAATGAACTTTATTTTTTTGATTTGGAATATCTAATTTAACTTAGGATGAATTTTTTGTACTTTTCTGATAACTTTCATATTTTGATGAATAGTTAAATTTATTAAATATTTAAATTAAAAAAACTATTTTTATTTGAAATATTTAATAGTGATAAATTGTGAATTTGAGTGATTTTAATATATATTTAGATTATATTTTTACCATTTAATCTAATTTTGGTCATTGGACATAATTTCACATTTAAACTGAACATAAGCAAGTGGCAGTCTTTTAGTAGTTATTATTTTCTTAAAAACACTCTATTTTTTTTGACAACATGAAGTAATTTTGAAATTAATTAATGAAACATATATGTCTTTAATTTGCAGAAATATGAATCATTTTTGAATTAATAATATCAAATATATCTTAGGCTGAATTTTTTGTATTTTTCTGGGAAACATCAATTTTTGGTGAATAGTGAAAAACACTGAGATATTGGTTAAAACCGATTTTTTAATTTAAATAATTATTTATTTTATTTAAATTAAATAATGTAAAAATAGTTAAATAATACTTCTATAAGATCATTTTAATTCATTGGAGTCAGTTTATAATAATTTTAGATATATAAAAATTTTATTGAACTTTTCACCGTCTTTTACCCACCTCTTAGGAAAATTTGAAAATTCACATAAAACTTAATTTTTTTCTTCTATGAGTTGAATTTTGAAAATATGAGATACACTGATAATATCAAGTTGTAAAATGTGTTTCAATAAGATAAATTTTTTTTTGGTGAATACTAACCTTTTACTTTTATTTACTACGGTTAGAGGTAAATAGGGTAATTCAAGGTTAAAAAATATTATAATAATTCAAAATTACCATAACACATGTCCTAACCTTATTGGATGAGTAATTTACGACCATGGGCATTTTTGGGTAGATTTTGGGACCTCATGGAGCCACTTATTAATGATAATAACATTTTAGATTAATTAATATAATATAAAGGAAAAATTGACAAAAAGAAAAACCTTCTAGTAATTAATTTTTATATACTGTAATATAAGTAATATTTTATACTATAAATATTAATTAAAAAGATAATAATATTTCCGACATATTCATATTTTATTTTTAATTTTTAGATATTAAATAATTTAATTTATTTATGACACAATGATGATGCAGAAATTACCGTATTAATAAAAGATTAATATAATTGATATTATAAATACAAAAATAAATGGGATTTGAAATTTTTTATGAATTTAAATAATTTTCTAGGTTAATATAACATATTATTATTGGTTATATGAATTGTTTTCTATGTAATAATGCTGTTATGAATTTATCAAAAACAAAATACCCAATAGTGAAAAAATTGCCATAAAATAGTTTTTAATACAAATATTATATTATTAATTGATGTTCAATTTATAAAAATATATTTTTCAGCCAAAGGACTTATATCATGATAGGTGTATCAATAATGGACCACTTGGGGGTCAATTGGATGTTTATAGTAATTTTATTAACTATATAATATAAAAATAAAAAGTGACATGGTAAATGTCACACTAATTAACTAAGAGTTAAAACTAAATGACAAGGTTAATATAATGAACCAAACCTGTCTAACATCTATTGGATGAAAGGATTTAGACCCATCACCACCTTAGAATTTACATAATCCACTTTGGAGCCATTAATAACCGAATATGAATTTATTATAAAATAATACTTTACGTTTTTCTTAAAGAGCCCTCCCCCCCTTATAAAAGGAAAACACTTCTAACCGATTCCTCACACCTCTCAAGTATTTTGGCTCGTCCAACCTCTGCCCAATTAAGCTCCCAATATCTCTATCTACCACATAGAAGCATTACATTAGGCAGATGTCACTTCAAGAGTTCTTTTTGGTTCAAACCAAAGGGAGTTACCCAAATTAAAGGTACAGATTTCTCTTAGCTTCTTTTCTTTTATTTTACACCTCCAACCCCTACACTCTTATTATTCTTCCCTTTTTCCACAAAAACAATATAAAAATATACTAGGATATTTTTATGATACGTATTCAAACTATAATTACTCACAACTCTATCTAATGGGTGATTAACATAATGTTTCTGTGGATGGCAACCAAACAACTCACGAAACGATGATTGTTCAATTATCTCTAACCGCCTCTCATGGTGGCCATTATGATGGACTATAATTAAATGTGTTATTAATGATATTTATTTTATATATAAGCTTCTGTAATTCCATTTAATATCATACCATTATTCTTTTTAGGTTGTATATATATACGATAATTTCATTTGAGGAAGTGTGGACTTCCGCCCCCTCAAAGTGATATGACCCATTTATACCATTCATGGAACATATAAAGGAAGGTGTTAATGAACATAAGTAACAATTATAAGATATTATATTATATTTTAAAAATAATATACTTATGTATCATTTGTTTTTGATTAATTTTAAATGAAAAATGAAATGGATGTAGCGTTCGTGCGTATGTACGGACTACCGTCTCCACAAAACGAGTAAGTTAACACTTTAAACAACAATAATAATAAAATATTATTAACAAGTAAATATTAAAATATTATATATGATATCATATTTATGATTCTTGTATAATTTAATAACAAGGATTTAACTATTATAGATGAGGTTAACCTACCCTCATCCAAATAAAAGTACAAGGTAAGGGGTTTTCATCTCACTTCTTATTACCATGAGATTCATTCCATATTTCCACTATTACCATTTCTATGGTGTATGCACTTACCATAATTGTATTATTTGTGTAATAAACTTTAATTTATGTTTATTTACTTATTCATTGTATGATACCTCTTTAATGGGGTGTATGTTTTGTATGTTACCAAATTGGTAAGGGTTCAGTTCGCAGTCTCTTCATTATCCGTGGTTGTTTATATGTAATTCTATACAGGGACCTATTTATCATCCACATCTATATTTCTTAAAAATTTATTTCAAAACATTCTTACTATTTTACAGAATATTGGTTAAAGTCATTTATACCCTTTTTTGACTTTTTATAAGAAGGTTTTAAAGGAATCTTTCCGTCTTTTTCCATACAAGGTCCTTTTTAACCATTTCGACAAAATTTAGGTAAGAATGTTTTTTTAACATATACGGTGGGTAATAATATTTTACTCCATTATAAAGTCTTCAAATATTCCCTTAAAATCATATATGAATGTTTTCAAAATAAATGTTTTCATTATAATTATGTGACTTTTAAATGATTTCTTACAAATAGATATTTCTCTCAAATATTTTGATACCATCTATGTCAACATCCTTTGATAAATATTACACATGTTTGAAGTTGATTTATTATGATACAAATCATCCATATTGTATTTATGGTTTTGTGATATGTTTGACTATATATGAGTTATTTTTATTCCATTAATGGTTTATGATTAATGTTTTGGAATTCCGTATTCTAGTTTTAATACGAATGTTTATGTTATATTTAATCCTCTTTATAAGATGAATGTGTTGGACTAGTATGTTACGGGTTGGGGACTTGTAAAAGTAAGCCCTCCGGGTTGGAGTCCTATTACAGCAGACCCTCTGGGTTGGTGTCCAGTTATTAGAGGCACTCCGGGCCAGAGTTTGGTTACAGAGGATCTCCAGGATGGAGTCTTGTTACAGAGGCTCTCCGGGTTGGGTTCCGGTTATAGTTATCCCTTAGGTCTTGGCATGAGGCCTTGACACAGAAATTAAGGTTCGGAATTATGCATTCCCTTTTTATGAAAGTGGTTATTGATATTTCATTTGATTATTTGATTAGTAGAATATCCATGTGAATAATTAAATGTCATTATTTCATTTTATCTTTGCCATATTATAATAATGTCCAGGTTTAAAAGGCTTTTGTTTTAGTAATACATTGATTTAAATGTTTATGCTTATTTTTGATTGTTTCCACTGTATTTCTTACCCTTACTGAGTGTTTGAGCTCACCCCTTTCTATGTTTTATTTTTTCCCAGGATTTCATGAAGTGTGTTGTGATTGATATGCAGGGTTAATCCATGGGAATAATGGAATCCATAAAGATTATTTATATTGATTTTTATGTCTTAAAGTGCAATGTAACATTCATGAATGTAATATATTTTCCAAGAATCCTAATTGATCGGTCCTTCTAGACATGATTCCTTGTAATCATGCCAACGTATTTAAATAATGCACCGACTCTGTGTAACAAGGGTCGGGGCATTACACCACAAAAGCCTAGTAAAATTAAATAAAAATATATAAAATCTCATTATTTTAATTATAAAACATATATTGGCAGAAAATAATGTTTATATTATTTTATAATAACTATATTGGGTCATTATTATGTCATAAAACATATTATATATTTAAACGGTAATTAATTATTACAGAAAAATATGATTGTCTCAGAAAATTATGATAAATTCACAATTGGATAATTTCAACATCCTACTTTCTTAACTAATATTCATTTTATATCTATAATTTTATAAATATGTGATTTTTTTTTTAAAATAATAACCGACATATACCGAAAATTCATGGCTTCGGACAAAAATAGTATTCAAACCTTAATAAAATTTACGATTACATTCATAAAATTATATGATCATTAATATTAAATAAAAATTAAATAAATTATAATTTTTTTTAATATTATTTAACTAAATAATCCATTAATTTATCAAAAATAGATATCTATGTTGAATATTAACTAAAAATACTATATGTGCTTTAAAAATTATTTTTAAATTAACAATAATTAAATGTATGGAAATCATTTATAAAAAATAATTTACATACTAATAATACGAGTGTCTTGTTACATAACCCATTATAACACCCACATAAGACGAAAGGTTATGGTGTGGGAAGGTGATAGACTCCTGGGGTGGCTCAAATAACATCGCTTGTGTGATAATCTACACTAACATCAACTTCTCCCGTAGTTAGTTCTTCTCAAGATCAATTTGTTGAAGCTTGGCTTGGGCTTGCTCAAGACCGAAGCCCAATGACGCAACTTCCAGTCCGAGCTTTGACAAATGGGCTTCGTACGAGGCATGTCTACTGGATGAGGCCATCGCTTCCTTTGAGTAAATTGGATTTGTAAAATACCTATATTTATACTTATGATGTTATCATTATTCAACAGCAATATTTGCAATGGTCCAAATTCCAAATTTTATTTTAAATTATAGAAACATAAAACCAATTAAGTACAGATTTTATATAACAATAATAATACATTTAATTACATCAAGATAAATTTTCATTGATAAATTCTTGGGTCATTACAGGGAATATAACTTTTTTCCTTGGACTTCAAATTTTTTAAAAGAAAAAATGTTTTGTTTTTAATCTATGTTAATATACTAAGGATATATTGATTTTTTTTGTTTTGGATAGTAATTATTGTTTTTATACACATATGAGTAACGCATTTAAGATGGATGCTTACGAAATCGGTAACCCATTGGATCGAACCAATTATAGAGGTCAGATTGGAAGTCTGCTCTACATTACTACCGGAAGATTTGGGATAATGTTTAATGTATGCATGTGTGCTCATTTTCAAGCCAATTCCATAAAATATCATTTAACTGTTATTAAATGTATTTTTAAATATCTCAAGTATACTAAAAACTTTGTACTCGTTTATCCAAGAGGAAAATAATCTGATTTAATATTTTATTCATATACGGAAATTACTGGTTGAATGCTAGATATAAAAAAACAACTAGAACATGTAACATTTTGTAAAAGTAACTAGTATCCTGGTGTAGTATGAAATGGAATTATGTTGCTTTATTCAATGGAGAATCTTAATATATAGCTCCTGATAGTTTTTGTGCTCATAATATGTGGATGAAACACACTTTAGT
The DNA here is from genome assembly GCA_963277665.1 of Viscum album. NCBI lineage: Eukaryota > Viridiplantae > Streptophyta > Magnoliopsida > Santalales > Viscaceae > Viscum > Viscum album. The sequence continues at coordinate 962,699,696 of OY728133.1, read as the reverse complement.
AGACTATAGATATCAATTCAGACATGTCTCTATAAAAATTGATAAAACCAAAGATATTAACATCTCTAAAAATATAGTATCTCATACAAGGAAAAAATCACATTGATGTAATACATCATGTATTGATAGATCATTATAAAAAAATGTGATATCACTCTTGAATTCATTTTCATTGAACATCATTTAGATTATATATTCACAATGAAATTGAATTATGAGAGGTTAAATTACATCAAACATGATTTAGGTATGATAAACTGTTAGACCTCACCGTTAGGACCGATCACCGTTGAACCTCACCATTGACCACACCGTTAGGACACCTCAACGTTGGAATTAACCGTTAGGACACCTCACAATTGGACCTCACCATTATGACATGTCACCTCTGGACCTCACCATTAAGACACCACAACATTGGACCACATCGTTAGATCACATCCATGTTGGACCTTAACGTTAGGACACCTCACCATTAGACCTCATAGTTATGAACTCAATGTTAGGACCTCACCATTTGACCCAACTTTTAGTCCTCACCATTGACACTATACCTGTAATCCTTAAATCTAGTACTTAGAATTTTTTTTATGAAATATTAAATGTTTTAATCTTATTTATTTCCTCTACTCAATTTTTTTGGATCCCTAAATGATAAAAACAATGTACAAGCAACATTTCAATCCAATTCAATCCTCTCTCGAACCTATTTCTCCAGAATCATTGAACCTAAAATTCTTCTACAACCCTTGAACTGCATCATATTGTAATTGAATGGATGAAGAAACTGATGGTTCGTGAGGAAGGAGATGAGCTAAACCCTAAGAGACCACGATATGGGTCTAGAAATGGAGTCAAGGATGTGCTGAAGCTGATCAAAACAAATTTGATGAAGCGGGAAATCGTGGTTGAAAAGTAATTTAGTTCGGAATCGATGCTGTCGAGAAGGTATCTATTACTGAAGGAACTTAATGCTATAGACTGGGTAAAATGTTTTTCAAATAACAATGGACAATATTTACCCAATTGTTTCAATGGAATTCTATAAGTTTCTGATTTTTGAATAGTCTGATTATGGGAACCAATTTACTTAAAACATAAATGGTTTAACTGTGGGATTAATTTCTATTGAATGGGATGAATTCTAGAGAGTCACTCTGGATTTATTATTCAATTACTACTCTAGAGTGGTGCCTCCCACCAATGAGAATTTCTACTATGAAGAGGTTCTCTCATATTAGATAGGTAATGGAATCCCTAGGTAGGTGATCGCTACTGATATGGATGGGAAAAATAGATTGCTTTTTTAATTTGTTAAACATGTTCTGAGTCCAATGACAGAGAAGTTTTCCATATTGAGGTATCAAGACATATATTTAATCTATCTGTTAAATAATGGTCAAAGGATAAATATTTATTGGTTTTTAATGATGGAGTTAGAAGATATGACTAGGCCATGTTCAAAATAAAATTATTTGTTTAATTATATGATTATATCCTTAATGTTGACATTGAATGGTGTGGTTGGACATAGTAAAGAAAAATTAGTTGTAAGGGAAAAGTTGTTCCTTACCAAAATGAACTGAATGTTTATGAAGATAAACTGGAATCCATGGAAAAGGGAATGAGTGAATGGTGAGGCTATGCTATATGTGGAATTCATTCCAATTACAAATCCTACTATGCCAAAGAATAAGAGTGATACAGGTTTAAAACTAGATGAAGTAAAACTAGTTTACTCGGATGAAGAAGAGGATTTTGCTCATGTTTAAGAGAGATATGATTATTCTGTTGAATACAAGAGTGATATTGTCTATCCCTAAAGTCCTCATGTTAATGTTGTTTCCATCAGTGATCCTAGGACACCAAAGATATTTCCTAGAAGAGGGGATGTTATAAGGGATAGTGTTGATAAGGAAACTAGCGAAGAAAGAGAAGGGAATGTCTTAAGTGAAATTATTTTTCGAGATACATTAGAGGAGGAGAAATATTCAGAATCCAGTCATGATGAATTTGAGATAGCTATTGATGAATGTGAAGAGGAATGCATAAGTCTCATTCCCCTAATATGATATATAGAAGTAGATGAGAGTGAAGAGGAAGAGAATGTTGAACCTGTTAGATGTTAAATTGTTATAGATATGGATGAAGGTTATGTAGAATAAGTAAGAGTGTACTATCTTATTGATGATTTTTATCAAGGAGAAATGGAAGAGGTAAATATAGTTGGAAAGGATAATGATCCAAGTGAGGGGGAGGAACCTGTTTTGATAGGTTTAGTTTTTATTTATCATGAAATAGATTATTGGTTAGAAGATCCTAAATTCATGGCCATTGGATTAGACTATGGAGACTCGGAAGATGTCAAGCCCAACATAATCCCTCCAATTAATTCGGATTTAGTGACCATTGTTGTCCATAAATTAGTTCTTCTCCCTTGATATTATGTGATGAAGGATGATTTTGAATCATTAAAATCAGATTTCAAGAGGCACTTTTTTTAGATATATTTTGGGATAGAGAAAACAATGGATCTCAATCAAGAAGTTGTGGCATCATTCTTAGAAAGAGTTATTTATACCTTTCACTCCATCTTTCTACATGAAGTGATGGGATGTCAGAATCAAGTCAAAACATTGGAAGAATCTATGGAGTCTTTGAAAAAATCAATTTTTATATTAGACTCATATATGGAATCAATAGCTCATATGGAGAGAGACCATATATATATTAAGAGTGTAATTAAAAAGATGGTCACTATGTTTGAGGACATTAAGATGTCTATGGAGACACATGTGAGTAGTTACAATGATGATTTGAAGAGGTTGATTGATAGTCTGGCCATGTTCTTTTTGGAAAAAACAACTTTTACTATGGAACCTCTATGTCCATCTGCATCCTCTTCAGCCTCTCCTCCCTTTTACGTAAATGATTTCAGATCAGTTATTAGAGAAGAAGTGGATAAGTTCTCTGGTACCAGTACCTTAGACCCTCAGTCTATGAATTAGGTCATTTCCACTAATAGAGACACTCATAATCTTGTGGTAGATTATTTTACAGAGGCTTCCCAAGAAAAAAAGGCCATAAATTAGCAAGTTGACTTCTATTATAAAAGGGTATACACAAAGCATAAAATTTATGGTCACTTCAAGCTGGTGTTGGATAACATGAGGATCCAACATGTCAATCACGATTTTACGGATCAAGTTTTCCATATTAGAGAGTTGACACCTGCCTTGGAAAAATTCACAGAGAAATAAGGATGATTTTAATTCATCTATGGAATGAGGATGAAACATCATTTTGAATTTCAAGAATCTTCTTTTTCCCTTCATCCATGTAGAATGCACTCCAATTATTGTTCCTCCATCCTTACCTTATTCCTCAGTAGCATAAGGTTCTACAAGTGAATCCCCATTGATGACTCATGTATAGGACATCAGAATCTTGACCCCTATGATTCCTCCAGGTTATACTCATTATCAGTCGACTGATCCCTCTCTAGCCACTCCTCCTACCTTGATCACTGCCAGACATAGGCATGTTCCACCATCTTCTAAACCTGCCATATCATAATTTAATGACAAAGCTCCCTTGGACATCTCTAATGTGGATTGAATATGATATTTTTTAGGTGATATGGATCTATATATTCTGTTTGTATATTGCACTCTAATTCATATAATAAAAAACACTTCTTTTTTCTCATTTTTCTATTTTATTATTATTTTATATCACCAAGGGGGAGAAGTTTTAAGACTAGATCCCTTGAATAAGTGCGCTGTTATATTTTCAATAATAAATATAGTTCAATATTATGTTATTTATACTACTTAAACATAATATATATATATTAACAACTATAAATAAATTATCAAATGTGCCTAACTCTGAATCAAAAATTCCTACATATAAATTTCACTAACATAATTTATAATTATCAGAAAGGGGGAGATTATTGAAATGATCTATTTTGATAATCCCAAATAATTTTTTATTAAATGGTAATTCTTATTCTTTTAAATGATAATCATGGTTTTAATATTTATAGTTTTTATCAAGTAATAACTATGTATCTTTAATCTCACTACTCTATCGATTTTGTTTTTAATGAGAAAATTACTCTTAGTATAAGGTTACCGATAACAGATACCACTAGATGGTATAGATAATGGTTTCTTCTAGTGGTTACCGATAATGGATACTTGTAACACCCCTAGATTTTACAGTATGTTATCTCATTAATGTAATTCAATAGCTAGCGCTACACACAACACCGTGTTTGAGCTCACCACAACTTACTAAAAAAACCGTTCAAAAAGTAGTTATGAATAGTATTAACTGCATTTTAAATTCTTATATAATATATATAATTTTAACATTCTTATTATGTGTTTCTTAGATATAATATAAGAACAAATTATTTTTTTCACATAAAATAAACATTTTTCATGAAATGCAATTTCACATCCTTTTAATGGAAAACCCTTATTAAAAAAAATATTTGACAATTTTATATACTCTATTTACTGAAATTAAATAATTCATTAGAATTAGGACATAAAAATTTAGTTTGGATAAATTTGTGGTACTTTTCTGATAACCTTCATATTTTGATGAATAGTGAAAATTACTAAATTTTAATTAAATAAACTTGTTTTAATCGAAATATTTTATAGTATTAATTATGTATTTAAAACATTTGTAAGTAAAATTAGATTATATTTTTATCATTTAATGCAATTTAGTTCATTATATGTAATTTCACATTTAAATTTGACATAAACACATGTCAATCTTTTGATAATTTTACTATTTAAAAACCTACTTTTTGGTTTTGACAACGGGTATTAATTTTAAATTAATAAATGTAACATCTATGTTTTTAATTTGGTAAAATAAATTTCATTTTTGAATTCTGAATATAGAAATTAGCTTAGGGTAATTTTTTGGTATTTTTCTTAAAAATGTAAATTTTTTATGTATAGTGAAAAAACACTATGTTATTGGTCAAAACCAACTTTTTATTTAAATAATTTTTTTATTTTAATCTACATTATTTAAAAATAGATACATAATACATATATATTTTCAATTTAATTCATTGGATCCATTTTATATTATGTTTTGATATATATAAATTTTTAATCTTTTTACTGTCTTTTACCCACCTCCAAGGAGAAATTGAAAATTTGAATAAATCATTATATTTCCACTTTTATGAGAAAAATTTTAAAAAATCCAAGAGACACGGTTAATATAAGTATTTAAAATGTTGTTCAAAATTTGAAAATAATTTTTGGTGAATAGTAAATTTTTTAATTTTATTTACCACGGTTAAAAGTAAATAGGGTAATTGAGGGTAAAATGTTATTATAATTTCCCTATCACATGTCCTAATTCTATTGGATAAGTGTAATTGGACTAAAAAAACCTTAGGAATAAAATATTATCCTTTAGGTCCACTTGGATTAGATTAGAACATTTATTATTATTTAGTTTAAAGAAGACTTTAAAGTGTTAAATTCAAGTTTTCATAATTAAAACATCTTTCATATAGGGTTATACATAAGATAAATTCAACGATTAATATTCTATATAATGATAATAATATTACATACATAATAGTATTTTATTTATAATTTTTAGACATATAAATAAATTAATTTATGATACAAGGATGATGTAGTAATTACCTTTTTAATGAATGATTAAAAAAATTTGATATTATAAATTTAATTTTAGCCTTTGGATGAATTCCACTTATTATTATGGATAATGATAAATTTTTGGGATGATTAGATAATTTTTGTTCTCAGTGTTAAGGTTGTTCAAACATTCAAAAAAACAAAATACCAAATAGTGTCAAAATTTACATTAATAAAATTTTAAACAAGATTCTATATTATTGGTTGATATAATATTCCAAAAAATCTAAGGTTTGGCCCGAGGGATTAAATAATATTTTATATGTCATTAATTTACCACTCGAGGATCTATTTTTTGTTTTTATTATGTTTATAAACAATATAGTGTAAAATACAAGAATACCCAGTAAAAGTTAAATTATTTAACCTAGTGTTAAATCTAAATGATACGGTTAAAATGGTAACCTAAACATGTCTAAAACATATTTTATTTGATAATGACGATACATCCCCACTATAGATTCTAAATCAATCAATTTGGATCCATTATAAACCGAATATGATTTTATTATAAAATAATATTTCATTCTTTTCCTAATGTGCCCCTCACCCCTCTTATAAAAGGGAAGTTCCCCTTTCCACAAATTCCAACCTTCAATGTCATTTGGATCAGACAGCCCCAACCCTAATATCTTCTAAACTATCCTATCTTTATTATAGAGGCCTTACATTGGTCATAATGCTATCCTATAGGGCCATTGTGATCAAATAAAAAGGAAAAACTGGAATAAGAGGTAAATATTTCATCACATCTTTCAGGTTATTTTATTCTTCAACTTTTTATTTCCTTGTTGTTTCCATTGTAAAATAATAACTCCAGTGTCTTATATATACATTGATTTATTATTAATATGGTACAACCAAATTCATTATTCTATCCATCCTATGATTGACATGTCACCATGCATGTGTATGTACGGCTTACCGTCTCCATGTCTTGGTGCAGTAGTTATTCAATACATTATTATATTTGATGGGTATAATAATGATGTATATTTGATATAAATAATAAATAAAACATGTTAATGATAATTTATATATTATATACTATCCAATTATATATGATTTTAATATCAAAAAATGATATTGTCGCTCGTGCGTATGTACGGAATATTGTCTCCACGACGCAGTGACATTCATTTCCATGTTCACCATTCAACGATGATTATAAAAATATATATTATTATTAAGTATGTAATATATGAAATAATAATGCTACTATATATATATATATTTATGTGTGTACTTACATATTAATTATTCACTTACATCTGTTCAATACGATGTGGAAACAGAAACAACATTTAAGCGTACATATGATTTATCATCCCCATAAACGATGCCTTCAATTTCATGTATTCATATATTATAAATATTTATATTGTAAATATATATGATATATAAATCATGTTTAATATTTTGGATGTATTTAAATCATGATCTAAATGATACGATCAAGAATTACAAATTAAAACACGTACGATAAAGAAAGTAACGATTACCTAAAATATTAATTTAACATGGATATATTTATTAAATGTGTAGGATAAACTAAAAAATGAATCATTTATGATATAAAATAATTTAATATGGTTCTGGTATAATTTAATAACATACTATGGTCATTATACAGGAGGTTAATCGTACCCTCAACCAAAGGAAAATTAATTTTATGGGGTTTTCATTTCACTCCTTATTCCCGTGATATTCATGATATATTTACACTAATTCATTTTGTGTAGTGAATTTACGTCCCATAATTGTATTCTCTGTGTAATAAACATTAATTTACGTGTATTTATATCTTCATTTTATGATACTTTTTTAATGGGATGTATGTTTCGTAAGTTAACATATTGTTAAGGGTTGTTTACTCAATCTCATTATTCTATGAGATTGTTTATGTGTAAGTATTTTCTGGGACGTATTTATCTGAGATACCCATGTTTCATTAAAAATGATTTCAAAAGGAATGTTTTAAGATTATATTGAAGGGTCTATTTAACATGATTATCTTTTTCAATATTTTATGATTTATATTTCTAATTAATTTTAATTAATGTCCATGTTTTCAAAATGATTTTAAGGATTTATTTATATAGACCTGAATTTTTTGAAATGATAATGATTTTCAAATGATTCAATGTGATATGGGGCACATTGGTTCAAATATATTTTTTAAATTACTTCAATTATAAATTTGTGACTTTTAAATGTTTTCATGAAAAATGAATATTTCTCTCAAAGAGTATTATAAATCATTTTCATCTATATCAACATCCTTTGATAGATTTTAATCTTGTTTGAAGTTGATTTATTATGATAAAAATATTCCAAATTGTATTGAATGTTTTGTGATATATTTGACTATAGATGTGTTATTTTTATACCATTCATGGTTTATGGTTAAGGTAATTGACATTTCGTAAGCTATTTTTAATAAAAAATGTTTATGTTATGTTTAAACCATTTCTTAAGATGAATGTATTGGACTATTATGATCTGTCTTGGGTACTAGTAAAAGTAAGCCCTCCGAGATGTGGTTTGGTTACATCAGACCCTCCGGGTTGGAGTCCTGAAACAGAGGCTCTCCAGGTTAGATTCCGGTTATAGAGGATCTATGGGATGGAGTCTGGTTATAGAGGCTATCCAGGTTGGGGTCTTGTTACAGTTATCCCCTAGGTTCTAGCATGAGGCCTTGACATAGAAATTAATGATCAGTACTATAGATTCCCCCATTATGAAATTAGTTATTACATATGATTATTCAACTAGTAGAATATCCATGAGAAAATATAAATGGAATTATTTGACTTATTTGTACCATATTATGTTCATGTTTATTTTTAAAAGGATATTTTTTATTACACATCTTGCCTTAAGAGATTATAAATTCTACTAAATTATTTACACTTATTGAGCATCTGAGCTCACCTCATTATTATGTTTAATTTTTCCAGGATCCCATGAAGTGTTTTAAGTTTGAGATGTAGGGCTATGCTAAGGAAAAATGGTGTTCTCAAAGGATTATTTCTTTCTTGTATGTTATAATGTGTATTGTAACTTTCATGTATGCAATCTATTTTCCAAGACTGCTAAATTGATCAGTCTTTCGAGGCTTGATTCCTTATAATCATGCCAATGTATTCAAATAATGCACAGACTCTAGGAATCTAGGGTCGAGGCGTTATAGTTGGTATTAGAGGAATTTTACCAACATTCTTGGAAATAGACTTATATATACTCGGATTAGATAACATTACCCTAATATAGAATTTGAGGATTAGTATAAAAGAACTTCTTAGAATTTTGGTAATTTAGCGATTTTGTGATTTTTTCAAGCAATACATCCATGTCTAGATATGAGCAGCTAGAGGAGGCTTTGGAACAGATGTACCTAGGGGTAAAACCTGAAAAAACCACATTGAGCTAGACTTTAACGATAACTGGTGCACTACAATGGGCTTTGTTGCACTCTTGGTTACGACACTCCTGGTGGATATGCTTGGAATAATTCACATTTTCATTACAAGACACTATGCAATATATTATAGTAAATAATTTCTCAAAGAAATCATTTTTATTATTATAGATTATATCTATAAACTATTCATTTTACGTTTTTTGTTTTACATGTTTTGAATTATTCATTGTGATTCATAAACTGACCTAGTGTATGCTATTATTTAGAAATGGTGCCCAGTAGAAGGAATGAGAACTCCAAAAATACGTATTATCCAAAGAGTAAGAAGGAACATATCATTCATGTTATTAAGACAACATTTATAAGGTAGATAGTCACCCATGTATTCTTAACATATGATGAAATAATATCATATGTTAATAAGATAAGTAAAGAATTCTCTAAGTCCTATGGCTTTAAAGGGAATCAACAGATGAAAAGAATCATAGAGATAATGATGGATGTAGTGAAGAGGGGAATATGGATTTTCCCATATGTTATAATTGGGGAAAGAATCACCTTGGTAAATTCTTGTATGGAATGGGAGTTTGTATAATTTTGGAGAAACATAGACACCAATTATGTGATTTCAAGTGTAAGAAAAAGGTTTCAAATTTAAAATTCTTCATCTACAAGGCATTTGGACACAACGTGAATCAATGTTACAGTTGTCAGAGTATACCTCAAATAATTTTATTGGATAATAACCAAGTTATGATAGTACCTCATATGAATAGGAATGACTAGTGTTCTTATGTTTTTATTATGTAATAAATTCATTTCAGTGTTGTATCAACAACATATTGTTTATACAAATTATGGAGATAGATAAGGAATGTACTGTGTTAAAATTTTATTGAGGATTTGAGATTATATGGTTCTATAAAAAGAGACTTAATAATAAGATACACTTTTTGGAAAATACAAGGTTGAAGGAAAGGTAATCCTTAATATGGTCTTGATAAGGAGGTAATGATTTTGGAAAGAGATGGTCGATTTGGATAAATTATATTGGATATTATTAACATCCATGGAACTGATTAATAGTTTGATTATTTCATCATTAATGGAATAATCAAAATATTTGGATATAAGTAATATATCTAGTATTCTATAATTAATAAGGGAGCATGAATGTAATCAATAAGGTTTTATGGTAATTTAGGGTGTTACCATGTTTTAAAAGAATACATGATTAAGGTGTTGAAATGTTATTGTGTGGAAAAAAGGATTGAAATTGTGTTTAACATCCATATAAATTTTGGACTGTGATTTTGGATAGATGTATTTTGGATAAGCCTAATGGTTGGAATGGATTATGATTGAAATTGGATACAATTGTTAAGGATATTTTTTGATTTTCAAAAAAAAGGACGACCTAGAGGTCGGGTGACAAACAGTTGCATCTGGAAAGGCCGTGATACTTAAACATGTAACCGAAGGGCGATAAAGGTGCATCAGCTACCACTTAACTACGTGATTTTCGGGTTTGTATAATGTAATTTTTTTAAAATATTATGACAAATTAATATAAATTTTTTTTAAACCCTATATGATTAATATTAATAGAATAATTTTGAATTTTATTATCTTTTGGAGTGAATGATGAGTGTATGGTCGGAATTAGTTGAAGGATGAAATTATACATGTCATTTATATATATATATATCCCTCTTATTCTATGAATAAATTAATTCTTATTTTTTAGGGAGGAGATCTAAAAACTAAAAATGTGTTATCCTAATACATTATGTTTTGTTGAACTGATGATATTTTTAATCATCAAATATCGTTGGCTTTGAGGCCCTCAATTGTACACATGATTGTGATTGATGACCTCAATCATTCAAAATAAATATTTATGTTTTTTTTCCAAATATGTTTCTCTAATTTCACCCAATGTTCTCCCATTTGAGATCGTAATTTGGTGGTGACTTTTTCATTTCACATTCATTCTTATTAAGAATAAATTTTATTAACCAAATTTCTGATGTGGGTTTTCCAATAAGGTATTTTAATATTTTTATCCTTTTATTGTCAATGAAAAATTTATAATTTTTAGGATGTAATTTATTGAATTAAGGGATAATTTAACACCCCATGATTTCATAGTACCTTCTCTCATTAATGTAATTCGATAATTTGCGCTACACAAAACACCATGTTCGATCTCCCCACAACTTACTAAACTAACTATTAAAAGAGTTATTATGAATATTATTAACTGCATTTTGAAATATTATTAACATTACATAATTTTCACATCCATATTATTTGTTTCGTAGACATAATATAAGAACAAATTCATCTTTTTGGATAAAAAAAATATTTTTCAAAAACTGTAATTTCACCGTCTTTTAATGGAAAATCCTTTTTAAAACAAATATATGAAAATTATATATATCTAATTTAATTAAATTAAATTATTCATTAAAATTTGGACATAAAAATTTAGTTTGGATTAATTTTTGGCACTTTTCTGATAACTTTCGTATATTGATGAATAGTTGAAATTACTAAATTTTAATTTAAAACAAATTTTTTGATCAAAATAATTTGTAGTCATATATTATGATTTTGAATGGTTTGGAAGTATAATTTGATTATATTTTAATTATTTAATACAATTTAGGTTATTATATGTAATTTCACATTTAAATGTGACATAAACACATGTTAATTTTTTGATTGTTTTTACTTTATAAAAACCTCATATTTCATTTTGACAACTGGATTAATTTTAAATTAATAAATGAAAAATTTATGTATTTAATTTGTTAAAAAAATATCCATTTTTGTATTATTAATATCAAAGTTATCTTAGGGTGAAATGCTGATATTTTTCTGAAAACATTCAAATTTTTATAAATAGTGAAAAAACACTTTGTTATTATTTAAAACCAAATTTTTATTTAAATAATTATGTAATTTGTTTTAATTTATTTTAGCTCAAAATAGATACATAATACCTATATATTTTCAACATAATTCAATGGATTCATTTTATAATATATTTATATATTTAAAATTGTATCAAACATTGTACCCTCTTTTACCCACCTCCTTTGATAATTTGCTAATTTGTATAAAACATAATTTTACAGCTTCTGTGAGTTAAATTTAAAAAATATAAGAGACACAAATAATATCAGTAAGTAAAATTTCATTCAAAATGATGAAAACAATTTTTGGTGAATAGTAACATTTTACATTTATTTACCACAGTTAAAAGTAAATAGGGTAATTAAGGGTAAAATGATATTATAATTACCCTAACACATGTCCTAATTCTATTTTGTAAATATAATTCGACAAAAAAATACCTTAGGTATAAAATATGATCCTTTATATCCATTTGGATTAGATTAGGACATTTATTATTATTTAATTTAATGAATAGTTAAAATTGTTTAATTTAAGTTTTCATAACTAAAATTTTTTTAATATAGGGTTATACATAAGATACATTAGACAATAAATATTAATTAGATAGATAATATGCTTAACTATATAATGGTATTATATTTATATTTTTTACAAATTAAATAATTAAATTTATTTTTGACAGAATGATGATATAATAATTACCTTATCAATGAAAGATAAAAATAATTGATATTAGAAATATCCAAATAAATGTAATATGAGACTTTTGATTAATTCCACTAATTTTATAGGTTAATGTGACATTTTATGGTTTATTATATATATTTTTTAAGTGATAAGGTTGTTATTACATTCATAAAGACAAAATACCAAATAGTGTGAAAATTGACATAAATTAATTTTTAAAACAAACACTATATTATTGTTTGATATAATATTACTAAAAATATAAGGATCAGCCAAAAGAGCTAAAATAATATTATATATGTCATTAATTAACCTCTTTATGTTCTCTTGGATGTTTATTGTATGTTTTTTATCCATATAGTGTAATAATACAAGAAGACAGGGAAAAAGTTAAATTATTTAACTTAGATTTAAATCTTAAAGATAAGGTTAAAATGGTAACATAAACATGTATAAAACCTATTGGATGAGTGTATGTCGACCCATCCTCACTTTTTCTTCGAAGAAAACAAATTTGGAGCAATTATAAACTGAATATGATTTTATTATAAAATAATATTTCAATATTTTACTAATATGCCTTCACCCCTATTATAGAACGGCACCCCCCCTTCTCTCAAATTCACACTTGAAAAGTCGTTTTACTCATCAAAACCCTGCCCAAATATCCTAAAAAATATCCTCCATTTATCCTACAAGCATCAGATTTTTCATAAAGATATCCTATGGAGCCATATTAATTAAATCAAAAGGAGGAACCCGAAGAAGAGGTAAATATTTAATCATCACATTCATGTTATTTTATTCTTCCACTTCTTAATTCCTTTTTGTTTCCATTGTAAAACTATAACTCCAGTATCTTCAATATACCTTGTTGTTATTATAAATATTTTACAACAATATTCATTATTCTATCCATCCTATGAATGACATTTCACCATACATTCATATGAACGACTTAACGTCTCCACGTCGTGGTGTAGTTGTTATTCAAAACATTATTATATTGGATGGGTATAATAATGAAGTATAATTGAAATAAATATTAAATATAACATGTTAATTTTTATGTTTAAATTATATAACCTCCAATTATATATGATTTTAATATCAAAAGAATTATATTTTTTCTCGTGTGTATTTACGAATTATCGTCTCTATGACATGATGATATTCATTTCCATGTTCATCATTCATCGATGATTATAAAAATATATATTATTAATAAGTATTTAATATATTAAATAATAAATCTACTAGATATATGTATGTATGTATGTATGTATGTGTGTGTGTATGTATGTACATTTATATATCTTATTCACTTACTTCTGTTCAATGCGATGTGAAATGGGAAACATCATTTATGCGTGCGTTCGGCTTACCATCTCCATAAATGTTTCCTAACATTTTATATATTCATCTATTATAAATGTTTATATTATATATATATATATATGATATATAAATAATGATTTATGTTCTTTTAGTATTTAAATCATGATCTAAATGATATTATCAAGAATAACAAGTTAAAACATGTACGATAAAGAAAGTGATTATTACGTAAAATATTGATTTAACGTGGAAAACATTATTAAATGTGTATTATAATGTAATAAATGAATCATGAATGATATAATTAATATGATTCTGGTTCTGGTATAATTTAATAACATACTATGGTCATCATACATGAGGTTAATCTTACCCTCGACCAAAGGATAGTGCATGGTAAGGGGTTTTCATCTCACTCAATATTCCCATAAGATTTATGAAATATTGACACTATTACAATTTTTTTGGTGTATTTACTTCCTAAAATTGTATTCCTTATGTAATACAATTTAATTTTTTTATATTTACATCTTCATTTTATGATACTTCATTCATTTGGTACATGTTTCATACTTTAACTAATTGGTAAGGGTTATTTCCTCAATCTCATTATTATATGATATTGATTATCTTTATGTATTTTATAGGACATATTTATCAGTGGTACACATATTTCATTAAATAAATTTCAAAATGAATCTTTTACGATTTTATGGGAGGGTCTAGTTAACTAGATCATCATTTTAAATATTTTAAATATTTATCTATCTAAAACCTTTTAATTAATGTCCATGTTTTAAAAATGATTTTAAGGATTTATTTATATGGACATGAATGTTTATAAATGAAATTTATTTTCGAACATTTCAATGATATATGGGATACATTGATTCAAAAATATCTTTTAAATTACTTCATTTATAAATTTTCGACTTTTAAATGTTTACTTGAAAACGAGGTATTTCTCTTAAGGAGGTTTACAAATCATTTTCATCTATGTCAACATCCTTTGATGGATTTTATACTTGTATGATGTTTATTTATTATGATACAAATCGTCCAAATTGTATTGAATATTTTTGGATATATTTTACTATGGATGTGTTATTTTTATACCATTCATTGTTTCTGGTTAATGTAATTGGAATTTCATATACTAGTGTTAATACGAATGTTTATGTTATGTTTAGACCTTTTCTTAATATGAATGTATTGGAATCTTATGTTCGAGGTTGAGGACTATTAAAAGTAAGCCATCCGGGTTGGCGTCCAGTTACAGCAGACCCTCTAGGCTGGAGTATCGTTACAGAGGCTCTCTGAGTTGGATTCTGGTTTCAGAGGCTCTCCAAGAGGGAGTCCAGTTATATAGTCTATCTGGGATGGGGTCCAGTTAAAGTTAGCCAGTCGGGCCTAACACGTGGCCTTGACATAGATATTAATGTCTGGTATTATACATTCCCTCATTATTAAATTAGTTATTACATGTGATTATACGACTAGTAGAATATCCATGTAAAAAAGGTAAATGACATTATTTGATATATTTTTTACATATTATGTACAAGATTATGTTTAAAAGGATATTTTTTTATTACACATCTTTCCCTAAGAGTTTATAGATTCTGCTAAATTATTAACCCTTACTGAGCATCTGAGCTCACCCCTATCTTATGTTTTATTTTCCATGGATCCCAAGAAGTGTTTTGTGTATGAGATTTAGGGTTAATATAAGGTAACTATGGCATTCTCAAAGGACTATAATTTTTTTGATTGTTAGAATGTATAATGTAACATTCAAATATGTAATTTTTTTTACAAGACTGCCAACCTGGTCGGTCTTTCGGCACTAGATTCCTTGTAATCATTCAAATGTATTATAATAATGTAATAACTCTAGGAATCTTGGTTCAGGGAATTACAATACTACTTGAGGTTATTGATAAAAGATGACCCTAGGATGTTACTGATAGATTCTACCACTATGGAACCTGACAATTGAGTCATTGATGCGAGATCACCACTATGAATCTACTGATGGAGGCAAATGATGAATTATACCGATGAAAGATACCAATGAATGATACCTATGAAGGCTACCAATGAAGAAACTTATGAATTCTACCGCTACGAGTCTACTGATACTCACTCTCCTACTCTATAATTTTTAAATTTCCTAGGATTATTCTAATAGTCACATTTGGTGAATTTAATGCTTCGGGCATTAATCAATCCTGATTGTAGAAATATCAAGAGACTGTATCGGGAGAAAATATGAGGTACAAAGAAGACCACATATGGTTTACCAATTCCTATTCCCAGTCCTCAAATATGAAATAGATGACTGAGGAAGAGAAGTGTATAGATGACTGCATGAGAAAGGAATATTACATGCTAGATATGAAGAAGAAAAGAAGAAAACCAGTACACACACTATAAACCCCAAAGCATCATCAAGTTCATTTGGGAGAAAAAAATAACTTTCTTCTTTTATTCATCAAATCGCTATCAAATCTATATAGAGAACACCTATATACTTGGAAGCTAGAACCTTTAGTTGAGCCACTCTGTTTGGGAGAAAACATCCAGAGAATGACTCGAACTATAATTCTTTCACTCTAAGGAGTCAAGAGCTGGACTACAAACAAATGGAGCCTTCTAAAATCAATCATTATAAAATATTCTCTATACTGCTATTTATCGTATATTTCTGAGAAGTATGTGTTTGTATGTACACACTGTCTCTTATGCAAGAACACATGGATAATGAAAATACTCACACCAAAACATCACATACACTTTGTTTCCTACATGTAACAATTGAAGAGGTTTTGTGTGGCATGGTTGTATGTTTTTCCAATAAATAATAGTGATAGGGGGTGTGAGCCCTAGACAGTTTATTAGAACCTTTGTAAAGAAAGATACAGGCTGTTTATCATGTTTACATTTATTATAACTGCTTGGTGGTAGGTGATCTCTAAGTGGAGAATATTAAGTCTCATCATGAAACGGAACCTCTTGGTTAATTATTCTATGTACTAAATTTTTTAATACTGTTATTTTTCTATTCTCCATTGCTCATAATTTTAAAACAGTGTTTTTTACATCAACTATGATAGATAGTTCTGGTTAGTTTTTATATGTGCTGAATTTAGTAAATAAGTTTCAAAAGTTGAATTGGTGTTTACCAATGATTCAAATGTGGACTAATCAACCATTGAGAAACTTTTTTTCCAACTAAACAATTTTAAATATACTACCATAATTAAGTCATATATTTCAAAATTTGGGGAAATTTATTAAAATGTTCTTAACAAAAATTTTATGTAGTAACTCAACTAACACCCCCTGGTGTTTCCACTCCGACCAACACTATAATTTTTTCAAGAAATTTTATCCCTATGACAATAAAATATAATGATATAAAATTTCTATTTATTAAGTATATCCTATTAATGAAACATTGTATAAAATGATTCAGTATGTTCTTAATTTTTTCATGAAAATTATTTGAACTAATTACTGGATTTTTTATTTATGTCATCGTTATCCTCTCCAACATCAATGGTAGAATATAAATTTAAAAAATCAATCAATCATGAAAATTGATGTTTGAATAATATGTATCAATAAAATCAAAATGATTCACATCATATAGATAATCAATCATCATATGATCCATATTTATGGATTTAATATTCTTGCTAACTTTTTTAATAAGGAGCTCATAAAAAAACATTATCACCAGTTCATCTTATTAAACTATTTGGTTATCTTATATAGTGGTGTAAAATATTCAACCTCATGGTACACTAATTTTAATGTTTTTTCATGTATTAAAGGTTTAATTAAATTAGTTAAACTTTATTATGAGTGTTCAAATAATGAAATTGACCAAAGGATAGAAATTTTGGCTACATGACTAGTTAGAACCATTAATTGATATTCACAATGTGAATGGATTGTTGGAAAAATACATGACCCGTAGATTTATGACATGAAATTTATTTAAAATGTGTAATTCAATAGCATGAAATGAATGGGGATTTAGTAATTTAAGTTTTGGTGATCCATATTTTATTGTATTGGTATTATTGTGATTTCACAACATGAATACTCAATTTACAAAATGAAGGTAGTATATTATTATACTCTTAATGACTTGATACCCACATATTTAGTCATATATATCCCCAATGACTTATCCATTCACTATGTTCTCTCTAAGATGTTTTGGATCTTCTATCCCCTTACAAATCCTCTCTTCGATGCCCAATAACGTTTTCGATATTTTAAATTAATTAGGATAAGTTATATTTTGATCTTGATCAACTATCCCCTATTCTCGTTGACTGAAATCAATTAAATATTAGATTTCATAGACAAATATAAGGATTTTGGTAGGATGTAATGAGAGTTTTGATTATCATTAATTGAATTTGTATCAATATTGATGGATTTTTATTTTGCAAAATCTTGGGACCCAGACCGTGGTTTGTTGAAAATATCCTTGTATATTTGATTATATGTTATCTCTTTTTTGTGAATTTACTATTTTTATTAATCCATTATTTATTTATTTTGCAAACCTAAATTTGTCTACGATACATGGGTTCTTCTGATCATGGATGGTGACCCTTTCCTTGATCATCAGTTATTCACATTAAGTGGGAATACAATAGCATTTATGAATATTTTATATGGGTTACTGTCAAGAATCGTAGCATGTGTGTGTGTATCAATGAGAAACATATGTCTGATGTTTCATTCTAATAGTGGTACAAGTGTACCCATGAAAAAAGATTCTTTTTCTTAAATATGTATTTTATTTACGATGAAACTATTTTAGGTGAAGTGATGATTGATCTCTAATTTTCATCTCGAATCAGATCTATTATTCATATATCTTCTGTATTTGATCATACAGGTCAAGCCTAATAAAATATCCACCCACCGAATATGGATGTGATATGAATGAGTTTGACATGAATTGGTAGATCCCTTGATGATGGGATGTGTCATCCATGTATGGGACTATCCATACATGAGGTTGATGTGTTTGGGAGATGGTTATTATACTATCCCACATGGAGATAATGTAGATAGAGGTGATCATTGAAGAAAAAACACGTGTTTTTAACCTATGTGATTTATTATTGTTATATTTTTCCTCTGTTTACTTTCGTGGAATGTAATTATACATGTTTTTTCATTTCACTTAAGGGTCATTGGAGGTGTCCTACTATTTCTTCTACTCACACCCAATTAGGGAATTTCTATATGCTATTAAATTTATGATTCTGGGATCCATAAAATGTAATGGTCTCTATAGTGTATAGTTGAGAAGAATGGAAAGATGATTTAGATATTTATGGAATTAGTTTATAAAAGTCATCTATGTCTAATTTATTATTTCCAAGGCATATCGCACTTTATATCATCTTTATTATTATTTTAATTTTTATCAGGCATACCCTAATACTATTACATGACTTATATTTTTTTTATTTTCTTACTTTGATGGTTAATATTTTATTATTTAATTTTTAATTACTGTTATCACTCAATGAATTTAATATTATGATCATTGGTTACAGAAGTATTATTCTACACATTGAATTATATAGGCCCTCACCACTAGTTAACAACCACTTTTGTGTGCAGAGATGTGCATTGGGTCATATGTTACCCCCATAATAGACATGGTGGTATTGTTTGGGGTGATACATAATTGTGTTAGAAGACTAGGTCCAGTAACATTTTACTTCTTCTACTTTCATTTTTGAAGGGTTAGATAAGAGATATAATAGTTTGGACACAATAATTGGATCTATGTCAGTTTCTATCTATAGCTCTATAGTGGACCTCTAAGATTCCATAAAGTAGGAAATTGTGTTTTTTAATTTTTTTTTCTATTTATTAAATTCACATTGGGTAACGCACATGATGATAATATTTTAAATTATATTAACTGGTATTTGTTCATATATCAATGTGAGAACATAGGTTTTTATTCTTCATATACCCATTTTTTCATTAATTATAGCCCCAAATTCTTAAATTCATGGTGAAATTATGATATATGATTTTGTAAATTTTTTATATAATTCCTTCTGTGATGTTATTAATTAAATACATTAGTGAAAATAAGTGTATATATGACTAACGTGTATGTAATAGTGTATTGACATGGGTTTTGGGTAGTTCATAGGGGATGATTCATTATTATTGTAAGTAAACTATTAAGTCAAACTTTGAAATAAATTCTTATGTGTTCCATTCCACTGTTACCAATATTCTTTTTTCCCTTTTATAATTTTTGTATTTATTTAATGTTTTTCTGGAATTTAACGATATTACACCTCAGAGATATATCACAAAAATAGTTTCTCAACTAGTTTTGTAGGAGGATAAGATTGACCAGTATCCCATAGCATCACCAGTGGGTAACGATTTAGAATGAATCCAACTTAGACCCTTCCCAACTGTTCATGTTTGGGGTAGAGGTGACCATATGGGTGGGATGATTATTGTTGAATCTACATTTGTCTTTATGATCCAACACCCCTCTTCTTTCTTGTTAATGGGTGTCCCCCATGATGAATAGAAATATATATTTTTAATTGAGAGTATTTTCAAATTGCTAAAGGCCCCATGTGATCATATATTAAAAATTCATCATTTATGCTTAATTGTGCATCATGATAATAGTGGGATGTCATGTGGTTGGTTCGTAGACAATAATAGATGACATGGGTTAACTTCACAGACCTATTATTCAAAGTGTTATTCTTTGATGCATTAAATATTGATGGTGCTCAAGAGTAAATGGTACATTAGTGGTGTCTGATGATATTGTTTTCCTACTCAGCACGATTTATAGAGATGATTCAATTTTCTTCTATTATAGGGGGAATAGATGTCATAATTCTAGAATGATCTACATTGTCCTTCTCCCAGAGATAAAATGACATGTCAATAAATTATTTATGAGGACATATGATATAGTGAATCGTAAATCACAAATGACTAATTTGGGATTATTGGTTGAGAGAATTGAATATCTTCTTCTAGATTTCAGTAGAACAATAGGCAACTTCTCTAGTGTAGTCTTTGTTACCTATTCTAGTAATAATAATAGGAATTCATTGGATGGATTCCCATTTGATTTTCATGATTTAGATTATATCTATTCATTATTGACTTCTTATGCAGTGTGATAAATTTGTACGTTCTATAACTGTGGAAGGAATATACACATTCTCTTGGTAAACACATTTTCCCCCACGTCATATATAAAATATAGAGACATAGGTCTTATAAGGATGTTTTTATATGAATTCTTGGATGTGATCTACTGAGTTAGGCACATGAACTCAATTTTATGTGCATACCTAGAATGGTTTTTGGGAACCAGGTGACTCATGATCCTCTGGGGAATCATGGAGTGGTCACTAATATAGAATATGTGGTTGATCAGACATTAGATGATAGTGGAGGGGGGCATTCCATAGATTGACGTACAGTCTGAATCTCCTATACTCTATCTGATACATTGAGTTATAGATGATCATATAATTTATTCATATATTCCTATGAGGGTTTTGGAATATATTTACACATTAAATTATTTCTATGATGTTTTACATTGATATAAACTAGGAATGAAAGTGGATCGTATTTATATCCATCCAAATTGAAATAGATTGTCTTATATCATTGAGCATGTATGGAGTTTCAAAATTCTAGAGATGATAGGTTTTTTTTTATTTTTATCTTGGATTGGTTAACTAGTTTCAGTGCACTCATCGATTGTTATCCAAATAGGGGGACATTTTACTTTCATAAGGGGGTGAATTTTATGTTGGATGAAGAATGGGATGTTGAGGTAGGTATATTGGGAAGAAAACCTTGTCACATATATATATATATATATATTGTATATTTAGAAACCATGATACTTTTTTGGATACAGTGGTGAATCTATCCTTTTCCCCTATAGTGGTGTACCTATACAATGATGTAGTTCTATAGAGTTTATTTAGTTTTCTACCACATAGGGGAGTAATAGTTGTGATTTATATCATTCATTGTGTGTACTCGATATTGATTCCAAAATATCGCGGGGAATCAATTGAGTTAAAAGTGATCAAGGTCCAACAAGTTGTTCTGAAAGTTAAATAAATCATAAGATTGAGGATTTATCAATGGGGTTATCCAGTATTGTTTTCCAGGAATAGAAAAGGTAATCTATGACATTATATGGACTAACTGAATTTGAATAATATAATTCAGAAGAATATGAAACCATTTCTAAAATTATATGACTTTTTTTATCAATATAGGGGATCTTAGTGGTTTTTTTGATATTGATATACAATTTGTTTACCATTAGTGTAAGGGTAGAGTAGATAAAATACCAAATACATTTTTTATGATATAGTATAGGTTGTGTGGGTCTCTCATTGTTCATTTGGGGTCATATAATGCTCTTCCAACATCCATGGCTCTCATGAAAAATATCTTTCACACATAGATGTATTCATTTTTCATTATATTCATCGATGAAATTCCATATATATTATATTATGATAGAGTAACATGTTAAAAACTAGGATATAATGTTATTTAATCTTGGATCATTCTATATTTATGAAAATTACCCAAACTATCTCTTTTTGATATTAATGTTGTGATTCATTGGTATGTGGTTTCACATGATGGGATATTAATTGATCTATAGATGGTTGATTCTATTATTTCATGGGAATTGTTGAGAAATTTATTTGATATTATATGTTTCTATCAACAATATGGGTAATATAGGATATTAATTTGATACTTTTCTCACCTTATAGTCTCCATTACCATGGTGAAAAAATGAAGAAAATATATAATAGATAGATCAATGTGTTGATTTTTTCATAGAAATAATGAAAAGTGGGTAAAAAACTCTGATCTGGACCCTTCATGATCCTATATTTGGTTATTTTATAGTCTATAAAATTTATGTAATTTTTTAGAGTACGTTATAATGATAGTTGGTCAGGTATTTATTTGTGGTTATTGTAAATTATGACCCACAAGAGGAACTTCCCTACCTATAATTTTGAGTCATCATTTTTGTACATGAACTAAAATATTCTTATCACTACCTCTATAACAATACATTATTCATATATAAAAACCATATGGTTTTGTGGTATATTTTATCTTAGCATGGCTTGATTCATTTTTACAGGTATATGGTTGATTATTTATAGATGGTTAAATTCAAGATCAAATATGATCCTAGGAAATAAAATATAGATATAGATGCACTAGGAAGAAGAATATAGGAAGTGTGTGAACATATGTGAGAAGCTAAATGCAATATCATGGCATTATTTTCATACTGGAATATGTTAATAAATAATGATTACGGAAAGGTAATTTTTTTACCTATAGTTTAAAGGATCAATGTCCCATTGAAGAACTAGATTTGGTATATCCTACTTGAATTTTTATCATAATTGATGATTATTCAAAGATATACATCGTTAATAAATATTTTGAAAAAGGAAATAAATCATTGATTTATGGAATAGATAATTCTAAAAACAAAATATTGGATTCTCACATAATGATTTATAATTAATTTAAGAAATTAAAAATATACCTTTTGTTGAATTAACTCTTCATTGATGAATAAGAAAATTAATCTATTTTACATATTCATATTTTGTAGGAATCAACTTTGATTCGTTACAGCAATGATACTAACATTCTCCATGAGCATAAGAACATTTCAGAAAGAATCAATGGGTGTTATATTGCTAGATCCTAAATATATTATCACTCTTCTTTGAACTACCCATTAATAATTTCCAGAAGGATTATCATTAGTCACTCTAGAATTGATGGTGGTGGAGGAGGTGGATCATACTCCATTCTTACGATATTTCATGAAGAGGGAACTATCATGTTCCGTGATATATTTCTCTGAATGTTGCAGTTTATAACCATAAAAAAGGTATCCCCTTTTAAAAATAAATTACATTTTAAAAAAATAGTTCATTGGTTAGAAAATTATAGTTTCAAAATCCTAATTATTCCCATTATCCATCTGAAAATCATTTTTTATAATAATAATAATATTATTATCATTTACTATATTATAAAAACCTTGAGAATAAATTAAAGTTTATTTAATAAAATAATATTTAGTATTTTTTTCTCCAAAGGCCATTAAATCCAGTCCATCATTCCTCAAAAATATTTACCATTCCATGAATACTTACTATATTAAAAATTCCTAGAATTATTCATCAATTAATATAAAAATATTATATTCACATAATAGAAGAAAGTTATTTACTAAAAATGATACTCAAAAAATATTTTCTTGAATAATTAATAATGAAATATATGTGATCAACAAAATATGAATTATTATTCAACCATATAAGGTAATAATATTTATTCAACATGATAAATAATATTGTTGTTTAACTAATGTTAAAGATACACTTACATTATGGTCTTCTAGGTCTATTTGTAGTGGTATTTATAAAATAATTCCTATATCCCGGGTAAAATATAGAAACCTTCCAAGGAACCCATATAGAAATATGTTAATAAAACAATAATACTAATCCTCTTTCCAATTATTACTATGTAATATAATTCCATTATCATGGTGCCTCTAATCAATAAATATTCATTTTGGTTCAATCGATATATGATCTGGATATATCATACATATTTTTTTTTAAAATATATGTTTCTAATAGAACACCATGTATATTTATTTATTTAATTTGTATCACTTACATAAAAGTGCCTATGATATTACCATATATTAAATAATTGATGGGGAAAATCCATTCTAACATTATTCATTAATTAAATAATTCCCAAGATGAACCCAACGTATCCTATATCACTTCGAACATGTAGAATCATGGTTATATATATATAAATTAATGTATATGACTCAAAATATTCCCTAATAATAATATTAATGTATAATGATAAATTTAAACTTCCACAAATAGGAACATCCAATGACACATATAAAAGTGGATTTCAAACTTGTTTGTATCCTTCTCATAATATTTTATACTGACAATTACAATGTCCATACGCCATTATAATATAACTCAATGTCCTATGAGTATCCACCTATAATATATTATATCATTTATATCCTTAAAATTATTTCATCCACCTATTGAACGTCTATTTAATAAAAGTATGATGGAACTTTTAGGTTCTCTTCATAGTGTGGAACTACTATAACATTTTCTGTGATAAATCTACTTTTATGAAATTATCTACACAAAGTCACACAAAATAATAATCACGATGTGATAAGAAGTTTAATAATAATATAATCTATGAATAAATGTAATTTTAAAGTACATATAAGTAGTTTCTATGGAAACAACACTAATAGAATCCGACAATTACTTGAGAAAACTACAAGCAACATTAAATCCCCTAGCACCCACATGATACTCAATATTTTGATAAAATAATTTTTAGTAATGGGGTTTGTAAGGTTTTCAACGTCAGAAACTCTTCTGACCACAACTTCACCCCACTAATAACAATACCGCATGTGGAGATACTTTCAAAGTGTGTGTTTTTTCTATTGCAGGGACATTGGATCTTTTTCAAGATTCACATCTATAGTCTTATCAATATAAAATTTAATATGCTATTTAATTATAGGTTCAACATTATGATAATGGACAATGTTTCATATAAAACTAGATTCTTTCAAAACATCTAAAGTCAATATATACACTGAATCCAAGGTAGAATCACCGAAAATAGGCTTCTTTGAGCAATTTTAGCTCATTGCTCCTCCTTTGAGACTTGACACATATCCTGAATGCAAAATCATATCATTCAAATCAATTTGAAAACTAAAATGTATATAACAATTGATGACTAGTGCTAATTCAACTCCATACACTAAGAACATATCCTTATTTCTTCTCATATACATATGGATATTCTTAACAATATATCAATTTTTTTACATGGATCATCTTGATATTTTCCTACCATAATCAATGTTTATGAAACATCAATAGTAGTATATAACATAGAATACATGGATGATCATATCACTAAATTATATGGGATTTTACTCATTCCATCATTCCATTTTTGGGTTTTCAGAAATGTTTAGATGGAAATTTATAAACCATATGATATTGGAACCAATAACTATATAAAATGTTCCATAATATATCTCTCTTGTATCTAGTCAAATTTTATGCCTTGACATAATCAATCGATACCATTACTTCTATCATCAATGATATTAATTCCTAGAATATAGGTCAGTCAACTTATGTCCTTCATGAAAATGCATTTATATAACCTCCCATTAATAGATTTTAATATTTTATTTTCATTTCAGTTATGTAATATGTCATCATCATATAATAGTTGGACAATAATAACTTTTCCATGAACCGACAATGGTCTACAAAAAACTGATTTAATTAGCCATCTCACAATAAGTGCTAATAGTTATTCCCAATCTCCATGAGCTAAAAACATTTTTAGAGAATCAAAATAATTTAATTGGGAATGATTTGAAAAAAAATGATGATCAATTTTAAACTGAGAAATAAAAATATAATCATTCCCAACATAAATAAAATTAAACATAACATGAATCTATATGACATATCGGGTCAACACTGACCACTAAACCAACGTCGCCCCATGGTGACCGAAACACAGTAGGAAGAAACAACCAATATAAAAACCTAAATTAAACTATAGGAGTGAGTATTAAAATTCATTGTCTTGCCCAAATAATCTATTCCATATGACATTCCTTTTAAAAAACCCATGTTATTATATTTTAAAAAATATCACCATATTAAAATAATTTTTTCCTTTATTTTCTAATTCCAAAAAAAATTCATTTTTCAAGAAAACCCATTTTGTTTCCATCACATTTCTAATATAGTTTCCAAGTATGAATAGACATAAAAATTGAAGGAATCCAATTCAGAAAAAAACATGGTTTTTATAGAGGATAAAAACATGTATACACTAAAATCAAAATAACATTAAATGTCTCATTTCACAAGATGGAGACATATCAAATCAATAAAGGTAACTAGAACAAGTGGGACCCTTGAAACCTCATACCACGGTGATTGAAAACATCCAACTCAACTTTGATCAATGTTCATGTTCTTGAGAAAATAGAAGGCAACAAATTCCAATGTCTATTGGTCTCCATATAATAAGCCAAAACCAACTGTATTATCATACATAAACCATTAGAGAGGATCCCATCCCAATTTCAAGGGGTCTTTGATTATATTTCATGTTTAGTTAGTGTTGAAACATCAATCCTACGAGATGAATTTGGGCCTCATCCTCTTCCAAATAAACTAGAATATTAGTTATACTCTTTACGCCTATGTACTGAGGTTTCCCATGTGCTTTCATTTCTAATTATAGTGAGATTTTGTCCAACTTACATACATGACCATATCATTTTTATTATCAAAAACCGATCCAAAATCACACCATTGATATCCATCATTTACTGCATCCACGTTTTAATTCAAACAACAAAGAATAAGCCACATCACTAATACCATAACACAAATCACATATTTAGCATACCCATCATATTTTTAAAACAAGGGGGCATGCCTCTTGAGTGATCTCCCATTTTCATTAAGCATTATATAGGTTCCAAACTGGACCCATTACTTTACAAATAACATCTTAAATTTTGAACAAATAATCACAACACACTATTATGTTCTAAAACCTTTTAAAATTCCAATTAACTAATGAAGGAACCACACATTTATAAAACATGAAACCATGCCCATATAGAAGAAAACCATTTACGAATGGAAATTCACCATTTAAAATAAATTATTTCCCAAAAATCATGTACTTTATCAAACATAATAAAACATGAAATTACCCCTATATTAATTCATACACAATCCCATTTTAATTCAGGAAAACTTTAACTTCTTGTATATATATAGAAAAAACAATTGTAAATGCCCATTATGAACTCAAATCCATTTTTGAAACCAATTTTAATTAATTATCTTTTTAAACCAACTGAGCAAGAGAAATATGTTACATTTTCTTAAACAATGTCAAGTGAGTATTCCAATATGAAAGCCCTACATTGGAATCCAAGATAAGTTATGAGAAACAAATGAAGAACCATTCCTAACAACCAAAATAAAATCACATAACATATACATACTATATAAATATAAAACATATTTTTAAAACAATAAAAATATTATGGATTTCAAATTAATTGATTAGACATTGGGAACCAACATCAAACTCATAGTGTGCAGCATTATACAATGGAATCTCAAAGAATCATCTTCTAATTGAAAACAAATTTATATTCACTTATATTAAAGGACACTTGGATAATATTTACTTATTTCCATGACCAAATATTTACATCGGGATCCTTACACATAGGTGTATATATGCGAATATCCCTTTACAATTACACATGTTTACATCTTCATATATAGACATAATAAAATATATCCCCTCTACAAATATTAATCAAAACATGGGATAATATATATAAATGGGGAAATTAAATATATCCATTACTACCTATTCATACTCATATAATTCATTGAATCTGTGGATAGAATCCCCTTCCAATGAGGGTGAAGACATGCTACAACAATTAAAAAGGCCGAATCCATTCCAGTTTAATAAAATTCATTTAACAATAAATATATTAAATATACATTACTCATAACACATTAATAATAAACAATATCAATTTAAAAACAATTTCCTGAATTTTTAGGAAAAATGAAAAACTCATATTCAAAAATATGATTGAACCAAAGTAAACCACCAATGAAAATACCAATGGAAACATGATTTAATAAATAGTGATTTTATATTCACTCAAATAAAAAATAATGTATATCTAATATTTCAATAACAAATACACAAAATTAAAAAACATAAAATTAGAGGTATATTTGGGGTAAATCATACCTGGAACATGGGATAATGAATAATCCCATTGAGAATTGAAAGAGGTGGGTCTTGGGATGTTTTCACACACACTATTATGATATCACACAAAATCTAAGGGAAAACTATGAGAGATGGATCTCATACTAAAAGGCGATATGAACCTAGGGTTCATGGAATTTTACTATGTGAGGAGAGATACTGGAAGGGATAGGACACCATGCCAGGTGATAAAAGAAGAATAGAATCCATAGGGAGGGATGTGGCACACTAGAGATTCATCGGCAGGGGGTCATACGAGAGAGAAGGATAGGTGGGTGGGATTTTGTATTAATTATGGGGTAAGGGTGAGAGAAACCATTTTAGGTTTCTTTATATAATAAACATAATAATAATAATAATAATCATCATCATCATCATCATCATCATCATCGTCATCATAATCGCAATCAAAATAATATTAATATTATAATTATCAAATCATTTCATAATTTATTCCATACATTTATATTTATTTTCTTTTTATATTATATTGTTTTCATTTTATTTAACACTGCTCAGACCACATCGTTCAGATGTGTGGTCTACTAGACAATGCACCAACCATGCACAGTATTAATAAGAGAAGGGACCCGTTCATGGGGTGGAAGAATGATTTGAAAAACTATATGCCAACCATGAAAATCATCTATGTAATTTAAAAAAAACTTTTCAAATGATTTATATACAGTTTTTTTCTAACACTACGCAAGACAAGTGCCTAATTATTGACGCCAATATAATACTACAGTGTCATTGTTGGGCCTCACATAATTTGGTCCAAAATATTCTCAAACAATCCAGAAGGACAAAAACCACCTAAAAACTATGAAACATAAAAAAAATTTTAGGAACTCCAAGTAAACCTATAATAAATGACCAATCAACATGAACTAATAAAAAATAAAAAGAAATCATGGTGGAAGAGTGAAAATTATACCCACAACAAAAACATCATTCCCCTTTATAGGCACTCAGCCAAACGAGGAATAAAACCAGAGCTCAAAACAACATTAGGACACACAAAACCACGCACCTCAGTGTGACCTTTTAACTCCACAAGTCACCCCCAAGTAGCTCTAGATGGAATCATAGTAAGAGGAGTAATGGGTAAAAGTGTAGAGGTTTCTACCCACCACAAGAACCCATCTACAATTGTATATATTAATGCTACCCTCATGGGCCAACCCAATAACTATAATCATGAACCAAATAAGGAACCCTCAACACATAACAAGTCAAGGACTCCTACATAGACCATCCACCACCAAAAGGGTACCTATTGAAAACCCAAACCATGTATCAAACTAAACAACAATGCATCATCTAAACAAGATACAAACATATCTTAAATGAACACAACCCAAAAAAAATCTGATCCATAAATAGACCACCATTAAAGTGTCCAAAACCATAAGGAACTATCATAACTATTGAGGTTTTCAAGGATATATAATCCTCAAGACATTCATAGCCAAAATAGATCATTTTAGAACAATGAATATATCAATAGAGGATCCATGAAAACAATAAAGGTGAAATAAGGAAACGAGGCCTCAATGAATTTTATAATGGAAAGGAACCTTCTAAAATAATGATGCTACAATAGTGGAACTTAAACCATTAGAATTCCAAAACAAGTGACAAAAGCTATCCCAATACCCAATTACACCAAATTATTCAATATTACCCATATGATTCACTTTTGAGACTATAGAAAGATTCCTGATGTCATGAATAAACAACTGACTCACATAAAAGTTCTAAAAATATTTAAAAAAACTTCTCTTTTTGTATTTCAACTTATAAAAACCCTTCAGATGATCCATTTGACCATGTTGAATGAGACATATTTTCCTAAGGCACAACCAATGAGAGATTATTTTGGTATTTAACTAATGAAGGTGGGAAACAAACCAAGAGGGTTAGGGTGTGGTATTAAGTTAGGAAAGTCTCTAGCTCTATGACTAAATTAAATGTCTCAATATAACCATAAATGGGAATACTCAATGAAAAACATATTGATAAATATCTCAAAAACCCTAACCACCCAATTTGAAAAGTATAGTAAAAAACAATGAACATCAAGAATTACCAAATCCGAACTTAACATAAACATGGATGTAGGCATCCATGATTTTGACTGCTCACCACATTCCTAGAAATTTCTAGGGAATACTAAAAATTTATATGCACAATAATAAAAATCCAACACTATGATAAAATGACAAAACCCAAAATAAAATAACAATTATGATCTTAGTTTCAATATTTTGAAGTCGTGATCCCGTGATAAATAATTCCATTCATGAATGAGAATCACTAAAAATTTCCTATTAAATTTTCAAATCACATAAATAACCATTTTTTAAAAACAATTTTTTAGAAAATAGGACAACCAAAAGACCCACCATTGGTATTCCATGAAGAATCACATATATAAATCATTGTGCTAGTTCAAGAACCTATCTAAGAATAGTACCAATTTTCCACATTCCACACACATATATCTACATATATGATCATTCATAGAAAAAAAATCAATATTAAAAACATTTCTCATTCTCAAAATTTTTCATTCAACCTATATCCAAAATTCAAAAACTATTTTAAGTCTACCCTTATCATTAAACCAACACATTTCCAAAATCACAAGAATATTTATTTCACTTTCAAAAAATTATTTCCAAAACTCCAAAAAAATTCTAAAAAACCTTCCAATTTTCCATTTGAAACCACACGTTCTGTTAAAATAAAACCCTCAACATGACCCTTTTTCATTTAAAAACCCTTTTTCCATTCTAAATAATATATTCCATATTGAAAAAGCTTTTCTAATGCATTTTAATTTTTTAAATCCACTCAAATTAACCAAAACAAATCCAAAACATTAATCACACCAAAACATCAAGAATAATGAACTAGAGGCAATGCCCATCCTGGAAACATGGCTTTAGAGACCATAAAATGAGTTATAATCATCCAAATCAAGTATCTTGAACCATGAACTTGTGATACCCATGAATATCTACTCCATAAATTCCATTTCAAAGAAATATCTCACACCAAATGTTAAAACATTTCCAGATAGACCAAACAAAATTAAATCTCTATTCTTGGACTACCCCTTGAAACTTGAGGCTTGGGACGAGCATGAGTTCATGACATCCTTCTCACACCGTCAGCTTGAGTCATGATATTCCTAATCCCAAGGATGCATGACATCCAAAAAAATAGGGTTCTTCTCTGATTCCATTTTTTCATGAACTATCATGGTTCAACACTAAACCGGTCACTTCTGTTGGCCTGAAATAGTGATCGAAGGGTGTTTCCAATCCCCATGTGCTAGAAAAAAGAATCAGAAATCAATATAAAAAATATGGATTTAGTTTTCCCATTAATGTAATGGATAAATAATTATAAACTGAATAATAAAAATATACACACTAGCAGAGGAAATAAAATAAAACTGCACATACCTCCATGTAATGTTATGGGTCAACACTTCTCCCCATAGTGACCAAAACTGTGTGGGAATCTTCACCGAATCTAATAACCTAAATGAAAATATTCACAAAATTATTGAAACTTAGTAGTAATTCCCTAATAAACTTTTTCATATGTCGTACCATTAAAATGAAAAAAAACATTATTATATTTTGAACCTAAAAACAAATATAAATAATGTTTTACATTTTTCAAATTCAAATAACAAGAATATTTTATCATGATTTTTTTTATTTCCTTCATATTTTCAACATTGTATCCAGTCAAGAATATAACTAAAAATGGAAGGAATTACATTTATACTAAAACCTAGTTTTTCAGAACGGAAGAAATAAACATGTAGTTACTAAAATGGAAATCACATCACATGCATCATTTCAAAAGTTATCACAAAGGGAAATGACTAAATGTATATAGCAGAAGTGGGACCCTAGAAACCTCATACATTGTTGATAAAAATCCTACAACTCAACTACCAATAGTGTTATCATTAAATATCCAAAACATTAGAACGAATCGTAAGGTCCATTGGTCTCTATTTCATTATCCAAAACACAACAGAATTTACAAGATTGATCCATAAGAGGGGATCCCAACCCATGGCCCAGTGGTCTCTGATCATCTCATATTTAGTTTTTTTTGAAACATTTTTCATTATATATGAATATAGTCTTAATTCTATTCCAAATCAACAATCATACTATTTATAGTCTACCAACCTAGATCCCTAGGTTTCCAATGTTCTCTATTTCAAATTATGATTAATTTTTTTCAGACTAAAATACACAAACATATAATTTTCTATACTGAAAAACTTATCCAACCCCTCAACACTGATCTCACTCCTTGATCGCATACCCCTTTTATTTCATGCAATAATGCACAAGCCTCTTTTCTAGTCACATATAACAAATCAAACATTTATCATACACATCATATTTATAAAAAGGAGGTGTATTTAAAGAGGTTTTCCCCACTTTCAAAAAACATTCTCATTGTTCCAAATGGTCCTCATTAAATTATATGGAACATATTCAATTTGTAAAGTAGAATCACCAAACACATTTAACTTCCATATCCATTTAAATACACAAATTAATCAAACAAAACACCACCAATTAAAAAAAGAAACCTTGCCTAAATATAAGAAACACATTTACGAAGAGCATGTCACTATTTATTATCTAATTTCCACAAAAAACCACGTTATTTTCCATAAAACCTAAACTTTAAATCTTCCCACATTAAAATCACACACAAACACATTTTATTTGAAGCCAAATATCACATCTATTTTACACATATAAAACATCTTTGGAAATTCCCATTACACAGATAGAACCATTTAGGAAACAACATTTAAATATTTATCATTTAGAACCAATTGTGAATTAGAAATAAGTTACATTTTCGAAGAAAATTTCAAGATCATGTTCCAATATAAAAAAACCATGTTAGAACCTTAAATAAATTATGTAAAAAAATGAAGAACTATTAATAAAAACCTCAACCAGATTGTATTTTGTATACCTACTATTAAAATATAAAACATATTTTTAATACCATCAAGAAATTATAGAATTCAAATTA
The DNA here is from genome assembly GCA_963277665.1 of Viscum album. Taxonomy (NCBI): domain Eukaryota; kingdom Viridiplantae; phylum Streptophyta; class Magnoliopsida; order Santalales; family Viscaceae; genus Viscum; species Viscum album. Next base: position 962,665,469 of record OY728133.1, on the reverse strand, counting down.
AATGGTTAGGCATTAATATCCCACCACATACTCATGGCACGATACTTTATACAACATCAACTCGAACCTTCAACTTCTAATTTCATGCATATTAATCATATCTTATAAAAAAGGAAAACTATCCATTATCTATATATTTTATGAAAAAAATATAATAGGGGATCCTTACACTTAGGTTTATACGAACGTATACTACTTTAACATTACATGCGTATGAATATTCTTATATATACATAAGAACACCAAGCCTTGTTTTATATATTCCTCATTATATGGGTGAATATGTTTATGAAGTGGGAATGTACATATATATTCCTACCTATGCATATGCATATAATCCATCGAAAACAACAGCCTGAATCAACCCCAATTATGACCAAGACATGCTATAACAATCATAAAGGAATAACACATTCGTGTTTAATAAAATTCAATTATATAAATTATAAATAACTCATAATACATTATAAATAGTCAATAACCCCTAAAAAACAATGGAATGTATTTTTATGGATAAATTATGAACACTTTTTTAAAAACTAAAATGAAACATAGGAGAAAACCAATTAAACCCCATGTTGGAACATGATTTCATCAATGATGATATCATAGTTTCACATAATAAAATTATTAGATAAAAAATGTAAATTAAGATCTATGTAATCAAAAGAACCAAAATTAAATGGATAGAAATGCAGAAATATAACATTGAAAATTATCTAATGGATAAACTCATCAAGAAAGAATAAAGTAGGGACTCTGGGGGAAGCCTCACACCTTAGGATTTCCACACCACATATTAAATGGAAACACATTTAGAGGTGTAGATCATTCCAAGAGGGGTTATATAACTGGGGCTCCTAGCCCTGCTTCACATGAAGGGGGTCTTGAAAGGGATATGGTGTCACATGAGAAGAGGGAGGATGAATAGTTGTCAGAGTGAGGGAAGAGGAACACTGGATGTGCTTTAACTAAGTGGGACATGTATGAGAAAAATAGATGGGTTGGGTTATGCATTATGTATGTGGTAAAATAGGAGAGAAACCCTATTTGTATATCTCAAACATAAACATAATCATAACAATAATGATTATGTTGATGATGATGATGGTGATCATCATCATCATAATTATATACTTATTATTATTAAAGAATATCTTTATTTTTTTCACTTATTTTCATTTAATTTCCTTTTTAATATATTTTATTTTAATTTTATTTTTTTGAACACTGGGAATGCTTCATTTTTCTTCCACATAGTGTTACATACCATCCACCAACCATGTGTAAAAAATTATAGAGAAGGAATCCTTGCACGGGCATGCTGCAAGGTTTGAGAAACTATACGACACTCGTGCAACTCTTCTCTATCAGTTGATGGATAAATTTATTATTTTTTCTCATGGAATTACCTAACCATGATTATGTCATGAAACTTGAACATAAAACTAAAATAAGACCATAATGTTTTTGTTACACCTCACAAGGTTTGCACTAAAGAACGATAAAACCATGTACATGGAAAAAAACAACCCCATATCACTAATACATCAAAAATTTCAACAAGAACATGACATGAACCACATCCAAAATATTGAACACCGATAAATAAATAAAAAATAAAATGAATATATGGTTGGGGAATGACATGATTTCCCATTAAAAATCTTGTAAGCACATGAATCACATTCATTCTTAAATAAACCAGAATCATTTACTTCTTCAATGAATTGAATGTTACAAGAACATGGTGCTTGATTTAATCCATAAATTGTTATCTATAATTTTCATATCATTTTATTACCAAATATATACAAAAACAATTCATGTAATGTCATATATAGAATTTCTCGGAGGTTCCTATCAATGAATGTTGTTTTTTTGTCCATCCTCCAAATTACATAATCATGCTACAATTCTATAAAAAGTATAATATTAATGGATATAAACCTAGAAACTGTAGAAAATGATCCATTATAGTCAGTAAATTCACATTGACTAAAATCTTTAACCACTATCCATGCATTTTAGGTATTAAGATTACCTTTAGTGAACATCTATGTATCAAATTCTTATTTTACCCGACATGATTTATGTCAATTGGTAGATGGAAATGAACACAAACATGATTTTGATATGGGGGATCTATTTCAATGTTTATTGATTCATTCAATTATTTATCTTGTAATCACTCTTATATCATTTTATTGGATTTTTTTCATTATTTTAAATCAATAAATATTTACCATATTTTGTGACAAGAAAATTATATATCTTTATTTCTATTATGTCTCTCGTGATCTTACTCTATACATAGAATTCATGAATAAGTTTCTCCATGTAGACCTATGTAATCTATTTTTTTTACCAACTATATTTTATCTTGAGAAACAAAATTATCAATGTATATTATTATCCTACTATCATTCTTGAAGACTTACCCCTCTATAGAATGACATATTGTCATGTAACAACCAAATTATTTTCTAAATGATTTTACAGTTACTATACACATGTTTTCTTAGGATATATATTAATGATAAAATTTTCACCATTTTGGTGCTAGTGTATTTCCTAATATTCCATTAACAAAATATCCAAAACCCCATTTATGTGTATATGAAAAACTTGTTTTTTTGTCCCCATAAATTGTTGGGAAATTTCGTTTTAATCTTCCCTAATTATTTGGTTTAGTTTGTTTTTCATAGTTTACAATTTCAAGAAAAGTAATTTACATAATTTAACTAAGACCATTATACTATGGTGTGTAAGGTGGAGTGAGTTGAGGAGAATCGAAAACTTAGGTAGATAGTTGATAAACTCTTTGTTTTGATGGTCCCCACATTGATCATATAAATCCTTCTTTATATTAATTCTATGTTGATTCTCTACTTCGGTCATGAATTCATTGAAATTAAACTCATCATGTAAACCCATACCTGTTTAATTAAGTCATCAGTAATTTATATTAATTAAGAATAACCACCAGTAGTTACTAATGAAAATTTTCAACACATATCTACTTTTACCAATGCTAGAATACGAGTAAATCTTTCACCATGTCCAATATACTGTGTATTTTTCTCTATCTTTATAAACATTCATAAAAAATTTTATGTGTTTTCAGATCATAATGGTTTGAATAACAATGTAGACAGGGCTTTGAAAATCACTTCTTTTTTACCTGAACAAGATAGTTATTCCATGGATCGGTGTTATTTGATTCCATTGAACATTATTTTTTCTCAATTTCTAATACATTTTTTTCTTAATTTGATACAAAAATATAATTAAATAAATATCCATACCAGAAAATATATTTTCATTATAAAATAAACATAAGTTATTTACAAAATTATAAAAAATAATCCATTTTTATCTAGGATAGATACAATTTTTTGGGTAACAACCAGCACATAATAAAAATAATTTAAAACCCAGATAATTAATGTTTTCAATGAAAGTTTGTATTCTCCAATCTCTAGAGAATATATCATTACATAATTAGTATCCTCAAAATCCTCTTCTCCTCTAGAAATATTTTACAATATACTTGGTTCCCGCAATCAGATAATATGTGTGAACCATAAATTGTATCAAATACACATTGTGTAAATATATAAATATTAAACTCGATAACGAATGAACCTTTATCAACCCCTTTATTATTTGATTAGTCTATCTTCTAGTAGCCATTCCTTTCATTGGAAAAAACTATTCTCCCTTTACCTTCACATGCCATTAGATCTCCAACTTATTGAAGGGATAATGATCACGAGGTTTATTATTAATATGACTCTTAAAAACCTTTTCCTTGTTCATTAATTTTTTATTCATCATATAGACCATTGACTTCTCTCACCACATTTACTTATCAACATGGTGAATGAGAGTATGAAATCTCAAATAACTATTCTATTTATTTCTCATATTATAATTAATTATAATTGTGGAGAAGTGTGTTTGTATTGGGGAATGGATGTGATATGTCTATAACTAATCATGTATGTTGATACACAAGATAGATAATCATTCTTTATAAAAAATAATCTTATCTATGTGAGGCCTAGTGGGTGATGATTATTTATGCATTCTTGTAAACACTGCATTAGAGATCTCACATATCACTTTCTCACATTCTCATGATATGGATAATGAATGTGATGCATCAAATTATATACGTCATTATCCTCAATATTCATTAGAATTTCATTGGTTATAGATAATGAAAAAAACATTGGATATATGTTGTGTCGTTCAAATGTTTCTTATGGAGAGACAACTATTCATCAATAGCATTTTTTCCATGTTCTTTATTAATAGGGTTTCCAACTACATAAAATTTATTTTCGTGTCATTGGGTAATGTGTAAGTAGCTTTTCAATTTTTAGAAATTAGTTCCAATAAGTATTTTATAATGTATGTATTGTAGTTATTTTATTTAAATAATATTTATTATTGTTTCTAAAATTAATAGAAAATTTTTTTACGTTTTAAAAATGCTTTAAAAATATTATATTTATAACTCACTGTTTTATCAAAACCTAAAATCCATCAATATTTACTCATAGTTTGCATTGGTACATCCTGTTGGTTGGAAATTATAGTTTCAAGGATCTATATTACTATTATAATTACCCAATCATTGGCATAACAGTTCATTTGATGATTTTTCGGTTTTCATTAAATTTTTCAAATGCATTAACACATAGTTCCTTGATCTGTTTAAAGGAATACACAATGTTGAAATCCATAAATTTTATTTTTTCAACCATTTAACCTTAGATATATAATGTACTAAACATTCTATCAAAACCCTGATGTAAACTATGTTAATACAACCTAAAACATCATGTTTGAATTCACTGGTAATTGATAACACCATAACAATGTTCGATCAAGCAGTTTGAACTATGGTAGGATTTTAACTAATTAGTTGAAGTTTATAATGAAATTATTTTTGTAAATATATATACATATATATTATTAAGGTAATTTTATTTTAATATCAATATTGGCCATTTTATCTTTTTTTCAATCTATTTATTATAAAATGGATTTACTTATGTGGTTAACCATGTCTCAGATAATATTTACACATAATATAAATAATATAAGATCTATATTACATGTTATTCAATTAATTAATTCATGTTATCATAATAAAAACATCCATAATGAAATTTTCCCTCAAACGAGATATATATAAACGAATAATGTTTTATGACCACGAGCTTTTACTTTTCGATTTATCAATCGTTGGATAAAATAATCATCCACATAAGGTAAAACACCATGAAAATTGACTTAGTTTGTGTTGGATCGTTCAACCAATCCATCCAAGTACCCCTTTTATTAGTTTCACTTCCGATCCTAACAAGAACCATATTCACTTTCTTGGGATCCACATTAATTACATGAGCTTTTACTCACACACATGTAAAGGTAACCAAAACATGATTGAAAGGGTTTACATAAAAGAAAATTGTGGCATGATTGACCTTATATAATGAGACGCCAGATGACGCTTAGGACATAAATTTAATATAGTAATAAATTACAAGGAAACCAGTCACATATAATTTTCATGTCTATACTCTTGATCATCCACATACATTCAATGAATTAATGATTAAAAACACATTCAATGGAAATCATTCTTGTATAAGATAAATAAATATCGAATCTATTAATTATATTATTTAATTAATAAATAATTTTATCATAATTTTCATCCAAAATATAATGAGATTATCATCCATAATATTTTTTATAAAATTAAATAAATATATATAAAATTAAATTTGTACAAAACATGTGACTCGGTGGAAACATTGTGAGTGCCCATCCGAACAACATAGAATATATTATATTCTTACACTTTTTGCTAATATGGATTCTGGAATACATGCCATACAATGTAATTTAATTTTCTATATGTTTTAAATAGATAAAAAATTGAACACATTTTATTTATGTATGGTGTTATGTTTTGATTCTGTAGAGTAAATAATATATTTTGAATGTTTCATGATATGCAGTTTTGAAAAGTACACATATGATTAGTATACATTTAATATATATATATATAACCCATGAAATTGAATTTACATAGTCAAATAAATGAATCATAGATCACATGGTTATATGATTAAGCTGCATAATAAATTAGTTATGAATTTTATATAATTTAGTAATACACAATGTGTGAATTGTAACACCTTGAGATTTTAGGAGAGATATTGTTTTTATTTTCAATTATTTATTATGTATTATGATACACAAGTATTAACTTGGATGATATGAAACATCATATAATATTCTATTATATACAATACTATTCTTGTCGTGTGTTACACGCAAGTGCGATTTCCCTTAATAGCTTGTGTTGTACACCATACTATGTTTCACCAAAAACAAAATTATGTTAAAATATTGTTATTGGATATAAAATAGATTTTATTAATAGTATAAACCCCATTTTTAATTTAATATTACAATAAAATTCAACTTATGTATTTTTGAGAAATGATATAACAACAAGATAATTATTTTAGATAAATGAAGTATTTTTCAAAAAAAAATGTAGTTTTTTCTTCTTTTGAAGGAGCACCAATATTGAATATAGATTTTAACAATTATAAAATATAAATTTTAAAAAATAAACTTCTTCATGGGTAGTGGGACATAAAAAATTACTTCTGATGTATTTTTGATAATTTTCTAATATAATTCAAATTATAAATAATTGTGAAAAAATATATAATTTTAATTCAAAACTATCATTTCACATAATTTATTTATATTGTTAGATTGTAATTTGATTTCTTTTTTTTACATTAAATTAAATTATATTTTTAACATTAAATCCAATTTTTTTCATTGGAAGTAAATTCACTTTTAAATTGGACATAATCACATGTTAATCTTTTTATAGTTAAGAATTTTTAAAAAGTAGGTTTTTAGTTTTGACAACGAGAAATAATATTAAATTAATTACTGAAACATTTGTGTTTTGAATTTGTAAAAATTTATTCCATATTTGGAATCATAATTTAAAAATTCTTTAAATGGATACCTTTTAATTTTTGACATTATGAATAGTATATTCAGTAATTATATTACTTACCATGGGAAAAGGGTCAATCTTGTAAATACAGGTATAAAATAATATTATAATAATATTAAACTACCCTAACACATGTCCTAATCCTATTTTATGGGTTATTTCTGACCATGGACATCATTGAGATGATTTTTGGACCCCATAGAACCACATGGATGTGAAAATGACAATTTATTAGAAATAATTTAAATTACAGTGAAATTTGATATAAACTAGTATCTTCAAAATAAAACTATTTTAATATGGGATTATACATAAGATAAATTCGACTATAAATATTCATTGTAAATATAGAAGGTTTTCTTATAACAGGGTGTTATATTTATAACTTTTTGACAACAAATAAATATATTTATTTATGACACAATGATGATGTAGTTTTTATATTTTACTGAATGATTTAAATAAATGGGATTATAAATTGCATAATAAATTTATTTTGAAATGGTTCATACAATCCAATAATATTATGGATAATTTAATATTTTCATCGATCAATTAATTATGTATTTTTATTAGTAGCCAAGTTTTCATGATTTTTTTAAAGATGTCATGATACGAATAGCATAAAAAATGAGATAAATGAGGTTCAAGAACAATTAGTATTTCATTCCATGATGTAAATATTATAAAAATATAATGTTAGGCCAAATAATATGGATAGTGAAAAAATTGTTATAAATGATCCAATTTAGGTTCCCTTTTCATATTATAGTAATGATAATAACTATTTTGTATAAAAATATTAGTGGACCACATAAGAGTTAACTAATTTTACAAAGGTTTAAATCAAAAAGGTAAGGTTAAATTAATTACTGAAACATGTCTTGACCCAATGGTATGAGAGATTTTAAAGTCGTAATAATTTTATCATAAAAATAAATTATTTTTGGGCTATTACAAACTGAAAATATTTTTATAATAAATTAATATTTCAAGATTTTTCCAAAAGATCCTTTCACCTATCTTATAAAATGGCACTCCCATTTCTCATTAACTCACAACTCTAAAACCATTTGGTTTATCCCAACCCTAACTATATAATCTCCAAAAATCCCTTATATCAAACAATAGGAATAAATATCAGAAGAGATCCTTCCTAAAGATCCATTTTGTTCAAATCAAATGGAAGCACCTGAATAGTGGGTAATTGTTTAATCCCATCATTTAACATTATTTTCATATTCTCATTATTCATTCTATATTATTTACATACCAAAGTAATAAATCTTTTATCATCCATATACTGATACTTTAGTAACATAATTGAAAAATTAAATTCATTATTCTATCTATCATAAGAAAAAAATATATCACCATGCGTGCGTACATACGACAAAATGTCTTCAGGCCGTGGTGTAATTTTTTATTCCACATTAAATTAGTTTGTTGAGTATAATAGATATAAATAACTAATATTTCATGATTATGATTATTCATAATTATTTTAACATCCATTTACATATCATTTAATCATTAATGGAATGATATCCCCACTATTGAGTACATACAACCAATCATCTCCACGACACGATGAGATTCATTCTCTACATTAACCATCCAAGAATGATTGTAATATATATATATATATATTATTAATTTTGTAATATTTTAAATAATAAGGCAACTATAATGATATATATATATATATGTATATATGTATTTATATATATTTCATTCATTGACTTCTATTCAACACTATAATAAAATGGAAACAACATTCATGCGTACGTACAACCAAAAATCTCATTAAACAATGTATTAAATTTTAAATATATATCTACTATATATATTAATAATATGAATATATATTATATATAAATAATATTATACTTTTTCGAATTATGTAAATCTTGATCAATGTAATATGATCAAGAATAACAAGTCAAAACACATGTAATAAATGATGTGATATTACCCAAAACGTAGCATTAACATAGAATTGACTATAAAACTTCTATATATATTAAGAAAGGAATAATATATTATACCATAAATACAATTATGACTCTTATATAAGTTAATAATTTGTGGAACAACATTATACACGAGTCTTGTCTGGTACAATGTAAATGAGACCTATGGTAAGGGAAGATTTTTCAATCTTATTTTTATCCGATATTGTTTATAAGATAGTATTTAGTGGGGATATATTTATCATCCATGTCCATGAAATATAAATATGTTTTAATAAAATGTTCACAATTATTTTATGAACATTTAATTTCATTTTTACCCATTTATTCATTTTACAATGTGGTATGGAAGGAATATTTATTTTTTTTACCATGGAGGTCTTTTTTTTAATTTTCTAGGAGAATAACAAGGATAATGTTTTTTTAACTTATATGGTATTAACATGTATTTACATATTTATAACTCCATATATCTGTGAGGATTATTCTATATGATTACAAGTGTATTTTCATCTAAATTTTTTTCTTTTAAAATTTGACGTCATTTTTATGAAACGAAAACACTTTTGAAAAAGAAACGATATACTATAATAAATTTAGTTAATTTTTATCATCAAAATTATTTTCTATATATCATGAAATATGGTAATGTTTGTAACCCTATTATTAATTTCATTTTACAGTGTTTATGATGTATTTAATTTTATGAAATCCATTTATTTTTTATGTCTTTTTATGGAATGATGATTAAGAAATCCATTTTTCCATGGCTTATGATATGATGAATGAATTTAGTTTTTGTGAAAAATATAATAATGGTTTCATTATGATATGGGTGGGACGATTATCTCCATCCAATTAATTGTGTAATAATTTAAATCTCATAAGAAAGCCATGATTGGAGTGGAACATAAATCTGGTTTAGTAATACAGGGCTTTAACAACAAGTGAATATGGTTCAGTAATAGATGGCCAGAAAAACAAGTAAACCATGTTCAATAATGGAATTTTTCAACTATTATGGTATTCAATACAATGGATGGTATAATATAGAAATACTTTTCTGTTATTATATGTTACCCATAATTCCATTTTTTCTGCCAAGGACATTCTATCATGGTTAGTATTTCATTATGATCTATTCCTTACGTACTGCAATGATTTATTTCATGGCTCAAGATATTTATGTTTAAACATTATGGTAATGTTTTTATGTTCAAGTTATTTTATTTTGTTTTTTGTTGTCCATTTTTACCCATAATGAGAATTTTAACTCACCCATTTTATGTTTTATTTTCCCCAAGATATAATGAATGGTTTTAGTTAGGAAACCAAAAAGGGAAGATCATTATGGGATATATTAAAGATATTTAATCATGTTTGAAGATTATGTTCAGAGTTTACAATGGCAATAAACTAGTATATTCTTTGGGCATATATTTTTTTAATGTATTGTGAATTATGAAAATGAAATTTAATGACCATGTATGTCAAGATTGGGTCTCTATAGTTTGTTTCAGAGAAAAGGTTTAGTCAAAATTTTCAAACTAGGATATGAAATCATTAGTGATATCACAATAGATATTTATAATGATAATTCTAGGGATGTCCTAATGATAAGAAAATTATTGGTTACAAACATAGGTTTTTGTGAAAATCATGACTAACTTTTGGTTAAACCGGTGATATCATAGACTGAAATATTATATGTAATTTAACTTAAATACATGTTTTTAATATCTGATATGTATTTCTCAATCATTTCATTATGATAATTGTAAATAACTAGAACAACATCAAACATAGTTGAAAAATTATTGTTTCAGGTTTGAAAATTATTGGAATTATGAAAACCAATTTCTTAAGACGAAATATCAAGTAGAGAATCATTAAGATGGTATGATTATTGTTCATAAAATATATTAAACTAATATTGTAAATGAAAATTGAATGGTATGTGATATTTTTACAGTATTTTTTACATTAATAATATGATTTGTGAGGATGAATAACCTTATGACATGATTAATACTTTAGGAAATATGAAGCTAATAGAACCTGAGTAACTGTTTAAGAATAATGTTGGATGATTAATGTGTATATGATTCTGAATTCAATTATTATATTTAATGAATCATGAAAAATATTTTTTTTTAGTATAAATTTTTCAAAATGGATTGGAATGGATAGGATGAATGTTACTAATCATCCAAAAAGTTCTTTAAGGGTAAGTTCATATTCTTGGGGAACAAATGATTAAGGGAAATATAATCATTAATATATCTTGTATATTATGAGAATTATGTTTGGATAAAGATATATTAGATTTGAATAAGAAAATTCTATGGTGCTAGTTTCTTGGGAACAAAGTATGGAGTTTTTGACAAGAGGGGTATGATAAAATGGATGATGTATACACCATTTTTGGACATAAGGAATATATCCAAAACATTTTGGAATAAGGAAACATGAATGTTTTAAATAAGGATATATAGTAATTTAGGTTATTACCATGACTCTATTGAATTCCTGATGAAGTCATTTAATTGTTTAAAATTTGACCAATAGGATATATCTTAAGGGGGGTAAATGATTGTTTTCACATTCTTTTTATGTGACTGTTAATGTAATTGTTTTATATTACCATCAGACTGGGCATAAGTATTTTGGATAAAACTACTGGTTTGGATGGATTAAGTTGGACATCAGATGGTAATTTTTAAGCCTATTCTTATTTAATATTAATTTTGGAATATAATAATAGAATAGTTTTAGAAAACGGAAAACCCATATGGTTGGAGACAACCCATCATGTAAGTCATGGATGCCAGAATAGAACCAAAAAACCGATGTTTGATGGGATTTAATTGCCTACTACTGGCCTAAGGGATTTCTATGTTTAGTATAAATTTGTTTCATTTATTTAAGATGTATTATTGATGAATTATAAGTCTATTTTTCGAACCATATTTGGTTTATTGAATTATAGATGGACTTATGTATATTTGATAACCTTTTCTAAAATATTTGTTGAGACAGATGGAATGAACTAACATTCTATCACATGATGTACTAAAACATCAAGAAGAAAAACCTAAACTTAATTTCATTAAATAAGAGATGAAGTAGGAATTGTTCAAGGCATTAAAAATAGAGATATTGTACGAAAATCATATAAGTATTTATTCTCATTCTTCAACTTTTAGGGGAAAAATTTAAAACAAAAAATGTTATCTTAGTAACTTATTATATGATGAATCACATGGTCACTTAAATCATCATAGATTTATGTATTTATTGTAGTTAAAATTCTCCAAAACTTTTTCTCTATCCATATCCTTTAGAACATAATTGTTAGATTTATCTTTTATATACATGTTTTCACTTCCCAATTATGTTCACCTATGTGGAAACACAGGTATGAGTTACATCACGTAAACATAATGTTTTTTAAATTAATTTCTAAAATAAAGTTTTAGTATCCATTATAATGATGTGGGGTTCTATTAATGATCAATTCAATATGTAGTTCTTTGATAAACCCAATGAATTTCTAGGGAGAAATTCTTTCTAAAGTGGGTAGAATACAACAAACCGTGATTTTATGAGATAGAATATTTTTATTTTATTTGATTTTTTGTTATATATGCTACACCAATATTATCATTCATAATATGAAACACCATATAAAATTTCAGTAAAATCAACTCTATTATTGGCTTCTGTTACACTCAATAGTGATCTTCATTGTTATCTTGCGTTGTGCATTACACCGTGTTTCACTAAACAATGATATATTGTTAAAATATTATTATATGAAATAAACTATCCATTATAAATATTATTACTAAAACATTTTATTTTATATAACATTAAAATTATTATTATGTATTTTTTAGAAATGATATAAGAACAAGGTCACTTTTTCAGATAAAAGAAGTATTAAAAAAACGTTTTGTTTCCTTTTAATGGGTCACCCATTTTAAATATAGTTTTTAAAAAATTTATATGATATATTTGACAAAATTTAATTATTATTTTTAATGGGGAGATAAAAGTTTTCTTTCATTGAATTTTTTGTATTTTTCTGATAAAATTCAAATTTTAACAAATATTGAAAAATACTGCATATTAACTAAAAAAAACATTTTCATCTAATCTATTTAAATAGTTATATTGTACTTTTAATTGGTTTTATAATTTAATTGAATTATATTTTTTTCATATAATCTAATTTTGTTCATTGGGTGAAATTTATAATTTAAATTGGACATAAATACATGTCAATATTTTGATAGTTATTACTTCTTAAAAACCGAGTTTTAGGTTTTGGAAATGTGAATTTATTTTGTATTCATTACTATAGATTTTGTGTTTTGAATTTTCAAAAATTGATTCTATATTTGGATTCAAATGTTTTTAATTGTTTATATAGATACCTTTTAATTTTTGACATTATGAATAGTAATTACACGAATTATTTTATTTACCATGGTTAATGGGTAAATATGGTAAATAAGGGTAAAAAATAATATTATATTATTATTAAACTACCCTAAAATAGGTCATAATCCTATCAGATAAGATATTTATTACCATTGTAGTATTAGGGTCAATATTCGAACCCCGTGGAACCGTGTGGATGTGAAAATGATATTTTATAAAATTATATTTAATTTAAAGAAAAATATGGCTTAAAATTGAATCTTCTTAATTTTTTTTTAAAAATAGGTATATACATAAGGTAAATTAGAATTTATATAGTATTTGTAATGATAATAATATTTCCTACATCATGGTTTTTTAATTATATTATTTAGCCACAGAATGAATAAATTGATTTATGAGACAATGAGGATGAAGGGATTACATTATTAATGAATGATTTAAATATATAAGAATATAAATATTAAAATACATTTTTTATGAATCTATTTATGAAATAAAATAATTTTATTCATTATTATGAATTTTTAGCTGTGAATTAATGATTTTTATTTGAAATTTACAAGTTAATAAGGATTTTTAAAAATTCATGATATGAATAGTGTTAGAATTTAAATAAATATGTTTTTAAAACAAATAATATTTTATTAAATGACATAAGAAACATAATAATCAATAATTCATCAAAATAACTAGGATTATGACAAAAATTACATAAAGGATCCACTTCAGGTTCTCATGGAATTTTATATTAATGATATTTACAATGTAGTATAAAAATACAATAGGACATTGTAAATGTTAACTTATTTGAAAAATGGTTAAATGAAATCTAGAAAGTTTATATTATGACATAACCCTATATGAAACCTATTTTTAGAGAAGAAATAAAACCATAATCATCTTAATCTAGTATAATATCTATTATTTCTATTATAAACAGGAATTTATTTTATAATAAATTAATATTTAATGCTTTTTCCTAAAGTTCCCTCACCTCCCTTGTAATGGGGAACCTTCATTTCTATTTAACTCACACCTATAAATCCTGTTTCTTTTGAAAAAACCTACCCATTTAGTCTCTTAACATCCCTAATATTATTATTTGGGAATAAAATTGGGATGAGAGCCATCCCAAGTAGACAATTAGTTCATATCAAAAGGAAACACCTGAAGAAGAGGTAATCGTTTTATCCTGTCTTTCAATGTTCATTTCTTCTTCTACTACTTATTTATTTTATGCCTCCATACAAAGGTAATAAATCCAGTATCATACATATTCATATATGTTAATATAATAATTGTACAATTATATTCATCATCTTATCCATCCTACAAATAATAATATCACCATGCGTGCATATGTACGACTTATCGTCTTCAAGTCACGGTGTAATTTGTTATTCGACATTACATTATTTAGATGAGTATAATGATAAGTATATAGACATAAAAAATAAATATTACATGAATATGATTCATTTTAAAAAATATACAGTCCCATTCCATATCATTTAATAATTAAAGAACAATATCAACGCTCGTGCGAACGTACGACCAACCGTCTCCCCAACATGATGAGATTCATTTTCCAGTTTAACCATCCAAGAATGATATTAATATATATATATATATATTATTCAAAATTATAAAATATATGACATTATAAGTCTACTATAATGATAAATATCTCAATGTACATATATTTCATTTAGTTACATCCATTTAATAAGATTAGAAATTGGAAACAACGTTCATGCGTACGTACAACCTATCATTTCCATGAATGGTGTATTCCATTTTATAAATCTATGTATTAAATATATTTATATTATTAATATATATGATATATAAATATTATTATAAATTATGGAAGTAATTGAATCATTATCTAGGTAATATGATCAAGAATAAAAAGTCAAAACACGTATGGTAAATGATGTGATATTACATGAGATGTTATATTCACATGGAAATGATAATAAATGGGTAATATAATGTCATGAAATAAAAATATAAGATATCATAAATATTATTATGAATCTTATATAATTTAATAATATGTTGAAAACCATTATACAAGTGTTTGGGACTCGTACAAAGAGTATCAAACCTACAACAAGAGATAACATAGCAATCTCATTTTCATTCGAGATTCTTTATACCAAAGTATTTACAAGGGATATATTTATCATCCATTTCCTTGTTTTATAAATATATTTTCATAACATATTTAAAATTTTAGATATATTTTTACTTCATTTTTACCCATTTTTGACGTTTAATATGTAGTATAGAAAGAATTTTTTTATTACTATATGATGTACTTTTTTAATTTTTTTTGAAAAA
Source organism: Viscum album (assembly GCA_963277665.1). NCBI lineage: Eukaryota > Viridiplantae > Streptophyta > Magnoliopsida > Santalales > Viscaceae > Viscum > Viscum album. Next base: position 962,649,632 of record OY728133.1, on the reverse strand, counting down.
TGTACTAGACGAATTTTTTTATCTTATACAACATCAAAATTATTCTACATATTTATAAAACCATATGTCCATTAAGATTCCTCTATATGGTTACAAGTTTATTTTCATCTAAAATCATTTATTTTCAAATTACATGATATTTTGATGAGAAGAATTTTATTTTGAAATAGAAATGTTATTTCAAAAAGAATTAGGGTTAACGGTTTTGTCAAAATTATTTCCCTTATAAGATTACATATGGTTTTGTTTCTATCCTTATTTTTACATTCATTTTATTGTGTTTATGATTTATTTTTTTATAAAATCAATTTATATTATTTGTATTTTTATGTAATGATTCTTAAGAAACCCGTTTTACTCCATGAGGTTTTCTATGATGAATGATTTATTTTTTTGGAACATGTAAGAATGATTTAATAATTATATAGGTGGGACCTATATCTCCATCTAATGAATTGGGTAAATATTTATATCTAATGAGATCAACATGAATGGAATAGAAAGTAAATCTGGTCCAATAATATAAGGATGGAATGAGAAATAAATTGGGTTCAGTAATACAAGGTTGGAACGACATGTAAACCTGGTTTAGTAATGGACATTTTCCACTATTATAGTCTTGAAAACCATGCCTTGGATAATATGGAAATCATATTAGCTGCTTATTTATTACCCACATTTCCATATTATATTCCAATTTTTTTTCTATCATGGTATGTATTCCATTATATCTATACCTTAAGTACTACAATGATTTATTTTGAGGACCAATTATTTTTTTGATTAAATATTATCATCATGTTTTTACATCAAAATATTTATGGTTTGTTTTATATTCTATATGATTACCATTAATGATCATTTGATCTCACATATTTTATATATTTTTGTCCCCCGGGATAGAAAGAAATGTTTATGTAGAAAAAACCGTAAGATCATTATGGATGATTTTATAGATAATCCACCAAGTTATAAGATAATGTTCTGAGTTTCCATGGACACAAAACTAATACAGTATTTGGGAAAATATTTTTGTATTGTATTATATATTCTGAAAAGGAAAGGTAATTTAAATATTTATCAATCATGGGTCACTATATGAACAATCAACATATATGTCGTGTATAGTTTACACCCTCTATCCAAGGATCATTTTTAGGAACATGGTGTGTAATGGTGTAATGAAATCTAATGGAGTACCCCTCTTATACATAGCTTAAACGATGGGTGGTATCTGATTTATCTTATCACTTTCTATATAGTTCACGTAAGATAATATATAGATTTACCATAACTAATGGACACCATGTCATATATGAATGTTATACATCACCTAGTCTAGATAATGGTGAACCCAGTTAGGATATCCAACACACAGTTTATTTAAATACAGAAACCATGTATAAAATGCATATGAATTAAATTAATTAAAAATTAATTCATAAATTGTATTTCTGTATTATACATTGGTTCATGGTGTGTAAAAATATGTTAAATGGCATGTATTCTAGTGTTAGATATATAAAGTCCTTAGGACATCTGTATGAGTTATTCTGAAGGTCATTCACTGAAAGATTTAATCAACTTTTGTTAGATATTTTATAATAGAGTCAAATAACAGAATATATCCTTATTTCTATTAATAACAATTAATGTATATAAATTTTTTTTTATAAAGGTTTAAATCCATTAAAATATTTAAATTATTATCAATAATTATGAGACATCTCAAATACCCCTGGAATGTTCCATGTGTAGGAAAGGTCTACGGTGGGGTATAACTAACGAGGAATTTTATCATAATTAAAATATTAATCATAGATATTCTTTGATAATAATCATCATCCTTAATGGAATTATGTTTTTATTGTAGTTGATGAGAGAATGCCAAAACCAAAATACAGGATCATCTCATAATGATTTTTTATTCGATTTATGCAATTAATTGTGTACATAATGATGAATTATTTATTCATTGATGAATTTAATAAAGTATCTACATCATTACTTAATTATGTTGTTGGAATCAAGTGTAGATCCCCTATAGTGTTGATCCATGAGTGCTCCATGAAACTCCAAACATAATGAAACGATAATTTGTTTTCAAGAGTATCATATCCTAACACTTTCTTCATTTTTCTTTGATTACCCTGAGAATAGATTTATCATGGATTCTATTTGATCTCTCTAGAATCGTGACTGGTAGTGGAGGAGGACCTTTCTACATTCATGAAAGTGTTCTTTAAGAGGGGGATCACTATTGATTTATGATAACTCTATGAATGCTATTTTTCACATATAAAAAAGGAAACCCCAATTAGAAATAATAGAATTTGGATTAAATAGTCTTAGGGTTTGAAAATTACAATTACACATACATACTTATTATTTACTTAATCCCTACAGAACATAGTTTCCATAATAATATTAATAATATTATTATTATATATTTAATTGAGAAAAAATAGAAAAAAAATTATTAATAATTAAAAAATTATTATCAATATATATTATCACACAAGACCATTAATTTGAATCTTTCATTCCTCCACAATATTTTTCGGGACTTGAAAAATAACTATTTATTAAAACAAATATACATGAATTTTTAGCAAATAAATAAACAAATGCTAAATTCAATAAATATTAAATAAGTATTTACTGAAAATTATTCTCAAAAAATATTCTCTCATATAACTGATGACTAAATGTATACGATTAAGTTAAAATGAATATTTAGTAAACCATGTTTGATAATGATATTTATTCAACATGTTATGTTATATTTTAATTTAATGGAGATTCTGGATACATTTAGTGTTTGGCCCTCTAGATAAATTTCTGTGTGGAATTAAGAAATGAAGCCCAAATTACAAGTTTAGCATCACATAATATTCCAACCCCGCCATAGGGGTAGAAATTAATGTTACAAAAATATAAAATATCATGAAAATTGTTTATAATTAATATAATCTCATCGTCATGATATCTCTAATCTAAGAGGTTACATACTGCTTCCATGATCCTATTTGTTTGAGGTCTCGTTATTTAATTTTTTTTTAGAATTTATCCTTCCCATAATGAACATGTATAATCACATATATATGCTATACTTACTCTATAAAATGTCCTAGGATATCGACATCTGTTAAATTATATAAATGAAAAATTATATCTCACATTATTCATTAATGAAATATTAACCCTGGAACGCCCAACATATCCCACATTGCTATGAAAATTTGTCATCACGGTTTTCATTAATACATCAATGTATGCAACTAATAATATTCATCAGTAATATGAATAATGTATAAGTATCGACACATATTTATGAGGATATTAATTTCAAATGGAATATATCAATGTGTATCTCCAACTGGTGGGTCTCATTCTCATAATCCCCTTTACTAGAAACTACCAAAGGTGTACACCATGAGAAGGTACCTCAATTACCACTAATTACCTACCCCTAATATCATATATCATTTGTGTGCCTCAAAATATTTTTTCTCTGTTTAGAAAATACACCCAACATTAGTGTCATTGAGCTTTTGGGTTCTCACTATAGTGGGGAACTTATATAGCAATTTTAATGCACGAGCTAGTCATAGGAAATTTTCACATAATATTTCATTTATTAGAAGAATAATTTTGATTTAAGTAGTCTATAAATATAAAAAACTATGAATATACGTAATCCTAATGTAAAAAAAGTTTTATTGAGGGAAAACTCTAATAGAGTGATCATGTGCTCGTCTGTTAGGATCATTATATATAGTGTATCATAATTCATAAGAGGATGGAAGAATGTGCCTCTACATTATGATGGAAATTAGATATATATATATAATGTAATTTCAGTTTATATAAAGGTGAAAGTTTCATCTTCCATGATACAGTTGCTGATGATATCCTCTCTGGCATCATAATGGGTAGTGAACCTGGGGTTGAAAATGATATACCGGGAGTCCAGTTGATAGTTTTAGTAGCCCAACATGATTATAGAAATTATAATATTTGTTTCTCATTTTATGAATTCTACATAAATCAATGTTGGGCCTCAAATAACATGACGGTGACTCCAACACATCCAGTTCCTATTTTGAATTGGGATAATTTAATGAGAAACTTCGTGAATGGGTTTCCTAGGACCTCATGATGTTGACACATCGATAGGGTGATTGTGGATTGGTTGAGTAAGATATATTATTTAATATAGATAAAAGATATGAATATATTTTATGTTATAGTAAATTTTCATTTGAGAGATCATGAATATTCATTGTGTTCCTTAATGAATGATATCTGATATAGTTGTATGGTTTACCTATAATCATAGTCAAGTCCTAAAGATGTTGATTGGTACCCAGTTGATGTTGTGTACAGTCATTCACCCTCAGAGTAATGGTAATTCAGAAAGGGTGATAAAAAAACATAGGGATATGTTTCATGAATGTATTATAGATTTAAAATATTATTTGGATTTTAAATTTTATTTGAGCATGTTCTCCAACAATAATTTCTTTCAGTATTTGATTAATATGGAATCATTTATGGCTATGTATGGGAAGTAATTCCATTCACCTCTCAACTGGAATTAGATAGACGAGACATTTGTTTTTGGGATGATAATGGTTCATGAGAACATAGAGTGGAATTCATTGATTTAGAAATTATTAGGTATAGATCATATATATAAGTGGACTTATACTAATAGAAGGATACAACCCTTGTATTTTAGTGCTGGTGATAATGCATTCTTGTGGGTGTCCACTCCGTTGGGAAATAAACATTAAGAAGGAAAGTTATATTGGAAAAGTGGTAAATTTATTTATTTGATATCATTGAACACATTAGTACATTGAAATATCTATTGAAACATCCTCCACAATATCAGTGTATACATAATGTGTTCAATATGTCCCAACATCTAAAGTATGATCCCAATCTTATGAATGTGCTCAACATAGAGGTTTTTGAGATAGATTATGATGAATCCAATATAGAATGGAATTTTAAGATATTTTATTTATGTGAGAACATGCTTTAAAGAATTATTGTTCCACTAGTTCAAGTTCATTGGAAGAATATATATTTTTAAGAAGAAACATGTGATATGGATATTGAAATTTGTTCATAGTGTCATGAGTTATTCGTGAAGGCCATTGTATAAACTTCTGACGTACGAGAAATCATAAGAGGGGTAAATTTATAACCTCTTAAACCTCATTTGTATTTTGATTTTTTCTCATCTAATGGGTGTAGCTAAATGAGATGAGGTTTATTAAGGGTGTTCAGAGAATGAAATAACTTAATGGCTCAAAATTTCTTTATAGGTGTTGTTCATGGTTTGAGTGAATATTTATTATGTGGATGGCTTCATTATAGAACACATAAACCATCCATTTGGGTTGTGAAATGAATTTATAATGTGAATGGGGAATTTTTTTTTCAATATGAGGTGATACATATTTTGATGTGTTGGTTTTTCTGATAATTAACACTATGAATCCTTAATCTATTTTGTGAATGTTATTGATTCCCAAATATTTAATTACCCAATTCCCATATATTTTAACATTCGTCTCCCTTCCAACTGATTTGAACCATAGGATCCTTCTAGAGGATTCTGGGATATATTTTTCTCTTCCAACTCCTCCCCTTGATGGTGGAATACCCATTAGATCATACACATCTAATTTATTAAGTTATTATTTTATCATGAACAATTATATCATATTGTAATTGTTTAAATAAACTAGATATTTACATTCTAGGACATATTTAATAAATGTTTCATGATCTAATGATGGTTTTGATGATTGGTGATAAAAGCAACATCTTAATTTATGGATTTTTATTCAGTGAAATGATCGGACCATGATCATTGTTGATAGTAGATAATCCTTTAGAAGTTAATCATTTCCTATATTTTTTGGTTTCATATCCAATTCATCCACAATCAAATATTTTTAATATTTTAAAACAAGTAATGTTTTTTAATTTATTTGTGGTTATGGACTTCACTAGTAACCCTTTCATTTATTGTATTTATTACACTATATTTGGGACCCATTATAATTCTTGCATGCATTATATTCGTTTTTTCAATGATTGATGTCATTCAACTTTATCCCTCATAAACATATCTATGATCCTTAATCACATGAGGTGTGCATGTGTATCCTTGAAATGTGAGTGTGTTTTTTGTATATGGATTCATTTTATTATTATTATTTTTAACATGTTGTGATGTTTGAACTAACATTTTTATCTTGTATAATATGGGGTGTTATTCATTCTTCTATTGTTGAGAATATATGTGAAGACTAATGGACTACCCCTAGAGAGATGTATTATGATTGAGGTAAACAAGAAGAAGATAATCACTTAATGGAGGGATATTTCTACCATGTTTGTAATTTTCCATTCTCATGAGTGGGGGTGTGTGTCAAAAAGATGACCGATGTTCCCCCTAGCATGGAGCTGGGGTATGTTTAGTAGGTTACTGAGGATTCAATATATTATTTGGAATTGTGTGGTATACTTTTTTTATAATTACACTATGTAAAAAATTCATGGAATTCATTTTTATATGTTATAAACTTATGTTAATGGATTTTGAGGTGTCCTACAAATTACTATACTCACATCGTACACAAACATGTATGTACACTTTTTGATTCCTTGCATAATGATCTGGTTATGGTAATGGACTATGTGGTGAATGATTGAGATGGTATATAACAGGATGTAAATAATGATTCATGGATTTTTCATCAGATGTCAATAAAAGTTTCTTTTATTTTCCTCATACCATAATTTTAATCCTCTATGATATATTTGTGTTTTTATTTCGCATTTCATACTACTACATCATTGATTATTTTTTAATATGATACTACTCTTATGGTTATTTTTTAATATTGTTCTTTTTTAATAATTTTATCACTCTATTTATATTATATTATGTTCACCTTTTTGAAATTTAATAGTCTCCCCATTATGTTATGGAATCCCTAATGACTAGTTGGTAAACACATGAGAATAGGGAGGCATGTATAAAGTTAGGTTGCAACACCAACATAGACTCGGTGGTTTGGGTCCTGGTTTTATTAGCAATAGGTTATTCAAATAATGTTTCTCCCATATGTTTTGAAAAATTCATTGATTGAGTCTAAGATAAATTTAATGTAGAAGAATAGTGTGTTTTTTATTTCCTACATCATTTTATAGAAGTCTGAAATGAATTTTATCTATTCGGTAATAACCAACGTTCTGACATAGCTTTGAAAAAACAGTATCTTGAAGAATGTGTTCCATCCACTCATTTACACAAGATTAAAGGAAAATAACTATTTCTTTTAAAAAAATCATTTATAAATCATATAAATTTTTTTCTACATTATTGATTCCATGTGCACATAGATTCCAAAAATAGATATATATTGAACATCCAAATCCGATCATTTAGGCTCTTATACCACTTGTTGGAATGAAAGACACCCTTTGAGGGGAGGGTTGAATGAAGGTGTAAACCATATAGTTAATTTTCCTTTTCATTATCAATGTTTTCTTTTGTATCTTTCTCATAATATTGCATAAAATTTTCAATCTCATGTTCATACACATCGTTTCTTAAAATAGAAGATGAATGTAAATTACAAAACACAAATATGTTTTACAAGTTTCTCCTCTATGCTTCTATCCATGGATAACACATCGACTTTGTACAGATGTTCGAATATTGTATCACTTTATATTAGGGTTGATACATGGTTTTGAGAATGAATCACGACCAATCTAAGCTGTAATTAATCACTTAACCTAAGTCCACACATCATGACCAAAAACTAGAATTGATTATAGATATAGAAAATATCATGTAAAATTTATAAAAATGAGAGTATTATTTGTATTTAAGTGACAAGTTGCTATATCACTATTCAGTATGAGAACTCTGGTTCATCTATATCATTTTGTAGATTTTATTTTAAGATAATTTTTTGATCATTTACTTTTCTATTGGTCTATATGAGACCAACTATAGAAAGTATTTTAGGACTGTGTCTTCCTATTGAAACACCGTATTTGGGAATCTTCTTTGTGTGAGGGTAACTCGATTACTTATCAAAATGATATCACAAATATCACAATTATTATTTGGTTGAAATTAATTCCTTATTGTAATTAACATCTATACTTAAATGTTTATACATCTAGATATCATAGTGGTATTCCTCAAATTTTATTAATCCATCAACAATAAAAAAGAAACCAGATATGGAAATTTTATACCTACAGGGTTCATGTACTACCTTTTTCTGTTTACTCAATCATTTCAATATTCATTGACATTCCCCTTTCTTCATTTTTCCATAATTGTAAATACAAATCTATCGATTCAATATTTTTATATAGTAATATCAATATAGATCACTTATCTCTCAATTATTCATCTTCCAAATGAATATATTATGTGCGCTTCCATGAACATATTTCATATGAATCATAATTTGGTAGTGCGGTGTTCCCATTTATTCACCAAACAAATACCTCAATGACACCGAGTCTCTCATTATTTTCCCATTATTTTTGAAAATGGGATTATGTAATATGAATCTTTTTACTAGTTCTCCATAACATCCAAAAAATATTTTATACATATTCACATCATCCTTCATGCTTCTACCATGAATAGTTAAAATACCCTCGCATTCATTTAAGCTACAAATTCATTACCATGTATCATAAGTTATTTTATGTTGTAAGCAATGTTTTTGTGTATAAAATATATCATTTCATAAAGCCTCTTGGATCGTATCCATTTAAACCTCTTTCTATCATATCATAAATATTTAATTTTGAATATTGGGATATTAGACCATAATATATTCATATAATAACATTATTCTAAATTTCATAAATTAAAAAGCTTGAGATTATATTTTTTTATCATGTATTATTATATATAATTTTTATAACTCCTTAGATATTGAAAAAAAATTAACGGAACCATAACCCTTATGTAGCTACATCAAAGGACCCTTGTTCATTATGCAGCTACATTAAAAAAGTGGAACATTTATACAACTCTAGATTATTTATTAAAGTATCGAATTCTCATCTAACATTCATAAAACATCTCATAAACATAATATCAAGATATCATGATATTTATTCCATCATAAACACCACTTATGAAAAAAATTCATAGAATATTAAACATTAGAGAATCATCCTTGATTATTAAATATATATTACTTATGAAAGATTCATATAGTATTATTTACTTTGTTTTATAAATATAATCATGTATCCTCCATCCAGTATATTATAATCAAACAAGAATGGCATCCAATGATTTCCACCATTACATTATTAAACATTACATTAATAATTCCATATATATTATTAGTAAATTGATGATATAAAATGATTGTGGATAAACTACACTTAGTAGAATTCCATGCACTGGTCTCTCTCCAAGTTACCTCCATGCTTCCCCCTTCACGAATCACTACCACATCTTTTCTGTGAACACTACCACCTTCCGGGGATTGTTAATGGCTAATACCATGTCCGGATTTTCCTTATGGATCCTATTGACACCAACCAAGTAAGAGTTCCTTTGTCTACACAAAAGGGACAATGAAAAATTGGTAAGGAGATAATGGATAACAATCACTTCCAAAAAACAGGTTTCGACAATGCCAACTTTTAACAGTGTTAAGAAAATGACTGATAACAGGCCCTCTTTATCATTTACTTATTTACTAATTATGATAAAGGGTTGATTTAAAAAATTCATTTTAAATAATGCATTAATATATAAATATATAATAATATTTATAATGATTTTAATATAATATATATTTTAAAAATGTCTTATATAAAAAAAAATATTTACAATTCATATATATAATATTTAGTGAAAAAGGATTATAATTTTTTTGAAATATTAATAATTGATTATTTGATAACAGTGATTGATTAATAGTCATTTTAAAACAATTTTAAGATAGAAAAATAATAAATTATTAAATGTTCATAAATGAGTTGAAAAACTAATCAAAATTCAAACTACCATAACTTTTGATCCATGAGTATGTTCATGCTCTACACATTTAAAATCGAATCATGCGATGAGATATACACATTGGTGAAAGAAGGTAACCATTTTTCTTAGTTTCCTATGCCAAAAATGGACTAAAAGTACTAAAAAATTTATTTTTTAGTTGAGATACCCAAAAATTTTATCATTTGGCAGCATTTCTTCCTCATTTAAAGCATTATTTTAGACCCTTTTTATTGGGGAATGAATTTATTCCTAGGGATTTAAATAATACTGATATTATGACATTGAAATTTTATCATTTTTCAAAATCTAATATTATTTATAAGAAATATAAATCAATATATACAAATTTTCTACATATTATCACATAAAATATTAATTTTACATACTAATATTTAAATATATTTACATATAAATTATATTTCCTTATTAATAATCTTTATTTAAATGAAAAATAATTTCCAATTTATATAAAACAAAATTAAATGAATATTTATATTCATGTGGGTCTGTATAAATATACTAGTGTGGGTATGTATTAACAAACTAATATATAGTATCTATATATTATAAAATAATTATATATGTATTAATATATATAATATATGAATATATATATATATATATATATATGTATAATAATACTTATAGATGCACATAAATATAATATGTGTGTGTGTGTGTGTTTTATATATGTATTTATTTATTTATCAACAAGAAAAATATATTATACAAATATATTTAAATCTAAAATTTTAAATATATATTAATATTTAAATAAATATATGGATTTAAAATATATATAAATAGATATATAAATAAATAGACAATATAAATATATATATTAATATATGAATAAAACAATACAAACTAATATAACTAAATATATGTATATTAAGAAAAATCTATATTGAAATACGAAACTATAGCTATATAAACATCATTAAATGGATAAAAGAAAAAGATTGAAAAGTGGTAATGGTGCAGGGGTGCAAGGGATAGGTCTCGTGTTCGAATCCAAATAGAATCAGGGGTGCATTTGTGGGTGTAGGGTGTTAGTGCTGTTAAAGGGTGGGGGAGTGCCTAGCATTATTAAATAGAGGGTGGGTGGGGGTGAACATGGTAAGGGGGATTCCTGGAGCTGTTAAAAGGGGGAAGAACTGTTAAATAGGGGCACTTTTTATCAATTGTTTTTAAAATATACATTTCTCATTTCTTTTATAAAATATATGATAAAGGAACCCATTTTGAACTCTCTCTTTTTTCATTGATATATAGAAAATTCATTTTAATAGCACATCCGTTTTCTTTTCTTTTTCACCTTGTAATGTATTATTTAGCATCGAAGAAAACATTTTTTGTGTTTGGGAGTGGCTACAGAAACCAACCTATCAGATTTCACTACTGACCATGGTGAATGGGTTTGGACAATGAAAAGGAAGATACATGGTCTGATGTTTAGTGGAAATGTAATAAATATCCATATTTCATCAATAATCCATTAATTTTTTTTGTAAAAACATTAAAAATTTTGATATAATGTTCCTACATTAAAATTCAATCCATGAGAACTAATAACCAAAAAGTGATTTTTAGAAATACATTTAGATACAAAATCACAATGACTGATTGAATATAGAAAAATAAAATAATGGCCTTGTTGGTGAATTGAGGTTTCATCAATCCATTAACGATTCCACAGTTTCATTCATCATCGAAACATGTTCTAGAAATCGATTATGTCCAATACCATGTTTTATTGCTTCTTTCTGATTTCATTTCATCAATCATCTAGGCTATATATCTTCTTATAACCCCTCACAGTCTTCATAGGGTTTTCAGTGTCCAAATTGTAGATAACCATAGAATGTAATTTTTGGTTTCTGATAATCTAAATTATTATTTTTAAGTATTAATTAATCTCATTAATTGATCCACCTACGATTATAGACCCTAGGGCTGGAAATGAGATTGAATTTTTCATTACCCAATGGTAAAATCCATATTTCAAATGAAAAAACATAATTTATTTTCCTATATGAATATTCTTTCATAGTGAAATAATAATAATACTACAAAATACATACATGGACTAAAAAATATATTATTTATAATTTATTGTCATCGAGGACCCATGATTGTATAAATTTCCAAAAAACCCAGTGAAACATAAATAAAATTCAATTTATTTAATTGGTTTGTGTTATAAAATTATGGAATTTACATTGTCCCTGACATAAAGGCATTACATTCAAGAAAATAAATCAATTTAGGATTATTATAATACAAACCCATGGAGAAAAACACTATATTAAATTCCATTACCTCATATTTAATGGTTTAAAATTTATAAAAAATATCCTCACCCATTTTCCCAAAAATGGAAAATCCTATCTTATCATAGAATAAATTTTCATCATCTCATCTCAAATCATGAATTAAAAAAAACACACATTCACAAAATGTGATTCTTTCCAAGCCTCATCACCAAAATCAATTCCTTTCAAATAGATTCTCCATTACACTGGTCGAAGTGAATAAAAAAATCCACAAAATAAATCTCAATACAGTTCATCAATAGTATTATACATGAAATGAGTGTATCAGTATCCGACATTAATGATTTTTCTTGATTGTTTAATTTTGAGATCAACCCATCGAGTCCACATTCCACTAAAATATTGTTAATAATTTTTTCATATTGTGACCATAAGTGTTGTAAATAATATTAATCATTTGGATATACATCAACTTATCAGACAAATATTTTCCTACTTGGAATAAGGACTAATACTACATGATCATTATAAAAAATAATCCAAGGACATCATTCATATTCTTTTAAAAAAAATGCAAGAAGAATCATATACTCGTATCCTTATCTCTAATATGTCTATAACCGCTATTAAAGATAAAATGATAATGTAAATTTCTCTACATGAAGAAACATAATCCAAATCCAAAAACTATTCTAAACTATACCACAAGCAATTGGGTGAAAAAATCATCAATAATCCAATGTGGATGACCCAAACTATTGATATGGCCCTGCTCTATGTGAATTAGATACCAGGATTACACCATCCAAATAAGAACAACTGAAATCCATATCCCCTCAATGAAACCCCCACCATCACCACCTAGAAAGGGATTCCATGTGAAGGTTATACCAATAAATATCCTTTATACATAACACTATGAGGGACATAGTTCACTCAAATGCTCTTCAATCATGATTTATATGATTATATTTATAAAAAATGAAAATGAAAACACTATATTCCTAAGGAATTGTTCAATGTTCACAAAACCATCAGAAAAAAAACCATTTATGTCAATATCCTTAGAATGCTTGTTTGCACAAGACCACAACATCAACATCACCATCAGGGGTCTATCCAAAACTACCTTATATTTGGGGGATAATACCATCTATATAATGAGAAAAATTTCTCCCTCCCAATGTGTGATCCATCTACTCTAAATTTACCTACTTTGTAACTCTTACATCAATCAATCATAGTGATTTTTGGTAGGAATTAGCTACAACCCCATTTCTTTGCAACTATGATCTCATATTCAACCATGTTTTTAAATACATGAAGAAAAATTGGTACTCTAAGAATTTATAAATCATAATATGAGATTTTATTACATCTCGAGTACCACCACTATAAAAATAATTAAATCACAATATGTGTAACAGGAAACTACGTAAAATGGTATAATAATTCAATCTCTATGGTCTATAAATTCAATAATGGTTATAATTATTCTACGTAGGGAAATTTGAATTTCACCATTGGAATACAAGAAAATCTATAGATATTTTTCCCATTAAGGATTAACAATGTGTTACCTATCAAAATTAGTCAGGAATTCCTCCAATTTTGTGGATTGTGAATTACAATCAGGGGATTTAGAATAAAAATTCCTTCAAACCTCATGATGGGTAGGTGAAAAAAACTTTTTTAGGGTGGGATCCACTTTTCAAACATAAGGGTGTCCCACACATTACTAGTGGTGAACCAAACCTCACATAAATAGCTACATTTTAACATGAAAAACTATTATTGGTATAAAATCCATACTAAGGTAGGTACAAATGGATATCATCTCCTCATTGAAGGAATCATAAGAAATACTTCATCCTCCATTAATTAAAAAATAAATTTTCTACACGGTGTGAGTGAAAGATAATTTAATCTTAAGAATCAATTTACCAGAAAAGGTTTTTCTTAGAATCTTTACTGTTGTATCTAACTAATAATCATTTTTTGTAGGAAGAATAAATCATTATTCTGTTATCCATAACGAGGGTCTATGTTTAGAGGAAACAAATATCACTTCAAACTACGCCAATTGATGAATAGATATAGCCATCCATTTTTCATATCATCTAATAGCATGAATTCAATTTTTAACCATTTATAAGACCTTATTTGATGATAATTAGAGAGGATCAAAGTGTCATCCATATTTATCTACACATTCCCACACCAATTTCTAAAATATAATTCCAATGCATGGCCATATAAAATCATTATAATTCCTTGGGAAAATAATTTTATTTCTCTCATATATTGGTGTTCATCTCTTCCAAGAATAATTAACCACCATATCTAACTCAAGGGGGGATACGACATAGGTGGTTTCATATCATAAAATAGCCCCACCTTATAATCAAATTATATATACACACAACGTAAATTTTTTTGATAAAAATATTCCACATAAAAAATGTATAGAGAATAACATGTAAATTTATTAGGCCTTGGAATGAAGTCATCCATGGTTACACATCCTTTTGGAGGGACCCAGATTCACGAATAAAACACTATCATGAACAAGGGAAAAGACTTCAACCCCGATAGAGTTGTCCAACAGTTAGTTGAGAAAAAAATCATTCATTAACTGCTCATTATTTCATATAGTCATATCAATGAATTATTCATTATCTATTTAGTGATAGTATGAAAAAGAATAATATAAAAGTCTTATTTTCCATAAAAACCTCAATTTATTACAAGGATGGAATGGTAAACCCATGAGGGATTTATTTTCAAAATTTACACAAAATATCCAATCTATTTAAAAACTCATATAACTCATTATGGACTACGATAAAGAACATAATAATGTATATACTATGAATTAATGGATGATGACCTTCTTTACATCACATGGAAAGTGTATTCTTCAAACGAGATTGAAAAATATTGTAGAATCACATGAAAATTGGTGGTGATATGTATAATTATAATCACAGGCTTATAATTACCCTACTTAAACAAATAATATGTTTATTAGTGTGTTCCACTCTATATTTATCAGGCCAAACCAAAAAGTTTTAGGAGAAATTTTAATGATATGGAATGTGAAAGACATAAAAGTGATTAACTAAACACTATAAATTTCATGTAACAACTTTTTTGAATACCATAATCAACATATTAGAGTTATGTCCTAGATAACAGGATATTGCAGTCGTTGTCAATATGTACATTGATTTCTCGACCTATGATAGTTTATATGGTGTTATATCCAATCTCAATAACCCCTTAACATCATATTTCTAAATTTTCATATGATTTCTTACCTTAAGGCTAAATTCAAAAAAAATATCTAGGTCCCGACCACATTGATACCACTATAACATCAAATGAACCATCCCCCCAGGCTATAAGTATTTCATGTATGCTACACTAAGACTGCCTCCAATAGGACAGATGATGGTGACAAGAATCAAGTAGACATAACACACAATATTACATGACTTAGTCTATATCATTCTATAATAGGGGTAAATGTCTTGAATCCATAAACTCATCAATAAAACATTCATTTTATATATTTATATAATCAACAAAAAAATATAAAATACGTGCATGGGACATAAAATATAAGACCAATAAAAAAATAATATTACAAAATAAAATTACATCTAAAAATCTTATGTATATAATAGACAACAGACCCTCGAAGTCTCCTCAACACATAGTGTACTCCTAGATAAACACTAGAACCAAGACCCTCTATACTCCCCCATGATTCTCCACGAATTACAGGGGTTCTCCTATGAACAAGATACACCGCCCCCATTTCTACCCAGAATATATTTGAACAACACATAGTTTGTAAAAACACAATACTTGTTGGAACAAATTAGGTCTAGGGATTGTATAAACAAAATCAATATGACAATGGGAATCAAAAAATGATTCACTTTAAAAATTTCAATTCAAAAAATATAATAAGAAGAAGGTAAACATAAATAAAGCAATAAAAGGTTCAGAAAATATAAACAATTAGAAGGATGGGTTAAGCAGATATGTGTTAGTCATATTAATGATAATCCATGATTTTTTGTATCTCAATAGAAACTATAGATGATTGGTGTATTAAAAATCCCATGTTTTCTAATGTCACTGTCCCTTAAGCATATTGTATCTTGATTGTATCCAAAAGGTGCATGAGGAGTCAAAAATATCAATGTGTATAATCTATGTAGAATTTCTTCAACAACACCACATGAATACATTAAAATGGTACTTTTATATGAGTATTTAATGTTAATAAAGGGATAACCACATAATTCCATCCATCATCACCATGTCAATAGTTACTGAAACCAATATGGTAATCCATGTCCTTCAGGAGAAAGGTATCAGTTAAGTGAGTACATACACATATCATCACAACCACATTGGTATGGAAACCAATAGGCCTCACATAATATAAATTTAATAACCCAAAACACTTTGTGATTCCGACAACATATGATAATAGCATATAATGGGTTAGGGTGGAATATAGAAAATAAGTGTAGTTCATAGTAGATTATGGTGTGCCTAACCCCCTAGAATTCACTGATTGTCATGTCTCATCCATCATCTAGGAACATATGATGTAAAATAATGGATCTTTTTATTTGAAAATATAAATTAATAAATATGGCTAAATAGAAATAACCAAAATGATATATGTATAATAATACTCAGCCTAAGAAACATATTTTCCAAATACTAATAATTGAAAATTATAATAAAAACCCTCACTAATAAAATCGTGTCACATGGAAGCCCTAGATATTCCAGAAGGAAATCTAGGAAAGGAGATGATTAATCTATACAATTGTGGCATGATCAATTTTTGTGACACCATATGAGTGTGTGAAAAACAAATGTGTTGGTGTGTGACTCACACCCTGTTCATGTTCAGACAGAATCAACATGACATAGTGCTATGCTTGGTCATGTGGTCGGGACTCACACCAACCTCCATGGGGGAATGTCCAAGCAACTGATGGTCTATTCCCACATTCATACTTCATAAACAACACCCATTATTGGATCCTATCATATCCCAATAGATTGGATGGTTTTGTCCTATAAAAAAACCTAGTTTGTCCTCATACCCTGGGATGACTGAGAGGTGAGCCCCGCATGCCTAAGGGATGGGGAAACATACCTGATTTGGGAATCATAATTCCACCCTCACCACAAGTCACATACATAACATTCCTCTCATTCATCTCCCAAAAAATTCTGCAGCTGTAGGTATTGTTTTATGCGTGCTTCTCCCACTCACTCCTACTAGCCGCATGGAATCATGGATTCTCACAGTCTCTTGTGTTGTCCTCGGTATCTCGCCCGATCTCCCTATGAACTCATATTTTTTGTGATATTTTTTGTTCCCTGGTCCATGCCTACCGACAATCAATCGAGACCCCCCTCTCTTCCATGTTTCATATCATCCAACTATTCTATATGAATGTTTGGGGGTTTTCTTATAATAATTGTTTAAATGAATTTTTTATTTTCTATTAATTGCTTTGTTTTATCTTCATACATTATCTAACATATGGATTCACCTTACCTATGTCCTTCCTTTCTCAGTTTCAATTTATCATTATTGATTGAAATTTATGATTTTTTCATAGGTAATTATGTTTTTTATAAAAAATTTTGAATTGTTTTTATTTTTATTAATTGTTGTGTTTAATTTTTTAAAATTTATCTAAATTTCTAATTCACCAATTCCATGTCTGTCTAAATTGTAATTTTCTTTGTTCTATTAAAATTTTTAATTATTCCAAATGCATTTAATGTTTTGTGATAATTATTTTTTAATAATATTTTCTTTTTAATCTTTTTTGTTTAATTTTTTGAAATTATATGAATTGTATATTCACTATATCTTACCTATCTCATGTTCAATTTTCGATTTTCCGATCATTGAATAGTAACATATTTATACATAATTTATTCTATAATAAATTAATTTGAAGATCATATTAGGTGATTGATATATAAATATTATAAAAAATATTTATTCACATGGTATTTAATCGTTCTAATCATCCATATATTTATTATATCGTATAAAACTAAAAAATAACCTTTTATTACAAATATATATTAGTTTAAATAATTCTAAATATTTTTGTTTGGAAATGAAAAATAAAATTTTATACTTTAAAAAAAAAGACAAATAAATCGAATTTGGTTTTTGAAAATATTTTCATTAATTTTTTTGAAACATGATAGGAAAATATCAGTTTACATCAAAATTAAATATTGACTAAAAAAATTAAATCAACTCCCACTTTAAAATTTAGTGATTTTTTGATAAAATTTTTACTTCTAAATAAATGAATTTAATAAAATATAGTTTAGAGAAATTTCTGTTTATATTTTAATAATTTTATTTGTGAAATATATTAATACATTTATCTTTTATTCGTTATTATGTTAGAGAAATATTCACAACTAGTGTTGAATATTAATTGAAAAATTATTTTGTAGGAATACTGGATTTTATTTTTTATTGTTGAATACCATAACTATATTATAATTAAAATTGGCTTATAATTATTTAAATTATAATTAATAACTTTTAGCAACTAAAATGTTTATAATTCATGATTTTGGGTCTCAAAAAAGAAAAACTAGAAATGAATTAATGAAATGAAAAAACACTACTTCGTTATTTTGAAAATTATTTTCAACAAGAAGTTAAAAATAGAGTTCTTATCACCAATTTAATGAGAAATATTTTTGTGAGATTTTATAAAACAGTCAGGTTGGTGATGTGTCACAACATACTCTTACTCTGGTATATCCTTATATATTTTATTATAATTTTAGATTTTATTTGAATTTGATTATTTGACATGATTGATTAATAATATCTATCAAAACAATTTAATCTAGATAAAATTTTAACATTTAATGACATGTGTTAAAAAATAGTTTTCACTTAATTAAATGAAAATCAATTACATGATTTTTATATAATATTGAATTCATGATTTTACACCAACTTCTTATATTTTTAACTCTGTATAAATGTGTTTTTTAATTCAACTATAATGTTATTTAATTCTATTGGTTCAAAATATTATTGGTTTAGAGAAAAATGGTTGTTTATTCTTGCTAATTATTGACTTACATACAATTTTAATAAATAAGTTTGGATTTAAAAAATTGTTTTATTTATTTTAATATTATGAGGCCAACATGTTGATTGATCCATATATGAACTGAGCTTAATTTTTTTAAAATTCTCATTGAATTCAATTTTAAATGGATTAATTATTTATGGTCATTAATGTATGACCTCTGATATGATTTTGTTCAACGAAATCCTTTAAAAATAAATATTTAAAGGGTAAAATATTTATAATTAGTCTCAGGAAACATGATTTATGGGGCTAGTCCTATCGTACCATGGATACTACCCACTGGGTCTGTCAACCACAAGACTGATCACCAGTATGTCCAGCCTATACATCACCATTTTCCATTACTATGGTTCCCTATACAGGTTTCTTGTGATACTATCAGCATTCCTCTACCTTCATGCCCATTTTCCACCTACAATCTACAACTTTTTCTACCTCTCTATGATCTATAATTCCTAATTCCACACCCAGAACTACCTCCCATCAACCATAGACACTCACCATGTGATAATACCTTTGTCTACATATTTATAAGTGGGAGAAAATGAGATTTGGGAGTTGATGAACTCGGGAAAAAGAAATCAAGCCCCAAGTTTTTCCAGCTGATGATGGACTATGAGTTTGTACATTTCTATGGTATACCCATGATCTAATGGTTATGTATAATGGGTTGATGGCCCCTCATTCATTTATACACCATAAAACCCCCATAAAAATAAACAAATAACTTTATTATTTTGTTTTTAGCATAAAATGTCAAGTCATGTGGACCTAGAATCATACATGGAGTTGTGTATTTTAATCTAACTAAAATTGGACACAACAAACAATAAAAAGAACAAATTATACATCCTTATATTGATGGTGAATAACTATCTATTTTATCTGATAAAGTCTCTATTGTTTTATTAATCATCATCATGCAATAAAATCATTGATTTCATTGTGGATATGGGTTTTTATACATAATCTGATGTCTATATTATTATAATTTTTCTCTTATTTCTCTCTACATTTAAAGTTTTCATCATTACTAAAAGATTTTATCCCAAGAAGAGAATTGTATGGAGGGTTTTTTAGGGTAATTTAGTTCTTATCTAACATTAAATTGATTAATTTAGATTTAATTGATTTCATCATCTGATTCACTCATTAATCGTTCCTCCAGGGCTCGAAATATGAAAAAAAATAATGTAGTACCTGTTGTTTCTGGAATATAACCACTTTCCACATGTTTTTTTAATTTTGGTGTTTTTAATTGGGTTTTCATAAAATCGAGAGTTTCCATAAAATAGAGAGTTTCCATAAAATAAAGAGTTTCAATAAAATAATGTTTTTCCATAATATAGAGAGTTTTCATAATATAGAGAGATTTTGTAATGTTGGTTATTTCTATAAAGTGGGGTGTTTCCATAATGTTGGGTGTCTCCATAAAGTGGGGTGTTTCCATAATGTGGGGTGTTTCCCTAATGTGGTATGTTTATATTAAAAAATTTGTTTCTATAAGGTGAAGGATGGGGGATTTAGGTTGTTCAATAAGGAGTATTGGGACCAAAAGGAAGGTCACATGATCCATACATGATTGGCCCAATCTGTGTTGTCTGATCATGTGTAGAAGTAAAATCTAGATCCTATTTTCTATGAGCTTACTCGTTTTTTCACTTTATAGTTTTTTTGGCTTCAAAACGACTTTAAATCACGATTAATCTCAATAGAAGTCTAGATAACCCTCCCCACATTAGTTGGAGCCAACCAAGAGCCTTCCCATGGTGATTTCGAGTCCGATTCGTGATGTATGTCACAATTCATTCATGTTTTGTCACGTTTTTGTATATATTTTTAGATATACTTCTCTGATCTCCCTTCATTCTATGATTTGAAACTATAGTGGGTACACTTTAGTGTTTCTATACAAAATAATTCATTATTTTGTCGTGATCTCTCTAATATAAGAGATCAGAGGATGCTCTTAGAGAATCGACCCACTTTCTTGTTTGTTCTTCGTCTGTTGTCAAATATTCATCAAAACCATCAAGGTAGGTGGCTTCAATCTCATCTCCTATTGATAGAAATGATTTTATTATATTATAATTGTTTTATTGATTGTTAAATTTATTGTAAAATATTATTTTTAGATGATTTATGGTTTCTGTGAAATTTCATGGTCTTCGTGAATAGTTGTGAAAAGGGGGTTTTATTTAAATTCATGATTTTAAAATATGGATTTTATAGAATTTATAAATGGTTTATGAAAAAATTATTTTCAATAGAAATGGTTTTCAATAAAAATCGAGTTTTATAGAAATGTTTTGGAGTTGAAATGGTTTTTCATTGAAATGGATTTCACAGAAATAGTTATCAATAAAAAGGTTTTTTATTGGAAGGATTATTTTGGCTTGATCGTTAGGAATATGTGTTGTGTGTTCATATTACATATATCAGGCATGGTTGAAATATGAACTTGTAAACAGTGTAAATGGTTTAATGGAACAATGGAATTGCATATATAGTGCATGGTTAAAATATGACCTTGTGCTCAGTGCCAAAGATTAATGGCACATGGGAAACAAATAACTTGTGATGACTTGGTAGATCATTGAGAAACCTCTCATGAGTATTGAACTGTCATAACGTAGAACGCATGATTAGTTTCATGGGTTTGAGGAATGGTTGTGTATTACGATATAGGAATATTGGGGAATGGTTGTAATGATTCATTAGTTATTTATCTGGAAAAATATCTTGCTGGGAAAATTGTCTTAAATTTCACTTCTATGATTTTGGTAATGAATGGGTTTGGATACTCCTTTATATTTAGTTATAAACTTAATTTGAGAAATTTTTTATGTAAAACATTTTATATAATTTTTATTAACTATATTATCCTAGTGGAATGTGTAGGGATGTCATTGGGGAATACAAACTGTGTTTAATACTCACCCCTACTATGGAACTTTGGTGCTTTTGTAGATGTTATCTTCTTATACAAGGGAAAAGGTAATGTTTCACATGTGTTAAGCACTACTTCATGATTTTTGGGCCGTTTGTAGATTTTGGAGCATGGAGCATGTGGATCAAGGAGTCTTGAGGTCTTTGGATAGTCTTGTGTAGTCTATCTGCTATGTACTTTGATACTTGGTTATTCTCTATTGTTTCTTACATTGATGTGGTTTTGAGATTAATGATGTTGTTGAGTTGCCATTCAACCATTCATTCATAATATATTAAATGTTTGCTTATGTTTGTTCTATTCTTTGGTTCATTTCTTTTATGGTAAATCTTCCCCCAATTGTATTTGAAACCCTTCGTCATTTATTGCAAGCCTTTGGAATCTTGGGGATGTCTCTTAAGGCCTAGTAATGACTTGTTGTACTCTAATGACAATGAGAATTGGAGGGTCATAACAAATGGTATCTACTTTTTCGGTCCATTCCTAACAAGTAGTCATCGATGTTCCATGTTTTGGAGATGAAATCACTTTATTTATATTCCTTGGGTGGGAATCTTATAAAGGAGTAAGATTTTTGAAACTTTTAATATATAGCTTAAAAGGATTTAGCTATCCCTTTTATGTTAAACATTTTGTTACCAGGGAGTGGGGTAAATAAGTGTTCGGAGACACTTCTAGGATTTTAAAATCTCACTATAATGGATTAGATAATGAGATGAGCATGTCGTTCATTATATAGGAATGACATCCCACTAGGAGTGCATACATCATTTTGAGAAATGATCATTTTTTGAAAAGTATGGAATTTTTTTCAAATGAATGACTTTGAAAAAGCGAATGATTATAGTATTTTGAAAATGGTTTGATTTTAAAAAGCATCTGAAGTGGTTTCAAAAATATTTGAAAATGGGAAAAGGTATGTTTTGGAAAAAAATATTTTTGATAGTTGATGTGATAGAATTTGAAATGTTAAGCCAAAACTTTCAAGAGAGTGAGATTAACTAAGTTTTTTTTTCAGTTTAGGAAATCGTACATGGTAGGTGTCATCAAAACCAACCCGAAGATGCTACGACGAATGTGGTTGCACATGAACAACTTGTAAACAAAGAGTTGGTTAAGCGTATTGTCAAAGATTTTCAAGAAGTGGACACATGGAACAAGAGGAATGAGCCATGACATGTGGATCATAACATCTAGTTCATGAAGCAGAATCCGACTAATTTCTATGGTGATTCCGAACCTGAGAAGGAAAAGGTGTGGCTATATAGTATGAATCAAATATTCTACTTAATTGGTACACCATTAGAGCGTAATGTCAAACTAGAGATGTATTTGTCGAGGATATTGCACGTCAGTGATTGGATTTAACGATGTAGGCTTAATTGGATGAAAGACTTACATGATAGGATTTAAAGGAATTGTTAAAAAAAATTCTACCCTCACAAGTTCAAGATCCAGAAAGTGACGATATTCTTCATCCTAAAACAAAAGTGTTTATATGTCATAAAGAATGTGTCTATGTTCATGAACCAAGTACGCTTTGGAACAGAAGTTGCGATATTTTCCCCATTGAAGGCACACATCTCTGAATCTGCATTACGATATGAGATTTGATAAAAGATTGAAATACAATGTATTACAGACTATACAGAGATGGCGAATAGAGTAATTGTGGTTGAACGTGATATTATGGGATATATCGGAGGAGGCATGATGATACCTATAGGAAACGGTGGGATCTCAACCGCAGGGAACAAGAGGAAATGGGACACCTATTTCCATGTTGCAAGTGGAAATCAGAACCAGACGGCTAGATCAGTAAACTTTCCTCCATGACCCTAGAGAAAATAATGTTGTTTTAAATGTGGTTGGATTGACCTCATAAGGAGAAATTTTACAATACAACCTAGATCATTTCATAATTGTAACAAGATGGGATATCTTTAGCGCTATTATCAAAATGCTACAAGGTCAGCTGTTAGAGACACTTCTCACCTGTCGCAAGCATCGTATGCTGTGACTGGATGAGGACAGCAGAATCCGTCTCATCAGAAGTGCAGAGCTAGCCATTTTGATTCTATAAATTCCATGACTCCTCAACTAGGGAAACCTCATAAGGGAAACAAGGAGAACATTATAGTGAAAAAGCTATTGTATGGAGATTAGAATATGATTGTCGATGACCAGGTCGGACCATATACAGTGAGAGGTACAATACTTTTGAAATCAACCTTTTTGAAAGTGTTGTTGATACTAGTAAATAAAATTCCTTCATTTATTGTCATCTTATTGACTTTCAATGTTTAAAAATAGAAATGGTGCCTTCTATTTTGAAACTACAAACTCCACCCCATATAAGAGAATATCAGGCCTTTAGGTGTAGAGCATGTGCAATAGCTGTTGATGGAGCTAGGCTAAAATTGGACTTCATGGTGTTAGATAAGGATGTCTATGATGTAATCATGTGTATGTATTGGCTGAAAACGTTCATGGCTCAAATTGAATATTATAGGAGAACATTTAGTTTCATGACTGAGTAGGACATCACTACCACAAAACGGGTTAAGGATAGTGCCAGACTTTTATTAGTGCTAACAAAAAAGCGCTGATAAAGTGTGGTACCTTTATCAGTGATTTAAAAAATGCTGATAAATGTCCCCCTTTATCAGAACTTTTTAGCACTGATAATTATACCCCCATTAAATGTATTTTTTTGTGCTGTTAATGGTACCCCCCTTTATCATCGCTTTTTCGTTAGCGCTGTTAAAGGGGGGCCTTTCTCAGAACTTTTTTTTTAAAATCGCTGATAAAGGGTCTAATTCAAAAATAAATCATGAAAAAAATATATTAATATTTAAATATATAGATATAGTTGTAGTAATTTAAATATAATATATATTTTTTTAATATAATTTTTAATATATTTTAGATAAGTATAAATATATAGTTACACTTAATATATAAGATATTTAGTGAAAATGGATTAGAAATTTTTTTTAATTCATAGTTTTATAATTATTATGGAGAAATCGTCATTTAATAACAATTTGATGACTAAAAAAATTAAAAAAATTAACAAAAATTCAAATATATGTTGAAAACTCAACTCGAACATCAAAAGGCCATAACTTTTGATCCGGGTGTCTGTTTGAGGTCTACCACATATCAAATTGAATCCTGGGATGATATCTACGTTGTTATGACATGGGGAAACGCTGGTCCAGGTTTTTTCTGGGCCAAAGAGGCATAGAAGCCCTCAATAACAGAGTTTTTAGTCGGGGTACCCCGATTTTTTAACATTTTGTTGATTTTTATCCTCGTTTAAGGGAGTATAATTGTCTATTTTTTGTGGGGATTGAATCTATTCCAAGTTATTGCATTCATATTGATATTATGCCTTTGATATTTTATCATTTTCTATAATTCAATTCTATTTATAATCAAATATATAACAATATATACATATTTTTTATATTTTAACACATAAATATTTAATTATAAATATAAATAATAAAATATATTTACATATAAAATATAATTTCTTTTTCTAAATAATAATTAATATCTATTTTATTTAAAATAAAATTATATGAATATTTATATACTTATATATTAATCTAACTATATATATATTAATCTAACTATATATATATATTAATATAATTACATATATATATATTAATATTACAAGATATATATATTAATATAACTATAAATATATATATTAATATCACTATAAATATATATATTAATTTAACAATATATATATATTAATATAACTATATATATATTAATATATATATATATATATTACTATAAAAATAAATATAAGTATATATATATATAAATTAATATAACTCTATATTTACATTCATATAACTATATAAATATATATTCATATTCATGTATATTACTATAAGAATAAATATTACTAAATAAATATAAATATATATATATATATATATTGATATCATGAAAGGGAAAACAAATCAAAATAGAGGAGTGGTAAGGGCTTAGGCGCGCAGGGGGGAGGTCTCGAGTTCAAAACATGGTGGAGGTCGGGGCACGCACGCATGGGGGAATATCTGAGAGAGCACTGATAATGGGAGGAGGAGGTGTGCGGGGGTGCTAGGGGGGGTGGGAAAGTGCAATAAAAGGTGGGGCTGAATTACTTCTAAAGCCCCCCACCTGATTGGAAATATATTTTTATTTTTTTATAATTTGTTTTTATTTTTTTAAATTTTTAAATTTTTTATAACTATTATCAATGATTTTAAAAAAGTGCTGATAAAAGGGGTCCTTATCAGCGTTAATTAAGGAAGTGATGATAAAGGACCCTTTTATCAGCGCTTTGTTTTAGTGATGATAAAAGACCTTTTTTATCAGCACATTTTTTAGCGCTGATAAATGGGACACCCCTATATCTTCGCCATCTATTATAGTTCTTTTCTATCACTGATAAAAGGGTTTTTTTAGCGCTGATAAAAGGGGTATTTGTAGTAGTGCATCGAGAATCTCTTTAGAGGAGAGAGAATTGTAAATATTAGTGAAAATAGATTTTTTGCACCAATGGTGGAAATGATATCTTACCAATTGGAAGCATTGTCATTGGAATCAATGTAAGTGAACGAGGAAAATATTTTTCCAACTCTTGTGGATCAATTTCCAGATGTTATTCC
Organism: Viscum album; assembly: GCA_963277665.1. NCBI lineage: Eukaryota > Viridiplantae > Streptophyta > Magnoliopsida > Santalales > Viscaceae > Viscum > Viscum album. Next base: position 962,622,456 of record OY728133.1, on the reverse strand, counting down.
CAATAACTTCTCTAGGTTACCACCTATAAGGGAAGGGTAGTTTACGAATGGTCTCCATCCGGGGACCAGTCATATTTCCCTTCCATATTATAGGATGGAACCCAACAATTTATGGGAATTGAATGTGCAGTTAATGGAGCTAGAAAGCAATGGATTCATTCAACCATGTACCTCTCCATGCGAAGAAATAGTTTTGTTCGTGAAGAAGGCATATGGAACTCTTTGGTTGTGTGTTGATTATCGTAATCTTAACCGAGTAATGATAAATAACACATATCCACTTCCAGGGATTGATGATAATTTAGATAAACTAAGGGGAGCTTAGTGGTTCTCCATGAATGCCTTGCGATTAGGATAACACCAATTGAGAGTTTATAATAGGACATTCAAAATATAACTTTCTGAACTAGATATAGCCACTATGAATATGTAGTCATTCCTTTCGATCAAATGAATGCACCAGCAGTCTTCACGCCATTGATGAATTATATATTTCAACAATATCTACATTCTATTTTTTGTGGTGTTTGTGGATGACTTTTTTTTCTATTCAAAGAAAAGAGAAAATCCATAGGTGGACTGGGAAACAATGTTACAAATATTGACTGTTCATTGTTTGTATGCCAAATTATCAAAGTGTTATTTTTGGATACAGGAAGTATGTTTCCATGGAGATGTAATTTATGAGAAAGGTGTTTCTATTGATCCTAAAAATATAGAAGCATTTATCTATTGGAACCCACAAACGATTGTGTTCGAGATGTGATGTTGTATTGGTTTAGATGGTTACTACCAATGCTTTGTGTTTGATTTCTCATGATTAGCTTCACCAATGATAGATCTAACAAAGATGAATGCTCCAATCCAATGCATGGAGGAGTTTCATATGTAATTCCATGAACTGAAGGTTTTTCTTACATCTACGCCTACCATTATCTTTCCAGAATCAGGATAGGGGTATGTGGTGTATTGTGATTCTTCGGGATCATTATTTGGATGTATTCTCATGAAAAGAGATAACGTTGTTACATACGGTTCAACTAAGGTGAGGGTTCATGAGAATAATTATGCAACATATGATTTTTTACTTAGCTATAGTCGTCCATGTTTTAAAAACATGAAGACATTATCTATTTGGTGATAAATTTACTGTGTTTACGGATCACAAAAGCTTGAAACACATTTTATCACAGCGAGATTTGTATCTAAGGAAAAGGAGATGAATGGAGTATCTTAAAATGTTTGAATTTTACTTGATGTACACACTAGGTACTGGAAATTCAGTTGCGGATGCATTGAGTAGAATGTACTATGCTCATTTGGTGAAATAATCTTTAGATGAATCATAGTAGATGTCGGTCTTAGCTGACATGCATGTGAAATATGGAGATCGAGGTGATGTTGTCGTTTTCTTTTCTACTACACTTATTCCAGATTTATTAAAAATGATCAAAGAGACACAAAAATATGATGTATAATGTGTGGTTGTAAGTTCAAAATATAGTGGGTGGGAGGCCATGGAGGGCTGGAAACATAATGGGGGTTTAGTTTTGTGTTTTAGAGATTAGATGGTTGTACCTATGGTTTGTGATGAAAAGCTCCTTCACGCTTACCACTATTCAAGATGGGTGTACATCTAGGTACACAAGAGATGTATAAGGCGTTGAAGGAGCAGTTTTGGTGGAGCAGTATAAAAGAGAAGGTGGCCAAATTCATCTTGTGGTTCTTAACTTGTCAGTAGGATAAAGTAGAGAATCCGAGACAAGCTGGTATTTTACAATCTTTACCCATCCCTATCTGGAAAGGGAATCAAATAGCAATGGATTTTGTTATTGGTCTTCCAAGAATGATTTGAAAATATTACGCCATTTGGGTCATATTGAATCATCTAACAAAGTCGGAGCATTTCATCCCTTTTCATGAAACTCATACATTGGGGGATCATTCAAACATCTATATCTGAGAAGTGGTAAAGAGGCATGGTGTACCAGTGTCAATAGTCTCATATAGATATCTGAGGTTCACATCATGTTTCTGTAAATCATTACAGCAAGCCGTTGAAACTTCTTTGACTATGAGGAAGGCCTATCATCATCAGACAGATGTGAAATCCGAGCGGACAATATTAAATTTTGGAAGACATGTTGTGGGCTTGTGTATTGGTATTTGGGGGCTCATGGGAGGAGAATATACCCTTAGTGGTGTTCTCATACAATAATACATATCACGACTCAATACGCATGGCCCAATTTGAATCATTTTACTGTCATCATTATCATTCTCCACTATGCTAGGTGGAAACGGGTAAAAAATCACTAGTCGAGCCAAGCCTTGTCCATGAGACAACATAGAAGATCCAGTTGATTATAAAGAGGATGGACAAGGATCAGAATCATCAGAAATATTATGCTAATCACTTTGGAAGACCATTGTCATTCGTTGTGGGTGATCATGGCTTCTTGAGAATCTATACAAGGATTGGACATCATCATTTTGGGAAGCAGGTAAAGTTATCTCCTAGATACATTGGACCTTTTGAGATATAAGAATGGGTTGGAGAGGAGGAATATTGGTTGTAATTACCACCACTTTTTAGTTCGGTACATAATGTGTTCCATGTATTCCAGTTAAAAAAGTATCACCGTGATCGTGACCATGTGATTAGAAGGGATCAAGTTGAGCTAGAACTAGATGAATCACTTGTACGTATCCCAGTGTGGATGACAGATAGACAAGAGACTAAATTTTTTGGGAAAAGCATAAGCCTAGTGTGGGTTTAATGGAATCATGGTCGGATTCAAGAAGAGACTTCGGAACGTGAGAAAGAAATCAAAGAGCAGCGGTCAGAACAATTTTTGTCCAGCAAAGGTTTTCTACATTTTGAGGATGGAAAGCCCAATGGTGGGGAGAATGTAGTACCCCTTGTTTCATGTACATAATGCCTTTTCGAATGTTTTTTAATTGGTGTGTTTTTAATTGGGATTCCATAAAATAGAGAGTTTCCATAAATTTGAGAGTTTCCATAAAATATAGAGTTTCCATAAAATAGAGAGTTTCCATAATATAAGGAGTTTTCATAAAGTATCATGTTTCCCTAAAGTGGGTTGTTTACATAAAGTGGAGTTCTTCTATAATGTTGGGTGTTTCCATAATGTGGGTTGTTTCTAAAATGTGGGGTATTTCCATAATGTGGGATGTTTCCATAAAAATTGTGTTTCCATAGAAATGGTAAAGGTGAAGGATGGTTTATTTTGGGGTTTTTTTTAAGGAGTATTGGGAATAAAAGGAAGGTCGCACGATCCATACATGGTTGGCCCAAACAGTGTGGTCAAATCTTGCGTAGAGGTCAAATCTAGAAACTATTTTCTAGGACCTTTCATGTTTTTTAACTTTATATTTCGATTTGGCTACAAAACGCCCCTACATCAAAATAACACTCCCAAAAAGTATGGATAAACCACCCCAAATGAGTTGGATCCAACATAGAGCCTTCCCATTGTAATTTCAAGTCTAATTCTTGAGGTATGTCACCATTCATTTATGTTTTTTCACGTTTTCATAGATCTACTTAGATCGACTTCACTGATTTCCATTCATTATCAGATATTAACCTATAGTGGATATATCTACATTTTTGGATTCCAAATAATTCAATGTTGAGTCGCGATCATTCAATGATTTGAGATATAAGGCCACTTTTGGAGAATCGGCCTTCTTTCTTTTGTGTTCTTCGTCTATTGTCAATGTTTCTTCAAAACCATCGAGGTAGGTGGCTTCAATATGGTGTCCTCTTGCATGAATTTATTATCTTATATTAAAATATGTTTATTGAGAGTAAAATTCATGCAAAAATATTCATTTGTGATGATTTTTTTTGAAATTGATTCTTATTGGTGAATAGTTGTCCTCAATGGTGTTTTATTTAAATTGATGATTTTAAAATATGGATTTTATGGAATTTCTAAATGGTTTATGAAAAGGGGATTTTCAATAAAAAAAATTTCAAAAAAAAATAGAGTTTTATTGAAATGTTTTGGAGGTGAAATGGTAAGGAAATGAAATTGTTTTGACAGAAATAGTTTTCAAAAAAAAAATTTATTGGAAGGTTTATTTTGGCCTGATCGTTGGGCATATGTTTTGTGCGTTCATATTGCATATACGGGGATTTGTTTGAATATGACTTTTTTCTTGAGGCCAAAGGTTTAATGGAACATGAGAATTTCATATACGGGGCTTGTTTGAAATATGATGTTGTACTGGGTGCCAGAGGAATAATGGAAAATGGGAAACAATTACCTTGTGACAACTTGGTAGATAGACAAAAAATCACTCATGAGTATAGAACTATCATAACGTACCATGCATGGTTGGTTACATGGTTTTTAGGAATGGTTGGGTTTGTCAATAAAATTATATTGGGGAATGGTTTTAAAGATTATTTATTTATTTTTCTAGAAAATACCCTACTGGGAAAATTGTTTTTGATTGCACTTTTATTATTTTGGTAATTAATGGTTCTGGAAACATGTTTATATTTATGTATAAACTAATATTGAGAACTTGTTTTATATAGACCATTTTATATAATTGTTACTAACTCATCTATCCTAGTTGTATGAGTAGGGAAGTCATTGGGGGAAATCCATCTATGTTTTATACTCACCCCTGCTTCGGCACTTTGGTGCTTTTGTAGATGCAATCTTCCCAGACAAGGGAAAAGGTATTGGTTGACACGTTTTTATCACTACAACATGATGTTTGGGTTTTTCAAAGATTGTGGAGCATGGATATTGTGGATCATGGAGTCTTGAGTTTTTTGGAGTGTCTTGTGTATTCTTTCCACTGTGTACTTTGGTACTTGGGTATTAATCCGTTGTTGCTTATTTTGATGTGGTTTTTAGATACATGAAGATGTTGTGTTTTATTTCATCCATTCATGCATCTTATAGTGATTTATAGTTTATGTTTGGTTTTCAATTTGGTTCATTTATTTAAGGGTAAATCATCCCCCACTTGTATTTGAAACCATTCGACATTTATTTCCAGCCTTTGGCACCTTGGTGATGTCGCTTTTGGCCATGTAGTGACTCATTTTACTATCAAGCCAATGAGAATTGGTGGGTCATTAAAAATATCACCAACCATCGTGTCAACCCAAAATATCGGACAAATATGCAACATCATTTTCCACATCAAAACTATCCTTTATGATGAAATTTAAAATATTCACTATTATGAAAATGTAGAATAAAAATGATTTATTAATTTTAATATATAATTATTGGGGATCCCGGGCACTTGAAACATCAATCTAGCTCAAGAACCCTTCTGAAAAAAATATTTTAAATATTTTAAAAAATACTCAAATAAAAAAACTCTAGGTTTTAAATAGGTGTGTTGATATTGATAGATATTATTAATTCATAATTCTTTCTATTTAATTAATGAATTTAATGGCTGTGAATTTCTAGATATTGGGAAGTTAATGTATTTTTAATACAGTTAATGAATTTGAACAGTAATTGTTAAAGGAAATGAATCATGATTTTTTATCATATTATTAATATTTGTAATTATTTATATAATTCATGTGTTGAATATGTGGTTTACATGATTTTTATTGAAAATTAAATAAGCAGGGAAAAATAACGATTTTAAATTTCCTAGATGATAAATTTACATAGAGGACTAATAATTCATGAATTTGGAGGTTGCATTGAGTTAGAAATGTAAACGAATATTCATTGATAGAATGTGTATGTGTCCTTTAGTACTCCAAAATAGGATTTTATAAAATTCCATGTATAGGTGCATTATACTTAAAGGTTCTTGGCCTGTGGAATTTTGAAAATATAATCATGTTTCCTATATACAAATGTCAATCTTTGGGAAACTGAAGAATAAAATCATCAAAACCTCATATAAATGAATATTATATATGAATACATAATATTCATTTCATTAAATTTACATGATATGTAATCATAATTGACATTATTTTGAGAATCACTCAACTAATATTTAAGGTCATTTTAAATTCTCTTCGAATCTATAAGTGAAATGGACTTTTCCACAAAAATAAAAGAGTCATGTGCTATTTGATACGTAAGGGTCACTTCTGAATACATAAAATCCATTTTCAATCAGAAATCATGATATTTTTGGAATTTATAATGATTTTTATTAGACATATAGGCATCAAACTTATGATAAGGGTATTTTACTTTAAATTCAGAATGATACAATGAATGTGTATGGGTGATCTCCCCACATGTAATGTTCTTTTATTTTACCACATTCAAGAATTTCCATTTAATAAGGGTAATTCTCATTACAATTTATATGCTCCTCAATTCCACACTAGGTAAAATGAGTAACACAACATGTTTCATAATAGTCATAATTTGTAGGGATTCATAATTACGGTGAAATTGGGACAACATGTATGTATTAAATTCCACTTAAATAAAATTTATTGAATCCTACATAGCATTTTTAACATCTATTTGGGATCCTGGATCAATACCTACATAAAGTGAACCATGTATGGTACTATAATCCCCTATGAAATTCCTACCACCCTCACATGTGATTAAAACTATATTGTTTCATAGGATTATATTTACATAAACGAATGATTGGGGGATCGTCTTAAAACGTATAATTCCAAAATACCATAAAATAATTTGGGTAATTATATTCAGAACATGGTAGTGGAACTAAAGTCATTCATGCATGATCCATCAATGATATAATCAACATGAAATGTTTTATGAATAATCTAGTATACCTATATCATTTTGTAGTACACCTTTTACTATTTATTGAATTCTTCACGATGATCCCAATAGTAGATGACTTATGAATCCTACTTCTAAGGGATTACAATGAACAAAGGATCTTAGACAATAATTTTAGGATTCTTGATCAATGAAATTGGATCTAGAACATTCATTGTTCTTGTGAAATGATGTTATGGGATGGAAGAGAGCTTCAAAGTTATTTTAAGGATATTTTCATATGAACGTGATATATCACATTAAATAATATAGCCATCCATAACAATCATCATGTAATGAAGAGAGTTATACATATATAATGAATCAATTCAATCACATAAAACCTATACATTAGATCCTCTTAATCCATTAATTTATCATATTCTATGAATGAAAAATAACTAAATGAAACAATCCATTGGATTATAAATGAAAAAGCATGAGATACTGAAAGGTCACTTCAATGCATTAACTATAATATTTGTTGGTTGAAATGTCATATAAATTTGCATCTTATGCACTCTAATATAAGTTGGAACCAATGTAAGATCATACTCTTACTTAAGTATACAGTGGAAGGAGCATATCCTAATGTCATATGAATCATTTATATATATTTTTTATTTGCATAAGAAACACCAATATTCACTAAAATCAATAAAGAAATTATGAAAAACATCAGAACTCTTTACAACTCCATTAAAACTTTTTTTGATAGGATTTATGATGATATCTTAATTTTTGAATAATAACAATGAATGAAACTATATACATATACAAATTCCAAACTATTTGACCCTGTTAGACTTAGATTTGTTTATTTGTTTGAAATAATTATTTTGAATATTTAATTTTTAAGATCCCACTAGATGAGCTACCATGCTACACATGTTACTAATGGATATAGAATGATATGAATTAAACATATATATTTATTATATGAAAATATACACCTCCAAAAATATCATATACATTATATTTGTACATAAATTTTTTATTTTACCATGATATCTAGTGACAAATAGGTGAAAAAATGTTAACTTATTATAAGACATATTATATTTTTTTTATTATCTAAAAAATATAGAACATTTTGATGAGTAAATTACATGTATTTAATCTATTAGATAGGATAATAACATGCCCTCAAACAAGTATCTAGACACATATCATGTGACTCATCCATGAATTGACATGTATTTTCGTTGTCTAACTAAATAATAGTCTAACTATTTTTTTCTCAACAAACAAGTTTAAATGTCCCATTTTGGTTGTTATCTAACCTAGGGGTAATCAAGTTGAGTCGATCTGAGAATCTCAGTACTAGATCTTGACCATGGTACTAAAACACGGCGCTTGATGTTGGATTAGTTCTTGACTGAGTATTAATTCCGTAGAACAATCTCTAGTTCAAGCACGACTCAGGCTCCATTGAGCACTTGATGTAATTTCCCAAAATTTCTCTATTGTATGATGATTTGTATTCTATCTAAATTCATTTTTTAGGCCTAATAATGCTTCCTATGGGATTCAATAAATACTCAGGGGAAAGTCCATTGATCACTTAGAGCCTAGATTATAGATGTTATAAGTGGTCAATTGGGTGGTACGGTTAATAGAAACATTGATTCCCATCCTATATGATTTCTCTAAAACATGGGTATTCAAACAGTTGGGTGATATGGGTATCATTTATTTTCTAACAACTATGCTACCCAAGGTGCCGACTCATACGAACCACCAACGGTTTTTTAAAATTTCATTTTTCACAAGATGCACATGGTTAACCATGTTATGTGCCTAGAAATTGCATGTGTCCTCTTCATAATTGGCGTGGTTCCAGGATTGACCAACTGTGAAACTAAAACAAACACCATTTTTTTGAGAGTGGAATCCCCAAAATAAGATAAATGGAATATTTTATTTAATCATTCTTCCTCCTCCTCTATTTCACCAGTTATCTCCACTCGACTCCATGCATTATGCTTCTCATCATCCTCTTTTAGGTTTTGTGATAACTCCTCAATCCATCATTCATTTATCTAATCATAAGATCCATCTTGAAGATAGAGTTACGATTTTAAATACTCTTCCATCTACATATAGTTACCATTCCTCTTTGTTTTTCTATCTTAGTGGAATCTCATTTACTCTATTTTCATGGAATTTGATGATTTCCCTAATATCAGCCATTATAGATAGAGTCAATGGCCGACGCCGAATGAGGGATGAAGTATGAGGATAATGAAGATGTTCTAGTTTCATTCCACTTGTTTTATTTACATTCATAATATGAACAATCTTTCTACATGTCAAACATTTTCAGGAACACCAATATTTTTCTAATTAAATTAAATAGAATGACTTTCTTTTCCATTTCGACCCGATCTAGAGGGAAATCAATCCATTGGGTTGATTTCCATTAATTATGACATACAAATGGTTGTGATCCTCCTTTGAGGATTAGTCTCCCTTGTTCAAAATTTGATAATTGACCCTTTAAGGCTTTACCATTGTTATTAATAGAAGAAGTTAATTAACTGATCTGAATTAGTTGAATTGGCCATGAGATTAGGCCATGATCCTAATACATTATGAGATAAATGGATTTGTGAATAGAAATGCCTTGACCAATGTCCATTATATGTTATAAAGGTTGGATCTAATGAAATATTCATTTTATATAGATGTTATATATGTAAATTCTTTGATTAAATAGTTTCACCATTTTTTTTGGGGTGATACCAGTGGATCTAAATTTTTGAATCCTTGTATGGACTCTTAATTCCTTGTTGTTACAATTTTTACTAGTTTGTAAACATGCAACATGAGACACTAGCTATACCTAGGATGAGATCAAAAAGTATTATCTATTATTACCTCTCGATGTGTGAAATTTTTTCACTAAGAGAGACCCTTTTGATGGGATTGATTGCCCGATTGTTGTACCATGACATGAGAGACACTCGAGGCACTATTTTCAATATCATGGATGAACTCAGATGTTTGTCCATGTTGTCTTCTCACCATGCCTAGAGTGACACATGGGGAATCATCCTTCGGTCACCCTGAATAGAATCCTTGTAAATGATCCCATAACATGCCCCTATAGTGATGGTTGTAGTTATTTTATAAGTTTTATGGATGAGATCCGGTTGACTCTTAGTATATGTATCAAAAATTATATTGTTTTCAACAAAAGTGGATGATTTAAATGGTAAAATTGTCATTTATTGTTGGATTTTTGGTATGTTTCATCTAAGAACAATAAAAATAATTGGGGAAGTATATCCTATTATAAATTAATAGTTCAATAATATGACATATTTTTAAGGAAAAATCATACCTATAAAATAAGTGGAGCTCCTGCCTCTCAAATCATTTATTACCATATCCACACCATCTGGGGAACCAAGGAGAGGAGGACAATGGCCATTTAGGAATTTAATTTCATTGTTTTCATTTAAATTTTTTATCTTGTTCATGTATGACATTCAATATCTTTTATTAAATTTTTTCTCATTTCTTCTTAAATCAATAATTATCTTCAAACACTAATTATCATTCTCACTCTTCCACCATTCTAATGTGTACACTTTTCTCTCTACAATGGAATGTTACTATTACATGTATGGGCCTTGGATGAGGATTCATTGTGTTATTTTTATTTAACCTCAATTTAAAATTCATTTATTCTATTTGTGGTTGAGGCGGGAATATTGTGTCGGTGTGGAAGTCATCCACCATTGCACAATTTTAAAATCCATTATTTTCCATTTTTTAATTTATTTTCCATATATTATCTAAGGAAAACCTTTCGTATGGTGGATAGGGGGTTACCATAAGGGATGAAATAACATATGGTGAATCCGGGTTTTTTTGGGATTGAATTCTCAGTTGAGGTGTTATCTTAGTTTATTATTGAAGGAGGTGAGGTTTGGTGTAACAAAGACATGAAAAATTCACAAAATCATTAAATAAAAGGAATTTAATTCATTAATGGGGTTTCATAAAATGAATTATAAAAATAAATTTAATAAGAATATAAATATTGAATGTACACATGTTATCTGACCCTTGGACTGTGTTCTTTCTTCCCAAATTTCATTCTGTCAACATCTACATTTGTATTTATTATTAATGTTTTAATTCCATTATAATAATTTCACTATTTATCAATAAAAATAAACTCATAACATTCATAAATAATATAAAAAAAAACAATTATAATATTCAAAAAAATAAGTGATTGAACTGACTGTAACGCAACTAAAGTTTGATATTTCATGAAACGAGTGTGTTTCTATGTTTGGAGGTTACCCAAAGGGTCACTTAGAGGGATGTTTAGCTAGATATCCTTTTCTTAATTTCTGGTACTAGTATTTAACTATTTATATCAGTTTATATTTATTTATATATTTATTTGTCTCTTTGTATGGATCAAATCATTTCTATCTCTCAAATTTTGATTCCTGATACAAGTTGCCAGCCCATGGGGATTAGAAAAGCCTTTTTTTCCGTGTCACAGACTGAGTCATTCATAGAATGGATGATGGCCAAATTAGTTTCATAAAATAGAACATATATAATAAGAAAATTTTTTCCTCTTATGTGATTTGAATTTGGAAAAATGGATATACAATGTCGCGATCTGTATGTATATTAGTGTCCAATGGGGTCAGGAAAACATTTTGGTGAATACTAACTTGACCATTGTGACTATTAATATACAATTATGAATAATAATATTACTCATAAGGATTTTAATTTACCCCTATGAATAATAAACTCACCCGTGTAATTATTAATAAAATTTAGTCACATTATAAATTACAGTGAATATTTTAATCATTAAAAAATATGTGTTTATATTTTTGTGATAAGTAAATATTTAATTAATAAATTATAATTAATAAATTAATTTAAAATATAAATCATAATTTTTATTCATAAATCAATATTTTTTTGTCTAATTATTTTTGAAAATTTTAATGACTCCTTAGTTAATTTTTGAGGGTATTATAAAAACAGTTATATTTTTAAAAAATGTATTTTTCGTGTAAATTATGATTGCAATTAAAAATTATTCGTTTTTATTTAGGAAATTACATTCATAATATGGAGTTAGTTTTTGGATTATACCAATCAAATAAGAGTTATGGTGAATTTTTGGGATTTTCCTAAAATAATTATTTTTTTGTTAATAGTGAAAATATGTTATTTTAAGAAATATGATAAGTTAATGAATTTATGCATCATGATTATTAATGGATTATTAAAATGGTCATTGGTTTGAACTCGCATGAACTAATTAATATTTTTGGTTTAAAAAAAATACCATTCATAGTCATGTTCCAAAATAAGAAAAAAATGATTAAAATATTAGAAAACCCTCCTCTACCCCACAGTAAAATCCACCCATCCCCCTCTTCCTCACACACTAGTAAAGATTTTTTCCTTTCCTATTCAATTCCAAAAAATCATCCCAATCACCATCCCCAAGTCTTAGACCTTTTTTTCACACCAAAATACCAAAACCAATGGCCTTAAAGAGGTTTTTAAGGAGCAATACCAAAGAGGTAAGGCTGTTTTCCTTTTTCTTTCTATTTATTTTACAACTTCCATTGTATTATTTGTCTCTCATTACCTCCCCTCATTATAATTTAATGATATTTCCATTAAATTAGATTTCATTGGATTATATTATTCAAATGTAATATTTCATCATCATCTCTATTTTCCCCTCCACTTAAACTAAAAATAAAAACACCAACCAATATGTATTAATTTATCACACTCAAGGACGACAATTTTCAATTTCTATTACCAATATCAATTATGGTCTTGATAAAAATTTTATGGATATCCAGTTCATAATATATGTAATATATAATATTTAATTTTATGAAATTTGTTTTTACCCATGGTGTTAATTTATAAAACATAATGATTTCTTGGTGATCGAAAACCGACCGAATGAATCCAATCATTTATCATAAAAATTTCATATAATAATTCATCCACTCCAAAAACCCCAAATTTTTTATATGATCATATATCCATTTTTATGATAAAAATTAACTCATAACCAAAATCCTAGATTTTTATTTCAATTTTACATGAACATGGATGCTCTTATATGAGCGAACCGATATGGAAATCTAAGAAAATGTGTAGTCACAAATTATGAAATTGCATCTCTTAATCTGTATAAAATGTCAAAAATGAAATTAATATAGATATAGTAAATCAATTACATGTATATACGGTTATGTAATTATTAATTAATGACATTTATTTAATTATTCAAAAAATTTAGATCGTGTTCGGAATATATTCATACATAATGAATGGTTTTCGCATCTCACTTCCATTTTTCAGAGATATTCTTTATTCACAACTATTAGTTGAGTATTGTGTATATATACATCTCATTGATTTAGAATATTTTGAGTCTATTCATATTTAAATTATACAATGTATCATTTTATGTTTATTAGTTTTGGGGCATATAATTTGATTCATTAAAAATAGTATGGATTTTCTACATAAATATCCATTTTAATTTGGGTCACACTTATCAAATACAAACCTCAATTAAATAATAATTTACTCATATATAAACCATATAAATAATAAATTATTGTTATATATATGTGCACTTACCAGAATACTTAGTTCTTTTATGTAGTGATACATGTTTTGAAATGTTCTTTCAAATATTATTCCCAAAATAAAATCCAAGTTCAATGAAAAATCATGAATTTTTACCTACACTCAAAGGTAAATATATATTCAGTTTTACGAAACCATTAATTTTTTCTAATTCACTCAAATTATAAAGTGGAAAATATATTATTTCACTTATTATTTAAGGAATATTTTTTCAAAAGGAACTCTTCTTTTCAAATTAAAAGAGTATTTATATGAAGAAATAATCAATGATTTTATAAGAGTAATTTGGTCAGTTTTCAATACTATTATTAAATATTATGTATAATTGGGACTAATTATTTATAATATCATCTACCATATTTTATTTAATCGTTTATTATTATTTTTACTATGTAGATGCTATCTTGTAACCATTCACCAAATTTCACAGAATGGTTACTGTCATTGTTTAATGACAGGGGAAATTATTTACAGTTCATATGGTAGTTTTTATATGAATGTATGTATTGTTTAATTCTATTCACATTTATATCTTTAATTACATGGACTCATCAATTGATAGATAGAGACCAATATTTCCCATCAATACATCGATAAGTATCATGATACAAAAATAATTGGACTTGGCTAGGGCCTTTCCCATTTTCAGTTATGGTTTTAGGCAAGACCATAATAATTTTTTGATATATTTGTGGATTCCATGACAGTATGTTTCAGAATATTCGACATATTAATTTCCCCCATTATGGTATTAGTAATTGAAAAATCATGTTATTATTCAACCAGTAGAATATCCATACTGATTTTCATGGGATCAGTTAGATGGATTTATTTACTCGTCATTCATTCATGCACTATTATGCTCAATTATATTTGTAAAGACATGTTTTTTCTGATATTCACCGTGAATAATTTTTATGCATAAATTAACATCCATTATATTACTTAACCATACATATAATATGAACTCAAACATTTCTTATAATTCATTTCCCCAATATTTTTAGAAGAAAACATTGAATAATCGTTCAAGGATGCAGTTTATTTCCTATTATATCATGTTTTATTTTCATTTTCAAATGTATTGTGGGTATCATGACTATAATCTAGTTTTTCATAACTACTAAATTTCTTGATCCTTCAAGATTTGAATCTATGTAATCATTATACTCTAATAAAATAATAAATCAACTCTGGGATTCTGGGGTTAGGTCCTTACACCTCATCATTGTGTTCATCCCAACAAAAAACGTAGTGATCAATGATGAATTGAAAAGAGATGTGGGATATTCTCACCAAATAAATATACACCCTTGGGTTATTTCATGTGGAATAAATCATAGATATATTTTTTTATATAATTTTTTAAAAAAAGACTAAAGATAAAGGTATATTTAATGAAATTCGAGAATTTTGAATTTTATAGAGAGATAATCTCAGTAAGTTTGAATAGAATTTTAAAATATGGAATTTTCTCAATAAACGGGATGTATATTCAGAGAGAGTGGAAATATATATGTATAAAAACAAAAAATAGAAGAAAATAGACACATTAGTATACTCATAAATGTCTAGATAAATTGAATTCATTTGTAATCTACTAGATATTTCTATATTCCCTTATTATTTTATATTTCCTTGATCTATGTTTCAATTCATTTGGAATTATTTTTTCTTAATCTGAGAATCATTATCTTAATTATGGGAAAAAATTCATGTAATTATCTGTTATATTCAAATATTTTAACTATTTTCAACACAGACATCAATTGTTTAGTATTAATTATCATATGGTTTTTAGTATATAAGAGTAAATTTTTCTTTTCAAGATAAAATTATTAATAAAGGTCTGGTTTAGGAGCATAATTTATTTAACTTGTCTAAGTTAACCAAAAATTTGTTAGTAGTTAGATAATTTTTTTGGAGTAATTAAATAAATACTAATTTTTTAGTATGACTTCTATGAAAAATCATATACACATTACAGAGTTCTATATTTTCAAGTGATGAAATAAATAGAGAAAAATATGATTAAAATAATGAAGATTGAATCTAGAAGTCAAAACTAGTTCACAATATCCATCTTATACCTTCTCACACACATATATTATTCCATTTTCACTTATTTTTTTCAATCTTCACATTGATATCATAAAAATACCCCACCTTCATAAAACCATTACTAAAAAATAATTAAAAGTGATAATTTGATATTTGTTAGACACCTTTAAGTTAGACAATCACTGGTATAACTATCAATAAATTAATAGGGGATAAAAATATAAATTTGAATTCACCAACAAAATTTATTTTACCTTTAGTTAAAATATATATACTCAATATGTCATCACAATCATGCCTCAACTAATCAATGAATATAAATGTGTTTTTATTAAAATTTACACTAATTTAGGTAAATATATATGTATATAAATATATTTACAATATATTTACAATAAGTATTCATTAAAAACATTTTACTAAAATAATGAAATATTTGGTATATTAGTTAAATAATGTAATAAATTACTACATATTTCAAGACAAACTATAAATGCCTCACCTTCATTGGGTGTTTCCTAGTGATGATGGAATTAATAGGGGTATGGATAACTTGTAGAACATTACATCTAGAATGTGTAATGTGCTAGAGATAAGGAATAAATTTATTATGTGGGAAAGAGAATGTTTAATACTATGTTAGGGAATAATTGTTATATATTGTAGTAAAGGGGAAGGGGTGTAATAAATCTAAGTAGAATAAGACCATACAATTTATAAGACTCTATAAAATCTACACATTCTAATAGTTCATAGAACATAAAAATATCCCACATAGTATGATTATATATGTATTCAAAATAAATTAAATACTCCAATAGAAAATCGTTCAATTACATGATTAATTAGAATATACCCAAAAACCATATTATAACGAATGTAAACAGAGTCAAAAAACAAGAACATGGGTACTATATAAAAAATTAATGAATTCTTAGCACAATAACTACTTTATGGTAAATCATAAATAATATCTAAGAAAATAATTAGGATGATCCAAACAAGGAACTATGTGAGGAATATGGATAGGAATTTACATTAATTGGGTTATTCTTACAAGAATGTGTTTTCATATTCAAGACATATATTTAAAAGAACCGATGTATAAGAGTTCATTATGATGTAAATTTTATGGATATTTTATTTTAAGACATACTTATATTACCTTTGAATATATAGTTTATCAGAACAAAACATAGATTATGTTCTATGAAAATACTTAAATATCTAAAATCAAATTATAGTTTTCGAATAACAGTTTAAAATTAATGTTTCCTACAAAAATATTTTTTTCATACACAAATAATAATTTATAAAAAATAAATTAAAAAGGATTGGTATAATTATTAGATAATGTTTCAAATTAGGAACTACTATTGTATAATAAGGAAAACATAGTTTATAATTAGGTAGAACATAATGATACATAATTTTTGAAAAACATTAAAATTTTCAAAGAATAATGTTACAATACAAGGATTTACATAATCCTAATCAAAATATAATATTTTTTAATGAAGAAAGAATTTAGAGTTTTTAGACTGTTTGTCATCCTTTTATAAAAGCCCTATCAAGAAACAAAATATTACTAAGATACACAATATTATATTGCACTTAATTTAACTCAATAATTATATCAGAGTTGGTACATGATCTTAACCCCCATTAAGTGATTATTGTTGAAGTATAAATGTTATTGGTTAATGTGGAATGATATGACCTCATGAAAAATTAAAATAAAAATGTGAACAAAATATAAAACACATACAATACATTATCTCACTTTATATATTTTAATTTTAATTTATCCTCATTAGATACTAAAAAATTTGTTGATATAAGAAATGGGATCCTAATAAGGGAAATTAAAAAAATTCAAATGAAAAAAATAAAAACTTTTCCTTGTATAATTTTATTTAAAGAAATAATGATTTATTTAAAAGACATAATTAAAGAATGTATGTATAATTAATAATTCCAATCATATATGACCATGACATAACCAATACTAAACTATCACAAAACTATAAATCATAGGATGAAAGGGAACAAAAACAGTTTAGAAATATTACATAACATCCAATGATAACCCATTTTAATAAATTAGACATTTTATGGATTTAGCTATAATATCAATTGATTCACTGTGACAATAATTAAATCTAGGATTTATTATTAATTTTTAAAATTGAGTGGATGACATGTTCTATGAATATCCTAGAAATTCACCAAAAGTGTTAAGATCCCATACCTCATAAAGTTGATATATTTATCCATGTAATGATTATAAAATAATATGATAAAGATCATTATGAATCCCCAAAAAATCATTGTAAAAAATTTATATAAATAAATGCATCACAATAATTCATGGACTAAATACTAATTAATCTAAATCTAGATGAAAAGCAGAGAAAATTACTTACATACTCTACCCAAAAATCCCAATAACTTATTGTCCAAACCAAACAACATAAACACATAACTATTTATCGGAAAATCTGAAATGAAAAGAGTAATACAAATCTAAAACAGTTTATAATTAAATAATGAAAATATAAATTCAATCCAACCATTAAAGATTTATTTATAAAAGTAATTTAGAGCCCCTTTGATAGTAGATTTTATTCAGTAGGTAATGGTGAAATAAAAATAAAGAATATGAAAAACTAAAATGATGATTCCACATAAAAGTGTATAGGGGGTAGAAAAAGAGGAGGTAGAGAGTTACATTAATTTTGGAGGAAGAATACAACACATATAACCCTTGTATAAATATATTAGAATAGGTAATGAAGAACATTCGACGAAGAAATAGAACATTTCACATATGGATGAAGAGTATTGTGGTATGAAGAAGAAGATAAAAATAATAAATGATGAGAAATTATAAAATTAAAAATCTACTCTCTCAAGAGAAAAAGCTGGATGATGCTACTGGGTAAAACTTTAACCTCAATTGAGTACCTGATCAGATCCTAAAAATCATGGATTCAAATTTTGATTCCTTAATACAGATAAATTTTCCCAAATTTTTCCCATCCAAACCAATAATATAAATGGACGAATTGGATCAGTAACATTCCAATTTACCTTATGTGTTTAGTGTGTTAGAGAATTAGAATTAACTCTTAATAATATAGATTCATAAACAAATGGTTTATGATGATAAACGTTATCTCCCATTAAAGTCTCAACAAATATAACCATTCAAGACAAAAATCATTTTAAACCATTTTTTTAATATTGGGGAATAAAATTAATAAGGTTGAGTTTAAATGCCACGTTAGGGAAAACATAATCCTTAATAGTTAAATTTCATTAGTGAGTGTATGATTTTTATAAGTGTATGATAACATAATAGTTGGTTGTGATCATAACATAATGGAACTCATACCCATAAATACATGGATTATCCACAATGAAACATGAAATAAATATTTAAAAAATCTTAGAGTCAATGGATTCAAAAATCACAAGCCTTGTAATGTTGATCCTGATAAAGGAATAAATAATAAATCACATATTTTCACCCATATTAAGTATAAAATATCATTATTTGATGATAAAATCATTACAATACCATTTGAAATCATAATATTTTTTTGTAAAAATGCAATTAAATCATAGATAAAACATTTCGGTAACTGCGGAAAAAATTTCTATATATCTATTACAATTACTATTAAAAATTGAATAACCATACAATTGACATATATACCCAATGAATTGGATTGATATCTTAGAACAATACATATTTGGTTTTTATGAAACAACCCATCACCATAAACAATTACCATGAACCATAACATTAATAAACAATATAGATCATGCATTTCCTCATAAAAAACATAGAAACATACATTACTCCTTTCATAATGTTATTAACTTGTGGAAAAGAAAGGGTTTCAATGATAATATATATTTTATAATCGCAGTCCATCTATAAATATAATAAAGATTATATAATTAGATAATTTCCCTATTGTAGGATATATAACATCATGTTTTGTTAGTGTCGATGAGTAAAAAAACCAATATAATATCATTAAAACATTTCTGATGAGAAACACCTTTTTAATTTGAAAAAACATTTTAAAAACTAAAAATGTATAAAATACTTCAAAAAAATACTTTTTAAACAATAATTTAGATACATATATTGGAATATTTAAATAAAATAATTTACCTTATTGTTGCAAAATATAATCATGTATATAAACGTCAAAAATAATCATTATATTTAAAAAATTGGTAAAATGAGTCTAAAGTGACCCACATAGGAAACCTTAAGAAATTAGAATTATAAATACTTTAAAAAATATTCCTCGTGATCATGTAAAATATTTGATGGGAATTATAATATTTTTTTAAAATAATTTTTTTTAAATAATTATTAAAACATTATTACGTGGAAGTGAAATAGTTTCGATAAAAAAAATTTAAAATATATGTATTACATACAAATTAAATCCAATGATGTTTATTTAATAAATAAATTATTAAAAAGACATAAAAAATTATAATAAAAATCATAAATAGAGGATAATAAAATATATTTTATTCATGTAAATAATAGAATACAATTTTCCACCATGGAACCTTGAACATAAAAATCATGAAAATAAAGGAGATTATAACATTAAGAATCTTTCACTTTGGTAACTCTTCAGTCATAAACCATTGAATGGGAAAAATAAAAAATTAAACTATAAATATCATTTAAATAAATATATCCATGATTTATCAGGTTAAAGGGGTATAATATTCACCTCATAAAAGATGCTTGGTACTTGACCTCAATATATGTCACAAAGAAATGGAATTTAAAATGAACATCTCTTACAAAGATCATATAATTGAATTTATAATTAATCATTTGAGAGATTATCCCTGATAATTTTAAATACACACAAATGATGTGTAAATATATAATAAAATAATTTAATGATCAATTCAATGTAAATATGGAGAAAAAATTCAATGAAAAATATTTCTATCCCAACTAAATGAAATTGAGTAAAGAAACCCTTTACCACTTAGTATCTTTCAAATCAAAATAATTATATAAAGTAAATAAACTCCAAAGTAAAATATGAATTATCAATGATTAATTATATAATATTAAAAAAATTAAAATGTATCCATTTAAAATTAATTAGATTAAAAACAATTAAATATGAGTTAATGATGGAAAATTGATATGAAATCCATTTATTCAAGTCCGAACATTCTATGTATTTAATTTACCACGTTTATAATAAAATATATAAATTATAAAATAGTTTAATAAAAAAATTTGGTTTATTACTCAATAAATAAACCATTTTTTCTTTTATTTCAATATCATATTTAATTACTAATCAGTCATGTCAAAATCGGTAATTTTGAGAATTCTCAGTTTTAAATTTCAAAACAACATGGGTGTGTTATCCCTGGTCAAATGGGTCCTTATTCCATGAAATTAATAATAATAATAATAATAATTATAATAATATACTTAATATATATATATATATATATATATTATACATTTAAACCCATTTATGAATGATAGTAAGGAAAAATGAACTCGATTACCATCAAGGGGACGGTAGGCCTCAATCAGCCATGGGTAACGATTCCATTTATCAAAAATAATTATGGAAAAAAGTAAAGTATTATATTATAATAAAAAAATTAGGAATATTATAAATACAATTTTTTATTCATTTATAATATTTATATATATCTTACATTTTATTTAGTAATGAAAAATGAATCACATCATTCCGTGGAGGTGGGAATCAACACGTACACATGAATGACATTATGATTCATTAGTTAATGGAAAGGTATGAAATAAATGATATATTATATTTCCATAAGGATAAATATTTAATTAATATAATATATAAATACTAATTCCATAATTATAAACATTCTTGAGATTCAATGACGAAAAATGAATTACAATACTCTATGATGCAGTAGTCCCCCATACAGATGCAAGATAAATTCTTTTTTCTATTAGATGGAAGTTAAAAATAGAAATATGTTATGAAATTAACATAAAAATATTTTTAAATTTAAAATTATTATGTTATTATCTCGTCTTCTTTGGTTAATATATTATTGATTTTGAAGAGTAAATAAAATTAAAACACATGATTATGAACAGTATGTATTCATCAGACAACCTCCTTTTCATTATACATTTATCCCTATAATGATTGGATTTTAAGATTTGTAATTACTCTAGAATGTGGGAAGTGATTTGAGGAAGGTATTGTTCTCGTATTGGTCAAAATTAATTTTTATTATGGTGTGGTGAAATTAGACTAATAGGTTGGATTTTATAAAAGAGGGGAAGAGTACTGTGGGAATTTATTAAAATATTAGTTTAATATAAACTAATTTTGTAGTTAAATTAAATAAAAATAGATAATATTAAAATATAATATTAATATTAGTAAAATTATTTTATAAAATTATATATGGATACATTTGGACTACATTTTTACCCTTATCTTTTTTGTTTAACCACAAGTTAATCATTTTCACTTTTACCTAAATAATAAGGGTTATTACACTTTCAGGGTCATGATTGTTACTATAATTGGAAAAAAGGCATATAAATGGACTGTGGTTGATATTATAAACCATTTAATAATAAATTATTAGACGATATATTTTTTATAAATTTACATTATATAATAAAAATATTATTTTATAAAAATATCAGCAATATCGATTTAGGAACTATTTATTTACTTTGTCTCTAATAACTTTAAGAAAAACAATTTTAAAAAAAATGTAATACATAACTAAAATGAAATTATTATATATTTAATTTTTGGTTCACATCAATTCTTTCTAATTTTACAACTTTCAAAAAGTTTAATATTATTTATCTTATTTTTTCCTCATTCGAATAATTACTGCATCATTTTTGTGTATGCATTTTAGGTAATTTTTTCTTCATAAAAAATAAATATAAAGCTACAATATGATTATAAATAAAATTTATTCCATAATTATATTTATAATTTAACATATCCTCTAGTTATCCTCATGTTAAAAATATTATAATTAAATTAGTGTGTGACATTTATGTCTTTTTTTACAGAAAATAATATAAAGGCCATAATCGCACAAAAAAAATGAATAAAGGCCATATATTAGAAATTTTTATTATTATGGATGATATATAGACATAATTTAAAATTTAAAAAATCATTTTGGCAATATTTTGACACAAAAAGTTTATTTCATCTTTAGTAACACGATTTAAGCATTATAGTGGTAAGAAAAATTAGTATGGTTACTATTCACAATGAGTAAAAATAAAAGGGACATATTTACCAAATTTTGACCTCCTGCATCCAAATATTTAATCTATTTTTAAATTTTTTAAAAACAACTAGATTTATTTATTTTAAAATAATTACTTCCTAACAAATTGAAAAAACAATTTCTAAAAAAATTCATTTTTAAATATAACATTTTTTATAATAAATTCATGAATAAAATTCATTTTAAAATAGTAATTTTGATTTCATTGATTTAATAGAAAAAATTTAAATTTTAAAACAAATCCATAAAATATTTTTATATTTCAAATACATTAAAATAAAATATTTTTTTAATAAAAATATGTATTTTCGCTATTTATTTACTAATAAGACATTTCAGAAAAATTTAAAAATATTACAATGGGATAATTAGGATATAATGATATAAAATATAGTATATATTTTTTCAAATAATATTTATAAATCTTATATTATTTTATTTTATTATTCATTCACAAATAAAAATAAAAAACCATTCGGTGATGAAAACATATATTTGAAGAATAAAATGGATTTATTAATAACTGAGTTTTTATTTTGTATAAATTAACAAAAATAAATTATTATATCCTATATGTATATTAATAAAATAGTTAATAATATTCATACCAGCCATTTTTATGTATAGGTTATAATTTTCATAATTAAATAATAACATTTTAGGGTTCCTTTAAGCTCTGTGTTGAGTATCTTATATGCTATAAATCGTATAATTTATTTTTAAAATATCATGAAAAAAAATTCTCCACATTAAATAAAATAAATCCATATAATTTCAAAAATAACATGATAATTATTTTTTAACATTTAAAATTCATATGTGGACTCTTATTCATTAAAATTTTTAATAAAACATCCTCTTAAATATTGTGAGGGAAAAAAGGCCTTCTAAATCAAAACATAACTAGGATTCAAAATAACATACCATTAGTGGGATGTAAAAAAATTGATATTGAAGCGGAAACTGGAACCAATATAGTTGTGTAAAGTAATAGATATCATGGTCAAAAAATATTTTATGCCCACAATTTTTTAAATCATAGATGGGTGAAGAGACCATCGATTCATTTGAAAAAAATGTAATAAGATAATTTTTTTGTCTCAATATTCTTTTACATAGAATTTAGGAATTATATTACTATCAAGATTATGAATGTATGGATATATTCATACATTAAATTTAAAATTTCATACTCTAATCAATCTCCACAAAAATCTAATCCTTTTTTACAATGGATTATAATTCATGATGTTTTCTCAAGATTGAACCACTACAATAAATGACTAACAGATAACATAATAACACAAAATGAAAGCAATTTTTTCCTCCTATCATTAGACAGAAACTAAAAAATATATTTTTTTAATAAGGTAATATAATTCAAAAAATGAATAAAAATTGATAATAAAAATGAATACATTAATATAGAGAATTTAATAACAATACACAAAATTTAAACTAAATAATTCCATAAATAAATATCCATAAAATTCATCAAAATATTAATGACTAGGATTAAAAGAAAAAATTTAGATGGGTTTTCCCCTATTATTCCAATATAAATTGGACATTTATATAAAATTAAAATTTCTCACTCCTAATGAAATATAATCAAAAATAGTATCTACCCCAATCAGAAAATTACCATGATATGAAATCATTCCCATAAATTAACCAAATCACCATAAATCCAAAATAATATTAGGTATATATCAAAAAGATAATTAAAAATATTCTCCTAAAATAATACATCATGTTAAATATAACCATTAAATACAACTTAACTCAACAAACCATCTCCCAAAATAGCATTACTCTACTTAAAAATCATCAGATAAAACCAAAAAAGGGGTGTGTGAGACTTTCATTATATAAAAAAAATTAACATATAAACCATAATGGTTTCAATAAATAGTAATATAAAATCATAGGAATTGAAATTTTATTATTCAATATTTGTTAAACACTTATTTGATATGATATTTATGATACCCAACTCTACACTCCCAAATCTAGGGCTGAGAAAAGCATTATTTTTTGGATTATATACTGATAAATGTGAAAATTTATTCCATATAAAGAATACCGAAAATGAAATATTGGATCACATTTATAGAGAATGGCCTTTTAGTTTTAGAATTATACAGAGTAAGGATTAACTCATAATATCTTGGATTCATAAATAACTAGTTCATAAAGATGTACACCATCTTTAATAAAATTATCCTCATATGAAATCATTCAATATACTATTTTTTTAAATCATTATTAATAACCTGGGGAAAAACCTATGTTGGGTTATATCATGTAACTATTAAGTGTAGAAAAAATATTTTTCAATTTTATGTCATCAAGGAGAGTAAAATGATCATACGGGTAAGATAACTAAATCATTGTTCATGAGGATAAGTATGGGGAAGTCATACCCATAGATACATGGATCAGAAATAAAAAACATGGAATATATCTTTATCCAAGGAATGAGTAATTGTAATAAATAATAATCAGCCATGTGATGTCAACCATGATCAAATGGTCATTTAATAACCCATATATGTTCATCCATAAGAATTTGAAATACTATTATTTGAAAATTATATCATTATACTACCTTGAAATATCATCATATTTCAAAAACACTATAGTAATCATAGATAAAACATATTGTCATCTTGTGAAATTATTTTTATATCTCTCTAAAAGTCCCCCTAGAAAATGGAATATCTTTAAATTAAACTTCTATAACACATGTATTGGATGGCTATCATGAACACAGCCATATTTGGTTATAACATAACCACAAATCCTTGGTTTAAAACAGTACCACCCATATATTATTTATAATAGAAACACCTATCATTATAAACATTTCCCAATAAATATAAAAAAACTAACCTAGATATTTCATTTAAATATTGAACTCTTTGAAAAATCAACTATTCATTTCAATATGTTGTTAACCCATAAAAAATGGTTACAATAAAAATATATTTAGAATAGTCATAATCCATCCAGAGAAATAATAAGTATTGTATCATTACAAAAAAACCACTCGAGAAACATAACCACAAGTTTTTTTACATTGATAAGTATAAATACCATTTAATTACCATAAATATATCCATTCATAAAATAACCCCTTTTCACTTTAATAAAATTATAAATATTAAAATTCCTAAAAAATTATTAACATCCTTGTCATTGAAATTAAATGTGGAATATCATCAAACTATCTTTAAATAAAATAATAGCCATTATGGCGAGATTATCCATTCTAGTTTATAAATAGTAAAAATAAACAATATATTCTAACATTCAGTAATGTGACTCTAAAGTGACCAATTTAGAAAACAGTATGAAATATCGTTATCAAAAACTATTTAAAAATAATTAATAAGAACAATTATAATATATTTAGAAAATAATTTTATTTATAAAATAAAATTGTTCAAAAAAAAATTAGAAAACATGGATATGAAAGATAATGATTTTAAATCTAAAAGAATATGATAGATCAGAATCACATAAAAACAAATTTCCTGACATTTAATTAATAGATATGTTAGTAAATTAAAATTTAACATGTAAAACTCATTAAATAACATATTAGACTAAAATTAATTTTATTCATTAAATAATATCATATGATTTTCCACCAAGGCACCATGAATATAAACAATCCCAAAAAGAAAGACGATTGAAATATAGACCTTACCACATCAGTAACTATTTAGTCTTAAGACCATGACATTATTTTATAAAATTAATTGATAAATATAATTGAAATAATTATATCTGTGATATATCATGATGATGTGGTGGTATATTCACCTAATAAAATAATTATGTTCCTTAAAACAACATATCTCCCGATGAAAGATAATTTGACAGTAATAACCCTTAAAATATAGTTTCATTTAATTAGGCATATATTAATTGAGAGATTTTGGGTAAAAATTAAAAATCCACATAAAAAAATTTTAAATACAGATTTAATATATTTCTAGAAAAAAAATATTTTATAACAAAGTCAATAAAAAAGTGTAAAAACCCAATGAAAAGAAATATATTTAAGAAACCCCATACCGCATAATTGTTTTAATGTAAAACACGAATGGATAATATAACTCAAATTCAAACATAAAATACCATGAATTTTGAAATAATCAGGATATAAAATTTAAAAGCATAGTATATACATCATATAAAATAAATATGGTGTGTCATAATAAAATATCCCTCAATATTGGAATATTTAAATGAAATCTTGTACCTCAAGTCCCACATATCCATGTATGTCCCTAAAATATTTTCTAATTACATATTTTTAAATTATTTACTTGTTTAAATTTTTTTTAATGTTTATTAATATATAATTATACAATTTTTCATTTATTTCAAAGGATTATTTAAATATTTATTCAGTTATGTCCATGGGGGTTTTTTAATAATGTTTAGAGTCTAATTTCAAAAAATATTTGATGTGTCAAAATTGATAAAGGGGTTAATTATTAAATAATATAATGAATTATAATCATTAAATAATTAAAAAATATATACATTACATTTACTTCTATAACCAAACATGAATGATGGATATGAAAAATGAAGTACATTACAAATTTAGAGATATTAGGTCATACGTATGTGTGAGTAAAATTTCAATTCAATAAAGATAATTTTGAAAAGAGTTTATGTATTATTGTAAATTTATGTAATTAAATTATAAAATAAATACAATATTATTTAATTAAACATTCACACACACATATATATAATCCATGGGAAGTGGTGTCGAAAAATGAATCACTTCGCTTTGTCGATATGGTTGTCTACACACACACAGAAATGTCATTATTATTCCCCAGTGAATGGAATGGTAATAAATAAATGACATATTATATTTTATTAATGATAAATATATCATTAATAACAAATATTAACATTAATTACAACATTATAATCATATATGAGAGATAGTGATGAAAAAAAGTACACCGGTCTGTGTGGCTGTAGTCGACTTTACACATGATTGATTTATTCCATTCCAATTTAATAGAGGTTGAATAAGGCTATAGGTAATTCAAGTAAAAAATTAGTATGTATAAGAAAATTATTTTAGTATGTTATCGTTGTTGGTGAATATTTAAAGGATGATTAAGAAAAATAAACAAAAATGATCACTACCTATTCATCAGAAAACCACCTTCGATTAACCACCTTATCCCTTTAAGAATGTTGTTGTGGACCAAATAAGACACATAGAATATAGGGATGTATTTTAAGAAGGTAATTTTGTAGAAAATATTTGATAAAAATATATTTTTTGTTTTATGAAATGAGAATGAGAGATTATATTTTATAAGAGAAGGGTGGGCACTTATGAAATTTCATAAAATAATAATTTAATACACATTATGTTTAATGTCAAATATGTATTCAATTGATAGAATTATAAATTATGATGAATATGAATCAAAATAGTTTTATCTAATTAAACGTGGACATATTTTGACTATGTTTTTATACTTAAAATTTGGTTTTAACCCCCATCAACCCTTTTCATAGTTATTGCGACAAATTTTTTTTACACATTGAGGGTCATGCTAGTTACAATGAATGGGAAAATAATCATAAAATGAATATTGATAATATATTTATCTGCATTCAAAGAAATTGGGTTAATATATGATATATAGGAATTTCATTTCATATAATAATATATTATTTTTCTAATATTTTAATATTTTATATTTTAGAACTATTAATTTACATTGACTTCATTATCATGAAAAAAAATTAATTTTTAACTAAATATTTTAATACATGCAATAAAATTATTTTAATCTAAATAGTGTGGAATTCACATTAATTCGTTTAAATTATACTTCTTTTAATATTTTTTCATATCTTTTATTTTATTTCACAATTAATTGAGTAGTTAATGGATCAGTGTTCTGTAAGAAATTAAGATATTTATTTATTCACAAAAAATTAAAAATATATTTCCATGTTCAATTTAAATTATTTAAATAATACAGTAATATTGATAAATTAATACATCTTATTTTTTTACCATGTTGAAAATAATAATTTTATTAGAAATAGGAGTGTGACATTCTTGACTTTTCATTATAGAAAATATTATAATGTTCATACTCTCATCTAATGAGAAAAAAGGACATATATTATTCCTTAGGAATTTTCTAGAAAATATTTAATCATAAAATAAAATTTAAGCAAATTATAGGGTCCTTTTATTATCCTTATCATTTTATTTTTAACATTAATTACTTGATTTACTATTTTCCATGGTAACAACAATTGTTATGGTAACTATTCTTACTGACTTAAAATAAAAGTGGCCAATTTTCTAAAATTGGACATCCTTATTTATAAGAATTATTATACTTATTAATATTAATATTAAAAAGTGATATATTTCATTTTAAAATGAAACTTGTAAAACGAGATGAACAATATTTTTTCTGATAAATTATCATTTTAATTATAACGTGATTTTCAACTAAATTAATTTAAATAAATAATTTAAAAAACCAAAAGTGTGTTATTATAAATAAAATATATATAATTAAATTATTAAACTAATACAGAATATAATTTTACTTATTACTTCATTTAATTGAAAATATAGATTTCAATTAAAAAAGTATTTTCCATGTTCATTGGAAAATAAAAAATTTAAAAATAAAATAAAATTACACCTTCGAATAATTATGATATGATTATTTTAAAAAGGATATTTTTTTCTAAAAAATTATGATTTTTCCAAAAATTATTTATATTATTTTCGTATAAATTGAAATAAAATACCATTTTGATGAAAACATGTATTTGAAAAATAAAATTGCATTACTAAAAATTGAGTGCTCATTTTCAAATAATTAATAAACATTGTGGTATTTTTAGACCTTTACCTTATATTTAAAATTTTTAATCCTATTTATACCAACTTAATTAAAAAATAGTTATTCTTGTCAATCTTAAATAATAATATTTTGAGTTTGATTAATCATGGGTTTGTTTATCTTATTCACTATCAAACATGTACTTTATAAAAAATAAGGATATTAAATCAACAGTTTGTGGTCCAGATTCAGATGGTGTTAATCTAATAACTAGAGATAGATAGATAAAAAAATACGCAACAAATGTGTTATTACATGGTTCACCAACTCGTTTTATATATTTGATAATCCTCAATCCACAATTATTTTGATCTCACTATACATGTTCTTAAATTATATTCAAAATTATTATCAAATTGTGAAGTGATATTGAATAAAAATGAAATTACCATAAATATTTTAAATCACTAAAAATATACCTCAACTTAAATTTACTATATGTGATATTATAATTTTTATTTTTTGTAGACCCTTGTTTATTTTCTCAAATCTCAGCTAATCCCTTCTTGTAAATTTCATTTGAATTGATGGACGGAAATATAAAATAAATTTCTCCAACTCAAGCATCTATTAGTTTGGGAAATTATCTTTTATATATATAAAACCCATCACCATAATCTCGATTCCTTCGAAATGAAAATACGAGAGGAGATGTTATAAAAATTTTATATCCTCAATTCTAACTCTACCTATCTCCCAATTATCCCAATAAATTTGAAATATAATTAAACTAAAAAATGACATAAATTTTTTTCTCTCCATGTTTCATCATTAATCAACTTTTTTGTGTCTTAGCTTGTTCTTTGGCAAGGTCATCACACCTTTAATATAAAATGGTAATACATTACTATCATTTATCTCCAATCCATTTCATATAAGAAATTATTTATTTTTAAAATAGATCCAAAATACCTGTTTTACGGATTATTCATAACAGTTTCTTCCCTAGAATGGCCCTCGAATCCTCAAACATGACTTCAAAAAATTATATCTCCAATACTAATATTAAACCATGAGTCTGGAACATACCAATTAGGGTGAAATACCCTTTTTATGGATCCCATTGTCATATCTCTAGGACATCAATAAAAAATGGTGTTCATTGTAGTGGTGTTTACATTATTGTAGTGACCAAACAATTAACCTAAAATGATAAATAAAATGTTCATTAAACAATGTTTCTATACAAGACATTTTTTTCTCGGAAATTTTATCTATATAAATGAACAATGATAATGATAATTAATTCTTGGTATTCATCATCCCATTGAATGACTACTCTTGTAACACCTAAACTTGAACCACTATATCTATGTTTTAGAATTACATGATCTCATATGAACCTCCCCATATGGAATAGGATGGTGACGAGAAAAAAGGGTATATGTTCATCAGTAGGAAGGTATAATGTCTTTTAAACTATAATAATATAACAAATTATAATAAAATTTAATAATTCAAGAAAACACGTAGAAACTAATGAGATGGCATACCAGTCATAAAAATAAGAAATCATGGCTCCTAGTGTGGAAATCTAAACTATCATATATGTTCTAAAAGGTAAATAAATAAATAATAGTAGTATCCTCAATATTACGTCCCAATACTTCTCTCATTTCCTTTCTCCAATGATTTAACATCTTCAATAACCCTTATCCCATTCATGGATCCCAATATATAATGTCTACACACACATCAATATTTCTATATATAGTGTTAGAATGAAACCCAGTTTGTTACCTCCAACTCATCCAGAGTAATTGTGCCCATGTATATTAATTATATGAAATGATTATAAAAAATCGAACATTAAGCATAAAAAATAAACATTCAGGTAGTGAGTGGCCATGTGCAATACAAGACACTAGAAACCACCAATTTTCCTAATTCAACTCTGTACTATAAGGGTAACCAATTATTATTAAGAATGATCAAGAACAATCATAAAGTTTGGTGACATGTCCCTCAACATCCTCAAGGATTCGAGATTGTATGTTACACAATATCCTCAAGGCATTGTGTTCTAATCGTATTATAAGGCTATAATGATCCTGCCCTATGTAGTGGTTCACTATTTATATCATTACACATCATAAAAATTCCCCTATAACGTTTTAATCATACTAGGATAATCACCATTCATGTATACCAAGAACCAAACATGCAAAGGTAGATGAAGGTGATGTAGATTTACTACGACCTCTTCTCATGCAAGATTTTTATGGGGAATTATAGTTGATTCAGAAGTGGTTGGATACTGCATAGTATTGAGATAAAATGTATGTCAATCTCCACAGATGAAATTATGAGTTTGACTTCATAGATCAAGTATTTTAAAGTATTTCATCGATGTTGGGTCACATGAGAATTATTATACATCATATGATTTCACCACGATATTGGAGACCATTTGAGATTTTAGAGAGATTCGGTTCAGTAAACTATTGGTAGAAGTTACCTCATAGGTACCACCACATGAATGAAATATTCCATCTAACTCATCTATGTCATTTTCATTCTGACTCGTCCCATGATTTTCAACCCGATCAGGTTAAGATACAAGATGATGAATCCTTGGAGTAGATTTTGATTTCAATCGTTGATAGGATAAGAAAGGTTCTCCGAGTCCGTTCAGTTACTCTCAAACGAGTTCTATGGAATCATGGTTGTTTACATGATATGAATATAGAAAAGGAGGCCAACATATGTGTTCAATGGCCAGAGTTGTTTTTAGATGAATCTTTTCCACCCATGAGAGGGAAACTCATGGTCAAATTTCATTAAGGGGGAAAAGATAGTATGATTCCATTTTTTATTGAGGTACAGATGGTTTATCTTTATTGTTCAATTCATGATTACTTATATTTATTCCCTAGACCATAATCTAGGCCATTGTGGGTTTTTTATTGTTTGGAAAGAAGATGTTGGAGAGCTATGTACTCACATGAGGCCAATTACATGATGTTTAATTGGGATACCTACCAAATGTTACCCGATTACACGATGTGTAATATTATTTCTAATACCTTTCGTGATATGTGATGTCTATCCCTTGGAAGGGAAAACCGAGAATTAAACATCATGTAATGCAATTACATATTGTGAAATTGCTCGAGATATTTTTTAAAAAAAATGAGTTAGAGGCCTATGTTATAAGAAATAAAACCCTGACCTTCTACCGTTGTAGCCTAAAAAACTTATTTTCTAATATTTTAGATCTAGTTCCCATCCAGACTATGTTTTCCTTTTCATCAGTCCCCCTGGAACTTCATCGGTAATTCCTAGATTCCTACTAAAACTTTTTTAATTCTTTGAAACAAAGATTATGCTATTAGGGTCTAGGCTCATTTTCCCTAATTTATCATTCTACTTACATTTTTTAAATTTCATACAAAACAAGGTAAATCTAGAATTGATTTTGGAAATTAAATCTACTAATGATTTATGGTAGGTTTTTCGTACATTTCATTTTACTTCTCTAGCATTATAGAGCTATAAGACTTCTTCTACCTGACAGACCATTCAGTCTAGGCTCAGAAGTGAAATTTTATGTTCAAATAGATTATGTAGGTCCAATAAGGGATTCACTAAGATTCCTTGATATGTTTGGTTTGTTTTTCCCCAACATGAGGCTACCCATGGGGTCCAGTATTACATCTATTTTGTTTTTACCATTGAATAACTTCCAAAGTTGTTTGACCTTGTGTTTTCCTAGTCTATGGAAGATTAATTGAACATAAATGAGATTGAAATACATAAATTGAAGACATGATACCTCATTGAGTCAGAATATCATAAAATTTCAGGCCTCACATGATTATATGTATAAAAGGAATTTGGTAAATGAATTTTTATACTCATTGTTTGTTTGTTGATTTCATAAAAGGTTTTTTTCTAATTGTGATAAATGGGTTGGTGAACCCGTGTGATGTGATAAATTACTATTTTTGGTAAATGGGTGTGTTTATCTATGTGACTTGATTAAATGTATTTGGATAAGAAGACTGTGTTTACTCATGAGATGTAATGGAATAAATGGGTGGGTATACTCATTTTATGTTTTAGAATGTAATTGTTTATATGAGTGGGTGGATTCATATGTTTGGGAATAGTTAAATTCTATGAAATGGTTGATGATTTATATAGATTCCATGAATGGATATCAAAAAATATTAAAAGTGGAAGTGGACACCATTGCTGAGTATGCACCCCAAGTCTTGATTCCATGGGATGCATCAGTCATTATTACACCATGGATTCAGATTTCCAGGACTCACGTAGTAAATGTCAGTACACATGCCCCTAAGACTCCAAAAAATTACTAGACAGTGTTTCCATTTTGATTATCTTGGGTATTTATGAGGATTCACTGGTCTTAGACACCTTGGATCTATCCCTTTGTTTTCTACACTTAATATTATAGAATATTGGTGGTTTATATTGATGTGGTCATATGTTATGGTTCTAGTTTTTTTATATGCCATCCTTATATGATAAGGCAGTGTAGGAATTAAATGCTTAGTTGTGTGGATAGGTTTTTTTATTTGTTTATATAACATTTATATTCGTTCCTTTGAGTTGAAACTTGTTGTATGGGGCCACAAGAGTCTATTGGGTGTTACATTTTGCAGTTGTATTCCTTCTTGGGCATTCACACTTACATTACATCTAACAGTCACATGTTTAGCATATTTATTTTTTATGCTTAGATCTATATACATCAATACGAAGAAACCAACTAGTATGATTATCTCACACCATTTTTGGGTCTCCATGGGGTCCCAAAAAGAATATATGGTTGTAGGTGATAACAAGGGAATGTTCCCTAAGACTAGTCGTCGATCATTCCTTTAAGGAATGTGACCATTGGTCCAAGATCAGGATTTCGATTCTACTAGAGAACTTTTTGGTGTTATTGGATTTAGGATACTTGTATTGTACTATATTTAAATTTACCGATTATGTCTATTTTCTTGATACATATATCTTCTTCATCATGGTATTTGAGACACTTCTATCTTGTTATATATTCTTATCTTACATCCCTATTTTATTTGTTGTCTAATTCTTATATGTGATTCCAATATGTAATTTAATTTACATAATGATGGATATAATTTCCTAATGAGGGTAAATTATCCACAATGACAAACCTATACCCGAGCTACAAGTTGAAAACCTTTGGAATTTGAAGATATGTCCTCAAGTCCTTGTACCCAACTAAGATCGGGGCACTATTGAGTGGAATCTGGGTACAGGATGTTACAGTGAGATAGTTTTTATTCTTTTTATGCCAATAACATAACCCTTTCCATCTCTATGCTTCTACAACGTGTAACTATTGTGGGATAAAATCTCCTCAGTACTATAGTCGTTACAGGTTGGCACTATACACTTCCATGGTTCTCATCCCCCAAAACCTGATTTAATTGATCATTTAGCCCACAATTTCCAGGTTCCTAGGAATTAAGGGCCACCAAAGTATAATATTACTAATATAATATATTATTCAGTTACAAAATAGATATTTAAATTTGAAATCAACAATTTAAAACATAAAATATGCAACTGTGTCTGTTCCTTCACAGCACATCAATATATCATCGTTCTGCTTGACTGAAAAATATTTTCTCAATTCAAATATACTATAATATTCAATACTACATCCATAAATGTTACTAAATATAAGAACTGGTGAATGATTTTATATATTTCAAACCAAAAACTCAAGTTCAAAATCAAATAAGAAAATAGAGACATAAGTTCCATCAAAAGTAAAAAATGTATGTGGGATAATGGGAGCATAGAAGGTGTCAATTCCATCATCACCATCAGCAAAAACGTGTTTTGGAATTAGTTCAATAGTGCCAAAAAATTATGGACGAATATGACCTTTGACAAAAGAACAATTTTCACAATTGACTCCAATACATACGGTTCATCAGTATTAAGAGTAAAAGTCATGCTGATAACATGAAATTCACAATAATCAATAAATTCTCCATGTAACTTCATTGAATAAAACCACTAGCAATTCACCATATTGACTTGACCATGGAAGTAAGATTCCAATTTTATTATTTTTCCAATAACTCCATAATAACCAATATATTAAAATCATGTTCCACTATCTGATTAATGTGAATAACAATATGTTCTGGTAGTTACCATAACACCTTTATGGTGTGTTCTCATATTTGCTTCTCATTGAGTGGCAATAGATATGTAACCAATGAGCACTACTAATTTCTTGTCATGAACCAGATTATTATTACCAGAAACCAAATCTCTTATTTCATCATAGATATAGTTAGTAAGAAAAATCAATTAATGACATAAAAATGAATTTTATCCCTAATTAAATATTTATTTTACTAGTTTATTATAGTAATATTCGTACCATTGATTTCAACCAGGAAGAAAATTATTTTCTTTCAATATCTCTATCCTTATCAATGATAATGATCGATGCTTTCTATTTATCATTTCATCATGTTCTCTATAAATAAATATATGAATATTTCAACATGTGTGTATGATTACATGAGATAATATAATATGTACATGTTCAATTTACACACATTATATATGCATAAATTAAAACAAATTTGAAAAAAAATGAGGTGTGCCATTTCACACTCTTTAAGGCTTAGTGTCATCAATGTATATGATCTATTAATTTATCCTATTTTATGAGGTGATGGAAAATAGTTCCAATTTTCTCATACTATACTTATTCATTTATCATTGGCCTGTTTAGTCTCATAATATGATTTGAAAAATACATTGAGCATGAATCGATACGTTCTTGAGAGAAGTAATTGTTCATGACAAAACCTTTGGTATGATTCATATTATTGATATAGGAGTTCAATGCGTACATATTTGTTTTAGTTGGATACATCTAATGACAGCTAAATGTCATCTAATAATTTTTTTTTGGATTATTGACAGTGAGATGAATCATGCATGTGAAAAATGATAGAGAAAATTTATTCTCTAACTCAAACAAATTTAATAGTGAATCTGACAATTGTTTTGGAAAGAGATCGTTTGATAACTTTTTAGAACAAGCATATCTAAACAAATGAAACAAATGAATAACTGAAACCCATAAATTATTCGATCAAATATGATAGAATTATATTTGAATCGACTTATATATAAGGATATAATTATAATTAGTCATAAATTTTTCATATTAAACTCCCTCTTCTATTGATCCATTCTGATATTTTTCGTGAATATAATACATGATACTTACTATTATCATGCACTTATATAAATTATTATTTTTTCAACGGGTTTCATCCCATTAGAAACAAATGGAACATTACATCTACTTTCACAAATTAATACATGATGCAATTATAGTCTCATCCCCCAAGCCACCATGTCATTTTGAGATCATAAATCACCTTTTATCGTTACCTTGAAATTTAGAAGAATCTAAAGAAAAATTTCACATATATTATTTACAAGGTGAAATACATATAAGAAATTACATAAAAAATTGGTTGACCAATAAAGAAAATCAATGAAGATAATCCTATTCTTCAAATTGTAAGAGGGTCTTGTGGAAATAATATTCCTCTTTCGTGATTTAATTTGACCATTCTTGAATAAAAAACTATAATCATGCAATTAGTTAAGAAAATTAGTTTTATAGTTATACTTAGTTGGGTCATCTATATTTATGGTATTATAAAATTACTATCTATTATTTATATATGAATGGTGGATTTGAAAGAATCGTCGATGACCATTAAACTAAAACATTAGAAATATTACGGTCTTTAAGAAATTGTATTCTTAAAACAAATAGTAAATAATATTTTTCCCTTATGGATGCATCCAAACATCATTTCATAACTAGTAAAAAAAATTAATCATCCACATAAGCATATAAGACATGTGAAATATGTGTTTTGAAAATGCATCGTCTGTGCGCACACCATCATCCCAAACAATTTTCAACTCTTTTATTAATGTTTTAATATTGATGTCTATATCACTACTAGGATAAGAAGGTCTAGAAATGAGTATAATCATTATAGTGAATGTTTTTTTCATTCCAAACCATGAGAAATTTTATAAATGTGTATGAAAACTGGACATGTGTTGTGAGAAGTAAGAAAATTCTGAAACATGTTGAAACCATCAAATGAAAAACTTGACCTCACATTACACACGTCAACTACAAAATAAGGATATAGTTCATAAAATATCTGCCATGAAAATAATTATGTAGGTTGAACCAAAAAAGTATTATTCATTCTATTTCTATCATTCCATCTCATTTTAATTGATATTTTATTAGAAATTAATAAATTATAGAGTCTGGGGATCAATGGAATGAGCCACATCACTTTTTGTGGCATAAGGGATGGGGATCAATTATCTTGTAGCTTTCCTAGGGATGTGAATAATTTTATACAATAATTAAATTCTTTATTATCCTTCCATAATAATATAAAACCTTTCAGGGAAGCATTAATTTGGTTTTTTTAATATACATGTTCCTTATCTATTGTCCATTCTATATATTGGTTTGTGGGAATATCTTCATCATATAGATGTAATTACTTCAATAGGGTAGGAATTTAATCGATGGATGTATTAGAAATCCCATACATGGTTTTC
Organism: Viscum album; assembly: GCA_963277665.1. Taxonomy (NCBI): domain Eukaryota; kingdom Viridiplantae; phylum Streptophyta; class Magnoliopsida; order Santalales; family Viscaceae; genus Viscum; species Viscum album. The sequence continues at coordinate 962,584,034 of OY728133.1, read as the reverse complement.
CCATGAAACAACCACATTAAAAGTTCTTGCTTTTTAATTTTACCACATATCTAATATACAAGAGTCATGGAAGCATCATTCAATTTTTAAAACCTCTCCAAACCTTTATTTTTATTAGACACATCATGTGTTCTTGTATCAAAGTCATATAGGGTTTCTATCCTTTCATTTTCATGACGATGAATAAAAGGAAACTATTCATATAAAAAATCATTCCATTTCTATCATTTTGATCATCAATATTTTGATATTCCATTTTCTCCCCATTAGGATACCACACATAGTAGTTTGTTTGAAAACTGTATTTGTTTATATGGTAGCTAAATTCTGCACAGCTCAACCAGGGGATTCCAACACAATTATAAAAAGTGCATTGTATGTGACCACTATGTGATGCATTTTCAATAGAGAAATCTAAAAAACACACCATCTTATTTTGAAAAACAATTCAGATCAGATCAGTTTCAGAAATATCACATCAATCCATTTTCTAAAAAAAATCTATGTCATTTCAAAAAATAAATTCAATAGGATTGTTGTTTAATAAAAAGTATATTTATGAAAATGAGATTTTTTTATATTATATGATACCATAACTAACACCCTACTCTATTTTAAAAAATAATTTAAAAGAAAAAAAAATTATATATATATATATATACTATAAATATTAAACCATTATATTGAATTCAATTATATGAATGAGTAATAACTAATCCTAATACAACACAAATTTGTGTCTACAATTTCTCTTTATTATTTATTTATTATTCTATTCTCTATTTAATCCAATTTCTACTTATTAAATAAATTCATCAAAAAAATATTACTACTTCTAGGTAAACATATTCTATTTGATTTAGATCATTTTTACTCAATTTTTTTTATTATTAGTTTAGTTCTCATTGATTAAATTTGTTGGGTTTGGTTTTTTTAGATTGGGTAGATGTATGCATATTAGTGTTTTAGTAAATATTTTTCAATTTAGTTAATTATATATCATAACTATGGAATTTATTCTAATTATGTTCAATCTATTGGACGTATATTTATTTTATATATTCTTGATCTAGTTTAGGGTATTTCGGGTTTACTCAAGTCAAATTGTGTTAGATGATGTCATTTCAATTAAATTCAGTTTTTCTGGGAAATTATTTTAAATTATCATATAAATATAATATTTAATTTAAGTTAAGATTTATTGCGTAATGTGTTGATAGGTTTAGTTAATTTATTTTAATATGTAGTTTTATTATTTTGGTAAAATTTAATTTCCTATATTATAGTAAATTCATTTTAAATTATGTTATTTTTTGGTGTTATCATAAAAAAGGAACAAATTAGAGATTAATGAAAATTTTGATTGGTCATGTTATTTAAATGTTATCCATCATCATGTCATGAACTAGATATAGGTAGGTTCTCAATAAAAATGTTATAAATCAAAAAATTTGAGTTGTTGAAGGTTTGATGAACATAATGGTATTCCCAGATGTGTAATATTTTCCTTACTCTAATACATGCATGTATTTTTATGTGATACCCCACATTAGGATGCGATCTTCATTCTAACTCTCTTATAATATAATAGAAGCTGTTCTCCATTATGATAAAAATGGAACCTCTTAAGATTCTTCACAAGTTTTAGAATTGTAGGGATATATAATAGGAAATATCATTGTATGAAAATATCAAATATCTCATAGATTCATGCATCAGGTTCTTCATATAAAATAAAACATGTTTTCTAATCCATTGGAACATTGGAAGTCAAAATAAAAAATGTTATTAGTACCACTATAATTATTTTAATGTATCATTTATTAAAGGATATAATGGGACAAATTTGGGTTAATTCCATCGCAACTGGGTTGTGTAGCCTTACACATTAATATGAAAAATTCATGAATTATTACCATGTACCACAAAAAGTTCACTTCTCCCTAGTGCATCACACATGTAACTTCAACAACAGGCCTCACACAGGTTACTTTTCCCATGTGACTCTCACATATCACATCACCAAAATTACTTTTGGAAATCACATCCCATTATGAACTGAATCGTTTTAATTTATATATAAAGGATTCATTGAATAGTTATGAGAATAGTCGATTTACTTTTACCAAATCTTCTTAAATAATGAAACTATATGTTTGGACCATCGAGTATACATCAGAATTTATAGACATGCTACTGAGTCGCGTGTCAAATATACATGGATAAACATCAAAATTAAAAATTTGAAACAGACATAAAGGGGAAGGAATATTGTCAATATTAAACCAAATAAAGGGAACTAATTATATTTTTGAATGTGTGGTGACCAATGAAAATGAAAATGGGAAATGTGTGTCAAGAGAGTCCTAAAATATCAAGTTGTATTAATAAATTAATAATTTTTTTCCATTATGATCAGTTTATACATTTTTTTGTCATATATTACTCAAAATATTTGAATAAAGACTATAATATAAGTAAAATAATTTATTATCCATTGATATCATAAAATGAAAACCATTATTGAAAAATTTCAAAAAGTTATTGATGGAAATCCATTTTAGAAGAAAGTAATTAGTTTGCAAGGTACTATACATCGAAATTTGATTGTGAATATGAATAATGGGGAAAAATATAGCTCTTATAAATACAAATATTGTGTAACATGACAAGAAAAATAAGATATTATGGAAGTGATTTTTGGATGTGACATTAATACCTTCTATGATGGATGAAGTATTTGGAACATTCCAATTTTATTATAAAGAAAAATTAAATTATCCCCATAAATGATGAGCGATTAAATCAGATGGGGAAATTGACAAAAAAATTTCCTCAAATTATAAAATAAATTTAGACAGAAGATATAACTCTAACTCACCATGTTGAAGAAGAATAAACTTAATGATTTAAGGATGGATGGCCTATTGGAACAGGATGAGTGGTCTCCAAAGGGAAAGCGATGAACTCATTAAAATAAAAAATAAATGAATGACGAAGTTATAACTCATAGTCAATAATTAGAAGTGGAAGAAACTGAATTATTTAATGTTTGATTTATCTCCTAATGTAAGAGGATTTGTGGTAACTAGAAGGTAAGAGTGCATCACTTGGTTAGGGAATAATTTAATTGAATCTGGAATGGGGATGGAGGGATATCAACAATATTTTGCAAGAATAAATAACAAAGTTTATTTAAAATCATGGTGATTTAAATTTTTAAATGGATTTATCCAATGGGTTTTTAAAAATATTTGGATATACAAAAATTAAAAAGTATATCACAATGGATATTCTAAACATCTACGATAATACCACATGTGCCAATAGTTTGACATAATTTTTCATTTAGGGGCATTCGAATATACGCAATTTCTAGTAGTGAATGTTTATTATTTTAATAGTACATATAAGTGTCACTATGAAAATTAATTCCCCGTGTTTTAAGGGAATATACCTAAAAAAGATGATTAATGTCATGCTCATTCTATCACTATATCAGAAGAGGAATTATTAATGAACATGGGTATTTACATTTAGGATTATTGTTTTGAATTCATGATTTTTATTGTAGAAGATTTTTATCAATGATATTGTGGTATATGATGAATGGAACTGATATCTATGAAAGGTGGTTTAGTTATAAGGTAGTATTTTTAGAGATTACATGAATAATGGAATGATAAGAATTACTATTCTCTTGATGATGAGTGAATAATTTAGGTTTATGATAAGGAAATCATTAACACAAAAAAATAAAATGTTATAGTGTTTGTGAATTTGTAAATGGTTACTGATTTTATGATAAATAAATTCCTAGTGTATTTTATTGAAAATTTTTATTTATATTCTATATTAAGAAATTTTATTTAAGGAATGTGGTGGGGGTTAATTCCTTAAATCGTTAATTTTTTCATAATGGTTTTTGGGAATTCAAGTTATTATCATGCGATGAAGGTATTCAAATGTGGCATTAAGAGTCACATTATATGAGATTAAAGATATGGTGATTGTGGAAATTTATTGGCTATATGACAATTTTTTGTATTTTTGAATTAGATTTGAAATATTCTAGAGTAACTCTTATGTTAACAGCATATTGAATGGATTTAGTTGAACTTCTTATATTAATGTTTGAGATTAATGTATTATTTATAATATTGTATAACCTACAACAACCATTTTGGTTTTGGTAAATGTTAATCTGATGTAGGAATGACTTATTTATATTATGATTCATTAAAATATTATTGTACTACTTCAAGAATAATTTTTTTCCATGGATATCCATATCCCGAAAAAATAGATGAAGTGTAAATTGATTGAATTATAAAAAAATAGAGAAATTTTAATTATGAAAAGGAAATAAATCTAATAAGTTCATATAATTCAGTAATTGATGTGGAATGTAAATTAATCCATCATCGTTATGAAAGATAATTTTAAATAAAAACATTTTCTGTTTAGTTGTATTACTGAGAAATAAATGTTCTTTTAAACCATCATATATTTAAGGTATTACGGTTATCTTTATCCGGACCATGATATATATTAATATATATTAATCATTGGGTGTTAGTTTTATCTTCCATGTCAATATATTCATTTCCCACTAATGTTATCTTATTTGTAACACAAGATTTTCTTATTCCAAAGGACCTTCATATTTCCCTTTATCTCTTTTTAAGGGAAAGTTTAATTAAAACTTTTTAATTATACGGGTGTTGACAAAGTAATATTCATATGTCAAACCTAGGTTATCGAATAAATAATAAAATATTTACGATCAAATTTATTTAATATAAGAGAATGTTACAACCTATGATTTTAAAATAATAAAATTGGGTTCTATATCCAACACGACACGTAACACCATGCTTAAACGAACCACAAATTATTATTATTTAAATATGGTCATTATATCATAGAAACATAAATGTAAGGTTGGAATATAATTAACCAAAAAATGAAAAATAAAAAATGACTTACTCAATACAAGTCAATTGATTAATTCTTAAGAAATAAATTCTCAATTTTTTGTAATGTTATTTTATGCAACAAAAAATCTGTCTTCTTAAAAAATGATTTTCATATATTTTTATAATAAAATGATATAATTAAATAATTGAACTAATTTATATATATTTTTAAAAAAATAATATCATTATTGAAATTAGGACATAAAAATTAAATTTGTGTGAAAATTTTAAATTACTATCAAAATATTTATTTTATAATGAATAGTAAAAATATATCTTTTGATTGAAAAATTTATTTTTGTTTCAAAAATATAAAAAATTATTTTTGTTTAATTTGATATTAATACAAAAAATATTTCTCATTTATTATTAAAAATAAAATTAATATAATTGTAATTAATTTGATGATTTAATTTCAGTATAATGTTTTCATACATTATGGAATTATACTAAAATAAATTTGTTTCATTTTGGTTTTGGTAATTAAATTACATTATAATACTTATAGGTTATTAGCTTGATAAATATTATTTCATATTTTTAATCATAATATTAATATTTTGTAAGTAGGTCCCCCTTGTGTTTTTCAAAATGATTTTTGGTAATGACCCGACACTTCTCATTAGCTTGAGAGTACAATGAGTTATTACTAGGCCATAAGCGACATCCCCAAGATGCCAAAGGATAGAAATAAATGACGATGAGTTTCAAATACAAGTGGGGGATGATTTACCCTTTATTAAATAAACCAATAAACAAAACAATCATTACCAAACATTCATTATATCAAGCATGAATGAATGAAAGACAACCCAACATCCATATGTATCTCAAAAAAACCATATCAATGTATGCTACAATAGAAGAATAACCAAGTATGAAAGTACACAGTGGATAAATGATTCAAGACTCCCAAAAGACCACAAGGCTCCATGGTTCACAACCTCCAAGATCCACAATCAACGAATATCCCATTCATCACAAGGCAGTGTTAAATACTTGTGAAACATTACAATTTCCCCTGTCCCGGAAGATAGCATCTACAAAAGCACCAAAGTGGCGATGTAGTGATGAGATTAAAACTCAGTAGTTTTTGCACAAGGACCTCCCTACTCACACAACTATGATAGAAACGTAATTCAAATTTATAAAAAACAATTTATAAAAAACAATTTACCAAAATAGATTATAACCAAATATAAACAGTTTCCAAAATAACTTATAACCAAAAGCATACAAATGAAATTGAATCCAATTTTCCCAGCAAGATATTTTTTAAGAAAAATAACTAAACAATCATTACAAGTATTTCACAATATACCATTATCAACATACCCAACCATTCTTCAAATCCATGAAACCAACCAGCATGCTACCGTATCATAGTTTAGAACTCTTGAGCGGTTTCTCATTGATCTACCAAGTCGTCATAATGAAATTTTTTCCCAAGTTCCATTAACCCTTTGGCACCGAGATCAAGGTCATATTTCAACCATGCCCCATGTATGAAATTTACATTTTCCATTAAAACATTGGCATTGAGAACAAGGTCATATTTCAACCTAGACCCATATATGCAACAGGAACACGCAACACATATTCCCAACCATAATGCCAAAACAACCCTTTCAATAAAAACACCTTTTTATTGAAAACCATTTCCGTCAAAAAAATTTCAAAGCCAAATCATTTGAATTCCAAACAATATCAATAAATCTTCATTTTTATATAAAATGTTTTCTAATGAAAATATATTTACCATTAACTATATAGCCATTCCTGAAAATCCATAATTTAAAATTATCATTATAAATTCATGAATCTAAATTCCCTTTTTTACAACTATTCACCAAGATCATGCAATTTCACCAAAACCATAAATCATCTCAAATTAAGATTTTTACATCAATTTCAAAATTAATAAATAAATTTGAATCTAAGCCAATAAATTCATGTAATTGAAGAAGAGTGTGAATCCACCTAGCTTAACTATTTTGATGAAAACCACAATGAATGAATAATGCTCAAGAAAATCGGGTCTATTCTTGAGGAACCCGTCGTAGATCTCTTCTCCAAAAAATTACAAGACGAAATATCATCATATATGGAATCCAAACTCCTATATCTACTCATAATGGGTGTAGATCTAAAAAATCAAATGAAGATGTGATGTAGTCTATGTAGATCTATGGAAACAAACAAGAACGAAGAAGGACAATCACAAACCATAAGAATAATTCTTTTAGTTTCCAAGGGAATCCATCGGATCTCCCCCAGAACTATCTGAAAACCATCCTTGGCATAAGGAGAAGATAAATACCATGTTAAGTGCTTTTAAGATGAAAAACTATCCATATATTGGTAAAAAAATGTGAGATCCACTTTTTTGGATCTCACTTATTTTCCCGCACACTTAGTTTGCATGGTTAGAAAAACTGTGTGATAAGTGTGCATTAGCCACTATCTCGGTAGACCCTCACATGGACTCATCACATGGTCTTCCGAACCATGCTCCAGCTATGTGGGGGAAACTACAGCAAAAGTTCCAACTACGCACGGGTTTTCCACATAGTTAGACAAACCATGAGCCACCCGTGTGACTTCCCCTTTTCTTCAAAACATCATTCCATGTTCACCCAACTGTCCCATTCTTCACCCTTTACATTATAAAAATGAAAATAATTAAGTATGGGTAACATAACAGAAATGGGGGGTAATAAATTCTCCCCACCATTTGTCTTTTTGTACTTAGAAAGTAGAAAACCTTCACCCAACTGATAGAGTTTCAGCCACTACTCTTTCATTTCCTTCTCGCGTTCCCATGTCTCTCCATGAATCTTACCATGATGCCATAAAACCTATACTAGACTGATGTTTTTCCCTTCAATACGTTCTCTTGCCTATTTACAATCTGTACAGGGATATATATCTACAAAGGAACTGGCTCTAGGTCAACATGATCCCATTTAATCACGTGGTAAGGATCAGTTTGATACTTTTTCAACAGAGATACATAGATCACATCATGCTTTGAACTGAACCATAGTAGTAATTCCAAATGATATGCCATCTCTCTAACCCATTCCTGTATCTGAAAAGGGTGACGGTTTCTAAGAGATAAATTTCCCTTCTTCTCAAAACACCAATGTCTAATCCTTAGAGTGATTCTCAAGAAGACATGATCAGCCACAACAAATGTCAATGGTCTTTGATGGTGATCTGGATAACATTTTTGATGAATCTATGATTTTTTCATCCTATTTGTAATCAACTAGATATTCACTATTGTTTCTTGGACAAGGCTTCACACGACGATTGACGTTTCACTAGTTTCTAACCAACTTTGTGGAGAAAGACAGGGATGCCCATACAATGAATCAAATGGAGCCATGAGTATCGAGGATTGATAGCAGTTATTGTATGAGAAAACCACTAATGGTATATTCTCCTCCATTGAGACAAAAAAACCCATTACACAAGACCACAACATGTCTTACAACGTTTGTATCGTCTGGTCGGATTACCCATCTGTCCGAGGATGATGTGCCTTACTCATAGTCAACAAAAACCCAAGGGTTTTCTGTAATGATTTCTAGAAATTAGATGTGAACCTCAGATATCTATATGAGACTATTGAAAATGGTACAACATGCCTTTTTACCATTTATAATATATTGATTTTTGAATGATCCTTTACCATATGAGTTTCACAAATAGAGATGAAATGTGACGACTTGGTTAGACGATCCACTATCAACGTAATGAAATAATGTATCTGGACCATTATTGGATGAACTCTCACATAATACATTTGTATCTGGTCCCATGTCCACAATTGGATAATAAAAGATTGTAACATACTAGCCGGACTTTAAATCTCTACTTTAAAATGCGGACAAGTTAAGCACTAAAAAATGAACTCGGTCACCTTCCTTTTCATGTCACTCTACCAAAATTGTGCCTTCAACTCCATACACATATTCTGTATACATGGATGTAAAGACAATGTAGAATGGAGCTAAGCATTAATGAGTTGTTCCTGAAAAACCATAGGTACAACCATCTGATCTATGAAAAAAAATTGAACCCCCATCAAATTTCTATCTCTCAATGGTCCCCCCACCATTATGTTTTGAACTTACTACTAGACATTTTGAATTAGATTATAGTGCCTCTTTCATCATTTTTTCTAAATATGGAACAAGCGTAGCTGAAATAAACAACAATATCACCTTGCTCTTCACATTCCACATGCATGCCGACTAAAACCGACATCAACTGCAATTCATCTGAAGATTATTTCTCCACCTGAGAATAATAATTTATACTCAATTCATCTAGCACCGAATTTCATTTCCCTGATGTGTACATTATGTCATAGTAAAACATCTAGAGATACTCTATCCATATACTTGTCCTCAAATTCAAATCTCATAATTCGAAAATGTGTTTCATGATTTTGTGATCCGTAATCACAGAAAATTTCACACCAAAGAGATAATGTCTCCATGTTTTCCTAGCATGGACGACTGAAAAAAAAAACATCAAATCATGTGTTGGGTAATGCTGCTCAAGCACTATCAACTGCTTTGAACAATAATCAACGACGTGATCACTTTCCTTGAGAACACAACCCAACCCTAATCCCGAAGCTTCAAAATAATCTACATACCCCTGTCCTGATTCTGGAAATATTAAGATATGTACTTATGTATATTATACTTTTAGTTCCTAGAATGACTTATGAAATTCTTTCATCCATTTGAATGGAGAAGTATTATATGTTATTGGTATCAGTGGTGAAGTTTTCCATGATAAATCATGCACAAAGCATTGTTAAAAACTATCTAGACTATGAAGACTTCATTTCTTGATCACATTAATCGGTGGTTTCCAATAGATAATGACTTCTATATTTTCAGGATCAATAGAAATGGATTTCTCAAAAATGGCATGACCAAGGAAACGTAATCCATGTATCAAAAAATCACCCTTTTAAAATTTGGAATAAAAATTATGATCTCTATTTATTTGTAATTCTGTTTCTTGTTCCACCTCATGATTACCCATTGTCTTTGAATAGAACAAAATTTCATCCAAAAAAACCACAAAAAAGAATCCAGATATTGTTGATGTATTTGATTCATCAATTCCATGAATATAGAAGTTTCATCCGTTAGACCGAAAGGCATGACTACATATTCATAGTGTCCATATCTACTTTTAAATAATGTCTTTGGAATATCCTCTTTCTTAACACAAAATTGGTTATATCATGATCGAAATTCAATCTAGGAGAACCACTGATCTCCTAATAATTGATCAACCAGATCATCAATTCCTTGAAGTGGATATCTATTCTTTATTGTAACTTGGTTAATATTGCGAAAATCAACACACTACCAAAGTGTTCCATCTTCCTTCTTCATAAAAAAAACAGGCGATGCCCTTGGAGATGTACATGGTCGAATGAAACCCTTGCTTTCCAACTCCTCTAACTACACTTTCCATTAAATTAATTTTTTTGGTTCCATCCTATAAGACGGAAGGGAAATAGTACTTGTCCCTAGAAGGAGATCAATCGTAAACTCAACTTCCCTTAGAGGTGTTAACCTTGATATGTTCTTTGGAAAGAAAAATAGAAATTGATCCACAACAGATTGAAAACAATTTTCCTCAATTTCCTCCATTAACTCCTAATTAAATGTTGCCAATTGGTAAGCTGTTGTTCCCACCAATGGTTCCAACAAGATCTTCACACCCTTCATTAAAATGCTCTCTCCTCTAAAGAGATGCTCGATGTCATACTCAGTCATGAATATAACTGATCTCCTATACCAGTATATTTGAACCCAGAATGTTGTTATCCAATTCATACCCAGTATAAAAAAACATTGATAAGTTCGATTTTAGCTCAGCTACATCAATAGTTATAACACACGCTCTACACAGAAATGATTGACATTCTCTTAAACAGAGAGGAGTTTTCTGTTTTAAAACAAAATGCATCATTTCTAATTTTAAACATTGAAAGTCAACAGCATGAGAAGAAATGAAGGAATGTGATTCACTAGTATCAAAGAACACCTTCACAATGGTAGAACTCAAAATAATCATACCTCTCACTGTATATAGACCAACCTGATCATCGAATATAATCATCTCATCTCCATACGATTGCTTCTTTACTATACTATTCTCCTTGTTTTCTTATTCATGATACCCTGGTTGAGGACTCATTGTATTTCTAGAATCACCATGCCTAGTTCTGCTCTGCTGATGAGTCTGATTATGCTATCTTCATCCAGTAGAATCATATGATGCTTGCAACTACTGAGAAGTGTCTCGAGCACCTGACCATAGAGAACAATGACAGTAGTGTTGAAGATGTCCCATCTTGATAAAATTATGACATGATCTGGATTGTTCGTACAATCTCTCTTTATGTGGTCATGAGAAACACCTTGAAAACAACATTGAAAACAACCTTTTTTTCTCTAGGGTCATGGAGGAATGTTTACAGATCCAGCCATCTGGTTCTAATTTCCACTTTGACCATGGAAATAGGTGTCCCTTTTCTTCTTACTCCCAGCAGTTTAGTTCCCTCTATTTCTAGTTGGAATCAACATGCATTCTATTTTATATCCATAGATATCACATTAAGCCACAGTCACTCTGTTCACCATATCTATATAGTCTATAATACAAAGTATTGTAATATTTGACCGAAACTCTTCTCCTAGCCATAATTCAAAGATGTGTACCTTCAAAGAGGCACTTGTCGCAACTTCTGGTGCAATGAATACTAAGTTCATGAGCGCACCCATATAATCTTTGATAGAGAGACTCTATTGTTTTAGGCAGAAGAAGTCCATGGTTTTCTGGATATTGAACGTGTCAGGATTGAATTGTTTTTTGAACAATTCTTCAAAGTCCTCTATTTTATGTCCTTAATCCAAATAATCCTACACCGCCAAATCTCACCACTAACGTGGAAGATCCTCGATCATATACGTCACATGTTTGACCATTTGATCTACTGGTGTTCCATTGAAGTTGATGATATGATTCATCCTACATTGCCACAGCTCCACCATCTTGGGTTCAGAATCACCCCAGAAATTAGGTGGATTCTGCTTCATTAACTTGATGGTTTGATTCACTGTCGGGGCTCATTCCTCTGATTCCTTGTGTCCACAACTATAAAATTTTGGAAAATACTCTAAAACAGATCTTGATTCCCACATGGATCAGGTGAAACCACATTATCCATAGCTTCTTTGGGTTGGTTTTGACGATGACTTCCAGGTTCCATTTTCTAAACTAACAACAATCTATGTTAATCTCAATCTCTAGAAAATGTTGGCTTAGAATTTCAAATTCTATCCCATCAACTATCATTACTCTCTTTTATAGAAAAACATGTTTCCCATGTATGTCTAATTTTTTATCCACTTCATATGTTTTTGAAAATTAATCCATTTTCAAAATACAATAATCATTGGAATTTTCAAAATCATTCATTTGGAAAAAAATACCATACATTTCAAAAATGAAAACTTTTTTTTCAAAACATGAGTCATTTCTCGAAATGATGAATTCAATCTCATAGGGATTTCATTCCTCTATAATTCATGTAATTCTCATCTAATTGGATATACCCATGACAATGAGATTTTAAAATTCGTAAAATGTCTCCAAACACTTATTTTCTAAACTCCATGGTAACTTTAAGTGCATCACAAAAGGGTTTAATACGTCCTTTATGCTATACATTTCATGTTTTGAAAATCCTACTCCTTTTAATGATTCCCACCCATGAAATAGACATGAAGGGATTTCATCTCCAAAAATAGGATCATCAATGACTACATGTTAGGCAAGGACTGAAAAAACTGATACAATTTGTAACGACCCACCAATTCTCATTGGCATGAGGGAACAAAAATTCATTACTAGGCCTTAAGCGACATCTCAAAGATTCCAATGGCTGACAATAAATGATCAAGGGTTTCAAATACAATTGAGGTAAAATTTACCATTTTATAAAAAAACTAATTAACCAACAAACCATAAAAAACATTTACTATATGATGCTTGAATTAATGAAAGAAAACCCATCATCATCATATATATCAAAACCATATCAAATCATGAAACAATGGAAGAATAACCAAGTATTAATGTACATATCAGATAAATGATACAAGACTCTCAAATGACCACAAGAATCCTTTCTCCATGAGCTCAAAGCTCCACAATCAACAACAACCCAAATGTCATGAGGTAGTGCTAAATATGTTTGAAGCATTACCTTTTCCTCGGTCCTGGAAGATAGCATCTGCAAAATCACTAATGTGCCAAAGCAGTGGTGAGTATAAAACTCAGTATGTTTTCACCAATGACTTACCTACTTATTCCACTATGATAGAAATTTTATTCACATTTATATAAAACATTTTATATTAAACAATCTACGAAAATTGTTTATAACTAAATATAAATAGTTTCCCAACCCTTTTATAACCAAATGAATACAAGTGTAATTGATAAAAATTTTCCCAGCAAGATATTTTTCTAGAGAAATAACTAAAAAATATTTACAACCATTTCACAATATCCCTTTATCAACATACCTAACCATTACTCAAACCCTTACTACCTACCATGCATTCTATGTTATGATACTTCCATACTCAAGATCTGTTTCGCGTCGGTCAACCATGTCATCACAAGGTAATTATTTCCCAGGTGCTATTAACCATTTGGCACCGAACACAAGGTCATATTTCAACCAAGACCCAAGAATGAAATTACCATGTTCCCTAAAACCGTTTTCACTGATAACAAGTCTTATTTCAACCAAGACCCATATATTAAACATGAAAACACACCATATATTCCCATAAATCATTCCATAACAACCCTTTAAATTAAAACACATTTTAGTTGAAAACAATTTTCGTCAAAATAATTTAAATACAAAACCATTTCAATACCATACCATTTCAATAAACTCCTTTTTTTTATTTAAATCCATTTCTATTTAAAATATATTTTCCATAATCTATTTAGAAATTCCATAAAATACAAAACTTAAAATATTCATTTTAAATTCATGAAACTAAACACCCTTTTGAAAAACTATTCAACATGATCACACAATTTCACAAAAACCATAAAACATCCAAAATGATGATTTTTACAAGAATTTAACAATAAATAAACCAAGTTTAATCTAATCCAATCAATTCTAGTAATAGGAGATGAGAGTGATTCCACCTACCTTAACAGTTTTGACGAAAACCGCAATGAACAACGAATGCTAAAGAAAATCTGGTCAATTCTCCAAAAAACACGCCATTGATCTCTTATCCTAACAAGACTGAGACCAAATATCATCATATTTGGCATCCAAACACCTAGATATACACCTAATGGGCATAGATATTCGAAACCGAAAGAATAGGAGATGTAGATCTATGTAGATCTATGGAACTGACCAAGAATGAAGAAGAGCGGTCATATTCCACAAGAATCCGCCTTTGATTCTCCATGGGATGCCATCGATCACCTCCGGAATGATGATAGAACCTTATATGGCCTATTTAAGAGAAAAATCCCATGTTATAGACACTTAAGAGGAAAAATGATCCACAAATAGGTAAAAACTTGTGAGATCCACTTTTTTAGGATATCACTAAAGTTCCCTCACAATTAGTTTGCATGGTTAGTCAAACCGTGAGCTAAACAAGTGTTAGACACTTCCTCAGAAGACTCTCACACAAAATCATCACATGGCCACTCGAACCATGCTCTAAATGTGTTGGAGAAACTGCCTAAAAAATTCCATCTATTCATGGTTTGGCCTCATGGTTAGACAAACCGTGCACCACCCGTGCTACTTCCCCTTTGCCTCAAAACATCATTCCAAGTTCCCAAAACTCTCACATTCATCACCATATACATTATAACCATGAAAATCATTAACGGTTATATTCTATAAACTGGGGGTACTAAAATAGTAATCATGGTAAAATTTATCACCTCAATAAAGGTAAATCTAGTAAATCTCGGTTAAAATATAGTGATTTAGTTATAATAACTCATATTCATTATTATTGGATGAATTAAATGAAACTATTACAACCAGAGTTTCAAAATAAATATTTTTAATTGAAACTTCTCCATGAAAATTACCAATATAATATTAATGTTAAAAAAAGTTTCAGAATGTTACTATCTGTTATAAATATCTAGTATATATCCACCTGAAGACAAAATCATATTTGGAATGAATATAAATATCAAATTTCTACATAATTAATTAATATTCATGATGATAATTTATTTATAATTATTTTTGATTATATAAGTACATTAAATTATTTTTCAATGGTAATACAATATTTATTCAATTAAGAGAAACCTAAAAATGTGAATAAAATAATTAATGTTACTGACTATCAGTGAATTATAGTTTTATAATAATTTTTTAGTTTTATATAACATATTAAGTATTTTTAAATTAATATATTCTAACACAATCTTTTTGTTTGTGTATTTGAATTGAAATGAAATGAATATTGTAAAAATTGATGTTAATGATAATTTATCCAAATATATTTCTTATCTTATTAATATATCATAAAAACAATAAAAGTGGATAAATTGGATAAAATATGGTCAAATATGTCATCGTTTTTCATTAACGAGTCATTTGTGACATTATACAAAAAATTATAAAAATTTAAGAGTAAAAAATAAGTTTCTATTGTTAATGTTAAAATGACTTGATTAAGTAGATAAACCAAAATATAAGGTTTAAAACAAAACATTAATAGTAAGAAACCATTTCTTACATGGATGTATAGTTTCTTTTCATCTTTTTCATTCATGTATTTTGAGAATAGGGGGGGAAACTATATATTTACTGGAATTATACTGTCCCTCATCCTGAATTAGGGTTACACACATTGTACTCCTACATACTTTTCAGGTAGACTGGCAGTGTGTGATCGGAATATATGGTGTGTAGTCATGCCGATGAGAAGAAATAATAAAACCAAACTACACAATATTTACTTCCTAGTATACACCTTGTAGTCTTGTCAGCAAGCCCTGAAATGTATGTAGGCAGAATTCATCCGCAAAATGAATAATTAAATGGTAGACTTTCCGTGTAAAAGGGCTTACAGACTGTTTATTTAGTTTTTACCTCTTTAAATGGGTATTAGCCTCATTATTATACTATTTAGAAATAATGGATTCCAAGTGGATGAACAAGATTTACCATGATTGATTTCTTCTATTGTTTCTTCATTTAGAAGCTGATTCGAAAACTATCAGATCCATTAGGATCCTCCCCATGAGTGCTCTATTCCCATTGATCTTTTCATGGTGATTTTTTCTCTATTGAGTAATTTAAGGTTTAATTAATATCCATGTAATGTAGATCTGTACTATTCTTGATGAATTGTATGTCGAGGTAGGATGAGGATAGTCATACTACCATGAGGTAGGTGGTATTATGCCGCTCTTTAGTTGTTGAAATTTATATATGTGTCATTATGTCATGATAATATGTTTATGGTGTCTCCATGAAATGAAATTGAACCTTTCTATTACCAAATTTATTTCTGGTAAATAATTATGGGAACTAAAACATGTTCTGATTTGTGTGATTATGGATTACCCTATTGGTGTGTTTCCCTCAGATAAATATTATTTTAACATTTGGGATGAGAATATCTATGGGCATGCCTTCATTCCAATTTTGTGGTTATCTAAAATTAATTGTTTTTTAAATGGAAATGAATTTTTTGATAGAATTTTATGTGTTTTTATTATGGAATAGGGATTGGGTTTTCCACTTTTCCATGTTATGTTTTTTCTTGTATGAGTATGTTGGTATGTTTTATTTAATTTAAATGATTAAAAGGTAAATATTATTGTGTGATAAATGGGTTGAGTTTATACAGCATGAATGGACTTGTATGACTATTGTACATTGTACTTTGGGGGACACATAGGATCAACATAGAATGCCATGGATGGATTCAAGAGGCTTTTGATTTATATGTCAGTAGTGACACTTGGGCACCCAAGTAGGAGCATGGATAATGAACTTGATTGGAGTGATCTTATAATACTCCTTGTGTGACACATGGGTTCCACTTATAATGCCATGTAAAAACTCAAGAGAATTTGTTTTATATGGTATTAGTGACACATGGGATCCCTAGTAGGACCACCAAGTACAAACTAAACTGACATGAACATATACCTACAACTAGAGTGATAATCAAGGATCCCAGGTAGGACCACTAAGAATGGACTAGTAAGATGTTATTAGAATTGCACATAAGGTGATACTTGAATTCAATATTAGGAATATCAAGAATGGTCTCATGTTATATTTAAACAATTCAATGGAATAAATTGTGTCATTTCTACTAAGCCAAAGCAGAAACTTGGATTCACTATTCACTTACTTGTTATGAAGGTCATATGGTACTTCTGTTATGATAACTTTGTTGTGGGGAATGTTGGGATTAGTATGAATTTAGAGACAAAAACATTAGGTAATTGGATTTCTAATGATCACTGTAAATGAATTCAAGTACATGTAGGATATTTTACTTCTGTGTAATTCATAGTTACTACTTGGGTTATGTACTATATAGTTAGAAATACTCACAAATAGACTGTCCCTGACTATAGGTGGTTGCCTACTGGGATTTATTTATCACCACTTTTGTGGGTCATGTATTTGGGCCTAGACAGACTATAATGCTCCAGGTGCCAATAGGGTAAAGGGCCCTTTTACAGGTACTTGATTTCATCTTAGGTGAAGGAGAGAATGGGACCATGCCTAGGCTTGTGAACCCACTGAGTTTAATTTTTTTTGTTTTACCATACTTTTGAATTGTATTGTACATGATTGTAGTGTATCTTATTTTCCTATTTTTCATAGAACATCTGACATGCTTAATCATATTGATATTACATTCCTTATTTTTACCATTATCATTCATTCGTCCATCATTTACATTAGATACATGTTGTTTACTGCTTATGATATTATTATTATTTATTTTACTCTCTTAAACTTTTCCCATGAGGTTATTGTTTCCACACTATCACCCCTAGGTCATCGCTGCTTGTCGGAATCCTCTATCATTTGGTGAAATATGTTTGAGGCCATGGTGATAATCGAGTATGGGTCACTAGTTGAGTTTCAGTAAGATCCAAGATGTTAAAAAGTGGTATCAAAGTGTTTTTTTTGGTTTTTTATACTATTTGATGAAGAGATACATATATGGAATTGGTAAATATTTGTACCTAATATTATCTACTCTATCTATATTTAAAATCCCTATATATTAAAATTAAATTGTTATTTTATATTTTGTGTTGTCATAGTTTATTCTATTTCACCATTGGGTGACACAAATTGTTTGTGTTGTTATTATTGATATTATTGTGGTTCTATTTTTTGTTACCCAATGAGATTATAGTATTCCATCACTTGAATTATATTATAATTTCTTAGAAATCGCATGCCATTCATTCTATCAATTCAATTTATGGAGCATTACTTGTTTCTTATTGTTTTGATAGATGTCGTGAAATAGATTTATATTATTGTGATAGTTCCAAGATAGATATGACTACTATTGTCATAGGTGTATTGGTACATGATATGATTCAAATTATATAGAGGAAAAAAATTTATCTTTGAGGAGTATTGTCCCTCTTGGATTGGAATTTTGTGGATCATGTTTCATCCTTTTGTGTAGAATTGAATTGTAATATGTTATTATTGGGTTCCAAAAATTGACTCATGGATAGTATAGGAACTTAAGGATTGTAATTTGGCATCCCACTGGTTGGATTTATTTTCAGAACATGGGTTGTTTTTAAATATGTTGTTTCATTCTTGAAAAATCCATTTTAATCAGTGTGTAGTTAAACCTAACACCCATTTTATCCTTATTTTTTGGTGAACCTGATGTTTCAGCTTTTAAACTGTACTCATTGTGTACCATATGAACACACCATGTGGTTAGACACCGTTTATTCAACCTTGTGATAAGTTAAATGGAGTGATGGGTTTCATAAGTACACAGTCATGTAATTTTGGTACATGCTGTGATGGTTCACTCAGGATACAACTGTGTAGATCTGTCCATGTAGATGTACATGGATATAAGGGGATACTTGTGTACATTCCTTGTAGTCATCTAACATAATATGTTCTTAGGATTTGATATACACCCATGCTAGGAGACTACACATGCATGTAGAGGCATAATGGTACACACCGTGTAGGATTCCTACAATCCATGTAGTCCCTTTTTGTGAAATTTGGATGGTCTTTTCCTATTTAATTTAGGCACTGTTGGATAGAAAACCATGAAAATGAGCTCACACTGAGACATATGCATGGCCGTGTAGAGTCATGTTTCTTCAATGATAATCAATTGTATTATAAGAATGTGGTGATGATCATACCCTAGAAGTGGTAGTACGTGGGCTACCAGAGGATCTTCTAAACGTTCCAGTAATAGAACCATGTGTTATACTAGATACAGGTGCAGATGCAGAGTTCTGTGAAGGTATTATCCAATTTATACATACTTTTTAGGGAGCACTAGCACCTTCATTTTCTATGGAAGAGATCACACAAGTATTCCAGTAGAAGCATCTTCCAAATTTCATAGGGGATGCTAGACCACTGGCTATATAATCATGGCTAAAGTCCATTATTTCATTCTTCTATAACTTGGATATTCCTCTTGAGTGGAGGATCAAGGTAGCGACATATATTCTTCGCGATTCTTACACAAGATGGTGGGATGTTATAAATCAGGTAGGGAATCATCAGGATATGACATTGGAATAGTTTTAGGAGGCCTTCTGTGATTATAATATCTCAAGACACTGAGGGATGACCGATCCCAGGAGTTAATGAAACTAGAACGGGGAACAATATCAATTATGGTATATTCTGCCTTGTTAACTAAGATTCATCAATTCAAACATAATCTGATAGGTGAAAAGGTAGAAAAATATAGTCAATTTGAGTAAGGTCTCAAGAATGACATACAATAACAGGTGAATGTATTTATGTTTCCTTCTAACATTTTTATCGTGAATGATGTGTTGATCACTGAGCACAATCTCCTGGATGCTGGTGGTGTGAGCCAGGGTGGTTCGGCTCCAATTTTAGATATTGTCCCAACCAGCAGGAAGAAGCATCATCTATAGTTCTCCTATGGTGAAAATAGTTGTCAGAACATTTCATTCTGTATTCAGGTGTGGTGCTACCAGTGAGGTACACTAGGGAATATGAGGCCTTAGTGCACTAAAGTCTTAGTTTAGTGACAAGCTTTCAGAAGTATGTTCCATCTATAATTTTTCTACAGGATGTTTCCACTAATGACAAGTGAGAGGTGTTTTACTCCAACTCGTCATTATAGAGAATGGTCTGTAATTTCTCCACATTAATGTATTCTGAGTACGTCAAGGCATTCAGGCCAAGGATGAGGTTATTGTAATGGTAATCAGACCCCCAGATCCTAGTGATTGCAGGGCGGGTCAGCTCATGGTAGTCATTCTATGTCACAGGGCCATAGTAAAAGCCCAACATATGTAGTGATATAGACTCAACATGAGTAGGATCCCATAACATTTAGTATCAGATGTTCTAATCTAGTTGCCTCTATTTTCTCATCCTCACTTTTTGATATAGGTGCTTCACAAAGTTTTATATCAGTTTTTATTGAGGATTGACTTGGTCTCTATTACATTACATCTGATGATTTTATGGTACTAGACACTTCGTTAGGTATAATAATGGAAGTTGTGCATCAGTTTAAGGAGACCCCCATTGAGTTTTGTTGATTCCACTTCTTATAGGACCTCTATATCGTGAAGATGATATGATTTTATTTCATTATCTGAATGGATTAGTTATTCTCCAATCAGGACATTATTGACCAATATCATATAATGGTGGATTTCATGTCACCAGATGGTGGCTTTTCTCTAAGAAAGGGTTAATGGGATGTCCAAAAAAGTAGAGCAGGACCTAGGCATTGTGGATTGGGTTAGATGACAGCCCAGATTGCATGTTTATATTTGGATGACCCAGGAACATTTCTTGAATATTTTTTCTTTAGTGGTTGATCATTTTAGGGAATCATTCCCATAAAACATCCCAATAATAACTCCACTCAGATAGATGGAGTTCACTATCGAGCTACTTCTATGAGCTTCACCGATATTCATTCCTCCTTATAGGATAGCTGTTATGAAATATGAGAGAGATCATGAGATAGTTGGACGATCTAGAAACTAAGGGTTTTATCTGACCTAGAACTTCTCCTTGGGTTTTTCCTATACTTTTGGTGATGAAGGTGGATGGTATCCTCATACATTGCATGAATTATCAGAATCGGGACCGATTAACGCTTAAGAATTGATATCCCTTTCCACAGATAGATGGCCTATTTTATTAGCATCGAGGATATTGATTTTTCTTGAACACTGACATGTGTTTAGGATATCAACATGACATGTTTGACCTATAGACATACCATGTACCACATTTAGTTGTAGGTATAATCTATTTGAATATATTGTTATTCAATTCGGTCTCACGAATGAGCCAACAGTTTTCAATGCACTAATGAACCGAGTGTTCAATTAATATATAGATTCTTTAATGGTTATTTTTTTGGATGATATCTTGGTGTATTCTAAAAATTGACACAACCATTCCAAATAACCTTGAGATAATTTTGTATTCATTGTGGATCATTAGTTATATGCTATGGTCACAAAAGGAAACTTTCGGATGGATCAAACTCACTTCCAGGGTCTTTTCATATCGGATACAAGAGTAATAGTGGACCCAACTAGGGCGAGGGAAATATTTTTTTGGCTACATACCATGATTTTTTTGAGTTAAGGATTTTTTTGGTGATAGCTAGTTATTACATGTGATTTATACAAGACTTCCCACAAATGTTTATGGGGAAAATATTTTTTGGAGTACATGGACCCAAAAATTCTCAAGTATAACTTTACTCAGTGTGTTTGTCAATTGAGACATCGAAGGGGGTTATAATACCATCATTACATTAAATTAAATATTCCCTATATGTTCGGGAAAGGCAATGCAGTAGCTGACATAGTGATCATGAGGGCTCATATACATTCAATGTAGGAGGCTGGTAGTGAGTGGATTCTTATGGCATTGTTTATTGATATTCATTTGGAGGTGCACAAAAGAATGAAAAAACATTTCATTCTTATATATCTATTACCTCTAATCTATTGGATCGAGTGATAATGAGGAAACTATTTGATTCTGATAGTCTAGTTCTGTGGGAGTGAGTGTTAGGTGAGGACCATCCCCCTGGATGGATGGATAATGACGAATAGATTTTTTTGTATCCATTGTCACATTTTGGTTCTAGTAGACATACATGAGATGTCAATGTATGATATTAATTCTTCTATATAGGTATTTGATCCATTTGTCACCAAGATTTATGAGGATTTAAATCATTAATATTAGTGGCCATGTATAATTAAAAATACAACTAGTTTTTTCATGAGGTGGTCCACCTGTAAGTAGGTGAATGGGGAACACTGAAGACCAGCTGGACCTTTATAGTAGCTGCCCATTCTTTAATATAAACAAAATGATGTCACAATGTATTTTTTGATAGGTTTATTGAGGCATCCTCAAGGAAATAATGTCATATGGGTTGTTTTTTACAGTCTCTTGAAGGTTTCACATTTCATGTCGATCAAGGATTCCATTAGTGTTGATGAACATGTGAGGTTGTACATCCCTGCGATTATATGACTGCACGGGGTCCTTCATTCAATTGTTTCAGGTAGGGATGATCGATTTACATCATGTTTCTGACAAGGGATACTGAGGGATTTAGGTACACTGGTTCTTATGAGCACAAATTACCACCCCTCGATAGATGGCTTGTTAGATCACACAATTAAAGTTATAGTCTATATGCTTCAGACACTCATCCAGGATTTCGATATATTTTCATAAATACACATACACTTTTTTTATTTCGCCTATAATGATATATTTAGTATACTATTTAGATTATGAAATATGAGGCTTTGTACTGTAGACCAAGTGGATCACCCCAATGTTGGCAAGAGGTAAGAGAGGAAATTATGTGGGGACCTTATATATTCTAGGAGACCACTGAGTAGGTTCAGTTTATTCAAAAGAGAATGACTGTTATGCAGTTTCATCGGAAATCATTTTTTGATCCTCGAAGATGACCTTTGGAGTTCATGGATGCGGATCATGTTTCCCATCATGTCACACTAAGGTTTGGACATTAGAGGATCTAGAGACATGTTCATCTTTCAATGAGATATTTGGGTCCCTTAGATACCCCGGAGAGAGTCAGGACAGTTTCCAAATGGTTATAGTTACCTTAGAGGTACCCACCCAATCATGACATCTTCCATGTATCTCAACTACTCTACTGTCACTCTAACCCAACTCACCTTTTTTAGCTGAAGGAGGTTGAGCTTCATGTTGATACATCCCTTCAGGAGCATCAAATTTGCATAGTTTATAGGAGGAAAAATGGTTATCCGAGTCCGGTCAGTTCCTGTAATATCTGTACAATGGAAGAATAGCTGAGTATAGTATGAGACATGGTACAGGGAGGCCGATGTATGTACTACATGGCTGTAATTATTCCCATATATATATTTACCACCTTTGGAATTTATATTCAGGGACAAATTTCTTTAAGGGAAGAATATTGTAAGAACCAGGTTCTTACTTACAAGTACAATTTCTTTTCTTCATTTTTCTTTGAGTTGTTTCTGAGAAAATTGGGGAAAAATTGAAAATTACTAAAATCATACTTTCCCAGATCCTAGCATAGGGGTTACATGCCATTTACATCTATGTACACAATGTGTAGGTTGTTCGTGTTGGATGGGAATGCATGGGGTGTATTCATATCTTCTATAAAAAGAGGAAAAACCCACAACACACTGTGTAGTCTTGTTGGTAGGCCCTAGAATGTAATTCCGAGGAATTCTGCAACCTAATGTATAGTTAAATGATAAACACACCATGTATATGGTATTATACCCCATCTATTTTGTGTTTTTTCTTAAATGTTCATTAGAATCATTATTCAATCAAATGGTCATAAGGGTATCTAGTATAATGAACAAGAAGAACCAGGAATGATTTCTTCACCCATTTCATCATTTGGAATAAGATTAAAACATTGTTGGATCCTTTAGAATCATCTTTCTGAGTACTCAATTACTATTGATATTTTTTTCATGATATTTGTAACATCCCAATAAAATAATGAATATGTCATTTTCCTATTTATTAATATTTTTGAATTTGATATTAATTTTATTTTTAAAGTGAATTTATATTAAATGGCTTAACTGACATGCAACAACGAGTTTTTTGAAATCTTACGTTGCACACTAATAATAAAATATTATTATTTTAAATGGTTGTTAACTCATAACCATTGTATTTTTGGGAATAAATAGAACTAACTTAAATATGATAATATAAGTTTCTAAATGTTTTTACATTCATCCAATAAAAGTCAGAGGCTTAATATGTAAATGAATCTAATTTTAAGCATAATTTACTTTAAAAGGGTGATTATTGCCTTTTGATGGAGACCATTTTTAAATCTATTTTTTGTAACTTTAACATATTATATTTTAAAAAATAATTTAAATATTTTGAATCGGGAAATCAATATTAACATTGGATGAACTTTTGATATTTTTTGGATAATTTTTATTTTTAACAAATATTAAAAATATGCTGTATTTTAATTCAAAACTTCCTTTTAATATAATTTATTTATTTGGTTATATTATATTATTAATTGGATTTAATGTCAAAATAGATTATATTTTTACCATTTAACCCAATGCTGGGCATTTTTTGTAGTTTCACATTGAAATTAGACATTAACGAGTATCAATCTCTTGATGGTTATTATTTTTAAAAACATGTTTTTTGTTTTGACGATGTGAATTAATTAAAAATTTAATTAATGAAAATTATATGTCTCGAATTTGGTAAAATATACATAATTTTTGAATTCTGAATATCAAATTTATCTTAGAGTGATGTTTTGGAATTTTTCTGAAAACCATCAATTTTAGATGAATAGTGAAACCACTAAGTAGTAGTTAAAAAACTGAATTTTTCATTTAAATGAAACATTACCACTTCCGTGAATTGAATTACAAAAATCTGACATACATGGTTTCCATTAGTTAGTAAAATGTGGATAAATATGATGCAAATAATTTTTGATGAATAGTAACTTTTGAGTATTATTATCCACGATTAAAAGTAATTAGTGTAATTTAAGGTAAATATAAGGATATAAGATATAAAATTACCTTGAAACATTTCCTAACATTATTGGATGTGTAATGATCGAACAGGACAATCCTTGGGTCAATTTTGGGACCACATGGAGCCACTTGTGTATGATAATATCATTAATAACTTTTTATTTAAAGTATAAAATAAAAATGTAATAAACATGTATTGTTTTAATAAAACACTTTTTACATGGGGTTATATAAGTTATATATTCTACTATAAATATTAATTGGAAATATAAAATGATTTCATACATCATGGTATTTTTTAATAATATTTAGACATCAAATAAATGAAATTATTTATGACACAATGATGATGTAGTGTTTACGTCCTTAATAGATGATTTAAATAAATAAGAAGATAATAATTGGCACAATATCCAAAATATGACCAATTATTATTGGATAATTTCATTTTGAACATGTTCCATCTTATTTTCTACTTTAATTATTTTTGGACATTTATAAACTGAATATCATTATATAATAAAATAATATTTTTAAACATTCTAAAAGAGTCCCTCCTTTCCCTTACAAAAATTCCTCACTTCGGACCTGTTTCTCACACTTCTCAAGCCCTTGGATCGCCCATCATCTGTTCAAATAATCACCCAAGATCCCTCTATTCATCATAGAAGCCTTACCATAGGTAGAAAGTACTTCAAGTAACCCTTTTCATTCGAACAAATGGGAGTTACCCGATTTAAAGGTAACATCATCTATTATGTTTTTTTTGTTTTATTTTTTTCTTCTCCAACCCCTAAACTCTTTTTATTAATATATTTTATAACAAAAAAAATATCCTTAAAATACATGTATTTTTTTATGTAAATTATTAGATATACACTAACACACACCTCCATCTAATGGGTAAAGAATATATAGTTTCAGTGGATAACGAACTACTGCCTCACGAAACGATGATTGTTCAATTATCTCTTACATCCTATAATGGTGGCCATTTTTATAGCACTATATCTATATATTATATATATTATATTTATTTTTTCTTAATGTTTCGGTATTTTTCTTTTTATAGCATACCTCTATGGTTCCCATAATGGGTTAACACGATAATTCCATGAAAGGTGCATTTTATTTCTTATCTCCAAATGTTATATACTATTCTAAATAAATATATATAATTGATAAATATTATATATATGACATATAAATGATTAATATCATTCTGGAGATAATGGAATTTGGATCATATGGAAGAATTGTAATTATAAGAAGTTTATTTTGGACTCAAGTTTTGAACATTGACAAAATGTCCGATATGATCTCAAATAATTAACTAATTGTTTTAGCAAGGTAATAAGTTATATAAATGGAATAATTAACTTGAAAAATATTCTTAATAAAGTATAATGTAACTTATTTTTATTATTCATGAAGAACAAGGAACGTACGGGTGAGTCAAGTCCGACAATAAGGCAAGGGGTTTCTTATCTCAAATTTAATTCTGTGGGATTTCCATTGTTCGCCACTAATT
Organism: Viscum album; assembly: GCA_963277665.1. Classification (NCBI taxonomy): domain Eukaryota; kingdom Viridiplantae; phylum Streptophyta; class Magnoliopsida; order Santalales; family Viscaceae; genus Viscum; species Viscum album. The sequence goes on along the minus strand of OY728133.1, from coordinate 962,557,103 downwards.
TATTTCATGTGTTGTATTGTGTACTGAAATTTGAACTATATTTTTATTATTCTATTTATATTCATTTAATTTTTTGAATAATTTTGTGGTTTTTAACTTTTGGTCATACAATTTGATTGAATACATTGTGGTATGGGATTTTCATCTCAATTCTTATTCCTATAAGATTCATGGTATATTTTCCACTGTTTCAATTTGTGTGGTTTACGTACTAAAAATGATTGTACAATTTGTAGAAAATATTTAAATTTATGGGAATTTACATATTATTAATATGACCCTTCTTTCGTTGGGTGTACTTTTTTAGAGTTACCAAATCCGTAAGGGAAATTTTCACCCTCCTCTTAAGTCGTGAGTTCCTTTATGTCATGTCTTATAGTTTCATTTTATGAGGTGGGGGAATATTCTTCTATATCCCTACTGCATTCCATTTATTTTCCAAATGATTAGAGACCCTTTCCTATCTCATCAAATGATTTTCTGAATCTTTATGTGACACTGTTAGGCTGCCAAATATTCATAAAAGAAATCACGATTTCTCTTTCTTTTAATGTTTACTTTTCATGTGTTGTGTCATTAAAATATTCACACCATTATCATATTTATTCTTATTCATTCCCACAACTAAAAAATTATATATATTTAGATTGGATACCCTTGTCCCCTATCTTTTATTATTTTCTAAAACCATGTTATATAGTTTTTATGCTGTAGAAATTTCATCTCAATCGTTCTCAATCTTTCTCTCAAGAAATTTAATTATTTAATATATGTAAATAACCATAATTATTTCGTTTATATGGGTATTAGTATTTATAAAAATTTATATATTTTATTCTGGAATAGACAGACATGTAACACTCACTACCTTTCCATGTGTTATAAATGAATTGACGATCTTATTTTTAAGAACATTTAAAACGTCACGATTTTGAAAGAAACCTATTTATTTTATGATCGATGGGTTATTTATGAAATGTATGATTATTATCTATATGGATAACATGAATGTAACGACATATAATGGGTGTTCCATTTTAGTGCTCCAATGCACTGGGTAATGAATTAATATATAGAGATGAACGGTTTTATGATATCGTGGTGAACAACCTTGGTAATTTTTATGACACCTTGGGGATGAACCTTGGTGATATTTTCATTAATTTATAAATGAAATATTGTAGCCACATATTCAAATTATTATTCATGTTCTTTTTATTATTATAAACTTATTATTTTATTGTTCATGAATTTATGATTTATATCATATTCTTATTAATATTTTTCAAGATCTTATGTCAACTATTTCACTTGTTTTCCTTTCTGAACCTAATGCTCACACTTTACATTGATGTATTTCACCAGGAAGTGAGATACAATATTTGTACATAGTAATAAACTATGATTAATATTTAAAAGTTTATTAGAATGTTTTTTTATATTTCATTCATGTATTATGTTTCGGATTTCCCAGAGACTAGACTTTAAAGATCCCCTGTTTGTAAAATTCATTGAAATGTTATAAAAAATGGCGGGATGCTATAGTTGGTATCTAAGGATAGTTTAGTTATTTATGGATATTATACTATGAAAGAATTATGAATAACCCTATATAAAAGTTTTAAATATAGGAAAAATTCTTGTTATTTTGGTGAGTATGCATTAAGTGGTTTGTCAAGAAAATACATCCTTGTCTCGATATGTGAAGAACTATATTAATGTGTTAGGATGAAAATGAACGGTATAAGAAAATCATTAATGTTAAAACCAGTTACGGTTATTTTTGAGTTTTATAAAAAGGACAACACGCAGACTGTGTGACAACCAGTCACATCAGACAAAGCTGTGGGAATCGAACCCACAACAAAAGTGTGATTGGGTTTAATATCATACCATTAACCTATGTGAAGTCCCTGGTTATTATTACATATTATTGTTTAGTTTAATGATTTTATGTATAATGAATATGTTGATTTTAGTAACATATGATTTATCAAATGGATATCATTAGTATAGGAAAATTATTTGATCATTAAATGATAAAGGTTATTATGGAAGATGTTTTCTCATTTGGAATACTATATGCCTAAGGAAAATAAAATACTACAAGATTTCATTTGAGGAGGAATGGTTTAATTTTTTAATTTTGTATAAATATCATTATTTATTGTGGACATATGGTAATTTGGGTTATTTATGGAAAATGATTAACCTCGTATAATGAATATGTGATTAGCATAATTACACTTTAGTACGAGACGTTAATAGTAGTCTATGTTATTTTGGAGATAAATGTTATGATTTATTGTGGAAGGCTGTGTGATTAAATCCTTATGAGTTTTTAATTTCAATCTTAGTTTGGATTATTTGGATAAATTTTATGGATGATTGTGTATTTAATGTTCTTTATTGATCTTTTGGTAATTTTTGTTGAATTTTTGAGATTAATAGTAGTAATTTTCTTAAAGGATTATCTTTTATGGGGATTATATTATCTCATACTATCAATTTTGGATTTATTTTATTTTTAAAGAGAAGGAAATATATAGTTATCCTTTTATGGATTATGAGATTTTATAGAAGATGATTCTTTTGAATTTGATGTGACCAAGTCATTTTGAATTCTCATTGTTTCGAAAAATGTTTTGTTTTTGGTTGAAACTTATTAAATAATGAATATCTACATTAAGGTAAGTATATTTCATTATGTTTTTATTCTATGTAGTAAATGAATTTCTCAAAATTATGAAATTTAATTTAAAATAAATATGATGTTGGTTTACATTTCCAGCTGGGTAATCAAATACCGTTTAACAAATCATAAGTTTGTAATTTTATGGTGGTTAACTTTCTCATAGTCATGTTTTCTATCACTCTTCATCAGAACTTGATCATCTGTTTTCTCTTCCATATCAATGTATTTCAACATGGAATCCTATTATGGGTTAACTCGGGTGGCCTTTGTACTTCTCTTCCATTCTTATAATGTGAAAGTTTTACTAAATTTTTTTCTGATGTGGGACATCAAATGATGTTTCCAAGCACAATTTTAAAATTTCGAGGACAGAATTTCCAAAAGGGGTGAAGAATGTAACATCCCACGAAAATAAATAATATGAAATTTTATATTAATTTTTATTTTTGAATTAAATATTAATTTTATTTTAAAGGAGATTCTAATTTCATTGGCTAACCTAACATGAAACAACGGGTTACTTTTAAATCTTATGTGTTATTGGGGTACATAAAACCTTTTATTACTAAATACCAATCCACTCCAATAACTCATGATTATATTATTAATATAGGATATAGATAATTACAATTATGAATGATACATTAAAACCCAAGAAGAATGTAATCTCAATAATCATCAAAATATAAAAGTTATTCCTATTTTAAAAATATCATTACTCACTGGTTTAGTCATTGTATCATGATAAAATTACTTCATCAACATACACAATAAAAATGAGATAATTTATTTCATTTACCATGACATAGATATTAAAATCCACTTTTCCATTCCCAAATTCAATTTTTTGTAATCTATTATAAAACATTGAATACCATGATCTGGGTTATTTCTTCACACTATACAAGTAAATCATTAATTTAAAAATCATAAACCATCACCATAAAGTAAATTATCTTTTGGTTATTTACGGAATACATATCCCTCAAGATCCCCATTAATGGACACGGATATCATGTATATTAAAGATCATTACTATTTTAATGAAAAAAAGGGCCACTAATGATACTAATTGTTTCAATAAATGTTACCAGAGTAATGTTGTTATAAAAATAAATACCATATTTATGTGATTACGACCTGAATAAAAGGTAAAACTTCTTTTATGAATATTATCCAATCCATATGTTGAAAATCATATTCAATTATATTTTTCTTAAAATTCAATACTAGTTTGGTATGATTTGAATTACTCAATATCATATGGGATTGAACCCCATTTTTTATTCACCTATTATTTCTCTAAATCTCCACATGCACTCTAAATCATGCAATCTTGGTGTCTCTTTCCTGATTCTTTCTTCATTTTTTCATATTGTAGGTTCAAAATCATTGATTTTAAAATTTGTCTGTGTATCCAAAAAACTCCTATGTTTTCCAACCTCTTATGAAAATATCTTCCTCAACACTATCATTTAAAAAATATATTTTTGGATTTCATTTTATCTCAAACATAATTAGATGAAATATATTACAAATATTTCATAGAATCTTGTTGTAACACATATAAATTACTTAAATAGATGAAAATCCAAAAAATATAATATCATCATGTATCTCTTAAAGCATTCCCCATTATCTACCATTGTTTTTAATTAATAAGAGTTTTTAAATATGAATAAAATTCTCAATAGTGACATCCTGTAATACTATATATCTAATTTTGAGATAAAATATAGTTAGAGTAATTTTTTCAATATTTAAATATATTATATTGTGTCATGTAACTAAAATAATTTTGAGGTTCATTACTTAGATAACATAGTTATTCCCACATATACCAAGCATTCAGTCTTTAACATACATTTGTCATTTATTCTAGTTATGTATTAAACAATATAGTCATGATTTGTTTAATTTATCTCAATATATTCCTAATAATCCTATTTATTTTATTAAAATATATTTGTTGAATGGAATATGATGATAAAAAAAATTATTTGACTATCATCACACCTATAAAAGTTATTGAATCTACCAATAATTTGTAACTAAATTAACATAAAATATATTTAAATTGAATGAAAAAACAAATAATGAAAAATCATGAAAATCCTATAACATAGGTGATATTAATAAACATAGATTTAAAACATCATTATAAAAAAATCAAGATGTTTCTTCACCATGATCACCACTAACTTTTTATTCTTATTCACTATTTTATATTTGTAACACGGGTCAAAGGTCATATGTTTTTCATGATTCCACATTCGTATGTAACTCAAAACCAAATAATTTTGGAGGATATTGATAATTATTTTCCTATCCTATCATCTGGATTGTGTGATCCATTAATTTACTTATGAAAAAATCATCATTCCAGAATACATCCTTGTCCCAATATCTAATAATCCACACAATATTCATGATTTTGAGGATCTCACAAATGAAAAATATAACATTATTGAATTAATATTTATATTAGGCAATTTTGGTTCTTCTGAAACCGTTGAAATTGTGTAATCCATATTTTGAAATGTTACAACTCCATCATTAAAAAATTTTATATTTTTTAGTATATTATTTTTATCAATAATGATTAATGAGAATCCAATATTGAGTATCAATGAAATATATACTTTGGTAACATTATATTGATCCCAAAATAGAATCTCTTCCTCTAAATTATTCCTCCTCTTCAAATATTTGGAATTATATTTTTATCATTACTTATACAATTGTGATACCCTTATTTGAGGTTATTTTTGTGTTAAAAATCTATAAAACACATTGGGAACGAGTTTAGTAGACAAAAAATACAAATATGATATTTAACATCAAATTGTTGGTCTTGGGCGTAAAACTTTTGTTCACCATGAAGAAATTTTATGTTGGTGCACATTATTTTATAGAAGTAGGGGGATACCCACCATTATAGATGTCTGGTGTTTAATTTCATAATACTAATTTTTAGGAAAAAAATTCACCTTCACAAGCTTTTTATCATACTTTGGGGATTTATTATTGTTATCATTAAAATGATTATCTCTTGTAGCCACAACCTAGTCTTATCCACTGGTTATTCCAAATGTCCTAGAGAAATAGTAAAATATTGTTACCAATAAATAAAACCAGAATATATTTTATAGAGATGGTTATTTTTAACAAGGCATAATGTTTTAGAATCACATCATTTTCAACTAAATGCTTCATGATGAAAAATTTTGGGATATTTCCCTCATTTAGACAATAAATTTACATCTATATAGCTAGTGTATTCATGTATAATATTTATATATTCATGAATCAATTGTATAATATTATTAAATAATTTTCCATGAATATTCATCATGAGAAAACTATATTATCATAGAACACTTCTTCATAGAGGGCTTGTTGTGTAACAATTATGCAGTAAATATCCTTTAAATGGATTATTATTTTTAATCCATACCCATTCGCATGGAGAGATTCAATTTAAATTGGTTGGGTGGATCCATATAGTATCTATGTCCCATTTCACAATACTCAATCTCCATATAAATTTTGACAAAAGGTCATCTCATCTAAAAAAGATTCATTATATGGATATTCTATCCCTTATATCAACCCAAAGGCCTTTTTGGATTCCTCTCACAATTGTTGAACTGATGAATGTCTTTTTCAATCAATGATACAAAAAAATCCACCAAACAGACATTATTAGTTAACTATTAGCATCTTGGTTCCTTCTTTTGATATTAGTAGGAATCAAAATCTTTATAAAAAATTTCATCATTTTTTACTCCAAATTCAATATGGTCCTTAGAGTATGTAAAATAAAGTATTACCTTGATAAATTATATATTTATCCTTATATAATTATTTGTGCTCTTCCATGAACCATATTATAATTCTGGATTCTCTACATTTATGTTCATATCTCTACAGTGTCTATTCATCCTCCCTCGGTCCAATTAATGAGCTAGAGATATAAATGGGATACAAATTTTAATTATGTAACAATTCATATTAATTAGATAAAATCACATATGATTCTATTCACCCTTCCATATCTAGTTACTAATGGATGATATGCAACGATAAAGGTCCAATCGTGAATAAACCCCACACAAAAATGGTTCTTGGATCCTTTCACTTTATAGTACATTCATCCCAACATCAATCTACATGGAATAGGTCGTAATTATATTCCCTAAAAATATAATACACAATGATATTAATCAAATTTCAATAAATATATTATTATTATTCATGTTTCTATGACCATACAACACACCCCAACGATTTTCATAACACGACATTAAAAGGATTAACATGCCTCAACCAAAGGTAAAACATTTGTGGTTTTTTGATTCCTTCTATATGGATACATATATATCCAATAGCATTGGTGAAATTGATTCCATCCTATTGGTATTACCTCCTCATATTGAGATAAATTTCATAGAACCTAGCAATATGAATTTATACTATTGTTAGACTATTCAACAACATAGAACATATATAACCTCTCATACATAATGATGTTCAATTTGAAATGTAGTGTCGATCTAGAAATTTCATTACAAGGGAAACATGTATTATAATAAATAAGGGTTTCCTGAATATGTCCAAAACCAACAACGGATTAAAAAAATTGAAAACAGTATCTTCATGAGATGAGCCAACCACCCATACTATTGACCATAACTTGTAATTTTAATCATTTTTATTTTATTATAATGACATACCCTCTATGTAAATTAGGTTCATTTACAAATAAATATATAGTTGAGAACATGTGGGAAAAAATGGTTAACCTAATACAAAATACAATAATCATAAATTTGAGTAATTTATTATACATCAATATTTATGAGGATGTATTGATGGGTTTATTGTTTTTTTCATTCCTCATATCATCTCAAAAATACAAATAGTTTACATGGTTAAAAAACATTATGAATATAATTACCCAAACATAATGGGTGAATTGGTGGATTACTCATGTTTCTTATAAGTCAGTAGTAAAAAAATCCCGTGATGTATTATTTTGGCATAGTGACTACCACAACTCCAAATCCCAAACATGTTTTGTTACCTACTCTCTATCTCTAAATACCATGTGCTTAATTATCTAGAATGGGTGTATTAACATAATAAATCAATTTTAAAAATAGAGATGATTCATTAATTAACTAATGATATGAATACCCATATCTCATCTCAATAATGACAAGACAGTGGGAGAGAATTAACCCCAGCTTCCACATTGAACTACTTCCAGAAGTCTCTAACAAGAATAAATTAAAACACATTTTTCATATCCTAAAGTGGATTGGAGGTTTTACACCAAGTACAAATTTATACAAATGATATTCCTAGGAGGGATTCCATTAATCATGGTCCAAACCATCATCACGTATCCTTGATCACTTAGGAAGCCATATAAGAAATTTTTTCCATTTTTTTTACTCTTGTGGTTTGAACTTGATCACTGAATAGGAGGAAGCATTTAGGGAAATAAACTTTACTGGTCTTAGTGTTAATATTTTTTCCAATGTCCATGGACTTACCAGTCTTCCACCAAAATATATCTATTCTTTTAGAGGAATTATTCCAAATAATTATTTGTAATAATTGATAAATTACACTAATGATGGGAATAGTTGATGGGACTGATATTCACATCATAATAAGGGATGTGAACAATAGATTAGTACTTCCTCCCTTGTTAACCAATCATAATCAACCCCCCCATGATAATGAATATTTAAATCATAGAGTCCCTTCCAATAGTATACATCTATATATTATGAGCAATAGAGGTCCTACTTATTGTATGACACACGCAACTAACCCCATAGGTCCTATTTAGAGTCTTTATTGTGAGATCCCACTCAAAATAATATAATGTCCAGGTGTGGATGTCCACCCCATGGAGGAACATAATCCAATAATCAAAAAATTTCTTCCCTATCGGGAAAATTATGGAGGCCCTCTTAATTGTACAAAAAATCATATGAAAGAAAGTTCTCCCCTTAACCATAATATACTATTTAGTGATAATAAATGTCCTCCAAATATTGTTAAATTTGGAAATAGTCAAAATTATTGTCATATACATATCAATAACACATAAATCAGTAACCTTATATTTCCTCATCCTGGAATATATTATAGAGATCCTCCATATGAAATTGTATATAAGTAAATAACTCATACTCGTCATGATGTAAAATCATAAATTTATGACCACAAAGGTCATCCCTATAGTGATAATTATATCAGTCAATGTGGATGATCTCCCTTGAAGTAGAATATAAAATAAACAATCATCGATGTATTTCCCATTACATTCATTATGATGTCTATCATTATAATGAATTTTTTACCCATAATTTCATTCATCCACGTTTCAAGATGGTTACAAATATTCCATAATATCCAATAGAATGGAAAAAATATGAATCCAACTTTTTCAAACACCCAACCATCAATAAATGGGGTTTCACAACAACCAATTGGTATATTGTGGAAACTATAATCGTCTAAAACACCACCAAATCATAAAAATATCCCCATAACTGATGAAATTATAAATAAACTAACATCTGTATATAAATTGTGTGGAAAATACCATTAGGTAATGATCTAATTAAGGAACCACTAAATTATAATAATGAAAATTGGAAATTCATGTGGAATGAATTTGATAAGGATATGATACTAGTCATATTTTGTTCCATTAACACATCTTATATCTTATTACCATGACCATGAATAAATAATGAATATCAATTATCTATCACAATATATAAGAGACTATCTGCCATATTAAATCATGGAACATTACATATAAGAGTTATACGAGCCATCTCAATGAATTTGATGAAAAATGATTATATCTTAACCTGGATGCTTTTTCAGTGACACAAAATGAGAAATTGAGAAATTAACAAGAGTATATCTAGAAATCAATACATATTGGTTTAAATACATTCTATAATATTATTAGTTGTGAATTTTTAACATATTAATAATAATTTTGTTGTGAATATGGATATGTACACTTTATTCCACTTATGGGACAGTAAAGTTCTTTAGGTAATGAATCATGCAACATCCTTTCCAAAGGACAAATCATATTTCCTATATCTACAAATTCTTGTTGTCTATTCCAATGAAATGTACAAATCCCTAAATCTAAAAAAATAAAATGATGGAATTGGATTATTGAAAAAATATAAATTTAATATGGTGGAAACTTAATGAAAGTTGATAATTTATAAAAATAAAATACAATGAATGGGAAAAAACATTCAATGGTTGATACCTAACATACATTGTGACCCATGAGAACAATACAACCTACTATATTGTAGTAATATCCTTATAGGTAAATAGATATTTAACAAAAGATCATTTTGTATCAGAGATGATGTTTATCCCGATGAATGAAAAGAAAAATATAGTAAATTGGTACATTAATGGGGGAATTTATTATATTAACTCCCACCCCTAAAACCATAAAACATACAATGGATTATTGATTTTGTCATGGGTGAAAATGGTTTTCCACATTCCACTAGTATTGATTAATTTTATTCTCCTCCTCCTCTCTAAATGTTTATCTTTTCATCGATATGATTATCTCCAAAAAAAAAAGTACGTCCATGGTTCACCTCTCTCAAATTTCAGGATTTAACTGCATTATTATGTTTACAAAAAAACAAAACAAAACAAAAAGGTATTCACTAAGGATCTCCATTAATGAATTAATTCCTACTTCACCTAAACATGATATCCATGGGATGGAATTAAAGCCTTATAAGGTTTTTATGCCCATGATATATTATAATGATACATGATAGAAGGTTGGTTCTTATCTTCCCAAAAATGAATAATCCGATGTGGATGAGGCTACATGCTACTTTTATATGGATGATGATTTAATTCTTGATTCTAAATTCACATTGGTGAATTTTATTTATGCGACCCCAAAAAATAATTCGGACCATGAGAATGATGCAGAAGAACATGATGAGGAGAATTTTGTTAATAATATTGACTATATATTCTTAAAATAATGATGTGTCCTAAAAGATATCAAATAATGGTTTATGATGTTGGTTATTCCATAAATAACTCATTTCTTTCTACATATAATTATTTTATTTTGAAATCTGTAAGGAAGTAGTTGAATCCATATCTACCCCCATAACATGTTGCAATGATTTTTTCTTATAAAAAGAACACCCAATATGAAGTCAAAACACAAACATTTTTCTGAATTAGAACTGAATTACCTATAGGAAATATACCTAAAAATTAAAACTCTATGTAACAAGCTATAATACATCCCCCAACTAATATATTTTATTAAAAAAATTACATGGATAATAATGGTACAGTTTAACTATCAAATCAAACGATGTTAATACAAATTATTCTAATTGACCCTAGTATCAAGGGATTATTTTGAATAAACTCTACTTGGATAATAACCACCATCAACTATAGTGGGTTACCCTATGTAAACCCAATACAACTATCAAAAAAACATTGTATATAGTATAACTATATTATACTTTTCTATATATTATCACTCAAATTTCTTCTCTGTATTTAATACAATAAGAACATCTTGAATCCATTAAATATAATTATTTTAAAAATAGAAAATAATAATTATAACAAGCTCTAATACATTTTAAAAAATAGATACATATCCTATTATGGTGGATTTGACTCTTCACCATCCAAGATTTTCAAGTCCTAATGTTTAAAGTAATATGATACTGAAAGAATTATATTAAAATGTGCATATATTTTTTTAACATGTTATAGAAATAATAAAAAAATAACTTTATATTACTTGTTTCATAAATAATTTAGAAGAACTATAACTTTTTATTATTGAAATTCAGTAGCCTAATATAATATTGGTAGAGATGAAATTTGGGGAATGGTTTTAAACTATTTATGTTCAACATTAAGTTGGATAACTATCCTTGAACAATAAAACTGAATGAAAATTGAAAAATAATAATGTTTCATATATAATAAATATATGGAATGGATTAACCTAATACCTAAACATAAATCTCCCAAAAGTTATGTTTTAATGATTATGGTAGATAATCTCTATGTTGATATATCAACATTTCTCATATCGTTGAAGTATCATAATAGATTACTAGAGTATTCAGTAGTATTCTAAATATTGGAAGAATCTAATAATAAATTAAAATACAAATCAAACAAATAATCATATATAAAAGGAAATAAATAATTAATGATTGAAACAATGATAAATACTCTTAAAATAAATTTGGTGACAACTGCCACTCCAATTATTGCTAACTATAATGAAACTCTTCCAATCAAGAATAGATAAAATCATAGTAGTTAGGATAAGATGAAATAATTTAATCAATGGGGTATAATGAATATAAATTAAAAAGTATATTCTTTTAGGAACTAACAATTACTATATTATTTTTATACTTCATTAGAAAATAACCTAGTCATTATTACATATGTAAAAATACCAAATGTGACTAGTTTGAATGATAAAAATGATTATTTCCATTTCCATAATCATTTAGATTACTATATCGATCATTTATTTGTATTTAATATCATTATTTAGAAAATGGTAGGCACCATGCACGTAATGTTGCGCCATACCCCATATTTGGTGACTCATGTTTTTTGACTTATCTACTATTTGAAGGAAAGGTTTATGAAGTACCATATTGAAATGCCTAAAATTTTGATGATTGGATGATAATAAAATCAATCAATCAGGCACATGAAATCATGAGTTCATGACCAAATAATTATATTATGAATCTTATTCCTACTTCAATGCACGAGTTGACATATTCTTCTTCATGGAATTATAAAATATTATTCAATAGATATCAATTAAGAAACACAAAATATGAAGAGTCCATGAGTGTTCCTAACAAAGTCTAAACCCTATTGAACTTCCCTAGCCCAAATTTTCATGTATGAGTGAAACTGCGCCAAATAGTATTTTCATCCAAATAATATACACAACATGTTTCTATGAATATAATCAAATTGATGAATATATTTAATAATGATAGAGGTAATTATGATGTAGCATTCCCAATGAGTTATCATTTAAGTGGATGATGTGTCTATGTATGTAATCACAATGGTGTACCTCATGTTCTTGATTTATTCCCATGTAGATCATAAATCTATCCGAGACTCAAAGACAAGATTTCTACTGACCACAATAGGAACATTTATCTTATAATACATTTTCTAGAGAACATTTTAATCTAAATATATTGGTGAGATGATTTTTAGATAGAGATTTATCTGGTTAACCTTGGTACTTGAAAATTCCAATTCATTCCAACTATCAGAGGACTACAATAATCCCTAATCTCGGCTAGTGGAATCATTCATTAGCATAATCTCATAAAACCAACAAAAATGACACAGGAATTATCATGTGGTAGGAATAAAAGACATTGGGTTTAAATATATGAATTATTAAGGAATATAACAATAATTCCTTTAATAATTTAAATATTATAAACAATAAATATCACCAAATAATTACATGGTAATTTTATTGGGGGACCCTTCAAGACATTACGAGTTTATGAATGAAGTGGCTAATGTTGGGGCACACTAGTGATAAATAGGTTTCACTAAGTTTCATAAAATAATTTCATTCACAGATAAAAAAATTGAATGTGACATAAAAGGGAAAATAATATCATTATATTTTTTTAAAAATATCCAGGATATCAATATTCATTGTGATGTAGTTAACAATGGATTTGGTATCAATCCCATCATGATCATGATCCTTCATTTTTTAGAATATAGTGAAGCTGAATTGACTCCTTCTATAATGAAATGCAAAAGATGTTACATGATGTAGAAAAATTTTACATTAATGAATCAAACAGAAGACCTGGTTAATAGATCTTATTTCCAACTTCTTATTCATTGTGGACAACAATGACGTGGCTTTAAATTTTTTTATGGGATGGCAATAAATAAAAATAACATAACATGGATGTTTATATATAATCAATTACTATAAAACTATGTAAATGGGTTGATTTTTATTCTTTATAGTCATAGATATACTCTATGATCTTTTGAATATAAAATATTAATTCCAGATATTACCAGATGAATGGGAAGAATAAACAACTGAATTTTACAACACAAATTGATACAATTATTGGAATGGGAGATGGTCCAATCCATCCATAAAACATAATCACTAAATATTTTGTATTGAAAATACAATAAATCAATTTTATAATAGAATATTTCTGATTTAATTGACTAGTGATTTATTATTACATGGAACCCTATATCACATTCCACTTCCATGAAGGATAATACGTTGTTTTCATCAAACAAGTTCTATAAAAACATTTTCTCATAATATCTATGTAAATAAATATTTATAACTAACATATAAACTTTATAAAGAGATTCAATTTCATGTGTTCAATATATTTAGGGATCTTTAACTAGATGGATAATAACACATAATATATATCATTAGGTTTTATAAGCATTTACCTCCCTTTATATGGAATCATCTATTCCTAGAATACACTCACTCATATCTAGTTGGTGTGATCTATATGGGAATGATGACACTCACATATCATATATTATATATCAAGATATCATTCCACATTATTATTTAGATAATTAATAAATCAAAGTGGACAAGGCTAATCTTGTGATATTCTTGGATGGGGTCTCAAGAAACTTCTCTAAACTTCAATATCTTAATTTGGGTACTAATAAAGTCCCACATACACAAATAATCAGTGAAAATATAAACACAAATTAATCATAAGAATATATCACATTCAGTAAGAAATATCATGGAATTTAATGAATATTCTTATGTTAGATACACATATAGTTACTCATTATTTGGGTTTATTGGAAAAATGATTTTATTATAAGCAAGTAGTGAGGATAATTCATCTGACTCATACCACTGATACTGAAGCTGATATTCATAATAACATCAATACTAATTACATTAATAATGTTAAATAGATTAATTGGGTTTCCAATACTCTTTCTATCAAGAATAATACAGGGCAAATAATTTTTTGACTTACTTTAGTGATATAAACCAAAAATGTCTACAGAATGATTGCATGATTTTGATAATGATGAATTTGATTGATGTTAAAAATAGTTTTCAAGATCATTTATTTATTGACAGTTATTTTAGTTACAAATAGAGCTATATGTATCTATATGATGAATAAGAAATTAATTTTTGTCAGCCAATTATTTTTATAGCTTTCAATTGACACTCTTTCCCTGGATAATTGAAAATTCTATTTATCTTAATTCCATACACCACATCTTGAAATATCATTTATGGAAAATAATGATCTTATACATTGATGATTTTTTGTAAATATATAACTAGATTCATGAATATTTCTATATACATGGTGAGGTTATTAAAAATATAAATAAATATAGTTTTAATAATAAATCATTGAACTGAATCATTATTGTGATGTCAATGAAATTTATTAGATTCATGGTATGCCACCATATATTCAAAGTAAAAACCTTATATATAAATGAGGTATTTTATATTTTCACTACTTTGAAGAATTATAGATTTAGAGAAATACATGAAAGTTAATTTTATATAAGATACTTCATTAAAAACTATTATGTGAATCATTCATTTCATACATAAATAATACATCATTTTAGAAGAATATTTAACAAATCACATAACAATACACAACCCGAAATCATAAAGGTTTAGTTTCTTTCACGACTAGATATATTATTAACTTTTTTCATGAAATAATTTCATCATATACTTCAAATTTTAACTCACATAGTACAAATCATATACATATACTATATAAAAACACTCCTTTATAAATCATTGAAATGGAAACCTAGGAAATTTTGTGCATAAATTATTAGGAAAGTTAAACATATAATATATCAATCAATGATCATAAGTGAGGATAATATAACAATAAGTGTATATGAACATGATAATTACTTATTAATTTCATTCCTAATCAGTCAAATTTCTTAAATTATGATTCAAAAAAATGAATTTTTAATAAAAAGTGTTATATGTCATAAGATTTTGGAATCAATAGTAATCAATAGTAATACATGAGAATATGTCATAAGAATAAGACATAAGTTTGTGGAATACACCTAAGAATAGAACATCATTGTTTTAGTTAGGGATCACTATCATGACTATCATAGTTGAGATGGATACATTGATTACCATGTCAAATCTACATCTCATCAATTCTTAAGCCATGGTTCACTATCAATACTAATATAATAGATAATGTCCCATAGTAAACAAGTTTCACTTCATATTATATCCCATATTATCTACTAGGATATCAATCAATACCCAATTCATTGGACAGATTCATATTTTTGAGCTCACACAACACATAATGAAACCAAACCAATATTCTCAACAATATCCTTAAATCATTCCACATTTCATCATACAATAACCATTTGAAATAAAGATGTTTTTTTTAAATTATCACCATCAGAGAATCACATAACTATATTTAATGGATGTTGGTGGTCTCAAAAAAATATTCATTCCATCATCATAACAAAAATAACCAATGAATATGTAACATGTTTCATAGATTCATAATTTAAATTTCATCATCATAATAAATAATGAGAGAACAAAGATTATATCATTTGATCATATCCATAGTGAGTAATTTTATCCAATTAATGATTCAGATATAGATGAAATATACCATTTAAATAGCATTGATATATTTCTCTAAAACTAGTGAAAAGTCAATTACATTCAATATAATTATGAAGTAAATATTAATTGCATTTTGAGAATAATATTTTCTCAAAAAATAACCATTAAAACAATAAAAATAATCATCAAAAAAAATATTTGACGTTTTTTGAAAAAAAAATCATTCAGTATGCATTTAAAAAGAACACTATTTTCATACTTTTTTAAAGAACCCAAAATAGAGTCATATGTAAAACAATTTAACAAATTGATTTTAAAAAATGTCAAATAATATAAATTTTAGTAAAAATTATCTTATTAAGAAATTTATATATTGAATAAATATTTCATAAAACATATTAAACAAAAATGAAATGGAAAATGATGTTCATTGACCAAAGAGTAAATAAGGTCATATTTTTCAAAAAAATACTACAAATCATTTTCAGTACCAAAGAGAATAAAATTGGAAATAATAATTGAAAATTAAAATAATAAAAAATTCATAAGAAACTAAAATGTGCTTAAATGATAAGAGTCACGTAAATTACATATATAAAAATTTTTCAACGACAATCATTATTAAAATAATTGTTATTGTTACATAAACCCTTTTCTTAGTTACTGTCTTGATTCAGTTTCATTCAAATTACATGTATTATAAATTGATATATTATTAAAAAATATTCCAAAAACCAAATTAGTATTAAAATTATTATACATCATTCCATTTTAAATTTTAAATTTTTATTTTATTAATAAATATTAATTAAAATATCTATTTTTGTGAAAACTGGTTTATATTACATTCATGTTGTGGATAAACAGCTCTAGTCCTTGTACCTTGGTCATGGTTTAATCATCAAATTTTTTACTTATATAATATTTATTATATTTTTTAAAAATATAAAACTCTATAATTATTCTTATAAGGTATTGATGAAAAATGAATTACATCACATTGTAGAGATTCTAGTCCTTGCTTATGTATGAATGATGTGGCCACTTTACAATGGATGGAACATAAGAAATTTAAAAAATAATTCAGTATTATAGAATTATTATAATTTCATATCTTGAATAGCCCTAAGGGCTTATTTTCTTATGTATTTTTTGATTCAAGGGGTGATGTGAACCCTCACAAGGCCCATATGCTTAGAGATTACACGTCCCATAGGTCTTAGGAAATATATAGACTACCATGGAACTCCTCCTCCCATCTTCTTTGTCATGAAATCAGTTCTCCACCTTTGCATATATGTTTGGCTAGGATTTTTTTAAAAGCACAAGATGGTCCTGATGGAAATGAAATACCCTCTAATTCTGAAAAAATATGTATTGCTTCTTCTCTGGTGAATGCGCCTTCCCTGAATCCTTGTTTGGTTTCTTCTGCTTGTAAAGTCTATTTGTTCATTTAATCACAATTTCAGGTGTCCCAATGACCTTGAGGTGGCCCGAAGGCCATGAGATGGCTGGAAAGCCTTAATTTCCAAAAGTACATGGGTATCCGGATGGCCTTGAAGGACCTAAGGACCAAACCGGTGTCCTAAAGCACGAACAGATGAATCACATCACTTCATGGAGGTGGTAGTCTACACGTACACATGAGTGGAATTATAAATTTATAGTGTATGCGAATGATAAAGAAAATTACTATATAATTATCATAAAAATATATAGGTTTAGTAAATATAATGATTCTACAATGTTTATAAGGTAATATAATATTTTTTTTATTATTTGAGAAGAAATAAATTATATTAATACCAGTAATAATATATACACATTCCTCATATATCCTCTATTGAAAAGAATATTAATTTTTCTTTGACGTGTGTTTTTAGAAGATATGAATCTCAAGTACATGAATACAGATTATGATAGATTATTTTAGAATAGTTCATTATATAATGGGCTCAAATGGTATGGATAATATATGATAATATGTTTCCATTTATATGCGATGGGAGTGACAGTCCTGTAAATACATATAACATAGAAAAATAATAAAATTTCATTCTTTGTAATGTGTCACCATAGAAAAAAATTCCAATATATGATAAAGGTTGTTCGAAAAACCCGTACCAAATAATATTTTTAAATGTTTTTGTCCATTTTAACCCCCATATATTTAGTTTAACCCCTTGATAATCCTTTTATACATTACAGAGGTCAAATTATTATCATCGTGGTTAATATTCATTATAAACAGAAATTACATCCATCTTATAGACTAATAATCATTATTATTAAAAATATTAAGAATTTGTTTTATAATATTATATTCCTAGAAATGGTTTAAATTAATATTATTATCAAAACTGAAAACGTGTAAAAACTATATTTAGAGAAATACATTTAAAAGAAAAAAAGTAAATTTAATATAATTCATTACATAGTATAAAAAATTAGATGAATGTTAAAAACGATTTTATTATATATTACCTAAACATGACATTAAAATCATTCCCCAATGGTGATTAATTTAATATATTAAAATAAAAACTCATTTCACATATCAAAATATTATTTTTGAAAAATAAGTTTTCATTACATTCAAAATATTATATTTTTATTTATATCCAATTGAAAACAAATGATTTCAATTTATACATGCAAAAAATAACTTTTAATAATTAATTTAGTCCTATTCACAACCTCAAATCCAATTGTTTTTAGATAAAAGGCACATAGAAAAATATTAATAATATTTCAATAGTATATCATGTTTTTTTTAAGATAGGTGTTCCATGAAAAGAAATCTATCCAAAAAATTAATTTATTTAAAAAACTATATCATAAAATATATGTTTTTTAAATTATAACCCTATTATAATAATTTATCACTTGAAATTCCATCATGCCAATATAAAAAATTTAGAATTCTTATACTTCTTCACACAATCATTTTCCCACAAATCTTACTCTTTTTTTTATTCAAAAAAAAAACTAGGTGACTGTATTCTTCGAAAAACACATTATACCTTAAATTTAGAAGATCAATTTATTTTTGACCAAATGGTATATCATTATACTTTGGTAATACCTATATGCTCAGAACATTTTAAGGATCGAGTATGAATTTTTTCATGAGAGAAACA
The DNA here is from genome assembly GCA_963277665.1 of Viscum album. Classification (NCBI taxonomy): domain Eukaryota; kingdom Viridiplantae; phylum Streptophyta; class Magnoliopsida; order Santalales; family Viscaceae; genus Viscum; species Viscum album. Next base: position 962,537,506 of record OY728133.1, on the reverse strand, counting down.
TTTAATATGTCATCAACTTGAGAGAGGATTTATAGAAGTGTCAAGTGGAAAACATCCATTCCAATAAATTAATTAATATAAAAGAGTTCAATATATCCATGGATAAAAAATAACTTATTCCCAAATCCCATAATCTTTTTCTGAAGAGATAATCAAGGGAATATTATATCACCAACTCCAAACACTATATCTCACTAATGACTATTTCATGACTTTTCTATCGAATTTGTGATGCCCTGATGTTCAATTGAATTTATTTAATATAATATTAAATTTACCTAGACTAATTCATCCTCAATATATTAACTTCTTTAAATTCACCAAAAACATTGGAATTATACATTAACTACCACAGAGGACATAATAAAAAACCATCTAAATGCTAGAGTGAATGTTATTATTACATGAAAACTAAACTATCTAATTTGTTGATCCTTAAATTTATTAAAATCATTATAGAAACATTGAACATCTATTTTTGTTTTTAAATGTACGTCTGTGAATAACCATTTTTAAGATGATATTGAGTAGTAATGGTCCATTTCAAATTCAATTCATGCTGAATACTTCTCCCTAACAAAGAGTTAAAGCCTAGATAAATATAAATTAAAATAGAATGTGGTACCCCATTGTAACTTATCATTAACTTAATGTATATTAGTAAAATTTAATCAAGAGACAAATAATCATTAATACCGATTTAATGTACTATCGTCTTATGGTGATGTACTATAACTCTGTTATTATTATTTCTATTAGATTTTTAGTTAGTCCGATGATTAAAACCCTAGTGATGTTATATAATTTCTACTCTTGTATTAGTTATGTTTGTAACATCCCCATTAACAATTTTCTCTCATCCTTAAAATTATAACATAACAATAAAACGACATACGTACTTCACAATACCTCTTTTAATGTTATCCCAATAGAAATACAAATTCATGTCATAATATATCATAATATATCTCAGGTAGATAGTGAATAATGAATTATTTTATTTATGCAATAACTAATTTAGTATGTGAAGTATTAATAAGATACATAGTTTGTTCACAAACCATAGAATTTTATCACTATCATGTATTCACAAAGAATAATTTATCACCGACTGTTTTAGTTACATATTCCCCTTCTAGAAATCTTTATTCCTCAAATGGATTGATGGATAAAGAGTCATTTCGGAATGATATGTCCTTTACTGTTTACTTTTTATTTCATGGTAAATATTTCACAAAACTATAATTACAATTTCCAATTAAATTAATTTTATAAACAATCTATCATGGTCCTCCTGATTTAGATCATCATCCACCTTTTTCATCTTCTTATGGTGGTAATCTATTGAGAACCTATAATCATTTATCTAATCCAACTTTCAACATTAGTGCATATCCCACTCTTTTATTTTGAATGTATATTTGAATTATTCTTGATTGATATATATATAAAGATTTATATATATATATATATATAATATTTTACCACAAATATAATCCTTATATATCATTAATTAAAAAATTAAAAATTCCAAGTCCAAATAATGAGTTGGCTGATTTTTTCTATGAATTATTAATTGGAATGAGGCATGGGAAATCATTATAACACTATATATGAGCTATCATCCTTTTCACTTGTATGAAGAATATCTATTGATAAAAAACCAATCTACTATTTGTTAGAGTGAGAGTAGTTTCAAAAATAAAAACCTCTATTCAGTTTAATGAGATTATTATTTCATAAATCTATCTAATGGAACATGGATCATTTATAAGTATACATTATTTTTTTATTTTATAATTATGAGAAATTTCTCACAAAGAATATGTAGTATCCAAAAAATCCCATTAAACTAAATATCTACATCACTTTTGTTCATATATAATATTTTATTATTGGGGAATTGGTAAATCCAATTGACATTACTTTAAATTTTTAATGACCATATATTATATGAATTTCTTTCTCAAGAGAATCCTAAATCTTGAATCTCAAATGAAGATAATGTGAGAAAAAAGGAATAATATAAATTTATTGACCTCCAAAAAATAGATTAGATAAATCATTGATATGGTTTATAATATATATTTTATAAATAATAATTTTTTTATGTTCATAATAATCAATTAAAATATTCAATGTCCTACATTTTTTCTTATACAATTTGATATGTTCAACCGATGGTAATGCACTAGAGAATATGAACCCCTTATCCTGATTATCTTGTATTTCCTTCTTTAATTATTAAAATTAATTAGATATATTATATAAATATATTCTTTATAATAGGTAAGGCATTAGGTATGAGTTATATTGTAATATCAACATCAAATTTGAAGGTAATAATTTTAAGGACATCACTAAATAAATCCAAATAATCCCTTAAAATATACATATCTTAAATATTTATAATTTTCGAACAATATGTGATAAATATCCCTCATGAATAAGTACTATGAATAATAAAATGTATATATTTAAATTATATTTTCACATTCATCCTCGCATCAAAATATAGTCATTGGTTTATTCAGGGGAGAAATTTAACTTCCATTCCTTTGAAATTGAAATGGTATCTATAAAAAAGTTATTTAATATATGCCAAAAAAACATACAATTTAATTAAAGGGTGAATCAGTATAAGTTTTCAATGAAAATTCCCAAAAACATCTATCAGAGAGGATCTATAGAATTGAGATGTGATCATCATACCGTTAATAATATTCATCAATAATTCAACATCCAATATTTAAAGTAACAAACAGTCCTCCAGTTTCCCAAAACTGGTTATTATATTATTACATTATAATATATTTAACAAAATAATTTAACTGTGAACTATCATCTTTAGATATCATTGAATCCTAGATGCATTCAAGATTACAATATTATTTTGGATATATAAAACACATGGAATAAAATCATTCTCAATCATTGGTATTATTCATAATCTATGTCTTCATATCCAATAGAAACAAAAAAAATTAAAAGAGTGATCTAAAATGCATATAAATATTTAGGTATGAATCAATTAATCATTAATAAATAAGAATAATCATTATGTGGAGGTAAATATCTATACACACATTCCATTTAATCAATAATCTGAGAATGAAATTCACCTAGGTAAAATATTATTTTGATAATTCCATGGATAATAATAATAACAGAATACTAATGGAATAAAGTGATGAATATTGGATTTCATGATCACATGCATCACCATTCCACATCATTGAAGACCATTCACAAGTCATTTTAAATTTTATGGGTAGGTATACACTAGTAACCCATATAACCATGGCTCGTTAGCTAATTTGTCTCATAAGAATACTGATGCAGCAAGGGGATATCATATAATTATGACCAAACAACTTGGAATCTCTTACACATTCCTCATATATTGAACAATTGATATAATTAATGAAACAATATTCCTTAAGAATATATATATTTATTGATTAAAAAACATGGATTTATCAATAATTCTATATTCAATCAATTTATTTCAAATTATATCATTTTTGTAAAAATGTTATAAATATTAAAAAATATTCATATCCATAATAACAAGAATTTCAATATATATAATGTCTTAAATTTTACCATTTTTTATTTTAATATTATGTGGGAATTATTTTGAGACGAGGCTCTGAGACGGTGTGATGTTCCGAGGCCCGGTTGGCCCAGAACAAATATTTGAATTAAATTAAGTAATTTAATTTACGCTTGCATGGGGTTTTCTTGAAAAAAGTGGAATAAATCTTGAATAGTTGCTCGGATCAGAAATCATAGGGCACCTTTGCGTTCAGAACATCTATTTTACCTTAGGCAGGGCCTAACATCGGCCGATGCAGGTCGGTGGTGAAATATAGTTTTTGGACATAACTGTAATAAAATATTTAATAAAATTATTTTATTAAATCATTGTTGTGGGGAAATATTTTAAATTTTTAAAAAGAGATTTCCCAGGGGATCAGGCTTACAATTCCCATATCCCTAAATTTCCCTGGAGGCTCTGGAAAGCTCTGGAGAATACCTCCAAACGCGGTGATGGTGTTCTTGACGAGCTTCGCCGGCGACGACGGCGCGACGACCAGATCTTCACCAATGGACGTCGTGAATCCAGGTTGGGAGTTTGGTCTCTTTGTGATTTCATTCTCGTTCTAGATTCCTACGATGAACACAGACTAATCCACGAATAGATTAGCCCGAAAATCAATCATATTTTAAGATGGGCTTTTGGGGAGATTTTGGGGATTTGATTCTTGGAGTAAATTAGGTTTCATTCAACCATCTAACAGAGACGAACAAATATCGACACGAACATCGATTGAGGTCTGTCCCTCTCAATTGTTTTTTCTTTTCATCCCTGGTTTCTATGTGTTATTCATGTTCCTTTAATGGGTTCTTTGAGGGAATCGATCGTTTCACTTTAGTTTGATGGTGCAATGATGCGAGATTGTGGATCCGACATCAGGAGGATGGTCCGGAGCTGTGGCGATGATTTTGGGGGATGATTCGGAGCGGATCGAGAGATATGAATTTTTGGGTGTTTTTCATTGGAAACTCATATAATGTTTTTCGTGCCGATTGAAGGTCTGAAACACCAATATTCAATGTTAAGATGATGAAACGAACAAGATCCTTGAGTTTCTCAACAAACAGATGGTAGAATCGAGATTCAGAAGATCGGCCGAGGTGCGAGGAAGAAGACGCGGTTCTGGAAATTTCTCAACTACACGACGTGTAGTATGGGGTACACAACATGTGTTCTTCAGGTAACACCTGGCATGTACTCCGGGAGTACACGGACATAGGTTTAGTACACATACAAGGACACGACGAATATACCCTTCCCTGGCCAGACACGGCCAGATACATTGGACACCCTGTGTACTGGTACACGTTCGGGCGACATGGACATGCACGGTGTACATGCATACGGCCAGGGTACACGGGTGATTCCCAGTTGATAGGACACCGCATGTGCTTTGACTTATACATCGTGTATATGATTTCTAACATGACATCGATTCCAGACACGTGCAGTTTACATGAGGATTACCCGAAGTCATGGAACATGATGTGTGATTCTTATACACGTCATGTAGTTGAGTTTTACACAACTTGGATAAATGAAACAGACCATTACATGGGAAGTACCTCGATTCAAGGGACACGACGTGTATCCGTACTATACTCCATGTAACATGTTCTACATGGATTGATCCAGTTGCCTTCTGTGACTTGGAATTGTTTCTTTAGGGTTCGTCCCACGGTCTTTCTCCTGAAGGGTTCCAATATCATTTCCAATATACAAGAGTGTGATCCCTTCAGTAGGACTTCCTAAAAAGAGTTGTTGGAATACCCTATGTGAGACTTGGAATCAGATCCTCTATTCATTCCTGGTAACCTAGGTAGAGTTATTTTTATCGACGTGACCAACATTACCCAGGTGCCGATCCTCTACTTAGCGGATTAGTTCATACTGTGTTTTTGGAATCACCCCATAGCTATTGGTTGTGATCCTCGTCTTATAATTATGTTCCCAAGTACTTTTGGAGTGTGTTCTCCTAGAATGAGTACTTCGTATCTCTCTCTTCATACCTAGGATTGTGTTCTCCTTGTTACATGCTTAGTGGAAGTCTTTGAGCGGGATCTTAGTAGTGGTATCGCGATAGTCGATCGTGTATGAGTATATATGGATATTCCTATTATATGTTCTGTAGACATATACTGTGTGGATCTTAATATATCTTTCTATTGGGGTATTTTCCTTTTTTTTATTTCCTTTGTTGTTTCTGGGTGTCCTACTGGGTATTTTTTATACTCACCTGTACACGGGATTTGACATCAAGTGTCATGTCTTGTGCAGACGAGCGAGCCATTGACAGGATTCTACGCGGACCAGGACCAGATGGTGCTCATTGAGATCAGACTGGGTGAGGTGTGTTTTACTACTACAGATTGCTGTCCCAGTACCTTTCTTTACAGGTTGGACTTTGTTACAGTCTGTCTATTTGGGGTCTTGTAATTATGGCAGAGGGTTTTACACATAATGTACTTTACATACCTATTATACTCTGTTGGTTGGGATTTTTAGTATATGCATGCATTTTCCTTTTAATTATTTTTTTCATTCTAGATTTGTGGGCTTGGATATGTGTGTGCATGTGTATAGGTTTATATGAAATGCCTCCCTTGTTAGTGATATTCAAACTTGGTGCTAGTCAACAACCCCTGTCCTATTAGAGGTGGTCATGGGGAGTTGTGGCTCGGGCCCCATTGGGATGGTACGTGACAGAGTGGTACTAGATCCCATTGGTTCTACCATAGGGCTGAAGACTGTGAGTTGGTTTGGGGTAACAGTGTTAAATGTTTCAAGTTCGAATTTCATGCCAGGGACCCCAGTGTGGGTGCTCGCGACTGAAGTATCCATACACCAGGACTGTGATAACTTGCATTTCAACTTGGAACATGAGAACACTAGTTGCAGGGAAAAATAACGGTACATGCATCATATAAGAATGAATTTTGGTTTCCATGTCCTTCTTGAGCCTGCTCTCCAGATATACTCACTGACTGTGACATATCATGTTTCGTTACAGGATGCCTCCATGATGAACACCCGCTAGGATACAGCAGCTTGACCATGAGGATGACCCCCTCAGTGATGAATCTTAGATTCACAGACCAGATCCCCTAGTTTTACCTTCGGGTGGTCTTCCATCTATCCCACAACCTATGGAGTAGTGTTTAGTTCCTTCTATACAAGTAGAGGAGGAGCGCAGGCTGAGCGCACTCCCCGAGTTTCAGAGATTGAGACACCTCAGGTTTCAATGAGAGCCTCACCGTCAGACAGTAGAGGACTAGCTTGAGGTAGAGGCCAGAGTCTTTTATTTGTTCAGGACACCAGCAGACCAGATGTTGATCCTGGAAGCAAGTCTTCTGCAGGGCTTGGTAGGGCGATGGTGGAGTTTGGTTATCCAGACCCATGATGAGGTGACTCTTGTGTGGTCAGAGTTTGAGAATCTCTTCAGTGGGGAGTTTTCACCGGTTACCCTTTCTGCAGTATGTATACAAGAGATTCTTCAGCTCTAGCTGGGAACCATGTTGGTGGCATACTATACATCTTGGTTTACTGACCTCTCACAGTATCGATGGATATTGTCAGGTATCAGTACTTCAAAGATCAGACTTTTGAGCGGGGCTTGCACAGAGTTATCCAAGCTAGCATCATCCCTATGAGAAATCCTACTTATGTTGGGGTGCTCAAACAGGCATTAGTGGTTGAGAGCTTGAAGGCAGAGCATAGGAAACTGATATTTTTCTGTAGTGAGCGAACTGCAGCAGAGAAATCGGCAGCAGGGAGCCGACGTCAAGGACCCAGGCATGGGAGATGTTTTCAGAGTAGATTCCAGGACATGAGATCTGCCGTACAGGGTTCGCAGGGCACATCCAGCCATCCTCGAGAGAGGCTATGCTACTCATGTGACGGAAGGGGACATCTCACTCGATATTTTCCGAACAGCCATACTACTGATGTGGGAGTAGTGGATGGACCATTGAGGCAAAGAAAATGTGTGGAGAAGACAGATCCGCGGGGCGACAAATGTCATAGAGGAGATATGAGTGCAGATATAGCTGGTCTGCGCATTGACCTATTTCCACCTCCACCCCCAATAACTCCACCACTGTCTTAGGGAGCTAGTAGATAGATGCAGGGACTACTGCAGGTAGCAAAGGTTTATGACCCAGGTACTCCTCGAATGATTATATGTACAATCTGTGTCTTTACAAATTTTTCTTACGTACTAATAGACACATGTGGTATTCATTAATTTCTATCATCTTATCTTGTTCAAGACCTTGAGATTCCATTTGAGTCATTGACTCAACCCTTATGCTTAGAAAAACCAATTGGAGAAGATTTAGAGATCACAATCCTTTGCAGACAGTGTGACCTGAGCCTTGGAGGCGAGAGTTTCAGTTGGAACCACTTGGTGGTAGGATCAAGGCCTTATGATATTAATCACTGAATGGATTGGCTATCATTATTTCATGCCATGATTGAATATTTTAAGTGAAGGGTGCAGTGTGACCGCAGTGATGGAACGAGGTTCTCCTTCGTTGGTGAAAAAGATCCACAAGAAGTGCAGGATGGACTTGTGCATATGAAGGCATAGCCGATTTCACATTAGCTGGCTAGCCTAGCCCTTAGCGTAGTAGATGCTACGAGTTTACAGTTTCTAGCAGTAGTGTCTTAATATGAGGGCACCTTTCGGGAGGATGTCCCCGGGAAACCTCCCCGTTGGGAGATAGATATCTTCATTGAGTTGCTACCCGGGACGACATTGATATCATCATCATCATATTGGATGGCTCCTACAGAGCTTCGTGAGCAGAGGGTGTAGCTGGAATACATGAAGAGGAAGGGATTTGTGAGACCCATTTTTTCACACTTGGCATCCCCAGTGTTGTTTTCCAAAAAGGCAGACATGAGATTGAGGTTGTGTGTGGATTATAGGTGCTTGAATCAGGTGACCTTGAAGAAACGGTATCCACAGCTGGGAATCGATGACCACTTCGACTAGGTAAGAAAGGAATGCTGGTTCTAGAAGGATGATCTACGATTAGGCTATCAGTAGTTGTGATTACGGGATGAGGATATACCAAAGACAGGTTTCTGATGTTGCTGCGGTCACTATAATTACTTGGTGATGCCCTTCATCATGAAGAACACCCTAGCAATGTTTATGGGACTCATGAACTAGATCATTCTGCCCTATCTAGATTGGTTCATGGTAGTCTTCATCGATGATATCCTTGTGTACACTACGTCTTAGGAGGAGCACACGAGGAACCTAAGGATGGTTCTGGACACACTCTGAGGGCACCAGTTGAATGAAAAAATCTCAAAATGTCAGTTTTGGATACAAAAGGTCCACGTTCTAGGACATGTTATCTCATTAGATGGTGTAATAGTGGACCCAGCCAAGGTAGAGGTAGCGCTATCAGAGATTCATCATCGATTTCTCAAAGATTTAAGTATCCATGACAATATTGACCTAAAAGGGAAAGCCTTACGTGTGGACTGAGAGATGCATGTAGGATTTTTAGCAATTGAGACAGAGTCTAACGTGCACCCCGATCATGAGACTAACAGAGTAGGGTGTCCAGTATGTAGTGTTCTACGACGCATCAGGAACTGGGCTTGGTTGTTTCTTGATGAAGAGGCAAGCAGTGATTTCCTATGGCTCACGTCAGTTGAGGACACACGAGCAGAACTACACAACACATGATCTGGAGTTGGCAGCGGTAGTCTTCGCATGGATGATGTGGTGGCACTACCAGATGGGTGAGAAATTTATCATCAACTATGATCACAAGAGCCTCAGATATATCATTTTACAGAAGGATCTGAATTTGAGATAGAGGTGATGTCTTCATTTCCTCTTGGATTGCGACTTTGAGATTGTTTATAGTCCTAGGATGGGGAACATTGTGGAAGATGATCTTAGCAAGAAATCCAGTTCGCAGTTGTTGGATGAAGTGACGAGAAAATTTTCCACTTTATAGTTATCCTTCATGGATAGAGATGAGGGAGATTATCTTCAGTTGATTCTTGTTACCCCTCCACTCATACTGAGAGTTAGGGAAGCACAACCTGAAAATTCCACCTATGAGACTCTAAGTCCTCAGATATCTGCAGGTGATGCTACCGATGGATATTCAAAAGGTGGGGAGAACATTTCTTTTAGAGGGTGCATTATGGTACCAGTGATGTTATGAGAGGAGGTTCTAAGGTATTTACATACACATCCTTTGGTGTTGCATCCAGGCATGGAATAGATGTACCAGGACCTCCGATGTCAGTTCTGGTGGCCATGAATAAAGAAGAGTGTGGAAGAGTTTGTTTCTCGGTTCCTTACTTGTCAACATGTAAAGGTTGATCACTAGGTGCCAGCAGGTTTGAATCATCACCTTGAGGTGCCAGAGTAGATATGGGACGAGATATCCATGGACTTTGTGACGGGTTTACCACGTACGTCTATGGGAAACGTTGCCATCTGGGTTATCGTTGATCGAATCACCAAGTCGGCCCACTTCATATCCATACGTGAGCAGTGTTTGTTATAGATTTTTGGACGCCTCTACGTATAGGAGATAGTTCGACATCATGGAGTGCCATCCACGATCGTCTCATATCGTGATTCTCATTTCAAATCCCTTTTGTGGATGATATATTAAAATGATTTTGGGACCTAGTTACATTTGAGAACAATGTTTCATCCTCAGACTGATGGTCAGACAGAGCGGACCATCCAGGTTTTGGAGGATATGCTATGGGCATGCATACTTTACTTCTGTTTTAGCTGTGAGGATCATCTATAAATAGTGGAATTTGGGTATAACATCAACTATCATTCCACTATTGGTATGGAACCATTCGAGGCTTTTTACGGGCGACCTTGCAGGCCACCACTCTGCTATACTGACCTAGGAGACTCATCACTCATGGGCCCAGAGATGTTGCGAGATACTATAGTGAAGTTGAAGGTCATCCATGAGAGGATGAAGACTGCACATAGTCATAATAAGTCTTATTTCGATAGGAGATGGAGGCCCTTGGAGTTCGAGGTGGAATACCATGTGTTCCTTCAGGTCTCAGCACAATTTGGATTGAATAGATATAGCCATGGTGGAAAGATGTCTCTGAGGGTCATCCACCCTTTTCAGATTCTGAGTAGAGTTGGCGATGTGGCGTACCACTTGGCTCTACCTCCTCACATGAACCGAGTACACAACGTCTTCCATGTGTCGCAGCTACGGAAGTACATGCATGACCCATCGCACGTTAACGATTGGGGAGAGCTGTACATCGATGATGGAGAGACCATTGCTGAGTATCTAGTAGAGATCAAGGATCAGTAGGAGAAGATCCTTCATGGGTGAGATATTCCCTTGGTGTGTGTCTGGTTGCAGCATGAGAATCTCCAGGATATCCCGTGGGAGTGGGAGGCTCAGATTCGTGAGCAGTACCCACATATTTTTGAGTGACCTTTGTTTTGGATTTTTGGGGGCGTAAAAACCCTAAGGTGGGTGTGCTGTAATGTATCATATTTTACCATGTTTTATTTTAATATTATGGGGTAATTATTTCCAAACCAGGCTCTGAGATGTCATGCAGTTCTGTGGCCCAAGGATTCCAAAAAAAATGTTTGAATTAAATTAAATAATTAAATTTACGCGTGCGTGGGGTTTTCCTGAAAAAAAGTATAAAAACTACTAAACGGGTTCTTAGATCAGAAATCTGAGTGCACTATTGCGTTCTGAATAGCTATTCTACCTTTGGTGATGCCTAACATTGGCCGACACAGGTCGGTGGTGAAATCTAGTTATTGGATGTAACTGTAATAAAAATATTTTATTAAATCCTTGATGCGGTGAAATAATTTAACTTTTTAAATAGTGATTTCACAAGGTATCAGGGTTAAAATTCCCATAACCCTTAATTCCCTGGAGGCTTGGGAAAGATCTAGAAAAAACCACCCAACACAGTGACAGTGTTCTTGAAAGGATTCTCCAGTGATGACGATGCATCGATCAGATCATGCCCAACAAACACCGCGAATCCAGGTATGGTGTTTGATCTCTTTGTGACTTGTTTCCAGTTATTGATTCCTACAATGAACGCAGACAAATCCATGAACATATTATCTCATGGATCGATCGTATTTGAATGATGGGATTTTGCGAGGATTTTGGGGATTTTATTCTTGGAGTAAATTTGGTTTCGTTCAAACTTCTAATGCTGAAGAACCAAGATCGACACCGTATTTGAATGATTGGATTTTGCGGGGATTTTGGGGATTTTATTCTTGGAGTAAATTTGGTTTCGTTCAGCGTTCTAACGCTGATGAACCAAGATCGACACGAACATCAATCGATGTTCTTCCCTGTCGATGTTTGTTATTTTATTCAACCTTTTCCATGAATTATTCATGTGAGTTTTATGAATTCTTGGATGGAATCGATCATTGCACATTCATTTGTTGGCGCAATGATATGAGATTCTAGATCGAACCTCGATAGGATGGTCTGGAGCTGCGACGACGATTTTGGTGGAAGATTCGGAGCGGAATGAAATATATGATTTTTTGGGAATTTTTCTTCAGAAGATTATATGATGTTCGTTGAGCCGATTGATGGTATTAAACAACCTGATTCGGTGTTAGGATGATGAAACGAACTGGTGCCATGAGGTCTGTATAAAACAGACTACAGAATCACGATCCGGAAGATCAGCCGAGGCATGAGGAGGAAGATGTGGTTCGGGAAATTTCCAGACTACATGGCATGTAGTATGGGCTACACAGTGTGTGTTTGTTGGGGATCACCTGGTGTGTACTCTGGGAGTACATGGACATGGGTTGGGTACATGACCAAGGACACTTTGTGTATACCCTACCCTGGCCAGACATGGCCAGTTACGCGGGACACCCCGTGTACTGGTACAAAGGCGGACGACACAAATGAACACCCTGTACGGGCATATGGCCAAGGTACACGAGTGCTTCACAGTTTACATGACACGGCATGTTATTTGACTTACATTACATGTATATGCTTTCAAACATGACTTCGATTCCAAAAACGGGCCGTTTATAGTTGTAGTAACAGGAGTCTGGGAACACAGCGTGTGATCCTTCTACACGCCGTGTAGTTGAGTTTTACACAACATGGCTGATGACATAGACCATTACATGAGTAGTACCCAGATTAATGTAACACATCATTTAACCATACTACACTTTGTGTAACCTATCGTACATGGATTGATCCAGTTGGTTTATGTTACTTGGACTAGTTTCCATAGGATTATTCCCATTGGTCTTTCTCCTGAAGGTTTCTGGTATCATTTCATACATAGAGGATTACGATCCCTTAAGCAGGATTTCCAGAATAGAGTAGTTGTAATCACCTCTGTGAGACTAGGAGCCGGATCCTCTATTCATTCATGGTACCCTAGGTAGAGTTATTGGTATCGATATGACCAAATTTACTCGGGAATCGAACCTCTACTTAGCAAAATAAGTTCAAACTGATTTGATGGAATCACCCCATGGCTATTCCTTTTGATCCTCATCTGATCATCATGTTCCCAAGTACACGTGGAGTGTGTTCACCCAGAACGAGTACTTTGTATCTCACTCTTCAAACCAAGGTGCGTGTTATCCTTGTTACGTGCTTAGTGTAAATCCTTATGTTGAATCTTAGTGGTGGTATCATGATAGTCGATCATGTATGAGTATATCTGGATATTCTTGTTATATGTTCTGTGGACATATATTGTGTGGAGCTGATTTTATATTTCCTTTGGGGTATTTTCCATTGTTGTAATTTTTTTGTGGTTTCGGGATGTCCTACTGGGTATTGTTATAACCACCCCTACACGGGCTTTGGCTGCACATTTCATGTCTTCTGTAGATGAGCGAGCCATTGATATGATTCTAGGCGGGCCAAGACAGAACAATGCTCAGTGAGATCAGACAAGACGATGTGTGTTCTTATAGCTACGGATTGGATTCTCAGTACATTTCTTTACAGGTTGGACTTTGTTACAGACTTTTTTGGTGGCCTTGTACTTTTGGCCCAGGGTTTTACACTTACTGTACTTTACATTTCTGTCATACTCTATTGGTTGGGATTTTTAGTGTATGCAAGTATTTCCATTTTTAGTGGTTTCTTTTCTAAATAGCTCTGTGGGTTGGAGATATGTGTGCGTGTGTACATGTTTATAGGCAATGGCTCCCATGTTAGTGACATGCCTACTCAGTTCTAGTCACCAGCCCTTGGCCTATTAGAGGCGTTCTTGGGGAGTTGCGGCTCAGGCCCCACTGGGACGGGTCGTGAAAATATATAAGAGAACTTTAATATCCAATGAAAACAAGTATGTAATTGTTTCAAATTATGGATTCACAAAAACATAACCATAGTGGTAAAAATTTAAAATAATGTGTGGTTTTACATGATAAATAAGACCAAAATATATATATTTGAGGAAAATAACTTTTTTACATTGAATTTAAATTGTATATAAAAAAATTTAAAATATGAAGTAAAATATTTACATTGAAAATAACATTGTAAACATATAAAGAATGATTCAAATCCAAGATTCATCATGTGGTTTGGAAAATCATTTTATTTATTATAAGATAAAAATCATTCTTCCATAATTTTTTGAAAAGTCACAATGTATCTGATTTGGAAAACAAAAAGGGGATTCATTTCTAACCATTTTCTAAAAATCTAAAAATTGGTACAGTGGAATTTATAAAATCATAATATAATATTAAAAACATTATTTAATAATTTTTTATATAACATAGACATGGAAGGAAAATATTCCCTATTAGATACATAAGACAAAAACAATCCTGAATAATATTTTTATTCTTAAATAAACCGTTACCACTTTGGGAACATATTAATTATAAGTCTCATTAAATAAATAACACCAAATGAAACATTAAATACCATGAAAACAAATAAATTTATCCTATAAAATATCACGGGAAAATATATACAACGCAACATTGAAATATGTTATTAATATTTCATATGTATGAATGAATTTAAAGTGAGATGGGAAAACCATAAATTGAGTTACAATCATAACATTCATTATTTATCATTTATAATAATAAACATATGTTAATTATATACATTCATAAGAACCATTTTCAATTTTATTTTTCCTTTAATATCACTTATTAACATGTTATATACAATTATAAAGTCATAAAATTTTACATCCAATGTTATGATGATATTCAGTAGATAAGACTAAAATGAGTTGGGTATATTGAATATAGTCACAAAGGATATTACACCACCATATCTAGAATAATAATAACGAAATAATTATTATATTAAAACAAAATTTATACTTATAAAACCTATCATTGAATATGGTTATAATAAATAAACTAATTTACAATCATGAAGACAACAAGCAATACGTCTTCCTGAAAAACATTCACATCTTTCAAATATCATTATTGAACAAATGTATGTATTATTTAATAATTGATGATTGAAAATAATATCCAAAATATTAAATTAATAATTTCAATTGACTTATATATTTTATCAATGTGATGTGATGAGGAAAAAAATCTCATCGCTTAATAGAGGTGGCAGTCTATGTGTACTCATGAATGAGGTTATCATTTTCAGGGAATATAATGTTAAAAAGGTAAATGATATATTATCATTATAGAATAAAAAATATTCCATAAAATAAATATATAAATATTAATTCGAAATTTTTCACTAGTCAAGAGAGACTATGATTGATGATGAATTACATTAGTATGTGAGGTGGTAGTCTATAGTGCAGATGAACGAAGAATTAATCCACCATTTAATGAAGATCAGAGAATGATACAATATTATGTTAAAATAATAATAGCAATGTGTATGGATAATCAATGTGTAATTCTATTATATTTCATTAATAAATTGTGATGTATTATGGAGAAGAAAAAAATCTAAAACATGTTGATGAACAATACCTCTTTTCAAAATATCATTCTATTTACAACTTGAGACATATATGATTGGAATTATGCCCCAAATAAGGATTCTAGAACGTGTGGAGGTATGATATTATGTTATTTTATTAGATATTGTATAAAATAAATGGGATTATGAGTCCAAATAACTAAGAATAATAGGATCTCTTTGATAAGGGACGAGAGGAGAACTCTTGGAATTTCAAAAATAAATAAATTAATATATATAAATATTCAATTTCAGATGGCCCAAAACTCACTTATTTAGAATAATGGAAAATTATTAGTTGAAAAAATCAAGTGAAAAATTTTCTTTCACTAATCATATTAAAAATTAAAACCATTATTTATTTTAACCCCTAATTAAACCCTTTTAAACATACTCTGAAAATAATTGTTTTACACATTGAGGGTCAATATAGATACTATAAATTGTACATTTTCAATAAATAGACCATATTTTATATTATAAATCCCATACTAGTCAAATTTTATATTTGATTATTTGGGATGAATTTTATATCATATATTAAAAAATTATTTATTATTAAATATATATAATTCTAATTTTTAGAACTAATCATTTCATTAACATTAATAATATCAATATAACACTTTGAATTCAATCAACATATTATAAAACATACCTAAAATATCAAGGTAATCTATATAATAATGGATCATAATGTTTTATCAAATATTATATTACATTAGATATTTTTAATATCTTTTCTTTGATTTACAATTTAATTTAATAAATACTCCATCAGCATCATGAAAGCATTTATGATAATTATTATTTAAAAAAAATTTAAAATAAATTATTTCATTGGCCATATTGATGTTATATTAAAAAATAATATTTTCATTTCAAAATTTTCTTTGTATTAACCCAGATATAAAAAATATTGTTATTAAAAACAATAGTGTGACATGTTTGACCTTCCCTGAAATAAAATATTGTAAATTTCATAATCTCATACACATGATCAAAATATTTCTAGTAATTTTATATTTTAAGAGCATGGATGATATGTAATGGTATAATAGAATTAATTACAATGTTAAGGTGATTTTGTGATCATTATTAATTTATTTGTTACTACAATTACACAATTTATCCTTTACTGTTGTAATAAAAATTACTAAGGTCACTATTTTTATTGAATACAAATAAAGTAAAAAAATTTAATAAATATGTACCTTGTGAATCCAAATAATGTATATATTTCTCAAAATTTAAATTAATAAAGTATTGAAATATAATTTAAAATTATATGAAAAAACAAAATGCAAAACTAATTTGGAAAAATGTGTTTTTAATCCAAAAAATATTCTTATACCAAAATAAGGAATAAGGATGATTAAAATGAAATTAATTAGATTATATATAATTAAATAATACATATTTTATATTTATACCAAATTTAAATCATAATGGTTCTTTTTAAAATTAATAATATTAATATTTTATAAAAATTGTATTTCTCACAATTCATTTAATAATTAATCTTTCCATAAAACACTGAAAATAATAATCCAAATATAATATTCATATGATTATTTCAAAAATGATATTTCTTTTATAAAATTGATTTTATAATTTTATTTTAAATTATTCATAATATTTTTTTTCAAAAATACTATAATATCATTTTTCAAGAAAACATATCATAGAAGTATCAAATAACATGAAAATTGAATATATGTTTTCAAATAATTAAACTATTATTTTGGATTTTTTAGTTCCAAGATATATATTTCATAATTTGGTTAATACTAATAATACCCACCAATTTTATGGATAAAATTTAATAGAGGTATTTAAATAATAGTAGTTTGTGGTTAGTTTAGGCTCGATGTTGCATGTTGCATACGTTATCAAATATAGTGATCATTTAAAATATACGGTTATTATATTGTCTCATCAATCAACAAATTGTATACATGAAATATTAATTTGTTATTAGTAATCAATGTATTTATATTTTAAAATAAAATTTTTTAAAACCAACATAATAAAAATTATTAGAAAAACATCCTCTTAAAAAATGGACAATGAAATATGATAGACTTCCCTGAACTAGTTTTCTGAACATGAGAACATTTTTTGGGGTGTGTAAACATAGATATGGGGCAAAAAAATAATACCCAAAAATTAATATATAGTGATTGGTAAAATGTTCATGATTAATATATCATCCTCAAAATTTTAAATCTTTAATGGGTTAAAAGACCGATGATTTCCAGATATAAAAATTAAATGAATATAATTTTTATAACATTTTATTTTAAAAAATTTACAGTCTTATTTTACTATATAGATTAATTAGTTTAAAAAATAATCTTATTTTATTTCTTTCTACATAATATTCATTATATCATCCTTTTTTTGTGCTTCTAATTGTTTTTACTTCATCTCTGACCCATGGAAAAAAATATTCTAGATGAATGTTTGTCATGCATGAAGAAATGATGTCAATTCATAGGGTCTATAAGTCTTTACTTTAGGCTATAAATATTTATGATACATATAATGGTTATCATGGTTTATCCAATATTACAAATTATTCTTTAACAAGAGACAAAAATATCCAAAGGTCAATATAATCTATACCATTTGAATTTTACCTTAATAATCCATTTAAATAATTCTGGCCAAATTCAAATATGAAATTTTGATTAAAACATTACAATTGAATAACATAAATCAATTAATAATTTCAAATTCAAATCAGTTAAATACATATAATAACAACCTAAATATATGTTAACATTATCCATATTCCTTATATCCCTTAAATACTTAAAATATATTAAAAACCATCATAAATAACACTATCATCAAATCAATAACCATTTTAATTATCGCCAATTCAATCACATTTACATCATTAAGGGAAATATACAATTTATAATAACTAATTATTATTAACTCAACATTAATATTATATTAAATATTATATTCACGTTATTTATTTATTTTTATAAAATATCACATTAACATTTAATCAATTTTCTTTGTTATCAATACCATTAAAAATATGTAACAAAATCCTCACATAAAACTAATGTAGTATTGTCATTCTGTATAAAAATATTCTTATACACAAAAATATCACTAATAAAATACATTTATGTAATTATTCAATCCAAAATATATAATCTATATATACATTTCATGTCGACTGTAGAAATATAATATGCTTATCCTTATACCCTGAGATTCTTCTATGGTAAGTTCCCTTTAAACATAGGGATCCAGTTTAAATAATGTCATATCTCGTACAAATAGATGCACTAAATAGTAGTAGAGTTTTTTTACATTAAAGTTTTTTCTAAATGATCCTTATCTCCACACTTGTAACAAACTCGGATAACTATCATACTTTTCTTTGGATTTCAATTTCAAAAAATTTAGCATGATATAAATCACATCATTTCATTCTTATCCTTTGTGGGTTTAAATTTGTTTTTTCTTCTCATTCAAAAACTTCTTCTCTTAATTTACCATGAAGATATAGGTTTAATAAATTTCATAATCCTTATTAATGGAAATTGATTCTATATAATCATTTGATTAAAACGTTTCAGAGAGTACTTCCCTTCATTAACTGATATTTAATCCCATAAAAGAAATGTCCAATCATGTTTTCTGCATGACAAGTGTTTTCTATGTTATGCCCATCTCATCTAGTAATGTTTTTCTCATTATATACTACTCATTATTCTTCCTTCATCATTAATGTGAGAAACTCTTTTTTCATTTCAGATCATTGTTATCTAGGGAAGTATTTATAAAAGAAAACCACATTAAAAGTTATCTATTCCATAATTGTTAATTTTTTAGCATCATTAGTAATATGGATCAACGAAACTATTGATATAAATATCCTTTAAAATAATAAATTTCCTGAATATCCATTTTATTTTTGTTACATCATTGATCATTTATTTTGTATTAATTATATTTAATTCTTGTCTCAACCCCCAATGGATATGTTTTTATACTAAAATATAGAGGTTTTTATCATATAAATAAATCCAACATATGTGAATTACCTTGTGAAAACACATGTTGTTCCTAACCGGATAGTTTATTTATCATAACATGATTCATATTTTATATTTTGGCCATTATATGATTTGTTACAACATGATATGTATTGGTTTCTTCGGGAGACAAATCTCTACATGTCTATGGATAATGACCACCTTTATTATATCAGAATCCATCACTTAATAATGGGACACATAGTTAGCTCAAAATAATCATGAATACCAATCCAATAAATAAAATACCAATAAATTTAATATTGTTATAATACTATAATAGAGTTTCCATATTATCAATTTAGTTATGATTATTTAATAACTAGTTCCCACTGATTCTACAAAACAGACTGAAATAAAAATTATAGAAATTTAAATCTAGTATCATAGAGAATGTGGAAAATTTATTAATTTCGAATATACACAATAAAATAATATCACAAATGAAAAAATAGTTTGGTACCCTTGGTAAGATAGATACACTAATAATTAAAATTTTATATTGGAAATAAAAAATTAAAGAGAAAAAAATTCTTGAAACGTATGTATTACTTATAATATCATTATTTATATTTTGGAGAATATATAAATAATAAAATATTTAGCTCAGAATATCAATAAGGGATATGTACGAAAAAATCATTGCTGAATAAATAAAAATAATCATCATTGGGAGATAAATAACAAAAAAATAAATTGTATCAATAAATAGACAGTGAAAGGAATCTATAGATAATATTATTGAGAAAATATCATTGATAATAATAATAAATCAGTTATCAATGAATGAAATGATTAATATTGGACGCCATGATCACAATATTCATGATAACTATACTTTCAATACCATTCACATGAAACTTTATAACTGATGAGTAGGTACAGACAAGAACCCCATTTAACTATGTCAACCTAAATTGATTAGTCTCATGAGACCATTGATGCATCGTGTGTATCTATAACTAGGCCCAACACATATCTTCATGTTCAAATCATTCCCCATATATTGAATAAATGATTTAATTCATGATCTAATATGACTTCTCATGAAATACCCATATTGACTAAAGAATATGGATTCATCAATAAATCAAAATTATATCGAATACTTTCCATATATAAGACCATATTTAATATAATATATAGTTTATGTAGTAATCACACCTATGATACAATGAATATGGATATATAAGAGAAATTGTATATCCAATTATACCAAATAAGTGATTGTTTCAATGGATGGTACCATTAAAACATATTCAAAATTGTTAGAATGTAAAATAAATTATCCTTGTCCTTTATGAGTAAAATTATTAATCTATTTGAGAAAATATTCTTTTTTCACTATGAAATAAAATTTCAAAAATAAATAATTCGATTATCAAGGGAAAAATAATCATTAAAATTATTCATTTAAAATTGTAAAGTAATGTTCAGAGAAAATATTATTAATTATTATGGAAAATATGTTCCTTCATTATAATTTAAAAAATAATTCATGTTATATTTTTATCAAAAAAACCCCGAAGTGCCTCATTTGGAAATGAAAATAAGATAACATTAAAACCATTTATAAAAAGTAAAAATTACTTCATAACAAATATAAAAATACTAGGAGAATAGTAAAAACAATTTTTAAAAAATATTTCTAAAAAATATGTATATGGGAAAGAAAGATTCCCCAATGAAGACATAATAAAAAAAATCCTAACAAAAATGGTATTGTAAAATAATCCTTTACCACGTTGGAAACATATGAATCACAATACCCATGAAATTTATATAATAAAATGATAAATTAAAAACCATGAATCAAATTAATTCAATATATAACATATGCATAGGACATATATTAATCATATCAATGATATAAGTGTTGAATATGTCATGTGTATAAAAAAAATTAAAGTGAAATGATAAACCCTTACATTGAGTCTGACTCATAACATATGTTTTTTATCATCCTGAATAATTAAAAAAAATTATTTTATAATTTATTAAAAATATTTTTATTGTTTATTATTCCTTTTATAAGACGTATTACGATGTTATTTACAACTACAATATCATTTAAGTTCACCTAAAATTTTTTAATGATAAATTGTTTATATGTCCATAATGACATCAGTATTTTATCAATTTTCAATGATGATATTAAAAAACCATATATAGAATAATAATAATCACAAAAATATAAATTTTATTCATCAATTATAGTTTTAAATCTAGTTATTAACCATGGTTAAGAAAAATGATCTATTTTAAAATCATGTATATGGTAGGTCATTTGTATGCATGAATAATGTTTCCATCATTCAATTATCATTATGGAAATAATGTAAGAAATATATTATTATTTCATAATGATACTAATATCATAAATATAATATTTCTTCTTTAAATATACTTATATATATCATCAATGTGATTTAATGGCTAAAATAAAATCACATCACTTTGTGGAGGTGCTAGTCCACACGCCCTCATGATTGACATTATCATTTTTAGTGATTAAAAAGGTAAAAATATAAATATTATATTATATTTTTTACTGGTAATGATATAATTAAAATAATAAATGAATATTAATTCGGTCATTATTACCATTTTAGATCAATGGTGATGGAAAATGAATTACATCTATTCATGAGGGGGCATTCTGTCGTAAACATGATTGATGAATTCTTATACCATATAATGGGGGTTTGAGATGGATATAGAATATTAAATTTTGTTAATTACATATATGTATATGAAGTATTTTTGTGTCAATATTTTATCATGTTTGAAAAAGATATGATTTATCTGGAAGATGAAACAAAACTAAAACATGTCGATAAAATATTGCACTTAATTTGAAAATCTTTATTGCGTAACAACATACGACAACAATTATTGGTATAATAATCAATTTAATGCCTATATAATGTGGGGTTTGGATGTTAAGATGCTATTTGTATAGGTATTGTCTATGAAATGGGATTTAATGTGTGAATAAATGCAAAGAATATGTTACCTTTTATCACTATGATATGATGTTTATAGATTTAAATAATCACATTAAATTTTATTCAAAAAAATTAGGTTAAATTTCAATCTTTTTCATTTGGTTTTAACGTCTCCTAAACCCCTTTTAAGTATACCTTGACAATAAGGATTTTTAATCATTGAGGGTCAGCAGAGATACTATAAATTGAATAAAGGCCCATAAATGGACCATGTTTTATATAATAACCCATAACATAAGAAAAATGACAAATATCATAATTTTATAAAATTTATATAAGCTAATAAATTATTAATTATTATAACATATCAGTAATATCAATTCATAGGACCATTTATTTCATGGAATATATTATTATATTAAGGTACAACTACCAACGGTATCTCACAAATGCTAAAAAAACCAGAAGAAATTTGATGCCCGGGGGTCTTGACCTTGTGACCACACCCCTAACCCAACCCTCCCGTACCACCCCAGCTGAGAAGGGGGATAAAATGTAAAGGTCATCACTATAACCCTTATAATTCATAAAAAATATTATAAAACATCCCAAAAATTTCAAGTAAAAATTTAAAACTTTTTTATAATATTATTTATCTCAAATTATGTTACATAAAATATTTTAAATATAATTTATTATATTATACAATTAATTAATTCAATACTATATTAGTTTTGTGCATGCATTTATAGTAATTATTTTTATACTAACATTTAGAAAAAACATAAATGATTAAGATATATATTTCATATTTCAAAATAGTATTTATAGTCAATCATATCCTATGTATAAAACTATATAAAAAATAATATAATAATTAAAAAGAAGGGAGTGACATGTTTGACATTTCCTGAACTAAACTACTTTAAAATTTTTAATCTCATGTAATGGTAAATAATTTCCATATTAAAAAACTTTTTCAGATAATGGGAAATCATTAATCATAAATTAAAATTCAATAATGTTTTAGGATCATTTTATAGTCATTATCATTCTATTTTTAACATTTATTATCATAGTTACACTTTTCGTGTTAAAAAAATTACAAATGTAACTATTCATATTGAAAAAATAAAAGGGACCTATTTAATAATTTTGTACCTCATGAATAATAATATGGAATACATTTCTAATATTTAAATGCAAAGAAGATGAATAATTTATTTAAAATTTAAAATGGAAAAATTTATTGAAAAATAATTTTTTATAAAAATGCATTTTTATAGATAAAAATGTACATTCACCAATATAATGAATATTTACTCTCAAACCAAAATTATTTATATTTTATCTATATAAATAGTTCATTATTAGCTTTTTGATAAAATTTCCTATATAAAACATATTTTTTTTTATAATGAAATTGAATTTTTTAAATATCATTATCAATATTCATCAAAAAATTAGTCATTTATAAAAATTATAAAAACAAATAATCCTAGGATCATTATATCGAGATGATTTAAAAAATAATATTATCATTATAAAATAAATTTCATTAATATTCCAAAAAATAATTGGGATAAGCCTGTCACAGGGCATGGACAAAAGAAATTATATTTTTTGTAGTGCCACACAGTGGCTAACTAGGGTTCTCTCTTGAGGAGCCTTTCTGTTTGGATCACATATTCCTTCAATATGTCCTAAAGAATATATTTTTTTCGTTTTTATTATCTATTAAAAAAATGACATTATTTTTTAGATTTTCATTATTTGAATATATAAACATTCATAGAATTTAATAAGATTGAGTTTATGATGAAAGAACATGGTTTTGGGGTTTATTTAGTGGTTCAATTAATATTATTCGTTATATTTTATTCTTAGAGTATGATAACTCAATATTGAAATCTAATTTTTCAATCCCCCTTCTTTTAATTATTTTAAATATCATAAGTCGCATGTTGTTGGGTATCAGCTCCCAATTAGGTACATTCACCTTGACCAAGAATACAGCTCAAGACTATCATAAAGTTTGAATAAATTTTAAGGGAAATTCAAGAGAAACTCGTCCTTCCATAATGCCAAGTCTCAGGGTTAGCCTTTAATATCTAAGAATGTGATATCACAATGGTGGATGGATGAAAAGCGAGAGAGAGAAATGATAGAGACAGTGGATAAAAAATAATTTATAATGATTGTTAAAATAATAATAATAATAATAATAATAATAATACTTATTATTATAATTAAAAAATTGTTTTTGAAAAAGGGTTGAAGAATAAAATAAAATTGTTTTAAAATAAGACTGTGACAATTAAAATAATAATAATAATAATTTTTTTAAAACTGATACTATTAATAATTATAAAAATAATAATTACTAAAATAAAATAATTGAGAAATTTTTTTTGGATGGATTGAGAAGAAAAAATGAATTCCTAAATAATACTAAAACTTAAATTACCATTCTAAACTAAGATAATATAATAATGACAATAAAATAAAAATGATGAAATTTGTGGGGAAGAGAGGATCACTAGCGGCCCGTGCCCTAGTTGGATCCCTCCTTTTTTTCGGTATTGAGAAAATGATTTGGGAAGGAGGCGAGAGCCTCCTTTTATAGGAATAAATGTTCCTCCACAAGTTTTTTCATTTTCGACCCATTAAATCATCGATTCAGAAGTGTAATTCTAATTGAATGGTTTTTATAAATTTGTTGTGTGTTCCACCATTGAATTTCTACTCATTTGGCCACCAGATTCAGGATATATGAATTTTTTATTGAGTCTTTCTTTTTCTAGATGAAGGTTTCTGGAAGCATCCTCTAAAAGATTAACATCCAATGACAAGATTATTGACTTCAAAACTCCCCCAATTTTTATAGGCATTTCATTAGATCCTAGTTCTATTTAATGTAAAATAATATCGATTTAAGGGGTTTAGGAAGAGATGTGGTTGCATTATGGTGGTGGGGTCCACAATATCCTCCCTGAAAACTGTTCAACTTCGTTGATTTTTTATGACATCTAGATGCTCTAATATGACCCTAGTCTAGAATATAAAATTAATGTATATAGAATAAGGATTATAAAAAAATGAATCACTTGATTTGGACTTATGTTTTTAGAAATGAGACCAAAATACTATTGACGTAAAAATCTTGTCAAAAATCCATAATTTTTAACATTTAACTATTTTTAACATTTTCATTTTATAAATAAAACTATGAATTATATTAATAAAACATTTAATTAATGGGTTTTATCATTGAAAAACATTAAAAAAATATTCATTACATGAATAAAATATGCACATAATTTTTCTCTGTCAAATACCCCCACATAAACCAAGATTATCCTCAAGAATAAAATCACATCATTGAAAGAAGAGGACCCCAATATATCAATATTCAAATTTCATGGAATATAATAAAAAATTATTTAATTTCAAATAAAAAATTAATATATCCACATGAAATATCAATATTTCTTATTTTCAAGGAAGAAAATAATTCAATTATTTTACATTTCCCCTTTGAAAATTGATGGAACATCTCATTTCATTCATTTAAGATCCCTTATTCATTATTATTAAACATGAAAAGTCATTATTTACCCTACTTTGGACTATTTTCGGACATCACGAATGATACTGTTCATGAAGAGTTATGCTAATATCATGAGAACCTTCTTCATATCTATAGGCTGATAAATGAACTACATTCACAACTTTGTAAAGAAAAAAGACACATAAAATCATCACGACTTGAAATAAAGAATCAAATGAATCTAAGCCATAAAGTTGGTTGATTACATAATAATTATGTCTATCAGAGAAGGGTTTTCTATTTGGAATAATTATGTTCTTAAAAAAAGTGTAATGAAATTCTCCACTTCAATGAAGCAACACCCACTACACCCAAAACTCAAAGTAATGTCATTGTCAAATTATGTGTATTGAATTATTTTTGTATCCTCATGAATATTTTTTTACTTTTGTATTTTTTAATTATTTTTGAAGTTAGGTTTAGATCAAAACTATTATCCATCACCTAACCACATAGGATCTGATGATTGTCAGTCTTGAAAATGGTGATTTTTGGTTCTCCCAAATCACAACCCATTTTCTCTTTTTTGTACTTTTTTTAAATTTTTCTAATTATTAATATTTCAAGAGGTAAAAATAGTGTATAATGAATGATTTCACAACCTTTTCCAATTATAAAAACAAATCCCACACCCATATATCTTACAATTTATAACATTATGTTGACCATGATTCCCTTTACCCCCACACATCAACTATAAAATATAATAAAAAAAATACTAAAATGGGGTTAGGAATGGGTAAAAATTTCTTGAAACGTGTCTCATCCCTACCAAGGAAATTCATGGTATAAATTCTCTAAAATAAATAATGATTTAGAGGTGGTATTTTAAGGAAAATTATATTTTCAATCGTTTCCACAATCATTTTAAATATGTGTTTACAATGTCATTGATTTGACATGTTTCAATAAGTGTTCTGGTTAGTTACATGTCCCATGATCGCTCAAGAAATCTCATTAAAATTAAATATAATATACATATTCATATCATGAATGATGGTTAGGGAATTTAATTTATATATAACAAATAATTCGTTCAAATCATGGGTCATAATTTCAATATCTATAATTAATATTTAAAAATTAAATTCTGAATTTCAATCATTTAATCATATAAACATTTAAATCCGTAACATGGAATAAATGGGTACCATTGAAACTCATGTCTCCACGATCAGTAAAGTAGAACAATATTCAAGGGTGGTAATTCAATTTTATCATTAATTCTCAAAACATGTTATGTAAAAAAGGGTAGAGTGTTTGAAAGATAAAACATTAAAAGTGAACTACATTTTCCCATGAAACTTATTCCTTCACCACCAATTTCTGAGGATTCCTTCTACTATTATGAACCTATAAAAGAAAAAAACTCAATTAAACTTTATGGAACATATTATTTCAGATAAAAAATGAGAGTGGGAGTGGGATGAATGCTACACTACATCAACGAAAAGAAATTGAAATCTAAATTCCTATAAAGATTGTAAAGATAAATGTTGGTATAATACCACAAGTGGGCCCTGAATTTCGACTTCCTCCAGAGGGAAGTACCAGCTATTGTAAAATGTCAAATGGAGGACGAATCTTCTTGGATTTGAACCACCACATATCAATTTCATAGCTTGTTATTCACCCTTGTTCATTAGGGATGATACATTCATAGAGTACACTCTATCCCCCCCTTTAAATTGAGGTTTAGCTTTCATTGGGGGGGTAGGATTATGTTAGAATCATCCTCATTCTTGGTTGATACTTGAGAAACAACTTCTTCTTTGTGAAGTGGTTCCTGAAGGTATGCTTCATTAAAATAATTGTCAGTGGGAAAGATACAGTGTAAATCTATTTGAATAAAATTAAAACATGAAGTATCTATATAAAATTATTCTCCACAAAATTAAGCAGCATTGTCATGGTTTCCTTGGGAAAATTCACTAAAATATTTTCTTGAACTTCCTTCAAAAAATATTCAACATGTCTAGGGAGCTCAATTTGTTCCTCAAAAAGGCCACTTACATGTTTTTTAACTCTATGGAATATGATTGATTGTATAATATTGTAAAATGAAAACCACTAAGAGTGATATATAATTTAGATTCAACAATTTTAGAAGAGATATGGTCAAATAATGGTTCAACTCCCTGATTCAGTTCAGCTTCATTATCAGCCTCAGTGGTAACTGCCTCTTTGAGTAATCTCTTGGTATATGTGGGTAGGTAGTTGGGATCATCCATCTTGACTTCAAATTCTAGTACATGGGTGGTGATTTTTTAGTGGTGTTGGATCTTATTCTTTCTATTGTACTGGGACATGAGGCATTTCATCACATTTAATCAATAATTATTCTTTTTATTGTATATGGGATTGATTCAATTCCTCTGGTTTTTCCTTTGGATTAGGTTTTGGTTTTTCAATTAATGCATGAATATAAACAAATTGTATTTCATCTTTCCCCATTAGTTTTTTAATTATTTATCTATGTTCATTCTCATGAACCCTTTTAAATTCTTATTCTTGTTATTGTTGATTTTGAACCTCTGAGTTATTTTTCCATGCATCATATTCTGAATTTTAACATATTATCAATGTTTTCTTTATTTTTTTTAAAATAAAATCTACCTAAGAAGTGGTAATTGAAATTTAATTAGAAAATTGATTAGATCCTTGGAAACAGTGACTATTTTGACATATCATTTTGTGAGGCATGAAAAAAAAGCAATTTTATTTTTCCTAGTGCAGTACAGTGGCTGACTAGGGTTGTATCTCTCAAATATCCTTTCAGTTTGGTAGAATCATTTATTATCTATCACCAAAACAATCTATTTTTTTTGTTTTTATTATTTAATTTAATCGAAGATAATGTTTTTTTGTGGATTTTTATTTTTTAAAAATATTATATTTCATTAAATGTAAAACGAATGAGTTGATGAAGAAACAACCTAGTTTTGCTGTTTACTTAGGGATAAATTCATTATTCACATTTGTATGATTGATTTTAATTTTTAACTGAAACATGAAATCTCATGTCTGAATCACTATTAATTTCTAGAAAATAAACATCTCGAGTCACATTCATTGAGGGATATCACTTAATTGGTGAAATTCACCTCATCCACACATACTACTCATGTCTATCACAAATTTAGAATAAATGTCAAGGAAATTTTAAGAACACCTTAAACTCCCCCTATAACAAGTTTGAGGGTCAGCCTCTCCTTTTCGAGAGTAGGAGATCACAACGGAGGATAAATGATGAGAGAGAGATATTATAAACGGATATACAAATAAATAATTAATAATTATTGTTAAAATAATATTAAAAATATTTAATATTATTATTGATATAATTAAGAATATTATTGTGGAAGAATTAGAGGGGGGGGGGAATAATATAGTATTAAAAAAACTTTTTGATAATTAAAATAATGATATTGATAATAATAGTAATATTATTATTAATAATATAATTATTAATATTAATACTAATAATAATTATAATAATACATATTATTAAATTAAAATAATTGAGAAAATGAATTGAGGGATGGATAGACAAATACAAATGCAAGGACTAATAAAATTTAAATTAAAATTAAAATTTAAAACTAAGACAAAAAGGAAATGAAAATAAATTGAAATGAAGAAATGAGGGGGAAGAAAGGAGAAGAAATGTCTTGAGACCCAGTGGGATCCCTCCTTGCATGTGGGTGATGAGCTGATGATTTGGGAAGGAGGCGGGATCCTCCTTTTATAAGAATAATTAATCATCCACAAGTAGTTTCATTTTTGACCCATTAATTCTATGATGAACACAATGAACCCTTATTGAAAATTGTTCATAATTGTGTTGGTTGTTCAGCCTCCATGTTCCATATCATCTAGCCACCTGATTTAGGTTTTATTAATTTTGGATTGAGTGTTGCTTTTTACGGGCGAATGTTCCAGGGAGATTCCTCCAAACGTATAATATCTAAGGGAAACTTTAATAACATCGAATGACCACAAAATATGTCATAGATACTCTTGTATATGTACTATTTCCATATAAGTTGAATAAAATCCATTTATGTTGTGTAGGATATAATGTGGTTCTGTTACAATTGTGGGGTCCACACAATCCACCTAGAAAAATATTCAACATTATTTATTTTTTATTTCTCTATATTCACGAATCATCCCCTAGTCCAGAAAAAAAATGAAGGAAATAAAATAAGGATTATAATAAAAAATAATCACTCAATTTGGAATTAATTATTTTTTATTAAAATTCCAAAATACCTATGATGAAAAAAGCAACTAGAAATCCATAATTATACACCTTACACAAATTTGATAGTTTGTATTCTATAATTAAAAATACCATTTATTTGAAAAATTTATATATATGGGTTTTATCATTGAAAAAAATTAAAATATCCACATTATTTTATCAAAATATATGTACAAAACTTTTCACTATCAAATACATCACACTTAATCCTTTTTTCTCCCTAACCATAAAATCTTAATATAGAAATCAGAGGAACCAAATGTTATCAATATTCAAATTTAAATTCAATATAATATAATAAATTTATATTTCAAATCAAATATTAAAAAATACACATAAAATATAAATTTGATTTTACATTTTTCAATGAGAAAATAATTCACATATTTTTATTTTCCCATTTAAAAATTGATTGATATTATCATTTTATTCATTCAAGTTCCTAGATTTCTTACTATTAAAAGAGTCATGTCATGATTTACCTCTCCTTTGATTATTTTTTCTCATCACTCTTGATACAATTCATGTATTGTTATTATCATATCATGAGAACATGATCCTTTTCAATAGGCAAGTAAATGAAATTATTTAAAAATATTTTAAAGACAAAAGACACATAAACTCATGAGGACTTCCAATGAAGGTTAAAATGACTCTTAGGCTTATGTTTGGTTGGATTTAATGATTTTAAAAATAATGGATCAATGGGGAGGTTTATCACTTATATACAATGCATGATATCATATATTTTAAGAAAATTATCCCCTTCAAAATAGCAACACCAACGTCCCAAAAACTCAAATTGAGGTTGTAGAGACCCGAAGATTAACGTACATGGACATTACATTAAATTTGCGGAATACTTAGTACATAACAAAAAACACACACACAAGGATCGTAGTAGTTTAGTTTCTTTGGAAACTCGGAATATAATCTTCTAATCGTGGTGAAAGATCTTCAAAATCTCCCATAATGATCTTCCTTTTTTTACCTCAAACCTTTCATTATATCCTGGGGAAAAGAAAACATAAAAGGGTGATCTCAAATGCGCAGTAAGGGTAAACAAAAGAAATATCAATCACATCATATACATAAGAACATTACTTTTGGAAATCTTAACCTGCAAAAGAGATCATAATTTCATAACATGGAGTAAATCATGGCAGTGAAATGTAATCACAATAATCATAACTTAAAACATGAAACTTTGTGTCATTCACACATAATCATAGAGAATCATTTCTTGTTAGTCAAGAATCATTTCCAAGACTATCTTAGTGGACAAAGTCCCTTTCTGAATCGAGTAACCCTCGTTTCAGTCCTGTTTCACTGAACTGGTATAACCTACCGTTCCAGCCCTGTCTATCTCATGAGATATAAAATCTTTACCCAATTCAATGGAGGGAGATATAGGCCCCACCCATCTCATAATGATACCATTCTTATGTGTTCCACAAAATCATAAATCATACATCATTGCATAACCCATGTAAAAAAAATGGGATTCTTAAACAACATGACATCATAAAACAATTCAAATAAGATAAAGGAAATCATAAAAATGTTTCCATCACAACATAATCAAATCCATGTAATAATAGGGATAAAAACAGAACCCTTTTATTATCTTAGATGGAAAATAATTTTGATAAAATACATGAACTTCATTCTTGAGGAAAATATTCTTTCTACTTCAAAAACACTTTTCCTTTCGTACTTTTGTTGGAAAAGTCAAAAAGTACCTCGTAAGAAAAAAAATGACAAAAGATTTCTTTCATATTCTTTACTAAAAACTCACCGAAGGGTAAAATTGGATTAAACTAGTGTAAGTGGATGGAAACAATATTACATATTGATGGAACATGGATGTGGATGATAAAATACACCCCGGTAAATACTTACGAATAAACAATCTCAGATAAAAATGAGATTGTGATATTTCCCTTACCTTAGGTCTGATTTCCTTCGTATGTGTCTGAACCTCCTCTTCTTTGAAGCGCCTCTTTGAGACCTCCTCTTAGGGCATAAAATTGGTCTTTGAGGAAGACCAGGACCACTAGGATGTTTCTAGGGAAGTGGAGAAGAGATTTTGGTAGGGGTTGGCCGAGCTTGAGTGCTCAAATTGGTGTGTGGAGGAGGGGGGGGGGAGGTGTCGTTTTATAAGGGAGGAGAGGGGCACCTTAGGAATATCTCAAAATATTATTTTATATTAAAGTCAAAATCGGTTTATAATGGTTCCAAAGGGTCTTATTTCGAATTTAAAGTGGGGATGGGTCGAAATCCTATCAACCAATAGGATTTAGACAAGTTTAGGGTATTATTTTAACCTTATCAATTAGATTTATCTCTAAGTTAAATAATTTAACTTTTACTGTGTCTTTTTGTTTTCTTTCACTATATGGTTAATACACATACTATAACATGACAAACGAACCCCAAATTGTTTATTATTAATATATATATCCTTATCTAAGTCATTTGGCCGAACCTTATATTTTTAGGAATAAAATAACAATTAATAATAAAATATTTGATTTAAAAACTATTTTGTGTCAATTTTGACACTATTTGATATATGATTTTTGTGAAAGTCATAACAGAATTATATGTTCGAAACAAGTTTATTAAATCAACACTAATATATCATAGTAACCTAGAAAATTAGTGTAAGTCATAAAAAGTCTCAAATTACATTCATTTGAGCATTTATAACATCAATTATGTTAATATTTCCTTAAAAGGGTAATTACTGCATCATCGTTGTGTCATAAATAAATTAATAAAATATCATTATGTAGGAAATCTTTTGATATTTATAATGAATATTTATAGTCGAATTTATCTTATGTATAACCCCATATTAAAAATGTTTTAGTTATTAAACTTTGATTTTAACTATTTTAACTATTCATTAAATAAAATAATATTAAATGTCATAATATAATCCAAGTGGACCTAAATGGTCATATTATATTCCTAAGGTTGTTTTTGGTCGAATTACACTTATCCAATAGAATTAGGACATGTGTTAGGGTAGTATTAATATCATATTTACCCTTAGTTACCCTATTTACTATTAACCGTGGTAAAAAAAAGTAAAAAGTTACTATTCACCAAAAATTATTTTCATCTCATTGATCCACATTGTAGTCCTTGATATTTACCTTGTCTGTCGGAATTTCGAAATTCGATTCACAGAAGCGGTAAAATTAATTTTTATGCAAAATTCAGTTTTTAACTTACCACTTAGTGGTTTCACTATTCATCAAAAATTGAAAGTTTTCAGAAAAATGCCAAAATTTCACCCTAAGCTATAATTGATATTCCGAATTCAAAATTGATTTCTTTTTTACAAAATTTCCAACATATAAGTTGCATTAATTAATTTTATAATTAATTTCTGCCGTCACAACAAATAGCGTGTTTTTAAGATATAATGACTATCAAAAGATTAACACATGTTTATGTCTGGTGTAAATGTGAAATTATATCCAATGACCAACATTGTATTGAATTGACAAAATATATTATAAATATACTTTAAAACCACTCAAATTAATAATTTATCACTATTAATTATTTCGATTAAAAAAGTTTTTTTTATTTATAATTTAGTAATTTTCACTATTTATCAGAATATGAATGTTAACCGAAAAGTACCAAAATTTCCCCTTAGGCTAAATTCGATACTCTGAATCAAAAAATGACGTCCATTTTGAGAGATAAAATTTCTAAAATTTTAAAAGGTGGTTATTACTATTCATTACGGCTTGTTTTAATAATATTTTAATAACATATCGTTGTTTAGTGAAACTCGGTATTGCGTACTACACACGCTATCGAGGAAGGTCGTGATTGCGTGTAATACAAGGCAAGTCAAGGATGCGTGTTGTGCAAGCTCCTTTTGGTGTAGCGTACAACACAAGACATTAATAAAATTAAAAAGAATATTTTTCATAAAATCTCGGGTTGTTACATTCTACCACCCTTAAAATGAATTTCGCCCTCGAAATTCGTCGGGGTTATAAATAATTTACTATTTGAAAGTTTCTTTAATAGAAAACCACATTGTAAAAATGAATATCAAAACCAATATTTAAAAACAAAAGTATGAAACGTAACGGTTACCCAAATAAACTAATCACTGGGTTTCCACATAGGTGAAAATATGGATATGGAAGAGAAATATAACCATCATGTTCTGATGGAGAGTGGTAGAGAACATGGCTATGGAAAATCCAGTAATCACAAATCCATAAATTTGTGACGATCTAAGGTACCATCTGATTCATCAGGTATAAGATCACTAGGACAACATTTTTGGTTTTCAAGATCATTTCCCTAAAGTTGAAAATTTGAATTAGAATAAATACTTTCTTTATTTTGGTACAATCTCACTGTTGTTCATGCCTTGAACAATTTCCACTTCATCTATTAAATACATGAAGTTGAATTTGTTATTCGTGAAGTGTTAGCAGATCATGTGATAGAATGACGGGTCATTCCATCTGTCTCAAACAAAAGGTTAGAAAAAATTATATACATAAGTCGATCTATAGTGAGATTAATCATATATGGTTCCTAAAATGGACTTATACTTCATATATCATACTGCTTAATATAATAAAACTAGTTTCTACTAAACATGGACTTCCTGTAGGCCAGTGGTAGGCTATAAAGGCTAGTCGCACTTCGGTTTTGGGTTCGATTCCCACAGCCTTGTCCGAAGCGATGGGATGTCGCCCGTCCAGCATGTTGTCCTTTTTCTATAACTACATTACTATAACATCCCATCAATAATATCGAAAAAACCTTCTATCCTTAAACAATACTCAATTTTGTCCAACATAATCCATTTCAATCTTTAGGCTTATCCATAATACTGCAGTCCTCTCTCAAAACATAGTGAAAATGATTACCAGAGATTTAATACCATCGTTGATCCCCATATATCATAAGATATATTTTGTTGGTCCCATTCCAAACATTCCAAGTCATTAATCTTGTACTATCTTGAATACCCATTGAGCCTTAGTGAAAACATGAATGTAGTTAAAAGTTAACACTTTCCACATACCATAATCCTCAAAATTCTATATACTCAAACCATGATATCAATTAGTCCTTATATCAATCATGAGCTCATGAATACTATTAAACATTTCATTTTCTCGTTTTCCCTTCATTATGTGCATATCATCTTATTTCCAAAAAAATATCTCAATCACTTTGAATACCACATCAATAAATATTGCAATACTCAATGATACAACATTATTTTGGAATCCCATTACATAAACACTTTATCATTCCACCACATCGTTGTCATATTCAACATTGCCAATAGTGATTGCATGTGACTTACCTTTGTCCTTTGCCTTCAGTGGTTTCTCATGTTGATCATCACTAACCCTTGGATTAGGGCATTTATTAGCATAATGCCCCATTTCCTTGCACTTGAAGCATTGAAGTGTTGGTGGTGCGTTCTCTGCAGTGTTTTCTTTGTTCACATCATTAGAAAACCTTTTTCCATTACTTCGACACTCAGCTACTCGAGGACCTTCTTTTCCACACTTAAAAAATTTTCTATTACCTTTAAGACAATCTCCACCATGATTCTTTCCACAGTTTGAGCATAAGGAAACATTCATCTTCTTTTCACCATTATTCTGATATTTCTCCTTGAACTCCATCTTTCGTTTCTTGTCAAAACCATGATATGGATATGTAACACCAACTTCCATTTCTACCTTGATTGCACAATGCACAATTTCTTCATAGCTACTGAAGTCTCTTATAGTTAATTCCCTTCGAAGACTTGGTTTCAAGCCACTGAAAAATCGATCAACATTACTTTCAGGTTGGATGATAATGCCAGATGCATACCTTGCAAGTCTTGTAAAATTCGCTTCGTATATACCAACAGATTCATCATCCTTTTTCTTTAGTTCAAGAAACTCCTTCTCCATCATTGTTCAAAGAATACGAGGGAAGTACTTATTGAAAAATAAGTTCTTGAACTCGTCCCATTCCATGGACTCAATTTCATCTCTTTGCCTTGTATTCTTGATAAGATTCCACCATTGATCAACTTCACCTTCAAAACGATATACTGCTAAGATGACTTTATCATGTTCAGAACATTGAAGAACTGAAAATATCTTTTCAGTGGTACTGATCCATTGTTCAGCAACAAGTGGATCAGAAGTCCCACGGAAAGAAGGTGGACGTTGCCTCATGAAGGACTCAATAGAATATTGTTCCCTTCTCTGCCCATTTGGAAGTCCAGAATGATTCATAGCTTGTGTAAGTATAGAAATAAGATTTTTTCACTCCATCTCCCATAACATTTGTTTGTTCAGGGGGGAAATCATTGCATTTTCCATTGCATTTCTCAACACGGTTCCTTCAGGTTCCAGCCATCGTCTAAAACCCAAAAATAATAGTGTGAGAGGAAAAAATCATGCTAGGGAAAACAACATTATAAAGGGGGAGTACCTTCAATATCTAACATCTTAGGTTTAATTCTATGATCATTAGCGTAGTTCTAGTACTATAACCTATACGTATACTTAACCTTAGGGACATCCCTAGACATACAGTAGAATTATCTCTAGGGATCTCACTAACGTTTTTGCATCCTAGTTTCCAAAGTTTGACTAAACCGCCCTCTGATACCAACTGTAGAGACCCGAAGCTTAACGTACATGGACATTACATTACATTTGCGGAATACTTAGTACATAACAAAAAACACACACACAAGGATCGTAATATTTTAGTGTCTTTGGAAACTCAGAATATAATCTTCTAATCGTGGTGAAAGATCTTCAAAATCTCCCATAAAGATCTTCCTTTTTTTACCTAAAACCTTTCTTTATATCCTGGGGATAAGAAAACATAAAAGGGTGAGCTCAAATGCTCAGTAAGGGTAAACAAAAGAAATATCAATCACATCATATACATAAGCAAATAACTTTTGGAAATATTAACCTGCAAAAGAGATCATAATTTCATAACATGGAGTAAATCTTGGCCGTGAAATGTAATCACAATAATCATAACTTAAAACATGAAACTTTGTGGAATTCACACATAATAATAGAGAATCACTTCTTGTTAGTCAAGACTCATTGCCAAGACTATCTTAGTGGACAAAGTCCCTTTCTGAATCGAGTAACCCTCGTTTCAGTCCTGTTTCACTGAACCGGTATAACCTACCGTTCCAGCCCTGTCTATCTCATGAGATATAAAATCTTTACCCAATGCATTGGAGGGAGATATAGGTCCCACACATCTCATAATGATACAATTCATATGTGTGCCACAAAATCATAAATCATACATCATTGCATATCCCATGTAATAAAAATGGGATTCTTAAACAACATGACATCATAAAACAATTCCTATAAGATAAAGGAATTCATAAAAATGTTTCCATCACAACATAATAAAATCCATGTAATAA
This sequence comes from Viscum album, assembly GCA_963277665.1. Taxonomy (NCBI): domain Eukaryota; kingdom Viridiplantae; phylum Streptophyta; class Magnoliopsida; order Santalales; family Viscaceae; genus Viscum; species Viscum album. Next base: position 962,499,570 of record OY728133.1, on the reverse strand, counting down.
TAGGGATAAAAACAGAACCCTTTTATTATCTTAGATGGAAAATAATTTTGATAAAATACTTGAACTTCATTCTTGAGGAAAATATCCTTTCTACTTCAAAAACACTTTTCCTTTCTTAACATGTCATACAATTTTAAACTAAAAGAAGTTGATTAAAAATAAACATGAATACTTGTAAAGGAAGCTTCTTGGAAATAATGTTTTAGAAATCCATTCATGCCGTATAAGTTAAAAAAACATTCTTCGTACTTTTGTTGGAAAAGTCAAAAAGTACCTCGTACGAAAAAAACGACAAAAGATTTCTTTCATATTCTTTACTAAAAACTCACCGAATGGTAAAATTGGATTTAAACTAGTGTAAGATGATGGAAAAAATATTACATATTGATGGAACATGGATGTTGATGATAAAATACACCCCAGTAAATACTTACCAATAAACAATCTCGGATAAAAATGAGATTGTGATATTTTCCTTACCTTAGGTCCGATTTGCTTCGTATGTGTCCGAACCTCCTCTTTTTTGAAGTGCCTCTTTGAGACATCATCTTAGGGAATAAAATTGGTCTTTGAGGAAGACCAGAACCTCTAGGATGTTGATAGGAAAGAGGAGAAGAGATTTTGGCAGGGGTTGGCCGAGCTTGAGGGCTCAAATTGGTGTGTGGAGGAGGGGGAGGAGGTGTCCTTTTATAAGAGAGGAGAGGGGCACCTTAGGAATATCTCAAAATTTTATTTTATATTAAAGTAAAAATCAGTTTATAATGGTTCCAAAGGGTCTTATTTTGAAGCTAATGTGGGGATGGGTCGAAATCCTATCAACCAATAGGATTTAGACAAGTTTAGGGTATTATTTTAACCTTATCAATTAGATTTATCTCTAAGTTAAATAATTTAACTTTTACCGTGTCTTTTTGTTTTCTTTCACTATATGGTTAATACACATACTATAACATGCCAAACGAACCCCAAATTGTTTATTATTAATATATATATCCTTATCTAAGACATTTGGCCGAACCATATATTTTTAGGAATAAAATAACAATTAATAATATAATATTTGATTTAAAAACTATTTTGTGTCAATTTTGACACTATTTGATATATGATTTTTGTGAAAGTCATAGCAGAATTATATGTTCAAACCAAGTTTATTAAATCAACACTAATATATCATAGTAACCTATAAAATTAGTGTAAGTCATAAAAAGTCTCAAATTACATTCATTTGAGCATTTATAACATCAATTATGTTAATATTTGCTGAAAAGGGTAATTACTACATCATCGTTGTTTCATAAATAAATTAATAAAATATAATTATGTAGGAAATCTTTTTATCTTTCTAATGAATATTTATAGTCGAATTTATCTTATGTATAACCCCATATTAAATATGTTTTAGTTAGTAAACTTTGATTTTAACTATTTTAACTATTCATTAAATAAAATAATATTAAATGTCATAATCTAATCCAAGTGGACCTAAATGGTCATATTATATTCCTAAGGTTGTTTTTGGTCGAATTACACTTATCCAATAAAATTAGGACTTGTGTTAGGGTAATAGTAATATCATATTTACCCTTAGTTACCCTATTTACTATTAACCGTGGTAAAAAAAAGTAAAAAGTTACTATTCACCAAAAATTATTTTCATCTCATTCAACCACATTTTAGTCCTTGATATTAACCATGTCTGTCGGATTTTCGAAATTCCATTCACAGAAGCGGTAAAATTAAGTTTTATGCAAAATTCAGTTTTTAACCTACCACTTAGTGGTTTCACTATTCATCAAAAATTGAAAGTTTTTAGAAAAATGCCAAATTTTCACCCTAAGCTATAATTGATATTCCGAATTCAAAAATGATTTCTATTTTACAAAATTCCCAACATATAAGTTGCATTAATTAATTTTATAATTAATTTCCGCTGTCACAACAAATAGCGTGTTTTTAAGAGATAATGACTATCAAAAGATTAACACTTGTTTATGTCTGGTGTAAATGTGAAATTACATCCAATGACCAACATTGTATTGAATTGAAAAACTATATTCTAAATATACTTTAAAACCACTCAAATTAATAATTTATCACTATTAATTATTTCTATTAAAAAAGTTGTTTTTAATTAAAATTTAGAAATTTTCACTATTCATCAGAATATGAAAGTTATCCGAAAAGTACCAAAATTTCACCTTAGGCTAAATTCGATACTCTGAATCAAAAAATGAAGTCTATTTTTAGAGATTAAATTTCTAAAATTTTAAAAGGTGGTTATTACTATTCATTACGGCTAGTTTTAATAATATTTTAATAACATATCGTTGTTTAGTGAAACTCGGTATTGCGTACTACACACGCTATCGAGGAAGGTCGCGATTGCGTGTATTACAAGGCAAGTCAAGGATGTGTGTTGTGCAAGCTCCTTTTGGTGTAGCGTACAACACACGACATTAATAAAATTAAAAGAATATTTTTCATAAATTCTCTGGCTGTTACAGAGGTCATGATCAAATTATGCATAATGAATGATTGTTTCCCCTATAGAATATTTATTATCATTTGTAATTGTTTTTGGTTTTTCGAATGTTATGATTAGATCAAACCTCACATGAAACACCAAACCACATACGAATAGAATACCTTCTATAAGGAAAATATTGATTTTTTTTCACCAAAATCATTTCCCATTTTTCACTTTTATTGGTTTTTTTCAATTTTTGTCATTTTTTAATTCAAGAAGGGAAAAAAATTGAATTTAATGAATTATTCCAAAACCATTTCTAGTTATCACAATAGGTCCCCCACATTTCATCCTTATAATTTATATCATTTAATCAACCATGACTCCCTTTACACCCACACTTAATCATTAAAAAGTCATAAAAATACTTGGATGATTGTATGAATGGGTAAAAAGTGATTATAACATTGATCATTCCATAAAAGTTCATTCATGGTCTCCATTAGAAAAAAAGGATTGAAGTTAACCTATTATATTAAGGAAAAGTAACTTTTCAACGGATTCCTAAATAATTTTAAATGTGTTTTTGTAGAGTTATTGATTTGACAAGTTTCAATACAAGTTATGGATAGATACATGTCCCATGATCACTCAAGATATATGCTAAAAATTGAATAGGATGTACATCGTTTGGAAATCCTCTTGGGAATGAGTCATGTGATTTAGAAAAATCACTCACGACATGATTAATAATAATAAATCATTTCACATAAAATATATGAAATTCATTTAATGAATGGTTCTTAGGGAATTTCATTTATGTTAATCAATTTATTCCATCAAATAAGGGTCATCATATCAAATAATACTCTTCATATTTTAAAATTTAATTCCCCATTTCCATCCTTTAATCATTTCAATAATGAAATATAAGACATGGAATCACTAGGTTCTTGCGAAACTCTTATGTCATAGATTAGTCAAGTGAAGAATAATTCTAGTTTGGGCATGCAATTTTACCTTAAATGCTCAAACGATTTTGTGGAAAAAAATTTATAGAGATTATAATATAAAACACAGAAAGTCAACTCCCTTTTTCAATGTAACTTATTCCTTCCACATAACCTTTTAGGGCTCCCTTATACCATTAAAATCCTATAAATTAAAAAATATGAATTGAGTATAAGGATCTTGTCATTTAATCTCAATGATATTGACGGATTGTAAAGCATGCTACACAACTTCTAAAAAAATCAACATCTAAACGGTTAGGTCTCAAATTTTCTGTTTATTATTTATAATTATTATATTTAATTATTTTGAAACTGAGCGGGAAGACAGAATAGCATTCTGAGGTCCAGTGAACCCGGAATGGTGGATTGAACTTTTTTAAGTTAAGTGAGTCGGCACTTGTGCGCGATTGTGGCAGTTTCCAAATGGATGCCTGGATTAAAATTTTGAGTGCAACGTTGCGTCCGGGACGACGACATTATATAAGAATGAGGCTATCCTCGACTGGTGCGGGTCGAGGGAAAAAGTTAATTTTCAGACGTTTTATGTAAAATAAAATAAAATAAAATAACATGTTTATTTTATTTCATTTAGGGAAACATCCACTGCAGCGCGGTAACGGCGCAATTGTTACCTAAATTAATGGCACGTCATAATAAATTCAAAATGGTGAGTCAACTTCATTAATGTTGACGCTTAAATTAAATGCCATCATCTTTCCCCTTTTTAATTGCTTAAGAAATTGTATGTCCTGGGAAACATAGAGAGAGGAACCTTTGCAGAATCCACGACGTGTTGGAGCAAATTCTTGACAAAAAATGACAACGGATCGAAACCTAGGATCGTTGTGCCAATATTGAAGGATCTCGAAAGATATGGCAGCATGATGGCTTCATCAACGATCGATCCCGTTGAAAGGTAGGGTTTGTTATTTCAATTTATTTTTTCCCATATTTGAGTTTAAACAACGAATGCGGATCAACCATGAACAAGTTGATCCGTGTATTCGTGCATTCATGTGGGAGGGTTTTCATTGGGATGGTTTTGGGGATTGATACATGCGTTATGTTTTTGTTGATTTTCGCTCCATTTAAGCCTATTAACAGGAGAGAATCAATTCCGTGACGAACAAAGGTGAAGGTTCGTTCCTCATTTTGTTTATTTTGATATCCCCCCCTTCTATCCTCACACGTTCTTCGCGTTCGTTGTGGGGTGACGGAAAACGGATCGTTGCACATCCATTATTCGACACAACGATCCCAAATCTAAGTTTCGACACCGCAATGCCCTTTTGGAGGTTCGGCGACGATGGCAGACGGCAAATCAGACCGGATCAGAAAGAGCGTTCTTCAAGCGTTCTTTGTGCGGGAAGATCAAAACAGTTTTTCGGAGCCAACCGAAGGCCCAAAAATGACAGAAGCGGCATCGTGGTGTCGGGACGACCAGAACCTAGAAGTTTTGTGGTGATCGGATGGACGGATTGATGATCGTAGCACCACGGGAGGTGCAACGGCGAAGGGAGTCATTTTTTGGATATTTCTAGAATACATGGCACATACTTCCGAAGAAAACACCGTGTAGTTCTAGCAGTGGCAGCTAGGGTTTCAGGGTCATAGAAGAATCACACGGAAATTGACCCCAGTCACACGGCATGTTGGACCTTCCCCAAAATTTGGCGTGTACTTTGGGTAGTACACGGACATAGGATGATATACATGGCTACAGGCGGCACGACAGATACAGCCTAGTAGAGGCGGCTACGTAGATCTCGACATGTATCCTGGGGATACATGGACACAGGATGGAGTACACGACCATGCATTCCATCACACATCCTGGCGAGGGCAACAACGTGGGGCACCCCATGTGCAGATTGCGCGGGTTGGAGTACACGGGTTGGTGACCGTGTACGGGAACAAGGCCAGAGTACACAGAGCCAACCCTAGTGACCTAGACACGACATGTATAATGTTTTCTACACGACCAGCCTCACGACATGGACCGTTGTACACAGTCAGTAACTGAGGTCGGACAACACGGCATGTATCATTTCTACATGTCGTGTTCTTTTTAGAAAACGGCTTGGTCCTTTTGTTAACCGTGCCTGGAACATCTTTCATTTGGGTTAGTTCCCCTTCTCCTTGTTCCCCTAAAGGTCAGTCATCATTCCCTCAAGCAGGACTGTGATCCCTTCAACATGCATTTCTATGATAGAGTCAGGAATCCATCCGAGAGGCCCGTATCGAGATCCTCTATCCATTCCAGTCCCTAGGTAGAGTCAGGCATCGACGTGACCAACTCTCCTTGGGCGTTGATCCTCTAAATAGCATGTGAATTCCGGATGAGTCGCATTTTCTGCCATGGCCCTGGCAGTGATCCTTTTTTGTGTATCGAGAGCTTTCCCACTCATGAGTGTGTCTCCCATAATGAGTGCTTCTATCTATTGTAACCCTTCCACTCCGAAGTTTGTCTCCCGTAATGAGTGTATCCATCTCTTGTGATGGTTCCCGATGGACAGCTTTTCCCAGACGAACGTCATCAGAGCTATAAGACTCGTGGAGTGTGTTTCTCCCAGAACGAGCGCATCACGGAATCTTCGGACGGAATCCCTTGCGGGGGTATGCGGTCAGGTGACATGTTTCTAGACCACAAGTCTGCGGTTTGAGTATATTTAGTTTTTTATATGTTCTGTAAACATATACTATGCATAAATGATTGTACCTTTACTTTGTCTATTTCGTTGTGGTTTTTGGGGTCCTCTACTTAGTGTTGTCATACTCACCCCTAAACGGGCTTTGCCCGCACATCTGGTGTCTTGTGCAGATGAGAAAACTTTTGACAGAGTTTATGGCAGACCAAGACAGGACTGAACTTTCAGAGTTCCCTACAGGCCGAGGCATTCCTACGGCTACGAGCAGCAGTCGTAGTACCTTTGTGCATACAGGTTAGACTTTGCAGTTTTTTTCATACACTTTTTTTTGTGGGGTTGTATTATGGCCCAGTTTACTTTTACAGTACTCTACCTTTCTTCATACTCTATTGGATGGGTTTAGTTTTAGGCATGCATTTTTTTTCTTTAGTGTTTTTACATTTCAGCATTTGTGGGCTTGGATATGTGTGCGTGTGTGCATATACTTTGGCAATTAATCCCATGTTATTGATATGCCGACTCGGTGCTAGTCACCAGCCTCTGGCCTATTGAAGGGAGTCTTAGGGAGTCACAGCGCGGGCCCCACTAGGATGAGTCATGATAGAGTGGTATCAGAGGAGGTTGGATCTATAATAGGATCAAGAGTCTGTGAGTTTGGTTTGGGAAAATGGAGTTGAGTGTTTCGGGTTTGACATTCAGGCCAGAGACTCCAGTGTTGGTGTGGCGGCTGACGTATCCGTACATTAGGGCTCTGATAACTTGTACTTCGACTCGGTACATTAACACACTGGTTTCGGGGGGGGGGGGGAATAAAGGTTACATGCATTATATAGGAATGGGTTGTGTTTTCCATGTCCTTGGTGTCAGATATCCAGATATACTCATTCATCGTGACACATCTTGTTTCTTTATAGGATTCCCTCGTGACGCGTACCCGCTAGGATTCAGCAACACTATCACGAGGATGACCCCCTCAGTGACGAGGCTTCGATACAAGGACCATCTCCCCAAGCATTTCCACCAGGTGGTGCACCTTCTATACCACCAGTGCAGTTTCCAGTGGTACCTGTAGTACCGACTGGCAAGGAGAGCAGGCTTAGCGCACTCCACGAGTTTCAGAGACAAATACCCCTCAGGTTCTGAGGTGAGCCCGAATCTCAGGCAGCTATGGACTGGCATGAGGCAGTGACCAGAGTTTTCCATCTAGTGAGGACCCCTGCAGACCAGATGGTGATCATAGGAGCGAGCCTTCTTCAGGATTCGGCGGGACGATGGTAGAGTCTAACCACGCAGACTCATGACGAGGAGACTCTTTTGAGGACATAGTTTGAGTGAATATTTATGGAGGAGTTCCCTCCAGTTACGCTGAGAGATTTGCGCTTCCAGGAGCTTCTTCAGCTCTAGTAGGGCAGTATGACGGTGGCTTACTATTTATCGAGGTTCACCAACCTCGCCAGGTATTCGATGGATATGGTCAGGGATCAGTATGTCAGAGCTCGGACCATCGAGCGAGGTCTATGGCATGACATCCGATCTAGTGTCGTGCCTCTATGCATTTCGACTTTTGTTGGAGTGCTCGAGAGGGCTTGGGTGATCGAGAGATTCTTGGAGGAGCAGAGACAACCACTGGTAGTCAGAAGCAGGCAGAGAGGTGCAGAGACACCGGCAGCAGGGAGCTGACATCTTGCACAGGGATCTGGACGTCGGAGACATCATAGGAGGACCCAGGATAGGGGATCGATATTCCAGGGCTCTCAGGATGGATCCAGTCAGCCTAGGGAGAAGCGATGCTACACATGCTTCGGTAGAAGGCATCTCGCTAGTGATTTCCTGACACGTCGAGCTACTGACATGGAAGTGGTGGATGTACTACTGAGGCAGAGGTAGAGAACGGAGCAGGCAGATCCGCCAGGCGGCAGACATAGAAGAGGAGCAGGGAGAGCTGCGGGTGTTGGCAGACGCTTCGACTTACTTCCACCACCACCCCCAGGAGGTCCGCACCAGGCTCAGGGAGCTGGGGGATAGGGATAGGGATAGCTGCATGCGTTCGAGGCGTACGACCCAGGGGTTCCAGAGATGATTTGAGGTATGATACGTGTCTTTTATACCTTAGTTGTCGTACACATAGACACAGGTGGCAGTCATTCCCATATATCCATATGTCTTGTTAAAAACCTCGAGATTCTGGTTGAACCTTTGACTCGATCCTTACACTTGGAGACACCTACGGGAGGAGACTCGATGATCAAACACCTTTGCAGAAAGTGTGATCTTACCCTTGGAGGCGAGAGTTTCAGTTAGAACCTAATGGTGGTAGCGTCAAGGCCTTACGACATCATTCTCGTTATAGATTGGCTATCTTCGGTCCAAGCCCAGATTGACTATTTTAGGTGAAGAGTGTGGTGTGTCCACCATGAGGGGTCATGGTTTTCCTTTGTCAGAGAAAATGAAACCCATGCAGCACAAGATGGGATCATGCATAGGAGGGTGCAGCCGATCACTCATGAGTTGTCTAACCTTACCCTCAGAGTAGTAGATGTTGTGAGCTCTCTGTTCCTAGCAGTGGTTGTGGAGTATGGGGACGTCTTTCCCGAAGATGTTCCTTGACTACCTCCCCATCGGGAAATCGACTTCTGCATCGACTTACCCCCGGGACGACACCAATTTCCTCGTCAGCTTATCAGATGCCTCCCATAGAGCTTCACGAGCTAAGGGTGTAGTTGGAGGATTTGCAGGGAAAGGGTTTCGTAAGACATAACGTCTCACCCTGGGTGGCCCCAGACTTGTTTCCCAAGAAGGAAGATGGGAGATTGAGGTTGTGCATGGATTACCGGTGCTTGAACCAGGTGACGGTGAGGAACAAATATCCCCATACAAGGATCGATGACTTCTTCGATCATTTAAGAGGGGTACAGTGGTTCTAGAAGGTTGACCTTCGATCCGGCTATCACCAGGTATGAGTACGGGAATATGATATACCAAAAACGTCTTTCAAATGTCACTACAGTCACTATGAGTACTTGATGAATCCCTTTGACGTGACGAACGCCCCAGCTGTGTTCATGGGTATAATGAACCGGATCTTCTAGAAGTACATGGACCAATTTGTAGTGGTCTTCATCAACGACATCCTTATGTACTCAGCGTCAGAGGAGGAGCACGCGATACACCTTCAGATGGTTCTGGACGTACTTCGGGAGCACCAGATTTATGGAAAGCTCTCGAAGTGTTAGTTCTAGATTCACGAAGTCCACTTTCTGGGACAAGTAATATCGGAAGATGGAGTGGTTGTGGACCTAGCCAAGGTGGCGGCTGTGTTAGAATGGGAGCCACCTCGGAGTGTAATGGAGGTGCAAAGCTTCCTTGGGGTGGCAGGATATTACCGGAGGTTCATTTCTGACTTCTCCCAGATATCATCATTGATAAAGGCCTTGACCAGGAAGAGGAAACCCTTTGTATGGACATATAAGTGCTAGCAGGATTTTGAGCAGCTGAGACAGATTTTGACGAGCGCCCCAGTCATGAGATTGTCGGAGGAGGGTGTCGGGTATGTTGTTTTCGGCGACGCATCAGGGGCCGGGCATGGTTGTGTCCTGATGCAGCGGCATACAGTGATTGCTTATGGTTCGCACCACCTTAGGACTCATGAGAATAACTTTGTGACCCATGATCTCGAGTTGGTAGTGGTAGTCTTCTCATTGAATATGTGGTGACACTACCTTATGGGCCAGAGGTTCATTGTCTACTTTGTCCACAAGAGCCTCAAGTACATCTTCTCACAGAAGGATCTGAATCTGAGGCAGAGGCGTTGGCTAGAGTTCATCTAGGTCTATGATTTCAAGATCATCTATACTCCTGGTAAGGGGAAGAATGTGGTAGACGCTCTTAGAAGAAGGTTGAGCTCACAGCTGTTGAGTGAGGCGACATATTAATTAGCTGCATTACAGTTATCCTTTGTGGATGGAGAGGATAAAAATTACCTATAGTAGATGGTTGTCACCCCTCCTCCCTTACAACGACTTAGGGAGTCACAACTTGGGGATGTCGAATGTGTGGCCTTACGTGCTCAGTTATCCACATGACATGCTACTGAGGGATATTATCAAGGTGGGGAGCACATACTTCCATTCAGAAGACGCATTGTTGTACCAGTGGAGTTGCAGGAGGAGGTCCGGAGGGAGTTCCATACATCCCCTTTGGTGGTACATCCTAGAGTGGAAATGATGTACCAGGACCTCCAACGTCAGTTCTGGTGGTCAGGCATGAAGAAGGTATCAGCAATGTTCGTTTCTTGATGCCTCACATGCCAACATGTGAAGGCTGAGCACCAGGTTCCAGAAGGGTTAGCTCACCCCTGGAAGTTCTAGTGTGTATGTGGGATGGAATATCAATGGAAATCGGGACGGGCTTACCACAGACGTCCATGGGGCATGATTCCATCTGGGTGATCATTGACTGACTCACAAAGTTGGCCCACTTCCTAGCTATCAGGGAGAAGAGTTCCGTAGAGAGCTTGGGACACCTCTATGTACAAGAGATAGTTTTGCTTTATGGCGTCCCCTCGACTATAGTCTCAGACTGAGATACCCGCTTCATATCCCGGTTGTGGACGGGATTGTAGGAGGCTTTTGAGACTCAGCTACGCTTGCGCACAAAATTTAATCCCCAGACAGATGGTCAGACGTAGAGGACCATTCGGGTTCTGGAGGATATGTTGCGACCCTGTATCATGGACTTTGGTCGCAGCTGGGAGGACCACCTACCACTGGTGGAGTTTGTGTACATCAAAATCTACCACTCCACCATCGATATGGCACCGTTCGAGGCCTTGCACGGGAGACCCTTCCAGTAACCGCTTTGATGGACCAATCCCGGAGAGTCATCACTCATGGGTCCAGAGTAAGTGCGAGCTACCACATAGAAGGTGAAGATCATCTCGGAGTGGATGAAGACTGCACAGAGCCGGCAGAAGTCTTATGCTGACAGACAACAGAGACCTCTGGAGTTTGAGGAGGTCGAGCACATCTTTCTTCAGGTCTCACCTCGACGAGGGTTGCAAGGATTTGGCCGAGGCGACAAGCTATCTCTGAGGATCGTAGGACCTTTCCAGATCTTAGGCAGAGTTGGTGAGGTGTCGTACCGCCTGGCTCTACCGCCCCAGTTGCATCAGGTATATGATTTCTTCCACATGTCGCATCTGAGGAGGTACGTGCATGACCCATCACACATTATCGACTGGGGCGAGCTGGACATCGAGGAGGGAGTGACCCTTGCCGAGTACCTAGTATAGATCAACGATCGGAAGGAGAGGATCCTTCGTGGGTGATCGATTCCCTTAGTTCTTGTCCAGTGGCAGCATGAGAATCTTCATGACAGCACATGGGAGTGGGAGGCCCAGATCCGTGCCTAGTACCCTCATCTTTTTGAGTATCCTTTATTTTGGATTTTTGGGGATGTAAAGCCCCAATTTGGGGAGAATTTAATGTCTAGGATTTTCCGTTTATTATTTTTAAATGTTATATGGAATTATTTCGAGACCGGGCGCGTAGACAACACATCATTCCGAGGTCCAGTGAGCCCGAAATAGTGGTTTCATCTTTTTTTAGTTAAGTGAGTACGGACATGTGCGCGGTTGTGGCAGTTTCCAAACGGATGCCCGGATTAAAAATCTGAGCACACCATTGCGTCCGGGACGACGAATTTACCTTAGAATGAGGCTAACCTCGACCGGTGTGGGTAAAGGGAAAAGTTAATTTGCAGACGTTTTACGTAAAATAAAATAAAATAAATTAACCATTTTATTTTATTTCAGTTAAGGAAATCTGCTGCAGCGCGGTAACAACGCAGCTATTTCCCAAATTAATGGCACGTCATAATAACTTCAAAATTGTGAGTCAACGTCATTAATGTTGCCGTGTAAATTAAATGCCAACTTGTTTCCGCTTTTTAATGGGTTAAGCAATTGTATGTCCTCGGAAACGTAGAGAGAGGAACCTCTGCAGAATCCACAACACGTTGGAGAAAATTCCTGACGAAGAATGGCAACAGATCTAAACCAAGGATCATTGCACCGACGTTGAAGGATCTCGACGTAAATGGCAGCACGACGCCTTCGTCAATGATTGATCCCTTCAAAAGGTAGGTGTTGTTATTTCAATTTATTTTTTTCCCCGTATTTGAGATTAAATGTCGAACGCGGATCAACACCGAACAAGTTGATCCGAGGATTCATGCATTCTTGCGGGAGGGTTTTCTTTGGAATGGTTTTGGGGAATTGAAGCATACTCTATGTTGTTGTTGATTTTTTCTCCATTTAACCCTATTAACAGGAGAGAATCAACGTTGGGACGAACAACAGAGGAGGTTCATTCATCATCTTGTTTATTTGGATTTCCTCCCCCTTCTTTCCTCACGCACTCTTCACGTTCATCACGGGGCGATGGAAAACGGATCGTTCCACATCCGTTCTATGATGCAACGATCCAAAATCAATGGTTCGACACTACAACGACCTTGTGGAGGTGTGGCGAAAATGGAATATGACAAATCAGACCAGATCAAAAAGATCGTTCTTCGAGCGATCTTCGTGATGGAAGATCGTAACTCTTATTCGGAATTGACCGGAGGCCCGAAAATGAAGGAAGCTGCTTCGTGGGGTCACGGAGACCAGAATATGGATGTTTTGCGTCGATAGGATGGCTGGATCGATGATCAGAGGACCCCAGGAGGCGCGCTGGCGAAGGGCGCCGTTTCTGGAAATTTCTGGAATACACATTGTGTACATCCGAAGAACACGCAGTGTAGTTCTGGCAGTGGTGCATAGGGTTTCGGGGTCAGAGATGAATCACACGGCGTGTGACCCCTGTCACACACCGTGTTGGACCTTCTCCGAAACTCGGCGTGTACTTTGGGTAGTACACGGACAAGGAATGATATACATGGATTCAGGAGGAATGGTGTGTATAGCTCGAAAGAGATGGCTATGCGGAGCTCGGCATGTATCCCAGGGATACACAGATACGGGATGGAGTACACGACCCAGTACTACATCACCTGGCCAGGCGAGGTGAACAGCGCGGGTCACCCTGTGTGCCGATTGCACGGGTTGGAGTACACGGGTTGGTGACCGCGTACGACCACATGGACAGAGTACACAGAGACAACCCCAGTGACCTAGACACGATGTTTACTCCATACTACACACCTTGTATAAATTTTTCTACACGACCACCCTCACAACACGGACCGTTGTACATGGGCAATACCCGGGGTCAGACAACACGGCTTGTATCACATCTACACGCCGTGTAATTTTGGAAATTGGCATGGTCCTTTTGTTCACCGTGCCTTGAAAATCTTTCATTTGAGTTAGTGACCCTTATCCTTGTTCCCTTGAATGTCATGCATCATTCCCTCGTGTAGGATTATGATCCTTTCAGCAGGACATTCTGTGATAGAGTTAGGCATCCATCTGAGAGGCCCGGATCAAGATCCTCTATCCATTCTAGACCCTAGTTAGAGTCAGGGATTGATATGACCATCTCTAAATGAGCATTGATCCTCTACCTAGCAGCTGAATTCTGGATGACTTGTGGTATCCTCCATGGTCCTGGAAGGGATCCTCATCTGTGTATCAAGATCCTTCCCACTCAAGAGTGTGTCTCCCGTAATGAGTTATTCTATCTATCGTAACCCTTCCACTCAAGTTTGTGTCTCCCATAATGAGTGTATCTATCTCTGATGATGGTTCCCGACGAATAGCTCTTCCTAGATGGACGTCATCAAATCTATAAGACTCGTGGAGTGTGTTCTCCCGAAACGAGCGCATCACAGAATCTTAGGACGGAATCCCTTGCGGGGGAATGTGGTCATGTGACTTGTTTTGAGACCACGAGTCTGGGTTTTGAGTATATTAGGTTTGTTTATATGTGATTTAAACATATACTATGCATAGATGGATGTACGTTTACATTGTGCATTGCTTTGTGGTTTTTAGGGTCCTCTATTGAGTGTTGTAATACTCACCCCGGCACGGGCTTTGCCCGCACGTTTGGTGTCTTCTGCATTCAAGCAGACATTTGACAGAGGCCAGGGTGGACCACGATAGGACCGAGATTTCTGAGTTCCGTACAGGACATGGCATTCCTACAGCTACGAGATGCAGTCCCAGTACCTTTGTGCTTACTGGTTGGTCTTTGCAGTTTTTTTTTTCAGATTCTTGTTTTTTGTGGGCTTGTATTCTGGACCAATTTACTTTTACGGTACTCTACCTTTCTTCGTAGTCTGTTGGTTGGGTTTAGTTTTATGCATGCATTTTTTGTTCCTTAGTGTTTTTACCTTTTAGGATTTGTGGGATTGGAGATGTGTGGGTGTGTACATGTACTTAGGCAATGCCTCCCATGTTAGTGATATTCCTACTCGGTGCTAGTCACCAGCCCCTGGCCTATTGGAGGCGGGATTGGGGAGTCACGTCACGGGCCCCACTAGGATGGGTCATGACATAAACTCCAAGAAATAATGAATAGATAAATCATTGTATGATCCCCCTTGTGGGCCCAGAATTTTGGCTGCCTCTAGAGGGATGTACCATCTATTATCCAATGTATGGTGGAGGATGAAGCTTCTCTAATTTGAGCTCCCACTTGTGGCTTTTTCCACCTTGTGAATCATCCTTGTTCTTGAGGGATGTTACATGGATATAGTACACCATATATTAACCTTCACAATGACGTATAGCATGCATGGTGGGGGTAGGATGATGTATGAATGAACCTCCATCTTAGTTGGAACTTGTGAAACAAATTCTACTCTATATAGTGGTTCCTCAAGGCATGATGTTTCAAACAAATAGACACTGGGAATGTCAGAGTTTAATTTTTTAATAAAATAAAAACATGAAGTATCAAGATCAAATTATTCCCCATAAATGTACGATTCATTTTTCATGGTTTACTTAGGGAAATATAGTAGCATCTCTTCATAAACTTCCATAAAATATTTTCTACATGTATATGGAGCTCCATCTGGTCCTCAGCAGGTGGATATCCAAGTTCATCTTTGTCCTCCAAAGCATACATGAGATTATCTGATTCTGTATAATGAAATTCACAAGGATTTATTTATAATTCATATTATATATACATTAATGAGATAGATTCAAATAATGGTTCATCTCTATGAGTTGGATTAGCATCAATATCTGGCTCAGTGGTAAGTTCATATTTGAGTATACTCTTAGTGGATATAGTTAAGTAGTCATGATCCTCCATCATGGATTCCAATTCTACAACTTGGTTGGTTTCTCCATTCAGTGGTGTTGACTCTTATTCATTGTATTGTTTGGGGAGATCAAGGAGTTCCTCAATTTTAATAAACAAATCATCCAATATTTGTTGATCTCCCGTTTGTAGCATAGTTGGTAAGTATTCCTCTCTTTCCACATCATGTTCATTAATTTCAATGATATGTTGTAAATTTTATTCCACCACCTTCTCAGGATCATCCTACCTCATAGGGTTGGGTTGCTTTATTAACACACGAACATAATAGAACACAATTTCAGCGTTTCTCATCAGTTTTTCAATGCTTCCTCTGTGTTGTGTCATATGATCCATTTTAAAATATTCTCCATTTTTTGCTGCACCATTGGGTATTTGTTCCATTATTAATATTTCGAATTTCAATACATCATGATTGTTTCTTTAATGAAATGAAATTTTCCAAATATGTGAAAAAACGTAAATGATCTATTGATTATCTCCCCAATAAAAGTGCATGTTTTGACACACGAATATCGTGGGGTGTTGAAAAAATGAATTATATATTTCATAGTATGGCACAATGGTTCACTAGGGTTGTCTGTCTTGGGGATCCTTTCAGTTTGGTTCACTTATTCTTTCTATATCTCCTAAATATCTCTTTCTGTTGTGTTTATTATCAAATAAAAAATCACAATATTTTTTGGTATTTTATTTAAAAATAAAATCTATCATTTAATGTAAAAAGAATTAGTTTTTGATGAATGAACTT
This sequence comes from Viscum album, assembly GCA_963277665.1. Classification (NCBI taxonomy): domain Eukaryota; kingdom Viridiplantae; phylum Streptophyta; class Magnoliopsida; order Santalales; family Viscaceae; genus Viscum; species Viscum album. The sequence continues at coordinate 962,483,410 of OY728133.1, read as the reverse complement.
GGTTTTGGGGTTCATTTGGGGATTTAATCATTACTTTCCTTTATATGTTTGATTCTAGTTAGATAACTCAATCATCTAATATCATGTTTGAATCACTATTCTTTTCTTGAATAGAAATATCTTTAGCAACATATCATTGTGGACCATCACCAAATCAGGGAAATTCATATCTCCCAAGCATAAAACTCAAGTCTATCTCTAATTTATTATATATTTTAAGGGAAACTCATAAAAACCTTGACCTCCCCCAAGACCAAGTCTCATGGATAGACCGAATTTTTCAGAGTAGGAGATCACAATGGTGGATGAATGAGGATAGAGAGAGAGGGAAATAATAGATATAAGGGAGAGTAAAAATATATATTTATTGTTAAGATAATTGTTAAATTATTATTAATTATATATGTGTTATTATAATTAAGAAAATAGTTTTTGAAAGAAAAGATAGGGAGAAATATAGAAATTTTAAAATAAGAATATAATAAATATAATAATGATATGATTAATAATATTATTATTATTATTATTTTTATTGTTGTTATTATTATTACTATTACTATTAATAATAACAATAATAATAATAATTATTATTATTATTAAAATAAGATAATTGTTAAAATAACTCTTCGATGGATGGAGAAACACAAGTTCATGGATTAAGTAAACTAAAAATTAATATAAAATTGAAAAACCAATACAAAAAATAATAAAATAAAATAAAACAAATAAATGATGGGGGAAGAGTGGATGAATAATAGCCCATGCCCTAGTGGGATCACTCCGTGGATGTGGGCGTAGAACATATGATTTGGGTAGGAGATGAGAGCATCGTTTTATTTGATGAGTTATAAGTACACATGTGGTCACGTTTTTTACCCATTACATTGTCAACTAATTCATGTTAGCTTTCATTTATATTCTTAATAAATGTGTTAGATACCCACCATTCAAATTTCAACACATTTGGCTACCTGATTCAGGAGATATGAATTTTGGATTGAGTGTTAATTTTTTTGGACGAATGTTAGAGGAAGCTTCCTCCTAAATTATAACATCCAATAAAAAACATTAATAATTTTAATATCATCAAAATATCATATAGAGAAGCATTAATGTCTCATAGTAATATTTTAGGTGGAATAACATCCATTTAAGGTGTGTTTGCAGTGATGTGGTTCTGTTACATCGGTGGGGTCCATGCTGTCCGCACAGAAGAATCTTCAACATCATTGATTTTTTAATACCTCTAGATGCTCAAATAATCCCCTTCTCCTTGAGAAATTTTTTAATGAAATAATATAATGTTTTTGATTAAAAATAACAAATCAATTTGTATTTATATTTTTAATGAAATGACCAAATTACCCATGATGTAAAAATCTCTCAAAAATACAAAATTATGCACTTTTTACAATTTAGACCATTATCCTTGTATAATTCATAATACCGATTATTTTAATAAAAATTTAAAATACATGGGTTGTATCAATTATGAAAATTAATAAATCTTCATTTTTTTATCAAAATTATTCACATAACATTGCCTTGTCAGTTACCCCCACACTTAAGCAATGCTTATCCTATGGCATAAATTCCAAAAAAGGAAATCAAAGGAATAAAATGTTAACAAAATTCAAATTTTAATACAATATAATAAAAAAATTAAATTTGAAATCATTCATTAATAAATCCCCATAAAATATAATTTTTTATTTAGATTTTTTCAATGAAAAAAATAATTTACGTATTTTAATGTTACACTTTGAAAATTTATGGACCATCTCATTTTAGTCATTCAGGTTCCTTAATTCATTATTAATATCAATCCTAAGTCTATATTTACCTCACTTTTGAATTTTTTTCTCATCACTCATGATACAATTCAGAAAGAGTTAGGATCATATCAAGAGAATATTATCAGTATCCATTGGCTTGTAAATGTTATAATTTCTCCACTATGTAAATACAAATGACAAATAAAATCATGAGGACATGCAATACATGTACAAATGAATCTGAGGTTTCAAGTTGGTAGGAATTGATCCATTAAAATTTTTGTCTTTAATAGGAGGATTATTTTTATGTACAATTCTTGATATCAAAAAGATTATTAAAATTCTCCCATTCAAAGTTGCAACACACACTATCCCAAAAATAAAATTACGTTCATTATCAAATTATAATTAATGAATTATTTGTGAACTCTCTATAATTTTTTTTCTTTATTCACTTTTTTTAATGTTATGATTAGATATGACTAACATAAATCACCTAAACCCATACGATCATGTGATCATCGGTCTAGAAAATGTTAATATTTTGTTCAACCAAATCACACCCAATTTTTCAATTTCTTTGGTTCATTTTTTCAATTTTGTCATTTTAAAATTAAACAGGGGAAATTGAGTATATTAAATTATTCCATAACCATTTCCAATTCCCATAGTATCATTTTTGTAATTCATCATTATAATTTTTATCAATTCATCCACTATGATTCCCTTTTCCTCCCACTTCAAAATTAAAATATCCTAAAAATACAAATAGGATTATAGTAATGGATAATAATGGGATGAAACAAGTATCATCCTTAATAAGGTCATTCATGGTCTCTATGGGATAAAATAATGATTGTTTTAAAGGTTGTATTTTAAGGGAAAGTAAATTTATAAAGGATGACTAAATCATTATAAATGTTTTATTTCATAGTCATAGCTTTTAAAAGAATCAATACATGTTCTGGTAGGTTAAATGTCCCGGATCACTCAAGAAATATGATTAAAAATAAATTGGAAGTACGTGGCCTAGAAATCCTCCCAGTAATGAGGCCAATGATTTGGGATAATCAATCATGACATGATTAAAAATAATAAATAAATTCACAGAATTTTTAAATTTTCATGCATGAAAGATGGTAATGGAATATCATTTATATGATTCAATTGAAACCTTCATATCATGGGTCACAATTTCATTATCTTTGGTTCAAAGTTAAAAATAAAATTCTCCATTTCAGTTATTTACTCATATTGACATTGAAATATAAAACAAGGCATCATTAGGTTCGTAAGAAGCTCATGTATCCTAGATCAGTCTATTAATTCATAATTCAAGTGTGGGCATGTAATTGTTTCTTTATTGATCAAAACATGATGTGGAAAAAAATGTAGATATTTTAAAATATAAAAAAAATAAAAGTGAACTACCTTTTTCCATGAAACATAGTCATTACCGTCCACTTTTTGAAGATTCCTTCTTCAAATATGCACCTATAAAAGAAAAAAACTCAATTAAGCAAACAGATAATGCCCTCTATGCTCAAAAAGGACAGAGGGTGTGGGATGTATGCTACACCACTTCTTAGAAAATAAATTTTCAACTAAATTCCTAGAAGCTGTGTAAAGATAAATCATTATATAATCCCCCAGGTGGGCCATGAATTTTTACATCATCTACGAGGAAGTACCTTCTATTAACCAAAGTCTGATGGGGGATAAATCTTCTTTGATTTGAATCACCACATGTGGATTTCCCCAGCTTTTGATTCATCCATGTTCTCTAGGGATGGAACATAAATAGAGTACACCATATACTCCCCATTTGAAATAAGGTATTTCTTTCATGGTGTGGGTAAGATGAATTATGAATAATACGTCTTCTTTGTCCAATGGTTCCTTAACGTATGCTGCATCAAAAAAATTGACAAAGGGAACGATATAGTTTTATTCTATCTGAATAAAATTAAAACATGATTTGTCAAGATCAAATTCTACCCCATAAATGTGATAATCCTTTTTTATGGTTTCTTTAGTTTAATACAGTAGCATATCTTCATGAACATCCTTCAAAAAGTACTCAACATGTTCAGGGAGCTCCATACGTTCCTATAAAGGTGCACATCTAGGTTCTTCTTTGTCCATGAAGGCATAGATGATATTTTATGATTCTTCATAATCAAAACCACAATGAGTAATGTAGAATTTATATTCAATAAAATTAGAAGAGATATAGTCGATGAATGGTTTAACTCCTTGATTCTGTTTAACATCAATATTTCTCTCAATGTTAAATGAATGTTGGTATAGACACATAGTAGATGGAGGTAGTAATTCTGGCTCATCCATATTGAATTCAAATTCTACCACATTGGTTGTTTCTGACTTCATTGGTGTTGGATCTTAATCTTTGTATTGTTTGTGGAGATTTATATGTTCCTTGCATTTAATCATGAATTTATCCAATCATTTTTGACCTCCCACAATTATCACAGCAGGTATGAATTCCTTCATTTCCTCCTCACGTTCATCAACTTCAACGATATGTGGTGATACTTCATCTTATATTTTCTATGTTTTTTCCTCTAGATTAGGGATTGGTTGCAACATCAATGCATAAAAAAATCATATACTCTTTTTGATTTTCTTATAAGTTGTTCAATGATTTTTCTAAAATCATTCACCTGAGCACTTCAAAAATATTATTCATGATTTTGTTCTTCCATCACCTTTATGTAATTTTTACACGAATAATATTCTAAATTTGAATAAATGATGATTGTTCTTCTAGTTTTTTAATCATATGAAATCTACCTATGATATGAAAATTGAAAAATACAATGAACATTTAATTAGCTCACAGGAAATGATGCTAGTTCTGACGTATGCCTATCGCAGGGCACAGATAATAGAAATTATTTTTTTGTAGTATAGAATAGTGGCTAACCAAGATCACCTATATTGAAGATCCTTTCAGTTTGGTTCATTTATATATTCTATATCACTGAAACTATATCATTTGTTTTTTTATGTAATGAAAATAATGATGATGTTTTTTGGGTTATTTATTATTTAAAAATATAAACAACCATGTTATGTAATTATAATAATATGATGCTAAAAGAACATGTTTTTGTGATTCATTATAGGATTCAATCATTAATTTCATTTATATGTTTGATTCTAGTTTGATAACTCAAACATGAAATCTCATGATTGAATCACAATTATTTTCAAGAATCAAAATATTTTGGATCACATGTCATTGGGGACTATCACCTAATCCAGTAAATTTACCTAGCTTGGGACTACTACTCAGATATATCACAAATTTGGAATTAATTTTTTTGGAAACTCACAAACACCTTGACCACTCCTCAACCGCTATCTCAGGGTTAGCCTCTCATTTCCGAGAGTAGGAAATAAATGGTAGATGAATTAGGAGGGAGATAAAGAGGTAAAGGATATAGAGAGGGGAGAATAAATAAATAATAATTATTTTTAAAATAATAATATTATTATTAATATAAGTTAATCATATTATTATTATAATTAATAAAATAATTTCTGAAAAATGAGAGTGGGAGAAAATAAAATTGGTTTAAAATAAGAATGTGATTATTATAATAATGGTAATGATAATAATATTACCATTATAAAAAATAATATTAATAATATTAATTAAAATGATATTGATAATAAAAATTATTATTAAAATAAGATAATTTAGAAAAATAATTGGGGGATTGACAGAGAAACATAATTGCATGAATTAAAAAAACTAATATTTAAATTAAAAGTGAAAATGAAGAAAATAATAAAATGAAAATAAAATAAAAAGAAAAAATGAGGTTTGGTGTAATAGAGGATAATCATTGGCCCATGCCCCAGTTGGAAGCCTCCATGGATGTGGGTGTCATGTTGATGATTTGGGAGAGTGGTGGGAGCCTCTTTTTATAGGATTATTTTGTCATCCACAATTTGTCGCATTTTTTCCCATTAATTGGAAAATTCACGCATGTACCCCTTCATGAATGTTGTTCATAACTGCTTTATACTCTCACCCTCCAAATTGAAGATCATCTGGCCAACAGATTCAGGAGGTATAAATTTTTCTATAGAGTGTTATTTTTTCTGGATGAATGTTTCCGGATTTTCCTCCAAAATCATAACATACAATGGAAACCTTATTGACTTTAATACTCCCCCAAATTAAAAGTAGAGATTGGTCTATGTGTTATAGTTCTAATATATACTAAATCCCATCCATTGAAGGTGTGTTGTCCATGACGTGGTTTTGTTATTATTGTGGGGTCCACGCTGTTTGCCCGAATAATTATTCAACATCATTGATTTTTTAAGGCCTTTAGATGCTCGAATAATCCCCTGGTCTAGAAAATAAATATCAAGTAAATAATATAAAAAATCTTAAAAAGGAGCACTCAATTTGGAAATATTATTTTTTTGATAATAAAAAACTCCCTTGGTGTAAAAATTTGTAATAAATCATGAATTGTGCACTTTTCAGAATTTAGACCATTTTCATTCTATAATTCCAAATTCACATTATTTTAATATAAAATCTAAACACATGGTTTTTATCATTGAAAAACATTATTAAATCATCATTATTTGATCTAAAATATGAACATAAATATTCTCTATCAAGAATCATAATATTTTCTTAAAACATTCATGTTATTTTTTTCAGGAAATAATATTTCAAAAGCATGAAATACATTCTATAAAAATTTAGTACCTATTTACTAAGAATTAATAATTGATATTGAATTATTTAGGTACATTATATATATATATATATATATATTTCATAATTTGGTTAATAAACTTCTTAAACTCATTTTAAAATATATGTTAGAAAAAATTTATTTAAATTAAAATATTTTGTTGTTCATTTAGGAATAATGTATTGTGTTGTATACGATATCGAGCATATTGTCATTTTAAAAACATGAGTAATTAAAATTGAGGTTGTTATGTGATAACCATTTTATTATATTAAAATGTTGACGTATTGTCAGTTCAAAAATAAAATAACATATTTTTTATCATACAGTTTATGGTAAGTGTAACTATCAGTAAATTATTCTCGAGACCCCCATTAATAGTAGTGATCCAATGTGATTTACATTTTTATTATTTCTAAAGTATTTGATGATAGAAATTTCCAAAATTAACTAATATATATATTCTAAAATTATAATAATATCCATAATTTTTACAATTAGGCCATTAGATTGTGTATGACACATTTAGTTGTGGTTTCGCTATATACGTTTAATTGACTGGCCCTTTAACATTACATCCAATTTATATTACTCAATGACAACACTATACAAACATAAAAAAATTTATCATACACCATATGGAATTTTCCTTAATGATTCCTTCCCCCCAATATGAATAATGATTATTAATTGCTTTACAAACATGTGTTTTATTATGATAATTTATTCAATATTTCATCATTATATTTTCCTTTCCAAAAGTACGAGAACAGTTAGAGTAATTCATATCTATTACAAGCTTGAGAGAACATACAACTATTTATTCACTACTATCAATGTTTATTATATTAAATTCTATTCAAATAAATGTATCTTACAGTAAAGAATTATTGAACATTCATTTCTGTGTCGATGATAAAACCTATAGAAATCCATTAGTGTTTCGAAAAATTATCCTCATAGGTACTATTAGATTCATCACCCATAGACTTTAGTTAATTAAATTCACTCTCCACAATAGTGAAAATAGTTTTAGAAAAATAATTATTGAAAATACCATATTAAACTCATCCCATTTTTTGAATTCAATTTCCTCATCATTCCTTGTATTCATGAAAAGATTCAACCATTTATCAACTTCACATTCAAAATAATACTCCACCAAAATAAAATTCTTATGGTCGGAGCACTAAATAATAGAGATTATCTTGTCGATATCATTTATACATTCCATAACAATATGTGTATTTGGGGAACCATTGAATATTTGTAGAAATAGATTCATAAAAGACTAAATAGTGACGTGTTTCTTTTTTAGTTCAGATTTTCATCAATATTCATGACATTATTCACATATTTATATAGTTGGGTGATCAAATCCACCATAATTCAAATCATTTATATTGTTTCCTTGGTTTTCTCATGTGTATGGTCATTATATTGTCCCTCAAATTCATTGTTCACAAGATTATCCTTGGTTACAACCATTGACTAAATTTAAAAAGAATATTTTGTGAATAAATCATCAATAATTAGAGTAATAAATAATATAATTATGAAAATAATTCTTAGGACATCCACAATTAATACATATTAATTAAATCCATGTCACTTTATGTTAATATCATATCACCATGTATCATATAATAATTTCATATATGTAATACATTTTTTCATCATCTTTTCATATTGGGAATCCATATAAACCAACTCATTTCCCCATAGAACGAATAATGAGCATTGTGTAATGACCCAAACTTTTATACATAATATACCCTTTTGGATTGAATTAAATGCCCTATTCTGTTTATAGAAATCATAAAAACTTATATGGTTTTATTACAGCATATATTATTTAAAATACCTTTCAATAATCATAACTATTTCTAATATAGCTAGTTTACAGTTATATTATAACATGTATAAATGTAGGGTTTTGATGATTCCAATTGACATAAAAAAGATGTAATTGGATCGACTAGTATGATTGTACCCGATGAATCCAATTGATCACAACCTCCACGGTATATATAATCACAACTCTTTAACCTTGACCAATCCCAAGTTATGATTAATGTACTAAATCATGAGTGAAAATGCTTATAAGAAAAGTTCATGCTCATCGAGATCATATCCCAAACCATGTATGGTGAACCATCACATGAAAATCACACCATTGCGTATTATACCCTTAAGGGATATTATTATTATGCTAAAGGTATATGTACCATCACCTAACTAATATGAATACTTATATATTATTTTCAATATAATAATAGTGATATTTATTGTTTATCTTTGTTAACTTGTAAAAAATTTATATTTTCATACACTATGACCCAAATTTTCTTTTGAAATATGAATTTTAAATTACAACAATCATTTTTTATTAATTCATGAATATTAAGAATAATATATATTTTAATAAAACACAAAAATTAAATAATTTTTATTCAATATATATGTGAAATTTATTTTTATATGAAAAATGAAATTTTTATACGGGTTGAAGAACTATTATTGTAAACCCATTATTTATCATTAAATTTGGATTTAATTAAAAGTAAAAAATCAAATATTTATAAATATATTTTATTTAAATGAAACTAATTATTATAATAATAATGTCAAAATTGTATAATATTTAAATTTTCAGAAATTTCTCAGAAAATCAAAATTTTCAGGTAAAAATTAAATATGGTATAAAGATACAATGTGTATTATGTCATCACAATGACCCAAATGTGATGTAATAAACTCCAGAAATATTATCAAAGACAAAATATATGTTTCCTATTTAATATAATTTGAATTTTAGTATATTTTATTAATTTTATAATGCCTGTATTTATACATCAAAACCTATATTATATTGTAAGTGTTTTAAAGTAATATTTATTGACCATGAGTCACATAAAAATCACCAACAATTTCATTTTACATAGTTATCCCCTAGGGGTTATAAAAAAACTAATTTTACTACAATTTAGAAGATATAATTGTTAGAAACCATGGTTAGGTGTGTGGCTTTGATTATTTTAATATATAGATTCCAAAACCGATCTTTATGAATTAATAAATAACTCCCCTCTCTCGTCCTATATAAACCCACTGAATATTCCGAAACCTATGTTTGTGAAATAATAAATATCTCTAGTAGCTCCATCCAAGAATTTGGATCCTCCCTCACAATGTATCGAGCCCCTCTCAATTCTTTTCAATTCGTGAACTTTCATTATATATATCCTTTTTAATTTTAATTGGTTATACTATCATGCATTTATAAATATCTATATACTATCCAATTTATGTCCTAAAAATTAAAAATTATTTATCCCCTCACATTATATCATCTTTAAAATCTATTACAATGAAGAAATATAGTAAGAGACCCTTTATTTCACTGCTTTATTCAGACAACTTTTTTATTTAAGTCATGTTTTCATCTAATTATTAATGATGGTATTTTCTCCCCCACATCCATCTTACCTACCTATTTATTTTAAATTACCCTTTAAACTCTCATTATTTTATCCCATGCTTTTTTATGTACCCCTCTTATATTGCTAGAATTATCCTTCATTTTTTCGATGTGATGTTTTTATTAAATACCCCTCATAATATTATACCTATTAATTAATAAAACATCTTTTTGGATTATTTTCTTACTTATCCATAATACATTACATTTTTACTTCCACATTATGATATACTAACCGATATCACATTAAACCATTTTATTAATCTTCATGTACATTTATTATACTACTGAACATCTATGAGGTGTATACCAATACTAATTACCACTCAAGGGTATTCACGATTTTGTACTTATTAATCATTAATTAGGGAATTACATGAATTTAACCCAAAATCCATAATATTGGGATTAAATTTTATGAAATATGTATTTTATATTACATGATCAATGTGGTACACAAATGAATGTAAATTATATTATTATTATGGGTGTGCCCGGTTAGTGATCAAATGAATTGGGTTATGTTTTATTCTTATGAGATTCCATTAACGGTGTGTTGGAGTTTTTTATAAGAACATTATGTAATTATCAATTGGTGGTTAACCTTCAATTATTATTATTATTATTTCATGTTTAAATGTTTTCCCACATTCACATGATTCCCTAGAATTATCATGTAATATCATTGATCTTTATTAATTTTTATGATTCTCACTCCTTTTATCTCTCATTAAAAGGACTATTTTCTAAAACGTAAAATTTTATTTATTTTAATATTAGATTGTTAACTTACTTTGATTTATATATCACCCCTTTAATATTTACTTCCCTTGGTTATCCCTTGGTGTTTTACAAATGATGGAAAATTGTGCAAATGTTATGGATGTTTTAAATCATGCTGATGTAACCCCTATTTTTATGTTTTTATGTAATATACTAAAATACCCAAAAAAATATAATTATATATATAATGGTATTTTTATTTTTATTCTTTTAAAACTAATAATGAATTAATATATAATAATGGAAAGGGTTTTCATAATTGGAATCAAAGGAATGTTTATTTATTTTTTGGATTATGATTAGAAAATTATATATAAAGAATTTCGTAAAAGACTAAACAAAGGTAAACATTCCTATGTATTGTTAAATTATAAGGAAGTGGTTTTCAATAAAATACATCCATGTTTCGATAAAACAATTAGTTGTGTATATGACAAAAATGTACATAGGGGAAACACCATAAAAACACTATATTGATATACAGTAGATTGGGAATTAAAGCATTTCAATGGTAATTAATGAACTTCTAGTTTTAACCTAAGATGGGGTATTCATTGGTAAATTCAAAATCACATTGTGAACAATTATTATGGGAAATAATAACATAAGAGTCTATGTTAGAAAATAGATCATCTATAAAACATATTGATCATTAGAAATACATATGATAAGGAAATAAATTTCATTTATAAATTTTGAATTTAATGTTTTTGTTTTTCCATTAAAATTTGTATAAAATTAAAAGATTATAACCAGAATAAAAAGTTGAAATGTATTGTTATTGTATAATGTTCTATGAATTGTTTCATATCACACATTTTTAGTATAACTATTCAAACAACATAAAAAATAATAGAGTTAGAACTATTGGTGAAAATGAAAAAAGGATAAATTATTACATCCCAAATATATAACTCATTCTCTATATATTTTTTCGGGGTAAACATTCTATAGAACCTTGTAATAATCACTATATAGAATTTTAATTAATTATTGGTATGATTTAGGTTTCCTTATATACATCTAACCCAAAAAATGATAATGAAATAACTATTTTTATTATGAATCATCCTCCTATTTTATACATGTTCATGGATGATGGTTAATAGTTTTTTGAACCAACATCTCAATAATAGATATAATTTTAATAGGAGTAAGGGTTTCTAGATCATATTATTATTTATAAGGGAAACATCATACTTTAGGACATTCCCATATTGAAAGAATATACTAATGTGTTTCCCAATTAATTTCATGGTGTCCCCCTAGCTGAGAGTATAAATTTTCAATTAATAGAAGTCCATGGGATTTTAAAAAGTATTACACTGCATAGAGAATGGTTTTTATGGAACAAGAGGATCCTAAGTAGTATACAAATGATAATCTGTATAAAGGGCTTATATGGCAATGTGCTTAACTTGGGATGTGGCAGTCCTATTTTTAAGAAGAAGGATGGGTTAATGTGCCTTTACAATGATTATCATTATATTAAAGGATAATGACTATGAAAAGATCCCTTATCCATACGTTGATGACTTCATTAATCAAACTTGTGGATCCCAATACATACCGAAAAAGGATCTTGGGTCAAGGTGTTATCATGTATTTGTATAGAAGGGGGATATCTCCAAGACTATTATCCATACATGGTATGGGCACTTTTAGTTCGTCATAATTCTATTCTAACTCGATAATTCTCTACAAAACATCATGTAAATGATGAATAAATTATTTAATTATTACCTCAAGAAATTTGTGGTAGTCATTATGAAAGATACTCTAATATAATCTAAATGTGAGAAGGAGGTTTAGGGGAATCTTAACACTATGCTAAAAACCTTACAAATGGGTAATGTCTATGAAAAGTATAAAAATATGAGTTTTGGTTTATGTATGTCCCATTAATAGAATATTTATAACATTTAATGGGACATCTATTGACAATTTGATGAATGAAAAAATTGAAGTATAAACCAGGTCAATATAAGTGATAGATATCCATATTAACCATGAATATGCTAGGTATTATCAAATATTTGTGAAAAATTTCTCATCATTGTCAAATGAACTAACTAAGTTAACTCATAATGCATTCAAGTAGTTTTGTAATAATTAATGTTACCAAATATTTAAGGAGTGAAAATAGTGGATTATCACTACAACCAAGCTGATGATACTCAAAAGTGTTAAATATTTTTGGTATAGGGTTATTCTTTGAAGAATATCTTAGGCAGTGTACTAATGTAGAATAATAAGTTGATTTACCAAGACTCAATGAAATTAAAATTTTATGAACAAAACTACCCAACACATGATCTGGAGTTGGGTACATTAATTTTCAGGTTGAAAATAAAGTTTATTATCTCATTAGGGAAATTTTTTATATACAAAAATATCATTTGATCCTAAAGTATATATCCACAATGAATGTGAGAAATATGAATGAGAAAATATGGTTAGAATTGAATAAGGACTGCTAATATTGAATCCACTATCATCCTAGAAAATAAATTAAACATCTAGACACTCTAAGTAGAAAGGATTTGTAAAATATTTTTATTGATGATAATTGATAATGATTTGATATTCTCAAAAACAAATTATGTACATTGGAATCCTAAAGGTTGGAACATCATAAATCCTTTCAGAAATCATTTCTCAACTATCCCTTCTATAAAAGATAATGGATTCACAACGAGATGATGTAGAATATTATAAAAATGATAAGTCTATAAAAATATGGATACCCAAGAGTTAAATATTAAGGAATAAGGAGTTTTAATGCATGAGGAACAACTATATGTACTATAAAATGTTTTGTTAAAGAATTAGATGTTGGATAATGCACATAGATCGAAATATTCCATCCATTCAGAGTGTATGGAGATGTATTGAGTTCTTAGAAGGAAATATTTGTGGGAAAATATGATGAAATATGTCATATAATATATATCAACGTGTCTTGTATGTTAGAAATTGAATTCGTAAAGAAAAAAATCAATGGGGATGACGAAACCATTACCCATACATACATGGAAATTATAAAACATTTCCATTGAAATTTTCTACAGTATTTTGAAGAAATAAGTTGGAAATAATTCTATATGGGTTTCGGTGGATCATCATACAAATACTTATGACATCATTTCAATTTGATAGGACTTCTTAAATCAATAATCTTTCAAGGATATTCATTACAAAATTGGTGAGGATTAGAGAAACACCACTATCGATTATTTGTATCTAAACCTAAACATTTACCTCCATGTTCTGGATGATTCTATCGATTTCTATAAATAATAAGTTAAACTTCAGTATAAATTATCCACGTCAAATTGATGGACAATTTGAGAGGACTATCTTGAAACATGAAAACAAGATTAAATGATGATAGAATAAATATAAAGGATGGTGGATCAATATATTCCCTTGATAGAGTTTTCATATAATAATAATTTCCACACAAAGATTTAAATGGATACCTATGTAGCCATTTATGAAAATATATGAAGAATATGTCCTATTGGGTTGATTTTGGGGAATGAAAACTTATGTGTCTTCAAATGGTTAGAAAAGACAGGGAACATGTCATGAATATTCAGTAGCACATCCGAGTTTCTCAGAGTCAAAAGAATAAATAAGCTTCCATTGAAATATGGTTCCCCTAGTTGGAGGGTAGCGAAAAATTATTCATCTACACATCTATATAGAAATATTTTAGGAGATTTGGGAAGAAGAGAATGATTAGTTCACGATATATCAGTCCCTTTGATATAATTGATTTCTTTGGAGATGTTTCTTATATATACTAGCATAACCACATAACCTATCAATAGTACATCATGGGTTCCATGTATGCCACTTGAGAATGTACATAATATACACCTTACATATTTTGAATCTAGAGTATCTACAATTGATGGATGATCCTTAATATGAGTAACTAGTGATGACATTTGACCATAGAGGAGAATATCTTCAAAATAAAATAATTCACCTAGATGAAGTGCTATGGAAAAACCACCTATTTGATGAATTAACATGTGAAATTGAGGAGGTGATGAAATATAATTTTCCTCATATATTTTAGTGTGTGAAATGAAAATTTTGAGGGTGAAAATTTTAAATTGGGATAGATTGTGAAAACCCAAACATTTATAATCAAAATTCCATTGTGTATTGAATTAAATTACATTTTATGGATATATAAAATCCATGAACTTACTTGAATTCATTATATCAGATTGGATTTAAATTTCCATTAATAATCACAACTGTTTATAAAATAACCATTGAACAGTGATCATAAGATTTATATAAATATATGGGATTTGATAAATCCAATTGACATCGACAAAGGAAGTGATGGTGTTGACCCATTGGAACATACCTTATGAATCCCATTTATTAAAACATTCAATGGACATAACATCCCTCTGTTTTTATCTTGACTAAGCCCATTCCAAGTACCATTAAATGAATCTTGATAGAAACAATTAATGGTATAAGTTAATGCTCATCAAGATCATGACCCAAACCTTGTAAACTAAGCCATCCCCTGAAAATATCACCCTCACGATACATTCCCCTAGGTAATTTTCTATTGTAATGTAGGGATATGTATCAAGAAACTAATTATATGAATATATATATATGTGTGTGTATATTTTATTTTCAATAGAATAATAGTAATATTTATTTTTTTAGCATTTTTACATAACAAATGATTCTGATTTTGATAAGATAAACCCCAAATTATATATTTTTTAATATCCAATTTCAATTAAGTCATTAATTTTTTATATATTTAGGATTATTATAAATAAATTATATTTTAACAAAATAACACAATTAAAAAATATAAAATAAAATTTATAATATAATTCTTATGATATCAAATGAAATTTTTATAAGGGTTAAAAAATAGAACATTCCATAAAACCTATCATAAGTTAATAAACATCAATTATTGTTTTGAAAGTGAAAATACACATATATAAATATTTCATTGAAAAATAAATAATATTTTTTGAATTACCACATTGAAATTATAAATTTGAGAATTCATTATAGTTTTTTTGATAGAGTAAAGTTTTTGAATCAATTTGAAAATGGTATAAACATAAAATATGTATTATGATATCATAATGGTTAAAATGTTATATAATAAATGATATAAAGTAAATCCACAATTGAATATATATTTTACATTTAAAATAATTTTATTTTTATGTTATTTAATTAGTTTCATTGAGCCAATATGTGTCCCCAAAACCAATATTATATTTTAAGGATTTTAAATCAATACTTTATAAACATGACCCAACTCCATAAAACCAAGTTTAATATTTTAATTATATATTTCCTTTTCATTATAAAATAATGAAAACTAATCACGTTTCATAGAATCTAAGGAAAAATAAAACATAGTTTTTGTGGTCTTGATTATTTTATTATATAGATTCCAAAACCTATGTTTGGGAAATAGTACATAAATCCCATCTTCATTCTTATATAAACCCTCCCACAATCCAATTAATATTCACTCATAGAAATTTGGAAAAATAAATTCTTCTTCTATCACCTCTATATCGTTCCCTCAATATTCCTTCATGCTCTCAAGAATATCCTTTCAAGCATTTGGTACCACCCCCTCACGGTTAGGGACCACTCTCTCTTCTTTTCAAATCCAGATCTTTCATATTATTTTGCCTTTTGAAACCTATTTGGTTATGTTCTAATGTCAATATAATGATTCAAAAAAATCCATTCTAGGTACATATAATTATATATCATTTATCACCTCTCATTATAGCATTTACCTAACCTTTTACTGTGGATAAATTTATAATGGGATCATCTCTCTCCCCTCTTTATTTATGAACCATATTTATGTAATGGTGTTTATAATGCAATTAATATTAATGGGAAATTATATCAAAAATATATAATACTTCACTTTGGATTGCCAGGTGATAATTTACCCCATTAACTATCATTAATCCCACCCTTGATTCATTGTGTATAGCATTTTTGCTGCCAAAATTATCATACGATTTTCCCATGGGAAGTATCAATTTGAGTATCATCCATTAAAAATTCATTTTGCTTCCAAATTTTTTATGTTTTATTGTTTTATTACATAACCATAATACATTATTTTAGAATTCCAAGTGATTATTGACCAATTTCTATGCCGTTGAATGAATTTATGAATCATTATGTACTACCATTACATTGGAAGAAT
Organism: Viscum album; assembly: GCA_963277665.1. Lineage (NCBI taxonomy): Eukaryota > Viridiplantae > Streptophyta > Magnoliopsida > Santalales > Viscaceae > Viscum > Viscum album. The sequence continues at coordinate 962,466,376 of OY728133.1, read as the reverse complement.
ATCCCAATGATTTTCATTACTAATCATTAAAAAGGTGTATACCTATACCTATTTCTAGTCTAGGGAACTCAAAAAACTCAACATATACTTTAGTAATTGTGGAAATCCAAGAATATAACACAAAACCCTTAATTGTGGAATTAAATGTGATTAAACATATTCTTATGTTATAACATATATGTAGAATACTTATACACGTACGTGATATGATTATGTTTGGTGTTCCCAGATAGTACTCCAATGCATTGGGCACTATTTTAGTCTCATTATTTTCCATTTATGGTGCATGAGAGGTTATACTTAGAACATTATGTTATTATTTCAAGGATTTCATCCTTGATTTACGTTTATAATATTATATTTATATTTGTTTACACATTCCATTGTTTTCTTTATAATATTAAATTATGTCATGCCTTATTGTTCATGTTTTTTATTCTCACTCCATTTATGTTCTATTGAAAATCATATTGTTTATCTTGCAATACATTCATCATGTTATTCTTTGTTTATTTCCTTACTAAAATTTTAATTTCCCCCCTTTCTTATATATGTCCTTTGGTTATCCCATGAAGTTTTAAATACAATATAATTTTATGAGAATATTAAGGAAGGTTTAAATAATTCCATAATATCACCTATTTTTATTTTGTTATATAATTTACATTTTTACCAAAAGACATTGTAATTATTGATCTTATAGGTTGTATTATGTGTATTATTATATAATAAATCATGGATTAATGTGTAATAAATACAAGGGTTATGATATGTGGAGTCTTAGGCCTACTAATAATACATAGAGTAAAGATCATGTTGATAATCCAACAGCACTTTTAAGATGTCGCGCTCTAGGTTTTTCTATTCCATATATATATATATATATATATATAATTTTGTGTATTTAGATTTGAATGTAATATCATTGAAACCACAAAATCACTACCTTATCTAAATTTCTAGGAAATATCTTATACATAGACATATATTGTAGTTAATAACTAAAATTTTTTAATCATGATATCTAAAAATAACCAAACTTTTTTTCCATACCATTCATGGTGACAAAATCATATCATGCATAAATATTAAATTAATTTATAAAAATATTCAATATATGACATAATATTACAAACTATATAACGATAAGGGTTTAGTGCATTTGGATACTTGGTATATAATATACTTATTTAATGAAATATATTAAATAACTATAATAATGTTCTTCTCTCCTAGAACTATTTTGATGAAAAAACAGAAAACATTACATCATAACCTAGGGATATGAAACATAAGAAATGGTTAGATCAAATACTCAGTATGGAAGAACATTTGATATAACAATAAGTTATCGTTGGTGAGAATAATAATTGTATATTTATATCATAACATGATAATAAATCATGACAGTAATACCCAAGTAGTAAAATATCCTAAATGATGAATCGAAAAAAATAATTATTTTTCAGAAAAAATGTCATATCTCATATGAGCATGGAATCATAAATAATGAATCCTTACCCCAAGAATATATCATCAGAATAAAACACTAGTCTATAACATATAAATAAGAATTGAAAATAAATTCCATTGTCAAGGACCACTTTTAATACTATAATAGTGGATATTAACCCATATTGGATGAATTACGTCACCATTCCATCATCTTAATAGTCATGGATTGCCTCAAGACTATAACAACAAATATAGTATCATAATAAAATTTATTCACTCTTGATTCCATTATATATTATTTCAAGATATATCAATTTTTACCCAATTCCTTATTGGATTATAAAATTTTCGTCACACCCATTACATATTGAAAACATACATATGTGTGCCTAGAGATCCTAAAAACATTCAAAATTTTATCATATCATAAATAATTGTGGTTAATAAAATTATATCATTTTATAATCATATCTATACAGAAAAAAGAAGTTGATGATATCATAAGAACGTTCTTTTTTAATCATATCGTAATTTACCCATGAAGAATTAATGTGTTTTGTAGACTCATCCTTAAAATTACATCATCATAAGACATAATGTAATGCCATGGGTTTGTTGTACCATTATTATTATTTTTATTATTTTTATTATTATTATTTTATTCATGTGAATATTTTTAAATAATATTTATAAATTCTTTCGAAATGTTGGAACATTATTTGAATATTTTCCATATAATATACTAACTACCCTCTATACACATATTTTTTAACATCCTGACCTAGGTGGCGCAGAATAATTCCTTGAGACGTTTGGTTACATGACCTTATGTGTGCCTCCTTGTATACTAATGGATACCAACTATAAGTAAGGGTAAATTATAAAACACATATAGTTTATAACCTCTTTATCAAATAAGTAAAATAGTTGAAATAAATAAAAATAAGTAAATAAAAATAATTATAACTATAATAATACTTGTATCACATGATTAAAGAGATAGGAATTTTATATCCAAACTAACGTAGAATATATTTACTTTAATACAAGTGTTATTTTTATAAAAAACCCCAAAAACTAAGACACACTAAAAACCCCTCAATAGGGTGTATAAATTACATAAGGCTCCCTCGTCCATGGTCTATCCCAACTCATCCAACTGACATAAGTCTCTTTCTATTATCCTTTCCCACAAACACGATGTTTATTTGATTATTTATCATCCAACCCTTGTAGGGTGTGAGAACAACTCAATTGGCCACCAACAGTAACATTTAAATAAAATATCATGTTTATAATAGTGTATGCAGTTGTATAAAGAATAAAATACAATGAATATAGTAAATATTAATCATATTTCATAGCTCAGTAACTAACAACATAAATCTCTAGGATCACAATGAAACCCATACTTCCAATACCTTTGTTGTTCTATGACTAAGTCTGAACTATTCCCATGGGATGTCACATATCACAATACCATCATTAACATTTATCATTTCATTTCAATTCATAAAAATCCTCTTTTGAACTATAGTCCAATGCCAATCTCATGGGTGTTGAAATTTTTTTCTAGAACACCATGGGATTTGGAGAATCAGTCGGTGTCGCACACATCATTGGTATTTGGAGCAGAAACATATATCACATACAATAATAATCACAAGAATATATTCGAGTCTGAAACATCATGGCTAGTATCCCATTGGAATTTTGATCATCATTTAATACCCCATACTTGATTTCTCAATCATTCACAATTATCAAATATATTTCATTCAATATTGATATTCAATATTAAATCTCCAATAACCATTTCACATCATGGTATAGCATTTAAACTATCAGATCAGTCATAATTATTTACGATAATCACATTGAATAATATGAACAAATCACCATTACAACATCTATTAACATTTAATCAAAACAGATTAACTCATAATGGTTATTCCAAACATCTAAAAATTCCTAGTATCGACAAGTTACATATTAAATCAGTTAATCAATTACACAATCCATTAATCCATTAATTTCATGATTACAATTCAACAAATTAAAAATTTCTCATGTTTAAACTGATTCATTGTCACATGTAAATTTAATTTAATCAATTCAAACACTAATGATATTTCCCAACCATGGAAAATAAAATTTCACAATTACATAAAACTAATTAAATCAAGACTATGTGATTTTAAACTTATACAACCTACCTCACGATCATTAATAGACCCTCACCAACTATAATCCCTAAATGGATGTGGATTTCTAAATTACACAATAAAGAACATGATTTATATCCATCAAAAAAAAAATAAATGAATATATTGAAATCTATAAAAAACTAGATCTAGGTCCACATACAATAGAGGTAATAATAACAATATAATATGAGATATTGATGAGAGGTATAGAGGAAACTAATCATGATGAGTTATCTTACCAGGAGAGGTACAGATCTATCAAATGTATCATCGATTCACCTTGAACATAATTCAGAGGTGCTTGGATTCTATATGTTAGCCTCCCAAATGATATAAAACCTTTATGGTTGAGTTAGTTTTAATTATTTTGTATTATAGGGGGTTTGTATATATTAAAAGAATTTTTTAGAGGATTAAATCATTCCATCATAGTTTCTTGGGCTATGGTTCATGGTTTTCCTAACTGTGTTCCCAAACCATGTTTCTCCCCAATGGGGTTGAAATGTTACTCGAAATAGGTGGAGTAGTTTAAAAAACCATGAGCCGACTAAGACATCCATATTTTTCTAAGGTTGTGTAGTTTCAAATGTGGGGTTCGTGGTTTTGGAAAAAAATGTGCCACCAATGCGCTTCCTAAAACCCATAAAAAATTCATATTTAACCCAAATGCATCCAAGACATGCATCAACCATACTCTAAAAAAACAAACTATAAGAGTATATATAAATGATATAATGATATCACTAGAAAAGGAGGGGATATTACAATCTACCCACATTATAACAAATCATCCTCATTCTGTACTCCTAATAATCTCTATGATTTCAAGGTAAAAATATCAAGCCACTAAGCGAACATATCCAATTCACTCTCCCATGTTTCCTCCAAAACATGCCCATGTTTCCACAGCATAAAAATTACTGGAACAATTATTCCCCGCCACACATTCTTAGTGTGATCCAACACACATATTAGATGATACTCAATGTTATAATTCGTCTCAAGCTCAACATAATCCACATTGATCAAAATAAATGTTTCATCGTGATCCCACTAAAGTTGTCACACATGAATCATTTCATGGAATAAAATATTCTACTATGGATGAGGAAATTGGTATTCAACTATCCTAATCCTCTATAAAACCTCAAATAATCCAACAAACCATAAATACAATATTCCCTCCCTTCGAATCCTATGAAGACCCAATCTTGGTGATAATAGATGGATGACAATGAAAACCACTATGAACTCAAGGTGTCAAAGAAATCTATCTTCATACAGATTTTTTCTACAATGATATATAGACATATAAAGTCAAATCAACTAAACGATATCAGATGTTTCCTGAATGATACTCAATCCTTACAGTTTTGGCTCGCCTACCTCCAACTTACATATAGGTGATCAGTTTGGTCTATTATATTGATCCTCATATGGTTCCATTTGTATAGTTTCATAATAAATATTTTTATATGTGAACTCTACAAGTTCCATGTTCTTTTACATTGAACATTCAATTCCATGATTTAATTATCTGAGCATATCCCCAAGTAACTATATAGTATTCCTTGACTTCCTATGTGTCTATGGGTGGAATGCCATAAATAGTAATACTTATGTACCAATTTCCTTCTATTATAATTTCTAGAAGTGCGAAGTTAAATTTTATTCACTATCTAAAAATGTACAATGAGACAACCCATGCAGATAGATTATACACAAAAAAACATATCACCTAGCTATTCTATTAATAAAGTGTCTCATAAAGGAAATAAATGAGATACAATCATCACTTGATCAACAGTAACACAAATAGAATCATTGTTGTAAGGCATCCTTGAGAGACCCACTGTGAAATCAATGGAAATGTCATCATATTTTCATATAGAAAAGGAAGCGACTATTGTGAACCATCTTTCCATTGGTGATTTGCATTCACCAGTAGACAGATGTAACATATTTTCATGAACACAAAAATCTACTTTTTCATTCCAATTAACAAATAATATCGATGTAATTCATGGTATATTTTGGTCAAACATGGAAGCATCGACCACATTGGGACTTGAAATTCAGGCAACAACTACTCCAAAATTGCCGTATGTAGAAAAAACGATTCTCGAAATTGATGATATTTTCATCATATATGGTAAAATATGAAGCAGACTCCCCACCTTCAAGGCTTTCCTTTGAAGAGAAAAATTTTATATCCTCATACTGCATCTCCCTGATCAGAATCAAAAGAATATATTACATTAAAATTAATACGATATTCATCAAAAACTGACCCTCTTTATCCAGAATATTATTCTAATCCAATAATATAATCATCTTCATGTCATGTATAGTATCCTAAAATACTGGAGTTTATCTTTTTCTTCATAGAGTTTCATAAACATTGTTTCCCTTCCTAGGAATATATGATAGTTCAAAATAAAAATAATACACTTAATAATCCCATATCTACTACCATTGATTCATGTATCATTGAGGAAAGATATACATTAATCTCTAGTGATCATTAAAAATTGTAAAATTCTGACCCAACAAGAAATGACACCAACACCTCAAGGAAAAATCCACTACCACTAACTCTAGGTTGTCTGTATGGTAATTTTGATCATGTGGCCTCAACTACCATGAACTATACACCGTAAATAGATCTCCCTTTATCAATATTCTACGATGATCAATCCTTGTTGGGTTATGAAACACTCAATAATCCTCCTCTATATTATGTGGGATCAAGATCACTATGGTAGTTGAAGAATTATTCATCTTCGAGAAATAACGATAATATTATCTAGACCATTATTACATTATCATGTTATTGGTTAAGACCAAAAGTGGTTCTTCCATGATGGAAAAATTATAAATTAATTTCCAATAATATCCTTATATCTAAAGAAGCTATGGATATACAAAAAATTATTGGGATAATCCAACAAAAAAATTATTTATCATTCTCTTGGTCCACTAACACACCTTCCTCAGAAATAATGATACATAGAAATGTTTCAAATCGATCAATATTTTCCACTTTTATAGATTGGTTTATATATGATTCTGTCTTAGTGTACTCAATATGATTTCAAGAAGTTCGGGTTTATTTCCATAAGTCTTGGATTACATGAAAATGTTATCAAAAAATACTTATAAAACTAAACCAAGAATATGTGGAATATTCTATTTATTCAGTTCATAAACACTACCATAACATTCTTCCACCCAAATGACATCATGACAGACTAATAATGTCAATACCCACTTCTAAAAGTAGTATGAGGTAAATTATAAGGTCTAAATATATAATGATGAAACCCCAATCTCATTTTGATCTTAAATAAAACACAATCTCCCCTCAATTAGTAAAATAGGTCACTGATATGTGAAAGAGGATACCATCTCTTAACAATCACCTTATTCAACTTCTGTTACTCAACACACATTTCCAAACACACATTATCCTCCTTTGAAAAAATAGGATATCCCCAAGGTGAAGTACTTAGGTGGATAATCCCATATGCACTCCACTCTTCCAGTCGGGTAGTAATATATTGAAGCTCTCATTCCACAATTCGATATTTTGGAATTGAAACTATCATTTCTCCATAAATGATCTCAATTATAATTTCCACATCTCTATAAGGTGTAATCCCAATTAAGTCTTTAGTAAACACTTCCTAAAACATGTCCACTATGGGTGGAAAGGCATCATGTTTTTCACCCCACTCATATTGAATCATGCTAGTAACATGGGCGGTGAACTCTCCTAGATGATGATTAATTCTCACCACACAAAAACCCTAGACACCATACTCTCCATGATGAACATAATAGTCTCCCATAGGATATGTAAAATACACTCTCCAATGGAAACAATCTATGGGGGCTCAAAACACAACTAACCAGTCCATACTCATAATTTGGTAAAATTCTTAAATGTTAAGGATGTAAATATCACATAGAAATCAATACTACCGAACCTCAAAAGTACACCACCTTCATAAAAATTTCTACCTCAACTATAGTCCCAATAGTTTATCAATCATCATCACCCCAATCACATACTCCAGAGTTATTTACAACCCATTCACATGTTCTGCATATATAAATAAATGATAGGACCTCATATCAAATATTGAACTAACATGCATAGATAATACAATAATATTGATTATAAATATCGATGGTATAGACTCACTATCTGAATGTCTATGATTAACTGCATGAATTTTCCATACCCCTCTTCCATATAATTCAGTCGAGGTCTCATATGATGCACTAATTTTATGATGCTACGAATCCTTCCCAAAATCTCCACATCTACTGACTGAACAACCAAATCCACCTGAACAATAACTCCAAAACATATATGGGGAAGAATAACCACTTTTAGAACTCTGGTTCCATCTTACCCCCCATCACCACACATCTTTCGTGTGTTCCTACAAAACATATATAGATGTCTCTCATTCCACAAGTTCAACACTCTACCAGTGGTTAGGGAATATGTCTATGAGTGAGACCATGTATTCTGCACTGGTGGAAGAGCTCGTGGGTCGGATCCTAAGAAACGGATCCCTCCTTCTCTCTAATCTATTTTTAACAGCTCCGGTCATTATTCCCACAGTGACACTTCGTATTCTTATAATACATACCTTCTAATCATCTATAAATAACCACTAAATTCCAATGAAATAATTCCTCAGGTTCCCTTCATATATGACAACTTCATCAACTAACTCGACAATATATTTAATTCAAAATTTGTTAATATGGGGTGTAATTTCTGATTTAATCTTATCTGGAAAACATTTTCCAATTGTAATCTCATATATTTCAAGTGAAAAAGGAAAGCACTAAAAATCAATCACGTGACCAACATAGTTCATCATAGAAAAACTCCCCTAGGTCATCCTCATAAACTATACAACCCTCTCTTGTCTCATTGTCAATAGATAAATGTTCTTCAAGGACATCTCTTGGAATTCAATCTAAATAATGTTTTACAACTATCCATCCCATGTATGGATGTCCCACTATAATTTCATTGATTTGTGAAGCATACAATCATCCATCATGACTCTCATATCAATAAGAGTCTCTAAGTGGTAAAGTATCATTTATAATGATTCAATCTGAAACTCTCCCACCCCAAGTCCACCATCTGTAGTAAAATTTCGAGGGTACAGAATGTAAAACACCCTTTTCATATCAAAAATACTATTCCCCACCTACCGTTTGTCTCATTCCTTATACTACATGAAGAGAACATATTACTCATGAAACTGATATCTGACTTCCTCACTCTGAATAATTGGATCCTTAGGTTCCACTACAGGATGATCACTTCTATCCATGTACTCATTTTTTCCGATCTACAAGTTTCATTATTGAGTCATATCATTATAATGCCAAAAACACTTCTTAGGACACAAAACACAACATTATCACATTTAACAAGAGGTATTCACATAAATCCAAATCAAGTAACCCATCATATCCTACCACATGAAAAATACCATGGTGCAAACACCACCCTTAACCATCCTACATCTAGGACACATGTAAAAATGTATGAGCACAAATTAGAAATAAAATTTTCTCAATAGACACCAATTATAAAAAAATTGAATCAATTTAATTTTTTTATTTCTAGATTAAAATATATATTAATTGCAATTACATAGGAAAGGAAAACATTTCAATTTCATCAACTTACCAAAAACCATAATTTTCATGCAGGCATATGAATGGTGCATGTAAAAATAATAATTGAGTGCCATGAATGATACATTTATACTCAAATATCATGACATATGATTCCACGAGTCAAATATCATAAAATAATAGAATCAATAATCACATCACACAAAATGGGAATTACCCATGGTTTAATAACATCCAATCATAACAACAATCTCTAATAACAACAATTCCACCCTGAGTAGTTAGATATTCCCCCATACATGGGTTAGATACTCCCATGCACAAGATCAGGTCCAAGACATGGCACATCATAGTATCCCTTCTACCATTTTCAAAATAAAATAAAAAATGGAAAAGAAATGTCATCTAATATCACATTACAATTTCATGACACAGGTACCACACACTGGTTCCCTATGACAATCAGCTACATGACCTCAAGTGTAAATCCCCATATATTTGAGGCCTTCGACTAGTAATGAGAGTACAATATACCACATGTAGAGACTATACACTATTTATCAAAGAAGTAAAATATGAAAAATAAATAAAAATAACCAAATCATGTTAATTATAACTATAACATTACCAGTATCACATTAAGGCCAAAATAGGAATACAATTTCTAGACTAAAATAGTTTGATATATCATTCCATACATGTGTCAAACATATGTATATATTCTTAGAAATAACATAAATTTGTGATAAGTAAATAATTTTAAATAATTTCACATTTAGGATATTTTAATGATTTGAGCTCTAGTGAATTACACCACAACTATTACATAAGAAAAACATTAAAATAAATAGTGGAAACTTTAAATAGTATCAATTTATTCAATAAATAGAAAAAAGTTATAATAAAAAATGGTTTATTTTCAAGTTTAATCATCATAAATTTTTCGTGATCACTTCCATGACTCAATTGTCCCTTAAATCATGTGAAAAACATTTCAAAAACGTATCATGAGAATAAAAATCTCAATTAGGGATAAAAAATAAGGAATGAATCCTTCAGATTATGAATATTTTAAACTCATGATATTTTCTTCAAAAAGTCATACATTTTCACCCATAAAATAGAAACTATTTAACATACCCCAAGAAATCATAATATTTCTTAATAAGTCATTGAAATCATAAATCATAATGGTATCTTGTGGCATCCAGATCAAACATATATTATATATTTCATGGCTACATAGGTTGTATCGTTCATGATTACTCTTGGAAAACTCATTAAAATACATTAAACAAATATCTTTGGATTATTCATAACATTTTCCTCCCCCTCGTTACCCAGTGGATTAGAGATAAATCATGTGATCACTATACATTAGTTTATCATGGATCCACCAATATACAAAAATAAATCTCAAGAATAATAACATAATCATAATACATTAAAAAGGTATAAAAGAAAAAAACATTTCAAAATTGAAATCACAAGTGATCATTTCAATATATTGAGAAAATAAATCATTTATCAAAACCATTTATTGGTATATGTTATTTACATTTCTTTTAAAAATATTACTACTTGATGTGGATGCCAACTATCAAATACTAGTCACTATGATGGAAACAAATTGTAGTCTTTGTGTGTGTTAAACAAAATTACTTCTTTCATTTTGATAAATGATTCGTAGAAAATTATTTATTTTAAAACACATTTAATGAAATTAAATGTAAAAATTGTTTTTTATACATCTTATAAATTTATTTTGTCTACAATATCAAATTATGCCTAAATGGAAAGATATTGAGACGAAGTCCCACCCAAAGATCAAATCATTCGATTAAGGATTAATCAATAACATGATTATCAATTAAAAATATAGATACAACCAATATAGGTGGTTATTAAGAGTAAAACAATCAGTGGTCATTCAAATATATTCATTGAAAAACAAGACCAATGACATGGATATTTTACACAATGAATGGAGGTTGATTTAAAATTTCACGTATCGTGAGTTCAACTCATCTCGTATGTTAATTAATTTACAAACTTATTATCATTAGTAAATTTATAATTTTTGAGGTATTTTTTCATGTTTATTATTACTTCCATATCAGTTATTTCCATGTATTAAATATTTGTGTTCATAACGGATGTTTTGCCGGTATTTGGTACTTGAGACAAAAATGAACTTATTTTGATATAATTATCCATCTGGTAAATATTCCATCATCATGAAAATATTATTAATGACATAATAATACCTTGTATATATTAAATATATTTTTATATCCATTCATAAAAAATTCATATGAAAAATTGAACAGTGATGCAATCATAGAGACGGTTAGGTGCCTGTACACATGAGTAACAGTTTTTATTTTTCATTGATCATTATAGAAAATTTTTTATATAATTTTAATTTTAATGAATGATAAATACTTCAATAATATTATATTATTCATTTAAACATACTTATATATATATTTTTTAATAATTCCTAAATAGTTCATGTGGTGAATGAATCTCACTGTGTTGTGGAGATGGTAAGCCATATGTACGCACGAGTGATGATGTTATTCAATTAATGGTTAAATAGTACAGAATTGGATAGTATATTAATTATATAGAGTAATTATCATGTTATATTATTTATTTAAATCCTTTATATTCACCATTATATCCCTAATAATATTGTATAGATAAATAATAATTTACACCACAGTGAGGATACGGTAAGTCAGACATACACACATATGGTGATATTATTTTTCATATAATTTGTTGATGGATTAATAAAATTGTGCCAAAACCAAAACACCATATAAGAATATATTATATAATAAATTTATTACATTAGTATGGATATAACATATGAGAATCAAGTCAAAGGGGAAAATAAAGTTGAAAGAGTATGTAAAACAATTATATCTTCTTCATGTGTATCCTTTTGAATTCCACAAAAGGACTCAAAAGATTTGATATCATTTAAAATTATGTCATATAGTACGAATTCATAGATTTTTTGGGAGGAAAAATAATTATTATTGACCAAACTGAAATCCTTTAGATGTGTGATTATTATATATATGTGTGATACTTTTTATAGGAGATGGGAGGGGTGTCCTTGGAAACTCTTAAATTGTTAAATTAATATAAATTCATTTTATTAATTCAAAATACTCCAACATGAGATATGTAGATGATAATATGAAGATTGTTTTAAATCATCTCATCCATTTATTTTTATACCTGTGTTGATTATATTTTAATACATATTTTTTACCCATAATTACACTCTTTTAACATTAATTTTTGTAACAAAATTTTCATTTTAAAGAGGCTATTAATTTTACAAATATGGGGTCAATTTCCCATAATTGGAAACATAATGAAAATTTTAACCTTATCATAGTCCATTTTTTATTTCAAAATATTTATCTTTTTTTAAAATAATTTATTAAATTACTATCTTTATAAAACATCAATTATGTCATTTTTTATTCTATTGATTTTATTGAGTTTAAATAAAAACTAAACAAGGGAGATAACATCAAAAAAACCATTGAATAGACATTCAAATATAATATTTTCCTAGAAAACCATTTATAACATAATTTATGTCAATTTTTTTTAATATTTAAAATATAATTTATCTTATTCATTTTTTAATAATGTAATCACTACATCATCATAGTGCCATAATTAAATTTAATTATTTATTGTTTAAAAATTATAAATAAAATACCCAGACGTAGGAAATATAAATATATTACTAATTAATATTTATATTCAAATATATCTCATATATATACCCATATTAAAATTCTGTTAGTATGAATATTTATGTTTAAAAAATATTTTAAATTAAGTTTAATGTTATAAGTGTCATAATGACACACATGTGGCATCTAAAGACCCAATCTCCATCCCAAGGGTTGCCTTTGTTTGAAATCTATCATAAAATATTAATATGACATGGGATAGGGTAGTTTTATATTATTATAATATTATTTTACCCTTATTTACCTCATTTAGCCTTTAAATATAGTAAATAAATTTTTTTCTCAATCTAATATTAATCCTGTCCAAAAACAAAAGGATAATACTTACATAATATTGGAATTATTATTCAAAAAATGGAATCCATTTTTACAATTTCAAAACACAGTAGTTTCTGTAATTATTTTATAATTAATATCTTTTTTCATAATGAGAAAACGTGTTTTTAAAAGTAAAAACCCTCAAATGATTTACATATATTTATATCAAATTTCAATTTTAAATTACCTAAAATTAAAAAAATTAAATTAAGTGATAAAAAAATTATCCAACTAAACATGATAAAAAAGTAATATATAAAATTGGAATATAAATAACAGAGACAAAAATGATGTTTAGAATTAAAATGCAGTATTTTTCACAATTCATTAAAATATGAATTTAATTAGAAATTAGAAAAAAACCAATCAAAGTGTATTTTTATATCTCATATACAAAGAATAATTTTATTTAGTCAATTATAAAATATAAAAGTGTCAAAATCTATTTTTATAATGAGTTCTTCAACAAATGGTTGTAATAGAACCTTTAAAAAAATATAATAGTATATTATGCTTAAAATTGTATTTTTTTTCTTATTAAGCCTCTAGATTTTATTGGAATAAAGTAAACACAATTAATAAACTTTTGTAAATATAATATAGTTCATTTTGTCATTAATTTCAATAAATCGATTAAGAATTAACTACCATATCAAATAATAATATGAATAACATATTTTCTGGTATATCTCTACCTTGTGTGAAAAATAACATTTCAGAGATACCCTTTGTTTCGTGTTTGGTATTCTATCTGACATAGAATTATATTTTATGTAATATTAATATCTAATTCATAAATATTAATATATATGAAAAAGGTATTAGACTAAAATTACCTAGTTTGTTACATCTGTTCCACTTTTTTAAATTGCATCAAAACAAACATATATTTGGTCTTGGTAAATATGGTTTCACTTTTTACAATGACACCATTGAAATACCACATCGTAAAATGTGTCAATAAAATATCTACATTAAAATAAATATAGTTAAGTATAATTTTCACTCGAGAAAACACACACTATGATTCAATATAGGAATTGAAGGATATGGATGAAGAACTAAGTGTCATGTTTTGAAGGAGATTGGTAGAAAACATGATCAGGAGAATGTTTACAATCATAAAACCAAAAAAGTTTATGGGTTATATGGAATTTGATTTCATATTAGTAAAAGCATTCAAAAATTTGTTTGTTTTAAAATTATTTTCATAAAGATTAGAAATTTAATTATGAGCTTCACTAAGAAAATAAGGAAACCTACTTACTTGTCAATCAGACTTTCATCCTTTAAAAAGTTTCTAGCAGAAACTAATATTTTCTCCAAATGATGAATATTAACAATGAATTGGTCAAAAATAAATCACTATAATCAACTTATAATTCCATAATCCATAAAGTATAAAATATTTATTCATCATGTCTTTATGAATTAACCAAAACCAAAAAGGATATGATAAAATTAGACAAATCCCCAAAATGGATAACCATTTTATGAATAAAAAATTCTTTTAATATCAAAAATTCTATATTGTTTTCCAATTTTTAACAAAGACCATTTTATAAATAATTTTCACCAAAATCCCACAAAATATTCAAATGTAAGA
This sequence comes from Viscum album, assembly GCA_963277665.1. Classification (NCBI taxonomy): domain Eukaryota; kingdom Viridiplantae; phylum Streptophyta; class Magnoliopsida; order Santalales; family Viscaceae; genus Viscum; species Viscum album. The sequence goes on along the minus strand of OY728133.1, from coordinate 962,451,326 downwards.
GTGAAACACAAATATAAGATAGAATTGGTAACAAAGATTTAAAATAAAATGTTTAACACTTATCTCCAAATAACATTAAATTCCCTTAATTTATCACAACAAAAATTAATTATCCAAATAAAATTTTATCCATGATAAGTTAAACACTTCCATAAATAACCTGAATCACTATAAGTCCTCTATAAAAACTTATATTCTTTGAAAATAAAGATCAACCATACTCCTCAAATAAAATCCCATCGTATTATATTTTTTTTAGGCATATTGGGTTCCCAAATGGTTAATGTCTTCCAAAATAACATGTATCAATCAATCCCCATATCATTTTCCAATACCAAGGATATCTATTTGATAAAATGTATGTTCCCAAAATAACATTATATTATTCCATAAATTAGTTTAACTAAAATGAAAATTGCTTACTTTACAGGTAATTCAATTATTCATGTGGTAGGTGATGTACCCTTGTTTTCCTTCGTTTGTGGATTTGATCCTCACAACCTTGATAGATAAGATGAGTTTTCACACATCCCACATGCTTTCATTTTTTCCTAAACTATATAACTCTAATAAAAATTAAGAAATATGATAATGTATTAAAAGAATAACCAAAATATGTTTAAACCTCTAATTTTATTACTTTCCTTTCATTATGAATCCTAAAATGTAAAAACCCATATTTACCTCATAATCGGGGATCATATGATCCATAATGGTGATTCGTTATATAATCACAAAATATAATTCATCCTAAAATTAAAATTTTATGAAACATACTAATAATTCATACACAATTATTATATCCACAAAGTGCTCACATTACAAAAAGAGTAATAGTACATTTAAACAATTCATCATCCATAAGTCTACCACAACACTTGAATCATTTGTAAGTATGCATCGAAATCATTCGTCATTCTCCATAATACATTAACTATGAATTTAACCATATTTATTAATATACCATTCATGAAGATCATGTAACCTCATTATTTATAAATATTAATCGAATAATGAATAATTCATTATGGAAAAAATATAATAATACAACTAATATAGATAATAAAAAATTCTTGATGTTAACTTTTATTTCTGCATGTTTTCCTACATTCAATAATTATACGTTTACTCCTCTTCGATAATTTAACTTTTGGTAGAGTTGGACATATTTAGATACTGAAATCATTTGAAAATTATACGATGAACTAGGAAATTGTTTTAAACTGAGTAGCTATTAGATAACTTAATCAATTATGTTCTAGTGATTTCAATGCTCAAGAAGCTATCAAAATCATTCGAATAAGATTTAGTTATTATATTGATGATCAAATCATTGTGGAGGGATAATAAGGTTGTGAAATATCTATTTAATTCCATATTAAAAATTGTCCTTAAAATAATTAAAATAAAAACACTTTAATGTGAAATTAATTATTAATAGAAGAATACTCTTTATTGAAAATGTAATAACATAAAATATTTATAATACTCAAATCCATAAACCTCCTCCTAAAATAGTTTATTTAGGCCTTTATATAATCTACTAAATTAGCACAATCCTAAATAACTCCATATGATAACAAACCTAATAGTTATAAATGATCACTAACCAACACCCAGATAACATCCTAAACACTAATGTTATCCAAATAACCAAGGAAAATAACTACAACCCTCCATTTATAAACATTACATGACCTTGAGTTATGTAAATAGGTTTATATTTTTTACATTAAGGATGTTTTCATGTTTAAGGATCTAGATAATTAGTATATAACTCATACATAACAAAACCATAGAAATACAATGTGGTAACATCCAAAAATATCCATTTCTTCCATAAACATAAAACTTTTATAGTAAAAAATGGATTCGTTTCATGTTAAAGCATCATAACAATTCCCCAAACCCATTCGAGAATCAATTCCCCATTCAATCGAGTGAAAAAATTCAAATATTTGGTATGAGAACAAAAGGATCAGTAAGTCATATTAATTAAGGAATGAATTCATTAGTCCATCAATATTTTAATCCTGTGAACAAACTTCACAAAAGAATACTTTTACACAAAAACATTAACTATTTAACATACCTATATACATAATAATATTAAAAAAAATCATGGAAATATGAAATCATAAAGGTTACTTATGGGATCTTTATTATATATACATAGTAGATTTTACAGCTACCCAATGATTAACCTACACGGTTACGTTAAGAATACCCATCACATTTCATTCCTTAACTGTATTAATCGGAATCCTAAAGGTTACCTCTTTATTATTACCAATAAATTGGAGAGATATCGTAGTCTTACCCAACCTCGGTTTATCATGGAACCACCCACATACACAAAAAATTCCCAAGAACCATAACATAATCATAACAAATAAAATTATCCCAAAGGAAAAAATAAAATTTCAACACTATGATAAAAAAATATGATTTAGCGATATTAAAATAATAAATCATTTATCAAAACCATTTTCAATACCAATATACATGAAATGGGTACATGGTGTTTAATTTTTTTTTTAATTTTTCTTTGTAGAAGAAACCAAATATAATATAATGTTCTTAGATGTAGGAAATGTTATTGTTAGCAAGTACATTAAAGCAAATTATTTTTTTCATTTAGTAAAATACTTCATAGAAGAATATTATTTCTAAAAACTTTGAATGAAATTCAAATTCAATGTGGTTTATTAAACACCGTGTAAAATAAAGTGTTGTATAATATCAAATTATGCGTTAATTAAATAGATTTTGACAATGTCCTTTACAAATATTATATCATTAGATTATGGATAAATCAAGAAATAATTATGCGTGAAAATATAAATACACAGAAAATAATCGAATGTTGATTTTGAAACAGTCATAAGTCATTCACATATATTATTGTGAAAACAAAATCAATGACAAAGATATCTAAATCAATGAGTGGATATTGAGTTAACATTTCCCCAACCTTGAGTTTGACTTGTCCCATGCATTATTTATTAACCTGAATAATAATCCTCTGTTAATTTATACATGGATGATAACCATTTTCAGGTTTATTATTCCTTTTATATAACATAATTCAATGTTATATCTACATCAGTTCATATGAGTTGTTTTGTTGTTATTTGGTACTTGAGTCAAAAAATGTACATTTTTTATTATAAATTTTTGATGTGGTCAAATTTCCATCATCTAGAGAATATTATTCAATATATAATAATGAATTTTAAATATAAATTTATATTATATTTGAATTCATTAAATATGGATAGGAATAATTAAACAATGTTACAATCATGGACACGGTAAGCTATACATATATTTCAGTAACGTATTTAAATTTTCTTTGATAATTATAGAATTAATGTAAATAATATATTATATTTCCATAATGATCATAACATTATTAAAATCATATTAATCATTTTAAAATAAAAATAAATATATTTTTTATCAATTTTTAATAATTAATGTGGAGAACGGATCTCATAACAGTGTGGAGACGATAGAGCATACGTACACACGAGCGATGATATCATTAAATTAATGGTTAAATGGTATGGAAGTGGATGATATATTAATTATAAAGATAAATTATCAAGGTATATTAATTATTTAAATTCATTATATTCAACTTTATATCCATTGAAATAATTTATTGATGAAAAACAGCTTCCAACACGGTGTGGACACGGTAAGCCGTACGTACGCACGCAAGGATATTTTTTTATAGTATGGGTAGAAGGATTAAAATAGATATACCATAACTATAAAAAATCTATGAATATATTAGACTCTAGAGTTATTATAATAAAATGGAAAAAACATAGATATGGATTGTATATGTGAAAATTAAATTTCAAATAGTTCTTAATTCAATTAACTCTTCTTCTAGTGTATCATTTTAATTGCATAAATGGACTCTTTAGTTTGGATTTTGTCTGAAATTATGGCCTATAAGACGAAGTGAATGATTTTAGGAGGAAAAAAGGGTGTGTTTTGGAAAATCCAAAAGGATTTATAGGTGTTATTTTTATAGAATAACGAGTTTCATTTTATAGTAGAGGGGAGAGGCACCCTTGGGATGATTTAATTATCAAATTAATATAAATTAATTATTTAATTAAAATTTCACCAACATGTGATATGACTATCATATGATAAAAAAATTTCTAAATCCCCTCATATAAATTTTTTTAGACATTTATTGATTTTATTTTAAAAATTATATTTTCGGTTACCCTTAATTATTTTCTATTAATTTATATTGGGGTAAAAAAAAATTTAATCATTATGATGTTGTTAATTTTATTTATATGCAGCCAAGTAAACAGAATTGGACAATTAATGAATGAGTAAACCTTTAAATAGTCATTTTTTCCTTATTTTTGTATTATTAAATAATTTTATAATTTAATATTTTTGTAAAACATCAATTATTTCAATTCATACACTATTCATTTTATTGAATTTAAATAAAATATAAATAGAGAGATAACATCGAATAAAAAACTAAATAGTCTTATAACATGACATATTACAATAAAAAAATTAGATGACATTAATTATGTAAAATATTATTTATTTTTACATTTATAATATTATTTGTTTGATTCCTTCGTCAAAAAAGAAATCACTGCATTATCATTATGTCATAGTTAAAATTAATTATTTAATTGCAAAATAATATAAATAAAATACTATTTTATATGAAATAGATATATTTTTATAAATAGTATTTATAGTCAAATATATCACTTATATTAGTCCATATTAAATTATTTTTAGTTCTATGTTATATGTTTATAATGTATTTCTCCTTATTTTAAATTAAATGTTATATGTGTCTTAATCCCAGCCATGTTGATTCCAACGGCCTAATTATTATACAATGGGTTATATTGGTCGACCATATCTCATCCAATAGTATTATGTCAAATTTAGGATATATTTAAATTATTATACTATTTTTTACCGTTATTTACCAGATTTACCCTTTGACGTTGGAGAAACAAATAATAACTAAAGATAATATTCATCATATACAAAAATAAATGTGACATATTTAGATTATCTGAAAATTTTGATTCCATATAGATAATATAGTTATCTAAATAAAAAACAAATAAGTTTTAGAAAATATTTTAAAACAAATTAAAATTTTCAAAAGAAGAAAACACAATTTTGTAAAATAAAAACCATCAAAATAATAAAATGTGTTTATATCAAATTTCAATATAAAATTATCTCCAATAATCAAAATTGGATTAAATATAAAAACATAATCCAATTACACTTTAAAAACAATTAAAAGATAATCTAATAATATAAATAACGTTGATTGAAATGTATTTATGAATTAAAATAACATATTTTTCATTGTTCATTAAAATATGAATTTTATTGGGATAATATTAAAAATTCAACAGAAATAAAATATTATGTCCCTCTTCAAAATACAAATCTTTTTTTTCATATATAACATATAAAGGTACAATTATATATATTTAAAAATGTATCATGATTAAAAAGAGTTAAAACAACCTCTAAAAAACCTTAGAGTATTTTATGCCTAAAATTGGATTTAATCTCAATTTATTCCTCTAAAACATTTTTGATGAAAGTAAAAACATTTAATAAACATGTTTAAAAATAATATAGTTAGTTATATTCATTCCCTACAATAAAAAATCTAGGTGTTGACTACCATTTTAAATTATAATATTAATAATGTAATTTTTATTAAATATCCACCTAGTTTTCAATATAAGATTTTAGAGAAATCATTTATTGTGTTTCAGGCATGCTATCCGAAATCGCTTCCCCTTTAATTAAACTTAATATATAATTCATAAATATTAATATATATGATAAACTATTATTCTATAATTAGATGGTATTTTACATCAAATGTCTAAATAAAACCAAAAAACTAACGACACACAGAAAACTCCCTAAGTGGGTCCCGAAAAGTTCTATAGCACCCTCATTCATTCCACATCACAACTCGTCCATTTAACATAGGGATATTTCAACTATCATATTTTTCTAAAATAAAGACTATTCGGGTACAGATCATGAAGAAAGTGTATGGTGTAATTAGAACTTTTAGGCCACTACCAACAATTTATAAAACAATATCATGTTAATATTAGTTTATACAATAGTATAAATAATAATTTAAAATTTATATTGTAAATAGTTTTCAACATTCATTATTCATAAATGAATCACATAAATCCAAAGTTTTTTGTTGAAACCCATAAAATTAATAACTTTTTAGTCCCATGTTAGTGTCATAACAATCCCCATGAGATATCACATTTCACAATACCACGATAACCATTTATCATTTTATTTAAATTCAAATCTTATCAATTGGGAATCATTGTAAAATGCGAGCCTTGTAGGTGTGAATAATTGTGTCTATCACCACTTTGGTATTTTTTATAATATTATGTTTCTAACAACCTATGGGCATTTGGAGAATCGTTACCTTCCTATATAGTAAAAATCACATGAATGCATTTGGGTCTATAATGTCATGGCCAGCACCCTGTGGGTATTTTGAGCAACAATCTATGTCCCACACCCCATTTCTCAGTCATTAACATACATCACATATATAAAATTCAACATGGTAAATCAAAATTAACACTCCCATTGACATTTCAATTCATGGTATTACATTTATAATATCAAATCAGTCATAATTCTTTACATTAATCACATGGAATAAAATGAACAATTCACCATTAGAACATCTATAAATGTTTTAAAAAACCCAATAACTTATCAATTTTTTCAAAAATTCATTTATTCTCATTATCAATAAAATATATATTCCATTAATTATCCAATTACAAAGTCCCATTAACCCATTATTTGTATGATCACAATTTAAAAAATACCAATTGCACCTTGTTTGACCCAATTCATTATCATATAGCAATTATGTTTAATAATTTTGTTCTTAAATACAATTTACCAACTATAGAAATGGATATTTTAAAATTACATACATTTAATTAAATCAATACTAAGGTATTATCAATTTATACCACATACCTAAAAATTATTGATGGATTCTCACCAAAATAAATCTCCAAATTTAAGTAGAACACTCAATTTCTCAATAACGATGGAGATCTATATCCAATACCAAGATCAAAAATTTAATGAAATAAGATATATGAAAACCCAGATCTCTATCAATTAACTATATAGAAAAATATCCCTTAATATTTTGAGATAAAGACTAATGAGTTTGAGGAAGCTAATTAGGATGAGATCTCTTAATGAGAGAGGTTTATATCTGTTAAACTAATCATTAATTCACCTAGAACAGAGTATAGAAGCCCTTGAAATCCAACATGAAGCCTCCTAAAATAATAAAAATCGATTAGAATCAATTATGGTTGAATGAAGTTGATGTTTGGGAGATTCTATAATTATAAAACAAGTTTTTAAATGATTATATATTGATTGCATGATTTCATGGGTTGGGGCACACAGTTTTCCAAACCATTATTCATAACCATTCTCCTCTCCTACGGGGGCACATTGTTACACATGAGAGGTAACATAGTTTTAAAACTTTTCACAAATAATTAAATTACTATCTTTATGGGGGTTCATGGTTTGATGGGGGACTCCCACGGTATGTGAAAACCATCCGCCAATTGTGCACTACCAAAAACCCCTCCAAAAACATCTAACATTCAACCAGATACACACATGACATGCATTAACCATTGTATGTCTAAAAATGGACAAATATTTCTTGTAAACAATCTCGATACATTAATGGAATAGTTTAGTATCTTATATCATTCATTCATATGATGGACATTACAACAAACAACCTAAAAATAAATACTACACACCGTGGATGAATTACATCCATCTAAATATTCCAAAATCAATAGGTGAAATAGATTGAATGGAATAAAATCATCACAAATAGAAAATATATTGTATAATATTCCACATTAATGAACACTATCTTGAAAAAAAAATAAAGGGAAATAACACCATGAAATTAGAAATAATTTTGAAAATATGATAATATGAAATAAGATATGTGCCTTATGAAGTGAGATTGAAATGATAAAATAATTTAATAAGTATTAATAAAGGAACAAAATATAAAAGTTATATATATATAGTAATCTAAAATAAAGATTTCTCAAATATAATCATTGAAAATATTTTCATTGGTCATATATCTAATAGGAATACTAATGCCCTAGATTTTTATGTAGTATATTAAAAATGATTCAAAACGAAAAGCAAAAAAAGTAAGATATCTATATATTATAAATATACGTATATTTTTTATATGTATAAATAATAATAATTTTATTAGAATATTATATGATGTAAATATAAAAATAAAAGATATAATTTATATGAATGGATTCATACAATTAAATTTTAAAATGTAAATAAAAATTTTGAAAGGTGTTTGTTAAATCATATTTTGTGTAAAAGTAATACTTTCTTTCAAAAACCACTTCATTATGAAATTTATATTTTATTATAATATATTTAGTTTAAAAACTATATTAAATTACTATATAAGATAACTAATATATTAACATCCATTAAGCTATAAATTGACATGAATTAATATTAGCAATCTTTAATATTTAAAAACATCATTTTATCAATAAAATAAATTTTTCATTATATAATGATTTTTATTTTAGAAACCTTATTTATAAATTTAATCAATTAGATTTTATAAAATTGAAATATTTTTTGAATTCAAATATCATAATTTTCTTATGTTAATTTGTTTTTATTTATGAAAAATAATTTAATTATAGATTGATTTTTAAAAATATTTATTTTTCCAATACTCCCACATATATGACATTATTATAAAAGAATAACACGTACATTTTTGGAAAAAAATTTCAAATTTAAAAATATATATTATAAATTGAAATTCAATATTTCAAAATATAATATATAAATCCAAATCTTAAAATTTTAGAAAAATTTTGCATTGATTTAATGAAAATTATTATTAATCATTGAATAAAATTTCTACAAAGTGGAATGATTTTGATATTTTATTTTATTATTAATTGAATATTATTTGAAAAATCTTAAATATTTAAATTTCAATTTTATCCAAATCATTTATTGGTTTATTATAGACATAATATTGTCCTTAAAAATTCATTTTTTTATAAAAGTATCGGTTTCCACGTTATATGTTCTAAGGTTAATTTTATTTTTTCATACAAATATACATTTAATTTTATAAACTGTATTTAATATTTTAAATAATTATTTGAAATTTATATTATAATGGTAATTTTTATTCATTAAAAAATTACAGAAGTAAAAATTTGTTACCTTAATAATAATAAAATATTGTAAAAGAAAATATTTTAAGAGTAAATGACCCCAAAATATGTTTTAATTTTTATTTAGGAAGTTTTGGATGATGATTTATTGACCTTAAAAATTACCAAATTATATTTTTTTCAACATTTTATTCACATTCCATGTGCAGAATGTAATCTCTTTATAATAAATAATCATTTCCCAAAAACTGTATTTCACTATAATTATAAAATGAACAACCACCCCTCCAAATATCCATGCTTTCAAATCACATTTATGATCAACAAAGACTCTACCTTTGTATTTACAAAACTTATATAAACATGATAAAATCTTTTATCTTTTCAAAAAACTATGAAAAGGTGCCTTAAGATAGTTACCAAAGGAGAATATAAAAATTGAGAGGTAATATTATCAACTTCACCTTCTTAGTAATATTATATTTCTACCACACTAAACCTATTATATCCATGAGAGTATCATAAACACAATTTTATTAATATTATATTATCATTATATAATATTGTAACTTTAATTCCATACCTTTCTCCAAAACCTTTTGAAAAAAAATGTTGTCATTTGTACATGTGCACTACCGCCACTATGAGCAACATGTTATATTTTTAATAACCACAATTCATGGATTGTTTATAATTATTATTTAGTAATATATTATTATATTTATAAATTAATAATTATTATTAAATTATAAGATATTTTATTATATAGATTTCATTAATTTTTAGAAAAATGTGAGTGTCGCCCATGTGTACATGCTAGTTATATTCACCACATGATGAGGTTTATCTTTATTCATATAGAACAGAATGGGGGGATGTAAAACATATATTCAATATACAAAAAAGGTTATTTAATAATAAGTTATTATTATATTATAATAATATTAGACATCTAGTAAGTGATATTAAGAATAAATGATTATTGAATATTTAACCGCTTAAAAGGACATCTCAAAGTGCCATTTGTAATTTGATTACATTCATGAAAAATACAATTTAATAATATAAATGATGATTTTATTGAATAATATAGGAAATAAAAATATATAATTATATAGATTAATATACTATATTAAAATACTTTGACATAGGTGATCATACCATGAAAGTTTTAGTGAAATTTTCTGAAAAACGTCATGTTACCAAAATAATTGGAAAATATATAATAAATTGGTGACACATGATTAAAATTAGACCTTATAAAAATAAATATAAATGGATAATTTTATTAGGGATTTTTTAAATAATTTTGATTCTATAATTCTCTATGTTATGTGATAGTATATAAAGCTCTTAGAAAAGTGGTAAGAGATCTTCTAAACATACTTCATAACTTTCCAGTTACTCATTCAATATATATTTATATTTTTTATAAAATAATTTCATAATGTGAATTATTAAATACTTGTATATAAAATGATTAAATATATAAATATATTAATATACCTATTATTGTTTGGGTTATACATGACTGTATTTCCAATTATAATTACCAACATTAAGTAAATTCATTTTAAAGGAACATTCCTATGTATTATCTCCCATTGTGAATAATCATGAGAAAATGTTTTTAAACAATTAATATATTCTAAAAGACCCCACTATTTTAACAATAACCATCTTGGTTATATTATTTTTTATATAAAAAAAAATTGAATTTCCTTTTTTAAATTATTCATTACTTGTTGTTCAAACCTCACCGAAGTGATGTGTTTTTATATTTTATTATCAAAGATCCTTATTATAACATCCCGGTTCTAGAAGGCACCCAGAGGTACCCTGTAACTGGTTTTTACATTGCCTTAAGTGCATTTCCAAAAACACTAGAGACTACAGACTAGCAGAAAGGGGCTTGGGTGTGATAGTGGGGAAAATATTGCCTCCTTTCCAGAGTAACACATCAGAAGTAAAACAGATAGAAATAGCGAGAACAATAGAAATACCATACCTAAAGTAAACAAAAAAGTAATATATAGTTGGAACTCAGATATATAAATGATGAATGATATATATGTCTTGGAAATCAGCCAAACAAATCACAGTGCTGGAATACAGTACTAAATATAAGTACAAAAGAAAAGTAGTAAACTGTTACACAGCACCGCAAGCCTCATCTTAGTCCCATGCTCCCCAGATCTATAGATATCATGCACTTGAAGTAGAAGTGTGCTTTCCTTTATCTACACCTACGACAATATAATTTGTTTAGGCACAAAATAATGACCCCAACTAGGTGTGACACAAATCCAAGTAGGAAACCACCCAAGGATCTGTGCCTAATAGTCTGTGAATAAATATGAAATGCACTAATGAAAATGAAGTAGAAGACAAGGAATTACACATAGTAACCATCCTACAAAATCAATTTTATACACATTCAAATATCAGGTAGTATCTAAAAAAATAAGGCAACCCTCTAGGATGTACTCACAACCTAACACCTCTAGATCATCCAAACAAAGACAACCAACCCTATGGGATGTACACAAAGCCAAACCACTCTTGTTCACCTTTAGCAGAGACACTCTACTGAAGCATTCACCGTCAATTCACAATGCGGTCTCATATCAGAAATAAATAGTAACTCTATGGAATCCCTCAACATCCAATTCCCCCAGTGCCCTATATCTACGAAACAAAAGACATCCTAAGGGAGTAAAAATTCCACCACCCTTAATGTCATGCAACATAATAGTAAACCGACACTCTAGAGAAGCCCTCAATGTCCATTCTCTCAATGGTCTACTACACCAGGTTATAAAACCCTTTTCTATGTTAATTGTGATCAATGAAATGTGGAAGCCAATGAAAACTTCAATAACTACATGGATAAACAATCTAAGGCATATCATAGTATGTTAAGTAATAATCACTTTATCTTAACTACACTAGTCTTGGAATGAAAACAGCTTAACACACAATTATACAAAAAAATCAAAACATGAAAACAAGGAAAAAACTCCCATAACATGGAAAAATTAACCCTATTCATAAACAATCATCCTCTATCCATACAAACAAGGCATTCCAGGCAATAGTAGTGATAAAATCTGTAAACACGCAATACACAGTTCTTGGGTATGGGCACTTTTGCGCATTAAATTCAAAGACTATCTACAGAAAGGCACAAACCACCTACCTTGGAGTAATGTTATCATTATACGTGAACATTAGGCCCTAAATCTCCCGAGAACATTGTAAATCTTCAAAAACATTAAAAAATTTCAACCGAGGATAACTCTCAAGAGAGGTCAAATCAAGAGATGGTGTTCAAGAAGAAAAGAGAACTCACTGAGGCGATTCCAATGCAATCAATAACAATCTATTTGGTGGAAAGAGGGTGTTGTGGGGTCTTTGAGAAGAATTTCGGTCATACGGTCTCTCATATATGAGACAAATGATGAAGAATAAGGTTTTTTTATTTAATGTAGACATGGTCCGTTAAATAAAAAAATAATTTACACGACGTTTATTTTAAATGTACATGGTGTGTACTTGCCTTTTTTGGCCTCTGATTTAGGAGGCCTCCAGGTCACCACACAAGGCCCTGTGATGGGCCATTACATGGCCAGGACAAGGACACTGGTGGGAACCGAATACATGGCATGTACTTAAACGTACTCGATGTGTACTTCAAAAATTTCCAGAAACTCTTATTTCTCTAAAAAATGACCATAAATTAAAAAAAGACCTGAAAAGAAGATATGGGTTCCTGTAAACATTCCCCCTTAAATTAATTCATCCCAAAAATTCCCTATCAACGTAGAGTAGATGAAGAAGAATCCACAAAAATCTCTAGCTACTACGATCGTACACCAGCCTCCCTCTCCTAGGTCTCGTACTGCACTCACCCAAGATGCCATAGCAATCATTCCAAGGGAACAGACCAACCATGTAGAACCATCTCATTTCAATCAAAAATCTGGAAAAGGAACTCATAAAATGAGGCGTCCACCTTCAGCTCAACCTCCTTAGGTTGGAAACCAATATATGTATATGAGAAGTAATGTTGTAGCTGAGAAACATGGAATAAATCACACATAGCCCGATACCTCAGATGTAACTACAACTAATAAGAAACCAGTCCGACTCTCTCTAAAACCTCAAATGGCCCGACATACCTCAGATAATGTATACCCTATCTCAAAATGGTCATGTATCCAAACATCAGTGTGACACACAAGAAATCCTAATCAGTGACCTCAAACTCCAGAGGTCATCTACATCGATCATCTTAAGACTTCTTTCATGACTATGTAGTAGTCATCCTCTTCTGAATCAACTCTATCCCCATTGTAGTCTCCTAAACAAGATAAGGTCCTAGCATATCTACCTCTCTTGCCTCCAGCCCACATAACGGTGATCGTCAAGGCCTACCATACAATGACTCATAATGTTCCCCCTAAATAGTTTCATGAAAATAATTATTGTAGAAAACTCCATGAGAGGTATGTTATTCTACAAAGAACATCTAAAATCCAGGATACAAGCTCGAATAATGTTCTCAAGCAGTTGAATTGTACGTTCAGACTGGCCATCCATCTATGGATGGTATGTTGTACCCAGATGTACCATTTTACCCAAAGCCCTCTGAAATCCCTACCATTCCAAAGAAGTATATTATGAATCCTTGTCTAAAAAAATTTATTGTGTAATGTCATGTATATGTACAATAAATCAAATGTAAAACATTCCCAGCTCATCATCACCGTTGTAATACTTGACCGGAAAGAAGTGAGCTACCTTCATTAGTGTGCCAATGACATCGCAAACTGAATCATTCCCTCAAGGTGACCTCGTCAATCCTATCATGAAATTTATCCTGACATCATTCCATTTACACTCAATAATGGGGATCTTCTTAAAATTCTCTGATGGTTTTAGATGCTCCACCTTCACCTGCTGACAGGTGGAACAACTAATGACAAAACCAGCTACATCTCTCTTTATACCTGGCGACAAATATTGATTGTGTAGATCCTAATACATCATGTTGACCCCAAGATGAACCGCCAAAACTAAGTAATGAAAGTTCCACATCAGCTCCTCGTATATGTTTACTCACACCCATACACACCCTTAAAAAATCAAGATCTCTCCCTCACCTATGGTCAATCCATTAAAAGGGTCCTCTCCCAACATGCTCTCTCGTAAGACTAGGCCTTCAAAATCTGATAGCTTCTTTATTCGCACTAGATCAAGAAGAGTAGAGGTAACAACTATTGAAGAATGGAATGTTTTCCCTTTTATTTCATGCACCTTCAAAATCATCTAACAGATTAGATCAATAAGTTTCCACTCACTGCTGGCCTCCTAAACTACATGTATTTGAGTCATCTGGCTCCACCCATCAGCCACAACCTGTCCCTTCCCCGATGTGTAGGAAAGATCAATGTTAAAACACTGAAGGTATTCAACCCACCATCACTATGTCAAATTTATTTCATGATGAGTGAAGATATTCTTGAGAATTTAGTGGTCGGTAAAAACCACAAAATTCTCTCCCAAATGGTAGTTCTTCCAACATTGTAAATCTTGGAGAAGTGCAACCAACTCAAGATTGTCTGTTAGGTAATTTCACTCAGATGTACTGAACTACCGAGACCCATATGCAATGACTCCTTATCCCTTCATAAGCACTACTCTAAGCCTAATACCTGATGCATCATAGTACATAGTATAGATCTTTCCCAAAACAGGAAGAAATATTTTCAGTGAAGTAAACCTCCCATTCATCTCTTTAACGGATAACTCAGAAAATCAGACCGCAAGAAATTTACCCCCTTCTTAGTTATACCCATCTATGGTGCTGTAATGCGTCCAATGTTCTATGTGAAACATATTTTGTAACCAGAAAACCCTAGAAAACTCCGTACCACAAATATGTTCTTTGTCTACTACCAAAAAACTACTACACTAACATTCTCTTGGTATACTGATACTCTTGTCTTTATGATAATATAACCCAATAAGTGAATCTGGTCCATCCAAAGGTGACATTTTGATAGAATAGAATATAACTAATTCCATCTCAGTGTACTGAAAATGATCTCAATATGGGAAACATGGTTTTTTCGAGTGTGATTGTACACCAAGATATCATCCTTGAAGAATACCCTGAAAGAATTCAAGTAAGGATGGAACCCTCAGTTCAACAGCACTATAAAAACTATAGGCGCATTCATGAGACCAAATAGAATTACCACATACTACTATATAACATACCTACTTTGAAAGGATTTAAGAGGTATATCAGGTGGTCTAATGCACAACTGATGATAACTGAAACTCAAGTTGGTCATCGAGACCACCCTGGCTCCTCTAAGCTTATCAAAGAGACTATCAATCATCATTAACGAATACCAGTTCTCAACATTCAACCGGTTCAACATCTGATAATCCACACAATGTCTATAGGTACCGTTCACCTTCTTCACAAATAGTACATGGGAACCCCAAGAAGAAGTACAAGGTCGGATGAAGCCCTTTTCATGAAACTCTTCCAACTGCGTCATGAACTCCTGAAACTCAGGTGTAGCCATCATATAAGGGGGAATGAACACATGTTTTTCTACTGAAACAAGATCACTAGAAAATTCCACCTATCACTATGGTGGACAAAATGAAATGTCCTCGGTAAAGACATCAGTGAAACAATCCACCACTGGAGGAAAGTAAATATGTGTAGTCCCATAGTCATCCAGACATAGACTAGAAATATATGCTATAACACCTCAGATCCCAAGAATCACAGGTCTTTATCTTCTAGCATAGAAATCCCACTCGCCCTTATGAAGAAATGATCTTCCCTGTCATGATGTGAAACTCACCAATAACAATTGAAATCGGAAACTGCCTTGAAGGGAACTAACCAGTCTATTCAGAGAATGTAATTAAAGCCTATTATCTATGTACATAAATGTTTCATTGGAAGTTACACACACCATCCTCGAGAATTAACTACTTGAACTGATGTAAACTGTATGTTTTTGTCCTCAATAGTGTGTCTAACTTCATGTCATTAACAGAATAAAAGTTATAGTTACCAAGTCTATTCACAATAAAAACATATATGAAACTATGGGAAGCCCCTGTATCGAATAGATCAGAACCTAAAACTGAGGCGACTAGGATCTTACATTGAGTTGTAGAGGGTCCTGGATCAAACTCCTGCTGTTTCTACTCCACAGAAAAAGTCTGATCTTCACTATGGCCCTGCGACTATGCCCAACCGCTCACAGTTATTCCACCATATCGTCGATGAAATACTGGTGACTAGAAACTAGGGCCACAACATCCACCTTAGCCTGAATGGCCAGATGTACTCCAGTTCCCTTCCTGATGAAAATCTATTGGTGCTTCTCTTGATAATGGAGTCATAGAAGAACCCATGTCACCAACTACTAGTAAGAACAACTGACATAATCCTTAAAGACGGCCCATCTTACTTCTTGATCGACACTCCATTGGGTCTATTGGGCAATGTGGTCTCGTATGACAACTCTTCCCAAACTGGTAGTACACCACATTTCTACCATAAAATGTGCCATGCCTACTCAGATCCCCGCATGTAAGCTCCTCGCGGCATTTTCTGCTATTAGAAAGAGGGATACCAACTACGAATGTTGAACCTTCCTAGCTCACCACTGTAAAATTTCCCCAATTTCAATCATTTATTAGGGCCTGGTTGACTATAGAAGTGATGGATGTCACACTAAATATGTTCATCTATGATTGTCTGGTGTGCCTGAGAGCATCAAAAAACTGTTTTTTAAAATTAACTCATCACCTATGGGAATAGATGTGAAGCATTGTAGGTATATTAAGTGAGAAGAATACTTTGTAACAGATAAGGTTCCTTTATCCATACTCATGAACTATCAGGATCAATCGTACCTAAATGTATCCAAGTAGTAGTAGTCATAAAAGAAATTTTGGAACTCATCCCATTCCATAACCTGTTGGCATTCCGCCTATTAGATCACATCCCACTATCTTATGTTGGAGTCCCAAAGCATATACGTAGTGAGCCTCACCATCCTCTCTGGAGGACTCTCTAGATGCTCAAAGATATAATATATGGATTCTAACCATGACCATACATCCTAAGGTTCTCATTCCCCTATAGAGGTGGGAGGATTTTGCTACTTCCAAACTCATGTATAATCATCCATAGAAGGGAAAGGATTTTGTACTCCTCCGAAGGTATACATGAGCCTCATAAAGCCCACTCGAAACTATGTGTCATCACCTGTGTCTGGAATGACGGCTGTTACCAAGACTGGAAAAACTAGAAGATCCACTGGTAGTCCCTAATTATCCACATCTGGTATCTGATCACTGCCTTGTAACTAGCGGAGAAATGAAGGACGTCTCGGTGTCAGGACACTATGAGGTCAAGTTCACACCTTAGATCATGATTAGCAAGTATAGAAACATTATAGTGTATGAAGGGAACAATAGAAATATATCATTATATTTTATTTCAAAGAAATGGTACATGACATGTATAATGTCCCCATGGTGTGTACTAGATGAGCTTCACCGTCCCGGGTTGTTCGTCACATGGCCGGTTACAAGGATCACTCTACACAATGTGCTTCAAATGGACACAACATGTACTAGACATATTCCACCTCCATGTGTTGTTAGTTACACGACCAGATAAAACTGTTAAACTACATGTGATGTTTAATCTTGACATGGATTGTGTGACATAATTTTTATCAATATTTCTTGATTGTCACATGGGTGGACACATGGTCATCAAAACACAACATGTTTATTAGGAACATGATGTGTTCCACAAAAGATTTCCCAAACATGTGTCTCTACCCACACAACCAGGGGTACGGTTAGAGGGTATGTGTCATGTACATATAGTACATAATGTGTACATTAAAATAAATGTTCCTTCCCGAAAAAAGGACACATGGTGTTTATTTATCATTGCACTCCTTGTATTCTTGGTTTTTCTAATCTGTTTGCCTCAAAAACTACTTCGGAACCCAGAAATACAGTGAAATGAACATTAAAGTTCCAAATTATGATCCTTGGTGTCCTATATTCTTGATTAATCAAATATTGACATCTTAAGCATGTAATAAACAAGGAATAATAATACAAGTATCCACTAATATCTTATCCATAAGGGCGCATAACACCTCAAGAACCAATGTTTGGTGTCCATTCGAACAAAACCCTAAAAAAACCAATAGCTTATCAAAAAGAAGTTATTATATCAATGCATATATCACATCATAAAGAATATATTAAAAAACATATATTTCAACAACAAGCAATCACTAAATCACCATAAATGGCATGGGCAGAATTCATGAAATGTGATTTATATAAAGATAATATATGAAGCATGAGATGTCATACACTCATCTCATCAGGTTTCAAAAGAATAGAACCTCAATAATATCAATAATAAAAGAACAAAACATTTGAGTCACCCAATGGTGAAATCAAATGAACTGTAAAATTTGTAAAATCAAAAAACAATTGCAAAAATGTGGTAAAAAGAGTTTTTCATGTACACGTGTTAGCTACTCCAAGGCATAGCTTATTACCATGTACCTATTTCATCTATATACCTGTCTATAGGCTCCAAATAATATGTCAAGAAGAATATAATTCCTATGATACCACTTTGTAACGTCCCAATTCCAGAAGCCACCCAGAGGCGCCCCGTACCGAGTTGGTCACATGGCCCCAAGCACATTTTCCCAAATTCCAGAGGCTGCAGACTAGCTGCGAGGGAACTGTGTGTGATATTGGGGAAACTATGCCTTCATTGGAAGAGTAACACAATAGAAGTAAAACAGATAGTAGTAAAAGAAACAATAATAATACCATATCAAAAGAAAACAATGAATTTAATAATTAGTTAGAGCTCACACTTGTAAATAATGCATGATTTTCATGTCTTGGAATGTGGCCAAACAAATCAAAATTATGGAATACAATACTAAACCAAAGTAAAAAATAGAAGTAGTAAATAGCTCCACAGGAATACAATCCTCATACTAAACCCTTGCTCCCCTTCTCCATACCAATCATGTACCTAAATTAGAAAGGTGCTTCACCTTATCAAAACATGCAAAATACAAATTTTTAGGGCCCAAAATCATGACCCAAATAGGGTGCGAGACAAATATCAGTAGGAAACCACCTAAATATATGTTCCTAATAGTCCGTGAATATATATGGTATACAATAAAAAAATGAAGCAGTAGAAAAGGAAGTGCACATATTAACCATAAAATAAATTCAATAGAATTCATTTTCATATATCATGTAGTAGGTAAAAAAACATGGTAACCCTCCAAGAAGTACTCACTGCCTAACCCCTCGGGTTCAACCATACAAACACAAGAAACCCTATAGAATGTACATATAGTATAATCCCTCTAGTTTAGATTTTGGTAAGACACACTAAAGAAGTAAACACCGTCAATTCCCCTTGTAGTCTCATATCAGAAACTAATTGGAACTCTGAGGAAGCACAAAACGTCTAATTACCCTTGTGACCCATATCGATGAATCTATAGAAACATTAAGGGATCACCATGTCCATCCCCACTATGGTATCACAATGTAATAGTAATCATACATTATGGAGAATCCCTCAACGTCCATTCTCCCTATTGTGTACTACACCTAGTTCTCATGGCCCCGTGTAAGTCAGTCATGCCCAAAAATATTTGGATGCCAATGTAACCCTCAAGAACTGCATGGATATTCAATCAAAATCAAATAATAGATTGTTAGATAATAATCACTGCATCCTAACAATACTAGGCATGGAAGTCAAATAGCCTAACATGCAACAAGACAAAACGGTGGAAATAAGAAAACAAGTGAAAAACATCCATAGTGTGGAATAATTAATCCTATTATAAAATAATCAACTTCTATCCACAAAAACAAGGCATAACAGGAAATAAGAGGGATAAATCCCACTAACCCGCATTACCCTGTTCTGGGGTATTGGGCACTTTTCCACATTAAATTTTAAGAATATCTAGAAAAAGGAACAAAACACCTAACTTGGCATTGTGAGATCTATATAAATGAAATTAAGGACTTGAATCTCCCTATAACTCTATAAATCTACAAAAACATTAAAAATTATCAACCGACGATAAATCGGGAGAGACGATAAATTAGGAGATCGTGTTCAAGATGAAAGGAAAACTCGCTGAGGTGATTCCAACACAATCGACGACAGTCGTTTTGGAGAACGAACAGTGAGTCGGGGGTTAGAGAAGATATGCGGCTATAGGTTTTCTACTAGACAAGACAGATACAGAAAATAGAGTTCATTCTACTTGATATGACCATGGTCTATTTAATAAAAAGATTACACGACATGTAATTTAAAAGTACACGATCTGTACATTCCTTTTCCAACCTTTGCTTTAGGCAGTCTCCCAGTCACCACCCATGACCACATGCTTGGCGATTACCCGGCCCTAACATGGTCACCAGTAACAACCGGGTACATGCTGGGAATTTAATAGTACAAGACATGTTCTCTCGAAATTTCCAGAAACTAATCTTTTTCTAAAAAACATCAAGAAAAAAAATATTTGAAACTAATATCCAGGTTATTACACTTATCATGATATATCTATATTAGAACTAAATGATTAAGACATGTGTATTATTTTTATATAAGAAAATCCAAATTATTTAATTCTAAATGCTATTAAGAATAATTATGATTTATCCTTAATTAATTCCTCGATTTGGAATTATGAAACACACTTATGTGTCATGGGTTTAACCACATTTTTGATTTTTTTACGGTTTATTTAACTCCTTTGGAACACATATATATGAATTTAATTTATATGTTTTGGGGGGATAATAATTATATAGACCTCCAATGAAGTTTGGTAAATCATTATATACCATGAAATGTTATGTAGTTGAATATGAAGTGAACCAAATACACCATTGAACATTGTCCCATTTTTGTATATAGATTTGGAAGTACCCATTAACATATGATTATTATATCATGTTTTAATTTTTTAAAAAAAATATTATGATCTTATACAATAATTTACTTATTCCAAGTCTTTTGGAATGTAATCATCTTTTTTAATATATATTTTTATTTATCTTGACTCTCATGTTATGATTTATTCAAATATTTATACCCTATATAGGATATTTAGTTAAACAGTTTCCTTATGTATTTTCCCTATAGTATCCTATATGGTTCGAGAAGATCAATTGGATCTAGGATCATGTACAATGGTTCCCTGATGACCCAATTATAACACCAATCCTAATTAAATTCATTATCAATTAATTCCCAAGAAGACCACCCTGAAAATCCCTGGACCTAGAATGCCTCCCATATTGATATTTAACCCAACAAGTCTTACTATTTTACAATTTCATTCAAAACAATCTAGATATTTTTAAGTTCATTTTCTTAATTAATTTTCAACATACAGTACACACCTATGGGATTGACATTAGAACATGATTGATACTATTTAATTACTTAGGATATCTAGTTTTAATAAATTTCAAAATTTACTTATCCCCATTAGAATTCACAATTCTCTAAAAGTATTTAATGGGATGGACATATCACCTTAATGTATACCCTTTTTGAAACATTTTTTTATACCTGTTATGCTGCCAATTTTACATCTCAAAATTTCACCCTTCTCCATAATAAATTCCCTTACATTTTCTTTTTAGGCATTCCTAAACACAATAATTTTACATGGGTATTGAAAAAGATATATAGGTAATTTATTTGATACTATTATTGACATACATACATAAAACATTCCCTTTTATGGTTTTAAAATGACATACTAATCAAGTATTTATATAACATTTGATACACCGTGATTTTGATATGAAATCCATTTTATTTTATTCAACACGAGTTACGTATGAAATTATTTTTTATGATCTATTTAGATCACAAGAAAATTAGGACATATTAAGGGTGCACCAATATAGTACTCCAATACATTGGGTAAATAAATAAATATCTACATATGACCTGATTTAAAATACCATAGTGAATATCATCGGTAATTTTTTTGAATCATTGGTGAAAAATCTCTATGATATGTTATAAATGTATAATTTTAATGTTGTAGAAACCATTACATGTTATGCTTCATATTCATATTATTATCATATCCCAATTTATAATTCTTTTATGATATTCCTCATGTTCTTATTGATATTTATCAGCATCTCAAGTAAACTATTTCCCATACTTTCCCTTATAGGCTCTTATGCTCACCCATTCCTTTTATGATTGTACGCAGGTTATGAGTTGTATAAAACCAAGATATGATAATCCTAAAATAAATTCATTAATGTGGATAAGAATAATGTATTATGTTTTCATGTATTATTTACCTTTTTCCAATAATAAAAACATTAAAAGATCCTCTGTTTGTAACACGTAAATGAAATGTTTATATAATTTAATGACGGATTCTATAAATAGTTATTACAATAATTTATTATTATAGTTATACATGAAAACCAATTATTTTTTCCTATGTGTGTATAATATAATTTTTTACCAACTGATAACCTGTGATTTTTGTTCTATATGTGTATAATATAATTTTTTATAATTATGTTTAAACTATTAATACCTTCTAATAAAATTAATATACATTAATAGTAAATTTTAATAATAACATTTCAGTAGTATATCGAGGGATGTTTAAACATAGATATTTTTATAAATCAAGATATAAAAAATATTGAATTTCATTAAAAGAAAACATATAATAAAAATTAATTGTTTTATGAAAATCAAAGATAAGTTCTTTGTCTTTAAGTTGATATGGAATAAAGGGTTAACACATCAGTGGTATGGTTATTTTTCAAAATCCTTAGAAGATGTCATGATGTATATTCTATATCATGTATTGTTAATCCCAAATTTAAAGGAAATCCCAACATCCTCTATATGAAAACAATCGAATGAACACTTAAAGAAATGAATTCCCAAAATAATTGTCATTTAATGGAATAAAATTATTAAAATTGTAGAATTATTTTGGAATCCTATAATTGATACACAAATAATGAAATGAAATATCTCACACTAAATTTTTTTATTTATAAACGTCCACATTATCTATCACATTATGATTTGTATCTAATTTATCATTTATAAATGATCATACAAATCAATGATCACCCCATGATAACTAATAAAAAACCAAGATTTAATATAATCCTAAAATATTTTTATATCCTCTCTGTATCCCAAAAGGTGGTCAAGTGACATGAAATATAACATTATCTTAAACCATACATGATCCAAATGGAAATACTATTAGACTTGGAACTATTTTATGAATTACATTTCTACTTATATTAAATTCCATAAATATGAAAAAAAATAATTCAACTGTTCTTATTGATGATCATATTAGACAAGGATACAATATCGGAGACTCAATCAGGTTATCTTGGGGATTATATTATTTTCATAGATAACATAAATTCCACACACTTAATTCATCCTATAAAAGTGTGTTCCAATAATGTTGTAAAATATTATTAACTAGAAGTATGTATATAAGTATCCTTAAATATAAAAATTTCCATAATAAATATGATGGGTTACAGAATGTCAGTGATTAGGGGATTAAATTTATACAATCTTATTAAGAATTAAGAATCGATACCCCTATTAAACTACTTGCAAGATTTGTGGTCATATTATTATTTAAGGGATGTGATGTCCCACATTATACTCTCAGAGAAATTTACTTATTAATATATGTTTAATTGTTTATACAACCCAATAAATTCTAAAATAGTATAAAATAATCATTCATTTTAAACAAAAAAGTAGTACATTAAATTTATAACTACTTATGTAGAAAAAATAAATGAAGATCATGAAACTATAGGTTAGAGAGAGTCCTCTCCCTCACAAAACAATACCTACTCTAATTGGATATCTCTAATAATTGACTATATCCGAAATAAGTTCCTCCCATAGTGAAAATGGGCAGCATAATCTTATCTCATATAATAATAATAGTTAATTCCATAATTAATACATTATGGGGATGAACATAATCCTGGAATTACCTAATAGAAGAATGAGAAAATAATCTAGGTATACTTATATAGTCATATATATTTAATTAATAAATAATCCTTAAAAAATAGGTTGTCGTCGTTGAAAAATTGTCTTCAAAGTAATACAAAAAATATTTCTTGAGTGAAATGCCATTTCATTTTGAAATCATTTGTTAAAAATCTAAATTACTATTATATTACAGAAAAAAATATCTTTAAAAAACCATGTAAATTTATAAGGGTAATTTTAAATTTTTGAATGGTATTAATGATTGTTACTTCGGTACATTCTGCAAAATTAAAAAAAATCATTTTGTACTGTTTTAAAAAAGGATAAAATATACCTCATTCACAAAATAAAAATAACATTACATTGACATTTTATATAAAATGTAACACAAGGGTAATTATTTATGTATTAAATCTTATTTAATAATATAAAAATAATTCATGAATAAAATTTTAAAAACCATTGATATGGAAGAAAAATGATTTTCATTTGATGTGGGAAATGAATTTTGTTATTCAAGAAAATTTGTTATCATAAAATTTAATGCCATTGAAGGAAAATTGTATTATTATATATAAATTTCTAGAATAATCATAATTGAAGTAAATTAAAAGGTTTTATTGTATAATGATGAAATAATATACTATAATAGAAATCCATCCATAAAAAATCCTAATAAATTTGATATTAAAAGATAACCCTTACTACTTGGTCACATTAGAATCATAACTTTTAAAAATAAGTAAAAAAATTGTGACATAAATTACCATGAAGTATTAATTATTCATTATATAATATTGAATGGGTCAGTATATAAATAATTTTAATTAAATTTGGTGCATAAAATAATATCTCTCTCAAATAAAAATGTTTTAAGATGAAACTCTTAGCTTTAGTCTAGAATTTTTCATGTACATATTTTATCTCATGTATAAAAAACATAAAACAATATTTTTCATAATAATTTTGTAAATGTTTATTACATGTTACATAAAAAATTTAATTCAATATTTTATCTACATATTTAATTACTTCTCTAACTATGTCAACATTGATTATTTTGAGAATTATTAGTTCAGAATTTCAAAATAGCAATAGAGTGTTCACTACGTTCAAAGGGGACATTACATTATATAAAGAATAATATTCATTTCATAATTGTAATTTTTATAGAAAAATCACAAATTTCAAAACAAAACATGAATTATGATTATGAAAAAATATCATCTTACAATCATAGAAATGGTTGGGCATACCTATGCAGATGTAACATATCAATTTTTCAACGATCATGATTAAAATAAGGTTAAGTGTCCTATTTATATTTATGAATATTTTATTAATAATTATATAATATAATTTCTTTAAATACACATTCTTATACAATCCATGTGATGTGGTATGAAAAAATCACATCGTTTCATTATGTTATAGTCTGCAATACACAAGATCGATATTATGGTTTTTCAATGGATGGTAAGGTAATATGTTTAATGATATGATAAATTTAAATGATGAATAATTATAAGTCCCCAGCCTTAAACCTTGCTTAATCTTGAGTTATTACAATATTATACATTGAGGATCTTTTTAGGTTTAGAGTTTTAGATAATTAGATCATAAAACTTGCATTACATTCCACATTTAAACAAAGTGGTTACATAAAATATAGTATTCATTTATCCCATAAACAGAAAAATATTACAAATAAAACATGGATTATTTATTGACACTTCCTGAACACTATCATCATATCATGTACCCTTCCCGTGACTTGTGAAAAACATTTCAAAAACATGGGATGAGCATAAAAATCTCAGTAAGGGTTATAAAAAGTATGGAAAGGAAACATGAGTACATATATACACAAGAATCAATGAAATCATACTCTACTCATAAAACATAATCACATTAACATACCTCATAAAATAATGAATAAACCATAGAAATCATAAGACATAAAGGTATCTTGAGGCATTCATAACATTCTTACATAGGGAGTAACCCTCTTGGTTACGTTTGGAATACCTATCATAGTATATTCCCTAAATCTCTTTGATGAAACCTTAACGTTCTACTCCATCACGTTACCCAATGCATGGGAGATCTATATCAGGCTCACCCGCCCTTAGTTTATCATAGAACAAATCGTCTTCATAACAATTCCCAATAACCATAACATAATCGTACCACATAATACATGCACAAAGGAAACATAACATTTCCACGTTTCAATCACAAGATATCAATACAACACATTGATATAAGAAAACATTTTGAAAACCATTTTCAATAACAAAATAAAATAAAAGTAAAACATGGTATTTATTTTTCATTTTTTAAAAATGTATGGCTTGTAGAGGAAGCCGAAACTCAAATAATGGTCAGGCTGGTAGAGAAGTCGTTGTCGCCACATACATAAGACAAAAAAGCAAAAAAACATTCCTTTTGTTGTTTAGTAAAATGGTTCGTATGAAAAAATATTCTTTTTGAATAAGAATAAAATTAAAATGGGTCTATACATCGTAAAAAATAATGTTTTATACAAAAAAAATATGCCTCAATGAATAGAGATTGAGACGAAGTTCCTTACAAAGACGGTATCCTTGGATTAAGGATAAATCAATTACATAATTATGTGTGGAAAATGAATACACCAAATATAAGTGGATATTAAGTGTAAAACAATCAGTGTTCATTCACACATATTCATATAACTACATATTCAAAGAGTACATGTTTATCCCAAAGAATCAATATTGGGTTAAGAAGTTCCCTTGCAAAAATTTGACAGCCTGACGGGGTCACATCAAAATTCAGAAAATGAGTTGATGAGAGATAAAAAGGGTATCTCATTACATGGACGTACATTTTACATCAATAAGGATATAGAAAAACCTATCCTAACATTACAATATGTAAATTAAAAGACCCAACAAAAGAAGTATTTTAAAAAGTGGAAGGTGAAAGGTTCCCTTACCGACTTGGGTATCTTTCTAAACGTACAACCCATTGAAGAAGGGCCATACAATGAATATGTAAATACCCATAAATGAAATTATATTACACAAAGAGTAAAATAATGGTCAGTACAGATACCACTCAAAGGAAATGGTGGAAAATGTTGCATAAATCTCACGGAACTTAAAGTGAGATGAAAAATCTCTTACGGAAACTCGGCAGCCTAACGGCGCCACTTAAAACTTCCAAAATTGATTGATGAGAAAAAATAAGGTCTCTCATTATATGAACATAAAAATTACAGTAGGATTAATATAATATAATATCCCAATCATAAGAAATATGGGCTTAATCGGAATGACATAAAAGAGTGTACTTAAAAAGAAAGAGAGGGGTAGGATCCCTTACCTCGAGTCCGACTTGACTCGATCGTTATTTAACCTCCTGAATAATAAAATTGAGTTAATTTCTACTTTATTAATAACCTTTTCCTTGTTCATTATTCCTTTTATATCTCTTACTACCATTCTATGAACACTATGTAATTTTTTTAAGTTAATAATGGTCGTTTTGTAGATCATTGCTACTTAAGTCAAAAATAAACTCTTTATAATTACAAGTTGTTCATGTGGTAAAATATATATTATATCCAGAATTATATTCATTATATAGATATCATATATATCATACATATCCAATATATACATGCATTATTAATATTACATAACATTCAGTGGTATGAAATGAAATGCACCGTTCATGTAGACGGTAAGCCGTACGTACGCATGAACGCTACCTTCATTTCTATTTCGTATTTTATGGAATGGAATAAAAATGATATAAAGGTATATTATAATTCCAGTATAATATCATATATAATATCATTAATTACATCTTTATATGTCCCACATATGGCATTAACAAATCAAATCACTTTGAGGTGGCGGTAGTTCGCACTTCCTAAAATGAAGATATCACATTTACCCATAATGGAAACAATAAAGGTATTCCTTATATGAAAAATAAAGAAGATTAAGTAAAATATAAAAATATTATATATCATATATAAATATAGTGTCATATTAATGGACACTTCTGATGATGTTAAAAGAATATTGAACAATCATCGTTCCGTGAGGCAGAAATTCGCCATCCACGGAAACAATATGTTTTTTAACAATTAGATGTATGTTTGTGTAAGTGTAGCTCGAATACATCTTATAACAACATACTAGAATATTGAAGATACTGGTTTTGTTACAAAAGAAAATAATAAAAAGAGTTTAGGGGGTTGGAGAAGAAAAATAAAATAAAAGAAACAAGTGAAGACATTACCTTAAAATCGTGTATCTCTCTTTGATTTGAGCTCAAAGGCTTCTTTGGGAAGACATATGCCCAATATAAGTCTTATAGGAGTAATATAGGGATTTGGATAGACAAAATGAGCAAGTATTGGACAATCCAATGGCTTGAGAGTTTTGGGTAAGGTTGTAGAGGTGGGAACCTTTTATAAGAGGAGAGGAGGGGCACTCTTGGAAAGTTACAAAAGGATACATTATTATAAAATGATTTTCGGATTTGAAAGGTCCCACAGTTATAAATTTGGAGGATAAGGTGATAAGGGCTAGAAATCCACCCATTCAATAGGTTATTGACAAGTTTAGGTATTAGATTTTACATTATATTTTCATTTTATTTAAATCGTTAAATAATGAGGTAATCGCTGTATCATCATGGTGTCATAAATAATTTAATTTATTTAAAATATAAAAATTATATAAAAAAATACTATGATGTAGGAAATATTTTTATCTTTCTAATAAATATTTATATTCGAAAATATGACTAGTATAACCCCATTAAAAATTGTTTTAGTAAAACAACTCATGTTTGTGTCATTTTTACTTTTACTTTAAATAAAAGGCATTAATATCTTTATCTTACACAAGTGGCTCCATGGGGTCCCAAATATCGACCCATGGGTTTTCTTGGTCAGCCATGACACATACAATAAGGGTAGGATATTTTTCTAGGTCATTTCATATTATTAAAACATTATTTTTACCTTAAATTACACTAATTATCTCTAATCGCAATTAAAAACATAAAAGTTACTATTCACCATAAAATTATTTTAATCCCATTGAAACAAATTTTACATCCTAATGACAACCAATTATGTCGGATTTTTGAAATTCAAATCACAGAAGTGGTAAAGTTTCATTTAAACGAAAAATAATTTTTTAAACTACCACTTAGAGGTTTCACTATTCATCAAAAATTGAAGTTTTTCAGAAAAATAAATAAATTCACCCTAAGCTATATTTTACATTCCAAATTCAAAAAATGATGTCTATTTTACCAAATTCAAAACATATTTGTTTCATTAATTAATTTAATAATTAATTTCGGCTGTCAAAACAAATAACGTGTTTTGAAGAAAAAATATCTATTAAAAGATTGATACTAGATTAAGTCTAATTTCTATGTGAAATTAATTCCAATGACCACCATTAGATTAAATGGTAAAAATATATTCTAAATAAAAATTAATCTAAATTAAAAATATAATCTATCCATATAAATAAATCAGATTTAATGGTGGTTTTGAATTAAAATGCAACATTTTCAATAAAAATTTACTTTATCGGAAAAATAACAAAATTTTACAGAAAGTAAATTTTGATGTCCAGATTCTAAAGAAGGATTTTATTTTGTCAAACACAACATATAAAATTGTCAAAAATATATTTAAAAAGGGTTCTCCATCAAAAGGCAGTTAATCGACCATTTAATGAATATTAGAAAATTTATGCTTAAAGTTGGATTCATCTTCATTTTAATCCTCTAACATATATTGGATAAAAGTAAAAATATTTGAAAAACATATATAATAATTTTGTAGTTAGTTCCATTCATTCCCTAAATTATAACGGCAAGGCGTTAACTACCTTTTAAAATAATATTATTTTATTATTAGAGTGTAACGTAAGATTTCTAAGAAACTCATTGTTGCATATTGGGTATGACCTCAGGCATAGCATTCCCTTTAAAGTAATATAAATATTTTATTAAAAAATATGGATAAATATGAAAATGTCATATTATTTGTTTACCTGGGGTGTTACGTCCTTCCCTCCTTTTGGGAATTGCATCCTTGCAATTTTAAAGTTGGGCTTGGAAGCTTCATTGAAAATCCCACATCGCAACAAGTGTCAGTAAAACTATCACTTTAAAAGAATGGGAGAGAAGTACAAATGTCACCCGAGTTAACGCATACTCGGATTCCATGTATGAAAATATGGATAGGGAGGAGAAAACAAAGGGCCATGTTCTGATGGAGAGTGATAGTAAACATGTTTAAGAGAAAGTTAACAACAAGAAAATCACAAACTTGTGATGGGTTAAACGGTATTTGATTTCCCAGTAGGAAAAATTAACAGAATTTTTTTTGTTTTACATTACTTTTCATTGAGGAATTTATTTATAAGATTAACTAAAACATTAGGAAGTATACTTAATTATCATGTTGACTTTTTACTTTTACTAGATTTCTTACACGAACTCATATTTTCTCCAAAAGAAAAGTATTAAGGAGGAATTGTTCACATTAAGAGAGCTATAATCAACTTCTAAAGAATCACATAATCCACAAAAGAGAACTATATACTTCCCATGTATTTAGACCTTAACCAGAACTAAAACTAAAAAGGCTAGTATGAGATCAAATAATACCCAAAAGGATAATACTTTATATAAAAAAATCTATTCTTAATCTCAAAAATTTGTCAAACAAAAGCCCAAGTTCATCAAAGACCATTCAATAAACATCTATCCATAAAATTATACAATGTAAAACAAACTAAGATTGAAACCCAAAATGTATTAACCATTAATTGCCTCAAATTCAAGGATCATATAAACCCAAATGGTCCTTTATAACTACATCCACAAAATAGAGGATAATTATTCCTTGAATAATATTTTCGTATATCAAACATGAGGGTTACTATGAAAAGTCTTCTAATATAACCCGATCATCAAAAGGGACTTAATACATATAAGAATTTCACCATCCTAAAATCTAGCATAACTCTTGAATCCCTTATATGACGAATTCTTACTCATTCAACATACTTCATGATCCATTAGCCATTACTTTTGAACTTATTCTAAAATAATTATGTCCTACAAACAAAATACTGAATCATATCCTAAGATTCCAATAATAGGAAAGAAAATTTTAAGAAATAATCCATACCTTTCATTATTCATTTTCAGTTTCATCATCCTCAATCGGAATGGGATTCGGTATTGGTAAATGAATATTTGTATGATCTTGGTGACCCATTCCTGAACTTCATTCCCTTTGCTAGAGTCAACTAGATGCTTCCCTTTTCCATGGCAGGTTTTTGCTTTATGACCTTCATTTCTACACCTATAGCATCTTTCTGTCCCATTGAAACATTTCCCTATGTGTTTCTTTCCACATATTCGACACATAGGTTTTTGAACATAATTACCTTTATGATTATTACCTGAACATCCATAGGGATTTGTTTCTCACATATACAATGCCTTATAAAAATCACTAAGGTTCAAGTGGACAATCATGACTCCATATAGTTGGTTGAGGATAACCACTAGAGTTCTTATTGCAGTTCCCATATCATTCAGTTGTTCATTCATAAAACTGTCGCAATTTTCTTCAAATCCATTGTTACTTTGGTGCCTACTAGATCCAGCCATTTACTAAAACAAAAAAGGTCAGTGTGAGTATATCAGTAAAATAATCAAATAAAAAAAATGAGGAAGTTAAAAACCAAGATATACTTATCCATATTATCTCAAACTCATTCTAACGTTAAAAAATGATGACTTTATCTAATATACTAACCATTTGGGTTATACACAACTTGCCACTTTTTCTTAAACAATACTCTAACCTCTAAATTTATCTAAACTGACCTTTGATACAAACTATAAGGACCCAGCCTTAAACCGTACTTAATCATGAGTTATTACAAGATTACACATTGATGATCTTTTCATGTTTATAGTTTTAGAGAATTATATCATAAAACATAAATTACATTCCACATTTAAAAAAATTGGTTACATAAAAGATAGTATTCTTTTATCCCATAAATGGAAACATATTTAAAATAAAACATGGATTCTTTGTTGACACTTCCTTGACACTATCATCATATCATGTACCCTTCCCTTGACCAGGGGAAAACATTTAAAAAACGTGGGATGAGCATAAAAAGCTCAGTAAGAGTTATAAAAAGTATGGAAAGGAAACATGAGTACATATATACACAAGAATCAATGAAATCATAATCTACTCATAAAACATAATCACTTTAACATACCTCATAAAATCATTAATAAACCATATAAATCATAATACATAAAGGTAACATGAGGCATTCATAACATTCTTACGTAGGGAGTAACCATCTTGGTTACGTTTAGAATACTCAACACAGTATATTCCCTAAATCTCTTAGGAGAAACTATAAAATTTAACTCCTTCGTGATACCTAATGCATTGGAGATCTATATCGGGCTCACCCAATATTAGTTTATCACGGAACCACCCATCTTCATAACAATTCCCAAGAACCATAACATAATCGTACCATATAATACATGCATAAAGGAATCATAACATTTCTACATTTCAATCACAAGATATCAATACAACACATTGATATAAAAAAACAATATGAAAACCATTTTCAATATCAAAATAAAAGAAAAGTAAAAATGGTATTTATTTTTCATTTTAAAAAAAGGTATGGCTTGTAGAGGAAGCTGAAACTCAAATAATGGTCATAGCAGCACAAAAATCGTTGTCACCGCATACGTTAGAAAAAAACAAAAAAAATTCATTTTCTCATTTAGTAAAACGCTCCATATAAAAAAAGATTCCATTTGAATATTTATAAAAGTAAAAGGGTTTTATATACAGTATAAAATAAAGTTTTGTATAAAACAAAATATTCCTCAATGAATGGAGATTGAGACGAAGTCCCTTACAAAGACGGTATCCTTGGATTAAGGATAAATCAATTAAATAATTATGTGTGACAAACGAATACACCAAATATAAGTGGATATTAAGTGTAAAATAATCAGTGTTCATTCATACATATTCATATAACGACATATTCAAGGAGTACAAGTTTATCCCAAAGATTCAAAATTGGGTTAAGAAGTTCCCTTGCAAAAATTCGACAGCCTGACGGCGTCACTTCAAAATTCTGAAAATGAGTTGATGAGAGATAAAAATTTTATCTCATCACTTGGACATAAAATATAAATCAATAAGGATATAGAAGAACATATCCTAACATTGCAATATGTAAATTAAAATACCCAACAACAGAAGTCTTTTAAAAATAGGAGGGTGAATGGTTCCCTTACCGACTTGGGTATCTTTTGAAACGTATACCCCATTGAAGAAGGGCCATAAAATGAATATGTAAATACCCATAAAGGAAATTATATTATACAAAGAGTATAATAATGGGCAGTACATACACCACTCAAAGGAAATGATGGAAAATGTTTCATAAATCTCACGGAACTAAAAGTGAGATGAAAAATCCCTTACGAAAACTCAGCAGCCTAACGACGCCACATAGAACTTCCAAAAGGGATTGATGAGAGAAAATAGGGTCTCTCATTATATAAACATAAAAAGTACAGTAGGAGTAATATAAATGAACATCCCAGTCATATGAAAGATGAGCTTAAATGTAATGACATAAAAGACTGTACTTAAAAAGATAGAGATGGGTATGATCCCTTACCTCGAGTCCGACTTGACTCGATCGTTCTTTAACCTATGTAATAATAAATATGAGTTAATTTATACTTGGTTAAGAACATTTTACAAGTTAATTATTCCTTTTATATCTCTTACTACCATGCTATGAACACTATGTAATTTTTTTATGTTAATAATGGTCGTTTTGTAGATCATTGCAACTTGAGTCAAAAATAAAATCTTTATAATTACAAGTTGTTCATGTGGAAAAATATATATTATATACAGAATTATATTCATTATGTAGATATCATATATATCATATATATCCATTATATAAATTTATTTATAATATTACATAACATTCAGTGGTAAGATATGAAATGCACGGTTCATGGAGAGGGTAAGCCATACGTACACATGAATGCTACTTTCATTTCTATTTCGTATTTTATGGAATGGAATAATAAGGATATAAAGGTATATTATAATTCCATTATAATATCATATATAATATCATTAAATACATCCTTTATAAATCCCATATATGGCATTAACGAATCAAATCACTTTGAGGGGGCGGTAGTCTGCACTTCCTAAAATGATGATATCACGTTTACCCATAAAGGAAACCATAAAGGTATGTCATAAATGTAAAATACAGAAGACTAAGTAAAACATAAACATATTATATATCATATATAAATATATTTTGATCTAAATGGTCACCTTTGAAGGTGTTAAAAGAATATTTAACAATCATCGTTTCGTGAGGCAGAAATTCGCCAACCACGGCAACAGTATGTTCTTTAACCATTTGATGTAAGTGTGTGTAAGTGTTGCTAGAATACTTATTATAACAACATCCTAGTATATTTAATATACTGGTGTTAATAAAAAAAAGAATAAAAATAGTTTATGGGGATGGAGAAGAAAAATAAAACAAAAGAACACATGTGAAGACATTGCCTTAAAAGTGGGTATCTCTCTTTGATTTGAGCCCAAAGGCATCCTTGGGAAGACTTCTTCCCAAATTGAGGCTTCTAAGAGTAATAGAGAGATGTGGAGAGACTAAATGAGCAGGTTTTGGCCGATCCAAAGGCTTGAGAGGTGTGGGTAAGGTGGTAGAGGTGGAATCCTTTTATAAGAGGAGAGGAGGGGCACTCTTGGAAAGTTACAAAAGGATACTTTATTATAAAATGATTTTCAGAATTAAAAGGTCCAAAAATTAAAAATTTCGAGGATAAGGTGATAAGGGTTAGAAATCCACCCATCCAATAGGTTTTTGAAAAGTTTAGGTCTTATATTTTACATTATATTTTCATTTTTTTAAATCGTTAAATAATGAGGTAATCGCTCCATCATCATGGTGTCATAAATAATTTAATTTATCTAAAATCTAAAAATTATAAAAAAAAAATACTATGATTTAGGAAATCTTTTTAGATTTCTAATAAATATTTATATACAAAAATATGACTAGTATAACCCCATTTTTAATTGTTTTAGTAAAACAACTCATGTTTGTGTCATTTTTACATTTACTTTAAATAAAATGCATTAGTGTCTTTATCTTACCCAAGTGGCTCCATGGGGTCCCAAAAATCGACCCATGGGTTGTCTTGGTCGGCCATGACACATCCAATAAGGGTAGGACATGTTTCTAGGTCATTTTATATTATTAAAACATTATTTTTACCTTAAATTGCACTAATTACCTCTAATCGCGATTAAAAACATAAAAGTTACTATTCACCAAAAAATTATTTTAATCCCATTGAACCACATTTTACATCTTAATGAAAACCATGTATGTTGGATTTTTGAAATTCAAATCACAGAAGTGGTAATGTTTCATTCACACGAAAAATCACATTTTAAACTACCACTTAGTGGTTTCACTATTCATCAAAAATTGAAGTTTTTCAGAAAAATACCAAATATTCACCCTAAGCTATATTTGACATTCCGAATTCAAAAAATGATTCCTAATTTACCAAATTAAAAACTTATATGTTGAATTAATTAATTTAATAATTAATTCCCGCTATCAAAACAAATTGCGTGTTTTTAAGAAAAAATATTTATTAAAAGATTGACACTAGTTTAAGTCCAATTTATAAGTGAAATTAATTCCATTGACCAACATTAGATTAAATGGTAAAAATATATTCTAAATACACTTTAATCTAAATAAAAAATATAATCTATGTACATAAATAAATCATATTAAAAGGAGGGTTTGAATTAAAATGCAACATTTTCAATAAAAATTATCTTTATCAGAAAAATACTAAATTTTAGACAATGTAAATTTTGATGACCAGATTATAAGGAAGGATTTTATTTTTTCAAACACAACATATAAAATTGTCAAAAGTATATTTAAAAAGTGTTTTCCACCAAAAGGCGGTTAATCAACCATTTAAAGAATATTAGAAGATTTATGCTTAAAGTTGGATTCATTTGCATTTTAAGCCTCTAAAATTTATTGGAAAAAATTAAAAATATTCGACAAACATATATAATCATTTTATAGTTAGTTCCGTTAATTCCTTCCATTATAACGGCTAGGTGTTAACTACCTTTTAAAATAATATTATTTTATTATTAGAGTGTAACGTAAGATTTCTAAGAAACTCGTTGTTCCGTATTGGGTACGCCCTCGAGCATAGCATTCACTTTAAAGTAATATTAATATTTTATTCAAAAATATAGATAAATATGAAAATGTCATATTCTTTATTTACCTGGGGTGTTACATTAATACATCATTAATATAAAATGTTATAATTAAATTCATCATCGTGAACATCTTTGAGTGGCGATGATATAATTTTAATTACATTGGTTTGTGAAGCAGTAGTACTCCGTACACATGAATGCTAGTTTAATTTACCATTTTACGGATGTGGAGGTGGATAAATATTACGACGTAAAAATTATATAATTTAAATATATAGTAGATAATATTTTTATTTTATTTAAAATTTTAATTCATAATTGAATGTGGAATAAGAAGATGTAAATAATAAATAGCTTAGTCACCATGATTACCTTCTCTTAGGGGAACCTCCATTCGATCTCTTATTAATGACACTAATAAGGCTCATTCTAGAAGGAAAAATAATCTATAATATGAATAAAGAGTTTTATAGAGCGTTTTTAAATTTTTTATAAAAATGGAAAGAGAGGTGTAAGGAATTGAGGAGAGGGGTTCCCTTTTATAATCTAAGAGTGATGTTTTTAGAAATACCCAAAACTAATCAATAATTGACTGTCACTCTAATGAAAAATTCCTACAAATTTGGAAAATAAAATATCAGAGGAGTTATAATAAAAATCCACATATCCAAAACTAAAAAGATAAAATTTTGGAATATTTTATGACATTTACCTCTATGATTACTCACTCTTACAATTTCTATTTTTCTTCATGTGGTAACAATTATTATTATACCTTTTTTATATTATTTTTTGCTAAAAGTTAATTTAATATTATAATATAATGTAATTTATTATTAATAAAAATATATAATCCGTTTTATTGAATTAAATTTATAGATGTAGAATAATTTAACTTAATATAAAACCCACAATCATGATGAAAAGTGTATCTTTAAAAAATATATTTTCAATGAAAATATGATTTTACATTAAATCTATGACATGTTATATTCATTATACTAATATGAATTCGGAAACATAGATGTATAATCTATAAATTTTATTTAAATAATTTATTATTAGATTTAATTTACATAATTAAAATTGATATAAATTTTTATCATTAAAACAATTTTCGGAAAAAATGTGTTTTACGCCTATCAATAAACATAAAATAAATTCCAGAATAATGCTAATTAAAATCTGGGTAACTTGATTTAATAAAATTAAATAATAAATATTTTAATTTATAATAATATTAAAATAAAATTTATAATTTTAATTTACTAAATATTATTAAAAGTAATGGAATTTTTACAAAAATATGTAATTTCACTATTCTTAAAAAAATAAATATTTTCCTAAAAAATACCAATATTATTCCAAAAGTAATTTTTTATATAATATCATTAATAATTATTTTCATTTTATAAAAAAATTCATAAATTGTTACAAATTTCATTTAAGAGTAT
The DNA here is from genome assembly GCA_963277665.1 of Viscum album. Taxonomy (NCBI): domain Eukaryota; kingdom Viridiplantae; phylum Streptophyta; class Magnoliopsida; order Santalales; family Viscaceae; genus Viscum; species Viscum album. The sequence continues at coordinate 962,412,938 of OY728133.1, read as the reverse complement.
CCTCTATAATCATTAAAATATTATTATTGAGAAAAATGTCTTTTTGAAGACTATAAAGACATTACCAAGAAATAAGTACTTCTTTATAATTATATTTTCTTTATACAACATAATAAATTTAAAAAATGTGATTATTCAATATCATATAACAAAATTTTGTGGCAGATTTATAACAATAATTTCTGAATAATAATATGTTAATTAAAATCCATGGATTGTTTAAAGTAATTTTTTTATATACCCTATCGAAAATTATTCTATGTTAAAATATTAGAGTATTACATTCATCCCCATTAAATAATTCACATCCTAGAAATTTAAACTTTTTATCCACAACCAGAGGGGTCTGAATTCAATTTTTTTTAGGAAAACTGACATGATAAAATGATTACCAAAAACTCCCCTACAATAGATTCAATAAGAAATCAAAAGGTTTGTGCATAACTATTTCTGAAAATAGAATAAAATTACTGGAATGTGAATACATTTATTTGGAATGATGATCAATATTGGAGATAACATTATTCATTATTTTGAGAGAGATGAGTTTATTTATGTTTAAAAAATTAATAACATTTTTATTTCAATGACATTTTACTAATGTTGAGGTATCCTTCTACCCCATACAATAATAACATAGGAACATATACTTACATGAAAATAAATATTTCATCCTCTGGTCATTCTTTTCAATAATCTAATATGTTACTCCAAACTATGGGTATTAAAGATTAATGTTTTTAGGCATGAATTACTAAAATTTATATCTAATGGATCACATGATTAACCAAAAAATATAAACATATTACTATTTTAAATATAATTTAATCAAAAAATTTGTTATCATAAGGTTATATAATTCCAAAATTGAATTCACCCTCATATTTACCCGAAAATCCAATGATCGACATAAACTGTTCTATAACCAAGTAATTATATATCCCAAATAACCTAAACATTCATGTATTTAATTTCTTTCATCCAAAATAATATTTCATATTATATAACATATCAGACCATAGGGTTACACATACCTCAACCAAATTAAACATTTATGAAAATAACATTAATCATCTTAAAATCCAAAAAATATAAAAAGATTTCTTCCAAATAGGTGTTACACAAAATCAAATAAATATTTATCCATGAAATAATATATTTAAAAACTATTTCATATTATACTTTAACTTACATATTCCAATGGTAGAGACTTTACCCTTATCAACCTATAGTTGTGGGTGCAGCCCTGAGGCCTTGTATAATTCGTTAAGTTGTCACCTAGCTTAAATTTGTCCTTTTTAAAAAACTATAGATAATCAAAAGTTGTAATTAGGATAAAAATTCACATTGATACTATAATGTTCTCAATAATATTATGAACATATTAAAATAAAATATTAGTTATAAAATCACCATTTTTTAACAACTAAAGATTCTTATCCATCTTATCTTATTCCCGATGAATAAATAATTTTAATTTACTATAATTACAACAACCTCATGAACATACCAGAGATTATATTTTCCGTAATCATGTTTTTGACATAATATATTAAGATTCAATTAAATCACATATCTACTTCATTAGTACCATTAAACATTTTATTGAAAATATATAATGAAAATGTACTAACGGACAATCCAAACATGGTTCATTATTCTTATAACAAGAATTACATTAATAAAATATAGTTCTGAAACATGATTATCAGGTTATAATAAATAAAATCATCAATAATTTAACTTTAATAATATTCTATTAGTAATTAATCACTATAATAATTAATTTATAAATATAATAACCAAGCTCCATACATATACGATGTTGAACTATTAGTGGTGCCTTAGGATGAACATTAATTCCCAATGTCCTATTAACCAGACTCATCATTTTTTTTTTCAAAATCAGTTTCTTCATGTCCTCAAATCCCACAAATAAAATAATCCAATTACATTGAGTAAATTTTCATGGTTCCTCTTAAATTGTTTTTAAACCATGGATATTTCATATTTTTTTCTTTATTTTCTTTAACAATTGAACATCAATGAGATTTCATCCCCCTCTTCCTTGTTTTTTTAGAAATTACACTTTGTTCATGAGGTAAATAATAATTAAGTATATATCATTTATATTGATCACTACATTTTTACATTACATTCCTAGTTTTATGCATCTCATTAGGTAAATCACTAAATTTACCATCATATTGTTTCTTGTTTTCTCTTACTTCCTGCCATTAACTAATATTATAAAAGAAATAAGATGATAATTCATTATCATACACATTAGAAACCTACAAAAATAAAAGAAATATTTTTCAATGTTATGTATATCCTGGATTATTTTTCTCTAGGATTCAATCTTGGATATCCATGGTGACATTTAAAATAATTCTATCTATCCTAATAATGAGATCAAGTCCATAAAAGCTCATAAAGAGTTTTTGTTCCTCAAAACATACCCCATAAGGAGTGTTAGGTGATGTGCATAGATAAGAGATATTTCATTCACATGGTGAAGATAAATTTAAGATCATTGTTCCATTTTAGATTTTTTACAATGAACCCAAATGTTTTTTTAAAAAAAATTGTTCAATAGTGTATTTGACATGCAATATAGAGCTAAAATGATCCGCGATATACATAACAGCTAAATACAAACCATTAAATTGTATGGTGTGAATACGATTAAGTAATTTGTGATATATATATATATATATCATACTCAATATAAATTATGTATATGTCTTAAATATATAATTAATCAATATCTCGTGAATAAATTTTATTTTTCAAAAATATGTTTTATTCAAAAATGATTTTTATTTATTTTATAAAATAAATAATATAATTAAATCATAGAACATTTAGAAAAAATATTTGATAAATTGAAATTATTATTTTTAATATGATTGTCAAATTTAAATTCGGTGATTTATTTTTATTTTTGAGAAAATATTGATCTTTTAGTGAATAGTGAGATATAATATCTTTTTGGTAAAAATGTCCTTTTTTATCAATAAATTATGAAATTTTAGAAAAACATTAAGTTTTGAATATGATTTAATGTTTATTATTTATTTTTATATATATAATCCACTTAATTTCGTTTAATTCAACCTGATATTTAATTTTAGTATATGTATTTCTTTTTTTTTTAAATTAGATTCTTGTCAAATCAATTTTATTGTGCACAATTTTATTCCTTATGAATTAAATATAATAACCCCTAATAAATAATTATTGGAACTAATTTTATATATAATATAACTATTAATATTAATTTATATTAATATATTTATTATTATTATTCAATGAGTTAACCTAAAATAATACTTTTCTTGAAAAACACACTTCTTAAAAACCCACATTTTGATAACCTCTCCGGGTTTACATTTAAATTAATATTTTCCATTTCTATGAATTTAATTTTGAAATAAGGATTCCATATTTGGAATAATAATAATTTATATAATATAATAATTTAAATTTAACCTTTTAAAATAATGAATATTGAAATATTAAAAATAAAATACAATGGTTAAGGTGAAAATGAGTTTACTAAAGGGTAAATCTAGAAATATAACGGTTAATATAACCTAAAAATTGAATAAAATTTATATTATGAAAATAATTTGACCTTATAATTTATAAATATAAATAATTATATTTTTTCACCATTTTTAATTTTAAAAATTCATTTTCACCTTTTTCTATTGAAAAATCACAAGGGTTCCACTCACCACACATAAAAAATTCTACCCACTCTCCAATATTTTTCATACCGTAAAACTATTTTGGATCATACACTTGATAAAAAATATTTTAATAAAATCCATAAGCTAATATTATAATCCATATATTTGTCAAAAAAAAATAGTAATACTATAGTTATAAAATTAACGTGGTAGTTAGGGAAGAGTTAAAATTCCCAACAATGCATTTTTAAATAATATTTACATCAACCACACTAGAATCTTCTAAAACCATGATAATAGGAAAAAATATATCTTCCATATACATATATGTTATCATGTTAATTTAGTAACCAAACTCTCTCTCCCCTTTTAATAAAATGATATGAAATTATCATTTGTGTGTACAGAGGACTACCACATAGAGAATAGATGTCAATCCTTTTCCATTAACACCGACTACATATTTTTTAACATATTGATTTAATATATATATATATATATATTTTATATATTTAACATATTTATAATTCTCTATTTATGATATCACATATATATTTTTTAAATTCCATTTCATGGGAGATATGATAACATCTCTTGTGTATACTACAAACTGACGTCTCACGAAGCGATGTGATTAATTTTTCCGCAACGCATTAGAGGGAATTTTATATGGATAATGTTAATTAATATTTATGACATAAATTATTTAATAATAATATTCATTAAATTATTACAACCATTAATTGTTAATATATCATTTTATTTATTACACTAGAAAATCATAATGTCATTTGTGTACCTATGGACTTTTTCACCAACGAAGCGATGTGATAATTTTTTCATCACCACATCAAGATAATGATATATATAGATATATTTATAGAAATAATATTTTATTTATTTTATTATTAACATTATTTAATGATAAAATAATATATATATTCTATCTATGATGGTCATTAAAAAATGGAAATGTTACTCATGCATACATATGACATAAGATATCCATGAAAGAATCATATTTCATTATTCATAACAATCTTTATTATTTGTTTTAAATTTAATAGTAATAAATATATATAATATTATTTCACAATTATTATTAAGGATATGTCTAAATAATGACCTCACTGGTCACAATAATCATACGGAGTTTGTTTTTAAACAATAAACTGAACGTCCCCAAAACATCCAATGTGGACTTCACTGATTAAGTATTTAAATATTTAATTAAAAAATATTATAAATTAGTTAATTATAATGTGTGTATATTTTTAAATTTTCATAATTAAAATAATAAATGATATAATATTTTTATAAAAGAATTAAAGTTCATGCTTGGAAATTCAGGACTTGAGGTAAGGTTTTTTTCATCTATCAATTTCTATTTCTATGATACATATGGCATATTCACCCAATTTTTTTGGTGTGTATAATGCCCATTTTAGAATTAATATATTGAATCTATCTAAAATGATTATATTTTATGTTTAAATTCGTATTATTTCATCAAAGGTGATTTGACATGAAATTTACATAGGAGCAATAAATTTTATAACTCAATTTATCTTCATTGGTATATATAACTTCTTATTTCCCTATTAAATTATTATATTATGTATAAAATTAATTTTTATTATAATATTTTCTATTTAAACTTATTAAATACGGATATTAATTTGACACACATAATAAAATCATTGATTAATTCTCACTTCAATGTTATGATTATTGGAAGGGACATTTTATCATTTTTTATTTTTGAGGAATATTTTGATCTTATTGACCAATATTATTTTTTGAGGTTTATATAAATCCCGAATTTCATTTTATATAATTAATTTCATTATTATCATAAGATTAAATTTTTTCTGTTTTTAATAATTCATGTGTATTATAATTCAAATATTTCAAAATTGGTGATGAACTTTCTTTTAAAAACTTGTTTTAAAGATATATTTGCAACTATTGTCAAATTGAATGTATTTTTATTATCAAATATATAATTAATGTAATTTCCAAATATCAAGATTCATTAATAATTTTATGTTCAATTGATATGTTTTTAAGGTTATTTTTAATAAAAATCATTCCAATTTATATGAACGCTTTTTGTTTCTAAAAAGATCTATTTAATATATAAATATTTAAATGAAAATCCATCTCCATTTTTATCACCATTTGAGAAAATTTTTAATTAAAAATTCACGTATTCAAATTTTTTTTTGAAAATTCTTTTACCTTATTTTTACATTCGTTTTCACTAAAATTTAACTTTTTACCAATTGTTTAAAATTAATATTCATATCATTTTTAAAATAATTATAATTTGGATTTTATCATATATGTTAATGTAATATTTGTTTTAATATGTAATACATGAAAAAGTTATCCATATTTCATGAAAATTATTTTAATTAATTATATATTTTAATGTATCTAAGATTATTTTGGAAGAACTTGTTTTTCATAATATTTTATTAATTTCATTATGTTACTCTCGAAATGAAAATTTTATTTTCCTCAATAATTTGTTTTAGTTATTTTTAAAGGTATTTTCATTCATCAACATCAAAGTCCCTTTTTGATAATTATTCTCCAATGGAGATATATTTTACATATACCATTTTAATTATTTTTTTTATGGATTGTGATTATTTCAAATAAATTTTTATGGAACTTTTTCTTTCATATGGGATAATTGTTTTTCAATGATATTATATTAGAATCCATTTCATTCCATGGGATGATCATTTTTCAACGATTTTTTTATGAAATTCGGTTATTTTTCACATGTTAATAATGTTTTAATGATATTATTATGATACCCATTATTTTCTATGGGATAATCAACTTCTGAAAAGAATAATGGTTATTTGAATGAGTTTATGATAAAATGAATCATCTATATTATTTATTTATGGTAAGAATCTTAAAAATTGTTTATAATATTGTATGGTTCCATTATTAACCATGACATGTGGTATTGATACAAAAAATGGATGTGTGGAAACATCATCCAAGGAAGGGTGGTTATATCACAATCCATGGTTGGATGGTTCTACTTTATCACTCTAATGCATTAAGTACTATAAAGATAGAAGTAGTCAACAATGGCTATTCCATTTATAAAAGTGATGTGATTATAATGTTTCCAAGATGCTAATAGATTATATCAATGATTTCTAGGGGTATATAATTTCTTCAGGTGTATTTGTATTCTTATGATGTTGAATAAATTTAATATATAATGGTTTTGATAAGGATGATGTAGTAGAACTGATATGGAAGACAAATGTTTGGGTATAATGGGAAAGAAGCCTTCTTAAATTCATTGCTATTGTTTAGGTAAGATTTTGTCCTAATTCTATATTACAATAATCCTAAATGTTCATTGAGAATGTATGCTATAAAATATTTCCTACTCATATTTTATGTTTTGGATTGAGAAATTTGGATCCCAATAATTTTTGTCAAAATGAAATGATTAAGATTTCAACATCGGATCTAGGATTGCTGGTTCTTGATTATTATAGATGGTATCAGAATAATGGATTTGATAAATTTATAGATTATGATGTTTTAATGACTTGTTATCTTAAGAGACAGGTATATCATCATAGGCCTACAAGATTATGGATAATCATAAGTTCAAAGGCTTACACACCGCATTGAGGTTTCATCTATTGAGATATTAAATTGATTAATGAAATTCTAAGAATTGTTTTATTGGGTTGAATTATAGGTACTAATTTGGTTTAATATTAATTATTTGGTTACATTTTTCATATAAAGTTTTCAATTTATTGAAATACATTATGGATTTTATGATCTTGGATATTATGCTGATATGTGTTTTATTATATAAACAATCGTGGGATTGAAAATTTAATTTTTGACAAATTGAATAATGTAATTTCAAAAGGAGATCACTATACTGTTATGATTGTGAGAAAAAAGTTACAAGATAACACTATGATTAAAAAAACTATTTGAATTTGAGGTCATTAATATTATTTTTGATATTGGGTTATGGAATGATTTAGGTTCGACTTTTGTTATTGCTTATGAATTTTGATGACTAATATATCAATTGAAGGTTTGTTAGTTTTAGTAAGTTTCTTAATAAGTGATACCAATTTTGGTATTAAATAATTTTTAATGATAAGAGGAATATAATTTTTCTTATTTATGGTAATATGTACATTAAATTATTTTTGAAATTATTTATTTATGTAGAATTTAGCTTAAATACTCTTCTTTTGGAAAAGAATACGATATTGTGGTGAAAATTGAAAAAAGGTTGAAATTATAATCACCATGTAAGTATAATTACTTATGAGATTAGCATAGAAGGAAAATAATTCCTTAACACTAGTAACAAGATTTTAAAAAATTTTCCAATTAACTTCATTAATGTGAAATCAATGACCATTTTTAAAAAACTTTTGTTTATGGTTTTACAGTTATTAACTTTTTATTGATCAGTAAATTTTTTATGATTAATGATATATATCACTGCATATAATTATTTTTTCATTATTATTTTATCATTTTAAAATATTCACATCCAACCTATGTTATAAATTTTAGAAACAATGTAAATGTTATTCCAGATGAAATTTTATCATCTTTTTATCTCTAATCGTGAGGATATTTTATTATCCATTTTTTATGATATCGACATAATTAATTTTATAAAAAAAAATAATTTATTAAAAATATAGTTGTAAAATTTATAGGGAATAATTTATTAAATGGAGGATGATGTAACATATCAAAACTCTAGAAGAGAAAACTATGTTCCATAGTATATTAGACACACAAAACCGGTTTTAAGGATAAATAATTTAGATAACTTTCTTAATGAAGTCATTAAACCAGAAGGTATGAATAGTATTAACTAATTAGTGGTATATATATTTATTTCTCATACAAATTAGAAAACATTGATAAATTTTAGGTAAATAGCAATTAATTTAGTAATGTAATATTACTCTTTAAAAATGTATTTTCTTAAAATATGATTTTATTTCCTTTCATGAATCTATATTATAATTAATTATTGTAAATATTTTAAATTTCATATGATAGAATATACATAATATTTTAAATCATGATATAGAATTTTATTTTGGGTTTTATTGGTATTTTACAGATAACATTGATTTTTCAAGGAATAGTTATAAATACCAACCTTGTTAAAATATCAGTGATTATTAATAAACTAAGAAATTTTTAAATTGCACATAGTTTTTAAAATTATTTAAAATAATATATGTTTTAAAAATTTATAGATAATCGACCTAATTGATTTTCAATGTACTTTATATTGTATTTTATTATAATTTTTCCATTGGGTTAAAAACGTTATTTTTCTATAAACTCATTTGAATTGCATAATATATATCTTTTTAATTAATTAAAAAAACATTTAATGAGAAAATACATAGATGAAATTTATTTATTATCTTAAAATTAATTTTAAATAAGATTCATAGACTGATTATTATGTGTCATATAACTAATATACAATCATTTTTTCATCAAAAATACACTTCTTTGAAACTAGCATTTTATCATGTATGTAAGTTTAATTTTATATTAAAACATTCCAAATTATAGAATTTATTTTATTAAAATATGTTCCGAAATTTTTTAATGAAATTATTTTATATTATGTTATACATTTAAATTATTTATTAGGAATAATTAATATTGAAAACAGTAAAAATAAATAAAAATAGTTATGGGGAAAATAGGTTTACTATGGGTTAAGCTAAAAATAAAAGGATCCAAATTCCCTAAAATTATTTTTAAGACATATTTTATAGAAATATTTTGACCTTATAAATTGTAATTATAGAAAAATATTCATTTTTTATCCTTTTGGAATGTGAATTACCCAAGTATAGCATTTTATTTTCCCAATTTATTATTATATACCTCACATCACTTATTAATGGCCACCCCCATTCCACCATTATTAAAACATTGAAAATTTTTAAGATCATAAAATACCAGAAATAAAAACATCACAAAATCAATAACCTCGTCATATAATCCTCTTAATTTTCGTAAATCCATTCTAGTAATTCCTTAGGTATAATCCTAATGAGGTGTCCTGACAGATGGTAAAATTCCTAACTATATGTTTTTTTATTTATTCTTCCTCCACCATATAATATTTATCAAAAAATGATCATATAATTAAATAATTATATAATATATAATTATTTGTTATTATATAATCTTAATTACATAAATTCATCTAATATTCCATGAATAGTGATATGAAATTGTCGTTCATATGTATAGGAGACTACCGCCTCAAGAACTGATGTCATTCATTTTCCATCATCTCCACTTACAAAAAATTTGAGTGATGGATTTAAAATATATATATTATATTTAAAAAATATTAATTTTTCTGTATTTATGATATCAAATATTCTTTTTTAAAATTTCCATTACATGGGGATATGATAATGTCCCTCATGTGTACAACAGGCTACCACATCATCAAGTAGTGTGATTCATTTTTTACTAACAATTTACATGTAATGTAATATGGATACATTTAATGAATATATGTAATTTAAATGAAATAATAATGATATTAATTATATAATAATAATTATAATAATCTAATATATCGTTTTATTTCTGAAATATTATTATGTCGTTCATTATTGTGTGGACTACCACATGTTTGAAGCTATGTTATTATTTTTTTCATCACCACATATAAATAATGATATATATAAGTATATTTAAAGAAATAATAATGTATTTATAAAATAATTATCATTATGTAAATATAAAATTAATCATACTTTTTTTCATGACTGTCATGATTAAATTGAAACATCACTCATGCGTTCATATGAAATACCATATCCATTATCATAAATAGTTCAATTCTCATAAGAATTTTAATTTTTTGGGATTAAAAGTATAGTTGATGGATAAATATGACACTAATATCAGGATTATTTTCTTTATATTTTCAAATAATTTATTCTTTGACCACATTCAACAAAAACACCATAGGAAATAATAAACCAAATGTTTTCGAATCACCCAACATGGACATAGCTGATTAAGTGTCCAATTATTACATTGTAAAGAAATAAATCAATGAAATAAGTTTATTGATTTAATCCCTTAAATGGTTCTTAATAATTATAATTAATTATGTTATCTAATAATACTATAGATAAAGGACATTCATATAAATTATGTACTCTAGGTAAGTGTTTTTATTATGTCAGTTTTTATTCATGTGATACATATTTAATATTCATGACTTGTTTTTACTATTTGATGTACATACTACCCATTTTACATGTAATATTAAAAATCCATTATACATAATTTTGGTTTATGCTTCAATTTGAATTATCTCATTCAAGGGGATTTATCAATAATGTTACCAAGTGGTAAAATATTTTGAAACTCAATTTATTTTCATTGGGTTATATTACGTCTTTTTTAACTATGACATTCAATGATGATGTGTGTAAAGAATTTTTAGTATTTTGAGTTATATTTCCAATTTTTATATATTTATATTCATTTGATATAAATATTCTACCCATTTAATATTTCTCACTTCAACGTTATAATCATTGTAAGAGACTTCATCTCAATTTCATTTTATTGAGGAATATGTTTATATGATTCACCTATATTTATTAATGAGGTGTATATATAGACCAATTTACATTTTATATCATTAATTATTATATTAATAGGATATATAATGACTTTTTAATGTTAATATTTCTTGGGGATTATAATTAAAATTTTACCAAATTTGTAAAGGACTTTATTTTAAGAATTCACATTTAATGCTCAGATTTTAATTCCTTTAAAGAGGAATATATTTCTTCAAAATTTTAATAAGGAGAATAATTTCCAACCATCACGATGGATTAACTCACATAGGTTTCCTTAATATGATTCCAATTTTATTTTCAATGAAATATGTCTTTTTTTGTTTGTAGTTTTTATATTTTAAAAATCTATTTCTAAATGAAAATATATTTACAGAAATATGAATTTTTCTCTCTTTTAGTTAAGAGAATACATTTTTAGTCAATATACATGTTATCTAAAATTTTTTTCCAATTTATTTTATTAATATTTTTTATATTTTTTTCCATAACATTATATTTTTAATAAATGTTTTAAATGGAATCTTATAGTCATTTTCCAAAAAATGTCTGTTTCAATTTTACAGAATATGTGAATGCAATGTTTGTTTTAACATGTACTCCAAGACTATATTTTAAATCTATCATGATCATTATTTTAATTTAATCATTATTTATAATTATTCATTGATATTTTTTAAAACAATTTCAAATTATTTTATGAATTTTTAATTAAAAATTATTTCCAAAATAAAAATATTATTTTCGAAAAAAATTTCAATGACATTTTAATGGTATTTCCATTGAACAAAATGAAGAATACATATTTTTCATATGATCGAATGAATGTATTTTTTAATGATACCATCTACATTATTTCTCTCGATAGATTATGGTGTTTCAAAGAAAATATCATGGAAAAAATTTTGTATGTGTCAATCATGTTTTAATGTGAATTTTATATAACTCGTTTCTATATTTGGGGTAATCATGTTTCGAAAATATCATTATTGAAAAAATTTCATCTTCTATCGATTATAATTTATTAAAGATATTTTATTCAAACTCATTTACATAACATTGTTTAATCATGTTTTGAAAATTGTAAATGTTTTTTCAATGAGTTTATGATAAAATGAATGATCTATGTTCTTTAATCATGATATGGTTCATTGTAATGGTCGATAATGTTGACTGGTTCCATTACTAATGAACGATGGATCATTCCACTATAAACCATGTATGGGTCGTTATGTTATTACCCAGTGACGGGTGGTTTCTTGATAAACAAAGGATGTGTGGTTCCATTTTCTCCCTACGATACATTGGGTACCCTAGAGATGAAAATTATCCATATTGGATATTACATTTGTAAGAGTGATATAATGATAATGTTTCCAAGACACTTAAAAACATTCTTTGACTTCTAGGGGTTTGTATTTTCATTACGATCAAGATTGACATTACATGGAACATGATTATTGATTCTAATGATTCTTTACTTTTTGAAGGTCGTATTCCTTGTTTTTATGAATTATGATATTGTTATTGATATGTATGAATATTAAAATAATTTTATCATAAATTTTTATAATGTCATCATACCATTAAAACATAATATTCTCACTGATGACATTAAATTTTCAATCCATATAATTACCCTTAGATGTCATTTTAGTGCCAAATTATTAAATTTTCAATTCCATGGTATATATTTTATGATGATGAATGTATCAGGTCAAGAAGGTTCTCATTTGGATGATGTTAATGACCTTCTATGGAATATGAAAATATAAATATGATTTGAAAGATACACTCTTGAATTCTTTAGTATTGTTTATATATGATTTTTTTCGTTATTCATTAAAACTCAAAACATAAAAGGTACTTGATAATGTCTGTGATCCAATATTACCTTCAGATATTAATTTCTTTGGATGGTGAAAAGTATGTCACATTCATTTTTATCAAATCCAGAAATGAAATATTAATGATTTCATCATTAGATCTGCGAGATTGGGTTTGTGGTTTTGTATTTGTCCCCAATGAAATGGTCCATATATATTTGTAGATAATGATATTTTTATGTGAGTTTGACTTGAGAGGTACATATATAATCATGTGTTGATAATATTATGTATTTTCATATGTTCATATTATTAGACACCCCTATGTGGTTCTAAGTGATGAGATCTTAACATTAATTTTGAAACATTATGAGATATTTTATTGGGTTGAAGTATATGTAATGCTTCAGTTTAATGTAATGAATTCCTTTTAATCTTTCAGACTTAATTAATATGTTATTTATAACATTAATGGTTCATATGACCCGTTATATTAAAATATTATGTGTTTTATCATGTGGATAATCATTCTATTGAAATGTTATTTGTTGACTAAGTGATTAATGTTATTTTCCTAGGATATATCCAAATTTTAGTTCTAGTAAGATGAAATCTATGAGATAACCTTTGGGGTTAAAACAATATATAATTTTTTTGTTATTGAGTTTAATTAGGATGTTTGGCTTTATAGTGATTTAGTTTCAAATTTGGGTGTTAACGTGGATTTTTGACGATAAATGTATCAAATAATGGTTTATTATATATGGTAATTAACTTACGTTGTGATAACCATATTGGTTTTTCATAATGTAAAAATACAAATTGAATATATTTTTATCCCTTTAAGGATTATGTGGTTTTTAAATGTTGTTTTTCATTCCTCAAGCATGAATAATTCTTCTTGAATGCTCATCATTTAGACAAAGTCTGTGATTATGGTTGAAATTGACTACAAGATGAAATATAACTATTAAAATAATAATATTTACTACTATTCTCAATATATATTGAAACTAATTAATTATATCTATAAAAATGATCTTTAAAAAAATGTAGTCATATTACCATCATTTTTTATAAAATCAACGACCCTTTTTCACACATCTTTGGTTTATGGTTTTGTGTTTGTTGACAATGTTTTGACAATCCACATTATTTGGATCAAAATTCTCTATCACTCTTAATCATTATTTGTGAATTATTTTTTTTCTTTAATATTAAAATATTCATTTCGCGGCTATGTTCTTCTACTTGAAAAAGTAGTACGTGTTACTCTAGATTACTTTTGTATGTCATGTTCTCTCTAATCAAGAGGATGTTTTATTCACCATTTTTATGATGTGGGTTTTTAAAAAGGTATTTTAAATTTACAATCATTGATTACCGAGGTAAATTTTTAAATTTCAAGAAATATATTAAAGGGGGGTGCAAGACTAATATATTTTATAAATGAATAATATGTCCGATAGTGTATTTGATTCCCAACACTAATCTAAAATGGCTAGTGATATATATATAACTATTGTAACCAATCCATTAAATTGGTATGTATGAATAGTTTTAAATAATTTATGATATATATATATATATATTCTCTAATAAATATTTAATATTGAAAAATTTCAATTAAATAATCAATGAATTTTTATAAAATGAATTTTATACTTCAAAAATAATTTATCTTATGAAATGAATTTTATTTGTTCTCCTGAAGAAATATTATAATTCATATTGTAGAAATATTTGAATTTTATTTTATAAAAAAATTATATTTTCTAAATTATCATATAAAAACTAATTTTGGATAAATATTTTGGATTTTTTAGAAATATATTTGTTTAAATATGATTATGAACAATACTGTTTTTATGTAAAAATGTCATTTATTCTTAATAAATTATTAAAATAAAAAGTAAAATTATGTTGGGAAATTTATTTAAATCAACTTATTTATTATTTAGTAACATTTAATAAATTTTATATATTTTTAATGAAATTCATATTGTACTTTTGTATAAGTTAATCTTTTGGGATTAAAATTTAGATTTATTTGAAAACTATTTTAAAGAGAATAATTTATCTCCTTTTTAATTAATATTAAAAAAACATAATAGTGAATTATTTAAATTTAATTTATATATTTAATTTCATTAAATAACAATTTATATTCATACAATTATAATTATTAGTCATTTTTTTAAAATAAGATTATTTTTCCTTGAAAATACACTTCTTGATAACATACTTTTTAATCACGTCTATGGGTTTAATTTAAATTTAAATTTCTCTAAATATGTTATTGGAATACATTAAAATTAATTGATTATACATAATAAAAATAATTTATATTTTATAGTAATTTCAACTTCATTTTTGACTGTAAGGAATAGTTAATGTAGGTAAAATAAATTACCATAGTTAGGGTGAAAATGAGTATACTGGGGGGTTAGCTAAATATATCATGGTTAAAATAACACTAAAACACTATTTTATGTCAATAATTATACTATAAATTGTCTATGAATTTACAAGGCACAATTTTAGTGCATTGGTATTATTCTGAAAAATGTTGGCACCAATTATTATTTTAAAAAAAGTACATGTTCTCCAATCTTGTCACTTATAATGGAAAGCCCCTTGTACTCTTATATTCTCCACATAAACCCATATTATATAATCAAATAAATAGAAAATATCTCACAAAATTTTATTACCTGATCATGTAATAATTTAATTATTCATAAATACATTCAAATAATATATTATGTATAATCCTTAAGAGGTGGCCCAATAATTGGTAAAATTCCTAACTATGTGTTTTTGCTTTATTTATTCTTCCACATACACAATGTTTCCTAAAAAATTATCATATTATAAAAAAGATATATTATAAACATATATGACATTAAATTATTTGAATAACCCAAACACATATCCTCTTCCATCAAATCAGATATGAAATCATCATTTATTTGTATGGCGGACTACAGTATCAGGAGCTAATGTCATTCATTCTCGACCATTAGCTCTAAAAGATTGTATTAATGATGTATTTAAAGAATATATCTATTATTTGAAATCTATTTAAACATATAGAGTTATTATATAACAAATACCTTATTAAATTTTCATTTAGTAGAAATATGATAACATCACTCTTGTGTATGATAGATTACAACATCACGAAGCAATCTGGTTTGTTTTCTACTACAGCATTACATGGATGGTAATATAGTTAATTTTAATTAAAATACGTGATATAAATTATATAATTATGAAAATAATTACTATGTTCAATTCTATAAATTCAATATATCATTATATCATTTACATCAATAAATGATAATGTCATTCGTGTACATGTGGACTATCGGCTCAATGGACCGATGTGATTATTTTTTCTTCACCATATAAATATAATGATATATAAGTATATTTAAATATGTAATATTTTATTTATGATATTATTAAAATTATATATGGATAAAATAATACATCCTTTCATTCCATTATGGTCTTCGAAAAATGGAAATGTTACCGATGCGTATTTATAGCCTACCATATCTATAATCACAACGTAGTTAATTTTTCATAAAAATTTTTTGTTGATTATTTTTAAAATTATAATTAATGAAAACATATATTTATTATTTTATGATTATTATTTTTTCAGATGATAAAATAATGACTTTATTTACCATGGTCAACACACCAAATCCATTTTGAAATAATGAACAAAAAAATCTCAAAACACTTGATGTGAACATAACTGATTAAGTATTAAAATATTTCATTCTAAATAAATTAATTAAATTATTTATGTATAAGTTATTAAAAATGGAATAGGAACTCAATAAATCATGTAATTTATATATTCTTATTATATATTAGTGAAAGGTCTTGCATTGAAACCCTATACAAAATGTAAGGTTTTTAGTTATATCAGTTTTCATTTTTATTAGTCATATAAAATATTCACCACTTGTGTTTATTTTGTTTTTTATATACTAGACCTTTTATATATAATATCATGAGTCCATAATAACCCATAGTATTTTTTGTTTCAATTTGAATTATTTCTTCTAAGTCTATTTGACGTTAAGGTTTCTATGTGTTAAATAATTTCATAACTCAATTTCTCTTCATAGTGTAATATTACATATTATTTAACTATTATATTCTATGATTATGTGTGAAACTATTTTTGAATATATTTTTTGGTTTATAAATTTTTTATTTTTATTTTAATTTGATACATATAATTGACCAATTCATTAATTCTCACCTAAACAATATTATCATTGTAACAGACATCATTTTAATTTCGTTTCATTCACTAATATTTTAATTTTATTCACTAATATTCATTTACAAAGTGTATATACATAAAAATTGACATGTTATATATTTAATTTAAATATTATCATGATATTTATGTATTTGTTTATTTTAAATAATTCATGTGTCTAATGCTGAAATTGTTTCAAAATTTCTAATAGACATTCATTTAAATGTCATATTTTATATTTACCTTTCGAACTCTTTTCAAAATGAATTTATTTTTATAAAAAATGAATAATGAATCGAATCAACAAATATCTTAAATATTTAATTATTCTAAGTGTAATTTATATTTTTCTAGGGTTCTTATAAAATAAAATGAACTTTTGTGTTATTAATTTTTAGTTTTTAATAATTTATTTTGAAAATAAAAATAGTTTTATTAAAATTCAACTTCATTTCTCCCATTTTTTTAAAATACTAATTCCATTAAAATATATGTATTATAAAATTTTCAAACATGTTTTACATTTTTTAATGGTAAATTTTACCATTAATTGGTTTTTAACAAAACGTTTTAAAAGGAATGTTTCTATCATTTTCAAAATAATTCCAATTTGGATTTTACAAATAATGTGAAGGGAAATTAATTTTAATGTTTGTGAAATTAATTGATTTTCCATTTACAATCAAATTATTTTCTTTTAATATTAAAATAAAGAATATTAGGTTGTTTTAAAATAATTCTTTTTCATATGATTTTATGATGTTTTTATTTTTAAATTTTATTTTCAAAATGAAAAGGATATTTTCCTCCAAAATGATTTTAATGATCTTTTAATGGTATTTCCATTCATCAACAACAAAAAACCATATTTTCAATTATACTATAATGGAAATATATTATAATGAATCTATCCCCAATACTTCTCTAGATAGATTATGATTGTCTAAAAGAGATTTTATTGATCGTTCCCTTTTCGATGGGTCAAACATGTTTCAAATAGATTGTTATGTAACATGTTTTTTTCTACATGTTAATTATGATTCAAATATATTTGTATAAAACCCCTATATTTTACATGGGTTAATCATGATTCAAATATATTATTGTGAAAACTATTTATTTTCATTGGGTTAATCGTTTTATAAAATGAATAAAGGTTGTCCCAATGAGTTAGTGATGAAATGAGTGATACATATTCGTTATACAAGATATAGTTCATTGACATTGTCTATAATGATGAGTGGTTTCTTTATAGACCAATTATGGTTTGTTACAATATATATAAATGATGGGTGGTTACGTTATTAAACACGGAGGGGTGGTTACCTGATAAAGTGAGGATTGTTGGGTCTATTTTGGCCTTCCAAGGCATTATGTACTCTAAAGATCGATATTTCCCATATTATCTATACACCATATAAATGTTATGTGATGAAAATTTTTCCATTATATAGAAGCAATGTATATATGATTTTTATGGGGTTATAATTTTTCTTATTATTAGAATTGATATAACATGTCTTGTGATTGTTCATTGTAATGATTTTTCCTTTTTTAAGATCTTACTCAATGATATAATGATTAATGATATCGGTATCGATTGGTATGAATATTATTATTTTTTACTCATGAACATTGATTATGTTGTCATACCCTTATGCACTTTATATGTTCACAAATGAAATTTAATTATTAATGCATATGTTTACCCTTAGTGAGAATTTGATTTCACCCATATTATATATCCCATTACCTTGGTTATCAATTATTATGTTGGATGAATTACATTTATAATGGTTTCGTATGCATGATGTTTATGACCCAATAAGTTATATAAAATGCTTGGTATAATGTGAAACATAATCTCTTGAATTCATAGGTATTTTAATATATATGAATTTTTCCTAATTCAATAAAACTCTAAAACTGAAATGTCATTGAGATTTTATATTATCCCACATTTTCTTATATGTTTCAATATATTTCACACTATATTTTTCTCATACTAGTTACTAATGGTTAACTAATCCTTTTATCTAATAGAAACTATAGTGACCAAATATTTATATATATATTAATACATGATTTTTAACATAAAATATAATAATTATAAATCATTTAACATGAGGAATATTAAATATTAAATTATCTATTCATAATAAATAAAATTTATATTGAAATAAAACTTTTTTATTTTATTTTAAATTATGAACATGATTGGGAAATGTATTATGTGCATCAAAGGAATAACATGAAATCATAAAATTGAAAGATCATGAGTAATCACATAGGAGAATAACATGAGTAACATGGTTTCATATGTTATTTGTAACATAGTAAATATGGTATCAACATACAACATTACATAAACAGAAGTCAACGATATCATCATAGAAAATATCACATTGTGGAAAAATTCCCATAATGGATTAGGATTACTCCATAATCCAACACATGATGTCTCATGAGGCAAAAAACATTTACCAATAAATTGGAGTACTGTATGAGTGAACCCATCATATATGTTCATGATTATCTATTCTGTAAATAAATAATAAGTCATAAATATAATAATTACACATAGAAACAAAATTGATTGCATTATCTAGTCTCGTGACATAATCAATCAAAATTTGGTAGTGAATGAATTTTTGAAATGATCCTAAGGCATGCATATCCACAACAATTTAATGTACAGTATTCAAGGTATAAATGAGAAAAACTATGATAAATAATTTATAAACCATATATCTCATTAAAGTCATTCATTATTGATAATAAAATATTTAAAATATTACATGAAATATTTCTTGAGAAATATACCCTTTCCACTTTGAAATCAACTAATCAAAATCTAAAAAAATTCAAATTATTATTTAAAAATATTTCCTATAAAAAATATAAAATATTATAAATGAATATTAAATTAATTGACTGGTTATGAGGTCATTTAATTATGTACATGTTTTATAAGATAAAAAATATTTCGTTCATAATTTTGTAAAAAAAAGTTTAAAATTTACCTTGTTGGGAAAATGAGAGGAATAATACATTAAAAAAATTTTAACAGGGGTAAATATTATAATATTTTATACTATTATAAATATATGGGTGAATATTTTTTGAATAAATATACATAAAAATAATTTTTTCCCAAATAGAGAAATGAAGTCATCATTTCATTAAAACAATTTTTCGATAATTTTAAATACTAATTATTGGATAATTGTAATATTAAAAAATATTACATGAATAATAATTGTAGTATCAAATTAAAGAGTTTATTTAGAAAATGAATAAATATTTTCAAACAACAGAAATTCATTAATAATCATTTTTTATTAAAATATTATTAAAACATAACAATTACCGCTTCTTAACATTTGAATCATTACACTTATGAATAAAGTAAATTAATTCTTAATAAAATTATCCTGAATTATAAATTATTTATGACCTAATTTGTTAATTGATATTATATTCATCATCAAAAATATTTTAGGTTCATATAAGAACATGTTTCTCAGAGAAGGATGTTTTGAGAAAAAAATATTACCTCTAGTCTGGACATTATTGTGTATGTATTTAATCTTCTGTATAATAAAATAGATTAAATTATATGTTTTTTTAAAATATTTTCCATGATTAATACAACATACATTAAATATTTTCCTCTATTATTTTGATGGTGTAGTCAATTACTAATTCCATTATGACCATGTTAGGTGTATTGAGGACAGTTAGTTCATAATTTCGAAATGAAATCTGTGTGTTGACCACGCCCAATTGAAAAAATTACATCATCTATATAATAATATTAACAAAAAAATTATCATATTTATACAGAAATTATGATTTTAAAATGAAACGTGAAATATGGTTAATCGAAATGTAATATGATTCAATCATGGTGAGGTAGGTTGTACATACACAAGTGTAATGTTTCAATTTTTCAACAATCATGATCGAAAATGTGTAAGTGTTATTTTATAATTAAATATTAAAAATTATATAATAAATACAATATTATTTCTTTATATAAATATACATATACCATCCTTGTGATGTAATGATAAAAACAAATCACATCACTTCACGATGCAGTAGTTCACCAACCACACAATCAATGTTATTATTTTTAATATGATGGTACAGTTTTAGATTATTGTAGGAAAATTTTAAAAAATTATTAATATTTAATTAATATCATATATAAACATTAAATAAATCATTATTTGTAGTTGTGATAGGTGTTACTAGAAAATTAATTACATCGGATCACAAGGAGGTAGACTATCACACACAAGAATGAGTGATTAATTTCGCATTTGATAGAAAAAGAAATTCATAAATACTATTAAATATAAATAGAGTAATATATTTATAAAATATATAAATATTTTAATATTTTGGAATTTTTATTACGTAATGGAAGTTTTAGAAACAATACGTAAAAAAGAGGAAATGTGATGAAGATGATTACCATTGTATAAAAGAACCCAATTTGGATCCATTATTAGTGAACACAATGTTGTTGTTTTGGGATGAAAAGAACATAATGATTATGTATAAGGATGTGATGAGTTATTTTTTATGGTTTTTCATGAAAAACCAGGTGAGAGTGTGAATATGTGATTAGAGGGGGAAGAGTTTTATAACCACGAAAGATTGAAATTTTTGTAAATACCCAAAACTATTCCAAAATGTGATTCCACTATTTAGCCTAATG
The DNA here is from genome assembly GCA_963277665.1 of Viscum album. Classification (NCBI taxonomy): domain Eukaryota; kingdom Viridiplantae; phylum Streptophyta; class Magnoliopsida; order Santalales; family Viscaceae; genus Viscum; species Viscum album. The sequence goes on along the minus strand of OY728133.1, from coordinate 962,390,718 downwards.
CCTCATAAATTAAAAATAAAGGATTGAATGGGTTATAAGGTTAATCGAAACATACAAAACTAAAAATAAATAGGTTTTAAACATGTTTTCCCCTTTAACATTAATGTTACTAAATGTTATTGTTTTATTTTATTAACATGATAAATAGTTTTTTTACAATATTGAATTTTCAGTATCATAAAAATATAGTTAAACTAATTATATAATATATATTATTTCAATTCAAAATATTTTATCCATTTTTTCAAATTTAGTTAAAATAATTATAAAATTTTTATTTAAAATAGACCACGTAAGCATGATGAAAAAATATATTTCTAAAATAACAATTTCAAGGAAATAATGATTTTAATTTATCTCTTTGAATAATTATATTAATTATATAATATTTAGTTATTAAAGGGAAAAAATTTTGTATCATAACATGACTCCTTTAATATTAGGGGTTGGGTTTGAAATGTCATTATAAAAAATTAAGGACAAAATAATCAATGTTTTATAAATAAATGATTTATCACTGAGATTATTGTGCAAGATATGAAATGAACAAAAAAGTAGAGTGAAGATATAAATTTAAATTAGTACTGATCACTAAGATACTAGCCCACTCAACCTTCTTTATTTTTGTATAAGGATGGTACCTATTATGAAACAAAATATTAAATGTGTGAGAACCGGTTAAAGACTTTTTCTTTTAAAAATAACCAATGGAACAACCCTGTCTTATTAGAGTAGTCATATCTTAGTCAATGATTGAAAATTTGATTTGGATTCAAAACCCAAACTTTTTTTAGATGGTTAATGAATAAGACAAACAACACATAATTTTTATTGGAAATTCATAAACCCATCATGAATGGATTATAAATAAATAATTGATCTAATAATACATGTAAAATTATTATTAATTTTACACTTTTAAAAGATATAAATTGAAGAAGATTAAGAATATTGATGATCTATAGTCACATTGATAGAAATAGTTCAAACATTGAAGTTCATATGTTATCATGGAAAATGAACAGAAGTATCATATGTTTTCATATCTTATGACAACAACATGTATTATATATATCCATTATGTCAAGAAGATATTTGTGAATAGAAATTAATAACAACATTTTATATTCATTTATCACATCTCTAACAGATTAATCCTATATAATAAATAATTTAAATAAATTATCAAAGCATTTTGAGATCCAAACACTAAATGTCACTTTTTAATGAATAATAATGATTAAATATTACTTTTACTTATAATTTGAAAATGTGGCACTAAAAAAATAGTTCACCCATTTTTCTATTACTATAATAAAAATTATATAATCATATATAACATGTTTGTTAAATTAAATGAGAGTATTTTTTATAATTACAATAAATAAATTTCTCAAATAAACATGAAGTAAAATAATAATTCAAATATTAAATAAAATATATCCTAAAATGAATTACATATAATAATATCAATATTAGTTTTAATTAAAAATAATTTATTTTCGTGATAATATTTAAATATATTATAAATTTAAAAAATAAATAAAAAATTAAAAATGAAATGATATTTAATTTTTATTAAAATGAAACTGAAATAGTGATTACAAAAATTATAATGTTTTAAAAATAATAACATATGTATTTTACTAATCTTGTGAGGTACAAACCTCACGGTTGGTATTCCCACCATTTGACCTCATGTTGTTGGTATACTGACCAGCTATGCATGGTCGATATAATGTCCTTGTAAACAAAAAGGTTGTCTGGTTTTTCTTTTGATCTTGTGAAATTTTTTGACATTTAAAAAATTAAATCAAAATCATTATAGGGGTGAAATGTTTCATTTATATATAAAGGATATTTTTATACAGTAAAAAAATATATACGGTAAAAAATTAAATACCCATGGTAAGGTGAGTGAACTCTCATGGTACATTGGAAAGCTTCCTCATGACATTATGGATACCACATTCAGGTTAAGGTGGAACCCCCTATTCATATTAATGTAACATATCATGTCGCATAGTGATTATATTTATCTTGTCTTGTGGTGATTACATAGAGTTCATCCAACCTGGTTCCACAAATTCATGAAAATTCTGCATGGACAAAGGACATAGTTGGTAGATCAGCCTGTATTAAAATAAAATCATCCAATAACAAAATCAAGATTTCAGAAAGGGATAAATAACCAAAAACCCATTTACACTCATACGTGGTCTGTGGCCCGTCAGGATTTCTAGCTCCATCTTCAAGGGATCTGGCTGGACTAATACAAGGGTATACCAATACAAATGCATCAATGATGTTTTCTACGGATTTAACCACCATTTTTTGACCCACGATTCCCCTAAGTGGTTGATGGGATGGAAATTTGGCTTTTACAGAGTACATGTTTTTTAGTTAATATAGCACATAAAAACATATACAAAAGAATGGTTATACATTTTCTATAAAAAATGAAATATTAAAATAAAAACATAATAAAAACACTAATCATTTTATAATATTGAAAATATAAATAATAAATTTTTATTTATTTAAATATTTAGATTTTAATTAAATGCGAAGAAATAGTATTTTTTTAAAATAATTATGAAATAAAATCTATTAAATTATTAATAACCCATTTTCACAAAGCAAAAATCTCCCCCATTTGTAAATTAAAAAATAGAACATTTATTAAATTCACAAAACTATTCTACTAAATATTATAATTTATTAATGAGTAATTTAAATTTTAATATTTTAAAACATAATTCATTTTAATAAATATGGACTATAAAAAATAGAAATGTATAATTATTAAAAAATTTCATTCAATTAGTTTTATTACTAAGGTACATAGAATTACAAATAATTTTTTTATCTAGATAATAATTAAGATAATATAAAAATATATTCCTCATGAATACACATTTCACACTTCATTTTATCTAATTTAATATAATCTTAATGTTTTGTGAAAATGTCTTCTATTTTTTAGTAAGTGTGATTTCTAAGCATATATGTCAATTATTTACATTCTCTTGTAGAGAAATAAATATAACATATATATTTTGGTATATAGTGTTGTTTAGGGTGTTTAGAAGTTTAATAGCACTATAATTATAATAGAATATTGGAACATTTTAAAAACTAATATTAAATGAAAATAAATATGTTTTTCTATATATATATATATATATATATATCATGAAACAAATATGCAACAAAAACATATACATCCTAAAATATAAAAACAGCTACTAATATTTGATTCGTATAACTAAATGAAATTAATAATTTTCTGAGAAAATAACACATACCTGTTGTTCTTTTGTGGTCAAACCTACATCCTCCATAGTCAAAATCAAAATATGATATTATATCAGAACTATTATGCTTACAATAAAATATTAGTACTAAAATACCACTTTATATATTTAATTTCTTATTTAAGGATTTTTAGTGAAATTTCCACTTCATTTGACGGAATTTTTTCACATCAAAAACTGAGGAAATTATGTCTACTCATGCTAGAGTGAGATAATATGAACTGATTATCATTCCTATATAATTTTTAATATAAATTTTCATTCTATATTTATCTCTGTCCAATTTATAAGTGGTACTCATTGGAGTTTTAATAGTCTTACTAAAATCATTCCCAAAAATTTTAACTGGTTATTTATAATATTTATATTGATTTAAGAAAATCAGATCCTTCCTTTGATTATTTTTTAAAAGAAGGAAAAAATTTAATCTCACCCATTATGCACATATAAAATTCATTTTTCATCATCTTAGAAAAATTATTACATAATAAATCAATTTTTTATCCAATTAATATATTATAAATATAAATATTTATACTCATAATTTCATTTAAAATAATAATAATAAACACGCTTGGATCAACCATTCTATTAAAAAATAATTTTGAATTAAAAATAATGTTAATCATTCATGACAAGATCGAGGAGATTGTTTTTTACGATATGATGACTTATATTGTTTAAAACCACGTTTTTAAAATTTATCATTTTCAAATCCAGAAGTGGTTTAACATAAAATTCCATAAAATTATTCCATTTTATAAAAACTTCTTTACATTAATTTGAAATATTTTTATATTTTGAAAACTGGAAATGGATAATAGAATTTTATTTTTAGATATTCGAGAAATTTGAGGAAATTAATATTCAATATTAATTCTGTTTGAACCAAGGTCGTTATATATAAATATTGTTGTATGGTTTGTGTTTGTTGTCAATCCTTATTTGAAGTTCATAATGTTTTCTGATAAAGTGATCATAGACTTAATGCCTGAAAATCGTGAAATGGGAAAATTTATGCTTGAAAAAGGAACTACTGCGTGAAAGGGTAGGTGTGTTGCAAATTTTCTCGCAAGTCATGTTTCATGATTAAATAAATGAAAAATAGAAAAGGTAATAGATGTTCAGAATATTAGAGTGGAGCACAAAAAACATAGATTGCACATTAAATTTTTGTTGTGTGTAATAGTGAAATTAAATTGGTTTTATCTCCAAAATGGTGTTTTCTAGTCTGAATGAATAAAATGAAAATGGAATTTGGTGCGTGAACAATATGGATATGTGCGCAAAAAATCGTTCTTACACGAAAAATAATTCAGCGTAGAATGAGAGTTTTTCCTGACACAGTGGGTTTTCGCACGGGGATTGGTGATGCCTATAAATAAGAGGTAACCCCCCACATTCAGAATGGTTGAAGACATAGAGAATATCTGAGTTCTGATGCATGTAATAGGTGCGAGTAAAGGGAGATGCATGGAAAATATTAAGATGCACGAAAAAAAAGAATTTGCACATAAATATTCATAGTTGCGTGTAAATGATGACTTGGATTGAAAAATCGAAGCTGCACATATATATTGAGGATGTATATAAAATTGAAAGCTGCATGTAAAGGGGGTGTTGCATGAAATATTTTTTGGTGTAAAAATAATGTATTGTGCGCAAAAGTGATATCTTGTGTGTGAAGGGTAGGTGTTGCACGAAATCATCAGTGTAATCTCTTTGCACGTTCCTAATATCTGATTTAGTTGTTTAGTGCTTTCAAGTTCATCTTTTTAGGACATCAATGCATGAAGAAGCCCATGCTGAATAGAGAAAATACTTAATTTAATATGTATTGAAGATGACTTTATGTCGATAAATTGATTATGACTTCTCTCAAGGAAGTGAACCAGGGGATTAAACGGAAGTGATCTGAGGGATCTGGTGAGTGTTCCATGAACCATTGTAATGTTAGTATGCTAGGCATAAAGCGATTGTGACAAAAACTTGTAATCCATAAACTAGATAAGACTAGTGGATTTTGTTACGACTGACACACTGTCAGCATATGCACCTTGGACATATCCATTTGTGGTAAACCATGTAATGTTTTTGTGACAACATCCTACTTTCATTTTTTTGATAGATTTAGAAAGTTCCTACAATATTGATAACAATATCCATAACATTAAAAAAAATTGACACCTTCATTCACCCCTCCCCTCTCATGGTGTTCTAGGGTCCTTCAAATTCCCTATTCTAGGTAATATCCATGAACTACTACAAATTATTTATTTTTACTTTTGTTTTATTTTTCACCATATTTATTATGAAAAATTCATTTAGTTACTATATTATATTTATCTCTCAGAAAATCATAGAAGTTACATAAATTATTCATTTCAAATAGATTTAATTTATCACTTATGGAATTAATTAAATTTGAAATAATTGAGGGAGTATCAATATGAATAGTAACATAATCAACAATAAAGGAAAATATTTCACTATAAAGTAAAAACCATTCTCCATTTGAATGTAAAATTAAATGTTACCAATTATATTTTCAATTGGATGATCTTGGAGTGTTTTCCAGACTTATGGATTAGTTTCATAAGATACAAATCCACCCAAAGCTGATGATTAATACTTATCTTGGTCAATATATTCACCATAATGTAATTCTGTAAAATTAATATCATCTTTATTTAATATAGAATTATTTATTATTATTGTAATTTTAATTAAACATATCATTCACAAACACTTCAGCAACTAAATATCCCTTATTTAAAACTCTATATTCTATTCTAATTTTAGAATATCATAATAATTTTCATATGTGATCATTATAATCAAATTAGTATAAATTGTTTTTGAATTTAATATGAAAAATTTGCAACTAAATCCAATAAAATATCCTACTTTAGGTTTCATCCCATCAAACAGTTCATAATGTGTTTTATTTAAAAACATTATAATATATTATTTATTTAAAAGAAAAAAATATGTATTTATAGCTTCTACCAAAAACTACCCAGAAACACTAAAACCCCTAAAAATTTATGAATATTTTTCTTGTATATATATATTTGTTCTTTCAACCATTCAATTTTTTGGTGTCCGGGAGGCTTCAAAAAATGAATACATTCAATGTCTTCAATCAATTTAAAAAATTACAATTAAAATAATCCAAAACCTCAATCATTTAGGGTTGTTATGATTAAAATTATTTTAATTTTTTAATTTGTTTTTATAAATAAAAAAATAGTTATTGTTTCATATTAATGTGATAATAAATAAATCCCAATAAATCTGTGGAAATAATCTAAATTTAAAAATATATACATATTACCACAAAATATAATAGGTTATATATGAACAACCAAGTCAAAATGTATTAGTTATAAATATATATAAGTAATAAATTCATTTATATATCCAATCATTTCTCTACGATGCTTTAAATTTAAGAATGGATAACAAATAAAGTACATATTCATTTATAATTTAGGAAATCAGAAATCCTGATTATTTTTTTATTGTAGGCGAAATAGCCTGATGTTTTCCTTTTGAAGACTATAATTACATATAATTTCATATGTTTCTACATCATTCTAACACAGGGCCTTTTTTGGTTAGATAAGAGGAATCAATATTCTAAACATTCAATTATCTATTTTCAAAATATAAAAAATATTTCGTTTTCAAGAGTGTATAATTATCATTTCAATAAAAAATTAATCCCTTTTCAAATAAATTTTATATAATTAATATGTTATGTTTTAAACAATATTCATATAATACATTTTATATAATAACTTTCCTAGAAAAATCAACTCCAGTAATACCTTAAATATAACATTCAAATGTGACAATACCACCCTTACATGAATTGAATTCTACAAATTTAGAAATATCATATATCATGTTACTATAAAGACACTATCTAAATACCATGAGTATTTGAGGCATATAAATTTTTTTTCCAAAATTAAACAATCAAGTAAACCATATTTGCAGCCATTCTATATTGAGTTAACCTAGATGAATAGAAAAAATATAAACCATAATCGATATAAAGCAGTTATAAGTGGTCTGTTTGGGGAATAAAAATATAGAACTAAATTTTCTATTTTTTTCAAATGATAGTGTATATATTTTTGAACATTCATTAGCATACATTCCTTTATTCAGACATTTAATATAGGTTACACTAGAAATAATATATTTTTTATTTTAACAAATATTGTCTTATTTATCCTTTGAGATAAAATATTATATCCAAAACCATTCTTATTGTTTTTTAGTATCATCAATGGCATCAATTTATAATATCTCACTTTACCTTGAACAAATGATGAAACATTATCCCCAATAGTGAAAATATCATTATTAAAATTGATATTATCCATTTGAATAGTTTCTAAATCTATATAATCATTCTTATTACATCTAAAATACGTGTTTCATAATTAATATTTTCTTGATTACGTATCATACAATAATTTTAAACTACTGTTAAACCATCTATAACTAAATAAAATATCATTTTGTAATATTTATCATTCACTTCATATATAATTTAACTCTTTAATTTTACACATTGAGATATGTCAACTCGTTATTATAATTCTATTTACAAATTACTTTCTATGAAATAAAAAAGTTCATATTATCATATTATCATTTTATTTTATTATTTCGTTTAATTAATTTTTATTTTATAATTTTTATGTCTTTTTATTTTTTAATTATACCAACGCCATGATTTACTCATTTATTATTTTCTGTAATCAGTCGTTTTTATTAAGAATGTATATAATAAAAATCAGAATATGAATCTGAATAAATTTCATTATTATTTTAATAAACATAATTATGATCGATATTTACATGAGTAATTAATTTAGTGAAAATTGATTTCATTAACTCACACAATATACCCATTTGACCAAGGTTCTGTATCTCTTGATCACTTCTAGAATCAATTCTTAAGTTAGAAATATTTGATCAGGCCCAACCAACACAGATATATCAATTTTATTTTATCCTACTATTTTTTTCAATTGATTTTTGAGTTTTGGGTATTATTTATTAATGTGAACATTCATTAAAAATTCATAATATATTAATTATTAAAAATAATTACTACTGTTAGAGTTAACATTCATGTAGTCCTTTTTAAAAATATATATGAACTATATTTTTTCAACATTTTCTTTAAAAAAATAAAAAACATCTTGTTAAAATGGGAATATATTTATCACATTATTGAAACTAAATTTCAAAAGTGTTAAAAATTACACTAAAATTAGACATTAAATATATACAGTATCTCTCTATATATTACTCATTATAAATTCTTATCAACTCTACTTCGTAATTAAGCACAAGGCATATTAGTTCATATAAAGTATGGTCTTTAAAATTATTTCTCTCATAGAATACCAACTTATCTTGATGGAATTTTTGGATGATCTTTCAGTAATTTTCTACTTTAATCCTGTTTTCATAAACATCTCCAAGGGTAATTAAACCATTTTTAAAACCTATGAATTGATAGAACATCTCATTTGATTATTATTCATATTCAATATTTATGTTCTGGTATTCCACTTAGAGTATTCCTACCATGGTTCTCTTTAGAGTTTTAGAGCCATAGTGAGCCACAAAATTTATACTCCATATATCTAGGGTTTTCATAAAATCTGAGACACAAATGTAGACCCTCTAGTTATAGCACAATAAAAAATATTTTTTTAATTTACACTTTTGAAAAAATTATAAATACATTCGAAATAATTATATCTTTAGAACCATTGGGTAGCAAGTAAGGATTATCCCTGATAGTTGAGAGATCGAAACATACCTATTTCAGGTAAGCCTCTGTTTTATATTTCATATATCAGTGGTCACATTCCTAGATGAATCAGGGTTTTTATGAAACTCATGCATTGTTGGAATTGACACATTCAATCTTAAAATAATTTTCCATTTATATATTAATCAATTATATATAGGATTCCAGGTTATAATTGAGTTAATGATTACAGATATGAATAATTAGAGACTCAAATAAACTTTTAAGGAATATTCTACATAAATAAAAATTATTTGGTACTATATTAAAATAATCATAGTGTCTAACTATCCTTTGAGGAAGGTCATACCCCCTAATACCAATTGTAGGATTTTAGGCAATGGAAATTAAGAATTTGGGTGAATTTTAAATTTCAAAATACAATGAAAAAATAATAATAGTTTATAAATTAAATATTCTAAAGTGTGATCTATGTTCAATATAAGAAATATAAGGAATATAAAAATAATGATCATTTAGATTTATAGTTGTTCATATTCCAAAAATCATAGACCAATCATTAACCGTCAATGCTCTAAATGAAGGATGGTACCCAGTAAGAACCTCTCATTTAAAGTTCTGATAACCTATTACAAATTGTACCATTTAAAAATATTTGGATTAACATCCTATTATTTATAGAGGAGACAAAATATAGTCCATGACATTAACATTTATTATGTGTCATAACCCAAAAATCCTTTTAGTTTGGGGGAATAAAAAAATAAGATATTTTTTTTATTTGAAATTAAAAAACAAGACAGAAATGATTTCATAAAAATTAAAAAAATTATAATATAAAGAAAAAATTCTGTGAAAACGATATAGAAAGATTTATTGATGAAGAGGATGTAATTGATCGATGATCGTTTATTAATTTAATGGAAGTTAGTTGAATGTTTATGATCTTATATTATCGTTGAAATGAAATATAAGTCATAGATATTTCTTCATCGTATGAGAGAAAAAAGTCATATGTATAAAAATTGTGTCAAAAGATATTTTTGAATTGATCTATATGTATTTATTTTATATAACATGATCACACTCTCTAACTGATTAATCTCATATCATCATTAATTTAATGAGCTTATCAGTGCATCATGAGATTCAATCACTAATTGTAACATGTTATAAAATAACAATAATATAAAATTATTGTTACCAGCAAGTTGAAAATGTGGTACTCATTAACAACGTGTTCATGTGTTCTTATGTTGTTGTACAAAACATGTTAAAAAAATTTCTAAGATACCCGATAAAGTAAATGATAGTATTTAATATAATTTAAAAAAAAATATCTCATTAACATGTAGTAATATATTAATTCAAATATTATATAAAACATATTATAATATTATTATGATAAGTATTAAAATTTTCTTATGAATTTCCATCATAATTATAATTAAAAATATTTTAACAACATTATAGTAATATTTATTTATTTTACAGAACTATAAAACCATTAAAATATTTTAAATAAATATGTAGTAAAACATTTTATGAAAATGATACAAAAGTTTAGATCCATAATAGAATATATTTTCATTAAAAATAAACAATGTATTGTAATGACTGTGTGGGGATCAAGCCTCAAGAACAGTATTATCACTGTGTGTTTAGGTGTGATTGGTATAATTAATTTTTTTTTCATGGTAAATATGGAGACCATATGATCCTGAATGTAAATGGGGTCCATCTACTAACATTGATAACTATTTCTATGAGTTTCTAGTAAAAAAGAATAACATAACATGAAAAAAAATGTTCACCTAAAGATAAAGGATATTTTGATGCAATAAAAATATATTTATAGTGAAAAATTAATTACTGATGGTATGGTGAGTTAAAAATAATGGTCGGTCTATCACACCCTGACCATTAATATTATTTTATTTTATTATTTCCTATCTTCACGTATTCTCATTTATGTTATTGTTGAGTGTTTGATTAAATTTTTTTATTTTTGTTGTTTATGTTGGGTTTCAGAACAGTGCAAGGGCACCACACAGTTAGTGGTTATTGTGCAGCTGATTGAGGTAACATCACATCTACCTAATATTTTAAACAAATGATTTTTTATCTATTAATCCTTAAAAATAATAATATTATTATTGTAGATAATAATATTTATATTAGTCTTCTTAAATTATTATTAATATGTGTCCTATTAAATTACTTTAAGTATTAAAATTTTAAAATATTCATTAATATTATTATTATGATTAAATTTTTTTTAATATTATTATTTTTAGAAATAAAATAAATCAATAATAAAATATATTTTTATTTATAGAATAATTATAATCATTATATTTATTACTATTAATAGTATTGAACATATTATCCTTAGTAAATGTTTTAATTTTATTATTATTATTATGTTATAATAATTTAAAAAATTATGTTACTATTGTTATTATTAAAGTTTTTATTAATATTGTTTTTAGTATTGTTATATATATATATATATTATTAGAATTATATTTTACGTTGATTTTAATTTTAATTTTATTCTATGAAACCCTAAAATTTTACCCTTCCAAAACCCCTCCATCCCCTTACCTTTTTGGGGCACCCCCCTTCAACCATCCATCTGCACAACCCCCCTATGGAGCTAGTTGGGGATTCCTCATCTATCAAAGCTTACCCTACCTTAAACCCTCCCCCTCAATCCTTTTTCTAGTAGTCCCTCCCCTATTTCACCCCTTACCCATCCAACTACCCTCACTTGTCCACACCATAATATGAAAGTGAAATTCTCCAGTCGGACCCCTATTTCCAAGTGGGAGATTCTACGGTGCGACTCCCCCCTCTTATATTCCCCCACGAAAGAAGTAACGACCCCAGCTGGATCCTCTCTGGTGCAGAGATTCCTCCCCTCGGGTGTATTTTCAATTTCAATTTCTGTTATTCATAAAATTTTATGAACCCTAGGGGTTTATGTATTGTGATTTCCATTTTTTCATTTCTAGGATAGGTGGAATGGTCTTTAGGTTATGTTGTTTCCTTCCAATTAAGTGTTACTACCTCCCCACATGCTTAAATTAAGTGATTCCATTTATTTCCTTTCCTGTGTGATATACTTAATTCATGAGAATTTAAATAAATATTTATACATAATGTGTACCTTGGTAGAACATAATATAAATTATTTATTCTACTTTTATTACTATTGGGATTTCTATTAATAGGTTTCGCGGTGATCCCCTACTTATGAAAATGTTTTTTCACACCATTTGATGATTGATATTTTTTAATAAATATGAAAAAATCGAACACATATGGAACATTAGTTTCTTCCTACAAGTGCAATTCTTTATGTTTGTTTGATTAGCTATCAAAAATTAATTAGATAATTTCAAAATATAATTTTTACCTTCAAAAAATATCTATTCTGTTTAATATGGTGTTTTAAAATGATAGGAAGTTTTTAAAGATAGGTTTTGTGGTGACTCTGTGTTTAAATATTATTTGAAAAAAATATTTAGTCATCCTGTTAATTCTATAATGTTTATGAATTATGTATGTAATGAGTAAGTCATTATATTTTAATATTATGGAATTCACATAGTTTTATGATATATTTTTCAGGGGGTTTTGGGTGTTATATATTTGAAAACCCTATTAGAGTAATTTGATAGAATTTTATAAATTGTGCAAGTTGTTTATTAAAATGTGTATTAGATGTGGGACTTTTTTTAAGGGTAGTGGTGTGAATTTGTTTCAAAAAATAGATTTCGAAAGTGATTATTTTATTTTTGATGTACCATAGAAGTTTGGAATGTGCCTGGGGATGTCGACACACCCCTGGGATCATGAAGTTAACAAATGGGTGTGCTCCCAAATGAAATTGACATCTTAAAAGTGGTTTTTTCTAAAAATAATAGGTTTCTAAATGGTTCATTTATTTCTTGATGATGTTAGTTCATTTTTTGGGTTTTTAAAGTTGTTTATAAAGTGTGAACTTATATCAGTAGTGTTTTCATTCCCTCCATCTAAGAGCTAATTCATTGTGAGTGGTCCTTTATAAGAGTTTACATTCTGCCACATACCTAGTATAATGTATCATTCACCATATATACTATAAATGTTTTTGGGTTTTAGGGAATTGGTATATTAGATATATGATCATTGATTCATGACTGATAAATGGTATGTTGTGATTCTCCCTTGAATAATATGAATTCTTGAGTGAGGAATGGGTCTATCCATTAAATATTCATGTGTTTAATTGGATTGAATTGATGATATATTATATTTATCTAGAGTGTGAATGAATTATTATCCCACTTGGATGCAAATGGGATACAGAATACTATTGAGTTGTCAACAACATGAAATGTTTACTCATTCATATTTTGATTACCCCTAGTTATTTACGATTTTTTATAATTTTTTGTTTTTATTTGGGATAATTACGGAATCTATGTGTCTATAATAATTCATGGTGTATAGTTTATTAATATTACGTTCATTATTTTCCACTAAGATAATAGAAAATACTATAATTTTTGAGTTGACCTATTTTTTTATTATTTTGTGTTTTAAAAGAATCTTACCAAGTATGTTTATACTCAACCCTGAATGGATTGTGTGACCACATTTATTGTGATTGTGCAGATGAAAGACATGATGGAGAGGTTGTTTTTTGACATGGATTCATTTTTGTCAAGTTAGATTTTGATATCAGTGATGTGTGGGAATTCATGATGTAGTATGGTGGTTGTAACTAGATATTGGGATTGTAGTACATTGATGAAAGTGGATCTTACAAGTGTCTTTATTCTTATAGATTTCAATTCACTTCTATTTTTTAAATTATTTTATATTTGATTATGTTTTTGTAAACATGTAATTGATGTAAAATGGTTATATTTTGTGTAATTATTTTGTTCATTTTTATATATATTATTATATTTGATGTTTTTATGGGATTATATATATTAATCTATTTTAGTTTAGTGAATTCTTTGGATTACTATATTTTTTGATATTCTTACATGGTTCTAGTCACCAGTCCCTAATCACTTGGTGGAGGTCTTGGAGCATCATACACATCATAATGCAAGACCATTTGTGGTCCTTGTGGCTTATTTGATGTTTAAGATGTATCAAGGTGAGTTTTTCATAGGGAAAATGTTTTGATTTATTATTATTGTGAGAAATATATTTAGATCAATCATAATTTTATTTTAATAGAATATTTATTTTGGTATTGAAATAAAAAATAAATTCATATAAACTACTTTTGACATATCCTTTCCCCAAACATTATAGGGACATTAGTTAAATTAGAGATATAAAAATTATTTTAGGGTATAATAAAGTTGGAATATTCCCCATAGAGTACTTAGTTATGATCTTACATTAACTTTTCATGATAGATCAACCATATATTCTATAATCTAAATCAGTTAATCATATTAAATGATGGATTTTTCTATTGATATCCAGCCCATATGAAGACACATCACAATGGCAAGATCATTGTTATAATTGGTCCATGCACTAGATATTATAAAGTGTGAAGTATTTATTTTGGACTTTGATGAGATATATTATTTCCCCTTGTTTGATTAATTTTCTATATTATTTGTTCATAGTGTTGAAATTTCATATATAATAGATTATACTTTTATTTGAGTTATGTGAGACTACTCATAGGACAAGTAAGTTGTATGTGTTCTAATGATATATACCTAATTAGTTTGAAATGAGATGAAATTTTGAGGTGGTAGTTGATTCGATGGAGTATTGGACTCATAGTTACGCCTAGTTTATAATTTTAAAGACAAAATGAAAATTCTTTTATCTATATCCCAAGAAAATATAATGAGTTGTAAGAAGAATATATTATTCTTTATCTCCTGATGAGAATGCTCTACTAGGGTTAGAGTTTGATCCCTCGTTCAGTATAATGATTTTATTTATGTATGTTGAAACTTTTAGGAAATATCAACTATGTCCAATTATGTGTTGAGTCGGAAAAACCTAAAGATCATTCCCCTATACATGAATTATATTGAAATTTCTTGTTCATAATGCTTCAGTTGGAGATTCAACAGGATGATTTCTCATGTTGTGTTGTGTGATAAGTTATATAAAGTTGATGAATCAGTGAAATCCCAAGAAAACCCCCTTTGGATTGTTCTTATTAATCTAGGATGATATATAATATGATCTATCAGAAATGGAACACGATGGATGATTGCGTACATGTATTAACATATATGATTTATAGTATAGATCATGTCATGTCACTATAGACCCTCCTATTGGATAACATAGTTTGGTGATCTTATTTCATCATTTTATTTTACTATTTGTAAATTCCAGTGGAACCCCTAGCTATAACGTGGTTATCTATAGTGTTTCCATAGGAGTTGAAAATATTTCATCCCCCACTTAAATTAAATTAAGATGACATTTTGGGATGAAATAATCCATTTAGAATAATATTACATTGTATGGATGAGATCTGGTGGAACATATCTTGATTGGGATTAGATATATATTTTTACATAACATTGTGATTCATAGTTGAGTAAAAGATGAATGGTGCACCCCAAGTAGTGAGTGGGATCGACATAGCTATGGAGAGAAGAAATCAATCACATGAATATGTAGATAGATTACCAATTGATTATAATAATGGAATTATTCACTACATGCATATTTATGGATTCAATTATCATGAATGAGGAGGAATCCATTTGTTCTTCCAAACAGTAGCCCATAGTTATCCCTCAATAAGAGAGTGATTTATGATGTGGTCAATATTTCTAAGATGTTTTCCTCATATAAATAATTTAATTAAAGGTGATGTCCTTTTTTCAGTTCAAGGTTGAGGGCATTGAGATTTTAAGGAATTCCCTTAGATTTAGCTTTATTGTATCAAATGTGTAGTGACCCATCATAATGTATGTCTTATATTCTTGGAGTTAATTGATCATCATGATTTTTAAGTCATGTAATTGGAAAAAATCACAATGTTATAGTGGTATTCCAGTTGAATCATTTGGTGGATCTCTCTATGTCTCGATTATTAAGGAGGTATTTTATTTTATATAATTAGAGTAATGAAATTATAATTAAGAGAGAGAAATTTTGAAACTTTGATGAGGACATATACTCTTCCTTTGTGTGTGACAGTCCCATAATATTTTTTTCATCTCTATAATCCTTGGTGATAGGAAAATATTAAGAAATAGACTTAAATTATTTTTTGGATGGTGGGGCACACTTCAGAAACATTATTAGGTATAGTTTGATATTATATTCATGTTAATATTAGATAATGATATATGAATCCTATGTGGATTCCTCCCTTGTGAGGAAAAACCACTTAATGAGGTGTTATAAATGAATCCTGGTTACTGTACACATCTCATGGAAAAAAAAATTAGTCAATAGCAGATGAGGATTTCTCTCATGTATGTGGATTTTTATCAGTAAGGATGGTATTTTATTTGGGGATTGAACCAATAGATTAGTTTTTATCATTATGTTCAGTAATATCCCCTTCGTATTATAGTGTATTTTTACACTAGATATGTAGTGGTGTGGTTTTGAATAATTTTATGTATGTTTGTGTTTTTTTTCAAATGGTCTCATTAGATTATTTTTTGAATGATAATCAACACCACATATCCACAATATTTGATAGTGGATGTGAAACTATTGTATATAAGTATAAGGATGGATAATTTACATTGATTATTACAAAGAGGATTTGGAAGGAGAATAATGAAAAGTTTTTTATATTAGATAGCATAAATGGTTATTATTCCTTGATAGAAGGATATAATATAGGGAACAGATAAAAAAGCATGATAACTTTCAACACCATTGGTTATAGTATAAAATATTTTTTTCCAGGTCGATATTGAAATGTAGAAAAAATATATTTTCATCATTTTAAAACCAACAAGATCACTCTTCGTATGAAAGGACTTGATAACTTCAATTAGAGATAACAATGTGGATGATTCTTTTTCAAATAAATATTGGGGGTCACTGTATTCTTTAATTCTGTGTTGTAGGGAAGACTTCAGATGAGGGAAATGTATGAGTGAAAAGGCTTGAAAACACATGAAAAACTGAAATAAATATTAATTGATTTTTAATTAATTTTTTTGTTCATGATTAGATTTAGTAAATAGTCATAGTTATATAAAATGAAGTTTCTTTCCATATGATGGAGTACAGATATCAGTTAGATATGTGTCTTTGAAGAAAAGGGAAATTTTTGTGTAGATGGGGTTTTCCATTACATTGTTAAATATATTCATTTAATTTATTCTGTATTTAACAAATTTTAGGATTAAATATCTTAATAGTTGGGAGGATGTAGTGACCGGGATTTTTCCAAGTCATGAATTAGAGAAATAATTTTGATTTTTAATGTCTTATGCCCTCCCCATGAGTATAATGGTCAATTTACCATAACTAAAAAACACTTAATTTTTTTGCTCAATTAGTCTCCAAATTTATTTATTTTCCCTTGGTAGGGTTATTGAACATTTATTAGATATTTGAGTTTGATGAAATTTTTAATATTTACTACCTAAATAAATATTTATTCTTGAGACATAGATTAAGAAATTTCGACCCCTAGTTTTTTGTTTGAATGTTCTAATGTTCTTATATACTATTTTGTAATGAATTGTTGATATATAATGTTATTATTTTTGTTATAATCACTCAAAAAATACATAAAATATACTATATTATTTATATCTCATTCACATAAAATTTTGATGAAATGATTATATCTTTAAAACATCACTGAATGGGAAATTTGACACAAAATATTGATCACTAATTGAGGGTGTATAATATATAAAGTATAGTTTGATTTCATAAATCTGGCCCAAAGCATGAACTATCAACATTGTCATATATAAAATACTTTTCAAATTCCAATGATATTTAAAATGAGATCTCTATAAATTAACTTATATAACCAATATTATAGATTATATATAGGGATAGATATTATTACTTGATATAAACCATAGATCGTGAAGTAGATGGACATAATTCAATGATAGGATTTGATGGAAATCATATTGGCATTAGATTAATAATGAAAATAATGATTTGATTATGAGGTGATGAAAAAAGAACCCTAAAAACATCAACTATTTAAAGAAAATATAATTCACTATTGATTAATTGATATATTATTTTCATTTCTACATTCATCATGAAATTCATAGTAAATCTGTTATGTGATTCGAGTATCCTCGTGATTTAATTGTGACTTATTTTTTATATATTCTCGAATCCCCATCAGGAAATATTAAATCACTATTATTTATAGTTAAATCCATGATGTATAGATACTCATTAGTAGTGTGATTTATTTTCTGACATTATTCCCTGTTATTTCATCATTTTTATGGTGATTAATGTAGAACGAGGTGAACACACCCATATATATCTCTTTTCTCAACCTTTATTATTTATCTAACTATTTCTATTGGATGAGTGGTATTCGACCCTCATGGTAAATTGAGGTATAAAGAGAAGGTGGAGGATGAAAATAGAGATTATGGTAAGCGTAGGGTGAAACACCAATGATGTTGTAGTAAAAATAGCCTAACAAAGACTGGGATGAGCGCATTGTGTGGAAACATTACACAATTCAAGGAAATTGTGTGGAATGGGTTAGTGTAGTGTAATATTAAGGTGTTGGATGATGGAAGTGAGGCATCAACCATTAACATGAGTGTAAATATGACTAGTATTATAGCTGGTGAACTAGTTGTAAAGCAATATGGTGATATATACCGTGTTATATGGGGATACATGGGTAGACACACGCAATACCCCTAACCTTATAGTCCACAATCATATTATATAGAATACCATTATAATTTCCTTAACTGGTAGTCCCTGATATGACCGATTTGGGTTACTAACAATGGTTAGGAGTGACACCCCATTTGATAAAGGCTTCTAACTAGTATGGAGGGTGTAATAAATATAGTATAGAAGATATAATAAATGGGATTAGTATTAAATATCAATGTAAATAATATATTCAAAAAAAAATTATTTCAGAGTACATCCATTAATAACCAACTCTATTTATACGTCATTAAATTAGGAATGAGCCAAATTATAATAATAAATCATGTTATGACATAATATATGTAGAAATAATTTATATGATAAATATGAAAAATAAAAAAAATCCAACAAATCATAAATAAATATCCTTACAAAAAACCATTTCATAGTCATGTATTCATTCTCTAACCCCATCCAAGAAAGAACACAGTAAAGCATAGGTCCCCTATCCCTCATCCATTCCTGCATCCATGAAATTTTCCCAGCTAACAATTGACTCCTAGATTTGGTGTGAGTAAAACTCAATAGTCATATTCCCACAGTGTCTAAACAATACAGTTTGTATATATAGTGTAAGTAACAACATGATTTAATATAGAATTAATTCAAAATTAATACAAAACATCGAATAAACATGTTGACCCTCAGGCACCAGGTTGACACTTGGGGCCTACCAAACATGCATTAGCATGATGACGGATGTCATTATTATTGATGAAAAGTGTAATAAATAAAAGGAAAACCATTCCGAACCCATAATATCGTCTAGAATAGAACATGATGTCCAACCCATATTTTCATCCACGATGTAATACTATGTCTATATTATAATTTCATCTTTGATAAAATTCCACACAGAAACAATAATTTCATATATTATGGAATTTCATGTACAATGAATTAATTTAATCTAAAATTTAAGTCCTATAAAAATATAAAATTTCATCGAGGATTGAACTCAATTCCCAACCTATAATTTGATACAACAAGTAACTCCATCTCCAATTTATAAATTCATACAGGAAGGAAACCCATGTATATCATTTAATTTTATCTAGAAATGAATTCCAAGTCCAAAATACAAAAACAAAACAATGTGAGATAATGTGACCCAAGAATTTCACATTATCAATGGATAGAAAATATTTTTATAGATTGTCTTGAAGCCTAATCTTTCACAGTGTACATATGATGATGTTATGATATTGAGAATGGTCATCTAGATACATATAGTACCCTATATTTAATTGTTTAAAACCCCCACATACTGACAAAAAAATGAATGGATGATCTGTTTCATCAATACTGTGAATATCAATTGGGAATTTTTTAGATCAAACAAAATAACGATGAATTCATTCAAGTTGTATTTCCAAAGAAAATTTGTCTAGGGTATGGCTAATAGTCTCAACATTACCTGGTGGTACTCTAACATCAATAACATCTTCGATAAAATATTTGGTGTAATTTATATATTAATAGAGATCATTGATTCATGGATGGGGATAATAATTATTACACACCATCAAGTTCAATATTTGATAATATATACATAAGGGAAAAGTCCCACTTTCCTTCTTGGTGAAGAGAATAAGAGAACCTCGTTGTGATATACTAGGCTGGTTGAATCCCTTTTTATCAAGATCATCCCAATACAGTTTCAACTCTTGAAGTGCCAATAGTGACACCCTATAAGGTGGGATATAAATTATCTCATCATCTCACACTATCTCGATAGTGAACATGGTCTCCTACATATGTGGAAAGCAATGGAAGTCTTCATGAAAGGCATCTTAAAATGGTTTACTACTAGAAAAAAGTCATCATAATACATCCCAATATCATCAAAAACAATTCATATTATATGATATATGATAAAATCCAATCTACAATGAATTAGATTGTCCTATAAAGCCCAATGATCCCCTTCTCCCTGATGGGTATAACTGGCCCTTCTTGGATTAGTAAAATAAGTATTGTCCAATAATATTATATATAATCATAGTATAAAATGGATAATCCATAACCAAAATATAATATAATACTTCCATTTCTAGTATGAAAATATAAAAAATAAGCAAAATAAAAAAATATCAAGACAAAACTCGTCACAACTTATGATACACCCTAACATCACCCCTGACAAAACATCAATTTTCATAACACCATCCATTCTATCCATATTGAAACTCATTTTTCAAATAGATAAAATATAAATTAATGTGATGATCCTAAATAAAACAATATGTTTTTATGGGAAGAAGATAAAATAATCATAACTATGATAGTGGAATATCCCACATACAGACTGTTAGTGACAAACTATATAACACGAAACATAGTTTACTGTAAACCCTATTCTATGGTCTAATTTCCCTCAGATGCTATGTGTGGTTGGAACTTACACTCCTATGTTTTTGCATTATTTTACTTACCATAGATTGATAATCTAGTTGAGCTCTAACTAACTATTTGTTGAGTGGTAACTGAGCCCTTCCAAGACCCTAGTACCTACAATGATCCTCTACCACTAATCTACAATTGAATAATCCTGAAAACCAACAATAGATATCCCACTATAGAATAGTCATCACAATATACTATAAGGTTATTAAACTGAGGGTGCTTATGGAACTACAATACATATTGATTGCATTTTACATGGTCGTGGTCCTAATACCACAGCCCACTACCTTGATAAGTCTTCCCACCAATTCCATCAACAGAAATTTCAAAGTGGAGATTATTTATATATTATAAAGATCACTCTGATCACTCTACTGAGACTACCAATCCACCAATTCTAGACTCCTTTATTTTTTATTACATGATGGGATCATGATTCATTATTTATTATAATTTTTATAACTGAAACACATTCGCCGTGGAATTTTTATCATAATGATTCCCATCATAGAAATAGTTCATCAAGGTGATCTCATCAGCTACTGAGGATGTGGGAAAATACTATAGAATATGTAATATTCTATAAATTTCCATCACAAAAATGCTACCATACATCAGTTTCATGAACTACCTTGTCCCCTCACTAGTCAGTACCTCTGTATATAAGTGAATCATGATCTCTAACTCAAATTCCTTCAATTGTGGGTCCCATTACACCCTATCATTCTCAAGGATTTCCCATTAGTGCTTAGATTTTATTTGATGCATATAACCACCAAATTAAACATCTTATTCATGGGTGTATCTATGTACATAATGATCATCTAGACTAACTCCCTCATGAACTTGCCTTCCATGGACCTTCCTGCCCAATAAATTTTTTTGGGAGAAGTAACTGAAACTCTATTATTAAGTGATTCATAAAAGTTATGTTATGTGTTTTCTACATTTCCATGGATCATGTAACCATAATGAAACTATCATTAAGTATTAAATCAATCTAATTCCCTATAGATACATGTTGTTCTCTCTTATCTATATTTGGTTTTTCATTACCACTCCCCTGATGCTCAACTCAAAGGAATCGGAAAGGAATTTCCTCTACTATGGTCAACACAATCTGTAGATCCTATGATACATAATAATATCAACCATACATAGTAGTGTTATCAATATAGATCCAAAAGCATGAGGGTACTCTGAAAATTATCATAAAAATTGATTTTGAAAATCATATCATTTTCCATTTATTATTTTTTATCAAATATAATTAGGGATCCCATTTCAAAAATTATGTGAGGAGATATATCAAACAAGATAGATATCTTCATTTCATGAATAGTTTATGTAAACATATATCCGTATGTTCCTATTAGGATGCATGGATACTCACCTCATGATGTATTGTTCCATGACTACAGTTTCATTAAATAGAAACATTACAAAACATTTGAATTACCAAGATGAAATTAAATAACAATAGTATCTGGGGATTGAAAAGAAATCTATTATTGGTCAGTTGGGTTCCCCCCCCACACATGGGTAAAATTGACCCATGAATGATCTCATTACTGATCCAAGGAACATCCTAGAATCACGTTCACATTACTAAAATTTTAACGAAATCGAAAAAATTGATCATATTTTAACACATTGCAATGGCCCCATCCTAGTACTCCCTCACCTGACTGATTTAGGTCACTACATGACATCATGCACACCACCTCATATGCTAGAAGATACAAAATATTATTGATGGTTTAAAAAATATAGTGGGTGAGACTATGCCCTACGGTATAATGTGTAAAGATGGTAAAAATTAAGATAATACAATTATAAAATATATCCATCAGACATTAAGAAACAACAAACTAAAAATAGACATATATATATATATCTTATGATCCGGATATTAATAATAAATTATGCCATTCCAAAATTTTTGTTCAAATAAATTATATATTGAAAGTCAAAAAAATAATCAGATAACATACTCCAATAGAGAATCCAAAAGCATATCCCCAAACCACATTTATTGTTTCACATCTATGCCCAAATACCATCTATAAAATCACACAATCAAGAACGTGTCCCCTTGCCCATGTTCATACATGCATCTATGAAATATTCTTGAGTACCATACTACACCCAAATATGGTCTGAATATAGATTATTATGAAAACACCCATAGTGTCTAAAAAATTAACTCTGAATATATTGTGCATGAAACAGTATGATTAATAGGTTTATTAATTAATTAATTAAAATGGATCATCATATAAACTTATGGACCCTCGTTCTCATTCTTAACACCCATGGTCTGCAAACCCTAGATCGTTATGAGGCTATATGACTTTATCCATCATAAATAGTTCAATAACTTCACAGAATTATATTTATATAATGTACCAACTCACCAGAGACATCTTGGAGTGTGGAAGACTGGGTTTCCAACCCCAATCCCACCTCCAAAACCCATGGGATGGAGATAATCAATGAGAAGGAATAACTAAAATGGGATTTTATTTTACTATATTACCTTTACACACACTCACACACACCCAACGATCTCCATGAATATTTTTAGAGTAATAATAATTAACAGTTGTAACATCTCGAATAAAAACTATGCATGTAATAATCTAAAGGGAATAAAAAGTTGTGTAATAGTGTAATCAGTAATGTAAGAGGATGAATACATTCAAAAAAATAGAACTCCATCCCGGACCATTACACATGATATATGCACCCGAGTATCCAAATGCTCTTCTAATATCACTATCTATCTATCCGTTATTTTCATAAGACGTGAAACATGTGTGAATATCCCATGTAGGGGTGAGTATATGCATGCCCAAAAAGACACCATTAAAATTTAAGAGGGTGAAATAGATGACATTATAGAAGCAGTTAGCTCGACACAAATAAATTGGGAATAAAAACAAAATGACATAGTTATATCCTCGTTAAATAAATATAGAAGATAAAAAAGAGGATCTATATCTTACAACCCTTCCCATGATGATAAGTCTTCCTACTACACCAGAGCTCCATCTTTGATGCCTAATATCTCGCATATCTGTCCAGATATTTCAAGAGGTGTACCCACACCTCGCATCTACTCCATTGCGCAACGGCTGAAATATCTATTAAAAAAAGGACATGATCCCTAGTACAATAGGTGGATTACATTAATATGATGAACTGATGAGATATTCCCCAGTATGATATGGGATATCTACATTATTAATACAGAAATCATTCCCTTATATGGTAAGTGTTTAACTCGATAGGTATTGGTAGAGGACCCTCACCATTGTTCACTTGGGGGAAACACACAATGAATAGAGAACATGAACCCTTGTAATGTAGGTGGTTACACATAGTAATTATATAGGAATCACTACCTAGTAATATAGAGGATACTACTATATACAAATAGGACTCGTACCCTTGTTTTACAAGGAGGTTCATCTCAGTTGGTTGAGGACCCATCCCCAGTGCCTGATATTGGTGCCACTTAGTTAGTAGAGGGTCTATTCCCTAGTGTAATATCGGTGGGACTCAAAATAGTGCACGGAATATATTGGAACCATTACCTAATGTAATAAATGGTTTCCAATCCCGAAATCTCTATGATGACTCTTCCAGATCCCTATCATCAGTAATAATCCCTAGAATATGTGTTACGCGGATAAAATTTTACAACATATCTAAAAAACCACAATGAGGGAAACCATTGTGTTTTATAAAGATGAATGATTAGGATAGGATACTCATAATATAGAATCCATCTCCCAGTGAAGGGGACATGAATTTTTGATCTTTCTCAAAAAGGATGTACATTTTGTGTAAGGGGACTACACAACGTGTTGTCCAAATTCACTACAGAGTTTTGTTCTCCTATATACTTGGATTAGAGGCCTTGTATCGACAAAAATCATGTATGTGTCCCGCATGATGTTTTTTCCACCCAAATATAGACCATCTTATATTGGATAGGACCATTTCCATCATGTCGTGACATGTACATATCCATGCTTGGGTACTGGTACAAGCCTATGTACTCATAGAGTAAATGAATTTTCCTCCCACGCGGGTTTCTTATCATGTTCATATGGCAGACGATTTAACCATATGAGTAGTGTCACATGGTGTGTATACCCATAACCATGACATGTGATTATTATCTTCCCAAAAACCATATCACTCATATCTGAGAAGGTCTACATGTTGTGTGTTCTTCAACAACAATCCATGTAGTTGAATTTTTTATAGAATGTGTATTTCTTCCCGTAGTCCTATATACCTAAATCCTCCACAAAAAATAACACTATTTGAAAATCCCAAACTTCAGGAATTTTTCTATGGTCATTGATTTTGACCATTCAATGGATGAAAATTGTAAACTGATCACTTGCTTGAATACTGCACGTCGTCTGATTCCACTGTCAATGGATCATGTCACCAAACCTGATCAGGGATCCCTGAATCCAGGCACAAAACTCACAATCCTTCACGATCATTCTAAAAAATTTCAATATGTTTATCATTCATAAATCCTCCACTAATTTAGATGTTTGATCATTCTTGAACCCACCTTTAAAATGTTGAACTTTAACCTCATGTGCTAATGGTGATGAACAAGATGAACAGAAGGGGTGAGGAATATACAAAATGGTGAACAATACATGTCCATTAAATCATGTCAAACAATTTCAAAATTAGGATGTATATGGGGTGATGTTAATGTTATGTTTAAATTAAATCACATAAAAGATTATAAAATGACTTTTGGGGAAAAGGGAATGGTTTTGAAACACCAGAAATTAGAGAAGATAAAATATCCAAGTATGAATAACTCAAATAAGGAATGATATTATTATATAATATTCCCTACAAAAATTATGTATTAATAATTGTTGAAAAATGTATTTTCATGAAGTATGGGGATCCCACATCATTTACTTCCTACCGATCCACATAGTTCTAATAGTCACTTATCATCCAATTATGATTCTCCAATGAAGAATACTCTAAATATTCTTTCAAGGATCCATGTGTTATACATATAACCCTATGGAGTATACAAATATTCAATTTTATAAAAGATATTTAATTCTGGTTATAATATTAATTAATTTTTTAATTCAATTAACATGCCCATAAATAATTTCCACATCCGAACAACTGATTCTAACCAACTTTCTATCATTCCTTGGGTAAACCCCATGTTACAGTTTCAACTGTAGTCTCCAATTTCTAATATAATACTCCATTTTCATGATTAATCATTATTTATAAAAACATCCTTCATTTGTTAATAAAATATTTAATATTTATACTATATCAATATTAGGCTCACCAAGCCTCAGAATATTGCATTCTCTTAGTGCATGGTTTTGAAAACGCATCTCAATATATTTCCAAACAATACCAGGAAAAATTATTCCCTGCATTATTCACCATTTGATGGATTATTAGGATTGAAAATAAATAATTAAACAAAATAGAGTAGATATTGAGCCAATATCATGCTCTTCAACTCCCCAGAGCACTATTGTATTCTCCCATGCATCCAAATCACAAAAACCAAAAGAATGGACCATCCTTATAGGATCCTCTCCTGATAATCCTCAGTCACCAGCAGTAACATTATTAGAAAAAGAGGCTACTTCCATGGACTAATATCCACATTTTTAAAACCATGGATATAGGAGGCCATAGCCACGGTTTTTAAAGCCTATAACCACATATTATAAATTGTGTCCATAGACTAGTGCTTAGTTCCTTTGGCCACAATTTTTTGAATAGTGGCTATAGGTCGTATCTATAGCCACAGATTTGAAAAACCATGGAAATAGGATTCTCGCACTTTCGCCAGAAAAAAATTACCCGCAAAAAAATTTGTGGAAAGACGTACTGCCAATGTTTTGAGGATATTCCCACAGTTTATATTATTAATATATATATATATATATATATATATCCTAAATGTCGGTTAGTGTAGTGTTATGTATGATTGTTCATATAGAAAAGTTGCAGGGATTGAAACTCGCTGGTGACATATTGTATTTATTCTATTTCCATTATTTACCAAGGATATATCCATGGTTATAACCATAGGAATAGCTTCCTATAGCCAGAGATTAAATAATGGATTTAGGTCAACATCCATGGTGGTAATTTTTAAGAACTATTGCCATGGTTTTCAAAACTGAGGCCATAGGAAGCTATTATCATAGATTAAACCGTTGTAATAGGC
This sequence comes from Viscum album, assembly GCA_963277665.1. NCBI lineage: Eukaryota > Viridiplantae > Streptophyta > Magnoliopsida > Santalales > Viscaceae > Viscum > Viscum album. Next base: position 962,363,021 of record OY728133.1, on the reverse strand, counting down.
TGGGACCTACTTCCACGGCGATAGTGACCACGGTTGTCCATAACTGGGGTCATATATTATGGACACAGTTTTGAACCTTGGAAATAGTTATTTTTTATTGTTGTTTTATTTTATTAATGTGGAACTATCCAATATGTTTAGATATCCCCAGTCAATAATGTTCATAGAATCATGCATGTATCTTCTCAATTTCAATACAATAGAGAATCTGTATACCCAATCCACTTATGATGATATGAATAAGCATCAGGAATGCTGGTCAACCCCTCATCGGATCACAAATGGTCTGGTGAAACTTAGGTATATCATGACTCCATGTTTAAAACTCTATAATATTTATTATGGATAGACTCTAATGAATACATGGTCACCCTACTAGAACTCCATTGGCCTATGATGTTGATTTTCATAATTTGTATATAATATTTGGTTAATCCTCTTTCATTCATTGATCACCTAGAACTTCTCTGTCATCCCCCTCACCAAATCTGGACCAACTAGAGATTAATTTCCAATCTAATTCTATCACATCGGTAACTTATAGGGTGTCAGGTATGAGGCATCGAATGGTTCCATTCCAATTGTTTAGTGAAATTTTTTATGATAATAAAATAATTCCTATGTAATGTGATCCTCATAATTCTGAAAAAATTCAAAATTATTGTCTGTTGTATATCCTCCTACACTAGTAGAGTGTTCTTAGTATTATGATCCATTTGGTGGTAAAACATTGTAATAATCCACAATTGGGTCCTAAATTCCTCTTTTGGGACTCTCCAGAAACATGATGTAAAACAAAAATCAGGATCATGGAAAACAATAAAGGGAACGCAATGGAGTAAGAGGATGTCCATCATTTAAAACTATCCACAAACATCAATAAAAATATGTTCCCTATTAGAAATTAAGTGTTCCTAACTTGTAAGACAGTGAGAAATCACTGAAATGTAATTGTGTAATCTTTATATTTGTGGAATCCCTATATAAATGTCCATAGATATGTCTTCCCATTTCCACTCCACAGCCTCAAGAGGTTGTGGAATTCCAGATGGTACATGGTTCTCATCATAACCCATATGGAAACTAATACATTGAGTGATGAATATAGAAAACCTCTAACTCACATAATTCCATAAAAACTAATGCAGAAGGTCTTAGTAAGTCGTCACCACACCAGGATGTATAGTTAAATGGGAAGTGTGAAGCTTCCTCGTCACCTCCGCTCGCATCCAAACGAAAACCACCTTCTGTCTCCAGAAAAAGATAACATGGTATTCTCCTTTATAAATTCCATATAATGAATTTTATAAAGTTATCTTATCAAAAATAACCACATTGTGTATTTCTATTAGCTAAACCCCGCTTATACATTATAGAAGCAGAGTAGTCAACAACATCTAATGATGCAATGATGAACCACTATCCTCCAGTTGGGTCACCTTCAATGAATCCACCTATTCGGAGGCCACCGCCACTAGATGAGATAAAGACTTCATTCAAAGGGTATATGTACCTATATTTTCCTTCCCTATATTATAAAATATTTAAAGTCATTGGCCTACAAGAACTCAAACGAGTGCCTCTATCATAGGTTCATATATATCATTATGAAGAAATTTCTAAGACTCTGATTTTCTGAGGAAGAAATAAGTCTCTTTTTTAGAATATAGTACCCCCATATCCTATGATTGAAGACTACCATTTAAAAATATAAGTCATGAGGCATGTAGTTCTACTCGTGATATATCAACATCCTCGACTAATATGTGACCACCACCTACCTTAACACGAATAAATATCTAAACCTAGATCTGTAGGTATCACATTACACTACATACATAATGCCCTCCTATTGTACTATTAAAATAGGAGCAACGATCAACCTTAACCTCAACTTCTCTAAGGATATCTGGAAAATCTCATTCTAGTTAAAAGACATACCATTCCACATTATGGGTGATAATGGAAATTAAATCATGGATAAATACTCAATGAACCTACGTTTGTACCAGATTGATTCAAGAAAGCCTCCTATCTTTGACACACTTGGGTGTGTATCCCAATTATGAACTTGATCAATTTTCTCCAGATCTATATCTAGTCCAAGATAAATAATAGAATGTTGTATATAGTGAATCTCACATATCTATAACATGAACTTCAATATATTACCACAATTATGGTTTTTTCAATGTAGATTTTTGACTATCCATATGTGCAATGAATGCTCCTCATTTGATGTGGAGTATATGAGTATGACATCAATTATGACCAGAAAAATTCTATCTATGTAAGTATTAAGAATTCTGTTTCTCAAATACATAATAATAAAGGGGTATTTCATCACACCGAGTGGCATTCAAAAAATTCATGGTGACTGTAGAGACATTAGAATTCCATCCTTGCAATATCAGCCTCATGAAACATAATCTGGTGGTAACCAGACATGATATCAATCTTTGAGAACCATCTCACACCTGGCAATGGACCGAAGAGATAATAAATCCTCAAAATAGGTTGTTATTCTTTATTGTGGCCCTATTCAAGTGAACATAATTAATATAATGACATATACTATCATCCACCTTTTTTCATGAATAAATATAGAACATCCCAAAGGGACACACTAGATATAATTAAACCCTTATCCCAATGGTCCTCCAAATACACACTCATCAAACAAAGATTAATAGGGGTATATATTATTCCATATAAGATATAAATACTGGTATAAAGCGATATTGGATGAAATAATTCATCTCATACCTCATAGGTTTTCTTGGAACATCCATGGATAATATTTCTATAAATTCAACCTCTAGTAAAGGATTCCTGATACCAAAATATTTCACTGAACAAATGAATAAAATTATAACTAATGGGATATGGTATAGAACCTCTTATTAATAATGCCCACTCACCTGAACATGAGATCTCTCGCACTCTTATAAGAGAATATCATCACAACCACCGACAGACATCTAACCCATTATTGATAACAGTAAATCTGGGATTCAATTGAGGAAAAGTTGTCCATACCCAAGATAATTTTATAAGGTTTCATCTTGACGACCACAAGTTCCTAAGAGAAACTATCTCTACCGTAAAATATCATGAACATATGGTAGATAAGCCATTTCAAAGAACTGCATCGAATCAAAACCTGTAGAAAATAATTACATGTCATTGTATCAATTGTTATTTATATCCATCATACATGGGGTAAATAAACAATGAAATGAATTAAAAATATTTCAACGTATAAACAAAAAATTTATTAATAAAAATATATCAATCCTCATATAATATTGGTAGATACAATGTTATATGAATCTATAACCTATAGCTACTCAGGACCTCATCCACCACATCTCTAATCTTGTTTTTGACCACCTGGTGGTAATAGTGTAAGTTTCTCATGGTTTCACCATCCACCAAAATATCCTCCATAGGGAGCAGCAGCTACTCCTCTACCAGATCTTCCTCTCTGGGGCCCACCATGTCCATGCATGGGATAACCGTTATCATGATTATTCATCTTCCATGGTAGACAATCTTCTACCAGAATTCTCTTATCATCATTACAGGTTAGAAAATCATATTCAAAATGACCACTCCCATCCCATGAATAAAATCACCCATCTATGATGACCTAGTCATCTATGTGAATCATGAACTATATATCCACTTGACTGATACCGGTCAACATGATATCTCATACATAATGGTCTTAACTAGTATAAATTGGTATCCACTACAGATGACTCATCCCCATTACACCCACTTCTAGCTATATATACATAGTGTCCCATATATGGGAATCTCTTCATCACAAGTTCTCTTTATGGAACTCTGTTATATGTGGGAATGCACAAGGTTACCATGGTAGCACAAATGTATTCACTAAAATTGTACTCAAACATCCTCACTAAGACGTGACCATCCCAAATTATTTCAAGGGAGTACCATGGATGGTTAGTTAACCAAGAATCATACAAAATAAATGTTATATGACCCCACTACAAATCCATGGCATATTGAATTTTAAATGAGAGAAAACATATGGGGAGGTATTCATAATAGAACAGGTTATTGTAGTGGAGCCATGGGATTGGTGACTCATAATGGTTCTATGTGACCATACTCCAATATTGCACTACTACTCTGTGGAAAGAATTATCTTCTAGAATAAACATGTAATAATTTGGGGACATTAAGAGTATGAATTCATGAATCACTAACTCTTTCCAATCCACTACTTCCCTTGTATATTAATCATTGTATAACCTCAATAGTCTTTAAAACTGGTACTCTCATAGTGCACTAATCCTATGCATATCCATTTCATTCCTTACATGTATGATAGTCTATATGACTCGTTGGTGTGCTACTACCTACCCACCTAGAGGAATGATCTCATGGGATGACCAAAATATAGATTCATCATCACTGATTAGATCATCATTATGGTCATGAATCAGTAGCCTAGATGGAAATCGTTTTGAAGGAATATCGAAAATTATTAAGACATACACTGATAATATTAATATATATATATATATGGGAATATTAATAATGAATGAAAATTACACTAATAAATCTTATATGATGCATGTAAAAATAATTCCTATAAATAATATCTCAATAATCTGAGTATAAAATAAAGTATTCAGAGTTCTTGCCTATAGTTACATCGACCGCCTAACCATCACTAGGTTTTCTAGCTTGAAATCCATTATAATGAAACATTTACAACATTTCCCAAATATCCCAAACAATCCATCCATGGATATATATCTATATGAACATGATGATTAACCAACATTTAAATGACTCTCTTATAACCTAACACACCATGGACTGCCTGGACAATATATGATCAGACCTCCACTACCCCAATTCCACCTCTATAGTCTAAGGGCCATTGAAAATAACTGATTGATAAGAATTAAAATGTTTGTCCTTCTTATTAAAGTACCTATACACACACTCCAAACCATCTCCATGAAAAATTGTATAAGAATAATAATAAAATAGAGTAAAATATAGAGTAAAATACATGAATGTAATAACCCATGTGAATACAAATAATAGTGTTATTGTAAAGATAAATTGATAAATACATTCAAATCCAAAAAAATGTCCCAACCATAAAGAGACAAAGAAATTAAATAGTAGAGAGATCATGTCACTGGATCTCCAAGCCTGACCTCTGTACGTGGTCTATACACAAGTTTATCCATATACTCATCTAAAATCATCAATGATCGATCATGAATATGTAAAAACATGAAAAATGGGGGAAAATCCAATGAAGGGGTGAGTATATTCATACATGGTAGGATTATCGAAAAACTGAAGAGGGGGGAATAGATGAGGTGATAGAATAAGTCATCTTAACCCAAATAAAGAAGGAGTCAAAACCAAATAACATAAATATTATATCATAATAAAACCTTGATGAGAGAGAAATGAGATATCCATCTCACAACATAGAACATGATGACGAGTCTTCCTATAATTCCAATGTTCCATCATTGATTCCTAACATATCATGTCACACACGTCATTTCTAATTTATTTATTTTATTAGTTTTCTTTGCGTTGGGTATTTCGGGTCGAAACCTGACTTAAGATTTCGAGTTCTTTGGGTTTTGGTCTTGTTTGCATCTAGTGCAACGCGGTCGAAGCTGCGCGGCCTTGCTTGGGTCGTCGCGCGGCCTCACTCGGTTCACCGCACGCCCTGCACAATGATCAAATAATTAAATAAAATGGGTTGATAATAATGTAGTATAATTAAATGAGTGGTAAATATATATATATATATAAGTATAAAAACTTAAATGAATTTCGTTTCAATGATAATAATAATAATATTATTAATTATTATTATTAGAATTGTTAAATTTTTAATTTTTAATATTATCATTATCCTTGAAGGTATAATTTTTTTATTAAGTTATTATCATTATTATTATTATTTTAGTTTATCTTAATTATAATTTTTTATTGTTACTTTAATTATTATTATTGTTATTATTATTAATATTACTTTTTAATTTATTTTATTTTTTTCTCTCCATTTTATTTTATTTTCTCTCTCATTTATTTATTTTTTCCCTCCCTTGAACTCCCCTCTTACCCATCGTGCACAGAAGACCCCCCCCAGTTCGCGCCGCACAACTCTTCAATCTCTAGCGGCGCCTTCTTCCCTCTAGCTGCCCCGATCGGCCACTGTTGCCTCCCGCCGGACCCACGCCACCGCTAGATCGCGTTGAACCCACTGTACCCTCTCGTCATGCTGAGCCTCATCCACCCTCTCCCTTTTCCATCCTCCACTTCCTCTGGCATGGACCTCCCTCTCGGCCGCGCCTCTGTCCGGCAACCTCCCTCCTGGCCGCGCCTCTGTCCAACAACCTCCCTTCCGAAAAAACTCCTCAACTCGGCCTGCCACACCCGTCACCTACTTGACCAACCGTGGAACCTCTTTGCGCCGCTCCCCTTTTTTTCGCAGTCCGATGGAACTCTCCACCGACACAGCGCTGCCCTCTGACGAACCCGACGCCCCCTGCCGGCCTGCCCTCCTTGGTCGTAACTGTCCCCCTGCTCAGAACCGTCGAACCCCCCCTGTTTCCAACCCGAAACCCATAGTTCTTCATCTATTCTGGAAAATCCCAGTCAACGCCCTCTGCCCTCACCTCCGGCGACCCACTTCCTTCACAGACAACATCTGAGGCCTTGGTTCCTCCAGTTTTCCCCTTTGTCACAACTGCTTTTCACTTGGGGTGTGTTTTCATGTTGTATGGGGATTAATTTTTTCTGTTTTCAGTTCGATTTTGATGTAATTGTCATTATCATGTTTTTCTATGGTTCATTATGGTTTTGTTTTGGTGCGATTGATGAGAAATTGGAGTAGCGCACCGAATTTTCTGAAGTCGCTACATGCAGGTGGGTGGTTCCCCGTCTAATTATTATCCAATGAATTAAATTACAATGTTTATTTTGTTTTTCATAGTTTTAATTAATTTTTATTGTGCGAATTAAGTTTTAATGGAAGTTTAGTTTTCATTGAATTTTTTAGTATATTGTTCATATTAATGAGTGTTTTTTGCTGGAAAATCTATTGGAGACTTTGGAATTTTGCGGTTATCTTCTTAAGTCGTGTAAGTGGTGAAAAGTGCTTTTTTTACAAGGCGTCAGGTGCGTTTGGTCGTAAAAGATGTTTTTCCATGAGCTTAGTGGATAACATTGAGAAATTTATTCTAAATTTTCTTATAAGCTTTTATTATTGTCATGTTAAATAATGTGGTTTAGACAATGGTGTTTTTGATATGGTGTAAGGGTTTTCCATTAATCCTTTTGGTGGTGAAGGTCACACTTTTTATTGTATTTGAGTGCGTGCGATGTTGGAATGTGTTTTGGATTTCTAAGTGGTTACCTTTGTGTGTGTAAAATAATGTGAAACTCCTTTGCTGCTGTTTTATAAACTTTTTATGTGGTTTATTATATTATGGCAATAGTGTGAAGCGTGTTATGAAAATGTTTTTAGCGAGTGTATTATTTCAAATGGTTTTTATTGTGTGTGCAAATGGATGTTTTTGTGTGTGTAGTATCTTATTGGGTTTGAGTGTATGATTATGAAATGTGGAATGAAAATTGAATTACTTGAGCACAAACAGGAAGCCTAGGTACTATGTGGGTGGACTAGACTAGCATGCTAGTGATACAGGATTGGCATCGGCCCAGTTTCACTTAGCGGGATGGACAATTACAACACTTACTAAACATTGGATGATGACTGGAGACCACTATGGTAGGAGGTGTTTCCCTACCAGTGGCTCGTGCACGGTAATGTATGATATGGTTCACCGAGACAAGAGGTTCTAGGGTCCCACTTCTCGCTAGTATCTTTAGGGTCTCCCATGTATTGTGCTCTTCCACAGCTTTCCCCTCACCATCGTCACATGGTGTGACATTGGGATTACCAAGAAATGCGTGTGTGCGTGTGTACGTGTGTGCATGAATCTGTGTGTGTGCATGCATGTGTGGGTGTGTGTGCATGGGTGTAAGTTAATTTAAGTTGTTTCCTTTTAGAGAAGTTTCCCCTTAAAAAGAATTTTCATTAAAATTATTTAAACATTTATTTATTATTATTCTGTTAAATTGCAAATGCCTTTTTCTTTTAATAATTATACACGGAACCTTTTCTTGGTGGCATCCTACTAGGCTTTTAACTCACAACCTACATACACCCTTGAGTGTATGTAGATTATGTTTCATTTGCAATCCAGGTTGTGACTTTGTGCTCAGCGATGATGGTTGGTCATTGTTGGTCATCTTGTGTAAGTTAACGTTTTTGATGTGTGGATGTCGCACCTCTCCGGTTTCTTGGAGGATTGAGTATGAGTTTTAGTTTACCCTATCAACTTTTTTTTTGTTCGGGTTGTAGACTTTGAACCTGTTTATAGTTTAAAGGCGTGTTTGGTTGTCTACTTCTAGTTTCAGTTTATTTATCTTGCTGGTTGTTTTTTCTATCTTCTATTTTGGGTAAAACATTCCCACTTGTTTAATTTTGATACCCGGGCACTTGTGCCAGCCCGTGGGGATCGGGAACGCCCTTCGGGTCTTGCCGCGGATAGGGTCGGGCGCCGGGTTGGATGGCGACCCTGCCTGGTTCATGTAAAAATGGTATCACATCATGTTTTCTCTATTGGGTCATTTTCTTTGGGGGTAGAGTCACGGTAGACTTGAGTTAAGGTTGTCAGGACATGACGTCCTGGTTACGAGCAAGGTGCCTGGCTAGCACACCTCGTGGTAGGACTCGAGTTACCAAAGTAAGTTGATGTTTGTCTACAACTTCGTTCTGTGTGGTTAATTTTGTTTAGGAGAAATGAAAAAGGTGTAGGGTTAGTGGTCTTATTGAGCTCGTAGGGCCTGGCATGCCATGCAGAGCCGGGGACGATGTCCTAGAATACCCTCTATAGCGGTGGCGTTACTAGCGTATGGCCGCCAACCATATGTTCCAGTCACCCGCTAACACAAGTTTTCTCTTGCGTCATTTCTCATCTCTTTATTTTGGATTCTTGGAAATTTGGTTTTTAAGTAAAAATGTTTTGGTCTTGGAATATGTTTTCAAATGAAGCACTTTAAAAATTAAATGGTGTGTGAGGGTTGAAACGTGTGGGTTGGATGTTTTGGTTTTGAAAAATGGAATGGTTTGGTTTTGATCTTTGGCGCTCTCATGGGAAACCACATGCATGAGTGTATACGAAAAGAGAAATGGTTAATGGCACGAGCGGATGTGTTCCTGGATGGGCATGTGGTGGGTGCTGGTGTGGCATGGGGGCATGCATGTGTGAGTCCCATGGGACACCATTGGTGTTTCTGCAACCCACTGTCTTTGCTTATTTTCAAAATGTGTTGTTAAAAGAAAATTTGTTGTTTTTAAATAACCGGTGATTGTGTTGTGTGTTCTTGAATTTTTGAAAGGTTGGATGTGAGGCATTTCGAGTCGATGATATTTTTTGACTGATTTGTGTCTTGAGTATGAATTTTTGTTGGTCAGTTGGTGTGAAAGCGTGTGGTAAATGGTCTCTTTTGAAAAGTTCTTTGGGAAGCCCTTGTAGTGGTTCCCCCTGCACGTTTGGTGTTCACCTGCAGTATGTCTTGACCATTGGACCAGTTTGATTTAGGTACATGATTTTCATTCTTGATTAGTGTATTCCCCCATAAAGCTTTAAAATGTGATTGAACTACGGCTACGAGTAATTCAGGGTTGGTCGGTACTCCATTTGATCGAAGGACTCTCTTTTTGAATTCTAGAATTGAACCCACCACTAATTTTTAAAACTAAGCACATCCTCTCGAAACGGGATACCAGATATAAGAGGTGTTGAAGGGAGTTTTGGTCTTTTGAGTGTCAGACTCATCGGGTATGAAGTTTGACATTGTCATGTCTGATGGATCCCCCTTGGATGCGGTGAAACGAAATCCAGTAGGGAAGGAAGAAGGAGGTTCATAATTATCGGTGTTGACCAGTGTCTTGAAGGGCTTTGTAGTATTTTCATCGGTTTCAAGGGTTATGTTCAGTGATGTCTTGTAGTGTAAGTTCTAATTGATTTTCAAGGGTGAAGTTTGACCTCATTAATTTGAGAGTTCTGTTTGGAAACGGTAAAGGTGATTCCAGTGGGGAAAATGTGGAAGTAGTCTAGAGTGGTCGGTTCGGGCCATTATTCTAAATGACCTTTTGTCATTTGTTGGTTTCATTTAAGAAAGGGTCTACGTTAATCCACTAGTGTGGCAGACCTTTTCACTTGGGGATTCTACAATCAATTATAGGAATCACGTGTTGTACAAGACACGGTTTAAATTCTATCTCATGGTATTGTTTCTCTCGACAATAATGGTTATATTCAGGTGACGATTTGTGGTGTCACGTTCTCATCCAGTGTGACAAAGGGTGATGTGCATGCACCATTTCAGCTCTCGTGTTGGTGAGTGTTCCATGTATGATTGGTTGGATGTCGTATGTGTTGTGGTTTTTGGTGTTTCCTCGGTTGTAGTGTGGTTGCGTGTGACACCAAAAGGATACGCTCTATTCGGGAGTCTTCAATACCTGACTGTGAGGCAGGAGATGCTTCAAACATCAGGGCTCCAGCCATAGGCCTCAGAGTGAAGCTTTCACGTGGTCAAGAACACATAGAGTGTATGATACCCCGACTTTATTTCTGTCATCGGTGTTAAATGTAGAGGAAGTTTAAATTGTTTCTATGGTTGTTCTGCTCCTAATGAGTCGTCTGGTTGCATATGGTTTTCATGACTAGGTGGAGGCGTGTTCGTCTCGTTTCCTTAATGTATTATGGGATATGTCCCACTGAATGCAATCGCCTTAGGGTTACTTATGTGAGAATGTTGGGTAGGTCAGTACCAAAGTTGGAATAATGCTCATCCAGGAACGTGGAAATGTTGGTTTGTCTTGGGTTATTCTTTTGATGCCCCAGTAGTTAGGCCCCTCCCTCACCGCCCCTTGTGGTGGGGTGTTTGGTCACCGTTGGAGAATTTTTAATGTTTTGTACCCTCTGTCAGTCCTATGGGTGGGGAGACACATGATGGGTCTCACACGAATGCCTATAGAATAAATCAGTGTTGGCATTTCTTTAATGGTGGGGAGTCCGCCCGGACATCCCCATGTTGGTTTTCTAGTCTCATCCTGGGTCTTAGTAGGTTCTTAACAGTGGGGAGCCCCTCGGGCCTCCCCATGTTGACCTATTGGTTCTGTTTCTAAAGATCAGTTGGCGATAGGTGATAAGGGTTCATCTGGGTCGCAGTCTCTCTCATTTGTTTGTTCCATTGAAATGAAGTGGGTTTCACTGAAATTTTTCTTGAGATGTTTCAACTTGTGAAGTTGGTTTCCGTGGGTATGAGAGTCCCCTTTCATTGATCAGTCAACTGGAGGATTTCTAGCTCTTTGGGGCCGACGACATATCAAAATTTCATTATATGATTTTCTCGAATTTGTCTTTATGTCACTTTCTCTGAGAACGATACTTTTGCCTCTTTTTCTTTGTGTTTATGGGGATTTCCCTTTGAACCTTAAGGGAGTGTAGTTTTCTGCATTGGGGTTTGGCTCTGGTTGAGGATTTTCAGGGACCGAAAGCTTTATGGTGGGGAGAATTGTCACACCCATCATTTCTAATTTATTCATTTTATTAATTTTCATTACGTCAGGTAGTTCGGGTCGAAACTTGACTTATGATTTTGAGTTCTTTGTGTTTTGGTCTTGTTTTCATCCAGTGCAACGCGGTCGAAGCTGCGCGGCCTCGCTTGGGTCATCGCACGGCCTCGCTCGGTTCACCGCACACCCTGCACGATGATCAAATAATTAAATAAAATTGGTTGATAATAATGTAGTATAATTAAATGAGTGGTAAATATATATATATATATATATATATATATATATATAAGTGTTAAAAATTTAATGAATGTCATTTCAATGATAATAATAATAATAATAATATTAATTATTATCATTAGAATTGTTAAATTTTTTAATAAATTATATTATCATTATCCTTGAAGGTATAATTTTTTTATTCAGTTATTATTATTATTAATGTTTTTTTACTTTATTGTAATTATCATTTTTATTGTTACTTTTAATAGTATTATTTTTATTTTTATTATTATTACTTTTATTTTATTTTATTTTCTCTCCCTTTTATTTGGGGTTTTTTCTCTCCTTTATTTATTTTTTTCCCTCCCTTGCACTCCCATCTTACCCATCGCGCACAGTAGACCCACACCACCCCAGTTCGCGCCGCACAACCCTCCTACCCCTAGCAACGCCTTCTTCCCTCCGGCTGCCCCGATCGGCCACTGTTCCCTCCCGCCGAACCCGTGCCACCACTGGCTCGCGTCCAACCCGCTCCGCCCTCTCCTCACGCCGAGCTGCATGCACCCCCTCCATTTTCCATCCTCCACTTCCTCTGTCATGGACCTCCATCTTGGTCGTTCCTCTTGTCCGGCGACCACCCTCCCGGCCGTGCCTCTGTCCAGCGACCTCCCTCTCGGACGCGCCATTGTCTAGCGACCTCCCTTTCGGCCAGCCTCCTCCACTCGGCATGTCGCACCCTGCACATCCTTGACCAGCCACGGCCACTCTTTGTGTCTCTCCTAATTTTTTTCACCATCTTCCAGAACTCTCCACCGATGCAGCGCTGCCCTATGACGAACCCGACAGCCCCCGTCGGCCTGCCCTCCTTGGTCGTAACTTTCCCCCTGCTCAGAATTGCCAAACCCCCTCTTGTTTCCAACCCGAAACCCACCGTGCTTCCTCTATTCTGGAAAATCACAGTCATCGCCCTCCACCCTCACATCCGGAGACCCACTTCTCTCACAGACAACTTCTGAGGCCTTGGTTCCACTCGTTTTCCCATTCTTCGCAACTTCTTTTCACCTGGGGTGAGTTTTCATGTTGTTTGGGGCTTAATTTGTGATGTTTGCGGTTCGATTTTGATGTAATTTCTGTTATCTTGTTCTTGTTAAGGTTCATTTTGGTTTTGTTTTGGTGCGATTGATTAGCAATTAGAGTCGCACACCGAATTTTATGAAGTCGCTACATGCAGGTAGGTGGTTCCCCATCTAATTATTATCCGATGAATTAATTTGCAATGTTTATTTTGTTTTTCATGTTTTTAATTAATTTTTGTTGTGAGAATTATGTTTTATTTGAAGTTTTATTTGAATTGAAATTGTTCAGTATATTATTCATATTATTTGGTGTTTTCTACTGAGAACTCTATTGGTGTCTTTGGAATTGTGTTGTTATCTTCTTATGTCATATAAGTGGTGCAAACTGCTTTTTTTACATGGTGTTGGGTGCATTTGGTCGTAAAAGCAGTTTTTGCATGATCTTACTGGTTAACTTTAATCTATTTCTTCAAAATTGTTTTATAAGCTTTTATTTTTGGCATGTTAAACAATGTGGTTTAGGAAACGGTGTTTTTGATATGGTGTAAGGGTTTTCCATCAAAACTTTTGGTGGTTAAGGTCACACTTTTTATAGTATTTGAGTACGTGCGATGTTGGAATGTGTTTTGGATTTCTAAGTGGTTACCTTTGTGTGTGTAAAACCATGTGATACTCCTTTGTTGTTGTTTTATAAAAATTTTATGTGTTTTATTAGATTACATCAATAGTGTGAACCGTGTTTTGAAAACATTTTTAGCGAGTGTATTATTTCAAATGGTTTTTTGTGTGTGCAAATGGATGTTTTGGCATGTGTAATATCTTATTGGATTTGAGTGAATGATTATGACCTGTGGCATGAAATTTGAATTATTTGAGCACAAACGGGAAGCCTAGGTACTAGGTGGGTGGACTAGACTAGCGTTCAAGTGATACGGGAGTGGCATTGGCCCAGTTTCACTTAGCGGGATTGACACTTACAACTCTAACTAAACATTGGATGATGACTGGAGACCACTATGGTAGGAGGTGTTTCCCTAACAGTGGATCATGCATGGGAATATATGATATGGTTCACCGAGACGTGAGGTTCTAGGGTCCCACTTCTCGCTAGTATCTTTATGGTCTCTCAATTATTGTGCTATTCCACTGCTTTCCCCTCACTGTCAGCACATGGTGTGATGTTGGGGTTACCAAGAAAAGTGTGTGTGCATGTGTACGTGTGTGTGTGTGCGTCTGTGTGTGCGCGTGCGTGTGTGGGTGTGCGTGCGTGTGTGTATGTTAATTTATGTTGTTTCATTTTAGAGAAGATTCCCTTTAAATACTGTTTTCATTAAAATTATTTAAACAATTCTTTATTTTTATTCTGTTAAATTGAAAATGTATTTGTCTTTTAATAATTATGCGTGGAAACTTCTATCGGTGGCATCTTACTGGGCTTTTAGCTCAAACCCTACATACACCCTTGGGTGTATGTAGATTCTGTTTCTTTTGCACTCCAGCATGTGACTTCGTGCTCAGCGACGGTGGTTGGTCCTTGATGGTCATCTTGTGCAGGTTAACGTTTGTTACATGTGGATGTCACTCCTCTCCTGTTTCTTGGAGGTTTGAGTAAGAGTTTTAGTTTCACATGTCATCTTTTAATTTATTTTTTTTGTTTTTGGTTCTGGTTGTAGACTTTGAACCTGTTTATATTTTAAAGGCATGTTTGGTTATCTACATCCAGTTTCAGATTATTTATCTTGCTGGTTGTTTTTTCTATCTTCTATTTTAGGTAAACCGTTAACACTTGTTTATTTTTGATACCCGAGAACTTGTGCCAGCCTGTGGGGATCGGGAATGCCCTTCGGGTCTTTCCGCGGACCCGGTCGGGCGCCGGGTCGGATGGCGACCCGGCCTGGTTCGTGACATATCATGTGTCTATCAAAACAATTCATGAGGAAGAACTGCACTTCTCCACTAATCCACATCCCAAGGGGGGGTAATAACTAATAGAATGATGACATAATACCTTGAATGATATGGGACTCCCCACAAATAATGGATAGAGTAACTTTTTCCTAGTACAATAGGTGTTCTCTAGTCAAATTTTAGAGGAAACAACATATAATAATGATGGAGTCATTCAATATTTTTCGACAGAAGACCAACACCCTTTCCCATAATGGGGTTCCACTTAATGGACATAGAACCTATTCCCGAATACAATATGGGGCCCTAATTGGTAATTATTAATCGTATATCCACACCCATGTATGGTAGGGGTGACATTGATTATCGGATGTACTCACATCCCTGGTCTATTGGGAGATAACCATTAGTGGTCAGAGGACCCTCAACCTAGTTCCATAAGGGGTTCCACTCAGTGGGTAGTGGATTGCCTCACTAATGTCATAGGGGGATCCACTCAATATTGTTCAAGGATTATGAAGGAATTATGCCCATATTAAATAGGGGGTTTCATATAGCTCCATATCCTTTTCAAACATGACATTTCATCATTTAAAAGATAAATAACATAATATTATTACACATTGTGGATATAATGGTTTAGTGTCTTGGAAAAACTAGGACCATACATAACAATCAGGTATAATCATTCATATAAATCATTTTTTCAAGATTCTTATTAGAACATGACCTCTCCTTAGTACATGTAGTCAGAAGAAGATATAAATCAAAATGGTTGAGCTCAAAGCCCTGTAAAAGGATATATAAGAACAATATAGCATGGGGTAAGAATAATCATAACATAATCAAATGAACATGAACATGGGAGGAATCATTAATAAAGGACTTGAAATGTGGCAATGTATAAAAATGAAACTTCAGGTTTTAGTGGTTAACTTACACACATACTTGTGAACAAATCTAGAATCTCTTTCACACATCTTTTCACATTAACTCATGATCTTTATCACATTACAGAATGCATTGGAGTGCTGTATAATTCGAGGTGCACACATCACATTGAAACTTTCATATTGCGCAATATAATTCATGGCACAACCGTCACATCATAACATTATCATTTATCATTCATGTCACAAATAACATATATAAAAATGATCATAAATAACCAATGAAAATTAATGGCTTTCATCTCAAAAGAACACATTCATAATCAATGGGTTCTCAAAAGTTAGATGGAATATGATATATGTTTCAAGAACCGTCAACATTGAAGGAGAAGTAAAAGGTGTGTTCTTAAAACAATATTTCCTTTGGAAAATTTTTTGATTAACATAAACACCAGTGTAAAACATGTAAATACCAGATAATGAAATTCAATGATGAAGAAATAATTTTTAAGGAGTAACCATTTCAAAAATGGAGTGAAAGGGAGAACCCGAAGGATAATAGTTTTGTTCGAGAATTTCCCCGTACCATGTATTCGAACAATTTCATCTGTTTAATGTCCTATATAACCACATTAGAATAATTAATTAGAAAATCAAGAAATTATTTTAAATGAATATGGTTTTTTACGGTTTCATTAAGTTATTTAATTGTCTTTTTTATGAGATATAGATTTTAAAAACATTGTTCCGGAATATTCCATTTTATGGTTGTCTTTAGCAGTTCACATGTATTCATAAATAGAAGTTCATGAAGATCATGGATAAACGTCAAAATTTTATAATTAATTTTATTATTGATATTACATAATATAAAACGACCATATAATGAATTATAATACATACCACATGGATGAATCATTGGATAAGAATTAAATAATGTATGTTTGGTTTAATTTGGGCGGTTATTCGAGCACTATGAACTTGTTTTGTTTATTTGTTTATTAATATGTACCAAAGATAGTCCCATAACATAAAATAGGAAATACTAAATTTAATATATTCTTTTTATCCATAAAAATGGTTTCATGACCAGATCTGAAATTAGAAATGGAAATAATTAAACATTTCATTCTTGAAGGGGATAGATTAAAACATCACGAACATTGTTTTCTTTTATAAAATAAATGGTAGAGGGAAAGGGTGTTGAATGGTATAATATCCAATTAGTATCATAAAATTACAATATCTGTCGGATAAAAGAGTTACCATACCATGTGGATGAAGATAGGTGGGGAGAGGATAAAAAAATAACATTAAGAAGAATGGAAATTAAAGGAAGGAGGAAGAGATATTACCTCTTGAAATCCTCCTTAAGAGACAAAGGATTGGTATTTTGATGAGACCAGATGCTCTTGGACGTGGGGGAGGAGATAAGGAAGATTATAGGGAAGATTTTATACATTTATTGAATTTTTAGAGGTGTTAGTAAATGGGGGTGTGAATCCTGATATCTGTAGTGGAGGGGATAAATGTTTTCTCTATATAAAATTCATTATTTATTATTTCTACAATAGACAAAGAACTGTGAGTCTTCCATGACCAATAGTATTAATTTTATCATGTGATCCTGAAACAAGTGTGATTAAATCAGGAGAACATCATACATGACCCTATAATTAGCTTATTTAGCTTATGTTGTAAATTATGGTATTTCACTATTCATAAAAAATTCAACTATTTCAGAAAAATCCAAAAAATTCACACCTACAATTATTTGACAAGTAGAATCCAAAAATGAACTCCATTTATCAAAATTAAATTTATGAATATTATTAATTTAATATGTAATTAAAAATTATAATTTACATCAAGAAATAGGTTTTGAAATAAAAACTGATTTTATAATGCTTTAAAAAATATCTTAAGGTCATAAAAAATTTTCTTAAATCTAGAAGACATAGGTGTGTTAATTTTTGAAAAAGAATTTATAATTTATGTTTCTTTTAAATTTTTTAATTAATTATAAATAATTATTTATGACTTTCAATAATACCAATAATTTTACTACGTTCAAAATTTCACTTATAAATGTGTAAATTTAATTTCATAACTATGGTGTAAGTTAACTATTATTTTGGAAGATTTACAATTCATCAGGGTCATATTACTACTCATAATGGTAGGTTACTACTTATAAGGGTATTTAACTATTCAAAAAAATTATTTTTGTTTTATTAGACTCCAAAAATCATTTCGTACACAACTATGTATGTCAGAATTTTAAAATTCAAAACAAATAAGTTGTAACAATAGGTTTAATGGTCACATAACATATACAATAGTTATATGTAATTATTATTTGAAATTTGATTATACAATAAGGAATAATTATAAGAAGGGAATTCCACTGATAAAACATTGGGTCGTTACATTCTTCCCCCTTATGAAATTTCACCATCGCAATTTCGTTTTACATAAACAGGTGAGGGTATTTATCCATCATCACCTCTTCCCAATCCCAAGTAGCTTCTTCAAAATTATGCTTCCTCCACAACACATTGTCATGGTGGGTTGTCTTGTTGCATAGAATCATATCTCTTTGGTCCAAAATCTCTATTGGCTGCCCCTCATTTGAGATATCATCTTCCAGCTGTACCACCTCTATGTTTAGAACTTCTGAGGTGTCTAGAATGTACTTCCCAAGGAGTGATATGTGAAACACATCATGAACTTGATCCATATTCAGTGTAAGTGAATGATGATAGTCCATGCCTCCAATGTGGTCAAGGATCTCCAAGGGGCCTTGTAACTTTTGCTTCACTTCCCTTTTATTCCAAGTCGCATGACTCTATTCCATTGTGATATTCGATGGAAGACTTTATCCGCAATGTCAAAATCCAAGTCTCTTCGATGGTGGTCATAATATCTATTTTACCAACTATGAGAAATTTCTAAGTGTTTCTAGTTGGCTTGAACCTTGTCTATCATCCGTTGTACATTATTGGTTCCAAGTAGCTTTCATTCTCCGACGTCATCCCAACAGGTTGGAGTTCAACATCCCATTCCATATAGAGCTTCATATGGAGCCATCTGTATACTATAATTGATGCAATGTTTGAATGAAAACTCATCCAATGGGAGATGATTATCACATTCACCTTTGAATTCTAGAGAGGAGTCTCATAGCATATCATCAGGAATCTGAATATTCCTTTCAGATTGCTATCAGTTTGGGGGTGATTCATCATGCTGAAATTTAATTCAGCACAGAAAGCATGTTGAAGGCTTCTCCAGAATATAGATGTCAACCTTGGATCACAATCCGAGACAATTGAGAGTGGAACTCCATTCATTCTCACCACTTCATTAACCTATATCATTTCACTTTGTTCAAGAAATAGGACTTCCCAAATAGTGATGAAATGGGTAGTCTTGGTGAGTTAGTCAACCACAACCCATATCGCATTATTTCCCTTCGACATCTTCGGGAGACCCATGAAAAAGTCCATATTAACATTCTCCCATTTACACATGTGTATAGGAAATGGATGCATCAACCATTTGGACATTTTTAACTATTCGTTATCTTTCTGATATACCAAGAACCTTGAGATATATTTCGCGATCTCCTTTTCCCTCTTATCGCAAAATAAGTGTTCGCGGAGATCATGGAACATCTTGGTACTCCCACTATGGATAGATAATATTGAGATATTTGCATTTTCCAATAGATCCTTCTTTATCCTAGGTTATGGAGGAACAAAAATCCATGTTCCAAACTGTATAACACCATCATCATTGATATGGAAATGTTGTATATTCCCTTCCTTTAATGAAATAACCGTCTTTTTTATCTCCACATCAACCCATGGTGCTTCCTTAATATTCTCCTGGATGGCTAGATGCGCAATCATTTGGGCATGGTATCTTGTATCCCCAGCCCTTATGATTTCTAAATCCATCCTTTTAATATCCAGTTATATAGGTTTTTTCTCATTCTAGAACATGGATAGAGTAGTAGTATCTTTTATACTTAGAGTGTTAGCTACTTTTTATCCTTTCCAGGGTGATAATGAATAGAGAAATTGTAATCATTGATTAGATCTAACCTTCACCACTGATGCATGTTGAGATCCTTTTGTGTAAATATATACTTTAGGATCTTTTGGTAAGTGTATATGTCAAACTTCTCAGTATAATGGTAGTCCCGCCTGATTTTCAAGGAAACAATCACAGCTACCAGCTCTAGATCATTCGTCGGGTAGTTCTGCTCACTTATCTCCACCTGTCATGAGGCATAGGCTATCACATAGTCATTTTTCTTAAGTAAAAAACCCAAAACTTTCTTTGAAGCATCACTATATATCACAAAAAATTCTCCACTTTTCAGCAGTGTGAGTTCAAGTTTAGTGATAAGCCTTCTCTTTAGCTCCATGAAGCTTCCATCACATTCTTTCGTCCAGAAATACTTTACCCCTTTCATGTTTAACGTAGTTAGCGGTCATGAAAATCATGAGAAATTTCTCAGAAAACATTGTTAGTACCATCTAATCCTAGAGATCTACGTATTTCACTGACACAAGAGGGCATGTGCCTTTCCTCAATTGATTTTATTTTCAAATGTTCATATAAATTCCCTCACTTGTGATCACATGTCCCAATAAAGTGACTTTCTTCATCCAAAAGTCACTCCTGCTGATCCTGGAATACAACTTTTAATTTCTCAATGTCTTCAACACAAGTCTTAGATGTTCTTCATGTTCCTCATTTCTCTTGGAGTAAATGAGAATATAATCAATAAACACTACAAAAAATTTGCCAAGGTAATTTCTAAAGACTCAATTAATAAAATCCATGAAGATTTCATGTGAATTAGTATTTTCGAAGGGCATCACCAGAATCACATAGTACACATACCTTGTATGGAAGGCATTCTTATGAATATCCTCATTCTTCACCTTTAGCTGATGATATCCAGAACAAAGCTCCACAATTGAGAAGTATTGAGCTCCTCATAACTATTAGAACTAGATTTCATTTCATGGATGATGATACTTTTTCTTTATGGTGATCTTGTTGAGTTCCCGAAAATTGAAAGACAACCACATTTTTTCATCCTTCTTCTTTACATAGAGCACTGGTGAACCCCAAGGTGATGCACTAGTGCGTATAAAACCCTTTTTCTATATTCTCTTGTAGCTGCTACATTAACTTCTCTAGTTCAATAGGATTAATCATATAGAGACACTATGAGATAGAAGTAGGTCCAGTATGAGTTCAATTAAGAACGCTACCTCATGATCCAGTGTAATTTTGTGTAACTATTCAGAAAATTCATCACTGTATTCCATCATGAAGGGAATTTTGGAAAGGTTGGAACTTTCCTTTGACTCAACCATTTGGGAGAGGTATGTTTCATCATAGGGAATCAACACCCACATCATGGAAGGATTTTTCAAAGCAGATTCATGATCTTCTTTGCATTTATTTGGTATCATGGGATGGTTGAGAATATAAAAAGATATATTCTTTTCTCTACAGTTGATATGTGCTCAATAGAACGAGAGTCAATCCATTCCCATTAAAGCTTCAAATTTCACGAAGGGAAGTACTAAAAGATTCACTAGATTAATGATCCCACATAAGCCCATAGGAGAAGAGTCAAACACTTGGGTTGAAATTATTGAACCACTTGGTGTTTTTATAGAAATTTCCAATTCAAGGTTTTGGGGATTTGATTCTATATTTCTAGAAATATTTCAATATATAAAGATATGTGTTGAACTAGAATCAAATAAGAATTTTTCAATTCATGAGTGAATAGGAAGTGTACGTTGTATGACATTATTATCTCCATCCACTTCCGTAGTAGTGATATCATAATACATCCATTATTCCATTGTCGTTGGTGGCTGCTGACACTGATTACCCTAAAGAAATTGGTGTTTAGTGCACTGGAATGCATAGTTACCTAGCCCCCTATAGTTGTAGCATTGAACCATGGAAGGGTTCTCTCCTTTATTCGGCTACATTCTCCTTCAATTTCATGTATTTTCGACACTCTTTAGATTGGTGTCATTCACTCTCACAAATGATGCACCTCCTCATCCCTTTGAGGCAGTTCCCATGGTGAAACTTCCAACATTTTGTGGCATGTCGGTCATTGATTTTTCTTCCAACTATTGTCATCATATCCTCTATCATGGAACACCATCTTTTGTTTCTTATCACTATATCCATTGGACCATTCTCCAAATTCTATCCCCACTTCAGGAGAACATCGAACATCTTCTTCATTACTCTAAGTGTATCAAAATTCAAGAGCATTTCAATGGCGTGGGTTCAGTCCACTAATGAATCTAATAATTATTCAATCATTGTTTATAACAAAACTCAAATCGTACCTTGCATGCCATTTGAAATTCCCATCGTAGGTTTTGAAAAATTATCCTACCTTTTTTTCTTGATCTCTATAGATTCTATCTACATATTCATGTGAAGTGTTCTTGGGAAATAATTGTTAAGAAACATTAACTTAATGAATTCCTCTTCAATGTCTTCAATTTTATCCCTTGGCATGTTTTCATTAATCAATGAACACCTCATATCAGCCTCTCCATCTAGACTAAAAATGACTAGTGTCATCATCTCCATATTAAAACAGGGAAGCACATAAAAGATCATCTCCATGGAGTGGATCCACTATTACGTAACTAGTGGATTAGATGATCCACGAAACGTCGGTGGTTGTTGCCATGTAAAACATTTGATAGATGGATACACCCTCTTTGGTGATGGAGGATGTTCCCAAAAATAATGGTTATTTTTCATAACTTGAGATAGATGGGTAGGAATCTCTAGGATGTTCTAAACTCCACCTCCCAAATAATAGGGGATGTTATTCGGGCAATCATTGCATTGGCACTCGCACGAGATGTTAGCCTTGTTTTAATGCTTCACAAAATTTTCTATAATAGAGAATGTCATAAAAAATAATAGTTCAACAAGTAATGAATAACTTATTCATTTGAATAATTTTCACTAAAATCATAACTTATGGGATATTTATATAATGATTATTTTGTGCATATTTGTACCATGTCTCATGCTAGATGTTTTCTCTAGGGTTCGATAATCCTAATTCACAAATTAAGTAAACATTTCCTCTGATACCAACAATATCAACCAAGCCAATCCATAAATTACTATTAAATTATTTTAATGATAAAAAAATAGTATTACCCATAGAGGATCCAAAGGATTAGTGTCTTGGGAAAACTAAGACTATACATAACGATCAAGAATAATGATTTAATTAATTCTTTCTTCTATAGCTTATTATTGGAACTTGACATCTCCTTAATACATGTTGTCATTTGAGGAAATACATCAAATGAGGTGATATCATATCCCAACAAGAGGATAGATAAGTACAATGTAGCATGGTGTGACCATAATCATAACATAGGAAAATGAACAAGAACAAGATAGGAATCATTAATAAAATACTTGAAATGTCTCATTGCATAAAAAGTAAACATCATGTGTTGGTGGTTGACTACCACACATACTTGTGAACAATTATAGAATCTCATTCAATCATCATTTCTCATTAACTCATATGATTTACCAATTTACCCTAAGCATTGGAGTACTTTTTAATTCTGAGCACACCTATCACATAGAAACATTCATATTGCACTATATAATTCTGAGCACACGCATCTATAATAACATTATAATTTATCATGAATGCCAAAAATAACATATATAACAATTGAAAATAACAAAAACATGAAAATATATGGTTATCATCTCATAAGAACAAATTCATAAAAATTGGATTCCCAAACTGAAGATGGAATAACATACATGTTACAAGAACCGTCATCATTGAGTTAGAAGTAAATGTTTTGTTCATAAAAGAAGAGTAATTTTGGAAAATGTTTTTATTTAAATAAACTCTAGTGGCCAACATATATATCCAAGAGAAATAAAATAAATGATAAACAAATAATTTTTATGGATTAACAATATTAATAAAGGAGTGAAAGATGGAGAACCCTAAGGATGAATGTTAGGTTCGAGAATTTCCCCTTACCTAGTATCTGAACGATTTTTTCGCTTTAATGTCTCGTATAACCACATTAGATTCATTAATTGAAAAATAAAGACACTTATTTACATGAATATGGTTCATTATGGTTTCATTACGTTATTTTATGGGACTTTTTATGAGTTATAATGTTAAAAAACAATGTTATGGAATATTTGTTTTTAAGGTTTTATTGAGCTATTACATTTATTCATAAATGGATGTTCGTGTAGAACATGGGTAAAATTATAAAAGTTATATTTCATTTTATTAATGATATTACATATGTTAAGATTGTTTTAAAAATATTTTTATAATATACCAATTGGATGAATCATTGGATTAGAATTAAATAATGATTGTTTTGGTTAATTTGGGTTGTTTGTCGAGCACAACAAAATTGTTTTGTTTAGTCATTTAGTAATATTTACATAAGTGAGTTCTAGAAAATTAAATAGGACATAATAAATATAAAATTTTATGGTTCAACCATAAAAATTATTTCATGACCAGATCTATTTGTATAAATGGAAAAAATAAAACATTTCATTCTTGTAGGCGATAGATTAACAACTAACGAACTTCATTTTATTTTATAAAATTATAAGAAGAAGAAAATGGGGTTGGATGGTGTAATATCTCATTAATATAATAACATAATAGTATATGTAGGATACTGGAGTTGCCTTATCATGTGTACTATGATAGGTGGGGAGAAAAAAAGAAAAAACATGAAATTTAACATTAATTGACGGAAAGAGGAAGAGAAATTTCCTCTTGAATCCTCAAATTGAGATCCTCCTTAAGAGATCTAGGCTTGGTAGTTTGATGAGTCCATAAGCTCTTTGAAATGGGAAATATTTTAGGGATAATTATTTTGTGTATTTTGGATAATGATTGAAGAATGAGAGGTGTGAGGAAAAGAGGGTGTAAAGGGAGGTATTTATAGTGGAGGGAAGAGGGTTTTTCATAATATACACTTCCTTAGTTTATTATTTACCCACAATATAAGGAATATTGAGTCTTAAAAGTCCAATAATAGTAATTATATCATATGATCATGAACCAAATCGGCATACATCATAAAAATATCATATATGACTCTATAATTAGATTATTTAGCTTATTATGAATATTATGGTATTTCACTATTCATAAAAAATTCATGTATTTCAGAAAAATAAAAAAAATTCACCCCACTTATTTTTCAATGTGTAGATTCCAAAAATAATGTCCATTTTTTAACAAATAACTTTATATATATGATTAATTTATTATTTAATTAAAAATCATAATTTACTTGAAAAAAATAGTTCTTAAAATTGAAACTAATTTTTTAATGCATTCAAAAATTAATTAAGGTCATATAAAATAATCCTAAATGTATTAGACATATATTTGTTAAATTATGAATAAATTTTAATAAATAAATTTTATTTTAAATTAATTAATTAATTATAATTATTTATTAATGACTTACAAAAATAAGTATACTTTTACTATGTTCAAATTGCCTCTTATAAGATTCCTTAATTTTATTTATTTATTTAAAATAAAATTTTACTATTATTTTGGAAGGTTTACTATTCATAAGGTTCATATTAATATTTATAATGGTAGGATACAATTCATAAGGGTATGTTACTATTCAAAAATGTTTTTTATTAGACTCCAAATATCATCTTGAACACAACCATGTATGTTGGATTTTCGATGTACAAAAAATAAAGTGGAATATTTATGTATAATGGTCACATAATATTCATTAAAATTATATTTCATTGTGATTCCTAATGTTATTATACTATAAGTATTAATTATATGAAGAGAATTCCATTGATAATACTTTGGATCAATATAATTGAAATCCTGGCCACTCTCTATTATTCCTACATTTTCACTTTAATCTTCAAGCATCACTTGAATAAAAAGACATGTTTGTAAAATTCCACAATATTTTGTGAAATCAAAAACAAAGTATACCATCATGTTCAACACATAATTATACTCTTGATAATCTACCCCCAGAATCATTTTAGAGTTAATAGAAAAGGGAAATTAAAGGAAGATGTTTCAAAAAAATGAAGTACACAGTGTGTACGAGGTTCACATGAATTGTCGTACCACTCTGATACCTATAGAGGGTATCCCATAGACATGGAATAGATGCCATGTACACTAACTAGATATATTAGGGTTCCACATGATGTTTCTTGACCACTAGGGCCCTAGATTGGTGCTACTGGCCATGACCGTGTTCGCGAGGTCGTGATGTGTACCTGGACATGTACCATACTCATTCGGGGTACCATAACATGCATCTGTTCTCAAAAAGTACATGGTGTTTCCCCCCACACAAATTATAGGACATGTGTATCAAGAATAAGGATTATAAACCCAGATAGGACCACAAAATATGTAGTCTGAACCACATGACATGTGATCCTTATCTTCTATGAAACCCTATCCATTATAGCTGATTGAGGCTATATGGGATTTTTTCTTCTACTACATGCCATGAAGTCAACATTTTTATGAAATTACGGTTCTTTAGGTGATTATAAATATTGGAACCTTCTTCCATGAGTCCCACTATTTGAAAACCCAAAACCAGTTAGATTGGTGTCCGATAATCAGTTCCAAGCCTTTAGTGACTGTATATTGGAAATTAGTCACCTGCAAGAAGCATGCACCCTTTCAAAACCCGCATCTACTCGATACCATCCCATAAATGGATCTCATATCTGAAAAACATCAACCACAACCAATAATATTTCACAATACATCCACAATTCAAAAATCCATTCATCGTTCATGATTCTATAATGAATTAATGGGTTCAATAAACATAAACCCACCTCAATAATGTCAAAATATAACCCGATGAGACAATAATGAAGAATATATTGAATAGTGGGGGAAATGTAAAATAGTTGAAAAATTATTGGAAAAACATTCATAGCCAAAATTTTCCTATTCGGAAAGTCCCTGGGGTGATATTAAATATACAATGGAATTCAATCCAAATAAAATGTATCAGAAATATTGTGGGGAACATTAGAATGTTGGAAAAAAATAATTAAAAGAATACTACTGATCCTTGATTTATTTAATAAAATAAGGGTGGAAATGTTGAATTAACATTCCCTAACTCAATTATGGATCGATCGTTAGTGATTAATGCATTTCCCATTGTTGTGGGGATCCTATAACATTCTCTTCCTACCGATCCAACATGATCTGATCATCATTCATCAACTGATTCTAATTCAATAATGAAGAAAAATATGAATCTCCAATATATGTTCATAGGGTTATGTAACTAAACTTAGAGAATTTAGAACGATTCCATTATATATGTGTAATTATGGATTGCATATAAAATTAATTATTTATATAATTTAACTAATTTATCCATATATCATACACCACCAATGGTTTCCATATTTGAATGGCTCATGTTGACCAAATTATGTCATTCTTAGCATAAAAACCATGTTATATATTCAACCATTGTATTTTATTTTCAATAAAATAATTTTGGGGATTTTAAATTATTTATAAAAAATCATGAACATGTGATATTTTTATATTTAATATAATTGTATTATTAATTTGGAGCTCTCCAGGTCATGAAATAAACTATTTTCTAAATGCATGACTCTAAAATTATTTCTTAATATATTTTTAATACATATAATGTAAAAACAGGTTCACTAAAAAATCAGATTCATAATATTCTTAAAAAAGTACTACAATGTCTAACCGCTAATTTAATCCATGAAGGAACTCCATGGCCAACATAATGTTTCATCAATTAATTAATGGAATGTCCAAAATTTATTTTCATCTTGGAAAGAATGTCATGTATAACCTCTATTTTTATCCTTGAAGGAGAACCATGTCCAACCTATAATTTTATTTAAGAATGAATGTTGTTTCCATCATAAATTTGAATGTGTGAAGGGGAACCATGCCCAGCGTAAAATTTCCTCAGTGAATGAATTCCATGTCCCCCCAACAGTTTCATTCGAGAATTTAATTCCATATCAGGACCAATAAGTCATCCAAACGAATTATGTAACCTATGATATTAAAAAGACAAAAATATAAGCATTTTTTTATAAAACCCAAAAACAAATTAATAAAATTGTTCTTATAAGCCTTATTGGTTAATTAATTAATTATCCTAATACCTTTCCAATTACTCCATTTTCCAAATTCATAAAAATAACCCACTACAAGGAAATTATAAATTTAAACCATGTTTTTAAATTTCACGTTAATTATAACTATTCACATTTAATGTAATGTTTAATCAAAATTATAATGTTACATCTCATCATATACCTATTTTATAATGCAATTATACCAATACCAACCTCATGAAAAATTACCTAGCTTACTCAATGTGATTTATTTTCATATCAATCACCCTAAATTACAATGTTAATCCAAATATATGTCAAATTGAGTTCTTAATTAACATTTCAAACAAACTCACTTTGTTAATCAAAAAAAATAACACATATCCAATTAATCAAGGGGATCCAGGTTTATTCCATTAAATTTCCATCCTTGATTCAATGGTTTGAACACCCCATCATGTGGATAAAATTATCAATATCAATGCGAATAGATCCAATTGGGTAGAATAGATTAATATTCATATTGTTTCCTCAAAATGGTAGGTTACCAATTATGTTAGATAGTCAGAATTGTGTATTAATGGGATTTAACTTATTTCACATACTAAAGACCTAAAAATAGACTTTATGGTGTTCTCCTAAACCAACCATATCCATATTAGAGAAAAAATAAATACAATAATGATTAATGTATGATTAGGTTCCCCACTCATTTCCTTCAATGAATACCATTAAACTTTATCACCCCATGTAATTAGCCATAGAATCTATTTTGGAAGTCTCTGACATAGGTTCCCCTAATGGAAAAACTAATGACACAATGAGACGATTAACTGAGAGGCTTATATTAGATATCTAGTTATAGAAATCCATGTTCTAATAGAATGAACAATTTGATCATAGATAAATCAATAAAAAATTATACGAAGGGATGAAAATCAAGACCAATGATATTGAGGTTTTAAATGTCAATATTTCATAAGCATTAATAAGATTTCATGGATGAACTGTTTATTTATAGAAACCATTTCATGTCCTGAATTAATTTCTTGGAAAGTTACTATATCATTTCACATCATCAATAATTTATTATTTCTTGATTCCACAATCCATTCACTTTTTCCCTCTAAAAATATCTGAAATTTAAAAATTTACTGAAAAAATACTCATTAATATAAATGTAATGGCTCAATAAAAATCATAATGAGGAACCCAACCTCACTTGGTCGAACATTGTGGGACATCTAATTGAGGAAACCCCAACAAAACCAGGTAGATTTTAATTATCTAACATGATTTGGAGTGAAACATATGTTTATAACACAAAATATGATTATTTCATGGACTGACATGTACTCCACAATACATTAGATTATACATACCCATTGAGGCATGATCAGCCTTTCCCATCACACCATATGGAGATCCAAAAGGCCAACACATATCACATTATCTTATTTATGGGGTGTTTTCAATAAAAATTTTCATAGGTGCCTCATTTAAAAAATAATATCATATCCTTTATAATTTTCCATGTATATTATCTTTCAATATTACATTCATTAATCTGATACAATTTTCAAGAAAACATATGTCTTTTATTATTATTATTTTAAGGTCCAATTATTGGGTTTCGTCATGGATAATTGTGAGCTGTCACTAATTGGAACTCCACCTTGTAGAACTCTTTGGTAGAGGTGTGGGTCTATATTAATTCAATAGTAGGGATTATATCCTCATTTCCTATGTGTTCTTCATGACGGATATAATTATCTAACTTTAGTAAATATTTTTTCTTATCCACACAATTTAATAAGGAAATTGAATATTATATCTTGATAGTTTGTTTCCCCCTACCTCTATGAGTATAGATAAATAATGGGATCCTCTACTAGAGTTGGTATACCCCCCCCCCCCAACAAACATAGGGAATTGGATACTACACCACAGTTCTTATGAGGTTATCATGGTATCTCAATATGGTTTGTTCAAATAGATTCACTGTGATTCAATAATAGTAAATAGTAAAGTGAAATTCTCCCTTGATTGACAATCATTTATATTTAACGATATGGAATCCCATTTATGGATTCTGGTGGTGCTTTGGGGTGATGGTCGGGTAGAATAAATTCATTGAAATCATGACACCCCATGAACCCTTTGAATTTCGTCAGGATATGGTATATAGATGGTATATTTCCTAAACTCTTTGTTGAGATTTTTTCCTCCAATAAATCTTAGTTACATATGAGGATTGGTCCATAATGGGTTAGATAAGAGGTGATTTTATCATCTCTATACTCTTTAGAATACTATTTGTAGAGGATGTCTGGATAACCTTCCCATATATTCCCTTCAATTACTCACTACTAATGGGATTCTATATATGACCTATTCTGACATATTTTTTATATGGTTACATGGGGCCCAAATAATTTTGTTTATACTAACCCATCTATGGGATTTTTAACCTAAAAGTTTTCATTAATGCGAATGACATACATGTTGGGTATAGTGTCTGTGGATGTGGTGCTAGTTTGGATTGTTCTAAGTCAATGTTGTTGACACATGGTGATGTGTAATAGATAATGGTGTTTTGGGATGATGATGTTGTTCCTCGTGACTAGAGATTGGTCTAGGAGTACACCCAATAAAAAGGATCTTCTTTAGGAATATAATATATAATATTTTAGGACTTTTTGGAAACATAATGGTTTTTTTAATTTATTAAATTGTGTTATAAGTATATTTTATTTCCCAGTTATTCAATTCATATAGTTCATATTTATATTTATAAATATACATTTTAGGTATTTATCTATTATTATGCAATACAGATATGTGTATATTGCTAGCTGATATAGGCCACGACCTCCAATATTATGTGATATACCTCATTAGGGATAGTCACCAACCAATGTAATATTATATATAATTTTATAGTAGCCTACTACAATTACCACCATCCCATGTGGGCCATGGGTTGGTTGGGTTGTGTATTTTAGCAAACTTTATGAATCACCAATATAGGTATTTTCCCATAGAATTACATAAAGAATTGTCCACAAGAACAGAGGGATGTGTTGAGGGGGATGTCACCATAACAATTAAACTACATAATAATATAGAGGTTAGATAGATTTAAATACCAATGAGATCATATTATTAGTAACATATGGTCCATTCAAGTGACTAGGTCCTATAATATATTTAATTCACTAAATTTAATCCTTTTCAAATAATGAATTTACTAACATCCAATACATTTCATGGTAGAATGTGTTGAAATATATATAGAAGTCAATATATGAAACTAATATGTAGAGATTTCATATGATTTTTTAATGATTGAAATTATTTTTATAAAATTATGATATGGTTTGTTAGACTACTAAACCATCCCTCCTAATATTTATAACATTATCTATGAGTGGGAGAAAGGTAATATGTCCCACTAATGTTTTTATCAAGAATAATCAGTTGTACATTCTAAAATCCTCCAAGATGTTTCCATTAAATAATACTCAGTGAATATTATTTTAGTGGTTTATAATCAATAAGAAATCATCAAATGTATTATCCTATTAGAATGACTCTATTGAATTCTATCCACCATAGAGAGTGCAGTTTCAGACTAGTAAAAGAATACTGACGAAGTTGAAAGTATGGTGATTTATTTTGTTTTTAGAGTTGAATAATAACTCCATAAAAATTAATCATAATATTTATATGTGTATAAACATTAATTTAATATCAATTACTGTAAGTAATAAATCAATTATACTTTATTATCAACAAAGAAGTGTTTATAACATGTCATCACGTGTAACTCCCCCAATTTTTGAGAACCATATAGAGACACTATCTTATTGATGTTATTCATGGTCCTATTTTATAAATGAAAATTTATTTTAATATTTTGTCATTTTAAACTACATAAAACATGATTTAATGACTATATATTTATGAAAATATATGATACTCAATGAGAGTAATATTCTTATCACTGAATTTTTCTCAACATTTTTTTAAAATGTATTAGCTAAATCAAAATTCTAAATTACATTAGATAATAATAGTAGGAATTATCCATTCTATTTTCATTTAATCATGTAATTTCAAATGGATATAAAAAAAAGAATAGAAGTTATAAAATCACCATATGTAGAGGAACTTCACTAAGAGATAGGATTGTGGGAAGTTGATTACTTTTGAACATGGGAACTTAGAGTGATTTATATGTTATAAAAAGTACAACACTTTATGATAAGAATTTTACATTCATATGATCGAAAATTAATGGATTAGATTAATAATAACTATGAAGATGAATTTTTGAATTTGGATCCTAATATTTAAAATCAAACCTAAACTCTAAAATATCCCATGTATAAATTTTAAAAAAAAAACTCATCTGAATTAATGGGTGAGAAATAGAGGTGTTCTCTAACATTTTCTATGATTAATAGGCCTAATAAAAATGTATTTACTTTTCCTTGTGGTGAATGGTTGACCTAAAAAGTGTTATATCTATTTAATGTATTTTATCCCTAACATTTATTCAATTTCTTAGATGGGGGAGGATGTGTGGGAATGAACTCAACTTTTTTATCTTACATCCCATTGTGGTTTTCAACCAGGTATTTTTTAACATTTCCTTATATTTTCTGTGGTTATTCTTAGGATATGCATTGTTCAGGCCTAGTGTGTGAAAGCTCATGTTTTACATGAGGCTTACTTTTTGGGTGTCTAACTAATAAAGCACCATAACTATTTTTATCGGAAGATTATGATAATTAATGCCGAACCATTATACTCTATATTTTAGCATCATAGGATAAAGGACACTGTCATAATCATTATTTGATTACTCATATGGTGCGAAAATTTGAAAAATTTCTATTATCATATTCCAAATGATTTTTTTATTGAATATGTAATGTCTAAATATGAGAGAAAAGAAATCGAATATGGTGGGATGTAACCTTCATTTCAAGGATAACAACTATCTAAATTCATGTGGTCGAATACATAATTTTACTGTGAGGAGACACGGGGTATGAAGAGATTCTCCACAAAAATTTTTTACGGCTCTATATGGCAGGATAAGTATGGTTGAATAAATATTATTACTATCATTATATTTTCATTTTATTAAAATACAATCATTAGTAATATCCATAAAATTATTTTGAGGGTTAATAAAACAGGAGAAATAAAATATGTTTTGTGGTAAACATGATATTTATGATGAGTTTAAGCACCCTAAATATTAAACCACTATGTATTGAATACATTCTTGGTAAAAAGGATATATTACAAAAATTATTGTGTATATGATATTATATAAGATAGATTTGACTCTTTGTGAATATGTGGTCTTTTTACGAACAATTATATACTCACAACATAGCTTAAGATAACATGCATGGGGGGAAAAGATCTTATATAAATATTA
This sequence comes from Viscum album, assembly GCA_963277665.1. Lineage (NCBI taxonomy): Eukaryota > Viridiplantae > Streptophyta > Magnoliopsida > Santalales > Viscaceae > Viscum > Viscum album. The sequence continues at coordinate 962,329,550 of OY728133.1, read as the reverse complement.
CTCATATAAATTATCCCAACAAGCATATATGACCATTTTCCAATGATAAATATTAGTCACTAAAGGCTTTCTGTCTTTTTCATTTGTGTACTAAATTTTGGTGTCGCTGAAATAGGGGACGCCTTAATCATAATAATATAGAATTTTAACCAGGACTCCATTTATAGGTTTTAAATATGAAAAGGTTTATGTTACATTTCTAATCATTTTTACACTCTAATGTTACCTTATTATGTGTGTTACTTACCTAGAAAATAGAATCATTATTTTCGACAATGATTCCATTAATAGTTTTTTTAAGATTGTAGGTATTATGTATCCAATCATTTGTAGTTTAATGAAAATAATGTTTGATCGGTGAAGCTTGAGTTGAAGGTTGGATGGATTTTACGCAATGATATTACAATATACATGTAGTATGTATAATTTTATGGTGATATGAATGAGGTTGGGGGCTCCTCAATAAATACATCCTCAAAACATATTAACATAATTTAATGTTATAGTGTTTGGAAAAATGATGAGAATGTTTGAAAAACCTAATTGGGGTTCATGATATAATAGTTCCCTAATATATTTTTACTATGAATGAATATGATATAAATTAAAAATATATGTATTTGAGTCAATAAGTGAGGATATAGAACATGAACTATGTGGATGACCACAAACTGATATTCAATGTATAGGTTCCACTATAATATTTTCAAGATGAGATTGTCTTATTGTAATTTCTCGTCAAATGAAAAATGACCCAAGATACTATGATGTATATGGTGTCATAAATATCATTTCTATGTATAAGATTCCTTAGGAGAAAAATATAACTTTTACCAATAACATTGCTATATTTTTAGTGAATAAAACAAATAATACCAGAACTGTTATATTTGGAAAGATTTTATTCAATAATGATTGGTGAACTCTTGTTTCAAACTAACAATGGTATGGATATTTCATTACAATTGAGGGTAATATATATGGATAATAACCTTTGGATGGGACTAATATCTATTGTTCAGATGTCACCATCTATCTTAATATAACACGAATTAAGAAAATATTATTTGAAACCCAATATACGATATACTAGTTTATAGTCTACTATATAAAGGCCATATCTAAAAAGGAATAAAATACAATGGGAAACATATTAATAATTAATGGGATCTATGGATGAACCCACGATTAGTGGTATATGTGTCACTATGTATCTTTTGATAATAAGAATTAAGTAAATCATTGTTCTAGTAGTAAAGGGGAAATTTTATCCATGTTCAGGATTATATATGGAACTATATGAAAGGAATCCATACTAGTATTTTGTAATCATGTAGAGCTAATTAGGACATATAGGATGGTACAATCTAAAATTTTTATTAGAATTAATAATATATGATGCATTGTGTAGTTTAACATCATTTTATAAAGACACAAAAGTATTAAAATTTAAGGTTATTCGATGAAAAAATTCAAATAAGTGGTTTTCCAACGATCTAGAACATGTTAAAACAATAAAATGGCCTCATATTAGTGTTAAAACCAGATTGGGAATCCTGATGTGAATGATTTAGAGTCAGTGCACTAATATTACTACTACTAGGATTTATAGATAGAATTGTGTTGAGATCTCTAGATGTCACTTCATATCATAAATTAATAAGAATTTGGACATATATAGATCTTGGTTATAATTATTCAATCAATACATTGGTTTTTAGTGATGTGACATGAATTAAAAAGGCCCATGTACTAGGACAAAATAGGGATTAATGTTTGTGAGATTTACAATTAGACCTCAGATGAATTATAATAGAATAAAAATATACATGGAGATAAAAATTATCAATCCATGTTTTGTTATAGTAAAATTTCCCGATATAGATTGGGATCTTGGGTAATGGAAATATGGTTATTTATTTATCAAATGTTAGGTCCATTCAGTTAAAAAATTTGAATTAGTGGTACAAACACTTAACTGATGTGAGTGTTGAAGTAAATAGGATTTAGGGATGGACCAATGATTGGAGATATTGAATTCACTATATATCATGTTATAACATGAATTAAGAGACATATAGATACTATTTAAAATGAATTCGAACTAATTTAGGGTAATTGAGGGACCTGGCACAAATTAGAGGTTATGGATGCTAGTATTGAGGGAGAATTAAGAAGAATGTATTTATAGCTGGACCTAGGATAAATGATCTTGATGTAACTATCTAACCAAATATAATTGAAATCAAACCACATATATTTCTTTGATAGTATCCTCTGAAAATATTGAGCATATGTTTAGGGGGAGAATAGCTATATATTCAACATAATTTAGGTCAATTAATAATTCCATAGTTAATGATATGTATTCATCACATTGATGGAGATAGAATTTATGATAATAAAATTTGTTTTTAATTATAGTATTTGAGGTCATAGAATCAAAACATATCTTTTATAGTTGGAATCAATCATTATTCTATTGTTCTATAAGGATTTATATTCATAAGGTTGGTTAGCCATTGATTTCTGGATTCCATTATATTTATAACCACAAAAACCCCAATTAAGGAAACATCCCATATAGACCGGGATCATATAACAAGAAGATTACGATCATGTAGTATATAATAATATGAACTATTTAATGTCATGTGGTATTGGATATATTTTATTTTAATTGATACCATGTGATATATATTATCTATTATTAATTTTATATTCATGTAACTATAACTATTTTTTATTGCTGTTAATGGTCATGTGATGTTGACAATTATGATCCCCATTTTAGAATTATAAATCAACTATTTTATGAACCATGATAATTTTATTCAGTGTTATTATTGTGAAAGCCTTCATTAGTGGTAGGCTTGATACACTCGCCATCAATATAATATATTAATAAATCTTAGTTTAATTTTTATATATGGTTTAATGTTCTCCCTACATAAGATTTAGTTTCAAGAGATTATTACTTAGTATAATAAAATTTCTAAATGATAAAACTCATTCCCCTTAGATTAATGTGTGTAGGTGAAACTTTTGATTGAATTATTTTATGACTATATTTAGTTATATTTAATGTTTTTGTAGTGTATGTTAACATTTCTTATCAATTTATACAAATTTATCAAGTAACATCATAGATTTTACATGTTTATAGAGATGACTTTATAAATAAATTAAAATTATAGTAAGTTAAACCTTGATAGGAAATACTTTCCATATTATATATAATCGTTAATATTAGATTGACTATGTGGAAGTATATGTTGTTTAGAATCAATGTTACAATTAATTTATGACATTTTCTAGAAAATATTTATTATCGTTTTTCAATAATTTTTTAGCGGTATTAGATTTCATTTTTTAGAAGTCTATATCAATCTATTCTCCACTACATTAAAATGTGATGTGTGTTTAAACTATATATAATTTTCCTTATAAAAACAATAAATATTAAAAGAATATAAATATTTTTTGTCTTGTAAAATTATTAAATGGTTAAAATAGTTAATAATGATATTATAATTCATTAATTTGATTATAACCATTTGTGGACCTTACTTGATTAATAAAATTTAAAAAAATGAATAAGAAATCAATTAAAATTAGTGTGATTTTTTTTCATAGATATAGTTAGGTGATATGGCCACATGATATATATTCCTAATAGGAAAATGGAATAAATGACTTGGTGGTGTGAAAAAAAATTTGTTGTCGAGGGATAAAGTAAACATGTATCAAACTAGAATGTCCCCTCTTTGGGAATTCCATATAGTCTTTCAGAAATGATGGATAATGTTATCAAAGTCTCTTAATTTGTAGAGGATCATGGTTCATGAGTAGTCAGATTGGAAAAAACACATAAACTTATGTTATAATAACCAGGACCCATCATACGTAGAGGTATCCAAGTAGAACTCTATTGATGCCTCATATAAAGGGCCTTATGGGGATTCATGACATTATAGAGGATAAATTTTAATACCCAATAATAGATTTTTTTATTTATTGGATTAATTTGATTTTATTATCCCATTTAGAATGTTTCTTCTTTTGGAATGTCCATTTTGTTAGGGAATTTTCTAATGAGTTTATATGTTTTCCTTGAGTTGGGGTGGTCCTAAACTTAAAAATGTGTTTGATATAAGTATTAATGATTTTTTAGAAAACCCAATGATGGATGATGAAAAATAATATCTGATCCTAGTTTGAATCATTTATGGTTATACTCATGTTTTCAGGTGTTTGGTCACGAATGGAAAGATGGTGGAATGATCAACATTACTTTGTAGAATTAACTAAAAAATCATAAATATTAATGAGTTTTTATTTAAAAACATATGAAAAATAAAATATAAACATTATGATTTTCATAGTAGTTTAGATCAATTTTATCTAACGTATACTATTATCACTCTCAAAATGAGAGTATGTAACTCACATTAAAAGTGATCTATATTTTAAATGGATTAAAAACACTTTTACAATTACCTTTTCAATACACCTAGGAATAACCCAAATCATGCATTTGTCATATCTAAGGTAAAAATCAGAACCTTAATCATGATATGAAGGTAGAACCAACCATTCCATTATATAGACCATGGAATAACTAAAACCTATTACTTTTATCAAACAAAAGAAAATACAAGAAACTAATTTTTCAATATAAAGTCACAACCCAATTTAGATTATTGGGATTAACATAACCTTAACATAAGTTATTAATTTCAAATGTTAATATATAAACAAAAAATCACGTAGTAAGAAATGATAGAAATAATTAATATTCAGTTATACTAGTTTCAAAATAGAGCCATAGTGAGGAGGCTACAATGATCAATTTTTATGTAAAACATTAGAATTACATATTCCATTAATGAGTGTTGTAGTGATGGTAATAGATGATTGTATATTAGTGTAGTTTAAATACCCTCATCTTCCACACATCTAGAACTAGTATTTAGGAAAATTATATATTTTTCTTTTATTTATAACTACATTCACAAATTTTTCAGGGATGTATAGTTCTAAGTGTTTTATTAAATTCTAGGTAGATTTAATTTTCTCCCTCAATAAAAATGTACTATTTCATAGTTAATATTTCATTAGATAATATTAAAACCTTAATAAATCAAGAAAATATATATTAATTATAAATAACTTTATTTAATTAAGTAAATAATTTCTAATAATGTAGTAAGATGTTTATAATTAATTGTGATATAAAAAATATAATGAACTAACCTAGAAACCCAGGTAACCCAATAACCAAGTCGAAACTAACATAGATCGAAGGATGTTACAATTCCACATGGGTTAGTAATTAGAACCATTAATTATATATAAAGAAAGTATGAATGATTATTCCACTAGAATTGTAGAAACATGCTAAAAAACAGTATACATTGAAAAGAAAATCCACTGGGAGATGTGTACTTATAGTCAAATAGGCACAAACGATCCAATGTACTGCAGAAATGTACTATAGAAAAATGAAGATAAGAAACCCAATCCTAATTGATGCAACTCCCCATGTCCATAAATATACAACTAGATCAACCTACAATTAGTGCTCTACTCTAGCTCAATCTAATAAAGAGATAATCTACAAACACCCAACTAAATATATATATTTTTAGTTGAAAATACATTATAGCATCTCACCTTGGATTCAATAACATATACTAACATTTAAATTTCCAAAGAGATATTTCAATATAAAAAATTGTGTTGTAATTTCAAAATCATAATTAATGACATTCATGTATTTTATATCTAATGATTGAATTACTTTTACTCAAAATATTTACATTTCAATTATGTATTATTTATAAAATAATGGATTAAATAAAAAAATTATATAAAATAGATATTGTAAATTCAAAAACATTAATAATAGTTAAATACAATGGAATATATACATTTCAAATGAAAACAAGAAAGACACAAGGTAATATTCCTAAAATGGGTGATATTTTCAAGATATAGTGCTACACACAATCAAGGTGACATGAAAATATGTACATATGTCCCATTAATCTCAGGATAATGAGTACTCATCACCATCTCCAAAAGGATGTGTTATGATGACATTTTTTTGGAACGTTGTACAAGCATAGAGTATTATCCACATAACTCACTAACTACTTAATGTTTGCATGTTCTATAATACAAAACAATGATGGTAAACTTATATTAAAACAATTCAAAATAAAAATAAACCAATTCCCTATTTCAAATAGTCCAATTTTCCATTTAAAACACAGAAGACAAATTTTTAATCAAAAACATGCATTTTACACAGTAAAAAATGGGTTTTAAATCTAAAAAACTTATACTATTTTTAGAATATATGACTTTTAAATGAATTAAAAATTAAATTTCACAACTCTCTTTATAAATTATATTCCAGAATTTAATATTTTCAAAATTGCATACACTTGGAAATAATCCCAAAATTCATTGGAATTGGGGGGTTTCACAATTTTCAATCAAATCCATTTCCAAAATTAAATCCTACAATATAATTGAATAAATATCTATATATAAAAAATTTAAATTAAAAATTTAAATTTCACCAATATATATTAACACACCCCAATTCAATGGAATTGGGGGGGTTTCCCAATTCATTCCAAAACCAATTTCCAAAAACCCCAATTCAATGGAATTGGGTATTTAATCAAATAATTCGAAGTAATTTAAATTAAAAAATAAATTTAAATTAAATCATATATTTAGGGTTTATAATAACATGGCATCATAACTAAATCATTGTCCTCGGGATCAACAAATCTCATAATGTCAAACTCTATTCGGGATTCATCGATGAAGATTGATAACCATTACATTTATTAAACAAGAATAATACCTTGTTTTACATAAAAAACATATGGTATTAGATCATCCAATAATACAAAGATACCTATCATACCTTATAGATAAGTGACCACAAATCAGGAGATAATGAATAGTTAGAGAAAAAATTCTGGGAAGAGACCGAACAAGGATCCCATAACTTTGATCATTCATTGAAGGGGTTTGGAAGTGGAAAAAAGGGATCTTGTGTTCCCCCAAACCAATCAATAACATTAAGGGGTTCAATTAACCTGAGTTAGATTGAACAAGGAGGTTTTGAATTTTTTTTATCAAATTTTGGATTAGTTAAATGTTGTACACATGGTTTACATGTTAGTGTAATGCAACGTGGAAAATAGTTAAATCAATACAATTTCCTTATTTAAATGAGATGCATGGTTTCTACTAATAGGGAACACAACATGAATAACCATTCACCAGCCATGAAAAATACCACTACAATGGGTTTCACATCTTTCTATGAGAGGGATCATAGTTTGGGAAACCTGTATACCAATGAATCAATACCCCAGGATTTTCAAACTCTTAAAATTTCCTAAAAAAATAACCCTAGAAGAATCCTAAAAAATCATGGAAATTATAGGGTTTTAATAATACGCTAAAATAGTCACAAAATGTTAAAACCACCCCACTATAGGAACTTTTTTCAGTATAAAGACAACTCAGAGGCTCCCATTCTAAAAACATAAGGCCACTACATAGTAATAATTATCTCCATATCCCATGTACCATGATTATCATAAATGTATTTCCATAGAACTCAAAAAAAATGTACCATACTCCTACTATGTGCCTTGGTTTTAGAATAAATTATCCTGATTCACTATTCAGTCACAAATAAATCAGGTTTTTCCTCAAGATCACTACATATCAATACATTAAATGGATCAGATATAATCATTCCGAGTTTAGATACAAGAGACATGTTATGTAACATCATTAGCTATGATGGAAGTGATAAATGATAAAAACAATTACCCAAGAACTCACAAACCTATAAAAGTCCCATAAAATGAGGACAAAGTTCCCCTTCCCCCATAAGTCATTGTTAAACCCATAGGGGGTAAACATTTAAGAACACCTGGTCACAATCTAATAATTATAAAGGTCTATAGTGATGATCAGATTAATACTTATTCCAAATTTAGGATTTCAACATTTTATGAGTAAAACATATGATCTTTTCTATCATTTCATAAACCTTGAACAATATAACCATGTAAATTTTACTAATCAATGTCAAACGTAATGTATATTAACAAGTCTTACTGTATAAGGCCTTAAAAGGATGCATTATAATTTGAGATTGTTATCTATTGTTTAAGGAAAACTCAACCATACCTATGTGATCATCCAAATCCCCCCCCCCCCAATGTTGATAACATGAGAGGGAAGAGTATCCTTGAGAGTGATTATAGGTCTTTTGGTCTGGCAATCCAGCTGTGGTTTGTATGTCGTACCCAAATGGACTTGTGATCGCATTGCCTTCTGATGGCCTCTCGAAAAAGGGATGTGAATAAAGGAACTCTATTAGTGACTATATCTGATGGTACTCCATGAAAATGAAAAATCTATTTATCATAGATGTTTCCCAACTTCGTACTTTTTTTATGTATAAAAAATGTGTATAATGTGTGCTGATATAGTCAGCATATCGAGCACATCCCATATCAATTTTTTATTTATCTAGGATTGTAAAGAAACAACATAAATTTCCATTGATATCTCATCCCACATCAATGTATAGTCTGGAAGTGGATGATGGAAACCCAATGTCTTCTAGTACTTGGGCTTAACCTGTTGGCACCTGAAACAATGAGAGGGAAATTTAACAATGACCTATCTCACTCTTGACCAACAAAACAACTACAGAATATCATAGAACAGATTCATGGTTACTAGGATTACATCCCATTTGGAACTATGTATACCCCTCAAACAAAATAGTCCATACAAAATATAGTTCCCCAAAATAGATCCAAAATTATAGAATTCCCCCTTTAGAGATGGGACAATCTTTCATTGTCTCCCAAGAATTAATAGTGTCTCTAATTCTATAGAAATCATCAGGATGATGTTTTTTTAAATAATCAATTCAAGATGAAGGGATTTCAATTCAACAAAAATCATAGAAACCATGTCTTCTAATTACAACATTCTAATATTAAACATTGTAATGAAATCCATCAAGGTCCACTCTTCTAATGATTCATTCACTGTATGGGTCTGAATATACCATGTCCAATCATCTTCAATTATTTTCACATTACCTAGGGTATAAATGAATTTTAAGTCGAATATCTGTAGGTATTCCACACAATGTCTCTTTTAGAAATTCGAATCATTTTGAGAGAAGATATAACTCATGGTTTTGTGTTATGAATACACAGTAAAACATTCACCATTAAAGTAATTCCACAAACTATTATGTTTGAGCATCACATATACAAGTTAAAGTTTCTTTTTTGGATATTTATTCTTCTTGTTGCCTAATATGATGAGATACATATGCAATGATATGACCACTCTATATAGGAACACAACCCATGCTTGGACCTGATGCATTACGGAAGACCACATAGCTTTTCTCATCTTCAAGAAGAGGTATCGCCATTCAAGTAGTCAAAATATTCTTCATGTCAACAAAATATCTCTGAAATTTATCATCCCAAGAAAACAGTAATCCCTTCTATTTTAGATTATTCATCAGATAATCCAACATTTAATTTCCTTTACAACCCGATGATAATACCCATCTAGAACTAAGAAGCTCTGAATCATGGAAACTTTTCATGGATTCTAACTTTTCATAAGATCTTTTTCTTTTTTAGTATCAATTGAAATCCCATGTTTTTATAACAGGTTTCCCAACAATTTATCTTCTTTGATCCATAAATCAAGTTTTCAAAATCAGTAAATAACTTCACTGATTTTCCAAAAAACACAGAAATTTTCTCATATGAAGGACTTGATAGTCATGAAAATTAGAGTAAAATATGATCTTATCCCAAAATAATATAATTATGTAAACAATATACAATTGTAATATGATTGTAATTAATTTTATTGATATTATTAGTTCATTGGTTAGGACAAAAGGGCATGAAATGATACTCATAATGTACGTACCTCCTCTAAAAAGTTGTTTTTGAAATGATGGATTCATTTATCCTCAACTAATGGTAACCACATCAAAGGTAAATCTTTGAGAACCACATTCCCCATTTGAATTGATCGAATAGATAATCAATCCAAAAAAATATATTTTATTTCTTTATCATAACTAAATTGAGTTTTCGATAATCAACAAAAAGGAAGAGTGAACCATCATCTTTAAGAGAAAAGAAGACAGGCAGTGCCCAAGGTGACACACTCAGGTGTATAAATCATTTCTCTAAAAGATCTCCAAACTAGGACATCAACTCATTAATTTCATAATATGACATGTGGTAAGAGGGAATAAAAAGTTGTTTTGTACCATACACTATATCAATAGATAAATATTCTACCCTTATTAGTTGAAAACCAGAGAAGTCATAAGTAAACAGTTTTGGAAACATGGTGAAAATTGGAGGGAGATCACCACTAAATGATTCAAGATATAGAATAAAATAAATCATAGATTTCACTTTCCCTAACTCATAATAGGATGTTCAATATCTAATCAACCATGGTTCTCATTATCCTTCTCAATCAAATCACACACGATTGGTTTTAGTTATATAGACTCATCGAAGATAACAAAAAATCCAAATTTATTGTAAATAATCCAATCCATCCTAAAGATGATGTCAATTGGATTCATGTAAAAAACCAGAAAAAAACATGATGGATTAAAATTTTATAGAGAGAAATAACATGATGGACTACATAGACCATCCTCTATCTTCATACCTAGGGGTGTTGTAATATGAATTGAATAAGAAAATATCTCTATAGTAAGATGAAAAAAATCAAAAATACTGGTTGAAGTAAACTAATAAGAGGCACATGTATAGAATAGAGTAGTCAATAATGCTGAAGATATTATTATGGTACCTCTGATAGTCACTAGACACATACCCACTTCTTCTGGATACTATTCCACTGTGTGAAGAATCTTCATTTAGATGACTTTGTCTGGTACCATTTTATACGTGAAGAATCAGAATGAATAGTATTTCTCAGTGGTGTTAATGATCTAATGACACCACATGGTGTGGAATAAAGATATCCTAATTTCTTCAAGTCACATGATAATCCACAAGAACCACATACCTTGGGTACCTTAGTGTAAACCCTCCATGAGTGCAGTGTCTTTCCACATTGGTAAAAAAATAATTGTCCACTTCCACACACAATAGTTTGTGTAGAAAAATAATTCTGTCGAGATGCACCGTGATAATCATCATGATTACTGTTTACCATAGAGAAATTCAATCTACACATTGGATAAAATGAAACATCTGATAAAACTGCATTATTAACTATGGCCATTTTTTCCATTAGTTCTCTTTACAGGACTTGAGAAAAAGAAGGAATTTTTAACAAGAAAATAAAATAATGAATACTCGATCATATTCCATTTTCAAACCACTATGACTTCATCTTCTCATTCCATAATATATCTGATTCCAAATACATAAGATCAGTAAATGGTTAGTATAATCTTTCATAGTCCAATCATCCTACTTAGGATTGAAAAAATCAGTGTCATTAACAAGATACATCTTTTGTTGATTGAAATAGTTGGTAAAAAGTAACATGATTTCATTGTTATGAAATTCCTCATATATCATCACAAACACCATCATGTCCCATAATCTCGTACTAAGTCCATTTGGCATGAATGTGGAACACATCACATTGATTATATCTGATGTGTCGACGAACCCAAATAAGCACTTCATTCACCTCAACCAATCATCGGCCTCTTCATGATCATTTAAGGAATTTAAAGAAATAAATTTTGGTGAGATAACTATTTAGGAAAAATCTTTTTCACATCTCTATGAGGATCCACAATAGGATCCTGAATGGGAATTGGAGGTTCTGTTTGTCCCAAAGCTTGGACAATGTGCACAATCACCTCAACTAGACTAAGGTACATGCGAATTTATTCTCAATCTGGTTCAGTAGCATCTTCCTCCTATATCTAATTCACAAATCATCATAGATGTATGATTATAAACTACATCATTATACAAAAAGGATGTCATCATATGAACACTCAATTAAAGGGATAATAGTAATTAATCCAACTAGATAAAGAAACAAGATTTGGATTTCACCTATCCAATCAAGAGATGGGAAAAGCCTAGAAATAATACTCACAATTTTATTCCCAATACTCCCCCAATGACATAATGTTAATAATGGTGAAAGATGTCTAGGATAACAATTATGACTACATTCAATTTCCTGACAATATTAACACCAATGTATGCTAACTTTTAGTTAAAATCTCACCCTAAATATTAGATAACAATTTATCACAAACTAGTCTGGTACCCTATAAACCCAATAACCGAGATTAAATTGTCATATCCTGAAGGTATTTCTGAGTCCCCATGGTTCAGTGACTACGACATAGAATAATAAAAAATATATGTGAGAATGATTTTTTCCACTACCATTACAAAAACAAGATAATATGAAAGTTTTCATACAAAAGAAACTCCACATGGAGATGAGTACCAGAAGTCAAATTGTTGTAAAAAAATTACTATAGATTAGAACCAAAAACATAAGATGAATAACTTCCTATGTGCCAATGGATGCATATCTCGATGACCAGAGATCAATTACTAGAACCTCTTCAAAGTGGTTCTTTAGACCTTCTCAAACATTAATGGTTGTAATTTACTAACACATAATATAATAGGTACGTTGTAAGCTAAAAAAACAAATAGGGTCTCACAATGGATTATATAATAGATTCCATCAGTTAATTAACAAAATAGTGCACTCAATTTTAAACAAAAAGGTTTCTCATTTCAAGAGATTAATTAAATCAATTCTTTCCTAACATTTCAAATGATGTAAATAATTTTAAACAAAAGTTTCACATTTCAAATGAAAGAATATTTCTAAAACATTGGTTTAAATAATAAAATTTATACAAATCATTTTATATAAATTCTCACTTCATGTAAAACAGTTCACAACAATGGAATATTTTCATTTCAAATAAAAACAGGCAATCTACATTGTCATATTCATAAAATGTAAGATATTTCCAGACTATAGTACTCAACTCACTCAAGGTGATTTGGAAATATGTACTAAGGTCCCTTTGATATCATGTAAAAAAGGACTCATTGTCATTACCTCAGGAATGTGATGGGATGAAATTATATTTTAAAAATTCTAAAAGCATAGAGTATTGTCCAAATAAATCACTAACTACCTAAGACTTTCTTTTGATATAATAAAATAATATATGAAAAATTTATACTAAAACTGTGAAAAATTAAAATTAATCCCATTCTCCATTTCTAATATGCCAATTTCCAATTTAAAAATCTGAAAAATGATATTTTTATAAAAAACACGAATTTTCCCCATTAATACCACTTTTTTAAATCAAAAAAATTTAATCTATTTTCATAACATAGGAATTTAAAATCACCTCACATTTAAATTTAACATTTTGATTTCATAATTAAATTAAACAATTTAATTATCACAAAATATCATCAATTAGAAAATAAACATTTTATTCAGATGAATTTGTGGTTTTCAAAATTTTCCATTAAATCCATTTCCACAATTACATTCCAAATTTTAACTGTATAAATTTTTATGAAATAGAAAATTTTATTTTCACCAATTTTAATAAATAAAACAAATTTCATTGGAATTGGGATTTTTCTAAATTTCTATCCAAAACCAATTTAAAAAGACCCCAATGAAATGAAATTGGGTCATTATTTGAATAATTGAAAACAATTTCTTTTAAATAAACAAACTGGAATTAATATAGAAATTTAGGGGTAATAAAAATCATGCATTTTAATAGAGCCACCTACATTCAGATCAACAAATAATATAATTTCAAACCCTAATCTGGATTCGTCGATGAAGAATGAAGGTCACAAAATTCAGAATACCATAATAATACCAAGATTTTGATCAAAAAAATATGGGTATTAGATCTTTCAAAAACACATATTTATCTACAAAACCATACGTATAAATGAGAAGAGAGTATGAGATAGTGAATTCATAGAAGAACCATATCAGGAGGAGACTGAATGAGGATTTCCAAGAATCAATTTCCTTAGAAGTTGTTTTGAGGTGAAAAATTGGTTCTTGGGAGCCCCCAAACAAGCAGAAAATATATAGGGTGTGAATTAGCCTAATAAATGGTATAAAAGAGGGTTTGCTAATTTTTAATATCCTTTAGATAATTTAAAATCCCCACACCAATATCTCTAGGAAAATCAACATAGTTGGAAAAGCCTTGTGAAGAAATCATTTTTTTAAATCGTCCAAACTGTTTCAATTAAGGGGGTGAACAACATGAATAATTGTATTCCAATTATTCAAAATCCCAATGTATTGTGTTTAATGGCTTTATCAATGAGGGTTCACTGTTTGGAAAACCATATTCTCATCTTATTGTATCCCAAAATTTTTAAAACTCTAGAAATATTAACCCAAAACAACACCAAACAAAATCCTACCAAAGATTGGTAAAAATTAGAGTTTAGAAATACATTAACATGGTAATAGGATGTTAAAATAGCTCTTTATATTTTAAATAATTCAATTTTTAAATTTACATTCATTGAATGGAGTGTGGATAATGATCATACTTTATCTCACAAGATGATTATTTAAAATTGATAAAATATAGTAAAATTATTTTTTAAAGGATCGCAATGGGTTAAACATAATTATGATAATTAAAATAAAGTATAAAAAGTAACATAAATAAGTTTTAAATTGATATACATGAATTTTTTTAAAAGTATATTATCTTTTGTGTATCAATAATTTTTTATTAGTGTACATAAGAATATTTTATTTCGAAATTATTACGTTATCATAAGAATATTTATATTAAAACATGAATTTTCACAAACATCATGTTAGAGTTATTTCTGAACAAGAATATGAATAATCATTATCTCAGCTATAAGAATGTATTCAATAAATATCATCTTATATTCTATAATGATAATTCCAAATTTTATAATAATGGTTAATTTTTGAAAAACCCATACCTTGTACAAAAGTAAATAAATATCATAACGTTTATTATGTAAGGATACAAATTATTAATGATTTATTTTAATAAAACCATAATGATCAATCCTAAAACATTACAGATGATTTTAACATATATGTAAATAATTCAAGGATAGATTATAAATATTAAATTATAAAAAATTTTAATATATTTTTCATTATCTAACTATTTCTATTGTTATTATTTCAGAAAGAAGTTCATAAAACATATAATAGTCATAATGTTAAATTCAATAAACAACATCAACCATAATTTTTTATCTAGAAAGTAGTGAGATCATAGAACATGTTTTTTATTTCATATCAGAGAAAATATAATATTAATTTTGAATTTTTATGAAAAAAAATGGTTTGAAGTGGAAAGGAGAAACACAACATTATAAGAACGTCTTGACTTTTTTAAATGAAACCACTATGTTCTACGACATGCAAAATATTCCACACAAAGGCTAAATGAACAATGAAATATTTTTTAAATATGTCTATTATAACCTACCAGTTAAATTGTAAGGTATGAAAAATATTAATAAAATTATGATATATATATGTCATACTCAATAAAAATTCATTGATTCCTTCTAAGGGAAAATATAATCAATTATTAGTTATTTTTTGAATCCAAAATATTTTTTCTTCAGTCCAATGAGTTAATTTGTATTTTATAAAACATCAAATTATGTTTATCTGAGAACTACACATACAAATAAACCTAAACCAGGGTACACCATATTCCAAATTTCAAAAAATAACTATTGTGCAACAACATTCAGGATTCCAAATGAAACATCCAAATATATGGAATTCACAAATTAGAAAACCGTTATAAGACAAAAACAATTTTGAGTCACAAGACACCACATGCTCCTCATTAGATCTGCATCATCCATAAAGCCATCATTCCCATCAAAGCCATCATCGTCATCAACCATGTCATCTAAGTCCCGTCACCAGCCATCATCATAATGAGAATGTCCATCGACATTTCCATCCTCACCACTATTGTCTTCATTGTCTGAACACCATACCAATCATCAGATATAATCATAGACCATTGTAGCCACAACAAAACATCAGATCCAAGTTTTTATTAACGTGAAACAACAAACCCACCAACGTAGTGTTACTCACATCATCATGATGAAATATCATTATCTAAGAGTAATCGTGAACATCGAAGGATGTCTCTATAACATCACTAATATATTCAGGGAAAAATATAGAAAACTAAAAATTTACCATTATTATTTCCATTGGAACCTCTAAATGAGTAAGAGAAACCATAACATCAACACAGTGGAAAACTAAATTAGTCTGCGCTGGGAGCAACTTCAGCTGCCAAACACCACATCCCAAATCATCTATGGAACCACCACTCCCAATATGACATGTAGATAAGCAGAGGGACTTATCATCAGGGTAGGGATTTATATATCCTATGTCATCGAACATCGGCTCGTGGTGAGGTTGAAATCAAAATCCAAATAATAGAAAGATTTATCACAAGAGTTCATACAAACCCCTTGAATACCAATCCATTTATCCCAAAACCACTATAATACCACCACTCATTATCAAACTTGGAGAGGTGTAGTGGAATGAATGGTTATATAAGGGTAGATGTGGTCTAGGGATTCAGTAGTGACTGCCTTACTTGAGAGATAAAAAAACCACATTATGATAAAATCACCAAGAAAACCACAACACTATGAATGATTAAGGAAGACTGATGAGGTAGGATAAAATAGTGGAAGAAAGGAAGGAAATCAATAATAATGGAACTCAGATGTGCTAATGACCCTATAACAGATTGTTTTGGGAGGAAACCCAGGGTGAATGAAATATTTATTAAATTGGTTTTCATGCTTTTTATGAGTGAATATTATAATATTTTCTGGAATTTATATAGACTTTATTTTATAAAAATAATTTCATATATGATCTAATCATAGTAAAATTAGATTAGGGTGAATTTTTTTATTTTTGGTGAAAAAATGGATTTTCCAGTGATTAGTGAGAAAACATATTTTTATTGAATGTTTTATTTTGGTTTAAACCATTTATGATGTTCCATTTTTAAAAAATATTTAATGGAAAAAACATAAATTATATGGTGATTAATTAAATTTAGTTCATTTTAATAAAATTTATAATTTATTTTATAAAATAAATTTTTCAACATAAACATGAACTTAAATGAAAACCTCTATTTTTTTCATCTAAACAGTGATTTTCCTCACATATTGAAAACATATTTTAAAATTAATAAATATCATTTTATTAATATAATTTAATTTAATTGTATTTATTTTTTTATTCATCAATCCAATTTTATAATAGTATGATTTTATGAAATTTATTGAACATGTTAAATTTTAAGATAATAATAAAAAAATATGGTTTTTATGAAATTAATTATGTTTTATGTTTTTTCCAATGCATAATGATAATATAAAAAAATTAAAACATATTGAACAACTAAATAATGATAAAATAATATAAATATATTTCATAAATTATTTAAAACCTAGTTATCTAAATTTGTTCCCTAATAAATATTAAAATAATTTTCAGTGATGACATAGAGCATGCATTGGGATGGAAAATTCAAATATAGAATCTGGAAAATAATAAATGTGATGATATTGTTATTTCAAAATGGATATAATGTACACACAATAGGGGAATGAATTGTTTCCTTTTAAAAATTATGACAACATTAAAATGTCCCTCTTGAAATGAAGTGATCCTTCCTTATTCTCTCTATGTTGAGTGAGTAGCATAAATAAACAATGGAAATGAATTCAAGGATGTATAGTAGTTTGGGGAATATAAATACCCTATTTCACTCCACCAATACTATACTTTACAACTGTAGTGTTTTTCACTAGTATTCATATTTTAACATGACCTTACACACACTAATTACATACATTTGACACCTTACATGTCTTTTATAAAACCTTATCATTCTTTTAGAGGGAAAAAATATCCACCAATCAGTTTAAGATGGTAACACACCACCATTACAGAGTCTGATTATCCTATACCCAACTAAATAAATAATGATTGATTTTTTTGATGGAATAGCTTGATCCTCAATGTTTTCAATTGCAACTTATAGATTAAATCAGATCATTCATATACCACAACAACAACATAAAAATAATATTCAATATCAAGTATGATTATCTACCATTATAAATTAAAAAATTAAGTTTAATGATATATGCATATGATTATATATTCTTTACATCATGAGAGAATACGAATGAAATAATGATATCAATTCTATATTTAAATGTGTCATGACTAAGTATGAATATTTTGAGGCCTTATTTTTTACAATGTATTCATATCCTTGATATTCATCATTTTTAGATATTATTTTAGTTCCGGACAGAGAAATGTATATAGAATAAATTTTTAATAGATGTATCATAATTTCACTCCCATATGATACCCAAAAAATAGAGTTAGTAACCAACATAAATTTCCCATGAATAGTATATCGTTGTTGCAACCTTAATACAATATAATAAATCTATAATTAATGTATTCAAAATAATTTTAATAACTCCCCAAATAATATCTCCATAATTATAGATGCATTGAACCATTTAAATCCATTAAACCCTCTATAAATATAGTCAAAACAGATCCTGAAAACAATCAGAACAATTAATCATTGATATTAGAAATCAAAATCATTCAATATGATTCATAACTTCTCTTATAAATAGGAATTATTTAATCCATTCCATGTGATCTAGGGAATTGGTTATAAAATAGATTTTTAATGATATTTATTACAATGAATATAATTGCAGAAATCAAAAAAATTATTACAGATTTAAAAATGAAATCCATGAATATTAAAATATAGGGGTCCTTCATGTATAAAAAATATCAAATGTAGGGTTCATCTACAAAGCATATGGTTCCTCTGTACATTTCATGGTTACTATGTATAGTGTAGGGTTTCATAGCATAACATAGGGTTCCTACCAATGTATGGTTCTTGAACCATACTTTAATATTCACATAACATAGAGAGAAAATGTTATGTAGGGAAGATGATCAATGAATTCCTCATTTTTAGAATGTGGTTGATTCCAAATGTAGCATTGATTAACCTTATAATCACATTCTTATATGTATAGTATGAATAGTATTTACAAATTTCAATTTAGGGATGATAATATATTCATTTATTATTCATCAAATACAGGGTATCCAATCCATAAACAAACTCTTTAGAATAGGGTTGATTATCAATACATGTGTTTATCCAACATAAGGTTCATTCCTTATGTTACTCTTACCAATGAAGGGTATCAACATTGATTCCATATAATTTAAACAAATTGAATTCAGAATTCACTGACATTTGTAACCCATTTATCATGAGATTCATCCTCAATTACACAAGAATTAATTTAATAACTATTACAATCATTCCAATGGTTCAATAATATAATCAATATGGGTTCAACAACTCCAGATATCTTAAAAAAACTGATGTAATATAATTTTGGAAAACTGTATCTAGGAAACTGTATTCTAAATCATCGGTGATATTATTGGCCATGAAGAATACTTTTTTAGTCCTTGATATGATCTAATGAAATTAAGAAAAACATATTGTATCTATATATCTCTAGGTATCAAGTAATTCTGACATCTATAGAACATGAAGAAAAATAAATTTAATATTTTTTTAAAATCTATTCATTATACGGTTGCAAAAATAAATCATAAAATCTAGTTATTTTTTAATATATCAAATAATGCTCTTCAAAATTCTATATAATTTAACGATGTTTAGATAATTACATTAGGTATCTAATGTTGTAATACACCCATGAATCCATTCAATATATCTTGAGATTTCAAAATATTTTTGAATTTGATTTATGTAAAAAACTACAATATCACTTGGACATGTTTTAACAACATTAATATATACTTTCACCATTGAAACTGTTGAGTTATATTTTGACATAATCTGATGAAATGAATATAATCATAATAAATTTTAGATGGATTATACACTATAATATGCCGATAAATATTTATTAAGATATAGAATGAAAAATTTTTCATACTAAAACTAGAACACAAAAAATATTTATGAGAAAATAAATATTGATGTAATGAAATAATTATCAAAACTAAATAAAAATAATAATAAAAAAGTTCCATTGAACATACTCCCCTTTTGGATAATTAAAAAACCATTACATGTTGTCAACTTGTGCCCCTATTTTTGTATGGATAAAAAAGAAGTGTTCATGAGGAAAATATATTTACCACTTTTAGAAAGAATGTAAATTTTAATTATTAAGTAGTAGAATAAGAATTTAAACTTCGAAAAACAAAATGTGATTCTTCAGAAAAAATATTTATACTTTGACAAATAAATTATTTTTAAACATTTTTAAGATTTTAATAATATATTTTTAAGACCTATAAATATGGAAAGGTTTCTGAAAAAAATACAATGTTTTATTGAAAATAAAAATTATAAAAAATAATAATTATAATATAAAAAATATAAAAAATATTTAAAAAATGAGTTATATAAAATTATGTACTAAGTACAGAAAGTAATATAATCCCCCTGTAAATTCATTCTTCCATCAATATAAACAAAATATAATCAATAATTCAAGAACAAATATAAAATATTAATTATTGAATAGATTTTGTTTTAAATGAATTTATTAGACCATTTAATTCATTTCATAATAATAAAACATTTTAACACAAGAAAAATATTTAATATTACTCCCCTTATGAACAATAATAAATATTTTTCATGATCAATAAATTTAAATAAATTATATTCAAGGAATTCTGAAAATGTAGTTTAAAAATTTAAATAAGTATATAATACAAATAAGAAACGATATTCCAAAAATTATTTAAAATTCTAAAGGATTTTAATTAAAATATTTTGAAATATTCTCAATTAATTTCATTAATATGGGTATTATATAATTTATTTAGAATTTTGAGTTGGTCATAAATGTAATAAAATAAATCTAGTAAGGTAATAATGTATCGAAAAACAAGATATTAATTTTTCACATAAAATTAATTAAATTAATAAAATATTAAACTCACGATATCACATAAGATAACCATTTATATTTAATTGTAATAAAATTTTTGAGTGTCGTTTATTAGTAAAATAAATCATTGAGTTAATTATTTTTATTAAATAATAATTTGAAAATATTTAAAAATTTTAGATTGAGATTATATATTAATTATAGAATAATAAAATATCAAAAATTTATGCCCCTCTAGCAGTAATGAATTTTCAATATAATAGAATATAATATTATAATACAATAAATTATCATATTTTTCAAGAAGAAACTTTATGATATAATGTTGTTCTTCAGTGGCGATTCACTATATTATATCAAATAAAAGTTCATTTTGGAATCCATATACTTTTGGGTCTGGCAGTGTCCGTAATTAATGACTCTGATAAACAAATATGTTTATGTTGATCAAACATTTAACAATTAAATATAGATATTAACATCGAATAGTGAACTTTCATGACCCAAATAAATACATTTTTCTAAAATAATAGTAATCAGATTAATCTCTATTAATACCACAAAAAATATAATTTTCAGTAGACATGATTTTTCTTATCGAACTCGGAGAAAAATAATTCTTATATAATTTTTTTAACAAAATTACAACCAATACCTTGTTTTCCTTTATCAAATTTATTATTACAAAAAATATGATTAATATAATTTCCTCATTTAATAATCATACATGATTCTTACTTTACCCTGTCAATATCATTCCAATATTATATAATTTTAGTTTTATTTAGATAATATATAATTTTTTAGGAATTTGATATTAAATTAGAAATAAATTTTGATAAGATTTCATTATGAAATGAAATAGCATCATAAATTTTTCTATTTCATTAGAGATTCAATTTTATCTTGAACCAAAAAACATATATTATTAATATCGCAATAAGAAATTTTTTAGAATCATACATTTTAGAATATATAGATTTTACCTCATCAACATGAGTCACAAGACATAGAGTAACCTTTTGATTTTCATTCTCATTATCTATATTTGTTATAGATTCGTCACTTTTATATTCATATGGGTAAATATAATTTTTGATTACTTTATTTGATTTATATTTAAATTCAAATTTAATATGATCATAATGCAAAGGACAGTTGGTTCTCAAATGACTTTTATTTTTTCCCCTCATAGTATATGACTTCATTCTATTTATTCAACATAAATTTCTCTTTTGTACAATTAAAGAAATTAACATATTTTTTTAAGAAATATTTTGTATATCATTACAGAAGCCCGAATTACTAAAATCTGAATTAGAAAATTCATCCATCCAATCATTGAGTGTAACTAATTCCTTTTAATATAACAATGATTTTCAGCTTCTTCTTGCATCTCTGCTCTGTATAACATCAATGTTATGATCAATTAATTCATCTATTATTATTTTACTAGTGTTTATTGTCAAATAGTATCTAAGAGTTCATTCTAATTATATGATAAAACTTTATGTTCCTCTAACACCTGATATGTTTCTATAATTGGAGTTCCAAAGGTTGCAACATCATTAAAATATTATATAATTCATCCATTCATCTGAGTGATTATATCATATTCCTACATCATAAATGTGTTAAATTTATTTTTTTGTAATATTTTACCATAGTTTTCTAACATTAATAGTTCCACCATAAGAAACTATAATAGTGTACCATGTCTCATAGTCAGAATCACATTGTCAAACCATATTATATTTATCAAGATTGTGACCATGTATAATTTAATTCATCACTTTTGAATTAATATCATAATCATATGCCTTATAATCATACCACATTTCAATTTCTCCAGGTATTTTTAATGGTTGAAAATATTCATATAAATATTAAATCCAATTTTATTCATGTTTATAGTCAATAGAGCCTTCTAGCGTCCATAATTATTATCATTTAAATAAGATTCATGGATCATAAAAAAACCTTCTATGAGATTTTACATGGTTATTTGTCTCTATATGAATCTTTAACTAATCATTGTTAGACCCATATGTAATTAGTACATCCCCACCTCTAATACCAATTGATATGTCATAATGGATACGATGAAGACATAAGAGGGGGTTTAATTGTTTCCTTTTAAAAATAATGACAGTATCAAAATGTCTCTGTTGAAATGAAATGATCATTTCCTTGTTACATAATGTCAAGAGATTTTTATAAATAAATAAAGGAAAAGAACATAAGGTTGTATAGATTTTTTTTGGGAAAAACCCCCTTTTCCACATCATCACCGTGATACTCCATGAGAATTGTTATTTTCATTAGTATGTCCTGTTATCATCAGACAGTCTTCAATCTGAGTACATGAAGTTGACACCTGACAAGCCTTTTACAAGGCTGTTAAGTCCATTTATAGGGAACCAATGTAACATCCCAAGTAAATAAAGACCATTCATTTTATTATATTTATTTATATTCATGAATTAAATATTAATTATATTTTAAAGGGGATGCTAGGTTCAATGGCTTACCTGATACACAACAATGAGTTTCTTCGATATCTTACATTGCACACTAATAATATTATATTATAAATTTAAATTGTAGTTAAATCCTATACGTTGTATTTTTGGGAATGAACATAACTAACTAATATATGATTATACATGTTTGTTATATGTTTTTTACATTTATCCAATATAATGTAGTGGCTTAAAATGGGATGAATCTAATTTTGAGAATAATTTACATTAAATGGTGGATGTACTGCTTCTTTATGAAGAACCCTAATTAAATATAGTTTTGGTCACTTATATATGTTCTATTTTACTAAATAATATTAATCTTTAGAAATATGACATAAAAAATTAATTTGGGTAAATTTTTGGTAGAATTCTGTTAATATTCATTTTTGATGAATAGTGAAAAATATTGTATTTTAATATAAAAATTCCTTTTAATCTAAATAATTATTATGTTTATATTATTTATCTTAAATAGTTTTAAAAATTGATTAGATTATATTTTTACAATTTAATCATATTCTGGTCATTGGATGAAATTTCATATTGAAATTGGGCATAAAAAGTGTCAATCATTTGATAGATATTTTTTCTTAAAAACACGCTATTAGTTTACACAAAGGGAATTAATTTTAAATTTATTAACACCACTTATATTTTTTGAATTTTTTAAATTAGACATCATTTTTTAATTTAGAATATCAAATATATATTAGGCTGATTTTTTTGTATTTTTATAAAAAACATAAATTTTTGATGAATAGAGAAACCACGTAGCTGTAGTTAAAAACATGCATTTTCATTTAAATGAAATATTACCGCTTCTGTGAATTGAATTCTGAAAAACCAACATACAAGGATTTTATTAGTAAGTAAAATTAGATTCAATTAGGTAAATTTAATTTTCTATTGAATAGTATCTTTTGACTATTATTTAGTGCGGTTAAAGTTATATAGAGAAATTTAAGTAAAAAAGAGTATTATAATAATACAAAATTACCTAAAAACTTGTCCTAAAATTATTGGATGAGTCATGGACGACCATGGACATCCTTGGGTGGATTTTGGGACCCAATTCAGCAACATGGAAGTGATAATGACACTTTAGATTAATTAATTTAAAGTAAAGACAAAAATGACACAAACAAATATCTTTTAGATAATTAATATTTACATGGGATTATATAAGTTATCCTTTCAACTGTAAATAATAATTATATATCTATAAAGATTTCCAAAATAAATTAAATTTTTTAATAATTTTTAGATATTAAATAAATAAAATTATTTATGACATGAAAATGATACAGTATCTATCTCGTTAATAATTGATTTAAATAAATAAAGATATAAATATTAAAATAGCATCAAAAACTTGTCCAATTATTATTGGATGAATTTATTTCAACCATGAGTCATATTATATTGTATATTAATGAGTTTTGTACCTTTATATACCGAAAATAATTATATAATAAAATTATATTTTCACACATTCTTATAGAACCCCTCCCCCCTTATAAAAATCCCTCACATATAACCCATTCCACACAACACTCAATCCCCTTGGCTCATCTAACCCCATACTAAATAAGCACTCAGGATCCCTATAATCATCCTAGAAGCCCTGATTTAGGCATAAGCCACTTCAATATGTCTTTTTGTTTCAATCCGAAGGAATTTACCCGAATTAAAGGTAACTATTTGTCTTAAATTCTTTCCTTTTATTTTACTTCTCCAACCCCAAAACTCTATTTATACCTTTTTTTTATAAACACAACAATACAATAAATATACTAATATGTTGTTATGATAATGATTCAATCTAAACTTACACACACATCTAGCTAATGGGTAATGAACATACTGTTTCTGTTGATGGAAAACAAACGCCTCACAAAATGATGAATGTTCAATTATCTCCTACCACATCATACGGTGAAAATTATGATGTAACTATATTTATATATTATATATATTATGTTTTTGTTTTATTTATTCTTCTCCATTTTTAATTTATATCATACCTTTATGGTTTACATTATGATTAAACGCGATAATTTCATCTGAGGAAGGGCGGACTACATCCCCCTCAATGTGATAGGACTTGTTCATACCATATGTGGTATGTATAAAGGATGGAGTTATTGAAATTATATATGATATTATACTGGAATTTTAATACAACTATGTATCATTAATTTTTCATTCAATAAAAATATGATATATATATGAATGTAGTGTTCATGCGTACGTATGGCTTACCGTCTCCATGGACGGAGCATTTCATTTCATACGTCTAAATGATATGTAATATTATAAATACATATATATACTGGATATATCTGATATATATGATATCTATAACAAGAATTCCATTCTGGATATAATGGATATTTGACCACATGGACAACTTTTAAATATAAGGTGTTCATTTTTTACTCAAGTACCAAGTATTGGAAAAACGACAGTTATTAACTTAAATGATTGCATAATGTTTCCACTTGGTAATAAGTGATATAAATTGAATAAAACAATTTAAAAATGTTCTTAGTCAAGTAGAAATTTTCTTTAATTTATTATCCAAGAATAAAAAGTATCAAATAAGTTGATTTAGACACGAGGTAAGGTGTTTCATATCTCACATTCAATTCTGTGAGATTTCCATTTTTCGCCACTTATTTATTGTCTGTGGTGTATTTTATACTGAAATTTGATATATGTAATCATGATTTTCTTTAGAATCATAGTATTCAATGAGACATTTGGTGGTTATTAACTTATTTTCATACAACTTGATTTATTACAACATGGTAAGGGGTATTCATCTCACTTTTTATTCCTGTGAGATTCATGCTATATTTTCCACTATTTAATTTTGTGTGGTCTATATACTACACATGATTATATTATATGAGTAAAATCCTTTAATTTATCTATATTCATATCTTTATATCATGATCCTTCTTTCACGGGGTGTATGATTCATATGTTACCGAATTTGTAATGGAACATTTTACCCACTTCTTTTAAAAAGAATTATTTTTGTTATGTATTTAAATTTACATCTTATTATGTTGGGATATGTTCCTCTATATCTTTATTGTGGTAAATATTTATGTCCAAGTGATGAGATACCAGTTTCTCCTTCATTAATTCATTTTCTAAATTTTAGCGTGATGTCGTTAGGCTGTCAAATTTCTCTAAGTGAACTTCTTCAACCAATTTCAATTATTTGGTTTAATCTTATACTTCTTGATAATGTGTTGTTGTGAATATGTTTGAATAACTTCTGATTGTTTCACACATAATATCCAATTATATTGACTATATTCTTATTTTTCAAACATTATTATATATTTTATTTATCCTAAATCTAATGATAACATTTTTATTAGGGATTTCATATCAATTTCCATTTCATTGATAATTCATTGTTGTTATACACCAATTCACTGTTATGAGGTTTATATACTATCCTTCAGAATATTATATCATTAATCCATCTATTCACATTATTATATAAAGTTCTGATAATATGTTATTCCTCAATTATTTGTATTCAAGCATCTCTCATTCTGTTAAAAACTCATTAACTAAAATATTATTTAAAATGATTTAAAAATTTATTCATTAAAATATTTCTCATTAATTTTCATGTTTGGAAAATATTTTATATGATTTATTTATATGAAAATTAGTTTTTTCAAATGATAAGTCATTTAACAGAATCATAGTGGTATGGGACACTTTGATTCAAAAATCATTTTATTAAATGTTTTAAATGTTTTTTAAAATGATTTGATAAATTATTGTTTATCTCAATATTTTGATTTGATATATTGTGATTAGAATGTGGAAAATTTATCATCCATTTATACTTGTGCTATGTGTTATGAATATGTTATGGTCATTGGGCATTGGTTATGTATAAGGGTGGTTTCATTATAAATCGATGGCGGGTGAGCCTGAGATAGCTCTCCAATGAATTGGGTAAAGCGACAGAGGTAAGCTTTAATGTTTCTCCAAAGTGATTTAGCAAATATAATGTGATGGGTATTCCAAATGTGACTCCCTATGTAGCTATGATATCTATAATGTATGTATGTTATGAATTCCATATATTATCATTATGATTTTTGATTTTTATATGTTATTCATAAATCATATGATTTCATGTGGTATGTTATAATTGAAAGTATAGATTCATTTATTTGTATTTATTGATGGGATAATGATCATTTTCATTATTTTATATCCCTAACTGAGCCTTTTATGCTCATCCAATGTTCTGATATGTTTTTCACAGGACATCATGATTAATAGGGTCAGGAATGAGATCATGGAAAAGTCATGCTGTCTAAAACATAGAACTAGACATGTCTCTTTTTTCCTAGATTTATTATTTTATGAAAAATGGATACTGGGTAATACTGACTACTTGTAATATTCAAGTTTTTATATAATTGTTATGGCCTATTTATCTAAATCATTTAAACTAAAATGATCCCCAGTGTGAATTCATGACATAATTCAAGATTACATAATGTTTAAGGGTGTGTCCCTCTAACCAAATTATCCACAACATAGCCCGAGAAGCTAACACTCCACCATGATGTAGTCGGAGAAGCTGATACTCCACCAAATAAATATAGATTGATTTTTTTGATGGTTTAGGTTTAACATCATAGATTGCAGGACAAACTACCAGAAAAAACCAGATCTTCAATATAGAACAATTGAAATAGAAGAATAATCTTCATTGTTGATAATACATCATTATTTATAAAAATAATCAAATACATTAGAAAACTTTTTGTCAGGATTTTGTCTTCATTAAACCAATGGGGAATAAGAACGAACAAATAATTTAATTTTTCTCTTCAAAATAATTGAGATTCAGTATGAATATTTCCAGTGCCTTCTTTTTAAGAGAGTATTTCCATCCCCAGTTTTACTAATTTGTGCTCATTTATTTCGGAATATATATATATATAGAATAAATATCTAATATTTTTAACAACATTATTGTTCCCTAGTATACCCAAAATAAATAAAGCTAATAGCTTCATAAATATCCCAAGAATAGAATAGCTTTGATTCCTCTTTATTCATATAGAATAAATCTCTAATAAATTCATTCAAAATAATTTGAATAACTGCTTTAATAATATCTTCATATTAAAATCAACATTCAACAATGTAAAACTAATGTTTAAATCCATTCAAACCACTCAAAATATAGTGAAAACAGTTGAGGGAAACCAGCAACACAATTAATAATTTATTTTTAAAATCAAAAACAATCAACGGGATTCGTAATGACTCATATAAATATGAATTATTTAATCGATTACATAGAAGCCAATTAATTTTTCATAAAACAGCTTTATAATTATCATTAATATGGAAAATACCATTATTGAAATCACAAAAAATATCACAGATTTAAAAATTCCATCATAGAAATGTCAAATGTTGGGTTCCTAAATGTATTGAAATAATATCAAAATTAGGATTACACAATATATCATATAGTTCTTTTGTATATTTTAGGGTACATTTTCATAGCACCGAGATTCGTTGCATAGAGTAGGGTTCCATTTCATAGTATACATTTCTTACAATTTTATGGTTTCTGAGCCATAATTTCATCTTCTTGTTTCATAGTGAACAAAATTAATGTATGTATTATGATCTATACATTATTAATTTTTATTATAAGGTTTAATACAAATGTATCATTGATTAACCATATGTTCAATTTCCAAATTGTAGTGAATGAATATTACTTCCAGATTCCATCACATTATTTATATTCCTTAAGTTTATCTATCAATGAATGTAGGTTTTCCGGTTATTATTAAAATTTCTCAACATAGGGATGATAGTTCATAATATCTTTTTTTAAATGTAGGGATCAATCCATACATTATACATAAAAAGGTTTTGAAATGTATTTCCCAAAAATGTAATCAACATAAATTCAGACTTCACACAATTTATTTATCCCTTTATCATCTGATTCATCCTTAATCACAAAAGATTTATGATTGAGAAATCATAATATATTACCTATTGTTTAATAACCTAATCAATATTACATCAACATCTCCATATATCTTCAAAGAACAGAAGAAATAACATTCTGTAAAATTGTTGAAGGGAAACTACATTCACAATCTTCGATGAATTTATTGACCATAGAAACCAATTTTCTGAATTTGATGTGAAATAATTTAATCAAGATAAAATTATCAATTTTCATCTCTCTAGGTATAAAGTAATTATAAAATCTATAGAACATATAGTAAAATTAATAATATATGATTTAAATTTGTTCACTATAATGATTTAATTTTAATTTATAAATTATTTTTATTTTTTAGAGTATCATAAAATCATTTTCAAGCATTCAAATAACATAATTACATATGGATAATTGAAGTAACTATCTATTAGTATAATAAAAAAATATGTTTAATTTATCTTGAGATATTATCATCATTCTAAATTTAAATTACGACCATACTATAATATCACATGAATAACTTGTAACAGATTTATTGATTTGTTGTACAATAAAAACCATTGAATTGTATTTCAACAGAAAAGATGAAATGAAGATAATATACAAGTCTTTCAAATGTAGTAAACACTATAATAGTATGATCAATATATCATTAGATATAAAATATATACTTTGACAAGTTAATTTGAAACACATAATTTTTTTTGAAATAAAGATTGATGGGTTGATGTAATTAACAATACTAAATAAAAATGAGAATGCACATGATCAAATCAACAATCTTGTTAGTTTTGAAAATTAATAAATCCAAACATTTTATAAACATTTCTAACCCTTTATATAAAAATAAAAAATTTGTATTCATGAAGAAAATATATTTAACACTTTTAAAAAGAATATGAATTAAATAATATTTGTACCAGAGAATGAATTTAAAATTTGAATAAAAAATCATCCGCCAAAAAAATATTTACAATTAGACAAATTGAATGTTTCTTAACACATTTACTAAATGAAAAAAATTTCATAATATTTATAAATTTGAAAAAAATTACATAATATTTGAAAAGAAAATTTTAAAAATAAAGGAAATTTGAAAAGTAATTTTTTAGTGGAAAATTATTTAATTGTTGAAAAGTAAAATTTTAAAATATACTATATTTAGTAATAAAAATATATATCAAAAAGTTGTGTTATTTGAAAACATATTCTAAAAACATACGTTAATATAAAGTCCCCCTAAATTCAAGATATTATCAAAAAGGTAAAAATATATAATCAAGGATCCATGAAATTGTATAAAATATTATTTATTGAATAGAATAGAATTTCAATGAATATATTAAACCAAATTATTCATTAAATAATAATCAAAAATTTAAACACCGGATAAAACTTTAATATTACTCCACCTAAGACCTATCATAAATATTTATGATAATTTATAAATGTAAATAAATAATTTTCAAGGAATTTAAGTAATTTATTTTCTTAAAAAATTTAAATATGTAAATAAATTATTAATAAAAATAATGATGTATTTTATTATAATTTATTTTAAAAATTTAATTAATTTACATAAAATAATTTAAAATATATCCACTGAAATTAATAAATAGGGTTTTCAATGAATTTAATTTATATTTTATGTATGTTATTAATGACCAATACATTTTAATATTATAATATAATAAACTATAACAAATAGAAAATTGATTAATTTAGCACAAGTAATTAATTTAAATAATAAATAATTAAATACATTCATGCATGAAAGATTACCATCTTTATTAATTCTTAATAAAGGGTTCGATGGTTAATAAAAAATAAATTAAATAAATGAAATAATTTCATTCATAAGAATATATTGTTAAATGATTTAATTTTTTACGAATGAGATAAATATTTAAATATAGTGAAATAAAATATAAAAATTTTCTCCCTCGGTATAACATAGTTAGTTCATTTAAATTATATATTAAAATTGATAAAAATAATTCTTGGATTAACTTTTCAATCTAAAATTATGTTTCTATTTATCAAAATAAGAAATAAGAATATAATAAATTTCCACAGTTTTCAAAAAGACACTTGATGATATAAATTTGATGTTCAGTGTCACATACCTTCAATATATGAAATAAAAGTTGTCTTTAGTACCCATATACTTTTGTATCTAGTAGTTCCCGTAATTAATGATTTCGGTAATCAAATATGATTCTTTTGATTAAAAAATTTACAATTAAATATATATAATGACTTTGAATAAAAAACATAAATGACACCACAAAATTGAGTTTTTCTAAAAATAATAGTCATTAGAATAATGTTTTTAATACCACTATAACAACATTTAATAGAATACATGCTTTTATTGTTGGAGCTATGAATGAAATTATTAATAATTTTGGGATTTATATATTGCTACCAGTACCAAGTTATTCATTGTGAATTCAATTTTTACTTAGATTTTGATTCACATAATTTCTCCCTCTATGAGAATACTTTAATCTTACCTGACATTATCAACTTCATCAAAAATTAAATTCATTTTATATTCCTATAGATCACAAGAAATTTTGGAAGAATTTGATCTTAAATCAGTAATTTATTTTGACAATATTTTAAATCAAACAAAATAGCCATTTGATTTTCTACGATTTTCATTGTCATTGTTAATATGAAATAATATTAGATTTATATACATTCAGCCCTTTTTATTTGTATGTATATATCATTTTTTCTTTAAGCAAAGCATAGTCAAGACTCAAATGACTAATCATTTTACAAACATAGCATAGGCCATCTTTTTCTTTATTCAACTTCAATTTCACTTTTCTACTTTTATAAAACATGAAAAAACAAATTAGCAAGATGTGGTAGCTCATTACTTGAAACCGAATGAATAAAATTTGAATCATAAAATTCATCTATCGAAATAGATGCTGATATTACATTCCACATAGAAGGTAAAAAAAAGTATCTATAATCCCCAAGATGGTTCTGGAATTAGAATTCCCAAGGAAGAAGCTATTTTCTTTTTCAAGACTCAAAAAAAGTATCTATCAGCATCCATTGAGTGAAGATATTTTATTTTTCATAGACATAAGATTTTTATCTTATTATTTCATCTCTTCTTCGTACTTTATCATTATTTACAATCTATTATTTTATCTTTAATTCTATCACTGGTGTGGATTTCCAAATAGCTACAGATATTACATTCAACATATAAGGTAAAAACAAGTATCTATAATGCCCAAGTTGGTTCTGGAATTGGAATTCCCAAGGAAGAAGAATTAATAACAGCTTTTGTTAAAATTCCATTCATCTAATTTATCCTCTCAAATTCCCACAACCTAAATCTGTCAAATATTAGTTATAAATTATAGTATTTTTGTTTTCTAACTTTTTATGTTCCTTGATATGAAAACAAAATAGTCTTCAACAACTCATTGGTAGTATCACTTTATGAAACATGATTACATTCCTCTGGTTCAATACCACATAAAATTGCATTCATGGCTTTAGAATTAATATCATACCCAGATTCCACTGCACAATCCCACTTTTCAAGTTATCGATATACTTTATAAGGATTTTCAATGTTCATATAAACTTTAAGACAGTTATTTTCTAAATATACAGTCATGAGATATTTCTGATATCCATAATTATCACCATTAAGATAAATTGAACGAATTATCAACATACCAATTTTGAAAATCAATTTTTATACTGACGTAGAGCATCCATGGTGCTGGAGAAGTCAAATTTGTTATCCTAATAATAAAATTTTTTATGATATAAGACCATGAAATAATTTTAATTTATATTTAAAGTATCATTGATTATTTTTAGGGTAAGATACTAATATTATAGTTATATAACATAGGTATTATACAAATTATTGTGTAAATATTTTGTATGGACATAAAATTAAAAATAACATATTAAATTTTTTTTCATATTATTGATGTGAGTTAAAATATATATTTAACTAATACAAATAAATATGTTTAAAAAAATTAATTAATGATATTTTTGGGTAACTTGATGAGATTATGTCCTTTATAAGATTTTTTTATAATATGTCAAACATGTACAACACTTGTTTTTGATAAATGTAATTTATTTAATACGTTTTTATCTAGAATATATGTTTGACTAAATTTTATTTTAAAATCCTAAAGATTTAACTTAATAATGGTAGTTGTTTTTTAAATTATATGGAGTCAATAATTTCCATAAATTCCTACACATCGTTAATGTAATAATTAATTAATTATTGGAAAAATGAATTAAACTATATTAAATCAATTAAAATAAATTAATTATTAGTTAAATAATGTAATAAAAATATTATAGATTACCTTGAAATGTTATGTCTCTAATAATTTTTTTTTTCTAAGTTATATACCTTAACACGATTTTGTTAAAGTGACTGTAATGAATAGTTATAAAAATTTTCATTAATTATATTTGACAACAAATAATGTTTTATTAAATGATATAAAACTATTAAATATTATAAATATATAAATTTTATTCAGATAAGGTTGAAAATATCAACTATGATATATTTTTTGATATTTTATCATTTTATATTCTATATATTAACCCTCAAAGTGTAAAAAATTCATGTTGTCATTATAAGAGTGAAATGGGATAAATATGTGTTTAACCACAATATAAGCGTAGAAATGCAGTCAAAACGTATATAATATTTATTTTATAATGATATTTTTGAACTATAATTATATTTTATTGAAAATTAATAAGTTTGGATCCATTGTTTATTAAATTTTATTTTATTTAAATTTATTATTTTGAGAAACTCCAAGAGACGTCCTCCAATATTTTATAAAATGGATACTCTTATTCTGATTTCAAAACACTTCAGAACCCTTTTTTTTACCAAATAACTTCCCAAAATCATTACACACGTATTATAGGTCTTGTTATAGGAAGAATACCTCTCTCATTTGACTTAATGAGCTAATAAAATGTGGTTTTCTTAAGAATGGGTATGGGTTTTATCTGTATGTTTTAGTTTTGTTAATTTTTCCACATCCCTAAAAGATTATTCAATAACATTAAAATAATAAACCCCTTAACACAAATATAATTAGATGATATAATTTTAGTATTATGGAATCTATCTGTCTCCTCTTCTATCAAATTTAAAAATAATTGTCCGTTAAAGTGTTCCATGAACTACCACCTCACGAACTGATGATGTGATTTGAATAATAGTCTATAAAGAATCATTATAATGATCTAAATAATGTTTATAAATAATATTATTGATTTATTTATCATTTATAAATTATTATGTATCATTAACATTCTTACCTTTCTGACCATAGAAAAAAAAAATTTGTGTCTATGATTAGATTACCATCCCTAGGAATAGATGTATTTTGTTTTTCATCACCACATCACATTGATGATATTTATAAGTATATGTAATGAATTAATATTGTAATTATGATATTATGATAATTTTTTAAATATATAATATTTCTTACATTCATTATATAATGTCTGTTGAAAACGGAATTGTTACTCATCTGAATGTTTGACATACCATATCCAATATTGTAACACAATTTATTTTTTAGAACAATATTTAATGGATCGATATTAAGTTATAAATAATTCATAAAAATTATAATTATCTTTTTAATATTATTCAGATGATGATTTGATTATGTAATTTTTTACCATAGTCAACCAACCAATGTTATTTTATACTTAATTACCGAATATCCTCAAAACACCTGATGGGAAATTAAATGACTAGGTTACAATATATACACGGTATTACGTTATATAAATTGAATAATGAATTTGAAAATTTTTATTAATCAATTATAAAGTTATCATATCATTATTATTCATAAATATGAATATAATATGTGAATAACCAAACTCAATATAAGAGATTTTCCTTCAAAATCCACCTTTTAAACTTCATCATTCAATTATTTATACAAATGTCAAAAGGAATATTTTTTAACATATAAAAAATGAGTTGATTTTTACTCTATCATGATACATCATTGATTTTATGATTTCCTTATAACATTTCATGGTAAATATTAATAAATTTTTTCTTAATTATGTGTGTATTTAATATATATTAAATCTGACTTTTAAGGAAAAAAGCATTTGGATATATGAAAGTGATTTTTATATGAGTTTAAAAGAATATTCAAGGGATTATTTTCATGATATGGTCCTTGTAAATTGATTATGAAGGTTTTATCACCATTATAGCTCAGGGGTGAGCCTGTTATATATTTGGGCACACCCAAAAAACACATTAATGCATTAGGTAATGAATTTTTTTTGATAATTATATTAGATGTCATCATGATGTTGTTTGAATTTGTAAGGTTTATTATAATGCTTATTGTAAGGGTTATGTAACAGTTCAATGATGATTATTTCACAAGGAATATAAAATATTTTTCTATTCTTTATAATTATTTTTCTAGGTTATCATTTGATTTCAATAGGTTTTTTAATGAATTTTTATAATTAAAAATAATTATATTTTAAGATGAAACCATTTTTTTTATGAAATGATTTTTCATATGTCTGTATTTATTTCATTTGACATAAATATTTATTATTTATGTCCTATAATTTGTTTTATTTCACATAAAAAATATTGAAATGTTTTTTCACATGGTTTAAAAATGTGTAAGAGAAAAAAATAAGTCATCTTAAATGTGTTAATGATATTTATTGAGAATAAAATATTCTTTTAGTGTTTTTTGTTGGAAGAATGTATAATAATAATATCTATTTACTTGTAATTTTTTGGTTTATTGTTTATTCATTTGGTTTGTTAGGAGTTATTATTTGAGGATAAACATTTTTTCATTTTATTTATGTAATTTCGATAGTCATTTAGAAACTATAAAATTTATATGATCATTTATTTTGTGATAACTTTAGGTAATAGAAATCGGGAAAATATTTTATATCAAATAGATAACCATGGGATGAAAAGTTTATTTATTGATTAATTAATTAATTATATTTTCGAAGTATATAACAATAATTTTATTGGAGAATTATGGGATTAGACAAAATATAATATTATGGGATTTTAGTTTTGGAGTAATCGATGAATTATATTTTGGAATAATATATAAGTTATTGTGTGTTTAGAGTGATTTTGTTAATTTAGGGATATGATTACCATATCTTAGAGATTATTTGATTAGGGGAATTACATTTTTATATGAGACATATAGAGTGACTGATGATATTTCAGAAGATAAATGTGAAATTTATCATAGAAGTCGATGTGATGATAACGTTTAGAATTTTGGATTTGAAAATTAGTGTTGAATGTTTAAGAGGAATTTTATGGCTAGAAGATTGTTGAATAATCTATGTTTAATTTTTCTTAATTATTTTTGAATTTGAGATATTAACATAGTTTATTTTCATAAAATGGTTTAATATTTTTTGAGAATTATTTTATCATGTTCTTTCCATTTTGGTTTTGGTTAATGTATAAATATAGAAGGAATATATTGTTATCATTTTTTGGATTGTTTGATCCATTTATGATTATTTTATTGCGTCATGATATTAAAATTCTTCTTGAATTCACATCATTTGGTGACAAATATTATATTTTGTTGTAGATTTACTAATTAACGACACTATGGTTTCCAAGAAAGTATATTTCATTATGTTACTAGTCCAGGTAGTAAAATAAATCCTAAATACTAATAAAAGTGTTTAAAAAATATTATTTATTTATATTTTTTATCGATAAATCAATTGCATTTTTTTCCATCATAGTGTTACGATTTTGTGATGGTATACATTCTCATGTCAATGATCTCTATCACTATATATTAGACATTGGGAGTGAATTTTCTAGTCCATATCCCTATTTTCAATTCCAATTTAAATTAACATACATGGAAACGTAGTATGTTCATCTCGATATGACTTTTTTCTTTGCATTAATTCATTTCCAATGGATAATTACTAATCCTTTTTTTGATGTGGGTGTTCAAAAATGGTTTTTTCAATATTCAAAATTTGGTTACCATGCATGGGGTGAAAATTATGAGGAATCGACTTTAAAGGGGTGGTATATTTTAACATCACAATAATTTTTAAGGAAAAACTATATTAGATAGATTAATATATAAGACACATCGAGATTAAAAAAACAAAGAAATATTTATTATTGAAATACGATAGTTATAACATATCTGATAAATTAACGAGTATGAATAGTATTAACCATATTATGAAATATATATATAAATATATATTTAAATTACCTACTCCATAAAATCAATGATTAACTCTTATGAAACATTTACACAATTTTTAGTTATTTTATGTTATAGAAATATATTTTCATCAAAAAATAGGCTTTCATTATTTTTTATGAGTGAATATTATAACCAATTTCTAAATAATTTAAAAAATTATATTTTATAAAAATAATTTTTCATTTGAAGCAAAATATGAACATTATTTAATAGTGAAACATTTTTATCTTTCTAAAAGTATTGATTTTATATTCAATAGTAAAAAATACAAATTTGTTTAAAAAAAACTTTTTTTTAGAAATTTTTTAGGATATATTTTAATATTAAATAGATTCAATGAAAAATTAGTTATATTATATTATAAATAAATAAATTATTTTCATTGAAAATATTAAAATATTTTAATTTTTTTCCAATAATTTTTTAAAAAGAATCATGAATTTTTATGAATTAATGTATTTTTATAAGAGGTTTTAGTCATGTTTCTAAATCTATTGTAAACATATTTTCAATAACTTATCATAATATAATTTAATAACAAGGATTTTTAATATCCACAAATCGAAATCTATTGTTGGATGATTTTTTTATATTTTTCTAAAGAATCAAGATTTCTAGTGAATAATAAGAAATATTTTTTTCATGAAATAAAATATGTTTTATGATATCTCCATGACATATAAATAATATAAATATTTATAAACATTATAAAGGAATTTTTTGGATAAAATAATGTATATATATAATCCTTAAATAATTTAAAACATATAGAATATAATTTATTCCAGAATAAATATGAAAATCATTTTCATTGCTCACACACAACCTACACAACATTGGAGTAATAAAAGTTCATATACTAAAAATTTTCAGGATTAGATACGTCATTTTGTAACTTCAAGATAAAATATTATGTATTATTTTTGAATTTTATGGTTTTAAATGAAATTTTGAGTCATATAATAAGTGGATTATCCAAATTAAGGTACAATTCCTATGTAAGGCCATCAAAGCCAAAATAGAAAATTAAATGTATATTACTGATATATAAGTAAGTTAAAATAAATATTTAAATAATTTAAATTTATATTTTATTTATAAAAATATTATTTTCATTATTTAATTTTATATACAACATTTTTGGGCCACTTGGATGAGATAATGAGCTTTATTGTCTTTAATTAAATGAAATTTCAAACACATCACCCATGTTATTTTAATAAGTTTCATAATTATAATATGGAATTTTATACAAAATGATAATTAAATAAATAATGTATTAATTGAAAAATAAATTAAATTATATTAAAAATTATAATAGATATAATTTGAAACAAATGATGTTATCAAATAATTTCATTAATTATATTAAGAAGTTTATATAAATTTTATTGAGTTTCTTCAAATTTTATGTTTTATATTAATATTATAAATTTGAATGTAATGAATACTTTTAAAAAGTGATATTATTGCAACATTATATTAAATAATTTTTTATTAGATGATAGAAAATTTGTAAAAATATTAAAATATTCAAAGTAAACAGTTTAAGGTTGAAAAAATAAAATATGGAACAGCTGTTGTTGTTTTACCATATTATAGTATATATATTAACCCTTAATGTGTAAAATTACATGTCATCACGAGAAGACTTAAGGTGGTTTAATAAGGGATAAATCCAAAAAATAATGTCTTAATTAGGGATAATAAAAATGAATTTATTACTTTGGGTATTTGGACCCATATTAACATTATATTATAAATTAATAAGTTTTAATCATTTTTTATTAAATATTATTTTAGATTAATTTGTTATTATGATAAATTCCAATAGTTCCCCTACCCTCTCTTATAAAACAACACATGTTCTTCTCATTTTTGCACACAAAAGAAACAAGTAATATTGGGAATTGCATAAAAGAATTCATTGTTATAAAACCTCCCCACATTAAATGTGTATTTTTTTAATGAAAAATACATATCTTAAAGGTCATAAGGTGTTAAGAGAAAAAATGTTTCCAAATATGAAATATTGTTTTTTATGCATGTTTTACTCTTGTTTCTTCTTCTACATCACTAAAACCTTGTTAAACAATGATAAAATATTAACTAAATTATCCTAACTATATTTTAATTTCATTATGTTTGTGACATGATTTATATCCATCTTATATTCCATCAAATAAAAAATTAATTTATCATTCATGTTTACGATGAAGTACAGCCTCACGCAGTATTGTAATTAGTTTTACGTAAACATTTCTTGAGACTAGTTATCATGATGGAAATAATTTTTATATATTTTTTTCATTACAAAATTATAATTCTTCATATATAATATATAATTTATATTCATGCAATTCCAATTAAAATAAATTATAATGTTGTTCGTGTGTACGTGTGGATTACCACCTCCATAAAGCGATGTGATTCTTTTTACATCACCACATCACATTGATGTCATATATAAGTAAATATGAGGAATAAATATAATATATATGATATTATTATAATCATGTAATGTTAAAATATTAATTATGTATTTTATAAAATGATATTTGGAAAACGTACACATTATTAATGTGTATGTACGACCAACCGTCTCTAAGATTTTACCAAAATTTATTTTTGGAAATAATATATAATGAATGGATTAAAAAGTATAATTTATTAATAAAATTAAAATTATTTAATGAATATAATTATATATATTATATAATTATGAAATGTTTGAGTATAACTACGAGGCAATTTTTTTGGACATAATAACCAAATATTTTCAAAACACCCAATGTGAATTTAAATGAACAAGTATTTATATATAACATGGTAATGTCTTATATAATGAGAAAAATTATTTTCAAAACTGTTTTTAATAAAGTATTAAAATAACCAATGTTTATTATTTATCAATTTTGACAATTTATTTAATGAGTCAAACTCAAGGTAAGGGACTTTCATTTAAAATTGATCTTCTAATGTACCTTTTGAAAAACCTATTACAAAATTCAAAGGAAATATTTTTATAAATTATACAAGATGAGATTATTTTCCAACAACACCGCACCTCAATTATTTTACTAATACATTATATTTTTTCATTGTTATTTTTAAAATAAATGTTTCCCTTACTATGT
This sequence comes from Viscum album, assembly GCA_963277665.1. Classification (NCBI taxonomy): domain Eukaryota; kingdom Viridiplantae; phylum Streptophyta; class Magnoliopsida; order Santalales; family Viscaceae; genus Viscum; species Viscum album. The sequence goes on along the minus strand of OY728133.1, from coordinate 962,288,342 downwards.
GCACAACCAAGGAAGCATATATGTGATTTTTAGGAAAATAATATTTTAAAATTTAAGGGAGTTTTTTACATTGGATTAATTTTTTGAAATGGTTATATTCATGATAGAATCCTTTGTAATTTTTTACATAAGTTTTATACCAATTATATGTCATGGGTGTGCATGTTATATCATTGGGGGTTCCTAGATAGTTCTTGTATTCAAGTGAAATGATTTTCTCCTTCGGGGAAATAAACTAGAGTTGGTTGTATAGTTCTTCTAATTTTTTTGCTGTTCTAGTATGGTTTCCATTAGTGTTATGTCATTATTATTTCCCAAGGAACATAAATAAATTTTTATTATTTATAATTAGTGATCATGGTAATTTTTAAATTTAAAAATGTAAGATAATTATTTTCCATCTAGAGAATTTGATTCCGTTTTCGGATAGAATTTTAGGTTTTAAGAAATTGTTTTCCATTTATTTTCATATATCTCACTTAACCAATAGATTTACTATTTTATATTCCTTACTTAGATTTCAGTGCTTCCCCATGTTTCAAAATGTTTTCATCAGTTTCAATTATGTTTAAGAGAAAATAATAAGTGAAGTTAGAATATGAGATGATATGTCATGAGAATAAAACAAGATTTATAATGTATTTTTTTTTTGAAAAAATGGATTCTAAGTATAAGTTTTCATTTTTAATTTATGGGTTTATTATGTAATATTTTTTCTGAATTCTATAAATCCCTAAGAGAAAAAAATACTTAGGATTGTAAGAAATAGAATTATATATCAATTATCGAAGAATATATAATTCATAAGGCTGGGTGATAACAATTATTCCCAACATTGGTAATTACTAAAACAATGTAATTTCAAAAATTTATCACTCATTTTGTAATTACCCAAAAGAAAGAAATTAGATTAAATATATCCCCATTGTAAAATAAAATATTTCATGATTAATTAAATACATTTTTTAAAATCCTTATTTAATGTATCATATATTAATGTTAAATTTAATGTACCTTGAATGGAAAAAATTTAAATATATATATTATCAACTTAAATTTACGTTTTCTGAAAAAAAAAAATTAACAATGTAATCAATAATCATTTATGTAAGGATAAAAATAGTTGAATCTTCCCCCATGGTAAAAATGTGTGTATCCTTAATCAAATAGTTTCATGTTTAAAAAAAATTTCTTTCATTGAATGTCTACTTTGTGAAAGATATTGATTTAATCCTTTATACGATTTAATAATATTTAGTTTGCAATATAAATTGATAAATATGTCAACCGAATCAAATAATAACATATATAAATATTTCAAATTTTACCAACAATTAAATAATATTCTAGTGCACCATATATAAAACAAATATTACATGTTCACAATCACTAAAAATAGAATATTTATGTGAATAATACTAATCCCTATAACTAGTGTAGAATAATTATTCTTATTGACCAATAATATAATAACATGTTATTATAATATTAAATTACAAACTAACAGAACTAACAGTTTTAAAATTTTCACTAAGGAATATTTTAGTCCTCAATGGAGAACTTTTTGACCAAAAATAGAATCCATGAACAAATTAATAATAAACCTATATTTTAATATTCCAATATCCTAAATTCATATTTAATTTTACCAATCCTAGTTTACAAAATAATTAGAAAAGATATCAACTAGTTGATATTTGTTTGGAATATATTAGAACAAATTTCTCCCTTTTCAACACAGATAATAATAAAATGATATCTTGATTATATATTAATTATTCTTGAATGATGTCATTTATTGTTTCAAATTTCAATAGAATTTGAATAATAAATAAAATAAGTAATTTTCAAAAAATAAACAAAAATTCAGATAGTGTTTTCTTAATCCAATGGGAATGTGATAAAACCATTCATAAAAAATATATCAACCTAATGATGTCGATAATTTGGCACAAATTTTATTCATAATAATATATGATACTTTGAATTTTGCAACGATAATTCACATATCACATGTATTTTTCTATCTATTTTCCAAACATAAACATTTTTAAAAAAATTTAACTGAAAATAGATTTATCCAGTATAATATTAACCAAGGTTTAAAAACCATTACCATATTTTATGATTAATTTTAAATCTATTGAATGGATTTCACAATGACTTATTTGAAAGCATGTAAAACATCTAAAAAACAGAATCTGACTTCAAATAAATCAAATATAGAAAGTAACAAATCATTCATATATAAATTTTTATGTAAACTAAATTTCGACACAAATAAGAATACATTTTACATAATGTACTAATATAATTTGTCTAAATTTTACGACTAGAAAATATAAATATATTAATATGTTTCTTATCATACATTTATTTCTTTTAAAATATTCCACTAACTCTTTCAAAAGTATTCAGTAAAAGGGAGAATTTATTTTTATAATAAAATATTTCATTTTAAATAGTCATTAATTGAAAAAATTCTTGATACAATGAAACATTTGATGGTTGGATTATAATATTAGCCTCATATATTTTATTAATTTCGAAAATATATTTTTTTTTGGAAAAAAATAGTGCATATACATTTTCCTTTTGAAAACAATTTTTGAAGTAAAAAAATTGAAAATCATCCATTCTAATATATTTAAGGATTACTAAGGAAATTTTTTTATTTAAATATGTTTTAAACATGATTAAAATACCTATTAATTTCATAATTACTATTAATATATAACTTATAATTCCTTGGAAAAGATACCATTAGAAATAAATTTTTCTAACTATTTAATGTATATTATAACCACCAAAATATGAATAATCTAATAATACTCTAATAGGTTTGAACCATGAAACCCAAAAAAATTAATTTATAAAAATATATTACTTATTAAAGACAATATATATGAGTTAATAATTTATTTAAATTTGTTAAAAAATTTCAACCTTCATCTAGTTTATTACTAAAAATACATTTAGATCAAATGACTTGATTATCATTATGATGTTCATCTAAATACAAAACATTAATTCTAGATAACTGATTTATCTTTTATGGTATATATAATATCTAATTTTAATAAATTATATATACATAAACTATTTGATGTAAAATATTACAAATAAACTCATGTTAGGAATATAAATTCCTGAAATGTTTTTTGGATTAAAATCGTAAATTAAATGATTTTATTACTTTGTTAAAAGTGTGGTTTTATAAATTTTCCATGACTTTCAATAATATTGTCTCTCCCCCTAAACATGTGTATTGTTATTTGGTTATAGAAAATTTTAATATATTTTCTTTAAACTATTTTTCATTTTTCTTCAAATCATCATTCATTTATACTGAAATATATTCATTAAATTCGACATGTATAGAGTCATTTACTACTAAATATATTTAATTTTATAATCTAAAAATTTTATTATATTTTTAGTAATATAGAAAATAAACATAGTTACATTTTGATACAATTTTTTTAGTGAATCTTTATAACTAATAATATAATTGTGAAATCTAAAAAAATTTAAATATCAAAAATTTTGTTATCTTCATTCCCCAAGATCATAAAGTGTTTTATTTAAACATTTTCATAATATAATTATCTTTTAAAAATAAAAATTTGTGTCTAAATGTATCATCTAGATATTTGAAAATAATTAAATCATGTTTTATTGTGTGTGTGGGAAACCCAAAATAATTATTATAGAAGAAAATAAAATACAAAGTCAATTTATTATATTTATTTTCAAATAAATTCACCTTCTTTAATATCATACGATGCACACAACACATGGTTTAAATGAAACCCGACACCCTAATAAAATATTATAATTTAAAAATACACATTATAACATATCCATTAAATTGGTGTATATGACTATTAATAACAAAAATATGAACCTGATATATAAATATATTGATTAGGTTTAAAATAAGAATCATTTGAATTTTAAATGAATGTAATATAAAATTTTTTTGCAAAAAAGAGAAACAGTCACGCTTTATACACATAATTCAGAATTATTTTCTAAAAATTTTAAATAATATATTTCTTCAATAGAAAATAATTTTTATAATAATCGTATAAAAAATATCATTAGTTTTTTTATTATAATAGAAATTGTTATATATTTGGTGATTAGTGTAAGATAAATAATATTAATTCAAAACTGCCTTTTATTTTAAATTATTTATATATTAAAAGTATATTTTAAATATATTTTATAGTATAATCATTTTAATTATATATCTATTAATCTCATTTTTATCATTAGGATCATTTTAATATTCATTTTTGAAATAAAAATTTCTTATAATTAAAGATATTTTATATTTGAAAACATGTTTCTTCATCATATGTTCGATATTAATTATAAATTAAATTTTTTTACTTATTTTAATGGAATTTGGAAAATTTTATTCAATATTTGGAATAATAATAATTTATAATATCTAATAACTCCAAGTAAATTTTTGAATGTATTTAATGGTCAAATAAATATAAATTAGTTATGATTATTATTGAAACAATTTCTTTATTCTGAGTTTAAAATAAGAATTAAGTGGATAAAAATGACTCTGAAATTTTTTGAAACACATTTTATGGCCATATTTAAACATAATCATAATTAAGAATCAATAATAGTCTATTTTTAAACTAATTTCGTATATATAACATGGGTACACCCTTTTATTTTCTAAAATTAGATATTTTCCACCCACCTCTCTTATAAAAGGCAGAACCACTCATATCTACTTCACACAATAAACCCCTTTTGGTTCAAAAAATCCTAACTAAATCACATCCCAACATATATTTAATCATTCGATAAACCTTGTGTTGGTCATAAATAAATTCTATGAATAGTTTAGGAATATTGTTAAGGAGGCGGTCTGAGAAGAGGTAAAATTCCTAACTATAAATTTTTATTTTATTTATTCTTAGGCCTCATTAGAACATTATCTATTAATTTTTATATAAGAACAGAATAATATACCATATACTAAGTGGTTAGTATTATATTTAAAATAACTATATCAATCTCATATTCCATCAACATTTAAACGATAGCATCGCTCGTGTGTATAGATGATTTCCACCTCGAGAACTAATGTTGAATATTTTCCATCAACACCTCTAATGATTATGTATGATGATGGATATAATATATATATATATATGTGAATTTTATTACATAATTTTACCTATTGATTCATTATATAATATATACCTTTTACTTTTCATTCCGCAAGGGAAATAATAATGTTACTCGTTTGTATGATAGACTACTACCTCATGTTATGATGGGATTTATTTTTCATTAACAAAATTAATAGTAAGTAATTATGATGAATTAAATAAATTTATGTTATATACATGAAATAAGGATGATATTTAATAAATATTTATCATCATTAAATGATCATATTTCATTTTATTTCAAACCATTTCATTCAATAAAACATGATAATGTCGTTCATGTATGTGTAGACTACAACCTACATAAAGGGATGTGAATATTTTTCATAACCACCCATAATGGATGATTAATAAAAGTATATTAAATGAAATAATATTTTATTTATGATATTTATTGTCCTTTTATGAAATGAAAATTGTAGTTACTTCATTTCCATAAAGATATTTGGAAAATGTAAATGTAACTCAAGTGTATGTATGACCTACCATCCATATCATCATAACATAGATAATTTCTCAAAAAACTAACGATTTATTAAAAAAAATAATTAATATATTAATATTATAATAATTTAATGATTATTAAACTATATATTTTTAAATAATAATGTCTTTCTCCAATATTCAAACAATCGATTTCATTTTCAACATATAAGTCAAATATCATCAAAACAGTGATACTAAAATTGATTGATTATGAAATTTCATAAAACATTATAATATGTGAAATAAATTGAATTTTAATCAGTAAAAAGGATTTTAATAAAGTAAATAATAAATATATTTTTATTATTTTGGAATAAAATGTGCACATGATGAGTTAGACTCAAGGAATAGGTTTTTTGTCTCACTTTTACTTCTGGGAGATATATTACACATGATCCTACTATTTCGTTGTTGTGATATATATATTTCAACATTGATATTTTATATAATGAATCTTTTTATATTCATGGAATTTAAATATTAATTTCGTTTCATTTATATTATGAGGATTACTATTCCGAAGTTACCGAAGTGGTAATAGTCTATTTCAAAATCTTATCATTATTCAGTAATGTATTTGTTTATTTCTCCATTGGTTGAATTATTTTTTATATATATTATAAAATAAATATATTTTATTTCCCAATGGTTACTAATGAGTTTTTATAGGTTATAGTACTATATTTTATATCTTTGGTACATACAATGATTAGGGAAATGTTATTATGAAAATATGACTTTTCTCTATCTTTAGCCAGAAATACTTTTTCATCAAAATTCTTGTTTTCTAAAAATGTATTCTTTTTTTACAAATTTAAAATTATTTAATAAATTAATTTTATTCCATTTTTTACTTTTTATATTTTTTTAATGGAATATTAATGTTGGTTTGAAAATAATGATTGTCTTTATATTACTGAAAAATGAAAGGAATCATTGTTTTAATGTGTATGATATACAAAAAATTACCCACCAACATTAAAGGTTCCTTTTCTATTTTACTAGGATATATTTAATGAAAATTTTATTCCAATTATTTCGGAATTATTTATTTCTTAAAAGGTATTCTCAAAGAACAATATTTTCAACAGTTCTTTAAAATTTCTAGTTTTCAAATTTAAATTATTATTTTCAAATAATGGGTATTTTCGTTATGAAATGTTATAAATGGTCAATAAAAATAATTTTACATATAAGAAGACATCAATTGGAGTAACATATTCTTTAATGGGTATATAATCACACAATATAATCCTTAATATTTTTCATTATGTTTAATGATTAGTTATATTGAGGATGTACTGTGTTGATATCATTCATTTTACTTTTGATTTTGTATAATTATTTTCACTAATTAGGAAATGTATTTATATTATGTATGATAGTTTAAATAAAAGTTTTATTTTTTTTATTATGATTCACCCATTTTATATTAAGAATGAATTGGACTTTTTAATTGATAGGTATGTCCTAATAATATATTACTCGATAATGCATCAGTATGTCTCGTGAGAAAAAAGAAGTTTGTAATTTGATGGGGCCTTTATCATTTAATTTTATTTATTCAAAAAAGGACTTAATAGTTTATTTTATATGTCTCTCATTATGCATTCATATATTATCAATTTATTTATTGATATTTGATGGGATTAAATGATTAGGTAGAATATAAATGACAATGATTCAAGCTCAATTGATTATTTACATTGAAATATGTGATCATCAATTATTATTCTCATATTACACTGACGTTATTGATTATGTGTGAGGTGTTTCAGTTATTTACCATTTAGTATTGATTGTTTTTATTTATTCATTGTATTTGGTGTATGCTTACCCATACTAGGCATCTGAAATCACCGATTTCTAATGTTTAACTTTCCCAACAGTACTGGGACATATTTCTCGATTGATATACTGGGATACGATATGATGAATAATGGAGTTCTAAAATATTATACATTTTTTAATTTATGAAATCAATATTAATAATAATTTTCATTATGTGTCTAGTTTATCTAGTCTACTAAACTATTAATTTCTTTAGAGTTAAATTCCTCTTATATTTTTTGACAATGTAATAAAGTAGTTATTAGTTTTAGGATATTTTGGTCAAGGTCACTATATTTTTTATTTTATGGTGTATAATAAAATCCTTGGGAACAATATTTTAGAAAATGTAGATTAGTTAACATAACCCAATTATAATCATTGATGATATGTATAAGAGGACATCCTGGTATTTTTTAAGGATGATATTATTTTATTCATATAAATAAATCCCTATGTTGATAATACATGTTGAAATGGTTCTATTAAAGATATACCTATGGATAATAACTCTGAAAAGGGGGTATTTGGAATGACCTGATCATCACTTAAGGCACAAATATGGTCCTTAATACACACATAATTTGAAAATAAAAATTTATATACGTATGATAATTCATAGTTTCTTTACATACAATTATGAATGATTTGAAAAATATGATATCCCCAAATAAACCATGTTTATTTTTATAAGAATAGTTATGCATTAATGATTCAATTTATGATATATATTTCATTAGTTTTGTGGTATTTCATTATTTGGGTTAATGATTTTATCTAATATAATTTTTTGTCATATTGTATTGGGACATTGTGTGTGGAATAAGAACCATTTAAATTAACCTTATCCCAATAGTATGAATAGTCATTTCTTTGGAGAAATTAAGATAATATTTAGAAGGTAAATATTTTCCCAAACATTGTCACCATATGAGGAAAAATTATCATGTCCTATTAAGATGGATAAATAAATCAATATGTATTATAAAATCAAAGGAATGTAAGAGAAAAAGTATATGACAGTGCTAAAAATGGATAAGTAGAAGAAGGTAAAGAATGTTTCCCCAACATGTGATACTTTTGGAAGGAAACACCTTGGTACATTCTTAAAAGTTAAAATTAGTTTTCGTCAAATGTGGAATAAAAAGGCCTCCCAGATTATGATTTCATGGGAAGGAATGAAATTAAAAAAAAATTAGACCTTAAACTCAGAAGAAGTGTGGAACTATTCCATCATATTCCCAATGATTCAAGGGAATATACCTCAGATGAATAATGGTGATCATGGTCAATATTATTTTATTGATGCAACTAAAGTTGAATGATTAACATGATTGTGTATTTAAATCCATGAAATATCAAGTAAATGTATTTAATCAATTATTTCCATGTTATTAGAATTTTAAAATGTATAAGAACTATATTTGTGTAATATTTATTAAATTATTTGAGAGTATATGTTAAATTGTAATGATGAACAAGAAATGGGATTATGTAAAAATATGGACATATTGGAAAACAAAGGATTTTGTATGGATAACCAATAATATGTTCATAATGTTTAGAAAATCATTTAATTATTATGTGATTTTTTTTGAATAGAAATTGGATAGAGGATTGATATATTATGTCATCATTTCGAGAGTTTACTATATTTATTTATTTATAGAATATAGTAGAAAACCTATAATTTAATTTTAGGAAGAAATCATGGTTTCATTGTTGTTTTATGGAAATATTAATAACCCAAATTCTCTATGTGGGAAAAACCCTTTTGAGTTATACAATTGTTCAATAGGTTTATCCATATAGGATTTCCTTTTGGGGTCATGGAGGAAGAAAGGGATTTTGGGGATTTTAAGGAGCCTGAGGAAAAAGTTTTTTGATAAGGGAATAGTGTAAAATATTATGTAAAATACAATTATTCCTATTCCACATGGTTATATTAAACCATACATGTTTTATTAGTTAATATTAGAGGGCACATGGTTTTAACCAACAGTGTAAACTAGGATGCATGCTCGTTCATGTGATGTAGGTTTTCAAACAGAGGGAAAACACGTGGATGACATAATGCTTGTATAGCCATGGCCCATGATTATGTGAGAGGGGAATTAAGTCAGATCTAGACACATAATTTTCACATGACATAGATAATGATGCCCTCAAACTGTGCAACTTGGTTTATGCTGGGGGGATACTATTTTTACAACCTCCAATTTTGTTATAGTACCATCTATCACTTATTTATGTCAAACATGTGGTCCTATTATCCTCCCATGATAGATCTGTAAGCCTTAAACCTAGTATTTGATCCAGTTTCTCCATATGACATCTAAATCTAGAGATGTTCATCCTATTAATTAGAAACATGTGTGTTATTCGTTCATTAAGACCCTTTATTTTTATTTATTTCATTGATTCTATTTTAGTGCAGGCCATTAGTACCTATTTTAGGGTGTTCATATGTTCTTCTAGTTTCTTTTTTATCTGGACACAATACACGGCTATGAATGGATGAATACTCCTCAATGTGATTATTATTGGTGGTCTATACTTTTTCTATAAAATTATAGTTATTTATCGATTGATTCAATTAGGCCACTCGTCAGACCATCTATGTAATTCCGGAACCTCGTTTACCTAGAGTTGGTAAATTATTATATAACCTTGGTATGATCACAAGGAATAAAGTCCTGAAGGACCGATCAATTAAGCAGTCCTGGAAAATAGATTAAATACAAGAACATTACATTACATTATAAAATGAAAAATAAAGACAACATTATATCCATTCACCATATTCATATCCCATAGACTATCCATGCAAGTCAGTCATAATGTACTTCTTCACATCATGGGAAAAATAAAACATAGAAACTGGTGAGCTCAGATGCCTAGTAAGGATAAAAATATAGCAGAAACATTCTTTAATAAGCCTATATATTTATGGAAATGTATAAAACTAAAACAAAAGACTTTTCAAAAAAGACAAAATAATATGTAAAAGATAAATAAAATAATGCAATTTAATTATTCACATGGATATTATACTAGTCTATTAATCACATTTAATAACAATAGCTAATTTATAATGATTGAATGCATAATTCCAAACACCATAACCACATAGTCTCGCCTTGTTCCCATACAATAAATAATATTTTGTCAATGCCTTATGCCAAGATACTTATTTGTCTCATGATACCTACCGATGCATTGAGGAGCTACAACGAGCTCCACCTGTCACTTAGTCCAACTCATTTCTCATTTGAGAAGGTTAAACAATAATATAAATATTCGTATTAAAACTAGTATATGAAATATCAATAATTTATCCATAAACCATCAATGTTATTAAAATAACTCTTATAGAGTCAAAATAATCACAAAACCATCAATACAATATGGAAGATTTCTATGTTAATAAATCAACCTCAATTAAAAATAATATCCTGTAAAGGAAGTTGTCGTAGTTGAAAATCATCAGTAAAAATCATTGAGAGGAATATCCCATTTTCTGGAAATCATTTAAAAGTCACCTAATTTAAAAAAGAAGTCATTTATAAGATAGTTTTTAATCAAAGTCACCCATACCACTTTGAATCTTTTGATTGTAATTAACAATTTAAAACCATCATGTCCATATAAATAAATCCATAAAAACATTTTGAAAACATGGACATTAATGAGAAAGGTTTAGAAGAATTTTTATTTTAAAATTTTAAAATGATGTTTTAGTAAAAGAGTCCCATAAAATTAATCCATTTGAAAAATATTTTATGAAACATGGACATTTATAGTAAATATGTTGTTGTAGATACTCACGTAAAAAAATCGTGGGTAATAAAAAGAATGTGAAAATAACCATTACCATTCACATTCCTTTGGTTGAGGGTATGTTTAAGATCATGTATAATGACCATAGTATGTTATTAAATTATACCAGAACCATATTCATATTTATTATATCATAAATTATTCATTTATTACTTTATAATACACATGTAATAATCAATTTCATGTCAAATTAACATTTTTGGTAATAATCACTTTCTTTATTTTACATGTTCTAACATGTTATTCTTGATCATTACATTTATATCATGTTTTAAATACTTCCAGAATACAATAAATTATTTATATATCATATATATTTAGAATATATATATTTATAATATATAGATATATGAAATGGAAGGAATTGTTTTTGGAGATGGTAGATTGTATGTACGCATGAACACTGTTTCCGTTTTCATATCATATTGAACGAAAGCAAGTGAATAAGATATATGTAAGTAAATATATATATTTATATATCCAATATAATTATTATTTCATACATTACATACTTATTAATAATAAATGTTTTTATAATCATTATTGAGTAGTGAACGTGGGAATGAATCTCATCACGTCTTGGAGATGGTAATCCGTACGTACGCACGAGCGACAATGTCATTATTTTGATGGTGAAATCATATGTAATTGTATGGTATATCATATATAAATAATAATTAACTTTTTATATTTATTATATAAATCAATTATATTAATTACTATAATCATCCAAATAATTATGTGTTAGAATAACAACTATGCCACGACGTTGAGACGGTAAACTATACCTATGCACATATGGTGACATTGTAATTTAAGGGATGGATAGAATAAAGAATATGTTTTTAAAATATTTATAATAACATCACAGTATATAGACTGTACTTTAGTTATTATTTTGTTATATAAACAAAAATGAATAAGGATGTAGAAGAAGAAAATAACTAGATTGAGGGTTGTGAAATTTTTACCTTTTCATTGGGTATTTACTTTTGAGTTGATCAAAAGGGAACCATAGGTTGGATTTATGATCAAAGTAAGTCCTCTATGTTAAACAGAGTATAGTTAAGTGGATGTTGTCTGAGGGTTTGGCTGAGAAAAATGACCTTGGAGATGTGAAATTAAGAGAAGGGGAAGTGACCTTTTATAAGACGTGTGATGGTCACTTTCAGAAATAATTAAAATATTAATTTATTATACCATCATATTCGGTTTATAATGGATTAAAATAAATTTATTTCGATCCTTATGTGGTTTTGAGTCATAATACTCTCAGCCAATAGGTTTTAGACAAGTTTATGTTACCATTTTGACCTTATCTTTTATATTTAACTCATAGTTAAATAGTTTAACTTTTACCGTGTCATCTTGTATTCTTTCACTATATTGTTAATAAACATACACTAAACATCAAAGATAACCTAAACTGTTTCATTAATGAAAAATAAAATATTATTTTTTCCCTATATCTGAACCATAGTTTTTTGGGAATATTTTATCAACCAATGATATAGTATCTGTTTTAAAAATTAATTTATGTCAATTTTGACACTCATTGGTATTTTGATTTTACAAAAGTTATAAACACCTTATCACATTGAAAAAAATTATCTAATCAACACCAACATGTCATATTAACCTAAAAAATTAGAGGATGACATCAAAAGTTTTAAATTTTGTTATATTTAATATTTATAATATAAACTATTTTAATATTTAATTAAGATGGTAATTACTATATCATCATTCTGTCATAAATAAATTTAATTATTTAATCTATAAATATTATAACCAAAATACAATAATTTAGAAAATCATTTTATCTTTCTAATTAATATTTATAGTCGAATTTATATTCTGTATAACCTTATATTAAAAATATTTTAGTTAATAAACTCTGAATTTAACACTTTTAACTCTTCTTTAAATAAAATAATAATAAATGTCTTAATCTAATCCAAGTGTACATAAAGGATCATTTATTAATTATATGGTTTCTTTTGATCGAATTACACTTATCCAATATAATTACAACTTCTGTTAGGGTAAATATAATATCATTTTTACCTGTCGTTAACCTATACACTTTTAAGAGAGGTAAATTAATGTCAAAAGACACTATTTACCAAAAATTATTTTCATTTATTGAATCAAATTTTATATAATTATTTTAATCGTGTCTCTTGGATTTTTTAATTTCTACTCATAGAAGCATTAAAATTACGTTTTATGCAAATTTTCTAACGTGCCTAGAAGGTGGGTAAAAGAGGTTAAAATGTTTGGTAAAATTTTATACATCTAATTTTATTATAAAATCACTCAAATGAATTACATTGAACATGAATAGTAATTATATATTCATTCTGAATTAAAATAAATTTAAATAAAATAAATATTTTTTTTAAATCTATTTTAAATTATAAGGCAGTGGTTTTCACTATCCATCAAAAATTGTATGTTTCATAAAAATACCAAAAATTTAACCTAAGATAATTTTGATATTCCAACTTCAAAAATGAAGTCTATATTACTGAATTCATAACATAGAAGTTTAATGTATTAATTTAAAATTAAATCTCGTTGTCAAAACTAAAAAACATGTCTTTTAAAATGTAAAAACAATAGAAAGATTGACAATTGTTAATGACAAAATTAAATGTGAAATTTCATATAATGAACTAATTGTATTAAATGATAAAAATAAAATCTAAATATAGTCCAAAACCATTCAAACTCTTAATTTAACCCTATAAATTATTTTGATAAAAAAGTTGTTTTCAATTAATACATAGTATTTTTCATTGTTCAAAAAAATATAAAGGTTATAAAAAAATTACAAAAATGTATCCAAACCAAATTTTTAGGTCCCTATCCTAATGAATAATTAAATTACATTTAATTCAATATATAAAAGTATCAAATATTGGTTTTAAAAAGGTTCCACCATTAAAATGCGCTAAAATTTCATTTTTGAAAAATACTTATTTTCTAAGAAAAAATGAATTTGATCTTATACTATATCTAAAAAATACCTAATATGGATGATAAAATTATATAGAGTTTATAAGATTAAAAATTTAGTTAACACTATTCCTAACCACTTTTTGAACTGTTTGTTGGTATGTTGTTGTGCACTCGAACTCGGTGTTGCGAGTAGCTCAAGCAATTTAATTACATTAATAAGATATCGTACTATGAAATCATGGTGTGTTACATTGTCCCATCCTTCAACCAATTTCATTATCTCAATTTGAAAATTTTCTTCGATAATAAATAGTTAAAAATAGAAAAATACCTTTGTGGAAAACCCACATCGGAAATTGGGTTAATAAAATTTACTCTTAATAAGAGGGAATGGGAATGAAAAAGTCACCACAAAACTATAATCTCGATTAGGAGAACATTGGTGGAAATTAGAGACAAATAATTGTAGGAAAAACTTAAATATATATAGGGAGGGATTGAGAACATCAATAAAAAACAGTTTAAAATTGATGTCCTCAAAGCCATCAATCTATGATGATTTAAAATATCTTTAGATCAACAAAACATATGGAATTATGATAAAATAGTATTTGTTTTAAGATCCATTCCCTTAAAATTAAGAATTAATTTATTCATATAATAAGAGGAAAAAATATTCTTGACATGTAGAGCATCATCAATAAAGTAATTACTACCACAAACTCTTATTTCACTCCAAATGAAAATAGAATTAAAAATTATTTTATTTATTTTAATCGTATTGGGTTCCAAAAATAATGAGTTTATAATTCATTTGTCGGACTATTTAAAAAAACTATATTCTTCAAACTAGTACGTAACATATGTTAGAGGTAGATGATACCCACTTGTCGCCCTTCAGTTGCGGGTTCAAGACTCACAACCCTGCCGGACAGGATATCTTATCACCCGACCACCGGGTTGTCCTTTTCAGAACAATACAATAGAAATATTAAGAAATGTATTAACTTATCAATAGTATCCAATGACAAACTTAATCTATTAAAACATTTAGTCTTATCAAAAATACTTCTGTCCAAACTCACAGACCAAAATTTATAACTAAGGTAAACACAATGAAGATCTTGTTTCCACGTAATAACATGTGAATACCTTCATCATATATTCTTCTAAAACATGGTAACACCCTGAATTACCCTAAATCCATATTTATTACATTCATGCTCCCTTATTCCATATAGAATACTGGATATACTCCCTTTATTCAAAAATGTTGTAAACACAAATAATGATGGAATAAGAAAACCATTAATCAGTTCAATGGATGAAAATAATATATAATATAATTTATCCAAATCAATCATCTATTATTCCAAATTCAATACCTCAGTATAATGACAATATTAATGTCTTATCATTCCTTCAACCGTGCATTTTTTAAAAAAGATAACTTGCTATTTAGTAACTTTCAATGATACCACAAAATCTCAAATACTTAATGAAATAGTACTACAGTACAATCCTTATATACTACATAATTATTATTACCAATACATCACTGATACAACACTCAAATAAAATAATTTTTTAATATCAACATAATAACACTAGTAGTCACTTTTCATCTGTGGTAATTTCATAACTCGATTATTATCAAAAATCATCATTTGTGGTATACTTTTATGATTTGGACATTGATTCACATAGTGTCCTAACTCCTTGAAGATGAAGCATAGTACATTTGAAACCTTTTTCTAACTATTTCAATCACGTACTCGATGTCATTTTTCTCCACACTTACAACAAACTCCCATTTCATTCATTAATTCACCAAGGTGATTCTTTCCACAGCTATCACATATGGGAAAATACTTCTGTCCCATATTCCCATCATCCATAATTCTATCTTCCATCCTTTTATTGTCATGCTTCCCTTAAATTCCATAGGACTCAGAGAATTCATTACTAATGTTACTAAAACATTAAAATATCTCTTTATGTGATTAGAATACGTGGGAGACTATTTTTCTTTTAAATTTTGTTTTAGTACCGTGAAAGATATGATTCTTCTTAATCATTCGATCATGAATATTGCTGGAATTATCATTCCTTCTACAAGTTTCCATTTATATATAATGGTATACACTAGGATAGTAATATGAATCTCAATGCATAATTACAAACATGTAAAATAAATGACGTAAATTGGAATGATAATTCATTTAATCTATAATAAAAAAAAATGTTTTCTTTGAGAAGTATATACTCGTAAATCTTTAATATTGGCTTGTAAAGAGAATATGAATTATCATAAGCATATCCCCTGGATGTGTCTTAATCAAAAGAGCAGCAAGGCCCATTTTCATGTACTAGGATACAACACATAATCCCCAAAACACCTTGTGAGAGGTTTCAATCCTAGGTACATCTGTGCCAGAGTCACCTCTACTTGATAATATCCGAATATGGATGTATTTCTTTTAAAATACAAAAAATCTCTACATTACCAAATTTCCGGGATGTTCTTCTATATTAATCCTTACAGCCTATCTTGGGGTAATTTTCTCTAATTAGAGTTTATCTATATCTATTTACAAGGTTGTTTTTAAACATCCTCTAATACCAACTGTAACGCCCCAACCCCAGTTTCCCACAGTCAGTGAATTATTAAATAACATTGGAATCATCACAATGAATCATTTCCATAAGGACCAATCCGTTTAGAAGTCATGGAAAATAGATTACATACATGAATGTTACATTACATTACAAAATAAAAACAACAACAACATTGTCTCTATTGACCACATTTATATCCCTTAGACTATACATGCATGTTATAGATAATATACTTTTTTTCTAATCCTATGGAAAATATAACATATAAAGGAGTGATTTGAGATTCTCATTAAGGATAAAAATATAGTGAAAACTTTTATAAATAAGAAATAAATATTTAACAAAGTGTATCAAACTAAAACAAAAGGATCTTAAACATAAACATCATAATAATATATCAAAGTTAAATGAATATCTTTCAATTACATATTCACATGGATATTCTACTATTTGAATAATTACATTTAATATAAATAGAAAATTTTATAATGATTGAATGCATAATTCCAGACTTCATAACCACATAGTCAAGGTCTTGTGCCAAGACAAAAAACTATGATTTTTTCATGGACATTTACCAAGTCTCTAGATTGACTCAAGAGACCTATCGATGCATATAGGATCTCTAGAAGTCTCCACCCGTCACATACTAAGTCCAATACATTCTTCATATTGAATGGTATAAGCATAACATAAACAATTGTATTAAAAATACAATATGAATTTTCAATACATTATCCATAAATCATGAATGGTATAAAAATAACACATCCAAAGTCAAACATATCACAAAATCATCAATACAATATGGAATATTTGTAGCATAAAAAATAAACCTCGATCAAGAATAATATTCCATAAAGTATGTTGATATAGTGGTAAATGATCAGATAAATCATTGAGAGAAATATCCATTTTTCATGAAATCATATAAAATTCACATAATTTATAAAGGTGGTCATTTAAAATATATATTTGAATCAATGTGTCCCATAACACCTTGAATATTTTTAAAGTAATTAACATTTAAAACAATCATTTCCATATAAATAAATCTTTAAATCCATTTTGAAATCATGGACATTAATGAGAAAGGATTTGAATAATAAATCATTAAATAATTAAAAATGATGTTTAGTAAAATAGTACATTAAAAATAATCCCTTTGAAACCTCTTTTATGAAAAATGGAAAATTATAACAAATATGTCCTAGTATATACCCGCGTAAAAATAACCTCGGATAACAATGAGATCGTGAAATTAACAATTACCTAGCACTTTACTTCGGTTGAGGGTATGTTTAACCTCTTGTATAACGACTATAGTATGTTATTAACTTATACCCAAAATATATTCATATTTATTATATCATAAATTATTCATTTATGACTTTATAATCCCATTTAATAATGATTTTCTGGTTAAGTTAACATTTTGGGTATTAATCTATTTATTTATCATACATGTTTTAACATGATATTCATAATCGTATCATTTATATCATTATTTAAATACATACAGAATATAAAACATGATTTATATATCAAATATATTTAGAATATAAATATTTATAATATATAGATATATGAATGTAAAGGAACATTTTAGGGATATGGTAGGCCATACGTATTCATAAATGATGTTTCTGTTTTCATATCGTATTGAATGAAAGTAAGTGAATATGACATATGTAAGTAAATATATATATATATATATAGTAGAATTATTAAGTCATATATTACATACTTATTAATAATATATATTTTTATAATCATCGTTGAATGGTCAACGTGGGAATAAATCTCATATTGTCGTAGAGATCGTAATCTGTACGTACGCATGAGGGATGATATCATTATATTGATGGTGAAATCGTATGTAATTGGATGTTATAAATTTTATAAATAATCATTAACATGTAATATTTATTATTAAATCAGTGATATGCACTATTATACATATCCAAATAATGAAGTGATTGAATAATAAACTACACCACGATGTTGAGATGTTAAACTGTATGTACACACGTATGGTATCTTTGACATTTAGAGGATGGATAGAAAAATGAATATAGTTGTAACATATTTTAAATATCATCACAATATTTAGACGGTACTAGAGTTATTATATTTTTTTGGAAACAAATATGAAAGAGGAAGTGGAAGAAAAAAAGAACATGAAAGAAGGAGGTGAAATTATTACCTCTTGTTGGGGTGTTTCCTTTTGAGTTGATCAAAAGGTATTCTTAGGACGACTTTCTAATAAATGTAAGATCGCTATATTGATGTTAAGATAGTTGATAAGATATATGGGTAGGGTTTTACCAAGCCAAAAGGCTTTGGTGGTGTGAAATTAAATGAAGGGGAAGTTCCATTTTATAAGAGGGGTGAGGGTCATTTTAAGAAAAAATTAAAATATTTATTTATTAAAAAATAATATTCGGTTTATAATGGCTCAAAATGAATTTATTGGAATCCTTAGTTGGTTATGGGTTGTAATATTCTCAATGAACTGGTTTTAGGCATGTTTAGGTTACCATTTTAACCCTATCATTTAGATTTAAATCTTAGTTAAATAATTTAACTTTTGTTGTGTCTTCTTATATTCTTACACTATATGGTTAATAATCATACTCTAAACATACAAGAGATAATAACTTGGTTCACTAATATAATATATATAATATTATTTAATTCCTTTCTCTGATCCATAGTTATTTTTGGAATTTAATATGAACCAATAATATAGTATTTGTTATAAATAATATTTTAAGTCAATTTTGACACTTTTTGGTATTTTGTTTTTTTGAAAGTCATAATAACCATATCACTTCGAAAAACATTTATCTAATCCACCCAAACATGTCATATTTTCCTATAAATTTAATTTATAGTATCAAAACTCTTAATATATATTTCTTTTATTATTTATAATATAATCAAATTTAATAGTTCGTTAAGATGGTAATTACTACATCATCATTGTGTCATAAATAAATTTATTTATTTAATCTATAAAAAGTATAAATAAAATTATAATATGTAGAAAATATATTTATATTTCTAATGAATATTTATATTTAACTTTATGTTATTTATAAAAATGTATTAAAAAATGTTGTATTAAGAAATATTTAATTTAACACTTTTAACTATTCTTTAAACAAAATAATAATAAATGTCCTAATCTAATACAAGTGGACATTAAGGATCATATTTTATTTCCAAGGTTGTTTCCGGTCGAATTATACTTTTCTAATATAATTATTACATGTATAAGGGTAATTATGATATCAATATAACTTTCATTATCATATTAATTTTAACCGTGGTAAAATAGAGTTAAAAGATATTGTTCACAAAAAAATTATTTTCATCATTTTAAATCACATTTTACTTATTGATGTTAACATTGTCTCTTATATTTTAGAAATTTAACTCACAGAAGTTGTAAAATTATGGTTTATGCATATTTGTTATTGTGCCAAGAAGGTGGGTAAAAGAGGTCAAAAAGTTCAATAAAATTTAATGCATCTAATTTTATTATAAAATCACTCCACTGAATTACATTGAAATTATACAGTTATTATATATATTTTTTTATTTTAAAAAAATTTACAAAAAATACTTTAATATTTAAATAAAAAGTCTGTTTTAAATAATAACGCAATTTTTTTCAATATTCATCAAACATTGAAGGTTTTTACAGATATTGCAAAAATCAATCTAAGCTAATTTTGAAATTCCGAATTAAAAAATGAAGCTTATTTTACAAAATTCAAAACATATAATTTTCATTTATTAATTTAAAATTAATTCTCATTGTCAAAAACAAAAATCATGTTTTTAATAATGTAAAAACCATCAAAATATTGACATGTGTTTGTGTCAAATTTATATGTTAAATTTTTTATAATAACCTACATTGTATTAAATGGTAAAAATATAATCTAATTCGTCTTCAAAACCATTCAAATTAATAATTTATCACTATAAATTATTACGATTAAAAAATTTGTTTTAAATTAAAACATAGTATTTTTCACTATTCATCAAAATATTAAAGTTATCAGAAAAGTTAAAAAAATTATCCAAACTAACTTTTTATGTCCCTCTTCTAATGAATAATTTAATGTCATTAAATTGAATATATAAAAGTGTCAAATATCGGTTTTAGAAAGTTTTCTTACGTAAAAGGCGGTAATATTGCAGATTTTTAAAAAAACTTCTTTTTTCTGAAAAAATGAATTTGTTCTTATATTATGTCTAAGAATCATAGAATATAATTGTTAAATTTATATAGTTTATATAATATATAAAATGTATTTAATACCATTCATAACCACTTTTTGAACAACTAGTTTGGTAAGTTATGGTGCGCTCGAACACGGTATACTGTGTAGCCCAAGCAATAGAATTACATTAATGAGATAATGTACTATGAAATATTGTGGTGTTACAATCTATGTGATGATTTCTAATTTAATAAAACCATGGTTTAATTTATGAATGAATTTTCTAAACTTTTCATGAAACCTTATATTCGGATTTAGGTTTTTTATCTCAACCTGAATTATTCACATGGTTGAATCTTACGTTTCAATAGAAATAGACCTACTTATGAGTGAGTTGAGAATTTTATTCAATTTAGGAACTGAATATGGTAATAAATTTAATTTTTTATGATTATTAGCACCTTATAGTACCATTTCATTTGTAGATGAAATGTCTAAAATAAATAATCCCACTGATTTTATATGATTAAGAAGGTAATCATGAAATGAATAAACTAAATGATTAATTTAATAGTTTCTGACGGGTGAATGATTTGTGTACAATTATAAATGAGGGTATATAGTATGACACAGATTAACTCTTTGGATTCCTTGGAAATTTCTACTCATTGAACCAGATGACCTCTTAGGATTGATTATACATTTATACTCCATGCATCTTATTTAATTAGCACTTATGGATTCCATGTACATTTCAGCAACATAGATATAATTACATATTTTACTCTATTTTATTTGATTCTTGGAAAATTATACTCATTATATCGAAGTACTTATTGGGAGGCCTTGGACAATTCTAATCCTTAGATCTAGTTCACAATGATTTCTTGGATGTCTTTGAAATTTCTACTCATTAGATGTTGTTTACTAATCTTTATTGGATTTATTTGACATTTCTCATACTTATATTCATCCCACTAGGATTACATGGACATTTATACTACTTGGATCCTGTATACATGTTTTATATAACTTAATTAGTTATCTTTTACATTAATACTCCTTAGACCATATCTCAGGTTGTCCTGATACATGATTACACTATGTAGGTTATTTATTTTTCATTCCATGTTTTCAAAATATTCCCTAGGATTTATTTTCTAGATCATAGTGAGTCTTGATTGATTGAATAAAACTACATCTATTTTTATTAGTTTTAATTATATTTATCTGTATATTACATCAGTATATATGAAATTACTTGACTTATTATATTCACCATTACTGGTGTCCTACTGATAGTTATCTCAAAACTTATTGTAGTTGTTATTGGGTACCCAGAAACAATTCATGGGTGTAGGAAGGAATAGGGTGAAGTTACCACTTAATGAGGCTTGATTAATTATTTAATATGCGAAGGGGAAAAAGATCGGTATATAGATTGTGATTCATTTAAAGGATAATTACTTATTTTATATAACATTGAGACACATATTGTAATAGATTCTGTTATACATTTATTTATTGTCTTATGTATATAATTATATTATCATCATTTAAATATGAAACTATTGTATGAGATTACATGGTTATTTATATAATGAATTTTTCTTCAGCATCTTCTCAATTATTTCATATGCTACTACTATTAATTGATCTGATTATTCCACTATGATACACTCAGACAATGAGGTTATACTCTCCCAATTGTTCAATAATATACCCTCGCTACTATTTGGTACCATCTGACATATGGGATGGTGTGCTTGGGGCCTTCTGACCGACCATGTCTGGTTACTGTTGAGTGAACTTGGTATAACATTCCACAATGTAGTATTAGATGAATTTGATTTCTTTTGTATTAATATTTAATATTATTAAACATGATATTTAGAATTTTTCAATTTTTGTTAGTGAGTTGTTCTTTGGAGTGGCTAATCCTTATAAAAGTATTGGACAAATTACCAGGTATGGGACATGTTGATATGGATCAAGCTTATAACAGTTTCCTTGATTTCACTATTGGGAGATGCACATGATGTTTGATGTTCCTTATGATTACATTTTTTTACCCTAGTCAAAGTATGGAAAGTATGTAATTCACATTGAATAATTATAGGAACAATAGTATTTATATGGAATTGATTATATCATGCCATGTATACTTACTATGAGAATTTCATGTAGCAAGTTTTGGTTTCTTCAATCTTTTTTCCATGAAATGGTGAAGAAATTTCATCAAGGGACTAAATAAATAAATGTTCTATGTTAAATGGTTTCCACATTTAAATTAATAAGGAGTATGAGACCTTATAAATTGGAATTGGTTATTCATATGTCCCAAAATATTATTGGCATTGTTATATAATTGATAATTAATTTAAATAGAATTGAATTCTATAATTAATGTGCACTGTTAAATAGTGATTCCAATTTCAATTTAATATAGTTTTACCTCTATAAATTTCAACATACACTCTATATATATTGACCATGGACACATTGTAGATAAATTTACTCTGACACAACCTTAGTAATGGGTAGTGTTGGTCGGAGTGGATACTCAAGACGGGGGTGAATTGAGTTCCAATTAAAATTTCTGTTAAAATATTGTCTAGTTAAAATCCCCCGATTTTTAAAACGGTTTAAAATGTAGTGAATTTATAGATATTGTAAGTGTTCACTTAGCTTCTCAAAGATTTATTAGGTCTCAGTTAGTTTAACCACAAGATCAAGCTAACTTTTGAAATTAATCTAATGATTTACAATGACTGTAAACACTTGCTATTTTAACTATCAACGTAGCTTCAAAATATTATTGTATTTCAAAGTAATAGTAGCAGAATAAATAAGATATATTTATTATACATTAAACTTAAATTAAAGATGCACAACATGTAAAACAAGAGGTTCAGTCTCAATCCGAGACTTAGTGCTCTCAAATATATATAAATTGATCCACACCCTGGATCGAGGTTAACAACAGTTTACAACACCGTCCATGCCTCGCAGGGTCCTCTACCACTGTTCTTCGTGGGAAACAAAACCAAGACCAGGTCACACAAGGACCAGTTCCACTGTTGATGTGGGTAAATAGGAGTTAAGAGAATTTGAGTGAGGATTTTTATATCCTCCAGTACAGTGCGGAAGAAAGTGTGTGTAAAAGATATACAGAGTACACCACAATGCTCAAAAGTTAATAAATAAATCAAATAGAGAAGATAGACGAGAGTTTAGAAAGCTCTAGTGATTATCAATGAAGCTCTGGACTTTTTGGATTCAGCAGGAATGCTTCTGAGTCCTTCTCTGGTTTTTCTGTTGAAAAACAAAGTGTTGGTGTTCAGCTTGTCTTCTTCAGGAGTGAGAAAGTTCACTTGATTCGTCGTGTGTTCTTCAGCAGTATTGGATTTCACTCTCGAGAGTTCTCTGAAGGTCTTGCAATGTCCTTCTTGTCCAGGATTGTTCTCTAATGTATGTATGTTCTTCTCGTTGTATCTTCACACTTTCACGTCACTATATGCGCTTCTTCCAAACACACGTGTACTACATCTCAGTATTTCTTATATTCAATGAGTTCTGGAATTCAGAATGATTCCCTTTTCATAGGTTCAAGATACGATTTCTTGACATGCCAACAACAATCATTAAAAAACATTAATTGCATTAAAAACAACAAATATGATCGTTAGAATTATTTAAATAATATTGACAAAAGGTTAAGAAACGTTGTCATATTGATTAAGGAAACAATGTCTTCTTCAGGGTGTGAGATTCATGGTATGAGCATCACAGTATGAGCTTCACAGTATGTGCATGTCATGGTATGTCCATGTCACGGTGTCTGGTCACGGTGTCTGGGTCACGGTGTCTGGTCACGGAGAGTCCTTCACGGTGTCTGGGTAACGGTGTCTGGTCACGGTGAGTCCTTCATAGTGTCTGGGTCACGGTGAGTCCATACATAGAAAAATATCTGTATTTGGACTTACACAGTAATATTTCGAACATGGATTATGTTTAATCACAAAAGAGTAAAAGAGATTTAATCATAAATATAAATGTGTGATAATATATGTGAGATTTGTGATTTGGCATGAGACTTGTAAATAATAAAGAGAGTAATTAACATCCATAATATTTTTTATCATCAAAACATGATGTGTAGATATTATTTAGATTGAAAAGAATTAGAAAGATGTGAAGTGAAGATTGAGATTAATTAACAGTAATAATATTTGTGATCATTAAGACATGATTAGCACAAGGGGAGTCCAATAATCTCCCACTTTTTGATGATCACAAATCGGATATAGGCAGAATATAAATGACATGTAATATTAAAGATACTAGCATAGAAAAAATATTATAGAAAAGACACTTGTAGTTGTTCTCCCCCTTTTGGGATTATCAAAATGTATAGAGAATGAAATGAAACACTGCATTTGGCATTAATCAAATAGTTCAGAATACAATAAGACATGAAAAAACAAAAGACATCCCATCAAAAAAGAAAAGCAGTCCTCGGATGGTTCATGGATCCACTTTGTCATTGCATTTATCAGTAGCAGGAGATGGTGCAGAAGTAGAAGAAGTCAGAGTTGTGTTAGACAATGAGGGTAAGGGAAGACCATAAAAACAGATGGAGCCAAAGTAGGAAAAGTAGAAGATCTAGGAGGTGGTTGGTCAAGAATGATTGACCGGATTTGAGAAAGTGCTTGGCTAACTATCATGGCAGTTGAGGCTAAGGCAGGTAGACCAGGTTTAAGGGTTGCAGCAGCTGGAGCAACTATAGCAGTAATCTGCACATGAAGATACGACTTCAAAATATTGATGAAATCAGTAATGATTTCACCACCATATTTCATAGCCTTTTTAAAATCATCCTTACTCCCCAGAAATTTTTCCAACAATCGGGTGAACTCTGAAATTTTCTGAACTTGAGCTTTAAAAGCTTGAGTCACCAGATGGATTCTAAAATTTTCCACAAGATATATAAAGTGATTTGTCATATCACTTTTAGAGAAAATATGGTAGAGATAAAAATCTATTTTCTTGGTTATCTCTTTCTGAGCATCATTGGCTATCTTAGAATGAATCCTAACCAAGTCCAATTCTCTATCACTATTATTAATCACTTGTGACAAAGAATATAGATCCAAGCCACTGAAGGTATTCTAAAATTCTTCCTTTATTATGAATCTTAGCATAAAATCACCCAAAGAATGTGTGGAGATCTAACCATAAGCAGGTGAAGCCTTGACAGTTTTAGTTAAAACATTGAGCTATTTCAGAACTTTTTGCAAGCATCTACTGTATTCATCTGTAAGCTTATTCAGATTATCAACAGGTTCTCTCATGCGTTCCAGCATCTTGGTGTGTCTTTTTCCAATATTTTCATCAACAGATAGTAGGTATGGATGATCTTGAGACACAATATCCCTAGCAAGGAGGGAATTAGAAGACTCAGGAGAAACAACAACAGGTGCAGGAGAAGAAACAAGAGCAGACTTTGATCTCAATGATAACTCATTCTGAAAACTTCCTACCATACTTTTCAGATTTTCAACATCAGCACTTAGCAGATTATTCTATACTATGACTTATTGAATTTCTCAGATCATCCTTGGTTGAATATGCAATATAATATTTTCCAAGAGAATTGAAGCATCTTCTTGACTTAACTGGGTCACTGGGCGAGGTTGAGAGGAGACAATTTTCTCAACTCCAGCTAACAATGTCTCTCCCAAACATTAAGATCATCTTTGGTCACAAAGGAGTGATTGTATGGTAAGGATGTAGGTAAAGGTAGAGGTTCATATTCTGGTTGAGGTTCAGAGTCATATTTAGACTCAGATTCAGATTCAGATTGAGGTTGGGGCTCTAGTTCTGGTTCTGGATAAGCTAT
This sequence comes from Viscum album, assembly GCA_963277665.1. Lineage (NCBI taxonomy): Eukaryota > Viridiplantae > Streptophyta > Magnoliopsida > Santalales > Viscaceae > Viscum > Viscum album. Next base: position 962,261,256 of record OY728133.1, on the reverse strand, counting down.
GGACTTTAGTTGAAACAAAGAAGAAAAATCCATTCCAGTTGCAGTCAGTTTCTGTGACTCATTCACATCATAAATTCTTGGGAACTCATACTGATTGTACACATAAAAAGTGATAGAAGGGTGAGAATATTTATCAGATCCGTCTTCCACAATATCAAGATTTTGATGTTCCTCCCCCTCAACTTGTGCTTCCCTTCTAGATTCTTGAGGTTCAGAAACACGGACAAGATCCACATGATCATCTCTACTCTCTTCAAAAAGCTCTTGCAAATCTAGATAAAAGGAAATTTCCATCCATTCTTCAGCAGATGGAATAATATCAAGAACAGATTGTTCCACTGGATGAGCCTCCAGACATGCTTCTTTCTTAACAGAAAGATTCTCTTCAACAAGATCTTCCTCTATGGTTTCTTCCTGTTCTGAAATAGGAAAAACCAATTTCCTTGCAGCATTAGGATGAGATTCTTCCTCATGAATAACAACTGAAGGATCCATAGTCCTTTCCTTTTAAAAAACAACTTCTTATCCTTGAGATATTTCAGGTTCTTCACTCTATGGTACTTCAGCTGTTACATCTTCTTGTTGTTCTTCTTCTGAATCCTCAGCCACTTCATCTGGTTCCAAACCAGGATGAGCTAGGTTCTTAGGCCTTCTTGGATAGTCAACAGGATTAAAATTTTTGCACAATTGATCACTATCCTCAACCCACTGCTTTTTCCAGGGATTCCAGCTTATCTCCATCCTACTAATGATAGACATGGATAAGCAGTAATCAAAGTCCTGTAATTTCTCTTCATTCGGTTCAACAATCCATTTTTCAAATAACATAGCTGAAATCATCCTTGAATAAAATAGGGAGATGGATTTGGAAGTTACGTTGATCAGATCACAGATATGGTTGATAAAATAATTACACAGATTGATATTATGGCCATTCTTCAACAGGTGAATCAGGAACACGTCCTGATACTTCATCACAGTAAAATCTCCTTTCTTGGATAACCAAATTCTGAACAAACATGAACATATGTCTTTTCTCCCCATCTAGTTCAGCAGCTATGGCCCTTTTCTTGGTTACATTTACAGTTAGACATTCCAAAGCAGTCTCTAGGTCAAAGATGTCAGTTGTTGGAGGAGGGTCTCTTTGATAATCTTCACAAACTCCTTCATGTGGGATTCTTAGGAATGCAGCCCACAGCCATGAAGAGACAGAGCACTTCTGACCATCGATCCAGCTGGTCACCATAAAGCTTTCTCCAAACTCAAAATAAAACTTCACATACTGATAAAATTGAGATACAAGCCTTGGGTAAATTGGTCTATTATGTCCAGTGAACCATTCAAGACATCCTTGTTCTCTTAAAAATTTCAAATCTAACGATCTTCTAGACAGAAACCATTCATGGAAAACCTCTTTTTCAGCAACAACTGTATGTCTTACCAGGTTTGGGTTTAGGGGTCCTTTGGGAGCTATCCTCGTTATCCTCTTTTGTTTCATAGAGCGACGCTTCTCAAACGAGGGTGAAGATGGACGCTTCATCCTTGGCATTCACTGAAGGTTCGGGCGAGAGGGAAGAGAAGGTTCAGGAGAGAGTTCGGGTAAGGAATCTAATGAAACCCTTATATTTTATCATTTGGTAATGTCGAACGTCATAAAAACAAAATCTTGGGAAAACAAAATAGCGGTGAAATAAAAATTTCCACGATAAAGGTTAAAATAAGAATAAACTTAATTCTCATGGTGAGACCGTGAGTAGGCATTATGTTGAGACAGTTTATAGTCGTCACGGTGAGACATTGACCATTTTATATAGTCACGGTGAGATAGTGAGTTGTCAGACCATGAGCATAAAACAGTAACTTAGAAACAATGACCATGAAACCGTAAAGTAAAATATAGTAAAGTATTAACCATTAATATCAATAAGATATTCACTTATGGTTGATCATACCAAGATCATTTATGATGTAGTCTATTTTTTTAGAATTTAATGGTTTAGTGAATATATCAGCATGTTGATATTAAGTACCAATGAATTCCAAAGTGATGTCACCTTTTTGATAATGATCCTTCAAAAAGTGATGTCGTACATCAATATGTTTTTTCCTAGAATGAGAAACATGATTCTTAGAAATATTAATAGAACTTCTGTTGTCACAATTTATGGGGACATATCTAAATTGATATCCATAATCTAGTAATGTGTGTTTCATCAACAAAGTTTGTGCACAACAACTTCGAATAGCTATGTATTCAGCTTCTGCAGTTGATAATGCAACAAAATTATGTTTCCTACTACACCATGATACTAGTGACTTGCCAAAAAGATGACATGTTGCAGAGGTGCTTTTCCTATCTATCATACATCCAGCAAAATCAGCATCAGAATAATTAACTAATTTAAATGATTGCCCTTTGGGATAGAACATTCCTAAATTGGGAGTATGCTTGATGTATTTGAAAATTCTCTTTACAACCTTTAAATGTGACTCTTTAGGTTTTTCTTGAAAACAGGCATACATACACACACTAAACATAATATCAATATGACTAGAAGTTAGGTAGAGTAGACTTCCAATCATTCCTCTATAAGTGGTTTGATCAAAAGATTTACCATTTTCATCAAGATCCATCATACAGGTGGTACTCATGGGAGTGTCACTACTATTTGTGTTATCTAATCCAAAATGTTTTAAAAGATCTATAGTATATTTAAATTGTGTTAATATAACTCCATCATCTTTTTGAATTATTTGAAATCCAAGAAAGAATTTATGTTCACCCATTAAACTCATTTCAAACTCATTTTCCATCATTTTAGAAAAATCAATATATAATGTAGTTTTTGAAGATCCAAAAATAATATCATCTACATAAATTTGTACAACTAAAGCATCATTAGAAATTAATTTTATAAATAGAGTAGGATAAGCTATTCCTTTTGTAAAACCTTTAGAAATTATAAAAGTACTTAATCGATCATACCAAGATCTTGGAGATTGCTTTAATCCATATAAAGCTTTTTATAGTTCGGAAATATGATTTGGAAAATGAGGGATTGAAAATCCAGATAGATGTTCAACAAAAAAATCCTCATCAATATATCCATTTAATAATTCACTCTTGATATCCAATTGATATAGTTTGAAATTTAGATGTGTAGCATAAGAAAGTAAAATCCTAATAGCTTCTAATCTGGCTACTGGATCAAAATCCTCCTCATAGTCAATACCTTCTGCTTGAAAATAGCCTTGTGAATCTTGTAACACCCCGAGCTTCCACGATACGCTTCTCATTCAATAATTCAATAGCTTGCATTGTACGCAACTTTGAGTTCTAAAACACCGCGACTAATCAAAGTAGCCGTTATGAATAGTAATAACCACTTTTTAAAATTATAGAAATTTTATATTTCAAAAAGGACTTCATTTTTGGATTCGGAATATCAAAATTAGCCTATTTTGAATTTTTGGTATTTTTCTGAGAACTTCTAAATTTTTATGAATAGTGAAAAATAATTAAAAACAACTTTTTTAATCAAAATAATTTATAGTGATAAATTATACTATTTAGTGGTTTTAAGGTATAATTAGAATATATTTTTACCATTTTATCCAATGGTGTTCATTAGAATTAATTTCACTTTGAAATTAGACATAAACAATTGTTAATCTTTTGATATATATTGTTTCTTAAAAACACGCTATTTGGTGTGACGGCGGGAATTAATTATAAAATTAATTAATGAAACTTATATGTTTGTAATTTTTTAAAATAGACATCATTTTTGAATTCGGAATATCAATTATAGCTTAGGGTTAAATTTTGGCATTGTTCTGAAAAACTTCAATTTTTGATGAATAGTGAAACCACTAAGTGGTAGTTAAATAACTAATTTTTCGTTTAAATGAAATATTACCACTTCTGAGTTTTGATTTTCAAAAATACGACATACATGGTTTTCATTAAGAAGTAAAATGTGGTTCAATGAGATTAAAATAATTTTTGGTGAATAGTAACTTTTAAGTTCTCAATCACTATTAGAGGTAATTAGTGTAGTTTAAGGTAAAAATAATGATTTAATAATATGAGATGATCTTTACACATGTCCTAACCTCATTGGATGTGCCATGTCCGACCAGAAAAATCCATGGGAGAACTTGGGGACCCCATGGAGCCACTTTAGTTGGAAAATGACATAAATACCTTTTATTTAATGTTAAAGTAAAAAATGACACAAACATGAAATGTTTTACTAAAACAATTTTTAAATGGGGTTATACAAGTCATATTTTTGAGTATAAATAATCATTTGAAAGCTAAAAATATTTCCTACATCATAGTATTTTATTTATAATTTTTAGACATTATATAAATTAAATTATTTATGACATCATTATGATGCAGCGATGACCTCATTATTTAACGATTTTAATAAAATGAAAAAATAATGTACAATCCAAGGCGTAAACTTGTCCAAAGACTATTTATGGGTATATTTCGAACCCCTATCACCTTATCCACGAATTATATAAGTGTGGGACCTTTAGAATCCGAAAATCATTGTATAATAATTTAAAATTCCCTTACTTTCCAAGAGTGCCCCTCCTCTCCTCTTATAAAAGGCCCCCAACTCTACCACCTCATTTACACTTTCAAGCCATTTAGCTCAGACAAACTCTGCCCAAATACCCTCAAAACGTCCGTCCCTTACTCCTAGAAGCCACACTTTGGGCAGAATTATTCCCAAGGATGCCTTTGGCTCAAATCAAAAAGAGTTACCCGATTTTTAGGTAATGTCTTGTCTAATGTTGTTTTGTTTTATTTAGCTTATCCAACCCCCTAAACTCTTTTTATTCATTTCTTTTGTAACAACACAAATATACTCAATATACTAGGATGTTGTTATAAGACGTATTCTAGCTACACATACACACACCTACATCTAATGGTTTAACAACATCATGTTTCTGTGGATGGCGAATTTCTGCCTCACGAAATGATGATTGTTCAACACTCATATAACACCTTAAAAGGTGGCCATTAAGATGTAACTATATTTATATATTATATATAATATGTTTATGTTTTACTTATGCTTCTCTATTTCTCATTTACGACATACTTTATGATTTCCATTGTGGGTAAACGTGATAATTTCATTTTAGGAAGTGCGGACTACCGCCCCCTCAAAGTGATTTGAATCATTAATGTCATATGTGGGATGTATAAAGGACGGAGTAAATGGTATTATACACTATATTATACTGGAATTATATTATACATTTATATCATTATGATTTCATTCCATTAAATACGTAATAGAAATGAAAGTAGCGTTCATGCGTACGTATGGCTTACCGTCTCCATGAACGGTGCATTTCATTTCATACCTCTAAATGTTACGTAATATTATAAATTAATGAATATAATATATATATATGATATATATGATATCTACATAATTAATATAATTCTGGATATAATGGATATTTCACCACATGAACAACTTGTAATTATAAGAAGTTTATTTTTGACTCAAGTACCAAAGATCGACAAAACGACCGTTATTAACTTAAATAATTACATAATGTTAATAACATGGTAATAAGTGATATAAAAGGAATAATGAAAATGGAAAAGGTTCTTATGTAAATAGAAATTAACACTATTTTATTATTCAGGTGGATAAAGAACGGTCAAGTCAGGACAAGACGCAAGGTAAGAGAATTTCTTAACCCAATTTCCATTCTTTGGGTTAATCTCCTATTTTCAAATTATGTCATGACATTATTATGTGATATATTGTATTTGTACATTATTTATGTGTACTTATAGTAAATACACATAATAGATCTATTTTATTTAAAAAATGATCTTTGTACGGACTTCGTCTCAATCTCCTTTCATTGAGGCATATTTGGTTTTATACACAACTTTCCTTTATACGGTGTATAAACTCCTTTGACTTTTACGTTTATTCAAAATAATCTTTTTATATGAAGCGTTTTACTAAACGAGAAAAAGGGAATGTTTTTCTTTCCGTACTTATGCGGTGACAACGACTTCTCCGCCACCATGACCATTATTTGAGTTTCGGCTTCTCTACAAGCCATCATTTTTTTTATAAAAAATAAATACAATGTTTTAACTATCTTTTATTTTGGTATTGAAAATGGGTTTGAAAGCGTTTTTTTATATCAATGTGTTGTATTGATATCTTCTTATTGAAATGTGGAAATGTTATGTTTCCTTTATGCATGTTTTATGTGATACGATTATGTTATGGTTTATGATATGTTTAAACCTATTCATATAAGGAATGCATTAGACAGAATAAGTGACGGGTGGAGCCCTCTATAGCTCCTCGATGCATCGGTAGGTCTCATGAGACAAACTAGTGTCTTGGAACGAGGCCTTGACAAAATCTTAATTGTGGTCTTAGCACGAGGCCTTGGCTACGTGGTTATGGTAGTCTGGCATTATGCATTCCATCATTATGAAAGTGGTTATTGATATTGCATGTGATTATTCGACCATTAGAATATCCATGTGAAGAAGTAAATGGCATTATCTCATTTTACTTTTGCAATATTATGTTGATGTTCAAGTTTAAAAGGCTTTTGTTTTAGTTATACATTGCCTTAAATGTTTATGTTTATTTATGAAAGCTTCCGCAATATTGTTATCCTTACTGAGCATCTGAGCTCAACCCTTTCAATGTTTTAATATTTTCGAGGATGTGAAGAAGTATTTTATGAATGACCTTCAGGGATAGTCAGAAGAGGATATGAGTGTGGACTATGAAGACTTTGTTATTAGTTTTTCACTTTATGATGTAATGTAACATTTATGAATGTATCTAGTGTTTCTAAGGCTACCAAACTAATCAGTCTTTCGAGACATGATCTTTTGTGATCATGCCAATGTTACGAATTAATGCACCGACTCTGGGTAGCTGGGGTCGGGGCGTTACAGTTGGTATCAGAGGCAGTTTAGTACTAACCTTGAAATCTAGATTTAGATAAACTCTGATTAGAGCGCATAGCCCAAAGATAGACTTTGAGGATTAGTATAGAAGAATTTCCTAGAATTTTGGTATTATAGATATTTTGTGAGTTTTCTGAGAAATACATCCCTCTCCGGATACGAGCAGGTAGAGGTGGCTCTAGCACAGATGGACCTAGGGGTAAAAACCGAAAACACCGCTTTGAGCTAGACTCGAACGGGAACTGGTGCACGACAATGGGCCTTGCTGCACTCTTTGTTACGACACTACCAGGGGATATGCTTAGGATAATTCTCATTTCTTTACATACCACTATGAAGGGTTATGAGTATATACTTCCTCAAAGAAATTTTTTTTATTATGGATTATATCCATAAAATAGTTCAATTAGTGTTAAGTGTTTTACAAGTACGAAATTATGTATTTTGATTCATAAACTAATCTAGTTTATGCCATTGTTTAGAAATGGAGCCCAGTGGAAGGAATGGAAACCGTATCAATGCACGCACTCCGTGTAGGGATTTCCCTCCTGCTCAAGATAATTATTGTGGAGCTGGAGATACAACTGGTGCTGATCAACTTATTACCATACTGGGACAACTCACTCAGGTTATGAATAATAACCTTGCTCGTATGGAGCACCCTGATCCGCAATGTGGAGGATCAATGTTAGACCGCTTCATGAGGCAACAACCACCAACATTTAATGGGGGTACAAATCCATTAGTAGCTGAGTAATGGATAAACTCCTTAGAGAAAATATTCCATGCCTTGGGGAGTAGTGAAAGGGAAATGGTTATCATGGCAGTTTATAGCCTCACTGGAGATGATGATCAATGGTGGTCATTGATTCAAAACACAAAGGAAGATGATGACATATCGAATATGGAATGGAGGGAGTTCAAAGATCTTTTCATAGAAAAATACTTTCCTCATGATCATAGAGAAGATATGGAAAGGCAATTTTTGAGTCTGAAAAAAAGGACGATGAGAATGTTGCAAAGTATGAGGCCTGCTTTACAAGGTTAGCGAGGTATGCTGCTGATTATATACGTAACCCAAGATGTAGGATTGATCATTTCTTTGATGGGTTAAAACCATTTCTTCGTCGAGCTTTAGTATCACAATCGTTCTCAACATACGAAGATATTGTCTCATGTGCTATCAAGACAGAAAAGGAATTCTATACATCTTATGACAACAAAGTAAAGTAAGAGAAGAAGAGAACGGTGGAAAAAGAGACAGATAAAGGGAAAAACGGAAGGAAGTATTTTCCATTATGTGATAATTGTGGGAAGAATCACCCTGGTACTTGCCTAAAAGGAATGGGAGTTTGTTATAAATGTGGAGAAAAAGGTCACCAGGCGCGTGATTGAAAGTGAAAGAAAGAGGCTATCAATTTTGAATGCTACAATTGTAGGGAAATGGGGCATTATGAAAATGAATTTCCTAAGCGTCAGGGAAAATTACCTTAGAAAATGCCAAGGGATCAAGGAAAATCTTAGGCTGTTACTACAGTTGAAGCAAAATAATTAATGTATTGGTGCTTTTGGACTCATGGATTATATTCGGGTTATTAGAATAATGTGATATATATATATAAGGATTGTACTGCAGTACTTGTTGATTTTAGTAAGGTTTTAATATGATGAAGGTAATCATATAATTAGTATGTGACAAAAAGAGAAACATTAATTTGTTTGGAGAATCTGATAAATTGATTTTGGAATTAAGAGACCTTTTAGAGATAGTCTGGACAGTGGTATTTTGGATAACTATAAAGGTTGGAGTGGATTAAGTTGATCTTTGGATAGTATTGTTTAAGGTTAAAAAATTTATAAATATTAGTTTTGAAATATTATAATACTATAGTTTTAGGAAAAGGACAACCTGCAGGGTGGGGCATAACCCGTCGTGTCGGACAAAGCTGCAGGAATCGAACCCACAATCATAGTGCGGCAGGCCTTTATTTTCTACCAGTAGCCTACATGATGTCCCTGGTTATTACAAAATAATTTTACTAATCTAAATGGTATGTGTTAACATTTGGAACCTTATACAATTAGGATAAGTATAATATTTTTGAGTTATATTATCTTTTTGAATGAAAGATGAGTTGAAGGTTGAAACTCTAATTGTCAAGCATAAATATATATATACCTATCTCTTATTCAATGAATAAATTAATTCTTAAACTTTAGTAAAGGGATATTAAAACAAAAAAATGTGTTATCCTAATACCGTATGTCTTGTTGAACTGATGATATTTTTAATGAACATAGATTGATGGCTTTAAGGCCCTCAATTTGACAGTTGATTGTAATTGATGACCTCAATCACTCCCTACAAATATTTATGTTTTTCCTCCAATTATATGTCTCTAATGGCCACCAATGTTCTCCTAATCGAGATCATAATTGGGTGGTGACTTTTTCATTTCCCTTTCCCTCATATTAAGGCTAAATTTTATTAATCTTATTTCCGATGTGGGTTTTCCACAAAGTTATTTTCTCTTTTCAACCTTTTTTTTTCAAAGGAAAATTTTAAATTGCGAGGTCACAATTTATTGAAGGAGGGGAGAATGTAACACCCCGAGCTTCCATGATACGCTTCTCATTCAATAATGCAATAGCTTGCATTGTACGCAACTTCGAGTTCTAAAACACTACGACTAATCAAAGTAGCTGTTATGAATAGTAATAACCACTTTTTAAAATTATAGGAATTTTATATTTCAAAATGGACTTCATTTTTGGATTTGGAATATCAAAATTATCCTATGTTTAATTTTTTGTATTTTTCTGAGAACTTCTAATTTTTTATGAATAGAGAAAAATACTTAAAAACAACTTTTTTAATCAAAATAATTTATAGTGATAATTTATACTATTTAGTGGTTTTAAAGTATAATTTGAATATATTTATACCATTTTATCCAATGGTGTTCATTAGAATTAATTTCACTTTGAAATTGGACATAAACAATTGTTAATCTTTTGATATATATTGTTTCTTAAAAACACGCTATTTGTTGTGACGGCGGGAATTAATTATAAAATTATTTAATGAAACATATATGTTTGGAATTTTGTAAAATATACATCATTTTTGAATTCAGAATATCAATTATAGCATAGGGTGAAATTTTGGCATAGTTCTGAAAAACATCAATTTTTGATGAATAGTGACACCACTAAGTGGTAGTTAAATAACTGATTGTTCGTTTAAATGAAATATTACCACTTATGTGTTTTGATTTTAAAAAATCTGACATACATGGTTGTCATTAAGAAGTAAAATGTGGTTCAATGAGATTAAAATAATTTTTGGTGAATTGTAACTTTTATGTTCTTAATCACGATTAGAGGTAATTAGGGTAGTTTAAGGTAAAAATAATGTTTTAATAATATGAGATGAGCTTGACACACGTCCTACCCACATTGGATGTTCCATGGACGACCAATACAATACATGGGTCAACTTGGGTACCCCATGGAGCCACTTTAGTTGGAAAATGACATAAATACCTTTTATTTAATGTTAAAGTAAAAAATGACACAAACATGAAATGTTTTACTAAAATAATTTTTACATGGGGTTATAAAAGTCATATTTTTTACTATAAATAGTCATTGCAAAGATAAAAAGATTTCCTACATCATAGTATCTTTTTTATAATTTTTAGACATTAAATAAATTAAATTATTTATGACATCATTATGATGCAGCGATGACCTCATTATTTAACGATTTTAATAAAATGAAAAGATAATGTACAATAAAAGGCATAAACATGTCCAAAGACTATTTGATGGGTGGATTTCGAACCCTTATAACCTTATCCATGAATTATTTAAGTTTGGGACAATTAGAATACGAAAATCATTGTATAATAATGTAAACGTCCCTTACTTTCCAAGAGTGCCCCTCCTCTCCTCTTATAGAAGGCCCCCACCTCTACCACCTCATTCACACTTTCAATCCATTTTGATCGACCACCCTCTCCCCAAATACCCTCCCAACTTCCCTACCTTACTCTTAGAAGCCTCACATTGGGAAGAATTCTTCCCAAGGAAGCGTTTGGCTCAAATCAAAAAGAGTTACACTATTTTTAGGTAATGTCTTCTCTAATGTTGTTTTGTTTTATTTAGCTTCTCAAACCCCTTAATATCATTTTATTCATTTCTTTTGTAACAACACCAGTATCCTAAATATACTAGGATGTATTTATAATAAGTATTCGATCTACACTTACACACACCTACATCTAATGGTTAAATAACATACTGTTTCTGTGGATGGTGAATTTCTTTATCACGAAACGATGATTGTTCAACACTCATATAACACCTTCAAAGGTGCCCATTAAGATGTCACTATATTTATATATGATATATAATATGTTTATGTTTTACTTATGGTTCTGTATTTGTCATTTATGGCATACTTTATGATTTCCATTATGGGTAAACGCGATAATTTCATTTTAGAAAGTGCGGACTACCGCCCCCTCAAAGTGATTTGAATCGTTAATGCCATATGTGAGATGTATAAAGGATGGAGTAAATGGTATTATAAATTATATTATACTGGAATTATATTATACATTTATATCATTATGATTTCATTTCATTAAATACGATATAGAAATGAAAGTAGCGTTCATGCGAACGTACGGCTTACCGTCTCCATGAACGGTGCATTTCATTTCGTACCTCTAAATGTTACGTAATATTATAAATGAATGTATATACTGTATATATATGATATATATGATATCTAAATCATGAATATAATTATGGATATGATGGATATTTCACCACATTAACAACTTGTAATTATAAGAAGTTTATTTTTGACTCAAGTACCAAAGATCGACAAAATGACCGTTATTAACTTATATAATTACATAATGTTCATAACATGGTAATAAGTGATATAAAAGGAATAATGAACATGAAAAAGGTTATTATGTAAATAGAAATTAACTCTAGTTTATTATTCAAGAGGTTAAAGAACGGTCGAGTCAGGAAAAGACGCAAGGTAAGGGAATTTCTTAACCCAATTTCCATTCTTTGGGTTAATCTCCTATTTTCAAATTATGTCATGATATTATTATGTGATATCTTGTATTTGTACTTTATTTATGTGTACTTATAGCGAATACACATAATAGATCTATTTTATTTAAATAATGATCTTTTTACGGACTTCGTCTCAATCTCCTTTCATTGCGGCATATTTGGTTTTATACACAACTTTCCATTATACGGTGTATAAACCCCTTTGACATTTACGTTTATTAAAAAGAAATCTTTTTATACGAAGCATTTTACTAAACGAAAAAAAGGGAATGTTTTTTTCCGTACTTATGCGGCGACAATGACTTCTCTGCTGCCGTGACCATTATTTGAGTTTCGGCTTCCTCTACAAGCAATCAATATTTTTAATAAAAAATAAATACAAAGTTTTAACTTTCTTTTATTTTGGTATTGAAAATGGTTTTGAAAGCATTTTTATTATATCAATGTGTTGTATTGATATCTTGTGATTGCAATGTGGAAATGTTATGTTTCCATCATGCATGTTTTATGTGATATGATTATGTTATGGTTTATGATATGTTTAAACCTATTCATATGAGGAATGCATTGGACTTAATAAGTAACGGGTGGAGCCCGCTATAGCTCCTCGATGCATCGGTAGGTCTCATGAGACAAACTAGTGTCTTGGCATGAGGCCTTGAAAAAATCTTATTTGTGGTCTTGGCATGAGTCCTTGGCTACGTGGTTATAATAGTCTGGCATTATGCATTCCATCATTATGAAAGTGGTTATTGTTATTGCATGTGATTATTCGACCAGTAGAATATCCATGTGAAGATGTAAATGGCATTATCCCATTTTACTTTTTCCATATTATGTTGATGTTAAAGTTTAAAAGTATTTTGTTTTAGTTATACATTGCCTTAAATGTTTATGTTTATTTATGAAAGCTTCCTCAATATTGTTATCCTTACTGGGCATCTGAGCTCACCCCTTTCAATGTTTTAATATTTTCCAGGATGTGAAGAAGTATTTTATGAATGACCTGCAGGGATAGTCAGAAGAGGATGTGAGTGTGGACTATGAAGACTTTGTTATTAGTTTTTCACTTTATGATGTAATGTAACATTTATGAATGTATCTATTGTTTCCAAGGCTACTAAACTAATCGGTCTTTCGAGACTTGATCTTTTGTGATCATGCCAATGTTACGAATTAATGAACCGACTTTCGGTAGCTGGGGTCGGGGCGTTACAAAACTATACTAGCATTATTTCTAACTATGTTTCTAGCTTCATCTACTTTATTTCTAAACACCCATTTTTTTCCTATTGTGAAAGTGTCCTTAGGTCTTTCAACAATATTCCAAACTTTATTTCTTTCAAACTAATTGAGTTCTTATTGCATGGCAATCACGCAAAATTCATCATTAATAGCACCATCAATGTTTTTAGGTTCAAGCTGTGACAAGAAGGCTTGATGTTCAACCTGATTTCTACGATAATCTCTAGTCTGTGTCCATCTATCAATATTTCCTACAACAACATCTTATGGATGAATCTTTATAATTCTATTTGATCTAGTATAGGTAGGACTAGAAATTTCAGGTTTATCAACAGGTTAGGAATCAACAGGAGTAGGTTCTAGAAGATTTCCAGAGCTGGATGTCTTTATAGTAGGTTCATTTTATTTGTCATTATGGTCTATAACAGATAAATCTTCTTCAATGTTTTCAAGGGAGATTTTAGGATCATGTGGATCAGTTTCATCAAACTTGATGTGAACAGTTTCTTCCACACACATGGTTCTCTTAATGAAAACTCTATAGGCTTTACTAAAAATAGAATAACCTTGGAAAATTCCTTCATCTCTCGTGGATGAAAACTTTTCAAGATTATATTTGGTATTAAGAATAAAGACTTTTCAGCCTAAAACTATGAAATAGTTAAACTTAGGTTTCCCATGGTTCCAAAACTCATAAGGGGTCCTCTTAAGAACAGGTCTGATCAAGACTCTATTGATAATATAACAAGATGTATTCACAGCTTCAGCCCAAAAGTAAATACACAGGTCATATTCATTAAGCATGGTTCTGGAAATTTTTTGCAGGGTTATATTCCTCCTTTCTACTACACCATTTTGTTGAGGTGTCCTAGGGGCAGAAAAGTTATGACTATAGCCATTGTGTGAGCAATAAGATTCAAATTCATGATTCTCAAACTCACGTCCATGAGCACTTCTCATAGTTTTAATCCTAATTCCACTAAGATTCTCTACAGATTTTGTGTATTTAACAAAGTAAGAACAAGATTCATTTTTGTGAGCTATGAAGTATACCCAAGTATATTTAGAAAAGTCATCTACTAATACATAGACATAGTGTTTCCCATTAAAGCAATAAACTCTAGATGGTCCAAACAAATCCAAGTGAACCAACTCAAGAGGTTGAGAAGTTGAGACTTATTTCTTTGGTTTGAGAGAGATTTTTTGATGCTTTCCCTTTTGACAGGGATTACAAACATTTTCATTTGGAAACTCAACTTTGGGTAGGTATCTCACTAATTTCATCCTAGTAAGTTTTCTAAGTGAATGTGTATTTTTGTGTCCTAATATTCTATGCCAAACCCAAGACTCTTTATGAAAATCATTTAAACAAGTAATATTTTTCATGGCTAACGAATTTAAATCAACTGCATAAGCATTTTCATTTCGCTGGGCATAAAATACTAAAGCATTTTTAGAATTAAACAAAATTGCAAGAATCATTTTCAAATTTAACATTAAAACCATCATCACATAACTGAGAAATACTTAATAGATTATATTTAAGTCCATCAACAAATATTACTTTATAAATTAATACCGAGTCATATTTACCAATCTGGTTTAAGCCGATGATTTTCCCATTTGAATTATCACCAAAGGTGACAAATCCTCCATCAATTTTGACTAATATTTTAAAGCATGAGAAGTCTCCTAACATATGTCTTGAACATCCACTTTACATGTACCAAGTCTTCCTACCGAAGCTCTTTAAGCACGTTTCCTAAAAAACAGATATTAGATTGGAAATGATTTTGGTACCCAGATCTTATTGGGTCCAGACATGTTAGCAATCAAAGCTTTCGGAACCCAATTTTTTCGTATAGGTCTCATAAAATTTTTAAAATCAACAGATTTTGAATGATAAACCTTATTAGATCCATAAATATGAATACAACTAGTTGAGCATATAAATGTCTATAACTAGTACTTGCAGTATTCTGTCCAGATTTAGGAATAAATCTATTCTTAGTAATCTTTCCATGTCTAGGTTTGTAGCCTATTCCAGTAGTGTATTTTGGTGCAACATTATTTCCTAGAATTTGATTTAGTTTATCCTTTCCATTTGTGAATTTCTCAAAATCCTTTCTATGTTTCCCATTAGATATTTTTAGTTCAGTGTTCTCCCTTAACATTTGAGAATTTTTTCCTTTTTCAATAGTATGTTTGGTTTTAAAAGTAGTAGTGAGGGAATGTTGTTTCGTTAATGATTTTTATTTATCCTTAAGTTCATTGCATGTATCTTCCAGCATAATACAATATTCCAACAATTCTTCAGTAGTCATGTTTACAGAATCAGAATCAGATTCTGCAATATCTTCAGAATAATAATAATTTAAAGCAGGAGTATCTAGGGTTACCTCAGATGTATTGGTCATAAAACACATGTTTTCCTTATTTCTGGTTTCAATCTCAGAAGCTTCAGATTCATTGGAGCTATCCTCAGAAGCTCTCCAAGTATCCTTCATAGCCTTTTTGTTCTTACTGTCCATGTAATCATATTTATTATTGAATTTGAGATTTGGGCAGTCTGCTTTAATATGTCCGGTTCTTTTTCACTCATAACAGACAACTTCATCACTTTTATATGGATTTATCCAATACTTCTTCTAATGTCCCTTATTGTCATACTTTCCTTTGTAATTCGATTTTCGGAATAATTTCTTCTTCTTATAAAATTTCTTAAACCTTATGGCTATCTGAGCCATTTCAGCATCACTATTAGAGTATGATTTTTCACTGGTTGAACTGTCAGTAGGTAGTTGAGCTTTATCATTATCCTTGCTCTTTGAAGCAGTAGTCTTGAAAGACAATGATTTTCTCTTAGGTTCATCATCTTCCTATTTATTCACCTTGAGTTCTTCTTCACACATCATAATCATACCAATGAGTTCTTTGACAGGTAGAGCAGCAATGTCACATGATTCTCTGATTGAAACAGATGTGCCTCTCTATTGTTCTGGTAAACATCTAAGAATCCTCATAATTTATTCCTTTGCTGGAATAGACTTTCAAAGTGAATTCATTGTATTGACTATGTCATTAAACCTGAGATACATGTCAGAAATAGGCTCATCAGTTTTCATTTTAAAATTATTATATTTAATAGTATAAGTATTTAATCTCATTTCTTTAAGATTGGTTGTTCCTTTATGAGAAACACCCAAAGTATCCCAAATTTTAAAAGATGTTTTACAAGAAAAAATTATGTAAAACTCTTCATCTTCTAAAGCACAGTACATGGCATTCATAGATTTACATTTATTATTGTAAGCAGTCATTGTAGGTTCATCCAATGTGGATCTAACAGTAGAGGGAAGTTTATATTCAGATTCAATGGCATTCCAAATATCAAAACCCATGCTCTCTAAATGAATTTTCATTTTAAGTTTCCACTATGCATAGTTTGTACCATTGAAGAACGTTGTCTTGTTTATAGTAGCACCCTCTAGTCTATTATCCATAATGAGATTTTAGAATGATAATTTAAAGAGAAAAAAATTTATAACTAAACGAAATTTTTGATCTTTAAAGATGAAACTAAAATCACAGCTGGAGAACATAATATTTCAAAAATCATTGAACAAAAACAAAACCTCTGATACAAAATGTTGGTTGGAGTGGATTCTACAGATGGGGGTGAATTGAGTTCCAATTAAAATTTCTGTTAAAATATTGTCTAGATAAAATCCCCTGATTTGTAAAATGAGTTAAACTGTAGTGAATTTATACAGATTGTAAATGTTCACTTAGCTTCTCAAATATTGATTAGGATTCAGTTAGTTTAACCACAAGATCAAACTAACATTTGAAACTAATCTACTGATTTAAAATAAGTGTAAACACTTTATAATTTAACAATCAAAGTAGCTTCAAAATAGCATTTTATTTCAAAGTAATAGCAGCGGAATAAATAAGATATATATAGTATACATTAAACATAAATTAAAGATGCACAGCATGGAAAACAAGAAGTTCCGTCTCAAGCTGAGACATAGTCCTCTCAAATATATATGAATTTGATCCACACCCTGGATCGGGGTTAACAACAGTTTACAACACTGTCCAGGCCTCACAGGGACCTCTACCACTATTCTTCGTGGGAAACATAACAAAGACCAGGTCACATAAGGACCTCTTCTACAGTTGACGTGGGTAAACAATTGTTAAGAGAATTTGAGTGAGGATTTTGATATCCTCCAGTATAATGCAGGAGACAGTGTGGTTAAAAGATATACAGAGTACACCACACTGCTCGAAAGTTAATAAATAAATCATGTAGAGATGATATATGAGAGTTTAGAAATCTCTAGTGATTATCAATGCAGCTCTAGACTCGTTGGATTCAGCATGAATGCTTCTGAGTCCTCTCTGGTTTTTCTTTTGAAAAACAGAGTGTCGTAGTTCAGCTTGTCTTCTTCAAGAGTGAGAAAGTTTTCTTGATTCTTCCTGTGTTCTTCAGCAGTATTGGATTGCATTCATGAGAGTTCTCTGATGGTCTTGAAATCTACTTCTTATTCATGATTTTTCTCTGATGTATGTATGTTCTTCTCGTTGTATCTTTACACTTTCACATCACTACCTGCGCTTCCTGCACACACACGTGTACTACATCTCATTAATTCATATATTGCACAAGTTCTGGTAGTAGGAATGATTCCCTTTTCATATGTTCGAGATACGACTTCCTCAAATGCCAACAACTATCATTAAATAACATTAATTTCATTAAAAACAACAAATATGACCGTTAGCATTATTTAAATAATATTGACAAAAGGATAAGAAATGGTGTCACAATGATTAAGGAAATAGTGTCTTCTTATGGTGTGAGCTTCATGGTATGTGCGTCACAGTAAGAGCTTCACGGTATGTGAATGTCACGGTATGTCCATGTCACGGTGTCTGGTTACGGTGTCTGGGTCACAGTGTCTGGTCACGGTGTCTGTTCACGATGAGTCCTTCATGGTGTCTGGGTCATGGTGTCTGGTCACGGTGAGTCCTTCACAGTGACTGGATCCCGCTGTCTGGTCATGGTGTGTCCTTCACGATGTCTGGGTCACGGTGTATGTGTCACGGTGAGTCTATAATTAGACAAATATCTGTATTTGGACTTAGACAGAAATATGAAGAACATGGATTAAGATTAATAATAATAATGGTAAAGAGCTTGAATCATAAATATAAAGGTGCAATAATATATGTGATATTTGTGATAATGAATGATACTTATAAATAATAAACAGAGTAATTAACATCCATAAGATTTGTTATCATCAAAACATGATGTGTAGCTATTACTGAGATTGAAAAGCATTATCAAGATGTGCAATGAAGATTATGATTAATTAACTGTAATAATATTTTTCATCATTAAAACATGATTAACACATGAGCAGTCCAACAGGTAGTATGTACTGTCTCTTACATAACTTATGATCCTTATGTCACCTAGACCTAGATCTAGGAGTATTCATAGGGTTGTGACTTATGATATGGAAGAGTTTTGTGTTCCTATTTGTATATTTGGGATTTTAGTATAACCAAATCCAAGGTGAAGAATGTCCCTATAATTTTTAATTGTACAAAACACGAAAAACATTTAGTTTTTTACAAGGATGTTTTTGAAAATCATGTTCTAGGAGTGTTGGTACTTAGACCACAGAAATAACCTCCTATAGTTTTACTTACTACACCATCTGTTATGCCTCACATGGGTGCAGATTCCCAACTCAAATAGGTATTTTTACATTTTATATAGATTTTTCAAGGATCCATGTAAACTTGTTAGACTATGGAAGAGTTGACATGTTAGTTTTAGTCACATCATCCACCAATGTCTGGGGGGTGGAAGACTATATGTTGTTGAGTCATCGATAGACACCATGCCATGAATTTTCTTGCATATTCAGACACATCCCGATAGATTAATTAATCTCTCAATGTAAATGGTCTAGGATTCTTAAAAGATAATATGGAACATGATTACTCATACAGATCATCATTATGATATGGATTAATGGAATTTCATTAATTCATTTTATGACTATTAATATCATGCGATAATGAGGACAGATAGAGTCTGAGAGTTTTTACCTCTAGTGTAGGGTACATTATCAATCATGGAATATTATACCTATCTTACTAAGCTATGGATTGTTAAAACCATCTTGTTAGGTGAATATTTATCAGAAGATATGAAATTTGGGTATGTCTAAACTTGATACATTTGATCATAGTTGTACATATTTTGACATTCTACATACCTAAAATAATAAATCAGGCACACATTACTAGGTGTAACCGCAGGGAAGCTGGGATACATTGAAATGAATTTTAGCCTCTTGTCCTAGTGGCATAGTTTCAGATAGAAGGAATTGACATTTTGACACTGATAATGAGGTGAATACCATCTATATACTACGTATAGGTTGTTCCATTTTCATTCATCAATGTGGGATGAAGGCACACATGAAAACCTAGTGTGATAGACACCTATATGGGTACTTATGTTTTTGTAGGATGAGACATCTACAATGGTTTTTCACGACATATACTCTAGTAGCCAGTGGGAATGGGATTTCACTACATCCATATTCAAGTGTATGTTCAATATAATCTCATTATGTAGAGATCTAGAGTGTAATACGATAATCAATCTAGGTTTGTGTTCATGTATGGGGTATCCGGACACCATATTTTTTTTTAAAACAATTTGAACCTATTCAAGGTAGTCATGATATATCATAGGACTGAAGATTAGGACACAAATATATAATAAAACCGATTCTATATGATCATATTTTTGGATTTCTACAGTGAAATGTACTATTATGGTTGCCTCTATATTATTATCTTCTCTTTTTCGTTATATGTTCATATCATTGTTTCATATATGTACCTATTTTGGAGATACCTATGCTCAATTTTTGATTTTACAATGGCATGATGACACTTGGAACTATGTTTTAGATTATATTTGAGAGTATACACCATTTTGGGGAGTTCCCCCTTGAGGTAGGTGGGTGGTTCTTAATTTTGTACCTCCATCTACTCATGATGATAGGGTTTTAAATTATTCATCAGATGGAGTGGTTGGTTTCGTACCATGAATATGTTTACCACTATCACTGAATGGGGACCTAAACATCACCATAAGGTAGGGTTTTTATTTATTAGAGTGAATGGAATGACTAGGAGAGTAGATATATACTTGTGTATAAAGGGATTAGTGTCATTACTATATAGATTGTTATCTTATATATGGATGATTAGGGAAAGAATCATGCATATTGACAATGATTTGTTAATCATTTCAAGGATGATTTCCACAAATAATTTAAAGGAAACCCCTCGAATAGAATTCAATTTTTTATCACACTTGTGTAATAAGCTGTATTGGTATCCATTCATTCATGCAGGATGGATTATACTGAATTATCATATTAAAATAGGAAGCTGGAGGACTTGGAGGTGAAGTAGTTTATAAAACCCACTACTTATCTATGGGGTTAACGAGTCAAGTTCACCAATAATATGGATAAAAGACATTGTTCATTTGTGGATTAGTAGAAATTGATCCATTTTATGACTAAGAACCAATATCCATTTCATTGGATAGATGATCTATTTGAACAAAACTAACGAGATATGGGTTTCTCTAGGATTGATGTGAGATAATGTAATCATCAGTTGAATGTTATACCATTCTATACACCACATAAAAAATTATAAACTATATATTCACTGTATGAGTATTATTTCATGTTTTTTGTTATCAAAAACATTCCACATGCATTCATTGAACTGATGATCCAGGTTTTGAATCCATATTTAAATTTTTTTTATAGTTCTCATGGAGGTATATTGGGTTATTCTCACACTCAACAGGAAAATATTGGATACAATGAGATAACATCAGTTATATCTTATGCTAAAAATGTTCCACATTTAGATGAAAAAGGTGCACTTACTTGGATATATTATCTTAGATATAGAAGTATCAATTAATCCAAATAGGTTTAGATATGTAGATTCATAAGCAGATCTCTTGATTTTATTTGATATATAGAGTTTTGTGGGACTAGATGGTTATTAAAGGAAATTCATAAAGGATTTATCATGACTAGAAGAATCACTTACAGGCTTGAATAAGAAAGTTATTATGTTTTTATTGTAATACACATAAATTATATCCTTTATGGAACTAAATGGTAGACTAACTTCAGTGTCGGACCTAACTCTAACATAGCTGAGAAGAACCTATACATTATTTTGTGCATCAGGTATTAGAAAAGGATAATTTCTGATATAGGAGGCTTGATTCATGGCGTATTGGTATCATTTTGTGAGGACACATGAAAGGAACTAAATAACACATGATATTGAGTTATCTACTCTTGTTTTTGATTTTAGTTGTGGGAGGCATTGCTTATTGGAATATCATTTTGTGGTTTATACGGATTAAAAATTTATCAATTACATAATTAAAAAACATTAATGGAATCATAGGATAATGAAGGTGGGATGAATATCTAAAATATATTTACTTTGAGATTTTTTTAGTACTTGAATGTGAAATGATGTTAATGATACTCTTAGGAGGAGAACTCAGACCCAAGTGGTTTAAGTGGCCAGTATCAAGTGGAATCTTATGCCTTTGTTTTCTAAGATGCTTATAGAGGTTCATGATATCTAATTATAGTCTTTACATTCATCCTTATTAGTGACCTCTTCGAATTTGAATAAACTAAAAATGTGGCATCTATTAGATTTTGAGGGCTTGGTTCTATGGGAGAGCCTTTTAGGGGACTACCCACTACCTTGTTCTGTGATTGGTGAGAGTGAGATCTTGCACCTTCATGTATGCATATGGGTTCCTAAAGATGTTTGAGAGGATATGATTTGAATGTATCTTATCTATATAGGGATTGTGCATCCTGTTATATCCAAGATGAATCGAAAAATATGACCTCAATACTAATATCCACAGATGAAAAAATAGATTGGTGGGGATTCTATACTGTTTTCCACCTGCCAGTAGGTGATGGTGGAGAACCAGTTATCAGTGGATTTTTACAACAACTCCCTCTTCCAGAGTGGAAATGGGAGGACATCACCATGTATTTAGTGAGGTGATTTCATAGAATGTGCCATGAAAATGACACTGTATGGGTTATCATATAAATAATGACTAAGGTCACCCATCCTATACTTATTTGGGGGGATTTTTTAGTGAATAATTTCAGTAGGCTCTATATATGTAATTTATTTGAGTGGTTCTTGGGAGAAACATATACCTGTTACCATGTTCTATAATAATAATAACTTTCAAGCAATGATAATGATGGATCATCATGAGGCTTTATACAAATGTCCCTTCCATTTATCCTTATGATGGTTGACTATAGATGATGTTGCTCTAATGGGTGATCATATCATTCATCAATC
This sequence comes from Viscum album, assembly GCA_963277665.1. Classification (NCBI taxonomy): domain Eukaryota; kingdom Viridiplantae; phylum Streptophyta; class Magnoliopsida; order Santalales; family Viscaceae; genus Viscum; species Viscum album. The sequence goes on along the minus strand of OY728133.1, from coordinate 962,238,428 downwards.
ATTGTCATCAATAACAAGAGGATTCTAATTGCGGCGTCTTGTTTTCATGTGCATTTTTCCGATAATGGGGATTCAGTGTATTAAAAAAAATAATGTTATCACTTCAATAAGTAAGGTCCTTTAAGATTCTAAAAGGATTTGGGATTATATCATATCAGCTACAGTACTCTCATTGGTGTCAAAAAATATATTCTGTCTTTATTATATCTCATATTTTTGATATTACTCTAATCCACTGCATATTATTCATCCATACGGGGTTTAATTGAATGTTGATGGGTCGTTTAACGATCATAACTGTGTAGTTTTACATGACATGATGGTTCTATGATGTTGTTTAATTACTTTTGTATGATTGTTATGGAAGAAAAACCTTGTACAAGATGAGACATGGGACTAGGATCTGGAAAAATGTGCTCTGTGGTAGGAGATATTCGAAGATAGTTCTTGACCACTGTTGGAAGATAAATTTGTGGATGAATTGTTTTCAAAGGAAAGCTACTAAGAAAAAATCTTTTTTATGATGTATGAAACATTTTTATTTCCCATAATTTTCATTATTTTTATAGATATAAAATATCATTTAATGCTATAAGAGGAAACATGTACATTCGTAACTTCTATGGAGCATAAAACCTGAGTTTTTGTCGAAGACATTTGGCCCACATCATTAACAGATTCTGTGAATCATCTTTCTTACAGTTAGATTAAACTGTGTGGGTATCTCAATGCATAGAAGTGGGTTTGGGGTTTTCCCAAACCAGGTGACCTTGGAATCATTTAAACATGTGTGTTATATGTATCTTAATATGTAGAAAATGCATAGTCGGCAGATGGGTTGTCTAACCATGTGAAATGACTGTGCAAGGGGGGTATTGAGAAATAGATGGGAGCATTATTGGTGTAATTTTCATCCAATCGTGATTCAAATCCATGTGACCCAGTTTTTAATGTGTAAATGACTATTTTTAGAACATATTATTGTATTACCGTACAAATTTTATCTATTATTTATAGCATAAATGTGTTCTTATTAACCACCCATGAGAGCTCCTTAAACCATTATGGATTTGGTCTGATTTCTCAATATAATGTTTGAATCAAGGTGTTTCTATATTTTTGGATATCCAAAAGTGATTTCTACATTATATATTATACTTCCTTTATTCTCGGTTATATCAATGATAATATTTTAGTGCAGCCTATAATTCCCTATTTTCATAACATTCATCAGTTTTTTTATTTTCTTCTGATCTAAACCAAATCAGCAGTGTATACTAGCTGTGTATTCTACTATTATCAGTATGTATGTGTTCTATTATGTTTCCATAAAATCCTAGTTCTTCGTAGATTACTCTCATTCTGTTGCATGCTAGACATTCTAGGTGACTCTTCTTAATCTAATAATTACTATACATAATAGATAAATTTTTTTTATTACTTGTCATTGAACCCTTATATTATGTAAAAAGTTTTTGGACATAACTTGAACCATCCATGGGGTGTATTATTCCATCTAAATGTAAATATACAACCCTTTGGGTGAGTTAGCACTATATTCATTATGTGAATTTGATTTCATAATAATGTGAATTGTAAAAGGTTGTGATCACTATAGAAAAACATCTAAATTATATATTAATTGTTTGAAATGTTAAAACCCATTCATTTTATATGATTCAGAATGGATTAGTGAAATCATTAAATGGAATGATTAGTGTACAAGTTTATTATGGGTGTATTATTTTGGAATAATGATAATAGAGGGTTAGCGGTAAGGCACTAAAAGATTTATTATATTACATGGAAAATTTTACTCCTTGAATTATATAGCCTATTTGGATATTTTGGATATTTATTATAATTGGATCATATTTAATTATCAAATGTTTCTTCCATTGAAATTTATACAACTTATATCTGATTAATTTTTTTTTATTTTCTGGGATGCCATGAAAATTTTTTCACCTTAGATCTGATGAATTATTTTTATGTGTTTGACATTTCTAATCCTTGGATGTAGTTCACTTAACATATTGGTATGCATTTGATATTTCTAATATATGGATCTAGTTTAATTAGATTTCTAGGATGAATTTAATATTTCCACTCATTTGAATTAACAAATTAGGAAGACTTGGACACTTTAAAACCCTAGATTATATTTACATATTTAATAAGATTACTTTTTCCCTTGTACAATTACACTCGTTGGACACTAGACCTTGTAATCATGATACATGATTACTCAATGTAAGCAGTTGATGTTTTCTGAAATGCATTATAGATAGCCCTTTTGATTTAGTTTCATGATCATGGTGGGTCTTGATAGGCTGTATAATTATTCTTCTACTACTATTACTATTACTCCTATTACATTTATACACTACTTTAGTTTATATGAATATGCGAGTAATTTTAAAGAGATTATTGGTGATGTCCTACAGGGTGATATCTAACACCATTTATAGGCCTTCATTGGATACATGAACAAACTTCATGGATGTAGGTAGGGATAAGGGAAATCTCCTGCTGGTTGATGCTTGATTTATTATTACATTAGAGCATGGGGTTGGCATGGCTAGGCTACATATCAAGATGAAATATAGTTATAGTTCATTTTTTGGTCTTTTTGTAACATTGATACATCTATTGTACTAGATTCTTGTTTCTATGTATTACTTATCTTATGTAGGGAATTCCATGTTCATCATTTTTATATGAAACTATTGGATGATATCACTATGCTATATATATGATTTATGTTTGTTCTTTAGATGGTTCGTTATTTCATATGCTTCAAATATTTATTTTTATGATTATACTATTTTGATACTCTAATCATGATGGTATAGTCTCTCCATTGTTCCACCATAGACAATCGGTTCTAGTCAGCAACCTATAGCATATATGGAGACACACATGGGGTCATGTGGCTAATTGGGATCAAATACTATTTACTGAACCAAGTTAGAGACATCATAGTTATAAAGGTATTAATATATTTGGATTTCAACATTGTGTTCCACTTTATATTGTCCATGAAATATTATGTTGATTTAGTAACTTCCATTATAAACATGGTTAAATAAATTTTGCTTCAGGTTTAAGGTCAAGTATTTATAGAATCGGTTAATTTAAAAGTTGGGTTTGAATTAATAATTATTTATAACCATTTTGGATTTATTATTTCTAGTATTAATAACTTGTTACACTTTTTTGGAAAATAAGATACATTAAATGATAATTTTAGTGATTTTGGAATTAAAAAATTCTTCTTCTATATTCATTTAATATATAAAAAAATGGTGGAAAATGATCGATGCACACAAATTTGTGAATGTGGACCTATGAAATTGATAGAAATACATTAATTATATTTTAACATGTTTTCTGTCAAAATGGAAAATAAATTCATGAAAATTATGAGTGGATCATGAATAGAATTTGTTGTCCTAGTAACTTCATTTAAATGGAATAAAAAAGACCCTTAACAAATCAAAGTTATATTGTTTTGAGGTATGTAACATTATCTAGATCACCCATGTTATTGTGATCAATTTTCCTTATAACTCGCTATTAATACATGGGTTCTTGTATTATCTTAGATACCCATGTTTTTATTTCTTTCTTAAGTTACCCTACCTGGAAATCTAGTTATGTTATTATTCTATAAGACGTATATACTTACAGTTCTCTCTTATCAAGTAGATATTTTGATAACCACTTCATGATTACGTATTTCAAGAATGGAATTTTCCCATACCCAATCTTGGATTACCAAATCATGATAATATTTTGAGGAGAAGATTTTTTAAGGGGGTAGAATGTAACACCATGATATTGTAAAATATGATCATCTTGTTTGATGTTGTATATGAAATGAAACACCATTTTAGGAAGAGAATATAACATCCCGAGACTTTAGGATATAATTATTTTTAAATAAAATCATCCAATTAAAAAACATGTGATGTACAAAATATTGGGTTTAAACGAAAAATAATACTCTATTAATTTGTTATTATTTTATCATGATAGTAATGACCCGTGTTTTCGACCATGGTAGAAGTAAAAGGAAATTTAAATTCTTTTATTTAGTGGAATGAATGTTCTTTGAACCAATATTTTTATTATAATTAAAAGAGTCAGAAGACCTTTATGTGATTTTTTGTTCTTGGGTAAAGGACTAAAGGGTACCTGGTGTTTCTCATTCAATTTGGGGAGCACCATACACCAGAAATGACATTTTGGGATGGTTATCATATGGTGAATGATTTCTATGAAACTTTGAAGAACACAACATCTAAAAAATTTTCTTATGGTTGTGACTAAATATGAAAAAAATGGGCTACACACATTTTACCCAAAACTTGTGCTTAACATTCTTGGTCAGTGCGACTTAAAAAAAACTGTTGCATTATCTATCGCACGGTTGGTGCATAGTTTGGAGAACCATATGACCAAAACTATACAAAATTTTTATTGATAAAATAAATTTATCATATAAAAATTAAAATAAATAAAATTATATAACTAACCCTCCCCCATCCATTTTCATGTGACCCCTTGGACCTCCCATCCAGGCATATAACACCCTACTTGACCTCTTTCTCTTGTAATTTCTACTAAATTTTGTCGTGTTTCTTTGTTGGTACCTCAATGTAATCTCTCTTCTACCACCTATATCCCACTTTTGGTAGATTTTACCTAGACCAATCATAAATTTATTTTCATTTGAACCCTAGGTCAAGGGTTAATCAAATTTTGTGTTTTCCTTCCACAGTTAGGGTTTAAAGTGCATCTCTCTAGATTTTTTCGTCCATGTATCACATCCTCTGCCAAATTCAAAGATATTCAATACATTGTGGGTTATTTTTACATAATGAGGTAGGATTTTCTCTAACTTAATTTTTTAGAAAATTCTATTTGGAGTCTTTTAGAGATTTTTAGTTTTAATATTTTTCCATCGTGTGTTTTTGTTGTCCATGACGTTGTTTCGATTCAACTAAGTCGAAGGAGACTTACCTATATATGTGTAAGATGACATGTATATATGTGTGTGGGCGGGGGGATGTCCGCACATTATATATATAGTCACCCTTAGAGGCATGAATATATATATTGGGCCAATGTATTCTTATAAATATATATGAAAAATATATAGATGTGTAAGTTTAAATAGGCATATACATAAGTAAACATATATGTAAGTATACCCTTATACATAATTATGGCCTCATTAATATGGACATAGGGGCTATGTGTCTTTATGTATATGTGATGTTGAATATTCTCATAAGAGGGAAAGAGTATAATTTAGTGGTTTCCAATTAAAACATAAAGGGTTGAAGTGTTTAGCTTGATCATCTTCTCGGGTGGTTCTATTGTATACTTATTCTCTTTTATTTAGAAATTTGGATTTTTCTGTACATCATGTTTCATTTACTTTTTTATGTAGTAAAATTTTATATCATAAATAGACTTGATCTTATATCTTTCATTTAACTCTTTCATAGTTTTGTATTCTATATGCTTTCCATCTTGTGATGAAATTAACTATTTAAATTGAATGAAATGAATTATTAGTAAATAATTAAATGATTTTGTCATAAAACACCTTGATGAGGTGATGTTTCCTCAACTTAAACATAATATGTTCTCTTCCTTGTTGTTTTTTGATTATTATTTGGATTAGAGTGTTTTTTCATTCTCTATATTCCATATTTTATTGACATGATATAAATTAAATGTTATTTTTTCCCTTTTATATTAGATATGAGTGTGATAAAAGGAATTTAAACATAATTTTTTATTGGGAGGACTCGCATGCCTTCACGTTTGAAATATTGATGGTTAGTAAACTTTCTTGTGAAAATATTAGCCACCCCTGAGATAGGCTCACTGATTGTTATCTATTTTTACCTCTAGACGAGTGACAATGGTTCCCTAGGGGATACCCCTTGGATGGTCTTGATGGAATGATAGTTGTACCATGCCTCATGTGAGACTCAGAACCCCATGTTCAATACCAGGTATAGAATCTGAGGCTAATTCATTAATTTTGATCGAACTCACTGAGTGACACATGGGACATCATTCATGGTTCACCGTGGAATTACTCATTGTCATTGGTCATATGATGATACCCACAAGTGATACATCTAATGTCCATTATGATTTCCAGGGATAGGCTCAGGGAATCTCATTATATATTTTAAGTATTAGTAAATGTTTTATAGGTAATTTTGAATGGAAATAACCTTCATGTAAACATTTTTAAATTAAATGGATTGGATATTTCTAAATGTAAAATATATGGATGTGTTTATTGAGCTCAATCACAATCTTGGAGATAGTATAACTCCTCACATTGTATTATACTAACATTACGAATGTAGGTAATTATACTATTCACTCACTATCACAGGAATATGTTGGTAAGTGGATTATTGTACATGTATAACCCAATCCAATGTATTTAACTTATTTATTTATTTTTTCCTACATATATTCACTATATAATTGTCCATAATTTATAATACAAGTGATGGTTAGGGAAATAAACCATGGGTGCCTACAAACTAAGATTGTATCTCTGACCATTCATGGGGACCATTGGTACCCTAGTTTATTTTTTCATAATCTATTGATAAAGGGAGGAATCCAACTTCTAATTTTTGTTTTACATTTCTAGGATGGATTTGGGGTCGAGGATTGAGTGGGTGCTCAAGATACTTATGGAGAAATTCGATGGGAAATAATAATTTTATTACATTGTATTATGACTTATAATTTTAAATTCATTTTATTTTATAATTATATTTCATAAATTATTTATTGTAAATTGTTGTTGGCCACTTTTATATTCGTTTGATATTACATTTAACATCAGCTTCATTGTCCTTTATTTCTATTTCTTCTACTGTTGTGAATTGTTTTTAATATATTCTTCATAGTTTTGGTACCCTAACATTGGGGGTATAGTCTCCCCACTATTTCATAATTATAACCTCAATACTAGTCAGTATCCTCTGGAATATGCGGAGGTTCGTTTGAGGCGATGTGGAAAAGGGTCCGGCTACCAGTTTAGTGGTCAGTTGGGTTGGGATGCTAAAATGACTATTATAAACTAGAAAATACATTGAAATGTATGAATATTAATAACAAAACTATTAAATGTAAATAGAAATGTGTTATTCGTGGAAAAATATTAGTCATTTGAAATTAATTGAACTTTTATTTCTAGAAATTGTATTTTTCTAAAAGATGTTTTAGTCACGCTTTTTCACACAATTTATAATTGTTTTTACATTTTTTAATAAATTTATAATATATAATGAAATTATATTTTTATATTAGTATATAAAATTTATCATATATTTTTATTTTCATATTTTTCGAGGAAGATTAATTTTTTAATGAAGAATGAAAGTACTAAATTTTAATTGAAATCTTTCTTTTCATCTAAATAATTTATAATGTAAAACTATATTTTAAATTGATTTTAAAGTATAATTAGATCAATTATATATATATTAATACAATTTTGGTCATCAGAATCAATTTTTTTATGAAACTTGATTTCAAACCTCTGTAAACTCTTGGAAAAATTTCTCTTCAAAACCCGGATTTCTCATCATGTTTACAAGATCAATTTTTTATTATATATTTATAGTTCAAAGAATTAATTTTATAAAAACTAATTCCATATTTTGAATCATAATAATACATATTATATAAAAATATCTAAATATTTCTTGACCAAATGTACTTGTAAGATGAGTGAAAAATATTTAACACAGTTAAGGTTAAATTGGGTTATTGTAGGGTTAAACTATGATGATATAGATAAAAAATGATCTGAATATTTTAAAAACCCTATTTTATGGTAATAATTTGAACATATAATTTATTATTCTCATGAATACTCAGTTTTTTTACCTATTAGCACAAAAAAATGTGATTATAACATTTTATTTTAAAAAATTACAATTATTTAACTCACCTAACCTATTAAAGGACACCAACTCTACTATTCTTTTCAATCCATAAAACCCATTTATATAATACAATAAATACCCAAATAAATTATAAAATTACATATCCTCATTATAGAATCCATTGTTCATTAATAAATCATTTATATTAATACTTCTATTATAATACTAGAGAGGTTGTTTGAGAAGAGGAAAAATTACTAACTATGTGTTTATTATTTCTCTCTTGGTATCATTAGAATCATCATATATTATGATTATATAATAAAAATTATATCTATATTATACTGATATTTTATTATTTTATGTTCATTACCTTTATCCTTATCCTCCTCCCTCAAATGGGGAACGATAACATCAGACGTGTGTTCGACGGACTATCGCCAAAGAAACTAAAGTGACACATTTTCAATTAACTCCTCTCACAGATGGTTATAATTATGTATATAAAGAATATATATATATATTATTTTAAAAATAATTATATTTTTTTGTCTCTAAATTATATATACAATTTTTAATTTTCATTCTATAGGGGATAACACAACGTAGCTCTTGTGTATGGCGGACTACCACCTCACGAAAAGATGTGCCTAACTTTTTTACTAACGCTTTACATTGAAGTATATAAGGATAAATTTAATAAATTATATTTATATAATCAATTTAATGATGATATTAATAGAATATTTATAATTCATGACAGATAATATAATTTTTTTTACATTACATTCGTTAAATGATGATAACCTCATTTGTGTATGTGTGGACTGCCTCTTTTACGAAGTGATGTGACTCTATTTTCATCAAAAAAACCACATGGATGATATATATAATTATATTAAAATAAATAATACGGTATTTATGATATTATTATAATTCTCGTAATACGATATATTAAATATCATATTTCCATAATGATCTTTGATAAATGGAAATGTTACTCTTCTGTACATATGACATACCATCTCCATGATCGTAACAATCTAAATTAATTAATATTATATTTAATGATTAGTATTAAATATATTCTTGATGAATAAATGTGGTAATTATTTATTGATTATTATTTGGGATATGTTTAAATAATGACCTTTTAGACCGATATTTAACCTAATGAATTCATTTTTACACATAATTCATATATCATCGAAACACCGGACACAAAAGTAATGGTTTATGTAATTTTATAAAACATGGTAATAAATGAAATAAATGTATTAATGAACATTGAAAATTTTCATAATAAATAAAATAATTAACAAATTTTTATTTTTTATGTTGACAATGAATATACATGATGAGTCAGACTCATGGTAAGGGTTTCTCATCTAACTTTTAGTTCAGTGGGACATATGCCTTATTTATAACTTATTTCCATTATGTGGGGCATACCCCACCCCACTGATATTTGATATCATGCATATATTTATTCATTTTCTTTAGGGTTTCATTTTATGTAATTTATTTTATGGGTCTCACAATACATAAGTTACCAAAGTTGCAAGGGTTAATTTCACAATCGTATCATTATTCAATATTGTATATATATAAGTCTCCAACGTGGGAATTATTTATTATTTATTAATTATTACGTAATATCAATCTATATACATTACCAATAGTTATTCATGAAAATTTATATTTAACAGTATGATTTCTCAACTATTTAGTATATATTTTTTTATGAATTGTTTTTTTATAAAAAAATTTCTTTTTCCACTTTGTTAGAAATCCCTTTTCATGAAAACCCATAATTTCAATAAAACAAAATATTTTTATCCATTCCAAAATGATTTATTATGTTTATTTTTACCCATTCATACATTTTATAAATTTCTTTTAATGGAATATTCATGGAATTTTCCAAATAATCCACATTTCTATTTTACCAAAAAAATTAAAAGAAGAAATATTTTAAAAAATATATATATATATATCGAATTTTAAAAATTTTCCTCTATCATGAACATAATTTCATTGAATCTTAATTTTCATGATGACAATTTTATTTTTTAGGAAAATTAATTTTCGAATATTCTAGAAATTCAAAGTTTAAAAATAATCAATGAAAATGATTTTGACAATATTTTGACGATTTTATAGTTTTAAAATACCAATGGTGATTTTTTAAGAAGGGTTATTTTCTTGAATAATGTTTCAAAATGATATTTAAAAAATAATTTTCAATCTATAAATACATAATTTAATTTATATTATTCTACAATGGTGATATAATATAATGATAACATTATTTTTATTTATCCATATTGTTTAAGATCAGTTTGACTAGGGATGTACTATATTGATACCATTCATTTTTCTCTAGAACATTTGAGATTATTATTTTTTATTGGTGAAAGTATTTAAACTATTTATGTTAGTTTAAATATATTTTTTTATGTTTTTATGTCTCCCCCCATTCATATGTGGAATGAATTGGGCATGGTAAGTTACAGGTGGGCCCGAGGACTATCCTATTAATTTATATGTCATGAAATAATCTATTGATGATTTTTTTGGATGTTTGACATTATATTAACAAGCCAGTTGGGTAAACTAGACTAGTAACCCACGTTAACCAAATATGGGGTGTGGTATTACAATGATAACAAAATAAGTATTGAATATAAGAAAAACATGGCATACAACTATAGTAAAATGTGGAAAAATATAGATACACTATGAAAAGTGGGATAAGATAGGAAAAATGAAAAGTCTACAATAGTAAGTCTCTATATGACCAACCTTCATCTCCACAAATAAACTCAAGTCTAAAAAATACATAAAGGGATTTTTTTCATCCAATATAATTCCCTTATAATTAGACGTGTCCTACAAAAAACGGTCTGTAGCTTCCCAATGATAGAGGTGCGGTGTGAGAAATATATCCTCGTAGGAATACACAAAATAATCTATTCATCATATAATTTCCGTAAAAAGCTATTTGTAGAGTAAAAAATTACAATTATTTGTGAAAACAAATCAATTTGAAAATCTTTATAAAAAATTGTTGGGTTTTCAAAAATTTCATATCATATTTTCCAAATATAGAAATATTTGTGTCATATTATATGTAGGTAAAAATAGAAAAATATAAATTTATATATGATCCAACCTCCATTGAACACTCTATCATGTAATAAATAATAAGAAATAACATTTCTCGATCCAGTGGAGTTTTAGCCTATGGGACAATATATACTTGTCATCTATAAGACAAAAGGGCACAAGGATGGATCTAACTAATATTGATTCCTAACATAATCCATCAAAAATAAAATAGGATCCCTCTTAATGGTGTCTCACACTCTAAGGTAACTCGTGTCTCCTTCTTAACAAACACATGGTTCCTACATTGCAATATTTTTCAATATCTTTTTTAAAGATAATGATCACATTTTTTATAAAACAAATTTAAATCCATGACAATATAAATTTTGGTTCGACAATATATTCTTTTACAAATTAAGAATTTGTTTTTTTAAATAAATATCTCTTTTAAAATAGAATCCCTTGGATTTTTCAATTTCAACCCATGAAATATCATTAAAAATATCAACGAATTAATATGAAAAAATATTATTTCATGTAATTATAATTCATTGATAGATCCACATACATCAAGGATATATAAAAACATACAACTTTTGACAATGGGATTAGGAAACACAATGCATGCCTTCATATGTAAGGAATAAGTAGAGACATATGAGATGAATATAGTATCCCTAATGTTCTACTGTAGAAGAGATAAATTTATATGGGAATCATTCACCTAGAATTACTTTGCATAAGAGATCTAGACAATAAGTGGAGAGAACAATAAATAATGAAGAATCAAAAACATGTATGGTGCCCCAAAATTATCAATTCAGAAATTTAGAAAGAGTTTAATACAATAAATATAATGAAATTATATTATATAATATTTACCTAAAAATCTAGTTTCATTTTAATTAAAAACATATTTTCACATTACATGATGTGTACCTATACAAGATCTAAACAATTATCACAATGGGTATTAATTTCCCAATATCAGTTACAGCTATTACATGCCATGTAATACCATTACACATCATGTAAATGACCACTAAAAATATGAAAATAAGGGGTTTTTAATGCAAATTCCAAAAAATATATGTCTTCTACATCATATATATCCTCCAATGTGGTGTTTGAAAATAATATCACAAATATAACTAAATCCAAAAGAAAATATTATTAAATACATTACACAAAGATAAAGGAGTATTATATCCTCCCCATCATAATATATTTATATACCTAGAAAGGGATCAAGACCCTTCATCCACATAAATAGATGGGCACTACTTCCTCACCAACAACTCCTTCTCACATATTATTTTGTAATATTATGTCAAATTCCATAGTATAAGAACTAGGGAGACTATTTTACAAAACTGTACTTTATCATGGAGATCCATAAATTGAGTTGGTCACTCATCAAAAGTGGTATAGGTTTAATAATCTATATACTCCCACCTAATCACATGGGAAGGATATGAAATATACCACTTCACCAAGGAACCATGAAACACATTGTTTATTTATTTCAACCCAAGTCCCATGTCTAATTGATAGTCTACCAACTATTATTCCCCCATGATATCAAGGGGGTACATAGAACTTATGCCAAATTACCCTTCTAACACAATTGATTATGTTCCAATAAAGGTGAATCTTTTTGAAAAACCAGTTCAAAAAAATCATGTAGCTGGGGATGACATTCCACATAAGATTTATTATGACTATATACCATGGAATATAAAATATAGATCAAGTTCACATGCTTTATCATTTCATAAAGGAGACTTTGTAAAACTAAGGTCCACTATACCTCTCTTCTAAGAACATGAGAGATTGACATGGACACCCATAGAAAAACTCAAATTTTTTCATCCTGATCGAAGCCTAATATCTATTGGTATTGGAAAACAAAACCAAAATAATTACATACCCAATATCGATGAAAATCAAGAACTCATGCTTGAATAATATCCATAATTACATGGATATCCTTCTCTTTCTATCTATCTCATTATTTATGACATGTCATGTTCAATTTCAATTGAAAACCCACTGAATCAGTTAATCCTTTCTAGAATCTTGATGTGAACATCCATTCCCTATCATAATCCATAAGGTAAGGATCCCCATGAATTCCCACAATCTCACAGACATACAGGTTCTCTAGATTTTCCACATTCATAGATTCCATTATTTGTAATAAATACAATGATTTAGTGAGTCTGTCAATAATATCCCAAATCACATCGTTGCCACTTGGATTCCACGGTAAACTATGATGGAATCCTTGAATATTTAATCCCACTTCTATAGCAGAGTAGGTGTTTTTTCAATTACATATAGTTCTATGGTGATCATTCTTAAATCTATGATAATTTAGACACTATGATGAAAAATACATAACTAACTACCACTTCCTAGACCACCAATACTAATGTCTCAAATCAGGGTACATCTTTCTAGCTATAGGGTGAATATAACAATATGAATGATGTATACTTTCAAAAAACTAATAACATTGGGAAAAGGAACAACCAACAGAATACAAAATCACAAATATCCACTAGGAGACTATGGAAAATCGCTTAAAGTCTCTCGACTATTTAGGATCTCTATTAAGAGTCGGCTCTCGGTGTCAGTAATATACTCATGTTAAACTCAATCATCAAAATATGAGTCAGCGTATATTGAATACAAGCACCCATACCATCTTACCTCATTCACTCCTAAAATCATATAATAAAATAATCTTTATAGGCCACTCTACAATTGATTAATTCACTTTTGGGACCACTACTCTTCAAATTAACACAATGACAATCACAATTCCATTCACATGGGTAAATAAAATATAAAAATAAATGATATCAAGATACTAAATCTAGTGTCTCTATCAAATATTCTGATCCCTCTGATTGTTAACACACTAGGGGTGTTTTTTATTATAGTATACATTAAATTGTCCCTAATGAAGATAGTGATGCTACGTATTGAGTGTATGCATAACTGCTTCCAAAATAAGATCATGGTTAGGGTATTTCTTTTAATTAAGGATTAACTACCAGGTTACATAATCTACTGCATATTTCCCTTTAATCAAGACACATCACAAACACATACATGATGCATCACATAAAACATCATAACCCATACTTGGTTATGGGATAATCAATATTTGTGTTTAAGTAAACCGCACATTAATTTCCTCAAAATGTCTCTAAATTTTTCCATCCCACTAAAACATCACAACCTTATGGGTCAAATCTTTCATATGAAATGAAATATTAGAGAGGTCCAAAGAAATATATCTAGAGTAAATATCCATCCCTTAGATGGTCTATATATGAAACACATTTTTTGGATTTTCCCATGTCATAATTACCTATACATTTCCAAGATCCACAATGATGAGCCTCTCAGATATCGTATGCCCATAAAGAATCACCTATACGATACAAAACATGAACTAGGATTATTTTCTGTATAGTTGATGTTCTTTCAATGAATAAGAAATGATTCCAAATTTCCCACATGTTCTCTTATGACATGGAGTACACCAAGATATCATCTATGATAACAGAAAAAAGGATTCAAGGAACTAATGAAATATCTTTTTAATAAAATTCATAAATACCACTAGAGTGTGAGTGAGTCCAAATGGATTAACGAGAAACTCAAAATTTCTATATCTACATTAAAACATTGTCTTTGGTATGTATGCCTCTATGTCTATCAAATGATGGTATCTTAACCCCAATTCAATTTTATTAAACCAAATAGACCCTCTAAGTGTATCAATAGATAATCATTTCTAGGATAAAAATACATTTTATTTACGGTCGCCTGATTCCAATTGGATTAATTCGATAAAATACGAAGACTTATGTCTTCCTTATTATCAAATAGTATAGGAAAAGACTATGGTAAAAATCATGGAAAAATTAATCAATTAAATTTCATATCCTTAATCTAGACATTAAGATCTACAGACTCTGTATTATCCAATATATAAGATGGCATATAAATGGGAATCATTCCTGGGAGTATTTCAATAGTAAAATCAACCCCTCTTAATGGTCATAAACGAGAAATATCAACCTAAATTTCCTCAAGGTATGCAAACACAACATAAAGTATTTTACTTCAATATAAAGGGTCAACTGGATCAATAATCACTTCTGATAACTATCATTATATTATACCATGATAAGAAACAATATGACCTACGCTTCTTGATCTAGCATCCCACTCACCTTGGAAACCATGTTTGACCCGATAGGCTTATAATAACTATAACAAACAATGATAATAGTTTCTTGATGAATTTTTAATTATAATCCCATTCATTCCCATAATAAAATCGAATATTTCATGTCCATTCACTATGATTTACCAAACCACCTCAAAGTCAGCTATTAGCACAAACACATGGGGATCTTTAAGCCTTTTTCAGATCTCTTTCCAAATGGCACAGAAGGCTCAAACCATAAATACATAATCTAAGAATGAAAACCCAACAAGACAACATACATTCATTACATAAAATAATTATTACCAACAATATCAAATAATTATAGAAATATAGAAGATGAAATAATCATTGTACTTCCAACAATAATAGGCCCTAAAATATATTACTCTAGCACACACACATCCAAATAAATAAATTTGGACATAGACACCTAGAAATACACTAAAGAATGATAATGAGACCCACCACCATTGGAATCATCATCATATACCTATGCTCCCTTGGATAAAGTGGATAACTCCTATCTTTTGTAGGACATATTATGCCCGATATATTTTCTATAGTCAAAATACCCACAACGATGTCAAGCCCTAAATGCCTCTGTACAATGATTAATTATAAGACCATGAATCCCAAACTTGTAGAAGATATCCTTTTCCATTAAAATTCTCTTAAATATGTTATATAGAAATATAACTACTATTTTTCTTCCTTTTATTACAAGAAGAAGCACCCTGGCTAACTACTGCACCAACTGAAGCTCCACTCCAACCCGTCATTCCTACTATGTATGCCTCAGTGAAAGCAACTTACCCATTAACTCTATAAAGGTTAGACGGCACAAACATACAATCACTGATCGAATATCGTCCATCAACCTCATCGCAAACTTTTGAGTCTTTAGGTTATCATTAGTGATGAGATCTGATGCTACATTTAATATATCTATAAAACAAGTGGATTACTCCTTAATGGTATAATCCACTGACTCTATGTTAAAAAATATCCAGGTATTTTCAATATTTAATGTCTCATGATAATACTGTTGATTCAGGATTTTATTGAATGAAACCCATGTATTACCATCGTGAAACAGAGGTTTACAATAGAGTCCCACAATATTCTTCTAAATACCTTGAGTATATATATGGGAAACCCCACATAAAAATTATCATAAGCCTTTAAAAATTTTAAGATCCTATTAATCTATTCAAGACACTACTCTAACACTTTGGTTCCATTGTCACCCTGAATGATAGGTGGATGCTTCTTGGTAAATGTTGAGTCGTGTTTCACTACTCTTCTCGGGTTCACAACGCCCAATGAACATAGAGTCCAAATGTTAGGGATAACTTATTTAACAATTGAAGGTTCCATTGGGGGATCATCATATAGATACTAACTCAAAACATACCCTCTTATATTTAGAAGAGTTATTATTGGTTGAGCTTTCTATTAATCATAAGACAATAACCAATCGGTCATGAGAAAAATCCAAAACCATTGATACAAATTCTATAATCCGGAAAAATATTTTTCAGAAAATATAACTTTATTATAATGATGAATTATACCTTAAAAAGGGTACACCATTGAATGAAATAGGTCCATATAAATAACCTCCTCAATTAGATTAATCAAAATTTCTTACAACAATCATGTTATTAATAATAATAGATAGTTAGCTATCCATAAATTTCCTATATAAATAATTCAAATTAGCATAATTACTAGTTCTCATACAAAGTAACAGTTTTCTGGCCAACCATGGAGACATGGACTCAATCTCCAAATTGAGATATCTATGATCTTTTTCCATACCTTCTATCAGACTTCTGATGACTTTACCCATGTCAACCGAAGACATAGAACAAACTCAAGATGTTCTGACACACTTCAGTCATGTAAATCCTATTATACCAATTTTTAAGATACCAACCTGAGATAACTAGACTAGTCACCCTTGTTATCTTATTAAAGGGTTAGGTATAAAAAACAAAAAACAAGTCACTAATACATGAAAAACAACACATATATCCAATGTTCAATGTTTAAAAGAAATAGAAAACTAATCCAAATTTGATAAACCAAGAATAACAACAATTATAGGCCAAAAAATATCCATGTGACTAAACAACACCTTTACAATGCTATGAAAACAAAAACATCAACATAAAGTGAATCCAAAATGCTATTTAATTCCCTTCTAATTACTCATGTCCTCCAAAAAAGCTTATTATCTAGAAATATGTAGAAATAGATTGTGATATACAGAGCCCAATAGGAGACCACCAAATAACCTATAAAATTATAATATCAAGAATGAACATGTAATAGATTTAAAACAAAATCGTTTTGAAAAAAAATTAATTTAAAATTTTGAAAACATTTCTCAAATCATCCATAGGGTTTCCAGAAAATTTTATATCATGATCTCCAAATCAGAAAACATTAAAATTGTAAAAATGGGGGTAATAATACCAAAATATAAATATACATGGGATCCGACATCCATAAAATTATCTATCATTAAATAAATAACCAGAAATAGAAAAATAACCTTCCAGACATGATCTTGTATATGTGGGAATATGTAATTGAAATTCATGATCCAACAAGGAAAAAGTATATATCCTAATAATATTTGGTGTATTTGTAGTCCATTTTAATACAAGAGGTTAACTAATTGTAGTGTCACACGTAATATGGTTTAATATTTCTCTTTCCGACATAACCAAGGACCCCGATATGGATTTTTTTTTCCAATTTTAATTTTAAAAAGAATAATCACATATTTTATAAATCTATTTATAATAAAATATGATCTTATTTATGGATTTAAAATCAATTCTTTTACAAATAAAAAAATATTTTTGCAAAGATAAACCCCCTTAAAATAATTAACCAATGCCCTTTCTAGTTTAAAAACATGAAATCTCATTTCAAATATCAACAAATTAATATGAAAAATAATAAATTCAACAAATTATATTTCTTGGTTGTGTTCAACTACATCAAGGACATTGAAAAACTATATTCCATTAGAAATCGGGATCATAAACCACAAGACATGCCTTCAAATTACATGTCACAACAAGATACTAAAGGGACAATATGCCTAGATGTGTTGATCAAAAATCAAATAAAGTGATCCAAATGGAAAGGATTCAAAAAAAATATATATGGGTAAGGGCCTTTATAAATAAGTATAGGTAGCTGAAGATTCTGGAGCATAAAACATCCTTAAAACACCCAAAAGTAGATATCTGAGAATTATATAGCATGTGATAATTTAAACATTGTGAAATTATATATTTTTATATTACACTAAACAAATTCACATGCTAATTAAAAACCAATTTTTTACATTACACTACACATATCTATTACACATCATTTACAATTATCATGTTGTTTATTATTTCTATGGGATCTATCAAGTGGCTCTTACATATTGTGTTATACCATTACATGTAGTGTATCTACAGGACAAATAGATGAAAAAGCTAGGGGGGTTTGAAAAAATATATCAAATCCATAACATAACCATTATAGGTATCCTTTTAGTTTAATGGATGGAAATACTTTCCGAATGAAAAAGGAATCCAAAAGAACAGATTAGAACATACCTGTTATAAAGGTAACATGCTGTTAAATGTGAAGACCAAAATTTTTCCATGTACTGTTTTTAATTATATAGGGAATATTAAAAGTATAAAAATGTTGAGGTCACAAGATTACAAGGCTCGGTGTGCCTGAAATGAATTTCTGAATTGTTTTTGGCACTTTTATCAAACGCATGAGCAATATTTTTTAACATTGGAACTGGTCCTCATTATTGAAATCTGAAGACACCATTGAACTCGAAGTGTCGATATCCACTTATGGAGACCATCACCTCCATCATAGTAGGTCGAGGGTGGAAATTATTTATCATAAATTTTGAGGCAGAAAATTAAATAATCATGCTTTATATTATATTTGACATTGATACTTCACATTTTGAATTTGGTGGTCGGGACCACCCGAAACCCTCTTAATATGATGTTAACCCTTTGAACTCACACTCGTTAATGTTCCAACATCAATTCAATTAATTTTCCTACTCTATTTGTTTTATTAATTAATTAAATCTTTTTAATTTTGCATCCCACCTTTCATGGGAGAAATCATTGGCAAAGGGGTGCAAGGGAGATCCTTTGGAGAAATAACGTCCTAACGAAGAATGAGGAACTGACTCTGTATGCATATTGTGTTAGAGATGAACGTCGATGTCCCCTTCATCGACTTCATCTTCTTCCTCAATACATCTCAAACAAATGACAAGGTAGGTGATTTATATTGATATATGATTGAATTTATTTGATAATTCTATATATTATAGATTCACAACAATGGTGTCCAAACAAACATGACCATCATCCCACATATATAACTTGCCCCTTTGACTTTCATTCATCACAAATTTTTTGTGTGTGTACATAAATGAAAAATATTTACCAGAGCTTAAAACAGAATGTTTTGTTGTGTTTGATGTATAGAAGCAGATCCCTTGACCATTATATCACGAATATGTGGTCGTTATGTTTTTCGGGCTTAGAATGGAGAAGTAGTGAACTGCGGAATATGAGCGCGGATGGCACAATGGCCAACCACATGGAGGTTGGGTGGCGCACGTCCACACCACCGGATGAGGTAGAGGTCAGGGCCAGTCGGCCTTGGTGGAGTGTTTTTGCGGAGAGGCGGTGCATGTTCGCATCACCGGTGTAGCATTAGGTCGTAGTCGCTTGGCTGTAGTGGAGGATGAAGAGCAGTCGGCAGCTGAATGGCATTAGAGGACAGCGACGCTATCATGCCGCTTGTGGGAGGAGGACTAGCCGAAATTCCAGCCGGCTATGGCACAACGAGTAGGACCCGCTCTAGTGGGTCCCTCTTCCAAAAAAACCAAACAACACTTTCATCGTTCTGGAGACTTAGGAGGCGCCTCCCTCAAGAGCATCATCTAGGGTGGAGCCCGCCATGATGGTCCACCCGACCATGGGATACACCGTGGGCCAAGCAGGACTTCCCCCTTCCGGGGGTGGGCTAGACCACGGACCAGCATGCAGGGACGGGTTGGTCCGACTGGGTTAGATAAGAACGGGGCCCATTCGGACCCCCTTTCGCCTTTATTTCCATATTTGTGAATCAGGAGTCCGATTAACAATAAATATAGATTATGGAATCCATGGATCAAAATGGTCCATTCATTATACTGAATTTGAGTTTTGGATAATGTTGGAGTACAGACGGGGTTGATCGATTCCAAATCCGACGGGACCCTCAGAATATAAACGCTAATAAGATACAGACAGTGTGCCTGATTATCACGACATCAATCACGTTGTGTACCTTTTTACTTGATAGACATTTGAAATTATTCTTCATGGAACTTTATGAAGTTTGAAATATGATCAATGGCTAGAGGTTCTGTTCTCCTAGAATCAATCATGCTATGAGTGGGTATCCAGTGGCTGGCATTGAGGTGGATCCTGAAGACAGATCATATGGAGGTTAGTTCTAAGTGATCCCATGTGGGTCAGATCTTGTGGGGGTCAGCACTAAGCGATTCTATGTGGGTTAGGACATTAATATTCTATATGGGTCAGATCATATGTGGTTCAGTGCTTAGTGTTCCTGTGTCGGACAACGAATACCGATCCGGTGAGGTTCAGATCTTCTATCAGTCATTGCAGGGGTTAGTACCTATCAATCATGTGTGGGTCAGACTCTGTATGGTCAGAAGAAGTGCCTTAAGACAGAAAAAGATGATCTAGCTTCGTGACCAGTCATTTTTACTTCTATACTTCAATGAAAACCTAGTTTCAGCTGAGACTATGTTTGAACTAATTATTTTACCATTGTGGTACTTTTATCCTCTTGTCGTTAGCTATGTGGTACATTTACCATTGTAGTGTTAACATTGTGATATTATCCCCTCATTTATGAGACAAGTATATCTTGATAACATTGGTATATGTATGGGCATATACCTAAGTATATTTGAGGTCAATATTTGTGGTTTATCCTATATGGATTTTTAAAGACATTCTGGGGTCTCGAGGTCCCTACAGAATATTGTTATGCTCACACCTACGCAAGATTCACCCGCACCTTGTTGTGTCTTGTCCTAATGAAGGACAACAATGACTTTTTATGAGGGTACCAAGACCGAGGGATTCTCAATGGTGGATATTAGACAAGACATACCCAGATACATCCATTTGAGAGATCTACCTACCCTTCAGGTAGGATCCTTGGGTTGTGTTCACAAGATTTGTTTCCAGTTATAATTTTACATTGATGTTTTTCTTTTAATTTTTAGATGGGCTTGTATTAGGGCCTCATTAATTTCTTTATACACCATATTTTCTAGATATATTTTACATTGTGCTTGTATTGTGATGTGTGCTTATTTTGAGTGAGTTTACATGTTATAAAAAATGCCTTATCATTTTAGAGAAATCTTTTTTCAGTTCTAGTCGCAAGTCCCTGGCCTATTGATGGTGGTATTAGCTTAGTCAGGACATCGGCCCTAGGGTAAATTTTGTGAAAAATTGGTATAAGTGGATTTTGGTTCTACCGAGTAACTAAAACTCTGATCTTTTCTAGGTGGAAATAGTGTTATGTGTTGTGAGTGTGGTTTTCAGTTCAGGGAGTCCAGTGTTTGTGAGGAGGCTGATATATCAATTCAAAAAGACCCTATCTTCTGATTTCCATCTCAATTCATGAAAACATATATTTCATGTGTGTTTTTGAAATGTTTTATTAGTGATCTCTTTGTATCACCAAACCATGTAAATCTAATTGAACATGGTGCACCAGTTTCTCTCAGGATTCCTCCACATAGACAGTCTGCGCGGCGGGCAGTTATAATACGTGATGACAGCCCACCGTGTAACAAGGATTCGATGAAGGGTCCACTTACTGCAATTATACCATCGATCGGTGTACCAGTAGCACAACTGCCCATTGGAAAACTGGTCCCACAAGCCTCAACAGTAGAGGGTGCACACCACTTGAGCACATTTCATGAGTTCTAGTGCGAGAGTCCACCGAGGTTCCAGGGCGAGACAGGTCCATAGGTGGCTGAGGAATGGCTGGAGGCAGTGATTAGATTTTATCGATTGTTAGGGAAACTAGATGATCTCACGGTGATCCTTGACACATGTATTCTTTAGGATGCAATGGGTAGATTGTGAATCATGATTCTCCAAGTTCACAATGAGGTCACTCTCATCTGGGTGGTCTTCAAGAGCCATTTTAGGGCAGAGTTCATCCAAGTGAAATTACACTGAGAGCATATACAAAATCTTCTCCACTTGCAGCTGGGTAGCATGAACATGGATCAGTATTCATCAAGGTTAACCGACCTCTGGCACTATTCCACTAACATGTTGCTGGACCCTTTCATCCGGGCCGGGACATTTGAGCAGGTGATCAGATGGAAGATTATATATTTGATTATTTCCCTCAACATCTCGATGCAGGAAGGGGTGTTAGAGAGATCTCTATTAGTGGAGTGCTTCATCACAAAGAAGTTACCAGTAGTGAGACCCACCACCGGAAGACACGTAGATGAGTCATCAGTAGCTAGTAGAAAACTCATAACGCAGAGGTCAATGATGACCAAACCAATAGGTGGATTACCATAGGATATAGGTTCAGTGGTGTGGGTCTCTCGAGATAGAGCATGATAGGTGAGGAACATGTAGTGTTACTCGTGAATTGGACATGTTAACATGTATCTCAACTACCTGACCCGCCATAAAGATGACCAACAGACAGCCGAAGGACTACCTGGGCAGAGGCAAAGATTCAATAAAGGAGGTCTGCATGTATGAGGTAGATGTGGAAGATGATCTGGTCATGTAGCAGGCAGTGAGCGATGATACAAGGTTCAACCGCCACCACCACAATTATGTCAACCCCAACCATAGGGTGAAGGTGGAAAAGGATGATCTCAGCTCCAGGAAGTTAAGATATATGACCACAGCGCTCTGAAGATGATATGATGTACGATATGTGTCAACTCCATCTTAGCGTCAATACTTATAAACAGATGTTCCATTCATTCTATTATTTCCACGACCCTGTTTGGGGCTTGTTCATACCGGTGGAGACGTTGGCTTGATCCTTATGGCTAGAGACTTCAATAGGAGCTGATTCAATGATTAAACAACGGTGTCGGTAGTGTGAGATTACTCTAGGAGTTGGCAGCTTCAGTTGGGATATTCTAGTAGTGACATCATCGCATTACGAATTCATCTTCGTTATGGACTAGTTGTGCAAAGTCCATGCTCCGATCGACTATATTTGGTAGAATGTGCGGTGTGTCAACACGAATTTGACCATGTTTACATGAACAGCGAGAAGGGAACTATTGTAGCATAGTGTGGACATACCCAGATAAGGGTGCAGCCGATCAAACATGAGTTGGGTAGACTTACCTATAGAGAAATTGATGTTGAGAGTCCGAGCTATCCTGTTGTGGTGTAAAAATACGCTCATGTTTTCCCTGATGGTGTTACTAGTCTACCTCTCCATAGAGAGGTGGAAATTTACATCAACTTATGACCCGAGATGACACCAATATCTACCCCATAATATCTTATGACTCACATGGAGAATCAAGAGCAACAAGTATAGCTGGAGGACATGCATAGTGATAGGTTCATTAGGCCTAGAGTTTCTCCATGGAGAACACCAATTTATTCACCAAGAAGGTGATTGGAAGGATGAGACTCTGTGTGTACTATTGGTGCCTAAACCAGGTGACCATGAAGAACAAGTACCCACTACTGATAATTGATGATATTTTTGATCAGCTGAAGGTACCACGATGGCTTTCAAAGATATACCTATGTCTAGGCTATAACCATCTCTGGGTATGAGATGAGGATGTGCTGAAGGTGTCATTTAGTTGTTGTTATGGCCATTATTATTTCATGGTTATTTGATTCAGGGTGACCAACGTCCCACCAATGTTCATGGGATTCATGAACAGGATATTCATGGCATACCTCAATCGAGTTTTTGTAGAATTCATCAACAAAATCATGATATACTTAGATACAGAGGAGGAGAAAAACTATCAACTTTAGATAGTTCTAGACACACTCCACAACACTAGATTTTTAGTATACTCTCTAAGTGACAGTTCTAGATCTGAGATTTTATCTTCATGGACGACATCATCTCGGAGGATGGAGTTATGGTGGATCATGTGTGGATTGAGGATGTGATTTCCTGGGAGCCACCCATATGTGTGATTGAGGAGCAGAGTTTTTTGGGACATTTCAGTAATTAAAAATTTTTTTTACAAGACTTTTCTAGAGTAACAACACCCTTATCATCATTGACGAAGAATGGGAAACCCTTCGTGTGGTCGGAGAGATGCCATCAGAGTTCTCAGTAGCTGAGGAAGATAGTGAGGAGTGCACCCATATTGAGATTATCAGATGAGGTTGTTGGGTACATAGTCTACTATTATGCATCATGGACCAGATGTGGAATTGTCATGATGTAGGAGTGAGTGATGATCGCATATCGTTCTTGATTGCTGAGGCTACATGAGAAGAACTATGCTACCCATGACCTGGAGTTAGAAGGAGTGGCCTTCTCTTTAATGATGTGGCAACATTACTTGATTGGCAAATTTTTTTCAATCTAAGCTGATCACAAAAGTCTATGGTATATCTTTTCTCAAACGGACCTGAACCCGAGACAATGGCATTGGCTTGAATTTCTCTAGGACTACGACTTTGAGATAGTCTATACTCAAGTGATGGGGAATATAGTAGAAAATGCACTTAGTAGGAGATCTGTATACTGTTGCTGAGAGAGGAAACAAGTTATTTAGATGCTTTATAGATATCCTATGTGGATCGAGATGGAACAGATTATCTTCAGTCTCTAACCGTCACTCCTGCACTCTTTTAGTGATTCAAGGAGACGATGCTTGGGGACACTGACTACGAGGCCCGATGTGCTCAGATATCCACATGATAGGCACCTGAAGGATTTTCATAAGGTGGGGGCTTGTCATCCTCTTTAGAGAATGTACTAGGGTAGAAATGGTGCTATTTAAGGATGAGTTGAGTTAGTTCCATACTTCCCCTCTAGAGGTACATCAAAGAGTGGATAATATGTACCAGGACCATCACCATTAACCATAGTGGCTAGGAATGAAGAAATCAGTTGCATTGTTTGTCTCATGGTGCCTCAATTTTCAGCAAGTGAATGCATGACATCATGTTCTAGCAGGAATAGTTTAGAAATTAGATTTTCCATAGTGGAAGTGGGATGGTATTTCCATGGACTTCATGATAGGACTTCCATGCATTTCTAGGAGTCATGATTCTATATTGGTGATCATTGATCGACTCACCATGTCAGCACAATTCATACCTATCAGAGATCAGAGATTAGTAAAGAGAATG
The DNA here is from genome assembly GCA_963277665.1 of Viscum album. Taxonomy (NCBI): domain Eukaryota; kingdom Viridiplantae; phylum Streptophyta; class Magnoliopsida; order Santalales; family Viscaceae; genus Viscum; species Viscum album. The sequence continues at coordinate 962,212,641 of OY728133.1, read as the reverse complement.
AGACGCCTCTATGAACAAGATATTTTTTGGCTTCATGGAGTTCCATCAATGATTGTCTCAGATCATGATGTATGTTTCACTTGCTGACTATGGAAGGGGTTTCAGGAGGTGTTTGTGACACAACTCCAGTTGAGAACCTCCTTCCATCCTCATATGGATGGTCAGACAGAGAGGACCATTCAGACCCTCGAGGACATGCTACATTCATGCATCCATGATTTTAGCCACATATGGGAGGTTCACTTTCCCTTAGTGGGGTTCACATAAAACAATAGTAATCACTCCACTATCGGTATGACACAATTCAAGGCATTGGATAGCCAACCATGCGGATCACCTCTGTGTTGGACTGTTCCAGGAGAGTCAGAACTCATGGGACTAGAGATGGTACGAGTCACCACAAAGAATGTGAGGATTATCCAGGAGTAGAAGAAGACTGCACATAACAGGTATAAATCTTATGCTGATAGGATATGGAGACCTCTGGAGTTCATGGATGGTGACCATGGCTTTTTACTGGTCCCACCTCGATGAGGTTTTAAGAGACATGGCTGGGGCGGAAAGTTATCTCAGAGGTTTATCAGATCCTTTAATGTATTCTGTGGAGTTGGAAAGGTTGAAAACTGCCTAGACCTTCCACCATATATATATAAGTTTCATGACATCATCAACGTATACGAGATGAAGATATAAGTGCACAACGCATCTCACGTCATCGACCATTATGATCTAGACATCGACGATGGGGTGATGTTTTTGGAGGTTCTAGTATAGATTGAGGATCGACAGGAGAGAGTCCTACATGGGTGGTTCATATCCCTCTTGTGCATTCATTGGTAGCACGAGAACCACTAGGAGATCACATGGGAGAAGGAGGTGTATAATCCTTCTCAGTACCCCCACTAGTTTCCCTAGTTTTTGTTGTGGCTTTCAGGGATGAAATTCGCTGAGGTGGGGAGAATGTAAAAAACCAATTTTTTCAATGTATTTTTTTTAATTATATGTTAATATTATGAGTCCTTAAAAATTGATGGAATTTGATTTAGAGGCCCGGTGTTCCCATAATGAATTTCGAAACTTTTTTTCGGGTGTGTTCAGTAAACACACGAGTGATGTTTTGTAACTTTTTAACCAATGCTCAAAATTGAAATCAGACAACACCATTGAACTCATAGCACTGATATTCGGTTAAGGATACCATCACCATGATTACAATAGGTCGAGGGTGGAAATTAATTTTCATACATTTCTTGAGAGAAAATAAAAAACATGTTTCATTTTATTTTTGAAATTGAAACCTCTGATTTTGAATTTTGTGGTGGGGACCACATGAACTCCACTTAATATGATTTTACCCCTTGGCATTCCCCCTAGTAAATGTTCCAACTTCAATTCAAATAAATTTCAAACTCTATTTGTTTATTTAATAATCTTATTATTATTAATTTGGCAACACTCTTTTCGTGGGAGAAATCGTTGGCAAAAGAAATGAGAAAATGGAAGAACCTTTGGATAGATATAATTCGAATCTATAATGAGGAACATACTTCAGTAGAATCTTGTGTGAGAGACTAATTACGACGTCCTCCTCATTGACTACATCTTCTATATTGTGACATATCCAATGAATGTCAAGGTAGGGGATTTAATTTCAAATATAATTGAATTTATTTGATAATTCATCATATTCTAGATTAAAAACGATGATGGAAAAAAAATATGGTCGTCGTCTCTCACATATACCATTCCCCTATATCTTTAGATCTTCAAATATTCTTCATGCATTCATATACACCAAATATTTAAGTGCGCCGAGAACACAAGATTTGTTGACCGCGATATATGGACGTGGAGCCCTTGACCTGGGGAATGAAAATATGTGGTCGTTATGTTTTCCAGGATTAGAACGGAGATGTAGTGAACCACAGAAGTGTAGGGTGGCTGGCACACCACCTAGACTTGTGGTGGTAGCGCGGCGTGTGTCCGCGTCGTCGGTTGAGTAGGAGGTTGTGGCTCATTGGCTGTGTGGCAGAGAGGTGGCATGCGTCCACGCCGCCGGTGGAGAAGGATTCCATGGCCTCTTGGCCATGGAGGTGGCCGAAGGGTGGCCGACACCTGGAATACCATGGAGGACAACAACATCGTCGGTCCTGTGAGAGTAGGAGGACCGACCGGCAAACCAGCGGGAGAACTGGCCGGCCGTGGCACACCGAATATGACCCGCTCCACCGGGACCCTCTTCCAAAGAAAACAAACGTTCCTTTGTCCATTTGGATGTCCTTGGAGGTGCCCCCTCCCACGAGTTGGCTAGGGAGGACCCTGACATGACGGTTCAACCAATAACATGTAGCACAGCGAGCCGCACCCAGCAGGCCGGGCCAGGCTGCCCTCTTCCCAGGATGGGCCAGACCTCGACCCAGCTGACTGGGCCTTCCGAGGACCATGCCCACCAGGCCGAACCCAATTCTTCTAGGAGGTGGATATTAGACGAGGAATACAACATAGAAGAACATTCGAGAGTGGTACATAATCTTTGGGTAGGATCCTTGGCAGGTTTTCACAAGTGTTGCTTCCAATTTTACTTGTACTTTCTAGTTTTATTCGTAATTTTCATATGGGCTTCTTTTCAGGCCCCTTTACTTTATGTATACACCCTATTTACTATATAGTTTTAATTGTTATTGTATCTTTCTATGTGCTTGTTTTTTGTGATTTTACTAGTTATAATGGAAATTCCTTCACTTTTTAGGGAATATTCCTTTCGGTGCTACTCGCCAGCCCTTGGCATATGGAAGGCGTTCTTAGTGTAGTCACGACTCTGGCCCTGGGGGACGGTCATGACATTGAAATTCTATATTCGACCATTATGAATTATTTTGTTGATATTCCATGGAATTATTGGATTTGTTGAAATTTCAATGGATATTTTTTAATATCAAGGTATAGTTTATATGGAATTCGGTGATAATCCATTATTCCTACCATTTTATTTTCAAGTTAATTATTAACTGAAATTTGTTTCAATTATTTTCCTTTTTATATTGAATAAGCTATATTTATGCATAGATTCTACCATACACTTCTAGATACTACGCATTTGTTCTTACCCATTTCTTATGTTTTATTCATTCCAGGATATAAGGAAGTGTTTAATGATAATTATGCAAGGAATTATGAGGATGAAAAATTCATTTATCAATGAAAATAATTTTTCTATTTTATGTTTAAAAATTTAATAAGAATTTAAATTATGTGCCTATTTTACAAAGATAAAAAAATATTTGTTTTGTTGGGATGAAACTTCTTTATATATTATTCCAATATAACTATACAGTCAGTTACTATAGGATATTGGGGTTTGTGTTTCGTAATGAATTCATCCACACAAGAATATATGGGATTACAAAGATAATTCAACATGGTTGAATAAATTTCTTGGTGTTTTATATTTGTTAATTTGAAAACCCCTATTATATTGTGGTGTCATATTAGAAGAAAAACTAAAAGAAAAACTATCAATATCATAATATTTTTTGAATTCTGGGGAAAAATATCACTTGTCATATCAGATATAATAAAAGACATAATATACTTTTCAAATTTTTTACATGATTTTTGAAAGTGTAAAATTTCCTAAAAAATCATATTTATTCCATTAATTGTGAACCTTGGTAAATTTCCTAAAATGATAAATAATTAAAAAAACACATCACCTTATAACAAGAATTGGAAAACATATATGTTAAAATAAATATTGGTTTTATAGATATAATGTCATTATAATATTGAAATTCTTAATAGGTCTGAAATTTTAATTATATTTTTTCTTTTCATACTTTATTCAAAAAAATTAGCATTTTCCATATAATTATAGAATCTATATAATATTTTTATTTTTAATAATTTAAACTATTTCCCAAAATTTTCATTTCTAAGCCTCGTATGAAATTGACTATTTTTTTTCTCTATTTAAATTTTCAAATGATATAAAATGTATAGATTCACTACTCATAACTCGTGGACACCCACTATATATATGTCATGTTTTTCAGAATTTTAATGAATATATGTTATAAATATATATTTCAGATAACATTACTAACAATTATAACGTGTGCCCAATTAAGTTGGAAGATGAGAAACCACTATAACTTAAACCATTATTTATTGGAAATATAAAAAATAATTATTTAGACATAAATAATTTTATTCAACCAATATATTGTGAAAATATCAAGGAATATCAACATGTCTAGTGAACCTTCATTACACTTTTAAAACAATAAAAATTTTAAAACAGTTCCCTCAGAACATTTTTAAAAAAAACTTATTAGACTTTTATGTAAACCATTATCATAATTGTGTCCAACATTTCCCATAAATTCATAAAATAATTCCATTATATATATATTTTCTCTTTAACTAATAGAGAAAAATTTTAGAAGATAATTTCAATTTAATACTACAGCATATCATTTCGCACAAAATTAGTATAAAAGTCTGTTTCATGAGACCCATTATTTTTAGATAAATAGTCCTGGAGTTTATAATTGTAATTTAAAATTTTTCAAAATACGCACGAATGAAATCATTAGAACTAGATGAATGATTTATTACAATTTTTTCTATTTTTTAGTGATCTTGGTTTTCTCAATTGTTTTTTATTACTTATTTATAAGTTTCTGGTGAATATTTGAGATATTGAAAAATTTTATATTTATATATATTTATTTAATTATTTATATAATTCATCCATATTATATTTTTAAAAAATAGAATCATAAGTGTCATTTTATAAATCACTTACTGAATATGATGAAAAAATTTAGCACATATTTTGAAGCACTTTTTTTGATCCATACTCTACACTTGATTAGGAGTCTTTAGTATAACACTTGAAAGTTGGAAGTGTTCTATTCTACTCCTTCCCATCTTCTTATTTTCATTTCAAATATGAACATTCTCATTTTATATGTCCTTTACTGATACATTAAAAACAGGTTCCTTTATGAATTTCATTGAAAATAGAATTAAATGTTTTGTTTTTTATATATCTATATATTAATATATTATCATCCTTCTTGAAATTCCTATAATTTTATAGATAACTCATTTTGATACATTAATATCTTAATCATTCTCATTTATCTATAACTCAAAATCCAATGAGTAATCATTATCCTTTATTTTTTTATTTCAAAGAAACTTGTTTTATTTTTATAGTTAATTTTAGATTAATGTTTTTCAATTATAAATCATTTCATTATAAAGATATTATAATCTCACCAATGGTATATTTATAAAAAAATGATCTCATCAATTACTAACATCTTAAAATGAAATTTTTTGGTATGTTATATTAAACACCATTCAACTAAATTAGTATTATCTTGTTCGTTTTTAATATATTATTTCCATTTTAAGTGCTTATGAATTGATGAAACATTTAAATTAAAGATTTATTTTAATTGATTGTAAAATATTTATATTATTCATCAAGAATAATAGGACTAGTGCCAGTATTTATATTTGAACATCGACGATAAATGTACAACATTACCCATATATCTGGTGTGTTTTAACTTGAAAAAATGTGACTTAATAAATTTTTGTTAATAGAATAGTAAAGTATATTCATGATTTTCTTTATTGATAGAATATTACAATTCAACCACTATATTAAGATTATTTGTATTAGAATCATGTAACTTATTTGGTTTTACTATCGTTTTCAGTGATAAGTACTTATATATTTATGATATATTTCAATGAAGACATGCTAATAGCCATAAACATTACTATAAAAAGTGTGGTTTCTGTGGAACACAACCATCATTTTAATTTTTTTCATTTTATCATATATAGGTTCTTTTCAATGAAATTTAACTATGAGATATGTTTATCAAAATAATAATAACAAAAAAGATATTTAACACTTTATAGGTCAATGATTTGATAGCAATTATTTGGTCCCAAAGGTAATATGGTCTAATAGTCACAAGGGGTGGTGAATTGAAGTCTATATAAAATCATAAATAATTATAAAAGTTAATTTAAATTGGTTTATTAAATAAAATTTTTCTATGAGTATTTTCATAGTAGATTGGGTTAATGTGATCTTATGTCAACTCTTTTCACTTTCAACATGATAGTATGTAATCCACTATAAAAATATATATATCACTTAAAGGGAGACACAACCCATAATCAACTACCTTGTTAACCCGACGAACGAAAAAACCATGTCATACTTTTTCACACATGGAGGAAAACGCATAACATTCCTTCTGAATTGGAGAATAAAAAACAATTCATTTTCATAAAACAAGCCACAACAAAAAATAATTGTTTTTAATATACCAAGGCTCAACCAGAATCCTACAATTTTCTACTTGATGGAACAACCTGAGATACATTTTCATTAGGATAATATAACCTAACATTATGGTCAATCTTTCATAATAAAAAATCCTAATGCACAAATGACAAACATTGAAATGATAGGAATAATTTATAGCCACAAAAAATAGTTGGGAAAATGATATTGAGTGTCGAGGAAATAATGATATCATCAAGAAACAATATATTAGATAATTTAGTCATGCCTATATTGTTGTGGTTACAATCACCTATATAATAAAATTGTTTTGTTAGAATATCTTTTAACTCTACATGACTAAAACAAGTTTTATCTAACTCAACATATAATGTTCTTTAATATCAATTATCCTTTGAATGTAATTTATTGATGAATGAACATTGTATTTTATCCTTTTCCCATTCTTTCAAACATTTCTATCTCAATGATACAAAAATATTTTATTGTTTAGGGTTCATTCAAGTAGTTATAGAATATAAGATACATTCAAAAATGATAATATATATAAAAAATATAGAATAAATTATAAAATAAACTGTAATAATAACCAAGGAAATATCCCATATATTGTATAATCTAAACTCTATATATTTATATTGATTTATATTTTAAATTGATAAATTTTAATGATTGTAGTATTATTATTAAATATGATTTATTACATATGATGATTATTTTAGTCTTCATATAATACCTTTAAACTATTTTACATATGATTGAATTTAAAAATAAATTTTTAAGATATAAAATAATGAAAATATGAAAAATAAAAAGTAGTCATATATATATATATATATATATATCAAAAGATAGAAAAAAATAACGTATGATTTGTGTTTTAGAAAACCATACTATAGAATAATGTGTCTTTATCATTTTCTTAGTAATAATTTAGTTTTTGAGACATTATACATAGGAATGAATTTGTGTAAACGTCATCCTATTTTTCTGGGTAAACATGATTTGTTGAAAGAATCATTTTATTGTTCAACATAAATATGATGGAGTATAATAGTCATATCAAAAATGAGAATGAATTTTGAAGAGATCATATTGTACCTCATAAGAATAATGTTGTATTTCAAAAGAAACAGTATATATTGTGAAAGAATAATTAAATTTTGTATAAGATTAATTTTAAATTTCATAAGATATATTCTGTTATGAAACATATATCATTAAAAACAATTAAAATGTAAACCATAAGGATCATTTTGTGTTGAATGAAATTAATAAGTTCCATGAAATAATAAATATGAATCCTAATATTATTAGTTTAATTTATGAAGTAAATAAATTTTTTTTTGAGAAATTATAATTATTAGCATATGAAAACATTTTTTAATGATTCATAGAAAAAATATTACTGTAAATAGTTTTTCAAATAAATTAATAAACAAAATAAATAAAAATATGATGAAAAATTCAGTAAACAACAAAAATAATATTTTATTCTATCAGTTGCAAAACATTAAAAACAATTTTCAATCATATTAACGTGAATAAATAAATTACTTTGTAATTATAAAAATATAATTATGTGAAGTGGATGGGAGCCACTCAATAGTCAGGGCATCCTCTTTGGAGTTTTGTATATGCAAGATATGATATAGTTTTCCCTCTATGGGGAATTCATCCATCAACCCTAATACACATTGTAGTAAGGAAAAAATTCTTCAGTGTTCATAATGTAGTCTCCGTTTAAATTTATAATCACAAACTATTAATCAAATTTCATACTCATGTAGGATTTGGTATATATAGGGATAATAATAACTCTATGTCTAGAGTATATTATTATACCCTGTTCTTGCTGGATACCATTTCCAGTAAGAATTAGTACATAAAAATGATATTTAATTGGATATAAATTATAGAAAAATGACATATAGTCACAAACATATATCCAGGGTATAATTGGTTAGTGGTTATAGGTTATGATATAACAAATTGTATTTAAAAAATATCACTTTATATTATTTATACCCATGGTAAAATTGTCCCCATGGAAAGAGAACTCCGTAAGTTTGTATCCACCATTAATGATTTTATCTCTTTCTCACCCACTCTCTAAATCCCTCTAAAAAACCCTTCTCATTTGATCATAGCCCATCTAATTTCTCCCTCATATAATCCTCACCAGCTTCTCCTTCGTGGTTCCTCCGACCCTGACCAGTTTCTCAATTCGTGGTTCATCAATTGATGGATCCAACATTCACAGTCCTCCATTTTTTGGCTTCTCAACCAATAGTTTATACATTTCTCATGTGTCTCTCCCCTCCTCCGTCTCCTTCTTTGAGCATTCATCCTCCATTTGGTGCATCAGTCAGTGCATCCCCACTTTGTGACTGAGCCCCCCATGCTCTACATGTTCAAACTACTCATCCATGCCTGCTTCTCTCATGATGAACCTGATCTAGTCCCTTTTCATGAGACATTGGCTCACACAAATGATAATTACCCTATCCTCAGTCCCTTCACTCATGCCACAATATCATGTAATGTAACTATACCCTCTCAAGGACTTTTAATGGATCCCTTCAAACTCTCAACATTAATGGATAAACCATCCCTGCCTAGGGAACAAACCATCTATCTCCCTACAATCATTATTCATTTTTTCCTATAAGTAATAATTATTATTCATTACCTTTAAATGAACATAAAAAATAGCATTTCACTTATTTTTAGTGTCATTATATTTTGTGATCCATTACATTGGAATCCCGAGGTAGTTACCAAGTATATATATCTTCATCAATACTTCTCATTTCCCTACTTCTAAGATTACAACATCACAAATATTTGTCCCTATTTTTCAACTTTTTTATAATAATTCTATATTAATTTAATAAAAAATTAATTCTTAATCCCAATTTAACTATATATTTTGTTTCACAATTGGATTTCACGATACAATATGTTTCTATTTTTTATTTTTATCATAAAATTTTATCTGCTTCTAAATATTTTTTTTTGAAATGAAAGCTAATACCAACTATAGTATTGGACTTCTATTTTGATAAATCATAATTCTGTATTGAAAATTTCCAACATGTGAGCATGGCATGATGAAAGGATATTCTCTATTTAAATATGATTCCTACCTAGTGCATGGTTGGTTAAATAATCAATTGAAAAAATTTGTATAAAATTAATTTATGAATCAACCCAATAATAATATTAATTATGATAATAAGATTATTATTATTATTATTAAGATAATTATTTCATTTAATATATTATTTGAGTTGTTAGAATTAATATTTTGGCACTATTAACTTGTATTATAAATAATGGAAATGTATATTTAGGATTATTTTAGATTATTTTTAGTTCATTATTAGGTTCAAGTTTTTTTCCATTTCTTTTTTCTTCTTCTTATTTTTCATTCTGATTGTTATTTTATTTTTTATTTTATCTCACCTTCTCTCCCTCCCCCGTGTTTTTCTCACTTGTAATAATTCGACCACCCTATGATTCATTTTATTATCTCTGTCACAGCCAATCTCCTCACCTCATGCATCTCTCCTAGTCTAAACTCACCCCACCCCATGTCAGCCTCCCACTCAAATATAGCGATGCAAATACCGACATCCTAACAATCAATGACCCACCCCTCCATCCTCACCGCCTACGCAGGCATCCCCATTATGAAATTCACAAGTTTCATCCATATCGATCCCGCTATAGGCTACCTCTGTCGCGACCACCACCTCTCCCTCTCTAGTAAAGGTAAACCCTCCACCGATCTAGGTGTTTCATTCATATAATTTGTATTTTTAGGTTTTATTTGGGTTAGGTGTTAGTTTTAGGGGTTAATAGTGATATTCCTTAGCCTGATCTCTTGTTTTATAGTATGATTTGATTTTTTAGGGTGTAGTTGATTAGAAATTAAAGTTACACAATAAATTTTCTATTAGTTCTTAACTGATGTAGGTGGTTCTACATTTATACATTATTCGGTGAAATAATATTCCTTTTAAATTAATTTAGAATATTTAATAACTAGTTTCATTGATGTGGATATAGTTTTTAATTGAGGATTGATTTGTATATGTCATATAGGTGTTTTTTCTGTGAAAACAGAAGGTGAAATATTTTTTAGAAATTGATAAACATTATAGGTTGTGTTTTGGTTTAGCATCACTGTGTGTTGAGTCATAGATGAATATTTTGTTGAATTTTTGGCCTTTTTAGTCATGAAAAAAATTTATAAAATTGTTTCATATATTATATTGGTGGTTTTCCAAACTGCGACAATGGTCTTTTAAACTGTAAAGTTCATTCACTTAATAACGAAAGTAGTAAAAAATCTGTTAAACAAGTAGTTTTAAAGAATTTGATATGAAATAATATTTTAATGTGCACATTACACGATATATAGTTGGTGTAATCTTGATTCAATTCCTTATTTTATTATTTAGAAATTTTCTAAGATAAATTTTTTCAATGATTTATTAAATTAATTTCGAAGTGAGAAACATGGTTTAAAAGACACTCAATGTGTGTTTGTGTTAAATATGATTTTTTTTGTCAATTAGATTTGAAAATGTATAATTGTTTTTAAATGGAGGGTTTTGGAATGGGTAGTGTCTCATTTAATATTGATGCATAAATATTTATTTGATTTTAATGTGTTTTTTTTAACAAAATCATATTGAACCATTTGTAATCATTTTAGAAACTATGCAGAAAGTGTTTTAAAAAGTGAAAATGAAATGGTTTATGTTTTTTCATGGTGTAAAAATTCATTTTGTCTTGAAAATTGTTTTGAATGAGCTTTTGACATTAAAAATTATGCAACATGTTTCGATGATGTTTAATAAATTTTCATAATGTTTTGTTTTCATATAAGTTTCTTTTTAAACGTTAAAAATGGTTTAGTTGTGTGTGTAACCTATTCATATTATGTTTTCAAAATATCATTCGTGTGCATATGGTTTCAATAGAGGGTTTGAGTGTGAAAATACAGATTATGTGGGGGTAAGTACCCTGTTTGGATTTTATGCATAAATGTGACATGTGACATGAACGTAGACCTTAAAAGTTAAAATGATATTTTAAATTTTGTCTTGGAATGAGTGGTGTTTTATCTTGTATTTTTTATGTGATATGAACCATTTATGAAGAGGAATCTGGTTTGAGCACAAAGAAAGATGCCCAGGAATCTAGGAAGGTGAACAATACTAGGGGGCTTGTGATCCAAGGGTGGATTGAAACCTGGTTCACATAACAATATAGATGACTGAAACACCAACTAAACATATGAATGACTGATTGTCATGATTTCTATGCCATGTTTTAGGAAATTTTTGGTTTCTAAGCTACATTTGCTGAGGGTCGTGTTTTCTAAGACATCTTTCACAAAGACACGAAGATATAGGGACCCATGCTAGCTAACACCCATGATGACTCTCCCATATTTGGTTCTCCTTGATTAAATTAATATAAACGACATGAAAAATGGTTTATCATAAATTTAAGAATGTGTGTGTGTGTGTTTTAATTTATGTTATTCTCTTTAAAATTGTTTTCATTTAAAATACCTTTCATTAAAAAATGATTTCTTTTAAAACTATTCATCTATTTTGTTTTTTAATTATATAACTAGAAAATGTAATCATTATTAAATGGTTAAGCATGTAATATTTTTTGGTGTCATCCTATAGGGACTTAGGATCACATCCTACATACCATTTTGGGTGTATGTAGACATTGTTCATTGCATATCCCAGGTTGAGGCATCGTGCTTAGATATGGTGGTTTGTGTTGTTGATGGTATTCATGTGTAGGTTGGTGTGGGTTTCATGGGGATTTGTCTTCTCATATCACTAGGAAGTTGGTATTGGAGTTCTATATTTCTATATTTCTTGTAGTTTTATTTGGGTATTTAGATATATTGTTGAATTTCAACATGATTATAGATTAAAGGCATGTTTGGTTGATTACATCTATTTCCAGTTTATTTATCTTGTTATCTGTTTTTGGGATTATTTTTTGGGTAAATCAATCCACATATTGTTTTTATAAACATGAAATTATTCCATCCCCTGTGGATCAGGAACACCCTTCAGGAAATTCCACAGACTGGTTCGGTCACCGGGTAAGATGGCGACACGGACAACTTTGTGGATAAATGGAATAAGAGCATGTTTTCTTTGTTGGGTTGTGATGCATTTGGAATAGTTGGGATAGAAAAATGTAAAGGGTGTCAGAACACAACATTCTAACTATGATAAATGTGTCAATCCATCATACCTTGTGGTGAGACTCGAGTTACTAGGTTATGTGGAGGACTGTTTAAGACATTGGTCCTTGTTGTTAATATTTTTTTGGGAAATGAAAATGGAGTAGGGTCATGTGTCCCATCAATCTCTTAGGGTATAGTAAACTATGTGGAGTTGGGGATGATATCCTATAATACTCTCCATGGTAGTATCATTATTGGTGTATAGAATCCAACCACATGTCACAATCAACTCCTGACACTAGTTTCCTGTTACATCGTAACCTATTTCTTTTTTTTTGATTCTTTGGAGTATGGTTTTCAAGTTAAAATTATTTGGTCTTGTAAAAATTTTCCAAATTAAGAACATTAAAAATAAAATGTTTCAAAAGGATTGAAAAGTGTGGGTATAATGTTTTGGTTTCGAAAAATGGAATGTTCTAGTTTTGATCGTTGGTGTTCTAATGGTTAACCACATTCATGGGCGTATATGGAAGGATAAATGTTAAATGATATGATAGAATGAGTTCCTAGATGGATATGTGGTGCTTGCCTGTGTGGTATGGGAACATTCATGTTTGAGGCCCATGGAACAGCATTTGTTTTTGTGCAACCCCCAAACGATGATTGTTTTCAAAATATTTTGTTTAAATAGAATTTTATGTTCTAATAATTAGTGATTGTGTGGCATGTCCTTGTATTTTGGAAATGTTGGATGTGATTAATTTTGAGCTGAAAATCCCTTTTCAATGATTTGTGTCTAGAGTTTGAAATTTTTTTGTAAGTTGTTTTCAAACAACGTGGTTAGTGGATTCTTTTGAAATGTGCTTAGGGAAGCAGTTCTAGTGGTTCACCGTACACATTTAGTGTTCTATTGAGGTATTAAATGTTCATTGGACTAGTTTGGTTTGGTCCATTATATTATTTCAGTACTAGTTAACTACCCCATAAGGCATTATTATTCAATTTTAGTGTGGTCATGGGTAATTCATCATTGGTTGACCCTCAAGTTGATTAAAGAAAGGACTCTGCCTTTTGAGTGATAGTGCTAATTATAAACCTTTTACTTTTCTTTTGAGGAGATACTCTTATAGTAGGATGTTAGATGCGATTAGATTTGAAGGTAATTTTGGTCTCTTTCAGTTGTCTGAGTCTTCGATTATGATGTTTGACACTGTTATGTCTGAAGGTACCCTATGGAAATGGTGAAAGGAATTCTAGCGGGAATGAGTGAACATGGATAAAAATTTATTGGTATTGAACAATGTATGTAAAGGGTTGTAGTGAATTCATTGGCCTCAATGGTCATGTGTGGTGATTTCTCACACCATGAGTTCTCTTTGAAGAGAAAGTGTGTATTTCTTAGAATCCTTTTGGAATCCATATTTTCATAGTAATGTGTCCTCATCCTAGGTAGTTTTGTTTATTTGTTCTCAAAGGAGAGTGTTATTCCTATGTCTTACCCATACTATGTATCACAGTCTAAGAGAATAAGTGATTCATGTGCATTAACTAAACACCTATTTTGTTAAGCATACAATGAGGGATTAGTTGGATGTCATGGTGTGTGGAATTTGTTGGTGTTGTCTCAGTTGTAGTGGGATTGTGTTTGCCACCAAAAGGAGAAGCTCTATTCAGTAGTCTTCAATGAATGACTATCAGGAATGAGATGCATTGAACATAAGGGGTCTATCCATGGGCCTCAGAGTTATGTGGGGTTTGTTAAGGAATCATGGTAGTTTTTTTGACCCCTGTCATATTTCTGTCATCAGTGTTAAAGGTGAAGGTGATTGAAATTGTTTTATGTGGTTGTTATGTTCCAAAAAAACCCATTTTGGTGAATGACCTTTCTCTTAGATATGATGATTCATGGTATTCTAGTTATTTTTAAGTCTTGGGGGTTCATCCCAAAATATGCAATCACTTTTAGCGGTCCTTATGCGGTTATTTGGGAAAATAAGTCTCAAATTTAAATAGTTCACATACAAGTATGTGGACAAGTTGGATTGTCATGGGAATTGATTTTGACACCCTGGTAGTTGGTCCCTCTCCTCCCCACCCCTTATGGTGCAATGTTTGGTCACTATTGGTAAATTTCAATTTTGTGTACCTTCTGGAAGTTTTAATGGGGGGAGTCCCGTGTTGGGACTCATTGAAATGACATCAGAATGAATCTGTGTTGTCTATTTTCATAACAGTGGGGAGTATGTTCGGGACTCCCTTTGTTGTTCATTGAGTTCTTCTCTCAGTTGTTAGTTTGTTTCTAATGGTTGGGTTTCAATTTGGACCTCCCCATGTTGAACATTTGTTTTGTTCCATGAAATGGATTTGTTCTACTAGTTTACCATGGATGAGTGGAGTTATTTCCATTTATAAGTTCTTGAAATGTTTCATTTTGAATGATTAGGTTATGTGGGTGTGAAAATTTCAATCCATGACAAATAAACTGGTGGTTTTCTAGACCTAGGGAGGAGAAACATAACAGAATGTCCTCTCATTTGTTACTTGAGATTGTCATTTAAGTAAATTTCTATAAGAACAATGTGTTTTCCTATTTTCGATTATTGTTCGTAGTGATCCTTCTACACCTACAGGTTTTATCAGTTTCTACAATGGGCTGTATACATAGTTATGGCTTTCTGGGGATGTAAAGTACTATTGTTGGGGGAATTGTCGCACCGGAACTTCAGGCTCGAGTATGTTTCTATTTTATATTTTTAACTTATAATTTTATATTCTTCTAATTTTTTTATAAAATGTGGGTTGATCCCGAATAGAGTTATTCACTTTTTCCCTAATAAATGATCATTTTGGATTGAATATTCCAGATGCGCAATTTGGGCATGGATGAACCTCCTTCACCAGTTTAGTGTGCGACCTGCCTGGTGCACATGTGGTAAATTAATAAAATGGAAAAAAATGCGTTAGAAATAGTTTTTGAATAAAACCAATAATAATAATAATAATAATGATTTTATTATTATTATTATCATTATTATAATTAATATTATAATTTAGTTTTTAGTAGTATTATTTTGACACAATTAACTTATATTATTAATATTTCTATTATTCAATTTAGGATTATTTTAGATTATTTTATGTTCATTATTAGGATTAAATTAATTTTTTTCTCATTTTTTCATATTTTTTTTCATTCCAACTTATTATTTTAACTATTTTCCCTCCCTAAACATCTCTACCACCTGCTTTTCCACACAAGTCATTCTCCCACCACCCATAGAACTATTTTTTTCTTCTCCTCCCAGTTGGTCTTCTCGCTTCATGCCACCCCCTTCTCCCATCCAATGTTTCCCCATCGTCCTCCTTCTCTCATCTAATACCACACCCACCACCCTCCCCACTAACTACATGATTCCCCTCAGGACGATTAACCAACTCCTGCCTCCCCTTTGCAAACTCCACCGGCCTCCACCCCATAGTGGTCGCTATTAGATGCCTCTATTGAAATCGTTACCTCTCCCCCTCCCCTCAAGTTAAACCCTATTTTGATCAAGTGTTTTGATTTGTATTCATTGATGTTTTAGGTTTCCTGTAGGTAAGGTATTAGGTTTACGGTGTGATTTTGGTTTTCATTGGATTGATCTATAATTTTAGGGCTAAATTTAAGTATGTTGTGGTGCGGTTGGAGAGAAATTAGGGTTTCACATCGAATTTTCTATAATATCTTCACCAATTTAGTTGTTTCTATGTTTAAAAACTATTAGATGAATTAATTTTCTTCTTAAATTAATTTAACAAATATATTAATTAGTTTGATTTGTTTGAATCTGGTTTTTAATTCAGGGTTGATATGTATATGTCATATAGGTGTGTTTTCCATGATAAAAAATGGTGAAGTGTTCAGTATCATTTTATAAACTATGCATCTTTTGTTTTGGGTTTTCATCAATGTGAGTTCATTCATAGAGGAATATTTGATTGATTTATTTTCATTTCGAGCCAAGCGGAATATTATGAATAATGTTCCATAAATTCCTTCCGTGGTTTTCTCACTGGTTTTTATGGTATTTTAAACAGTGACATTGATTCATAAAATTGTGAAGGTAGTGGGAAGTATGTTCTAGATGTAGTTTTTAGCGATTTTATATGATGTTAAATTTTAATGTGCACTTTGCATGAAATAAAATTAAAGCAATCTTGTTGAAATTCTTTATTGTTTTCTTTTGAAATATTTATAAATAAATTATGTCAACGATTTATAAAATCGGGTTCGAAGTGTAAATCATGGTTGGAAAAATTCTGTGTGTCATTGGGTTAAAAGCATTCTTGTTGTGTGTTTTATTTAAAAATGGATTTTTTACGTGTAAATGGTGTGTTTTTCCATGTGTAGTGTCTTGATTTATTTTGAATCATAAATGATTTTGTGATATCAATGGGATTTTTTTGAAAACCTACATTGCACTATTTATCTGCATTTTATAAACTATGCAGTTATTGAGTAAAATAATTCAAATGGATTAGCTTTATGTATTCGAATGGTGAAAAAATTCGTTTTGTCTTGAAAACTGTTTTGAGTGAGCTTTTGACTTTAAAAATATTGAAACAGTTTGGATGTTGTTTAATAAAATTTTCTAATAGTTTTATACTCATAATTTACTTTTTAAACTACTAAAATAACTCAATTTATTATTTAACCAATGAAGATTATGTTTTAAATAACTTTTTGGAATGCGCATGGTTTTAAAAGGGGGTTTGAGTGTGAAAATGGGGATTTGTTGTGGGTAAGTACCATGTTTGTATTCTATGAAAATATGTGGCATGTGATGTGACCATGAACATAAATGTCAAAATGTTGGTCAAAATGTTGACATGGAATGTGTGGTATTTTATCTTAGTATGTTTATGTGATGTGAGCTGTTTATGAACATGAAACTTGTTTGAGAAAAAACCATGATGCCCAGGTATTAAGGAAGGTGTACTAGACTAGTGGGATAGTGATTAATGTGTGGATGCAGCCCTGGTTCACATAACAAGATCGATGAATTCAACACTAACTAATCATTTGAATGAACGAGGTTCGTTCTCTCTATGTTAGGTTTTCTGAAGGTTGAGGTTTCTAAGCCACATTTTCTGAGGGTCATGTTTTCTAGGCCACAATTAACTGAGACACGAAGATCTAGGGAACCAAGATAGATAACAACCATGAGGACTCTCCCATATTTGGTGCTCCTTGATAACATAACGCTCAACTGCATGATACTTGGGTTATCATAAATGTAAGTGTTTATGTATGTTGTTTAATTAAATTTGTTGTTATAAATTATTTTAATTTAAAACAACTGTATTTAAAAAAGTCTTTCTTGAATTAATTTTCATGAATTTTTTTATTTATTATTTTTTAACCGGAAAACATAATCGTCATTTAATGGTTATGGAATATTTTTTTGTGGAAACCTACTGGGGCTTTGGATCTCACCCTACATACACCATTAGTTGTATGTAGACAATGTTATTTTTTTCCAAGATGAGGTATCATGCATATCAGTGCCAGTTCAGGTTGGTGATGATCTTTATGTTCAGGTAGGTGTTTGTATCTTGGGGATGTGGATTCTTGTGTCCCTTGGAGGTTGGTATTGTATAATTAGTTTTGTATATTATTTGTAGTTTTCTTCGGGGTTTTAACTGAATTGTAGACATTAAATATGATTATAATTTAAAGGCATTTTTGGTTGTCTATTATGAGTTTTAGTTTATTTAGGTTTATAGTTGTTTTGTGTTTATTTTTTTATTTAAATTGTTCCCATGTTTTGTTTTGATGCCCGAGAACTTCTACCAACACCTGGGGATCGGGAAATTCCTTCAGGCCTTTGCGTGGACCAGGTCGGTTGACGGGTCGGATGGTGACACGACTTGGTTCGTGAGAAAATGGGATTAGAGGAGGTTTTCTCAAATTAGTAATTTTTTTAATTGGAGTCAGGATAAAACAATGTTAATGGTGTTAGAACTCGACGTTCTAGCTACGAACAACATTCCTCACCAGCATACCTCATTGTGGGACTCCAATTACCAAGGAAAGTTGAGGTTCCCCTATGTCTTTGGTCCCTGTGGTTAATCATTTATAAGAAAGAATAAAAGGAAGTAGGTTCAGTGGTCCTAGTGAGCATGAAAGGTCTGGTAAGCCCTGTGGAGTCGAGGACGATTTCCTATAATACTCTCCATGGCTATGGAGTTTCTGTCATATAGCCGCCAACCTTATGTCCCAATAAACTAGTAACACAAGTTTTCTATTGAATTGTTCCTCATTTCTTGGTTATGGATTCATGGGAATCTGGATTTCATGTGAAAATGTATTGGCCATGGGAAATATTTTGAAATGAAGCGATTTAAAAAGAAAATGATGTGTATGGTTAGAAAAGTGTTGGCAGAATGATTTGGATTAGAAAAATGGAATGATATTGTTTTGATCCTTTGTGATATCATAGTAAAACACATTCATGATTGTAAATGGAAGGTGAAATGGTCAATGGTATGAGTGGATAATTTCTTTGATGGACATGAGGTGGGTTGTTGTGTGTCAGGGGAACATTCATGTGTGAGGTCCATAGAACACCATTTGTGCTTTTTCCACCCACCACCTTCATTTATTTTCAAAAAATTTTGTTAATGGAATATTTTGTGTTTTAATAAATGGTGAGTGTGTGGTATGTCCATGTATTTTGGAAATGTTGGATGGGAGGTGGTTCGAGATGATAATTCATTTTTACTATTTTGTGTTTTGAGATTGAATTCTTATTTTTTTGTTTCTATGAAAGAAAGTGGTAAGTGGTTTCTTTGAAAAGTTATTCTCGAACACCTTCTAGGGGTTCCCCCTACATGTTTAGTGTTATCTTGCAGAATGTCTTGGTAATTGGACAAGTTTTATTGGGTCCACGGTTTTATTTCTTGAATAGTTCACACCCCATAAAGAATTAAAATGTGATTTAACTAAGACCACTAGTAACTTTCCGTTGTACAACCCTCTAATTGATAAAATCATGGAATCACCAGTTTGGATGATATTTATAAGTTTATCCCTTTAATTTTATGGATAAGAAGATCCTATCACAGTAGGATGACATATGCAAGGGGAGTTGAAGGGATTTTTGGCCTCTTTGAATTTTCTAATTCGTCGTGTATGATGTTTGGTCACCGTTATATCTGAAGGACCTCTCTAGAAATGGAGAAAGGAATTATAGTCATAGAGGGTGATGGTTGTTTGGTGTTATCAATACGGAATGATGTCTTAAAAGTATTTTAGTTATTTCATCAGCCGTAAGGGTCATGTTTTGTGATATCTTGCTGTTTGAGTTGTCTTTGAAGAGCAAGGGTGTATTTTGTAGAATAAATCAGGAATCACTGTTTTCAAAGGATTGTGTCCTCCTCTTAGGGAGTTTTGATTCATTATGTTCAAAGGGGAGTGTTTGAAATGCTTCATTATTTTCTTATTTTTATTAGTTAATTTGAATAGGTGATTCATGTGGATCGTCTAAACCCCTATTTTTGTTGATGTGATGTGAGGGAGTATTTGGTTGTCATGGTGTGTTGCTTTATTTTGTGTTGTCAAAGTTTTAGTGTGGTTTTTTGTGGAACCAAAATAGAGACGCCCTTTTCTGATGTCTTCAATGACTGAATGAAAGTCAAGAGATTCTTCGATCATCAGGGATCTAGAAATATGCCACATAGTGAGGACGGAACATGGTCAGGTACCCCTAAAGTGTTTCAGTCCCTAGACGTATTTCCGTGTGCAGATTTGAATGTTAATGTGGTTTATATTATTTTATATGGTATTCAAATTCCAAACGACTTGTTAGGGTGCATGATGTTTCCTGTGGCTATGAGGAGGCATGGTTTTCCAATTACCATAACTTCCTGGGGGTTGCATCCCAGCAGATGTAATCGCAATAAATATTCTTTATGGGGTATGCTGTTTAAACCAGTCTCAAATTTTAATAGATCTCATCCAAGTAAATAGAGATGTTTTTTTGTATTGGGTCACGGATTAGATTCCCATTTAGTTTGGATTTCCCTCCCCACCCCTTTTGGTGGTGTGTTTGGTCACTGTAAACAAATTATAATTTTTTTGTACGTTCTGGTAGTTCTAATGGTGGGGATACCCAAATTGGGTCTTGATCAAATGTATCTAGAATGAATTTGTGATTTCATTTTTCATAATGATGGGGAGTCTGTTCAGGCCTCCCTATGTGGGTCAGTTGGTTTTTTTCTGAGGGGTTGGATGTTTACTAATGGTGGGGAGTCCGTTTGGGGCTCCACATGTTGATCCTCTTTTTCCTATAAATGGTTTGGTTCTTCTTGTTTACCATGGTTGAGTGTTGTGATATTCATTTTGCAGTGATGAAAATGTTTTAGTTTGAAATATTGGATAATGTGGGCGTGAAAATTTCAATCCCTGACTAATCAACTGGATTTTTTCTAGCTCTTTGGGGGTGGGTGACACTTAGTGCATTGCTTTCTCATGTGTTACTTGAAATTTTCATTTATGTCAATTTCTGTGATTACGGTGTGTTTTTATCTTTTCTGTTGCGTATCATAGGAATCCATTTAAACCCTCAAAGGTGTGTCAGTTTCTACCATGGTGTTTAGACATAGTTTTGTCTTTCTAGGGATGGAAAGCGCTATGGTGGGGATAATTACCACTCTATTATTTCATGATGTGGTATGTTTATAATTTTTTTATCTTATAATTTGATCTGATTATAAAAGTTTTTTGTTGAATTAGGGGTTGAGGCTGACTGGATTTTTGTGCTTCTATGATGATAAATGAACATTTGTTATTTAAATTTACCAAATCGCATGTAAGAAATTGATGATGCACCTTCACCAACTCAACGTGTTGAATGTCTGGTGCGCGAATGATCAATTAATAAAATGGAAAAAATGTGTTAAAATTATTTATGAATCAACCCAATAATAATAATAATATAGGAATTAATAATAATAAAATTATTATTATTATTATCAATATTTTAATTAATATTTTAATTTTTTTGTTAAATTTAATATATTGAAACTATTAACCTATATTATCAATATTGTTATTATTATTTTTAGGATTATTTTAAAATAGATTGAGATTTTTCTTATGTTCACATATATTTGTTTCTTATTTCTTTTTATTAGTTTTTTTTCATTTATTATTTTTCTTTCATTTTTTCCTTTCCCCCATCTTCACTCTGTCCCCTTGGTTTGTTGAGCACAACTTTATCCCCATCCTTAAGGGGTGTTTTTTTCATCTCATAGTGATCTTTTTATTGTAATTTTATAAACTATACAACTTTTTTTTTCTTTATCATCAATGTGTGTTGAGTCATAAGAGAATATTTGGTTGAATTTGTAGAGTTTTCATTTAGGAGGAATATTATTAAGATTGATTCATCAATTTTCTTTTGGTTTTCTTAAGAGTGTGATTAGCCTTTTAAAATGTGCAGTTTGTTCATTTTATTGAGAAAGTAGTGAAATGTTTGTTCTGGAAGTAGTTTTGATGAATTTGATATTCAATACATTATTAAGGTTCACATTACATGAAATAATATTAGTGTAATGTTTATGCAATTTCTTTATGTGTTCTTTTGAGTTGTATAAAAGGAAATGGTGTATGTGATTTATTAAATTGAGATTGAAGTTTGAATCATGGTTGGAATGAATCTGGGTGTGCATTTAGGTTAAAGACAATTTCTTGTATGCGTTTTATTTTAAATTGCCTTTTTTGTATGTATAAATTGTGGGTTTTGGCATGTGTAGTTTCTTGATTTATTTTCATGAATAAAAGTTTCTGTGATGTTATTGTTTTTTGTTGTGAAAACCAACATTGATCTATTTATCATCATTTTAGAAATTGTATAGTTAGTTAATTAAATAGTGAAAGGATGTGGTTTATGTTTCGGGATTGTGTCAAAATTCATTTTGTCTTAAAAAAAGTTCTTGAGTGCATTTTTGACAATAAAAATTATTTAACTTGTTTGGATGTTGTTTAATAAATTTTCCAATTGGGTTTTAGCTTATAATTTTCTTTTAAACAGTGAAAATGATTTAATTGATTATGTAACCAATACATATTATGTTTTAATAATATTATTGGTGTGTATATAGTTTTAAATGTAGGTTTGACTGTAAAAATGGTGATTCTGTGCGAGTAAGTACCATGTTTGGATTTTATGCATAAATGTGACAAGTGACATGAACATGGACATTAAAAGTGAAAATTATGGGGTAAATGTATTCATGGAATGTGTGGTGTTTTAGAATGGCATATTTATGGTATGTGAACACATTATGAATCTGAAACTTATTTGAGCACAAAGTGGGATGCCCGGGTTGCATGAATGGTGGACTAGACATGTGGGCTAGTGGTCCGACGGTGGCCTCATCCCTGGTTCACATATCAAGATCCACGAATGAAACACTAACTAAACATATGAATGACTAGGTTTTGTGATTTCTAAGAAAAAATTTTCTGAAGGTCGAGGTTTTTGAACCAATTTTTCAAAGGGTTCTAGTTTCTATGCAACATTTCACCAATACACGAAGATATAAGGACCCATTCTAGAGAACACACATGATGTGTCTCCCTTATTTGGTTCCCCATTATTACATTACACTTACCGAAATTACCTTAGGTTTATCTTAAAAATAATTGTTTTTGTGTGTGTTCTTTAACTTATGTTTTTTTCTCTAAAACTGATTCCATTAAAAACACATATCAATAAAAATTGTTTTCTTTAAATACAATTCAACCATTTTTTTCCTTTTTATTTGTTTAGCTTGAAAATGTAATCATCATTAAATGGTTAAGCGTGGAATATTTTTCGGTGTCATCCTATTGGTAATTTGGCTCACAGCCTATATACATATTTGGGAGTATGTTGACCTTATTCTTTATGAATCCTAGGATGAGTCATCGTGCTTAGTGATATTGGTTTTAGTTTTTTATGTTCTTCACGTGTCGGTTGGTGTTGGTAGCTTGGGTATGTGGCCTCTTGGGTAACTAGGAGGTTTGTATTATATTTTTAGTTTTATATATTTTTTGTAGTTCCCTTTAGGTTTTTAGATGAATTATAGACATTAAATCAGATTATAGATTAAAGTCATGCTCTTTTCCCTAATTCGAATGTCAGCTTATATATATTGTTAGTCATTTTTTGTTTATTTTTTTGGGTAAATCATTCACATGTATTGTTTTTCTACCCATACCCTTGTTCTATCCCCTGGCGATCAGGAACACCCTTCGGGCCATGCAGTAAAATGGGTCGGTCACGGGGTCGAATGGCGTCCCGACCTAGTTCGGGAAAAAATGGAATTAGAATAAGTTTTCTCAATTGGGTCATGTTACATTAGGAAGATTCATTGTAGCCCAATGATATGGGCATCAAAACTCGATGATATAGAACAAGAAAGCTGCCCGGCTAGCATACCTTGTTGTGGGACCTGAGTTACTATGGTATATTGAGGTTTGTCTGAGTCTATAGTCCTTGAGGATAATATTTTTAGGGGAAATAAAAAAGGAGGAGGATCAGTGGTCCTTGTGATCTCACAGAGTCTGGTATGCAATGTGGATCTGGGGATGCTGTCATAGAATACTCTTTCTGGCTGTGGTGTGATCTGCATATAGCTGCCCACCATATGTCCGAGTCAACTATTGACACTAGTTTCCTCTTGCATCAATCCTCATTTCATTGTTTTGGATTTTTGGGAATCTTGTTTTCAATTAAAAATTATTTTTTCTTGGATTATGATTGGAAATGAAGAAAATTAAAATTAAAATTATCTACACGGTTCAAAAAATATGTGTATAATTTTATGGTTTTGGAAAATGGAAAAGTCTGATTTTGATCCTTGGTGTTCTGATGGGAAACCACATGCATGGGAGTATATGAGAATACAAATGGTCAATGGTATGAGACGATGAGTGACTGGATGTAAATGATGTGGATGATTGTGTGGAACTAGAACATTCATTAGTGAGGCCCATGGAACACCATTGGTTTTTACGCAACCCACATACTTCATTTATTTTCGAAATGTTTTATCAATGAGAAATTTGGTGATTAAATAACTGGTGATTATGTGGCGTGTCCTTGTATTATGTAAATTTTGGATCTTAGGAGTTTCGAGCATAGAATCCGTTTTGAATTATATGTGACTTGGGATGGAATTCTTATTTTTATGTTGGTGTGAAACAACATGGTTAGTGGTTTTTTTGAATAGTGCTTCGGGAAGACCTTCAAGTAGTTCCCCCTATATGTTTAGTATTCTCTTCCAGTATTTCCTGTAAATTTCACCAGTTTATTAGGTCCATTTTTTTCTTTCTTGACTAGTGCACACCCCAATAAATCATTAACATTCTATTGAAGTGCGGCTACAGGTTATTCGTTGTTGGTTGACGCTCTAGTTGATTAATGTAATGACCATCCCATTTGAGTGATAGTGAAAATTATATCCCATCTCTTTTTTGGTTAGGAAGATCCTATCAGAGTAGGATGATATATGAGAGGGGAGTAGAAGTGTTTTTTGTTCTCTTTTAGTTTTATGAGTCTTCGGGTAAGAAATTTGACACCCTTAGGTCTGTAGGTCCCCTATGGAAAGGGTAAACAGAATTCTATGGAGAAGGGTGAAGGCTGTTCCGATTTATTGGTACTTTCTGGTGTCTTGAATGGAATGTAGTTCTTTCAACAACCACATGGGTCACATTTGGTGATGTCTTGCATGTTGAGTTCTCTTTGAAGAGCTAGGGAGTAATTCTTAGAATCTTTCAGGAATCCCTATTTTCATAAGAGTCTGTCCTTCTCTTATAGATTTTTTTCTTTCTGTTCAAAGGATAGTGTTTTTCATACATCTTTCAGTTGTTATGTTTCTTAGTTGAGGTTAAGAGGTGATGCATGTCCATCTTCTAAACCCCAATTTTGTCGCATGTGCAGTGAGGGATTAGTTAGATGTCATTGTGTGTTATTTTTGTTCGTTTTCTATCGGTTTTAGGGTGGTTTCATGTGGAACTAAAAGGATAATCTTTTTGGGAGAATTCAATTAAAAACTAGGATGCTAGAGATTCTTCGAACAATAGGTCTACAGACATAGACCTCGAAGTGAAGTTGGCACCTGGTCCGAAGCCCCGAGAGTGTTTTAGGCCCCATACATATTCATGTCATCGATGTTGAAGATCAAGGAAGTTTAAATTGTTTTATATGGATATTACCTTCTGAAAAACGTTTATGGGTGAATGAGGATTGTCATGTCTATGAGTATGCATGGTCATCTAGTTACCATAATGTCTTAGGGGTAGCATCCCACTAGATTTAATCGCTTTTACTGGTCCTTATGTGGTTTGTTGGGTCAACCAGTCAGAAATTCGAATAAATCTCATCCAGGAATGTGGAGATGTTTGTTTTTCTTGGGTTCCGGTTTCGGGGCCCCTAAAGTGGGGCCCTCCCTTCCCCGCACCTCTTTGTGAGTTGTTTCGTCAATGTCATAAGATTTTATATTTTTGTGCACTATGGAAGTTCTAATGGCGGGGATACCCATATTGGGTCTCGCTAAAATATATCTAGAATGAATTGATGTTGACTTTTTTATAATGGTAGGGAGTCCATTCAGGCTCTCCATGTTGGTCAATTGGTTCTTGTCTCAAGTTTTGGAAGATTTCAAATCGTGGGGAGTATGTTTGTGACTCCCCATGTTGATCTTTTGTTTTTTTCAGAGAAACTGTTTGGTTATACATGTTTACTATGGATGAGGGGTACGATTTCCATTAATTAGTGCAAGGCGTGTT
This sequence comes from Viscum album, assembly GCA_963277665.1. Taxonomy (NCBI): domain Eukaryota; kingdom Viridiplantae; phylum Streptophyta; class Magnoliopsida; order Santalales; family Viscaceae; genus Viscum; species Viscum album. The sequence goes on along the minus strand of OY728133.1, from coordinate 962,186,250 downwards.
TCACTATGAAATATTTGATTATGTGGGTGTGGAAATTTTGATCCTTAACTAATCAACTAGAGGTGTTGTAGCTCATTGTGGTGGGTGACACTTAGTGGAATGTCATGTCACGGGTTACATGAGATTAGAATTTTAAGTCATTTTCTCTTAGCACGATGTGTTTGCCTTGTTTCCTACATTAGAATGGATTTCTTTGAACCTCAATGGGGTCTCAATTGCTACCATGGGGTTCATACATAGTTTTTTATTTCTAGGGATGGAAAGTGCTATGGTGTGGTGAATTGTCACACTGGGATATCATGATGTTGTATGTTTCTAATTCTTATTTTTATCTTATAATTTTATCTGCTTCTAAAATTGTTTTGTTGAAATCTAGGCCCATACCGACTAAGAATTTTGCATTCTACAATTACAAATGATAATTTTTTAATGATAATTCCTAATGTACAAGTAAGGAACAGACATAAAGGCATCTCCAGTTCAACGTGTGGACTCTCTGGTGTACTGGTGGTTAATTTATAAAATATAAAAAGTTTGGTTAAAAATAATTTAAGAATCAACCCAATAATATTATTAATAATAATAATGATATTTTTTATTATATTTATTATTATATTTATTATAATTATTAATTTAATTCAGTTGTTAGAATTATAATTTTTATACTATTAACTTATATTATCAATATTTCTTTTAATATTTGTAGGAATATTTTATTTTAGCTTACGTTCATTATTAGGTTCACATTCATTTTTTTCTCATTTTTTTTCTTATTATTATTTATATTATTTTCTAATTTTTAATTTATTTATTTCCCCTCCCTCACATTCCCTCTCTCCCCCTAGTTTTTCAGGAGCGACTTTCTCACCCCACCCAAATCACCATTTTTATCTTCTCCATCCCAGATAAACTTCTCACCTTGCGTGTGTCCCAGCTCTCATCTGGTGCCGCCCCTTCAGACCCTTTCTTTTCACTGACACCTCCCCCACTGGACTCCACACCAGTTGCATGCTGCCCCTATAGCCTCCTCTCCTGCACGTGCAACCCCCTCACAACCTCCAACAGCCACCACAACTCCGAATCCGATGTTGGCTACCTTTATCGATACCACTTCCTCTCCCTCTCCACTTAATGTAATCCCTCCAATGATCTATAGTTTTGGATCATGTTATTTAGAGTTTTAGGTATCCAGTTGGATTGGAATTTGTTTTTGGGTTTGGTTTTGATTTTATATGGTTTGATCTCATGTTTTAGCATTTAATTTGAGTATGTAGTAGTGTCGATGGTGAGAAATTATATCTTCAAACCAAATTATCTAAAATTTCTTCACCATGGTTGGTGGTTCCATTTTTAACCATTATTTTTTTAATTAATTATCTTCATAAATAAATTTAACATATTTATTAATTAGTTTCATTGGTTGAAATTTAGTTTTTAATTGACATTTGATATGTATATGTGAAATAGGTGTCTTTTCCCTGAAAACCCATGGTGAAATTTTTATTAACATTTTATATACTATGAAGCTTGTGTTTTGGATTACCATAAATTTTTGTTGAGTCATACTAGAATATTTGGTTGAATTTTTTTGAATTTTGAGTCATGGGCCATATTATAAAAATTGTTTAATAAATTGTTTTAGTAGTTTTCTCAATCGTGATAATGATATTTTAAACCATACAGTTGATTAATTTAATTTTTCAAGTAGTGAAAATAATGTTATAGAGGTAGTTTTGAAGAATTAGATATGCTATAATATTTGTTTCACATTACATGAAATAAAATCAGGGTAATCATTGTACAATTCGTTATTGTATTCTTATGAAATGTTGAAAAATAAATTGTGTCAATGATTTATAAAATTGAGTTTGAAGTTTGAATCAAGTTGGAACGATTTTATATATGCCTTTAAAATAAATAGTGTTTTTTTGTGTGTGTTTTCATTCAAAATTTATTTTCTATGTGTAAATGGTGGGTTTTAGATTGTGTAGGATCTTGTTTTATTTTGAAGTAGAAATGTTTATTTAATGTAAATATATTTTCTTAGGAAAACGAACATTGATATATTTATCATAAATTTAGAAACTATGTATTTAGTGAGTTAAAAATTGAAAAGGATTGTTTTTATGTTTTGGAGTGGTTTCAAAATTAATTTTATCTTGATAATATTTTTGAGTTTGATTTTGACATAACAATTTAGGTGACATGTTTGGAATTCATTTAAAAATATTTTCTAATGGTTTCATTAATTATAGGTGTCTTTTTAAATAATGTAAATTTTTTAATTGAGTGTGTATCTGATGAGGATTAATTTTTAAAAATATTTTTTGTGTGTGAATGGTTTTAGTAGAGGGGTTGAGTTTTAGAATTGTTATAATGTTTGGGTAAGTACCCAATATGGATTTTATTCAAAAATGTGGAATGTGACATAAACATGGTCTTCAAAAGTTATAATGATGGTGTTAATGGTTTATTGCCATGTGTGGTGTTTTTTCTTTTCTTGTTTATGATATGCGCACACATTATTAACTTGAAACTTGTTTGAGCACAAAGCGGGAAGCCATGCTTTCTAGGATGGTGGAATCGTCTAGTGGGATAGTGATCTGAGGGTGGCTTCAGCCCTAGTTCACCTACCAAGTTCAACAACTAGAATAATATCCTAATATATGAATGACTGAGGTTCATGGATTCAAAGCCTCATTTCCGGAGTGTCATGTTTTCTCTGCCATGTTTGCTGAGGGTCGTGGATTCTATGCCATGATTCACTAAGTCACAAAGATCTAGAGACCCATGCTAGCTAACACCCAACTGGCCTCTCCCATATTTGGTGCTCCTTGATTATTTTATGCTCACTATCAAAACACTTGGGTTATCATAAATTCAGTGTGTGTGTCTGGGTGTTCATTAATTTAATTTTTCATCTTTAAAAAAATTAATTTAAAATAGATTTCATTAAAAATTGTCTTTTTATAAAATATTCAAGATTTTTTTCTTTTTATTTATTTTACATGAAAATTTAGTCATCATTAAGTGGTTAGGAATATATTCTATTTCAATGGAATCCTTTTTATCCTTTGGCTCACACCCTACATACATTATTGTGTGAATGTATACCTTTTTCATTGGGTATCCCATGTTTAGGTATCATGCTTAGTAGTGGTGGTTCAGGTTGTTCATGATCCTCATGTGCACGATGGCGTTGGTATCTTGGGAATGTGGCCTCCCGTATATCTTGTAGGTATGTATTGGAGTTGAATTATTCTATCATTTTGGTAGCTCACTTTGGGTTTTTAGTTGAATTGTAGACATAAAATTTGATTATTGTTTGACATAATTTTTAGTTGTTTCTGCCTAGTGTTAGTTTATTTAATTTAGTAGTGGTTTTGTGTTTATTAATTCAGGTAAATCATTTTTATTTATTGTTTTGATACTCAAACTATTATGCCTAACTATGGGGATTGGGAACGCCCTTTGGGATTTTCTGCGGACCGGGTCGTGTGGTGCCCTAGCATGGTTCATAATATTTTGGTTTTTCATTTTAATTATACTTGGTATAGAAAAAATTCAAATGTTTTATGATATTTTTCATATTCTTTAATTGATTTTTTAATTTTTTATTTGAACGATGCATATCTGATACATAAATACTATAAATGCATCTATGGATATATCAATATTTTAATAGTTACCAATACCATAATTCATCCTCTTCTACCATTCCTTTATTTCTGACCAAATTAAAAAAATGTGGAGATATTAATTGTAAATTATATTTTACATTTATGTGGTAGTTAATATTTTACTAATCATTGATCTCTAATACAATCCACAAAATAATCTAGTTTATATTGTCATTATAAAATGCTTTAAATTTTGAAATAACATTATCTTGTTTCAAGGTTATTTAACATTTGATTCTAATATTTTAAAATTGTATACTATTTCTCATTAATTTTTAATACCTGAAAAAATAATACATTAATGAAAATTTCAATGAGTTAAAAAAAGAGGATTTTATATAAATAGGTATTTATTTTGAAAATAAGGTGGGGGTTCAATATTTTTTCCTTACTATTTACTTTATTTTCTTTCGTATTTTTATTTTCTTTATATGTTAATCTTTTTAATGATCATATAGATTTAATTTTAAAAATCATAATGTTCTAGATGTTTGATAAGTTAATAATTTTTTAATGAGGTGATTTTCTTAGATTTTTATTATATGTTAATGCTAGTGGCCTGATTTTCTTAAAAAATAAGATAAATTTATTTTATTTTAGAATAAAACCTAATTTATATATTTAAAATATAATCAATAAAAAATAATTCTGTGAATTATGATTATCATAGTGGGTGGTATTATTTATAAAACCCTTATTTTTACTCAAATTTGTTTTTAGAAAATAAAGAAAAAAATTTAATTTTCCGTTGAATGAATATGAAATAAATATTTTTGTTGTTGATGTGAAGAGTTAGAGTATGAAATTATAATGTCTTATATTAGTTTAAAATTTTAATGGACTACTACATTATATTTAAATTTATAAGAAAAACATGCATTAAATGGTGCATTGTGATGGTGAGTTGTATTAAAAACATTGGACAATGCAGTATAGAAGTTAAATCTTTTAAATAATGGAAGGATGCATCACATGTTTTTTTAACTGATGAACTTGAAATTAAAATCATATAATTATTGTTTTTTACTAAATATTTTTATAAATATCGAAATATTATTAGAGATACTTTATTATATAAATGAGAAAGATGAATTTTTAATCATTTTCTTGTTTTAACCATCCTATTTACAAAAGATCTTGTTATTTTTATTTCATTAGGGAAATTTTCATAGATAATACATTTATGAAGTATCCCTTGTAAAATATATATGTTTTTTTAATTTGAATTATTTATTTTCCGATTACTGAGATCAACTAAATGAGGGATAGAACCCAATTTTTATGATCATTCAAGATCAAGGGCTACTATTGATAAGAGTACAGATATCATCTCATATATTGATAGTAAAAAATTCAATGGTTAGTATTAATTACATTTATTATAATTGTCAAGGTATTTGGTTCTTGGAGAATAGAATGTCTATGTACTAGATGTTTATAGATACCAATGGGTTTACAGTTGCGGAACATCTTGGTGGAAGAATGGAGATACCTTATCTTAGGTAGTTACGTACATTTGTTATAGTTCTAAATGTTTTGGGTTTCATTGTTTTATTTTAATAATTGATATCCTTTTGGGATATTATAGTTATTACTCAATACATTGTTCATTTTTTTTATTTCATTGTATTTAAAATTTCAAATTTTCAAACTCTATATGATGAAAAATTCATGAACTTCCAATAGTATTATTCTCTATTGATTTATATTGTACTATATTTTACTAATATTGGTACAGAATATTATACCATCTGGTCAACAAAAACAATACTATGATGAAATTTTTTTGTTTCTCAGTTTACAGTTCTAAACCTACAATAGTTTTATATCATGTATCAAATAAAACCAAAAAAATAAACCATTCTATAATATTAAATTTCTATAAAATTTTTCTAGTAGTTCCATTTCAATAAAAATAACTGGTATATTTAGTATTGTTATCAGGATGGAGATAAATCTATTTTAATCATTAAATTAATAATGTTTTGGTTATTATAAACTGAACACACACTATCAATATTTTATATATTTATTAAGAGTTTAAATCAAGGAATCTTAGTTTGTGTTCAATGATATATAATAATTAATATATCCCTTTCAATCAACATACTTGAAAATCTAACACGGTCCTTCCAAACTAGAGTATAAATAAAATTATGTTCCATCCCATTGTGGTAATGTTTTGGATATTAATAATCCTTAATCAAATAAAACCATCTCCGTTATATATTATGAAAGTCATAACATATGAATATATAATTCAATGGTTTTTTATTATTATATATATCACACCTACCACCAAAGAGATAATTCCGCAATATATTCACTTCAAAAATTACTAATGGAATCTAAAAATCATCATTCAACACTCCTAAATTTTAAATTAGCATTGGGAGTTATCTATATTCATATAATGTTTCATAAGGACACATCCATGTCCCATATTTAATTCATCCAAATAAATCCAAAACACTTCTACACTATAGGATAGTGTAAACATATGTTCACTGACAACCCTTATATTCAAATCCTTAAAATTTTCCACGCATTAATTTGACCAATGTAACATGAATCCCATTTAAGTAAACATTGTTATTATATTTTATATCCTTCAATACATTCTAAAAATGCATTAGTAGTAGCTATCCAACCACGAAAAATATGTATTCTTGTCACCAAAATTTTTATATCCATTTCTTCGTATGTTTTATCTTTGAAGGATCCAATAATATATCTTCCCATCTGATTATAAGTCCCAAAGATGAGTCTTTTTATGGATATAATTAACAATTATTAAATTTAGAATATATATTATTTTTTCTCATAGTATATAATAATATCCAAAAATTATCAATAATCCCTTTGTTGATCATTAAATATATAATAATGCCATTAATAAATAATACCATAAACTGATCGAGGTAATATCTTGGGACTAATAATTATATACACTATGATAATAGGGGAATTGAAAAGTCCAAATAGAATCACATAAAATTAATAATGAACATACCTATTATATAATGCCCCCTTTAGTATATCCTTTTTCTTGATGGTTAAATGATGGCATCTTGACAAAAATTAAATTAATAAAAAATAAAGAGCTCCTTATAATTGATAAAATAAAAACATTAAATGCGGTATATGATAAATTTTTTTAATAATGATCTTGTTATGTACCTAATAGTACATTCAAAGACATATTGACCCACATTTCTTCTTAAAAAGGAATAGGTACCCGTTATTGTGAGGAACTAGGTAATATGAATCCATTATCTGTATTTTCATATAGCTACTTAATTAAATACTCTATCTAAATTTGTACCATTGTATTGGTATATTTCAAATATATATAGAACTAGGAATGCAATTTAGTGATATAGAAATTTAATGATTTAATGGAATACTAGGAATTTATTCAGGATATCCATCATAATATTATAGTGGAATAAGAATTTCCTCAATGTAGAATTTCCCTCCATGTATTTGAGATTAATATCCATCATGAAGAGGTTCTGAGACCCGCACAATGGAAATATTTTTCATTGGATATAAATATTAATATTCAAAAAAATATATAAAATTATTTAAAAAATCTTATATGACATCCCATGGAATTTGATATAGGAACTATATAAATAGATCTAATGAATTATCAGAATAAAATTAATTTATGATTAATGGAATAAAAATAATATATTAATGGGGAAAATTCTTTCAACCATTAACAAGACACCCACAACTCTAGATTGAAAGATAAGGTTTCCAGAACCATCATGGTCTACTAGAGTGAATGAAATAAAATAATCCCTTCGATGATTTATGAATTATCCCATGACATAGAGAAATGACATTGATATTTCCTAAGTTCAAACAAAGAAGACATTTTAGTATTAATGGTTCCATAGGATGATCTTTATTTCCCTCCATCAAACACCTTACATTTCAATGTAAGTATGTTTAACTATTCTTTCTTTTCCGTATAAATTAACATCTCCATTTCCATTTAGAAATTTCAGTGGGTTATTATTCCCACATTCCTAATATGAAGGATATTTAATCTTCTTTCCTTCGTAGTCATCAAGAAATTAATTATTTTGTGCTGCATGTTTTTCATTTTTAGTACATTTTGATAATAACCTATGTTAAGGTTGTTAATCATAATTTTCGATAGCTGGTAAGGCATAACACAAATAATTTTCACTCTATAATCTATAATGACTAGTTTCACATTTATATAACCACCACATTATCGTTAAAATTCATTTTTAATATTTTCATCTTAGTTTATTCACTATAATAAAACAAAATTGTTATTATGGGTGACTGACTTCAATAATACGTGTAATAAATTATATAATTATGAAAATATTTCTTATGATGACCAAAATTATGACACCATCTATCAACCCAAGACACTTTAAGTTAATATCATATCATATCACTAGGTATTTTCCTATATTTACGTAGATTATATCATCTCATTCATAATAATAGTTTGTAAATATAACTGTAATTTTCCAAAGAATACCCCCAAAGAATGAAAAATCATGTTTTATTTTAGACCTATTTACCATGAACCACGTGAATATAAATTTAATACACACATAACATTTTCAGCATAATTTCTCTAGGGTGAATAAGTTATAGATTCTATATACACTAGTTTTTATATAAATAGTTATTTAATTTATGGGAAAATATAAAATCTATACATTACAAAAACATCATTATATTTTCCTCAATATATACTTATCAAAAAAATTCAATAAATTTTTCAAATCAAAATCACAATAAATAACCAAATACTTCATTTTTAGATACAGAGGTGAGATAATAATTTCAAACGTAAATACTACAACATTTTCTATTAATATTCTAAACAATATAAAATAACAAATTCCACAAAACTATAAAGGTTTACATTATTTTTAAATTTGAAATATAATCAAATAATTTCATGAATATTATTTATCACCCCAACGCATAAATTTCCCATAGTATACCTTTCTTAGACATAACCTACTTTAAAGTGTTCTCCATAAATATGCAAAATGGAAGAAGAAGACTTGGGTAGAGTAGATTCTATGTTAGTGTAAATATAAGAGATATCAGTCAATTATCATTCATGATTATAGGATAAACATATGGTTTGAGAACATGATCAGGACTTCTGAATGTGATAACCAATGAATCCAATATTTAAAATATTCAATAATGAAATAAGTATTTTTCATAACAATTGAATATTTAATATGTCATTGGAATTTTTAGTAATCAATAATGATCCATGAGAACATGTCATATGAAAAAAAACTGTCTTACACATAAGTATATAAAATAATTTAGTAAGTAAAAAAATTACTTCCATTATTATAATAGATTCCAAATACCAATAGATTACTGACACCCCTCCTCAATCCATCATTTCATAATACATAGATCAGTCCTATGAAAATTATAATTTTAGTATCTCTTTATTGAACAGAGTTCACTCTCTATTCCAATCTATATTATTTCATGGGATATAAATCATTACATAATGAATTAATGAACTTTATAATTATGACCCCACCAATCAAATAAATGATAATATTTATATGTGTGAGATAAAAAAATAAATAAATTCATAATTTCATTATTGAATATTGAGTATAGAGGAGTTTTTTAAAAAAACACACTCATATAATCATAACTATCCATAGAAGTAAGTGAAATTTATCATAATTTCATTCTTTATCTCATAACACCATAATTAGCCCATGATAATGAAATATGTATACAAAAATTATCATTAAAACATCATTATAAAAATGTATCCTTAAATGTTGATGTTTTCATAAGATGATACCCATCGTGATTCTTAAGAATCTTCAAAGGATGTTTACAATGATAAAAAACATCCTTTAAAAGATCATTCGAAGCTATCATAGAAAAAATGAGAAAATATCCTTTAATTCTAATATAATTTTATACAAATAAAATACTACAATAAATAGAAAAATATTTTCAAGGAATGTATTTTGAAATATATAGTAATAGATATATTTTCAAATCCCTATAATTTTCAAGGAACGTATTTTGAAATTAATTAATTGAAATTATTTCCACCCCATAAAATATATATGTATTGAATATGGATTATGACTCCTATAAATAAAAGTGAGATGAGAAACCCTTATATCAGGTCATGTTTTTCATTATGTAAATTAAAACCGCATATATAATAAATATATATTTATTATATATCGATAATATTACCATATAAATATTATTATTACTATATATCATTTATTTGCAATTTAACATTTCTCTTTAATTAAAATTTATTCATTAAAGTCATTATTCAGCTCAAAATTGGTTCTTTTTCCATGAATGTTTTAGTAGGATGGTTTTGTTCCATTCACCTTGGACAAAATTGTCATGACCCAACTTTACCAAGATGAGGGAAGGTACAACAGGTTTCCAGACCCTTCCTTCTTCAAGATGAAGGATATATAATGACCCACGGGACCATCCATCAATATTTCCTAGAGTGGTGTCTAGAACCAAGGGTATAGAACCACACACAAGTCGGAAGGAATTACCCTTTTTATTTAATAGGATCATGAGATAATATAGTAAATCCCAACAACACCAAAAGTTGAAATATAGGTAAAGAAAAAATAAACCATTACCATATTCATGTTCCAAAAGTAAATGCTATAGGGTACAAGAAAAACCCCAAAAGAAAAAAAAATACCAAAGAGAGTAAAACAACCCCAACAACTGTCCGATCCTCTGAACTGGCATGATCCTGCATGATGCTTGATGTTCTCCTAGAATCCGGAAAAATGTTTTATACACGTAGGGTGAGCATAAAAGTATACTCAGTTGGGAAAACCAAAGACTCCCGTGCACAAGTGGGGAGGCATTCTAATTCCCCGTTAGAAAGGAGATAACCCAAGCACCTAACAAGGTAAACAATCCACCCAAGCCTCATCATGGAACACTACCCAAATAATCGAAGTCATGTAATGTATATTAATATCACATCGATATTTGGGTACCTCGTGACACTTTCCCACTGGTTATAGGAAACAACCTATGCATCAGACCTCTCCCGACATTCTCACAGAAGTCCCACTGCCACACCCCACCCACATACACCTGGGCCATAACCGCAAATCCCACCTGCAATCACATAGGCCACAACAAACATACTTAACCCGGCCCGCAAGCACCTAGTACAGAACAACTACTGCCACGCCCAAACACACCTCGACATCATCCAGAAGTCACTTGGTAAACAGCTTGCTCGCACACACCTGGGCCAACCACCACAACAAACATTCCAGAAGAAACTTGGGATATAATGGAGCTCAGTCCATCACAGCCAGCCTGATGAATCTTGGGATATTCAGGAAAGGGAGGGGAAAAGTATCTAATAACCAACCACTCATAGGAGTTTTGGGAAAAACACCCTTGTTACTATTCATTTATAATAGAAAGGCACAACTCTCATGACCAACTCACAACTCATTCCCAAAACCAATTCCCCATTTAAACAATTCTTGATTTCATGTTCAAGTGATCCCATTTAGGTGATTTATTCACTAATGGGAAACTAACCAACAATCCACATGCCATAGAAAGAGAAACATCCAAACATAAATTTAAGCATTCACATCCGGTTCTCTTGTGAAGTCACGACAACAAAGGTATCAGTGAGATCCCTCAATGTACTGGGACCAATCCAAGCCTCGACATAAAGCCCCACACAGCATCAGATTCACAGCCAACAACTGTACCACAACAGAGGATCCCATCTTCATCCACATCCCTTCATTAGCATCTAGTAGGAAAACACACCTAATTCTATAAAGAGTAGGGAAACATCCAGATTCAAGTGTATTATTCATTAGTTTTTTCTTTTGGTTGGTTAACCGGGGTGATCACAAAAGGATTTTTGTTCACATGAAATTCATTTAATTGGCTGAGTTTATGTGATTAAGGAATTTCCCATGTTGCATCCATTTAATCATCATAGAGGATGGAAATTCATTAATTCAAAAATAAAAACCACCAACGGCCATGTTTTTTAGTGGGAATAGGCCAACATAATTCACAACATAAATAATCAAGGGTAAGGAAAAAAATATCAAAAACATTGATCACCCCCCATTTCATTCATTAAATGTTTGTTTGTTATCTTCATTAATGATTGGTTTCATACATCCCATAGAAACAAAAAGCATACCTCCCCGCACGATACAATATAAAGAGGGACAAAGGATAACCCTACCTAGATGATCAAAGAGGAAATATTCCTCCACTCGGAAAGAACTGAGGATGCATGTCTAGCATGAGAGGAACTCCAAGGACACCAAGGATGAGAATAAAAGCTCTTGCACGTGCACACCACAAGCCTCGGGAAGGGAACTCCAAGTTCCCCAAGGGAAGAGAGAACCCAGACAAGAAGAAGAAAAGGAAAAAATCTAGTGCGATAAAAAATGAGCCCGGTCATTACTGGATATCAAGATCTTTGGTGGTTTCAAAGGCGGATCATGGTTTTACCACAGGGTTGGGTGGTTAAACATGACAGAATTAATTGTTATTTAATAACTCTTATTGGAAAAAGGTGGTAACAGATGTGACATTAAAATAATTTTATATAAATAGAGGGGAACATTACATAGAAACATAGCTGGGTCAGTTGATTGTCGCCCCACACTTAGGAATTTAAACATTGTTTATGGGGCTAAAAATATCCTTGATCCATGTCAGAAAGGTTAAAAAGGTCTAAAAGTAGTGTAATGGAAAAAAAATATAAAGAAAAACTTGACAAGGATATGTGTCACTGATCATGTCACACCGATCGATGACACAAATCCATGACACAACGATCGTGTCATGCCGATCATTCGAACAAATCGCAGATCGGTAGCATCGATCTATGACACGCCGATCGTGTCCCACTGATAGGTGAAACACCAATTTTGTCACATAGATCGGTTGCACCGATCAGTGACATGTCTCTCTTGACCCACCAATCATGTCTCGCCGATCGGGGAGACACCGATTGGTGTCACACCGATTATGTCATACTGATCGGTGGAACACTAAAATAACATCCTACCACCGAGATTCCACCCTTAGGATCTGAAATTTAGCAAAGGGATGGACCATGAGGGTCTCATCCATTACATTAGATACCTCTCGAACTATTCTTTTCTTCAGGAATCAATTCTAGGTCGGAAGATGAGAGAGGGGTCCAACAACCCTCCTCAAAAGGTACCCCTCGGGGCAAACCACCCCAAACAGCCATGCCGAAATCAATGTCCATATTGTCCCGACACACACTTCTGAGAATTCCTTCCTCCATGTCAATATACTATCCACTTTAGGTGGCACTGAATCACCCACATGGGTTTAATCACATCCACCATAATGTGTCTTGGTTAGGAATCATGTCCTTCCTTTCCCACATATCAGGACATTTCATAACATTCGCAAGGTAGGGTAACAAAACACCTCATAAACCAACAAGGTCAGAATTTCTTTACAAATGAGTAAAAAACGAAACAGAACAAAACTCATAACAGCTCAGGGTATTTGGCACACATATGTTCCTCGCATTCCCAGTTACTCTCTTCGAGCCCACCATGCCTCCAAAACATACAAACCAAGGGAATGGTCCATCCACGGAGAACCCACTCCGCACAATCCTCGATTCTCATAGGTATTTCCACAAACATCACGTCGGCCTGGATGTCCAGCATTCCCCAGTCGAGGTCGTGTGAATCATCATGTAGATACTATCAGAGTTGTGACACAAGGAAGACATCATGTATTCTCAGTAGCGGCGGTGCTAGCGCTATCTGATAAGCCACTTCCCCCACCGGTCGCAGTACTTCGAACGGTCCAATGAACCTAGGAGAAAGCTTAATCCCCATACCGAACCTCTGTTTTCCACGCCGAGGGGAGACCATCAGGAATATGTGGTCACCGACCTTGATCTCTAAGTGTCTCCTCCTATTATTGGTGTATGAATTTTGTCGGTCCCAGGAAACCTTCATCCTCTCTCGTATAAGCTGAAATTTCTCTTTCATTCTCTACACCACCTCCGGGCTAAGAAAACCGGCTTTCCCAACCTCATTCCAACATACTGGTGAGTTACACGAGCTTCCATACAAAGCTTCAAACAGAGCCATGCCAATGGAAGAGTGATAGCTATTATTGTATGCAGACTCTACCAGAGGCAAGTGTCGCACCCACGATCCCCCAGAGTCCAGAATACTTGCCCGTAGTATATCCTCCATTGTATGGATGGTGCACTCTGTCTGTCCATCTGTCTAGGGATGGAAAGCAGTGCTAAGAAGTAGCTGGGTTCCAAATGCATGCTGCAATCCTCTCCATACTTTTGAGGTAAAATGTGCATCCTAATCTGAGACTATGGACCTCAAATATACATGGAACCATACCATATCATCCACGTACCTTCGGTCTAAGACATCCATTGCACCCGTCTCCTTGATCGCCAAAAAGTGATCCAACTTCGTCAACCAGTCCACCACTACCCAGATAACATCACATCATCCATGAACCTTGGGTAGTGCTATGACGAAGTCTAACAATATTTCATCCCAATTCAACTCGAGGACATCTATAAGTTGTAACAGACTTCCTGGAACACATTGTTCAGCCTTCCAATGCAGACACACTAGGCACCTAGGCATGAACTCAGCCACCTCCTGCTTTACCTTGGGCCACCAAAACTGACTCCTCAGACCCTAGTACATCTTGGAAACTCCTAGATGCACCACTAGGGGTGAGTTTTGGAACACACCAAGAACTCTCTCATGCATCGTCTCTAGAACAAACAAATTTCCTCTTAATAGAATCTGATTCTGACCATCCTCCTTCAACACTTCCAGAGCATCACCATGGTTAACCTGGTCACACATTACTTCACTCTCTACGTCTCCCTATTGAGACTCCTCCACCTACCATAGGAGATATGATTTCATTGAAATATGAAATAGACAACCTCTACCACAATCCTCCATTACATCCATGTACAGGGCGGCCAAGTCCTCCATCACCTTCCTTGAATCATCCAACTCTTGAACTGCATTCTTCTGCGACTTCCTGATCATGGAATCAGCCACCACATTCCCTTTTCCTGAGGTATAGAAAATATTGTAGTCTTAGTCCTGAAGAAACTCCATCCACAATCTCTATCATATGTTCAGGTCCCACTCGGAGAATATATACTTCATGATTTTGTAATCCATGAAGACCACTAAGCGCTCCCCGATGAGCTAATACTGCCACAACCTTAGTGAGAACACGACCGTCACTAGCACCAGATCATGGGAGGAAAATGTATGCTCATGGGGGATAACATTATATAACCATAAGAGATTACCACGTGTCCTTTCAACAGCACACACCCGAGGCGTTTTCCTAAAGTATCACAAAATACATCATATGATACCCCTTCTTCTGGAAACCTCAACACCTGGGCACTAACCACCTTCTCTGTCATATGTTCAGGTCCCACTAGGAGAAGATATAATTCACGATTTTGTAATCCATGAAGACCACGAAGTGCTCCCCCGATGAGATAATACCCCCACAAACCTAGTGCGAACACGACCACCGCAAGCACCAGATCATGGGTGGAAAAGTTACGCTCATGGGGGCGTAACATTCTAGATCCATAAGAGATTACCCTGTGTCCTTGCAACAGCACACACCCGAGGCATTGTCCTAATGTATCACAAAATACCTCATATGATACCCCTTCTTCTGGAAACCTAAACACTGGGGCACTAACCAACTTCCCCATCAAATAGATGAATACTGCCTCACACTGCCCACTCCACCCGAATGAATGGCCCTTCTTGGTCAAGGCAATCAAAGGAGATGAAACTCATTAAAATTTGGGCACGAACCTCCGGTAGTAACCTGCAAGACCTTGGAAACTACGAATTTATGTCACACAATTGGGTGCTTCCCAAGAAACGACCACCTCGACCTTCGATGGGTCCACTACTATTCCTTTCTCAAACACTCTGTGCCCAAGGAAATGCACTTCTCGCTTCCAAAACATGCACTTGGTCAATTTCTCATAGATTTGGTGCTGTTGGATGACCTCTATATCCGTTCTCAGGTGTTCTATGTGATCCTCCTCTGACTTTGTGTAGATCAGGATGTCGTCAATAAACATGAATACAAACCAATCTAGGTATTCCCAGAAGACAGAGTTCATGAGTCCCATGAACACAGCTTGTTCATTTGTAACACCGAATGGAATGAATACAAACTGAATGTGTCCATACCTACAAAAGAGGCAGTATTTGAGATGTCTCCATCCTTGACCCTCAACTGGTGATATCCAGAACGTAGATCGACCTTAGAGAACAAACCTGCTCCCCTTAGTTGGTCAAAGATATCGTCTATCCTTGGGAGAGGGTTACGGTTCTCGACTTTTACATGATTTATTCTCCGATGGTCTATGCAGAGCCTAAGACCATAAACTTTAATCTATGTGAAAAATATATAAGCACCCAAAGGTGTCACACATTGTCGA
The DNA here is from genome assembly GCA_963277665.1 of Viscum album. Taxonomy (NCBI): domain Eukaryota; kingdom Viridiplantae; phylum Streptophyta; class Magnoliopsida; order Santalales; family Viscaceae; genus Viscum; species Viscum album. Next base: position 962,169,993 of record OY728133.1, on the reverse strand, counting down.
ACAAAACCCTTATTCATCAGATCATCAATCTGAATCCGCATTTCTTTCAACTCAGAAGGCTCCATCATGTAGGGAGCCATCAAAATCGGAAGGTCACCAGTTTGCAAGTCTATCCTGCACTCAACATCATATCGAGGGGGCAAAGTTTCCAATTCTTCAGGGATGATGTCCATGAACTCACTAATGATCCATGGGACTTTTACCGTTTCTTCAACCACCAACTCCACAGATAGTTCAGCTAATAAAGAAAGGTGGGGTTCCTATCACCTAATACTTTTATGGAAACCACACTCACCAATGAAAGTTACATGTTGGCCGCCGAAATCGGAAAACATGATCCTTAATTGGAAGCAGTAAATGATAAAACATACAAATAACAACCAGTAAATGCCTAGGATGACATCGTATGGTTGTATCTGCAATAGTTGAAGATCCCTGATAGACTGATGTGGACCTATAATCAGTCTACAACCTCGGAAAACATAATGCAAGTCGGTTAGACCTCCGACTGGCGTGCTTGTCTCCAGGGGCACTGGAAGTCTCTCAGCGTCTAAACCCAGAGCACGGGCCAGACTGGGTGCAACAGTGGAGTGTGAATCTCTTGTATAGAACAAGGCATAGGCAAGAATACTAAACAAGCTAATAGTACCTCAAATGCCTTCTGGCCCTACTAGAACTACTGCCTCTGTGGAGTAAAACTACCCACACCCAGATCCTCTACCTCTGATCGTCCTCCTCCTCTCCGTCAGCACTCTGTCGATCATCAAAATCAACCTCCAGGGAATCGATCTCTGTACTACCCTTGGTCGACGTCCTGGTGCCATAGCTGTAAGGTAAACAAGGAATGCCAAATCCTGAGCAGTGTGGAAGATTGATTTTAAATTTTCTTAGACTTATTATTCATTTTAAATACCCAAAATACCCATGAAACACAAGAACACAAGTCATTATCATGCATGCACCATTATTAGGGTCTCTACCCCGTAATCAATGTATCCTCACTTGGTCATTCGATAGGCCCAGAGTCCTTGCGTCGGATCACGGGGGGCCCTAAAATCCCATGTCCTAGCTGGTCTTGCCTGGCCAATTTCACGCACCATGATCACCCAACATTTTTGTTCTACCATCCCATGCAACACTCACTGTGCCTAACCCCAGACTCCATCCTATCTCTCAATCCACCAAACCTCTTCTTCTAATACCATTCTGTCACGACCTGTATTCTCCATGATGAGGGAAGGGACAAATTGTTTCCATACCCCTCTTTCTTCATGTTGAAGGAGAGATAATGACCCCTGAGAACCACCTTCAATAGGTCTGGGAGTGGTGACTAGCACCAATGTTATAGAACCCCACACAAGACATAAGGCATTACCCTTTTTATTTAATAAGATCAGGAGATAAGATAGTAAAATCAAACAACACCAAAAGTGTTAATACAGTTAAATAAAAAAAAACCATTCCAATATGAATGTTCCAAAAGTAAATTCTACAAGGTACAAGAAAACGACAAAAAAATACGAAAGAGAGGAAAACAACAACAAAAATTGTCCAAACCTCCAGACTAGCATGATCTTGCACGATCACTGATGTCTTCCTGGAAACTTGAAAATAGTTTTATACACATTGGGTGAGCATACAAGTATACTAAGTAGGGAAAACCAAATACTCACATGCACAGGTGGGGAGACATTCTAATTACCCCTGAGAGAGGAGATAACCCAAGCACCTAACAAGGTAAACTATCAACCTAATCATCACCATGGAACACTCCCCAAATAATGCATGTCAAGTAATGTATAGTAATAGAAAATTGATATTTGGGGACCCCACGCCACTTTCCTATAGGTTATTAGAAACATCCTACACATGGACCACTCCCTCCATTCTCACTACAATCCCACTGCCAAACCCTACCAACACACACCTGTGCCACAACCAAACATCATGCCCCCAAAAACCTGGGCCACATAAACCATTCGTAACCATGCCCGTAAACACCTGGGCCAAAACAACTACTGCCACACCTGAAGACACTCAGGCCTCATCCCGAAGATTCTTGGGAAACAACCCGCCCCCATATGTCTGGGCCAACCACCACAACTACCATGCCCGAAGAACCTTGCGCTATAATGGACCTCATTCCATAATAGCCTTCCCGATGAATCATGGGATATTCATGGAAGGGAGTAGAAATGGAGCTAATAACCACCCACTCATATGAGCGTTGGGAAAAACACACTCATTACTATTCATTCAGTAAATAAAGGCCCAACAATGACGGCCAAGTCAAAACTCATTCCCAAAACCAATTCTCCATTTAACCCATTATTGATTTCATCTTCAAGTGATCCCATTTAGGTGAATTTTGCAATACTGGCCAACTAACAGGAAATCCCTATGGTAGAGAAAGAGAAACATGTAATCTTTAATTTTTGAATTCACACCCGGTTCTCTTGTGAAGTCACAATAACAAAGGGATCAGTGAGATCCCTCAATGTAATGGAACCAAACCAATCCACAAGATATAGCCCCAAACGGCTTCAGATTCACAACCAATAATGGTACCACAACAGAGGATCTCATCCTCATCTGCATATCCTCATAAGCATCTAGCATGAAGAAACACCTACTACCAAATAGAGTAGAGAAACATCCAGATTGAAGAATATTATTCATTAGTTTCTTCATTCTGTTGATTACACAGGGTGATCACAAAAGGGTTGTGGTTCACTGGACATTATTTTAATCGGTTGAGTTTACGTGATTAACCAAATTCCCATGTTGGAGCCATTTAATCATCACAGAGAATGGTTTTTCATTAATGCACAATGAAAGACCACCAACTGCCATGATTTTCAATGGCCATAGGCCCACACAATTCACAACATAAATAATCAAGGTTATGAAAAAAACAGCAAAAAAAACATCAATCACACCCCCACCGCCACATCATTCTTTAAATGTCCTCTTGTTATCTTCATCAATGTTTGGTTTCATTTGTCCCACAGAAACAAAAAACACACATCTCTACAAGATACAATGAAAATAGAGATGATGGCAATCACTACCTGGATGATCAACGATGATGTCTTTCTCCATGCGCCATGAATTGAGGATGTGCAGCTTGTAGGGGAGGAACTCCGGGGACACCAAGGAAGAGTAGAAAATCTCTAGGACAGGCACACCACAAGACTCGGGAATTGAACTCAAAATGACCGAAGGGAAGAGCGAACCCAACCCTGAATAAGAAAAGTAGGATAGCTTGAGCGATAAAAATATGAGCCCGATCGTTACTAGATATAATGATATTTGGTCGTTCTAAAGGGAGATCATGGTTTCACCACGATGTTGGGTGGTTACACATGAAGGAATTAATTGTTATTTAATAACCCTAATCAGGAAAAGGTGGTAATAGCTGTGACTTTAAAGGATTTTATATAAACTGATGGTAATGTTACACAGACACACAGCTGGGTCTGTTGAGGATCCCCCCACTCTTATGAATTTTAACACTGATTATGGGGCTAAAAACAGACTTGAACCATTTCAGAAATGTTTAAAAGGTTTAAAAGAAGTGTTATGGGAAAAATTGTGAAGTAAAACTCGACAAATCTGTGTGACACCGATCGTTTCACACTGATCGGTGACACACCGATCATTCACACCGATCAGTGACACAACGATCGTCACACCGATCACCAATCGGTCGCACCGATCATTGACACACCGATCATGTCGTACCAATAGTGTCACACCAGTGGGTGACACGTCGAGTGTGTCACGCCTATCGTTCGTACCGATCACCGATCGGTCTCATCGATTGGTGACATGCCGATCGTGTCACACCAATCGGGTCACCCCGATCAGTGACACACCAATCGTGTCATGCCGATCAGTCACACCGATCAGTGACACGCAGATCCTGTCACACCGATTAGGTAGCCACCGATCGGTGACACACAGACCGTGTCATGCCGATCGGTCGCACCGATCGGTGACACACCAATCATGTCATGTTGATCGGTCACATACTGAAATGGCATCCTACCACCAAGACGCCACCCTTAGGATTCAGAATTTGGAAAACGGATAGACCATGAGGGGCTCTGCCATTACAAAAATAACCAAAATAGTAATAATTTCATAGGTAATAAATTTTTTAATTATATTAATATTTATTACCATTAAAATATTGTGGTAATGAAAAATTAATAATATCACTTCATGAATATGGTAGTATGTATGTACGCATGTGTGACATTTTTACTTTTTGAAGGATTGAATAAAAGAAAGGTAAATAATAGTTTTCCATTAAATAATTATAAATATATCATTAATATAAAAAATATAAATTCAATGTTTCTTTATTACCATTCATGTAATGGGGAAATGAAAAATTAATCACATCACTTCATAGAGTTAGTAGTGCACATGTACACCCGAGTGACATTATCATTTTCCAAAAGTTGGGAATGATAAATAAAATATATTTACTATTAACCCAATAATTTTAAATATTAAAATTATACATATTAAATCATGTTAGTATGGTTATTTATCATTTTAAGGGTGTTCATGTGGAAAGAGAGATGAAAAGCAGTGATGAGAAAAATACATGTTCATTGGGTATCATGCTTTGAATGGCTTCCTAAGGCTTCTGAGATGGGTATTTTGGGAATAAAATCACAATAAGTTATTGTATAATAATATTTGATGGTAGTTGATATGATTTATTTCATAATAATGTTATCAAATTCTATATAAAAGGTGTAATAGTTTGTTCACTTTTTGATGTGAGTGGAGTGACACTGTTATTGATACATAAAACATTAAAATATAGTACATTCATATTAAAGTGAATGGTTGAAAAATCAACCCATATTTGAATCTATGACACATTTTAATATAAATTCAAATATCCAATTTTATTTATGAATGGTTTTAGGTCATTGTAACCTTTATTACATCAGTTTAATTCATCATTAACACTTTTAACTGTCATTATGCTAACACTATTTTTACAATGGATACAATTACTCCTATATAAAAATTAAGCTGGAATTATAAAATAAAAATAATTATTACTATTAAATATTTGGAAACCATTATATCATTTTCTAGTAATAAAAATTACACAAATTCAATTTAAATTACATGTAGAAAACACAACGAAAACATTTATTCAAAAAACACTATTAATAATAAAATTTATTTATTATTATTAAATGAATAGAAAAAAATATATTATATTAAGGTAAAAATATTTTATTCACACAATAATATTTACATTTCATTAAAATAATTCATAAATAGGTATTAATTTAATATATCAATATGAAAACATAGTGAATTTATTTAAAGGAAACTATATCATAAAATATTAGGGATTTATATATTTGTATTATTGAACTTATATTTATTCAATTTTCATAATTAATTCTCCCTATTGTGTAGTATATGGAGGGTAATAAAAATGGAATCTCTATAAATATTTATTAATTATTCTATAAATTATGGAGATGGATCGTTGATTGTAGTAACTATTATGGTGTTTTGTATGAAGTTCCTCTATCCGTAATGAATATTTATTCCATCAATGTAGTCAGAACAAATAATCCCAAAATCCCATTATTATGCGTGGATTGCTATATACTTATATCATGTGATTAATTTATCGTAGATATGGTGATCCCATGGGTGAATGTGGTTGTAAAACTACCCCAAAACTTATAGGGTTTTCATACTCTTATAGTTATAATTACGGAGATAATACCATTATATTCTTTACATTTCTGAGCCTCTATATTGGAATATGATTTGTTAATTTCCTTTAATTGGTTAAATAATAATCATGGTGTTTCTTTATATTTAGGTTTAGGAACAAACACTACTTTTAAATTATATAAATACTTATATAATTTTTTTCCACTTATTATGACTAACTTTTATTTACCCATTTTCCGATTTTGGATTTCCCACAAAGGTATTTTATTTTTTCAACATTTTATTTTCAATTAAAATTTTCCAATTTCGAGGATGAAATTAATTGAAGGGGGGAATAATGTAACACCCCATTATTTCATATTACGTTATGTCTTAAAATTAATTCAATAACGTACACTACATGCAACATCAAGTTCAATTGCACCACGACTTGCCAAAAGAGACGTTCAAAAGATGATATGAATAGTATTAACTGAATTTTGAACTATATATAATCCTTTTAATTTTAGAATCCATATTATGAGTTTATTAGATATAATGTAAGAACTAATTCATTTATTATAGATAAAAGTAGTATTTTTAAAAAAATATATTTTTTAGCTTTTTAATGGTGAACCCTTTTTAAATACAATATTCGAAAATTTTATATATTCAATTTTAAAAAATAAACCTATTCATTAGAATCAGTACATAAGAATTTTGTTTCAATAATTTTTTGGTATTTTTTTGATAACTTTCATATTTGGGTGAATAGTGATAAATAATATATTTTAACTGAAAACAACTTTTTTAATCAAAATAATTAATATTGTTTAATTATACATTTTAATGGTTTTTAGGTATAAATATAATATATTTTTACCATTTAATCTAATGCTGGTCATTGTATGTAATTTCACATTGAAATTGGACATAATAAACTGTCAAACTTTTGATAGTTATTATTTCTTAAAAATACGCCATTTGGTTTGGACAGTGGGAATTAATTTTAAAATATTAAATGCAGCTTATATTTTTTGAATTTGGTAAAATATATTTCGTTATTGAATTCGAAATATCAAAATTAGCTTAGGGTGAATATTTGATATTTTTCTAAAAACATTGAATTTTTTATGAATAGTGAAAAACCCAGAGTTATAGTTTAAAACTGATTTTTTATTAAAATAAATATTTATTTAAATTTATATTATGTCAAAATTGATACATAATACCTATATAAGTTCAATATAATTTATTTGAGTCAGTTTATAATAATTTAAGATATATAAAAATGTTATTGATCTTTCCACCGTCTTTTATCCACCTTCTAGGAGAATTTGTAAATTCACATAAAACATAATTTGACTACTTATGTGAGTTGAATTTCGAAATTTCGAGAGACACCGTTAATATCAAGGAGTAAATTGTGGTAAAATAAGATAAAAATATTTTTTAGTGAATAGTAAATTTTTACTTTTATTTACAACATTTAAAAGTAAATAGGGTAATTAAGGAGAAAAATGATCTCATTATTACCCTAACACATGTATTAATTCTATTTTATAAGTGTAATTAGACCAAAAAAAACCTTAGGAATAAAATATGACTCTTTAGGTTCACTTGGATTAGATTAATATATTTATTATTATTTAATCTAAAGAAGAGTTAAAAGAGTTAAAATTAATGATTAATAACTAAACAATTTTAAATATAGGGTTATACAAAAGATAAATTCGACTATAAATATTAGTTACAAAGATAAAAATATTTCATACATAATGGTATTTTATTTATAAGTTTTAAAGAATAAATAATTACATTTATTAATGAAAAAATGATGATTCAGTAATTACCTTATTAATGAAAGAATCAAAAACATTTTATTATAAATAATAAAATAAATATGATTTCAATGTTTTTATGAAATACAAGAATTTTATAGGTGAATATGAAATGTTTTGGATGATTCAATTTATCTTTTTTGGAAAAATCATGTTGTGGTGACTTTCAAAAAAAATACAAAATAGTGTCAAAATTGACATAAATTAATATTTAAAACAAATACTATTTTATTCATTGATATATTATTCCTTAAAATGTAATGTTCGGCCAAATGGATTTAAAAATATTATATATTACATTAATGTTCCACTTGAGGTTCTCTTGGATGTTTACAATATGTTTATTAACTATATAGAGTAAGAATACAAGAAGAGACGGTAAAATTTAAACGATTTAACTAAGAGTTAAATCTAAAAGAAAAGGTTAAAAGGGTAACATAAACTTGTCTAAAACCTATTGCTTGAGTGTATTTTGACCCATAACCACCTAAGGCTCGAAATAAATTCATTTGGAACCATTATAAACCTAATATAATTGTATAATAAATTAATACTTTAATCATTTCATAAATTGACCCTCACCCCTCTTATAAAAGGGCACTTCCCCTTCTCTCAAATTAACACCTCCAAAGGCATTTGGCTAGGACAGCCCCTACCCAAATATCATTCCAACTATCCTACCTTCATCCTAGAGGCCTTCCTTTGGTGATAAATCCAACCCAAGAATCCCTTTTGATAAAATCAGTAGGAGGAACCCGAAGAAGAGGTAATGACTTCACCACCCACTTTCAAGTTCTCTTATTCTTCCACTTACTATTTTTTCATTGTTTACATTATAAAATACTATGTTCGATATTTTCTATATACAGTGATGTTATTATAAATATATAAAAACTATATTCATTATTCTATCCAGTTTATAAATGATAATGTCACCACACGTGCGTACGTAAGGCTTGCCGTCTCCACGTCGTGGTGTAATTTGTTATTCAACAGTGTTATTTGGACAGATATAATGATGATTAATATGTACATAAATAATGATAATAACATGCTAATGTCTCTTTAAAATTAGTACACCATATAATTCCACGCCTTTATGGAAATGATATTGTTGCTCGTGCGTATGTACGGATTACCATCTCCACGACGCAATGAGATTCATTTACATGTTCACCATTCATCTAGGATTATAAAAATATATATTACTAATAATTATGTAATATATGAAATAATAATTCTACTAGAGAAATATATATATACGTATGTGTACTAACATATTTCTTATTCACCTAGTTCCGTTCAATATGATGTGAAAACGGAAACCGCATTTATGCATACGTACGGACTACCGTCTCCATAAACAATGATTTTCATTTCATATATATGTCCATTATAAAAATTTATATTCTAAATATATATGAAATATAAAACATGTTTTAAATTTTGGAAGTATTTAAATCTTGATCTATATGATACAATCAAGAGTAAAAAGTTAAAACACGTAAGATAAAGAAAATGATTATTACCTGAAATATTAATTTAACAAGGAAATTATTATTAATTGGGTAGTATAAAGTCATAAATGAATCATGTGTGATATAATAAATATTAATATAGCTCTGGTATAATTTAATAACATACTAAGATCTTCATACATGAGGTTAAACGTACCCTCGACTAAAGAAAAGTGAAAGGTAAGGGTTAATTCTCAAATTCATTATTATCCGAGATTGTTTATGTGTATGTGTTTTATGGGTCATTTTTATCATCCATGTCCATTTTTCATAAAAATGATTTCAAAATGATTATTTTATGTATTTTTTAATGGTATTCTTTATCATGAACTGAACTTTAAATGCTCTAAATATTTATCTTTCTAACTCTTTTTAATTAAGGTCCATGTTTTCAAAATGATTTAAAGGCTTTATTTATATAGACATGAATGTTTTAAAATGTAAAATCTTTTCCAATTTTTCAATGTGGTATGGGAAACATTGATTCAAAAATTACATTTAATTTACTTCCTTTATAAATGTGTGGCTTTTAAATTATTTCACAAAAATGTTAATTCACTAAAAATATTTACTCAACATTTTATACTATGTCAGGATACTTTATTGGATATTATTTTAGATTGGGGTTGATTTATTATAATATAATATTCAATATAGTATTGAATGAGTTATGATATGTTTGACTTTGGATGTTTTATTTTTATACCATTCATGTTTTATTATAAATGTATTGTCTTTTCTCGTGCTAGTTTTAAAATGAATTTTTATGTTATGTTTCAACATTTTCATATGAGGAATATAGTGGACTTAGTAACAGATGGGTGGAGGCCACTATAGCTCATCGACATATTGGTATGTTTCCTATGATAAACTAGTTTCTTATCACAAGGCCTTGACACAAATTTTATTTTTATACTTGGCAAGCGGCCTTAACTATGTGTTAATGATATACGACGTTAGGAATTCCCTCATTATGAAATTAGTTATTACATGTGATTATTAAAATAGAATATTATCAATGTGCATGTTTATATGGTAATATTTGATTTTAATTTTTCATATTATGTTCATGTTAATGTTTAAAAATGATGTTGTTTTTATTACACATCATTCCATAAAATTTTATAGCATCCTCTAAATTATTTTCCCATATAGAGAATCTGAGCTCACCCCTTTCTTATGTTTTATTTTCATAGGATTCCAAGAAGTTTATTATGATTGATAAGAAGGGTTATGCTAAAGGGAATAACGGTAATCACAGAGAAAATATTTTTTTGTATTGTATGGTAGAAAGTGTAATGTAATGTTCATGTATGCAATCTATTTTCCAATATTGATAAACTAATCGGTCATTTGGGACTTGATTCATTATAATCATGAAAATGTATTAAAATAATGTACTAACTCTAGGAATCTAGGGTCGGCGTGTTACAGTTGGTATCATAGGATATTTAGAAATAACCATGGAAACTATATTTAGAAAATCTCTGATTAGAGCACATTACCATAAGATATAATTTGAAGATTAGTTTAAAATAACTTCTTAGAATTTTGGTAATGTAATGATTTTGTGTGTTTTTCCAAGAAAATACATCCCTGTCTGGATACGAGCAGGTATAGGTGGCTTTGGCACAGATGACCTTAGGGTAAAACCCCAAAACACCGCTTTGAGGTACACTAGAACGGGAACTGGTGCACGACAACAGGCCTAGATAAACTATTGGTTACGACACTCCCGGGCGAAATGCGTAAGATAATTTCATTTTATTTACAAACAAATATGAAGGATTTATGAGTATATACCTCCTCAAGTATTTTTTTTGTGATTATGGATTATATCCATAAAATAGTCAAATTATGATAGATATTTTACATGTTTGGAATTATGAATTATGATTTATAAACTGACCTACTGAATGACATTGTATAGAAATTGTGCCCAATAGAAGGAATGTGAACTCAAGAAATACATATGATCCAATGAGTAAGAAGGATCATATCTTTCATAGTATTAATCCATCATTTACAAGGGAAATAGTCTCCCATGTATTCTCAACAAATAAAGAAATAGTATCATGTGTTAATAAGATAATTAATAAATTCTCCAAGTACTATGGATTTGAAGGGATTCAAGCCACGAAAAGGATGGAATATAGAAATATGGATAAAGGGAAGAGGGAAAATATAGATTTTCTCATATTTCATAACTCTGGAAAGAATCACCATGGTAAATTCTTGAAGGGAATGATAAATTGTTATAAGTGTGAAGTAAATGGACACCAATACATGATTGTAATGGTATGAAAAAATTTAAAATATATAATTCTTCAACTGCAAGGCATTGGGAAACTACGCAAATAAATGTCTCAATAATCAGAGTATAGCATAAAAGATGCTATTAGATAATAATCAAGTTATGATAAAACCGAATGTGAAGAGGAATGACTAGTGTTATTATGTTGTTACTATAGAATTATATCATTTGCGTATTGCATCAACAATATACTTTTTATATGAACTATGAAGATAAATAAGGATTGTATTTCAGTACTATTTTATTGAGGATTTGAGATTATATAGTTTTAAGAAAACTGAATTTATAGTAAGCTACACTTTTTTGAAAAATACATGCTTCATGGAATGGCAATACATAATATGGTCCGGATAATGATGTTGTTATTTTGGAATAAGAGATTGTTGGTTTAGATAAATTATATTTGATATTCATTACTTCTTTAAACTGATTAATGATTTGTATATTCCATCATTATTGTTTTTTACAAAATTTTTTGGATAGAAGTTGTATATCCAGTATTCTATAAGGAATAATAGAGCATGAATATAATCAAAAAGATTTTATGGTAATTTAGGATGTTGTAGTGTTTTGAAATAATACATGATGAAGACGTTCACATGTTATTACCTGGATAAATATATCTTCTTGTGTTTAACTTCCTAATAAATTTTGGATAGAGAGTTTGGATATAAGTATTTTAGATAAGTCTAATGGTTGGAATGGATTAAGTTTGAAATTGGATGATACTGTTAAGGTTATTTATGGATTGTTATAAAACAGACAAACTAGAGGTTGGGTGACTACTCGTCGCATCCGATAAGTGCACAAGACATGAACCTGCAACCGAAGAGGGACAAGGATGCATCACCTATGACTAGACTACGTGATGTACTGGTTTGTATAATTTAGCTTTTTTTAAATAGTATGATAAATTAATTATAAATTAATTATTTTTGGAACCCTACAAGATTATGATAAATATATATTTTTTCAAATATTTTCGAATAAAAGATGAGTTTTTGGTAGGAATTAGTTGAAGGATGAAACTCTACATGTCAAGTATATATATACATATATAATTTCTCCTCTTATTAATACTAAATTTTATGAACCCAATTTCCGATGTGGGTTTTCCCACAATGTTATTTTATATTTTCAAGCTTTTATTTTAAATGAATATTTTAAAATTGCGAGGATGCAATTTATTGAAGGAGGTAAGAATGTAACACCCCAAGATTTCATATTATGTTAGTTCTCCAAATTAATTAAATAACTTACACTACACACAACATTGAGTTCAAGCGCACCACGACATACCAAAATATCCATTAAAAAGAGGTTATGAATAATGTTAAATGAATTTTGAAATATATATAATCCTTATAATTTTAGAATCCATATTATGAGTTTGTTAGAAATAATGTAAGAACAAATTCATTTTTTAACGAAAAAATATGTATTTTTCAATAAATATACTTTTATAGCCTATTAATGGTGAACCCTTCATAAATAAAAAATTTGAAACTTTAATATATTCAATTTGACAAAATAAACATTTTCACTAGAATCAGGACAATAGAATTTAGTTTTAATAATTTTTTGGTGTTTTTCTTATAAATTTCATATTTGGGTGAATTTTGAAAAGTACTACATTTTAACTGAAAATATCTTTTTTAATAAACATAATTTATAGTGTTAAATGAACCATTTTAATGGTTTGGAAGTATAAATGGATTATATTTTTACCATTTAATCAAATGCTGATCATTGTATGTATTTTCTCTTTGAAATTTGGCGTAAACAAGTGCCAAACTTTTCATAGTTATTATTTCCTTAAAATAGGCCTTTTGGTTTGGACATCGAGAATTAATTTTAAATTAATAAATTTAACTTATATGTTTTGAATTTCGTAAAATATACTTTATTATTGAATTCATAATATCAAAATAAGCTTACTATGAATTTTTTGTATTTTTCGGAAAACATTTATGTTTTGATGAATAGTTAAAAACACTGAGTTATAGTTTAAAACTGATTTTTTATTTAAATTTATTTCATTTCATAATGAATACATAATAAAAATATAATTTCAATGTAATTAATTGGAGTTAGTTTATAATAATTTGTTATATATAAAAATTTATCTAACTTTTCATCATCTTTTAACCACCTCCTTGGAGAATTTGTAAATTTCACATAAATCATAATTTAATTGCTTTTGTGAGTTGAATTTCGAAATTCTGAGAGAGATTTTTAATATCAATGAGTAAAATGTGGTTAAATAAGATAAAACTAATTTTGGTGAATAATAACATTTTTACTTTTATTTACCATGGTTTAAAGTAAATATTGTAATTAAGGGTAAAAATGATATTATTATCACCCTAACACAATTCCTAATTCTATTTTATAAGTGTAATTCGACCAAAATAAACCTTAGGAATAAAATATGACCATTTACATCCACTTGGATTAGATTATTACGTTTATTATTATTTAATATAATGAAGAGTTAAAAGAGTTAAAATCAATGTTTAATAACTAAACCATTTATAATATAGCGTTATACATAAGATAAATTCAACTATAAATATTAATTAGAAAGATAAAAAATTTCCTACATTATGGTTTTTTATTTATAATATTTAGATATTAAATAATTAAATTTATTAATATCAAAATGATGATGAAATAATTACCTTATTAATGAAAGAATCAAAAAAAATGGTATTATCAATATTAAAAAATATATAATTTAAACATTTTTATGAAATCCAAGAATTTTATAGGTTATTATGACATGTTATGGTTGCTTCAATGTATATTTTTAGAAGTAATCATGTTTTGAGGACTTTCACAGAAACAAAATACCAAATAGTGTCAAAATTGACATAAATTAATATTTAAAACAAATATTATATTATTTGTTGATATAATATTCATAAAAATGTAAGTATCATCCAGAGAGATTAAATAATATCCTATATGTCATTAATAAGCCACTTGAGGTTCTCTTGGATGTTAATAGTATGTTTATTAACCATATTGAGTTAGAATACAAGAAGACATGATAAATGTTATACTACTTATCTAAGAGTAAAATCTGAAAGATAAGGTTAAAATGGTAACCTAGACCTGTCTAAAACCTATTGGTTGAGTGTATTTCGACCCATAACTACCTAGTGCTCGAAATAAATTAATTTGGAACCATTATAAACAGAAAATTATTGCATAATAAATTAATACTTTAATCTTTTCGTAATGTGACCCTCACCCCTCTTATAAAAGGGAACTGACCCTTCTCTCAAATTAACAGCTCCAAATCCATTTGGAACGACCAATCCCTGCCCAAATATCCTCCCAAATATCATTACATCATCCTAGAGGCCTTCATTTGGTCATAAATACATCCTAAAGATCCATTTTGATGAAATCAAAAGGAAGAACCTGAAGAAGAGGGAATGATTTCACCACCCTCTTTCAAGTTCTCTTATTCTTCCACTTACACATTCTTTGTTGTTTCCATTATAAAATAATAACTCTTGTATCTTCTATATAATATGATGTTATTATAAATATGGAATAACTATATTTATTATTCTATCCTTCTTATGAATGATAATGTCACCATGTGTGCATTTGTACGACTTACCGTCTCCACGCCGTTGTGTAATTTTTTATTCAAAACTATGTTATTTGGATAGATATAATGATTTTTAATAAATATATAAATAATTAAAATAAAATGGTAATGTATCAATAAAATTAATATACCATCCAATTCCACACCTTTAATGAAATGATATTATCGCTCGTGCGTACGTACAGATTACCGTCTCCACGACGCGATGAGAATCATTTCCAAGTTCACCATTCATCGAGGATTATAAAAATATATATTACTAATAAATATGTAAGATATGAAATAATAATTCTACAGGAGATATATATAAATAAATATATATATATATATATACTTAAATATATCATATTCACCTAGTTTCGTTCCATAAGATATGAATACGGAAACAACGTTTATGCGTAAATACAAACTACCGTCTCCATAAAATGTGTTTTTCATTTCATAAATATGTCTATTATACATATTTATATTCTAAATATATATGAAATAGAAATCATGTTATATATTCTAGATGTATATAAATATTGATCTAATTGATTCAATCAAGGGTAACATGTTAAAGCACGTACGATAAAGAAAATGATTATTACCCGAAATGTTAATTTAACATAGAAATTATTATTAAATGAGTTTTATAATGTAATAAATGAATCATTTATTATATCATACTTATTACTATGGTTTTGGTATAATTTAATAACATACTATGATCTTCATACATGAGGTTAAACGTACCCTTTACTAATGAAATGTGCAAGGTAGGGGTTAATTCCTCAATCTCATTATTATCCGATATTGTTTATGTGTAAGTATTTACTAAGAAATTTTTATCAGCCATGTCCTTTTATCATACAAATTATTTCAAAATTAATATTTTAAGGATTTGTGAAATGTATTCTTTATCATGATCATAATTTTAAAATGTTTTAATGATATATCTTTCTTAATCTTTTTAATTAATGACAATGTTTTCAAAATGATTTTAAGGATTTATTTATATGGACATGAATATTTTAAAATGATAATTCTTTTCAAAATTTTCAAAATGGTATGGGAAACTTTGATTCAAACATCGATTTTAATTTACTTCCTTTATAAATGTGTGACTTTTAAATGGTTTTACAAAAAGGATATTTCTCTCAAAAATATTTACTCATCATTTTCAACTATGTCAGCATCCTTTACTGGATATTATTTTGGATTGGGGTTGATTTATTATAATACACTATTCCATATTGTATTGAATGAGTTATGATATGTTTGACATTGGATGTTCTATTTTTATACCATTCATGGTTTATGGTTAATGTATTGACATTTCGCATGCTAGTTTTAATACAAATGTTTATGTTATGTTTCAAACATTTCATATGAGGAACACAGTGGACATAGTATGTGATAAGTGGAGCCCACTATAGCTACTCTATGCATCAGTAGGACTCATGAGATAAACTACTGTCATGGCACAAGGCCTTGACAAAAATTTTATTTTAAGTCTTGGAATGAGGCCTTAACTATGTGTTAATGATGTCCGGTGTTAGGCATTCCCTAATTATGAAATTAGTTATTACATGTAATTATTCGAATAGTAGAATATCCATGTTCATGTTTATATGGTAATATTTGATTTTTTTCATATTATGTTCAGGTTTATGTTTAAAAAGGCTACTATTTTTATCACACGTCTTTCCTTAAATGTTTATAGCTTCTTCTAATTTATTTACCCTTACTGGGAATCTGAGCTCACCCCTTTCATATGTTTTATTTTCCCAGGATTCCAAGAAGTGTATTATGATTGATATGTAGGTTTAAGATAAAGGGAATAATGGAATTCTCAAAGAACTATTTTATTGTATTGTATTATAGAAATTGTAATGTAATGTTAAGGTATGCAATCTATTTTCCATGACTGCTCAACTAATAGGTCTTTAGGGACTTGATTCCTTATAAACATGCCAATGAATTAAAATAATGCACCAACTTTGGGAATCTTGGGTCAGGGCATTATAACTTATCTTTATCCTCTATGATGGGGTTTTCAAATTGATCTGACAAAAAATCCCTTTGGAATATTGATTTTTCATGAATAATGAAATTATTTTCAATATTAACATTTTTTTATGAATGGTAGGATCTTAGAGGGAAACCCATATAATGAATGCCTCTCAGGATTATAATTTTACATAGATAAGTTTTCACTTGATCGTGATGAGGTACATGGTATATATGTACTTGATGTATGAAGTGTGTCTTATTATGAGAGAAATCTCAAATCATCTTTGTCATGGGTAGGTGAACCATTTTACGAATATAATTAATCATAAGGAGATCCTTTACGACCACATTCTTGGAGAGGATATCAATGGTTGATTACATATTTACCAACAAGGGGAATATATTTACCACGATTGATTACATTTTCATAGCAATGTTCGTTGTGATGTATACAATAAGGAATAAATATAACTTTTTTGGTAGGGTTATAACATGCAGACCTTCATTGATAATGATCCTTATTGAGTTAGATATGAGTGGAATATCTTGTAATATTGTATTAATTATACAAAGTGGAAATTCATGCACAATCACTATATCTTAATGGGGATGACCTCTATATTGGCTACTCTAGACAAGATCTCCATCGATTATGGTCAAAGTAAAAAAATCGAGAATCACCACACCTATGATATCATTATCCTATTGATGATGAAATATAATATTCATGTTCCATTGAAAAAATATATCAAAGATCCTTTATAATATCAATTTTTATTGGGGTTGTTATATAGTGTTTCTTCTAGTCAATACATATACTTTATTGATAATTCCTTATCAACATTCTTGGTCAAGAAAGTAGGCCTATAACCAATATCATATTCATGATTTTGTGGTCTAGATAATGACATTAATGAGTGGAAGACATTATGTAGGTCTCTTCAGTTTCAATCAAAATATGTCTATTATCTTTTGAAATACACAAAGAATATAAGATTGTTTGATTTATTCTATAGGGATATGCCAATGGGATTATGTGGAGTGAGAAGTTATATAATCCCACTCCTAAGCCACCATTGAGAAATACCAATAATATCCATGAATATGGGAATTACTTTTGGAATTCATTATTATTAAAACAAGAATATATTGATTAAATTATAAAGAATGGATGGGAGTATGGATATGAGCTAACTATAAGGTTTTAATGACATCATGAATAATATCATTCCCCTATGTTATAGCTAAAACATATCGATGAGCTGCTTGGATGTTTGTAGTAGTATAAATAAGAACCTTCCAATACACTGCTATTTTAATATTAAGATAATAAATTTATATGGTCTAAGGAATATAAAAATATGCCTATGTTAACATATGAATATAAGAATAATATGGTTGAGTTTAAAAAATAACAAAAATATGGGCCTTCTTCTATGATTATACCAGAATATAACAATAGGCTTTATAGAAAGCTGCAGGGATATAAGTCTGCTCCTAATTCACCATCTGGATATGCCAATGTAATTCATATTTTGGGGAAATAATATATTACAAATCCTTAATTACTCAAATAATATTCCACTAGGATTAAATGGTATAATTTTGACCTAAATTATACGCATGTTCTTGATCATTAATGGTTTATCACTCTTGGTGATACATCCTGATTTGTTCCCTTATTTGAAGACATAATACAAATTTATTTGAAATAGACTCCTTAAAATATTTTAGAGAGGTTGGGATTTTCATTTTGACAATTATAGTTATGAGGATCCTTTTTAGGTTTCACTTATTAAATAATTTGACTTTTTATTTATTCCTCTATCTCACTAAGATAAGGGAGAGAATTTATGTTGTGTTCTAGTGAGAAGTACAAAAAGTTGTTGTTGGTGGATATATATACCGCCTATTTCCTCACACATCATTGATAATTTTATGATGGATGATTATTTATCTCTTAATTTCAATCAAAATACACCACCAATATTGAGATGGAGATGTTGAGTTCATATTCCTAAAATAGTTTTTATATCAAATAGAACGTAAAGCATGGATTTTATTATAGTATTGGTTTGGGATTTCGATCTACAACCTTCACGGAAGATGAAGTATAAGGCTATAATTTTTATTGGTTTTTTCTAGTGTATGAAAATATTTTATAGATATTTCATTATTATATTAATATCATATAGTTATAAAATGAAAATGGTGAAAAAATTTGGATTGAAGGGAGATGGGAAATAAAAAAACTTCAAAGAAGAATCCAGTCATTGAAACATCACTTCTAATGTCACGGTTTTTCGATCTATTTAATGGTCAAAAGAGAAATTTTTTGGTTCACTATTTTATTCGTGTGTTCCCCCCATTGATACAACATTTACATCAGTGCAGTCCTTCATTACATAGTGAACCAGTCACTAAGACGTACCCATGATGCTTTGTATTATACATTGGTTGGTATGATGGGGGTTTCGCACAACATTTTATATTTTATTAATAGTCCTATAATATCTTAAATATTTAATTTGTATTATATATTCCTTCCCAAAAAAATTATAACCATCGGTTCCCTCATATAAATATATCAACCAAAACAATGCATATTATTAGTGATTGATTAATTAGAATTCATATTGTTTGGTGCCACATAATAGGACACGTCCTACCTTTTAAGGAAACATTACAATGGATAATGTGGTGAATTTTAGGGTTATACAACCCTGAATAAATAAATTTTAGTTATTTTAAAGGTGTGTAGGGGATTTTTATGTGTGGGGATTGAACCTCAAAGAGGTTCTCTATGTATGATATCTTACAGAAATTAAAATACATATATTTAGAGTTATATAGTTTGAGTTTGTGTGACTGGACTGGTTCATGCATTTTAGAAACATGTGGTTAGGATTCATATTCCATAAAGACGGCGAAATAAAGATATTGAATGGTTATTACACAAAGATAATACAATAGTGCTCATCTTGAATATTTGTAACAAACCTATTTTGATTTGATTGTACCTAAATTGGATATAATTCTATTAGAAAGTGGTTGGGTCTTAGCCCACATCAAGGGTCCATATATGGAAAACTCATTGATCCAGGTCAAGAGGATAAAATAATAATTGAGGATATAGTTAAGGATTACACCTAAGATGGTGTCCCATATGTATATATATATGTATGTGTGTATGTATATATATATATATATGTGTGTGTGTGTGTGTGCATGTGTGTGTTTGTAAATTTATATATATGTAAATATGTAAATAAGTTTAGGTAGATATATATATATATATATATATATATATATATATTTGTATATATGTATTCTTTTATATTGGTATATTTTTATATATGTAAATACATATATCCATGGAACATTAATTTTTCGAATGGATTAGATCATTAATGGGGAAAAGGTTGATAAATGCACCTAGTAGGAGGCCCATATATGGATTTCAATCTCCTATTGGTTGGTAACATGACAATGATAGAAAACATAAATCACATTGGATATGGCCTAGTGAGGAAGGGTTAGGTCTTGTACATGGGTGTTCCAAATGGATTCATGTGTATCATTTAGTGTAGATGAGATTATTTAATCAATTACTGGATAATATGGTATTACATACTATAAGAACCTTATTTTAATTAAATATACCACGGGACTTAAGAGAAATATGGTTTTTCAAATTACTCTGCATTAGAGGCCCATATATATGTCCCTAGCTCAATTTGTGGTTAATTAAATACCAATTGAAACATGATTCTTGATATGGGATTTCTAGGAAAAAAACATGGAATAATGGTAGGATTTATCCATCACATAATGTTTTTAACCCATATTATCGACAAAAATACCTGATTTTAATCTCTTTGGGGTCCTTAACAGTTAGTGAATAAAACCTAGAAATATCGATTTTCAAAGGAATACATGATCAATTGGATACCATCTCATGTGCATTAACCATCATGAATCTCGGGAGGCCATAATATAGTAATGAGTTGGTTTTTTCCCATGTTGTGAGACATGAGTGACGTGGCACCCGTGTATAAGGACCTATGAAAAGTGGTTCTGGTTATAGGTCATAGATTCATTATCACCAGAAATAATACCTATCTAAAGTGTTTCCTAGTTGTATGACCTTAATAAATCATCACCCTAGTATAATGACCAAGAAAAAGTAGTTCATTGGGAATATGGATCTGGTAGAATTAGATCACAGGGTTTTGGTCACTAGAGTATAATATGCAGGACAATTATACCCAATGGTATATTAACTAATTTAATTTTCACTTAGGGTATATGACTCTAGAAAATCTGGGACATAATAATTACCCATGAGTGCTATGGTTCCAAGGTATGTGGACAATGATGATGTGTTTCCCTAATAAGGTGGTCTGGGTAAACGGGCACCCAAGTGTAGAGATAAGGGAAAAGAGTCATCACAATTATGTTTTCTTTTGGAAGTGGTGCCCAATTTCAGTTATAAGTTTGACATGATACATATGTATAAGATCTTATTTATGAGTTTGTCAGGTTGTTTCCCAATATTTTACCATAGAGATGAATTATATTGGTTTCTTCCTCATATGAAATTTGTTGTAGGACTTAGCTTTATTTACTATATTTGTAAATGAGAACTGGACAATTGAGATGAGTTTATAATAAATCATTCAAATGAAACAATAACATTGGTTTCCCTGTTTTCCACATTCATTAAGGTTTTAGTTAATAAGTTTGTTAAAGGTATTGTATATGAGGGTAAGGTGTGTATATTGAGTGTTTCACTTCCAAAAAATAGTTATATGGTCTTTCGAAGATATCATTTTTAATTCTTCTAAATGGTGTTAATGGATTTTATTTATTGACAAAAGAAGGAAGTGTGTTGTGCTAAGGGGTAATTTATCCCAAACCCTACAATAGGATGAGAAACTAATGAAAGGTAATGGAGGAAGGCAAGGAAACATGAAAATGGAGTTCATGAAGGTCTTGATTTATGCATATGTGGTAACATAGAGGCCTTGATAAATGTAAATGGGGATCCAAGGAGGCTATGGAAACAGAAAAGGGAATAAGTGGAGGCCTATGTGAACATAATGGGTTATATATGGAATCTAGGTATCATGTAATGGGGGAACCATAGAGTGTAGGGTATACTCAAAGGTGGATCCATGCATCTAAAATATTCTCATGAATGTGGATTCATACAATATGGGTATTGGAATGTGTATGTAAGTGTGAAAATGAATGTATAATTTTGAATAATTTTCCACTTGAATAAACATGTATAAATCAATTTAGTGTTTCAAAGGACCTATGTTCTGTTCATTTTAATTTAATAACCTTTCAAAAAGTCCCCACCCTTATAAAAAGGGAGTTTCGATAGCCTCGTTAGATACTTTTTGATAATAATTAGTAGAATTAATTAAATTTCATGGTTTCATCATTGTCATTAGATTATTCATACTTAGAATACATTCTATAAATATTTTTTTAACCTTGTGTACCATTAAATTATATCTACGTATTTTTTTATTTTTTCATTTATAAATTCCACCTCCTCAAATCATAAAAAAAATATTAATGTGATTATTGATGGTACACTCATAAGAATCTTAATAATCAGGGGAAAATTTTTCCCATTTAATAAATATAAGATTACTCATATCATTTTCACCACCATGGTATAATATCTAATATATAATAAAAACATTTTATCAAACATACAATATGTTCTCTTAAATGATGTTCTCTATTATAATTTAAAATTCTCTTATCCAGCAATCCTCAACATGAGTTTATCTATTTTGTAATAGTGAGCACATTAATTTCTTAGATCCTTCCTGGATATCATATTGTATATTCTATATTTATTTATAATTATTTTCACCACAACTCATATCAACTCATGATCTGAGTGGGATGAAAGAAATGCACTGCACACTCTACCATTGACTCCAATATTTTTTTCATATCATGTAATGTGTAGGATATCCAATATCAATGAATTTTTACTATATTCATGGTGATTTTTGAAATATCCAAATCAATAAATGATATTAATTTATCCTCTCTCTCCATATATGAAATACCATTCCATAAATCATAATAATTACACTTTTTATGGTATTCATTGAATCACTATATTATATTTAATAAATGATTCCAAAAATAAAAATAAAATAATTAATGTGTTATTTTCCAAGAACAACATTAATATTACTATGATATAAACTAATTAGTATGTGAGAATCTATAAAACAACTTAGAGGTGTATTTGAAGTAGTGGTTATAAAAACCAAAACTCTCAGCCAACATTATTATATTTGTTAGTGTGTAATATAAAATATCAATGTGTAGTATATGATGTTGAGATATAGAGAAATAAATAACACACACAATAAAGGGGAAATCATAAAGGTCACAAATACTCATTATCTAGTTCGTAATGACGATTGAATAATTGTTTCAATGTCACGTTGCATATTATTATTTTATTATCAATATAAAAAAGTAATAAAAAAATGATATGTCCCTTGACGAAAATTACAATAAATAACAACATGTATTAACAATTTAAATGATATTTTCTTCTTTTCACCACATGTTCCTATATAATTTGAATTATACATCATTCAAAAAAAACTATATCCATAACTCCTCCTATATTCCAATTATCACTAGCTTTTTTAAAAATAACTATGTTTAAAAAACCATCAGTAAAATATTATGTTCTTAATAGGTCAAAATTTGTTCAAATATGACATGGTTTATATTTTTCATCAATGAGTCAATATTAACATCAAACTAAAATGATCATGGGTTATAGTTATTTTTCGCCATGATATTTCATTGAAGATTTTTTTTCTTCTTAAATAGGAACCATTATGCTTATTTATGATGTTGGGTTATAATATTTAATTCTAAAACTCATCCCATAACTGCTCTAAAATCCTATTGAAAACACTCTTTATCATTCTATTCATTTCACAACTGAACCATGTCATTGTGTCAATGAGAAAAACTACAATTTAAATCCAACATGAGGAATACTAGTTGAACATTATGGAAAACATCTTTACATTTTGGGAAATATAATCAAGAAAAAACGTACTAATAATATTTTTTCAAAAATGGTGACTAAAATTTATGTTACTGCAGTACTCTTAATAAGATGTATTGGATTCCAAAACATCCCATTTCAAAGTGAAACATGAAAGAGATATTGCATCATCATAATTAAATATTCCATTGAAAATAAACTAAAATAGAATAATCCTATAAATCATACCTAGATAAGATGAAAGTTAAATATAATATAGATATTCCTTCCAAACACATAAAAAATATCGAAAAATATGTCATAGAATTATTCAAATGTGAAGGTAATTCAAACCACGGAATATAGGATTGAACAATGATTATGAGATTCATTTGAATCTCAATGAAATAACAATACCATATTGAATATTATTTAATTTATATAAATATATATCATCCCATTTTCTTGTTAGATTCCACAAATTTTCTATTCAGTGGCCCAAATCAGGATATTGAGATCTAAATCCAAAAACATATGTTTTTCAAAATACCTTTGATACCAAATGATGTGTCTAATGAATAAAAACCAATAAATAAAATACTAATATCGTATATTGAATTACATACATTTTCTTTGGAATTTTTTTGTTAATAATGTTTATGAGTTAGAAAAAATATTAATGTTTATATAACATCATAACATTATACAAAATAATTTTTTTTCTCACAAAAAATAATTACTGATTTTTTAAAAATTAATTAAAATATTCAAAAAATTAAGAAAAAAATATACTTATCTAGGAATTTCATATTTTAGGCTCATTTTTATAATTTGGGAAATTGGAATCTAAACAAGGGAAACATTAAACTCTTGGTACGGGTAAATATAATAGATAATAATCAATGATAGTAATTGATCATATGATTAAAACGTTTGTATGATAAAATAATCAATGTACCTGAATACTTAATATGGGAATCATATCATATAAAACATGGATAATAGGTGATATATCATTATATAATTATTTATCATAGAAAATTATGTATCATAGTATTATGATATATAAAAATTTTTGTGATGATATTAGAAATGAAATTATATGCATATGTTAAGACCCACTTTGATGAAAATGTGAAATAGTGGGTAGTGTCCCATTGTAGATTGGGTTTACACCCCAGTCCCATATATATATATCAATTAATGATAGATAAAACTTTATTAAAATATTTTTCGGGATACATAATTTTGGGTGCACCAATCACACTATAATATGTGCATTCATAAGTTTTCTATGTAATAAAACATTAAAAATTACATCAAAAAACTTTTATCTCAAGAAATAAATGAGATTAATGAAGATTTATACGACACATGAATCCATGAAATCTATATATAGATTATATATTAAATAAATACAGCATACCTCTAGTGATAGAAAAATATTAATAGAGGATGCTGGTATAGATAAAAAACAATTTTATAAGAATTTCAGTTACATAACAATTTTGAATTGTATTACAAAACAAGAAACCATGAATTGTATCATTTGATATCAATATATCAATATAAAAAGAGAAACATTATCACTCCACATTTTAGATTATAATACATGAAAAATAAATCAATTGTAAAAGATATATTATTTTTAAGAGGAAAATAGAAGCATAAATTTAAAAATAATTTTCATAAGTATTTTGGTACATGGCTATTAAACTATACATTATAGTCACTTATGAAAATACATTTCATGGTGTGAATAGTATACATATGAAACCATATTTTTTATTTAATAAGAAATAATGAAACCATAAAATGACATATCAATAATGATAATTAATGTGACGTTTAACATTAAAAATACATGTAAAACTAAATCCCTTTTCTATTCTTCTTCAAAATTGACCTGTATTTTTAGGAAAAAAAATCGCAATAAATAAAAATATGATTTTCATTTAATTACATGGAGAAATATATTGAATTATTAATTATGAATATTTTTTATGAGAAACCCTTATCTCGGGTCACGTATTTCATTATGAGAATTAAAACAACATATATAATAAATATATATTTATTATATATCTATAATATAACCACATAAATATTATTATTACTATATATCATTCAATTTCAATTTTAAATTTCTATTTAACTTAAATTTATTCATTAAAATTGTAATTTAGGTCAAAATTGGTTCTATTTCCATGAATGTTTTAGTATAATGGTTCTGTTCCATTCACCTTTGACAAAATTGTCACGACCCGCATTCACTAAGGTGAGGGAAGGGACAAAAAGTTTCCAGACCCTTCCTTCTTCAAGATGAAGGAGAGATAACGACCCCTGAGACCTTCATCAATATGTCCCAGAGTGGCGACTAGCATCAAGGGTATAGAACCACACACAAGGCGGAAGGAATTATCCTTTTTATTTAATAGGATCGGGAGATAAGATAGTAAATCCCAACAACACCAAAAATGGAAATAAAAGTAAAGCCAAAAAAATCCATTCCCATATGCATGTTCCAAAAGTAAATACTACAAGGTAAAAGAAAACCCCAAAAAGAAAAAAAAATACCAAAGAGAGGGAAAAAACCAGTAACTGTCCCAACCTCCGAACTAGCATGATCATGCATGATCCTTGTAGTCCACATGGAAACCTGAAAAAAAAAGTTTTATACAAATAGTGTGAGGATACAAGTATACTCAATAGGGAAAACCGAAGACTCTCGTGCACAAGAGGGGATGCATTTTAATGCCCCATGAGAAAATATATAACCCAAGCACCTAACAAGGTAAACTATCCACCAAAGCCTCATCATGGAAGACACCCCAAATATTGCATGTCAAGTAATGTATATTAATATCACATCGATATTTGGGTACCCCGTGACTTTTTCAACTAGTTATTGGAAATAACCTATGCATCAGACCTCTGCCGCCATTCTCAATGCAGTCCCACAACCACACCCCACCCACATTCACCTAGTCCACAACCATACATCCCACCCAAAAAAACTGGGCCAAAACAACCATACCTAACCAGGCCCACAAACACCTGGGCCAGAACAACTACTTCCATGCCCGAAGACACCTAGGCCTCATCTGAAAGTCACTTGGTAAACAAACTGCCCGCACACACCTGGGCCAACCACCACAACTACCCTTCCCGAAGAACCTTGGGCTATAATGGACCTCAGGACATCACGTCATGCCCGATGAATCTTGGGCAATTCAGTAAAGGAAGTAGAAAATGATCTAATAACCAGCCACTCATAAGAGTGTTGGGAAAAACACCATCATTACTATTCATTCATAAAAGGAAGGCAAAACACTCACGACCAACTGACAACTAATTCCTAAAAACAATTCCCCATTTAAACCATTCGTCATTTCCTGTTCAAGTGATCCCATTTAGGTGAATTATTCACTACTGGGCCACTAACCGGCCATCCACAAGCCTGAGAAAGAGAAAAAACCAAACATAAATTTAAGCATTCACAACCGGTTCTCTTGTGAAGTCACAACAATGAAGGGATTAGTGAGATCCCTCATTATACAAGGACCAAACCAAGCCTCAACATACAGCCCCACATAGCTTCAGATTCATAGCCAACAATTGTACCACAACAGAGGATCCCATCCTCATCCACATCATCTTATAACAATTTAGCAGGAAAACACACTTACTACCACAAATAGTAGGGAAACATCCAGATTCAAGCATATTATTCATCAATTTTTTCTTTCTGCTGGTTAACTGGGTTGATCACACAAGGATTTTTGTTCACGATACATTCATTTAATCCTCCGAGTTTACATTATTAAGGAAATTCTCATGTTGGAGCCATTCAATCATCATAGAGAATGTAGGTTCATCAATGCAAAAGTAATGACCACCAATGGCCATGTTTTTTAGTGGGAATAGGCCCACACAATTCACAACAGAAATAATAAATGGTAAGGAAAAAACAGAAAAAACATCGATCACCCCCCTTTCATTCATTAAAATTTTGTTTGTTATCTTTATTAATGTTTGGTTTCATCCATCCCACATAAACTAAAATCATACCTCCCTGAATGATACAATATAATGAGAGACAGAGGAAAACCCTACCTGGATGATCAATGATGAAGTCTTTCTCCACTCGGCAAGAACTGAGGATGTACAGCTTGCAGTGGAGGAACTCTGGGGACTCCATGGATGAAAAGGAAAGCACTAGAACAGGCGCACCACAAGCCTCAGGAAGGGAACACCAAAGAACCCAAGGGAATAGTGAACCCATACCAGAATTAGAAAAGGAGGAATGCCAGTGCGATAAAAAGATGAGCCCATGCATTACTGGTTATCATTATCTTCAATAGTTTTATAGGTGGATCGTGGATTTACGACATGGTTGGGTGGTTACACATGACAAAATTAATTGTTATTTAATAACTCTCATCGGGAAAATGTGGTAACATCTGTGACTTTAATGGATTTTATATAAATAGAGGGAAAAGTTACACAGACACACAACTGGGTCAGTTGAGGGTCTCCCCAATATTATGAATTTAATCAATTATTATGGGGCTAAAAATAGCCTTGATCCATTTCAAAAACGTTAAAGATATCTAAAATTAGCGTTATGGGAAAAACTATGAAGAAAAACTTGACAATGTTATGTGACACCGATCATGTCACACCAATCGGTGACACACCGATCACCGATCAATCACCCCAATTGGTGACATGCCGATCTTGTCACACCGATCATGTCACACCGATCTGTCACACAGATCACCGATCGGTCGCACTAATCGGTGACATGCCAATCGTCTCACACTGATTGTGTCCCACCGATAGGTGACATAATGATCATGTCATGCTGATCAATCACACCGATCATTGACATTTCTCTTCTATCCCACCGATCATGTCACATCGATCGGTGACACACTGATTGTGTCACGCTGATCGGTCACACAGTAAAATAACGTCTAACCACCGAGATGCCACCCTTAGGATCTAGAATTTGGAGGGATGGACCACGAGGGTTCATCCATTACATTAGATACCTCTTGAACTATTCTCGTCCTCGTGAATCAATTCTAGGCCTCATAAGGAGATAGGGGTTCAAAAACCCCTCCTCAAAAGATACCCCTCAGGGAAAACTACCCCAAACAGCCATGCCAAACTCATGGTCCATATTGTCCGGACACACGTTTCCTGGAGTTCCTTCCTCCACGTCAAGATACTATCCACTTTAGGTGGCACTGACTCAACCACACTGATTTAATCGCATCCACCTTAATGTGTCTTGGTTAGGAATCATGTCCTCCATTCCCCACATATCCGGAATTTTTATAACATTCACCAGGTAGGGAAAAAACCCCTCATAAACCAACAAGGTCAGAATTACATCACAATCTAGTAGAAACAAAAATAGAACAAAACTCAAGACAACACTAGTTATTGGGAATTCATATGTGCCTTCGATTCCCAGGTACTCTCTTCGAGCCCACCATGCCTCCATAACACACAAACCAAGGGAATGGTCCATCCACAGAGAACCCACTCCTCACAATCCTCGATCTTCATAGGTATTTCCACAAATATAACGTCGGACTCGATGTCTAGCATTCCCCAGTAGAGGTTGTGTGTATCATCGTGTAGATATCGTCTTAGTTGTGACACACAGAAGACTTCATGTATTCTTAGTAGCGGAAGTGGTAGTGCTAGATGACAAGCCACTTCGCCGACCTACTACAGTACTTCGAACGGTCTGACGAACCTCACGGAAATCATACTCCCATTACTGAACCTCTATTGTCCACACCGAGGTGAGACCTTCAGGAATACGTGTTCCCAGACCTCAGACTCTAAGGGTCTCCTCCTATTATTTTCATATGACTAATGTCGATCTATGGCTTCCTCCATCCTCTCTCGTATAATATAAAATTTCTCTGTCGTTCTATGCACCACCTCAGGGACAAGAACACTTGCTTTCCCAACCATGGTCCAACATACGGGAGAGATACATGGACTTTCATACAAATCTTCAAATGGAGCCATTCCAATGGTATATTGATAGCTATTATTGTATGAGAACTCTATCTGAGGCATGTGTCACACCCACGATCCCCTAGAGACCAGAATACATGCCCGTAGAATATCCTCCATTGTCTGGATGGTGCGCTCTGTCGGTCCATCTCCCTGGTGTTGGAAAGTAGTGCTAAGAAGTAGTTGGGTTTCAAATACATGCATCAATCCTCTCCAGACTTGTGAGGTAAACTGTACATACCAATATGATACTATGGACCTCATAACTACATGCAGTCGTACCACCTCATCCACGTACCTACAGCCTAAGACATCCATAACACCCATCTCCTTGATCGCCAGAAAGTTAGCCAAGTTAGTAAACCAGTCCACCACTACCCAGATAGCATCACAACCTCCTTGAACCTTGGGTGTTCCTATGATTAAATCCATCGAGATGTCATCCCACATACACTCGGGGACATATAAAGGTTGTAATAGACCTCCTGGAAGAGGATGTTCAGCATTAACATAGTGAAACACTTGGCACCTAGCCATGAACTCAGCCACTGCACGCTTTACATTGGGCCACCAAAACTGACTCCTCAGACCCTAGTACATCATGGAAACTCCCGGATGCACCAATAGGGGTGAGTTGACGATCTCACCAAGAACATGCTCGTGCATCGTCTCCAGAACAAACAACTTTCCTCTAAAAATAATTTGATTCTAACCATCCTCCTTCCACACTTCTGTAGCATCACCATGGTAAACCTGGTCACATATTACATCACTTTCTATGTATCCCCACTGAGACTCCTCCACATGCCATAGGAGAGATGATTGCACTGAAATCTGAAACAAACAACTTCTACCACTATCCTCCCATGCATCCAAGTGCAGGGCAGCCATGTCCTCCATCACCTTCCACGAATCCGGAAACACTCAAACCACATTCTTCTGCGACTTCCTACTCAGGGCATCATCCACCACATTTCCTTTTCCCGAGGTGTGGGAAATATTGTAGTCGTGGTCCTGAAGGAACTCAATCAACCTTTGCTGTCGTAAGTTCTGGTCCCACTAATATAAGATATACTTAAATATTTTGTGATCCGTGAAGACCATGAAGCACTCCCCGATGAGCTAATGCATCCACAACCTTAGTACAGACACAGTCGTCGCAAGCACCAGATCGTGGGAGGAAAAGTTAAGCTCGGGGGTTGCATAACATTCTAGACCCATAAGATATTATCCCATGTCATTGCATCAGCACACACCTGAGTCCTTTTCCAAAAGTATCATAGAATAACTCATACGATACCCCTTCTTCTAGAAACCTCAACATCGGGGCACTAACCAACTTCCCCTTCAGATAGTTGAAGGCAGCCTCGCACTTCCCACTCCACACGAATGTCTTGCCCTTCTTGGTCAAGACAGTCAATAGTGCTACATCTCAGGAGAAGTTGGACACAATCCTCCGGTAGTAACCTGCCAGACCTTGGAAACTACGAATTTATGTCACACTCTTGGGTGTTGCCTAAGAAATGACCTCATCAACCTTCGAAGGGTCCACCACTATTCCTTTCTCGGACACTATGTTCCCAAGGAAGTGCACTTCTCGCATCCAAAACATGCACTTGGACAATTTACCATATATTTGGCGCTGTCGGAGGACGTCTAAAACTATTATCACGTGTTCTGTGTGATACTCCTCTGACAATGAGTAGATCATGATGTCATCAATAAACACAACTATGAACCAATCCAGGCATTCTTATAAGATGGAGTTCATGAGTCCCATGAACACAGCTGGTGCGTTCGTAACACAGAATGGAATGGCTACAAACTCAAAGTGTCCATACCTACACATGAAGGTAGTCTTTGAGATGTCACCATCCTTGACCCTCAACTGGTGATATCTAGACCGCAGATTGATCTTAGAGAACTAACCTACTCCCCACAGCTGGTCAAAGAGATCATCTATCCTCAGGAGTGGGTAACAGTTCCTGACCGTTACCTAATTTAGTCTTTGGTAGTATATTCACAGCCTTAGACCATCATCTTTCTTGTTTGCGAAAAATATAGGAGCACCCCAAGGTGTCACAATTGGTGGAACAAAACCATTCTTCATTAGATCGTCAATCTTAATCCGCAATTCTAACAACTCAGAAGGCACCATCC
This sequence comes from Viscum album, assembly GCA_963277665.1. Classification (NCBI taxonomy): domain Eukaryota; kingdom Viridiplantae; phylum Streptophyta; class Magnoliopsida; order Santalales; family Viscaceae; genus Viscum; species Viscum album. Next base: position 962,137,745 of record OY728133.1, on the reverse strand, counting down.
TATAGGGAGCAATCAAAATAGGACGAGCACCAGTTTGCATGTCTATCCTGAGCTCAACATCACGCCGAGGGGGTAGAGTTTCTACATATTCAAGGAAGAAATCCATGAACTCACTAAAGATCCTTGGGACTTCTACCATACCTACAACCAGCGACTCCACAGATAGTTCAACATCTAAACCTGGATCACAGGCTAGACTAGGTGAAATAAAAGTGTGTGAAGATCCTGTATCGAACAAGGTATATGAATGAATACTAAACAAGCTAAATGTAAATCAAACAACATCTCACCCTACTAGAACATCTACCTCTGTGGTGTAGAACTACCCACTCCCATCTCCTCTGCCTTTGATCTTCCTCCTCCTCTCGGTCAGCACTCTGTCGATCATCCAAATCAACCTCCAGGGCCTCGATCTCCGTACTACACTTGGTCGCAGTCTGGGTGCCATAGCTTTAAGGTAAACAAGGAATGCCTAAGCATGAGTAGTGTGGAATGTTTATTTTAAATTTTCAAAGTCTTCTTATTCATTTAAAATCCCCAAAATACCCATGAAACACAAGAACACTACTCATTGTGATGCATGCACCATTCCTAGGGTCTCTACCATATAATCAGTGTATCCTAACTTGGTCATTCGGTAGGCACAGAGTCCTTGTGTCGGATCATGGGGGGCCCTAAAATCCCATGTTCTATCTAGTATTCCATGGCCAATTTCATGCACCATTATCACCCAACAGTGTTGTTCTACCATCGCATGCAACACTCACTGTTCCTAACACCAGACTACATTCTATCTTTGAATCCACCAAAACCCTTCTTCTAATACCATTCTGTCATGACCCGCCTTCTACTAAGATGAGGCAAGTGACAATAGGTTTCCAATCCCTTCCTTATTCATGTTGACAAAGAGATAATGACCCCTACGACCCGACATCAATTGGTCCCAGAGTGGCCACTAGCACCAAAGATATAGAACCACACATAAGAGGGAAGGAATTACCATTTTAATTTAATAGGATCGGAAGATAATTTAGTAAAATCCAACAGCCCCAAAATTATAAATACAGGTAAAGTCAAAAAAACCATTCCCATATGCATGTTCCAAAAGTAAATGCTACAATGTACAATAAAACCACAGAATGAAAAATAATACCAAATATAGGAAAACAACAATAGCAATTGTCCCAACATCCAGACTAGCATGATCCTACACGATTAATAAAGTCTTCTTGGAATCCTGAAAATAGTTTTATACACGTTGGGTGAGCATACATGTATACTTAGTTAGGAAAACCAAAGACTCACATGTACAAGTGTGGAGGAATTGTAATTCCCCATGATAGAGGAGATAACCCAAGCACCTAACAAGGTAAAATATCCACCCAAGCCTCACCATGACACACTCCCCAAATAACGCAAGTCAAGTAATGTATAGTAATAGAAAATCGATATTTGGGTACCCCACACAACTTTCCCACTGGTTATTAGAAACATCCTACACATCGGACCTCTCCTGCCATTCTCACTGCAGTCCCCCCACCACACCCTGCCCGCACGCACCTCTGCCACAACCACACATCTCGCCCACAAACACCTGGGCCACAACAACCATTCGTATCCATGCATGTAAACACCTAGGATAGAACAACTACTGCCACACCCAAAGACACCTAGGCCTCATCCCGAAGATACATGGGAAACAACCTGCCCACACAAACCTGGTCCAACCACCACAACTACCCTGCCTGAAGAACCTTGTACTATAATGGACATCATTCCATCACAACCTGCTAGAAGAATCATGGTATATTTTGGGAAGGGAGTAGAAAAAGAGCTAAAAACAACCCACTCATAGGAGTGTTGGTAAAAACACCGTCTTTACAATTCATTCATAAAATAAAGGCACAACACTGACAGCCAAGTCACAGCTCATTCCCAAAAACCGATTCCCCATTTCACCCATTAATGATTTCATGTTCAAGTGATCCCATTTAGTTGAATTATGCACTACTGGAAAAATAACAGTCAGTCCACATGGTAGAGAAAGAGAAACAACAATACAAAAATTCATGAATCCAGACTGGTTATCTTGTGAAGTCAAAAAATGAAGGGATCAGTGAGATTCCTCAATGTACTGGAAAAAAACCAATCCTCGAGATATAGCCCTATAGGGCTTCAGATTCATAACCAACAATAATACCACAGCATAGGATCGCATCCTCATCCACATCACCTCATAAGCATCTAGCAGGAAAGCACACCTACTACCAAACAGAGTAGAGAAACATCAAGATTCAAGAATATTATTCATTAGGTTCTTCTTTTTGTTGGTTAACTGGGGTGATCGCACAAGGATTGTTGTTCACAAGAAATTCATTTAATCGGTTGAGTTTATGTGATTAACCAAATTCCCATGTGGATCCATTCAATTATCACAGAGAAGGGATGTCCATTAATGCACAAAGAAATACCACCAAAGGCCATGATTTTTTGTGGGCATAGGCTCATACAATTCACAACATAAATAATCAAGGTTAAGAAAAAAAACTTCAAAAACATCAATCACACCCAACACCCACATCACTATTTAAATTTCTGCTTGTTAAATTCATTAATTTTTGGTTTCATCCATCCCGCAGAAACAAAAAGCATACCTCTGTGAAAGATACACAACAAAGAGAGACGGAGGAATTCACTACCTCGATGATCAACGATGAAGTCTTTCTCCAAGCACCAATAATTAAGGATTTGTGGCTTTCAGGGGAGGAACTCTATGGACTCCAAGGATGAGAAGAAAAGCTCCAGCATAGGCGTACCACAAGCCTCAGGAATGGAACTCCAAACATTTCTAGGGAAGAGCGAACCCGACCAAGAAGAATAAAGGATGAAAGCTAGTTTGATAAAAATATGATTCTGGTCATTACTGGATATCAAGATCTTCTGCGGTTCTAAAGGCAGATTATGGTTTCACCACACAGTTGGGTGGTTTCACATGAATGAAATAATAGTTATTTAATAACCCTCATCGGGAAAATGTGGTAATAGTTGTGACTTTAAAGGATTTTATATAACCCAAGGGGAATATTACACGGACACACAGCTGGGTCTGTTGAGGGTTGCCAGACTCTTAGGAATTTAATCGCTGATTAGGAGGATAAAACAGCCTTGAACTATTTCAAAAAGGCTTAAATAGTGTCACACCGATCGGTGACATATCGATCATGTCGTGCTGATTTGTTTCACCTGTCACGGATCGGTCTCACCGATCAGTGACATGCCGATCATGTCACACCGATCGGGTCACCCTGATCGCTGACACACAGATCGTGTCATGCCGATCAGTCACTCCGATCGGTGACATGTCGATCATCTCACACCCATCATGTCACACCAATCAGGGATACACCGATCGGCGACACCGATCAGTGACACACGGATCATGTCACGCCGATCGGTCGCACCGATCAGTGACACACTGATCATGTCACTCTGATCGGTCGCACACTAAAATGATGTCCTACCACCGAGACGCCACCCTTAGGATATGGAATTTGGAAATGGGATGTACCATGAGGATCTTGGCCATTACAAAAATAACCAAAATAGTAATAATTTCATAGGTATTATATTTTCTAATTATATTATTATTGATTACCATTAAAATATTGTGGTAATGAAAAATAAATAATATCACTTCCTAGATATGGTAGTCTATATGTACGCATGATTGACATTTTCACTTTTCGAAGGATTGAATAAAAGAAACGTAAATTATAATATTCCATTAAATAATTATAAATATATCATTAATATCAAAAATATACATTAAATGTTTCATTATTACAATTAATGTGAAAGGGATATGAAAAATAAATCACATCACTTCATAGAGATAGTAGTGCACATGTACACACGAGTGACATTATCATTTTCCAATAGATGTGAATGTGAAATAAAATATATTTAATATTTACCCAAAAATTTTAAATATTAAAATTAAACATGTTAAATCGTGTTAGTATGGTTATTTATCATTTTAAGGGTGTTATTCTGGAAATAATAATGAAATATAGTGATGAGAAAAATTAATGTTCTTTGGGTATCCTCTTTAGATAGTCTCTTTAAGGCTTCTGGGATGGGTATTTTGGGAATAAAATCACAATAAGTTATTGTCTAATAATATTTGATTGTAGTTGATATGATTAATTTCATAATAATGTTATCAAATTTTGTATAAAAGGTATAATGGTTGGTTTACTTTTAGATGTGAGTGGAGTGACACTGTTGTTGATACATAAAACATTAAAATATACTAAATTCATATTAAAATTAATTGATGAAAAAACAACCCATATTTGGATCTATGACACATTTTAATACAAATTCAAATAAAAAATTTTATTTAGGAATGTTTTTAGGTCATTGTTACCTTTATTACATCAGTTTAATTCATCATTAACACTTTTAACTATCATTATGGTAACAATATTTTTACAATGGATACAATTAATACTATATATAAATTATTCTGGAATTATAAAATAAAAATAATTATTATTATTAAATAATTGGAAACCATTTTATCATTTTCTAGTAACTAAAATTACACAATATCAATTTAAATTACATGTAGAAAACTCAATGAAAATATTTATTCAAAAAAACACTATTAAGAATAAAATTTATTTATTCTTATTATATGAATAGTAAAAAATATATTTTATTAATGTAAAAATATATTATTCACTAAATAATCTTTACATTTCATTAAAATCATTCATCAATAGGTATTAATTTACTATATCAATATGAAAACATAGTGAATTTATTTAAAGGAAACTATATCATAAAATATTCGGGATTTATATATTTGTATTGCAGAACTAATATGTATTCAATTTTCCCAATTGATTATCTATATAATGTAGTATATGGTGGGTAATAAAAATGGAATCTCCATAAATATTCATTAATTATTCTCCAAATAATGGAGATAGATCATGGATTGTGGTAACTATTATGGTGTTTCGTATGAAGTTCCTCCATCCGTAATGAATATTTATTCCATCAATGTAGTCGGATCCAATAATTCAATAATCCCATTATATTGGGTGGATTTCTATATAATTCCATCATTTCATTAATTATTTGTAGATATGGTGATCCCATGGGTGAAAGTGGTGGTAAAACCACCCCAAAACTTATTGGGTTGACATACTCTTATAGTTATAATTATAGAGATGATACCATTATATTCTTATCTTTTATGAGCCTCTATTTTTGAATATGATTTGTTCATTTCCTTTTATGGGTAAAATATTAATTCTGTTGTGGATTTATCTTTAGTTTTAGGAATAAACACTACATTTCATGTATATATATACATATATAATTTTTTCCACTTATTAAGACAAAATTTTATTTACCCAATCTACGATTTGGGTTTTCCCACAAAGGTATTTTCTATTTTCAACCTTTTATTTTCAATGAAAATTTTCAAATTGTGAGGATTAAATTTATTGAAGGATGGAATAATGTAACACACCATGATTTCATATTATGTTATTTCTTCAAATTAATTCAGTAACGTACACTACACGAAACATCGAGTTCAAGTGCACCACAAATTACTAAAAGAGACGTTCAAAAGCTGTTATGAATAGTATTAACTAGATTTGGAACTATATATAATCCGTATAATTATAGAATCGATATTATGAGTTTATTAGACATAATATAAGAACTAATACATTTTTTACAGATAAAAGTAGTATTTTTAAAAAAATATAACATTTTAGCCTTTTAATGGCGAACCCTTTTTAAAACCAATATTTGAAAATTTTATATATTCAATTTTAAAAATAAAAATATTCTTTAGAATCAGGACATAATAATTTAGTTTCAATAAATTTTTGGTATTTTTCTAATAACTTTCATATTTAGGTGAATAGTGAAAAATACTATATTTTAACTGAAAACAGCTTTTTATATCAAAATAATTTATATTGGTAATTTATACATTTTAATGGTTATTAAGTATAAATATAATATAGTTTTACCATTTAATCCAATTCTGGTCATTTTAAGTAATTTCACTTTGAAATTGGGCATAAAAAATTATCAAACTTTTGATAGTTATTATTTCATAAAAATACGCCATTTGGCTTAGACCGTGGGAATTAATTTTTAAATAATAAATGAAAATTATATGTTTTTAATTTTGTAAAATAGAGTTCATTATTGAATTCATAATATCAAAATTAGCTTAGGTCGAATTTTTTCTATTTTTCTAAAAACATTTAATTTTTAATGAATATTAAATAACACTAAGTTATATTTTAAAACTAATTTATTATTTAAATAATTATTTATTTAAATTTATTTTAGGTCAAAATTGATATATAATACCTATATAAGTTCAATATAATTTATTGGAGTCAGTTTATAATAATTTTAGATATATAAAAATGTTATTGATCTTTTCACCATCTTTTATCCACCTCCTAGGAGAATTTGTAAATTAACACAAAACATAATATTACTGCTTTTGTGAGTTGAATTTCGAAAATTCGAGAGGCACAGTTAATATCAAGGATTAAAATTTGGTTTGATAAGATAAAAATAATTTTTGGTGAATAGTAAATTTTTACTTTTATTTCCCATGGTTTAAATTAAATAGGGTAATTAAGGGTAAAAATGATCTTATTATTACCCTAACACATGTCCTAATTCTATTTTATATGTGTAATTAGACAAAAAAACCTTAGGTTTAAAATATTACCCTTTATGTCCACTTGTATTAGATTAATATATTTATTTTTATTTGATTTAAGGAAGAGTTAAAAGAGTGAAAATAAATGTTTAATATCTAAACAATTTTTAATATAGGTTTATACATAACATAAATTCAACCATCACTATTATTTAGAAAGATAAAAATATTTCAAACATAATGGTATTTTATTTATAATTTTTAATGATTAAATAACTAAATTTATTAATGACAAAATGATGATGTAGTAATTACATTATTAATGAAAGAATCAAATAAATGGAATTATAAATAATAAAATAAATATAATTTCAATATTTTTAGGAAATCCACAAATTTTATTGTTGAATATGACATGTTTTGGGATGATTCATTGTATCTTTTTAGAAGTAATCATGTTGTGACGACTTTCAAAAAAACAGAATACAAAATAGTGTCAAAATATACATAAATTAATATTTAAAACAAATACTATATTATTCATTGTTATATTATTCCTAAAAATGTAATGTTCGGCCAATGGGATTAAATAATATTATATATGTCATTAATGTGCCACTTTATGTTCACTTGTATGTTTAGAGTATGTTTATTAACCATATAGAATATGAATACAAGAAGACATGGTAAAAGTTAAACTATTTAACTAAGAGTTAATCTAAAAGAAAAGGTTAAAATGGTAATGTAAACTTGTGTAAAACCGATCGGCTTAGTGTATTTTGACCCATAACCACCTAAGGATCGAAAGAAATTCATTTTTAACCATTATAAACCGAATATTATTGTATAACAAATTATCCCTTTAATCTTTTCCTAAAGAGACCCTTACCCCTCTTATAAAAGGGAACTTCCACTTATCTCAAATTAACACCTCCAAAGCCATTTGGATAGGCCAACCCCTACCAAAATATCCTTCAAACTATCCTAACTTCATCCTAGAGGCCTTCCTTTGGTGATAAAGACAACCCAATGAGCCCTTTTGATAAAATCGAAAGGGAGAACTCGAAGAAGAGGTAATGATTTCACCACCATATTTTAAGTTCTCTTATTATTCCACTTACTTTTTCTTTTTTGTTTTTATTATAAAATAATAAATTTGGTATATTCTATATATTGTGATGTTATTATAAATATGGCTGAACTTTATTCATTATTCTATCCGTCTTATGAATGATAATGTCACCACGTGTGCGTACGTACGGCTTACCGTCTCCACACATTTGTTATTCAACAATGTTATTTGGATGGATATAATGATGTGTAATCTGTATATAAATAATTAAAATAACATGATAATTTCTCTATAAAATTAATATACCATCCAATTCAACACATTTATGGAAATGATATTGTTGCTCGTGTGTACGTACGGATTACCGTCTCCACGACGTGATGAGATTCATTTCCATGTTCACCATTCCTTGAGGATTATAAAAATATATATTACGTATAAGTATGTAATATATGAAATAATAATTCTATTAGAGATATATATATATATATGTACTTATTTATCCTATTTACCCAGTTCTGTTCAATGCGATATGAAAACGGAAACCACATTTATGCGTATGTACGGACTACCATCTCTGTAAATAGTGTTTTTCATTTCATATATATCTCTATTATACAAATTTATATTCTAAATATATACGATATATAAATCATGATTTATATTCTCGAAGTATTTAAATCTTGATCTATGTGATACAATCAACTGTAACAAGTTAAAACATGTAGGATAAAGAAAACGAATATTACCTAAAATGTTAATTTCAAATAGAAATTATTATTAAATGGGTAGTATAAAGTCATAAATGAATCATGTGTGATATAATAAAAATTAATATGGTTCTGGTATAATTTAATAACATATTATGATCTTTATAAATGAGTTTAAACGTACCCTCGAATAAAGGATTGTGCAAGGTAAGGGTTAATTTCTCTATCTCAATATTATCAGAGATTATTTATGTCTAAGTATTTACTGGGACATTTTTATCATCCATGTCCATTTTTCATAAAAATGATTTCAAAATGATTATATTATGTATTTGTGAAAGGTATTCTTTTTCAATATCAGAACTTTAAATGCTTTAAATATTTATCTTTCTAAATATTTTTAATTAATGTCCATATTTTCAAAATGATTTAAAGGATTTACATATATGGACATGAATGTTTTAAAATGATAATTCTTTTCAAAAGATTAAAAAATTGAATGGGACAATTTGATTCAAAAATCACATTTAAATTACTTCCTTTATAAATGTGTGACTTTTAATTGATTTTACAAAAATGATATTTCTCTAAAAAGATTTACTCATCATTTTCTACTATGTCAGGATCCTTTACTGGATATTATTTTGGATTGGGGTTGATTTATTATTATACAATATTCCATATTTTATTGAATGAGTTATGATATGTTTGACTTTGGATGTTCTATTTTTATACCATTCATGGTTTACGATAAATGTATTGTCATTTCTCATGCTAGTTTTAATACGAATGTTTATGTTAAGTTTCAACTTTTTCATATGAGGAATGCAGTGGACTTAGTAAGGGAGGGGTGGAGCCCGCTATATCTCATTGATGTATTGGTAGGTCTCCTGAGGCACACTAGTGTCTTGTCACAAAGCCTTGAAAAAAAAATTATTTGTAGACTTGGCACGAGGCCTTAACTATGTGGTAATGATGTACGACGTTAGGCATTCCCTCATTATTAAATTATTTATTACATGTGATTATTTGACTAGAAGAATATCAATGTTCATGTTTATATGGTAATATTTTATTTATATTTTTCATATTATATTCATGTTTATGTTTAAAAAGGCTATTGTTTTTATTAAACATATTCATTAAAAGTTTATATAATCTGCTAAATTATTTACCCTTACTGGGCATCTGAGCTCACCCCATTCTTATTTTTTATTTTCGTAGGATTCCAAGAAGTGTATTATGATTGATATGTAGTGTTAAGCTAAAGGTAATAATGGCGTTCTCAGAGAACAATTTTTTTGTATTGTATCCTAGAATGTGTAATGTAATGTTCATGTATGCAATCTATTTTCCAATACTGCTAAACTAATCAGCCTTTCATGACTTGATTCCATATAATCATGACAATGTATTAAAATAATGTACCGACTCTAGAAATCTAGGGTCAGCGCGTTACATTTGGTATCAGAGGATGTTGAGAAATAACCTTGGAAACTAGATTTAGATAAACTCTGATTAGAGAACAATACCATAATATATTTTTTGAATATGTGTATAGAAGAACATCATATAATTTTGGTAATGTAATGATTTTTTTGTTTCTTCCCAAGAAAATACATCCATGTTTTGATACGACCAGCTAGAGGTGGCTCTAGCACAGATGTATCTAAGGGTTAAACCCGAAAACACCACTTTGAGCCATACTCGATTGGAAACTGGTGCACGACAATGGGACTTGCTGCATTATTGGTTACAACACTCCTGGGAAAAATGATTTGGATAATTCTAATTTTATTTAAAAATCACTGTGAAGAAATTATGAGTATATACCTCCTTAAGGAATTATTTTTTGTGATTATGGATTATATCCATAAACTGTTCAATTTATGTTAGGAATTTTACATGTTTGGAATTATGAATTGTGATTTATAAACTGACCTAGTGTATAGAATTTTATAGAAAAGGCTACCAATAGAAGTAATGTGAACTCCGACAATACGTATGATCGAAACAGTTAGAAGTATCATATCTTTTGTAGTATTAATCCAACATTTAGAAGGGAAATAGTCTCCCATGTATTCTCAACATATAATGAAATAGTTTCATGTGTTAATAAGATAAGTAATGAATTCACTAATTCGTATGGATTTTAAGGGTATAAATGCATGAAAAGGATGGAATAAAGAAACATGGATAAAGGGAAGTGGGAAAAGAAGGATTTTATCATATGTGATAACTGTGGAAAGAATCACCATGGTAAATGCTTGAAGGGAATGAGAGTTATTAATATGTGTGAAAAAAATGGACACCAAGTTCATGATTGCAATTGTAAGAGAAAATTTAAAATATACAATTCTACATCTGCAAGGCCTTGGGACACGACGTGAATCAATGTCTCAATAATCAGCATATACCTTAAATGATTCTATTGGATAACAATCATGATATGATAAAACCTCATGTGAAGTGGAATGACTAGTGCTATTATGTTGTTACTATAGAATTATTTCATTTGAGTGTTGCATCAACAATATAATGGTTATATGAATTATGGAGATAAATAAGGATTTTAATGCAGTCCTATTTTATTGAGGATTTGAGATTATATGGTTCTAAGAAAAGTGACTTAATAGAAAGCTACACTATTTAAAAAATACATGCTTGAAGGAAAGGAAATCCTTAATATGGTCCAGACAATGAGGTATTGATTTTGGAATAAGAGATGGATGATTTGGATAAATTATATTGGATATTCTTGACTTCCTTGAAACTTATTAATGATTTGTATATTCCGTCATTATTGGAGTTTACAACATTTTTTGGACAGACCAAGTAAATCAATTATTCTATTAGAAATAATAGGGCATGAATATAATAAATAAGGTATTATGGTAATTCAGGATGTTGTGGTGTTTTAAAATAATACATAATGAAGAGGGTCACATGTTATTACCTTGAAAAAAGGATCTTCATTGTGTTTAACTTCTTAATAAATTTTGGATAGAGAGTTTGAATATAAGTATTTTTGATAATTTTAAAGGTTGGAAAGGATTATGTTTGAAATTGGATGCTATTGTTATGGAACTTTATTGATTGTTATAAAACAGACAACCTAGAGGTCGGGCGACTACTCGTTGCATCCGATAAGGCCGTGAGACTTGAACCTGCAACCAAAGAGCGACAAGGGCGCATCACCTATGACTGGAATACGTGATGTTCTGTTTTTTATAATTTTTCGTTTCTTAATATAATGATAAATGAATTATAAATGAATTATTTTTAGAACCCTATAAATATATTTTTTTTGAAATCTTATGGACCGAAAGAAGAGTTGGTGGTAGGAATTAGTCAATGGATGAAACTCTACATGTCATGTATATATATACAAATATAATTTTTTCCTCTTATAAATACTATATTTTATAAACCCAATTTTCGATGGCGTTTTTCCCATAAAGGTATTTTTTATTTTCAACATTTTATTTTCAATGAAAATTTTCAAATTGTGAGGACGCAGTTTATTGACGGAGAGAATAATGTAGCACCCCAAGCTTTCATATTATGTTTGTTCTTCAAATTAATTAAATAACATACACTACACACAACATCGAGTTCAAGCGCACCACGACTTACCAAAATAGCCGTTCAAAAGCAGTTATGAATAGTATTAACTAAATTTTTAATTATATATAATACTTATAATTGTAGAATCCATATTATGAGTTTATTAGACATAATTTAAGAACTAATTCATATTTTAAAGATAAAAGAAGTATTTTTCAATAAATATACTTTTATTGCCTTTTAATGGTGAACCCTTCTTCAATACAATATTTGAAACTTTTCAATATTCAATTTGACAAAATAAACGTTTTCTTTAGAATCAGGACATAAGAATTTAGTTTCAATAATTTTTTGGTGTTTTTCTAATAACTTTCATATTTGGGTGAATAGTGAAAAGTACTATATATTAATTGAAAACAAATTTTTTAATAAATTTAATTTATAGTGTTAAATTAACCATTTTAATGGTTTGGAATTATATATGGATTATACTTTTACCATTTAATCCAATACTGGTCATTGTAAGTAATTTGTCTTCGAAATTTGACATAAACAAATGTCAAACATTTGATAGTTATTATTTCCTTAAAATACGCCTTTTGGTTTGGACATCGGGAATTAATATTAAATTAAAAAATTAAACTTATATGTTTTGAATTTTGTAAAATATAATTCATTATTGAATTGGTAATATCAAAATTTTCTTACTGTGAATTTTTGGTATTTTTCGGAAATTTTTTAATTTTTGATGAATAGTGAAAAACACTGAGTTATAGTTTAAAAGTGATTTTTTATTTAAATTTATATTAGTTAAATATAGATACATAATACCTACATAAGTTCAATGTAATTAATTTGAGTTGTCTTATAATAATTTTACATATATATAAATTTTATTTAACTTTTCACCGTCTTTTACCCAACTCCTAGGAGAATTTCAAAATTCACATAAAACATAATTTTACTGCTTCTGTGAGTTGAATTTCGAAATTCTGAGAGACACACTTAATTTCAACATGTAAAATGTGGTTCAATAAGATAAAAATAATTTTGGTGAATAGTAACTTTTTACTTTTATTTACCATGGTTTGAAGTAAATATTGAAATTAAGGGTAAAAATGATATTATTATCACCCTTACAAAAGTCTTAATTCTATTGTATAAGTGTAATTCAACAAAAATAAACCATTGAAATAAAATATGACCCCTTAGGTCCAATTTTATTAGATTATTAAATTTATTATTATTTAATTTAATGAAGTGTTACAGAGATAAAATCAATGTTTAATAACAGAAACATTTGTAATATAGAGTTTTAAATAAGATAAATTAGACTATAAATATTAATTAGAAAGATAAAAAGATTTACAACATAATGGTATTTTATTTATAATTTTTAGAGATTATATAATTAAATTTATTATAGTTAAATTAATGATGCAATAATTACCTTATTAATGATAGAATGAAATAAATGGTATTATAAATATTAAAATAAATATAATTTAAAAGTTTTTATGAAATAAAAGAATTTTATATGTTAATATGACATGTTAGGGATGATTAAATGTATATTTTTAGAAGTAAAGAAGTTGTGATGACTTTCACAAAAACAAAATACCATATAGTGTCAAAATTGACATAAATTAATATTTAAAAAATACTATATTATTATTTGATATAATATTCCTAAAATTGTCAGGATCATAAAAAGGGAATAAATAATAATATATATGTTATTAATGAGACACTTGAGGTTCTCTTGAATGTTTAGAGTATGTTTATTAACCATATTGAGTAAGAATACATGAAGACCCGATAAATGTTAAACTATTTAACTAAGAGTTAAATCTAAAAGAAAAGGTTAAAATGTTATACTAAACTTATCTAAAACATATTTTTTGAGTGGATTTCGACCCATAACCTCTTATTGATCGAAATAAATTCATTTGGAACCATTATAAACAGAAAATGATTGTATAATAAATTAATACTTTAATCTTTTCCTAATGTTACCCTCACCCCTCTAATAAAAGGTCACTTCCCCTTCTCTAAAATTAACACCTCAAAAGCCATTTGGATCGTCCAATCCTACCCAAATATCCTCCAACCTATCATACCATCGTACTTGAGAACTTATTTTTGTCATAAAGATAACCTATAGATCCCTTTTGATCAAATCAAAAGGAAGAACCCGAAGAAGGGGGAATGATTTCACCACCCACTTTCATGTTCTCTTATTCTTCCAATAACTATTTCTTTGTTGTTTCTATTATCAAATAATAACTCTGGTATCTTTTATATACTATTATTTTATTATGAATATGGCACAACTATATTCATTATTCTATCAATACTATGAATGATAATGTCACCATGCGTGCATTCATACGGCTTACCATCTCCACGCATTGGTGTAATTTTTTTATCAAAAAAAAAATTATTTGGATAGATATAATGCTTTTCAATATATATATAAATAATTAATATAACATGGTAATGTATCTGTAAAATTAATATACCATCCAATTCCGCACCTTTAAGGAAATGATATTATCGCTCGTGCGTACGTATAGATTATCGTCTCCATGACGTGATGAGATTCAATTCAAAGTTCACCATTCATCGAGGATTATAAAAATATATATAACTAAAAAGTATGTAACATATGAAATAATAATGCCACTAGATATATTTATATAGTTACTTACAAATATATTATTCACCTAGTTTCGTTCAATATGATATGAAAACGGAAACAACGTTTATTCGTACGTACGAACTACCGTCTCAATAAATGGTGTTTTTTTCATAAATATGTCTATTATACATAATTATATTCTAAAGATATATTATATATAAATCATGTTTTATATTTATTATGTATTTAAATCTTTATCTAAGTGATACAATTAAGAGTAACAAGTTAAAACACGTACTATAAAGAAAACGATTATTACCCAAAATGTTAATTTGACATGCAAATTATTCTTAAATGGTTAGTATAAAGTCATAAGTGAATCATGTATTATATCATAAATATTAATATGGTTCTGGTATAATTTAATAACATACTAAGATCTTAAAACAGGTGGTTAAACGTACCCTTGACTAAAGGAAAGTGCAATGTAAGGGTTAATTCTTCAATCTCATTATTATCCGAGATTTTTTATTTGTAAGTATTTACTAGGAAATTTTTATCATCCCTATCCATTTTTCATAAAAATGATTTCAAAATGAATATTTTAAGGATTTGGGAAACATATTCTTTATCAAGATCATAAATTTAAATGTTTTAAAGATATATCATTCGTAATCTTTTTAATTAACGACCATGTTTTCAAAATGATTTTGTGGATTTATTTATATGAACATGAATATTTTAAAATGATGATTCTTTTAAAAAGATTCAAAGTTGTATGGGACACTTTTATTGATAAATCACTTATAAATTACTTACTTTATAAATGTCTGTCTTTTGAATGATTTTACAAAAAGGATATTTATCTCAAAAATATTTACTCATCATTTTCAACTATGCCACCATCCTTTACTAGATATTATTTTGGATTGGGTTTGATTTATTATAATAAAATATTCCATATTTTATTGAATGAGTTATGATATGTTTGAATTTGGATATTCTATTTTTATACCATTCAAGGTTTATGGTTAATGTATTGACATTTCACATGCTAGTTTTAATACAAATTATTATGTTATGTTTCAACTTTTTTATATGAGGAATGTAGTGGACTTAGTATGTGATGGGTGGAGCCCGCTATAGCTCCTCGATGAATTGGTAGAACTCATGATACAAACTAGTGTCATGGCAGAATGACTTGACAGAAATTTTATATTTAGTCCTGGCACGAGGACATAACTATGTGGTAATGATGTCCGATGTTAGGAATTCTCTCATTATGAAATTAGTTATTACATCTTATTATTGGACTACTAGAATATCAATGAGCATGTTTATATGGTAATGTTTGATTTTTTTTCATATTATATTCATGTTTATGTTTAAATAGGATATTGTTTTTATCACACATCATGCCTATAATGTTTATAGCTTCTTTTAAATTATTTTCCCTTACTGGACATATGAGATCACCCCTTTATTATGTTTTATTTATTCCAGGATTCCAAGAAGTGTATTATGATTGATATCCTTGTTTAAGCTAAAGGGAATAATGGAATTCTCAAAGAAATATTTTTTTTGTATTGTATGTTATAAACTGTAATGTAATGTTCAGGTATGCAATCTATTTTCCAAGACTGCTAAACTAATTGGTCTTTCGAGACTTGATTCCTTATAAACATTCCAATGTGTTAAAATAATGCACCGACTCTAGGAATCTAGGGTCGGGGAGTTACACGTTATCTTAATCCTCTATGATGGGGTTTTCAAACTAATCTGACAAAAAATCCCTTTGGAATATTGATTTTTCAGGAATAATGAAATCATTTTGAATATTAACATTTTTTATAATGGGTATGAGCTTAGAGGTAAGCACATATAATGAATGCCTCTGAGGATTATAATATTACTAAGATAAGTTGGCACTTGTTCGTGATGAGGTACATGGTATATATGTACTTTATGTATGAAGTCTGTCTTATTATGAGAGAAATCTCAAATCATTTTTGTCAGGGGTAGGTCAGCCATTTTGCGAATATAATGTTTCATAGAGAGATCTTTTACGACCATATTCAAGGAGATGATATCAATGGTTGATTACATATTTACAGACAAGGGGAATTTTTTTACTATGATTGATTAAATTTTCATAGTGATGTTTATTGTGATGTATACTATATGGAATAACTCTTCTTTTAAGAACTCACCTTTTATGAACTCTTCTTTTATGAAATCACCTTTTACTTCTCTTTCATGGTTGATGGTTCTTGTATCAAGTATGTTATTCCCTCTTTGTTTCGGGAACCCAAAGTATATGAATGTGTTCTGATGAGATGAAACCCATTCCTTTACATGTTTTAGTTATGTTGATAATTGTTTTATGTTCTCTGTGCCATTCATGATAATGATAATATAATGATGGGATGGGTTCCCCCAGAATTATATAGCGCTCCAATGCATTTGGTAAAGTGATTAATCTCATGAGAAAATTTGAAATAATGTGTTAACAAGATTCTATAATTTTTCACAACTATATGTTGAAGATAACCACTAAGGAATGATGTTTAATTTTTATACATTGCCACATTTTTTGTCTTATATTTATGCTTCCTCTCATGTTCGTGATCATTTTCCATTGTTATGATTATGCTCACCCCTTTCTATATTGTTCTTATCAATCCTTTTTTTGTGATTCTAGATCGCCCATTTTGATGTATATCCTCATGTGGAAACATGTACTATAGAGTGGAAATGTTCCAATAAGAAGCTAGAGAAGAAGAAATTAAATAAATGTTTATCCATGATGTTGCAATTTTTATGTATGTTCCTAGTTTTCCCAAGACACAAAACCTATGGATCCTCTATGTGTAGTACTATTATGTTGTTTATCATTAAAATAATGTAATAGTAACGTAAGAAAATTTTGGGTTGCTATAGTTGGTATCAGAGGAATGTTTTATTTAATTTGGGAATTAGGATTAGTGATTCCTAGGGAAAACCACTAGCATGATACTAAGTACAAATATGCACATAAGAATATTTACATAGGGATCCCATATGTTATGCTTTTATAATACATTGTTCAAATGAATAAGTTATGTATTGATGACTTGTTTACTTATGTTTTGTTCTATCCTATTCTATTTTAGAAAATGGTGGGAACCAGGAGAAATCAGGCCAACAACTCATGCGAGGGCCAATGAAACAATTTCCTGAATGACATCCCCAATGATATGGGAGGTGGAGTTCAGAACTTCATGGACATGATTACCCAATTATCTCAGGTTATGAACAATACCCATAATAATGGGTAATGTCCTACTTCACGAATGTGGGAGAAACTGGCTATCAATTGTTTTATGTGAAAAAAACCACCAACGTTTAATGGATCCTCTGATCCACTACCTGCGGAACAGTGGGTAAACCCCATGGAGAAGTTATTTTATGTTGTTGAATATTATGAGAAGGAGAAGGTCACTCTATATTTTTATCTTCTAGATGGACAAGCTGATCAGTGGAGGGCTTTGATTAAGAAAACCATGCCAAGGTAGGAAATTGATGAGATGGAATGGGAAGACTTTAAGATAATGTGTCTTAACAAGTATTTCTCAAGAACTCTTCACATGAAGATGGAGAGAGAATTCATAGAGATCAAGAAAAAGAAATAGAATTTGTCACAACCTATTAATTGAATTTCCCATGGCTTGAAAGGTACGCTTCAGGTTTTGTTATCAACAATGATAGAAAAATTGATAAGTTCTTTAGTGGATTAAAACCACACATTATTAAGGTTCATGTAATTTGAGATGTTGGGAGTTCTGAATAAGTTGTTTGATGTGCCCTCTATGTGGAGATGTAATTTGGATAATGGTCCCATGGCTATGGTGATAAGAAAAGAAAGATAGAGTTTCATGCTGGTGGATCTAATGATAAGGGTGTGAAGAAAACTCAATGACCCACTTTCCAAAAATGTGGAAGGTTCCACCATGGGAACTACCTCAAAGGGACGGGGAAATGCTTCAAGTGTTGGAAAGAAGGATACCATGCTCAAGAGTGTTGAAAGGACGTGAAAAGAAAAGAAAATGTAGCCGATGAGATGAGATAACCAGTCATGGTTCAATACTACAACTGTAGGGATCTAGGGCACAATGCAAACTAGTGCACTAAACCTCATGTTCTCGAGGGTAATTAGTGTCACATCCACCAAAGCCAACAGAACAAGGGAAGGCTTATCCCATCACTACTATGGAGGAGGAGCATGATAATGAAGTCGTACAAGGTACACATCCTATTAACTCACGAATGGAAATAGTCTTATTTGATTCTGTCTCTACGCATTACTTTATATCTTTAAAGTTTTCTAGAACTATTGAATCGAATCCTTGAGACCTGGAAGTAGATATATCTGTAAAAACCCCAGTGGTGCAAGCATTGAAACCCATGTTTATGACTCCTCTATTGTGGGAGTATGTGGGAGTATTATTCCAGAGATTCATTTAATACTTCCTTTGGTTAAATTCGATGCTATAATGAGAATGTATTGGCTTACGTTATATAGAACACATAACAATTTTCGGGAAAAGGAAATATCATTTCATATTCCAATCCATCCTATGCTCCTCTAAAAATGAAAGGAAGATCATGAATCTCCATTGAAATATCCTTCAATGGTGTGGGTGTTGATTCCATATGAAGAGGCATACCTCACCCAAATGGATGAGTCGATATAAAGTGCCATCCTTGAGGAAATTCTCTTCTTGAGGGAATACAACGATGTATTTCCCGAAGAGATACCCGGAATTCCCCAGAATCGTGAGGTAGAGTTCCCAATTGAACTGTTACCCAGAGCTACTCCTATCTCAACGTGTCTCTATAGGATGGATCCTATCAGACATGAGTAGTTAAAGAAGCAGCTGCAAGAGAATCTGGACAAAGGGTTCATATGCCCTAGTGCATCACCTTAGGGAGAACCAGTGCTCTCTCTGAAGAAGGAGGATGGAATAATGCGGTTGTGTATCGATTAACGGGAACTCAATAAGATCACCATAAAGAACAAGTATCCTCTCCCATGGATTGAGGACTTGTTCGTTCAGTTAAGAGGTGCTCAATACATCTCAAAGGTGGATCTTCATTCTGGATATCATCAGGTAATGGTGAAGATGGAACATATTCAGAAGACTTACTTCCCAACAATGTATGGGCACTATGAGTTTTTTGTGATGCCCTTTGGGCTTACTAATACCCCTGAAATCTTCATGGATTTGATGAATGGAGTATTTTGACATTACCTTGACAAATTTTTGGTTGTTTTTTCGATTATATTCTCATATAATCCAATAGTAAGGATGAATATGAAGAACATTTAATATTTTTGTTGGTGATTTTGAGAAAGGAAAAGTTGAACACCAAGTTCAGCAGGTGTGACTTTTGGATGAAACAGGTCACGTTCTTGGGAGAAGTGATCACAAGTGACAGAATTTCTATAGATACTTAAAAAAAAGAGATTGAGTAATGGACTAGTCCCTCTAGTGTCACATAAATCCATAGTTTTCTTGGATTAGCTGGGTACTATTAACGTTTTGTGGAAAACTTCTCATGATTGTCAAGCCTGCTAACTACGCTAACCAGGAAAGGGGTAAAGTATTTCTGGAAGGAGGAATGTGAGGGAAGCTTCAAGGATATAATGAGAAGGCTGATCATTGCACCTATACTCACACTACCGAAAAGTGGAGAGTGTTTAGTTATATACATTGATGCTTCAAAGAATGTTATGGGTTGCATACTGATGCAAACTGAAAATGTGATAGCCTACGCCTCACGACAGTTGATGATCTATGAGCAGAACTAACCGACGTATGATCTATAGCTGGAAACCTTGATTTTTTCCTTGAAAATCTGAAGGCACAAACATTATGGAGACAAGTGTGGCATATACACCGACCACAATAGCCTAATGTATATATTCACAAAAAAGGATCTCAACATACATCAAAGGAGATGGGTAGAGCTAAACAAGGATTACGTTTGCACTATTCACAATCTTCCTGGAATGGAAAATAAGGTATCTGATGCTCTAATTAAAAAAGTAACCTTCTACTCTATCCATACTGCAGATTGAGGAGACCCAATCTTCTTGGATATGCAAATAATGGATTTGGAAATCATAAGAGATGGGGATACATCCTATTTTTCCCAAATGATTGTTCAACCATCCATCCAGGAGAAGATTAAGGAATCACAAAGGGATGATGTGGATATACAAAAGAGGGTGAATTCAGTAAATGAAGGGAAGCTGCAGGAGTTTCATATCGATGATGATGGAGTGATTCAGTTTGGAACATAGCTTTGTGTTCCTTCATCACCCGGGATAAAGAATGAGCTATTGGAAAATACACATAGCTTAACATTATTTATCCATAATGGGAGTAAAAAGATGTACTGTGATCTCTAAGAACCCATCTAGTGGAATAACATGAAGAAGGATACTGTAGAATATATATCAATGTTCTTGGTATGTCAGCACGTTAAAGTTGACTGACAAAAATCCAAAGCTATGATGCATCCATTGCCTATACTGATATGGAAATGGAAAAAATGTTACTATGGACTTTTTCATGGGTCTCCCAAAGAAGTCTAAGGGAAATAATGCAATATGGGTTTGGTTGACCGACTCACCAAGACTGCCCATTTTATTGCTATTCGGGAAGATCTCTCACTTGAAAAACATACAATGATATATGTGAAGGAAGCGGTGAGACTGCATGGAGCCCTACTCTCTATTGTCTCTGACAATGATCCATGGTTTACATCTAAATTTGGGTGGAGGCTTCTACATTATTTGTATATGGAATTAAATTTCAGTACAGCCTATCACCCCCAAACTGATGGCCAATCTGAAAGGACTATTCATACGCTTGATGATATTCTAAGAGCCTGCTCTCTTGAATTAAAATGTGGTTGGGATCAACATCTCCCATTGGATGAGTTCTCATACAATAATAGCTTCCACTAGAGTATTCATATGGCTCCGTATGAAGCTCTTTATGGGAAGCGTTGTAGAACTCCAACCTGTTGGGATGAATTGGAGAAAGAAATCCACTTGGTCTTGATCTTGTGAAAGTGATGATAGAGAAGGTTCTAATCATCCAGAAACACATCCAAACTGCTCAAATATGGATAAAGAGTTATGCTGACAATCGTTGAAAGGACTTGGTGTTCAACGTTGGGGATAAAGTCTTCCTTTTAATATCACCATGGAATATAGTAATGCGGTTTTGGAAGAAAGGGGAGCTATTCCCAAGGTACATTGGCCCCTTGGAAATCCTTGACCGTATTGGAGTCGTGGCCTATCGTCTTTCACTTTCACCAAATATGGATTAGGTTCATGATTTTTTTCATGTATCACTCTTGAGGTAGTACATAACTGATCCCACACATGTACAAAACTCAGAGGTGGTATAGCTGGAAGATGATCTTTCATATGAGGATAAGCCGGTAATGATTCTAGATCAGAGAGATATGGTTCTACGCAATAAAACAACTCATCTTATTAATGTTTTATTGTGGAACAAAAAGTTTGAGGAAGAAACTTGGGGACCGGAAGAGGAAACACAAGAGAAGTACCCTAACCTATTTTTGTAATGTGATATTTCGGGGGAGAAATTTCTTCAGGGGGGAATAATGTAACAATCCAATGATTGTCAATGGAAATTACCTTCAAATAAATATTCCATAAAATCACATGGAAACACAACAATAAGAACTAAGATGTTCTAAGTGACCTTTAAACATAAGTTTTTCACTTCTATGTTTTGAATTTCGAAAAACCCAAAATACACGGTTTTGTTCATGATGATTTTTGGAGTCTAATGAAACAAATAAATTTTTTGGTGAATAGTATCTTAACATTGTTAATAGTAACATACCGTTATAAATAGTAATATGACCCTTATGAATAGTAAATCATCCAACATAAGAATAACCTTACCCATTAATAATTAAATAAAATTTAGACATCTTAGAAAGTGACAATTTGAGCTTAGTAAAAGTTTTGGTACTTTGTTAGTCATAAATAATTAATTATAAATAATTAATTAATTTAAAAGAAAATGTATTTTCTTAATATGTGTTCATAAATTATGGAATAAATGTCTTATAGTTTTTAGATAAATTTATAAGACATTCAGAAATTTTTTAAACCATTATAAAATCTGTTTTAATTTCAAAAAACTGTTCTTTTATGAAAATTATGAATTTAATTAAATTTTAATTTAATAATAATTAGAAACATATTTTTGAAAAATGGACTTCATTTTTGGATTCTATACTTTGAAAAATGGTTGGGGTAAATTTTTGGGATATTTCTAAGATACATGATTTTTTTGGAATATTGAAATATCATAATTTAAAAAAAAGCTATATAAGATAATTATAGAGTCATGTGTGATGTTCTGCTGATGTAAGACCACTTTGTTCAGGATCACATGATAAAATTACTATTTATCTTCTGTGAATATTATCTATTTATGGACTTAGGGTAAATTTAAAATCAAATAAATTTTATATTAAGGAAACCCCTCTCCCATCCACTATAAATACCACCCCTCACACCCTCATTTACTCACACCTCTCAAGCTCCAGGACTTGTCTAAACTCTGCCAAAACATCTTCCCTATCTCTTATCGCACTTCCAAGTGCTTTTAGTATCATAAAAAGACCAAGCCTATCTTTTTTAAGGGGGATCTCAAGAGGATAATTTAAGAGGTAATTTTTCTCCCTCTTCTCCAGTAATTTTCATTCATGTTCAAGTCCATTTCTTGGTCTATCACCACCTATCATCATCAAAATGGTATTTTAACTATATAATTATACATGTACTGGAATTGTATGATGCTAATGGGATATTATATCATCCATCCCCCATTCCCAATTTCTTTTATTTATTAAATAGAACATAGTTCGTGAGGTATTAATTTATCAACTTCAAGAACGACAAGTTTTCTTCTTCCATTTGTACCTTTATATCAGGTCATGAAACAATTTTTTATGGTTTAACTAGAATTATTTATATGTATTATCTCCTATTTAATGATATTTAATTAACTTATGACAATATTTCTAGTGATAAAATAAATGAAGTTCATTATGATCGAAAAATTGCTCATATTAAGCCAAACAATCATAATTTAATTCTTATCTAATGATTCATCCACAGGGATCTAATATAATTCATTATATGATCATTCCAAAGTATATAATTTAATTAATAACATGTAATATTGGTTCTATATGTTTACTAATATTCTACCCGAACATCAATTTAAGAATACAATTGAACCACTCAAGAAAACCATAAAAAACAAACATTCTCGAACAATGCTTTTTAAACACTATAACTCATCCAAAGGCACATAAAATTACATAGTAAATATATAATGAACCATGTTAATGGTCACAAGATTATTGATATCTAATTGATGAATATAATGTCATTATACAGGACATTAAAGGGAAGGAAGCATTCAGATTCAAGGTAAGGGGAAATTCTCAAATCCAACTTTCGTCCTTCATGTTCTCCCTCTTTCACTTAATTTTTATATGGTTACTCCTTAAAAATCATTTTTTATCATTTAAATTTCTTATATAGTATATAAATTTTCACCACTATATTTTATGTCAAAAAAATATACCAAACAAACTCTTCTTCTATGTATTCATCTTTTACTTCCCCTTTAAGTTTGAGGGTTCGTGTATCAAGTCTGTTATTCCCTCTCTGTTTTGGGAACCCAATGTTTATGAATGTGTTATTATGATATGAATCTCATTCCATTCCATGGGTTAGTATATACTCATAATTGATTTATGTTCTATGTTCCATGCATGATAATGATAATATTATGATGTGACGAGTGCACCCGGAACTATATAGCACAATATGTATGTTTGAATGTGACGGGTGCACTTGGAATTATACAACACTCCAATGCCTTGGGTAAAGTGATTAATCTCATGAGTAAATTTGAAATTATGTGTGAACAAGATTCTAGCTTGGTTCACAAGTATGTGTGGTTGTTAAAAACTAAGACATGATCTTTCATTTTTATACATTGCCACATTTCAAGTCATATATTTATGTTTCCTCTCATTTTCATGAGATTTTATCCATGTTATGATTATACTCACCCCATGCTATATTTTTATTATATATCCTCTTTTGAAGAATCTATCTCACCCCTTTTTATGTATATTCTTAGGTGTCTACATGTACTAAGGAGAGTACAAGTGCCAATAAGAAGATAGAGAAGAAGAAATTAAATAAATGTTTATTCTTGATGTTGTAATTGTAATGTATGTTCCTATTCTACACAAGAAACTAAAGCATTGGATACCTTATGTACAATAATATTATGTTTTTTATCATTAAAATTATGTAATAGTAATTTAAGAAAAGGTTGGGTCACTATAGGTCACATGTCCACGTTAAAAAAAACAATGATGTAACTGTAAGGTGCGGGGAGGAAATAAAGTAGGAAGGTGAAATGGTGAGAGAGAGGGGTGAAACGGTGAAAAATGTGGATGTCTAATGGTGAGGGGAAATAGTTTCGAAAAGGAGAAAGGCTATCAGTGAGTTGTAGTGGAGGTAATATAATGGTGAGGTAGAAAATAATGAACAAATAGTGAGGTGATTGGCAAAGCATAGTGTCACTGCTAGACTAAAAGCAAAAAGCGAGGGAGTGAAACCTTTATGGTATTGGGGTATCAGTGAGGAATAAAACACCAGTAGAATTAATGGATACTGGTATACTTGAATGAAATCTACTGGTAAGCTGCATAAATTCGTCGTTATGAAAAAAAATAAAATACCCACCATTGCGAAACAAAAATAAATGGGTCACCGTTATAAATAAAATAAAAATAAAAGGGAGTCACCATAACAATGAAAAAAGAAACTAATGGTGACCAATAGAAATTATATTGAAGTAAAAATTAAAACATAATAAAACTATATATAAATATTGAAAAATAGTTAATTAAAATAATGTTTAATAAAATAAAATTTTTAAAAATATTTTTATTAACCTTGAAATTATTAAAGTCCAAGATAGGATTATTAAATAGATAACACTTAAATTAAGAACTGGATATTTGTTAAACTAAGATTATGAATGACCAAAATGAAAATTACTATATGAATAATTACAAGGTAGCAGTGAGAAAAAAAGAAGAGTATCAGTGACCCAATAGGTTACCGATAGCTCTTGCCTACCCAACTGGTAGACTAAAAGCAATAGAAAATGAATAAATAATAAAACTGCATATAAAAAATTAAATAATTAATTTTTTAAAAATAATAAATAATTAATTGAATAAATAAGTGAATTCATTTATTTTAATGTGCACAATTTTCAATAATTTAAAACACAAATTATTTACAAAAATGATTAGAAGGTTGACAAAACATATTAATTAAAATTTTCAACCTATTATAATGTAACTAAATTAAAATATAATTTACTAAAATAAATACTAACTTAATTAAATATAATTACATTAATTAAATAATTGATTAAAATAGATTTTACCTTATTAAAAAAGTCAAGATGATTTCACATAACAAGATATATTAAGAAATAATTACATTAGAAAAGTTATGTCAGATAAAAATTATTAATTTAAACACATAAAATAGATAATTAATTATAAAAATTGATTAATTAAAAATGTTAACTACAAAAATAAAAAAATTAAAAAATTTAGTATAATGTTATTAAATAATAAATTAATTCATTATAAAAAATGTATAAATATATGGAAATACTATGTAAAAATAGAGCCACATCTGTATTCATATGGATTATTAAGGAAGAAGTATTAATGGTAAATATACTGATAAATGTTAAAATTAGTGGAAAATAACAGAAGATAATGGTAGGCTTTGTTTTTTGATGATTTGGTGAAATATTATTTAATTTTGACTAATTATGATATCATATTTATATAATATATTTTTTTAAGAAAATATTTATTTTTAACGGAAATGATGATGATATTGTAATGAAATGGTAGAAAAAAATGATACATCACTACTTCCTTAGTTTAAAATATGTTTTATATTATTATATCTGTAGAGAATAAAAGTATATTACAGAAAAAAAAATTAGACACATAATAAAAAAATAAAAAAAATATTTGGAAAATAATGGAAGATGATGTTAATTACATAATATTATATATGACTATACTCATAGATTTGATATGATCCAAAATAAAAAGATTAGACAAATTTTGTATTTGTCGAAATAGAATAAAAATAATAAATTTTGATACTATTAGTTTACGTTAATTTTTTTTGGTTTTATATCAATAATAAATATTGATATAAATTGATAATACATTATATTTATTTATGATTATAGTATAAGTGAATGTTTTATATTGAAAACGCACAAATCTAAAGTGTTTAATTACATAAAAAATTATTACCTATTGGAATAGAAGATGATGGGATTTTAAATATTGAATTTCAAATATTATAATTAAATACAAATTACAAACATAAAAATGAAGATTTGTCTTTATAATCATATAATATGGAATAAAATTTCAATGGTGAGGGATACATAACAAAATGGTGTACTTGATAGGATAAAATAAGATAATTAATTTTTTTTGATGATGTTCGTTGATTATTAATTTGGAATATGTTTTGGAAATACGATTTCATAACATTGATATATATCACTAATAAAGTGTTTTTGTTAAAAATTGAGTGGAATATTTTTACTGATATGTTGAAATGGAATAAACCATCATTGAAATATTTTTATAAAATTAAAAGTAGATAGGTTTTCATTAATAATGAAATGTTCCTCAAGAAAATTTAATATTATCAATATTAATGAAATTTTATTAGATATTTATTAATTATTATGAATAAAAATTTTTCAAAAAAAGTATTTTAGAAATATATTAATTTTTACATTTCATTGTTATGGAAGATTGGAATATTCGTTAACATGAAATTAAAAAAATCATGATGAACGGAATAAGGAGTTGAGAAGTATAGGGGAACATACGGAGGTGGGTGGAGGTTAGTTTATATAAAATCACTCACCATAACAATATTGAAAATGTATTTTAAAAGATAGTAATATGATAAAACAAAATAAAATTATGGAATAAAACATTTTTATGATTAGATAACTCCTCTTAAAACAATGATAATGATGAATATATATCATTAGATCCACATACCAAAAGATGAGGTTATATGTTTTGAAGTGTGTAATATAGATAAGATCAAGAATAATGGTATTATTATTGATTTTAATAAAATTTTAAAGAATAGTATTTTGAAGACATATTTTTGGTAAAATGATATTAATTGTATTATAAAATGTAGTTTTTTATTAAATTGTAAATTATATAAGAAATGTGATTTAAAAAATACAATAAAAGAAGATAAATTACTACTTCCAAATGTATAGTAACTAATATGGATTAGATGTTTTCAATAGTTTATATATTAAAAATTATTATATAACTATTTTCTATATAATTGTAATACATGATTATGTTATTTTATGAATAATCAAATCAGAATTTATTTATTGTTTCTACAAAGAACAATTTTTCATTAAAGAAGAAATTATTTTTATTAGTTTTGAATATGAGAACAAGGTGTACCTCCAAAAATGGTACATTATGGGATTAATCTATTAATAAAATATTAGTAATCTTGAATTTATTAAAACTTGTAAAAAAAAATTTTGTAATATTGAGGAGTTGATCATAATATAGAACTTAAAATGATGATTGTTCAAATTATGATGGTGGTTATATCAATGGATGTCACAAATTTTAAAGGATCAAATGAATTAAAATTAGTTGATTTATTTTAAATTATTTTGATTGAATTTAAATTTATAATGATATCCAAATTGGGTTTTTTACATAGTTCTTAACTAATACAATGAAATCCTTAACCAATTATTTATCAATTGAATAATGATAAAGTTTTACTAAAAAATAACACCATATAGGACATAAAAGTTATTAAAAACCCATTTTCTACCATGATAATGGTTTAAAGTAATTATGATGATAATTTCTCCAAAATTACTTGGTATAAATATATTATTAGTGGAATATTGTGTTACATAACATCAAATCTAGAAATTATTTTTCTAATGATTAGTGGGTGGGGAATCCATGTTTTCGCATCAAAACACATTCTAGTTGTCTAAAATAATAATTTGGTTTATCAAATTAAATATTTATTTTTGTCTATTTTTCAAATAAATATCATACCAATATTTATTGGAATTTATGAATGTCTATTGGGCTCATTATATGGATTATAAAAAGTCTACATTAGGTAATTCATTTTATCATGGACATTTTTTGTTATGTTGGATGATAAATATGTAATATTTTATTTAATTGTGAACATTAGTATTTGAATATAATTAGATTACTCAAAACTAATCATATATGATTTGATGAATAATAGCATAAAAAATTGGTTTTTTAGTTAATTCTCTTAACATAACAATGTTTGTTAATTCAATTACTATTAATATTAACAAAAATTATGCCTATAACCAATTTATAAATAACATAAAGATCATATATCACCGTACAATGAAAAAACATGAAAAATCGCTCTTGAAATTAGGGTTTTTTCCATCACAAAGTCAATATACCTATATTATTTAGAATGAAACTTTAAAATAAATCATTTGAATTTTTTTTCAAGATCATAATGTTTAATGATCACTATTCACACGAATACCTTGGAGATAGGACTCCACTTCCCTAAGCTTATTTTTGTCATACTGTTTTGTTTCAATTCATTTGATCAATAATTTATTTTGATAAAGTTTTGTTTTTATCAATAATTTATTGAGTTATATTTTTATTTTATATTGTCAATATCCAATTATGTACTCATTGAATTCTTTGAATAACGGTGGCACTATTATGCAATAAAATTTTTAAGGGGATGGTCATTACTCAAATAGAAATAATATTTCTCATGTTGATAAAAATTTATATATAGATAAATACTAGGGATTTTAATTTAAATAATAATGAGAGTATATATGAATGTCAAACTATGTGAAATTTAATTTTAATTTGATACTAAATGAGATTTCAATGTTCAATTGGACAATGGAGACATCTGGTTTGAAAATAATCAGCGAAGAGATAATATTTGTCAATGAATGAGGTTATAAAAGTCATTTATTGAAAAAATTTTCATTAAACTGTTTGTTAACATGAAGATTAGAACTTGTGTACACATATAGACAATTATAATATAATCACTGAATAAAATGTTTGAAAATTTATGATGGTGGCTCAATGATAGTAACAAAATTATTAGGAATTTTTGTCTTAGAGTTTTGAGAACATTTGAATAAGTTAGATAGGGTTTTGTATAGGATTACAAAACATATCATCATTCATGTCTAACAACACATAATAACAATCTTCTTGTAATTGTAAATTTAGATTTTTGGTTATATAGATATTTGTTAAAACATTTCATAATAATACTTTTGTGGAGTGTTTTGGAGAAATTTCAATGTAAATATTATTTCACAACAGTTTTTATTCACATAGTAATTTTCACATAATTTTATACTTTTCAACGTAATAGTGGATTCAACATAATGATATAACACTATAGATTAAGGGTAGAATTTTTCCTAACAATATTATGAGTTATTTTGTATTTAATAAATGTGTTCTGTGGTGATGTTAAGATAAAATTTGGGAAAATGTATTTTTTATTCTAAGAAGGCTATGATTATGTTATATTATACTATTATAATATTTTTATATATTTCATTAACATGGAATAATATTATTTCTTTGAATAAGTCATAAAATTGATATTTAAAGGACTATTGGAATTACACAACATCTCTTTTCTTAAAATGTAATATATTTTGGTTGAGAAAATTTTATATATTTTAATTATTATTTTAAATGACGAATATTGATTACTGATATTTGTAAATTTTGAAATTTTTATTGGATGAATATTACAATTATGATAAATGAGGAATGAAAAAAATAAGGAAGGAGGGTAATATTTTCATCTCTAGAATTAGTGTGGTATATTCTCTCATTGAGAGGGAGATGGAGAGGGTGTAGAGACAATAGAATAAAAACGATAACTAAACAAATTAGGTTGAATTTCATAGGGTGTTATTATTAGAATGATTTTAGGACATTGTTTTTATTTGATACATTTATAATAAAGGTTGATCATAGAGATAATTATTTAATGGAAGAAAGAATGTACTATTATAATAGAGGTGTAATCCCATTTATTCATACATGGGGGAAACATATCTTTAGCATTAGATATTGGTGAGTTATTAAGTCATGTGGAAGTATACAATACTCATATATTGGTATTACTGCACCAATGGGGATAGTTAGTCCACTAATAATATAATTACCCCTACCAAACTAGTCAAAAGTTGTTGGTCACATTACTACATTGACACTATATACCTGAAATAAAATCCCAATAGACTGAATAGTCTAGTATACTTGATAAAATCAATACATACATGATTCCTATATTATATTTAAAATATAAAAATCTGAAATAAGAAACATTTTTCATCCTCGATATCGCACATAATATCGAAATTTATATCCATGTGAAAAGGAAAACATTAATGTGGAGATTAATTTCTTAGTATGAGTTACACATAGTGGACTATATCATGAGAGAAGAACTAAAGATGTTTACTTGTGTTCAAGTTTAAATTATTGTCAAATAGTAACAAATATGAAAATTATATGAGAATATTGATGATTTTAGAGATGTTTTCAAATTCAAATACATGCATGGAGTGTTTTTTATGATTAATGAAAATATCTACAAGAATGAAATGATTAATTATGGAGAAATAAGTGTAAAATTATATTTTATTTTAAATTTATATAATATATTGAGATGTTTTTTCAATGGTTATTATTAAAAAATAGGACTATCTGCAAACCAACACAGGTAACTACATCCAATACTTATGTGGTCGGTCAACCATTATCCAACGAACATGGTAAGCAAAGGATGTGGGTGCTTAATGTGCTGAATGGAGGGGAATAGGAGAATTGGTGAGCCACCAATCAAGGAGGGATGTTGGCATAGGGTGATGACATGGGTCAGTGCGAATGAGATTTTAATGAAGACCTCATTAAACACCTCTAAAAGTAATACGATTCATGTTGTAATAAAAATTAATAGAACTACCTATTGATTATTCAATTTCAGATGCGTAGAATGCATGTATTGTATCACTATCATTTTATATAAGGACAAAACTAGCGTCATTTGATCTGGTGATAGCGGAACATCTAATTGAGCATTATTATTATCTTCTAACATCATCCATGTGTTTCATATGTGCATCATGAATTCTGCATGCATTAAAAATATGGTGATCTGACCAACTATTCATTGTTGAGTTTTATAATCTTGGAGATCCAAACATGATAAAATTCACAAGAAAGGTCATTTTAATGATTTAAAAAAGATCAATAGAAAAAATAAAAGTGGTTCTAAATGGATTTATGGTGAATTTCAGGCTTGATTTCTCATTAATGAATAATTTGAAGAAACTAGTGATTGTATGGTACTTATGGAGATTTATATTAGTGGATACATGTCTATAAATACCCATTGCATTCACCATTTTTACAATAATAACATTTCATATTCTGGAGATAATTTTGAGAGAGAAACATAGTAGTGGATGCACTCTATTTTAATGAAGTTATTTCTATGTGTTCACGCTCTGATTGTGACATCATGATTTCATTATGTGTTTTTTATTCCATGATCTAGTGTTATATGGGAACTTTGTTTTGAGAAGTACTATGAACCCCATATAATGTATTTTATAAGATAATTATATCATTATGAGATCTATTTAATCAATTATGATTGACATAGAGAGGGCCACTGTCGGTTTGAATGCATATGATAAAGTGAAGAAGAAAGCTAGACTGTATAATGCCTCATATTACATGAAGAATAAATCATAGCAGATGAATCAAATATACTCTAATGAGAGAAGTTTTTCATATAATGAATGAAATGTTATAAATTCATAAAGGTGATATTGTTTATACTATTGAGGAATAGATTGTGTATTCATTATGGTGTACGAATACACAATATCATCACACAAATAATTATTATAAAGGAAGATTAAAAAATGCGGTAGGATACATGTGGTACATTGAAATTATATGTGTGAAGGGACTGAGTTATGAAGGATTCATACTTATTCCAAGCACACTATAAATATTATATCCATGTATATGTATTCCCATCCAAACATGATTTCAAAATAATTGTAGAACCATTCCTTTTGATTTAAACTTTTTACATTGTTATGAAATGTAGATTTTGTTTATATTCACAATGAAAAATTAACACTATATATTGTATTGTGTGAGAAGATTTTTGATGGTATACATTTTAATTTATAACATTTCAAGAATATTAATATGGTGTAATTGTTTAATATGTGGTTAATAGAATAGAATCATGCATATGATATTGAATATGTGTGATTTAGAATAATGATTATTCAATTAATGAAATTATATTCTCCTAAAAGTATAATTTTAGTCATATATGCATGAATGAAATGCAATGTAGATGTGTGTAGTGGTTTTAAAACGGTATGATGTACTTTTTTGGACTAAAAAAGAACGAAGAATACTTGTACAATATTGAGGAATGTTTATTTTTTCATACTAATAATACAATGAGTCGAAGTGGAAGTGATATCTTCTACAAATTCAAAAGGGTATATTAAGACGACTTAAATATATTGTTGTTGATTATACTCAATTGGAGTCATAGACACTCAATTGAAGTGTGAAAATGATAAATCATTTTAACTCAGTGGCTCGAAGAGGATGATTAATTTTGTGTTGCAGTAGAAACATGAAGTTTGTTTTATCATTCACATTGTGTTAGTGCTTTCATTGTAAGCACTGGTTGAATAATAGAATAAATCACACTTGTGGTATGAATGTATAAACAACACTATTGGGATACCAATATAATTATTTTTATTTTTCATAACTACCCACCTTGAGATAAGGGTGATACCTCACCAACAAAATTTTAATTGGTGATTGATTTATAGTGGAGAATATTTGTCTCAAATAATCATGAACATTGAAAGTATGTTTTAACCCATATCAAGGGTGAATCATTTAAAAAATACTTTGTTCTATGATTCATTTTATATTAGTTCCTATATGTGGTATAAATATGTTTCTAAATAAGTAATATATATTCTCTCTAATAGGTATAAAAATCTGAATTATAAAAATTTGAAGAAGTAAATAATAGAAAATAAATACAACTTATGTGCACAACTTCACCCCCACCCTTAGTGTACTTTCATGGTCCACTAGGCACTACAATTGGAATTCACCTTTGATTCGATCAACAATATTTTCCTAGTTGTTTCTATTAGATATATATTGAATTTATATTTCAATTTGAATAAGTAATATAGTTTACATAGATAAAATGATTAGTTTGTATCTATATTAGTTCTAAAATATAGTTTTATGAAAAAAACATTGAAAAAAAAAAATATTGAAGAAACAAATAAGTGAAAGTGTTTGAAGATGAAATATAGTAAATCACAAGGTAAATGTAGTCAGAGTGGTAGTCTATCATAAATAACTGTTAAAATATTAGATAATGGCCATTTTATGATTTTGGTA
Source organism: Viscum album (assembly GCA_963277665.1). Lineage (NCBI taxonomy): Eukaryota > Viridiplantae > Streptophyta > Magnoliopsida > Santalales > Viscaceae > Viscum > Viscum album. The sequence goes on along the minus strand of OY728133.1, from coordinate 962,103,258 downwards.
AAATAAATGATAAATAATAGTTCATTGAATCTCGCAGTTTTTAATTCAAAATTCAGTTTTATCATAAGACTGTTCATATCATGTTTTTAATTTATATATATTATTTTATTGAGTTAATATATGTTGATATGCCAAATATTAAAATGGAATATAGGGCATGGAGAAATGATTGGAAATGAAGTTTCGAAGATGAAAAAATCTCACACAAATTACTGAATAAAATAATAAAATGTACCAAATTGAAATGGAAAATTTTCTTATGTAAATAATAATTTTACTAAAATGTGTTTATGAAATAGTAAATTGAGAAGGTTCTTACTAATATAATTCATGCACATTTAAAATATCATAAATATACCATGAATTTTATTAAATCTCTATTGGAAATCAAATAAAAGGATGATAAAATCAGACAAACTCAGAAATCAATAGAAAATTCTACATGTAATTACAATGAATGATTCACATAGGTTTATTATGAATTGTAATGGACTGTTTGTGAGAAGGTTGTGACTGAGTATGTTAATAATGAATTGATCTGTGAATTAGATAAAATACAAAGAACATCTATTAATGTTAATGAATCCTAGATAGAGGTCATGAAAGAGATAATTTAATATATGAATAATTCACTATTGAAGGAAAATAAAATATGTGATGACTGTGTTTAGAAAATTTAGAGTCAATGGGAATAAAAATTGAATGGTTTTTGGGATGATAAAAAGTTTCTCAATATGATCTATTTTAAATGGAGGTCAATTAAAAAATTTTGATGTAAACACAAATAAACGTTTCCAAAAAATAATTTTAGGATATAGTGATATCACATAATGAGACCAAGAACACTTTAAATCTGAAATTTCTTATGTTAGTGTTAATGTTCGTAAATATAGAAAAAACCAAAGAATGATCTTTAAAAAAATTCAAATATTATAATAGATATATAGTGTAAATCTGAAAATATTACTAATTTATTTAATTATCTTTCAAGGGAAAATAAGAGTATGATATTTTCTAAATATAAATCAATTGAAATCTCATTGAATCATGTAACCCTTATTCAATAAATTTCTATTTGTAATAAATTTTTTTCATCTATTAGCACATGTTTCAAAACGAATTATGGTCAGCCATGCATGAATAATGATGATGATAAATCTAACATATATTCCATGATAAGTGTGAATAAATTTGGGAATACATGTTCGCTATATGAATCTTGGAAGAAAAATTTTAATATAAAAAAGAAGACTCTAAACTAAGAGAAAATGAACCATGGAAGAAAAACAAAAAAATTTTGGATATTTTTTGTGAGGTTATAAATTTGTAGATTTGGAAAAGAACTATTAAAATAATTTTTCAAATATTGCCCATTACATATGTATATCAATAAATGGACCAAATATGATGTGAATAGAAATCCTATTGAATTTAAGTACAATACACAAATAAAGAATAATATATTTATTATTAATATATTTGAGTGTCTTGAATAGTTATGTGATTATTATAACAGAAGTGGTCATAGTTATGATTAGTAACAGTATGTACCAAACCATATATATACATGAATAAAAGACCACCCCCAATACAGATTCAAATAACAAAAGAAGAGAATATTTCCTTGGTGTATGAAAAAATAAGAGTCTTAAGGGAAATTTTTAGTAAGATACATCGAAAAATAATGGTGAATTTAATGGCATGCCAATGATATTTTTTTTATTGTGGTACAAGAGGAAATATGATGTACCATTCCGAAGAGTTCATATACACCAATGAAAATGGAATTAAGCTGATAAAGATAAACAAAGTAATTTTAAAAAAATCTGTATTGTTTTGGTAAATGATAATGAAAATGAAACAGTTGAATTTCAGGGAGGTTTTCTAAAATGGGTAAACCCATTAATGATGGATATTTATGTCTATGGTGTAAATTTTATATAATTATAATTAAAAAATTCAAGAAATTATTGGCTGAAAAAAATGATCTACTGAAGAACAAATGAAATGATCTAATGGACTGATATGTTAAAATTTCAACAATACAAAAATGTACACACCTCATAATAATTTAGAGCATTTATCAAAATAATGAAGAGACCTGAGGACTGAGCTGCTTGAATAGTAATATAAATAGGACATGGAAGAATGAAGGTGATCTTCAATATAACATTGGGAGGCTTATTTTAACTAATATTAATGATGGAGAAATTTATATGTACATAATTCCATAAAATTATAATCATTGGATTTTCATATAATAATCCATAATGATGAAAATTTATAAATTTTTAGAATAATTTAAAATAGTTTCTCTGTTGAGATATAAATCTCACCACTGCTACTCCAATTTAAAATAATTAAATAACAACCTTATTCCTATGTATATTGTGAGTTTTTTCTTATATTTATGGAATTGAAGGTGAGTAATATATTTAGGGGGAGTCTTGGAGATATGAGTGAAATGAAAACATTATACAACATCTGGGAATTTATCCATCATAAAAGTTGTGTATTTAAATTTGTGTTAAACATTTTCCAGGAGTTCATTCATAAATAAATCCAACCATGATGAGTATGACGAATTAATATAATACATATAGGGGGAGAAAAGTAAAAAAATAATAAATTTAAGTATCTCAACTAGTATCAATTGAATTTTTAATGTTCCGAGAAGACACATTTTTGACGATCTAAAACTATAGAAATTAAATCTTGTCATTAGATAAATTTTTTTTCTAATATCTATAAAAATTAATACAGAATTAGAATTGGGTAAATTGATAATTTGATGAAAAAAGATAAATGTATTGATAAATGGGATTTACTTCCTATAGTTGGATATTTCTAAACTTTTTTTAATGATGTACGTAGGATATCAGTGGAAAAATAATTACAAAAAACCATTATAATAGGTTTTAGTGTTTTTTCACATACTGATATCTTATTAATAAAATTGATGTTAAATTTGATCACTCAATTTTCTATATAGATAATTTATTACATAGACTTATAGTTTATAAATTTTAGATCATTATTGTATTAAATATTATTTAATTATTATCTAAAGTAAACTAGACATCATGTTTCAAGTTATAATCTGATATTCTTAAAATTTGAATGATGCATACGATAACTATTTTTCATACCAATATCTATGGTTTTAATTCCAATAATGGGGTAGGATGATATCATTGACATTGAAATGAAATTTTTTTTCATAACAACTCCAAGGGGGTTATTGAAGAACCCATGTGGTTTATTTAGGTTGAATTTGAAATTGTTGTAAATAAGTTATGAAGATGAAATTTCAATAAGGATTAATGGTGATGATTGTAGAGATGGTCTTAAATTCATCTGAATATGTCAAGTGATTTTTCTGATGATACATTGAACTCAATAAGTACTAAATGATGATTTTTTGTGAATGAAGTGGAGAATTTTTTTGTCTTTGTACATTATATGATATATGGCTAGTGTTTTTTATGGTGTGTATTAAAAAATTCTCCTAGCATACCATCCATCAATGGGAACTACATCCAAAAAATAGGTGGGTAGTAAACCCATATCTAGCTTTCATGGTTGGTAGAGGATTTGGGTGTATATAACTCCAAATAAATATGAATGAGTGAATATACAATCCACCATGCGGGATGACAAAACGATAGAGGGAGATAGAACAAGGTGATTCCAATAAGAGGAAGGAGTGGACCCTGTTACATGATTCTATGGGGATTACGATGTTTTTTGTAAATGTTAGATAACTGCCATATATGATCTTTTGAATGATGATATTCTGATCATGCTTTGTTGTTGTCTTATAAATTTAGAAGGGAGCTTCCTATATGAATCTAGAATTATTTATGTAGTGCAGATCTAATGATTTTGGCTAAAAAACTGAGTATAATTTCATCATAATAAAGATCCAAACATAATAAAATTCACATGAAACTTCATTTACATGATTTAAAAAATATCAAACTAAATAAAAATGTAAGTGGAACTAGTTGGTTTTATAGTTATGGTGATTCTCGTTATCGCTTTATGGAATACGTTTTTGTATTGGGTGGATGTTTGTGGTTTTCATTAAACTAATTTTTTGTAGACTTGACTATAAATAGCCATCATTATATCCATTTAAACAGTAAAAAAAATATATTTGGGAGAGACTTTTTGAGAGATAAATTGAGTAGTGGAAGAATTAGGATTTTCTTATGTGAGTTCCATGCGTTGGTGATGTGATTTTTCTTTTATGATCATATGAGGTGTTTTTTATTTTAAAACCTATTGTAAAATCCAAACTATGTATTGTGATGTACTTTGAATCAAATTTATAGTATTTTAAGAATATGTGATATCATCACATGAGAAACTTATGCAATGTTGGTTAATGTGAACTGGAACAATTTTAGTTGATCATCCCTATAAATACGAGAAGAATAATGTCAGTTAGTCCCACATAATCTATTAAAAAAAATAAGAAATCACCATAGAGGTAGAACACATAATTTTATGTGAGGAGTTTCAACATAATATATGAAATTATATTATTGTATGAATGATTAATCACGATTATCATTTGAGGGACATACTCTGTATTAATTGTGTTGTGTGAACACATTATTGCATCATATGAAGCATTATTTCAAGCAAGATGAAATGTAAATTCATGAATCATGCAATACGTGCATATAGTTTATGAAAATAAAATTAGTTGATAATGCCATATAATTATTCAAAGGATATTGTAAACTGTTGGTCCATAAATATTTATTCCCATGAACATCTAATTTCTTCATCATTGAAGAACTATTCATTATGTGTTACACATTTTACATTGATCCACAAAGATTATTATGTTTCATTTCACTAATATGATGAAACACCACATGTAGTATTACATAATTTAAGGATGGATTTTATACCTATTCAGTGGTATTTTTGAAAGAATAATAATATGTTGGAATTGTAGAATACATGATAAATTAAATAGTACCATTCCTATGATGATTCACTTTCATGAGTCAAACTGATGAGTATGTAGTGAATAAAAATGTTTACCCATGAAATAATAATATTTGTCATACATTCAAGAATAAAAAAAATGTTAATGTATGTATTGATTGAAAATACTCTTTGAAATATTGTTTAATTTAAAATAATAAATAATGAAAATTTTATTTCATTGAGGAATTTTATGTTATTCATTCTGATAATAAAGTGAGAAGAAGGGGAAGTGATATATTCTACTCATTCAGAAGAGTACAATGATTTGAATTGAATACAATTTCATGGATTACATTATGTAGAATTGGGAGGCTATTTATTGGGAGAATGTGTATAATTATTTTAAATACGGGGCTTATGGTGGAAGATTAGTGTTTTAGTGGAGTGGAAACTTGATGTTTGTAATATCTTTATCATTGTGTTGTTTTTTTATTAGAATCTGTGGAATTATATTACAAAATCACTCATGGGGATCTATTATAAATAAAACTAGTGGGATACCATTATAATCTGTGAAATAGTACATACATTTCCACCATGGTTTTAGGGTGACACCAGGCCAACCCACTTGTAATTGGTTATTTGTTTCTAGTTGATAATATGTGTTAAAAATCATCTTAAACACATCATGAATGCATTTACATGCATCCAGGGAAATAATTATAAAATTATTGTGTGATGTTCTTCAATTAAATTTTTTTATGCATGTGTAACTATTAGGTTTTTAAGAAAGTGATATCTTTTCATTCTAATAGGTGGAGAGGTTCAAATTATAAAAGGGGGTGAATGTAAACATAGAAAATTGTTAAAACATATGTACACTAATTCAACCTCAATTAGTGTACCAACATTTTCCATATGGGTTCCTATTGGTTCCCATAAGATTATGTGATGTTGTTATTTATTTCCATGTGTTGTGAGTTATGTGTTTTCTTTTATGTTTCCCCCATAAATTTCTCGTGCTGAGAATGGTTGATGTGGATGCATCCTAAGGGTGTTTTCAGTTCGTGTGGTGGTTTATGTGGGGAAGTATTGTTAGGAAAGTCCATTCTCATATTTTGTGTCCGATATTAATTTTTATGTGCAATCAGAAACATAAAATGTGGATACAGATAGACATGCCTATTGTAATGGTTTTTAGTTGTAGAAGATTAGTTATGCTTGTAAGAGGAGCTCAAGGATGATCCATTATATGGTGGAGATGTTTTAAGGTCACATATTTTCTTAATGTATGTTTGTGTTTATGTTTTGTCTTGGACCTCTTATTTTCTAGATATATATATGTTTATTCATGTCCTTGAGACCGCTCAGGGCTGTTCTAATGGTTTAAGACATTAATAAGGGGAAACAAGGGGCCCTCTGGGCAATCCACGTGGTTTTCACATAGTTTGGAAAACCAGACAAGGGGAGACCATGCAAGAAGTATAATTATAAATGGTTTGTGCCTAATCTGGCCAACTGAACGAGATATGGGCATTCTGGTAGTATCCCCTCCATGGTTTTTACATGGATTGGAAAATAATTTTGGAAAACATTGTGACCTTTAAACTTTTAAAAAATTTCAAAAAATCCACCGCTATATTTTTTAGTTCTATCTGAATTTACCTCTTACTTCCTCCATATAACCCAATAAATTAGTCAATCCTTCCGAGGGATCCCAAGGGTGGTTATATTTATATTATTTTTTGTTTGGAGTGTCAATTGTTGCAGATAGATGCCTCAGGTATGTCTAATATCCTCCATGATTCTTTTTTCGATTAGGGTTTTCATCTTCCTCCTATCTCCTTCCAAATATCTAAAACACTCTTTTTTTGGTGATATATAGGTTAACGCTTAATGTAATGTATGAATTTGGATCAAAGGATACTATTAAGAGTGCTTTCATTAGCAGATTTGAGGTAGGTGGTCTGCAAGTATTATCCTATAGTTTTATTTTGGATTTTTGCATGGAGGCTTGTGTATGTATTTTCCCTAATTGAGTTCTTAGTTCCATTGGAGTGTTTCATAAAAAGGGGAGTTTCTGCAACCTTTTTAAACCCTCATGATCCCCATGGTATTCATAGAGGAGAACAACACCATTATAGGGCCACCCATATGGTGATTCGGCAATCTCGGACCAATAGTGTGGTAGGGTTAAGTGAAGGGGTACCAAATGATATTTGTGGAACCCATATAAAATGATTTATAACAGTTGATTAAGTTATAATTGGAATGATGATAAATATTACTTGGGTGATAAGGTCATAATGTGTCTTTTTAATGACATGAAAATGGGTAATTGTATTTAAATAGATTATGTATCTTGTTTCATGAATTTTGGTTAGAAATGCCTAAGGGGATTATGACATGTTAAATGGTTAACTAGAAACTGGGTAATGTAATGGGAAATTGGTAATGGGTTAATGGGATATAATAAGGGAATGTATGAATTTTTTTAATTGGTTAATACAAGATAATTAGGTGGTATACCTAAATGATTCATTAAAATGAAGTGGTTGTGTTATGAGGTATGGAAAATTCCCTTTATATGAATATGTGGCTAATGGATTGTGAAATGATAAATGGGATAAATGGATTAATGAATGGTCAATGATTATTTCGAATAAGGAAAAGTGTTGTTGAATACACCTAATGGGTTGAGGCATGAGAATGGGAATTTGGATAGATGGATATGAATAGTAATTGTTAAATGTGTTAATGGGTTATGGAAAGATAGTAATTCCCATATTGTTTTTTATGTATTGTAAATTATAATGGAATTTAATATGTATGTGGTGAATCGATAAATAATAAAGTGCACATGGCATGATAGATGGGGGGTATTGACATGAGGTTCTATTACCATTGGTCATGTTAGATAGAGGACCTAAACTCCACATGCAAATTCATGGGTTAGTGATGGGAATACAAACACTATTTCGCTGATGGTGGCATTCCACCCAGACAGACGCATCAAGGTGAGGATAATGTGATGAGGTGATATGTCGATCCCTAGAGAGACAAGGACATTATTTGTTTCCCCTATGCATTGTGATTGATTGACTTATACCCTTGTGTAGATGATATTTATTCCTAACCCATGGAACATGTGATCAATATGGAATATTTAATGAATATTTTATAAGAAATGGAATTGGGATAAATTCAAGAAATAAATTAATTGAATCTTTTTAACATATGTAACCCGAATAATCCATTGATTATGTACCATTAATTTTGTACTTTCATGTACTATCTATTAGAATAAACATTTTTTAGACATCATTGGTGGAGGCCTACTATGTTTTATACTCACACCATGATTGAGCCATTATTTGGTACCTGCAAAAATCTCTTTATTGGATGTCCGGACCGGGGCACATGCCCTACTCTGAGATGTTGAGTTGGGTTTGGTATGTACATAGAGAAGAACCTAGACTATGAGTTGGGAAACATTTGATGTTTTGTCCAGATATTTTATTTTGGGTATCTTTCACTTTTAACTATTAGGATGACAATTCATTATGGTACATGATTTTTGGTTTATACCCCTTTTTGGGAAATGCTTGGTTATGTATGTTTATTGGTTATTAATATTTTATATTCTATTTATATTGTGTTTTGTTTTGGATTTATCTAATAAATAGTGTATAGTCTCCCCACATGTTTTGTTAGATCCTCACCTCTTGTTGGTAAGCTCTTGCACATGGTGAGGCATGCTTGAGGTCATGTTACGAATCGGCTAGGAGCACCATTTTTGTGGCTTCTAGATTGGGGATGTTAAAAGTTCCAATATAAAATTTTAAAATTTAAGGAGAATTTTCATTTATAATTATTACATTGTGGATATATTACATAATTGTTTTTTCTATGATTGAAAATGTAACACCACATGATTCCATGGTATGATTATCTTTGAATAATACAGTAGCGTGTGTTGTACGCAACTTCGAGATTCTAACACACCACGACCAATCAAAGTGGCTGTTATGAATAGAAATACCCACTTTTTAAAATTTTATAAATTTTTTCTCTCAAAATGGACTTCATTTTTGGATTCGTAAAGTCAAAATTATACTAGGGTGAAATTTTGGTACTTTTCGGATAACTTTTATATTTTGATGAATAGTGAAAATTACAAAATTTTATTTAAAAAAACTTTTTTAATCAAAGTAATTAATCGTGATAAATTACGAATTTGATTGGTTTTATAGTTTAATTTGAGTATATTTTTACCATATAAAACAATTTTTGTCATTGGACATAATTTCACATTTAAACCAGACATAAAAAAGTGTCAATCTTTTGATAGTTATTATCTTTTAAAAACACGCTTTTTGATTTAACAACGAGAATTAATTTTAAATTAATTTCTGCAAATTCTGTGTTTTGAATTTGGAAAAATTAATTCCTTATTTGGAATCAGGATTTCCAAAGTTTTTAAATAGGTAATTTATATTTTCATACATTTTGAATAATTACTTCGGTAAATATTTTATTTACCATTGTTAAAGGTTAAATCCGGTAAATAAGGGTAAAAAAATAAAATTATAATAATAATAAATTACCCTAAAACATGTCCTAACCTTATTGGTTGATACTTGTCCGACCATGGTCATCTTTGGGTCTATTTTGGGACCCCATGGAGCCACTTGTAGATTATTAGGACACTTTATATTAATTAAGTTAAAATAAATACAAAAATGACAAAAGCATATATCTTTTAAGAAAACCATTTTTACAAAGGGTTATATATGTTTTATTTTCGACTATAAATATTCATTAAAAAGGTACAAAGATTTCCTACATAATGGTATTTTATTTTAAATTTTTAGACATTTAATAATTAAATTTATTTAGGACACAATAATGATTCAGTATTTTCCTTATTAATGAATAAATCAAATAATTTGTATTATAAATGTTAAAATAAATATAATTTGAAAGTTTTGATGACATAAACCAATTTTATTGGTTAATATAAAATTATAGTATTTCTTAAATGATTTTTTTTTCGAATTAATAAATTTTTTATGACTTTAACAATAATCAATTATTAAATAGTGTCAAAATTGATATAAATGAGTTTTTAAAACAAATATTATATTATTTATTTATATTCTATTCCTAAAAATATATGGTTCATCCAAAGGTGTTTTATAATACTATTTTTATCATTAATGTACCACTTGGGGGTCTCTCTGATATATATAGTATGTTTAGTAACTATATAATATAAAAATACAATGTCACATGGAAAATGTCAATCCAATTAACTAAAAGTTAAAACTAAAGGATAAGGTGAATATAATCACCCAAACCTATCCAAAATATATTAGATGAAAGGATTTCGACCCATACACATATTATAATTTTAATAATCCACTTTTGAGGCATTAGAAACTGAATGTGAATTTATTATTAATTAATACTTTAAGTTATTCCAAAAGAGCCCCTCCTCCCCCTGATAAAAGGACAACACTTCTAACCAATTTTTCACAGCTTCAAACCCTTTTTGAAAGGACAAACCCTGCCGAACTATTCTCTAAACATTACTCAATTCATCCTAGAGGCCTTATTTAGATCAGAAAGCCAACTTATTATGCCCTTTTAATCAAATCAAATGGAAGAACCCCAAGAAGAGGTAATGTTTTCACCACCTCTTTTCATGTTCCTTTATTCTTAAACTTGTTATTCCTTTGTAATTTACATTCCAAAAAAATAACTAGACAATATAATATATACTGTGATATTATTATAAATATGGTAAAACCATATTCAGTATTCTATCCATCCTTTGAATAACATGTCACCATACGTGCGTACGTACGACCTACCGTCTCTACGTCGTGGTGTAATTGTTATTCAATACTCTATTATTTGGATGGGTAAAATAATGATGTGTAATTTATGTAAATAATAAATATAACATGATAATGATTCTTTATATATTATATACCATCCAATTATATATTATGTAAATATCAAATGAGTGATATTGTCGCTCATGCATACGTACAAACTATCGTCTCCCCAGACGTGATGAGATTCATTCCCCATCATATCCATTAAAGTTGAATTCTCATTTCCTGATTAAAAATAATGTTTATAGAATTGATATAATTCTAGATATGATTAATATACATCTATCCATAACAAATACGGCTTATGTAAAAAAACATATAATAGAAAATGAGTAAGTTAACACCTGAAATGACGATTATACTAAGATATTATAAACAAAGAAATGTTAAAAGATCATATATGATATCATATAAATGTATATGATTCATTTATAATTTAATAAAAATTATTTGACCACTATAAATTAGGTTAACCTACCCTCAACCATGAAAATGTACAAGGTAGGGGGTTTTCATCTCACTCCTTATTCCCGAGAGATTCATACCTTATTGTCACTCTTACCTTTTGTGTGGTGTTTGTACTGCCCATAATTGTATTCATTGTGTAATAAAAATTAATTTATGTGTATTTACATATTAATTGTATGATACCTCTTTCAAGGGTTTTATGTTTCATACGTGACCAAATTGATAAGGGTTTATTTCACAATCTCTTCATTATCTGAGGTTGTTTATACATAATTATATACTGGGACCTCTTTAACATCCACATCGATGTTTCCTAAAAATGTATTTCAAATAATTCATAATATTTTACTGAATATGTGTTAAATTCATTTATACCCTTGTTTGACTTTTTATAAAAACATTATAAAGAAATGTTTCTGTCATTTTCTTAATATGGTCCTTTTTATCCTTTTCGAAAAAATTAAGGTCAGAATGTCTTGTTTAACATATATGGTGGGTGCGGCTATTTTCCGCCTTTATAAACTCGTCGAAGCATCCCTTACAATATTTTAAGAATATTTTAAATGTAAATGATTTTTTTTATAATTATGTTACTCTTAAATGATTTCAAAATAGAAATAGATATTTCTCTAAATAGGGTTACGATTTCATCTATGTCAACATCCTTTGATGGATTTTATGTTTATTTGGAGTTGATTTATTATGATACAAAATTCCCATAATGTATTGAATTTTTTGTGGTATGTTTGAATGTGGATGTGCTATATATATACCATTCATGATTTATAGTTAATGTATTGGCATTTCTTATGCTAGTTTTGAAATGAATATTTATAATATGTTTAAACCTTTTCATATGAGGAATGTATTGGACTTAGTAAGTGACGGTTGGAGCCGACTATAGCTCATCGATGCATCTGAAGGTATCATGAGACAACTAGATGTGTAATTGGCCGAGGCCCTTTCCCAATTTGATTTATGGTTTTGGACGAGGCCTTAATCATTTTTAGACATCTCGTACGAGGCATTGACAAAATGTTTCAGAATGTCTGGCATTATACATTCCCGCATAATGGAAATAATATTGGTGGTTCATGTGGTCATTCGACTAGTAGAATATGCATGATTATGTTTTATTATGAAATTATTTACTCATATCATATTCTTTCCATAAATGTATTCATATTTATTATTGGTAAAGTCATGTGGTTTCAATTATTTACCATGAATAATATTTATGTCATTTTTCGCAGTATTACTTACCATTACTAAGCTTTTGAGCTCACCCTTTTCAATGTTTTATTTTTCCCCGGATATGATGAAGATAGATATGAGTGAACTAAAGGCATAATCTAGGACGCTTGGATGTTCCTCATGAAATATATTTGTGGTGTATTTCTCTTCATTATGTAAAGTTGAACATATGTATGAATCTTGTTTCCAATAATACTATATTGATCAGTCTTTTGAGACATAATTTCATTGTGATCATGCCAATGTTATGTAATAATGCACCAACTCTGGGTAACTAGGTTTAGGTTGTTACAGAAAACCACATTTAAACAACATTTTTATAATTAACATGTTGTCAAATAATGTTGATATTATGTGTTGAGATTTATGTACGAATTAATTACGATTTGAACAATTACAGAGCTCAACTAGGTCATATTTCTTTATAAAAAATTCCATAATATTTCAGTTTTTTATTCATTATACATAATAAATACATTTTTTTATATGTTATATTTTTTATGACTCTCAACTTTATAGTTCACAAGAGCTCACAAACATACAAGTGTAATGCTAAATTTATTTTACATGTGTGGTTGGATTTTAGTTTGTTTTTATTTAATATTTTAATTTTGAATGTTGTAATTGTAATGTGTATTTTCTATTTTCTTTGGATATATTTTAGTTTCAATTTATTTAAGATTGTAATTTTGAATGCTAAAACTGTGAATGTGTATTTTCTTAATTTCTTGCATCATGAATCCATTTGTTTTTTGGTTTGGTCGGTAATGGATAAGAAGGTGTTAATGATATCCTGTAAAAATATTACATTGGTTAAATAATTATTGATTTAAATAACTTATTTTTTATGATTATCCATGTAAATAATTTAATAATAGAGATAAAAAATGGGTTTTTACAACAGTTATAAAATAAAAGATGTAAAAAAACCATCATCTTGAATATTTCAAGTCATTTTTGTTGAACCCGATGAGGAATAGTATTTTATATTGTTTATATTATAACCAATTTAAAAAACACATAATGGAAATTATTTTCCATGCCAGCTATATAGGAACTGACTAGGTATATGTTGTTTTATATCGGTTATAAAAAAACTGACATAGATAACTGGTTCCATTATACATTTACAATGTTCATTTTTTTATGTTAAAAACATATTTACAACATCGCCTTTAATAAAAACGCCAAATAAAGGACAAAAAAAGTAAAACAAAGTTGTTAAATTGCATGTTTTCACTACTATGTTTTCTTAAGAGTTATGTATATCATCATGAGAATAATATTTCCAGGTTTATAATTAGTTCAATGTCTTATGAAATTCATTTGATGCTTTGTGTTTTGAAAATTTTATTGCAATTAATTGAACTTTTGGAGACATTTATATATTTATAAAATTTTGGGTTAATAATTTTTGCGATGTAAAATAAATGTTGTATAATAACATTTGAGGTTAAAACATGTCATGGTATTTTTATTTGTATTATTTTTTGGAATTTTATAAGTATTATATAGTTTTTAAAAAAGGAAAACACACAGGATGGGTGACAACACATTATGTCTGGTAAGGTTGTGGTAATAAAACCCACAACTGAAGGGTGACAAAGGTACATCACCTACCACTAGCCTACATGAATTCACATGTTATTATGATTTTTTAATTTTAGTTAAATGTGTTTCCGATTTAAAAATAATTAAATTTTGGGAAAATATATTTATCAAATAGATATGAATGTGTTATAAAAATGATTTTTTGATTAAGTGATTAATTTTATACATTCACTATTTTGGAAACCCGATATGATTTTGATTAATAGAATATTGTGAGACTTTATTTAAAGAATAATACTTGAATTAAATTTTATTAGATTTTATGATTTTATTATAGACTTATACCTTTGTGATTTTTGGAATTAGTAAATTATAATTCTTCGTATGATATATTAAGAGTGACTTATGTTATATAGTGGAAAATGTTAAAATATATCTAGAAAGATTATGTGATAATGTATGTTTGTTTAATCAAACTCTAGAATATTTTTAAGAAATTTTAAAGACAATTATTTTTTTAATAATCTATGGTTACCATTAAGTATTACAATTAAATTTTGGAAATTAAAATATTTCTATCCTAATTTAATGGATTATTCTTTTTGAGGAATTATCATAATCTAAATAAACTTTTTTTTGTTACAGTATATAGATATGATAAATAGAGAGATAATCCTTTTTGGAAGATGTGATTCTGTAAAAGTTTATTATAGTTTTTAGGGGTAAAAATTTTATTATGAAAACTCATCATTTGGAAAAAATGATGAGTTTATGGAATAAGTTGACTAGAGGAAGAAAATCTACATTTTAGATAAAATTGGTTCTTTATGTTCTTAGACTTTTAAGTAAATTAATTCCACAACACAATGAATATGATAATAAAAAACCTTTTTTAAATTATTTTTTCAACTTCAAAATCAATGACCATTCAACACATTACAAATTAATGGTTTTGTGAATGATAAAATTTTCTTGATATTGTTTTCAATCTCTCAATATTAGAACAATATGGTTATTTTTCTCTTCCATATCCATGTTTTTCTACAAGGAACCCAGGTATTTGTTTTCTCAGGTGTTCTTTGAACTTCCATTTCATTCTATTAAAGTGGTAGTTTTTTGAATAAATTATCCAATATTGGAATTGAATAAAAATATTTCAAAAATTCAAACCCTAGTCTTCAATCCAAAGTTCAAATTTTGAGGAAGCAATTCATTAAGGTGGGGTGTAACATCCCTAGTTTTTTTAAGGAAACATTATGTTCGATAGCATACATGACACACCACAATTAGTTTAAATGAAAAATATAATAATATTGTTTAATACGATAGTTATCACATATTTGTTAGAATAGAGAAAGTGAACAAGACAAACTGAATTATGAAAACATGGTTTAAACATGTGTATATAAATAATTTTTTAGTGACTAATTAATTATAAATAAATGGAAATATTTTTCTAAAAATCCATTTAAATGTATAGAAGTGTGTTTTAAACCAATAAATAAAATAAAATAATGTTATTCAATTATATTAATGAAATATATATAAATTTATTTATTATATTTAATTTATTTTTTAATTGTCATCTTATTTGTTTTCTAGACACAATACAATAAGAAATCCAATTTTACAAACATAAGTATTATTTTAAAAGGTAGATTGGCTTCCTCTTGATGGGAAACCTATTTTAATTTTTTTTTGACACTTTTATATATTATATATATCAAAATTGGATTTATTTTTTAAATTATTAATATCACAATTATATTAGGGTATACAGTTCATATTTTTCTGAATATTTCAATTTTTTGAATAATAGTTAAAACACTACATTGTAGTTAAAAATAATATTTCTTTTAAATAATTGTTGTAAATTTAAAATATTTTTAAATAAATTATAGATCAATAATAAAATTGTTAATAAAATGAAGTTCATTGGAATATATTTAATTTTAAAATAATATATAATTTTTTTTTTGATATTTTGAATGTCGTTTTTTCCCACTTCTCGCCACATCTACATGATTATTGTCAACACAATTTATCCACTTCTATGAATTGAAATATAAAAAATAGAAATAGAAAATTGTATGAAGAATAAACATTTTGGTCAAAAACGATCAACTTAATTTTTCTGAATAGTAATATTAGTATTTCATTTTCCACGGTTATGGGTAAATTTGGTAATTAAGGGTAAAAATAATATTTTAATATTATAAAATTACTCCCAAACATTTTTAAATATTATTGTATGATGGTTTATATAACAAAGTCAATCATCGGTGAAAATTATATCATTTTTAAGACACCGGGAAAAGAATAAGACATTTATAATATTTGATTAATGATATGTAAAAAATGTCATTATCAAAATTTTAATAAGTAAATTATTTTAAATATATATTTATAGAGAAGAAAAATTTCACTATTAATTCTAAAACTGAAATATAAAATATTTATCTACATAATGGTACATTATTTATGAATTATTTACAGTAAATTACTTTATTTAATGTTGAAATAATGATGCTATAATAATTGATTTATTAAAGGATAAATCAAATAAATGATATTAATAATAAAAAAATAAATATAATTTAAAATATTTTATTCCATACATGAAATTTATGGATTAATTATAATTTTTTTAGAGTAATTGAATATGTTTTTTATGGAATCATGTTTTTATGAATTATTTAAAAAGGTAAATTATTGAATAGTTTCAAAATTGAATTTTAGAAAAATTAAGAAAAAATATTTTATTAAATGATATACTATTCCGAAACATGTAAAAATAATCCAACTAATTGGGGTATATATAAAAATTTCATCAAGTACACATTCATTTTCTGTTTGACATGTTATGTTAATTATATTAACCATCAATGTGTAAATTATTTGATAAAACAAAAAGTGTTAAAAGTTATTAAAAAAAGAGAAGTATTAAAAAATTATCAAAACATTTATAATTCTAATTTAATGAAGAAATTTTGACCTAAAATTATCCTATATTCGAAAAAATTATTTGGGGCCATTATTAGTTGAACATGAATTTATATTAATTTTATATTTTTAAAATTCCAAGAATGGCCTAACCCTCTATAATAAATAATAACTCATTAATCACTATTATGTAAACATTAAATAGAACATGTCTCATCACATATCCACTCAAAAACCTATTTACAATAAATCCCCACATTCTTGAGGCATTAGTTTAGGTATTACCTCTTCCTTTGAGGTGTTATGTTGTTAATCAATGGTGATCATCCAAAGGAAAGGTAACAAATTTAATTAGGTGTTTTATATGATTTCATCATCATCATCAATAAAATATCTTTCAAAAATGATGAAATAATAAATATAGTATATTTTATATGCTGAGATGATATTATTTTAATATTATCACCTAAATCCATCTCTGATTCCATCAAATGGATAATGAATTAATCGTTTGTGTGTATGTGTGAATTATCATCTCCACGAACTCATATAATTTGTTTTCCTTAATCGTATCTCAACACTAGTTATAATGATGGAATTAATGTTAATATGTGATATTCAGGATATATTTATCATTAAATGATAAATATATATTAATTATTATCTTACATTCCATTCACATAAAAATAATAATGTTGTTCATGTGTACGTGTGAAATGTCTCCTCCACAAAATGATGTGATTAATTTTTAATCTTGGAAACACATGATAAATATATATAAGTATATTTAAATGATTAATGGGATTTTAATTATATTTCAATAATTATTGAATGATAATATAATAATTACCTTCTTTCGATAAATGACCAATGAAAATTTGAAATGTTACTCATGCGTTTGTATGGTCGACTGTCTCCGTGATTATAACATTGTTCATTTTTCATATCCATAAATAATTGTATTGATTAAAAATTATAATTGATGTATAAAATTTATTATAATTTCATTAATATTATTCTGTAGATTTTGGAATTATGACCATTTTGACTTTACATATCACTATAGAGTCAGTTTGGACTCGAGTAACGAATATTGAAAAAGATCCCGATATGAAGATAAATAATTAATTATTTCTTATAACAAAAACAATCCATATAAAATGAATAGTAAAATTTAGAATTTTTTTCATTCAATTAAATAATTAAACGATGATTATTATTTTGGAAGATGAATATTATACATGATTAGTCGGACTCAAGTTAAGGAATTTTTTGACTAAAACCATCTTTTTAAATCTTATATTGATTTATTGTTATTGATAATTCTGTTTGAAGTTCATGTTTTCAAAATGGTTTTTATGAATTTATTTCTATGAAATGAATATTTAAAATTTGGAATATTTTTAAGGGACATTATATTAATAACCACTTTTAGAGTCCCTCTTTCAACTTTATTTACAATATCCAAATGAAATGTTCTATTTATCATATCAATTATGAATGGATTTTCTCACATTTATTTTTCTTTAATGTTTTCATGATACATTTAATGTTTTTATTCTTCCTTTACAAATTAATTTTTTTTTCAAATGGTGTTTTTTCATTTTTCAAAGTGAAAATTTGTAAAAATGAAACTTGATTTCAATGTGGTAAAGTTAATTTTTTTAATTGATTATTTATGTGTTCTGATTATGCTTAGGTTCAGGCGAATTTATTATTACTACATGTGGATACATGACAATACATGGGTGTGTGAGCCCATAATAACTCTCCAATCCATTGGGTAATGATATATAGTTAACTTGTTTGTTTCTACTAAGGTATTGTGGGAATATATTGTGATGGTTATTTCAAATGTTACCATGATCGTTTCTCCATATATCGTCATGAAAGATACAATGTAATAATACTATGGATACAACAAGTTACCTTTATGTTTTTTATTGATATTGAGTGTTATTGGAATCATATAATTTCATGAGTTAAGAAAACGATTTTATGTTTTATTGGGTGAAAACTATAACTTTGTTAAATGGTTTTCATGAGTTTATATGTATTCATGGAATATAAGTTTATTTATATTATGTCCCTTACTAAGATTTTTTTCACATACCATGTTTTAAAAATCATACATAGGTCATAATATTGGAAATCACAATGAATATTTCATGTCATAAGAAAATTATTGAAGTTGTGTCTCTAAAAGAATTCATGTTCATAAAAAAGGTTTTCTTTCGTGAAAAAATATTATACTGAGTATAAGTGTCCATATGTAATGTATGGTCTTAAATTTATGGATTTTTTCCAAATTTTCAAAAAATGAAAAATTAAATTTTCATCTAATGTTTTTTCTAGTTTAAAAACAAAATAATAAGTAATGCTTAATTTTGGGTCCTTACATATGTTCTTACATTCCGTTTAGATGAAAATGATATTGGATTTCATGCGTACGTGTGAACTATGACCTCCATGAAAAAATGTGATTAATTTTTCTTCACCATATGAAATATAATATATATAAGTATATATAAATTATCAATATGGTTGTAATGATATGATGATCATTCTAGAAAGATAAATTGGAAATTACCTTCTTTTCAAAATAATCATTGAAAAATGGAAACATTACTCTTGCGTACATTTGGACTGTCGTCGCCATGATTATAATTTTGTTAATTTCACATAAAAGTACATAAATGGTTTTATTTTTAATTATAATTGCTATAAAAAGGATATTATTGTGTCATGATTATAATTTTTTATATGAATAAATCATGACCACATAGACTATTGACAGTATACCAAAGTCATCCTGAACTCAGGTACTGAATATTGAAAAAACATATGACGCAAGATAAAATAATTATAAAATTGATAAAAAATGGAAATAATTGATATAAATGGGATAATTAACTTGAAAAAGGTTTTCAAGAAAGTACAAATTATCCTATAGTTATTATTTAAGATGATATATAACGTATGAGATGAGTTAGACTCGAGTTAAGGGACTTATTCTTAATCTCTTTTAATTGAGGAACATTTTTATGTTATAAAACACCTTATTTTAAAAGGATTATAATAAATCCCATGAATTTTAATTTCATTTTTTGGTTTTAAAAAACTAATCTTTCAATATAGAGTGTCTAAATTTCTTTTAAAAATGAAAAAAATATGTGTTCTAATTTATACGGCGATAATGTCTTCTCCATCGTCCAAAATGTTATTTGACATTTGACTACCTCTTAAGCATTATTGTTTTAAAATAAAAATTAAATCCCATATTACTTTTTTTTGTATTTCCTTACTAAAAATGGTTTTTAAAACATATTTATTAATTCAAAATTATGAAATTATTCATTATGATTTTAATGGAAAATTTATGACTGAAATACTGATCTTTTCAATCTTTTATGTGTTTTAATTATATAATGGTACTTTGAAATTTGACTGGTGGTTACATGATAAACGAATGATGGGTGGTTCTATGATAGAAAATGTATGGGTGGTTACATTATAACCTCCAATGATTTAGGTATAGAAGTCAACCATATGCTTATTCTATTTTTTAAGAGTGGCATGCATTGAAGTCAATTGTATGGTTATTACATTTAAGTATATTATTGTCCCAATTTATCTTTATTTGTTATAAATGCATGATATTGATTTTATGGTAATATTATTATTAATAAAGGTTATGAAATGATATCTATTTAAATAACTTATTTACATCTTCATAATGGTGAAAAATATATCGTTTTGAAAATGTATTCATGTTTTATGTGTATTCACTACACTATCATTTTTCTATCATTGTGAATCCCTTACTGAGACTTTTATTCTCATTCCATATTTTAAAAAGTTTTTCACGTCATTTTATGGATAATAAATACAAGGATGATATTAAAGGAAGAATTTTTATTGTTCAATATGAAAATAAACCATGATTCATTTTAAATTATTTTTCATTTACAAGAAAATTGGTTATTGAGTTAAAGTGTCTACATTATTCGATTATAGTTGTTATATAGGACTTATGAGTTAATTATCTAATACTATAATCCTAAAAATACCTTTAATGTGAATGAATGTAAAATTCAGGAATTGACTTAACATTAGGTAATGTTTCAGGTTGGGTCCTTATACTATATGTTTGGAAATCTACAAAAACTATAATGCACGTAGGGATGATATGAATTTATTTATATTGGTATTGGATGAACCAAATATTTCTTGGAGAGCATAGAAAATATGAGATGGTTTTTCCTTTTATAAGGAGGGGAGAAGAATACAGGAAATTTCTTAATGTATTAAATTAATATAAATTTATATTCTAGTTATAATGGATCCATATATGTATAACAAGTGTCTAAGAAGATTATGAGTAAAAATACTAGAATTAAAATAAATTTACATGATTTGATTATTGTTTCACTCTTATGTTTTTGTTTTGACACTTTATAACACTTTTTAAATTTATCTAGATAATAATGTTTTTTATAATTTAGGGGTAAATATTTTAATTATAGAAGAAAAATTATCCCATAAATTGAACGCGGATTATATTTTGAACCATATAATTATATGTTTACAAAATATATGATTTTTAAAATTTTATTTAATTAATAAAATATTATTTATTATAAAATAACATTAATTTTTTTTGAAAATATTCATTTAATTTGTCATTGAAAAAAATGGGATAAAATGAATGAAAATACAATCAATAAAAACAACCCTAAAAGGTTTATTTATCAAAAAAATCATTAAAAAGTAATTAAATTAAATTATATAACATTCATGATTTTTAAGAATCATTTATTTTACATTAATATAAATTCAATTAATATTATATCAGTGTGGTGAAAAATTTAATGAAATTATTTCATCACTTAACAGTACTAATAAATTACCATGTTAAGAAATTATATTATCTTTCAAATAAAAAATTTGAAAAAAAACATAAACTTTTAATCCCTTTCAAAAAAAATATTGTTATTAAATGAAATAAAGTGATATTTTTTACTTTATATTTTACTAAAATATTTTAATGATCTAAATGAAATAAATATAGAACTATGTATACATTTTATAAAAATAGATTGAAATATCCAAATTATAATCATCCAATAAGAAATATTCAATTATTAGGGTAATTGTTTGGTCCTTATATTATTATTTTGAACGTTTGGTTCCTGATTTTCACTTACTGTGTTCACAATTATTTAATATTGTTACTATTAATAATGCACAAAAAATAAAAGGTATATAGTTAGAAAAAGTTTCCTAATATTTCTAATTATTGATTCCATTTTCCATCATTTAATTTGTATGTATTTTATATGTTAATTTGATATTATAATACAAAACAAAACAGAAAATAGTTTTTTTATAAAATGTGTTTTTAAGGCAAAAAATGAACTTATATGAAAATGATGTATAATAACTATCCATATTACATTATATATAAATATTACATTTTTATAAAATTATAATTACTAACGTACTTTTGAAAAGTTAATTATAATTTAAAAACAGATATTTTTTCACTCTTTATTGACAAATCATTTTTTTAGAAATATCCCAAAATATCAACCTATGAAAATTTTGATTTTATGATTTAAAAAAATATATTAATATTCTAAAAGTTATATTCTAGATGTGTACTAAATTAAATATAATGTTTTCTCAAAAAAATAAACAAAATATATTTTTGAGTGATTCATATGTTTAAAAAATAAAATGAATTTACTAATTATTTAATTCTTATTTTCAAGGAATCAATCAATACATTTTTATGGATTAAGATATATATATATATATATATTATAATGTTTTTATTAATATTCATACACAGTAATTTAATTTCTTGGTTATAGTGGTCATATTTAAATAACAATATTTCATGGTTTCATTATGGTCTATGTTGTGAGTCATATACACTAACCAACTTAATGTTCTGCTTTTTAAAATATTGGGGTGTTACATTGTGGAACGGATTCAAGAATCATTATCCTATAAAGATAAAATCCCAAAGAAATAGAACCAAATCATCATCATTATAATTGTATTTACAATGTTATGTAATAATTCATAGAAACTAAAATTAGTGGTAGTTTGTTTGATAACATCATTAAGAAATCA
This sequence comes from Viscum album, assembly GCA_963277665.1. Lineage (NCBI taxonomy): Eukaryota > Viridiplantae > Streptophyta > Magnoliopsida > Santalales > Viscaceae > Viscum > Viscum album. Next base: position 962,080,051 of record OY728133.1, on the reverse strand, counting down.
TCTATTCAGGGAAAAATCTTTACATCACAACTTTTATTCATCTATATGAATGTTTTTGGTCATCCATCCTTGTTTCAATTATCATACACCCCATAATATAATGATTACCTTGATAAATATTCTTAGAATAATTTGTATGATGTCATCAATAGGTTCATTCTGAAGGTAACATGTCTTGTGGATCCTTCTATACAATAGTACATCCTAGTATTTTATTTAATTTTTTCTCTGCTAGATTTTTTATTTACTAATGGAACTGAACCAATTTCATTCATAACATAGTTCATGTCATGACATCAGACATTATATATCATGTAACACAACTCTTCAACAATAACATTATACAATTTTTCTATATATACACATCATTTATCTATATCTAGTACACTTGATCTATTGAAGATAGATGAGTATTTTTTTCCACATTTAAAAACATATATTACATAAAGCATCACTATCTTGTTCAAAACCCATATTTACCATATTCAATTTTTAAATTTACATAAGCCACGTAAAACATTAATTACCTTTACGCAATGCATATTCTACCACTATGGTGGTGATTTAAATTTTCTCTCTAATAATATTATCTGTATTTATACTTATTTCTATATTATTTATGATAATGTAAAAACTCATTTATTTAGAATTAAAAAAATGTCCATACAGTAACTTCAGTAACAATCTATTCAATGAAATTTATCCAGAAAGCAGTGTTTTTTAATCTACATCGAGATATATATGTATAAGAACCTACATTGCATCGTCTCATTTAGGTGATATTTATTCTGTGATATTCCATTGATAATCGAGATCTCCAAATATCAATATCTCCCATCATTTTCTCCATATAGGATCATTATCTTTTTCATGATATTAAAAACAGTGAAGATTTTTTTTGAATTATCTGACTTTATAAGAATTTTTATTAACTATGTTAAATAATTTTCTAATTTAATCTGTAATCATCATAAAAAACATTAGAGATTTCTAGAAACTATTTTTCACATAGTTCAAAAATTCATTGTAAAAATTACATGATCAAAAAATATATATTTTTTACATTAAAAAGTATCATCAATCTAACCCTTCACATTTTTTTGAAACATTCACACACCACTTTTAATGACACATGTTTTTCACTATTATTTTTTAAAACTATTTTATTATACTTTTAATCATTTATCAAATCATATATTTTTTAATATATAACATTATGACACCACACAACATTATAAAGTATTGTTTATTATTTTATTCTGTCCCTAAATGATAGGAATCTTTTCATGTTATGGTAAACTCCCCATAATTTCATTTAGTTATTTTTTGCTATCAAATTTTTTAGAATCCATAGAATCAGTTTCATTTAAATATAATTTTACTTATATTTTTAATTGGATTCATACTCTACCCCATAGATAATATAATCCAATTATTTGTGGGGAATTTTATAAGTACTTTAAGAAGTGTTTGTTTGAGGATTCAAATGAACTCAATGACTAAATTCCAAAAATATTTCTCTTCACATAGACTTCATGAAAACGACAGTAATTTTAAATTTTATTAAAAATATTCAAGAATAATATCTCCTCAAAAAACACTATTTTCACAACCCGCCTTCACCAGAAGGAGGGAAGGGTCACCATATTTTAAAGCCCTTCCTTATTTATGTTGAAGGAGAAATAATGACCCCTAAAACCCGCCTTCTATAGGTCCCAAAGTGGCGAATAGAACCAAGGGTATAGAAATCACACACAAATGGAAGGAATTACCCTTTTTGTTTGAATAGGATCAAGAGATAAGATGATAAAGCCCAACAACACCAAAACTGAATGAAAATAAATGCCAAAAGTAATCTATTCCCACATGCATGTTCAAAAGTAAAAGATACATGATACAAGAACTGCAAAGATAATGTACCAAAAGAAATAAAAACGCCAACAACAACTTCCCCAAAGTTCCATTCTAGTATGGTCCCATACGATCCCCAAAGTCCTCTTGGAAACCTGAATTTAGTTTTATATACATAGGGTGAACATACAAGTATACTCAGTAAGGAAAAACAAAATTCTCTCATGCACAAGTGGGGAGATGTACTAAAGTCCCATGAGAAACAGACAACCAGACACCTAACAGGAGATCTAACCACCCAAGCCTCAATAAGGCACACTCACCAAATAACGCAAGTCAAGTAATATATAATAAAAACAAATAAATTTTTGGGTACTCTACGCCAGTTTCCCACTAGTTATGGAAGTCATCCTATGCATCGAACCATTCCCGCCATTCTCATCACAGTCCCACTGCCACACTTCTCCCACACACACCTGGGCCATAACTGTCACACGTAACCATTCCTGCAAACACCTAGGCCAGAACAACCACCGCCACGCCCAAAGACACTTAGGATAGAGGATTCAAAGCCATGCCCAAACACAACTGGGCCTCATCTCGAAGACACTTGGGAAACCACCTACCCGCACACACTTGGTCCAACCACCACACCACGCCGCCCGAAGGTTATTGGGCTAATAATGGACTTTAGGCCATCACAGCCTGCCCAGAGATACTTGGCATATCCTTGTAAGGGAGGAGAAAAGAGCTAATAACCATCCACTAATAGAAGTATTGGGGAAAACAACCTCCCCCATGAAATCAGGGTGTTTGGAACTAAGTTCTCAACTTGGTTGGGGCGCCAATAAGAAACAAAAAACAACAAGTATATGTATAGGTAACAATTACTAACATATTTTTCGGTTTTTCTTTAACCGACTTAAAGAACACAAACATAACCCATGTCCACATCACTACTCACACCAAACAAAACCCATATGCCCCATTTTCTTTCATGTTCAGTAATGATGTTTAAATAAGATTCTGCACCTACTTGGGAAACTAGAAGGCATAAGCACAAGTCAAGGAAAGCAAAAAATCAAGCATCAACTACATCATCCACAACTGGTCCTCTTGTAGAGTCACAACATCATAAGGGATAAGAGAAACCTCAAAGTACTGGAAGCAAAGGAAACCCCGAGACACTACCCCATGTCCCCCCTCAAATGGTTTCTCATTAACAGATGATTCCACCACAATTTGTGATATAAACAAAGTAACCACCCGGTCATAAAATTCATAACCACTAAATCCATATCAATAGGTGATCCCATCCTCATCCACATTACCCAGCAAATGGCCTGTGAATGAAAAAAAAACTACACCACTACCACAAACAGAAAGCAGGCCCATTCTGGTATTTTCAGATTTATAAGATTTAACACACTCCATGATTTCAATTTTTGTGCCTTAAACGGGGTTATCATAGAAGGGATTGATCCTGGTGATTTCATTTTATTTCACCGGATATACGTGATTAACCAAATTCCTTTTCACAGCATGATTTCACAACTACAAAATAAGCCATTTAAAACATCATCGGGGGTTCATTAGTGCAAATAGAAAGACCACCAACGACAATAATTTTCAGTAGGCATAAGCCAGCACAATTTAGAAATCATTAGTCGAAAGATAGAAACAAGGAAACATCATCGGCCACATCCCTCCAATTTTATTCTTTAGAATTAGTTTATATCTTTATTAGGGCTTGGTTCATCCAATTCTACAGAACACATAGCACACCCACCCTGAACGATACACAAAAAGGAGAGATGATGGATATATTCCCTACCTGTTGATCAATGATCGAAGTTTATCTTTATGCTGCTAGGAACAGGGGATGCGCAAAACTGCAGGCACAGGGAACCAAGAACGAGAAGACGAAGAGATGAATCGATCAGAGGGTGATCGATAAAAGAAACCTAAGTGGTACCCTTTTAGTTTATAAGAGCATGTGATGGTTGAGATAAGGACGCAAAACTGAGTAAGGAGTGGGGTGTTAGGTTGAATTCACGCCCCTCCACGTCATTAAAGGTCGGGCGGTTTAAACTGACGCACACAGTAGGTTAATTCGTTAAATATTTAATTAGATGACATTTATGGGCTATGCTAGGCTTTAAAAAAAGCATAATGTGGTCATAATAAGGTTTAAAACACAAAAGGGAGGCGCTACTGGAAAAACCCTGTGGGGGTAGGTGAGGGCCACCGGTAGCTGAGAGCCACCGGTGGCTGCCAGCCACCAGTAGCCGCTCTACCGGTTGGCTGCAGCGACCGGTAGTCGTGCTACCGGTAGGCTGAAGCAAACGTTAGCCGAGCTACCGGTCGGCTCCAGCGTCTTGTAGACCGAGATACTGGTAGGTTGTGGCTACTGGTAGACTGAGCTACATGTAGGCCTGTTACCGGTAGACTAAGGCTACCAGTAGGCCTACTGTTAGGTCAAACGTCACACAGAATCCCAGACTACCCAGAACAACCAACATCATATTTTTCCCTATGCAATGGACCTCCAAGAACCCGGTCCATTACATCAGATACCTCTCAACTGATTCTCATCCTCGAGAATCAAAACAACCCAGAAGGAAAGAGAGGGTCTGAAGAACCACCTCAATAGATACCACTCAGGACTGATCCTCATTGTTAACTAAGAACACCTTACTATCAAGAACCAAGCAATATACCATGACAAATTCCCATCCATGTGGGTTGGGGAGTCTCTTCTCACCTGTCAAGATACAATCCACTTTGGGCGGCACTGAATCGCCCACACGAGTTTAATCACATCCACCTTAGTTCATCTTGATTAGGGGTCGGATCCTCCCCCATCAACATGACTTTTCACACAACTATATAGAGGGAAGAAAAACCACATAATTCATAAACAACAAGGTAAAAAGATAAACTACAACAAGTATAAACAGAACAACACAAAGCTCAAAACAACTCTGGGTACTGGGCACGCATATGTTCTTCCCTCTCCCATGTACTCTCATCAATCCCACCATGTATCCATAACACCTGAACCAAGGGAATGGTTTTCCCATGAAGCACCTTCTACTTGTGATCCTCGATCATCACTGGTCTTTCCACAAAGGTCATGTCGTCCTCGATGTAAAGATGTCCCTAGTAGAGGATGTGTGAATCATCGTGAAGATACTGACGGAGCTGGGAAACATGGAATACATCATGTATCCTCAGTAGCAGCGGTGGTAGCGCTAGATGATAGGCTACTTCGCCAACCCACCACAACAATTAGAAGGGTCCAATGAACCTAGGAGAATGCTTACTCCCCTTGTTGAAACTCCTTTTTCCATGCTGAGGGGAGACCTTCAAGAACACGTGGTCTCCAATCTCAAACTCCAAGGGCCTCCTCCTGTTATCAGCATACGACTTCCTCTGGTCATGGTCCGCCTTCATCCTTTCACGTATAAGAAGATCCTTCTTCATCGTGATTTGCACCACCTCCAGGCCAAGGATGCCCACCTCTCCGACTTCGGTCCAACACACATGTGAGAGGTATGGCCGCTCGTAAAAGGCTTAAAATGGTTCCATACCAATGGTAGAGTGATTGATATTATTGTAGGGAAACTATACCAGGGGAAAGTATCGCACCCACAATCCTCTTGAGTCCACAAAACATGCCCGCAGCATATCCTCTAAGGTCTGGATGGTTTGATCTATCTTTCCATCTGTTTGGGGATGGAAAGCAGTGCTATGATGTATCTGGGTGCCAAAAGCATGCTTCAATCCTCTACAGAATCGTGAGGTAATCCATGTATCCCTATTTGAGTATATGGACCTCATAACTCCATGCAACTGCACCACCTCATCCACATACCTTCGTTATAAAGCATCTACTGCACTTGACTCCTTGATCGCCAAAAAGTGATCCGATTTCGTCAACCGGTACACTACCACCCAGATGGCTTCGTATCCCCCTCGGACCATGGGTAGTACCGTGAAGAAATCCATCGAGATGTCATCCCACTTCCACTCGGGGACATCTAGAGACTTCAGTAGGCCGCCTGGAACTCGGTGTTCGGCCTTCACTTGATGACACACTGAGAACTTGGACACATACTCTACCACTGCTCACTTTACTACGGGCCACCACAATTGTCTCTTCAGTCCCTAGTAAATCGTGGAAACTCCCGAGTGTACTGATAGAGGTGATTTGTGGAACTCACTAAGAACCTTGCCACGCATCGCCTCTGGAATAGACAGATTTCCCTAGAAAAGCATCTTGTTCTAACCATACTCCGTCCACAATTCCAGAGAATTCCTCTGGTCAACTCGGTCATGCATCACTTCGCACTCTGGGTCTCCCCACTAAGACTCCTCCACTTGTTGCAATATAGAAGAATACACAGTCATCTGATACAGGAAACCTCTACCGCTATCCATCCTCACATCCAGGTGCAAGGTAGCCAACTCCTCCATCGCCTTCCATGTGTCTTCCGACTCTCGGACCGCATCCTTCTGCATCCTCCTACTCAAGTCATTGTCCACAACATTCCCTTTCACCTTAGTGTAATAAATCTCGAAGTTGTAATCCTGGAGAAACTCTACCAACCTTCACTACCGCATGTTTAAGTCCCACTGGGAGAAGATATAACTCTAATTTTTGTGATCTGTGAAGACGAAAAAGCGTTTTCTGATGAGGTAATGCTGCCATAACTTTAGCGCAAAAACGACCACATCAAGCTCCAAGCCATGGGTGGCATAATTACGCTCATGAGGGCGTAGCTTCCTAGACCTATAAGAGATCACCCCTTGTCATTGCATCAGAACACATCCTAGGACTTGCCCTGAAGCATCATAGAACACTTCGTATGCCGCCCCTTCATCTGGTAGCCTCAGAACTGGGGCACTAAACAACTTATCCTTCAGATAGCTATAGGCTACCTCGCACTGCTCCCTCCACATGAAAACCTGATCCTTATTGGTCAAGGCTGTCAAAGGGTCTGTAACTCAAGAAAAGTTTGGTACGAACCTCTGATAGTAACCTGCCTGCCTGAGGAAACTACGAATCTCTACTACATTCTTTGGTGCTACCCAAGAAACAACTGCATAAACCATTGATGGATGCACCGCTTCCCTCCTATCAGACACCACGTTCCCGAGGAGGTGCACTTCTCGCGTCCATAACTTTCATTTTGACAACTTACCATAGATTAGATACTGTCGGATGTCCTCCAGAACTGTCCTCAGGTGCTCCATGTGGTCCTCCTCAAACCTTGAATAGATCAGGATATCATCGATGAACACAACTACGAACTGGTCCTAGTACTCCCGGAAGATGGAGTTCATAAGCCCCATGAACACAGCCGGGGCATTCGTAACACCAAAAGGAATGACTACAAACACGAAGTGTCCATATCATCATATGAAAGTTGTATTAAGGATTTTTCCCTCTTTCACTCTCAACTGGTGATACCCAGATCGTAGGTCAACCTTTGAGAACCATCCTTCCCCTTTCAACTGGTCGAAAAGATCGTCTATCCTCGGAAGAGGATAGAAAATCTTGATCATCACCTGATTCAGCCTCATGTAGTCTATGCACAACATGAGACCGCCATTAGCCTTCTCTGAGAACAAGACTGGAGCACCCCATAGTGACACACTCGGTCGAACATAAACCCTCTTCATCAGATCATCAATCTGAATCCTCAGCTCCAGCAGCTCTGAAGGTGCCATCCGATAAGGATCCATCGAAATCGGACGGGCACTAGGCTGCAAGTCTATACCAAAATAGATATCACATCTAGGGGGTAGAGTCATTACCTCCTAAGGAAATATTTCCATAAACACACTGACGATTCCTGGAACCTCCACCATCTCAGCATCCAATGACCCTACTGATAGCCCGGCTAACAAGGAGAGGAGGAGTTCCTTCCGCCTGCTGCCCATCTGACTGCTCCGTTCACTGGTGAAAGTAACACGTGGGCTGTCAAATTCTGAGAACACACCCCTTACTTAGAAGAAGTCAATGACAGCACACAGATAGAATAGCTAGTAGACGACTACGGTGACATCGTATGGATGTATCTGTAGGTGTAGTAGATCCTTGACAAACTTATGTGGCCCTAACATCAGTCTGCATTCTTGAAAAACATATAACAAGTCGGTCTGACCTCCGACTAGTGTGCTCAGCATCAGGGGAACTGGAAGTGTCTCAGCATCTATACCCAAGGCACGTGCTAGACTGGGTGCGACAAAGGAGTGTGAATCTCCGGTATCTAACAAGGCATATGAAAGGGTGCTAAACAAACTGATCATACCTAGAACGACCTCCGGCCCTACTGGAACTACTGACTCTGGGGCGTGCAACTGTCCACGCCCAGCTACTCTGCCCCTTGGCTGTCGGCCACCTCCCCGACCTGGCCCCTGTCGAGGTCCCTGAGGAGCACCCTGAGGTCATCCTCCTCGTACAACATCTTCCCTCAATGGAGTGGGAGCTCGCTGCCCCTATTGCTGCTGCTGGAAAGGCCTAGCTGGAAGCAGCTGCCAGGGCGGGTTCTGGGCCTGTCCGCCACCACCGTACTGTACTCAGTCCGAGCACTGATTCAGGGGATGTCCATGGCTCCCAAAGATGAAGCACCTACATACCGGGGCTGAAGGAAAAGGGAGAGGACCAGGGGACAAGAACTAAAACTGTTGCGGCCTACTCCCTGCTGGTCTGAACCTGGAGGGTCCTAACGCTATAGTCCTGGAGTTGATGGCCTTCCCATTCGATGGTCCCAGATGGATCCACTCTCATGACACACGTCCTAGATCGTGCATCCTCTCCACCACTTTTTCCTTCTTCTGGACCTCCAAGTAGGTCGGGAGGGTAAGGGGGGGAATATCATATTGGTGGGAGGGTTAGAGCGCCTCCTCTAAACGTCTTTCCCTAGACTCCTCCTCGAGAAATAGGTCTAGAGAAAAACGTAGGAGGTCCTTGAACTAGATTCCCAGCTCCCTCACTGACATACTCCTCTACTGGAGGGAGAGTATCTCCTGTCTCTTTTCCGCCTTCATCGTCGAAGAGAGGAATTCCGCCCGGAACTCCCTCTCGAAATTAGCCCATGCCACCTCAGCCTCTTTCCTCTCCCCCAGGTAAATCTTCCACTATTGACGCGCTGCTCCCTGCATCTGGATGATGGCCAGAAAAACCCAATACTCAATCGGGGCCCGAATAAGGACGAAATCTATCACTACCCTCTCTCGCCAGCCTTCTGTCATCATGTTAGATTTGCTACCTTCATTCCTCTCGAGGGTCTGTCGCTAGAAGGCCTAAAGCATCTTATTCCATTGGTCGTCCTCCTCCTCCCAATAATCTCTCTCCTGATCAGCCAAGGTAGTCTCATGGGCCTTGATTTCCCCTACTACATGTGATCTCTTCCCAGGATTCATAGCTACAAGGTAAACAAAAATGCCTAAGCACATGTAGTGCAGAATATTGTTCTTAAAATTTTCTAAATTTTCATATTGATTTGAATTCCCAAAATACTCATGAAACACGAGAAAAAAAGTCATTATGATGCATGTAACATTCCTAGGGTCTTTTCCCTGCAATTACCATGGCCTCACATGGTCATTCGGTAGGTCCAGAGTCCATGCATCCTATCACTGGGGGGGGCTAAAATCTAGTGTCCTAGCCGGTCATCCCAGGCCAAATTCATACACCAAGTCACCCAAAATTGTTTCCCAACCATCACATGAAATACTCATTGTGCCTAACTATAGACTATATCCTATCTCTCATCCTTCGCCTTTGATTCTGTTCTATCGCAACCTGCCTTCACCAGAATGAGTGAAGGGTAAGTAGATTGCCATGCCCTTCTTTTTTTATGTTGAAGTAGAGACAATGACCCCCGAAACCTGCCTTCTATAGGTCCCGGAGTGGCGACTAGAACAAAGGGTATGGAAATCACACAAAAATGGAAGGCATTACCATTTTTGTTTGAATAGTATTGAGAGATAAGATGATAAAATCCAGCAACACCAAAACTGAAAGAAAAGTAAGGAAAAAAGTAAACCATTCCCACATGCGTGTTCAAAAGTAAAAGATACAAGATACAAGACCTCCAAAGATAAAGTACCGAAAATAATAAAAATGAAATTAGAAACTACCCCAAAGGTCCGCACTAGTACGGTCCAACACGATCCCCGAAGTCCTCCTGGAAACCGGAAAGCAGTTTTCTATACGTAGGGTTAGCATACAAGTATACTCAGTGGGGAAAAACCGAAGACTCTCATGCACAAGTGAGGAGACGTACTAAAGTCCCATGAGAAACAGACAACCAGACACCTAAAAAGGGAACTAACCACCAAAGCCTCACTAATGCACAATACTTAAATAAATAGAGTCAATTAATATATAATAAAAGCACATCGATGTTTGGGTAACCCACACCACTTTCCAACTGGTTATTGAAGTCATCTTACACATCGAACCAATCCCGCCATTCTCATCACAGTTCCACTGCCACACTCCGCCCGCACACACCTGAGCCATAAATGTCACACGTAAGTACGCCCGCAAACACCTAGGCCAGAACAACCACCGCCATTCCCAAAGACTCCTAGGATAGAAGATCCATTACCATGCCTGAAGACACCTGGGCCTCATCTCGAAGACACATTGGAAACCACCTGCCCGCACACACCTGGTACAACCAACACACCACCCCGCCCGAAGGTTCTTGGGCTAATAATGGTCTTCAGGCCATCACAGCCTGCCCGAAGATAGTTGGGATAATCGGGAATGGGAGTAGAAATGAGCTAATAACCATCCACTAATAGAAGTGTTAGAAAAAACAACCTCCCCCATGAAATGGTGGTGTTCGGCACTAAGTGCAAAACTTGGGTGGGGTGAGAATAAGAACTAGAAAACTACAAGTATATGTATAGGTAAAAAGAACTCACCAAAGTTTCAGTTTTTCTTCAGCCAGCTTAAAGAACACAAACAACTCCCATGTCCGTGTCACAACTCACACCAAACAAAACACATATATCCCATTTTCTTTCAGGATCATTAATGATGTGTAAATAAGTTTCTGCAATGACTTGGGCATCTAGTAAGCATAAGCAGAAGTCAAGGAAAGAAAACAGTCAAGCATCAACTATAACATCCACACTCGGTCTTCTTGTCAAGTCAGAACACAAAAGGGATAAGAGATCCCTCAAAGTACTGGAAGTAAAGGAAACTTCGAGACATTGCCCCGTGCCCCCCCCCCCAAATGGTTTTTCATCAACATAGGATCCCACCCCAATTCGTGATATAAACAAGGTAACCACTCGGTCTTAAAATTCACAACCACTGAATCCATATCAAAAGGGGATCCCCTCCCCACCCACATCACCCAGAAAATGACCCGTGAAGGAAACAAAACCCCCAGACCACCACAACCAACACAAAGCAGGCCCATGCTAGTATTTTTAGATTTATAAGATTTTACACACTCCATGATTTCAATTTTTGTGCCTTAACCGGGGTCATTACAGAAGGGATTGATCCTGGTGATTTCAATTTATTTAGCCAGATATACATGATTAACCAAATTCTTTTTCACATCACGAATTCACAACTACAAAATAAGCCATTTGAAACATCAACATGGGTTCATTAGTCCATAGAGAAAGACCACCAATGACCATGATTTTCAGTAGGCGTAAGCCAGCGCAATTCAGAAATCATTAATTGAAAGATAGAAACAGAGCAACATCATCGGTAACATCCCTCCCATTTAATTCATTAGAATCATTTTATATCTTTATTAGGGTTTGATTCATCGAATTCTACAGAAACTGTAGGACACCCACCCCGCATGATACACAAAAAGGAGAGATGATTGATATATTCCTTATTTTTTGATCAATGATCGAAGTTTATCTTTACATCACCTGGGATAGTGGACGCGCAGAACTGCAGGCTCTGGAACTCAAGAATAAGAAGACGAACAGGTGAATCGATCAGAGGGTGATCGAGAAAAGAAACCTAAGGGGTACCCTTTTAGTTTATAAGGGAATGGGATGGTTGAGATAAGGATGCAAAACCGCGTAAGGAGCGGGGTCGTGGGTTGACCACTTGGCCCAACACATCATTAATGGTCGGGAAGTTTAAACTGACGCACACCAGGTTAATTCATTAAATATTTAATTAGAAGACAATTATGGGCATTGTTGGGCATTAAAACAAGATTAGATGGGTCAAAATTGGGTTCAAAACCCAAAAGGGTGGAGCTGCTGTAAAAAACTCACTGGGGTATTCAAAGGCCACCAGTAGCTGAGAGCTACCAGTGGATGAAAACTATCAGTAGCCGCTCTACCGGAAGGCTGCAACGACTGGTAGACAGAGCTACCTGTAGGCTGTGGCTAACGGTAGATAGAACTACCAGTTGGCTGTCGCTACAGGTAGATCATGCTACCGGTAGGCCTACTACTGGTAGGATAAGGCTACGTGTATCCCTACTATTAGTTCAAACATCACTGATATTCCCAGACTACCCAGAACACCCAACATTAGATTTTTCGCTAAGTAATGGACCTCCAAGAACACGGGCCATTACAACTCTATTAAATGAATTGATAAATTATATCAATGTTTTTTCATACTTACTATTGTAAATGATTTTTATAATGATAAATAGCACTTTGATTATCACCCAAAATATTCTATGGTTTTCTAAAATCCATTATCGAATCATACAGTTGATCTTTCATAGACAAAGTTTAGAGAAATATTGGGTGGAGAAAACATATTCTTCATCTTCTGTGATTAAAATAACTGAATATTATTTTTTAGTATGAAAACTCAAACAATATTCTACCATGGAAAAAGTTAACCCTAATGTTTAATTTATATCATTATATTATGATATACAATCATCATCTATGTATCCTTGATTATTCATTTCACCACTTATTTTATATAAAAAATAATATGAATGTTATCCATTATAATATCCAAGAATTATGTTTTACTACCAAGAAGTGATATTCACTATGATCATCTTGATATCAAACCCATAATGTATGATCCAAAACATTGTATATATTTTAATATGTATGATATAGAATATTTTAGCCAGCATTCTGAAGTCATTCTAATTCAAAATTTTCCCATCATCATCATTATTTATGTTCAAGCCAACAGATATAAGAGTAAAAAATTATTTTGATTCCCCCATAACATTTTTTTGTGATTTCTAGGAATATTTTACATATAATAAAATGGTATACCTTCCACTTGTTTAAATTATAATTATTAAAATAATGATTATTCTCCAATAATTATCATTTCAATCTTTATATCCTTTCTTCATCTTGTTATTTTGATGATTTAAATCTATCCCCAAAAAAAATATGCCAGTGACATAAAAATTAAAAATCATTGTACGTGATCTCATATAATTCACATATAAGTAACTATCAATACATAATTTAGAGAATCTAAACTTCTTCAAGAATCTAGCATGTTTCGAGTATCGTGATCATAGATTTTTTTCCAACCTATGTAAATCCATATTAAATTTACACCCCATGGTGCCATATTTCATAGGTATAAATCCACATGTTTTCACAATGTAAAATTATTCATCTATATATCAATTTTTAAAATTTTAATCAATGATATGATTTATGTTCGACAAACATCCCTATAGGTTCGTATATTATGAGGTGGAAAACTTTTTAATTCGAAATCTAAACATTCCTCATAAGAGTTTCTTTTTCATCAAGTTGATCGTTGATTATCAAAATTTATATATGATTATTGAGATTATTTTTGTGCACCAACATTGTCCCTATAATATTATTTCTTATTTCTCATTTAAAAAGTTCTCAGGTTTCATTTTTCTCAACCTGATATGACTCTTCATTCATATATTATACCCTCTTTTTATGTTCACATCCAATGAAACAAAATCCATTTCAATCTATGGGATAAGTGATGTTTAAATTTATAATATAAATTTACATCTAGTTTGAACTAGTGATTTTTTATTTCCAATAATATTTTTATATTCTACCTACTTTTAAAGGGTTTAAAATTTGAGATATTTTCTACCCATTTCATTTTTCTCATTACAACATCCACCAATATCATTTTGTACATGTCTCATCTAATTTTAATAATCCCTTTCATTATCTTCATTGGATATTTTCAATAAATATTTTATCATATAATGAATAATTTATTCTGAGGATGTTGGATTATAAATGACATCAACATCATGAAAATCCGCCATTTTTAGATTTTCTTCCAATATTTTTAACCTTTAATGTTGTATGAATATTCCATGAAAATTTATTCCTCAATTTAAACGTCAAATTTTTCAAAATCCTGATTTGTGATATTTGTTAATCATTGAATCCAAATATAGTTAAAGTATTTTACAAGTTTAATTTAAATATAACATATTTAAAAATAATTCATATTGGATTCCCACTATAACAAACATCTGTTTTTTACATGAACAATAGTACTAATGACTTCTCCCTAGAAAAAAATAAAATGCACATATAGAACCAAAAAAATTATTCCCATTTTACTAAACTTATATTTTTCTATTCCACCACTCAATTTTTTCATAACTGTATAGATAAATGAATTTATTTTTTATTCCAAGTTTTCGTAGACATGATTTGAACATTCTTATGTTTTCCACAAATGAAATTCCATTATATCATTTTTTAAAAACTCACCATCTTTATTCTATAGTTGTTTTTATGTTTCATAGGAACATTTTATTATATATTATTCTCATAATTATGGGTCCATGATTCCCATGTATTCGATGCCATACTGTATTTGTGTCTTCAATACACAAATAAAATGAGTTACAATGTTCTCCAATCAAAAATAGATTTTAGTCAGTTCTCTCAATCCTAGTAAAAACATTTAAATATTAAAAAATAATGATGTTAATAGAATATTTCGTAAATATATCTTCATTATCATCATCAAAAAGCAAGTTAAAACTCGTTATATTGGGTTTTATCGCATCAACATGACAAGAATCTATAGAATTTAGTTTTTTTCACTAATAACATTTATTCTTATTCTAATTTTTAAATAATTTTAATTTCATAAAGTAACTACTACCTCTTCATATTTTTTAAAAAACTCATTTTAATATCACTTTTCATGTCTCTTAGAAAAACCACTATTAATAATCCAACCATCGTTCATTTTTTAACTTTCATAAATATCACTACAATAAAATAACATTCATATAATATCTTCATTCCAACCCCCTTTTATTTTATAATATAAGTAACTTGACCATGAAAAGACTTTATGCATGATTTATTAATGTGACCTAGTTGACCTCATATTCATAAAATTTTTACTCACCAATCAAACTAATTTTTCATTGCAATCATTCTAGAATCCTGTAATTTATTTCTTTCATTCTACCAACTGATCTATAAAGATTCACTATTTTTTATTATTTCTCCCACTATGTCCATTCTTATTTATGGTTATATAAAAGCTATTAAGATAGATAAATTTATTATTCCAATTTATATAATTACACAAAAAATCCATATATGTGAATACATATAAATGTTTTGTATTTTTCATTAAAATACATGGAAATTTTACGAATTTGCAGTTTCTGACGGTGCTTGATTCCAAGGCCCGGTGTTCCCAGAATAAATTTCTGAATTTATGTTTGGGTACACTCTGTAAATGTACGAGCAGAATTTTATAAATTTTGATGCGGTGCTTCAAATTGAATTCTGAGGGCACCGTTGAACTCGCATAGTTAGTGTTTTCATAGACATACCTTCACCGCAGTTGCGTTATAACGAGAATGGAAGTTCATTTTTTGGGGATTCTAAATATAAATTAAATAGAAATGAGTGTAACATATTTTTATTTTTGTGGTGGTTTAATCCTCCACGTGGAGGATGATGTTGAGAGCCACGACACCCTAACCTTCCTTTAGAGGTTATGTTGGTGGGGCACACCCACACATAACCTCCCATGGGAGGATATTATTAGGTATGTCCCCTAAGAGCTTAAAAGCACAATAATCCCCCATTAAACCTCTTGATCTCCCCATAAATGGTTAAAACTCTTGAACATCCCCATAATGGTTCCAACACACCTAAAAATTAATTAATTCCACAATTAATTAATTATTTAAATCTTTTTAATTTTTATTAATTCATAACAACAATAAAATAATAGAGAAGATATTATTTAATTTCGGTTGGTTGGAAAATTTCATTTGGGTGGGATATTGAGAGAGGACTTGGGAGATATTGGAGAACTCCAACCTCTCGACGAGGAACACGATGAACGCTCCTCATATCGAAGAATAGTGAACTTATCCTTAGATCATCGGTCATGCAAAAAGAGAAGGAGCCAACCACGAGGAACACCGGTGATGTGTAATCCTTAGATTCTTCTTTCCTAATGTCAATGAAACAACACCACCATTTCCCGCGACTTCGTCAATGAACTATCGTCAAGCAAGGTAGGGAATTTGTGTTGTTTTTATACCCATCTTTCATCGTTGAATTTATGGTATGAATGCCAATTTATATCACCAAAACAAGGAGGGTTCAGATCGCATGAACACAGTCAGATCGTCACCTTTTTTTGTTCTCATTTGATGATGATAGAGGTGGACCGCAAAAGGATCCGGTGACACAAGGCCCCCAGGTCGCCACAAGGGAGCGACACTGCCATGCCACGCAGCGATGCCGACCAGTGGCCATGCAGGCTGCGGTGGTGCCGGAGAGGCGAGGTGTCATCACACCGTGCTGGACAGGAACCGTGACAAGAAGGGTTGCGGCGAATGAAGAAGCGCAGTGCCATCGCGCTGCCCGTAGGGTATCAGAACTGCGGTGTTGTTGCACTGCAGTGCAGGAGTAGTGGCAGCCGGCTGGACCGGCCGCCGTGGAGACCAACAATCAGGACCACTTGAATCCCACTACTCTTTAAATCGCTTAATATGATGGATCTATTCAAAAAATAGGGGTAGGCACGCCCCTCACACGTGTGGTCGTTCGGGCCGCCACGGACCGGGCTGCCACGCACCTTGCCGCCATCAGGTCGGGTCGTGCCTCCGGGTCGGGCTTCAACTTTGGGAAGGGCCGCCCGCTTGGGTCGGGCTGACCACTCGGGTTGGTCCGCACCCTTGGACTGGTTTAGACCCATGGACCGAGTCAGACCCCTGTTTGGACTAGGTCGGTCTGGGTCTTTCCGACTGGGTCGGACCGGACCCGGACCCGCTATTTCCATTTACACCTTTTAGCCCACATCATGGGATACTTGTGTCTGATCGACGAACCATCTGCAGTGATGGAAGTCTAGGAGCGCGACGATTCTTTTGGAAGACTTCACATGAGGTTTGGATGTTGTTGGGGTACAGCTGGGTTTTTTTGAGCCTAAAAAAAACTAACCGGGCCCCTGAAATAGAAATTCCAATAACTCACAGACCGGGAATCCAATTGACGTTCCATCTATCATGATGGGTTCTTTATAATGAGACAAAACTACAAGATACATCAACTCTAGACTTCGTGGTAGTTGATGTATAAAAACTTGGCTCGAGATGCGGACCCTCCCGAAATCGATCATGTTGTGTGTGGGAACCCTAGGGCGGGTTGAGACTGAGATGATAGGAGCTTACATGGACCTACTACTTTACTAGGATCCTCCCTGGTTTCAAATGTGACAATACTATACCAGGATCCTATTTGGGTTTGAAATCTATGACTACTATACTGGGATCCTTCTTGGGTTTGATAGTGATGACTTATGTACCGAGATCCTCCATGGGTTCGACAATGATGATTCAGTTCAAGGATCCTACAAGGGTTCGACAGAGGAGATGATTCAATGGATTCATCTAATCATCTCTACCCCTCAACATGGGTTGAATACATGTTTGAGGTGAGTCTTGTCTTTTAATTGTTATCATGGAGAAGATTGACTTTACTTCCTTCATTGAATGGGTTGTGCTTGGGATCGAGTGTTGGAGTCAGACTGTGATTGTTAACCTTGGTATATGTATTGGTATATACCTATGTAGGGATGGTTGATACTTTTTTATAGTATCTTATTACTGTGGTTTCTCCTTACTATATTCTAGTAGTCCTTCGGGGGTATCGGGGTCCCCTACTGGGTATTGTTATACTCACACCTCCACGAGCCTCGCCCGCACCTTGTTGTGTTCTGTGAAGACAACAGTCAACAGTAATCAAAGCTGAGGGTGATGGAAGGGAGGATGCTCGGAACTGGCCTATATGGTACATAAATCAGGTACAAGTTGATCGAGATTTGTACCTACCCATCGGTTTGGGTTTTCCGTAAGATGATCCATGAGTTGTTTTCCCTTTTTACATGTACTTGTACTGGTTGTTCAGCTGTGTTTGTATACTGGCCCACTGACTTTCATCACACCTTTATTTCCTATATTAGTACTTGTTTCTTTTACTACATGTGTTCTGATTGTGTGTGTTATAGTTTTAAAGGCAATTCCTTCCCTTTTTATCAGGAATTCTCCTTTGGTTCTAGTCACTAACCCATGGAATAGGGAAGGCAGGCCTATGGTAGTCACGACATGGGTCCCAAGGACTGGTTATGACAAATTGGTATTAGAGGAGTCTGTTCTACCGTAGAATGTGGACTCTGATTCTTTTAATGGAAATAGAGTTATGTGTTTTGGGTGTTGTTATCAGTTTAGGTAATCCAGTTTTGGTGCGGTGACCGACGTATCCATACACTATGACTATGACTTCTGATTTCTCACTCAGTGAATGAAAACACTGATTGCATGTGTTTTTAATTAGAAAAGTTTTATTCGTTATTACTTCGTGCCCACTAACCAGGTATATTGTTTTTTACTATGGTGCACATATTTATTTTCAGGATGTCCCCATGTAGGCTGCAAGATAGGGTTCCGAGTTTCGTGCGAGATAGTTGCCCACATAGCAACGAAGCCTTGGTGCAGGGCCCCATCACAGCGAGGTACCTGCGGTACCACTACCCGTTGAGCCATCGATACCACCAGCTCCAACAGCAGAGAGTGCATGTCGTCTGAGTTCATTGCACGAGTTCCAGCGCCAGAGGACGCCCATGATCCGGGGAGAGATGGACCCACATGCATCTGAGGATTTGATGGAGTCTGTTGTGAGAGTTTTCAGATTGGTAGGTACACTAGCCGACCTCATGGTGATCCATGTCGTGAGTCTCCTACATGAAGCAGTAGGAATGTGGTGGAGCCTAATGCTTCACATGCATGATGAGGAATCACTAATCTGGGCTGACTTCAAAAGTCTCTTCCGGTCAGAGTTTGTTCCATCCACCCTTCGTGCGGTGTAGATTCAATTGTCACTACATCAACAGGAGGGTAGCATGACGATATCTCAATACTCAGCGAGATTCACAAACCTCTCGCGCTACTCCAAAGATAAGGTATTGGAACCAATCATCATGAACCAAACCTTTGAGGAGGGACTCAGGCATGATATCATGGCTTTGATGATCTCCCTCATTATTCCAACATAGGCAGGGGTGCTGGAGCAAGCCCTTCTAGTGGAGATTTTTCTTGCGGAGTAGTCACTAGTAGTGAGACCCACCATAGGGTGACACGTAGCGGTGTCTTCTACAGCCGAAAGTAGACAGATGTCACAGAGGTCCTTGTAGACCAGGCCATCAGGTGGGTGACCCCAGGATACAGGTTCGGTTGTGCAGGGAACATGATACAAAGCTATACAGATGTGAAGCATGCAGTTTTATGCATGCGACGAGCATGGTCACATGGCTCGAGACTGCCCAACCCGCCATGCAGATGAGCAGAAGACAGTAGATGGACCTACCAGGTAGAGGGAGAGGTTCAATCATTGTGGTCCACTGGGAGTAGGTGGACGTGGAAGAGGAGTTGTCCAATCAGCAGTTGATGGATGACGTTTCGAGGCCATAACACCACCACTAGTAGGAGGTCCACCCCGACCATAGGGAGCTAGAAGACACAGGTGGGCTCTAGTCTAGGCAGTCGAGGGCAACGCCCACGGATCACTGGAGATGATTTGAAGTACTAAATGTGTCTACAAAACCTTTTTAATAATACATATAGACATAGGTGCGGGTCATTATTTTATTACAGATGCCCCCGTTCAGAGCTCAGAGATTCCGACGGAGCCATTGGCTCAATCCTTACGACTAGAGTCTAATAATGGAGCAGACTCGATGATTACGCACTAGTTCCGACTATGTGAGCATACACTAGGAGGTGAGAGCATCATCTGGGATCTCCTCGTAGCGGTGTCGAGGCCTTACGACTTCATCATGGGTATGGATATGTTATCCACAGTTCATTCTTAGATTGACAGTATTAGGTGGAAATTGTGGTGTGTCTGTGAGGATTGGATGAGGATTACCTACACCAGCGGGAAGGGACCATTTGTTGTATAAGATGGAATTACCCTGAGGTGGGGCTAGCTGATCACACATCAGATTTCTAGTCTCATTCTCAGAGCGATTGATATGCGGAGTTCGAGTTTCCCTGTAGTGGTGGTTCACTATGAGGATATTTTCCCTGACAATGTCCCATGACTACATCCTCACAGAAAGGAGGAATTATACAATTAGTTTTACCCCGGGACGACACCGTTATCTACTCCAGCATATCTGATGGCTCACACCGATCATCGTGAGCTTTGGGTACAGCTGGAGGACTTGCAGGGGAAATGATTTATTCGACCCAGTGTTTCACCCTGGGAATCCTCGACTTTGTTCTCCATGAAGGCCAATGGGAACTTGCATATGTGTGTTGATTATTGGCCCCTAAATCTGGTGACCATGAAGAACATGTACCCACTCTCGAGGATTGACGACCTCTTTGATAAGCTTAAAGGAGCACATTGTTTCTCGAAGATAGATATTTAGTCGGGCTATCACCAACTCAGATTACGGGATGAGGATGTTCTGGAGAAGACTTTTAGATGCCGGTATGGCCACTATGAGTTTTGTTTTATGCCATTAGGCATAACTAACACATCAGAAGTGTTCATGGGACTCATGAAAAGGATATTTGAGGTACACCATGATCGTTTTTTGGTAGTCTTCATAAATGACATTGTAATCTACTCAGCTACCGAGGAGGAACACAACTACCATTTGCGGGTAGTACTGGACACACTCCAAGAGAACCAGTTTAAGGTATTCTATCGAAGTTCCATTTCTCGATCCGAGAGGTGCACTTTCTGGGACATGTCATATCAGAGGCTGGAGTTGTAGTGGATCCAACAATGATCGAGGTAGTACTTTCTTGGGAGCCACCTAAGAGTGTGATCCAGATACGATATCTTTATGGAATGTATGGGTACTATCGAAGATTTGTTCCAAACTTCTCAAGAGTTGCAGCACCACTTTCAGCATTTAAGAATAAGGGGAAACCCATCGTGTGGTCATAGAGATGCCAGTGGAGATTTTAGGAGATGAGGAAGAGGTTGACTAGTGCGCCCATCTTGAGGCTTCTGGAGGAGGTCGTAGGGTATGCAGTTTACTGTGATGCATCAAGGACTAGCCATGTGTGTGTCCTAATGTAGGATTGAGAATTTTCATTATTTTTCTCAGAAGATGAGATAAAAAGAGAAAAACTATGCTACCCATGACCTGGAGTTAGCAGTAGTGGTCTTCGCCTTGAATATGTAGCGACACTATCTTATGGGGAAACACATTATAGTTTACTCTGACCACTACAGTCTCCGGTATATCTTCTCTCAAAAGGACATAAACCAGAGACAATGGAGCTGGATTGTTTTCCTCTAGGACTATGACTTCGAGATATTCTATACTCATGGGAAGAGGAAATTTGTAGCATATTCTATTAGCAGAAGATTAGGCATTCAGCTGCCAGGAGATGTGACAGAGCATCTGGCCGCATTGTAGATATTGTTTGTGGATAGGGATGGAGAATCATTTCTACAGTCTCTTACAAAAACATCTCCACTTCTTCAGCGATTCAAGGAGGCAAAGCGTAAGGATATTGACTATGAGGCTCGATGTGCACAGATATCCATAGGGCAAGCACCTGATGGATTTTTTGTAGGTGGGGAGAATGTAATTCTCTTTAGAGGACGTACCATGGTACCATTTGTACTTCTTAGGAGGTGTTGTGGGAGTTCCAGACATCCCCTATAGTGGTACATCCATGGGTGGTGAAGATGTATATGGACCTCGAACGACATCACTGGTGGCCAGGAATGATGAAGGAAGTAGATGAGTTTTTCTCTCGATGCCTCACCTGTCAGCAAGTGAATGCGGAGCATCTGGTACCAGCGGGATTAGTTTAGCCCTTAGAGTTCCCATAATGGATGTGGGACAGTATATCCTTGGATTTCGTGATGTTAATTCCATGTACATCTTGGGGACATGACTCTATTTGGGTGATTGTCGACCGACTCACCAAGACGGCCCACTTCCAATAGATCAGAGAGTATGGTTCAGTAGAGATCTTCAGATGCCTCTATGTGCGAGAGATCATAATGCTTCATGGTGTGACATTGATGATCGTCTCCAATCGACATGCTTGTTTCACTTCCCGATTTCTGAAGGGGTTACAGGAGGCTTTTGGGACACAGATTCACATGAGAACCACCTTTCATCCTCAGACGGATGGTCAGACTAAGAGGACCATTCAGACTATCGAGGGCTTACTCCATGCATGCGTCCTCGACTTTGGTCGCAACTGGGAGGACCACATAACCTTGGTAGATTTTGCGTATAACAACAGTTACCACTCCACCATTAGTATGACACCTTTCGAGGCACTATACAACCAACCTCGAAGATCTCTTATATACATGATTGACCCAAGAGAGTCAGCACTTATTGGACCAGAGATGGTGAAAGCTACGACGGAGAAGGTGAAGATAATTTAGTAATGTATGATGACTAAGCATAGTAGGCAGAAGTCATATTTTGATAAGAGAGGGAGGTCTATAATGTTCAAGGATGGAAACCATGTCTTCTTATGGGTCACAACTCGGTGTGGTATATAGAGATTTGGCTGAAGTGGCAAGTTATCTCAATGATTAATTGGACCTTTCCAGGTCCATAGCAGAGTAGGCGTGATGGAATACTGCTTAGCTCTACCACCTCAGTTTCACTGGGTGCATGACGTCTTTTAGGTATATCAGTTGAGGAGATACATGCACGACCTGTCCTACATCATCTACCATGGGAAGCTCGACATCGATGACGTGGTGACTTACATGAAAGTTCTAGTGGAGATTGAGGATCAACATGAGCAGGACTTGTGAGGATGGTCGATACCTCTGGTGCGCATTCGCTGGCAGCACGAGAACCTCCAGGAGAGCACAAGGGAGCGGGAGGCTCAGATGCGTGATCGGTACCCCCATTTGTTTTCTTAGTGTGAGTTGTAGCTTACGGGGATGTAAAGACCTAAGGTGGGGATAATTTAATGAATTGGAAATTCTGTGGAAAGTTTTTCATTTTTAATATGTAGAAATTTTACGAGTTCATTGTTTCTAACGACACTTGATTCCAAGGCCCGGTGTTCCCGGAATCAATTTCTGAAGTCATGTTTGGGTACGTTCAGTAGAAGTATGAGCGCGATTTTATTACTTTTTATCCAGTGCTCGGAATTAAAATCTTAGGGCACCATTGAACTCAATGCGTCGGTAATTTTTTAGAGAGACCTTCACTGCAGTAGACGTACGAGCATGATTTTATTTGTGTGGCTGTTTAATCCTCCAAGTGGAGGTTGGTTGTAGAGGCCATGACAACCTATCCTCTCATGAGAGGTTATGGTGGTGGGGCCCACCCGCACATAACCGCCCGAGGGAGGATATTATTAGGTGGACCCCCACGATCTTAATCCACCCATTAACCCCCTTTATATTACAAGATCTCCCCGTAAAAGGGGGAAACTCTTAAACTTCCCCATAATGGTTCCAATACACATAAAAAATAATTAGTGCCCCAATTATTTAATTTTTGAAATCATTTGAATTCTTTTTGAATGCATGGCAACCATAAATCAATAGATAAGATATTATTTTTTTGGTTGGTTGGAAACTTTCATTTGGGTGTGATATTGGGAGAGGACATTCAGAGATTTTGGAGAAATTCAACCTCTCGTCGAGGAACACGAAGAACGCTCCACATCTCGAAGAACTGTGAACTTATCCATTGACCTTCGGCCAAGACAAAAGATAAGGATCCACCTTCAAGGAATGAAAATGACATGCCATCCATGTATTTTTCCTTCCCGGCATCAATGAAACAATACTGCATTTTCCTGCGACTTGGTCAACGAACAACTATCAAGCAAGGTAGTGGATTTGTGATGTTTTTATACCTGTCATTCATCGTTGAATTTATGGTTTGGAACCCACATGATATCACAGTAACATGGAGGGTTTGGACCGCATGAACATGGTCCAACCCTCCCCCTTGTTTGTTCTCATTTGATGATGATAGTGGTGGACCGCAAATGGAGTCGGAGGCACAAGGACTGTGGGCCTCCACAAGGGCACAACACTGCCATGCCGCGCAGAGAAACTGAACCGTGGCCCGGCTGGCCGTGGAGGTTCCAAATGGGCACGATGCCGTCTCACCATGGCCGAGAGGAACCACGGCTAGGAGGGACATGCCAGATGAAGAAGTGCAGTGTCATCGTGCCACGTGGTGAAGCCGAAGGCCGCAACCAGGTCAATCCGCGAAGGTGGGGGCATGGCGTCGTCGCGTTGCATGGAGGGAAAAAGAACCAAGGCGTCGTCGCACCATGGTGGAGGTGAAATGGCGGCCGGTCGGGTCATCTACCTTGGATCCGAAAAAGTGGGACCACCTGGGTACTGTGACTCCTGACCCGACGCAATACATAGGTTCCGTTCAAAAAACTGGGGGGCCACCCCCCCTCCCACACGTGGATGGTCGGGCCATCTCGAGCGAGGCTTCCATGGGCCGGGCCGCCACGGGCTGGGTCGCCACAGGGCGACACGCACATCTGTCGTGCCGCCTTAGGCTGGGTCACCACGGGCCGGCCCGCCTTCAGGCCGAACCCCACCTTTGGGCATGGCCTCGCCTTCAGGTCGGGTTTCACCTTTTGGCTGAGCTGTTCCCTTGGTTTGGGCCACCAACATAGGTCGGCCCGACAAGTTGGGATGGGAAAAACCCTCGGACTAGGTCAGACCCACAGAGAGGGTCAGACAATATTTAGGACTGGGTCGCGCCGTGTCGGTCCGACCTGGTCGGACCGGGCACAGACCCGCTACGACCATTTACCACTTTTATCTCACATCTTGGGCTACCTATGTATGATCGACAAACCGTATATGGTGATGGAAGGCTTGGAGTGAGATGATTCTTTTGGAATACTTCAATTGAATTTTGGATGTAGTTGGGGTACGGTCGGGTTGGTTTGAGGATAAAAACTAACCGAGCCCCTGGAACAAAAATAATGATAACTCAGAGACCAGGCCTCTGAATGAATTTTCGTCTATCATGATGGGATCCTTATGAGGAGACAAAACTATGGGATACATCAACTCAATATTTTATTATATTAGATGTATCTACACTTGGACCAAGGAGCAGACCCCCCCCGGAATCAAGCATGTAGTGTGCGGGAACCCTAGGGCGGGCTACAAATAATATGATAGGATCCAACATGGACCAGATACTATACTAGGATCCTTCGTGGGTTCGACGGCGACGATACTACACTAGGATCCTCTATGTGTTCGACAACAATGAATTCTGTACCATGATCCTCCGTGGTTTCAATAGTGATGACTTATGTACCGAGATCATCCATGAGTTCGACAGCGCTGATTATGTTCCATGATCTTGTGTGGGATCAATAGAGGAGATAATTCAGTGGATTAATCTAATCATATCTACCCATAAACATGAGTTGTATACCTGTGTGAGTTGAGTCTTGTCATTCGGTTTTTATCATCAATATGGTTGACTTTATTTCCTATGTGGAATGGGTTGTGATTGGGCTCGAGTGTCGGAGTTGAGCTGTGATTGGTAACATAGGTATATGTATGGGAATATACATAAGTAGGGATGGTTGATACATCGTGATTGTATCTTACTACTGTTGTTTATCCTTAGTGGATTCTAGGAGACCATTGAAGGTCTCGGGGACCCCTACTGAGTATTGTTAATCTCACCCCTACAAGGGCATTGCCACCACCTTGTTTTTTTCTGTGCAGATGATGATCAGCAGTGATCGAGGCTGAGGGTGATGTACTAGAGGCTGCTCGGAGCAGGAATAGATGGTACATACATCAGGGGCGAGTTGATCGAGATTTCTACATACACTTCAAGTAGGATTCCCCGACATGCGATCCCAGTGTTGTTTTCCCTTTTTACTTGTACATTTACATATTGTTTAGTTGGATTTGTATACTGGCCCACTTACTTTCAGCACACTATTCTTTTCAATATTAGAAAATTTTTCTTTTACAACATGTTTTCAGACTGTTTGTGTTACAGATTTAAATACAATTCCTTCCCTTTTTATTGGGAATTCTCCTTTGGTGCTTGTTGCCAGCCCCTGGACTACAGAAAGCGGGCTTGGGGTTGTCGCGCCATGGGTCCCGAGGACGGTTCGTGACAATATAATCATGGTATTATATAGATATAGGATCACTAAATATAGAACGCATGTTGAGGTTCATAAAATCATTATAATCTTGTTTCCTCTTTGTAACACCCTGAGAAAGTATGAGTAGTATTATTATTTTTATTTCATTGATGTCTTGTGTTTTACGCTACACCAAGATTATCTTGCGCTATACAAAAACCGTATTAGCTTGTTTTATATTCAAACAATATTGTTGGTGTGTGTTGCATGCAAGAGTGACATTCCTCAATAGTGTGTGTTGTATGCAATACTGAGTTTCACTAAACAATGATAAATATTTCTAATATTATTATGAACTAGTCGTTATGAATAGTATTAACTTCATATTGAACATTATAATATTATAATTAATCTTAAAAATTTTCTAGATCATGGAAGGAGATCAAAATTTACATTTCTGGTAAATTAATTATTTTTCAAAAAATGTAGATTTGTCTCCTTTTGATGGCGCACCCATTTTAAATCCAGTTTTGATATGTTTATAAGTTCAATTAGACTAAATAAAATTATTCTTTGGAATCAGGATTTAAAAATATTACTTTGGATAAAATTTTGATATTTTTATGATAGGTTTCTTATTTTGATGAATAATAAAAATAAGAAAATTTTTAATTAAAATCAACTTTTTTCATCAACATAATTTATATTGTTAAATTATAATATTTTATGTTTTTAATGTATAAATAGAATATATTTTTACCATTTAATATAATTTATGTAATAATAATTAATTTTACATTGAATTCATAGGTAAAAAACATTTATATCTTTTGTAATGTTTTATCTTTTCAAACATGTTTTCTCAACTGCGGGATTAATTTTAAATTAAATATTGTAGATTCTATGTTTTGAATTTGAAAAAATGGATTCCATATTTGGAATCATTATTACCAAATTATGTTAATAGGGTACTTTTTATTTTTAGACAATATGAATAGTGACTATGGTAAATTTTATTTACTACAGATAAAGGTACACCGGGTAATTAAGGGTACAAATAGAATTATAAAATTACCCTAAAACCTTAAAAAATTCTTTTGGATGAATGTAAGTCGACCCATATCACATAAGGGTTGGAATATATTCATTTCATGGACTTTTTACCATAAAAAGAATGTAATTATTATTAAAACCAATGAAAGTGACAACATGTCACTCTTATATCTTATGAGTATAATAATTTTAATTTTCTAGTAAAATTGTTAAAACATCGAACATAAATAGTCTCCAAAAATATAATAAAATTATACTCATCATTTGAATTTATTTGGCATTTTTATGAATTATATAATTATCTTTAACTGTGAGACAATAGTGATGTTGAAATTATTTTATTTATTGAAATATAAAATAAATGGTTTATAAAATATTAAAATAAATATTATATGAAATATTTAATGTGCTCCACATATTTTCTGGATATATATGACATGTTATGAATCTATTAAATATTTGTTTTTGAAAATATCCTCTCTATAGATTTTATTTAAATTCAAATAAATGAATAGTGTCAAAATTGACACTATTTTTATTTTATAAAAATGACAAATTATTAAATTATTTAAAAATCAAAAATATAATTAAAAATTATAAATTGAAATTTATATGGTATAAATAGTCATAATGTATCAAATTATAGAAATTTCACAACACATATGTAATTACATGTAACAATTTAAAATTTAGAATATTATTACCACAAATAAAATTAAATAGATTAAATAAGGATAAATCAAGTTCATAAGGTTTAGAATAAATTCCCAGCATGTCTAAATTAGTTTGGATGATGAGATTACAACTCTATATCATCTCATCTTCGAATTGAAGACATTTTTTATTTTTTATGTGGGGTTATAGTTTAATATAAATTAATATTTTAGAGGTTTCAAAAAGTGGCCCTCTCCTATCTTATAAAAGGGTACCTCATCCCTCTCCTCTTCACAACATTTTGAGCCATCAGCCTCAACCAAACCCTGTCCATTTCACTTATCCACTTCCATATAAACTTTATATAGGTCCTGGTCTTCTTTAATGTCGAAATTTATTAACCTAAGTAGAGGTTTTGACGAGGCGCGTCAAAGAAGTGGTAATATACTTTACCGATTCTTTCAAATTTATTTCTATTTCTACTTCCTCTTATTTATTTGTTTCATTATAAAGTAGTAACATCAGTATCACCCAAATATGGATATTTCATTATAAATATCAACCAACCCTATATCACCTTCTACCCATCCTACATAAAACAAAATCACCGCACATGCGTACGTACTGCTTACCATCTCCACGTCGTGGTGTAATCTGTTTTTCCAACACCACCTTACATGGAAGGATATAATGGTGAAAAAAATAACAATATATGATTATTATATCATCATACTAATTCTGAGATGTTATATCATCCTCATATATTCCTTTCAAAAATTATGTGAACGATATCATCACTCGTGCATACGCACAGATTACCGTCTCCATGACACGATTCGAATCATTCCCCAAGATAACCATTTAGGAATGATAATAAAGTATATATAATAAATAATAATGAAATATATAACATTATAATGATACAATATTTATGTATATGTTATTTAATTAATTACAATAAATTTAATACGGAAATGAAAACAATGTTCACGCGTACGTACGACCTACCATCTCCAATAACGGTGTATTTCATTACATTTTTCGATATTATATATATATATATATATATATATATTATTCTAAATATATATTATATATAAATCATTTTTTAAATTATGGAAGTAAGTAAATAATTATATAAGTAATTATATCAATACAAACATTTCCAAACACATATGATAAATGAAACAATTTTACCCAAAACACTGCTTTAACATGGAATTGAAAAATGAACAGCTAATATAATGTCGTAACTGAATAATATATGATATAATAAATATTATTATGGTTTTGTTAAAAGTTTATAATATTTTTAAACCCACTATACAAGAGTATCAGACACATACAAATGAAATTGGACATACAGTAAGGGATTATTTGGTCTCACTTTTATTTCTTTGAGACTAATGCCTTAATCACACACAATTTATTTTTTAGGGTGTTTATGATTACCATTCATGTTTTAAGAGTTTTATAATGAATAATATTATATTTATATATTTATTTCATTTTATTTTTGTTATGAAATGTATGATTTTAATAATTATAATTGGTAAGGGATAATTTTTCAATCTCATTTTTATCCGAGATTGTTTATTCGTATGTATTTCCTGGGGTTATGTTTATCATCCATGTCCATTTTTTCTAATAATTTTTTCATAAAATGTTAAAAAAGTTTACATGTATATTTAAATTAATATTTTCCATTTTTTACTTTTACCGCATGGTTTGTAAGGAATCATTTTTTTACCATACGAGTAACTCTTTAATTTTCTAGAAAAAGTACGAGAAGAATATTTGTTTAACTTATACAGCATGACTAGATTTTTATGGTTTCATAATGCCTTATTTCTATGAAGCATACTATTAATGATTTTATGATTAACATAAATTCATTTCATTTAAAATCCTATGTCATTTTGAGAAAATAGATTATTTTTAAGAAGAAACGATATTTTTCTCAAGAACTGAGTTGAACTGTTTTATAAAATTTTTTTTCCATCTATGATGATATAGCATTAGGTTTTTATCCCTATTATTAAATTGAATTGATTATATTATTATGTAAGTATTTTTATGAATTTATTTATCTTATATGGATTATCTTATGATGGCATGATCTTTAAGAATCGCATTTTTATTACATGGGTTATGATATGATGTATGATTTATGTTTTTTTGGATTATATAAGAATGGATTTGTTATGATATGGGTGGGACCTATATCTCCCTCCAATGAATTGGGTAATGATTTATATCTCATGAGAGAGATATGTCTGAAACGACATGTAAATCCGGTTCAGTAATACAGGGCTGGAATGACATGTAAACCCAGTTTAATGATGGACTTTGTCCACTATGATGGTCCTGGCAGCAATGCCTTAGCTAATATGGAAATAATATCTTGTGATTAATGGTTTTCCACTATTAAATGTTTTATTAACATGCTATTTTATCATGATTAATTCTCATTATAGATCTATGCCTTACATACTTCCATGATTTATTTCACGACTCGATGTTTTGAAGTGTAATATTTATGTTCATGTTTTTAATTTAAAATGTATATGGTTTGTTTTATTTTCTCCACGATTACCGTTATTGAGTATTTAAGCTCACACTTTTTATGTTTTCATATCCCTAGGATATAAAGAAAGGTTTAAGGTACCAAAAAAAGTGATGATCTTTATGGGAGATGTTGAAGATCTTTCACCATGATTAGAAGATTATGTTCCGAGTTTATAAAGACACTAAACTTATACGATCATTGGGAATCTATTTTTGTCATGTATTAAGTATTCTGATAATGTAATGTAATGTCCATGTACGTCAAGCATGGGCCTCTATAGTTGGTATCAGAGCGAAGGTTTAGTTAACCTTTGGAATGTAGGATGTGAAAACATTAGTGAGATCCATAGAGATATTTCTATGGTATGCATAGGGATATCCATATGGTTAAATATAAGTATAGGTTATAGTTCTATAATTATGTTAACGATCATAGAATTAAACCTACAATGTTATATATTGAAGTTACTCCCCCTTTATTATATTGTTTTCTTGGAAATGTTTTTTCCTCTCACACTATTCATTTTGGATTTTAGAAGATGGATGGAACCTGAAGGAACCTTGTTGATTAATGTAATGGGAAATGCAATGATTTTACTCATGAACAAACCAATGTTATGTGACATGGAGTGAAGAATCTTATTCCTCTACTTACACATGCATTGAATCATTATGGACCTCTAAATGAGTTTTGAAGGGAACAATGTTCTATTGAGTCCATCATGAGGCAACATCCACCTTCTTTCAATGGGTATTCTGATCCACATATTGCTGAAAAATGGATCAGTACTATTGAAATGTTATTTTCCATACATCTCTATCTGAAAATGACAAATTCATTTTACCTGTTTACCATTTAGAATGTGAAGAAGAACAGTGGTGCACTCTAATTAAGAACACAATGCCCTAAGATGAAATTGATTCCATGGAATTGGATGAGTTTAAGAACATGTTTTTCAATACGTACATCCCACATATTCTTCAAAAAAATATGGAAAAGGAGTTTCTTAAGCATATTTAAATGGATTAGGAATCTATTGGTATATACGAGGCAAATTTTACTTGTCTTGTTGGGTATTCATCTGGCTTTCTCATCCAACCTGAATGTTATGTTGATCGATTATTCGGTTTCATAAAACCAAGTCATTGAAGGGTATTTTCTATTAGAGACTTCAGTAGCTATGAAGAAATTGTGCATTGTTCTATCAAGGTAGAACTGGTAGTTTGTGTTACATATCCATCTCATGGTTTTGACATGAAATGAAAGATGTAGTTCAAGGAAAAATATCAAAACAATGGTGAATAGAATACGGATGTTTCATTATGCTCAATGTGTGGAAATAAGTGTGATGGAGATTGTCCTAAAGGTACTAGAAAATGTTTTATGTGTGGAAAAGAAGGTCATCGTGCAGTTGAGTGTTGATGTAATGGGAAAAATGTAGCTAATGATTTGAATAGAGAAAATACTACAGAGAACACACCACCAAAACATAAATTCTACAGGTTCTAGGAAATGGGGAATTATGCTAACTAATGCCCTAATACAAGGGTTAATGATGATCGACATCAACAACCTATTAAGGAAATGGACAAAGGGAACTCACACACAATCACAATTAGATATTTTTAATATGAAAATGAAGTGGTGGAATCATTAAGTGTATATGTAACGAGATTCCAAAAAAGTGTTGTAGAATCTCATCTACAGAATTATAGAATATTGGAAATTCATTGTATTGGAAATGAATAATTGTTTGGTAATGGTAACAATGAAAAGTGATTGAAATATTTTTTGAAAAAAGATGATTTGGGCATAATGAAGGGATAAAGGGATAATTAGTTGTTTGATAGTATTAATGTGCTCTTGATTGTTAAATGTACAAAGTGATATCAAGGGTTGAGTATATAAACTTTTTGGTATATTTGGTTTATGGAAAGGGTTAATTTTGATGGTCTTCATGTTGTCTATAAGGTTCTATAGTAATTTATGTTGTTATCATATTAAAACAGGTTTAATGGTTAAGTCCTTCAAATGTTTGGATTGTTACCAAAATGATATATCTTTTGTTATTTGGCAGATAAACAATGGTATTGACATGCTACTTATATGACCTTTCTAGAAATCATTTTCTTTATACACTGAGATTGGGCATAATTATTTTGGATAATCCTAAATATTGGAATCGATTAAGTTATACATTAGATATTATCATTTAAGGATATAAATATTTTATTATTTTTGAAATGTTAAAATAGTATATTTTTAGAAAAAGGAAAACCCATATGAAGTGCAACAACCCATCGCATCGGACAAGGTTGAGGGAATAGAACCCACAACCGAAGTGCACAAACCTTTATCACCTGCCACAGGCCAACAAGAAGTCACTGGTTAGTAGAAATTAGTTTCATTTTATTAAGTGGTATGGTAGATGAAGTATAATTCCGTTTTTGGAACCATATACGATTAAAATCACCATAGATGGACTTATATATATTAAATATATTGTGCTAACCTTTTTTGTGATAGAGTCTGAAGGAATAACCTATCATTCTATTTCATAATTTTCTAATACTTCATGAATGAAAAATTCAACATCATTTCTTTAAATAAAAGATGAATATGAATTTTGTCATCGAATAACCAATGATGATTTTAAACAGAAATCAAGTAAGTATTTCTCCTTATGAAAAAATTCATCAACTTTAGGGGAATAATCACGAAATCCAAAAACGGTGTCCTTGTACCCTCATATATAATGAATCATATGGTACAATAGATCATCTCAATTTTATGACTTTGTGATTGTTGTATTTTTTATAGCCATGTTCTCTACCACTCTCCATCATAACATGATGGTTATATTTCTTTTCATATCCATATTTTCACCTATATTCTCCAATGTGGAAACCTAGTGCTGACTAACATTGGGTGACTATTAAGTTTCTAAAATTAATTTTTAAAATTATGTTTTTGTATTACTTTTTTAGGATGTGGCTTTCTATGAATGAAACATTAATGTAGTAAATGATTTATAACCTAGATGAATTTCGAGGGTGAAATTAATTTTAATGGGGGTAGAATGTAACACCCCATGATTTTATGAGAAGTATTATTTTTTTATTTTCATCGATTTCTTGTGTTTTACGCTACACAATGATTATATTACGCTATACAGAACACCGTATTATCTTGTAGTATACACAAACACTATTACCGGATTTTTTTGCACGCAAGAGTGACCTTCCTCAATATCTTGTGTTGTACGCAGTACCATGTTTCACTAAACATATGATATGTTGTTATTATATTATCGTGAACTAGCTGTTATAAATAATATTAACCTCATTTTTAATTGTATAACATTATAATTCATCTTACACATTTTCTAGATCATTTTTTGAAATCAAAATAATTTTTTTGGGTAAATAAGTATTTTTTTAAAATGCAGTTTTGCAGCCTTTTGATGGGGCACCCATTTTAAATCCAGTTTTGACATGTTTATAAGTTCAATTTGACGAAATAAAATTATCATTTGGAATCATGATATAAAAATTTACTTTGGATTAATTTTTGATATTTTTATGATAAGTTTCTTATTTTGATGAATAGTAACAATATGATAAATTTTAAATAAATTCATCTTTTTTCATCATGATAAATTATATGCTTAAATTGTAATATTGAATGGTTTTAAAGTATAAGTAGAATATAATTTTACAATTTAATATAATTTAATTCATTATCATTAATTTTACATTGAATTCATAGATAAAAACCTTTCAATCCTTTGTAATGTTTTAACTTTTAAAACTCGTTATCTCAACCACGGGATTAATTGTAAATTAAATACTACAACTTATGTGTTTGGAATTTGGAAACATTGATTCCATATTTTGAATCAGTAGGTCCAAATTATGTTAATAGGCTACTTTGTATTTTTATACTTTATGAATACTAACTATGGTAAATTTTATTTAATACAGTTATAGGTAATCTGGTAATTAAGGATAAAAATAAGATTAAAAATTTACCCTAACAAATTCCAAAATTCTATTGGATGAATAAAAGTCGACACATATCACCTACAGGTCGGAATTGATTCATTTAAATGTCTTTTGACCTTGAAAATGATTTTATTTTTATTAAAACCAAAGAAAGTGACAACATGTCGACATATTATATTTTATAAGTTTAATAATGTTAATTTAGTGGAAAACATCATAAAATATCTAACAAAAATTTTCACCAGAAAGATAATAAAATTATATACATCATGTGAATTTATTTAAAATATTAGCGATTAAATAATTATCCTTAATGAGGACACAATAGTGATGTAGAAATTATTTTATTGATTGAAATATCAAATAAATGGTTTTAAATATATTAAAATAAATATTATAATGAATATTTAATCTACTCCACAAATTTTCTAGATAAATTTGACATGTTATTAATCTATTAAATACTTTGTTTTGAATATATCCTCTGTGTGGATTTTATTTAAAATCCAATAAAATATTAGTTTCAAAATTAAAAATAATGTTATTTTATGAAAATAAAATATTATTAATTTGTTTAAAAATAATAGAAATATTTAAAGAATATAAATTGAAATTTATATTTTCTAAAACATAATTATGTATCCAATTATAGAAAATTCACAATACATAAGAAATTATTTATAACAATTTAATATTTGGAATATTATTTACACAATTAAAATTAAATAATTTAAATAAGGATAAATCATGTTGATAAGGTTTAAAATAAATTTCCAAGATGTCTAAATTTTATTGTCATATGAGATTACAACCCTATCTCATCTAATAATAGAATTTTACTCATGTTTGATGTTTTTTGTGGGGTTTGAGTTTATTATAAATTAATATTTTAGAGGTTTCCACAAGTGACCCTCTCCTCTATTATATAAGGGAACTTCATCCCTCTCCTCATCACAACATTTTCAGCCTTCATTCTCAGCCAAACCCATTCCATTTATATTATCAACTTCCCTATAAACATACCATAGGTCATGGTATTCTTTAAAGATATTATTTAGGTCCCTAAGAGGAAGTTTAGAAGAGGCGTGTCGATGAAAAGGTAATATCCTTTACTGATTCTTTCAAATTTATTTCTTCATCTACGTCCTGTTAGTTTTTTTGTTTCATTATAAATTAATAACATAGGTATAACTCATATACTTATATATTATTATAAATATGAAACAAACCAATTTAGCCTTCTATCAATCCTATGAAAAATGAAATCACAGCGCGTGCGTACGTACAACATACAGTCTCCACGTCGTGGTTTAATCTATTTTTCCAACACCACCTTACTTGGATGGGTATAGTGGTGGAAATATTAACTATATATTAATATTATATTTTTCAGATGTTATTTCATCCACTCCAATTACATTCAATAATTATGGGAAGGATATCATCGCTTATGCGTACGTAAAGATTACCGTCTCCATGAAGCGATGAGATTCATTCACAATGATAACCATTCCAGAATAATTATAAATTATATATAATAATTAATCATGAAATATTAGACAAATAATGATACTATATTTATGTATATTTTATTTTCTTAATTCCATTCAATTTAATAAGGAAATGAAACAGCGTTCATGAGTACGTACGACCTACCATCTCCATGAACAATGTATTTCATTCCATTTATCAATCTAATATATATATTATATTCTGAATATATATTATATATTAATCATGTTTTACATTTTGTAATTAATTAAATCATTATATATGTAATTATATCAAGAACTACAAGTCCAAACACGTACGATTAATGAAAAAATTTAACCCAAAACACTGCTTTAACATGGAATAAAAAAAATAACCGGAAATATAATGTCTTTAGTGAATCATATATGATATAAGAAATATTGGTATGGTTCTATTAAAAGTTAATAATATGTTTGAACCCAAAATACATGAGTCTCTAACATAGACAGATGAAATTGGACCTATGATAAGGGATTATTTCATCTCACTTTTATTTCTGTGAGTCATATGCCTTAATTACAAACTATTTATTATGTATTCTCTTTAAGATTATCATGAATGTTTTATGATTCTTATTATGATGAATATTATCATTACATATTTATTTTATTTTATTTTTTTTTGAAATGTATGATTCCCCTGATTATATTTGGTAATAGATAATTTTGTAATATCATTTTTATCTGAGATTGTTTACTCGTAAGAATTTACTAGGGTAATGTTTATCATCTGCATAAATGTTTTTTTCAAAATGTTTTCATTAAATTTTCATTATTCTTCCATGAATGTTTAAATTCATTTTAATAGTTTTTTTACCACTTGGTATAGAAGGAATCTCTATTTTTTTTACCATACGAGGTACCTTCTTAATTTTATGGAAAAAGTACTAAAAGAATGTTTTTTAACTAATACGGAATGAATGGATTTTTTCGGTTTCAAAATGCCTTATTTACACGAAGATTTCTATTTAAGATTCTTTGATTAAAATAAACTTTTCTTTTAAAATTGTATGTCATATTGTGAAAAGAAAATGATTTTGATAGAAATGATATTTTCCTCATGAACTGAGTTGGATTGTTTTATCAAAATTATTTTCCACCTAAGATGATATCGGGTTAGGTTTATATCCATATTATTAAATTGATTTGATTATGTTGGGATGTAAATATTTTTATGATTCTTTTATCTTATATAGATTATGTTATGATGGCACGATGTTTAAGAATCCCATTTTTATTACATGGGTTATGCTATGATATATGATTTATGATTCTGTGGTACACATAAGAATGGACACATTATGAGATGTCTGGGACCTATATATCCCCCCAATGCATTGGGTAAAGATTAATATCTAATGTGTTAGACATGGAGGGAATGAAAATTAATTCTGGTTCAGTAATACAGGGATCGCATGGTACGTAAACCCGATTCAGTAATGGAATTTGTCCACAATGATGGTCTTGGAAACAATGCCTCAGCTACTATGGAAATCATATCATGTGCATAATTTTTTTCCATAATTAAATGTTTTATTCAAATGATATTTTATTATGATTAATGTTCCATATAGATCTA
Source organism: Viscum album (assembly GCA_963277665.1). Lineage (NCBI taxonomy): Eukaryota > Viridiplantae > Streptophyta > Magnoliopsida > Santalales > Viscaceae > Viscum > Viscum album. The sequence continues at coordinate 962,042,198 of OY728133.1, read as the reverse complement.
TGCCTTACATACTGCCACGATTTATTTCATGACTCAGGGTTTTGATGTTTAAACATTATGTTCATTTTTTTAATTTCAAATGTATATGGTTTGCTTTATTTTATCCATGCTTACCCATATTGAGAATTTTAGATCACCCTTTTTATGTTTAAATTTACCCAAGATTTAATGAATGGTTTTATCTAAGAAAAAAGGTAATTATAATTATGAGAGATATTGAAGATCTTTCACCATGATTAGAGGATTATGTTTCGAGTTTACAAATACACAAAACTGATACGATATTTGGGCGTATGTATTTGTCATGTATTAAGTATTCTCGAAAAGTAATGTAATTTCCATGTACATCAACCTTGGTCTCTACTCACTTTGTGGGGAAAAATTTCATGCAATGGTTATTTTTAACATTCAATGATTTGGTAGAATTTTCACATCCATTATCAACCTATGATTTCTAGAAATTGTTTCTAACACCTGAATATCTAAGATAATTAGATGGGATTTTCAGTTTTCTGGATATGGGTGTAACCATATTCATGATATATGTTTTCCACTAATATGCAATAATTCATACATTATCTCTAAATACTTATTTATTTTTTTCTCATATTTTCTAAGGCACTATAAACCTATATAATTCAATGTTGTGTTTTCAAAACTCCATCTTATAGAATGATCTTCCATCATATTTAAATGTTTATAAAACTTCTGCTTCAGGTTTATGATTTCATGGATATAATCAACATCCATTTTAATGAAATATCTATTTTATTATTATTTAAACATTCTAGATTCTATATTTTCATATATTTTTAATGTTTTGTGCTTTGATGTAGTCATACAAATAGTTATGTCCTTATATGATAGACTATTTATGTTTATTCACCTTGTATTTCTTCTACGATGGAAGTATCTTATTTATTTTCCAAATTAGAAAATTAATTTATAATCTTAATCAAATTTTCACACTGTGATGAATTATTGTCAATATATTACTTCTCAACATTCTTACTCAGTATAAATCATCAATTTTTAAAAAACCTATGTTTCCACCATTTTATTTATTCTCACCCCTATAGGTTTTTTTACTTCTTCTATAAAGGTTTATCTATATATTAATCTCCATATACTTTAACATTATTATTATAAAAATTCATTGAAAAATTCCAAATTTTAACCAACATGTAAAAGTTAAGTGGGAGATTTACTTTGATCATTCCTATACCATTTTAGAGATTTAAAGATATAAAAGTAATTAATATTTCATTTTAGTCACCATGAAATTCATCATCTTATGACTCACTGACTTCCAAAAACTCGTTATCATAACATAAAATTTTCATAATTCTCTTAGCATCAAAAAATATTTATTCACTGATATTCTTTTTGAATGGTGGATATTTTATCATATCATAAGAAAAATAATGACGTTATGTAATTTATTAGGAGATAAAACATCTTAATCATCTAATGTATAGATTTTGTAATAAATCATTTTAGGGAATTTTCTCCTGATTTTTTTATAATGGTGTTTTTATGTTATATTTCAATTTAATGATGTTACAAACAAATTAATTAACTATGGTGATGTTTTCATGAATACTTTATTCATATTCCATTATAATATCATTAAGCATTCAATGCTAGCTTTTTATCTTTTCCTTATCCACTGTGTTATTTCCCAAAATGATATCTTTCATGTATGTTCCATGCTTCATGAGGAGTGTTGAGACATATCCCCTTCATAAAAAAACATTATAAATGTTTTTTTATATAATATTTTCCCACCATAATTAATATTTATTTCTTCTAAAAAATTTAATAGAACATTTTTTTCCAATAGGGTGAAACCCATTAGAAATTTCATCAAAGGATTTTTGGCCAAGAGATAGAAGATGGGGTATCTCTATGTTTTTCCAACCTAGATAATTTTTTCTTTCAAATGTTAGAATATTCATATTTCTCTATGAGGTGATATATTCCATGATAATAATATTACAAGAAAACCTTACCTCTAATAAAACATAAATTTCATTAGGGTCATGAGAACCACTAGGGTTTAAATCAAATGTGACCATTAAAAATAACAAATTATATGAAATTAACAGATGAAACATCATAGAGTTATTATCCTTGTAAACTTTTTATATCAATCCCAAAATATTGAAAATATAATAATTAAATGCATGACATGCACGATTTATAAGGATTGACCTTAGTGTGAGAACCTACATCCATTTCACGATGGATCACATTTGTCTATACAAATTAATAATTAGTGAGAAGAGAATAAAACATGTTACTTCTTCTATTACACTACTTCAATATATTTATATGAATTATTATACTAACTCGCATTATTTTAGAAACACTTTATATGAAAATCGATCTGCAAAAAATATGTAAAAAATGGTTAAATATCTCCAATAAGTTTCATTTGGAATTCTGTATCCATATTCCCCATCGGGTATATATCTACATGGTGCACCTCTCCTTCATCTGATATTCTCTATCAGTTGAACTACACTAAAACTATTAATTCTTACAAACTAGTGTCAAATCCACTAAAAAACCTATATTCATCAATATCTATTTTATCTCTCCATCTAATAAATATATGTAGTATCTATATATACTCCCTTGGATTGAAGGCTATGTCTATTTACACTAATCCAAACCATGATAAGATAGCCTAAAATTATAAGTTTTTTGGTTCCACAAAATCAACTAGAAATTAATCTCAATTGGATACTCACTATGTCATAAAATCTTCATCATTTCATATTTTCCCTTCTGAAATATTTTTAACATTTGTACTTTGGACACCATTATATAGAATGGAAAAATATAAAAGGAATGAACATTATTTTTTCTTACCACTCAATGAATTATTATTGAAGCATCTTGATCCTTCTAATGAATTCTTGAATCTTCTTGAACCTTCATAAACACTCTATCAATTCCAAACTATCTTGAAATTCATTAAACATAAATGATAATGATCTATGTGAATGTTCTTTATATCATATATATAAAAATCATGAAACATTATTAAAAATTAACATTTCTAATATGATTTATAAATTTATATAATGATTATTGAAAAAAATATCATGTGAATGTTTTTCTGATGAATTCCATATAACTAATCCATCTGATGAAAAATAATCAAAAAAATACTTTTCTATATCTTAATAACTATTTTAAGTCACCCTACCTCAAGTCATCCATTTCACACCATTGAGTAAAAGAAATATATCAAAAAACTATTATTATAATCATTCTTCTGATGACATCAATTTTTTTTTCCAATGTTCATTTGTCCACGAGATCTGTTCTATCTATTTTATATCCTTACTTCTTTTCACACATTTTCATCATCTAATGGTTCTTCATATTTTGTAGTATAAAAGTTTCCTTCAGAACTTACTCTTCATTATATATTCAAAATATAAAAAAATGTATAAAATCATTTATACTCAAACAGTATACAAATTTAATATCTGGAAAATTCTGTTTTCTATTTCTAGTGTCCTTTTGCCCTTGAAGACTGTTGAATACGTTTTAAAAAAATATAAATACTATTTTTTGATGAACTTATCTTTCTAGTTCACAACATTGATTTCCTATCTCAAATTATTACCATTATTTTAGTAATGTAAACCATTGATGGAATTTACACAACACATATTTGAAATTTTCAAAGGTATTGAGTGTTTTTTATATTAATATCATATCCCCCATTTTACTTATTTTAATATATTTTTCCTATTTGTTGAAAAAGTTTGAATATCATAAATATCAAAAATATATATTTGATAACTAATAAAACCAATTTTTTGATGACATTTTTCTAATAATCAATGACCAATAATCTCCATCCAGAATTCTACTTCTGGAATCCTATGTACATTCATCATTGTCTAGAAATCATTATCAGATTAGGGTTTTCTGATTATCTTTATACAACAAAAATGAACATTCCCTTTTTTTATTCAATTTTGGATAATGAGATTTTTTAAAATATGTTGGAATATTTGAAGTATATATTAAAATCATATGACATTGTTCTATTTTTTATTAAAAAAGTTAAATAATATTTCTACATTCATCAAACAACATAAAAAACTCTTCATTTATGGAAAACTATTTATCAAACATCTAATAAAAAAATAAAAACGAAAATATATTGTCAACAAATATATTATTTTTTTTAAAAAACATTATACAAATCTGTACAAAAAGAAATAAATGAATAGTAATTAAATTTTCGAGAATCAATTCCCATATCTAATATCTAATATTATCCATTATTCTCTATCACACTCAATACATGGACTCATGGACATGTAATAATAAATGAAAAAAATAATAAAAATTAAAATCAAATTTTCATGGAATCCAACAATTTTACAACCAAGGAAATAAATATTATTATGCCTTATTTAATAACTATTACATTAAATTTTCTATTTAGTTCATTTATCCTATTCCATAATTCATTTATCCACCTGTAGACATAAAAAATTACCATAATAAGTCTTCTCTCAACACACAATCATGGATTTTTATCATGGTTTCTATCATTCTAACAAATTTAGTTATAACCATAATCATGATATGCTCCTAAAAATATACCAAATTTTTTTGTAGTTTTATGTTAATTAGAAGTTATTTTTGTGGATTTTATGAAATTTGAGGGTTGGATTGTTACATATTTGAAAAGTATTTGAGGTATAATAATTACGTTACATTTTTTAAATGGAAATCCGTTATTTTGTATATGATAAAGCATGATCTCCTCATAGATTTTCTAAAAATAATATCTCTAAACATATTAATGAACTTATTTTTGATTCATACATTTTCATTTTCACAAATTTAATTATTTTGGTCAACCCTATTGTATATTTAAAATCTATTTTTTTTTTCAAAAACTATAAATTATTTTTTTTCATTTATAAAAAATTCAACACCAAAATATTTGTCATTGTGTTTCCAGAATTATTCTTAGAACATTCTCCAGTATTTGTACTTTAAAACAACTCCAAAAATTCATTTCAGGATTTTATTACGTCACATATCATCTCTAATTGTTTCATAACACCATAAGATATAATCCCCTACGCTTGATTTTATATAAAAAATACAGTTTTTGTTATAAATAATGATTGATTATATGTTTGTAATGTTGCTTCCAAATAAACCATTTAGGAATTTTTAAGGGATCATAACGATATAATATAATAGTTAAGCCAAAATGAGATTTTTCTTTTGAAAATGGGGTTTTTAACAACCATTAAATTACTTCATTCATCAAAATGGAAATAACTCAATCTCATATTTTTTTATGGAATCTAATTAAATTATAATTAATAAATAAAATTTTGGTTATCGAAAGTAGTTAGGTGAATTTTATAAAAATAATACTGAAAGTCTTAAATAATTTTAGTTAAATTATATAAAATTTTGCATAGTAAAATGAATAATGGAATTCAAAATTTCCTTGGTTTTTTTGATTATATTCCAATCAAATTATTTATAAAATAATGGTATTTTATTATTCTATTAAATTCTATTATTTATGAATCACAAATCAATTATTTACATGGGGTTCAAGAATTAATAATTTATTCACCTTCTATATATGATTATTTAAAAATGATTAAAAATTTTAAAAATAAAAACATAAATAAATGAAAATATATATTCAAAATAATGAAACAATAATAAAAATATTAAAAATAAATCACATAATAAAAATATTTTAACAATTTTATTTCAACCACCTATACTATGACGTTTTTTACAATTTCCACATTTTGAACCCATTTAAATGATAAAAAAATAAAAAAATCATGGAAAAATAAAATGATTAAATGTAAGGACAATACTAGGTTTTGTGGTGTACTAATCTTACTAAAGATTAGTCACCTCTCTTGTATGTTTTTGAAAATTTTCATTAAATATATTCAAACTTTGATTATTTTTTATTAATGGGGTTTTACTCCTTCATTATTTGAATTAGATTGCACTAAATATAATAATATGACTAATAATGAAATGTCTTAAACATTTGGAACAAAATTTACCTAGACACAAATCCCTTCTTGATTTAAAATTTATGAATATTTTCCCCTTTTAATGTCTTTTTATAGGACAATTACATCATCAAAATAATTATTTTTTTCAGTATGACATGGATATTACATATATATTCTCTAATATATCTTCTAACTCATGAAATAATAATTTTATTTTATTTCTAGTAGAAAACATCATAATTTTTTAGGATAAAACATCCTAAAATTATTTGTGCTCTAACACCATTAGCAAGTGAACATATTTTCCATAAACATGTATAAATGGTGAAATTCCAATTAGATATTTGAATTAAGTACTATAATCAAACATTGATTCATCATATCTGAAAATCCAATATTTTCTTTTTGGGTGACAAGTTTTCATCAAAATATATTTTATTTCTCTGTATGACAATACAACATGCCATTATTTAGATGGTGATATGGTGAGTAAAACCTATGATAAACCTCAGATTAATTAAAATTTAATTCCATAGTTTTATTATATAAGTGGGTATAATGAATAGCGATTGAAAACATGGGTAAAGAAAATATGAAAAATATAATTTTTTTTTGAAAATTTTGAAACAACATGGAATCATAAGTTATAGTGGGTGTATTACATAACCACGTAAACTAATAATCAATAGAATGAACTTTTTAAATATATCCAAAATAATTGAGAGTATGGTATCGTGAAATTTATAACTTATATGTCAAACACACCACATAGAACATGAAATTTCTATGAATATCATTTCACATCGAAATATTACCTTCAATTTAGGTTATTCTATGAGTTCTACTATGAATCAATCATTTTATACAAATTAAATAAAATCTATAATTTTACCCATATCATTAATTATATGAAAACTTTTAACCTGGATATAAATTAAAAAATTGGGATGTATCTCTAGATTATTTGTTCACCACCAATATTTGGTAGATAAGGATCATTCGAACTGTTATTATTTAAGTAAATCCCATTGTTAGAAAATTATTACTTATAAAAAATTTATGGTACCTCATTATCCTCTAAATTATTCAAAAGTATCCCAATACATGTTATTCCACTACTAAAATAATTAAATTTCTCATTTAGATAGTCATTTTGGATCGGATGATAGATATAATTTTTTTAATGAAAACTAATGTAAACATACTCAAATATTTATCCACCATGCTTTCACATCCACCATATAATTTATTTCAATATAAAAAATTGTTAATAGAAAAACCTACTCAAAAAATATTTGTTTAACATCATGTTTTTTCATTTAAAATATTTATTTGTAATTTTAAATGAGAAAAATTACATTATAAAAAAACCACATATATATATAATGAAAATAAAACAACAATAAAATACATCTTATTTGTTTTATTGTTTTATTTATATTAATATAGGGTTCTAGATGAATATATAATCATAGAAGGTTTCATTTCTGTATTTTTTCACAAAAAAACTTTATTGGAAAAATTAGAAGAGTCAATTATTAATTCATAACATAATACACATTTTGGTGGTTGAGAAATGGGTGATGACAGAAGATTTTATTTTAACCCATTAAAGGATGTTTTATAACTCTTTTCAATGAATATATATGAATCTTTTATTTGAAATATTGAAAAGGAAAATATATATTTTGAAATTCCATATCGAATATCCTATAAAAAGAATATTTTTTTGAATGATATCACATGTCTCACTTTGATATAGAATAAATGACCTCAACCATATATTATTCCACATTAATTCTATATTAAAACCTAACATGGAAATAAAAACTACTTTAACTAGCTTAATGTGTCATTTTTTATAAATGAGAACAATATATTTATCCATGACATTTCATGAACTATAACATTATATTTCAAATTTCATTTATAATATGATCCATAATTTTAAAATTAATCAACAAAGTATCCAAAAATCTCTACAAAAAAAAATTAAAAAGTATCATAATTCATATTTAAAAGGTTCCTGGGGAGTTTCAAAAATATAATAGATACTATATTGGAAATGTTACCAAAAGGTAATGTGAATGTGGTTTTTTATGGATCTTTATATGAAATAATAATTTTTATGTCTCTAGAAGATACATCTATAAAAAAGTAATGTGTCAATATAGGTAAACTATGAATCACACTGTTAATAAATTATGTGTAAATGAATCCTTCCGAGTACCTATATTTATATTTCTATAATCAATAGGCAATATAAATTTATATGTAAGACTTTGAGATATTGCATCACTATATTAGTCCTTTGAAATTTGGAATCCATGCATTTTTTGAACAACATGGATAAGACTGACCAATTGATTATCAAATATGAAAAAAATAATTCTAGTAGACATCAATATACTAAATTCGTTTTTTGAAAACAACTAATGTGTTTGTTCTAATCACATTTTTATTTTCCTTACATGGTTTACATTTATTTCTAACAGTATTTTATATAATAAAACTGAAGGACTAATTCTAGTTATATTAGATAATGTTTATAAAAAAATCTCGTGTATTATTTTAGGACTCCCAATATTTGGTTCGTAGGATATTTTTTTATATCCTTTTTGAAATTATGATAAGGAATTACTCATTCATGCCTGAGAAAGCATTTTTGAGAATTTTCAGAAGTGGAATCATCTACAACATTAGGTAAATATACCATAATTAGAGAAGGGTTATGTGACTCTTCTATAAAAATTTAATCTATTAATTCACTCATAAAATGAGAACATTTTATATTTATATTGTGGAATATAGGTTATAAAACAGCTTGTTCATATGTTTAATTATTGAAAAAAAATTAAGACATAAAAGAACATGCATTATCTAAATTTTCATCAAATATTAGCTTGATTTTAAATAAGGAATTCTTGGTTCGAAAAAAAAATATTCTATTTAATAAATAATCACGATATTAAAACTATTTCAAAAAAACACAATTTCATTAAAAAAAATTGAAAAATTAGAAAATAAAAAAAAATTACTTTAAATAAATTTCACATATTCAACAAAAAGAACATTAATATGACATTTAAAATTTTAAAATACTTCTAAATATTATATTGATGCATAATATTACAAATTTTTTACAATTTCCAAGTTATTAGATAAATTATCTTAAAAATTCAGGTTTTATAAATAGCTATCTCAACAGATAGATATTCTTCATGATTATCATTTTCACTCTCAAGGAAATCAGATTGAATACTAAAAATTGGTTCATATTCAACATTAAAAAATATGGATTCATTAGATGAAAAATTATAAAATTATTCAATAACCAATCCATAATGTGTACCTTAATATGTAAATAATCTGCCATTGAATGTTTTACAAACTAAAAAATGATCCAAAGAACAATTAAACCTCTAAATTTAAGTCAAAATGATTCAACTAAAACATTTATGATTGCCATTGTGGTTAGAAAAAAATATCTACCATGAATCTAAGCATCATGTGTATTAAAAATATCATTTTCCTTATCTAGTAAATACTAATCTTCTAGTAAAATAATGTCTTATTACAACCCCAATACATCTTACATAACATTATCATGGTTTTTAGAACTCAGATTTGGTAATTTAATTGAAATCCAATTAAGGATTAACTCTCATACATATATTATTAATAGAAAAAGGTAAAAAATTTATGGATACTCTTCAATCAGGAATGTGATCCTGTGAATGACAATACAATATGTCGTAGAAAATCATAAATGTAATAGATCATTAAATATTATTATATATCTTATCAAATCATGGGGGAAACATTTCTAAGTCGATAATCTATCCTCACATGAATTTCTGTTTATAAAAAGACATATATTTTAAAAACGTTTATAACCGTTGAATATATATTTTGTATTTACGAAAAGGGATATTGACATCAAATCTCATTAAATATTTTAAAATTTCATTCTCTAAATAAAATTTAGAACTCCTCCTCATTTATTTTTTTTCTATTATTGTAGAGAAATGGTGGTCTATAATATTAATCTCTATGTTAAAAGAAATATATACATCTAACATCTTCCAGTCCTTTGTTCTCTCATGAATATATACTTATTTTGAAAGTAGATTTTGATTCAAAGATAATTCAATATTTTCTTATAGTTAATTATTAATCATTAATATCTTGGTAGGTTAAAAAATATGATACCTATGTGTGAAAATTTCTTAAATGTGGTTGGCAACTATATTAGGTCTGAAATTTTCTATTGAAGTATTTTTTAACTTTGTGAAACTCCAATGTTCAATAGAACTATTATTTTATTTTCCATTATCATTGGGATTTAATTGAGATTATCAAGGAAAACCAGTAATTATATGATATCATATGATATATTTTTTTTTGTAAAATTTACCCATTTGTGAAAACAAATTATTAATCATGATATGTCGATTTCAAAAAATTTCACTAAAGAATTACATTTAATTTTTAAAAAAGTTTTATCGAAGGTAATTTTCATCTAGAATGATAAAAAACATTATTATAGATATATCTTGGTTGAGAATTTATGTATTTGACTTAGAAAATTCTTTTTGGTTGCTCAGACTATCGAAATATATCATGAGACTGATTATTCCATACATGGATGAAATGATTTATTCGATAGAATGATATCTATATGATTTATTTTAAGAGTGTTTTCGATAAAAAATATAATTTTTATAAGGTTCATACATTTGACTACATTTATGATTAAAATTTATACAAGATTCACAAATTATTTATTAAACATGTAATTAAAAACTTTATTATGGTTTTGGTTAGGTTTTTTGGTCAATGAAAAAAAATTCATCTAACAATAGGGGTGAGATCACTATGTCAACAAAAAACATATCAATTTCAAAAGGGTAAGTAAGAACTTATTGAGCATTTTTCACATGACTTAGGCCCCTTAATACATTTTTTTAAATATGGACATGTATTTTTTAAGAGTATAAGAAGAAGAATGATATTTTTAACCAAACCCCTTCTTTTAGTATCATATATCATTAACCTGTCATTAAGACAATGTCTCTCACAAAATATTGAATCACAATTTTTTCACTAATTAGATGGTTGGGAAAATGAATCAAATCCTTTGAAATATTTCACCACATTCATGAAATTGATTTTTTTTGGTTATCTTAATTCCATATATTTCATTTCTAATTTCAATTGAGCTATAAGTATGAAAAAATGAATTGATAAATATTTCTACAATTTATTCTAACCCCCGATCAAAGATAAATGTGAATGTAAGATCCATTCTAGGATAACTCCTTTTATTGAAAACATAAAATAATAAATTTTCATTTGATTGTCATTGAATTTTTTTGTATTTATATTAATATATAAGTTAAACCCAATAATGTTCTTATGATCATCATTACTTGGAAAATCAATAATTTTCTTATTTTTGTGAAAAAAAATATAGATTTTATTTCAATGATTGTAGGTGCATCCGGGTTTTCAATAATATATTGTTGACTGTCCTCATATTATGAAGCCAACTCATTGATTGTTTTATTATATTTCATTTTGATTATAGATTCAAAATTATCTATTTCAAGTATTATGATAAGGTACTCATAAATATTAGTCTTGTATGTTCATAAAAAAATTCCTCTATAATGATAAGTCATACCAGTTTCATGGTCTAATGGTATCAAATTGGGGTTTGAACCTTGAAACATCAACTCTTTTAAAATAATATAAGAATCCACAATAGGAAAAATTCTTATTGACAGTTAGTTTTAATTCACAAATACCTCATTCATTTTTTCTCATTTATGATTGAATTTAAATTGTACTCTAGGCCGTCATATAAGTAGGTTATATGCTATGTTTCTAAAAAAATTAATTTTTTATTTCTGTTTTTTGAAACTCTAAACTAAATTTAGTTATTTTATTAGTTTTATAAAATGTTTAAATAAAATATTATATAATTTAGGTTCCCAAAATTGAGGGTTTAAAAAGTGAATCAGGTTGAATGATTATGTGTAAATTACATATTAAAACAAAAATAGTGGATATGCTTCGATAAATAGCCACAACATTCTTCATTTATGAATAGTATTTAATTAAATTTATCAATAATTAATTAAAATATCAAAATGAATAGAAAAATGAATCTAGACATCGCATCATGAACATAATATGGGTTTTTATCCCTATATTAATGTAATTTTATTATCCAAATACCTATATTAAACTAAAACTAATTGATCCTAATGTAAAAACATGTGTGGTATCACTGATGTAATTTAAACATTAAGCACAATTTATTTAAATTATTTAGTTGAAAAACTATCATTAAAAATTTAGTACAAAAAATCATAATATTAAATAGCCCTCTTCATTTGGGAGTACCATTTCCATGAGATATTCAAAAATATATAATGAATTACAAAAAAATTTAAGGATGATTGAACTGTATCTCTACTCTCCATGGAGTCAGTGATTTTATTAAAATATGACTAGATTATCTACCACTTTCTTCTTAAATTCTATATCTCCCAAGAATGTTCAAAACTATAGAACAATTTGTGTATCCCATGACTAATCCAGCCTTTACCCACTATTAATAAATTATATTTATATGTGTGTGTCTATTTTTTTCCTTCAAAATTGGAGGAATGTAATTGGAAATCACAATAGTCTCCAAGATTGACCTAAAGAGTCACCATACAATGACCAATTTTCTATAATAAAAATTCATGTGGTAGTTTCTTTAGTGTTTTAATGGTAAATTCTATTATTGTGTATGAAAATAGTGAATAATTATACTAGTTAACTTACTTATAATACATAATTACTTAGGTGGGTTTGTTCCAATGAAATTAAATTATCGGAATGAGAGATGATTTAATATTTATGTCTCTGAAAAATGAGTTTATATCACATTTATGGCATAGAAAATACCAACAGGTAATAGAACCTAAGAAAAATCAACCATATATTTTCCAACAAGGCATGATGTCTAGGATTTTGTAATTTTGATAATATTCTAGAATACATGAAAACATTTATATGGATATCATTTATACTCTAGGAACGTTAAATAACCCATTTCCATATATACCTATTTCTTGAAACCACTGTGAAGTAATTTTACCACGTCTATTTCACACTTTTTTCCAATATTGTATTTGTTCATCATGTGCATGAGTCACTATTCCCATAACCTTATCATATTTCCCCATGTTTTAAATTTATTTATCTCTAGTGGACCATGACATGACACCTCCCTCGCATAGAGTTATATAGTCAATTTCTTTATGCCTATATTTTAAATGCCTTAATTATTTCCTCAACACTCAATTTTCCTCATAATATTTCACATATAGTAATTTTTTATAATAAACCTTAAGACATTTCAATTGTATAACCATGAAAAAAATTATTTTACAAAACTGTATTCATCACTATAATATACCAAGGATGGAATGGTTCATGAATTCTCCAAATTACATGAAGAAACCCACTATAGAATTTTGGTGGCAATTATTTATAATGCATACCTACATATTTACTACTTGAGGAAGCACAATACTGGAAATACCAAAAAATTTACCATTTTATTGAATTTCTCAATGATCCATGACCATATGCTATTGAAATTGTACAAAGTAATAAAATCCTATGATTTTAATAATTTTCATAAGACATCTATAAAACTAAAAGAAATTATTGAAACCCATATGAATTCCTTTAAATAATTTGAACCTAAAACCATATTGTAAGTTTTCACCTGTAATTATAAGATTTTTCCCCTTTTAAAATGATATATAATATGAATAATGAATAAAATTCAAGACATCATGAAATTAAAACAAATATTAAGCTCATGATAAAAAATTATAATGAATTAAAATAAATTAAGGATTATTTAGTAATTTTCAAAAAATTATTAAAACATATAAAAATGTAAATTAACCCGTTTTAAAAGAAAATAATAAAACATATTAAATAAGAATAGATCAAATCCTTCGAACACATTAAAATGGTGGGGATAAAATCAATTGAACTCACATAAAATGTTAAAAAAAATATAATATCTATCATATTTGCAATCACTAGAGACCATAAAATAACTATAATTACCACTACATGTACAATGAATAGGGATTATGTCATGACCCATCCCCCGGGGCACGTTTTGTGACTACCCCAAGCCCGCTTTCAATATGTCTTGGGCTGGAGACTAGCATAGAAAGGCATATTCCCTAAAACTCGGAAGGCATTTCCTTTATATCCTCTAAACATAGTCAACAAAGCACACAACAAGATACAAATACATGTAAACTATAAAGTAAAAAAGTGTGTGTATAGTATGTATAAGCGCCCAGAATACATGCCTACCTGAAAGTTACAAGTAAAACCTAAATGTAAAAGTATAACTGAAAATAGCTCATGTGAACAACTTCCATGGATCCTACCTGAAGGGTAGGTAATGATCTCGAACTGTCATATATGTTGTACACCTCGTCTAATGTCCACCTCCGTGCTACCTCAAATCCTGGTACCCTCGTCCTCTGTCAGTGTTGTCTATCGTCTGCACCAAACACAAATAGGTGTGGGTGTAGCTTGTGTAGGGGAGAGTATAACGATAGTCAATAGGGACCCTAAGACCCTTGAAGGACTCAAAAAATCCTTAAAGGATAAACAAAAAAGCATGAAAACAACATTCAACCCTACTTAAGTATATACCCATATATATACATAAGTTGTCGAGTATACCCATCTCAAACATGAGGAAACCCAATGCCCAACTAAAAATCCCAATTCACAACTGTTCAACAATAAAAAGAAAACCACAAAGGTAAAGAGTCATCTCAGTATAGTAATACAACTATGAGAAATAGAATTATGAATTGGACCCACACAGGATCACAATGGAAGCTGATATCCAGCCACATGATTCGCTAGGGATAGTAATAAGTAACATTCCCAATCACAATGTGTAACACCTCGGCTGCTAGATGAATCCCCCTCTACCGAGAACAGTGGGCAGGTCGCGTCACACATAGGCACTTTCCACTAACCTTGGACTCCTAAGTAACTCCTCATGTTGAGTACCGTGGGTCTTCCATGTCACACAGAGGTGCTCTACACCATGGGTATGTCGCTTTACACAGAGGTGCTCCCCCTCGTGGCTAGATGAGTACTCCTCCTATCGAGTTCCATGGGGTTTTCGCATCACTCATAGGACCTCACCACTATGGGTATGCCACGCCACAAAAAGGTGCTCCCCACTGGGCCTGTCCAGTCACTCTGAGTCGAAATGGTCAGTAGTCGTCAGGTCTTAGCCAATCGCATGGTTCCATACATATCGCTCTTAAGAGAACCGCTCCCCAAGACATAGGTCATACCTCAACCACCCCAATGTTCCATGAAAAATTATCACAAAGGTCCATCATGTAAAAAGGGACCCAACGCAACATACGGCACGTCAATCAGACTCTTCATATATAATTTATTAGTTTTTTTACTCCAAGGACCATGATGGAATTGATGTCTGATCCAACCTGGCCATACTTCAACCTTATCAAAAACTTAGGTAAATTATACCAAAAGGGTCGTCCATATAAAATTATTCTGGAGCCACTGACAATTCTTCAAACAAACGCTCGGAGGACCATGTTCATAGTTCCCCCAACCTGCTCTCAAAGAGGCCACACTCACGTCGCCCATTAGTGGTTAGGTGTCATCTGTCACCTCCCACTGGGTTGGCTTCACCTTACAAGGGTATGGGGTCACGATGTTCATTCATCAATTTTCTTTTTGGTGATGCTCTTCGATACCCCTTCCCTATTTTCATAATTATAGGAGAGGGTGAGGGTAAGTAACAATGCATGGAGTTAATGGTGATCATTAATTAGAAGGCTTCCTAACTTCCCCCAATATTTCTGTTAATCATATTGGATGGTCAAGACATTTATTGTATTGACAGGTCGTCAGTCACAGCTTACCTCTTATCCTTTGGAGGAATAGAATAAAAATAAAATAATAATGTTATATTATTTTTTCAATTAAATTGTTCAAAAAACTAACTTTTTCGGCGGACCTACTACGTTCAGAGTGAAGTCTCCCATAGGTTAATTTCATTGCTAGTGATTCATTGGTGCCCTTAGATTTTCAATCCGAGCAACTGTTCGGAAATTATAAATTACCTATTACGCGTTTACTGAACGTACTCGAAAAACATTTCGGAAAATAATTAATAGTCATGCTCGACGGGAACTGCTCAAGGTTAGGCTCTGCCTAAGAGAAATATGCCCCAAAGAACCAAACAGTACTATCGGATTTCCAATCTCTGTTTCCTTTTAAATTTTATGGATTTTACAACAACATAATTATCACATAATAATTTTATTTATTGCCAAAAACTAACTTTATATCATGTCCCGCACTGGAATATTTTAGTGTTATCCTAAAGCAAGCATACCCTCATTAGTTCAGTAGGGGTCTCAGATTTCTAATACAAGTTACCATTCGTGAGTTATAAGCTTTTGAAAACTAAAATAACTTTTGTTTAATTATTTTATTTATTGTTATTCCATTTTCGGGTTTTCTCATAGGAGGCATGTGCCGACTAAACATAAGTCGCGCCTAGGGTAATACCACCATCCTGAGCCTAACGGTGCCCTTGGATTTATGATCCATGTAAATTTTAATGAGTTATTCCACATTTTCACGAAAACTGCATATGCACGCTAATAAAACCTTAACAAAACCTTGATGGATCAGTCCAGGCACTCCGGACCTTGGAATCACGAGCCATCAAATTTCTCGGTCTTGAAATGATTCCATAGTATTAAAAAAAATAGATAATTTTATGGACATTACATTTTTTTAAATGAAATATTTTTAAAATATAATCATGGCTTTCGTCTAGTTGCATAAAATTAAATGATTTCCCCTTGATCAAACATTGTACAATATTGTATTTCTCCATTATGTTAGTGATTAACTTTCATCCATTGATGATTTGTTCACTAAAATGTTATATTAATGTTACAAATATTCACATTGTATAGCTGTTGTGGATCCTTGTGTCATCTTCACCTTATAACATATATGTGGTAACAAAAGAAAAAAAAATTGTTCAATTTCTATTCTTCATTTTCTACTTACAACTATGTAATTATTATATTCTTATAATCTTTTCTTCCAATGCACACTACAATGTAGAATGCATATAGCAGGGAAAAAAACTTCACCCATTCATTCATTCAATAACTTATTATCTTTTCTCTAAACAATAGTATCCCTTTATTGAAGGTTTATTATAATTTCAAACACATATTAAAACTAAAAAATAAATATTTCTTCCTGTAACATCTTCTATGACTTATTCCCATTACTATACCACTTCTTATTCAATAGAATAAATTATCTTGGAGTACATTGAAATAATAAATAATGTGATTTTATTCAGTAAGGTGTGAAATTTTAGGTCCACTTAACTTTTTCCAATATCATCATACTTTTATAAAAAAAATTCCCTATATGTTGAAAAACATTCTACTTACAAAGAAGAGTTTGATTCATAACATTCATGGATAATCAAAGTGGATTAAAGATTCTATCAGCACGACCTTACTATATTCCTAAAGGTGTGACCTTTATTCATTACTAATAGCAACATGAATCGTTTTCATAATATTTAATCATTAAAATATCATCTTTAACTGTGAAATTTTAATCATATATTTGTATTCCTCCCCATGGTGTGTTTTACCCCTCTCCGTTGGTAATAAAAATATTTCTTTTACCCCGTTATGTTCTCCTTGTTATGGAATTCATTATTTCTAAAAAAATCTATATATAATATTCTTTAATTCACTATGAACAAGTAACCATGTCAATTTTGGGAATTTTCCAAATGGACCCTATTTTTTCACCACATCCTAAGACTCCCCTTTTTGATTCTATAATTATTTTTGGATATCGTATTATTATCTTTTTGAAATAATTATATTAAAACATATTGGTAATTTCTTATTAAATTTTGGAATCTGTAGCAAAACATAATTTTAAAAATTGAAACCCATTATGCATCCTCCTTCTAAAAATTACATAATAAAAATGAAATCATTTCTATAAAAAGATTATTCGTTATTTTATAATATTATTCTTACTCTACGAAATAATATTACATTTAAATCAAACATATTACATATCACCTCATGGATCAATATTTTTATAATATTTATACCTTTATACTTAAAAAAATCGTGTATGAAATATATAACATTACATACCAATATAAGTTCTTTTATTTACTGATTTTTTAGGTCCATTGAATAAAAATATTTTTCATGAAATTAGTTTTTTTCCATTATCAATTTGAACCATATATAAATTTAAAAACAATACACATCATAATTTGTTTTCTAAACATTAAAATTACATCTCCTTGAAAACAAACATGTATATAGGTATCATTCTTTTCATGTATAATTTTTTTAACTATAAAATTGTTCAAGAAAACTCTAATAATTTTTAAGAAACCTCAAAACTCCGTAGAAAATTGTAATTAAATTTACCTAGAAGATATTATAATTAATCACTTTAGTTTGAACCTTATATATGTGTGGAAAATAAAATCAAACATAAGAATCTTAATCATTTATTTACATCTCAAAATATAATTTAATAAAAATGTACAACATTCTAGATGATACATCTTTCATCGATTAGTAAATTTTTATTAAAAAGCTGGTGGGAATTGAAAAAAGGGAAATTATCTAGAGGAGAAACCAGACGCATAGAATAAGGACACAGAAGGCTCAGGGGGTCCTAAAGTAATGTAAATCAAGGGAATCCCCTATTATCAAATTAACCCCTTCATACCTCAAGATATTGATAATGAGGAAGCATTTAATATTGGATCTTGGGATTCTAATTTACAAAAGATGATCCGAATCATTATTCACCACCCTCCAGGTATAGGTCACACAAATATTATTGTTGAGGCGGGAATTAATTTCTTGAAAATATATTATATCAAACAAGGAGTGTGACTTTTTCCATGAAAATAATCATGTCAGATAATAGAATTTTTCATGGATTGAGTGATAGAAATATTCCCCTATTCACACAGAGAAATTCCTGTGATCATGGCATTGGCCTCATCTTGGAACGAGGTGCATCTCCCGTAAAACACAATGAAGTCTAAAACCATTGTTCCACTTATTTCACTCGACACTCCCCTCATCTCATTTCACTGAGTAGATATGATTAGTCTATATTTAGAATGAATCCAGGGACTGTAGGATGCCTTCATATCAATTTACCATGTACTCTATTATAGAATAATTTTCCAAGTGAGTTACTAACTAGAAGTTTCCATATTGAGGGTGCCTCCTGTGAGTTTTGGATGAACGTAACCTAGTCCACCAATAGGTTTAGCATGCACATCATTATAGATCTCTTTGTAGGAATAGAACCTTCGAACATAGTTATGTTTATGGCCAATCACATACACTAGCACCCAGTACAGAACACTATGGACCTTTCCATCATTTCCTCCCTTAAATAAGTCCTCCAGTGGATCCATCTGTCCAAAAACAGAACATCTCCATGGTCTCAGGAGTAGAAATCCATGAATTTACCAATGAATATCCAGACTGGTTGGCCCCACTCACCTTCATAGAAAATGTTATTTGTTCCCTCAGCCCACTGTTTATGAAATCAATGTCATTTGAATGCCATACTGATACTTATCCCCATGATATTATCATCAATTACCACTATATTGTTCCTAAATCTCCAGGTCAAAAAATTTTATTTGGACGGAATCATATTATACCAAAATATTTAATTTATGTTCTTTTGGTTGTCTTGCATATCCAATATCCTTCAATAATCTTGGGAATTGATTTTCCCCACTAGGTATGCATTTGAAAATTAACTTGTTAGGGTATGAGTTAATGGTTGTCGACAAAAAAATATCATGTTGCTCTATGTCCAAGTCAACAATCATGAACGTGTGATATCTGCTTCCTTCTAAAAAAATTGATCAATGGAACCAGATATCCCAAAAATCCAATGACCATACCTAACCAGTTGTGACACAAATGAATAATATTATACTCCCAATCAATCCACAGAGAATTCTTATTGAGGGTGATGATGATAAGATAAATCATTGTACAAACTATGGATACATATCTAATAGCATCCTCCTAATCACCTTAAAAACTATAGGACAAAATCTTTCCTAAAATAGTACCACATTCAATAGATTCCCACATGATTTTAGAAAGCATTTATTGAAGCGTGGAGTTTAGGATCCTAACATTGATCCCCCCACAGGTTTCCCTTTTCATTCTTCCCAATGAAACCAAAGGTTTATTTCCTCTATATAAATCATTCCATAAAAAACATGATAGAACCCTATCATTTGTGGTGAAAGATTCCTTAGACACATTAGAAAAAGTTAGAGAATAGATGGGAAATGGCCAAAGGTGTGGTGTTATCCAATGATATATGTCCCCCAATGAAAATGTATCAGTTCTTACAATTAATAAAACTACCTGTCATCTTACTCAGAATGTAATTAATGTCGTGAAACCGATGTCTTCTAGAGGATATATGAATATTGAGGTAATCTATAGGTAAGAAACTGTGTACTATATCCACTCTACTACATAGGGAAGAGACCCTACTAGGCATTAACATGTTATATATGTATAGATTTGTTTTGGTATTATTAATATCCATCCTACTCTAGAAGAAATGTTGCTCAAGGATTCTCTTGATACCATAAACAAGTCTCCTAACACCATTAGGGAATATAATTGTGTCATCAGAGAACATCAAATGTGATATAATGGGATAATTAAAATTCCTATGATAAAGAAGTAAATCACTATTAGACATACCTCTATTAATGAGGGGAATCAGAGTACACTACACAATGATAAAAATTATTTGATAGATCGATTCTCACTACTCTGGCCCTTGAGTTTCCTTGAAGAAGTAATTTATCCTCCACATGAAGGATATAACCATCCATGAGTAGCTAAATCATCTGTAGATGTGGACTAAAGATCTAGGAGACATCCCTCTATCTTTGAACACTCTATTGATGAAACCCCATTCAACAATGTCATAAGCCTTATTCATATACCACATAATTTCCAAGAACGAACAATGAGTCTTGATGTTGATGTCTCTCAATATTTCTTGTTTCAGGCCTTTTACCCCATGTTTGGACCAAACCTTAATGTACCCATGTTGTTCAAGGGACTTCCAACATGGGAGAATAGTAGAAAACCCCAAGGTAATTATGCCTAACTAAATATTATAAGGGAAGTTTCACATGCTCACTAGTCTATAATGAGAGGGGAGAGGGATCCTTCACCATTGGAATGACCACCATTTTCATCTCACAGGGACACCCATGAAAGGATACCACCTAGGATGATGTCTCAGATATACATAGATATATAACTTTTGATAACCTCCCATCAATATTTCTTGAACAAACATTGAAATCTATCGGGACTGGCCACTCTCTGTATTATGATTCAGAATAGCTGTGCGAATTTCTTCATCCTCGAGAATCATTTCCATATAATATTTTGTCGTGGTAGAGTCAGTGGAGTCCACCACATCCCATAGCTTAGCATTACAACATGGGTATCTTATGGGCATCCTCAGGTTACCGTCGTCCATGACGTCCCTGTTGACCATATATCCCATGCTCTCCATAGTTTCTCTATAAATGAATCATCTTTCAATAAATCTAATTCTATATAAAAAATCATGTTTTAGGGAAATACATATGTTATAAAATAATTCTATCAATTAATATAATTTACATACACTTATTCATTGTGATTGATACATCTTGTTACAAAATTGAAATCAAACCTACAATCATTTATCAAAACAATACCTTAAACCAATGTAAAACATGCTTTGATATACATTCCCCCAGAACTAATTAAAAAAGTTCACAAAATGAATTTATAGCATGCCCCATTTTAAATATCCATATAAATATATTCTCCGCATAAATAACTTATTTATCCTCTATTTAATTAAACACATACCATTGGATTATAACTCTATATTAATTTTTAAACCCTTATATATATATATTAATATATAAACCATAAAAAATATATTTTATTTTTCACCATATGACCAACAGAACAAATTGATATAATTAGGAGGGGAAATCATACCATTTACATTTATGAGTGGGTGATAAGAGTTATTCTATAACCTATAAGTATTGTTATTAAACTACCACATTTCAAAAACATATTAATAAAAAAATTCCTTCCCCATCACGAATTTTTTTTGGAAGATATTAATGATTCCTAAATTCATTTACGTGACATACAAATGATTTTTGCGGCTTACTTCTATCCATGTCATCTTTTCAGTACATTGACATTGTCACCCTAAAATTAATTAATTAATTTTTATCTCTATTTATTTTATCTAAATATAAAATATTTATCCATTTCTAGAGAGAAATTGTTTTCTAGCCATTTTTTAAATAATCTCTATTAGAATCACAACATCATTTCTATTCTTGTTATAAAGAATATTTTTCATTACTCATTCACTGATAATAAATAATTCTCCATCAGTATCATTCTCTCTCTTTAAAACGCGTCAATCATTCAAATTCATCATAACGATCTAATTCTTATAAAATAATACTTCATGGTATTTGTCATAGATTTTATAAAATATTATTAAATAAATTTCACACTCAATAATAAATAATTTTTTTCTATAATTATTGTGTGACTTGAAAAATTATGATTGATCCAAATCATCTATCATTTATTAACCAACCATTATCTATTTAAAAATAAATTTCTTTATTTTTTAACAAATTACAATAATTTCCAATGTCCTATTATAATATATGAGTATGAACAACCCAAAATCCATGTATTTTTCATTTGTTAGGTTATCTATGAAAATAAAAATTATAAATCTTTTTCCATTACTTTTTTTTTCGTCAAATAATTTTGATTTTAATAACTAATAATCAATTTGGAAGTTAAAACAGCGGTGCATTATTTTTACAGTTAATGTATTAGGCCACATATTTAAAAGTCCACTTTTAAGTGTATAACATTTTTCGCAACCTTATGTCTAGATTTTTCAGATCTATATTTAATTTTATCCTTTTTGTGAACTAACATCCAATAAAAGTTTGTCTCATATATTACTTATACTCATAAAATTATTATTAATTAAAATAACATATCATTATCATGAGTTCAAAACATAAATCGTGCCGATAGAAATAGTAAAATGGGTACATAACGTTGAAAATAGTTTTTTTAAAATTTTGACACCTGACCTTCATTCATCATTGTCCTTTATAATTTTGATAAACTTATAAATTTGTTTTTCATATAATCCCAATACAAGTCTATTAAATTTATACTTCTTTACATTTATTATGAAATAAAATTTAAAAAAAAATCATTTAAATAGGGGTTTATATATTTTAATTATTTTTTAATATCACATATTATTCAATAAATATTTTATTTCAATTATGACATGGAATTTTCATTTATATCAATGCATAAAATAAAATTTCATCCATATAAATTTTATATTTTTGGACAACTGGAATATCATAAGTTTATAGTTCTTTAACTATATCCACAATCATCTTCATTAAACATTATCTGGATACATGAATATAATATTTTAAATTAAATAATTCCATTTAGAAATTAATGTGTATTTAATTTGAATTATATTATAGAATTTTGTGATCCATGTAATTTTAATTTTCCTTTATTTCCATTTTAATATTCAAATCCTTATCTACATTAAAAAATTAATAAATATATCAATATCATTTTTCAATTTTATTATTTTGGGAATTAAAGCGATCATTTCAAATAAATAACTAGTAATCATTCATTTAACATTTCTTATCCATTTATAATTTGAATAACACTAAGTTAAATTCACAAAATTCCATATTTTCATGATCTCTATTTATGTATCTTCCTCTCATTCATCATATTTTCATTCTTCAAATGTTAATTATTTTTCATTAACCAAAGAAATTATCATCCTCTCACTATATTCACTAGATCATTACAATTATTCTTTATCCTCACTACTATAACTATCATTAAATTTATATAAGATATTATAATTTTCTAAAATCGGTTATTACCATCTCCATTAGAATATTATTTTGATTCCTTCACCTTCATAGAACTTCTTTTCTTCTTAGATTTGTTATAAAAAACAACAGCTTTAATTTTGGGATAATAAACTATACAATATCAAATTACACCATAGTTGAAACACATAAAAGTTACCTTACTTTAAAATATACATTTCTCTCCTCAAAGCCACTTAATACGACTGTAATGAGATTTTAATAGAAAAAATAAAAATCTTCATCAAAATATTAATTTATAATTTTATTTATATTGTTAATTATATTCTCTTTTTTCATATCCATTAAGGATATTTACCTTGGAACCATTATCTTCTTCATGAATAAAATTCCTTTATTCCTTCTATAAGTAAAAAATACTTTTATAAATATCATATAATAGAAATTTATTAAGATCATGGTATTCTTGAACTGGGACCTTTACATCAACCATATATTGAATAATTTATACTATCTTTTATAAAATCATAGTATCATATCACTTTCCAAAAAAACTAAGGGTATATAAAATAATTTAATGTAATGAAGATGTAACCCACTATTAATAATTCATCATTATAAATTTGTATATTAATCTTCATATTTATATTTTATCATACTTTACTTTAATATTTCCCTCATATTTTTTTTAAATTAATCCCAAATGAATTATTCTAACTTGACCCCATTTTCCATAAAAAACATTTGATCAGAAATATATGAAAAAATATTATTTTGAGAAATAACAACATTATATAAATTATTCCTATCCACTAATATCATATAATTACCTTTTACACATGGAAAAAATCCATTTTTACTTGTCTTTAAAATATTTATACTAATTAATAAAAAATAACACACTATACATTCTGTCCTTATAAAATAATTCTTCACATCAAAATTAAGAATCCAATTTTTGTTTATTTAAATCAATTTATTCATGTTAATGGTAAAAAATTAGAGATATAATATTTAACCACAAAGATTTTACTTATTGATTCTAAAATGGAAGAAAATAATACCGGTTGAGTTTAACCCTAATATTATAATACTCCAAAATTACAGACCATTGAAGGATACAAGAATACGATGACAGAAAATGTGCTAGCCATATGAATTGTTTTCTACCTAAGGGGTGTTAATCATTGAATAGTTTTTGATTGCATATATATTAATAATCATGTATGAAAAAAACCTATATCAGTTTTTATAGCTAGTGAATGAACTACTAGACTCACACAAATTGATTAACGAAACAAACAATGGAAACTCGATGTGCATGGTTCACTACTAAAAATCTGGATAAAATCCTTGGAATGATCCAAACGTAACTAATAAAATACAACCCATTAAATTCACCATTATTGATATAAAAATAAGGGCTTATCATTGAACTCATGTTACTATATAATCAACCATGTTATCCCTTGGTATAAAAAATAATTTTATCTACATTTATCATAATTATTTAACTATGTTATTATTCTATTACGGTAAATATTTTAATTATCCCTCAATGGTTATCATCTAATAATATTATATTTACTATATAGTTATTAACTATTTATAACACATGGTAATATTTCCTTCTTAATCACTACATGACGCAGATATGATGAATAGCCCTAAAAAACAATCACGTTCTCTTCCTCTTCTTCACAATCTACATGGCCTGCACTAACTATTACATTAATCTTGTATATTATTATCAAATTCACCTAAATTTAGACTCTAATCTTCTATGATTCACTCTATATCTTCTAAAAAATACACAACTCATTAACTTATTATGCATTCATGATTTTGTATAGTTCATTTTTCATAGAATAAACAACTTCTTCAATAAGAAATTTGAATTTCATTTTCATTTTTTAACTACAAAATGTATTTCATTTATCATAACAAATTATATAGAATCATCTACATAATTACCTAAATGTTATATAGTTTTTGGGATTTATATGTTTTATAATATAATAATAAACAATATGATGGTATTTACCATTATCCGATAAGTCAATTCCACCTAACTGCATCTGAGTACATTTTTTTCAATTTGAAGCCCTTTTACATAGAATATTACTTATTTATTTTTGAGGACTTAATTTATAATAATGATAATATACTAAATTATAGGGTAAGGATCCTCACCTCATGGTGTTACTATCATCTTCATGGAGTTACTGTTATTCTCTACTATATATATCATTAATTCTATTCATCAGGATTAATCCATAATATTATAGATTCATAATCATTGTATTAAATGAGACATTAAATTATTCATTGTAGTGTGTTATATCCATCATTGTTTTATATGGGAAGAATTATTTTACAACAAAAAATGTTCCATGATGTGAAAATTCTAATTTCCAACCTCAGGACAAATAAAAACCATTAAATTTTCTAGGAACAAGCCTCTTCAATATTTCAATTGCTTCTCAAAATTTCGACCATTTCATCACCATGGCATGAGACTCCACGTTTTGATTCCCAAATAACTCTAAAAAAATCCTCCTATTAACATCTATAATTTCATATAATAAATTTAATTGGTAAATTTATACTAACATATTGTATATATGGATCATTATAATTTCATAATTAATCATCCTCCTACCAACACTAATCTTATACATAATAATACCTATATATCAAAGATTTTTTATTCTTTCCTACATTTTTATTAAGTCATAAAAAATAGAATACACATTCATAAAAAATGGTTTGCATCACACTATTGATAAAAGATTTTTTAATTTTGAAAAAATACGTGCTAATAATAATTTGATCAATTGAAAAATATCATTTATCCAAGTAGGTTGTTTACATTTCCAAACATTCAACACCTCTACATAGAAAAAACATAAGCATCAAATTTGTTTTTACCTTTTCAATATACATATATGTAAATAAAAAAACCATATGTGTTGTAATATATTATTCACATTGTTAGACATCAAGTCTTACAAAAATAAAAACCATACATGACACTAATTTTTAAATTTTACAAATATAGTTTTTAAGCACTAAAAATAATTAAGATGACTTTGAAAATATTTCGTAACTCAATTAAATTCTTCATAACTATAGAATAAACTTCACATAAAAAGAAACATAATACAGAACATCATTTTGAAAATGAATTTGTGTTAATAATAAACGTTAAAAAATTAACTATATCTGTATATTAACTTCATAAGATATTTTTATTTTAAAAAATATCCCCATATATAGGAAAATTATTCAACTATTTATCATGGAAAACTCTCATTGATCTTCATTAAGCTACACACATTCCAAATCACTCTTGATCTCACCATATTAATCATTAATGAGCTAAAAAATTTTCATGATCATCTCTTTTTTCTTTATTATCTATATACTCTATGATATATATATATATATATATTTAGAAAATCATGAAATAATTTTTTTTATGAAAACAATAATCATAATTCTTTAATTAACCCCTTCTGGGTATTTATTATTTACTTGGAATAATATGATCCAAGTGATCAAGATAAATTGTAAACAAATGTAGTGTGTATAGAATATACTCCCTTAATAATAATATATGAAATATTTCATGAACATGAGAAAGGTCATGTCACATGTAAAGGTTATATGTCACTGCTCATATTCCCCTTGAATATTTCAAAATTATTAATATTACTTTGATATATATGTTCCTTATTTATAAATCACAAAACCTATTTCAATAATAATAAACTAATTATAATATATTCCCCCAACTAAAAATAAATAAATTTTTTACATAATATATAAGTTTTTTTATAAACTATAAATTACCTTAATGTGTTTATAAATAGATCTTACATTATAGGATGTATATTTTAAAAATTATGGAAACAATAAAATACATTCTCCCACATTATCCAAATACGATGCTGTCTAAAATTGTTTCCCCTACATGTTTTTATAAGAACACAATTTAATACTACATTGGGAACAAATATTTTATAAAAATAAAACTACATATAGATTAATACCAACATTCACTAATTTCAAGTGAGAATAACCATATCATGCCCTCAAATATTTATATAGTCCATTAAAAATAACAATACATTGGAAAATTATAGTTTTTAAATTAACAAATTTATTCAATGATTCTGAATAATCTTTAAAAAAAATTATAGTAAACCTTTTATATTTAACAAATAATATTAATAATGGTGTCTGATGGATCTCACATCTATATTAAAATATTTAAGGGTGATGTTTTATCAAATTTATAGAAAATGGGTTGACATTTTAAGATGTTATATAACAATATATATTTATTTATTAAATTTTAATTTATTATGAAGCCTATCGTTGAAGACTACAGTAATATTTTCCCACTTTTACTTTGGTCAAAGTAATCTTTTTTATGTCACTTTTGGTATATGTCATTCAAAACAAACTTCTTGGTACACTGAGAATTATATAATGTGTTAGGATATCTTTTACATCATATTTTCAAAAAATAAATTCTCTTGGCTATCATAATACATCTTAGTTCTACCAGGATGTATAGATAAATTTTAATCCATGAGACATAACCCATAAATCATTATTTCTCAATGTCATTAATGGAATACATAACATTTTACCAAACCTCATGACTTTAAATTCACAAACCTCAAACTCTAGAAGATATTGATTATAGTCACCCAATATTATAGTGTGTACATTTAATAAAATTACATAATTATATGTATAAATTGGTAACATAAATTTAAAAATTGCATCACACCATGATGCATACACATTTGATGTATCCATTGGTCTGATAATTTTATATTCCTGGTGGGGAAGATATCCAATAACATGAATCATATTATTGTGATGTGGTGGTGAGAAAATCCTATAAGGATTTTGAATAGATTTCATCCATTATTGAAGATTGGAATATTGAAACCATAATAACCATTTTAGATCTTGTAATGATATTTTTTGGAATCAAAATTTTCCTTTTAAGGGTAAACCACTTATCAATAGTTTTATAAAATTTCATAAGAATTAATTTAATAACACATAGAGTAAAATAGACAATTGAATCAAACTTTTTTTGTTTGAAGATTAATATATTTTTTCTTATATAATTATTGTGGAATGATAGGCATGATAACATATTTTAGGTTTTGGAAAATAACCCATACACCAACATATCTAGAGAAATTATCAATCATAATTTGGGAGAATGTCATTTCTCTAGTAAAAAATATGAAACTTGCCACCATTAACCACTATTGTCACTAAAATATCCTCAACATAATTACACCATATAATGTTATTCAATGTATAATATGCATTGAAACATATGATCCCAAAATACCCCTCTAATTATATTTCAACTAAATTACCAAATAATATTCTCAGAGGATCCATAGCATGGGAGATGTTGATTTTAAGGCACAAAAATAAGTGCTAAATTCTATCTATAATCTTGAGTCATACCTTCAATACACCCCTCATTTTCCACAGCACATATATTAGTTAATATAATCATTTATAGAATCTTATACTCTATAATACCATATAATTCTCTAAATCAAGTTCCATAGAGCCTCTAATGCCTCAACATAATCACCACCTTAGTGAAACTGACATAGGTTATTACCATATCATGTAATAACTCTATATCATAGCATGTAAATTCCAATTCCACGATGTAACATTACTAAAAGACTTTAATAATAACAATATTTCAATAATAAATAAAATATGTTAACTCAAGGAACGTAATAATACCTTCACCCTATACACATATACGGGTCCCAATAATTTTTATGCACCAATAATCTTCCAACACAAAACATTAAATCCCTAATTCTTGAGAATATCTTTGACTCGTTCACAATGTGTCCATCATCAAAGAGGACGATGTGAAAATATATTGAATATGAATGAATTCCACGATGATAAGTTATAAACTCCACAAAATAGTGGTAACACTTTTTTATAATCTTGTATATCGCTTCACCGTAGGGTTTATAACCATTGATTTTACAAAACATATCTTTCTCACATTCATGTCTTCCCAATTTATAAAGGGATTTTAAAACATCCATGAAATTAATATATCACATTTCATCACCATTAAAAGGAGTTAATTTAATCACCTTTAGGGAGGTCATCTAGAATTACCCATGTTCATTGATAACCCATGAACTATATGATACATAAATAGACACTTTCATTGGTGTAATCACTATTTCAACCCATGTTATACCACATTTTATCCCCTAAATACAACTTAATTGAATGTGAACACAAGCATACCCCTATTTCTCCCATGAATTCATTAAATCCTTATGCAACGATAATCTTTCCCATATGGCACACAATTCTAGGATAACCCTTTTATGTACACATATAATTAAATATATATACATATATAACTATTTTAGGTATACTAGGTTACACAAAACACAATAATATCTTATTTATGTCCTCATAAGAGAAATAAAATCCTATAGTAACCAGTTAAAACATATAAAATAGTTTAAAACTACAAATTTCTTACCTATGTCACATTAATGAATAAAGAACCACAAACAAATAAGCTCATGAAATTGAGTATACAATTCCCTAATACAAATAAATATAATGATTAAAATTCAACGTAATTCCATTCTAAATGAATCAATGTAAATTAATCACATTCATTATAATTTTATTCTCCAATGAGGTAGAATGTGACATAAATATTAGTATTCATATTGGGAAAATTTCATGAATATAAGATTATTTAAATATGTGAGTCTTATATAGGAAAATAAACTACCCTCATCAAATTATTTGTTTTCATATCCATTAAATTTTGATAAAATATGATAAAATAATTGTTAACAGAACATTAAAAACTATTTTTATTTGGATCGTTGTCTTTTGATGTAAACATAAATCAAAATTTGAAAAACCAGAATTTCTCATAGCATTCATAATATTTTCGAGGTTCCTATTATAATATTGATCGAAAATAATTTTCAATATTTAATATGGATTGGACACTGTATAAAATAGGTTTTATGACTCCCCTAACATTATAATACATAGTTTTATCATACTGAAATCCCTTAGAATCAGATTATTTTATAGCCTTAACATGGACATGACATGAAATTAATTTCTAATTAGTGCATCCTCCATATTGTTAATTTTTTTGGTGATAATATATAAAAGTATTATAATCCACTGTTATATATATATCTATTTCCTTTGTAACTTGTTTATCTAATTCTATTTAAATATAAATTTTTGGACCTTTTGATCGGTGCATATTTCACATTTCCCTATATAGATATAGTTTCATTATATATTTATAAAAAACACCTATAAAAATTCTAATTCATGAGTTGGAAAAAAGTTTTTTTCTAATAAAAAAATTTATTATGGATTGTCATAATCCCTCACCCATTACTTTTATGTTTAAGAAAAAATAAGATTCACTCAATAATTTTATTTCAAATTCTCAAAACACCCCTTATAATTTTAACAAAATAAGAAACTGATTTCCAAAGACAAGAATTTTTGGGTGAATTATCATGGAAACATATGATGCACTTCAATAGAGAGGAATATATTCCACAATAATCTCACCATTTAGTGCAAAAGATTGTTTCTCTAGGAGTATCTAGTGTATTTAATACTTGTTTGTGAATATTTTTCAATCCTCGTATATGAAGGGTCACTATTGTGAATGCTATCGATCAAAATCTTGATTCGATGTGAATTTTTATATATTAATATTGTTCTCTATATTATTTTTATACGTAGTGATTATTAATTGGTTAAACTATATATAGAAGGATACTATAGAACTTATAATAAACTAGTGAGATAGTGGGTGTTGTGGTCATTAGATCAGGCCCAAGAATAATGATTCCTATATATCCCTATGAATACAATCAGAACCAATATAGTTTGGTTTTACTTAATTGGATATTTGATACCATTTAATTTCATTTGAAATTGAAAAATTTTATGCCTTATAATATTGGGAAAAATGACTAATGATCTTTTAGTATTTAGCCATAAATAACTATCCTATGTATCACTGTTTATAAGAATCAATCCTCTCATTAACTAGGATTCATATATTATATTCATATGGTAAGACCATACCAAGATATTTAACATCACATTTAGAGGACATATGCTAAGCAATGTAATGTTGATGGAAAAGTTTCCTAATAATGATTTTTAGGAGGCATATTTTTGTAAGAAATAATCTAGTTGATCATTCTTATTAGTAATGAAACTAAAGATCAAATGACTAATCAAAGGGAATATCGACCATTTATGAATATTAAATAGCTAGTAATATGTTACATTGAGGAAAATTTCAAATTAAATAAAAACAAATAAGGATTATTCCCTCTCATGTAAAAACCCCTTTGAGGTGTAACATCATGGGGTATATGGTCTTATAGGAATTAGTGGGGAGATTATTCATAGGTTTCTCAATAATGGATTAGTTGAGTATTACATGAAAATGGAGTCTTATTTATATCCATTAACTATCTATTGATGGATGTAAAATGCTTGATGAATTATCATATGGGGAATGTATACTATTATATACAGTTAACCCACTTTGAATATAGAACATTAAAGAATAATTTAGGGATAATGCATGAACCTACCTATGATATTTACACATACCATACATCAATTAGAATTGAGATTAAATGGGATGAATATACTCTTGGGAAATATTTTCCAATGAAGATGATGTTTTTTATTTCACCTAGTTTGAGGAACATGTTCTATAAAGAATTTTTATGTATATGTGACGGGCATATGAAAATACTTCCTTAATGTTCGCCAAAAAGTATATGATTTTAGTGAAGGAAGGATTATATGTTGAGACCAATAAAGAGATACTTTATATATCCTTATCTCATTGATTTAGCTAAAGTTTCACACTACGATATTGAGTGGGTAGATTTATTTAATTGGGGTATACGAGATGGGTTATAAGATTCAGTGGTTGTCTCACAAATATCCCAATCATAAATACAAAAATTATCAAGAGTATATATTACTATAAATCCATTGATTCCAACATTAGTCATATATGACAATTAAGAGATGACAGTTATCAAGGGAATGCCTAATGAACTATGTGTACACCTGTGTGAACAACCCGATCGTGCTTTTTTGGGGGTTGTGTGTAAGGATTAAGTAAGTGGGTGGAAAGGCCGGTGGCCATGGCGACTAAGGTTCTAATGTAGGAGACATTGTTTATGGGTTTTTAATTTATGATGACTTAGGAAAATTCTCAACCTCATGGGTTGTTTGTGTGAATTAATTTCTTATTGTAGTGTCTCGTTTGAATATGGAACCCTATAAGAAGGAAGGAATACGTGTTATCCAAAATATAGGTTTGGAATAAGTTATTAAATTTTCCATGTACATTAAAAGTGACATGGTGGGTTATATACCAAGAAGGTTTTTTTATATTTTATGGATTATAAACAATATTGTACATGATGTGAATGCCATGAGAAATAAAAAAATTTCCATCAAATACTTACAATGGTGAGAAATAAGAACATGAATAGGAACTTCCAGTGTAAATTAATAATTACTATAAATATGATCCATTAATTGTATACCTTATATTAGAATATTTATTCTATGTTGAAATTTTTTATTATCCATAATCCTTTTTAGATTTCTATTATTCAATTATAAGGATCCATGTGTAGCTTCCCTAGAGTGGTGATCTATATGTTCTTCATCGTTCTTTGAAATACACTAATTGATATATGGGTGCTAACATGGTGAATAAAACATCTTTTATTTATAATCCTGCTCTCTGGATATCCTTAAATATTGAATGAATCTCTCTAGATCTTCTTTTTATTGAGAGGAACTGAGGAGACTGAATAGAGAGATTATTCTATTATGTGTAATTATTCTCAAGTACCAATTATCATTACGCAAAACAAATAACCATTTGTTTATAAAGTTATGGTTTATGGTAAAATATTATTTAATTACATATCAAACCTAAATAATATTATAGTTCATAACAAACTCTATGACAAATAATTATAATATTATTCGTATTTCATATCATGCATTGACTCATGCAGATGATAAATGTTATTTTACGAAATTGAAAATTAATATGTATCATTGGACATGATATTTGTCTATTTTTAAATCCAAATATTTATTCATTACCCAAATAAACATATTATTAATAATAAATTTTAAATTAAATATTAATTAAACACTCATAAAGATAAATAAATTAATATTTTTCACATTATGAATAATATATATTTATTTAATTTATGTCATCAATAAAGCATGAATTAAATTATTCCTCATTATTAATAATAATATTTATTCCATTATTTAAATTAAAATATAATATAATTGTGATAAATAGATATACTTAGTCTGTGAACCAATAGGATTATTTATTATGGCATTAGATGAGCTTACCTAATGTTCAAGATTACTTTCTAGAAACGGGTCACAAAACCTAACAGTAAGAACATAAAGTCATAATGTAAACAAATACATAAAAATTATCATCATTTAATATAATCCTACAATCTCAATATCTAATTAAGAATTTGTTACATCTATTTCATCATACTACATGCTCGACATGCCTCTATTTGACTATCTGAAATAAACACAAAATTACATAATGTTTTAGAATTTAAGGAAATAGTAATTTTCTAATCAAGGGGTTGAGATATCAATTTCCATAATCATGGAATAGGAAAAAACTCCTTTAACTATCCATTAATAATATGTCAATCATGAAGCACACAAGGTACAATACTTCTTAGGAAAATATGGCATCATGGTATTGGTGAGTAAATCTATGTACGTGAGCCATGACATGCATTAATGATAATGTATCAGTTTATGTATCATTACACAAGATCACTTGTAGAAATATCTATCAGAAAAAACATGTGGAATTCCAAATGGTGGGCCTATTTTAATAATATACCACATATTAGATTACTATGTTTGAGAATTATGAGAAGAATCCTCATCCAGTTATAAGTACTCACATGAAGCATTCAACATAATATGTATCCTATCATAGTATTTTATCCAACAGCATAACTATATTTAATAATATTTTCATGGAACTTCTAGTTTTTCATCATTTCGATGAAACCTTATGACCATATAAATGAGACATATAGACTATGAAATTATTAAAATATTGTCATGTAGAACAATGAATAATTTATAATAACATTTTTTATTACTATTAAATTTTTTTAATAAAAATGTTATAAAATTATAACCAGTTGGTTATATGACCCAATCTCCAACAACTTCTACATGTAATAAATCTAAATACCTATTAATTTTAGTCTATTAATCCCCACATTATGATAATTTTGCTGTGGTTTTAGTTTTTAGTCAATGGTCCCCCATATTGTCTTCCAAGGATATTCTTATCACTACAAACTCATCAGTATTGAAAAACCCCTCTATATATTATACTTATGAATTATATAATTCATCCTTTGATGTCACCTTGTGTCTTTAGTGAGATCCACCATGGCCTTATTATCAAAGTATACTATTATATGATCATCAGTTCTATGTCCCACATAAAGAACATGAATGACATTTTGTATCCATACTACTCAGTTATCTTTCTCATATACGACAATATACTCAAAATATGATATATAACATATTCTCACTCTCTTCATTGAGCTACTACATCCCAAAACACCTCCATTTAAACTAAAGATTTATCTCGTATGTGATTTAAGATCATATTATCTATTTAGAAATAGGTATTCATATATCCTCTTATTACTAGTTACTCATCCCCTCTATAGAATATGAAACAAACATATTACACCTTATATAATTATAGATAGTCTAGACTTCCATCTAATAGAGGTCACATGGGTCGTCTTGATATCATTCTACTGCGATGAAGGAAAATGAAACATCTTTCATAATACATATAAAAACATACATGGATGGACCAATCACTAATGGGTATTAATTACATTACATAATTTTTCTTTCCCCTTTTATGTGAGGATTCATTTTCCTAAGAAGGTGAATTCTATGTTACACTAGGAAAAATCCACCGATTGATTAATCCATAAAGAAAAATTTTAATATCTTGTAAATATTTGTACATTGAATTAGACCAAGAAATATCATGGACATATCACAAAGTATATTGATCCCATTAATATATGTTTACTATTCTTTTTTACATCATAGAGAAAAAATTATTCAACTCATATTTAATAGACTATAATATTGATATTTTGTTTCATATAAGTAATACACCATCATTATATAATATTATGAAAATTGTTTCACTCCCATTAAACAACTTGTAAAGACAACTCTCACCATAATTAATTCTGAATGTAAATTCCATTATGGATTCATCAAATAGAATGTTCCAAATGTTGATTGTTTTTTAATACATAAATGGTTCTATTAAATTTTCTAAATTTATTGGAATCCAGTTCAGTCACAAACCCTTTGGGTTTTCTCATACAAACATATTTCAAAAGGATCATGTTATTGAATTTTTATTTAACATCAATTTTCAAATTATCATAGTGATGATAATATATAATTGAATTCCAAATTTTAAATCATTTTATCATTATAATGGGTGAAAAGTTTTTCATTATACACAATTCCATGACTTTATTTATAAGATTTTTCAACTAGTAATTCCTTGTAGCTACTAACTAGTCCATACATGTCAAATTTAATATTGAATACTCATTTTGAACCAATAGTATTCACTTCCATTGAACAATATACTAAAATAAAAACATGGTTTTAGAACATGGAATCTATTTCAGAATTCATATCAACATTCCATTGGGAAAAATACATTCCACATACTTCATAATTATAGGTTAGAAAATCATTATTATCAATTGCTAATGAGTCTCCATTCTTACTGACAAGAAAACCATGATGTTATATTTCTTTAACTTCTATTATAATCCAAAATAGTATTTTCCCCTCCAAAACATATTCTTCAATGAAGATTTTTTATAAAGTTTTCATGTTCCAACTCTTATTTTCCTTGATCATGGAATTCATCAAATCTTACCCCATTACACCATATATTTTTTAGATGTAAAAATTATAAATTTATATGTACTTTCTTACAACTAATAATTTTTTCATAATGTTTTGTATATGTGATATTCCCTTATTTACATGGTGTAACCTATAAAGGAACACATTCTTCCTTGGGGTGACATTTTATTACCTAAAGAGGCCTTAATAAATTCTTCAAAACCCCACACTTGTAAGTATTATAGGGGAGTTTCTCTCAATTAAAAAATTGAACTATATATTGTCTATGTATTTAGTTTGAACTTGTTTCAAATTTTTTGTAACAATTTGAATACAGTGTACCCGATAATATAATGAAAGACTCGAATGACTCACCATTAATATCAAAATTAATTACAAGGTGTGTGTCGTATTTTCACTTATATTATTCCAATGAGGTGTATATGGATGTTTGAGTTGGGATAATATCTATAAATACCATAAATATTCAATTAATTCATTATTATGGTATTATCCACATTTTTATGAGTGGATTTTATCTAATCTATTTACCAATATTGTTTTCAACTTTATTTTTAAAATCCTCAATTCCCCTAATGGAATCCGACTTATATCTCATTAGGTAGAAATATCGATATCTTAAAAAATCATTAGTATATGTTATGATTTTTGAGTACCCACCCCTAACATAAAATAGAAATGGTTGACGCACATTAGAATGAACCAATAATAAAATTTATTTGGACCTTTAACCTTTTATACTAAATTGGGATTTGGTTAGTTTTCCTTGAAAACATTTATGACATGCCCCATGTTGTTTTAGTTCTAACAATATAAATATCTATCTTTGTATGATATTTTCAATTTTTTTGTTTACATGACCATGCTACTAATTTCGTAGTAAAGGGTGGTATGAGTTATGTAAATTATGTTTATTATCTGTTTTTATTACATGGTTCATTTAATAATACACATAATAACATTATTTAAATGTATCATACTATAAAAATTGTTTCCTTTAAAAACAGAATCATTTAATCCAAAAAATAAAACAAATCAATATGTATCATGTTTGGATATTGAAATATTATTTTCTTTAATAGGTGGCCAAAAATTAATATCCTTTATAACCATGATCATTCACATCAACAATATGAGGTGGTAGACACTAATAAACATAAAAACTTGTTTTTCTCCATTTGTGGGTCATATATATAAATATTCATACTCTATCATTTTAGATATACGTGGTTATTATATATTATTACATACGTGAGAACAAGAAGTTATATTTAATAAATAATTTGAATAAATATATATGTTTTTCTCGATAACAAATGAACTCGACGCTTCCCCTAGCTTCTTTGGTTCTGTAGATGTTTTTCTTCTAGTGTCCCTTCTTTCCACATTCAAAACAAATAAAATCGAACTCCATTTCATTCCCAGTGATCTTTCTCTTTTTGGAAGGTAATTGTAAAGAATATTTAGATGTATATCTATTCACTTGGGATTTTTTTCTTCACCATAAATACATATTTCATTTCAGGCCTCATCTCCTTATCTTAATGGTGAAAAACAGTAAGTGGATCTAGAAGAGGCTTATATATATAGTTAATATTAAAATATACAATAAATTTGTAGAATCTATAAGGGAGTAATGAAATAATGATATCATTGAATAGTTCCTCAGGGATTTTAAACCCAATAACCTATAGTTTCTAAATGTAACAAATGCGCTAAACTATGTGAGGTGAAGTTAGAGGACCCTCTCAAATATTAATTTTAAAGGGTACCAAGTAGATCCCAAACAACTCATGTCATACTCTCCCCTTGAATGATGATTGAGATGCTAAACCATTCTATAATAATCCTTGTTTTTGTCTAAGTTCATGAGACTACTATATATAGAGAAAATCATTAAACATCAAATTTCTACAATGTTGTATGAGTGTTTTTCATAGACAGAGAGAACATAAACACATTCCTCTTTCATCGATGGATCATGTATTGAAATTCGTAGCATGTAAGATTTTGTATGCAATTCCTCGACCCCAATTACCTAGTGTCAATGCTTTATTACTTAAAATTGGCATGATAAATGGAATATTGTCCCGAAAGATCAACCAGTTTATTATTATCATAAACAAGATACTTATATAAGTTCAACATTATAACATGAAAGGAAATACAACAATAATTTATTACATAAGAAACACCCAAGCCTTATAGATTATTCTTGAAAGTCACTCATAACTAACTTTTTCGTATCCTGGGAAAATGATGCATAAGAAATGGGTGAGTTCAAATTCTTATTAAGGGTAAGCAATACTGTATAAGATAACATAAACATTAGGCATGGTGAATAATTAAAAACAAATGCAATTACAAATAATTAACATTGACACATTATGGAAAAAATATGAATAGAATAAATATGCCATAATAAAACATATTCATGGGTATTATAATAGTCTAATAACAACATGTACAATCATTATTATTTTCATAATGACGAAATGTAAAATTCCATACATTCTAAAACATCTTGTCAAGGCCTCGGCCAAGATGTCTAAAAATGATTTAGGCCTCAGCCGATGCCATATATCAAATTTGGAAAGGCCTCATCCAATTACACATCTAATTTTCTCAATAGAACTACTGATGCATCGATGAGAAACAGTGGGATCCACACTACACATACTAAGTCCAATAAATTACTCATATGAAAAGTTTGAAACAGAAAATAAACATTTGTATTAAAACTAGAATAAAAAATGACAATACATTAGTCATAATCATTGAATTGTATAAAAATACCACATCCAAAGTCAAACATATCACAAAAACTTAAGTAAAATTTGTAATATTTGTATCATAATAAATCAACTACAAACAAGTATAAAATTTATCAATGGACGTCGATAGAGATGAAAATAAATTTGTTTGAGATAAATATATTTTTCTATATTTAAATCATTTAAGATTCACATAATTATAAATGAAAACATTTATTTTGAAAATATTCTTCTAAGATTGTAAGGGAATCTTGGATGATGATATAATGGTGGAAAATAGATTCACACCCCATATATGTTAAAAAAACATTCTTCCCTTAATTTTCTCGAAAAGGTCCATAGTACTTTGTTTGGAATACGACCTGAAAATTCCTTATAAAAAATATAAGTTCAAATAATGTAATAAATGAGTATAGTAAAGAGGCCCCAGTAGATACATACGTATAAACAACCTCTGAAAATAACGATATTGTGAAATTAACCATTACCTTGTATATGTCTTTAGTTGATGGTATGTTATCCGCATGTTTAATATTTAAAAAATTGATATTAAATTATACATGAACTATATACATAAATATGGTATCATATATGATCCTCTAATATTGCTTGGTTAGTAATATTTCATTAGTATCATTGTTTTGGGGGTTAACTAATTCATTATCATTTATATGGTTTGTTACATATTTCATGTTTATTATGGATAAGATGTATTTTATTCATATCTATAATTGTAATATTTTATTAAAAGTAATTTTTAATCATCAAATGAAAATTATTCTTGAATGGTATGATGGGTAAATGAATGTCATCTTGTTCGTCGAGGCGGTAATCCGTAGGTATGCACAAGGGACAATATCATTATATTGAAGGTGAATTCATTTTTAATTGGATGGTATGACATATATACAAAATCATTAACATGTTATAAATATTTTATATATCCTTTATACTCATTATTATACCCATCCAAAAAAAGATGTTTTTGAATAACCAATTACACCCTGACATCTAGACGGTAAGTCGTACGTACGCACGTATGGTGACTTTGTCATTTGTAGGATGGATTGAGTAACGAATATGGTTGTTCTATATTTATAATTACATTAAAGTTTGTAGAAGGTTCATGATTTATTTTTTTCGTATAAAAATAAAAAAGAAATAAGAAGTGAGAGAAGAAAATAACATGAAAAAGTGATGACATTATTACCTCTATTTCGGGTGTCTCCTTTTGAGTTCATCAAAAGGGCTCCATATATTGGATTTCTGATCAGAATAAGGCCTCTAGGATTAAGGGTGGAATTTTTATAGGATATTGGCATAAGGGTTGGACAAGGCAAATGTATTTGGAGGTTTGAAATTAATATAAGGGGAAATACCATTTTATATGAGAGATGAGGGTCACTTTAGGAAAAGCATGAAATATGTTTTTATAATAAAATCACCTTCCATTGATAATTGCTCCAAAATGATTATTTTATAGTAAAAGGTGGGAATGGGTCAAAAAAATCTCAACAAATAGGTTTTAGACAGGTTAAGGTCACCATATTAACCTTATCTTTTAGATTTAATTCTTAGTTAAAAAGTTTGACATTTACCTTGTCTCTTTCTATTTTTATAGTATGTGGTTAATAAACATAATATAAACTACAATACGCACCCCAATTGATTCATTATTAATATATATATCCTTTTTATGTCATTTTGCTGAACTTTATTTTTTAGGGATATTTTATCAATTCATAATGTAGTATTTGTTTTAAAAACTCAATTATGTCAATGTTGACAGTATTTAGTAATTGAATTTTTTGAAAGACATAAAAACATTATAACTTCGAATAAAATATATTTAACCAACCCTATATTTCCATATTAACCTAAAAATTAGTGGAATTCAGCAGAAGTCTAAACTTACATTTTTTTGGTTATTTATAATATTAACTATTTAAATATTGTATTAATAAGGTATTCACTACATCATCAGTGGGTCATAAATTAATTAAATTATTAATTGTATAAAAATTATAAATAAAATAAATTTATGTAGGAAATCATATTATCTTTCTATTGAATATTTATAATCTAATTTCTATTTTTTATAACCCAATATTAAAAATTGATTAGTTATTCAATTTGAAATTTAACTCTTTTAAATCATCATTAATTAAAATAATAATAAATGTCCTAATCTAATCCCAGTGGACCAAAGGGGTCATATTTTATTCATAAGGTTATTATTTTTCGATTTATACTTATCCAATATAATTAGTACATGTGTTAGGGTAATTATAATATCTTTTTTACCCTTAATTACCATATTTAAATTTAACCGTTGTAAATAAAAGTCAAAAGTTATTATTCACAAAAAAATATTTTCATCTTATTGAACCACATTTTACTTAGTAATATCAATTGTTTCTCTCATATTTTTTAAATTTAACTCATAAAAGTGGTAAAATTATATTTCATACAAATTTTCAAATGCTCTTTGGAGGTGGGTAAAAGACGGTAGAATGTTAAATAAAAAAAATTTATATCTAAACATATTATAAAATGACTCTAATGAATTACATTGAAAATATATACGTACTATGTTTCAATTTTATACCTAAAATAAATTTATATAAAATAAATAATTATTTAAATAAAACGTCGGTTTTAACCAATAATGCATCTTTTTTAACGATTCATAAAAAAATAATGCTTTCAAAAAAATATAAAAAATTCAACCTAAACTAATTTTGTTATTTCAAATTTAAAAATGAAGTCCATTTTGAAAAATAAAATTTACAAAATTTCCTAATTTGCAAATTACAATTCATAACGGATTTTTTGATTGGTCGTGGTGAGTTAGAATCTAGAAGTTATGTACAATGCAAGTTATTTCATTTTTCAAAGGGAAACGTACCATGGAATCATGGGGGGTAACATTCATTCCTCCTTCAAATAATTTTGAACTCAAAATTTCTAGAATAATATCGCACAAAAATATTCAAGTGGATCTTCATTATAAGTTCCTATGGTTCCACATTTCATCTTCCACCTTATGGTTTCTCCCTATAGATTTTACCGTACAAGTTGTACAGTTTCTCAACACTTGTTCCTTGCTATCAAGAATATTGACAAGCTCTTCTCAAAAAGACAGATCATGTTATAGTGCAATTTCCTCATAGGTGAGTACATCATATGGGTCAGGCATGTATTATCTCAATAGTGATACGTGGAACAAATCCTTTAGTAATGTTTCTTAAAAAACATGGTTTGTATATTAATAAACAAGTATATAAGGAAATAATACACATAATACCCTAGAATCATAAATGTAATAGTACTTTCAGTGATGAATATACCTAAAGTAAAATACCATGGTTATTTTTTCTATTAAATTTATTATAGTTCGTATTCTAGTGGCCAATCTTTCCTCATGAAAATATAATGGATTCTATTTCAATGTTCCCCTATTTATATATAGTTTCATATAAAGTTTATATGAAGGATAATTTGATATTATACTTGTAGTAATCCTTTTATACTTCTATTTATATTAGTTCACATCAAGAAATAAATATTTTAATACAATAAAATTGTTATATTATTGGTGAACCAGCCCCAAAATATAATGAAATGGTTTTTCCTAACTATTCAGTTGATAATTATCAACTAAAATGAAAAAACCGGGTTTCAATAATGAGATAATGAGATGTACAAAAAGATCATGATTTTACTTGAAACCCAGTTCTTATATTCGTTCAATGAAATTCATTATTATAAGAACATGGGGACCAGCTTGAGTTCCATATTTCAAATGATATATAATTAGTTTTAACATTATATCATTAATTTAAT
Organism: Viscum album; assembly: GCA_963277665.1. NCBI lineage: Eukaryota > Viridiplantae > Streptophyta > Magnoliopsida > Santalales > Viscaceae > Viscum > Viscum album. The sequence continues at coordinate 961,998,216 of OY728133.1, read as the reverse complement.
TCTTCACATTCTCATTGAAAACATTATAGTGCTGTAAAAAATGGTATATACATCAATGTCATTATATTGTTTCTATAATACAATGTATTTTGATTTACGGATAAGGATTTAATCATCAAATGCATCATCTATGATCCTCTTATAAGAATATTTATCATCCTTTATAGATCCATGTGGTGGTTGATTAGGTAATGGGCACATCATCACATATAATTTCATTTTGTATTGTAGTACTATGTGCAAGAGCCTGCACCACTATTATAAATTTATACAGGAGAGGAAATAATCTATGTCCATTACGGATCATAGAGTGTCAATGTTGTTATATTCCATTTCCAACAAGAATAAATTCAAGCAGATTAAAACACTAATATTGATAAAAAATTAGACATTATATATTATTTAAATCATTAAATTTCTCTCATTATTTTTTCAAATTTTAGTAACCCACCTAACTAGAATCAAATTACTTTGTCACATTAGTATTCTATTAGAAGTCATCTTTGGACCTCCTCTCATAGTCTAAATATTAGGGAAACACCACTAATAAATGATTTCAATGTAGGAATTTTACTAGGTAATTATATTAACATGTAGTTCCTAGATCTTTTCAGTGATGTACAAGCTTCTAAAATCATAAATATGATTTACTCAATATCAGAATCCAAATTTGAAACAAGCTTGCTTTGGCTAATTCCTCTCTACCATATTTCATTATGTCAACCAATCACCCATATATAAAATCCATGGTAGTAGGAGGAACCCTCAAATTTATATTATTGATCACCCCATACACATGGTTTTGTTCAAATTCAAATGGGAGATGGAATTTGCGACTTATTATTTCTTCATGGTTTTTTAATAATCTATCGATATATGAAATAATTTTCTATATGTTATGCATGTTCTATATGATCACACTCACTAATTACTATTTAATAAATACAAAAACAATAAAATGTAATAAATATATTTAATCATTTCTTTTTAATGTATATAATTTTATGTGTTTTCATAAACTCCAAAATTCATTAAAATAATGAAAAAATAAGAAATTAAAAATATTATGAGACTCATATTAAGAATATATTTTAATACAATTAAAATCAATGGCCCAACCATTCCCTCTAGGGTATAATACCTAAGTCTGGTCTTGACTCGTATTTCAGCTTGCACCCCACCATAATGTTTCATTGTCCCATCTAGAGTAACGCCTCTAATCAGTGTGGTCAATATGTTAGTCTATATTTTTTATAATGAATACACATATTTATGCCAGCAACGAGGTCTCAGGAATGAAAAATAATTAGAAAAAATAAACTAATGGAAACTAAAACCCTTATAAATATTAATAGAGAAAACTGATAATGTGAAGATCATATTTTAATTAATTACATGAATCACACACAACTAAAATAATTTACAGTGTATATAAATGTCTAGACATATATTGTTTTGTCTGTGCTCAAGATCACTCATCACAAAATAAAATGTGAAATATTAATAATCATGTAATAAAATTATATTTCCTTAAATTTAGAGTGTGAGTTAATTTAATTAAATTAAATGTATTATATAAATTAATTTAATTTATTATATTTGTAAGTGGATCTAATTAAATTTTATTTTAAAAAATTAATTTAAATTAATACTAAAAATATTTTAATTTATCATACTATTAAAATATTAATTGTTTGTAAAAAAAGTATTTAATTCAAACTAATGGTAAAATTAAATTCATTAAATTAAATAATTTATTATGATATAAATTTTAATTTCGTCCCCAAAAATCATCCAGACATGTTTTGGGACTAGCATATATCAGGTAGGTACATACTATGCAATGAAGACCCCATTCATTGTTATGGTCCATGAAATCCTATTTCGACCATTCAACTAACACCATACCACCAATGATTCACCCCACAAATACTAAATACATGATATTTTAATCAGTAGTGCTAATAAAAATTGTACAAGGGGACACACATTTACAATATTATATACCCTCTAATGGAAATGATGTTTTTTGTTTTTTGTCATGATTCTAGAACATAAATTAGTGAGGTAGTATTTGAAATAAGATAAAATAAATACTCAATGTCCATATAAAACCCAGTATCTATATAGATGTACATAAAGAGGGGTGAACATAGTTTATGTTTTTGGTTCTTAGACAAAATATATTAGACAACCTCCATAGAAAGGGAATGGAAAACCCATGGTGATTGGATAAACTACTTCTATTATATTCTATATAAGAGAGATCATGTATGAATCTTAATGACATAGTTCTTGGACCAAAAGATGTATGATATTATATAAAACAAGGGAAAATAAACATCCAATGTTAATTAAAATCATGATTTTAATTCAAAGTATATCAAATATGGATTAAAATAATTTATGGTTTTGGTGCTCGTATCATATTTTTGTGAATGAGATATAAAACATCACTTGTGGATCACAAGAAAATCTCATCCCAAAATAATTTGATAAAGAATTAAAATTATGTAAATCGTGAACTAATGTATATGAATTGGGAAGATAGGATAAAATATGTTTTAAATAGATAATGAAAAACAAATATTTGAATTACAGTTTTTAAGAAAATATTTTCATAGTTGTATGATGATTAGAGGGTCTTCTACTAATGAAAAAATAAGTCACATTGTTTGGATGTGACAAATATGGTGGAATGAAGATTACCTTATGGAGGATTCCTGTGGAGTTGAATATTCATATTGATATCTTGGATGAGATTATATTTATTATTGACACTCAAGGTATGATTCTTGGTATAAGTATGGGAACATTCAAGAGGATTTTGGAACATTCTATTCCCAAACTAACAGTTGTAAGGTTGTTTATAGATGATGAATTGGAAGAGAGATGGATGATTATTAATGGATGGCTTTGAAATATATGATTTATACATCTCTACATATCCTAAAATTATAGGAAGCACGCTATGCATAGTTCCTTTACAAGAAATTTCATCTCAAAAAATAGTTCATTATATACATACTTTATTTATATGGGGATAACATACATTGGGACGTGTTTGACGAAAATGGTATTTGTGGATTGGTAAAAAATATATGGCCTACTAGAAATATGAATCCTAATATGATGTGAATTAATATACAAATAGAGTTATTAAAAGATAATTACTATGTCAAAAATTATCATATGAAAGAAAATGGAATTTATATATTCAATGGGGGATTGAAATTTAAAGAAAAGAACTATAGATAAACCGTATATATTAGACATGGGATTTATCACAAAGTTCTATAATGAATTGACTAGAAAAAGTAAAAACAAAAAATATGGGAAGTATAGATTGTAAGATATTGTTCTTAAGAGTAGGGACATCCTATAATATCATGGGATTATGGATAGAATCTAAACAATAAGTACCCAAATATACACATGGATATAATATAGGGATATTTAATTGTATAGATTATACATTTTTAATAGTTTAGTTTAATGTAGGATAAAAAATTATTTATTGAGTTTTTAATTAAATCATAATATATCTAGTTTAATGTAGTCTAGGTTCTTGTGGAATGGCCTTTACATAGGTGTTATTACATCAATATTATATAAAAATTGTAATTAATTTTGATTGGTGTTGAACATATAAAGGGGAATCTCACACAAATAAATGTATTAAAACATTGCTCTGATTTAATATATTATTGGGACTCCTAGCTAAGCCCATGATAGTAGATCTAGATATCACTATGTATCCCATGATAAAATCAGCCAAGAAACACATTATTCTTATATATACAACCTATTTATAAATATATGAATCAAGAGAAAAAGAGATAGGGTGTAATAAATAGGTTCCATATTGATAGAAGTTGAAAACATGATGAGAATTAGAAACAGTTTCATAAATAAAACATGAGCTAGTTAGTGAAACATAATTTTCCACTAGAACAAAAATAGTATATCATAAATCACTATGTTTCAAAATTTAGTAGGAATACATTATATGATAATTCAGATATATGTGAGGGTATAATCTAATTCCAATGTATTGGGGGCCATGAATCAAGGATTCGGAAATTTAACTATTGATAAAATTTCCCAATAAAAGAGAGATCACAGTTGTGTATGCTCTTTCAAATGAGGGAATTAATTATTACATAGATTAATATCATGCATAAAGCTGGATTTTAGTACTAGGGGTTACATGAGATATATCAGTCCATTAATGTTACGGATCTATGAGAATTTTTTTTTGAATAAAATCATTTAATGATAGATGGACCATAGGTCATATTGTTCAATTTTTTGTTAAAAGGGACCAAAACCCTAGGGTTTAGTTTTATATATCATGAACCATTTTTTAGGTATAATTATTCATAGATCTAACGTTTGTGAAATGTGACATAAAGTTTTATTCACATATAGTTAATGAGGGATGGTGTAAACACCCTCAAATGTGATGATTTTATATGAATTTGTAGATGATATTAGGATATGATATTTGGGAATCAATATATTTCTTATGGTAATAGTAATATAGTCACACATAGTTCATGTAAACAGTATTAGTGAATATTTATGAATATCAATAGAATTAGAGTGGAAATACATAAATGCTCCTCTTGGTATGAGGGACGAATAATGAAGTTAATTAATAAATTAATCATCACTAGAGTAGTGAAAATTTTAGAAATAGAATCTACAGTTGGGAATGGATATGGAGAGGCAGGAATCAATAAATTCCTATAGTTAGTATGAATCATGCCATATATTGTTCATATAATGGGTAAATTTCTAGTCATGGGTCAAGTGGACTATGAAATTAGGGTTGGAAAATACATGAAACAACATAGTTAATTCAATAAATTCATCAATATAATGGATAATAAATAATTAGTATATGGAATAATATTCAAAATAATTTTGTTAATGATTGATCAATTAATGAAGGTATTATTATTATTAAACTATTTTTTTCTATGTATTACATGGTTTTATTTACATTATAAAATATAAAATTTATAATTTTAATTTAATAAAAATTTCTTCATTTTTTATTAATCATATTAAATTTATATTAAGGTGAGGTTTTTGGATCTTTCTAAACATGTTGATTTTTTGTTGAACTGTGAAAATACATTTTCTAAAAAATGTCACTTTTATGAAGCCATCATGATAAAAGATTGAAATAAAAATATATGAAAAAATTTTATTTAGTAAATATGTTTTAAATGATTAATGTTATTTTAAATAGTTTAATTTTTAATTTTTAAACACAAGCATGAGTTTTAGAACATTATTTGTATTTTTTTATAAAAAAACTTTTCATTGATCGTTATATTCAATAGTATTGTTGGAAGTATACATTTTCATGTAGAATAGTCTATATAAATAATTAATTTAATTTGTTTCAGAATACATTAGTAAAATCACATTCATCAACCTCATATTTTTTTCATTGTGAAATAATTATTATCCTTAAACATTCATTTTAAAAAAAAATTCATGATTTTCATGCTTATATAAAAAGTAATTTTCTACAGTTTTTGAAATTCAATATGATAAAATAATTTCCATATTTTTATTCTTTATTTATATAATACGTAACAAATTGCCTTTTTATTTTAGATCAAATAAATAATTTACGATGGTTAAATTTTTTGTTATCATAGAAAATGTATGAAATGGATGTAAGAGGTTATACTAAGAGTAACTACATAATATGTCTCTAAAACCACTCCAAACGAGACAGGACGAAGGTTTATATAACCTAGATCATATAATATTTGAAATTGGGTTTCTTTTTTTGACTCCCCAAGAAATATAGTATTTATTATTTTAATGTTTTAATAATTACAAGATTTCCACTCCCTTTACATATAAAAGGGAACCTCCTCTCCATAGATATTCACACATAGTGAGAAATTTAGATGACCAATATCTACAAATATTAACTCCAAAATATCCTCTCATTGATAATTATTCCATGGAATTCGAAAATTATCTATAATAATAGTCAGAAGGTGTAATCGAAAGACAGTTATTCAAGGTGGGGGTTTAGGTTCTAACAGAACTCTTTCATATTTATTTCATCTTGAAAATAGTTAAAATATTTTATAACATTTCTATAATTGTTAAATGATTATATAACTAACCCAGTAATGTAAATATGTTCATGGGTTAACTATTATCTAACTCATATCCATCGAATTGAAAATTGAAGAACACCACTCTTGAATATTTAAGGATTACCATCACTATAAATCAATGTGTTTTTTTCGTCATTTCCTCTTATAAATGGAAATAAAAAGGGAGTAAATAAATATATAATATAAATATTATATTATTATCATTTTGGAATGAATTATATTATTGACGTTATTACCCTACCATCAATTGGGAAATAATTACACTGTTCATGCATATGTGTGTACTAGCATTTTCACAAACTAGTGTGATTCTCTTTTAATTTTATAATAACATGAATGTCAAAAAGAATAAATTTAATTAATTTATTTTTAATTATTACATAAATATACATTATTGAAGGTAAAAACATAATATTTTATTTTCATTCTATATTATTGAAAAATATAAAAAAAACTCATGTGTTTGTGTGGACTACCGCCTCAGTGAAATGATGTGATTTATTTTTCATAATAAAAATTTATATATAGTTTTATAAATATATATAAATATTAAATATAATTTGGAATGATTATTCTTTTGACCATGGAAACTTTATTAATGTTTATGAGGTTATTAACTGATTGAATTTAAAATTTATAACATGAACTAAACCAAATTAATATGTAAATTAATAATTATATTAAATGATAATAGAATAATAATAAATGAATTAGTGAGAAAAAGGATTTTAAATATGTTTACAATCAATTTATTTTTTATATTCTAAAGTTGGATGAAGGATATAAGATATTATGAACGTGAAATTAGGTATTTACCTCAAAATATTAATTTAATGTATTATTATTTAATATTTTACTTCTATATCAATGTTATTTTAAATGATTCTATGATATTATTATTTATACTCAAAATGAATGGTTAATTTCATTTAATAATATATAAAATTACTATAAAATGTTTTAAAATTTTATATTTTTAATTTTCATTATAAAAGTTATTTTAATCTATTTTACATGATTGTGAAAAAAAAAGTATTTTTAATTAACTTATTGACCACATTTTCCAACTATCATAACCATTATTTGTTATTAATATGCCAAAATCATTTTTTATAGGGTTTCAATGAATATTATATTTTCATTTTTATAGTAATTTTTTAATATTAAATGTTTTCAAATGAAATGGATATCTCTTCTCATTTTATGAGATAACTAAAAGATCTTTTCCTTATGGGATATAATAAAAAACATTTATATTTTTTGGATGGAAATAAAATATATAAATATATTTTCCATTATATGGTAATTGATAATTTTATATGATCATGGGAGACCCTGATATATCTCTAACGATTGGTTATCCCAATAAATTTATTTAAATCATTAAGCAATGAGAAAGAGTTATCTTAAAATTAGTTACTACTATGATACTGGTATTAACCGTAAAGTGTATTCAATTATATAGATTATTATATGTCTGATTATAAAGATAATTCAAAAATATTTTTAAATTATCTTTTATGAATATTGTGGGATTTTAGGGAAATCATTCAATTTGAAAAGGTTATATAAGTCATATTTTCAAGGAATGATTAATATATTGTAATGCAGAAACATTGTTTTACATGAAATGTTTTCATGAGTTTTCAAGTTCCACATGATGTCTTAAATTTATTCAAATTATATAACTATTATTTTAAAGAATTTTCTTTGTTATTGATTGATTGATTACTTTTGGTTATGATTTAGTTACATGATTAATATTTTACTCTAAAAGTTGTGAAAATATTCAGGGATGTATATGTCTTTTTCTTGACTAATGGGTCTCTATATATTTTTAAATTTCCTAATGAGATATTTGTGTTCATATTACATTTTAATATATTCTTCACATGTCCAAAGGATCAGTATGAACTATTATAATTTCCAACAATAAGTTATGAAAATATTATTTGAAACAAGAAATTTCTTCATGAATTAAATAAGATTGTGAACATATGAATGCCATTATTTGTGAATATAATAAACATTATTTTTCCATGTTCCACATGTAATTTAATGGTTTTATGATTTTTCTCAATCTATAAACCAAAAATATAATGGTAATATAGGAATGTGAAAATATTTCAATTTAAAATCATAATTATATGTTTTTTTAATTACATTCAATTTTAGTCGGTATTAATGTAACATTTATATAAAATTTGTTGTTAGTATATTGTCAGAAATTCATTTTATGACATTTTAGTTTATGGATATATTATCATAATATTGATTTTAAGTATTTAATTTCTTATTTATCTAATCAGTAACTATTAATAATGATATTAAAATGTGGAAATATGGAAGTTGGTGTATGAAGGAATCAAAACAATGATATCATTAATAATCAGTATCGTAGAATTATTAAAATAGACTACGTTGTGTAAATTATAAATAACATAATGTTTTTTTCAATGTGTGGCACTCACAAAAGATAGAAATTAGATTCTTCATAGAATTATATGTCCACATTAAATCATTTCATGAAACATCATGCAATGAAATTTTGTGGAACCTCAGACCCTAGGAAATCTAATGAATAAATTACTCAGATTGTGAAAATATTTGAAATTTTTGGGATGTTCAGAACATTAGATGGTAAATAATACAAAATATCATTTTAAAGGTGAATATGACAAGTGGTAGTTTTTATTTAATATAACTAGGGGAAATGATGAGATTGATTCCATGGATTGGTTTATATTTAATGACCATTTCATTGATAAATATTTTCCTAAATTTGTTCAAGATATGATATAAATGAAATTCATGGAGCTGAAGAAAAAGTAAGAAGAATTAGTTTTCTCCTATGAATCATATTTTACATGATTATAATGGTTTTATATAAATATTATTTAATGAAAATACAGTTAAATTGATCAATTTTATTCCGAATTGAAACCATATTCTTTTTTTTCCATTTATTTTATTTGAGTTTTGAAATTTAGAGGGAATTTTTATTTGTTCGATGAAACTCAAGAATAATATTAAGTACTTTTACAACAATAAGAAATAGAATCATTTTAGGTGTAAATAAATTGTGAATCATCCATTAAGTATATCTATATATTTGAAAATTACGCATCAATTATGTGATAACGATGGTAAGAATCATTTATTTAAATGTATTATATGATCAAGAAATTATTACTAAGGATTTTTGTCATAATATCTATGTCGTCATTATAATGAAAGGAAGAATGGAAATGATAAACTAATGGGGAAAATCAAGTATTAAAGTGTTTTATTTGTAAAGAGATATTCCATTATAAATTTGTTTTCAAAATAATGGTTTAAAGGTTATAGATCTATAATATTGTAAGATGAAGGATGTTGTAGAATCATTTTTTGATACCTCAAACAATTATAAACTATGAAATGAAGTATTGAAAGATTCATTACCATTTTACTCAAGGTATGAATTTTTTTATTTATGTTTAAAGAATTATTTTATTTATTGGATTTTTCCTAGAAAATTGGAACCATCACTTCAACAAATGAGGTCATTAATTTTGATAAAAACTCTTTGTGGATGTATTAAAGAAACATGGATTTATAAGAACCTTACAATTATCAATTATATATTTTGTTTTTTAGAAATTTTATTTTCATTCCATTAGTGGAGTATGATGTTATTTTAGGTACAGATGTTCGTTCAATTTATCATGATATGTCTGATTTCAGATCTAAACATGTTATATTCAATTTTTATATTGAGTGTTATTTTTTATATAAGAATGTGTTCCATCATATCATAACTTATCAAGAATATGGGAATCATATTGAAAATGTTTGTTAAATTTATATTTCTAGTTTCATTAAAAATAATGAAACCTTTAAAATTATTTTCATGAATAATATAAATGAATATATGGATGTATTTCCTGATGATTTTCAAGTATTATTCCATATTATGAGTTTAATGTTATAATCTACATAGTGCCAAATTCCAATCAAATTTCAAAAACCCTATATCTAATGGATTCTACAGAGATTTTTAAACTGAAAAATTAGTTACAATGGTTTATTAATATTGTTTTAATTCATCCATGAAGATCACTATTGGGTGATGATATTTTTTTTATTAAAATGAATTACGGTTCTATTAAGATTTTAATTGATTATATGGAATTGAATATGAATAATGATAAAAAAATGCATATATTGCCTCATATTGATGAATTCATAGATTATTACTTGGTAGTTTAGTGTTCTTCAATGGTTAACCTCAGGCTATGATACTATATACTAATGTATTTGATGAATTTATTCCAATGACATTTTTTTTAGACTAGGTATGTTCATTATGAGTTTGTGAGTGTAATGGTCTGGAACTATCAGGTCTATTACATTGCCAAAATTTGGTGTCTGATTTGTTCCAGGAGGATAAGGTGACTTATCCGAAACACTATTCCAAATTCCCAATTCTGTGAACAGTTCTATATGTGAACAATGTTATATCTGTGAGGTTCAGTAAATAGTGTTCTATCAGTGAGTTTCAGTGAAGACTGTTCTATCAGTGAGGTTTAATGAATAGTTTTCTACCTGTGAGGTTCAGTGACTAGTGTTCTATCGGTGAGCTTTAGTGAACAGTGTTCTCTCGGTATGGTTTAGTGAACATTGTTCTGTCGGTGAGGTTCAGTGAACAGTGTCCTATCGGCGAGGTTCAGTTAATAGTGTTTCTAGAACGGTGAGGTATATCGGTAACCTCTATCGATAACCTCTAATGATAGGTTTACAGTAACGGTAGGTGTACAGTAATGGTAGGTGTACAATGTTTCTATAATGGCGATGTCTATCAGTAACCTCTAACGATAGGTGTACAGTTATTGTAGATGTACAATAACGGTAGGTGTATAGTGTTTCCAGCTTCTTACAGTTTCACACTTTTTACATTTCCTTTGATTTAAAATACCTTTAAAGCATTATTTTAAGGACTATTAAGGAATATTAAATGTCCATAAATAACATATTAATTATTCCCATTGACCGGGATGTATTTTAACTTGGTCAAACCGTATTGTTTAATGTGATCTACTTTTAATGGGGAATTAAGTGTATCATAAACTGTCACCCAATTAAATATTCAAAAGGGACAAGATATCTTCCTATATTATTATTCATCTTTGTCCTCGGCTATGAGACGATAGAACCTTTTTATCCTTCCCATATGAGTTACACAATCAAACTCTACTCCTCGGATTGGCTCCGCTCTATTTTGATGCTACCAAACTGTATCGATCATTCTTCAATATAAGGTATGATTTATCGATATTCCATTGGAGGTCATATTTTCCTATTTTTCCATTCCATATTATATCATGTAATCTATATGCTTATAATGGGTTTTTTCTTGGGGTTTGGTTGGTGCGGTCGTACCGTGGCATCCTCAGATGGATATAGTTGTCACGAGAGGTAGATCCTGACCCATTGTGTGGATAAAGAACATGGGGAACTATTTAAGGTAGATGATTAGTTACTTATCTTTTATTTTACATGAAATTTTTTTGTTAGCATGTTTAATACCACTAGATGATAATGGAATTAACATAATAAATATTTTAACAAGATAAATAAATTAATATCGATCGTATGTTATTTCCACTTGTTTTGCTAGATAGTGTGATATCTATTCCAGCTTTTCTTAGCTATTCGTTATTGATGTAAATCAGTAAATAATGAAAATTCGGTTTAATTAATAATTTTTTTGATACTGATAAAGAGGCATGTATAAGAATCTAGTTCTTGTTGTAATTTAATGTTAATCAAATTAGTGCAGTAAACATATTTAATTATATGGGATAACTTACTGATTATGTTTCCAGAATTTTGGAACCTATTAATAATAGTTCTATTAGTTCAAGATGGATTAACAAACTGATTTTTTGATAATTCCTTGAAGGGTTCTGAGTTACCCTCTTGATTGTAAATGTGCCAATATCCCAAATGATGTGAGGTTTGTTTTCCCTGCTGCTTGTGTAGTGATGTGATCTTGGATGGTTGTTATGATATGTGGGGTCATGGAGGCTTTTTTGTGTGGCAGCAGATGATGCCTGGAGTGAAGAGATGTATCAGTTTATGCATGTGGCTGTCAGGGAGGCCACTAGGGATGATTCAATGTGATGGATGTGATTGTTGGATGCTCTCTGTTTTTGATTGGTTGTTTATTTGATTTAATTTTCCACATTGCTCGGGGATGGTCTTACCCTACTCCTGAAAGAGGTGAAGACACACTGGGCATGCCACGTGCATTCCGTGATTAGCTTCTCATGGAAGGATGGATATACGCTATTGCTATAAGGGTCAAAGACTCAATGGGTAGTACATCTACTCATCGTGATGGGCCCCCTTATGTTTATTAGTATAGAATTTTTTTCTAGAATGCATGGGAATGTGTGAAAGTAACTATATAATCAAGAATTGAATAAATTGTGTTTACCCATGGGGTTGGCATTTGCTGGAACACAATGATGAGGATGTAATTTTGAAGGAACAATTGACTTTAGGTGTAATTCTAATGAAATTTAATGTGGATATTTCGATGGATAATTAAGGTATAAATAATTAATTAACCTAAAGTGGAACTGATAAAAAGGAAATGAAGAAATCAAATAAAGATCTTTAAATGGTTGTATTTTTATAGGATACCTAGTCTTAGAAGTATCAGCCCAGATTCTGAGAGACGTGAAATGAAGTTGTGTCTAAGACAAGGTTATGCCCATAGTGTGGTTGTGAGATATAATGTATCATGTACTTTTTGTGTTTCTATTTGCTAATACACCCTTTCAGTAAGGGAAACTGACACCCCAGGGATTCTGATCCCTAAGGGTGTTTTCCCAACATTCCGGTGGGAGGATGAATGGATAACATCTCACTGTGTACCTTCTCTCTTCTCATGGAAGTTACATGTGCAGGTAGGTACAATAGTTAGTTTTCACCATATCTATTTGTAGAGATCTGTAGTGGATTGTGGTTATTTACACAAATAAATTCTATATGTAGTATTATATGGACTATTATAGGTGTAATGTGTATAGGCAGTGATGTCTTGAGGATCCATACTCGGTGTATGTGCTTTAATGGCTTCATGTATAATACATGAGGTATGATAAACTTTATGCGGGGTGTGGTGGCTCCCAAAAAATACCTGGTTACTTTTTTATGTGGATGTGGTTGTATTGTTGCACGAGGTGCAAGTTGTAGTGCTTCACCCAGGTGTCTACAGGAAAGGCTTTCTGGAGAGAGATTCTTATGACGTGTGACTTTGGGGAAAAGCGGCAAACCATTGGGGAAGTAGTTGTGCGGTACCCTTGATATTCTTTATTATCTGAAATATTCTTTTATTAATTACTTGGTGAGAGTATCCGTGGTGAGGTTGGGAACTTAGTATACAAGTTTAGGTGATGAGTTAGTCTTAAAAGTTGTTCACTATGATTTAGCATTCAGTCTTTACATTTGCATTAGAGGATTCAGGGAGGATCCTTCTAAGTATACAATTATACCCACCCTATGTATATACAAACTGTTTTTCAGGTCAATTACAGCAGGTTGGAGGTCAGGATTTTTTTACATTCTTGGGGTTGCAGGAGCTATTCAGGCTAGTGGTTGCTTCTATTTTACTTTCATTTGGGTACTTGTAGTTTTTAACTTATAAGTTGTAGTACTTATTCATGGCATTACATCTGTTCACTTGGGTTTCTTTTATATTTCAGTTATAAGTTGGATTTGGTTGGTGTATATCTTATCTCTGTCTTTCGCATGTGTTCTCTTAGAGGGTAATGCCTCTCATTTTGTGTGTCTACTATACCCTCTTTTCTATTTTCCATCCTGGTGCCAACATGAGGTAGGACGAGGGGTCATTATCTCCCTTCTCACATTACCGGCTAAGGAGGGGTACACATTGTTGGGAGAGGGTCATGACAATACGGTGTCAAAGGTTTGGTTGAGGGATAGGATGGATTTTGGAGTTAGGAACGGGTGAGGTTGCCTGGTTTTGTAGGGAACAGTGTCATTCATGTTTTGCAAGATAGGTAAACACTGGAGACCAGCTGAGAAATAGGCGTTTAGGGACTCCAATGGTTTGATGTATAGACCATTATGTTTACAATGGCTAATAAAAATGTGATACGAGTTGCAAGGTAGAGACCTAGGAAAGGATCATGCATAATTCTTCTTTGGGCCTGTGTTTTAATTGGTAGACTTTGTGATAGATTAACCAAAAATTAATAAAAGAAAAAAATTAATTAATTAATGTTGATTATTCCATATTGCAGGTTTATGAGCTCTAAAGGTTTTTTATTTTACCGGTATGGCTCCAGGTCGGGGTCCTCTTCAGGTTTGCACAGAAAATTCCTAGCAGGATGTTCAAGAAAATCGTCGTAGGGTAGAGGTTAAGGACGACAAAACTTGGAGGAAGACACTTCGAGAATTTCAGCACCATATTTTGCAAAAGAATGAGGGATCCATTTCATATTCAGTCATGGAATACTGGTTGGAGGATGTTGAGAGAGGCTACAGTTCGATTTGTGATCAGAAGTAGAATGGGTTGTCCTTTGTTGGGACGATTCTACGTGAAGCAGAGAGGCAGTTGTGGTTCTTGTTCCTCTAGGATCATGAGGAGTCAGTGATCTCAATGGATAAGTTCTGGGATAGGTTTAGAGTTAAGATTATTTCATCAAATAAAAAGGTGTCTAGTCGCTAGGAGCTTCTTACCCATGGATAGGGGAGGTCCAGTGTTCGATAGTTTGGAATCTGTTTTAGGAAACTTTTACAATATGCATCAGACCTGATGCCAGATGAGGAGGCCAGGGAGAGGCATTTCGAGGATTCTTTGCATCTAGAGATCCTGTGCCAAGTCACCCCATTTATGCTGAAAAGATATATGGAGTTACTGACTAGGACAGAGGTTGTCGATAGGAAATTGTCCAAGACTAGATCATCCCAAGAGGTGAATCTTCAGGATTCCTCATGAAGCAGTGATGTTGTATCGGGTTCCGAGTTTTCATGGAAGATGGGTTTCCGTTCAACTGGGGTTAGGTCCTCGCACTTCACATCATGTTTCATTAGAGGCACCAGCTCTCAGGCTTATGGAATTGGATCTATCACTTTTTTTCTTGTGGTGGTCGTGGCCATCCGCAGTGGGAGTGCACGGCCTTTCAGAGCGGTCATCGTGCACGAGACTCTACACTCAAGGTTCCTCCGTTGAGGCAGTTCCAGCCAAGGTAGTAGCAGCCAGATGCACTAGATTTAGAACAACAAAGGGTTGGTGGGTTAGGTAGTGGACAACCCCATGACTCTCCCTGTCTTCAGAGAGCAAAGAGATATCATGGTGGAGGTCATCAACTAGGACACAGAGGTAGTGGAGGAGGTTGTGGTCAGCTTCATGGCCTAGCATTTCATTCTCCAGGAGATCGAGACGTCATTCGAGGTACCCTTTTATTGTTTTCTACCTTGTTGTATTCATTGTTTAATTCAGGAGTGACACACTCCATCATATCACCTACACTAGTACATGCTTTGGGACTTGTGGTAGAGAGGCTTCCTCTACCATTAGAGTTGACTACGCCAGTTGGAGGATGAGATGACATGTTTGAAATATGTAGAGACTATGAGCTACTATTAAGGAAATACCGCTCTTTGGGAGATTTACTAACTTTACAAATATAACCATATGATGTCATCTTGTCATGGATTGGTTGTATTCGGTGTAGGCTATCGTGGATTGCATCTGGAAGAAGTACATTTTTATTGGTGCAGATAGAGATCATGTGGTTTTTATTAGTGAGAGACATCCTCGAATGGTTCATAGGTGTGTTTCATCCATATCATCCATAATGGCTGAGATGATGCTGAGTTCATCAGAGGTTCCGTAGTTGACATTTCCAATTGTCATGAGGAGTACCCTGATGTCTTTCAAGAAGTGGTTGTAGCATTTACCACACGAAGAGAGATCGATTTTTGGATCGAGCTATAATGAGGAGAATCTATTATCTCTATTTCACCATATAGGATGGCCCCTTCTGAGTTATGAGAGTTATGTAAATAGCTCGATGTTCTGTTATATCGCGGTTTTGTTTGGCCAAGTGTGTCACCATGGGGTGCAATAGTTTTGTTCGTGAAGAAGGTCAATAGTAGTTTGCGATTATGTGTCGATTATTGT
This sequence comes from Viscum album, assembly GCA_963277665.1. Taxonomy (NCBI): domain Eukaryota; kingdom Viridiplantae; phylum Streptophyta; class Magnoliopsida; order Santalales; family Viscaceae; genus Viscum; species Viscum album. The sequence continues at coordinate 961,981,860 of OY728133.1, read as the reverse complement.
CACATAAACAAAGTGAAAATAATTAATCACTATCCTTTTTTGTTGATTGATGATTTATTCAATCAACTGAAGGGTGCGTGTTTGTTCTCAAAGATCGATTTGCGGTCAGGATATCATCTGATTCATGTGAAGAATGAGGATATCCCGAAGACTCCTTTCTATTGTCGAAATGGGCATTATGTGTTCATGGTAATGTCATTTGTCATGAATAATGATCCATCTATATTTATGGGATTGATGAATTATGTGTTACATGAGTTCCTGGAAATGTTCATGGTAGTTTTTATCGACGACATCTTTGTGTACTCTACATCTGAAGAGGAGCATGTAGAGAATCTACAAGTCATTTTGGGAGTTCTTCATCGACATCAGCTATATGAGATTTTGTTGAAGTGTGATTTTGGGGATCAAGAAGTTCGTTTATTGGGAAATGTTGTGTCCAAATAGGTATTAGATGTGGATCCATCAAATATCGAAGTAGTTGTGTCTTGGGAAGCCCCCAAGATAGTTTTAGAGGTGTGAAGTTTTCATGGTCTCAGAGGCTACTACAAGTGGTTCATATCTCATTTCTCACGAGTTGAGACTCCACTAACAGCTTTGACCAGGAAGGATCAAGCATTCATATAGACTGATCAATGTCAGGCATCGTTCGAGTATCTAAGGAAGATGTTATTAAGTTCGCCAGTCCATTGTCTTCCACCTGTGGGTGTTCAGTTTGATGCTTTCTTCGACGCTTCGCATCTGGGGTTATGATGTTTTCTCTTGCAGAATAGGTCAGTTTTTTATGGGTATCGGTAGTTGCGTCCCGATTAACTCAACTATTCCACCCATGATCTTGAGTTAGCATCCATGTTGTTTCCTCTGAAGTTGTGTAGACATTACCTAATTAGAGAGCGCATTGTGTTTTTCACTAATCATAAGAGTTTGAGGTATGTTTTCTCATAGTGTGACCTAAACTAATGACATCATTGGTGGATGGAGTTATTATAGGAATATTACTTTGAGATATCATATTCACCTGGAACGTGGAATTTTGTAGCTGATGCGCTGAGTTGATGTCATGTAGTGATGCTATGCAAGAATCTGGTGATTCTTGGAGAGTAATGGAAGAGCTATCAGCATTACATCGTGATATGGGAGAAGTTTGGGGTAGAGGTTGTCTTTTATAGATGACAGTATAGTCATCTCAGATGAAAAAGGTGGAATAGTCCCAGTTCAGAGATCTAGAGGTGGAGGTCTGGAGAGACCGAGTTGTTTATGGTGAGGCCCCTGATGGTTGGTAAGAGGATGAAAAATACTGAGTGTTTTATCATGGAAGTATTTCTATTCCCTTGACGATGCGCGAGACGGTTATTAGATAGTTCCATAGTTCATCTTTAGCAGTACATCCTGGTGTGACAAAGATGTATTAATCCTTGAGGAGTCAGTTTTGGTGGCCTCGGCTGAAGCGTGCGGTTGCAGAATTTGTGTCTTCATGTTTATTCTTCCAGAAGGTAAACGCCGAACATCGTGTTCCTGGTGGTCTTCTCCATCCATTATATAATCCGTAGTGGAAGTGGGAGGACATCTCAATAGACTTTGTTACTGGTTTTCCTCGAGCTCAGGGAGGGCATGGTGCTATTTGGGTTGTAGTGGATCATTTAACAAAATTGGCCCACTTCATAGTGATCATGGATTTGATCTTACTGGAAGTTTTATCGAGGCAGTAACTAGAGGATGTTGTGAAACTTCATGGAGTCCCTAGGATAATCATTTGTAATTGAGATCCTAGTTTTACCTCCAGGGTGTGGAGAGGTATCCAACATGATTTTAGTTCTCTAAAATGCCTTAGCACTGCTTTTCATCCTCAAACGGATGGTCAGACAGAGTGAACCATACTAACTCTTGAAGACATGTTACACTCTTGAATTTTTTATTTTGGAGGTTCATGGATGAGGCACTAACCCTTGGTTGAGTTCGCTTACAATAATATTTTTCACTCAACAATCGGTATAGCACCATTTGAAGCCTTGAATGGTTGTCCTTGACATTCTCCGTTGTGCTGGATTGGGGTGAGAGTGTCATCAATTCTCAGACCATAACTAGTGAAGAATACAATAGAGATGGTACATGTGATTTGTGATAGGATGAAGACATCACAATGTCATTAGAAATCATTGGTGGATCAAATAAAAAAACCCATAGAGTATGGTGGTTGGGGTCATGGGTTTCTAAAGGTGACTCCCCGTCATGGGTAGCGAATATTTGGTCATGGAATTAAGCTTTCTCCCCAGTTTGGTGGGCCTTTCGAGTTGTTAGCTCATTTTGGAGTTGTGGCGTATCGAGAAGCACTTCCCCCAAAGATGAGTCAGATTCATAATTTTATCCATGTATCACAACTCCATCATTACATTTATGATGACTATCACATCATCGATTGGGGATAGATCTATGTTGATGATGATGAAAACTTCGAGGAGCGACCTCAGGAGATCCCAGACTACAAGGATAAGGTTAATTGCGGGCATTCTATCACCTTGGTTCATGTCTTGTGGTGACATGGTGGCATGGAGGATAATACCTGGGAACATGAGTCATAGATACGTACTTAGTACCTAGAATTATTTGATGTTTAACTCTTTTGATGTAATGATGATCCCTTTGTGGTTAGACCATTCATGTTTTATTTATGAATTTTTTTGTTTCTTTTGTGGCTTTCTCACTTTTGAGTGGTATCTCATTGGGTTGTTGTTCAAACCCCTTATCTTTTTTTCTCTTTAGGTGGGTTTTAAATTCTCGAGGACAATAGTGTTTTGAGAGGTATCTGATGTAATGTTCTAGACCTCTTCGGTCCCTTACATTTTGATAATGTGGTGCCTTAGGTGTTCCCGGAGGACATGGTGACTTATCCGCAACACTTTTCCAAATTTCTCTTTTTGTGAATAGTTCAATAGGTGAAAAGTATTATATTGGTGAGGATCAGTGATCAGTGTTCTACCGGTGAGGTTCATTGAATAGTGTTTTATCGGTGAAGTTTAGAGAACAGTGTTCTATCGGTGAGGTTCAGGGAACAATGTCTTATTGGTGAGGTTCAGTTAACAATGTTCTATTAGTGAGGTTCATGAATAGTGTTTTATCGGTGAGGTTTAGTGAATAGAGTTCAATCGGTGAGGTTCAGTGTACAGTGTATCCAGAATGGTGAGGTCTATCGGTATCCTCTAATAGTATGTGTACAGTAGTGGTAGGTTTACTATAACAGTAGGTGTACCATGTTTCCAAAATGGTGAGGTCTATTGGTAACCTCTATCGGTATCCTCTAACGGTAGGAGTAAAGTAATGGTAGGTGTAGAGTAATGGTAGGGGTACAGTGTTTCCATCATCCTACAGTTTCACCCATTAGATGTTTCGTTTGACGTAAAATACATTTAAAGCTTTTACATACACTTAAGGCTGATTCAAAGGCCATAAATCCTATATTAATTATTCATATGGCCAGAGATTTTTTTACTTGGTTAAACCGCGTGGTTTATTACGATCCTCTATTAGTGGGGAATTAAGAGTATCTTATATCGTTACCCCATTAAATCATCAAAAGGGAAAATATATCTTCCTCCCTAGTTCATCCTCTTTGATCTCGGCTTTGAGACGTTAGAACATTTCAATCAATCTCGTAGGAGTTGCACAATCAAACTTTATTCCTCGGATTGGTTCCACTCAGATTTGAGGAAACCAAGTTGTATCGATCAATATTTGATATAAGGTATGTTTTATCATCGTTAATTTGTGGATCATCATCTCATGTTTCTCCTATCCATATTATAAAAGGCAATCTCTGTGATTTAAATTGGTTTTTCTTGGGTTTTGGTTGGTGCGGTAATACCATGGCATCCTCCGGTGGATGCAGTAGTTGCGATAGGAGAATCGTGAAATATTGTGTGGATAAAGAACATTTGGAACTGTTTGAGGTAGGGGATTCATTGATTCTCTTTTCTTTTAGGTGAAACATTATTGTTATAATGTTTAATCCCACTGGATGCTAGTGGAATTTCCAAAATAAATATTTTAACTAGATAAATAAATTGATATCGATTATATGGTATTGCCTCTTGTTTTTCTAGTTAGTGTGATATCTATGTTTTATTTTCTTAGATATTCGTTCTTGATGGAAATCAGTAACGAAAGTAAAATAGGATTAATTGATAATTGTTTTTCTAAAGATAAAGAGGCATGTAAATGATTATGGTTCTTGTTGTAATTTAAGGTTAATCAAATTGCCACAGTATGCATGTTTAATTATTTGGGATAGCTTACTGATTAGGTTTCCTGAATTTTGGAACCTACTAATAATAAATCTATTAATTCATAGCGGATTAAAGAACTGATTTTTTGATAATTCCTTGTAGGGTTCTGAGTTACCCTCTTCATTGTTAAAGGGCCAATAGCCCAATTGATGTGATTTTGGTTTTTTCTATTTATTTTTTTGTTATGTGATCTTGGATGGGTGTTGTGATATGTGGGGGGCATATATGCCTTTTCGATGTGGAAGAGGATGATGCCTAGAGTGGAATTCTGAATCAATTTATGCATGTGGGTGTCAGGGAGGACAGTAGGGATGATGGAATGGGATGGATGTGATTGTTGGATGCTTGCTATTTTTGATTGGTTGTTTATCTCCTTTACTTTTTGCCACTGCTCTAGGTAGCTGGTCTTGCTTACACTTCTCCCGCAAGAGGTGAAGAAACATGGGGTATGACACATGCTTTTCGTGTTTATCTTCTCAAGGAAGGATGGGTATATGCTATTTCTATAAGCGGCAAAGACTCGACGGATAGTAGATCTACTCACCGTGTTGATCCACCTTGTGTTTAGTAGCATAAAATGTTTTTCTAGAATGTCTAGGAGTGTGGAAAAGTAATTCTATAATGAATAATTGAATTAATGTTATCAACCCATGGGGTTGGCATATGCTGGAATATTATGACAAGGTTGTAATTTTTAAGGAACAATTGACATTGGGTGCGATGCTTGTGAAATTTAAGGTGGAATTGTTCATGGTGAATTAACGATTAAAGAATTATTTAACGTAAAGTGGGAATAAGAAAAAGGGAATGAAGTAATGTAATAAATCTCTTCAAATGGTTGTATGCTTATAGGATACCTAGTATTAGATGTAGCAACCTAGAGTTTGAGAGACATTAGCTGCAGTTGTGCCTATGACTAGGTTATGCCCATAGTGTGGTTGTGAGATATAATATATCCTGTACTTTTTGTGTTTCTATACGCTACTCCACCTTGTCAGTAAGGGCAACTAACACCCTAGGAATTCTTATCCATGGGGGTGTTTTCCCCCACATTCTGGTGGGAGGATGAATGGGTGACTACCCTGTTTGTCCCCACTATCTTCTCTTGGTAGTTACTTGTGCTGTTAGGCCCAATGGTTAGTTTTCGCCATATATGTGTGTAGAGGGATGTAATGGCTTGTGTTAATTCACACACATATATTATGGATATAGTATTCTATGGACTACTATAGTTATAATGTGTATAAGTTGTGATGTCTTGAGGATCCTTAGATGGTGTATGGGATGTAATGACTTGATGTATAATACCATATGTATGATACACGTTATGTGGGCTGTGCTGGCTCCCAGAAACTACCTGGTTACTTTGCATACATGGACGTGGATGTTTTGTTGAATGAGGTGCAAGTTGTGGTCCATTTCCCAGGTGTCTGTGAGAAAGAATTTTTGGACAGTGGGGATGTAGCTGTGTGTACCCTTTATATTATTTATTAAAATATATATTCTTGTATGCATTACGTGGTGAGAGTATCCATGGTGAGGTTGGGGACTTAGTATACCAGTTTAGGTGACGAGTTAGTTTCACTAGTTTTTCACTCTACTTTAGCATGGTTTCTTTACTTTTTCATGAGAGGTTTCAGGGAGGATCCTACTGAGTATACTATTACAGTCACCCTATGTGTATAAAAACTATTTTTCAGGTCACATAGAGCAGGTTGGAGGTCATGCATGTGTTTACTAGATTGGGGTAGCAGGAGCTATTCGGGCTAGTGGTTGCTGTTTTTTTACTTTCTTTTGGGTACATTCAATTTTTCCCCTTTCAGTTGTAGTACTTTTTCATGGCATTACATATCTTAACTTGGGTTTCATTTATATTTCATTCTTTAGTTGGAGTTGGTTGGTTTATATCTTATCTACCTCTTCTGAACGTGTTCTCATAGAGGTTAATGCCACCCATTTGAGTGTTTACTATACCCTGAGTGCAAGTCGCCTACCCGAGGCCTACTGGAGGAGGGACTTGGGGGTCATTATCTCCCTTCTCCCATTGTAATCCAAGGAGGGGTACACATTGTGGGGAGTGGGACGTGATAGTTAGTATGAATCTCTAGTTAAAAAACACACTATATATATATATATCTTATTATTTGTGCTTTTCTGGTGATTACATGGACAATTCCTATGTGATTTTATCGATGATATTCTTATATATTCTAAATGTATTAAGGGAAGGATTGATATATAATGATTTATCTTCAAAATTCAAAATAAAATTGTTCAATAGAAATTTCAGTAAATGTGAATTTTGGAAACAAAATAATTAATTTCTTGGTCTTATTTTTTTTAATACTGAAATTTTTTTATTTTATAAATACAAATTTGATGGAATAATGGGAAAATTGAAAATATGTCCTTCATATTATATGTTTTCTTATACTAGTGGTTTACTACTAATATTTTATTTAAAACTCTTCTCAACTATCAATCAGACTAATAAACATAACTCAAAGGGAGTTTAATAATTTTGTATAATGGGTTGTGAAGAATGTTTTTAGTAATTAAAATAATACTAGTTACTTCAATTGTTCTATATTTTCCAAAAAAATTTATAATTATTCTTTTATAGTGATGCTTTGTTGAAGGAACATGTGTGTGTTATTATATAAAATTATTATGTAATTATGTATGCATTACACCAATTGATACCATATACAGAAAATTATCATACAAATGACCATGATTTTACTTAATTGTTTTTAATAAAACGTTTTGAGACATCATCTGTATGGGAAAAAATCTGAAATATTTATTGATTATAAAATTTTGATATATATATTTACTAAAAATTAATTAATTATGAGGTGAATAAGTTTCCCAAAACTGACTAATAAAACATGATTTCAAGATTTACAATATTTTAGGTAAATAAAAAATGGTTTCCAATACCTTGTTTTGAAAATATAATGCATCATTATCCGATATATTTGAAAAAAGGTGCTTTACATGATGATTTAATATATCTTTGAGGGGAATTTTTGTATCTGATATCCATTAATCTTGTATCCATTATGATACTTGTAATGTCACGGCACTCTCCAGACCATTACTTTGTAAAAATTTGATGTGGTCAAACACGACATGTGTTATAATAATAAATTTTGATAATAATAATTGATAATGGTGGCGTCAAAATTTTTGGTGTTAATTAAGTTAAATGATTTTAATTTAATATTTGTGATATAAATGAAATGAAATTGAATGTATTTAATTAAATCAGGGGAGGTGGATGGTTTCTTTTTGATTTATTTAAAATTTTAATAAATAATAAATTATGTGTGTAATGGGAGGCTTCTCGGCGTTGACGTAATGGTGGTCGAGCATGGTCAATGCGGAGAACGCCAATAATAATAATAATAATAATAATAATAATTAATTTGGGATGATTTAATAAATTTTAATTGGGGATTTTTTATTATTATTATACTAAATAATTATTATAATAATGTTGGCTTAAATTTTGAATGATCCGTTAAAATAGATTTAATGCGATTTACATTTTCAATTCAATGCAATGAGATTTGAGATATGGGGATTGATGAAATATTTTATAGTTTATGATAATTGTGTTAAAAAAATAATGATAAATGTTTAAAATGGAGATTGGGGCATGCCAAATGGCTTAAAGGAAGGGGAGGCGCCACTTATGGGGAGTGAGTGAAAATCGTGGAAAAATTAAGGTGATTGGAGAGAGGGAGGAGTTATAAGATATTAGTGGGGCTAAAATTAAATGTGAAATAAATGATAAATTAGGAAATTGGTGATGAATTTCTAGCATGAAAGAGACCAAATCGTGATTGATTTGGAGTTAGATAAATAAATAAGTGAGTAATTAATAATAATAATAATAATAAAATATTTTTATTATTAATTTTGATGATAAAACACTATTTTCACAGTAACTTCTTCCTGTGACCTCGGTTTCACAAACTGCCAGTGGGAGCACGACCCTGACTATGAGAAGGAAATTATGATTCCAATATTGGATGAATTCTTTGGGTTTTTGGATCGGGTACCCGAAATGCTAGTGAATTAATCGTTTTAATTTTGTTATTAAATCCTCGACCCGCCATAACTCCCTTGTGCGACATCTGATTGACTTCTCATCAGTGGCAATGTGATCATATCATTAATATGGTCGATTCAAGTCTAATGTTGGATATTAAATTATGGTTCATGTCTCGGGTCCACGAGATACCCAATAATAATAATATCATTATTATTATAGGATCTTGTATCCAATGTTTCTCTCTCACATGGTATCGGATTGGAGAACCGTCTGTGACATTGCATCCCAAAAATTATGACGGTAATTTTACCACCAATGGTGAATACATTTTTATGACTCATGTCTCGGGTCAATAGAACACCTATTATTAATTGATGTTATTATTATCATTAAATGCATGGAAACCGCGTGACGTGTCGGGTGTTGACCAGTTAAAAAACGTAACAGTTGTAAGGCCACGTTGGGTAATCATTAATACATGATGCATACCATTTTACCTTTTCATTACCTATATAAGAGAGGGTCACATGTTATTTACAGACCCCTCCTCTTATCTGCACGGTGATACTCCCAGATGACCTAGAAGGCTTCCTCTTATCTTCTTCATCCAGACTCAGATCGTCGATCTGTCAGTGGCTACGGGATCATGTTGATGAGGCAGACATCGTGTACCTCGTTCCACTCCCTCTTCTTTGACTTCCTATTCATAGTTTCCTACGGAGGAGATTGCTGATATTTGATGAGAATGATGCTCTTCAATGAACATCATCTTAATGGTACATTCGACCCTGTTCTTATTCCTTTCTTGATATCTTCTTTCTATTCCTCCTTGACATGCTATGACAAGTGAAAACTTAAACCTTAATGGAGTCTCTCTTGGTTGTTAGTGAAGTTGTGCTACAACGTCCACAGGAGTATGTAGTTGTTGGGAAGAGTGATCAAAATCCTTGGGATGGTTTTTCTCATATAAGGACATCAAAACCTGTTCAGGTAGGGATCTTACATTCATCTCTCTCTCTTTTGTGTATCGTGTGGGGTGGGTATCCACTTGTTTTCGTGAGATTCGGTTGAACCAATAAATAAAGATAATAACTGGTTAAAGAATTGGTTTTGGGAATTTTTTGTTGATATTTTTGTTTTATTTCCATCATTTCTTATCCATTGATTATGTTGTGAATTGAATCGGCTTATGCCTACTGAAAATCACGGTCGTTGGGGGCCTTTTCATGCACAATTAAATGTTTCCCTATTTTTTGGGATTTTTGGAGGATGAAATTTCATAGAATGTGGATATAAATAAATCATGTAATGTTGCAAAATTAAATGAATACCTGGAACCCTAGTATGTTCACCCTGGTTAAAACTGAATGAAATAATGAATATTGTGGGTTCTGGTTGGGGTTTAAATATGTGATGGAGTGTTTCATGGGTTGTTGTGGAATGGGTGAGTAGTGGGGATGCGATTGGCTTGGTTGTGGGTTGGCATGTATGATATGGTTGTTATGGGCAGCGGAGCTACTTTTAATGGTATAAATGTAATGATGATGAGGTATGGGTATTGTTTCCGATATGTTTGTGGTTATGGTGGTTTTTAGTAGGGCGTAGAGATGTGATCTGTATATGAATAAATGTGGAAGAGTTAACTAATGAATTGTGGGGCATGGTAGTTGATTAAATACAGAAAATCAATGGAATTGATTGTATGATAGGAGAAAATGGTATTTTGTTGTTTTTGTTTTCGCTAACTTTATTTGTGGTTGGCGAGGATATGTTTTACGAACGATTGATCTAGTTTGGTTGTTGTTAGTTTCTTGGTAGTTAAGGAATTGATAAACTATAAATCTTGAAACATTAAAATCATAATGGGGTTTGGGGATGTTTATTGTGTGCAAACTTTCGAGGTAGTAATGACGAGGCATGTGTCGATATATTTTGTGTAGAAGCCTTAGGATGGGATGAGTGGTTGATATAATTATATAAATCTGTATGTTTTATGTTTCTTCATGCAGCCCACCCATGTTGAGCACTACCTGCCGAACACCCGTTGGATGGGGGGTGAGATTCTCAAACATCTAAAGGATGGATGGTTACTGTTCTTACCTGTGCTCCCTCTTCCTTGTTCTATACCCCAAGATCTTTCAGGCAGGTTACGAAAGATGTTTCCCAAAATTCTTCAGGATGAGGATGTGATATGTTCTTAGGTGTATTAGAGATGAGATGTGATGTGGTTCCCAGGTGACTTTGGGATGAGATGTAGTTATGGACGAGGATTGAGTGCCGGTGGGATATAATGATGGCCGAGGATTGAGGTTCGGTGGGATACTATGAGCTTCGTATGGATAGGTAGCGGCACTAGCTCGAGCATCGTATGGCCAGGTTATGGCACTAGCTCGGGAAGAGGGGGAAGCATCAGAGAGTTAGGCATGAGGGCAGGAGCATTATTCAGTTGGAAGGTGGTGCGGTGTACCCATTCTTTGATAATATTACTATACTACTCTATTGACTTGTGATATTTGGTGAGTGTGGCTTGTAAGGTTGGGTGGATAGATTCCTTGCTAGGCATTGGTTCATTCTTATTTCTCACAGGTCATTAGGATGTCTCCCCACCTGTGCATGAGATATTTAGGTTTTCCTATTGAGTATACCTGTATGCTCACCCTATGTTTTCTTTCAGGTTTTCAGGAGGACTTCATGGACCATGCGGGACTTTGCATGTTGGATGTTGGAGTTTTGATGGTTGCAGTTTTTGCTTTATTTTTTTGGAAACGTACATTGGAGCATTTCATGTACATCACTTTTGTTACAGTGTTGTATAAAACATTCATATGCATTGGGATTTGGGTTTATTTTCATTTACATGTTTCTTTTTATTTTGGTGTTTGACTTTTCCTATTTCCCGATCTTAAATAATAAAAATTGTAATGCCTACAATATTTGTGAAAACTCATACCCTTAGTGCTACTCACCACTCCGGGGCCTAATAGATGTGATACTCGTGTGGTCATAATCTCCCTTTCCCAATTGACAGCTTAGGAGGGGAATCTTTGGTGGAAGGGGGTCGTGACATAATGGTATCATGGGTGATGGTTGAGAGATAGGATGGAAACTGGAGTTAGGCTGTAACACCCCTAGATTTTACGAGAAGTAGTCTTTTTAATTTATTTTATGTATTGTTTTCTATGCTACACTAAGATTATCATGTACTATACGCAACACTGTAATAGCTTGCATTATACACAACACTACTCTTGGATCGTGTTACACAAAATTTCATGATCGTTTGATAAGAAGTTATTCTACGCAACATTGAGCGTATATATATATATATTCAATGTATAATTGAAATATGGTTAGATTCTATTATTCACTACAACAAAGGAATTTTTTACAACATGCAACCCTGACTGGGCTTGCTTAACATGCAATCTCGACCTTCCACGATAGAGTGTGTTGTACGCAATACCGAGTTTCACTAAACAACGATATGTTATTAAAATATTATATAGCTATTATGAACAGTAATAACCACCTTTTGAAATTTTTTAAATTTTATCTTTCAATATGGACTTCATTTTTGGATTCGGAATATTGAAATTAGCAATGGGTGGATTTTGTAATTTTTCTAAAAACATTCAATTTTGGATTATTAGTGAAAACACTGAGTTATTGGTTAAAACCGAATTTTTATTTAAATAATAATTTATTTTATTTAAATTTATTTTAAGTCATAATTGATACATAATACTTATATAATTTCAATGTAATTCATTGGATTTCTTTTATATTAATTTTTGAGTTATAAAATTTTATTGAACTATTCACAGTCTTTTACCCACCTCCAAGGAGCATTTGCAAATGAATATAAAAAATAATTTTACCGCATCTATGAGTGGAATTTCGAAAATCTGAGCGACACGGTTAATATCGAGGAGTAAAATTTGATTTAATAAGATAAAAATATTTTTTGTGAATAGTTACTTTTTTAATTTTGTTTACCACAGTTAAAAGTAAATACCATAATTAAGGGTAAAAATTATATTATTATTACACTAAGACATGTCCTAATTCTACTGGATAAGTATAATTAGACCAAAAAAAACCTTACGAATAGAATATTATCATTTAGTTCCACTTGGATTAGATTAGGACATTTATTATTATTTAATTCAATGAAGTGTTAAAAGAGTTAAAATCAATGTTTAATAAATAAAACATTTATAATATAGGGTTATAAATTAAATAATTTCAACTATAAATATTCACTACAAAGATAAAAATATTTCCTACAAAATTGTATTTTATTTACAATTTTTAGACATTAAATAATTTAATTTATTTATGACACAATGATGATACAATAATTACCTTATTAATTAAATATTAACATAATTGATGTTATAATTACTCAAGTAAATGTAATTTTGGACATTTTATAAATTCCAATAATTTTTTGGTCAATATTACATGAATATATGGATTTAATTTACAATTTTTGGAATAATCATGCTGTTATGATTCTCAAAAAAATCAATTACCAAATTCTGTCAAAATTGACATAAAATATTTTTTTAAAAAAATATTATATTATTAATTGTTATTATATTCCAAAAAAAATCTACAAAACTTCCAAATAACTTAGATAAGATTATATATATTAATAATTAACAACTTGGGCTTATACTGTCTTTTTATAGTATGTTTATTAACAATATAGTGTAAGAAAACAAGAAGACAAGGTAAAAGATAAATTATTCAACATAGAGTTAAATCTAAATAATAAGGTTAAAATAGTAACATAAACTAGTCTAAAACCTATTGGTTGACATGATTTCGACCCATAACCACTTTAGCTTCGAAATAAATAAATTTTGAGCTATTATAAACCGAGTTTGACTTTATTATAAAATAATATTTTAATTTTTTCATAAGGTGCCCCACTCCTCCCATATAAAGGGGCACCTCCTCCCACTTCTCTATACACAAGTTTGAGCCTTAAAGCTCAGCCAACCCCAGACCATTTCCCTTTTAAACATCCCTATAAACATTATAGAGGTTCTGGTCTCCTAAAAATACCATCTCTAGTGCGTTAAGATGAATCTTAAAAGACGTGTTTTGAAGAAGAGGAAATCTCTTCTACTGATTAATTCATGTATTATTTCTTCTTCAACTTCTTCCTCATTATTTGTTTCATTATAATGTAAAAACATCAGTATAACTAATATATTTATATGTTATTATAAATATTAAAAATCCCCATTTCACCTCTTATCCATCCTATGGAAACCGAAATCATTGAGCGTGTGTACGTACGAAATATCGTCTCCACGCCGTGGGGTAATATATTTTTCAACCACCACCTTACGTGGATGGGTATAATGTTGTAAAGAATAAATATATATAGTTATTATAACATCATACTGATTCTGATATATTATATCATCCACTCCAATTCAATTCAATAATTATGGGAACAATATCATCGACTGTACGTACGTACAAATTATTGTCTCCACGACGTGATGGGATTCATTCTCAATGTTAACCACTCAAGAATTTTTATAAAGTTTATATAATGAATTATAATGAAATATATGACATGATAAAGCTACTTGATTTACATGTATCTATATATATATATTTTATCTACTTACTTCCAATCAAGTCAATAAAGAAAAGAAAATAACGCTCAAGCTTACGTATGACCTACCTTCTTCATGAATGGTGTATTTCATTTCATTTATCTATCTATTATATATATATAAATATAATGAATATATATGATATATAAATCCTGATTTACATTCTGGATGTATGCAAATCATGATATAAGTAATAATTATATCAATATCAATTAGTCCAAACAAGTACGATAAATAAAACTATTTTACCCAAAACGCTAATTTTACATGGAATTTACAAATGAACGGGTAATATAAAGTTATAAGTGAACCATATATGATATAATAACAATGAATATGATTCTGTAATAAGTCAATGAAATTATTTAAATCATTATACACGAGGTTCAGATACGTATTAAGCATATAAGACCTAAGGTAAGGGATAACTATTCCAATTTCATTCTTATCCGTGATTTTTTATACGTATGTATTTACTAGGGTTGTATTTTTCAACCATGTCCCAAAAAAATTTATTCATAAAGTGGATAATATTATTCTATATATGTTTAAAGTCATTTTTACCCGTCTTTGACTTTTACTTTCTTATATGGAAGGAATATTTATTTTGTTTATCATATGTGGTACTTTTTGACTTTTTCGTTAAAAGTACGAGCAGAATGTTTTTTTAACTTATACGACATGAATGGATTTTTACGGTTTCATATCGCCTAATTTTCATGAAGTTTACTCTACATGATATCATGGTTATTTTCAATAATATTCTTTTCTTTTAAATTTTTTTGGCATTTTGTTAAAATAAAATGATTTTTAAGAAGAAATGATATTTTACTCAATAATTCTTTTAAAGTGTTTTATGAAAACCATTTTCCATATAAGATTACATTATTTCATATGTGTATCTTTCAAGTATAATATCTCTATTATTTACATGGTTTCACATTTCTTATGATGAAAAGATATCCATTTCATTTATATGGATAATGTTATGATGGGTTGATGTTCATGAAACCAATTTTTATTCTTTGGGTTATGATGATTGATTTATGTTTATGTTGTGGCACAAGTAAGAATTATTTCATTATGATATGTGTGGGACATATATATCCCTCTAATTCATTTGGTAAAGATTTATATATCATGATATAGACATGGATGGAATTGTATGTTAATCAATTTCAGTGATAAAAGCCTCGAACGAGGAGTGAGCTTGATTCAGAAAGGGGCTTTGTCCACTAAAATCGTATTGGCAGCAATGCCATGGATAAGATGGATCTAATATAATGTGGTTAATGGTTTTCCACAATTAAATGTTTTATTACCATGTTATTTTATCATGATTTATGTTCCTTTTTGATCTATGCCTTACGTATTTCAATGATTTATTTAACAACTTGTGATTTTGATGAGAAAACATTATGTTCACGTTTTAAAGTTCAAATGTATATGGTTTGTTTTATTTTCTCCATGATTAACCTTACTGAGCATTTGAGATCACCCATTATAATTTTTATTTTCCTCAGGATATAAATAATGGTTTTAGGTAAGAAAAAATGGGAAAATATTTATGGGAGATGTTTATGATCTTTCACCAGGATTAGAATATTATATTCCAAGTTTCCAAAGACACTAAACTATTATGGTCCTTTGGTGTTTATTTTTTTAAGTATTATGTATTCTACAAAAGTAATGTAATTTCCATGTACAACAAGTTTGGGTCTTTATAGTTGGTAACATAGGAAATGATTAGTTATCCTTTGGGAATTAGGATGCGAAAACATTAGTGAAATCCCAAGAGAAATTTCAAAGGTATGTCTACGGATGTCCCTAAGGATAAGTATACATATAGGTTATAGTCAAGATTTATAGTAAAGATCTTCGAATTAAACCTAAGATGTAATATATTGATGGTACTACCCCTTTATAATGTTGTTTTCCAAGCATGATTTTTTCCTCTCACACTCTTCTTTTGGGGTTTTCGATGATGGCTAGAACCCGAAAGAACCATGATGGTAAATGTAATGGACAATGAAATGATTGTCCTCCAGAACAACCAAATGTGATGGGAGATGGAGAGAAAATCATATTGCTATACTTACAGACGCTATGAATCATTCTGGACTTCCAAATGTGTAGATAAAGGAACAATATTCTGTTGAGTCCTTCATGAGGAAATGTCCACCTTCTTTCTGGGGGTCTTCAGTTCCACATGTTTCTGCACAATGAATTAGTACCATTGAAAAGATATTTTAGATACTTCGCTATTTAGAACAAGAAAATGTCATTTCGTCTCTTTACCATTTAGAAGGTGAAGTAGACTAGTGGTGGACTCTAATTAAGAATACACGACCCCAAGATGAAATTGAATCCATTGAATGGGATGAGTTAAAAAACATTTTTTTAATAAGTACTTCCATCGTATTCTTCTAACAAAGATAGAGAATGAGTTCCTTGAGCTTAAGGAAAAGGATCTTGAATCTGTTGCTATATACGATGTGAATTTTACATGGCTTGCATGGTATGCATCTGGCTTTATCATCCAACCTGAATTTAAAGTTGATTGATTATTCAGTGGCTTAAAACCAAGTCTTCGAGGGCCATTAGCGATATGAGATTTCATTCGCTATGAAGAAATTGTGTGATGTGTTATCAAGGTATAACTGGATGTTGGTGTAACATATCCATCAAATGGTTTTGACATGAAATGAAAGAAGGGTTTCAAAGAGAAATCTCAGAACAATGGTGAAAAGAAGATGAATGTTACTTTTTGCTCAAAATGTGGAAAGAAGCACGGTGGAGATTTCATAAAAGGTACTAGAACATGTTTTACGTGTGGAAAATTACGTCATCAAGTAGTTGAGTGTCAAAGTAAGGGGAAAAAGGTACCTAATGATGTGAATAGAGTAAATACTACAGAGAATGCTCCACCAACACTTCAATGCTTTAACTACAAGGAAATGGGGCATTATGCTAATCAATGCCCTAATGTAAGGGATCATGATGATCGATGTGAGAAACATCTTATGCCATAGGATAAAGGGAAGTCACATGAAATCACTATCTTTTATATTGAGTATGACAATGATTTTGTGGAATGATTATGTGTTTATGTAATGGGATTTCAAAATAGTATCATGGAATCTCATTTATGGTGTGGTGTAATTTTGGAATATCTATGTGTTTTTTTTCAATAATTATATGGTACCGGTAACCCTGAAAAGTGATTGAAATATTTTTTGAATGAAGATGATATGAGCATAATGAAGGGATAAAGAGAAAATTAAATGAGCTCATGAATGAAATCATGGTTTGAGTATATTGAAATTTTGGGATTTTGGTATGTGGAAATAGTTAACTTTTGACAGAATTCCTGTTTCAATATGGTTATATGGTAATTAATGTTTCATAAGAATAAATTAATAAATTATTCACATGTTTTTAATGTGACCAAAAATATATATTGTATGATATATGGGGGGTAAATGATTGTATTCAAATTCTTGGTGGATGACATTTCTAGTAATTGTTTTCATTATACAATGAGCATGGTCATAAGTATTTTGGATAAGCCTAAAGATTGGAATGAATTATGTTAGGTATAAGATCTTATTGATTAAGGCTAAAAAAAATTTGATATCATTTCAGAAATGTTATAATAATGATGTTTTAGAAAATGGGTCAACCTACAGGATGGGCTCCAACACCTGGCCTCAGACAAGGCTGTGGAAATCGAACCCACAACCGACGTTTGAGAGGCTTTTATCGCCTACCACTTTTCTATATAAAGTCCCTGGTAAGTAAAAATTAGTTTTAATTTATTAATTGATATCATATATGAAGTATATAACCATTTTATGAACAATATATAATTAATCTCACTATAGATGGACTTATGTATATTTAATAACTTTTTATATCCTTTTTTGAGATAATTGGAATGAGCTATCATTTTATATGATGATCTGTAAACACTTCACATGAGAAAAATTCAACTTCATTTCTTTACGAGATGAAGTGGAATTTGTTCAAGGCATGAACAATAATGAGATTTTACCAATATCAAGTAATTATATCTTTCAATTAAAAAATTATTCAACATTAGGGAAATTAACTTGAAAACCCAAAATGTTATCTTAGTGCTCTTATATCTGATGAATCAGATTGTATCTTAAATTATCACACATTTATGGATTTGTGATTGTTGGATTTTTCATTTTCATGTTCTCTACCACTCTCCATCAGGACATGACAGTTAGATTTCTCTTCCTTATCTATATTGTCACCTATGTTCTTTTATGTGGAAACCCAATGATTAGTTAATTTGGGTAACTATTATGTTTCATAATTTAGATTTTAATTATATGTTTTGGTATTTCTTTTTATGGTGTGGTTTTATATTAAAGAAACCTTCAAGTAGTAAACAATTTATAACCCCGACGAATTTAGGGGGTGAAATTCATTTTAACGGGGGTAGAATGTAATACCCCGATATTTTACGAGAACTATTATTTTTTATTTATTTGATGTCTTCTATTGTATGCTACACCAAGATGATATTGTGCTATATTCAACAATGTATTAACATGCAGTATACGCAACACTATTCTTGGATCATGTTAAACAAAACTTCTAGTTTGTTTGATAAGAAGTTATTCTAGGCAACATTGAGTGTGTGTATATATATATATATATTCAATGTATAAATCATATATGGTTGGATTCTATTATACACAACAACAAAGGAACTTTTCAATACACGCAACCCTGACTTGTCTTTCTTTACACACAATTGCGTCCTTCCATGATAGAGTGTGTTGTACGCAATACCGAGTTTTACTAAACAACGATATGTTATTAAAATATTATATAGCCGTTATGAATAGTAATACCCAATTTTTTAAATTTTATAATTTTTATCTTTCAATATGGACTTCATTTTTGGATTCAAAATATCGAAATTAGACTAGGTTGAAATTTTTTTATTTTTCTGAAAACTTTAAATTTTTTATGAATCGTGAAAACACTGAAATATTGGTTAAAACCACATTTGTATTTAAATATTAATTAATTTTATTTAAATTTATTTTAGGTAAAATAGATACATAATACTTATTAAAGTTCAATTTATTTCATTTGAGTGATTTTATAATAATTTTAGATATATAAAAATTTAATTAAACTTTTCACCGTCTTTTACCCACCTCATAAAAGCATTTATAATTGTACATAAAACATAATTTTCCTACTTTTATGAGTGGAATTATGAAAATCCAAGAGACAAGCTTATTATCAAGGAGTAAAATGTAGTTCAATAAGATAAAAATAATATCTGGTGAATAGTAATTTTTAATTTTATTTATCACGTTTAAAAGTAAAAAGGGTAATTAAGGGTAAAAATAATGTTATTATTATGCTAAAACATGTCATAATTCTATTGGATAAGTATAATTCTTCCAAACACAACCTTAGGAATATAATAATATCATTTAGTTACACTTGGAATAGATTAAGACATTTATTATTATTTAATTCAAAGAAGTGTTAAAAGAGATAAAATCAAAGTTTAATAAATAAAACATTTTTAATAAAGCGTTTTACATTAGATAAATTAGACAATAAATATTAATTAGAAAGATAAAAATATTTCTTAAAAAATCGTATTTTATTAATTATTTTTTTCCATTCTATAATTTAATATATTTATGACACAATGATGATGAATTAATTTCCTTATTAATGAAATATTAACATAATTGATGTTATAAAGACAAAAAAAATCAATTTGAGACTTTTTAAAAATTACAATAAATTTTTTGCTTAATATTACATGTTAGTATTGATTTAATTATATTTTTTAGAACTAATCATGCTGTTATGATTTTCACAAAAATCAATTACCAAATAATGTCAAAAATTACATAAAAAAGTTTTTAAAAAAATTATTAAAGTATTAATTGTTATTATATTCCATAAAAATATAAGGCTTGGCCAAATGACTTAGATACAATTATATATATTAATAATGAACTACCTGGGGTTCGTTTGGCTTGTTATATTATGTTTATTAACCATATAGTGTAAGAAAATAAGAAGACAAGGTAAAAGATAAATTATTTAACATATAGTTATATCTAAATGATAAGGTTAAAATATTAACACAAAATTGTCTAAAACCTATTGGTTGATATGATTTAAAACCATACCCACTTTAGCATCGAAATAAATCAATTTTTAGCTATTATAAACTGAATATTACTTTATTATAAAATAATATTTTAAGTTTTTCCTAAGGTGCCCCTCTCCTCCCTTATAAAAGGGCACCTCCTCCCTATACTATATACACTATTTTG
Source organism: Viscum album (assembly GCA_963277665.1). Lineage (NCBI taxonomy): Eukaryota > Viridiplantae > Streptophyta > Magnoliopsida > Santalales > Viscaceae > Viscum > Viscum album. The sequence goes on along the minus strand of OY728133.1, from coordinate 961,961,528 downwards.
AGCCATCATGCTCGGAAAAACCCTTCCAATTTTTATATACTTCCTTATAACCATTATAGAGGTTCTTGTATCCTCAAATGTCCAACTCTAGTGCCTTAAGAGGAAGCTTAAAAGAGGTATGTCGAAGAAGAGGAAATCTCTTCTACCCATTCTTTCAAGTTTTCTTTTTTCATCAACTTTTTCTTATTTAGTTTTTTAATTATATAGTAATAACATCAGTATCACTAATATACTTATATGTTTTTATAAATATGAAAAAACCCCATTTCACCTTCTATCCAACCTACAGAAAAAGAAATCACCGCGCGTGCGTACGTACGGAATACCGTCTCCATGACGGGGTGTAATATGTTTTCTACCACCGCCTTACTTGGATTGGTATAATGGTGTAAAGAATAACTATATATAGTTATTATAACATCATACAAATTCTGATATATTATATCATCCCCTCCAATTCAATTAAATAATTATGGGAACGATATCATCGCCCGTGCGTACGTATGGATTACCATCTCCACGACGCGATGAGATTCATTATCCATGTTTACGACTCAAGAATTAATATAAAGTATATATAATGAATAATATTGAAATATATGACATGATAAAGCTACTGGAGATATATATATATATATATACATATATATATATATATATGTCATCTACTTACTTCCATTCAAGTCAATAAGGAAAGGAAAACGGTGTTCATTCGTATGTACAACCTACCGTCTTCATGAATGGTGTATTTCATTTCATTTATCTGTCTATTATATATATATATACTGAATGTATATGATATATGAATATTTATTTACATTTTTTAAGTAAGTACATCATGATATAAGTAATTATAATATTAATAACAACAAGCCCAAACACGTACGATAAATAAAACGATTGAACCAAAATGCTACTTTAACATGGAATTTACAAAATAACGGGTAATATAAAGTCATAAGTGAACCATATATGATATAATTACAATTAATATGATTCAGTAATAATTCATTGACATTATTTAAATCATTATACATGAGGTTTGGATACGTACGAAGCATATTGGACCTATGGTAAGGGATGACTATTCGGATCTCGATCTTATCCAAGATTGTTTATTCGTAAGTATTTAATGGGGTTATATTTTTCATTGATGTCCATAAAAATGTTTATAATAAAGTGTTTAATTTTCTTCCATGTATTTTTAAAGTCATATTTACCTATCTCTGACTTTTACTTTGTGTTATGGAAAGAATCTTTCTTTTGTTTACCATATGTGGTACTTTTTGACTTTTCCATTAAAAGTATTAGGAGATTGTTTTTTTAACTTATACAACATGAACAGATTTTTACGGTTTCATAATGCCTTATTTTCATTAAGGTTAGTCTCCATGATTTCATGGTTATTTTCAATAAAATTATTTTCTTTTAAAATTGCGTGGTATCTTGTGAAAAGAAAATAATTTTTAAGAAGAAAGGAGATTTTCCTCAAAGAATTATTTTCAAGTGTTTTATGAAAACCAATTTCCTTCTAAGATGAAATTATTTCATATGTGTATGTTTCAAGTATACTATCTCTATGATTTACATGGTTTCAATTTTCTTATGATGAAATGATATCTATTTGTTTTATATGGATTATGTTATGATGGGACGAGGACTATAAAACCCATTTTTATTCATTGGGTTATGATGAATGATTTATGTTTACGATGTGGCACAAGTAAGAATGATTTCATTATGATATTGGTGGGACCTATATATCCCTCTAATTCATTGGTTAATGATTTACATCTCATGAGATAGACATGGATGGAATAGTAAGTTAATCTTGTTTAGTGATACAGGACTGGAACGAGGAGTGAAGTCGATTCAGAATGGGACTTTGTCCACGAAGATGGTATTGGAAGAAATTCCTTGGCTACTATTGAAATCATATAATGTGTTTAATGGTTTCCCGTTATTTAATGTTTTATTCCGATGTTATTTTATAATGATTTATTTTCCTTTATGATCTATGCCTTATGTACATCCATGATTTATTTCACAACTCATTATTTGGATGTGTACACATTATGTTCGTGTTTTGAAAGTAAAATGTATGTGATTTGTTTTATTTTCTCCATGATTAACCCTACTGATCATTTGAGCTCACCATTTATATGTTTTCTTTTCCCCAGGTTATAAAGAATAGTTTTTGGTTAAAAAAAAAGTGGAAGATATTTATGGGAGATGTTGAAGATCTTTTACCAAGATTAGAAGAATATGTTCATAGTTTCCAAAGACATTAAACTATTACGGTCCTTTGGTGTCTTTTTCTGTTATGTATTAAGTATTCCACATAAGTAATGTAATGTCCATGTATATAAATTTTGGGTCTTTACATAGGCACAATGAGGATCACAAGATATTGTAGGGAAACAATGTTGGCTGATCATGGTGCGTGACCTAGGACAGGGAAGACCGGCTAGAACACAAGATTTTAGGGCCCCCCATGATATGATGCAAGAACACTGAGGTTACCAAAAGACCATGTATGAATACATTGATTGCAGGGTAGAGACCCTAGGTTTGGTACACGTATCATCCTGATTTGTTTAATTGATTTGGGTGTTCTGGGAAAGAAATCGAAATAAAATGATAAAACTAAACATTGTGAAAATTTCTTTGCTACCCGGGCTTAGGCGTGCTTTGTTTACCTTACAACTATGGCACCAGGACGTCGTTCCTGGGAGAATCAGGTAATGGAGTCCCAACAGATTCAGATGGTCGATCAGCTGAGGATTCACATAGTGAAGGAAGACGACTTGTGGAAGCGCATGTTTTTTTCTTTCCAACAATAGATCATGGAGAAATATGAAGGCATCACTTCAGATACAGAATCAAAGAGTGGGTTGGAGGAACTCTAGATCACCATTGGTTTGATTAGGGCTCCATTAGTGTACTGGGTTCCTCTAGTAGTAAGCCAGCTGTGAGGAGTGGCACGTCAGCAGTGGATGCTTTACCTTGCGAAGGGGAAGGAGACAGAAGTTCTATGGGCTATCTTTGAGAAGGAGTTCTGTCAGAAATTTATTTCCTTGATGAGGAAGGCCGAGAAGAGGCATGATTTGTTGTCTCTCCAGCAAAGAAGAATGTCAGTGCAAGAACTAGATTTCATATTCAAGGATCTACTCTATTTTTTCCCAACTCTCTTTCCAGATGAGGATTCCTAAGCTAGACATTTAGAGGAGGCACTTCAGCCCTCTATTCATTGCGCGGTGACCACATTCACCTTACCAATTTACTTGGAAGTACAGAAGAAGGTAGAGATAATCGAGAGGATACACTCAAAAGTAGGTCCACCACGAGAGAGGAGTCACCCATGTTTGTCCAAGAAGGTGGTGGTGAACAGTAGATCCACAGTAACGAGATCATCCATGATTCGAGCGGCAGGGAGAAAACTTCTGCAGGTCCCATACCAATCTCACGATTTCCACCCATTTTATATGGGATAGAGACCAAGGTTCTTTACATGTGGGATCATGGGCATCATGGCAGACATTTCCCTTTTCAGACTCAGTATGGATGGACTGTCCAGGTTTACCCCCAGCCCCAACAGCAGTTCCCAGCTCGACCCTTCCAGCATCAATAGGCTCCAATCCCTACAAGGGGAGATGGAGCAGGTGGTGGACAACCACATGTAGTTCTTCATGGACCCAAACTGGGACATGGTCGAGGAGGTGGACATCAATATAAAGGAAGAGGAGTAGGATGAAGACTGTTGCACGCAACAAGAGCAGCAACCCTAGCAAGGCCAGAGATCGAGATAGATGTTTTCGTGTTTTCTTAAATGCTCTTGTTTATGTTTTTTTTAAATTTTGGTGCATCACTATCCTTTATTGAAACTCATTCTCTCCCATTCTTTATTCCTAGACCTTTTTTAGGAGTCTATAATTCTTAGTTGTTTCCCTCTTTCCTGTAAATGTGTATGATGTGTCCTAACATGTGGGTAGAGGAGGACATGATCCCTAATCAAGATGAATTAATGTGGATGAGATTAAACCTGTGTGGGAGATTTAGTGCCTCCCAAAGAAGATAGTATCTTTACAAGGGAGAAGTAATTCCCCAATTCATGTGTTGGGGCAGTGTGTTTCTTGTTTTTTGTGTTGTTGGGGGATGTATGTGTATGAGAAATCCTAAAATATGGGGGTGGGTGGACCTAATCTCTAATAGAGATGAATTAATGTGGATGTGATTAAACCCATGCAGGCCAGTCAGTTTCGCCTAAAGAAGGTAATATCTTAACATGGGGGAAGGAATTCTCTAACTCATATAATTAGGGTAGTGGTTGGATTCGTGTTATGACGAGAGCCCTGAGAGGTATCTTACAGGGTTGTTGTTTGGACCATTCCCCTTTTTATGGGTTGGTTTTTAATTCTTGAGGATGAAAATGTTTTGAGAGGTATATGATATAATGGCTCGAACAACTCCAGACCATTACTTTGTAAAAGTTTTATGCGGTCAAACACAATGCATGTTATAATAATAATTTTTATTAATAATAATTGATAATGGTGGTGTCAAAATATTTAGTGTTAGTTATATTAAATGGTTTTAATTTAATCTTTGTGAAATAAAAGAAATAAAATTGAATGTATTTAATTCAATTAGGGTAGGTTCATGGTTTCTTTTTTATTTATTATAATTTTAATAAATAATAAAAATGTGTGTAATGTGAGGCTGTTCTCTGTTGACGTAATGGTGGTCGGACATGGTCAACACTGCGAACGTCAATAATAAAAATTATTTTTATTAATAATTGGTGACGAGTTAATAAATTTTAATTGGGGATTTGTTATTATTATTATACTAAATAATTAATATAATAATGTTGGCTTAAATTTTGAATGATCGGTTAAAAATGATTTAATGAGATTTAAATTTTGAATTCAATGCAATGAGATTTGAGATATGGGGATAGATTATAGATGTTATTATTTATGATAATGGTGTGAAAAAAATAATTATAAAGGTTTAAAATGGTGGTTGGGGCATGCCACATGGAGTAAAGGAATGGGAGGCTCCACTTTTGGGGAGTGGGTGAAAATCGTTGAAAAATTAATGAGATTGGAGAGAGGGAGGAGTAATAAGATATAAGTGGGGATAAAATTTAATGTGAAATAAATGATAAAGGTGGAAATTGGTGATGAATTTCTAGTGTGAAAGAGACCAAATAGTGACTTATTAGGATTTAGAAAAATATATAAATGAGTAATTAATAATAATAACAAAATATTTTTATAATTAATTTTGCTGATAAAACATTGTTTTCACTATATCTTCTTCGTGTGACCTCAGTTTCATGAACCGTCAGTGGCAGCGCGACCCTGACTATGAGACGGAAATTATGAGTCCAATATTGGATGACTTCTTTGGGTTTTCAGATCAGGTACCTGAAAAACTCATGAATTAATATATTTAATATTATTATTAAATCATCGACCTTCCATAACTCCCATGTGCGACATCTGATTGACTTCTCATCATTGGAGATGTTATCCTATCATTAATACAGTCGATTCAAGTCTAATGTTGGATATTAAATTATGGTTCATGGATCGGGTCCATGGGACACCCAATTATAACAATATAATTATTATTACGGGATCTTGTATCCAACTTATCTCCCTCATACAATATCGGATTGGAGAACCTTCTGTGACGTTGCAACCCTAAAATTATGAAGATCATTTTAAGACCAATGATTAATACCTTTTTATGACTCATGTCTCGGGTCAATGAATAACCAATTATTAATTGATGTTATTGTTATCATTAAATGCATGGAAACCGTGTGACATGTCGTGTGTTGACTAGTCAAAAAGTGTAACAGTTGTACGGTCACGCTGTGTAATCATTAATACACATTGTGTATCGTTTTGCCTTTTTGTTGCATTTTGAAGAGAGGGTCACATGTTATTTACGGTTCCCTCTTCTTCTCTGCACGGTGAAGCTCCTGGATGACCCTGAAGCCTTCATCCTATCATCTTTATCCGGACTCCGATCCTTGATCTGTCGGTGGCTTCAGGATCGTGTCAACGAGGCGAACATCGTGAACCTCATTCCACTCCCTCTTCTTCGACTTCCTCTTGGCAATTTCCTACCGAGGAGATTGCTGATATTTGATGGGAACGAAGCTCTTCGATGAACGTCATCTTAAGGGTATGTTCTACCCCATTCTTATTCCTTCCTCGATCTCCTCTTTATGTTCCTCCTTGCCATGGTATGAAAAGAGACACCGTAAACCATAATGGAGTATATCGTGTTTTTGAGTACGGTTGTGTTGCAGTGTCCACGGGAGGACGTAGTCATCGGGAGGAGTGATCGAAATCCTCATGGTGGTTGTTCTCACAAAATAACATCAAAACCTGTTCAGGTAGGGTTCGTACCATCGTCTCTCTCTCTCTTGTGCATCATGCAGGGTCGGTATCCACTTGAGTTAGTGAGATACTATTGAACCAGTAAATAAAGATAATAACAGGTTAAAGAATGGGTTTGGGGAAATTTTTTATGATATTGTAAATTTATTTCAATCAATGCTTATCCATTTATTATATTGTGAGTTGAATAGGATTATGTCTACTAAAAATCACGATTATTGGGGGCCTTTTCATGCATAATTAAATGTTTCCATGTTATTCTAGATTGTTTTGTGGATGGAATTTCCTAGAATGTGGAAATTGGTTAATTATGTGAAGTTGGATAATTAAATGAATACTTGGAACCTTTGTATGATCACCCCGGTTAAACTAAATGAAAGAATTAATTTTGTGGGTGATGGTTTGGGTTCAATTATGTGAAGGGGTGTTTCGTGGGTTGTTGTTGAATGGGTGAGCAGCGGGGCTGCGATTGACTTGGTTGTGGGTTGGCGTGTATGATATGGTTGTGATGGGTAGCAGAGCTATGGTAAATGGTATCAAAGGGATGATGATGTGGTACAGGTATTGTTTCCGATGTGTTTGTGGTTATGGTTGTTTGAATAAGGGTTTTAGGGAAGGGATGTGCATATGAATAAAAGTGCAAGAGTTAACTAATGAATTGTGGGGCATGATAGTTGAATAAATATGGAAAATCATTGGAATTGATTGGATGATAAAAGAAAATGGTATTGTGTTGATTTTGTTTTCCCTAACTTTATTTGTTTTTTGCAGGGATAAGTTTTACGAACAATTGATCTAGTATGGTTTTCATTAGTTTCTCGGTAGTTAAGGAACTGATAAAAAACTGTTAAAACATGTATAGCATAATGGAGTTTAGGGCTGCTTATTGTGTGCATACATTCGAGGTAGCAGTGTCGAGGCATGTGCTCAGATCATTTGTGTAGAAGGCTTAGGATGATTTGAATAGTTATATAATTATATAAATCTGTATGTTTTATGTTTTTTACACACGCCAACCATGTTGAGCAGTACGTGCTGAACACCCACAGGATGGGGGGGGTGAGATTCTCTAGCATCTAAAGGATGGTTGGTTACTGTTCTTCACAGTTCTTCCTTTTCCAGGTTATATAGCCCAAGATAATTCGGGTAGGTTATGAAAAATGTTTCCCAAGAATCATCAGGATGAGGATGTGATATGTTCGCAGGTGTCTTCGGGATGAAATGTGATGTGGTCCATATGTGTCTATGACATGATATGTGGTTATAGATGAGGATTGAGTGCCTATGGGAGACTATAATGGTTGAGGATTGAGTGTCGGCGAGATACTATGAGCTTCATATGGCTGGGTTGTGGTACTAGCTCGAGCCTCGTATGGCCAGGTTGCGGCACTTGCTCAGGAACAAGGAGAAGAATCAGAGCGTTAGGCATGAGGGCCTGAGAAGTGTTTAGTGGGAAGGTGGTGTGGGGTACCCATACATTGATAATATTACTATACTACTCTATTTTTTGGTGCTATTTGGTGAGTGTGGCTTGTATGGTTGGGTAGATAGATTCCTTTCGAGGATTTGGTTCCTTATATTTTCTCACGGGGCATTAGGATGTCTCCCCACCTGTGCATGGGAGCTTTAGGTTTTTCTACTGAGTAAACTTGTATGCTTACACTACGTTTACATTTAGGTTTTCAGATGGACTTCAGGGACCGTGCAAGACCTTGCTAGTTGGATGTTGGAGTTTAGCTGGTTGCAGTTTTTTTTGGTATCGTACATTGGAGCTTTTCTGGTACTTGTACTTTTGTTACAATATTGAATAAAACATGCATATGGGTTTGGATTTGGGTTTATTTTCATTTACTTGTTCCTTTTTCTATTGGTGTTTTGATTATCCTATTTCTCTATCTTAAATAATAAAAAAGATAATGCCTCCCATATTTGTGAAAACTCATACCCATGGGGCTAGTCACCACTCCGGGGGCTACTAGAGGTGGGACACCGGGGGTCATTATCTCCCTTTCACCATTGCCAGATCAGGAGGGGCATCTTTGGTGGTAGGGGGTTGTAATAATATTATAGTCAAATTTATAAAAAAAACTACAGAGGATCAAGAATAAAGATCATTGTTTGCATGAAAGTCTGAATTTGTGGTGAATGGAATGATTTCCTAATTAAATGATGAAAAGTAAAGTGTTATAAAGATATGAAATAATTTATTTGTAATAAGAGATAATTGGATGAAGAAATAACAATTATGTGAAGATCACATATCTCCATATTCCATTAATCATGGTGGAACTGAGATGTATATTGATAAATAATAATATTATTTGAAATAATGAGTTAAGAATGATATTTTTATCATTCCCATGAAATATTTGAATTTTCAATAGGTTAATGCTGAATAGAAACTACAAAATAGGATACATTATCCTTTTTTAGTGTAGGAATTTAAATTATAAAATAGATCCGTCATTTTTTGTATGGGGTTTTTAAAGAAGAATTGAGTTCAAAATTCAATTTTTGTTTTTTTATCATTAGAATAAATCAATAAATTTTCTTTCTATGTGATATGTTATGCCTTTAGATAGGATTCCTACAATTTATCTCAATGATATAGTTAGGTTAAATGGAGTTCCCCCCTAAATTATATCTGATCATGATCCCATATTTACATATAATTATGGGAATAAAATTCAAAATTTAATGGGTTCTATGTTATTCTTAATGTATTGATTCTAACATAATGTGATGGATAGTAAAATATTATCGTCTAATCACTAGATGATATTATCTAGGATTATACATTATATTATCAGTGAATTTTGGTACATCATCTTATATTAGTTTGATTTTTTTATAAAAATAGTTTAATCATTAAAATATTAATTTGGAACCATTAGAGGAATTATATTTAATTTAATATAGACTAAGTAATATTGAGATAAACCTAATTAAATGAAATTAATTGGAATACAATTTCCATGTGATAAGGATGAGAGGTAAATATTATTCAACAACATTATTAGATGCTAAGATCTTGAAGAATAGTTATGTAGTTAATAGGATGAATGATATTTCATTGGACGTAAGTTTTCTTGTCATTCTAAAAATATATCTTTGGGAATGTATTTTACTTTTTTATAAAAAGAGTAAGTTAAGATCATAGTTTTTTGTTCCTTAAAATATTATCAATAAATTTATATTTTTTCCCACTGAGTGGACTTACCTTGGTGTTTCTATAATTTATATGATGTGTGTCATGTTTCATTGGTATGTAAATATGTTCATGATTTATATCTTATTTGGAGCCCTAATATTGTAATGTTGTAATAGAACCTTTCATGTGAGGAAAATAAAGATCATATTTTTTATCAAAAAGATATGGTTTTGTAGAATATGGTGACTCAAATGGTTATGTATTTGTGGAAGAACCACACAATAGATTATGAATCATGGTAATTAGAAAAATCTTTAAGGAAAAAATACCCCCACTTCTTTTATAAATTCATAAAATTTTGAGGATCCAATTTCATTAAGGGGGTTAAATGTGACCATAAATTTGATTTAGTAAATCAACCAATGGATTTTGTTATAATTATCAATTTTTTGAAATCTTATTCGCCATTTTTTTATGAATAAATTTTCATTCAATAATGTATTTGATTTTTAATATTAGTTTAATTTATATGTTTTACATTTTTTAATTTAAATACAAATTTATAAGTATGAAAATTTTAATTTTATAAAACTAACATAATTTTTTGTTTCTGTATATCAAATTTAACTTATGGTAAATATTTTATGTTTTCCTTGAAATTTGTAATTTTTTGTTGAATTGATAAAATATCAGTTTTTCAAAAAATGTAAATTTTATGTCACCGTCATGGTTTAATTTTTACATAAAAAAATATATATAACCCATACATCGAATAAGAATTTTATTAATATTTAAAATATTTAATTTAATTATGTTATATATAATATGAAAACCCATGATTGACTTTTAAAATTTTATGATGTATTATATTCTAATAAATTTTTTATATTTAAATTTAATATCATGGTTGGAATATTTCATTTTATGTTGGAAAGATCTAAATTGTTAATAACTTTAATTTTAATAATAAAAATAATAAATTCTTTTTAATCAACAGTATAATTTTTTAGTGTAAAATCTTTTATTATTTTAAAAACAACCATTTAAAAAAAATAGTGCGTCTTTTGTATTTATATTTCTTGTAATTTTTTTGAGCATAAAGAAATTGAATTTGAAAAAAATTTAATCATTATTTGGAATCATCAGGTTAAAATTTATTAACAAATTTTCTTTTAATTTTTGGTCATATAAATATATTACCATGAAAAAAATTGATTTAATAGTAATGGTAAAAATAGGTCATAAGTGGTTCAACAGTGACATTAGGCATAAAAAATCATTAAATCTAATCTAAATATGATTGGTTGAGTTTATTTAAAACCTAAAATACATTGTACTATAAATTTTGAATCATTTGGGCCACATTGATTGAAATTATATTTATATTACTTTCAATCATTTAATAATTACAAAAGTACCACATACCTCACTTATAAAATGGAGCCACTTATCCGTAGATATTCACAACATTGAGAAGTTTATATTTGAAAATATCTACAAAAATTACTTATCAACTATCCTCCCAATAACCAGGGGGCTTTTTATAGGAAGAATAATAATACAATATTGGTTAAGGTGTAATTAAAAATATTTATCCATGTAAGGGGTATAAGTCATAATAGTACAATTTCATGTTAATTTCACCATCCAACTATTTCAAATATATTATAACTATTATAAAATAATTAAATTATTATATTATATATACTAAAATTTTATTATTCTAATGAGAAATCTATTTTTATTATCTTTTCCATATAATGGATAATAAAAAAGATCACTCATGTTTACATATAGACTTCTATTTCCATGAAGCGATGAGTTTTATTTTCTATCACCACCTCTTAGGGGTGGTTATAAGGGCAGAATTAGTAAATATATATGAAATTTATTACATTATTATAATTATTTAAACATAATATAATATCAACCTTCTTACCTTCCCATTTGAAATGGTTTTATTGATTGTTCATATTTGTGGGCTAACACCTCCAAGAAGCAACATGATTCATTTTTTTCTACCTCACGTGGATTATTCTAACAAATGAATTATTGAGTTAATATGAATATTAGAACATAATTATTCTTTTTAAAGGTTAATATTTATCTATTATATTTATTTTCATTGTTTTAAAAATTTAAAACCTAACTCATGTGTATGTGTGAACAACCGCATCCCTGAAATGATGTGATAATTTTTCAAGAACATCATTAAAATATGGTTTTATAAGTATATATTATGTATCAATATAATTATTATGAATTAATTAATATTATAGAATGATTAAAACTTTTAAAATGATCATTTTTCCAATTTTTTAGGTAATACTAAAAATTACTTTAAAATGTCAAATATGAACTAACCTGAATTAGTAGCAAAATAAAACATGATAATAAATGATACAAAAGGGAAAATAATAATAGAATGAAAATGAAAATATTTATGAAGTTTTAAAATAATATAATATTATTATTCATGAGTTATATGAATTTTTTTAAAAAAAATTATTACTCAAGATTCAATTTTTATTTAAAACACTAATTTAATGTTTTTTGATTCATTTTGGTCAAAATTCAATTTCATTAAAATTTCACAGAAATTCTATTTTAAATAGCCAATATAAATTCTTATAGTCATTTTCTACTATATTAGAATTCATTTAAAAGTTTCAAAATAACATATTTCTTAACTTTTTATTTATGGTTCTATTTCATAAATTTTAGAGAAGTATAAAAATGGTGTTTTAACATTTATAACTATATATTTTCCAACCATCTTAGACATTAATCATTATCAATATTCCTCTATAATGTTTCATATTTTTTCAGATTACATCATATTCAATTTATTCTGGGGTTTTTTAAATTTATATTATATTCAAAACAAAAGGACAATTCTTCTCTTTTTATGAGATAAATGAAAGTTGTTTTTATTATGGGATCTAATTCAAAAATTTATTATTTCTGGGTTTTAAATGAAATATTTTATGTGTTTATTTCAATAAATTTTTCATTGAAATATTATATTTTGATGCTAGAGCTGAATATAGAACTCACATGTATTCGGTAATACGATAACATTAAGAGGACACAAGTTACTCCTAAGAGATTACAATTTATCCTTAGAGTTAATCTGTTGTAAGGATTCCAATAATAGTGATTTTTAGGATATTTCACCAACATTTATAGTGGATTTTTATATTCGTATTATGATATTTCATTGAAATATTTTAATTTTTAAAATTAAACTAATGAAATGTTTAACTAAAATATTTTATATAAATATTAAAATGTTATATGATAATTTAAACGAAATTTTTCAAGAGATCCCTTGTTCCTCAATAAGACTTCAAAATTTTCCTATAATTTTAATATGATGTAAAAGGGTTTTATTTAAAAATGATATATTTGTACATATGGATGTGCTTTAAATTTTATTCCATTTTCTTGTGATAATGAAATCATTTTCATGTGTTCTCTTTCATTTAACTTAGCTAATGTTTTTTCTTTTTTTTCAACATTTAATAAATTTCATTATCCCTTAAAACATATCAAAATTCTATTCATAGGGCCTAAGGATAAGTGGGATGTATTATGAATTCTATCTATTAATGAAGGAAAATTTCATTATCCAAATAAATTTTTTTTTGAATGAAATAATATTGTCAATATAAGATTACTTTTTAGTAAAAAATAGGCATTATGTTTAAGTGTTCTCAATGTAATTTAATGGTTTAGTTAATTCTAAAAAACACTTATCCTTAATGTTCCGGGGAATGTTCGAATTTTTTTTTCTTAAATTCAATATAATAGGTTGAAAAAATTATATGTTTCCATAATATAACCATAACTATTAAATCCTTAAATATTGGACATGATATCCAATACAGATAAAACTATTACATAATGTTGGGGAATATGTTTATAGTTCATATGAAATCTAACCACCTAAATGGATTAATGTTAAAGAATTGTGATCATACACCATGGGTATTAAAATTGTGTTATATTGACATATAGTTGGACTATCCAAATGTAAGGCCCTTAGGTGATTCAATGTAAATGAGAAGGACCATATACAAGGACGAAGTTCCAAAATATGATAATTTTATTGTCTTATAATTGATTTCAAGATAAATAACCATATAATAAGGATTATTATATATATATAAATCATTCATTGGATATTTATTATCTCATGGAATAAAACACCCTAATCAGTCTCAAGTAATGAAGGACAAACAATAAGTATTGTAGTTTAACACTATGTGATACAGAAGTGTATATTCTATAGTTTAAGGTAATTTGATGATAAATTTTATATAGAATCGTATTTCATGATATTTATGTTAAAATAATAATATGGGTATACTTTAATGTTATGAAAATTGATTAAATCTATTATGAATAAATAAGTATCCTTAAACTAAAAAATATAAAAAAATTATGAGATTGAACAACTGACTATGAGAAATACAATAGATGTCACCCTGTATCATGTTATAATGGGAATGATCAAACATATAGTTATTAGAAGGTGTTGTAATTTTATATCAATGGATAATGATAAATAGAGAAATAATATATGCACTAAAAACTGTTATATAGATATGAATCTTATGTCAGGAGACTCAGTCCCAAAAATAGACAATCTAAAATAATTTTCAAGGATTTATATAATATGACATGTGTTTAGAACCACAACATCACAATAATATGACTCAAATATACTTATAATTGCGTTCTTATTACAAGATAAATTACATATAGTTAATGGTATCTATAATAAATATGTAGAATGAAATTTAATATCATGATGTGAGGATGTAACATTCCATGTTTTAATTTTATTTATTTAGGATTTATTAGCAAACTCAACACGATGCTATAAGAAATGATTCTTAAGAGTCACTACATTGTTGTAAGGTGTGATTCCCTCCCAATACATTATGATCAAGGAATAAATTTTATTTGAGTAGACCTTTTGCATAACATATAGTACTTCTTGTTATTATTTAATATTTATAGGATTATTACTATGTATCAGGGTATTTCCTAGATATATCGTAAATTCTCCACCTAGGAATATTTTTAGGGAAACCTTATTTTTGAAAATTCATGTTACCTAATTCTGATTAACCTCATGGTTGTGCATTGTGCATAATTTTTTCTCATTAATTTTGTCTAACTCATCCTATCATATCTAAGACATATTATCATCAAATAATATTTAAAGTTAGAAATGTACAGTGAGGGTAGTTGATCCCCAATGAGAAAAACTTCTTATTTCTTATACACACATAAATATGTTTTCCCTATTACAATAGTTTATATTATGGTGTGGTAAGCCTATATAATGTATACGAGTTTATGTGGTCATGAATTATTATATGTGTCTACCATCTTATGAAGGATGATAAAAATATATTTTTGAAGGTTTATATCTATATGTAAACCATAAAAATATATTAGTATGGATATTCGGAATGTATTATAATATTTTAATAATAATTGAAACTTTTAATAGTATAAATTTGATACATTTTCCATCTACATTTTTTGTGGGACACAATCTATCGTAATAATATTAGTCTTCTTTTGATTAATGATAGCTTAGATTCCAACTTCTCTTAAATATTTCGACTCTTATAACCTGGAGAACAAATATTCTTTTCTAATGATATACATGAAAAACTTGTTTGTAGCTAGAGGATATAAACCCATCACATTTACACCACGTACAATAAAAGTATAAGTGTATTTGGTTGTGTTATTTGGTTATCGGGGTTTATTGATGAATTTGGAATGTATTTAAAAAGTACGATCATTAATTTTGAACACCATATAAACATGCATTATAGATTACCAAAAGTATCAATATCTCTTTATTTGTTTGGAGATCAAGTTTCAAGACTAATGAGAAACTCAGGTGACGGTATAGACATTGTGTACAATGGTGAGGTCCCCTCCTCCATCAATTAAACTAATGAAAAATACCTTAAATCAATATTTTTTGTTGTTTTTTTGTAATTGGTTCCATCATTGATTATGATGTTTAATTCGTTTTATCGGGTCAATTCTTTCTTCGATTTATATAATTAGAGAATTTTAATTTTATGGGACTGTTATATAGGCTACATCTATCTACAAATGGAATCAATTAGTGATGATACAAGATCACCATGATTTGTAATGGATTTATAACCATTGATATCCACAATATTATTATGGACGAATGGTGATACCACATAGTGATATGAACTAAGAATTGCCATTTTATATCTGAGAAACCTAGACCCTCACTACCAGATCAATTGATAAAAATAGTATATTTATATTTATAATTTCATATCAATAAATGTGACACAATTTTAGCCCTAGGAATTTATAACCTTAAAATGAAATATTTCATGACTTACATGCACATAAACCAATTAGTTATAGAGTATTAGGTTATTAAGACTAAATATTAAAAAATAATACCCATGTCCACATGTGAACTTGTTTTCAAATTTACCCATCTTTTATTAATTCATAATAATTCTTCAACAAATCCTATAATGATCCCCAAACATGAAACCTTTCTAGAAATAATTCATTTAAAATCATTCTAAATAACCTAGGGAAATTGAAACATCATAATGGTGATCTCATACACTCAGTATAAAAAATTATAATCATTATCAAATGAATTTAATTAGGGGGAACATGATGAGAATGAGATTATGATGATACACTGATATTGTAGGAAATTAAAATAAGGGAATTCATAACCCTTATAAAATCAATTATTAAATATATGACATCAAATAATGATTTATCAAAGGAATGAGTCATAAAAATCTATAATTATGACCCATATTATGTCAAACTTGATTAAAATACATTAAAAACTCCTCATAATCATGAAAAAAAAATTATCGTAGAAAATTTTCTTCAGATACTTTGTCTGTAATAACTAGATCCAATTTAAATTCGTAGGAGAAACCTCCTATATTAACTCACTTTTTATTACAATTAAATACAAGGAATATTAGTCAATGCACTAGAGATATATATTAGGGTCATCGACCGTATATGCTGTATCGACATGAATTATTTGTATAAGATGTATTGGGGTCATCTATTCATACAATATGTATTGGGATCACCAATTAATATTAGATTTATAACGGTCATCCATTTTTATATGTTATATATTTCCACCCATCATCAAAAATACTGTCTACATGGTATTATAGATTAAATATTAATAATCATTCACTTTTCAATACAATAATAACATGTGTTATTTTATTAAATGGTTTTCGCATGGAAAAGAAAACTGTTCCATGAAAATATCCCTGAATCGGTCATAATATGTCATGATAAAGAATAAATATATAATCATTACAAAATATACTCAGTGGAGTGTTAATAAAAGAAATGGTTGATTTCATTAATGAATAAAAATTACATAAAAATATCATTAATAATTTATTGAGGAAAATACCATTTACACCATTAAAACATCAATTAAAAACTAATAATTTAAAAAATATTGTGGATATTATTATTTAGTAAAAAATTGGCGTTTTATAAAGGGAGATTCAAAAAAAAAATAATGGTCATTATGTCTGGAAAACCCATTCATGATGTAAATGTTATAAATAAATAACATTCTTAATCATCTATAAAGAGAGTCAAAGTTTTCCCATGAATAAAAAGTTAATTATTTTTTAAAAAATGATGTAAAATAATGATTAATATCATTTATAACAACTTTAGGAAATCACTAATATTTAAAAAATAAAATTATAGAAAAAAATTTAAAAATAATGGATATATAAGAGAATGATTCTATATTCAATAGAATATACAATCTTCATATCAGTTATAAACAATATTATTATTATTTTCAAAATCAATAAGGGAGGAAATTGAAAATAAACATACAAACCACATTTATAATAATAAAGTACAACATGAGATATGACTAGGAAATTGAGATTGATATATATAAGACCTTTGTAAAGATCACAACATTTGGTGTGATAATTAATCATTTAAGTGATTATACACACACATATAAATCTACCATAAATATGTGTAAAAATAAAATAAACCAATTTGTATATTATTTCACACATTTTCATGGATAAAATTCAATGAAGTGGAAGTATAACATAATGAATTTAAATTGAGATAAAAATCCACTTACTAGTTATTAATTTTCAAGTCAAATCCACTTCAACAATAAAAATTAATTTTAATACAAAACAACTTGTAATGTGATTTATTTATGATATAAAATGTGTAAGTAAATCTTATACACTATATAAATTATATTATGATCATAACATTAAAACATTCCCCAAGGAATATAAATTGTGATGAAATACATTTCCTTGAGTCAAGACATTCCATGTAATTTTCATAAACTTTTATATAATAAATTTATATATATAATATGATTTATTAAGAAACATTTCATTGTTAAATAAACTACACATAAACCATTTATTTCATTTAATTTAATGACATATTTTATTACTTTATTAGTAATGTCTATATCAAGGGTTTTTATGGAGTTCTGTTCATTAATTCAACAAAACTTTTGTGTGTTGAGTATGGTCAATGGGTTTTTTACCAATAATATATAGATGAATAATAATGACATGATTTTCATTTTTATAAATAAAATGTAATTCAAAATTAAATCATGAATATTGTTTAATAAAAATGAACTACGATACAATCTTGGAGATGAATGGTTGTATACACACATGTGTGACATTTCCAATTTAGATAAAAATAATGGTAATAATGTATGTATTATTATATATATTACCTAAATGGTTATTATATTATAAATATCATATAATTTAAATAAATAAACTTATGTATAACATTCATGTGATTTTATTAAAAAAACTATCAATATCGTTTCATAAAGGTGGTTATCAACACATATGCATGAATGAAATTATCAATTTTCAATCGATTAAAAGGTATGAAAATAGAATATATTTTTTATTTATTGTATTAAAATTAATTCTTCATAATAATATATAGAAATTAACTGTATCATTATAACCATATGTGTGATGTGGTGATGGAAGAAAAATTACATTGACTCGTATAGTTGTATTCCTCTATGCACATGAACGATAGTTTTATTTACCATTTCATTGAATATTAGATCGATACAGGTTATGAAATTTACCTAAAAAAGATTTTTATATGTATGATATTGGTGTTTTTAATTCATCGTTTTTTGAATAATATTTTATAGCGGTAGAAGAAGAAATATATCTAAAACATTTGGTTGAAATCTATAAATTAAATCAGAAATCCTCATTTGATTTACACATTAATTCATCTAAATTTGATTGATTACCAAAAAAAGAATATTAAAATTTGGGTAAGTTTTCATATGTGATATTGGGGTAGGTATTTTCAGGAAAAAAATGTCTATTTAAGTGTCTACTAGAGAGGATAAGGGGTACCCTTTAACAAATTATGGAAGGGGGATTCATGGAGTTTCCGAATAATCTCAATTAATATAAAATAATGTCCATGAAAAATTATCCAAATAGATATATAACGAATATATTATGTATATGATTCAAAATACACTCATCAAATAAATGTTTGTCAAGTAGAAGTTATTTTTTCACCCTTATCTCTTTGACTTAACCCCTTGTTAACCCTTTTAATAATTACGGTGATATTAAAGTGTTTTAAAATTTTGGGGAAAATAAAATTACTATAAAAGGGTAATTTACCCTTAAAAAGAACTTGTTTTTTTACAAATAACTTGTTATTTTTTAGTAATTTATTTTTCTATTAATTATAAATCATTTATTATATATTTTTAACAAAATACCATTCATGTCATTTTGGGAAATACCTAAAATATTATAACATTATATGTTTGAAACTAACTTGAAATTGTTAAAAACATATATGAATTTGAATAAAATGAGTATATGGTCTTAATATAATAATCCAATCAAATATATATAGCTTTAGTTTTCAATATAAACATTATATTTTGATTTTAAACATTGGTAAACTAAATTTATCATTACATATTTATAATTTAACATATAATTTAAAAAAATAGATCATTAATTGGTAGGGTATATAAACATAGGAAATTAATAACCCTTATTTTCATATTTAAATAATTTTATGAAATATAACAATTTAATAAAATAAAATTTAACTTAATATATCATTAATGTGTATTTTGAAAATATTCATTAAGGTTGTAATTAATGATAAAATTTCATTAATGGATTAAAAATATGAAACATCCATACATGAATAATGTATTATAATGATCTATAAAATTTTTGGGAAACTATAACCCACAAGGAAAATATTACCGATATAGTTTTTTAACTTATTTACATGAATTTTTTACTATTTTCACAAACATCGTGTCATGGTTGCATAAGCGTTTAAGGTTATTATTTAATCATTGCAAATTAAAATAAATAATGATGAAAATTTAATCTATATTTTATATAAACATTTATAACTAAATATAATTTTTTTATTCCTATCATAAAATATTTTTTATATTAAAAGTATGAGAGTGACATTTTTGACAATATATTCAAATAAAATAATATATGTGTAATTTTTACCGAGAAATGAGAATAATTTAACATAAACTAGAATCATGTAAGAATATGGTTAATCAAAACTAGACAAATAGATTAATTAAAAAATTTATTTTTATTTTTAATCCATATAAAATATTATTTATCGTTAATTACCAGATTAACCCTTACAAAGGTGAAAATTAATTACTACAGTTATAGTAAATATTGAAAAAAAAATAAAAGTGTCCTATTTAAAAAATTTTATCCTTTAGATTACAAATAAGGAATTAAACTTTAAATATTCAAATTCATTAATTTTTAGACACTAATATATGATTAAAATGAATAATGTAAAGAATATTGGATTTTAGAAAAAATATATTTTTAAGCCCCATAATGACCTTATACCTATTTTAGGTATAATTATTATTCCAATTTAAAAAATTGTTTTATTTATAATTAAATTGTACATATTAAACATCAAGATCAAATAATAAATTTTAAATTACAATATTTAATGAAAACAAATTACCATTTTATTAAGATTAAATTTTTTAAACTATTCATAGAAAAATCATTCTTTTAAGAGAAATACTAAAATTTCTTCATAATATTATTATTTTTAAATCTTTTAAAAAAATTGTTTCCTTTTTTAAAAATAATTTTTCAATTTTTCAATAAATTAATTTTCAAATTCACTCATAAAAGATATAAATACAATATTTTGATGAAAATTTGTTTTTGAAGAATATAATGATAATATTTAACATTGAGTGCTTATTTTGTAAATATTTATCAATAATTTTTTATTGAGATAGATGTGAAAATATATAAATATTTCATGATTTGTTTATGTATATTAATGAATTCCAATTTAATAGATTATTTATTATAATTAAATTTAAATGTTAATATTTCATCGATTTCATAAGCTCCGTGTCGCATGATGAATATGATATCAAACATAATGTTATTTTAAAATAATTAGTTATTTAATTGTAACTATTTAATAAATATCAACTTCATAATATGAACATATGATCGAAATTTATGGTTTTGAAATCAAAAAATATCTTTTTTGAATTCCCAAATAGAAAATAGGTGTATGGAAATATACAATTGAACAAAAAGAAAAGGAAATACAAAGGTAATCTTGAATAACACAAGTTAGGTTTCCATATAAGAGAATATTATTTTGGTGTGAATATGTAGAAAATGATGAACATGTAATGTACAGATTATGGAGAATATTAAAAAAGGTCAATTTATATAACAAAGTAAAAATTCATGAATGTGTTAATATCTATAAAAATATAAGTCATTATGTAGTGAAAAATTTCATCGATTTATAAAAAATAAAGGTAATAAGATAACTTTTTTGTTTCAAGATAAATTTCCAATATTTTAGGAATTATTTTTGCATCTAAAATAATAAGATATGAAAATTTTCATACTTGGATATGTAAAAGGATGAATATAGGAGGGTTAGAAGGATGAGTAGAAGATACTGGGGACTAGGCTGGTGATCCAGTCATTGCACATGCTGGTGAGTACCAACAGAGCATGGAAAATGGTCAGATGATCGAGAGCCTTCATAATGGGTGGGAAGTATTTGGTAAATGATAGTTTCATGAAATTACAGAGGTAGAGGCGGGTGTGTCCCATCCCCACATATGGAAATTAATATCTTATGTTGGAACATTGGGGGTCTAGTAAACCCATGATTAGTATGTGTACTCCATCAGTGGTGTTCAAAATACCACCCTAACCTAGATATCTTATCAAAAATATATTGGATAACATGGATTATAACCTTTTGTGTTGGAATATTGTCTTCAAGAATGTATTTCCCTTTATAATTCATAGGCACTCTAGTGGTATGTTCTACTATTGTAAGGAGGAAATAGGTGTAAAAGTTACAAACTTTGTGAGTAATCATATTATCGTGATAGTTATTATTCCAAGTTCGTAGTCCTGGTCTTTAATAATATTCTATGGTTGTCCTGGTTTTCGCAATAAACACATATCATGGAACCTATTAAACCAAGAATGGAACTCCCTACGAGGAGCACTTTTGGTTGGGGGTAATTTCAATGATGTATGTATTCATCAAGAAATAGAATGAGGATGTGTTAGGAGTGGTTATACTATGGATGATTTTTGGAATTATCTCATGCAGAACACTCTTCATTATCTCTAGTATTCTGGCTACCTATTTATATGAAATCTTGGAAAATAAATGGATATTAGTATTTTTGAATGGTTGGAATGATTTTTGGGAATATGGGAGTGTAAATATCTTTTCCATGTAGTCTGTATTTATTATCTTCTTCTTATTTCTTCTTAAAACAATATGATCATGGTTTTGATGATCTATTAAGGGGGAAAAGATGGAATGTGTGTGCCTTTCACATTTAATGTCTATGGCTCCAATATAGTAATTTTTCGGAGGTTGTTCAGTCGGCATGGGAATGAGTGAATGGTTTCCTCAAATCCATTACACGCAGTATAGTGTTCTATTTATATAATTGGTTATATTTTTACGTTTGGGGATTTCAATAAACTCATTAATTCTACAATAAATAAACTGAAGAGACATTAATATTTTCATTGTAGTGAATCCATACTCAATGATGTTTTTGTAGAAAGGAATCTTATTGTGTATTGATGGAGAAGGAGAGATTTTGTTTCATGAGGGAAAGATAACCTCATATAATAAATGGTGTCCAGAACACACTATTTTTCTAACCAAATATCATCTACAGGAAGGAGGAAAACCCATATATCTCAACAGGAGGATAATAATGGGAGGCATGTAAATGATAACCATGATATATACTCCATTATTATTATTTATTTTCAAAGTCTATAAATTGGAAGGTATTGACCCTTATGATTGTCTAACTATCTGCATCCAAAAAATTTACAAGGAGGATATGATCTATATGATGGAGAGAGATGTATCAATTGATTAAATGACATAGGATCTCCCTTTTATTCACTGTAAAAATTCCCCAATGCCTCATATGGTTCCTATAATATTTTTCAAATTATTTTGGCATATTTTTGGGTCTCTTGTTGTTTCCCTAATGAAGGATTTGTGAGTTATAATTTATTGTCTCGAAACTATAAATGAATCTCTTACAGTTATCATCCCAAAAACCAAATTCCCAAAAAAAATTACGAAATTTCAACCAATCAGTTTCTGAAATTATGTTTAAAAAATCTTTAACAAGATCACCGTGGCCATTCTAATGGATTTCCACCCACATATTGTGACTAAAAATTGTAGTTATTTTGTTCCAAAGATATCCATCAATGGAAATGTATCCATTACTTATGAGTTATTCTATTCTATGAAAACTCAGTCCTCTTCCCACAATGCATAATGGGAATGAAATTTTATCTGATAAAATATTATGATTGCATCGAATGGCTATTCCTTATACTCAGGCTTTGTTGGTTGAGATTTGGGTTGAAATGGGATTTTTATATCTAGAACTGTGTTGCAAATTACTCTTTTAGAATTTGTATTAATAGGCCATACTCAAAGAGTTTTAATCCCTTATGAGGTTTATCAAAATGGGACCCACTCAAACATTATCATTTCATTCTGGGGTTTGATGTTTTTTCTCATTTCCTCTTGAATGTGATGTAGCATGGATTTATCCATGAAGTTCTATCACATTGAAATCGTCCCATATCCCACATAGATTCATTGTAGTTGTTTGTCTCTTTTTTATGTATGAGACACCACAAGAGACCATTTAAATTATAAAAATAATTAATCTATATGAAAGGGAGTCTCTGAAGAATATTTACCCATTTATATTATAACTATCTCTTAGTAAATTAATGTTATAAAATAGGGAGGAGTTTTAGAGGGTGTATGATTTCCTATTGGGTGAAAAGAATCTAAAATAATTGGGACTCCTAACTGTTATCGATATATTTAAGAAACCAGTGATTACTTAAATCATGTTAGGGGTGGATAAAATGATTTTATTATGGTCTATTAAGATCTCAAAGGCAGGGAATGAATTTTTACTTAGGTAATTGGTCAAAGAAATCCATCCATATGCTCTATCGTTATTAAAATTTCTAGAAACTCTGGTTGATAAAATCTATTCTCATTTATATAATGTTTTATAGGGATCCATTGATATAATACATTAGTTTTTTATGAGGTCTCTTCTTTAATAATATCAAATGGTTTAATAAGTCACATCTAAAGAAGCATGGATAGTGACTTCTCTCAAATCCTAATGTCCTATTCTCAAAGGTTCTACGTGAAAAATATTTTCCTCACTCTATGATTTTACACTCCAAACATAGGCCTTGACCATGTTTTTTGTGGAGAATAATTTGGGGTGCTAATTTTATTCTTAGGAGAGGGTATGTTTGGAAAATTTTTAATGGAAATGATGTTAGTGTTTGGAATAATATGTTCCTAAAAAAACATAATGTTTTCATAAACTACTGTTCTGGGATAAAAATTTCAAGGGTGTGAGACCTTATCAATGATTCTATGGAGGAACGGTATCATTGAAACATGTTAAGATATTCTAGTGAGTTTTATATTCATCTCATATATAGTATTCCTCTCACGCTAGGGATGTGTAATGTTCATATTTAAGAGATGAGGGAATCTTTATGGAGGTACTCAGATTATTCAACCTAAAAAATGGGAGTTTATGTTTTGGATCAAACCTATACTGTTGATTGCTAATCGTATCCATTTTTAATAACTACTCAACCCCAAATTTAAAAAATATGGTGGCAGGTTTTTCCATGATTCCTTCCAACCCAGGACATTTTGAAAAGATGACATCACCCAGAGGGTGACGACTATCCCTTATGCCTCCAAGTGGAAGAATATACTCTAAATGTAGTTCTATTATATTGTGGGGTTGGAAGGATGTGGAAGTAATGAGCACTGAACATAAAATATTTTTTTAATCCATCTTTAGGGTTGGTCCAAATTATCATTAAATGGACATCTGTGTTTGGACCAAAAGTGGCGTGGCTGTTATACACTATTTTTTGGCAGATTTAGACTATAAGAAATGTCTACCTTTTCCAAAATAAGGTAACCCAAGATGGTATTTGGATTTATATGTCCATTGAATGGTTATATTTCTCAAAATTGAAAAATGTGAGGACCCTGTCGGTTAGTAATTTGCAGGAATCCCATTTTATGGATTCTTCCCCATTGGGTTTTATCATAATTGATACTGATGCTATTATCTCTATTATTTCATGGGATGGGTTTGGATTTATTACCCTCCATAAAAATTTTCAGGTTGTGGAATCCCATTCCATGGTTATCTATGAATCTTGTTCTCCTGTGGTGGTGGAGGCATATGCTATCCTTTTTGGGATCCTTCATTCTGAATAAAAATATTCAAAATAAATTCGGGTGGAATTAGATTTTTAAGAGGTGATTGTCGCCTTATCAAATAAATAGGATGATTTGAATTTATTTGGCCTTATTCTATGAAATATTTCTCCATTCAGAGAAAACATCTTTAAATATAGTTTATCCTTTATCAAATATGGTGTTAATATGGATGTGTATTGTTTGGTGTGCTATAGAAACTCATGGGGATATCCTTTTTAGGTTCACTCATTTTCATGATTGGATTTGTAGGTCTGTCACTTATATTTTGTAATATATTATCTATCATGACTCAAAAATATATATACTTAATTGTAATTTATTATATCATCCCTTAATCAATTTCCACCAAAATCTTAATTTTTTTATCAAATGATTAGTATTTGAGAAGAATTTTTCCTGTTCGAAGAATTATAATCATCATCTAATCGATCACATAATCCAAAATATGATAAGAATCTATTCCAAATATCATTTTAAATCATCAAAAAAATGGTTAACATATTTTATAATTATTTGAAAAATAAATAAACCATTAAATGAAACAACAATACATTAATCTCCAAAATTCAACTGTAGTACCCAAAGTTCAAAATAAATTATTCCACGAATTACCATCATTAAAAATTATTAAAAAAATTATAAATAAGACTGAACTCTATATACTAAAATTATTTGATCACATATTTTCCAATATAAATTTATCATTTTTCTCCAAACAACATTAATCCCTCTTAATGTCTCATAGATAAAATTTATATGTATTAATCATATAATCATCATGATATGATTGTTCTTTCAATAAATAAGTAGAATCACTAAAAAGAAATATTAAAATCATATATCCTTTCAAAATATAATTAAACAATTAATCTTCATATAAAATCCCACATTATACAAAAAAACACTTCCACATACATTAATCATATACGGTTCCAAATATAGTAACATTATTATGAAATAATAATGATAACTTAATCACTAAAAAAAATTCAATCCCATTTTATCTATATGATAATCCAAACATTCCAAATTGTAGTAACTGATAATTACCTCAATATCAAATATCATATAAATTGTATATTTTTTAAATAATTTTTAAAATATTAATATAAAATATAAATTTATTATTCCCCAAATACTTTTTTGACATGTTAACATAATGGTTATATATACCTCAAACATCTGTCAATACTGAAAAAATATATCCCAGAGTATTACCATAACATAAAAGGGGTATATATGGCATTGAACTTATACCCGACCTCAAACATATAATCTCATTATGGTATCCATAATTCTTATGTTAACCTCACTTGAAGAAATATTAGAATAAAAATTTATCCAAACCTTTCCTCTTTTACAAAATATGATAACCTAACACCTCCACACCTAGATATGGTTCTTGAAACATAATGTTTATATTCATGGATTTATATTGATAAATGTGAACCAATTTTATCCATATAATATTGAAAAAATCAAAATGAAAAATTATATCACATACATATCCAAGGAACTTTTAGGTTTATAGTTTTATAAAATTAGTAATGACTCCCAAATAAAAATAATCATGTCCTCATGTGAGAATATTCTAAACTGCCCCTATACTTTATTATTTCACAGCAGGACTTCTTCATCTACCGTTAAATTCTACATACATGAAAAATTTATATAAATATATCATTTTACCTAATTCTATGGAATGTATATTAAATGAAATTTAAAAGGATAATATCAAAATCTAAATAATGGTAAACATAAGAATTAAAAATTCTAGTTCATTTTTGATCATAATATGAGCATATTGGTATGATGACATAATCATAGTGTTTGAGTGTAACATAATATAAATAATACCCATAAATACATGTAAAATTGAACTGGGGACAAAGAATATTTAATTAATTAAATAATGATTAATAGGAATCAATATCCATTATCCATGTTATTTCGAACATAATCATAAGAATCATTAAAGACTCATAATATGAATACATAAAATGAGTTGGGTTCTTGGAAAATTGACATTATAACTTGTGTTTGAAATAATTGGAGCCTAATTAAATCTATAGGAGAAATCAACTCAGTTAAGGCCCACATTTTTTCTAATAAATAATATAAAAATTAACCAAAACATTACAGACTTTTATATGGATCACCTACATTATAAGCAGTTGTAGGATCACCCATTCATATAATCAATTTCACAATCTCCCATTTTCATAATTTGTATCAGGATTACCCATTAATATATGCTACATCAGTAACACCCATAATAATAAATAATTTATATGTATTTTTATTGAATAAAACATTTAGAGTCTTTCACTTTTTATCATAATAATAACCACTATTCTTCCATATCTAGATTCAATCATGGAAAAGAAATTGTTTCTATAAAAATATACTTAAAACCATCGCAATCAATTAAGATAAATAATAATGATGATATCATTAAAATATATCACCATTGGATCATAAATAACATCAATTTTTAATGACTTCAAACAATAAAAATCACATAAAAAACCATTAACAATATCTTTAAGAAAATAACCTTTTCAGTTTTTGAAACAACTTTTAAAAAAATGAAATTATAAAATTATTGTAGAAATGGTTTTAAATGAATATAATATTGAAATAATATATATGTATTATCAGATAAAATAATATCCATGATGGTTACTAAACCTCTACATTTAGTAAATGTTAAAAATAAACTTTCTACTAATTATTTTATAATTAGAGTCAAAATTTACCCATATTGAAAATGAAAAGGAATTTCATTTTAAAACACCATTAGGTAAGTGAAAAGATTAGGTAAAATAACATTGTTAAATCATTTATGTTTATAGAACAACATTCTAGAAATCATTTTAGAAATCATGGATATAAAAAATAAATATTATCAACCTAAAATAACATACAAGATCTTTATAACATACAAAATACATTCTTGATGATTCTTTAATCAGTAATGGATGAAATAGAAAGTAGTAATTGAAAATATAAATCTAAACTAGAGAAGAAATAATTGATATTTGGTTTATTTAAAGAAAATTGTATTATGTCCCACTAAAGAACCATGAACAAAAAAAATCTCAAAAAGCCGTGAGATTATATAATAATGCCTTCACAACTTCAATAAACATTAAATGAAATGTTATTTTAAAAATAGTATTTTAAAGATCTCTAAATTCCATTAATATCAGGAATTAAATATAAAATTTTCAATTATGAGGCACTAAATACCCCATACAATGAAATCATGGTGCATTACATGCTATATATAACTTGAAAAAGATATATACACAATTATAACCCCTATAAAGAACTTATTTATTGATGTGATAATTAAACCATAAAGTGATTGTGTGAAATTATGAATGTCTAGAAAATAAATTGGAAATACATAAAAAATAATAACAGTTAATTCACACATAATCAGGGATTAATATGATCAGTAATGTATAAGTACAACCCAATGAATATAAACTAAGATATGAAAACCCATAACACTTGTAAACATTAATTTCAAATCCACTTGGCTGGAATAATATGATCAAAAAAATTAAAATATAATGAATTATGAAGAATTTGAGATATAATTTTTAAATAATTAATCATGTCTTCCATGTAAATGAATCTAGGTGAATAATATTAAAAAAACCATCAATGAAGGGAAACTAAGATAAAATCTCTTACCCAAAGTCCAGAGTTTCCATGAATATCCTTGAACAATAGTATAATAAAATTATATGAATTATTTTATTTATTAATATCCACATACAATTTTAATTCACAACAATTAAAACATTTTTTTCATTTATTTTAATGACCTATTTAATTACATAAATTGTAATTTCCATGTCAGCTGGTTTATGTACATTCTATTCATAAATTCCTAATATATTTGGTTTGGTGACATACATAGATGTTTTACATTTTTCTATACTCTAAAAAACAATAAGAATTATATAATTATAATTTTTATACATTAATTATAGTTTTAAAACCCACAATTGAATATTGTTATAAAAAATGTGATATATTTGAATTCTGGAGATGAAATATCATATATATTCATAGGTAACGTTTCCAATTTTAAATGAAAATGATTTAAATATATTAATTGTTATTTTAAATTTAAAAAATTATGATTATATAAAATATTTCATATAATTTCAATAAATACACAAAAAAATAACTTCTATGTGATGTTGTTAGGAAAAATGTTTCACATAACTTCATGGTGGTGGTAATCCATACATAAAGATGAAAAAAATTATCATTTTTAAATGGATGGGAGGTTAAGATAATATAATGTATATTTAAATTAAATAATTTGATTTATTTAATTAATATCATATATTTACATTATGTACATCATTATAATAAGGCCTGATAGGAAAGGTTGGAAAATGAATTAAATTAGTTTAAGATGTGGTTGTTCGTTGTACATATGAATGATAGTATTGTTTACAATATTATAGAATATGAGATGAATACAAGTTATTAAAATAACATAATAAATAAGTATTAAAAATATATCATTTTTAATATTTAAAAACTTTATACATGATTTTATGGTGGTGAAAGAAAAAATAAAATCGACATTATTCTAGTAAAAGCTTTACCTCTTCTTAAGACAACCACATTTTCTTTACTTCTTAATCTTACTAAGGTTGGTATTTTCCCCCAATAAGACCAATATAATGTTTATAGGTATTTTATGAATTTATTTTTATAGGTTAATTTCCAAATAAAATATATCCTGATGTGTGCAGAGGAAAGGAGAGGGGTGCCCTTTTATAAATGAAGGAAAGTGAATTCATGGAATTTCGTCATGATGTGAATTAATATAAATTATATTTCTTTGATAAATGGATAAATTTTGATATAATTGGAATATTGGGATGAATATGAGTAAAAAATAAACACAAAAATTTAATCATTTTCAAGTTTAGGTGTTATTCTAAGCCATATATCTACATTTTAACATGTCCTTAACCATATTTACAAATGGTGTGATAATATTATTTTTTACACACTAGGGGTCAAGAAAATTAATTTAAAGGAAGGGTGACCCATAAAATTTTAATGGTTTTTATTTTTAACCTTATTAATTTTATTGGATCAAAGATACTTTTTTATGAATTTTAAATTATTTAATAAAATATTTTTTATATTAAATTTCATTTATCTCATTTTTGGGAAATATGTGAAATATTTTAATATAATATGGGTTTTCCAATGAAAAATGGTTTCCAAATGACATGGATTTTAAGATAAGGATTATATTGTATTAATATAATTATCAAAATAAATTTTTATAGGTTTAGATAACATTTTATTTCCAATCATTTTATTTATCCACTGAATTAATCAATTGTAACACCCCCAAATTTCATATGACGTTATCTCATTAATGTACTTCAATAACATGCACTATACGCAACACTGATTTTGAGCTCACCACAACTTACCAAAATAACCATTCAAAAAGTGGTTATGAATAGTATTAATTGAATTTTGAAGCTTATATACTCTCTATATGTTTAGCATCTATATAATGTGTTTCTTAGTCATAATA
This sequence comes from Viscum album, assembly GCA_963277665.1. Lineage (NCBI taxonomy): Eukaryota > Viridiplantae > Streptophyta > Magnoliopsida > Santalales > Viscaceae > Viscum > Viscum album. The sequence continues at coordinate 961,930,369 of OY728133.1, read as the reverse complement.
TAAGAACAAATTCATTTTTCCAGATAAAAGAAGTATTTTTTACTGCAATTTTACCACCTTTTAATGGAGAACCTTTTTTAAATCCAATATTTGACACATTTATATATATAATTTAATGAAATTATATTATTCATCAGAATCAGGACATAAAAATTTATTTTGGATAATTTTTTTGTAACTTTTCTGATAACTTTCATATTCTGATGAGTAGTTAAAAATACTATGTTTTTATTGAAAATAACATTTACAATTGAAATATTTTAGTTTTAAATAATACAGTGGAATTTTTTTAATTATAAATCGATTTTATTTTTATCAGTTAATATAATTGAGGTCATTATATGTAATTTTACTTTTAAATTGTACAAAAACACATGTCAATCGTTTTATATATTTTTTTTAAAAAAATTAATTTTTTAGTTTTGACAATGGAAATTAGAATTAAATTAAAAAATTCAACATCAATGTTTTTAATTTGGTAAAATTGACATCATTTTTGAAATTTTAATATCAAAATTATATTAGGGTGACTTTTTTGTATTTTTCTGAATACATTCAATTTTTTATGAATAGTGAAAAACATTGCGTTATTATTTCAAACTGACTCTTTATTTAAATAATTTTTTATATTATTCAAATTTATTATCAATCAAAATAGATATATAATACCTATATATGTTCAATCTAATTCATTGGAGTCATTTTATAATAAAATTAGATGTATAATTTTTTTAAACATTTTAACCTTTATTTCCCACCTTTTAGGCAGGATAGAAAACTTGCATAAAACTTAATTTTACCACTTTTCTGAGTTGAATTTAAAAAATACAATAGATACGGTTGAAATCATTATGTAAAATGTGATTCAATAGTATGAAAAGTATTTTTTGTGAATAGAAATTTTGGACATTTATTGTCCATGGTTAAAAGTAAAAAGGGTAATTGATGTTAAAAATGATATTATAATTACCCAAACTCATATAATAAATCTATTAGATAAGATAAATTCAACCCAAAACTAACTTATAAATAAAATATGATCCTTTAGTTCCACTTGGATAATATTAGGACAATTAATATTATGTTATTTAGAGAAGAGTAAAACGTTTTAAATTCAAATATTGTTAACAAATCAATTTTTAACATAGGGTTATCAATTATATAAAATCGACTATAAATGTTAATTAAAAAGATAACAATATTTCCAACATAAGTTTATTTTATTTATTATTTTTAGAGATTAAATAATTAAATTTATTTACGACAAACTGATGATGCAGTAATTACATTCTTAATGAAATATTAAAATAGTTTATATTATAATTATTAAAATAAATATAATTTAAAAGTTTTGATGCCATCCCTAATTTTTTTGGATAATATGACCTGTTAGGTATGATTATATATTTTTTCTGTGTTATATGTTTTTTATGATTTTCTCAATACAAAATACCAAATAGTGTCAAAATTGTCCTAAATTAATAAATAAAACAAATTGTATAATATTGGTTTATATAAAATTCCAAAAAATCATTGATTTGGACAAAGATATTAATAATATTATTTACGTCATTAATGAAATAGTTTAGGTTTTCTTGGATTCTTGGAGTATGTTTATTAACCATATAGTGTAAGAATACAAGAAGACATGATAAAAGATAAACTATTTAACTGAGAGTTAAATTTAAATATAAGGCTAAAATGGTAACCTAAACATGTAAAAAACCTATTGTATGAGAGGATTTTGACCCATAACCACATATTTATCAATATAAATTCATTATGAGACATTATAAACCGAATATTATTGTATAATAAATTAATATTTTAATCGTTTCCTAAAGTGACCATCGACCCTCTTATAAAAGGGAACTTCCTCTTCTACCAAAATCAAACCTCCAATGCCATTTTTCCCCGCCAACCCCTTCCAAAATATCCTCCCAAAATCCCTCACATAATCCTAGAGTCCTTACTTTGATCATAAAGCTAACCTATGGATCCATTTTGATCAATTAAAAAAAAACACCCGAATATAAGGAAATAAAATCACCACCCACTTTCAAATTAGTTTCGTCTTCCAATTCCTCTTTTATTGGTGTTTACAGAAAAAAATAATAACTCCCATAAAAATACATATTTTTATGTTATTATAAATATGATACAACCGTATTCTTTATTCTATAAATCCTATTAATGAGAAAGTCACCATACGTGCATACATACAGCTTATCGTCTCCACGTCGTGGTGTAGTTTGTTATTCAAACACTTCATTATTTTTATGGGTATGATAATGAGTATAAATGAAGAAAATAATAAATATAACATGTTAATTATTCTGTATATATGATATATCATCAAAATAGATACAATTTCGCCATCAATATAATGATAATTTCATGCATGCGTACGTACAGATTACCGTCTCCACGACACGATAAGATTCATTTCCATATAAACCATTCAATGATGATTATAAAAATATATATTATTAATAAGTTTGTTATGTATTAAATAATAATTTACATGTTATATATATGAGTTTGTTTGTGTGTGTACATACAATTATCTTATTCACTTACTTCCGTTCAATATAATTGGAAAACGTAAATAACATTTATGCTTACATACTGCTTACCATCTCCATAAACGGTGCCTTCCATTTCATATATCTATATATTATTAATATTTACATTCTAAATATATATGATATTTAAATCAAGGATTATTTTCTAAGATTATTTAAATAATTATGTAAATTATACAATCAAGAATAACAATTTAAAACACGTATGATAAAGAAGTGATTATTACCCAAAAATTTTATTTAACATGGAAATAAATCTTAAATGAGTAGTATAAATTTATAACGAAATCATTAATGATAAAATAAATATGAATATGGTTCTAGTATAATTTAATAACATACTATGGTTATTATATAAGAGGTTACACGTACCCATGACCAATGGAAAGTGCAAGGTAAGGGTTAATTCCACAATATCTTTATTATCTGAGGTTGTTTTTATATGAGTATCTACTGGGACATATTTATTTTCCAAGTCAATGTTTCAAAAAATAGTTTTCAAAGGGATACTTTTTATGGGACTCTTTTACTAAATCATCAATTTAAATTCTATAAAGATTCAATCTTTTAAAACATTAATGTCTATTTTTTCAAAATGGTTTTATGTATTTTTTTATATAGAAATGAATATTTTAAAATTTTATTTCCTTTAGAAAGTTTCAATGTGTTATGGGACCCTTTTATTCAAAACTATCTTTTAAATGATTTTCTTTACAAATTATGTGACTTTTTAATGATTTCATGAAAAAGGGATATTTCTCTCAATGATTTTTACTGATAATTTTCCAATATGTCAACATCCATTATAAGAAATTATTCTTGATCGAGGATGATTTATTATGATTCAAATCTTCCATATTGTATTGAAGTTTTTGTTATATGTTTCACAGTGTATGTTTTGTTTTCATACCATGAATGGTTTTGGTTAATGTATTGATATTACTTATACTAGATATAATAAGAATGTTTATGTTATGTTTCAAATTTTTCATATATGAAATGTATTGGACTTAATAAGTGACTGGTGGAGACCGCTATAGCCCTCGGTGCATTGGTAGGTCTCGTGATACAAAATAGTTTCCTGGCACATGGCCTGAAAAAAACCTTATTTGTAGTCTTCGCATAAGGCATCAACTATGTGGTTATGATGTCTGGAATTATGCATTCTATGATAAATAAATTATCTATTGATATTGAATTTGATTATTTGACTAGTAGAATATCCTTTTTCAATATGTAAATTGAATTATTGGATTTATCTTTTCCATATTATATGGATGTTTAAGATTAAAAGTCTTTTGTTTTAGTTTTATACGTTGTATTAAATGTTTGTGCTTATTTCTGAATGTTTCTTCTATATTGTTATCCTTACTGAGCATATGAGCTCACACCATTCTATGTTTTATTTTTCCCTGCATTCAAATAATTATATTATGACTGACCTATACAAATAATCTAAGGGATATGAATTTGGTCAATGAAGATAATGTTTTTGTTTATTTTGATTTTATAATTTAATGTAGGGTTTATGTATTTAATCTATTTTCCAAATCTTCTAAACTAATATATCCTTCGAGATTTGATTGCTTTTAATCATGAAAATGTATTAAAATAATGCACCGACTCTGGTTAAATGGGGTCGGGGCATTACAGTTCATCTCAGAAAAGTTTAGTACGATCCTTGGAAGCTAGTTTTATAAAATCTCTGATTAAATAACATTACCTAAGATAGACATTGAGGAATAGTATAGAATAATATCCTATAATTTAGGTAAAGTATAGATTTTTTGGGCTTTCTATTCAATGCATCCCTCTATGGATACGAGCTGGTTGAGGTGGCACTATTACAGATGTACGTTGGGGTAAAACCCAAAAACACCGATTTGACCTAGAATTGAATGTGAACTGGTGCATGAAAATGGGCTTTGTTGCACTCTTGGTTATGACACTCCTAGGAGATATTCTGAGTATAATTCAAATTTTCATTACAATCCACAATGAAGGATTTAAGAGTAAATTTTTACTTAAGGAAAAGAGTTTATGATTATATATTATATGAATAATCATTTCAATTTACATTAGGTATTTTACAAGTTTGGAATTATGTATTAAAAATTATAAACTAACCACGTTTATGACATTAGTTTAGAAATGGAACCTAGTAGATGAAATGAGAAATCCAGGATTACACAAGATAGATATATATTGAAGGATCATATATTTCATGGTAATGAGCTGACATTTAAAAGGGAAATATTCTCCCACATATTCTCATCATATGAAAAAATAGTATCATTTGATAATAATATTTTTAATGAATTATCTGAGTCCTATGTATTTGATAGAAGCTAGAGAAGAAAAGGATGGAATAGAGAATTATGGATAAAGGGAATAGGGAAAGAATGATTTTTTCATTTTTGATAACTGTGGAAGGAATCACCTTTGTAAATGTGTGAAGTGAATGAAATTTTGATATAAATGTAGAGAAAACATGCATCATGTATGTGATTGCAAGGGTAAGAAAAAGGTCTCAAAAGTACAATTCTTCATCTACAAGAAGTTGGGACACTACGTGAATCAATGTCTAAATCATTAGTCAATATCGAAAATGCTGATATTGGATAATAATCAATTTATGAAACTACAAAAGATAAAGAGGAATGATTAGAGTTATTATGTTTGTTATTAATGTATTGTGTCATTTGAATACTATATTAATGATGTACATGTTATAAGAATTATAGAGTATATAAGGGTTGTACTGTAGTCCTATTTTATTAATGACATGAGAATCTGTATAACCATGAAATGTGACTCAACATTTGGTTAATTTTTTTTGGAAAATATATGGTTGATATAAAGATAAAACATAAAATAGTTTCGATACTGAGGTTGTGATTTTGGAATAATATATGGTTGATTGGGTAAATTATATTGGATATTCTTGATTACCATGAAACTAATTATTGATTTTTTTTATTCCATCATTGTTTGAGTTTACAAAAAAAAATTATAGAAGGAGTATATCTAGTATTCTATAAAGAATGAGGTGCATGAATGTAATAAATACGGGTTTATAGTAATTCAGGGCGTTATGATGTTTTAGAAAAATACATGATGAATGTATCCACATGATATTACATTGAAAAAAGGATATTCATTGTGTTTACCTTTATTAAAAAAAATTATACTATGAGTTTGGAAACATTATTTTGGATAATTCTATTAGTTGGAATTGATAATGTTTGACATGGGATACTGTTTTTTTGTTTAAATAATTTATGGGGATTTTTTTTGAATTTTCATAAAAAGACATCCTGGAGGTTGGGCAACAACCTGTCGCATCCGGCAAGGCCACAAGACATGAACCCGCAACCGATGAGCGACAAGGGTGCATCACCTACCATATTCATACATGATGTACTATTTTGTATAATTATTATTATTTAAAATATTAAAAAATGAATTATATATTCAATATTGTTGGAACCCTATACAATTATGATAAATATAATATTTTTGAATTCTCTTATCTTTTGGAGTGAAATATGGGTTTGTGGTAGGAATTAGTTGAAGGATGAAGCTGCCCTTGTCAAGTATATTTTTTTATTATTTTTCGATGAATAAATTAATTCTTAAAATTTACATAAGGGATCATAAAACCATAAATGTATTATTATAATACAATATGTTTTTTAACTAATGATATTTTAAATCATCACTGATTGATGTATGGGAGGCCCTCAATTTTACACTTGTTTGTGATTGATGACCTCAATACCTCCCTATAAATATTTAAAATTTTCCTCCAAGTATGTGTCTTTAATTTCCCCAAATGTTCTCTTAAATGAGATCATAATTTTGTAATGAATTTTTCATTCTATTTCGATCCTTTTATCACTAAATTTTATTAACCAAATTTTTGTTGTGGGTTATACACAAAGGTATTTTTCTATTTTTATCCTTTTATTTTTCAAGAAAAATGTCAAATTGTGAGGAGGAAATTTATTGAATGAGGGGATAATTTAACACCCCAAAATTTCATAGTACGTTATCTCATTAAAGTAATTCAATATCTTGTGCTACACGAAACACCGCGTTTGAGCTCCACAAAACATAACAAACTCGTCGTTCAAAAAGGAGTTTTGAATAGTTTTAATTGAATTTTTAATCTTATATACTCTATATAGTTTTAACATCCATATTATATGTTTCTTAGACAAAATGTAATAACATATTCCGTTTTTCAGATAAATGAAGTATTTTTAAAAAAAATTAAATTTCACCGCCTTTTAATGGCGATCCTTTTTGAAAACCAATATTTGAAAATTTTATATATTCAATTTATTAAAATTAAATTCCATTTTAGAATTAGGACATAAAATATTAGTCTGGATTTATTTTTAGTACTTTTCTGATAACATTCATATTTTGACGAATAGTGAAAAATAATATGTTATAATTGAAAACTTTTTTAATCAAAATAATTTATAGTCTTAAATTATTCATCTGAACGGGTTTTAAGTATAATTTTATTATATTTTTATCATTTATTACAATGTAGATAATTATAAATAATTCTACATTTAAATTTGATATAAAAACATATCAATATTTTAAAATATTTAACTTTTTAAAACACGCTTTTTGGTTTTTACAATGAAATTTAATTTTAAATTAATAAATTAAACATATATTTTTGAATTTGTAAAATATAATTCATTTTTGAATTTTTAAAATCAAAATTATCTTAGGGTGATGATTTGATAATTTTTTGAAAACATTAATTTTTTATGAATAGTGATAAATAGTGCATTATTATTTAAAACAAACTATTTATTTAAATAATAATATATTTTATATAAATTTATTTTAAATCAAAATTGATATATAATACCGATATAAGTTCAATTTCATTCATTGGGGTCATTTTATAATAAAATTCGATGTAAAAATTTTTATTAAACTTTTAAACATCTTTTATCCACCTTCATTGCACATTAAAAAATTTACATAAAACATAATTTTACCACTTTTATGAGTTGAAATTAAAAAATCTGAGGGATAAAATTGACATCTATATGTAAAATGTGATTCAATAAGTTGAAAATAATTACTGATGAATAGTAACCTTTTACTTTTATTAATCATTTTTAAAAGTGAATAGTGTAATTAAAGGTAAAAATTAAATTATAATTACCCTATAACATGTTCTAATTATATTTTATTAGTGTAATTCGACGAAAAACAACCTTAGAAATAAAATATGTTCCTTTAGGTCCACTTGGATTAGATTAGGACAGTTATTATTATTTTATTTAAAAGAGAGTGAAAAGTGTTAAATTCAAAGTTTATTAACTAACCTAATTTTATTATGGGGTTCAACATAAAAGAAATTCGATTATACATATTCAATAAATATATATAAAATTACCAACCTGGTTTTATTTTATTTATAATTTTTATAGATTAAATGTGTCACGACCCGACCCAACGGGGCTCGAGCCGCGACTCCCCAAGCCCGCCTCCAATAGGCCAGGGGCTGGCGACTAGCGCCGAGTAGGCTATCACACACATGGGAGGCATTAGCCTATGGTACCTGTACACACGCACCCACAAACACCTCCATGCAACAGTGCAGAGATATAGAAACTGAAAAGTAAATGCATGCATACAATCTATCCCAAACCAGAGTGCAACAGCAAAAGTACAAAGGGAAAAACAGGGCCCACCAAAAGAAAACCACAAAAGAGTATCCAACCTGCTCTGAAGAAGGGGAACGCTGCCACAAACACCCACCAGAAAGCTCCCTCGGCACAGCTCCGGTAAACACCCCGGTCCACTCGCTCACTAAGCTCCGCCTGCTCCGGGTCCTCCTGGGACTCCGTCAAAAGGCATGTGGTCTGCACAAGACACAAACATGTGCGGGCAAAGCCCGTGCAGGGGTGAGTATAAACATACTCAGTAGGCACCCCAAAAACCCAAAACCCAAGGGAGCAACTGAAAGACAACAGTCCGCTCAACCCAGCCAGAGGGAACCCAGACGAGAGAGAAACTCCATCTCGTGACCATCCTCGGCTAAACACAACTAGTCAGCTCAGCTCAGCTCAGGTGTATACCCATACATACACCTTGAACAATCCAGATATACACAGCTCACGCCACAAAGCCACAAGAGGTACCGACCTCGTCACCAGCAACTGTCCACAACAAGGAGAGTTCACCACGAACACTGTCATACCAGATGACACTCATCCGAGAGATACACTCCACCGGGATACTCGCAAACATCTCAGACACTCGCCCGAGAGACCACGCTCGTCGGATAGCTTCTCTGAGGAAACATCACAGAAACACTACAACCACCAAACTCCTCGGATAGGGGATCACCGCTAGGGTCCGCTAGGGGATACCAAGAACCGCTCCGGAATACGTAGCTCACAGATAGGGGATCACTCCCAGGGTCCGCTGGGGGATACCTCAACCCGATCTGGAATACGTAGTTCTCACAGATAGGGGATCACACCCAGGATCCGCTGGGGGATGCCACAACCCGATCTGGTGCTCGACAGAAACTCCACACTCAGATAGAGGATCATCGTCCATATAAAGATGGTCACGATGATACCGGAACCCTATCTGGTATAACTCGCGATGTAGGGGATCGAACCGACGATGCCGCAACCCTACAGAAACCACGCGCTGAGTAGGGGATCGCATAACCAACGATACCGCAACCCTACCGACACCAAGCGCTGAGTAGGGGATCGTATAACCAATGATGCCGCAACCCTACTATAAACATCATGCTGAGTAGGGGATCGTAAACCCGACGATGCCACAACCCTACTGTGCACGACCCACCGCGTAGGGGATCATAAGTCCGATGATGCCACAAACCCTACGGGGTTAACCTGCTAGATAGGGGATCGCCGCCCGTAAATAAGCGGTCACAACGATACCAAGAACCCAATCTAGGGTAAAGATGCTAGAGGATCCACTCCGGGCCCACCGGAGGGATACCACAACTCTAACAGTTTAAACATCCCATCGAGAGGATCACAAACCCATACGAAGGTTGTGATACCACACGAACCCTCGTAGGAACGAACCAAGGGAGAACCCACAACCACTGCTGGTCCAAACATCGCTAACCCGAGCGACTCGCCCCAAAGCCACACTGTGCACCTCCGAAGCCAAAAAAGAGGCCACCATCGCATTCCACGCGGAAAAACATGCAGGATAGGCTGTTTACTCACCCGAAACGGAGCACCGGTGAAAATGACACTATTCACTGTAGCTAGCTCGTGTGGAGCCCACAGAACGATCCTGAAACCCATCGGGCGGATCACACCACGGCGATCCCCTCGGAAAAACAAGCGGAATTGACTACTCGCTCGCCCAAAACGGACACCCGGTGAAAAAGGTACTATTCACCGAAGGCCGGCTCGGGTGGGGCCCACGCCTGGATTCCGAAACTCACCAAACGGAACACACCATTGCGTTCCTCTCGGAAAAACACACAGGATCGACTATTCATCCGCCAAAATCGGACTTCTGGTGCAAAAGCTGCGTTTCCCAGCAAACGCCAAAACCCGGCCTCGTGGGGCCCGCACCCCGTTCACAGACCCAACACCCGGAAACCATCTCAAAAAAGTCTGTCGTACCATCAGGGTCTCAACGCCACTGACGGCACGTCAATCGGACGCTCCGGGTAGGAGTTACAACGGCCCGAAGTCGTAAAATAATAAAATAATATTATTTTATACGACGATTCTAACTCCCGGGCCACGATCCCGAACCCTTAAACCCTCAAAGTGAGTTCAAAAGGTCCGTATCGACGCAAGGAGTGTGTCACCGCAAACGGCTCGCGAATCGGAGTTACGGTTTGCGAGTTACGGGGGTTTAAAGAACCCCCGGAACAGTCTGGCCGGACCACCGCGGGGTCGCCGGAAACCACCGCGTCGCCGCCGGACTCCGCCGTGCCGGTGCCGGAAACCACCGCGCCGCCGCCGCGCCGCCGCGGGTCTCGCCGGATTCCGCCATGGCCGCCGCGGGTCTCGCCGGAAAACCGGATTTTTCGCCGGAAAACTTCCGTGAGCCACCGGGAGCACCCCGGTGCTCCAAATTCAGATCCGAAAAATGATTTGGAAAGCTCGGGACCCGAACTATACAAATTTTATGAAAATTTCAAGAAAAACAACACAAAAACGGGATCCGGGATTGTAAAACTCAAACCGCCTACCTCGCGGGCGAAACGCCGACGTTCTGCCTCAGATCCGCGCTCCCGAGCTTCCGCTGCGCACTCCTGGAACGTCCGCCGTCGAATTCTGAGCTCGTGGGCGCTCCGTTTGCTCGATTCGGCAGAGTGGCGGCGAAGAACGACGAAGAACGGCGAAGAACGATAAAAGGGGGGGGGGGGCGCTGATATTTATATCAGCCGCCCGCCGGCGCCAAACCAGCCTCGGATCCGACGCCCGATGCGAACAAAAGTAAGGTCTCCCCTAGGGTAAACGCGCCGTTCTGAACGCAACGGCGGTCTCAGATTTTCCATCCGAGACTCCGTTCAAAAGTTATTTGAGCCGACGCTCGCACACAAACTTGCCACTTATTTACGGAAACGCCCCTGGTGGCGTTTCTCACCGCAGGCCCGCGCCCGCAAAGTTTACACCCCGCCTAGGGTAAACGGCACGTTCCGGACGCAACCGTGCCCTCAAATTCCTGTTCTGAGCTACCGTTTAGGAGATATCACACCCCCGCCACGTGCATAGTAAAAAAAAATTAATATTTTTATAAAATTAATTCCGGGCACACCGGGCCTCAGAATCGCACGCCGTCTTCGCGCCTAGCTCTGGAATTATTCGTAGAATTATTCCAGAGTCTGACAGGGCCAAAAACCCGAGTCGCTACAAAATGATTAAATTTATTTATGAAGCAATGATGATGCAGTAATTACCTTGTTAATAAAATATTAAAATAGTTTATATTATAAATAGTAAAATAAATAGTATTTAAATTTTGTGAAGTCATCCACGAATTTTATAGGTTAATATGACATGTGATGGTTGATTAGATAATTTTTTTCGAATGATATGGTTGTTATTACTTTCACAAAATCAAAATAACAAATACTCTCAAAATTAAAATAAATTAATTATTTAAACAAATACTATGTTATTGGATGATATAATATTCTCAAAAATATAATTCTCTACCATAGGGCATAAATAATATTATATTTGTCATTAATGAACAACTTGAGGTTATGTTGGATGTTTAGAGTAATTTTTTTAACCATATTGTGTTCGAATACAAGAAGACACGGTAAAAGATAAACTATTTAAGTAAGAGTTAGATCTAAAAGATAAGGTAAAATGGTAACCTAAACTATTATAAAACCTATTGGTTGAGAGTATGTGGACCCATATCCACCTATGTCTCGAAATAATTCCATTTGGATCCACTATAAAGCAAATATTATTGTATTATAAATTAATATTTTAATCATTTTCAAAAGTGACCCTTGCCCCTCTTATAAAAGGGTACTTCCCCTTATCCCAAATTCACACCACTAATGTCATTTAGATCAGTCTAAACCTGCAAAAATATACTCCCAAATTCTCTAGAATAATCTTAGAGGCCTTAATTTGATCCTAATGATAGCCTATGGAGCCCATTTGATCATCTCAAAAAGGAATCACTCAATGAAAAGGTAATAATTTCACCACCCTCTTTTATGTTTTTTTATTCTTCCACATCCTCTTCATTTGTTGTTTCCAATCCAAAATAATAACTATAAAACCTCCTAAATAATTTGATTTTATTATAAATATGTTATAAAAATATTCATTATTCTATCCATCCAATAAATGACAAAGTCACCATACGTGTGTAGGTACGTCTTACCCTCTCCACGTCATGTTGTAGTCTGTTATTCAAACACTTCATTATTTGGATGGGTATAATAATGAATATAACTGATCTAAAAAATAAATATAACATGTTAGTGATTCTGTATATATGATATAACAACCAATTACATATGATTTCACCATCAATATAATGATATTGTTTCTTGTGCGAACGTACGAATTACCGTCTTCACTATGTGATGAGATTCATTCCCACATTCACCATTCAACAATGACTATAATAATATATATTATAAATAAGTATGTAATATATTAAATAATAACGAATCTAGAGATATATATATATATATATGTCTCTGTGTGTGTGTGTTTCTGTGAACTTACATATATCATATTCACTTACTTCTGTTCAATATGATATGCAAACGAAAACATAATTTTTGCATATATACTGCCTACCGTCTCTATAAATGGCAAAATCCATTTCTTACAACTATCTATTATAAAAATTTAAATTGTAAATATATATGATATATAAATCAAGGTTTATATTTTGGAAGTATTTAAATCATGAACTAAATGATATGATCAAAAATAACAAGTTAAAACATGTACGATAAAGAAAGTGATTATTACCCAAAATGTTAATTTAAAATGAAAATGATTATTAAATGGGTAGTATAAAGTCATAAATGTATGATGTATGATATAATAAAAATATATATTGTTCTTTTATAATTTAATAACATACTATGATCATTATACAAGAGGTTAAACGTACCCTCGACCAAAGGAACATACAAGGTAAGTGTTAACATTAAAAACTCTTTATTATAAGAGGTTGTTTTTACATGATTATCATCTGGGACATATTTCTTATTCATGTACATGTTTTTAAAAAGTGTTTTCGTAGGGAGAATTTTTAAGGGACTCTTTTAATAAAACATCAATTTAGATTTTTTAATGATTTATTCTTCTATACCTTTCTCATTAATGTCCATGTTTTCGAAATAGTTTTAATGATATGTTTATATAGACATAAATATTTTAAAATAATAATTAATATCAAATGTTCCAAAGTGGTATGGGACACTATTATTCAAAACTATATTTTAAAATAATTCCTTTATTAATTATGTGACATTTAAATGATTTACTGAAAAATGGATATTTATCTCAATGATTTTTACTGATCATTTTCAATTATGTCAACATACATTATGGGATATTATTCATGATTGAGGTTGATTTATTATGATTCAAATATTCCATATCTTATTAATGGTTTTGTGATATGTTTGAATATGGATATTTTATTTTTATACCATTCAGGGTTTATGGTTAAATTATGGTCATCTGGTGTGATAGATTTAACATGAATGTTTATGTTATGTTTCATCCTTTTCATATGAGAAATGTATTGGACATAGTATGTGACGGGTGGAGCCCGATATAGATCCTTGGTGCATCGATAGTTCTCATGAGAAGAAATTGTGTCTTGGCACAAGACCTTGAAAAAATATTATTTGATGTCCTGGAACAAGACCTTGATGATGTGGTTATGAATTCTTGCACTATGCATTCCATCATTATGAAATTAGAAATTGATATTACATGTGATTATTCAACTTATAGAATATCCATGTTAATAATTAAATAGAAATATTTGATTTATCTTGGCCAAATAGTACTAATATTTAAGTTTAAAAGGCTATTGTTTTATTTTAATTTATTTTCTTAAATGTTCATGCATATTTATGAATGTTTCCGCTATATTTTTGTCCTTTTTAAGCATCTGAGATCACCCATTTCTATTTTTTTCCTAGGATGCGAAGAATTATATTATTACTAAATAGCAAGGATAATATAACGGATATTAATGTGGTCAATGGAGACAATGTTGTTATTGTTTTTCATTTTATAATGTAATCTAAAATTCATTAATGTAATATATTTTCCAATACATAAAAACTAATCTGTCCTTCGGGGCTTGATTCCTTGTAATCATGCCAATGTATTAAAATAATGCATTGACTCTTGGTAACTCGTGTTGGGGAGTTACCAAATATCACTTGTAGAGTTTTTTAAATAAATTTTTTTATTCTTCTTGTGCTCACCCATGCAATGTGTAGACTTTGCATTACCATATTAGCTAATTATTTATTCACAATAAAGTAATTATAAATTAACATTATAAAAAATGATTAATATTTAAAATAACAATTTATATATGAAAATTTGTTTCTTTTGTTCATATAAAAATTATTGATGATACTAAAAGGAATAGTTTTACATTTTTAACATTAACGTTTGTAAAATAATATATAAGATTGTTTCAAAGGGAAATTGCACAAATTTTCACTAAATTTATTTAATGGATGTCTATATCAGAAAAAATGAATAAAACTGATTAAATTAAATTATTTGATCGTGTTTTATTCCTTATCACATTATTTTTAACCATAATTACATATTTTAACCTCACTGTGGTGAATGATATTCTATACGATTAACATTATTAATGAAAAAAAATAAAGGGGACATAGTTTACAAATTTGGAAATCCTAATTCCAAATATGGAACCCTTATTTATTTATTAAAATTATATAAGTGTAAAAAATTAATTTATGATTGAAACTCATAATTCAATAAATTTTTTGGAAAAAAGGTATCCTAATCCCAAAAATGAACTTATAATGAAATCCATGATAATGATAATTTCTATGTAATTATTTATATTATTTTTATTTAATGTATAATTATGTTAATTTTTTTTATCAAACTGTACTTTAAATTTATTTTTTTCAATATAAATATTTGATATTTTTACAAAAAATTAATCATTATTCACTGGAAAATCAATCTTTTGAGAAAAATCATAAATTTTCCATCCAAGTTAATTTTGATATGATGATTACAAAAATGAAATATTTTTTATAAATTAATGTTAATAAAATATTCAGAAAATAATAATAAAATTCAGTCACAATAAGAAATATATCCATTTTTTAAAAATACTTCTCAAAAATAAAATGACTTTCCGATGATTGTGTGTTTATTTCATAAACATTGTTAATTATATTTTTATTGACTATACCATCAGGTTTATTTACCAATCTATGTAATATTATTCATAACAACCAATTAAATACCTATGTTATAACTAAAAAATATAAATTGTTATACTCATGGTTCTTTTTAGATCGGTGTTGTGTGTTGTGTAAGTTATTGTACATAGTGGTATTTTTTAATGTGAGGATATTACATTATCCATATCCTAATCTACTAGGGAAATGGATACATTATCTTAATAATTGTTTTTGTAATTATATGATCAATGGTTGTGAAATAGTTTTTTCTTAGTGGGGAATTATTTCATTAACCTTTACACACAATCATTAATGGGTGTCAATTCCTCTTTAATGGTATATTTTTTATTAGTCCTCTAAAACATAAAAATTTAATCACCTTTAGTATTTTGTATAGAAATTTATATATATATATATATAATTCCAAGAAAGAAATTGGGGCCTAATATTCCTATTTTTTATCACTGTATCTATATGGAAATAGGATAGAATATAGGTGATCTTATTTTTTAGGGGATATGAGTACAAACTTTTGGCCAATGTGATTGTTTTTTCAGTATTTTTCTTCTCTATCCTATTAAGCTTCATATTGAACAATAAATTTACATTTACCTTGATTATGGATATTTTTGGGTAGATAATTATTATTTATCAAAAGGCTCATTATTTTATAGTGATGTCCATAACAAAGGTTTTTCTTTTAGGAAAAAACATTACACCTTCAATTTTAATATTTTATGATATAATAATTGAAATATAAACTATTGCAGAATGAATTCCCATCATACTGGACACCTTTTTAACAATATAAGATTGAGAATATATGTTAATGGGTCTACATGAGAGACAAGTTTGAACTTATAATGCAATATATAATTTATTAGTTTCTATATTTCAATTATCAATGCCAAGAAATCCTCCATAATATCAAATTATCATGTCTCTTCATCTGATATATTTATATAATGAATATTCATTTATTCGTCCTTACCTTCATCATTCATTAAGGACAGTATCATTCCATGTAATGTTTCTATGATTTTCACATAAAAGATGAGAGGTTTTCCATATACTAGGGGCATCAACACTGGTGGACACAAAAGTTAGAACTTTAGTTTATTGAAGGCCTCATAAATGTCCTTATCAAAAAAATAGATTACCCATTTAATAATATACATTGTAGAGGGTGGTTATATTATAATTCAATTGGATGAGAAACATATAATAAAATCATGGCACCATTAAATTCTAAAAAAAATATTTAATGTTATAAGGTGTAAAATATTAGAGATTTCCCTAGTATTCATAGGCTCATATTCGATACCATAATTTCTCAACACAAAGTAAGGTAGCTTTCCTGATGTTACCCTAATTGTAAATTTCAAGGGCTTCATATTTAGGTTACACTACCTTAATTTTTTTTAAATTGACTATTGATCTGATATATAATCAATACATTATTAATACATGACCACTAAATGATCAATATTTCACTCTACAATCTTTAATCTGAGGAGCATGAAGATAAAACACATTGTGTGTCAATATGTGGGACAAATATTCCATAAGATAAAGGGAATTACCAACTTTAAATTTTCCCCTTTATGTAAATTAATGGTCATGGCATCCTCATCATTGGGGGCAATCAAATTTGGTTATTACCTAAATACCTATAAATACAAGAGAGTTCCATGAAACTCACCATAAAATCAATCATAAGATCCTTAATCAAGGGAAAATAATCATCTATGGGATAATGTTAGTTAAGAAATATAATTATTTTTTAGAACAATGTAATCTCATTATTCTTCCCAAAGGAAAAAATATTGAAAATCTCTTTCATTTATTGAAATTTTCAAATGATTTTTTCTTTTATGGGATTTAAATCATCGGCTAACTGAATTTTAAAATGATTATGACTCAGTATTCTCTACACCTACTTAATTTTGAGGTTGTTATAAGGAAAATAAAATTGTTGTTCATAAAAATTGGGGTCCAATATATCAATTTATTTATAGTTATAAGACAATATATTATGATCAAATTTTAAATAAGATATATATATATATATATATTATTTTTTAGTTTCCTTGGAGGAATTATTTAATATATTAAAATTTTCAACCTCAATAACTAAATGTGCATGTCAATATTCATCGACGGTTGTGTAGGAACCATCCTCATATGTAGAAGGGTCTTCTATGATATTTTTTAATTCCTCACATTCTTTCATTCAATAATAAACAAATTAATGTAAATGAGAATAATGTAATTTAATGGATGATGTTTGGGAATATCTATCTCCTGAAGATGATTTAATGGAATCTCTATTATCTCAATAGGAACAAAGCTCTTCTTTTAAATCTTTTAAATCATCTTATATATATGATAACATGATAGTTACATAAAATGTACCTAAACATCTGTTTATTCTGCTTCTTCAACTATTTATGTCCACATGTTTAAAGATCCTAGGTTGTGTATACTAAAGCTAAATATTAGTTCGGCCTGTATGTTGGTAATGATTCTCTAGAGCCAAGTTGATATACCTATCTTGAGATGTAGGATTTTACTATCATTATGGTAGTTTAAATTTTAGATAGTTAACCTACCCAATATATATAATAGAATGCATTTGGATGCTTTAGTAAATACATAATGGAACTTGAATGACTATAAGACATCCCAAAACATGTGTTATTGTCTCAATTTAGTTTGTTGGAAACATGTATAGTTTATCTAGTTTTCACTTTGAATTCATGTGGGAATTTAGTTGATATTGGTTTTAGTAATATTATTGGAATTAACTACCATAATATTAATTCCACACCTCTTATTGAACTCAATATTTATATAGTAGGAGTTAAGAGACTCAGATTGGTCATTTGCACAATATAATTGCACAAAATATCTATTGAATGATTATTTGATGCCCTAATGGTTTTTGGAACAAAATTATATTTTATTATGCAGTTGAAACCTTTACATTTATAAATTGAAGTATGTATCTAAGTGAACCAACATTAATTTAGATTTTGGTATATAATAAATGAACTGGGTTCATGTATTGATCTTCCCAAATAGATACTACTCAATACTATAATATTTTTGATTGGTTATGTATTATTGAGTCTTTCTAGGTACATATTTAAAAACATGAAAAATGATCCAGTTTTATAATATTTTAATCATATAATACTTATCAATTAAGATCCCAATATAAATTGAAATTTCCCATATTTCTAGATATATATTATGGGTTAATATTCCTCTGTGTTACTATTTTTCAATCTATATATGTGATTAGAATTGACTATTTGGAACATAGTGGGATAATTTGTAAAATAATACTACACTAATATGGTCACAATGATCTAACATGTTGTTTCATTAAAAGGGATACAATAACCAATTCCATGAATTATGAATAGTGGTGATGAAAATCTAGGATAGAGAGATTTACAATAATGATGATCATCTATTTTTGGATTTCATATTTCTTATTCATGTTTATATTCTTCAAATCAAGGGGATATTCCATTTTTTAAGTTTTAGATGTTTATATGGATTGTTCTAATGCCAACCACTCCTGGATAAAACTAGGGGGTTTTTAGCTATAGGTAGGGTTGTGTTGGCCTTTATATAGTTCAACATTATTTGGGAATATATATATATATATATATATATATATATATATATATATATATAATTTACTATTCTAGAATGATTTGATTCAAATGATACCTAAGAAATTTAGGGTTTGATCAACTCTCCCTTTGATCCTGTTAAATATTTTTCCTTTTTATTTTATTAGAATATATATCCATGTCATAAAAATTACTTCACCATTGAGATCCATTTTGACCTAATCATTTTTAACATCCATGACCACTGTTACCATGTCCTTTATTATGGATTTATTTTTAATGTTTTTCAATGTACACAACACTATGAGGGATCCATTTTGTTATGTATAAAACATTAATAAATCCACATTGTGAATCCAAATTTTAGTAAGGCATTTATTTTTAGGGAATTTCCCATTATGTTGTCCGGTGGGATGGTACCCATCCACTTAGTGAAAAAGGTATGATGTCCAAAACAGTATATAAAATCATTAGTACTGATATTTATGATCATACCTATGATATATTATTATTAAATTGATTATTTTTGTTCTCAAATGCCTATGATAATGAAAACATAACAACCTAATATTTTATTATAAATATTTACTTTAAATAAATTTATTTTATTTTATATGAATATCAAAACCTAACATAGAATCAATATGATTCACAACATATTAAATTAATATAAATATAAAAATTTAGGAATAATACAACCCTCAGTATATGAATGTATATAACTAAACAAAAATTATATACAATTAGTCGTTAAAAAATTATTATGATATTATTTAAAAAATTCATTATATAATAACTATTTATTATAGTGTTTTTAATTTTATAATTATATATTAAATCAATAAATTTAAAAATATTATTATGATATTGTATACTATTATAAATGATTAACATTTTTTAGGTAGGTATGAGTTGGTGGTAGTAATAAGAAAGGTTAAAGATGTAATTTTTTAATAAAAGATGTTTTCTTTAAATTTTTTATATTTAGAAGTATAATTTATATATTTTTTAAATTTTAATATTATAAAATGAACTTATTTTTTAAATTCAACATTACAATATAAGCCAAATGCGCCTTTTTTGTCTTTTTAAAAATTTATAGATTTTTAGTAAATAGTAAAAAATATCATGTCTAAAATAATAATAGGGTTTTTGAACATATTAGAAAGTATTAATAACATAAAATGTTATAAAAAATTATTAATGATAAAATATGTATTTAAAGAGAAAAAAATATAAATTTATAAAAAAAATTATAAGCTTTGAAAAACTATGATTAAAATTTTATGAACATATTTAATATTTTCCAAAAAAAGAAACTATTTTTTGTTATATTAATTAAATTTTATTTTTGTAAAAATTATTCATTTATTGATATGAAATCCAATTTAAAAACATTATTATTATAATAAATCTATTTATATCATAAAAAAATAAATTAATAATATTATCTAAAAAATATATATTAATCATAAAAAACATTTACTAAAAATAGATTTCTATGTGTTTTATGCACTAAGTAAAGAAATTAATTTTTTAGAAATATTAAAATTATATTCTTTAAATTTTTTACTATTTTTAATTAGTAGGTTTAAATGATGAAATAGGATTCATTTTATTTTTACTCATTAAATGTAAATGACATAAGAAAAATCCATTTCCACGGTAAAACCATAAATGGTATAATATAATACTAAAAGAGTATATTACCTAAAAGATGACAAAAAATCGATGATAGATTATATTCATTATAACATCCCTAAATACATTATTATTCCAAGAGTAAAGTGGTCTCTCACCACCACTTCAAGACAACGATGAAAATTAATAATCATCTTGCAACTATACCATTTCTACTTAACCTATAAAAATTTTCAATTAATTATGACTCTTTTTCACATTATATTGGCCTCACACCATAATTACTACGGATTAGCAAGAGAAATCCCAAATCCCCAACATGAGTACTATTTTCCTTAATTATTTTTTATTTATTAATTCTAAACATATAATGACATAATTCTTTATAATGAAATTGTAATTATTTATATAAATAATTCTATTATTATAAATTAATATCTATTTACCAACAAACCCCTTATATATTAATAAAAAACATCATTTATGTGTTTTTTTGGACTATCGTCTCCATAAAGGGTCTTCTTTAGTTTTTCATCACCAACTATATTCATGGTATAAAAGGATAAAATTGATTAAAAAATTTATAGTATTTATTAATAATGATTATAAAGAATAAATATATATTACTCATCAATTTCATCATGTTTGTTTTATAACTAATGACTTTAATCACCCATTGTATGTAATATTACCCACATGAAGTAAAGTATATTATTTTAAATTTGGATTGGATTTTATTTTTTAAATATATAATATTATTTTATTCAACACCTTAATAATATATATATAATTTCATTGTGAATTTTTAATATTTTTCTCATTCTAAAATAAAACACTTTTATAATCGTAATCATATATTAAGTAAGGAATGTTCATGTTAATGTATGCTTATCCACCTACAAGAACCATGCTATAATATAATATCAAAAATGGTAATGAAAAATTAATTATTAATAATATATGATATAAATATGTAATTTTTTTAATTATTGTTATTCATAGGAAAACCTAATGATAAAAAACATTAATTATGTTTCCAATAACCATTTATTAAAAATCAACCAAACATGCCCATTGATGATTGTAGATTTAAGTATCTAAAAAATATCAAATAATGAAGTTAATCAATCATAAATAATAAAAAAAATTAATTTAAATATTAGGATCTGAAAAAAATTTACATTTGGTGATCAATGAAGAACTACATTGTAGTTACAGAACTAGTTCAAAATTTTCTAAATCACTCAAAAATGATTTAGAAAATGAATAAATACTAAATTATATGAATTTAGTGAATAATTATGAATATAGTTTACAAAATCCTATGAATATGAATAGGGTTTTTAAATATATCATAGAGATAGTTTTTTTATAGATGATTTTAAAGGGTTTTGATGGAATCCCTGAATTATGGTAAGGGGTTCTTTTTCACTTATTTTATTTCATGAATCATATTTTATATATTTTAGTATAATCTCATTGATATGTTGTTTTTTCTACCTAACTGGTTCAATTTTCTATATTCATGAAATTTATGGGGTTTTTAGAGATATATCATTTTCTTTCTTAAATTTTACTTTAAATTAAATCATATAACGTTTAAAATGTTCTTTGAGAATTAAACTCCCTTTTATGAGTTATTTTAATTTTTCATGATCTTTTTTCTTTATATATTGGTATATTCCACCATAATATATCATTTAATGTAAATATATAATATCATCTGTTTTTAGATGAAAATCTCTCTCAGAGTTTTTCATTAACATTCCATTTGGTTTGGTTTTCATAATGGATGTTTATCTTTGAATAAAAAAAGTATTGGGTTATGAGGAAACAAGACAAAAATAGTAGAGTATCCACATAAATATCATTTTTGGGTAAAATTATTTAAATATTCCGGTTTTATGATTTTTTAAATTAACAGACTCTTCGTATAAATCGTTTATGTTTTTTACATGTCGGTGGTAGGTTGAGAATACTTAAATGGGGATCTACTTGTTTAAAGGGAAACATTGGCTGAAAACCCATCTATAGAACTGTTACATGTCATGTAAAGGTATTACACATCATGTAATGTTTAAATGTTTTTAATAAAATAAATTTAACGTGTTGAGTTTTTTGGCGTATCCTATCAAAAATATTTACACTATGTGTGACTACAATATATGCTAGGTATTTCCTTGACTTGCTATATTAACGTGTGATGTTTGATTGATTTTTTATTTCATAACCCTATGGTTTGGTACTATCTATGTTGATACAACATTTTTATTATGCCAATGTAATATGTGACAAAAACATTTAAATAATGAATTAGATTATTCCTTTGTGACCTTTTGTTTTCAATTTAATTCTATATTGCACTAAGGTTACCTATGGGGTCAGTAAATCATGAGTACAATATTATTGGATAATGATATAAAGTGTGTTTAGCATTGCATGCGACCTTAGGTGATTTATTGATATAGAACCCTTGGTTGGGAATTGTTTCCTATTGAAATAAAATTTGATCCATTGTGTTTTAAATTGAATGAGGTATATGAATGAAAAATATAAATTTGCATAATTAACCATTTATATTTTTAATATGATATTTCTATATCCATGCTATATGACATAAATTTTAATACATCATAAAATTCTAATATATTTGGCTCATCCCTGGAACATGCACACATATATGTTGTAATTAAGATATTGAGTGGTATCAGCTCGGTCCCGTGTTTTAATGGTTTTAGGGCTTTGTCCGGGACGTTATAATTCTTATAGGTCTTATACCCTAATTATTCTCAATAAAATGTTGTTATATAGTGGTGGTTTTCATGTTCACAAATCATTGTTTGATATATTTTAGAATAGTGATTATTATGGTTGTTTTTTCATTACTATATGGTTGTAGTTGATATGGTCATAAGACATGCTCAAAGATATTCATGCATGGAGCTGAAGAACGTAGTTGGTGTATTATATTAATTTTTGAATTACATAATACACATATTTTTCAATTTATTTCATAAACATCTTATTTGACATGTTTATTTCGATACAGTGGTGTTGACCAATTGAGTTATACTCAAACCATATTTTTTCATTCATTTGGTACTTGAACAGATTACATGGATTAAGGTTTGGGAATGAAAAAATGACCGTATTGTTGATTGTTTCTTTACTAGGTGGGATGAATTTTGTAGGAGGGACCGACATGGGGTTCAGGACCAAAAAATTCTGAGTCTTCATTTTATTCATCTCGTTTTTTACTTTTATTTTTTCTAGAGATTCATTTAGGTACATTCTAGCACATAATTTCATTAATCCTTGTTATTTATTGGATTTTTTATTTTGGTATTATTTTTTCTTCATTGTTAGTCATTTAATTTATTTTGGTTATATAATTTAATTCAAATTCATATACACTTTATACCAGGTGGTATCATGTCAACACCCTACATTTCACACTCCTAGTGCTATTTAGTTGCCTATTTTAAATGGGGAGGTGTGCCTGAGGTCTGTAAAGAATTTTTTTCTATGAGAGAGATCCAGACTAGGGTACATTACAAAATGGTATCAAATGAGAAGGCTTCATTTTCTTCTTATTTAATATTTGGGAATGGAACAATGAAAATGAAGATGTTCCTAGACATGGTAATGAGATTCAACATGGGAGTAGCTACCACATGTTAGAGGGAAATCTGTGTTCCTTGGGATGGGATTGCAATTTTTATTGTGTAATTGATACAATTGATTATATTTCATCTTGGGTGACTCACATTTTATATGACATTATTGTTTTATGATGTGTCGATTTTTTTAGATTTGTACTCATGGCATGGTATGGTGTGTTATGATAAAACATCAATCAAAATAAGCACATAAGGATATATTTATAGTCATTATTAATGATATGGACTTTTATATTTTATCATGTGACATAAACTATCCTATTGTATTTTTATGTGTGATATCGGTTTCACATGATAAATGAAACAAATAGATGTATCATTATAAAACTCTTTTAATTCATGTTTTGGAAGACCAAGAGTTAATGGTAAAATGTTTAATCACCTATTGGGGTTGATAGTGTTGTTATCAAATTCAATATGTTTTGCATTTTTATTGTACAGAAAATTTCTCCTAATCATCTTTGAATTGATTGTAATTAGAATGTAAATTATCAATTTCATAACATAGTTGAACTGGAATTTCCTCCAATTCATAAGGATCATATCAATGTTCATCTTTTTGACACCTTTATGAAGGTCGTGTGATCTATTGAAATGGTAACTATTTGTATTATTGCTTTGATATATGAGCTAACAAAGTTGTTTCAACTAGAGAATCATAAAATATTTAATGGGGAAGGGGGACCCGAAGCGACTATGTTATGAATCATTTTAGGTTAAATAATCTGTAATCATCATGAGACACCTAGGAATATAAGAGTTAATAATGGTGCATATATTTTATGCAGACCTTCCAAGAGTAGGTGGGATATTCTGGAGGATGCTGGGAAGCAGGATGAGCTATCTTGGATGGAATTCGATATGAAGTTCCCAATACATTTCTATCTTGATACATTGAGGAATGAGAAAGACCTCAATGATTAGAGATGGAAAATTCTAGACAATTAATCAAATTACAAGGATTTTCACCATCTATAGTAGATAATGAGATTTTGAGGGAGAGATGTTTTCAGGATTTTATTTGTTATAAGATTAGTTCATATGTAAATGTTTCCTTATTGAGAATTTTTTCATGAAATGATGAAGTCGGCATGAGAAATATATTGGGGTGTTCATACTAGAGCCAAAGGAAGAGGTAAAAGTGAACAACATGTAATGGAGACATATCTACCTATTGTGGATGCTAGACTCTACACTATCTAAGGTATAATTATTATATAAACTACCTTATATTGTGTTTTTTATATGGGATAATCAAATTATTTTCTACCAATTTTTTTTAAAACGTTTTTGGATTGGATGGAGAAATCATGGATTACTTTTTAATCATCAACACACCCCTGGATGTGTGGTCAGTGAATATCAAATGTTGTAAGAAGTGTTTTATATAGTTTGGTGGTTACCATTTATTTTGTGACCCATTAATTATAAAAATTAATTTATTTGACTTGATTCATGATATATATTGCATAATTATATAATAGGCCTATATCAATTGTTATGTGCAGATATTTACCTTTTTATCTCATGAATGAGGAAAATATTCTCCATAGAGTGAGAGGGATATTTAGGATGGTCATATAGGACGAATTCAGTGCAGATTGGATGTATGACACCTCAGATATGTTGTATTGATCACGATAATGGTTGAATATAGTAGGAATATTTTCTTCTAGGTGTAAACTATTTTCATGAATTATTTCATGATGATTTCTATGGATTACCACCTGAGGGAGATATCGAGTTCACAATCAAGGTAGTGCTGGGAGAAGAGCATCTTCAATTCCCCCCTTAGAAAATAGAACTATCTTGTGTTTTAGGGTTGAAATTACTATTACATGATCTTGAATATAAAGGCATTATATTTCTGAGTATATACAATTGGGGTTCTACAATTCTCTTCACCAAGAGGGATTATGAGTCTTTATTCTTATGTGTGGATAATCGAAGGTTAAACCCAAAAACAGTCAAGAACTATCATCTTATTAAACTCATTAATGATCATTTTTGTTATTTGAATGTTTATAATATA
Source organism: Viscum album (assembly GCA_963277665.1). Lineage (NCBI taxonomy): Eukaryota > Viridiplantae > Streptophyta > Magnoliopsida > Santalales > Viscaceae > Viscum > Viscum album. The sequence continues at coordinate 961,903,823 of OY728133.1, read as the reverse complement.
TTATCCAACATTAATTTGTGATTAGGTTTCCACCATTTGAGGGTATAAACATCAGACATAACTCAAAAAAATTTAAAAGATGGTGTGGATATTATGAATTGGTAGTGATGCTATTTGGCTTGACTAATGTACCAGTGGTATTCGTGGACTTAATGAATTGGATCATTAAACCTTGTATGGACCAGTTTTTTGTTTTTTTTTATGAAATATTAGTGTAATCCTAGTTTGGGGATGATCTTGTCAACATTTTGACATCATCATGAGAATATTGAGAGAGCATCTGCATTATTCCATGATAACCAAATACAGTTTTTTGATTAATAAAGTACTCTTGTTTGGACATGTCATCTGATAGGTAGGAGTGTCTGTGGGCCCAAATAAATTCTAAATCATGGTGTATTTTACAAAAACTAATAAATCCTTCTATATTTATATATTAAGGTGTTTAGTTGGTTATTATTGATATTTTATCCATGATTTCACATGTTTGGGAGCATCAATGTCTGTTTTGACCGAGAAAATGGTGAAGTTTGTTTCGTATGGTGCATGTGAGAAGTATTTATAGAATCTATAACATAATCAAACATCAGCACCAATCATCACATTACTTATGTTTGTTATAACATACACAGTTTGCTATGATTCATCCATATATTAACTCGATGATATTCTAATTTTGGCGGATCAAGTTGTTGCTTATAGCTATAGGTAGTTGAGAATAAATTAGTGGAATTAACCTACTCTCGATATGGAGTTAGAAATTTTGGTAAATGCCTTGAGGTGTTGGAGACACTATCAAATGGGTGAGAATATTGTGGTAAAAATGAACCACAAGTGTCTTAGGTATATATATTCTCAGTGAGACATTATCATTTGAAAGAGGAGGTTTTTTTATCATAAAATAGATGTATAAGAAAATTAGATGTAACAATACTATAGGGGTGGGTTTTAGGTTTAGAAAAATTTTATTACAACACTTAATAAGGAACATAGTTTTAGAGGTCTTAAACCACTACCATCCACAGAAAATTTAATTGACCATACTATTATTGGATCTGATGGATATGATCTATTGTAATAGCACTAATAAAGAATTAAATTGTATTCAAATTGAATACAATGATCAACGTAATACAAATGTAAAAGATTATACCATATAGATTATCAAATATTTTAATATAATATATTATGAGTTAATATTAATTGAATCAATTATAATAGAAATGATTATGGATAGAAATAAAAAGCAATTCAATTCCCTTTCTTTTAAAAATAGCAGCATAATGTAAAGGAATTAAAATTGGTTTATCCCAAATAGTAGGGTATCCTTTCACCAATGATAATAGGTATGTCTTACTACCACCTTGGTAATCCCTCGATACGATAGTCAGCATGGCTATCTTCATATCCTTTGAATGCATTGATTAAGAATGTAATTTACACCTCTGCCTTTCCAGCAATTGAAATCCCTCGATACAATGATCAGAAGAACTTATTCCTATCACTATAATACCTCGATCATTATCAAAATGGTCAGATGTAAAAAATAAGAAACAAACACAATATTGAAATACAAGAACCTGGAACAAGCCATTCATATCTTTATCTTTAAGGATTTTGTAATAAGTAAGAGAGAAATCAAATCATCTCTCTCTAGAACATGATGAAAGAAAATGTAGTTTATTGTTTTATGAATGAACTTTTATTTATAGGCCTCAGTTTACAATCATCATATTTATTAAAACAGATCTATTTATATTAAAAATTAGATGAACATAGACACCTATAAATATAATGGTAAAAACAACCAGAATATAAGACAACATTTTGATTGGTAAATAACCAACAAAATGACATCATATTAGGTTAGAAAACAGTAAATAAAAAGGTATGCTAAAATGAGTATGAGAAACATGAAATCATTATTTAAGTAATATAAGACTAAAATTCATTACCTGAGTATGATTTATAATATGGTCATAATTCTTATCATGCTTATAATTCATATAGTTGTTAGGATACAAAACATGGTCATGATGCATAACATGTTTAATATGCATATCAGTTACGATTTATATTGTTATTATAAAGTTTGATATATAATCTAGTTACAATCCATTATTATGATTCGATACATAACCTAGTTACAATTATTTATTAAGATACAGTTCATAACTTGGATATGATACAAATAATTATGATGCAAGTGGTTACGATTCATAACCATGTTACGATACAGGTTATTACAAGGCATGTGGTTACGATTCAGAACATAGTTATGAGATTTGGGATTATGATGCATGTGGTTATGATGCCTAAACAGATAACAATATTTTCCATGGTTAGGATACATAACCTGTATATTATACATTACCTGGTTACGATTCTTGACTATGATGCATATGGTTTTGATGTAAAAAAAATTGGGTGATTATTATAACATATATGATTATGTTTTGAAAAAAACATACATGATTATGATATGAAAACAACATGTATATAAAATTTGAGTGATTATGATTTTAAAACAACATACATGATAAACAATATATGTGATTATTATATGTTCAATTTGTGATGTCCAAAATAGATTATTGATGGGAAATTCAAAATATGTTTTGACTCAAAAATATCCTCTTTTTGAATTCTCAAAACAAAACAATCAATAAATAGAATTTGTCCCCTCAATTTGTATAAATCATAAAAAATTATTATTGAATATTACTAATTCTTCCCTTGGTTAAAAAAACTCACAAGGTATTATATTGTATTTAATTTTTCATTAGAGTTCTACCTGTTAGTAAGGTATTCATAAAAATTCTTATTTTTGAAACCATTCTCCCCCATTGTGATTTTAAAAAAGAAAAAGGAAAGTATTCATTTCATGAAAATGTTTAGAGAAAAAAAGTGACAAACAATAATTGTTACTTTAAACAAATTTACAATACACTATGAGTTCAAAAATCATTATTTCCCTATTTGTTTTTCCAAAATATTAAACATGGAGAGCATCATCATTTTGAACTCTTTTCTTCCATCCAAGTGTTTTCAAGGGCTTCTTGCTGAGCCGTCAACATCTCTTCTTGTTCAGCAATAATATTTTCTTTCATTGAGGTTGTATCTTCATGAAGTTTTTTAACTTCTTCCTGAGCTTTAGTCCTTACATTCTGGTTATTTAAATCATCCAACCTGAGTCTAAATTCCTTCTCTATGACTACAACTCTTTTTGAAACAAAAAAAACCACTTTACTATAATTATATTATTTTTCCTTTAGACCAATAGGCGCATTAGAAGAATATTTTTGAGAAGTACATGGTCTTTGAAGTACTTCAACATATTCCTTCAACTCAACAACAATCTTTTGAGACTTAGAGTTGAGAACATTTACCCAATGTACCCATTCCTCATGTTTTTCAAGTTGTTTAATGAGGCTATCATAAACATTTTATGACCACTTCATGACATTATGAAAGCATTACTATCCTTGGAAACATGTTCCATGAGAATATTGAAATCAGGATCCAGACGTAGAAACCTATCCATCAAAACCATGACAGACTCCATTCTATCATTATGGGAATCTGAAAGGATTTATAATCTAGATTTGATATTTGGAATAAATGTTATCATGTTCTCTAATATATTCAAAGCATGTCATGTGTAATTACTTCCTTTAACAATGATAGTTTTTTTAGAATATTTGTCTTTAGTGTATTGTGGGGGATCACTGAAATGTGTCTCAGTACCAATCACTTGGATGGTTAATTATGATTCTTATCAGATTCTTTAACTTCTTATTTTTCTTCTTTATTAAAATTCTGAATGAATTTCATAGAAGAAATTTTTTGAGAATACTTATTTTAAGCCTAAGTGTCCAGATATAATGATGGAACATATTAAGATTTGGAGGTATTACTTCCATTATTTGAATCTTATTTCTTTTCCACTTATATTTATTCTTGTACATATTCTTATTACCATTATTTATCAAGGTCTAGTTCTTCTTTTCCTTCTTCGACCATTTCTTTTTCTTCTTTATGATTTTGAGAAAGATACATTGTAGCCGATTATTCAGAAACATGTTTTTCCTTGCCTTTTACTGCTAGATATGACAGAGTGTTAACTGGTGGCCGACTTATTAGAATTATATTTTGTAATTGATAAGATATTTTGAGTAGACTATATGTGTCAATTGCTTAAACCACTCTCTTGTTCTTCCTCTTCTTATGTTATTACACTTTCAAATCCTCTTTTGATATTATTTTCAAATCCAATACTACAGTTGGATTCAAACCAAACAAGGGATCTAATTATTTCCTTTATTGATTTTAATTTATACATTTGATAGAAACCTCATTAGATACAAACTTTTCTTTTTCTGAGGGATTTGGAGTTTTAGACATAACTGCCATTCTTTAATTTGATGTTTTCATTGATGGCATAGAAGTTTTCGCACTACCTTCAACAACATCATCTTATTTATCGACATCAAGATCATTTTCAATCAATATTTATTCAAGATTATATCATAACTTGAGCAACCTTATCAAATCATTAATTATTAAGGGCTCCATGAAGGATGTTGGAACTGACTTTGTTGACACATTACACAAGATCATGCATTCTTTCTGAAACTTACTGATAATGGTGGGAAACATGATTAGCTGTCATTTTATAGAACCATATTTGAGTTTCTTAACTGTTTGGAAAATAAATCCCCTAAGGTTGAGAATTATCATTTTAACCAAATAATCCCATAAATACACATCTAAAACATTCAATGATTCCTTTTCACCAATTTTTGGCACCAAAAAACCTTTCATCCTGAGGGCTATGAGTCTATTATCCCCGAATACGCGAATCACTTTTATGTTGTCTCCAGGAGTCTCAAAAAGTGTCTCTTTAGCTTCGTAATTATCATATGCTCCATCATCATCTGATAATTTATGAGAAACACATAACACATCACCCTCAAATGGAACACCTAAAAATGTAAAAAAAATCGGAGACGAAGTAGTATACTCAGTCATGAAAGACTTACTCACACCCAGAAGATTCTCCTGAATATTAATGATCAGTAGATCTCTAATTTTGAAAAATATGTTAAGAAAAGGTTTTTAACCATGATGACTATTTATAGAGCAAATTGTGTTGACAAAAAAAAATAAATGATTTCTATGTTTGATAGTTTCTTTTAAAGAGAAATTGATGGACATGATTATATTTAAAAGATCTACAGATTAAGAATGATTTATTACTCTTGAGGTTTTTCTTTAAATAAAAAAAATTGTATTCACAGTGAAACTGATTAAGAAAGAAAAGAATAAATTGAGAGAAAACTAATAAAATAACAAAAATAATGCTTTATAAATTGTACCTATTGGAGTATTGTTATAGATGTATTTTTTTCATTATAGATTTCTTACGAAAACAATACATACAATAAAAAAGTAAAACGAATAAGAATTATAAAACTGATAAAAATAAAATAGGTTGGCACCTATAACTTAGTACCGACTCTATAATTCAATACTGATAGACTAGTATCGATAAGGGAATCAAACATTGATAATCAAGTATAGAAAAAGTATTTCGATTCTGATATTTTAGTACTGATAAAGTATCACAATACAGATAGTCTTATCTAGCATTGATATTTATGAAGCCGAAACATGAATCCATAAAAAATGAAACTGATAAAGCCAATACGGATAATAGTGAAACCAATAAACTATAAAACTGCAAAATATATAGGGTAAACCGATAAACATAAAATTGAAAAAAATATTGGGTAAAATTGATAAACATAATATTGAAAGGTGAAACTACTAAAATTATGTATACTCCCCCCTTTGAAAATTAGTATCTTTGTGATAAGAGATGATTTAATAAATAAATAAATTAGAATCATTACATTATAGTGATTATTATAATTTCCTGTTTAATATATTCAAATCTATTAGAATATAATTGCTTTGTAAAAATATTTGCAAGTTATTCTTATGTTCCATTAAATTGTAAAATAATATCTCCGCATTGTGTGTGATCCCATAAAAAGTGATGCTTGATATCTATGTGTTTTAAACGTGAGTAATGTTCAGGGTTTTTACTAAGAGAAATTTTCCTAGTATGTTCACTTAGTATTTTAGTTTTGGAAAAACTCAGACCATAGTCAATGAGTGTGTGTTGCATCCACGACACCTGAGTACCAAAACTTTAAGAGGCAATATATTCAGATTCATTAGTGTAATGTGGTTTTGAGTTTTGTTTCTTAAAGACCAAGAAACTATTGAATATTCTATGAAATGACATGTTCCTCTTGTACCTTTTCTATCGATTATACAACCACAAAATTCAACATTTAAAAATAACTTTCAAAACCAAATCATTTCCAGAAGAATAGAATACTCTTAAATCCATAGTTCCCATTAAATAAAGAAAACATTTTTTCAATGCTTTTAAGTCAGATTATTTTGGATGAGGTTATTATCTTGCACATGACAACACCAAAAACCTTAATTCTGGATGACTAGCTATTAATTATAACAAACATCCTATCATAACTCTAAATGTTTTTTGATCCACTATTTTTTCAACTTTAACAAGATCAAGTGTATTAGAGGTACAAATTAGAGTGCTAGAAATTTTAGTGTTTTCATATCCTCACTTTAGGAGTATGTCCTTGATATACATAAGTTGAGATATATAGGATCTGTCTAGTTGTAGTTATATTTGAAAACCTAAAATTAATGTTAACTCACCCATAAAACCCATATCAAAATTACATATCATTATATTCGCAAAATAATAAGTTAAACGTAGGTGAGTCGATCCAAATATAATGTTACAAATATAGATTAAAAAAATCATAACATTTTTGGATTCCGTTTTTATAAAAATAGTTTGATCAGCAACACCTTTTAAATGTTATTTTTTTCAATGGATTCAAATATGTCTATTATATCATGCTCTACAGGCTTGTTTGAGGCCATACATAACTTTGGATAGATTAAAAACATGATTATGTTGTTTGGAATCAATAAAAACCAGTGGTTGTTCTACATAAACTTCATCTTGTAATAAAACATTATGAAAAGAACATTTTACATCCACTTGAAAATGTTTGAAATTTAATTATTATGTAATGTATAATAGAATTCGAATAGATTCACGTATAGAAACTAGATCATAGTTTTATCAAATTATATTTATGCTTGTTGATTATATCCCACAACAAAAATTATTTCTTTATTTCTTATATTGATTCCATTTTCACCACATTTGTTTCAGAAAACCCATTTAAAACCAATTATAGTTGTTTCTTTATGTTTTTGAACAATATGCCAAACTTTATTTTCTTTTGAATTCATTTTGAACATCTTGTATTTTTTAAATCGAATCATCATCACCTAAGGTATCAGTAGAAGTTTTAGGTTCCAAATGTGATGGGAATTCAAAATTTTATATATCATTTCTCAAATAATTTCTAGTCCTTATAGGATCTCTTACATCACCAATGATATTATCACTGGGAGGATTCATAAGAAACAGTTTATTTGGGTTGTGTAAAACCTTGTCATCGACATAAGATATAAATTATTATGGGGTAAATGTTTTAGAAATATTTTCTTTACTATTTACCTTATTAGAAGATTTTTTTAATAGAAGGTTGATAATCAGTTTGCGGAAACACATAATTTAATGTATGTAATAATTGTTTAAAAACAAAGGGTCTAATTTCATCAAATTTGGAATGTACTACTTCCTTAATAATATACGAGTTTTTTTAAAAACATACAACCCTTAAATGTTTTGGAATAACCAATAAATGTTCTTTCATCATATTTGTGTGTGAATATATGTAAATTATCATTATTATTAGTTATGAATATTTTTCATCTAAACACACTGATGTAAGAATCTTTTGGTTTTTTTGTAGTCCATAATTCATAAGGTTTTTTATTAAGAAAAGGTCTCTCTAAAGCACGATTTGTAGTATAACATTCAGTATTAATTGCTTCATCTTGGAAATTTATAATAAATGAGAATTCAATTACGATGGTTCTTAAAATTTCCCGAAGAATATGATTTCTAATTTCGACAAAACAATTTTACTGAGGGGTTATTGGAGATTATAATTTCTGATTAATACCGTTCTGATTATAAAAATTTGATAAATATTTATTTTGAAATTACCCACCATGATTACTACTAATAGTAAACAGTGGTAGGTTATTCTCAATTTCAATTTGGTATATAAAATTTTTTAAATATAATTTTTTTATATTACATTGTTAGAAAATATACCCATGTAAATCTTGTGTAGTCATCAACTAAAAAAATATATTACTTGCCTCCAATGCTTCTAATTTGGGTAAGACTGAAAATATCAATATGTACTATCTGAAATGAATTAGTAGTTGAAACATCATTGATTTATTTAACGCTAGTTTTATGTTTCTTGTCATATTTACAAGGGTCTAAAACAATGGAATAATCATACCTATTATTGAGTAGATCATTAACAATCATTTTCTTTGAGAGTCAACAAAGGTTCCAATGATTACATTAACATAACATTCATTTCCAAAACTAGTATTGGTATTCCATTTCACCTAATGAATGTAATTATTGTCTCTTAATGTCTCCTATTTTAAGAGTGTAACAATTGTCATGCATATTGGACGAAAAAAGTAATTCATACTTGGAATTGTTAACTGAACATTTTTCATTTCTAAAATTCACAAGATAACCTTCATCACATAATTAACTTAAGCATATAAGGTTGTTCTTAATGCCTTTAACAAACAAAACCTTTTGAAATAAAACAATTCCTAATAAAAAAATTATCTATACTAATGATCTTTCCCAGAGAGTTCTCTTTGAATGTCCCTCTTCCACCTTTCAATTCAATTATAATTTCAATGAAATATTTATTTCTAGTCATATGTTGTGCAAAACCACTAACCATTTACCAAAGGTTTTGGTTATTAGTACACTTTTTATTTTCCTTCAAAATAAATAATTAGTTTTTTGAAAACCTAAACTGTTTGGATTTTGAAATATTAGATTATATTATTTTAATAATCCTATTTTTTTTTTTGAAAAATGGGCTTCATGAAATTGTAATGAATGTGTTTTATTATGAAAAAAATTTCATTCCCAATGTAAACCACATTGAAATTTACTATAGAATGGAGATATGTGGGGAACAAAATAGTTATGTCTAAAAATTGGTTTTTAGTAAGTTTAACGAATTATAGAATAATTCAACAGTGTACAACCTTGATAATAATTTTTTCAAACTCATTCAATCTAGTAGTGAAATTAGATAAAATTTTCTTTAGAGTATTTTTTTTTAGAATTTAGTCTAATGACTTAATTACCATTCCCACATGAAATTTTTTTGAAGTTTTTATAGTTTAAATAACAATTTTATTTAAACGATCCTGATAAAATTTCTAAATTTTTTTAGCCTTCATGGAATTTACTTTAATAAGGTTTTTCAAAATATTAAAAATTCAAGAGTTTTATGATCAAGTTAACTTGAACGATTTGATACAAACATTATAAGAGTATATATTCTAGAATTTTCTTTATTATGATTCTTCTTGAGTTTATAATTTCATTCTCATGTAATTTGGAAAATTAGGATACATATTTATAATATATTAAATTGTTCTCTGCGGAGGATGATTCTTTATCTAGAGATTATGAATGTTTCTAATCATGGTAATTAACATTTAATGATACATTTTTAAGAGGGTAACCATTATGTATCTTATCCATGAAACAATTATTTTTAATAATTAATATTATAATGAGTCTTATATTCTTCTAACTAGAAGACTCGTATTCTAATGATTTGTCTTATGAATCACCACCACTTTCACTCCAAGTATATTTATCTATTATGAATTTATTATTATTTGAGATGTAATTATTATTTTTTTGTTTCATTCATAATGTTTATCCTTCCTAACATTTCTTTTTTTCAAAGGTCAATCTGGTCTAATATGACAAGATATTTAACAATCATAACATTTTACTTCTAATTCTCACTTGTCCTTTATATCTATATTTTTTATTCTATATTGAATGCCTTTTGTTCCAATAATCATGTACATACTTTGATCAAGATTGGATAATTCATTTTCAGAGTGAACAATCTCACTATATTCTGATATGACAACAACTTTATTAGCTTTGGATCTTACTATCCTTTCCAGTGTCTTAGCTTTGGATATAGTAGTACAATCTGTACTTCCATTTCCATTATTCTTTTTTTAAAATAAACATATCTTTTCATTCTTGTTTAATGTTTACGACGAGTTCCAAATTACTCATCAAGAGTGATTTGAGTAACATTACAATTCTCATCAATAAGAGTCTATTTTGATATCCACTCATTTGGAATTATATCAATTATATTTTCCCCAAGTGATTCATCTTCAAGACCCATTTATTCCATAGATTGAATACATTTTACAATTTTCATAAATCATTGTTGCACCATGCATACAGGTTCTCCATAAGGAAAGACAAAATCATGATATTTTGGTCGAATCATTTCACATCTTTTTTCTATAACATTGGCTGTACCAAAATTTATGACTTCTAATTTCATCCAGACACAATTTTCTGCTTCACATGATGATATCTAAATATATATATTCATGGTCATGGAATATAACATAGTATTGCAAACCTTGTAAGTTAATTGATATTCTTATTTTACATGGTTAGTGAAGGTTAAAATTTCATTGTCTTTTATATTGTATTCTCTAGTAAGCATAACAATGTTACCCACTCTAGTATTAATTAGTAATGAATTCGTTCGAGCTCTCCTGTACAAAAAATCATACCCATCAAAAATAGGGGTTTTAGTTGGATTTTCGAAGTCAATTGATCCAATATTCATTGCTAACATATTATAAAAAAAATCTTTTCCACTCCACATATTATTTTAATATGTTGTTATAAAAAATATATGTAATAGAAATGCAATTTAATTTCAGAAAGAAATAATGAAAGAAAAAAAATATGGAAACCTACATTAATATCATTTGTTGGAATGTAAAATAGAGGTATATGTATGTTATATGGAATAATACAAGAGGGGGTGAATTATAAGTTTAAAAACAATGTGTTAAAAAAGTTAAGAAATAATGTAGTTGAAGAGGTATTGAACTAATATAATTCACAACCAATACACATGACCATACAAGTCATGGATCTGATGGACATGATATGTCTTAATACCACTGGTAATGAAACAAAAATTGTATTCTAATTGAATATAATTATTAGAGTAATAAAAATGTTAATGATTATACCATACAACTTATAGAATCAATTAATTCAATATTTAATGAATGAATGGTAATTCAAACAATTACAATTGAAATGATTATGGATAAAAAGAGTAAAAAATACAATTTCTTTTCTATTACAAATAGCTATGGAAATTAAAGGAATTAAAATTATTTTATCCCATAGAGTATGGTATCCATTCACCTAGGATAATATGTCCATCATACCACCATCTTGGTAAGACCTCGATAAGATATTTTGCATGATTGTCTCTTTATCCCTATATGATCTCGATTAAGAAGGAATTTGGCACCTTTTTCTTTCAAAAATTTGAAATCCCTCGATATGATGATTGGTATGACATCTTCCTATACCCAGAATCTCTCGATCATTATCAGATTATTAATATTCACAAAGTAGAAACAAATCACTTATATAAAACCAATAACTTGGAACAAACCATTCAGTTGTTGTATATTCAAGTCTTTCGTACTATGTAAAAGGGAAGTAACAATATTTCTCTCTAGAACATTATGAAATCAAAAGTTTCTTATTACGGTTTGAATGACCACCTATTTATAGGCCTGAAGTACCAATGATCATATTTACTCTAATAGTCATATTTTTCAGAAAAAAATTATAGGGACCTAGGCAACTAGATTTACAAAATTCAAAATAATACAAATATATGACATGGTTTTGATTGGTAAATAACAAACTCAATGACATTGTTTATGTATAGAAAATAGTATGTCCAATGGAATGAAACAATGATTACGATAAACATTAAATAATTATTGATGTATGATAATAGTACAATGCATTACATGAGTATGATTAATAATATGGTCAAAATGCTTTTCATAATAATAATGAATATATAGGCTACGACACAAAACATTGTTAAAATGACTAACTTGGATAAAATGTATATCAGTTATGATTTATATTATTATTATAATGTGTGAAATATAATATGGTTAGGATGAAAAAATCTATGTGATACATAACCTAGATACGATTCTTGATTAAGATAAAATTCATAACCTGATTATGATAAAAATAACTACATTGTATGTTTTTACGATTCCTAAATTGGTTACGATAGAGGTGATTATGATGCAGGTAGTAAAAATTCATTAACTATTTATAATACAGTTAATTATGATACATGTGGTTACTATGCATAACCTAGTTATGATACATGCCCTGGTTACGATACATAGCCCGATTACTATTTGTTACCTGGTTATGATACATTACCTTGTTATGATTCTTGACAACGATTCATATGGTTACGAAGTAAAAAAATGTTTGTGATTATGATAGCATATATGGTTTTGTTGTGAAACAACTTACATGATTATGATAATAAATAAACATGTATGAAAAGAAATATGAGTGATTACAATTTTAAAACAATATACATGATAAACAAATTATGTGATTATGATATGTGTGATTTGTTATTTCGATAGAAAATAATTGATGGGAATGGTAAAACATGTTTTGACTCAATAGAGGTGGGTCTAGTGTCAGCATTTTTTTTTTGAAATAGATTTGGATTATACACTAGGAAAGGGAAATGACATTAGAGATGTTTTGATATCGAACAAAAAGACTTATTAAGTATGAGAGTATTGTGACAAGTTTCAGATAATGACCATTTTCTATACATGCATCTTGATTTTATGGGGTCCCATAGATGAGTATATATGACTTCAACAAAATTTATACTCGTTATTTTGGACAATATTAAGACCAAGAAGTTGTTTGATATTAAATGATTCTTAGATAAAAATTATATAATTGGGTGACTCCATCATGATGGTCACTTCAAATTGAAAATTATCTTAATTGGCATGGTCAAGTATGGATTCATATAGGATTACATGAGGAGCAGATGAGGGAGTTTCATGCTTAAACATGGGTGGTGCATTCAATATTAACAAAGATATATCTTGGTATCTATACATAGTCCTAGTGGTTTGTAATGATGAATGAGGTGGAATGGTTTGTGGATGGATTCTTCATTTTTATCATGTGAAAGATGAGAATTATTGGACAGCTGGGATTTTCTAGAATATTCCATTGTTGAGTTGAAATAGGGTGATGCCACAATGGATTTTTTTTTAGAATTACCCAGGAAAACTCATATTAATGACATTTATTTGTTTTATGTCGATCAAATGACTATGGTAGAACTCTTCTTTTCAATTAGTGAACCCTTCACAATTTATTATCTTGGCATTCTATATGTGTGTGAGGTAGTTCAGTTACATGGTGTTATGAGGAGTATTGTTTCGAACATGATCCTCATTTCTCATAACATTTTTGGAAGGGTAATTTTAAGGCAATTGGATCAGAGGTTCATTTGAGCATACACTGTCATCCACAGACTGATGTTCAATCTGAGTGAACTTTTCAGGTTCTAGAGGATATGTTATGAGATTTTTTTTTATTTTAGTGGTTCATGGGTGAAATATATATCACTCAGATATTTTTAATTCAATAATTTGTTCTATCCATCGATCCAAATAGAAAATTTTGAGTCTTTATATAGAAGGTTTCTAAATTCACCACTTTGTAGGATGGAGGCCGGTGATTCATCACTTATTGAGCCTAGTTTCATCAATGGGACATCTATGCAGATTCAATTGATTATAGAGTTGTTCGAGATTTCACAGTGCTAGAAGAAATAGTATGATTCTAATCAAATATGAACACTATAATTTTATCTTAATCATCATGTTTTCCTTTAGGTGTTTCCTAGGATGGGGAAACGTCGTACCGGGAAATGGGGAATGCCAGTGCCTAGGTTTGTTGTGCCATTTGATACACGGGTAAGGGTTGGGCCAGTGGTGTACTATTTAGACCTTCAACGATGATATAGTTACATGAAATACTTGTTCCATGTGTCAAATATATCTAGATATCATCCAAACCCTTTCACATGATTGATATAGGAGACATCGAACTTTGTGTAGATTCATCATCTGAGTAGAATTTGATACAGCTTGTGGAGAGTAGCGTGAAATATCTTTGGGATTGGACTATATTGTTCATAAGATTATAGTAAAATCATGGGTATATTAAGGATGCGATCAATAAAGGGGGTATGCTCTGAAAACACTGTGGTCGTAGAAGTTTTTTGTGACCTCATAGTGATGTTTAGAGCAGCTCACGATGAGATGTTACACAATGTAAAATTTATAAGATCACATATTTTTCTAGGAACATATCTCTCTATGTATTTCCATAAATTTACTTTTGGTGGTATTTTTATTTTGGATTTCTACCATTGAATAATGAAAGTCTTGGTTTGTAAGGAAACAAGATAAAAAATAAAAAGGATCAACATGGAGAGCCTTTTTAGGGATAATGAATTAAATTTCATGGATGTATATATTTTGAATTAATTGAGTTACCTTATAAATGGGTAAATTTTTTACATATTTTTTATAAATTTGGAATCATTAAAGGTGGTTATGGTTTTCCAAAGGTAAAATGGAATGAACAACTATCTACAAACCAATTACACACTCTGTAAATGAATTACACGTCGTGTAAGGTTCTTGTATTTTTAATAAAATTATTTTTAGGTTATGGGTATTTATCATATCCCATTAAAAATATTTACATGATGTGTAACTCCATTAAACTCCACGTAATTCCAAGACCTCGTATTTTAAAGTGTTCTATGTAGTAGATTTTTGACTTTATTATATGAAATCCTTCTCCTCCTGACCGTGTGCATTGATGGGTTTTTCCATTCTCTCAATCATTATTCTCTCAGGGGATGGGTTTTTCCCTTCTCTAAATTCGTTGAAATATTTCATTGAAATCTGTTGGCCATGATCATTGATGGTTTTGAACCTTTCCATTTTTAATCTTTTATTCTCTTAGAGATCATCCAAACCTTCTTCCTTATTAGTGTTTTCCATTAGATTCATTATTGCATCACCAATTAATGGTAGATGGTATAAATCTTAACCCTATGGTATGATACATTCCAGTTTTATTAAAAATTGTGATTTAAATAATTTAATATGGGCCAAAAATAAATTAAATAATGAAGGGGGGATTTTACCTAATGTATTTTTCTTTTCGAATTTTTTATATCCCATCTTATGGTCAACTGTGATGTGATTTAACCATTAGTATAATTGAATTTTCCAATATCATAAAGGGTGTTTAGCATGGAATGTTACCTTATATGATTTCTTGATATTAAATAACATTGTTGAGAATTATTGATTTCTTATATAACTTTTAATAAATTGTTATTTAAATTGAATGTTGTATATAATAGAGAAATGGTAATTCACATAAATAACTATTTATATTTATGTTTTGATGTTGTGATATTTATATGGTATGGTATGAGTTGTGTTCCATATTAATATTCTTATATATTCAGATTTATCATAGCACATTCACACTTATATGATGTAATTATGATATTGATCAATCTCGGACCAGCCCGATGCTATAATTCTTATATGGAGTAAGATTTTCCAATATCCATGTTTTAATCCTAATAGGTCTTCTGCCTATTTTTTATAATTATTATTTAGATTTGACCTAGATTTTTATGGCTATACCATGGTTATATGGTTGTGGATGTAATGGATATTATAAGAGATCTGAGATATTCTGCAACAGCACTAAAGTGGGTTATTTAATAATGGATATAGGGTTGTGGTTTTAATTGTTATATCAATTGCATAGAGATATTTCGGAAAGACGAATAAATAGGTGGTTGTTGTATTTTATTTATTTTGGAATTAATTAATACACCGATTTATATCTTTATAGAATACACTTTTTATCAGAATGGATTGTTTATATATAATACGGTCAACCTACTTAGTTATAATCTCACCATATTTGGGCCATTTTTTGTAGCCTAAGAAGATTACATGGATTCAGGTTTAGAAAAGGGAAATTGGCCTTTTGTTGATTATTTTCTTACATGAGGGGTTTTAATTTGGATTAGGGATAGACATGAGGTTTGGGACTGATTATTTTTTTGTCTTTATTTGAGTCGTTATTTGAGTCTTCAATTATTTTACTCATATTATTTCTACCATGAAATTTTGTCCATTCCACCACATTAAATCATTATTCAGTATTATTTATAAGATTATTTAGTTATATCTTATTATAGTTTTCTGATATTACTTTACATTGACTTATTTTTTATATTATTTAATTATAATGTTATCACACTTCATTATAGGGGTTATAGTCTCCCCACTATACATCTTTCATCCCCAATACTAGTCAGTTTCCTCGGGTGTGTGGGGAGACCCACATTAGGTTCTATAACTAACTATTTTTTTCCACGTTAAAGAATGTCATATCAGTCGATGTTACAAATTTCTATTTCAATTTTTTGTATAATTACATTTTAATTCAAAATTTTATCTTTATGGAAATTCTTCCACAAAAGTTATATCATTAACGAGAATAGTTTTCTTTCTTTTGAATAGTTTTTCACCTCCTTTTGTATATATTCTTTTCCCTATTATGGTATCCTTTATATTTGAAAACATAATCATTTTCTATCTCATATGACGTTCACATTACGCATCTCATATTTTAAAAAGGACGTTTTCTTATTTATATTTATAATGAATAACACAATCATATGTATTTTAAAATTTTATAATGCTTTTATGTCCTCGTATTTTCATTTCTCTTTTAAAATGCATTTAATATTAAAAAAATAAATACTTTTCATGGATACAATGTTAAATTTTCATATTTTTAATAGTAATGTATTTTAAAAACATTTCCAATCTTATTTTTGAAAATAACGTTTTTATGTGGTCCATAAATATTTCTTTTATAACATTGGTAAAAAAAATTAATAATTTATTTATTTTTTCTTTCTATAAATAAGAATTTTTATTCACAAAGATTTTATTCACCATTTTGAAATGGTTTTATAAATTATTTTAACTCTATTGAATTTAAAAATAAAAGGATATATTCTTATATTTTCCAAAGGTAAAAATTTTATTTTCAAAATAAAATATTAATATAAAAAGATTTTTTAAAGGATTATTTTTTAAAAATTGAATAATTCGTGTGTTTTTATATATTTTTAAAGAATATATTAAAATAATATTTATCATAAATAAATTTAATTATTTCCTAAAACATTATTTTCTCGTTTTAAAATAAAATTATAAAAATAATTAAAAAACTCAAAGATATTTTATTTAAGGAGATAATTTATGATGGGTTTTAAAGCCTTACAAAAGGGGTTCTTTGTTCTTATTTTTCAAATTATTTATGTAAAATTAATATAAAATAATTTTTAATCTATGAGTATTATTTTAATAATTGTGATATTTCTAACAAAACATTTTAATCCATTTATTGTATTACTTTTGGGATGTTATAAAAAGGATTTTCATGAAACAGATATATTTTCAATGAAGTAGTTAAGTGATGTTGGATATATGAATTTTTTTCATTTTCAAATGGAACAATTATTAATGAATGATGATGGGTAGGATCCTATATCACCCACCAATTCATTGATAAGGGGTTTATATCTCATGATAGAGTGACGTTATGCATGGAATTTTTTTATTTTCAAAACATGATGTGTGATCATTTTAGTTATTGACATATTTAATCATTTTCATTTTATTTATTAACAAAAATAATTGTGGGAATTTTGTTTGTTTAATATAGAATATACGGGTTTATTTTGTTTAAAACATGAATTTTGTAAAAATATATTCTTTACCATGTTATTATTTTCATTTTATTATTGGTTCATCCAACGTTTTTTGTTATCATATATTTTATTTGAATTTTGTATTTCAATGTCACATGCCTATTCTTATTCTCTGTTGATCTCGTATTTTATCTCATGATTAAATAATATTTTTCCAAGGTAAATGATTGTTTATTTGATATTACATATCCTTATATCATGACATATTGATGAAATTCCCAAGTATTTAATATGTTTTTTCTCCCTTACTAGTGTTCTATCATATGAGTTTCATCTAACCATTGATTACATGTTTCTAGGTTTTCCATTACATAGAATCTAGGTTCCCTACTTTCTTGTATTTTTATTCTATAGGTTATATGGAATGTAATGAATTAGGTGATATCTATAAGTGGATCTAGTATTGTTTGATTGTGGTTAAATGTTCAAAAGTATCTTAAAATGATTTTCTTTTTATAATATCCTTATTGGAAATAAATTTTTAAAAATTAAGTTGTTATGAATATTTATAAGATGTAATATTTAATATAAATAAATATCCATAAAACTTTTTTTCAATTTCCGTGTTGAAATAATGTGTTTTAAGAAGAATATTTTAGTGCACATGCCTTAGATACCTTATATGGGACTCGTGTCATGGTTAGAATTTTTGGATGATTTGTTTTGTTATATTCGGGGATTAGGGTGATATAATTTTAGCTAAAACCCATAGTATATTTCTTGATGTTATGCCTATAATATATTACATCCTGGTGTTTTGGAATATTAGAGAATTTTTTGTTCTTTTAACCATTACATAAGTCCTTGGATACTTGTATGTTGATTTTTTGTGTCACATATGACCCTATGGTTAATCCCCCAAATAAAAGATAGTTGTGTTCTGAAACAACATTCACTCTGGTGCATGATGAGTTTGACAATGTTTACAAACCCAAATAGACAATCTTGGGAGATATAATTTAATTGTTCAATGTTATATTCATTAAAGATTATTAAGGATTTAAAATGTAAAAAAATAAATATAATAAATATAATATAACATAATATAAATAATATGAGATTGTATACAGAGTGATTTAAGATGACCGAAAAGGTAATTTGATGGAATTTAAGGGTAATAAATTTCATGATTTTAGTTTTTAAAATATTATTTAAGATAATTCTATTATAATGTTAATATTTATCAATCATGATTATCCATTTTGGTTTTAGAAATTGTAGGATCAATGACAAACAATTTTTATCTTGTAAATGATAAAAAATATAATAATTTTCCTAACAAGTAAGGAAGTGGCTTAAAATGTAGTGTTAAAAATCATACAGAAATGATCACCCAGCTATCTCATATTTTGGTTAATAACATGATTTTTTAGAAACATCATAACACACCATAAATGTTAAAAATGGTGTTTCATAAAATATTAGGAAATAAAGAAGATGAATAAAATAATATTTGACTTTCAATGTGTTATTAGTTTTAGAAGAAACACCCAAGGGAGTGTATCAAAAGAATAGGAAAAATTTTCAAGTGTGGATGAATTCGTCACAGATATTAGGATTTTGAAAGTGATATAAATAGGGTTTACAATACAATATAAGTTATTAGAGTTCCAAATAAAAATCTATCCACACATTAATAATTGATTATAACAAAAAAAACATATCATGTATTTTTTATAGTAAAATATGAAATTTAGGGGGAAAATTAAAAATTATTAAATATTGTTATGAAATTATAAAATCTATTCTCAACATTTTATTTACTAAAGAAATGATTTCCAAAAAATAAATTGTTTTTGAATATTATTTTTTGTAAATAATATTGTAATAATGTTTGGTTTTAGCATAATTTAAATAGAAACATAATTATATCTATTTTATAATAAAAAAAATCATATTATTAAAAAAAATTATATATATATATTTATTCGACACATAAATTTTAATCATAAAAATAATATTGTTCTGAAAAAAATTTTTACGCTTTACAAGAACTAATGTTAAATTTATTTTTTAAAAACATGGAAATTTTATCAAATCAAATATATTTAATATTTTTATTTAGTATACCTAAATATGTTAATTAGGAATATTTTATTTCTACCAATTAAAAGTACATTACATGGGTAAAAATTATTTTCCACACTATAACCAAAAAATTTTAAATTTGAAAATTATAATAGTAAATGAACTAAAAATTTGTTTGAAACATGTGGGAAAATTAATTGTTGAAGGATTTCAGACAATATAAAATCTCTCAGTCCACTATTATACATTTTAGAGTCTTTATGAAATTTTAATCTCTTTCACTTATCATATTTAGTTCAAATATTTACAAAAATTTCATCTTCACCACTTTTAAAAAGGGCCTCTCACAGACCCTTTATGAACACCCTAAATATTATTTTTAATATTGGAAAACATAAATTCGTATATTAACTATATTAAACCTATATTTCCATGATTCTCTAGTCATATGAAAATAACCTATGACTGCCATTTCCAAACATTACCCCATGAGAAATCCCAAGTCCTCAATGAAAGTCACTTTATTCCCAATCACACATTAAATAATTTATTACTTCCCAAAATAAAATTTTTAAATATTGTAGTATAATTGGATACTAGGAGGATATATTTTACTAAATGTGGGATTTTGTTGGATTTTAGTTTATTTAATAAATCATACAATTTTCCGTAATTACTTTATAAAATTTTTTCAGAGGAAGTTTCACACTAAAAATATTATAATTAGAGAAAGATAGTATTTATAAAAAACTATAAAAATCATTCTTAAAAAACCACAACTATAACAGAATCATTTAACAAAAGTTACATCAAAACATTTTAATGTTGATAATAAATAATATAAAAATTATATAAAATAAATATCCCCATTTTTTACTTCAATATAAATGAATTCAATAAAATCAAATTAATGTATATATATTATTCACAAAATTGTAATGGTCTGTCTTCCTTAATCAATGAAGCCCTAAAAACAAAGGTCATAAAAATTATGATTCCCAATCCCTATGAACCCTTGATCAATAGATCATAAAAATATATTTCTTCTATAGTTGTTCATGGCCTCAATAACACAAAATAGTATACAACCATTATAAACATTGAAGTTCATAAGGAATTTAAAATAATCAACACAATATATTCCTCATTAAAAATACTATCTAAATGATTATAATGATGTAATGTCAAAAAAATATGATGTTACTAAAAAATTAAAGAAACATTAGATCATTAGTGTTGTATAAATATTCCTTCCCCTCATATACAGATTCAAATTATAAGAAAACTCCATTGTTCATATTCAACATATATAAGAGGTGGTTTCAATGGAATCAGATGAACACATAATTTTCACAAAAGGTTTGTTATAGATTATACATCTGTTGTTCATTATAAAATGAAACCATTAAAATAATGGCATACTACATTATCCAGATTGAGAAAATTTTAAATGGTGGAATGTTTGAAGATCTTCTATTCATTATGTTATTGAATATTCATGTAGAAGATATGTCTACATCCATTTCATGAAATATTTCTACTATTACTTGTAAAACATCTTATTATGAAATTATTTATACTTTATCTTCTGACCATTATAAACCACCATTTTATGAACATTATATACATTCATCAGATGTAAAATGTACATGTTCATCTAATAAGGAATTAATATCAGACTGAAAGGGAATTCAATATATATTAAAACTAATTTCCTTCAAAAAAAATTACTGATAAAATAGGAAATATAAATATTAGATGATTTTACTCTTTTAACAAATTGTTTTTTGATTTTTGAAATTTAGTTTAGAAAATTTTGAATTTTATCCTTTCCACTCAATAATCTATCCCTTTTCAAAATTCTCAAAATAAAACTTTTCATGAAATAATAATTTTAATAACATAAAATTAACTTAATCCATTTTCAACATATATTTTTTAATTTTAATATTTTTATGGAAAGAGAGAGCATTCTGCTTTAGCCCCCCCTTAATATGTTACATTAAACCCAAATCAATTGATTAATTATCCACAAATATTTCAATAATGTTTTACAACTTTTTATACAAATCACAAACCATTTATCGACCTTATTTATTTTAAAAAATATTTTTATAAGGTATGATGTGTTCCTAAACTGCTGGGGATTTTTTTGTAAAAAATAATTTGTCTGAAAATAGACATACATCCATTAATACAATAATTTTACTAATCCAAAAGTATAAAGAAAAAAATCCATCCAAATTTGA
Organism: Viscum album; assembly: GCA_963277665.1. NCBI lineage: Eukaryota > Viridiplantae > Streptophyta > Magnoliopsida > Santalales > Viscaceae > Viscum > Viscum album. The sequence continues at coordinate 961,881,475 of OY728133.1, read as the reverse complement.
TAAAAATACGTTTTTCTAAAAAATATAATGAATAACATCCATAAAAGTTATAAATCCCACATCTTTTAGTCTTATTAATACACACATTCAATTTTTATAGAAATAAATAATTTATAGTAATTTTTTTGATGATTATAGTGATATTTTGCACATCCATATCATACATTTCTAATTTAGATACAATAACCTTCATTTTCATAACTTATTTTTCAATAGCTCCAATACTAATTATATGATTATATAAATTTATAACATATTATTTGAATTATTGAGTCCTCTTACTTATGTTATAAATTTTCGTGTCATAATGGACTGCAAGAGATTTGAGAATATTGATTTATATTGAACACACAAAATGTTAGAATTTATGGAGCTCTCAAATTTTATAATTAACTTTTTTTCTAACTTCATTACCCTACCAATATATTAATTATAAAAATAGATATCAATATTGGTGTGTTTTATCTACCTGGTCTCAATTCTAGAATTCCATGAGTCCACTTCTAATTTCCCTTTAAAATCCTTAAACTCTTCCTAATTATGAATTAGAATATTTTCATGTTATTTTTATGTTCTTGAGTTTTCAATAACATCAATTTTTCTTTGGATTCATTATCACCTTGGTTGAAAATCTATAATGAGATGAATTATCACTTCATGTCTATTTAAGACTTTATAGAAATAATTCACCCTCATATCTTTACATATTCCACTTGTTATTATAGTACATTTGATTTAATATATAGAATCATTAACAACTGATGATGAAATAGGTACATATAGTTGGGTTTCTTCTCTTCATTTGTCCTATTTATTTATAGAGACATCTATCACTTCAAAATCATTATCATTTCTTTCTTTAACTAATTATTTTGATTTAGTGTGTTGATATTATAATTTTGAGAATTTTTAATTTTCTAATACACTTTGTTCTCTTTCTTTTTGATATTTAGTAGTTAAGTAATTAGATGTCTCATTATTCATTTCTTCAGTATCTAGATTTTTCTTCAACTATTTTTCCAATCCCATCCACCTATCTCAAATGAACCTTTCCTTATTTTGAAAAATATTTTTCATGTAAGATTAAAAAAAATTATTTTCTTTTTTCAATAGATTTTTTTTGGTTTTTTTCATTTTTAATGATATTGGATCATTCAAAATAACATTTTTAAAAAAAAAACATAGTTGAGTAATGGGAATAATAGAATTATTTGTAGAAAATCCAACTCTATATTGGATTTTATCCATTAAATTTATGAAATACCTTTCTATATGTTCCATTCATTCATTATTAGGTTATCTTATATTACTCTCATATTCTCTTTGATTCTCATGGTTTTTTTCTACAAGGATAAAACATTAGAATTATATAGTCCATACATGTACTATTATCATTATTATCACCTTTACCATTAAAAACTGATTGATTTTTTTTTCTTAAATTGTCTTAGAATTATTATTTATCATAAATCGACTCTTTTCACCCTCATTCATTTTCTACCAAATTTTTCTATCAATTTTTCTGTTTCAGAAACAGATGAAAATTTTAATTTTTTATCATTGAATATCTTCAATAATGGAACAAATATAAGAAACATCATATTGATAGTTTATTCTATAAAACTACTCCCTTTTACCGTAATAGATTTTCTAAATGTTTATTTTTTAATCTTCTATAATGTTTACCAAAAAATTGATAATGAAACATTGGTAAATAAGAATATTAAATTTCAGCGAACACTCACTTCATCAATTTAACTAAACAAAACTCTTACCTAATAGAACTACTATATATGGTATAATAAATCCAAAAACATATACATTAATAATTGGGAGTATTTTAGTCCTATTTTCATAGAATAAGATTTTTTAGACCAACAATGATACCATTAATTCATCTAATAAAAAATGAGAATCATTCCTGATGTTTTCATATAATGAATAAAAAGATGTCTTATTTCATGAATTTTAAATACATTATATGTTATATATAAATTTGTGGGTAAAAATTGTTGATTCACCTTCCAATGGAATTTTATTGAGTTATTTCACATTCATGATATTTAATATGTATATATTTCCATAAAAATTAAATCTCACAACCAATAATCCAAAAAATTCATTAAGCGTTTTAGAATTATAAAATTATCTAAATATATCATGATAGTGATAATCAATGTTCTCTTTATATACATTATAATATTACCATCCTTGATATATTGTCACATTAATTAAAAAAGAGTCACATTATTGATTCTATTTATTCTATATTAATCATTATTTGTATGATTTTTTTAAATCACTTTAGGAATAACTTATTATATTTCATGAAATTTAAAAATAATGGACAAATATAAAGAATATCTGATGGTCAAAAATCCAGGGGTGGGAGATATTCACAGCATTCTCTTGAGAGCGAGGAGGTGGTTACCCACTTCTTTTTAATGATATAATTATATATATGGTTCATATTCATTTAATATAATGGGTTGTATTGAATCACTAATATAGAAAAATGATTGATAAAATTAATTAATGATGAAAAAAAATTGAACTCATAATATTTTGATACTTCTTATTTGTGTTTTATCATAAAAACATCTTTTCTGATGAAATATAAACATTTATAAAAAAATAGAATGAAAATTTTAAAATATATAATAATAATAATAATAATAGATTGAATAGTTTACAATATATTTGTGTAAAATTTCCCCCAAATGAAAAACATATAAGCATACCTTACAATATCATGTCTAATAATATGAACTTCTTGTTGTTAAAAAATATATTTCCAATAGAGTTATGAATTAGTCTAAGTCTAATAAAAGCTTAATGAAAAATAATTTGTTTGAAAATTATAAGGAAAACATTATCTAAACAATTTATAGGTAATTTCTTTAAACATTTATGAAGTATTTTATGTTAAAATATTTAAGGAAACGTTTATATGAATTTTACTAAGAATATTTTGTAATTTAATTAAGGATGCTATTTTTTTAAATTAACAACTAATTTCCATGAAATTAAAAAAAACAAATAAAAATACATAACAAAGTGAAAAATGGTATCCCTTTTTTTAAGGTGTTATTTACTGTAAGAATATAGTTTTAAAAAAGTTGAACAAATGATCATTTAATGTTTATGTTTTCAGTTTTATTAATATTTTACAATCTATAAGAATTATGGTTTTTTTTAAACAATATATTAGTTGTTGTTCTTTTGTTCATGTGAATTATAAAATGATATCTCCTTTTTAATGTGATCCTAATGGAAATGGAATCTTTTATCTATGTGATTAGCTCTTGAGTGGTGTTTTGGGTTTTTACTACGAGATATGGAACTTGTGTCATCACACAATATAATATTTTTACTAATACTCATGTCAAATTTAGCTATTGTGTGTTTTATCCAGAAAACATTAGCACATAATCATCCAGGTACAATATTTTCATAATCAATATTATAAAGTACTACTAAGTGTTGGTTAATACATGAAAAAGTCACTAAATCATCTCTTAAAAAATTAAAATTTTCAAATGTGCATTTTATATCCATCATATATCAACCATATTCAGAATATGAAAATCAGTTTAATACAAAAACATTTCTATATGAATAAAATAATCAATCAAACATAGTTAACATAAGGTAAAGAAATATAGTTTATATAAATATGATTGTACTCTATTGGAGTTCTCTAAAATCTCATACAAAATAATACCTAAAATATTATATCATGATTATGTGATATTTGGTATTGGGAATAACAAATCATTACACTATGTTTTTATGATCAATTCATTTCTAGGATTAATTATTATCTAATGTTTTGGAAGTTTAAATTCGTCTAGTAAATAATTATGTTTTTTATATAAAAACAATTTATATTTTTTTATACTTTTGGAGATATTAATGCTCCGACAAGGGTTTGAGATATTTGAACATGAATGAAAAAATAGTTCACCGATCATGGTCATTTTAGACTCAGATATCATAAGATCCACAATTGTATATTAATGTAATATTGGAGTTAATCCAAATATAATTTCATCTATAAAAATTAAAAAACTGACATTTTTCGTAATTTTTTTTAATTAAAATAGTTAGATATGCATTTCCCTTATAAAAGATGTTTTTTAATCTAGTAAGTATATCATACCATGATTTTATGATTTTCTAACTCCACAATGGTCCCTTATAAGACTAAAAACATTATCTAGAGTTTTTTTCAAGGCCATGTATATATTATACATCAACATCCTCCTATATATATCTATTAAGAAAATAACACTCCATAACCATTTAATAATGAGTAAAATTTAATAATTATTTATAAGAGAATGTAATAACAATAGATTCTTGTCCAGATAATATAGATAATGTTTTTTATTGTTGTCACGACCCGTCCTCGGGGCCCGTGCCGTGACTAACCCATGCTCGCCTTCCATAGGCCAGGGGATGGTGACTAGCACCAAAGGCGTAAATCTTGATAACTGTGAAGGAATTTCCTTTATAAAAGTAAATAAAACACCACATAGTACAAGAGGAAGTAATACAATAAGTACAAAATTAAGTGTCGGAAAGTAAATGGGCCAGAATACAAACCCAACTGGAAGTACAACTACAACTAAACGAAGTACAATAGAAAAGACAAGAAGCTGGAAGAATAGAAGCAGCTCTTGGGTCATCCACCTCGGATCCAACCAGAAGGGTAGGTACAGATAGCGCAGCTCCTGGATCATCCACCGCGGATACTACTTTAAGGGTATGTACAGATAGCCTCCACAAAGCTCTCGCAAATCTACCTCCTCCGAGTATCATCTTGTCGTGAAGTCCTCCTCCGGATACTAACTCGGCGTGAGGTCCACCTCAGAGTAACATCCAGTCCTTGAACACTCGGCCTCTATTAGAACTGCATGTCATCTTGATAACGAGTTGATGTTCGAAGAGCGTCACGGAAAGTGGTGTCGCGGGGCATGGTTCGGTAGATGTCGACAGAGAGCGTATGAGTAGACACCATCTTCTCTTATCACGAAGAGAAGAGGATGATTACATGTATTCGGAGAAATACCGCATCGGTGTCTCTTCCCTTGTCGCGGAGGAGAAAGGGATTGGAGATACCAGAGTTGTTGAGTCGTTCTTCGTTGAAGAGATGACGTTCTTTGCGGAAGGATTGATGCTCTTTGCAGGAGGATAAAGTTCTTCCCCAGAGAAAATAGTTCTATCACCCCAATCTCCTCACACAAAAACCAACTCTCCCAAATAAAATAAGAATTATCTTATTTTATTACATCAAGTCAAGCATTTCAATTTTTAAAAATAAAACACATAACTCACATAATCAATTAAGTGAGTTGGCATGATTAAAGATGAGAGAGAGGGAGGTGAGTGGGCTCACATTAAAGGGGGGTTATGGAGTTAAGGAATAAGAGGGGTTGGGATCATGTGGGCCCCACCCCACCTTTATCCTCTCATGGTTAGTTAACAACATGTGGGTCCCTCCCCCAACTCCCTTACTTACGTTATAACTACATAGTGGAAAATCAATAAAATTTTAATAAAATTTTATTTATTCCTCACTAAAACCACAAAATTAACAACTCCTCCAAAGAAAACGCACCTACGGAAAAGGTTCTTCTAAGAAATTACCAACACTATGGTTCCATAGGTTCCCTTGGATTTCAATTCCGAGAACCAGTTCAACAGTTAGGAACACCTGCTCGTTCGTTCACTGAACGTACCTGAGCAAAAATTCGGAAATTGATTCCGGGCACACCGGGCCTCGGAATCAGGTGCTGTCAGAAACTGCGTACTCAAAAAATTCCAAAGGACTTAAGGAAATATTTTCATTGAAATTTCCGAGTCTTTAAAATTGTGTATCACATATTGTAGATAATAACCCTTTGCAACATGTCTTTCTTTATTTCTATCAATTTTTCTATTTTCATCAAGATTTTTATTAAATATACATTTCACTCCAATAATTGTAAAATCATTAAGACATTTAATAAATGAGAAAAAATTATTCATCTCAAACTCATTCAGATCATCCTATGTTACCTTTATCCATTAATCATCACCCAAAGACATCAGGCCTCTTATGATCGAATTAAGATAAAAACTCAAAATGTTCAAACTCATTTCTTAAGGAACTAGTTGTTTTTTTGGTTGATCTCCATCACTATGGACATTATCAGTGGGATGATTTTAAGGATCTTCTAATTTCTTAGAATTGAAAATTTTTGTTCATTAATGGTATTTGGAATTTCTGCAAGAATTTCAGCTTCAAAAAAAATAATTAGTTTTTCTATCTTGTGAATAAATTTCCAACATGGATTAAAGAATAGTTTTTTAAATAACTTATGAATGAGTAGTTCTAGGATATTTAAATAAAAAATAAATTGTTTTATAAAATTTTTCATTGACTATTTACGAAATAGTTTTTTTACTTTTATTTAAGAAAATAGACCTAACTAGATATAGAATATCGAAGAAAAACATCATAATTTTCTTTAATATAAAATTTATGTAAATTATCATTATTATCTAATATAAATTCATTACCCCCCAAAACACTAAAGTGTTAATTTTTATGATTTTTTCATATCCATAACATGTAAGAAGTTTTGTTAACAAAATGTTGAAGTAAACATGATTTATATTCAATTAGATATTAACGACTATTTCATCCCAAAAACGTTTCACAATTGAGTAATCAATCAACATGGTTCTATTAATTTCCTAAAAAACACTATTTTTTCATTCAACTACATCATTTTTGTTGTATTCAAGGAGATATTATGTTTTATATTATTACAATTCACTGAAAAATGTTTCGAAATGGAATTTAAAAATTATCCATCATTATAAAACTAAATAGTTACCAAAGGTATACTTTTCTCATTTTTAACATGGTCTACATAATTTTTAAAATAAAAAATGGCTTTCGACATTTTCACTCGAAAATAAACCCATCTATATCTAGTGTGGCCATCAACTAAGAAATTTTCATTTCAACTAATTGTTCACGCTTCCGTTCAACCAAATAAATCCATGTTCACTAACAATAATTCATCATATGATGAAACTTATGAAATATATTTAATTAATAATTTATGTTTCTTTCTATAGTGAAAATGATCTGAAACATTAATGAAATTAAACCTTAGAATGGATAAATATCTAAATAGCCCTTTCTTTGAATATTTTTATCTATTATTCTAATATTTTATACTATAACCATAGTTGATCTAACACTACACTAATGTAAGGAATATGTTTGATTTAAAGGACTTATTTTTTTACTAAGCCTAAATTCTCATGCCTATTAGCATAAAGAATAAATTTTCATTCTAAACATTGAATAGTACATAAATCATTCACAAAGCTCACAGTAGACCATTCATCACTTAATTGTATTATGCTGATACAGGTGTTCTTAAATCCAAAAACAAATAAAACATTTGAAATTAAATATTTTTGAAGAAGAACAATATCACATATACCATATATTTATCCAAGATAATTATAACAACAGCTGAATTTTACACATTTGATCTTGATAATATTCTAAAACAATTTCTTATTTCTTTTCGTATTCCTAGAACATAAACAATTCATGTACTAAATAACATTTCATTAGATTCTCTTCTTAATTAACTGAAAATAAAAAATTTCATATTTTTGCACCCAAACATGTTTGGGTTTACTATTATTGGAAAATAAAACATTGTGAATTCACATCTATCCAACATTCTTATGTTTTACCGTTTCTATTACTTTATAAATATAGGGATTATAAAAACAAAAATATTTACGAATATTAAAAGATCTTTTTTTCTTGTAGTGTCCATAACTCAAATATATTTTATAGAGTGGAAAACATTTAGTAATAGAGTAATATTTAAAAAAAAATTCGGTTTTGAGTTTATAAAATTAATTATATAGGTATTTAACAAATTTTTCAATTATCTATAGATGTTATCAAAATATTCTATCCAATAGATAAAAGTGGGATTTTATTACTTCAGAATAAATATTTCAAAATTTAGTGTCCTAACTAAATTCTTATATTCATAAGTTGAAGTACACATAAATTTATTATATAATTCTTCGGTAATATTTTAATTAACTATAGAAAATCATAACATCTATAACTTTTATTTATAATAATCCAACATAACATATTAATACTTTTTATAAAAAAATTTATTTTTATTTTCTAATAAATAAGAATATCATGAATCTTCCTAAAAATATACCGATAAATATTTATCATCATATGTAATATAGTTTTTGTTAGAACAAGTACAATATTCATAATATAAGACAAGAAAATTTTAATCAAAGTATAATTGGTTATAAATTTATTAGATAACTTATCCATGTACCATTTATAAATGCTATGAATTTATCATTAAAACCAATATGTTTATAATATTTTTTTAATATTCTCTAAAGAAATATAAGAAGAAATATCTCAACCTCTCTTAATAAAACATTCAAAACATTTAGAAATATATACACTTTATTCATGTAAAACAATTTATAACTTTTATATTATTTATCCCATTTCATTAATCTTGTACATATTTCTCTTATGAGACCTGACTTATTACACACATAAAAAATAATACAGGAATTTCCTTTCATATACCTTCTATATTAATAATAATTTTAATACTTGTAATGATTTTTTTTAACCAAAACAATCAGTTTTTCATTTATAATAATAAATAAGTTCATACTCACTAATAAATGATTACATAATGTAGATACTCAGGCTTGATGTAAAAGGAAATTACTTTACTTTTGCGGAATACATAATACTTGAAATAAGAAAATTCCCAAAGACCGTATTAGTTTACTCTCTATGGAAACATAGAACATAATATTCTAATAATTTTAAAAGATCTTCAACATCTCCCATAATGATCTTCCACTTTTGTTCTCCTACCTAAAACCTTTCTTTTTTGTCATGGGGAAAATAAAACATAGAATGGTTAGGATCAAATTCTCAATAAGGTTAAACACAGAAAACAAAAAACAAACCAAAAACATTTTAACGAAAAAACATAAACATAAATTTTAATCATAAAAATCCTGAGCAATGATTTAATTCATTGAAGTATCTAAGGAATGGATCATAAAGAAACATTAAACCTTATAGAATTGCATTGGTATAAACCATGTAATTTTGGAAAACTAATAAACACATAATATTATTTCCATAGTAGAAAAGGAATTGCTTCCAACGCAGTCATAGTGGACGAAGTCCATTAGTAAACCGGGTTTATTTATCGTTCCAAGCCCTGTAATACTAAATCAGATTTACATGCCATTCCAGCCAAGTCTGTCTCATGAGATAAAAATAATTACCCAATGCTTTGGAGGTAGATATAGGTCTCATCCATATCATAATGAAATCATTCATACATGTACAAAAAACATAAATCATTCATCATACCATAACCTATGAAATAAAAGGGGATTCTTAAACATCATTTCATCAAATCATAATCTATATAAGATAAATGGACTTATTTTAAGATATTCTATCATGTACAAAATCGAGTCAATGTAATAATATAGATAGAAACATAACCCTATGTCATCTTATATGGAAAATAATTTTGAGAAAACACTTGATATTAATTACTGAGGAAAATATATTTTCTCCTTCAAAAATGTTTTCTTTTCTAAAAATAATGTGAATTTTTTTTAAAAATCAATTAGTTGAAAATAAACATGAAATATTGTATACCAAGCTTATTGAAAATAAAGCGTTAAAAAGGCGTATAAATACATTCATGCAATATAAGGTAAAAAAACATTCTCCTCATACTTTTACGATAAAATTAATAAAGTACATTGTATGGTAAAAAAGTAAAATTTAGTCCATACCAAGTAGTAAAAGTCCAAAATGGGTAAAAATGTCTTTAAACATACATAGAAGAATGAAAAACATTTTTTGAAAACATTTTTTGAAAACATGGTCATGGATGATGAATAAATCTCAAGAAAATACTTACATATAAACAATATTGGATAAAAATGAGATTCCAAAATTATCCCTTACCATAGATCTGATTTCTTCCATATGTGTCTGAAACTCTTATTCCTTTACGTGCCTCCTTTGAATTTCCTCTTGGGGCTCTGCAATTCGACTTTTGTGAAGACAAGAAACACTGTAATATAACTATGGAAGTCTAAAAATGAAATGGGTAGGGGTTTTCCGAACATTAAGGCTTAAAACTGATTAAAGAGGAGATGGAGGAGGTTCCCTTTTATAAGAGATGAGAGGGGCGCGTTATGAAAACTCTCAAAAATATTAATTTATAATAAAATAAAACAATATCCAAACAACTTCAATGTATCTATAATTAGATTATGCGATGATATAGTGTAATAATCTCATCATTAAATAAATTTTGTACTACTTATATTTTTAATTGAAACCTTATCTTTTTAATTTAACAATTAGTTATTCTATTAATTTTTAATCATGGTAATAACATTCTATATTATGTAATTGTAAGGAATATTTACTTATGTGGTTTTAGTTGACCATAAATAAACTATTTATGATATTTTATACCTTATAAATATCAATTTGTAATTATTAAATATTTTTATGATTTTTAAATAATATAATAAAGTGTTCTGTTTATAAAATATGAATATTGTCAATTTTGACACTATTCATTTCTTAGACTATAAATAAAATTCACAACAAAGATAAATTTGAAGAAAAATATTAAATACAATGCATATATTTCATAGTAACCTATAAAATTCATGTATAACATTAATTAGTTCATATGATATTTCTTTTAATATTTTAAAAACCATTTATTTGATATTTCAATTAATAAAATAATTTTCACATCACTATTGTTTCATCAATAATGGTAATTATTTATTCCCTAAAAATTATAAATAAATTTTTTTGATGTGTTTATTTATTTTATCTTTCTATAGACTATATGTAGTCTAGTTTATCTTCTATTTATCCATATATTAAAATTAATACTCTTATATAAAAATAGATTTTGGCACTTTGTCCATTTCATAAGATTTTATTACATTAATGATATTTACATACTAAAGCGCCTATAAAGTGATTCCATTTTAAAAATAGATTATAATGGTGGAATTTAATCATAAAATTGGTTTTTTAATGTTTTTATGTTAATTTTACAATATTATTATTACCCTTAATTACCTGATTCACCTTTAACCGTGGTAATTAAAAAATTAACAAAATTACTATTTATAAAGCCCAAAAATAAAAGTATCCTTTTAAAATAATTTATTTATAATGATTCCAAATATTTAATCCATTTTTCAAAATTCAAAACACATAATAATTAGTAATTAAATTAATATTAATCATGTTGTCGAATAAACGAGTTTTTGTTTAAATCATAACAAAAGATTGAAATGTTTTTACATTTGACTACAATTTAAAATTAATGACAACAAAATAAATCATCTTAAAATATAAAAATATATTCTATATATACATTAAAACCATTCAATAATATATTTTATTTATATAAATTATTTTAATGAAAAAAAATTTATTTAAAATTCAGCATATTTTAACTATTCATCAAAAAAAGAGAGTTATCAGAAAAATATCAAAAATTTATCCAAAATAAAATATTCGGTGCCGCTAATAAATAAAATTGTTATATTGTAAAATATAATTTATAAAAGTGTGAAAAACTATATTTAAAATGGGTGTGCCATCAAAATTCGATAAAACTGAATTTTTTTGAAAAAGAATTATTTTATCTGAAAAATTTATTTTGCTCTCATATCATGTGTAAGTTTAATTAAAATGTTATATAAAATTATATTATTGATAATGGCTAGTTTATATCCCATTAAATAATAATATTTTAACAATATATCATTGATTAGTGAAACTGGGTATCACGTACGACGCAACCTAACGAAGAAGGCCTCTCTTTTGTTTAACACAATCCATGTCAGTGTTGAGTGTGGTGAAACGTTAATTTAACATTTTGTATAATATAATCCAAACATAGTTCATTTATAAATTGAACCGAAATCTAAACTCAGTGTTTTGTGAAATGAATTCTATCAAAAGAACTTGAAATTTTGTGCAACACTAGCCAAGAATAGTGTTGAGTGTACTGAAAGATAATACATTGTTGCATATTGCACAAGATAATATTAGTTTAGTGTAAAACACAAGATATAAAATAAATTATAAAGAATATATATCATAAAATCTCAAGGTGTTACATTTAACCCCCTTAAAATTAATTTCACCCTCGAAATTAGTTGGGGTTATAAATAGCTTACTAATTGATAGTTTCTTTCATAGAAAGCCACATCGTAAAGAGGACTACTAAAACATTATTTCCAAAAGGAATGTTAGAAACATAATGGTTAACCAAATTCACTATTCACAGGTTTTTCACAAAAGATAATAAAGCTATGAAGTGAAAATATATATATGGAAGAGAAATCTTACAATCATGTTCTAATGGATAGTGATAGAGAATAAGGTTTAGAGATAGTTATCCACCAAAAATCCATAAATCATAAATGATTTAAGGGACCATCTGATTCATCATATATTAAGGTACTAGGATAACATTTTTTTCAATATCATTTCCTTGAAGTTGAATAATTTTTCATGATAATAAATACTTACTTGATTTGGGTACAATTTCAATATTGTTCGGGCCATGATAAATTTCATATTCATCACTTATTTAAATAAATAAAGTGAAAATTTTCATTCTTGAAGTGTTAAAAGATCATGCGATAGAATAATAGGTCATTCAATCTATCTAAAAAAATGGTTAGAACCAATTATTAAATATTTTAAAATATACTTATAGTGAGATAATACAATAATCTAACAATCATAAAGTGGAAAATGAATTATACTGTCCAAAAATGGATAACATTACAATCCATTAAAAATATAAAACACAATAAGAGGTGAACTAAATCGAAATATCATTTATATCACATATCTCATTTGTTATTTCATGGTTATCAAATTCCAAACATGTGAGTATCTTAATTATGTAATCTATTGAATGATGAATTACCATAGAACCGCAGTGAAAAAATTAATGATGGAAAAAGTTAATGCTTTCCACATACCAACATACCAAAAAATAAATATACTCAAACTATGATATCACTTAGTCCTTATATCAGTCATTAGCTCATTAATACTATCAAACATCTCTTTATCTCCTTATCCTTTAATTATGAACATATCATGTGCCTTCCAAAAATATTTCAATAACTTTTCATGGTTACCAGAACCATATACTAATTAAAAACCACAATGGACCAATACATAGATATTTCAATATTCCATAATAATATAAATGAGATTCTATAACACTATTCTGAAATAACATTACAAAAAAATTATCATTCCACAACATTGCTATCATACTCGACATCACCGACAGTGATCGATTGTGGATTCCCTTTGAAATTTTTCATAAGAGGTTGTTGATGTCGATCATAATTAACTCTTGGATTAGGGCATTACGTAGAATAATTCCATGTTTCCATTCCATTGTAACCCATATTTGTGGGATCTGCATTTTTTGGGGAATTCTGTTTATTCAAATTACTTCAGTAGTGAAATTAACAATGACCACCTTTCCCACAATTAAATATTTTATCTTAAGCTTAATAAAATTTTCTCCATATGTCCTTCCACACTTTGTGCATAAAGAAAATATAATATTTTCCCTCCATAGTTTTTATAATTTTATTTGAATCCCATCATTCTCTTCTTATCATAATGATGAGATAGATGATAAACTACAATATCGCATTTTATAGGACTAATTCATGGAAGTTACATAATGAAAGATAAGTTCTTGAACTCATCCCAATCCATAGAGTCAATATTATCTTGTTTCCTCGTATTATTGAAAAATATCAACAATAGAATCACTTTTCCTTCCATGAAAGAAGTGCCCAACTTAGTATTTTTATGTTTTAATCAACAAACAATGATAAATATCTTTTCAACAGTACAAATCCATTTCTCTATAACTATTGGATCAGTCATTCCAGTAAAAAATCGTGGATATTTCATTATGAATGATTCAAAATAACATCGTTCCCACCTTTTTTCATTTAGAAACCTAGCATGACTTGTGGAAATATAAACAAGATTCATTATTTGAGATCCTATAACATTTGGATTTTCAGGACAACAATCATTACATTAGCTATCGTATCCAGCATTAACGTGGTTTCATTGGATTCCATCCATTTTCTGAAACCCAAAAAAATAATATGACTGGAAAACATATTAATAGGAAGAAAACTGAATAAAGGGGGAGTACCATAGATCCCTAAAATATTAGGTTTGATTTAATTTTTCTTATTGTCATTATCATAATTCTAGGATTGTAAACTATAGATAGACATGCCCTTACAGAAATACCTAGACGTACCATAGAAATATATCAAGGGCTCTCACTAATGTTTTTTCATCCTAGTTCCCAAATGATGACTAAACCTTCAATCTGATACCAACTATATTTACCCAAGATTGACGTACATGGACCTTACATTACTTTTTCATAATACTTAATATATGACACAAAAAAATTACCAATGACTGTATTAGTTTATAGTCTTTAAAAACTTGAAAAATAACTTTCTAATCATGGTGAATGATCTTCAACATCTCTAATAAAGATATACACATTTTCTTTTCCTACATAAACAATTTCATTATATCCTAGGGGAATTCAAACATAGAAAGTGTCTGGTGAAATTCTCAGAAAGGGTAAACATGGATAACATAGAATTGACCATAAACATTTGAATGTAAAAACATGAACATTAATTTTAAACATCAACATCTTGAGCAATGACATATATATTGGATGTTTGTAAGGAGTGGATCATAAAAAAACATTTAATATGAGAGAATAGAATTGGCATAAAACATGAAACTGTGGAAAAATAATAAGCACATAATATGATATCTACAGTATCCATGGCTTTGCTTCCAATACCATGATAGTGGTTGAAGTCCATTACTGAACCGTGTTTTCCTGTCGTTCCACCCCTATTTTACTGAACCAGATTTACTTGTCATTCCAACCATGTCTATCTTATGAGATATAAATCATTACACAATGCGTTGGTGGGAAATTTAGGTCCCACCCATCTCATAATAAATCATTCTCACATGTTCCAAAAAAACTTAAATCATTCATAATATCATAAAACGTTTTATAAAATGGGATTCTTAAACAACATTTCATCATAACATAATCCATATAAGATAAATGTACTTATTAAATATAATTCCATCATGAAAAAAATCAATTAAATGTAATAATATTGATATAAACATAACCCTTTGCTATAATATATGTAAAATAATTTAGATAAAACAATTGATCTTAATTCTAGTGTAAAATATCCTTTCATCATTAAAAACAGTTTCTTTTCTCAAAATGTCATTAAATTTTAATAAAAAATAATTTAGTTGAAAATAAACATGACATATTGTAAATTAAGATTCATGGAAATAAGTCTTTCATAATACATAATAATCATTTAATGTAATATATGTTAAAATATATCATCCTCTTACATCAACCAAAAAAGTCAAAAAGTTCCTCATTTGGAAAACAGAAGAATTATTCCATCCATACAATGTGGTAAAAGTCAAAAATGGGTAAAAATTACATATAACATACATAGAAAAAATGGAAATCATTTTTTGAAAAGATTTTTTTAAACCATGGACATTTATAAAGAATATACCATTATAAAATACTTCCTTGTAAATAATATCAGATAAAAACGAGATTGCAAAATTTTCCCTTACCTTATGTCTAATTTCTTATGTTTGTTTATGAAACTCCTCTTCCTGGACGTGCCTCCTTTGAATTTCCTCATAGGGCACTAGAGTTGGTCTTTTTAGAAGAAAATAACCCTTGGAATATAACTTGGGAAGTTGAGAAGATAAATGCGGAGGGCTTTTCCGAACATTAAGGCTTAAAATGGAGTGAAGTGGAGAGGGGGTAGGTACCCTTATATAATAGAGGATTGGGGCACAACATGAAACTCCAAAAAATATTAATTTGTAATTAAATAAAACCCTACTCAAAGCCTCTAATGTTCCTTGAGTTCAAAGATGAGATGATATAGTGTTGTTATCTCATCAAACAATAAATTTCGGACAACTTATCTTGTCAATTTAAACTTTATATTTTTAATAGACACATAGTTATTATATCAATTATTAATTTTTGCAATACCATTCTAAATATTTAATGGTAATTAATATTTACTTATTTTGTTTCAATAGACCATAATTGTATAATTTATGATATTTTTATCTAATAATTATCACTTTGTAATTTTATGTATTTTTTTGATTTTTAAATAATTTAATAAAATTTTAGGTTAAAAATATCTATAATGTCAATTTTTGGACTAATAATTTTTCATAATTTAAATAAAATTAAAATAGAAGATAAATTCAAAAATAAATATTAAATACACTTCTAACATGTCAGAGTCACCTAGAACATTCATGGGGAACATTAATTTGTTCATATTATATTTCTTTTAACATTTTTAAAACCATTTATTTGATATTTATATTAATAAAATAATTTCTACACCACTATTGTGTCATAATTTATTATAATTATTTAATCTCTAAAATTTATAAATAATTTTTTTACAATGTGTGTAATTTTTTTAGCTATCCATAAACTATCTATAGTCGATTTTAGGTCCTAGTTATCTATATGTTAAAATTAATACATGTTTATAAAAAGAGATTATGAAATGTTGTTCATTTTATTAGTTCTTATTACAATCATGTCATTTTCATATTTATGTGATAATAAAGTGATTCCATATATAAAAATAGTTGATAAGAGAGGAATTTAATCGTCCAATAAATATTTTATTGTGTTTTAAGTAATTTTATAATATTATTTTTACCCTTAATTACACGATTCTCCTTTAACCATGGTAAGAAAAATAATTACCAAAGTTACTATTAATAATGACCATAAATATGAATATCCTATTAACATAATTTCGAACTAATCATTCAAAATTTGGAATCTATTTTTCAAAATTCCAATCATAGAATTTGATGAAATTATTTTAAAATTAAACACGTAGTAAAAAATGTGTTCTTAATTAAAACATAACAAATGATTGAAATGTTTTTACATATCAATTTTATGTAAAATTAATGGAAATAAATTAAATTATATTAAAATTTTAAAAAAATGTTTATTTTCTTACTTTTAAACCATTCAATAATATATTTTTTTCATATAAATTATTTTTATTAAAAAAAATCCATTTAAAATTTATGCGTATTTTCACATATCATAAATATAAGAATGTTTTGAGAAAAATATCAAAAATTTATCCAATGTAAAATTTTATTTCTTTCTTCCAAAGAGTAATTTAATCCTATAAAATATTATTTATAAAAGTTCCATTTATTAGATTTCTTATGGGTGTCATATTAAAAGGAGGTAAAGCTACATTTTAAAAAAACAATCTTCATTTATCTGAAAAATTAATTTTGTTCTCATATCATGTGTAAGATAAAATATATTGTTATATAAAATTAATAAATTGGTTAATAATATTCGTAAATACTAGTTTATATGCCCTTAAATAATACCATTTTTATAAAATATCATTGTTTAGTGAAACTCAGTATCGCGTACTAGGAAATCTATCGAGAAAGGTCACTCATCCATGTAACACTGTCAATGTTAGTGTAGTGTGTAGTGAATCCTTCCTTCGATATTGCATATAACATAATGCGAACATATTTTGTTTATTAATTGAAAAAAATCTATACACACTATATTGTGAAAAGAAATCTATCAAAAGAACTTGAAATTTTGTGCAACACAAGCCCATAATAGTGTTGCGTATATCATAATCTAATATAGTATTTCAAATAGAGAAATATAATCTTGGTTTATTGTAAAACACAATAATTAAAATAAATTAAAATTACACTATCTAATAAAATCTTGGGGTGTTACTTTCTACCCCCTTAAAATCTATTTCGCCCTCGAAATTCATCGGGGTTATAAATGGTTTACTACTTGAATGTTTCTTTCATAGAATCCAATATCATAAAGAGGAGTTCTAAAATATCATTTCCAAAAGGAGGGATATAAAAATAATGGATACTAAAATCCAATATTCACTAGGTTTCCAGATAGGATAATAGAGGTAGGTAGTAAAAATAAGGACATGGAAGAGAAATCTAACTTTCATGTTTTGATGGATTGTGATAAAGAATATGTTTTGAAGAAAGATAACTACCATAAACCATAAAACATCAATGATTTAAGGGACCATATAATTCATCAGATAATAAGGCACTTGGAAAATATTTTTTGTTTTCGAGATCTTTTCCCAAACGTTGAATAATTTTTCTTGAGAATAAATTATTACTTGGTTTTGGTATAATTTCTTCATTTTTCATAATTTGAAATAATTCCACTTCAACTCTTGTTTAATTAAATGTATTTAAATTTATCATTCTACATGTGTTAGAAGATCTTGTGATAGAAAGATAGTTCATTCCATCTGTCTAAAAAATGATAGAACATATAATTAAATATGAAAAATTCTACCTATAGAGAGATAATTCATTAATATAACAAACGTAAAATGGAAAATAACATATAATAACCATAAAGAGATAAAATAAAAATCCATTTAAAAATAGTAAACATCGTATGAGGTGAACTAAATCGACTAAACATTTGTCTCACATATCTCATTTAGCAGTTCATGGTTATCACATTCCAAACCTGTGAGTACCCTAATTATGTAATCACCTAAAATATGAATTACTATAGAACCATACTGAAAACATCAATTCTATGAAAAGATAACACATTCGACATACCAAAATCCCAAAAATTATATATACCCAAACCATTACATCAGTTTGTACTTATATTATTCATGCACTCAATGATACTATCAATCATTTCATTATCTCATTATAACTTCATTATGTACATATCATGTGCTTTACCAAAATATTTCAATAAGTTAACATTATTACTGCTACCATATTCTTTTTTGAAAACCACAATAGACCATTATATAGATATTACAATATTCCATAATACTATAAATAAGATTAAACAATAATGTTTTGAAATACCATTACATAATCACTTAATCATTCCACCACTTCATTTTCATACTCAACATCACCAATAGTGATCTAATGTGACTTCCCATTGTCTTATTTCTTAAGAGGATATTTATTTAAATCAACATTAACCATGGTATTATGGAATTTATTAGCATTATGCCTCATTTCCATGAACATATAACCCTATTTTGTGGTAGGATCACTCTTTTAAGATTTTTGTTTATTCATATTACTTCGGCAATAAAATTCACAATTACATTATCTCCCACACATAAAATATTTATCAGTTCCATTAAGGAAACTTCATCCATGTGTCCTTCCACACATTGAGCATTAAGCAAATCTAGTCTTATTTCCTCTATAATTTTTATAGTTTCCTTTAAATTTCATCCTTCTTTTCTTATCATAACCATTATATAGATGAGAAACTCCAATATCCCTTTTTTAAGAAGAATACGATGAAGAAACATGCTGGAAAATAATTTCTTGAACTCATCCCAATCCATTGAGTCAATGTTTTCTTATTGCATCTTTTTCAAGATAATTTTTCACCATAGATTCTATTTACCTTCCAAGAAATAAGTGCCCAACATAATATTTTCACGTTCTAAACAAAGAAGAATGAAAAATATCTTTTCAATAGTACAAATCCATTTATCTACAAAAAGTGGATCGGTCGTTCCACTAAAAGAATGTCTATGTTGCCTCTTGAAATATTCAAATGAATGTTGTTGCCACCATTAGTCATTTTGAATCATTGCAAGATTTATGGTCATAGAATCAAGATTCCTTATTATAGCTCCCTTAACATTTTGTTGTTAAGGAGGAATATCAATTTATTGGCCAATGCATCCTGAGTTAACATAGATTTGTTGGGATCCAGCTATTTTCTAAAACTCAAAAAAAATATTGTGGGAGTCAAAAATCATACTAGGAAAACAACATAGTCAAGGAGGAGCACCATCATTCTATAATATATTATGTTTAATTATTTGTTATTTATGATTGTTAATGTAATTTTGGGACTGTAAACTATAGTTATATTTACACTTTGGGACATCTCGAGACATACCATAGAAATATCTCTAGGGATCTCACTAATGTGGGTGCATTCTAGTTTCCATAGGTTAACTAATCCTTCACTCTGATACAATCTGTAGTGACCCAATCTTGAAGTACATGGACATTAAATTACTTTTATAGAATATATAATAAATGAAACAAACAAATTCCCAAGAACCATATTAGTTTAGTGTCTTCGGGAACTCGAAACATAATCATCTAATCCTGGTGAAATATCTTCAACATCTCCCATTAAGATAATTACCTTTTTCCCACCTAAAACCTTTCATTATATCATGGAGAAAATAAAACATAGAAATGGTGAACTCAAATGATAAGTAATGGTAAACATAGAGAATATAATACAAACCATAAACATTACAACATAAAAACATGAACATAAATTTTAAACATAAAAATCTTGAGCAATGACAAAAATCATGGAAGTGCGTAAGGCATTGATCATAATGGAACATTAACCATGATAGAATAACATTGGCATAAAACATTTAATTATGGAAATATATTAATTAAATAATATTATTTCTAAAGTATCTGAGTATTTTCTTCCAAGACCATTATAGTGGAAGAAGTCCAATACATAACCAGGTTTACTTGTCGTTCTAGCCCTCGATTACAGAACCCGATTTACTTTTAATTCTAGGCATGTCTATCTCATGGGATATAAATATTTATCAAATGAATTATAGGAAGATATAGGTCCCAAATATCTCATAATGAAATCATTAGTATAAGTTCCATAAAAAAATAAATCTTGCATCATATCATAACCCTTGAAATAAAATTGGATTTTAAACAACATGTCATCATAACGTAATCCATATAAGATAAATGGACTTCATAATGATAATTACATCATGAAAAAAAATCAATTCAAAGTAATAATTGGGATAGAAACATAACCCTATGTCATATTACATGTAAAATAGTTTTCATAAAATAATTGATCTTAATTCCTGAGGAAAATATCCATTATTCATTAAAAACGTTTTCTTTTCACAAAATGATGTGCTATTTTAAAAGAATATAATTTATTTGAAAATAAACTTGCAATATTGTAGAGGAATCTTCCTGGGAATAAGTCATTAAGAATAAATAAAAATAAATTCATTTCCTATAAGCTAAAAAAATTATTCTTATACTTATTCTAGAAAGGTAAAAAATTTCTCAGTTTGGTGATCAAAAAATAGATTCCTTCAATATAATGTAGTAAAAGTCAATAAATCGGTAAATTTTACTTGAAATATACATAGAAGAATGGTAAAAAAAATCAAATTTTTTTCATAAAACATGGAAATGGATGATGAAAATATCCTCATAATGTACTTACATATAAACAAACTTGGATAAAAATGAGATTTCAAAATTATCCCTGACCTTAGGTCTGATTTCTTCTATGTGTCCGAAACTCCACAACCTTGAAATTCATCTTTTGAATTTCCAATTTGGGAACTAGAGTTAGCCTTCTAAGAAGGCCAGAACCACTAGAATGTTACTAGTTCTTTTTATAACAGAAATGTGTAGGGGGTGGCAGAACTTTACGGCTTAAAATAGAGTGAAGAATAGAGGAAGGACATGTCCTTTCATAAGAGAGGAAAAGGTCACTTTAAGAAAACCTAAAAAATATTAATTTAGAATAATACCAACCCTGCCTAAAAGCCTCCAAAGTGTGTCATATTTGAATATGAGATGATTTCGTGTTGTAATCTCTAAATCCAATAAATTTTGGAAAACTTATTTTTTCAATTTAAGCCTTATATTTATAATTGAAACTTAGTAATTATATTGATTATTAATTTGGGTAATAACATTCAAAATATTTAATGGTATTGAATATTTACTTATGTGGTGTTAATTGACAAAAAATGGATAATTAATGATATTTTATTCCTTATAATTATCTATTTGTTATTTTTAAATATTTTTTTTATTTTTAAATATTTTAATAAAATGTTATGTTTATAAAATATCAATACATTCAATTTTGACCCTATTCATTTATTATACTTTAAAAAATTCACTCCTAAGATAAATTCGATCCAAAATATTAGATAGACTTATAAAGTGTATGTCACCTAGTAAATTCATGGAGAAAATTAATTAGTTCATATGATATTTCTTTTATCATTTTAAGACCATTTATTTGATATTTATATTAATAAATTAATTTCTATAACACTATTGTATCATCAGTCATGGTAATTATTTAATATCTAAAAATTAAAAATAAATTTTTTTGATGTTGGTAATACTTTTAGATTACCAGATACTACCTATAGTCTATTTTATCTCCTAGTTATCAATATATTAAAATTAATACACTTATATAAAAATTTATTGTGACACTTTTTCCATTTCATTAGTTTTTATTAAATTCATGTCATTTTCTTTGTTAACTGTCAATAAATTGATTCCATTTAGTGAAATAGACGATAAGGGTGCAATTTAATTGTAACACCCCAAGATTTTATGAGATATATTCCTTTAAATTTCTTTCATATATTTTGTTTTATGCTACGCCAAGATTATATTGTACTATACGCAACATCGTATTAGCTTGCAATTTACGTAACACTATTCTTGGCTCATGTTACATGCAATTTCAAGTTCGTTTGTGGAAATTATTCTACGAAACATTAAGTATAGATTTTGTTTAATGTATAAATGAAATAAGTTTTTATTATGTTTTACACAACACCAAACAAAAATTTCTCTACATGCATCCCTTACTTGGATTGCATTACACATAATCAAGAACTTCCTCTATAGCGTGTGTAGTACGCAATACCGAGTTTCACAAAATAATATATTATTATAATATTATTATGAATAAGCCATTATGAACAGTAATACCAATTTTTTGTAATTTTATGAAATTTATCTTTCAAAATGGACTTCATTTTTGGATTTGGAATATCGATATTATCCTAGGGTGAATTTTAGGTACTTTTCTGAAAACATTCAATTTTTTATGAATAGTGAAAACACTGGGTTACTATTTAAAAACCAACTTTTTATTTAATTAATTATAAATTTATATAAATTTATTTTAGGTCCATGCTGATACATAATACCAATATATGTTCAATGTAATTCATTTTATTCATTTTATAATAATTTTATATATATATAATTTTTATTGATCTTTTCACCGTCTTTTACACACCTCCTAGGAGAATTTAAAAATTTACATAAAACATAATTTTACTACTTATGTGAGTGTAATTTTGAAAATCTGAGAGACACGGTTAATATCGAGGAGTAAAATGTGATTCAATCAGATACATTTTTTTTGTGAATAGTAACTTCTTACTTTTATTTACCACGGTTAAAAGTAAATAGGGTAATTAAGGGAAAAAATGAAATTACTATTACCCTAACACATGTCCTAATTCTATTGGATAAGTGTAATACGACCAAAAACAAACTTAGGAATAAAATAATTCCATTACGGTCCATTTGGATTAGATTATGACATTTATTATTATTTTATCTAAAGAAGAGTAAAAATAGATAAAATCAATGATTAATAAGTAAAACATTTTCAATATAGGGTTATACATAAGATAAATTGGACTATAAATATTATTTATAAATCTAAAAATATTTCCTACATAATGGTATTTAATTTATAATTTTTATACAATAAATAATTTAATTTATTAATGACACAATGGTGATGCAATAATTACCTTATTAAAGAAATATTAACATAAATGATGTTATAAATACCCAAATAAATGTAATCTGAGACTTTTAATGAATTATAAATATTTTATAGGTTAATATGACATGTTATTAATGATTTAATTAACCTTTTTTGAACTAATCATTCTGATATAATTTTCACAAAAATCAATTACCAAATAGTGTCAAAATTGACTTAAAATTGATTATAAAACAAATATTATATTATTAATTGATATTCTATTATTAAAAATCAATGGATCAGCCAAAATACTTGTATAATAATATATATGATGTTAATGAACCAATTGGGGTTATATTGGTAGTTTATAGAATGTTTATTACCCATATAGTGTAAGAAAACAAGAAGACACGGTAAATGATAAATTATTTATCTTAGAGTTAAATCTAAATGATAAGGTTAAATTGGTGACCCAAACTTGTATACAACCTATTGGTAGATCATATTTTGACCAATCCCCACTTTATCATCGAGATAAGTCACTTTGGAGCCATTATAAACCGAATGTGACTTTATTATAGAATAATATTTTAATTTTTTCCTAAGGTGCCCCTCTCCTCCCTTATAAATGAACACATCATCCCTCTTCACTTTACACAACATTGAGCTAAAAATATCGGCCAAACCCAGACCATTTATCTTCTCCACTTCCCTAGAAACATTCTGAAGGTTCTGGTCTTCTTCAAATACCAACTCTAGTCCCATAAGAGGAAGCTTAAAAGAGGTGCGTCAAAGAACACATAATCTCTTCTACCGATTCATTCATGTCTATTTCTTCTTCAACTTCTTCTTCATTAGTTGTTTCATTATAATGTAATAACATAACTATATATAATATACTGATATGTTATTATAAATATTACACAAACACATTTCCCATTCTATCCATCCTACAGAAAACGAAATCACCGCGCGTGCATACTTACGGAATACCGTCTCCACGACGTGGTGTAATCAGTTTTTTCACCACCACCTTACTTGGATGGGTATAATGGTGTAATGAATAACTACATATAGTTATTATAAAATCATAATGATTCTGATATATTATATCATCCACTCCAATTCTGTTAAATAGTTATGGGAACGATATCATCGCTCGTGCGTACGTACGGATTACCGTCTCCACGACGCGTTGAGATTCATTATCCATGTTAACCACTCAAGAATGATTATAAGATATATATAATGATTAATAATGAAATATATGAAATGATAAAGCTAATGGATTTATGTATATATTTATATGTCATCTACTTACTAACATTCAAGTCAATAAGGAAACGAAAACACTGTTCATGCGTACATACGGCCTACCGTCTCCATGAACGGTGTATTTCATTTCATTTATATATCTATTATATATATATATATATTCTGAATATATATGATTTATAAATCCTGATTCACATTATGGATGTAATTAAATAATTATATATTTAATAATAATATCAAGAACAACAAGTCCAAACACGTACGATAAATAAAACGATTTTACCCAAAACGCTTCTTGAACATGGAATTTACAAAGGAACAAGTAATATAAAGTCATAAGTGAAAAATTTATGACATCATAACAATTAATATGATTCTATAATAAGTCAATTACATAATTTAAATCATTATACAACAGTTTTGGACACGTACAAATCATATCGGACCTAAGGTAAGGGATAACATTTCCAATATCGTTTAATCTGAGATTGTTTATTCATAAGTATTTACTGGGGTTATATTAATCATCCAGTTCCCTGTTTTCTAAAAATTGTTTCATGAATGTTTAAAATTATTTTCTACCCATTTTTGATTTTTATTACAAGGTATTTAAGGAACCTTTTGTTATGTTACGAGTTATTTTTTCTTTGACTTTTCCAACCAAAGTATGAGAAAAATGATTCTATTTAACTTATACGACATGAATGGATTTTTATGGTTTCATAACGCCTATTTTTCATGAAGTTTCCTCTGCACGATTCAATTACTATTTTCAAAAACATCATTTTATTTTAAAATTTCATTGCATTTTGTTAAAATAAAATGATTTTGAATAAGAAAGGATATTTTCCTCAAGAATTCATTTCTAGTGTTTTATCAAAACTGTTTTCCATCTAAGAATACATTTTTTAATATGTGCATATTTCAAGTATAATGTCTCTAATATATATATGGTTTTATTTTGTTTATGATGAAATTATATCCATTGTTTTATATGGATTATGTTATGATGGGATGATGTTAATGAAACACATTTTATTTATTGGGTTTGAATGAATGATTTGTGTTTATTTTGTGGCACACGAAATAATGATTTCATTATGAGATGGGTGGGACCTATATATACCTCCAAATTAATTGGGTAAAGATTTCAATCTCAAGAGATAGACATGGCTGGAAAGGAATGTTAATCTGGTTCAGTGATACAGGACATGAATGAGGAGTGAACTTGATTCAAAAAGGGTCTTTGTCCACTAAGATGGTCTTGGTAGCAATGCATTGGCTACTATGGAAATCATAACATGTTCTTAATGGTTGCCACAATTACAAGTTTTATTCCCATTATATTTTATCATGATTAATTTTTCTTTATGATTTATGCCTTACATACTTCCATGTTTTATGTCATTGCTCATGATTTTTATGTTCACATATTATGTTCATGTTTTGAAGGTCAAATGTATATTGTTGGATTAATTTTCTCCATGATTACCCTTACTGAGAATTTGAGCTCACCCTTTATATGTTTTAATTTTCCTAGGATATAAATAAATTTTTTAGGTAAAAAAAAGAGAGGAAGATATTTATGGTAGATGTTGAAGATCTTTCCCCTAGATTATAAGATTATACTCTGAGTTTCCAAAGAAACTAAACTATTACGGTCCGTGTGTTTCTGTTTTTTTATGTATTATGTATTCTGACAAAGTAATGTAATTTCCATGTACGTCAAGCTTTGGGCCTCTACAGTTGGTATCAAAGGGAGTTTTAGTTAACCATTGGAAACTAGGATGAAAAAAACATTAGTGAGATCCCTAGAGATATTTCTAAGGTATTTCTAGGGATGTCTTTATGTTTAATTGTAAGTAGATATTATAGACCAAGAATTATGGTAATGATATTAAAATTAAACCTATGTTGTTAGAAATTGATGTTACTCATCCTTGATTATGATTTTTTCCTGTCACACTATAATTTTTGGGTTTTAGAAAATGGCTACAAATAGGATGATTCATGATAATGAAGGATATGATGGACAGTAGAATGATAATATTCATGAGAAACCAAATGAAATTGGATTTGGAAGTCTACATATCGTTATAATGCCTAATCAGAAATCTCACAATATGATGAATAATCTCAACATTGAAAGTTTCTAAACTCAGCTAATAAGAGAAAGATGGAGTTTCATGATGATCATAGTGGAAAAAAATTTCAAGTCCCCTCATGTAAATTTTGTGGGAGTAGGCATCAGAGAGAATTTTTCAAAGGAAATGGAAGATTCTATGGGTGTGGAAAATAAGGAAACAATTCCAGTAATTGTAATGGACAATGATCAGTTGAAACCATGAACAGGGATAATGGTATTGCTAAGACATAAAAAATGGATAAATGTTTTAAATGTGGAGTGTACAGGCATTATGAAATCCAATTCCCTAAGGGATATTCTCATTAAGAGAATCAGAATGGCCTTATTGGTAGTATTTATGTTGATGATGATGAAGAGACTACAAATGATATGTGAGATGCAAGAATTGTTTAAGCTTGGTCAATTGTTTAAGAAGGTACTGGAATGATTACATGTTGATCAATAATAATGTTGTATAAGTAATCTCATGGTACTGTAGAATAAAGATACATCTAAGCATTGTTACATTTTTTTTTTCCTTACGTTTTTGAAAGTATATAATGAATGGTACCGGTAACCATGAAAGGTTATTCAAATATTTTTGGAAAGCACCTAATATGCACATAATGAAGGGCTAAAGAGATAATGAAATGTTTGATCATATTAATGATCTCATGACTTATATAAAGACAATGTAATAAGAGAAAGATAGAGTTTATGATGATCAAAGAGGAATGAAAGTTCAATTCCCCTCATGTAAATCATGTCAGAAGAGGCATCAGAGAGACTGTTTCAAAGGAACTGGAAGATGCTATGGGTGTGGAAAATAAGGACACAATTCCATTAATTGCAATGGAAAAGGATCAGTAAACACCATGGACAAGGATAATGGTATTTCTAAGACATAAACAATTGTTAAATGTTTTAAATGTCGAATTTACGGGCATTAGGCAAACCAATCCCCTAAGGGAATGTCTCATGAAGAGAATCATCATGGTCTTATGGGTAGTATTTATGTTGATGATGATGAAGAGACTACAAATGATATGTGAGATGAAAGAATTTTTTATTCTTGGTCAATGGTTTAAGAAGGTATTGGAATGATATCATGTTAATCAAGAGTAATGTTGAATAAGTAATCTCATGGTACTACAGAATAAAGATACACTTAAGGACTGTTACACTATTTTATTTCCTTGGGTTTTTGAATGTATATTATGAATGATACCAGTAACCATGAAAGTTTATTCTGATATTTTTGGAAGGAACCTAATATGTGAATAAAGAAGGGCTATAGAGATAATGAAATGTTTTATAGTATTAATGAGCTCCTGACTTATATAAGGACAAAGTGATATCATGGATTGAGTATATAGATTTTTTGGGATTTTGGTATTAGTGTTACCTTGTGACAGCATTCATGTTTTCACTATGGTTCAAGAGAATACATGATTATGGTATTCAAATGTTTGGAATGTGACAAACAGGATATTCTTATGATATATGTGTGATAAATGATGGGATTCAAATTCTTGGTAGATTAAATTTCTAGTAATTGTTTTTTTATACTATGAGCTTGGACAGAAGTATTTTGGATAAGACTATAGATTGGAATGAATTAATTTATACATAAGATAATATTGTTTAATTCTAGAATTTTTTTGATATTATTGCAGGAATGTTATTATAATGTAGTTTTAGAAAAAGGGATATCCTTCACGACGGGCGACAACCTGTCACGTCGGACAAGGTTGCGGGAATAGAACCCACAACCGAAGTGCGACATGCTTTTATCGCCTACCACTAGCCTAAAAGAAGTCCCTGGATAATATAAACTAGTTTTATTTTATTAATCACTATGATAGATGAAGTATAAGTCCATTTTAGCAACCATATATGATTAATCTCATCATAGATGGACTTATGTATATTTAAAAAATTGTACTAATTTTTTTCTTTAGAAGTAGATGGAATGACCTAACATTCAATCACATGATCCGGTAACATATCATGAATGATAAATTCAACGTCATTTCATTAAGTGATGAAGTGTAAATTGTTCAAGGCATGAACAACGGTGAGGTTATTCCAAAATCAAGTATGTATTTATTTTAATTCAAAAAATCTTCATTCATTTGGCAAAATGATATTGAAAACCAAAAATGTTGTCCTAGTTCTCTAATATCTAATGAATCATATGGAACCTTAAATCATCAAAAATTTATCTCATTGTGACTCTTGGATTTTTTCATAGCCCTGTTCTCTACCACTATCCATCAGAATGTGATGGTTAGATTTTTCTTCCATATCCATATTTCTACCTATGTTCTCCTATGTAGAAACCCAGTGATGAGTTAATATGGGTAACAATTACATTTCATAAATTACTATTTATAATTAAATTTTAGTACTCCTCTTGTGATGTGGGTTTCTATAGAGGAATATTTTAAGTAGTAAACAATTTATAACGTCGGCGAACTTCGAGGGAGAAATTCATTTTAAGGGGGGTAGAATGTAACACCCCAAGATTTTATAAGATATATTATTTTTAATTAATTTCATATATGTTGTTGTACACTACGCCAAGATTATAATGTACTATATGCAACATTTTATTATCTTTCAGTATACATAACACTATTCTTGGCTCGTGTTACACATAATTTCAAGTTCGTTTTTTCAAAATTATTCTATGCAACATTATGTATAGATTTTGTTTAATGTATAAATGAAATATGTTTTGATTATGTTATATGAAACACCAAACAAATATTTCAATACATTCATACCTTACATGGATTGCATTACACGTAATCAAGACCTTCCTCAATAGAATGTGTTGTACGCAATACCGAGTTTCACTAAAAGTGATATTATTATAATATTATTTTGAACTAGCCGTTATGAATAGTAATACACAATTTTTGAAATTTTATTTTCAAAATGAAATTCATTTTTGGATTCGGAATATCAAAATTTTCCTAGGGTGAAATTTCGGTATTTTTCTGAAAACATACAATTTTTTATGAATAGTGAACACATTGGTTTACTTTTTAAAAACTGACATTTTATTTAAAAATTAATTTATTTTATTAAAATTTATTTTAGGTCAAAATTGATACATAATAGTAGTATATGTTCAATGTAATTAATTGGATTCATTTTATAATAATTTTAGATATATAAAAATTTTATTGAACTTTTCACCGTCTTTTACCCACCTCCTAAGAGAATTTGAAAATTTTCATAAAACATAATTTTACCGCTTCTGTGAGTGTAAATTTGAAAATATGATAGACACTGTTAATATCAAGGAGTAAATGTGGTTCAATAAGATAAAAATAATTTTTGGTGAATAGTAACTTCTTACTTTTATTTACCACGGTTAAAAGTAAATAGGTTGATTATGGGTAAAAATGAAATTAATAATACCCTAAAACATGTCCTAATTATATTGTATTAGTGTAATTAGACAAAAAAACCTTAGGAGTAAAATATTTCCATATATAACCACTTTTATTAGATTATGACATTTATTATTATTTTATCTAAACAAGTGTTAAAATAGTTAAAATGAATGCTTAATAACTAATACATTTTCAATATAGGGTTATACATTAGATAAATTAGAACTTAAATATTCATTAGAAATATAAAGATATTTCCTACATAATGGTATTTTATTTATAATTTTTAGACATTAAATAATTTAATTTATTAATGACACAATGATGATGCAATAATTACCTTATTAATAAAATATTAACATAAATTATGTTTGAAATACCCAAATAAATGTAATATGAGACTTTTAATGAACTAAACTAATTTTATAGTTTAATATGACATGTAAGAATTTATTTAATTAACTTTTTTCGAAATAATCATCCAGATATTATTTTCACAAAAATCAATTACCAAATAGTGTCAAAATTGACATAAAATAGTTTTTAAAACAAATATTATATTATTAATTGACATTATATTCCTAAAAATATAAGGTTCAACCAAAAGACGTATATAATAATATATATGACATTAATGAACCAATTGGAGTTTTATTGGAAGTTTATAGTATGTTTATTAACCATATATTGTAATAAAATAAGAAGACAGGATAAAAGTTAAATTATTTAACTTAGAGTTAATTCTAAATGATAAGGTTAAAATGGTGACAAAAACTTGTCTAAAACATATTGGTAGATAGGATTTCAACCAATAACCACTTTATCCTCGAAATAAGTCACTTTGGAGCCATTATAAAATGAATGTGACTTTATTATAACATAATATTATAAGTTTATCATAAGGTGCCCCTCTCCTCCTTTATAAAAGGACACATCCCCCCTCTTCTCTTTACAAAACATTGAGCTTTAACGATCTGCCAATCCTGGCCTATTTCTCTTCTCCAGTTCCCTAGAAACATTCTGGAGGTTCTGGTCTTCTCAAAAGTCCAACTCTAGTCCTTTAAGAGGAAGCTTAAAAGAGGTGTGTCAAAGAAGAGGTAATCACTTCTACTGATTCATTCATGTTTCTTTCTTCTTCAACTTCTTCTTATTTAGTTCTTTAATTATAATGTAATAACATAAGTATCAATAATATACTTATTTATTATTATAAATATTAAAAATCTCCATTTCCACTACTATCCATCCTATGGAAAATGAAATTACCGTGTGTGCATACTTACGGAATATCGTATCCACACCGTGGTGTAATCTGTTTTTCCACCACCACCTTACTTGGATTGGAATAATGGTGTAATGAATAAATATATTTATTTATTATAAAATCATACATATTATGATATATTATATCATCCACTCTAATTCAATTAAATGATTTTGGGAACAATATCATCGCTCGTGCGTACATACAGATTATCTTCTCCAAGACGCAATGAGATTCATTCTCCATGTTAACCACTCAAGAATGATTATAAGGTATATATAGTGATTAATAATTAAATATATGAAATTAAAAAGATACTGGATTTATTTATATATATATATGTCATCTACTTACTTCTGTTCAAGTCAATAAGGAAAAGAAAACATCGTTCATGAGTACGTACGACCTACCATCTCCATGAACGGTGTATTTCATTTCATTTATCTATATATTATATATATATATAATAAATATATAGGATATATAAAACATGATTTAAATTCTGGAAGTAATTAAATCCTGATATAAGTAATAATAATATCAAGAACAACAAGTCTAAACATGTACGATAAATAAAATGCTTTGACCCAAAACGCTGATTTAACATGGAATTTACAAAATAACGGGTAATATAACGTCATAAGTGAACAATTTATGATATAATAACAATGAATATGATTATGTAATAAGTCAATGACATTATTTAAATCATTATACATGAGGTTTAGATACCGACAAAGCATATCACACCTTATGGTAATGGATAACTTTTTCAATCTCATTTTTATCAGAGATTTTTTATTCGTAAGTATTTAATGGGGTTATATTTATCATCCATGTCCATATTTTTAAAAAATGGTTTCATGAATGTTTAAGGCCATTTTAACCCATTTTTTTCTTTTACTTCATGTTATTTAAGGAATATTCCTTTTTATTATGTTACGAATTATTTTTTTTTGACTTTTTCGGCCAAAGTACAAGAAGAATGTTTTTATTTAACCTATACTGAATGAATGGATCATTAAAGTTTCATAATGCCTATATTTCATGAAGTCTACTCTGCAATATTTCATGACTATTTTCAGAAAAATCCTTTTCTTTTAAAATTTCATGTCATCTTGTGAACATAAATTTTTTTTGAATAATAAAGGATATATTCTTCATGAATTCATTTCAAGTGTTTTATCAAAACTAATTTACATCTAAGATGACATTATTTCATATGTGTATGTTTCAAGTATAATGTCTCTATGATTTAGATGGTTTTATTTTGTTTATGATGAAATAATATCCATTTTTCATATGTATTATGTTATGTTGGGATGATGATTATGAAACCCATTTTAATTATATGGTTTGAATGAATGATTCATGTTTATTTTGTGGCACGCGAAATAATGATTTCATTATGAGATGGGTGGGACCAATATCACCCTCCAATTCATTGGGTAAAGATTTATATCTCATGAGATACACATGGCTGGAATGGAATGTTAATATGGTTCAGTGATACAGGACTGGAACGAGGAGTGAACTCGATTCAAAAAGGGACTTTGTCCACTAAGATGGTCTTGGCAGCAATGCCTTGGCTACTAGGGAAATCATATCATGTGCTTAAATGTTTCCAAAATTACATGTTTTATTCCCATTATATTTTATCATGATTAAAGTTTCTTTATGATCTATGCCTTACGTACTGCCATGTTTTATGTCATTGATCAAGATTTTGATGTTCAAATATTATGTTCATGTTTTGAAGTTCAAATGTATATGGTTTGTTTTATTTTCATCATTCTTACTCTTACTAATCATTTGAGCTCACCCTTTATATGTTTTATTTTCCCCTGGATATAAAGAATGGTTTTATGTAAAAAAAAAATATAGGAAGATCATTATAGGAGATGTTGAAGATCTTTCACCAAGATTATAAGATTATATTCCGAGTTTCCAAAGACACTAAACTATTACGGTCCTTGTGTGTCTGTTTTTGTTATGTATAAAGTATTCAGAAAAAGAAATGTAATGTCCATGTACGTCAAGCTTTGGGTATCCATATTAATCATCCAATATGATATTTAAATATTTTAAGGAAATCGTATAATATTACTTTCACCCTTAATTACTCGATTCACCTTTATCTATGGAAATAAAGAAATTAATAAAGTTTCTATTTGGTGTATGGGTACAGAATGATTTATTTGGTGTTTCATATTACATAATCCAAATGTAGTACATTTATAAATTGAACAATGTCCATACTCATAATAGTGTGAAATGAATTATATCAAAATAAATTGAAATTGTGTGCATCACAAGCCAAGAATAGTGTTTCGTATAATGCATACTAATATGGTGTTTCATGTAGTGAAATCTAATCTTGGTTTAGTGTATAACACATTACATAAATTAAAATAAAAATAATATATATCATAAAATCTTAGGGTATTACATTCTACCACACTTAAAATAAATTTCTCCCTCAAAATTTTTTGGGGTTATAAATTTTTTATTACTTGAACGATTCTTTTAAAGAAACCCACATCATAAAGAGGAAATCCAAAACATCATATAAAAAAGTAATGTTAGAAGAATAATGGTTACCCCAATTCACTAGTCACTATGTTTCCACATAAGAGAACATAGGTAGGAAGTGAAAATATCGATATGGAAGATAAATCTAACAATCATATTTCGATGGATAGTGATAGGGAAAAAGGATTGGAGAAAGTTGATTACCATAAATCCATAAATCTTCATTGATTTATGGGAGAATCTGATTAATTATATTATAATGTACTTGGATATCATTTTTGGTTTTCATGATCCATTCCATAATATTGGAGAATTTTTCCTGAGAATAAATACTTACTTGATTTTAGTATAATTTATTCAGTGTTCATTCCTTGAAAAATTTACACTTCATCTCATATTTAACGAAATGATGTCGAATAAATCATTCTTGAAGTGTTATAAGATCATGTGATATAATGATAGGTCATTCCATATGTCTAAACAGTATGATTAGATCATATTATTAAATATTCAAAGTCTACCTATACTGAGATAATGCATTAATCTAATAAACATAAAATGAAAAATCGAATATACTATCCATAAATGGATTACATTACAATACATCAAAAAGTATAAAACATAGTAAGAGGTGAATTAAATCTAATTAACATTTGTCTAACATATCTCATTTGTTAGTTCTTGGATTTCACATTCCAAACCGGTGAGTACCTTAATTATGTAATCTCATGAAACCTAAATTACCATATAACCTTAGTAAAAACATGAATGCTATCAAAAGATAACTATTTACACATACCAAAACCACAAAAACTATATATAGTCAAAACATGATATCACATTTTCCTTATATCAGTCACGAGCTCATTTAAACTATCAAACATCTCATTATGTCACTTTCACATCATTATGAACATATCTTGTGCTTTCTAAAAATATTTCAATCAATTTTCAGGGTTACAGCTACCATATACTTATGGAAAACCATAATGAACCAATACATAGATATTTCAATATTCTATAATAATATAAACGTGATTCAAAAACAATATTCTTAAACCCCATTACATAAACACATAATCATTCCACCACTTCGTTGTCATACTCAACATCACCAATAGTGATTTCATGTGACTGCACTTGTTCTTTCTTCTCAAGAGTTTTTTCATGACTATCCTCATAAGCACATGGATTAGGGGATTATTTATCATAATTCTTCATTCCCTTGCACTTGTAACCCTTATTTGTGGGAGGTTCACTCTTTGGATCTTTCTATTTATTCCTATTACAATGGTAGAAAAATTCATGACGACCTTCATTCCCTGACATAAAACATTTATCAGTCCACTTAAGAAAATATACACCATGTGTTCTTCTATAGTTTGATAATAATAAAAATATAATCTAATTTCCTCCATAATTCTTATAGTTACATTTGAATTAAATACTTCTTTTCTTACCATAACCATGAGATAGATGAGAAACAAGAATCTCCCTTTTTTCTAAGAAGAATACAATAAAGGTAAAAATTGATAAATAAGTTCTCAAACTCATCCCTATCCATGATGTCAATTTTATCTTGTTGCTTCATATTCATGATAAATTCCACCATTGATCCGCATTACATTCCATGAAATAAGGTCCCAAATTAACATTTTCACTTTATAAACAATGAAAAACGAAAAATATCTTTTCAAATGTTAAAATCCAATTATCCACAACTAGAGGAACAATTATTCCTCTAAAATAAGGTTGAATTTTCCGTAAGAATGATTCAAAGTAATTTTATTACCATGTTTGGTCATTTGGAATCCTAGATGGATTTGTGTTCATTGAAACACGATTATTTATCAGTGCTCCCATGTCATTTGGTTATTAAGGAGGACAACTATTGTACTTCTCATCACATCTAGGGTTAACATGGTTTCTTTTGTTTCTATATATTGTCTAAAACCCAAAAATAATAGCGTGAGAGGAAAAATCATACTATGAAAAAAAAATTCATGGGGGAGTACCTTCAATATCTAACATCATTGGTTTAATTCTTGGTTATTTATGATCGTTACAGTAATTATAAGACTATAAACTATAGTTAGACATAGCCTTAGGTAAATCCCTAGACATACCATATAAATAATTCTAGGGATATCACTAATGGATCTGCATATTAGTTTCGAAAGGTTAACTAAAACATCGCTCGAATTCCAACTCTAGTGACCCAAGCATGATGTACATGGACATTACATTACTTTTAAAAATTAATTAATACATGAAAATAACAAATCCCCATGGACCTTATTATTTTAGTGTTTTGGTAAACTCTGAACGTAATCTTTTAATCTATATGAATGATAATCAACATCTCCCATAAAAATCTTCACCATTGGTTTTCCTTCCAAAAACCTTTATTTTTATCCTAGGTAAAATAAATCATAGAGGGCGTGATCTCAAATTTTCATTAAGGGTTAACATGGAGAACATAAAACAAACCATAATCACTTGAATGTAAAAACATGAACATAAATGATAAACATAAAAATATTGAGCAATGACATAAATCATAGAAGTAAATTAGGTATTGATCATAAAGGAACCTTAACCATGATTGGATAACATTGGAATAAAACTTGAAATTATGGAGAACTAATAAAAACATAATAAGATTTCCATAATATCCAAGGCATTACTTCAGAGACCATGATAGTGGGAGTAGTCCAATAATGAAATGGGTTTACTTATCATTTTAGACCTGTATTACCAAACATAATTTACATTTCCTTCCAGCCATGTCTATATCATGAGATATAAATATTTACCCAATGCATTTTAGGGAGATATAGGTCCCACCCATCTCATAATAAAATCATTCATACATTTTCCACAAAAAATAAATAATTTATCATGTCATAACCCAATAAATAATATTGAATTCTTAAACATCATTTCATTGTAACATAATCCTATTAGGATTAATGGACATCTTAAAAATTATTCCTGTAATGTCTTGGATTTTTACCCTTTATTATTTTAAATATTATATAGATTTATTTTGAGACTGGGCACAATGAATGAACATCTTTCTGAGGTCCAGTGTGCCCAGAATGGTGGTTTGAACTTTTTAAATTTAAGTGAGTCGGCGCTTATGCGCGGTTGTGGTAGTTTCCAGACGGATTCCGAAATTAAAAATATAACTGCACCGTTGAATCTGGGATGACGACTTTTCCTAAGAACGACTCTAACCTCAACCGGTGCTGGTCGGCTACAAAGGTTAGTTTTGGGCGTTTAAAAAAAAAGGAAGCACTTTAGAAGGAATAAAATAAATTAATAATTTATTTTATTATTTTAAAACATTTCCTTTTTTTGAGTAGTGAACTAATCCTACACTATAAATATGTGTTTATGGAAAATTTTCAGGGTCAGCCTCATAACCATGTGAGTTGAGAGAGATAGAGAGATTTATCTTGGAGCATGGGTGGAGGAGGACGTGTTGGCGGACGTTGACGACGTGGGCAATCAAAGCCCCTCATATTTTCATGAATCACTTCGTAGGACACATCGCAACAATCGATCTTTAACCAGTTTCAGGTAGGTGTTTTTTATTTCAATTTCTTTTCCCCGTTTTTGAGTTTAAACGACGAACGCGGATCAACCACGAACAAGTTGATCCGAAGATTCGTACTTTCTTGCAGGAGGGTTTTATTTGGGATGATTTTGGGGAGATAGTCCACGATTTTTTATTTATTTTGATCTCTCCTCCATTTAAAACTATTAACGCGAGCGGATCAATGCCGTGACGAATGAAGGTGGAGGTTTGATAGTCGATTATTTTATTGGACTTCCTCCCGCATTCTTTTCTCGCTCGTTATTCGAATTCTTCACGTGGTTAAGAAGAATGGATCATTTCACATCCATTACATGACACAACGATCACAAGTCGATGGTTCGACACCGCAACGACCTTGTGGAGGTGCGGCGACGATGGAGGATGATGAATCAGACCAGATCTGGATAGGGCGTTCATCGAGAGTTCTTCGTGTGGGAAGATCAAAACACGTTTTCGGAGCCGATCAGAGGTCCGAAAACACCGGAAGCGACTTCGGGGTTTCGAGGCGACCAAAACATGGATGTTTTGTGGCGATATGACAGCCGGATCGATGATCAGAGCACCACGGGAGGTGCGCCGGCGAAGGGCGTCATTTCTGGAAATTTCTAGAATATAAGGTGAGTACTTATAAAGAACACATCTTGTAGTACTTGTGGTGGAGGCTACGGTTTGGGGGTCAGAGAAGAATCACACGGCGTGTGACCCTAGTCACATGGAGTTTTGGACTTCTCCCGAAGCTCGGCGTGTACTTTGGGTAGTACACGGACACGGGATGATCTACACAGTGTCAGGTGGCATGACATGTACAGCATGGCAGGGGAGGCAACGCGGGGCTTAGCGTGTATCTCTTGGATATAGGGGCATGAGATGGAGTACAAGACCGTGTACTCTATCACATGGCCAGGCGAGGCCAGTAACGCGGGTTATCCCGTGCACCGATTACACGGGTTGGTGTACATGGGTTGATGACCATGTATGGGCACATGGACAGATTACACAGAGCCAACCCCAGATACCCAGACACAGAGTGTACATCGTACTACACGCAGTGTACTTAGTTTTTCCTACACGACCAACCTCATGACATGGGCCATTGTACATGGGCAGTACCCAGGGTCAGACAACACAGTGTGTAACCTTTCTACACACCATATACGTTTGCTGAAAACGGCATGGTCCTTTTGATCACCATATTTTGGACATCATTTATTTGGGTTAGTGCCGATTATTCTTGTTCCCCTAAAGGCCATGCATTATTCCCTCACGCATGATTATGATCCCTTTAGCAGGACTTTCTGTGATAGAGCCAGGCACCCATTCGAGAGTCCCAGATCGGGATTCTCTATCCATTCCTGACCCTAGGTAGAGTCAATCATCGACGTGAAAAACCTTACCGGGCGTTTATCCTCTTCCTAGATGGTGTATCACCTAACTGGTGAATCTGGATGAGTCATGGTATCCGCCATGGCTCTGGCAGTGATCCTCATCTGTGTATCGTGATCTTTCCCACTCAAGAGTGTCTCTCCCGTAATGAGTGCTTCTATCTACCGTAACCTTTCCACTCAGGTGTGTGTCTCACATAATGAGTGTATCTATATCTCGTGACGGTTCTCGATGAACAGCACTTCTCGGACGGACGTCATCAGAGCTATAAGACTCATGGAGTGTGTTCTCCTGGAAAGAGTGCATCGAAGAATCATCAAACAGAATCTGTAAAGGTGGTATTGGGTTGTGTGATGTGTCTCTAGACTACAGTTCTTGGTTTTGAGTATATATTGTTTTTTATATATGTTCTGTAGACATATATTGTGAATAGATAATTTTACCTTTACATAGTCTATTGATTTCTGGTTTTCGATGTCCTCTACGGAGTATTATTATACTCACGCCTGCATGGGCTTTGCCCGCATGTCTGGTGTCTTGTACAGATGAGCAACCTTTTGACAGAGTCGAGGGTAGACCAAGATAGGACCGAGGTTTCTGAGTTCCCAACAGGCCAAGGAATTCCCACGTCTACGAGCGATGTCCCTGTAACATTGGTTCTTATAGGTTGGACTCTGCAGTTTTCAAACTCTTGTTTTTGGTGGGCTTATATTCTGGCCTAGTTTACATTTTACAGTTCTCTACATTTCTTCGTACTCTATTGGTTGTGTTTATTTGTATGCATGCATTTGTTTTCCATAGTGGTTTTTACATTTTAGATTTTTGGGGGCTTAGAGATGTGTGCGTGTGTACAGGTACATAGGAAATGCCTCCCATGATATTAATATGCCTACATAGTGCTAGTCACCAGACCCTAGCCTATTGGAGGCGGGCTTGGGGAGTCACTGCACGGGCCCCAATGGGACGGGTCGTGACAATTACACCATGAAAAAAATCAATTCTAAGTAATAATAGTGACAAAAACATTACCCTATGGCTTCTTATAAGGAAAATAATTTTGATAAAACACTTGAGTTTAATTATTGAGGAAAATATCCTTACATCTTTAAAAATGTTATCTTTTCTAAAAATATTATGCAATTTTAAATGAAAAAAATTTAGTAGAAAATAAATATGAAATATTATATATTAATATTCATGGAAATAAGGTGTTAAGAAGATGTAAAAAAATCTTTCATTCCATATAAGATAAAAACACATTCTCCTCGTACATTTACCAGAAAAGTCAAAAAGACACTCAAATGGTAAATAAAATAATTTTTCCATCCGAACCATGTAGTAAAAGTAAAAAATGGGTAAAAATGAATTTAAATATTAATTGGAAGAATGAAATAAATTTTATTAAACCATTTTTATAAAACATGTACATTGACAATGAATATATCCCAATAAAATAGTAACATATAATAAATCATGGATAAAATTGAGATTGGAAAATTATCCATTACCTTAGGTCTCATTTCGACGTTATGTGTATGAAACATCTCATCCATGACATGCCTCCTTTGATTTTCCTCTTATGGCATGGACCTATTCTGAAGTCAAAATAAGAATATCTCATATATGGGGCTTCAAGAATTGAAAACATATCCGGATTGGGAAGGGATACTTGTACATTGTCCTGGGAAGTAAATAAGAGTTCGACTCTACCTGAATATCTAGAAATATTCGACTGAAGCTAGGAGTCCTAAGAATTGAATAATGGGATATTAAATTCGATATCTTCTCACAATGACTCAGCTCAGCTCAAATCTGTCTTAGATTACATGATTTAAAGAAGGTATATTGACACCCAAATATTTTGAATGGAATTGCTTCATGCATCAGAATTCATCTAATGAAAGACCAACACTCTCTAAGTGGTGAATAGGGCCTATATGAAAGGATATAATTTGAGGACATCATGGAATATAAGCTCCAATATTTCATCTACTTTATTGTCAATGATCACATGATGGAGGTCAAAGAGGAATATGAATACAGGACACCATTCTATGAGTTATGCAAAATTTTTGGACTCTCTTTTTCTAATTGAAGTATTGTACAAAAGTAAGTGAATCTATCCTCTGATTCAAATGCCTAAACACAAGTGAATAAGGGTAACAAAGGGATAGGAAGAGGAATAAAAAATGAGGAATTGTCAAAAAATAATTATGGAAAAAAATTGTATTATAAAACGAGCCCCTCCTACTATTCCCAGTACCTCTTAAGTTGTATTAGTGGAGTAGGAGGAAGAAGCTATAGAAGAGGAAAAGTTGGCTACAAAAATTTCCCAAGGTATTTTCAATATTATAATTCAATTCCAATTTAGGAAACATTGAATACCCTAGTGGCTTGCAACTCTTCTATATTCTTTGGTATGAATGAAAATTCTGCATGTTTTTTGCAATCTAATACTGGATTGCACTGCTCCTCTTAGGTGAAAAACTAATCTGAACTCGGACATGATTTCACAGCAACATCTTGTGGAACAAACACTAGTTATAGGGATCCAGAAAAGGCCATATGAATAAAGGGAAAATGTGCATAAAATAGTGTTTACACTCCAAGTGCTGAGATGCATGTGCACATAGAACAAAACCTCACTGATAAAGGTGACAATATCATTCCCAAGAAAAACACTACATCTACTAATACTGATTTCTCAATGAGTACATGCCATAACTCACCTAGAAAGGAACCCAAATACATAATAGAAGATTATTATTGCACTCAAATGGATGGATCTTCGAAATAGGATGATCTGACTACTACAGTTGGTCAAAAGGAACCAATTTTTGCTCATGATTGTCAATTAGAAAAACATGGAAAAGACTACATACAATGAAAAGTATCATGTATAAGTGTTATAACAGGTGGGAATAAAAAGGGAGATCTACCCCCAAATTCATGTACAAATAAATATATATTTTCTAAACTATCAAGGAGTGAAAACCCATTAAACTTCCACCTTGTTGCATTGGTTTATTTATATTAAAAAACCTATATTCCAAGGAATTGATGAACCAAAAATCTACTACTCTCTAGGAGTATCAAGTCAAGAAAATAGAGGTTACACTCTAATTGTCAGCAATAGTACATCTAGTATTTCTAACACCTTATGGTTCTTTTCACACAACTTTATATCTAGTGCTCTGGTCTTCATCATAGATCAAAAAATGATCTCTTGTGAATCTTTCACCGATAATTATCAATTATTATACTCATTTGTTTATGATATGAAAAACTATCAAGATAGAATATTACTTTAGAAAATCATTGTTCTCAATAGACATGTATTACATGATCCTTGGATTATCCTTGGAAACATTAATGACATATTGTTGCCCAGTGAAAGAATGAGAGTTGTTCGTTTTACCCTTTCCTCAAAGGAATTCAAATCCTGCATTGAAAACATGAATTCCACTAAGATCAACCTAGTGGTAGAATGGTATACTCGGTATCAATGGCACAACACTGAAATTGTTTCTAGAAAACATGATCGCTGTTTATCTAATGACAAATCTCTTGAGATATTTAATGATATATGAAGTATTATTGTGCCAAAGATATACCCTGATCATCATATTATTCTTTCCAACATTACCAACAGGGTGTGAAACCCATGGTTGCCTTTCAGATTCAACAACACCTGGCCCTCTCACAACGATATTAACAAGCTGATAGAAAATTTTTGTGCATCTAAAAATTATGGTCATGATTTTTATTCTTAAATCATGAGGTTAAAGCACTTAATCTATAATCTTATGAGCTGGTGAAAAAATAGTTATCATAGTATGTAGAATGAAATAAATTATGTGGAGGCACAACTCAAATGGATTCAATGTGAGACCACACACTCTAATTTTGAAAGAAACATGCATTATGAAATTGTCCTCTCCTCTAAGATGAAATCACTACTCTCTATGAAATATAATCTTTAAAAAGAGACGTTTAGGGTTAAATAGTTAATATATGGAGATAGAAACTCCAAATTATAAAATTATCTTCAACGAACTAGGCTAGCCTATAGACCTCTCATGTTATTGATAGATGGTGATATACTTCTTGAAAATGAGGAATCCTTTTCCGAAAATGTTGTTTCTTATTTTGAGCATCTTTTTAATGGTCCCGATTTCAACAATGGCCTCAAAGATGGAGTCATCCTTTACATTGTCAGTGATAATGTTAATAACAAGCTCATGTGTAGTCTAAATTATCTAAAAATTTTGCGAAGCGATTTTCAGCCTTAAACGAGAAAG
Organism: Viscum album; assembly: GCA_963277665.1. Classification (NCBI taxonomy): domain Eukaryota; kingdom Viridiplantae; phylum Streptophyta; class Magnoliopsida; order Santalales; family Viscaceae; genus Viscum; species Viscum album. The sequence continues at coordinate 961,837,636 of OY728133.1, read as the reverse complement.
TGTTCCGGGTCTAGATGGCTTCACCAATGCCTTCTTCCATGCCTACTGGGAGGTTATATAACCCGATTTTTTTAGAGTTGTAATTATTTCTTCTTTATAGGGGTTCTACATCGTATCATCAATGCTAAATTCCTTGAACTGATTAAAAAAGTTGAAAATAATTTAGAAATACATCAGTTTAGATCCCTTTCTCTCATCAACAATTATCACAAAATCATCAATAATCTTTTTGCGAATCATCTCCCCATTATTTCCAGGAAAATCATTACTTGGAACCAATTTGGATTTGTAAAAGATGATATATACAAGATTTTATTATTACTACATTATAATGTGTCAACATTCTTAAAAAATCTTGCAGATGTGGTTGTATTGCTCTCAACTTTGACATCATGAAATATTTTTTCACCATTGATAGGAGCTTCATTTTAAATGTTTATCGCAGTTTTGAATTCTGTAACATGTTTGTTGATTGGGTTAAAATTCTCTTTTCATATGATCATATCCTTGTTCTTATAAATGGCTCCTCTAAAATATATTTTACTTGATAGAAATGTGTGAGACAAGGCGATTATCTCTTCACCATTCTTTTCTCCATACCAGACGACTATATAAGTAGACCTCTCACCGGCATGATGGATCAGGGAAAGCTCAATTCTATCCACACCACTATGAATTTTGTTACCCACACTCACCTATTATATATTGGTGACGTTATTATCTTTTTTTAAGGTACCAAAATAAACATTCAGTATTTTAAGGCAGCCATCACACACTATGGGGAGGTTTCTATACAAACTATAAACCGAAGAAAATCATCGATATACAACAGTAAAAATTTTCCCACTTGGAGAAGATCAAAAATCATCATGGGCCATGGGATTAAGGAAGTATCATTTCAAATTCATTATCACAATGTTTCTTTATTTTGGGTAATACCTAAGAATAGTTACTTCAAAAAAATTGTTGATCAAATTCAAATGTACAGATCTACATGGAAATGAAATTCTCTCTATATGGCAGGCATAATCATCTTGGTGAGACATATCATTGTAGATAAACTTTTTCACTCCATTTTGATTTTTAAATGGCCTATCTTACTGACAAATATTCATACCATGTTTATCAGGAACATCATTTGGAGTGGAAACATTTTGGTAAAGAAATTAGTCATTGTTTCTTGGAGTAAATACTGCAAACCTCTTGACAATGGGGGAATGAGAGTAAAGAACATCTTGTTCTTTAATTAGGGTCTACTTGAAATGTTCACTTGGAATCTTATCAGAAGAGACTTGATGGACCTTAGCTTTCTCTGAAACAGATTCATTGAAAAATTAAAGTGTCACCACAAATCACATATATGTTCTTCTATTTGGTCTGCCATCAAATAATCTTATAATAGTATTATGTCTCACGCAAGATGGATTTCTTACAGGGAATCCTCTTTGAAATTCTGGATTGACAACCTGACAGGACACCCTCTCATATCCATTGTTGATCCACACCATGCTCTTATTGACATATTTGTCTCAATTCACGACTTATTATAATGACCCGACCTTAAATATTACATAACAGAGGACCTCTTCCAGTATAGGTTCTAGATAATAGACACAAACATAAAAATTATAAGAGTTGTAGAAAAAATAAAACAAAGAAAAATTAAAACATTATGTGCGCTAACACAGCAAGTGAAGAGAACGCCATTAGAAAACACCGCGTGACCTGTGGAAAAAAATTTAAAATGAGGGGTGAGCACAAAAATTCCAAGTAAGGGGTTTATGAAAACCATCAATAAATTGAAATAATTTTTTTTAAATAACCATGAGAATACATATTGAAATAAATTTAGAAAAACTCAATTATAAATTACATATGGCTTAAAAATAATAGATCAATTTAGAAACAACTTACATTTAAACTTTTATGAAACATAATCCGGTGTCTTTCTTAAAATAATATGCAAGCTTCAAAAATTTATTTTTTGCGGTTACCTGAATCATTGATGGTTGTCTGGACCTACCCACTTATAGAAGGATGGGTTCACCCCGCAATGAAATTCAATATTTACAACGATATAGGACTATATTTTATAAAGATCATTTTTATGCATGAATTACATATATATATTTTCACTATAGTTTTCAATTATTGATAAAACGCATCAATTTAATAAAATATGAATTCGAACTTATTCTTATATATATACATACATTATATATATATATACGCATAATAGGTTTTATGTAGTAACACGTGTGAGTTTGGTTACAACCAAAACCCTTATCATAAATTTTCCATGTATTCAATACACTTTCCATTCTTATAAATGACTGATCTTATAAAAATAATCATAATAATTAATTATGTAACTCACGTAGAATATGATGTGAACTATTTAAAACATAACACTTCCAATGATGTACATTTATTTATTAAATTCTGAGATTAAACCATAAAATTTAATTTGAACCGTTATTTTATTAAGGATGAAATATATGTCGACATAAATCCATAAATGCATGGCCATGTATATATGAAAACACAGTGACCAAAATGTCAATAAGATGTGAGGACATATTATTCAGATTTTTGTTGAAGCATGATTATAAATTAAAAATAAAAATATAACCATCATAATAACCATATGATCAATATATACATCTATATAAAACACACATTTGAACATGAAAGTAAATATTAAACCTCTTACACATATTTAAATTAAACATGAATGGATAAATATAAATAATTCTTTAAAATGAACTCTCAAAACTAATGAATAGCCTCCCTAACGACAGAAAAAATAAAAGTATGGTTATGATATAAATCAAATATACATATCTTATTATTATTTCATAACACACACACTTCAAATATATGATGATTTAATCAAAAGGTAAATAGATAATTTAAGAAAAACAAGAACTAGATGTTAAATAAATACACACATACAAGATATAATTGAAAATAATAATAATCCCATTACATAAGTTTTAGATTTAATATATGAGACATAATATATTTAATCACACATATATATATATATACTAAAAATAATTAGTTATATATGTGTATATATGTATATATACACATATATAGATGTAAAAACCATTGTTTGAAAACTAAAATACACCATTACTTTGGTTTGGATCAAATGGTGGATTGAGCAGCGTAATTTATCAAACAGAACGAAAATGTTGTTTTTGGAGGAATATGGTCATATATTTTAACCATTAAGGAGAATTCCTCCAAATTTATATAGGGGATAAATAATACTAAAGCTTCCGTGTGATGCTGAGAAATAAAATATTATTTTAAAACTAAACAAATGACCAAAAATAAAATATCGGTAAACATTTTTTATTTTATTTTTTCTATTTCGTTTTTTTAATCCTCTCATTTTTTTCATATTTTTGAAATGTTTTGAAATCATCTCATTTTTACATTTTTTTTAAGTTTATAATATATTTTATCTTTCTGTTTTGTCTAACATTTCAAATCTTTTGTTTGAAACAAAACCACGCAATCATTACTTGTTTTTTAAATAATCTTTTTAAAACTATTTAGTTTTTATTAGTAGTTCATGTGGTGTTTTTAATTTTTTTTATAATTTTCAATATATAGTTTTTTAGTTTTACAAAAATGGAAATGAAATTCATTTTTTATAGTTATTTCAAAGCATTTATTTATAATCCTACTTTTTAACCATTCACTCTATGTTTCAGTTTGGTTCTTTGCTTTTGGAAATCTATCATTACTATTATATATTATTATATTTGGAATCAGATTTATTTATTTCATTTTTTTATAATCATTTCACGTCATTATAAATTTATCATTATTTTCTTTTTTTTGGTTTTATCAAAACACGTTCACTTTTTATTAATACTTTGAATATTGTTTTTTAAAATTATCAAATCATTTGTTTTTATAGAAAAATGTTGTACTATATATATAAAAATAGTTATTGCATTTATATAATTAAATCACTTTAGGTTATGCATTTTTTATTTAACCTATATTAATATACAAATATTTTATTTAAATATTAATATAGTAATATCTATTTATAATATCAAAATTTTATAAAACATGAACAAAAAATAATTTCTTATATTTATAAAATATATTGTCTTTTAAAAAAATATTTTACACTTTATTATTATATTATTATATATTCACAATTTAAATTATTTTTTCTAATGTTTTAGCACATAATTTTTTTTATTTAATAAAAACAATATACAAATGTTTAAAGCAAAACGTCTAATATATATATATATATTTGTCTAAAAAATACTTTAATTATATATAGGTATTATTCATATATTTTTATCAATTTCAAATATATATTCCTTTTTTAATAAAAATTTAAAATCACAATTTTTAAAAAAGAACACATATATATAGGTTTTTTGTATAAAATAAGTAATCACAAGAAGTAATTTATAAATTTTATGAAAATAATGTTATTTAAAATATTCTTTTAAATAAAGGAAAAAAACATATTTTTTATTATAAATTTGAAAACTATTAAATTATAATTCATTATATGTATTATAATAAACTTATAATCAAAAACAGGTGAATTGATTTATTATTTTTAATTAAAATCATCTTTAAAATATAATAATTTTGATTTAATTATAAATCAATTCATTCAATATAATAATTATATAATAAAACTATGTTTATAATTTCAAGGGTGTTAGATTATTCTCCCCTTAAAAAGAATTATGGCCTCACAATTCATTTCATCGAACTAAGAAGAATTCTGAATTTCCATATTCATGATTAAGAAACACTGGGATAGTTGAACCTCTAAACCCGATAAACGTCAAATCTCCAATGTTGTCCAGATTGTTCTTATGATACCAATTATAAGGATCTAGCCTTACAGATTACATAAAAGATGACATTTTTCTTATCTAGGATCTGGAGAATATACAAAAACATAAGAATTATCAGAGTTTCAACAAAAATAGAATAAACCAAACAAAAATACGATGTGCGCTAACAAAGCATGTGAAGCGAAATTGTAAGGAAAAATCTTCTTGACCTATGGAAAATCATTTTAAAACGAGCGGTGAGAAAAAAAATCCCAGAATGGGGCTTAAGAAAAACTATAATAAATTCCAATAAAACATTCTTTTAAAAATAACCATGAGAATACCTATTAAAATACCTTTCAAAAATATTATATTAGAAATTAGATCATCACTACAATAAAATAAACATTCCATCTGATGCTTATATATATATGTATATATGTATATATATGTACGCATATTAGATTTTATGTTGTATCACATGCAAGTTTAGATACAAGAAAAACCCTTATCATAATCATTCCATGTATTCAATACTCTTTCCAGGTTAATAAATGATTGATCTCAATAAAATAATCCAAATAATATATTATGTAACTCACATATAATTTGAAGTGAATTATTTAAAACACAATACTTCTTATTAAATACATGTACTTATTAAATTCAGAGTTTAAACAATAAAATTTGAATAAAACCCATTATTTTATTAAGGATTCAATGGATGTTTATGTGATTTCATAAATGCGTGGCCATGTCTTTATTAAAACACAGACCCAAAAATGTCGATAAAAGGTGAGGACATATTATTCACATTTTTCTAGATGCATGATGATAAATTGAAGATAGAATTATAAACATGATATTTACCTTATCATCCATATATACATCTATATAAAAAACAAATATGAACATAATAATAAACAGTAAATATCTTACACATATTTAAATTAAATAGTAACTGATAAATATAAAAAATTCATTAAAATCAACTGTCAAAACTATTGAATAGTCACCCTTACGATAGAAAAAATTCTTCAATGGTTTCGATATATTCAAATAAACATATCTTTTATAATTTTATAACACACACTTTAAATATTTGAATCTTTAATCAAAAGGTAATTATATAATTTAAGAAAAACCAGAACTGCACGTAACATAATTACAACCTTAAAGATATAATTTAAAATAATAGTAATTCGCTTACATATGTTTTTGATTCAATATTTGAGACATAATCCCATGACTCATATATATATATATATATATTAAAAATAATGAGTTATACATGTGTGTATATAATAAACATATATAGATGTAATAGCCATAGTTCGAAAACCAAAAATACATCCTTACCTTGGTTTGGATCAAATGATGGATAGAGGGAGGAATATGGTTGGGTATTCTAACCAATATGGAGGAGTTCCACAAATTTATAAATGAGATAAATCATATTAATGCTTTTGTGAGAAGCTGAGAAATAGAATCCTGTTTTATAACTGAACACAGCCCCAAAAATAAAATATCATTAAACATTTTTTATGTTATTATTACTATTTAGATTTTTTAATCATCTCGTTTTTTTCACTTTTTGAAAATTTGTGCAATAATCTCATTTTTACATTATTTTATGATTAAAATATATTTTATCTTTTTTATTTTGTCTAACATTTAAAATCTTCTATTTGTCACGCTACCAGGCAATCATTGCTTGTTTTCTAATCTTTTTTAATGAATTTTGTGCGTATTAATAGTTGTTTTGGCACTTTTTTTTGTTTAACATATTAAATAAATATGTTTTTATTTTTTCAAAAATGAAAATGAAATTCGTTTTTTTATAGTTAATTCAAATAATTTTTTTATCATCCCAATTTTTGTCCATTCACTCAACATTTCACATCTGTTCAATGATTTTGGAAATCAATCATTATTATTATATATTATTATATTTGAAATGTCATTTATTTATTTTGTTTTTTTCTAATCATTTCACATCTGTGTAACATTACCATTTTTACTAATTTTTTTGTTTTATCAAAACACGTTCAATTTTTTTAAAACATCATAATTTATTTTGTAAATTATCATATGATTTTTTTATAGAAAAAAAATTAAACAATTAATAAAAAAATTATTATATTTATATAATTAAATCACATTAGGTTATGCATTTTATTTATTTAACATATATTCATATTTAAATCATTATTTAAAAATATTAATATAATTATATGTATTTATGAAATAAAAATTATATAAAACAAAAGCATAAAATAATTCCTTATATTTATAAAATATATTATCTTTAAAAAACTGTTAAACACTTTTTTATTATATTATTATATATATAAAGACCCAAAAATGCATTAATGAAAATTCCTCTTAGTCTATTTAAATTTCTTCTTGTTGTTATGTAAAACATATGGACTTATTTGGTTTTATGTTTCAAGATTTTAAAATACGGTTATGAATTGCGATTGTTGTTAATATAGTAACTGAATAGTGATCATATGATTATTAAAAATATTAGGATTTAACAAATCCAATTTACACAGACAAAGAAAGTGATGGCCTCATCTAGTAGACTATCCCCATACGAATAACGTTTCTGAGAGCTCAGAAAGTAGGTGGGGTCATAGGGCATTGCTCTTAACCAAGCCCAAGCTGAGCATGAACACGTTAATCTTGAGAAAAACTTACTACGGGAGGAGTGGATGTTAATAGATATTACGACACGAGCGATGATATCTGAGCCACCCCGATACATTATCACCATCGCAGACCTTTCCCTTCGGTCTTATGGGGGTTTTATAAGGGTTTTTTCTACAATACCCTATCACTATGATAATGTAAATTATTTTTCTGTTTATAATGTGCATTCATTTTGTTATTATTACTTTGTAAATACTTTTTAAAACAAATATAGTATTTTTAGTTAATATTAAATTAGGAAATCTATTTTGATGAATTAATTAATTTGATAATTAAATAATATTTTAATAAAATGTTATTATTATTTTTAATTATTTATTATTAAATAAAAATTATCTTATAATTTAATGAATGCAATTGTAACTTTTATTATGGTTGGAAAACTGTTTTTGTCAAAACCCGTGAATTTTCGGTAAATGTTGTTATATTTTTTAAAAGTAAACATTAACATATTTGTAAAATTATTTAGTTAATATGAATATTATATTCAGAATAAATATGTCGATATTATCCAATGTTGAAATTTTCATAATTTTTTGAGACAGTCGAATATTTTGGTAAAAATTAAATACCGTATAAATATATAATGTGTTTTATGACATCATAAAGACCCGATAGCATTGTAATAAAATAATATAAACATTATTTTCGGCCAATATATGTTTTTCCATTAATATGATTTGATTTTATGTTTGTTTTATTTATTTTACAAAGCATTAGTGGACCATTTAATGCTTAAAAAACATTTTTTTCTTTTAAATTGTTTTCCTTGAGAGTGTGACTCACGTCCACATAAGAAACACTATTATTTTAAGATGTCCGGCCATTGAAAATATAATATATTGTTTCAGAATACCAATTTTAAAAAACCATGGTCATAAAAGATGGGATGGTTTTGATTATGAGTATTTTATGGTGAGGTATCCCAAACCAAAAAAATAAAGAATTCCCTTTACTTTACTATATACACTCATCCAAGATCTAACTTCCTCTTCAATAAAAGCCTTTGGAACTATAAAAGACCCTTCCCTACTCTCCATAGAATCCTCCCAAGGTTCTCCAAGCTCCCAATATGCATCTCTCAAGCTTCTCCCATGATTTTGGGGTAACACTTCCAAGAAAGGGATTTATTCCTTCCTCAATTTTGTCCAATTTTAAAATTTTGTTGTTATTCCCTTTTTTTTTAAATGAAAAATGATGGGGTATTATTTTTAACCTCCCCCATACTTCCCTATTTATTTTTATATGATTCGATAACCCTTTATCTCTAAAAAAATTCCCCCCATGTACACATGTTACCATGCTGAAATTCCGTGTGGGATTTCTCTCTCGTCATTACGATCCATGTTGTTATTTTGAATTATGAATATAAATTAAATTACCTTTGATGGAAAATGTATCTATATGACCCCCTTACTGTCCATTTCATGTACATATGATGAGACCTGTATTTCCCTCTAATCAACAATTTTAATGAATCCTTATGTCACGACCTTATGCTGCTGAAATTGCACCACGTTTTTTCAAGCCAATATCATTGTTTAGTGAATACCATACCCATGTATCTATCAAGGGTATTCAACTTTATGCACATATACATATTGACTGGTAATTTCATGTATTTATTACACATTACAAAATCATAGAATAACTTATGATGTTAATTAATTCTATGTTATATGATCCATGTGGAACACTTAGGCCGGAAATGAAATGTTTATGAAGGTTGTTCCGTGATAGCACTCCAGTGCATTGGGTAATGTATAGTTTCATGATATGTCTTTTTAAATGATTATTGAATCATTATAATTCATGTTCAATTAGGTTTTACTCATTCTTCATTTGTAAGGAGGGTTTACTCATGCTCCATGTGCGATCAGCCTTGGCTCATGCTATTTCCATGTTAAATGTTGTTGCCACATTTCCATGTTATGATTATCATTCTATATCATGCCTTTATGTTTATATTTCTCTTATTCACCAATGATATGCCTATTGACTAACATTTATTGTATTTATCATGTTATTCCATATTTATTCACTTACTGGGATTTATAGCTCACCCGTTTCTTATGCATGTTCTTAGGTTATCCTAGGCAATGCTAAGTACTAGGGAATGCATTGGTCATGTAAAGGATGTTTTCAATAATTATGTTTTGTTATTTGGGATCTAAGTTGTTATATAATATTCCTAAGCCCCGAAGACACTAGATCAATCGATCTTTCATGTTGTATCGATTGAATATTTTAGGTAATAAATCATTTTTAAGTGTGTAATAAAAGAGAAGACTTGTTATAGTTGGTATTGGTGGGTAGGTCTATTTATTATTGGGATTAGGATTAGAAAACGCATGTGAATCCTTAGAGACAATACTATGTACAATAAAAACATCCCTATGTTTAGGTGAGTATTGATTAAGTGGTTTATCAGGAAAATACATCCCTATCTAGATACTAGCATGTAGAGGCGGCTCTGGCAAAGATGTATCCTAGGGGTAAAACCCGAAAACACCACATTGAGATAGACTCGAATTAGAACTGAAGCACAAAAAAGAGCCTTGCTGCACTCTTGGTTATGAAACTCCTAGGGGATATGCTTGGGTAAATTCACATGCATCATATAAACCATTATTAAGGGACCAAAAAGGCCCCTAAGAATATATTTTATAAAATAGATCATGAATATCAAATATTGAAGCCTATGGATTCATATGTTATGTAAATAAAAGTTATTTACAAGTCATTAGTTTTGTACATCTATTACCCTTTATGTGTTACCACTATCATTCCTATTATTCCAGCCAATGACCAGTAATAGGAGGACTCAGACTAAAATCCAATGTGAAGATTAATATGATGACTCTTCTAATGAGATTCCAAATATGATGGGAGTAGTAATCATGAAATTTTTCATGATTCTCACTCAGTTAACCCATGATTTGAATATAAATATGGGTCTATTTGAATGTTCATCCGCCCCTAAGAATGACCATGTAACTATTGAGAGCTTCATGAGACAAAGGCCTCCTACTTTTAATGGATAATCTGATCCCTCAGTCATCGAACAATGTATCAACTCCATTGAAAAGATCTTCTCCATCCATCAATGTTCTAAAGAAAAAAAGGTTCTACAGGATACTTATCGTATGGAGGGTTAAACTGATCAATGGTGGACGCTGATAAATAATACAAAGGTTGAGGAGGATATCGAGGTTTTTGAATGGAAGGATTTCTAGAAGTTGTTTTTTGATAAATATATTTCGTGAAGCCTCTGAATTAAGATGGAATGGAACTTCGTATCCCTCAAGGAAAAATAAAATGAATCATTTGGAGAGTATGTGGAAAACTTCACAAGGCTTTCATGAAACACATTTTTCATTGTCGTTACACACAAATGAAAGGCTGGACAATTATTTGGTGGGATAAACATAGCTTACGGAAAGCGCATACTATCCGTGAATTTTGAAACAATGAGGATATTATCTGATGTGCCCTCAAGGTAGAAATGGAGATCATAGAATATCAAGGGTATCCTGGAGATAATAAGTTTAAGGTGGTCTTCAATGCTGTCAGTCTGATGGGTAAATCCCACTGTTTTAAGAATATCTAGCACCCATCTTTCTGAAGGAGCATAATGAAGCACCCTAGAAAATGCCATAAGGTGATGAGGAAATGTTTTAGGTGTGGAAGAGAATGAATCCTTGAAGTTAAATGCCAACAAGAAAAACATGCGGCTACAAAAGAACTGATGAACTCTCTGTTCAAATCATAATGCATTGATCTTTTCTACGTCTTCATTGATCAGTGAAATCTTGAAAATTAGTTCCCTTACACATAGGTTTTCAGAGGCAACCAAGTACCTCCAAGGCAGCAATGGAGTGTTTTTGTTATCACTACTGCCGATGTGGACCTCGAAAACAAAAGGTGATAGGTACACTAGTTATTAATTCATGAATAGACAATGTACTTTTTGATTCAGGTTCTAAACATTATTTTATATCCAAAAAGATTAGTAGAACAATCCCAACACCACAACAAATCAAGTACGTAAAGAGGTCAGTGAGTACAGAAAGTGGGGCAATCATTGCATCCCATGAATTTAACTCATCCCCGATATAATTTATGGATTGAATTTCCCAGAAAATAAAATCATAATCCATTTGATGGAAATTTATACAATTCTTGTCATATATTGGAACTCCTTATATAGAGCCAACATTAATTGATGTGAGAGGGAATTCACTCTCTATATGGAGAATCCACCCCTGATTATATACATGTTCAAGGAGGAAGATGCATCTTATTTAGCTCCATCATCTAAATTGTGGATATTAATTACCTTTGAGAACTTTTATCTAGCTCATATGGTTGAGTCTATGGAGGAAAACATCCTTGAATACATTCCTATTGTGAGGGAATTTTTTGAAGTGTTTACCGAGGAATTACCTAGTCTTCCTCCTAGAAGATCTGTTGAATTTGCAATTTGATCTAATACATGGGGCATTTCCAATATCCAAAACACCATATTGAATGGATTTTGTGGAGCTTGAGGTGCTGAAGAAACAACTATAGGAGAATTTTCCTAAAGTGTTTACGTGTCCATGTGCTTCATAATGGGGTAAACCAGGCCTCTTCATCAAAAAGAAGGATGGGTCAATGCACCTTTTCATCGATTATCGCGAGATTAAAAAAATCATGATAAAGAAGAAGTATACTCTCCCATGAATTGATGACTTGTTAGATCAGTTGCGTGGAGGACAATATAGCTCCAAGGTAGATTTATTGTAGGGATATTATAAAATAATTGTGATGAAGAATGATATCCCCAAGAATGTTTTTCATAAAAGAAACATGCACTATGAATTCATAGTAATGCCTTTCGGACTCACTAATGCTCAAAAAATTGTTATGGACGTGATGAATAACGTCATTAGGTATTACCTAGACAATGTTGTGGTAGTATTTATAGATTATATTCTGATATACTACAAAACCAAGGAGGATCATGAGGAGAATCTAAGAACTGTACTTGAGACCTTGCGGAAGGATAATCTCTCGGAAAAGAACAACAAGTTTGAGTTAAGGTTGAAGGAGGTCTCATTCTTGGGAAATATCATCACAATAAATTGTATATGTGTACATCCCTCCAAATAAATTCAAATGAGGGATGGTCGACAAAAACATCAATAAAGGATATCTGTAGCTTCTAGGGATTGGGTGGATATTATCAACGATTTGTGAGAAATGTCTCACTATTGTCCAACCCTCTTACCAAGCTAACTCAGAAGGGAGTAACGTCTTCCTAGAGTGATTAAGGTGAATAAATATTCAAGGATTTTAAAAAGTGGATTATCACTTCACCCGTGCTCAATTTACCCACAAGTGGAGAACTTTTTGGGTAATTCATGGATTCTTTGAAGAAGGTCTTGCATTGTGTGTTGAAGAAAAATGAAAATTTCATTGGCTATGATTCAAGGTAATTGAATTTTCATGAGAAGAATTATCCAATACATGATTTTGATTTGGTTGTGGTAATATTCACTTTAAAAATTTGGCGGAATTATCTCATTGGGTTAATGTGTGAAATATATACGGACCCCAAAATCCTAAAATACATATTCACACAGAAAGAGTTGAACATGTGCCAATGAAGATGGTTAGACCTTATCAAATACTATGATTTTTCAATCAATTACCACCCTGGGAAAGTGAACAAGTTGGAGGATGCTCTGAGTAGAAAGGAACCATTGATTCTAGCACTGATGAGATTTGAAAATGATCCAATCTTCATAGATTTAATGAAGACAGACATGTGAATCATAAATAAGGTAACATCATCAATCCTTTCACAAATTATTTCTCAACTATCTCTTTCAGAAAATTTAAAGGATACTGTAGAGGATGATGTGGGAATTTAAAAGAAAGTGGAAGCTATTTGGAACTAAAAATCCTCGGATATCAATATTAATGAAGAAGAATTGTGAGATTTGGGAAAACACTATCTGTTTTATCATGTCCAAAGCTGAATAAGGAACTTTTTGATGATGCACAAATTTCAAATTTCTCCATTCATCCAGGAAACACAAAGATGTAGCGAGATCAATGAGAGTATTTTTGGTGGGATAATATGAAGAATGAGTTTGCTAAATTTTCATCAAAGTGACAAATGTGTCAGCATGTGAAGGATGAGAGACGAAATTCTAAAGGTATGATGAAACTATTACCCATAACAACATGTAAATTTTATAACATCACCATGGACTTCATCCTCGTACTTTTGAAGAAATCCAAAGGTAATAATGAAATCTGGGATGTTGTGGATTGCCTTATAATGTATGCACACTTTATTGTAATTCGGGAGGATTTCTCATTGGATTAACTACAAAAGATATATATTAGGGAAGTGGTTAGGATGCATGGAGTACCACTATTTATTGTATCCGATTGAGATCCAAGATTCACCTCTATGTTTTGGTAGAGTCTTCAACATGGTCTGAATACTGAGCTGAACTTCAACACAGCTTATCATCCTCAAACTGATGTCCAATCTGAGAGGACTATCCAGAAACTTGAGGATATGTTGATATCATGCTCAATTGAAATTAAAGGTGTATGATATCAACGTCTTTCTCAGGTTGATTTCTCCTATAATAACACTTTCCGCTTGAGTATCCAAATGGAACCATATGAATCCCTTTATAGGAAATGTTATAGAACACATAGTGTTGGGATTAAGATTTTGAGTGGAAGCTTCTAGGACTGAAAATTGTCGAAGATATGTTGGAGAATGTGAAAACCATTCAACAACATATCAAGGCATCCCAGAGTTGACAGAAGAGGTATGCATTTAACAGTCGATGGGACATGGAGTTTAAAGTCAGAGATAGTGTATTTCTATGAATATCCCCATGGAAGAAGGTCATGTGGTTTGGATAGAAAGGGAAGTTAAGTCCTTGGTACATCGTCCCCTTCGAGAAACTTGATCTTGTCGGGGTTATGGACTATTGACTAGAAAATCCACCAACCAAGGACAATGTACATGATTTCTTTCATGTATTCCTATTAATAAAGTACATACCATACACTTCACATGTACTCTCTTAATAGGTACTACAACTAGAGTATGATATTTCATACAAGGAGTAACCAATGAAGATCATAGATCATAGAGAAAACGTTCTATGAAATATGACAATGCCCCTCCTCAAGGTGTTGAGTAAAAACCACATGTTTGATGAAGTGACGTAGGAATCGGAATAATTGATGAAGCAATAATTCCCACATTTGTTTCATAGTGGAAAATGAAATTTTGAGGGGGAAATTTCTTAGAGGGGGAAGATTGTAACGGCCCAACAATTCATTATTGGAACTTCCTCTTGGTCTATTTTATTGACTTCTTATGGTTATGTAAAACGTATGGGCTTATTTGTGTTTATGTTTTTATATTTTAAAATATTGTTATGAATTGTGATTGTTTCTTATATAGTCATTGAACAATGATCACATGATTAGTATAAATATAGGGCTATAACAAATCCAATTTACTCAGACGAAGGATGTGATGGCCTCATCCAGTAGACTGGCCCCATATAAATCCCATTTTTTGGAGCTTTGAAAAGAGGTGGCTTCATTGGGATTCTCTCTTGAACAATCCAAATATAACATGAATAGGTTATGCTTGAGCAGAACTGACTACATGAGAAGTGGATGTTAATAGAAATTACAACCCTAGTGATGTTATCAGAGCCACCTCAAGAGTCAGTCACCATCGCAAACCAAAACCTTTGGTATTATGTGGATGTTATAAGGGGTCATGTAACAAGACCCTAGCAATATTACTATGTTCATTATTTTTTAATAAAGAATGTGCATTCATTTTATTATTGTTACTTTGTAAATAGTTTTTAAAACTCATATAGTATTTTTAGTTATTATTCAACTTAGAAATATATTTTGATGAATTAATGGATTTTGGAATTAAATAATTTTTTAATAATATATTATTATTATTATTATTAAACTATTATTTAATAAATATAATTTATCATATAATTTTATGAATTTAATTTTAATTTTTATTAAGGTTAGAAAACTATTTTGGTCATAACACATGAATTTTCGGTAAATGTGGATTTTTATTTAAGAAGTATAAATTCACATATATATATATAATTATTAAAATAATATTAATATTATTTTCGGAATCAAGATGTCAAAATTTTCTGACGGTGAATTTTTCATAATTTCTTGAAAAAGTCTATTATTTGGGTAAAACTTAAATACAGTTTGAAAATATAATGTGTTTTATGAAATCATAATGCTCTAATAGTGATGTAATAAAATAATATAAAAATTAATTTCGGCCAATATATGTTTTACCATTAAGATAATGTGATTCTGGGATTTTTTTGATTTATTTTACGAAACATTAGTGGACCCTTCAAGGAATATAAAAAACATTGTCATTTTAAATTATTTCCCTTGAGAGTGTGACTCACCTCCACATAAGTAACAATATTATTTTAAAAAGATCATCCATGGGCCTTATAAAATATTTTTTTCCACTCCCGTTTGTCAAAAACCATGGGCTTGTTTGTGGTTTTTATTAGTTCAATGTGAGGAGTCCGAAACCAAAATAATAATGAATATCCTCTCCTTTCCTATATAAATCCACCCAATTTCTCACTTCCTCTTCACTCAAAGCCTTTGGAGTTCAAAAAACCCCTTCCCTCATCTCTCTTGAATCCTCAAAAGGTTCCCCAAGCTCCCAATAAGACTCCATCAAGCCTTTCTCAAGCATTTGGGGTCGCACTTCCAAGTAAGGGATTTAATCTTTTCTCATTATTTCCCAATATTAATTAAGTTGGTATGCTATTTTGTTTTCAATTAAAAATGTTGGAGTATTATTTTTCACCTCTCCGTTTTATACCTATTTATGTTTAGATGATATGATACAGATTTCATTCTCATTAATGCCTCCCATGTACACTAGTTACCATTCCGAAATTCCGTGAGGAATTTCTCTCTCATCTTTTACATCCATGTAATTCTTTTGTATTATGCATCAAAATTCCTTTACCTTTGTTGGTACATGTATATATATGACCCCATTACTGTAAATTTAATGTATATATGATGAAACACACATTTCTCTCAAATAAACTATTTTGATGGATCCTTATTTCACGTCGTTATGATGCCGAAATATCACCGCATTTTTTCAAGACAAGATCATTATGTAGTGAATACCATACCCAAGTATCTATCATGAAAATTCACCTTTATGAACATATAAATATTGAATGGTACCTTCCTGTATTTATTAAAAATTACTTAATCATGTAATAACTTATGATCTTGATTGATTCCATGTTCTTTGATCAATGTGACACACTTAAGCGTGAAATGAAATGTTTTAGAATGGTGTGCCCTGATGGAACTACAATGCATTGGTTAATATATAGTATCATGATACGTCATTTGAAATGAGTTTTGACTAATGATATTTCAATTTCAATGAGGGTTTACTTGTTCTTCATGTGTAATGAGGGATTAATCATGATCTATGTGCAATGAGCCTTTGCTCATGCTAATTCCATGTTAATTGTTCTTGCCACATTTCCATGTTATGATTGTCATGACTTATCATTCCTTTATGTTTATGTTTCTATTATTCTCCCTTGATATTACTATTAACTAACATGTATTGTATTTCTCATTTTATTCCATGTATATTCCCTTACTGGGCATTATATCTCACCCTTTTCTTATGACTATCCTCAGGTTATCCCATGCAATGCTATGTAAGAGGGAATGTAGTGGTCATGTAAAGGAAGTTTTAAATAAAGACGTTCTCTGTTTTATGTTTTAGGCTCCTATGTAAAGTTCCTAAGCCCCAAAAACACTAGACCTTTCAATATTCCAGGTTGTATTAAGTGAGTGGTTTCTGTAATAAATCATGTATAAGTATGTAATATAAAGAAGGGTTGTCATAATATATTAAAAATTTATATGTTTTTTCTAACATTTTGACACACCATTTTTTTATTTAACATAAAAAATACACATATGTTTAAAATAAAACTTCTATTAAATATATATATGAATAAAATCATTTATACATATACATATATATATTAAATTGTTTTATAATTTTTAAATATATATTCATTTTTTAATAAAAATATCAAATCACATTTCAAAAAAATATACATATATGTACGTTTTTTTGTAGTAAAATAGTTATTCACTTTTATAATTTAAAAATTTTATAAAACAATAGATATTTAAAATATTCTTTAAATACGAGAAAAACAATATTTTTGAATGATAAACATGAAAAATAAAATAATAAAAATGAATTATAAATATTATTATTAACTTTTATTCAAAAAACATATAAATTCATTTATTATTTTTATTGAAATCATATTTAAAATATTATCATTTTGTTTTAATGATAAATCAATCCATTCAATATAATATTTATATAATAAATATAAGTTAAAAGTTTTGGGGTGTTACACTTCTTGACCCTATCTAATATAGAGATGTATTAAAATCATAGTAAACTATTTAGAAACAACTTCTTCTCACCAGATAAGGACACTCTACTCTAGGAACGTACTCAGAGTAGAGCTCTTGACTCTAAATCGTACTACCACTATAATATTTTGAATGACAGTGATTTTTCTTGGATTAAAATATATGACATGTCTTGGATCAGACCGTCCTTAAAAACCTTGATTTTGTGTCTTGAACATCACAAATTACATAATTATGACTACTTACAAGATCTTGGCATTGTTCTACATTCCGGATGCAGGTTTTGTAATCTGCATAGGGAGGTCATTTCCCACTTGTTGGTATCATGTGCCACTACATCTGGTATCTATAATGAACTATAATAAATTTTTAAAATTTATATCCTAGAAAAAATTCATATTGTACCTCTTGTGAAATAATTTGCCATAGCTCAAGCCTCTCCTCAACTCAAACGATCTTTTTTGGCCACCGTTGCAGAGCTTTCTCAAGTCCTTTGGACAGGATGGAAGAACATCATGTACACAAACTCAAGATTCTATCTATAGGTGGCCTTAGTCCAACTCTTTACAACTTCTAAAGAATCTAATTTGTTAAAAACCGGTCATTTATACAATATGATGCATGAATTCACTATTATAAAGATAATTAGTTTGTAGGTTAAATATATGAAGCCATTGGGTTTCTTTGTATTTTTTTGGTATGCTCCCATACAATGCTAGATCAAAGTCAATGTTGACAGAGCATCCAATGGTAACCCCAGACATACAGGCTGTGGTGCTATCTTTAGGGATCCCAATGGAAAAGTCCTTTTGTGTTTTTTAGTAAGTGTTGAATTTCATACAACCTTGAAGCTGAAATGCTTAGTTTTATTCATACAGATCGCTCCACATGACACAATGGTATGAGCAACATCTTCCTTGAATGTGACTCCACCACCGCGGTGTAGGAAATTAAAAATGGAGTAATTCACATTGTGTAGTAACTCACTATGAGATGGATGGACTACCACACATTCTTATCAAGTTACAACTTCATCATCACACATATATGTTGAGAACCCAATACGGAGGCAGAGAAGCTAGTTAACAAAGGGTTCAACATAAGGCATACATGGGTTACTGGTATTACTCCTGATCTAATTCCCCTTCTAGAGAAAGACTATAATAAAATACCGTCTTTCTGTCTTCAGTAACTCTTTTTTGTTTAATTATTATAAATCATCTTGTACCTTTGTCGAGGATACCATTTAAAAAACATAGTAATTCTATTAATTTTTATTTTTGGTAACAAATTATAAATATTTAATGTTAATGAGTATTTACTAATGTGGTGTTAATATAACATAAATAATTACATTATGTTATTTTATAACTTATAATTAGATATTTTTATGTTTTAAATATTTATTTAATTTTAAATAATCTAATAAAATGTTATGGTTATAAAATATCAATTGTGACAATATGGAAACTATTCATTTATTAGACATTAAATAAAATCAAAACAGAATATAAATTTTAACTGAAACATAAAATAAGAATATAAAATTTCATAGTCACCTATAAAATTTATGTAGAACATTAATTAGTTCATATGATATATCTTTTAACATTTCCAAAATAATTTATTTGATATTTCAATAAATAAAATAATTTCAACATCACTATTTTGTCATTATTAATGGTAAATATTTAATGTCAAATAATTAAAAATAAATTTTTATGATGATGTTAATTATTATATATTCTTATGGACTATCTGTAGTCAACTTTTGGTCCTAGTTATCCATATATTAAAATTAATACACTTGTATAAAAAGATATTGTGACAATTTGTCCATTTCAATAGTTTTTTTACATTCATGTCATTTTCATAGGTAATTGGAAATAATGTGATTCCATTTCAAAAAATAGAGGATATGGGTCATATTAAATTCTTCTATAGAATTTTTACATGTATTAATGTAATTTTATAATATTATTTTTATAATTTATTATTTGATTCACCTTTAACCATCGTAATAAAAATAATTACCAATGTTACTGATCATATCGCCAATAAATTAAAGTATCTTATTATCAAAATTTGGAAATAATGATTTAAAATATTTAATACATTTTTAAAAATTCAAAACACAGAATTTTCTGTAATTAATTTAAAATTAATCTCTTTGTCGAAAAAATGGTCTTTCGTTTAAAACATTTCAAAATATTGAAATGTTTTTACATATTAATTCAATGTAAAATTAATTTGAATGACATAAAATGACCTAAAATAAAACAATATATCCTATATATTCTTTAAAACAATTCAATAATACATTTTAACCTTATAAAATATTTTAATGAAAAAAGTTGTTTTCATTTAAAATTTAGGGTATTTTAACTATTAAAAAAAATATGAAAGTTATCAGAAAAATATCAATAATTTATCCAAAGTAAAATTTTGTGTCCCAATCAAAAGAGTAAGTTTCTATTGTGAGATATTAATTATCAATGTTTCAAAAACTGTATTTAAAATTAGTGCGCTAGAAAAAAGACGGAAAACTGCATTATTTGGAAAAAATATTTTTATCTGAATATTTGATCATGTTATCATATCACGAGTAAGATGTATGGTAATGTTATATAAAATTCATAATGTGGTTAATAATATTAATAACATATATATTATATCCCATTTGATAATAATATTTTAATAATATATTTTTGTTTAGGGAAACTTGGTATTGTGTACCATGTAAGCTATCAAGGAAGGTCAAACTTGCATGTAACACAAGCCATGTTAGTGTTGCATGTAGTGAAATATTCCTTTGGTGTTTCATATAACATGATAAAAAACATATTTAATTTATTAATTGAACAAAATCTATACATAGTTTTGTGTAAAATTAATTCTATCAAAAGAAATGGAAATTATGTGCAACCCAAGCCGTGAATAGTGGTGGGTATACTGCAAGCTAATATAGTGTTGAATACAGCACAATACAAACATAGTGTAGTGTAAAACACAAGACATAAAATAAATTATATATAATATATCTCATAAAATCTCAATGTGTAACAAATAATACATATATCAACAATACTTTTTTTAAAATTATTTAGTAATTATCTCCACTGATTAATCTTTTTTTAATATTGTTACTATTAAAGTAAATACTACTCCATTAGTTTTCATATATTTTTTTCATATCTTTTCAAAATCCCTTAATTCATATTGATATCTCAAAAAACTTCATCGAATATAAAATTTAATAATATTATCATTCTCATCAATAGATTCTCTAATTTATAATAAATCATTTTGAATTATATCTCTAACATTTTTACCCATGTTCTTATATATCATGTATCTATCTACATAAGATTATAGAAATTTAATATTGGTAATAAACATATTATTCATTTTATAAATAGATTATCCACGTATGAAATTAAAGGTTTTATAATCGTTATATAGCTTATCACTTCTAGTTTAAACAAATATGGTCCTTCCATAGTGAGTAACTTCTATTTTATTCAATATATTATATGTATTTTGAAAAAACATATTCCTTTAAATGTTTCATATCATTAAAAAGAAAGCATGTATTTATAACTCTATAATTAATATGATATTTTAAATTCTCTTCATTAGTAAAATCAGTCACTTATATTTCCATAATATTATAGTTTCTAGTCAACATAGAAAAATTATCAACTCTAGTGTTGATAATGAATGTTTTCATTTGATATATCTTGTATTCATACTATGAATTATAAAATATATGTGGTTTTCTTGAATATTTATTTTTAATCTCCCAAATGAAAAACATATTTATATTATAAATACAAATATAATTTTTCTACCAGGAACTATAGTGTAAGAGTTTATAAAAAGTAGTACATTCTCAAATAAAATATTTATGACCAACATATTTTGTATTTTTCTTAATATAGAAGTGTTGAGTTATAGTTTATATAATAATGCATTAATTTTTTCTTAACCACTTTATGAAAGTATATCATAAGAAAATTAATAATTAAAACTTTATTATCAATGTATAAATTAATTATAACATACTATATAAAACATTCGTAAAACACATGTATAGTGGAAATAGAAAATGTGAAAAATGAATGGAATTTTTTTTTATCATTATTAATAAAACATACAGAAATTTTTTAAAAACATATCCACACATTTTACTTCAGTGTAAAGGAATCCAATATCCATTAATTAGACTATTAATGGTATTCATTTTACTATAAAGATCAATGTTCCTCAAACAAGGAAGCACTCGATATAATGATCAGAGCAACTTCTGTTAACCTAGACCGTGGAATCCTCGATAAGTAGATAAGAAAAATATGTATTTCTAAACCATGAATCCCTTTGAACCAAAAAAAATTGAAAACAATATTTATAGACAAAAAATTTAATAATTAATTTATAATATTCCTCATAATAGATTCCTCATGTAAGTGGATCTATAAAATAATACAATGATGAACACTAAATGTACCACGATATTTGTAAAAGATAAAATAAACTTTAGTTCATCCCTGATATTAAATGTTTCTTTCTCTTAATATAAAACATCTAAATATAATAACTCCCTGTGGTTATATTATACATATCATAGATGTTTTTTCAATAATATTTGAGTAAATACATCATTTTATGAAAGGTTCGGAAAAACTTCTCTTTCCCATTATCTTTATGAAATTCCACCATAACAATGCTTGTAGATTCTATTTTGAAGAATGTGAAATTTGTTTTTTTTAATTTATGATTGTTTTATATTTTTTAGGTTCTATAATTTTCATCCAATAGATATATCTTACTATATATGATTAATATTGTTCTGTAGAAGTTTTAAAACATCATCTGATGGACTTCGGTATACTTTTTCCTCTGGACAGTATAAACCTATGTATGATGAACATTATATTCATACATCTTTTTTAAAAAGTATATGATAATATATTAAGATATTTTCATATCATTGAATGCAAATTATCAATTTGTTAAAACATCATTAGTTCAAAAACGTTCTTGAGAAAATGAGAATTATAAAATTTAAATGAATATAAACATTTAACGATGCAGTTTGTGATTTTAAAGATCGATGTTAGAAAGTGTTGAAAGATATCTGTTTAACTCAACAATAAAAAAATAAATTTTTTGTATAATAATTTTTAATATGATAAGTTATTATATAATAACCAATTTTCCCTTTTTACACTATGAAAATTGAAACAGTCATTCTTGCGTCTTGTAGACAACCATCTCTACGAAAAGATGTCTTTAAATTTTCACCACTAACTCTCTTCACTAGATAAAAGGATGTAATTGATGAATAAATTTAAAATATATAATGTTATTATTTTTCTAATGTTTATAATTATAATCCTTATTCATTCCCTCTTATTTATTATGAAATAAAATCATTGACCATGAATTGGGTACACAATCACCTCCACGATGTATAATATCAAATTTTTCATCTAATTTAATTATTATTAATAAAATGTATTAAAATATTATTAAAAAACTAAAATTATATACACAATATCACTATTATTCTATAATAATGATATTATTCCATAATAATCCACATTTATGATCTAAATCTTTCATTGATTATGATATGTTCATGTTGGGGTCGGATTAACAACCCACAAAAACCACGGTATATATTAATAGCATGAATTACTATGTGAAAATATTTAATTGGAATATATGATATAAAAAAGTAAATAAATTTTTTATTATATTTGGGAATATTAATATTAATAATATACTCATTAAATAATATACCAATATTCATTCGTTAAAAATCAGCAAAACATGCTCACCACTAGTTTCATATTTAAGGATAACAACATAAGGTATCATACAAAATAATTATAAAATTATAAATAATTATAAAATTATGATTATAGTACATTTTATATTCTACAAATGATTAAATTTGAGAGAATATTGAAGAATAACCTTACTACTATGAAACTTATCCAAAATGATCAAGATCTGTCACACCCAATTCTGTTAATAGATAATAACTAAATAATATATAGACATAGAAATAATAATTATAAAAAAGTCATCTAAAATTTTATGGATTTGAAAAAATACCAGAAATAGATGATTAATAAAGTTATTTTTTAGATATTATATTCAAGAACATTATTGGATGTTTGGAATTAAAATTAGGGGATCATGGTTTGGAATTTAAATTCATCCGACTTATTTCCTATTGTGGGCCATAATATATTTTTCATGAATGTAATAATATATAATGGGTTACCATATCCATATTATTTGTGGGTTTTAAGTGTCTTATCATGTTCTATATTTAAATTGTTTTCAATCAATTAATATCATGGATTTATAGGTGTTTGTTAATTCTATTCCCTTTGTTGTTTTATAATAATTATTTATGAACATCCTTCCACCAGGATCAGTATTTTAAACATTAATATTTAATTTTCATATTACGTTATATTACTATCTTGGGAGACATAATTTAAAATTAAATGGTTTTTCCATAATTCATTTTTTCCCCAAAATATAAATCATATTTTTTGAATAATTTCCATCATTTTTAACAATATTTTACCATCATTTTGCATATTATAATTTCAATATACTACACTCATTTATATTTTGAAAATTAATATTTTTTCTCATTTAACCTTAATATCACCCTTATCTACTTTTCAAAATTAATAATTTTAATCTATTTTTATGATTTGGGATTTGAACAAATTTATTTTAAAATATTATAATGGTTTTCCAACAATGTACCTATGTTTAGTATTCCACCATAGGTTTACTAAAATCGATATTATATACCTTTCAATGATAAATTATCGAATATAAATTTTTAAAATTATTGTTTATAAAATAATTTCACTCCACAATTTTGAAAATGTCTCTTGAATGTGACTTGTAGCTTCATCTTTTGTGACTATGAAAAAAAATATTTCAAAAAATGCATATATGTTTTCGTTGGTTATATGAGAATTCATATTTAATAATTTTACATTCTATTTTATAATTTAGATTACTAAATCAATTTAACTCTTTAATATTTTGTGTAGATATTTTAATATTAAATTATTTTCCAAAAGTAAGGATTTTATATAAAAAATGATAAATTAATTTTAAAATTTATCTTAATGTCATGATTAATTAAAAATAATTATTTATAAGTTTTTAGTAATTATCTAATAAATCTTTTCAAATAATTCTTATATGATTTTTTTCCAAACCTCATCATTTTTTGTTTTAAAATATAATTTGTAAAAAACAATCATTCTTAAAGTAGTTCATTTTAAGGAAATAATTTATAAGGGGTTTTATAGACCTTTTAAAATGGGGTATTTTTTATTAATTTTCATGTGATTTATCACTTGATTATAAAAAAAGGTATATTTCAAGTATGATACTTATGTTAGAATGGGGGTAATGTCAATATAATATCCATCTTCCATCTATAGATGTGTTATAGAATTTTCTAGGTTTTTTATTTCATGTAACCTCTATCTTTTCCATTAGTTATTTAAGTGAGTTTGATGTTTGAATTTTTCATATTCTAATTAAATGAAATATTAGTTTATATTGTCAGATTGTGTCTTATATCAACTTATAATAAATTTTTTATGCATTTACCTCTAGTAATTATAGTGTATTATGAATAGATAATTTTTTTGTTCACTACATGAAACATGGTAGTGGTTTTTATTTACAACATGAAGCATTATCATTTTCTTGTTCACATTATAATTCATGGGAATTTATTTATTCACAAAATTAAGTGTGAGAAGTTTTTTTATTCACAATACATAGTATGAGAATATTTTTTATTCACAACTTGATGTGTGGATCTTATTTTCCCAATATTATAATTTACATAACAATATGTTTTTGAAAATGTTCTTTATTATTCCATTTTTTATGGATTGATAAAATTCTATGTAATATTATTATAATAATTCGATATGTGTCATGTTTTTTATCTCATGATTATACTCACTTTTCCAATTATCAATTTCTGTTCTTATTAAATAAAAAATCCCTCTATCGTGAAATATAAACATCTTAAATTCTTTCATGTGATTTTAATAAGATATGTTCCCCTAATCACTTATTATTATAATATTATGATATATCCCATGATTAAATATTGATATTTTTTCCCTTATAGAGTGTTCTAGATAACCATATTCATAGGATTTCTCTCCAAAGGTTACGAATTTTAGAATAACCTTCGATACATCTACAAGTGATTACTGCTTGGTTAAAAAAATAGTGATCTCTTCCAAAATGTCATAAAATAAGTTTCCTAGGAGGTTGAACATTAATGAATCTAAACAACATGATAAAATGATATTGATACACTATATTAAATTTTACATTTTATTTAGGGTAATATTTTAAATAGATATAGGTTCATCTCATTTTGAATCAAATATATTTTTTGAACAATGTATTTTTAGAACCAGATATGTTAGTTTGGGTCTAGGGAACCTTAGAAAATATAATCAAAGAAGTTAAATGAGTAGAAAGGGTCATTTTTTGTAGATTATATTATTACATTAATATATATTTAAACCAATTAACTGCTTTTAGATTCATCCTGCGATTAAATTTCTATGATTTCCTACATGGGATTTATTTACACTCTACTTATTCATTTTATTGAGTAGTAGGAATATGAGCCATATGTGATGAGGGTTTTTCGTAATATGATTAGACAATATTAAACGATATTATGAATCATATCCTTAATTATGAATTACTTTTCATTAATTTTACCAAGTGTTTAATATAAGGAAAATAATTTATGGTGGCCATTTAGACTGATTTCAATGTTGTTCCTAGCCTTTAAAAATTTAAGAATGATTTTCCATGGCCCAAATTAATTATTAAAAAACATATCTATAAGAAATGAAAATTTTTAATACTTCTAATAACTGATACTATAGTTATGCTTATCTAGCTTCCCGTCCTAAAAAATGGTTTTGTTATTGCCACAATCATTTAGAGTGAGTTTATGCATGATATTATGAGGGTTTTGTAACTCGAGTGAGTAGTGATATGTTTTCATCATGAATGTTTAAGTGTTTGTTCCACAATATTCCTTCCAATAAATTTCCTATGGTATATGAGTCGTGGTCTTAGTAGTTTTCATAGAATTAGTTTTTCACGAAGTGTCTATTAAAAAATCTATAAATCCACCAAGGTATTTCAAGGGAATTATTAATTTTTTCATATCCTCATAGAGGATGCCTATACAAATATCTAATGAATTCTATTAAGTAAGGAACATATTCATGCAGTATGTCAATCAAATCAACATAGAAATAATTTTTTTAACCCCCTAATTCCTTCATTGTTTCTTGTTGTAGATGTTGAGGAAAATCATCTACTTATGTATAAAATTTTAATTTTTAAATGAACGGTCACATTAATTCATACCAAATTGAACTAAACATGGATGGGAAATTATTTTACCATACTGATTCTATACGATTAAGAATTTTTTAAAATCATATGAGATTTTTTACATATTTTAATTATATTATCCTTATAATGGGGCCACACTAAAACACAATGTGTATGAAATGAATCACATGGTCAACGAGGGCATTAATGATGGGTTGACAGGATTCCCACGAGTGAGTAAAAAAGATATAGCATCCACATAATTTAGATAAAAAAATTTATCAATTTATAATTATGTATTCCACCCCTACATCACTACTATTTGAGAAATAAGAGACTTGATAGGGTCAAGGAGTTCTTATGAAAAATTTTCCTCGGTAGATTAACCCATTGAGGCAATAAGAATAACATGATATGATATGTCTTCTTACATCATCATTCTATATCTAGATTGAACTATACTTGGGTTTCTTTCCTAGAAATATAGTAGTTTAGACCCCTAATGCTGGAAAATAATGATATTCTTTGACAACCATGTAAAAATAAAACAATAAGTTAGGCTTAGAAATAAATATGTAGTGGGATCTACTCATGTTAGATAAGAAATTTCAAAATACTATATATGTACATGACGTGATACATCAGCCACCTATTTAGAATTATAATAAGATGGAAGTCATTATTTATGTATCTTGTAATTTTCTCTACTCATCTCTTATATTTATTCATTATATGAGGAGAACATTTACTCCGCTAAAGTAATTATATTCTCATTGGGTGGTGTATTTTTTTAAGGCTAAATACACAACATTCCCTTTATATTTAGATAAAACACATCTAGTTGGTGTTATCTAACCATTAATGTGAAGTATTATATTTTATTTGTACCCTTATAAAAGCATAAACACACCTTTTTCATTGATTCTGGTGTGGGCCATGTTTCATGTTTATGTCTCTTAATCATTCCCTTCAGTAACATTATTTTTCCATAGGTTTTTTAATGATGTTAATTCCAATTACATTTATTAACACATATCATGTATTCAATATCATTTCTGCATCCTCATTATTTTAGTACAATGATTTATTCGCCTTTACATTTCAATCCATGGACAAACCATAATCCTTAATTAAATTTACATTATAGGAAGTCCATTTTTTCCTAATACCCCTATGAGTCTTTCTCTAACCTTATTTATGGATTGTAAAATTAATAGATTCTATAGAATATTTTATTTAAGGTACTCTTTAGGAATAAGATAAATAGTGATTAGGGAGAAATTTCAATGTTGGATTTTTTGATGACAAACCCATTATGGAGATGTTCATTTTCCATGAATGAGGAGGGGTCACATTGCCCTCGGTCCTATGGGTTGAGGACAACTTTAAACTATAATAACTAAAACCTAGAGACAATGATTCATTGATTTACTTGGTGGTATTTGGTAAAACATACACTAGACTTGTGGGTATGTGATTCCCTAGTACTTCTATAGAGACAATGTGTATCATTGCTTTCATGATTTACTCAACCACTACATAAACATGATTTGGATATGGCACCATTGCAAGGTAATGTAATCTTTCCATTTTTGAACTAATCTATAGTGGTAGGATTCAATTACCACAATAATTTTTCTCACTTTAAATTATTATTGGGCACATATATTAGTTTGTCATTGGTTTACTCCCTCTAAATAATATAATTTTTGGAATTTAGAGTAGTAGAGTTTCCTTTGATATAAAAAACATAATATGATAATCTCATTAAAGATTCATGAACATATCCAATTACATTTTATGTTTTTCTTCTTGATGATATTGGTTTACCAATGTGTGGGGTGATTTATAAATCATTTTACTCTACAAAACACATAATATTCACATCATTTATGTTATACATTATTATATGATGAATAATTTCAAATTTTATGAGGGAATATCATTAGAGGTTGTCATAATACTTTTCAACTATAGATATTTGATAAAATGAGAAATAAATGAAATTGTGATGATGGTATATCTATCTCAAAACCTATATGTGACTTGAATTCTCCCAAAAAATTAAATTTCTTCCATTATATGTTAATTTGATTTCTATAGTATATTGAATTGATACAAAAAAAGAAACAATTTTTTAATAAATTTTGAATGTTATACCAAAGAGTTGTTGTGGCCCAAATAATTACCATTATATTTCCCTCAGATAACTCTTTCACAAGTCCATTGAATTTTTTCAATGCATAGTGATGGATTTATCTACATGATTTGACCATAGAGTCCATTTCCACAACATATCACAAAGAGAAGTGAATTAATTCTAGATTTAATCTCCTTTATTATATGGTAAGTGATCTGAAATAGGTATAACTGATGATAATTTCCTCATACTATCTTATAGATGGGATGAAATTTTAAAAATTATTGAGGTGTTTTTTGGTGTCTTTGACCTTGAATTCTTGAGTACCACCCTATATGAGGGTATTTATATATTGGTTTTAACAGAGGGGGATCATCATGGTGAGAAGAAACGTTAATGTAAGGATGACATTTTCAATGAGAACCATTATGAATATGTATGTGGTTGGTGGGTTGTCCTCCATGGGGATGACCTCTTATATTACCTAAAATTGAAGGGATTTCAATGTGGGGACATTCTATCCTACTAATATTCATATTATAGGGATGAATTATATATCTTATACCATTATGATAACCACTATATAGAATATTTAGTGGATGATATATCAATTTATTGACATGAATAAAACATGAAGGACCCCTTCATCTATTGTATCATTGTTTGGTTGATGTGGATATAAAGGTTTATTTCTACACTATCAAAATATGATGAAAGAACTAATTGAAATCATCTTTCATATGAAAAAATATATGCGACTTATCAAGATTTATATGATCTCTTTTAATATATTTTGTGGATCATTGTATTTTGGAACCTTTGGTCGGACACTCAATTTTTTTTTAAAAACATGTGGTATAAAAAACAAAATTTGTTAATTGGGATACTACTAGGTGACCCCTATTTTCATCAAAATATAATGATATATTAATAATATGGATATAGAAATATTTATTAAAAATAATTAAATAATTGGAATTAATATTATATAATCCAATTTTTAATATTCAGTCACTATTGGGATATGTGTTCAGGTTTCCATGTTATTGATAGAAATATGGTATTTACTTTCAATCAATGCCACTGGGATATAGAAATGGGATTCATACATGTGAACATGAATAAAATCTTGGAAGTATATTAACTGTAGTACATGTAGAAAATATCCATTGCTGGTGGTAAGGATATCAACATATATCTGAGTGATTATTGGGATATATCAATGAACATCTGTAGGAACAAGAATATGAGCATGTACATAATATTCATTATTTTCAAGGATATGGTTATAAACATTTTAAATAATGGGTGGGAAATGGTCCCACTAGTGAGTAGATTATATTATATACTGATGATATCCTCTAATTTGAGTAAGAAATGGAATATGTGTCTTTCACTGGTATCCATTATAATATACTGATGGTTTTCTTCATCCACATAAAGGGTATTTTATTAAGTATTGAAAATTATTATTAGTGATATGATTACACTTTTTTCCCAATAAAGTATGATAATGGGATTCTTTGGCATTAATGGGAAAATAATCCCTACCTAGTTATTTTAACACTATTTTTTAGTTCAATGAGATTTTTATATGTGATAATGAATATATGATTTCTCCCTAACCTTCATGAGGATTTTATGGTTATATTTATTGGTTGTAAATGTAATATTGGTATGTTCTATAGTCTCTATAACTCTTTTCCATTAGAGATACCTCATTATAGGTTTCTAGATATGATTATGTAGGTTTAGAATCTCCCAAGACACCTACATAATTTAGTTTTGAAGTGATATGGTTGTGTAATATTATCAACAATAATTTCAGGTAGGATTACATTGAGAAATATTTTTAGTATAAATTTATATATTTTATTCATCCTTCTATACCTCTATAACATATAGATAATAAAAAAATCACAGTACAGAAAACCTTTTTACGAATATAGATGTGAAAATAGAATACACTTTCCCATTCATGGTATATCATTGGTTGGATTATTACTGATGATTAGTATCCTATATGTTTTAGGAATTTCCCTTAATTTCATTATGTAGCCATAACTGATGGAACTCCCAAATTAGTATATTTTTTACCTAGAATTAGAGATGCTGGGTTGCTGATAATTTCCCCCTTGGTGGCTAGAATATATTCCCCATCACTATTGATGAATTCATTGATATCCTCATTTGGACAGTACTTGTAGCCCAAGAAGAACCATGGCGGTTATTGCTTCATACCATAAGGATAATGTGATATTATGTGAGGATATCTATTTTAAAATTGAATTAAGGGACCCTATGAGATTCATTGAGGTTCCTGAATGGACCAATGACCACAAAAAATAATCTCATTAATGAAGCAACATATATAAGTGCATGCATATTTAAACAATCTAATGGATATATTATAGATAACTAAGCTAACCATGTCAATATTTTACAAAATTTCAATAAATAAAATAATAAATAACATAAAAATATAAACTTCTTGATAATTTATAGGTTTAGTGTTTTGGGTATTCAATTATATAAATATCTTATCTTAAAATACTTACAAACATTACATCATAACACCATAATACTAGACATTATAATAAACTAATCATAAGATATGTTCATCATCATAACATGTGAAATGGAATCCTACGAAATGGGGGAGATCGAATTATTAAAAAGAATTAAATTTCAATGATGATTTAGGGTTAGATAATATGAATTTTAGACAAAATTGATAAGGAGTGAAATATATGATAAACTAATCATAGTTTCTTAAGACCATTATAAGGTTAAGAAAGAGGAATAAAAATCATTTCTCAATTTTGATTTTTGTAAACTTGATCATTAATTTTGGAAACCTGAAAATAATTTTGAATATCATATTAAAATGACAAAAAATAAGCATATGAAAATAAAATCACATAATATAGTTGGAATCAATACATTATTCCCATATAAGATATGGCTTGGGAAAAAATATTATGTACCCCCTATATGATTAGTCCACTATACCTTTCCATCATTATGATTTTCATATTACCTATCTGCCTATTTTAGATTCTGCAACAACACATATACCTCTTTATTCATAGGATACAACCATTATACTTGTTTAGACTTGGGATGAATCTAATATAACTATTTAGTATTTTATAAAAAAATCTAGGTTCCTTTTAATTCGTGTTATATATCCTATAAAATTCTATAGTCTTTCGATATAATGAATTTACATCTTTCTTCTTAGGAAACAACTGTGTACCTATTTAGTCTTGAGCTACAAAATTGGTACCACATTAGGCAAGGGATACAAATTATGTACCACCTTGAGCACATGATATATTAAACATTACACTATAAACTGGAGGGATATATAGAAATAATCACATAAATCATCTATACATATGTGAGGCACTTGAAAATAATTATTTATTATATCATATTGAAAACATTGAATGAATATTGGGTTTCAACATACTTCTATATTACATCACCAAAATTGACCTTAAAAACTATAGAAATTAATACTCAATGCTAAGTCACCTAAAAATAGTATGCTATAATAATACTTATAAGGTGATTACATAAATATATTTTTATGGGATTAATTACTTTTATTATAAATATTTAAATTGTAGTGAAACCATAAATGTTTGTTTCTGGATTTTAGTATCATTTTTTAAAAATAAGATGTTTCGAATCACATCATTTTTTAAAATATGATCTGATGTCTATGCAAAATAGTTTTATATAAATTAAATATTTATTAAAAGTAATCTGAAATGATATAAAGGTTATTATAATGATATTTTTCAATGATAACACATTTTATAATGAATGGATGGAATCAATTTTTAATAATTTGAAATACCTTTTTTAAAAATCCTCATTATAAAAAGAATAATAGTACATTATTTTTAAAAATGGTATTGGGAAATATGTTATCAACTTTAGATAATAAAAAATTGGGTTTCAAAATATTGTAGTAGAAAATATTTTGGATGGTTAATCATGGATAAGAAATATAAATCATCACTTATATTTGATGATATTTATTACAAGAATATTATAATTTTATGAAAAAATGAATTCATTAATTGAAATATATCTGTATTAAAAACTATTTTTCAAATACATTTAGAATATATTATATAATTTTAATTTTGATATAGAAGAACATAGAGAACATAAATGATGAAAGTTGACGATTAATCCTTATATGTAAACAACATAAGATTTAGTTGCCAAACTTTCGTATAAAATACTGTTCATGGAGTAAAATAAATTTAAAAATATGTTTATGTGTTAAGAATATAAATCCATATATATAAATATAAAATTACCACATAATTCAGTCATTGTATATAATCTATGACACAAATATGAAACAATTTCAATAAGAAAAGATATTACATAGCAAATGAGAATTGTGTTAACAAAAGCACTTAAAACATTAGGAGTATTTAAATCCAAAATATGTTGAAGGATATTGAATTAAATAAAAAAATAATTTCACTATCTAAAATTTATGTGATGATATATTATCTCAAATAGTAATCATATATACCACATATGTTAAATTAGGTTCATAATACAAAACATGTTTTAAAGAGAGTAATTTGATATGAAACCCCAAAACATATATCTTGACATCCAAGAATACACTAAAACCACACGTATAATTACCATAGCTATTATAATTAATTTATTAAGAACCATATCTATTCTTATAACAATTTATACAGTTCATCTATAATTAATCATGATGTGAAGATAGTTTTTTTATATTTTCCATATTCAGTGTCTGTAATTTTGGTCGTTAACACTTGTTTCACATGAACACTGTTAGTTTGAATTTTACATAAAAATTTTTTTGTTCATAGATATTTTGGGTATATATGTTGACATTTAAAAATTATTTATGATGTTCCTCAATCCATATATGAGGGTTTATTTTTTTATCCTTGAAGACGAAATCAACAACAACTATGTTTTTGTGATTTTTAATGATTGAAAGGTGATTTCATAATAAAGTATTTGAAGAATTAAAAAAACAATAAATTAGTAAAAAAATAATTAAAATATTTATATCATTTTATTCAATTAATTATGGTACCATAGTCATCTATGATATGATTTCATTATATTTTTCATGTTTGTGGTTATACAGCCCCAATCGTGGTCATACCCTGATTAATTGATGATTATTAGGAATTTTTCTTGAATATTAATTATAAAAAAATAATAATTATATTATTTAGTGTTCATTAATTATATATATAAAATTTTTAAATAATTATAAAACAAATATAATTTTGATAATTTTATTATCTAGAACAAATAGATTGTTTTCCTCTTAGTATGCTTTGTTTCGAATTGTTGATTTCATAACGACAATTTATTTATCATATCTCCAATATGGAAATAAATTTTTATAAAAAAATCAACGATTTTATAAAATAAAATTATTATATAAATCCATTCTTAGAACTATGCATTAATGAAGTTAATGAGAAACGAAACTCAACAATCCATGTTGGTGTCAGTCCCCGTTTTTATGTGGGTAATGATTTCATTTTCATATAATAGAGGAAAAAAATTATGTTTTTTATAATTTTATAAAATTATATAATTTATAAAAATGATAATTAGAATTTAATTTACATTTGTAAATATCCATGTTAGGTGGTGAAGGAAAATGAACATACTAGTTCATGGAGGCAGCATTCCGCACTTACGGATGATTCGTGTTTTCCTTTTTCATAATGAAAAGGTAAAAGAGGATAATGATATTACCATTATTTTAATAACATATAATTATTCTATTTATAATGATGTTATCATTTTAATATTTTTAATGAAACTTCATGGTGAGTAAGTATATACAATGAAATAGATATAAAAAAGGAGTGGTTTGAAATTTATACCTCACTTCATGCATTATCTACTTCGTGAATGGGGTTAAAACATTGAAGGATGTAATTTTGAGAGGAATATAAATTATTTAGGGGGATATAACTATATACAAGATGTTTTGTTGTTTCTGAAAAAAAAACAGATGGTTTATTGTGTGAGGGGTAATGAGGTAAAGAGATTCCATTTTATAAGTGAATATGGAATAAAATATTTTAAATACATAATGTTTTTAAATAAATTGATGTCACAAAAAAAATTGTCTCCAAAAATGAGAAATAATAAAGATGGTAAGATATAATGTTTATCAGTAACTCCACTTAAGATTTATAAATATGATTTCAATATCTTTTTAACTTGTTACTGTTATATTTTTTACTTTTAGAATATTGGCTTTTCACATAGTAACTAGATTTCACCATAGGAAACTTATCACCCTCTCCGATAACTTAAATGTTATTTATTACATAATTGTTTTCTACATGTTAAAATTTTAAATAAAATTTATTGTATTCTACTTAGAATAGTGGTAAATATTATTTTTAGAATATTAATTTCTAAATGTATATTTTTTTAATAAATATTATTAATTTTATAAAATGTAAAATATAAGTTTGTAAATTAAAATATATTTTGTGAAACATATAAATTAACTTATATAATAAATATTTCTTCAATTAAATGTTTTCATAAATTTCATAACCATACTTATATAGTAAAAATTCCCTAAAAGAAACTATATTCATAAAAATGCAATATTACAGTATTCAATTTAAGATATATCGTTCTGTCAAAATAAAAAAAATTAATCCTAATGTAATATTTTTATATTAAATCAAAAAAATTATTTTTATTTTATCAAACTCAAATTAAATAATTTTTTATTATTTATATTTAAATAAAATCATAAAATATAATAAAAAATAAATCATATAGGGAAATTAATTTCTAAAATATTAATTATACAATTTCATATTTCATATAAATTACTAATTAATTTAGTATAAAAACTATTTATTTTAACCTAGAATAATTTAATGTTTCTTGAAATATATATTCCATACAAATTAAAACACCAATTATTATGAAAACTGTTTTTCATGAATAAAATGACCTTTTTAGTTGTTTTAGCTATAACAATTGAATTACATTATTATTAAAAGTCTAATTTATATTCCTTATATATATATATATATATTCTATTAGGTTTACTCATATTCAAATCTACTAATTCAATGTCCATGTATTAATAGTCTAAACATATGACTGTTTTGTTTTAGTTTAGTCTTAAATTTGATGAAAGATATCAAACACATTAAGTATTTAAGGAAAATATACTGTGAAATCTATTTCGATTATGCAATCCCTCCTAAATTATATTACATTATAAAAATTATCATTATTAATTTACTAATTATTGGTAAAACATGGTATATTTGATATAGGATTGAATTCAAAATTACTTTTTGAATGGTGTATCAAAATAATAGAAGACTAGGAAACTAACCTTTAGAAATATGTCCCTATTTATTTTCATTCCATGCATTTTAGATGGATACATACCGTGGTTTGGAATTAATATTAATAGGTCATATTGGTTTTTAATGTTCATAGCCATAATTTTAGTTAAAATTTGTCATTAGATATTACGAGATTCGATTTGATAAGGATTTGATTTGAATGTTTCCAATCCTTTAAAAAAATCCACATAATTGAATAATATTAAGATTATACATGCCAAAAACCTCAACATGAAATACTGTAACTTATCATTATGAATTTCTCATTGATAATATAATCATCTATGTGGTGGTACAATTTTTGGGAATAATTGTTTCCAATATAATGGAGGCTATAACGAAATCTAGTATGAAAATAAAAAATAATTATTTGAGGATGAGTGTACCACATAATTATCATTATCCATTACATAGTTTTTATATATAATTATTTCCTTCACTCACATGGTTATGAAGTTTTTGACAGTCACTATCCTTAGAGACCTAGGATTGTAACATTGATTTTTATAAAAACCAAAATCCATTCACTTAAATATCTGAAGTATGTTTAGTGTATTAATTGGTATATTGTAATACATATTTCTAAATTTTTAATTTCTTTAACAATATTTATCCTTATAACCAAACATTAACCAACATAATCATATTATCATTCATTTAGGGAAAAATATCATCTGCCTATTTCAACATTCATGATGGGTAATATGTTTAATCTTACCTTAACTATCAAATTTATCTATATAACATCCTTAAAACAACATAATTATTTTATTTTGTCAGTCTAAGAGTTTCTTTTTTTTTTGTTTTTAATAATAACTATTGTTGTTCGGTTGATAGTATTCATAGTATTTCAATACAATATTTTATCCCGTTAGGTTTCCAATTAGGACTATCACCATATTATCAATATTTTTTACTGTTGAATTTATTACATCTAAATCCAACCATTAGTTAACCAAAAATGGTTATGATAACTTTCTAACAATAACATCATATGGAAATACCATATGAAACCTTTTGAAAATTGAGGTCAAAATCAAATATCATCTTTCTACGGTATATTATTTTATATCAAGCTATATCACTATTATTTTAACCAATATCATTAACATAATAAACCATATAATTATTTATTCAACCCATTTTACTTTAAGTTGAGAATAATCATAATTCATATCCTATTAAATCAATGTAAATATGAAATTATTTCTTCATAACGGTTCAAAAAGAGCATATTTTCAACCAAATACTGTCATCCAAGAGCGCATCTCATGGTGGGTAGTCATGGGTCCACTCATTTTGAATTAGAGTTATAATTGAGATAATGCTCAAGCATCCCTTTTAGTGTTATTAACCCTTGTTGCATCTATTCCATGGCCACATATACATTCTAATATCCAAATAGGGATTTTATTTAGAAAAAATCAACAACTCCAGACATTACTAATATTTTAGGATATATTCCAACTCTTAGACATATCTTTATGGATTTTACTAAGGTTTTATAACCCTAATACCAAAGTTTACTGAACTAGTCTCTAAAAATAACTAAACATCCACCCTAATACGAACTGTATTAAATCAATATAAAAATGACTTTATTTTATATCAATTATATAAAAAAAATTCCATTAAATAATAATCCCAACATCCAAATGAACAATATGTATAGATTCATTGAATTTCAGGTACAGAAACATCTTAGTGTACAAAAATTGATAACTTTATATAATAATTTTACCTTAATTTACCATCTTCAAAAATAATCATAAAATAAAATCATTCTCATAAAGAAGGGAATACAAACATTGGAAATGAGTGAGCTCAAATTATTATTTAGGGATAAATTTAAATGAAACATAAGGGTTAGATCATAATAATGTATTAAAAAATTGATAATGAGAAAAATATCATATTGAAATGATCATATGAGTATAAGATCATAAAAAATTATACAAATATGCATAAAACATATTTCATGTATTTGAAGAATATCTCATTACCTATCCTACAAGGGATCACATGGATGGAAAAAATCTGAATGTGGAACCCAAGGACAACCTCTAATAGGACATGGGACGATGAGAAGTTCTGAGTGACAAAATAATCCACCTGGAAGGCCTTATCCTAAAGCAATTGTACACACATACACATTTACAAATACAAATATAGTTATGAATGGTAAAAAAATAAATTTTATACCATAGTTACTTCATACATATATACCATACTAATATAATACCACTTATTATAGAAAGGAAAAATGGATAAATACATAACAACCAAAATTGGGAAAATATCTCCTACCTACTAGAAGGAGGGGACTCCTATCAAATGAAACACCTAGTATGAACCATCATCTATCGAGCTCAATTATTCTTATTATACTCCTAGTAAATTAAGTACCTCATCATGTTTCTTATCCTCTATATAGGACATGGAATGTTCAAGAAGATCCCATGTAGGGGTGAGTATAATTATACCCTGTATCATGTCCCAAAATAAATAGACATAAATCATTAAGATAGTAGTCATATCATTATATGATATAGTAAATTAAACGATGAGACATTCAATAATAACACATATATATACTCGTGATATACACTATGACTTGGGTAATGTTCATGAATGTAATTCTAGCCTTGGATTCTTGCTTCAGGATTCAAGATATTGCCCATCTAAGAGAACTTGGTCCATGAGCCTGATAATGCTTTTGGGGCTCAACCAAGGGGTATATATCATCAGGCCTCACCAGGAAAAAAATATTCACTATAATTTGAATGATATGGATAAAAATATAGGTGATCACACCCAAGGACATGAATGTGGATTAACTAGAAAAATATGGTATTAATTCATGTTCATGTTGGTAACACAGATTCCAAAAAAATCCACCTAGAGAATAACATATGATAGGTGATCTCACCTTGGGCCTCATAGTGGATTCATAAAACTATATCCAATAATTATCCTACATTTGGGATTACATAAAATGATTAGGACATGATTCCCCACTAAATTAGCATGGGTGATGAATCAAGGGAATGAAACCTAAACCAACTCTTCAAAACTAAATAGAATATATGCCTTAAACTAACTCAGAGAATGTAAATGTCTTGTACTGGGAGCACACAATGTGGCATTCCTACCCTAGGTCTTCCTATGTACTTTTTCACATTCTAGTTTACTTCAGAATGTGCATGTCTACTTTATAATCACCCACATGTTATGGTCATTCACTTATACTATTCAAAACCAGAATACAAAAACACGATCATGTATATAAAAAATCATCGTAAAGACTCATGAACAAAGAACATGGTCACAACCAATGTAAAAAATCGTAGACTACGGTACATGGGAACTATAATGGAAAATACATCCCTAGTATATTAATTTGAAAAAAATCAGTCATTTGAGGTGTTCTAGGAGACGACGGGGACTCATTTCATGAGTTTCACAAAAATACAGTTTTCTAATGGTTGGTGGTATTGTGAGGTGGCATCAGTAGGTGGAATCAGTATGTGGTTTAAATATATGACATTGGCAGGTCATGTCA
This sequence comes from Viscum album, assembly GCA_963277665.1. Taxonomy (NCBI): domain Eukaryota; kingdom Viridiplantae; phylum Streptophyta; class Magnoliopsida; order Santalales; family Viscaceae; genus Viscum; species Viscum album. Next base: position 961,796,974 of record OY728133.1, on the reverse strand, counting down.
GTTTGTGGTGTCAGTGATTGGTTTTAGTAAGTGGCATTAGTGAATCAGGTTAGTGACTCAAATTTGGGAATTACTAACATAAGTTTGCGACTGTAACTCAATGAAGGTATCTCATGTTGGTGACTCATTTACTAGTGACTCAACTATCGATGACTCACCATTACTTATTCACCATCAGTGGCTCATTCAATTATTGGTCACATCCAACAGTTTATCAAAATTTTGGTTTTTCTGATTCCACCCATTTAACATTTTAGGAAACCTAAATTGTATTTAATTGCATCTTCTTGTATGTATGATGTTGTTTCATGGATAACAAAATTTATATTTATTTTCAAAAATTCCCATAAGACTTTTAGCAGTCAAAAATGTGGTTTTTATTGTGATCAAACTTTAATGTCCATTGAAACAATTTTACTCATAAATTTAGGATTTGGACTTTCTATAGATGATACCCTTCTTCTCTTGTGCGCTTCTCCTTATCTTGATACTGAGCATCCCGAAAACATTCCACTGTAATGATCAGTGAGTCTATGTTAAACCCCTATATTGTGTTTTCATAGAGAATTGTAAACCACTTATTTTTTAGGTAAGTGGATTTTTCGGTCATTTGTTCTTCCATTTAGAGATCCCTTCATCTGTATTAAATTGAGCATCATGCGGGGTGGGTGTATGAATGTTTCCCATTTGAAGGACGCTAAATCCAGATTTAATAAAGATAATTGAATCAAATTTAAACAAATAAATAGTGTCTTTGGAAAGTGATTCTTGAGTATATTTTATTGATTATAGATATTTGTATCTATATAGGCTATATACCTACTGAAAATTACTGTCGTTGGTTGTCTTTGTTTGTTCACTCTGGGTTACTTGTAATGGCTTTTTTTATCATATTTTTAATTGTGGTATATATATGTAATTTATTAGCCACATATATATTAGTTAAATAAATGGACTCCCCAATATCCAAATTTTTTAAGATAACCCATGTTTTATAAAAGTGGAATTAATGAATGACAGTTTTCTAAATATGAATACACCTTGATTCATTGGTGTGTTTGTGTGTTGTGTGAGGATTTGTTCTGTATTGTTTTTATATGTTTGTGTGCTGTTGGGATTGAGAGAACTATTGTTGATGCGGTGATACAGGTGGGGAAATAGTTTCTCAAGTTAAGAGATTATTTAATTGTGGGATATATGTGTGATGTTTGAGTAGTAGGGCAGCAAGATTCGTGTTTTTCTATGCTTATTTTATATTGTATAATGGGTGTGGTTTTTTATTAAGTGTGGTTGTAAGGTTGTTGTGATGAGTTGTTTCATGGGGTTTGGTGGTAATATCAAGGTTTTCATATTGAGAGTATGGAATGGGCGGAATGACATTGAATAATTTTTATGGTAGTGGTTGGTATAGGTGTTGAACAAACCATATATATAAACTGGTTGGCTTTATGATGGTTCTTCTTCCCCTATATTCATGTCGTTTTGTGGATTGTTGTGTTTTGTGGTTGGATGTTTCCAGGTAAGGGATGGAATTTATAAATTGGTTCTTTAATAAATAATGATAAAAATTAATTGAGTCGGCTGGGGGTATGTGTTAGTTGTGGCTTGGTGTGGGTGGAATTATTTTATAAACTCCCAATGTGACTATTAGTGATGTTAAATAATTCATTTAGTGCTAGTAGCTAAGTTGAAAGTATCATTTTGTGGTTTATTTTTTGATTTAAAACCCATAGGTTGGGCATGAGTGTTTGAAAATATATATATATGTGTGTATTATCATTTTATTCTCTATACGTACCCCACCCTATTTTAGCACTATATTTTGAACACCCACATTTTCTTGTTGGAGGATGTTCTTTCCAAACATCTTGGTGGGAGGATTGATGGATAGTCGTTGCCTCTTCCATGCTCCCCCTTACAGGAATTGGCAGCTCAAGACTCTTCAGGCATGTTGTGGTGAGGTTGTGACGCCTGTGTGTCTACGAGTGAGGTGTGCTTTCCTAGGTGTCTACAAGATGAGACAAGTTGTTCTTTCCGAGGACTCTATTGTATGATATGTGTTGTTCCTTCACTGGTGTCTTCAGGTTTTGGTTTAGTGGTGGGCCATGTGTATGCAGGCGTGGTTTGGTATGGCTGAGGACCATGTTTTTGCCGGTGGGATGTGTTGAGCTTCATTAGCCTAGGTTTTTGGACTATCCTTCAGGCACATGTCAGTGTGGGAGGATTGTGTCATGATGTTTTTGAAATAGTGTGGAAGTGTTAGGATGTCCACAATTAGATTATGAACAGTTTACTAGTGGGAAGTGGAGCGGGGTAACCATACATCAATGTGGTTACTATATTACATTACTTGATTTGTGTCATTTGGTGAGTGTTCCACAGTGATATTGGGGTGGTTAGAATACCTTGTTAGGTGCAAATAGTTTCTACTATTTTATCACAGGGTAAATAGTATGATTCTCCCATTTTTTAATGAGTGAATTTGGTTTTTCGGTCAAATTATTCCCATATTATAACCCTATAAATATAAAAATTATGTTTTTTTCTGGAGGATTATTTGGACCATTTAGGACCATACTAGCTCTTATTGTGAAATATGGCATGTCTCTACATGGCTTTAATTTTGGTACATATATTGAAGATATTTTTAATGGTATCAGTGTTCATTTTGAATCATGAAAATGGGACGGTGTCTATTTTTGTAACTATATATATAGCTACTTTGAAGTTGTTTGAGATTGATACATATTGTCTCCAAAACTAGGTTACTATAAAATGGGAAATGTGTTACATTTTTGTGAGACATTCCATACCCTTGGTGCTGGTTTCTAACCCGGGGTCTACTGGAGGTGGGACTCAGGGAGGGTCAATATGTCCATTCCTTCAATGCGAACTCAGGAGAGGCATATTTGGATGGAGTGTGTCATGACATAATTGAATACGATGTGACATTTGAGAGATGGAATGGATTATAGAGTTTAGAATGGTGAGAATTTCATGGGCTAGTATGGAAACAGTTTTAGGTAATCTTGGTGAATTACATTGTCTAAGTAAGACCAGGTTGGACAAGGGATTTTAGGGTCCCCCGTTATCTGATGCAAGGGCACTGAACCTACAGGTAAGGACCTGTGTTTTTATGGAATGAAAATTTTAGTAGAAATTTGAATTTTTATTGTTGGATGCTAGTGAGGGGTAAAATGGCCTTTTAACTCATCAATGTGATCTTGAAGAATTTTTCCAACATCTATTTTGGTCTCTTAATGTGGTGGTGACCCTTGGACAATAGTTTTTTTGTAAATCTTAGCTGTTTGAATTTTAGTGGAATATTTAATTTTTTAAACTATTAAATTATATATTAAATTGTTCACGCCAGTTCATTTAGAAATAACATTTAAAAATATAATTTCTTTGGGATTATAGCTGCACCTTTGAGTCAGGAATTGGGAGTATAGCCTACCTGAGACATAAACTCAAGTCAGGCGTTGCGGCCAGCTCGTGCCCCTTTTTCATTCTTTTGTTTTCTTGTTTTCTCTTTTTTCTTTTTTCATCCTTCCTCCAACATCATGTACATGCTCCATGTTTGGATCCTACATGGCCATGTCACATTAGAGAAAATGGTTACTTTGAAATATTGATATTTGGAATGGAATATTGGTTCCATTGTGAAGCTCTCGAAGTGTAGAGTCTGTGTATGGCATCTGTAGACAGTGAAATCAACTGAAGCATTCGAAGTTTCCACCCAAAGGTAGTTCCATTAAAATTTTCAACGTATATCCCATTTAAACATGTTATTTTTAGTTTATAAATCCTAATATTTCTTCTTTGTGGATCCTTGAGGTTGAATATGTTGTTTCGGGGGAGAAAACGGGTGTATCAGGCATTTTGAGGGATTTCCCATCGGCATTGCCTGGATACATAGAGTGTTTCCCAGGAGAACATGATGTGTGTTCTTCCAATTTGGGGAAGAAGAATAGTTAATAGGTTCAGGCCATGTACTTTGAGTACACTACGTGTAGTGGGTGGTCGCGTGTTCAGTCGTGTGAAAAAAGGAACATTGAATTGTGGTTTTTAAGGAGTACACACCTAGTATTGGAACTATACGCCGTGTAGTGGAACATGGGGTCTAGAATTTTTTCAATAGAACACGCCATTTAATGTAACATAGTTTCAGGGTAATACTACTCATGAAGACACCATGTACTCTGGTGTAACTTCCATGTACTTTGACTAACCTATTTTCGTCTGAGGGTTCTTTAAAACCCTCCAACATTCAATCAAGGGGTCTGTTTCGTGTGTCGTCTATGGACACATGTCTCTCGCATAGAGGAATACATTTTTAGGTTATTGGGAGAACATTTTTTATAGGTAACGATTCTCAGTGGTATGAAATGTCTAAAATATTTATAGTATTATTTTAATTATTATTAATTTTTGATTGTTGAATCAGAAATATATTTTTCGTCTAAATCCCATTTGACACTCGGTCTAGGGATTTTGTGACCCCAGATTATAGTTGTATGTTTATAGTCATATTTAAGGTGGTAAAACCAAATTCATATGTGGGCCCCACTCAACATCTTTATGTTGAATAATACCATTTCAACCGGTTGACCATTTTGGGCATGTCAGTCTTCAATTCATAGCATTTTTCCATGTAGATCGAAATGGTGGATTCCTCATGACATTTAAGAGTAATATATATGGTTTTTTAGGGGTTTCTATCTAAATGGGTATTTTTTCCTCCATATATCGAGTTCATTTGTCACCTGGGAGAGAGACATTGCATGGATGTTGGTTTCAGTGTTCAGACCATCTTACTTAAGACCTTTGATCTGAGAGGAGCTGTGAGCTATCTCACGTGACCTATGCTTTTGAGGACATTTCTCTTATTGGATGTGCCTTTCTGGAAGATGATAACGTGATATAGCATACTTACAAGGATCACCTAAGAGATTACTTTACTTATGAAATAACCTAGAGAGTCCCATGTAGGATCTCTCTAATGGTTTCCATTGAGATGATCCCTATTGTATGATGACTCTATTGTTCTCTGTTCGATGAGCCCATGTAGGATTCCTCAATTTCTATTTTCTGAGGATTTTGTGTAGGATTCATTTGCTCATGTTTAATGGGGAAATCCCAAGTAGGACACCTCCTAAGTGTTTGACTTGAGGGACCTAGTGGGTTCCCATGGTTAGAACGACCCTAATCTATTACATCGGTTTTGGGTAGAGATAGTGTTCAGGTGTCACCTAGAACCCATGACATACTGGTAAGCCCATGGGGTAGTGGATGTAGTGTTGGTATGGGAATTTAGGCCACCCTTATTCATTTTTTTATATCTGAATTGGTTTTGAGGATGTGGTAGTGGTTACCAGAGGTGCTACTTGGTTGGTGGTGGTTGAGCCTAACGTGAGGTGTCTTTCTTGTTTGTTGGGATTCCCAGACATGTTCTCTTGGGATCCGACTTCTATGCCATAAAATTTCTGATATTTACTATACCCAGATGTATTACCTTGTAATTTGTTATTGATCCTTACTTGATGAAATTGTTTATCTAAATATTTTTTCATTGTGAGTTGATTATGTTAAACCATGTGATAAATTAATTATCATCTGTTGGCTTAGAAATGGAATGTGAAATCTTTTAAAAGATGTAATTTCCAATGGGTGAGAAACATTCTTGGTGAATGTCAAGGTTAGGCTCATGTGATTAATTGGAAAATATATAGATTGGGTGAACCATTGTATTGGTTAAAAGAAAATGGATGGGATCATGTTGTTAATTATGTAAAGTCCAAGGGAGATCCATGATAGGGTGGTCAGGCCCATTTAGTCTAATTTTATGAATGTTAAGGTGACCTAGGATCCATTGAGGGATTCCTAGGACATTATATATAGGAAAATGTTATAAATGATACATGATAAAATGTTGATACACTAGGCTTGGCCCTGATTCATGCAGAAATGCTGATACATCGGGCTTAGCCCTGATACATTCTAAAATTCTTATAAATTTGGCTTATCCCTGATACATGATGAAATGAATATACACAGGGCTTGGCCATGATACATGTTGAAATTATTATACACCAGGTATGGCACTGAAATATTCTGAAATACTTATATATTGGGTTTTACCGTAAGACATACTAAAATGATGATATACTAGGCTTGACCCTGATTGACTAATATACATGCGGGGAAGGTTTTCTGAGTCTTGGTCTGATTCATGGGCTTATTCTCTGTGTTTCCTAATCAGAAAACTTTTACAAGATTTACTATTGGCATACGGTATCCTTCCTTATAGGATTGACTATCAGTATATGGTATCCTACATTATAGGATTAAATTTCAATATATGGTATCACAGTTAGTGATTTTAGGTGAGTATGAGTGAACCGAGGTTTGCGACAAGTATCCCCATGTGGTGACATAACTTTCTCAGAGATAGAATTCTAGAATTGGATAATGCAGGTACATGTCAATGTGATTACGAACCCAGAGATTGAAGTAATGATACACTTCTTGAGTGGCATGATGTCCAGCTGAATTCCCTTATAGATGATTTTCTGGAGATCGGGCTTATGGACCCAAGGATCAACTTCTAATGTGGTTTCTTTTAATTTGATTCACATACTCATGAATATTTATATTTATGTATATGTGTATATTTATGGGACTATACATGTATACATATATAGATATGGACATCCATATTGGAACATTCCCAGATGAAAAGGATTATAGACCCTAGGTTCGACTGTGGTTTCCGATTTGGTTTACTTTTTTTGTTTGGTGTTCTAGTTAGGATATGCATGTTTTTGTTGCATACACTTTTAGCAACACAGTTATAGGTTTCTTGTTGGGGTGACCCACTGATATAATTTCTCACCCATGCACATGAACCACATTTTATGTGTAGACCTTGAGTCTGATTTTCAGGTTGAGCATGTGTTTCATGGTTGATAGGGCTGAGGCCAAGTGTTTCATGATAGAGGAGTGCTAGTCGAGTGATTCTACTAATCGGCCTGGTGCGGTTCGATAGTGTCTGGAGATCGGGAGTGTGGGTTGGCATAGAGTTAGTAGTAAAACCCTATACATTTATTTTATTTTATTTTATATATGTATATATATGATCATCTTAGTAGGTTACCAGTGTTCTATAGTAATGCAAAATTTTTCATGATTTTACAACATTTTACTATTATATCTTGTTCTATTTATGTTTTTTATTGCTTCTCCAATTTTTTTACATTCAGTTGTGTATGATACATTGTTATTTCTGCTATTTTTTTACTCTGTTATATGTTCATAGTCTCCCAACTATCCCAACATAGGCCCTCTATACTAGTTTTTAGTCTCTAGTGTAAGGGGAGGCATGCATAAGGCCCAGTTGAAAACTGGCTTAGAGAATCAGTTTAGTGGCTTCCGTGTCAGGATGTTTCAATCTGGTATCATGGCTATTTTTTTGTGTGTAGTATTTACTAATTGGCATATAGTATGTAGGATTATTAGGAATGTCTCAGAACCTGTGATGGATATCGAACTGGTGCATCGCGATCACTTTATTTGGTTGGAAGACCTAGTTGCCAGGGTATAGAATTGTAGTTTTGATATTACGATGTTACAATTGGATATGAATTTACCTTTAGAGATGCACATGTTGTGTGGATTTTATGATTTAATATGTATCTATGGATTTTGGAAATTAGTATGATTCCAGGTATAGTTTTTGACTCCTGGATGGAAAAGGAAAAAGGTGTCTCATGTGTTATACTAGGCATGTAGGATTCGCAGAATATATGCATGATAGTCTTTGATTTTATGGATGACTAATACCTTTTGGTATGTGTACCACTAATTTTTTACTCTAATTTTAGGTTTTCTAGATCTATATTGAGGAGTTTTTGTTTAGAGGCTAATGACTCTGTCCTCATGTACCTTATGTGTAGTAATCCTAGTAGGCCAATATGGAAGAAGATGCCTTTCTGTTTAACCCCTTGTTGGGTGTTGTTATGGGGTCTGTGTTTATCTAGTCAGATCACTGAGTATAATGTCGATAGATACCAAGTCTTTTCCAATATACTAGACCTCATTGGGGTATTTCTATATACAGATACCTGATGGTTGTCGGTTTAGTTTATCTCTATCATTGGTTGTGACCACCAAGGAGTAGTTACTTTTGAGGATGCTCGGAGAGGATCATGGCCCTTGTAGGTTTTGTTTTTAGTTTTGACCATCATTGTTCATTGTGATATTACCATATTTTCCAAGGTTTGGATCATTTTTTCTTGGTGGTTAGAACATGTGACCATGTAGTGAGGTTGGTTCTGTATGGGTTGGTGGAAAACCTAGAGACCCTTGGTTTTGAATTGAACCATTGTAAGTTGATGTCAAATCTGTTCCATGTAAACTTGTTTGAGAGACGGTGGACCAATGCATGAATACTGGTCAGGTTTTGGAAGAATTTTAGTGTGTCATAGAGGTAGATGGACATGCCTTCAGTGAAATCTTTGTGTACTCTTGTATGATAAGATCGTGATCTATCTTCATTCATCTTGAGTATATTGAGAGAGCATCGGACCTACACCGATATCCATTTTCTTTCATTATATTCTTCTTTTTTGAGGAGGGAACCTATTTTGGATGTACTCTTAGAGGGTTTTTTGGAAAAAATATTGGGGGAGTGCACCAATGGCCATTTGTGGGTGTTTTTTTCACATTTCTGTTAAACTTCAGTGTTTCTCGTGATCTTTTAAGATCATAGTTTTCTTCTGAAAAGATGATAGGGTTATTCCTATGGTGGGGAGTACCAAAATGATCATAGTTAAATATCTTCTATGTAAAAGGCAATTGTTAATGATAAAAGGTTGGTCCTTGTATATTCCAAATATCTTGGTTATAAAGTAGCTTGGATCGAGATAGTGTATATTAGTCCTTTCACTGGGCTTCTCGGGGACGAGAAGGCTTATAGTGGGGAGTTTTCAAGGACTTATGTTTTTTCAAACTGTAAATTTGAGCATAAGTTGGAATTTTTACAGTTGGATTCTTGTGAGGGATAAAATTTCCTTTTTGACATTCCATATGATCTCGAAACACCTTGCAGACAACTCTATTGGTCCTGGAATGTTGTGTTTACCCTAGAACAATATTTTTGTGGAAATCTAATATTTTTAAATTTTAGAAAATATTTAATATTTAATATTATTATATTAATTATAAAATTGTGCTTGGTGGTTCATTTGAAAATAAATTTTAACCAGATCATCCTATTGATATTTTTTTTAGTACCATTGAGTCTGGAATGGGGAGTTTAACCTAGGCAAGGCATAAACTTGAGTCAGGCGCTGGGAAAAACTCGGGCACCATTTTCTTTCTTTTCTTTTCTTCTTTTTCCTTTTTCATTTCACCTCCATCCCCCTCCTTCTTGTCCACTATCTATTTTTGGGTCCTCCTTGGACATGTCCAATTGTTTAAAATGGTGATTGTGAAATAGTGAGATATAGAAGGTAATATTGGTATTGTTGTGAAACCAATGTAAAGTAGAGTTGGCATATATCATCCATTGATGGTGAAATAGCTGGAAGGTTCAGCAGTTTCTACCTGAATGTAGCGTTGTTTACATTTTCCCCATAATTCCCCTTTAAACATGTAGTTTTTAGTTTTTTAGGGCTTATATTTCTTGATTTTTGTCCTCTTGAGGCCAGATACGATGTTTAAATGGGAAAACACGTGTTTTGGGCGTTTTGAGGAATTTCCAATTGGGAAACCCAGGTTAGACGACATGGGTTCTAGTGGTACATGTCGTGTGTAATTTCCATTTGGGGAAGAATATGTTTTCAAAGGTATAATCCAAGAACTATAATTACACATTCTGTTGTGGTTATCTGTTTGTCCAACTGTGTGAAAAAGGAACACTGAATAGTGGATTTTAAGGACTACAAGCCATGTACTGAGAGTACACGCCGTTTGGTGGAACGTGGGCATGTCTTCAGTTAATAATGCACATGATATGGAATTTTTTTAACAGTAAATGATGTGTTTATAAAATTAAATTTCATTCTCTGCTAAATAGGAAGACCACATGTCCTCCATAGTACATGCCATTTAGTTTGTCCTGCCTGTTTTCGTTTGGGGGTTCTTTAAACCCATGTAACATGCAATCTTGGGGTCTATTTCATGTGCCATATCTAGCTCGTAGACACTTGTATTGAGGTAGAATTATTTAGTATGGTTTGAGAAATATTTGTGCTGGGAATTATTCTTGGTTGTACGAAACGTCCAAATAATAATAGTAATATTTTATTTATTATTATTTGGAAATTATTGAATCGGACGTATCTTTTGCATTCGAATTCAGTTTGATGCACGTTTAGTGGTGTTGGGACCCTGAATTAATGGTGGAAGTTTACAGATTAATTTAATTTTCTAAAACCAAATTAATATGTGGGCCCACTCTGGATCCTTATAGTGAATTGTAGTTTTTCACTCGTTCACCGTTTTGGGTTTTTGTGTAGTCCATTCTAGGCCTTTTTTCCTGTAGATCGCAATGATGGAATCCTTGGGATATTTAGAGGTCATATAAATGGTTTTGGTGGGGTTTATATGTAATTTAACTGACATTTCTTGTCCATTACATTGTAAAAATGTGGTGTTGGAGGTGTTCCGGGAGGTCAAGGTGACTTATCCCCAACACTTTGCCAATTTTTCTGTTCTATGAACAATGTTTCCAGAATAGTGAGGCTCCATCCTTCCCCTCCATCCTTCACCTCTATCCTTCTCCTCTTCCATGAATAGTGATTCCAGATAAGTGAGTTTCCATCCTTCACCTCTATCCTTCACCTCTATACTTCACCTCTTGCATGAATAGTGTTTCCATAACAGTGAGGTTCCATCCTTCACCTCCCTCCTTCACCTATATCCTTCACATCATGCATGAAAAGTGTTTCCTGAATAGAAAGGTTCAATCCTTCAACTCCACCCTTCACCTCTATCCTTCACCTCTTACATGAACATTTTTTCCATAACAGTAAGGTTCCATCCTTTACCTCCATCGTTTATCTATATCCTTCACCTCTTGCATGATCAGTGTTTCCAGAACAGTGAGGTTCAATCCTTCACCTACATCCTTCACATATATCCTTCACCTCTTTCATGAACAGTGTTTCTAGAATAGTGAGGTTACATCATTCACCTCGATCCTTCACTTTTATTTCCTTTCCTAAATTTTGAGTATGTGAACAGTGTTTCCATCTTCCTACTATTTCACCCGTTTGACGTTTTCTTTGATGTAAAATGCATTTAAATCCTTATTTTAAGGACTCTTAAGGCCAATTGAAAGGCCATAAATCCTATATAATTTATTCATATGGCTTGGGATTTTATTACTTGGTCAAACTGTGTGGGTTAATTCGATCTTCTTTTAGTGGGGAATTAAGTGTATCGTAAACCGTCGCCCCACTAAATCTTCAAAAATAGAAAAGATACCATCCTCTCTTGTTCTTCCTATTTGTTCTCAGCAATGAGTCGCTATATCATTTTAATCCATACTCTATGAGTTTCATAATCAAACTTTACTCCTAGTATTGATTCTGCTCTATTTTGATGCAACTGTGCTTTATCGATCAATCTTCGATATAAGGCATGTTGTTTCGTCTTTCCTTTGGGGATCATTTTCTCCTATTTCACCTTTCTATTTTATAGCATGTAATCTCCATGATTCTAATGGGTTTTCATTCTGTTTTGGTTGGTGTGGTCGTATCATAGTATCCTCTGTTGGATGCAGTTGTGGCGAGAGGAGGATCGTGACCAGTTTCGTGGATAAAGAACGTCAAGAATTATTGACGTTGGGGATTCATTGCTTCTTTTTTCTTTTACGTGCATCAGTATCGTTAGCATGCTTTATCCGAGTGGATCACAATGGAATTGAAAAAATAAATATTTGAACATGGATAAGTAAATTGATATCATTCAAATGTTATTTCCTCTTTATTTTCTAGATAGTGTGATATCTATGCTTTCTTTGATTAGTTGTTCGTTCTTGATGGAAATTGATAAAGAATATAACGCCAAAATTAGTTAAAAATTGTTTTCTAAAGATAAAGAGGCACAAAAATGAATCTGGTTTTTTTGTAGTTTGATGTTAATCAAATTAGTGTAGTAAGCATGTTAATTTAATTGTGATAGCTTACTATTTAGGTTTACCATAATTAGAACCTATGAATAAAAAATCTTCTAATTCAATATTGATTAATGAACAGATTGTGTTAGAATTTCTTAAAGGGTTCTGAGTTAACATCTTGATTGTTAAATGGCCAAGACCCCATTGATTCGATGTTGTGTTTTCTTACTACTTGTTCTGTGATGTGACCTTGGATGTCTATTGCTATATGTGGAGGCATGGATACTTGTGGTTGTGGCAGCGGATGGCACCTAAAGTGTCGAGATGCATAGGTTTATTCATATGGGGGTCGGGTAGGACACCATGGATGATGGTATGGGATGGATGTGCTGGCTGGATGTTTGTTGGTTCGATTTGTTGTTATCTTCATTACTTTTACCCACTACTCAAGGCATATGGTCTTGCATACCCTTCTTCCAATAGAGGAGAAGACGTGCGGGGTATTCCACATGCTTTCCGTGTTTAGCCTCTTGAGGGAGAATGGGTCTACGCTCTTGCTAAAGGTGGATAAGACTTGATGGGTAGTATATCTACTCACCGGGTTCATGCCCCTTGTGTTTAGTAGCATAAGATGCTTTTCTGGAATGCCTGGGAATATGGGAAATTAATTCTTTAATGAATGATTTATTAAATAGTGATAATCTTCAGGGATGGAGATGCTAGAATTTAATGGTGATGTTGTGTATTTAAAGGAACATTTGATTTTTTTTAATGTGATGCCATAGAATTTTAATGTGGTTTTGTTCATGGTTAATTAATGTGCAAAAAACTAATTAACGTAATGTGGAATTGTTGAAAAAGGGAATGAAGTAACCAAATGAAGTTCTTTAAATGGTTGTTTGCTTATAGGATACCTCGTCTTAGAAGTAACAGCCCATAGTCAGAGAGACGTTAGCTGTAGTTGTGTCCAAGACTATGTAATTCCATAGTGTGTTTGTGAGTTATAATATATCCTATACTTTTTGTTTTTCTATACGCTACTTCACCCTGTCAGTAAGGGAAACTGACACCCCGGGGATTCTGAGCCCTGGTGGTGTTTTCCCCAACATTCCAATGGGAGGAATAATGGATGACTACCCCATTTAGCCTCATTCTCTTCTCTTGGTAGATACTAATTCCATTGGCACAACAGTTAGTTCTCCTCATATATGTATGTAGAGGGATGTAATGGCTTGGGGTTATTTCCACACATATATTCTGGATATAGTATCTTATGGACTACTATAGGTGTAACATGTATAGGTTGTGATGGATTGAAGAACCTTAATCAGTATATGGGATGTAATGTCTTGAGGTATAATACCAGATTTATGATACATGTTATGCGAGCTATGGTGGCTCCTGGAAACTACCAGGTTACTTTTGGTAGTGAGGATGGTGTGGTTCTTATCCCAGGTGTCTGCGGGAAGGCCTTTGTGGTGCACGTGGTGCAGATTGTGGTGCTTCGCCCAGGTGTCTGTGGGAAAGCCTTTGGAGAGAGTTGCACAGGACATATGTCGTTGGGGAAAAGAGGCAAAACAGTGGGGAAGTATTATTGGGGTAACCTTGATATCCTTTTCTATATGATATTTTCTTTTATTCTTTACTTGGTGAGAGTAGCCATGGTGTGGTTGGGAACATAGTATACCTTCTTAGAGGTCGAGTTTGTTTCACTGTTGTTCACTGTGATTTAGCATGATTTTTTTACATCTTCACGAGAGGAATAAAGGAGGAACCTACTTCTTATACTATTTTACTCATCATACGTACATATAAACTATTTTTCAGGTCACTTGGAGTAGGTTGGAGATCATGCTGGTCACTTCTAGGTTGTGGTTGCAGGAGCTGTTCAGGCTCGTGGTCGCTGCTGTTTTACATTATTTTGGTTACATGCAGTTTTTTCCTTTAATTTGTAGTACTTTTTCTTGTCATTTCATATATGGACATGGGATTATTTTAAATTTCAGTTCCGAGTTGGAGTTGGTTGGTGTCTATCTTATCTCTCTATTCTGCATGTGTTCTCTTAGAGGGTACTACCTCCCATCTATGTGTTTATTATACCCTCGGTGCTAGTTTCCAACCCGAGGCCTACTGGAGGCGGGACTCGAGGGGACATTATCTCCCTTTTCACATTGTTGGCACAGGAGGGGTACACATTGTGGGGAGGGAGTCGTGACAGTGTGGTATCAGAGGTAGGTTGAGGGATATGATGGAGTTTGGAGATAGACATAGGTGAGGTTGCATGGGTTGGTAGGGAAACAATGTAATTCATGTTTAGAAAGCTAGGTAAACACTAGAGACTGGCTAAGACAACTTCATTTAGGGCCCCCCATGATCTGATGTACGAACCTTTATGATTACAATGGCTACTAATCAAGGTGATACTAGTTTCAGGGTAGAGACCTAGGAAAATATCATGCATCATTATTCCTTATGCTTGTGTTTGAATGGGGAGACCTTGGGATATGTTAACATAAAATTAATAAAAGAAAACAATTAATTAATTAATATTGAGTCTTCCATATTCCATGTTTAGGAGCTCTATGTGTTTCTTATTTTTCAAGAATGGATCTAGGTCTACATTCTTGTCAGGCTCGCATTGAAGATATCTAGTAGGCTGTGCCAGCAGATCGTTGCCAGGTAGAGGTTGAAAACAAAGAAACATGAAAGAAGACACTCCGAGAGTTTCAGCGCCAGAATCTGCAAATGTATGACGGCTCCATATCAGATGCGGTCACATAAGACTGTCTAGAAGAGGTCGAGAGCGACTTCAGTTCGATTTGTACTCGGAAGGAGCACTGGGTGTCCTTGGTTGTGACAATGTTGTGTGGAGTATAAAGGCAGTGGTGGATCTTGTTCCTTGGTGATTGTGAGGAGTCAGCAATCTCATGGGAGGATTTTCGAGACAAGTTTAGAGTTGAGTTCCTTTCTTTGACTGCAAAGGCTTCTAGTTGCCAAGAGATTCTTAACCTTTGACAGGGGAGCTCTAGTGTTAGAGTGTTTGGAATCCAATTCAGGAACATTCTATGATATGATTCAGACCTACTGCCAGATGGGGAGTCCAGGGTGAGGCATTTCGAGGAGGCTTTGCATCTAGAGATCTGACGCCATGTCACCCCATTTTTGTTGAAGACATATCCTGAGGTGCTGGCGAGGGTAGAGTTAGTTGAGAGGACTTTGTCCAGGACCGGATCGTCCCGAGAGGGGAATCATCATGATTCCTCATGAAGCAGATATGTAGTCTGGGGTTCCCGGTTTTCAGTGCAGAAGAGTTTCCGTTCACCTGGGTGGTAGGTCCCAGCCCTTCCCATCTCGTTTCTCCGGAGGGAGAAACTCTTAGGCCTATGCCAAGCGACCAGGTTCTTGTTTTTCTTGTGGTGGTCATGGTCATCAACAGTGGGATTCCCCGACATTTCAGAGCAGTCATCATGCACCGGGTGCTCCGCTCTAGGTTCCTCTATTGAGGCAGTTACAGCCGAGGAAGCAGCAGCAAGTTGCACCAGCGTTAGATCACCAGAGGGTAGATGGGGCAGGTAGAGGATAGCCCCATGACGCTTCTTGTCCTCAAAGAGCACAGCGCGGTCGTGGTGGCGGTCATCATCAGTGTCATAGAGGCTATGGAGGAGGTCATGGTCAGCTTCATTCTCTAGTGTTGCAAGCTCCAGGTGATCCAAATGTCTTTCAAGGTACCCTTTTCATGTTTTCTACATTCGTGTATGCCTTGTTTGATTCAAGAGAGACACACTATTTCATATCACCTACCCATGTCCATGCTTTGGGACATGAGGTAGAGAGGCTTCCAGTGCCCTTTGTGTTGACTACGCTAGTTGGAGGTCGAGCTGACTTGTTTGAAGTATGTAGATAATGTGAGCTAGTGTTGGGACAACACCGCCTTTGGGGAGATTTCATTTTTTTTATGAATAAAACCATATGATTTCATCCTCGGCCTGTATTGGTTATATTCGGTGTAGGCTATTGTGAATTGCTAATGGAAGAAGGTTGTTTTCGTTGATGTGGACGGAGATGAAGTGGTTTTTGTTGGAGAGAGATATCCTCAGATGGGTTACAGGAATGTTCCATCCTTATCATCTAGGATGGCTAAGTTAATGCTGAGTTCTTCATAGGTTCAGTAGTTGTTGTTTCCTAGGGTCATAGAGGAGTACCCTGATGTCTTTGTAGAATAGGTTGTAGCATTACCCCCTCGACAAGAGAATGAGTTTGGGATCGAGCTACATCCAGGATCATCCCCTATCTCCATGTCTCCATATTGGATGGCCCCTTCTGAGTTACAAGAGCTACATATATAGCTTTATGGCCTATTGCAGGGAAATTTTGTTCGGACAAGTGTGTCATCGTGGGGTGCACCAGTTTTGTTTGTGAAAGAAGGCTGCCGACAATTTGATGTTTTACATCAATTATCGTTGCCTAATCAAAGTGACAATAATGAACCGCTATCCTATTCTGTGGATTGATGACTTATTCGATCAACATAAGGGTGCATGTTGGTTCTCAAATATCGACTTACGGTCAAGATATCATCGTATGCGTGTAAAGGATTTGGATATCCCGAAGACTACATTCTGTTGTCATCATGGGAATTATGAATTCGTTATAATGTTGTTCGGTGTGACAAATGCTCCAGCTGTGTTTATGGGATTGATGAATGCTGTGTTCCATGAGATCCTGGAAAAGTTTGTGGTTGTTTTCATCGACGACATCCTTGTGTACTCCACATCTAAAGAGGAGCATGTATAGCATCTACGAGATGTTTTGGGAGTTCTTTGCCAACATTAGTTGTTTGGGAAGTTGTCGAAGTGTGAGTTTTTGGCTCAAGAAGTCTGTGTCTTGGGGCATGTTGTGTCCCAATATAGAGTAACTGTGGATCCATCTAAAATAGAAGTAGTGTTGTCTTGGGAAGCCCCCAAGAAAGTGTTAGAGGTGCGAAGTTTCCTTGGTCTCGTAGGCTTTTACAGGAGGTTCGTAGATAATTTCTCCCCATTTGAAACTCTTCTGACAGATTCGACGAGGAAAGATCAGGCTTTCATATGGAATGATCAGTGTCAGACAGCTTTATTGTATCTAAAAGGGAAGTTAGTAAGTGCTTCTGTCCATTGTCTTCCAGTTGAGGGAGTTCAGTTTGATGTTTTCTGAGATGCTTCACATCTGGGGTTTGGTTGTGTCATCATGTAGTAGAGGACAGGTGTTTCTTATGTGTCTTGGTAGCTGCATCCCCATGCATGCAATAATGACACCCATGATCTGGAGCTGGAAACCGTGGTGTTTTCTTTGAATTTGTGGAGACATTGCCTCATTGGTGAACACTTTGTGGTTTTCATTGATCATAATAGTTTGAGGTATATTTCATCACGATCATGACTTGGACTTGAGGCAGCGTCGGTGGATGTAGTTCCTATGGGAATAAGACTTTGAAATATTGCATACATCGGGAAAGGGGAATGTTGTATCGTATGAGTTGAGATGAAAGTCACATAGTGATGATGTGCATGAATCTGGTGACTCCTGGAGGGTAATGGAAGAACTATCAAAATTACATCTTGATATTGGAGATGATGGGGGTAGTGGTTGTCTTTTTCAAATAGTGGTATAGTCATCCATGATGCATAAGGTGGAAGAGTCCTAGTTGGGAGATCTTGAGGTGGATGTCTGGGGAGACCGAGTTGTTTGTGGTGAGGCCCATGATGGTTGGTCATAGGATGAACAACAACGACTGTTGTATCATGGAAGTATTTTTGTTCCATTGACAATGCATGAGACGGTTCTCAGAGTGTTCCACTATTCACCTTTAGCAGTACGTCCTGGTGTGACAAAGATGTACCGATCCTTGAGGAGTCAGTTTTGGTGGCCTGGGCTAAAGCGTACGGTTACAGAGTTTGTGACTCGATGTTTAGTTTTGCAGATGGTTAAGTCCGAACACCGTGTTCCTGGTGGTTTTCTCTTGACATTTTAGATTCCTCAGTTGAAGTGGGAGTACATCTCAATGGACTTTGTTACAGGTTTACCACGAACTCCAAGAGGACATGATGCTATTTGGGTGGTAGTGGATCATCTGAAAAAATCGGCCCACTTCATAGCGATCAAGGAGTCGAGCTCAATGGATTTTTTGTCGAGGTAGTATCTAGAGGAGGTGGTGAGACTTCATGGAGTCCCAAGGATGATAATTTCTGATCGAGATCCTCGTTTTACCTCTAGGGTGTAGAGAGGTCTCCAACATTCTATTGGTTCTCAACTATGCCTTAGCACTGCTTTTCGCCCTCAAACGGATGGTCATGAAAAGAAAACCATCCAGACTCATGAATATATGCTACACTCTTGTGTTCTTGATATTGGAGGTTCATGGATGCGACACTTACCCTTTGTAGAGTTCACTTACAATAATAGTTTTCAATCCACCATCTGTAAGGCGCCATTTGAAGCCTTGTATGGTCGGACTTGTCGTTCTCCGTTGTGCTGGATTGGTGACTGAGAGTTAGCAATTCTCGGACCGGAACTAGTGCATAATACAACAGAGATGGTCCATATGATTCTTGATAGGATGGAGATAGTGAATGATCATTAGAAATCATATGATGATCAAAGGAGGATACACTTGGTGTTTAATGTTGGGGATCATGTGTTTATGAAGGTGACTCCCCATCGTGGGCAGCGAAGGTTTGGTCATGGAAGTAAAATTTCTCCCTGGTTCGTTGTGCCTTTCGTGGTGTTAGCTCGTGTTAGAGCCTTGGAGTATCGAGTAGCACATCCCCCATATATGAGTTGGGTACATGATGATTTCCATGTATCGCATCTCTGTCGTTATCTCCATGACGATTGTCACATCATTGATTGGGAATAGATCGATGTTGATGATGATAAAACCTTTGTGGAGAGACCTATGGAGGTCCATGACCGCAAAGAGAATGTGTTGTGCGGGCATTTAATTCCCATAGTTCGTGTCTTGTGGAAACACGGTGGCATGGAGGAGAGTACCTGGGAATGTGAGTCACATATGCGTGTCTAGTAACCGGAGCTGTTTTAAGATGTGTTGTGTTTTCTTTGATCCTCTCATTATGTAACATTGATGTGATGTTATGATTGAATTGTTATTAGATGGATTGTTTTCTCCCTTTCTCTCGGATGTCGTGGTTTTGTACCAGCTTTAGAACAACTTAGGGTGGTTTTCCCCGGATAGGTATCTTACCGAGTGGTTGTTCAGACCCCTCTTTTCCTTAGGATGGTTTTAAATTCTCAAGGAAGAGAATGTTTTGAGAGGTATCTGATGTAATGGTCTGGACCTCTCTGGTCCATTACATTGTAAAAATGTGGTGTCAGTGATGTTCTGGGAGGTCAAGGTGACTTATCCCCAACACTTTGCCAATTTTTCAATTCTATGAATAGTTTTTCCAGAATAGTGAGTTCCATCCTTCACATCCATCCTTCACCTCTATCCTTTACCTCTTACATTAACAGTGTTTTCAGAACAGTGAGGTTCCATCCTTCACCTCCATACTTCACTTATCTCCTTCACCTCTTGCATTAACAGTGTTTCCAAAACAGTGATGTTCCATCCTTCAACTCTATCCTTAACCTTTATTCTTCACCTCTTGCATAAACAGTGTTTCCAGAATAGTGAGGTTCCATTCTTCACCTCCATCCCTCACCTCCATCCTTCACCTCTATCATTCAACTCCTGCATGAACAGAGTTTCCAGAACCATGAGGTTCCATCCTTCATCTCCATCCTTTACCTCTATCCCTCTCCTCTTTCATGAATAGTGTTTCCAGAACAGGGAGCTTACATCCTTCACCTCCATCCTTCTCCTCTATCCTTCACCTCTTGCCTGAACAATGTTTTCAGAATAGTGAGGTTCCATCCTTCACCTCCATCCTTCTCCTCTATCCTTCACATCTTTCATGAACAGTGTTTCCAGAAGTGTCAGGTTCTATCCTTCACCTCTATCCTTCACCTTTATTTCCTTTCCCAAATTTTGAGTATGTGAACAGTGTTTCCAACTTCCTATAGTTTCACCCCTTTGACGTTCCCTTTGACATAAAATGCATTTAAAGCCTTATTTTAAAGACTCTTAAGGCCGATTCAAAGGCCACAAACCCTATATTAATTATTCTTATGGCTCGGTGTGTTTTTAATTGGTCAAAATATCTGGATTAATGTGATCCCCTTTTAATGGGGAATTAAGGGTATCTTAATCCGTTGAACCATTAAATCTTTAAAAGGGGAAAAGATATCATCCTCCCTTGTTCTTCCTTTTTGTCTTGGCAATGAGATGGTAGAACTTTTTAGTCCTTCACGTAGGAGTAGCACAATCAAACTTTACTCCTAGGATTGGTTCTGCTCTTTTTTGATGCAAGCAATATGTATCAATCAATCTTTGATATAAGGTATGTTGTATTGTCTTTCCTTCGGGGATCATACTCTCCTGTTTCTCATTTCTATTTTATAGCATGTAATATCCAGGATTTTAATGGGTTTTTCTTGTGGTTTGGTTGGTTCGGTCATGTCGTGGAGTCCTCGGGTGGATGCAGTTGTGGTGAGAGGAGGATCGTGACCCGTTTCGTGGATAAAGAACGTCAAGAATTGTTGAGGTAGATGATTTGATGCTTCTCTTTTCTTTTATGTGAAACTATATCATTAGCATGTTTTATCCTAGTGGATTACAAATGAATTGACATAATAAATACTTGAACTGGATAAGTAAATTTATATCTATCATATTTTATAGCCTTTTTATTTGCTATATTGTGTGATCTCTATGCCTACTTTGATTAGTTGTTCGTTCTTGAGGGAAATTGATAAATAACGTAAAGAAAAAATTAGTTGAAAATTGTTTGTTAAAGATAAAGAGGCACGAAAATGATTATGGTTCTTGTTGTAATATTATGTTAATCAAATTTGTGCATTAAGCATGTTTATTTTTTTGTGATATCATAATGATTAGGTTTCCCTTAATTGGATCCTACGAATAAAAAATCTGCTAATTCAATGTGGATTAAAGAATAGATTTTGTGAGAATTTATTAAAGGGTTTCGAGTTACCCTATTGATTGTTAAACGTCTAGGAGCCCATTGTTGTGTTGTTGTGTTTTTTTACTGCTTGTATTGTTATGTGAGCCTATATTTCTGTTGCGATATGTGGATGCATGGAGACATGTGGTTCTGATAGCGGATTGCTCCTAGAGTGGTGAGATGCATCGTTTTATGCATGTGGGTGTTAGGGAGGACATCAGGGATGATGGAATGGGATGGATGTGTTGGCTGAATGTTTGGTGGTTCGATATGTTGTTATCTGCTTTCCTTTTCCCCACTGCTCAAGGCAGCTGGTCTTTCTGACCCTCCTTATGAAAGAGACAAAGACACACGAGGTATGCCACATGCTTTCTGGGATTAGCCTCTCGTGGGAGAATGGGTCTATGCTCTTGCTATAGGAGGCAAAGACTTGACGAGTAGTATATCTACTAACTGTGTTGATCCCCCTTGTGTTTTGTAGAATAGGATTCTTTTCTAGAATGCCTGGGAATATCGTAAAGAAATTCTATAATGAAATATTTATTAAATAGTGTTAATCCATGGGGATGGAGATGTTGTAATTTAATGGTGATGTTATAACTTTAATGGAAAAATTGATTTTTGAATGTGATGCCAATGATGTTTAATGTGGTTTTGTTCATGGTTAATTAATGTGAAATGAATTAATTAACCTAAAGTAGAATTTATTAAATAGGGAATGAAGTAACCTAATGAAGTTATTTAAATGGATGTGTGATTATAGGATACCTAGTCTTAGAAGTAGCAGCCTAGAATCTGAGAGACGTTAGGTGCAGTTGTGTCCAAGACTAGGTAATGCCCATAGTGTGGTTGTGGGTTATAATATATTCTATTGTTTTTGTGTTTCTATACACTACTCCACCCTATAATTAAGGGGAACTAACACCCCAAGAATTCTGATCCTTGGGGGGGTGTTTTACCCAACATTCCGATGGGAGGATGAATGGGTGACTACCCCCTTTATCCCCTCTCTCTTCTCATGGTAGATACTAGTGTCATTGGCACATCGGTTAGTGTTCCTCATATATGTGTGTAGAGGGCTATAACGACTTGTGTTTATTTCCGCACATATATTCTGGATATAGTATTTTATGGACTACTATAGGTGTAGCATGTATAGGTTGTGATGGCATGAGGATCCTTACTCGGCATATGGGTTGTAATGGAATGAGGTATAACACATGATCTATGATACACATTGTGTGAGATGTGGTGGCTCCCAGAAACTACCTGGTTACTTTTGGTTGTGAGGATGGTGTGGTGCATAGCCCTGGTGTCTGTGGGAATGCCTTTGTGGTGCACGTGGTGCTTCGCCCAAGTGTTTGTGGGAAAGCCTTTGGAGAGAGACTCACAAAACGTATGTCCTTGGGGAAAAGTGGAAAACCAGTGGGGATGTAGTAGAGGGGTACCCTTGATATCCTTTTCTATATGATATTTTCTTGTATGCATTTCTTGGTGAGTGTAGCCATGGTGAGGTTGGGAACATAGTATACCTGCTTAGGGGACAAGTTAGTTTCACTGTTCTTTAGCATGATTTCATTACTTTTTCACGAGAGGATTTGAGGAGGATATTTCTGAGTATACTATTATACTCACCCTACGTACATATAACCTGTTTCTCAGGTCACTTGGAGCAGGTTGGAGATCAAGCTGGTCAATACTAGCTTGTGGTTGCAGGAGATGTTCGGGCTCATGGTTGATGTTGTTTTACTTTCATTTGGGTATATGATGTTTTTTCCTTTCATTTGTATTGCTTTTACAAGGAATTTCATATATTGACATGGGTTTCTTTTATATTTCAGTTCTAAGTTGGAGTTGGTTGGTGTTTATCTTATTTATCTCTTCTGCATGTGTTCTCTTAGAGGGCAATTCCTCCAATCTATGTGTTTATTATACCCTCAGTGCTAGTCACCAACCCGGGGCCTATTGGAGGCGGTACTCGGGGGGTCATTATCTCCCTTTTCACATTGCCGACCCAGGAAGGGTACACTTTATGGGGAGGGGGTCATGACATTATATCTAAATGTAGAGGTTCCTCCTATGGATATTGAGTTTAGATTTTACCTAACACTGAGACATGGCATTGATGATATTTTTGGTGTTTGAACCAACATTGTTGAGACCTTTGATCTGAGTTGAGTTGTGATTTATCTCTCAGGACCTATGATATTGAAGAAATTTCCCTTGTGCGACGTGACCTTATGGACTACGATTTAGTGAGACTAGATACATTCAAGGACCCCTTGCGGGATGCCTTTTCTTATGAACTAACATTGATAGTCCCTTGTAATATCTATCTCATGTTTTCCTTTGAGAGGATTCATGTTGTACTATTCCTATGTTGTTATTCTTTCAAGAATCCCATGTAGTAATCCTCCCTTTCTCTTCACTAAGAATCTTTTGTAGGATGTATTCACTCATGATTACTGGGAGGATCTCGAGTGGGATGCCTCCACAATGTTTGACTTCTGGGACCTAGTGGGTGCTTGTGGTTTCACCGACCCTGAGCTTTTACATCGGTTTTGGGTAGATATGTTGTTTAGGTGTCATCTAGAACCCATTCCAAACTGGTTAGCCCATGGGGATATTGCTGTAATTTTTTGTTTGGAATTTGTTACTCTCTCACTTGGTTGTTTGTATCTCACTTCGTTTTGCTGATGTAGTAGTGGTTACCAGAGGTTCTTCCTTGTCGGTGGTTTTTAAGCCTAACATGAGTTTTTTTATTTTTTTTTGGGATGCCCAGACATGCTATCTTGGGATATGGCTTCTAAGACATGTCATTTCGGATATTTATTATACCCATATGTAATACATTGGAATTTTATTTTGAGCCTTACATGATGAAATTGGTTATGATAATGTTTTACCTAGGGAGTATATTGTGTCAAACAATGTTATAGTTTAATTAATAGGTGTTTTTTTAAATTGAATGAATAATTTTTTAAAAGTGGAAATTAGAACTGGGTTTTCCATAGTCCCAGTTAAAACACAAGGTCATACTCATTTGACTAATTGAAATTTATATAACTTGGGTGAACCATTTTTGCTATTAAAAGACAATGGATGAGCTCAAGAGGATAATTATGTAATGGCCATGAGTGATCCGTGATAGGGTGGCCAAGCTCATGGATGCGTATTTTGGAAATTATGAGGAAACCTAGGATCCATTGAGGGATTCCCAGGATGGCCTCTATTGGAAAATGTTATAAATAAAGCATGAAAAAATGTCGATACACTGGGCTTGGCCCTGATATATGCTAAATTTATTATACAATGGTATTGGACCTGATACATGCTGAAATGCTTATACACCATGCTTGGCCCTGATACAAGCTAAAATGATTATACACCAGGAATGGCCCTAATAAATTCTGAAATGCATAAACACCAGTATTGGCCCTAAAACATGTTTAAATGCTTATAAACCTGGTTTTACACTAAGACATGCTGAAATTATGATATATTGGGAACGACCCTGATTGAAAAATTTATATGCTAACTTTTTTTTTTCTACGTCTTGGTTGGATTGATGCACTTATACTCCATGATTTCAAACCAGTGAACTTTTACAAGATTGACCTTCGGTATACGGTATCCTTCTTTATTGCATTGACCATCAGTATATGGTATCCAACATTATAGGATTGAGTGTCAGTATATGTTATCCTATTTATTGATTGTAGGTGTGTTACGGTTGAACCCAGGTGCAAGAATATTATACCCATGTGGTGGTGTTGCGTGCTATGAGATATAATTCCAGTGTAGGATAAAGTAGGTACATGTAGATGGGATTGCAGACTCAGAGATAGACTTAATGATACACGGATTGAGTGGCACGATGTGCAGATCAATTTCCATTAATGAGATGTCTAGGAGATCGGTCTTATATACAAAAGGAATGACTGCTGATGTAGTTTATTTTTATTTGATTCAGATACTACAGAATATTAATATTAATGTATATGTGTATAGGTATGGGTAAAAAAATGTATAAATATATAGATATGGACATCCATGGGATTCCTTTCCCAGTTGACATGGATTGAATACTCTAGGATCAAATGTGATTACACTTGTGGTTTACTTCTTTTGTTGTGTTTTCCAGTTAGGTTGAACATTTTTTTATGGCATATAGTTTTAGCAACACAATTATTGGATGCTTTTTGGGGTACCCTACTAAGATTTTTTGTGACCCTTACATGTGAAACTCAATTTATGTGTAGACCTTATGTTTTCATTTCATGTTGAGCTATAGTTTCATGGTGGATTGGGCTGAGGGAAAGTGTTTCATGATCATGTGGATCTACTCAACTAGTTCTACTGATCGGGCGAGTGCAGTTCGATAGTGTCTGGATATCAGGTTCTTGAGTTTCCTTGGAGTTTGTAGTAGATCCCTATACTTTTATATTTAGTTTTATTTTACTTATCTCTGTATGATCGTCCAAGCAGGTGAACGGTTTTTTATTGAATTTCATAGTTGTCCAAGCTTTTACAGAATTTTACTATTGTAGCTTGTTCTATTTGAGTTTTTATTCCTTATTCACTCTATTTACATTTCAATGTGTATGATACGATGTTATTTCCGATATTTTCTTACTCTAGTATGATGTAATAGTTTCCCCACTATCTCACACTAGGCCCTCACTTCTAGTTGCTAGCCTCTAATATACATGGAGTGTAACACACCGACCCTAGTTACACAGATTCGGTGAGTTATTACATAGCATTGGCATGATCACAAGGAAATCATGTCTCTAAAGACCGATCAATTTAGTATTACTGAAAATAATATTCATACATATGTTCAACTTTACATCATGATGAGAAATAAAACACAAATATATTTCATTAGGAACATACAAGCCTCCTAGATTATGCCTGAAGGTAACTCATATCTAAATTCTTCATATCTTGGAAAAAATAAAACATTGAAAAGGGTGAGCTCAAATGCTTAGTAAGGGTAAGTAATACAACGAAAAATGATATAAATATTAAGCATGGTAAATAGTTGAAACAACATGCCTTTACGAATAATAAACATGAATACGTTAATGGAAGGAATATGAGATGAGTAAATAATTCCATAATAAAACATAATCATGGGTATTAAGTCCAATTACCACATGAACCACCATTATTATTTCCATAATGAGGGAATGTATAATGTAGGACATTATGAACCATTTTTTCAAGGCCTCGGCCAAGAAGTCTAAAAATGATTAAGGCCTCTTCCAAAACCATAAATCCAATTAGGAAACGGCCTCGACCAATTCCACGTCTAGATGTCTCATTAGACCTACTGATTCATTGAGGAGCTATAGCGAGCTCCACCCGTCACTTACTATGTCCAATACATTCCTCATATGAAAAGTTTTAAATATATTATAAACATTCGTATTAAAACTTGAATACGAAATGTCAATAATTTAACCATAAATCATGAATGGTATTAAAATAGCACATCCAAAGTCAATCATATCACAAAGCCTTCAATAACTTTTCGGAGTTTTGTATCATATTAAATCAACTCTAAATAAACTTACAATTATCTCAAAGGATGTTTACATAGATGAAATCAAAACCCTTTTTAGATAAATATCTCTTTCTATTTTGAAATAATTTAAGAGTCACATAATTATGCTATAAAACATTTACATTGAAAAAATTATTATAATCTTGTAAGGGAAGCTTCAAAGAGTTTATAATGGCGTAAAATAGCCGCACCCACCATATAAGTTAAAAAAGACATTTTTACCTTAATTTCGTCGAAAAGGTTAAAAAGGTCCTTGTTTGGAAAATGACAGAAATATTCCTTTATAAAATTCTTATAAAAAGTCAAAAAATTGTATAAATTAATTTATCACATATTCAGATAAATAGTAAGAATGATTTGAAAAACATTTTTAAGAATCATGGATGTGGATGATAAAGAGGTCCCAGTAGATAATTATGTATAAACAACCTCGGATAATGAAGAGATTGTAAAATAAACCCTTACCAATTTGGTAACCTAAGAAACATAAACCCCATGAAATAGGTATCATATAATGAATAAGTTAATACACATAAATTAACCCGTATTACACAAATAATACAATTATGTGTAGTATATACACTACACAAAAGGTAATAGTGGAAATATGGTATGAATCTCTAGGGAATAATGACTGAGATGAAAACCCCTTATCTTGTACTTTTCCTTGGTTGAGGGTAGTCTAACCTCTGGTAAAGTGGTAAAATAATTGTTATTAAATTATAAAAGAATAAAATAGATTAATATGATATCATATATGATCCTTTAACATTGCTTTGTAAATAATATCTTAGTATTATCGTAATTTTGGGTGTTAACTTACTCATTTTCTTTTATATGTTTTGTTATATAAGACATGTTTTTCATGAATAAGATGTATCTTAATAATATAAATAATTATATCAGGTCCATAAACATTATTTTTAATCACCAAATGAGAATTAGATTTGAATGGATACGATGGGGAATGAATCTCATCGCGTTCGTGGAGACGGTAGTCCGTACATACGTACGAGCGACAATATCACTTTTTTGATATAAAAATAATATTTAATTGGATAGTAGATAATATATAAAGAATAATTATCATGTAATATTTATTATTTACATTCATTACACATCGTTATTATACACATCTATATAATATTGTATTGAATAACAATTACATCACGACGTGGAGACGGTAGGTTGTACGTGCATACGTATGTTGACATGTTATTCAAAGTATGGGTAGAATACAGAATATGGTTGTACCATATTTATAATAATATCAAATTATATAGAAGAAACTGGAGTTATTATTTTATAAATGAAATAACAAAGGAAGAAGAAGTTGAAGAAAAAAGGAACATGAAAAATGGTGGTGAAAACATTACATCTTCTTCGGGTTCATCCTTTTGAATTGATCAAAAGGGATCCTTAGGTTCGATTACTGAACAAAATATGGCCTCTAGGTTGAAGTGAGGGAAGCTGAGAGAATATTTGGGAAGGGGTTGGCCGAAACAAAAGGCTTTGAAGGTGTTAAGAATTGGTTAGAAGTGGTGTCCTTTTAAAAGGGGGAGGAGGGGCTCTTAAGGAATAACTTAATGTATTAATTTATAATAAATTCATATTTGGTTTATAATGGCTCCGAAGTGGAATATTCAAAGTCTAATTTTGGTATGGGTATAAATCATTTCATCTAATAGATTTTAAACTGGTTTGGGTGATTATATTTACCTTATATTTTCATTTTAACTCTTAGTAAATTAGATTGACATTTACCATGTCACTTTGAATTTTTATATTATATAGTTAATAAACATACTATATTCATACAAGAGACACCCAAGTGGTCCATTAATGATACACCTATAATGATATAGGTCCTTTGGCCGAATAATATATTTTTAGGTAGATAAAATCAATTAATAATATAATATTTGTTTTAAAAACTCATTTATGTAAATTTTGACACAATTTAATAATTTATTTTTGATAAAGTCATAAAAACTGTATTAATTAGAACCAAATTCATTATAGAATTAATATAATGTCATATTAACCAATAAAATTCGTGTATGTCATAAATACATTCAAATTATATTTATTTTATCATTTATAATACCAATAATTTGATTCATTCATTAATAAAGAAAATACTACATAATTATTGTGTCCAAAATAATTTTAATTATTAAATGTCTAAAAATTATTAATAAAATATCATTACGTATTAAATCTTGTTATCTTTCTAAATAATATTTATAGTCGAATATCCAACATATATAACCCTATGTAAAAATTGTTTTTCTAAAAGTTATATATGCTTATGTCATTTTTGTATTTATTTTAACTTCATTAATATAAAGTCTCTTTATCACCTACAAGTGGCTCCATGGGGTCCCGAAATTGACCCAATGATGCCCATGGTCAGACATGTATCAACCAATAAGGTTAGGACACAATTTAGTGTAATTTATTATTATTATAATATTATTTTTTACCCTTATTTATCGGATTTACCCTTTAACCATGGTAAATAAAATATTTACCGAAGTGATTATTCAAAATGTCTACAAATAAAAGTAATCTGTTTACACAACTTGGAAATCCTGATTCTAAATATGGATTCCATTTTACCGAATTCAAAACATAGAAGTGGCAGAAATAAATTAAAATTAATTCCCATTTTTAAAACAGAAGGAGTGTTTTTAAAAGATAACAACTATCAAAGGTTTGACACCTTTTTATGTCCGGTTTAAATTTAAAATTATGTCCAATAACCAACATTGTATTAAATAGTAATAATTTATTTATAATATTATTTAAAACCACTCAAATTCATAATTTATCACTATTAATTATTTTGATTAAAAAAGTTGTTTTTAATTAAAATTTAGTTATTTTCACTATTCATCAAAATATAAAAGTTATCCGAAATGTACCAAAGTTTCACCCTCGGATAATTTCGATATTCAGAATCCAAAAATGAAGTCTATTTTGAGAGATAAAATTTATAAAATTTCAAAATGTGGTTATTTTTATTCATAACGTATACATTGATTTGGCGCGGTGTGTTACAATCTCGAAGTTGCGTAAAACACACGCTACTGTATTTTTCAAAGAGAATCGTATCGTGGAAGCTTGGGGTGTTACATTCTCCCCTAAATAAAATAATATCGTCCTCGAAATTTCTAGAATACTACCGCATGAAAAGACTCGGGTGGTTCTTCATCATAAGTTCCTCGTGTTCCCATGTTTCCTCTTCCATCTTATGGTTTCTCCATGAAACTTTTAATAGACGAGTCGTCTAGTTTCTCAGCAGTTGTTCTCTTGTATCATGAATACTGACGGGATCTTATCAATAAGACATATCGGGTTACAGTTCTAATTCCTCTTAAGTGAGTAAATTCATTGGGTCAGGCATGTATTTTTTCAATAATGATATGTGGAACAAATCATGAACTTTGGAGAGACTTGGAAGCATTTCCAAATAGTAAGCTACAGCCCCAACTCATTCTAGAATTTCGAAAGGTCCTATGTACCTGGGACTAAATTTAGCTTTATTTCAGAAACGTATAACTCCCTTCCATGGAGATACCTTCAAGAAAACATGATCTCCTACCTGAAATTCCAAATCATTCCTTCGGTTGTCAGCATAGTTCTTCTACCTACTGTGAGCTGCTTTGATGTGGTTTTGTATCACCTTCAAATTCTCCATTGTTTACTTCACCAGTTCTGCGCCTACAAGTTTTCTTTCACATATGTCATCCCAACAGGTTGGTGTGCGACATCTCTTTTCGTATAACGCTTTATATGGAGCCATTTGAATGCTGGAATGGAAGCTATTATTATAGGAAAATTCTACCAGAGGTAAATATTTCTCCCACATACCCTGAAAGTCATGCGACCATGATCTCAACATGTCTTCTATGGTTTGAATAGTCTATTCTGATTGTCTATCTGTTTGATGGTGGTAAGCTGTTCTCAAATGAAGTTTAATATCGAAGGCCTTCTGAAGACTCTTCCATAATCCCGATGTAAAACGGGGTCCTCGATCCGAAACAATTGATAGGGGTACTCCATGAAGTGTCACAACTTTATTAATATATTGTCTTGCTAGACGTTCAAGTGGTAAATCTCCCCTTATAGAATGAAAATGTGCTGACTTGGTATGACAATCAACAATGACCCATATTGCATCGTTCCTTCTAGGATTCTTTGGTAGTCCCATTACAAAGTCCTTAGTGATATTATCTTATTTACACTATGGTATAGGAAGTGGGTGCATGACTTCTCCAGGCTGTTTCCTTCCAGCTTTCACTTTTTGACAAACCATACATCTTGACACAAAATCAGTAATCTCCCTCTTCATTTTATCCCACAAAAAATGTTACATTAAACCTCTATACATTTTGGTGCTCCTACGGTGTATATGGAAATTTGAACTATGAGCATCTTCCAACAATTCCATTTTTAAATCAGGTATATCGGTAACACATCATCTCCTCCCAAATTTTAAAATTCCATCTCCATACACATAGTCACTCAATATCTCAGCATTCACAGCTTTAATCCTCTTTTTAATAGCTTCATCATCAGCTTGAGAAACCTTTATCTTTTCTACTAAAGATGTTCTGGATAAAATTTGAAAAAGTGTCAATGTTTCACCTTCCATGGTTATTCCAATATCCATATTCTATAGATCCATGTATATATGATCCTTTTCAACTCTCATATTTATAAAAACTCCATGATATATTATGCTCAAATCATCTACCACCTTATTTTCCTTCCCTGGGTGGTAGTGTATTATACAATTATAATCCATGATTAGTTCAAGCCATCTCTGTTGCCTCATGTTGAGTTCGTTTTGTGAGAAAATATACTTCAAAATCTTGTGATCATTAAAAATCTCACATTTTTTACCATAGAGATAGTGTCTCCAAATATTCAGAGAAAATATTATAGCATCTAACTCAAGATCATGAGTAGTATAGTTTTTCTCATGAATTTTTATCTTTCGTGATGCACAGGCAATAACCCTATCATTTTTCATAAGGACACAACCAATTCCTTTCTTCGATTCATCACTATAAATAACAAACTTGTCATTCCCCGATGGTAGAGTCAATATAGAAACAATGACTAAAATTCTCTTTAGTTCTTTGAAACATTCTTCAAACTCTTTTGTCCAACCAAATTTAACCGCTTTAAGTGTGAGCTTCGTTAATGGCTTAGGCAATCAGGAAAAATTCTGGACGAAACGTCGATAATAAGATGCTAAACCAATAAAACTGCGTATCTCAGTTATACTTGTCGGTGTTGGCCATTCTTGGATCTCTCATGTCTCAGAAAGATCAAAAGAGATTCCATCCTTAGAGACAATATTTACAAGAAAAGTAATCTCTTGAATCCATAATTCACACTTGCTAATCTTCCCATATAATTCATGTCTTCTTAGAGTCTTCAATATAATTCTCAAGTTATTTTCATGACCATTGTAGCTTTTTTAGTATACCAATATATAATCAATTAATACCACTAAAAAGTCATCAATATATTCCTTGAAAACTCCATTAATTAGATCCATGAAAACAGAGGGTGCATTACTCAGCCCAAAATGCATTACTGTAAACTCGTAATGAACGTACCTGGTCGAAATGTTTTTTTTGGAATGTCTTCCTTCTTCACACACAAGTGATGGTATCCTGATCAAAGTTCAATCTTTGTAAATTATTGAGCTCCATGCAGTTGGTCAAATAAATCAACAATGCGAGGTAGGGGATACTTGTTCTTTATTGTTATAGCATTTATCTCCATGTAGTCAATGCACAACCTCATAGATCCATCTTTTTTCTTAACAAAATGGACAGGGGATCCCCATGGAGAAACACTATGGAGAATAAATCCCTTATTACTCAATTCCTCTGGTTTTTCTTTAGTTCAACTAATTCCACAGTGGCAATTCTATAAGGGGTTTTCGATGTAGGCCTTGAACCCGGAATTAAATCAATGGAAAACTCATTTTATTGTTCTGGAGGATGTCCAAGTAAATCATCCAGAAACACAACATCATATTCTCTCACAATAGGTACATCCTCTATTTGAACATTTCTTTCCTCACCAACACTTATTTCATTCTCTTCCTCCCTGATAATTGAATTTAGTTGAGCTACTAGGGGGGATATATATTAGAATTAAATGGTGATGATTCTTCTCTAAAGATAAGGTGTTCCTTATCATCATCATGAAAAATAATAACCTCTTTCTTCTTACAATAAATCTTTGCATCGTGGTCGGAAAGCCAATCCATATTGAGGAATATATCAAATTCAATCATAGGTATGACGATGAGATCAGCAGATAAAGAACTTTTATATGCATTAATGGGGATTTATTGACAAAACATTGTAGCAATGACTCTTCCCTTTGGGGTTTTGATTGAAAACACCCTTGTAATATCAAATTGGAAATATATAATTTTCTTAGCAAACTGGGAAGATATGAAACAATGTGATGATCAAGAATCAAATAATGGATTTGATAAACTTGAGGAAACCATTAAATTACCCTAAACTACATCTTTCAGAGCTTCTACATCAGTAGTAGTGATAGCATAAGCTTGGCCTTGATCCCTTGGCTTTTTTGAGGTATGATTCCCTGCCGATTTGGGAATTCATTGGCATAATGTCCCATCTCCCTACAATTGTGACATTGAACATTGGTAGTTCTTTCTTTCCTTTACAATCACCAGCTATATGGCCCTTATGAATATATTTTTAGCACACGCCTTTTAATTTTAGACATGCACCATGGTTCTTCATTCTATAATTGTCACAGGGTGGAAATTCAATTCTTCCCATCTTCCATGTTTCCTTATTTCCTTTCCCAGATTGTTCAACAGATCTCTTCTTCTCTTCTATTGATTTAAAGTAATAAAACTTAGAGAATTCCATTTCTGTCATGATTGCACACATGACAATATCTTCGTATGATCACAAGGATTGGGATACTAATGCTCGAAGGGGAAATGGTTTTAACCCATCAATGAAATGATAAATCATACTTCTTGGGTTATGTATATAATATGCAGCATACCTCGCTAACCTTGTAAAGTTAGCTTCATACCTCACGACATTCTCATCCTCCTTTTACCTCTGACTCAAAAACTTCCCTTCCATATCATGTCGATGGTCACGAGAAAAGTATTTTTCTAAGAAAATATCATTAAATTCCCTCCATTCCATATTTGATACATCATCACCTTCCTTTGTATTTTGAATCATGCACCACTATTGGTCAGCATCTCCAGTGAGGTGGTAAACTGCAATGACAACTTTTTCCTTTTCGTCACTCCCCAAAGCATGGAATATTTTCTATAATGAAATTATCCATTTCTCAGCTACTAAAGGATTTTTATTCCCATTGAATTTTGTTGTTTGTTGCCTCATGATGTGATCTAACAATGATCCTCCACACTGCGGATCAGGGTGCTCCATACGGGAAAGGTTATTATTCATAACCTGAGTGAGTTGTCCCAGTATGGTGATTAGCTAATCATCACCAGTTGAATCATCAGCTGCACTATAATTATCTTGACTAGGGGGAAATCCCTACATGGAGTTCGTGCATTGATACAGTTTCCATTTCTTCCACTGGGCTCCATTTCTAAACAATGGAATAAACTAGATTAGTTTATGAATTGAAATATATAAATCCAAACTTATATAACACTTAACATAAATTCAAAATTTTATGAATATAATCCATAATCTTAAAAAAAATCTTTTAGTAAGTATATACTCATAACCCTTCATAATGATTTGTAATGAAAATGAGAATTATCCTAAGAATGTCTCCCAGGAGTGTCGTAACCAAGAGTGTAGCAAGGCCTGTTGTCGTGAAGCAGTTCCCGGTCAAGTCTAGATCAAAGCTGTGTTTTTGAGTTTTACCCCTAGGTACATCTTTGCCAGAGCTTCCTCTACCTGATCATATCCAGACATTGATGTATTTCTCAGAAAACTCACAAAATCTCTAGAATACAAAAAATCTAGGAAGTTCTTCTATATTAATACTCAATGTCTATCTTAGGGCTATGTGTTATAATAAGAGTTTATCTAAATCTAGTTTCCAAGGTTTTTACTAAACTTCCTCTAATACCAAATGTAATGCCCAGACCCTAGTTACCCAGAGATGGTGCATTATTACATTACATTGGCATGATCACAAGGAAATCATGTCTCTAAATACCGATCAGTTTAGTATTATTGGAAACAAGATTCATACGTATGTTCAACTTTAAATTATGAATAGAAATAAAACACAAATATATTTCATTAGGAACATCCAAGCCTACAAGATAATTCCTACAGGACACTCATAACTAACATCTTCATATCATGGGAAAAACCAAACATTGAAATGCGTGAGCTCAAATGATTAGTAAGGGTATGAAATATTGCACAAAATGACATAAATATAAAGCATGGTAAATAATAGAAACCACATGCCTTAAACCAATAATAAACATGAATACTTTTATGGAAATAATATTAGATGAGTAAATAATACCATAATAAAACATAATCATGGTTATTCTACTAGTCTAATGAACACATAGAACCACCAATATTATTTCCATGATGAGGGAATGTATAATGCTGGACATTCTGAAACATTTTGTCAAGGCCTTGACCAATACGTCTAAAAATGATTAACGACTTGGCCAAAAACATAATTCAAATTTGTAAAGGGCCTTGTCCAATTCCATGTATAGTTGTCTTATAAGACCTACAGATGCATCAAGGAGCTATAGCAGGCTCTACCCGTCACATACTAAGTCCAATAAATTCCTCACATGAAAAGTTTTAGACATATTATAAACATTCATATTAAAACTAGCATACAAAATGTCAATACATTAACCATAAATCATGAATGGTATACAAATAGGACATCCACAGTCAAACATATCACAAGACATTCAATACATTATCGGAGATTTGTATCATAATAAATCAACTCCAAATAAACATAAAATCCTTCTAAGGATGTTGACATAGATGAAATAGAACCCTTTTTTAGATAAATTTCTTTTTCTATTTTGCAATCATTTATGAGTGACATAATTATAAAATAAAACAATTAATTTTAAAATATTCTTATAATCTTGTAAGGGAAGCTTTAACGAGTTCATAACAGCGAAAAATATCCGCACCTGCTGTATATGTTAAAAAGGACATTCTTACCATAATTTTTTCGAAAAGGATAAAATGGACCTAATTTTGAAAACGATGGAAAGATTACATTATAAACTTCATATAAAATGTAAAACAAGGGTATAAATGACATTAGCACATATTCAGTAAAATAGTAATAATGATTTGAAATATATTTTTAAGAAACATGAATGTGGATGATAAAGGGGTCCTAATAGATAATTACGTATGAACAACATTGGATAATGAAGAGATTGTGAAATAATCCCTTACCAATTTGGAAACTTACGAAACATAAACCCCATGAAAGAGGTATCATACAATGAATATTTAAATACACATAAATTAACATGTATTACACAAATAATACAATTATGGTCAGTACATAAACCACACAAAAGGTAATATTGGTAATATTGTATGAATCTCACGTGAATAAGGAGTGAGATGAAAACCACTTACCTTAGTGTTTTCCTTGGTTGAGGGTAAGTTAACCTCATGTATAGTGGTAAAATAATTTTGGTTAAATTATACAAGAATCTTATTCAGCAATATGAAATAATATATGATCTTTTAATATTTCTTTGTTAATAATATCTTAGTATTATCGTCATTTTGGGTGTTAACTTACTCATTTTATTTTTTATGTTTTCTTACATAAATCATGTTTTTTATGTATAGGTTGTATCATAATCAACTCAATAATTATATCAAGCCCTTAAACATTATTTCTAATAATCAAATGAAAATTAGTCTTGAATGTATACGATGGGGAATGAATCTCATCGCGTTCGTGGAGACGGAAGTTCGTACGTACGTATGAGAGAAAATATAACTCTTTTGATATTAAAATAATATATAATTGGAAGTTATATCATATATACAGAATAATTATCATGTTATATTTATTATTTACATGAATTACACATCATTATTATACCCATCCAAATAATAGTGTATTGAATAACAATTACACCATGACGTGGAGACGGTAGGCCGTACGTACACATGTATATTGACATGTTATTCAAAGAATGGATAGAATAATGAATATGGTAGTACACTATTTATAATAATATCACATTATATAAAATATACTGGAGTTATTATTTTAGAAAGGAAATAACAAATGAAGAAGAAGTTGAAAAATAAAGGAACATGAAAAAGGGTGGTGATAACATTACATCTTCTTCGGGTTCTTCCTTTTGATTTGATAAAAATGGATCTTTGGTTGTCTTTCTGATAAAAATAAGGCCTCTATGTTAAATTGGGGGAAGTATAGATAATCTTTTTTCAGGGTTTGGCGGAACCAAAAGGATTTGAAGGTGTGAAAAATTGGTTAGAAGCGGTGTCCTTTTATAAGGGGGAGGAGGGGCTGTTTAAGAATAACATAAATTATTAACTTATAATAAATTCATATTCGGTTTCTAATGGCTCCAAAGTGGATTATTTAAATTATAATGTGGGGATGGGTTGAAATACTTTAATCCAATATATTTTAGATAGGTTTGGGTGATTATATTAACATTATCTTTTAGTTTTAACTCTTAGTAAATTAGATCGACATTTACCATGCCACTTTGTATTTTTATATTATATAGTTAATA
Source organism: Viscum album (assembly GCA_963277665.1). NCBI lineage: Eukaryota > Viridiplantae > Streptophyta > Magnoliopsida > Santalales > Viscaceae > Viscum > Viscum album. Next base: position 961,759,409 of record OY728133.1, on the reverse strand, counting down.
AACATACAATATACATCAAATAGACCCCCAAGTGGTCCATAAATTATACACCTATCAGGATATAAGTCCTTTGGCCAAACCATAGATTTTTAGGAATCGAATATCAATTAATAATATAATATTTGTTTTAAAACCCCATTTATGTCACTTTTGACACTATTTATAATTTATTTTTTTAAAGTCTATACAACATAATTAATTCAAAAAAAAAATCATTTAATAAATCATATCATTTCATATTAACTAATAAAATTCGTGTATGTCATCAAAACATTCAAATAATATTTATTTTAACATTTATAATACCAATTATTTGATTCTTTAATTAAAAAGGAAAATACTGCATCATTATTGCGTCCTAAATAAATTTAATTAATAAATGTTTAAAAATTATAAATAAAATACCATTATGAATGAAATCGTTTTATTGTTCTAATGAAAATTTATAGTCTAATATCCAAAATATATAACCCTATGTAAAAATTGTATTTCTAAAAGATATATGATTTTGTCAATTTTGTTTTTATTTTAACATCATTAATATAATGTGTCCTTATCACCTACAAGTGGCTCCATGTGGTCCCAAAATCGACCCAAGGATTCCCATGATCGGAAATGTATCAACCAATAAGGTTAGGACATGTTTTATGGTAATTTATTATTATTATAATATTATTTTGTTACCCTTATTTACCGTATTTACCTTTTAACCATGGTAAATAAAATATTTAACGAAGTAATATTCAAAATGTCTAAAAATATAAGTTACCTAATTAAACAATTTGTAAATCCTGATTCCAAATATGTAATCCAATTTTCCAAATTCAAAACATTGATTTGGAAGAAATTAATTTAAAATTATTTCCCGTTGTTAAAATAAAAAGGTGTGTTTTTAAGAGATAAAAACTATCAAAAGATTGAAACTTGTTTATGTCCGTTTTAAATGTGAGATTATGTCCAATGAACAAAAATGTATTCTGGTAAAAATATATCCAAAATATACTTTAAAACCACTAAAATTCATAATTTATCAATTTTATTTATTTTGATTAAAAGTGTTTTTTATTAAAATTTAGTAATTATCACTATTCATAAAAATACAAAAGTTATCCAAAAAGTACCAAAATATCACCCTATGCTAATTTCGATATTATGAATCCAAAAATGAAGTCCATTTTGAGAGATAAAATTGATAAAATTTCAAAAATTGGGTATTTCTATACATAACGTTTACATTGATTGGTCGTGGTGTGTTAGAATCTCAATGTTGCTTACAACACACGCTAATGTATTATTCAAAGATAACCGTACCATGAAATCTTGTGGTGTTACATGGTGGCATGCTTGAGGCCATGTGGCGAACTGGCTCGGAGCACCAGTTTAGTGGATTCTGTATTGTGACGTTACACTGCTGAACGACCAAGTGAGGCTCCACCGTTTAAGGTGTAGTGACCATAGGAAATGTACATGCACCATAATGAATGGTTATTCTATTTTATTTGGGTTGTTTTGGTTAAATATAAATGGGAAGTTTAATTTTTAAAATAAATCATAAATAAAAATCTATACTGCTTGGGAATATGAGTTCTTTGTTTTCCTTTTTCAACAATGTAGCCCAGCCATTTTCTGCATGTGGTACATGCAGTTAAGGATTATTAGGACAATCCAGTAGATCAACAAAGGGTTGATAATGTAGAAGATATTGATCATTGGTAGAAGACAATACATGATTTTTAGTGGCATGATCTAGGAATGTACGAGGTCAACATTTTAGATATGGAGACATGGAGTTGTCTCGAGGAGCATGTGGTCACTTTCAGATTGATCCAGGCTCAAACAAAGTACTATGTTCCCTTGGTAGTAAGCCAATATTGGGGAGCTGTGTGTTAGTGGGGGATACATTACCTTGTGGAGAGGAAGGAGTATGACATTTGTTGGGTTATTTTTTAGGAAGAGTTTTGAGCAGAATTCATTTCTTCGACCATGAAGGTTGATAAAAGGTAGGAAGTAATCTCCATGTAGTATGGGAGTATGTAGGTTTAGGATATGGGTATAAAATTCAAGTATATACATTGATTTTCTTAAGATATCTCTCCAGATATGTAATCCCAAGTTAGATACATAGTGGAGGCACTTCTTCCTTTTCTCAAGTACCTGTTTATCCCCTTTACACTACCAATTTACTTGGAGGTCTAATTGAGGGTGATATTAGATAAGAGGATACACTCATGAGTATTTATACCCACAAAAGGGATCCAATAGAGTTATACCTGATTTAAGGTTTCCATTTGCAAGTATTAGTATCTTGGGCCATCTAGCTTTTGACCGACGGGTAGTCGACCACAGTAGTTTCCATTTTGACCATTCGTCTACCGTTCATTTTCTGTGAACCTGGGGATGAGGTGTTTTTATAATGGAGCCCACGTAATTATTTATACTCACTGCCCAGTGGTTGTTCAAGCTCAGTATGGTGTAGGAGGGTAGATTTAGAGCGCACCTCATAAGTTGTTGCTGGAATTATGTTTTAGTAATAAGGATACCATTCTCATGCTTTAATGAGGGGATACCGATTTGGTAGAATCCAACCTCACAGTGTTCTTCAAGGACCTCAACCTATATGTGGTTGAGGATGAAATTATCAACAGAGGGGATGAGGATCTAAGTGTGGTAAGTTGCACACCATTTACGTAGTTGTTCTAGTGGGGCCATAAATCATTTGGTATATGATCATCTTGTTTAGTAGTATTTTTGCGCAATATTTTATTCAAAATATTCCTGAAAATATTTTAATCCAGGTCCACCTCAATCTTTGGGACTAGATATATATTTAAATTTTGTACCCCGGGTTTTCTGTACACTGGTTAGAGGTCAAACCAGTTTTTTTGATGTATACAGGGGAGGTAGACAGATGATGGGGCTGCATCATACATGTGGGGATATCATCTTGCTAAAGATGTATCCATTAGATATACTCCTTGGCATCAAATATTTGTATTCGGTGCATGCTATAATAAACTGCTTCGGAAGGGGATTCATGCTTTCAGACGTGGATGGTCAATTTGTGGCTTTCGTCGGTTAGTGGGGTTTTCTGATGGGGAGTCGTTGTATGGAGCCCCTTCTTTCTTTGTTGGCCGATATATCTATGGAATCAGTGGATACTGAGATAGAGTTGGTTCTCTGCTTTTTAGGGAGTTATTGGATGTCTCCCCTTGGGAGGTTATGACTCTACCCCCTTGATATGATGTTGAGTTCATGATAGACTTGCAACCCGATGGATTTACATTTTCATTACTCTTTGTCAGATGAATCCTTTAAATAAATCGGAGTTGAGGATTTATATTTATGATCTGATAAAGAAGGTATTTATCCAGAATTGAATTTCAGCATGTGGTTCACTTTTCACTTTTTTTTAAAAAATAAATATGGTGGTATGAGTTTGTGCATAGACAGTCAGAGGATGAATCACGTAACAATCATGAATCATTACCCTCTTCAGAGAATAAATGATCTGTTGAACAAACTAAAGGGAGAATGTAGGTTCTCAAAGATCAGTCTTTGGTCTGGGTAACAACAATTTGGGTTTAAGGATTTTTATTTCCCGAATACTTCTTTTAGGTGGATTTAATTATGCATTTGTCATCTCGGCAGGGGGTAGTAGTGGATCCGTCAAATGTCATGGTAGTTGTTTCTTAGAATGTATCGCATTATATGGAGGGTGTTTTCAATTTTATAGGTCTAGAAAGCCACTAATGAATATTTTTACCCAATTTATCCCATGTTACAGCTCTTTTGATATCTTTGACATGAAATTGAAAATATTTTTTTTAGAGGGAGTAATTCTAGGAAGAGTTCAGCAATCTAAAGGCAATGGTTGTCATTTCTACAATGCTCTAGTTTCCTAAGGAGGGTGTAATGTTCAAGGGTTTTAGAGATTCTTACCATATAGGATTGGTATGTGTTCTAATTCAATAGTTGGTAGTGATCTATTATGTTTCTTGTAATTTATTTCCCAAGGAAATTAACTATACCACCTATGATCTGGAGCTAGAAGCGGTTGTGTTGGCATTGAAATTGTGGTGACATTACCTCAATGGGGAGCACTTTTTGGTCTTCATAGATCACAATAACATGATGTATATATTTTCCCATAATGATATGAACTTGTAACAATGGAGGTGGAAAGAAATTCTTCAAGACTACGATTTTGAGATCTCATACACCTTAGAAAATGTGATTATTTTGGATAATGCATGGAGTATGAACACATAGAAGGAGTTTAGTTTGAAATCTGTGGATTCTAAGAAGGCGGTGGATGAGTATAAAGCCTTTTGAATAAATGAATGGATGGATGGTGTAAAGGGTATAAATTTAAGAAGATGGTTCATTATTTTCTTATGAAGTAGGTTGAGGAGACTTTGTCTGGAGACTCAGAGGTAGAGGTGATTAAATATCGCATTTATTGCGGTGATGCTTTGTCGGGATGGTTGGAGGGTGGTCAGAATCCGATGATATTTTTTGGAAAGTAGATTGTTCTATTGGAAATGCATAAGGTAATTTTCCGTGGGATCCACAGATCATCCTTAGTGGTAATCTTAAGAGTTTCTAAGATGTAATGTGGCATGAAATAGTAGTTTTGGATGCCCATAATTGAAGGGGATGTGTTGGAGATTGTGGAAAAAATTTACTGTGCCAACAAGTTAAGGATGCGATCCATTTTTTAATTGGTTGGTTATAGCCCTTAGATATCCCTATGTAGAAGTGGGTTTCCGTCCTGACATATTTTATCAAAGGTTTTTCTATGTCTTATAGATTCAATTATTTTATTTCGGTATTAGTGGATTGGCTGAGGATGTCTCCACACGTCCTAGAAATTAAATTGTCAGGTGCAGTGGATGCATTAGCTCAAAGGCTTGTAGACGAGGTGGAGTGACTGTATGTAGTCGAGAGATCTATTAAATTGTATTGGGATACGATTTGTATCTCATCACTCTAGGGGTGATTTCTGTATGATTTTGGATCTTAATTTCACATCAATAGTACTTTCCACCCTTTGATATATGGGTAGACATAACAGACAATACTAATATTGAAGGAAATTTTGAGATCATTTATAATGTAATTTAGAGGATCCTAGATACAAAAAAATCCCTTGGTATAGTATGCTTAAAATAATAGATATCACGCTTCCGTTGGAATGGATCCATTTGATGATTTTTGTAGAAGACCTTGTTGTTCATTTTTTTTGGATAGAGGTTGGTGAGACAACTTTTCTTGGTTATCATTCAGTATATAGAATGAAAGAGAAGGTTCATCTTGACCATGATATTATGAAGGAATCATAGTATTGAAATAATTCATAATCTAATTATACAAGGAGGGCCTTAGAGATGATGTTTGGGGACCACATTTTCATGATGGTTACCCCTCAACATGGGAAATAGATGTCTGGAAGAGGGAGAAAGATTTTTCCATGGTTTATCGGACCCATTGAGGTGTTAGGGAGTGATTTAATGGTGGAATACTAGTTAGAGCTACCATTTGAGTTTGATAATGTCAAATACATCTTTCATGTCACTCAGCTTCATCAGTATCTTTACGATCACTCTCATGTCATTGACTGGGGAAAGTTATATATCGAGGATGATGCAATGTACGTGGAGTGGCCAATGGAGATCCTAGATCTTAATGAAAAGGTATTTTTTGGATGGACCATTCCTTTGGTTCTTGTTTTGTGGAAGAATTATGGCCTAGAAGAGAGTACATAGGATAAATAAGATCAAATGTGTTCCCAATACCCATAGTGGATTGCAGTTTGCCTTGTTATGTTTTACATTTCAATGTGATGTTTGAACCTTGTTTGTTATGAGATGATATCTTTCATTGTTCCTTGATTGGTAATAAATTCATTACATGTGAAAAGAGTAAGACCATATTTCGAATCGAGGTGAATTAATTGATATGGGATTAAACCCATGTGAGTGATTCAGTGCCAACTATACTAGATAGTATCTAGATATGGTGGAAGGAATTCCTTAATTCATGTGTCCGAACAGTTGGTTCTTGAATGGTAAATCATTTGGTTGTTTGGGATATCAGGTGTTGTTGAAGGTGTTCTTGGATGTTAAGGTTTCACTCTAGTATTCAAACAACATAGGATGGATTTTTTTTGATCTTTGGTGTGGTTATTTGATACTGGTGTTTCAATCATATAGAGATCTAAAAAAGGTATATCATAGGGTGGTTGTTCAAAACCATATCTTCCTTATATTATGGTTTTGAGTTATTGAGGGTGGGAATAATTTTAGAGGTATTTTATGTAATTTTTTGGACCTCCCCAATCCATTACACTATAAAATCCAATGTTCTAGGTGTTCTTGAAGGAAACAGTGACTAATTTCCTGATTATTCCAAAAATTCAGTTTTTGATTTGTAGGAGGAATTTGTAGGTGGCTTTGGTAGGTGGAATCAGTATGTGGTGTCGGTATCTGGTGATGGTAGGTGGTATTAATAGGATTCTTTGAGAGGTGTAATTGGTAGGTGGAGTTAATAGGTGGCATCATTGAGTGACATCGGTGGGTGGAATCAACGATTAACATCAGTGACTCATGTTTGTGACATACTTGTGGTGGGTGTGATGGTGACTTGTTGATGGTAGATCGTGTCAGTGAATTGTTAAACTATAATTCACCCAATAGTGACACATCCATCAGTGACTCGTCAGCAGTGACTCGTATCATTGACTCATCCAATGGTGTGTATTTTACAAAGTATTGTCAAAATTACAGTTTTCCCATTTTTTCCAGTTCCTCCCAATTAACATTTTAATAGATGTAAATTGGTATTAATAGTATATTCTATTAGTATTGAAGCTTTTTAAAAAAATATTAAAATTATCTTTAATTTTCCCAACACCCCTGATAATTTTAATAGCCAACCATTAGTGGCTCGTCTAATGGTGTGTAATTTAGAAAGGATTGTCAAAATTCTAGTTTTCCTTCTTTTTAATGTTCCACTGAATTAACTTTTTAATGGATGTAAATTTGGATTAATAGAATATTCTATTAGTTTTGAATCTATTTTAAAAATTATTAAATTTATCATTAATTTTCTTAACACCCCCAATAATTTTAATTGTCAAACATCGTCTTCTTGATTGTGATCCTACTATACTGATCTTTGAAATTGTTTTCCCAATAGATTTTGTATCTGGAATTTCTAATGCTGAGACCCTTCTATTAATGTGTACTTCATTTTCTCTTAAAAACAAGCATCCCTGAATGTTTCTTCCTCAAGGAATCATGATATTGTGTTTCACGCATGGATCATGTTTCCCTAGATCCTTGCACACCCACTATTTTGAGTCTATGAGGAGTAGTCGAACAACTGTTCTTCAAGGTACAAATTCTTTCTTATTTTTTATATTGAACATCATGTCCGGTGGGTGTACGTATTTTTAGCATGTGACGGAAGTTGAATCCCAATTTCATAAGGATAGTTTAATAAGCTTTAAAAAATTAAAATGTGTTGGAAAAATGATACATTCTTATGTTTTATTGATTATTGATATTTTGATCTATATAGGTTATATGCTGACTAAAAAATATGGTCACTAGTGATATATTCTTGTGCACTCAGGATGACTTGAGATGGATTTTTTTGATCATATGTTTAATGGTTTTATATATATTCAATTTATTAGCAACATATATACGTATAAAAATATTAAATCCCCATGATGGATTTTTTTGTGATATACCCTTTTTTACGAAAGTGGAATTAAAGAATGCTTGTTTTATAAATATAAATACCCCTTGAATTTTTAGTGTGGTTGATTGTTGTGATTGAATTTGTTCAATATTATTACTTATGTGGTTGATCAATGCTAGGGTTGAGGGAATTACTTTTGATGGGGTGATACAGGCAGTGAAATTGTATCTAAGGCTCAAGTAGTGTTTGATTGTTGCATGTTTGTGTAGCATTTTTGTAGAAAGGATACATGTTTGGGAAGTTCTATGTTTATGTTATCGGGTGTGAATGGTGTGGTATTATTATACATCAGGGATGTCATCTTGGTTTTGATGATGTTTATAGCGGGGTTTGGAAGTAATTTGGGGGTTTTCATGTTGAGAGGAAGGACATGATGAAATGAAATTAAAGAATATTGATGGTAGTGGTTGGTATTGGTGTTGAACGATGTGGATATATGAAGAAAGTTTCTTTACGATACTTACTTTTCTTCTGTAGGTTTATGTTGTGTGTATTGTTTCATTTTTTGGTTAGTATCTTCCCAGGTAAGCATGGAATGAATAAATGTTCTCTTTAATAAGGAATTATAATTTGTTAAATGAGTTTGTTGGGAGAATTTTTGAGTTGTGTCTTATTGTCGATGGATTTCATTTATCAACATCCAAAGTGACTGTTGGTGGTGTTATACAATTCATTTAGTGATATCAATAGTGTTGGAAGTATAATACGGTGGTTTATTGTTTGATTGAGAACTCATATGTTTTGATTGGTTGTTTGATACTATATATACATACATGTTTTTTCTGTTGTTTTCTATATGAACCCACCCTAGTTGAGCAATATGTTTTGAACACCCCCATTGTCAAGAGGGGAGTGTGTCCTTTCCTGACATTTTTGTGGGATGATAGATGGATGGTTATAGGAACTTCCCTACTCCCTCTTCTAGGGATTGGCAGACCAAGACTCTTCGTATATGTGGTGGTGTGGGTGTAAGGCCTAGGTGTCTGCATGAGTGGTTTGATTTCAAGGTGTCTACAGGCTGAGGTGATGTGTGTCATACCAATTGTCTACAGGAAGATATGTGGTTTGTTTTTTCATGTGTCTTTGGGATGAGGTATGGTTTTGGACCATGTGTATATAGGATGGATGAGGTGAGCTTCGTTTTCCCAGGTTGTGGGACTGGCTCTAAGGACCAGGTGTGTATAAGAAAATTGTGACATGGTTCTTGTGGAAGAGTGTGGAAGCATAATGAAATTCTCCATTAAGGTTTTAGATGTTTCCTAGTGGGAAGTGGTGTGGGTTACCCAAGCATCGATGTTATTACTATATTACATTACTAGATTTCCATTATTTGGTGACTGTGCCTAGGTGATATTGGGGTGGTTAGTGTACCTTGTAAGGTGCCATTGGTTTCTACGATTTTCTCATTGGGTAATTATTAAGAATCTCCCACTAGTGCATGACTATCATTGGATTTTCTTACAGAGTATACATATATGCTCACCCTACATATAAAAAACAATTTTCAGCTTTCTAGGAGGATTACATGGACTTTGCTCAACCACACATTCCCATATCGTGAAAGATGATTTGTTTATTCTTAGCATGCCTTTCGGTAATTACATTTGATTATTTTATATTTGTATTAGTATTCATTTCGAATCATGCATGTGGGATTTTTTTTTTCTTTTATCTATATATATTTATACATAATTTAGAGTTTTTTGTGGTGGATTCATTTTATATTCCAATCTTAGATACTATAAAATGGGTAATGCCTCACATTTTTGTGATATTTTTATATCCATGGTGGTGGTCTCCACCACGGGGCCTACTGGAGGCGGGAATCTGGGGTCATTATATATATTCCTTCATTACCATCTTAGGAGGGGTATCTTTAGAGGGAGTGTTCATAACAGGAATGATTTTTAGAACATTGTAAGAACTACGACATGAATGACACACTATATAGACTATGTACATGTCATGTACTTTATCCAATGATTTTTGAGTCAATTTTTCTCTTCAATGTGGAATATTTTATTTAGATTGTCTTCTCTCAGTTCATCACTCATGAGGGTAGAGTAAGACTTTATGTTCTAAGAATAGGATGTGATCCCATTTTTTTTAAATGCATGGATATAGTTTTAGGAAAATACTATGGGGACCATGGTGGGATCCTCTATAATAAATGATTCCCTATGTGGGGTTTTCAGAATTGGAATGACGAATATACGCTGGCATTAATCCCCTACTTAGCGGGATAATCTGGTTATGGTTTTCAGTATCCCTCTTGTTCTAGATGTTATCCCATATCTGTGTATTAATATCTTATATATTATAATGCATATTTTTTCATGGTGATTCCCAATGATAATGACCTATTATATTGAAACCATTAGCGTTATTACTCTTTTGGAGTGAGTTATCTTGGATTATCATTACCTTGAATCCTTGAGCATGAATCCTAGTATTTCTGTAGGATTTTGGACATAACATGAGACATTGTGTTTGTCATTAGTATATCTAGGTGTTATTATTCTGGGTCATATATTATGACTCATAGAACCTTTTTTGAGATAACTATTTTCTTAATGAATTAGGATTGATGATTTTGGGGTTTCCCACTAGGTATTAATTTACCTGTCCCTATGTGGTTTTTCCAAAGCATGTCATGTCTTATATTAAAAAAATACATTTTATGGGATATTTGGTGGAATCAGAGTAGAGAGAGAATAGTTTTTCAAGAAATACTATAGTTTTTACTTGGTATTTTATTTGATAGTAGTCAACGAATTCTAGGAGGTTGGAATTATTTTTAATTTTTCGTCAGAATGTATTTCAAACTTTTTTTCACTATTTGTTACTCTGATGGTTGGATTTAGAAGAACGTATGAATTACGACATCCTATTTTTTTTCTTTCATGGTTGTATGGGAATTTATAGATGTGTGTCTGCCTAAAGGTCTTCTAAGATATGGCCACCCAAGAGTGTGATTTACATAGTATATTCTTGTCACTCTTCCCATGCCTACTAGATACGGGCTTGGGGTATCATAATTGGCACATATTCTGCCATATAGGACTGAAGGGTTAAGTCATTTTATTGTGTTATTAAAGGCGTATCCATATTCCAACAAGAGTTTGGAGACTATCTAACTACGGCATTGTTTTGGAAATTGGAGAAATAGTGTTAATGCCTTTCGAGTTTACCTCTCGAATGAGGGAATCCAGTGACGTTGTAGTACTTGATGTATCTTTTCACCTATACCCCAATGACCTACTTCATTATGTCTAACAATGAAGGTAGAATATTTATGTAAAACATAGGTATATGAGCTTTAGGCTAAACCCCCCCCCCATGTCTGGGATTTTCTTACTCAACACTTTTATCCAGCCCCTGGCCTATTTGAGATAGGATTGAGGTGCACACTAGACTTATCACCTTTCATGTAGTCCTTAGTGGATCATATTTTGACAATATATAACCATAATCATGAATTATGAAAACAATAAAATAATTTTTAATATATTAAAAAAGTAAAAAAAGTAATTATATCAAAATAAAATAACATAGTTGAGTAGGCATCCTAACCGGATTACCACATACTAGTGGTCTAGGGATAAGAAACTGTGTACCCTATCTAAGATTGTGCTATAACCCATGAATATTTTTGGGTGGTAGATATATCCCATGTACGTTAATAGTCATGGGTAACAGCTTGTGATCCTCTTCAGGATTGGGCTATAAACCGTGTACCTTTTTTGGCTGGGTCAACATCATGTGTTCCTCATTAGGCTTGGAAAACAACATTTGTACCTCTTTAGGATTGGGATATAACCTGTGAACCTATTTTGGATTATAATGCAACATATGTGCCTATTTAGGGTTGGGGAATAACTTGTGTACCTATTTAGGCATGGTATACAACTAGTGTACCTATATAGTCTAGGGCTAGAAACTGTTTAACAGTTTAAGATCACGAGATATTAGCATTAACCAATGAATTATAGGGTGATATTGGACCCCTCCCAACATTCATCCATAAAAATGCAAACTAGTTACAAACAATAATTATATATATCATAAAGAATAAAAGGTATTAATAATGGGTTTCATAACATTTCCAGATGTTATCATTATAATTAAACTAAAGGGAGAAAATGATTGATATGAAACAAATTTAAATCTGAAATAGTATTTCATAAGAATATTTAAATGGTTAATAATGAAAAAAACCAAGGAGAAAATTCCTTTTTGGATAAAAAATTGATGTGAAATGATAAAAGTTTTTTTAAATAAAAAATTAACATAATAATAAAATAATTTGTTTTGTAGAAGATTCAAAATTAAATTATTAAAATGTGAAGTGAATACTTTCAAGTACATATTACTTTAAAATGACCAAAAATTAATGTTCCATGAAATTATATAAATGTTAATTAAATTAATGTGATGTGTAAGATAAATAATTAATTATGAATGGATGGATACACCATTTTAATATATTGAGACACCTCTATTTAAAACCCATATTGTAAATAGATTAATAAAACATTATTTTGAAAAATGATAAAAGTAAATATTGTAGTCAGATGATTTAATAAAATATGGTGTTAATATATGATAGGATAAAAATATTGGGATGGTTAAGACTATATATGGTTGATAAATCATCACTTAAGGAGGATGAGATACATTTTAAACCTATTATAATTTAATCTAAATTGAATTAATTCATGTGGAATTTTTTTTATTGAAACTCATTTTCCACAATCATATATAAAAGATAAAATCATATAAATTTATAAATCAAGGAATATAATAAATTTCTTAGAACTAAGTTCAATATAAAAACCTATAACTCAGTGAAAGAATTTTGAAGTAAATTTTTTTTATTAACAACATATTTCAGGAAGTATGAAACCATTGAAAAAGAGTTTATGTGAAATTAATGTAAATCCATATAATTTAAATAAAAAAATTCAAATCATAAAATACTATGTTTTAATTTATCAAGGATATATAATATATTTTCAAGAAGAATAATTATAACCCAATGAACAAGATTTAAGATTATAACACCCTTAAAACATAAGGATAATTGAAATAAAATCATCATGGATGAGATAAATTTAATGGGAAATTCTATTTCCATGATTTAATGTTGTATAATTATAAAATATCAAAAAAATTTGTGCGTACACAAAAATATGAAATAAGGTTTTTAATACAAAATATGTCTCAAATAGATTTATATGAGATGAAAACCATTACCTAATATCCTTAATTACATGAATACACACTAACCTTCTATATAAAAAACATAACTATGATAGTTATTTAGAAACCATATTCATACATATAACCATTTATAAATATTGTATTTAATTAATATATACATGTATATTAGTATGTTTTTACCTATTTCCAAAGATTGTGTGTATTTAATTTTGATTATTAATACTTATTTTATAAGAGAAGTTTCAATATTATTTATTCATCATATGTTCATCATTTAAATATTTTTAAATCTAATTATTTTGATATTTAATAAGGATTTTTGAAGAATATAATTCCTTTTAAAAAGTTTTCAACTTTTATCTAATAGGATGAATTCGTGAACAATCATATTTTAGTTATTATTAACCAACAAAGGGTGTTTTCATAGTTACTAATTTTAATATTTAGATAACTTTAAAGAAAAAAAATTTATATTTTATATCAATAATTATGTTACCATAGTCATCCATGATATAATTTTATAACATTGATCATGTGGGTGGTTGAACAAACCCAAACATGAATATATCATGACTGATGGAAGATTATTAAGTGGTTTAGTTATCGTAACATTATAATATAAGATAAATTATATTATTTAATGTTCCTCAGTGGGATATTTCAATAATTAAAATTATTATATATAGAATATAATTCATATAATTCTATTAAATATAATGAAGATATTTATTTCTTATTAGCATGATCATTTTGAATGATTTAATTTATAATGAAAAATTATTTCCCATTTTAATAATATTTTCTATAAATTTTTATACAAAAGCCTTTAGTATTTTTTTTATAATTATATTTATCCTTAAATATAATTTACTGAACCATCCAGGGAAGGTGGTAATGATAAATAAATTACACCATTCAATTGATGTGGATGTTCGCTTGTATGCATGGATGAAAATTTCGTTTTCACAAAATGGTAGGGAGGAGTGACTTTATTTATCATTTAACAATATTAAATATATAATAGATATCATAATTATAAATTATATTATATTTTAAATTATAAATTTTATGTGGTGATATAAAACTAACATGTTACTTTGTGGAGGGAGTAGTCTTTACATACACATGATTCTGGTTTTCATTTTTCTAAAAAGAAAAGGGAAAGGTGGTTAATTATTAAACCTTAATTATAATAATATATTAGTATACATTTGTTAAATATTTTATCATTTTAGTATGTTTTAATGGTATTTTTGGAATATGATGTGCGTAGAATGAAATGGAATCCAGAAAATAGATTTCTGGAATACTAAATGTGGCCCTTATTATTTTTAAATTTTTACCATCTAAATTAGTATAAATAAATTACTCAATTTTAACAAATTATTAACTACTTTCATGAAATATATGTTCTTATTACATTAAATGTAATTTTCTGGAAAAATATATTTTCAAGCGTTAAATGATATTATTTGTTATATTAGGTTTATATATATTATTTCATTATTATTCTATATGAAATTTATTTTCCTTTAATATGAATTTCATAATATTATGACTCATATTAAATTATATTAATTAAATGGGTAGTTTTAACGGTATAAAAATATATCTTTTCTATTTTATATTAGTTTTGCGTGTGTGGAATGATTTCCAAGACATAGTTTATTTAATGAAAATGATTTTTAAAACATCTAGTCATTGTATTCCTCATTTTCTTATATTTTTTCAATCTGTTTCTGATCGAAATATCGAAATATAGTTATAGATTTTTTAATATATGTAATATGATATTTTATTAATAAAAACATTGTGATTTCATCATATTTTGGTTTCTACATACTATCAACCTACACTCATCTTTGGCTAATGTTGACCAACATTCAATAGGAAGGAGTGAAATGGGGATTTACTAGTGTAATTACATATGGTTGCCAATTAATATCAAGGGAGGTCAAGATCATATCACCCTTGTTTATAAAAATATTTTCTATTCTACTATTATAATATATATTAAATAAGTTATTGTTAATCCTTACAAAATCACAGTGTAATGTTGGTCACCAACATGGATGATATCAATAGGAACCACAAAACATCATAAATATATATATATAAGTGTTTATTAATTTTCCATTTACTATATGATGATTAAACAATGGATTTAATATAAATATCTAGGCACTCAAAATCTTGTTGTTATCTATGTATGCGTTATGTGTCTTGGTGTTGGGATCCATCCCATAAAAAAGGATTTCTATACATACTTGCAAATGTAATTTTATTCCATTTATTTTAGTTCCACATAATAGGATACATCATACATTTGAAATTTATAAGAAAATGACCAGCATTTTTACTTTTGAGGTAATGAAATAATGACCAATTATATTTTCAGGTTAATCCTTACTATGGTGTCCAACATATCTCACATTATAAGAATAAAATCCTTTGTAGTTCGTTTCATTGTTTAAGGTCGTCTGGTAGGATCATACCATGATTTTTCATAACATGTGGTGAGGACATATACAGTGAAGCTAAAATTAATACAGATAGAACATCTAGGTGAATGATTATTAGACTTAAATAGGGCACATAGAATGAGATTATCTTAAGGGGGTGGGGGATTAATCGAGTTGTGCAGTTCATAACCAATATAAACTATTTATCCTTTAACTATATCACATGACATATTGAAATATGACCTCTCAAACATGAGGTCAATTCATATTTCTCTTTAACTGGATACACATTAGCTCTCTCAATCTATTTTCATATGTAATCACTAATTAAATATGGGTATGAGTTTTTACTTGGATCAACCTCACAAGGATAGTGCATGTATAATTTAACTACAATGTTTCTTGCACCAAAATATCCATTATCTCGCTACTTTCTTATTATTTTTATTATTTCATTCTAATTCTCAATCACACTATCTTAATTTTTTGGGGATAAGTCACTATGTCAAAAGGGTCACTCCAATGAATGTTCATTTTTTGGCTCACTGATAGTGGAAGGGATAACCTTTTTAGGTTATGTATATATAAGTCCCTTTAGTATAAACAATAATATGGATAGAATATATAGGTATGAATAGTTTACCATGTTAATTCCCATTGGATTTTACCTTCTCCTATGTGAAATCATTTTGATACCTTGATACGACACTATCTTTTATCTATAATACCTATGTTTTTATATAATACCCATATTCTAACATCCATTTGTCGTTGGCCAAGTAGAGAAAATCATTCTTCTTCTTCTTCGATAATTATTCAATGTTGTCCATTCATCAAGATTTACACCCCCTCAGTAGAGAAACTCCTTTTACATTCTCTTTGATTTGTATATCTTTAACATGCTTTGTGTTTATATTCTATATATCTATTTTTTCAGATATATATGATGGGAAAAAATATTATTTTTTCTATTTTTCCATCACTCTCATCGTTAAAAAATATAAAATTATGTTCCAATAGGTCACCACATATTTCAACCATATTTGGCTATTCAAACTACCCATTATGTCCCATGAAATTCATCCATGAATTTCTTCACAACTGTTCATAACTACCTACATGGGGTAAATTTGAAATTGAATTGAAAACAACCCTTTTTTATGACTAAAACTATAGTTGTGATGTGGTTGTAGATTCTATGTTGTATACTCCTTATCATTTTCGAAAAACATATGCATCATTGTCTGGTCTACTATGTTGTAACATCTATTTTTAAGACTTCACTGATGTATAGTGTAGAGTACTACAATGTGGTCCTCTGTTGTTGATTACACCTATAAAACTCATCCATTAACACCCACATAACTCATGCGTGATCTCTAGAATGATATCCAATATCCTCATCTCACACTAAAATAACTATAACATGGAATCATTATTATGGAATGTCTACTTATATGGCATGTCCACTGGTACGATTGGATATCCTGAATTGTTTTATCTATAGAATTTTTACCCTCTAGTGCATAATGTGTAAATATGGTGTTGGTGTTATATTCTCTAACAGGACTATGACATAGTATTCTCTAATATTTTATGGCCAATTAAAAAACATTAGTACAATAAAAACACAATATACAGCTCATCCATCACTCTATTGTGTAGAGACACCAGATTTTCCAATGAAACCAAAATTACATTGAATTTTGTTTAATATCATTGTTTTGTAGCTATAGTGTGGTGTATACAGTTTACATTCAATATCGAAAAATACTCCATATTTATTACTTAATAAAATAAACTTCACCTCCTTGGTTCACCTTTTGGAAGTAATATGGTCTACTCCTGTCATCCTTTATTATTTATCCCTACGTCTTGGACTACTACCTCCTTTGTTTCTCAGAGTGATTCAGACCCCTACTTCCTTGCATGCATGCTTCCCTATGTGAGTTTTCACATACTCCATTGTTCATTGATAGTTTTATAGACTTACCGGTTCCCTTATTCAGTCCTTCTTGCATCAAAATGTGCAAAATTGATCTATCATGGCTAGAAATATATGTTTGGAATTCCTTATACATCCTCTTTTTTAATTGCAGTGCATACATCAAAACAATAGTATGGTAATTACGACTACATCATGGAAAACAATTTGAGTTCACCTCTAATATATCCTCTATGATGTAGCTGGATGTACTACAACATAAGATTATAAACTCAAAAACATTCTACATTCTGAAGTGTAAACTGTGGCGTATATAGATGCACATTGACATTGCTACATGTGTTAGAGTTGGTATTCCAGAAGAAAATAATTCTACTTTGGATTACAAGTATATTTAAATAATTCATAATTAATTAAAAATATTATTAAATATTGTTCATTATTCTGGATGAATTTAGTGTTATAATGTCCCATAATATCTGTCACATTGATTATGTTATAGTAGTTTTCCACTATAAAGATAACATTAAAATTACATGATGATATTCATAAATATAGTTCTATGGTATGATAACACTATAAGTTGGTACACATAGAATGGTGAAATAATAGTGTGAGTACATGTCAGTAGATGATAATTATTCTAAATAGTTTCACATTTAGTAATTTCTAGGATAAGAGATTATGATAACAAATCTTTTTTTAGGAGATCTTCATGTTTATTTGTCATCATATATGAATGTATTTGAGAATTTGTAATGGTTCTTAAGATATTCTAGTAATATTAATGCATATTATGACTCAATTAATTTAATTTATTTCATAGACCATGAGGATACAGTTTTAGGATAAGTGAAATACATTGGGATCATCAAAAGTGGTGTGTTATTTATTAGTAATTCAATGAAAGAATTTTCCCTTCCATATTTATTGAGATTGATACATAATCTCATGGATTTATATTTAATCATCACTAAAAATTTCATGTCCAAGATGTAAAAATGAGTTTTTTTCACATACTCAAAGAAAGTGATATTAGTCACATGGGTTTGTGACATGTGTTTTGAAACTACTTGTTGACATATTTTGGAAAATTAATTATATTACACTGATATCATTTTTTAGAAGTTTCCAATACAACATTAATTTAATTCCATTAGGTTCCATTACACATTTCTAGACAATAATCTAGGACTTTACTAAATCCTGCAAAAATTTTAATGAGAAACAAGCCTAGCGGATCCCAAAATATGTTTTTTCATTGATATCAATTAAATTTTATTTCAGTTTAATTAAGGAAATAATTATCAATCTCAATATATAGGAATTATTCTGTTCAGGATTTATTGATAAAAAACCCTTAATAAGATAATGAATAATTATTTATTCCTTAATAAATAATTATTTATTAATGTGATCATTTAAAACATATTTATTCAATATGTTGTAAACAAATATTTAGATTATTTATTGAAAATATTTAATAAATAATTCTTGATCGGAATATGAATAGAATATTTATTTTTGATTAATTTTTTTTCTAATTATCTATTTTAGTATTCAATAAATTCCACAGTGCATGAGTAGAAAAATCCTATGTTATATGATAAATATTAATTTGAAATATGATAATAAATTATTTAACATTACTCTAGTTAGAACATGCCATAAAATTATAATAATATTATTATTTTATGGAATAGGGTCGGATAAGAATTATTATACTGTTTAAGGTATCTTTTTAAATAAAATAATAGTAAAACATTAACCTAAAATATATAAATGGATGGATACAAATATTTAATTGCGTTAATTGGGAATGTAGTGTTGTTGTGTAAAATTTATTTCACTCTAGATTCCTCCATCTGAAAATTATGTGAATAATGAAAATAAAAAGAGATATTTCATCAACAATAAAAGATGATGCATCAATCATGTAAAACAATATAAAATGGATGATCTATTATGATATCACCTAATAATATATATGTATTTTTTAGAGACCAATGAAGCATATGTGTATCATCACTTGAGGGTTCTAATTTGGGACTTACCAATGTAATAATGGTATTAATAAAAAATTATTTTTATGATCAATGTCTTCATCAAATAATGATCCAAAAATAATGTAATATTTTTAATTATCTAATTAAATAAATTATTTATTTAATGTAAAAAATACTCCTCTATGTTTTGATTGACTTTCATTGAAATATTCAATTGATTGATTTCTTTTTGTCTTAATGTTCATGTCATGTAAAATAAGTGAATGGCCAATAATATTTGACAAAATATGTAATGAGTTGACATATTGATGGGTTTTCTGCTATATCCAAAACTATCTTGTAGTCTCATTGTATTCATGTGAAAATTTTTTATTATGAATTTTATAAATGTTAATATATAAAATTTTTTGGATAGTTTTCATTTCCATATTATTCTTTATTTAACATGAAGTTTTAAAAATATGATTTCAAAATTTTAATGGTGTTTATTTATGATTCATGATTTCTTAAAGAATAAGAACAAATGAATAATAATCAGATATTATATCTGGAGGTTCCATATATAGTGGCTAATATATTGTGTAACACAATATGTACTAAAAGTATATATTATATACCCATGTTCACTACACCTAGATGTGTCACGAGATACATGTAACTCCATGTGGTTGTTACACGTGGCTCCCATTTTATACCATATGATGAATGGGATTACATGAAAATTAATTTTTTATATTACATTTTTTTGAATATTGTGCACACATCTACGTGTCTACATGATTTAGAGTTGAAACTCATGTTAAATGTGTGGTCAATTAAACAATTTATACCATGTGAAATTGGTATCCTCGAACATTAATGACACACACAACATGTAGCTAACATACACATAGTTTGAATCATTAATCCCAAATCTGAAGAACCAAAAAATTCAATAGGTGGGTCACTTTGATACATGAAAAGTAGACCACATGTTTTGTATATCATTTTTACATGTCAGATAATCCATTCAAGATACACATGAAGACTTTAGTCATTTATAAAGGATGATCAAATAATGATAAACATAACATATGTCCCATTATCACATTTCATATAGTTTAATAAATAAGGACGCAATTATATTATATTAAAACCAATTAATTTCATTGTTAAACCCCAATTATAATTTTGGCACCAGATGTGATTAACTATGTAATAATTTTTCTTCATAATTTTTAAATTATAAATAAATTCATTCAAATTATTTGAAATTATTAATTATGTTCTTTATTTAACTAAATGAATTTTTGATGGGTATCTACTAGAGAATATAGATGGTTGATAAGATAAATAAATTAATTGAATAATAAAAAAACATAATTCCAACACATTAATCTATATAATAAATGAATAAGTTGTAGTGAATGTTATATAGTTTACTTTTTTTATTTTTTGCACGTGTATAACTGTTCGTGAGCATTGTACATACATGTGTATTAGTTTTTTTAATTTAATTTAATTTAATTTTATGGGTTTTAAATTATTTACTGTTATTTTAAATAAGATATCATGTGTGTCATCCAACCCTATTTTATTAAATAAAATATGTACGTACATGTTTTTTATATTAAAAACCCTTAAACAATCTTTATGTTCACCTCACCAAAACATAAGTAATAAACAGATGTATTAATTGTAGTTTACCAAGGCACATAGAGGTGGTTCAAGATGAAATCCAGGTAAAACCAAATCGAGTGATACATAAGTGGACAGTTGGAATACTACAACTCATACCAAGACCGACACAAGAATTTTCCCCCTAGGATAATAAGTTGATTTATTGTCCTATCTATAAATCAAAAATTATATAAGATCGTGATTGGGTCATTTATTTATATATTTCGTTGTTATGAATGATTTATTTTCAATATTCAAGATTGTGATCACATAAATTACTGTCATAATTTGAAATGGATGAATTTAAATAAATGAATAATGCATCAATGTTTTATCAAGACATATAAAATAACTTATGAAAAATAAAAAAAATACTTTTAAATAATTTAAATGGTAAAAAAATGACATAGATAATAAAACAAAATACATGAACTTAATATTAATTCATTATGTCATCCGTCCTCAAAATTAAGATGAATAAATAGATAAATTGTTTGTTCAGGACATAGGCAAGGGAAATTTTTATTATCGGGGAGTTGTAACTAAGTTCATTGGTCAGATTAACTAAAATTGTACTGAATTTAATAGTTATATTCTATGTAAAAAAATATTTTGGTAGGTGTTAAATAAATCCTATTATGGATTTCTCGATTTGGGATTCCACTAAACATTTCATGAATTAGAATGTTTTGAGTTGGTAATAATCAAAAAATAAATACCTTATTATTAATATCAATGCCATATATTTGATCATAATGAATAAAATATGGATCCATTCAACAAGAATTTATTGAATTTTGGTATATCTCTAGTTAAAGGGTTTGTTATATTGAGAACATCATAAAATATTAGGGGACTTAATCAAATTAAAATTAATAGATGTAACATCCTAAAATGGTTAATAAGAATACACGTATTGTTGGACTATGAATCAAAATATTAAAATCGATATTCTTCAAACCCGATCATCCGCCTAATTAAGTGAGTGGTAAAAAGTTCGCTATCTATGAAAAAACGTTGATTGATGTTATATATTTTCACTATCTAAGTATTTCACCCATTTCAATAGAACAGATTATGTCACATGAATATATTGATTCTTGTAGAATACATCATCATCTCTATCGTCTTATAATGAGAATGTCAGATAGGAACATTTTGATATAACCATTTCACATATTCAATGTAAACATGGAGAAATTGTACATATTGGGAATCATGTAGTAAAACTCATTGGATGCATTGTCTGACTAATTGTTCTAACATTTAAGTTTCTCGATAAAACGTCCACTAAAAACATTCATTAATCACTCCATTTTATGTTTAACAATTTTTTTCTATTATAATATTAACATAACATACATGTATCTCAAAGACACTCTCACATTACTTCTCCATGTGGATAAAGATGTAATGTGTGAATGTCCTTCATTTCATATGGTGAAAAAAATGAATGGAAAGAAAAATATCTATGAATCTAAATATTCTTTACAACACCCATCCACATAGAGAAGTATTTAGAGACATGTATGGGGCATAATGTTTTATATTTCATATGTTGCAAGATGTTCCATTGGAAGAAAAATGACACTAATTAATAGAATAAAGTGAAATATTTTTGTGCATTTTTTATTTAGTGAAATTTATTTATTACAAAAAATATAGAATTAGAAACAATATGTGGATCAAACCTATGTATTAAAATACAAATAATAAATTTATTTTAAAAAGATATCCTAGGGTGAGGTTGATTTTTGAGCATCCAATGGATCCATACTTAATATTGATTCTATTGGGGAGTACCACCTCATGTTGCTAAAACGAATTAACATTATTTGAAAATATTGTTATTATGTTCCATCTATTACTAATAAAATTTTCTCAATATCCAAAGGTGACAAAAATGGACTTATTTTCTTATTTTGAATTGTATATTTTTATTCAACAAATATAGAATTTTTATTTTATGGATCATTTAAATAATGATCTCTATATGTTAAATTTAATGAACCATGTAATGAAAATTCATAATTGAAATAGTTATCATGAATCATATCGGACGCAACTGTGGAATCATTTTGTACGTCATGTAAATGAAAGTAGTTGGACTATATCACAGTTATATGGATATTGGGATTCATTTGAACATAATTTTTTTTTTGTTTTATAGACTTGTTTACAAGTAAAATATAACAAAGAATATTTACGCAGAACAGGTGAAAGGTCTATATATCTAATTTATTAGTTTATACCAATATGTGTTGACCATTTCGAGTTAATGTAAGGGGTGGGAACTCATACATCATAATTTTTACGTATGATTTTAGTAGACATGGATTTTTCTACATAAAGTGGTATACATGAGATTCCTTTTATAAATTAAAAGAATACAAGAATGAATTAGAGAACCACCTAGTCATTAATATTAATCAACTATACTCAAATAATTCTAGAGAATAACTTAATCATCACATAATTGATTATATATTATATTTTGGGATTACATAAAAACTAAATCTGCCTTATATTACTCAATGTAATGGTGTAAGTGAAAATAAGAACCAAAGCATTTCATTCACGGTGAGATCAATGATGAGTCATGTGAGGATACATGTTACAAATAGCTTAACACATACTAAACTGAGCTCTACCTCAATAATAATATAATTTTTATATATAATTTTAGTTTAAAAATAAACACATGTGGTTAAATATATTAGTGTGTGGTGTTGAAGCATTTTTAGGCCATTTCTAGCAACAACTATTCACCGCGATGAATTATGAATATATTCATACAATATACTGACAATACGAATGTATATTATTTATACCATCAAACAAAACAAAATGTAATGATTAATTGAAATCTCACATTTATTGATAGGGATAAAATATGTGAAAGAGATAATGGGATTGAGATAAACATTGATAAAGTCCTTTCCCAAGATAAAAAAGAGTTTGAACAAGAACATATTCCACACAACCACATGGGAAAGAATGTTTTAGTGAAAAAATGTAATGTGTAAGAGTAAACATGAAGTTAAGAAACCTAATATTATATGGTTCTCTTATCACTCGGTTTAGTGACCTATTATTAGTTGATAATAATTTCCCTCTGACCTATAAGGATTTAGTATGTGGTGTAGCAGATTCTAACTGGGAAGAAAAATTGAAATCCAAAAATGATTCAACATACCAAAACCATGTTTTGATTTTGGTATATACATAAATGGATGTAAGTCCTTTTGGTTTGAATTTGGTAATTAAAACTAAATTTTACATGGTTAGACAATTAATTACATATACAGAAAGACTATTATCAAAAGGGTTCAAACAATATCATGAGATAGACTACAAAGAATCATTTTCACCAATTTATATACTAAAATAGTTTATAATTTTACATTTCATGGTGTCTTACTATAAATATGAGATTTATTAAATATATGTTTAAATATACTTCCCTCTTGGTATCCTTCATGAAGATGTAAATATTACAAAAACTGATGGATTGTGACACAAACAGATACAAACAAGATATTATAGTTGAAAGGATCCATTTATTGATCCAATCATGTATCTATGTCATAGATCATTTAGTTTGAGGAATCCATAATTTAATATTTTATAAATATACAATGTTAACCATTATCCAATAAATTTTTTAGCAGGAGTGTATTAGTCTTACTAAGGGTTCATTCCTTTTAGATACATATTATTGGAAATGAGGCCCTAGTATTAGAAATTTGTAGGCCCTTGTTAAACACTTACATCTCCATAAAGGATATGGTTGAATAATCATATATCTATAAGATTATGATGCATCATTATAGATCCAAGAGTCTTCATGGACAAATTAATAGTACATATATTGAAACGATACTAAAGATATTCAGTATGGAAAAATCCAAGAGGGTATTACTAGTATTGTCACCTAAAATTTATCTTTTCAATAAATAGTTTCTATTGATAGATGAGTGAAAATGGTATGGAACGGTCCCCATACACATCACTGATTGAGGAAGTCATGAATGTTATGTTATATACTAGTTAATATGTCTCATATTCTGTAATTTCAGTAGGAAGATATTAATATAACCTATGTGAATGTCATTGGATTTAATTCAAGGAAATCCATTAGTATATGAGTAATACTGTAGATATATTCCTATTCTATGGAAGAGATGCTGAAATGGTCATCCGAAAATATCGATATGATATTTTACAAATAGATCAATGAGAGTTGAAATCATAGTCATGATAAATGTTCACTCTCTATGGAGGTGTTAAGAGCTAGAAGATACCTCAAAATGATATGGTCGTAGATTCTATAAAAGATATCAATTATATTAGAGCATCTAAGGTAGATAATGAAGCATTATGGATATTAAAATATATTTATGGGATTTTATTGTTTCATAAAATTAGTTAACCTTTCACCTTCTATTGTGATAATACAGTAGTTGTGGCTCTAATAATGGATAAAATGTCATATCATCTGAGGAATCACATAAATCCAAAGTATCATCGATTGTGGTGTTTTCTGAAATAGGTGACATAAATATAACCATGGTATCCACAGATGATAACATTGTAGTCCCCTTCAATGACGCCTCAACTCATCAAAAATTTGATCACCATCCGAGGTCTAGGAGTTAGAAAGTCGTATGCAGCTGGTTCTAGTCCCAGTGGGAGAATGTTGGAGTTATTTTTCTATAACCAACCATTTATCTTTTAAAATAAATTTATACTAAATGATATAATATTAATTAAACATATTATTCTATATTTATCCTTTTTATTCATTAATTTAATTTAATAACGTTTTATAGTATATGTTGCATTGATAAGGTCATAACAGTCCCCTACATTGATGAATAACTTGAAACTCCATGACAATATTCTTAAATATAGTTATACAGTAATATAAAATTATAATATGGGACACATAGAAATGAATATTATGATAATTTACTCCAATGTTTATGATAATTCTTATCACGATGTTCACATTTTAAAATTTCTAGGATGGGAGATTATCAGAACATACCCGCTTGTGGGAGCTCCATATACTTATATGACATCAGATATTCCTGTCTACAAGAATGTGAAACAGTCTTTCGGATTAATGATTTTTATAACTGAATTTAAATAATCCTTAACATTAATGTACATAAATTATCATGATGATACAAATCATAGTGAATTTTGATACATTGGGTGTGGCTTTTGTGATTTATTATAAATTATAATTTTATTAAATATTTGTCCCTTCCAACTTCATGGAATTGATATAGAACTATCACATTAAATTTCATGTAAAATTTTTAATGATGATTTTATTATAGATAGTTTATAAATTACATTATTTAGTGCATAAGCTGATGACACATGTGTACAACCTACATGATGAGATATTATGACAATGGGGTCCTATTACACAATAAGCGTTCAAATGTGATTTTCGATGTTATGGTAATAAATTCATTATATTGGGTTCATTGAACCATTTTTAGATAGTAATATTATACTATAAGCATGACTTCCTAATGATAGTGAGAAATAAACCTCTAGGTCTACAAAATAAGTTTTCTAATGATTTCAATTAAATTTTAATTGAATTTCGTGTTAGAATAAATAATATTTGGTATACTATATAAATTATTATTTTTAAGATTTATTGATCAAATATGATATTCTAAAGGTAATACGAAATTAATTCATAATTGTTAATTTATTAATTTATTTATGATAATGGTAATTAAATATTTCATCGCCATACTGTTAATAGAATATTTATTAATGAAGAAATATTTAGTGAAATATTAATTTGGGAATTCAATAAAATCTAATGGGTAAAATCATTCCAATACTGTGTTAAGTGAGAAAAATAATTTTTAAATATAGTAAAATAGTTCTTATCCCTTTATTATCTGGAACATTCCATAAATTAACAATAATAATTACAATAATATATTTCATACGATCATGTAATGAATATTATATTATTTATGGGTCATTGTGAAATTAAATAATATCTTAACATTAACCCTAATATGATAAATAAATAGATACGTCTATTAAATAGGTCTAATTGATAATTGAGAACGACTGGGAATAATTTATTTCCCGTAAGATTCACTCAATTCTCAGTCCTCTCTAGAAATAGATGAAGAGGATAGATTCTTTAAAGCCTAAAGTAACTTTATGTGATCAAGATTAATAATTCAAGATGATTGTTCCAATGCACTAGCACCCAAAAATCCATCTATTCATTTAATATAAAAAGGATTATGTGTGGATCAATGCTAAAGGGGATCTATTTTGGGTCCCCGCAAAATTATGATGGTAATCTAAAAAAGGTTTACAATAATCATCATTGTGAAGAAACCAACACCAATAGCCTAGAGATGGAAGTTACAAAATTAAATTGTACTAGATACAAGTTATAGAATCCCAAAAGAATAAATAGTTTATTAGTTTTAGTAAAATTATATGTAATTGGGATCATTATTAAATTTCAAAACATAATATAGAAAACTATTTTCTTTTAGAATACAATTATTCTCTTTATTTTATCCCTATATATATATCATTATACACTTCATTGAATCATTGCGAATGGATAAATAAGAATTTATTGAACTTAGATAATCTGTAACAATATGTGTAATATATAGTATAATAAAAAATAGATAATATAGAAAGTATAAATCTTGACTAAATAATTCCATACAAATTAACACATGGGCCAAAAATTTATCCACAGATATCAAAACTATTATAATAATCACATGGATATCAATAACTGATTTCATAACGATAGAATTTCTCATTCCAATAATATAAAATATACGGTTGAGACCTTGGGGAATCATGTCTAAATAATATCATGTACTCATGAAAATACGTCTATATAATTTGGTAAGGACTCAACTAAATACCCAATATATTTTTCCCATGACACTGTCCATTTCATCGACGAGAATGTGTATTTCTAGGACACCACATTAGTCATTAAATCCAATGCATTAATTATATGATTAATCAATAGAAATTAAAAAACATTTCCAAAATATAAATGAAATTTTGTATTGAATGAACAAATATATGGAATATTATTACATTCCCCTTTTAATATGATCATAAACCATCTATTGGATATTTTTTGGATGGTTTTTTAATATTATAACCTCAATAAATCAGAAAATTCAATTATTTATTATTCTCTATATGAAAATGAATTCAACGGCCCACTATAAATTTTGTTAAAAAAAATTCTATTTTCCAATTTTAAATCATTTATTTAAAATCTAAATGTTTCAAAAATAGTAAAGGAATAATTTATTTCAAAATAACCATGAAAATTTTGAAAAGAATATTCAAAAAATTATGCAATCATGATTTTGGGAAAACCATATTTAAGCTTTAATTAAAACATTAAATTTAAAAAAAATTTAAAAATTAAAATATGATATCTAGTTTTTATGATAAAAATATCATATAGTTCCCCTGGTGGAGACCAAAACATATAAATCATGAATAATGATGAGATTATAACACAAACTCTTAACTCATGCATGTCTTCCATATATGTGTTAAAATGATGACTCATATATAGAAATTTTTTATAAATATATTCTATAGCCCTATTTATATATATCACACCATATAATATTTACTTATAACCTTTTATCTCCAATTTAGTATCTATTATTTATCAAAATCAATATTCTCGGTGATACATGCTTCATTTTTCATTTATGATTTACTTTGATCGTTTCAATTCTTATACGTTTATCATGGTTCAATCATATCACACATATTAATCACGATATACATATCGTATATATTAATTATATATATATATTTATTTGTTTTTTGATCTATAAATGATAGAGATTGAAAAAAGCATTACACCATTCATGGAGATGGTTGGTCATATGTAAGCATGAATACAAATTTATGTTTTCGATAGATGGAATGAAATAAAGGGATAAAAATTAATAAATAATTATTATTTTAGATAAATAATTGATATTCAATATGTTTGGCCCTTTTATCATCCATATAAAACAAAAATGAAAAATAGATCACATCGCTTCGTGAATTTTGTAGTGCACAGGTACGCATGAGCGACATTATCATTTAAATTGGATTAAAAGATATTAATATAGATATGATATTATTTTTATTTCATACTAATGATTACATAAATATAATATATAAACATTCAACCCATCATAATACCCATCCATGAAGGATTGTTATGAAAAATTAATTACATCGTTATATGGAGACGATAATCCATTCATACACATGACCGATACATTAACATATCATTTGATGGAAAAGATAGTGAATAATGGTGGTTTAATGGACATAATGAAAATTAGGTACATTAATGATATGAAATAATATTATTTATGATATATAGAACATGTTTTGAGGAGTTAAATGAATAAGTAAAAAGAATGTGACATGTTAAAGTGGTTAATTGTTCATTGAAAGAACTCAATAATATCTACTCTTAAGGACACCGGGTATGGTATTATTAAATAAATTAACATCTTGATTTTTTTTATGTATTTCTAGAGGATAAATGGGATGTTTTTTTATATATATTTCTCAATTTTGGGTGATTAATTAACAGAAAGGGGAGTATTTTATTGGAGTGGGAAAGAGTATAATTGGAGTTTAAAAATAGATCGAAATATAACTAATTAATTATTTAATAAATGCTTCTATATGGAATGATATTCAGATAAAAAATCACTAAGGAATAAATATCACCATTTAATGAAGTTTATATATGTTTTTTGGTCATTTTAAACCATACTTTTTTGTTTAACCCCTTGGTTGAATAATTTTAATCGTATCTATGGTAGATACGTTTTTTAATTTAAAGGGTTATAATATAACTTAAAATGTGTAAATTGTTTTATAAATGGAAGGTGAAGAAATTTCATACCATTTATTATCCCCAGTCTCCTCTTTCAATATTTTAATTCGTTTAAGTTATTTAATAAAATAATATTTTCCTTAAATAGAGATAATGTAATTTTTTACACTATCCATTAAATTTGATTCAAATACATCAATAAAAGTATGTAATTATAATATATTACTTTAAAAAAACACTATAATATTATATTTATCTAAAAAATTATTAGAAAACAATAATTCACCTAAATTGTTTTAATTTTAATTTTATTAAAGTCATTATTTATATTTTTCTACTAATTTAATAAATATTAAATTGATATTATTTATCCATTTTATATAACTATATAGTAAATAAAAATTAGAAAATAATATATCATTAAAATAATAAAATTTATCTCGAAAAACCTATAAATAATAATTAACAACATTCATCTCTATATATGTAATCATGTAAGAGATATTAAAAATTAAGAGAGTGACATTTGGTATTTTTATTTATTTAAATATTATATTGTTCATTTTCAAGGACATGTGTCCCTTAAATTAGTAAATTTTGACCCTAAGGTTATAAGGGTTGAATTCCATTTATATAAAAAGTATTTAACGAGAAATTGTAACCTTAACACTTTTCTTAACTAGGTGAGTATTATTTATCCTCTATCATTGTGATGAACACTACCATAGTTATTATTCATAATGAACAAAAATAAAAATAGATTATTCACTATATTTGGAAATCACAATTCAAAATTAGGTGTCCATATTTAAGATTCAATCCCTAAATATGGAATAAATTATTTTTAAAATGAATACAATAAAATGTGTTGAAACCACTATTTATAAAAATAGTGTTTTTATGAACAAACATGGAATTATTCATAGCTCATGCCATTGAAACTCTAGATGAATGAGATGAGCATGTTCCACGTGGGTCGTTTGTTTCCACACGGTGGTGTCAGATTATAAATTTATATTTTTCGTAGTCTTTAATAAATATAAGGGTGTAGCATAATAGACGTCTAGGGTTGTTCTCTTGAGGTCATCATTGTTATATAGGTGGAATAAATATGGTAATGAATCCTTTGCAGGATCCCTTAATAACTTGAATAATTTTGGGATTTTTCTAACTATTTATGGGTTTCAGATAAATTGATTAATGAGGGGTCGGGATCATGTCTGGGTATATAGATAAAACAGAACCTAATTATAATCACAGTATGGTCGCACCTTCTTAGTCTACGAAGCACGCGATAGTCTCAGGTATTTCTTTGTACAATATTCTTATTTTACAAAGGATGTAACTATTCCATGGTCGGGAGGCTAGTTACAATCCTAGATGCATTAATTTCATCATATATTGCAGAATGTTCCTTAAGCCAATGGTCATAGCCATAGTTCCCTCTAATTAGGGTAGGATTATTTGTTTGAATATTTGATGGTGATGGTATAGTCACACCCATGGGATTTGATCGTTGGTTTATATCCTAATTACAAATCCAATTAGGGTTTCCAAGTTTATAACTAGATTTCTAATTAAGCATTTAGATACATTAACTCTTGATCCCTAACCTTGATGCATTTAGCAATTCATGATGTTATTTTTAGAAATTAAATCTATTAAAAAAATGATAATGACTATGCTAATATAATTTAATTGAATAAAAATGTAACGATATGAAAAAAAACATGAAAGAATACTTTAAATATAAATGTACATTAATGCAATGAAATTGTATTTAAATGATGCGGGGATTGATGGAGTTCAAGAAAATGAATAAACAAATAACTGATTGAAAATGTATTAAATTATGAGAACTAATGTGTTTTAAGAAGGAATGGGAAGGAAATTCTGAAGGGAGTCTAAAAGGCAAAGAGAGTTGATCCAATTATGCTCCAATGTGCTATTGAGCATCTCCTTATATAGGAGGAAAAGTCATGATCTGTACTTAATCATCATGTTGTGAACCCTTAATCTGGGTTATGTTGACCGGGATCTCTATCATGGCATGTGGATCTCCCATGGATTAATTACATTTGAAAATGGTCACATCATGTACAGTTGGTCCATGACGTGAACCCTAGGGCCATCTAGCATTTTCCTTTGAATCATCATGGCTCTATCATCATTTTCTTTGACTTGAGTAATGATTTGTAAGAGGGATTCACGTCATTAACAATAAATTTCATCAGTCAAGATGCAGGCATTGATCATCCAGTACACGATGTGACCTTATCCATCATGAGGTGTAGTTGGTCATTTTATAGCTTTTCTATCATTCTTCTTTATAATCATGTGATGCTCTATTTCCCATAATATTAGTCATCTAACACATTCATTATTCAGTAAATAAATGAAAAACAATGTAAAAGTGATAGACAAATATATTTAAAATTTAATCTTATCAAATCCCCCTACACGTGACTCATTTCTTATCCTCAAGAAAAATGTCTAAAACGATGATTTCAAAATGGATAATAAATTTGTAATGAAATAAATGTACATTATTTTCATGAAATAAAATTATTTTTTTAAAAAAATTCATGTTATAGTTTTAATCCTTCCTAGAAAATCTGTCATGCCTCATAGTTCAGATTTTGAAAACAAATTATAATATTTTAATCATAACCATTTAACTATTCATTAAGCAATTTTCCCAGTTGTAATTTGCCTCATCATGATTTTCTCTGATCACTAAGGGTAAAATGTAAGTAGGGTATGCTCGTATATGGATTCCATATTCATAACCATAGGCTTTCATAGGTACTATCATATTCACATTGTAAGGAGAAGAATTAAAATAATATTGAGGACTTTTTGCAACAATAGTATGATGACTCTAAAGCTATAGGTAGGTAGCTAATATGTAAAATCAGGATCAAAAGGAGTTTAATATCAAAAGTACAATTAAACTAAAACAAGATATGTGTGAAAAAATTCCTCCATCTAGTGATCTATGTCCATTCTCCATCATATTAGGTTAGATACATAAGTAAATAAACTAACTAGATAATGAAATTATTTTTTTCCTTTCTTTTTTACATTTCCATTTTTATTTTTTGAAATTTATTCACATGAGAGATCTCATATCCATCACAAATCCACATATGGTTCTTTGAGGGATTCATCATCCTGGAAAATGGATATTTTTAAAACTCCTAGTACAAAACCCATATAAATTATTTTATATTCATTTAAATTTTGAAAATGAATAGAATAAAAATGAGATACAGTAAATGGTATATGGATCACAACCTAGTAGTCAGGTTGGCTCACCATACATCTTTTAAAGTGAAAGCATCACATGATGACTAAATTCCACCTCCACACTTGTTCAAAAATCATCCTCAATATTTGTAATAGGAGCACTGTACAAAGGTAAATAGTCATGAAATATATTAACATCTAAAAATTAATTCATGGAATCTATGTGATAGATGAAGGATAGATGTCAAGTGGGTCTTAAGTAAAAATCGTTATCAAAGGATGCATTAATCATTTTAAAATTACACTTGTTCTATCATAATTTTGATAAAATCTCAGTGTATTTTCTAGAATGTTTTCATATCCTAGGTATCTCTAAAGAAATATTCTCAAAAAATATAATTATATTGATGGATAATAATCCTCTCAGGTAATGAGAATAAAATAAAAAATTGAAATAAAAAATCTCATAAATCCTAAGTAGTTAGTCAATTTATCATAATTTCAATGATTTTAAATTTTTATTAAACATCTAAAATCATCCATAATTATAAAATTCCAATCACAGTTGAAACATAGTTCTTAACAGGTTTCTATTGAACTTTATCTTCAATTTATATGGGAATAAATATTTTCAAAATTTTCCACATACATATCAATACTAAAATTATAACCTAGAATAGTGGGTATAAGAAAAAAAATAAACTGTAATACTAGTGAAATATTGAACCCCCCCCCCCCACCAAACATAAAAGGGGACAGTGTCCCCACTGGCTATGAAATAATGGGTGTGAGTAATGAGGAAGTGATTTTTTATAAATGACTTTTTCATGGTAGTGATAGAAGAATTTAGAAAGAGGGAATCAATATCTCTTAGAGATGATGTATTATTCCATGGTCATGTATACGTTTTCTTAATGTTTATGTACTATATTCCAGAAAAATATGTTAGTATAAAAATATTACACTCTAGAACAGACAATATGTCAGAGGTTTAAACATCAGAATATATGAAAAATTTGAAGGTTTAAAAAAAATGAATAATGATATACATTTTATTTATTAAATGAATGTTTATACAATATACTACAATGAAACGCTAAAAAATATAATACACAAAGAAAACTCAAAAACAATATTGGGTTCCCTCCCATAAAACACATATTTTAATATTAAGAGATTTTCTTTATTAGATATTAGTTTAACGTGAGGTTGAGGACATTTCCCTCATGGAATGGCCTTGAAAATATTATACCATTGACCATTCAATTTGTATGGTGGATCACTATCTCATTGAATTCCAATTTATTCATACGAAAAAACTTGGATAGCATCCTAAGGAGAAACCCATCATGATTTTAGATCTCTTGGTAAATTATTCAATCGTGAGTTGAATAGAAGAACCTTATTCCCTAGGATGAAGATGTGTCTTGTAATTCATCGGTCATTCCATCATTTTGTTTCATCCTTATAAATTTATACATTCTCATACGCATCATTCCTTAATTCTTCTAATATAGTCAGTTTCAATAATATCTCTTCCACAACCTTGTCTAAATCCAAAATCTTTTATTATGAAAAACAATAATCGGTGCTCTAGATCCACCGTAAGA
This sequence comes from Viscum album, assembly GCA_963277665.1. Taxonomy (NCBI): domain Eukaryota; kingdom Viridiplantae; phylum Streptophyta; class Magnoliopsida; order Santalales; family Viscaceae; genus Viscum; species Viscum album. The sequence continues at coordinate 961,724,586 of OY728133.1, read as the reverse complement.
TGACATAGTTTTCCATAATCAAATCGAAATGGGGTGGTGGTTATGTGTGTTTTATATGTCTTTCAATAATCCCATAATGTATCGTCCTACTTCTGACTCCAATCATTTCTGCTTGTATTGATTTTATTTCTAGGTTCTTTTTTACTTCCATATTTAACAATTTGACTTGTACACTCATTTTTGGGTGATAGGGGGATCCATAATATTAGCAGATCCTATATCTTGGAATAAAATTCTCAATATTCTATTAAAAATAAGTGTTCCATGATCTCTAATGAGAAGCCATGTAAATCTAAAACATACAAACACATTTATCCGAAGGAAATTTATTACTATGTTGGAAGTGTCAAGAGCCATTGCTTTGGATTCAACCCATTTAGATATATAGTCCACCATAATCAGAATATATTTCTTACCATGTCGCATGGGGAATAATTCAATAATGTTGATTCCATAGACATTGAAAACATAAAAAAATATCATGCGGTTCTATTGCATATCAATTCTTTTATTGATATTCTCTTTCCTTTGGAATCTATCACAATTTTGACAGATTCTCATGGAGTCTCGATGTAATGAATTCCAGATAAATCCACTTTGTAGGATTTTGTACACTATTCAATCTTTTCCAAGATATCTACCAGTTGGTGATGTGTGTCGCATTTCGATTACATTTTGTGCCTCTTATTTTAAAATGAAACGTCCAAAAAGACATCAACACAACAATTTAAAAGTAGAGTTTCATCACAAAAGTAATTTATGGCATCTGAATAGAACTATTTCTTCTATTGATAAGATAAATCGTGAGGGAGGAATCATGTTGCTTGAAAATTGTCTATTTCAGAGTACAAGGGCACGGTTTTGATATTAAATAATGTCTCATTTGGAAAATCAACTTTAATATTTTCATTATTTACTTTTTTGATGGTAACAGGTAGTCTAGAGAGGTGGTATGCAATGAATTTTATTTACCTTTGTATCATTTATTATTATGTCAAATTATTTTAGCAAAATCATCCATCATATGAACCATAGTTTGACATCATTGTTGGTCATCAAGTATCGAAGGGTATTAATATCGGTATGAAAAATAACTTTTTATAGAACAATGTAAGAATGGAACTATTCAAAGTCATACATGCTGGCTTGGAGATTCTTCTCTATGGTTATATAATTAATCCAAGCATCATTTTATGTATAAATTCAATAATACACTGGGAAGAAGATGTTATCCTTACGTTGTCCCATAACAACTCCTATAATAAGGTATTTGGAATCGCACAAAAGCATAAAATATTTTTCTTAGTTCAGTGAATTGATAAATATAGATGTCATTGGGCTATTTTTGAATGTATTAAAATCTTTTCGGTAGTACTGATTGAATTCTAAAGAAATATCTTTTAACAAAAAGTGTTTCAAAGTTCAGGTGACTTCAGAAAACTATTTTACAAAGCATTTGAAGAATCCAGCTTGCCCAAGGAAACATCTGATACCCTTAACAGTGGATGCCTCAAGTAGAATTTGATATCTTTGATCTTTTTAGGATCTAATTCATTTCTTTCATTGGGGATTTTGTGGCTAAGTACGATTCCTCTATGCATTGTGAAGTGACATTTTTTCTAATTTAGAACCATGAATTTTTCATCACATCCTGGAAGAATTAGTTCTAGATTGCTTATATAGACATTTAATGATCTCCCATAAACTGGGAAATATTCTGTGAAAATATCGCGAAATTCTTCATCCATATCATGAAAAATGAGTGACATATATATTTGGAAATATCCTATAGTGTTACACATTCTGAAATACATGCATATGTATACCAAACTACCAAATGGGCAGGTGAATGTGGATTTTGTCCAGTCAGGAGGGTTGACTGCAATATGATTGTATCTTGAATAGCCATATAAGAAATATAATAAATCCTACCATGGTAGACTTTCTATCATTTAGTCTATAAAGGGTACATCAAAATGGTATTTTCTTGTTTCTGAGTTAAAACATATGTAATCCTTGAAATATCTCCACCTCATGATGGGGAATGATGAAATGAGTTCATTTTCATTTCTTTTTGTTACTATGAGTCCTCCATTCAAGGGAACGACCTAGAGGGGGCTCAGGCATTTACTATTTGAAATAGGAATGATTATTCTTGCATCTGTGAGTTTCAACACCTATTTAATAACAAATATCCTTCATGGGTAATGTGAGACACCTCTGAGTTTTTATTTTTGGATTTTCATTCGCATCAGTTAAGATTAATTGAGTGCATTCAATGGTATTTATCCCCTCAATGTCAGCCACTCTCCAGGAGATATACAACTTTTTTCATTGGAGGACATCAACCAAATTTTCCTCTTGATCTTGGGACTTTTTGGATTTGATGATAACATGTTAGGATGATGATTCACCTAGAAATGAGTATATTAAATTATTAGGCAGTGGTTTCCTGTCTAATCGAGGGGGTTATATGATGGATCATGTGAATGATATAATAACATCTCTAGTGAGTGGTTAGATAAATTTGACGTCCGCGAATTCACAGTCTCCTTATTTTTTCTGTAAAAGATTTTTCACCTTTTTCTTTGATATCCATGTAATCATATCCCTTCTGGGTGATGGAAATGTTTTGACTGTTTATAATTTCATCTAAGCGTTCCAAAGCTCTAAATATGTTGAACACAACATGTTATTCTCCCACTCTGAATTTAAGACGCCATTCATTCATATCAATCAGTGACTTTACTATATCTAGGAATGGTCTTCCAAGTAAAATATTCTTATCACCATCTTTTTCCATGTACAATAAAATGAAATCAAATGCGAAAACCAACCTGCCAACTTTTACCAGTATATCTTCCAGAATTCCACAAGGTGCTTGGCCAAGTGATAAGTAAATTAAAAATCTACCATTTTTTTTCTGTGAGCTCTTTGAGTCCTAGTTTTTAAAAATTACTCATTAGTATAATGTTAATTATTGCTCCATGATCACATAGTTCTCCACAAAATTTTCACATGTCTATCTCCCAAGGGATTTAGAAGCTACCAGGGTCTCTCATCTTTGGTGTAATTTTCTATGATATCATAATAGAGCTTTATTAATTTAAGGAAATGAATCCAAGGTCATCTATTATTTTTATTCAAAATAAGGCTTTTTGGAACATGGAATTAATATAAATTTGGGAAATAGCTTTGGAAAAGGATGTTTCTATTTCATTACTTGAACATATCTAAGAACTTCTTTTATTTTTCCTCCTGTCTAATTCGTCTTGTTCGTTATGGATAGGGAGGAGATGGCTTATATAGAATTGGGGAAACATACAACGGTTCATTGTCACCTGATAATTCTTTATTATGTATGGTGGGAGTGACTTCATTAGTTTTTACATTAGGTACTGGTTGTTTTCGTTACTCTTCTTCTTCCAGCCTTGCTTATTTTGGTTAATAAATGTCTAGAATCTTTCTTCTCCTTCACATTACACCATTATCACACTCTTGGGGCTATGTCTTAGTGTTACCAAGATATAATACATGGTAATATCTTAGATAAGTCCTTTCATTTTTGACCCATTTTTACATCAAGTGTCCTTTGATAAGCTCTCTAGTTTTTCATATTTATCTCATGGATCATCATTCTTTGACCAGACTTTTGAACAAATGATTCCAAGAGGTTTTATAGATATATTTTCATAGGATATTGCTGTGGTATTGGGTGAGGTGGATAATTTTTTTTCATCTTTGATGGAATAGTTTTTTCCCTTATGGCCTGGGTAAATGGATTATCAATTGATACCCTACTATTCCTTGAACTCTGAATTAGTTATTTCCACCTCTCTGTTGAAAATAACCCTTATTTTTATGAGGTTACTACTGAGTACGGATCTAATGATAATACTCTTGTATCTATAATGGTAGGATCTGCTAATTGAAAATGATATAATTACACTATTGGTGTGGTCGTTCACATTCAACCATTCAATCTTGAAAAATATGCGTTCCCCCACACATCTATCATTATTGTAATTCTATTACTGGGGTACGAGGGGGTTGAGTAGTTGGTATCTGAAATGCTTCTAACATTTTAGTGAGTGCTTCCACTTGAACTGCTAGCCTTGTGAACTCATCAATCTGGTATATTCCAATTAGTGGTGGTACAAAATCATTTATCCAAAAATTAGAATTGTGATATACTTCATCAATAATGGCTCTTCCAGCTTCAGGTTTCATGAACATGAGACCTCCACTAGTAGTTTCATCGACAACATTATGTTTCGTTGGATGGAGTCCTTGATAGAATGTTTGGATTTGTATCCACATATCAATTCAATGATTCCTACATTTCATCATTGATTCATTAATGTAGACCCACACATCCTAATATGACTCTCCAACAATATGGTTGAAATTTTGAATGTCAATCTAGAGCTTCTAGGTCCGGATGGGTGGAAATACATATCATGAAACTTCTTGGACATTTCATCCGAAGACATAATTGACATGAGAGATTAAATATTTAGAAAATCATTGGATCTATATTTTAATGTAAATGGGATGATGTATAGTCTTATTACACCATAACAAACTCCTTATTTCTGAATGGTAGCACAGACATCCAGGAAGTTGTGAATATTTTCCTGTAGATCATCGCTTGGAAGACCGTAGAGTTTCCCCATCTTCTAGATCATATGAATGAGTACATAGTTTATTTAGAATGTATTGTCTTGGATTGGTGGTCGAAAAATTCTAGATAAAGCACCATGGGTAAATAGAAATTCATTATTCATGATTATTTTTTACTAGTTCATTATCGGGTGTTCTCCTGGAATGACATGATGTTTGGGTTTGGTGGGGTTTTTCCCATAGGGTTGAATTTATCAGCCATCGCTGACCGTCCAAGAGAAGATAAATGTCTTTCAAACTAGGGATCGATGTCCAAAGGGGAATGTGATTCCAGATTCTATGATCGAGTCAAGGGATATTGGTATATGCATGGAGAAAAGAATAGAGATGGAAGAGCATCTAAAAACAAAGAAAAAGCGGTGAAGGAAAGGTAAAACTAAATCTAGACCAGATCCCTAACACAAAGAACAATGCTTCCTCCCCAGTAATATCGCCAACTTTTTATAGGCGTGATCCATATGGGACATTTGTTTCCATAAAAGCGCATCACATTATAAATATACATGTGTCCCAAACTTTAATAACTACAATGGAGTAGTATAGCAGAAGTCTGGGGTCGATCCCACGAGGAGGACGTTGTTCTATAGTGAGAAGAAATCTATTCTTGAACCCCTAACAAAATTACTTACGTCTTTCACTAATGATTTGTAGTTTTCTTAAAAAAATTTGGGTTTTTATTTAATTGGTTAAATATGGGTCGGGATCATGTCCGAGTATGTAGATAAAAGTTGTCCTAATTATAATATTGGAAAGGTCCTAACTTTTTAGTCTTCCAAGCAAGAAGTAGTCACAAGTTAACCTTGGTCAAGTCTTCTATTTCGACCAAGGATGTAATGATTACATGGTTGTGATGTTAGTTACAATCATAGATTCATTATGTTCAGCTTTTATTGCAGAAAGAATCCTATGTTAATGGTCATAGTCATTGATCCCTCCCATTTGTATATGTTAGGTTGTTTGATTATTCTATGGTCATAGTACAGTCACAAAGATTGGATTTTAACATTGTTCTATATAATATTTTCTAATCCTTTTAGTTTTTCCATTTTTATAACTAGAGGTCTAATTATGCGTGTAGATACATCAACTCTTGATCCCTACCCCTGATGCGTTTAGCTACTCATGATGTTAATTAACGTAATAAAACGGTTAAAATAAATAATAATAACTATGATAATATTATTTAAATGAATAAACATGTAACAATATGAAATAAACATTCAATAATACTTTATAAAATACCATACTTGAAAGGAATGAAATGGAATTGAAATGATGTGGGAATTAAAGGTGTTGAAGAAAATAAATCCATGGTTCTATTACTAAAAATGTAATGAATTATGAAGATCGATTGTGTTTTAATAGGTAAAATAGAAGGAAATTCTAATGTTAGTATAAAATGGATAGAGGGATAATCCAAGAATGCTACAATGTGCTGCCGATATGATCCTTATATTGGATTAAATGGTCATGAGGTGTACATAGTTATCACATAACGAACCCTTAATCCAGGTTACTTAGAACTCGATATCTTGCATGAAATGAAGAGATTCCATAGATTAATTTGGTTTGGACATGGTCACATAGTTTATAGATGGTTTTAGATGTGTACCCTATGGTTAGCTAGCTTTTCCCTTGAATCTCTACCTTTTTCTCGGCTTCTAGTTTGACATGAGTCACGATGTATATGAGGGATTCACGACATGAACATGAAATTTATCAGATATTGATGTAGGTTGTGACCATCATGTACACAATGTGACCTTTCCCATAATGACATGTACATGGCCATTTTTTTATCTTTTCATCCTTTCTTCTTTGTAATCTTTTCAAACTCCATTTCTTGCAATATTGGACATCTACCAGGTTCATTATCCATTAAATGAATGACAAACAATGGGAAAGTGACATCAAAAAATATATATATAAATTAAGCTAGTAATAATGTTTAAATAATTTATAGAAAATATAATATATAAATTCTGTTTATATCATTCCCTAATAATGATAAATTTATTTTGTTGAGATAAAAACACATTACAAGAATAAGAGGAGTTCTTGAAAAAATATCTATTTTTACTTCAAAATATTTTTTACCTCCAAAAAATTTATTATAATTGAATTTATTTTAAAAATATATTAAAAAAATTAATAATTTAGTTATTAATATTCATGACCATCAGTTTTAGTGGATTGTTTATACATATAAATTTAAATAATATTTTAGTAGTATATTGTTGTTCATTTAAACTAATTATTTCATGTATTGTAAGCTATCAAAAAATTTAATTTATTTAAAAAGAAAAACATCATAAAATTAGAATTTGTTACAAAAAATTTCCATTATAGAAAGATCCTAAGATGAGGTAATCATTATTAAGATCTATTTAAAACAATTTTTAATTTAACGTGAAAATATCTCCTCATGCTTCTAGTTTCTTTTTTTCAATATTTTATTGAGAAAATTATATTGGAAAAGAAATTCACATTTAAAAAAATATGCATACAATCCATCAAATATGTATTGTATTTATATTGAAAATGTACTTAAATTTTATATAAAACTGTCTATATGGTCTTATTTACAATGGGTCTAACATGGACACCAATATGAAGTATTCTTTCCCACATTGACCCTTTGTCAACCTTATGAAAGACACTCCAAAAAATTCACTATTGACATATCTCAAGACAACGTACACATGATGAAAAATCACTTTATTAATATTTATTATATGAATATCCAAGTCAACCACATAACCTTTCCATCCCTTTTGGGAATAAATAATCTCCAAAGGACCACTTCACTAATTTATTCATCTTCAACATGAGTTGTAGAAATGCTAATGTCATAAAAATTAACATTCATCATTGAGATTGAAAAAAATATTGTGGAAATAAACCTTAACCAATTTTCCATAAACCATGACCATAGTTTTTATAAAAACAATTACCAAACGTATGTTTAACATATCCAACTCTAATAATTTTGGATTTCTGACAATCTCCCCCATTTTATTTTGTTAACAATACAAACTATATGTTTCTATCCCTTATACAATATACCAATGGAAGTATATTTTCTCTCTTAATGATATAATGTAGGTATATTATCCCACATACTGATACCATGTAATTATATTATATACCATTATTGTATATTATCCTCCCTCTTATTGATATTGAAATAATAAGGTCATTTATAATGCAATGGGTCTTTTAAAACATCCCTATAGAAGTCTAGGGATACACATTCCTTCTTTCCCCTTAAAATTGGTGGGAACAACATATTTACATGATCTCCACCTTAATATAATAATTGATTCAATGAAATCTCACATTCTGATTTGGGATATCCTCTCCCCGGAGAAACTTTTCACCCCCTATTTGAAAAACCATCATTGTTTTCATGAATTGCATGTTGATTTTCCCAATTCTTTGAAACCAGATGTTACAGAATCCATTATTCTCACTTATTATATTTTTATAATAGATTATATGGGTAAATTTACAACTTCTAACATTATAATTCAATGAATCTTATTCGACAACTAATCCTGATATCAATGTTGGAAAGAAGTGTTTTTATAGAAAATAACAAATTGATGAGGTAAATTTTGGATTGTAAGAAACCCTAAAAATGTATCATTTCCACATTCAAAAGATAACCTTTGATCTCCATAAATTCACCCTAAATTAATAGTACATAAAATTAATTTTCATGGTTGTTATAAAAATACCACGTGATGCAGTAATTTATACCACCTGATAAACATTTGACACTCCCTATTGGATGAAAAATTTATTTAATGAAATGATATCATTTTAACTAAGTTCTTATTGAATATTCATATTATCAAAAACATTTATAAAGGATTAATTTCCATTTACATTCATCTTAAATCCCCCTAAAACATTTACTTCTTACACTATTTATATATAACTGTTTTTCAGTAACAAATGGTGTACATATTCAAATTTTATATATTTGTACTAGACACTATCCACTTGTGATATTATAGTAAAATAATATATGTGATTTTCAAGTAAAAATTCATATGGATCACATCTCCCCCTAAATTATGAATCTGTTAACAAAAAATTATAATAAATAAAGACTATTAAAAAGATGGTTCCTCAAATTTTCTATTGTCTAGGAATTGGGTTAGTCAAGATGAACCAACCCATAACCATCCACTTTTTTTTAATTTTTTTTAATTCAAAAATCGAATGAATTAACTCCATAATATTTTTCTAAATAATTTTTATCTAGAACAATAACCCTCTTGGAATGTAGTTTTTTATGTGATACCTATTATGTAATTATTTTCATGGATTTGATCATTTTTTTCATTATTTATATTTTTATTTATTCAAATTGTGAAATAAATCACACTTGAACAAGTGGATTCTTGGGACTCATCACTAGTGGATATCATTTCCATATTTATTCTCTGTTGGATCCTTCTCAATTTCAACTTAGGGGTTTTTTAGGACCATTTAGGAAAACAAGATCCTTGATTTCCAAAATTTAAATCTAGAAAAAAAATCAATGGGGTTGTAAACTTTATATTATCATTCATCATATTTATAGCTCGAGTAACCCCTTATTTTTAAATCCATATTTTTTTTCATTTCCTCTTAGATAGATGTTTGGAGTGATCAGATTTTTGTTCTTGATACTACCATTGCTGAGGTTTATTCTCATTCTTCCAAACATTGACCCTATTTCATAGGTCACTATAACTATTTTGAGGTGACAAATTCTCTATGTAAGTCATATGAGTGGAATGTCTATGAAGGGATTCTTTAACCATTAATTTTTTTATATAATTTCAATATTATTCCATTTGAAAATGGATAGGGAAAAATAACCATTTATGATAACAATCATACGTAATTTTGTATATCATTGATTTAGATGTGTTCACTACTCAATTTATTCTAACATTTATGGGTTTTATGGATTTAAAAAATCTAGGCATAATTTTTCTAATTTTTGTACAATAAAAAACATGTTCATTCATATTGTTTGGAAAAAAATTTCAAATATTTTATGGAAAAACTCATTTCATCAAGATTTAATAAAAATAGCATTTCCTTACATTAAGCCTTATGAGGAGGTATTTTTAACATTTTATTTAGTTTTATTTATTTTCATATCCTTTTCATTCAACTAAGAAATCATCATCTTAATATTTTTATTATCATTAATGCGTAATTGTGTTATTTTTTAAAGTATGGTATTGAGATTTATGATGATATCCTTCAACTCCTTGGGAATTTAATTCATGAGAACTTGGGAAATCATTCAATGATAACATTTTCATTCTTTATCTTTGTCCCCATATTAATTATTCCTGAATTAAATTCCATTTATCGTTTTTTAATTAATTTATTTTCAAAGAAAAATTCTCTTCCATCGAATAGTACTTCATTCATGATTACTCATCAATATTCATTATCATTTCCTGAGAATTCATTGGAAATGAAACATGGTGTTGCTCCCATTTCATCAAAAAAATAACTTCTTCTTTTTTTACAATAGATATTCTAAAAGATCACAAAAATTATCACCATTTGTGTTATAATAATAGATATAATAAATTTAAAATTTTACACAATAGGAGAATTTAACTACTAGGATAACTTTTCTTATTTTCATTCTTCTCATATTTTTTCGTAAGGCACTTCTCACATGGACTTTATTATTCTCGAAACATCTCATAAAATTTATTCCAAATATATTTTTGGATAATAAAATTATTCATATTTATATGAATGTATTCTATTAGAGTCTCCTTTATTACATAATTGACTAATGCATCAATTAAAAATTTTCTTTGGACTCTTTTAAAGATAACTCCATGTCTACTCATCAAAACAATTCTACCTTCTACCACTTCTACAAACAAATCAAGAGAAATATCCTCGAATCAGATAAATGTATTTGTTTAAATTTTTAAAATTACTTTTAAAAAATAACGGATCCCTCACTATGGATTAAATACATAAAAAAAATTAAATCACGACAAATCAATAAAAAACCAATAATGAACCTATATACGATACAACTTTTGAGAAATAAACATGTGAAGAAATTTGAGATTACCCAGAGGTGTGGGATGAATCATGGTGTGTAATTCGTAAATAATAAAACATATTTCTATTTAATATTTTCCACTTACCCTATATTTATTGATTTGATATTTTAAAACAACATTATGTTTGATATTTTATACAACATGTAACATCAACCATAAATGTACTGATAAATATAATTATTTAAATATGACTCTTATAAATTAGCCACTAAATATGATAGTGATAATAGGATTAAAAATATTTTTAAATATATACAATGTTCTTAACAAATACAAATTTATTGATTATATCATAGTAAATGAGCACTCAAATCTTAGTAAAGTTGTTTTATGCATTTTCCTTAACAAAATTATTTATTTTTGTGAAAAAATAATATATTCAATTTTTAAAATTATAGATATATTGTCTAATAAAAAGAACATAAATTTTTAAATAAGTATCTAAAAATTATCATCAGGTGAAATTTTTGGATTTGTTGAAAAATATTTATTTTCAGTTAATAGTAAAAAATACAGATTTTTGTTTAAAACTGTATTTTTGTTTGAACAATTTGTGAAGTTAATTTTATTATAATATAATAAAACATTTAAATTAGTTATATTATATTATTTATAATTAAATTTTTATCATTTTAATAATTTTTAAATTTTTAATTGTTATAAATTCCTTTTATACATAAATTGAAATTTTTTAAGAGAAACTGTGTTTTTCAAAAAAAATTATTCCATCTCATTTAGTGAAATTATTGTAAAATATTCTTATATTAATTATAGGAATTATATTTAATTAAATGTTTATAATATTTTGTATTTATAAATAAATATTTATCCGTTTAATATTTTTTTATTTTTTATGTAGAAATTATTGATTTTGTGAATACTAAAAAAATAATGTTTTCTTGAACAGAGTATTTTTTATTATATCATCAAAACATAGAAATAATATAATTTTTTTTTGGAAAATTGTAAATAACTCCAGAATGAAAAAAATAATGTAAATATAATTTAAAAATAACAAAAATCGTGGATATTAGAATTTATTCCATAATACATAAGAAAATTATTTTTCATTGCTAATGTAGAGCCTACACAACACTGAAAATGTACAATTTCTTATCCTAAAAATAAAAATTTGGAGTTAATATGTAATTTATATAATATGATATTAAATTTTATGTACTATTTATTATTATGGTTAGACACTAATTTCAGTTATATATAACATGTGGCTTATCTAGATGCTTGTGTGATGCTTCTGCCTGGACAGAAAAGTAAAAATAACCCTAAAAATGTGTGTTCATGATATAAATACAATTTTAATAAATATTAAATTAATAAAAGAATTATATTGATATTAATAAATTTATTTTATTTATACAAATTTTATTATAATTTTAAGAAGGTGTATACTTACGTTATATTCTCATGCAACTCTAATATAATATTTATTTATTTAAAAGATAAGTCAAATAAATGATATTAAAAAATTTTAAGGTAACATAGTTTGAGATATTTAAGCTGGCCCATGAATTCAGTAGACTGTATTAAATTTTTTTGGATATAATAAATTAGGTGGTTTTAAATTTACTAGTTATCTTGATGTTTTTCATATCAAAGTAATTAAGAGTATCAAAATTAACAATAATGATATTTTATGGGATTAATAATTTATATAGTTTATTAAAAATAATAATATTATTAAATAAGATAAAATCAGATAATATATGTTCTAAAATTTCCTCTTCTATGCATTTATATTCAATTTCGAATAATTTGGATCTAGAATATTCTTATTATATTTTAATGTTTTCAGAAATTCAAAAAGTGGCCCTCACATCAATTTAAAAATGTCACATCCTCCTTCAATTCATGACATCACATTGGTCTTTCTAGTCTGACCAATTTTGGAATCATTATCTTTTAATCATAATTATCTAGGTTATATAGGTTATTTACCTTCGAAAAGTGGAACAATAGATCCATTAAAAAGGTATCTAATAAAAGTCTGTTAAAAAAGAGGTAATCATCTTTGCCAACTCATTGAAGTTAATTTATTCGTTTACTTACTCTTCATGTGTTAATAGAGAAATGAATTAATAAATAAATTATCATAAATATATTTATATCTTATAAATATTTTGGGATAACCATATTACATATTTATTATCATCCTACTCGGAGAAAAAACATCGCATAAGCATACATAGGGCGTATCGTCTTTACATAGTGGTGTAAAATGTTTGTCAATAACACTATACCTGATTGCTTATAAATATGTAAATAATGAATATATATGATATATATGATTTATTAATGATTAGATATTGGTTAATTATTCTTTAACATTTGTTCATTCCATCCAACAAAAAATAAAAATATTGTTCATGTGTACATGTAGTCTACTGTCTCCATTAATGGTGTAATTCATTTTTCTATCTCAATATTTATAGAGGACTATATATATATATAAGATATTTAAATAATATATAATATTATATATATTATTTTATTATGAACAATATATAAGGACTGGAAGTACTATATAAAAAATTAAATAAAAACCAGAGCAGTTATCACCCTAAACAGTGATTTTAGAAAAAATTAAAGACAAAATATCGATAAAATGATATAATTTAATAATATTTTGTATGATTTATATGATTAAGGTTCCTTGATATATTTATGATCACTATATATTTATTATAAATTATGTTCCAACATGTGTGAGTTAATTCAGACCTAAGGTGAAGGTTTCATGTCTCACTTTTACTTCTCTAAGTCATAAAAAATATAAACCAATTATTAATTTTATAGGGTGTATATACGTCCCGTTTGATTTATTATATCATGAATATAATTTATTTATTGTATTTTAATATACATTTGATATTATTTATTTCTTGTGGATCATAATTAAAATGAAACATAGTGGAAATTTATTATTTCACAATATCATCAATAATCGAATTGTTGGTGTTTTTGTCTCCATTAGGGAATATTTAATATTCATATTAAGGTTTTATATAAAGATTTTAGAAAAATTTGTTAATATTATCCAAATATTTTTTAAATCCATTATTACCTAGGTTTTAATTTTCATAATATTATTGAAGAGTAATCTTCCTATCATTTTCTGAACGACATATATTTTGACATTTCTAACTAAAGTGTGAAAGGAATGTTTTTTAAACTTATACATAATGAACAAAAATTCTTGCCATCATGAAAAATTAAATATTTTATGTTTAAAATAAGTTATTATGAGGTTATTTTTAAATAAAATATTTTCCTTTTTAGTTTCTCAGTTTTTAAAAAATAAATGATTTCTATGTGAAAAGGGTATTTTCATAGAGAATTTTTCAAAGTATTTTGTAATGTATTTTCAACTATGTAAAAATCATTTTTTATATAAAAATTTTCTGATTTTTATATCTTTTTATACCATATACTATATTTTATTTAATGTTTTATTAAAAATTTTATTGGGTATGTACTATTTCATTCCATTCTCTATACTACTCTACATAGTTAATGATAACATTTATTTATTTTGGAATGTATTAATATTTCATATTATTTAATTTCAATATTAATGCTTATGTGAATTATGATTCACCCCTTTCATATGAGTAATTAATTGGATAGTGAATGTGATAGGTGGGGCCCACTATTTCCCCTCTATGCATCAGTAGCTCTAAAATATAAATGATCTCACATTATGACCAAGGTATTTCCCTATTATATAGATGTCTTGGTTGAGGCATTAACTGTAAAGACCCGTAAAATTCAAGGGAAATTTTTTCTTAATTTTCTTTAGAATTTTACAAGAGCGTATTTTTTGACGGCACCTGATTCAGAGGCCCGGAGTGCCCGGAATCAATTTCCGAAGTTTGGCTCGGGTACGTTCAGTGAACAAACGAGCGGGAATTCCTAACTTTTGATCCGGTGCTCGGAATTGAAATTTGAGGGCACCGATGAACTCGCAGCGCCGATATTCGCTTAAAGAGACCTTTTCAGAAGTTGCGTTTGTTGCGGGACGAAAGTTAGTTTTTGGGAGAATTATAAAAAGTGGAATAAAAAAATGTGAATTCGTTTTATTTTACTTTTGTAGGTTAACTCCTCTCAAAGGGAGTTAGGAGTGGGACCCACACCCACTTAACCTCTCTTGAGAGGATTAAGTGTGGTGGGACCCAGACGAACCTAAACCTCTCATCTTCCCCCTTAAACTCCCCTCTCTCCCTCTTAATGGTTTGTTAACTTAACATCTAATTAATTACACATGACATGTATAATTAATTAAGTGTTATGTTTTTTAATTTTTAAGTTTTGAATTCCTTGGCCTGGTAAATAAAATAAGGAGGAACCTTATTTTATTTGGTTAGTCTTGTTTTGCCAACTTGTGAGGATTTTTTTGAGAGCTCCTCCTCCTCCTTCTTCAACTTGACGAAGAACGCTCAACTTGACGAAGAATGCTCAAGCTCCGACAAAGAACGCCGCTCCTCTCTTCTTCGTCTTCCGTGTCAACGAGAGGGAACGCCGCTTCCTCCTCGGACTCCCTTCGTTGGCATACGAAGATTCGCCAACGACGTATCTCATCGGACGCACCTCTTCGTCATCGGATTTGACGAACGACTACCACGACGCCCGACCTCCGCGACGTTGTCTTCCGTGGGATGTTGACAAATCGTCGAACCTATACCCAAGGTAGGGGTTTTTTATTCTTGTTTAATTATTTTATTCTTGATTGTGGATCTAGCATGTCTAACGTCAGGCGTTTGAATATTATTTAAGTTGTGTTTTAACGTGAGGGGGCCGGACCGCATGAACACGGCCGAACCCCCTCCTTCGTCCTTGGTGTTTATTTTGCGGATGAATCATGGTGGCGTGGTGCCGTCGCACCACGCGTATATTCGCCGAATCTT
The DNA here is from genome assembly GCA_963277665.1 of Viscum album. Classification (NCBI taxonomy): domain Eukaryota; kingdom Viridiplantae; phylum Streptophyta; class Magnoliopsida; order Santalales; family Viscaceae; genus Viscum; species Viscum album. The sequence continues at coordinate 961,708,877 of OY728133.1, read as the reverse complement.
TTTACGTGACACCGTCGCGCCGCGCCATGGAAGGATCATCAAGAACCCGACGCCGTCGCGCCGCGTTGAAGGAAATCAAAGTGCGGCGGAGGGGCGCGGTGCAGTCGCACCGCGCCGGACGATGAACACCGCGGCCGGTTCCGGGCCGCGGCGGAATGAGGAGACCGGCGGCCGGGCCGCCGGCGTCGGAAGCCGAAAAGGGGACCAGATTTTTCCGATCCCGTTGTAGAAAACCGGCCCGCCAGCTGGCCGGCCGGATGGTAATAAACCGGGGGAAATTAATCCCCCGGCCAGCTCTAAATCCCCCCCCTCATTTAAGAGGGGGGCGGTTCCTTTGAGGGGGGGAAGGCGGCCCCCCCGTTTCCTGCCAATCAAGCCCCCCACGTAGGGGGGGGGGGGTTTGCAAACAGCCGCGGCTAAATAGCCGTGCCGCCCTTCAATCAGCCGGGGATTGATTCCCCCCGCGTGCCGCCTCCGTGCGGCGCCAGGCCGCCACGCCACCGCACTGTCGCGCCGCCGGCCGGTCGGCCGGCCGGGCCGGGTCGGACCCGGGGGGGGGGGGGGGGGGGTCGGGCCGGGTCGGTCCTGGTCTTCGAACCATATTCGGTGTTTTGGCCATAACATGAGCCACGGACCTCCGATCGACGAACCGTCTGCTGCAACGCGATCCTTGGATCGAGACGGTCGTTTCAGTATATCGCACTCAAGGTTTCGGAATACATTGAGTTCGGCCGGGTTGGTTCGTTCACGAAACCAACCGGGCCTTCGGAGCGGAAATGCTCATATCTTGAGCTACGGACGTCCGATTGACGTGCCGTCAACTGTGTTGTGTTCCTCTTAGTGAGACGAATCTTTTGGAATACTCCGCCCGAGGTTTGGACGTAGTTGGAGTACGGTCGGGTTGGTTTTTCCTTAAAACCCAACCGGGCCCCGGGTACGAAAATGCCAATAACTCTCAGACCGGGCGTCCGATCGACGCGCCGTCTGTTGCGTTGAGTTCCTGTTGACGATACGGAACTTTTGGATACATCAACTCTGGTCTTTGTGACAGTTGATGTATCAGCCTCTCGGCTCGTGGAGCGGACCCTCCGAACGAGCTTGCTGTGTGCGGGAACCCTAGTGCTGGCTGCGACTGTTACTGTGACTACTACTACTACTACTACTACTGTGACTGCGACGACGACAGTACAGAGATCCTGTGTGGATTCGACGACGACGACTACAGCACTCAGCGATCCTACGTGGATCAGTTCTATAGGTCTTGTGTGGGCCCGATCCTGTGTGGGTCTGATCCTGTGTGGGTCATTGCGCTCAGCGGTCCTGTGTGAACCAGCGCCTACAGGTCCTGTGTGGGCCCGATCCTGTGTGGGTCTTTACGGGGGTTAGTTACCTATCGATCCTTCGTGGGTCTGACGACTTAGATGGATCAGAGATCAGCTTTATCGCCTTTCGAAGAAGTATACCTGTGTGAGCTGAATCCCTTTGCTTCCTTTGTGGATTGTGTTGTGATATCTTGTGTGGATTACAATATGCTTTCCTGTGCGGAATACGTTTTCTTTCCTGTGTGGACTGAGTTGTACTTGGGCTCGGAGGTTGGAGCGTATTTGAAATTGATGTCTTAGGTATATGTATGGGCATATACCTAAGCAGTTTCGGTTGTTACTTTGTGATTTTACCTTTCTTCGTGGTTTATCCTTTGTGGATTTGAGAGACCTTCAGGGGTCTCGGGGTCCCTACTGAGTAGCTTATACTCACCCCTGCACGGGCTTTGCCCGCACTACGTTGTGTTGGTTGCAGACGACGGACAGCATTGACCTTAGCTGAGGCTTGCAGAGCGGGACGGTACCCGGAGGTGGACCACTGGGCGGGACGTGTTCGGAGCGGACGACGGGACCCGTGGAGCTGTGGAGCTATCTGTACCCACCCTTCAGGTGGGATTTCCGGTGGACAGCTCTGTGTTGCGGCTTTTACTTTTCAGTTGCAGTTTTCCCTTTCGAGTTGTACTTTACTTTCAGTTTGGGTTTGTATACTGTCCCATTTACTTTTCTGCACTTTCAGTTGTACTCTACTTTTGCTTAGTGTTTACTTTCCGCTTGCTTACTATGTGGTGTTTGTTTACTTTACAAAGGCAATGCCTTCCCTTTTACCGGGATTTACGCCTTGGTGCTAGTCGCCATCCCCTGGTCTATGGAAGGCGGGCTAGGGGTAGTCACGGCATGGACCCCGAGGGCGGGTCGTGACAAATTGGTATCAGAGGAGTTCGGTTCTACCGTGAACTCTGATCTTTTCTATGAGAAGCAATAATGTTTAGCGTATTGAGTGTGGTTATCAGTCCAGGGAGTCCAGTGTTGGTGCGGCGGCCGACGTATCCGTACACCAGGACCCTAACTTCTGATTTCTGACTTAATGCACGAAAACATTGATTGCGTGTGTGTTTCAAAGTTTTCTTTGTGATTACTTATATCAGCTCACCAGGTATACTGTTCTGACCATGGCGCACCTGTTTCCTTTTCAGGATGGCCCCACAACGGCAGCCAGCTAGGGTTCCGAGAGTCGAGCGTGACGACAGCCCACCGAGCGACGAGGCCTCGGTGCAGGGCCCTTTGTCAGCAGTGGCACCGGCGGTAGCTCTACCCGCCGAGCCCCCGATGCTTCCAGCAGCAGAGGCTGACGATGCACGTCGCCTCAGCGCACTGCATGAGTTTCAGCGCCAGCGACCGCCCAGGTTTCGCGGGGAGACGGATCCCCAGGCAGCAGAGGACTGGCTGGAGGCAGTGGTACGAGTGTTTAGGCTAGTGAGGACACCAGCAGACCTCATGGTGATCCTCGCTGCGAGCCTACTACACGCAGCAGCAGGACGATGGTGGAGCTTGATGGTCCAGGTGCACGATGAGGCATCTCTACTTTGGACGGACTTTGAGAGCCTCTTCCGCTCGGAGTTCGTCCCAGCCACCCTTCGTGCGGTGCGTATCCAGGAGCTTCTACAGCTGCGGCAGGGCAGCATGACGGTCGCTCAGTACTCGGCGAGATTTACCAATCTCTCGCGCTGCTCGACCGACATGGTACGGGACCCATTCTTCCGTGCCCGGACCTTCGAGCAGGGTTTGAGACATGAGATCAGGGCATCGCTGATCTCCCTAATCATACCGACTCAGACAGGAGTACTGGAGCGGGCCCTTCTGATCGAGAGCTTCCTTGCTGAGTCTACACTAGCGCAGCGACCCACCGCAGGGCGGCACGTGGAAGAGTCATCTGCAGCAGGCAGTCGACGGATGACTCAGGGGTCCAGATAGACCAGACCTTCGGGCAGACGACCTCAGGACACTGGCTCAGCAGTGCGGGGCACACAGCGCAGAGCCAGTCTTTCGAGAGGCAGACAGTGCTACTCGTGCGGCGGGCAGGGCCACATAGCTCGTGACTGCCTGACCCGCCGTGCCGAGGAGCAGCAGACGGTTGAGGGACCACCGAGGCAGAGGCAGAGGGTCGACCGTGGCGGTCTGCAGGGAGGAGGCGGACGAGGCAGAGGAGCTGGACGAGCAGCCGGTGGTGGGCGACGCTTTGAGGCTCTCCCACCACCACCACCAGGAGGTCCACCCCGACCACAGGGAGCTGGCGGGCAGAGACAGGCACAGCTCCAGGCAGCAGAGGCCTACGACCACGGCGCACCCGAGATGATTCGAGGTACTATCTGTGTCTATTCCAACCTTGCTGCAGTTCTAATAGACACAGGAGCGAGTCACTCTTTCATAGCCGCTACCGTTGTTCGGAGCTCGGAGATTCCGACAGAGCCGTTGGCTCGATCCTTACGGCTAGAGACTCCTACGGGAGCAGAATCGACGATTACACACTGGTGCCGGTAGTGTGAGCTTACTCTAGGAGGCGAGAGCTTCGGCTGGGATCTTTTTGTAGCAGCGTCGAGGCCTTACGACGTCATCTTGGGCATGGATTGGCTCTCTACGGTCCATGCACAGATTGAATGTTTTAGGCGCAAGGTGCGATGTGTACGCACCAACGGGAGCAGGTTCACCTTCACCGGCGAGAAGGGAGCCTTAGCAGCACAGGATGGACTTCCGCGGAGGTGAGGAAATCCCATTACTCATCAGTTGGCGAGCCTTATCCTTGGAGCAGTTGACGTGCGTAGTCCTGGATTTCCTGCAGTGGTGGATCAGTTTGCAGACGTTTTTTCCGACGACGTTCCAGGGCTACCTCCTCGTAGAGAGGTAGACTTTTATATTGACTTGTACCCCGAGACATCCCCGATATCCACTCCAGCATATCGGATGGCCCCCGCCGAGCTTTGAGAGCTACGGGTACAGTTGGAGGACTTGCAGGGCAAGGGGTTCATCCGACCCAGTGTTTCACCCTGGGCTTCCCCGATATTGTTCGCCAAGAAGGCGGACGGGAGCTTGCGACTTTGTGTTGACTATCGTCGCCTGAACCAGGTGACAGTGAGGAACAAGTATCCGCTACCGAGGATTGATGACCTCTTTGATCATCTCAAGGGAGCACGGTGGTTCTCGAAGATAGACCTCAGGTCAGGCTATCATCAGCTCAGAGTCAGAGATGAGGATGTGCAGAAGACATCCTTCAGATGTCGGTATGGCCACTATGAGTTCTTGGTTATGCCATTCGGTGTAACCAATGCTCCAGTAGTGTTCATGTCTCTCATGAACAGGATCTTTCAGCCATAACTCGATCGGTTTGTCGTGGTCTTCATCGACGACATTCTGATTTACTCTACGACGGAGGAGGAGCACGCCTATCACTTGCGAGTTGTACTAGACACACTCCGAGAGCACCAGCTTTATGGTAAGCTCTCTAAGTGCTAGTTATGGATACGTGAGGTCCACTTCTTGGGGCACGTTATCTCTGAGGAGGGAGTTGCAGTAGATCCTGCAAAGATTGAGGCTGTGTTAGCATGGGAGCCACCCAAGAGCGTGACTGAGGTTCGGAGATTCTTGGGACTAGCTGGATACTATCGGAGATTCGTGCAAGACTTCTCTAGAGTTGCGGCATCACTCACAGCTTTGAAGAAGAAGGGGAAACCCTTCGTGTGGTCTGACAGATGTCAACAGAGCTTCCAGGAGCTGAGACAGAGATTGACCTGCGCACCTATCTTGAGGTTTCCTGAGGAGGGAGTAGGGTACGTAGTTTACTGCGTTGCATCAGGGACCGGACTCAGATGTGTTCTGATGCAAGAGCAGGCAGTGATCGCCTATGGATCACGTCAGTTGAGGCCGCATGAGCAGAACTACGCTACCCATGACCTGGAGTTAGCAGCAGTGGTCTTTGCTCTGAAGACATGGCGACACTACCTGATGGGCGAGCGCTTTAATGTCTTTTCCGATCATCAGAGTCTCAGGTATATCTTCTCGCAGAAGGAACTGAACCTGAGACAGCGGCGGTGGCTCGAGTTCTTCCAGGACTATGACTTTGAGATAGTCTATACTCCTTGGAAGGGGAACGTAGTAGCTGATTACCACAACAGGAGGACGAGCATTCATCTACTTGAGGAGTCTACAGAGCAGCTAGCCTCTTTGCAGATATCCTTCGTGGATAGAGATGGAGCAGCCTTCCTTCAGTCTCTCACAGTCACTCCTCCACTACTGCAGCGGGTCAGAGAGGCACAGCGTGAGGACGCTGACTGTGAGACACGGCGTGCACAGATATCCTCGGGACGGGCACCTGATGGTTTCTCCCTTGGAGCAGAGCACGACATCCTTTTCAGAGGACGTACCATGGTACCAGTCGCTTTGCGAGAGGTAGTGCTGAGAGAGTTTCACACTTCTCCTTTGGCGGTACATCCTGGAGTGGCGAAGATGTACCGGGACCTCAGACGACAGCACTGGTGGCCGGGCATGAAGAAGGCAGTATCAGAGTTCGTTTCTCGATGCCTCACCTGCCAGCAGGTGAAGGCAGAGCATCAGGTACCAGCAGGCTTGGTATAGCCCTTGGAGGTTCCGGAGTGGAAGTGGGACGGCATATATATGGACTTCGTGACTGGACTTCCACACACTTCCAGAGGTCACGACTCCATCTGGGTGATTATTGACCGACTCACCATGTCGGCACACTTCTTACCCATCAGAGAGCAGGGCTCAGTAGAGAGCTTGGGACGTCTCTACGTTCATGAGATTGTGCGGCTCCACGGCGTGCCATCATCTATCGAATCCGATCGAGATGCCCGCTTTACATCCCGGCTTTGGAAGGGGTTACATGAGGCGTTCGGGACGCAGCTACGTCTGAGCACAACCTTTCACCCTCAGACGGATGGTCAGACGGAAAGGACCATTCAGACTCTCGAGGACATGCTCCGCGCATGTGTCCTCGACTTTGGTCGTAGCTGGGAGGACCACCTACCCTTGGTGGAGTTCGCGTACAACAACAGCTACCACTCCACCATCGGGATGGCACCGTACGAGGCATTGTACGGCCGACCTTGTAGATCTCCTTTGTGGAGGACAGACCCTGGGGAGTCAGCACTAGGGGGACCAGAGATGGTCCAGGCCACGACAGAGAAGGTCCAGGTCATCCAAGAGCGGATGAGGATATATCAGAGCCGGTAGAAGTCATACGCTGACAGGAGGTGGAGGCCACTGGAGTTCGAGGATGGCGACCACGTCTTCTTGCGGGTCTCACCACGACATGGTATTCGGAGATTTGGCTGAGGTGGCAAGTTATCTCCACGCTTCATCGGAACCTTCCAGATTCTCAGCAGGATTGGTGTGGTGGCTTATCGCCTGGCTCTACCACCTCAGTTGCACCGGGTGCACGACGTCTTCCACGTGTCTCAGCTGAAGAGATACGTGCACGACCCGACGCACATCATTGATCATGGGGAGCTTGACGTTGATGATGGGGCGACATTTACGGAGGTCCCGGTGGAGATAGAGGATCGACAGGAGCGGGTCCCGCGTGGGCGATCGATTCCTCTTGTGCGCATCAGATGGTAGCACGGGAATCTCTAGGAGAGCACATGGGAGCGGGAGGCTCAGATGCGTGCTCAGTACCCTCATTTGTTTCCCTTGTTTTTGATGTATATTTACGGGGACGTAAATCCCTGAGGTGGGAGTAATGTAAAGAACCGTAAAATTCAAGGGAAATTTTTTCTTAATTTTCTTTATAATTTTACAAGAGCGCGGTTTCTGACGGCACCTGATTCCGCGGCCCGGAGTGCCCGGAATCAATTTCCGAAGTTTGGCTCGGGTACGTTTAGTGAACGAACAAGCGGGAATTCCTAACTTTTGATCCGGTGCTCGGAATTGAAATCCTAGGGCACCGATGAACTCGCAGTGCCGATATTCGCTTAAAGAGACCTTTTCGGAAGTTGCGTTTGTTGCGGGACGAAAGTTAGTTTTTGGGAGAATTATAAAAAGTTGAATAAAAAAATGTGAATTCTTTTTATTTTACTTTTGTAGGTTAACACCTCTCAAAGGGAGTTAGTAGTGGGACCCACACCCACTTAACCTATCTTGAGAGGATTAAGTGTGGTGGGACCCACACGAACCTAAACCTCTCATCTTCCCCCTTAAACTCCCCTCTCTCCCTCTTAATGGTTTGTTAACTTAACATCTAATTAATTACACATGACATGTATAATTAATTAAGTGTTATGTTTTTGAATTTTTAAGTTTTGAATTCCTTGGATTGGTAAATAAAATAAGGAGGAACCTTATTTTATTTGGTTAGTCTTGTTTTGCCAACTTGTGAGGATTTTTTTGAGAGCTCCTCCTCTTTCTTCTTCAACATGACGAAGAACGCTCAACTTGACGAAGAACGCTCAAGCTCCGACGAAGAACGCCGCTCCTGTCTTCTTCGTCTTCCGTGTCAACGAGAGGGAACGCCGCTTCCTCCTCGGACTCCCTTCGTCGGCATACGAAGATTTTCCAACGACGTACCTCATCGGACGCACCTCTTCGTCATCGGATTTGACGAACGACTACCGCGACGCCCGACCTCCGCGACGTTGTCTTCCGCGGGACGTTGACAAATCTTCGAACCTATACCCAAGGTAGGGGTTGTTGATTCTTTTTTAATTATTTTATTCTTGATCGTGGATCTAGCATGTCTAACGTGAGGCTTTTGAATATTATTTATGTTGTGTTTTAACGTGAGGGGGTCGGACCGCATGAACACGGCCGAACCCCCTCCTTCGTTCTTGGTGTTTATTTTGTGGATGAATCATGGTGGCGTGGTGACATCGCACCACGCGGATATTCGCCGAATCTTTTTACGCGACGCCGTCGCGCCGCGCCATGGAAGGATCATCAAGAACGCGACGCCGTCGCGCCGCATTGAAGGAAATCAATGTGCGGCGGAGGGGCGCGGTGCCGTCGCACCGCGCCGGACGACGAACACCATGGCCGGTTCCGGGCCGCGGCGGAATGAGGAGACCGGCGGCCGGGCCGCTGGCGTCGGAAGCCGAAAAGGGGACCGGATTTTTCCGGTCCCATTGGAGAAAACCGGCCGGCCAGCTGGCTGGCCGGATGGTAATAAACCAGGGGAAATTAATCCCCCGGCCAGCTCTAAACCCCCCCCCCCCTCATTTAATAGGGGGGTGGTTCCTTTGAGGGGGGCAGGCGGCCCCCCCCGTTTCCTGCCAATCAAGCCCCCCATGTAGGGGGGGGGGGGCGGTTTAGCAAACAGGCGCGGCTAAATAGCCGCGCCGCCCTTCAATCAGCGGGGGATTGATTCCCCCAGCGTGCCGCCTCCGTGCGGCGCCAGGACGCCGCGCCACCGCGCCACCGCGCCGCCGGCCGGGTCGGACCCGGGTCGGGTCGACCCGGTTCGGGCCGACCCGGGGGGGGGGGGGGGGGGTCGGGCCGGGTCGGCCCGGACCCGGACCCCCCCGTTTCGAACCAGATTCGGTCTTTTGGCCATAACTTGAGCCACAGACCTCCGATCGATGAACCGTCTGAGAAAACGTGATCCTTGGATCGAGACGGTCGTTTCAGTGTATCGAACTCAAGGTTTCGGAATACTTTGAGTTCGGCCGGGTTGGTTCGTTCACGAAACCAACCGGGCCTTCGGAACGGAAACACTCATATCTTGAGCTACGGACGTCCGATTGACATGCCGTCAGCTGTGTTGTGTTCCTCTTAGTGAGACGAATCTTTTGGCATACTCCGCACGAGGTTTGGATGCAGGTGGAGTACGGTCGGGTTGGTTTTTCCTTAAAAACCAACCGGGCCCCGGGTACGAAAATGCCAATAACTCTCAGACCGGGCGTCCGATCGACGCGTCGTCTGTTGCGTTGAGTTCCTATTGACGATACGGATCTTTTGGATACATCAATTCTGGTCTTTGTGACAGTTGATGTATCAGCCTCTCGGCTCGTGGAGCGGACCCTCCGAACGAGCTTTCTGTGTGCGTGAACCCTAGTGCTGGCTGCGACTGTTACTGTGACTACTACTGCTACTACTGCTACTGTGACAGCGACGACGACAGTACAGAGATCCTGTGTGGATTCGACGACGATGACTACAGCACTCAGCGATCCTACGTGGATGAGTGCTACAGGTCATGTGTGGGCCCGATCCTTTGTGGGTCCGATCCTGTGTGGGTCTTTGCGCTCAGCGGTCCTGTGTGAACCAGCGCCTACAGGTCATGTGTGGGCCCGATCCTGTGTGGGTCTTTGCGGGGGTTAGTTACCTATCGATCCTTCGTGGGTCCGACGACTTAGATGGATCAGAGATCATCTTTATCGTCTTTCGAAGAAGTATACCTGTGTGAGCTGAATCCTGTTGCTTCCTGTGTGGATTGTGTTTTGCTATCCTATGTGGATTACAATATTCTTTCCTGTGTGGAATACGTTTACTTTCCTGTGTTGACTGAGTTGTACTTGGGCTCGAAGGTTGGAGCGTATTTGAAATTGATGTCTTATGTATATGTATGGGCATATACCTAAGCAATGTCGGTTGTTACTTCGTGATTGTACCTTTCTTCGTGGTTTATCCTTTGTGGATTTGAGAGACCTTCAGGGGTCTCGGGGTCCCTACTGAGTAGCTTATACTCACCCCTACACGGGCTTTGCCCGCACTACGTTGTGTTGGTTGCAGACGACGGACAGCGTTGACCTTAGCTGAGGCTTGCAGAGCGGGACGGTACCCGGAGGTGGACCACTGGGCGGGACGTGTTCGGAGCGGACGGCGGGACCCGTAGAGCTGTGGAGCTATCTGTACCCACCCTTCAGGTGGGATTTCCGGTGGACAGCTCGGTTTAGCGGCTTTGACTTTTCAGTTGCAGTTTTCCCTTTCGAGTTGTACTTTACTTTCAGTTTGGGTTTGTATACTGGCCCATTTACTTTTCCTCACTTTCAGTTGTACTCTACTTTTTCTTAGTGTTTACTTTCCGCTTTCTTACTCTGTGGTGTTTTTTTACTTTACAAAGGCAATGCCTTCCCTTTTACCAGGATTTACGCCTTGGTGCCAGTCGCCAGCCCCTGGTCTATTGAAGGCGGGCTTGGGGTAGTCACGGCACGGACCCCGAGGGCGGGTCGTGACATTAACAATATGTTTTAGATGATAAAAATAATGAATTCATTCAAGAATTCAGTTATTGATGTTTTATGTGATTATTAAATTAGTTAAAATTCATATATATAAGTTTCAATCTCATGATATTAGTTATATGTAATTATTTGATTGATATTTAATTCTATAATATTATGCTCTTGTTATTGATGAAATGTCATGTGATTCAGTTATTTCCCTTTTCATATTGAATATTCCTTATTTATTTCTGATTTCATATAATGTATGCAAACCCTTACTAATAATTTGTGATCAACCCTTTCTTATATTTATTTCCACTAGATTCCATGGTGTTTGTTATTATTCATATTTTGGGTTATGCTATAAAAAATGATGCACAAAATGAAAATAATTTTTTTTATGTCTTCAAATCTATGTGAAACTAAAGTATATGTCTAGTTTAATAATAATTTTAAACAATCAAGTCCTTCTTGATGTGATTCAATATATATAGTGAAAATGTAATAGACTAAAAACTGAATCTATACTAATATGGTTGGGGTCTATATAATATAAGATATTTTCCTCTAAATATTTATAATTACATGTATTTCTATTAAAATAGATATAATTTAGATTGGTTTATCTGTTTTGGTGTTTATGTATCATGTGAATAAGGTCAAATGTATTTGTCAGGTTCAAACTACATAGTCTACTCCATATATCATGAAATGATTATGTGTCATGCACTAATTCTCTATGAAGTCATTTATATTCAATGGTTCATGATATGTCACTCTTATTCATAGGATAACTACCATAAAGTATTTAGGGTGAATTCACAACTTCCCCTGGGTCACTCCCTCAAATTTTCTTTTAATGGAACATTGCCCGTGGAAAAGAACACTTTCATCATTTATGTAAAAAAATTTCCCTTCACAAATTATACCATAATTTCTTGCATCATTAGGAATGAATAGATACTCTATTCAATATTAAATGTATACTCCTTCACCTATATGAAGAAAACATGATACATCACCCACTAATTAGTAGAATATCCATAGAGAAACATCACTTTTCTATAGGCCTAGAAAAAACACCTCATTCTTATTATTTTTTATTTATCATAAATGGAGGATATTTTTCAACACATCCATCCCCTCATGGAAACATCCCCTTTTAATTCCTTTTGGAAATTTAGATCTTTATTATGATTTTTTATCATATTTTTCATTTCGATATTTTTCTAGAAATAGAGGATGTCCACAAAGATTCACATTTCTATTTTTTTCCATAATGTTGTTCCTTGGTAGACAAAAAATAAATTGATAATAAATGATCACCTATTATACAATAATTTTCTTATTCAAACCACATATTAAGACACACAAATTTCATAATTGATTTTTTCCATAAATAATGAGTGCTAACTGCTCATGGAAACCATCAAATTCAGAATAGAATCCTTTTAAGACTCGGAATGAAATTCAAGATCTAGCGTGATATTGGATTTTATGGTTTAGCCTCCTCTTATTTTGAAAATTAAATAGCATGGTCATTTCTACAATAGTACATCCTTTAATTATTCATATTATTGTATGGAATTGTCTAAATATATGTGCATGGTCTTAATTTTTTTACTTGATCAACATCACTTTTCAATTAACTTCTTTAGACCACTTGAAAGTTAAATTGAATGAATTCACTAACTTTTTTTCACATCAAAAAATTTATGGCATGTACACCTTATTGCAACATTGAATAATTTCCTAAAGTGTGCCCTCATGTTGGATTGGATACCCTGAGATATATTTATCTATTGAATGTAAACCCCATATAATAAAAACTTTTACCTTTGATGTGGCTCCTTCTTCTCCATGGGGAATGCGACATAGCCTTCCCAATAAGATAATTGTTCTGACATTGAGCCTAGTATCCTGGAGATAGTGCTGGCATTATTACAATGGCATAGATACATGGTATAAAATCCGAAATTATGAAACAGTTTAGTGGTTTTGGTTATTTGGATACATAAATGATAAAAATTTTAAAAATGGAAATAATATAAAAATTATAATAATGTAAAACATTTAAAATCATTGAAAATATTCCAAAAATATCTTCTTTATATCATGGGAAAGGGAAAAAATATGTGTAAGATCAAATTATCATTAAGGGTAAAGTACCGTGAAAGTTGTCACAGATAAATTAGAATAATAATAATTGAATTGTAAATAATTGAACACACATTTATTTTAAATAAGTTTACTATAATTATAATATAATGTATAATCAATATATAATGATAAATAATAGATAACACATGACATTTAATCAATAAATTGAGAATGAAATGCATACATTGCAAATATCATTATGAAAATATCATGGATAAAAAATTAATAATTAAAGAAATTATAAATCATTATAATTAATATTATTAGGAAAAGGATACCTCTAGCATAAATACATTTTACAATATGATTTAAAACTAATTTTAAAAAACTTGTTAATTTTTCTAAATGATTTGTCTAATGAGACACTCGATGAACCGTTGGGATGTATAATTTTTTGCCACACCCATAAATTCATATCCAAATCATTCATCAAATATTTAATATATAATATTATTGATTAACTAAAATTCATTATCATCAAATATTCTCATTGAGTAAAGAATATAGAGTTATCCAAATTTTCTTAATTTTTTAAATAACATTAAAAGTTAACCCCATAAGTAAAAATTGTATATAGTCAATGAAACAATAATATACAATATAAAATAATATTTAAATTTATGTTAAATTTAATTTTAAAATAGAATGATCATAATATATTCAATTTTTCAAAATAAAGATAAAAATAAAAAAATAAATTGAGATTGAACAAAAACTATTACTGATGGGTAATGTTAAATTCAAATTACATTAGTATAAGTAATTTAAATTGAAACATAAAATACAATGATTTATTAATGGTATTAATAATATTATTATTTTATTTCAGATCTATGAAAATATTTATTATATCATATATAATCCAATTATGATAACTTATCACCAATTCATTAATAGTATTTTAATATGGTTATTGTTTTGGGTGTTAATTTTTTTTTTCTCATTCGTGTTTTATAATTAGTGTTTTGTTTCATTTATATAATATATAAGTACATAAACTCTATAATTATAATAATTTTATTAAAAAAATTTACTTAGTATATATATTATTATAACCACGTAGATAATTTTGGAAAGGAAAGTTATGCAGATCTCCTTGAAGAGATGACAGGTTGTACGTACACACGAGCAACTATATCATTCATTTAATGAGTGAAATTGTAAGTAAGTTAGTGATATATTAAATTTAAAGAATAAAAAGAATAACATATATATATCCAATGTATTATTTATTTTTTTCATTATTTATTTAAATATAAATCATTTTTGAAAAAATGATTCACATTGCTTCGTGGGGTGGTCATTTTCAGTACACATAACCAAATTTATAATATTTTAAATGATAGGTAAATTATTAACATATATGTGATATTATAATTAAAAAACGTTATTATATCATAAATATTATATATTATCATTAATTAGATCATCATATCCAATCATGGGAGGTTTTTATGGAAAACGAGTTACATCAGTTCACAAGACTGTAGTTCTCCGTACACATGATCAATTATTACATTTATCATTTGATTGAAGTGGATATGGATTAATTTAATGACATAAAAATAATAACATCTTAGTATATGGTATATACTACATTATTATATTTAAAATTTCAAAACATATTCAGTGTGGAAAAAAATTATAAGGCACCATCCTTTACATTACATAATCTTGAATTATGTTAATAATTCACATTAAGGATCTTTTAAATTTTAGTGTTTTATAGAATTAGGCCATAACTATTACTTTACATATTAAATACTACAAAGTAGAAATTTTTAATCAATATCCATTTTTTCATAAAATAAAAACTCTTAAAGGGAAACGATAATTATTTTCTTGATATAAATCTTCTTGAATTCTTCCCTTCACTTAAAATGGCATTCATCCTATGAAAAACATTTCAAGAACATGAGATCAACATAAAAAGCTCGGTAAGGGTTATAAAATAAAGAAAGTAAAAAAATTTATATCATTACATAAAAAACATAATCTCTCTAACATACCACATGAAATCATAAGATTTATGAATAACACGTAGTAATCAAAAATTATAAAGGTAACTTTTGGAATCTGTAACATACTAACATTATAGAATTCACAGCAACGTAGGGAGTTACATTTGGAATACCAATCACATTATATTACCTAAATCTTTTAGGATAGACATTAAAATTTACCTCTGTCATGTTACCCAATGCATTGAAGACCTATCTCGGGCTCACCTGCCATAGGTTTATCACAGAACCACAAATATGCATAAACAAAACCAAAGAACCATAACCTAATCATAATACATGAATATGAAATAACAGAAAAGAAAATTTCAACATTGAAATCACAATAAAATATTTCAATATATTTACATATTCAATCCATTATCCAAACCATTTTCAAAACCAAAATACATAAAAAGCCTATATTGTATTTATTTTCCTTTCAAAAACACTACGAATTGTAGAGGATGCCTAATATCAAATAATGCACATGGTGGCGGAAAGGTTGTTGTCACCACGTTCATTAAAAAGAAACATTCTTTTGAGATTTTTGTAAAATACATCATATAAAAATTATTCCCTTTGGATGAAATTAAAATTCAATGGGGTTTACAAACAATATTAAGGAATTTATGTATAAATCAATGTATGCCTCAATGAAAGGAGATTTAGATATAGTCCCTTACCTCGTGTTCGACTTGACACATTCATTCATTAATCTATTGAATAATAAAATAATGTTAAATATATACTTTAATGAATGTTTTTCATGTTCATTATTCATTTTATATTAATTATTACCATGTTATAAACATTACATAATCATTTATGTTAATAATGGTCGTTTTGTTGATATTTGGTAGTTGAGTCAAAAATAAAAATCTTATAATTACATGTTGTCCATGTGGTAACATTTAAATTATATATAGAATATAATTAATGATTTAAATATCATATATATCATATATATCCAGTATATATATGTATATATAGTAGTACATAATAAATGGAGATATGAAATGAAATGAAATGTTCATGGAGATGGTAAGTTGTATGTACGAATAAACGCTACATTTATTATTATTTCATATCTAATAGAATTAAAACATAATGATAAATAAGTATATTATTATTAAAGTATAATTTCATATATAATTTTTGTAACACCATCCTTTATACGTTCCACATATGGAATGAATGAGTCATATCACTTTGAGGGGCGGTAGTCCTCACTTCGTCAAATGAAAATATCATATTTACCCATTATAAAAACCATAAATATATGATATAAATGGAAAATTAAAAAGAATATAGAAAATAAAAAAATAATATATATCACATATAAATACAGTTCCTTCTTAATGGTCGTCATAAGAGGCAGTAGGAGGTAATTGAACAATCATCATTTTGTGAGGTAGTAGTTTACCGTCCACAAAAACTGTATTTTTATATCCATTAGATGGAAGTGTGTGGAAGTGTGTTTATAATTATCCTCATAAAAAACCCTAGTATATTGATGGTAATGATGTTATTATATAATAATAGAATAATGAGAGGTTAGGGGGTTGGATAATGTAACACTCTGAGATTTTAGGAGAAATAATATTTTTAATTTCTTTGATGTCTTGTGTTGTACACTACACCATGATTATCTTGTGCTATATGCAACACTGTATTATCATGTAGTATACACAAACCCTATTCTTGTCTTGTGATTCGCACAAGAGCAAACTTCCTCAATAGCATGTGTTGTACGCAATACTGAATTTCACCATACAACGATATATTGTTATAATATTACCATTATAAATAGTATTTACTAAATTTTGAATTTTATTACATAATTATTCATCTTTCACATATTCTAGAACATTTTATGAGAGTTTTCGGGTAAAATAAGTATTTTTCAAAAAATATAGTATTGCCACCTTTTGAAGGTGCACCAATTTTAAATCTAGTTTTTAACTAGTTTATAAGTATAATTTTACAAAATAAACTTTTTCTTGAGAATATGGATAAATTTTTTTACTTTGGATAATGTTTTTATATATTTCTAATAATGATCATATTTTCATGAATAGTAAAAACACGATAAATTTAATTTCAAAACAAATTTTTTCGTCAAGATAATTTATATTCTAAAATTATAATATTGAATGGTTTAAAAGTATAAATAGAATATATTTTTACCTTTTAATATAATGTATTTCATTATCATTAATTTTACTTTGAATTCATGTGTAAAAACATTTCAATCAATTCTAATGTTTAAAATAAAAACAAATTTTTTTACAACGAGATTAATATTAAATTAATTAATGTATCTTATGTGTCTTGAATTTGGAAAAATGGATTCCATATTTGGAATCATAAGTACCAAATTATGTTAATAGGATACTTTTTATTTTTGGGCATTATGAAAAGTAACTATGGAAAATTTTATTTACCGCTGTCAAAGGTCAATAATGTAATTAAGGGTAAAAATAATATTATAATTTTATCCCCACACCTGAAAATATTCTCTTTGATAAATAAAATTTGACTGATATCACCTAAGTGCCGGAATAGATTCATTTCATGGACATGTGACCATTAAAATGATGTAATTATTATTTAAACCAAAGAAAGTGACAACATGTCACTCTCTTATATCTTATATGTGTAATAATTTAAATTTAGTGATAAACATCATATAACTTCGAAATTAAATAATCATGAGAAATATAATGAAATTATCTACATCATGTTAATTTATTTAGAATTTTTAGGGGTTAAATATTTATCATTAATGATGACACAATAGTGATGTATACATTATTTTATTGATTGAAATATCAAATAAATGGTTTTAAAAATATTAAAATAAATATTATATGAACTAATTAATGTTCTCCACTAATTATAAAGATTTATATCAATTTTAGTGATCTATTAAATATTTTTCTTTGACATATATTTTGTGTGGATTTTATTTAAACTCAAGCAAAAGAATAGTGTCAAAATTGACACTATTGATATTTTATATTATTAAATTGTTTGAAAAACAAAAAAATATTTAAAAATTATAAATTTTAATATATATGGTCTAAAATGTCATAAATAATCCTATTATGTAATACTAAAAACACATATGTAAGTATTCATAACAATTTATAATTTAGAATATTATTAAATCAAAAAAAATTAAATTGATTAAATAAAGATAAATCAAGTTGATAAGGTTTAAAATAAATTCCCATCATTTATAAATATCATTGGATGATGAGATTAAAACCCTATATCATGTAATATTTGGATTTGAGTCATTTTTTGAGGTTTTTAGGTGGGGTTTTAGTTTATTATAAATTAATATTTAGAAGTTTCCAAAAGTTCCCCTCTCCTCCCTTATAAAAGGGAACCTCCTCCCTCTCCCCCTCACACCATTTTATGCCTTAAAGATCGTCCAAAACCTGTCAATTTATCTTCTACACTCCCCTATAAACATACTAGAGGTCCTAGACTTCTTTAAAGTCCAACTTTAGTTCCCTAAGCGGTGGTTTAGAAGAGGCGGGTCGAAGAAGAGTAATATCGTCTTCCAATTCTTTGAAATTCATTTCTTCTTCTACTTCCTCTTCTTATTTTTGTCTCATAATTAATTAATAGAATCAGTATAATCCATATACCTATATGTTATTATAAATATGAACCAACCCTATTTCACCTTCTATCCATCCTATAGAAAATGAAATCACTGCGCATGCGTACGTAAGGAATATTGTCTCCACGCTGTGGTGTAATCTGTTTTCCACCACCACCTTAATTTGATGGGTATAATGGTGTAATGAATAACTATATATGATTATGATAACAAGATTCTAATATTAGATATTATATCATCCAGTCCAATTCAATACAATAATTATGGGAATGATATCATCGCTCATGTGTATGTACGGATTACTGTCTCCACGATGCGATGAGATTCATCCTCCATGTTAACCATTAAAAAATGATTATAAAGTAAAAATGAAATATATGAAATAATAATTATACTGTATTTGTGTGTATATATATATATATGTCATTTTCTTCCATTCAATTTATTATGAAAACGAAAACAGTGTTCATGTGTACGTACGGTCTACCGTCTCCATGAACGGTGTATTTCATTTTATTTATCTATCTATTATATATATATATATACTGAATATATATGATATATAAATCATGTTATACATTCTGTAAGTATTTAAATCATGATATATGTAATAATAATATCATGAACGGCAAGTCCAAACATGTACGATAAATGAAACAATTTTACCCAAAACGCTACTTTAACATGGAATCAACAAATGAACTTGTAATATAACGTCGTAAGTGAATCATATATGATATAATAATTATTATTATAGTTCTTTAATAAGTTAATAATATGGTTAAAACCCATATACATGAGTATCACAAACATATGGATGAAATTGGACCTATGGTAATGTATAATTATTCCAATCTCATTGTTATCTGGGGTTGTTTATTCCTAACTATTTACTGGGGTTATGTTTATCATCTGAGTCCATGTTTTCTAAAAATGTTTTCATAAAATGATTAATATTGATCCATGTATGTTTAAATTCATTTTTACCTTTTTTTACTTTTACCACATGATATGGAAGGAGCCTTTTTTTGTTTACCAAATGAGTTACATTTTCACTTTTCTGACAAAAGTACAAGAATATTTTTTTAGCTTATACGGCATAAATGGATTTCTAAAATTTCATGATTCCTTATTTCCATGAATCATCCTCTACAATATTTAATGATTATTTCAATGAAAATATTTTGTTTTAAAAATGTACGACATTCTGAGAAAAGAAAATGATATAGAAGAAGAAAGGATATTTTCCTCAAGAATTCATTTCAAGTGTTTTCTCAAAATTATTTTCCATCTAAGATGAAATTATTTAGTATATTTATGTTTCTAGTATAATGTCTCTATTATTTACATAGTTTTATTTTTATTAGGATTAAATGATATCCATTTGTTTTATATGGATTATTTCATGATGGGATAATGTTTATGAAACCCATTTTATTCATTGGGTTAAGATGAATGATTTATGATAATTTTGTGGAACACAGAAGAATGATTTAAATATGATATGGATGGTACATATATATCCATCCAATGAAATTGGTAATTATTTATATCTCATGAGATAAACATGGATGGAATGGAAAGTAAATCTAGTTCAGTAATACAGGACTCAAACACCAAGTCAACCCGGTTCAGTAATGGACTTTGTCCACTATGATAGTCTTCGCAGAAATACCTTGGATAATATGCAAATAATATCATGTACTTAATGGTTTTCCACATTTACATGGTTTATTCCAATGATATTTAATATTTATTAATGTTCCTTTATGATCTATTCCTTATGTACTGCTATGATTTTTGTCATTACACAAGATTTTGATGTTTTATGTTCATGGTTTTACATTCAAATGATTATGGGTTGTTTTATGTTCTCGATTTTTTCCCTTACTGAGAATTGGAGATCATAATTTATATGTTTTATTTCCCTAGGATTTAAATATATATTATATGTAAGAAACAAAAGCGGAAGATCTTTATGGGAGATGTTGAAGATCATTTACCATTATTAGATGATTTCCAAAGACACTAAACTAACACAATATTTGGGAGTGACATTGTGTCAAGTACATATTTTTCCACAAAATTAATGTAATATCCATGTACTTCAAGCTTGGGTCACTACAGATAATGAAAATAAAATAAAAGAACTTGAGAGAAGTAATTACCTTTAAATTGGGTAACTCCCAATTGATTGAACCAAAATGATTTTTTGAAGTGCATTCTTCTTATGATATGGTTTATAGGTAGAATAGAGGTATGTTGGGAGATTATTTGTGTACTGTTGGGATGAGCCAATGGTGCTTGAGAGATATGAATAAGGGTTAGAGGTGACGACTTTTATAAGGGGGAGGGTCTCATTACGAAGGTTTGAAAATATTATTTTATTATAATATAAAATTGGATTTAAAAAGGTCCCCAACAAATTTAATTAAAATTTAATGTGGTTTTGGTTCTAAATCCTCTCATCCACTTAGTTTCCGAGAAGTTTAAAAAATAAAACATAACTTTATCTTTCAGCATTAACCATTAGTGAATTAATTCAACTTTTACCATGTACACTAGTATATTCTTACTATAGGGTTAATATATTTACTATAAAATTCCAAGAGACTATAAAATCGATTAATAATGACATGAGTAACATCTTATAGGTCATTTGGCCGAATATTTTATTTTTAAGGCGATTTTATCATTTAAGAAAATATTTATATTTTTAAAAACTTATTTATGTCAATTTATAAACTATTAATATTAAGACTTGTAAAAAAATCTATAATAACATATTTATTTGGAAAAAACAACATTAATTTTAATATAAAATGTTATACTAATCCATAAAATTGTGGATGGAAAAAAAAAATTTGAAAAATTAATTAATTTTAATATTTATTATCTCATTTATTGAAAACATTCATTAATTAGGTAATCATTACATCCTCATTGTGTCATATAAAAATTTATTTATTTAATGCTTAAAAAATATAAATAAAATAACATGATTTAGGAAATTGTTTTATCATTATAATGAATATTTATAGTCAAAAATAACATTTATATAACCTATTATAAATAATTTTTTTCTATTAATATATTTTTAGGTTATATTTTCCTAATCTTTAAATTAATGTTTATAAAGTGTAATTTTCACTTACAAGTGGCTCAATGGGGTCCCAAAATTGACCCAACGATGCCCATGGTCGGACATGTATCATCCAATAGGATTAGGAAACATGTTAGGGTAATTTAATATTATTATAATTTTATTTTTACCGTTACTTACTAGATTTACACTTTAACCATTGTAAATAAAATATTTACTGAAGTTACATTTCATAATGTCTAAAAATAAAAGATACCTATTTACACAATTTGGAACTCCTGATTAAAAATATGGAATCCTTTTTTTCAAATTTGAAAAACAAATTTTGAAGTTATTTAAATTAATTCCCATTGTCAAACCCAAATTGTGTGCTTTTAAGAAATAATAACTATCAAAAGATTAACACTTGTTTATGTTCAATTTCAATGTGAACATACATCCAATGACCATCATTGGATTAAATGTTTAAAATAAAATCTAATTTCACTTTAAAAACAATAAAAAATTTAACCTAACTATATAAATAAATTATATTAAATTGATGTATTGAATTAAAATGCACTACTTTTCACTATTCATTATAAACTGAACATTATTAGAAAAATAAAAACAAAATCATCCCAAGAAAATATTAATGTCACATTTCTAAAGAAGAATTTTATTTTATAAAATAGAACATATAAAAGTGGAAATAACTATAATGAAAAAGGGTTCTCCATCAAAAGTCAGTAAATCATCATTTTAAAGAATATTAGGGTATTTATGGTTAAAATTGGATTCATTCACATTTTAAGCCTCTAAATTTTATTGGATAAATGTAAAAACATTTAGCAAACATGTATAATCATATTGTAGTTAGTTATTTTCAATACATCCATTATAATGGCTTGGCTTTAACTACCATTTAATATAATATTATATTATTATTTTTTTGTATGACCTAGCCTTGTGTGGAACCAGAGAATTTGGAGAAACCCATTGTTGTGTATCGGGTACAGCCTCGAAAATAGAATACCCTTGATAGTAAAATTAATATTTATTTTACAAATATTAATATATATGAAAATATCATATTATTTATTTACATGGGATGTTATATCCATCCCCCCCCCCCCAATTTGGAATGACATCCTCTCAATTTTATTCACTTATCAAATAAGTAGGGGTATTTATCCCTCATAGCATTTTTAGATTCTCAAATTTCCTCTTAAAACATTTGATTTTTCTACAAAAAAAATACCTAATAGATTACCTTATTCCGCAACAATTTCTCTCTATGGTCAATAATCTAGACTGGTTATTCCTCATAAGAAATATTCTCATTCATCTAAACTATCTTTGGATACAAAACATCATATGGATCTAACATATACATTTAGAACATCAAAACATGAAAAAAATTGTGTACCTGGGATAAACTTGGAGGTAAATACACTTTGTACTCAACTGATCCTACTTTTTGCATGATTTCATAGGGTCCAATGAACCTCTGACTCAACATTCCCTTCATAGGAAAAAGAAAGACACTTTTCCATGGAGAAACTTTGATAAACACATGATCACCTACCTCAAAAGAACGAGCCTTTCTTCAGTTATCTTCATAACATTTCTACCTCCTATATGTTGTTCAAATGATATTCTGAATCTGTTGAACTATTTATTACATCTCTTCTAACAATTCTGGTCCCATTAGTTTCCTTTCAACTACTACATCCAAAAAAACCTTGATTTTGACACCACTTTCCATATAATTATTCAAATTGTTTCATTTGATTGCTGGAATAAAAAATGTTTTTATAATAAAATTCAACAAATTAAAGATGTTGTTACCAAATTTTCTGGTAATCCATTGAACAAGAAATTATTATATATTCCAATGTCTGAATTATTCGTTATGACGTCCCTTCTGATTGTTAATTAAAAGGTGTACTAAACTTTAAATCAGTAACCAACAAATTCTGAAGGCTGTTTAAAAATTTAGAAATAATCATGGTATCACGATAAGATAGAATGGAATGGGGAACTCCAATAAACCTAACTATCTCATTAAAAAACAACCGATTAAGTTAATCTAGAGAAAATGTCTCTAGAATAGGAAGAAAATGAGCAAATTTAGTCAATTGATCAAAAATAACCCAGATTGCATTGTTATCTCGAGAAGTATTTTTTAATCCTATAATGAAATCCATGGACACATTTTCCCATTTCCACTCGAGCACTGGTAAAGTTCAAAGCATCCCTTTTAGTAACAATCTCTCTAATTTAACCTGTTAACAAGTCAAACACTTCACAGTAAATTTGTCAATATCTAATTTGATTTCATCCCACTAGCAATACTCCTAATGATCAATGTGCATATTGTTGCTGTCAGGATGAATAGAGAATGTAGAACTATGAGCTTCACAAAATAATTCATTCTTAAATAGTGAATCATAGGGAACACGTAATCTCTTCCCAAAATCGTAAAACACAATCATTATTAATGTTAAATTCATCAAAAATACCCTTCTGAACCAACACTACATTTTTCTACAAATCATTGTATTCCTTCTGTGCTTGCCTAATTATTTATGATAGAGATGATTACATTAACCCCTAAAATATAATAGTGGAATTTTTTTCACCAACAACTTATACACCAAATTTCAATAAATCTTTAATAAATGGATCTTGTTCCAAACGTAACGTGGTTAATGATGCATTATTCTTTCTAATCAAATCCTAATCCACATTATTTTCCATTCCTAGATAATAATTAATTATGCAATAATAATACTTTATTAATTCTATCTATCTCCAATATCCCATGTTAAATTATTTCTGAGTGAATATATACTTCAAACATTTATGGTCAGTATATATTTCACATTTTACACCATATAAATGATGCCACAAAATTTTTTAAGTAAAAACAAAAACATCTAATTAGAAATTCTGTGTAAGGTATTTAAACTCATGAAGTTTCAACTAATGTAATGCCTAAGAAATTACATGATCATTATTTATTATGACACAACCAAGTGCTTTTAAAGATGCATCACTGTAGATAAGAAAATTACCATCTATAGAATGCGGGTCTAAAACTAGAGCATTCACAAATTCTCATTTAAATTAGTAAAAAACAATCATCGCGTTCTTTTTACATATGAACTTAACACCTTCTCAACTTAACATAGTCAGTGGGATGGATAATTGTGAAAAATTATCAATAAACCTTCTGTAATAGAAATGAATGCCAAGAAAAAAATTAATCTCGGTTATATTTGTAGGTCCTGGCAATTCTTTAGTAAATTTTGTTTTGGAATGATCAACAGTTAATCAATTTTTTGAAAAAATGTGACCATGAAATGAAATTTGTTGAAACCAAGACACAAAATTGCTAAATTCCCGTGATAGTTTTCTTCTCCTTTATGGTTTTCAAGACAACCCATATATAACTTTCATGTTCCACTTTTATTTTGGAATAAACTAAAATATCATATATAAAAACAACCAATATTTTTCACAGGAGTCAAAAAATCCTTCAATGAAACAAACTGTTCAATTTTGATTTATGACCATCTTAGGATGCTGATTTGGAAGTTTATTTCCTTCTATATGCCATACCAGCACAACTTACCTATTTACTCTACAAAAAACCATTCTGAAAAAAGATATCTAAAATGAAGTAACATGGTAATATATAAATTCTATATCATTTCAATCATTACATAAATTAATTTATGGATATTCTATTAACAATATCCAAACTCCTAATGTTATCTAAACTGACCTTTGATAAAAACTATATGGTCCCACCCTTAAACATTTAATAATCATTAATCAAGTTAATAATTCACATTGAGGTTATGTTTAGGATTTGGGTTTTAGAGAATTAGTCCATAACTATTATATTACAACTCAAATACTACAAAGTAGACATTTCTACTCAGTATCCATTTTTTATAAAATAAAACTCTTTAAAGAAAATAAAAATTCTTTTATTGATATAAATCATCATGACTTCTTCCTTTCTCTTACCATATCTTATATCATGTGAAATACATTTCAAAAACTTGGGCGAAGCATAGGAAGCTCAATAAGGGTTATAAAATAAAGAAAGAAAACTTTATTATATCATTAAATTCAATACATATGCACTTTATCATACCTTATGAAATCATAATATTTAAAAATAACTTGTAGAAATCACAAATAATAATGTCTAATTATGGCATTCATAACATACTTACATTTTAGCTTTCACGGCTACGTAGGGAGTAACATTTGTAATACCCATCATAGCGTATTCCGTAAATCTCTTAGGAGAATCAATAATGTTTAACTCCATCACATTAACCAATGCATTGCAGAGAAATCTCGGGCTCACCCACCCTAGTTTTATCATGGAACCACTTGTATGTGTAAACAATGCCCAAGAACCATAACATAATCATAACATATGAACAAGCATAACAAAACTATAAAATTTCCACATATCAATCACAATATAACATTTTAATATTTTGATATAACCAATCCACTCTCTAAACCATTTTCAATACCAAAATACGAAAAAATGGTATATGGTTTTTATTTTCCTTTTAATAACACTACGACTTGTAGAGGAATCCAAATATCAAATAATCCTCGCAACGAAGGAAAGATAGTTCCCACTATGTACGTTTAACAGAAAAAATCGTTTTGTCATTTAGTAAAACACTTCATAGAGAAAAGATTCCATTTGACTGAAATTAATAGTCAGTGGGGTTTATACACATTATAAAGGAATGCCATGTATAAATCAAAGTATTCCTCAATGAAATGAGATTGAGATGAAGTCCCCTACATCTCGTCTGAATTGACTCATTAGTTCATAAATCTCCTAAATAAAAAACTAATGTTAATTTAAACATTCTTAATAACATTCTTGAAATTTTTTTAGTCCTTTTAATTTACTTATTACCACATTATAATCATAAAATAATCATTTATGTTAACAACGGTCATTTTGTCAATATTTGGTACTTGAGTCCAAAATGAACATCTTATAATTACAAGTTGTCCATTTGGTAAAAATTCCATTAAATCTAGAGTGATATTCAGGATATTTATATCATATATGTTATATATATCTAGTATATATATTTATTTATAATATTAAACAACATTTGGAGATAAGAAATTAAATGCACCGTTCATAGAGATGGTAAGTCATATGAACACATGAATGCAAATTTCATTTCTATTTAATATTTATAGGAATAAAAATATAATGATACATAGGTATATTATAATTAAAGTATAATATAAAATATTATTTTATTAACTTAATCCTTCATATGTTCCACATAGGGAATGAGCGAGCCATATCACTTTGAGGGGGCGATAGTCCACACTTCCTCAAATGAAATTATTGTATTTACCCATTATAGAAACCAGAATAGTATGTTATATATGAATAATATAGAAGAATAGAGACAATATATATATATATATATATATATATAATATCACATTTTAATACAATTCTATATTAGTGTACTCCATTAGAGTTGGTAGGGGAAAATTGAACAATCATTGTTTCATGATGGAGTAGTTCGTCATCAATAGAAACAACATGTTCGTATCCATTATATGGAGGTATGTGGAAGTTTAGCTCCAACAATCATCATAAAAATATACTATTATACTTAATAAACTAGTTTTGGTTTTATAATAATGGAATACATTGATTTTATGGGGTTAGAGAAGGAAAATTAAAGAAAAGTACTTGAGAGAAAATGTCACCGTTAAATTGGGTAACTCCATTTGGTTTGAACCAAATGGCCTTATTGAAGTGACTTGTACCTATGTTAAGGTTTATATATAGAATAAAGAGATTTTGGGAGATTATTTGGTCATATATTGGATGATCCAATAGGGATTCTGATTTTTGAGTAAGGGATAGAGTTGATGGATTTTTAAAAAGGGGGAGGGGGTCTTTAGGAATATTTTAAAATATTATTTTATTATAAACTGATTTTCAATTTCAAAAGGTCCCCAACTAATTTATGATGATGATAAGGTTATTATTGTTTGAAATTATCTCATAAAATTGTTTTAGACAATTTTAGGGTATAAAATTAACCATATCATTTAGCTATAACTTTTAGTTAACTAATTTATCTTTTACCATGTCCTTATGTATAATCATACTATAAGGTTAATATATTTACAATAAAATCCAACGAAACCCAAAAAAGAAACATTAATGACATTAGTAACAAAATATATGTCGTTTTTCTGAATATTTTATTTTTATTTCTACTTTATAATTTAATAAAATATTGATTCATTAAAAAACTCATTTGGTATATTTATAAACTAGTCATATCAAGACATTAAAAACAATCTATAACAACATTTTTATTTTGAAATAACTACATTAATTAAATTATATAAAGTTATAAACATCAATAAATTTTTTATTGCATAAAAAGTTTCAATATAAATGTATTTTAATATAAATAATCTCATTTATTTAAATCATTCATTAATGAGGTAAACATTACATCATCATTGTGTCATAAATTAATTTATTTATATGATGTCTAAAAATTATAAATAAATTACAATTATGTAGTAAATATTTATAATTTTTAATTACAATCTGTATTCAAACATATCACAAATATAAACCAGTATAAATTTTTTTATTAAGTGTTATATGTTTATATTATATTTTCCTTAACATTAAATTAATTTTTATAAAGTGTCATTTTCACATACAAGTGGCTCTATAAGGTCACCAAATCAACACAAAGAAGAAAATGGTAAGACATGTATTATAAAATATGATTAAGACATGTTTTTGGTTTATTTATTATTATAATAATATTATTTTTTACCTTTATTTTCCATATTTACCCTTTACTATGGTAAATAAAATATTTTCTGAAGTTACCATTCATCAGGTCTAAAAATAAAAGTTACATATTTACTCAATTTAGGCCTCTAGACTCAAAATATGGATACAATTTTTCCAAATTCAAAACACATAAGTTGAAAAAATTAATTTAAAATTAATTCTCGTAGTCAAAACCAAAAGGCGTGTTTCTAATAAATAATCACTTGCAAAATATTGACAGTTGTTTATGTTAAATTTAATAGTGAAATTACTTAAAATGTCCAAAATTATATTAAATGGAAAAAATATAATCTAATTAAACTTTTAAACCAATTAAAACCATAATATAACAATAAAAATAAATTATATTAAAATACTATTTTGAATTAAAAATTAGTGTTTTCCCCATTAACTAAAAAATGATCATTTTTTTAAAAATACCAAAATTTCATCCAATTTAAAATTTTTTGTCCCGATTATAAAGAAATATTTTAATAGACGGTAAATCAAACTTTTAAAATATATTAGAGTATTTATGCTTAAAATTTGTTTCATTCACATTTAAGCCTCTAAATTATATTGGATAAATGTACAAAAAATTAACAAATATGTATAATCATATTTTTGATAATTCGTTTCATTACATCCAATACAAAATCAAGGTGTTTTCTACCATTTAGAATAATATTATATTATTATTAATCAGATTTACTCAACCTTGTGTGCAATAATAGATTTCAAAGAAACCCATTATTATATGGCTTTTACACCATCAAACATAGAATCCCCGTTATATTAAAAGTTATTATTAAATTCACCATTATTAATAAATAATAAAATATTGTACACTTTATTTACTTATGATGCTACAAAAATAATTAAAAAAAGAGCTTTCGTAAGACTATTACAATCATTAAGAGAAAAATATTTCAGAAATCCTCTCAATGACCATATGAATTGTGTTTTGGGAGAACCATAAGATGAAGACTATTTCTAATATTTTTTGGGAGATATTTATTCAAGTTTTGGTTGATATAAATGGTCTTGGTATTTGTGAATATCTGAGATAGGGAGTTCCCCTTTATATATGGGTAAAGGTCACCTTCTGGGAAATTATTTGGAAATTTCCAAAAATAATAGAAATGGATAAAGTCATTCAATTGAAAAAATATACCAAATGATATTTTCAGAAGTTTTGAATTCATTTTAACCATTATCTTCTTATTTTTCCCCATGGTAAACTCATTTTTTCATTTACTATAATAATTAATTTTCACTGTTATCACTATTAGTTTTGGGAAAAAATTATTTTGAACATATTTAATAATATAAATTATACTGATTCAAAAAAAGAAATAAAAATTTTCAAGTTAAATTCACTAATGTGTTCTAATTCAATTTAAACTTATACCCACAAACACGATTAAAAATAATATTTCAAAATATGAAATTCTAAGAAGTATAAAATGTTATAATATATAAATTCAATATGTAATTGACTCCAATGAAATTATATTTATTTATAATATTAATATATAAATAATTTTACATTAAAAGCAAATAAAATTATAATTTATCATTGTAAATTATTTAAATAAAGAGGATTTTTTAAAATAAAAATAATAATTATTTACTATTCATCAAAAATTGAAACATTCTAATGAAATACCAAAAAGTCGACATAAAATTATTTTTATATATTTATGTAAAATATGAAGTTAATTTTTTCAAATAAATTTCTAAAATTATTAATAATTTATTTTAAATTATGCAATAAAAGAGGGACTAAATAGCCTTTTAGAAAGAAAAAAATTTTCCCCAAAAAACTTTATTTTTCTTTTAAATTATTCCTATTATATTTCAAATATATAGATATCCATTTATTTAATTTTATACATATTTAAACAATTTAATTTCACAATTTATTTTCTATTATTCATACCCTCCATTTTACGCGAAGGTAAAAATGGGCATGTTCAAATATTAATATTTTAAAAGAGTATCAGGTTTCATTTAAACCTAGTGTTGTGTAAACTAAAATCTATTTATGAGATTTATATTATTTATATATATATTAAATCCTCTGGGTGTTATTTATTTTTTAATCATGGTGTTATGTGTCATAGACTCTATCAAACATTATGTTCTTGTTTTAAAATATCGGGGTGTTACATTGTAACACATAAATAAATATAATCCATGTAATTTTATCATTAACACCAATAGAAAGTGATTAAATTTTATGATACATTTATTAGGAACCAAAATTTTAATAATTGTGAATAAATCATCATTTTGATAAGATATAACGTGAAGGAAAAAAGTTCATACCGAATAAAAAAATTCTAGTTTTCGATTTAGGAGAACACTGGTGGGGAGTGATAAGATTTTCATGAAAGATAATAATACCACCTAAGTATTTTTAGTGAGTTATAGATATCATTTTTCATAATAAATTCAGTTATCCATAGATCATTATTGAAAAAAAACAATAAATCTATGATGAGTTTTTGGGACCATTTTATTTACAAGAAATTTAAGGTATTATGCTTAATTTTTTGTTTCAAGATCATTTCCCTAGATTTTAGGAGTCGATACTCCATCCAGAAAAACAAAATTAGAAATTATAGATACATGTTTTCTTTTAACAGGATAATTTTTATCCCCGTTATTTAGTTCCTTCAATTATTTCTTCAACTCTTTTTCTAAGAAATGAATATAAAATAGGACTTTGTATGGACAAAGCACTAAAATTTACAATTAACATATCATTAACAAAATAAAATAATTAAAAATCATTCCACTGGTGTATATTGTTTTTACAAGAAAAAAATATTAAAAACATGATATTCAATAACACCTAATTTTCATATTCATATTTTACATAAATAGTTAAACTGGAGACTCCTATAAATTTTTTCAATCATGATTCAAAGTCCTAAATTTTCGAAATAAGGTCAATAAATCAACATTATTTTCCAATGAAAATATAAATTGGCTCTTAATTTCACATTCCAAATTTTTGAATGCATTTATCACCATAAAACATTAATGAAAAAAATGATTTCTTCAAAATATAAAATCTTAAGTCTTTGAATGTATTCCATAAATTAATACATATTTTAATGTCTAGAAAAGATAAAATATAACATAAAACAAATTACCCATTTCATGGTTATCAAAACTGTCCAAAAAACAAATCATTATTATCATATAATTGGGAATATATTAAGGGTCTTCCTCAATTAATCATGTGTTTTACAGTAGGTTCGAATTGTTACTAAATCACTTTTCTTGGTCATTTGTACCATTCAACATATGCACTTAAATACTTCAACAAATATTATTATAGTACAATCCTTATACATTTCATTATTATTATAATCCTAATATCATTGAGGAAATTATCCTATAAGATAATTTTTGATTCAAAACCTGAGTAAATTAATCATTCAACTCCATATATTGTGATATAATAAGCTTAACCTTGATCCCTTATCTTTTTTTGAGGTATATGATATTAATGCTTCTGGAATTCAATTCGGTAGTGGCATGTCAACGTATAGCTAAATAATTGAGAATTGGAAATTTATTTATTTCCATTTAAATTATGTTCATGGAGACATTTCTCTCTAAACATTTTTGGAAACTCGCATTCCCTTCAACAAAGTAACATGGTGTTTCATTCCACGGTTATCATGTCTAGGAAAACCCTTCCTTCCATTCAGCCCCTTATCCATTTTTCTCTACCATAATATTCATCTAAAATTCCGTAAAAAATCAATAATATTTTGTGAAATTTTTCTCTATATTAATAGAACATGATATTATGTACTTGTATGATGATAATGTTTGTTGGACTAGTTTCTTTCAAAATATTGGCATAAGAAAATCAATGAAATGATCATTCATATTTTTGGATTATGGGCATTGATATTGGTCTCATTCCTTCTCTTAGGTGCCACTTCTAAATCATGGATACCCTTTATTAGATTATAACATTTTGAAACATTTTTCATAATCTAAAAACTAGTGAAGCATAAAATCTAGTTTGAAAAAACTTATCCATAAATAATATCAAAATCATAAACATTCTTTCCATGGGTATATCATTATTCTAAAATCCTTCATAATGGTTTGCAAAGAAAATGTAAATTTTCCCATGAATATCCCTCTTGGAGTGTCAAGAAAATTGTATATTCAGTCCTTTTTCCATTCCCTAGATGACATTTTTGGAAATCCCAATGTACCCTTTTTGTATTATTACCCCTATGTAACTCTGTTCCAAAACCACATCCACATCATGTATCTATAAAGGGATTCATTTCTCTGAAAAACTCCATAATGACATCCTTAACAAAACATTAGGATTTTCTTGGATAATTATTATAAAATTATATCATATTTTTATGTTACTACATATATATTCACCTCAATATAGTTCACAATCATTATACTAAACATCCTCTGATAACAATTGTAGTTACCCTGACCCTAGTAGCCTGGAGTCGATGCCTACATTATTAGAAAAAAGACCAGGAACAGGTGCAAGCCGACCCTAATAAAGTAAAATAATAAAAAGTATGAGAGTTAGGCATACAAGGGGTTATTACATAATTGAGTGTACAACAACCCACATCTATCAACCTTCAAAACTGGGGCACAATAATCGGGTACCGTGAAAGACCACATTCTACCAGGATCAATAAGTGCCCGCTTTTCCAAAGCATCTGCCACCTGGTTGGCCTCCAGATAGACATGTGAGACCTACAGACGCATTTGTGATACCTTGTTTAGACAATCAACCCATTGAGGCAGCACGCACCAAGGCACATTACGTGTCATAGTCTTCAATGTATAAACCGTAGACTGGGAACCATATTCAATCCATATGATCCTCCAATTAAATCGGACAGCGTACCTGGCAGCATATATCATGGCCTAGATTTCATCTTCGAATGAGTTTCCAATTCCAATGGCATGGCAGAATCACCCTTTGAAAACCCTTATGTAGGTCCAGAACACTCCCCCACACCCCGACAAACCCGGTGCGCCCGACACCGCCCCATCAACATTCACCTTAAGACAAGGTGCAATGGGTGGAATCCACCGAATATGATTCAGCATTCGAGGCTTGTGCGGCCTACCTGAAAGCCCAATATTTCTCAGAATTTGGAGATCATCAACCATGTTAGACATGGTGCCATCCTAAACCATAGAGGTAGCATACACATCCCTATGGACATCCATCACACCCTGCTGCACCGTGGAGTGAGCATCTATAAACAACATGCAGTTCAGGGCATCCCAGCAGTCGACAATTACAGTAGCTATTGCCACCAAAAGCCTATTCTATATTTGTTCGACGCATTAAGCATGCAAAATTCTAAACAACAGGTCCAATATCGGCTTTCCTATATCAATCACAATCCCAAATATATTTTCAATGTAGTCTCAAAGCTGATTGGCGCACCTACAATCCACAAACACGTACTTCATCGAATCCTCCTCTGCCCTACAGATGGAACACATCGATGCCATTTGCAGGGTAGTCCACTTGAGTAGGTTGGTTTTTGGCATCATCTTCCTCTATAATCTTTATATCAAGATGAACCTGGTCAGCCAGATGATTCCAGACTTGAAGTACAATAGCCATGCCAGTGCAGCAGATGACCCCCACATGTTGTCCGGTAAAAGTCCTTAGAGTTAAACTGCCCGATTTTTGAATGAACCCAAATCAGAGCATCCACATCCATGAAATCATATCCATTAATTTCGGCATCCACCTACACAGGAATATCAAAATAAGGATCATTCATTAGTGAAATAAAGTTCGAGATGGACAAATGAGTTGAATCTATTGGAACATTCAGATTACCCAGGGGCTGTGTGAGCGACTTTGTTGTCCAGCAATTCATGTTTGAATCCCTACAAACCAACCATTTAGTATCCTGCACTATCTTCCCATATTCATTCTTGAGAGATTCCCAAACTGATGAGGCATTATAGTATTTATAACCATTAAGGATCCTCCATGTAATTCTATTCGAAAATAATTTGTCATCAGCCTCAATTGTGATCAGGTTCCAAGTAAATTTTCAAATCAGGATACCATTGAAGGTGCAGAGGTCCATTACCCTAAGGCCTCCCATCTCAATAGGATTTATGCATTCCTTCCATGCCACTATAATCATCTTCCTTTCATGTGGTGACCCCATCCATATGAAGTTCCGGACCATGCTCTAATGCTCCGTAATAAGTCCTCTCTTCCATCTATAAGGGGAGAAGGAATAAAAGAACATCGATGTGATCACTGATTTCACCAATCAGACGCTCCCAGCCAGTGACATAGCCTCCCCCCTCCAACTGGCCAGCTAATGTATAATACCAGCCAATATTCCCTCTAAATAATTCCTTTTCACCCTTCCCCAAATCATCAGGACCCCAATATATTGGAAAAGAAATGATCCTCTCCACACCCCAAGATACCATACAATCCTATTCTTTTTACCAACCAGAAACCCATTCCCAAAAACGATCAAATATTTTTCCCAGTAATGGCCTGGACAGTCACATCCTCATAATGACTGAATAGGGCCTTAATTGAATGTATGGTTCTCCTTGAAGCTTCTCTAAATAATAAGATGTCGTCTGCATATAATAGGTGGAATGGAGAATGCCCACTCACACCAGCCCTGGTCTACTTGTACCATCCCATATGACCAAGATCATTGATGAACCTACTAATATAATCCCTTTAAAGTGAAAGAATAATTTTGGATAGTGGATAACCTTGCCTCATCCCCCAGGTGCAAGGAAAACCCCCCTTAGGACCCCATTCAGAATAATTGACAGCCTTGTAGAATTTAGAATTATGCGGATCATGTTCACAAATCTGTAAGAGAAGCCATACCACCTAACAAAATCCAAGAGAAAATCCCATCTCAACATGTCCAAATCCTTGGATATGTCAATCATGATCGCATAGTTCCCCTCCTTTGATTTCCTTCTTATGAGGTTGACACTATCAGAGGCCATGAATAAGCACTTTTGGATGTTCCTCCTAGGGACGAATCAAAATTGGTTCATGGTGATCATTCCATAAACTATCCCACCCATCGTTCTCACCATGATCTTACTGATATGTTTGGGTATTTTATTCCCAAGAGCCACATGTCTGAAGTCCTTGATGGTATGGGAATTATCTTTCGTGGTGATGAGTGCAATAAAGCATGAGTTCATACCATGTGTCATGTAATAATGAGAGAAGAATTCCTTCATGGCCTGCTCTATATCATTCTACATAATGTCCCAGTAGAACATGAAAACCTAGTTTGTAAATCCATCAGGGACCGGGGTACTCTCCTGGTTGAGAGTGAGGAGGGTGGCTCTAATCTCCTCTTTGCATGGGGCAGCAGTTATGAGCTTATTCGACTGATCATAATTCCAAGAGCTAATGTTGTC
The DNA here is from genome assembly GCA_963277665.1 of Viscum album. NCBI lineage: Eukaryota > Viridiplantae > Streptophyta > Magnoliopsida > Santalales > Viscaceae > Viscum > Viscum album. The sequence continues at coordinate 961,673,153 of OY728133.1, read as the reverse complement.
CACCATACTGTGAATGTCAGACTGCCCATTATAAGAGTAAATGATCGTTAAATACTCAACCACATCCAATGCACTCTCACCCTCCTCCGTGTAGAGTCTCCCATCAATATTAATCACCACAGTCCCTTCCCGTATCCTCTTTCCATTGTGAAATCTATTGAATAATTTATAATTCATGTCCCCATCCTTTATCCACCGCACATTCAATTGGTTCCTGGCCAATATTTCATTTACCATTAACAGATCATCATGTTTGTTGTGGGAATATATTTCCTCTCATGAAACACTCATATATTTCCCCTGAACAATCTTAATTCTAGCCAAATCGTCGTATGATTTCTTGATCTTCTCATCCAGTTTTGAAAAGGAATTCCTGCTCCAAGCTCTTAGTAGCCCCTTCAGATGCTTCTGTTTCGCAGCCATTCTTTGCAGCAGACTTCCAATTGAGTCAAGTTTCCATGCTTCTAACACATGTTCTCTAAAACATGGAATCAAAAGCCATCCATTTTTTATGTGAAAAGGAACAAGGGCTGACCTTGTCACCTGATTTTCAACATCAAAATAAATTTGGTTGTGATCAGAGTGGTGCTTAGGAAGTGTGAATCCAGAGACACCGTGTGTCGTAACCTGATCAACAATATGGACAAAACATCTATCCATATTACTAACTTGTTTCCCTTCTCATGTGTACCTACACCATGTAAAATGATCGCCAGCAATTGCAACCTGATCCAGATTGAAGAAATCAACACACTCTAAGAATTTAGAGGCATCAATACTATTAAAATTTATTCCGGTTTTTTCCTCGGGCTGCAAAATAGTATTGAATTCACCAATAAGAAGCCACTTTTTGGTCCATCCTCCTAGAGATTAATTTGAGCTCCTCCCATAGCTCCCTCCTCCTGACATATGAGTTGGAATCATAAACAAATGATAACGAAATATTCTTTCTATCATTGGTACAACTCACATGAATACATTGGAGACTTTTGTCACTTAATTAACATGAAGGGTGTTATGCACTAACATCCACAAGTTATCCATAAAAGGATGCAGACTGAATACTGGCCACAAAACAGTATCCTAGTGATTCCCACCTGAATCCCTTCTAGTTATCAAATAGAACTTTAGGTTCAACAATTATGACAAACAGTGGATGCCTACATTATTAAACTAGTATATATACAAGTCATTAAATCCCAAATGTCTAATAATTTTCACAGTTTTAGAGATCTAGATAAAAATGTTACCAATTTTACAAATTTAAATGAGATACAAAGCATCGTAATAAAAAAAATATAGAATCCTTGAACAAATTGTAAAAATTATACTTTATATCCTACTAAAAGTAAAAAAAATAAGGCTGATCTCAAATTCTTAGTAAGTGTTAAGTATACCGGAAGGTATTCAGAATAAATAAGCATTATAAAAATTTAAATGTAAATAATTGAACAAACATTCCATTTAAATTACTTGAAAACAATTATAAGATATGGCATAATCAATATGTAAATTAAAATAGTTGAAAACACATACCATTCAATCAAAAAACTAAGAATGAAATGCATCCAAATATAATATCTCTATGAAATTATCATGGATATTAATAAATGAATTATTATTTGAAATGACTCGATCAGTTGTGATCACTGAGAGGGGAGGGGGAATCAGTGATAACGTTTTTCTTTTTAAGAATTGTTCCCTTTGAATTAACAATTCAACCTCTACGGCTGGTTAAGGCCTAGATCTACTCTTTTGATGGTGCAGTGATAATGAAAGCTCAGAACACAGAGATTTACAAGGTTCGGTACAAAGACCTACTCCTTTCCGTGTTGGTTGCACTCCCCAACACAGATTCTTCACTATGCTAGAAGATGTTTACACAATAATTGGTTATACCCCCCAATTACAAGTTGGTTAAACCCCCCAACTCCACAGCATCATCTTCATCATGGCGCCACTTCACTTCTTCAAAGGTGATGTTCAAAACTTCAAGTAGCTTCAACAGTCTTCAAAAGATCTCGTTGGTCTTGCTCACCAAAACCAATCACTTAGAATGATCAGTTCTTTTGCATTTATACACTTAAGTGTGTACTCCTATTCTTTTTAACAATATTTGATCACATGTGCACACACTAGTTAATGTTGCTTCTTTGTACATACTCAACAAATCCTCGGTCTCCTCTTCAATTTCACACACAAAGTGCAAGTCTCTGGTTCTCCACTTCACACACACACAAGTGGTGCGGTATACACTTCACAACCCGAACTCCCTGTCTCAAATGAAGGCTCGCAAGGGGTGCAGCCAACATCTTCTCCAACATCCGCGCAAGTCACTATGGACAAGGAAGCGCCCAAGGGTGCACCAACCGCGGGCGCACAAGTGCTCGTGGCCTGACCTCTTCCTGTCACGCAAGGGGTGCGCACATGGGACTTCCTTAGTGCCTCGGGTGGCTCTGGGATACTCAGTTGTGCAAGAGGTTGCGCAGAGGTATTTCGTGTAGCTTTGGAGAATTGCGAGACTTCTTCACAAAGGATCAACAACAACCTTTCAAGCGCCTCAGGTGCTCCTTTTATCAGTGAGTAGTGCGAATGGAGTTCGCGGGTTCCAATACCCGAATGCCTAAAATCATCGGCGTTTTGAAAACATCAAATGCGTTAAAAATCATCAGCGTATCTCGTTTTTTATTCTATGTCCAACGCGGGTTATATCTTCTTTTCATTCCTCCATGTTCATGCGTTTTCGAACGCATGCATGGCTCTGTTTAAGCCCAACTCATGCAAAACACGAACACATGAATCCTCGGTAACTTTGTTTGCCTCGACATTCTTTGAAATCTTTCAAACATTGCATGCATGACCATTTTTTTGCATGATTGTGTTCGTTAGGGCGAGACGAATCCAATGGATCTTTCAGCTCGAACAACGGTGGCCGGGAACTCGAAATTCATCTTCGGGAGGTCTCCTGGTTTGAAGGTGGCTCACGCAAAGGCCTCAGGTGAGCTTGAGGTAGGGGACGACTCCTCGTCCGTCGGATCTGGCATTTAATGAACTTGGACGGATTTGATTAGAATATCGTGTGCATGTTGCGATGAGCGGTCCAGATCGATTGCGCGATCAGATGAGGGGCCAGGATCACTCACATGGAAAAATCTCGCGTCCCACATCGAAACGGCTCCTGGTTTTTCAACAGTTTATCAAACTCGCACTCCCCGCTCCATGTCAATTGAACTTCTCCCCTCTCGGTGCCACCCCACACCAAGTTATCCTGCGGGCAGGCCATAGGCGCCCACCACCCATGCCACTCGGGCGCGCCACAGGCACCCACCATGCTTCCTCACGGGCGCGCTCCTGCGCCCAGGCTGCGCGGGATTCATCACCGCATGGACCTGGGGCTTATACACGGCCCTAGCCTCCTCTTGGACTGGCCCCATGGGATCCCCCTTGGGCGTGGCGACCTTGAGTCCCACATGTGCCTTGGGGTTGAACCCTTGGTGGCTTTCTTTTTGCTTGAATAAACACTAAGTATACATGTACTTAGTGTAAAATTCCAAATGCCACAACTCTTCTTCTTCATTTCTTCCCTTCTCTTCTTCATTAGAATTCCACAAATCTCCTCAACATATATTCATTACTTAGGAGGAAAATTCTTGAAGGTTCATCGTCAACTGAACTCCTTAATCAAACATAGTCGTCAATGTTCTTCATTGATCTAATCAGATATCAAGTTGGATCAAATTCTCCAAATTCACATACACTAGGAGATAGTGCATGGACATATTTAATCCACTTCATCCACTCAGTAGTTGTGGATGGATCATCTTCATCTCCTCATGCATTGTCAATACAATTCATGGTCTTCAAACATTGGTGTGACATTGTATCCTCTTGATACAAGTTCTTGGAACATAAACATCAGCTCAACAATCGTCAGATGTAATGATGCATCTCCAACCATTAGTCTTCAAGCTCTACTTCATTAGTTGACACATAGTGACATGTTATTGACAACAAATTCAATCACTTGGGCAAAACAATCTCCCCCTTTGTATTTGTTTGTCAATACTCCTAAGCACATCTTGAAGAATTTCACAATGTGTATGTGCGGATTATTTCTCCCCCTTATTGGCCAACAAATGCAAAGGGATGAATATGAAGTCATTCCCAAAATGCACAACTGCTTGACTCAGCAACTAATGCTCCCCCTCAAGGGATGCACTCATCTCCTTCAATTCCCTTCATGTCAGTACAAAAACATATAAATTTAGGGAATAAGGAGGGACCTTTCTCTTCCTCATGTGAGAGGAGAAGGATGAACATGAAGTTTCAGCCTTAGCTCAACAAATCTTTCTGTAGGCATAGTTTTGGTGAAAATATATGCCACCTGATCTTGAGTAGAAATGTAGTCATGATTGATGTCTCCACTGGAGACCCTTTCTTTGATGAAATGATATTTTATGTCAATATGCTTGGATCTGGAGTGTTGTATAGTATTCTTAGACAAGCCAATTACACTTTGATTATCACATAAGATCCTCAATGGTTTTTCAGATTTAATTTTCAAATCTGCTAGCTGCACCTGCATCCAAATCATTTGTGTACATGCATGTGTGGCTGCTACATACTCTTCGTCGGTTGTGCTCAATGTTATAGAATTTTGTTTCTTGTTATACCAACTAACACATCCTTCTCCTAGAAATAAGGCTCCACCAGATGTGGATCTTCTATCAGTGCAATCACCAGCCCAATCAGCATCAGTGAATCCCAACAACTTTATGTTTGTATTGTGTTTTTATAAGAGTCCATAGTTGAGGGTTCCTTTCACTTATCTCAAGATTCTTTTAGCTGTTGATAAGTGAGATTCTTTTGGGTCACATTGAAATCCTGCACACAAAGTCACTGCATATGTTATATCAGGCCTTGAGGCCGTGAGATAAAGGAGACTGCCAATAATTCTCCTGAACTCTTTCTGATCAACATTGTTGCCTTCTTCATCCTTGCATAGTTTGGTTCCAATAGAAATGGGTGTTGAGACTTCCTTTTCATTCTCCATTCCGAACCTTTTCAATAAGTCCCTTGCATACTTTTCTTGTGAAAAAAATATAGAGTTTTTCCTTTGTTCCACCTCAAATCCTAGAAAATATGTCATTTGACCAAGCATGGAAATTTCAAAGGTTCTCTTAATCTGCTCAGCGAATTCTTCACATAGTCTTTCCTGGTCACCAGAAAAAATAATATCATCCACATAGATAATGACTATGAGAGTACCAGTGGCCATTTCACTGACATAGAGATTACTGTCAACTATTCCTTCGACAAACTTCATGCTCCTAATACAACCATCCAACTTGTAGTACCAGGCTCTGGTAGCCTGCTTTATCCCATACAATGCTTTCTTCAATCATCATACCATGCTACCATCTTTGTCTAGCACAAATCCCTCTGGTTGTTCTATATACACTTCTTCTTCAAGATCTCCATTTAGGAATGTAGATTTCACATCCATCTGATAAACCTTGTACTGCTTGCGTGCTGCAACTGCTAAGAACATTCTGATAGTCTCCAGTCTTGCAACTGGTGCAAACGTTTCTTCAATGTCGATTCCTTCCATTTGTGAATACCCTTTGCATACATGTCTGGCCTTATTGAAACTTCCCCTTTCTCATTGAGTTTGTTTATGAAAACCCACTTTGTCCCAATTACATTTTTATTTTTGGGCCTTGGCACAAGATCCTATGTGGAGTTCTTTTCTATTTGATTGAGTTCCTCATGCATAGCTTGTATCCATTCCTCATGTTCAACTGCTTCAGCCACTGTGTGAGGTTCCACTTGAGAAACCAATGCAGTGTGATCTTCCAATCTCAATCTTCTCCTAGTTTTTACTGAGGACTGTGGGTTACCTAGGACATTTTCTGTGTCGACATGTTTCTTCAATTTATTGTATCTCCTTCTTCTATCTTCATTACCTTCCTCTTCATCACTGGTGTGTTCAGAGTTGATCTCACCAACAGTTTTTGTTGGCTCAGTTAATTATTCATTATTTTGTTCCAAGGTTGTGTCATTCATTGAGTCATCATTATCCATAGTGTATGGTTTGGTGTTGTTTACAATTATTCTAACATCACTGCAGTCAATCATTTTGTTCATCCTCTTATTCCAGCATCTGTAGCCTTTTCCATCAGGTAGGTAGCCCATGATGATTCCTTCTTCTACTTTTTCCTCAAACTTTCCCAGATTAATGTTTCTAATCTTGATGATGCACGGACTTCCCAAGACTCTGAAGCACTTAACAGTTGGTTTTCTATTAAACCACATTTCATAGGGCGTCATTTGTGTTTTTGGTCTCAGGAGACATATATTTTGTATGGGTATATTTGTGCATAGTGCTTCTCTCCAGAAAAACTTAGAGATATTGTGCTCAGCTAACATAGTCCCCCCATTTCGACAATTCTTCGATTCTTCCTTTGAGCCACTCTATTTTTTTGTGGATTATATGGTGTAATGTATTGATTCTTGATTCCATGCTTGACCAAATAGCTTTCAAAAGCATCACAAGTGTATTCTTTTCCATTATCAGACCTCACTTTCTTGATACAGAGTCCTAGTTCTTTCTCAGCCTGCCTCCTGAAATTTTTGAACATCATGATTGCATCTGACTTGTGTTTCATGAACATGAAGTTGGTCATCCGAGTATAATCATCAATTAAGGTTATGAAATAAAGATCTCCTCTTGTAGACTTCTGTCTCATCGGTCCACATATGTCGGTATGAATGAGTTCAAGGGGCCTAGTAGACATGATATCTACTCCTTTGTGTTAACTATGCGTCAGTTTTCCCTTCTGACATGTGTCAAAAATTTCATCTCTTTCTATATTTAATTTGGGTAGATCTCGTACAATATTGTACTTCAGAATTTTACTCATACTTCTTTGACCCAGATGGCCAAGTATTCTGTTCCAAAGATTGTTTTCTTCTTTGGAGCTAAGATAACAAGAATTGATGGACTCACCAATTTGAAATAGGTTTCCAGTGGTTCTTCTTCCTTGAGTGATGATTTTTCCATCCTTTGAGCTCTTGATTATGCATGAATCCTTATAGAACAACACCTCATGTCCATCATCACATAATTGGCTTACACTCAGCAGGTTGTTCTGTAATCCTTCAACAAACAACACATCATTAGATTTTAGATTTTTTGTTTCAATCATAGCCTTTCAAACTCCCTTTATTTTTAGAGAACAATCATTTCCAAACACCACGGTTCCTCCCTCATGACTTTCTATGTTGCTAAGAATTTTTGTATCACCAGTCATATGTGATGAGCATCCACTATCAAGAATCCATGACTTGGTTTTACTGCTGGATTTTAGAGCAACTTCAGCGAAGCATGTGATTTCTTCATTGGGTTCCTGAATGCCTTTTCCTTTCATGTATTTATCTCATTGTTCAGGAATAGTAGTTATACATTTATCAGATCTATGACCATGTTGGTCACATCTTCCACAAGATTCACCCAGTGAGTCAGATTTGATCTGAATTGGATGTTTTGATGCTTTCTGTAATATACTCTGGGTTTCAGGATATCTCCCCCTTGAATCATGCCTCATACTTAGAAGAGACATGTTATACCAGCATGTATAGGCCTTGTGTCCAAACACACCACAACACCAGCAGTAGCCTCTAAACCTTGACCTTCTCCGCTGATAAGAGTCGTGTTGTAATTTCCTATCCAAAATATGAGTAGTCCTTCCTGGAGATTTCCTTTCTTCCATTGAAGATGAGTTTTCACTAGTTTTTGTATTCCCTATTTGTCTCAATTTCATCTTTGGACCTGCATTGTTAGAGATAATAGATGTATTTTGAGAATTACTTAGTGGTAAATTGACTTACCTCTGAGCACCAGCGTGAGATGATTCTGCCTTGACCTCAACAGCCTTGTTGAAGTCTTATCTCATCTTTGTCAATATATTCTGTGCTTCAATCCACTTGGAATGTGTCACTGATTTCTCTTCTTATTTTAGGTGAAGTTTCTCTTCAAGATCCTTTGCTATCTTATGCAGCTCAGCTGTCTTTAGTTTGTGTCTCTTGATTTCATCAATGTATAGTGTCTCTTTCTTCATACACTCTTCCAAATCCTCAGTCATCCTTTTGATTTCCTTTTGTAACAATTTCTTCTCTTTTTTGAGCTTGTTGTTTTGTTCAAGGAAAGACTCTAATTCATCTTTCAACAAGTGTTAAAGATCTGTTCGTTCACATTCATCATCTTCACTGTTGTAGGTATCAAACCATTTTTCCACATGATCCATAAAATTTATTTCTTCTTCTGATTGACTGGCTGAAGTGAAGTCTGATTCTTCTTCTTTGCTCACATAGCTTCTTCTTTCACATAGAATGAACCATTTCTTTCTAAAACCAAATTTTCTTTCTTCTCTTGGGTTTCCACTCCATTTCTTCTTTTGTAATTTTTTTTCTTCAACTTCTGGAGCACTAAATCTTTTCTTGGGACAGTTAACAGCAAATTGTCCGATATTATTGCAATTGAAACACCTTGGTGGTAATTTCCATTTTCCCTTGAATTTATCTTTTTCAAACCTATTTGAAAAAAGAGAAATAATTTTTTTGAAGTCTTTATGCTTTTCTTCATTTTCATATTCACTTGATTCTAAGACTTCGTCATCTTTTATCTTGAGTTGTCTCATGGCCTCAAAAGCCATCTCATCCTTGATCTTCTTCTTGAATACTGGGATCTTCCTCATTTCATATGAAATGAGAATGTTGTGTAGTTCATCAAGAGTGATATCATCTCTCTCTTCTAATGCTGAGTCTTTGGGGTCAAACCTGTCAGGAAAATATCTCATTAGTTTTTTAACAATAGTGGAGTCCTCCAACTTTTCTCCAAATCCCCGAATGTTTCTGACAATTTCATTGACTCTTGTGAAATAATCCTCAATATTTTCTTCTTCTCCCATCTTGAAATCTTCAAACATGCTTCTCCAAATTTGTAATTTGGCTTCCTTGACTTTCATGTTGCCTTCATAACTACTTTCCAATTTGTCCCAAATTTCTTTAGCATTCTTGCGTCCCATGACTTTTGTGTATACCTTTTCTGAAAGTGACATAAGAATGGAATTTTGAGCTTTACCATCATCTTCCATATTTCTTTTCTCATCCAGTGTCATAGTAGCATCATTAGCAAGAGGAGGGAATCCAAATAAGGCTGCATCTCTATCTTCAAGGACGAGAGATAGAAGGTAGGGTAACATCCAATTTTTCCTGCTGTGGTAATTCTTTCCATCGAATGTAGGTACAGCCCTACTATTAACAGAATTTAGATTATCCATTTTCTCAGAAGTAGATCCTAACAGAGGGAACCTCCCTTTGATACCACTTGAAATTCCTGGATCGGTTATGATCACTGAGAGGGGAGGGGTGAATCCGTGATAACTTTTTTATTTTTAAGAATTGTTTCCTTTGAATTAACAATTCAACCTATGCGGCTGGTTAATGGCTAGATCTACTCTTTTGATGGTGCAGTGATAATGAAAGCTTAGAACACCGAGATTTACAAGGTTCGGTAAAAAGACCTACTCCTTGCTCTGTTGTTTGCACTCCCCAACACAGATTCTTCACTATGCCAGAAGATGTTTACACAATAATTGGTTATACCCCACAATTACAAGTTGGTTAAACCCCCCAACTCCACAACATCATCTTCATCATGTATCCAATTCACTTCTTCAAAGGTGTTGTTCAAAACTTCATGTAGCTTCAACAGTCTTCAAAAGATCTCGTTGGTCTTGCTCACCAAAACCAATCACTTAGATTGATCAGTTCTTTTGCATTTATACACTTATGTGTGTACTACTATTCTTCTTAACAATATTTGATAACTTGTGCACACACTAGTTCATGTTTCTTCTTTGTACATACTCAACCAATCCTCGGTCTCCTCTTCAATTGCACACACAAAGTGCAAGTCTCTGGTTCTCCACTTCACACACACACAAGTGGTGCGTTATACACTTCACAACCCGAACTCCCTGTCTCAAATGAAGGCGTGCAAGGGGTGCGGCCAAATTCTTCTCCAACAGCCGCGCAAGTCACTATGGACAAGGCAGCGCCCAAGGGTGCACCAACCGCGGGCGCGCAAGTGCTCACAGCTTGACTTATTCCTATCACGCAAGGGGTGCACGCAGGGGACATCCTCAGGGCCTCGGGTGGCTCTGGGATACTCAGTCGCGCAAGAGGTTTCGCGGAGGTACTTCGCGTAGCTTTAGAGCATTGCGGGACTTCTTCACAAAGGATCAACAACAACCTTTCAAGCGCCTCAGATGCTCATTTTATAGGTGAGTAGTGCGAATGGAGTCCGCGGGATCCAATACCCGAATGCCCGAAATCATCAGCATTTTGAAAACATCAAACGCGTTAAAAATCATCTGTGTATCTCGTTTTTTATACTCTATCCAACGCGGGTTGTCTCTTCTTTTCATTCCTCCATGTGCATTCGTTTTTGAATGCATGCATGGCTTTGTTTAAGCCCAACTCATGCAAAACATGAACACATGAGGCCTCAGAAACTTTGTTTGCCTCGGCATTCTTCTAAATCTCCTAAACATTGCATGCATGCCCATTTTATTGCATTATTTTGTTCGTTACGTCGAGACGAACCCAATGGATCCTTCAGCTCGAACAACTGTGGCCAGGAACTCGAAATTCATCTTCGGGAGGGCTCCTGGTTCGAAGGTGGCTCACGCGAAGGCCTCGGGTGAGCTCGAGGTAGGGGACAAATCCTCGTCCGTTGGATCTGGAGTTTAATGAACTTGGACGACCGAGATTAGATGATTGCGTGCAGGTTGCAATGAGCAGTCCAGATCGACCGCACGATCAGATGAGCGACCAGGATCACTCCCGCAACAAAATCTCGCATCCCACATCGAAACAGCTCCCAGTTTTTCCGCGGTATATCAAACTCGCACTCCCCGCTCCATGTCAATTGAACTTCTCCCCTCTCGGTTTCGCCCCGCACCGAGTTCTCCTACGGGCGCGCCACAGGCGCCCACCACCCCTGCCACTCGGGCGCGCCAAAGGTGCCCACCATGCTTCCTCACGGGCGCGCTCCTGCACCCAGGCTACGCGGGCTTCATCACCGCGTGGCCCTGGGGCTTATACACAGCCCAGGCCTCCTCTTGGACTAGCCCCATGGGATCCCCCTTGGGCATGGCGACCTTGAGTCCCACATGTGCCTTGGGATTTAACCCTTGGTGGCATTCTTTTTTCTTGAATAAACACTAAGTATACAAGTACATAGTGTAAAATGCCAAATGCCACAACTCTTCGTCTTCATTTCTTCCCTTCTCTTCTTCATTATAATTCCACAAATCTCCTCAACATATATTCATTACATAGGAGGAAAATTCTTCAAGGTTCATCATCAACTGAACTCCTTAATCAAACATAGTCATCAATGTTCTTTATTGATCTAATCAGAGATCAAGTTGGATCAAATTCTCCAAATTCACATACACTAGGAGATAGTGCATGGACATGTTTAATCCACTTCATCCACTCAGTAGTTGTGGATGGATCATCTTCATCTCCTCATAAATTATCAATACAATGCATGGTCTTCAAACATTGGTGTGACATTGTATCCTCTTGATACAAGCTCTTGGAACTTAAAGATCAGCTCAACAATCGTCAGATGTAATGATGCATCTCCAACAATTAGTTTTCAAGCTCTACATCATCAGTTGACACATAGTGACATGTTATTGACAACAAATTCAATCACTTGGGCACAAAATTATTTATAGAAATTATTAATCATTGTACATCATGTTCATAGGAACATGATCTGTTTAGCTTCATTATTTTTCATAATATGGAAAAAATCTACTAGTACAACCCATTTAATTTGGTCGGCTATTTTTTATCATGTGAGTTGTCATTACATCATGTGAATATATAATTCATGAACCCACCCATCACTAGTTATACAAATAATTCCATATATATCAAATATTTTATTTAATTAATTCTATAATATTAATTTTCATCAAATCTTTGTATATGGTTAATTATTCAAATTTATCCATATTTTCCAAGTTAATAAAATAATGTTCAATGTTAACACATTATACATAAATGGTATAATGTTTTCAAAATAATAATATCAATCATAATATAATATTTATATTTTATAAAAATTAATTTCAAATTAAAATTTCTCACAACAATGTGATTGTTTTAATTTAGATTTTTAATCATAATGGAAAGTGAGATTGTACAATAACTTTTACCACTATGTAATTTTCATGTAAAAACCATTTGGATGAAATAATTTTAATTGAAACATAAAACACCCAAAATTATTTAGGAATAGTGATATTATATGTATTGGGGCTATCATATATGCCATATAAAAAAATTAGGTGAATAAAATTACAATATGCCTCGATGAAGGTAAATATACACGAAGCCTCTCACCTCAAACTTTCATTTAATTATAAATAAATTAAATTAATGTATATAGGTTTTAATATTATTATTAATTTCTAAAATAAACTTAATAAAATTTATGACATCATATATGATATTCTTATAATATTTTAACACCAATTAGTTAATAATATTTCATTATTTTCATTATTTTTGGTTTTAATTTCCTTGTTCTCTCATACATGATTTGTAATGAAAGTTTTGACCATTGTAAATATGATGAAATAACATCATATAAATAAATTAAAAAATTTTACAAATAAAATATTTATTCAATATATAAATTATTATAACTATTATTAAATTTTCATCATAGAAAATGAATCTCATCACTTTGTGGATATGGTAACTCAAATGTATGCACAAGCGATTATATCATACCATTATTATGTGAAAGAGTATTGAATAGGGTGACATATAAAATTTAACGAATCAATATAATCTCACATATATAACAAATATTAATTAATTTTATAGTTATTACATTACATTTAATGTGCAAGTGAAACATTAGTCACATCACTTTGGGAGGCAGTAGTCCACCGTATACACTAGTTATGTTATCATATTATAAATAGTGTGGAATGTAAGAAAGAATATGTGATTTTATAAACAAATAATAATATTTATCTCACAAATATAATATATCAAAATTAACTCTATCATTATATCAAATTTTTAGATCGGTTGATTGAAAACGATTTACATCAGTCCTTGAGGCAGTAGTTCATCGTACACATGATCGATGATTAAATTTTTATTTTTATGGAAGTGTGGATGAATAAATGTTATTTAATAGACATAATAACATATAATTATATGGCCTGTAATGGAATTGTTATGTTTTATGTTTAAATACATACTTTAAGGATGAAAAGAAGAATAAAATGAAATATATTTTTCAATATAATTACCATCTTTATGATAAAAAACCTTTGGATCTTTAATTAATTACACTATCAATTAGATTTTGGGAGAAATATCAGCTATATATTTTTAAATATTTTTTGGGAATATATTTTATAAGATTTTTTTACAGAAAAATGTTTATAGTAGGTGTAACTATGTCAGGGGAGGGTTTCCCTTTTATAAGTGGTGAAATGGGACCTCTTAGGAAATTACATGGAAATTTCCCAAAAAAATCCCTAATGATAAATTCATTCTCAAGAGATAATAATAAAAAGATAATTATTTTATAACTAAAGATATTATAAGGTTTTATCATGATAATATAGTAATATTTTTAGAAAATATATGTTCATTTTATCCCTTATATTCTTTGTTTAAATCCTAGGTAAACCCATTTTTACCTTAACCATAATAATTAATTTTAAATGTTTTCAATATTCATTTTGGAAAAAAAATTAACTTGGCCTTGTTAGGTTATATATATATATATATTATTAATATTCCAAATATTGAATCCATTTTTCCAAATCCAATTCATAATAGTGTAATAATTCAATTTAAAATTATACCAATAAACGTGATGAAAAATCATGTTTCCAAAGAAGAAATATTTATATGTACGGAAGGTTTTGATATCAAAATTGAATATAATATGTATTATAATGACCTAATATGAATGTATTACCATATATATTAACTAATTTTACTTTAATACCAAATTGAAATATAATTTATCCTTGAAAATAATTTAAACTAAAAGGAAGCTTTCATATAAAAATCTGTATTTTTCACTATTTTTCAAAAAACGAAACTTTTCAGAAAAAATAAATATTTAATTTATAAAATATTAATTTTTATAAGATTATTTCTTAAATAAATCCAGTTAAAACCTATTATATTATGGAATTTTCACCTTATAATAATTAAATGAATTCTATAACTTATAAATTAATCAAATCAAATATACTATTAAATATTAACATGACCGTTAGAATAGTAATTTGATTGTAAGAAATGTTAATGTGTTAATTAGAATAATAAATAAACATATCAATTTATGAAAATAATTATTTATCTGATATTTGAAATTATGATAAACTTATATAATAGAATAATTAAAAAAAAAATTTCAAAATGATAAATTATGTGTTGGTATATTTGTGAAACTTAAATAATTATTTACTATTTTATAATTAATATAATTATTTAAAAGGAAATTTTTTTCAGAAAAAATATAAATAAATTATAATGTTTTTCTTTTTACTATAATATTATTTTATAATACCTTAATTGACATTTCAATGCCTCATAAAATCAGTTAGAATTTCAAAATTGGTTTTTTTAAATAATTGATTAATTTAATAAATAAATAAAATTATCATGTTTAGAAATTAATTTTCAAAAAATGGAGCTTATTTTTTAAATCAATATTTAAAAAAATGGTTATTCTGAATTTTTTATATTTCACTAAAAATGTAAATTTTTTGGTGAATAGGAAAAAATACACTTTTGATAAGAAATATAGTATTTTTGTGAAATCATTAATAAATAGTTATGATAGAAATTTTTTAACCTTATATAATGACTAAATTATGAGATTGTAATATTAATATTTTATTAGAAAAAATTCAGATCATGTAAATTATGTTTCTTTTCATGATAAGAAAAAAATCATCATCAGTGATGTTGTAGTGGTTGTACATCGTTGTGAGACTCATATTTGTTTCACTATAGAAAATAATTTATTGTTGAAAATTATTTTAATTAGTTATTTATTAATTATAATTTATAATTGATGTATTTGTATGAAAATTTCAAATTTTATAGTTTTATTGTAACATCGTATGAAGTTGTAGAATAATACCTTTTCATATCCTTTAATATTTATGAATAAGATATTAATTTTATGTTAAGGGGGATTATTTGTCTGATAGCATACTCAACATGCAACAACATGTTTCTCCTAAATATTATGTTGCACACAACCCTGAGTTATAGACAATAATAATACAAAATTATTATTATATTTTTAAATGGTTCTCCACACATAGAAATTGTATTAATAGTAAGGTACATAACTAATCAAAATATGATAACACATGTTTGATAAATGTTTTTTACAATTATCATATAAATTTTATATTCTTAAAATGAGAATGAATCCAATTTTTTTTCCTAAAACACTGTAGTATTTTCAAAAGGTAATTTTACAACCATTTGATGGAAAACAATTTTTAAATATAGTTTTCCACTTTTATATATTCTATTTTAAGAAATAAACAATTTCATTAGAATGAAGACATCAAAACATACTTTTAATTAAAATAAGGAATTTTTCTAGTAAAATTAATATTTTAATGAATAGTGACATATGTTTCATTTTTAATTCAAAACTATATTTTCATTTAGCTTATGTATATTGATATATTTTCAATTGAATTGATTTTAATGTATATTTATATTATGTTTTTTATTTCAATCCAATGTTGGTCAATGGAAGTAATGTCATATTAAAATTGGACATAAACACATGTCAATCTTTTGATAGTTTTTACTTCTTATATAAAACTCGCTTTCTAGTTTTGATAATGGGAAATAATTTTTTTTAGAAATGCAACATCTATGTTTGGAATTTGGAAAAATTAATTCATTATTTTGAATCAGAATATTCAAATAATTTAAATAATTTCATATTATTATGGGACATTATGAATAGTAACTTAAGTAATTTTATTTATTTAACACGGTTAAAGTGTGAAAAATGAAAATAAGGGTAAAATTATTATTATTATAATATAGAAATACCCTTACACATGTCATTATCTTATATATTGAGTCATTAGTGACCCAAAAAAAATTTAGACCAAACATTTGGCATTTGGGAGTCATTTGGATGTGATAATTACATGTTATGATAATTATTTTAAAGTACATGTATGTTATTACCAAATTAATTTTAATATGGATTAATATAACCAATATATTTAACCATAAATATTAATTATAAATATAAAAATATTTCTTACATAATGGTATTTAATTTATAATTTTTAGACATTATATAAATAAATTTACTTATTACACAATGATGATGCATTGATTACCTTATTAATGAAGGATTTAAATTAATAATATAAAAAATATTTAAATAAATGTAATACATAAATTTTGATGTCATACAAAAATTTTTTGAGTGATTGTGACATGATATATTTCATTTAATGTGGTTTTTTAGAAATAATTAATTTTTTATAACTTTAAAATAATCAATTACTAAGTAGTGTCAAAATTTCCATAAATGAGTTTTAAAAAAAATATTTTATTAAATAATATAATAGTAGTAAATATCTATGAATCAACCAAATAACTTATTTAATGTTAAAATTTTCATTAATGATCCACTTGAATTTCTCTTGTCATATTAAAATAACTTTATTAACCATATAGTGTAAAAATACAAGAAGACATGATAAGAGTTAATTTATTTAACTAAGGGTTAAATCCAAAAGATATGGTTTAATTTGTAACCTAAACTTCTCTAAAACCTATTGGTTAAAATTATTTTGACCCATCCTCATACTATCCTATAAAAATAATAATTTTTATTAAATATTATTCTAAATCATTTTACAAAAAAATAAAATTTCAAGTCTTTCCTAAAGAGCCCATCCTTCCTTTTATAAAAGGCCACAACCTCTACCTACTTACTCACGCCTATAAATTCTATTGGATCATCTAAATTCTACAAAAAAAATATAAAAACATATATCCCTTCCTCTTATAAGCCTTAACTTCTGAATAATGAAATTCAGCAATGACATTTGGATCAAATCGAAAAGTGTTACATGATATAGCGGTAACGTCATCTCTCAAGATCCTTTCAATTATTCTCTTTTATTTCTCCACCCTTAACCACTATTTATTTAATTATTTTATAAAATAACTATTATACTCAATATACTATGATTTTTTATGAAAATTTTTTAAACTAAACATAGACACAACTCCATCTAAGGGATATAAAACACATTGTTTATTTGTATGACGAACTACTACCTCGCGAAAAAATGATTTCTCAATTTTATCATATAACATCTAATGGTGTCTATTATAATTGAACATTAATTTTTTATAATATATATTTAATTAATAATGGCACTATGATTCAATTATTTTAATTATTACATACCATTATTCAATCCATAATGTGTAAATATGACAATTTCATTTGAGGAAGTGTGGACTACCGCCCCGTGAAATTGAAATGACTCATTCATACCATACAAAGAATTTATAAAATGTGGTATTAATGAACTTATATAACATATATAATATAAGGAACCGACCATAAACATTACATAATCTGGAATTATATCAAGAATTCACATTGAGGATATTTTCAGGTTTAGAGTATTAGAGAATTTGGCCTTAATTTTTACATAAAAACATGAATATTACATGTAGAAACTATTACCTAGTATCCATTTTTCATAAAATAAAAACTCTTGAAAAAAAGAGACATGTATAGTTCCAGGTTTTAGACAGCATGACTTTTCCTTCATCTCAGCCTTGACAATATTTGTCTTTATGTCCTGTGAAAAACATTTCAAAAGTTGGGATGAGCATAAAAAGTTGAGTAAGGGTTATAAAATAACTAAAAGAAACATTATCCCATTAATAAATACAAATCAAAGAAACCATAATTTTCAATCATAACATACCTAATGAAATAATAATAGTTATGAATATCATACATAAATAATGAATCATAAATGTTACTTATGGAATTCATTACAAACTTAAATTATAACTATCACAGCTATATAAGGAGTCAAATTTGGAATACCAATCACAGTATATTCCCTAAATCAATGAGGGGAAACATTAACGTTTACCCCTGTCAGGTTACCCAATGCATTGGAGAGCTATCTCAGGCTCACTCACACTAGGTTTATCTCGGAACCACCTGTATCCGTATCCAATTTCCAATAACAATAACATATTCATAACAAATAACACAATAATAAAGGAATGATAACATTTACACATTCCAATGACAATATATCAAATAAAGATTTTTAAATAAATAATGCTTTATCAAATCATTTTCAAAAGCATTTAAAACATTTAATAAAGAGAATTTTGAATCAAAGTGTCACATACCACGTTGAAGCTTTTAAATGACTTATCATTTGAAAACATTAAGGTCCATATAAATAAATCCTAAAAACCGTTTTTAAAACATGGACATTAATGAGAAATATTTAGAAAATTACATATTTAAACCATTAAAATGATATTTTAGTTAAATTGTTTTTAATAAAATGACAGAAGCTTGAATAAAAATAATTGAGGAATAACTTTTAATCATAACATTATATTATCATGAGAATAAAGGGATTCATCATATAATATGTCTAAGGATAGTATATAAACAACATAAGAGTGAATTGGTCCATAACAACAATGAATTCACAATAAAATGTAAATTGAGGTGATATCACTTATAACAACTTTATACTTAGATTAAGGATAAATCAATTACATAATAATGTGTGAAAAATAATAATCCACTATATATAAGTGGATATTTAGTTTTAAACAATCAGAGGTTATTCACACATATTCATATAAAAAAATAATCAAAAAGTATAAGTTTAATCCAAAGAATTGAAATTGGGTGAAGAAGTTCCCTTACAGAAATTCAATAGCCTAACGACGTCACTTTAAAATTTAGAAAATAAATTGATGAGAGAGAAAATTTTATCTCATCACTTGGACATAAATATTAATATCCATAAGGCTTTAGAGTAATGTATCCAAAAATAATAATATGTAAATTAATAGACATAACAAAAATAAATCTTTTAAAAAGAAGAGGGTGAAATATTCCCTTTCCGATTTTCTATCATACAAAACAAACACCCAATGAAAGAAGGATCATACAATGAAGATGTAAATAAAAATAAATTAAAGGACATGACACAAATAATATAATCATTTGTAGTACATATACCACACAAAACTAATAGTCACAAATATAGCATGAGTCTCACGGGAATAAAAAGTCAGATGAAAACCCTTTACCACATTGTAATCAATCGAGTCATATGAAAAAAAAAGTTTATAACCACCAAATTAATAATAGTATAACATCAATATAAAGACAATCATGATAATATATATCATATTTCAGTAAAAAATACACCACATAAAATAACTATGTGGTGAAAAATGGAAATGTAATGGAATTGAAAGTGAGATAAGAAATCACTTACCTCGTGTCCAACTTGACTTTTGTGTTCCTTGTTCTTCCTGAATAATAAAACTAAGTTAATTTATACTTTCTAAATAAACTTTTTCATTTTTTTATTTCTTTAATATCACTTATAACAATTATATAAGTATTTTGCAATCATTTATTTTGATAATGGTCGTTTTGTCGATATTTGGTACTTGAGTTAAAAATGAACACCTTATATTAACAAATTGTTCATATGGTCAAATATCCAATATCTCCAGAATGATTTTAATTATGTAGATATAATATGTACCATATATATTCAGTATATATATATATATATATGTATTTATAATATTGAAGAATATATAGATTTAATAAATGAAATGAACCATTCATGGAGACGGTAAGATGTACGTATGAATGAACGCTACATTCATTTCTATTTCATATATTTCATGAATGAAAAAAATTATATAAAGTTATATAATAATTACAGTATAATATCATATATAATTTCAATAAAACCATCCATTATACATCCCACGTATGGTATGAATGAGTCATATAACTTTGAGGGAGTGGTAGTCTGCACTTCCTCAAATGAAATTATCGTGTTTACTCAAAATGGAATACATAAAGGTATATAATAAAATAAAAATACAGAAGAATAAAGGAAACATAAATATAATATATATCATATATAAATACAGTTCCATCATAATGTCCACAATAAGAGGCGGTAGAAGTTAATTGAACAATTATCGCTTCGTGAGGCGTTAGTTTTCCACCCATAGAAATAGTATGTTCTTTACCAATTAGATTGAGGTGTGTGTAAGTATAGTTAGAATCCTTATCATAATAATATACTAGTATATTTTGGATACTGATTTTGTTATAAAATAAAGGAATAAAAAGATTTTATGGGTTGGAGAAGTAAAATAAATGAAAATAATTTTAGAGAAATTGTTGCCTTTAATTCCGGTAACTCCCTTTGGTTTGAACCAACAGGACTTCGTGAAGTGCCTTCTGTCTAAGTTATGACATCTATGAGGAAGTTATTGACCTTGAGAAATAATTAGGACAGGTTTTGTACCAGAAAAGGTGCTTGATAGGTGTACGGAATTGGTCGTAAGTGATGGATTTTTATACAGGGGGGGAGGGGATCTTTAGAATAGTGTGAAAATATTATTTTATAATATAATTATTTTCAGTTTATAAACATCCAAAACTCATTACAGTAGAAGATAAGCCGACTCAAGGACGAATTAAATTAATCTAATAATAATTGGATAGGTTTTGGATGTTATTTTAATATTTATAATCCTATTAATTTAAATCATTTATTAATGAGGTAAATACTGCATCATTTTTGTGTCATAAATAATATTACTTATTTGTTGTCTAAAATTTATTAAAAAAATTAAATTATGTAGGAAATATTTTTATCTTCCCAATTAATATTTATAGTCTAAAATATAACTTTTATAACCCCATTTAAAAACTAATTTTCTAAATGATACTTGTTTTTGTCATTTTTGTATTAACTTTAAATTAATTAATCTAAAGTGTCATTATCACTTCCATGTGGCTCCATGGGGTCCCAAAATCAACCAAAGGTTTCCCATGGTCTTCCATGACTCATAAAATATGGTTAGGATATGCGTTATGGTAATTTGTTTAAATATAATATTTTTATTACCTTGAATTGCCCTATTTACCTTTAACAAGAGTAAATAAAAGTCAAAAGTAACTATTTATAAAAAAATTTATTTTTATCTAATTGAACCAAATATTACTTACTAATAACAACCATTTATGTCATATTTTCAAAATTCAATTCATAGAAGCTATAAAATTTCATTTAAATTAAAAATTTTGTTTTCAACTACTACTTAGTGGCTTCATTATTAATCAAAAATTGATGTTTTTCAGAAAAATTAAAAAAAATTAACCCTAAGCTATATTTCATATTTCAAATTCAAGAAATAATTGTAGTTTACAAATTTCAAAAAATAGAAGTTGTATTAATTAATTTAAAATTAATTCTCTTTTTCAAAACAAAGAGCGTGTTTTTAAGAAACAATATCTATCAAAAGATTGAAACTTGTTTATGCCCAATTTCAAAGTGAAATTTCGTCCAATGACAAGAATTAAATTAAATAGTAAAAATATAATCTAATTAAACTTTAAAAACATTAAAAAAGATAATCAAACCATACAAATAAATTTGATTAAGAGGCTGTTTTTAATTAAAATACAATATTTTTCACTATTCATCAAAAAATGAATTTTTTTAGAAAAATACTAAAAATTACCCCAAAGTAAATTATGATGTCCCAATTCTAGTAAATAATTTATTTGTTTATATTAAGCATATAAAAGTGACAAAAACTATATTTAAATAGGGTTCTCCATTAAAAGGTGGTAAATCAACTTTTCAAAGTAAATTATGTTTAAAATTAGATTCATTCACATTTTAATATTGGATAAATGAAAAATTATTTAACAGACATATATAATCATTTTTAGTTAGTTATGTTCATTCTCACCAAAACAACGTCTAGGTGTTAACTTCCATTTAAAATAATAATAATATATTATTATTGTGCAACGTAAGATTTCAAAGAAACTCATCGTTGCATATCGAGTACGCCATCGACCCCAGTGACCCTTTTAATCAAGAATTATTATTTAATTCAAATATATTATTAATTAAGAAAATTTTCTTGTTCATTGTTAACTTGGGTTGTCACATCCTTCCTACCTTTTAAGAACTGCATCCTCACAATTTTAAAACTGGGCATGGATACTTCATTAAAAGTCCCCCATCAGAAAAGAGTCATTAAAACTATCACATTAAAAGAAAGAAAGAGATTTAAAACGGAACGTGAGATAACCCATACTAGGATTCCATATAGGAAAACATGGATATAGAAGTGATAACAAATGGTCAAGTTCTGATGGAGAGTGATAGAAAACATGATTAGGAGAATGTTAACCACCATAAAATCACAAACTTATGATGTGATAAACGGTCTTCGATTACCCAGTAGAAAATGTAAAAAAACAACATTTTTTTTACTTTCCTGTACTTAATATTTTGGAATAAATTTACTATATAGAATTCGAACATAATTAAATATACATACCATCAATTAGAGATTCATCCTTTAATAATTTTCTTCCAAAAACTAATCCTTTCTCCAAAAAAAGAGCATTCAAAAATACATGGTCACATAAAAATAACAAGTATCATCTTCTATAGAGTCACATAATATAAAAAACAAGAACAATATATTTCCCTTGTCTTTAGTCATCAAGTAAAACAAAAATGGTTAGTACGATATCATATAATCCCTAAAAGTGTAATACGTTATAAAAATAAATACTACTTCTAATCACCAAAATTCATCAAAAAGTACCCAAAGTTCAATAATGACCATTAAATACACATTTTTCATTCAAATTATTCAAAAATAATCCAACCTAAGATTGAAACCCAAAACTCATAAGTATTTAGTCACATAGACTTCTATATTAAATCTTAACGTTTAACTCCAGAAAATATAGACTACTCTTAATGTCTCATACTAAATCATAATTAACCAAATCTCATATTCTCTATGATAGGATAATAATTTCCTTAAATAACCCAAATCAATATATATCCAAAAATAAAAGTAGATATTATTACAAAAAAAAATTTCAACCATTACTCCACAAATGTAATCCCATAATATTCAATTTTTTCATAGGCATTGAGTGTTCCTAAAAGAAAGAACGGATTCCAAAATCACTTTTATCACATAATCACCGAATCATTTTCTTATATTAAGGATATCCATTTTAAAAAACATAAGTTACCAAATCAACTTATTCTTGATTAATAAAATCATTTAACTAAAATGAATAATTCATATTAACTAGGGACTTCACGTAGTCTGGTGTTAGGAAATAAATCACAATCACACTTTGTTTGTGGGTTTTATTCTCGTAGATTTCTTCAACATGATGGGTTATAACACAGTCCTTGTGTTGTACTTTCCAATAAACGAAAAAAATAACAGCAACATGTTTTAACCTCAATGGTTTCATTATACCTATCATTTTCATCCAAATTCATTATGATGGCAACATCTTAATTCTTGAAGTCTTATAAATATTTTTATTTTTTTATTTCACTACCATATGATAAAATAAAACAATCCAAAAAATAAAGAACCTAATACCTTGATCATAGTGTCCATTTGGTTTCATTTTCATCTTGTTCACGTACGTAGAAGTTCCATTCACTGAAACAATGATTTAGAGATCCTTCAATATTATTTTCTTCCATCATCAAAATACACCATGTAGAAAATGGGTCACATGGGTGTTCACATAAAAATAGTTTTGTAAAATAATCATGTTTGACATATAATTTCAAAACATCTGATTAAACATGATTTCTATAAAACAGTTAGACCAAATTTGAGATGAAAATTTCAATTAATGGGCCTTTTAAAATACAATAAGTATGTGCTGAGAGACTATATTGTAAAAGAAAATATAAATATATTGTGCAAGGGTATCCTTCTTCAGCAATGTTTTCAAAATCATAATATGCTTCAAAATCTAATGATAAGGTAAAATATTTGAAAATTCCTGTATTATATTTACCTTTCATGAAAATATGAGAATATTGTAAAAATATGATTTTTTTTAAATACAACACATGATCCATGATGATAACAAGGTATAATGGAGGTTTTTATATCTCAAACAACTTCTTTCAAGTGAGTTGTATTCTAGAAAAAGTTTCACAATCATCTGAACAAGACTTTGCAATTATTATTTCAAGCAAGTCATATGGAAGAGAAACGAGTGCCATTCGATATCCTCCTCCTTCCATTTGTATCTAACATTCTGTTATCTAAAAAATTTATAAAATAATGATTTAACTGATATAATAGACATAGTGACTAACTATCTACCTAAAGAAAACTCATAATCCCTAATTTTGTCTATACCGACCATTGATACCACCTATATGGACTCGGCCTCAAACAATACATAATCATGAATTATGTAAAGAATTCATATTGAGGATCTTTTCTAGTTTAATGTTTTAAATATTTTGTCCAGAACTATTACATAACAACATGAATATTACATGTATAAATTACTACCCAATATAAATTTTTTATAAAATAAAAAGTCTTCAAAAAAAGAGACATGTATCATTCCTTGTTTTAGACAGCATGACTTTTCCTTGATCTCATCCTTGACCACATTCACCTTTATGCCCAGAGAAAAACATTTCAAAACATGGGATCAGCATAAAAATCTCAATAAGGGTTATAAAATAATGAAAAGAAACATTTTTCCATCAATAAATACAATTCTGTGAAACCATACTTTTCAATCATAACATACATCATGAAATCATATGATTTATGAATAACATACATAAATCATAAATCATAAAGTTGACTTATGAAATTCATAACATAATTAAATTCTAGCTTCACAACTACATAGGGAGTCCCATTTGGAATACTGATCACAGTATATTCCCTAAATATCTTAGGAGAAACATTAAGATTTATCTTTGGCATGTTACCCGAAGCATTGAAGAGTTATCTCTAGCACACCCGCCCTAGGATTATCATGGAACCTCCCGTATATGTAACCACTGCCCAATAACCATAACATATTCATAACACATAACACAAGCATAAATAAAATATAAAATTTTAAAATTCTAATCACAATATATCAAATCAAGTTATTGAAATAATCCATGTTTTATCAAATCATTTTCAAAACCATTTATAACAGTTATTAAAGATATATTTTATTCAAAGTGTCAAATACCACATTCATGCTATTAAATGAATTATCATTTGAAAAAATTTAAGGCCCATAAAAATAAATCCTAAAAATAATTCTGAAAAAATGGAAATTAATGAGAAATATTTGGAATAATATATCTTTAAAATGTTTAAAATGATATTTTTGTTCAAGATTTTTTAACCAAATGAAAGACGCTTGAATACAAATAATTGTGGAATAAAATTTCATATGAACTTTATAATATCATGAGAACAAAGGTATTCTAGATATAATATGCCTAAGGACAGTATATACACCCCAAAAGAGTGAATTTGTGCATAACAACAATGAAGAATCAAATGAAATGTACAGTTAGATGAAATCCCTTATAAAAAATATATCCTTAGATTAAGGATAAATAAATTACATAATAATGTGTGAAAAATAAGAATAAACTCAAAATAAGTGGATATTATGTCTAAAACAATTATTTATTATTCACACATATTCATAGCACTATATAATCACGAATTATAAGTTTAACCCAAAAAATTGAAATTGGGTGAAGAAGCTCCATTACAAAAATTTGACAGCATAGTAACATCACATTAAATTTCAGAAAATGAATTGATGGGAGAGAAAATGGTATCTCATCACTTGGACATAAATATCTATATATATAAGGATATATAATAACATATAACATTATAATAATATATAAATTAAAATACATAACAAAAAAGTCTTTTAAAAAGAAGAGGGTCAAAGGTTCCCTTACCAATTTGGTAACATAAAAAACATACACCCCATGAAATAAGGATCATACAATGAAGATGTAAATACCCATAAATTAAAGGGTATTACACAAATAATACAATAATGTGTAGTACATAGACCACACAAAATCAAATAGTGGAAAATATTGCTTGAATCTCCTGGGAATAAAAAGTGAGATAAAAACCATTTAAAACGTTATAATCAATATAGTTCTATTACAAAACGATAATAACCACCAAATGAATCATTGTTTCCCTTTAGAATTGGGGAAGACCTCATTTTTTTAAGGTTCAAGCATTCCAATCAGTTTCTAATGCGTTTTTTCAAAGAACCAGAAACATCCAATGATTCTCTATCCATTTGACATACTTTCCAAAGGTAGGTGGTCATTAGTTGTGAACGGATGAGGCTTAAGAATTTGCAATGGTCGAGAGGATGGGAGGTCAAACTCATCAGACCTTTTTGGGGGGAATTTTTGTATACTCCAGGACTCTCTTTATGGATTTATGATATGTTCATGAATCCTTATTAAATTACCAAGTATGAAAATGATATTTCCTTTAGATCTGACAATCAATGATTGATATGTATGACATTTAAAGGGTCTTTTATATTTATTTTAGGTTCTTCATCGATAGAGAATCATCGGTATAGGTTAGATATTAATAGTCAATGGTATCCTTCAATAAATTATATAGAGATCTCTTGGTCATTATGATAATCATACTGGTTTTAAAGCCACTCATTGGGGAACTAGAAGTTTATTATCATTCAGAAGGACATGAATTATTTCATATTTAGGATCATACCCGCAGATGCGATACCTACGTATCTTTGTTTAGAAAAGGAATTAGAACCCATGTAGTTTGAGTAAATAAGTATGAGGTTTATTCATGATTTATGGCCCAAAGAAAAATGTCATAATTACTTTTATGCTATAAGATCACGTGAGTCATGCTCGGTGTGAGAAAAAAGAGATATCAATAAAATCTGACGATTGTTCCATGAAAGATGCAATTATAAGAAATGATGTGGGGCTTATGAATGTATGACTACCCAGATAGATTAGGATTGGGACATACCTTGGAGAAGAAGCCCAGACAGAAGTTAAATAAATGTATATGTGCTTTTTGGAGATTTGGATACATAACATAGGACATAATCCTGAGGAGTATTCCAAAATTAGAGGGGACTTATGATTGGGTTTTATTCCTAAGAAGGCAACCCAAAAAAAAGTAAATTAAGACTGTGGATTTCTCTTAAGGAGGATTCCCAAGATACATGGAATTTATGACTGGGGATTACTCTTAAAGTTGAGGCCTAGTTTAGAGAACTTGGAATTTGTAGCTTACTCCAAAGAAGGAGGACCAAATTGGGGAACTTGTTACTGGGGCTTACTTTTAAGAAGTTTGCCCAGACTAAGGAAATTAAGACTGGGGCTTACTCCTGAAAAGGAGGCCCAAATTAATGAAGCTTATGATTTGGGATTATTCATAAGAAGGAGGTCCATGAGTAGGGGACTTGGGGCTTAGTCCATAGTAGGATACCCAAGTGAAGTAAATTATGACTGGGGATTATTCTTGAAAAGGAGGCCCAAATTAAAGAGGCTTATGAATGGGGCTTATTCTTGAGAAGGAGGCCCATGAATAGGGGACTTGGGGCTTACTCTTAAAGAGGATTCCCAAGATAAGGAAATCAAGACTGGGGATTACTCCTAAAAAGGAGTCCCTAATTAAATATCCTCTCATCTTTAAAGGATTATTTTGAATGAATGAAATCTCTAACCTTAGTGACATAGTGATTTGTAAATTTCTAGGATTTAAGAGATGTTCCAAAAAATTCCTTTAATATAAGGAATCCAACAAAGCTACCATTCCAAATAAATTTCATTGAAGAGGTTTTTTAAGGATAAGTCTTGAAGAGGAGAGATGGATTTGAAGAAAAGAGATGAATAGGTAGGAGGGGCACCCAAAAGTGGTAGGCTTGCAAGTTCTGTTTGAGCATGCGGGTCATGGTCACGAAAGATTACATGTGCGACATAGGTGTACATGTGCACCAGTCAACCCATAGGGTAATACGTGGGCGAGGCTTGGCTCAAGCCCTTAGTATTATCCCTAAAGGCTTGAACAAAGGTGGTGTGCAAGTTCTTTTTGTAGGTATAAGGTGGCACGCAGGTGTGGCCATTTCCCATTATGGTTAGACACTTAGGTGGATAGTTGTTAGTGAATTTCAACACTTAAGACTTGTTCCCCATTTTAGATCTTCAATTCTAGGTAATAAATTACCTTTGAATTGTTAGGAAGACTTCAACAAGAGACTAGGGTGTCGGGTGCTCAAATATGGCTTTTGTAATTTTTCGTCCCCAAAATGGGGGGCCCACAAGGGGTATTTTTATGCTACTGAAGACCTTGGGAGAAATTCAAATAGGGCACGCAAGTCACCTATTCTCCCAATATGTGGCGGGCAGGTATACCAGCATTACCATCTTGGATCTTGAGAGGCCCATGCTTAACGAAATCAATGTTCATGCCTTTGTCGATTTTTGATGTTTCTTCAAAGGATGAATAAATTTGTGTTTATGGTATTTCCCTTTTCATTCGTTGGACTCTGGGAAAGAAATTTGCGTCAAAAAAAGTCCCCCATCAGAGTTGGATCAGAAAGAAAGGATTATTTGACTCTGAGGTAATGGGGAAAACAATGGAAGAACGGCACGCAAGTCTGAGCGCGCAGGTAGCGGCGCACATGTTAGAGCTGCGTAGGCCATGGTTCGTAGGGGTGCGGCCTTTGGATATAAATATGTGTTCCCTTCTCATGGAAAGAACCCAAATTGAATGCTTTTTAGGTCTTGCCACATAGGTTCCTCTTGTCCCCCAGGTTGCTGATTTTCCGTGGTTTCATTGCTTCTGTTTGTGTCGTGCATCTGTAGAGGTATTTTTACTTGCGCGTTAATACATGCGGGCCCAATCTTGCGTGACATAGTTACACTTGCGCGCAAACATAGGACTTGTGCGCCTTAATGCCTTAGCCATTTTTTAGAATTTCATCAAAAAATTTATAAAAAAAATCAACTTACTTAAGAGTTAATTATTCGAACTTTAAACAGATTCAATGGATCCTAGAAGAATAGGAACGGCTGATGAACTAGCTAACAAGAAGATTGATTACATGATGAACGTTGTTGTCCATGATTACTATGATATCTACGACAACACTCTTCCAGATTTGGCCAAGAACTTGAAGAAGTATCAATTTAAATCCCCACAGAGCACCTACCTGCCTCTGTATGGGCATGGTCATCTGCAAGGAGTCAAGATCCCAGATAAAAAAAACTATATTCTTGAGATGAAGACACACTGCTACCCCTCTATTATGGTTATGCGGTGCATTAAGAGTAGAAACAATAGTGTGAACTTTCTAATTTTTATTCCATTCCATTTTCATGTAGATATGAAATGGAAAACCCATGGGCTGATATGTTTTCCACTACCGATTGTGGAGTGATTATTATCATGTAATTAGAACAATTTCTGAAATAAGTACTCTCCCCAAATGTCTCTTTACTTCCAATTCTCCCTTCTCAAATCCATGTATCCATCTTCCAAGTCTCTTGGAAAGAAAAAGAGTCATTGTCTGATCAGAAGAAAATTTTCCCAAACCGCACTCATGAACATTCTTTTACAATTGTCCCAAGAAGAGATGTGATCACTACATTTCATATTGTATCTAGTTGAATGAATAAATTCCAAGTGGCTGCTGATGATGCTAGGGATTTCGTAAATCTATTAACGAGTTATGTTGAAATCCTTTTGTAATTCTGGGAAAAGAGAAGAGACTCCAGTCTATGGATATCCTTCTAACTCTTGTGCATCAATGAAGTATACTTACATCTTCAATCATTTTTTCCACCATTCGATTGCAACCTGATTTAATTTTTTACCTAAGCCAATGGGCCAAGTAAGAAAAGTTTTATTTTTACTAGGATTATAAAAATAACCCTACAAACATTGAATCTTTTAATTTCACAATATTACCTAATTCATACAAATTATATGTTTACTAAGTTGGGACATGACTTTTATTCCGAGTTCCCTTGTCTTTTTTGGGCAGTTTAAGGTCATGCAAGTCGGATATAAAAAAGGCTAATGTTTAAGGTCGAAATAGCTTTGTCAGAATAGATTAAAATTAACTCAATTTGTTGATAATTTATCTGAAAACATATTACCATATTCAAGTAAAGGGGAAAACATATAAACTATGACTTAAGAAATTTTGAATTTGAGGAATGATACGAAAAAGGGATAAAAGGCATTAGAAGTAGTATTTATTAAGAATGAAATTACCACTATTTAACTAACCCGTTAGGGCATTTATTTATGTAGGGCCACTTAAGGGCATTGGCTGCATAGTCAAATAATTGCATCTTTCGGATGACATGTCCGTTATGTAAACTACTTATACAAGGCCCCCTAAGGGCATGTGCTGCATAGTCAGGAAAAAGAACTCTCAGAAATTAACTTTTATACTACTAAAATACTAGTAGAAGTTTATGGACATTAAAATTTTCCAAAACATAGAGTTTACTGTATGGAGAAAGGTACATGATTATGGAGAGGATATATCCAATCAAGATTGTCAATGAATTGGATGAATGTCACTCCTACTATGGTCTGACCCAAACATAGTGAAGGGAAATATAAACCATAGACTTGAATACATTCAGATGAAGAAAAATAGTATGGGACAAATTAGTTAAGGATGTCTAATTTCTTTCGGATCCTTACATATTGTCGATAAGACCAATAAGGACAAAAATATGGTTTTCTCCTAATAATGAAGTTACCAATATTTGAAAAACCCATTAGGGTGTTTAATTATGCAGGACCACCTAAGGGCATTGGATGCATAGTCAAATAAAATAATCTTTTGGCTGACAGGTCTGTTATGTAGATTGTTTATGCAAGGCCACCTAAGGGCACGTGCTGCATAGTCAGGAAAAAGAACTCTCAGAAATTGGACATTTTCGGACCATAAGTGAAGAAAGGGTTATAGAGATCTGGAAGTATTTAAGTATAGGAGTTTGACACATCAAAATGGGTATTGTCCAATGTATGTAATGATACAAAGACCAATGCTAACCATGATCATGTTGTGTCTAGGTTCGGAATTGAGGTGCTGGACTTCACCACGTATCCCATAATGATGGGATTCAAGCCATACATAGGTCTTGAAATACAGTTTATCATCATGTGGGACTAGAGTGTTGGATGTCATAGTTTAGGGTCATAGAACTCAGACCATTAGAAGGAATAAACATTGTGTGTCTGTTATAAACCTAATATGAATGAAGACAAGGGTTTTCATACCACATTCATGTTTTTAAAAGGGTACTTTTCAGCCAAGGGACTGAAAGTGGAATTTGGGGTTAGGCCCAAAGACTTGGGGAAGGATTCAAGGGATGCTCGAATGTTCCTACATATCCCATAAGGATGGGAATCACGCCACATGTAGTTATTGATATACCCTCTATATAGATTTTGTTCATACCTATGAAGGGTGAAAGGGGACTTTAGTGCAATGATGGTTCAACCCAAGATTATGTTTTGGGCATTGCCATGTATGCATGTAGTCTTTAGAATATAATATGATTAGAGATCAATGTAAATAATTATTACCTCTTAGGTGAGGGTGTCAAAGAATTCTATTGTTTATTGTCATATAGGACAAACATGTTGTACAGTTTAACGTCGTATAGCAAGGACAAAGGTAGACCAATGTGAAGATATTGATTCAGGGGGTGGCTCCACGAATCAACATCATTTGAGATGGAGGTGAAATGATGTGAATAGATTGTTTTTGGGCTTGAACATCTCGAGGTTTCTTATGTACCCAGCCAAGAAGGCAAGGATCAAAGTCAGTGTAGTTCAATTAAAGAATGAATTGGTGATCAAGTTGTTTTTGAGAACAATGACCTAAAAAATGGTGTTGGGACTTACACATGGCTTGTGGACCAGAAATGGTTTTATGGTTGATGTTTACTCTAAGCTCACGTGAGTCCTAATCGGTGTGAGAAACAATAGGTAGCAACAACCCTAAAGATTCACAGTTTAACGTCAAGATGTGCGTATAAGGGAATGATCACAGTTTCACATCATGTTAGACAATGAGAAGATTGTGCAGTTTAAAGTCTTTCATTATGGACTTTCGGGACTGCATTGTTTAATGTCATGCAGTAAGGACAACATTGTTTAACGCCATGTTGGACGTAAAGGGGACAATACAGTTTAATGTCTGGGTGTACGATGGAGTGTTTTAAAGATTAGTGTCGTGTAACTAGGACGTATTAGGGACCTTTTTACAGTTTAAAGTATTTCGGGATGAAGAGGTGCACATTTTAACGTCATATATCTTGGACGATAGATATGCAGTTTAACGTCTTGCTGGATGTAAGGGACTTCTGTATAGTTTAGCGTCATATAGCTAGAAAGTCACAGTTTAACGCCATATTGGATTTAAGGGACTATAAAGTTTATAGTCTTGATGTAATTACAACACACGTTAACGTCATGTAGGACAAAAGAGTATTTGTGTTATACAAAGTACTTATTCATGAATCTTGCATTGGTTGGAGTTTTGATGAGTTCTCCATCCATTGAGATTAATGAATATGCTCCATTGGAGTAGACCATATGTATTGAGTAAGGTCCTTCCCACTTGGGCTCAAGCATGGAATGTTTCATTCCTAGTATCATTGGAGTTTGGAGAACCAATAAGAATTCTCCCAGAATGAATGAACAAAGACGAACTTTTTTGTGTAATGCTCATGCTATTCGATTCTGATAGACTACCAAGTGATGTAGGTTGCACAATCTCTTCACATCTAATCGTTCAAATTCATTCAATCTCTTTTGAGATTTTTCATCTGTATATGACTGATCACAAATGGCTAATCTTCAAAAATGTAATTGAACAAAAATGGGAAAGACTACTTTTGTTCCATATAACAATGAATATGTAGTTGGCCGAGTTATAGTGCGGGTGGTGGTTCGATAAACCCATAAAGCATGAAAATATTTATCAGGCCATGACATCTTATCTTTATCAACCATCTTTTGCAGTATAATTGAAAGAGTCTTATTGAATCAATCTATCTGGCCATTGGCCACTACATGATACCTAGATGAATGGTTGGATTCGATGTTGTATCCTTGATACAACTTCCTTACCATGGATTAACAGAAGTTGGTGCCATTGTCCATCAATATGGTATGAGGGACACCAAATCCTGTAATGATGTTAGACTTGATGAAGCTAACAATTATTTTAGAACTCTCTTCTCTTAGAGGTATTTCCACTTCCAATTTTTAAATGAAGTCAGTAGTAGTAAAAATATACTGTAACTGCTTGGTTGTAACTGAATGGTAAGGTCCCACTACATCCATTCCCCATGTGGAAAATGGACACAATTATTAAGCTGTTTGAAGATACTCTGGGGGTTGATGAATGAAGATGGCACATACTTGTCATGAATGACACTTCTTCGTGAAATCAACACAATCTTGTATCATTGAAGGACAAAGTATCCATGCCTTTGAATATGTTCAGATAGTCTATGTCAAGACTGGTGGGCACCACATACTCCTTCTTGTAATTCTTTCATAACAGTCATTGTCTCTTCACTATCAATAAATCGGAAGAGAACTTGATAAAAATATATTTTTAGAGACTTTTTTATAAGTTATCTGGGCTTTCATAAAGAGTTAAATTGACCACACGTCACCAAGTTTGTTCTTTCCCGACTCTATCAGGTGGAAGTGTTCTATTTTGAAGGTATTCTCTGATATGTTTCATCCATCCTATAGTATGACTATATGGTTCAGAAATGGGACTAATTTAATTGATTTCATCTGTTATGGTTTGAACATAAGGGTAAATTGTATGACGGTGGGCAATACTTATGATTGTTTCATCCTGATTTGGATCTTCCAGAGATGTGGCTATATTAGCCTGTGCATCATCTTGGTCATTTTGTGATCATGGGACATAAGAAAATGTCGGTTCTGAAGGAAATTCTTCCATTAACACTCTGACGTAATCATACAAAGGGATTAACTCTTCTTTTCTGATGGCATAATCCCTATTTAATAGTTTGATTACCAGGTCTTAATCACCATTCACCTTTAAGTGATTCACTTGTGCTTGAAGCACCAACTCCAATCCTGATATGAGAGCTTGACATTATGATTCATTATTTGTACCAACTTCCTACAATAAGAAAGAATAAGGTAGCACTGTCTTTTTTGGAGAAATGAGAACAATTCCTAACCCAAAATTGATGAATATAGGATCTTCCATTTTCATCCCTGTTGGACTTCTGGAAGCACCATCAAAGTAAATTTCCAATTTTTAAAGATTGTCTTGAATTGAAAAGACTTCATTATCAGGAAGTTCAATATCTAATGATGTATCTTCTACTAAAGGATGTTTAGAATGGAAATCCGCCATAGAATGGCCCTTTATCACCTTTTGAGACACATATTGGATATTAAATTACTGTAAAATAACTTCCCACCATGCCAATCGTCCTGTAAGCATTGGACGAGTAAGGATGAATTTGAGAGGATTATTGTGAGATACCAATTGGAGCTCATGATGTTGAAAGATGTGTCTTGTTTTTTAAACTACAATGATTTATTCTAGGAAGCACTTTTCAATACTTGAATATCGGGTCTCTGCATCAAGCATAGTCCGACTGAGATATTAAAGGATGTTTTCATTCCCTGCATCATTCTTTTGGGAAAGGAAGGCAACCAATGATCGCTCTAAACATTAAAATAAAGAATAAGTGTCCTTCCTTCAATAGGTGGCATTAATAAAGGTGTACTCAAGAGATATTTCGTGATAATATTGAATGTTTCTTGACATTCTTCAGTCCACTGGTAAGTGACTCCCTTCATCATCAATATGGTGATGGGTAAACATTTGTCAGCCAAAGTGGTGATGAAATGCCGAATATAGGATAAGTGTCCATGATGTCCTCTCAATTAAAACATATTTTGTGGAGGTGACATACCAAGGATTGACTTTTTCTTCTCAGGATCGACTTTGATACCACGATGGCATACAACAAAGCCGAGAAATTTTTCGGAGGTTACCCCAAAAGCACATTTTAAGGGGTTCATCATAAATTGTGTTGTCGAAGTTTGTGGAATATGATTTCCAAATCAGCCAAGTAATTAGAACATCGTCAGAATTTGACCACCAAATCATCCACATAACATTCAAAAAATTTCCCAAAAATGGTTATGGAGATACAATGCATGGCACACTGATATGTTGTGCCCACATTCTTTAGGCCAAAGGGAATTACCCGTTAGCAAAACAAACCCTGAGGGGCTCTGAAGGGTTTATATTCTTCTTCATTTGGATCCATTTGAATTTTATTATACCTAGAATATCCATCCATGATGGAAAGTGCTTCACCACAAGTTGTTGCATCAATTAAGACTTCTATGATCAGAACAGGAAAATCATCCTTGGGAAAATGCCAATTAAGATCTCTGAAATCAATGCAAACTCTAATTTTTCCATTATTATTTTTCACAGGGACAATATTATCCAGTCATTTGGGATATTGAACTTCTCTGAAGAAGTTAGCTTTGATAAGCTTATCCACATCCGCTTCAATTTTGGAAGCATAAGTTGGGTGTGTTCTTCTTGCGGCATGCTTGAATCCTAGATGTTTTTATGGATAACCCAAATGATGAGTAGAAACTTCAGGATCATGTCATGGAATTTATCTATAGTTATAAGAAAATATACATCGATTTGTCTTCAAAAACAAAATATACATTTCTTTCTCTTCAAGAGTCATGATCGCATTAATTTGTGTGGGGTATAGATCTTCTTTTGTACCCAGATTTATTTCTCTGAGTTCATCCACAGTTGTAGAGATACCCTGTTCAAATGCTGGAGGAGCATCCCTGAGGTCTTCCTCTACTTCTTTAACATGTGTTATTTCTTCTGTTTTTACTTTCATAGTAGATGATGAAGTTTAATTTCCAGGATCAATAGAGATGATAAAATTTGAACATCTTGAAGAAGAGGCTTCCATTTCTCACCCTATTGATGACGAAGGGTCTTCCTTAGGTAATAAAGAGGAGATGATAGATTGATAATCGACATCATTGTTCACATCTTCCATTTCTATAACTTCTTTTGGTCTATTTGGCGAAGTATATAACTGCTGAATTTCAACAGATGAAATGAAGACATCTCCATTTGAGCTTTCATAATAGCTGGGTGAATCACCAATTTCACCCATGAGGTCTCTATTTATAGTCGTAATTGACATTATGGAAGTTTCCAAAAGAGTATTTGGATTTGGGTCTATCCTATCTATTTGACTGATAGGCAACACATAATTTTTACGCATATGTATGAATGGGTTTACTGGAATATTTTCCAAACAATATGGAGCATTAACCTTGGTAATATCCTTTGCTGTGGATTTATCCTTACCCTCCATGTGATATAATTTGACCTCAATGTATTGAGATTCACATGTTTTTAATGGGGATTTATCACCATAAAATATCCATATTTGACCATTGAAACAATATTTGAGACATTAATGATATGATGAAGGGATAGCCGCATGCTGATGTAGCCAAGGTCTTCCACGAAAAATGTTTGAAGATGGGTCTTGAAGAAAAACCATGAAATCTAAATTGGATACAGGATCTCCAAACTGAGTTCTATGTTTGATATTGCCTAGAGGTTCTTGTTCATTTTTATCATATCTTTGCAACATCAGAGTAGAAGGAGATAAATTAGATTCGGTGAGACCCGTTCGATGATGTGTATGAATGGGGATGAGGTTGACTCCTGAACCATTATCAATGAATGCTCTTCGGATGTCTACATAATTGACCATTCCAGATAAATACAAAGGACTAATATATCCATGAACAACACCATCTTCATCTTCATCTGTGAAAGATATCACTGCATAGCATTCTGCAGGATTATTCTCTACATGGTAGACTTCATTTGCAAAAATTTTAGTTTTGAATTTATGAGTACTTGACAAAGACTTGAAGAGTGCCTCCCAAAGATCATTTGATATATTCAATGCATCCGGAATTGATAACCTGGTCAGTACTTTGGACAAATGCTTCAATACATCATATTTTTGTCCAAAGGTCTGCGTTTCCCTACAAGAACATGTGGTTTTGTAGGTTCCATAGAAGTTGATGCTTTGGAAGTAGACGCATCTTGTATCGGGGTAGGAGTTGGAAATACTCCTGGATTTGGAAGATTAGACCAACTAGGTCTATTTACTTTCTGATAGAAAGAAGGTGTAACCTCTAAATGATCCTCCAGAATAATTTTTCTAGGACTGAATATGCCTTGCATGGATGAACATTCTTGTTCTTATTGAACTCGCTGAAGGTCTCTGCCATGAGTTTCTGTCGTCTATAATGTACTAGCAGGGGTATAATTTGAATTGTGTCTTTTGGGATATCCATGTATTCCTCTATATCCCAGACCTCTGGAATTTCCTCTAATTCCTCTATTTGATATAGGGAATTCAGGCTCATCAACATCGAAACTATGACTATCATAAGGATCTATTGAGTGAATCATGTTAACAAGGCCAATGATCAACTCTTTGTCTGTTGAAAACTCTGCCTGATTAGCCAGTTTAGGCTGTGTCGTTTAGTGGGATGGTGCCCGTGGCATCGAAATAGAGGCCATAAAATCTGCAGTGTCAAAGATATCTTGGGCTTTTCTGTGATCTCATCTTCTTCTAATTACTCTTCATTCTTTGAATTATGTTGTTTCATTGAGGATTTTCCCTCTGATGAAGGGTGGTTTGCTGTGGAATTCATATTAGAAGACACAATTGGATTCTTCAATTGCACTCATAAAATGGAATGAGTTCGGTTTGACTGTTTTCTTGACCATCCAATCATAATAATTCTGCACATTTTTTCTTATGACTTCTTGTCACTCGCCTTCTTCCTCTGAATCTGTAGCAGTGACACAAGCTACCTGAGATAAAGAACCTTTTAATTTGACTTGTCCTGAGTCCACCAATTTTTTTGCTTGAGTTATTTTAAGAAAAAAACTCTAATGAATAATATGCCCCAACATCCCATGAAATGGGTAATAGTTGGGATGGTCTTCATCTCCTTCGTTTTTTGGCCTTTTGGTCCTTGGAAATTGAACCAAATTATTTTCCAGAGGCAAAATTAAGTAACCAGGAATTTTTTCATTTCGGAAAGAATAAAATTTTCTCTTTAACACCTCAAATTGTATATGTGTTTGATATCTTTGATCATATTGACGAAATGGAATTTGTTGTTGATGCTCATGAGGTGGATCCCTTCGAAAAGATGAAGGTTTTTAAGTGGATGTAGGTACAGGTGCTTGTTTAAGTGTAACTGTAGTAGTCTCTGCTCTACCCATTCTCCTTCCTGGAGCTGATGGAATTACACGAGTTATATCCTTAGTCTTCGTAAGAGAGTCTTCGATATGCTGAGCGATCGATGTAAGTTCTCAAAACCCCCCCCTGCATATTTCACAAGGATCACTAGTGTGTGTAATTTTTCATGCAAATTTGGCACACAGATTGAAAAAATTATTCTTGAGTGAGTCCAAATCTTAGGGAATATGTTAATCCCCTTCAGTGAGAAATTAAATATGAAAACCTTTCATTATCCGTTTTCATACAATTCGTATGATCAAAAACTGTTATCTATGGAAATGTTGAGCTGAATTGAAGAAGGAATATTTGGAAGAGATCCTCCAATCCGGTAATTGACCGCGACTACAAGCTTGTATACCAAACAAAAACAGGCCCTTCTAATGATTTTAAAAAACTCCTGAGCATAACTACTTACTTTTGCTGAGGGGTTCCCATCATAGGATCACAATGCGAAACAAAATGTGTTAAGTGTTGCTCTGGGTCTCCTGAACCACTAAATATTAGGAATGTGGTACTTGAAAAATTTGATGGTGAAGGAATTGCATCAACCCATTGAGGGTAAGATCCCTTTTCAGGTTGAATTTGAGCACGTTTTCTACACATATCTTCCAATAGAGATGATAATGACTAAATAGTAGTTATTAAATTTTGAGAAACATCTGGTTCAGATTGGACCTGAGTAGGTGAAATAACTGGAGCTTGGACATATGTGGTGGTTGGTACTACAACTAATGATAACATCATATGTTGTTGTTGTACCTGACCCATAGGATTAGACCTGTGAGGGTGTACTAATAAAGGATGATATTCTTTATCAATCTCAATAGCTACAACAAATTCCCTTGACTGATTGACTCCAAAATGATTAGGAGGAAGACTACCTTGAAGTAGTTTTTCATTCAACCTCCTTAATTCTTTTATTTCTTCCTCTTGTTATGAAAATATTTTCTATAGGTAGAGTGATTGACTTTCTCCAAAGGAAAGGTGGTATGCAACCTGATTCTTTCTTTTCCCCTTGTTGGACGCCATTAGGATAGGGTGAAGTTGATTATTTGAAGGAATAACTATATTCTAGGTAAGCATTTGATTTCGTGTACGACACCTTCTTCATTTGTGTCTGTGTGTACAACTTCTTGAGCATGAACCTCTTCATCTGATCCCTCTAAGTGCGCCTCATGTTCTAGAGGATCAGAAATAATGGGTTTGATGACACTAATTGATGCATAACACATTGCATCCCTTCTATCGTCATTTCTGCGAAACTGTCTTTTTCTATGTCCTTGATGAGACATTGCCTTTTATTGATTTGATCCCTTAGGAACTTCTTGAAGAACTATAACATGGAGGGAATCTTCTGCTAATTTGGCTCCGTGTTACTCTTGTGGCTTCTTCTAGAATCGATAGAATAATGACTTTATCTGAAAAAGAGATTGAGTATTTGAAAAAGTCCCTAGTCCATTGGAATGGGGTTGTTCCGGCTGTTTCTGCTCAACTCCTCGAATCCTATTTGTTGGTTCTAAGGGATGGGTTAAAAGAGTCCCCAGTCTGGAAATATTGGGTGGTTATTGAGATTCTATATCTAAGACTTTCATACTAGCTCTCATGATCTTGAAGACTTTAGTCCGGAAATTGGATATATAGATCAACAGACATCCACTCAAATAAACTGGATCAAATGAAGGCTGGATGATTTCTGACATTTCTGTCACATGATGATATGCTCTCTCTAAATGAGAACCATGTTCGATATTCTCATTTTCCGGATGTAAATGTAATTCACCATCTTATTCTTTTTATGCCTAACTTTTGGAAGAACTAGTTGAGGTATGTTCCTAAGCAAGCCATTGATTACAATCAAAGAAAATTGGTTGTGGCCGGCCATGGGAAATAACATTGCATGAGACCATTTTATGCGGGCTTTGTTGACTAGATTATACAGTGAAATGTAGTTCTCCATGAACAACCCATCCCATGATATGAATAATAGATGGGTCATTGGCAATTAATTGGTTCAACCTTTTTACTGCGCCAAGGCATGAACGCTGAAGGGCTCTCTGCTACTTTTCATCATTCAAATAGAAAGAAACTGAGAGAGTTGCTAATTCAATTTGGAGTTTAATCATCTATTATATTGACATGATTTTTATATTATTCATAA
The DNA here is from genome assembly GCA_963277665.1 of Viscum album. Taxonomy (NCBI): domain Eukaryota; kingdom Viridiplantae; phylum Streptophyta; class Magnoliopsida; order Santalales; family Viscaceae; genus Viscum; species Viscum album. Next base: position 961,632,263 of record OY728133.1, on the reverse strand, counting down.
GATAATATTTTATTTTCAACTAAAAAAGAGTTTTCCACATTTTAAGACGAATATCGTGAATACAATCTTCCATTAGCATCTCTCAAATGTCGTAATGAGAGTCATCCAAAGGCCAAAACATCAATGTAACTTCACCTATCGCTAGTTATTTTCTCATATTTAACATTTCCTCTTTATCATTCGATGAAGATTCTTCTACCTGATTAGAAAAGACTTGTTGCTTCTTTGTTGCTTCATCAGATTCCACAAGATTGGTATAGAATTAAGTTATCAAGCTAGAAGATGAATGACCTAGGGTTGGATCGGTGAATAACCTTTACCTTGTGCTATCTTCTGATTGAGATTGTATTTCACCAGCTAACGGTAATTCATCAGACATGACTGGATTCACATTTGCAAGTGCCTTATGATAAGATGTCTTTCTCATAACTACATTTTCCATTGGATCATTTTCCAGGAAATATGAATTACTACTATGGAGAGGACTTTCACAGCTAAATTCATCATCATGTGGTGGACCACCAAGTTCGGTTATAGCAAAAGATGAAACCTTTTGCTCCTTGATCTTCTTGCCACACAGAGGGTTCTTGTGGATCTCATCTGAAGTTGAAACTTCGAGATCGACCAAACTATCATGAAGAAATCCGTCATGAGGAAGTTTATGATGAAGTCTTTCAGAATTAATGTTCCCACTATTGCGAAATGAGAGAGTAGAATCTTGAATTCCAATAGATAATTGTCTAAGGGCTTCAAAAACTCTAGCGTCGAGCAAGGCCTTAATACACATTGGCTCTTGATTTCTTGATTGTGCTGGATGTGTCTTCTTCTTATATGAATTTTTACTCACATTAATAACCACATGTTGAAAAAAGTGGTTATTAGGGGCAGGTGTATGACCTTCTCAGGAGAAATAGTTAGGTTAGGCTGATTATATCCACTCAAATCAGGTGTATGTCCCTGACTTGGTTGTCCGTATATCATGGGAAAGTATGCCCCACAACCCTTGTGGACTGGACCATAGTTGTGTATCTATTCCAGAGTGATATGTTGATGTGTCACTCCACTGGTAGGGACAAATTTTCATTTCCTTCCCTGTGATGTTGTTGAAGTAGTTATAAAATTCTGATAGGCATCCAAGATATGAGCATGGATTTATTTCTTCCCTTTCACCATTATCAAAATTTTCATGGTGACTTCAACTGCCAGAATGTGAATATACATCCATTCCATGCTGGGAGTAGGTGTGTATTCATGCTCATGTCCCCCTTTTCCTATCCGTGAGTTCTGAGATTAAACATGTGTGGGGGCAGAGAGTTGATTCTTCTCCAAATTTGTCATCAGAGCTTTCTGACTGACTTCTCCGAGTGCTACCAAATGAGACTTTTGGCAGGCTTCATTAACATTGGAAGGTGTATGTGCATGCTGTGTATTCCTTGTCTTGTATGGTTGAGGATTTTCCTTCAATATTAGCAGACGATACTACTGACAGAAATGTTGATTTTAAAGAGGTGTATGTTCCTACTTATCAGTTGCCACCATATTAAATTAGCGACCTTCTATGGTTGTAGTCAGATGAGCCTGATGACAAGATGATGAGTTCTAAACTAGTGTATATGCCTGTCTATAATACTCTTCTGAAATTGCCTGGAAGGATTGGTATGTTGCTTTAAGATGAGTCTGTTGGGCAGTAACATCAGGATGGACGGGTGTATGTTCCCACTCATTGCTTGCAATCAAGTTGGCTTGATGGACTTCTCTTAAGTTGGAAGATGTAAGAACCTTCTCTATATTTACCAGATTTCTCCTCTGTCGATTCTTCGTGTAGACTTGGGTCTGAGGAACCTGAGCTGAACCCCTAAAGGTGATACCCACATCATGTTGAGGGTGCACTACTGCATGAGTCTGCCAGTGATTCATGATGGGAGCCCTCGAGAAGGACTCTTGTCTTCTTGAATAATGGCCATGAGTGACCTTCTCATTCACCGCCCCAGAATATTTGAGGGACAAGTGATATTGTTCTAGGGATAACAACCCGAAATGGTTGGAAATGGTGGTTGGCATCACCTGCTTCATGATCGTTGGACGTCATTGTACGGATAACTAGGGTGAATTATTGACTTGGAGGGCTTTTCGAGTGTCCTCTAGAGTCGGAATGGTAATGTGCTAATAGTATTCCTTAACAAGTGAATTTGATACCAACAATTGAAGAAGCCGAGTAGGTGATGTCGTCCTCAGAGAATACGAAGATGCAGCAGAAGGAGCGGCAGATGCATTCATAGCAGAGGTATTCACAGGTGTGAAATTTCAAGAAGGAATTTCTATAACGCAGAAGATCTTGGAAAAGAGTTCCAGTTTGATATAACAGACATAATCATGATATGTTTGACCACTACATATTTTGGATGAGCACATATGTTATTGATTTTTTTGTCCCTCTCATTGAGTTTTAAATAGTGGCCTAACAAATAAGTAAAACATCATTTTAACATGGTTAAGGATTCACTTCTGGTTCACCATTTTTTTCTTCCATCTGGAATTGGGGATGACGTCATTTGTTTAAGGATCAAAAATTCCAATCGTTTCCTAAAGGCTTTGTTCATAGAACCAGAAACATCCAATGATTCTATATCTATTTGGACCTACTTTCCAAAGGCAGGTGCTCATTAGTTGTGAACCGACGTGGTTTAAGTATTTGCATTGGTCGAGAGGATGGGAGGTCGGACTCATCAAACTTTTTTGGGTGGAATTATTGTCTACTTAGGGACTCTCTTTATAGATTTAAGTTATGTTCATGATTTTTTATTAAATTACCAAATATGAAAATGAGCATTCCTTTAGATCTGACACTCAATGATTTATATGTGTGAGATTTAGATAGTCTTTTATATGTATTTGATGTTCTTCATCGATAGAGAATCATCTGTATTTGTTAGATATTCATAGACAATGGTTTCCTTCGATACATTATTTAGAGATCTCTTGGTCATTATGATAACCATACTGGTTTTAAAACCACTCAGTGGGGCACTAGAAGTTTATTTTCATTCAAAATGACATGAATTATTTCATAGTCGGGATCGTACCCCCAGATGGGCTACCTATGTGTCCTTGTTTAGAAAGGAATCATAAACCACATAGTTCAAGTAAAGAAGTATGAGGTTTATGCATGATTTATGGACCAAATAAAGAAGTCATAATTAATTTTAAGCTCTAAGCTCACGTGAGTCATGATCGATGTGAGAAATAAGAGGTATCATAAAAATATGACGAATGTGCCATTAAAGATGCAATTATAATAAATGTTGTCGCGCTTATGTATGTATGACTGCCTAGATAGATTAGGATTGGGACTGACATCAGAGATGAAGCCCGCGAACAAGGTCCATAAATGTATATGTGCATTATGGATATTTGGATACTTAACATAGGACTTAATCCTAAGGAGGATGCCAAAATTATAGGGGACTTATAATTGGGTTTTATTCCAGAGAATGAATCCCAAATCAAAAGTAATTTATGACTGTGGATCACTCCTAAGGAGGATGACCAGGTTATGGGGAACTTAGGATTGGGGATTACTCTTAAAGAAGAGGCTCGAGTTTGAGATCTATGAATTTAGAGCATACTCTTGAGAAGGAGGCCCAAATTGGTGAACTTCTGACTAGCGCTTACTCCCGAAAAAGAGGCCCAGAATAAATAAATTAAGATTGTGGCTTACACCTGAAAAGTAGGCCCAAATTAGAATAACTTATGATTGGGGCTTATTCCTGAGAAGGAGGCCCATGAATAGGGGACTTGGGGTTTACTCTTAAGGAGGATCCCCAAGCTAAATAAAATTAAGACTAGGGCTTACTCATGAAAAGGAATCCCAAATTAAAGAAGCATATAATTGGGGCTTATTCTTTAGAAAGAGGTCAATGTATAGGGGACTTGGGGCTTACTCCTAAGGAGGATGCCCATGCTAAGGAAATTAATATGGGGGGTTACTCCTGAAATGGAGGCCAAAATTAAATATCCTCTCATCCTTAAATGATGAGGTTGAGTGAATGAAATCTCTAGTCATAGTTATATAAAGATATATAAATCAATAGGTTTTAATAGATGTTCAATATAATTCCTTTTGGATAAGGAATCCAACATAGGAAGCATTCCCAAAAATGGATTTGAAGAGGATAGGTGGATTTTAAGAAAAGTGTTGAATAGGCAGGACGATCTCCCAAAAAGAGTTAAGCGCGCATGTTTTGTTTGGGCGCGCTAGTCCTGGTCGTGCAAGTGTTCCTACACGGAACGGGTTTACCTGCGCAGCGGTCATCCCATATGGTAATATTTTGGCAAGGCATGGCTCTAGCTCATATTATTATCCCTAAAGTCTTGAAAAAAGTTGGCGCGCAGGTTCTCTTTGAAGGGATAAGGTGGCGCGTAGGTGTGACCATTTCCCTTAAGGGTTAAACACTTAGGCGTGCAGGTGTTGGTTAATTTCAAAGTTAGTCCCTGTTCCCCCTCTTTATATCATCCATTATAGGTAAGAAATTACCTTAGAAGTGTTCGGAAGACATCAAGAAGAGACCATGGTTCCGAGAGCTCAAATCTGACTCTTGGAATTTTTCATCCCCAAAATGGGGGGCCCACAAGGGTTATTTATATGCTACTGAAGTCCTTGGGAGAATATCAAAGAGGGTGCGCACATCACCTACGTGCCCAATTTGTGGCACACATTTATACTTGTACAACCATCAGGGAACTTGCGCGGCCCATTCTTAAAGAAATCCATGTTCATGCCATTACTGATTTTTGATGTTTCTTCAAAAGATGAATCACTTTGTGCTTAATGTATTTCCCTTTTCATTTTTTAGAGTCTGTGATGGAATGGAGCATCAAAAATCACAGAATATCCTAAATATAAAACAATCATGTCAATATATATCAAATGGAAGTACAAAATACACCACATGAAATAAATATGTGGAAAACAATGGAAATCTCACAGAATTGTATGTGAGATAAGAAATCCCTTACCTCATGTCCGACATGACTTTTTTGTTCCTTGTTCATCCGAAATAATAAACTAATGTTAATTTCTACTTTCATAAGAAACTTGTTTATGTTTATTATTCCTTTTATATCACTTATTACCATGTTATAAACATTATGAAATCATTTAAGTTAATAAATGTCATTTTGTAGATATTTGGTACTTAATTTAAAAATGAACACCTTATATTTACAAGTTGTCCATGTGGTCAAATATCCTTTCTATAAAGAATAATATTCATGATGTATATATCACATATATCATATATATCTAGAACATATATGTATTTATAATATTACATAACATTTAGAGGTATGAAATGAAATGCACTGTTCATCGAGATGGTAAGTTGTATGTAGCCATGAACACTACATGCATTTCTGTTTCATATTTTTATTGATTGGAAATGTAATGAAACATATTTATATTAATATTCCAGTATAATATCATATAGAATTTCAATAACCCTATCATTTATACTGCCCACGTATGGTATGAATGAGTCATATCACTTTGAGGGGTTTTATTATGCACTTCCTCAAATGAAATTATCGTGTTTACTCATAATGGAAACCAAAAAGGTATTCTATAAATTAAAAATAAAGAGGAATAACGAAAACATAACCATAATATATATCATATATAAATATAGTCCCATAATAATGCCCACCATATAAGGTGATAGATGATCATTGAACAATCATCGTTTCGTGAGACGTTAAGTTTCCATCTACAGAAACAATATGTTCTTAACCCATTAGATGGAGGTGTGTGTAAGTGTAGTTAGAATACATATCATAACAACATCCTAGTATATTTAGGATAATTTTTTTTGTTATAAAATAAAAAAATAAAAAGATTTTAGGGTTTGGAGATGTAAAATAATAGAAAATAATTTAAGAGAAATTATTACCTTTAATTTAGGTAAATCCCTTTTGTTTGAACAAAAATGACTTTTTGATGTGCCTTCTACCTATGGTAAGGATTCTAGGAGTAAGAGAGGGTTTTTGAGAGATTATTCAGGTAGGGTTTGGATGATACAAGTGGCTTGCGAGGTGTGAGAAATAAGTTATAAATGATGGCTTTTGATAAGGGGGAGAAGGGGTTCTTTAGGAAAGAGTGAAAATATTATTTTATTATATAATGTTTTTCATTTTCTAAAGGTCCAAAACTCCATAAGGTGGAAGATAATATGAATCATGTTCAAAATAAATTCCTCCAATATGAATTGGACAGGTTGTAGATTTTATTGTAATATTTATAATCATATATATTTAAATCATTTATTAATGAGGTAAATACTGCATCATTTTTGTGTCATAAATAATTTTTTTATATGATTTCTAAAAATTATAAAACAAAATATTGTGATGTAGGAAATAATTTTATCTTTCCAATGAATATTTTTAGTCTAAATGATAGCTTATGTACCCCCATGTAAAAAATTAATTTTCTAAAAGATATTTGTTTGTGTCATTTATGTCTTTTCTTTAAATTAATTAATATAAAGTGTCATTATCACTTCCATGTGGCACCATGGGATCCCAAAATCGACCCAATGATGCCCATGGACGTACATAACTCATCAAATGAGGTTAGGACACGTTTTAATGTAATTTTGTATTATTATAATATTCTTTTGACCTTGAATTACAATGTTTACCTTTAACCGTGGTAAATAAAAGTAAAAGTTACTATTTACCAAAAAACTATTTTTTATCTTATTGAACCACATATTACATAATAATAAAAACCATGTAATTCAGATTTCTGAAATTCAATTCATAGAAGCGGTAAAATTTCATTTAAATCAAAAAGTCATTTTTAACTACTACTTAATGGTTTCACTATTCATCAAAAATTGATGTTTTTTAGAAAATTACAAAAAACCAGTCTATGAAATATTTGATATTCTTAAATCAAAAATGATGTATATTTTACAAAATTCTAAAAACGTTTCATTAATTAATAAATAATAAATTCTCATTGACAATACAAATAGCGTGTTTTTAAGAAACAATATCTATCAAAAGATTCACACATGTCTATGCCCAATTTTAAAGTGAAATTTTTTTCAAAGACCATAATTGGATTAAATTGTAAAAATATAATCTATTTATACTTTAAGCCCATTTATAAATATAATATAACCATATATATAAATTTTATTAAAATGTAGTTTTTAATTAAAATACAGTATTTTTCACCATTCATAAAAAATGAATTTTATCAGAAAAATACAAAAACAAATTCCAAAATTAAATTTTGAAATCCTCATTCTAAAGAATAATTCTTTCTGGTCAAATGGAATATATAAAAGATACCAAAACTAGATTTAAATAGTGTTTTTTATTAAACGGCGTTAAATAAACCTTTCGATGTAACGTATGCTTAAATTTAGATTCAGTCACATTTTAATCCTCTAAAATTTGTTGGATAAATGTAAAAACATTTGACAAACATGTATAATCATATTTTAGATAGTTATGTTATTTCCCCCAATAAAACTTCTATGTGTTAACTACCATTAAAATATTAATATTATATTATTAGTATGCAACATATAATTTCATAAAAACCCATTATTTAATATCATGTATGCCATTGAACATAGATTCCCCTTTAAAGTAGAATTAATATTTAATTCACGAATATTAATAAATATGATAAATTTCAGGTTCTTTATTTACCTGGAATGTTACATAAAAAATAGATATTATACATTAATTATTATATACCTATGTATCATTTAATTTTCATTCCGTTAATATCACAACAAAATCGAAGCAGCATTAATGAGTATGTATGACCTACCCTCTCCATGAATGGTACATTTCATTAATTATCTCAAAATATTATGGATATTCTAAAAAATATATACTAAATATGTATGGTATTTCAATAATGATTAATATTTTGTATATAGAATTTTTTCCACAAGGATAATTTACATCAAAACAAATTCAACATGTTTATTTTCGACTCATGTACAGAATATCGACAAAATGCCTGATATGAACTTAAATATTTATGAAATTATTATTACAAGGAAATAAGTGATATAAAAGGAATAATATACCAAAAAAAATCTGGTGATAGTATAAAATAACCTAAATTTATTATTCCAGAACATAATGACTGTACGTGATGAGTCAGACTCAAGGCGTGGGACTTCATCTCAATATTCGTTAATTGGGGCATATTTTAATTCATACATGACCTATTTTATAAAATGTAAAATATATACATTGGACTTTTAATTTCATTCAAAACAAATATTTTTCTTTGAAGCATTTCATTTAATGTTAAACAGAATACTTTTACCATATTTGGTGACAACGACCTGTCTTCCACCGTATCCATTATTTGATGTTTCAATTCCTATATAATAGTTAATGTTTCTTAAAAGAAAAAGAAGCTTCGTATTCCCTTTTTTGGTGATTTTGTATTGAAAATGGATTTTAAATTGGTTTGGAATTTTCAATATATTTAAATGAATAATTTTTATTTTAAATGAAATTGTATGAGCAAAATGTTGATAATTGGGATCATTTATGTTTTATGATTATATAATGGTACATGGACATCTGATGGGTGGTACTATGTTGAACCAAATATGGGAGGTTACGTGATAAAAAAGACAAGTTGTATTGTGGTAAACCAATGATAGGTGGTTACATTATAACCTCCAATGCGTTGTACTTGGATGTAGACCGTATGGCTATTCCATTTTTAATAATGATATGTGTGGAATTAGTCCATATGGTTATTCCATTTATGTATGATTATGTCCCAAGTATCATTTTATATGTTATGGGTGATATCTATGGGTTTTAAGGTAATATTTTGGTTACTAAAGGGAAATAAACGGTCTTATATTCAGTTAATAGTATTTATATCTTCATAAAAGTGAAAGGTACTACTTTATAATAATTTATTCATGGTTTGCATATTTTGGAAAAGCTAACAGTTTTCCTTCATTGTTTATCCCTTACTACACATTTAATACTCAACCAATGTTTTTAAATGTTTTTCATCGGACTTAAAAGAAATTAGTATCAAGGGTGAGATCATGTAAAAATTATGATGTTTATGTGTAAGACAAAACTAGGTTTTGTTTAAAAGTTTTTGTTTTCTAAAAAAATATTATAGTGATTATAATTTTCTACTCTATATTAATCATATTGATGTGTATATGTTATGGCCCTATTCTCTTAATCACTAAACCTAAAAATATAATTTATGTGATTGAAAGAAAATTATTGACTTATCAGAAGAATAAATGATTTTTAAGGATGGGGCCTTATAGTTGGTATTATAAGTCAGTTTAGTTATCTTTGGGATTTAGAATACTGTTAATAGAATATCAAAAAAAAATTACTTTATGTCCAAATAGAAATTTTATTTCCTTTGAAGATTAGCATGTTACATCTTCTAATATATGTTTGTTCAGAATGGTTGCCCACAGAAGAAACATTTCATATCTTCTGGGATGTGATACAAAGGAGAATAAACTTCCAAATCAGTATCCTAAGATGATTGGAATTATAACTAAACAATTTGTTAAAGTAAGTGATCATTTGACATAGGAAATAATTTGTTCTGTTGTCCGTTCATGATATCCACTAATAGAACTATAGAGGAATATATCTATAGTGGAGCATTTCATAATTCAACATTTCCAACTAATCAGAGTATCAACTGACACCATGCAAAATGAATATTGGATTGATGAATTTTAAAATATTTCTGATCTAATGGAGTGTTCAGGAAATCAAAATGTTAGCCTTGTTGTTTATCATTTTTAAGGTGAAGACGATTTATGTTGGTCAATAGCTAAAAATATCAAAGGATGTGAAGCGATCGATATCATGGAATGGGATGAGTTTTAGAATATCTTCCACGAGAAATATTTTCATAATGTTGTTCGACATATGATTTAAATTAAAACCATATAATTGAGACAAAAGGAGGAAGATTTTTTGGATAGATATGGAGAACATTTCACCCATTTTTCATGGTACGTCCCAAATTTTATTCAAGATATTGACAATAAGATGACTTGGTTTTACTCATAATACCATGCTAATAACAATTTAAATATATTCCTATGAATGTTTTCTGAAGAATTGATAGTCATATTTATCAACTATTTCAATGTTTATTTTTTCTTATAATTAATATAAATATTTTATACTCATTATAAATAGTTAATACAATATAATCAATATAATATGATGTAATTATAGTTATCGTACAACCATTTTCAACCTTATTCCCTTCCAATGGAAAATAAAAACATCGCTCATGTGTATGTAAAACCTACTATTTCTACATAGCAGTGTAATTATTTTTTCATCACCACATTACTTCAAAGGTAATGAATATGAAACTATTGAATATATATATATATATATTTGTGTTTTTTATATTTATAATATAATTATTCTTCCATAAATATAATATTTCATTTTTCTTTTTACCCTTTCACCCTTCAAAAAATAATGTTGTCACTTTTGTGTACATCTAGACCACACCCTCAATGAGGGGATGTAAATATTTTATCATGTATTACATTAAATAATGACTTAAATATGTATATAATGAATATATATGTTATTTAGTTCATTATTATCATTTTTGGGATTAATGGGCTATGCATATACAAGGAAAGAATCAATCAAATCAGAACATATATGAAAAATGAAGAAGTTAACACCCAAAATGATTATCATAATGAAATATTATTAATCAATAGATATTGAAATGTAATTAGTGGATCATATTTGATGTTAAAACAATCTATATGGTTCTGATATTAAATTTTTATAAATAAAAAATATTATACATTATGCTAAACTAGCTTTTGAGGAATGATTAACTCGATTTATGGGATTTCTGTTACAATATTAGTTTACATCAAGATTGATTATACATTGATTTATGGGATTTATTTTTACCCATTTCATAATTTCTATAAAATATTAAAAATATTAGTTTCTTATCATTTTCTGAATATGGTATTTTTACCAAAGGATTGAATTAAATATTTGTTTTAAAGTACACCACAAAATGTGATTTTCACACTATCACAACTAATCATTTCATTGAATGTTCCATTACATGTTTCCAATGTTATTTTCAAGGAATCAAATTTTCTCAATATTTTGGGATTTTTTATTTAAAACAATATCAAAACAATAGTTTTTTTATTTAAAAAATGTATAATTTTTTTTTGAGAACATATTAATATATTTATTCTAACACGAAGTTATAGGTATGGTATTTAAAATACATTATTCCAATTTAATTTTCCAATGTATTTTTTCAAAAAAAAAATAATGAATCATAAATTTTCAATATTACTTGAATTATAATGGATTATACTTTATTTTTAGATTACCCATTTTCTAATGGTGATGATATTTATCACTATGCATTACTCATTATATATTATTTTATTCATTCCTCTCTATGTTATTAATATCATTGATTAATTCAGAATCATTTCTTGCTTTCGTTTTGTTTTAAATTTAATACCATTTCTATATATGGTATAAAATGAAGTAAACTTATCATGATATTTAGATCATTTATTCAGGAAATATTTTACTTATTTATTCATGAATCGATATTGATAATTGATTATTTATAATCGAGTTTGATTATTAATTGTATTGATCAAATTATAGTATGTGGAAAGTGAATAATATTATTGTAACTAGTCGGGACAAACTATAAATAGACTCTCTAATCATTGATAAGTCTCATCAGACAAATCATAAATAACATTATATTAGATGGGTATCTGTTTGACCCATACCCATTTATTAATAATGATATCATGGTAGATATGTCGTTCTAATGTGATTCCTGATTTCTTAGTCAAGAGATCATGGTCCTGAATGTATAGAATTTTTCATGTACATTTGTAAGGATGTCATTTCCATTATCCTTGTGATTGTAATGTTGATATTAATCATGTGTGTTCATTTAAATCATATGTTTTATTGAATGGATTATTTTTTAATTATTTACTCTGCAATATTGATTATGCTTTATTTACTCATGATAACATCAAATGTACATAACCCTTACTGATCATTTAATAGCTATTTTTTCATAACCTAGAATATAAATAAGGTTATTATGAATTATTTCAAGGAATAAATAATGATTATTATTCAATATTTTTATATTTCCAATGTAATGAAAGTATTATTTTTATAAATAGTTTTCCAAGACATATAAATGGATTGATCATAGATGGTGAGATTTGTTATATCGACTACCACTGTAATAAATTATGCACTAGATCTGGGTTACTATAGTCGGGGAATTAAAATATGACACCCAATAAACTGTTAGGTTAAGTAGTAACCTTATCAAAGAATCATTGGTGAGGGTCTAACCAAGTATGTAGTATTTTGGTTATGACATGGGTGTTTAGAGCCAAGGTGTTTCATCTGGTTTGGGGTTCAACCTGCAAGACATAGAGAACTAGAGAAGATGTGGTTCCCTTTACTATTATTGATATATAAATCCATTGGATAACACAATTACCCTTAGAAAAAAAAAATTACATGGGTTTATCCATTTAATATGGCATAGAATTGAGTGGAAAGAAATTAGATTACATTAATTGAATACCTCAGCATGGGGAATATCTGTGTTCTTTTTTCCATGGGTGTCCATTTTTAAGTATAAAATTATTTATTATATAACCCAATGAAATCTACTTATAGTTAAAATTGTTTTATTAGAGAACATGGAGGCTGAACATGAATGAAGGTTCATACAAGTCCATAGAGGAAGACATCACAGGTGACCAAATGGTTCAATAGAAAAAGATCTTTGTGTAGGAATTGGTAATCTTGAGAACCTGTGGAGGCCAACAAAAATTAACGTGGGAATGATCTAGTAACCTAGGAAATGTGACTTGGGAATAATCCCAGGGACCTAGGTGAAGGGAATTGGGTTTATGCTCATTGTGAATGTGTGAAGATTTCACCTAAGAATATTACCAAAGATTGGAGAAACTCTATTCAATATCATATTACCATAACTTTTGACCTATATATACATTTTTCATCTATGAGTAGTGAAATAGATGTTTTTAATAAACAATAATTCCATATATATATATAATTTTATTATAGATATTTTAGTTAATGTCTATAATGTTTTTAGAATACCATAAAAACAGGTTCAATGATTTCTTCCCTCTTTTTTGTTACCAATTGAATAAATACATAGACTATAACTGGTGAGAGGTTTTCCACACAACATCACCAAAATGGAACATATTTTTCAGTAATCCTTATCCATTTTTGTGTTATTAATAATGAAGTAAATGGAAATCCCATTTAATTATTTATCATATTCAAAGAGAAATTTATATTCATATATTAATTGTGTTGTCTGGTTGAGTGTCATATATGCAGTTCTATAGGAACATTTATCATGCAGATTTTTTAGTTACCAAAATTATAACATATTGTTTTAACTATATATATTCATATTCTACCACTCTATCATTTTATATTATAATTCATCTAATACCTTTCATTAATGCTTAAATGTAAATAACAAACCCTTATTTTTCTAATAAAACAATCATTGTAATTTCATTTACCAATATCCACTTCAATTCCTCAAATATGTTTTAAATTTATTTTTTACCCATAAATTTGTCTCTTTTAAATATTAAATTTGTAGATATTTTAGATAATTGAGCAACATTGTAAATGAAACATTCAAAATAAATGACTAATAAAATAAATCTACATATATAATATACTTTTGTGTGTCTTAAGAAATCATTGAAAACCATAGTTTTTTAAAAGTTCTACATATATTTCATATTTTAAAATAATATACCAATGGAAATAAATTTTTTATAGGTAAAACACATACATAATATAATTCCAATATAACTCCCATTTCCTCATATTTTAAGAAAATATAATAAATTGTAAATTCCTCGTAACTCGAAGAATATTCAACGGTAATATTGATATAAACCTACATAAATTTATGAGGAATAACCTTGAAAAATATATTAATTAAATTAATAGATTTTAAGGGTTCATATTTTAACCTAAATGACATTATTATGTACTCATAATTACCCAACCTCATAAGGAAATTTGAAATTTTTTATACCATAATTCATAATAATTAGATGAAGCTACCAATAATGAAGATAAATAATTGATAATTATTGTACCCCTTATTACTAATCAAGTTTTTTAACAATATGTGTTAATTCATTTTTTATTTATAGTTATACAATTGATTACCCCATACTGAATACATAGCCACATTAGATCATTATTATTCATTAAAAATAAACATTGTAATCTCTTTGGTGAGTAAATTGGAATAATTTTTTATATTTTTCTTATAAATCCTTTATCTTCTTTATTCAGCTAATTCTACTAGAGTCATTATATATGGTGGAATTAATATAGTATCTTCACATGTGGTAAAATTAATATAAATTAAACTTATTGATTATACATAAATATTTGTAACTCATTTGTAATGACATAAAATATTTCTTGTATATGTGTTTTGAAATGTATTCTTAAAATATATTACTTCTTCATACACTCATTAATTTACAAATTTAGAAATGATTTAACTAATATAATCTACCTGGGTGGTTCTTTAGAATGTTTTTGTAATGAAATATCCCCTCGAAAAATAATTATATATATACCAACCAAAAAAATTCTTACATCATTCCCTATATAAAAAAATGTTACCTTATAATTTATTTGCAAGCGCATCCTCAAAATAATACCAAAATCCACATTTTATATGAAATTATATTTTAAAATTGACAACCCCCATGAAATATAATTTGAATAGCCTTGTATATTGTTACTGAAATCAGAGATGAACTTAGTTTTATATCATATTAATATTTACTTAAATTATCATGGGTGATTGAACAGTCATTTAATATATTTTGAAATAAAATACTGTGATTATTTAAAAGAAAATAATATATTAACTATATTTGTGTTTATATTTTGGGTTTTTTTCAAAAAATATGGAGCATAATGTTATATCAATATAACATTAAAATTTCATCCTTGATCTTCAGTATAGTTCTTGGTAAGATTCCCTTTACACTATGGGTATTGTTCAGAATAATTTCTTATAACTTTATAATTGAAACATTTTATGAGAGTCACATCTCACATGAAATTATAGTAATGATTTTTGGAGCCCTCCTTACAATATTTAAATAACACACCCACGCCTTTTAGAAATCCATTGGGAATTTATTCTTGTAATTGTTATTTATAAATAACTATATTATTTCTATCTTTATTTTTTATTACACTTTCAATTTGTTTATACCAATAATTTTATTCACTAATATCCATTTTTGGACTCTATAACATTTTTCACTACTACATATACAATGATTCATTTTAATACAATAATGACTGTAAAAGGATTGTTTTTACTCAATCAATGTAGGGATAAATCCTACAACTTTGATTATATAAATAATATATATAATTAATTTATAAAAATATGATGGTATACTTATAAAAATGAAAAATTTCTTCTTCTTTTTATGATAAAAAATGAAACAATTGTCTTCTAATCTATGATCATTTATCCTGAAGAAATTACTATTCAAATAAAATCACCTTAAATATATTAAACTATATGTTTTAAATCGTCACCTCAATCTTAGAATTTTGAATCGTGGGACACCATTTTTATTTATATTATATTAAATAATAATGAACCTTTAAATATTTTATTTATATGAATATTCAAATTTCTAAATGGTATTCTCCGGAGACATCAAGCTTTTCACTTCCACGAAAATATTTGTGTCAACTCATTTTGACAGAGGTTGTTATCTAATTAAGAATTATTATGTAGTTGATACAAGTTGAGGGTAAATTAGTTTCTATATTAAGGAAATTTTAATTTTCATAACCATGTTATCTACATAAGAATGATAATAATTTTAGTACTACAAACACTATATTTATTACCTTTCTCTTTCATATAATTTCTATATTCACCTCGGTTGTCCATGAGGTTTTCATTTCTTCTAGCATGGTCCATTATCTATTAAATGTCATAATTTAATTATTAATACTATAAACATAAAGAAATATGATAAAATTATTTTTATATCAAGTATTCTTAAAATAAAAACCTATTTATTTTACATAGAATTCTTATAAAAACCATTATAGAATATTTACTATAATATTTTGTGGGTTTACCATAATAACTATATTATTTTAAATATAATTCCAAAGGGTTTTAATATATTCCTTATAAAACAAACTATAATAGTTTTATCATTGTTTATCCTTATATGGTGATTATTTATTACAAATAAGTAATATTACTTTAAAGTTTACATAGAATAAAAAATTTAAAATCATTCAATTGATATTTTCCTAAATATCATTTCTAATTGTAAAAAATACATCAAAAAAATATATTATAATAATCATTAATTTTATTTTATTATTTGATCATACATAATAATATTATTAAATATAATAGTAAATGTGGAAATAATACAATTTTGTGAGATCATTAAATAAAGGGTAAAATATATTGTACACATTAAACCATGATAATCATATTATTAAAGTAAAATATAATCAAAATTGAGTTATTTAAAAGAATAAATTGACATATTATAGTAAATTCAATATTTTGGATATTATAAGTAACTAACAACCAAATTATAGTAATGTATATTTCTATACATTATACAGAAACATTCAAGGTCTTATGACATGATATCATATATCATATGTAAGTATTCACCCATTAACCTAATAATGACTTGTGTTTTGACCTATATTACTTTAAAACCATTCTATGAATATTTATCAATCCAGGTGTTGACTTGGGGCATGATTTCTTGGTCCATAGAGCCTCATCATGGGGATACTAAAAATATTAAATATATTTTGTCACACATGCACATTTTCTATTGAAACATGGAATAAATCCCAAGTATATTCTTAGATCTAGATTATAAGACCATGGATGAGTTTATAACAATGAGTTTACCCAAGGTGTCACAATGTATTTGTTAGCGCTGAGTTTTCGGAAAGAGTTGAGTTTGATGTTGGGTGTTAAATGAGGAGTTATCAATTTGATGAAAATAAATTTTTAACCCATTTTCCCTTAACTCTCCAAGTTGGTGCACATTAAACAATAATAGGTGAACCCCTATCCACTCCCATATTGAATAAATGGTGAATTGAGTCCAAATCAAGGAAATTAGGTGTCGCTGATCACCATTTGTGATGTTGATCATCATCACATTGATGATCAGCATCTTCTGGGCATTGTTTTGGACCTGAAGCATCATTGTTTGGCCAAGAGGTAGGTGGATGTGAGTTTTAGTCCCAATACCCATTATTATTCATTTTTTACGATTATAGAGCCTTATGACAGTTGATAATTATCCATTAAAGGTTCATTTGTAGATTTTAGGGGAATCATGGTTGAATCGGGTGACTCACATTTAAATTCCCATCAAAATTCCTATTTCCACGGCGTGTAAATCGGTGATACACGACACTTATTCTTCAAATTCATAGAATATGATTTTTGGGTAACTAAACTAAATGTTCTATGGTTAGACATCTTTTAGTTACACTATACCATGTGGGCATAGGGCATTTTTATGGTAGTAATGTGATAGTACATGGACATGAAAAGGTACACATCCAAGTACATGGGAACGGAGTTCTGGAAACAGGACTAGGAAAATGACTTTCCAAGTGGAAATTTATCCTGGACACATCATGTACTATGAGGGACACACCTGGTGGGAGACACAACTGGTAGATCCTTGTGATTGAAGAACATGAAAAGGGTCACAATGAGGAAGGGCATGCCATGTATAGAACACTCACACACTGTGTGAAAAAGAATTTCAATACAATTCCTGAAAAAATGGGACATGGATAACTTCATGGGCAGGGTCACATACTGTGTGGTCTACTTTTAACATCATGTACATTCAATAGATATTCTTGAGATATTCCCCCATGACTATATCTTTCTCTAGAAATAGGATTCATGCATACGACATGCCTATAAAAACTGAGTTTCCATGTATAACATGATGGCGGCCTCCAATTGGTCCTGAAAGATACAATGTGTTGTTTTTGGAGAATTAAAATATAGTAAAAGTGTTTAACAATATATAGTGATTATAATGGATCACTAGGTTGATGTTAAGGTCAAAAACCTTCCTTTTCATATCCAGATTTGAGTTACATGGACTCTATGAGATATTAGAGTGGATCTCCCCTATTGTGTCAAGTCATATGTTCCCTACTAGTGGTTCTGTTTCTATGTGAGATATGATGAGTTTGATTCCCTACACAGTTGTTCTTGAATAATTCTGCAGATCAGTTTGTTTATTATAGAGATATTTCAGGAAAGTTTCTCTAATGTGGCATTACGTTGTGGGTTTACATTGCCTTTATGGTTTGTTATAAATAGGACTCCCCACATTGTTGGTGTTGTTTCTATACCAATGGGGAATTTCATCCGGGTTCATTACTTCCCTAATGTATTAGGGTGTGGGTTCCCCATATCATTCTTTTTATTGAAGACCACACTCCCCTAACAAGTTTGGGTGTAGTTCCTCCCTAATAATTGGATAAATAGAGTAGGTACTCCACTTATAGACTGGGGTTGTGTATTATATCTATGAATTCATTAATCCTATGTCATTTCATGGATCAGGTCCTCCCTATGAGATTTATATTTAGAGTGAGTACTCCCCTATCATGTCTGAGTTTAGTTCCTCTAACCTTTGTGTCAGAACTCCTCTTTCGATCTAGGGTGTGGGCGCTCTATATATATTATTATTTTATAGTTGGTACACCATATCATACTATATAGTGTTTACTCTAATCTAGGGTCAGAAATACCATTTCCTATGAGGGTGAGGATCCCTTAAAGAGATCATACTTGTAGATTTTTACTCCCCTATCATATTTGTGTATAGTTCCTATAGCCACAGATTGGTACCCCCAGTTGTGAAAGGGTTTGGGTCCTCTATCCATAGAGTTTTATTACCCTATATTATCAGTGTGTGGGTCCTCTATTTTTTTATTAGTACTCGCATATCATACCAGGTTATGGGTCTTCATCTATGGAGTTGTATTCCCTTGTATTCAAGTTGTAGTGGTAATTGGGTCCTCCATTGGAGTCAATGATCCCTCAGTTGTGGATCACAGTTATGAGCAATAGGATCATCCACTAGATACATGAGATAACTTGTTAAGAGTTACTTATATCTCAATTTAGTGAGGTGTGTGATAGTCCATACATGTGGGATAGAGGTTTCACATGATAGTTTGGACCTAGTACTCTCTTAGTTGTAGGGAATTGGTGAGCTAAGGGTCCCTATGTTATCTCTCATAACAGAGGATACACATAGTGTATATTCTAGATTCGCAATTCCTCAAATGTTCATAGTGGTAATGTGTGTTCCTCTGTTCCTGGGTTCCTCTTACATTGTATTGGAAATAACGTAATGATTATGAGACCTCTATTGAGGGGCACTATAGTTGATCCTAGTAATATGTTCTCAATTGTGTGTGTTCTATTAGATGAACCATCAGGTATGGTAGTGATTTTATTGGTGGAGTTTCACTGTTGAAATGGTATAATCATGGATGACTGTGCACATGGAGTTTGTTCACCTAGTTATTCGTTAACATTTAATGAATCTAATATAATCCTATAGTTGTCTATGGGGTTAGAACCGCATGAGACATGGTGTCTGAGACAAGTATTTATTGGTGTTTTTTGGAGTCATTTTGGTTTTTCTATATGTATATCCTAGAACCCCCTATAGATTGCATTGAATATTCATGTATAGAAAAGGGTGGTTCAATGTGGAGTTTATCTATTATTTGGGTAATCTCTATCTAGGTTGAGAAGAAAATTTCCTTTTAGTATCTCCCTTTTCATTTAGTTTTTTTGGGGATCTAATCGGGTATATCTACACTCATCCTTGCATGGAATTTTCTCACATGTTTTTTCTTGTACAAACTACAATACAGTTGAAGAATTCCTTGAAAGACCCTCTGAAGGAATACCTTGTAGATTTTGATTGATAGAGTTGTCTATCGGAGCACGGAGGTAGATATTTCCAAGAATTACATTTTTTAGTGACCCATTTCTTATGAGGAGGATGGATGATATTACAGTTATTAATGGGAGTGAGATTTTCAATTTTTTCATTCAATACATTCATTGTACTCAGGTTTGGCATAAATGTATCCATGCATTTTATTTTATATCTTTTTATATGTCTTCACTTCTTCATATAGGTTTTGTTGATTTCATTCATATGGTTACCTTAGAAAAGTCCTCAATTTTTTGTGATATTACTACTCGGCAATAGTTTCAATCACTTTTCATATTTGAGGCGGTCTTGGGGAGTTTCATCTCATGCCTCCATGGTATGAATCGTGTAAAAGTGTTATCATATGGGGTTCCACATTGGGGACCACAGTTTCCTAATAATTGGTCGGGTTTCAGAGTGATAGTTTTAAAGTGTTTCAAGTTCATCTATGAGGCCAAAGACATCAAAGTTGGCATTTTAGTTGACAAATGAATTCACTGGAAATCTGGTAATATTCTTTTTCAATCAATACATTTAGGCACTGGTCACTGGTAAATTTTGGTATATGCATCATATAGGACTGGGAAGTGGATTTTGTTTCCTTCTTGATTCAGATCCCCATATATTCTCGTTGATTGTGGAGTGTATTAATTTTTTTTCAGGATTGCACCATGATGAAAATCAAATAGGGTTCCACTATGATATTGTTATATAGATAAATTCCATGATAAGGCTTTAGTGAAGGGTACTGGTTCTGAAGAATTACATCTCGGAGGTCTTCCAGTTGAGCCACCACTTGGGTAGCATCTGGTTGTGACAGCAGTTCTGAATGAGGATGCACACATGCTGGGTTCAAGACATGAGTTCTAGAGGAAGAAGTATCTGGTGCATCAGTTTGATCCATACCCTAATAATGTTTTTGAATGTATTGTGGCACTCACACATGTTTCCGACCATTTGAGGACACCTACCAATCATATGGTGGTAGTAGTGGTGAACCTTCTATAGTATTTGGTCACTCAATGATGGAGTTTGATGGGGAAGACCCACAATGAGGCACCACTCACTTGGATAGAGTTTTGTCAGTCCTTTAGGAAAGTTTTTAACGAGTCCACATTGAGATCAATGCATATCTTGGGGATTCTGTTGTTTCGGTAGGGTAGATTTACTATGGAATAATAGTCGACAAGGATCACAATATATTCTTTATACTCCCTAGATATGTTTAGAGACCCATTCTTTAGAGGTTAGGTCTTTTATTAGGGTCTCTGTAGAGATTTAAAATCATTTGTGGTCTCTATATGCCTTACCTATCATGTAGGGTTACTAGAGTGAGCTCTAGTATTAGAGAGATTCTTAGTGGATGGATGGTAATATGTGGATTGCAGTGGTGGTCACAGGGAAAATCCATCTTCAGTAGCTCAAACTCATTAGTAGACAGGATCACGCTACCATAAGTATACACATGCCCATACTCAAATGCATTGTCCTGTAGTACAAGAGCCACACAGAGGATCTAGTCAGACACAATAAAGGTGGTGGTATACTTGAGATGCTTTATGAAATCATACTAGATATTTTACGGCACACCATACTACTATGATGGAGATGATTGATGGAATTTTTTGATAGAGGATGCTTTTTAGATCAAGGGGTTATGTATGATGGTATATGTGGTGGAAGACTTGGGAGAGTAGTAAGAGGTGGAAGATGGTTCAAACTGTTTCCTCCACCACCCCCAAGTGGTGAAATCCAGGTTCAAGGAGATATAGGATGGGGTCGAGGAAAGATTTAGGCTATAGATTCCTTTGACCCAGAGGAACCAAGGATAAATAAAGTAAATTTTTTGTCCTTTATAACATCGGAATAAGTAATTTATAGACTTTTTTGGGAGGTAATATTTTCATTATACTTCATTATCATTGTTTAACTATGCTGATGCTGGGAATATCTATAACCTTGTGTGGGTCATGTTGACATTGATTTGGACTCATGAGGAAGAGGGACACTATCTCAACTAAGATTTGTTTTTTGATGTGATCATAAATCATGATGGTGAGTAATTTATACCCAAGTGGGATAGTTTTTCGGTGTGTTTTTGGAGTTCCATTAACTTGGATGTTTAGGTTGAGGTTATAAACAAGAGTGTTAGATTAGGTATTGACATTAGCAGTGGATATTTTCCTCTTTACTCATATGATTGGAAGCCATGGTGGAGGGAGATACTTAATTAGAACAGTTTTGTATAGCTGTGTTAGACCATATGATGTTTCAGTTGTATATGCTGGTTTCCATCCATCCATACTCAACTGGGATACCACTAGTTAATGTGTAATTTTTTTCTTTATCAATCTATGTTACAGTTGTAAGATCCTAGATGAAATTCATGGTAAGGCCTAGTGTTTACCCTCAGGTAGCCATGTTTTGTTTATTGGGAACCTCACATTATCGATTTCAACATGGCATCAAATAAAATTGAGGAGGTATTGTTCCATTTCATTCAAGGGTGGATGTGAAATATGGGGTTGTGTCAGTATCTACATCAAGTTAGCGAGGTGGTATACCACTAGATCATATGATTTCATATGGACCATGTTTCATGGTGGTTTTCATCTACTGTAGCTAAAGAGGCATGTTCCCTCTTGTGGCATGATGTTTACCAGGTTTGAGTTGGACATGGTTGTAATTTGAACTTTGTGGTTCTCCTGGGCATGTGCTTGTTAGCAACACGGGATCCATTGGCTGCATGTTGTCAAGGGAGATTCATTAGAGATATTTGTTTCGTTCATTTATACCTTCGATTTCACCGTTGGGGGACGAAAAACCTAAATTTACGGAAAATTTAATGACTTGTGTTTTGAACTTTATTAATGTGGAATCATTCTAAGATAAATTTGGAATCCAGTAATTGTGTTGTTTCAGGATTTTGTATCCCATAGATCCTCAGCGTGTGGATACTAAAAATATTAAATATATTTTTCACACATGTACAATTTATCATGAAACATGGAATAACTCCCAGTCAGAGTCTCAAATCGAAATTCTAAGACCACAGTTGAGTTCAGAACTTTTTGTTTACCCTAGGTGGAAAATAAAATTTGTTAGCACCATGTTTTTGGTCGGAGGAGAGTTGGTATTGTGCTGTTAAATGAGGAGTTATTAATTTAATGAAATTAAATTAGTATAAAATTCTTTTCCCGCCCCCATCCCTTGGGTGAAAATGAAACAAGGATATGGGAAGTCATCCCCTCTCCTCTATTGAAATGATACTTAACCAAGGCCAAATCGAGAAAAAAAGGTGTCATTGATCCTTGTTTATGATGAAAACTACCATTAGATTGAGGAGTAACACGATCTGATAATAAATTTTTACCCAAATCTTTAGCGCATCACCACGAGGTATGACCATTTTAGTTTTAGTCCAAATCTCCATTCTTCATTATTTTAATATTTTAGTTCCCTAATATGATTACAACATTTACCTTCTTGGTCAATATATAGTTTAGGGGGTATTTAAGGGGAATCCGGCAACTGATATGAAAATTCCTGTTCAAATTCCCATTTACATTGAAATAATATTATGGGTCATTCCAAGTGTTATTCCCATTTGGGGGAGATTAATTATGGGGACTAATCTTTGTGTACCAGGGATACATGTAATGTAGTAACCCAATGTCATGTGACTAGAGGACATGTCCATGGTAGTTGTGTGACATTATTTGGTTGTGTAATTGTACATGACTAAAGTACACAAGAATGGTGTACTGGACGAGGGGATGGAAAAAAGACAAGGAAAAGTGATTGTTTATTCTATACACATCGTGTAGCATGGGGTACAAGCCATGTGGGAGACACAACTGGTTGATCCCTTTGGAGGAAGAACAAAGTCGAGGTCCTGGAGAGGCAGGTCATATTGTGTATAGACTATATATGTCATGTACACCTACATGGGCATCCATACCATGAAAAGAGGAGATACAACACGTTGTGTGGCTATGTTCACTAGTTTTGGGGTCCCTAGGCCATGTAGGGTACTTTCTATGGGATCCTCTCGAGATCATACACCTTGTATGTCTTCTTCTCCAATAATCAGATTTAGGCATGCATGTAGACTATAATAAGTATTTTTAAACATAGAACATGGTGGTGTCATCCATTTAGACCTGTGGAATATGATGTGGAATGATTTGAGAATGTTGTAGTATTAATAGTTCTTAATGTTGTGTAGGGATAATAATGGATCACCATTTTGACATCACCTTCAGCACCTGATCCTATCAACTCATTATGTGGGTTCCCTATAATCATTAGGCTAGTAGAGAGATTCTCCTCTAATTAATAATGGAATGAGTATTCTACCCATGGTATTTTTTGATGCAATTTTTAATGAGTGTGACTCCCTTTTCAAAAATGCTTGTCCGATGAAGGAAATTTCTGTGGTTCATAGAGATAGATACTAGGATTGGTCCCCCATGTGGCATCTAGGCAAGATTTTCTCTTACCTACATGATTTGTTAGAAATGAGACTTTCCACTTAATAAGTTTGGGTTCTATAACCATGGGGTAGTTATTTTAGGGTCATTATTCCCCAAATGGATCAAGGAGTGGGTTCCTTGTATCGTTCTTGTAGTTGGATACAGTGCCCTTCTACCATGTTTGGCTGTGGGTCCTCCATAATCATTTTCCAGATAGAGTAGGTATTTCCCTATAGGACCAGGGTGAAGGGATATTGTATTGGGAGTTAGTAATCCCCTTATGTGTCATGGTGCAGGTTCTCCATAGGAGATGTATAGGTAGAGTGAGTAATCCCCTATTGTGTCAAGGGGTGGGTCATATATCCTTAGAGTATGAATGAACCTATTTTTACAAGGTACGTTTCCTCCATCTGTTTTTTTTTTCAGTAGAGTCTGTCCTCATGATTCATAACTGGGAGCATGTCCTCTTACTTGGGGATTGTACACCCATGTTGTTTTAGGGTGTGATTCCATTATAGGGATTGTACTGGTTGAGTGGTATACCCCTATCATATCAGGGTTTAGGTCCTCTAGCCACATTGTTGTGCCCCCTATCATTATATGGTGTGGTTACTCTATCAATGTATTTTTTCTCCCATATTGTATCAGTGGGATGTCCTCTATCATTTTATTGGTACTCCAATGTCATACTAGGTTACAAGTCCTAATCTATGGGGTCGTACTCCCCTGTTATCGAGTATCAATGGGGAGAGGGTCTACCACTATATTCAGAGTTCCCTTATCTGTGGACCATAGTTATGAGGATTGGAAACCTCACCTAGTTTTATGTGATAAATTATTAAGATATAATTCTCTCTTGATGGATTGATGTGTGGTCCACTCTATAAAAGAGTGATAGATGATTCGTGGGTTGATTTAGAGCTAGTACTCCCTCATCTCCAGGGCAGTGATAAGGTGAGGGTACATCTATTCTCTCGCATTAGAGAGGATTCATGTTGTTCATAGTCTGGGGAAATACTCCCTAGACTATGTGAAGTGGTGAGGGGAAGACCTCTCTGCATGGGTTTCTTTTTCCTTGAACTGGGATTATGGTAGTGATTATGAGACATCTTCATGTGGAGCACAAGAGTTAGTCCTATTGAGTTTTTTTTGATGGAGCATGTTATCTTGGGCATGCCATCAGGGATTTTTGAGATCTTCCTAATATAGTGTATCTCTTTGATAGTACAATCTGGAATGGATGAGTCCATGAAGTGTATTCTACTAATTATCTATTACCTTTAGATCATCATGAAAAATCATGCAGATTTCTGTGAGGTAAGAAATTTAAAATACTTAGAGTCTGATATGATTATTCCTATGAGTTTTTGGGAGTCTGTGTGTTGTTATCATGTGTTTAGGCTGACACCCTTTGTGGACTGAGTTGACTGGTCATGTATATCTGATGATAGTTTGATATATATTATCTCAATCCACTGGTTACTTATGGATATGTTGAGAAGATTTTTTCCTTTCAGTTTCTCCCTATTCATTTGTGCTTTTGGGGGTCTTATTGAGTATTTTTATACTCACCACTACATGAATTTTCTTACACTTGTTGTGTCTTATTCAGACCATAGGTCTTTCGTTGGAGTACCAAGAGGACACAAGGAAGGCCGATATTAGTGGGCAAGACCATCTGAGGTTTTTTCCAGAGCTAGGCGAGGATCTTTCCATTAGTTACATTTGATAGTGATCCCCTTATTTTGAATATTTTCGACACTTTTACTATTTTTAGTGGGTGTGTGTTGTTTACTTATTGTCATTCAGTAAATTTGTATTAATCTTGTTTAGGATAGATGGATGCATAAATTTTATTTTAAAGATTTTTATATATTTTTACTTCTACATCGATGTGTTTTTTGGAGTGTGTGTACTGGTACAATATGAAAATGCCTCCCATTTATGTGATTTTTCTACTCGGCCCTTGTCCCCAGCACATGTCCTATTGCAGAAAGGATTGGGGAGTTGTGGGTTAGGCCTCATTGGGTCAAGTCAAGAAATACTATAAATATAATCCAATGAAAATTAAAAGTGATGAAAAATCCATATATTTTAAAAATGGAAAGACTATGTTTTATATTTCACGATATATATAACATTGTGCATATATGAACTAAGGAATGTTATTATTTAATTGTGATGGTTATAACATATCAATTTAAATATAAATAATTAATATTATTAATGAAATTTTTACATATGTAATGTTCATAAAAATTTAAAAATAATTAATGAATTAATTTTAAATATTCACTCATGTTTTTAGTTGTGATTTTATTCTTCAAAAATGTATTTTCCTAAAAAAATGGGTTTTCATTCTTTTTATGAATGAATAATATTATTAATTTTTAAAAATTTTGGAAATTAAATATGATAAAATTAAAATTACTTTTAAATAATAGTATCATGATTTAATTTGGGTGAAATTTTGACATTTATTTGGAAAATATTGGGTTTTTTCGTGAATAGTGAAAATTACCAATTTTTTTAAAAATTATTTATTTTCAATAACTTAATTAATTTTAAAGTAACATTATTCCCTAAATATTTTTTCATATTAAATATGAATTATTAATTTATTATTAATACACTTCTATAATTTTCATTCAACTTTATTATTATTATAGAAGAAGTTTATTTTTTGGATAAAAATATAAATTTTCTAAAAACTGTTTTAAAGTGCATAATGTTTCTCCTTTTTATATAATTAAAATAATCATTAATGGTCAATGTTTAATATTAAATTAATATGTTATATATTATTATATATTAATTTATTTTCATAAAATGATAATAATTAGTCATAGTGTTAATATAAATTCATATTTTTCTTTAAAAATACACTTATGGAAAACCCACTTTTTCGCTGGTTCTATGGGTTTTTTTAATTTAATATTTAGAATTAAGTGATTTTAATTTGGTTAAAAAATTTAGATATTGGGATCTATAACATCAAAATTGATTATTATGTAAATTTTTATTTTTATGCAAAAAAATAACCATGGTTAATAAAGTTTTACAATAGAATAAGAAAAATAATGAAAAATCCTAAAGAAGAAAGGCAACATATATAAGTAACTCAAAAATAAAATATTAAATGGTTTTTTGATATTTTTATAAACCTTAAACGTAATAAAAAAATATTAATTAACTACTTCATTCATTTTAATTAATTACAATCAATTATGGTTGTCTTTAAATATAAAATAATCATTATTTAATCAATTATAACCACCCATCCTTAAGTATAAATAGCACTACTCACAACCCCGTATCAGAAAAATACATGAACAATTTAGAATTTATTATAAAATTATCCTCCCCACTCACTCCATTCACATATTCATATGGTCTCACACAAATACCAATTCTAATTTATTTAATGGACCCTTCAAAGATGTGATATTAAAGAGGTAACTTTTCAAAACCACCTCTCTTAATTTTTTTTTACTTTTCATCATTTTCATAGGGTTATTCATCCATAAAAATAATAATTATAGTTAAATTTATATAATATAATTTTATATTTAAAATTTAATATCTTATATCCATTAATTTTCCTGCCTACTATTATTCAATGAAATTAATCCATTGTCTGAATTATATAGGTTAACCGTCTTTGTGGATAATTATTTACTATTTTCCATTATTTCCATTATATATGGTCATAATAGAATTTGTGTGGTTATGAAATATTTTAAAAATTATATTATAACTTATATCATGTTATGTAATCTAATATATTTACATAATATTAAATAAAACAAAACTATTTTTTTATTGTCTAAAACATGCCCAAATAAATTAAACATTTATCATTAAAATTTTTATCATATGAATCATCCCCAAAAAATGACAAATTATATATGGAACCATTTATAAATAATTAATTGCATTAATAAAATTTCATTAGTCATCAATATTACTACTCCCATTTTATAAGAACATCCATAGTTATGCTCAAGTGATTCGATCGTGAAACCATGAAATGAATGTTATGAAGACCATGAAATTGAAAATTATATGTCAAAAAAAGGAACCTAAATGTAATAAATAAAGTAATAATAAATAAAATATATATTAAAAAATTATTTAATTAATGAATCTAATTTAATTATCCTTGGCTTTAAGAACACATGCATTACAAATTCTAAGACATGGTAGGGGACCCTCTACTCCTCACTTTTATATTTAATTCAAGTACCTTATTTATTTTATTCATTTGATTTAATATTTTTACAGATGTTATATGATTTTACAAATACCTATTTACATCCTTTTAATGATAATATTATATGAGAAACCTTTTTCTCCCATTAATCTATTTATAATTCATTAAGAACTGCTGATATTTTTCTAAAAGGGACTTCATCTCAATTTCAATCTGTTGAGTAATATTTTGATGTTATAAACATATATTCATTTATGATGTGTATATACATCCCTATAGACATAATATATAATTAATTTATATATTATCATGATATTTAATTTTTTTTGTTTCATGACTCATAAGATTTAACTAATTACAAAGTGGAAAATTAAATTCTTGACATAGTTTCCTTTTATTAGGTTAAATATCTTCTTATTGTTCATGTCATTCTATAATTATGTTTGAGATTAATTTTTATTATCTCATGATTTTTACCCAGTTTTTTTATGTGGATTTAAAGATGATACACATGCCTAATTAATTTGATTAACCCTCATTTCAATGGTATGATATTTGTAAGGGGTATTTTGATTTCCAAAATAGATTTGAGTTTCACAATTATTTTTTAATGAAAACATGAATGAAAAAAAACCAAATTGTATTCATAATATGGGACATGATAAATATGAATGAGAAATTGGTATTCCTAGATAGAATTAGGTGACCCTAATATAGATTATATGATGTGCTAGTTGAGATAGTGTTTGGTGATCTAATTACATCTTATACATGGGTGGACCAGATAGTATCAAGTGATCGTGTAACATCTTATATGATGGGGTGGTCCAAATTTCACTAGGTGATCCTCTTTCAAATTATGTAATGTGGTATCAAAACTAGAACATTGATTCATTAGGTATTTATTATATTTGAATTAGGCTATATTTTTATTCCAATTATAAGGGTTTTGAAATGAATTTACGAATGTTTTAATCAATGTTTTGAAAAAGGGTATAAATTTGACTATTATGAGTTTTAAGGATATAATTTGAGATAAAAGTTTGTATTTTTAAATGAAAATGGTTTATTTTTTTAGTTAAATTATAAATTATACTAAGGTAAATATTTCATGTTCTTTTCATTTTTTCTCAACAATAATGGTTTCCATTATTTTTTGTCTCTTAATCAGGTTTTTGTGCCCACCTAATGTTTTAAAAAATAAATGGGTTTGAGGAGGAGTAGAGAAAAGGATTATGTCATGATAAAACTTTTAATAAATGCTCATGAATTGAAACCTTGTTTTATTTCAATGTTTTTTGCTTGGTGGAAAAAATATGATGTTGGGTATACGTTTCCACTTCTAATGTGTGAGTTTATTATGTAATCATTAGTCAAATTTATCAAAAACTCTACACATAAACGATCTTAGGGAATTTATTAATGAGAATCCTTGTTTAAAAGAAGTATAATATGTAATTTTTATATTTGGGTCATTATAGTTTGTATTAGAGGCCATTTTCGCTAAATTTAAATGTTAGGATGTTATTTATCTATAACATAACGGTCATATATAATTACAATAGTTATCGTGGTAGGGATATTCATTGTTATTTTAGATAAATTTAATGAGTTTGGGATAAAATTAAATAGGATATATTAGTGTTTATATTCTTCCTTTGATATTATATTGTTATTTAATTCATATGATAACACTAACATTTTTTGTTTTAATATATAGATTGATCCTATTGGCACCAATGTAACAATGGATGTGATGGAAAAAGTTTCTGTTGTATGAATGTGAAACTGTCTAAAATGAAATTTATAATGAGAAATATTCGGGTTATTTCAAATAAGTTATATGGAGTGATGATTATCCTCTTATACCTTGGGGGATTTTTTAAAGCCTCAAATATGTTAGAAATGAAGTTTTGTAGATGTTCAAGTGACAATAATAATAAAGTTAAATATATTCAATGACCATTGTGTCAATAATGTGGAAATAATCACATATTAAAATTTATTGACATGATTGGAAGATGTTTTAATCATTTTAAAGGATGTCATAAAGAAATAAAATGCTATGGAAACAACGAAGCATCCAGTTAACTCCAAGATGGGGAAATAAGTTTTTCCCCAAATTACATATTGAATGATTTATATGTGTGGAGTATAGTTATTATAATCATAAATGTCCCAGGAATAAGGAATAAAAAATGGGATGAAAAGGGCCTTATGGATAATTTTTTATTCATACATAATTATATTAAATTAAATATAACGAAATTATAAATGAAATATGAATGTTGCAAATAATTTCTTGACTCTTGTTTTGATATTGTTGAATTTTTGGACAAAATTCATATTTTTTTCTATATGATGAAATTATTAAGGAATATGAAGGAAAATAAGGGTAAAGGGATTATGGGTAATTTTGAATGATTACGATTACTAAATTTAAGATAATCAATAGTTTTTTATATTGAAGGCTGATGATATGTTTAAATGTATTAATACTCTTTAAATGATGGGAGTACATTGGGAGACATTTATTGAGTTTTAGTTATATATAACCCCTAATTTTATCATTTTAATGGATTATAATTTCAATTAGTGGAAATAATATTAAATGTATGGTTAACCATTAGGTTTTATTTAACTTTTATTACCATGTAATTAAAGGTTATTAAATTATTTTGGTGCAAAATAAAATGTACGATAAAAAAATCATGTTTAAAAAAATTATTTAATGTTGAATATATTAAAGTCATTTTTTGTATGATTCTATAGTTTATTTTTTAAGGATTATATTATAAATGTTTTATAAAAAATATAACCTCCAAGATGGGTGACAAACCATCAATTTCTTCATGGTCATAGGGATTAAACCCCAAACTGAAAGGTGATAAGGGTGTATCGCATACCACTGGCTTACATGATGTCTAAGTTAGTAGGAAAATTATTCAATTTATTTAAACTATATAATGGAATATGTTTATGAAAATTTTTGGATCATATGTTTCATAGTATTGATAACAATGGGATTGAAAATTGATTTGGTAATTAATTGATCAATGTTATTTCAAAATACCTTCACTATTTTAGGAACCATATATAATTATGGTAAATTGAATACTGTGGAATATTATATAATGAATAAAAGATGATTTATATTTTAAAAAAATATATTATTTTTTGGTTTTTTATGATTATTTAGTTTATTTTTGGAAATGATAATCATTTATTAAATATTATGATATTTGGGTATTTAATTTTTTAATACGAGACATTAAGAGTGATTGATTTTTTTTGTCATAAATATTATATTGTTCTTAGAAGACTATGAGATAAAATCCTTAATATTTTTATGTTTCATTCTTATTATAAAATAATTTTTTAGTAATTTTAATTTTTATTATTTGATAAATTATATATGTTGAACTTGGGATATTACTAATTAATTATGGATATTAAAGTATACTTCTTCATATAAAGATTTATTATTTCTGGGTTATAATTTTATCGATTACTAAACATTTTTTTTGGATAATGTCATATTTGAGGATCAATATATAATTATTCCTTTTTTGGATTTTCATTATCATTATAAGTTGATACTGATGTTTTTGGTTTGAAAAATTGATCAGGAATACTCATCGTTTAGAAGAATGTTTAGATTATAGTGGAAATTGATAAAAGGGTGAATTTATAGTTTTCCATTAAGAATATTTATTTATGTTTTTGTCTAAGAATAAAAATAAATCTTCAATTCAAGATAAATGATTTCTAAATAAATAAGTTATTGGTTTAATTTTTATATATTTAAATGAATGGCCTTTTAACCCATGATAGATTTAAATGTTTTTTTATAACTTTATCAAAACCTTGTTTTATATCAATCTCTATAATTTATTGAGTGTTGTAATATTCTTCCACTTCCATGTTTAGCTATTGGGTAATGTTTTATGTTTTATTCTAGATGATCTTTAAACTTTTCCATTCACAATTATCAAGTGGATGTTTTATCAATCATTTTTATTATATGTGACTTTAAAAACAGTTTTTTGAAAAGTCAACCCAATTTTTATTAGAAAAGTGTTAAAATTGAACGGTCAAAATTTATTTATATGGGGTAAATTTTAACATCAAAATAATTTTAAAAATTATTGACTATGTAGGTTATGTACAAGATATTTAACACCAATCTTAAATGAACAATGAAATATTATTCATTTAATATGACCATTGTAACTGACCCATTAAATTGATCGGAAGGAGATTTATTGAAGACAACGAAAAATATATAGATTTCATACTCATTAATAATTTTTTAATTAATTATTTGTATATAATCATCCATATTTTTAGTAATTTAATTTTATTATTAAAAAATAAATTTTCTAAACAAATGTCTTCCATTTTTTAATGAGTGAATATTACAATTATTCAGTCAAACATTAAAAAATGGATTTCATAATATTAGATAAATTTTTTTAATAATAATATAATTTTATAAATTCTGTGAAATTCTGGAAATTCACAAAAAATATTGGGTTTTTAGTGAATAGTGAAAAATATTGATTTTATTGTAAAAATAAAATTTAATTTTAAAAATAAAACAATTTAAAAGTAAAATAATTTTTTTAATATATTTTCAAATAAAATAAGTTTTATTTATTTATATTTCATCCACATAAATTATTTTTAAGGAACATTACATTTTATTTTATAATATTTTTTTTTTAATAATGATATATTTCTAAAAACCGTTTTGAAGTATATAATGTTTATCCTTTCTAGTTAATTAATATAATACCATATGGGGAATTTTTAAATGAATTTAATATATTTTATATCATTAAATATTATGTTATTTTCAAACAATGATAATTATTAGTCATAGAGTTAATGTAAAATCGATTATTCTTTTAAAAGTATACTTCTTGAAATCCTCCATTTTGTCACTTCTACAATTTTTTTATATTTAATTTTTCTAAATTTTTATGTTTAATATTGTATAATGAATTATATATTTTTAATTGTAAGTTATAAATAAGGTATTAATTTAATTTTTACTTTTATGAGTAAAAATGTTATTGTTTTAAAAAAATATTTACCACAATATTTGGAAAATAATTTAATAGGTTAATGTAAAAAGGTAAAATGGTAAAATATCTAAAAAATAAAACATTAAATGGTAGTATGATGTTTTTATACAGATTAATAACACCTTAAATGATAAATTTTCTACCAAATTACTTACAATTAATTCTTCCAAAATGTAGTTGTCTTTAAATATAAAATAATCATTATTTAATAACTGAAAACCACCCCTCCGTAAGTAAAAATACCTCTCATCACCACCAGTTATCATAGAAATACTTTAAAATTTTATGGTTTATAAAATCCTTTTCATCCCCAATCTCCCCACAAAATGTTCTTCTTGTCTCACCCTAATATAAAATCTACGTTCTTTAGGTGATATTTTAATGAAGTGATATTCAAGGGGAAACATTATCAAACCACCTCTCTTAATTTCATTTCTTTTTACACATTATCCCCACCAAATTAAAAGAAATATGAATAATAATTACAGTATCATGTATATAATTTAACATTATTTTTATAATTTAATATCTTATATCCATTAAATTTATCACCTCTCTTATTCAAAGAATCAAAACGAATGTCCAAATTATTGCAGTTAACCCTATATGGGGATAATGAATTATCATTTTCCATTACCACCTTAAAGTATGGTTATAAAAGTATTATTATTGTTATGTAATATTTTATTAAGTATATAAAAACATATTTCATTTTCTTTAAACTAATATATATACATAATATTAAATAATAAAAACTTGTTAGGGGTTTTTGGAAGAACCAAGAAAATAAACTAAACATTTATCATTAACACGTTATCAAATTAATCATCATCATAAGAGAAATAAAAATGATATATATGAAAATTTATAATATTTTAATTTTTATATTACCATTTCATTATACTTAAGGATTATTATTCCCATTTTACTAGAAATTCCTTAATTATAATCAAGTTAACTGATCTTGAATGCAAGAAAAAAATTCTCCCAGAATAATGAAATTGTATATTAAAAATCATTGAAATTTCCATAACGGTAAATAATATGATAATAATAAATTAAAAAAATATTAAAAAAATAATTTATCAACTAATTAATGAATATAATTTTATTATCTACGACATTAATATCTAGTGAAGAATACATTTTATGATTAGATAGGGGACCCTCTTCCTTCTCTCACTTCTTTTCTATTTAAGAACCTTCTTTATCTTATGAATTTTATTTCCAGTTTTTTGATGTTTTATGATTTTTGACATCCGTATTACTATCCTTTTTATGTTAAAATTATGAGAGATAAATGTTTATCCCATTAAGCCAATTTATGAATATTTAAGTGCTGCTAATATGATGTCGAAAGGGACTTCCTCTCAATTCCCTTCTGTTGAGGAATATTTTGATATTATACACATAAATTATTTTATGGAGTCTATATATATAAAAATTGAAATATTATATCATTTATTTAACTATTATCAATATATTTAATTTTTTTTCATTACCCATGTGATTAAAATTATTACAAATTAGTTAAGAAAATTCATAACACATTTTTCATTATTTCTGTTGAATATATAATTAATTGATTATTTCATGTTAAAATTATGTGTGAAATGAATTTTTATTATCATATCTTTCATATAAACTTTTTTAAAGTTTATTTAAATTAAATATAGATAAAAATTCATTTAATTCAAGACAACTTCAATAATAAGATATTTGTAAAGGGTATTTTGATATCCAAAAGTGATTTGAGTTTTTCAAATATTTTATGATGAAAAATTTCAAGAATAATAAAATATTGTATTTATAATATAATACTTGATAATCATACAAGAAAAATGGGTGTTCCTAAATAGTTTCTGGAAGATCGTTATAGCTTATACGATGAGGTTTCTCAAATAGATTCAAGTGATCTTGTTGCACTTTATACGATGTAGTATCCTAGATAGCATTTGTTGAGCCTGTTACAACTTATATGATGTGGAGGGGAAGATATATTTTGGTGATCCAAATATAGCTTATATGACGGGGTGTCTCAAATAGTTATCCAATGCATTCATTAATGAATATATTGGAATTCGGTCATATAGTTATAATAATTAAAATGGTTTTGTAAGGGCTTTATGAATGTGATGCTCTATATTCCCAAAGAGGTTATTAACAAGATTAAAATGGGTTTTATGGATTTTTTATATAAAACATTATTTATTTTAATATTAAAATGATTTAATTTTTTATCTAAATGAACATTTAGATAAAGATTAATATTTAATAATTTTTTTTTATTTTTTATTGGACTAATGGTTTTATTTCATTTGGGTACCTCAAAAATAATTTTGTACTCACCCCATGTTTTAAAATATTTCTCATATGATTTAAGGAATAGTATAGAAAAAGATGATATCAAGATGAAAATTTTCATGATTGAACATGAATAGAAATCATTTTTTATTTTGATGATTTTTTGGGAAAAATGGATACTGGGTAAAAGTGCCCATTTTTAATTTATGGGTTAACTATGTAAGAGTTTATCTTAATTGTCTAAAACTATAAACCAAAACAAATCCTCAGGAATATAATAATGAGAATTATAGTTCAAAATCACTAGATTATTTAATGTTTAAGGCTAGGTCCTGAAACATTTACAAAATGTATATATAATTTTTGGAACCCACATTATATATATAACATTTATTATATTTTATTTTGGAATAAAATTAAATATATAATTACATTTAAAATATTCAATAATGAACATCTTATATATAGTAGGAATATTATTACATAATATTGGTGCTTGATGATTCTATTCAATTTGACTGGGTGAAATGTATCATAGATAAACTAATAAAATATAGACATAATTATATATATCTCTCTATTTAATTTATAATTTAATTTAGTTGATTTTAGAAAATAAATAGTGAAAATATATTGGGGTATTGTTATGTAACCACTGGTATAATATTAATGATAGTGAGGATATGATTCCCATGTTGGAATTTATATTAAAAAATTTTAC
The DNA here is from genome assembly GCA_963277665.1 of Viscum album. Lineage (NCBI taxonomy): Eukaryota > Viridiplantae > Streptophyta > Magnoliopsida > Santalales > Viscaceae > Viscum > Viscum album. Next base: position 961,595,265 of record OY728133.1, on the reverse strand, counting down.
ATCGACTATTATGTAACTCGCATATATGGGAAATTAAGTTAACTAAAAAATAAACCGTTTTATCTAGTCGTGGTAGCATATTGAGAAACCACCACATGATTTCTATAGTTATTCATTGATTCACCTATGAATATCTTTTTGAATTCATAAGACACTACACAAAATATTGTCAAACCCCACTATAGAGTTTGAAACGTCATGTTTGGAAGTGTTTTATCTACCACCACCAACACGTTAGTATTTTCATCCCTTGGGTTATGGGGTATTAATCACAAGATCCAAACCTTAGATTTATTATATATATATATATATATGTGTGTGTGTGTGTGTTAAAATAATCATCCACCTAATGTCTAGTTTATTGATCAATGAATCAACCTTCATAAACACTTATAATTAATATCACAAGAGAAAATCACATAAATAAAGTCCCATAAAAAATATATATAAACATCCTAGTAATGATATGTAATAAAATATAAATAATTAAATATGATGAATAAGTATATTATTAGATACTTTTGATTATTGTATTCCAACTTCTATCATATCATGTGTACTATTACAACATCATCTCTCTTTGTGAACTCTCTTCCATAGTTCATCTCTTCAAATCATTACCACTGTGGGCTTTTACACTTCCAAACAACATTATATGAACAAGAAAATCTACACATATACCAAACCTGTATATTCTTTCTTAAAATACTGATCACTATTCATGTGGAATTTTCCATTTTGGTGATATTTTTTTATTAATAGTAGAAGGATTGAGGTGATCTCTATATTATCTTACATTGAAATTATAGATTACTATGTTTTTAATCCCCTTTCTAATATCTTCATGATCAAGCTATATATGTTCCAACTATAGGAACATTAACAAATTTAGATATTAGTTATTGTGTAAGGATTAATTTTTCATTAGATTTATGTAGGTGGGAATCATGTATTTATGCATTCAGTAGTAGGTGTGAGATTTTCCTCTCCTCCCAAAAATATAAAAACTCTTATATAATATTATTATTCCGGATAAATTCATTAGGTATAGTTTATGTGGATTATTTTGAATGATTAATATTTTTCTAACGATTTTTATTTGAAATTTATGTGTTTTATAATATAAAATTTTTATATTGGATATATCGTTCTTTTTTAGTTCAAAATCAAATTATTACATAAATTCCTAAATATCATAAATGTTATATTTGCATTCTTTTGATTAGAGTATTATAACATGATATAGTTATGAATTTTCATTTGATGATAGTCAAATATGTCAATTTTCAATAATAGTTACATACAAATATCCATTGTATTCGGTGAAAAGAAAAATCATATCAACATAACAAGATGGGTATCATTGGGTATGATACTCTAAAATCCCTATTCATTAATACTAATATTTTTTTCCATATTGATTGATAATACTATATGAATACTAAACGTCCCACAAAATTAATAGTGATTCATAGATACATGATAATATTTCAATATTATAGTGTATGACATCAAAATTAGTACCACTAAACTATTTTTATAGGGGATAATATATCCATTCCTTGGGTTTTAAACGCATGTAGTCTGCCAATATGTGATATTTGTACTGGGATATTTGTATCACAACTTGAAACATGATGTTTTAACCTTATTTGATGTGTCATAAAAAGTTCCATAGAATTTTCACAATCTAAACATCGTATTTCATTTAGTTTCCAATGCTTTAGTTGTCTCTAAAACCAATGAACATCCAAATATAGAATACTTTATTATTTATATACATTCTCATTTTCAATATTTTGTGGATTGTCTTATTTACATTACACCTTCATAGCATTGAATCATTAATTATTTATAAAAAAATAAATTAAATACCAAATTAATAATAATCCAAATAAATTCTAATTTCTAAATTTATTTCTAAAATTACATTATATAAGATTTATTCATTGATAATAAAATAAAAAATTCATTCATATTCCAGCTCAATCCCTTTCCCCAGACATATCATTTTCACTCTCAACAAAAGACTAATTTTATTTATAGAATTAAAATGCCTAAATACCATAATTTTATAAGATAAAAATAAACTAATTAATTTATAATTGAAAATAAGCATTCCAAATATATTAATCAAAGTCATTATTTCAATTTATATTCAATTATTTTTATGATAATTTTGTCATTATGTATTATATGTGTTTGGATACCTTATGTTTAATTTCTAATAAATTTATATATTCAACATGAATTTGTTTTCCTTATAATTCTCATATTTAATCTTGAAACATTCCATATGTTTGCATCATCTTAGATTGTGTCAACACCAAAATAATATTCAAATAAGATTATGAGAAAATTTATTATAACATACTAAATAATGGAATCATAAAAATATCAATGAATTCACTTGGGTAGTGTGGGTTTATATTTTTATCTATGTTAATATAACTCGTTTTCATTATTTTCCTACCATGAATTAACATGACTATCTTGTTTTATAACATTTTATTTTCATCCCATTTATGTTCATAAATGATCATGATTATGTAGAGCCTTGTAGTACTCTATTGGTCATTGTCTTATAATTTTTATTCAATTTAGAAAACTATTGACTTAATCTATTAACTATTATTGTATATGTTCTATTCTTACTCATTTAATATAGACTAAAAATTTTCTTAGAACAATTTAAGAAGATATATCATTCCATACACTAGTGTATTATCGTGTAATTTTTTTTGTGGGATTTTTTTCCTTAATGATTTATTCTTATAAATGTTTAACAATAACTCAATATAAATTATGAATTGGATAATAATATAATATTTATAATGAAAATAATACCCATATAATATAAAAAATAATAATTTAGTAACATTAATAATGAAAGAATAATTAATAATTTTCTTATATTTTTTGCCTTTAGGATAAATATTTTACTATTATTTAAATTTTGAAATATTTTTTTGTGTTATTCAATTAAAAATTATTTTTTAAAAGTAGAAATGGAAACAAAAAAAATTAATTTTAATAATAATAAAAAGATATTAATGGTCACTTGAAAGTGAAAACGGTCATTTATAGTACATATAAATTTGTTTAATATTGGGTACAAACTATAGAGATTTGTGTTTTTGTAAAATTGGAGTTTGGAATATTTTAAACGAAATGGGGAAATGATGTGGAATATTTTTCAATTTGACACAGGGATATTGTGTATGATGAAAATTATCAAATTACTAAATACGATTTAACTGCCAAATATATAACCTATAATAGATATTATTTCACTTGAATATGAAATTGAATAGATAGAGAAAATCAACTATATGAATTATTTTAGGGAGTGTTTTCAGAAACTACCACTTGATGCCCCAATAGCAATTTTGATTCACCCAATAAACTAATAATAAAATTTTCAATCATTATATATTATAGTGTCATACCTCATCTCATATAATGAATTCATTAGATGTTCAGTTTTGTATGTGATTCTAATAACCATTTAGAAATTATGTTTAATTATATATAAGAAAAATAATCCATACTGTCTGACGCCAATTTCAAAAAATGAACTATCACGATGGTAATAGAATTATAAACCAATATCAAGTTTAGTAAGTACTTTGTTTATGGGAAATATATCAATATTTGTAGTAACTTTCAATTAAATAAATAACAGAAAATATTTAAAAATAAATTCTATAGTGAATATATATAAACAAAATAGGCTGTATGTGAGAGAAAATATAATTTAAAAAATTGATAAAATAATAATAATATGATTATTAGATATCTCCACAAATCTAATGTGTTCCCTATTTACATATGTTGTCTTTATGATGTCTTTTCATCAATTACTTTTGGCAGAACACATCCCCAGTGTGATTCTCCCATTCCCTTAAAAATTTTATAGGTGGTAACTTTTAAAAATATTATTTTTCACAATCATCACACATAGAAGTACAAATTAGTTACCACATTGAATATGTAATTTGGATGATATTTTTACATAGTTAATGAACGATTTAAGATAATATCTAGTTTATCTCCCCTAAGAGACATAGCATTAAATGACTTGGATCCTCATTTTTTTTACTCCATGATTAACAAAAAAATGTCCTTTTATTGATAAAATTTCCCAATTTTGTTTTTAAATTTTTTTATAGATTATTTTTTCCTCTAGTGCATGATTGTATGCTTTATGTGTTTAGTTCTATATAAAAACCTATGAAAAATTTATCTTCTCTCATAGATGAATACTATTTTATCAAATATTGTTCTCCATTATAGAATTATTACGGATTGTTTAATTATATTATGTTGATAATTTATTATTGTTAAAAAGGTATTGAACTACATTAAAAGTTTTATTTTACAAAAATATATCTTAATAATGATACAGTTATTCAATAGTTCAATAATAATTTATTTTCATAGAAACATTGAAGAAATTATATGGTTGATCTCGGTTTATTTTTATCACTAATTCCAGTAAAATTAATTTTTAAATAAAAATTTGATTATCCTCATTGATATTAGTTATGATATAAAATGATATCCATGTTTCCATTAAATTTAACCACTAATTTACATTGTTTTCTACTACAATGATAGGATTCATGGGGTATGATACTCCTTTTACTATTACCTTTCACACCAATATGGACATATAATATATATTTATAGGAATACATTGATAGTCTTCATCATAATCAACTACAAAAATCCTTAGGGGTATATTATGATATCTCAAAGTTGTAGGGTATAATATTGTTATAAAAACTAATAGGTGGTGGTGGTAGGACACAATTTCACTTTTTCAATTATTATTTTTATTATCATATCCCATTGATATGTGAGAGTTATGTTGGTTATCCAAGGACATGATGATGTTTCACTTCTTAATATTATCATGGGAAACAATACATAATTGTTTATGATTTTGTTTACAAATTAATTTATTATATAATACTATAATCATGAACAAAATTCCAAAATCGATAAATAAAAAACACTTTATTAATTATATCTAAGTTTATTTTAAATTCTTTTTATTCCCATATTGTGTTATTTTCATATTTACAACATCACCACAAATAAATTAAACTATGAAAATTTTAATCAAACATGGTCTTAATAATTATATAATAATATTATCATTTGTGGAAGCTTTTACATGTATTGTTATGATTATAATTACATATCAAATATATTAAATTATAATAAATTAATGAAATAAAAAATCATATTTAATAAATTTTTCAGGGAAAATTTAGTCTATTTTACAGGGAATCGGTTTTCTTACAATGTTTTCACATATGGAATAATGTAATATACAAACATGTTAACAATTTTATGAAATAAATGGAATTTTATGAATACAGTGATAAATACACTAACATTTGAATAATAAATTATAATATTTTCATAGTGTATGGTAGGGGATGAAATCAATATATATATATATATAATTTTATAAAGGATCATAGGTAATAACCTGAAATTTAAGTAAATAAATGTTCTTTTAAATATTATATTGTTCAATATCATTCATCACAAACATTAAAATGAAGGCCAATATACATTATTAAATAAAATAATAAATTTAAAATATAATTATAATACCATAATATATATATATATATTTTATATAAGGTATTATAATTCTTTAAAATATAATTTTTTAAGAAATAATATTAAAAATACATACTGTTTACGAAGGTAAATTTTAATAAAATTATGTTATCTTTATATTTATTATTTTTATTAAATATTAAATAAATATTTTTTAAAATTAGATTTTAATAAAAAAATTAGATTCTCAAATTTACTTAGTATGTATTTTCAAGAATATTATGAAAATAGTTTTTTTTTGTTGAAAAATCATTTTTTATGAAAATAATAATGTTCATAAAAATATCATTATATAAGAGTGACCTAAAAGTTTATACAACAATTTAAGTTATAAAATAGAAAACTATGCAATAAAATTATTAAATTTAAAATATTATACTAACTTATAAAATCCATTTTATATATTTCAAAAACATAATTAAAAGGTTATTTTAATAAAAAATATAATATTTATATTTTCATAGAAATAATTAATATTTTTTTAATATTAATTGAAAAATTGATTTTAAGGTAATATAACCTTTTTTTAAATATATCATTTAATATAATGATGATCGGTAACCACCAAAAATTTTGCATATGCATATGTTTAATGTTAAAAACCCTCATTACAAAAACAATTTTTTTGTGTTGTGTGTATTTAACTTAAAATGATCATTTCTCGTATTTATAAAATGAATTATGTTAAATAAACCTGGACTCCAAATCATTATGTGTTAATTTTTTAATAAGTATATAATAATATTTTAAGTAATAAAATAATTTAGATGACTAATACGTAATTAATAATAATAATTTTTTAAACGACTTATCTAATGTAGATCAAATTTTCCTTAGATAAATTGACCATTACACCTTCCTAAAACCATTTTGTTAGTTTTAATGTCATTCCCATATCTCTCACCTAAAATACCCCACCTAAATCACCTAAATATCATGTATATCTATTATTACCCCTTACATACCAATCTTTTCTATTGAAAAGTATTTCTTCCTCAGATATAATATGGTAATCACTTACACCCATTTAATAATAAACTTATATTTAAATATTTTCATAAAACCTTCCTAATTTTCCTCTATATGAAAATCTTATGCACTCTTTAATTTTCATATTCACCATAAATTAACATATTTCCTTCAAATCTAACTCTTTCTTCATGTTGAATATTAAGGTCTCTATGTATGTTATATAACATTCATAATGTTTTTTTCTAATTACATCCTTTAAAAATCATCCATATATATAGTATAATGCTAAAATAATCTTAAATATTTTGTTTAGATGTTTTTATAAGAATTGTACAATAATTTCTAATTCACATCCATATACTAATAAAAAAAGAATCATCGTTAGTGTGTGTGCACAGATTATCGCCTCCACAACGTGACACCATTATTATTTTAATCCCCGAAATTATTGTTTGATATTACTGAATAATTTTTGGAATATATATTATTTAGGTAATTTATTTATAAATTTAAATTTACCACTTAAATAAATCTTCATCCATCTCATTCATTGAGTAACAGAAATGTTAATCGAGTGTTGAGTGTCCTACCAGCTCCCTAAAGAATCATTTCTTCATTTTTTTTACTAATTACTATCTATCAAAAAATAATGAAAAATTGTTAAAAAAATTTTATAAAAAAAATTATTTCATAATTATTATTTTAAATTTTTATTACATAACCATATTGATCTATCGATTTAAATTGGGTTCATGTTTGTGACTATTTGACAACCTACATGAACAACGCTATAATGTTATGTCATGGATATTTTTGGAAACATATTTAATAATATAATTTTATATAAATAATTAAATAATTATTATTAATTAGTTCTCAAAATTATAAAACAATTTTTAAATTATTAGTTAAGAAAAGACCATTTAAAGTTTTAAAATCTCCAAAATATGTTTGTTGTTGATTTCATGTTATATGATAATGATTAATGTAAACATGGAAGGAAAATTATAAATTAGAAATAATTATAATTTATCAATTTTTGAATATATAATGAACTTATAATAATTGTATTTGTAATAGGAATGAATTTCGACACCACTTATATGAAACTACTAAAAAAATCCTAAACAATAATCATATGATATTAGAAAATTGGAAAAAAAACTAACTAATATTAATTTATATGATTATTAAAATTTGAAATTAAAAATATAATTAGTTAAAATTATTGTTTTTAAATTATTTAATAATATATTTATGTTTATTATATAGTATCATATAGTGTGTCTGAATACGTATGAAAAAAAGGTAAGTTTTTCATCTCCAAACAACCTTATTTGAGATACATGTTATTTTACACATATAGTTTCATTCAAAGGGTGTATATAATAGATATTTAATATTTAATATCTAATTTTATCCTTGTTCAAGTAATATGGAAATCAACTCCAGGATCTATTTCTTTTAAGGGGATTTTATGATAATTTTCATAATCCATTAGGTATTTTTGTCTAAAAATCCCATCATTGAGGAACGTTTCACTTTATTCACCAATTCATTTTTTATGAAGTATATTTTCCAAAATTATTATGTTAACATGAAATATATTTTATTTAAATTATTTTAGGTAAATTTGCAAGGATGTTCTCATTAAAATATTTTGATCATAATGTAACTCCATTTACAATTATTTTTTAAACTCAAGTTATTTTTCCATGAGTTATGAATTATCTTCCTGACTTTGATTATGAAATCCTCCTTCATACGTTTATATCCATTTAAAATTGTTTTAATTCTTTTTAATTTATATAAATTAATCTCTTAGATTAATTTTTCTTATCATTATGGAATCACATTCTCTTCAAAAATGTTTCACTAAAAGCAATAATATCTTACCTATATACCCAACACTTTTTATTCCATATCTATGTTTTACGTATTAATTTTATTTTCAATAATATTTAAAACAACCTTCATATTTATATCCACCTCTTGTAAATGGATGTTTTAAACATCCATTATCAATGTGGGTTTCACTGTATGTTTTCGGTGGACTTTAAATGTTTCTAACATGATTAATAATCAAAACAAATCCTCTAAATTAATTTTTTAAAATTAAAAAAAATTAATTAGAAAAATGTCTTAAAAAAATATATTCATCAATATTGAATTACCATAAAGTGGTTTTGAATGGAAATATTTTAAATTTATCTACATAGGTCATTTTGATATGGAAGGAATCTCATTTACATGATTCCTTTTGAATGTAACATTCCAATGCCTTTTTTATTTTTGAAAAGTCATTCTAACATAACATTAATGTTTTTATAAAAGTAAATTATTATTTTCATGGATTAATAAAATATTCCTTTAAAATTGTCATGAAAGGATAAGAGAAATTATTAATTTCAAATAAAGTTTCCTAATGATTCTATGATTGTTCATCATCAATGTTGTATGTTTGATCAATTGTATTCTTCAAATAATATATTAGGTATTATTATTTTGGATGTATTATAATATTATCTATTACATGTATGGTTTTATTCGTCAATTATTTTTTTATTTAATAATTTTTCATTTGAATATAAAGGATTTACTTCCAATAACTTTTTTTTGTGATTTCACTATGTCACATTAGTATATTGAATGGTGTTTACATTGACACCCAATACATCAATTGATTTGGGAATTTTTTTATAAATAAATTATACATTTCCTATATAGTGTAAATTCCATATACGTAATCATCATTATTCAGTGTACTTTCATAGATTGATTCTTAATGATACTGGATACCCATTTATATATCGCTGGATTATCATGTCATGTTCATTGATGAAATAAGGAATGATTCCTTAGTGAATCACTTTTAAAGGATATAAACCCAATTTTTCATCCTTGGATTTTTATGATATATTGATTAATATAATGCATCAAACATATTTAAGATTTTTAATTATAATGGGTACAACCACATTACAGTCAAATTCATTTTTGTATGTTAATGTCTTCTCCGAATCTATTTATGGTAATATGGAATTAAAATAATCATTTTTTATTATGTAGGGAGTAATAATGTAATATAATTGTGTATTAGGTAGTAATTCATGGAATTATATGGCGATTTCCTAGAGTAATCAGTGTAATATACTTATGATATCATGGTTATGTGGTTTCTATATTATAATAATTACATTATCTTATGTTATTATCAACATTTAATCAATTACTTTATGATTTCATCTCTTTATTCCATTATTTCATGATTATGATCATTCCCATCATGATCTCATGTTATTTCTCACATCTCTCATGTTATTTTATAATACTATATTTACCCTAACTGAGTGGTTGATCTCACTCCTTTCTTGGGATTCCACTTCTATAGGTAATGAAGAAAATTATTAGGTATGATACTCTTAGAATATTTTCTTCTATATAGAAATTTTAAGAGATTATGAAGACATATAATTTATTTACTATCTTCATATAGATTATAAAAAAAATCTATTTTCTTCAGAACACTTGAGAATTGGTATATTATATTTTTTTTCCTAACACTCTAAATCCTTACACTTAATGGTCCTTGGTTTTCTAATGTGACAAATATATTTTTATCTTATAGTTGTATGAAATAAAATTTTATATCTTATGTTTTTTCAACATCAAACAGTGTAGAATAGGTCTGGGGGTTTTATATGTAGAGAGTCGATTTAGGTCAATCCAACTAATCACCCAAGCTAGTAGGCCACCCGACTGAAAACACTTTCATAAATTACACAAGTTGAAGACAATTAATAGGTATAAATAACTACCTCTTGGGAATGGTTTCAACTATAATATACTTTAATGACCCATCTATAAAATAGGATTTCCTAAAAAACATGATCAATGTTAATGGGTATACATACACATCCATATTAATGTAGAAATGATTAAAAATAAAAACAATAATTTTCATCAAAAATATAAAATTTCATAAATGGGACATATATATTATCCCAAATCAATATTTCAAAACACAATGAAGGTATAAGTGCAAAAAAGGCCAATACATAAATCCAAAATTTATAAAACTGTAAAATATCTCTTCATTGTCTTACATCAAGTGATCACATATCGTCTATTAAAATATTATATAGTTTTAATCAAGTTGCTCCACTGAGGAACATAGTTCCTTTCCATTAACTATGTCTAGAAAATTAATCTACATATTCACTAATTCATATGTAGGGTGTGATGCATAAATCAGATTAGGATACTATTGTTAATCAATTTTTCATTTTTAATCCATTCAATCCACTAATGATGTTTGAAAAATCATTTTAAAACACAAATTAACTTTGAATTTAATCCACTTAATATCAAATATTTTAAATCCATTTAGTTTAATTATAAACAAAAATCTATTACCAAAAATTTTACCAATAATGATACCAAAATAGGTTCTACATGATAGAAGAATGCTCAATATAGCCTAAAAAGGCATAATAAGGGTAGGTATAAACATTATCATCGTATTACCAAAAAAATGTATATTGTCATAATAAATGAAATCACATTATTCAAAAAACTAACATAATTAATAAAACTATATTAATAAACCTGAAATGATTATGTTTAAATAAGGGATCTAACCATAAGGGTATAATGAGTGTGCATCTAAAATATAGTTTTTTTACCAGGATATAAAATGTGTAATCTCACATGGTATTACATTGTGATAAACTCAATGATATATCATAGTCTATTTCTAAAAATAGATTATATCTATTTCTTCCACCCAAATTCTCTCACAATCCATTTGAAAATAAGAAAAATCTCTCTCAAAATTACTTCCAAAGGATATAATTCTCCTTGAACAATTCATGCTCAAACCCCATATATCACATGTTCTACTCAATTACAAACATAACCACATAACATGATCACTTCTTCATAAATATTTGAAAAGAACTTTTAATAAAAAATCCCCATTTTACAATATCACCTTCCTCGGTGAAAATATTGTTTTGAAACCACTTCATAAATCAATTTCAATCAATTAATACATTTTGATCTATTTAATAAAATAGTTGGAGAAAACTTGATCCACCTCTATTTATAAAAGTCACATTAAACATTAAATTTCCAATAATGAACCATGTACTAAAACTAAAATTAATTAAAAATTAATCTTATATTCATTTAAATGAAAATTTAGAAAACATAAACCAATGGTAATTAATTATTTAAGGGAAATATATAGAAAGAAACCTTAAATATGAATTCATGCATTGGGATTGGATCTAAATTCACCACCTTTTATAATAACCACTCGATTAAGGATGAATAATTATTCACACACCTTAACCATAATAAAATAAAACCAAAACAACCATTAAACATGTAAGGTCCAATCATACCTCTATCTGGGGTTTCCAAAATCTATCAAAATGTAATAACAATGTAAGAGGAGGGTGAAAGGTGAATAAATATTAAACAAATAGTATATCCTCAAGCCAAGAAACCATAAAATTGAGAATAATCCTCAAAAAAGGAGTGGTGAGAAGCTTCAACAAAAATAGAAGTGGTTGTTCATGAGTGGGATAGAAAATGTGGCAAAAACGATATAAATTATTCAAGGGAAATGTTGTAAAAGGAAAAAATCATGAATTAGACAACTCTCATGGTTTGGTCTCACTATTATTAAAACCACGAAAACTGTTCCTTTTTTCCTATCTACCTAAAATTGATCCACACAATTACCCCTTGGCCTTACATGGCATGAAAAATAAATTTCAAACTATATAAAGGTTTATTATTCCCTAAATATCCACCCATAATTGGTCAACCCCCTGGTTTTATAAACCATGTTCAATCAATGAACATAGGTATATTTTCTTTGAATACATAAAATACATTCTACAAGGACCCAAGAAACCCAAAAAATAATTTAAAGTCAAATAAAAAATAAAAAATAGACTTAACAGTGAGCCAAAAAGTTTCCCAAATCTCACCACCATGCCACTTTCTTTCATAATAAATGTATCATGAATCCTTAGAAGAAAAAAATTAGTGGAACTTCTCCCTCATTAAATATTTCCACTCCCTTGTCTCAAGGCTTTCACTGCCACACCACTGAAGAACATGGACTGAAGTGAAATTCATGCCATGGGGAACCTTGTTTGGGTAATTTGTGATATAAATAGGCTTATCCGCAAGAGTGTCATCATGGGAAATATATAAATCTTCCCACACATACAAATGATATGGGTATGGTTTGTATAACTTTAACTAATAATTTTGAAATATGTCTTAGAAATAGATAATACATGGTTGAAACTATAATTGATATACTACCTTTGTAAAACACTCCACAACTATAAACTATCCGACATAATATGGTGTCAACATTCTATACTCTACCAATCGATAGTGTCTCATTTAAACAAAATACTCGAGGAAACACTTTATAATCTACTTGAAACTCTATTATATGTTGAATATGACCGGTATATGACTTATGGTGACTATAAGATATCACTAACCCATTAATAATAATCTATAATATATTCATCATATACTAGATGAGAATCATCCCTAATTGAGAACACCTATTTGCCTCATCCCAACACAACTAGTATTGGAATGGGCAACCATAAATATCCTAAAATGGGTTCATGATGAAAAATATTGATAATTTTTATTGTAATAAAACTCATCCAATGACTGGTGTCCATCCAAATAGAATATGAAGTCATGAAAAATTCTCACAATATATACTTTATATATGAGAGGGTTCACTCAAAATGAACATCAACCATCGAGTGATATGAGGTTATCAAACTAATATTAGTCCCCAAAACCTCATTAGGTCCCTTTCAAAATTGATATGTTAAATGAGAATAAATATTTTAAAATGCTAATGAGGGAAATCTATAAATCCTTACACCCTCTTGTAAAAATAGGTTCCTATGTTCCCCCACCTTTTTCGACTCTTTTATTGAAAGATAATGGGGTGTTATCATCAATTGGTTGTCAGTCACCCATATGAAATATTTACCATATAGAGTATAAGGGATACCGAAAATGATATCCTTCTATATTTCATACGAATTATACATTATAATATGGAGAAGATGTAAAAACATGGTTAATTTCTAGTAGTTTTCATTAATTATCTAGCTAGTCAAAAATTTAAATATAATTTCAATAACCACACATCTCAATATAGAAAATAAATACTAACCTATAAATCTATAAAAACTCATGTAATCTCTTGGAATAATGACCATAATAAATTTATTTAATTTATGAAACAATTACTACCTCAAGTACAAAGTAACTACTAACTTATTTTTGAAAAATATAGCACCATTAATAGGCCAGGACCAATCCCCCCAGTTCTCCCCACTATTCAGAACACTGTTAATCTATTTTAACTCAAGTTCGTATACCTTATCACTCCTATCATGGTCAATAAGAGAGGTTTTCACCATTAGATTTCCTAATAACACATTCTGTCTCCCCTATTACTCCTACAAACTCAAATAATAATAAAAACACATCACGATCCACTCAGGATCGAATTCCCGAAACATCATATACCATAAACATTCCACTCAATGTGTTAGTGACTATGTTCGACTTATTAGGTGTATAAGTTATTTTGATATCAATATTTTAAATATAATTTACCTAGTTTCTCATTATACTATTTAATTACCTCTGGGTAATGATATACTTTAGTATATTATGATCCGAGTATACTATAAAATTCTCCCCAAGGAGTTAACGTCACCATATCATTATTTTATTCATCAAGGTTGTTCACTCTATGTTATGGGTGGGATAATTCCCCTTAGGTGAAATAATTAACTTGAGTCATAGCCCGACACAGTTTTATCATATATCATCACACACCCTAACCCCACACTAGATTCATCACAATACACTGCATAAGCTTTCCTAGGATCATGAAGAATCCAGACTGTTGTAGATATCAAATGGGACAAAAAATATCAAAATAACATTGGAACATCTCATACCTTTTAATCCTCACCCCATTAACATTCAAATTCATCAATTTAGAAGCAATCCTATAGAAGTCCTCAAAAAATAACTATAATAATTGGAGAAGCCCAAAAAAAAAATTCAAACACATTCAACGGTAGTACCCAATACATGATTACAATAATTTTCACAAGATCCACTAAAAATACTTTTTAAATATCACATATCCCAATGAATTTACTTCCCAGATTAAAGAAAGGCATTTGGATAACATAAAATATACATGATTCCCCCTTAAAACACCCATAACAACATCCAGATGGTTAGTATGGTCAAGACCCGACCCTACCCGGGCTCGAGCAGCAACTACCCCAAGCCGGCCTCCATAGGCCAGAGGCTAATGACCAGCGCCGAAGGCACAAAAACTCGGGGAGGCATTTGCCTAAGTACCTGTACACACACACACAACACACTCAATGCAACAGTGCATTGTAAAATAAAAGACAAGAAAATAAAAGGGAAACTGCCATATATATATAAACCACAGATGTGCATCGACCTCTAAATAGTAAAAAGTACAAGCTGAAGGTAAACTAAAAAGAAAAGGGGAAAAATTCTCCCAAACATAAGTGGCACAACCCGACAACATGTAAAACCGAAGAAACAACTGGAAGTGTTCCCCACATGGAACCCAACTACGACCACCACACGTGGTCCAAGCTCCCGGATCCTAAGCTGCTCTGACGTCATGACCAACATGTCTGTCGTCTGCAAGGGCACACCATGTGCGAGAAAAGCCCAAGCAGGGGTGAGAATAAATTACTCAGTATGATACCTTGAAGTCTCGAGGGAGAAAAAAAGGCGGTAACGAAGGGTGAGTTGTAGATCGAACAGCGAAAAGAAAAATAGTACAATAGAGAGTCTAGATCAACTCAACAAGAGGAAAGAAGGTAGATTCGTCCAGGAACAAGGAGATGGAAATGGTGAGAAGATGATCTTCCAATCGAGTCTTCGCTACCACTAGCAGGAGAGTAGACTCATCGAACCATGAGAAGCTATACACGGAAAGCACATGGCATACCCGACGCGTCTTCACCTCTCCTGGAAGGAGAGTAAACAAACCCAAGAATTGGGTACCAAAAACAAGGTATATACATATTTTAATGCTCAACAAGAAACCCCAATAAGATCCTAAGGGGATATCCATCCCGTATCTCAGCCCAAGAAAACGAGAAGCCTACAGTCCCAGATGTAAACTCCATCGATGCCCAGAATCCTTCACGTCTTCCCCGAACTGCAAACCAAGGGTCTCAATCACCGCACCACGACACTATCCGCCTTGGGCGTCACTGACTCGCCCACACGGTTTTAGGTAGCGTCACAAGAACGTGTCTCTATGGGGAATGTTCCCCTCATACATGAGAGTTCTAGGGAAAGTCAAACCACACCTCGTCACTACCCTGATGTCGAGAGGTCTTCTCAATGTCAATGATCTCACAACACTGCCCGTATAACCAAGGGTCCTGCTTCAGTAATCATGGAGGAAAGACACATACTAGCCTAGTATAAAGGACTGAGTCTGGATTGTCAACGGGTGTCCACTTCCCTGCCCTACTGGAGGGTAATTCATAATATGATATCGGGTGACCCACTGGCCAGCCCAACTGGATGGTAAACCATAATACATCATCATGCAACCCACTGCCCATCCCGGGTGGAGGGTAAACCATAATACATCATCAGGTGACCCACTGCCTAGCCCTGCTGGAGGGTAAACCTGGAATAAGTCATCAGGTGACCCACTGCCCATCTTTGCTAGAGGGTTGACCTCGAAGAAGTCGACGGGTGACCCGGTGCCCCGCCCTACTGGAGTGTAAACCTGGAACAAGACGCTGAGCGACCCACTGCCCTACCCTGCTGGAGTGTAGACCCTCAAGAGTCTTTGAGTGACCCACTGCCTAGTCTCTTCTAGAGGGTAAACCCTGAACAAGTTGACAGACGACCCACTGCCCAGCCCTGCTGGAGGATGGACCTGAAACAAGATGACAGGCGACCCACTACCCAACCCTGCTGGCGGGTAGACCCACATGAGTCATCGAGGGAAACACTGCCTAGTCTCTGCTAGAGGATAAACCTTGAACAAGTCGATGAGTAACCGACTTCCCAGCCCCGCTGTAGGGTAAACCCAGAACTGATATGGCTATCTCTACTAGAATGTACAACACTGGCCAACCGAACACGGAGTGGGTATCATGCAACCACACAACTCCAGAACAAACTAGTGGAAACTGCTTAACCCTGTTGATCTAAACCAATGAGCACAGATCCAGGGGAAAACCTCCACCCTGTTGGTCAAACAAACGAGCACATAGGGACCCTCTACGTCACGAGAGGTCAAAGGTACGCAAAGTAGAACACACAATGCACGTGAGGCCCACACGATGTGTGGCCCCAAGTCAATCCCCAACCAAGTGTAGAAACAGACTCAGGTACAAACCACACGCACCTCCAAGAGCTCCCGTATACTCCCAGAGTATACCTCATTTTCAGCCCAAGGGCCATCGTGCACACAGCACCAAACGTCAATGCGAAGGTGTTACGTACCATCTCCAACTTTCCTCCTCAACGACTGGGGCACAACCAACCACCTCTATTCAAAAATTACTTCACTCACACGGACGTGCATGCGATCACACGCCAAGGGTCTGCTACAAACATATTAGCAGAACCCCCCCGGGGCACCTTTACATTTCCATATTTAATAAGATCACGTATGAGGCTCCTTACAACCAAACTGATCGTACCATTATAATAATCAAGAAAAAACACGTGGGATAGAAAATTTACTCGCCTCAAATGGATATCCGACGAAAAGTTCACTGACAACTCCTCACGCCCAAACGACGTCCCGTGATCCCGAGCCTCGGCCCCGAAAACTGTCGGGCGCATCACACCATTGTGATCCCCTCAGTAAAACATCTAAAAATGACTACTCACTTGAGTGTAACAGATATCTGAAGAAAAAGTTGCATTATGGTGCACCGCACATGAGCGGTGCTTTGTGGGACCTGCAACCAGGTCCCGAAACACAATGAATGGATCTCACTGTTTCGATCCTCTGGAAAAAGCACACAAGATGGACTAACCACTTCTCCAAAACGGCCACCCATTGATAAAGATGGAAAATTATCGTCGACGCCAAAACGACCCTCATGGGCCCCACATTATCGTGGTGAATTAGAGCAGGCGGATTACACCATTGGAATCCCCTCGGAAAACATCCAGAATCGACTGATCGCACGCCCCAAACGGACGCCCGGTGAGAAAGTCACTAAACGCTTCTCGTAGCTCAATGATGGGCCATGGGGCCCACACCTCAAATCTAGTATCAATTCTTGAAACCACATTGGAAACCTCTGCCTCGGTGCCAGGGTCGTAATGCCGTTGAAGGCACTCAAAACGGACATCGGATGCGTCTGTGCTTCCCAAAACAAGAATCTTGGGAAAAACGCTCGTCCACTTAAAGACATGTCGTGCCTCCGTGGCCCCTCGTTTTGGGAATTAAAAATTCCTGAAACAATCTCAAAAGTCTGCCTCGATGATACGGCCCCACATCCTTAGACGGCATGCAATATCAGACACCCGTAATGAGAATTACGGGTGTCGGAAGAGGGGGGGAAGGATCCCCTTGTGCTGGACCAGCCTGGACCGGCCGGTCTGCCCGACCTGGCTCGGCCCGCGACTTAGCCGCGCGGCCCAACGCCGTTTCGTGGTCCGCCTGCAGACCGTCCACGAGGGCCGGTCGCTTCGCCGTGCGAAGACCCGCCTGGCGCGGGTCTTTGCTTCCCCCACGGGGTCGCGGCACGGGACCCCAGTCCCCCTGGTCAACTGGCCGAAGCTCGCCGCCGCGCCGAAGAGCGCCATTACCAGGAAAGACGCTGGACCACCAGTGGGATGTCGTCGTTGCCGCTAGAGCTCGCCGAACTGCCACTAGAACCCGCTTGAAAACTCCAAAAACCTCCATGAACTTCGTCGGATCCCTGCGATCACCTCAGGACTCAGAATTTTGATCCAAAAAGTGCCACAGAACCCCCGATCGAATCCTACGTAACTACGGGCTTCATTCGATAGTAAAACAATGATTCGATGCGAATAAAACAATTCAAGGGAGTTGCAGATATGGAAACGAAGAAGAACACGAACTCCTACCACTTGGGCGATGCCCGGAGATTCACATAGAGTCTTCCGTCGTGCCGCGACTCGCTAGAGCTGCCTTGCCAGAGTGGAGGAGGAGAGGGAGGAGGGGGAGCTTCTTGCACCAGGGAGAACCACCAAGAGGGGGGATAACTGTTTAAAAACAAAACACTTAAACTCACACCCGTGGGCCCCATACCTGAACCCTCAGTAGGGTCGATGTTAAGCCAACCCTAGGGTAAACACCACCTCCCGAGCACAACAGCGGTCTCAGAATTTTAATATGACGCCCTGTTAAAATGTTAAAAAACTTAGCGCCCGAGGTCACCAAATTACGAAAACACCATGGGGCCATTTTTCACAGACAGGCCTCTCCCGTAAAAATTACACCCCTCCTAGAGTAAACAGCACGTTCCGAACTCAACGGTGCACTCAGATTTCCAATCCAAGCCATCGTTTAAGAGATACCCAATTTAAGCCTTTTAACAAATAAATTAATTATTTAATCTATCTCTTCCACACTCTGATAGCGAGCAAGGGGACCAAACGCCCCGCGCTGAGAAGTTTTATGTCATTCCTAGGGTAAACACCCCATTCCGGACTCATCCTTACACCTGGATCTCTGATCTGAAGCACTATTTAGGAGTTATCCCATTTGTTTGGCATTTCCATTGTGAACGCACTAAAAATTTAATTGTGGCCAAATAGGGGCTCGGAATCGCACGCCTTCTGAAGGCGCTGCTCTGGAATAACATCAAAAAAAATTCCAAAATCATTCTCAGCAAAAACTGGGTTCTTACATCATTCCCTCCTTCAATCTTTTCATCCCCGAAAAGAAAAACCAGGGAACAACTCGAGGTACTAATCCCACACTTGGCTCTCCCTTACCCAAATGAACTCTCGCACAACTCTGGTCCACTGCACACAGACCAAAGGATTTGATCTATTTACATGAGGTCTGTCGTCGCTGATGACGTGCATTGGAAGAAAAACACTTCTTCTTAGTTGAGTAACGCAGGAATCATCGTGCACCCACTCCAGACTTTGGGGTTAGGGAAAGGCTGTAGGGAACCTCGACATACCTTCGCACGGTCTCAAACTACCCGAAGGCTCAAGGGGGTAGCTCACCTCCTCGACCAAACCTCCATGTTGCATGCCGCGACTGGAATCACTGCCCGCACCTGGAACACGGCCATGTGATTCCCTCTTTTAGAATATCCATATGGTGAAACACCCAAGGATATCTGGTCACACAAGATTTAACAGTCGATGTATCGCAACCAACACTCTCTTACACACTCAAAAAGTGATGGAGTCGACACCATCGACTAATGGAAAAGTTCCCACGCCTTTTTTCATTCCAACACAGGGTTTCACCGACGCCCCGCGCCACCCTGGTAAAAACTCATGAATGGAGTAGAGAGGAAATCATTTCATACACAGGGCCTAGAAATTCAACTTGCAAAGAGTAGAAGAGCTGTAGAGAGTACCTCTTATCACCTCATGCTCTGCAGGATCGTAGACATCCAAAGAACGCGGTTGTCTGCGATCCCAACTGTTATCTCCCAGAGCCTAACGTGGACTGCCTAGTGGTAATGGGAAGATCTCATAAAGTCGTCCCCCACCTCCTGCTCATCCCGCTTCTCTGCTAACACCACCTCTATGGGAACTACTCTAATCACAGTGCTGCCTCTACCGTGGTGGTGTGCCTGCTGCATGCCCAAAGCTCTTAACAACTCGGGTCGGGCAGTCTCGTGCCATGTGATCTCACCCGTCACAAGGATAACACCACCGCTCTCTGGGCTTCCCTTGTGCCCTCTGGCACCACTCTGGTGTACGACCATGGCACGAGATCCACACACGGAAGGGAATCCTCGGCTAAGGCCCTGCGCATATTTACCATAGTGGTATATGACCAAGTCTCCAAAACCGGCAGCGGGAAGGCCACCTGCATCGAGGTTCTATCATCTGGAGCCTACTAGCTATAGAAGACGTCTCGGCTCCAACGTTCCTGCTACCACTGCCAACTCTAGAACGTGACAGGTAGCTCTCTGTCACCAGCACCTGCTCTATCACCCTGAAATATGTGGAAATTCACAAGGGCACTATGACAACACGAATCTCTCGGTGGAGACCCTGCTCAAACTTCCGTGCTCATAGGTTGTCATCATGGAACAAGTCCACGTAAAAGCATGCGTGGTCTGCGAAACTAGTCGTGTACTCAGCCACCATCATACCTCCCTGTGGAAACATTAGGAGTTCCTGAATTCAAACAGAGCGTAAGCAGGAGGGGGAAAACTCCTCACAAAACAACAACTGAAAGTCTCCCCACAAAAGAGATGACTTGTCAAGAAACATAGTCAGCAGACTCCACCAATGCTAATCTTCTCCACAAAAAAGGTTGGCTTCCAAAGCCACCCTCTGATCTGTCGGCATTTTCACAATCCTGAAAAGTCCAACCACTGTCTCTAGCCAAACCTCTGATGCCTGAGGGTCTAGCTCACCACTGAACCTGAGTGGTCTCTGTCGCTGGAACTCACGGAGCATGCTCAACTTACGCTGATGCTCAGCCTGCTATACTGAAGTTGTCTGCTGCTCAACAGGTGGGAGGTGTAACACACTGAGATTTTATGAAAAATATTCTTTTTAATTTCATTAATGTCTTCTGTTATATACTACACAAAAAGGATCTTTCACAACCCACATCTCTGACCTAGATTGAATTACACGCAATCGTGACCTTCCACGATAGCGTGTGTTGTACGCAACACCAAGTTTCGCTAAACAACGATATGCTATTAAAATATTTTTAAAACTAGGCGTTATGAATATTAATAACCACTTTATGAAATTTTGTAAATTTTATTTTTCAAAATGGACTTCATTTTTGGATTAGTAATATCAAAATTAGCTTAGGGTGAAATTTTGGTGATTTTCGGATAACTTTCATATTTTGATGAATACTGAAAATTACAAAATTTTAAAAACATCTTTTTCAATCGAAATAATTAATAGTGATAAATTATTAATTTGAGTGTTTTTAAAGTATATTTAGAATATATTTTTACAATTTAATACAATGTTGTTCATTGGATGTAATTTCACATTTAAACCAGTTATAAACAAGTGTCAATCTTTTGATAGTTATTATCTCTTAAAAACACGCCTTTTGTTTTGACGACGGGAATTAATTTTTAAATTAATTAATGAAACTGATATGTTTTGAATTTGGTAAAAAAGAAATAATTTTTGTGTTCATAATATCAAATATTGCTTAGGCCTAATTTTTGGGATTTTTCTGAAAACTTTCAATTTTTTATGAATAGTGAAACCACTAAGTGGTAGTTAAAAAAGCTGAATTTTTCATATATTTTACCCCTTATGTGATTGTAATTTCAAAAATCCGAGAGACACGGTTGATGTTAGTATGTAAAATGTGGTTCAATGAGATGAAAATAATTGTTTTGTGAATAGTAACTTTTTACTTTTTTTACCACGGTTAAAAGTAAATATGGTAATTAAGGGTAGATATGATATTATTATTACCCTAACACTTGTCATAATTCTATTGGAAAAGTGTAATTAGACCAAAAACAAACTTAGGAATTCAATACGACCATTTTTCCCCACATGAATTAGATTAGGACATTTATTATTATTTAATTCAAAGAAGAGTTAAAAGAGTTAAAATCAAGGTTTATTTACTAAAACATTTTTAATATAAGGTTATACATAAGATAAATTCGATTTAAAATATTCATTAGAAATCTAAAAAGCTTTCCTACATAATGGTATTTTATTTGTAATTTTTAGACATCAAATAATATAATTTATTTATCACACAAAGATGATGCAGTAATTATATTATTAATGAAATATTGACATAATTGATGTTATAAATACAAAAATAAAGGTAATTTAAGACTTTTTATTAATTACACGAATTTTCTATGTTAATATGACATGTTAGTATTGATTTAATTAAATTTTTTAGAACTTATAATTCTGTTATGATTTTCACAAAAATCAATTACTAAATAGTGTCAAAGTTGACATAAAATAGTTTTTAAAACAAATATTATATTATTAATTGTTATTTTATTCCTAAAAATATAAGGGTCGGCATAATGACTTAGATAAGGTTATATATATTAATAATAAACAATTTGGGGTTCGTTTGGCTTTTTATAGTAAGATTATTAACCTTATAGTGTAAGAACACAAGAAGACACGGTAAAAGTAAAATTATTTAACTTAATGTTAAATCTAAATGATAAGGTTAAAATAGGAACCTAAATTTGTCTAAATTCTATTGGATAGGAGTATTTGGACCCATCCCCACCTTATCCTCAAAAAAAATCAATTTGGAGATATTTAAAACCGAACATGACTTTATAATAAAATAATTTTTTTTGTTTTTCCAAAGATGCCGCTCTCCTCCATTATAAAAGGGCACCTCCTCTCTCTCTTCCTCACACATCTTTTAGCCTTCAAGCTCGGCCAAAACCTACCAAATTCTCTTCTAAACATCCCTAGAAACATCCTAGAGGTTCTGGTCTTCTTCAAAGACCCATTTTAGTGCCCTAAAAGGAGGTCTCAAAGAAGCACTTCAAAGAAGAGGTAATGTCTGTTACCGATTATTTCATCTTTGTTTCTTCTTCCACTTCTTCTTCTTAGGTTGTTTCATTATGAAGTAATAACATCAGTATCACTCATATACTTATATGTTATTATAATTATGAAACAACCCTATTTCACCATCTATCCATCCTACGGAAAAATAAATCACAGCGCGTGCGTACGTACGGAATACCGTCTCCACGCCGTGGTGTAATCTATTTTCCACCACCACCTTACATGGATGGGAATAATGGTGTAATCAATAACTATAAATAGTTATTAGAACATAACATTGATTCTGATATATTGTATCATCCACTCCAATTCAATTCAATAATTATGGAAATGATATCATCGCTCGTGCGTACATACGGACTACCGTCTCCACGACGCGATGAGATTCATTCTCCATGTTAACCATTTAAGAATGATTATAAAGTATATATAATCAATAATAATGAAATATATGAAATTATAATGATGCTGTATTTATGTGTATATATATGTATGTCATCTACTTAATTCCACTCAATTCAATAACGAAAAGAAAACAACGTTCATGCGTACGTACGGCCTACTGTCTCCATGAACGGTGTATTTCTTTCCATTTATCGATATTATATATATATATATATTCTGAATATATATAAATCATGTTTTACATTATGGATATAATTAATCATGATCCAAGTAATCATATTAATAATTACAAGTTAAAAACACGAACGACAAATGAGACGATTTTACCCAAAACGCTACTTTAACATTAATTTACAAAAGAACGGGTAATATAAAGTCATAAGTGGACCATATATGATATAATAACAACGAATATGATTCTAGAATAAGTCAATAACATGATTTAAATCATTATACAGGAGGTTTGGACACTTACAAAGCAAGTTGGACCTATGGTAAGGGAAATATCACAATCTCATTTTTATCTGAGATTGCTTATACTTTGGTATTTATTGGGGTGTATTTTATCATCCAAATCCATGTTTCCTCAATATTTAATATTATTCCCATCCACCTACAATGGTTTAAATCCAATTTTACCCTCCTATTAATTTTTAGTAAAGAATATTAAAGGAATATTTTGTCGTTTTTCGTACAAGGTACTTTTTGAATTTTCCGACAAAAGTACGAAGAATGTTTTTTTAACATATACGGCATGAATGTATTTTTAAAACATTATTTCCAAGAAGATTCCTTTAAAAATTTTCAGGTTTATTTTTAATCGACTTCTTTTTGATTAGAATTTTATGGCATGTTAAGAAAGGAAATGTGTTTTTGAAGTAGAAAAGATATTTTCCTCAAGAATGGAGTTCAAGTGTTTTATCAAAATTATTTTCCATCTAAGATAATAAAGGTTTCTATTTCTATCCCAATTATTACGTTGATTTTATTATGTTGTGATGGAATTATTTTTATGAATTCATTTATCTTATATGAATTGTTTTATGATGTCATGATGTTTAAGATTCCCATTTTTATTTCATGGGTTATGCTATGATGTATGGTTTATGATTTTATGGCACACATAAGAATGGTATAATTATGAGATGGGTGGGACCTATATCTCCCTCCAATGCATTGGGTAAATATTTTATATCTCATGAGATAGACATGACTGGAATGGTAGGTTATACCGGTTCAGTGAAACAGGACTGAAATGAGGGTGACTCGGTTCAGAAATGGACTTTGTCCACTAAGATAGTTTTGGCAATGAGTCTTGACTAACAAGAAATGATTCTCTATGATTATGTGTGTATGCCACAAAATTTAAAGTTTTATGTTATGAATATTGTGATTACATTTCATTGCCATGAGTTATCCCAGGTTATGAAATTATTATCTCTTTTGCAGGTTAAGATTTCCAAAATGTTATGTTCTTATGAATATGATGTGATTGATTTTTATTTGTACCCTTACTGAGAATTTGAGCTCACCCTTTTATGTTTTCTTTTCCCCAGGATATAAATAAAGGTTTTAGGTAAGAAAAAAAGGAAAGATCTTTATGGGAGATGTTGATGATCTTTCACCATGATTAGAAGATTACGTTCTAAGTTTCCAAAGACACTAAACTATTACGATCCTTGTGTGTGTGTTTTTTTTATGTACTAAGTATTTCGCAAAAGTAATGTAATGTCCATGTACGTCAGGCTTTGGGTCTCTATAGTTGGTATCAAAGGGAGGTATAGTCAACCATTGGAAACTAGGATGTGAGAACATTAGGAAGATCCCTAGAGATATTTCTAAGGTATGACTAGGGATGTCTCTAAGGATAAGTATACAAATTGGATATAGTCCTAGAAATACGGTAACGATCTTAGAATTTAACCTAAGATGTTAGATATTAAGGGTACTCCCCCTTTACTATGTTGTTTTCCCTAGAATGATTTTTGCCTCTCACAAGATTCTTTTTGTGTTTTAGTTAATGGAGGGAACCAAAAGGAATTCAGTTAACATTGAATCCAATGGACAAATTGGTGACTATGAGCAAAAAAATTGTGTAATTCCTAGAGAGAAAGATCATGTGATTATGCCAAATCAGTCATCACGATATATGATTAACAAGGAGAAATTTAGTGGTATGCCTAATTCATCAAAGAAGAGGAAGATAAACTATTATGCATGTTCGCATGTTGAGGATCATAAAGAAAGGAAGATTGAGATTTCTAAAGAAGGGAAGAAGAACCTTGAGGAATGCCTCAAATGGAGGGACCGATGTTATCGGTGTGGAGAAAAGGGTCATAGAGTGACAGACTGTTATGGAGTTCAATGTCTTATTTTGTGGAGAACATGGGAATTACCCAACTCAATGCCCTGACCTAAAAAGTTACTTCTAAATCAAGGAAGGACTTCTTCCAGGACAATCATTGAAGTGGATGGACTGAAGTGTTTATGTATTGGTATTCAGGAATAATGTTGTTGAGGTACTTTTATGGTGTATTGAAATATTTATGTATTTGTCTAATGTGGTTTTCAATAATTTTAAGGTATCGGTAACCATGAAAAGTGATTCAAATATTTTGGAAAGTATATAATATGCCCATAATGAAAGGATAAGGAGAAAATGAAATGTTTGATAGTATTTATGAGCTCATGATTGATATAAGGACTACGTGATATCATGGTTTGAGTATATAGAATTTTGAGGATTTTGGTATGCGGAAAGTGTTAACTTTTAACTGCATTCATGTTTTCACTAAGGTTCAATGGGTATTCAAGAGAATCCATGATTAAGGCCTTTGAATGTTTGTAATGTGACCAACAAGACATATCTTATGATATATGGGGATCAACAATGGTATTAAATCTCTGGTAAATTTTTTCACTATATTATGAGAGTAGACTGCAGTATTTTGGATAAGCCTAAAGATTGGAATAGACTATGTTGGACATAAGTTAGTATTGTTTATGGATAGAAGTTTTTTCTATATTATTGATGGGATGTTATAGTAATATAGTTTTAGAAAAAGGACAACCTGCAGGACGGGCGACAACCCATCGCGTCGGACAAGGCTGTAGGAATCGAACCCACAACCGAAGTGTGACTGGCCTTTATCGCCTACCACTAGACTACAGGAAGTCCCTGTTTAGTAGAAACTAGTTTTATTATATTAAGCAGTATGATATATGAAGTATAAGTCCATTTTAGGAACCATATATGATTAATCTCACTATAGAATGACTTATTTAATAACTTTTTCTTGAAACAGATGGAATGACCCGTCATTCTATCACATGATCTGCTAACACATCACGAATAACAAATTCAACTTCATTTATTTAAGAGATGAAGTGGAAATTGTTCAAGGCACAAAAAAAAGCGAGATTGTACCAAAATAAATTATGTATTTATTCTAATTCAAATTCTTCAACATTAGGGAAACGATCTTGAAAACCAAAAATGTTGTCCTAGCGCTCTAATATCTGATTAATCACATGGTACCTTAGATCGTCACAAATTTATGGCTTTGTGATTGCTAGCTTTTCCATAGCCATGTTCTCTACCACTCTCCATCAGAACATGATGGTTAGATTTCTCTTCCATATCCATATTTTCACCTATGTGGAAACCCAATGATTAGTTTATTTAGGTAACCGTTACGTTTCATACTTTTGTTTTTAAAAATTGGTTTTGGTATTCCATTTTACGATATGGGTTTCAATTAAAGAAACTTTTGAATAGTAAACTACTTATAACCCCGACGAATTTCGAGGGCGAAATTCATTTTAAGGGAGGTAGAATGTAACACCCCGAGATTTTATGAAAAATATTCTATTTAATTTCATTAATGTATTGTGTTATACACTACACCGAAAGGAGCTTTCACAACACACATCTATGACCTGGCTTGAATTACACGAAATCGCGACTTTCCACGATAGCGTGTGTTGTACGCAACACCATGTTTCGCTAAACAACGATATGCTATTAAAATATTATTAAAACTAGCCGTTATGAATAGTAATAACCACTTTTTGAAATTTTATAATTTTTATTTTTCAAAATGGACTTCATTTTTGGATTCGGAATATCAAAATTATCTTAGGGTGAAATTTTGGTGATTTTCGGATAACTTTCATATTTTGATAAATAGTGAAAATTACATAATTTTAAAAACAACTTTTTCAATCAAAATAATTAATAGTGATAAATTATTAATTTGAGTGGTTATAAAGTATATTTAGAATATATTTTTACAATTTAATACAATGTTTGTCATTGGATGTAATTTCACATTTAAACCAGTTATAAACAAGTGTCAATCTTTTGATAGTTATTATCTCATAAAAACACGCCTTTTGTTTTGACGATGGGAATTAATTTTTAAATTAATTAATGAAACTGATATGTTTTTAATTTGGTAAAATATAAATCATTTTTGAGTTCTTAATATCAAATATAGCTTAGGCCTAATTTTTGGGATTTTTCTGAAAACTTTCAATTTTTGAAGAATAGTTAAACCACTAAGTGGTAGTTAAAAAAATGAATTTTTCATAAATTTTACCGCTTCTGTGAGTGGAATTTCAAAAATCCGAGAGACAAGGTTGATGTTAGTAAGTAAAATGTGGTTCAATGAGATGAAAATAATTTTTTGGTGAATAGTAACTTTTTACTTTTTTTACCATGGTTAAATGTAAATAAGGTAATTAAGGGTAGAAATGATATTATTATTACCCTAACACATGTCCTAATTCTATTGGAAAAGTGTAATTCGACCAAAAACTAACTAGGGAATACAATATGACCATTTAGGCCCACTTGAATTAGATTAGGTCATTTATTATTATTTAATTCAAAGAAGTGTTAAAACAGTTAAAATCAAAGTTTATTTACTAAAAAAAATTTAATATAGGGTTATACATAAGATAAATTCGATTTTAAATATTCATTAGAAATATAAAAAAAATTACTACATAATGGTATTTTATTTGTAATTTTTAGACATCAAATAATTTAACTTATTTATGACACAAAGATGATGTAGTAATTATCTTATTAATGAAATATTGACATAATTGATGTTATAAATACCAAAATAAATGTAATTTAAGAATTTTTATGAATTCCACGAATTTTCTAGGTTATTATGACATGTTAGTATTTATTTAAGTAATTGTTTTCGAACATATCATTCTGTTATGATTTTCACAAAAATCAATTACTAAATAGTGTCAAAGTTGACATAAAATAGGTTTTAAAACAAATATTATATTATTAATTGTTATTTAATTCCTAAAAATCTAAGGTTCGGCCAAATGACTTATAGAAGGTTATATATATTAATAATAAACAATTTGGGGTTCTTTTGGCTTCTTATCATATGTTTATTAACCTTATTGTGTAAGAACACAAGAAGACACGGTAAAAGTAAAATTATTTAACTTAATGTTAAATCTAAATGATAAGGTTAAAATAGGAACCTAAAGTTGTCTAAATTCTATTGGATGAGAGAATTTCGACCCATACCCTCCTTAGACTCTAAATAAATCAATTTGGAGCTATTTAAAACGGAACTTGACTTTATAATAAAATAATATTTTTAGTTTTCCCTAAGATGCCCCTCTCCTCCCTTATAAAAGGGCACCTCCTCCCTCTCTTCCTCACACAACATTGAGCCTTCAAGCTCGGCCAACCCCTGCCAAATTCTCTTCTCCACTTCCCTAGATACATCCTAGAGGATCTGGTATTCTTCAATGACCCATTTTAGTGCCCTAAAAGGAGGTCTCAAAGAAGCACATCAAAGAAGAGGTAATGTCCATTACCGATTATTTCATCTTTGTTTCATCATACACTTCTTCTTCTTAGGTTGTTTCATTATGAAGTAATAAAATATTTATCATTCATATACTGATATGTTATTATAAGTATGAAACAACCCTATTTCACCATCTACCCATCCTACGGAAAAAGAAATCACCGCGTGTGCGTACGTACAGAATACCGTCTCCACGCCGTGGTGTAATCTATTTTCCACCACCACCTTACATGGATGGGTATAATGGTGTAAAGAATAACTATACATAGTTATTAGTCCATAATATTGATTCTGATATATTTTATCATCCACTCCAATTCAATTCAATAATTATGGAAATGATATCATCGCTCGTGCGTACGTACGGACTACCGTCTCCACGACGCGATGAGATTCATTCTCCATGTTAAACAGTTAAGAATGATTATAAAGTATATATAAGAAATAATAATGAAATATATGACATTATAAAGATACTGTATTTATGTGTAAATATATGTATGTCATCTACTTAATTCCACTCAATTCAATAACGAAAAGAAAACAGCGTTCATGCATACGTACGGCCTACCGTCTCCATGAACGGTGTATTTCTTTCCATTTATCTATATATTATATATATATTCTGAATATATATAAATCATGTTTTACATTATGTATATATGTAATCATGATCCAAGTAATCATATTAATAATTACAAGTTAAAAACACGAACGACAAATGAGACGATTTTACCCATAACGGTACTTTAACATGAATTTACAAAAGAACGAGTAATATAAAGTCATAAGTGGACCATATATGATATAATAACAATGAATATGATTCTGGAATAAGTCAATAACATGATTTAAAATATTTATACAAGAGGTTCGGACACATACAACACAAGTTGGACCTAAGGTAAGGGAAATATCACAATCTCATTTTTATCTGAGATTGCTTATACTTTGGTATTTACTGGGGTGTATTTTATCATCCACATACATGTCTCATCAATATGTAATATTATTAACATCCACCTACAATGGTTTAAATCCCATTTTACCATCCGATGAATTTTTAGTAAAGAATATGAAAGAAATCTTTTGTCGTTTTTCGTACGAGGTACTTTTTGACTTTTCCGACAAAAGTACGAAGACTGTTTTTTTTAACTTATACAGCATGAATGGATTTTTAAAACATGATTTCCAAGAAGATTCCTTTTAATGTTTTCATGATTATTTTTAATCAACTTCTTTTTGTTTAGAATTTTATGACATGATAATAAAGGAAAAGTGTTTTTGAAGTAGAAAGGATATTTTCCTCAAGAATGGAGTTCAAGTGTTTTATCAAAGTTATTTTCCATATAAGATAATAAAGGGTTATGTTTCTATCCCTATTATTACTTTGAATTGATTATGTTGTGATGGAAGTATTTTTATTAATTCCTTTTTCTTATATGAATTGTTTTATGATGTCATGATGTTTAAGATTCCCATTTTTATTTCACGGGTTATGCTATGATGTATGGTTTATGATTTTGTGGCACACATAATAATGGTATAATTATGAGATGGGTGGGACCTATATATCCCTCCAATGCATTGGGTAAAGATTTTATATCTCATGAGATAGACAAGAATGGAATGGTAGGTTATACCGGTTCAGTGAAACAGGACTGAAACGAGGGTGACTCGGTTCAGAAAGGGACTTTGTCCACTAAGATAGCCTTGGCAATGAGTCTTGACTAACAAGAAATGATTCTCAATGATTATGTGTGTATACCACAAAATTTAGAGTTTTATGTTATGATTAATGTGATTAAATTTCACTTCCATGAGTTATCCCAGGTTATGAAATTATGATCTCTTTTGCAGGTTAAGATTTCCAAAATGTTATGTTCTTATGAAAATGATGTGATTGATTTTTATTTTTACCCTTACTGGGCATTTGAGATCACCCTTTTATGTTTTCTTTTCCCCAGGATATAAAGAAAGGTTTTAGGTAAGAAAAAAATGGGAAGATCTTTATGGGAGATGTTGAAGATCTTTCACCATGATTAGAAGATTACGTTCCGAGTTTCCAAAGACACTAAACTATTACAATCCTTGTGTGTGTGTTTTTGTTATGTACTAAGTATTCTGCAAAAGTAATGTAATGTCCATGTACGTCAGGCTTCGGGTCTCTACATGAGGTGCTGCTACCAGCCCACCCAGAGAAAGGGGCTCGCATTATGGGTCCTGGACTATGGCCTTGTAGCTCACATGGTCGTCGTCACGAACAAGAGCAGGTATCCTGGCTGGCTGTCTTCGCGAAGACATCCTGAATATTATCATGGAGTTCCGTGATCAAATGAGCATATATGTAAATTACAACCACAACAATGGGGAGCTGAATCATGAACGACAGTCATGGACTCAATCATATGTGATGCAAAAACCAATATTCCCTACAAAAAGTGTCTCATCATGCCGAGTCGACAAGCGGGTTATCAAGGTCCTGGTGAATGGATACGTTAGGCGCTGCACCATCACTGGACTCCCTAGCCTTAGAGCTGATCTTGAGACACGTTGACACTATTTCCGTAAATCCCAAAAAAGTCCTTTTATTTTAGGGACGTCCGAACAACGTCCCAAGGAACGAACCACCTCTGATTCAACTTTTTCACGACCCAACCCTACTCGGGCTCGAGACGCCACTACCCCATGACCTCCTCCATAGGCCAGCGGCTGGCGACAAGCACCGAAAGCACAACAACTCGGGGAGGCCTTTTCCTAAGTACCTATACAGACACATGCAACACACTCAATGAAATAGTGCAGAGTAAATGAAAAGACAAGTAAAGAAAAGTTCAACTACCATATATATATATATAAACCATAGATGTGCATCGACCTCTAAACAGTAAAAAGTACATGCTGAAGGTAAACTAAAAAGAAAAGGGAAAAAACACATGCCCAACCAAATGTGCCACAACTCGGCAATAGGAAAAACAGAAGAAAAAACTGGAAGGGTTCCCCACATGGAACCCGACTACGACCACTGCAAGCGGTCCAAGCTCCAGGATCCTAAGCTCCTCTGACATCATGACCAACCTGTATGTCTTCTGCAAGGGCACACCAAGTGCGTGCAAAGCCCAAGTAGGGGTGAGTATAAAAATACTCATTAAGATACCCTGAAGTCTAGAGGGAGCAAAAAAGTTGGTACCAAATGGTGAGCAGCAGATCAAAAAGGGGAAAGAAAAGGAGTACAACAGAGAGTCCAGCTCAACCCAACAAGAGGAAAGAAGGTATACTCGTCCAGACCCAAGGAGCTGGAAACGGTGAGAAGATGAACATTCCATCGAGTAATCGCTACCTATAGCAGGAGAGTAGACTCGTCCATCCATGAGAATCTAGACACGAAAAGAACATGGCATACCCCGCGCGTCTTCGCATCTCCGGGAAAGAGAGTAACCAAACCCAAGTACTGGGTACCAGAAACATGGTATATACATATATGTATGATCAACAAGCAACCCCAATAAGATTGTAAGGGGATCTCCATCCCGTAGCTCAGCCATAGAAAACGAGAACCCAACTGTACTAGAAGTAAACTCCATTGATGCCCTGCATCCCGCACATCTTCCCTGAACCGCAAGCCAAGGGGCTCAATCACCGAACCTTGACATTATCCGGTTTGGGCGGAACTGACTTTCCCGCATGGTTTTAGATAGAGTCCCAAGAACACGGTTCAGTGGGGAAAGCGCCCCTCGTACTTGAGAGTTCTAGGGAAAGTCAAACCACATATCATCACTACCCTATAACCGAGAGGTCTTCTCAAAGTCAATGTTGTCACAACACTGACCCGTATAACCAAGGGTCCCACTCCGGTAATCACGGATGAAAGCCACAGACTAGCCTAGTAGAAAGGACTGAGTCTAGAATGTCAGTGGGTGTCCCACTACCCAGCCCTACTGGAAGGTAATTCATAATATGATATCGGGTGACCCACTGTCGAGCCCTACTCGAGGGTAAACCATAATACATCATCATGCGACCCACTGACCAGCCCTGCTAGATGTTAAACCATAATACATCATTAGGAGACCCACTTCCCAGCCCTGCTGGAGGGTAAACGTGGAATAAGACGTCAGGCGACCCACTGCCCAGCCCTGCTGGAGGGTACACCCAGAGAAAGTTGATGAGCGACCCACTACCCAGCCCTGCTGGAGGGTAGACCCTCATGAGTCATCGGGTGACCCACTGCCTAGTCTCTGTTAGAGGGTAAACCCTGAACAAGTTGGCAGGTGACCCATTGCCCAACCCTGCTGGTGGGTAGACCTGAAACAAGACGACAAGCAACCCACTTCCCAACCCTGCTGGAGGGTAGACCCTCAAGAGTCGTCGGGTGACCCACTGCGTAGTCTCTGCTAGAAGGTAAACCCTAAAAAAGTCGACGAGTAACCCACTATCCAGCCCCACTAGATGGTAAACCCAGAACTACTCTGGCCATCTCTACTGGATGGTACAACACTGGCCAACCGAACACAGAGTGGGTATCGTGAAACCACCAAACTCCGGAACAAATCAGGGGAAACTACTCAACCCTGCGGATCTAAACCAATGATCACAGATCCAGGGGAAAAACTCCCCCCTGTTGGTCATATAAATGAGCATAGAGGGAACATCTACATCGCGAGAGGTCAAAGGTATGCAAAGAAGAACACGACACGCACATGGGGCCCACAAGATGTGTGGCCCCAAGTCAATCCCCAACTAAGCACACAAACAGTCTCAGGTACAAACAACACATACTTCTAAGAACTCACGTATACTCCCAGAGTATACAAGTTTTTTAGCCCATGGGCCATCGTGCACACGACACCCAACGTCAACACGAAGGCGTGACATAACATCTCCAACTTGTTGCCTCAACGACGGGGGCACTACCAAACACATATATTCAAGCATTACTTCACTCACAAGGGAGTACATGCGATCACACCCCAAGGGTTTTCTACAAACATTGTAGCAGAACCGCCTCGGGGCACCTTCACATTTCCACATTTAATAAGATTTCATATGAGGATCTGCACAACCAAACAGATCGTACCGTTGTAATCCTCATGAAAAAACAGGTGAGATAGACTACATACTCACCTCAAACAGATATCTGATGAAAAGGTCGCCAATACCGCCTCACGCCTGAATGGCGTCCCGTGATCCCAAGCCTCGGCCCCGAAAACTATCGGGTGCATCGCACCTTTGCGATCCCATCGGGAAAACACGTTAAAAGCACTACTCACATGAGTGAAATAGATATCCGGAGAAAAATTTTCCTTACGGTGCACCGAACATGTGCGATTCTTTCTGGGATGTGAAACCCGGTCCTGACACACAACGAACGGATCACACAGTTGTAGTCCTCTCGAGAAATCACACAAGATGGACTAATCACTTTTCCAAAATGGAAACCTGGTGATAAAATGGAAAATCACCATCGAAACCCAAACAACCCCCATGGGCCCTGAACCATAGTGCCGAATTAGAGCGGGCGGATTGCACCATTGCAATCCCCTCAAAAAAACATCCAGAATCTACTGATCGCACGCCCTGAACGGACGCCCGGTGAAGCAGTTGCTAATCACTCCACGCAGCTCAAAGACGGGCCGTGGTGCCCTCGCCTCAAATCTAGTCTCAATGCCAGAAACTGCCCTGGAAACCTTCGTCTCAGTGTCAGGGTAGAAACGCCGCTGACGGCACTTAAAACGAACGTCAGATGCGTCAGCGCTTCCCAAAACAAGAATCTCGGGAAAAACGCTCATCCACTTAAAGACATGTCGTGCCTCTACAGCCCCACTTTTTGGGAATTAAAAATTCCCAAAACCATCTCAAAAAGTCTGCCATGATGATACGGCCCCACAGCCGTAGATGGCGTGAAAATCGGAAACCTGTAATGAGCATTACGGGCATCCGAAGAGGGGGGGAAAGATCCCCTTGGGCTGGACCGGCCTGGACCGGCCTGACGCGGGTCTTTGCTTCCCCCGTGGGGTCACGGCACGCAACCCTGGTCTCCCTGGTCAACTGGCCTGCACAGCCACCCGGTCCTCTGGCACCGCGCCGCGTGAAGCTTCCGCGGTCGGAGCTCACTACTACGCGGAAGAGCACCGCTGCCAGGAAACCCGCCGGGCCGCCGCTGGGAACCCACCGCCGCCACTGGAGCTCACCGGACCGCCACTGGAACCCGCCAGAAAACACCAAAAACCACCCGAAACTTCGTCGGATCCCTAAGATCACCTCTAGACTCAAGAATTTTGATCTGAAAAGTGAGAAGGAAACCCTAGATCGAATCCTACGAAACTACGGGCATCGCTCAATAGGAAAAAAGTGAATCGATGCAAATAAAATAATTCAAGGTAGTTACAGATATGGAATCGAAGAAGAACCTGAACTCCTACCTCTTTGGAAATGTCCGGAGCTTCACGTAGAGGTC
Organism: Viscum album; assembly: GCA_963277665.1. Classification (NCBI taxonomy): domain Eukaryota; kingdom Viridiplantae; phylum Streptophyta; class Magnoliopsida; order Santalales; family Viscaceae; genus Viscum; species Viscum album. The sequence goes on along the minus strand of OY728133.1, from coordinate 961,559,112 downwards.
GCCTCCACGCCGCGCCTCGTAGGAGCTGCCTCGTCGAAGTGGAGGAGGAGAGGGAGCAGAGAGAGCTTCTTGCACCAGGGAAAACCACCAAGAGGGGGGTGGGGAGAATTGTTTAAAAACAAAACACTTAATCTCACGCCCATGGGCCCCATACCCGAAACCTCAGCAGGGTCGAGGTTAACCCTACCCTTGGGTAAACACCACCTCTTGAGAACAATAGAGGTCTCAGAATTTTAATCTGAGGCCCTGTTTAAAAGTTATTAAACATAGCGCCCGAAGTCTCCAAATTACGAAAATGTCCCTGGGGCCATTTTTCACAGACAGGCCGCGCCAGCAAAAAATAAACCCCTCCTAGGGTAAACGATACGTTATGAGCTCAAAGGTGCCCTCAGTTTTCCATTCTGAGCTACTGTTTAAGAGATACATGAGTTAAACCGTTTAATGAATAAATTAATTATTTAATTTATCCATTCCATGCTCCGATAGAGAGTGTGGGGTCCAAACATCCCACACCGACAAGTTTTATGTCATTACTAGGGTAAACACCCCATTCCGGACTCAAACGTACACTCAGATCTCTGATCTGAAGCACTTTTTAGGAGTTATCCCATTTGTTTGGGGGTTTCCAGTGTGAATGCACTGAAAATTTAATTTCGGCCACACCGGGGCTCGGAATCGCACGCCGTCTAAAGGCGCTGCTCTGGAATAACATCAAGAATCAATTCCGAAGTCTTTATCAGAAAAAACTAGATTATTACAAGTATGATCATCATTTATAATATAATATCAAATATTTCATTTAAAATGACTATGAAGGGGTATAAAAAGTGGTGGAAGATTCAGTTTATTAATTTCATAAATACTATAGAGAATTGTTAATCCTAAATTGCGTAAGCAAATAATCAAAATGATAATATTAAATGAAAGGAAATATATGAGATAAAATCCACCCATACCCTAAATTTATGGTACTAAGATCTCAAATTGACCTTTGATTACACAAAACGTTCCCTAAACATATCGAAAAGTATGTGAACTCTAGGAAACAAGTATTTATTCTTTTATAGTAAGAGGATTAATCTTATAAAAATCTAGTAAATTATTATGGATCCCATCTACCTTTATTTTGGATTGGAATAATGATGACCATGGTGAAAACATAGAACAGATAAATCCATTTTACTCATTTTCCTCTAGATAGTCTTTCTACTCTTTCAGCTTGATGTGTTCCATCCAATACGATTATAACAAATAGGGATTCTACTAGGGAGTATATGGATCATAATCTGGACTAATAATCGTGGTAATAACCCCAAAAAATTATATAGAAATACATTTGGGTACCTATCTAGAATTGGTTGAAAATAACTCTATAAACCATTTTCTATAGCATTATGGAAGAACCAGGAAAACTAACAAAAATTAAATCCATCTGTAAAGTAACTAGTCCCTTCCCACCTAATCACAAATCCCACTCACCGTAGAAAAAATGAGTGCTTCCATTAGGAGTAAAAAATAGAACCAATAATGATAAAATTAAATTAAATAATTAATGATAATAAATAAATCAATACTGATGATAATTTAACAAATTTTTATCTTTAACATGACAAAATCCCTAATAACATCCACACCATCAAAAAAATAGAATTCTAGGAACATGAGTATTTTCTATTTATTTATACCCAATAGCAATAGAAATCCCATAACAAAATTCATTAAAATAGTCTTATTCCAAATATATTGATAAAAATTATAGAGATAAAATAATGTGACACAACGTCATAAAAAGAACTGATTCAGTAAAAGAATATATAAAAGACAAACCTTTCATGATGGACATCTTGTAATCCAATATTTCAGGTATAACAATGGCGATATAAAGATGGCTGAACTCAGACCTTTCCTAATACTTTTTAGTCTAGTGAGAACCCCCCTCATATTTAGAGATAGACCCTTCAACCTTGGAAGAATTTGATAGAACCTAAGAACACATTGATAATGAGGATCTTATGCCAATATTCTATGAATACTTTTTACAGAAGGACTCCTCAGGTATAAAACACCCACATTAGAGGAAAATCCTCAGATCCTCATAGAATCAGGTCATGGTATGACCAGAAATCTCACATTGATAGCATACAACTATATTATACCATATAGAATCCACCATAATTGTACCCAATTAAATATAATAACTATTACCACTACCCTCATGGGATTCTTATCACTTCTTCCGTTAACCAGATGAATTTTTAGTGTACCACTCTCTAAATACACAACACTATGAATTTTTTGAGACAAATATATCTCTTCAATATCGACATTATCAACCTCCTCTAAATATGTTGATAATAATAATAATAAACATTTATCTTATCATAGGATTTAAGCCCACTTCAAAATATTGATCCTTGGAATAGTTATTGGTGAGGAGTTCAGGGGATTCATGACCCAATTTAGTAACCAATTACTGTAATATAGAACTATATAGCCACCTATCTCTAACATCACAAACTCATGATCCTTCATCAAAAATAAACTCTTTGGTTAGAAATGCATACTGAAGTACACTATGAATATGGTCCATGTGAGATCGTCATGTCTCCTTTAAAAATTTATAGTTTTCCACAATTTCTAACCTATCTACCAAGAATATATGTGGAAAATATAACTTTTTATTTCATATGGGTCTTCTCAAACTCAATGATTTGTTAAATCTCATATAACCACTCCTCTGGATCATTGGACCCCTTTTCCACAGTGAAAAATAGATGGATTTTTTCTTATTAACTCTTCTGAATGATTCACAATTTGTGATTAGTCATAACAACTCACCTGTCCAAAAGAATATTATACTATTCATATAACTAAATCCACCAATTCGATATCAAATTAATTATTAGAATGTGGTGCATTCTCGAAACCACGCTCTCTTGTCCTAGATGAGGAACTTCTAAGAGGAATTATCTATAAAACACAAAATATCATCTCAATAAATACACAATTGAATCTCACACATCATAATTTAGAACCAAAAATACCTTTAAAATAGGTCATATAAAAAATATTATAATTAATATCAGATTCAATTAAAATTGGTGAAAAATTAAAAACATATTAGGCAATTCAGAATAGTGAATGGTGAAAACACACATTTAGGAAAACTATGCAACAACCATGAAATTTTCCATGGAAAATGACAATGAAGAATGCATGAAAACACTATATTAATTACTAAAAATGAACATAAATTATAGGACTCATATAGGATTCCATGTTTCACTGTAAAAATCAAATAACCCCACTGGTATTCCTTGAGTCTCATAAAAATTATAATAGTTTATAAATATTCCACTAAAACCCCCCAATTTATTGAAATGACATAAATAAAATCTCAAAAAACTCATGGAAACACAAGGTTTATCCTGAATAAGATTTTGAAAGGAAATCCTCTATTTCTTTCCCCCCATGTCAAATGGGTCTAGCACTATCCTACCACTGTCCCCCAAAAAACATGGATCTAAGACCAATTTTTAGTGGACCAAATTAGATTCACTGGAACCATCACCCAAGATGGTAATACACATATCCAGGACTATGTTCCTAGTTATGATTGGTTGGTGATAAGCATCGGGCATAAAGAATGGCATCTAGGGAATGGTTTCTCCCATGGAATATTGGCATGAATCGTCCATAATATGGGATGATAGAAACAACAACATTAGAGTCAAAAGGTATTTACAAACATCTAGAGTAACAAAATAGTGACTAAAAATAGATACCATAAAACAAATCCTAAAGAGAAAACCTTTTAGGGACATATATCCAGAATCAAAACATTATATGATGGTAATCAAGATGATCCACTAAGGTATAATGTGACTTTTCCTTTATCTTTTTTATTTAAAAACGTCTATATATTCTGAAAGGAATGTTTAGGGTGTGAGGAATAAATCCAAGATGGATACCACCAAGAATATATTTAATAATTTTAATACATTAAAACCGTTAAACTAATTATAAAACTCATTTTCAAAAAATGTATTCACTTTGGAAACATATCATGTTAAATCAATGACTTGAAAACCCATTGGTTTTTTTAAACACAATTGTTTTCTAAAAGAAACATATAAAATAATATAATTGGCTACACAATGGGAAAAAATTCTCAGTTTACCCAAACAAGGCATAACAAGTGTAATAATAAGCATGATCATCATATTACCAAATAAATAGAAATTGTAATAAGACATCACACCAAACTAGGCATAAACATTTAGTATATAAGCATGAAAATTTACCAAACATGAGAAATGTTCACTAATGGCTCTTGACATAATTCTCTAGTGCGAGTGTGCCTGATAAATAGTTTTCTATCTTGCTAAACAATGTGGAAGCTCTCAATGACTTCCCCTGGGACCAAATATAATAGCTATCTCTACCTCTTAATAAATATTTGTATGATCTCTTAGTCTTCCACCAAAATTTTCTAATGGTCACTTGTATAACATAACAAATGTCTCTCTATCTTCCTTCCAAATTCCCTTATGATTCTTTATAAAACACACAATAACACACTATGTATCCCATGTTCTACTCAATTCCAAACATATCAACTCACATGTTCCATTCATCAAAGATATTTCGTAAGACATTTTAATTAAGAAACTATCCCATTTATCTAAAACACATCCCTCGTGGTAAAACTATATTTTAATACTATTTATTATTCCATTTGATACCATGATTTAATTTTCATTAAATTCATCAAACAGTTGAAGTATACATGAACCACCACTCTTTTCAAACCCCACATTAAAACATAAATTTCGGATATGAAACCATGTTCCACATCATAAATTGATTAAACATCAATAATAAATCATTTAAATGGATATTCAATAAGTATGAACAAAATTATATTAATGATTCAAGGGTAATCCTTGAAAAAATCAATTATATAGATACACCTACTTGAGAAAAGTTTTATACTCGTTATTATGGATGAAAGCCACCTAATTTCCTAGGTAAAAGCTATCACACACCTAAAAACAAAATAAATCAATCCAAAAATCACATTAAATAGACAATTTTTGTCCAACCATAATTACATGGTTTTATAATTTCCTAATAAAGGATGACCAATGATATAGGGTGGGGAATGGTGAAGAAATAATGAATAAAGGGAATAACATCCCGAAAAAACTAATTAGAGTTAAGATGAATCCAACACCAATGAGAGGGGAGAATATCCAATGTGAAGGGATGTAGAATACATGTGATTGGAAGAGTAAATGAGGTCCAAATGATATAAATCAATAAAACCCAATTTGGTAAAAATCGAAATTCTTAATGTTATAGAAAACAACCATGGTTTAGCCACAATGTAAGATGAACCATGTGAAAACAATGTGGCTACTCCTATTAACCCAAAACTAAGGACCATGATCACCCAAAATCCATGAATGTTGTTAGAAATATGAATATGATAAAAATATAAATTTACTCCAGTCAAAAATTTGTTATGAAACTAACATTTTGAATGTCGTAAAGTAACTATAAAATTTGGAATATATTGAAAAGTAGGATATAAATCATTTAGAAACACAAAGAAAATGATGTAACCATTTAAATCAATAGTTAAATAAAAATTTAAATCTATTTTTATATAAAATATTAATGATGAAATTTAGTTTAGAATTTCCTATTTATTCCGGTAAATATTTTTTATATCATCAATGACGTTTTTTGTAAAAAATTATGTGGGACAAATTTATTTAAAGGGGGAATGTAACATCTATAAATTTTAGTATTTGTGTTTTCATTTATATAATATTTTGATTAATATGTTTCATTACATTCAAAAAGTAAAAATCAATAATAAATTATTAAATTTAAATAATAATCCTTAAAAGATACCTATGATAATATATAGCCTATCTATATATGATATAAAATATTAAAAAGGTTGTTTTGAATTAAAATTTAGTAATTTTCACTATTCGTCAAAATATAAAAGTTATCTGAAAAGTGATAAAATTTCACCCTAGGATAATTTCGATATTCCGAATCCAAAAATGAAGTCCATTTTGAGAGATAAAATTGATAAAATTTAAAAAAGTGTGTATTTCTATTCATAACGGCTACTTTGATTTGTCACAGTGTGTTAGAATCTCGAAGTTGCGTACAACACACGCTGATGTATTATTCAAAGAGAATCATATCGTGGAAGCTTGGGGTGTTAAATTCTCCCCTCCTTTAAATAATTTCATCCTCAAAATTTCATGAATACTATCGCATGAAAAGAATCGGGTGGTTCTTCATCATATGTTTCCCAGGTTCCCATGTTGCCTCTTCCATCTTATGGTTTCTACATAGAACAATTACTAGAAGAGTCGTTCGGTTTCTCTGCACTTGTTCACTTGTATCAAGAGTCATGGCGGGATCATCGCAATAAAACAGATCGAGTTCCTGTTCTAATTCCTCGTAAGTGAGTACATGCATTGGGTTAGTCATGTATTTTCTCAATAATGATACATGGAACACATCGTGAACTTTGGGGAGACATGGTAGAATTTCCATATGGTAAGCTACATCCCCAATTCGTTCTAGAATTTCTAAAGGTCCTATGTACCTGGGAATCAATTTTCATTTCTTGCCAAAACGTATATCTCCATTCCATGGAGATAGCTTCAAGAAAACATGATCTACTACCTAAAAATCCAAATCCTTCCTTCGGTTGTTAGCATAGCTCTTCTTCCTACTTTGAGCTTCTTTGATGTGATTTTGGATTACATTCACCTTCTCTATTGTTTCCTCCACCAGTTCTGGGCCTACATGTTTTCTTTCACCAACGTCATCCCAACAGGTTGGTCTGCGGCATCTCATTCCGTATAACACTTCATATGTAGCCATTTGAATTATGGAATGGAAGCTATTGTTATAGGAAAATTCAACCATAGGTAAATATTGATCCCACATACCCTAAAAGTCATGTGAGCAAGATCTCAACATGTATTCTACGGTTCGAATAGTCCGTTCTGATTTTCCATCTGTTTGAGGGTGGTAAGAAGTGCTCAAATGAAGTTCAGTATCCAATGCCATCTGAAGACACTTCTAGAATATCAATGTAAAACGAGGATCTCGATCTGAAACAATCAATATGGGTACTCCATGAAGTCTCAAAACATCATTAATATATAGTATTTCTAGACGTTCAAGTGGTAAATCTTCCCTTATAGAAAGGAAATGTGCTTACTTGGTAAGACGATCAACAACATACCATATTAAATCATTCCTTCTAGGAGTCTTGGTTGTCCCATGACAAAGTCTATAGTGATATTATCCCATTTTCACTCAGTTATGGGAATTTGATTAATGACTCCTCCATGATGTTGCCTTCCAGCTTTCACATGTTGAAAAACAATACATCATGACACAAAATCAGAAATCTACCTCTTCATGTTGTCCCACAAAAAATGTTCCTTTAAATCTCTATACATTTTGGTGCTCCCGGGGTGTATAGAGAAATTGGAACTATGAACATCTTCCAAAAAATCCCTTTTCAAATCAGGTATATCTGGAATACAAATTCTCCTCCCAAATTTCAAAATTCCATCTTCTTACACAAAGTAACTCAATCTCCGATCATTCACAGCTTTAATCTTCTTTCTAAATGCTTCATCATCGGATTGAGAAATATTTTTCCTTTCTAGTGAAGATTTTTTTGGCAACCATTTGATAATGTATCTATGTTTCAACTTCCATGTTTATTCCCATATACATCGTTACTAGATCCATGTTTATAGGATCCTTTTCTACTTTCAACTTGTTCAAAACACCATGATCATTTCTGTTCAATGCATCTTCTGCATTATTTTCCTTCCTCGGGTGGAAGTGTATCATACAATCATAATCCTTGAGTAGTTTAAGCCATCCCCTTTTCCTCATGTTGAGTTAATTATGTGAGAAAATATATTTCAGACTCTTGTGATCAGTTTAAATCTCTCATTTTTCACTATAGAGATAGTGTCTCCACATCTCCAGAGCAAATATTACAGCAGCTAACTCCATATCATGAGTAGGATAGTTTTGGTCATGAATTTTCAGCTGTCGTGATCTATAGACAATAACTTCATCATTTTTCATAAGTACACAACCATGTTCTTTCTTCGATGCATCACTATAAATAACAAACCCGTCATACCCCGATGGTAGAGTCAATATAGGAGAATTTACTAATCTTTTATTTAATTCTTCGAAACATTATTCACACTCTTTTTTCCAGAAAAATTTAACCCCTTTACTTGTGAGCTTCGTTAATGGGTTAGCCAATCGGGCAAAATTCTGGACGAAAAGTTGATCATAACCTGCTAAAACAATAAAACTGTGTACCTCAGTTTTACTCATCGGTGCTGGCCATTCTTGGATTTCCTTTGTCTTAGAAGGATCAACAAAGATTCCATCTGTAGAGACAATATGGCCAAGAAAAGAAATCTCTTGAGGCCAAAATTCACACTTTCTAAACTTCCCATATAATTCATGTCTTCCCAGAGTCTTCAATATAATGCGCAAATTATTTCCGTGATATTTATAGATTTTAGAGTATACCAAGATATCATCAATAAATACCACTAACAAGTCATCAAGATATTCCTTGAAATATCTTTTAATTAGATCCATGAAAACAGAGGGTGAATTAGTCATCCCAAAAGGCAATACTGTAAACTCATAATTCCCGTACCTCATTCGAAATGCTATCTTCAGAATGTATTCCTTCATCACACACAATTGATGGTATCCAGATTGAAGGACAATATTTGATAAGTATTGAGCTCTATGCAATTGGTCAAATAAATAATCAATGTGATGTTGGGGATACTTGTTCTTTATTGTTATAACATTGATCTCCATGTAGTCAATGCACAACCTCATAGATCCATATTTCATCTTAACAAAAAGGATATGGGATCCCCATGGAGAAACACTAGGGTGAATAAATCCCTTAATACTAAATTCCTCTAGTTGTTTCTTTAGTTCAATTAATTCCACATTGGCCATTATATAAGGGGTTTTCGATATGGGCCATGAACCAGGAATTAAATCAATGGAAAACTCAATTTCTCGTTCTGTTAGATGTCCAGGTAAATCTTTCGGAAACACATCAACATATTCTCTCACAATAGATACATCCTCTATTTGAACATTCCTTTCCTCACCCACAGTTATTTCATTCTCTTCCTCCCTGATAACTGAATTTAGTTGAGCTACTGTGGGTGGATCTAGATAAGAATTAGGTGGTGACGAATCTTCTCTAAACATAAGTTGTTCCTTATTATCATCATAAAAAATCGTAACCTCATTCTTCTTACAATAAATATTCACATTATCGTCTGAAATACAATCCATATCGAGGATTATATCAAATTAAATCATAGGTATGATGACGTGATCAGCAGATAAAGAACATTTATATGCCTTAATGGGGACTGATTGACAAAACATTGTAGCAATGATACTTCCCTTATGGGTTTTGTTGGAAAACACCCTTGTTAAATCAAATTGGAAATATATAATCTTCTTAGAAAACTGGGAAGATATAAAACAATGTGAAGATCCAGAATCAAATAATGCATTTTCTAAACTTGAGGAAACCATTAAATTACCCGCCACTAAGTATTTCAGAGCTTCAACCTCAGCATTAGTGATAGTATAATCTTGTCCTTTATCCCTTGGCATTTTTTGAGGTATGTTTCTTTGATGCTTAGGGAATTCATTGGCATAATATCCCATCTCCCTAAAATTGTATCACTGAACATCGGTAGCATATTTATTTCATTTACACTCACCAACTAGATGGCCCTTCTGTCCACATTTGTAGCACACTCATTTTCATTTTAGACAGGCACCACAGTGCTTCCTTCTGTAATTGTCAGAGGGTGGAAATTCAATTCCTCCCTTCATATTTGTTTCCTTATTTCCTTTCCTATAGTGTTAATCTACTCTCTTCTTCTCTTGCTTCGATTTAAAGTAATAAGACTTAGAGAATTCCTTTTCTGTCTTGATTGCATACAAGACAATATCTTCGTATGATGAGAAGGATTGTGATACTAATGTTCGACAGAGAAATGGTTTTAACCCATCAAATAAATGATCAATCTTACTTCTTGGGTTACGTAAATAATCTTTTGTATACCTCGCTAACCATGTAAATTTCGACTCATACTTCATGACATTCTAATCCTTATTTTGCCTCATACTTAGAAACTGCCCTTCCATATCATCTCGATGGTCACGAGGAATGTATTTTTCAAATAAAATATCTTCAAATTCCATCCATTCCATATTTGATACTTCATCATCTTCCTTTTTATTTGAATTGAGGACCACCATTGGTCAACATCTCTAGTGAGGCGGTAAACTTCCATGACAATTTTTTCCCTTTCACTACACCCCAAAGCATGGAATATTTTTTTCTAAAGAATTTATCCATTTCTCAGATATTAAGGGATTTTTATTCCCATTTAATTTTGGTGGTTGTTTCCTCAAGAATTTATCTAACATTGATCCTCCATGCTGCGGATCAGGGTGCTCCATACGGGTAAGTTTATTATTCATAACCTGAGTGAGTTGTCCCGATATTATGATTAGCTGATCAACACTAGTTGCATCACCCTATCCACTATAAGTATCTTGAGCTGGAGGGAATCCCTACATGGAGTGTGTGAATTGATACAGTTTCCATTTCTTCCACTAGGAGCCATTTCTAAACAATGGCATAAACTAGATTAGTTTATGAATTGAAATATATAATTCCAAACTTCTAAAACACTTTACATAAATCCAATAGTTTATGGATATAATCCATAATCATAAAAAAAATGTTTTCTTTGAGGAAGTATATAATCATAATCCTTCATAATGGTAGTAATGAAAATGAGAATTATCCTAAGCATATCCCCCAAGAGTGTCATAACCAAGAGTGCATCAAGGCCTGTTGTCGTGCACCAGTTCTCACTTGAGGCTAGCTCAAAGCAGTGTTTTTGGGTTTTACCCTTAGGTATATCTATCCTAAAGCCACCTCTACCTGCTCGTACCCAGACAGGGATGTATTGTTTGGAAAACTCAAAAATCTCACCAATACCAAAACTATAGGAAGTTATTATATACTAATCCTCAAAGTCTATCTTAGGGCTATGTGTTCTAATCAGAGTTTATCTGAATCTATTTTCCAATGTTTTTACTAAACTTCCTATGATACCAACTGTAACGCCCCAACCATAGTTACCCAGAGTCGGTGCATTATTACATAACATTGGTATGATCACAATGAATTCATGTCTTGAAAGACTGATCAGTTTAGTATTATTGGAAACAAGATTCATACATATGGTAAACTTTACATCTTGAAGAGAAATACAACACAAATATATTTCATTAGGAACATCCAAGCCTCCTAGATTATGACTGCAGGTCACTCATAACTAACTTTATCATATCATAGGAAAAATAAAACATTGAAAGGGGTGAGCTCAAATGCTCAGTAAGGGTACATAATAAAGCGGAGAATGACATAAATATTAAGCATGGGAAATAATTTAAACCACCTGCCTTTACCCATAATAAATATGAATACTTTTAATGAAGCAATATGAAATGAGTAAATAATGCCATAATAAAACATGATCATTGATATTCTACTAGTCAAATGACCACAAGAACCACAAATATTATTTCCATAATGAGGGAATGTATAATGCCGGACAATCTGAAACATTTTTTCAAGGCCTCAGCCAAGACATCTAAAAATGGTTAATGCCTTGACCAAAACCATAAATCAAATTGGGAAAGGGCCTCAACCAATTCCACGTCTATTTGTCTCATGAGACCTACCATTGCATCGAGGAGCTATAGCGGGCTCCACCCATCACTTAATAAGTCCAATACATTCCTCAAATGAAAAGGTTTAAACATATTATAAACATTCGTATTAAAACTAGCATACAAAATGTCAATACATTAACCATAAATCATGAATGGTATAAAAATATCACATCCACACACAAACATATCACAAAACCTTCAATACATTATGGGAGTTTTGTATGATAATAAATTAACTCCAAATAAACTTAAAATCCATCAAAGGATGCTGACACATATGGAATCGAAACCCTTTTTAGAGAAATATCTCTTTCTATTTTGAAATCATTTAAAAGTCACATAATTATAAAATAAAACATTTACATTGAAATTATTATTATAATCCTATAAGGGAAGCTTTGAAAAGTTTATAACAGCGGAAAATATCTGCAGTAGCTGTATAAGTAAAAAAATACATTATTACATAAATTTTTCGAGAAGGTTAAAAATGACCTTGTTTGGAAAACGAAAGAAATATTTCTTTATAAACATATTATAAAAAGTAAAACATTGTCATAAATTACTTTAACACATATTCATTAAAATAGTAAGTATGATTTGAAATACATTTTTAAGAAACATGGATGTGTATGATAAAGAGGTTCCAGTAGATAATTACATATAAACAAACTCGGATAATGAAGAGATTGTGAAATAAACCTTTACCAATTTGGTATCTTACGAAACATAAACCCAATAAAATAGGTATCATACAATAAATATGTAAATATACATAAATTAACGTTTATTACACAAATGATACAATAATGGGCAGTACATAACCCACAATGAAGGTAATAGTGGCAATATGGTAAGAATCTCACGGGAATAAGGAGTGAGATAAAAACCCCTTACCTTGTACATTTCCTTTGTTGAGGGTAGCTTATCCTCTTTTATAGTGGTAAAATAATTGTTATTAAATTATAAAAGATTCATATACAATAATATGATATCAAATATGATCTTTTAACATTACTTTGTTAATAATATCTTAGTATTATCATCATTTCAGGTGTTAACATACTCGTTTTCTTTAATATGTTTTGTTACATAAGCCTTGATTGTTATGGATAGGTTGTATCATAATCATATTCATAATTATAACAATTCATTAAACATTATTTTTAATCATCGAATGAGTATTATACTTGAATGGATACGATGGGGAATGAATTTCAACGAATTCGTGGAGACAGTAGTCTGTACGTACGCACGATCGACAATATCACTCTTTTGATATTAGAATAATATATAATTGGATTGTATATCATAAATACAGAATCATTATAATGTTATTTTTATTTTTTAAATGAATTAAACATCATTATTTTACCCATCAGAATAATAGTGTATTGAATAACAATTAAACCATGATGTGGAGATGGTAGGTCGTACGTACGCACGTATGGTGACATGTTATTCAAAGGATGGATATAATACTAAATATGGTTTCACCATATTTATAATAATATCACAATATATAGAAGATACTTAATTTATTATTTTAGAAAGGAAATAAAAATGGAAGAAGAAGTTGAAGAAGAAAGGAACATGAAAAGGGTAGTGAAATCATTACCTATTCTTTAGGTTATTCCATTTGATTTGATCAAAAGGGCTCCTTACGATGGCTTTCTGATCGAACTATGGAATCTAGGATGAATTGAGGGAATTTGAGAGAATATTTGGGTAGGTGATGGCTGAACCAAAATGCTATGAAGGTGTGAATAATTGGTTAGAAGTGATGTCCTTTTATAAGGGGGGAGGAGGTGCTCTTTAGGAATAACATAAAGTATTAATTTATAATAAATTAATATTTCGTTTATAATGGCACCATTGATGATTATTCAAAGTATAATGTGGGGATGTGTCTAAATACTTTCATCCAATATATTTTAGACAGGTTTGGGTGATTATATTAACCTTATCTTTTAGTTTTAACTCTTAGTTAATTAGATTGACATTTACAATATCACTTTTTATTTTTATATTATATATTTAATAAAGAGACTATATACATCAACAAGACCCCCAAGTGTTCCAATAATGATACAAATATCATGATATAACCCCTTTGGCCGAACCTTATATTTTTAGGAATAGAATATCAATTCATAATATAATATTTGTTTTAAAAACTCATATATGTCAATTTTGACGCTATTTAATAATTGATTTTTGTTAAAGTCTTAACAACATTATTAATTAGAAGAAAGTTAATTTAAGCAATAATATCATGTCATATTAACCAATAAAATTCTACTACGTCATCAAAACATTCATATTATATTTATTTTAAAATTTATAATACCAATTATTAGATTCATTCATTAATAAGGATATTAATGAATCATTACTGTGTCCAAAATAAATTAAATTATTAAATGTTTAAAAATTATAAATATAAAACCATTATGTAGGAAATACTTTTAGATTTATAATGAATATTTAAAGTCTAAAATCCATCTTATATAGTCCTATGATTATTTTTGTTGCTAAAAGATATATGTTTATGTCATTCTTGTATTTATTTTATCTTAATTAATATAAAGTGCCCTTATCAACTACAAGTGGCTCCATGTGGTCCCAAAATCGACCCAAAGATGCCCAGGGTTGGAAATGAATAATAAAACATGGTTAGGACACGTTTTAAGGTAATATATTATAATTATAATACTATTATTTTATCCTTAATTACTGGATTTACCCTTTAACCATGGTAAATAAAATATTTACCGAAGTAATTATTAAAAATGTCTAAAAATAAATGATTCCTATTTATACAATTTGGAAATCCTGATTCGAAATATGCAATCTATTTTCCCAAATTCAAAACACAGAAGTGGCTGAAATTAATTTAAAATTAATTCCCATTATTAAAAAAAAGTGTTTTTAGGAGATAATAATTATCAAAAGATTGACACTTGTTTATGTCCGGTTTAAATGTGAAATTATGTCCAATGACCAACATTTTATTATATGGTAAAAATATATTCAAAATATATTTTAAAACCACTCAAATTCCAAATTTATCACTATTAATTATTTTGGTTAAAAAAGATGTTTTTAATTAAAATTTAGTAATTTTCACTATTCATCAAAATATAAAAGTTATCCGAAATGTACCAAAATTTCACCCTAGGCTAATTTCAAAATTCCGAATCCAAAAATGAAATCCATTTTGAGTGATAAAATTAATAAAATTTCAATATTTGGGTATTTCTATTGATAATGACAACATTTATTGGTCGGGGTGTGTTAGAATCTTGAAGTTGCGTACGACACACACTACTGTATTATTCAAAGAGAATCATACTGTGGAAGATTGGGGTTTTAGAAATATTCATTAATTAATTACCTTGGTGACCAAAAATTACCCTAAGTCCCTCAAATATAAGCCCTTATTAAATAGAAGGCTTATGGTATCAACATAGGTTACACATATTTCTTAACGTTTTATTTTTATTTCCATTATAAAAAACATAAAAATATTATAATAGTAACCTAAAAATAATTATTTTATTGATATGTTATTATAATAATGGATCAACCATTATTTTTTATCTTCTATTTACTAATAAAAATCCTAATCTTTCTTGGAGTGTGTGTGCGTTGATTATTTCCACCAAAAAAATGGTGCTCTCAAATTTTTCTCACCAACCCATATACTTGGTATTAATTATAGTATTGATAAAGTTATGTTATTTTTATAATTTATGTATGATTATAAAATTATCACTCACTATCCACCTTCACACCTCTCATTCGTTGAGTAACATAAATGCTAATTGTTTGTTGTGTGGTGTGCCGCCTATATGATTATGTGATTTGTTTCTTATAGTTTTTTATTATTTATCAAGAAATCTTAAAATATGGATCAAAATAATAAGAAAAAGAAATAAAATATAAATATTCTTGTTTTTTAACGATAGTATGTAAAAATATTCAGAACATTATCCGTACTCACCAATCGAGATAAAGCATGTTCATGTGTGGTTCAGTTTGGCCACATACATGAAAAATGATATGAAATTATGTTATGGATGATTATTATAATATAATTATGTTCATAAATTTATAAAAATATAAAAATAATTATTTTTATTAGTTATTGAAAGTATACAACAATATTCAGCTTATTAATTCTAAGAACACCCTTTATAGGATGAAAATCACTAAGAAATGTTTGTTGTCAATTTTATCATATCGGATAAAGATTATAGTAATACTAGAAGTATATTTAAAATAAATAAGAAATAATAATTAATAAATCATAGTTACATTAATTAACAGGTAATAAGTATCATTGGGAAAGGAATGAATATGAATATTTATCCTCAGAATCTACTACAAATTTTATAAACTATAAACACTTAATATGGGAAAATACTGAAAAACTAACGAAAATACTTGTATATAATGATTATATAGAAAAATTATATATTTTTTCATGTATGGATATGATTCATAAATTAGTAACCACTATATTAATTATTTTTATATAGAATCTCCCAATTCATCCGACTAAGCAAGAAAATAGGGCAATAGTTTCATCTCGAAACATTTTTCTTTGAGACACAATTTATTTTTTGCAACTAATTTATTTTCAATAGGGTATGTAAAGAAAATTTAATATTTAATATCTTGTATTATAATAATTCATGTAATATTAACATCTAATTAATTCACTCTATATCTTAATGGGATATTATTAGAATGTGATGATGTCATAAGGGATTTTTTACTCAAACTCCAATCATTGAAGAACATTTTTCATTATGCTTCAATTTACTTTATATATAATATATGAATACTAAGAGTTCTTTATCCTGAAATATATTTTTTATCCATAATATTTGAGGTTCATTTTCAATATATTTCATTACAAATAGTTTTTATCAAAATATTACTCAATTAAATAATGTTTTATCAACTCATGTTATTTTTCTATGAGTTTTGATTTTTTTTGAATTTGATCTTATAATTATCCTTCCACGTAAATTTCAATATAAATATGTTTTATTTCTTTTCAATTTAATGAAATTTATACTTTTAATTAAAATCATTATTTAGGGTGATCACGCCCTCCTTCAAAACTTATCTCTAAGGGGAAAATTCCCAACCAAATAATATATGTATTTTTCTCCCATATATATTTTTTAAATATTTAAGGTACATTATATAATATTGAACATGAATTTAATATTTATCTTCACCTCTTATCAGAGATAATTTTAACCGCATTTTTTTTATGCAGGATTCACTAAATTGTTCTAATGGATTATAAAAGTATTCATCATGGTCATTTTTTAAAAATGTTGTAACACCCAAAAATTCTAAGGGAATAAGATTGTATTCAATTTTTTATGAAACATATGAGATTGATCTTTAATAACACATGAAATTAATTTCTGTAAATTTAGTCTCTTTGTTATCATAATAAATAAAGAACCATAAGCCAAAATGAACTATAATATAATATACCATTATAATATAGTTGTTAAATTTGGGACTGTTAATATTAATAAATAAATTAGAAAATTTATTTTGATCTATTTATCAGAAATAAAATAAATATAATTTAAAAGATAATTTTTTTTTGAAAATCAATACTTTTTCAAATAGATTGTTTAGTCACACTCTACGCACATAATTTAATATTAATTTTTATAAAATTTATAAATTTTATTAGATAAAATTAACATAATTTTTTAAATCAAAACATCAAAATTATATTATAGTGAATTTTTTTATTATTCTCAAATATTTCATTTTTTTATGAATAGCTAAAAATACTGAATTTTTATTAAATATGGAGTTATGATTAACTTAATTGAAATGCCGAATTATACTTGTAATTTATTCTATATTAAATTTTGTTAAATTATATATCAACTAACACAATTTAGGTCATTTTATCATTTTCATATGAAAGTTTGATATAAAAACATGGTTATCTTTTGAACATCTTCTCTTTAAAAACTACATTATCATCACTTTTGTTGGATAAAAATTAAATTAAATGACTCCAATTATATGATAATTATTTGTAAAAATAAATTAAATAATTTTAATAAGATTTATTTTTAATTTTTCATATGTTAAACATAATTTTTAATAAATATAAAAAGTGAAATATATACAAATTAATTAGTCCAGTTAAGGTAAAAACTAATTTATCGTGGAATTAAACTAAAAATATAATTATTAAAATGACAATATATCTTGTATGAAATCTATTTTATGGCCGTATATATACGTTATATATATTATATTATAGAGAATTTACCATTTTGGAGGCTCCTTTCATGATAAAAATGATAGAGTGATTGAAATTTTTGAAAAAAAACTAGAGCGCCAGTCTACTCAATTAGAAAAGGCCAACCCCTATCCCATATTCTTCACACATTCACACCATTTTATTTTGTCCAAGAACATACAAAATAACATTAAAAATTCCATACTATCATCCTATAAGCCTTATATGGGGACAAAGTTAAACCTAATAAGGCTTTTGGTTTAACCCTTTGGTTGTAACATTCTTCAACAAGTGTTTTTATTTTATTTCATCCTCCACCACATTAAATTCTTATTAAATAAAAAAAATATTACAAAATAATTATCTCACATATAAATATATTGTAAAATTTTAAGATTTTAACCCTCAACTATCTCTACTTCCATCAAATGGATTACGAAATCATCTTTCGCACATACGTCGGACAATGGCCTCGTGAACTGATATCTTTCTTTTTTTCCATTACCACAAATCACTGTTTGGTATGTAGATATATATAAATTATATATATTATATTCATAAAATAATTGTAATTATAGTTTTATTATATCATATATATTTATATATAATATCTTAATTTCTATTTTGTGGGGGATATAATAATATCGCTCGTGTGTACGGCTGACTACGGCCTCACGAAGCGACGTGATTCTTTTTTCACATATGATTTACATTGGAAATGATCAAAATAAATTTAAAAAAAATATAGTATGTAAGTTAAGTTATTCATATTTTAATGATATGTGTATCATTAATTAAATATCATATATCATTTTATTTCTTACACTAAATGACGATAATATCATTCATGTATGTTTGGACTACCACCTTCACGAAACGATATGACTCTATTTTCATAAGAACACAACATAAATGATATATATGTTTATATTTAAATAATTAATATGGTATTTATGATATTATAATTATTATTTAATAATAAAATATTACTTACCACCTTTCCATAATGATCATTGTGAAATTTAAACGTTATTGATGCATAGGTATGACTTACCGTATTAATGATTGTTTCATAGTCCCTTATCAAAAACCATATTTCATGATCAGTTTTAAGTGTATAATTTTATTAAAAATATGATAATAATTTCATGGTATTTATTCTGAACAAATAGACCTATATAATATGTTCATGAACTAGAACATTCATGATGAAACTTGGTTGATAAACAAGACAATTAAGACCCAAAACTATTAAAATAATAGAAGATTACTAACAATCATGTTATAAGATGTTATTAAAGGAACATTTATGATATTATAAATATTAATATTGTTATGTTATGATTTAATGGCATTTTTACAACCAATATATATAATTTCAAGCCATGTTCACCCAATTGTTAGTGAGAGTTAATGGATTTCATCTCAGTCTCATTTCATTGAGGCGTATTGTAATTTAATACACCAAATTTATTTTATTTGGTGTATATACTTATTATTTTAATATTTAAATCATGATGGATTAATAATTAATCATATTTTATGTTTTAATTAGGTTTATTTCATTCAAGTGGATTTTTACTGAAAATAACCAAGTGGTATAGAATTTCATAACACAATTTCTTTTTGTTGGGTTATATTACTACATTATTGTCATTGATATTAAAAGTATGCATGTATAATGAATTTTTTTTAAAATATTTTTTATTTCAACTTTTTTATGTGGATTTATAATTCACATGCACAATCAGTTCATTTTATAATTCTCACTACAACATTATGATCACTTTAATGGTTTTTTTCATAATCTCATTCTAATCAAGATAGTTTATACCTGGATTTAAATTTATGGAAATTGTTTTAAAATTTCCTAATAAACCAATTAATTTTATTATCCTTGTATATTCTTGATATTTTCATGTAAATATTCCATTTTTTCAATATTTTTCACTTAAAATAATTTATAGAATATTTTAAATAAAATATGTCTTCATTTTTCTCTTTTGTTGGAAATCGATTTTTTTCAAAAAATAATTTAATAATGTATTTTAAAATTTAAAAATTATTGCTTAAATACATTTTTAACCATTTTTTATTTTTAAAAATTGATTTCAAAGGAATATTCTTATTGTTTTCCTAACAAGGAACTATTATAACCTTTTTATAGTGCAAAAGGAATGCCCTTTTTAACTTGTACATTATGTACAAAAATATCCAAAAACATGACCATCATTTTAGAGAATAATAATTTGAATGTTTAAAAAGTTATTTTTAAATATACTATTTTCCATAATATTTTATAAATTCACAGATTTTAAAAAATATTTTCAATTAAATGAATTTTAAATAAATTATGTTTTAAATAATGATTTTCCAATTCAAAAAGGATATTTTGATCAAGAATGTTTTTGAAGATATATTTATGGAACTTCTTATTCATCAAAGAAAAATACCCTTTATTTTCAAATAATAAACATAGGATATATTTTATTGAAACAATAATAATTATTTATATAGATGTTTTATGATCATTTTCAGTTAGAATAGTATTGAAATTCACATCAATGATTAATTTTTTAATCATTAACATTACATTAACTTATTCTCATTCCAATGGATTAGATTTCTCTTAAATATCAATATTACATATCATGGATTTGTTTAATTTTTAAACAATTCGTTATTTATACATACAGTGCACTATGACTGAAGTTATTTTTTATCTATGGAAATATAGATAAATTTTTATTCCTTACTAAATATGGATATTTTATGTTAAGTAACATTATTTATGAATTTAAATAGTTATTTGATATATGATGAATTATTTTTACATGGAAGAAATGGGTGGGGCCCAGTTAAAGATTTCCCCTTAGTGGATATATTGTCTCATGGATGAAATTGTTGGATATCCTTAGTTAAATAGGTTGTTAACTTCATTTTTATGTTTTATTGGGGATATATATTAATGGTAGATGTATCATATGTATGAGACATGACTTCCAATAATTTATTATTTCTGTCATTCAAAATTCAATTATTATTATCCCTGATATTTTTTCAATGGTGTTATATTTTGATTCATTCCATTCTAAGATTAATGCTTTAATGTAATGTGTGTTTATTTATTTACCTTTCCATACTGATTATATGTTATCCAGTTATGATTTTCATGTTATGGATTAAATGGAATGTGTTTTCAGTTATTTACCTTTCTATATTGATGATTATTCTTAATATTTTCACAATAATTTATTCTCTGCATGAATTACACTCTCAGTTTATTGATAAAATAAAATATATGTTCATTTATTTACCTTTACATATTTATTATTCATGTTGATTAACGATTTCCTCTACATTACTTAACCCTTAATAGTAATTTTATCTCATGATTTTTATTTTCCTTTTCAAAGAATCTATATTGTGTATTATAAGTTATTTTAAAGTATATCTTAGAGGAAATAATTATATTCTTGAAAAAAATTATTCTTTATTTTTTATTGAAATATAATTTAAGAGACAAGTATCTATCCACATTAAACAAGTGTCTAAATATTTATGTCCTTCAAGATATGATTTCATCTATCATTTTCTAATTTCATAACAAAAACACATGTTATGAGTTACTAGTACTAGGATTACAATAGTTTGTAATTGTAGATATTTATTAGAAAGATGGGTACTATATTTAGAAAAACAATGATTACTGAATATAAATGAATGATAAACTATGCAGATAAGAATTTGAAGAACCTATTATTTTTGTAAGAAATATATTTTACAGTTTTTCTTAAAAATTCATCCATATATGAATACTAAAATTGGAAGTTGTTCTATAATAGAGGTACCTAGATGTTATAACTTTTGAATTGGGGGAATTGGTGTTCACATGGTCGTCACATAGTGAATATAAATGAGCCTTCTTAAGCACCTCGTAATGACATTGATGGGTAATTTTATCATGAAAAATAAATTTTATTTACAATACATTATTATGGATTTGAATAGATGATTATAATGAATGAAGTAGTTCAAACCTAACCTTCATTATATTGAATATAATGTTTAATAATTTATACATCTCATAAATATTTATTTAGTTTGGAAACTACGATCATTGTTTCTCACATTATGCTTTTAATTGTTAGTCATTGGATGGAACCCCAATTAATCATATGAACACATAACATGAAATAAATTGTAGTAACAATGAGAAACCAAATATGATAAGGATATGATATAAAGATATTGTGATTATTCCAAATTAGTAGTCGAGAAATATGATTAACAACATATACATTAAACAACCCCCAGACTCACCAAAGAAAAGAAGGAATTAAGTTTCCATGATCTTGGGTGGTGGAGACCATGGGTGAATGAAGGATAAATTTCCATCACATCCAAAAATTTTAATGAAACACCAAAATAAATAATGTCAATGTAATAGGAATTTTTTTATGTATTTAATGTATGATCATAAAAAAATATTTTTTGATCAAAACGATGTGTATAATGGAAGAAAATAAATATCTTCCTTGGGGTCCTATTATATTCTGTTTTCATAAATGTGAGGAACCTGGGAATTATTTGATCCAATTCCATCATCTAAATTTTAACCGCTATAAAAATTAAGTTTGTATGTTGAAATAAAATAGATGATGTATTTATGTAATGTGATTCAGAAAATAAATTTGAAAAGAATTTTACTATTGGTATTTTGGTTATATAAATCATGAAACATCTAGTGAATGTGATAATTTTTATTAGAATATGTTCCTTCTTTAACATAAGATCTCTGGATACCATTATGGGTTTATCATTTTAAAATTTATCATATGTTTAAATTTTAAAACACAAATTTTTAGGTTTTATATTATATGATTTTATAAAGATTTATTATTTTTAAAAAAAACATTTATGATAATAAATCCCATTTTATGTATTTTCTTAGTAAAAAAATTATTTAAAAATGAATAACCATAATTTTTATATGCATAATATTAATGGTATTTACTAACCATTAGGGATTATATTATCTATGATATAAAGCTAATTTTTGGTGATATTAATTATGGGGGTTTTATATAAATAGAATAATTTTGGATTTAGATAAATGATAACAGGCATACCGAGTGACAACACATCAAATAAAGAAAGGTTGTGGAGCTCAAACCCAAAACTGAAGGAATATAAGGGTTTAGATCCTACCCCTACAACATGTGATTTACTAGTTAATATGTGACTTTTTTAATATAGATGATTTTAACAGTGAATATAAATTATGAAGCAATAACTTTTATTTTTAGATTTGGAGATTAATTTATTATATTCGATAACTTGTGGCAACCGCATGGGTTATGGAAAATAGTTAGATACATATTGAAATAATTGTCACTCTTCAATAGATATTAAATTTTATTAAAGGTTAATTTTTGTGGTTCATGAATAAAAAATATTTTTTGGGATATTCATTTATAGGAGTAAGAGATAAATTGGAAATTGATCAAAGAAGAACCGAAGTATTAAATCGTTCATATTAAATAAAAACATATTAAGTAAGTATATTTCCTTATATTCATATAAATTAAAATAAATCAACCACATTAGAAAAATAATTTGAAATAAAAAACTAATCATATTACTCTCATAAATGATGAATGAGGACTACTTTAAAATCACTATAGATTAATGCTTTTATGGCCCTTAATATTCTAATTATAATTCACTTGTTTTTGATAAATTACCATGATCACTATAAAAAAAAATTTAAAAATTTATATAATGGCCATATCTTAAACTTCCACCGATGCTATCCAACATAGAAATTCATTTATCTTTGATTCCATATGACCTTTTTACTTCCCATTATATCTTATTAAGAAGATATTTTGTAAACTCTTCTTATGATGTTTTCTTTCAACAAAATAATTTTCTAATATCAATGCATAGATTACTGTGATAAATTTTAAGTTGTGAGGATACAATTTATTTAGGAAGGGAAGAATGTATCACTATAAAATTATAAAAGCATAAAACATTATTTTATTGTTTATGTGAAACATAACATTAAACATAACTAACACAAGAAATACATTTTTTAATAATGTAATAACTTTGAGAGCTTGAAGAACATGCAACCCGAGTATAAATAATATTTCACATATCATACCATTATAATATATCCCTTACATTGGATGGTATGAATAATAATAACTAAATAATAAAAATTAATGTTATCTATTTATTATAAATAAAAGAAAAATATTTTAAAACATGAATAAATGTTTTTTGAAAACGATATTTTCTTCTACATGAAGCTATAGATACGCTCTATGAACAAAATTTAAAATTATTTTTTACCTGTTATAGAAAATTTTTTTACGAAAATGACCTTTATTTTTTAAAAATAGTATGAATATTACCTTGTGGATAAATTTTTGTATTTTTATGAAATATATTTTTTATGAGTAGTGAAAAATAATGAAATTAAATTGAAAACTATGTTTCTATTTAAATTATTTATAATGATAAATTTTATTTTCATTTAATATTAATGGGAAATTATCCAAATTATATATCATTTAATACAATTTGGGTCTTTGGAATCATTTTTATTTTGAATTTTAATATAAAACATTATAATCATTTGAACTTTTTCACATTAAAATCTGTCGTTCCCATTTTTTCGTTACGGAAAATTTTAAATTTAAAATTTTAACTTATATTAAGTAGATTTGTAAAAATCTATAATATATTTGTAAAAATAATAATTTATAATTTATGTTAATTTAAATTTATTTTATTTCAAAATCAATTCTTGCAAATAGTAAAAATTAATTACATTGGTTAAGGTAAAAACTGATTTACTGAGGGGTTAAAAGAAAAAAGATAATAGTTAAAATTCCCCAAAACACATGAATAAATTATATTTTATAAATGTATTTCTACATTATATTTTATGTTTCCTATAATTTCCCAATTTAGGTATTTTTAATGATAAAAACATGGTTATGATTGAATCGTTACAAAAAATTAAAAGAGTTCCACTCACATCGCATATAAAAGAACACCCACTCTCTTCTCTTATTAAAAATTTAAAAAAAAATTTGGTTAGTCAATGTCCTAATCATGTCACTTCCAAAATCTCATCTTATCATTCTATAGGCCTTTTTTTATAAAAAAACATATCACGACTTTTAGTAAAACACATAGGATGATGCCTAATGAAGTTGTAATGTTCTTCGATGATCTTTTTTTATTTCTTCATCTAACACCATAAATTCTTATTCAAACAAGTTGATATTGTCATAAAAATATCATAAATATATATAGGATTGTGTGTTTCAAATTTAGTTTTAAATCATATAATAATATCCACATCTATCAAATGGGTTATGAAATCATCATTCATTTGTTTGGCGGAATACCACCTCACGAACCGATGTCATTAATTTTTCTATTACCTCTTCTCTCAGTTGAGTGTGAGGATGGATATAAATTATATATATATGATATTTATAAAATAATTATACCTATTTATTCATTATATAATACTTAATTTTTTTTACTTTCCACTCTTTAGGGGATATGAAAACGTCACTTGTGTGTTCGATGGACAACTTCCATGAGAAGGGATGTGATTTGTTTTTCACTAATTCTTTGCATGGAATGTGATAAAAATAAAATCAATTAATATATGTGATATTAATTAATTAGTTATTATATTCATGAAATATATATCATTATTATAAAATATTATATAATTTTATTTCTTATACATAAATAATATAATGTTGTTCATGTACATGGGGTCTACCACCTTTACGAAACGATGTGACTATATATTCATCACCACACCTCATGGATGATATGTATGAGTACATTTAAATAAACAATATGATATATATGATATTATAATCATTAATTAAATATAAAATATCATTTCCTCCATTCCATAATGATCACGTAAAAAATGGTAAATTTTTTCATATGTGCCTACTTCCAACAAACTCCATGATTATAACGTAGTACATCTTTTGAAACCATATTTACGAAATTTTTTAAGGTAATAATTTAAGTTAAAATATAATAACTATTTACTAATTATTAATATTTATATGGTATAGTTATATAATGTTAAAATGAATAGGATCTTTCATGATGAAAGATGCATAATAAAATAAGACAAATTAGCACTCAAATTGGTTAAAATAATTGATGATTATTAATGAATGGGTGATAAGATGTAATTAATGGATTATATATGGTAATATAAACATTAATATGATCATTTTATACATTAATAACTTTTTTAGAAACACATCATTTGAGGTGAGGTCACATTCAATCAAAAAGAAGCTTGAGGTATGTGATATCATCTCAATTTAATTTCATTGAGGAATATTATTATTTTATGCACATTATCTATTTTATATAGTCTTTATACCTCAAATTTGTCATTTCATATCATGAATAATTAATAATTCAATATATTTTAATTTTCAATTTGAATAATTCCATCCAAATGGATTTAACATGAAAATTACCAAGTGGAAATTAATTTCATAACTCAATTAATTTTCACTGGGTTATATTACATGCTCAATGTTGTTGATAATCTATGATTATATGTATAATGAAATAATATTATATTATGAATTATTTAAACATGTTTTATTTTGATTTACATTTGATATAAATAATATATTCACTGATTACTTCTTAATTCACTATAATGGTCATTTAAAGGCTTATTTAACAATCTCATTTTAATCGATATTGTATATTCTTGAAATATATTTGAAGAAAACATTTTGAAATTTTATTGATCAACCAATTTTTTTACAATAGTATGGATATTATTGAAATTTTCATTCAATATAGTCATTTTTCACAATTTGGTACATAAAAAAATTGAGATTTTTTTTAATAATATCAGACATCATTTTGCACATTGCACCGAAATAGTTTTTTTCCAAATTCATGTATTCCGGACATATTTTAAAAAATTATTTCATCGTTTCAAAAATTATTTATAAAATTAATTTTTACATATTTTAAATTTTAAAATAAATCAAATGTATCTTTTAGTAATTTTTTGAAGTATTCACTTTTCAAATCTATTTATAATTCAAATGTAATGTTCTTTTTAACTATTTTGGTATGTACGTAATTACCTGCCGACAAAACCATTATTTATTTGAAGAATCAATTGAATGATTAAAAGTTTTTTTATTAAATTATTTTCATAATATTTTGAAAATTCAATATATTTTAATGTTATTTTCAATGGAAATTATTTTCGAATTGTTTTCTGTTTTAAAAGGTGATTTTCAAAATCAAAAGAATATTTTAACAAAGAATGTTTTAGAATATATTATTATGTTCTTTATATTAATAAATGACAAAAACACATTATTTAAAAAATATTACACTATGGATATGTTGTATTGACATAATACTTATTCATTCTATTGTCGTTTTGTGATCTTTTAGACTAAAGAATGTATTGAAATTATCTTAATTGATTTATTTTTGTATTCATTTACTTTCAAATGAATTATCATGTTCTTTATGGTAAATAAAATTAACCTAAATTTCAAAATAATTAATCATAGATATATTTATTTCTTAAAGTCATATATCATTTTTACATATGTTATTTTATGTTAAAAGTTATGATTTCCTCTAGGAAAATATCGGTAAATTTGTATTCCTTACTCAATACAGATATGTGATGATAAACCATAATATTTGTGAAATAAATAAATTATATTATATATGATGAATGCTTTGTACATGGAATACATGGATTGTCGGAGATACAGATAACCCCTCAATGCATTAGAAGTATCTTAAGATCAAATCGTAGGTTAGCCTTAGTTAAATGTGATTCGACACATAAATTTTAAACAATAATGTGTATAGATTTTGACGGTAGATGTGTCATGTGCCTGAGACATAAAATATAATAAATAATCATTTACATTATTAATAATTTTTATTAATATCATCAGTGATATTTTCATAATGATATTATATTTAGATACATTTCATTCTCATTTTACTAATTAAATAGAATGTGTGTTTAGTTATTTACTATAAGGCCCCAGCCATAAAACTTACTTAATATTGAATTAAATGAATAATTCACATTGAGGATCTTTTCAGGTTTATAGTTTTAGAGAATTAGAACATAACTATTACATCTTAAAAGATTACAAAGTAGACACTTCTACTAAGTCTCCATAAAATAAAAACTCTTAAAAAGAAAGATGTCTAGATTCCATGTTTTAGATAGCATGACATTCCCTTGATCCCATCCTTGACCTTATTCCACTTTAAGTCCTATGAAAAACATTTCGAAAAACATGGGGTGAGCATAAAAACCTCAGTAAGGGATACAAAGAGAATGAAAACCGTTAGTTTTTCAAACATCAATTAAACCATGTATACTATATCAAAGTAATACCTTCACCTTCATGAAGTAGTAAACAAAATCTTCACTGAATAAAGTATCATTACTTACCTTTTTGTAACCAAAGGATTACCATAAAACCCATATAAAGAACACATAGAATATATAAAGGTAACTTGGGACATAAACATACTTAAGTGGAATAACCATACGGTTGACTTCCACACATATCACTTAATGGAATAGCCATACGACCAATTTCCATACATACTTAATGGAATAGCCATATGGCCGACTTCCATACCCAATGCATTGGAGGTTATAACGTAACCACCCGTCCTGGTATTCACGGCACCACCCGTCATATGGTTTATAACGTAACCACCCTTTAAAATGTCCAAGTACCAATATAAAATCATAAAACATAAAACCAATATAAAGGAATGATAAGATTTCCACATTTCAATCACAATATATCATAAATATATTGACATAATAGAATCCTTTTTCAAAACCATTTTCAATACCAAAATACATAAAAGAGTATATGGTATTTATTTTATTCTAAAAACATTACGTCTTGTTGAGAAAGCCAAAGATCAAATAATACTCGCGGCGGCGGAAAAGGTCGTTCTCACCGCGTACGTTAAAAAAACATTCCTTTTTGTCGTTTAGTAAAATGCTTCGTAGAAAAAGATTCCTTTTGTATAAAAGTAAAAGTCAAAGGGTTTATACACCGTATAAAAGAAAGTTGTGTATAAAACGAAATATGCCTCAATGAAAGGAGATTGAGACGAAGTCCCTTACCTCAGGTCCGACTTGACTCGATCGTTCTTTAACATCCTGAATAATAAACTTGAGTTAATTTATACTTGATTAAGAACCTTTTTAAAGTTCATTATTCTTTTTATATCACTTATTGCCATGTTATAAACATTATGTAACCATTGAAGTTAATAATGTTTGTTTTGTCAATATTTGGTTCTTTAGTCGAAAGTTCACTTCTTACAATTACATGTTGTTCATGTGGTCAAAAGTTCTTTATATCCAGAATGAAATTCCCGATTTGGATATAATATGTATCATATATATCCAGCATATACATGTATTTATAATATTACATAATCATTTAGAGGTACGAAATGAAATGCACCGTTCCTGAAGACGGTAAGCCGTACGTACGCATGAACGCTACTTTCATTTCATTGTCATATTAGTGGAATTAAAACTAAATTAGAGGTATGTATATTTTAATTACAGAATTATATTCATCATTTATATATATCATTAATTATATATATACATTATATACATGTAATTTTAATAGTACATTACATTTGGGGATAAGAAATGAAATGCACCGTTCATGGAGACGGTAAGCCGTACGTACGCATGAACGCTACTTTCATTTCTATCTCATACTTTAATGGAAAGAAATAAAAATGATATAGAGGTATATTATAATTCCAGTATAACATCATATATAATAACTTTAAATCCATCCTTTACACGTCCCACCTATGGCATTAACGAATCACATCACTTTTAGGGGGCGGTAGTCCGCACTTCCTTAAATGAAGATATCGTGTTTACCCATAATGGAAACCATAAAGGTATGCCAAAAATGAAAAATACAGAAGCTTAAATAAAACATAAACATATTATATATCATATATAAAAATAGTGACATCATAATGGCCACCCTTGAAGGTGTTAAATGAGTATTGAACAATCATCGTTTCGGGAGGCAGAATTTCGACATCCACGGAAACCGTATGTTCTTTAACCATTTGATGTAGTTGTGTGAGAGTTTAGCTCAAATAAATATTATAAAAACATCCTAGTATATTTAATATACTAGTGTTGTTACAAAATAAGTAAATAAAAAGAGTTTAGAGGGTTGGAGAAGCAAAATAAAACAAATGAACAAGAGAGAATGAATTACCTTTAAAAGTGTAACTCCCTTTTGATTTGAGCCTAAAGGCTTACTTTGAATGGATTCTGCCCAAAGTTAATCCACTAGGATGAGGAGAGGGATGTGGAGAGAGTAATTGGGCAGGGGTTGGCCGAGCCAAAGTCTTTAGAAGTGTGTGAAATGGGGTAGAGGTGGGGGCCTTTTATAAGAGGAGAGGAGGAGCACTTTTGGAAAGTAAAGAAATATTACTTTATTTGAAAATGTGTTTCGGTTTTAAAAGGACCCACATTGATATAATTCGTGGATATGGTGATACGGGTTCTAAATCCACTCATCCAATTGGTTTTGGACATGTGTAGTTTATATATTTTACATTATCTTTTCATTTTATTTAAATCGTCAAATAATGATGTCATCGCTGTATCATTATTATGTCATAAATAATTTAATTTATTTAATGTCTAAAAATTAGAAAAAAAATACTATGATGTAGGAAATCCTTTTAGCTTTCCAATTACTATTTATAATCAAAATTTGGACTTGTATAACCCCACTAAAAAATTATTTTAGTAAAACACTTTATGTTAGTGTCATTTTCACTTTAACATTAAATAAAAATATATTAATGTCATTTTCCAACTAAAGTGGCTCCATGTGGTCCCCAAGTTGGACCATGGATTGTCTTGGTCGGAAATGACTCACCCAATAGGTGTAGGACAAGTGTCATGGTGTTTTCACATTCTTATAATACCATTTTTACCTTAAACTACACTAATTACCTCTAATCGCGATTAATGAAAAAAAGTTACTATTCACCAAAAAATTATTATAATCTAATTGAACCACATTTTACTTCTTAATGAAAACCATGTATGTCGGATTTTTGAAATTCAAAACACAATGATGGCAAAATTTCATTTAAACGGAAAATCAGTCTTTATAAGTACCACTTAGTGGTTTCACTATTCATCAAAAATTGAAGTTTTTCAGAAAATTACCAAAAATTTACCCTAAGCTATACTTGATATTACGAATTCAAAAATGAAGTCCATTTTACAAAATTCAAAACATATAAGTCAAATTAATTATTTTAATAATTAATTCCCGCTGTCATGACAAATAGCATGTTTTTGTGAAACAATAAGTATCAAAAGATTGACACCAGTTTAAGTCCAATTTCAAAGTGAAAATGATTCCAATGACCACCATTGGATTAACTGGTAAAAATATTTTCTAATTTCACTTTAAAACCAATTAAAATAATAATATAATCATATAAATAATTTAGATTAAAAAGATGTTTTGAATTAAAATACAACATTTTACACTATTCATAAAAAAATGAACTTTTTCAGAAAGGTACCAAAAATTTACACAAAGTAAATTTTGATGTCCCGATTCTAAAGAAGAGTTATATTTGGTCCAAAATAAAGTATAAGAGTGATAAAAACTATATTTAATGATGGTTCACCATTAAAAGGTGATAAGTGGACCTTTCGTGAAAATTAGGGTATAAAAGCCTAAAATTGAACTCTTTCCGTATTTTAAGCCTTTATCTTTTATTGGATAAATGTATAAACATTTAAAAACATATCTAATCATATTTTATTTATTTCTATCCATTCCCGCCAGTACAACATCTACTTGTTAACTAACATTTAAAATAATATTATTTTATTACTTGTGTGCTACATAAGTTTCAAAGAAACTCATCGTTGCGTATCAGGTACGCTATCGAACATAGCAACCCCTTTAAAATAAAATTAATATTTAATTCGTAAATATTAATAATTATGAAAATTCTTTATTCTTTTTTTACCTGGGATGTTACATCCTTCCCCCCTTTTGGGAATTGCGTCCTTGAAATTTTATTCACTTATCAAAATAAGTGGGGGTATTTATCCCTCATAGCATTTTCAGATTCCCACGTTGCCTCTTCAATCACATTGTTTTTCCACAAAACCTTTACCTGATGAATCACCTTATTCCGTAACACTTGCTCCCTGTGGTCAAGAATCTGGACCGGTTGTTCCTCATAAGATAGGTTCTCTTCCAGCAAAACTACCTCTGGACTCAAAACATGAGATGGATCTGGCATATACTTTCTCAACATCGAAACGTGAAAAACATTGTGTACCTGAGATAAACTCGGAGGTAAAGCCACTCGGTATGCAACTGATCCAACTCTTTCCAGAATTTCATATGGTCCAATGAACCTCGGAATCAACTTTCCTTTCTTACCAAATCTCGTCACACTTTTCCAAGGAGAAACCTTGAGAAAAACATGATCACCTACCTCAAAAGAGAGATCCTTCCTCCGGTTATCAGCATAACTCTTCTGCCTGCTCTGAGCTGTTCACATGTGCTTCTGAATCAAATGAACTTTTTATGCCATTTCTTCTACCAATTCTGGTCCCATCATCTTCCTTTCACCCACTTCATTCCAAAATGCTGGAGATCGACACCGCTTCCCATATAATGCCTCAAATAGTGCCATCTGTATACTGGAATGAAAGCTGTTATTATAAGAAAATTCAACCAAAGAAAGATGTTGGTCCCAACTTCCCTGATAATCCATAGAACAAGCTCGTAGCATATCCTCCAATGTCTGGATTGTTCGTTATGACTGCCCATCTGATTGAGGATGAAATGCTGTACTAAAATTTAATTCAGTACCCAACGACTTCTGAAGGCCTTTCCAAAAGATAGAAGTAAACCTGGGAGCACGATCCGATACAATGGAGAGAGGAACTCCATGTAACCTGACTATCTCTTTAAGATACAAACGGGAAAGTTGATCAAGAGAGAAAGTATCTCGTATAGCATGGAAATGAGCAGATTTGGTCAAGAGATCAACAATAACCCAAATTGCATTATTACCTCGAGATGTCTTCAGTAATCCAACAACATAGTCCATGGATATATTCTCCCATTTCCACTCTGGCACTGGTAAAGGCTGAAGCATTCCTTTCGGTAACTGCCTCTCGGCTTTAACCTGTTGACATGTCAAACACTTCACAGTAAAATCAGCAATATCTCTTTTCATTCCATCCCACTAGTAATACTCCCGCAGATCTCTGTACATCTTAGTACTGCCAGGATGAACTGAAAACGGAGAACTATGAGTTTCACATAACAACTCATTCTTCAACTTTGAATCACAAGGAACACATAACCTCTTCCCAAATCTCAAAACACAATCATTATCAATGTTGAATTTAGGCAACTTACCTTTCTGAACCAGCACTACCATTTTCTGCAACTCACTGTCTTGATTCTGTGCTTTCTTGATCATCTTCCTTACAGTTACGAGCAATATGACCAGACATACCACACCGAAAGCACTTACCAGACTTGGATAAACATTCTCCAGGATGCATTTTACCACACTTCTCACAGGATGGATATTTGTTTTTCTTACCTCCTTGCTTCTTTGATGAATTCTTCCCCTTTTCCTGCCAACTAGACCTCTTATTCTGTTGTTTGTCATAGAACACCTGATCATCGGCAAACTCCATTTCTACCTTCTCCGCACATCGAAAAAGTTTTTCATAACTTTTGAATTCACGAGAAGCTAAATCCCTTCGATACTTTGGCTTTAACCCTGAGTAAAAACGGTTTATTTTACTATCAAGATCTCGTATGAAGTTTGGAGCATACCTTGCCAATCGAGTGAACTTTTCTTCATAAGCAGCCACTGAATCATCCTCCTGCCTCAATTCTAGGAACTGTTTTTCCATCCTAAGACTAACCACCTTAGGAAAATATTTCTCAAGAAACATACCTTTGAATTCGTCCCAGTGAAGATCCTCAATCTCATCACTATCCCTTATATTTTTCACCATCGACCACCACTGATCAGCTTCACCTTCAAAACGGTAAACAACAAGACTAACCTTTTGATGTTATAAACACCCCATGACATCAAAAATCTTCTCCAGTGCTTTAATCCACCCTTCAGCTTGCACAGGGTCAGATAATCTTATAAATTATGGGGGATGTTGCCTCATGAAATGTTCCACCACTGACATGTTTCTCTGCGGTTGATCTGGTTGATCTCGTGCATGGATACCACCACCATTTATAGCCTGAGTCAACTGTGCCATCACTACAACTAACTATTCAGTTCCGATTCCGACCATCTCAGGTTGCTGATTTGGAAGGTTATCTTTCTCCTGATGTCGTCCCAACATAGCTGTTTTGTTTCCTCTGCGGAAAACCATTCTGAACACAGAAATATATTAGGCGAAGCAACATGGTATTCCGTAAATGCTATATCATTTCAATCATATTATAATTTAACACTTTTCTAACTCCTAAAGTTGTCTAAACCGACCTCTGATACCAACTATAAGGCCCCAGCCTTAAACCTTACTTAATATTGAATTAAATGAATAATTCACATTGAGGATCTTTTCACGTTTAGAGTTTTAGAGAATTAGAAGATAACTATTACATCTTAAAAGATTACAAAGTAGACACTTCTACTAAGTCTCCATAAAATAAAAACTCTTAAAAAGAAAGATGTCTAGATTCCATGTTTTAGATAGCATGACATTCCCTTGATCCCATCCTTGACCTTATTCCACTTTAAGTCCTGTGAAAAACATTTCAAAAAACATGGGGTGAGCATAAAAAGCTCAGCAAGGGATACAAAGAGAATGAAAACTGTTAGTTTTTCAAACATCAAGTAAACCATGTATACTATATCAAAGTAATACCTTCACCTTCATGAAGTAGTAAAAAAAATCTTCACTGAATAAAGTATCATTACTTACCTTTTTGAAACCAATGGATTACCATAAAACCCATATAAAGAACACATAGAATATATAAAGTTAACTTGGGACATAAACATACTTAAGTGGAATAACCATACGGTTGACTTCCACACATATCACTTAATGGAATAGCCATATTACCAATTTCCATACATACTTAATGGAATAGCCATTCGGCCGACTTCCATACCCAATGCATTGGAGGTTATAACGTAACCACCCGTCCTGGTATTCACGGCACCACCGTCATATGGTTTATAACGTAACCACCCGTTAAAATGTCCAAGTACCAATATAAAATCATAAAACATAAAACCAATATAAAGGAATGATAACATTTCCACATTTCAATCACAATATATCATAAATATATTGACATAATATAATCCTTTTTCAAAACCATTTTCAATACCAAAATACATAAAAGAGTATATGGTATTTATTTTATTCTAAAAACATTACGTCTTGTTGAGAAAGCCAACGATCAAATAATACTCGCGGCGGCGGAAAAGGTCGTTCTCACCGCGTACGTTAAAAAAACATTCGTTTTTATTGTTTAGTAAAATGCTTCGTAGAAAAAGATTCCTTTTGTATAAAAGTAAAATTAAAAGGGTTTATACACTGTATAAAAGAATGTTGTGTATAAAACGAAATATGCCTCAATGAAAGGAGATTGAGACGAAGTCCCTTACCTCAGGTCAGACTTGACTCGATCGTTCTTTAACGTCCTGAATAATAAACTTGAGTTAATTTATACTTGATTAAGAACATTTTTAAAGTTCATTATTCTTTTTATATCACTTATTTACATGTTATAAACATTATGTAACCATTTAAGTTAATAATGTGTGTTTTGTCAATATTTGGTTCTTAAGTCGAAAGTTGACTTCTTACAATTACATGTTGTTCATGTGGTAAAAAGATCTTTATATCCAGAATGAAATTCCCAATTTGGATTTAATATGTATCATATATATCCAGCATATACATGTATTTATAATATTACATAATCATTTAGAGGTAATAAATGAAATGCACCGTTCATGAAGACGATAAGCCGTATGTACGCATGAACGCTACTTTCATTTCTTTGTCATATTAGTGGAATTAAAACTAAATGAGAGGTATGTATATTTTTATTCCAGAATTATATTCATCATTTAGATATATCATTAATTATATATACATATTATATACATGTAATTTTAATAGTACATTACATTTTGGGATAAGAAATGAAATGCACCGTTCATGGAGACGGTAAGCCGTACGTACGCATGAACGCTACTTTCATTTCTATCTCATACTTTAATGGAAATAAATAATAATGATATAGAGGTATATTATAATTCCAGTATAAAATCATATATAATAACATTAAATCCATCCTTTACACGTCCCACATATGGCATTAACGAATCACATCACTTTTAGGGGGCGGTAGTGCGCACTTCCTTAAATGAAGATATCGTGTTTACCCATAATGGAAACCATAAAGGTATGCCAAAAATGAAAAATACAGAAGCTTAAAGAAAACATAAACATATTATATATCATATATAAAAATAGTGACATCATAATGGCCACCCTTGAAGGTGTTAAATGAGTATTGAACAATCATCGTTTCGGGAGGCAGAATTTCGTCATCCACAGAAACCGTATGTTCTTTAACCATTTGATGTAGTTGTGTGAGAGTTTAGCTCAAATAAATATTATAACAACATCCTAGTATATTTTCGATACTGGTGTTGTTACAAATGAAGTAAATAAAAAGAGTTTATAGGGTTGGAGAAGCAAAATAAAACAAATGAACAAGAGAGAATGAATTACCTTTAAAAGTGTATCTCCCTTTTGATTTGAGCCTAAAGGCTTCCTTTGAAAGGATTATGCCCAAAGGTAATCCTCTAGGATTAGGAGAGGGATGTGGAGAGAGTAATTGGGCAGGGGTTGGCCGAGCCAAAGTCTTTAGAAGTGTGTGAAATGGGGTAGAGGTGGGGGCCTTTTATAAGAGGAGAGGAGGGGCACTTTTAGAAAGTAAAGAAATATTACTTTATTTGAAAATGTGTTTCGGTTTTAAAAGGTCCCACATTGATATAATTAGTGGATAAGGTGATAAGGGTTCGAAATCCACTAATCCAATTGGTTTTGGAAATGTGTAGTTCATAGATTTTACATTATCTTTCCATTTTATTTAAATCGTCAAATAATGATGTCATCGCTGCATCATTATTATGTCCTAAATAATTTAATTTATTTAATGTCTAAAATTTATAAAAAAAACTACTATGATGTAGGAAATCTTTTAGCTTTCCAATGACTATTTATAATCAAAATTTGGACTTGTATAACCCCACTAAAAATTATTTTAGTAAAACAATTTATGTTAGTGTCATTTTCACTTTAACATTAAATAAAAATATATTAATGTAATTTTCCAACTAAAGTGGATCCATGGGGTCCCCAAGTTGGCCCATGGCTTTTCTTGGTCGGACATGACTCACCCAATAGGTGTAGGACAAGTGTCATGGTGTTTTCGCATTCTTATAATACCATTTTTACCTTAAACTACACTAATTACCTCTGATCGCGATTAATGAAAAAAAGTTACTATTCACCAAAAAATTATTATAATCTCATCGAACCACATTTTACTTCTTAATGAAAACCATGTATTTTGGATTTTTGAAATTCAAAACACAATGATGGAAAAATTTCTTTTAAACGGAAAATCAGTCTTTATAAGTACCACTTAGTGGTTTCACTATTTATCAAAAATTGAAGTTTTTCAGAAAATTACCAAAAATTTACCCTAAGCTATATTTGATATTCCGAATTCAAAAATGAAGTCCATTTTACTAAATTCAAAACATATAAGTCAAATTAATTAATTTAATAATTAATTCCCGCTGTCATGACAAATAGCATGTTTTTGTGAAACAATAAGTATCAAAAGATTGAAACCAGTTTAAGTCCAATTTCAAAGTGAAATTGATTCCAATGAACACCATTGGATTAACTGGTAAAAATATTTTCTAATTTCACTTTAAAACCAATTAAAATAATAATCTAATCATATAAATAATTTATATTAAAAAGAGGTTTTGAATTAAAATACAACATTTTACACTATTCATAAAAAAAATGAACTTTATCAGAAAGGTACCAAAAATTTACACAAAGTAAATTTTGATGTCCCGATTCTAAAGAAGAGTTATATTTGGTCCAAAATAAAGTATAAGAGTGATCAAAACTATATTTAATGACAGTTCACCATTAAAAGGTGATAAGTGGACCTTTCATGAAAATTAGGGTATAAATGCCTAAAATTGAACTCTTTCCGTATTTTAAGCCTTTATCTTTTATTGGGTAAATGTATAAATATTTAAAAACATATCTAAACATATATTAGTTATTTCTATCCATTCCCGCCAGTACAACGGCTACATGTTAACTAACATTTAAAATAATATTATTTTATTACTTTTGTGCTACGTAACTTTCAAAGAAACTCATCGTTGCGTATCGGGTACGCTATCGAACATTGAAACCCCTTTAAAATAAAATTAATATTTAATTCGTAAATATTAATAATTATGAAAATTCTTTATTCTTTATTTACCTGGGATGTTACATTTACCATTACATATTGACTATGAATATAAGAAAATTATCGTCATGTTATTTATTAAATATAATGTTTTTCATTTATCTACCTTCCCATATTGATTGTAATCAATGATATCATAACAATGATATTATCTCTGGGGGCATTTAATTATCATTTTATTAATTAAATGGAATATGTGTTCTATTTTTTACCTTTCTGTATAGATTATTTTTTTTTCGTGATTAATTCTATTATACTTATCACTTAATTCGAATTTTAGCTCACCCTTACATTGTTTCCTTCCATAGGAATTCATGAAGTGTACTGTGAATCATATTCAAAGATATAATCGAGCGAATAATGTTATTCTTTAAAAACAATTATTTTATATATTTTTTTCAAATGTAATGTATGACTCAAGTATATATGTAGTTTGAAATGAATAGTAAACTATTTTATCATTCAGGATGTGATTCATTTCATCATATGTGAATGTAATAAATTAGACACTGGATTTGGACTACTAGGTTTAGGCCTGCTACAATTTTTGTCATCAAAAATTATTTTTTGAAATGTTCAAAAAAATTCATTCCAAACTTTTTTAAAAGGATATTTTTCAATGACCAGGAGTTATAAAACAAAACTAAAAATGAGATCTTTTAATTTTTTTAGGTATTCTTCATTTTTTATCACAAGGAATCTCTTTTAAATGTTTTCATGTGACAAAACATTCTACTACATTTATCTTTGTCTATGATACTTTAAATATACACATCCATGATTACAAAAAGGTAATTTTCATTCTCATTGTTTAATAAAATATTACTTTTAAAATTATTTCAACAGATAACAAAAATTATAATTTTCAAATAAATTTTCTTATTGATTATAAGTATGTTAAAATATATTTTGTATGTTTTATCAAGGGCATTATTCTGTGGATATCATCCACATTTATTTTATATATGATTATGAAATTATATTTTACATTTATGGTATGATCTATAACTTATTTTTTCATTAGTAATCATCCATTTGAATAAGAAATATTTACGTCTAATGACTTCGTATGTGGATTCCATGTGTTTCGTTACATGATTAATAAATTCTCACCTCGATGAATAATAAATCGATTGATTTGGGAAATTATTGTGTAATTCATATATTAATTTCCAATAAAGTGTAAATAAAATATAAATAATAATATTTTTATTGGTATCTAACTATAATGATTCATAAATTCACTGGATAGAAAATTGTTTCCATGGGTTTAACATGTAATATTTATTTTTGAAATCAATTGTCTTTATTTTTTGGAATAATTGAAAATGATATAAAATAAATTTTATTTCCCTAAGATCATAGAATATATTAATTGAATGAATTTAGAAGACATATGTATTAACCTTAATTATAATGGGTACACCCAGATAACACTCAAATTAATTAGGTAATGTAAATGTATTATGAGAATAAATTTATTTGAATAGGGAGTAAACCTAAAAATTCTTTATATAATTGGGATTATTCCATAGAATATTATAATAGAAATGGGAGTAATCCTTATATTATGATGATGATGGAAATAGTATTAATAATTTTTATATTCTTATGATCTCTTGTTTATATTATAGACACATTCATATGATTTAATTATCTTATGTAACAATTATTTTTAAATCAATGAATTTATTATTTAATCTCTATATTTCATTATCCAATTATTATAATCATTATTATAATGATATCTAGTTATTACTCATGTCTATCATGTTCTTTATATTACAATGTTTATACTTACTAAGTGTTTGATATATCCCCATTCTTATGTTTCTATTTCCCAATGTTCTGAAGAAAATTATTATGCATACCATGCCTTCAAGATTATCCACTCTGTAGAATTTTTTACTGGCGTCGAAGACCCACAATGGATTTATTAACTTATTATATAGTGGGGTAAAATCATACATTTCATGGGAAGACCATAGAATTAGTAGTTTATACTTATTTCATTACTATCTAAAACTATAAACTTATATGTCCTTGGAATTTAAATATGATAAATATATTTTGATGATAAATTTTTTTTCAAATCTATTTTTTAAGTTTTGTTTTATATGCAAATGATTTTAGAGCATGGGTATGGGGTTCGTACATCATATAATTGGAATTTAAAGGTTTTAATTTAATATATTACTCTGGAAAGAGTACCCATTTTCACCATTCTAAATGTATCCTCAATGAATAATTCCCAATGAATATGTTATTTCTTTAAAAATAGGCATATTCCATGCAATTAACTACTTAATCAAAATTGAATATACAACCCAAATCCTTAATATACCTTTAATAGAGATACAATGAATTTTATGGACATGAATTATTAGTATATGTTTCGTAAAATGTAAGGTATTTATTGAAATTTTATAATTATAAATTTTTTATAATTTATTGATATTTATAATAATTAATTTTAAAGGTTTTTACTGATAAATTCTCTTTAAAAACAAATTTAAATTATTTTTTTTAATTGAATATATAATATCCTTCAAAAAATAACCCACCATATCTGTAACATTGATAATAGAGGTTTAATTGAGAAAATATAAACAATATTCTTATTTTCGTTATCATAATGATTTAACTAGATTTATCCTAGTACAAAATAAAAAAAATTTCAGCACTTATATATTTTAAATTCATCATACCTGTAAATTTTTATATCTATTACCAAAATCAGTCACTAAGCTAGAGCACAGAAAATTCTAACCTTGCGTCATAGTATGATAATTTTTTTCAACTAATAGTGATGGAATAAACAAATTATAGTACTACTATTCACATTAAATAATTCCAAAATTTCATGAAAGAATATACTAAAAATTTATCATGATACATCCATTCATCATATATATGAATCATATAGAAAAACAAATAAGGATATATAGTGGAATCCCATAGTATAGAGTTTATGAAACATTCATCATGATATATATAAATCCAAAAAACCATGTAATACAATATATAATAAAATTCATTAATACATAAATATTTTATCTCATATTTGATATATTTACTATATAATAATTAAATTAAATACAATTGTGTTGGGATCACTACACAATATCGTAATAAATAATCGGCCTGAATGAAACTTTTTATCTTCATTAATAAATCTAACTTTAAGGTGATACATAACGATATATTAAAACATTATAGTCTTTCAATTCACATTGTTACCTAAGACATGTATGCAGGTA
The DNA here is from genome assembly GCA_963277665.1 of Viscum album. Lineage (NCBI taxonomy): Eukaryota > Viridiplantae > Streptophyta > Magnoliopsida > Santalales > Viscaceae > Viscum > Viscum album. The sequence continues at coordinate 961,516,948 of OY728133.1, read as the reverse complement.
GGACATGATGCTAACAATGAAGTAGTATTTTGTTAAACATATTGACTCATATATTGATAGTGATCAATAGAGTCTATGAACATGTATATAGTTTATGTCACTCAACCCATTAAAATATCACATAGATATGTCTATTTATAAGGAATCCACACTTAAACACAATAGTACCACCAAAATACATGTTTATACGAACATTCTAATCATAAAATCAAGCATGATATTTAAAAAGGCCTAACCTCACATCTTTAATTCAGATCACATAATATAGCCTACATGACCCATTATCTATCTCATTCAAATAAATAACCAAAATAAAAAAAATTATTCCACTAACTAATAATAATATGAAATGAAAACATGGGAATAAAAACACGACCTTAATATCAATAAATAATTGTTAGAAAATATTAAAAAGGAGAACTATATCTAAATGTTAAATAAACATGACTTCGGTTGAGAGCATTCTCTTTGATCTAGTTGTATCTTGTTTAAAACAATATAATTTATTTATAGTTATGGTGTTTTTAATTAAAGTTGATTCCCTAAAACCAATAAAATTTGTATCATTGGTAATTATGATATTAATAAATATTTTATGACATGATTTTTAGTCTTTCATTCAAATTTAGTGTGTTTATTTCATTAGACTAATAGTTGTGGTGTATTATTATAGAAATTCATATATGTGATGATAAAATATAGATGTCATGAAAATATTTTTTTAAATATATCACATTTTCTAGATAAAATATATCATAACGTATATAGATGATGTTTAACTATTAGTTGTTAGGGGATCATCATACATTGAGTCTTAATCTGATGAGGTTTTCATATAGTCTAATCCAAGAATATTTCTTATAAGTATAAACATTCCAATAGAAATTATATATATTTATTTTCAACTAAATATTATTATCTTTAGATGTGTGTCTTATTCCAATGAATTGAAATTTTTATTAATGTATATTATGAATCACATACATTTTTTCAATAATGGAAACTGATATAAAATAATCATGTGGTGAGGTAGAATTAATTTGGTGTGTTGTGTGTTATGTGAAATTAATTAGAGAAGTTGGTAAAGGATTTATTCCTCCCATGTTATTGGATAAAAATATATCAAGGCATTTTAAATAAATAAAACTATCTAATTCAATCCATGAAAATTTTATTTCATCAATAAGTTAAATATCGAATGTCAACGAATGATAATTCATGCATCTAAGAATATAACACAAGCTTATATTCTACAAGATGAGATATCAGGTAAAAGATAATATATTTCAATTTATTATTTGTATGATGGATATTGACATTGAAATATTAAATTCATTCGTTATGGGTTCCATGATGTATTTATAGACACTAATTATAGACTTTAGATAAGTTAGCATACTACAAATGGGAGACATGCATAAAGGGTGACAAATTAAGGGTATCCAAAATCCAATAATACTCTTTTTAATATAAATGTTTTGAAAATTATATTATTCTCAACTTCTTAAATATTAATTATTCAAGTATATTTATCATATAAATTCAACAACCCAATATTCAAGTTTATAATATGCGATCTGAATTTATCTCATTATTATTATTCATAAGGTAATCAATAAATATTTATTTAGTTACTATCTTATTGAATAGGTCAATATAAATATTTATTAACTACCTAAATACTTTTATAAATATTGTTTAAACATTTTCGAATTGTAATATTTATTTATTGATAGATAATATATTATTAATTTATTAATATAATTTACTTATTCATGGTCTGATATATTTCATGGAAAATTGACTTGACGAAATAATTTGTCGATAGGAATTATATATTATATATAATATAATTCAACGAAATATTGGATTATTTGTTTAAAAATTTATATTTTAATTACTACATGCCCTTGGATATAATAATTCTTATATTATTAGTATTATTAGTATGGAACTCATTAGATTGATTATTTTATAAATCTTGATTCTGAAATTATCAAATATAAACCCTATATTATATATTCCAATTGTAATCACTCGGAATATTAGAGGTATTATTTAGAATTTAGAAACACTATATAATTCTATCATTCCCTAATGAGTATATGCTCATCCCACCTCTCATGAAAAAATAGAATTATAGAATCCAACATTGTCATCAAGTGTGAATTCATTATATCTATTACTTCATATATGCTAGAACACAAAATATTAATAACATTTTTCTTATATTCATGTATAACATGTGGACACTATTAGGGGGATCCTTTCTTAGATTCTCCGCCATAATAAATATACAATAACAACTGGATAAAAATATATAAAAAACAATAATAAAATTCATAGTAGAATTTATAAAAAAAATTATCTATACTTCAAATATTGATGGTTTGAAATAATTTTTTTTTGGATCCATTGGTCTAGTTATTTATAATTATACATTAAAACTGATAATAGACAAAAGTATCGAGCACCATCCCACCTCTTCTACTACAAATTAAAAATGTTATGTTTTTTCGAACTAATCACATTTTAATTAATTTTTATTTATATGTTGTATGATGAATTTTTATTTCTATTTATTTTTAATTTATATATTTTTGTTCTTAATCCAAATTTTTAGAAAACATTTTCATCTAAGAATGTATGACAATGAACTTGTTATTAATAACTGATGAACACTCAAAGATCCCATCAAGATGCACCATGTTCACGGGTATAATGACATGAGTACATAGATTATAATAGTAAATTGTGTGTTCTATAACCATGTCCAACCCTAAATGGTGTGGGTTTAAATAATCATAGAACTCACCATGGATTGATACAATGTTCCATTACACTCTTTTTATTGACAATAAGAATTGGATGTGGTCAAACAAGAATGAAATGCAATGTAGATGGAATATACAACATTTCACCCCTTTTAGTTTTCACCATTCATAAATTATATTCCATGTGATCAATCACACAACATTACTATAGGTCGTGTACTGACTAATATGCAAGGCACACAGATAGATGTGGATTATAAGGCATGTACAAAGATTTATATGCAGTTTTGATTTTGATAACTCACATAAGTTACACATTAAGAAGGGCTTGTTGTGGGGGACCAAATTAAGATAATTAACTTCCTGATTTATAGATTTATATATATTCCATGTGATAGGATCCATTCTACACCAGGTATATTCCAATTGATTTTTAACAAGTATTATGGATCTAAATGCCTAATAATTAGTAATTGTATGATTTCTATAACTACATGACATGTAATTATAAACATACATGTTGTGTAATTTATGATTATTTCTAGTGGTACATGTTGTATATATCTATGGAATTTCATGTGGCCATATACGTAACATAGACTATAAAGATTGACCCAAGATACTACCTAACATGTATGTCATAATGCACTATGTGGGAATATATGTTTTTCTAAGTAAACAGTACATTACATTTACCGTACTCATAAGAATAGAATTAAATTTTGACTGACAGTACACGTTGTGTATGTATTAAGTTCTAAAAATTAATATAATCTGATGAAAAAATATGCATAATTTCACTAATAGTATACAAACCATATTTGTATTATGTTCGAGTAATTAATTTAATATAATTAATAATGGTAAACAATATGTTCCCTTATCAATATATTTCTGTAATTTAATTATTTCGAAATAAAATTGAACTTATTTCAAATGATATTGAAAGAAAATATTATCAAATATAAATATATATTTTAATATAATATTTTCACAACGAAATAAATTTTTAATTAGTTTATAAATTCTTAAATTTGAGTAAATTTATTTTTATGAGATTGAATTGAAATGAATTTTATAATGTTGTAATTTATAGTCATTTAATGTTGTGATTGATTGAGAGATTGACCAGCCTGTGTATGTATTAGTTTTATTTAATATAGTTATTTACTATATTTTTGTATATAATAATTTATTTTTAAATTATATTTGAATGTCATTGTGTCATCCCTTTCTCACTTTTTATGTATATTATTGTGTTTAATTAGTTTGTTTTATAAAAATCTAAACCCTAGGTACCCATAACTTATTAGTGATAAAAAATTTGAAAAATCATGAAGAACCTTATGAGATTAGATTCTTCCAGACCCAAGATAAATCATAACAAACCAAAGAGATATGTGTATTAATGGTGTAATTTTGTAACTTCTACATAGAATTGGATGATAATTTTATTACCCACAAGGTTATGGATTTTTTATCTATTATTGTTAAACTAAAATATATATAAAAGAACATGATAAAATTAAATATTCATTTTTATTTTTTAGTTTATGTTTTTTTAATTTAAAAAATGAATTATTAATTATAATAACAAAACATGGCCCCATAATGTAAATAAATTTGCATGGATTCTAATAAAAGATAATATTATGGTATTGTGAATAAATTATTTTATCGAAATTGTTTAATTAGTTATTTATGTTCAATATAATATTAATATTCATGGGAATTGTAAAAAAAGAATGCTTTTGGATTAGATAACTAAAAGCCCTTAATTAATATATTATTCTGGTAAAATCCTTCCATCACATGATTTAAAATGTACAAATAGTTCAAAGTACTTGTATTTCCATTAATAGGGTCGTTTTAATTTTATTGGAATGATAAAAAAAATTCTACAGTCATCATAACGTTTCTATTATTTAGGGTTGATTCCCTTAGCAAGAAATAGTGTAACATGTTGTAAATTAATGAATAAATCTAAGTATATTATTTAAGGATCATGGAGTCCACCTAATAAATTAAGAAACTATGACATAATTTGTGTTTGAAGGAAAATATTTCCTAAATTCTTTATAATAATTTTGAGGGACCCCGCCTAGATTTCATTAGTGAAAGATTGATCCCCACCACTAGAATATCCAATAGATCAAATATATCATAAAAATGTTAGGAATATTAAACTTTTATAAAATAATTGGAGAATAATAAAATTAATTCATTACCTCATAACCATTAATCAAGATAATGAATTAAAATATTATCTTCAATTTGTTCTATTAGAATGGTATTCCATTCAACCCTATCAATATCCATGTGATCCATCATGGATAAAGATAGTATGTTTACTAGTGAAATATTCTAGGAATATAAAATAATTTTTTCATCCTAATATTCCAAGAGAATAGGTTTTATGTATTGGAGTTCCATATTTTTTCTAAGCGCACTACGGAAGAATGTGTTAAGGTAAAAAATTCATTTTTGGAGCATGTGAATGATGCATTGGTTTTCCAATGCATCGTGTAATCATCCCTGATTAGCGACCTATAAAAGCTTTAAAAAACATAGATTCATAGAACATATTTTCTCATGTGGAACTGTTGTGACACTTGAAGAAGAAATGTCTGTTGTGATCAAGGGTGTCACCTTTAGTAAATCTAAAATCTTGAATAATTTATGTTTTTAAAATGACTCCACCACTATTTTTTAAGTTATTGGAAATGGTTTTTTTATCTTTTTTCATGGATAATGGCTCAATGTATGGATTTCATGATCTCTCTCTACATTCTAAATTATATCATAAAACATGCTTATTAGTAGGATAGTCACGTTTTGGAAGGTCTTTCTAATGAAGGCATTTCTACAAATTCCACTTGGACATATATTATTTCTAGTGATTCTATATATCTTTTTCTGATAAAAATTGTTGGAGAATATATTCCTTCAGACATATGTAGATCTATAACATTTAAAATGAATTTTTCATGGCCTCTTTGGATGAGGAACCATTGTATAAAAATCATAACGCAGAAAAAATATTCAATTATTTTATATAATAAGAGTAATTGAATGGTTAAAAGGTATCACAAAGACATTATGTCTATTGAATCTTTGTACTAAAATTAAAAAGTTGGAGGATCTAGAGAGAGGATAAAAAAGGGTGTTATATGTTTTTATTATTGAAATAATGGTCCATAAGGGAAGAAATATTATTCACTAATGAAGCACGGGGAAGCTTCAATTATTTTTGATATACATTTCAACCATTCCATTCCAATAAATATTATATTAGAGTAATTTTTTCTCTAGAATGTGTATCTAAATATAGGAACCATTTAGTATCTAGAAGATTACCATAGTTGAGGTGGATCTTAAAGAATCCAATTAATAATGGCTAGTTACACTATCTATTGGGTACTATCATTTATCATTACCAACTAGATTAGTTTTAGTATTAAAAAAATATATTATGTGCCTAGTGTATCCAATGACATTTTATTTATGTCCAGTTTAAAAATATATTGTTTGATTTTCCGTATTTAGAAAAAATTAATATTATATTTATAATTATGTTATATCTTATTTGAATCTCAATATTTATGTTCTTGTAACATCCCAACCCCTAACTGGTACCCATCCTGGGTCGGTAGTGAAGATTAAAAGATGGTCCCTGAATCCCACCTCTTATATTCCATGGGTTTATATCTAGTAACAAGGTTATATAGATTTAAATGAAAGGCATTAACCTCTTATTGTGAATTTAATTAATTAGATATATGAATTAATCCACCGACCAATACTATGAATAAATAATTAATTAATACCAAAGCATGAATCTAAGGATATAATTAGGATAACAAACACAAATTATTCAAATATAAATCCCTATAAGTTACCATGAAGTCTAATATCTCCTGATTAACTCCATAAGATATTAATTCTCATCTTGATCACAAAACATCTTCTATAGACTTAAACAATTCATATATACCTAATGAGATAATATAGGTATACTCAGAAGGATACTCCACATAACCTCTCATGAAAATGTGAGACAAGTACACCAATACCTAGTGAGTAAACAAAATATTCCAACTCATTTCCTAAATTGGTAAATATATTCACATCCTCGTGATAAATCACTCCCCAACTATCACATAATGGTAAGAATATTCATATAATTATATATAAATATAGAAAAATTTACCTTCTTCCACTTCCCCAATGGTGTGTCAATATGACACCCTAAAAAGAACACCATTTTCGCTTCAATCCCATGACTCATCCAAACCTAACATGGGATACTATATAAATGAATCCCTTATATAAACCATGTCTCATCTAAAAATAACTTAGGAGTCTACAGTATATTGTAGCATTTGTATCAATCAATATACCTCGAGCCACTATGGACCATGCATGGTCACACATAGGAAATCATAGCCACCATGACCAAATATTATTATTTATTGTAACCACATGATAATAAAAATAATATATAAATATATAAAAAATTAAAATATATCACATATCACATCATCCCATACACTATTGCTTAATTTTTCAAAGACTAATTATTAAAATAAACAAACTGTAATCAAAATGAGAGTGGGGGTAGAGAGTATCCATATATTAATTCCTTCACCAATTTAGATATTAATGAAAACATCACATAATCATTTAGGAGATAGTTTCCCTATTTAATCTTGGGGTAAATTGTATGAAATCTAAAAATAAAAGAATATATATCGTATGAATCCACAGTAAGAGAAGGTACCAAGACAAAAACATATATGCAACTATCGTCCTACAAGACAAATGGATACCACCATTACAGTTTAGATGTAAAAAATACACACAAGTTCCATGATTCATTATAAAATTATTCCTAATATTATTTTTAAATTACCAATAATTCAATGAACCCTGTTTCAATTTTTAGTTTAATCATTCATCTCAATATAAAACAATGTTATTTCCAAATATATATTCAATTTCTAGATTAAATCCTATTCTCTTCAAGGAATTCCTTTCCATCAATCTCATGGTTTCTTATTTAATATAAATTTGATTTATCATAAACCATTACTTCCAACAAATATAATGGAAGTACTTAGTTCATTTTTAATCTATTTTTAATTCAATGATTTTTTGGATCTCTGAGAATAATTCTAAGATACTGTCTCAAAATATATACTTGTCATGAATTGATAAAAACTTTATAATTTGTTGGAAAAAACACCAAAATATTATTTGATAAATTATCCATTTAAAAGTAGGCATCATATAATAACCAAAAAACATATATCTCAACTCATTCCAACCCCTATGAAGTCATCCTTAGTGCAATTTTACACAACACATTCCATCCCAAAATTATCTTCATCAATCCACCACTAGAGCCTTCTTAAAACAAGCTGATTGTACAATAAATTTACCAACCAAAATTGTTATCATCAAAACACATCAACGAACAACGATACTAGAGCATACATACATCATAATGAAACACATTTTTAGTACATTAGAAAGAAATGGAAACTATGACCATAGTATGTAGTAATTCATGCTTTTATCAAACATGATTGTGATCTCTTTTCCCCAATCAATTATCATCCACATAAAAAGCATTTCCTTAACCTCTAGAATTTAATGACTCATTATGCATAGGTTCAAGAAAAATTAGAATAAAAAATTAAGTATATATAAATAGATAACATTCAATTTAAAACATTATTTATAAATAACATTCATATTTAATTATATTTTATGAAGAATATTAAATAGTATAAATCCTATTTTTATAACCCTAATAAATAAAAATAATAATATTGATAAAAATAATAAAAACAAAAATGGAAATTAGCCATACAAAAAACACATGTGGTTACAGGGAACCAATTCTAAATCATTCATCGTTTCCAATTATAACATTTCATATGTTATTTCTATTATTAACCAATGAGTACAAATCATGATAATCTAAAACATTCCCAAATAAAAATAATAGTAATGAATCTCATAACATTCTTAGAATTTTAATATTCAACAAGAAATAATTGGATAATAAGTATCAACCAATACACTCAAAAAATACCATAATAACATATACATAGTAATCCAACATTAAGCCTTTCTCAACTCTCAAAACAAAATCAGGGAAATCCACTAAAATGAACCTCAAAATGAATAAGGACATTAAGATTGAAGTAAACAATAGAGAATTGAGTAGCTTGATTCATGAGTCGTTGATTAAGATTTCCCAAAATGATTAGACTCATAGAAATGTGACTATTCAGTTATGAGAGGGATAGGGTTAAACTAGGGTTTGAGAGGAGAGATTGAAAAAATAAAGAAATAATAATATTTCATTATATTTATATAATAATATCGAAAAGCATCCTTCATATCATGCTGATCTCCCTCCATGTTGTGTTTCCCTTCAATCAATGGAGGATTTTACTTCCTGGTTCTTGAATTAGTTTGAACAATAATATCACATTAACATTTAAAATCAAATTTAATTAACCTAATCAACACCGTGATCTGGGCCATGATGTGGTGGATTATCCCAATTCATTTAACTCAACAATACTAAAGGACTATAACATGGTGACCCGGTGCTCACTATTTCCATATCTTCATGTTCAACGTGAGCATGCCTTACCATGATCCCCCACACCCATCCTATGTCCATTTCAACACTCATTGTTTCTAATATGTACGATCTCAACAACCTCTAGTGGCACCAAAATCTCTATTGTGATGTGGTTCTCATCCACATTTCTCACTGTAGTAATATATACTTCACCACCCCTTCTAAAACTACCTCATTGAGTATTTTAGTGGTCTTCGTCTTGAACATATGACGCTCCCCAACTAAAATGTTTATCAAAATGGCCATCATGGATATTTCATTTTTTATATTGTTCCAAAAACATCATAAACATGCTCAAAATACTTATTCGTATTTGATATAGGTTAATATTAGTTCACAATTAAATGTCCTCCACCCATAAAAAAATACCCTAACATAAACTATAATACACTTACATTACCTGAACTAGTTTGAATATGCTTATGTGAAGTCCCTCACATGAAATTTGAAATCTCACAAGGACACTCACATAAGCTAGGTACACTTACATATGACAGGAAAGACTATTATAAAACATGAAAAATGTATTTATGCAACTCTTGATTATATTTATGACATAGACAATGACATTTACCTAGGTACACAATCACTATTATACCGAAAATCAAAACAATATTTCTCGTACACAACAAGGCTCTACATAAGGGTGGAAGGGTATACCTCTATCTTGGTTAGGGATCCTATGTTTGGGTAAGATAACTTTTATGATATTTTAAATCTAATTTTAATAAATTTATAAATTATAAAGAATATACTCTCAATGAACATAGTGTTTATAAATCATACAATGGAAGGGTTCGAGAAATTATAGAACCTTACATTAGATAACTCTAAAACAACTCACATCCTCGAGAACGATAATCAAATTTTGGAAGGGAAACAAATTTAATCCAGATAACCAAAACATGAGTTACCTTTCAAAGAACCTGCAATAGTATGAATAAGATCATCACACCAAAGGAAAATGAACATATACACACTCTTGATGGAGATTTAACTCTAATAAGAATAAATACATCAACAAAAACCATAAAAATGAAGAGATAAAAACACATATATTAACATAATATTACTCATAAAATATCAAAAAAATAATGAATCACATTTCTGAAAAGATTGAGAATGAATCTGTGAATCCTTTTCCCAAGTAATAACCTATTAGAAACCATATTGTGACATGAAACAAAACAATGGAATATGAAATCCATGTTATACCTTCTGCTAGTGGACAAAATCTCAAATGGCCATTTCCTATAAAGTTGTATCATCCTAAACATTTGTATATACCCAAGTGATGGTGTGATAATCCCAATAAAGATACTGATGAATACATAACACCTGAAGGGCATCATGAATGTGGATAATATTATGGGGAATTTCTAACTAATATGTAATAACTCCAACACATTCCAACAACTCTAAAGTTCCAAGAAAGGGGAAAAAACTTACTCCCATAACCTAATATTCATGGACCATTTTGAGAAGTCAACATTACGAAACACATTATCTCCAACCCAAAACACAATAGTATTATTCCATTGATCAGAAATTTTTTTTGATGATCATATTCTACCTTTATTATATCATAAATGATTTATTCTCTCTCATTTATTTCATAAAATAATTATTGATAAAAAATAGATAAATCTCTAACAACATTCCAATATGATGGTGATCATAATTTTGGAACAAAAATTTCTTCAAATTGACCCATTCAAATAGCTGAGTAATAAATTTAGTTGTAATAAAATTTCAAAAAGGATTTTTGGCTCACTCATAAGAAACCAAAATATAGAATGCATGGTCATAACATGTTATCAAGATTCTAGATAGTCCAATAAGTCTAAATAGTCGTATATAGATGAAAAATATTTCCATAGAACAACTAAGATATCAAAAAAAATTGGAATCCTACTAAAACAATGATTTTTAATCATGAATAGTGATTTTAGTTTAACTATAAGGTCCTGTATATTTTTTATAGGAATGAAATTTCCAGGGAATTTGACTTTTCAATTCATGGATGGGACAAGTCTTAAACCTAGATTAAGAACATAATTATGATTTTTTGATCACATAAATGTGTTGTTTATATATGTTTTTTGAGTCCCAAAAGATATCTCAAAATATTGGATGATTTTTAGGAGTAATATTATTCAAATACCAACTTTTAGGAGTGGCTATTGCAGCCGTATAGGTGTAGTGTGAATTTTTTTTATATAGTGTGGTTGACCGTGTGGTAGTGTCTTGGTTGAAAGTATCCAGTACATGGTCTATGCTCGGTTTTAAAAATTGTGAATATAGCTATGTGATGGGTCTTATCCCTTGGAATTTATGCATGGTATGGGTTGTTCACTAATTTTCAAACCATGTAGAAATCCATTTGAGGGGATTTTCAATTGGATAATAGGGTGCATATGATTGGTGAATGGTTTTCCAAACTGTGAGATGAAATTTTTCAGCTACTAAAAGGAAGTCCAAATTTCCAATGGAACATCGCATATAATATAAGGAAGATAAAATTTCTCATGGGTAACCACATAAAGGTCTCTCATACATGGACAGAGGGGAACATGGTTGAAAACGTCTTGGAATCTAAAGCATCATCAAATCAATGAATGCTTTCTTTCTTTTTCATGGGTTATTTTCCAAATGAGGGGATGAATTTGGTTGTCAATGATTCATTGGGTTTACATTACTTTAGACCACCATGAGATTTTTTCATTGGGTGTTTTTATGGGGATATTTTCAAAATAAATAAAAATGTTAATTGACATTTCCCTCTTCCATTAAAACCTCCTCCCATATATTTCTTCCTCTCATGAGTGAAAACATGTTCCCTCCCTCACTTGAGCTCCTCTCCCATCAAAGGAAGCCATTGAGCTATAGCTATGTCCATCCTTTGACTCAAGTGTTGTTGATCACAAAAGAATCATCTAGGTAAATGATTCATTCATATTTCATCATTTTCATATTTATAAAATTTTCGTTGATATTATTTTTGTGTGAGATTATTCACACTATTATTACGGTATTTGTCTATTTCTTCAATTACTTTCAAACCAGTTTGAATCAATGTTCAATATTAGATGATCGGATCATCCTAATTAAGTAGTATGTGTTATATAGATTTCTCAGAGAGTTTTTTCTTTTAATATGATACATCATTGTTTCTTGTCATGTATATTCAATGAAATAACCTAAAATATGAAATTCATGATGTATGTCCTAATTTGTTGATCTAAATAGGAGTTATCACTGAATAATATCATCAGAGTATTCTCACCTCATTATAGACTTCCTTTAAGGTATTTTCATAAAATGACTTTTAAATAATGTATTTATTTTCTAATTATGAAACATGATGAATATTAGTTTATTATAAAATGTTAATTGATTAATCAAATTGATTTCATTTGAATTTGGAAGGCTTTGGGACTACATTATAACTTCCCTGAGTGACCAAACCATCTATTATGTGTTTGTAGAGTAAATTTTAATTGAAGGAACTAAATGACTTGTTTTTGGAATGAATTTTATCATGTCCTATATAATACCTTTTCCATATATGGTTTTTTTATTTATGGATTGTTTCCATGGCCCTTAATACTTTTATTGCATAAATGGAATCTCTTGTTAGGTGTATTAAGGTGAGGAATTTATAATTAATTTCAAATTATTGGTAATTAATTGAATTTTATATATTGACAAGATAGTAATGTCACAGAAAATAACATGACCCTCCTTTTGTATCAATTATAAGTTATTTTTTTAATAAATTTATTATGAATTATTTAAATTTTCTTACTTATGGACACTGAAATATCCAATGTCATTTTATATTTCATGATGGATGTTTTACATATCGGTATGGAACTAACGTCTTATAACTGTATTTCACTTATTTTCTTATTGTATGGAACCAAATATGGGATTTATTTGTTGTACCAGTGACCCCTATGTATGATTATATAGGATATGGAACTAAATAAGGGATTAATGTATGGAACACGTTACCCCTCGTATGATTACTTATGGTATGGAAACTATGAGGGGTATCAAGGTATGGAACATTAGACCTTTGTATTCATTCAAATATCTTCATTTTCATCACCAAGGTTATTTCCATGAGACCCATCCCATGTTGGTATGATTTTATTCTGAGCTTACCGTTGGATGAGTTACATGGTCATGATGAGGTCTCCCTGGTTATTACCCTAGAACCTATCCCTCATAGGTTTGAAACATGATATATGATATATTTGGTGTATTTCATGCTTTATTGTTCAATTTTTTATTCTATTTATTTTTATTTTGAGACTATATTTAACCTATTTTCATTTGTAACTTTGGACATGGTAAACATTATTTTATGTTGATTGGTATGGAACATGGGTATTACATCCATGTTGATATATGATCCCCTCATGTGGATTCCTTGGTACGAAACCTCATGTTTATTCCAGTTCATGTAAATCTATAAAAATTATTGTTTTATGTATGAACATATATACATAATGGACGGTTTTTATAGATATTATAGCATAGGATGATGCAGGAATGGCTAAACTTATTCTGAGGAATAATCCCTTAATGAATGTGCTGTTCATTTTACAATTCCCATATATCCATGAAGTAAAATCATTTTACATTGTTAAATTGTATCTTTCCCTTAAAATCATGAAATGGGTGACTTTTTCTCCACACTTATAACAATTCACACCCCATTCAAGCAAGTATTGGGGTGTTTCTTTCCACAATTATCACATTGGGGAATATAATTGTTTGACTTATTCTATATATAAATATTTTGACCAACCAACCTCTTATTTTCATTCTTTACTCTGAATACATAGGACGTAGAGAATTATTTACCCACATTTTTATCACATGATATTATGTCCTCATATGATGAGAATTCTTAGTATATTATTTCCCTTCAAAATATTCGCCTAAGGACATAATAGATTGGATACTTTTGATTCATTACATCATGTATATTGTTTATGTTCATGTTCCTTATACTAATTTATATTTCTAAATGATCAAAAAACACTAAATTAGTTCATATAATTATAAAACATAATGTATAATCCAAAAAATAGTGAAATGCATAACCTAAATTGAAAATTTTACATGTATCTAATCTCATAATCATAAATATGGATTCATTGGGGATATCATTACTTTAATTAAAATCATAGTGGTTTGTAACGAAAATTTGAATAATCCAAAGAATATCCATCGGAGTGTCAAACCAGGTGCATAGTAAGTCCCATTTTCATGTACTTGTTGATGTCGAGTTAGGACTGAATTACCTTATCAGAGTTATAACCCTTAGGTACATATGTTGCAAAACCACGTCCACTTTTAGTTTCAAAACTAAGATTTATAACTAGGAAGACCCATATAATATCTATCTAACAAAAAATTTAGGGTGTTTATATATTATTATCCTTAATGTCTATCTTAGGGTAATATTCCCTAGGACAAGTTTTATAAATCTAGCTTCTAAGTTTGTTTCTAAGGATGCTCTGATACCAACGGTAATGCCCCAAATCCATATTCCTATAGCTGGTGCATTGATTTATTAAAATGGTATAGATACCAATTTAAAATTTCAAGGGAATTAATTGTTTATCATTTTTGGGAAACCAATTTCAAACATGATACACATAATAAATTAGGAAAAGACAATAAACACATGTTACATAATAAAAAGTAATAAAAAAATTCCTTGAAACTCATTCAAAAGAATCTTATTCATAAAAAATTGAAATGAAATATAATAGGGGTGATATAAAATTTCTTAAGGGTATAAACAATGGAATAAATAATAAATTTTTGAGAGTAAATCAACATGGAAATGTAAATAATGGATAATAGATTATATTCAAATAACAAGATAATGAATAATTAATATGAAATAGTGATACAAAAAACACTATCCATTTATGTAATAAACCAAGAATGAAAATTATCCATAGATATATTGATGCAATAATCACATGGATAATAATAATAAATGAATTTTTAATAAAGTTAGTGATTAATTATTGAATGTCATGCATCTGGAACATGAACATTTATATCATAAAGATAATATAGTTTAAATTTATTTGATTTGGATAATGGGTTCCTCTCTCTAGACTGTTGAAGAATATAGGGGCATGAATTAACCAGTTCCCATACCATAGAGATTTCATTAAATGTTACCCAAAACATGTATTTCATTTCTAATGAATTTCTCATAGATTGAATAATATATTTTAATAAAAAACAATGTGCCTTATCATAGTATATCTATATCGAATAAAAGATATGAATTTATCAGTAATTACTTAGTGGAGGATTTTTAAAAACGAAGTTTTGTAGGTGTTGATTAATTAAAATATCATTAAAACAATTTTGAAGGAAATAATATTTAAATATTCATAAGTGTCACATAACAATTTAAAATATTTGAATCATAATACCCATGAAAAAATATAATTAAATGAAATATATAACATCATACGAATGCGAATATTCGAAATATAACATGTGAAAGGGTAGTATATACACCATATAAAAGTGAACTAGTGCATAACAACAATTAAGTCTCAATGGAAAGTAAATTGAGATGAAATCCCTTACTATGAGTCTGACTTGCCATGTGTTTCTTTATATTCCTAAACAATAAACTTATACTAGTTATTTAATTAATTTATAACATTTTTAAATTTTTTTATTACTTTTTTATCACATATTATACTTTTTATACAACTAATTAAATTTTATGTTTACATTAGTTATTTTGACTGTATTCAGTTCAAGTGTCAAACATGAATTTCATATGTCAACTATTGTCTAATGGGTCATTATAAAAACATGAATAGATTTATAACCATGAAATAATTATCATATCTATACATCAATTATAATTTAAAAACCAATCATAAAATATGTTTATGTAAAAATTAACTATCATTAGAATCATTGAGATAGAAATTCGTTGGTACGCTTGAGTAGCGTTTCCATTTTTTTATGATCATTATGGAAAGAAGATTAATAAAAATATATATTTTCAGATTTATCATTATATCATATATACCATGTCATATAATAATATGTACGTATAAATAGAGTTATTATGTTGTAAACAGACCACATCGCGTTGAGGACACAGTAGTCCACACATCCATGACAGACATTATCACATTTTAGTGTATGAAAAGGTCAATAAAAATTGATTTATTATATTAAAAAAAGAAATTATGCCTTAAATATCACCAATAATTCATATATTTGACATATGTTTAATTAAATCCTCACTTTACACTTTACATGTACAACTTTACCAAATCCCATCTCATTGAGTGTGCAGTAGTCCACATTTCCACAATCGATCATATTGTATTCCAAAAAAATGGAATGAATATAACAATATATAATATAAAAATTAAATAATAATAAATACATTATAAATGTTTTATTTATCATATATAAATAATTTTTTCATTAATATTCCCAACCATGAATCTTTTTAATAGAAAAATGAACAACATAATTTCATGAGGCGGTAGTTCACCATACACACGAACGGTATGTTCATTACGTATTTGATGGAAGTGTATGAAAGTGTACGTTGAAATATTAATAATAATATATCTCAGAATATTTATAGTACTAATTTTGTTAAATAATCATGGAATAAAATATTTTAGGGGGTTCATAATTTCAATAAAACAAATGAGCTTGAAGAAGAATGTTACCTCTTATTCGGGCAACACCATATGGTTTTCACTAAATGGATTCCATCAATGGATTTCTACACATGATAAGGATTATAAGTTTAGGGGATGGATTTATGGATCTATTTAGGTAGATAATGGTATAAAAATGTTTCTTTAGAGAATTTAGGAATTGATAACGGTGAGTGCCTTTTTATAGTGGAGGATGAGTGGAATTATTGTAGATTTTTTAAAATGGAATTATACCCTTTTTTTCTCATGGAAATTGGATTAAATAGTTAAAATAAATAGATTGAATGTATTATAGTGTGTAAATATATCAAAATAATGTATTTTTTAAATGTTACTTGGTCATTTGGGCCATTAAGTTTAAGGTTTGGTCCTTTATTGAACTAATCTTTCTCTTAATCCCTGTAATTAATTTTAATAACTTTCACAAATATTTTTGGTCAGTATCTAATTTTACCTTATTAGAAAATATAAATTATTTTTCTTCCAAATATTTAATCCATTTTGTCTAATTTAAATACTTTAAGTTTCATAAATTAAATTAAATTGTATCCCATGGATGGGATGACAAACCATGTTTTTATTGTAAAAATGTTCAAAATTTTGATATGTTTTAATATCCAATTTCTACGTGAAATTGAGTCCAATTAACTACATTTGATTAATTAATTTTAAATTATTCTATCTTATCTTTAGAAAAAATTACATATATAGTTTATCATTATAAATAAATTATACAAGAAATCATTTTTGAATTTAAATTTAGTATTTTTTACTATTCATAAAGAATTAAAATATTTCATAAAAATAACTAAAATTCACCCTAAGGTAATTTAAATTTTACTATTTAAATTATGAAGATGATTTGGACATAATAAATAAATAAAACTTCCAAAAATTGTATTTAAAATAGGTCCCCCATTAATAGGCGGTAAAACTACCATTACTAAAAATATTGATTTTTATGCTTAAAATTGGGTTTGTTCATATCTTATGCCTAGAAAATCCATAAGATGAATATAAAAAATATTTTTTTTGTTTATATAAACAATATATTTCATCAAAGTAATTCATTAATTATAATTATTTCAATTTATTAAGAACAAATTCAAATAGGATCATAAAAAATATTCCCTTATATTCAATTGATCGATATTTTTGTATCTAATTAATTGGTAACCATTAAATTAATATATTAATTTTATAAACCATATATTTTCATAAGTTATTCAATACTAATAAAAACATCCATTATAACTACTAGTTTATATATTTTTATATTTAATAAATATAATTTTAATAATATATTTTTGTTTGGTAAAACTCAATGTTGCATGTTTCGAAAGCCATCGAGGAAATCCAATATTTCATGTAATGAAATCTCACCTTGGTGTTCCAGGTAAATAAAGCTAAACGTTCTATTTCATGTAACATAAAATTAATATTTTGTTTTGTATAAATCAATATAGGCACAAAAATTAAATTTATTCTAAAAGAAACATATTGTAAAGTCTTTAGGTGTTGCATTAGGATGGGTACATCACGTCGTGTCTATGGGACTAATGTCCCCTCCATGAATATGTTTCAAAAATAAAGAGTTCCATTTTAAAATGTTGAGTAATAATTATTAACTCCCTAGGGGCTGTTATGATTGGTTTTTTTCTATTCTAGTTAGGCATTATGATGATGAAATGGTTTTTGATGCATGAATCCTTTGAAAGAAAAACTGTTAATCAGGGGTGGATGGTGGTAGTTCTTGAGTGATAAAGGGATTTCATAGGTGGTAAATGGAATTATGTTTGGTAAAATATGAATCATTGGTAGTATCAATGATAATATTTTAAATAAATTCGATAATTGGTGGATCAACTATTTCCCTTGTGTAGTTGGATGTTGTTAGTTTGAAACCAAGAAAGGTAATTCATCTTCGATATAATGGAAGTCTCTCAGGTCTTCATGGAAATTATTGATATCTTATTGATCTAATATTTTATTAGAAATAAAACCCCCCCTACTTTGAAATTTCCTTGCGTACCCTGAGAGGTCACCAGTTATACACTGAGATAAAAGATTGGAATATCTTTCAGTTTTGATAAATTTACTCCATGGATGTTGCACTCCGAAAGCATGGTTTTTATAGAGGTGTGGTTATACTGAGTGATAACTAGGTTCCAATATAGTAATTCTTTATAGGGACTCAGATACACCATCCCTTTACCTATGACTTGACCTTGAAGCAGATGGTGCTTTGGACTCGGTCAATGTTCTTAAGATGTTAATGTTTTGGATATGTACCAACATCTCACATTTGATTGCTAGAGTATAGACTATCGAGGATGATATGTATAGAATCTAATTGATGATTCCAGGGTTAGGCTATAAATAAATTAGGTTGTTATGAGAAGTTTTAGGGGTGATAATCCAAGTGTTTTGGATCTGTTATGTAGACATGTTACTTTAGAGGCATGATTACTTCAATGAACATGAAATGGTTTATCCTGAAGATGCCACAGAATGTTGAGTATGGGAATCAATGGAAATGTTAGAAGTAAAGGAATGGTGTCTTAGAATATTTTTTTTATGTTTCGGGAAGTCATATTCTACACATTTAATCCATGTATTTCTATGAATACTTGACTAGTAGTGGCACATATTATTTTGTTTTTCATTTGCTGAATGCGGTTGGTTAAAAACAACTTCGTAGCTCATTGTCAAGATTAGGAGAGTATATTATGAGTCGGCTGAGGATTTTTGAGAAAAATATATTAAATGTGGATAAATTTTATTTATGGGGAGTGGAATGTTTTTTATAATACTAATCATCCCAATACTATAGTGAGAATACTATGGGAATTTTAAAATGGATAATTCCAACAGTGGAGATATCATGGTTTGGAATTGGATATTAAATAATAGAACATATAGTGGGTAACTCCATAGTATAGATGATTAATATAATGGTTTATTTATCGAGTCTATATTTAGAAGGGAATTGGATTGTCTCATCTTGAGGTTATGTTTACTAAATAGAGTGTTGACTCATGTTTCTATGACTTATATACTATAATCTTAATGGGATACCGGTGGTGCACTGGGAGTTTGGAAATGAACGGTTGCCTCCTGAACAAAACATCCTAAATAAAATAAGTCAGATGATTATTATTTAAGGATTCTTGGGAATGTGAAATCTAATGGTGGGGAGGTTTTAAGGTCCCATATTTGTATACCAGGTTGAAATTATAATGGAATTTTAAATTTCAACAGGTGGGAAGGCCAATAATTAAACGAAGAGTTGGAAAATAATTCCAAGTGTGGGAACACATAAATGTGTTTTTATGTGGTTTCAGTACCAAATGGTTTCATAGAAGCCTGTATGAGTTTCAAGAGCAATGGACTTCAAAGTCCCACTTTTGGAAGAGGTTACAACATATGTATGGGGGTAGTGCACAATTTTTTAAATTGTGAGGAAGATTGTGTTGGGTGTGTCTAGGTTGATAGTAGTAAACAAATAGGTTTTGAATGGTTTTTAAAATTGTTAATATATCCATGAATGAAGTCATATCCCTGGGATAGTATCCACCACAAGGGTTGTTCATGGTTTTTCAAATCGTGTGTGGGGCCTTCCCCTTGGACAGTAGAGTGTACACAGTTTGTGCATGGTTTTCCAAACTGTGTGTCTACAACATGTGTGTTTTAAAATTGAGAAAACTACTATTTTTTCCTCCTTCACTGAATCATCCTCCCCCATATTTTTCTTCCTCCCATATATGAATCACCATCCCCTCTCCTTCTCAAGCTCCTCCACCATCCATGATAGGCTTTGAGATACCCCCTCTGCATTTCATCCAATTTTAATGTCATTTATTGTAGTGAAAGACTCTAGATATGTGATTCACTCATCTAGATTACATTTTTAATTTAATCCTTTTATCATTGGTGTTATCTTCATGAAAGAAAATTTTCCCAATTTTTATGGAATTTTTCTAGTTTTTTTCACTTTAATGGGCTCGAATTAAATCTTGATAATTGACGACTAAACTCTACTAAGTATGAGGTAGGTGTTATATAGATTTTTCTAAAAAAACTCTTTTTATATGATATTCCAATGTGCCATGAACTATACATTCTATCTGAAACCTCTGAAATATGAAATTAATGATCTTTATCCTAATACCTTGAACTAAATGGATGATTTCAATAAATCATATAATAAGAGGTTTCTCACCTCAATGTAGACCACCCCTTATTGTGTGTTCCTAAAATAACATAAAAATAAAATATTTTTTCTAATTAAACAACCTTTCCAGGGGAATTTTCATATAAAATGTTAACAGGTAAATCAAATGGAATAAATTAGAATGTGGAACGGTGTAACAAACCACTATATCTCCACTTAGAGACCATACAATCTCTTAAGTGTTTGTGTAATAGGTTAATATTGATAAACATCAATGAATTGTGTATGTAATTAATATTTGTGTGGATTATATTTTACCATTTCCATTTATGGTGTTATTTATATATATAAAGTTGACTTATCCCATTATAATTTCAGTGCATCCTTTCCCTCTCTTGTAAATTTTATTGAATAAGGCGTGTAAATTCCCATGGCTCTCATATTATTCATAATGAATTGAATATTATATGCTGAAACAAGAGTAAGGTCATGGAAACTATCATGACCCTCCATTTGTATCACATATAAGTGAGTTTTTTATAAATTGATTATGACTTATTTAATTATTATTGGGTATGGAAACTAACATAAACCATGTCATTTTCGATAAATTGCTTGATGTTTGACATATTGGTATAGAAAATAATTCTTATAATCTTATTAATTGTGTTGTATTATGTTATCGTACAAACTAGGGGACTAAGTATTGAGACACATCACTCTTAGGAATTATTACTTGAAGAATTGAGTAGACTATGGGATTGAGGTATTCCACCTATGAACCATGGGTATGATTAATTAATTTATTAAACTGATTATAGGGATCAATGTATTGCACCTTAATCCACAATATACATTCATATCTCTAAATATAGGTCACTGTGGTTGTTTCCTTGTGACTTTTTACATGTAGGTCTAATACTATTTAGAGCATAACATTGGATAAGTTCCTTGGTCACGATGAGGTCTCCCTGGTTATCTCATATAGACCTAGACATCAAAAGGTTTATATATGATTGGTGATACATGATATATCAATTTTATTCCATAGTTAATTCTTTTCTTTTTAACGTAGTTGAATTTTATTCATAGGCTATGATTGACCAGTTTTCATTTAGACCTTTGGAAATGATATCACTTACTGTATGCTAATAAGTATGACACCTAGGTATGAAACCCAAACTAATATATAATACCCATATTTGGATACCCTGGTATTAAATATCAGGTCTATGTTAGTTAAATTAAATTGGTGAAAATTGTTATCTAATGTATAAAAATATATACATGATGGAAGGTGTAAAAAGACATTTAAGCTTTGGCCGAAGCATGTATGGTAGACCAGGTGTCCTTGAGGATCTTGAGATTTAATGTTTATATTTATTTATTTATTTATATCATTATCAGTAATAACTTCATAGAGATATATCCTATACTCAATGAATTGATAATTATTTAGACACCATTGTTGGTGGCCAACATAATATATCTCACAACATATTCATGACACCATTTCTCTATGGTACCTAAGAATACCCCATGATTGTAGGTTCATGTTTAGGGTTTATTATTATGTTTATCATATAAGGCCCCAACCTTAAAGTATACATAAAATTAAATGAAGTTATTAATTTACATTGGTGAACATTTCAGGTTTAGATATTTAGAGAAATAGGTTATAACATTGTTGACGCTCCTTCCCGTCACAGAGTCTAAACGAACGAAAAGAGAATGACCTTGAACCCAAACTGATTCATCCTTTTATGAAACATCAAAATATGACAAAGGCGTGAACATAGATTCATTTGCACTTGGGTCACGTAAGTTCCACGATGGTCGTACAAGTATATGTACATGCCTCCCAGTAGTCATGCAACTGACTTGCATGCCCTATCTGAATTTCACCCAGGGTCTTCACCAGCCTAAAAATATAACTGGTGGGCCCCCCATTGATGGACGGAAAATTCCAAAAGTTAGATTTACGCTTTGGTCAGCCTAGTCTCTTCATGAAGAGTTTCGTTCACTTCTATGGTAATTTAATACCTAGAATAGAAGATCTAAATTGGGGGAACATGTCATAACTGTTGAAACTCATCAATACATGCGTGCCTAAGTGGTCGGGCCTTATAGGAAATGGCATCACTTGCGTGCCGCCTTACCCCTTCAACATAACTTGAGTGCCACCCTTCTGGAATCCCCTAGGGATAATACTATGGTCTTGAGTTAAGTCTTTCCCAAGTATTACTTTAAAGGTGGACCGTCGCGCACATTCCCATGTGTCGCGTAGGTATACCTGCGCGACCAGTACTTGCGCGCCCACGCAGGACATGTGTGCCCCTCTATTTTTTTGTGACCTTCCTGCCCATTTCACCTCTCTTATTCCTTTCCACCTCTCCTATTAGATATTTATCCTTCAGAACCCACTTTAAATCCATTTAATGTATCATGGTTCCCTTGTTGGATTCTTTATCTGAAAGGAATTCTATGGAACATCTCTCAAAACTTAGTGATTTACAAATCTTTATGTCACTAAGGTTAGAGAATTCATTCATTCATCCTCGTCCGTTAAGATGATATAATCCCTAACCTGGGCCTCCTTTTTATGAGTAATCCCCAATCCAAGTTCTCTTAATTTTGGAATCCTATTTAGGAGTAATCCTCATGTCCCCTAAAATAGGATTCATTCTCAGTAGTAAGCCCCAGTCTTAACATCTTTTAACTTGGGCCGCCTCCTTAGGATTATGTCCCAGTCACAAGTACCCTAACTTGGGCCTCCTTCTCAGGAGTAATCTATAGTCGTAACTTTTTTTATCATGGGCCTCCTCATTAGGAGTAAGCCTCAGTCACAAGTCTCCTGACCTGGGCCTCCTTCTCAGGAGTAAGCCGCAGTATTAACTACATTTAACATGGGCCTCCTCCGTAGGAGTAGGTCCAAGTAACAAGTCCCCTTACATGGTCCTCCTTGTCAGGAATAATTCCTAGTCTTAACTTCTTTTAACTTGGGCCTCCTCTTTAGGAGTAAGCCCCATGTTCCCAAATTCTTAATTCCATTTAACCCAGGCCTCCTCATTAAGAGTAAGACCGATTCATAATTCCCTTTAACCTGGGCCTTCTCCTTAGGATTAATCCACTGTCATAATTTATCTTAACATGTCTTAATTTACTTTCGATCTGGGCTTCCTTCTCAGGAATAAAACCCAATCATAAGTCCCTCCAAATTTTGGCATCTTCCACAAGAGTAATCCCTATGTTAGAGTATTCAAATATCTATAACAGCACATATACATGTATGGACACGGTTCCTAGACTACTTCATTGAAATAAATCCCGATCTCTATCTATTTGGGAATTCATACATACATAAGCCCCACATCATTTCTTATGATTGCATCTTTCATGGCACAATTTTTGATTTTACCAATACCTCTTGTTTCTCACACCGAGCATGACTCACATGAACATAGAGTGTAAAAGTAATTATGAAATCTTTCACTGAGCCATCAATCATGCATAAACATCATATTCACTTACTCGAACTATGTCGGTTCTGATACCTTTTAGAAATAAAGGATAGTAGGTAGCCCATCTGTGGGTACGATCCCTACTCTAAAATAATATAAGTCCTTCTGAATGGAAATAAACTTCAAGTGACCAACTGAGTGGCTTTAAAACTATTATTTTTATCATAATGGCCAAGATATTTCTTTTCAATATGTAGAAGGATACCATTGACTAAGAATCTCTGAACAAATACAGATGATTCACTATCGATGAAGAACCTCTAATACATATAATAGATTATATAAATTCTCTACATATCAATCATTGATTTCATGTTGTAAAGGAAATCCCATTCTTATACTTGGTAATTTAATAAGGATTCACAAACATAACATAAATCTATAAAGAGAGCCCCGGAGTAGATAATAATTCCCCTAAAAAAGGTGTGATGAGTCTGAAATCCCATCCTCTCGACCAATGAAAATTCTTAAGCCTCATCAGATCAAAGCTAATGAGCACATACCTTTAGAAAGTAGGTAAAAATGGATATGGAATCATTGGATGTTTCCAATTATACGAATAAACCCATTAGAAAACTCTTGGAATGTTTGAACGTTAATCCAACCAGATCATCCCCAATTCTAGAGGAAACAAAAAATGGTGAACCCGACGTGAATCCTTAAACAAGTTAAAATGATTTATTACTTATTTGTTAGACCCCTATTTAAACTCAATAAGAAGTCCAACAAGATAATCAATAACATATGTTCTTATCCAAAAGATATAGTGGCCGACTTATCGTGATTATGTCTGCTATTTAAAATAGGAACTCTTTTCCAAGATCTTCTAAGTTACAGAAATGACTTATCTTAAATTAACACCTGTGAATACTTGCCCAATGAATTCCTCTACTGCTACTGCTGCTGGATCGTCGTCCTCTCTGAGGATGACATCACCTACTCAGCGTCTTTAACGCTGGGTATCAAATGCGCTGGTTAAGGAGTACCTTTAAAATGGTACTATTCTGACTCTGAAGGCCACTCGACAAGCCCTCCAAGTCAATAATTCACCCTGGTCATCCGGACAACGATGACCAGTGATAAAGAAGCAGGTGGTGCCAACCAGCATCTCTAGCTATTTCAGATCGTTATCCCCAAAACACAATCACCATTCCCTTCCATATTCTTGGGAGGTGAATGAGTAGGACCCTTAGGGCCTTAATTCAAGGATACAGTAGTCCTTCTCGAGGGATCCCATCAATCACAGCCAGACTCGTGTGGTAGTGCACCCTAAAAATGATGAGGGTATCGTCTCCAGGCATTTATCTCAGGTTCCTCCACCCCGAGCAGGCAAGACGAACCACCAGAGGAGAAATCTGGTCAACAATGAGAATGTTCTTATCTCATCCATCTCAGGAGAAGTCCACCAACCTAACATGGTGGCAAGCAATGAGAGGGAACACACACCATGCATTTTTAATTCTACTTCCCAGCAGACTCGTCTGGTAGCAGCTCTCCAATCCCACAAAACAATTCCGGCAGAGTACTATACACATGAACATACACCAGTTTATAAATCATCAGCTAGTCAGCAGGCTCATCTGAATACATACGATGAATCCCGCAAAAACCAATGTGTTGAAAACTAGTAAACAGGCACATATACCTGCTTACACTCATCAATCCTGCCAGCATTCTCATCTGTCAGTATTGAAGGAAGCTTATCAACCACGTTCGGTGGAGTGCAATCAGTAGGCACATACACCTACCAATATTGATCAAGCCTACCCACTGTCTCGGTTCGTAGCACCAGGAGAAGTCATTCGGAATGCTCTGGCAACAAACAAGAGCTAGACTCAACTCTTTGACACCACACATGAGTACTGTTAGGATTCACTAACAGGAAAAGGAGGACAGGAGCAGGAACACAAACCTACTCCAAGCACAGAATGTACGTATATCCCCGTTCCGAGAGCTGATGTAACCAAACACATTCTGTCAATGGTGAAAGAGAATAATCAAATACCTTCTCATATTATGGATGCTTGCCAGGATATTATAATAGCTTCAGTAACATCACAAAGAAAGACACACAAATCTATCCCTACCAGTGGAGTGACACATAAACATGTCACTCTGAAACAGACACACACCTCGGTTCCAGTCCAAGAGGGTTGTGGGGCATACCCCCCCATATGATATGTACAGCCAAGTCAGACACATGCAACTGATTTGAGTGGAGATAATCAGCCAAACCTGATCATTTCTCCTAATCAGGCACATACATCTACCCATAATGACCACTTTTGTCAACATGTGGTTCCTAAAGTGAGTAAGAAGGCGTCTAAGAAGAAGACCCCCCCATCACAGTCAAGAAATCAAGAGACAAATTATAATAAGTCTTTGCTCGATGCTGGAGTTGTTGACACACTCAGACAATCATCTATGGGAATTTAATATTCTACTCCCTCATTTCCCAATAGTGGGAACATTAATTCTGAAGGTCTTCATCAGACACATACTCATGATGGCTTTCTTCATGACAATTCTGTCAATCTCGAAGTTTCATCTTCAGATGAGAGCCACAGGAACCATATGTAACGACCTGAAATTTTTAATTTTTTTTAAATAAATTTTGTTTCCTAATTTTATGTGTTATTGTTATACTCAACAAAAATGTTTTATTTGATAAACATGATTATAATTAAAATGAGATCAGTGGGTTTTGACTATTATATAACCATCGGTCAATATGACCGCTGTGAACAAAATGTTTTGATTACTGTCTCTAAATATAAGTAATCTTGGTTAATTATTATAGAAAGAAGATTCGATGGCCTCACCTAGTAGTCTTGGACCGATCGAAGCCCATCTAACAAAGCTTGGGAAGGAGGTAGCACCACTGGGCTTTGCTCTGGATCAAATCCAAGCCGAACTTCATCATGTGAAGCTGGAAAGAAATCTCCTTCGTGAGAAGTTCAAACTGATAGAAATTACTACTCAGGCAATGTTGATTGAGCCGCCCCAAGCTTCTATCACCCTAGCACACCTTACTCTTAGGTCCTATGCTGGTATTATAAGGGGTTATGTAACGAGACCGTAACTACCTTGTGTAATCCTTGTTTTAAATAAAAATTGGGATTTCTTCTTATGATGAAGTTTATGAATTTTGAAATGACCGGATAAATATAGTATGCATATTTTTGATGAATTTTAGAAAAGTGATATTTTAAATATGTTTATGTAAACCCTAAATAATTAAAAATGTGTAATGATTTTCAAAAAATCGTCTTCTGCAATTATGTTCAGTACTAAATTTAGAGTCTAATAAGATCAACTTGATTTTTGATGAATAGTAAATTATGAATAGTGATTTTATGATTAGGATTACTAATATGACCAAATGGATTAGTAATCTCACTTAAAGAAAGTTTTAAAATAATCTAGTCACCTTGATTAAGTAATGTGATTCAATAAAATAGTTAAATAACAGTTTCATTAATTATTATTCAAGTATTAGTTTTTTCGGGTGAATAGTGTTTTTTAATTAAAAATTTAATTAAAAATAATTAGAAAATTATTTTTATAAAAATGACTTTATTTTTGAACTCAGAGCATCGATATTATGTTATGGTAATTTTTGGGGTTTTTTCTGAAAAAATGAATTTTCGATGAATAGTGTTTTTATTTAAAAATTAGATTAAAAATATTTAGAAAATATTTTTTATAAAATGGATTTCATTTTTGAAATCAGAGCAATGATATTTGGTTAATGTGAAATTTTGGGATTTTTCTGAGAAAGTTGAATTTTGAGTGAATAGTAAAAATACAGTTTTAGAGTTTCGTTATGTTTAATGACATCATAACGGTGTCATGATGATGTCATGAGATCTTTTGAGGGTTGGGCGGCCAAGAGTGATGAATTATTGTTTTGGGGGGCCCATGTGGCCTAAATCTATGATAAATGACAAGGGAGAGCACATGGGTTTGAGAAAAGCACATGTGAGGTGTCCCTTGGCCATTAATGCCTTGTCCCCTCACTTTCCCTATAAATACCAAGCCCTCCTCTCATCCATTCGACTCCCCACTCATTCCCAACGAATTTCTGGTCTCATTACCTCCCAAGGAGTCCTCCCAAGGTGCCCCCAAGCCCTCAAGGTCCCAACCTTTGAGGTTTAAGAGTTACATTTTAAGGTAAGGGATCCGACCTCTCTCTTTCTTTTCAAGTAATCTCTTTTATGTCATTTATTTTATACTCCATGTTCTTATGTTGGAGGATGTTCTTTTATATTCATCCTACTGCCTATTTCATGTTAATATGATGAGAGACCCCCCCCTTGCTCTCATCAATTCGTTTTAAGAATGTTTAAGTGGCGTCGTTAGGCTGCCGAATTTTTAAGGGATTCTTTCACCTTCCTCGTTTTCAAGTTCTATTTTCATTCAAGTATTTCATGTTCCTTTTTATTATGTTGGGGTATGATCTCTAAATTATAATACTGATCTTTTATGATCATATGATGAGAGACCCCATTTGATCACTTCAATTCAGTATTTTGAAGTTTTAAGTGGTGCTGTTAGGCTGCCGAATGTTTAAGTGGTTCTTCACCCTTCTCGTTTTGAAGTTCTACTTTCATGTCAATTATTTCAAGTTACTTTTTGTTATATTGGGGTATGATCTCTATAATTATCATACTGATATTTTATGATCATATGATGAGAGACCCCATTTGATCGCTTCAATTCCATATTTTGAAGTTTTAAGTGGCGCCGTTAGGCTGCCAAATTTTTAAGTGGTTCTTCACCCTTCTCGTTTTGAAGTTCTACTTTCATGTCAATTTTTTCAAGTTGCTTTTTGTTATATTGGGGTATGATCTCTATATATATCATACTGTAATCTTATGTTCATATGATGAGATACCCCATTTGATCTCTTCAATTCAGTATTTTGATGTTTTAAGTGGTGCCGTTAGGCTGCCGAATTTTTAAGTGGTTCTTCACCCTTCTCGTTTTGAGGTTCTACTTTCATGTCAATTCTTTCAAGTTCTTTTTTGTTATGTTGGGGAATTATCTATATATATATCATGCTGATATCTTATGTTCACATGATGAGAGATCCTATTTGATCTTTTCAAATCATTTTTGTTGATGTTTAAGTAACGCCGTTAGGCTGCCAAACTTTCATAAGAGAAATCTAATTTTTTTTCTTCCTTACATGTTTTTCATTTCAAATGGTATGTCCTTGAAATTTCATTACCATGATCATGTATCCTTCTTATTCTGCCCATGTACTATTTTATGGGTCATTTATGAATGTTTGACCAATTTTACCTCTCTTTTAATGTCTTCTAAAACCTCGGAACATTGCCGTTATGCTGCAGAATTTCTGTCTCAAAATGTCTATCTCTTTTTCTAAAGTCCTTTTATTTTATTAAGTGAATACTCAAAGCTCTTTATTCTAAAGGGGTATTCACATATATACCAAAAAGTTCTATTTTAAATTCTTGGATTTACATACATGGGACCCACCTTCCTTTTCTGTGGGTTTTAAAGTGATATAAAGATCATGTCTTTAAAGCAGTTTTTAAAAATTCATGATTATGATATGAAACCCATTTACTTTATGCTATATGGGTTATTTATGAAATTTTTGATGATGATATATGTGGCTCACATGATAATAAAGGAAAATTTAAGGGTGCGCCCTGGTAGCGCTCCAATGCATTGGGTAATGATGTAACCACTAGAGATTACAATTTTCACGATACCTTGGTGAATAACCTTGGTAATTTTAAAATGACACCTTGGGGATGGACCTTGGTGATATGTTCGTGATTGTCTATGTTAAATGATGTAGCCACATCTTCAAGTTATGAAAAAGTTTTATTTTTATTATGATATGCCTCATGATTTCATTTTCATGCCTTAAAGTTCTTTTCATGACTTTATTGATGTATCTCAAGTTCATATGTAAAATGTTTCACTTGTTTCCCTTGCTGGTCCTTCTGGTCATCCTTCCTTTTGATGTATGTCCCCAGGTTATGAGATGCAGTAATGAGCCTAGGGTGAACATGAGGAGAAGCCTTTCAGGTGTTTAAGAAGAATGTTTTTTTGTTTCATGTTTTATGTTCCTTGTTTCCAAGAAACTAAACCTTAAAGATCCTCAGTTCCGTGTAATGGAATGAAATGTTATGTTATAAAAAGACGGGATGCTATAGTTGGTATCAAAGGATGGTTTAGTTATTTGTGGAAATTAGGATATGAAAACACTAGGAGGAACCCTATAGAAAAGTTTAATATAGGAAATCTTCCTGGTATTTTGGTGAGTATTGAGTAAGGGGTTGCCATGAAATTACATCCCTGTCTGGATACGAGTAGGTAGAGGTGGCTCTGGCACAGATGTACATAGGGGTAAAACCGGAAAACACCGCTTTGAGCTAGACTCGAACGGGAACTGGTACACGACAACGGGCCTTGCTACACTCTTGGTTATGACACTCCCGAGGGATATGCTTTGGTAAATTCATATGCTTGGTATGAACCATTGTTAATGGAACAATGATAAAATAAAATAAAGGTTCACATAAGAATATATGATCATTCATAACCTAGATGGGAACCTAGGAGATCACAAGTTAGGGTATACCTTTCATATACAAGTTATCCTTATATGCTTTCAGTTCCTTTTCATGATTATTAGGTAAGTACTTAAGCCCCTAATTATGCATACTCTTCTTAGTTAATGGTGGGAAATGGAAGAACATGTTCCGACAACCAATGTGATAGGAAATGCGACGATTTTCGTATTAATATGACTGGGATGATTAGGGGATTAAAATATGATTATTAATTTGGAAGACATTCATTATTATGGGAACCATATTTGATCGAGGTAAATAGATTACTACGGTATTTTCATTGAGGAGTAAGGATGACTTATATTTTGAAGAATCGATGAACTTACGGTGAACTTATAGTAATTTAGGTTACTTATGGGAATGAATAACCTATCTTGGGTAAAATATGTTTAGGTTAGCTACTTTTTTTTATAAGATGTTAGGAGTGGTTGATGTTGTCTGGAGATGAACAATGAAGTTGTTTTGGAAGACTATGTTATCAAATCCTTATTGTATTAGGGTTTCAATCTTTGTTTGTTTTGTTTTGAGTAATTTTAAGGACCATTATTTATGGAATGGTCTATGATGAACTTTGGGTAGTACCATGGAACTTTGATGATTTAAAATTAGTTTCCATTCCTATGGGATTATTTCTTTTTGAAGAGTTGTTTTACCTTAACCTTTCTGTTTTTGGGATAATGTTTAAAGATAGAAGAAATAGATAGTTAATCATTTGTAGATTATGTGATTCTATAGAAGATGATTCTTGTGCTTTTATGAGACCAAGTGTTTTTGAATTCTCATCATTTGGAGAAAAGATTAGTGTTGGTAGGGACTTGTTAAAGGATGAAACTCTACTTGAAGGTAGGTATATCATCTTATATGTTTGTTCTATGTAGTAAATGAAATCCCCAAAATTATGAAATGAAACGTAAAACAAAAATGTTGTTGGTTTACGTTTCCTACTAGGTAATCAAAGACAGTTTACACACATCATAAGTTTGGGATTTTCTCATGGTTAACATTCTCCTAATCATGTTCGCTATCACTCTCCCTCAGAACTTGTCCCTTTGTTTTATCCTCCATGTCCATGTTTTCCTACATGGAACCCTAGTGTTGGTTAACTCGGGTGACCTTTGTACTTCCCTTTCTTTATTTTAAAGTAATAGTTTTACTGACTCCTTTTCCGATGTGGGACTTTCAATGAAATTTCAAAACCCGATTTTAAAATTGCGAGGACGCAATTTCTTAAGGGGGGAAGATTGTAACAACCCGAATTTTTTTTTAAATACATTTTGTTTCCTAATTTTATGTGTTATTGTTATACTCAACAAAAATGTTTTGTTTGATAAACATGATTATAATTAAAATGAGATCAGTGGGTTTTGACTATTATATAACCATCGGTCAATATGACTGCTGTGAACAAAATGTTTTGATTATTGTCTCTAAATATAAGTAATCTTGGTTAATTATTATAGAAAGAAGATTCGATGGCCTCACCTAGTAGTCTTGGACCGATCGAAGCCCATCTAACAGATCTTGGGAAGGAGGTAGAACCACTGGGCTTTGCTCTAGATCAAATCCAAGCCGAACTTCATCATGTGAAGCTGGAACGGAATTGCCTTCGTGAGAAGTTCAAACTGATAGAAATTACTACTCGGGCAATGTTGACTGAGCCGCCCCAAGCTTCTATCACCCTAGAACACCTTACTCTTAGGTCCTATGCTGGTATTATAAGTGGTTATGTAACGAGACCGTAACTAATTTGTGTAATCCTAGTTTTAAATAAAAATTGGGATTTCTTCTTATGATGAAGTTTATGAATTTTGAAATGACCGGATAAATATAGTATGCATATTTTTGATGAATTTTATAAAAAAGATATTTTAAATATGTTTATGTAAACCCTAAATAATTAAAAATGTGTAATGATTTTCAAAAAATGGTGTTCTGCAATTATGTTCAGCACTAAATTTAGAGTCTAATAAGATGAACTTGATTTTTGATGAATAGTAAATTATGAAAAGTGATTTTATGATTAGGATTAGTAATATGACCAAATGGATTAGTAATCTCACTTAAAGAATGTTTTAAAATAATCTAGGCACCTTGATTAAGTAATGTGATTCAATAAAATAGTTAAATAACGGTTTCATTAATTATTATTCAAGTATTAGTTTTTTCGGGTGAATAGTGTTTTTTAATTAAAAATTTAAATAAAAATAATTAGAAAATTATTTTTATAAAAATGACTTTATTTTTGAACTCAGAGCATCGATATTATGTTATGGTAATTTTTGGGGTTTTTTTCTGAAAAAATGAATTTTTGATGAATAGTGTTTTTATTTAAAAATTAGATTAAAAATATTTAAAAAATTATTTTTATAAAATGGATTTCATTTTTGAAATCAGAGCATTGATATTTGGTTAATGTGAAATTTTGGGATTTTTCTGAGAAAGTTGAATTTTCAGTGAATAGTAAAAATACAGTTTTAGGGTTTCGGTATGTTTAATGACATCATAACGGTGTCATGATGATGTCATGAGATCTTTTGAGGGTTGGCCGGCCAAGAGTGATGAATTATTGTTTTGGGGGGGCCATGTGGCCTAACTCTATGATAAATGACAAAGGAGAGCACATGGGTTTGAGAAAAGCACATGTGAGGTGTCCCTTGGCCATTAATGCCTTGTCCCCTCACTTTCCCTATAAATACCAAGCCCTCCTCTCTTCCATTCGACTCCCCACTCATTCCCAACGAATTTCGGGTCTCATTACCTCACAAGGAGTCCTCCCAAGGTGCCCCCAAGCCCTCAAGGTCCCAACCTTTGAGGTTTAAGAGTTAAATTTTAAGGTAAGGGATCCGACCTCTCTCTTTCTTTTCAAGTAATCTCTTTTATGTCATTTCTTTTATACTCCATGTTCTTATGTTGGAGGATGTTCTTTTATATTCATACTACTGCCTATTTCATTTTTATATGATGAGAGACCCCCCTTGCTCTCATCAATTCGTTTTAAGAATGTTTAAGTGGCGCCGTTAGGCTGCCGAATTTTTAAGGGATTCTTCCACCTTCCTCGTTTTCAAGTTCTATTTTCATTCAAGTCTTTCATGTTCCTTTTTATTATGTTGGGGTATGATATCTAAATTATAATACTGATCTTTTATGATCATATTATGAGAGACCCCATTTTATCACTTCAATTCAGTATTTTGAAGTTTTAAGTGGCGCCGTTAGGATGCCGAATTTTTAAGTGGTTCTTCACCCTTCTCGTTTTGAAGTTCTACTTTCATGTCAATTATTTCAAGTTCCTTTTTGTTATATTGGGGTATGATCTCTATATATATCATACTGGACTCTTATGTTCATATGATGAGATACCCCATTTTATCTCTTCAATTCAGTATTTTGATGTTTTAAGTGGCGTCGTTAGGCTGCCGAATTTTTAAGTGGTTCTTCACCCTTCTTGTTTTGAAGTTCTACTTTCATGTCAATTATTTCAAGTTCCATTTTGTTATATTGGGGTATGATCTCTATATATATCATACTGGACTCTTATGTTCATATGATGAGAGACCCCATTTGATCTCTTCAATTAAGTATTTTTATGTTTTATGTGGCGCCGTTAGGCTGCCGAATTTTTAAGTGGTTCATCACCCTTCTCGTTTTGAGGTTCTACTTTCATGTCAATTCTTTCAAGATCCTTTTTGTTATGTTGGGGAATTATCTCTATATATATCATGCTTAACTCTTATGTTCACATGATGAGAGATCATATTTGATCTTTTCAAATCATTTTTTTGATGTTTAAGTAACACTGTTAGGCTGCCGAACTTTCATAAGAGAAATCTAATTTTTTTTTCTTCCTTACATGTTTTTCATTTCAAATGGTATGTCCTTGAAATTTCATTACCATGATCATGTATCCTTCTTATTCTGTCCATGTACTATTTTATGTGTCATTTATGAATGTTTGACCCATTTTACCTCACTTTTAATGTCTTCTAAAACCTCGGAACATTGCTGTTATGCTGCAGAATTTCTGTTTCAAAATGTCTATCTCTTTTTCTAAAGTCCTTTTATTTTATTAAGTGAATACTCAAAGATCTTTATTCTAAAGGGGTATTCACATATATACCAAAACGTACTATTTTAAATTCTGGGATTTACATACATGAGACCCTCCTTCCTTTTCTGTGGGTTTTAAAGTGATATAAAGATCATGTCTTTAAAGCAGTTTTTAAAAGGTCATGATTATGAAATGAAACACATTTCCTTTATGCTATATGGGTTATTTATGAAATGTTTGATGATGATATATGTGAATCACATGATAATAAAGGAAAATTTAAGGGTGCGCCCTGATAGCGCTCCAATGCATTGGGTAATGATGTAACCACTAGAGATTACAATTTTCACGATACCTTGGTGAATAACCTTGGTAATTTTAAAATGACACCTTGGGGATGGACCTTGGTGATATGTTCATGATTGTCTATGTTAAATGATTTAGCCACATCTTCAAGTTATGAAAAAGTTTTATTTTTATTATGATATGCCTCATGATTTCATTTTCATGCCTTAAAGTTCTTTTCATGACTTTATTGATGTATCTCAAGTTCATATGTAAAATGTTTCACTTGTTTCCCTTGCTGGGCCTTCTGCTCACCCTTCCTTTTGATGTATGTCCCCAGGTTATGAGATGCAGTAATGAGCCTAGGGTGAACATGAGGAGAAGCCTTTCAAGTGTTTAAGAAGAATGTTCTTTTTGTTTCATGTTTTATGTTCCTTGTTTCCAAGACACTAAACCTTAAAGATCCTCAGTTCCGTGTAATGGAATGAAAAGATATGTTATAAAAAGACGGGATGCTATACCCTATGTGTGATCAAAAGAACAAGGAGAAAAATGTTTCATCTTTTGTTGTAACCCACCATGGTGGTCCTCCCCATGATGATGAATTGAGCTGCGAAAGTACTCTCTGCAGTTATAATGGACATTACCTAGAAAATGCTTCAATGTACAATGTAGTGACGAGAAAGCCCTCTTATTTTGAGGAACGTGAAAATGTGAGTCCAGTCATCTATGATGCATTACCATTAGTAGCTAAAATACATTCTCCATTAGAATATATCATGGGATGTAGGTCATTCTCCGAACCACCCCTAGGTCGTTCATCTTCTAGTTTGATCAGGAAATTCTCTACCAATCTTGTTGAATATGATGAAGCAAAAAATAATCACCAACTCCAGTCTAATCAGGTAGAAAAATATTCATTTAATGATAAAGTAGAAGTACTGAATATGGGAAAACAACTAGAAAATGGTGATGTTCCAGTCATATTTTGACCTTCGGCTGACTCTTGGTATGACATTCCAGATATGTTGACGGAAGATGAAATTCATGATATTCATCTCATCATATGAAAAAATATTTGTCTATTGAAAATGAAAATATTATCTTATGATAAATATTAAAATCATGTCAAGATAATATAAGGGATACAATTCCAAATCGAATTAAAATCTCTCTCAGTTTATCGATATCTGAAGGCTAAAAAGCAGCAGAGAGCCCTTCAGCGTTCATGCCTTGGAGCACTAAGAAGATTTTTCCAGTTAATTTCCAATTCCCTATATGGTATTCATATCAATGCATGAGGTGTTCATGTAGCACTACATTTCACTGTGTTCTCCGGTCAGCAATGACCTCCGAAAATGATCTCATGTAATGTTATTGCCCATGGTCGGCCGTAGTCAATTGGCTTTGTTTGTAATCATAGGATTTCCCAAGAATATGCCTCAACTAGTTCATCTCAAAATCAAGCATAAAAAGAACAAGATATTGAATTACTCTTGCATCAAGAAAATGAGAATATTTAACAGGCCTCTCATTTTGATCAAGCACATCATCAAGTGATAGAAGTGTCATAAATCATCCAACGGTCTTTTGAACCAGGTGATAAAAGTTGATGCATGTTGATGCATCCAACAAATTTCCTGACTAAATTGTACAAGATCAATAGAGATTTTAATAAATTATCAGATATAGAATTTCAAGAACCACCCCTGCTTGACAGACTGGGTACTCTTTTAACCCAACCCTCAAAATCAACAAATAGGATTCGATGAGTTGATCTGGAACAACAGGAACAGCCTCAGTCCATCAGATTGGGGGATTTTTTAAATCATCAATTTCTTCCTCAGAGAAATTCAATCTTCTCTCGATTAAGGAAGAAGCCCCAAGAGGAACGAAGAGCCAAATTATCAGGAGATTCCCACCAAATTACAGTTCTTTAAGAAGTTGTTGAAGGATCAAACCAACAAAAGGAAATGTCTCATCAGGGACATGGAAAAAGAAAATATCATAGAAATGCTGATAAAAGTGATGCAATGCATTATAAATCAATTAATTTCATCAATGACGTTGTTGCTGATCCACCAGACGAGGCTCACTCAGAGGGATCAGATGAAGAGGTTCATGCTTATGAATTTGTATGCACATACACAAATTAAGAAGGTGTGCATACACAAAATCAAAGGGTTACCCAGAATCTGGGTGTTCCTTCAAATAACCCACATTACTCTCTCTGAAATGGATCCAAAAAGGGGAAAGGAATGTATCAGGTTACGTACCCTTCCTCTAGAGAAGTTAAATCGCTCTCACTAGAGAAATGATTTTCACAATAGGAGGAAGAAATGAGGGAATTGAGGAGGATGAATGCAGAACTACTTCAGGGTAGTCTTCCACTTAGGTGTGCTAGAGTTAGTCAGCCAAGGGAATTTTTTACAGCTACTGAGATGGATCAAGAATATCCTCCTCTAACAGTACACCCTCACATGTCTAATCTTACAGGTCAAGTGCGACATCAATTTCCAATGCTACCATCAGTTGCATTACCATCCTCCATATCTGTCCAAGCTCCAGCCAGTCCCCTAATTAGGTCCAAGATCAACCAGATTTTTCTGAAAAGTCAATAACTACTATTGAGTCATTAATAGCTTTGTTAGAAGCAATGGAGGGAAAGCATGCTCAAATTAAACTATAAAAGAAAACTTATTTTTAATGGGTAGATTCAATTTCACCCCCATCAAATTTTGCAAGTACCGCATTCCCAATATTTAATGGTTCGGAAGACCCATAGCATCACTTAAAACATTTAGTTTCTCGTTGTGATCCAATGATGGGAAACCCATAACTACAAGAAGTAGTTAATCTCAGGTGTTTTTTATATTCATTACAAGGGCATTCTTTTTTATGGTATACACGCTTCTAATCCCGGTCAATTACTGGATGGGAACATCTTCGTCAATGATTCCTTCTTCAATTCAGCTCATCTTTGACAAAGACAACAGTTTTTTACCTTCCAAATTGAAATCCAAGGGAGAATGAAAGGGTTTCAGATTTCATTGCTCACTAGAAGAGATTAACATATTCCCTAATCTTAGCACACCCTCAGGAGGAATTATTTCCAATCTGTGTGGAAAATCTGTGAGATGAGTTATGCACGTTGTTGATACATATGAAATACAAAGGAGGGTTTTGAGACCATACATAAATCACTCAACTGATTTAATATTCCATTATGAAGACTTAGGATAAAACTGTATAATTCCATAATCTCCAGGAAGGAGAATGGGTAGAGTAGATACTACTACAATTATGCTTAAACAAGCACTTGTACCTGCTTCTACTTCAAAACCTTCTTCTTCCTGAAAGGCTCCACCTCCTGAGCATCAACAACATAGGCCGTTTTGTCCAGATGTTCAAAGAGATCAAAGATGAAACAATTTGAGGATTTGAAATTCAATGTTTACTCTTTCTGAAAAGAAAAAGTTCCTGGTTACTTCATTTAGTATCTAGAGAATAATATGGTTCAATTTTCAATGCCCAAAAGGCCGAACAAGGAATGATATGAAGAACATCCCCATTATTTCATGTTTCATCAGATGTTTGGGAATCCCATTCTGGAGTGTTTTGTCTTCAAGTACCTCCTGCAAAAAATGGTCGACTCGTGAAAAGTCAAATTGAAAGGTTTTTCAGCTCATGTAGCATGTGTTAATGCTACAAATCAAGAGGAATAAGGTGAGTAGAAGGAAGTCAAAAACAAAAATGCACAGAAATATGATGATTGGATGTTCAGAAAAATGATCAACTGAACTCATTCCATTTTTCGAATTCAATTGAAGAAACAAATTGTTTCTTCCACAAATTCCACAGAAAAACCACCTTCATCAAATGGAAACTTCTCAAAGAAACAGCATAATTCAAAGAAAGAGGAACAATCAGAAGAATATGAGATCGTGTCAAATCCCATGTTGTCTTTGAATCTGGCAGAATTTTTTCCATCTACTTCGAGGAAACGGGAACCATCCCACCAAACGGCACAACCTAAATTGTCAAATCAGATGGAGTCTTCATCAGATGAAGAATTATTCCTTGGTTCTGTTAACATGATTCACTTAAGAGTTCCTTATGCTAGTCTCAGTTTCGATTTTGATGAGCCTGAGTTCCCTATAACAAACAGAGGAATCAGAGGGAGTTCTAGAGGTATGGGATACAGAGGAAGACGTGGATATCCCAGAAGCCACTATTCCAATTCTACCCCTTCCATAACTATGTATGCAGTAGAAACTCATGGCAGATCCCTTTAGCGGGCTAAACAAGAACAAAAAAAATTCTTCCACCAATAGCAAATTCAGTCTTGGCATAGTTATTCTGGAGGATCGGCTAGAGGATCCACCTTCATCCTCTCAACATGTAAATATACCTAGTCAGTCCATTATTCCAAAGAAATCAATATTTCTAACTTATACACCGATATAGGATGCATCTACTTCCAATTCATCAACGTCTAAGGCACCTGCAAAACAACATGTTCCAGTTGGGAAACTCAGACATTTGGATCAGAAGCATGATGTATTGAATCACCTGGCCCATGTACCAGCCATGTTATCGATTTTGGATGATTTGAATCTGTTAATGGATCTTCGGGAGGCACTCATTGAGGAATATTAAAGTCATCAAGAGTTTGAAACTGAAATTACTGGAGCTGAAGTCTACCATATAGAGAATAATCCTGCAGAATGCCATGCAGTGATATCTTTCACAAATGAAGATGAAGATGATATTGTGCATGG
This sequence comes from Viscum album, assembly GCA_963277665.1. Taxonomy (NCBI): domain Eukaryota; kingdom Viridiplantae; phylum Streptophyta; class Magnoliopsida; order Santalales; family Viscaceae; genus Viscum; species Viscum album. Next base: position 961,476,345 of record OY728133.1, on the reverse strand, counting down.
ACATATTAGACATATGTACTTATCTGGAAAGGTCAATGGTGTAGACATCTGAATAGTTTTCATTAATAATGGTTCAAGATTCAACCTCATCCCCACTCGTACACATTTTCGATTGGGCCTCACGGAATCTGATTTATCTCCTTCTACTTTGATGTTGCAAGTGTATGATAAAAATGAACAAGAACCACTCGTCAAGATTACACTCAGAACTCAGTTTGGAGACCATGTATACAATTCATATTTCATGGTTGTTGATCACGATATAGCCTTCAACATCTTTCGTGGATGACCTTGGCTTCATCAACATGCAGATATCCCTTCATCATACAATCAATGTCTCAAATATTGATTCGATGGTCAAATCGGTACATTGTATGGTGATAAATCCCCATTCAAGACATGTGAATCTCAATACACTGAGGTGGAATTTTATCACATGAAGGGTAAGCCGAAATCCATAACAAGCGAGGATACCAAGGTTAAAGCACCATTTGGTTTGGAAAAGATTCCAGTAAATCCATTTGCACATGTGAGTACAGATTATGTGTTGCCTATCAGTCAAATTGACAATATAGACACAAATCAAAATACTATTATGTAAACATCTATAATGTCAATTACAGTAATCAAGCTAGAAAACATGGGAGAAATTGGTTATTCACCAAGAAATAATGAAATTTCAAATGGGGGTGTCTTCATTTCATTCGCTGAAATCCAGCAAGTCTATACATCGTCAAAAAGTCCAGAATAATTTATATCAATTCTATAGGTGAATGATGATGTCGATTTTTAATCCATAATCTATTATTTAATACCCAATGAAGACCCTTCATCATCAATCAGGTTTTAAATTTAAGATTCTTCTTCAAGATGTTCAAATTTTAACATCTCTTCTAATCATGTAAATTATACTTCATCATATACTTAGAAAATAGAAACAGAATAAATAGAAGATGTTTAATAGGAATAGGAAGATATCAAAGAATCTCCTCCAGCTTTTGAAGAGGGTATCTCTACCACCGTGGATGAACATAGAGAAATAAATCAGGGTACAAAAGAAGATCCATTCCCCACTTTAATTAGTGTGGAAATGACTCTTGAAGAGTAGGAGGTGTATATTTCATTTTTGAAGGAAAATCAAGATATATTTTCATGGAACTATACAGAGATGCCATGCCTTGATCCTGATGTTTCTACTCATCGTTTGGGTTTTCCATAAGAACATTGAGGATTCAAGCAATCCACAAGAAGAACACACCCAACTTATGCTTCCAAAATTGAAGCTGAAGTGGATAAGCTTCTCAAAGATAACATTTTCAGAGAAGTTCAATATCCCAAATGGTTGGATAATATTGTCCCTATGAAAAATTATAATGGACAAATCAGAGTTTGAAATGATTTTAGAGATCTTAATCAGCATTTTCATAAGGATGAATTTCTAGATCTGATCACATTACTCTTACTTGATGAAACAACTGCATATGAATAACTTTCCTTCATGGATGGATATTCTGGGTATAATAAAAGCCAAATGGCTCCGGAAGATGAAGAATCTACAGCCTTCAGAGCCCCTCAGGGTATGTTCTTCTATCAGGTAATGCCCTTTGGCCTAATGAATGGAGGCACAACATATCAGTGTGCCATGCATCGTATCTTCAAACCCTTTTAGGGATGTTTGTTGAATTCTATGTGGACGATATGGTGGTTAAATCCAAAAGAACATCTAATCACATGGATGATTTTGGAATCATATTCCATGAACATTGACAACACAATTTTATGATGAACCTCGTAAAATGTGCTTTTGGTATAACCTCTAGAAAATTTCTTGGTTATGTTGTACACCATCATGGTATCTATGTCGATGATGAGGAAACAATGTCAATACTTGGTATGTCACCTCTTCAAAATTCGATAGAATTGAGAGTACTTCAAGGACAATTGGACTATATTCGGCGTTTCATTTCCAATTTGGCAGGAAAAAGTTTACCCTTCGCCAAATTGATGAAGAAGGGAGTCACTTACCAGTGGAAAGATGATTATCAAGAAGCATTCATTATTCTCAAGAAATATCTCTTGATTCCACTGGTACTTATGCCCACTTTTTAAGGAAGACCACTTATCCTGTATGTCACAACATTAGAGAAATCATTGGGTGCCTTTCATGCTTAGAATAATAATGATGGGAATGAAAACAACCTCTACTATCTCAGTCGGACTATGCATGAAGAAGAATACCAATATTAAACTATTGAGAAGTGATTCCTAGTATTAATCTTTGCATTTCTGATGTTGAGACACTACCTGAAACATCACGAGGAAAAATTGTTATCTCGCAATAGCCCTCTCAAATTCATCCTTAGTCGTTCAATGCTTACAGGATGTCTGGCAAGGTGGGAAGTTATTTTTCATCAATTTGATATTCAGTATGTGTCTCAAAAGGCAATAAAGGTCCACGCTCTATCTAATTTCCTTGATGAACACCCTTCAGTACAAGATACATCTTCAGTTATTGAACTTCCTAATGAATATGTATTTTCTATTCAAGAGTATCGTCAAACATGAGAAATGTACTTTGAAGGTTCTTCCAGAAGTCCAACAGGGAAGAAAATGGAAGATCCTAAATTCAACAAAGTTACGTTAGGAATTGTACTTATTTCCCCAAAAAAGGTAGTGCTACCTTATTCCTTCATATTGTGGGAAGGCGGTATAGACAATGAAGTAGAATACCAAGCTCTCATTGTAGGCTTGGAGTTGGAACTTTTAACACAAGTGAATCACTTAAAGGTGAAAGGTGATTCAGACCTAGTAATCAAACAAGTCAATAAGGATTATGCAATAAAAAAAGAGCTAATGCCTTTTTATGATTACATCATAGAGTTAATGACGGAATTTCATACAGATCCTGAATTTTCTTTTGTACCGCGATTACAAAATGTTCCAGCTGATGCACTGGATAATATAGCCACAGATCTGGCAGATCCAAATCGGGATGAGACAATCATCAGTATTTCCCACTATAGTACAATTTATCCTTATGTTCAAACCATAACATAGGAAATCAATGAAATTAGTCCCATCTCTGAACCATGTGGTTATTCTACTAGATGGATGACACCTATTATAGAATACCTTCAAAATGGAACACTTCCACCTGATAGAACCGAGAAAGAACAAATCTTGCGACGTGTGGTCAATTTCACTCTTTATGATACCCCAGATCACCTAGAAAAAATTCTCTACAAGCGTGGTTTTTATGGAGTTCTCTTTAGATTCATTGATGGTGAAGAGACAATGGCTGTCAGGAAAGAATTTCATACAAGAGTCTGTGGTGCCCATCAATCTGGACATATACTGTCTGATCAAATTCGAAGGCTTGGATACTTTTGGAATTCAATGATACAATATTGTGTTGATTTCACAAAGAGGTTTAATTATTTCCAAGTACATGCCAACATCATTCTTCCGCCCCCATAGTTGCTTCATATAGCTAAATACTCGTGGCCATTTTCCACATGGTTAATGGATGTGGTGGGACCTTACCCTTTATCTACGGAAAAGCAATTAATTACATTCTTAATGATACTAACTTCTTTTCCAAATGGGCAGATGCAATACCTCTCAGTGAAGTTAGTTATAAAATCATTGTTAGCTTCCTCAAGTCTAACATAATTACCATATTTTGTGTCCCTCATACCATATTGACGGAAAATGGAACCAATTTATGGTCATCCGAGGTGAGGAAGTTGTATCAAGAAAACAACATCAAATCCAACCATTCTTCCCGATATCATGCAACAGCCAATGGCTAGATAGAAGCTTTCAATAAGACTCCTTAAAATTTACTACAAAAGATGGTGGATAAAGATAAGAATTTATGGCATTATAAACTATTTCATTATTTATGGGCTTATTGGACCACCACCCGCACACAACACAGTCAAATCCATTTTCACTCATATATGGAATGGAAGAAGTCTTTCCCATTGAAGTTCAATTACCTTTGCTCAGAGTAGCCATTATTGATCATTCATTTATAGATGAACAATCTCAAAATGGATTGGATGAATTGGAATGGTTAGATAAGAAATGATTGTCCACCCTGCATCACTTGGATGTCTATCAGAATCGAATAGCATGAGCTTTCAACAAAACAGTTCTTCTTCATTTTTTCATTCAGGGAGAATTGGTATTGGTTCTTAGAACTCCAATGATACTAGGAAAGTCACCTCCCAAGCTTGAACAAAAATGTGAAGGACCTTACTCAATATATAAGGTCCACTCCAATGGAGCATATTATTTAATTTCAATAGATGAAGAACTCATCACTACTCCAACCAAATCCTAATTTCCGAAGAACTATTTTTTATAGACACAAAATACTTCAATCCCCAATCCATGCATATGACCTTATTCTATTTGCATCACTTTCGTCCAACATGACGTTAAACTGTGTTGTCCTTGATACAAGACATTAAACTGCATAGTCCCTTATGTCCAACAAGACATTAAACTGTACCATCCCCGGTCCATGCATATGACCTTAAACTATTTTCATTCCTTTCATACAACATGACATTAAACTGTGCTACCCTTGTTGCAAAAATTTAAACTGCATAGTCCCTTATGTCCAGCAAGACATTAAATTGCACTATCCTCGGTCCACACATATGACCTTAAACTATTTCAATCCCTTTAGTCCAACATGACGTTAAAATGTGTTGTCCTTGCTGAAAGGCATTAAACTGCATAGTCCCTTATGTCCAACAAGACTTTAAACTGCACCTTTACTGGTCCATGCATATGAACTGAATCTATTTGCATCAATTTTTCCAACATGTCGTTAAACTGTGAAAACATCTTTAATATGTCAAACATGATGTTAAACTGTGACCTCTTTTTTCATTACTGCATGACATTAAACTGCATATTCCCCCTTTCATCCAACATGACATTAAACTAAATTGTCCCCATCATCCTAGCTACATGATGAAAAGCTGTACAGAAGTCCCTATAATACATCCTACATGATGTTAAACTGTATTTTGTCCCTATTACAGGATAGTAAACTATACAACACCAGTAGTCCTCATTGCAAGACTTTAAGCTGCATAGTCCCTTCATATATCCTAAATGACATTAAATTGTGCATTGTTAGGGTTGTTTCTACCTCTTTTTTCTCACACTGAATATGACTCACGTGAGCTTAGTGTAAACTTAAACCATAACACCCTCTCTGGGATGCTAATCATGAATAAACCGCAACACTATTTTTAGGTCGTTTTACCCATAAAAAACATGATCTCTAATTCATTCTTCAATTTAACTATGCGGACTTTGATCCTTGCATTCTAAGATAGGTATATAGGCAACCTCTCGAAGATCAAGCCCAAAACCAATATATTCACATCGGTTCACCTCCATATCATATGATGTTGATTCGTGATGAACCCCCCAGAATCAATAGTATTATATTGGTTCAGCATTGTCCATGTATATGACCTTAAACGATTCGCACTTTTGTCTAGTATGACAAAAAACTGTAACATTCTTTGACACCCTTACCTAAGAGGGAATCATTATTTACACTAATCTCATATCATGATATATTCCAAAGACTACATGCATACATATCAGTTCCTGAACCTTTTATCATGCGTTAAACCAACGTTGCACTAAAGACCCATTTCACCCTTCACATGTAAAACCAAATCTGTAATGAGGGTATTTCAAAAACAACGTGTGTCTTGATTCACATCCTTATGGGATATGTAGGAACGTTCGAGTGTCCCTCGAAACCAGAAACAAGTCTCTGGGACTAACCCCAAATTCTACTTTCAGTCCCCTAGATGATAAATCTCTATGAAAACACTCACTGTTTATTCATTATTATGGTCTGAGCTCTATGATCCTAAATTAAGATTTCGAATGCTATCGTCCCACAAGACGTTAAACTGTATTTCAAGAACTATGTATAGATTGATTCCCATCCTTATGGGATATGTAGTGAAGTCCATCATTTCAATTCAAGAGTCATCCACAACATGATTATGGTTAGCATTGGTCTGTGTATCTATACATACATTGAATAATTCACATTTTTTTGTGTCATACTTCTAACCGTAAATACATCCAGATCTTCATAACCTTTTTCTCGACTTCTGGTGACAATAATGTCCAATTTCTGAGAGTTATTTTGTCTGACTACGCAGCATGTTCCCTTAGGCGGCCTTGCATAAACAGTCTAAATAACAGACTTGTCAGCCAAAAGATGTTATTATTTGACTATGCATCCAAGGCCCTTAGGCGGCCTTGCATAATTCATCCCCCTAACAGGTTTGTTAAATAATGGAAACTTTATTCTTAAGAAAAGAACCTCTTTTTTCCTTAGTTGTCTTAATGACAATATGTTGTGATCCGCAAAAATAGCGATCCTTAATATATTTGTCTCATACTCTTTTTCATGATTTGAAATTATTCAAGTATATGGTTTACATTTCCCTTCCCTAAGTTTTGGTTAGACCTTCGTAGGAGTTACATTCATCTAGTTCTTAGACAATCTTTTTTGGAAATATCTTCTCCATATTTTAGTACCTCTCTTCATACAACAAACTCTATGCATTGGAAAATTTGAATCTCCATAAACTTCCACTAGCTTTTTAGCAGTAGAAATGTAAATTTCTGAGAGTTCTTTTCCCTGACTATGAAGCATGTTCCCTTAGGCGACCTTGCATAAGTAGTCTATATAATGTATATTTTAGTCAAAAGTTACTATTATTTGACTATGTAGCCAATGCCCCTAGGTGGCCCTACATAATTCAACCCCCTGATGGGTCTATTAAATAATGGTAATTTCATTCCTGTGAACTACTTCTTCTAATGCCTTTTAACACTTTTTCATGTCATTTCTCATATTCAAAATTTATTAAGTCATAGTTTACATTTTTCCCTCATACCTGAGTGTGTTAATATGTTTCTAGATAAATATTCAAGGAATTGAGTCAATTTTAATCCATTCAGTCAAAACTATTTCGACCATAAATATTATCCATTTTTTGTCTGACGTGCATGACTTTAAACTACCCACAAAAGTCAAGAGAACATTGATTAAATGCCATGTTCCGACTCACTAAACATACATTTCATATGATTTTAGGTAATATTGAACAATAAAAAGATTCAACGTTTGTAGGGTTATTTATAATAATCCTAGTAGAAAATCAAACTATGATTACTAGGCTCATTGGCTTAGGTAAAATATAAAGAAGGTAGATAAATAAGGCATGCACAAATGATTGAAGATGAAAGTGTTTTTCATTGGTGCAAAAGAGTTAGAAGGACTTCCACAAACTGGAGTCTCTTCTCTTTTTCAGGAAATACAAAAGTATTTCAGCGTAACTCTTCAATAAATTATAGCATCCCAAGCTTCATCAGCAGCCACCTGGAATTCATTCATTCAACTGTATAAAATAAGATATGCAGTGATACCAACTCTTCATGGAACAATTGTAAAAGGATGTTCTTGAGTGCAGTTTGAGAAAAAAAATTTCTAATCAAACAGTGACTCTTTTTCGATCCAATAGACATGGAAGATGGATGCATGGATTTGAGAATGGGGCATTAAAAGTAAATATCCATTTGGAGAGAGTACTCATTTCAGTTATGGTTCTAATACCATGATAGTCATCTCTCATCCAACCGGCAGTGGAAAAAATTTCAGCCCATGGGTTTTCCATTTTCATATCTCTAAGAAAATGTCATTAAAGAGAAATTTGAATGTTCACACCATTTTTGTTTCTCTTAATGCACAGAATAACCAAAATAGATGAGTAAAAATGTAGTTGCATCTCATGAAAATAGTTCCTTGCATCTCAAACATTGACTCCTTGCAGATGACCATGACAATAAAAAGCCAGGTAGGTGCCCTTTGGTAAATTAACATGCTATTTCTTCATGTATATAGCCAAATCTGGGAGAGTGTTGTTGCAAATATTATAGTAATCATGGCCAACCACATTCATCATATCATCGAATCACTTGCTATCCAGTTCATCAGCCGTTCCGAATCTCCTAGGAGACATCTAATCCACACAATTGATGAATAATTAACTCTTAAGTAAGTTGTTTTTTCATAAAGTTTGTGAAGAAAAGTGAAAAAATGGCAAAGGCAGTAAGGCGCGCAAGTCCCAAATTTTGTGCACAAGTATAAATGTGTATCACAAGTTTTGGCGCCCATGTATCACTACGCAAGTCCAAATACCTCAACAGTAGTGCAACATCATTGAAACAGCGGAAAATAGGGAGAATTATGTGGAGAGATCTCGAAACTGTTCAGATTTGATGCTTTTCATGAGGAATGACTTTGTATATTTAGGCCAGGCTGCACCCTTGAACGCCAACGCCTGTGTGGCTCACACTTGTGTGCCGCCATCTGCGCACTCAACACGTGTGTGCCGCATAATCCTTGGTTTTCTTCATTTCCTTAGAGTCACATCCTCATTTATTTCGGATCCAACTCTGAGGGGGGACATTTGTTGACGCTCCTTTCCATCACAATGTCTAAACGAATGAAAAGGGAAACACCTTGAACCAAAAGTGATCTATCCTTTGAAGAAACATTAAAAATTGAGAAAGGCATGAACAAAGATTCATTTTCACTTGGGCCACACATGTTCCACCAAGGTCGCACAAGTATACAAGCGCGCCATCCAGTGGTCACGCAAGTGACTTGCGCGCCCTATCAGAATTTTGTCCAGGTTCTTAACCAGCCTAGAAATACCCCCGGTGGGCCCCCCATTAATAGACAGAAAAAATCCAAAAGTCATATTTAAGATCTTGTCGCCCTAGTCTCTGATTGAAGCCTTCTGGTAACTTCTAAGGTAATTTATAACCTATAATGGAAGATCTAAACAGGGGGAACAAGGCCTAACTATTGAAACTCGTCAACACATGCGCTCCTAAACGGTAATCCCTTAAAAGAAATGGTCATACTTGTGTGCCGCCTTACCCCATCAACAGAACATAGGAGACACCCTTCTGTAATACCCTAGGGATAATACTAAAAACTTGAGCTATTTCTCAGCCAAGAATTACCTTAATGGTTGACTGTCGATCAGGTACCCATGTGTCACGCAGGTATACCTGCGCGACCAGTACATGCGCGCCCACGCAGGCCTTGCACACCCCTCTCTTTTTGGGTGCCATTCCCACCGATTTTACCTCTCTTATGCCTTCCCACCTATCATATTTAAGATTTAGCCTTCAAAACCCTCTTTAAAGCCATTTTCATCGGCATGGTTCCCTTGTTGGATTCCTTATCTGAATGGAATTCTGTGTAAATCTCTCAAAACCTAGTGATTTACATATCTTTATGTCACTAAGGTTAGGTATTTCATTCATTAAACCTCATCCATTAAAATGAGAGAAACCTTAACACGGGCCTCCTTTTTAGGAGTAATCCCTAGTCCATGTTCACTTAATTTGGGCATCCTCCTAAGGAGTAAGACCTAAGTCCCCAAACCTGGGCCTCCTTCTCAAGAGTAACCCCAGTCATAACTTCTTATAACTTGTCACTCCTACTTAGGAGTAAGTCCCAGTCACAAGTCCCCTAACCAGGGCCTCCTTCTCAGAAGTAAACCCCAGTCTTAACATCTTTTAGCATGGTCCTCCTCCATAGGAGTAAGTCCCAGTCACATGTCCCCTATCCCGGGCCTCCTTCATAGGAGTAAGCCCTAGTCTTAACTTCTTTTAACTTGGGCTTCCTCCATAGGATTAAATCCCAATCACAAGTCCCCTAACCTGGGCCTCCATATCCGGAGTAATCCCTAGTCATAACTTCATTTATCTTAGGCCGCCTCCTAGGAGTAAGACCCATGTTCAAAAATTCTAAATTCCCTTTAACCTAGGCCTCCTCCTTTTTTGTAATCCCAAGTTATAGTTCCCTTTAACTTGGGCCTCCTACTTAGGATTAAGCCCCAATAATAATTTCACTTAACGAGTCTTAATTTACTTTTGATCTGGGCTTCCTTTTTATGAATAAAATCCAATCATAAGTCCCTCTTAATTTGGTCATAATCCTCGGGAGTAAACCCCAAGATAGAGTATTCAGATATCCATAAAAGCACGTATACCTTAATGGAACCAGGTCTCGGACATCTTCTTTGAAATAAATCCTGATTTCTATCTATTTGTGCAGTCATACATACATATGCCCCACATCATTTCTTATTATTGCATCTTTCATGCCACAATTTTCTGGTTTTACAAAAACCTCTTGTTTCTCACACTGAGCAAGACTCACGCGATCTTAGAGTGTAAAAGTAATCATGACATCTTTCTTTGAGCAATCAATCAAGATTAAACATCATATTCCCTTACTCAAACTATGTGGGTTCTGATTACTTTACTAAATAAAGGATACGTAGGTAGCCCATTTGTGGGTATGATCCCAACTCTAAAATAATCAATGTCCTTCTGAATGAAAATAAATTTAAAGTTCCCCACTGAGTGGCTTTAAAACCAGTATGGTTATCATAATGACAAAGAGATTTCTATACAATATGTCGAAGGATACAATTGACTAAATATCTCTGAACAAATATAGATTATTCTATATCAATGAAGAACCTCGAATACATATAAAATATTATCTAAATTCTCTATATATCAATTATTGTTTGCATGTTCTAAAGGAATGCTCATTCATATACTTGATAATTTAATAAGGATTCACAAACATAACTTAAATCTATAAAGAGAGACCCTGAGTAGAAAATAATTCCCCTAAAAATGGTGTGATGAGTCCGACCTCCCATCCTCTCGACCTATGCAAATTCATATGCCTCATCAGTTCACAACTACTGAGCACATACCTTTGGAAAGTAGGTCCAAATGGATATGGAATCATTGGATGTTTCAGGTTCTATGAAAAACCCCGTTTGAAACCGTTTAGAATGATTGAACATTAAACCAACAAGGTCATACCCAATTCAAGAGGAAACAAACATATACATAACATGTTCAATATTAAAATTATACACTTCTACTCACTATCCATTTTTTTCATAAAATAAATACTCTTTAAAAAAAGATGGTTAGTTCCATGTTTTATACAACATGACTTTTCCATGATCCCATAGTTGAACCTATTCATCGTTAAGACATGTGAAAAACATTTCAAAACATAAGATGATCATAAAAAACATCATGGGAATCAATATTAAATAAAACTATTAGCATCAAAAAAACAAGTTAAGTATGAAAACTTTATAATAATGTAATACTTTTCCCCTTTAATGTAACACCCCGAGATTTTATGAGAAATATTACTTTTAATTTATATGATGTCTTGTGTTGTATTCTATGAAAATATTAGCTTGTGCTATACACATCACTGTATTTTATATTATTATATGCAAACACTATTCTTGGCTTGTGTTTCACGCAAGAGCGACCTCCCTCGATAGCGTGTGTTTTACGTAATACCGAGTTTCACTAAACAATGATATATTTTTATAATATTATTATGAACTAGACATTATGAATATTAATAACCACATTTTTAATTTTATACCATTACAATTCATCTTAAACAAATTCTATAACATCGTATGAGAACAAAATATATTTTTGGGGTAAAATAAGTAATTTTCAAAAAATAAAGTTTTGTCGCCTTTTGAGGGTGCACCGATTTTAAATATAATGTTTTAAATATTTATGAGTTAAATTTTAAAAAAAATATTCTTCTTTGGAATCAGGATATAAAAATTTACGAACGATAAATTGTTGACATTATTCTAATAACCATCATATTTTGATGAATAGTAAAAATACGCTAAATTTTAATTAAAAACAACTTTTTCGTCAAGATAATTTATATGGCTAAATTATAATATCGAATGGTTTTAATGTATAAATTGAATAAATTTTTACCAGTTAGTATAATTTAATTCATTATCATTATTTTTACATGTAATTCATTGATAAAAACATTTCAATCTTTTGCAATGTTTTAACTTTTAAACCCTCTTTTCTCAACAGCAGGATTAATATAAAATTTAATACTGCAACATCTGTGTTTAGAATTTTGAAAAATGGATTTCATATTTGAATTCAGTGGGTCTAAATTATGTTAATATGTTACTTCTATTGTTATTATATTATGAATAGTAAATATAGTAATTTTTTTCAACAGTTAAAGGTAAATCATGTAATTAAAGGTAAAAATAAGATTATAAAACTACGATAACACCTGAAAAAATCCTATTGGATGAATAAAATCGACCAATATCACCTTAGGTTCGGAATAGATTAATTTCATGGACTTTTGACCATGAAAATAAAGTAATTATTGTTAAATCCAATGAAAGGGACAACATGTGACTCTCTTATATCTTATAAGTGTATAATTAAAATTTAGTGATAAACATAATAAAACATCAAACATAAATAGTCACCAGATATTTAATAAATTTAACTACATCATGTAAATTTATTTAATTTTATTAGGGATTAAATAAATACCATTAATGGTGACACAATAGTGATGTAGAAATTATTTTATAGATTGAAATATCAAATAAATGGTTTTAAAAATATTAAAATGAATGTTATATGAACAAAATAATGTGATACATGAATTTTTTAGATTAATATGACAATTTATGAATCTATGAAATATTGTTGTTAGAATATATCTTCTGAGTGGATTTAATTTAAATTCAAATAATTGAAAAGTTTCAAAATTGACACTATTGAAATTTTTTAAAAATAACATATTATAAAATTGATTAAAAATCCCAAAAATATTGAAATATTATAAATTGAAATTTATAAGTTCTATAATGTCATAATGTATGAATTTACGAAAAATTCACACCACATAAGTAATTATTTATAACAATTTAAAATTTATAATATTATTAACACAATTAACATTAAATAAATTAAATAAGGATAAATCAAGTTGATAATTATTAAAATAAATTCCCAACATATCTAAATTTTATTTTCTAATTATATTAAAACCCTATATCCTGTCATTTTTTAATTTTAGTAATTTTGTACGTTTTCATATGGGGTTTGGGTTTTATATAAATTAATATTTTAGAGGTTTCCAAAAGTGCCCCTCTCCTCTCTTATAAAAGGGAACCTTCTCCATCTCATCTTCACAATGTTTTGAGCCATCATGCTCGGAAAAACCCTATCCATATCCTCTATCCACTTCCCTAGGAACATACAAGAAGTCCTGATCTTCTTCAACGACCACCTTTAGTGCCTTAAGAGAAGGTTTTGAAGACGCGCGTCAAAGAAGTGGTAATATCCTTTACCAATTCATTCACGTTTCATTCATCTTCTACTTCCTATTATTTAGTTGTTTAATTATAATGTAATAACATAAGTATCATTAATATGTTTATATGTTATTACAAATATTAAACAACCCTATTTCACCTTATATCCATCCTATTGAAAACGAAATCACCGCACGTGCATATTACGAATTTCCATCTCCACGTCGTGGTGTAATCAGTTTTCCACCACCACCTTACTTGGATGGGTGTAATGATGTAAAGAATAAGTATATATGGTTATTATAACATGATACTAATTTTGAGAGATTCTATCATCAAATCAGATAATATTCAATAATTATGGGAATGATATCATCGCTCCTGCGTACGTTCGGATTACCGTCTCCACAACACGATGAGATTCATTTTTCATGTTAACTATTCGAAAAATTATTATAAATTCTATATTGAATAATAATGAATTATATGAAATAATAATTCTACTGGATTTATTTATATATGTATATATATGTGTTTCATTTAGTTACTTTTATTAAATTCAATAAGGAAAGGAAAACAACGTTCATGTGTACGTACGGCCTACCGTATCCTTGAACGGTGTATTTAATCCCATTTATCCATATTATATATATATATATATATATATATATATTAAATTAAGAATATATATTAAGTATAAATCATGTTTTACATTCTCAAAGTAAGTAATCATGATATCAGTAGTCATGTGAATAATTACAAGTCAAAAGACGTACGATAAATGAAAAGATTTTAACCAAAATACTGATTTAATATGGAATTGACAAATGAATGGGTAATATAAAGTCATAAGTGAATCATATTTGATATCTTAAATATTATTAATTAATTTCTACAATTGAATAATATTTTTAAATCCAATATACAGGAGTCTCGGACACATACAAAAGAAATATGACAAGAGGTAAGGGATAATTATTCCAATCATGTTCTAGTCCGAGATTATTTATTCTAAAGTATTTAGTGGGGTTTTAGTTATCATCCATGTTTATGTTTTCTAATAATGATTTCATAAAATTGTTTAAAATTATTCCATATATGTTTAATGTCATTTTCACCCTTTTTTTACTTTTACCACATGGTATGGATGAGATCATTCATTTTTTTACCATATGAGGTAATTCTTGACTTTTTCGGAAAAAGTGTGAAGAGAATGTTTTTTTACTTGTATGAAATGAATGTATTTTTAATGTTTCATAATTCCTTATTTACGTGAAGCTTCCTCTAGAATATTTCATTATTATTTTCAAAAAAATCATTTCTTTTATAATTTCTTAAAATTTTGTGAAAAGAAAATTATTTTGAATAACAACGGATATTTTCATCAAGAATTTATTTCAAGTGTTTTATCAAGACTATTTTCCATCAAAGATTTAATTTTTTAATATGGTCATATTACAAGTATAATTTCCATATTATTTACATGGTTTGATTGGGTTTATGATGAAATGAAATCCATTTTTTATAAGGATTATGTTATGATGGGATGCAATATATGGAACCCATTTTATTCTTTGGGTTATGAAGAATGATTTATGTTTACTTTGTGGCAGACACAAAAATTATTTCATTATCAGATGGGTGGGTCCTATAAATTCTTGCAATTCATTGGGTAATGATTTATATATCATGGAATGAAAAGTAAAATCTTGTTCAGTAATACAGGGCCAGAACGGCAAGTAAACCTAGTTCAGTAGTGGACTTTGTCCACTATGATGGTATTGGTAGCAATTCCTTGCCTAATATAGAAATCATAAAATGTGCTTAATGGGTTTCCACAATTAGATGTTTTATTTACCGTGCTATTTTATCATGATTATTATTCCTTTATGAGCTATGCCATACGTACTGCCAATATTTATTTCACAACATATGATTTTGATGTATAAACATTATGTTCATGTTTTTAAGTTCAAAGGTATATGGTTTTTTTATTTTCTTCATGCTTAACCTTACTGAGAAATTGATCTCACCCTTTATATGTTTTATTTTCCCCATGATATAAAGAAAGGTTATAGGTAATAAACCAAAAGGGGAAGATCTTTTTGGGAAAAGTTAAAGATTTTCACCATAATTAAAAGAATATGTACTGAGTTTGCAAATACACTGAACTAATAAGGTCTTTTGGAATCTGTTTTGTTTCATGTATTAAGTATTCCTACAAAATATTGTAATGTCTATGTACATCAAGCTTTGGGTCTATACATTTATGAAGTATAAAAAACATCCCTTAATATAATTTTAATGATTACAATTATTGTAACAAAAATATTACCATAAATCCCATAGAAATAAACATATAGCATATAATGAAAACATGGGACATAAATATACTAAAATGGAATAAATATATGGTCAACTTCAACACATATCATTAAATATAATATCCATATGGAAAACATCCATACCCAATTCATTGGAGGTTATAACATAACCACCCATCCATGGGTTATCACAGAACCACCCATAATTTGCATCCTCACATTATCACCCATAATTGTATTATCATGTAACCACCCATCAAATTTCCAAGTTTCATTATATAATCATAGCACATAAAATATTTTAAATATCAACATTTCACTAATATAATTTCATTTTAAATCACAAGAAATAATTTCATGATATTGAAATACTCAATTCATTTCAAAAACTACTTTCAATACCAAAAAATCCAAAAGTGGAAAAGGGGATTTCTTTTCCTTTTAAAGACATTAAGTATTATAAAGGATGTCAAATAATGATTATGGTGGTGGAGAGGTCATTATTGTTGCATACGTTAAAATCATTCCTTTTTTAATTTAGTAAAACGCTTCATAGATAAAATATCACTTTTAATGAAAGTAAATGTCAAAGGGGTTTATTATATACTATTTAAAATATGGAGATGTATATTAGAAAAACATTACTCAATGAATTGATAATGAGAAAAACTCCCTTAAAAATATTGTATCAATCTCCTAAGAATTTATCAATCGGGCGATTATGTGGAGCAATAGTATATCCATAGAAATCGAAGTGTAAATTACAAAAAACAATCAAACAGTGATTCCACAAATAATATTCACATATTATAATCAATAATGTATGCATAAAACCCAATGAATGGAAATTGAGTTTAGAAATTCCCTTACAAAGATTATTTTGTTAATGAAATATATCAATTATGGGTATTCAATATATATACACATAAAGAATTTATAAATACATGATATTATATCAAATTTTTTTTCAAATATAATCATATAACTACATAATCTCGAAGTTAATGATTAACCCAAATAATGGAAATTAGATTAAGAAATTCCCTTAAGGAAAATTTTTAACCTAACTGCATCACATAAAAATTCAAAACATTAGTTGATGAGAGAAAAAAGGGTCACTCGTCACATGTACATACAATGTATAGAAATACTGATATATAAGAACATATCCCAACATAAAAAAATGGAAATTAAAATACATAACATAAAATAAGTCTTTCACAAAATGAGGAGGGTGAGAGGTTCCCTTACCTTGAGTTTGATCAATCACATATGATACTTCTTCTTCCTGAATAATAAACAAAAGTAAATTTCTACTTGGTTAAGAACCTTTTTAATGTTTATTATTCCTTTTATATCACTTATAAGTACATTATCAAAATTATATAATTATTTATGTAAATATTATACGTTTTTTCGATATAGGGTACTTGAGTCGAAAATGATCTTATTATAAATAAAAAAATTCAATGTGGTCAAAAGTAAATTTTCTCCAAAATAGTATTCAAGATTTAAATTTCATATATATCCAACATATATATATTTTAAATAGTCCATAATATTTGGAGATAAAAAATGAAATGGACTGATCATGGAGATGTTAAGTCCTACGTTAATATGATTGCTACATTAATTTATTTTTCATAATAACTAAATAAAAATTAAATGATGCGTAGGTATATTATAATTAAATTTAAATATAATAATATATATATATATATATGTTACATAAGTTTATTAACATCATTATTTATACATTGTAGGTATGGAATGAATGAATCATATCATTTTTAGGGGGTTGTAGTTTGCACTTCCTTAAATGACATTATCGTATTTACACAATATGAAAAACATAAAGATATGTTTTTAAATAAAAATAAAATTATCCATGAGGCAATATAAATATAATATTTATTAGGTATAAATATATTTCCATCATAATGTCCACCGTGTGAGGTGGTAGGAGAAAATGGAACAATAGATATTTTGTGTGGCATCATCTCGTCATATAAAGAAATCATATGATTGTATCCATTAGATAGAGGTGTGTGTATATGTAGTTTGAATCCATCTAATAAAAAAATATTAGTATATTTATGACACTTATTTTATTATATATTAATGTTATAAATTTATTTTTGGGGGCTGGAGAAGGAAAATAAATGAATTAACCATGAGAGAAGTGAATACCTCAAATCAGGTAACTCCTTTTGATTTAAGCTAAAATAATTTCTTGAATTTCTTTATGCACAAGGTGAGGCTTATATGAGGAATAGTGGGATTTTTAGACCTTATTTGGGAAGATTTTTTGTGGTCCAAGGTGATTGAGAGGTGTGATAAAGGGGTTATAGGTGGTTTTGTTTTTTAAGATGGAGGAGGAGAACTTTATGAATGTTTTGAAATATTATTTTATTATAAAAAGAATTTCGATTTTCAAAAGGTCCATAATTAATTTAATTAGAATAAAATATGATATTAGTACTAAATAATCTCATACAATAGCTTTTAGACATGTTTTGGTTTCAAATTTAACCTTATCATTTAGTTTTAACACTTAGTTAACTAATTTAATTCTTACAATGTCTTCTTATATATTCATACAATATAGTTAATAAAGTCACCATAAAATTCTAATAGAACCTAAAGTGTTTATTTATTGACATGTTCAACATTATCTAATTTATTTGGCCTAATATTATATTTTTAGGACTGTTATATCATTTAATAAAATGGAATTTTTTTAAAATCTCATTTATGTCATTTTTTATAATATTCATAAGATCACCTTTTTAAAAATTCATTGGATGATTCTTAAAAAAACATTATAATTAAAGTATAAAAAGTCATAATAATTCATAAAATTAGTGTTTTGAATAAAAAGTGTCAAAATAAATATATTTTAATATTTATAAGCTCGTTTATTTAAATCATTCATTAATGAGGTAATCACTACATCATCATAGTGTAATCAATAAATTTATTTATATGATGTCTAAAAATGATAAATAAAATATCCTGATGTAGGATATATTATTATATTTATGATGACTATTTATAGTATAAATTATCACTTATATATCCCCATATAAAAATTATTTTACTAAAAGATACACCTTTATATTACATTTTTCTTTAATTTAAATTAATTCTTATAAAATGTTATTTTTTGACATCCAATTAGATCTATGGGATCCCAAAATCTACCCAAAGATTCCCATGTCCAAGAATATCTCATAAATTAAAATTAGGACATGTTTTATGGTAATATAATATTATTATAATACTATAGTTTACCCTTATTTGTCATATTTACCCTTTAACCATGGTAAATAAAATTATTACTGAAGTTAATATTAATAATGTCTAAAAATATAAATTATATATTTAAACAATTTGGACCTCCTAATTCACAATAAGGAATAAATTTTACCAAATTAAAATAAAAAAAGTATTAGTAATTAGTTTAAAATTAATTTTCGTTGTCAAAACTAAAAAGTGGGTTTATTAGAAGTAATAACTATCAAAATATTGACATGTTTTTATGTCCAATTTCAAAGGTAAATTAATTACAATGACAAGAATTGAATTAATTGATAAAAAAATAATTTAATTATACATTAAAAAAATTAAAAATTTAATAAAACTCTATAAATAAATTATATGATAAGACATTTCAGCATTAAAATGCAGTGTATTTTCACAATTCGATAAAAAATTAACATTAACATAAAATTTCCAAAATTTCATACAAAGTAAATTTTTATATTCAAATTCTATAATTTAGGTAATTTTGTCAAATATAACATATAAATGTGACAGAAACTATTTTTTAAAATGGTTCTCCATCAAAAGGCTATAAAACTGCATTTTTAGAAAAATACTTCTTTTATCAATAAAACGAATGTGTTCATATATCATATCTAGAAAACCTATAAGTTGATTTTAAAACATTGCATTGAATATATATAATATATTTTTCTTTAAATAAAAAACCATAAATTATGATATAAAAAGACAATTTTTCACTTTTAAATAGGTTTTCATGAAAATACATCCTTTATATTCAATTGGTTTTTATTTTCATTTCTAATAAATTTTGGTTTCTAATTAATAATTATTGAAACATGTGTAAACCATATTTCTGAATTCAATTGATACTATTCATTCTCGCCATTCCAATGGCTAGGAATTAACTACCATTTTAAATAATAATAATATTATTTTATTATATTTTGCTAAAACTCAAAGTTATGTCATACGTAATATTTCTAAGAAACCCATTGTTGCGTGTCGAGTATGTTATCGGAAAAAGTATCCCCTTTAATGTAAAATTAATATCATATTCATATGTATTAAGAGAAATGAAAAATTATTATTCTATAAATACTTGGTTCATTACATACCTCCCCCCTTTTGGAAAATGTGTCCTCGCAATTTTAAAATTGGGCTCGGAGACTTCATTGAAGTCCCACATCAAAAAAGTCAATAAAAGTCCCACATTAAAAGAAAGATTCGTAAGTAAAAAACGTCACCCAAGATAACACATACTAAGATTCTATGAAAACATAGATATGGAAGTGAAAACTAACCATCATGTTATGATGGATAGTTATTGAAAACATTATTAGGATAATGTTAACAACATGAAAACCCCAAACTTGTGATGGGTTACACGGTTATTGATTCCCCCAGAAGGAAAAGTAAACAGACAACGTTTTTGTTATAAGTTCGTTTTTTATATATTTGAGGAATTATTTTACTACTTAGAATATAAACATAATGAAATATACTTACCTTTCCCATTTAGTTTCATCCTTTAATAAATTTCTACCACAAACTCTTCTTTTCTCTAAACGATGAGTATTCAAGATGACTTGGTCACATCTGAATTGTTGGAATCAACTTCTAGATAGTCAAATAAAACACTAAATATGAAAAATATATATTTCCCATGTGATTATAAATTAACCAAAACACAAATGGTTAGTGAAAGATCAGATAATCTCCAAAAAGGATAATCCTTTAAAAAAAATAAATACTACTCTTAATCTATAAAATTCAGAAATCAATACCCAAAGATCAACAAATACCATTCAAAGCACAAATGTCATTAAAATTAATTAAAATAATCCAAAATAATATTGAAACTCAAAACTCAAATTGATTTAATTACATAGTCTTCCACAATAAATCTTAACATTTCTCTCCAAATGACATCGAAAACTCTTAAAGCCTCGTATTGAAATGCAATTTACCTAATCACATATTCTCAATGATAGGTTAATCATTTACATAAATAATCCAAATTTCCATATGTCCATAATAAAAACATAGATTCATCCAAAATAAAATTTTAACTATTACTCCACAAATGAAATCCTATAGTATTCTATTTTTCTTTCGCATATAGTGTTCCCAAAAGAGAGAATGGCATAAAAATTTACAATTATCACTTAATCACTAAGTCATTTTCCTATACTAAGGATATCCATTTGATAAAACCTATATTCAAAAATCAACTTATTATTTATCCATATAATCATTTTACTCAAAAGAATAAGTCATACAAACCAGGAATTTCATGTAGTCTAGCAGTAGGTGATAAATCCCAGTCGTACTTTGGTTGTGGGTTCGATTCCCACAACTTTTCCCGACGTGACGGCTTTTCCCCATCCAATGGGTTGTCCTTTTTTCTAATAACATTTTATTATTATGAAATTATCAAGAATATGATATTTTCCTTAAAAAACCATAACAATTTTTTATCCTCAATGGTTATCAAATAACATTTATATTGCGTCCAGGAATATTATTACCATTAATCACCAATAAAAAAATATCACATGAACCCCTATGGTTATCCATTTTGTCCACAGAAGGATAAAAAATTCTTTCTTGAATATAATATTAACATATCAATCTTCAGGGTTAAACATACTTGAAAAATTCATCCAAATTAATCATACCATTAATACATTTAATCATATCAACATCCATAGATCCAAAATAACTCACCAATTCCTAAAATGTAGACAACTTAATCATTGAACATTCTTCTTGATCCATTATCCATTTTTCCATCTTATTCTATTATACTTATTTCCTAAAATAAAAATCATGCATAATGTCAATTGTTTTATGTAATGTAAATACAATATCTAAGAAATAATACATACACATAGTAGTTCATTATGAGTTTCCTCATCCTCTATTGTAATGGAATTAGGTTTTGGTAAACATATATTTGTACGGTATTAGAGATTCCATTCCCAAAGAATTATCATCGGACATCCATTTTTAAAATGATCATGCACACCACATTTAAAACATTCAATTGATCCCAATGAAAGAACATCATTACCTTTCTTAGAGTCAACCAAGAGATTCCTTTTTCTAAGATAGGTTATTGATTTACGACAATCATTACCACATTAGAAACAACTTACTACCCTTTGAAGAATTTTCCTAGGTGTTTATTTCTATATCTTTAACACATATAATTTTTAAGATACATACCATTATGATTATTACCTAAAATTCCATTGGAATTCATTTATTTCATATATGATTCCTTAGAAAGATAAAAAAGGTTAAAATGGTCAATAATGATTCCAAATAGTTGGTTAAGAATAAGTACAATATTTCTCTTTGAATCTCCCATTTCTTTCGGTTTCTTATTTGAAAAACCACCACAGTTTCCTTCAGATCCATTGATACATGTGTTCCTACTAGATCTAGCCATTTACTAAAATGAAAATTTTAAGTGTGAGTATATTATTAAAATCATCATACATTATCTTATGAAGAGAGTAAAAATTGGGATATTCTTACTCATGTTATCTTAAACTCATTCAATTTATCTAAAATAACTATGACTCTTTATAATATTATAAGCATTATATTTATGTCACTTATGATTAAATAACACCCTGAACTCTAATGTTATCTATACCGACCTCTAGTAACAACTATAAGGCCCCAACCTTGAACACTACATGATCATGAATTAAGTTAATAATTAACATTTACTATATTTTAAGGTATAGTGATATAGAGAATTAGTTCTTAACTTATACATAACATCTTGAATATTACAAGTAAAGACTTCTACTTACTATGAATTTTTTTCATATAAAAATCATTAAAAAGGTACATGTTTAGTTCTATTTTTTAAACAATGTGACTTTTCTTGATCTCATAACTGTCCCTATTCATCGATAAGTCTTGTGAAAAACATTTCAAAACTTGGGATGAGCATAAAAATATCAGTAATGGATATATAATGCAACAAAACTATTATTCTTTCAAAAATATGTAATCCATGAAAACATTATCATAATTTAGTACTTCTCACCTTTAAGAAGTAGCAAAAAAACATCACTGAACATAATCTCAATGCTTACCATTTTTTTAACCAAAATATTACCATAAATCCAATGGAATTGAATATATATCAAATAAAGTTAACATTCGACATAAACAAACTTAAATGGAATAATCATACAGTCTAATTCCACACATATCACTAAATTGAATAACCATACAACTGACTTCCATACCAAATGCCTTAGATGTTATAATGTCACCACCTAACTTTGGATTATCAAGGATCCAACATTCATTTGGTTTATCACTTAACCACCCATCATTTGTTTATCACGTAACCATCATTCAAATGTCCAAGAACCATTATATAATCATAACACATAAAATATTGAAAATATTAACATTTAACTAATTAAATTTAATTTTCAATAGAATGAAATAATTTCAAATATTGAAGTAATAAATCCATTTCAAAAACTATATTCAATACCAAAACATCCAAAAGGGGAAAAGGGGGGTTTTTTTTATTTTAAAAACAATAAGTCTAATAGAGGAATCCAAATAATGATTACGATGGTGGAGATGTCATTGTTGAGAAATATGTTTAAAATATTACTTTTGTTATTTATTAAAAATCATCGTAGGTAAAAGATTCCCTCTGAATGAAATTAAATGTAAAAATGGTTTAGTATACACCGTGTAAATGAATAAGGTTATATTATCAAAACATTTTTCAATGAATGGATATTTAGATGAAATCCCTTACAAATATTGTATCAATGGCATAAGAATTTATCAATGGGGAGAATTTGTGTAGAAATAGAATATCCACACCAACAGAAGTGAAAATAATAACAAAAATAAACAAACAATTATTCCACACATAATCTTCACATAATATAATCAACAATGTATTCATAAAACCCAATGAATGGAAATTGAGTTTAGAAATTCCCTTACAATGATTATTTTGTTATTAAAATAGATCAATTTTGTGTAATCAATTTAAATACCCATATAAAAATTATAAAAAAATGATATGATATCAAAATTTAATTATTACATAATCATATCACATCATAATCTATAATTTTATGATTAACCCAAAAAATGAAAATTTGGTTAAGGAGTTCCATTACAAAATTTTGGCAGCCTAACTGCGTCACATAAAAATTCAGAAAAAGAGTTGATGAGAGAAAAAAGGGTAACTAATAACATGGGAATAAAATGTACAGAAATAAGTATATTTAACAACATATCCCAACATAATAAGATATAAATTAAAAGACATAACATAAAATAAGTCTTTCACAAAAATAGAAGTGTGAAAGGTCCCTTACCTTGAGTCTGATTCTTCATGTATGTTCCTTGTTCTTCTAAAATAATAGTAATATTAATTTATATTTAAATAAGAACCTTTTTCAATTATATTATTCCTTCTATATAACTTATTATCACATTATACAAATTATATAATTATTTCAGTTAATAGCGGTCGTTTTGCAGATATTGAGTACCTGAGTTGAAAATGATCTTGTTATAATTAGAAATTTTCCATGATGTCAAAAGTAAATTATTTCCACAATATTATTCATTATTTATATTTCATATATATCTACTATATATATATTTATAATATTCCATATAATTTTGATATAAGAAATGAAATGCTCTGTTCATGGAGACGGTAAGCCATACATACACATGAATGCTACCTTCATTTATTTGTCATATTAAAAAATGAAATATAAATAATAAATAGGTATATTATAATAAAATTATATTATTATATTATATATATGTTACATAATTTCATTTTACTCCATCCTTTATATGTTCCGTGCATGGAATGAATGAATCATATCACTTTGTGGGAGTGGTAGTCAACACTTCCTCAAATGAAATTATCATATTTACATATCATGAAAAACATAAAGGTATGTTTGTAAATAAAAATTATAGTATCATAGATACAATATGAAGATAATATATATAATGTATAAATATAGTTCCACAATAATGGCCACCATGAGAGGTGGTAGGGGAAAATCGAACAATCATCGTTCTGTGAGGTAGTTGTTCGCCGTATAGAGAAATAATATGACAGTATCCATTAGATAGAGGTGTGTGTAAGTGTAGTTCTAATCCTTATAATAAAAAAATCCTATTATATTTCATATAATTTTTTTATAAAATAATGGAATAAAGAGAGCATAGATGGTTGTAGAACGATAATGATTGAAAGAGACTTGAGAAAAGTCATTACCTCGAATAGGGTAACTCTTTTTGATTTAAGCTAAATGGATTTATTGAATTTCCTTCTCCCAAATTTGAGGCATAAATGAAGAATATGGATATATTGGAAGATTATCTGGTTAGATTTTAGATGATTAAATTTTCATGAGAGGTTTGAGTAAGGATTAGAGGATGGGGCCTTTTATAATAGGGAGGAGCACTACTTTAGGAATGTCTTGTAAGATTATTTTATTATAAACATAATTTCTACTTTCAAAAGTACCATATCTATTTTAATTTATAGTTTACATTTTTATTGATCAAAATAATCTCAACCAGTATGTTTTATAAAAGTTTTATTTTGAAATATACCCTTATCATTTAGCTTTAACCCTTAGTTAACAAATTTTACTCTTACCATGTCTTTTTGAATATTCCTAAAATATGTTTAATATAATTACCATAAATTTCCAATATAACCTCAAGTTGATAATTAATGAAATATTAAACATTATATAATTCATTTTTATGAACCTATGATTTTTATGAGTATAATATCATTCAATATAATAGTATTTGTTTTAAAAACTCATTACGTCAATTTTTGTACTATTCATTTTATTAATTTTTTTAAAATACATAAAACATGATTATTTAAAAAAAATTAATTAATTCAAATATAAAAAGTCATTCACATCCATAAAATTAGTTTATGGAATTAAAAATTTCAAAATAAATTTATTTTAATATTTATAGTCTCATTTATTTAAATCATTCATTAATAAGGTAATCACTACATCATCATTGTGTCATAAATAAATTTATTTATTTGATTTTTAAAAATAATAAATAAAATACCATAATTTAGGAAATATTTTTCTTTTCAATGACTATTTATAGTCGAAATTATCACTTATATAACCCCATATAAAAATTGTTTTACTAAAATATACATGTTTATGTTACTTTTTTCTTTACTATATTTTTTTTTATAAAATGTTATTTTCACATCCATGTGGTACATGGGTTCCCAAAATAGACCCAAGGATTCCCATAGTTAGAAATATCTCATAAATTAATATTAGGACATGTGTTAGGGTAATTTAATATTATTATAATATTAATTTTTACCCTTATTTTCTATATTTACCCTTTAACCATGGTAAATAAAATAATTACTGAAGTTACAATTCATAAGGTCTAAAAATAAAAGGAGCCTATTTACACAGTTTGGACCTCCAGATTCAAAATATTATATCCATTTTTCAAATTCAAAAAACATTATAAGTAGTGATTAATTTAAAACTAATTCTCTTTGTCAAAATCAAAATAGAATGTTTTTTAGAAGTAATAACTATCAAAAAATAGACATGTGGTTAGGTCAAAATTAAAACTAAAATTACATCCAGTTAAAATATTTATTTAAATGATAATAACATTATCCAATTATACTTTAAAACCAATTAAAATTAAAATGTAAATATAATAATAAATTAGATGAAAATACAGTTTTCAATTAAAATGCAGTATTTTTTCACTATTCATTAAAGAACAAACATTAACAGAAAAATACCAAAATTTCATACAAAGTCAGTATTTATATCACCCTTCTATAAAATAAATATATTTTGTCAAATATAAGATTTAAATTTTACAAAATCAATATTTAAAAATGTTTCTCCATCAAAATGTTGTAAAACTGTATTTTTAGAAATATACTTCTTTTAACTGAAAAATTGAATTTTTTCGAATATATTTTCTAGAAATATATATAATATGTATTTAAAACATTACAATGAAAATATATCATATATTTTTCATTAAATTAAAATCCAAAATGTTTTATATGAAAACACATTTTTTCTCTTTTAAAAAGTTTTCCATAAAAACACATCATTATATTCAATTTGTTTTTATTTCCATTTATTATAAATTTGGGTAACCAATAAATCAATATTTCAAAATGTGTAAAACATATTTCAAAATTCCATTGATACTATTCCTTCCCTCCATTCCAATGTCTGGGCATTATCTACCATTTAAAATATTAATATTATCATTGTATTATATTTCGGTATAACTCAAAGTAGTGTGAAACGTATGATTTTAGAAAAACCTATTGTTTCATGTCAAGTATGATATAAAAAAATAATCACATTTTAGATAAAAATAATATATTATATATATTTATTAATAGATATCCAAATTATTATTCTATAAGTACATGGTTGGTTACATATCTTGTTTACATGGGATCCCAAAAGGAAAATACTGAGCTGGAGCTCTGTATTTTAATAAGGATATACCTTGAAGATTTGATTCATTTCCATCACTTATTTAATATTTATTATCATACCACCTAATTTATTATTTCTTCTTAGATTTTTCATCCTTATCTAGACATGCATTCATGGTTTTATGTTTGGAGTTGGCCACATTATTAGTTTATTATTATTATCTTCTCTGAATCTATACATAATTTAAATATCATTCACTACTAGTTATTGATTTTTATCTAATATACCATATTGATATTATAATATTGAGGGAATTTTATCCCTATCATACTATCATTGGACACTCACTACAAGTCGACATCCCCTCGCATATGGGGATGTGCACTTGAGGATATTTGAACAATCAGCTCGAGGCACCGTTTTAGTGGATCCTATTTTGGGATGTTACATGATAACAATTAAAATCCCAAGAATCCTTAACAATACCTCTAGATATTTTCTCACCAAAAAATACACAGATATTTACTCCAATATCACATAATAGAGTACTAACTTTTCCATGTGTTCTGTAACCAACCATATTGAATTAAAACCTATTTGAACTTAATAGAAACTGGTGGTGAAGTCCATAAAAACATCATCTCACTTCTATAGTGGAATATAATGTGTCTAAAAAACCCATCAATAAAATGGTACTCACCCTTTTAAAACATTCACACCAATCATTAAGAGAAATAATCTAATTTAGATTCCATTATTCTAGACCACCCAAAAAAACTCATAAGGAATTTTACATCATTCCTATATAATGATATACTGCTAAGGGAAAAATATATATCTCATAAAGAACCACATCAAACATAAAAAAATTAATTAATAGACTCCCTTGGATCAATGTTCATCGGTTGTCATCCTCATACCATTACTTAAGAGAATTTCCACTAAAAACTCGATCTCTCTAAACCTTATGATAGAATCCACTAATTGGGACTCCTCCTATAAAAAGTTATAGGTTACTTCACTGTAATATAATAAGGAAACCATCATTCATAAAAGCCTCCAACATGTGTGTTCATCATAGAGAAATATTATATGTCTCTCCTAGAGTCTCTGTACTCATCTGCAATATTAACACATGCTTCCTCTTCAAGCCATCAGCTGGAACATTCCATTTTTTTAGTGTATATGAAATATAAAATTCATTATCCTAAACTAATTATTTATATAATTTCTAACACAAATTCAATTATTTCTATGAAAATAAATTCAATAGGCTCTTCCTAATCTGTGAAGACCACAAAGCACCAACTAAAGAGGCACTCCTTTCAAAAATTTAATGTCTATAAAACTATAACCAAATAAATATCATGGTTTTCATAGTTATGTTCATAAGGAAATAATTACCATGGATCGTAAGTTATATATTATCTTTACTTCATTATAAAACATCCCAATATAGGATTTGAATCATTGTAATAAACCATAAATGAAACACCCCCCTCCAGAAAATGAAAAACGGGTGCATAGTCCGGGTTCTATATCAAATAATCAAAGTCATCGTAGAACTAGTTAGTCTACATTAATTCGTAATAAATTTTAGTCAATCATATCATTGGTGTCTCAATAATTGGGGAGATGAGAATATTAAACCTATAATAACTAGAAAAACCAAGGAAACATAGCATCTATGTAATATTCTTAGTGGTTTCCCCATAAATAATCACCAAAAAAATTAATGGATCCAAAGGTACACCATGATAAAAATTTATATTTCCTTTCAAATAGAATTCATGATCCCATAAATAAATCTTTTATATCATCTCAAATAACTTATCATGATTAATAAATTCAAAAAATATCTCTCAAATATGCTATGTTCTCCTCCTGTTAGAGAACACACGGATATAATCAATAAAAAAACAACAAAAATCAATCAAATATCTCATTTAAACTAAATTAATGAATCCCATGAACATTTCTATAGTTTTTTTAGCAATTAATTATGTCAACAAAACAAATAATTTTAATAATGATATCAAAATGGATTCTTTAGGATATCCTCATAATTCACTAGCATCTGATGATACCTTAACTACAAATAGTTCATTGTGATCCAGATAAATAATGTCATCTAATCAAATAAATATTCAATATTGGGGGGTGTAAAATAGTTCATCAGTGTAATATAATTCAAAAAAATTTATTTGATACATAGTCATAGACCATTATCTTTATTCTCTAAAAAGATAACTGGAATACCATAAGGTGACTAACTAGGACAAAATAATCCTGACTATAGAAGATCATCGATATGAATACATAGATTCTAGAACTCGGAGGGGCTAATCCAATACGAAGTCATTAATATTGTACTGATTCGTAGTTATTGCTCTATCCAAAACACTATCTCACATCGAGCCATTAGTATCAAAAATTCTTGATTGAATACAATAGGGTACTCCTTGAAAACCCTATGAAACAACAATAGTAATTACACTATGAAACTAAAAATTTGATCAACCATCAAGGGTGTGAAGGACTTAATAAAAATGTTTCCAATATTATGTTATCTCTTGAGAATAAAATCATCATACTCTTCTTCATTGTTATAGAATATTTCACCCCTCTTGAAAAATTCCATGATATCTTATATATAATAATACTAATCCATGTGAAGGATGATATCATATTATTATATCTATAAACATAGTAAATATTACATAGAGAGATACATCCATAGAATCAAACGACACTATTTTTACACATCATACATGCTAGCTTAACTTCCAAATGTAAAATTGAATTATACATACAATTGAATTATATCAGGATCATGTACCAAATTATAGAATATAAAGAGTTCACCAACGGATTGTGTTTCTCCCAAATAAAATAAGTCCCACCCCAAAGTAGTGATAATAGACAGTACTAAGTATGATATACAGAAAACAAGAAACAAGAAACTTTAATTCATGAATTGAACCAGGTCCTTCTCTATGGACAATATATACATAATTGAGGCCACCTCTATGGTCAAAATATTCTCATTATCCCAGAGGATGATGGGTATCACAGGTCTATCCTCTATCTATCACATTCCATCCCTACTGATCAAAATCTGAATCAACATGTTTCTATTATATCAAATGGTATTTCTACAATATATAGGCACGAATAGGGTCAAAATATAAATAATTAATACTGAGGGAGGTTTGAATCACTTTACTCTTATGGCCATGACCTTTACATGCATAATGATCCATACCAGATTCATTCATAGGGGTCCACGAACTGTTGCCTATGGTGAAACTAGATGAAGAGGGGTAGGATCAACTCCCTACTGTATGAAACATATTTTATTTGGAAAATGGAGAATTTAATTCCACAAATATAGCCTATATAAAATCTTGAAAAATCCCCTACCAAGGCGATATATTTTTGGATAGATTCCCCTCAATGAACTCTACCTTCACCAACACCTCGAGGTATGAATTTAATATAAATATGGGGCCTGGAGAAGGATCTTTAGATGCACACACTCCTTTAAATTCATCACCCTAGCCTCTACACATGATATATGGTTAAAATTAAAATTAAATAGGACACTTAAAGGGTTTTAAACTCCTACATGGTAGAACTGGCCAGAAATGGGTAAGAATATCATACTAATATTGAACCATTATGGTTATATAATGAAACTTGGAATGGAAATTATTTTTATTGTTTTTCTAGGAATAATCCAACTAAACACTATGCATAAGGAATAAGAAGTACCATAGTTGAGGTACCGCATTAAGCATCTTAAAATCCAATGAAACCAGGTGGTTCCACTAAACATGAATCAAACTAATGTATATCACAACCTCCATTAAATTATCCTTAATATCATGATTTGTAATAGATCCCTTTTACTTGTAAAAACCATAAGAATGAAACCCTTTAAGTTTCCTTCTCTAGGAATCGTTGTCAGTGACCTCCACCCTAATAATATCATCTGTAGAATCTAGATATTCATTTTTAGTTAAATATTGATGGGGACGTTTACCTAGATCCATTGTTTAAAAATAACAAACATTAGGGATTCCCAAACACATAATAGGGTAAATTTAGTGATAATTAATTAATCTTATTTAAATTAACCAAATTACATTTATTAGTCATATGAAAAATAGGCTTAGACAATCATGATTCGTTATATAATCGTAGGTCTCCACCCAACAAGAATTATCACTTCTCATAGAATATCAAATAAACATGAATGTCCTTGGGTTATATCATAGGGGTCAATAAATACCAATTCTTTTTCCAGTATACATTTTTTACATCATGTAAAATGTAGAGATGATAATATTTTCATACTAACACACATTCAATCACTAGTTCCTATCTCTTTTCTCATCCTTATCTCATAAACATTATCAATGATACCACTCTATTATGACCCCAGACCCACTATCACCCCCCATAGGTAAGTAGTGAATATTCCATGTGTTGGTGACTATCACTGAGGGTATATGCTCATTAATTGGATGCATTACCCTTTATGTTTAAATATTTAGAATAATGTATAATAAGGAATACTTAAAAAAACATGAAGATAAGAAAGAATAAAGCCTAATAAAAGAATTTAATATAAAAGATAAGATAAAAAATATAAAAAGATAATATAACAAATCCTTGGAAGAATCTAAAAAATACAATAGCTCATGTATAACTTCACATAGTAGTAATTCCTAACATAATCACCAATGAACACTTATAGACCAAAAAATAGTCTATATATACACATGGTTGTTATACATATATACATAGTAGGATCCTCATTAATACATGTCATGAAAATGGTAAAAATCCATACAATATTCCAATGAGTAAACAAATGAAACTAACTTGTCACCTAAAAATGATAAAGTTATTCACCTCATTACTGTTGTTCTCTCACCAAGTAATGTGTTTATGTAATAATATCTATATGATATATATATGTTACCCCAAATCAACTTCTCCATGAGTGTGTGGATCTTACAACCCAAAACATTACACCCTAGGCTCATCCATTTGATTAATCACCCTACTAAAACCCAGGAAACAATATCACAAACTTTACTCTATTTAGAATATCACATCCTCATCACTATCATCACTTCTCAGAACCATGTAAGATTTTAGAAGCCACTATAACCCATGTAATATTATTAATACCTATATCCATAATAACCAATGAATCCATACCCTCGGGAAGCTATAACACACATGGAAATATAAATGTATGTTTCATAAACTCAATCCATTTTATCCAATATATAAATTTAGATTATAATAATATACATCACATCCCACATAATTACATCCTATAACAATTATTCATCATAGATTAGGTATTCCCACATAATAATCTATAACATACAAGAGAGTGAGACATAGGTTGTAATTATATATTTATTCTCATTCCAACCAGGATGTTTGGGAGAAAACACCCACATACATTTGGGTGTCAGATTCCCTACTGATTTGGGTGGTGATGTTTATGAAGTCTTGATAAATAAGAAAATATATAACAAACCAACACAATAATTGAAACTATCAGACCTTAATCACTTTTGCATATATATAGTCCCATTAGATACTCAGATACAAGTTCAACATTTTAGATCTCTAATATTCACAAAAACTAATGTTTTATCATAAACTATTAATAATGTAATTTAGAAATTACTAATCACTATGTAAACCCCGTTATATTAAATAGTTTTATCATTCATGTTATTATAATTCAAAGAAATTGTAAAAATTATACACCTTCCATATTTAATCCCAGGATAACCATAGAATTCAATTCCAACCAGGCCATGGTTTCATATTTAATATACAATTCATTTTTCTTATACAGTTTGTACTATAATAGGAAATCAAAACCATGAATTCATTATTAATCAAATTTTCATTCTATAATTTCCAGGTCCTCTTGGACTCATTTTATTCCACCACAACCATAGATGCACACAAAATCTATTGATCCTAACAAAATCAAGAAATTGTAATCCATAACAACCAATATTTGTAAAACCATCCATTTAAGATCAATAGTAAAGTAAGAACCAATAAAAAATCAACTCTGAACTTGTTTCAACCACCTCGGAGTAATCCATGAGACCAATGTGCACAAAACATTCCATCTCACCATTACTTACATTTATCCACCACAAGAACCCTGAAAAAACAAGACCATTGTTCATTAAATTTACCAACCATAATATGATATAAATAAAACAATAAAGGCTCAGCTATTATAGGGAATATTTCTATAGTAATGATAAGTATTTTCAGTGTGGAACACACATAGTTAAAAAAGGTCTTTGAAAAAAGGCATTTAATCCTTTATTAAACAAGAATGAAATTTACCTTCCCAAATTAATAACCTTCTAGAAATAATAATTTTTTTACCATTGGGAATTAAATTATTCCTTATGAATAGGTTCAATAGAAACAAGAAAGCTATATTGAAAATCTATCAATATCTAGTATTAAAAAATAAACATTCCTCAAGATTAAATTTAAAATTCCAGTAATTTTAAAGAATAATGGTATTCATTAAGATAATTGTTTTATTAATAATTAAATCACTTCATATTTATAATACAAATCTATTTTGCATCATGTAAACTATGATAAAAAAATAAAAGCATCAAATCAAATAAATAACACAGAACCTATAAAATTACCATATAAAATAATGTAAAATGAAATATGTGATCCCAAGGAATATATTGTAAATCATTCTTGATTCGAGCATACTAGATTTCTTAGGATGGTCTAACCATTACCTAGTGAATCTAAATAAAGATAATATAACACAGTTACATGTCAAATGAGAAGTTACAAGTCACCTACAATTATTACATGTTCAATATTATCTATAAATGAATGGAAAAACAATGATCAGCTTCCAAACATGAAATAAAAATTTCCAAATCTTTTTGAACACTAACCAACATCATATCAATTTATATTGTCAAATAAAAATAGACTAAATACTTTTAAAAACCCCATAAGAATAAATAATAATTATAATTATGAGAATAAGGGAAGATAGAGTGCATTGATTCATGAAACAATGATACAAATGATGGAAATGTTTTTTATTTACAACAAAGAAATTATAAAGTTTATAGATTGTTTTGGGATAACTAGGGTTTGAGTGGAAATATTAAAAAAAAATATCAAAAATTATATTTATAGAGTAATCCTGAAATGAGTTTTCTACAGTTTGTTGATCACTCTCAATGTCATGGTTCCCATATGTCACAGAAAAATTATATTTCCATAATATTTAAATTTTTTTGAACCCATGAATCATTTTTATGTTTAAAAATGAATTTAAATTCCTTAGATACAACCACACAATATA
Organism: Viscum album; assembly: GCA_963277665.1. Taxonomy (NCBI): domain Eukaryota; kingdom Viridiplantae; phylum Streptophyta; class Magnoliopsida; order Santalales; family Viscaceae; genus Viscum; species Viscum album. The sequence continues at coordinate 961,441,523 of OY728133.1, read as the reverse complement.
ACATGGTGTGATTGAATACCTCAATCCATTTATGACTTATATGCCTATATTATTTAGAACTAGCACCCCCTTACCATTGGTTCTTCTTCACATTATACTCAAGTGAACTTCAAAAAGTACCACCATTCCCTGCCCTTGGAAATTTCGACACTCCATTTTTCTAATAAGGATTTTCTTAAGAACCTATAATGAAACCACACCCTCTTATATGACATGTTGATCCTCCCTTTTTCTAAAAAATGGATCATCTAAGTCACCATTCATTCAAAAATATACTCCTCATGAATTTTCTTGATTCATATTTCACCTAGGTGTGCCTCTATATCCAAAACACCCTCTAAAAGTCACACAAAAATTATTACACTAATCATGTTTTGACAAGGAACACACAACCAGTCTCAAAAACTCACTATTGTGTGAGATAGGCGAAGTTATGTAAACGTATAAATTAACTATACCACTATTCGAAAACACCAATTTAAAATAGATGACACAGAAATGACATAGCTTGATGCAATGACAATTGTATGAGTCTAAAAATCTCATAAGGATACAGATGTGATCTGAGTAACCCTTTACAACATTAGAGTGTCCTTTAAATAGCTCATCATAAATATTATTCTATATCGGAATAAAATTATGAAATTCGATATTTTCTTTACAAATATCGGTATTAACATTTACAATGTAAATCAAAACCATTTTACCCTAACAATAACAAGGGTTTGCATAATGGTAATTGTGTTTACCTCTATAGAGAGAGGGGGTCTTATTTGTGGGTAAAGAAAATTTTGAGAAATTAAACATCACACTTTAAGAAACTTAAAAAAGAAAAATAATGGACTCAAAACACCATAAAAAACATTAAGAAGAAAATATAATAGTTTGGGAATTTCAAGACTCGTATAGTACTAGAATAAGAGAATTAATTCATGAAAATATATTATGAACCAAATATGTATAAATCATTTCATATGTAGTTCTTGAATCACCATCTTGTTATAATTAATGAGATATATTTGATCTAATTATATCATGAATGATACATAAATTCCATTGAACTAAATTAATTTCATACATGACATGCTTTTTTGGGAGGCAAATATACCAAATCTAATTTTTTTGAAAATTTAAAAGGGTCCCCATGATCCATGTATTAATTTATATTATGGTGTGCGGTCCTTTTCTTGTATAATATAGTATAGGATTATCACACATCATAAATTTTTCTAATGAAATAATTATATATGAATATATAAAATTAAAGAGATATAAATATGTTTCCTTTGAGAAATTTAAGAAAAAAAATAATTATGAAGAGAATTATATATTAATAAAGATAAAATATATTCATTGAAATTAAGGAGACTTTTTTTCTTAAACCATTTTTTATAAATTATCTAAATGAAGTTTGGATGTTTTCCTAACTCAATAATCATTATACACCACATTGGAATTGTGTCATTGAATGGATGTGACACACCTTGTTTGATATAGTGTGATTTATGATGAGTCATACCGACAATAATTTATTCATTAGGAAATATTATATTATAGACAAAAATAAACAATCAAGACTCTATTCTATCAAAAGTGAAATGTGGAATTCAATAAGATTAATGGAATTGAATGAAGTATGTATTTTCAACACTACAAGAGTGAGTATGTGACAAGTTTGTTTAGGATACTCATTGAAATAAATTTTCAAATTTTGGAACTAGGATTCTTTTTATATGGTGTCCCAATGAAACTAGATTATATGGCTGATTTTATTTTTCAAATATAAAATTTGTTTTTATAATAGAATCTATATTTCTTGAAAGGTAGAACTCATATAATGGAGAAAACTATGGGAAAATATAATTTCATGATGTTGATAATCATGATAATTAAGAATTGTAATAGTAAAAAATTCCTTAATACCCAATAGATAAAGTTATTATGATGAATCAAGTACTATATATGATCACTGGATAGAAAAGAGAAAAAGTGAAATATGGTTTCATTGTCACTGTGGAAGGTGACACATTTTTATTTAAAATTAGTGAACAACTGTCCTCCACTTAATTATGAATAATGTCTAATTTTTCATTCTGTTAAGAGTCAAAGATTTTTGAAATGGAATATATGTACTAGAGTCATGTATGTGGTTTGTTAGATCCTCTAATTGATATAAATCAAAATGTGTGATAATGGGTAATCAATACGAAACTAGAAATTGATGGAATATTCATTACAGATTATTAGTGATAGGTTCCTAAGATAATAAGAAACAAAATGGAATATAATATGATGAAAACTTTTCACAAGTCCATATACTGAAATAAATTATAATTATAATTTCCCGTAAAAATTACCATGATTATGAGACTTGTTAAATGGGAGTCAAGACTACTTCCAATAATAGATACGTTATGAGATATTTATAAATAATAAAAATATAAAGAATTATGTCACTAATTGATGTAAATATGGTATATATGTTTTATAGTTCCATTTATGGTTTGACGAAAGAATCATGTTTAAAAAACAACATTCTAATGAAGCTATAATAGAATTTGATTTTAAAAATTATGAATGTTTGACCTTTGTCCATAAGTTATTTAATGGGCATTCAGTAGTTTGTTGGGTAATATATGTTGATGATATATTACTTATGGGAAAGTATATTTTAATCTTATAGTCTGTTAAAATATGGTAATATAAATGATTCTCCATGAAAGGATTAGATGAAAAACCTATATTCTATGAATTGAGATTCATTGAGATAGATTTAAGATGATGATTGAACTATGTTAATGAACATACATTGATAAATTATTTCAGAGGTTCAATATATAAACATCCAACAAAAGATTTCTTCTTATCTTAATGGTATAAATATCTCCAAAAGAATATTTGAGAAAATGAGAGGGGAGGTACATTTGTGTAAAATCTATTAAAATTATACAATTGTATCAATTATGTAGGTCATCCTATGTACCATGATTCATGTTCTATAAGACATGATCATGGTATGAGGTCACCATGAAGTCCTATGAGAGTAATAATAAATACATTTAAAGGTTATCCTGAATTACATATGGTGTCAAATAGATATATTCATTATTTATGGAGAATGTGAGCAACAATTTATAAGGGGATTTCTACATTCTAGTTTCCAAATAGATCAAAATTATCTAACATTTCAGTTAGGAAATATCTTTTCCCTAAATGAATAATATGTGAGATGGAAGAGTTCGAAAAATCATATGGTTATTGATTCTATAGTAGAGTTAATGTATGTAAATTTTTTTGTTATAATTGAATAAATATATTGGATACACCAATTTTTCTAGAAGCATGGTGTTTTTAATAGAAATAAAGATAATATCACTATATATTTTAACAAAAGTAAAATATATTCTCGCCAATAATATTATTTCATTCCAGTGGATTAATAATTTATTTCAAAAACATTATATTAGTATATATGTTTTTCAAAAAGTTAAATCATAGTATGTAGATTATCCATATAATAGAATATGATTGACCTGTTGACTAAAGACTAATCATACCATTATAATAAATTTCATGTCAGAAATAGATGAAGAAAAAGTTATTAGTAATTGGCTCTATTGAAAGTGCAATTATTTTAGATTTGGTCCCCAAGAATCAAATAAATATGTACTTATAACTACCTATATATTAAATAACATTTAATCACAACATGATATTTGTTTTTCATAACATTAATGTGCTAATGACCGTGGTGTATTTTTCATTTTAAATGGTAACAAATTCACCCTACTATAATGAAAACCATTGAGTGTTATGATAATTTTCACAAACATATTTTCTATTGTCAAGATTATATTTCTGTGGAAAATCAATATTATGTTTGACAATAAGGTGTTAGGGACTCATAATACATTTTTAAATATTCTCATTATGTTTTCAATTTATAATAATTTTGAAGGCAGGTTTTGAGGATATCCCCTAATATAGGATTTTCACATGATTATTATTTATATGATATTCTATATGTGAATGTGTGAATTTGTCATTGATTATGACATTATTATTATTGTATATCATGAATCCTTTACATCGATATATGGGGAAACCCCATGATGACATACACTCATAATAAGGGTTTATATATTCGGTGTTCCATAAGTTATATGTAATTAATTGTATATTTCATGAAATGATTTTTCATTTCTCTGTTAATGGAAGAAGATGACTCTAGTAGTTTTATTGAAATATAATGGTATAAATAAATTACATAGACTTAGTAGTTTATCAAAATGTTAATTTCTGAATGTCTAAAAAAAGATAAACCAAGAATGTATAATGATAACAAAATATTCATCCTAGTTGTTGATATATCGTGAAAATTGGATTATATTACAAACTCTAATTGGTAATAAGTTTTTTTGTTATTATTCCATTAACATATTTATCTATGGGTTCCATGACATATAACTATATTTTAAACTTAGACTAAAGGTGAGTTTATTTAATGCCAATGAGAAAGAGTAATTGAGAGGCATGTACTCAAAGTTTCAAAAATCTCATTAAATTGTGTGGAATTTAATATTTATGAATAATTTGTATTTACAACATGTGGAATAATAATAACTCAAAATTAATTGATCAAAAATACATATTGATCATATATTCATTTCTATAATCTTCGAGTTAAATTTTATATTTTGTTTACTATTCATAACATAATAAATGAATACTTATTTATTCATTAGTTTAGTGAATACATAAAAATAATTTTTTATTTAGTTTCAATATTATTATAATAAATAATTAATCATGAGGTCTTACAAAATAACATTTATTTATTTACTAAAAAAATAAAATTTATTTTTTTAGACAAACACTATATTATTAATTGTTTGATAAATTTTGAGGAGGATTAAAGGTCGATGTTAAGGTTCGGATGGAGACGTTATATTTATATTACATCATTTAAATAAATATTGGTTAATTTATTTAACAAGTGATATTTCAATATTGATATTTCATAGGATATAACACTAATTTTATTATTGTTGTAAATTGGGAATTCAATGTGATTAATATTTGACAAATGTACATTGTGAAATTATGAAATATTTAAAATATTTATAAAATAAAACAATATTAATTTTAAAATATTAGAGTTATTTTATATAGTAAATACATCCTAGATAATTATCTAAAGCCTTATAGATAAAACCCCCACCCTTCCTCCTATGTACAACGAGGGAACAAGTTAATTCATCATTGCGATCACCAAAAAATGATGTAATGATCTAGGTTCCTCCACGATAGCACTCAATGTTTAGATATTTATGGAGCATGTCTGGATGAATCAATAAAAATAATCATTTTGATTTACCACCATAATAATTAAATGAAAAAATAATCACAAAAATAATCATGAATAATTTCCCTTTTCTAGTAAATTATTATTAAAAAATTGATTATAAATCAAATTTTAAAGATAGTCTCTTGATAATTAAAGGCTTATTTTTATCAATTTATTTGTAACAATTCATTGAAAATGATAAAATAAATATTAACCATCGATATACCTCTTCTACAATTACCTACAACCTACATTTTAGGTTGTAGTTAGTTATGTGGTTGAATTTTCCAACTATAGGTAATTATATATTTTATTATAATTCAACCCTATTGTGTTGGAATTACAATGTTATAGATCATCACTTTTTGTAGATAATTCTTCTTTTAATTATCAATTATTCATATAATATTTTTATCTCTTTTCATTTCCTCATCTAGAAAATTATAGTATCTTTTTATTTTAGTACTAAATGATGAAATAATATTATAAAAATAATTTTTCAATTTTTTTATCAATATGGATTAAATATAATGTGGATTTTAGGTGGATTCCTTCAATTTCAATTAATCTATCTAGTCATTCTACTCTTTAATTACATTAATGTTACCAACAATTATGAAAATGTTCTACTTGATCCAATTCAATTTTGGTGGTATTTATTAATATAAATGTGTCCATATTATCCTACTTATTCATGTTGGTATAGATTTACCCCAACTAGAAACCATGATTTGGTTCCTACCCCTATATTTGGTTGGTTTTTTTACCATCTATATAGTTATATAGAATAACATCTTTATATTGGAAATTTTGTTTCCCCCAATGGTGACCCTACTCTGGTGGCAGCACTTCTACATAAATCTAGTCCATTTGTAACATATTTGAATAAAAATAATAAAATCTTCCCCATAATTTAAAAATAATGACTATTTTCTAGAGTTTTTATATTTAACATTGACTATTAAGAAATTGAATTTTTTTAGTTTTTTCATAGACCTTTTATCGATTAGGTCTTTACCCCATTATTTTATAGGTCCTACCATAGGTATTATCATTTATTAAATTTTTGATACATATTTATGTTGATATAATGAAATCATCTGTTATTTCATTTTTATTGTATTATACATGGCATGTCACTACCCTAAGTTTAAAAATTTATAAAAATATTAAAAATGCGGATTTGGAAAAAAAATATAAGATAAAGAGTGCCCATAATAAAATATAAAAACTAAAAAAAATCCAATTAAATGAAAAATATCAATATATAATGTGTTATAGATATATAAAATATTATATATCCCATCCATCGTTTCACGTACCATCAAATATGATTGTACCATGCTTGTTTTTTCTTCTATACTGTCTGTAAAGAATCACATATTAGGTACGAAAGGGGAGATAGGAATAAACAATAGGGGTGAATTTTATTTTCCTATAACTATCCATGTCATTAAAATTAATTATGTAATTTTATATTTTAAAATGATTGATTAAATATTTATTAAAATATTTCTATTTGTTTATATTTTTTGTGTGAATACAGAAATGTTATGAGATGAAAATAATGAAATTTTATAGTATTTTTATCTAAATTATGATATTTCACTCTCCGTACCCCTAACAATATAGTATTCCCCCCACTAAGATTTATGATAGTTTTTTAAAAGAGAATAACCAAAACAAGTGCATTTATAGTGGGATAAATCCCAATATATGGAATTACTGAAGAGTTACCCCACACCTAAACACCCATCCATTTATATTAATATTTAACCCAATATATTTATAAGTGAGTGTCCCAAACCAACAGACATTTTTATAGGATAAATCAAATCCTCTGAACTATATGTTTTTCAAGTAGAATAAATGATGAAAAATGATTATTCATAGTAGAACTGGTGTGTGATATGATTTAGTGAAAATGACTCCTAGACTAAAAAATAATAATCATAATATTAATTAAATCTATTATGGAGTTGTTGAAAAATAAATAGTTTCATGAATAGAAGTTCTTCTCAATAATTTTGTAAGATCCAAACTATACCTTTAACTATATATCTAATTATATTATTCTATAAATAATGTATTTCATTGGGATTGGAATTATTTTGGGATTATGAGTGGTTTCATATGTGATTTAGGGTATACAAGGAGAATAGTTAAGATATATTACTAAAACTAAAGTTAAATAAGGTACATGAGCTCAACTAGTTGGCTAGTGAGAAACCACTACCTTGTCGTTGCACTGATAAATATCCCTACAATACTATTGGAATCATTATATAGTTTTTGATCCAACATTCGATTGTTATTGGGAGGAAAATGGCTAGTCATTGTGATACCAATGACTATCTTGTGGCCTTATTGGTGAATTTTAATTAGGGGAATCACTTTAGTTTTACCCAATGCCACCCCTTTATTCCCCAATCAGGATTTTTGTTCCCCAATCACCTAGTAGTTTCCCTTTATGCCAATACCGTTTATTTATTGAATGGGGAGGATCACTAATGATGCATGGTTGTTATACATTACATTGACAACAATTCAATGATTGAGATAAGAATGTACTCTTCTTTCTCTCCTTAGTCATTTATATTGATTTCATGTGATCTATCATTGTTTATATCTAATTTTCCATATTTTTAGGGCTTCTATCAACATAATTATTTTCTACAATTTTAGCTCAAAACATAGATGGTATTATTGTTTTGGACGGCTATAAAGAAATGGTAGAAGGTCCTGAAATTAATCTTACACTCTCACCCATTTTTCAAAGTTTTCCATGGTATGACCATGACATCTATGACATGTTTCTTCCTAATTTAATATAATAAATTAGTTTTGTAATTACCTTAGTATAATATTCATCCCAATGTTTTAATGGAATTTAATAGAACTTGATCCCAACGGTATTCCTTATTTATGGGGTTTCCCGTGAATTAGTTATGTTGGGTTAGTAAATCGATATAGTTTGTTCATAAGTATAAATTTGGCTAAAGAGTATTTATATTTTTAGTAGTAAAACCATATTTATGTATAAATTTTTAATAAAACTTTTATACAAATTAAGGATGTGAAATTTTAAAATGGTAAATAATTAATTTGGTTAAAAATTTACGGGTAAAATAGAATAGTAAATTAATGAAACATGATTTAATTGGATTATCATTTTTCAAAATCAAAAGATCTCTTGTTAGTTGTGAAACAAAGTGAATTCACTAGTATATAAATGTAACATATAATTGGATAAATGTAAATGGAAAATTTGATGGAATTATTATTATTTTTTATATGAAATAATAATGAAATTGGAATTCATGGGATAAATTCCTTGGATTCAGTCATGGACCTAGTGAAATTAAATAAGATAAATTGTTATTATTTCTAATGAATATTGAATTAAATGAATTAAATAATAAAATGTTAATGGTTGTTAACAATATTTATGAGATTCATGGATTCAACCTCATCCATTATTAATATTGATTCAGAATTCCTTTCATAGTATGCTTAAATTCAGCCTTGGGTTTTTTAGTGTAGGATGCCATGGGGTTGTTCCCCTATGATATAGTATAATTAATTGAGTGAATTGAACCAATTTAATGATAAAATACTACTTATAATATTATATATTGATGAAATATAAGGATTTTTTGTGAGATCTAATGCATGAGAATGTGATGGATGAGCACCACGGATACGGTGTGAGACATACTACTTAAGAATTCCATGGATGAGTTCCATAGAATCCGTATAAGACCATATTCCTGATAATTCCATGGTTATGCTCTGATGTCTAATTAATTAAAATTCCTTGTATGAGCTAGTTGGATTTTGGACATTGTCTATGTGATTTTGGATTTTTAATACCTTAGAGATACTTAATATATTCAACATAGGCCAAATTATGTGATACATTATTATAGAAATATGACACTAGGAAAAGTATGTATACTATTTGGTATTTTTATTGGGATTGAGTTTCTCAAGACGGGATTTAATTCATTATATGATAAAAATTTATGTTAAAAGAAGTTAAAATAAATCCCACAACATAATTTAGAGTGCACAGTTAATCAAAACAACAAGTCGATATAATTTTAAATCTATTAAAATATTTATCAAATAGTGAATATGTGTACATTAAAACAATATATAGAAATTTAATTATCTTTTTCAATCACATTACTTAACCAAAACATTATATAAACATTATTTTAGACTAACTATAAATGTAGTTTTTTTATTACAATTTAAAACAAATTCAGTTTAAATATTAGAAAATAATCAATATAAAAACAAATAGTTGAATTAAAATAATGGGTTCAATATAAAGATGATACCTAATCCCCTGCACTTGTTTATAACAATCTTCCATGAAGATTATATAAATATAATTTTGATCCACAACCTGATTTGGGTATGCATAATAGGTAACCAGTATTCCTGGCTATGAAGGGACCACTTACAAAAAAATTGTGGGATGAAAACAATCATATGAAACGTAAGAAAATCTTCTACAAAAATAAGGTTTATAAAATACTAAATAGAGATAAAGGGAATATTAAATATTCCCCAGTTTAATTGTAGTTGATAGTGTGTGTTGATAAATAGGATGAACAACAACGGTACTCAAATGTAAATTTTAAAAAATTAAAATAACATATATAGAGATATATAGAGGATATTGTTTCTCAGTCTGATGTGTTCTGAATGATTAGTACTCCTATGATTTAGCATGAATAATATATTGGTGTTTTTTCTAATAAATGCAGTAAACTAGAGTCTGTTAAGCTCTCTTTTTTCTGACTATAGGAAAGGATTTGTATGTTCTGTAGGCTCCACTCATTCATAGTCATAATGAAGGTAAGAATTATTCATGAAAATTTATTCATTTAGTGGAACACTTGGACATATTTTCACACATTGTCAGTATTAAAAAATCCATCACATTCTAGTGACTTCTTTTAATATATAGAAATTCAAGATGGAGAGACCATTTGAGGAAAACAAATCCAGGTATTATGCTTCCTCGTATATATTCTTGATATCTTTTAATTTTCCCTAAAATAGTTTATGTATGATAATAAAAATAATCGTAAAATTTAAATATTATAATACATCCATTATAAGAAGTTAATTATAATATATTAGAATAGAGATAGTGTCTCATTTTGACAGTGACACATATTTGGTGATGAGTCCAGCCAATTGTAAGTCGGGTCGGTGGTAGGTCATCTGACAATAGTTTAGGTATGTAGGTGACTAACGTTTATTAGTAAATCATCTCAACAGATAATCATATATATGGTAACTCTTCTTATGGTTGGACATCCTCGGTAGTTACTCCTTTTTGTTGGTATGTAAAGTCTAGTGGTGACTCAATATATATGGTGACTTGTCCTGGGTGGTGACTCATCTTCAACAGTGAGTCTTTTCTAGGGGTGACTCATCTTCAATGTTGCGTCTTTTTTGAAAGTTACTCATCTTTAATGGTGATTCCTTACTTGTGGTGACTCATATTAAATAGTGAGATGCTTCTGGTGGCAACTCATCATTTATGATTAGTCAATTTCCCTGGTGACTTATGTTTAGTAGTGGGTCTTTTAATACATGGCTACATTTTTTGAGACTACTTTATATTATAATATGATATCATAATACATAAAACTTATTAAGAACATAATTGAAATGATATCATGATCATTAAAAAAGGTGATCCAACAATCTCACCCTTTTTGATTATCACAAAACATTGAATTTTATAACCCCTGAATAGAATAAAATTTTTCGTAAAATATATCATCTTACATTTTTTTTTAAAAACTGTATCAAATAAATTTAATAACAAATAGAAGAAAGGGTTTGGAAAAAGTATGGTATTATTGTATAATTTAAATATCAATAGTTAATAAAAATGGTATTGAAGGTATAAATTAAGTACATATCAAATCAAATGTATGGTATCAAAAAATATTATTAATTATGGTATTGAAGGATAAAATCGCTACAAAATAGTCAATAAATGATAAAATCTCTATAAAAACATTAAATAAATTAAATATTAATTCTCCCTATTTTGTTGGTATAAAAAATTGAAAATAGTAATAGTAAATTCAAAGTGAAAAATGTTAAATTTTATTAGGTGAAAAAAGAATTGAAATGTATTCTAAAGAGAGACAATAAATGTCCCATATAATCCCCTATCAAATAATGAAGTATAATATCAAAAATTATTAGCTTGGGTTCTAAGAACAATAGGATTTTTCCCCATTACATATGTATACAGGACTATTGTAGAGGTTGAAGAAGATGTTGTTGAGGCTATAGGGACAACATGCAGCGAAAGAGGATCTTCGATGATGATAATTCAGAGATGATGGAAAACTTATTTAGGATTCAAAAATAAGGGCATGATACATTTATGTAAAGGTTCATTTGGTTCATAGGTAATAGTATCTCTGAAAAACACTAGAATAGTGGGTAAAGGAGTGAGATGAGAAATAACTGAAATAGCATCATGATCCACTATTTCAGTACTAGATAAAAGGGGAACATGATTTATCATATTCATTATGTCTATGATGATATTTCCTCCCCTATCCATGGAACTAAAAAAGTCCATTTTATCATCCATAAAAAAAATTAATCACCAGAGTCATCAATTGTAGTTGATTAACCATTACCATGATGGATTGAGTAACTTTAAGCATCCTAAGGTTCACTATAAGAAACATGAAGTTCATGTTGAGGTCATGATTAGTGTAGATCCTAGAAAGGTAATCCATGATTTCCTTCGTAATATTCTCTCTATTAGATCAGCCTTCACTGATGAATTCCTTAACCATATTATAAACATGGTCATTCTTATGCTTGATCTTCTTGAAACACTCCTCTGTTATATCAAGGAAATATCCTCAAATAGATCTAAGTTCATCCCTTAACATTGGATGGATTAACTAAAAATAAAGAGAAGTAGAGGGACATGGGGAACTTAATGTAGAATAAACGTAAATCAATGACTCCAGCCACTCTAGTAATATATCCATACTGGTAGATAATTACGTCTACATAGTCTCCATCATTGATCTCAGAGACTCCAGCTCACTGGTGAGTCTTAAATTCTCTACCTCCACTTCCTAGATATGATCCATCATCGTAGGCTGGATGTGGTGTATCCCAACATCATATAAATGTATACCATTTATCACACTAATATTATTGATATGAGGTTCTTTATTCCTCAACATCATACCAAAATTAGATAGAAGTCTTTCCATGAATGAATCTAGGCCCTCTCTTGAAACAACAACAATAGGTACTAGGGAAACATCAACACAAGTTTAAGATAGTCTATGTCATGAACCAATCCAAGTCATCAGTGGAACTGTTTCACATCCTGATCTGCGGTAAGGCCTAAAGGGTGTTCCCAATCCAAATGGACTAGCACAAGTGTCTAGGTATCAATACAACAAACAGGGATTGATTTACCCAATCATACAAATATCAAATAATCAACAATATAAAATAAACTTATGCTAGAAAACAAAACCAAAAATCCTTTAATATTTTTCAATTTAATTCCATATGTTTAAAAAACTATAAAAGAGATACAATATTGACGAAACCAAAAAACATCTCCACAAAACCACCACGAGGCAAGGAAAACATCTTCATGAAGCCACAACCTCAACACCACCCTAATAGCATCACTAGAATCCTAAACTTCCATCACTAAAATATTTACCTTAACATAATTCTAAAATAACCTAGACTGCTTGCACTCAATGGTGTATGTAGGTTGTGAATTATTTCTTAGTAGGATACCTCCCAAAAAGGATTTCATTCTATAAAAATTAAATAACCAAAAAAACATGTAGGTTTAGAAAATGAAAGGTGGTGTTATGATAATTTACTAAAAATAATCGTTAATTGAAGATAACTTTTATTGGAATGAAATTTTAAATAAAAACACATTTTACATGATGCCACCCAAAGCCACATTATATACCAATAATGAGTGAAAAATAGTCAAAGAGCACCAACATGGGAGAGTCCCTATAGTTATTAGCTAGAAAATGGGACCCTAGAACCATGTATCTTAGTGTAAAGTGGTATAGAAACCACAAACACACATATTCTCATTCACGAGACACTATATTATAGAAGCATCCAATATTCCAGTGGTGTCTGGTCATCACAAATTTCATGTTAGAGTTATAAACGTCAATCCCTCTAGGTGAAACTAGGCCATAGAATGTATCACAAGTACACTAGTCCTGGTCTTCCACCTAGAATCCTAGGCATCCCTTAGTGCTCAATCAATTTTCAAATGCCACCAAACACACCACATTTGACCACACAATCCAACAAAGGCATTACTCACCAAAAAACCACAATTTCTACACCCAATACCCCATTCAAAAATTAATCTCACTCCAAAACCATTCCAACCATTATTAAAATTACAAAAATAACTTAATAAAACTTTTACTCATATCAGAAAGCATTTTAAAATATACACAACATGGGATCACATAAAGAATAAAACAATTTTTCCAGAAAATTCCATTATAAAATCAATTACACGTCAAAAATATACAAAAAATACATTCATACCACATTTATAATTCATAAAACATTCCAACTAACACAATCAGTACTTTTAAATTCATCAAGAAACATTTAAGAATTGAATCCCCTACCTTCAGCATAAAAATCCCCAAAATCCACTACAAAACCCCACCTACATCAACCGCATAGTAAGAAAGAAATTTTTTTCCCTAAATCAGGAGATCTAACCAAAAACATTAAAACTAAACCCTAAAATAAAGAACCCTAGGGTTGTATAAAAAATAGAAGCCCAAAAGTAGAGAGGAACCCCTTGATTGGAGGGAAGAATCAATGGATAAAGAACATAATAGATGATCTGAGGAAGAACCGCACCAAATCTAGAAAGATATAGAAACTCCAAGGGAGGTGGAAGAAGGGAGAGGTGCTCCTATGGTGAGAAATATCCAGGTTAGAGATAAATGAGGTGTTTTTGGGGTTAAACCCATGAAGAGATAGAAATAGGGAAAAATTGTAATGTGTTGGAAGATTTTTATGGTTATTCCACACGGTTTGGGAAATGATGCGGTAAACATGAAAACCATTATATCCCAATAGAGACCATTGCATGTTACCTAGGCTGAGATTCACAGTTATGTAGAGGTTGTGTGGTAGGTTATTTCTTCTACCACATGGTTTCCTGAGTGTGTTCATGGTTACTACTAACTACGCACCAACCGTGCGTAGGGCCATGTCCACAAAATATTATCTATTTTCTCCAAATGAAAAGGGAATCCAAGGAAAATGGTAAACCAAAAATAAAATAAAATAATAGGTAAAAATAATACAAGGAATGTGATAATTATCCCCACCATGAAAACATTCCTCCCTCAGAATGTCATCCAAAAACATTATCAGAAAACAGAAAGTTGTACTTTTATTGACACAAGACATCCGCTCCCATGGATCATGTGTATCAATTCCATACTACTAGAGTACATGGACCGATGGAATTGACTTCCCACAAATAACCATCTCTTGGGAATCTACTATCTGTATTGGTCATTCAAACACTACGAAATCGAGCTCCAACTCCACCTCTTCCCAACTCAACGCATGAGACGAGTATGGATATACTTTTTCAACTAGGAGATATGGTACACATAATGAATATATGTCCACTGAGAAGAAAAAT
This sequence comes from Viscum album, assembly GCA_963277665.1. NCBI lineage: Eukaryota > Viridiplantae > Streptophyta > Magnoliopsida > Santalales > Viscaceae > Viscum > Viscum album. Next base: position 961,426,428 of record OY728133.1, on the reverse strand, counting down.
ATAACTTGTATCCCACCTTTCCAATATGCTCAGAGGTTTCAAAAGGCTCAGCATACCTATGTGTTTGCTTCCCCTACTTCCCCAAGAAACGATGACCCAAATGAGGGGCCACCATCTTAAACACCTTATCACCCATCGATAACTCAAGACCCCAAATCCTTTGAATGGTATAAGATTTATTATGACATTTAGTTATCCATTACCACTTCCTAAAAAGATTTATTTTCTAGACATCTCTTGCACCATGCTCGATCCTAGAAGTGAGGTGTCACCTACCTTATCCCAACAAAAAGGAGACCAACAAGTCCGACCATAGAGTGCCTAATAACGATCAATTTAAATTGAAGATTTGTAACTGTCAATATATGAAAATTAAACTAATCCCAAATGAATATCCCACAAAACTCCAAAATCTAAAACACATTCATGGAGAATATCTTCTAGAATATGATTTCCCCACACCATCTGACCATCCATTTAAGACTTATTTATTGTACACATTTTGATCTACAACCCAGATCCCCTTTTAATGTGTTCCAAAAACTGAGAGGTGAAGTGGTGGTTTCTATTAGAAATTACTTTTGATGACATTCTTTGATGCCTAACCACATCCTAGACATACAACTGTCCAAGCTCATCCACCTTCGCTGAATCCTTGGTGAAAATGAAGTGGTCAACTTTGGTCAATTATTTAATAATTGCCTATATAGATTTCCTTCTTCTAGGTGTATAAAAAATAAAATAATTAAATCCATGGATACCTAATCCGACAGAAAATTATGAATTGGTAATGGATAAAGCAAACCAGAGGGCCTTTGATGCTCTGGTTTCACCTGATGACAAGTATAGAATCTTGAGATGAAGTTAGCGGTGTCTCGTCTCATGCCTGGACACCAAAACTATCAATGAATACCATAAAATATTTTGGTATCACTAGGATGAAAGTCCCACAGAGATAGGTGGTGATTCTACATTACCACATTCCTTATAAATAATTGTACTAACAAAATGTCCCTTAACACATAAAGTTTTTTCCAGTGACAATAACCAATCGGAGGAAGCCTCTTAATCACGAATAAATTGCATATATTGGTAACAAAACTCATCACTAGGATTCTCCCAAAGATCATGCTTAAGAAGAGAAGAAGCTAAATGCACAGGCACAAAAAATGCACCTCCACTATGCTCCATGGTCTCTAAGTGCATATGGGTAAAGAGCCCCATCAAAGTCCACTCTTCACTGGACTTCCTCGATGCTTGGATTGACACATTCATTCTCAATAAATTTTCCACCACATTACCCTTTCCCTAGTATAGATGATATATAAGTCAAAATCATACAAGTATTCTATCCAATGGGCACTGCCTCATATTGAGATCCTTCTGGGAGAAGATGTAGGCTAAGATCTTATTATCAGAGTAGACCACAAACATCTCTCCAAAGATGTAGTTGTTCCATTTCATCACAGAATGCATCACTAATACCAACTCTAAGCCATGTATTGGGAAATATTTCTCATGTGGTTGGAGTTGGCGGGAACCATATGCCACCACATGATCATCCTACATAAGCACACACCCAATACCCAAACCTGATGAGTCATAATAAAGCACATCCAACTTTCCTGATTCTGAAAAGATCAACATAGGATTTGTAGTAAACCACCACATCATCCACTCAAATGAATGTAGACATTCTGAGCTCTATTCAAATTTCACCCCCTTCAAAGTGATTACAGTCATAGAGGAGGCAAGTCATGTGAAATCCCAAAAAATATACCTATAATACCCACCATGACAAGGAAACTCATGATTCTAAACATGTTATTCAGTTCTTCCCACGACATAACAACACCGATCGTCTCAAGGTTCCCTGAAACCCCATGCTCCGAGATGACATGGCCCATAAACCTCACATTCAGGATCCCTAATGTTCAATTTGATGAATTTTTATAATGAAGATGATCCTGCAATGTGCCCAACACAATCTGTAAGTGATGTTAATGAACTTCTTCAGATCAGGAGTAGACCCGGATATCATCCAAAAAATACAACAAAAAATGAGTTAATATACTATTGGACAACCCAATTCATGAGAACCATAGATATAATTGGAGTGTTTGTCCTTCCAAAATTCATGACCAAATATTCAAAATGGTTGTACTTCCTTCCGGAATATTTTTCTAGGATATCTACCTCTTTCACTCAGACTTTGGGATTACCCGAAGGGAAATCAATTTTAGAGAGCCACTTTTGTCCCTTTAGTTGGTCAAAAAATCATCAATCTGGGGTTAAGGGTATTTATTCATGATTTTTACATTATTTAACATCGCGTAGTTGATACCCAACTGGAGGGATCTATCCTCCTTTTTTGCGAACACAACAGGAGCATCTCAAGGAAAGATTCCATGGAGAATGAATCCTTTGGATTTCCAATCATCCAATTATGTATTTATATCACTCAATTAATTTGGGGCCAGATGATATGAGGGAAGATATATGAATTGTGTTCATGGTTCAAAATCAACAGTGAACTCTTTATCCTGAATCATGGGAGAACTTGAAACATCCATAGGAAATACCATAGGGAACCCAACCACCATTAGAGGTAATCCACCATCATGATGACCACCATCATCCTCTAACATGATCAAAGATAATTGAAATCATATATTACCCAACTCTGGGAGTAGTGGTCCAGCATGACCTGACTGAGGATCCCATTCTCATATGAAAATCTGAGCACTTCGATCATGTGCCATGCAATTTTTGTTTATTTTATAATAATCAATATGCACCTGGAAATGAACCATCCAATCCATTCCAAGGATCAAATAAAATATATACATATCCAGGACTAAGAAATCTCATTCCTTCTCATTCCTAGAAATAAAGAGCACAGAAGAAGGAAACCTGAGGACCTGCTCCTTCGTCATACCCAATAGCGTCACCAACTCCATCACAAATGACCAAAAAATCGGTTGGAATATTCAACATGTTCATAGGATGGGAAAATATAAAAGACACACACACACTAGTACCAAATAGAACAACTGCTATAGAAGATACAGTCAGAATGATACCTCGTACCATCGAGGTACTAACCTCCTGTCCCACTAGTTCTTGATCCAATTCAAGAATATGCATGGTATATGTCTATGTAGGACCATGAAGAATAGCTTGCATCGTTGTCCTAAGACGACACTAACCATAAGAAGATCTAGTCCTGCTGGCTTGACCACCAAACCAAGATCCCACCATCCTGGAAGGTTCTGACCTATCATTCATTCCCCTGGAAGTCACTGATCCTGCAACTCTCTAATATCAACGTGTATCTCTTTGGAATCATTGTAACTGACAAAACACTCCACATCGATAACAGGATTTCAGAGGGGATATACAATAATGTCAAGTGTGTCCCAACTTCATAACTTCATGAAACATGGTGGAACCCGCCTCAGAAGCCATAGAGGAGGGAAACCTAGAAGGATGGCCAGAGCTACCACCTCCATTTTCCCTTGATCATCATGCTTCCTCTAATATTCTAATGAACTGCTATTTCATTGTGCTAACATGGATCCTAAGGAACGTTACATTCCCATATGGTCAATCTCTACCCAACAAGCTCGGTCAACCACTTCATCCTAAGTCTTCATCTTAAACAAGAATCCATGAGTATATATACCTGGATGCAATCATATCAAAAACCTCTATGCCTGCATCTGATAATTAGTGATGATATCAGGATAATATCAAAATAGCTCAATGAAATGGTTGGAATACTCCATCACTAACTTTTCCTCCTGAACAAGGTTAATAAACTCCTGGTATCTAGCATACACCAAGACCTTCAGGAATTATTGGTCATTGAGGACCCCCTTGAAGTATTTCTAGCTCATCTGCTCATGCTTTCTAGCATGAATCACTGATTCCTAACACATTTAGCTGGGACCCTCTAGAATAAAAGAATCACACATCCCCTAGACCTCTAATGGAGTGTCCAAGAACATGAACATGAACACTATATCATCTCGATTGTCTCTTCTTCTTCTTGATGTTCTAAACTACATCAGAAAGAAAGAGGTTTATTCTTTTGGAACTCAGAGTCTTTTTCTTTCCGAGAGCCAGAATTAGATTCACATACCATATAAAGAGTAGGATCTTCTCCCTCTCCAAGATCCTGAATGGATTGAACCAAAAAAAATTCCATCCTCTGATCATGTGGTGACAGAGAACAGTCTCTAGAACATTTCCTCTATTTCAAGGGATCATTCCATGGAAAAATGTTTTGAAAAAAAGGAATCAATCACATGAAAAAATCATTAACACAATAGATATAACAAATTTCAGTAATAAACACAATACCAATATATCAAACATTCCATAGAAACACATCAACCAATCGACTCCCCACAACCCAGTTTCCATGTATATTCTGATGCATGTACGTCCCCACCTATAAAGGAATCCAAACAAACATCCCAAAATCCCATGTCGACTCAAGGTCTATCACGAGGTGTGTTGGAAAGTCACTGTACTCACAAACAGAACACTGATTCCCGATAGTCCTAGCTCTTATCTATCCAGACTCATCCCAACATAAATGATCCAAAGTGATAAAAACCCCTTTGATACCATTTTTTTCATGAACCAATCCAGGTCCTCACCAAACTGATGTCTAACCCAACCTGCAATAATTCCAAAACGGAGTTCCCTATCCTCATCGGTTGGTAGAAGTTCTTGGGTACCAATATAAGATATTGGGGATGAGTTACTCGACCATACCAATATAAAATAATAAAAAATATAAAATAAACCAGAAATTGAAAACTAAAAAATAGCATTTACAAAGTTTCAAATTTAATTCCATAAGTTTAGAAAAATTGAATGTGAGATACTATAAAGAAGGAACCAAAACCCACCTCCACAAAAACCACCACAAGATAAGGGGAACATATCCTTTAATCCATAGATTCAACACCACCCCAAGAGGATCACTAGAATCTTGAACCGCCCTCAACAAAATCTTTAACTTTACTTGTATCAATCATATCCAATTCTTCTTACACTTAAGGGTATAAGAAGTGTGATAGCTATTTCCTAGTAGGATTCAACCCAAAAAGGATTCAATTCCCTAAACATTAAATGGAAAATAAAATTTCAGTTTTATCTTGAAAATGGTACCCTAGAACCTCGTGCCTTAATGTAAAGTTGTATAGGAATCACAACCATCCACATTCTCATGCACAATCCACTAAAGAGTAGAAGCATCCAATATTATAGTGGTATCTAATCATTATCATCATCAATATTTCTATGTGAAATTGGCCCACAACCACTTATGTATCACTAACACACTAGTCTTAGTCTTCCCTCATAGCTACGTAGGCTTCCCTTAGTGATCAATAAATTTTCACATGCCACTAGACACACCACATTAACACGCACAATCCCACCAAGAAATTATGCACCCAAACCCACAATTATCATACCCAATACCTCTATCAAAAATTTATTTCACCGCCAAACCATTCCAATAATTATTCACATTCAAAAATCAACATAATAAAACTTTGACACAATTTTTTAAATATTCCAAATACATACAATAAGGCCTCACTTCAAGAATATACCAATTTTATATGCAAATTCCACTATAAAATCAATTGCATATCAAAAATACACAAAAAATACAGTCATTCCAAAATCATAATTCATAAAACATGTCAAATAACACATGAAAGTCCAATAAATTCATCAAGAAACTTGTAGGCATGAAATCGACTATATTCGATGTAGAAATCCCTAAAATCTACTGTGAAACTATACCCACACCACAACCACACCACAAGGACGAATGATCAAGATATAAATCAAGAGATCGACTTAAAACAATACAAAATCAACCGTAAATGTAGTACCCTAGGTCTTGAGAAAATAAAACCCCAAAAATAAGATATGAACCCCTATATTGGAGGGAGTAATCAAGAAGTAATGCACTTAGCAGATGAACCATGGAAGAACTAAACCAAATCTGGAAACATAAAGGATCTCCAAGGGAGTTGGAAGGAGTGAGAGGTGTGCTTAGGGAGATAAATCCTATAGAGGAGATATTTATGGTATTTTGGGGGTTAAACCCGAGAGTATTGAGAAACAAGGAAAAAATTTCATGTCTTGTAGATCTGTAATTAAGTCCGCACAGTTTGGGAAACCATGCAGTAAGTGTACATGCTTTTATGTTGAAATAAAGACATCCAAAAAGTTACTTCAGTTGAGATTCATGACTTTGAGAAGTTCATATGCTAGGTTCTATCTCCAACGACATGGTTTTCTGAGTGGGTACATGGTTACTACTTATTGTGCACCAACCATGTGTAGGGTCATGTAACTATAAATCCACATTTTATATCAAAAATTCAAATGGGACATAAGGGAATGGATAGAACCAAAATAAATTCGAAGAATACCTAAAAATGAGACCATGTATGTGACACTCTATTAGTAGAATCCTATTGAAGATCAAATATAGCAGACACGCCTAAAACAAGTCATTGTATCTCCCTAACAGTATCAATCTATTCTACCAGTTAACTATTAGGATCTATGTCCATTCAAACTGGAATAATAGGTGCACCATTATTTGTTGTACTACTCTCATCAAAGTATTCAGTGTGGTCCAAATAAATTCTCACATAACCTGGATATCTATCTCAATCTTCGACAGTTGAAACACCTAATCTGGTAGATGATATAACTATGTGCTCAACAACTATAGGCTCACCAACTATCTTCTTGTCAACTTCCAGCTCTGTGTGGTCTCCATCTACAGGATCAATAGGGTCAATAACAAGGCTCGAGGATTACTCCCCCTCAAAAGATGCTCCCAAATCATCTGTAGTGGCTCTATCAACATCTCATAAAAAAATTGGTCTCTCCTCAAACATAAAAATAATTATAAGTTTAATATAATAATAAAGTGTCAAGGAATATCATTATCCTCAGCAATAATATGGCCATCATGACAATCATGATTTGAACAACCATCACTGCTCTTTCCATCACTCTCTCCCTCAAATTTTTCATCTCCATTTACCTTGTCATTTCCTTATTCATTATTACCATATCCTTCTTTTCCATTATCTTATTCTTTTTCAACATTTTATTCTTCATCTTCATATTCATCTCCATTCCCATCATCTTCTTTATCAAACCCAATTTCATCATTATAAAGTGTTAAAACTTACTTAGAATATTTATAAGCACTCTTTATTTTTTATTACTAACTAGAATCATCAGTTTCTTCTTCTTCACTAACTTCACATAGATGTGTCTCTCAAATAGAGAAATATCTAAAAGGACTGGATGGACCAAAAGTGACAGTAGAGGGGATCTTTATAAAATCATGATCACTACATTTATCAACTAAAAATTATTTATCCTTACATGATGTAGAAGCCTCCTCAACATCCTTCTATTCATCATAATAAATTAAAACCTCATCTATAACTAAGTCAGAATCAATAAGATCCATTGTCATTGTAGGTTGATCAACATGATTTAAATCCTTATAAAAAATGGCAACTTCAACAACCCATTTCCTATTGAATGTGTTCCAATTAAACTTCATCCTCTTAAGGATGAGTTTGGTTAAGAAAAAGCATCTATAGTTCACCTCACTTCTTCTTACCCATCAAAAAATGCCTTGTCCTCTTGAATGGATGAAATAAAATTTGGTTAAATTAGGGAATTTGAACAACCTCTTTTGTTACACATCTCTATCATATTAACCATGAAATACCTACAAAAGTTATTTTTAACTCTCATTTTCTTAATGAATAGTAGATAAACATCTTTGTATCACTGTGTACTAAAACCACTTTTTTATGGTCATTGAATGTGTTGAATGAACAGAAAAATCCAATGACACTCTCTATAAATCCATGTTCTAGCTGGTCTTCTTAATGTCTCATCTCTAGTCATCGCATCCATTGAAATTTCATATTTAAAAGAAACATTATAACATGGAATGAATCCTTTATAATCCATTGAGACTAATTCATTAATAACTTTAAGAAATATTTCCCATTTTATTGATGATAAAACAACATTCTTTCATTTTATAATGCTAAATCATAGACTTTATCTTCCTAATGATAAACTCAACATCTTGATAAAACTGGTGCACTAACCTAGGATACAGTGACCTGCCATTATTCGAGAACGAAAATACCCAAAAATAAGTCTTCACTTACTTTAATCACTAATTATATGATTTATATCAACTACTCATCATTTACTTCCTTCTCATGTACCATTGTACGCTTTGAAATTTATATGATTCGTGGATCTACAGTTGTTCAATTCAATTCTCATCTGTGCTTCTTTGAAGGATATACAGACCCTTGCCCTTATTACATTACCATTACATCATTATAAACATGAAAAACGTAATATTATTACAGATCTAGGATCTGTAGGTTTAGTGTCCTGGGAAAACAAGGATCATACATAACATTTAAAACACAAAACATTTATTTATTCCCTTATTCTCTAGCTTCATAGTGTCTCTTGACCACTCATTAGTACATGTAGTCACTAGAGGATATACATAAAAAAGGGGTGATATAAAATACCAGTAATAAGATAGATAAAAAAATGTAACATGGGATAAGAATAATCATTATTTTCATGACCTAGTCCCAATATCATAATCATGAGAGGAAATATTAAGAAAATACTTGGAATGTGACAATGCATAAAAATGAAACATCATTGCCTTAGGAGTTAACATGACACACATAGTTGTGAACAAATATAGAAACATGTTCAAAAATCATTTCAATTTAACTCATGTGATTCACCAATTTACCCAATGCATTTGAGAACTGTATAATTCTGGGTCCACCCATCAGATTCAAATGTTCATGTTGTGCTATATAATTCTGGGTGCACCCATCACATCCTAACATTTTAATTATCCTTCATGAAACATAGAAAATATTTCAAAATTTAACACAAATAAACTGTGGAAATTAATGGGTCTCGTATCATAAAAACATATTAATAAACATTAGGTTCCCAAAAAAAGTTGGAATAACATACTTGATACAAGAACCATTAACCTTGAGTGAGAAGTAGAAGGTGTGTTTTTTTAAAGAACATTTCATTTAGAAAACTTTTTTTTTAATAATCAGTAGTGAAAAAAATTTATATTCCATAAAATGTAAGATAATGATGAAAAAATAATTTTTACGGAGTAACCATAATGAGAATGGAGTGAAAGAGGGAGAACTTGGAGAATGAAGGCTGGGTTCGAGAATTTCCCCTTACCTTGTATCTGAAATCTTTCTTCACATTAATGTCCTGTATAACCACAATATATTCATTAATTAACTATTTCATAACGTTTCATACATTAATAATATTCCTTATGGTTTTATTATGATCATTTATGGGATTTTGGATGAGTTATAGAGTTTAAACCCATTGTTTTGGAGTGTTCTTTTTCTTAGTTTTCATGAATGGTTCACTTGTATTCATGAATGGAAGTTATTTTAAAACATGGATAAATAATAAGAAATGTAACTATATTTTATTAATGATTTTACATAACATTAAATGATATTATATATAATTTATTTATATACCATGAGAATGAATCGTTAGATAAGAATTTAATGACGATCATTTTGCTTAATTCGGGTGGTTTTCCAACCACACCAATGTTTTTTTGTTTAAAAATTTATTAATATGTATGTAAGATAGTTACATAATATTAAATATTATATAATACATATAATATAATATGTTTGAACCATAAAAAAGTTTATATGACTATATTATATGGTGTTAAAGGAAAATGAAAACATGTCATTTTTGAAGTTGATAAATTAACACCTCACAAACAACATTTTCCTTTCTAAATTAAAAATAAGAGGAGAAGGGGGTTGGATGATATATTATCCAATTATTATCATAAAAATAAAATATATATATGATACTATAGTTACCATACCATTTGGATGAGGATAGTTGGGGAGATATTAGGAAACTAACTTGAATTTGAATGTAAATTAAAGGAAAAGAATGAGAGGGAATTACCTCTTGAATCCTCCTTATGGAACCTTGTATTTATCTTTTGATGAGACCATAAGCTCTTGTATGTGGGGTAGAGGGTAAGGAAGATGTTTGGGAAGAGTATAGACAATTATTGAATCATTATTAGTGTGATAAAATGAGAGTGTGAGGGGTGGTATTTATATTCAAGGGGAGGAGGGTTTTCTTGATATTATATTCATTAATTTTTTTTCTCCACAAGACAAGAAATAGTGATAATATAATGAACAAGAATATTAATAAGTTCATTAAAATTCTTGATTTGGGTTCTTAAATAATTCATTATGTCATTAATATTGGATTTAAATTGTGATCTATTTATACATTAAATTAATGAATTTTACTATTCAAAAAAATGAAAATATTTCAAAAAATTCCTGAAAAATCAAAATATGAATTTGATGATGTGTATGATCCAAAAATGAAAGACATTTTTCAAAAATAATTTTTTAAATATGATTAATTTAAATTTTAATTAAATAATAATTTACTTTAAAAATACATGTTTTTAATTTAAAACTTATTTCAGAATATTTTCAAAAATTAAATAAGATCATATAAAATTATCTTAAAACTAGAAGAAATAGAACTGTTAACTTATGATAATATTTTCAGAAAGTACCTTTTCTTTTGAATAAATTAATTAATTATAATTATTTATGTATGACTTATATAAATACCAATACATTTACAACACTCATATTTCCAAATATACGATGCCAAAATTTTATTTAATCATTCGTGGGTAAGGTTACTATTATTTTGGATGATTTACTATTCATAGAGTTCATATATATATTCATAAGTGTATGTTACTATTCATAAGGGTAGGTTATTATTTAGGAAAATTTATGTTTTTCCTTTCGGACTACAAACATATTACTAATTGAAACCATGTATTCATATTTTTGAAATTCAAAACACATTGAAGATAAATTTATGTTTAGATGTCACATAGTATTTCATTTTAGAATTATGTGTCATTTTATTAATGTGATTGATTATGACATTAATAGAGGAAGGGATAATTGAATTGATAAAATTTTGGGTCATTTAATTCTTCCCCCCATTTGAAATTTCACAATCGAAGTTTCATTTTACATAAATAGGTTAGGGTACTCATCCTTCATCGTGTCGTATGGTTCCCACGTTTCTTCGACATACTTATGGTTCCTCTACAACATTTTACAAGGTGGGTTGTCATGTTTCATAGAACCTTGTATCTATGTTCCATAATCTTTACTCAATTCCCCTCATAATATATATTATCTTTCCAGTTATACCACCTCTGTGTTTTGTACATGTGAGGGATATAGTATTTACTTCCCAAAGAGTTATATGTGAAACACATCATGAAATTGAGAATTATTTAGTGAAATTTCAATCCGATAGTCCACTTATCCTATGTGGTCAAAGATCTCAAAGGGTCCAATGTACCTTAGTCGCAACATTCCTTTCCTTTCAAACTGCACGACTCTCTCCTATGGTGATATTTGAAGGAAGACATTATCTCCAACATCAAACTCTAAGTTCCATCACTGGTTGTAATCATAACATTTTTTCTGACTCTTAGTAGCTATGATGTGTTTCTGGGTGACTTGAACCTTCTCCATTATCTCTTTCTGATTATTAGTTCCAAGTAGTTTTCTTTCTGCAACATCAGCCCAGTAGGTTGTAGTTCTACATTACTTTCCATACCGAGTTTCATATAGATCCATCTGAATACTCGAATTGAAGCTATTTTTGTATGAGAACTCAACCAATGGGATATGATGATCTCATCCATCATTTATTTATAAAGATTAGTCTCTTAGAATATATGGAATAATCTAAATTTTCCTTTTAGATTGGCCATTAGTTTGTGGGTGATAGGTCGTGATTAAATTTAATTCAGTACTCAAACCATGCTGAAGTGTCCTCCATAATTTAGTTGTAAACCTAGTATCATGATCAGAGGATATCGATATTGAAACAACATTCAGTCTCACCACTTCCTTCACATATATATTTTCAAGGTGGTCAAGTGAGATATCTTCTTGAATAGAGATAAAATTGGCATTCATATTGAGTCGGTCAAACACAACCCATATCACATTATTTCCCATTGAAGTCTTCAGGAGACCCATGATAAAGTTCATTGTGACATTATCCCATCTCTACATGGGTATAAGAAATGGTTTCATCATCCCTTTGGATTTTTTCACTCTTCTTTAACCTGATAAATACCATGCACCTTGAGATATATTCCACTATCTCCTTCTTCATTTTGTCCCAACGGATGTGTTATTAGAGATCACGATACATCTTGGTACTCCTAGGATGGATAGATAATGATGAGATATGTAAATTAACCAATGTATCCATCTTTATCCTAGGTGATAATGCAAAAAAATATTCATTCCAAATCGAATCACACCATTATCGTTGATATGGAACTCTTGGACCTTCCCTTTATTTACTACATTAACCTTCTTTTATAACACTAAATCATCCCGTTGTGCCTCCTCAATTGCCTCTTGGATATGTTTTTGGGAAATAATTTGGGAATGGTAGGATGTATTCCCTACCCTTAGGATTTCAAAATCTATCCTATTCATATCCATGATGATATGATCTTTCTCAATCCACAACATAGATAGAGTAGAAGGTTCTTTTTTTCTAAGAGCATCAGCTACCTTTTATCACTTTCCGGGATGATAATGAATAGGTAAATCCTAATCTTTTATTAGCTTTTACAATATCCTTTAATGAATGTTCAGATCCTTTTGTTTTAATAAATAATTTTGGCTCTTGTGATCAGTATATAAGTCAAAATTCTCACCATAAAGGTAGTGAAACCATATTTTCAAGTCAAGAATCACTAATGGTACCACAAGATCATGTTTCGGGTAGTTATTCTAATTGATATTAAACTTTTTTGGGGTTTATTCTATCACATTATCATTTTTTCATGAGTACACAACCCAATAATTTCGTTTAATAATCACATTATATCATAATAATTTCACCAATTTTTAGTAATGTGAGTATATGTGTAGGGATCATCCCTCTCTTTATCTCCTTGTATCCTCTCTCACATTCTTCCATCCAGACATACTTTACCCCTTTCCTTGTCAACATAGTTAGTGGGATTGAAAATTTTGAGAAATTTCTCACAAAATGATAGTAGTACACAACTAATCCAAGAAAAATTTGGATTTCTATGACACTTGGCGCTCTGGTTCTTTCCTTAATCTCATTTTTTTTTGAAAGGTCCACATAAATACCCTCACTTGTGATCACATGTCCCAAGAACGTGACAAGCTTCATCAAAAAGTCACATTTGTTGAACTTTGTGAACAACATGTACTTTCTCAATGTATCCAACACAAGTTTTATATGTTCCTAATGTTCCACCACGATCATAGAGTAGATGATATATCATCGATAAATACTAGCACAAATTTTTGGAGATAATGCCTAATGACTATATTCATCAAATAAATGAAGATTGCATGGGAATTAGTAAGTCTGATGGGAATCACCATAAACTCATAGTGACCATACCTTGAACGTATGTATGTCTTCTGAATATATTCCTTCCTAACCATTAGCTGATGATATCAAAAACAAATATCCACCTTTGAGATGTATTGAGATCCTCTTAAAGGATTGAACAAGTGGTATATACTTGGAAAATGATAATTGTTATTTATGGTGATCTTGTTGATATCCCTATAGTTGATACATAGCCACAATGATCCATCCTTCTTCTATACAAAGAGCACTAGAACATCCCCAAGGGGATGTGCTAGGGAATATGAACCCTTTTTCCAAATTCTCTAACATCTTCTTCATTAACTCCTCAAGTTTGATAGGATCCATCCTATAAGGACACTTTTAGATAGGAGTAGCTCTAGGTATGAGTTCAATGGATAACTCTACCTCACGATCTAAGGGAAGTCTGGGTAACTCTTCAAGAAATACATCAATGTATTCCTTCAAATGGGTCATTTCTACTAGGTTGACACTTTCCTTTAACTCAGCCATTTGAGCGAGGTATGCCTCTTCACAGGGAATCAACACCCACCACAATGAAGAATTATTCAAAGTAGATTCATGATATTCTTTTCATTTTTAGTGGATAATAGGATTGTTTTGAATATGAAAATTTATTTCATTTTCTCAATAGTTGATAGGTTCTCTATGTAATGATATCCATCCATTCCCATTATTTCATCAAACTCCACCAAGGTAAGTATTACGATATTCAAATGAAGAATCATCCCACATGTGTCAATAAGAGAAGAGTAAAACACAAGGGTTGTAATTATTGTACCAAATGGTGTTTTTATAGATATATCTGCTTAAATTTTTTGGGGATTATATTCTACAGTTCTAGAAAACATTCATGATATAGAGGAAATCGTATAACTAGAATCCAATAAGTCTTTTTCCAATATTGAGTGAATAGAAAGTATACCTTGTATGACATCATTAGCATTATCCACTTCTACTATAGTGATGGAATAATCCTTCCTTTATTCCTTTGATTTATTGGTTTCTAATGCTGATTACCCATGAGTACTCGAAGTTTAGTGTCCTTGCTTGTGTAGTTCCCTTTCTCTCTAAAATTTTAGCATTGAACCATGGGTAGTGATCTTATTTATTCCACTACATTATCCTTTATTCTAATATATTTTTGACACTCTTGAGCATGGTTTCATTCTTCCAAAAAATTGAATCATTTACTCATCCATTTTTGGAAGTTCCAACGATGCAGCTTTCCACATTTTTGTAATGTGGGTGGTTGTGTTTTTCCCCACCATTATAATTAGATCCAATATCATGAAACTCTATCTTTAGTTTATTATCACCGAATCCATGGGACCATTATAAAAACTCCATATCATCTTTGATATCACATCTAAAGAAATATTCATAACTCACAATTTCCTTAATTTCAAGATCCTTTAGAAGTTGTGGTTATAATCCACTAAATAATCTATCAATTTTTCTATCATTGTTGATAACAGTACTCAAAGAGTACCTAGAAAGCCTTGTAAAATTTTCCTCATAGTTCAGGACAGATTATCCTTCCTTTTTCTTGAGCTCTATGAATTCTCTCTATATATTTTAATGATGATTTTGTGGGAAATACTTGTGAAGAAACATGATCTTAATGAATTCACATTCTATCTCTTCAATTTCGTCTCTTAGTGTGGTGTTCGTAATCAAATCCCACCATTGATCGACCTCTCCCTCTAGACGATAAACTTCTAGTTTCACATTCTCCATATCAAAATAGTAGAGCACAAAAAAGTTCTTCTCGCTGTAGTTAACCTATATTTCTATAACTAGTAGATCAAAATACCCACTAAACTCTGCTGGTCATTGTTGCATAAAACACTCGATATCCAGTTTCTCCCTCTTAGGTTAAGGAGGATGTTCCCATTTATTCTGGTAATTATTCATAACCTAAGATATTTGGGTAAGTATTGTGATTAAATTTTTAACTCCACATCCCAAAAAATTGGTGAGGTCATTCGTACAATCGTTGAATTGGCCATCACATGGGTTGTTGGGCAGGTTTCTCCTACTTCCCACTATTATCTAAAATAGAAAACGTTAGAACAAAACATAATTCAACCAGTCATGAATATCTAACTTATTCATATAAACTATTTACACTAAAATTATAACTTATGGGATCCCTATGTAAAGCTTCTTTTGTTCATATTTTTATATAGTCTCATACTAGAGGTTTTATCTAGGGTTCACTAATCCGAATTCCCAAATTAACTAAACCATGCCATTAATACCAAATATAAAGACCCTTAATTTTCCTAAATTACTATAACATAATAATAAAGATGAACAACATAATATTATTACACATCGAGGATCCAAATGTTTAGTGTCTTGGGAAAATGAGGACCATGAATAACATTTACAATAGAAAACATTGATTTAATCTCGTCTTCTCTAGCTTCATATTGGATCTTGACCACTCCGTACTATATTTTGTAACCTAAGGATATGAATCAAAAATAGGTGATCTAAAATCACAGTAAGATGATATATAAGAACATGTAACATGGGGTGAGAATAATCATTATTGTCATAACATATTCCCAAGAGCATAATCATGAGAGGAAACATTAAGAAATGGCATGAAATATGTCAATGCATAAAAATGAAACATTAAATATTAGTGGTTAACATCCACACATAGTTTTGAACAAATATATATTCATGTTCACACATAATATAACTTTTAACTTATGATATTAATCACCTTACCCAATTCATTGGAGCACTACATAATTCCAGGAGCACCTGTCGCATTCAAATGTTCCTATTGCGCTATATAATTCCAGGCACACTGATCACATCATAACATTTTTGTTTTCATGGATTCCAAATAGAACATATATAAATTATGAAAATAAACAACCCATGGAATGTAATGGTTTTCATCACATAATTACACATTCAATAACATTGGGTCCCGAATAGAAAAAGGGAATAACATACTTGATACAAGAATCATTAACATTAAGTGAGAAGTAAAAGGTGTGTTTTTGAAAAAAGTGCTCTTTTAGAAAACATATTTTTCATAAATTCTACTGAAAAAAATTTATATCCTACAAAATATAATATAATTACTAACAGATTATTTTTATGGAATAACCATACCAAAAATTGAGTGAACGAGGAACAACCCGGAGAAATAATGTGGGGTTTGAGAATTTACCCATACCTTGTATCTAAATGCTTTCTTCACATTATTTTACTATATAACAACATTAGTTTAATTTATTAACAATTAAATAACATTTTATAAATTAATAATATTCGTTACTATTTTTTTAAGTTCATTTATGGTCTTCTGGATGTGTTATAAGTGTTAAATCCACTTTTCGAGAGTGTTCTTTTTCTTAGTTTTCATTAATGGAAGTTCATTTAAAAAATGGATAAAAAATTATGAATTGTAATCAACTGATATTTATGTTGATAGAAATTAAATTATCTTCTAAATAACGTATTTAAATACCATGATAATTAATCATTAGATAATAATTTAATGAGGATCATTTGGGTCAATTCGGGCGGTCTTTCGACCAGATTGAACATGTTTATTTAATCATTTAGTAATATGTACATAATATAGTTCCATAACATTAAATAGGATATAATACATGTAACCAAATATGGATCAATAATAAAATTTGTTTCATGACTATATTTGAAGGTGGTAATGGAAAATGAAAAAATTTCTTTCTTGAAGGTGATAAGTTAACACATCACGAACAAAATTTTCATTTCTAAAATAAAATGACGAGGATAAAGAGTTTAGGTGATATATTATCACATTAGTATCATAAAATTATATTATATTTAATATATTGGAGTTAAAATTCCATTTGGATGAGTATAGGTGGAGAGATATTTTGAAAAGAACATGAAATTGAAAGGAAATTAATGGAAGAGAGAGGGGAATTACCTCTGGAATACACCTTAAGAATCCAAGGATTTCTCTTTTTGATGAGGCCAAGAGCTATTTAATAAGGGATATGGGCTAGGAAAGATGTTTGGGATGATTTTAGAGAATGATTTAATCTTTAGAGGTGTGAGTAAATGAGGGTGCGTGGGGTGGTATTTATAGTGGAGGGGAGGAGGGTTTTCTTAATTTTATATTCATTAATAAATTATTTCTCCACCAGATAAGAAATAGTGACGATTACATGACCAAGAATAGTAATACATGCATGTCAGTTCAATATTTGGGTGCTTAAATCAGTCATGAGGTGAGGAATAGAGGATTTAAATTATAATTTATTTATACGTTAAATTAATGTATTTTACATTTCATAAACAAATCATGAATTTCAGAAAAATACAAAAAAATCACCCATAACATTTTTTTGTATAGAATAAAAAAATGACCTCCATTTTTCAAAAATAATTTCTTAAATATTATTAATTAAATATTGAATTAAAACAAAATTTACATGAAAATATAGGTTTTAATATTAAAACAGATTTCACAATGCTTTCAAAAAATACATAAGATCTAATAAAATTATAATAAAACAAAATTAAAAATAATTATAAGCTTAAGAATTTTTTTTGTAAAAATACATTTTCTTTTTTGTTAATTAATTAATTATAATTATTTATTTATGACTTATAAAAATACCAATACTTTTACTATGGTTATATTTTCACTTATAAGATAACTAATTTTTTAATCATTTATGGGTAAGGTTACTATTATTTTTGGATGATATACTATTTAAAAGGGACATATAACTATTCATAAGTCTAGGTTACTAATCATTAGGTAAGGTTACCATTTAAAAAAATCACATTTTTTCTATCGGACTTCAAAAATCTTACTAATCACAACCGTGTATGTCAGATTTTTGAAATTCAAAACACAAAGGTGAAAAATTTATATTTAAAGGTCACATATTAGTTAATTTATTAATAATATAGAATTTTCTCTCCTAATGTGATTGATTATGACATTAATAAAAGAACGTATAAATTTTATTGATAATAGTTTGGGTCATTACAAAGGATATGACTTGTTGAGAGATGGAACTTCTTCTAACTTCTCATTATCCATTTTGAATATAGTCAATGTTTTGGATTAAGATTATGGAATGAATAAGGTTGGGAGATAAGGTCAATGAGAATTTCAATGGAAATGGTGTTAGAGAGATTGCATTAAAAATAGACCAGTCCCAAATTTTTATCATTTCAGTATTTGAAAATCCAAAATCAAAATAATATATTTAAATTGAAATTAAAAGTAATAAATAACCCATAAATACATTTATCAATGGTGGGTCATCACTAATGGTGGGTTATCAAATGATGATTAAATTCCAATAGTGGGTAATTTCCAACATTGTTAAAATATACAATGGTGGGTAATTTACAATGGTGGGTAAATTCCAATACAGATTAATTACCTATAGTGGATAATTCATGATGGTTGATAAATTACAATGGTGGGTCCCTATAATTAATGTATAAACAAAATGTATCATTAATAATTCATGTTTTATGTATTTTATTCTCTCAATGTTCAATTTATTAATTAAAATATCAGTAAGATGATGTTCATTTCCAATGTATTCAAGAGTTATATAACCCTTTTGAAGATGATCTATCAAAAATTGATGTATTACATCTGTATATTTTTTTCTTAAGAGAGAAATAGGGTTCATAGAAATATTTATAGCACATTTTTTTCACAATTAATTGGTAAATTTACAAATTGATATATATAGTCTTGTAGAGTTTTTATCACCCAAAAATATTGAGTACATCGTATAACTTTAGCTATGTAATAAACATTAGTAGTTGATAATACAAAAACAATTGTTTCTTATACACCAATATACTAGATACTTTCCCAAAAGATTACATGTTTGAATTGTTTTTTTATCAATATAACATACAACTAATAAAATAATTGATTTGGATAACTCAATAAGTCAAATTATTATCCCCTGTGTTTGAATAGTCTTCAATTGGTTGTATACAATAGTTATTTAATAATTCTTTTCACCGCATGTAAATGTGACTCTTTTGGGTTTTCCTGAAAATGAGCACACATAAACACAATAAACCTAATGTTTGGTGATATATTAGTTAATTTATTATGACTTTGAATCATAACTATATAATTGGTTTGATACACTAGTTTACCAGCTTCATCAAAATACAACTTATATGTGGTAATCACAAGAGTTTCCCTACATTTAGTGATATCCAAACCAAAAATTTTAAAATATATTTAGTACATATACATTGATTTAGAATAATTCATTCTTTATTTTCAAAAATATAAAAACCAAAAAATAATTTCATGTCACACAATAATCTCATTTCAAATCCATTTAGCATCGTCTTTAAAAAAATAGTACATAATAATTTTAGAAAGATCCAAATATAATAACATCAACATATATTTTAACAACTAAAAGATATATTGAAATTCGTTTTTTATAAATTAAAGGATCATATATACCTTTGGAAATCCCATTTGAAATAATAATATATCTAACCCAATCATACCAAGCTCTGACATCTTGTTTTAAACCCTTTAAAGCCTTTTTTAGTTTTAAAAAATGATTTATAAAATCATTCTTTTTATAATTGTGGGGTTGTTCAATGAAAACATCATTAATTATAAAAAAGTTCATGACTTCACTTTTGATAACCATTTTATAGAGTTTTAAATGTAGATGTCATTCAAAGGAAACTAATATTTTTATGGCTTTATTTCTATCTACAGGTGAAATTGTTTTTCCATTTTCTATACCCACTTCTTGACAACACCATTGTGTAACTAGCATATCTTTATTCCTAACTATTATTCTATATTCATCATCAGTTTTTCTAAACACTCATTATGTTACTATATTTATGATGTATTTAGGTCTATTCATGTGTTCCCAAAAAAAATTTCTTTCAAATTTGTTACATTCTTATTGTATATCCATTACCTAAAATTCATCGTTATTTCTATCGGTGATGTTCTTAAGTTAATGTTGTGACAATAATGATTGATATTCAACCTAGTTTCTTAGAAAATATCTAGATTTTTTACCTCTATCTACGTATCCAAATATATCATCTAGATGGTGGTTTTTAATTGTCCTAAAAGTACTAGAAAAAAAAGTGTCTGTCACCTCATATTCTTCTATAAGTTCTGGTTTAGCTCATTGAAGTTTCTTATTACTAGATGATTTTTCTGCATGATTTATAGTTGTAACTAATGGTTTTCGATTTTTTTAAAAAGTGGATAAATAATAATTATGTTTCTATAAAGTGGTTTTCAAAATACTCTTACACGGTCTTGGTTATCTTGTTAAACACTCCATTGAATTTAGTTATGGTTTTAAAAAAGGGAAAATTCTGTCATCCATCTTAGAGGAAAGCTTATCAATATTATCCTTAGTGTTAAAAAAAATTATTTTTCAACAAAAAACACAAATTTAATTAAACTTAGTATACCTATTATTCCAAAATTCATAAGGATTTTTCATTAAGATAGGTCAAATTAAAACTCTATTAATTATATATCATCCTATCCTCAAGGCCTCTTCCAAAAATATGGCATGTAATCCATATTCATTATTCATTGTTTGGGGTGTCTCGTGAAGTGTTATATTTTCTTGTTTATATAATTCAATTATAATATGGTGACCTAGGATCAAAGAGGTTATATTTATCTCCATTTTTGTGCAAAAGTATTCAAAGAATTTATTTTCAAACTCATGACCATGGTCACTTTTTAAGGTCTTAATTCTATGTCTACTTATGTTTTCTAAAGATTTACAATACTTGATAAAGTAGTAGTAGGAATGTATTTTGTGAGTTTAAAACAATACCATTGCATACCTATTACATTCATCTACGAGTTCATAGAAATATTTCATCCCATATAAAATAGATATTCCAAATGGTCCAAAAAATGCTTTTTGAACTAATTCAAAAGATTTACATGTTAAAACGTAATCATCTAATTTAAATATATATATTTTTATTTAATTTTGGAAAAGGGAAATATATTTTATTATTTTGGAATTCAAGTTTTAGTAGATGGATTAATAACTCTTTATTATTTGGCTTTTTTTAAGTGACAAAGTGTTATATTTTCATAGTCTTATATTAAAAATCAATGATTCTTTATGAAAGACACATAAAAAGAAGAGGTTTGGAAATTAATGAATCGAGATTTATAGTATACACATCTTCATATATCAATGTAATAAATAATAAATAATTTTTGGTATATAAAACATTAAAAGAATTATTTTTAAATTTCACATCAAACCACCTTCACATAACTATATGATTCTGAACAGAACCTATTTTAATCAATCAACAAAAAGTAATTTAGAAATTGAAACTATGTTCAAGTTACTAATTTTGATAAGATCAATTATTCTTCTATTATCATTGACACCAAACGTATAGTGAACACCATAAACCATTATAATGTTTTGAAGCTTGAGTAATCTCTTTTTATATTTCTGAAAAAACCACTGTATAGATACCAAGGATCTCTAATGTATATCTGCAGGGAAGTTACCTACAAATAATTTTATACAAAAATTATTTTGATACCCAAAATGTTATGGGTCCAGAAATGTTAATAATGATATCTTTAAGAAACTAAATTTACATGAGGGTTTTCTTTTATGAAGATTGTAAACTCTTTGAAAAAAAAATTAGTAGGTGAACTTGATTAATAAATAGAAAAAGAATTTCTAGAATTAGATTTAGTATCAAAACTACTCTTTACTACTCTGCTCTATCCTGGTTGATAAATTATCTCAATAATATAATTAGGTTCAATTTAATTTCGTAGTATATGAGTGATATTTTCTCTACGATTTGTAAGACTCTATAATTATTTATTTAATTTATCATTATAAAGTATTAGTTTAGTATTTTCTTTTCAAAATTTAGAATTATTTACTCTCTCTGCAGTAAAATCAGATTTGATGTTAGTAGATAATGAATTTTTTTATTTAAAATAATATTTATCTTTCATCTCATTAAAGGTAACCTCAAGAATATTATAGTATTCAATAATTTCCTAATTTTTAATATTTTCAGCATTAAAATCCTATCAAAAGTGATTAAAATTATGTTCAAGATAGATAGTAAGTACCTCAGATATGTTTCTCATGAATAACATATTGACTATGTATTAATTTTATTTATGACTCGAGTTTTAATAAATAGATCCCTACCAAAAGGCACTCTGATTGTCCTTAATTTAGTTATTATATTTTCTATCCTTATTTTAATAATTATTATTTTTACATTATCTTGGGGCATTCATCCTTGACATGTACTTCTCTTTTGTACTCGTAACAGGTAATTTCATTTAAAATATCATCTATTTTCTAGTATTTCTTCCATTTGTCTTCATTATCATAAATTCCATTGTAATTCGTTTTCTTTAATAATTTCATATCCAATTATTTCTTCTTAAACATTCTGGATAGATGGGAAATTTCCTCATCACTATTGGCTGATGATTCAAAACCTCTAAATATTTTAGCTTTTAAATTTTTTTTATGGTCTTTTTATGAATTAGTCTTAAAAGATACAATATTATATTAGGTTATATTTCCTATTCCTTATTAACTTTAAATATTCTGTATAAATAACTACCATTCCAATAAATTCAATTATAAGTAGACTTCTAATTTCCCTTGCTTCTATTATTTAAATAGATGTTTGTCTCCATCACTCAAGAAGACTAGCCGTAAGTATCAAGATTTGGTCTCTATCATACATTGTATTTCCCACGGAATACATTTTATTCACTGTCTGATTGAACATGAGATACTTATCATAAATAATCTCATCATGTTTCATCTTGAATATATCATATTTAATGTTATAACTATTTAGTCTCATTTATTTAACATTAATTGTTTCTTAATGAGAAAGGGAAACTGTTTCCCAAACTTCATATGATGTTTTACAAGAAGATTTCCCATTAACCACTTCATATTATAAAGCATAATAAAGATAATTCAAGAATTTACAATTATTATTATAGGTAGTTTTTGTAGCATCAAACCATTTGGTATGTTAGTTACAGGAAATTTATATTTATATTTAATAGTGAACTATATATGAAAAACCATTATTTTGATATGCATTTTCATTATTATCTTCCATTTAGAATAGTAATTTCATTTAATTAAGGGAGGTATGTCTGTATATAGACCTTTTGTTTATTATCCATTTAAATAATATAAATTTAGAACTAACTATTATTTAGTATCATTAAATGAAAAATAAAATTATAGTTAAAAATATTTTTAAAAACCCTTTGTTACTAAATATTGATTGAAGAGAGTATCTCAAGAGGGTGGGAATTGAGTACCTGATAAAAATTTCTTTCAAACCAAGATTATATTAAATCCCATTCTATAATTAAAAGTTCCTATCTAATCAAAACATCATATTAATATAATTTATGAACTTATTAATTATTTCTCAATGAGTGAATAATTTTTAGTTAAAAAATATCTGGAAATTACTTTAACATATGAAATCAATTTACATAATAAAACATTTATATAAAAAATTATTAAGACTAATTGTTACATTAGTGCTTTGTTTACAATTTAAAACAAATTCAGTTTAAATATTATAAATTAACAAAGATAAAATACACAACAGAATTAAAAGAAGGGTTTCAATCTCATGTAGAGACCTAATCCTGTCAATATGGAAATCACCTGCTGCTAAGAAAATTATATAAATATAATATTGATCTATAACCTATATCAGGTCTACACAATATTTATCCACTTTTCAATTCCACATAGGGACCTCTTTCAAAATAAATAAAAAAAGGAAAAAAAATAGTCTATATAGTGACATATTCCACAAAGACATGGGTGAGAAAATATTAAATAGAGATAAAGTAAAGAGCAAGTATTCCTCAATTATGGTAAATAAGAACATGTGTGTTGATAAACAATGACAGTTTTTTATGGAGGGTAGCCTAAGATATGGTTTTTCTATGGAGCATTGAATCATTAGAATGAAAAGCGTCTATAGGTTCTAACATTTTAAACTGATACACAAGAGGTACTATTATTGAGTAGTAAAGAGTGTTGAGATAACTAATTTATGAAATGTGGTGAAGGTGAATTAGTCTTATAGTGACTATCCTGTGATGGAATAATGGATAGTGTCAAAGGTACATGGGACTAGATTTGATAAAATGTGACATGATTGGGATTGATGTAGATTATCATGATTATGTTACAAGAAAGTGTGAAACAGTTGTTTTTTATGACATACTAGAAGTAAAAATGCATTGGTACTAAATATTTAATTTCATATTTTTGATTTAAATGTATAAAAAAATACACTAATTATTCTTACATTTTGCAATATAGTACACCATGATAATGTGTGGAGTCTATTGGCTCATAAATCAGTGTGTGATAACCTATGGGGTGTGGAATATTTTGGGTTCGATGATAAGGTTTTGGGAATATAGGACTACGTTTTTTAGAAGAGAATCAGGATGTACTAATGCTATGAGTGGATATCATGGATTGGTCAATGTGTGATAGAAACTTTTTCCCAACCACGACCCTCGTTATGGGTTAAAATGATGGTATGAGTGGATTGGGAGGAGTATCGTGTGTGTGTGTGTGTGTGTTGATGATGGATGTCGTTTAGGTCTTTAATTGAGGAGGGGTGTCCATGTGTACATTTGGTAGGAAGTGAACCATTGTCTAGTTGAGGGATTGGCTGATATTTTAGATGAAATTTTGGCTGATTAGGTAATTCAATATTGTGTGGTGGTTATTGTTCTGTTGTGTTGCTCGTATATGATTGGAGGGGTCACATTGGATCATTATGTGTATAATTTGATGGAGTGTCGACTAGTGAAAAAGGATTATTTATGTAATGTGATTATAAGTGTTCTCATGTTGAGGGGTTTATTGTATTTCTATCATGTTCACAAATTCCATTTGGGTAAGATCATTAACACAATAATCTACTCAATGGATGATGAAAATGATTCTAGGATGTTAGTGTGTATATGCATTTGGTTTTATCTAGTTTTGTGAAGAATACTATATTTAAAAATTTTATGTTCTATTAACAAAATTCAGAGGGTCAATGTTAAAATAATGGTTCAGTTTTTTGATCTTAGTTCATTCCAAATTGTCGGTATGTTAGTCCTCATAGAAAAGCATGATTGAAATTTTAATTAATTGAGGAACCTTCCATGAACTGAAACATATTGTTATGTCTAAACTACTGTGTTCTTTCATGGATGGTTTTAAGAGGCAATTGTGCGATGGGTATTGTGATAATGAAAAGAAATAATGTATTGGTGGGTATATTCAATAATTTTTATGGGATTCTTCCAGATGCTATATGACCGGTGACATTGTGTGGAGTTGGATACGGTGAGGTAAAAATTACATTGAGCTAGTTATTGGACCATGATATTTGTTATAGGAAATTACAATAGTAGTGGGCACCACCATTGTGTATAACTAGCATTTTTAGGTTTATATATATGGTGGTGAGTACTATTGTCTAGGTAATAGAGTAGTTGATTAGAATTTGGATGAGATTATTATATTGGATGTTGATAAAAATTAGATGTAGGTAAATGATAAGTTTACATAATAAGGTTTTAGATAGTTAGGCACAAATGAAAAATATTCTTATTAAAATAGAGAGGTATGGTACTGCATTAAAAATAGTCTTGGTAGTGATACTATGTGTTTTGATGAGTTCAAAATTTCAGAAATTTACCTAGAAGTGTAGCATTGTGGTAGTGTTAGTTAAAATGATTAGCACTGTGATTCTAGTGATAGAGAGTTTTCGAGTTTTGGAAATGGGTTATTGTCATATTATAACAATCATAACTTGTAGGTGGTTGGTGAATTTGAGTTTTTGGACTGAGTCTCATACTAGATATCTCATATAATTTCTAGTTGGTCTCTGAAATGCATGAAGACCTCCTCAAATAGGTAAAGGATTTATGAGAATTACCTTCATTGAATGCTTCAGTTTGAGGTGGGTGACTACATGTTCTTATTAGTGTTTGATGAGGTAGTGACAACATCATATTCATAGTTAATGGAAGTCAGTGTTGAGGTATGTGGAGTTGTTTAATACTAGGGAAAACATTGGTCATGTTTCTAGAGTTGTTCATCGATGAGGTTCGGTAATAATTATTTGTACATCACAAGGAAGATCTGTTGTGTAGTGGGGTGCTTATAAGATCTCATTACTTCCTTGAGGAATGAATCTATTTATATTTTTATTGAAATGTGTAGTACCCCTTGTAGGGCATGTTTTTTGGAGTATGAGACACGTTAGAAGTATTTTTGGGGGTTTGTTCCTCAGAATCTCAATACAGGATTAAACCTACCAAAAAATAATAATGGAGGCCCAGGGACAGGATTGTGAGGGTACATAAGCCAGTTGGTGGGATTAATGGTGGCCTCTCATGGTAGATAGGCCCACAGGCCAGTCAGTGAGCCTATAATGGTTCACTTTTCTTAGGCAAGAAACTATCAAATGGCCTCCTAGATGGTTTCTTATTATTGGAGGACCAAAAAATTTTCCCAGGTCCACCTCGGTTTACCTAACATTGGTTTTTTTGTTTCTTACTCTTCCAATAGTATCCCTCATGCCTCTCCCACTCTTTCCTTCACAAAGGAGGATATTCCTTGGTCCTTGGTCATTTTGAGTGACATTAGTGGTGATTTTAGGCTAGATCAAAGGCTATGGAAATTTACCCTCCCCATATTTATTTCTTTCACTGTCATAAGATATCCTTCCATTTATGTGTATTATGTGATATTTTAAGGTAATTTTTCTACATAATCATATTCTTTCTTATTAACTCAAAATAAAGTTGAATAATAGATGAGTGTACATCTATGAGGCTATTCTAAGTGGTTCTTAAACTAATCTGAATGTCTAAAATCATTTTTTAATTGGTGTTTGATGTGATTATTCTACAATTTCATATATTGTTCTAATTTAATTTAATACATTAGTTATTTAATTTATTCCATTAAATAGTCATTTTAATGTGTTAATATAATTATATAGAAGTTGGTTCCATGTGAATTCCTCTGGAAAAGGGTTCCCCTTAAATTAGTTATTTTGGATTAGTAAAAAGATATGGTTTGTTATGAAGAAGAAATAAGACTAGATATTGATTATTTTGTGAGTTAGAAAACTATATCTCTTTTTTAGGTTAATTAATGTTTTCTTACTAATTAAAGTGTCCAATATTTTAAATTGTAAAATATGGTATGTAGTTCAAAATTATTTTTTAAGGTGAAATTGTAAATTAATTACATATTCCTTCATTTTATATTCTTTGTTCATATACTCATGAAATCATGTAAAGTATGATTCCAGTTGAATGGTGTCATTAAAAATTATAACCTTTATGATGATAATTGTAAAAGGTAAATTGTAAAGTATTTTCATGATTTTCATATAAAATAATATTGAAATTAGAAAATCATGGAAAAATTCCTTGTATTTTGTTACTAGATAAGTGAAATTAAATAATATAAATTTTTATGAAGTTAAATTACTTATTGAAATAAGATAATTTAATAATAAACTGCTAATTTGTGAAAATTCCATCAATTCAGATTCCGTTCCAATGATTATGGATTCAAAATGCTTTGGATAAACACCTTGTATTTATTAATTTCAAAAGTGGTGAAGGATTTCACATGTTAGATCCCTATTTTTATGTAATGATATATTTAATGAGTTATATGATAAAATACTATTTCTTGAGAAATCCATATATTTTATGTGAGCCATTATTTTTTAGAATGATGTGGATAAGTTCAGTGGATTCTGTATGAGACTTAATTCATGATAATTCCATAGATTTTCATTAAGAATTAAATATGAGAGTTAATTATTTATAATCCCATGTATGAGGTCCATGAATTTAGTATGAAACCTAATACATGATATCTCTATTCATGTGTTTCGTGGATTCTCTATGATACCCAATACTTGATAATGAATTTAACAACACCCTTTGACTCAATTTTTGGACAATTAATTGTTAACTAGGATTTCTTGGAGATAGTCCATAAATTTATGTTGTTAATATTTATTGGGTTTGTGGTTAGGGACATCTAGAACTAGATGAATCTATTATACAATTAGGAATTTGTTCCTAAGTAGGACTTCATCCCCCAATGTGGTTTTTTCTAGTTTTCATTATCCATCTACATGCTTAGAGGCATCTAAAACTGGATAATGAAGGTACGACTTACCATAGATGTCAAAGTGGACCTTAAGCATCAATATTTTTTATTTATTTTTTATTTTTTATTTTTTATTATATATATATATATATATATTACATCCACATGTACCTGTATTTTATACTGGATTTATAGAGATATCATTGGTTCAAGACTACAGAGTTATACTTACATCTAACTAAATTCTTCTGTTGGTACCTAAGAAAACATCATGTTTGTGGGACTAGAGAAGGGAGTGATCCCAATAGTTTTTGTGTGTTTGGATATATAGTTTAGATAATGGGATTCTGGGACTCGATAGGACTCAAAACCATTTTTATGGTGTTTTCCATTTATTATCTCTTTCTCTTTTGGGTTTTCATGTATGTGATCCCCTACTAATGCGTGACTACCTGACATTCATGGAATCATATAATTTTTTATATGGAAAGAGTTTTGTAATATTTATCAGAACACTACTAAATTTTTGGTATTAAATTAATTATATAGTAATAGGAATTAATTTCTTTATCCATTTCCCTGATGATTTCACATTTATGTGTAGGTATTTTCCCCCAACCATACAACCTTATTCCCATGATTCTAGTCTCCAACCTCAAACATATATGGATATTTGCATGAGGTCATTTTTTGAACCATGATAATGCACCAATTTTAGTGATTATATCATAAAATGTCACACCTTCAATGGATTTTAATATTCTAGAAAAAAATACATTAGTTTATGTCAGCAACTAGTGATGAATTATTTATTTTTGATTGCATAGGATCAATTATATATATAGAGTGTCACTTTACACTTAATAGTTATAATATACACCTAAAATTACATTCTATTGAGAAAATATTGTATCATGATACTTTGAATGTGTATTTAACGCTGTTAAATAAAACTAAATAACACACGATAGATTCCAATGAATTTCATATATATTTGAAATATAAATTCAATGTTATAAATGTGGGAGAGATAAGTTCTATTTCCATAATATTAATTTATATTTAAAACCTATATACTAAATAAAAACAATTTTTACTCATCATTAATCTCCTCATTGTAACACTATAATAATAGGTCGAAATAGATACATAAATAATATATCACTTTTTTATGAAATTCTTATTTTAACATTGAATGAATTTTCATATTCATAGAGATATACGATTGTAATTTGAACACAATAATAATGCATTTAACACTATAAAAAACATTTAATATTCTCATTATAACTAAAAATATATTTAGAAACATTAAAAACAATTAAATCACTCAGAATAAACAAATTTCCCATTTTGAAACATTATGTTTTAGGATTACGTGTATAAAATAATATGATTTAAATCTATTTTAAAAATAGTATAAACCTTTTTATGAAGAGTTAACTTAGTTTCTATATAACAGATGTGTATTCATAAAACAATGAAATATATTAAACCATATAATATTAACATATAAAAATGAAAATATCAAAATACAAGAAATAAATAAATATTTTAAATTCTCATATTTTCAACAAATGGGCTAACTATGAGAGTCGGCCTATAATGAGGTTTGACATAACATGAGCTACCAAAAACATGAGAAAAAAATTACCATGAGGATAAACATACAATGACATACGAACACCCTGAGAAAATAACAAACCATGTGATGTTCAGTAAATTAGAAAAGTATCGAGTAAATGAGAGAATTACAGACCACATGAGCAATGCATTTACCACAAAAGAAAATGACATATTGCAAGAGTAAATCATCAAACATGAGTGTAAATTTATCTACCACATGTACCAACTACCATAATTTTTATTACTGATGATTTGTCAAAATGGTTAAAGGATGATTTTAGTTATAAAATGTGCATGAAATAACTTATAATGTGCTTGGATTATAACTTCTGAATGAGATATTATTTCACCAGGACCATGCTATACTACTACCTTCATTAAAAATGTGATTAAAATGTGAGACCTAAATTTATAATTATTCTTGTATGATATGAACATTATATAAATATAATCAATACTCTATATATTTTATGTTGAACTTATTATTATATGTTGTTTACCCTGTGTATGAGTAGTTGGAAATGTTGACAGTTCCCAAGTTATTTTGTTTTTGTGTTACAAAATGTAACAAATGGTAGGGTTTTTGTTTTTTATATCATTTAATAAGATATAATTTTGATAATTTGAATTTAAATTAATTTTCTTGTGTGTATTTTTTAATTCATTACTTGATCATGGGATAGAGATACTGATTGGTATCATGGTTTTTGGAACACATTTGGTGTAGTGTTTCTAAGATGAAGTGGTGTTATAAATTATATGAAATTATAGGAGTTGTAGATTTTTGAAATTGTATTATATTTTGGTTTCCAATGACCCTTGGCGGTTTATGTATATCCTAAGATTGAAAATGTTAAATTTTATATTTGATTTTTAATTAGACCATTATGTCATAGGGAGAGAGTGGAGTAGTGAGGCATGATTTATGTCACTCTTTTTACTTGTTATTTTAGAATGTGATATAAGGATAACCATGTAGTTAGTTGGCACCATGTTTGTGAGACTATGAAATGTGTGTATGATAATATAATCATCAATGGGTGATTCCATATGCAGAGTCATGGTGAGGTAAATATTGATATCATGATCCTCATGGGGGGTTATCTTATATAAAGCTAATAGTGTGGAAATATTCCTAGAGTAGGTTAGTGGTTAGGAATGATATATCAATTTTTTGTGTATGTAACCATTGAGTGGGTGGTTGTCTCAATAACTTAGAAGTTGTGTGTTTTAAAGTGGGTGAGGAAGTGTTTCTATGAGTTCTACTACATGTGAGTATTTATTTAATGGTCTATGCGTGAGATCCTTTTAGACATTGAGTTATAACTCAAGATAGTGGTGATTTGAAGGGTTGTGATGATCAAGGGATTCATGGGTGAGGGGATTTCCTAATAGTGTATCCAAATATATAATGAAATTCATGGGTATGTTCTCATGTTTTAAATTGATGCATGAGAAGTACCGTTAGTGTTCTATGAAGATTAGTGTGATTCCATGGTTTTTTGAAATTGTTGAGGGTGATTTTCTATTAAAGAAACTAATTTTCAATGGATGAAATTTAAAATAGAATAGGCAGCTGATGCTATATTTAGTAAAATGTTACCCGGTGGAGCTTCAGTTGGGATTCCATGATCAGGTTTAATGGGAGTATGAAACTATTGATTTTTATGATATCATAGGAGTACGAATGCATGGGGGATGCATTGTTTTGTTTTGCTAAGAGATTTGATATTATGGGATCATATGACTATTATTCCTAAATATTTTTTCGGTATTGTGTTATGGTTATACATAGTGCATTTTGGGAGTTCAATTGATGAGTAGTTATGTGTGTGATTATGAATTGTGTGGGTTTAATAAGAGGGATTTAGGAATGATATGATGGGGTTTTGGAAGAGAATTAGGATGTTCTGATAGTGAGGTAGGAGATAATTGATGGGTTGGGTCATGATGGTATAATTAATATGATCTTTACCCTTGTTATAGGTTATGATTATGGTCAGTGTGGCTCATGTGGGGTGGCATGTGGGTATTAATGATAGAATGTGTTTGGGTTAGAGCCCGAGATGTTGTTTCCATTTGACTATATAGTGTATTCTTCTCCATTGGGTTGTTAAGGGAGTGACTCCAATATTTGATGATATTTTGGATGTTACAATGGATGAAACTCCACGTATTCAAAGATTATATTATAGTTATTATTTCATCTTTTTGCACAATTATGATTAGAGTGTCAACATTTAGTCATAAAAAATTATAATTGACACAGTGTTGACCGTGGAATTTAGAGTTTTGTCTTGGTGAAGATAAGATTTGTGTAATACTTTTTTGGGGAATATGTTATCATTCATGTGTTCACAACACCTATTTGTGTGGGATCATGGATACAGTAAGATTTCTTGGTGTATGGTTGAAATGATTCTGGAATTCGAGTGTATATATGCAAATAATTTTATTAGATTTGATATAGAATACTAAATTTCGTGTTTGGATGTGCTATTGACTAAATTTTAAGCCATAGTATCATACTCAAGTAGTATTTTAGTGATATGAGTGGAATAAAAATTGATAGTACATTATTTCTCATGTAAAGGAATAAATAATGTTTTGATGTGTGATGGGTCAATGCATAGAGTGTCACCCGATGTTGGATTTGGACTATGGAGTGCACACATGGATGGTCTTGTGATTCCTTAAAGATTTGTGAATCATGATTTTGAGATATTATACACATTTTTGGTTATGGATGATCATTTTTGAGATGATTTATATAGAGGGTCTCTAACTAGTGATGTTAGATGTACATCGATGAGGTGATATGGGAATTTGATCAATCGAGTTAGTGGAATATGTTGTTTTTTTATTGGAAATTCCTATAATATGCAGAATTTTAGGGTAGATGTTTTATTTTTAGGTATATCTATATGATTGGGAGAACAAAATGTCGGGTGGTGGATCACTTTATGAGAACTGTGTATAAATTTTTAGATTGGTGGTTGATAACTGCTGGATATTTGTTAATAGTCGAGTGTTATAACATGGTTTGAGAGTGTTATAAACTTAGTGTTGATATTTCAACACAAATAATGAGGAAACGACTTTTGTTATAAATATTATCTTTACTGAGACTATGGGTTACAATGAGTTTTTTATTTAAGAATTCCACAGGATGGGTGGAATATAAGTAGAGTTGGATGAAATTATTGACTCATTGATGAAAATGTCAATGATATTCTAAGTAGTAGAGCAAGGATACTGTGGTTTTTGAAAGGCCATAACTTGTTGGAGTCTTTTGAATAGTCATTGTTGGATTGAGTCTCATCCACATGATCTTGTAGAGTCTTCAATTATTTTAGGAAATTCATGAAGACTTCCAAGATTTGATAAATCTTGTAAGACAATCCGCATCACTGAGATATTGAGATTGAGTTGGTTGACTGCATGTTCTCGAAGGTTTTGTTTAGGATGGGACACCATCATATTATGATGTAATAGAATATGGTTCCCAGTTATGTGGGTCTATTAAATATAGTTGAGAGTATTAGACAGGTGGTTAGAGTTTTTCACTGATTACTCTTGGTAATGATTGGGATTATTGCACAGGGAAGAGATTTCATATAGTGGGGAGGTGGTAAAATTCCACCCCTACTATAAGGAATGTATATAATAATTTTGTTTTGTAACTCATTTTGTAAACCTGGTAAATAATTTATTATGGAGTAGTGGAGGTGTCAAAAGTTGTTTTAGGGGACTGGGGCTCAGATTATCAAAGGTGAACCAAACCAGTATCTAAATAAGCTATAAGAGGTCCAGTGATTCATTAGTAATGGTCCATTAGACATTTGGTGATCGGAACGATGTTCCTTCATAGTTTATGGTCTCAGAGTCTAACATATGAACCATCATCGGTAGTTGGTGGCCTCTTAAATTGTTTTTAACTAGATTAATCTCCTTAACTTTACCTAATAACACCTCTATCTACCTGACTCATGTTTTTCATCAATCACCTAGTAGAATACCCTCATGCCTCTCTTAATGATTTCATCTCCAATGTTTGATCTCCCTTGATCGTAGTTCGTTTGTAGTACTATTTTTGTTAATTAAATGTTAGAGTTAAGGATATAGATCATTTTACTCCCCTTCTTCATTTTTTCTACTTTATTATGATATCCTTTTGTTTATGTTTAGTATGTTCTAATTTATTTATTTTTCATATATCATTGTTTCCTACCATTTTATATCATACCAAATACAAATATTCTTTGAGTAGACATTGATAAGGCTGAGGTAGGTGGTCCTTAAACTATTCAAATAGTCACACTTCCTTTCCCATGTTTTTTGTGGAGTGGTCATGCCATATTTTTCACTTTTGTTATAATATAATTGAATACTTTATTTGATTGTTTAAATTAGTTAAACAGTCACCATAGTGTGTTAATGAAATGGAATTGAATTCAATCCAATGTGGATTAGTTGGTTATTGTTTTCCAAGGAATCAATTATTTTAGGTTAGTAAATCAAGACGGTTTTTTATGAAGTAGAAAATGTTCCATGGTAATGATTATTTTTTGATTTTAAAAATCATGTTTATATTTTTATGTTAACAAGTTTTTTGTTATGAATTAAATACATGGAATTTTAAAATGGTTAATAGTGGTAAGTGGTTCGAAATTGTTGTGGAATGTGAAAACGTAAATTAATTCCATATTCTTTAATTTTATATGTGTAGATATTCTTCTAGAAAACTAATGTGATAGGTGATTCCAATTGAATGACATATTTATGAATGGGAACCAATAAGTTGATTAATTTAAATGGTTAATTAGAATTTCTTTTCATGATTTCTTATATGAAATAATAATAAAATGGTAATTACTCATTCAAATTCCTTATATTCATATACAGACCATGAGAAATTAAATAAGATCAATTGATATACGATCAAATGACTACATGAATTAGGTTAATTAAAATTATAAAATACTAATTATTGAGAATTACATCGTTAAAATACTTGAATTTGGCCATCCGATCAGTGAGAATTGATTTAGAATTCTGTGGTTAACCTCCTTGGATTTGGCCTTGGGCCTATTGGTGTAGGATTTCACATGTTGTTAACTATTGATATATGATGATAAATTCAAGTAATTAAATGATAAAATACTAATTCATGATAATTCCATGGATTAGAGGCATGTATTTGGTGTGAGACATGTTGTTTGAGAATTATATGGATGAACACCATGGATTCAATCTAAGACCCAATGATTTATAATTCCAAGGAAGAACACCTCATAATTAGTATAAGACCAAAAATTTTATAATTACATTCATGATTTACATATATTTTATATAGGTAATATTTTTGTATAATACCATGGATGGTCTCCTTGGATTTGTCCACAATCTTATTTATTATTAATTTTAAATTCTTTGGTTATTCTCTTTGGATTAAACCTATGCCAATTTACAAGGTAAATGATCAGGGAAACCCATAACTATTTAAAGTTGGAATAATATAATTTATTGTATATAGGGTAAGACTTGGCCCCCCTATGTGGTTTCATGCGGTTGGTAAAATCCCACTACATCCCTAGAGACATTCAAAACTGGTTAAAGTAGGCATAACTGACCTCTGGTGTCACTGCAAAGCCTGAGCATCATTATTGTTTATTTATCATTCATTATCTATTTTATTTATTTAACTTATATAAGAACTTATATTTGAGACTGTATTTTTAGGGAAATAATTGGTGGTTTCCTACTGATATGTATTGATGCCCTAGTCAAGCATCAGTTATTACATGAGAAAACATCCTATTTGTAGATCTTAACAAGTGCAAGAACCCAGTGACTGGTACAGAATTAGTTAGCTAGGATGGGTCATGGTAGTTTGGTACTGGTCTATGACTCATAACCATTTTGATGGAGTGTTTGTGTTCTTACCTCTCATTATTTTTGGTTTTTATGTATACGACCTTTTAGTAATGTGTGGCCACCTGATATGAATGGTTTAGAATAATTTTTTATATAACATGGGTTTTAAATACATATTGGAACTCTATAGGATGTTTGATTGCTACCTTATTTTAATGGGAATAGGATCTAAATTATTTATTTATTTTGAAAATGGTTTCATTGTGAAATGTAGGTATAGTCTACCAATCATACAACCTTAGACCCTCAGTGTTGGTTTGTTGGCTCTAGTGTATGGGGATACATGTATAAAGTCTTATGGTGAACTGGCCTAAGGGAACAATCCAGTGTCCTATGAACCAGGATGCCATGCCTTCAAAGAATTAGAATGTCCATGCTCAGGAATTCTGGTATAGTACATTACCAAGTTATGAAAATTATTATATTTTTATTTCAAAGAATGACTTTTATATATACAGTATCATATAACACTTGAGAGTAAATTTTTCTCAATAAAAGTGTATCAACATTACCCAATATTTTATAATAGTTCCTTGAATGAGTATTGATCACCTTTATATAAAACAAATGATTTTATCAACAGAAGCCAAGGATTCAGTTCTAAATTTTGAATAAAATTTCAGTATAATCAATGAGTGATAGATTATAGTTCCCCAAATATTATTGATATTCAATACCTGAATAGTAATTGAAACTAAATTTAATTCGTCATTATACATTTAATAATATCTCAATAGTCATAAGTAAAAAAGAAATACAATAAATTTCACATCATTTTTTTAATTTAAATATGAATTTGTATGAAATTTTCAAATACCTACAGATACGTGATATAAATTTCAATTATATCCAATAAAATAAAATACATTAATTAATCATTGAATATGTTCTTTAGCATAAAAAAATAATTTAGAAAATATAAAAATATTTTAAACACAAAAAATAAAATAATTTATATTTCCAAACATTATTTTGAAGGATTATGTGTGAAAAATTAAATATTTTAAATCTAATATAATTGCATTCTTAAACTTTTTTAAAAAAATTACATAGTTTCCATACAATTTATATTTCAATATAAAAAATGATATCAATTAAAACAAACTCTACTGACATACAGTAAATTAATGTATTAAAATAAAAAAAATGTTAGTCGGAGTAGATTACACAAGAGGAGAGGGGTTAATTGAGTAACTAAACTTTGTTTTTGTAGAAATTGTTTCTAAAAAGGTTCCCTCAAAGATTAAATACTTCCCAATTAATCAAGGTTATACTGTTATAAGCTTTTTACTATTTATATAACTTCTAGGTAGATTGATTAATTATCAGTAATATTTATTTGTGTTATTAATATTACTTTTGATGTTATTGTACTAAGACAAGTCAATTATAACATCTTTCCAAGACTAACTATCAAATTGAAATAAGATATTTTGGAATTATATTGTAATGCAATAAAACAGAGAAGACTAATTTAAGTAGTACATCGGATATGAAACCAGTGGTTAAGTCTCAATCCGAGTCCTAATCCACTTCGCTTGGTGATCACATACCACAAAGTAGTTTATATAAATAAAATTTTCTCTACACCCTGGATCAGTGATAACAATAGTACTCATACTCTCCATATCTCACAAGGACCTCTTCGACAGTTTTTGTGGGGACAAAAATACCATGCCACACATGGACCTCTTCTACACTTTTCAGTGGGTATACAAAAGAGAAAAGGAATGTTTGAGTAAGTATATCTTGTATCCTTTTGTTTAATGTAGGAGACAGAGTGTGTTGTTCAATAGGTACAAACTCTTATTGAATGGTAATAAATAGATACACAACAGAGTAGAAATTTGGAGATGGGTTTAGAGATGGTCTGAGTGTTTTTCTTTTTAGCTTTGGAATTCTGAGATGATGCAGATGTAGAGTTCGAGTCCTTATCTGTAAAATAGAGTGTCATGATTTATCTTGTGTTCTTCTTAAGGTTCAACAGAGTGAAGATGTTCTCTTAGCATCAAATATGCTTCGTGTATTCTTCGGCAGTGTCTAGTTGAATACAATGGTCCTTTGTTTTGAAAGTTATGTACTTCATTATCTTGCTCACGACCTTTCTTTTTTTGTTGTATCACACTCTATTATTCTTGGTCACACATCACTTTTATCTTGGAAATACATGGGTAATAGCTGACAGGTTACATGTGTTCTGCACCTCGTACCTCATACTGTCTGATGATATGTCCAGAAAGAAACATTAATTATGTCAGTGCTTTAAAATCATCAAATATGACTGTTAAAAATTAAATTAAAAAATGAATAAATAGTTAAATAAATTGTGTCACAGCTATTCATGGAAACAGTGTATCCTTAACACGATGTCTGGATTGATCACGGTGTCCCAGTGTCACAGTGTCTGCTTCACGATGTCTGCCTCACGGTGTATGCTTCACAGTGTCTTGTTCCACGGTGTCTTGCTTCCCTATGTCTTTTTCACAGTGTCTTCTTCACATTGTCTTTTTCATAGTGTCTACTTCACAGTGTCTGTTTCATGGTGTCTTGCTTCATGGTGTCTTGTTTACAGTGTCTGATTCATGATGTCTTGCATCACGATGTCTGCTTCACGGTGTGTTGCTTCAGGGTGTCTGCTTCACAGTGTCTTTCTTCAAGGTGTCTACTTTACTATTTGTTGCTTCACAGTGTCTGCTTCACAGTGTCTTGCTTCATGGTGTCTGCCTCACAGTGCTAGAAAGACATATCCAGTGGCAGACTCACAGTGTCTCAGAAATTTCCAAGTAATTGTGTTCATACTTAAGTAATGATGATAATAGAATGTATTAGTATTAAGCATTTTACAAAGAAGGTTTTCAGAGAGTAGATCAAAGATAGTATAAATTAATTAAACTAAATATAGAACAATTATCATCTTGAATGGTTCTTCTTAATGGATGAGAAAACATTAAATATAAATACACATAATTGGATATAATTTATAGGAGTTAACTAGGTTGAATAAGATTTGTGGTCATTAAAACATGATTAATACATGAAAAGTATAACAATATACCCCTTTTTGATGATCAAAAATCATGTAAGGTTGAAGTGTATAATAGATTAAACTATTGAGATAAATGGATAACATATAGAAATTTCCCCCCCTTTGGGATTATCAAAAAGGTGGAGTAATAGATTTCAATAAAGAACATTCCATTAAGAGTAAAAATGGTTCTGTACAAAAAAAAAAGATAAATACAAAAGAAAAAGAATCACCATAGAAAAGGAGTAACAATTTTCCATATTTAGGGGTTGTGCTTCCTTTTACTTTTAGAAGTAGTTGCAGAAGAGGAAGCCATGGGGCCAGAGGTCGAGGTAGAAGAAAGCATAGAGGTGGTTGATAAAGAGGGTAAAGGAAGACCGTAAAAGACTGAGGGATCCAAGGTATGAGTAGTAGAAGATCTTGGTAGTTGTTGACCAAGAATCACAAGACACATCTGACTTAGTTCTTGGCCGACAGACATGGTTGTTGAGTCTAGGGCAGAGGTGAAGATAGGTAGCCCAGGTTTGAGAGGTGAAGCTGCTGGAGAAAAAATGGTTGTACTCTGGAAATGAAGTTAGGGTTTCAGGAGATTGAGGAAATATTTAATGATCTCTCCACCATAATACTGGGATTTTTGAAAATCATCCTTGTTCTC
Source organism: Viscum album (assembly GCA_963277665.1). Classification (NCBI taxonomy): domain Eukaryota; kingdom Viridiplantae; phylum Streptophyta; class Magnoliopsida; order Santalales; family Viscaceae; genus Viscum; species Viscum album. The sequence continues at coordinate 961,386,299 of OY728133.1, read as the reverse complement.
CATAAACTTATACAAAAATAAAGTAAACTATGTGAGCTTCAGGACTTGGTTCTTGAAATCATGAGTCTTATGAGGAATCCACAGATTTTCTACAAGATACTTGAAATGGTTTTTCATATCATTCATGGAGATGATTCTGTTGAATTAGAAATCAACATTATTCTCAATATCTTGTTGATCATCATTAGAAATTTTGGAGTGGATTTATACTAGGTCAATAACACTCTCTCTGTTCTTGACCACTTCAGGTAAAGAATCCATACTGAAACCACTGAGTACATTCCGATGCTGTTCATTGACTACATTTTTTAGCAGATCACTGTCCAAGGAGGGTTTAGAGGATTGACCAGATGCTTTGACAGCTGTGGTATTAGATTTTAGTTGATTCAACACCTTTTTAAGACACCATGTATACTCATCAGTGAGTTTATTAATATTGGAAACAAGATCCTTCATTTCCTTCATAATTTGTCGGTTCCTTTCAGTTATATTTTCATATAAAAAACCAAGATAAGGTATAATATAAGACACACCAACCTGTGGGATTTGAGGAGCAACAGGTTCTACAAGAGGATCAAGACCCTTAGATCTCAAATGCAGCTCCCTCTTCATGTCTTGAACCACATTTCTTAGGGTATTATCATCATTACTGAGAAGCTTATTTTAAAATCATACTTCTTGAATCTCATGAAGCATCTTAGGTGGTATTTTCCAAATATTTTTCTCCTATAATAGTGAGGCATCTCTCTCAATTAAATATGTCACAGGATGAGGTTGGGTATTCATGAGTTTCTTAGCACCGGATATTAGGGTATCACTAAATTCCTTCAGATAATCCTTACTCACAAAAGATGGTTGTTCAGATAAGGGTTCAGGATTAGGGACTGGTACAGGCTCAAGTTTCTTCTAATGAGCAGTATTGGAGATTGGTTCAAACTGAAATAGAGAAGAAAGATCATGTCTTGTTGTTGTAACCTGATGAGAGTCATCCACATCATTGAAACTGTGAAACATATACTAAGTGACTACAAGACTTTAATCAATTAGATGTGGGGCTTTAATAGACTAAATATTTTGGGTTTCCTCCCCCTCAACAAATGCATCCTTCTCATGGCAGAGAGCCTTAGGAACATGGTCGAGTTCCATAGACTCAGTTCTAAGTTCCTCACTCATTTCCTGTCTAACCAGCTAAAAAGATTTCGCCATCTGTTATTCAGATGAATGTATGACATCTAGAATAGATTATTCTATAGGTAGTTCCTAAAGACTTACCTCTTAAAAAACAACTGGGTCCCCCACTATAGGTTCTTCCATGGTTTGTTTCTTAGATTCATTTACAACTGATTGTATTTCAGCCTCAGGTTAAATTTCCCGATTAACAGCTTCTTTGAGAGTAGGTACTTCTTCTTTTTGAAATTCAAGAGGAGAATTAGTCTGGTCTTCCTCAATAGTAACAGCTTCCAAAGGTGGCACTATAACCTCTTCTTTCTCCTCTTCACGATAAATGACAATCTCATCTAGTTCCCAACCAGGATAAAAAATGACTGTTGGTCTTGAGGGATAGTCCACATGATGGAATTTATCATAAACTCTATTATTTTCTTCCACCCATTCCCTTTTCCAATTATTCCATTTTATCGTCATTCTTTTGATAGTGGGTTTTGAGATACAGTACTCACTGTCATTAATTACTTCATAATTAGGACCAAAAATGAATTTGGAAAGATTAATAGATGAGACTAGCTGAGAGTAAAATAGAGAAGTTGACATGGATGTGACTTTGATCAACTCACAAATATGGTGAATGATATAATTGCACAGGTTGATATAACATGGGTTTTAAATACATATTGGAACTCTATAGGATGTTTGATTGCTACCTTATTTTAATGGGAGTAGGATCTAAATTATTTATTTATTTTGAAAATGGTTTCATTGTGAAATGTAGGTATAGTCTACAAATCATACAACCTTAGACCCTCAGTGTTGGTTTGTTGGATCTAGTGTATGGGGATACATGTATAAAGTCTTATGGTGAACTGGCCAAAGGGAACAATCCAGTGTCCTATGAACCAAGATGCCATGCCTTCAAAGAATTAGAATGTCCATGCTCAGGAATTACAGTATAGTACATTACCAAGTTGGACAATTATTATATTTTTATTTCAAAGAATGACTTTTATATATACAGTATCATATAACACTTGAGAGTAATATTTTCACAATAAAAGTGTATCAACATTACCCAATATTTTATAATAGTTCCCTGAATGAGTATTGATCACCTTTATATAAAACAAATGATTATATCAACAGAATCCAAGGATTCAGTTCTAAATTTTGAATAAAATTTCAGTATAATCAATGAGTGATAGATTATAGTTCCCCAAATATTATTGATATTCAAAACCTGAATACTAATTGAAACTAAATTTAATTCGTCATTATACATTTAATAATATCTCAATAGTAATATGTAAAAAAGAAATACAATAAATTTCACATCATTTTTTTTAATTTAAATATGAATTTGTATGAAATTTTCAAATACCTATAGATACGTGATATAAATTTCAATTATATCCAATAAAATAAAATTCATTAATTAAGCATTGAATATGTTCTTTAGCATAAAAAATTAATTTAGAAAATATAAAAATATTTTAAACACTAAAAATAAAATAATTTATATTTCCAAACATTATTTTGAAGGATTATGTGCGAAAAACTAAATATTTTAAATCTAATTTAAAAGCATTCTTAAACTTTTTTAAAAAAATTAAATAGTTTCCATACAATTTATATTTCAATATAAAAAATGAAATCAATTAAAACAAACTCTACTGACATACAATAAATTAATGTATTAAAATAAAAAAAATGTTAGTCGGAGTAGATTACTCAAGAGGAGAGAGGTTAATTGAGTAACTAAACTTTTTTTTGTAGAAATTGTTTCTAAAAAGGTTCCCTCAAAGATTAAATACTTCCCAATTAATCAAGGTTATACTGTTATAAGATTTTTACTATTTATATAACTTCTAGGTAGATTGATTTATTCTCAGTAATAATTATTTGTGTTATTAATATTACTTTTGATGTTATTTTACTAAGACAAGTCAATTATAACATCATTCCAAGACTAACTATCAAATTGAAATAAGATATTTTTGAATTATATTGTAATGCAATAAAACATGAAGACTAATTTAAGTAGTACATCGGATATGAAACCAGTGGTTAAGTCTCAATCCGAGTCCTAATCCACTTCGCTTGGTGATCACATACCACAAAGTAGTTTATATAAATAAAATTTCCTCCACACCCTGGATCAGTGATAAAAATAGTACTCAGACTTTCCGTATCTCACATGGACCTCTTCGACAGTTTTTGTGGGGACAAAAATACAATGCCACACATGGACCTCTTCTACACATTTCAGTGGGTATACAAAAGAGAAAAGGAATGTTTGAGTAAGTATATCTTGTATCCTTTAGTTTAATTTAGGAGACAAAGTGTGTTGTTCAATAGGTACAAACTCTTATCGAATGGTAATAAATAGATACGCAATAGATTAGAAATTTGGAGATGGGTTTAGAGATGGTCTGAGTGTTTTTCTTTGTAGCTTTGGACTTCTGAGATGATGCAGATGCAGAGTTCGAGTCCTTATCTGTAAAATATAGTGTCATGATTTATCTTGTGTTCTTCGTAAGGTTCAACAGAGTGAAGATGTTCTCTTAGCATCAAATATGCTTCGTGTATTCTTCAGCAGTGTCTATTTGCATACAATGGTCCTTTTTTTTGAATGTTATGTACTTCATTATCTTGCTCACGGCCTTTCTTTTTTTTTGTATCACACTCTATTATTCTTGGTCACACTTCACTTTTATCTTGGAAATACATGGGTAATAGCTGACAGGTTACATGTGTTCTGCACCTCGTACCTCATACTATCTGATGATATGTCCAGAAAGAAACATTAATTATGTCAGTGCTTTAAAATCATCAAATATGACTGTTAAAAATTAAATTAAAAAATTAATAAATAGTTAAATAAACTGTGTCACAGTTAGTCATGGGAACAGTGTATCCTTAACACGATGTCTATATTGATCACGGTGTCCCAGTGTCACAGTGTCTGCTTCACGATGTCTTCCTCACGGTGTATGCTTCAAAGTGTCCTGCTCCACGGTGTCTTTCTTCCCTATGTCTTTTTCACAGTGTCTGCTTCACATTGTCTTTTTCATAGTGTCTACTTCAAAGTGTCTGTTTCATGGTGTCTTCTTTCATGGTGTCTTGTTTACAGTGTCTGCTTCATGATGTCTTGCATCACGATGTCTGCTTCACGGTGTGTTGCTTCAGGGTATCTGCTTCACAGTGTCTTGCTTCACGGTGTCTGCTTTACTATTTGTTGCTTCACAGTGTCTGCTTCACAGTGTCTTGCTTCATGGTGTCTGCCTCACGGTGCTAGAAAGACATATCCAGTGGCAGACTCACAGTGTCTCAGAAATTTCCAAGTAATTGTGTTCATACTTAAGTAATGATGATAATAGATTGTATTAGTATTATGAATTTTACAAAGAAGGTATTCTGAGAGTAGATCAAAGATAGTATAAATTAATTAAACTAAATATAGAACAATTATCATCTTTCATGGTTCTTCTTAATGGATGAGAAAACATTAAATATAAATACACATGATTGGATATAATTTATAGGAGTTAACTAGGTTGAATAAGATTTGTGGTCATTAAAACATGATTAATACATGTGGAGTCTAACAATATACCCCTTTTTGATGATCAAAAATCATGTAAGGTTGAAGTGTATAATAGATTAAACTATTGAGATAAATGGATAACATATAGAACTTTCTCCCCCTTTGGGATTATCAAAAAGGTGGAGTAATAGATTTCAATAAAGAACATTCCATTAAGAGTAAAAATGGTTCTGTACAAAACAAAAGATAAATACAAAAGCAAAAGAATCCCCATAGAAAAGGAGAAACAATTTTTCATATTTAGGGGTTGTCCTTCCTTTTACTTTTAGAAGTAGTTGCAGAAGAGGAAGCCATGGGGCCAGAGGTCGAGGTAGAAGAAAGCATAGAGGTGGTTGATAAAGAGGGTAATGGAATACCGTCAAAGACTGAGGGATCCAAGGTATGAGTAGTAGAAGATCTTGGTAGTTGTTGACCAAGAATCACAGGCCACATCTGACTTAGTTCTTGGCCGACAGACATGGTGGTTGAGTCTAGGGCAGAGGTGAAGATAGGTAGCCCAGGTTTGAGAGGTGAAGCCGCTGGAGAAAAAATGGATGTACTGTGGAAATGAAGTTAGGGTTTCAGGAGTTTGAGGAAATATGTAATGATATCTCCACCATAATACTGGGATTTTTCAAAATCATCCTTGTTCTCCATAATCTTATACAAAAATAAAGTAAACTATGTGAGCTTCAGGACTTGGTTCTTGAAATCATGAGTCATATGAGGAATCCACAGATTTTCTACAAGATACTTGAAATGGTTTTTCATATCATTCATGGAGATGATTCTGTTGAATTAGAAATCAACATTATTCTCAATATCTTGTTGATCATCATTAGAAATTTTGGAGTGGATTTATACTAGGTCAATAACATTATCTCTGTTCTTGACAACTTCGGGTAAAGAATCTATACTGAAACCACTGAGTACATTCTGATGATGTTCATTGACTACGATTTTATAGTAGATCACTGTCCAAGGAGGGTTTAGAGGATTGACCAGATGCTTTGACAGCTGTGGTATGCGATTTTAGTTGATTCAACACCTTTTTAAGACACCATGTATACTCATCAGTGAGTTTATTAAGATTGGAAACAAGATCCTTCATTTCCTTCATAATTTGTTGGTTCCTTTCAGTTATCTTTTCATCTAAAAAACCAAGAAAATGTATAATATAAGACACACCAACCTGTGGGATTTGAGGAGCAACAGGTTCTACAGGAGGATCAAGACCCTTAGATCTCAAATGCATCTCCCTCTTCATGTCTTGAACCACATTTCTTAGGGTATTATCATCATTACTGAGAAGCTTATTTTAAAATCATACTTCTTGAATCTCATGAAGCAACTTAGGTTGTATTTTCCAAATATTTTTCTCCTATAATAGTGAGGCATCTCTCTCAATTTAATATGTCACAGGATGAGGTTGGGTATTCATGAGTTTCTTAGTTCCAGATATTAGGGTATCACTAAATTCCTTCAGATCATCCTTACTCACAAAAGATGGTTGTTCAGATAAGGGTTCAGGATTAGGGACTGGTACAGGCTCAAGTTTCTTCTAATGAGAAATATTGGAGATTGGTTCAAACTGAAATAGAGAAGAAAGATCATGTCTTGTTGTTGTAACCTGATGAGAGTCATCCACATCATTGAAACTGTGAAACATATACTAAGTGACTACAAGACTTGACTCAGTTAGATGTGGGGCTTTAATAGACTCAATATTTTGGGTTTCCTCCCCCTCAACAAATGCATCCTTCTCATGGCAGAGAGGCTTAGGAACATGGTCTAGTTACATAGACTCAGTTCTAAGTTCCTAATTCATTTCCTGTCTAACCAGCTAAAAATCTTTCTCCATCCGTTATTCAGATGAATGTATGACATCAAGAATAGATTATTCTATAGGGAGTTCCTAAAGACTTACCTCTTAAAAAACAACAGGGTCCCCCACTATAGTTTCTTCCATGGTTTGTTTCTTAGATTCATTGGTTATTATCTTTGGATTAAACCTATGCCAATTTACAAGGTAAATGATCAGGGAAACCCATAACTATTTAAAGTTGGAATAATATAATTTATTGTATATAGGGTAAGTCTTGGCCCCCCTATGTGGTTTCATGCGGTTGGTAAAATCCCACTACATCCCTAGAGACATTCAAAACTGGTTAAAGTAGGCATAACTGACCTCTGGTGTCACTGCAAAGCCTGAGCATCATTATTGTTTATTTATCATTCATTATCTATTTTATTTATTTAACTTATATAAGAACTTATATTTGAGACTGTATTTTTAGGGAAATAATTGGTGGTTTCCTACTGAGATGTATTGATTCCCTACTCAAGCATCAGTTATTACATGAGAAAACATCCTATTTGTAGATCATAACAAGTGCAAGAACCCAGTGACTGGTACATAATTAGTTAGCTAGGATGGGTCATGGTAGTTTGGTACTTGTCTATGACTCATAACCATTTTGATGGAGTGTTTGGGTTCTTACCTCTCATTATTTTTGGTTTTTATTTATATGACCTTTTAGTAATGTGTGGCCACCTGATATGAATGGTTTAGAATAATTTTTTATATAACATGGGTTTTAAATACATATTGGAACTCTATAGGATGTTTGATTGCTACCTTATTTTAATGGGAATAGGATCTAAATTATTTATTTATTTTGAAAATGGTTTCATTGTGAAATGTAGGTATATTCTACCAATCATACAACCTTAGACCCTTAGTGTTGGTTTGTTGGCTCTAGTGTATGGGGATACATGTATAAAGTCTTATGGTGAACTGGCCTAAGGGAACAATCTAGTGTCCTATGAACCAGGATGCCATGCCTTCAAAGAATTAGAATGTCCATGCTCAGGAATTCCGGTATAGTACATTACCAAGTTGTGACAATTATTATATTTTTATTTCAAAGAATGACTTTTATATATACAATATCATATTACACTTGAGAGTAAAATTTTCACAATAAAAGTGTATCAACATTACCCACTATTTTATAATAGTTCCTTGAATGAGTATTGATCACCTTTATATAAAACAAATGATTATATCAACAGAATCCAAGGATTCAATTCTAAATTTTGAATAAAATTTTAGTATAATCAATGAGTGATAGATTATAGTTCCCCAAATATTATTGATATTCAAAACTTGAATACTAATTGAAATTAAATTTAATTCGTCATTATACATTTAATAATATCTCAATAGTAATACGTAAAAAAGAAATACAATAAATTTCACATCATTTTTTTAATTTAAATATGAATTTTTATGAAATTTTCAAATACCTACAGATACGTGATATAAATTTCAATTATATCCAATAAAACAAAATACATTAATTAAGCATTGAATATGTTCTTTAGCATAAAAAATTAAATTAGAAAATATAAAAATATTTTAAACACTAAAAATAAAATAATTTATATTTCCAAACATTATTTTGAAGGATTATGTGTGAAAAATTAAATATTTTAAATCTAATATAAATGCATTCTTAAACTTTTTAAAAAAATTTACATAGTTTCCATACAATTTATATTTCAATATTAAATATGATATCAATTAAAACAAACTCTACTGACATACAGTAAATTAATGTATTAAAATAAAAAAAATGTTAGTCGGAGTAGATTACACAAGAGGAGAGGGGTTAATTGAGTAACTAAACTTTTTTTTGTAGAAATTGTTTCTAAAAAGGTTCCCTCAAAGATTAAATACTTCCCAATTAATCAAGGTTATACTGTTATAAGATTTTTACTATTTATATAACTTCTAGGTAGATTGATTAATTCTCAGTAATATTTATTTGTGTTATTAATATTACTTTTGATGTTATTTTACTAAGACAAGTCAATTATAACATCTTTCCAAGACTAACTATCAAATTGAAATAAGATATTTTTGAATTATATTGTAATGAAATAAAACAGAGAAGACTAATTTAAGTAGTACATCGGATATGAAACCAGTGGTTAAGTCTCTATCCGATTCCTAATCCACTTCGCTTGGTGATCACATACCACAAAGTAGTTTATATAAATAAAATTTTCTCCACACCCTGGAGCAGTGATAACAATAGTACTCAGACACTCCATATCTCACAAGGACCTCTTCGACAGTTTTTGTGGGGACAAAAATACCATGCCACACATGGACCTCTTCTACACTTTTCAGTGGGTATACAAAAGAGAAAAGGAATGTTTGAGTAAGTATATCTTGTATCCTTTTGTTTAATGTAGGAGACAGAGTGTGTTGTTCAATAGGTAAAAACTCTTATCGAATGGTAATAAATATATACACAACAGAGTAGAAATTTGTAGATGGGTTTAGAGATGGTCTGAGTGTTTTTATTTGTAGATTTGGACTTCTGAGATGATGCAGATGCAGAGTTCAAGTCCTTATCTGTAAAATAGAGTGTCATGATTTATCTTGTGTTCTTCGTAAGGTTCAACAGAGTGAAGATGTTCTCTTAGCATCAAATATTCTTCGTGTATTCTTCGGCAGTGTCTAGTTGCATACAATGGTCCTTTGTTTTGAAAGTTATGTACTTCATTATCTTGCTCACGACCTTTCTTTTTTTGTTGTATCACACTCTATTATTCTTGGTCACACATCACTTTTATCTTGGAAATACATGGGTAATAGCTGACAGGTTACATGTGTTCTGCACCTCGTACCTCATACTGTCTGATGATATGTCCAGAAAGAAACATTAATTATGTCAGTGCTTTAAAATCATCAAATATGACTGTTAAAAATTAATTTAAAAAATGAATAAATAGTTAAATAAATTGTGTCACAGTTAGTCATGGAAACAGTGTATCCTTAACACGATGTCTAGATTGATCACGGTGTCCCAGTGTCAAAGTGTCTGCTTCACGATGTCTGCCTCACGGTGTATGCTTCACAGTGTCTTGATCCACGGTGTCTTGCTTCCCTATGTCTTTTTCACAGTGTCTGCTTCACATTGTCTTTTTCATAGTGTCTACTTCACAGTGTCTGTTTCATGGTGTCTTGCTTCATGGTGTCTTCTTTACAGTGTCTGATTCATGATGTCTTGCATCACGATGTCTGCTTCACGGTGTGTTGCTTCAGGGTGTCTGCTTCACAGTGTCTTTCTTCAAGGTGTCTGCTTTACTATTTGTTGCTTCACAGTGTCTGCTTCACAGTGTCTTGCTTCATGGTGTCTGCCTCACGGTGCTAGAAAGACATATCCAGTGGCAGACTCACAGTGCCTCAGAAATTTCCAAGTAATTGTGTTCATACTTAAGTAATGATGATAATAGAATGTATTGGTGTTAAGCATTTTACAAAGAAGGTATTCAGAGAGTAGATCAAAGATAGTATAAATTAATTAAACTAAATATAGAACAATTATCATCTTGCATGGTTCTTCTTAATGGATGCGAAAACATTAAATATAAATACACATAATTGGATATAATTTATAGGAGTTAACTAGGTTGAATAAGATTTGTGGTCATTAAAACATGATTAATACATGAGGAGTCTAAAAATATACCGCTTTTTTATGATCAAAAATCATGTAAGGTTGAAGTGTATAATAGATTAAACTATTGAGATAAATGGATAACATATAGAAATTTCCCCCCATTTGGGATTATCAAAAAGGTGGAGTAATAGATTTCAATAAAGAACATTCCATTAAGAGTAAAAATGGTTCTGTACAAAACAAAAGATAAATACAAAAGAAAAAGAATCACCGTAGAAAAGGAGTAACAATTTTCCATCTTTAGGGGTTGTCCTTCCTTTTACTTTTAGAAGTAGTTGCAGAAGAGGAAGCCATGGGGCCAGAGGTCGAGGTAGAAGAAAGCATAGAGGTGGTTGATAAAGAGGGTAAAGGAAGACCATCAAAGACTGAGGGATCCAAGGTATGAGTAGTAGAAGATCTTGGTAGTTGTTGACCAAGAATCACAAGACACATCTGACTTAGTTCTTGGCCGACAGACATGGTGGTTGAGTCTAGGGCAGAGGTGAAGATAGGTAGCCCAGTTTTGAGAGGTGAAGCTGCTGGAGAAAAAATGGCTGTACTCTGGAAATGAAGTTAGGGTTTCATGAGTTTGAGGAAATATTTAATGATCTCTCCACCATAATACTGGGATTTTTGAAAATCATCCTTGTTCTCCATAAACTTATACACAAATAAAGTAAACTATGTGAGCTTCAGGACTTGGTTCTTGAAATCATGAGTCTTATGAGGAATCCACAGATTTTCTACAAGATACTTGAAATGGTTTTTCATATCATTCATGTAGATGATTCTGTTGAATTAGAAATCAACATTATTCTCAATATCTTGTTGATCATCATTAGAAATTTTGGAGTGGATTTATACTAGGTCAATAACACTATCTCTGTTCTTGACCACTTTAGGTAAAGAATCCATACTGAAACCACTGAGTACATTCTGATGCTGTTCATTGACTACATTTTTTAGCAGATCACTATCTAAGGAGGGTTTAGAGGATTGACCAGATGCTTTGACAGTTGTGGTATTAGATTTTAGTTGATTCAAAACCTTTTTAAGACACCATGTATACTCATCAGTGAGTTTATTAAGATTGGAAACAAGATCCTTCATTTCCTTCATAATTTGTTGGTTCCTTTAAGTTATCTTTTCATCTAAAAAACCAAGATAAGGTATAATATAAGACACACCAACCTGTGGGATTTGAGGAGCAATAGGTTCTACAAGAGGATCATGACCCTTAGATCTCAAATTCAGCTCCCTCTTCATGTCTTGAACCACATTTCTTAGGGTATTATCATCATTACTGAGAAGCTTATTTTAAAATCATACTTCATGAATCTCATGAAGCATCTTAGGTTGTATTTTCCAAATATTTTTCTCCTATAATAGTGATGCATCCCTCTCAATTAAATATGTCACAGGATGAGGTTGGGTATTCATGAGTTTCTTAGCTCCAGATATTAGGGTATCACTAAATTCCTTCAGATCATCCTTACTCAAAAAAGATGGTTGTTCAGATAAGGGTTCAGGATTAGGGACTGGTACAGGCTCAAGTTTCTTCTAATGAGAAATATTGGAGATTGGTTCAAACTGAAATAGAGAAGAAAGATCATGTCTTGTTGTTGTAACATGATGAGAGTCATCCACATCATTGAAACTGTGAAACATATACTAAGTGACTACAAGACTTGACTCAATTAGATGTGGGGCTTTAATAGACTCAATATTTTGGGTTTCCTCCCCCTCAAAAAATACATCCTTCTCATGGCAGAGAGGCTTAGGAACATGGTCTAGTTCCATAGACTCAGTTCCAAGTTCCGCACTCATTTCCTGTCTGACCAGCTAAAAAGATTTCTCCATCTGTTATTCAGATGAATGTATGACATCAAGAATAGATTATTCTATAGGGAGTTCCTAAAGACTTACCTCTTAAAAAACAACTGGGTCCCCCACTATAGGTTCTTCCATGGTTTGTTTCTTAGATTCGTTTACAACTGATTTTATTTCAGCCTCAGGTAATATTTCCCGATTAACAGCTTCATTGAGAGTAGGTACTTCTTCTTTTTGAAATTCAAGAGGAGAATTAGTCTGGTCTTCCTCAACAGTAACAGCTTCCCAAGGTGGCACTATAACCTCTTCTTTCTCCTCTTCTCGACAAACGACAATCTCATCTAGTTCCCAACCAGGATAAAAAATGACAGTTGGTCTTTAGGGATAGACCACATGATGGAATTTATCATAAACTCTATTATTTTCTTCCACCCATTCCATTTTCCAATTATTCCATTTTATCATCATTCTTTTGATAGTGTGTTTTGAGATACAGTTCTCACTGTCATTAATTACTTCATAATTAGGACCAAAAATGAATTTGGAAAGATTAATAGATGAGACTAACTGAGTGTAAAATAAGGAAGTTGACATGGATGTGACTTTGATCAACTCACAAATATGGTGAATGATATACTTGCACAGGTTGATATAACATGGGTTTTAAATACATATTGGAACTCTATAGGATGTTTGATTGCTACCTTATTTTAATGGGAATAGGATCTAAATTATTTATTTATTTTGAAAATGGTTTCATTGTGAAATGTAGGTATAGTCTACCAATCATACAACCTTAGACCCTCAGTGTTGGTTTGTTGGCTCTAGTGTATGGGGATACATGTATAAAGTCTTATGGTGAACTGGCCAAAGGGAACAATCCAGTGTCCTATGAACCAGGATGCCATGCCTTCAAAGAATTAGAATGTCCATGCTCAGGAATTCCGGTATAGTACATTACCAAGTTGTGACAATTATTATATTTTTATTTCAAATAATGACTTTTATATATACAGTATCATATAACACTTGAGAGTAATATTTTCACAATAAAAGTGTATCAACATTACCCAATATTTTATAATAGTTCCTTAAATGAGTATTGATCACCTTTATATAAAACAAATCATTATATCAACAGAAGCCAAGAATTCAGTTCTAAATTTTGAATAAAATTTCAGTATTATCAATGAGTGATAGATTATAGTTCCCCAAATATTATTGATATTCAAAACCTGAATACTAATTGAAACTAAATTTAATTCGTCATTATACATTTAATAATGTCTCAATAGTAATATGTAAAAAAGAAATACAATAAATTTCACATCATTTTTTTTAATTTAAATATGAATTTGTATGAAATTTTCAAATTCCTATAGATACGTGATATAAATTTCAATTATATCCAATAAAATAAAATTCATTAATTAAGCATTGAATATGTTCTTTAGCATAAAAAATTAATTTAGAAAATATAAAAATATTTTAAACACTAAAAATAAAATAATTTATATTTCCAAACATTATTTTGAAGGATTATGTGTGAAAAATTAAATATTTTAAATCTAATTTAAAAGAATTCTTAAACTTTTTAAAAAAATTTACATAGTTTCCATACAATTTATATTTCAATATAAAAAATGAAATCAATTAAAACAAACTCTATTGACAGACAATAAATTAATGTATTAAAATAAAAAAAATGTTAGTCGGAGTAGATTACTCAAGAGGAGAGGGGTTAATTGAGTAACTAAACTTTTTTTGTAGAAATTGTTTCTAAAAAGGTTCCCTCAAAGATTAAATACTTCCCAATTAATCAAGGTTATACTGTTATAATATTTTTACTATTTATATAACTTCTAGGTAGATTGATTAATTCACAGTAATATTTATTTGTGTTATTAATATTACTTTTGATGTTATTTTACTAAGACAAGTCAATTATAACATCTTTCCAAGACTAACTATCAAATTGAAATAAGATATTTTTGAATTATATTGTAATGCAATAAAACATGAAGACTAATTTAAGTAGTACATCGGATATGAAACCAGTGGTTAAGTCTCAATCCGAGTCCTAATCCACTTCGCTTGGTGATCACATACCACAAAGTAGTTTATATAAATAAAATTTCCTCCACACCCTAGATCAGTGATAAAAATAGTACTCAGACTCTCCATATCTCACAAGTACCTCTTCGACAGTTTTTGTGGGGACAAAAATAACATGCCACACATGGACCTCTTCTACACTTTTCAGTGGGTATACAAAAGAGAAAAGGAATGTTTGAGTAAGTATATCTTGTATCCTTTAGTTTAATGTAGGAGACAGAGTGTGTTGTTCAATAGGTACAAACTCTTATCGAATGGTAATAAATAGATACACAATAGAGTAGAAATTTGGAGATGGGTTTAGAGATGGTCTGAGTGTTTTTCTTTGTAGCTTTGGACTTCTGAGATGATACAGATGCAGAGTTCGAGTCCTTATCTGTAAAATAGAGTGTCATGATTTATCTTGTGTTCTTCGTAAGGTTCAACATAGTGAAGATGTTCTCTTAGCATCAAATATGCTTCGTGTATTCTTCAGCAGTGTCTATTTTCATACAATGGTCCTTTGTTTTGAAATTTATGTACTTCATTATCTTGCTCACGGCCTTTCTTTTTTTGTTGTATCACACTCTATTATTCTTGGTCACACTTCACTTTTATCTTGGAAATACACGGGTAATAGCTGACAGGTTACATGTGTTCTGCACCTCGTACCTCATACTGTCTGATGATATGTCCAGAAAGAAACATTAATTATGTCAGTCCTTTAAAATCATCAAATATGACTGTTAAAAATTAAATTAAAAAATGAATAAATAGTTAAATAAACTGTGTCACAGTTAGTCATGGAAACAGTGTATCCTTAACACGATGTCTAGATTGATCACGGTGTCCCAGTGTCACAGTGTCTGCTTCACGATGTCTGCCTCACGGTGTATGCTTCACAGTGTCTTGCTCCACGGTGTCTTTCTTCCCTATGTCTTTTTCACAGTGTCTGCTTCACATTGTCTTTTTCATAGTGTCTACTTCATAGTGTCTGTTTCATGGTGTCTTGCTTCATGGTGTCTTGTTTACAGTGTCTGCTTCATGATGTCTTGCATCACGATGTCTGCTTCACGGTGTGTTGCTTCAGGGTGTCTGCTTCACAGTGTCTTGCTTCACGGTGTCTGCTTTACTATTTGTTGCTTCACAGTGTCTGCTTCACAGTGTCTTGCTTCATGGTGTCTGCCTCACGGTGCTAGAAAGACATATCCAGTGGCAGACTCACAGTGTCTCAGAAATTTCCAAGTAATTGTGTTCATACTTAAGTAATGATGATAATAGAATGTATTAGTATTAAGCATTTTACAAAGACGGTATTCTGAGAGTAGATCAAAGATAGTATAAATTAATTAAACTAAATATAGAACAATTATCATCTTTCATGGTTCTTCTTAATGGATGAGAAAACATTAAATATAAATACACATGATTGGATATAATTTATAGGAGTTAACTAGGTTGAATAAGATTTGTGGTCATTAAAACATGATTAATACATGAGGAGTCTAACAATATACCCCTTTTTGATGATCAAAAATCATGTAAGGTTGAAGTGTATAATAGATTAAACTATTAAGATAAATGGATAACATATAGAACATTCTCCCCCTTTGGGATTATCAAAAAGGTGGAGTAATAGGTTTCAATAAAGAACATTCCATTAAGAGTAAAAATGGTTCTGTACAAATCAAAAGATAAATACAAAAGAAAAAGAATCCCCATAGAAAAGGAGTAACCATTATTCATATTTAGGGGTTGTCCTTCCTTTTACTTTTAGAAGTAGTTGCAGAAGAGGAAGATGTGGGGCCAGAGGTCGAGGTAGAAGAAAGCATAGAGGTGGTTGATAAAGAGGGTAAAGGAATACCGTCAAAGTCTGAGGGATCCAAGGTATGAGTAGTAGAAGATCTTGGTAGTTGTTGACCAAGAATCACAGGCCACATCTGACTTAGTTCTTGGCCGACAGACATGGTGGTTGAGTCTAGGGAAGAGGTGAAGATAGGTAGCCCAGGTTTGAGAGGTGAAGCCGCTGGAGAAAAAATGGTTGTACTGTGGAAATGAAGTTAGGGTTTCAGGAGTTTGAGGAAATATGTAATGATATCTCCACCATAATACTGGGATTTTTCAAAATCATCCCTGTTCTCCATAATCTTATACAAAAATAAAGTAAACTATGTGAGCTTCAGGACTTGGTTCTTGAAATCATGAGTCATATGAGGAATCCACAGATTTTCTACAAGATACTTGAAATGGTTTTTCATATCATTCATGGAGATGATTCTGTTGAATTAGAAATCAACATTATTCTCAATATCTTGTTGATCATCATTAGAAATTTTGGAGTGGATTTATACTAGGTCAACAACACTATCTCTGTTCTTGACCACTTCGGGTAAAGAATCCATACTGAAACCACTGAGTACATTCTGATGTTGTTCATTGACTACGATTTTTTAGTAGATCACTGTCCAAGGAGGGTTTAGAGGATTGACCAGATGCTTTGACAGCTGTGGTATGCGATTTTAGTTGATTCAACACCTTTTTAAGACACCATGTATACTCATCAGTGAGTTTATTAAGATTGGAAACAAGATCCTTCATTTCCTTCATAATTTGTTGGTTCCTTTCAGTTATCTTTTCATCTAAAAAACCAAGATAAGGTATAATATAAGACACACCAACCTGTGGGATTTGAGGAGCAACAGGTTCTACAGGAGGATCAAGACCCTTAGATCTCAAATGCAGCTCCCTCTTCATGTCTTGAACCACATTTCTTAGGGTATTATCATCATTACTGAGAAGATTATTTTAAAATCATACTTCTTGAATCTCATGAAGCATCTTAGGTTGTATTTTCCAAATATTTTTCTCCTATAATAGTGAGGCATCTCTCTCAATTAAATATGTCACAGGATGAGGTTGGGTATTCATGAGTTTATTAGCTCCAGATATTAGGGTATCACTAAATTCCTTCAGATCATCCTTACTCACAAAAGATGGTTGTTCAGATAAGGGTTCAGGATTAGGGACTGGTACATGCTCAAGTTTCTTCTAATGAGAAATATTGGAGATTGGTTCAAACTGAAATAGAGAAGAAAGATCATGTCTTGTTGTTGTAACCTGATGAGAGTCATCCACATCATTGAAATTGTGAAACTTATACTAAGTGACTACAAGACTTGACTCAGTTAGATGTGGGGCTTTAATAGACTCAATATTTTGGGTTTCCTCCCCCTCAACAAATCCATCCTTCTCATGTTAGAGAGGATTAGGAACATGGTCTAGTTCCATAGACTCAGTTCTAAGTTCCTCACTCATTTCCTGTCTAACCAGCTAAAAATCTTTCTCCATCCGTTATTCAGATGAATGTATGACATCAAGAATAGATTATTCTATAGGGAGTTCCTAAAGACATACCTCTTAAAAAACAACAGGGTCCCCCACTATAGGTTCTTCCATGGTTTGTTTCTTAGATTCGTTGACAACTGATTTTATTTCAGCCTCAGGTTAAATTTCCCGATTAACAGCATCTTTGAGAGTATGTACTTCTTCTTTTTGAAATTCAAGAGGAGAAGTAGTCTGGTCTTCCTCAATAGTAACAACTTCCCAAGGTGGCACTATAACCTCTTCTTTCTCCTCTTCACGATAAACGACAATCTCATCTAGTTCCCAACCAGGATAAAAAATGACTGTTGGTCTTGAGGGATAGTCCACATGATGGAATTTCTCATAAACTCTATTATTTTCTTCCACCCATTCCATTTTCCAATTATTCCATTTTATCGTCATTTTTTTGATAGTGGGTTTTGAGATAAAGTACTCACTGTCATTAATTACTTCATAATTAGGACCAAAAATGAATTTGGAAAGATGAATAGATAAGACTAGCTGAGTGTAAAATATAGAAGTTGACATGGATGTGACTTTGATCAACTCACAAATATGGTGAATGATATACTTGCACAGGTTGATATTATGCCCATTTTCCATAGGTGAATCAGAAACACATATTGAAATTTTAAAACAGCTAAATCACCTTTTCTCGGACTAACTAAATTCTGTAAAAACATGAACAGAAGCCTTGATTCTCCATCGAGTTCAATAAAAATGGGTCTCCTTTGGGTGCCATTTCTGGTTAAGGGTTTTTGTGCATCTTCTAAATCAAGGAATTTGGTTGAAGGTGGAGGTCCTCTCTGATAATCCACACAGATGCCTTCATGAGTTATCCTAAGGCATGCAGCCCATAACCACAAAGAGAATAAGCATATTTAGCCATTGAACAATCTTCATACAACATAAATGTCCCCAGAATCGAATGATAGTTGTACGTACTTGTAAAACTGTGCCACAAACCTAGGGTAGATGGGTCTATCTTCCTTCTAGAATGACACTAACCATCCTTATTATTCTAACACTTTCAAAACCAGAGACTTTCTATACAGAATCCATTTAGGGAAAATCACTTTCTCAGGTAAAACAATGTAGTTTACAATATTGGGATTTAAATGCCCTTTGGGTGTTAGATTAGGCACAATCTTCTTCTTCTTTGAGTTGCACTGATCAGGTGTCGATGATGACAGAAGTTTCAATCTTGGCCATCACTAAAGGTTTGAGCAAGAGAAGGGTCACAGGGATGAAGAAGGGTTCAAAATGAGTATGTAGCAGAATCCTCGATTAAATAATCTATTGCTACTTTCATTTTTTTATCATTTAGGAATACCAAACGTCACAAAAATAAAAACGCAGGATAATAAAAAAAGGTGAAAAAGATAAATAACGTGATACGATTTTAATGAAAAACAAAACGAATTTTTATGTTGAGACCTTGTTTGGTCATTATGGTGAGGTAGTAAATGAGCTTCACAGTGAGACCATGAACAAACAACTCAATGTGTGTTATTGTGAGATAGTAAACGTCAGACAGTAAGTACAAAAAACTAAATGTGAGACCATAAATATAAAAACATTATGGTGAGACAGTAAACATGAGAGACAGTAACTGATAAACTGTAAACATGAGACAGTAAAGTATAACAGAGTAAGATATCAAATAGTAAGACCTGAAACAATAATAATAAAGGTATCTATTTGATATTTATCATGCCTAGTTCATGTATGATGTAGTCTATTATTTCATAATTTAATAGTTCGGTGAAGATATCGTCAAGTTGATATTTAGTACCAATGAATTCCAAAGTGATATCAACTTTTTGATAATGATCCATCCAAAAGTGATGTCTTACATCAATGTGCTTTGTCCTAGAATGTGAAACTGGATTTTTTTAGATGTTAATAGCACTTCTGTTGTAACAATGCTTAGGTACATGTCAGAATTGATATCTGTAATCTAGTAATGTGTGTTTCATCCAAAAAATTTGTTCACAATAACTGCCAGCAGCTATGTATTCAGATTCTACAATAGACAATGCAAAAAAATTTGTTTCTTACTACACCATGATACATGTGACTTGCCTAAAAGGTGAAATGTTCTAGAGGTTCTTTTTCGATCTAACATACAACCAATGAATTCTGAATCCGAATAACTAACTAATTCAAATCATTGTCTTCTATGATAAAAAAAGTCCCAGATTGGGTGTATGTTTGAGGTATTTGAAATTTATCTTAATATCATTTAAATAATACTCCATAGGTTTTTCTTGAAAACGAGCACACATACGCACACTAAAAATAATGTAAGGACGAATAGCAGTTAAGTAAAGTAAACATCCAATCATTCCTCTATATGTGGTTTGATCAACAGATTTTCCATCTTCATCAATATCCCACTTACAAATGGTAATCATGGGAGTGTCATTAATTTTAGTGATATCCAATCCAAAAAGTTTTATAAGATATCTAGTATATTTACTTTGGGTTTAAAAAATTCCATCATTATTTGGAAAGATTTGAAATCCAAGAATGAATTTTAGTTCACCCATTAAACTCATTTCAAATTAGTTTTGTATAATTTTATAAAAATCAACACATAAATAATTATTCAAAGATCCAAAATTAATTTAATCTACATATATTTTAACAACCAAAACATCAATTGAATTTTTTTTATAAAAAGGGTAGGATCAATTATTCCTTTTGTAAAACATTTGGAAATAAGAAAAGTACCCAATCTCTCATACCAAGCTTTTGGAGTCTACTTCAAACCATATAAGGCTTATCATAGTTTAAAAATATGCTTTAGAAATTGATGGATTGAGAATCCATGGGGGTTTTCAACAAAAAAAACCTCGATTATATACCCATTTACGAATTCACTCATAACATCGATTTGATATTGTATGAAATTTAAATGTGTAGCATATGAAAGTAGAATTATGATGGGTTCTTATTTGGCTAGTAGTGCAATGGTCTCTTCATAGTCAATTCCTTCTTCCTAACTAAATCCTTGTGAAACTAATCTAGCCTTTTTTCTAACTATGTTACCATCTTCATCTACCTTATTTCTAAACACCAATTTAGTGCCATTGTTGAATGTATCCTTCGGTCTTTAAAAAAGTTTCCAAACTATCTTCCTTTCAAACTGATTATGTTCTTATTGCATAGCCATCCCCAAAAATTCATCATTTATAACATCATTAGTGTCTTTAGGTTCACATTGTGACAAAAATACTTGATGTTCAACCCCATTTCTATGAGAATCTCTAATTTGAGTACTTTTTTTCAATTTCTCTATCAATAGAATTCAAGCAATGGTTCTTAAGAGTTATAACAGTTCTAGAAAAAGAGGGACTAGTGATTTCAGGTTCATCAACATATTTAGGTTCATTGTGACTTGATTCTAGGGATTTTATAGAGTTTGATGTTTTCACAGATTCATTCATAGAAGAATTTGATGATTTTGAACTGAATTTAAGATATGATACATCATCCTTAAGATTCTCTAGGATGGTTTTAGGCTAATGTGAATATATTTCATCAAATTTGACATGAACAGATTCTTCCACACATTTAGTTCTTTTATTGAACACTCTATTATAGGCTTTCCTAGAAATGGAATATTCTAACAAGATACCTTCATCAATTTTGGATGAAAATATGTCAATATTATCTTTGGTATTAAGAATATAGATTGTGCAACCAAAAACATTGAAGTAGTTAACCTTGGGTTTTATATTGTTCCATAATTCGTAAGGTGTTCTCTTAATAATAGTTCTTATAAACACTCTATTTGTTATAAAGCATGTTGTAATTACAACATCAGCAAAAAAATAAATAGGTATTTCATATTAACTATGCATTGTTCTAGAAATCTCTTGCATGGTTATTTTTCTTCTCTCTATAACTACGTTCTGCTGAGGTGTTCTAGGGGAATAGAAATTGTGACTATAACCATTTTGTGAGAAAAAGGAATCAAACTATTGATTTTCAAACTCATGACCATGATCACTTCTTAATTATTTAATTATAAGTCCAGTAATATTTTCTACTATATTGGAATACATAGTAAAATTAGAGCAGGCCTCACTTTTGTAAGCCATAAAGAAGGTCCATGTATGTCTTCAAAAGTCATCAACATGACCATAAACATAGTGCTTCCCATTTCAACTAGAAACACTAGATGGTCCAAACAAATCCATGTGAACAAGTTCAAGAGGTTGAGTAGTTGACACTTCATTCATTGGTTTCATAGAAACATTGTGTTGTTTTCCCTTTTGATAGGTATTACACACTTTGTCATTTGGAAACTCATGTTTGTGTAAGTATTTAACCAGCCTTTTTCTAGATAGAATTATAAGGGAGTGAATATTACAGTGTCCTAGTCTCCTATGCTAGAGCCGAGATTCTTTATGAAATACACCTCATCATGAAGCATTTTGAGAATCTAAAGAATCTAAATTAACATAATAAACATTTTCATTTATTAATGCAAAAAATACTAATTCACCTTTAGAATTGAAGAAATTACTAGAATCATTTTCAAATCTAACATGAAATCCATCATCACATAATTTTGAGATACTAAGCATATTTTATTTTAAACCATCAGGAAAACATTACTTTAGAAATTAAAACTGAGTTAGAGATACTGATTTGTCCTAGGACAATTATCATTACCTTGGCATTATCACCAAGTGTTACATTTCCTCCATCTACTTTTATCAGGTTCTTGAACCATGACTAGTCTCTGGTAATGTGCCTGGAACAATTACTATCCATGTACCATAGGCTTTTGCAGGATCTCATTATGCACATTTCCTTCAAAAAGATTAGGCAAAAACAGATTTTTTTAGCCATACTTGTTTGGGACCAGTAATATTAGTAATAAGTGCTTTAGGAACCCATAATTTCCTCATAGGTTTTTTATAAGCATTGTGCCATGTATATGAAAAATAAAATGTATTTGTTCCATAAAATCATGAAACAGTAGAACATGTATCATGATTTGAATTAGTTGATTTCTGTCCAGAGTTTCGAGTAAAACTATATGCCCAAAATCATGAATCAATCATTGTTATACCAAGATTTCTTTTACCAGGTTGATAACCAATGTCATTTTATTATTTAGGGGCATTATGTTTTCTTATCATTTCGGTAAGGGTATTTTTTCCATTAGAAATCATTTTTAGGTCATTCTTTAATTTATCATTATACATTTTTAACTCATTCTTTTATTTAACTAGTTGATCATTTTTATCCTTTTCAGTAGTAAATTCATATTTAACATTCAAATTTAAAGCATGATGTTTCTTCAATGATTTATATTTGTATTTTAGTTCATTTCATGTCTATTCAAGCATGTTATAGTATTCAAACATTTCATCATTAGTCATTTTTTCAAAGTCACTTTCATCATTAGAATAGTATGAGTTATTTAAAGAATAGGCCAGTGTTACCTCAGATATGTTTGTCATAAAAAACATATTAGCTTTGTTAGCTTTTTCATCATGTGATTTCTATCAGTCTCTTGAACTATCCTAAAAAGCACTCCAGGTTGCCTTAATATCATTTTTATACATTATATACATTTCCTCGTATTTTTGGTACTTGGGCATTGAACAGTCAGCCTTTATATGTCCTTTGTGCATACATTCATAATAGAAAATCTCATCATCCTTGTCACTTCTTTTCCAGTCCATCTTCTGGTTTCCTTTTTGGTCATATTTTCCCTTGAAGTTTTGGTTTTTGAAAAAAGTTCTTCTTTTTGTAAAACAGTTTGAATCATCTAGCTAGTTGAGCCATCTCATCATCACTGTTAGATGAGGATTGTTCACTGGTGGAGCTTTCTACAGAAGATTCCAGTTTTCCATTGTCTTTGTGGTTAGAGGAGGTGGTCTTGAATATAATAGATTTCCTCTTTGGTTCATCCTCATCTTTATTGAATTTCAGCTCTTCCTCATACATCAGCAGTTTCCCAATGAGTACTTTTACAGATAGTTTTCTAATTTCACATGATTCTCTAATAGAGAAAGAGGTTCTCCTCCATCTGTCAGGTAGACATCTAAGGATTTCCATGATCTGTTCCTTGGAAATGACCTCTCTTCCAAGAGAAATAATTGTGTTGAAGATGTAGCTGAACCTAATATACATGCTAGAAATAGGCTCATTTGGTTTCATTTTAAATTTATCATATTTTATGTTATATGTATGAAGTCTCATTTATTTTACACTAGATGTTCTTTCTTGTGATACAGACAGGGTATCCCAAATTTCATGGGCAGTCTTACAAGTAGAAATTCTAATAACCTCATCATATCCTAAGGAACATTATAAATCATTCATATCATTGTAGTTGTAATTATAAGAAGTTTTGGTAGGTTCATCCCATGTGATTTTAACATTTGTATAAAATTTGTATTATCTATAATGGATGACCAAATTTCAAAACTCATAATCTTTAAATGCAGTTTCATTTTAATTTTCCATTGATTATAATTGGTTACATTAATGAATTGTAGTCTGTTTGTTGTAAAACCTTCCAATCTATTATCCTCAATAAATAATTACAATAAAAATCTAGATATTTATAATTAACAGAAATTAATAGTTCTTTGAAGTAAAACTACAATCACCGTTGATTATAATTACATAGAGTCCTAATAAACCTCCTCTGATACCAAATGTTGGTTGGAGTAGATTACTCAAGAGAGGAGGGGTGAATTGAGTAACAATAAAAATTTCTATAAAAAGTATTTCAAAAAAGGTTTCCCCAATGATTAAATATAGCCCAATTAATCATAGTTATATTTTTATTAGAGTTTGAATGCTTATATAACTTCTTATAAGATTGATTAAATCTCTGTAATATTTATTTGTTTTAATAATATTAAATTTGAAGTTATTCTACTAGGACAAGCCTGTTGTAACATCATTCCATGAATAACTATCAAAGTGAAATTAAGGATTTCTGAATAATATAGAAAAGAAATAAAAAAGAAGAAGACTAATTTAAGTAGTACAATGAATATGAAACAAGTGGTTTGGTCTCAAGTCGAGACCTAACACACTCCACATGGTGGTAACCTACCACCAAGTGGTTTATATAAATAATCATTGATCCACACCTAGGATCCGGGATAGCAACAGTACTCAGACTTTACAGATCACATATGGTCCTCTTCCATGGTTTTCGTGGGGACAAAAATATCAGGCCACATAGGGACCTCTTTCACACTTTTCAGTGGGTATACAGAAGAGTAATTGAAAGGTTTAGTAAGGATTTCTTGTATCCTCAAGTTTAATGAAGGAGACAGAGTGTTTTTTATAGGTACACACTCTACTATAATGGTAATAAATAGATACAAAATAGGTAAAAAAATATGTATATGGGTTTAGAGATGCTCTGAGTGTTTGTCGTAGCCGCTTTGGACTTCTAAGAAGAAGATGCTGCAGTGTTCAAGTCCTTGTCTGTAAAACAGAGTGTCATGATTCAGCTTGTTTTCTTCGTAAAGTTCAATAGAGCAATGATGTTCTCTGAGCTTTAAATATGCTTCGTTTTTTCTTCAGAATTATCGAGTTGCATGCAGTGGGCATTTCTTTTGAAACTCGCTCTATGTATGTTCTTCGTTATCATTCTCACAACCTTGCTTTTTGTTTTTTTATCACTCTCTATGAATCGTGGTCACACATCACTTTTATATTGGAAATACATGTGTTGGAGATGATAGGTTGCATGTATTCATCACCTCGTACCACTTACTATATGATTATATGTCTACAAAGAAACAATAATTATTCCAGTGCATTAAAATAATCAAATATGACTATTAGAAATTAAATATAATGACAAAAAAATAGTTTATAAAATGGTGTCATAGTAAGTCATGGAAAAAATGTATATTTCTCACGGTGTCTAGATTGATCATGGTATCTGAGTGTCACAGTGTCTGTTTCACGGTGTCTTTCTTCACAGTGTCTTGCTTCACGGTGTGTTGTTCATGGTGTCTGCTTCACGATGTCTTGTTCATGGTGTCTTGCATCACAGTGTCTTGCTTCACGGTGTCTTGTTCACAGTGTCTGCTTCACAGTGTCTTGCTCATGGTGTCTGGTTCACGGTGTCTGCTTCACGATGTCTTTCTTCACGGTGTCTTTCTTCACGGTGTCATGTTTATTGTGTCTTCTTCACGGTGTCTTGTTTCAGGGTGTATGCTTCACTGTGTCTTTCCTCATGGTCTCTTCTTCATGGTGTCTTGCTTCAGGGAGTCTTCATCAAGATGTATTGCATCACGTTTTCTACTTCACAGTGTCTTGTTTCACAGTTTTTGCCTCTCGGTTCCAGAAATACATAGCCAGTGGTTGACTCACGATGTCTCAGAATTTTCAATATAGCTGTGTTCATACTTAAGTAATGATGATAATAGAGTGCATTATTCTTAATCATTTTTCAAATATGGTATTATGAGAGTAGATCAAATATGGTATAAAGTAAGTAAACTGAATATAGAACAACTATGATATTGCATGGCTCTTCTTAAAGCATGAAGAAACATAAAACATAGATAAACATGATTGGATATAATTTATAGGTGTCAAATAGTTTGAATAAGATTTCTGATCATTAAAAAAGGATTAATACATGAGGATTCCAATAAAAAACATTCCAATCTATAATTCTCTAAATTTTAATCAAATTCATCAAACATGAGAGGTTGCACAGACTGAGGTTTAACATGTTATGATGTGCCGAACAAATGATTAAACAACATAATATGAGGATCAACTTACCATAAGGCATTAACCACATGAAAAAATTTCTGAATGTGTGGTCCCGACATTCTGTGAAAAACGTTGACAACATGAGAAAATGATGGACTACATGATATAATCACCAAATAGAAACATAAATGACTAGCTGAATGAGATAAAAATTATTTGATATTTTAAATTCATCAAACACATATACAAAATACCATGGGGATATTCAGGTGAATTTATGATAGTGAAGCTTCCATAATACTAAGTGGTTGTGTGGTAATTCATGTGACCATAAGAGTTCATGTGATCATAATAAATCAATTAACCATAGATAATATTACATAGAGAAAAATTCATAATTCAATAGCTTGATCTTATTGTATACCGAATATACCATATAAGAAAAAACAAAGTGAATAAGTAAATAATTAATAAATTTACAATTATATGATCAATGAAATTATAATTCACATATTTAAAGAAAATATTGTAATGTCAAAAACACAAATAAAGTATTTATTTCCATGACTCTCTAAAACATTCTCCCTTTTTTATAATTCAAAGAACAAAATATATCGATTTCAAAAAAGCATAAAAAGTTTATGAATTTTTCAAAAACATTACATATTTTAAAAAAATGTTCATTTATTTTAAAAATAATACACCTCACCATTTTTAAATACATAAAAAAAATATTTCTATCATAAAAAAAATTAAGATATAGGAATCAAATATTTCCCAAAAAATATACATCATTCAATAAACATGTGCATATGATACAAAAATAACATCATATTATTGGTTTATCTCTCACAAATTATGTAATAATACAATAAGATATTAAAATACACCTCTACCCATTATAAAAAATTTTCTATTAAAAAATGATAAACATAACTAGTTTATTCTAGATACTACTTTAAGGAACAATGGAAAATAGTTAATATATACCATGCATTTATAAATTATTTTTAATGAATTACATAAAAATTTATTAATTTCTTTCTATTAAACCAAAATATAAAATCATGATATCATTCCCACCGTTCAAATGAAATGTAAATAAAATTTACTTTTCATCATAAAAAAGGAATATGATGTTTAAAAAATTATATAATTGATATAAAATAATAAAGATACTTACTTCCAAATCAAGACCATATTAGGTCAACTTGGATATGGAAATGATTTATTAGGAACACATGGTGATTAAGGGTTACTCTTATTAACTGTAAAATAGTATTTAGAAATATAATACATTGTGTTACAAAATGATTGAAATAAATATAATGTGTAATTAGAAGCATAATGTCTAAATAATTGATGTCTAAAGCATTGAAAAGAAGAAATAACATTATCTTATCCTTATAAAAATATTTTGTACAATATATAAGTTAACTCTCATCAAAAACATCAAAATTTATTTTTGTTTATTATTTAGAAATTTTTTGTAATCTCTAGAAATCGTCAAATGTTTGACATACAATAGTAAAAAAATTTCACATTTCTAATGATAATTTAATTTCAACACTATGTTTCACATTTTTATTTTGAACAAATTCACGATCCTCGTAAAATTTCTCTACACTACTAGAATTAGAGTTTTTCAATATAAAAATATATTTTTAAATAAATAAAATTTACCTTCCATTATAATAATAATATTTTTTCTTTGTCATACTAAAAAATTGAATATTTTATATTTTCATTTTCCAAAAGTAATAAATTTTTCTTTTTTAATATCCTTTTGATAACCATTAGTCAAGTATTCATAATTTATTATCACGAAATTTAATTTCCTTATGAAATTCACCACATAATTCAATTAACTATTAATCATTAGTTTTATCACAGTGAGATTTATAAGTGGATTAAGAATCAAAATCATAATTAATCTCTATGTCCATAATAATCATTACATAATTATAGAACTTTTATAATATTATTTTAAATTATTTAACGTGTCTGATTTATTATGGGAGAATTTATTATTATTATATTAACCTAAAAGTGAACAATTACTTATTTACTTTTCACTTGAAAATTCTTCATTGGATTTCTATACATTAGTGAAACTCCATCCACCAATAAGTGATTTCTTATTTTACTTATTGTCCTTATTATATACTTCTATATACGATTTTAAAATCAAACACTCTTATTTAAATGTCCAAATTTCCTAGAATTACATCATATAATATAATATTTTCACTATTTTTTATTTCTCATTATGTGCTTCTTTTATCTCATAATTTTCCCTTCATGTATTTTAATATATTTTTTTAATTATGAGTCATCAAATGAATTTTGAATATTGATTTAGAAAACAATATTCCACTTATACTAGAGAATATGAAAAATCCCTATTATAGTTAGAAAAATATTTTTAATTAATACCAACTCCCTTTCTTCTATCGTGATCTTAACATTTAGTTTTCTTCAACTGAAGCTTGTTTTCTAAGAGTGATCCAAGAAACCCATCCAAATACTACTAAAAATTTACTTAGTTTATTCAAAATAAAACAAAATTAAATCTAATTTCTTTGGTAAGGGTTGAATT
The DNA here is from genome assembly GCA_963277665.1 of Viscum album. NCBI lineage: Eukaryota > Viridiplantae > Streptophyta > Magnoliopsida > Santalales > Viscaceae > Viscum > Viscum album. Next base: position 961,357,396 of record OY728133.1, on the reverse strand, counting down.
ATTCATTAAATAATAAATTCATTATTCATTGTTTCAATATATGTCACCATGTTATTGAAAGTATTTTTTATTCTATTTAACCTATCAATAAATTATTCACGATCAGATATTTAAAATTAAATAAATTCATCCTTGTGAATCGCATGATTACCTTTTTTTCAATTTTAATTATCCATTATCTGTGACATTTAATGTCATAAGTTTTCAGAAGAATTTTTATATATGATATATAACTATAAAAATTTTAACTAATTTTACAACTAATAAATTATTGACCATGCAATTTGAGAAAAAAATTAGCATCCTTACCAGTTTATATATTAGTATAAACTTTATAAAATTTATAATATTTACCCACGATTATCTAATAAAAGTGAATATATTCATTAAAATGCATTTAATCTATCTTTCTAGTAACTGTAATCACTTTTGTAGATATAAAGTGTCCTTAAATTATTAAATTTTTTAAATTATTTACATTTTATTAATGAAAATGGTCATTCCTTAATTTTTTTAATGACTAGGATAGAGGTCATATAGAAAAATAATAATTTTAAATAATTATCAACCAATAAAAAATTATCCTTATATTTTAGCGCTCTTATATATAGATTTAGTTCCAGAAGAGGTGGAGAAAATCAATATGGTGTTAAATTTATATTTTTTAAATATTAAATTTATTAAAAGTAATTTAATAATTTTTTTGATTAAAATTATTAAAAAGCTATTTCCTTAAAAAGTAAGAATATTTAATGTGCCAAGTGTGAATATAGATATTTAATGTGATTAAAATAACTATATTTTATAGTATCTCTGATCTAAATTATCTTACATATAGTATTTATAGCCCATCCAATTGATTAAGGCTCCCACTAAAATATAATTGACTATTTTATAATGGAACATCCTAAAGAAACACCTTCAAAATTGGTTCAATCCAAACCCATAGCTCAAGATAGGAGATACGCTAGATACCCCAAACATAAACACTAATAATTTCATGATATTAGAAATAACCTATGATTTTTCAAATCAAGCAGCCTAAACCTACGTAATTTTCCAATTGGATCAATTAGATAAAATGAAATAAATTTTATTTTTTTATTATAATCGAAAAATGATTTGTAATGGTTGTATAACCCAAGAGTAGTTATATTTAGTATAGAAAACTCATATAATAATACATAAAATTATAATAATAATAAAATACACTAGATTAATACAGATTGATAGACTAGTGTAGAATAGTTATTCTTGGACCTTCAGTGTATTTAAATGATCATGTTCTGGTATTTCAGATGTATAATTTAGAAAACAATGATGAATCATTGATTTTGATTTCATAGGATCACTTTTATTTTACCAATATTACACAACACAAGAGATTTTAAAATTTCACATAAAAAGTGCAACATATCAAAACAATATCATTTCATAATTCCTTCAATCTGTCATGATCCCATTTAAATAAAACTAATAAATATATCAATAGTAGGCAAGGAATCAATATGATATTTCAAATAATAAGTGAAAAATATTGGAGATAGTGAGAGAAAAATTATAATTCCATAAAAATCGTTTATATTAAAAATGTGAATACTAGTTTACAACAAATTTTATTTCACCATTAAATTAGTTAAAATATCATTATAATAATGTCACAACCCGTCCTCGGGACCAGTGTCGTGACTACCCCAAGCCTGCCTTCCATAGGTAGGGGCTAGTGACTACAACAAAGGCATTAATCCTTAACCCAAGAAGGTATTGCCTTTATAATAAGTATTCACACACAATCAGAGTACACAACTGAAAGAAAAACACCAAGTAAAACGGAAGAAAAAGGTAGTGCTGAAGGTAAGTGTGCTATATACAAACCCAGCAAAACAACAAGAATAAGTACCAACAAAATAGGGAAAAAAACTCAGGGATTGTCCACTAGGGAATCATACCTGAAGGGTAGGTACATATCTTGAAAAACTCATCCCTGAGGTACGTCCCGTCTAGTCCAGCTCCGAGAAGCCTCCCATCCGTCACACTCAGCCTCAATCCCTACTAATCGTTGTCTGCACAGAACACAAAAATGTGCGGGTGATGCCCGTGTAGGGGTGAGTATAAGAATACTCAGTAGGGGACCCCAAGAACCCCGAGGATCTCCCAGAATCCACTATAGATAAACCACATTATAAATACACAATAACAAATTATCAACCATCCTTAGGTATATGCTAATAAATATACCTAAGTTATCAATCACAAACCTGATCCAACTCTTGAGATCAACCACAATCCGTTCCACAAGTGTAGAAACACACCAAAATGAAATTACAAAACATGGTGTATCCCATAGGTACAACTCACAAATGAAAGACACTTTGGATTCACCACAACACAACCACAAAGAAACATCCACAAAGAAACATCCACCATTACATAGGTATATTCCAGTACTTATACCTAAGTCGTCAAGAGTACGCATCTCATACATGAGGTAAACACAAAGGTAATGACTCAACTCACACCAGGTATACAAAATTTAAAATAGAGTAATAGATGATTAGTTATAGCCACTGAATCATCTTTTAGTGTCGAATGGCAGATATCTATAGAAACCTAAAATAGTAGTCAGTCGAAGTTTTGGATCTTAGGTTGGATATCAGTACAAAAGTTGTCATTGTCGAACCCATGGAGGATCTAGGTATAGTCTCATCACTGTCGAACCCGTGGAGGATCCTGGTCCAGTCTCATCACTGTAGAACCCACGAAGGATCCAGGTCGAGTCTCGTCACTGTCAAGCCCAAATAGGATCCATGTCTAGTCTCGTCATTTTCGAACCCACATAGTATCCAGGTCTAGTCTCATCATTGTCGAACCAACAAGGGATGTAGGTCCAGTCTCATCCCTGTGGAACCCACATAGGATCCTGGTTTAGTCTCATCACTGTCGATCCCGTGGAGGATCCAGGTTCAGTCTCATCAATGTTGAACAGACAGAGGATCCAGGTCCAATACGAGTGATTCTGGGAGGGGCCACTCCTCGAGCCAATTGTAGATAAATAAACTACCACAAAGTCTCGTTTTGATGTATCTCTTAGTTCTTTCTCATCATAAAGAACCCAATGTGACAAATGGCGCGTAAATCAGATGCCCAGTCAGTTCGTTATTGGCTTTTATGTTCTAGGGGCCCAGTTGGTTTTTAGGGTCAAACCAATCCATTAATACCCTAACTACATCCAAACCTCAAGTGGTATATGACAAATTAACCGTCTCACTCTAAGATTTCTGTCTCCACAGACGGTTTGTCGATAGGACACCCGTAGCCCGGGTTATGGGCAAATAGGCATATTCGGGTCTGATGGGTCTGGGTTTGGTCCAACCTAGTAGGACCGACCAGACCTGACCTGGAGCTAGAAAAGGGTCTGACATTGTTCTAAAGGGTGGCCCAGTCCGAAGGGGTGGCCCCGCCCAATGGTACGGCCTGGACCGTGGGGGCGGCCCGTCGCGAAGGCAGCCCAACCCGAAGGGTGGCCTGGCCCGATGGGGTGGCATGTCCCAGCGGCCCGTGTGGCTTGGTCTACGTGGCCTGGCTCAGTTGGACTCGGTCCTACACCACCGGCATGGCAGGACGACACCACTATCCTCCACCAATTCCCGCCTTGGTCACGGCCTCCTGCTACCCTCCGCACGGCATGACGGCGCCACACCCCTCTGTTGCGGCCCGTCGTGGCCGCGACTCTCCTCTGCATAGTGAGGCGGTGCTGCAACCTCTTGGTGACTTGGCGGGGATTGCGCAGCCAGTTTCTTTCATGGTCATCCCTTCGCCAACTACCGTTGTATTCCTCTGTTTGTTCCTCCATCCTCAACAAACACGATCAATCAAAGGGGGAGGGTTGGTCATGTTGGTGCGGTCTGAACCTCCCCATGTTATGTTGTTAACATTCAACATAACGAATACCAAAATAATAACAACATAGAACGGGAACAAAGAAACTCAAATCCCCTACCTCATTTTTTTCGACCATTGATGATTTTGAAAAAAGAGAGGACATTGATTCGTTGGCGGTGAGAAGCGTCCGGGGTTGGAGTCCGAGGAAGAAGTGCCATTGTCCTTCATCGCGGTCGGCTCCTTCTCCATAGGAGTGGTATAATATCGAGAAAGGTGTTTGTCATTCTTCACTGGTGATGAAGAAAAGTTATTCACATTCTTCAGTGGAGAGCTCTTCTCCCCCTCAAATCTCCTTAATAATCCCTTTTAAAAGATTATGGATACCTCCAAAAGAAAAATAATAAAGTACGACACCTTATAAATTTTTTGAATAATGAATTCAAAAGAATTTGAAATAAATGAAATCATTCACTTAATTAATGGGTGGAGATTTGGCCAAATTTAATAGTGGGGAAGTTCAAGGGTTTCACACATAAGTGGGGGCTCCAAGGGTTTCATCACCCGAGATTTCCCACCAAAGGATAACCTCCCAAGAGAGGTTATATATGGGTGGGCCCCACCTCGATATCCTCTCATGGGAGGTTATGGTCTTGTAGCCCCCACTACTAACATCATTTTGGATATTTTAAACAGCACCAGTAAAAATATATTTAACACTTTATTTTTATTCAACATAATAAAAAACTCCGAAATCTAACATCCACTATCATTAAAACACACTGCGGTGCAAGTCTCACTAATCAATCATCGACACTACGAGTTCAAAGTTAACCTCAGATTTCAGTTCCAAGCAACAGTTCAAAAGTTATGAAATCTCGCTCACATTTTTACTGAACGTGCCTGAGAAAATCTTCAATAATTGATTTCGAGCATACCGGGCCATGGAATCAAGCACTCTCAGAAACTACGGACTCCTAAAATTCACATGTATTTAAAAAAACATTCCACGGGAAATCCAGATATTTAAATTCTCCCCACCTCAGGGATTTACGTCCCCATAAGCTACAACTCAATCTATGGTAAAAAATTTGCATACTGAGTAAGAATATGAGCCTACCACTCCCATGTTCTCTCGTGAAGGTTCCAGTGCTCCCAACGAATGCGCACCAGAGGTATCAACCATCCACATAGGAACCGCTCATTTCGATCCTCCATCTCCACTGGGACCTCTGTGAAAGTCTCCCCATCATCAATTTCCCACTCCCTGTGATCGATGATGTGAGAAGGTTCTCTCATATAACTTCTTAGCTGAGATACATGGAAGACTTCGTGCACCCGATGAAACTGAGGTGGAAGAGCCAGGTGGTAATCCACCTTTCCTACTCTACTGAGGACCTGGAATGGTCCAATGAATCGTGGAGATAACTTGCCGCCTAATCCAAATTTCTATAGACCTTATTGAGGTGAGACTCGTAGGAAGACGTGGTCACCTTCCTCAAATTCTAGAGGCCTCCGTCTCCTATCAACATAGGACTTCTGCCTGCTCGGTGTAGTCTTTATCCCATCGTGAATGATCTTAACCTTCTCTATCATAGCATGCACCATCTCTGGTCCCATATGTGCTGACTCCCCAGAGTCAGTCTAGCACAAATGCGATATGTAAGGTCGGCCGTATAGTGCATCGAAAGGTTCCATCCCGATGGTGGAATGGTTTTTGTTGTTATATGAAAACTCTAACAAGGGTAAATGATCCTCAAAGCTGTGACAGAAGTTGAGGACACAATCATGGATCATGTCCTCGAGGGTTTTGATGGTCCGCTCGGTCTGACCACTTATGTCAACCCTGCTTTTATTACAAACTTAAACATCATTTATTACACAAAACATCACTTTATACAACAAATAAGATAGAGAGGTTTGTATTCTTTCGGGATTAGGGCCATTACACAAAAACCTAAAACATGAAATACAAAATCGTTATTGAAAACTTCCTTTACATGACCACTACATTCCCTCATACTTTGCGTTGCATGTGATAACCTGAGAACATGCATAAGAAAAGGGTGAGCTATAAAACCAAGTAAGGGATTACACATAGAATAACATGAGGAGTAAATTACATGACAGAAAATATGAATAACAATAGAGCACAACAGAAACATGAACATAATGGAATGATAAAGAATGATAATCATAACATGGGAATGTGGCAACAACACTTAACATGGAATTAGCACGAGACAAGGCTCATTACACATGGAGAATGAGTAAATCCTCATAGCACATATAGCATGAGTAAACCATTGTTGTACGTGAATTAGAATGAGTAAACACTCATTTCACATGAAGTATCATGATACTATACTTTATCCAATGCATTGAAGTGCTATAAGGGCGCACCCTTTATAAACATTTCATTTCATGCATAAATGTGCCACATGGATCATAAAACACAGATTCATAAAATGTAATCATTTATTCCATGATAAAGGAATGAGGAATTAATACATGAAACTTTATAATAAATAAGTAAATGTTCATAAAGGTGAATACCCTTGATGGAGAAATGGGCATGGTATTCACTACAGAATGACATTGGCTTAGAAAATCGGTGCGATTTCGGCAGCGTAACGGCGTGACATAAGAATTCATAAAAATGGTTGATTTGAGAGAAATGGGTTACTCATCATATTAACATGTGATGTACAGTAAGGAGTTCATATAGATACATGTCCAAACAATTGTAATGGAACATAGAATAATGATGCAAAAATATTGCTTTAATGTAAAAGATGAGAGAGAAGTTCCCTTCGGAATTTCGGCATAGTAACGGGTGTACATGGGAGGCATTTAATGGGAGGGAAAAGGGTCTCCCATCATTAAAACATAAAACGGGCAGAATGGGGGAGGTGAGAAACCATACCCCAACATTCATAATTCAAATTATAAGCGAAAAAAACTTAAAGAAAATTGGACAAAAATTAAAAAGGAAAAAAATCCTTACTTGGAAGTGTGCTTACAAAGGCTAGAGAGAGGCTTGTGAGAGGCTTCTTGGTAGCTTGGGGCACCTTGGGAGGATTCTAGAGAGAGTAGGGCAGAGGTTTGACGAACTCCAAAGTCTTTTAGTGAGGAGGAAGTGGGAGATTGGGTGGGTTTATATAGGAAAGGTGGGGGAATTCGTTATTATTTAGGTTTGGGACCACTTATTTTAAATTAATCCAAACCACATACCATCCCATGGTTTTTGCCCATGGTTTTTTGGAAAGGGAAGAGGAAAATAATATTTTATATGTCCAAAGTCCTAACGTCTTAAAATATTAGGGTTGATTATGTGCAGGTGAGTCACACTCCCATGAAAATTAATTTAAAAAGGCAAAGTGTTGAATAAGTATTGAGGGGTCCATTAATGATTTGAAAAGTAAGTTAAAATAACCCAAAATCACATTATTTTAATGTTAAAACATATATCGGCCGAAGATAATGATTATAGTATTTTATTACATAACTATTGGGTCATTATAATGTCATAAAACTCATTATATATTTAAATGGTATTTAATTTTTGCTCAAAAATTTGACTGTCTCAGAAAATTATGAAAAATTAACTGTTCGATAATTTTGACTTCCTGATTCCAAAAATAACATTTATTTTATCTAAATAATTTTCTAAATATGTTAATTTTCAATTTTAAAATAAAAACTGACATTTATCGAAAATTCACAGGTTTGGACAGAAATGGCTTTCAAACCTTAATAAAAATGTTAATTGCATTCATAAAATTATAAGATCATTTATATATAATAAATATTAATTTATTGATAATAGTACTATTTTATTTAAATAATATTTAATTGAAAAATGAATTAATTTAATAAAATATAATTCTTAGTTAAATAATAACTAAATACACTATTTGTACATTAAAAACTATTTACAATGTATCAAAAATGACTAGAATTTATATTTATTATTATATACAAAAAATAATGTACATGAACATAGTACTACTTATTTGTTACATAACCCCTTAAAACAGCTACAGAAGACCTAAGGGTAAGGTGTGCGATGGTGATAGACTCTTGGGGTGGCTCGGATAACATCGCTCAAGTGGTAAATTCAATCAACTTCCATTTTTCCCATAGATGGTCACGTTCGGTCTTGAAAAGATGAAGCTCAGCTTGGGCTTGCTGAAGGGAGAAGCCCAAAGATGCCACCTATTTTCTGAGCTTCGACAAATGGGCTTCGTACGGAGCAATTCTACAGGATGATTCCATCGCTTCTTTTGTGTAATTAAAATTGGATGTGTTAAAGCCCTATATTTATACAAATCATGTGATCACTGTTCAACGACTATATTAGCAACGGTCAAAATTCATAACATAAAAACAATGAAGTTTACATTTTATATAAACATAAAGAGACATTTAATTAGATCAAGAGGGATTTACATTAATAAAACTTTGGGTTGTCACAATATTCCCCCCTTATGAAATTTCGCCCTCAAAATTTTCCTTTTCCCACACTAAAAAATTGTGTGTAACTCAGCTTCATCATACGAATAATCATCTTCCAATTGTACCACCTCGGAAGAGATTACATGTGAAGGGTTTGGTATGTACTTCTTTAAGAGGGATACATGAATGACATCATGTACTTTGGTCATGGCAGGTGGAAGTGCTAGTCGATAGGCCACATCCCCGACATGAACAAAAATCATGAAGGTGCTGATGTACCTTGGACATAAATTCCCATTCCTTCCAAACCTTCTGACCTTCTTCCACTGAGATATGTGTAGAAAAACCATGTCTACAACATTAAACTCAAGGTCTCGTCGACGACTATCTGCATAACTCTTATTTTGACTCTGGGCTTCCATGATATGCTGCTGAATGGTTTTCACCTTCTCCACCATTTAATCGACCATTTCTAGTCCAAGCAAGTTACGTTCACCGACCTCATCCCAACATGTTGGTGTTCTGCACATTTTCCCATACAAGGCTTTATATGGTGCCATTTGGAAGCTCGAGTGGAAACTGTTATTATAAGAGAACTCAACAAGAGGAAGATGTTGATCCCATCCTCCTTTAAATTCCATTGAGCTGGCAATGAACATATCCTTAAGTGTTTGGATAGTCTGCTCGGGTTGGCCATCATTTTGAGGATGATAGGCCGTATAGATGTTCTGTTCAGTATTCATAGCATGTTGAAGACTCTTCAAAAACATATAGGTGAATCTTGGATCTCGGTCAGATACAATAGATAGTGTTACTCCATGCAACCTTACCACTTCCCTGATATATATTTGTTCCAGTTGATCCAATGAGAAATACTCCTGAATAGAAATGAAGTGTGCAATCTTTGTAAGATGATCCATAACAACCCAGATTGAATTGTTGACTTTGGATGTCCTTGGATGTCCGATGACAAAGTTCATGGTTATTTTCTCCCATTTCCATTCTGGTATGGGAAATGGTTGCATCATCCCCTTAAACATCCGCCTCCATGCCTTCACTTGCTAACACACCAGGAACTTTGATGTATATTCAGCGATCTCATTCTTCATATTATCACACAAAAAGTTTTCTCGTAGATGTCAATAAATATTTATGTTCCCTGGGTGAATAGAGAAATTTGAACTAAGTGAATCATCCAAAAGTTCCTTCTTCAGCTCCGGACATGATGGAACACATAGTCTTTTCCCAAACCGCACAATTCCTAATTCATTAACATTAAACTCCGAGGAATTCCCCTTTTTGATAGAATCCAATTTATCTTGAATTCCCACATCATCATTTTTAGCATCTTTTAACCTTTCCAAAAGAGACGGTTGAGCAATTTTTGTGAAAGGATTGATGACGTTCCCTTCTCAATGATTCTTATGTCCATCTTCATCAAGTCTAAGAATATTGGATCCTTCTCAATTCTCATCATTGATATAATTTCTAGGCCCTTTCTACTTAGGGCATCTGCCACCTTGTTCACTTTCCCAGGGTGATAATGTATTGAACAATCGTAATCCATGATGAGATCTATCCATCTTCTCTGGCACATATTAAGATCTTTTTGCATGAATATATATTTAAGACTCTTGTGGTCAGTATATATCTCACATTTCTCTCTATAGATATAATGCCGCTAGTTTTTCAAGGCAAAGATCATAGCCGCCAGCTCCAGATCATGTGTTGGATAGTTTCCCTCATGGAATTTCAACTCCCTTGAGACATAAGATATTAATTTATCATTCTGCATCAGCACACATCCTAATCCCTTCTTTGAAGCATCACTAAATACCACAAAATGTTCCCCACTTGTGGGTAAGGTGAGAACGAGTGTAGTGATAAGCCTCCTTTTCAACTCTTTGAAGCATTCTTCGCATTCATAACTCCAAGAAAACATTACTCCCTTACGAGTTAGCTTGGTAAGAGGGTTGGAAAATCATGAGAAATTTATCACAAATCGTCGATATTATCCAGCTAACCCCAAGAAGCTACAGATATCCGTTATCGATGTAGGGCTCGTCCATCCCTCAATTGCATCTGTTTTGGAGGGATCCATAGATATCCCATTTCTTGTGATGATATGGCCCAAGAATGAGTCTTCCATCAACCGGAACTCACACTTTTTGTACTTTTCATAGAGATTCTCCTTGCTCAAAGTCTTTAGTATAGTTCTTAAATGTTCCTCAGGATCCTCCTTGGTTTTGGAGTATATTATAATATCATCTATAAATACTACCACAAATTTGACTAGGTAATCTATAAAGACTCTATTCATTAAGTCCATGAAGATTTCCGGAGAATTGGTGAGTCCAAAAGGTATTACTATGAATTCATAGTGCCCGTATCTTGTACGAAAAGCAGTCTTGAGAACATCTTCCTTCTTCACACTTACTTGATAATTTCCTGACTGCAAGTCCACCTTGAAGATGTATTGTGCTCCACGCAGTTGATCAAACAAGTCGTCAATTCTTGGTAGAGGATACTTGTTCTTTATCATTATTTTGTTAATTTCATTATAATGGATGCAGAGACGCATTTACCCATCCTTCTTCATAACGAAGAGGACTGGTGCACCCTATGGTGAAGCACTTGGGCATATAAACCCATTATCCAGATTCTCCTGTATTTGTTTCTTCAGCTCTTCAAGCTCAACAAAATCCATTCTATATGGAGTCTTGGATATTGGTAGCGCCCCATGTATAAGTTCAATTGAGAACTCAACATCTCTTCTAGGAGGAAGAACAGGCAGTTCCTCAGGAAACACTTCAGTGAATTCCCTCACAATAGGCATTTCTTCAAGTATGGTTTCTTCCATGGACTCATTAATCTGATCCAGATATTCGTGCTCATAAGGTAGTAATATCCATTCTTGATATGATGGAGTTAAAATAGGTTCATCTTCCTCCTGACACTTGTAATGAATCAGGGGTCGATTCTCCATATGGAGTGTGATTTCCCTCTCCCGACAATATATATTGGCTCTACATAAGGAAAGCCAATCCATGCCAATAATTTCATAAAATTCCACCAGAGAGAGTATGATGAGGTTTTCAGGTAAATTCAATTCATAGATTATAATAGTGGAGGACTTATATTCATGGGATGCAAGGATTTACCCATTTTCCATACTCACCGACATCTTTACTTCCATGATTTGTGGTGGTGCTGGGATTGTTCTACTAAACATTCGAGATGTAAAAGAATGGGTAGAACATGAATAAAAAAGCATGTTCGCTATTCTTGAATGAATAACTAGAGTACCAGACACCACTTCGTTGTAGGGGTTCACATTGGAAGAAGTGATGGAAAAATCTCTTCCTTGCGACCTTGGAGGTTGTTGGTCGCCTCTGAAAACCCTTGGATTAGGGCACTGATTTGAAAAATGACCTGGTTCTTTGCATTTGTAGCATTGAACAACGCGTTGAGGTTCGAACGAAGAATTCCTATCTTCTGTCGCAACCGTGGGTCTTTCTTGCCGACAGTTAACATCTAGGTTCCCTTGTCTTCCACACCTGGAACATTTTCTCGTCCCCTTATGGAAATTTCCAGGGTGCTTCTTTCCGCACTATTGGCAAGTGGGGTGCTGGATCTTCTAAGCACCGTTGGATTTATCCATCGGACCACCAGAATTGAAGACCACCTTACGCTTCTTGTCCCCATGATTCCCCTGTGATTCCCCAATGTCCATTTTGACCTTGAGGGCACATCGGACAATTTCCTCATAGCTGTCAAAGTCACGGATCGCTAATGCTTTCTGCATGCTAGGCGTCAGCCCACCAAAGAAGCGGTCAACCTTGCATGTGGGGTAAAGACAAATCCAGAAGTGTATCAAGTAAGCCTTGTGAAGTTTTCCTCGTACGCTCCAACAGATTCTTCAAATTTTTCCATGAGGGAAAAGAAGACCCTTTCCATCATAATCCGGAGGGTGCGCAGAAAATATTTATCGAAAAAAATCTTCCGGAAATCCTTCCATTCCAATGACTCGATATCCTCCTCAAGCTTCATATTTTTGACCGACGTCCAACATTGTTCAGCTTTACCCTCCATACGATAGGCATCCAGGAGAACCTTCTCTTGTTCATAACATTGAAGGATGGAGAAGATCTTTTCAATGGAGTTGATCCATTGTTCAGCGATGGTGGGATCAGATTATCCACTAAAAGTAGGAGGCCTTTGTATCATGAAGCTCTCGATAGCGACTTGTTCTTTCTTAGGGGGGTTGAACGTTCCTCTTGACCCGTGTTTCCATTCAATTCTTTAGTTAGCTAAGAGAGAAGTGTAAAAAAGTTAGCGTTTCTCGCTCCCATTGGATTGGGCATCTCATTAGTACAGTCATTACACTGATCATCACATTGATTTTTAGCCCGAGTCCTCCTATTAGCAGTCATTGGCTGGAATAAAAGAAATGTTAGGGGTAACACATAAAGAGTAATCCAAAGACAAAACTTGATGACTTATAAATAAACTTTATTGTCCTTAACTCATTAGTCTATAGGCTTCAATCTAGGATTTTCATTATCTACTTTCTAACTTATATACATAGGGTCATTTTTTCACTTAATAAGGGTTTATAATAAGATTGTGAATTTATCAAAACATATCCCCCAAGAGTGTCGTAACCAGGAGTACAGCAAGGCCCGTTGTCGTGCACCAGTTCCCGTTCGAGTCTAGCTCAAAGTGGTGTTTTCAGGTTTTAACCCTAGGATACATCTGTGATAGAGCCGCCTCTACCTGCTCGTATCTAGACAGGGATGTATTTCTCTGATAAACCACTTACTCAGTACTTACCAAAACATAGGAATGTTTTTATTATATTAGTCTTGTCTATAAGGCTTTACAAGGGTTTCATAATCCCAAAAATAACTAAACATATCATCTGATACGAACTATGACAACCCTTCTTTTATTACAAACTTAAACATGATTTATTACATAAAACATCACTTGATACAACAATGAAGATCGAGTTGTTTAGTGTCTTTGGGGCATAGGACCATTACATAAAAACTTAAAACATGAAATACATCATCTTTATTGAAAACATCCTTTACATGACCTCTACATTCCCTCATACATAGCATTTCATGGGATAACCTGAGGACATGCATAAGAAAAGGGTGATCTATAAATCCCAGTAAGGGAGTACAAATAGAATAACATGAGAAGTACAATACATATTAGACAATAGGAATATCAATAGATCACAATAAAAACATGAACATAATTGCATGATAAAGCATGATAATCATATCATGAGAATTTTTCAACAACACTTAACATGGAATTAGCATGAGACAAGGCTCATTGCACATAGATCGTGAGTAAATCCTCATTTCACATAAAGCAAGAGTAAACCCTCATTGCACTTGAATTATCATGAGTCAACACTCTTTTTAAATGACTTATCATGATATTATACTTTACCCAATGCATTGAAGTGCTATAAGGGTGCACCCTTCATAAACATTTCATTTCATGCATAAGTGTGCCACATGGATCATAAAACATCGATTCATAAAACATAATCATCTATTCCACGATAAAGGAATGTGTAATTCATACATGAAACTTTATAATCAATAATTAAATGTGCATAAAGGATAATACCCTTGATGGATAAATGGGCATGGTATTCACTACACAATGACATTGGCTTAGAAAATCGGTGCGATTTTGGAAACGTAACGGCGTGACATAAGAATTCATAAAAATGGTTGATGAGAGAGAAAGGGGTTCCTCATCATATTTACATGTAATGGACAGTAAGGAGGTCATATATATACATGTCCCAACAATTGTAATGGAAATTAGTTTCATGATACAAAAATATTTCATGAATGTAAAAGAGGAGAAAGAAGTTCCTTTCAGAATTTCGGCATAGTAATGGGTGTACATGGGAGAATTTTAATGGGAGAGAAAGGGGTCTCCCATAATTTCAACATAAATAGGGAAATATTATGGAGGTGTGAAACCATACCCCAACATTCATAATTGAAATTATAAGGTCAAAACAACTTTATGAAAATTGGAAAAAAATGAGAAAGGATGAAAAAACCCTTACTTGGAAGTGTGCTTCCAAAGGCTAGATAGAGGCTTGTGAGAGGCTTCTTGGGAGCTTGGGGCACCTTGGGAGGATTCTAGAGAAAGTAGGAAAGAGGTTGGACGAACTCCAAAGGCTTTTACTGAGGAGTAAGTGGGATATTGGGTGGGTTTATATAGGAAAGGTGAGTGAATTCTTTATTATTTAGGTTTGGGACCCCTTATATTAAATTAATCCAAACAAAAAGCCATCCCATGGTTTTTGCCCACGGGTATTGGAAAAGGGAAGATGAAAACTATATTTTATATGTCCAATGTCATAACTTCTTAAAATATTTTGGTTGCTTATGTGGAGGTGAGTCACACTCCCATGGAAATTAATTTAAAAAGGCAAGGTGTTGAATAAGTTTTCAGGGGTCCATTAATGCTTTGAAAAGTAAGTTAAACAAACCCAAAATCACATTATTTTAATTTTAAAACATATATTGGCCGAACATAAATATTATTTTATTTTATTACATCACTAATGGGTCATTATGATGTCATAAAACTCATTATATATTTAAACGCTATTTATTTTTTACTCAAAAATTTGACTGTCTCAGAAAATTATGAAAAATTCACCGTTGGATAATTTCAACATCCTGATTCCAAAAATAAGATTTATTTTATCTAAATAATTTTATAAATATTTTAATTTTCACTTTTAAAATAAAAACCGACATTTATCGAAAATTCACAGGTTTGGACAGAAATGGATTTCAAACCTTAATAAAAATTTTGATTGCATTCATATAATTATAAGATTATTTATATTTAATAAAAATTAATATATTGATAATAATAATATTTTATAAAAATATTATTTTATTTAGAAATCCCTTAATTTAATAAAATAAAATTCTTAGTTAAAAAATAACTATAAACACTATTTGTACTTTAAAAACTATATAAAATGTTTCAAAAATGACTAGAAATTATATTAATTATTATATACAAAATAATAATGTACATGAACATAGTACTACTTATATGTTACATAACCCCTTAAAACAATTGCATAAGACCTAAGGGTAAGTTGTGCGATGGTGACAGACTCTTGGGGTGGATCGGATAACATCGCTCGAGTGGTACTTTCAATCAACTTCCACTTTTCCCGTAGATGGTCACGTTTGATCTTGAAAAGATGAAGCGTAGCTTGGGCTTGGTCAAGGTCAAATCCCAAAGATGCCACCTCTTTTACGAGCTCCGACAAATGTGCTTCGTATGGAGAAATTCTACTGGACGAGGCCATCACTTCTTTTGTCTAAGTACAATTGGATGTTTTAAAGCTCTATATTTATACTAATCATGTGATCACTGTTCAACAGATATATTAGCAATGGTCAAAATTCTTAACATAAAACCAATGAAGTTGACATTTTATATAAACATAAAGAGACATTTAATTAGATCAAGAGGGATTTCCATTAATGAATTGTTGGGTCGTTACAATATTCCCCCCTTAAGAAATTTTGCCCTCAAAATTTTCCTTTTCCCACACTAAAACAAACGTCGGTAACTCAGCTTCATCATATCCTTCGATTCCTAAGTTGATTCTTCAATCTTGTGGTCTCTCCACTACACCTTCACAAGGGGAATTGTCTTATTTCGTAGAACTTTTTCTCTACGATCTAATATCTTCACTGGTTACTCCTCATAAGAAACATCATCTTCCAATTGTACCACCTCAGAAGAGAGTACATGTGAAGTGTCTGGAATGTACTTCCTTACGAGGGATACATGAAAGACACCATGTACTTTGGCCATGGAATGTGGAAGTGCTAGTTGATAGGCCACAGCCCTGACATGATCAAGGATCTCGAAGGGGTCGATGTACCTTGGACTTAACTTCCCTTTCCTTCAAAACCTCATGAGCTTCTTCCATGGAGATATGCATAGAAACACCATGTCTCGAACTTTAAACTCAAGGTCTCATCGATGAATATATGCATAACTCTTCTGTCGACTCTGGGCTGCCTTGATATGCTTC
Source organism: Viscum album (assembly GCA_963277665.1). Classification (NCBI taxonomy): domain Eukaryota; kingdom Viridiplantae; phylum Streptophyta; class Magnoliopsida; order Santalales; family Viscaceae; genus Viscum; species Viscum album. The sequence continues at coordinate 961,340,943 of OY728133.1, read as the reverse complement.
TGAATGGTTTTCACCTTCTCCACCATTTCTTCGCCCATTTCTTATCCAAGCAGCTTATGTTCACCAACCTCATCCCAACATGCCGGTGTTATGCACCTTTTCCCATACAGGGCTTCATATGGTGCCATTTGGATGCTCGAGTGGAAACTGTTATTATAAGAGAACTCAACAAGAGGAAGTTGTTGATCCCATCCTCCTTTAATGTCCTTTGAGCAGGCTCTCAACATATCCTCAAGTGTTTGGACTGTCCGCTCAGATTGACCATCAGTTTGAGAATGATAGGACGTACAGAAGTTCAGTTCAGTATTCAGAGCATGTTGAAGACTCTTCCAAAACATAGAGGTGAATCTTCGATATCGGACCGACACAATAGATAGTGGTACACCATGCAACCTTACCACTTCCATGATATATATATGTGCCAGTTGATCCAATGAGAACTCCTATCGAATATCAATGAAGTGTGCAGTCTTTGTAAGATGATCCACAACAACCCAGATTGCATTGTTGCCTTTGGATTTCCTTGGAAGTCCGGTGACAAAGTCCATGGTGATGTTCTTCCATTTCCATTCTAGTATGGGAAAGGGTTGCATCATCCCCTTAGACATCTGCCTCCATTCCTTCACTTTCTGACACACTAGGCAATTTGATATATATTCAGTGATCTCCTTCTTCATATTATCCCACCAAAAGTTTTCTCGGAGATCTCGATACATCTTCGTGCTCCCTGGGTGAATAGAGAAATTTAAGCTATGTGCATCATCCAAAAGTTCCTTCTTCAGCTCCAGACATGATGGAACACATAGTCTTTTCCCAAACCACACAATTCCTTCTTCATTAACATTAAACTCCAAGGATTCCCCCTTTTTGATAGATTCCACTTTTTCTTGAATTCCCACATCGTCCTTTTGAGAATCCATTAACCTTTCCAAAAGAGACGGTTGAGCAATCATTTGTGAAAGGATTGATGATGTTCCCTTCTCTATGATTCTCATGTGCATATTAATCATATCTAAGATGATTGGATCCTTCTCAATTCTCATCATTGATAGAATTGATGGGTCCTTTCTACTTAGGGAATTTTCCACCTTGTTCGCTTTCCCAGGGTGGTTATTTATTGAACAATCATAATCCATGATGAGTTCTATACATCTTCTTTCGTGCATATTAAGCTCTTTTTGCGTGAATATATATTTAAATATCCTGTGGTCAGTATATATCTCACATTTCTCTCCATAGAGATAATGCCACCGGATTTTCAAGGAAAAGATCCCAGCTGCCCACTCCAGATCATGTGTTGGATAGTTTCGCTCAAGGATTTTAAACTTCATTGAGGCATAGGATATAACTTTATCATTCTGCATCAGCACATAGCCTAAGCCCTTCTTTGAAGCATAATTGAATAACACAAAAAGTTCCCCACATGTGGGTAAAGTGATCATGGGCGCAGTGATAAGCCTCCTTTTCAACTCCTTGAAGAATTCTTTGCATTCATCAGTACAAGAAAAATTTACTCCCTTCCGAGTTAGCTTGGTAAGAGGGTTGGACAATCGTGAGAAATATCTCACAAATCGTCGATAATATCCAGCTAACCCCAAGAAGCTACGGATATACGTTACCGATATTGGCCTCAGCCATCCCTCAATTGCATCTGTTTAGGAGAGATCCATAGATATCCCATTGCTTGTGATGATATGGCCCATGGATGAGACTTCCTTCAATTAGATCTCACAGTTTGTTTACTTTTCTTAGAGCTTATCCTTGCGCAAAGTCTCCAGTATAGTTCTTAAATCCTCCTCATGATCCTTCTTGGTTTTGGAGTATATTATAATCTAATCTATAAAGACTACCACAAATTTTTCTAGGTAATCTCTAAAGACTATATTCATTATGTCCATGAATATTGCGGGAAAATTGGTGAGTCCGAAAGACATTACTATGAATTCATAGTGCCCGTATCTTGTACGAAAAGTAGTGTTGGGGACATTTCCTTCTTCACCCTTACTTTATAATATCCCGATCACAAGTCCACCTTGGAGAAGTATTGTGCTCCACTCATCTGATCAAACAAGTCATCGATTCTTGGGAGAGGATACATTTTCTTTATCGTGATTTTGTTAAGTTCACGATAATCGATGCAGAGCCGCATTTACCCATCCTTCTTCTTGACAAAGAGGACTGGTGCACCCCATGGTGAAGCACTTGGGCGTATAAACCATTTATCCAGATTCTCCTGTATTTGTTTCTTCAGCTCTTCAAGCTCAACAAAAACCATTCTATATGGATTCTTGGATATTGTCAGTGCCCCAGGTATAAGTTCAATTGAGAACTCAATATCTATTCTAGGAGGAAGACCAGGCAGTTCCTCGGGAAACACTTCAGCAAATTCCCTCACAATAGGTATTTTTCAAGGACGGTTTCTTCCTTGGACTCAAACATTTGATCCAGATACGCATGCTCATAAGGCAGTAATATCCATGCTTGAGATGATGGAGCTAAAATAGATTCATCTTCCTCTTGGCACTTGTAAGGAATTGGGGGTCTATTCTCCATATGGAGTGTTATTTCCCTCTCCCAACAATTTATATTGGTTCTATATAAGGAAAGCCAGTCCATGCCAATAATTGCATAAAATTCCACTAGAGAGAGTATGAAGAGGTTTTCTGGGAAATTCAATCCATATATTATAACAGGGGAGGACTTATATTCATGGGATTCAATGATTAACCCATATTCTGTACTCACCTACATCTTTACTTCCATGATTTGTGGTGGTGCTAGGATTGTTCTACTAAACATTCTAGATATATAAGAATTAGTAGAACCTGAATCAAAAAGTAGGTTCACTATTTTTGAATGAATAACTAGCGTACCTATCACCACTTCATTGTTGGGGTTCACTTCGGTAGAAGTGATGTAAAAAGATCTTTCTTGCTTCCATGGAGGTTGTTGGTCGCCTCTGAAAACCCTTGGATTAGGGAACTGATTTGAAAAATGACCCGATTCTTTGCATTTGTAGAATTGAACAACGCATTGAGGTTTAAACGGAGCGTTCCTATCCTTTGTCGCAACCATGTGTCTTTCTTGCCGACAGTTAACTGCTAGATGCCCTTCTCTTCCACACCTGAAGCATTTTCTCATCCCCTTAAGGTAATATTCAGGGTGCTTCTTTCCGCACTTTTGGCTAGTGGGGTGATGGATCTTCTTAGCACCGTTGGATTTATACATCGGACCACCATCATTGAAGTCCACCTTATGCTTCTTGTCCCCATGATACCCCTGTGATTACCCGATATCCATTTCGACCTTGACGGCACATCGGCCAATTTCGGCCAATTTTGTCATAGCTTTCGAAGTCACGGATCGCTAATGCTTTCCGTAAGCTAGGCTTCAGCCCACCAAAGAAGCGGTCAACCTTGCATTCGGGGGTAATGACAAAGCTAGAAGCATATCATGCAAGCCTTGTGATGTTTTCCTCATACACTCCAATAGATTCTTCATCTTTTTGCTTGAGGGAAATGAAGTCCCTTCCCATATTAAGCCGGAGGGTGCGAGGAAAATATTTATCGAAAAACATCTTTCAGAAATACTTCCATTCCAACGCCTCGATCTCCTCCTCAGGCTTCGTATTTTTGATCAACATCCACCATAGATCAACTTCACCCTCCATATGATAGGTAGCCCAGAGAACCTTCTCATGTTCAGAACATATAAGGATGGAGAATATCATTTCAATGGAGTTGATCCATTGTTCAGTGATCGTGTGTAGAGACCCGAAGCCTGACGTACACAGACTTTACATTACATTTGCATAATACTTATTACATAACAAAAACACACACACAAGGATCGTAATAGTTTAGTGTCTTTGGAAACTCGGAACATAATCTTCTAATAATGGTGAAAGATCTTCAATATCTCCCATAAATATCTCCCTTTTCTTTTACCTAAAACCTTTCTTTATATCCTGGGGAAAAGAAAACATAAATGGCTGAGCTCAAATGCTCAGTAAGGGTAAAATAAATAAATAACAATCACATCATATTCATAAGAACATATCTTTTGGAAATCTTAACCTGCAAAAGAGATCATAATTTCATAACATGGGATAAATCATGGCAGTGAAATGTAATCACAATAATCATAACATGAAACATGAAACATTGTGGCATTCACACATAATCATAGAGAATCATTTCTTGTTAGTCAAGACTCATTGCCAAGACTATCTTAGTGGACAAAGTCCCTTTCTGAATCGAGTAACCCTCGTTTCAGTCCTGTTTCACTGAACCGGAATAACCTACCATTTCAGCCATGTCTATCTCATGAGATATAAAATCTTCACCCAATTCATTGGAGGGAGATATAGGTCCCACCCATCTTATAATGAATCCTTTCTTATGTGTGCCACATAATCATAAACCATACATCATAGTGTATCCCATGTAATAAAAATGGGATTCTTAAACAACATGACATCATAAAACCATAAGATAAAGAAATTCATAAACATAATTCCATCACAACATAGTCAAATCAATGTAAAAATATGGATAGAAACAGAACCCTTTATTATCTTAGATGGAAAATAATTTTGATAAAACACTTGAAATTAATTCTTGAGGAAAATATCCTTTCTTCTTCAAAATCAATTCCTTTTCACAAAACATCATGCAATTTTAAAAGAAACAGATTTTATTGAAAATAGTCATGAAATATTTTGGAGGAGGGTTCATGAAAATAAGGCTTCTTAAAAATCCGTTCGTGCCGTATAAGTTAAAAAAACATTCTTCTCGTACTTTTGTCGGAAAGTCAAAAAGTACCTCGTATGATAAAAAAACGAAAATAGATTCCTTTCATATCCTTTACTAAAAACTCACCGAAGGGTAAAATTGTATTTAAACAATTGTAGGTGGATGGAAATAATATTACATATTGAGGAAACATGGATGTGGATGATAAAATACACCACAGTAAATACTAATGTATAAACAATCTCGGATAAAAATGAGATTGTGATATTTCCCTTACCTTAGGTCCGACTTGCTTTGTAAGTGTCCGAACCTCCTGTATAATGATTTAAATCATGTTATTGACTTATTCCAGAATAATATTCATTGTTATTATATCATATATGGTCCACTTATGACTTTATATTACCCGTTCTTTTGTAAATTCATGTAAAAGTAGCGTTTTCGGTAAAATCCTCTCATTTGTCGTTCGTGTTTTTAACTTGTAATTATTAATATGATTACTTGGATCATGATTACTTATATCCAGAATGTAAAACATGATTTATATATAATATATATTCAGAATATATATATATATATAATATCGATAAATGGAATGAAATACACCGTTCATGGAGACGGTAGTCCGTACGTACGCATGAACGCTGTTTTCGTTTCCTTATTGAAGTGAATGGAATTAATTAGATGACATACATATAAATTTACATAAATCCAGTATCATTATTATGTCATATATTTCATTAGTACTTATTATATATAATTTATAATCATTCATGAATGGTTAATCATTGAGAATGAATCTCATCGCGTCGTGGAGACGGTAGTCCGTACGTAAGCACGAGCGATGATATCATTCCCATGGTCGTGGAATTGTGTTTAAGTGTATGTAGACTATTTCAGTATCAATATCACTTTATAATAATCATATATAGTTACTCATTACACCATTATACCCATCCTATTAAGGTGGTGGTGGAAAATAGATTACACCACGGCGTGAAGATGGTATTCTGTATGTACGCACGCACGGTGATTTCATTTTTTCGTAGGATGGATAAAAGATGAATTAGGGTTGTTTCATATTTATAATAACATATCAGTATGTAAGAATAACTGATGTTATTACTTTATCATGAAACAACTAAAGAATAATAAGTTTAATAAGAATGAAATTGAAAAGATCGGTAATGGATATTACCTCTTCTTTGGAACGCCTCTTTGAATCCTCCACTTAGGCAACTAAGATTGGTCTTTGAAGAAGACAAGGACCTCTAGAATTATTCTAGGGAAGTGGAGAGGAGAAAATGGTAGAGGTTGGCCGAGCTTGAGTGCTCAAATTGTTGTGAGGAGGAGGGGGAGGAGGTGCCCTTTTATAAGGGAGGAGAGGGGCACCTTAGGAATACCTCAAAATATTTTTTTATATTAAAGTCAAAATCGGTTTATAATTGTTCCAAAGGGTCTTATTTCGAAGCTAAAGTGGGGATGGGTATAAATCCTATCAACCAATTGTATTTAGACATGTTTAGGGAATTATTTTAACCTTATCAATTGGATTTAACTCTAAGTTAAATAATTTAACTTTCACCGTGTCTTTTTGTTTTCTTTCACTATATGGTTAATAAACTTACTATAACATGTCAAACGAACCCCAAATTGTTTATTATTAATATATATATCCTTATCTAAGTCATTTGGCCGAACCTCAGATTTTTAGGAATAAAATAACAATTAATAATATAATATTTTATTTAAAAACTGTTTTGTGTCAATTTTGACACTATTTGATATATGATTTTTGTGAAAGTCATAACAGAATTATATGTTCTAAACATGTTGATTAAATCAACATTAATATATCATAGTAACCTATAAAATTATTGTAATTCACAAAAAGTCTCAAATTACATGTATTTTGGTGTTTATAACATCAATTATGTCAATATTTCATTAATAAGATAATTACTGCATCATCATTGTGTCATAAATAAATTAAATTATTTAATGTCTAAAAATTAAAAATAAAATACCATTATGGAGGAAATCTTTTTATATTTCTAATGAATATTTATAGTCGAATTTATCTTATGTATAACCCCATATTAAAAATTATTTACTTATTAAACGTTGATTTTAACTATTTTAACCCTTCTTTAAATAAATTAATAATAAATGTCCTAATCTAATACAAGTGGGCCTAAATGGTCATATTTTTATTCCTAAGTTTGTTTTTGGTCGAATTACACTTTTCCAGTAGAATTAGGACATGTGTTAGGGTAATATTAATATCATATTTACCCTTAGTTACCATATTTACTATTAACTGCGGTAAAAAAAAGTAAAAAGTTACTATTCACCAAAAAATTATTTTCATCTCATTGAACCACATTTTAGTCCTTGATATTTATCGTGTTTCTCAGATTTTCGAAATTCCATTCACAGAAGCGGTAAAATTAAGTTTTATGCAAAATTCAGTTTTTAACCTACCACTTAGTGGTTTCACTATTCATCAAAAATTGAAAGTTTTCAGAAAAATACCAAAATTTCACCCAAGGTTAATTTCGATATTCTGAGTCCAAAAATGAAGTCCATTTTGAAAACTAAAATTTATAAAATTTCAAAAAGTGGTTATTACTATTCATAACGGCTAGTTTTAATAGCATATTGTTGTTTAGTGAAACTCGGTATTGCGTACGACGCAAGCTATCGAGGAAGGTCGTGATTGCGTGTAATGCAAGGCAAGTCAAGGATGCGTGTTGTGAAAGCTCCTTTTGGTGTAGTGTAAAACACAAGACATTAATAAAATTAAAAGGAATATTTTTCATAAAATCTTGGGCTGTTACATTCTACCCCCCTTAAAATGAATTTCGCCCTCGAAATTCGCTGGGGTTATAAATGGTTTACTACTTGAAAGTTTCTTTAATAGAAACCCACATCGTAAAAAGGAAAACCAAAACCAATCTTTAAAAACAAATTTATGAAATGTAACTGTTACCCAAATAAACTAATCACTGGGTTTCCACATAGGTGAAAATATGGATATGGAAGAGAAATATAACCATCATGTTCTGATGGAGAGTGGTAGAGAACATGGCTATGGAAAAGCTTGTAATCACAAATCCATAGATTTGTGATGATATAAGGTACTATCTTATTCATCAGTTATAAGATCACTAGGACAACATTTTTGGTTTTCAAGATCGTTTCCCTAAAGTTAAAGAATTAGAATAAATACTTACTTTATTTGGGTACAATCTCACTGTTGTTCGTGCCTTTAACAATTTCCACTTCATCTCTTAAATAAATAAAGTTGAATTTGTTATTCGTGAAGTGTTAGCAGATCATGTGATAGAATGACGGGTCATTCCATCTGTCTCAAACAAAAGGTTAGCAAAAATTATATACATAAGTTGATCTATAGTGAGATTAATCATATATGGTTCCTAAAATGGACTTATACTTCATATATCATACTGCTTAATATAATAAAACTAGTTTCTACTAAATAGGGACTTCCTGTAGGCTAGTGGTAGGCGATAAAGTCCAGTCGCACTTCGGTTGTGGGTTCGATTCCCACAGCCTTGTCCGACGCGATGGGCTGTCGCCCGTCCTGCAGGTTGTCCTTTTTCTAAAACTATAGCATCCCATCAATAATATCGAAAAAACTTCTATCCTTAAACAATACTAACTTATGTTCAACATAATCCATTCCAATCTTTAGGCTTATCCATAATACTGCAGTCCACTCTCATAACATAGTGAAAACGATTACCAGAGATTTAATACCATCGTTGATCCCCATATAACATAAGATATGTTTTGTTGGTCACATTCCAAACATTCAAAGTCCTTAATCATATATTCTCTTGAATACCCATTAAGCCTTAGTGAAAACATGAATGTAGTTAAATGTTAACACTTTCCACATACCAAAATCCTCAAAATTCTATATACTCAAACCATGATATCACATAGTCCTTATATCAATCATGGGCTCATGAATACTGTCAAATATTTCATTTTCTCGTTTCCCTTCATTATGCGCATATCATCTTATTTACAAAAATATCTCAAGCACTTTGAATACCACATTAGACCAACACATAAATATTATAATACTTTATGATACAACATTATTTTGGAATCCCATTACATAAACACTTAATCATTCCACCACATCGTTGTCATATTCAACATCGCCAATAGTGATCGCATGTGAATTCCCTTTGTCCTTTTCCTTAAATGGTTGCTCATGTTGATCATCACTAACCCTTGGATTAGGGAATTTATTAGCATAATGCCCCATTTCCATGCACTTGAAGCATTGATGTGTTGGTGGTGCGTTCTCTGTAGTGTTTGCTTTATTCACATCATTAGAAACCCTTTTTCCATTACTTCGACACTCAGTTGCTCGATGACCTTCTTTTCCACACTTAAAACATTTTCTAGTCCCTTTAAGACAATCTCCACCATGCTTCTTTCCACACTTTGTGCATAAGGAAACATTCATCTTCTTTTCACCATTATTTTGAGATTTCTCCTTGAACTCCATCTTTTGTTTCTTGTTAAAACCATGAGATGGATATGTAACACCAACTTCCATTTCTACCTTGATAGCACAACGCACAATTTCTTCATAGCTACTGAAGTCTCTTATAGCTAATTCCCTTCGAAGACTTGGTTTTAAGCCACTGAAAAATCGATCAACTTTACTTTCAGGTTGGATGATAATGCCAGATGCATACCTTGCAAGTCATGTAAAATTCGCTTCGTATATACCAACAGATTCATCATCCTTCTGCTTCAGCTCAAGAAACTCCTTTTCCATCTTTGTTCGAAGAATATGAGGGAAGTACTTACTGAAAAACAAGTTCTTGAACTCGTCCCATTCCATGGACTCAATTTCATCTCTTGGCCTCGTATTCTTGATAAGATTCCACCATTGATCAGTTTCACCTTCCAAATGATATACTGCTAAGATTACTTTAACATGTTCAGAACATTGAAGAACTGAAAATATCTTTTCAGTGGTACTGATCCATTGTTCAGAAACAAGTTGATCGGAAGTCCCACTGAAAGAAGGTGGACGTTGCCTCATGAAGGACTCAATAGAATATTGTTCCCTTCTCTGCTCATTTGGAAGTCCAGAATGATTCATAGCATGTGTAAGTATAGAAATAAGATTTTGCACTCCATCTCCCATAACATTTGATTGTTCAGGAGGGCAATCATTGCATTGTCCATTGCATTGATCAACACGGTTCCTTCGGGTTCTAGCCATCGTCTAAAACTCAAAAAGAATAGTGTGAGAGGAAAAAATCATTCTTGGGAAAACAACATAATAAAGGGGGATTACCTTCAATATCTAACATCTTAGGTTTAATTCTACGATCGTTAGCATAATTCTAGTACTATAAGCTATACGTATACTTAACCTTAGGGACATCCCTAGACATACCTTAGAAATATCTATAGGGATCTCACTAACGTTTTCGCATCCTAGTTTCCAAAGGTTGACTAAACCTTTCCTCTGATACCAACTGTAGAGACCCGAAGCCTGACGTACACAGACTTTACATTACTTTTGCGGAATACTTATTACATAACAAAAACACACACACAAGGATCGTAATAGTTTAGTGTCTTTGGAAACATGGAACGTAATCTTCTTATCATAGTGAAAGATCTTAAATATCTCCCATAAAGATCTCCCTTTTCTTTTACCTAAAACCATTCATTATATCCTGGGGAAAAGAAAACATAAAAGGCTGAGCTCAAATGCTCAGTAAGGGTAAAAAAAATAAATAACAATCACATCATATTCATAAGAACATATCTTTTGGAAATCTTAACCTGCAAAAGAGATCATAATTTCATAACATGGGATAAATCATGGCAGTGAAATGTAATCACAATAATCATAACATAAAACATGAAACATTGTGGAATTCACACATAATCATAGAGAATAATTTCTTTTTATTCAAGACTCATTTCCAAGAGTATCTTAGTGGACAAAATCCCTTTCTGAATCAAGTAACCCTCATTTCAGTCCCGTTTCACTGAACCGGTATAACCTACCATTTCAGCCATGTCTATATCATGAGATATAAAATCATTACCCAATGCATTAGAGGGAGATATAGGTCCCACCCATCTTATAATGAATCCTTTCTTATGTGTGCAACATAATCATAAACCATACATCATAGCGTATCCCATGTAATAAAAATGGGATTCTGAAACAACATGAAATCATAAAACCATAAGATAAAGGAATTCATAAACATAATTCCATCACAACATAGTCAAATCAATGTAAAAATATGGATAGAAACAGAACCCTTTATTATCTTAGATGGAAAATAATTTTGATAAAACACTTGAAATGAATTCTTGAGGAAAATATCCTTTCTTCTTCAAAATCAATTCCTTTTCACAAAACATCATGCAATTTTAAAAGAAAGAGATTTTATTGAAAATAGTCATGAAATATTTTGGAGGAAGGTTCATGAAAATACGGATTCGTAAAAATCCATTCGTGCCATATAAGTAAAAAAAACATTCTTCTCGTACTTTTGTCGGAATGTCAAAAAGTATCTCATATGAAAAAAAACGAAAAAAGATTCCTCTCATATCCTTTACTAAAAACTCACCGAAGGGTAAAATTGTATTTAAAAAATTGTAGGTGGATGGAAATAATATTACATATTGAGGAAACATGGATGTGGATGAAAAAATACACCACAGTAAATACTAATGTATAATCAATCTCGAATAAAAATGAGATTGTGATATTTCCCTTACCATAGGTCCGACTTGCTTTGTAAGTGTCCGAACCTCATATATAATGATTTAAATCATGTTATTGACTTATTACAGAATCATATTCATTGTTATTATATCATATATGGTCCACTTATGACTTTATATTACACGTTCTTTTGTAAATTCATGTAGAAGTAGCGTTTTGGGTAAAATCGTCTCATTTGTCGTTCGTGTTTTTTTACTTATAATTATTAATATGATTACTTGGATCATGATTACTTATATCCAGAATGTAAAACATGATTTATATATAATATATAATCAGAATATATATATATATATATAATATCGATAAATGGAATGAAATACACCGTTCATGGAGACGGTAGTCCGTACGTACGCATGAACGCTGTTTTCGTTTCCTTATTGAAGTGAATGGAATTAAGTAGATGACATACATATAAATTTACATAAATCCAGTATCATTATTATGTCATATATTTAATTATTACTTATTATATATAATTTATAATCATTCATGAATGGTTAATCATTGAGAATGAATCTCATCGCGTCATGGAGACGGTAGTCCGTACGTACGCACGAGTGATGATATCGTTCCCATGGTCGTGGAATTGTGTTTAAGTGTATGTAGACTATTTCAGTATCAATATAACTTTATAATAATCATATATAGTTACTCATTACACCATTATACCCATCCTATTAAGGTGGTGGTGGAAAATAGATTACACCACGGCGTGGAGACGGTATTCCGTACGTACACACGCACGGTGATTTCATTTTTCCGTAGGATGGATAGAAGATGAATTAGGGTTGTTTAATATTTATAATAAAATATCAGTATGTAAGTAATACTGATGTTATTACTTTATCATGAAACAACTAAAGAATAAGAAGTTGAATAAGAATGAAATTGAAAAAATCGGTAATGGATATTACCTCTTCTTTGGAACGCCTCTTTGAATCCTCCACATAGAGAACTAAGATTGGTCTTTGAAGATGACCAGGACCTCTAGTATTATTCTAGGGAAGTGGAGAGGAGAAAATGGCAGGGGTTGGCCGAGCTTGAGTGCTCAAATTGGTGTGAGGAGGAGGGGGAGGAGGTTCCCTTTTATAAGGGAGGAGAGGGGCACCTTAGGAATACCTCAAAATATTATTTTATATTAAAGTCAAAATCGGTTTATAATGGTTCCAAAGGGTCTTATTTCGACTCTAAAGTGAGGATGGGTAGAAATCCTATCAACCAATAGGATTTATACAAGTTTATGGAATTATTTTAACCTTATCAATTAGATTTAACTCTAAGTTAAATAATTTAACTTTTACCGTGTCTTTTTGTTTTCTTTCACTATATGGTTAATACACTTACTATAACATGCCAAAAGAACCCCAAATTGTTTATTTTTAATATATATATATTCTTTTCTAAGTCATGTGGACGAACCTTATATTTTTAGGAATAAAATAACAATTAATAATATAATTTTTGATTTAAAAACTATTTTGTGTCAATTTTGACACTATTTGATATATTATTTTTGTGAAAGTCATAACAGAATTATATGTTCTAACCAAGTTGATTAAATCAACATTAATATTGCATAGTAACCTAGAAAATTAGTGTAATTCACAAATAGTCTCAAATTACATTTATTTTTGTGTTTATAACATCAATTATGTCAATATTTCATTAATAAGATAATTACTGCATCATCATTGTGTCATAAATAAATTAATTTATTTAATGTCTTAAAATTACAAATAAAATAAAATTATGTAGGAAATCGTTTTAGCTTTCTAATGAATATTTATAGTCGAATTTATCTTATGTATAACACCATATTAAAAATGATTTACTTATTAAACTTTGATTTTAATTATTTTAACACTTCTTTAAATAAATTAATAATAAATGTCCTAATCTAATCCATGTGGGCCTAAATGGTCATATTTTTATTCCTATGTTTGTTTTTGGTCGAATTACACTTTTCCAATAGAATTAGGACATGTGTTAGGGTAATATTAATATCATATTTACCCTTAGTTACCCTATTTAATATTAACCGCGGTAAAAAAAAGTAAAAAGTTAATATTCACCAAAAATTATTTTCATCTCATTGAACCACATTTTAGTCCTTGATATTAACCGTGTCTCTCGGATTTTCGAAATTCCATTCACAGAAGCGGTAAAATTATGTTTTATGCAAAATTCAGTTTTTAACCTAGCACTTAGTGGTTTCACTATTCATCAAAAATTGAAAGTTTTCAGAAAAATACCAAAATTTCACCCTAGGCTAATTTCGATATTCTGAGTCCAAAAATGAAGTCCATTTTGAAAAATAAAATTTATAAAATTTCAAAAAGTGGTTATTACTATTCAAAACGGCTGGTTTTAATAGCATATTGTTGTTTAGTGAAACTCGGTATTGCGTACGACGCAAGCTATCGCGGAAGGTCGTGATTGCATGTAATGCAAGGCAAGTCAAGGATGTGTGTTGTGCATGCTCCTTTTGGTGTAGCGTACAACAGAAACATTAATAAAATTAAAAAGAATATTTTTCATAAAATCTTGGGCTGTTACATCGTGGGATCGGATGATCCACTAAAAGTAGGAGGTCTTTGTCTCATGAATCTCTCGATAGAGACTTGTTCTTTCTTAGGGTGGGTTGAATGTTCCCCTTGACCTATGTTTATATTTAATTCTTGAGTTAGCTGATATAGAAGCGTGACAAAGTTCAAGATTCCCGCTCCCATTGGATTGGGCATCTCATTAGTACAGTCATCACACTGATTATCACATAGATTGTTATCCTGATTCCTCCTATTACCGGCCATTGGCTGGAATAAAAGGAATGTTATAGGTAACTCATAAAGAGTAATGCAAAGACAATACTTGATGACTTATAAATAAACTTTCTTTTCCTTAACTCATGAGTCTATAGGCTTCAATCTAGGCTTTTCAATGTCTACTTTCTAATATATATTCTTAGGGGAATTTTTTCCCTTAATAAGAGTTCATACTAAGATTTTGAATTTATCAAAACATATCCCATGGGAGTGCCGTAACCAAGAGTGCTTCAAGGCCCGTTGTCGTGCACCAGTTCCCGTTCGAGTCTAGCTCAAAGTGGTGTTTTCGGGTTTTACACCTAGGATAAATCTGTGCCAGAGCCACGTCTACCTGCTCATATCCAGACCGGGATGTATTTGTCTAATAAACCACTTACTCAGTACTTACCACAACATAGGGATTTTTTTATTATACATAGTCTTGTATATAAGTCGTTACAAAGGTTTTCTAATCCCAAAAAAAAATTAAACCTATCATCTGATTCTAACTATAACAACCTTGCTTTTATTATAAAAATAAACATGATTTATTACTTAAAACATCACTTGATACAACAAAGAAGATCGAGAGGTTTTGTGTCTTTGGGGATTAGGACCATTACATAAAAACTTAAAACAGGAAATACAACATCTTTATTGAAAACTTCTTTTACATGACCACTACATTCCCTCGTACTTAACATTTCATGGGATAACCTGAGGACATGCATAAGAAAAGGGTGAGCTATAAAGCCCAGTAAGGGAGTACACATGGAATAACATGAGGAGTAAAATAGATGTTAGACAATAGGAATATCAATAGAACACAATAGAAACATGAACATAATGGCATGATAAAGCATGATAATCATAACATGGGAATGTGGCAACAACACTTAACATGGAATTAGCATGAGACAAGGCTCATTGCACACGGAGCATGAGTAAATCCTCATTGCACATAAAGAATGAGTAAACCATCATTAAAATTTAATTAGAATGAGTCAACACTCATTGCACATGACATATCATGATACTATACTTTACCCAATGCATTGAAGCGCTATAAGGGAACACACTTCATAAACATTTCATTTAATGCATAAGTGTGCCACATGGATCATAAAACCCGGATTCATAAAACATAATCATTTATTCCATGATAAAGTAATGTAGAATAAATACTTGAAAATTTATAATCAATAAATAAATTCCCATAATGGTGAATACCCTTGATGGAGAAATGGGCATGATATTCACTACACAATGACATTGGCTTAGAAAATCTGTGCGATTTCGGTAGTGTAACGGCGTGACATAAGAATTCAAAAAATGGTTGATGAGATAGAAATGGGTTCCTAATCATATTTACATGTAATGGACAGTAAGGAGGTCATATAGATACATGTCCCAAAAATTGTAATGGAAATTAGATTCATGATACAAAAATATTGCTTGAATGTAAAAGAGGAGAGAGAAGTTCCTTTCGGAATTTCGGCATAGTAATGGGTGTACATGGGAGGAATTTAATGATAGAGAAAGGGGTCTCCCATCATTAAAAAATAAATAGGGATGTATGAGGGAGGTTAAAAACCATACCCCAACATTCATAATTGAAATTAAAAGGGCAAAACAACTTAAAGAAAATTGGACAATAACGAGAAAGGAAGAAAAAAACCTTACTTGGAGGTGTGCTTCCAAAGGCTAGAGAGAGGCTTGTGAGAGGATTCTTGGGAGCTTGGGGAACATTGGGAGGATTCTAGAGAGAGTAGGGAAGAGGCTGGACTAACTCCAAAGGCTTTGAGTGAGGAGGAAGTGGGAGCTTAGGTGGGTTTATATAGGAAAGGTGAGGGAATTCATTATTATTTAGGTTTGGGACCCCTTATATTAAATTAATCCAAACACAAACCATCCCATGGTTTTTGCCCATGATTTTTGGAAAGGGAAGAGGAAGACAATATTTTATAAGTCCAATGTCCTATATTCTTAAAATATTAGGGTTGATTATGTGGAGGTGAGTCACACTCCCAAGGAAATTAATTTAAAAAGGAAAGGTGTTGAATAAGTCTTGAGGGGTCCATTAATGCTCTGAAAAGTAAGTACAAATAACCAAAAGTCACATTATTTTAATGTTAAAACATATATTGGACGAACATAAAGATTATAGTATTTTATTACATCACTATTTGGTCATTATGATGT